>OY776123.1:20973507-30432710 GCA_963675135.1 Galeopsis tetrahit | reverse complement strand
CAGAAAAAAACTTGTGATTACAGATTTATAGTTGAGATTTCTATGAAAAAATGTAAATTATTATGCACCAGTAGCACGGTTAATATTCACATTTTATCTTGATGAATCTGAAAGTATCTATTTGTCCTAATATATCTAAAATCCGAAGTAAAATAAATATGCAAGGTGACATTGTCCCCATGAATTTGAGACTCCAGAGCTTAGCAAAAGGCGTTATACAATACTACCTCCGTCCCTGAAAAATTTTCATAGTTACTTTCACGATATACACGTATTTACCCTTCATACAATATCTTTTGGGGTCCATCATACACTCAATCAAAACTACGTTATTTACTTTATATATAAAAGTTTACAAAATTACCTTCAAAGCTCTAATTATTATACTTTTTCCTTAAACTTCGTTCCATCAAATGAAAGCTTTTCAAGGACGGAGGTAGTATTATTCTTCAGCCATGGTAGTGTGTTTGTGCTAGCCACCTTGTGCCCTTGCCTTATCTTTTGTAATACATTTAGATTGGAGAAGGATCAGGTGCTGGATATAATATCAATGTCCCATGGGAAAATGGTCAATGTGGAGATGCATACTATCTTGTTGTTTAGGAACATATTTTGATTCAGGTTACCAAAGAATTTAATCATGATAGTCTAAAGGATTCCTCATCCCTTATGTTTTCTTAAAATAAGAAAAGGAAAAATTACCTAGAATTTCCAATCGTGAATCCTTACTTTGATAACACATTTTATTACAATCTTGAATCCTTACTTTGTTTAATTGAAAGCCAAATATTTACTGATGTATAACCTTTAGTCTACTTTAATTTTTAGTAAAATAAAATTTACTATAGCATTAGGATGTTACAAAAGGTCACCAGTGAACAAATAATTCAACAATCTTACTAGAGTTCTTTTAAATTCCTCATTAAACGTGTCTGGTTTATATGCTCATTTATATTTTGTGTTCATGCCACATGATTAGTTGAAGGTACATGTAAAAAAGAGTGAGGGCAAGCCTGAAAAAGAAGGTTTTCAAGAAGAAAGAGGAATCAAGTGATGATTCATCCGATGATAAAAATAGCTCTAATGAGGATGTTGATGTAGCAAAAATGTGAAAATAACTGTGATGCTACACCTTTAAAGGGCCCTGCTGCTGCACAGAAGAAATATGGATAAGTACGTAGTGACTATTCCTATAATGAAGATGATGCTCCTCCATCAAAGAAAGCTCATGTACATGCCCCAAAAATTGATTTTGTTTAGGAATTATATTCCCGAGATGTTCAATTATTTTGGAGATTTTTCAGATAGGTGATTCTTCTAATGGAGGTTAAAAATGATGGGCTGATTTTAGATTCATTTATGCTTTAAAAATTGCAAAGTTACTAGCTCATTCCAATTGAACAGAATGAAACACATTTTCTTTGTCATGTTGTGTGGCCAATATAAGATGATTATGGACCATTTGACTTTGACGAGAGGAAAAAACTCTTAACTAGAAATGTATATTGGTCTATTTGTTAGATAAAGTTATTCTATTTTTTGAGTACGTAAAATAGGAACCCAGCTTATATTAAGACTTGAAAAATGATTAGTTAGAAAATGAAAACAGAAGAAAAAAATGCATTTTCATAACTCAATTCGAGGTTTATAGAATGCAAGAATTGAAAGAGGAGGAACATATGAAAGCAGGAAATATTAAAGTGAAAAATTACTCAAAATGATGCAATCTGCTAGAGTTTTAGTAAGGATATTCATTTACTCAATTAAAAGAAATTTAAATAAGCCCGTGCATCGATGCACGGGTAAAAATCTAGTAATAACAATAGTTGTAATCTTATTACTAACTATCAATTCAATTAAAAAAATGTTGAATGGTACACCTAGCTAGTTTCTTCCTGAATGACGTCCAACCAATATATAAAAGAGTATAAACGGTGAAAAACGGTGGATGATCCGTATCTAATGATTGTTTGATTACTTTTATTAAAAATGATGTGTTTCTACAAATTTTCAATGATGATGCCACACACCGCATCCAAAAAAATGACAATTTTACGAACTCAGTTGTATTTATAATATGATTTGCAAGTTATGTATTTTTTTGCATCGAGTTACTCCCTCCTATTCAAAATATATGTCATCCTAAGCTCATACACACATATTAAGAAAATATTTAACTTCTCATTTTACCCTTAATCAATACTTGTAGTTCTCATTAAAAAAATACATGTATGTAAATATTTATTGATCTTAAGGGTAAATTTGGAATAAATGCAATTAATTTGCATTGAAAAGTGCAAAATGACTTATATTTTGCAAAGAAAACGAAAAGTCAAAATAACTTATATTAAAAGGAGGGAGTATATGATATAAAGTGTTTCGTACCCCGAATCTAAAATCCTAGATCCGCCACTGTTAATGAAGAACCCATTCATTACAGGTGTGGGGTATATACCCCTCCAGCTTTGTTTAATGCACTCCCCCTCCCATTTATTAATTAAATATATATGTAAAATACCATATTTAGCCTTTTAGTAAATTGTTATAAATACATACACTCCCCTCAAAACCCTAACCCTAATTTTGCAGCAGTCGTCGCTGCCCCTCCGACCGCCTTTACCGCCGCCACCTCCACAGCCAATATATTCAGGAATAAAAAGAAAAAAAGTTATTTTTTTTCGATCAATCAGTGTCCATCGACACGGGTTTGTCGACCGTAGAATATATCGTCGACTATAATTTATCGACGAAAAACAACCTTGTCGACAATATTGTATCGAAAGAAAATAAAAAATTAATTTTCAACAAGAAATGTCGACCAAAAACATTATGGTCAACAAATTGTTGTCGATCATAATGTTTTTGGTCGACATTTCTTGTCAAAATTAAAAAAGAGAGAAAAAAAGATGCGTACCTTGAACTGTACAGAAAGAAAAAAAAAAGGAGAGAGGTGGGTGGCGCCGTCACTGTTCGTTACAGAAATTAAAAAAAGAAGGGGCAGGGCGGCGGCGACACTCGACGAGGGAGGAGGGTTTGGGCTCAGGCGGCGCGAGTGCGGCGAGGGGGAGCGCTCAGGGCGGCAGGAGTTGGCACTGTGTGACCGACCTCCATGGCCCTCCGATCTGAAATTAAAAAACAAACAAACAAATAAATAAAGAAGAAGGAGAGGGGGAAAGAGAGGACTGTCACAAGAAAAGAAGATGCACCATAGTTGTACTAATCAATTTCTTTAAATTATAAAGACAACAAGTTCTAAAGTAATTGGTTTGAATATTAAGGTATGGTTGAACTCGAAAAAAAAATCTTAAGGTATGGTTATGAAATATAAATATTATATGAATTTATTTTAAATTATTATTATTAATTAAAAAATTATTATATATATATTTACATTATTAATAATTTGAAAAAACATATTGAACTAAAATTAATTCGTGCAAACAAAAATTGAAATGAAATGAAGACAATATTATATACGACAAAAACTTATTTAAAAATGTGTTAATTTTCAGTTTATTTTGTGATCAGACCATTTTTTAAAATAAGACATGTTTTAACTAACTTGATTATAGAGTATGTATTTGATAAAAGAAATAATATGTGATAAAATTGTTAAAAAGTGAAAAGTATGTCTAAAAATTAATCAATTGCCATATCTTTATTGTCACGGCATATGACAGTCGACAGTTTTTTTTATCGGTAAAAAGGAATTATATTAATATTGGGTATAAGAAATACCCGAATAGTTTGGTGTACAGGTTTTACAACAAGAGAAAATAGTAAAGGTAAAAGATTACTAGGTGATTCAAATCATGCACTTGAGTGGGTCTGTCACCCAGGCCTTGAAGGATAAGCTGGTACGAGTGGGATATTTGATTGTGAACCAACTCCAAAGTCTTACCCTTAGTTCCTCCTTGACCTTTGTGATCGAGAAAGTTTCGTTTCGGATGAGGATTGCATTTCTCCATTTCCATATGAGCCATACCACACATAGTCATATACATGTGGCGTTCTTCTTCCCATTTCTTCCTCCGATAAGACCTCCAAATCCTAGGAGATGATCTAGTAATTTTGGCGGTAGAGCTGATGGTATCTTGAGCCAATTCAAACACTCCATCCATACTTTGTATGTTTGAGGACATTTCAGGAATACGTGTTTCTCAGTTTCTTCGCTCCCACCACACAGTACACACTTCAGGTCGTCGTTCTGGTTGAGGATGTTTCTTTTTCTAAGGTTGGATCGTGTTGGCAATCTTCCCCATAGGAGCCTCCATGTGTGTGCCTTGACTTTTGAGGGGGCAAAGCTTTTCCAAATGTTCTTGAATCCTTGAATCAGATCGTCGTCTGGTCGAGTATCTTGGTTTTGGTTGAACAGGACCGAGTACGTTTCTTTTGTGGAGTATTTCCCCGTCTTTGATGTCTTCCATTTCCACGTGTCCTCGATCCCTTCTTTGGGTTTGAACCTATCCAACACAGATATCAGATCGTTAAGGAGTATTTGTTCCCTATCAAATAGTACCCTTCGCCATCCCCATGTCCATCTCCAGTTTTCCCCATCCCATGTACCCATTTCTCCCACTGTTTTACTTTTGTCTAAGCTAAGCTGATATAGTCTCTTAAACCTATCCTTTAAGACTCCCTCCCAGTCCAATTCTCCTCCCAGAAGAAGGAGTTCTTCCCATCCCCTAGAATCTTAGATAGATTTTCATGAAACCAATTCCCATTTTCCTCACCTACCACTTTTAAGACATCCTTCCACCATAATGATACCCTCCCGACCCTTCTGATTCGGGTGGAATTTACACGTTTTATAAGCTTATGTGAAGCGTATTTTGATGTGGATTTCATTGATTTATGCATTTAATATGATTGATTAAGCCAAAATGAGAGAAAGGTAGTGTTTTGTCGATTTTGTAGGTAAACCGATGGAATTTGGGAGCAAAACACATACCGCAAGTGATCGTACCGGAAAGAAGAGTGCACCATTGGATCCGGCTCGAAAAATGGAGTGGAATAGCCAAAAGAATCAAGTCGATAGGAGGTCGGAAGCTCAAGAAACGGAGGGACGAAGTTGGAGGACGAAAACGAAGGACGGAGCCAAAGTCGAAACTTTGGCCTGGCCGGGCGGCCGAGCACATATTTAATTTCCAAAGTCGAAGGTTTGGCCCGGACGGTCGCATGCCAAATCTGGGGCCATTTACGAAGTTTTGGCCCGGTCGGGCGGCCGAGAAGACCCAACCCCCCTCCAACTTACGAACTTTTCGCCCGGCCGGGCCGACCACCCCCTGTTTTCAAAAGCTTCGGCCAAAACCTCCGCCCGACCGGGCCACTTTCCCACCCGGTCGGGAGACGCAACGCAAGCCTCAACCTTATCAACGAACACATAAATCGAAAGGACAAGGATAAATTGAAGGGACGATAATAAATCGAAGGGACAAGGATAAACCGAAGGGACGAGGATAAACCGAAGGGACAAAACCATCTATTTTCAAATCAATTCAACTCTCTAATAACATTCTAGAACTCATCTATTTATAATATGAAATATACTTGGAGAATAAGAAACATATAAATCTAAATATAATAAAATCAAAACAAATCTCCTAACTATAAGCATAAATATCTAATTAAATATTTGATATTGATCTCCATCAATATCTCCATCATTCTCCTCTTCTTGAAGATGACTCGCCCTCGAATCATGTTGGTTCTCATCGGAAAGGTACGAAGACGAGCTGGAACATTTTTGTATTCTTTTGACCACAAAACACTAACAACTTGATATGATGTCGCCAAAGAAGTGTAACTTCCATCATCATTGGTAAAAACCACAAAATAATTATTCTCAATCTCCATATTAGGATGAACACCCTCAACAACAAAAATATTTTCCTTCTTCGTTTCTTCATAAAAAATTGGTGGTCCATAATCTTCATCAAAATATTCATCGAATATTGGTGGTCCATCATAACCACAAACTTCATCAAAATATTTATCAAAAATTGGTGGTCCATCATAACCATAATTTTCATCAAAATATTCATCGAACATTGGTGGTTCATCATACGTTGATTGCTCATCACGAATAGTATCGTAAACCGGTTGGAATCTCGGAACCATCATCGAGAATCGTACCTAGTCTCTGATTACCAACTGACGCAGCGCAAGCCTCAACCTTATCAACGATCAAGAACAACGAACACATAAATCGAAGGGACAAGGATAAATCGAAGGGACGATAATAAATCGAAGGGACAAGGATAAATCGAAGGGACGAGGATAAACCGAAGGGACAAAACCATCTATTTTTAAATCAATTCAACTCCCTAATAACATTCTAGAACTCATCTATTTATAATATGAAATATACTTGGAGAATAAGAAACATATAAATCTAAATATAATAAAATCAAAACAAATCTCCTAACTATAAGCATAAATATCTAATTAAATATTTGATATTGATTTCCATCAATATCTCCATCACCGGGTCAACCCAAATTCGGTGCAAAACTTGTATTTTCCCCATTTTCAAGGGACCAACTTGCAAATATCACACCCAAACCCTACCCCAACACTATAAATACCTCACTTCTTGAATTTAATCCCATCTTACCTCTCCTTCAAGCATCTTAACACACAATCACACACACTTGGAGGTTTCCATCATCCACTTCTTCAATTCTCCATCAATTCATGCAAGGAGATCACCATTAGCTTGAGAATTCAATTCTTCACCATACAATAGTCTAAGCTTTCTTTTCTCTTTACTTTTTATTGCTTTGATCTTAGTTTTATTTGTAATTTGAATATGTGGTTGATTGGCTAGAACACTTTTGGTTCTAGAGCATTGTAAATACTTTTGATGAAGTTTATGAATTAATGTTTTGGTTATTTGGTGTTTGTGTGGCTTAATTCTATTTGGATGCTTGGTTTATATTGCAAAACATGTCATTATGTGTACAATGGTGATGTGCTGATCATAGTTAATTGAATTAGGTTGAGAAATCTAGTTTGGTTGATTGATTGCAAGCATTTGACCTAATTTTATTGAGAGATTGAAAAATGATCAATGATTAGGAAGATGTGTGATGATCCTAGGGGCTTGATTGGGTTTTATTGTGCAATTTAGGTAGAGATAAAGTTGTGTGATATTTCCTTTGAATTACTTGGATCGAAAGAACTTTTAATTCATTATTATGTGAATAATCTTATAGACAAAGCATGAACACCACTTGAGTAGATAGTTAATCATAGATGGATTCATTAGTATTGCATGTGCTTTAGGACCTACCTTCTCTCAATTGAGTTTTCACCCGTTTTACTTTCATTTTCTTGATACGCATGGTATTTGATCGATTTTCACATTACTCTTGTAGTTGTTTACTAGTGACAATTTGGTAGGCACACTTAGGGGTAATTCACTGTTGGGAATAAAATGAGATATGTTTTGATTCAATACCAAAACCCCCTGAGACATGCCTAAGTCAGAGATGATTATGTTCTAAGAATGTTAGAACATATAAAATAAGGCTAGATGAGGAGCTAATATGTTAGGCAGCTCTTAGTTTATTAGATGCACAATTTGAGGGGGAACATATGCTTTAAAGTCTATCAAGAACAAGCCCCCTCAAGGCTCAAATTCTGGAACAACCACTAAGTCTATTGAAGACCAAACATGTTGTTCAGGAGAGCTGTCCACAGGAGTTGTCTCAGCACAGTTAATCAAGAAGAAGTGTTATGAAAGCTTTGAGGTCAACCATGCTGAAGAGTTTGAGACAACTATACCCTAAAGATCCTTAATGAATCATGCTAAGATCACTTTCAAGTGAAGCAAAGGATAAGAGTCAAGTCATCCGAAGAAGAGCAAGCCAACCTTGCTGATAAGCAAGACTGCTGATAGTGATAAGGAGAGTTGTCCAATTCGATAAGGAATGTTGTCCTATCATTGGAACAACCTTCAGAAGCCATGTCCAAATCCTATCAAGAGAATCTTAAAGTCAGATATTGGGAAGAGTGCTGCAGAATGAAGACAAAGCTTATACAGCCGTTTATTTCCCAAATGAGGACATGTCACTATCAAGAATCTGTCTTCTAAGAAGAAGAAGACATTTATGGACATTTGAGGCTGCCTCTCCAACGGGCAAATTCTCAATTGTCTATAAATACAGAAGTGTGAAGACCATTTGAAGGCACCTCAACAATTGACAAGAACATCCAACTATCTTATAAGCAAGAGTGCTTTCTAGCTTTCAAAGACTATCTTAGTCTTCAAACACTTCTAAGATGAACTTCAATTGTATATCCATACAAAGCTTAGAGAGATATCCTAATCCTTATACACTGACCTTCATTGTAAAGGATATCTCATTAGTTGGAACCTTACATCAATCCTTACCCCTTTCAAGAGTGAAAGTGAGAAGGTTGTTGTAGTAGTAGTAGAAGTGGTAGGAGTTGACTGTTGAGAGAAGAACAGTTCAGTTCTGAGTTGAGAAGAGGGTACTAGGACTCTAGACATCCTAGGGATCAATTCACCAAGGAGTGGTGTTATTGATCAAGTGCACCTTGGCACTATAAAACAAGTTAATTCCAAGAGTGAAGGAATTATCCTGTTCAATCAGGGAAAGTAGATGTAGGAGCTTGAGTCTCTGAACCACTATAAACTCTTGTGTTGATTTGCTTTCAAGTACTTTCATACATTCAACACTGCACACAAATCTGATCTTTCAAAAGGTTAAACATTCAAAGACTGTGCAAAACCTGTTTGGACAAGTTCCCTGAAAACTGGACTGTATTGAATTGACTAAGTGATTTCAGAACTAAAGGAGTCTAAACTAAAGGGCCAACCACTATTCCGCACATATAACTCTCTTAGATAGTTATTCAACTAAGTACTTAATAGTACTTAGTAGTTTGATTATCTTTAAGGAGTTAAATCATCTTCAGCAGAGTTGTCCAAGACAACATTGCTGATAACTGGTTTGATCAAGTTTGAAAATAATTTGCATACAAGTGTATTCCCCCCCCCCCATACACTTGTTATATACTCCTTTCAGGACCAACATTCACCATTCAATCTATCGATCGCGTCTACTTAGAACTCCGTTAACAAACTACATTTTTACACTATACCTCCCTGTGGGATCTACCTCGTGCTTATCACGCTACGATAGACGCCGTACACTTGCGGTTGTTTATTTTAGTGTTGCATAACACGTGAATCAATTTTATGGCGCCGCTGCCGGGAAAGTTTTATAGCTCTAGAGTGTAGGTTAATAGAGTTTTAGTTTAGACATTTTACTTGCTTTCTTTATTTGTAAAAATACAAAAATATTTGTGTTTGTTATCTTGATCTTTCTTGCAAATCTCACTCTCGTTTGCTCTTTTGATAGACATGGTTTATGATCACACGATCTAGGAGGAACCAACAAGAAGTGTTACCCTTAGATCCGGAGATTGAAGCCAATTGTCGAAGAAGGAACGCCGAAAGGAGAAGAATAGAGTTTGAAAGAATGAATCGAAGGGAAGATCCGGTTGTATAAGAAGTTGAGGAGGAATTTGAGAATCAAGGGATGGAAGGAGTTGAGGAACCTAATGGGAATGGAGGTAACCGACCTCAAGGAGTGCTAAGGGACAACTTTCGTCGGAGAGTTGAAGAGAATGTTGGCATGGAAAGAGATGGTAGACGAAGGGAGGATGAGGAACCACAAAGGGTCTTGAGAGACCACTTCCGTCCTATCCCAAGGCCCTATGGAGGAGCGGGTCGGGAACCCGTTGATGCACACAACTTTGAACTCAAGCCGGCCTTGATCGTGATGGTGCAAAACAACCAATTTGGTGGGCTCTCCAAGGAGGATCATAACCTCCACTTGTCTCAATTCCTCGAGATAAGTGGAACGGTTAAGATTAACCGTGTCCCCCAAGACTACATCCGCTTGCAACTCTTCCCCTTCTCACTCCAGGACCGAGCAAAGCAATGGTACCCCTCTCTTGTCTTGAGGACCATTGAGAATTGGGCCGACCTTGTTGATGCTTTCTTAATGAAGTATTTTCCCCCAAGCAAAACCATTCAAATATCGGGGGAAATATCTTCATTTCGACAAGATGATGATGAGTCATTGGCCGAGGCTTGGGAGCGCTTTAAGGATCTCATAAGAAGTTGTCCTCAACATGGTTTCTCAAGAGATCAATTGATATGTTACTTCTACAACGGGATGGACCATCGTACGAGAGGGATGGTGGATGCCTCGGCCGGTGGAGGTTCTTTGTTGGGTAAGACAACGGAAGAGGGTTATGTGCTATTGGAGGAGATGGCAAAGAACGGGAACCAATGGCCATCCGAGAGAAGACAAACCCGGAAAGTTGCTTCCACAAGAGAATCGGAAGATTTTGCTACTCTATCCAACAAGATGGATAAATTGACTTCGATGATGGAGGCCAAGTCATTAGTGGGACCGAGTGACGATCAATATGAAGAGGCCCACTATATGAATAATCAAAGGGACCGTCATTTTCGAGAAAGAGGTTGGAATGAGAGGCAAAACCCTCCTAATCCGAATCATTACCATCCCGAGTTGAGGCAACATGAGAACTTCTCTTATGCAAATACAAGGAATGCCATCATACCACCTCCGAATTTCAATGTGAGAGATGGAGAAATCGTGGAATCTTCATCAAAACCATCATTGGAAGACATGTTTGGTGCTTTCATGGGTGAGACTAAGAGCTACATGGCCAAGACTTGGCAAAGGCTTGATGAACAAGGAGAGATGATCAAAGATGTGACCACCCACATGAAGGCCATGGAGAAACAAATGAGCCAACTCTCTAATGTCATTGGAAGTCAACACACTCCGGGGCAATTTCCTTCAAACACGGAGCTTAACCCCAAGGAGCATTGCAAGGTTATAAAGCTAAGAAGTGGGACAAGCTACGAGGGGCCAAAGATGCCACAAGAGGAGGAAATGGTAATGGCACCCGAGGGTGTTGACAAAGTAGAAGGGCATGAGAAAGAAAGGCAAGAAGAGATAGTGAGGGAAGAAGAGAAAATAGAGGAGAAGAAGAGTGAGGAGGCAATCCCTCCTCAAGACAAAGGCAAGAATGTGGTACCTCTCCCATACCCTCAAAGGTTGAAGAAGAAGGGCTTGGACAACAAATTTGCCAAGTTTGTGGAAATGTTCAAGAAGATCCACATCAATATTCCCTTTGTCGAGGCTCTAGAACAAATGCCCCATTATTCCAAGTTCTTGAAGGAAATCATGTCAAACAAGAGGAAGATGGTGGAGTATGAAACGGTACACTTGACCGAGAAGTGTAGCTCTATAATCCAAGCCAAGCTACCTCAAAAGCTTAGAGACCCCGGATCCTTCACCTTACCATGTGTCATTGGAGATGGAGGTACATTTAAAGCTTTGTGTGATTTGGGAGCAAGCATTAATCTTATGCCTTTGTCTATATTCAAATCACTTGGTTTGGGGAAGCTTACACCAACCACAATGAGCCTTCAATTGGCGGATCGATCCATGACATACCCCTTGGGTATAGTAGAGGATGTGTTGGTTAAAATCGATAAATTCATTTTCCCGGTGGACTTTGTGGTGTTGGATATGGAAGAGGATAAGTACATTTCACTCATCTTGGGAAGGCCATTCTTAGCAACCGGTGGGGCCATCATAAATGTAATGAAAGGGGAGTTAGAGCTTCAAGTGAACAATGAGAAAGTGTTGTTCAACATCTACAAGGCCATCAAGTTTAGAGATGATGAGGATGAGGTCTTTGAGTGCAACATGATCAATAGTGTGCAAGCTTGTGTGGATATGCACATGGAAAAGAGCAACTCAAAGGATCCACTTGACCTTTGCATAAGAAACTCTCTTACTTCACTCTCTTCTATTCCTTTTTATTTTAATTTTGATGAGCTCGATGATATAGAATTTTTTGAATACATGTCTTCTCTTGATGTTTTGAAGGAGCTTCCAATCAAGAAGGAGGAGAAATTCATGGAGATACGACAAGAAGCCAAGTTTGGGGGGGTTTCACTTGAAGAGTGTCAAAGATTTCCTAATGAAAATCTTGACACTTGGCCCTCATGTTACTTATTGGAAGCACAAAAGGAGGAAGCTAAGGAGGAACCAAAAGCTCAAGAGAAAGGGAGGAAGCTAGACTTGAAACCACTTCTGGAGCACTTGAGATATGCTTATCTTGAACAAGGTGACCTCTTTCCGGTTATTTTTTCTTCACACTTGCATGAGCTTGAATTAGAAAAATTGCTTAGGGTGCTTAGAACTTATAAATCAGCTATTGGTTGGGATATTTCGGATTTGAAGGGTATACCGGCTCATATTTGCATGCATAAAATTAGACTAGATGAGTCTATTAAGCCTAAAGCCCAAGGTCAAAGAAGATTGAATCCCATAATGCAAGAGGTAGTGAGAAAAGAGGTGTTGAAGTGGTTAGATAATGATATAATATTTCCCATAAGTGATAGTGAGTGGGTGAGCCCAACACAAGTGGTACCTAAGAAGGGGGGCATGACTATTGTTACAACCGACACCTTAGAGACAATTGCCACTAGGACCACTGTGGGATGGAGAGTATGGATTGATTATCGTGTGTTGAATAATTCCACTAGGAAAGATCATTTTACTTTGTCTTTTATTGATCAAATGTTGGATAGGATGGCGGGATACGAGTATTATTTCTTTCTTGATGGTTACTCGGGATATAATCAAATTTTGATTGATCCTAAGGACCAAGAGAAATCAACTTTTACTATCCCTTATGGTACTTTTGCTTTTAGGAGAATGCCATTTGGATTATGCAATGCTTCCGCCACCTTCCAACGATGTATGATGGCTATTTTTCATGGCATGATTGAAAACATAATGGAGGTGTTTATGGATGATTTTTCCGTATTTGGTTACTGTTTTGATACATGTCTACGTAACCTCTCTTGTGTTTTGCAAAGATGCATAGATACTAACTTGGTGCTCAATTGGGAGAAATGCCACTTCATGGTGAAGGAAGGAATTGTGCTTAAAAACAATTGATGTCTGGCCTCTCCGCCACCTTCACCACCGGCCTCGCCTCCGCCTTCGCCATTGGCCCCTTTGCCGCCACCTGCTTCGGTATCTACTCATCCTATGCGAACACGTGCCAAGGATGGCATTTTCAAGCTAAAGTATCCTCCTTCAACTTCTTACTTGGCTCGTAGTGGTTTTCTTTCCACTCTACACTCTTCTAAGGAGCCCAAGGGTTTCAAATCAGCTGCAAAATCACCTCACTGGATTTCTGCAATGGACGACGAGCTTAAGGCTCTTCATGCCAACAACACTTGGACTTTGGTCCCTCGTCCTGCTACTGAAAATGTTATTGGTTCTAAATGGGTCTTTCGTACCAAGTATTTGGCGAATGGTTCTATTGATCGCTATAAATCTCGCTTAGTTGCTCAAGGGTTTTCTCAGCTTCCTGGCTTTGACTACGATCATAGTTTCAGTCCTGTAGTCAAAGCTTCCACTGTTCGTATCATACTCTCTTTGGCGGTTATTAATAATTGGCCATTACGTCAATTGGATGTAAACAATGCTTTTCTGCATGGTGTTCTTCAAAAGCCTGTTTACATGGAGCAACCACCTGGCTACATTGATTTTGTTCGTCCTTTTTTTGTCTGCAAGCTAAATAAGGCGATTTTTGGTTTGAAGCAGGCTCCTCGGGCGTGGTTTCAACGCTTTTGTGCCTTTTTGGTAAATCTTGGTTTTCTTGAAAGCAAATCTGACACTTCTTTGTTTGTCTTTCGCCAAGATCGTTTTTTTGCTTTATTTACTTATCTACGTGGATGACATTATTATCACTGGGAGTGACCAGTCGCTTATTGATCGTCTTATTCTTCGAATTCGCCGTAAATTTGCAATTAAAGACCTAGGGCGGCTGAATTATTTCCTCGGCTTGGAGGTAACATATACGAAATCTGGTATCTTCTTGGGTCAGTCCAAGTATGCGCGAGACATCCTTCTTCGATCTGCTCTTCTCGATGCCAAGCCAGTGTCTACTCCACTTTCCTCATCGAAAATTCTTACAGTTGATGGTGATCCTCACTCCGATCCTACTGAGTTTCGCTCTTTGGTGGGTGCGTTGCAATATCTCACTATAATTAGGCCGGATTTATCATATGCTGTGAACACTGTAAGTCAGTTTCAATCGAAACCCACTCTTGCTCATTTTCAGGCTGTCAAGCGCATTCTTCGTTATGTCAAGGGCACGCTTACATTTGGTCTGGATTTCACTCGTGGACCTCTCACTCTTTTGGGTTACTCTGATGCTGATTGGGCTCGTTGCCTTGACACTCGCCGCTCCACTTATGGTTATTCCATATTTTTGGGTCTGAATCTTGTTTCTTGGAGTGCTAAGAAACAACCCACTGTCTCTCGTTCCAGCTGTGAGTCTGAGTATAGGGCTTTGGCTAATGTTGCCTCTGAAGTTATTTGGGTCACGTTACTCTTGCGTGAACTTCATGCCATGCCTTCATCTTCACCAAAGCTCATGTGTGATAATAAGTCTGCGCTCTTTCTTAGACAAAATCCGGTGGCTCATAAGCGTGCAAAACACATTGATATTGATTATCATTTTGTTCGGGAAATGGTTGCTTCGGGTCGTCTATCTACCCATTTTGTCCCCTCAAATCTTCAACTTGGTGATATATTCACCAAGAGTCTTCCGCGACCGCTATTTGAATTCTTTCGGTCCAAGCTTCGCGTATCTCAACATCCGCTTTGCTTGAGGGGGGGTAATAGGAATAATGATTTAGTCAAAGATCTTTAGAGATTTGTATATATTTTCCATATCTGTAATTACTTGTAGGTTACTCTGTAAACCCTAATTGTAATCTTTATATATATTGAATAGACTAAATCAAAATCTTCAATTGAGGTAAAATATATTTTCTCTTATTCTTTCATACCGGAATGCAATGGTGAGTCTACCATCATTTGTCCTGATAAGGGTGCCTCTGGTCAGTGGCTTGGAGATGTCCATCTGTACACGAAGACATCGGCCCCATGCCCCATCCTCCGGTGGTGCGTCAAACTCCAGTACCTGTCCAAGTTTTCCCCCTAAGTCTTCCCCCAACTCCACCGACATTGCGTCCAGAGAAAGCCCGTGCATCTGGACCCACAGAGGGACCTAAATGAAGTTTTGGTCCATTGCTCGTTCATTTCCCTTTAGCTTCTTCACTACGAAAAAGGTTTCCCGTAGTGACCATGGTTGCCTATAATGAACCTTGTTGAGTTCACTCAGTTGCTCAAATTCCAGGACAAAAATTCCTTCTCCAACCTGGGATACTTTCAGCGAACCTTCTAATTTCCATATTTTCTTCATCGTCAGACCCACATCCGTCGTTCCCACGTCCTTCTTAATCGTGAATCTACCCGCTAGTAGATGTTTTGGGACCGCCATGGCTTTTTGGGGACCGTGTACTCTGAGCATTCTGCCACAAAGATCGAGAAGTTGGACATTTGGTCATTTAGTTCGACTGACATTGATGGGGTGGGGAAGCTTGTATTCAGAGAGAGGGTAAACAAGATCTGAGGAAAAGGGGACGCTTAGGAGAGTATTGCAATTGACCCTCCCATCGCAGTTAATATAGTCATTTCTACTGCGGAGACCACCAATCTTGATGTAGTTGGACTTACAAGGCGGATTGTACTCAAGTGGTTTTGAGATCCACCCAGAAGCAGAGACGCTTCGGAAGTTGGAAAATTCCGGCGTAGAGCCATTATTACTGTTCATGGCGTGCAAACCCTAAGGGAGAGAAGAGAGAGAGCGAGGGTAGAGAGATAAATTTTCATTTTTTGTCGGTCAATATATATCTTTTTATATGTTAAATCTTGAGTTGATCGAAATTGAAAACGATGACAAGAAGGATAACGAGGGAGAAAATGATGCAAATGAAGATGAACATAAGGATGAGAGGATGAAGATTATATGTAATAGTTATTATTTTATTTTTTTTGAAATTGTTAAAGTAACATTGATTTTTTACAATTGGAATTGTTTTAAAAATTACAATATATATATATATATATATATATATATATATATATATATAATTGTTACAAGTTAAAAATTAATCAATTAATATATGTGAAATAAATTATTTGAATGATTAAAATTAACTAAATTAGTAACAATTGAATACATATATAATTAATATTAAAAACTAAATCAAAAGGTTGTCTGTCTAAGCGGTGTTGGGCGGCTATCCACCCGCGATCAATTCACACAAAAATCAAATAAATAGTCATTTAAATAAAAGGATGGAGGGGGTATGCGGGCTGGGTTGGGTGCGGGTCGGGTCGGTTGGGTTGGTCTGTGTACAGGTTAGGTTGTGTCGGTTGGGTCGGTTGGGTGTACGATGTGGTGTGGGTTGGTCGAGTGCGCGAATATGGGTTTAGAGAACGATTCGTAAATCGAATATCCATAGCCAAATGTTAGCGATGGAAAAATTTGTCGCTAATTTTAGTATTAGACACGATACTAAGGAGCAACTATTTTAGACACGAAAAAATTTGTTGTTAATTCTAATATTTTCGTTGCTAATGTGAGTTAGCTATGAAATAATTTTATCGCGGGATTTATTACTATACTGTTAGGGTTATACTGGCAAGTATGCTTTTAGTGCTACTTATGTATACAAACTGATTTTTGCACTTATTAATGAGAATAAAATTTTGTCACTGGTTGCTTTAAATATAATGAATGATAATTATTTATTGCATAAACGTTCAGATGTACTTTACATTGTAGACAATGTGGTGTGTAGAAGATCACAGAAGATCACATTGTCAGTTCCTTGTATATAAGTACAATTGATTCACAACTTAGATGGAATTGAAACAATCCATTGGTAGAAGTTGAGGTGTAAGGCTCAGATTGGTTTGTCTAGACCAAGAGATTACACTAGTGCATTTTGATGTGCTGAATAGGACTTACAGAGAGGTAATTCTTCTAGACTGGCTTAAGGAATGAAGAATTAGACCTCAGTGGTTGTTGATTTCTTAATCTCTGTCACTTAAATGGAATTGTCTGTAGTTAAGAAGTATTACTTTGATTTATTATGGGTAAAGAATCAATGTGATTCAATACTTTATATTTTGGGCAATATTATTAATTATAGGACAGATTGCCAAAATTAATACAGAGAATCGTGTCTTGGAGTGTCAAGTTGATTATGTCCCCTTGGTGGGCTCAGAAGGTTTATCATATCAAATCTGATCAGTGGAATTTATTTCCGGTATGATAATAATGTTGAACTGTCCTTACTCTGAGGAATAAAAGATATTAATTAATTAAAGCATTCAGTAGCTTAAATTAATTGATGGACATTGAATCTTAAACACGGGAAATAATAACCGGGAGCCATATTTCGTAATATGGGTTAGGATGGATAGTGCAATATTAATTCTATAGTGGAATGAATTAATATTAATGAGCTGGAAAAATATTGTGGCTCAATATTGATTTCTGGGCCCATTGGGAGGTCAAATCCTAATTCTCCTAAAGGCCCCTCAAGTAGCCCAATAAAAGTCCATTAACTAAGGTAATTAAAAAGATAAGAATTAATCTTGTTGCAAGAAAGAGAGGAAAGTAGCGCTTATTTTGGGGAGAGAATATTATGGAGAAAGATATGGAAATAATATAATATCTCTTGGATCTTGGAGAATAAAATATTTCTAGATCTCCAATATTTTCTAATAAATAAATTGACTATTATTTCTCTTATAAATAGAGGAAAAATCGCTTGTTTAAGGGTTGACAAAGAAATCGGTTTTCTCTACAAAAGAAAAAAGAGAGATCTGTAATTTTCGAAATTACAGTGTGTGCAACAAGAGAAAATTAATTCTTCCTTGAGAGTTAATAGTTCGTGAGATCTCCCACCGGATCAACGGGCTAGGACTTAGGGAATACTCGAGAAGGCAATTGGGTTGAAGTTGTTATTCTTCTCAACGGTATCTCTCCGATTCAAAGGTAAACACGTAATCCCTTAGTTCCGCATGTTTAGGGATTTAATTATTTACCCTACATTCATTACATGAATTAGTTGATTTAATTTGTTTAAATTATGAAATTAGATTTATGATAATTCATATTTAAATTACGTCTCAAATAGATTCTGGTAATTTTAAAGGTGTCTCAAAGGATTCCCGAGAGTCTCGAAAGATCCTAGGGCATCTCAAAAGATTCTCGGGAGTCTCAAAGGTTCCCTAGCGTGATGGTCCATAACCCACAACCCACAAGTGCCAATAATTCCCCCACAAAGGAGATGGGGAATGTGGTCCCATAATAATTTCCCACAAAGGAGTTGGGGACCACAAGAATTGGGGACCACATTGTTGGGGGACTATTATTAGGTATTGGGATAATTCCCAGCAGATGGTATCAGAGCCAAGGTTTTGGGCTCTGTAATTTAAATTAGAATTTAAATCTATTTACATTAAATTGATATTTGGATGGTAGAATTGTTAGATCTTTTTTGCAGGTATCCAATTATCATGGTTTTAATCTATGTTTTAATTTATGTTGTTTGAATGTGGTTTTTAATCTGATTCGGTCAGATTTGTTTTTCCCGTGAGAAAATCCATGGGTAGATTAGATTATTTAATTTGTAATAAACTAGTCTAGATGTTAGATTTATTTTTTGTAAATAAATTGTAACGGGTCAAAGACGAAGACCGTTAGACGGATTAAAGAATCGGAGGCGCACCCGGACGACCAAGCCACACGAGTCGCTTGTAGGTGTGGCGTGATTTTTTTTGTTGTGGTCGTGGGTGTACGAATTCTCGTTCCTTCAAAACGAGAAAATTAAACCATGATAATTGGACGTGTTTGCCTAATTTGTGTTTAATTTTTGTTTTGTTATTATGCTATGATTATTTGTTAATTTTGCATGAGAATTCGTGAAAAACCTCTTGTTTAAAAAATTACTAAGTATGTTTTGATTAATTAAATTTATTTAAGATAATAAATTGATTAAATGGCCTCCATAATTTATTTATTTGTGAAGTCTTTTGGCTACGCATTGGCAAGCGCCTCTCTCCCTATCGGATAGGCCAAAAGATAAGTTCACATGAATAAATTCCTTTAAGGATGATTGTGGATTATTACTAGTGGCGGTATGACCCTCCCATCGAGTGGCTTATTCAAAACGAAATAATAGTCCTGTATTTAATTATGGTTATTACTTAGGTATAAAATTGATATATTAACTCCCCATCGGAGTCCCTGCCAATTTTATATGGCCAGGTTGAAGCCAACTATTAATTTTGAATTAAAGGTTTGTAACTGCTTTGTTTGTAACCTGCTTAAATGTATTTGAGTAAACGTTCACACTCATCGTGACTTACTTAAATTGGTTTTAAGATGTTGGCTGATGCATGTTTATATCGTTTTTGAGTTTTTTGATATAGTACATGTGATCAAATTATGTGATAATTTTTGTGTTAATAGGATATTAATACAAATTGTATATTTTATTCTCAGTTCAGCATGTCGTCTCCTTTTAACCCACTGTTTAGTATACTTAAAGAAAATAAATTGGAAGGAGAGAATTATGTGGATTGGAAAAGACATTTATTTATAGTCTTGACTGCACAACAGCATAAGTGGGTACTTGATGAACCTAAACCCCCTACCCCTACGGATGAGACGAACCAAGAAGATAAGGAATATCATAAGGAGTGGATGAGATCCGATGAAATGGCTAGGTGTACCATCTTGGCTTCAATGTCAGATGTGTTGCAACACCAACACCAGAACATGGAATCCGCTTCAGCTATTATGATGAACCTTAAGGAACTTTTTGCTCATCAGAATCGTACGGCTAGACAAATGACCATGCGAGATATGTTATCACAGAAAATGGTCGAGGGAACGCCCATGAGGGATCACGTTCTTAAGATGATGGGTTTCCTTAACAAACTTGAGATTCTTGGTGCTGAATTCGATGCGGAAACGCAGATCGATTTCGTACTCCATTCTCTACCGAAAAGTTTTGAGCAGTTCCAACTGAACTATACGATGAATAATCAAGAGTATACGTTGGCTCAGCTCTTGCAAGCTTTGGTTTCGGCTGAGATGTTAATGGGACCAAGGAACGAGCATACGGCTATGTTGGCAAACGGTCCATCTTCTAATTCTGTACCGAAATCTGCTGGGAATTATCCCAATACCTAATAATAGTCCCCCAACAATGTGGTCCCCAACTCCTTTGTGGGAAATTATTATGGGACCACATTCCCCATCTCCTTTGTGGGGAATTATTGGCACTTGTGGGTTGTGGGTTATGGACCATCACGCTAGGGATCCTTTGAGACTCCCGAGAATCTTTTGAGATGCCCTAGGGATCTTTCGAGACTCTCGGGAATCCTTTGAGACACCTTTAAAATTACCAGGATCTATTTGAGACGTAATTTAAATATGAATTATCATAAATCTAATTTCATAATTTAAACAAATTAAATCAACTAATTCATGTAATGAATTTAGGGTAAATAATTAAATCCCTAAACATGCGGAACTAAGGGATTATGTGTTTACCTTTGAATCGGAGAGATACCGTTGAGAAGAATAACAACTTCAACCCAATTGCCTTCTCGAGCATTCCCTAAGTCCTAGCCTGTTGATCCGGTGGGAGATCTCACGAACTATTAACTCTCAAGGAAGAATTAATTTTCTCTTGTTGCACACACTGTAATTTCGAAAATTACAGATCTCTCTTTTTTCTTTTGTAGAGAAAACCGATTTCTTTGTCAACCATTAAACAAGCGGTTTTTCCTCTATTTATAAGAGAGAGAATAGTCAATTTATTTATTAGAAAATATTGGAGATCTAGAAATATTTTATTCTCCAAGATCCAAGAGATATTATATTATTTCCATATCTTTCTCCATAATATTATCTCCCCAAAATAAGCGCTACTTTCCTCTCTTTCTTGCAACAAGATTAATTCTTATCTTTTTAATTACCTTAGTTAATGGACTTTTATTGGGCTACTTGAGGGGCCTTTAGGAGAATTAGGATTTGACCTCCCAATGGGCCCAGAAATCAATATTGAGCCACAATATTTTTCCAGCTCATTAATATTAATTCATTCCACTATAGAATTAATATTGCACTATCCATCCTAACCCATATTACGAAATATGGCTCCCGGTTATTATTTCCCGTATTTAAGATTCAATGTCCATCAATTAATTTAAGCTACTGAATGCTTTAATTAATTAATATCTTTTATTCCTCAGAGTAAGGACAGCTCAACATTATTATCATACCGGAAATAAATTCCACTGATCAGATTTGATATGATAAACCTTCTGAGCCCACCAAGGGGACATAATCAACTTGACACTCCAAGACACGATTCTCTGTATTAATTTTGGCAATCTGTCCTATAATTAATAATATTGCCCAAAATATAAAGTATTGAATCACATTGATTCTTTACCCATAATAAATCAAAGCAATACTTCTTAACTACAGAAAATTCCATTTAAGTGACAGAGATTAAGAAATCAACAACCACTGAGGTCTAATTCTTCATTCCTTAAGCCAGTCTAGAAGAATTACCTCTCTGTAGGTCCTATTCAGCACATCAAAATGCACTAGTGTAATCTCTTGGTCAAGACAAATCAATCTGAGCCTTACACCTCAACTTCTACCAATGGATTGTTCAATTCCATCTAAGTTGTGAATCAATTGTACTTATATACAAGGAACTGACAATGTGATCTTCTGTGATCTTCTACACACCACATTGTCTACAATGTAAAGTACATCTGAACGTTTATGCAATAAATAATTATCATTCATTATATTTAAAGCAACCAGTGACAAAATTTTATTCTCATTAATAAGTGCAAAAATCAGTTTGTATACATAAGTAGCACTAAAAGCATACTTGCCAGTATAACCCTAACAATCTCCCACTTATACTCAAAGTCTTTTTTTAAGTATATTACAGCACGTCCATGTTCTACATGTCCTAATAAATTCTCCCACTTATACTCAAAGCAGTTTGGCAACGCACTTGACCCCCATTCCTTCCACATGTCTCTCGAATGTACTCTGAGGCAGACCCTTTGTGAAGGGATCAGCTAGGTTGTCTTCCGATGCGATCTTTGCCACCACTAGATCTCCTCTCTTAACGATTTCTCGTATAAGATGGTATTTCCTTTCAATGTGTTTGCTTGCCTTGTGAGCTCTTGGTTCCCTTGAATTTGCAACTGCTCCAGCATTATCGCAATAAATAGTGATAGTGCTGGGCAAATTCGGAATCACATCCAAGTCCACTAAGAAGTTCTTAAGCCAAACCGCTTCTTTCGCTGCTTCACAAGCAGCTACATATTCGGCTTCCATGGTAGAATCAACGATGCATTTCTGCTTCACACTTCTCCATGTCATGGCTCCACCCCCAAACAAAACACACTACCCGAGGTAGATTTTCTAGAATCCATGTCTGATTGGAAATCTGAGTCCGTATAACCCACAAGGAATAGACTGTCTGACTGATAAACCAACATTCTATCTCGAGTTCTTTTTAGATACTTGAGAATGTTTTTAACTGCATTCCAATGTTCTTTTCCTGGGTTACTTTGATATCTTGCTACCATGCCTACAGCAAATCAAATATCTGGTCTCGTGCACAGCATTGCATACATGAGGCTTCCAACTGCCGACGCATATGGAATGTTTCTCATCTCATCCATCTCCTTTTGTGTCTTAGGACACATCTCTTTAGATAGATGAATTCCATGTCTGAAAGGAATAAATCCTTTCTTGGAATTTTGCATGCTGAATCGTTTCAAAACAGTGTCTATGTATGAGGTTTGGGATAAGCATATCATCCTTTTCTGGCGATCTCGAGTAATCTTAATCCCAAGGATGTGACCAGCTTCTCCTAAATCCTTCATATCAAACTGTTTTGACAACCATACCCTCACGTCTGTCAACACCTTTTTATTGTTTCCAATAAGCAGAATGTCGTCTACGTATAATACTAAGAATACCAAGGCAGTTCCGATACACTTCTTATAGACACAACTCTCAAACTCATTTTGATCAAATCCATAGGATTGTATCACCTGATCAAAATATTGATTCCAAGCTCGCGATGCTTGCTTAAGTCCATATATTGACCTTTTAAGCTTGCATACAAGATTCTCTTGGCCTTTTTCAATGAAGCCTTCGGGTTGGCGCATGTAGATTTCTTGTTCAAGACTTCCATTTAGGAAAGCTGTCTTGACATCCATTTGCCAGATCTCAAAGTCTAGGTGAGCTGCAATCGACAAGAGAATACGGATATACTTAAGTATAGCTACAGGCGAAAAGGTCTCCTCATAATCGATTCTCTCTTTCTGAGTATATCCTTTTGCCACTAGTCTAGCTTTGAAGGTTTCAACCTTCCCATCTGATCCTCTTTTTCTCTTGTAGACCCACTTGCATCCAATAGGCTTTACACCTTTGGGTGGTTCCACAAGCTCCCACACTTTGTTATGATCCATAGACCCCATTTCTGCTTCCATTGCAGTTTGCCAAGAATCTGCATCCTTGTCTTGGAGTGCCTCATCGTATGTCCAGGGGTCAGATTCATTCTTTCCGGGGACCAAGTCCGAAGACTCTCCCACGAACATGAATCGCTCAGGTTGTCTCACAACCCTCCCACTACGACGAGGTTCCGATTGTGTTTGTGTATCGCTTGGTATATCTACTTGTACACTTGGTATAGGAGTTGGCCCTCTTAATTCATTTAAGGTAATCTCACTCTTGGGCTTTCTATTACTCATATAGTTTTCTTCCAAAAATCTAGAATGTGTGCTTATCACAATTCGCTGATCCTTTGGACTATAGAATAAACCCCCTTTCGTTCCTCTAGGATATCCTACAAACAGCCTTAATTCTGAACGAGGGTCTAACTTTCCAGCTTCCTTGTCCAACACGTATGCAGGACACCCCCAAATTCTTATGTGTCTTAGACTAGGCTTTCGCCCGCTCCACAATTCTGTAGGGGTTTTAGGAACTGATTTGGAAGGTACCAAATTCAGAATGTAAGTCGCTGTTTCCAAGGCATGACCCCAAAACGACTTAGGTAAATCTGAATAACTCATCATAGATCTGACCATCTCTAAAAGAGTTCGATTTCTTCGCTCTGCAACCCCATTTTGTTGAGGGGTTCCGGGTGCAGTTAATTGGGATACAATCCCTTCGCCTGATAAGTAGCCCAAAAATTCATTGCTGAGGTATTCGCCTCCACGATCTGATCGTAGAAACTTGATACTCTTTTCCCTATGCTTTTCTGCTTCAGCCTTAAACTCTTTGAATTTATCAAAGGTCTCAGACTTATGCCGCATTAGATAGATGTATCCATATATTGAGTAATCATCGATAAAAGTAAAGAAATACTCAAAACCTCCCTTTTGCTTGAATTGACATTGGCCCACATACATCAGTATGAACGAGTTCTAACACTTCACTGGCTCTATTCCCCTTTGCCCCAAAGGCTCTTTTGGTCATTTTACCCTCTAAACATGATTCACATGTTGGAAACGGCTCAACCTGGAGTGATTCCAACGAGCCGTCGTTCACCAACCTTTGAATCCTTCTTAGATTAATATGACCAAGTCTAAGATGCCACATAAGTGTTTCGTTCATGTCTGAAGAATGCTTTCTTTTCTTAGAAATAGTCGATGTGTTATGCGATTCATTTTGTGTGGAATGTGCACAATTAATATTATAAAGATTATTCACTAATGCTCCCGAACAGATAATCTCGTCATTACGACAAATAACGACATTCTTATTAAAAGAAACTGAATATCCATCCAAAATTAGTTTAGAAACTGAAATCAAATTCTTTCTAAAACTCGGAACATAAAGAACGTCTTTTAAAACTAAAATTCTATCACTAAAAGATAGTTGCACATCTCCCACTGCAACAGCCGCCACTTTCGTAGCATTGCCCATGGTGATGATGATCTCACTCCCACTAAGTTGTCGGGTTAGCTTGAACCCCTGAAAATCGAAACAAATATGATCAGTGGCTCCCGTATCCACCACCCACGAATGGGAAGAATACACCGCTAAACAAGTTTCAATTACTAGTGCGTGAGAATTACCTTGTTTACCAGCCTTCTTAGGCTTGGTACACCTGTCGCTAACATGTTTGCGACAAATGTTTGATTTTCCTTGCAAATATTTTGCAATAAAAACTCATATTTTTGTCGCTAATATTTTGCGATGAAACTTATATTTTCATCGCAAGCATTTGCGATAAAATTAAAATATTTATCGCAAACACGTTAGCGACGGGTGTATTTCAACAAATCCCGCGACAAAATTATTTTATCGCTAATTCACGTTAGCAACGAAAATATTAGAATTAGCGACAAAAGTTTTTAAAGCTAAATTGCAGTTTTCTTGTAGTGTTATTTGAACAATATCTAGTTTTATATATGTCGTATTTTAATCGAATTTATATTTGTACAAATTTATAATTGTGATGTGATTGTATATATATAGTTAGATTTAATTTTTAAACTCATGCTCTTGTGATTAATTAATATTTTATATTAAAATTTGCCATTAATGATATATGCAAATCACTTAAATTAAAAGTTAATTACTATCACATCCTGCTTTGTGAATGAATTTTCAGCAATATATATATTTTTTGAAGATTAATTTTAACACCATATATTAAACAAATTGAATATATCAACATTGCAAGCTAATTAGCTTTGTCAACAAAACAAAAAGACGCGGGAATTAGCTTAAGTTTAAATTTAATTATTAATATAACGGTAACTTAGTCTTAAAACCTCTGCACCTCACCTCCCCTGCATAATTTTCAGTTGGAAAGTATGATGTTGAAAGGTGATGATACTGAGGAGAAGAAGAAGAAGAGGACGAGTAAGGGGCGGCAGAAGATCGAGATCAAGAAAATCGAGAAGTTGAGTTCTCGTCGAGTCGCGTTTTCGAAAAGGCGCTCGGGGCTGTTCAAGAAAGCTAGTGAATTGTGCATTCTCACTGGGGCTCAAATCGCGGTTATCGTCCGCTCTCACGGTAACCGCGTGTTCTCCTTCGGCGACGACGCCGTTATCGAGCGCTTCCTCAAAGGTGATCTGCAGGAGGATTGTGCGCCCGCGGATGTTTGTAGGGAGTTGGAAAAAGTGGAAAAAAAGCGAGGATTGTGGTGGTGCTCCGAGGAGGTTGAGGGGAAGAAGACAGTGGAAGAGTTGGAGGAGTACGTGGCGGCGTTGGAAGAATTGAGAAAAAACATTACTAAAAGGGCGGATGAAATTCAATTTGATCAGAAGGCCGCGCTTCCAGTGTCCACGGCCGCCGGTTCGACGTCGTTTGTGAAAGAAGCGGCGCATCCCATGTCCACCGTCGGCGTTGGGTGTTCGTTGGATGATGACACGTTTTTTAATCAACCTTTTGATTTTGATCTGTTACGACAATATGGGTTTTGAACTTGTTTTGAGTATATATATACATATTGTTTCTAGCTAGCTTAATTCGTTAGTTAATTACTGTAGTTCATTTTTGTTTGAATTGAGAATTAATATTCTTGGTCGAAAATCCAGGGATAGTGTTGAAATGCTTTATTGACAATTTTACCCTTAATTAAACCCACCTCATAATTACTCTTAAGACTCAATTGTCTTGAAATTTACACCAAATTTATGGAATATCAAGGGTAAAATAGGCATATTAATTAAAATTAACTACATTTATTGATTTTTCTTAATTTGTATGTAAAGTCAAATGGAGCTATATTTGTGGGACCGATGGAGTATTATATACTACATGGAAAATAATTCAAACTTTTGATTCATTGACTGTAATAAGCAGTTCGAATTAAATGATCATAAACTTTTACTTAATTTCTTATTTAAATATTCTTTTAATATAATTCATAAAAGTAATTAAATCCAGGAATTAATATACAAGAATTAATTCTCACCCTCACTACAAGTTCGGACTTTTAGATGAGACAGAATTCTTTCATGGTATCAGAGCAAATCGGGCAAAACGACCTGGGTTCGATTCCCGTTGAAAGCACTCCACCCATTTAAAATTGTCCACTCGATGGGCCTCCTCCCCAAAAAGGGTAAGAGGTGTTAATCCGGTCCACGAGTGAGGGGGAGTGTTAGGAATTAATATACAAGAATTAATTCTCACCCCCACTACAAGTTCGGACTTTTAGATGAGACGGAATTCTTTCGAACGCCGGGCGAGGAAGGCTCTTCGTGAACATGTCCGCGAGCTGGAGATGAGAGGGCACAAAATCGGTGAGTAGTTTTCCGGACGTGACCATTTCTCGGACAAAGTGGCAATCAATGTCTATGTGTTTAGCCCGTTTGTGTGCGACCGGATTTTGACTGAGAAAAAGAGCACTTCGATTGTCAGTCAGGAGAACCGGGCGAGCAGGTGGTAGTTGACCAAGTTCTCGCAGAAGGTTCGTCAACCAGATGAGGTCGGCAGCAGTGTTCGCCATCGCCCTGTATTCAGATTCACAGCTCGAGCGAGCAACTGTCGGTTGCTTCTTGGAACTCCAAGAGACCAGGTTGCCTCCCAAGAAGATGGAGTAACCATAAGTTGAGCGACGAGTTTCAAGACACCGGGCCCAATCGGCATCTGAATAGCCTATAATTGATCGATTAGCTCGGCGAGCAAAGGATAGGCCATAGTGGATTGTCCCTTTGACATAGAGGATAATGCGCTTAACTTCAATTTTTTTATATAGAGTTGTCAATTTTCACTTAAATTAATTTTCTTATACTAATTAAATCATAAACACCTTCGTGTAACTTTTAGTTTCTTATTTAAATTTTCTTTTAATATAAACTAGTACTTCCTCCGTTCTAAAATTACTTTCCTATGTAGATGGACACACATATTAAAAAAGTGTAATAATGAGTAGAGTTTTGAGGAATATTTTTGTAATTAAACTTAGTTTTGAGAATATTGTGAGTGAAGTTTATAGTAAATTTTCATTTTAACCGCGTGGAAGTTTCTTTCTTTTTTTATTATTGAAAAACGACAAAATATTATTAATGAGTATAAATACTAAAAAAAATACATATCCCTATCCTAAAATGATTGTCAATAGTTCAAGGCCCTCAGCCACCTAAATGAATAATCTCAACAATTCTATAGATATCAAAATTCATACCTCTAAAAACTAGGTTATTTCTTCCAATTGTGGAACGTCCCGAAAAAAAAAGTGTGAAAGTAATTGTGGGATAGAGAGATCATAATTTATAATTTTACTTAATTTTAAATGATTTCTTTGTATTATTACACTAAATTGACTAATTGTAGTTAAAAATAGAAAGTTGTTTTACTACTTTTAAGAAAAAATAAGATTTTTTTTAGAGTAAAATACGATTAATTGTACCGTGGAGTTGATGGAAAGATTAAATTGAGGAGGATGATAAAACAAGGGTGCGGCTAAAGGCACCCAAGGATCCCATGAGGACACCCACGCGATGAGGACACACACAAAACGGATGAGGACATCCACGTGGAAAACTCAAAAATACCCTTCTTCCATTAAAACTATTAAAACCCTAATCTATCACCTCATTTGGTACACCCACCCCATTTTTGCCTCCTCACCTTCCCTCCCACGTTTCGCCACCGCCGCTCTCTTCGCCGGCAGCAGCGCCGCTCTCGTCGCCGGCAGCGCCGCCCTCCCTCTCCACGTCTCCTCTCGTCGTCGTCCCTATTTCGCCAGCGCCGTCCCCGTCTCCCCACCCAACACGCGCGACAACGCCGCGGCGCAGCTCCGCCTCCCCTCCCCACGCGGCGACAGCGCTGCCCTCGCTCCCCACGTCGCCGCCTCACTCCCCACCCAACTCGCGCGACCAACCCCTCTTCTCCCTCCTCCACCACCGCCGCCAGTTCCAAGTAGGTTTTTTTAAATTTTTTTGCCTGTTTTAATAAATTTAGGGTTTTTATAAATCGTGATTTATTTTCGAACATATTTAGTTTGTTTTGGAATTTTTTTCGAACAATATGTGTTTGTTTTGGAAAAAATTTAGAACATTTTGTTGATCGTTTTTTTCGTACAAATTTAAGTTGTTTTGGAATTTTTTTCGAACAATCTTGGTTTGTTTTGGAAATTTTTTCGAACAATCAGTGTTTGTCTTGGGAAAAATTTCGAACATTTTGTTCGATCTTTTTTTTCGGACAAATTTAATTTGTTTTGGAATTTTTTTCGAACATACTGAGTTTGTTCATAAAAAAATTTCGGACATTTCAACTTTGTTTGGGTAAAATTTTCGAACATACTAAGAATTTTTTGTTGTTGAAATTTTGGATTTTTTTGTTGTTGAAATTTTGGATTTTTTTGTTGTTTATGTGGTGATTGTAGGGATCCTAATGATTCGGGTGTAAAATGAAATGGGTGGGTGTACTCATCCTTCCTTTATTTTAAAAATGTGCTGATCGAGGGGTACAAAAGACATTTCGCATACCTCCAATGATAAAAAAAAGTTTCCGTGGGTGTACTCATAGGATCCTTGGGTGCCTTTAGCCGCGCAATTTATACTATAGTGGTGGGAATTAATGAACAGTGGCGGAGCGAGAGGGTTACTTGGGGTACACAAAATTGATTTTTTTTTTTTTTTTTTTACTAATATACCATATAAAAAAATATTGTACCTTAATTTTAATTTTAGTGTATAAAAATATTTTACATTTATTAATAATAAAAAAATAAATTGAGCCCAACCCAATTCTTCTACTTCAACATTAATTAAAAAAAATTAGGATTTATATATATTATTATTGTTACATATATATTAAATTAATTAATTGAGATAAAAATTTTAATAAGTTGTTATTTCGATTGTGAATTTTTTTATAATAATAACAATAGTTGTAATCTTATTACTAACTATCAATTCAATTAAAAAAATGCTGAATGGTACACCTAGCTAGTTTCTTTCTGAATGACGTCCAACCAATATATAAAAGAGTATAAACGGTGAAAAACGGTGGATGATCCGTATCTAATGATTGTTTGATTACTTTTATTAAAAATGATGTGTTTCTACAAATTTTCAATGATGATGCCACATATCGCATCCAAAAAAATGACAATTTTACGAACTCAGTTGTATTTATATATAATTTGATTTGCAAGTTATGTATTTTTTTTGCATCGAGTTACTACCTCCTATTCAAAATATATGTCATCCTAAGCTCATACACACATATTAAGAAAATATTTAACTTCTCATTTTACCCTTAATCAATACTTGTAGTTCTCATTAAAAAAATACATGTATGTAAATATTTATTGATCTTAAGGGTAAATTTGAAATAAATGCAATTAATTTGCATTGAAAAGTGCAAAACGACTTATATTTTGCAAAGAAAACGAAAAGTCAAAATAACTTATATTAAAAATAGGAGGGAGTATATGATATAAAGTTTTTCGTACCCCCTAATCTAAAATCCTAGATCCGCCACTGTTAATGAAGAACCCATTCATTACAGGTGTGGGGTATATACCCCTCCAGCTTTGTTTAATGCACTCCCCCTCCCATTTATTAATTAAATATATATGTAAAATACCATATTTATTCTTTTAGTAAATTGTTATAAATACATACACTCCCCTCAAAACTCTAACCCTAATTTTGCAGCAGTCGTCGCTGCCCCTCCGGCCGCCTTTACCGCCGCCACCTCCACAGCCAATATATTCATGAATAAAAAGAAAAAAAATTATTTTTTTTCGATCAACCAGTGTCGATCGACACGGGTTTGTCGACCGTAGAATATATCGTCAACTATAATTTATCGACGAAAAACAACCTTGTCGACAATATTGTATCGAAAGAAAATAAAAAATTAATTTTCGACAAGAAATGTCGACCAAAAATATTATGGTCAACAAATTGTTGTCGATCATAATGTTTTTGGTCGACATTTCTTGTCAAAATTAAAAAAGAGAGAAAAAAAGATGCGTACCTTGAACTGTACAGAAAGAAAAAGAAAAAAAAAAAAGGAGATAGGTGGGTGGCGTCGTCACTGCTCGTTACAGAAATTAAAAAAAGAAGGGGCAGGGCGGCGGCGACACTCGACGAGGGAGGAGGGTTTGGGCTCAGGCGGCGCGAGCGCGGCGAGGGGGATGAAGGGGGAGCGCCCAGGGCGGCGGGAGTTGGCATTGTGTGACCGACCTCAATGGCCCTCCGATCTGAAATTAAAAAAAAAAAAAATAAAGAAGAAGGAGGGGGAAAGAGAGGACTGTCATAAGAAAAGAAGATGCACCATAGTTGTACTAATCAATTTCTTTAAATGATAAAGACAACAAGTTCTAAAGTAATTGGTTTGAATATTAAGGTATGGTTGAACTCGGAAAAAAAAAATCTTAAGGTATGGTTATGAAATATAAAGGGAAAATATCACTTTTGATCACTGAACTTTACCATTTTTCACATTTGGTCACTCACATTTAATCACTATCAAAATTGGTCACTCACTTATTATTTTCTATCAATTTTGATGTTGCTGTTAGTGAATCCGTCATATACTAACGGAGAAAAGGTTTTGAGCGTCTACTTTTATTTTTCCTCTTTTAATTCCTTAACCCTAAACTCCCAAACCACAATAGAGTGATTTTGAGTTTGTACGAAGAGCTGAAGATATTTACAAGGAACCAGAATGCTTCTACACCCCATATTTCTTATTTCAATTTCAGCCATTGAGTATCTCAGCCAATCAGTGTGAAAAATACGCATTGGAGAATCTCAGCCAATTAGTGTGAAAAATACTCCAACAAGTAATACTCAAGTAAAGAAACAAAAATTACTAGTATGTACAATATGTATTTCTTATTTTAATTTAATATTTAAGTTTTTTGTATCACTAAATTATGTTATTATATTTATCTGTTGTAATAGTAATAGGTCAGAAGAAATTCTCATGCATCTTCTAGAACATTGGGTGATTCATCAACGAACCCTTCCCAAGAGTAGCTCATATAACTCAATTATGATTTATTATCATCTCATTGTTGTTGTTGATTTACTTTTCATTTTACGGGGTAACTAGGAAATGGGAAACGCAATAGGTGGTAGGAAAAGAAAAAATCACAATGAAACAGTGTGTCTTGGCTTACAATGTCATTTTATAATTACTGTTGTTAGGAGACTAATTTCTTATCTTATAGGTTGTTCAATAATCAAGAGTACACAATCCAATTATTGTGAAAGGAGGAGTGAATTACATCACTATGTCAAATCTAGCTACTTACATGGAAAAGAGTGTCAATGGTTTATCAAAAGGACCAAAACAAGGAAAATACCAAAGGAAAAACAAGTGAGAGTGTTGGCGAGCCAAATTAGTCAGATTGTGGTGGTCATGTACTAGTTATGTGAGAAAAAAATTATTTACGTCCCGTAACTTTTACCTTTTTTGAAAAACGTCCCAAAATAGTTAAAATTTTAATTTACGTCTCATAACTTTTTCAATTGCTTAATTTAGGTCCAATTTTTCCTGAAAATCCCCAAATTTATGTAAATGGGACGTAAATTGAGCAATTAAAGAAGTTATGGGACGTAAATTAAATTTTTAATTAAAATGGGACGTTATGCGAAAAAGATAAAAATATTCAACAAATGTATACAATTCACTATAAAATTAATGTAGTTTATGTTATACAATCAAATAAAAAATAATTCATAAATTAATTAATTATTATAAAAATCAATTAACTTACCTAATTCATTATTAGAAAAATTATTAACTTACCAAAAAAATTATAATTACAATATAAGTATTATAAAATAAATTATGAATATTAATTAAAATACTAAATAATATTTTATAACATATAAAAATAAATTTTGAAATAATTTTTCATAATATCAAAAAAGATATAATATGAAAAAAAAACCAAAATTTATTTCTAAGTCAATTAATTACTAGAAAAATCAATTAACTTACCTGATTAATTATTTAAAAACTCAATTAACCTAATTAAAAAATAATTTAAAAAATCAATTAACATACTCAAATAAATATAAATTTTATCTTTAAAATAATAAAAATTCCAAATAATTTTTTTATTATAATTGTCAAAAACTCTTATTAAAACTTAACAATTATTTTAATATTTTAAATAAATAAAAAAATCACAAATATTTAAAATCCCCAAATAAATCAAAAAATACTCAAATACATCCAAAAAATTTCATCTCTTACCCACGGTAATTGAAAGATGATGATGAACGTTATATTTTTTAACAATTTGTTAATTTTATTGTTTTTCATTTTTATTATATAATTTTTAATTTGATATTAGTTTGTACAAAATTATGTGGATCCACTTTGTGTAATACTTAGATAAATTTTTATATTTATTTGATTACTTTAAAATAAATAAATATTTTTATATTACTTATATTGTAATTATAATTTTTTTCGCCAGTTAATAATTTTTCTAATAATTAATTAGATAAGTTAATTGATTTTTATAATAATTAATTAATTTATGAATGAATTATTTTTTTATATTAAAATAAATTAATTTATGAATAAATGAATTATTTTTTTATTTGATTGTATAACATATTATAGTGAATTGTACACATTTGTTGAATATTTTTATCTTTTTCGCATAACGTCCCATTTTAAATAAAAAATTAATTTACGTCCCATAACTTCTTTAATTGCTCAATTTACGTCCCATTTACATAAATTTGGGAATTTTCAGGGAAAATTGGACGTAAATTAAGCAATTGAAAAAGTTATGGGACGTAAATTAAAATTTTAACTATTTTGGGACGTTTTTTAGAAAAGGTAAAAGTTACGGGACGTAAATAATTTTTATCTCCTAGTTATGTACTCATTTTTTATAATTATGGTGTGTAGTTAGATGGTTTATAATTATTGTATTCAATTATTGAAGACTTGCTTTTGTACTCTGTTTTTTAAGACTTTTTTGAATAATATTTCAATTACTGGTTTTCATATTAAATTTGTATAATGATTGAGAATATAAACTTATTTCAAAATAGTTAATTATTAGAATTCATTTTCACATTTATAATTATTATAATCTATTATTAACCACACACCAGTAATATTAATTGAAGATAAATTCGTAAAATTAAAAAAAAAAGGATTTAGAAATTAAAGGAGGGAAAATAAAAGTGTGCGCTCAAAACATTTTCTCCGTTAGTCAATAACAGATTGACTAACAGCAGTATCAAAATTGATAAAAAAGAATAAGTGAGTGACCAATTTTGATAGTGATGAAATGTGGGTGACCAAATGTGAAAAGTGGTAAAGTTCAATGATCAAAAGTGATATTTTCCCAAATATAAATATTATATGAATTTATTTTAAATTATTATTATTAATTAAAAAATTATTATATATATATTTACATTATTAATAATTTGAAAAAACATATTGAACTAAAATTAATTCGTGCAAATAAAAATTGAAATGAAATGAAGACAATATTATATACGACAAAAACGTATTTAAAAATGTGTTAATTTTCAGTTTATGTTGTGATCAGACCATTTTTTAAAATAAGACATGTTTTAACTAACTTGATTATATAGTATGTATTTGATAAAAGAAATAATATGTGCTAAAATTGTTAAAAAGTGAAAAGTATGTCTAAAAATTAGTCAATTGTCATATCTTTATTGTCACGGCATATGGCAGTCGACAGTTTTTTTTATCGGTAAAAAGGAATTATATTAATATTGGGTATAAGAAATACCCGAATAGTTTGGTGTACAGGTTTTACAACAAGAGAAAATAGTAAAGGTAAAAGATTACTAGGTGATTCAAATCATGCACTTGAGTGGGTCTGTCACCTAGGCCTTGAAGGATAAGCTGGTACGAGTGGGATATTTGATTGTGAACCAACTCCAAAGTCTTGCCCTTAGTTCCTCCTTGACCTTTGTGATCGAGAAAGTTTCGTTTCGGAAGAGGATTGCATTTCTCCATTTCCATATGAGCCATACCACACATAGCCATATACATGTGGCGTTCTTCTTCCCATTTCTTCCTCCGATAAGACCTCCAAATCCTAGGAGATGATCTAGTAATTTTGGCGGTAGAGCTGATGGTATCTTGAGCCAATTCAAACACTCCATCCATACTTTGTATGTTTGAGGACATTTCAGGAATACGTGTTTCTCAGTTTCTTCGCTCCCACCACACAGTACACACTTCAGGTCGTCGTTGTGGTTGAGGATGTTTCTTCTTCTAAGGTTGGATCGTGTTGGCAATCTTCCCCATAGGAGCCTCCATGTGTGTGCCTTGACTTTTGAGGGGGCAAAGCTTTTCCAAATGTTCTTGAATCCTTGAATCAGATCGTCGTCCGGTCGAGTATCTTGGTTTTGGTTGAACAGGACCGAGTACGTTTCTTTTGTGGAGTATTTCCCCGTCTTTGATGTCTTCCATTTCCACGTGTCCTCGATCCCTTCTTTGGGTTTGAACCTGTCCAACACAGATATCAGATCATTAAGGAGTATTTGTTCCCTATCAAATAGTACCCTTCGCCATCCCCATGTCCATCTCCAGTTTTCCCCATCCCATGTACCCATTTCTCCCACTGTTTTACCTTTGTCTAAGCTAAGCTGATATAGTCTCTTAAACCTATCCTTTAAGACTCCCTCCCAGTCCAATTCTCCTCCCAGAAGAAGGAGTTCTTCCCATCCCCTAGAATCTTAGATAGATTTTCATGAAACCAATCCCCATTTTTCTCACCTACCACTTTTAAGACATCCTTCCACCATAATGATACCCTCCCGACCCTCCCCTTTGGGAATAGGTTAAAGCCCTCTCCCCTATCAGCCCCATATCTAGACCTAAGTACCCTAGCCCACAGACTATTCTTTTCATTTATGAATCTCCACCCCCACTTCCCCAATAGAGTTTTGTTAAAGTATCCAATATCTCTAACTCCTAGCCCACCTAGTTGTTTCGTGTTACAGACTCTTTTCCAATCAATCCATGCTACTCTCTTCCCATTGCTCCCTTCCCCCCAAAGAAAATTGCGTTGTAGCCTCACAATCTCAGTTTCTTCAAGTCCAAAAACTTCGTCGATCGTGTCCAGCTTTTGGATTTCGGCTCGTTTGGTTTCTATGTTGCGGTCGATGATGCTGAAGGTGTTAATGTTCCACTCCTTCAGGTCTACTTTCAGCCATTTCAGCTTCTCTTTTATGACATAGCTTCCCCCTCCTTGAATCTGATAGCTATTCCACTTTTCCTTGACAAAGCTCTTGAATTCTGGGTGAGTTAACTAGGCATTGAGGCTGCAGAACGGTTTTGGCCCCCAATCTTTTACTTTGATCCCCAAAAGGATCGGGCAGTGGTCGGAGACTGAGCGTCTTAGGCCTCTTAAGTGTGTGTTCGGCCATTGGGTCAGCCAATGATGATTTACCAATGCTCTATCCAGCTTGCTTTTGCATGATCCATCTGCCTTGTACCAAGTAAATTTCCTTCCGTGCAGTGGGAGATCTATCAAGTTTGCCCCATTGATGAACCCATCGAAAGCCTGTGCATCCCCATGATTTTGTTGAGCCCCTCTTCCATCCCTTTCCGACCCACAACGTATTGCATTGAAATCCCCGATGATATAAATGCATGCATCAGAGTTTTGGCTCACAATAGTGTTTATTCGATCCCATAGCTCAATTATTTCAGGTGGGTTACATGGGGCGTAGATATTAATGATGCAACATTGTATTCTTTCCTGCCCCCAAACACCGTTTAGAATAACTCCCCCAGACATATGCCAACTGCTGGAGCATCTAAAGACCTCTGGGTTCCAAATTGAGATGATTCCCCCGGATCTCCCTGTGGCTTCTCTAGAGTACCATTCCATATTACCTTGCCCCCATACTGCGCGACATGTTGCCTCCTCCACCTTTTCTAGTTTCGACTCTTGAATGCAACATAAGTCCACCCCCTGGTTCTTTATGAGATCCCATAACTCTTCTTTTTTGATCCGATTCTCCAAGCCTCGAATATTCATATATAGTATCTTCATGGATGAAACACTTTTGTCTCACCTTCTGCTCTTAGATTCTTTAATTGGACTTGATTTTCCATCACAGTGAGTTTACCAATTTCCTGAGCATCCGTAGTGCTGGTTTGGATGCCTAGTCTTTTCCCCAAATCCCATGTTTTCGAGGCTTCGGTCTCCGTATCTAATGAAACCGGGGTAGGTGGTTGTCGTCTGCCTTTCCCCTTTTTATGTGCCATGTTTTGCTCCGGTGTCTTCTCCGTCTTTGTTTCGAGCCCTTTTGAAAATTCTGTCCATCTCTTTGATTCCATCTGCCACATTTCCATTTTGCTGATTTTCTTCTTGGGTGGGTTTTTGCGAGGTTTGTATGAGGGTTTGATATTCGTGTTTGGGAGGTGGTTTGAATCGGTGATGATGGCCTTTTGAGAGGGATCTTTATCAGGATAGGGGTTTGGTTTTTCAGTGTTTTGGCATAGGGTATGAGGAGGTATAGCAGGAGTGGGTTTAGGTGGAGGGGGGGGTATGGTAGGGAGGTAGGATCGGGTTGGGGTGCAGCAGCGCGGGTGTTTGGATGTGGGGGGTGAATCGGGTGGCAGGGTACTGTAGGTGGACAGCAGGTATGAGTGGGTGTAACAGGGGGTGTATCGGGTGGGTGCATAGATAGTGTGGGGGGTTGTGTGGAATACTCCATCTGGGCCTGAAGATGGCCCATAAGAAGGGTTGTTGGGTTCAAGGGTGAAGTGGGCCAGGTTTTGGGAATTAGGGTTAGAAGGAGAAACAAACATGCGTACCTCATTGCCTTGGGGAGAGGGAAACAGATTTGTGGGGACCATTGACTGATTCAGAGCCGTTTTTTCTGATCCGCCTTGATAGGAAACGGATTTGTGGGGACCCTCCTCGATATTTTCTGGCGACATCATGATTGGGATATTCTCACGCTTTTCCCATGTTCCAACACGCGTTTCTCGTTCCAAGTTCACATTAACTGCATTTAGAGCACTGTCTCCTCGAGACCCACTTGCACGCTGTACGACGCAACCGTTTCGACTTTGGCAGATCGAATCGGATTTTGTATGCTCCGGTGGATGGACCTTCTCCCAGCCATGGCCCGTCGCCATCGACGGAGATTCTGGAGAAAGCTTGGATGGCTCCGACGAAGGCCCTCTCTCCCGTTCCTGGCCCGTCGCCGCCTCCGAGGTCATTGGGTCATGGTACGATGCCTCCGGCGGGGCGCATTTCTCCGTTTCGTGCCTCGTCGCCGCCGCCGAATTTTCTGGGGCCGTTGGATTATCTGCAGTGTCAGTTTGACTGGGCCCATTTGAGATCGTTTTGACGCGGCCATTCGGGGTCTGGCATATTGAGGCTAAAAGGGGCGGTCCCGGCGAGTCGCAGTGCTCCCCTCCATGGACCGTCGCTGCCGCCGGATTTGCTGAGTCGCTATCGATTTCCCCCTCTTCCTCCAGCGACCATTCAGACCCATCTTCGGTGCCGGAGTCCAAGTCTGTATCGTATTGTGAGTCTGTTCTTGAGCTTCCATGTTCCTCCATAATTCTACATTTGAAAAATGTGCCATCAATTTCCAGAAGGGCAATTTGGTTCACGTATTTGAGATACGATATGGAAATGAGAACCCTTGCATAGTCCAGGCGTTTTTTCCCCATCGTTTGGTCGTCGAGCTTGATCAGTTTTCCAATGGTGGCGCTCGCCGTTTCGAAGAAGCGTGCATTCCAGGCCTGTACTGGGACTCCGATCCATCTCGTCCACACCAATCGTTTGTGGCACACATCAATCGGACGCCACTCCCTAAACCATTCGAACCAATACTTAAGCCATTCTTCCATGGCCCCCATAATCTCATCGTTGCTTCTTTCGGAAATGTAACACCCCAAAATTTCAATTAGTATAAAATAAGTAAGATATTTTCTTGGATATAAATATTAATTGAGATATTATTTTACTGAATTAGAATATTTTTAATATAATATTTATTATATATATAAGATAGTATTTTTTAAAATAAATTCATTTAGATTTATATTAGATAGAATTTTTTCATTCAACATTATATATATATATATATATATATATATAGGTGTGTACGGTAAATTATATTATATTATATATATATACTAGCTATTTAATTATGTTTAGATAATATAAGTGAAAGAGTATATCCCAATTTCTCGGACCAGTTTGAAGCTTTAATTCGGTTATTTTTTTGTGGAATTAGAAACCCATATTTCTCTCAACGGTCACCTCTTAATAATACTTGGTCCTTTATACAAAGAAAATCAAGAAAGTATTTTCACGGTAAATACAATATTCTTTATTAGTCATTAAGCCGGAACACATCATAATATTTTCACAGAAAATCCTAGAAATATTTATTCTATTCACGGTTCATGAAAGTCGACTCCAAAAGGATTAAGGTTATTTTAATTGCATCAATTACATGCACGACATTTATTTCAGGTGTGGTTTCTTTGCCTTTATTAATTGCTTCATATGAATAGATTGTTTATGTGCAATATGATATGATTTCAATGTGAGTGAATAATTTAAGGTAAAAGGTTATGAAAGGCCAAGGGCTTAAAAGAGGTCCGGGACTGAAAAGAGGTCCTCGGTGAACCCGGGATTGAAGAGAGATCTTTGGGGGATCCGACGTGCACAAGAAAAGAACTCGGGACTGAAAAGAGGTCTTTGAGGGGGACCCAGTGGAATTTAAAAGAGATCCTTGGGATAACCGTGAAACGTAATTAATAATTAATCGAAAGTATGATGAAAAGTGTTTATATGAGATGAAAGGTGCTTATGTGACTTTCTGTGAATTATATGATTTTATATGGATATACATTTTATTTGTATGTAGTATTTAATATTGTCAAAGTGACTTCACTGAGCTAGTGGTTTTGCTCATACCATACATTTAACATTTCAGATTGACTTGATGGCGAGGAGACGCGGTGGATGACAAAACAATTATGATTTTGTAAAATCAATTTTGATTAGTTTATATATTTATTAAGCTTTTTCATGAGATAGTAGAGATTTGTTATCATTAGTAATTTAAATTAAAGATTCTTTGAGTCTTCCCTTATCATTTAAATCTGTATTTAAATAAGTTCATAAATCTCGTTTATTTAAGTTAAAATTTAAGTTCATGCCCCTTTATTTTAAAATTGTTAAGTATTTCCGTAAAATCTACTTTTATGAAAATTGGGGCGTGACAGAGTGGTATCAGAGCAGGTCTACGTTCTTGTAGACTTGTTTAAAAAAAAAATATATATGAGTCAAAATTGTTTAAGGTGTATTTATTTACAAAGATATATTTTTAAAAGTAAAGTTCGTCCATCACCGCCTCTTGCTTCAGCTCGCTTCAGCTCTACAAGGTACGTCCATTATAAATTGCATTCTATGTTATGAGACAAGACTATGTTATGATTATGTTCCATGTGCATGTAAATTTTATCAAACAAATTCTAATTTTCGAGGACGAAAATATTTTAAGGAGGAAAGGATGTAACACCCCAAAATTCCAGTTAGTATAAAATAAGTAAGATATTTTCTTGGATATAAATATTAATTGAGATATTATTTTACTGAATTATAATATTTTTAATATAATATTTAGGGTAAATTATTGTTAAGGTCATTTCACTAAGAGATTTATCTAATAGGGCATATGTTTTTTTTTTTTTAAATCTATTAGAGTCAAAATGGCACCTAATAAGACATTGTTGCCCTTTACCAATTTAAATAATTTGAAATTAATAAATATTAAATAGATTTACATCAAATCTTTTGAATTAACGCAGTTCCTAGTTATACGCACCTTCCAATTATTAAAAAATTTCTAAAATTAAGCAATTCGAATTAATTGTTAATTATCCAAACAAATAAAATTAAAAAATCTGCATATGATCCAGCACCTTCCAATTATTCAAATATTCCTAAAATTAAGCAATTCGATTTAATTGTTAATTATCCAAACAAAAAAAGTTAAAAAATCTGCATTTTATGACAATTCCCCATATGTTGAATATGCATATATATATGAAATAGATTATGAATTTTAATATGAACAGTGAAATGAATTTTGGTATGTAGAAATGGGTTATGAAGACATATGTTCATTTCAATATGAAGTTTAAAACGGCATACAGGACTGAATTTTTTGGTATGCATAAAATAACATGAAACAATGTGCACAGAGTGACATGCATATCAATATGCAAAATGCAGTTTTAAACTTCATATTATTTTATGTCACTCTTTGCACATTGGTTCGTGTTATTTTAAGCATACCAAAAAAATTCAGTCTTGTATGACGTTTTAAACTTCATATTGAAATGAACATGACATTTTAATATAGAGCTCAATCTTTGAATTTGAATCAGTAACTTGAATATGAAAAACCTGATTCATTTCAATACACAAAGTTCACATACACTTTCATACAATTTTAATATAGAGCTCAATCTTTGATTTTGTATCAAGTCCGACCTAGAAAAAAAAATTGTACTTTGTAACAGAGTACGAATAATTTAGTGGTTGCTCGTGTTACAGCCTATTGAAGAAAAAGTTGTCCGAGAAGGCTCGTTTGCAGTACGTTTGGGGTCGAGATGCAGAAGGGCTCTTAAAGGGTCAGGATCAGCAGAATTGGGTGGCCTTGCAAGCAAAAAGATCACTATTAGTATCATCAAGAAAATGAATAATCAGGCATAATGGAATTCATATAAAGTTTGATACATTTTTTTAACTTTAATCTAGGTTTTCATGAAAACCTAACTCAGAAGGGATCAAATGTTCACTCTGATTCATCGAATTTTGACAGCAACGTAGGATCACAAGTTCAAAATGTACCGTCTCACTAGTTTTTGCCTTAAGTAAATGGCAGTTGCTCCAAATCTCCCAATGTACACCAAGAAATTGATTACTATGTATAAAGATAAATCAAGAAACACCAAAATTGAGCAGTGTTTAAGAGCATTTTATCAAAGACTTTTCAAGCTAAAAAAAACCAGAAAACTTGGCCAATACACCAAAATTGGATAATCAAGCAATCATCAAAGATGTTGGTAGAATTTCACATGATTATCCAATTCAGAAAAACAGTGCTTACTTGAGCAATCCAATCACCAAAAGAGTAAACAATCCCACTAATCACCATTTTCGATAATACGGGGTGTGTTTTAAGGGCTTGTTCATATGCAATCCAATTATGCTCAGGTGCATATCTCAACACCTCATAGAAAGTCCATCCCTATAAATTGAAATCACAAAGCAAAATACATCTCAAAACAAAATTTTGCACTAATTTCACAAGTAACTAAACTTGATTCCAATTTTCACTTCTTAAAATGTACAGTAACAAGAAAGCTTCAAAAACATAAATACTAGTAATACATTCAATTATTCAACATGAAACTAAAATCCCATCCAAGAAAATCATCAAGAAAATTGAAAGCACTTACATGCCAATAATCCTGATCAATGGTGAGCAATTTGGTGATGGCAAGAGACCCAGCACCAAGAACAATAACAGCATTAAGTAATTTATCAGTAGAATTGTGGAAAATAGGAAATGGAGAAGAATTGCATAAGCAAGATAAAGAATTGGAGAAGATTCACCTCGATTTCATCGTCTTCGTCTTTGCCTCCGTAAAACAGATCGGCCACAACTTCGGCCCAGCCGTCGAGACGTCGAACGGAACAAAAGGGCACCGCTCTAAAATGCAGAAGTATGTTCTCTATCCAGAAGTATGTTCCCTTCAAATTTAAGTGAACTAGAAAACAGATGTGAAATTTCCCACACCAGTACAAACCATTTGAAGACTTCATACACTAGGCACGGAGTTCCAATAGACATATATAAATGTACAAATATAAGATTTTGTTTGTCTTGGCTTCACAAGAGTATTCTACATCGTCATATATAATCAATCCAGACAAAGCATTTTCAAATTTATGGTTCTGTTGTTCAGTTAAGAAAAACATAAGTGCATTTAAGAGTAATATAAGCACAAGAAACTCCCCCAACTTGTTCTAAACATTTCAAGACAAACCTCATTCTTTCCCGGCAAGATTGGCTTCCCATACAATAGCTCAGCAAAGATATAATCCTAATGCCACTGCGTATCTCTCTTTCCATCCTAGGAAATTGGAGCCGAAGAGATGCTGATCCAGCGATAAATTCTCCAGGTACTCGTAGATTAGAACCCTATGCTTTGTATCTGAACAAAACCCCCAAATTCTCACAAGGTTCATGTGATTTATCTTTCCAATTGTGCTGATTTCTGCCAAATATTCATCTTCTGCTTGAAGGAATCCACCTAGTTTCTTCACCGCCACGGCCCTGTTTTCCGGTAAAACGCCTCTGTAAACAGTGCCGGAGCCTCCTTTTCCGATCTCCTCCGTGAAATTTTTGGTTGCTTTTTTCAGCTCTCCATAGGTGTACCTTCTGAACTGGCTCGAGATCATCTGGTATCCAGCTTTTGGATTACTCCATGGCGAAGCTTCGATCTGGGGGTTAACTCCACTAGGAAAATGAAAGGTCAGACCGGCCACCACGAACCACCAGAAGCATCTCCGCCGAAAACATCACAGCCATGGTGGGGGAAGACCTCCGGCGAAGGTTTACAGCGACTCAGCGTGGAAGATGGAGTCCACGGCGAATAGATCAGCCATGGCGAAGGGGGCGACGACCGTGGCCATGGAGGGGGTGGCGGGGAGGTCATGGGCAGCGACGGCGGCGGCAAGGTGGGTGCGGCGGCCAAGGTGGGGAGGGAGCTCGACCGATTGGGGGTGGTGGAGGGATCTAGGGTTTTGTTTTTTTGGGAATGAATGTGCCCTATAATTTGGGAATTAAAATTTGGGAATTAATTGATAACCATTAATTATGATTTTAAATTTCGAATTACATTTCAAATATATAAATTAAAGGAGTATATGAATATTAAGGGTAAATACGGTTTTTTGACACTAAATTGACCTTATTAGGAAATTTTAAAAGTTGTATGTTTTAGTTGTTTAATAGGCTATAGAAATGACCTTATTAGTTAATAATCTCTAATATTTATTATATATATAAGATAGTAATTTTTAAAATAAATTCATTTAGATTTATATTAGATAGAATTTTCTCATTCAACAGTGTGTAATATACATGTGTGTGTACGGTAAATTATATTATATTATATATATATACTAGCTATTTAATTATGTTTAGATAATATAAGTGAAAGAGTATATCCCAATTTCTCGGACCAGTTTGAAGCTTTAATTCGGTTATTTTTTTGTGGAATTAGAAACCCATATTTCTCTCAACGGTCACCTCTTAATAATACTTGGTCCTTTATACAAAGAAAATCAAGAAAGTATTTTCAAGGTAAATACAGTATTCTTTATTAGTCATTAAACCGGAACACATCATAATATTTTCACAGAAAACCCTAGAAATATTTATTCTACTCACGGTTCATGAAAGTCGACTCCAAAAGGATTAAGGTTATTTTAATTGCATCAATTGCATGCACGACATTTATTTCAGGTGCGATTTCTTTGCCTTTATTAACTGCTTCATATGAATAGATTGTTTATGTGCAATATGATATGATTTCAATGTGAGTGAATAATTTAAGGTAAAAGGTTATGAAAGGCCAGGGGCTTAAAAGAGGTCCGGGACTGAAAAGAGGTCCTCGGTGAACCCGGGATTGAAGAGAGATCTTTGGGGGATCCGCCGTGCACAAGAAAAGAACTCGGGACTGAAAAGAGGTCTTTGAGGGGGATCCAATGAAATTTAAAAGAGATCCTTGGGATAACCGTGAAACGTAATTAATAATTAATAGAAAGTATGATGAAAAGTGTTTATATGAGATGAAAGGTGCTTATGTGACTTTCTGTGAATTATATGATTTTATATGGATATACATTTTATTTGTATGTCGTATTTAATATTGTCAAAGTGACTTCACTGAGCTAGTGGTTTTGCTCATACCATATATTTAACATTTCAGATTGACGAGTTGATGGCGAGGAGACGCGGTGGATGACAAAACAATTATGATTTTGTAAACTCAATTTTGATTAGTTTATATATTTATTAAGCTTTTTCATGAGATAGTAGAGATTTGTTATCATTAGTAATTTAAATTAAAGATTCTTTGAGTCTTCTGCTGCTTATCATTTAAATCTGTATTTAAATAAGTTCATAAATCTCGTTTATTTAAGTTAAAATTTAAGTTCATGCCCCTTTATTTTAAAATTGTTAAGTATTCCCGCAAAATCTACTTTTATGAAAATTGGGGCGTGACAGGAAATGTTTTGGATGAGTATTGCATCATCACCGAGTGTTCGTAACTTTAGAATATTTACACATTCCTGTTGTATTTCTTCTCTGTGTTCCCCCCATGAGAACTCTTTCCTCAGTGCTCCAGTGAAGCATGAGCTTAGCCACTCCGTCTCTTCTCTCTTTGTTTTGAAACTGACGGACAGGTCCACCTTTGGTGTCGGGTCGATCATTACCCTCGCTTCTACATTTCTTTTGGTTGGGGAGCCCTGATTTTTCACCACTTCAGTGAAGGTGACCGCCTCTTTCCTGATATTCCTGTTTGCTTCAAACGGCCTACCTCCAGTTGATGGCTTCACTCTCTGCCGTTCTTCCATCGATCTCTCATATCGAGGAATATAGGCTCTAATTTTGTAGCTCCCCATCCATACCTCGTTGAGTGCATGAAGCATATTTGCTTCGTTTGTCACTCTCAAATCGAATGAAACCAAAAGGTTTGCCTTCTCTATCAGTTTTATGTGGTCTATAGATGTCCATCACCTTTCCAACTCTGTTAAAGTTGTACTTTAGATCCTCCGTTGTGCATTCGGCCGGAAAGTTTCTGAAGAAGAAGGTGACCACGTTTCTCATTTTAAGGTCGATAAGTTTCTCCCGCCAGGCGGCATTTTCACGAGTTTTCCGACGATTTATCTCTTCATCTACCGGGTTCCTATCTGTCCTCTGGGGATATCTACGGGCTTGGGTATCACTATGGCTGGGTAGTTTGGGATGCCTCACCGAAAAGCTCTCGGAAAAGGGACGGTTGTTCCTACGGGTGACTCTCACCCACTCTCCTCCCCCACTCTCTTTCATGCTCTCTCTCTCTCAAATTTATTTGATATTAATAAATGAAGATGTATATGGCAGTCGACAGTGTGTCACCCTGGCGATCCATGTAAAATTGATCGTTTTGTTAAACTACTTTTTTTTGAATGCTCACAAAGATAATCTAGTTACTATATTTAATATTTTTTTATTAATTTCCATCTTTGTCCATATTTAATGTATCTCGATTTTCTTCAAATTAATATTTAGGTACTAGTAATTGTTCTAGAAATAAGGGGGAAAATGAGAAAACAATTTTATTTTTTAATCGGCGTGGATCAATTTCTTAATTTCACGGTTCCTATTAAGTAGTATTAGGGTAGTTTATCTTGGTAGTTATAAACCTCTTATTAGTTGTAACTACTCTATCTTATCCTCTTGTAACCTCTCTTATAAATACTCTAATACAAGCCTTGACTCTCACTTTGAAGAGTCTTTCTATTCTACATGGTACCAGCCTAACTCCTCTGGGCCGTTTTCTCTCCCCCTCCTTTCTTTCGTTTTTTGCTCATTCTCTCTATGGCCGATCCTCCGGCCACCACCACCTCCGTCTTTGATGCCACTCTAACCCTTCATGCTATGACTCATCTAGTCACCATCAAGTTAAAGCCCACAAATTATCCAATGTGGTTTCGCCAAGTCCATCCGCTTCTTGTTACTCAAAAGTTCTTGCCCTATATTGATGGTTCCTCGCCGGCCCCTCCTACCACCGTCACCACTAATGGAGTTTCCTCCTCCAATCCTCTCTACGCGACTTGGTATTCTCGTGATCAAATAGTGAGTGTCTTCTTGACGTCCACCCTCACCTAGGAGGCCATGGCAGTTACCGTCGGCTGCTCAACTTCTCTAGAAATCTGGAAGGCCCTCGCTGAGACATTCAATCAGCCTTCTAAGGCTCGTGAATTGCGTTTAAAGGATGAGCTTCAACTCATCAAGAAAGGCTCAAGATCTGTTTCTGATTATGGGGCCGCCTTTAAATATCTGTGCGACCAGCTTTCCTCCATGGGCTGCACTCTTGACTCCACAGATAAATCTCATTGGTTTCTACGTGGTTTGGGTCCAGACTTTCACGGATTTTCCACCGCTCAGATCAACATCTCGCCTCTTCCCTCGTTTTCAGATCTGCTCGCCAAGGCCGAATCTCATGATCTCTTCACACGTTCTCTTGAGACTCATTCCGCTTCGTCGTAGTCGCCTGCCTTTCTTGCTCGCTCCTCGGCATCCTCTGTGTTAGGTCGTCCTCCTGCTCGCCAGCCCTTTGGTCGTGGTCGCCCTCCTGCTCACCAGCAGTTTGGTCGTGGTCGCCCTCCTACTCGTGGTTATTCAGGTCGTGTTCGATCCGCTCCTCGCTGTCAAATCTGCAGATTTGATGGCCATTATGCTCCAACCTGTCCTCAGCGCTATGAATCCTCCTCTCCTCGCCAGGTGAACATCGTTGGTTCCTTTCCTCGCAATGACTCTGCTCGCCTTGCCAACCTTTCGGACTGGTATGTTGATACTGGGGCATCCTCGCACATGGTTCCCTCCTCGACTGCTCTTGATTCGTCCTCGCCCTACACCGGATCTGATAGAGTCGTCGTCGCAAACGGTAATATCCTTCCAATCACTCATACTGGTACCCATCTCTATAATTCTGACTTAACTTTCTCAAATGTTCTTGTTGTTCCCTCCATTACAAAAAATCTTCTCTCTGTAAGTAAATTGACCAATGACTTTCCTGTTCGCCTTATCTTTTCTAACAATTCTTTTGAAATTCAGAATCGGACTACAGGTTTGACCCTTGCTCACGGCAGACTTGATCAATGGCTTATATGTTCTGGAAAAATGTCACTCTAGCTTTGCTTCCTCTTTACGTGCTCGCTCAAACCATAGCTCTTTTGAAATATGGCATAGTAGGTTAGGGCATGTTGCTTTTGATGTTGTAAATACTCTTAAACGAAAAGGACATATTTCTACTACTTTTTTGCTACCTCGGCCTGTTATCTGCTCGGCATGTCAAAAATCTAAGAGCACTCGGCTTTCTTTCTCTATAAACTTCAAACGTGCTTCTAATGTTCTTGACATTATCCATTGTGACTTATGGGGTCCTTCACCTGTTAAATCTCATGATGGTTTTCGCTATTATGTTGTGTTCATTGATGATCATTCTCGATTTACTTGGTTTTACCCCCTCTGTAAAAAATCTGATTTTGTTTCCACCTTTGATAACTTTAAAAGTTTGGTTGAAAATCAATTTGATCGAAAGATAAAACGCTTTCAATCTGATGGTGGAACTGAATTCACCAACCATAAACTCCGTGACATCTTTCTCTCCTCTGGAATTATACATACTATGTCGTGCCCCTATACTCCGACCCAAAATGGCCGAGCAGAAAGAAAACATCGTCACATTACTGAAATGGGTCTTGCTTTACTGTTTTCCTCCTCTGTTCCGACCAACTTTTGGGTTGAAGCTTTTTGCACGGCTGTTTATCTCATAAATAGATTACCTTCTCCTATTCTTGACTCCAAATCCCCCTATGAGATGCTTTTTTCCACTCCTGCTCTATATGATAATCTTTGGATGTTGTGTTTATCCTTGCCTTCGTCCATATACTACTAACAAATTCTCTCCTCGTAGTATTTCTTGTGTTTTTCTTGGTTACAGCTCTCGTCATAAGGGGTTCTGCTGTTTTGACCTCTGCTCGCAGCGTATGTATATTTCTCGTCATGCTCGCTTTGATGAATCCTTCTTTCCCTTTGCTGGTGGTGGTCCATACCCCGACCTCTCCTCTCTTGATGTTGACACTTTTGACAACTCTCCTCCCGTGTCTCATCTTTCTTCTCCCTCTGTGTTTGATCGCCCCAATGATTCTCCTAAAACACCCTGCTCGCTCTGTCTTCAACCTGACATTACGCCTCCTGCCGCTCCTCGCTCTCCTCCTGCTCCTCGATCTCCCCCTATTTCTCGTGCTCGGCCCGCTGCCCCTTCTACTCATGGCATGCGAACCAGATCTCAGGATGGCATTTTTAAAATCAAACATCCTCCTAATGCCTCTCTTGTCTCTACCTCATCCTTGCTAGCTGCCATTCATAACTCTACTGAGCCCAAAGGTTTCTCCTCGGCAGCAAAGCACCCCCACTGGCTCGCAGCCATGGACGAAGAGCTCGACGCTCTTCACAGAAACAACACTTGGGACTTGGTCCCTCCTCCTCTCGACGCGAATATAGTTGGTTCTAAGTGGGTTTATCGTACTAAATTCCTTGCTGATGGCTCCATTGATCGTCATAAAGCCCGGCTGGTCGCCCAAGGCTACACTCAAATCCCTGGTTTCGACTATGATCATACCTTCAGTCCGGTGGTAAAATCCTCTACTGTTCGCATTATCCTCTCTCTTGCCGTCATGAAAAACTGGTCGCTCCATCAACTGGACGTCAACAATGCCTTCCTTCATGGCTTTCTAGACAAACCTATCTACATAAAACAACCCCCTAGGTTTGTTGATCCTTCTCGTCCTCATCATGTTTGCAAGCTCAACAAAGCCCTATATGGCCTAAAACAAGCTCCTCGCGCCTGGTTCCAACGTTTTTGCACCTTTCTCCTCACCCTTGGTTTTGTTGAGAGCAAATCTGACACCTCCTTGTTCATCTACATGTCAGGTTGTACCTCTCTTTTTCTTCTTGTCTATGTTGATGATATTATAATTACTGGAAATGATCAGACTTTTATCACTCGCTTGACTTCCAGGATCAATAAAGAGTTTGCCATCAAAGACCTTGGTCGCCTAACATACTTCCTTGGCCTAGAAGTCACCTACACTGATCGCGGTCTATTTCTCGGTCAATCCAAGTATGCAACCGACATCCTCACTCGTGCCGACATGCTTGGGTCTAAACCGGTCGCCACGCCTCTTTCCACCTCCGATACTCTTCGCCTTGATGGTACTTCCTTCTCCGATCTCACCTTGTTCAGATCGCTGGTCGGCGCTCTCCAATACCTCACCATTACTCGTCCAGATCTTGCATTTGCGGTCAACACTGTTAGTCAGTTTCAGGCCAACCCTACTGTTGATCATTTTCAAGCTGTCAAACGTATTCTTCGATATGTTAAGGGTACCTCTCATCTCGGTCTTACCTTCTCTCCTGGTCGCTCAACACTGCTCGCCTATTCAGATGCAGACTGGGCTCGTTGCCTTGATACTCGTCGTTCCACGTTTGGATACGCCATATTTCTTGGCCCCAATCTTGTCTCTTGGGCAGCTAAAAAGCAACCTACTGTCTCGAGGTCGAGTTGTGAGTCCGAATATCGCGTTATGGCGACCACTTCTTCAGAAATTGTCTGGCTCTGCTCGCTACTGAAGGAACTTAATGCTCTTCCCGCCACTACTCCCACTCTCCTCTGTGACAACAAAAGTGCTATTTTTCTATCTCAAAACCCAGTCGCTCACAAGCGAGCAAAACATATTGACATTGATTATCATTTTGTTCGAGAGCTCGTCACCATTGGTCGCTTGGTTACTCAGTTCGTACCATCTCAATACCAAATAGCAGACGTCTTTACAAAGAGCCTTGCTCGTCCTCTCTTTGAGTTTTTTCGTCACAAGCTCAACGTCTCTTCGCTCCCGCTTCGCTTGAGGGGGAATATTAAGTAGTATTAGGGTAGTTTATCTTGGTAGTTATAAACCTCTTATTAGTTGTAACTACTCTATCTTATCCTCTTGTAACCTCTCTTATAAATACTCTAATACAAGCCTTGACTCTCACTTTGGAGAGTCTTTCTATTCTACAGTTCCATTCTACAAGATTTTAAATATGTATCAGTAAACGAGATAGTGACGAAGTTGGATAGCTCAAGTGGTTAGAGCACCACTACCTAGGCTTTAGATCCTGAGTTCAAGTCATGGGGGAAAAAAGGGATGGGTATTTAATATAATTCAAAAAAAAAAAAAAAGTAAACGAGATAGTAAATACAAATCTCATACTATACTTATTTTAAAATCTCTTACAAGTTAGTATTGTTTACTAAAAAAAAATAAAGACTAACCCTATAAGTAAAAGTCTATCCAGTTAGGCCTTTTGTTAATACTCATTCTCTCCCCTCTATAAAATTTAGTTTTCGTCATTCTTATTTGTTCATCCACAAAAAAAAAAAAAATTCATTCAAAATTAAATATCTAAAAAATAAAAGTTAAAATTCATTAGAAGTTAAATAATTACTGCACAACATTCTAGATGTCCAGAATTTGAACAAACACCTTTACCCTTGTCTATATTTCTCTTAAAAACTTATGGTCAAAAGCATGAAACTGGATTTTATGAACAGTGAGAGTAATCGATCAGATTTTTTGTGCAAAGTTTGACCTAATTTCACCCCGAATCTACATGTACAATGTATAAGAGTTGATGAAATGAATAGATTATTGACCATGAAGATTTAGTCACCACCATCATCTGATAGCGAGCATGTTACTCGATTAATAATTATAGTTTTTGTAATTATTCAACAACTTCGATCTTAATTAATTAAGTGCGTTAATTATGAAAGGAATAATGTTTATTGCCAAATAAACAAAGGATTAGAGTGTTGGTGCGTGATTAACGACCAGATTCGATTTAATTATATAATTAGACAATGCCATCAAATGTTGTCTCGTTTAAGAATGGGATATGAGACACTTCAGAAAGGTTGATGCATTTTATAAGACATTTAAATTAAAGTTCTCAAGCATTCTGTTGTCTGAATATTGCACATATCCCTAATATTATGAGATTTTATCAATATATACATGATATAATATTATATGTTTCGTACTATTGTACACGAATTTAATATTGAAGATAATGAATTTCTTATGTAAGTGTATAATAGAAATAATGATTTAGTCCATAATTGATTTAGTCAAAAATCTTTAGAGATTTGTATATATTTTTCATATCTGTAATTACTTGTAGGTTACTCCGTAAACCCTAATTGTAATCTTTATATATATTGAATAGATTAAATCAAAATCCTCAATTGAGGTAAAATATATTTTCTCTTATTCTTTCATGGTATCAGCCTAACAAGGCTGAGAAACCCTAGTTTTTTTTTTACCGAAATTCTCTTCATCATGGCCGGTGATACACCTTCTTCTTCCACCTCCGTTTTTGATTCGACTCTTACTCTACATGCTATAACTCACCTATTCACCATTAAACTCAAACCCACAAACTATCTCATGTGGTATGGTCAAATCTATCCTCTTCTTGCCATTCAGAAATTTCTTCCCTACGTTGATGGCTCGCTGCCCGCTCCATCTACCAAGATCCCCACTGATTCTGGTGATTCCTCTAATCCTGCCTACGATGAGTGGCTTGGGAAAGATCAAATAGTTAGAGTTTTTCTCTCGTCAACCCTAACTGAAGATGTCATGGTTGTTGTTGTTGGATGCTCAACGTCCGCTGCTATGTGGTCTACCTTGGCTACTGCTTTCAATCGGTCATCCAAGGCTAGAGAGCTTCGTCTCAAGGACGAATTGCAACTTATCAAGAAAGGCTCCCGTTCTGTCACGGAGTATGGTGCCACGTTCAAGAATCTGTGTGATCAACTTCTTGCCATGGGTTGTTCGATCGACGATACTGACAAATCCCATTGGTTCCTTCGCGGATTAGGTACGAATTTTCATGGTTTTTCTACTTCTCAAATTAATCTCACGCCTCTGCCCTCCTTCCCTGAGTTATTGTCCAAAGCCGAGTCGCCGATCTGTTTACAAAATCACTCGACTCCGCTTTTGCCTCCTCTCAATCACCGGCTTTCCTTGCTCATATGCGATCAAATAAGAAATCTGGTAATGTTTGCCAGTCTGGTTCGTTCCATCAATCTGGCCGTAGGGGTTATAATTTTAATTCTAATCGTGGCGGTAATCCTGGTCGTGGTGGTCATTCCGGTGGCCGTGGTGGTCGTTCCGGTGGTCGCTATTCTCTTCTCCTCCGCAACAAGCCAATCTTCCTCATGCCTTTCAAAACACTTGTTCGATAAATCAAAACTCTCCTGATTGGTATGTCGACACGGGTGCCTCATCACACATGGCTAATTCTACTGATGGTTTGGACTCCACATCGAACTACTCTGGTTCTGATAGGGTTGTTGTGGGAAATGGTAACACTCTTTCTATTTCTCATACTGGCTCTCATACTTTATCTCGTGATTTATCTCTACTGAATGTCCTCGTGGTTCCTCATATCACGAAGAACCTTCTTTCTGTTAGCAAACTTACGAGTGATAATCCGGTGAATGTTATTTTTTCTAACGACTGTTTTGAAATTCAGAATCGGGTAACAGGGATTCCTTTGGCACGAGGCAGACGTGAAAATTGATTATATATTTTGGAGCGTGGTCATGCGGCTTTGGTGGCAGCTTTATGGAATCGTCGTACACGTGCCTCCTTTGAATTGTGGCATAGTCGTTTAGGCCATGTTAATTTTGATACTATTAAGTTGTTGAACAAACTTGGTTTTTTGTCAATTACTTCTGTTTTACCTAGGCCTCTTGCTTGTTCTTCTTGTCAGTTGGCTAAAAGTAAAAGACTTCCTTTTATCAATAATGAAAAACGCGTTTTGCGTTTGTTGGATGTTATTCATTGTGATTTGTGGGGTCCGTCTCCTGTGAAATCTTGTGATGGTTTTCTCTACTATGTGGTTTTCGTTGATGACTTCTCTTGTTTTACGTGATTTTATCCACTTCGTTTGAAATCAGATTTTTATAATACGTTTGTTAAGTTCAAAACTTTGGTCGAAAATCAATTTTCCACAACTATCAAACGTTTTCAATCTGATGGGGGTATCGAGTTCACAAATAACAAATTGCAAGACCTTTTCAAAAATTGTGGCATTCTACATACCATGTCTTGTCCATACACCTCTGCTCAAAATGGCCGTGCAGAAAGAAAACATAGACATATTACAGAAACAGGGTTATCTATGTTGTTTCATTCATCTGTCCTTATGGAATATTGGGTTGAAGCTTTTGGTTCTGCGGTTTATGTGATTAATCGTTTACCCTCTTCTGTGTTATCCGATAAATCACCGTTTCAATTGGTATTTTCCTCTCCTCCAAATTATGATAATCTCCATGCGTTTGGATGTAGAGTTTATCCATGCTTACGAGATTATGTTGCTAACAAGTTTTCTCCTCGCAGCATTCCTTATGTTTTCTTGGGTTACAGTTCCAAGCATAAGGGTTTTTGCTGTCTCGATACAACATCGTCTCGTTTGTATATTAGCAGGCATGCTCGGTTTGATGAGGAATATTTTCCCTTTGCACCTTCCACACGATCCTCTTCAGCTGACTCGTTGGATTTTTCGGCTTATAGGGATCTTGGTTCGGCTCCCATTTTTCCTTCGCCTTCGAGTCCAACAGTGGTTCCGATGGATTTGGCTGCTTCGACTCCTTGTTCAGCATGTCCGGATCTCACGTCTACGGCATCTCCGGCGCGCCTGGCCTCTCCGCCACCTTCACCACCGGCCTCGCCTTCGCCATTGGCCCCTTTGCCGCCACCTGTTTCGGTATCTACTCATCCTATGAGAACACGTGCCAAGGATGGCATTTTCAAGCCAAAGTATCCTCCTTCAACTTCTTACTTGGCTCATAGTGGTTTTCTTTCCACTCTACACTCTTCTAAGGAGCCCAAGGGTTTCAAATCAGCTGCAAAATCACCTCACTGGATTTCTGCAATGGACGACGAGCTTAAGGCTCTTCATGCCAACAACACTTGGACTTTGGTCCCTCGTCCTGCTACTGAAAATGTTATTGGTTCTAAATGGGTCTTTCGTACCAAGTATTTGGCGAATGGTTCTATTGATCGCTATAAAGCTCGCTTAGTTGCTCAAGGGTTTTCTCAGCTTCCTGGTTTCGACTACGATCATACTTTCAGTCCTGTAGTCAAAGTTTCCACTGTTCGTATCATACTCTCTTTGGCGGTTATTAATAATTGGCCATTACGTCAATTGGATGTAAACAGTGCTTTTCTGCATGGTGTTCTTCAAAAGCCTGTTTACATGGAGCAACCACCTGGCTACATTGATTCTGTTCGTCCTTCCTTTGTCTGCAAGCTAAATAAGGCGATTTATGGTTTGAAGCAGGCTCCTCGGGCGTGGTTTCAACGCTTTTGTGCCTTCTTGGTAAATCTTGGTTTTCTTGAAAGTAAATCTGACACTTCTTTATTTGTCTTTCACCAAGATCGTTTTTTGCTTTATTTACTTGTCTACGTGGATGACTTTATTATCACTGGGAGTGACCAGTCGCTTATTGATCGTATTATTCTTCGAATTCTCCGTGAATTTGCAATTAAAGACCTAGGGCGGCTGAATTATTTCCTCGGCTTGGAGGTAACTTATATGAAATCTGGTATCTTCTTGGGTCAGTCCAAGTATGCGCGAGACATCCTTCTTCGATCTGCTCTTCTCGATGCCAAGCCAGTGTCTACTCCACTTTCCTCATCAGAAATTCTTACAGTTGATGGTGATCCTCACTCCGATCCTACTGAGTTTCGTTCTTTGGTGGGTGTGTTGCAATATCTCACTATAACTAGGCCGGATTTATCATATGCTGTGAACACTGTAAGTCAGTTTCAATCGAAACCCACTGTTGCTCATTTTCAGGCTGTCAAGCGCATTCTTCGTTATGTCAAGGGCACGCTTACATTTGGTCTGGATTTCACTCGTGGACCTCTCAATCTTTTGGGTTACTCTGATGCTGATTGGGCTCGTTGCCTTGACACTCGCCGCTCCACTTATGGTTATTCCATATTTTTGGGTCCGAAACTTGTTTCTTGGAGTGCTAAGAAACAACCCACTGTCTCTCGTTCCAGCTGTGAGTCTGAGTATAGGGCTTTGGCTAATGCTGCCTCTGAAGTTATTTGGGTCACGTTACTCTTGCGTGAACTTCATGCCATGCCTTCATCTTCACCAAAGCTCATGTGTGATAATAAGTCTGCGCTCTTTCTTAGCCAAAATCTGGTGGCTCATAAGCGTGCAAAACACATTGATATTGATTATCATTTTGTTCGGGAAATGGTTGCTTCGGGTCGTCTATCTACCCATTTTGTCCCCTCAAATCTTCAACTTGCTGATATATTCACCAAGAGTCTTCCGCGACCGCAATTTGAATTCTTTCGGTCCAAGTTTCGCGTATCTCCACATCCTCTTTGCTTGAGGGGGGGTAATAGGAATAATGATTTAGTCCATAATTGATTTAGTCAAAGATCTTTAGAGATTTGTATATATTTTTCATATCTGTAATTACTTGTAGGTTACTCTGTAAACCCTAATTGTAATTTTTATATATATTGAATAGACTAAATCAAAATCCTCAATTGAGGTAAAATATATTTTCTCTTATTCTTTCAGTGTATAAATTATTTCGTACATGTTTGATACCTAAAATTAATGGTAAATTAATTTCATCTCAATTCTTATAAATTGTTTGATACGGAGTAGTTAAGATTAAAGGTAGATTATACTTTAAAATATTCAAAGTTTTGATATCATCTTAATTTTATGTTAATCCGTCTTAACTATCAAACATGACATTGAGTATATGCCGTTTATTTATGGGGTTGTGTTCCATATGTAAGATATTCATTGTTGAATTAATTGATCTTTAATTACTGAAATTGATCAATACGATAATTAAGAAATAAAGTTCACTCAATTTTTGTACTATATTTTGTGAATTATGAACATGAAGAAAAGATTAATAATGATTTTATTATGTTTTCAAACACAGAATAAACTGATTTTATTCTGGTATAACACTTTAACATTCTAAAATTAATGAGTTAATTTGTGTGATTTTGTGACTCGACTTACTTAAAAAAAATGTCCTTATAAGGAATTGAGTAAATTTTAAAAAATTGGTAGAATTGATAATAAAAATAAAATACGCAAAAAACATGTATGATAATTTATGTAGTTTAAACGGTTGAGAATAGTCTATTTTTATGTTGAGGTCTAGTGTTCAACTTACATCTAACAATTTTCACATATATTTTTTTTTAATTATAAAAGTGCGTGCATGTTGAAAATAAGGAAAAGTGTAACATGCAATTTACAATTTTTTAGCATGTTATTTTACAATATTTGCAATAATAATTTCAGTTATAATGACATACACTTGTTAGTGATGTTATGTTACACATATTTTGTTGCACTTTTCAATTGTAGTGACTTACTATTTTCAACAATATTTTTTAGTTATATTGACATACACTTTTTAGTAATGTTATGCTACACCTTTTAGTGAGAAAATTTCATTTTACGTCCTGTAACTTAGGCCTAATCCAGTTTATATCCTTTAAGTTTTCACTTTTTCAATTTACGTCCTAGGGTGTCCAATTTATGTCCTTTTCACCGGAAAATTGGAATTTCGGTCAAATAGTCCAATTTACGTCCTTTAAGTTTGAAAATTAATAATTAATAATTAAAAAATTCTTTAAAAAATTAAAAATCTCATTAAAAACTAAAAATATCATTCAAATTTATAAATTGTGTAAAATAAAATTCAAAAAAAAAAATTAAAAAATCTAAAATTCTAAAAATTTGAAATATTGGAAATTAAAAATAAAAGATTTCTAAAAATCTCATAAAAACATAAAATTCTAAATATAAAAAATATATAAATTAAAATGTTTAAAATAAAATTAAAAATTATACAATTCTAAAAACCTCATTAAAATGAATTTGACACGGTTCTACAATCAATATAGGCGTGGAATACAAAAAAATTTAGGAGTTCGAGAAAAACTTTAATGGCGGATAAGTCCGAATCAAGTCTGATTTTTAATGACATATTAATAGTTTTTATTATTCTTATGGATTTTTAAAATTTTTAATATTTAATCTACACATTTTAAAAAAATTAAAGAGATTTTTAGAATTTTTAATTAGATTTTCGAATTTCTTAATTTTAAGTTAAACATTTTCGATTTTTTGAATGTAAAATTTTTTATTTTTATTTTACACATTTTATAATATTTAATGAGATTTTTAAAAAAATTAAATAAGGTATTTTGAATTTTATTTTTCACATTTTATAGTTTTTAATTTAAATTATGTTTTCAGATTTTTAATAATATTTTAAAATTTTTAAAGATATTTTTAGAAAATTTATTTATTAAATGTTAAAATTTCAAACTTAAAGGACGTAAATTGGACTATTTGGCCGGAATCCTAATTTATTCCTCATATTCTGGAGAGTTTGAAAATTTTCCGGCGAAAAGGACGTAAATTGGACCAAAAAGGATGTAAATCGAAAAAGTGAAAACTTAAAGGATATAAATTGGATTATGCCTAAGTTACAGGACGTAAAATGAATTTTTCTCCCTTTTAGTCATATTTTGTTGCACTTTTCAGTTGTAGTGACTTACAATTTTCAACAATATGTTCAGTTATAGTGACTTACACTTTTTAGTAATGTTATGTTACACTTTTTACTCGTATTTTGTTACACTTTTCAGTTATAATAACTTACACTTTTCATTAAAATATTGTGTTGCACTTTTCAAGTATATTGACATGCACTTTTTAATAATATTGTGTTGCACTTTCTAGTTATACTAACTTGCATTTTCTAGTTATACTAACTTGCATTTTCTAGTTATAATGACTTATACTTTTCATTAAAGTTGTGTTGCACTTTTCCATTATAGTGACTTACACTTTTTAATAAAAAAATGTGTTACACTTTTTAGTAATATTGTATTACACTTTTTAGTAATATTAACTTACACTTTTCAACACACACAATTTCGAAAAAAAATTATCAATAAAAAAAATTACAAAAAAAAAATAACCAAGTCAAAAATTTTATTCACAATAATTTTGAATATTTAGAATTCACAATATTCTTTAATATTTAAGATTTAAGTTGACCAAGTCAACTCAATTCCTTATAAGGAATTGATTCTATATAAGACCAATCCTAAATTTTTTACGTCCCATAATATTACAATTTTTTTAAAAACATCCCAAAAAAATTAATTTTTTTAATTACGTCCCAAATTTTAATTAACTTTTCTAATTACGTCCCAAAGTCATCGGAAACATCAAAACGACGTCGTATTACGTCAAGGTTATGACGTCGTTTTGATTTTTCGACGACTTTGGGACGTAATTGAAAAAGTTAGCTAAAATTTGAAACGTAATTGGAAAACTTAACTTTTTTGGGACATTTTTAAAAAAAATTAAAAATATGAAAACTAATAAAATTTTAACACTAATAAACATGACAATATTATATACTCAGTATAATATTTCGAATTATTATATACACATATAATATATTAAAATGACACTAATATTAAAATTTTGAATTGTATAAGATAAATTAATATTAAAATTATAATCATCTACTTCAAAAATAATGAATAATAATAAATAAATAAATAAATAAATAAATTGATAATAAAATTTCATATACTCCGTATTAATTAAAAATTATGAATCGATTTAACTTTTAAAAAAATTTAAAATTAAATATAAAAGTTAATAATTACCATAAGGAATTATGCTAATATTAATGACCATAAATATAATATTTAACAAAATATCATGTAATTCTGTTCAGTATAATTTTATATTCTAAAATTGAACAAAATAAAGGCTAAATTTTTTTAATTGTATAAGATAAATTAATATTAAAATTATTTACTTTTAAAATAATGAGTAATAATAAATAAATAGATAATAAAATTTCATGGCAAATACTTGTATGCACTCGCATGTACGGTGCATACTTCACTTTTAATTTTAATTTTATTTTCACCCGTTCATTTAATAAGTTCAACCCCCCCTCCCCCCAAAATTATTTTTTGCTATTATTATTTGCACTCACTCATTTAATGAGTTCACCCCAAAATCATTTTTTACCACGGTTATCTACACCCGCTTATTTTATGAGTTCACCCCCAAATTATTGTTTTACCATGATTATCTGCACCCGCTCATTTTATGAGTTCACCCCAAAATATTTTTTTAAAATTAATCACATTTAAAAAACTATATTATCATTTTATTAATTTACACAAAATATAATAAAATAAACTCTAATTTATATATTTACAATATGCAGCCGAGTTACCGTCGATTCACCACCAACTCACCCATATTTAAAAAAAATCGTAAAAATATAATTAATAAAAAACTATCGAAATTAGCCACAAATCTCGATTTTTTTACTTTTTAATTTTTCTTCCTCCTTCTCTTTTCCTTTATTTCTTCACATTTTCAGTTTATTTTTTAATTTTTCTATTTATTCATTTTTTTTCCTTTTACTTTTTTTATTTTTTTTTATGCCTTTCTTTTCCATTTTTTTCATGTGTATTTTTTAAATTTTAATACAAAATAATATTATAGGTATGATTTTATTATAGTCGATCGGCGGTGCACCTGAATTTCAATTTTAATTTGATGAGTAAAGGACCTGCCGGAAATCCATGTCGTTCGGCGGGTGACCCTGCCACCACCATGCCCGACCACCCCCTCGACGGCGGCGCTTCCGTCCTGGCCATTAAAACCCGAGACCCCTCCTCTAATCGCAATGGCGATTCTTCACTTTCATGACAATTGACATCATCTTCCATCTCGGTCGAAAACCTCTACTTATTTCGACCACCGACGCGACTGCTTCCATCAATCTCCCTTGTGTTCGCGATCCAGGATATTCTTCGACATCAATGGCGCTCGCCTACAACACTCGGATCGACGTCGCCTCGCTCTCGTCGTTCATCTCTATCCAAATCGAAGCTACATTGCTTCGCCTTCTTCACCCTGCTCCTGCACAACCTATTCCTCCGGCTGACGGCGGCCCGACGGAGGACTGTGAGTATGTTGCTGATGGATCTCTGATCGTCCGGCACTCGGAGCGGATGACCTTGCCGATGAAATCTCAGGCGGCGACTGTTGACCTAGGGTGCCTTCCCATTGGGTTAAGGTTTCGTTCAATTGAGCTTGGTAATGTGCACCCCCTATTTTTTTCAGTACACCTCGATCTGTACTCCCTCCACTTTTTTATGGTATTATTGTTAGTGGTACTGGTATTACTTGTTATTGATTGTGGTATTACTATTAATTCACTATTGAATTAATATTAATGATTATTGATTACGGTATTATTGATTATTAATTGTGGTATTATTGGTTATTGTTCGTGGTATTACTGATTATGTGGAATTATTTATTATTGCTTAAGACATTACTGATTATTATTATTGCTTATGTTATTACATATTATTGTTTATGGTATTACTGATAATTATGTTTTGTATTACTGAATATAATTAGATTTGTGGAATTATTTGTTATTGTGTAAGATATTACTGATCAATGTTCATCGTATTACTAATTATTGTTCATGGTATTACTGATAATTGTTTTTTGTATTATCCCCTTATATATTAATAGGGAGTTCAAATTGATGATGTGTCATTTTGTGGTTGATTTGGCTTATGTGTCATAATTTAATGAAGTTGTTAATTTTAAAAAGAGTTAATTGCAAATTAAATCACGGCCTTTCGCTTATTTGCAATCTAATCTAAACCTTAGAAGTCTACTTTGTCCCTAAATCATACCTTTTGATATTTGGTTTGATTGAAAAATAATATTGTTTTATTAAGGTGCTGTTATGTCATTAAAAAGTCTAAATTATGTTAGATTCGAATACAATTAAAATTGTTAAAAAGACTAAATTGCAATAATATTTAAAGTTTGTGATTTATTTGCAATTATCTTAAAGTTTAGATTAGAATGCAAATGAGGAAAAGGTTGTGCTTTAATTAGCAATTAACTAAAATATTTATTTATTTAAGGCTTTGTGGTTAATATTGAAGACTGATTTATTAAGAGTTATTTTAATATTACTTAAATTTTTTATTTTCGTAATTTATAAAAAAAAAAAAAGTTGTTTTCATATTTATTAAATATTAAAAATTCAATGCCTCATTTCGTCCGATGCTCACAAATTTTATTTAGAATTTACTTTATAAAATTATTTAATTATATGAAGTATAATATAAATATTTATTTTTATTGACTTTCCGCGTAATACGCGGGCTAATCTAGTTGAATATAATTAGATGTGTGGAATTATTTGTTATTGTATAAAATTTTACTGTAATTAGATGTGTGTAATTATTTGTTATGGTAAAGATATTACTAATTATTGTTAATGATATTACTGATTACTGTTGTTTATGGTATTACTGGTTATTACTTATTGTATTATGACTATAATAAAATAATACATATAATATTATTTTGTATTAAAATTAAAAAAATTACTAATGAAAAAAAAATGAAGAAATAAAAAGTGTGGAATAAAAACTGAAAAATGAGAAGAAAAAAAATTGAGATCTATGCCTAATTTCGATAGTTTTTTTTAATTATGTTTTTACGATTTTTTTCTAAAAATATGGGTGATTTAGTGGTGAATCGACGGTAACTCGGCAATGACTCGACTGCAAGATTGTAAATGTATAAATTAGGATTGATTTTATTATTATATTTTGTGTAAATTAATAAAAAGATAATACAATATTTTAAATGTAATTATTTTAAAAAAAATATTTGGGGTGAACTCATAAAATGGGCGGGTGCAGATAATTGTGGTAAAAAAATAATTTGGGGGTGAACTCATAAAATGAGCGGGTGTAGATAATCGTTGTAAAAAAGAAATGATTTGGAGGTGAACTCAGGTGTAGATAACTGTAGTATAAATATGATTTGGGGTGAACACGTAAAATGAGCTGGTGCAAATAACTGTAGTAAAAAAATTAATTTGGAGGTAAACTCATAAAATTAGCGGGTGCAGACAATTGTAGTAAAAAATGATTTGGGTGAACTCATAAAATGAGCGAGTGCAGGTAACTAGATAACTGTAGTAAAAATATAATTTGGGGGTGACTCATTAAATTAGCAGGTGTAAGTAAAATATAAATAAAAAAATTAAAATTAAAATTAAAATTAGGGGGTACGGTACATATGAGTGTACGCAAGTGTTACCCAAATTTCATATATCCATATTAATTAAGAATTGTGAATTAATTTAACTTTAAAAAATAAAAATATTAATATTTAATAATTACAGTAAGGAATTATGCTAATATTAATGACCATAAATATAATATGTTAACAAAATATCATGTAATTCTATTTGGTATAATTTTATGTTCTAAAATTGAATGAAATAAAGGCTAAAATTATTATAAAATAAATAAACGTGATAACGCTATTTAATATTATCCAAAAACTATACTTACTAATTTATTTATATAAATAATATATATATATATATATATATCTCGATTATAAGCCTTTATGCTACGAGGATATACCGATAGGGGTGTGCATGGTTCGGTTTGGTTAACCAAACCGCCCGTAAATCGTAAACCAAACAATAAACCATTCTTTTTTTTCAAAACCGTAAACCAAACCGTATTTATAAAAACCGTTCGGTTTGAAACCATAATATTTCGGGCGGTTCGGTCGGTTTTGATCGAACCGTAGTTTTGCTCATTTTTTTCCCTATACACAATAATTAATAAAATTGTAAAACACAATCTCAATAGAATAGACAAAATGAAATCCCAACAACCCAAAATATAATTCGAATAGACGAAATGCTATTACAACGTTCATAAACTAGTTGTTAAAAAATAACTAAATAACCACAAAAAGAAACAACAAACTTCTGTCTTCTTTAAGATTTCAGATTGAGTGAGACTGTGAGAGGTTGAGAGCGCCATGCACGTAGAGGCGCTAAATACTAAATAGAAGAGAATGAGTAGGGTTTCTGACTTTGGACAATTGGGCTTGTCGACTTGAAAAATGGCTTGAGTTTACTAGTTTAGGGATTATATAATATAAATACTATAAATCTATAATATTTATTTAGATAATATTATATAATATATATATATATATATATAAAAGTTCAGTTTGGTTCGGTTTTTTGCGGTTTTTCATTAGTGAAAACCGTAAACCAAACCATACTAAAAAAAATCAATTCTAAAAACCGTAAATCGAACCGTAAACTAAAAACCGAACCATATTTAATGGTCTGGTTTGGTTTGGTCGGTTTGGTCGGTCTGAACCATACTTTGCACACCCCTATATACCGATAATAAAATATAAGTAAATCGCCAAATACTTCCATGCACGCGAGTGCATGGTGCCTACATTAATTTTAATTTTTTTTTTTTAATTTAAATTATCTCCACTCATTCATTTAATTAGTTCACCTCCCAAATCATTTTTTTACTATAATTATCTGCATTTGCACATTTAATTAGTTCACCCCAAATCTTTTTTTACCAATTATATGTACTCGCTCATTTTATGAGTTCACTCCAAATCATTTTTTTACCATGGTTATCTGCACCCACTCATTTTATGAGTTCACTCCCAAATTATTGTTTTATCACGATTATCTACACCCGCTCATTTTATGAGTTCACCCCAAAATAATTTTTAAAAAATAATCACATTTAAAAATTTATATTATCATTTTATTAATTTACACAAAATATAATAAAATAAACTCTAATTTATATATTTACAATATGCAGACGAGTTATTGTCGAGTTATCGTCGATTCACCACCAAGTCACCCATATTTTTTTAAAAAATTGTAAAAATATAATTAATAAAAAACTATTGAAATTAGCCACAAATCTCGGTTTTTTCCCTCCTCTTTTCCTTTTTTCTTCCAATTTTCAATTTTTTTTTCCAATTTTTTTTCTTCGTTTACTTTTTTCCTGACTTTCTTTTTTATTTTTTTCATGTGTATTGTTTTAATCTTAAGACAAAATAATATTATAGGTATGATTTTATTATAGTCGATCGGCGGTGCACCTGAATTTCAATTTTAATTTGAAGAGTAAAGGACCTGCCGAAAATTCATGTCGATCGGTGGATGACCCAGCCACCACCATATCCGACCACCCCTTCGACGGCGACGGCGGCACTTCCGTCCCGGCCGCTGAAGCCCGAGACCCCTCCTCAAATCGCAATCGCGATTCTTCAATTCCATGACAATCGACATCATCTTCTATCTCGGCCACGATCCATGGCGGCCGAAAACCTCTACTCATTTCGACCACCAACGCGACTGCTTCGATCAATCTCCTTTGTGTTCGCGATTCAGGAGCTTCTCCGGCATCAATGGCGCTCGCCTACAACACTCAGGTCGACGTCGCTTCGCTCTCGTTGTTCATCTTTGTCCAAATTGAAGCTACATTGCTTCGTCTTCTTCACCATGCTCCTGCGCAGCCTCTTCCTTCGGTTGACGACGGTCCGACGGAGGACTGTGAGTATGTTGTCGATGGATCTCTGGTCAGTCGGCACTCGGAGTCGGTGACCTTGTCGATGAAATCTCAGGCGGCGACTGCTAACCTAGGGTGCCCTTCTATTTGTCTAGGGTTCTCTTCAATTGGGCTTGGTAATGTGCACCCCCTATTTTCTTCAGTACACCCCGATCTGCACTCCCCCCCCCCCCCTTCCCCTTCTTTTTTATGGTATTATTGTTAATGATATTGATATTACTAGTTATTGATTGTGGTATTACTAATACACCATTGAATTAATATTAATGATTATTGATTACGGTATTATTGATTATTAATTGTGGTATTACTGGTTATTGTTTGTGGTATTACTGATTGTGTGCAATTATTTAGTATTACTTAAGACATTACTAATTATTACTCCCTCCGTCCCAGAGGAATTTGCACCCTTGGGACGGCACACATATTAAGAAATGTGTAAGAAAATGTGTAATGAGTGATGTTTTGAGGGGTAATTTTGTAAACTTTTATGAATAAAGTAAAGTAAAAAGTAGATTAAGTGTGAAAAAGTAATGACATATGAGTAAATATGAGTATATTTTAATGTTTCTTAGTTCAGGCTTGATGGCCATAAATGCTTCAATAAATATGTCTTATGTATGTATAGCATTCCATGCTTTTGATCATTAGCACTTCATTTGATCTGAAACTGTTCTTATCAGTACATGAAGTTTTGCCTTATCATTCTTTGATTTTTTTCAGCCATGTTGTCCACTCAATCAGCTTGTTTTGAATACTCAGCAACCTTGTCCTAAAGTATTTAACACTTATCAAGCTGCCTAACATTCCAGCTTTGGACAACTATCCTGAACTATAAATCTCACAACATTTCTGAGATTTTGACTTAAGCATTTCTACTTACTCAAGTATCCTGAGACAACTAAACTGATCTCACTTGAGTGTATCTCAACTAATCTGATCATCATCAATTAGGGGTTTTGGTATCTAAATCAAAATCATTTTATTCCCAACAATTTCCCCCTTTTTTATGATGTCAAAACCTATTTCAAAGGGAACTTGACTTATACTAGACTTTACCTTCAGGATGAGTGACCTGGTCATCTTTCCTGAAAGAAACTGTTAGTACAATAATAAATCAAGTAAATAGGTCATGTTAGGTTAGTTGAGATAATGAGTTGTTATCTCTTGATAGAAAAATAGTGATCCTTTCATATAAGTCATAGAACATTACAGTGCAGAAAATTAATCAAGGACTCACTAAACTGATACAAATGAAAAACAGGATAACAACAAGCAATAAAATCATAGATAGATAGGGAAGGAATGAACTTATGCTTCAGAGAGTTCCATCATCCTGAGGAGCAATCCCATAATGAGCCCAGACCCTCTTCTTCACCTCCCAAATATTCTTATTGGTTCCTTTGGGGCCAGACTTCATCTTCTCCATCCTCATGATTGAGATGAACTCTTCCAGAATCTTCCCTTCATCAATCAAGTTCCCATTGAACTTGGGAGGCATGTACAGAATAGGACCAGGGGCCTTGAACTCAACTCTTGCCATCTCAGCTGCTGCAAACAGCTTCTGGTATAGATCCCTATGGTTTTCAAACATGAACTGTACAAACACCTCATCAACACTCTCTTCAAGCCATTTTCCTATGACATAAAAGTCATACACAAAGCTTCTCTTGGCCTCCTCCCATGCATCATTCAGTGAGATTGGCACCCACTTATCATGGTGAGGGTACTGAGTGTCCCATCTCTGCAGCATCTGAGGCTTGAGTCTTCTGTAAGATGCCCTCCTTCTTGGAGCTTTGAAGTTTGCCCTCCTCTCATCTCTTGCCTTGTTGGCCTCAACCAACTGATCCATCCTTTCCTTAGATCTCTGAAGAGCCAGCTTCTCCTGTGTTTCAGGATCCTTTCCAAATCCTTCTTCAAATAACTTTGAAGGATCATCAGCAAGCTTGGGCATTCTGACTTCAGGCTCTTTGTCCTGTTCTTCTTCTTGGATTTCAGGCAACTTGGCTGCTTTCTTCAACCTCTTTGACTACCTCAGTGGAGTTGAATCTTCAGTTTGAAATTCAGATGGAAGGGTCAGGCTGGTTGGAAATTCATTGAAGGCTTGTTCCTTTCTCTTTCTCTCAGAGGCTCTGGTCACCTTCCCCCTTACTTCAACAACCTTTTCCTTGGGGTCAAGGCCTGCAGATTCACCACCAGGTCTCTGTTGCCTTCTTGCCTGACTTTCCATCACTGAAACCATAGACTCCTTGACTGCAATCTGGATTTGCTCTTCTTCAGTCAGATTTTCACCATTCATTGGGCCTTTGCCTTTCCCAGTGTCTTCTTCTTCCTCCTCCTCAACTTCAGGGACCTTTTCCTTTCCCTTGGATTCACCAATCCTCAAGGTTCCCTTTGCCCTAGCTCTCTCTCTTTCCCCCTTTTTGGCATTATCAAAACATTGGGGCTTCAATTCACTAATTGTGACAGAGAGATGTGAGTGAGCATGAGTGAGGGACTTCAATTCCTGCAGCAAATACACATTCTCATCATGAATGTTCTGCATTTTTTCATCAGCCATACTCAGAAAGGTGTGGACTGGCTTCATTTTCTGAGCAACAATAGCATCCAGTGTGGCTTTCAATGATTGATCAAGTTTGGCTTGCAGTTGGTCAGTGAGGTTGGACACAACTTGATCAGAGACTTTGGCCATCAGTTCCACTGTGAACTTTTCAGCAGCCTCTTTCACCATAGCAGCCTTTAGCTCCTCAGCTTTCCTTCTTTGAGCTGCTGTCCTCTGCCTCAATGCATCTTTAATTGTCCTTCTCAATGCTTGCACATTGTGCTTGTAAAGATCTTTCAAACCTTGCTGCTCCTTCTTCACTGTCTTTGTAAATTTTGCCATTGCATCCTTGGCCTTGGTAACTTCTGTTGAAACTGTTTGCAGTCCAGTTTCAACACCACTGATTCTGGCATCTAAGGTTGGCAAAACCACCTCTTCTGATCCTGTAAGCCTCATCTCCACAGAGGCTAGAGTTTTGCCTTGCCATCAAGGGTGTCTACAGTTTCTGCATGTGCCTTCCCAACTTCCCTGACCAGATTGTCCAACTTTTCTGACTGTTGCTCAATGGAGGTAGCAGTCTTTGTTGCTATTTGCAAAGCAGCCTCAGTTGCATTAGCTTGCTCAAAGTATATTTTGTTCAGAGTGGACACATTTGCTGAAATTGCCTCAAGATCGGTATCAGCATCAACTGGAATGTCAGTAAGGGAAGCATCTGCAAAAATTTGTTCTATGGTGACAGCAACAGAATCTGCAAAACTCAAAGTGTTAGGTAAATCGCCCTCAACACCCTCATTATTTTCTTCTCCCATTAGGTCTGATACATCGGCACCTACACTCTCATTGTCAACTATATTTTTTTCTTCATTCACACATGATGGACTCACATTCACTGGAGAATCAGGCCTCCTTTCACCAAGGGATTCATCAAGTTCAGATTTGACTTGAAGAATAGCCTGACTCTCATATTGGGCTGCACCCAATATTTGTACTTCATCTCCCTCTAATTGTGGTGCACTCAAACTGCTAGTAATCACACAATCCTCACCATCTCCCTCTGATTTTTCCATGCTAACATCCTTTTCAACTCCTTCCAATCCTAATCCTGACACCTCCATATCCTCAACAGGATCCACAGAGAGCAGTTGTTGGGAGATCACAGTGCTTGGGCATCCCAAGTCCACTGAGTCATCCTGAATGACTAAAGGCTGGTCAATGTCCAATTGTCCTGACATTGATGAGGCTTTAGTCAAACCAGCTTCTCCTAGGGAAGTCTCAACATTGTCAAGCTGTGCCTCAGGCTCAGAAGAACCATCCTTGGCCAATGCATCTTGGACTGAGTCACCACCCTTGGTCAACTCCTCTGATTGATCAGAGTCCTTAATTGAATGATAGGTCAAGTAATGTACCTGAGCAGAATTGAGGCCAGGAGGGTTGGGATTGGTGTTGTCATCATCATCATCATTATCATCAGAGGTGCTATCAGGATGCTTAAGGCCTTGTGCAATCCTCTCTCTTTCAGCAATCACCTTCTCATGAACAATTGCACAAAACAAGGCCTCAGTGGTCAACACACTGGACTTCTTCACATTTGCAAAATGTAAGAGCCTGTTTTCTTCAACCTGCCACCAGCTAGCTCCCTTATCCTTGATAGCTTGAGCTATCTCCACCATTGTTCTATCCTTGATCTCAACAAGTGCCCTGAGATCATAGAACTGTTGTTGCAGCCTAGGATAAGCCTTCAATCCTGGGTACAACTGATCCACATTAGCTTTGGCAATCTGCCTTAGCATCCCCTCATAAGTGTACTCTTCATCACTACCATCTCCATCAGAAGAGTTGGCTTGGGATTCAGGAGGGTTGGATTGGGATTCAGGTAGGTTGGGCTGGGGCTCAGAAGGGTTGGGTTCAGAAGGGTTGGGTTCAGAAGAACTTAAAACAATTTGGGACTCAGGTGCTTTAGAGAGCAATGTTCCTGAGGAGGTTATTGGAATGGCTGGAATGGGTGGGTGAAGAACTTGATCACCTTCTTGAAGAACAGTTTCAAGAAGTTTGGTATAGGAGAGAAGTCTGGGATCAAGTAGGGAGAATGGCCTATCTTCAATATCAACCAAATCAGCCAGCACATCAATACCTGACCTGTCAGGAGCACCTTCAGGAGAGTAAACTTTCTTGGCCACAATTGGGGCATCTTCAGGAGTCTTGCACTCCTCTTCTTCATGCCTTGGTGATATTCTTTGAGATTGAATATCAGGAGAGTTGGCTTCAGGGCTGTTGGGCTATGACTTTGACTTGGAGTTAGACCTACTTGCTTGTCTAATCTCCTTAAAGAATTCCTTCTTCTTCTTCTCCTCTTCCATCAACTTCTGCTTCTCAGAAGTTTTAATTATCCTTCTCCTTCTTTCTGACCTTGTTGGCATATCAAGGTCCCTGAACTCAGTTACAGACTCAGGTTGCAGAGGGACAATTTCCCTGACTTCTTCACTTTCTTCAGGAGGATTGACTCCTTCTTCTTCCACTCTGTCAATTTCCTCAGAAGTGGCACCTCCACTTCTAGACTGGCTCTCTGGGGAAGATTCACTTAGGATCTTCTTCATCCTTTTCATCTTAGGCTGACTTTTTGCTGGTTGTGCTTTCCTCTTTCTTGGGGAGGATCTGGTAGCTGGTACAACACTTAAGGCCTTCTTGGATGCTGCCTCTTGCTTTCTCTTCTCAGTCTTTGAAGACAGCTTCCTAAACATCACTTTCTGGGCTGGAAAAGGCTTTGGCTTGGCTTGGAGGTGTGTGTAGTGAGCAAATCTTTCCAAGAGCAGGCTTGCTCTTATGCAAAATTGAAGTCTCCCATCCACCACCACCTTGTGGTGCTTCACTTCTTTGAATTTAAACTTCTCATTCATCATTTTATCTAGAATGAAGCTTTTCCAATCAAACTTGACTCTCTTTTCAGCAGAGTCAATCACAGCAGCCATTACTCTCAATTTTGGCATACTGATTTGTTCAACACTTCCAGAATGGCTCAATAAGCTTTTCACAACACAATCAAATAAGTGCTCATAAACTGGTTTCAATGTTTTCTTGTTCTGAGCACTTACCAGCTTTTTGGGTACCTTCATCCATGGATTGGAGAACTTCTGCTCCTCTCCTTCTCTGTAGAGTTCTGGATTCAAGCCTTCAGAGGGTAGCCCAAAACTAGCATCAAGGTCCTCAGCAGTGAAGATGATGGTGTGTTGACTCTCTTCTTCTTCATCTTCTTCAGCATAAGTCAACTTGGTGCACACATCACCCTTTTTGCCCTTCCATCTGAGATGGGCAAAGAATTCTGCCATAAAAGGGTTTAGGCAAGAATCTGGCTTGGTGCCTAAGAACTTTTCAAGCCCTGCCTCCCTCAGCCATTGGAGGACTGGATGAACTTCTTTGTCTGGGCTGTCAAAGGCCACCAACTTCTCAAACCACAAAGAATTTGGATTACTAAGATAAGAGAAATCAATATCCAAGGATGAATCATTGAAATCTACTAGTTCTTCTCTTTTGATTTTGGGAGCCATAGATGAATTTGTGAAAGATAAGTTTGGAGAAATTTGCAGGTTTTGAGAGGTTTTCAAAAAGTTTAAGGGTTCGAAAATATGAGTGCTTGAGGAAGGTGAGTAAAAACAAAGGGTTTTTATATGTAGAGAATTTATTAACTGTTGGTTAATAGTGATTGATGGTGGATAAAGTTAAAAACCAAATGGATATTGTGGGGTAGTGGGCTTTGAGGCGGTTTAGTGAAGGTTCAATGAAAATTAATGACTTTGATGATGGCACAAGAATTCATGTAATCTTAAAAGAGATTTTTGCATTAAATGCTGATTTGCCATTTTGGAGGCAAAAAATCTTAATTTCACACGCCATCCTAAAATAGCCTACTCTTAGCCCAAGAATTCTTTTAAATGTCCAATCAATGCTAAGAATAGCAATTATCACCCTATTAACTCGGACAAACCTCCTGAGATGAGTTTTGACTTCTGTTTTGGTCAAAATAACTGACCAACATACCTGAGTGGGTCCCAAAGTTGCTGAGTGGGTCCCACTAGGACAGATCTCCTGACCAACATTGCTGAATGCATTAGGGACAACTTCACTGAGTTTCCCTTTTTGGCAGACTGCTTCAGTGAGGTTGGTCAACCTTGCTGAAGTTCAACTTAATGAACTTCCCCCTTCATATGAGCTTTCTTCCTTCATTTCTCCATCTTCCCTGGATCAAGTAAGCCCAATTCGGCTGAAAGTTCCAAGAACCTTGCTTCAGCTAATGGCTTGGTCAAGATATCAGCTTTTTGCTTATCAATGTGAATTTTGACAAGCTTGATATCTTTCTTCTCCACATGATCCCTTATGAAGTGATGCTTGATATCAACATGCTTGCATCTGGTGTGTAGCACTGGATTCTGTGAAATGGCAATTGCACTATTGTTGTCACAGAATATTGGAACTTCATTGGTGATGACTTTGTAATCTCTAAGTTGCTGCCTGAGCCAAAGTATCTGAGCACAGCAACTTCCAGCTGCTACATATTCTGCTTCAGTTGTTGATGTGGCAACTGTATTTTGCTTCTTGGAGAACCATGAGATAAGCTTGCTGCCCAAGAATTGACATGTTCCAGAGGTGGACTTTCTGTCAATTCTACATCCTCCATAATCTGCATCTGAATATCCAGTGAGCTCAATGTTGTCATCAGCTGGATACCATAATCCAAGATTCTCAGATCCCTTGAGATATCTTAGAATTCTCTTGGCAACATCAAGGTGGCTCTTCTTTGGATTTGCTTGAAATCTTGCACAAACTCCAACTGCAAATGTGATATCAGGCCTACTTGCAGTGAGATATAGCAAGGATCCTATGATTCCTCTGTAGTTAGTGGAGTTTGTTGATTCTCCACTTTCATCAGGATCCATCTTCCAGTTTGTATTCATAGGAATTCTGACTGGCTTGCTTGTAGCACATCCAAATTTCTTGATCATGTCCCTTGTATACTTGGCATAATTGATGAATATTCCTTTCTTTGATTGAGTGACTTGAAGTCCTAAGAAGAAATTCATCAATCCCATCATGGACATCTCAAATTTGCTCTGCATGAGTTTGGAGAATTTCTCACACAGCTTCTCATTTGGAGATCCAAATATAATGTCATCCACATAGATTTGGACTAACAAAATATCATCTCCTTCACAGATTCTGAACAAGGTTCTGTCAACAGTGCCTTTGACAAAACCATGATCTAGTAGAAACTGTGATAAGGTGTCATACCAAGCTCTTGGAGCTTGCTTTAAGCCATAGAGGGCTTTCTTTAATCTGTACACCTTGTCTCCTTCTTCAAAGCCTGGGGGCTGTTCAACATATACTTCTTCCTTGAGTACCCCATTGAGAAATGCACTCTTCACATCCATTTGATACACCTTGAATCTCATGTGGGCTGCATATGCTAAGAAGAGTCTGATTGCCTCAAGTCTGGCCACTAGAGCAAAGGTCTCATCATAATCAATCCCTTCAGATTGACAATATCCCTTGGCCACCAGTCTTGCTTTGTTCCTCACAATGATGTCATTTTCATTTTTCTTATTTTTGAACACCCATTTGGCTCCAATGACATCTTGATGAGTTGGTCTATCCACCAGCTCCCATACTTCATTTCTGGTAAACTGGTTCAGCTCTTCTTGCATGGCTATGATCCAGTTGGTGTCTTGAAGTGCTTCCTCAATATCTTTTGGTTCCTGTTCTGAAAGGAAACAACAAAACAAAGCACTTTCTCCATGAAACCTTCTAGTTTTGATCCCTTCACTTGGGTTACCAAGTATTAGGCTAGTTGGGTGGTCATGCAACCAAGTCCTTCTAGACCTGATCCCTTCAGGAGGATTCTCCTCATCTGAAGTTGGATCACTAGACTCATTAAATTCAGGAAAGTTAATTGAAGGATCAAGTTCAGGATCATATTCAGGGGTATTGTCCTCATTGTCAGATAAGTTGACATTTTCATTGGTTCCCCCTTGAATATTGGATCCATTTACTACCTCAGCATTGCCTGCTTCTTCATTGGTAGTTGTTACCTGGTTTTGAACTGGGATGGGGTCAGTCAGTTCAATTTCACCTTCAGGTTGGTTGGCTTCTGGTTGATTGCCATCAGGTAGGTTGTCCAGTTTTTTATTGTCATCAAGTTCAGGCTGGGCAACATCTACAAACACTATTTCCTTGCTTTGAAGCCTTAATCTGGTTGTTCTTTGTGTTATTTCATCAATATTCAGGTTTCTATCCCTGAACTCATTAATAGATTCATCAAACACAACATGAGGTGTTTCTTCCACAATAAGGGTTTTGCAATTGTAGACTCTGTAAGCTTTGCTGATTTGTGAATATCCAACAAATATTCCTTCATCACCTTTGCTGTCAAAAGCTTTCAATTGCTCTTTCCCATTATTATGAATGAAACACTTACAACCAAATATATGAAAATAAGCAACAGTGGGCAATCTACCTTTCCATAATTGATATGGGGTTTTACCTTGTCCTTTGGTGATTAAGGATCTGTTTTGAGTGTGACATGCAGTGCTAATGGCTTCAGCCCAAAACCTTTTAGGCAATTTGGATTCAGCAATCAATGTTCTTGCTGCCTCTTTCAAGGTTCTGTTCCTTCTTTCAGCAACCCCATTTTGTTGAGGTGTTCTTGCTGCTGAAGTCTCATGAGTGATGCCATTCTTGCTGCAGTACTCATTGATGTATAAGTTTATGAATTCAGTGCCTTTGTCTGATCTGATCTTGACAATACTTAGGCCCTTTTCATTGCTCAATCTCATCATCAATTCAGGTAGCTTGACTTGGGTTTTCTTTTTGTTCAGAAGGAACACCACCCAAGTGTACCTGGAGAAATCATCAACAACAACTAAAGCATATTTTCTTCCATTTATACTTACTGGGATAATTGGACCAAATAAATCCATATGCAGTAGTTGAAGAACTCTCTCAGTTGAGATGACAGGCTTTCCTTTGAATGAAGCTTTGATCTGTTTTCCTTCCTGACATGGCTGGCATATATGTTCTTTGGTGAACACTTGATTAGGCAGCCCTTTAACTAGAGAGTTTCTTGCATTCTTGTTGATGGTTTTAAAGTTTAGATGGTTTAGTCTTTTGTGCCACAGCCAGCTTTGCTCAATTGAGCTTTTGGCAACAAGAAAAACTGCTTCATGGATTTTGCTCCAATCTGCAAAATAGACATTTCCCTTTCTCACCCCTGTTAGTAGCACCTGTTGTGTTGAATTATCTTTGATAATACATTCATTTGGTGCAAATTCAACACTGTATCCTTTATCACAGATTTGACTTATAGACAGCAAATTGTATTTTAGGCCTAGGACATATGAGACATCAGTAATTTTGACACTACCAATGTTTAATGTACCATAACCTCTTGTGATTCCTTGAGAGCTGTCTCCAAAGGTTACTGAAGGACCATCTTTTTCAATGAATTCTGAGAGAAGCTCCTTGTTCCCAGTCATGTGTCTTGAACATCCACTGTCCAAGTACCATGTTGTTTTCTTGTTGATGCTTCTCCTCTTCTTGTGGTCCTTGTAGTCCTGCAAAGTCAAATTTTAGGTACCCTTTGAATGTTGGGTCCTAGAGGGTTAGCTGTACCTTTTGGAACCCAAATCTGCCTAATTACTCTGATTGACTCAAAGTGACTGACTTGGTTTCCATTTACATCTACATACACAGTCTTACCCTTAAATGTCTTGGGTGGTTTCTGTGCATAAGTGTTAGTCTTGTAGGGTTCAGGAGAGTTGGTGAATTTCTTTGGGGCATATCTCCTGAAGTTACTAGACTTAGGTGCAGCTTGGTAAGACCTTTGAGGATAGGGGTTTGGATGGCCTTTTACTTTTGGCATGTAAGGTCCAGGCTTCCTGAAGCTTTTATACCTATCAGAGGGGTTGGGCCTTAATCTATTCAGTTGAGGTTGCCTCATTTGAGTTGGCCTTTTCTGTGTAGATTTTGGACAAATCCACTGATGAGTGTTCAGATGGTTTGACCTTCCATTGGTTCTTCCCTTCTGAACCTCATTTCTCTTGTATACAATGTTCTTAACCTTTTCCTTAGGTATGGGTTTAGAGACATTGTTTACTTGAGTAGGTATAAAAATTCCTTTACCCTTTTCCTTGATCAGTGGTTGGTTTACTTCTATTTCATTTTGTTGAGCCACTGATCTTACAAAAGTCATCTTAGAATTGCTTGTTGAGGCAATACTAAGACCAGGTGAGGGTTCAAATGGATTATAGCCTAATCCACCTTTTTGAGCAAATGGTCTTTGAAACCCTTGAATTTCTTCTATTGCTTTAGCAGATTTGTTCAAGGCAGACATCTTCATTTTTAAGCTCCCCTCACTCAATTTAAGAGTATCAAATTCATTTGAGAGATTATCAAATTTATCTTGAAGGATTCTAAGATCAAAATCATTTTTCCTCAAGGCCAGTTCTTGTTCATCAATCAGCTTTTGTTGTTCAGTGACTTTGAGAGACATTTCATCATGTTCTCTCACAGTCTGTTGATACAACTCAGTTGATTTAATGTCAAACTCTGGTTCAGGAAGGTTGGGAGTTTTAACTTTAGAATTCAGTAGCTCATTTTCTCTCAATGCCATATTGCATACTTCTTGTAGTCTGGTGAAATCCTCAAGTAACTTCCCAAAGTTGAGTTTCAAGTGGATTTCACTGGACTCATGTGTGTTATTAGAAGAATTGGAAGATGAACATACCTCTTCATTTTCAAAAGCCATTTGACAGTCATCATCACTGTCACTGTTGGAGAATAGCCCATCATCAGAAGAGTAAACACTCTCTTCACTTGCTGATTCCCCAGCTACCATGGCTTTCCTGTTGTTCAGCCTCTTGTCTCTTTTGTTCTGCCTTTCTTTTCTTTCTTTTGAACTTAGGTCAGGACAATCATACTGAAAGTGACCCTTTTTCTGGCAGTTGTAACACACATCTTCATCATCATTCTTCTTGCTTGAGGATTCCTTCCTCCTTGATGATGATGGTTCAGCTTTGATGTACTTTTTTCTATCAGCATATTTATCTTCTTTCTTCTCATCAGAGACTTTGTCCTCTGATTTGCTGTCTGGAGAACTGAATCTTCTTCTGGTTCTGTTGTCTTGGTAGAACTTTTTGTATCTACCAAATCTGGAGTTGAGCTTCTCAAATCTCCTAGCTATGAGTGCCAGCTCCTCCTTCATTTCAGACTTTGAAACAGTTTGTGAGGATCTTTGAGAACTCTTCTTTTTTGTTTCAGCAGCTTTGAAAACAACACCTTTGCTTGAGGAGGATGGCTCATCATGCACTTTCTTCCTGTTTAAATCAAACTCATATGCTTTGAGTTCAGAGAACACTTGTTGCATTGGCATGTTGTCAAGATTGCTGGTGTTTTGCATCATGACAGAGTATATGTCCCACTTAGATGTGAGACTTCTCAGAATTTTCAAAGAAACTTCTCTTTTGGCATAGAACTTGCCAAGAGAGTTTATATCATTCATGATGTCAGTGAATCTGCCATCAAGATGATCAATAGTTTCATTGGGCTCCATAGAAAATTGTTCATATTTTTGGATAGCCACTTGAAGCTTGTTTTCTTTTATCTTTTGGGTACCTTCACACATAAGTGTTAAGGTGTCCCAAATCTCTTTTGCTGTTGTGCAGTGGTACACTCTTCCCATCACTGCATCTGGAATGGTCTGGTACAAGGTATTCATGGCAATGTAGTTCAGGTTGTGCCTTTTTCTATCTTCAGCTGTAAACTCATCCTCATCCTTTGGTAGCAACTCTCTTGGATCTGCTTTCTGAGCATCAGTGAGTTTGGGATTTGCTTTGGTGAATGTGAAGGGCCCTCTGGTGATGACTTTGAGCATTTCATCATGCTGGCAAGTAAGATGTGCTCTCATCCTGATCTTCCAGAAATCATAATTCTCAATTGAGAACATTGGCAATTTGTGATGAGAAATATGATTGACTTGGTTTGGACCCATGTTGTTGATGGTGTTGACAGCATCTCCTGGAACTGCATTGTTAGCCATTTCTATAGAAATAGAATAAGATAAACACAAATAGTTTTTTCAGAAATTTGGATCAGTTCAGTGACCACAGAAAATAACGTGATTTGAAAATCAGTTGGATTTTCAGAAGCAGTTGTCTTTGAACCCCTGCTCTGATACCATTTGTTGGTCCTTAGTGGAGTATGACACAAGTGTATGGGGGGGGGGAATGCACTTGTGTATGCAAATTCTTTTCTTTTCAAACAGTTTGGTCTTATCAGGAAGGTTGTCTCACAACAAGCCTGAGAGTGAACTTCAATAGATACTTGTCCTACTGATTACTATTAAGTGATCAGTTGGCTAAATATCTAAAAGAGTTACTAAGTGCGGAATGTGGTTGGCTTTTTTCTTAAAATAATACTCCAAGTTAATTTCTGAAAAACAGATGATCAGGGACTTTGTCCAAAACAGTTTTTCTTAACTTACTGAGATAAGTTCTTTGAAATATGATTGATTGCAAGAACAATAATGAATGCAGTAAGTAAATGACACACAATTTATAGTGGTTCAGAGACTCAAGCTCCTACATCCACTTTCCCTGATTGAATAGGATAATTCCTTAACAATGGAATTAGCTTCTTTTATAGTGCCAAGGTGCACTGATCAATAACACTCTCTTAGTGTTTTGATCCCTAGGATAATCTGAGTCCTAGTGCTCAATCTCTCTGAGTTAAGACTGTGTTTCACAATAACAGTCCTTAACTCTCACTTCCACAACAAACACTTTCCTCACTAAATGAGATAAGGGTTTGAGGTTTGGTTCCAACTAGTAGAGATATCCTTTACAATAAGAACAGTGTAAAGGCTTAGGATATCTCAATGCTAAGCTTGGGATGTTTACAAAGATTGGCTTAGCTATATGAAGTGATCAGGAAAATTGGGATTCTTAAGAACAGCTTTGGTTTCCTTTGATTGCTTGATGATAGTTTGATAGCAAGTAGTTGGATGTTTGAATCCTTTGATCACTTCTGAATTTATAGGCAAATTTGAACAACTAACCGTTGGAGAGATAGCAATTCAAACTTGTCTATTTGCAGCACCATTGAAACGGTTGTGAAGCTAGACATCCTTTTATCCAGTGTGTAAAGGCTTCTTCAATGGTTGCTTGAATGAATGTGTTGACTTCTGAAAAATGCGGCTGAGATGACTTATGTCAGATTCCAAATATGCACATTTCCCAAGGTTGATTTGTGGCAGACTCTACACTCAACCAACGGTCAGATGGGACAACTCCCCTGAACATTCCTGCTGCAAACTAGAATGTTCCAACATTCATTCAATGCTTCAATCTTTAATGCTTCTAAGTCTTCAATGCTTAGTTCAGACTTGATGGTCATAAATGCTTCAATAAATATGTCTTCTGTGTGTATAGCATTCAATGCTTTTGATCATTAGCACTTCATTTGATCTGAAACTGTTCTTATCAGTGCATGAAGTTTTGCCTTATCATTCTTTGATTTTTTTCAGCCATGTTGTCCACTCAGTCAGCTTGTCTTGAATACTCAGCAACCTTGTCCTAAAGTATTTAACACTTATCAAGCTGCCTAACATTCCAACTTTGGACAACTATCCTGAACTATAAATCTCACAACATTTCTGAGATTTTGACTTAAGCATTTCTACTTACTCAAGTATCCTGAGACAACTAAACTGATCTCACTTGAGTGTATCTCAACTAATCTGATCATCATCAATTAGGGGTTTTGGTATCTAAATTAAAATCATTTTATTCCCAACAAATATTATTTTATATTAAAATTTTAAAAAATACTAAAGAAAAAAAAAAGCAGAAAAAAAATTGAAGAAATAAAAAGTTTGAAATAAAAACTGAAAAAATGAAAAAAAAAATTAAAAATAAAAATAATTGAGATTTGTGACTAATTTCGATAGTTTTTTTTAATTATGTTTTTACGATTTTATTTTTAAAAATATGGGTGATTTAGTGGTGAATCGACGGTAACTCGGCTGCAAATTGTAAATGTATAAACTAGGTTTGATTTTATTAAATTTTGTGTAAATTAATAAAAAGATAATATAGATTTTTAAATGTAATTATTTTTTAAAATTTTTTTGAGGGTGAACTCATAAAATGAGCGGGTGCAGATAATTTGGGGTGAACTCATAAAGTTAGTGGGTGCAGATAACTGTAGTATAAATATAATTTGGGGGGTGAACTCATAAAATGAGCGGGTACAGATAATTGTGGTAAAAAAATAATTTGGGGGTGAACTCATAAAATAGGCGGGTGTAGTTGTAAAAAAATGATTTGGTGGTGAATTCATAAAATGAGTGGGTAACTGTAATAAAAATATAATTTAAGGGTGAACTCATTAAATTAATGGGTATAGATAAAATATAAATAAAAAATTAAAATTAAAATTAGGGAGTACGGTGCATACGAATGCACACAAGTGTTACCCAAGTAAATCTATTTGTTTAGATTTACATTACAAAGAAATTTTTTTAAAAAAAGTATATAAACGTATACAATCAATTAATCAAACAATTTCAATAAAAAAAAAAATTTTAGGTTCCATAACTATTCTATTTTTTCAAAAACGTCCCAAAAAAGTTGAGTTTTCCAATTACGTCACAAATTTTAGCTAACTTTTTCAATTACGTTCCAAAGTCGTCGGAAACATCAAAACGACGTGGTTACGACGTGAAAAAATTATTTCCCAGTTTTAAATACATATTTAAATGTGAATCATGCAAATTTGAAGTTCATCACTATAAAAAAAAATATACACTATCTTTATAAAAGAGTCGAAGTTAGTTTTCGATAAAACGATTCATTTATAATTCCATCGACAAAAATGTCTAAAAGTAAAAAAAATATGAATGAATAAGTAATTTAAACTATCAACAATTTTATCTGTTAAAAAAAAAACTATCAACAATTTTATGAAAATAAATATATAAATTGAAACTTTGTACAGTCCTTGTTATCGATCCTTTTAGATTCATCTATATATATATACAGTATATATAATAACAGAATAATAATAGAAAGTTTCCGTCAAAATGTTGAAGTATTAAAATATTATTTATGTGAGCTCTACTCATAAAATATCATCTTTTAAAAGTATTTTCCTCTCTCTTTCTTTATTTTCATTTTCTCTCTCCTCCTTTTAGGTTCATTATCCTCTTTTTCATCAATTTTCTCTCTTCTGTAATTTTTTTCCCTAACAAATGATGGTCAATCTTTTTTAAAAAAATTATTATCCTCTCATTCTCTATTCTACTCTCTTTACATCATTTTTCTCGTAGTTTTCTGTTCTTTTTTTTCTCATAGTATGTTTTATCAACCGTACTTCTAACAAATTATCCTCAAAATTGCAGATTTTAAAATAAATACTCTCAATGTTGTACTTTCTCCATTAATTGTTTTCTCTACTCATTTCTTTAGTCCAATTTTTCTAACAAATTATTCTGAGTTTTCAATTTTCGATTTGCCTACGATTCAATTCTCACAATTGTTGTTGTTGGGATATGAATGGACCTACAATTGTTGCATGAGTTAATTTGTAAATTGATGGTGTATTCATCAGTTTTTTTATTATTATTTTATACTATTAAACATCAGGTCTTTGTCGCGCAAATCAATTATTGAACTAAATTCAATTAGATTAAATATATGATATTTTTTTATTATATAAAAGTTTCTTCAGTTTAATGAACAATTATAAATTATTTAAAATTTTAAGTTACATCAACGAAAAACAATGCAGTTAAAAAACTCAAATTTTATTTACTTTATATGTGTAAGTATTAATATTTGTCTTTGCATATACTTTATCAAAGATTATATAAAATGAAAGTTTATTAATTATGTTCAATTAATTTTTTTTTTATAAATCTTAAGTTTATCCAACATTATTGTGACATTTATTTTTTAAATAAAAAATTAAATTTAATGATTCTAAAAAAAATCTTATACTATTGTATGTATATAAAAAATAATTAATTAACATCTTATATAAGTTTATTAATTTATAGATCTACATAATACTAGTGGAGTATTAAAAATGGATAAATTAAGTTTTTAAAAATATAAATTTCGTTTTACGATAATATAAAATAGTCAGATAAGATGATTTGATTATATTATTTTAATGGATGAAACCACCATACTAAATGGTGTTGGTGGCGGTGGATTATTTATATTATTGAAATAGATTATCATCCAAAAATAAGAGACAGAAAGCAACCCTTCAAAATTTTATCCATATTGATTACTCCCTCCGTCCACGAAAAGTAGTCTCATTAATTTGACACATATTCTTTGTCCACCAAATGTAGTCTCATGCACTTTATGAAAACTATCACCCTTCAACTATCACTTAATTACTCAATTTGCCATCAACTTTATTCCTAAACAATCACTTTATTCACAATGGACCCCACAATACCCTATAATACCCTTACTTTATCTACTTTATTTACTATTTTCTTAAAACTTGTGCCCCATCCCCATGTCCCTACTTTTCATGGATGGAGGGAGTATTAATTTATTATGCCTAAAAATTCATCCACTCACATGGATTGTCTGTTATACATTTTTTTCTACAATTTTAATTATTTATTAGTATGCCATTTTTTTATTTTTATTTTGCACCGTTTTAAAAAAAAATGTGTATTGAGTAAGCTATTTGAGGGGTAATTTTTATATATAAAGTAGAAGGGTTAGTTAAACTGAAGGTATATGTAAATTAAAAAGTAATGATATTTTGTGTAATTCTATCAATATTGTAAGTGTGAATTTTATAGGGAATTTTCTATTTTTGAGACGGTACAAAATGTTGTGGTTCGATCGGGTCTTAGGGTGCTCTAGTACTATATTTTAAAAGAAATTAAAATATTTAGATTTTTAGTAGTTCTTCCATTTAAATTTATTATGCTTATTTTTTTAGACACGAGTTTTAATAAATATTAATTAATTTATGTATAAATTATATAAGTTGGGGATATTATGACTACTGTGGGATTTATTTATAAATAAAGTAAATAATAATTTAAGTAAATAAGTAAGGCCATATAATGTACTCCCTCCGTCCCGGGATTACTTGCATACTTACTGTTCACTCACTTTTTTAAAAATATTATAATAAATAAAATTTTAAGATATAATTTTATAAAAAAATAAGTAAGTGAATGGCCTTATATGTATATATGGACCATAAGTCCGAAAAAGTAGGTGTGCAAGTAATCCTGGAACGGAGGGAGTAATACATACCCCATTATTTTAAAGACAAAAATAGATATGGATAAAATGACTAAGTAACCCTTATATAAATAGGGAGTAAAATAATTTTAAAAAAATCTGAAAAAATATATTTAAAATTTGAAAATATTTTTAAAAGTCAACAAAATATTTAAAGTAATAAATCAATTAAAATTTTGAAAAAAAAAATCTAAGAAGATTTAATAAAATATTCAGAAATAAATAAATAAAAATAATCAAATAAAAAATTTAAAAATCAATTAAAGATAACTAAAAACGAAAAAATATTTAATAAGTTTGATAAATTGTAAAAAATATTAAAATTAAAAAATTAAGAATTCAAATTAATATAAAAAAATAAAAAAATATATTTAAAAAAATCACTTAAATCTTCAAAAATTAATTAATTAAATAAATTTTGAAGATTTAGTTGATTTTTTTAATATTTTTAAATTTTTTGTACCTTTAATTTATTTTTGAAGATTTTTTTTATATTTTATTTTTTTTATTTAGAATTTTTTTAAGATTGAGTTGATTTTTCTTTCTCTTTTTTATTTAGTTTATCAAAATTTTGATTTCTTGTTTTTAATTTATTTAATTTTATCCAGATTTAATTAAAAAATTAATTTAATTATTTTGAAATTTTAGTTGATTTTTATAATGTTTTAAATTTTTTAATTGATTTTTTCATTCAAATATTTATTTAATTTTTTTTATATTATTGAATATTTTTTTTGATATTATTTTCATATATTTTTAAGATTTACTTAATTTTAATAATGTTATTTTGATTTTTATTTAATTTGTATTTTGTTTTAAGTGTTAAAGGGGAAATAGGAAAGAGTTGGGTATGGATAGTACTCCCTCCGTTCACGAAAAGTAGTCTCATTTGTCTTATATTTTTTGTCCACAAAATGTAGTCTCATGCCATTTATGGAAACTATCACCTTTCAACCATCACTTAATTATTCAAATTGTCATCAACTTTATTCACAAACAATCACTTTATTCAAAATAAACTTCAAAAAAAAAAAAATCACTTTATTCAAAATGGACCCCAAAATATTTTACAATATTCTTACTTTATCTACTTTTTTTTAGGGTTAATTGCAAAAAAAATCACAATCTTTTGAGTATTTAACAATTACAACATATTCTTTTTTTCTTTGCAATTTGATGGACCGTCTTTTTAAAATTTACAATTTGATGCACAATTTTTTTAAGTTTTACAATTTGATGCACCGATATATTTTTCGATTATTTTTAATTCGACATGACGGTCTAAAATTGTGAATTCGCCATGTTGTGTGCGATTAGGAAAAAAAAATACAACATAACATGCAAAAAAACTATTTTATGTGATTAAGTAAAAAAAAATAAAGCAACATAAAGGAAAAAAAAATATTAAGATAATAGAGAAATAAATATGATTCTGTTCTGTGATTAGGAATTTTTTTTTTGCAAAACACGTTAATGCACATCAGAGGAATAAATATGATGAGAAAATTTCATTTTACGTCCTGTAACTTAGGCCTAATCCAATTTATATCCTTTAAGTTTTCACTTTTTTGATTTACATCCTTTTTTGTCCAATTTACGTCCTTTTTACCGGAAAATTTTCAAACTCACCGGAATGTGAGGAATAAATTGGGATTCCGACCAAATAGTCCAATTTACATCCTTTAAGTTTGAAATTTAAATTTAATAAAGAAATTTTCAAAAAAATTCATTAAAATATTTTTAAAATTTTAAAATATTATTAAAAATCCGAAAATATCATTAAAATTAAAAACTATAAAATGTGTAAAATAAAATTCAAAATATCTCATTAAATTTTCTAAAAATCTCATTAAAAATAATAAAATGTGTAAAATAAAAAAAAATCTATAATTCAAAAAATCGAAAATAATTAATTTAAAATTAAGAAATTCAAAAATCTCATTAAAAATTCTAAAAATCTCATTAATTTTTTAAAAATGTGTGATTAAATATTACAAATTCTAAAAACCCAATAAAAATTATTAATATTTCATTAAAAATCAGACTTGATTCGGACTCATTCGCCATTAAAAAATTTCTCAAACTCCTAAATTTTTTGTATTCCACTCCTTGATTAATTGTAGAACTGTGTAAATTCATTTTAATGAGATTTTTAGAATTGTATAATATTTAATTTTATTTTAAAATTTTTAATTTATAGATTTTTTATCTTTAGAATTTAATGTTTTTATGAGATTTTTATAAAAAAAAACAATAATTTACAAATTTTTAGAATTGTAGATTTTTTAAATTTTTTAGAATTTTAGAATTTTTTATTTTTATTTTACACAATTTATAAATTTTAATGATATCTTTAGTTTTTAATGAGATTTTTAATTTTTTTCAGAAATTTTTAATTATTAATTTCTAATTTTCAAACTTAAAGGACGTAAATTGGACTATTTGACCGGAATTCCAATTTTCCGGCGAAAATGACATAAATTGGACACCCTAGGACATAAATTGAAAAAGTGGAAACTTAAAGGGTATAAACTGGATTTGGCATAAGTTATAGGACGTAAAATGAAATTTTCTCTAAATATGATTATATGAATTGTTTTGTTTTGCATAACTTCTTGATTGATTTTATTTAAATAAAATTATATAGATATCACATTTGTATGGAGAATAAGAGTTTGAGATGGAAAACACCAAATCAATACCTATAATATTAAGGCGTAAAGATGGAGAATTTTGTCGAAAATCAAAGAAAATATATATTGATGATTTCATTGTGCAATTTATGTAAAAATGTTTTTAAAAATGTGTGTCTTTCATTAAAAAAAATATTGGTTGATAGTCTACATGTCGACAAAGTGGTGAGTTCGCTTTTGGCGCCAAGTTAAATTAAAATTGACCGAAAAATATATTGATGCATCGAATTGCAAAACATAAAAAGGTGGTGTATCAAATTGCAAAGAAAAAAAGAATATGTTGTAATTGATAAATACACTAAAGTTGGTGATTTTTTTTGCAATTAACCCTTTTTTTTAAAACATGTGTCCCACTCCAATGAGACTACATTTCATGGACGGAGGAAGTAATAAAAATTGATTTTTAAATTTTAATGGGGGTGTGTTTAACATTAGAGGTGGAGATAAAATAATCTGAAGAATATTATTTTTAAAATATAAATAAAAATAATGAAATTGAACAAATGAAGTACTACTTCAATTTACTTTGATGAAGTACTACTTCAAATCAATGCATAAGATTGAACAAAATTGTATTATTATATTATTGTTGAATGAAATTATAATGATTATATGATTGTGTAATGATTGGATTTATATTATTGCAGTATTATTATATTATTGTTGAGTGAGATTATAATGATTTGAATAATATTATAAGGATTTAACTTTATTTTAAATTATTATATTTGAGATGATTTTGAGTAATTTTTAAAAATTAATTTTAAATCACGAAGTAAAATAGATGTAAGATTTTACAACCAAAAACTTGATTTTTAAATTCGAAAGTAAACATCACCTAAATGAATCGTGATTAAAATTAAGTCTAAAAATACTCTATCCATTCACAAAGTGTGTTTGTTTTCCTTTTTATATTATCGGCATAAAGTGTGCATATTTAATTTTTTAGAAAATATGAATATATAAAATGATAGTTTGTTTTTTTTTTTTTAAAGAATGACAAGGAGGTTACAATACGAAAAATAAATTAAATCAAACTATTTGATAAACTGTAAACTATCTTCTTCAAACCATTCTTGAGAAATTGAAGAGTTCAGCGCCAAACATGCTAACATATGAGGCAGGCAATTAACGTTTCTGGAAATATGTTGATAATCTCACACTAGAATCTTACACACCACGCCTTCAATGTCGTGAACAATGTTACTCTCTATTTTCCTTATTTACTTTATTTATAAACAAACAATATTTATAAAATACTACTCCATCCGTTCGCCTATAAGTTTATCATTACTCTTGAACACATAAATTATAAAATGATTAAATAATAGATATAAGGAGTGTTTGCAATCCATTGTGCTTTATTAGAAGTGATTAAAGTTGATAATGTATAGTAAAATGAAAAGTGAGTGGTGTTTAAAACAAAGTGATTTTAAGCAATTCGGTAGAAGTTAATGGTGTTTTAAAAAAAAAAAAACTATTTCATCCGTCCACGAAATGTAGTCTCATTTGTCTTATATTATTTGTCCATCAAATGTAGTCTCATACATTTATTGAAAACTAACATCTTTCAACCATCACTTAATTACTCAATTTGCCATCAACTTTATCACAAACAATCATTTTATTCACGTTTACTTTGGATTTTGAGTGGTTTTGAAAATCGGTTTTTGAAACCCTGGAGAATAGTAATATGTATGTTTATTTTGAGTTTTGAAATAGTAGAAGATTTTAATTTTATGTCAAATCAATGTGTAAGATTGAATGAAATTGTATTATTATATTATTGTTGGGTGAAATTATAATGATTAGTTGATTGTGTAATGATTGAATGTATTATATTATTTTATTGTTATAGTATTAGTATTATACTACTCCCTCTATCCAATAAAAGTGTGCTCACTTTTTTTTATACATATTTTTTAAAAAAATTATATTATAATTATAAAGAATATATTTAGGATAATGAGTAAATAATATATTTGGTACATACTCAATCTTGTTAGTAAAGTAGAAAAAATATTCAAAAATGAAATATTTAAATAGAATAAGCATATTTTTTGTGAACAAAATAATAATAAAAATTAGCACACTTTTGGTGGATATAGAGAGTATTATTGTTGAAAAAGATCATAATGATTGGAGTGATATTGTATAGATATTACTTTATATCAAATCAATATGTTTGATAGAGGTGGTTTTGAGTGGATTTTGAAAACCGATTTTTAAATCACGAAATAAAACAGATTTAGGGTCTTAAAATCCAAAATTTGTTTTTTAAAACTAAAAGTAAACATAGTCTTACTTTATCTACTTTTTCCTTAAAATTTGTGTCTCATTTCAATGAAACTATATTTGGTGAATGGAGGGAGTACTTTTTATTAATTTAAAAAAAAAAAAACCACCCTCTATAACAAAAGTGTGAGCAGAACATGTGAATAGGAAAAAGTGAGGTTAAAATTGAAAAAAAAAAAAAAATTAATACTTCCTTCGTCCCAACATAACTTTCATATTTACTGTTCACCCATTTTTAAAAAAATATTATAATAAATAGAATTTTAAGATATAATTTTATAAAAAAATAAATAAGTGAGTTGACTTGTGTGTATGTATGTACCATAAAAATAATAACATTAAATATAATATTTTAGATATTGTATGGGTAGAGTTTCTAAAGGACCGAAAAAGTAGGTATGAAAGTTAAGTTGAAACGGAGGGAGTACTATGTATTTACCAAAATACCATAATCACTTTGAACTAAGCAAAAACTGGTGTACGTAAGGGTACTTTATAAAATATGTTTTTAAGTGCTTAAATTAACTAATTTATTGAATTTTCAAACATTTTATAAGCGATTTTAGTTTAGAAATAAGTGATTATAAGCTACCACTTGTTGTTGCAAACAGTGACGGAGTCAGAACCTAATTGACGGGGCTCAATTATAAATAATAAAATTTATTTTTTAATATCATATAATTTTTTTTAAACAAATAATATATTACTAATGAATCAAGTTAAATTTTAATATGTTTCAATAGAAGTTTCATTCATTCCACTCATTACTTACAAAATAATATTTATACGGTTTATATGCGAACATCTTTTAATTGTTATATACTTCAATAGTTTCATATTGTTTGACGCTATTAGTCTTAATTCTTGCTTTTAAAAAATTGTCATTTTAGCTATTTTGACCACGTTTCTCCCTAAAGTACTGCAAATTCCTATAATTTTTCTTTTAATACTTTTTTTCATCACTCTTTCTTGATAATTAAAACAAGTTATTCCACATTCTCTTATATTTTTCTTCATTTTTCTTTCAATATTTCATGATAAGTAAATTTGTTTAAAAAATGTTATTTAATTATAAATCAAACAACATACATTATAAGATGGAAAAAGTAATTAATAATTGCACTATCAATATTTTAATAATACACTTAAAAATTACTATTATATAATTATTAAATATATATTATTTTATTTTAATTTTATTAAATAATATTTTAAAAAAATAATTTTTGTAAAATGGAGGGGGGCTTAGTGCCCCTGGCAGTCTGGCACCCTCCCTACGTCCCCTTGTTGCAAACACCTTTATAGTATAAATAACATGATTGAGAGAGATAAACAAAAAAAAAAAGTAAAATATTAAGTGAAGGGTAAGAATAAAAAATTAAAAGATATTTATCAAAATAGATATGAAAATTTTATAAATGAAAATATTAAAATAACAAAATAAAAAAATAAAAAACTTATATCCAGGAGTATATATATATCAATAACTATATTTGGACAGAAGTAATACAAATTCAATTTCCTTAATTTTTGGTCGATAATTTCAGGAGTGTACACGTGACGTAGGGACCTTGAGTTCAACTTAAAAACAATATACTCCGTACTACATATCATATCTAACATGAATTTATGGCAAAGTAAGTCAAAAGTAGGAAGTAATCACATCTAATAATATTAGTCGCTCCATCTCATTATTAAATAAATATTTTATTATTTACATGAGTTTTAAAATAAAATTATTTATTAATACTAAATGTAATAAAATTAACTTTTAGAAAAAATATTATAAATATTTTTATTTTATTAGAGAGATAATTTTTTAATTGGGAATGACACACGTTTCGGAAAAATACAGATAAAGTAATGATATTGTAGAATATTATAAAGTTCATTGTGATTAAAATGATTGTTTGTTAATAAAATTAATGTCAATTTGAGTAATTAAATAATGGTTGAAGAGTCATGGTTTTTATAAAGTGTATAAAACTTCATTTTGTGGACGGATACTATAGGACAAATGAGATTACATTTCGTGGACGGAGAAAGTATATATTTAAGGGAGATTTTTAAAAGAGTAAGAACTAAGAAGTACTCCCTCCGTCCGCCTATAAACTTTCCATTTTACCTTTTTTTCGTCCGTCTATAAACTTCTCATACCATTTTATTTAATTATTTTTTTTAATCTATGTGTCAAAAAGTAACGAAAAACTTATAGACGGACGAATGGAGTAGTTGATGAATATTTAAATACTCCCTCCGTCCGCCTATAAGCTTCCAATTTTACCATTTTGGTATGTCCGCTTATAAGCTTCTCATGCTCTTTTTGGTAAAAACTTTTAATTTTTTATTTTTACACTTCACTTTATATTTTACTTTTTCTCTAAATCTCTCTCCATCATATCACTGATACTATATTTATTACTCCCTTCGTCCACAAAAAGTAGTCTCATTTCTCTTATATTCTTTATCCACCAAATGTAGTCTCATACACTTTATGGAAACTATCACCCTTCAACCATCACTTAATTACTCAATTTGTCATCAACTTTATTCACAATGGACCCCACAATACCCTATAATACCCTTACTTTATCTACTTTATCTACTTTTTGGGAATTAATTTTTTTTAGTCCATTATGTTGCCATGATTTTGAAATTGGTCCATACATTTTCAACTTTTTGATTTTGATGCATTAAGTTTACACAAATTTTGATTTTAGTCCATTTGACCTGGAGTAGCAGGTTACCAGGTCATTGTCCAAATGTATTTCATTTTATCTTTATTTTATGTATTATGTCATTATGTGGTTTTAATTTTTTTTTTAATATTGTAACAATAAATAATTAAAATCTTGTAAAATAATTATAAAATCAAAATAAAGTAGTTAAAAGTATAATTAATGGTAAAGTCTAGTATGCACTCGAGTGCATGTTGTGCACCCTAGTCTAAAGAAAAATGTATGTTATTAAACTGAAAAGTACAACACAATATTACTAAAAAGTGTAAGTCACTATGACTAAAAATACTATTATACAGTTTAATAACTGAAAAGTGCAACACCATTTACCAAAAAGTGTAAGTCAGTAAAACTGAAAAGTGCAACATGGACTAGGGTGCACAACATGCACTCGAGTCCATAATAGACCAACCCATAATTAATTGATTTAAATAAAAAATTAGATTTAAAAAATGCAAATTATTGTATAATCGAATTATTAAATAATAAATAAAATTCTTAAATTAATTAATGACATAAATTTCATAAATAAAATAATTATAAAATTAATGGAATAATATAAAATTTTGAATACACAATAAAAAATCATGATTTTTAAATGCCTTCTTAAAATAATAAAATATAATTTTTAAAATTATAAAAAACTTGAGAAAATTGCGGGGAGGGTGAATTATTTATTATTAATAAAAAAAATTGAGTTTTCATGTGTTTATTTTATGATCGGTAAGATTTAAAATATTTTTATTATTAAATTTTTTATAATATTTTATTAGTTTAAGTTATAAAAAAAATTAATTATTGTTTAATTTTTTATATAAATAAAACTAAGTAAATAATTAATTATCAAACATTAGAATAAATTTAAATTACATTTAATTTCAATTTTTTTAAAACGATTCAATTTTTACACGTATAACATAAAACTAAATAAATTAAATATGCAAAATATGTTAATATTAATAAATTATAATAAAGATTGAAATATTGTATAAAAAGATTAAACAATTAATTTTTTTATAACTTAAACTAATAAAATATTACAAAAAATTTAATAATAAAAATATTTTAAATCTTACCGGTCATAAAATAAACACATGGAAAAAAAATCTCATTTTTTAAATTTGAATCTTATAAATCATAAAATAAACACATTAAAAAAGATTTTATAAAAATCATGAATTTTTATTGTGTATTTAAAATTTTATATTATTTCATTAATTTTATAATTATTTTATTTGTTTTATTTATGCCATTAATTAATTTATGAATTTTATTTATTATATAATAATTGGATTATACAATAATTAGTGTTTTTAAAATTTAATTTTTTATTTAAATAAATTAATTACACTTTTAATTACTTTATTCTAATTTTATAAGATTTTAATTATTTATTATTACAATATTAAAAAATTTATATAATTAAAACTACATATTGATATATGGAGTAATACATAAAATAAATGGAAAAGGAAATACATTTGGACAATGACCTGGTGACCCGCTACTCCAGGTCACATGGACTAAATCAAAATTTGTATAAAATTAATGGATCAAAATCAAAATGTTGAAATTGTCTGAACCAATATCAAAATTATGACAATATAATGGACTAAAAAAAATTAAATCCCCTACTTTTTTCTTAAAACTTGTGTCCCTCCTCCATGGGACTACATTTGGTGGATGTAAGGAGTATTTAATACTCCCTCCGTCCCACAGGAATTTGCACACTTTCCATATATGGATGTCCCATACCAATTTGCACACTCCATAAAAGGAAATATCTTCACAACCCTCACCCTTGAAATATACTCATATTTACCCATATGCCATTACTTTTTCACACTCAATCTACTTTTTACTTTACTTTATTCATAAAAGTTTACAAAACTACCCCTCAAAACATCAATCATTACACATTTTCTTACACATTTCTTAAAATGTGTGCCGGTCAAAGGGTGCAAGTTCCTCCGGGACGGAGGGAGTAACTTTTTTTAATCCTTATATCAAAAAATAAAACTCTCTCTGTCCAATTTTATTATGCCCACTTCTCCGAGCACGGGTTTTAATGAATATTGATTAGTTTATTCATAAAGTAGATAAGATATTGTGGGGTTCATTTATAAATAAATGATTATTTATGAATAAAGTGAATGACAAAGTGGGTAAATAAGTGATGGTGAGAGGGTGGAGATAAAGTAGTATGAATAGTATTGTTTTCAAAAAGGGTATGGACATAATAAAATTGGACAACCAAAAAAGAAAAACAGGAATAATGAAATTGGATGGAGAAAGTAAAAAACTTATAGATGGACTTCAAATTTTTAGTAAGTGTTTGAAATAAAAAAGAGAAGAGTAGTGAGTATCTTGTTTTTTTCTCCAGATTTCCGCGTTTAATTGTCCCATCAGGTACAGATCAGAGTGTACTGCTGGTACGGACAGGCAACAATACTAGATTACAGTAGAGTATGTTTAATTACAGGGGTATTATTGAGAGTTAATTTAAAATGTTAATTATCTTCCAACAAATGCATGTGATCAATGGTTATTGGTATCACAAATATTAATGGACCTCCATTCATGTCCACCCACCCTAGTAAACTACAAATACTTAATTATTTTTAATCACCTCAATTTCACTCATAAAATAAATTTTATTCTTTTTTATTAAATGTATACAGGTGAATACCAAAAGCAGTTACAGATTACAACAAAACTGTCAGGTTACACCTTTTCTTTTCTGTAATAAAGTTTTCTTTTTTACAGATAGATAAGCTTATGCAAGATTCTGTGACCCTTTTTTCTAAAATAAAACAAGACACCCAAAATATTTCCAGACTGTATTTGAAACTTCAATCTCCTCCCCCATCCTCCATCTCCCTTTACTTTATTTCAAGAAAGTCATATTTTCAGCAAAAAAATAAAAAAAAGGAGTTTTTGTTTGTCAATTATTTGTTTTTAGCATCACAATAATAGAAAAGATTGCATCTTTGCAGATAGTCCCTTCTTATTCTTTTTTCTGGCCTCTGTTTTGGGGTTTCTTGCAACAGATCTGCTTGTTGATGGGATCAGCTTTCATTGCTTCTTACTTTTGAAGAAGGTAAGTGTTTGTGGCTGAATTAGTGTGTGCTTTTTAAGGTTTTTGTTTGAGGGAGAATGTTGGGATTTGGGGTTGTTGAAGTTAGTAATGTGATTCAAGATTAGGGCTTTTGATCATTTAGTGAGTGTTTATCATTAAGGTGTTGATTTGTGAAGGAAAATAGGAGAAACAAGAAGTTTTTAAGTTGATTAAGAAAAGGGTGAAAGATGAAGATTTGTGGGGTATTATTGTTTCTGGTGATTATGTTTATGCATTCTAAGGCTCAAACAGTGTCTTTTATGGTTAATTGTGGATCAAATTCAAGTGTTAATGTAGATGGAAGAAGATGGGTAGGTGATTCTGCTCCTGGGAACAATGTCACCCTTAGTGGGCCCGGAATCGAGGCCTCGTCTAGCTCGTTCGATGGAGATCGGGCCTACGAGCCGCTCTATCGAACGGCTAGGATCTTTACTGATGATTTGAACTATACTTTTCATGTCCCGAATGGAGAATATTTTCTTAGGCTTCACTTTTATCCATTGGTTGTTGATGGGCATAATGCCAATGAGTCTTACTTTTCTGTTGATGCAAATGGTTTGAAATTAGTTTCTGAGTTTAATGTTCCTGGTGAGATTGAAGATAAGAATTTGAACTTGCAAGGATCTGGATCAGCTAACTCTAGCTATTTCTATGTTGTGAAGGAGTATTTCTTTTCTGTTGATTCTGAATTAGTTGTTGTAAATTTCGCCCCATCCAAGGGCTCGTTTGGTTTTGTGAATGCCATAGAAATTGTTCAAGAGGGGAATAGGCTGTTTGTTGATTCGGTGAGAAGAGTAGGGGCAAATAGTGCGAGCTCGTTGAACATAGGCAAACGAGGCATTGAAACCATGTATAGGTTGAATGTTGGTGGTTCGTTTATTAAACCTCTGCAAGATTCGGTTTTGTGGAGAACTTGGGACGTAGATTCGCGCTATATGATCAATGCAGATGCGGGTTCTGAAATAAAAAACGGGTCGAATATAACTTATGCTAATCCAAACGACACTTCTGTGGCTCCTCTCACGGTGTATGAAACTGCGAGAATCTTGACTAATGCAGGGGTCATGGAGAAGAGGTTCAACATGTCTTGGAAATTGGAGGTTGATCCAGATTTCGAATATCTTATTCGTTTGCATTTCTGTGAGTTGTTATACGATACCCCGAACCAGAGAGTTTTCAGGATATTCATTGATAATAAAACTGCTGCAGATAATTTCGATGTCTTTGTTCGAGCTGGAGGAATAAACAAAGCGTACCATGAAGATTACCTGGACTCCGTTTCGTCTGAAAGCAACACAATATGGATACAGCTTGGTCCTGATCCCACAACGGGCTCTGGTGGGACTGATGCTTTATTGAATGGTTTAGAGGTTTTCAAGCTTAGCCGTAATGGCGATCTAGCTTATGTACAGAAGTATAGCAATGTCAAGAAGAAGAAAACTTCCACAAGTTTGATTCTTTGGGGGAGTATTGGTGCAGGAGTCGTATTTATCGCGATTCTTGCAGCTGTATGTATATTGTCGATTTGCTTCTGTAACAAGAAACAAAAGAAGGATAACGAGACCAAAAAAACCTCACCCGGGTGGCGGCCATTGTTCCTCAATGGATCTCTCATGAACAGTACTGCAAATGCAAATGGATCAGCTAGATGTCAGAACTCGAACGGGCTTAGATCGGGGAGACGATTCACATTAACCGAGATCAGAGCTGCAACGAGCAACTTCGACGAGAGTTTAGTGATTGGAGTTGGGGGATTTGGGAAAGTGTACAAAGGAGAGATTGTCGATGGCAGTATTCTTGCTGCGATAAAACGGTCGAATCCACAATCTCAACAGGGACTCACTGAGTTCGAGACGGAGATTGAAATGCTTTCGAAGTTAAGACACAAGCATCTCGTCTCGTTGATTGGATTTTGCGACGAGCAAAACGAGATGATCTTGGTATACGAGTATATGGCTAATGGGACTCTAAGGAGTCATCTTTTCGGGAGCGATTTGCCGCCTTTGAGTTGGAAGCAACGTCTGGAAATATGCATCGGGGCAGCTAGAGGATTGCATTATCTTCACACGGGATCAGAGAGAGGTATAATTCACAGGGATGTTAAGACGACAAACATACTATTGGATGAGGATTTTGTCGCTAAGATGGCTGATTTTGGGCTGTCGAAAACAGGCCCGTCTTTGGAGCACACACATGTAAGCACGGCGGTTAAAGGGAGCTTCGGATATCTCGATCCTGAGTATTTCCGGAGACAGCAATTGACTGAGAAATCCGATGTTTACTCGTTTGGTGTTGTCTTGTTCGAAGCTGTGTGTGCACGTGCGGTTATTAATCCCACGTTGCCACGAGACCAGATCAATCTTGCAGAATGGGCATTGCGTTGGCAACGAGAGAGGTCACTCGAGACGATTCTTGATCAACGTCTGAGAGGAGGTTATTCTCCAGAGTCGTTGATTAGGTTCGGGGAGATTGCGGAGAAATGTCTTGCTGATGAAGGAAAGAGCAGGCCAACTATGGGAGAAGTTTTATGGCATTTGGAATATGTTTTGCAGCTTCAAGAAGCTTGGCTGCATAGCAATGATGGAGACGAGTTGGCTGATTCAAATGGTGGGAATCGGGTGGATGGAGAATCGGGTTTGGAGATGGAAAAGTCGGGTGATCCGATGGCCGGAGATGAATTTTCGCAGATGATGAAGCAAGAGGGAAGGTAAAGATCTATGTGTTGTTTGAGCAGTGCCTAAAGTGACTTCATAATTAGGTCAAATTCTTTGATTCTTGTTTGGAGGGTGTTTGTTTTATAGTGTTTCTACATCTGTATACTTTGAGTTGTAATGAGTTTGTTTCATGTTAGGTATAGTGTTTTTACCCAGTCTTGCTATACTTTGAGTTCTCTTATTTACCTTGTTTGTGTTTTATTCCATATTCCCTCCGTCCCTTAATAATTTTTACATGTGCAAGAGCACCACTACCTAGGCCTTAGGTCCTGGGTTCGAGTCATGGGGAGGGGAAAAGGGATGGGTATTTAACTTGTAATCAAAAAAAAAAAAGAGCACACAAAATAAAAAAGGCTAGTAATGATTCGAGTTTTGTGAGATAATTTCGTAAACTTTCGTATATAAAGTAAAGAAAACTAGACAGAAAATGGAGAACTAAGATTTGTGAATATGATCTGAACTCAATTTACCTGGAAAATATTACTTTATCTTTACAAATAATACAGAAAATGGGAAACTAAGATTGTGAACAATCAATCACATTTTAAAGAAAAATACCACTCTATCTTTTTACCATAAATGATGTTTTAGCTTTTTCTGATGAAATTAAGAAGAGATATAATTTATTAATAAATTTGTTCTTAATTAATGAATGTTCATAATTTTAGCTTACCATAAAAAATTGATATTTCACACTATCTCTATAAATTCTCCATCATGCATGTTACATTAATTTTTCAAATCTTTCCAATTTTTATGTGTCAACAAACAAAGGTAAGTTAGAAGTATTTTCTAAAGTTAAAAACAGGATAAATTTGAAAAAATGGTGCAAAAAAAAAGTTAAAATATCATTTAATTGTGTACAATAACAGAATGTTAAAACATCATTAATATATTATAGAATGGAGGAGTATTCAAATACTGTAATGGAACTTCGTCTCATATATGAGAGTATGAGACATGGGCTCGCACAAGATTCTCGCTTATTCATTACACATTAGACAAATATTGTTTTAAGACAAGTTTCTTATTTATTACTGTATTCCTCCATAAATAAATGACTCTTACATTAGACAAATATTGATTTAAGACAAGTTTCATATTTATTACTCCATAAATAAATGACTCTTTAGCTTTTTTTCCTTTTTTTAGTGTGTATATTGATAAGTTTGTCCTTAATTAATGAATAATCATATTTACCTAAAAAAAAATGAATAATCATTCTACCACAAATTATGATTTTAGCTTTCCAAAAAAAATGTTAATTAATGAAAGATGATTAATTAACAAAGGTAAGATATAAATTAGTACTAGTAATATTTTTTAAAGTTAAAAGAAGGTAAAATTGAAAGAATTAATGAAAAAATGCTATAACATTAATTATGTGCAATCAAGGTATATTAAAAACCTTTTATTTATGAACAGGGGTATAAATTTTACTTTATTATTTTATTTAATAATATCCGTGACTTAGTGTTAAACTAGGAATTTTGTCATTAATTTTCCAATTTCAATTTTATTTACAATTAGAAATGAAAATTGGATATGGTTAGTTTGGGATTTTTTAATTACCTTTTTTTTTACAAAATAGATTTAGTCCAAAAAAAGTTATGTTTATCGACTTAGTCCCAATTACTCTGACAATACTAGAGGTGTAAACGAGCCGAGTCTAATCAAATAGTGTTGAACTCAAAACTAGACTCAATTGTTATACTTGAAGCTCGAAACTCGATTCGATCAAACCTAAAAATCGCTTAAGTATCACGACGTTTAGCTTGGAACATCAACAACGTTAAATATTAAAAAAAAAAAACACACAAAGATTGGTAACGCTATAAATCCGTAAAATGAAGGTAAAAATTACAGGTGATAGCTGAATCACCATATACTATGCTCTGACGTTACTAGGTGGCATCGGTCATCATCGGGTGGCGTCCGAAGTCACTATTACAATACTTTGAAAATGAACTTCAATGAATACAAAACATTTTTTAAGCTAAAAATAGAGAATGAGAAACGAAAAATTAATGTGTAGGCTCTCAAATCATGTCCACTTTATAAAGGTCTTGATTTCACTTGAATTTTCAAGTTATCTTGGGGTTTGTTGGGAGTATAGCCATTAAAATGGGTTGAGCCTGTTGGGCCAGCCCGCCCCACTATAAAAAAAAATACGGGTTGGACTTAACTTTTTTCAGCTCGCTAAGAGGGAGGTCTATAGAGACCGCTCCATTTGGACCGCGGGTTGGGGCTCGTTAGCTCGCCTTTTTATTTTTTAAATAAAAAATTATTAGTATTATTATTATTCTATTATTATAATTAGTTTAATATTATAGAAAAATAACAAAATTCTAGTCACGTCTTTGACACTTATTCAACAACTAAAAATTGAACCACTACATACATTTAACAACCAAAATTTAGAAGCAAAAAACAGTTAAGCACAACAAGTTTTTGGCTCGCATTACAAATTCGCGCGGCTCGCGCCACTTATTTTAGTTCCAACGTCAAACGTTGACCTATCAATTATAGTTTTATTGTTAAATTTTATATTAGGATTATAGATAATGAGCATGCAGTAAGATATAAATATTAAGAGACTTTGAATTTTGGAAATTAAAATAATAAATTTAATAAATAATTTTTTTTTAAAAAGCAAGTTGGCCCGCTGAAACCCTTTGTGGGTTGGGTTGAGGTTTTGATAGCCCGCGTAGCAAATGGGCCGCCCCACCCCGTCAATTGGCGGGCTTTTGCGGTTTTAGTCTGTCCCACCCTATCGGCTTGTTTCGACAGCTCTAATTGAGAGTATACTGGAACCAATCCCATGAAAATAAATTTTAAGTCTTCTCCGGATTTTTCTTTGCTAATAATCCAGTTCAAATATTAGCAATCTTATCTATTAGAGTGGTAATATAGCGAGTCTGAAAAATAGGAACAAACTCGAGCTCATCTAGAACTAGTGTAGAACATGTGTATTACACGAAATTTTAAATATATTTTTAAATATTTAATAATAAAGTTTTATTTATTTACTTAATTTAATTTTTTATATTTTTATAATTATATTTTAAAAAAATGATTTCGCAAAATTATAATTATTTTGTTAAAAAAATTTAACATTTTTTTCAATTATATTTATTATAATATTATAATATAAAAGTTTAACTAACATAATATTTTGAATTATACAAAATAATTACACTTATGTTAGTTAATTTTATAAAGTAAATTTCAAATAAAATTTGTGAGAATCAAACGAAATGAGACGTTGACATTTAGGGGGTGTATTCAATTGAGATTCTGATGGATTTTTTTGGACTTTTAAAATCTGGGGGTATTCAATCCGGATTTTTAAAAGTCTTTCAAAATTTTGAGGTATTCAATACGGATTTTAAAAAGTATTTAGAAATTTTTAGGTATTCAACAATCTATGGATTTTAATACTCTATGGATTTCGTTGGATTCTCTTTCAAAAATATAAATAAATTTCACTAATCAAAATCTCTTCTAAAAAGTAGAGATTTCAACGGATTCTCTTAAAAGACTTTGAAAGAGAAGGAAAAAAAAATTTGTGTTAACTATGTTCTCATCACAGATTCTTCACCACCATTATTATTATTATCGTGAAAAAAATTACATCTCTCTATTTTAAAATTATGTTCTTTCTTTAAAAATTATAGTATATATGACACCGTCAATAATATCTAATCGACGTCAATTCCCCATTACGTGGTGTTCGATATGGTGTTCGATATCATCTAAAAGATTTTGGTGGTCAAGAAATGCAATTATTCAATCGAATTTTTGGTATTTTCAAATTGCAATTCACAAGTTCGCTGGATTACATAACTTTTTCGGAAAGAAGGTTGCTCTGATGAATTTCCAGTCGAATATAAAGAAGATCAAGGTTCACCACATGAAAGAGGAAAATTTGGAATTGCTTTCTCAAAGACAACTACAACAAAGAACTTAAGCTAATGCATGGAGAACTAGTATTGCTAACTATGTGAAAATGAGGCCGAGGTATAATTGTAATGAAAATGAAGATGAGAATAATAATGATAAATAATAATTTTTTAGGGGCGTAGTTTATGGAAATCCATGTAAATCAATAAAAAAATGTGTATTTCGGAATCCTGTCAAATCTATAAAAATCCATATAAATCAATAAAAAAGTCAGTCAAACTCTGCATAGAGTCTATGAATTTTCTAAATCCACTGACTTTTTAAAGTTCAAAAAAATCCAACAGAATCTCAATTGAATACACCCTCCAGAGCCTATGAATTTTCTAAATCCACTGACATTTTAAAGTTCAAAAAAATCCAACAGAATCTCAATTGAATACACCCTCCTTAATAAATATGAAAACAACTTTTTAAAAAATTATAAAATTTCGAAAACAAACAATTTAAATAATATTAAAATAGCTCTTAATAAATTGTAATTCAACCTTCAATATCTACCACAACACCTTACATTTAATAAATATGAAAATAACTTTTAAAAAAATTATAAAATTTAGGAAATAAATAATTTAAATAATATTAAAATAACACTTAATAAATTGTAAGTGAACCTTCAATATCAACCACAACACCTTAAATAAATAAATATTTTAGTTAATTGCAAATTAAATCATAACATTTTTCTCATTTGCAATCTAATCTAAACTTTAAGGTAATTGCAAATAAATCACAAACTTTAAATATAGTTGCAATTTAGTCTTTTTGACAATTTTAATTATGTTCGAATCTAATATAATTTAGACTTCTTAATGACATAACACCAACTTAATAAAACAATATTATTTTTCAATCAAATCAAATATCAAAAGGTATGATTTAGGGACAAAATAGACTTGTAAGAAGTCTAATTTGCAATAATATTTAAAGTTTGTGATTTATTTGCAATTCTTTTGAGATTTAGATTAGATTGCAAATGAGCGAAAAGTCGTGATTTAATTTGCAATTAACTCCTTTTAAAATTAACAACTTGATTAAATTATGACACATAAGTCAAATCAACCACAAAATGACACATAAGCCAAATTAACCACAAAATGACACATCATCAATTTAAACTCCCTATTAGTATATAAGGGGATATTTGTTTGACTAGATTCTTGACGTCAACGTCAACGCCACCGTGACATCAACCCTGGCGACTATTGTCACTCAAGATGACCTTCGACAGCCTTGTCATATGTCATCAATCTTGACTTCCCGACGTCAATCTTATCGTTTCGTTATCATCTCTGGCGTCGTTGCCAGATCTAATGTCATCGTCGATATTTTTGCCCAAACACACGTGCGAGACTTTAGTGGATTCATTTGTAATTTTTTTCAATTGGGTTGATTTTCATTTGATCATTTGTTATTTCAGAGAATAATGGATATTGATATTTTTTTCGATGAATTGATTTATCAATGTGCGAAAGAGTTGAGTACGCAAATCATTTTTTGACGATTATGTCGGTTAAGTGCGCCAAATCAACGTCGTTTTGTATTTTCCAACAGAATTATAATTGAAATTGGACATTGTCGGAGAAATTGAGACTAAATCGACAAGCTTAACATTTTTGGACTAAATCTATTTTATAAAAAAAACTATGATACTAAATATGATTTAATCTCTAAGTTTTACTAAAAATATAATTTTGACACGAGAAGTTTCGGTTGCAATTGATAAATCTTTTAATTCATCACAATCGTGTCATGTCATCAACAAAGAATGAAGTTGCAAGTGTTGTGTATTTAGGACATGGTTGATATAATGCAATTTAAAATTATGGTTAAATGAAATAGGATATGAAAAATAAATAACATAGGAATGACAATCTAATATAATGGAGTAATAAATTGATGTCATTGTTTACCAAAACCCCCCACATAAGTACACAAAAAATAAGATTAATTTAATTTACTCTGTTGTCGAAAATTCTAACTCTTGTAAGAACTAGAACATAACATTATTGTTAAGCTTAATTGTTGTTTTTACTCATTTTTTTCTAATTACACCCAATTATGAGAAAGATATTAGTTTGCTACTTTTATAAGGAAATTGAGATTTTTTAGAAGCAAAACACATACTTAATTTTTAGTGAAATCAACTAAGAAAGAAATTGAAATCGAGAGTTAAACCGAGCAAAATAAATAAATTAAAAAGTGAAAATTGATTGGCCCATTTAATTAAAAGTACAGGGCCATTTTCTCAACAAAGCAAAGCCCATTTGGTTTGCAAAATTGGACGGTTGCATATGTATATCAGTATATGGGAGAGAGGAGCAGCTCAATTTTGGATTGGGCCAACATATTTTAATGTGGGTGTACTCAGGAAAACTCGAAAGTATCTTTCTTTTTCTTAACCCTAATTTTCTTTTTATTTTGCGTACACCCATCCACTCAATCGTTCAAATTTCTTCAACTTCTCTTGCTCAGCCAGCTCATTCACGGCCACGCCGCCCTGCCATGCAACGTCTTCGCCTAGCCACGCAAGCGCACACTGTTGTAGCTCCGCCGTCGCACACCTGCAAGTTTGCAACTAGGGGTGTGCAACGGAACCGAATTAGAGGAACTGAAATCGAATCGAATATCATCATAATTAATCGAAATCCATCCGAACTAAAGTAAAACCGAAACTAACTGAACCAAATTATTCGAGTTCGGTAAAAAAAACCAAAATCGAAAAAAAAAAAAAAAAAAAAAAAGAGTCTAAATACATTTATTTATTTAATTTAAAAAAAAACAGTAATTTACCTACCTAATCAGTAATCAACAAACAACAATCTAAGTAGGGATGTCAATGGGCCGGGTCGGGTCAGTTACCTAGATACCCGGACCCGACCCGTTCGGGCCACGGGGCGGGCCTGCGCAAATCGAGGCGACCCATTATAAAAAACATTTAGAAACAAATTGAAAATTAAGTATATTTTAAAAAAAAAACATATAACATAAAATCTAGATTTGTATTGAAAAATAAATAAAATAGTCTAGAAGCATGTTTATAAATTTATTTTCACATTTATGAAGATGAATTATTGTTATATATATTAATAAACATCAAAATATTGAAGATATATTATATTTATATGTATAATATATATATATATATATATATATATATATAATAAGTATAAAAATGGGTCCGGGTCACGGGTCGTGGGTGATCCCCGGACCCGCCCCATTTCAATACAGGTTTGGGGCGGGGCGACCCAAATAGTACGGGTTGGGGCGGGGCGGGTTGAAATTGCTATTCCTAAATCTAAGTATCTAATTAAGGTCTAAAAATTTAAATTGTTGGGAATTATCCCAATACCTAATAATAGTCCCCCAACAATGTGGTCCCCAACTTCTTTGTGGGGAATTATTGGCACTTGTGGGTTATGGACCATCACGCTAGGATCCTTTGAGACTCCTGAGAATCTTTTGAGATGCCCTAGAGGTCTCTCGAAAATCCTTTGAGACTCCTTTAAAATTACCCGAATCTATTTGGAACGTAATTTAAATATGAATTATCATAAATCTAATTTCATAATTTAAACAAATTAAATCAACTAATTCATGTAATGGATGTACGGTAAATAATTAAATCCCTAAATAATTAGAAAATATTGGAGATCTAGAAATATTTTATTCTCCAAGAGATATTATATTATTTCCATATCTTTGTCCATAATATTCTCTCCCCAAAATAAGCGCTACTTTCCTCTCTTTCTTGCAACAAGATTAATCCTTATCTTTTCAATTACCTTAGTTAATGGACTTTTATTGGGCTACTTGAGGGGCCTTTAGGAGAATTAGGATTGGACCTCCCAATGGGCCCCGAAATCAATATTGAGCCACAATATTTTTCCAACCCATTAATATTAATTCATTCCACTACAGAATTAATATTGCACTATCCATCCTAACACATATTACGAAATATGGCTCCCGGTTATTATTTCCCGTGTTTAAGATTCAATGTCCATCAATTAATTTAAGCTACTAAATGCTTTAATTAATTAATATCTTTTATTCCTCAGAGTAAGGACAGCTCAACATTATTATCATATCGAAAATAAATTCCACTGATCAGATTTGATATGATAAACCTTCTGAGCCCACCAAGGGGACATAATCAACTTGACACTCCAAGACACGATTCTCTGTATTAATTTTGACAATCTGTCATATAATTAATAATATTGCCCAAAATATAAAGTATTGAATCACATTGATTCTTTACCCATAATAAATCAAAGCAATACTTCTTAACTACAGACAATTCCATTTAAGTGACAGAGATTAAGAAATCAACAACCACTGAGGTCTAATTCTTCATTCCTTAAGCCAGTCTAGAAGAATTACCTCTCTGTAGGTCCTATTCAGCACATCATAATGCACTAGTGTAATCTCTTGGTCAAGACAAACCAATCTGAGCCTTACACCTCAACTTCTACCAATTGATTGTTCAATTCCATCTAAGTTGTGAATCAATTGTACTTACATACAAGGAACTGACAATGTGATCTTTCGTGATCTTTTACACACCACATTGTCTACAATGTAAAGTACATCTGAACGTTTATGCAATAAATAATTACCATTCATTATATTTAAAGCAACCAGTGACAAAAATTTATTCTCATTAATAAGTGCAAAAATCAGTTTGTATACATAAGTAGCACTAAAAGCATACTTGTCAGTATAACCCTAACATAAATACCTACAACAATTATAAAAAAAAAAAGAAATAAATTAAATTATACTGTGGTTTGTGGGTGTGTGCGCGGTGTTCAGTGGGGAGTGCTCTCTGGTGTCCGTACGACGGGTGGTGGCTGGTGTTCGTACGGCAGGGACTGAGGAGTGGGGAGTGCGCGCCTGTAGCGTGTGAAGCACCGGACAACGTGGGTGTGTGCGTCGGTGGCTTCGGTGGTCCAGTGGATTTGGATGAGAATGAGAGTGGAGTGTGTTGTGGGTTATGGTGGGCCGTTGCCTATGCAGCTGAAAATCTCAATTATAATTTAGGGTTAAATGGAATTAGGGTTAGGCTATTTATATGTCCCTAAATTTAGTTTGGTTTCGGTTAACCGAATTATTCAATAATAACATTGAAATTGAATACCGAAATGTATAAAAAATACTAACTAAACCAAAATCGAATTCTAATTTCGATTCGGTTTCGGTTTTTTTTTCGGTTTTTGCTCACCCCTACCTGCAATAGCTCCACCACGCACGCACACATACACCCACTCTGTCGACGCTGCACGCCCTCATCCCACATTGAAGAAGACAACCGACGCGACGACTACTATTGAAGAGGGCGGCCGATCACGACGCCCGTCGCGTGAACGTTGTCGGTCGTTCCCACCCCGCCCCCACCTCCTCCCTCCAAGAGGTCGTCGCCCACCGTTTGAATGTCGTCACCCAATTCAGGTCCATTACATTTAAATAATAGAGTTTTTACAGATCCAGGGTTTTGGAATTTATAGATTTTTTATGAATTTTTCGTATTTGTCCGAATTTTTTTTCCGAATCTAGTTACTTTTTTCGAATTTTTTTCCCCGAAATATAGTGTTCGATTTTTTTTTTTCGAACATTTAATCTCTTTTCAATTATTTTTTTCGAACATTAGTTTATCAAAATTATGTCCAATTTTTTTTTATCCAAATCTTACATATTTCTCTAATTTTTTCTGAAATTGTGTGTTTTTTAAGGATTTTTTTTTTAAAATTGAATTTCTTATAGTTCAATTATTTTGATTTTCCATGAGAAATGGTGTGGTCATTTGGTGGTTGTTTTGATGGTGATGGTGGGGATGATTCTACCGTGAAGTGGAATGGACGGGTGTAATTATCTATATTTTTTTTTTTTTTAGTAAAGGGTATATTGGACATTTCATTTGTCCTTTAGTTGAAATATTTTTTTAGATGGGTGCCCTCAATAAGTCCATGTGTGTATAGTAGTGGCCTTTTAATTTTCCAAAGCCCAAATGCTGCTTATAGCAGCCCATGTTATGGGAAACAACAGCCCAATTTTTTAGGTGATTTACATGGCCCAAATACTTTATTAATTGAGGTGCAAATAGGGTTTGACTATATGCACCTCCGATTTGTTTAAGGACACTCCCCCGATTAATGCACTCCCCCTTAAATTTGATTATGATAGATTCACCCTTCCAAATTGTCCTAAATACCCTCTCTATCATTTTAACATCTTTTACAAGCACACTCCCTTTATTAAATGCACCTCAAACCATAGTTTATTTTTTCTTCCTCCTTCCCTCTTTCCTTCCTTTCCTCGCGGCAGCAAAAATAAAAAGAAAACCAACTCACCTACACTAGTCTAAGTTTTTTTTTTCCTTTTTTTTTTTTAATTTTGTTTTATTAGTTCCTTTTATTATATTTGAGATTATGTAAGAACCACTTTAAGTTCTAAGACTTATAAATATTTATGTTGAAGTTTATAAATTAATGTTTTATTTTAAATGATGTTTGTCTCTCATTTGTGTGATATGTTATTATTAACTATGATAATGTGTTTTATATATTGTTAAATGTAGTGAGATTGCGAGACTTATCCAATTAATTAAACATGAACATGCAACTCAATTTATTATGATCAGCTTGAAAGAGAATTAATTATTAGTAGGGAATTGAATGGTTATTTGAGCTAATTTAGGTGACAAGATATTTGTGAGGTAGAGATACAAACTTATATTGTGTTTTTCTTTGAATCAATTAGATCGAGAGAATAATTAATTTTTCTTTAGTGGTCAACCTTATAACAACAAATTTATCTATCATTTACCATAGATGAATATCTTAATATTTCAAATGCCTTATAACGTATTTCCTCTTAATTGAGTTTCATTTATATTTTCTTGTATTTTTTTTATTTGCATAAGTTGTGTTTGATCGGATTTTAGTATTTCTCTTTAGTTGTTAATTTGTGACAAATTTGGTAGGCAATTTAGGGGTAATTTAACATTTAAAATTTCGATAATTGTTTATTTAAAATTCGATCAACAAACGTCATGTTTACACTAACCATTCCCTGCGAAATTGACTCGTACTTACCACGCTACAATATAAATCGTACGTTAATGGTCGACTATTGGTCGACTATTGGTCGACTATTTTAGTGTTGTAAAATACGTGAATGCTAATCTAGTGTTTTTTTTTTTTAAAGATTTGACAAATAAAATCTCAATTAAAAAAAATGTAATTCAAACTTCTAGTAAATTGACTACACTTCAACTATTCAAGACAACTAGATTGAAAATGTATGATTTTTTGACATTATTAATTTATAAAGTTTCTATATCAATTAGTTAACTTCAAATTTAAAAGGAAACGAATTGCTATAAAATGCAAGCCATAAATTATTAAAATCCACATCCAAGGCTGAGGTTCAATCTAGAGATTCTTATCAGGTTATTTAAGACATTGTAATAACAGACAAATAAATAAAATAATAACTTCAACAAATAAATATTAAGGGAGGAGCAAGGACAATAAAATTGTTCATTTCTTAAAGAATAAAGGTTCATTCAAGTGTTCTACGTCACCGTAAGTATTAAAAGTTCCTCTAAACTAACACTTAAATTAGTTTAAGTGAAAAACACTGGTACAATTTGCATTTTTCAACCAAAATTTCAATTGAACATAGATTTTGATGGGCGTCGCTCTTGTTAGTGACCATCGTTTTGCACAGGGATGCGCACAGAGTGGATCTCCCACCACAATTTTTCTATTTTTCCCGTGGAAGTGTCACTCGATCATTGTCGATGCTTCTCCAATGGTCTTGTCTCCAACGCGGTAACTTCACTTCTCTTACTTCACTGTTACTATTGTATTTCCGTAGTTTTCTTAACTGTTGTAGTTGAGATCAACGAGTCAATCCTTCCCATTGACGTCACAATGGTCAATTGGTTGATTGACCCATTGATTCATTTATTTTCTGTTTTGTTTTAGTTTTATAGTTCTTAAATTATTGTTTCCCCAATCTTCTATGTGAGTTCTTCCACATGTAGTGCGTCTTTCCTCTCCTTTGTAGGCTTATTTTTTGTTCTGAGTTCTGATTTTTTAGTCTTGTGGTATTAGGTGATTGATGTTATGTGAAACTTTGCCTTTTTTTTTTATTTTTGTCTATGTTGTTCTTGATGTGATGATACCTTAGCGTGAGGTGTTTATCTTACTTCTAGAATGAAGATCCAGTTCGCACGTTCGTGAAAAAGTTTATACTTGTCTTTCCACTTCTTCACGATTAGGAGGGAGCTGTGATTTCAATTTGAATTCCTAAAATTTGCTCGTGATTCTAAAATTTGCTCGTGATTCTTGAAGATTTATAATATTTGTAACGAGCTTCTTCATTAAATTTTTTTTTGATAAATTTGAATATAGGATGAGAGTAAAATGAATGTGGTGGTGGTTGGTTTGAAGGAAAAATTTCATGAACAATTATATTTTAAAAAAAAAAATCTTCAATGCTTAATGTTCATCATAGTAAACCCGTGCACTATAAATCCGACCCGATTCATTTGAAAATCTTGCGAGTTGCACCCGATCCGTCTGAGAATCTTGTGGGTCGTCCCATAACTGAAACATGCACTGTATTTTAAACTTAAAAATGCAATTATTCTCATCCAACTTTAAAAACACAAATTCATTTTTTTAATAAACCTATTTTTTTTCCTTCCTTTATTTTGTTAATTCAATTTTTTTTCTAATTAATTCTTCTCATTTTCTTTTTCCCTTCCTCCTTTATTTTGTTAAAATTCAATTTTAACAAGAACGTGTGTGAGTAAGTGTATCATCATTCAAACTTTTGCCTTAATATGAAAAGTGATAAAATACAATTTATGTGAAAAATTATAACATTCAATTATAAAGTCTAACACAAAACTTGCTCTTCAATTTTTTCTCCTTAGTTCTTCTCATTATTTGTCCAACTTCAAATTTTCTTTCGTTTTATTTCTTGTCAATTTTTTTTATTACTCTCTTAATTTAATTATATATATATATATATATATATATTAATTAGCGTTAAATATAAACTAACATCCATAAACCAAAAAATTTATATGACAACTTTTTGAGCAAAATATACAACCAAGAACATAATTATCCTAATTCTTTGTGGCAGCAAATTGAAGCTGCATGATGCATTGGGTCGACTATTAGGCAATAAATTATGTATCCATAAGAAGTTATAGTTTATAATTATACGAATTAAGCTCCTTGACATTCTTTTAGATCGAGGACCACATTTCATTGAAAAGATTTGGCATTTACTTACGAAAGAAAGTTTGTACAATGAATGAATTCACCTGGTATGACGAATATTACCATTTTTTTTTAATTACGTAACACTAGTACTTTTTATAATTACTAATATTAACATAATTTTGTGTAAATGTAGAGATAATTGTTAATAAATGTGAAATTACAACTTGCCAAAAAATGAAATTTAATGAGCAGGTAAAAAAAATGTACTCCATCCATTCTCTTAAAACATCTCATTTTGTTATTTTGGTCAGTTTATTTATAAGCTTTCCATACATTTTTTTGACAAATTTATTTTAATTTTTATTCTTCTATTTCTTTTTTTTTTTCAATTATATCACCGATACTATATTATGTATTATTTAATCACTTTTGTTAATTAATGTATCAAAACATAACAATAAACAGATGAAAATAGTAGATTTAAAATGAACCACAATCTTACAAATAAAAGGTGTAGATAGTAAAACCTGGTGAAAAGGGCAAATAGTGGGACCCAATAATGTCTTCACGTGAGCAGTCCCCAATGCAGTAGAGTAGTACTAGTAGCATCAGTTCCCAGGCAAAGGAATCCAAACAATCTCAAAAGCTACATTTAATAAATCCCATTGACGTCCACCATGTCATGACAATATTCGATTCCCCAAACTTTGCTTTTTTGGCGCCCTTAATTGTTAAATTTAACTCCCAAATTACATTCCCGCTCCATCTGCCTGCCTCTCTTGCACCTTTTGTTTTTTAGTCTCTTTTTGCAGTCTAAATTATTATTCCTGCCTTAAATGGGTATAACTTTAATTGTATTTAATATGATTCTAAACAATGGAACAATACACAATTAAAGCTCTTAATGTTGGGTTTCCCCACATCTACTCACTATATGTCTTTTTGGGTGATAGAAAAGCTTAATTACCAAAAGACAAAAAGCACTCCCTTTAATGACCCTTCTCACTTCACTCCCATATGTGTTTTAGAAAGTGAGTCACTCTAATTACCAAAAAGCTCAAATCTTTATCTTTTTTCCCTACTTTGTTAGGGTTTTGAAAGGCCAATCTTTTCATATGCAAATTTGAAAGCCCTCTCTCGCTTTCGGATGTGTGAAAAAGGGAGGGGTTGTTCTTTGTTAGTGCTACATTCTTGTATTTTTAAATCGTTTTCAACTTTTTCAAGATTTTAAAGGATCCCTCCTTTGTACAGCTCGAATCTTGAAAAGGAAAGTTTTTGACAGCCCATGTCTAGCAATGCGGCCTTAATTAAATGGTGAACTTTTCTTTCGCCAGATCTCTGTAAGCTGCTCTGTTCTTGGTGTTAGATTTCGATTTACATTGCTTGATGTTATGTTGTATGGAGATTTCGCTTTGTAGCAGTTACTGAAGTTGTTGTTTTGCTTCAATCTTGTTCCATTTTGTAGTGAAGCTCATTGGGTTGTGCTTGTTTATGCTGTATAGTGTAACCCAGTACATTTTCTTGAAATTTGAACTCTTGTGTTGTGGATATTAGTTGAGCTGAGGATGATGATATTTAGGCTTTTGGTGGTTGGTCTTTGTTTTGTCTCCACTTTAGGACAGCTTCCCTCTCAGGATATCTTGACATTACTTGAGTTCAAGAAAGGAATCAAGCATGATCCAACTGGTTTCGTGCTCAATTCCTGGAACGATGAATCTATTGATTTCAATGGCTGCCCTTCATCTTGGAATGGGATTATGTGTAATGGTGGTAATGTTGCAGCTGTGGTTCTTGATAACCTAGGATTGTTAGCTGATGTGGATTTGAGTGTGTTCACTAATCTTACAATGCTTGTAAAACTTTCACTTTCAAACAATTCCATCTCTGGTAAATTGCCCAACAATTTCTTTGACTTCAAGATCCTTGAATATCTCGATATTTCCAATAATATGTTCTCATCTTCATTGCCATCTGAGTTTAGTAAACTTGTCAGCTTAAAAAACCTATCTTTGGCTGGAAACAACTTTTCTGGCTCTATCCCAGATTCCATATCTCAGCTCACCTCAATTCGTTCTTTAGACATGAGCCGTAATTCGCTTTCTGGTTCATTGCCATCGTCTTTGATTAGGTTGGGTGATTTGGTGTATCTTAATTTGTCCCAAAATGGCTTCACAAAAGGCATTCCGAAAGGTTTAGAACTGATGACCCAACTTGATGTGCTCGATTTGCATGGGAATATGCTTGATGGTAAACTTGATCCAGAATTCTTTCTACTTACCACAGCAAGTCATGTTGATCTTAGTGGGAATTTGCTAGTTAGTTCCGCTGAGGGGCCGAAGAGGTTTTTAGGTGGCATTTCTACATCGATCAAGCATTTAAATCTAAGCCATAACCAGATAGAAGGATTGCTTGTGGGGGGTGGTGAAGCTCAGGCTTTTGGGAGTTTGAAGGTTTTGGATTTGAGTTTCAATAAGCTATCTGGTGAGTTACCGGGATTTAATTTCGTTTATGATCTTCAAGTCCTGAAACTTGGTAACAACGGATTGTCTGGTTTGATTCCAAATAATCTTTTGAAGGGAGATTCTTTGGAGCTAACAGAGTTGGACTTAAGCGGGAACAATCTGTCAGGTAAAATATATCTTTCCATTTCATAATTTACTGAATGCAGTTAAATTGTTATCAGTCTTGTTTTAATACCTATGTTTTTATTGGACAGGTCCCGTAAATATGATTACATCGACAGCATTACACACGCTCAACCTCTCTTCCAATGCACTTTCTGGTGAACTTCCTCTGGTAACGGGAAGCTGTGCTGTAATCGACCTTTCACGAAACCAATTTCAAGGAAATTTATCGAGACTTCTGAAATGGGGCAATGTTGAAATTCTTGATCTCAGCCAAAACCAATTGACGGGGCCTGTTCCAGAGGTTACTGCTCAATTTATCCGTTTGAGTTACCTCAACCTCTCTCGAAATTCCCTGAATGGTTCTCTTCCTAAATCCATCACACTCTTCCCAAAGCTCACAACACTTGATCTCAGCTTCAACCAGTTTGATGGGCCTGTTTTAACCACTCTTTTGTCTTCTCCAACTCTTAAGGAACTCCATTTACAGAGCAATAAATTCGCTGGAAGCATTGACTTTTCACCCCCCTCTAATGTCACAAATCTTCAAGCTCTTGACCTTTCCAACAATCAGCTTAATGGCAGTTTCCCTGATGGGTTTAGCTCGTTCACCGAACTTCAATTGCTCAATATTGGGGGAAACAATTTCTCAGGGTCTTTGCCTACTTCCATTGGTAACATCACTACCCTAAATTCATTAGACATTTCCCGGAATCATTTCACCGGGCCACTACCAACGAACTTGCCCGATACTCTCCAAGGCTTTAATGCTTCGTATAATGATCTTTCCGGTATTGTCCCTGAACATTTGAGAAAATTCCCATTGTCTTCTTTCTACCCGGGCAATTCCAACCTGCAATTCCCAAACCCACCTTCTGTCTCTGGGCATCAAAGTTCGAGAAAAAACCATATGAGCACTATTCTCCTAGTTGCTATAATAATTTCTTGTGTGGCTGCATTAGCGGTTTTGATCCTGCTTGCTCTTTTCATTCATCACAAACGGAAACCAAAAAGCATGTTGCCTCATGTAACCAGTAAAGATTCAACGAACCCTTCCAGCATCCCTGCAAGAGACCATTCTAGTAGTGTGGTTGTTTCAGCAGAAGATATTGTGAGATCAAGAAAAGGATCATCATCTGAGGTGATTACTCCTGATGAGAAAATGGCAGCAGTAACTGGTTTCTCCCCATCGAAGACCAGCCACTATTCGTGGTCCCCCGAATCGGGGGATTCATATACTGTTGAAAGCCTTTCAAGATTGGACGTTAGGTCTCCTGACCGATTAGCAGGTGAGTTGTACTTTCTGGATGATACAATCTCGTTTACAGCTGAAGAACTATCAAGGGCCCCAGCTGAAGTTCTTGGAAGAAGCAGCCATGGGACGTCTTATAAAGCAACTCTGGAAAATGGGATGTTCTTGACTGTTAAGTGGTTAAGGGAAGGAGTGGCTAAGCAGAGAAAGGAATTTGCTAAAGAAGCTAAGAAATTTTCTAACATTAGGCATCCAAATGTGGTTGGGTTGAGAGGGTACTACTGGGGACCCACACAACATGAGAAGCTTATCCTTTCGGACTACATTTCTCCTGGAGGTCTCGCGAGCTTTCTCTATGGTAATACCTCTGTCTTTTACTTCCACTGTTAAAATGCATTTATGAAAGAGTTCTTTTTCATTTTTATGTTTTAATCATGAATCTGTTCAATCTGATTGTAGTCACTGTTTTGGTCCATAAACTGTGACATGCATATCATTATACATATTGCTCGAGAGCTCAATCTTTTCTCAGAAGTTTTATGCTCTTCGAGAATCATCATCATATCATCTTTTTTTCATGGTAGCCGTAGCTTCAAAATTTTGTTTTGTGCAATAGTTCATTCGATCTGATCAACGTTTCAGTGTCATAACTGAAGTTTTTTTATTGCGCCAAGGTCGATAAATCATTGTTCCTTTATACATGGTTTGATTGTTTAACTTCTATGGAAAATGATTCTTCATACAGTGCCTTAATACTGGATTTTTGACATGTATAATCTGAGGAATTTGGGCAATACTGCAAAATATTTGTTGTTGTAAAAACAGTTTATCAGAAAGTTCGATCACAATTGTGTAAAGGAGCTTTTTGTTTCAGGATGCACTGGTGCTTTTAGAATGAAAAAATGAAAAAAAAAATTAGCTAATAAAGCAAGCATTGTCAAATTGTGTTAATTACCATACAAAGCCTCGTTATGCTTTTACGTTCACTAGGATAAAAATGCTGAGACAAATCATTGTGTTGATTTTCTTCAAGACTCTTAATTATGCATGTGCTCATTGTTTTGCCTTTTAAATGAAGTAATGTTTGGTATGTGGTTACAATCTTCGTCCCGTTTTAACAAAGCTGCATTTTACAGATCGACCTGGAAGAAAGGGTCCACCTTTGACATGGCCTCAAAGGCTCAAAATAGCAGTAGACATAGCACGTGGCCTGAACTATCTCCATTTTGACCGCGCTGTCCCTCACGGTAACCTCAAAGCAACCAATATACTTCTAGACGGGCCTGATCTCAATGCCCGAGTGGCAGATTACTGTCTCCACCGTCTCATGACCCAAACAGGAACCATAGAACAGATTCTAGATGCTGGGGTTTTAGGTTATCGAGCACCAGAACTCGTTGCTTCCAAAAAGCCCCTACCCTCTTTCAAATCAGACGTTTATGCTTTTGGTGTGATTTTGCTTGAACTTCTGACCGGAAAGTGTGCTGGAGACGTGATTTCCGGTGCAGATGGAGGAGTTAGTTTGACAGATTGGGTTCGTCTGAGGGTGGCAGAAGGTCGAGGATCAGACTGTTTTGATGGTGCATTGGTAGGGGAGATGAGCATCCCTTCGGTTGATAAAGGGATGAAGGAGGTTCTGGGGATTGGTCTTCGATGTATTCGTTCAGTAAACGAGAGGACGGGCATTAAGAGCATATATGAAGATCTTTCATCAATTTAGTTTTAGTGAAGAAGGAGGATTAAAAATGTGTTGTGGGGATGGAATATCTCATTCACCTCCCTTTTTTTTGGCTAGTACGAGTAGTAGGGAGTTAGTGCTTTTTTCTTGGTGTTTTTTGCCAATGAATGTTGTAAATTGGGATTTGTTTTCATGTATACAACATTTCGACCTGACGTAAGGTAGGTTTGTTATTGGATTTAATGTTTTTGACAAATTCGGACTCTTTTAATTTTATGTCAACGGGTGATTTTTTTAATTAATTTTTAAATTACAAAGTAAGTAAAATTGATGTAGGAATGTTAAATGTGGAGTTAGGGGAGTAAAATTATGATTTGATTTTCTTCTGGCTCAATGCAGTCGTGTTACGTGTATGACTTTTGTAATTTTTAGGACTCTATAATATATATTCTTGCACTCTAACTTTTAAATGAGAGTAATTTTAGTATTAGTAGCCCACAGAACTAAAATTAACTAAAATAATTTTGAATTTGTGGGGCACATGAATAATTATTCATTAAGATGGTCTTATGTATTTTTGGATAAAAAAATGGGAGGGGCTATCAACACCCCAAATAATGTTATTCCCACCACAAAAAATTTTGGACAAAAATAGACATAATTGAATTTACTAAAATGTCTTTTTAAATTTTTTATAAAATGTTAAACACACCCCTAAAATGTTGAGTGCGGCCAAATTGGCCGTGCACCCTCTGTTGCATGCGGCCAAGTCAACCGTGCACTATGTGCAGCGCGCGACCGCGACAGTGGCTGTTCACGAACACAACAGAAATCAAAATGAGGCGAAAACAGCAGAAACTAAATTCAAAATCGAACTCAATGTATGTAATACATTCATACCCAATGCATTTTATTAGGGTTTTTGTACAATAACTAAACTCATTCAACAATTTTAAAAAATCACTACAAAACATATAAACCCTAAAAATTTAGGAAATAAAAACATTTGAAATGAAAGAAAGTTCTTATCAAATCTTGGACGACCTTCCATTACGTTTGTTGTTCGGTAGAAATCGAGAGAGCTCGTTCGGCCTAGACGGGTTGAACACTTACACCTTTACTTCCTTTATTTTCTCTTTGAAAGACACGGTTGTTTTGAATTTGAGGGAGAGAGATAGCTTAAAATGAATGAAGTGTGTATAGTAATAGTTAAGAAGAAAAAATATTGGTAAAGTCTAGTATGCACTCGAGTGCATGTTGTGCACCCTAGTCTAAAGAAAAATGTATGTTATTAAACTGAAAAGTACAACACAATATTACTAAAAAGTGTAAGTCACTATGACTAAAAATATTACTCCGTATTATACAGTTTAATAATTGAAAAGTGCAACACCATTTACCAAAAAGTGTAAGTCAGTAAATCTGAAAAGTGCAACATGGACTAGGGTGCACAACATACACTCGAGTCCATAGCAGACCAACCCAAAAATATTTTAACTTTTAAAATAAAAAAGGGTAGAAAAGAAATAAATTGAAGTGTGTTTAATAGTTTAAATTGATTTTTAAATTTGAGTGGGGTGTGTATAATCATTGGGGTGGGAATAACTTGATAGCCCCACCCTAAAAAAAAAAAATAACAATAACATAGTCTCGGTATGATGTTTTAACCATGTGAAAGATACATATATTAATTTGTACATCTAGTTTGTGACTAGTACAAAATGTTTGGCACCCATAAATCCCAAACAAGTTCAAACTCTTATATTTTATTAATTAAACTAAACTCATTCTTATCCCCCCACATATAATTCAGCTTGAGAAGGACACTCATTCTTATCCAGTACTATCACTCGCATATAATTTAAAAATGAATAATTCTAAGTATACATTCGAGTGACGTCATTTTTTTTTTTATAGTTTTTTAGTTTTTTAATTTTAAATTTTAAAATAACTGAATTACATTTTTTCGCTTCTTTTTTACGTTTTTTTTCCTCATTTTTTTGCTTCTCTTTTTTAATTAAAAAAACTGAATTACATTTTTTTTGCTTCTTTTTTTTCCCTTCTATCTTCTTTTCCTCATTTTTTTACTTCTCTTTTTTAATTAAAAATATGTAACTCAATTTTCAAAAAAATTTACATCCACATGCTCATTAAAATTTACAGCATGCAACATTTTATAGTAAATTTTTGTTTGCAGCAAAACGTGCAACATTGTTTACTGAATCGTGTAACTTACTATAACTAAACAGTGCAATACAAAATTATTACTATAAAACATAATTCTGAATTTTAATTTAATAGTGTAACATTATATTACTAAAAAGTATAAATCCTTATAATTGAAAAGTCAAAGATTATATTTAGTAGAAAGTGTTGGTCATATTTTTTTTTAGTTATTAATGTTATACATTTTTATTAGGCACTACTTGCAATTTTATTATTATTAATGTTACACCTTTATTAATTAGTACTTGTACTCTTTTAATCGAGAAATATAAGTGTTAAATTTTTTTTAAAAAAAATTATTTATATTTAACCGTTACAAAGTTGCACTTTTAATATTATTCATGTTACACCTTTGTCCATTAATACTTGCACTTTTATAATCTAGGAAAATATGTGCTAATTTTTTTATTAATGTTACATATTTTATTAGTTACTACTTGCACTTTTATTATTTTTAACGTACACTTTTGTCAATTAGTACTTGCACTTTTATAATCTTGGATGTTATGTAAATTTAAGTGAATAAGTGTCACTGAGCCACAAGTTAATCTGTATAATAGTGCTATTGTGACTAATAAATAATCGCTTATTGAACTGCACTCGAGTTCATACTAGATCTACCCTTTAAAAATTATTACACCAGGTCATCCTAAAAAAATGATTTTAAAATAAATGAATTTTCGTCACATGAATATTAAATAATTTATAATTTTATAATTCTACTTAAATTATATTTCAAAAATAAAATATAAATATTAAAATGGAGTTACAATCCCTCACTAATTTAATAAAACATTAGATGCTAGCCAGATTCAAGACCCTCCCTCCTCGTATGAAATCATTTGTGTTAATTTTAGTGTTCTATTTTGTGTTAGCACAATCTAACTTATTAATATGTGTCATATAAAAAATAATTAACACTTCATAATATTAGGAACAATACTAGTTAAAGAGCAGTAAAGTGAAACACCAAATTGAAAACACAAAAAATTATATGCAATATTACATGTATGCAATATTGACCAATTAAGGTAAATTAGGTCAAAGTTCGTGGGTCAAACGCGGGTCAACCTTAATTAAAATATTTATTTTCGCTCTAAAAAATTATCTTACTACATGATTAAAACTACGTTACTACAAAACCTAAATTTTGTCACTACAAGGCCAAAAGTGTATTATTACAAATCCAAAAATATTCTGGACACTTATTTTTTTTTTTGGACAAAATTACTAAAATAATTTTGACTTATTCAGTTACTACATGACTAAAACAATGTTACTACAAACCAAAATTTTATCACTACAAGGTCAAAAGTGTATTAATGCATGTCCAAAAATATTCTGAACATTTAATTTTTGGGGTGAATTTGTCCGAATGTTTTAACATGTAGTATTAAATTTTTGTCTTTGTAGTGGTAATATTTTGACCTTATAGTAACAATATTTTGGGCATGTAGTAAATCACATATTAGCGCGATCGCGGATTTTCTGGATAACTCGGACTCGGACTTATGACCCGTGAATTTTTTTAAATTTAACTTTTACGCTAGAGTTTTGATTTGATTTAATTGTGATAAAATGAATATGTGCAATATTTAGCTCAATCGAAAAAAAAAGTTGTAAAAGATAATTATACTCCCTCCTAATATTTGTCAAAAGAGAGCTAATTTGTCAATAATCTTTAGCAGGTACTACTACTAAACGACTGCAATTAGAATTTAATTAAATGTTGCATGTATATGTACACACACCCTCTTTCTCTCTGATGGTATTCACAATTTGGGAGAGGGAGAGGGAGAGAGAGAGAGAGAAATTGAAAAATGGCGTCTTACAAAATGAGACCACTCTTGAAAAATTGCATCTCTTCTTCTTCTCCGCTGTTCTACTTTTCTTGGACTCGCATGCTTTCTTCATCCCAATTTCAAGTAAGTTTTTCTTTTTTGCCCCCTTCTTTTAAATTTTACATTTCTCCTCGAGCCCCTTTCAACATGATTCATTGTAAATTGACTCATACATGTCCTGCAAATTCCTTTGAGTTTGGGTTTTTTTAGTTTAGTGAGCTTGTGCATCGCAGGAAGCAATATAATTATAATTTGTTTTGCCGTTAATTATTATTACAGAGAGTAGGATTCATAGGACTTGGAAACATGGGATCTTGGATGGCCACTAACTTGATTAAAGCTGGATACACTCTTGCCGTCCATGATATGTAAGCTTTTTTTATTATTTAAATTAGTAGTATTTCTTTATGATTGCATTTCTGGAATTTGTTTACTTTGAATGAATTGTGGTGGACTTTCCAAAGACTAGTTTATAGTGGTTGACATCATAATTTGCTATGGATTAAACAAAACAAACCCAGCCTTTAATCCCAAATAATTAGTTACATGCATGAATTAGTCTTCTCTGGCGGACTTCATAATTTGTTATAATTTCTACATCTTTTTTTCTTGTTTGTTTGGATATAGAAATCAAGATGTCATGAAGAAATTCTCCGAGAAAGGCATCCTTACAAAGAATTCACCTCTTGAAGTTGCTGAAATAAGTGATGCTGTAATTACTATGTTGCCGTCTTCGGATCATGTAAGCTTAAAATATGATTGGTCTTTCTATTTCAATATGCTGCAGATGAATATTTTTTTAATCCATATTTTCAACATTAACTGCCAATATATCTTGTGTTTTTATGTAGGTGATGGATGCCTACACAGGACTGAAAGGTATGCTTAATGGTGGAAATCTGCTAAGATCGAGCTTGTTCATAGATTCCTCTACAATTGATCCTCAAACATCCAGAAAGCTTTCTGCTGCCATTTCTAGTTCTAATATTAGAGTTAAAGGTACACTTTACATCATTTAACCAACTGTTATTTTATTCAATTCGTTTCAATAGTTCATGTTTCTGATTTAACCACTTGTCGTTTTTTGTTTTGTTTTTTTTAGGTGGGTCTAGCCCTCCTGCTATGTTGGATGCTCCTGTATCTGGAGGTATTCTATCAGCTGAGACTGGATCACTCACTTTTATGGTAAGCTTTTTGCTCCAAATTTTAATGCATTTTATATATTTTTTCACTTATAGTCTATAGATCTCATTCTGTGGTGTAGTTTTGCTGTTGCATTTGAATACTATGCTTTGTTTTAATCGAGGATACTTCTCTAAAAAAATGATATCATTTTGTTGCATAATTTTTCAATTTTTATACCATAAAAGTTTCCTGGAAGAAACCAGTACCACCGAGAAATTAGTAGCTATTTATAGTCTCCTTTGGTGATTGAGATTTTTATTAATACACTTTTAACAAATGCCTCATCCTTTAGTGATTTTCATGTCAATTATGTTAAGATCCAACATATCTGATGACATTTGTAGGTTCTTGTTGTCTTTCTTGCTAGGTTGGTGGTTCTGAGGAAGCTTATAGGTCTGCAAAGCCTTTGTTTCTTGCAATGGGCAAAAATATCATATACTGTGGTGGTCCAGGAAATGGTTCGGTATGCTATTTATTTGAGTTGAAATTTGTCAATACACCGTTTGAATATTATTTCCACTTTAGCTTTTACTTTCGTATGTAGCATATCATCATCACCAAAATTATCCTCTTAACAATTTGCTGCCATGTAGATACGAGAAATAACAAACTCAGATTATTGGAAGATATGCAACAACTTGGTTAACCTTTCAAAACTTGTTTATAACTAGGCAGCAAAGATTTGCAACAACTTGGCAATGGCAGTGAGCATGCTTGGTGTTTCAGAAGCTTTTGCACTTGGTCAGTCATTGGGTATTGCAGCAACTACTTTGACCAAGATATTTAACTCCTCAAGTGCTCGATGTTGGAGTAGGTAAGGTGCTATTTGGTATCCTCGTGGGATTATCAATCCAAAATCATTACTCTTCTTTACATTTTTCTTATTGATTTGGTTGAAATCGCACATGAAAGAAAGTCTGAATAAGTTCTCCACCAAATAAGTGATTCATAGGCTACAACTATAACATTCTAATAGGACATAAATCTTCAAGAACTTTAAACACATGTAGTTAGAATAGTGTTTTTATACGGTGCTTAAAATTGGGCCTAGTCTTCACATAGATAGTGTTACTGGCCATGAAAGGCTCGTATAAAGATAGACTATTTTTGGACCATCTTTATAAATTCCAGTCGACAGCTGAACTTTTACTTGCCCTTTATCTTGTACGGAGTAGGTTTTAGGAAACTGATCTTTACTGTTGTAAGATTAGCCGTAATTGAGATACACATTACTGAGACTTTTTTGACTGGTTTCCTGGATAATCTATTAATGCTGATTAGAGTGTTGTCCATCATTGAAAGTGATACTTACAATCCCGTGCCTGGTGTGATGGATGGGGTGCCAGCTTCTAGAAATTACGATGGAGGCTTTGCTACCAAATTAATGGTATGTGATTCAGTCTTTGCTATTAAGATGATATCATGCTACTTGCTTGAAGAAAATATCTGTAGGATGTTTAGTGAATGACTTCTAATCAATTATGATACTGACTGTATATATTGATAATTGAACATCTCTGATTCTATAAAATAGACATGATTTCCTCCTAAAAGGATTTGGGAAAATGTTTTTTTTAGTCCCGTAAGTTTGCCGATTTTGGCTTACAGGACACTCGACTTTCTAGAATTGAATTTCGTTTTAAATTCATTTTTTTAGTCCTTTGACTGGCCACAAACGGGTTAATAACCAATTTTGAAAGTTAACAGAGCGAATTTCAAAATGTTAAATTTATAAAAAAAATTAAAATGTCTCATCAGAACAAAACCGGATGTAAACAGTCAAAGACAAAAATGTTGAACTGAAAGTAAACAAAACGAAATTCAATTCTAAAGGAAAAATATGAGCAAACTTATCTTAATTTTTGAATTAGAAATATTCAACAAGAAAATTTGTGGTATATTAGTAACATCATGCGGTTATTCTGCTCTGAAATGGCAACCTAATAGATTCGATGAAAGCTTGCAGCTCTGGAGTTGTATATTAATATTGCCATAAATACATTATATGTTCACTCTGGGTGTAGGCTAAAGATCTAAAGCTTGCGACAGCGTCGGCCAAAGAAGTTGAGACAAGAAGCCCAACGGCATTTTTAGCACAGGAGATGTTAGTTCCAGTTTGTTCTGCAATGAACACCATATAATTATTTGATTGTGAATAAGAATTTACTAGCCTGCCTGTCTTCTAAATCTCATTCTGCAAAGAAAAATAGATCACGGTTTCCGCTTCAAGAACATCTGCAAAGAAGAAATTCGCGGGAAAATGTATGGACTTCTTCTAACTCTTTTGCTTATTAACTATACGATTAATTACATGGAAATCCATTCATCTCTTTACCGAAACCCTAAGCGCACGTTTTTGTTCATATATATTGTTTTCACAATTGTTTTTCAATTTCTGCCATAGTCATTTGGTTTAATTCCAAGAAATAGGAAAATTTCTAGTTGTCCTGCATCTTGGATCTACAAATTCTAGTTTATATTTGGAATTGTTTTCACAATTGTGTTCATATAAGAGTAATACTTACTTTTCTGATTAGTAATGAATGGGCAAGAAAAATTGTTATTTTTGTGTGGACATATTTCAATCTCTTGCCAAAGTAATTTGGTTTAATTCCAAGAAATAGGAGAAATTCTAGTTGTCCTGCAATTTCTAGTTTATACTTGGAATTGGTTTGGTTGATCTTATATTTGTGTTGTAATAATCTGTAATGTTGGCTGATCTTATTGCTCCTCATTATTTGAACTTCTCTAAGATTTTGACCCGTAATAGTTAGATCCTGCATCGTCCACTGATTCACATTACTTGTTGAATATGTGATTTGATAAAAGAGCATGTTTGTGCATTTTCTGATAAGACAACTTTTGTTTGGTTTGATGCAGTTGGATCGCTTCATACCAAATCGATCAGCAATGGATATGGACTATGCTCGTACCGTGCTCACCGGAGGCATGGAAGGTAAGGAAAATCCTGATATAAGCTCTTCTCCATCCAGGGAGGCGTACAGGAAGCTGCTTGCAGAAACATTCAACATGAATAGAACTCGGATTCTTGCTTTTAAAAACAAGCCACCTACCTCGACTGAGGCCATTCCGAATGAGTTCACGTCGGCTGCTCACCAAGTCAAGTCTGCCAAACCACGTCGACACATTCCTCAGGTTGATTTTAAACTAGATAAAATAGCCCTTACAATTAATTAGCTTTTTTTTTTTTTGAATTACATTAAATACCCATCCCTTTTTTTTCCCCTCCCCATGACTCGAACCCAGGATCTAAGGCCTAGGTAGTGGTGCTCTAACCACTTGAGCTATCCCACTTTGTCATTAATTAGCTTATACACTTTAATCAAATTGTTGACTCAATTGGATATCTTCTTGCAGACTTCTGAGAAGACATTAGATGCCCCCGATATTTTGGATGATTACTATTTGAATTTATTAGATTGGGGCAGCAGAAGTGTTCTTTCCATTGCCCTTGGAGACACTGTGTATCTGTGGGATGCTTCTACTGGAACAACCTCCGAACTTGTTACCATCGATGAAGAAAGTGGTCCGGTGACCAGTGTCAAATGGGCTCCTGATGGAAGGCACATTGCTGTTGGTTTGAACAACTCAGAAGTTCAGCTTTGGGATTCCACTGCTAATAGACTGGTGAGTGAATCTATCAAACTTAGTTGTTGTCTGTAATTACTCATTTGATCATAATTTGACATGGTTGCATAATGGTGTTCTTCTACAGCTGAGAACTTTGAAAGGAGGCCATCGATCCCGTGTTGGTGCTATGGATTGGAACAATCATGTTTTGACTACGGGTGGGATGGATGGTCAGATCATTAACAACGATGTAAGAGTGAGGGACCACATTGTTGAAACGTACCGGGGACATCATCAAGAAGTTTGTGGGCTTAAATGGTCAGCATCAGGCCAGCAGTTGGCTAGTGGTGGAAATGATAATCTTCTCCATATATGGGATAGATCCACGGCTTCATCGAATGCTCCTACACAGTGGCTTCATAGGTTTGAGGAGCACACGGCTGCTGTCAAAGCACTTGCATGGTGTCCTTTCCAGGGTAACTTACTGGCCTCTGGAGGAGGTAGTGGAGACGGTTGCATCAAGTTCTGGAACACCTATACCGGTGCTTGTTTGAATTCAGTAAACACGGGCTCTCAGGTCTGTTCACTTCTGTGGAACAAGAACGAACGGGAACTGCTCAGTTCTCATGGTTTTACACACAATCAGCTCACTCTCTGGAAGTACCCTTCAATGGTGAAGATAGCAGAACTGACAGGGCATACATCTCGAGTTCTTTACATGGCTCAGAGTCCGGATGGATGCACGGTTGCGTCTGCTGCTGGGGACGAAACTCTTAGATTTTGGAATGTTTTTGGTGAACCCCAAGTTGCTAAGCCTGCACCAAAGACGGCCTCAGAACCATTTGCTCACTTGAACCGCATTAGGTGATTGGCCTCTGCGCGCGATCAACAATACGACGACGTTGCGACTTCCTCCTTCTAATCGTCTTTGTGGAAGCTGTTACCTGCTTCAAGTGTGAAGTTGGGGATTCATTGTAAATGAATGTAGATAAATGAACATATTGTATTATTATTACCTTGATCACCTATCGTGAACAAATGTACCTGTTCCATTACTTAATAAACCAGTTTTCATTTCTAATTTCACATTCTCTCCTTACAATTATTAAAACTTCTTTTTTTTTTTTTGACTTCCAAGTTCTAATTTCCTCATTTAAACTGGTTTTTTTTTTTTTTTCTCTTACTGATGGCTGGCATAACTTGACATACAAGTCAAGCAAATCCAAAAAGAATATCAAGAAATGTGAAGAACATGGAGAGTGGAATGGGCTAGCCCAGACACCCAAAGCTTAATTATGGGCTGACTCGAAAAATGTGAGGCCAAAAAATCAGGCCCGTATTGTTATTGTGCTCTTGGATTATGTTATCACCATTACATATTCAGTTTTTGCTATTGAACACCATATCTTTGGTAACTTACATATTTGGTGCCTTTTTGAATTGCAGCTGAATCCTGATTATGACAGTGGTTGGTTGCTGTTTTGGTAGTTGATAGACTGGGGAGAAGACCGTTGCTACTTGGAGGTGTATCTGGTATTGGAAGTCATGCTCCCTAGTTCTTATATTTTGATGTTTCTAAGCAACTTCAGTTTTTATTCATTTTTTGGATGATTTGATGAACTCTATTCTTCAAGTTGTAACATACTTGGATCATTTGGCAGACGATATCCTTATTTCTTCTGGGATCTTATTACACTTTCCTCGGTGATGTGCCTGCTTTGGCAGTTGTTGCTTTGCTCGTATATGTTGGATGTTACCAGGTATTACCCATTTTTTCATAGCTGTAAAGTCATTCTCTGTGGTCTGAATAATGATTTTATATCCCAATCCTTAGATAATTAAGCAACTATTACATGGCCAACACAGTTTTTTTGTATCTAGTGATCTTTATGCTTCGATAACTTCATTTATCTGCCATGGGAAGCAACCTCTAACAAAGCATGTCCGGTCTTGTTCTAAGAATCTATTGGTTGAATTCGCTCTATTATTTGACTTATTTCCTATTATACAAAGAAAACATCAACATTTGATAAGTGTATTTGTGCAGTTATCATTTGGTCCTATTGGTTGGTTGATGATTTCAGAGATTTTCTGATTTAGCCACTTGTCATTTTTTTTTTTAGGTGGCTCTGCCCCTCCTGCTATATTGGATGCTCCTGTATCTGGAGGTATTCTATCAGCTGAAACAGGATCACTCACTTTTATGGTAAGCTTTTTGCTCGAAATTTTAATGCGTATTATATATTTTTTCACGTATAGTCTATAGATCTCATACTGTTGTGTAGTTTTGCTGTTGCATTTGAATACTATGCTTTGTTTATAACTAGGCAGCAAAGATTTGCAACAACTTGGCAATGGCAGTGAGTATGCTTGGTCAGTCATTGGGTATTGCAGCAACTACTTTGACCAAGATAATTAACTCCTCAAGTGCTCGATGTTGGAGTAGGTAATGTGCTATTAGGTATCCTTGTGGGATTATCAATCCAAAGACATTTTTGCCAAAAGATTATGATGTCTTATCTTGATTTTTTAATTAAAACATATTCAACAAGAAAATTTGTTTTTGGTATATTAGTAACATACAAGATAAAATACTAACATCATATGGTTATTCTGATCTGAAATGGCAACCTAATAGATTTGATGGAAGCTTGTAACTCTGGAGTTGTATATTAATATTGCCTAAATACATTATATTTTGACTTTGGGTGTAGGCTAAAGATCTAAAGCTTGCGACAGCGTCGGCCAAAGAAATTGAGACAAGAAGCCCAACGGCATTTTTAGCACAGGAGATGTTAGTTCCAGTTTGTTCTGCAATTAACACCATATAATTATTTGATTGTGAATAAGAATTTACTAGCCTGTCTTCTAAATCTCATTCTACTATGCAGATTCACACAACTTTGCAACGAAGGTCATGAAACAAAGGACTTCTCCAGTGTTTTTCGCCATTATTTTGGTGGCAAGGATGAGATGTGATGAATGAGAACAACGAAAGAAACAATGTTCATTCACCACAACTTTCTCTTTCATTGTGCTGTCTCATGACTTTTTCATTAAATATATCTCTGAATTACCTTATTGTATGTAATTATATGTTGCAACTTAAACGGAGAATTACAGTAATATATTTTCTTTGATTTAAATATTTTGTTTGATCATGGACCTGCATGTTCTGTTCATCATTCTGTGAATAGCATTATTTATATGACATCTTCTACTCTGGTTTTCTTTTGACAGGAACTTTGATTCGAGAAACTCGTTGTGATGAGGATCTTCACATCTTGAAGATGTTGTAGGTTGCATTTGGATGAAGGAATTGTGATTAAATTTACTACTGTAATTCCAAATCCATCCTCTATCCAAACGCAACCTGAGGTTAAAGGCAGGTTATAAGCAGCAGCAAAATAATGTGGAAAAAAAGTATGATCTGCTACAGCAACTCCGTACTTATCGTTCTTCAAATGCTGTGCAGGTAAAATCGACAACGTTTATGGCAGAATATACCAGTTCTGTATGGACCATATCGACTACTTAGTTATTGTGAGAAAGCTCTCTAGTATGCTACCTAGAGTGTTCTTTAATATTCAAGCTCGTCTGAATGGACGAGCTTCGTGCCTATTTTAAATATTTAATACTTCGATCCTTTTGAAATCCGACGGTGATGGAGTGTCTCTTCAGTTCAGCAATTTCAGATCATCACGTTGATATGAAGCAGCCATTTCAGAAATCATGCTGGTTTTCATGGATTTTTTAGTTTTGCAAAATTTAACTCAGGAACATGATTAATTGAAATTTATTGAGTTTTATTTATTTATTGTATTGGGCTTATTTGATTAAAATTAAAGAGTGGTGTTTACAATTAGTAAACAATTAATAGGGAGTGTCGTGTGGGATTCAACTCAATTTTAACTTTTTAAGTATACACTTCAACTACTTTTTTTGTTTTTTTAATCTATTTTATCCTACTTTTATTTTTTCAAATATATGTCAAAATTGTGAATACACTTTTCATGCACAGAGAGTATCAATTTTCCCATTTTCACTAAGCCCACTTAGTAAAATAACTTTTCTTCGCTGTTGGGTTTGTGGTTCATGACTATAAGGGCATGGTCTTACTTGCCGGAGGGGAGCGCATAAAAAATCCGGATTCTGTAGTTGCATCAGAAGTTCAGAACTAATTGCGGCTCAAAAGGGTTTGAAAAGCTGTATTAAACACAAGCTGTAGTAATCAGACAGCACATTTGATGGCTCAGAAAGCTTGAAATTTTTTAACACCTTACGATTGAGTTGAAAAAGATATTCCCCAATATATTAAGGAGATGTGTCATCTTTAATTCAGTATACTCCTTGTATATTGTCAAAAAAAAAAGTTAGTAAAATAACTGATGGTGTTTAATGATATACTTCACTCGTCCCAAAAAATAGTCTCACTTTGATTTTACACAAATTAATAAAACATAATTTATTATACATAATATTCTAAATTTTATCTTAAAAGATTTTTATACACTCATATTTATTGAATGGAAGTAGGGACTATTATTATTGAAAAATAGTAATTTTGTTATTGAAAAGTGTAGTTTTTTTTATTCTTATTATTATTATTAAAAAATGATATTTTTGTTATTGAAAAGTGGTGACTATTATTATTAAAAAATAGTGACTATTATTATTGAAAAGTAGTAATTTTGTAATTGAAAAGTGTAGTTCTTTCTTATTTTTATTAAAAAATGTTGTTGAAATTATTATTAATATTAAAAAAACAGTCTCAAGTTTCGAAATTATGACCTCACACCTATTATAAGGCTGTTGTTAGCACCGATAAATATTTTCGGTCAGAATAATACATATTGTTTGACCTGTGCATTAGTGTGCACGATGCACACTATGCACGGGAGACCAACTCTTATTGAATACTTTTCTTATCATCCCTAATGTCTCATAAAAATGAATAAGACATTTATATCAGTTATAACACAGTCGAGCTCTAAATAAATGCCTTGATTTTCGTCTCAAATCAATCGATGGACTTTAACATGGACTAGGATAAACCGTGATGACACATCCCAATTAACATATACTCCTATATTTTTTTTATGTCACGGTATTCGATATCCGATTTAAAGATCGACTAATTCGAGGGGACCAATTTCATTGCCCACTTGCGAAGGCAACATCCCAATTAACATTAATTAGGATTTAGGAAGAGTTATTACAAGACAGTCTCATGCATCAAACATAGTTTCACTTTAATATTTACCCCTTACTCTACTTTAAAACATTATCTGATTATCCAGATAAAGTTATAAGTTTACGTATCATATAATATATTATATCTGTCCAATTTCATTATTCTTACATTTTTTTTAACTATTCAATTTTATTACTCTAATTTTTTTAACATTATTTTATCTTACCATCTAACATCACTTATTTACTTAAATTGATATTAAATTTATTTATAAATGAATTCTACAATACTCTTCATAATACTTATAATCTATTAATTTATATACTCCCTCCGTACAAGTAAAATATTCTTGTTTATTTTTGTACAAGTTTTAAGGAATCTTGTTTGTTGATTAATAAAGTAGATAAAATAGAGAATAAATCAAATAAGTGTGATGTAATATATATATATTTTTGAAATGAAACAAGAACACTTTAGTGGATGAAATTAGTATAAATTAATCAATATTTATTAATATTCATGTTAAAATGGATTCGGGCCGAATTTGGCCTGATTTGTATCCTATTCCTATGATATTTATTTTTGTAAGTATGGACTGATAATCGATACTTTTGTCGATGAGAATCGAATAAAATTATAATGAAGAATTTTATATAGAGAGATGAAAATATATTTTCTTGATTAATTGTAAAATGGGATGTACAAGAGGTATTTATACAAGGACATAATAAATGTTCTAACCTAACCCTAATGAGCTTTATAAGAGAGCCCATAGGCAATTAAGGTGGGCCTATATAATAAATGTGGATAAAGGCATATTTACAATATAGGTCCAATACGCCCCCTCAAGATAGAGCACCATAGGTGAGTCCAATCTTGGACATAAGAAGTTGTAGACGAGTGCTGGAGAGCGGTTTTGTGAGAGCATCCGCGAGTTGATCGGCCGAGGAGACATGAGACACACGGAGTTGCTTAGTTTTGATGAGATCACGGACAAAGTGGAAGTCAATAGCTATGTGTTTCATTCTTGAGTGAAAGACAGGGTTGGAACATAGATAGGTGGCCCCAATGTTGTCGCAGTAGAGAGCAGGAGTAGACGAGGTGGGGAAGTGGAGTTCCGTAAACAGGGAATTTAGCCATTGAACTTCAGATGCAGCAGCAATGGCACGATATTCAGCCTCGGTAGAGGAGCGGGCAACCGATTTCTGTTTCTTGGAGGACCAAGATATATGATTAGTGCGCAAGAAGACAATGTAGGCACTTGTGGAAGTACGGTCATCAATGTCGCTAGCCCAGTCGGCATCGGTGAAGCAGTGAAGCGAGAAGGAGGGATTTGATGTTAGGGTGATTCCAACATCCCTCGTACCATTCAAATATCTCAGTAGTCGCTTGGCAGTATCCCAATGGGTGGTGGTAGGTGCATGCATGAATTGAGATAACTTGTGCACGACAAAGGCTATATCTGGTCTGGTAAGTTGAAGATATTGCAAGGAGCCAAGGACTTGTCGGTACTGGGTGGCATCCGTGGGCGGTGACCCATCAAAGATAGTTAAACGAGCAGAGGTTGGAAGTGGTGTGCGAACTGGTTTTGAGGCGACCATGTTGAAACGAGCGAGCAGATCGGTGATGTATTTGTGTTGGGAGAGAAAGCATGTATCTTTGGAGCGAAGAACCTCAACTCCCAAGAAATATGATAGGGGACCAAGATCTTTTACCGAAAATTTTGAATTGAGGTCAACAATAACACGGGCGAGCATGAGCGAGCTGTTACCCGTAAGGATCAGATCGTCAACATAGACGAGAAAGTAGGCGACCACACCAGACTTGTTGTAGACGAACAGGGATTCATCAGAGTGAGTAGGTTTAAACCCACTTTCTTCAAGGAAGGTGCGAAGAGCATAGTACCATGTGCGAGGAGCCTGCTTCAAGCCATAAATGGATTTATGAAGTTTGCAAACATAGGAAGGAAAGGTTTTATCTGCAAAGCCCGGGGGTTGGGCTATGTAGACGGTGTTTGAGAGAGTGCCATGGAGGAAGGCATTGTTGACGTCGAATTGGTGGAGCGGCCACTGTTGTGTGACAGCAATGCTGAGGACTGCTCGCACAGTGGCCGGTTTGACGACCGGGCTGAAGGTTTCAGTAAAGTCAACACCTGGGCGTTGGTGAAAACCTTTGGCGACCAGACGAGCTTTGTATTTTTCCAGGGAGCCATCTGGTTTTCGCTTGATGCGAAACACCCACTTGGAGCCAACAATGTTTTGGGAGGTTGTAGGGGGAACCAAGTCCCACGTTCCAATACTAAGTAGAGCATCAAACTCAGTAGACATAGCTGCTCGCCAATTTTTATCTTTCTGAGCCTGAGAAACACAGCTCGGTTCAATGTCAAAAGATAGTGTTGATGTGAGACCATACCTTGGATTTGGTTTGAACACTTGATTTTGAGAGCGAGTGATCATGCGAGGTGTAGGAGGTCGCAAGGGAGCATTAAGTGACACAGGGGCGTTGGAGGTGGAAGTGCTCGGTATTGGAGTGGTTGTTGGTGTGTTCGTTTAAGGTGGAGGTGGTTGAGCGATCACATGGTGATCGGTAGGGAGGGCGGTGGTCGGCGTTGGGTCAGGGACGAGATGAGGAGCGACTTGTGGAGCGTGGTTGGTAGGAGGGAAAGTGTGGATATGCGAGGAGTCTATAATAGCGGGAAGAGGACAGATGGTCGCAGGGTCAGGTGATGTATTGGTGAGAGGTGGGATGGAGGAAAAGGGAAAGGTATACTCGACAAAGTGAACATGACGAAAGGTGTAGATGCGATGAGTAGAGAGGTCAAGGCAGATATAGGCACTTTGAGTGAGAGAGTACCTAATGAACACACACGGGGTGGAGCGTGGATCAAGTTTGTGGGTGGTGTATGGGCGAAGCCAGGGGTAGCAGAGACAGCCAAAGACACGGAGTTTGGATATGTTGGGAGGGCGAGCAAAGAGAAGTTGATAGGAGGATATCATTTTGAGATTGACTTTAGGAAGTCGGTTGATGATATAGGCAGCCGAGCAAACGACATATGTCCAGTATGTAAGGGGCATGGAGGCATGTTGAAGAAGAGCCAAAGCCGTATCGACCACATGGCGATGGCGACGTTCGGACATGCCATGGTGTTTTGGGGTGTGAGGTGGAGTTGTAAGGTGAGAGATGACATGGGTTTGAAGAAAGGAGCGAAGAGTAATGAATTCTCCACCATTATCAGAGTATAATGTTTTGATCGTGTTTTGGTGGTAGTTTTCAACAAGGGTTTTGAACGTGATGAATGTGGGTAGAACATCCGATTTCCTTTTAGGGGATATACCCATATATATTTGCTGAAATGGTCGACAAATATGACATAGTACTTGAAATTTTCAGTAGATAAGACTGGAGACGACCATACATCTAAGAATATGACATCAAGGGGTTTAGTTGAACTAATGCTAGAATCATAAAATGGAAGTTTGTGACTTTTGATACAAGAGCAAGAGTTACAATTAAAGTGTTTGGAAGGTGCAGTAGATAAGCTAAACTTGGATAAAGTGTAGGAGAGAATTTTTTATAATGGGTGGCCAAGACGAGCATGCCAGGTGGTAGTGGGGAGATGTTGGGCGATGAGAGCTTTTGGGGAGTGTTTGGTTGTCTGTGCCGGCCATACGTACAAATTATTAATACGACTCCCGACGAGGAGAATGCTCCCCGAGTGACCATCCCGCACTTGAAAAGAAGATTGACCAAAGACTATGTCAACATTGTTGTCACGACAGAGGCTCGAAACAGACAATAGATTTTTCGAGATGTGTGGAACGATTAAAACATTTGAAAAATGGAGAGAGTCAAGTTTATCAAAGTACATAGATCCAGTGTGTGAGATATGTAAACCTTTACCGTCACCAATTTCCACATTGTCAGGCCCATCAAAGGGCGAGTGGAGAGATAGATTAGCGAGATCATTGGTGATGTGATGAGAGGCACCAGAGTCAAGTATCCAGTGCTCCGCTGGATGGGACGAGGAGGCCGAGTATGCCGAGTAGGCTGGGCGAGCATCCGGCCTGGGACAGCGAGATTGTGATGGGGGAAAGTTACCTTGTGAAGGTGGTCGATGATGTCCCGTAAGGTGGAGTGGAGTGCATGGGTGCCGAGGGAATTTCTGGGCAAGTGCGAGCAGTGTGGCCTGGTGCCCGCCAGTATTGGCAGGTGCCAAGATATGGTCGTTGCGTGGACTGGCGAGGACGAGCATCATGGGATCTGGGCCTCGAGTCAGGTCGCGAGGAGCGATGGTTGATCTTACCAGCGGTCAGGGCGGACGCAGGTGGTAGCATCGAGGATGGCTGTGAGGCCATTTGAGCCTCGACGCTCAGAAGTTTATCACATAACTCTGCAAAGGATATGGGTTGTTCGCGAGCTTGAATGGCATTGACTATGTCACGGTAAGAATCGTCGAGGCTAGTTAGGACTTTGAGAGTGACATATTCCGGGTCAGAGGAGACACCAAGTAAGGCGAGCTCGTCGACGACAGAGCGAACATCTATAAGGAAGTCCGATATCAAGCGAGGGCCTTTGGATAGACCAAGGAGCTTGGTTTTGAGGGCGAGGATACGCCCCCTGGAGGGTTTTCCATACATGCTTTCAAGTAGCGACCAGGCCTCGCATGAAGTCTTTGACGATGCTATGAAAGGGATGAGAGAAGGAGACATGGAGCCAACAATGGCCGAAAAAATTAAGTGATCTTGACGCACCCAGATGGAGTGGTCAGGATTTGGGATCGTAGAGGTGGTGCCATCAGTGGCTGGAAGTGTTTTCGGGGGGCAGGGTTGTGAGCCCGAGACATACCCAAAAAGGTCATGACCGGTGAGGAGTCTTAGCTGGAATGACCAAGCTCCATAGTTGGTGGAGGTGAGTTTCAGAGGTGTTTGGGCAAGACCTTTGAAGGTAATGAGAGAGGTGTTGGGAGATGTAGAGCTGGACATGCCGACGGATGGAGCAGCGGAGGGAGGGTGAGCACGGAGCTGGGCGTCTGAGACGGAGGCGGTGGCTGAGCTTCAGAGAGAAGACGGCGGCGGCTAAGGTTTGGTAGCGGCGGTTCCTCAATGAGGAAGGCGGCTAGGGTTTGGTGGATAAGGCGTGAGCCAATGGACTCGATGATACCATATAGAGAGATGAAAATATATTTTCTTGATTAATTGTAAAATGGAATGTACAAGAGGTATTTATATAAGGACATAATAGATGTTCTAACCTAACCCTAATGAGTTTTATAAGAGAGCCAATAGTCAACTGTGGGCCTATATAATAAATGTGGATAAATGCATATTTATAATATAGGTCCAATATTTTATATATTTATTTTGATCTCTTACGGTTACAAGTTACAACACAATTGCGATTATCAAGGTTGGAGGCTAAAATAAATATTGGAACAAATAAATTCAGCCCAAAAACAAAAGAGTGCACTATGCCGAGGAAACTAATATAACTATAACATTAAGACTTCTTTGAATAAAAAAATAAATTAAAAAAATTAAGACGATTAATGACTTCTAATAACCTGCACAATCTTAGGCACTCGATTTGCACTTGTAATGAAATTTCACAAGAGAATATGGAGGCTAACACTCAATTGAAAAATCAAATGAATTAGCTACAATTCAAAAAATTAAAAGAATAACAAACAATAGTACAATACAATAGTCAAATATTCATCACAAGTCTTGCAAAACTAAAAGAAACTTTTTTTTTTTTAATTTAATTAAAAGAAACTTAAAAAAATTTAAAATAAATAAATAATACTAACCACGATGAGCATAGATGTTAGCCGTGCGCGGGTTGGACACGACGGGTCTAGGGGACAGTTCTGAGTCTACTGGTTTTACGGTGGGACAGGTCCTGAAATATGTCAATCTCGTTCCAAGTAGAAATGTTAAACAGCCTGTGGACTGTCGGGCTAACCCATTTAACTCTGAAATATGCAAGGTCTAAGAAATTGGAGGTCTGTTTAAATATGAGTCTTTTTAAATTGAATCGATTAGTCCGCGGACTAAATAGACTAGTTTATATAGTGACTAGTTTAAACCTGAGCCTTTTAAAATCGAATCGATTAGTGTGCGGGCTAAATAAACTAATTTATATAGTGGCCCGTTACATATATGTATATGCATATTTTTAATATAGGTCGGGTTTGAGTTATTGCATAATATTTAATTTAAAAGTTAATAAAATTTTGTTTTTTAAGTAGAAAATGTTAGAGCAATTATTCTTGCATTAAAGTTATGAAAGCAAGAAGATTTTTTTTAAGCTAATTAATTTTTTTGAGGGGATTGTAGTAAGTAGTAATTAATTATGTTGAATGTGCAATTTCTTCAAAGAAAATCACAAACGGCTCTCTTTTACATAAATGTAGCCGTTAGTAAATTTGCGCACAAACCCTAATCCCAATTTGAATTCATATATAAACCCTTCATTCTACCCCCCATCAATCAACAATCCAATTAAAATCATTCACTCGTTTCGATCTAATTCTGCGATTATAAATACGTGTTATTGCTGGTTTAGTTTGATTTAACTTTTTTCAAAAAAGAAAAAGTTCAATTGAATTCATTGTGCTTGTGACGATTCTGCGATTTTGAATACGTGTTATAGTTTAATTCAATTCAATTTTGAACTGTTGTTACACCGATTCTCTTTTGCAGGCTTCTTTCTTGGTCTTCTGTTTATTTCTTCATATTTATTCTATTTTGTGTACGTTTTTTTTTTGTGCTAACAAATGGATACAGGGAGTGTTAATTTGTCAAGCAAGAATAGATCACGGTTTCCGCTTCAAGAACATCTGCAAAGAAGAAATTCGCGGGAAAATGTATGGACTTCTTCTAACTCTTTTGCTTATTAACTATACTATTAATTTATAGATTCATCTCTTTACCGAAATCCTAAGCACACGTTTTTGTTCATATATATTGTTTTCACAATTGTGTCCATATAAGAGTAAGACTTACTTTTCTGATTAGTAATGAATGGGCAAGAAAATTGATTATTTTTGTGTGGACATATTTCAATTTCTGCCAAAGTCATTTGGTCTAATTCCAAGAAATAGGAGAAATTCTAGTTGTCCTGCTTGAATCTGCAAATTCTAGTTTATATTTGGAATTGTTTTCACAATTGTGTTCATATTATGGCTTCCTTTTCTGAATAGTAAGTAATGAATGGGCAAGAATTTCTGTTTCAATCTTCTGCCAAAGTAATTTGTTTTAATTCCAAGAAATAGGAGAAATTCCAGTTGTCCTGCATCTTGGATCTGCAATTTCTAGTTTATATTTGGAATTGGTTTGGTTGATCTTATATTTGTGTTGTAATAATCTGTAATGTTGGCTGATCTTATTGCTCCTCATTATTTGAACTTCTAAGATTTTGACCCGTAATAGTTAGATCCTGCATCGTCCACTGACTCACATTACTCGTTGAATATGTGATTTGATAAAAGACCATGTTTGTGCATCTTCTGATAAGACAACTTTTTCTTGGTTTGATGCAGTTGGATCGCTTCATACCAAACCGATCAGCAATGGATATGGACTATGCTCGTACCGTGCTCACCGGAGGCGGCATGGAAGGTAAGGAAAATCCTGATATAAGCTCTTCTCCATCCAGGGAGGCGTACAGGAAGCTGCTTGCAGAAACATTCAACATGAATAGAACTCGGATTCTTGCTTTTAAAAACAAGCCACCTACCTCGACTGAGGCCAATCCGAATGAGTTCATGTCGGCTGCTCACCCAGTCAAGTCTGCCAAACCCCGTCGAAACATTCCTCAGGTTGATTTTAAACTAGATAAAATAGCCCTTACAGTTAATTAGCTTATACACTTTAATCAAATTGTTGACTCAATTGGATATCTTCTTGCAGACTTCTGAGAAGACATTAGATGCCCCCGATATTTTGGATGATTACTATCTGAATTTACTAGATTGGGGCAGCAGAAATGTTCTTTCCATTGCCCTTGGAGACACTGTGTATCTGTGGGATGCTTCTACTGGAACAACCTCCGAACTTGTTACCATCGATGAAGAAAGTGGTCCGGTGACCAGTGTCAAATGGGCTCCTGATGGAAGGCACATTGCTGTTGGTTTGAACAACTCAGAAGTTCAGCTTTGGGATTCCACTGCTAATAGACTGGTGAGTGAATCTATCAAACTTAGTTGTTGTCTGTAATTACTCATTTGATCATAATTTGACATGGTTGCATAATGGTGTTCTTCTACAGCTGAGAACTTTGAAAGGAGGCCATCGATCCCGTGTTGGTGCTATGGATTGGAACAATCATGTTTTGACTACGGGTGGGATGGATGGTCAGATCATTAACAACGATGTAAGAGTGAGGGACCACATTGTTGAAACGTACCGGGGACATCATCAAGAAGTTTGTGGGCTTAAATGGTCAGCATCAGGCCAGCAGTTGGCTAGTGGTGGAAATGATAATCTTCTCCATATATGGGATAGATCCACGGCTTCGTCGAATGCTCCTACACAGTGGCTTCATAGGTTTGAGGAGCACACGGCTGCTGTCAAAGCACTTGCATGGTGTCCTTTCCAGGGTAACTTACTGGCCTCTGGAGGAGGTAGTGGAGACGGTTGCATCAAGTTCTGGAACACCTATACTGGTGCTTGTTTGAATTCAGTAAACACGGGCTCTCAGGTCTGTTCACTTCTGTGGAACAAGAACGAACGGGAACTGCTCAGTTCTCATGGTTTTACACACAATCAGCTCACTCTCTGGAAGTACCCTTCAATGGTGAAGATAGCAGAACTGACAGGGCATACATCTCGAGTTCTTTACATGGCTCAGAGTCCGGATGGATGCACGGTTGCGTCTGCTGCTGGTGACGAAACTCTTAGATTTTGGAATGTTTTTGGTGAACCCCAAGTTGCTAAGCCTGCACCAAAGACGACCTCTGAACCATTTGCTCACTTGAACCGCATTAGGTGATTGGTCTCTGTGCGCGATCAATGATTCATTGTAAATGAATGTAGATAAATGAACATATGTAATTATTATTTATTACCTTGAACACCTATCGTGAACAAATGTACCTACTCCATTACTTAATAAACCAGTTTTCATTTCTAATTTCACATTCTCTCCTTACAATTAAAGCTTCTTTTTTTTTTTTTTTGACTTCCAAGTTCTAATTTCCTCATTTAAACTGGTTTTTTTTTTCTTTTTTCTTACTGATGGCTGGCATAACCTTGACATACAAGTCAAGCAAATCTAAAAAGAATACCAAGAAATGTGAAGAACATGGAGAGTGGAATGGGCTAGCCCAGACACCCCAAAGCTTAGTTATGGGCTGACTCGAAAAATGTGAGGCCAAAATCAGGCCCGTATTGTTATTGTGCTCTTGGATTATGTTATCACCATTACATATTCAGTTTTTGCTATTGAACACCATATCTTTGGTAACTTACATATTTGGTGCCTTTTTGAATTGCAGCTGAATCCTGATTATGACAGTGGTTGGTTGCTGTTTTGGTAGTTGATAGACTGGGGAGAAGACCGTTGCTACTTGGAGGTGTATCTGGTATTGGAAGTCATGCTCCCTAGTTCTTATATTTTGATGTTTCTAAGCAACTTCAGTTTTTATTCATTTTTTGGATGATTTGATGAACTCTATTCTTCAAGTTGTAACATACTTGGATCATTTGGCAGACGATATCCTTATTTCTTCTGGGATCTTATTACACTTTCCTCGGTGATGTGCCTGCTTTGGCAGTTGTTGCTTTGCTCGTATATGTTGGATGGTACCAGGTATTACCCATTTTTTCATAGCTGTAAAGTCATTCTCTGTGGTCTGAATAATGATTTTATATCCCAATCCTTAGATAATTAAGCAACTATTACATAGCCAACACAGTTTTTTTGTATCTAGTGATCTTTATGCTTCGATAACTTCATTTATCTGCCATGGGAAGCAACATCTGACATGTTCTCTGACAAAGCATGTCCGTCCTTTTTCTAAGAATCTATTGGTTGAATTCGCTCTGTTATTTGACTTTTTTCCTATTATACAAAGCATCATCATTTGATAAGTGTATTTGTGCAGTTATCATTTGGTCCTATTGGTTGGTTGATGATTTCAGAGATTTTCTGATTTAGCCACTTGTCATTTTTTTTTTTAGGTGGCTCTGCCCCTCCTGCTATATTGGATGCTCCTGTATCTGGAGGTATTCTATCAGCTGAGACTGGATCACTCACTTTTATGGTAAGCTTTTTGCTCCAAATTTTACCGCGTATTTATTTGAGTTGAAATTTTGCAAATTTTCCATTTGAATATCATTTCCACTTAAGCTTTTACTCTCTATGTATGTACTTATCATCATCACCAAAATTATCCTCTTAACAATTTGCTGCCATGTAGATACGAGAAAAAACAAATTCAGATTATTGGAAGATATGCAATAACTTGGTTAACCTTTCAAAACTTGTTTATAACTAGGCAGCAAAGATTTGTAACAACTTGGCAATGGCAGTGAGTATGCTTGGTGTTTCAGAAGCTTTTGCACTTGGTCAGTCATTGGGTATTGCAGCAACTACTCTGACGAAGATATTTAACTCCTCAAGTGCTCGATGTTGGAGTAGGTAATGTGCTATTTGGTATCCTCGTCAAAATCATTACTCTTCTTTACATTTTTATTATAATTCTTTTGTTGATTTGGTCGAAATCACACATGAAAGAAAGTCTGAATAACTTCTCCACTAAATAAGTGATCCTCAAGAATTTTAAACACATGTAGTTAGAATAATGTTTTTATAAGGTACTTAAAATTGGGCCTAATCTTTAATACATGAACCAACTTTTATAAGTCTTCAATTATGTCAAGATGGTTTTAAAATTAAATCCTTATTCACATAGACGGTGTTACTGGCCATGAAGGGCTCGTATAAAGATAGATTATTTTTGGACCATTTTTATAAATTCCAGTCGACAGCTGAACTTTTACTCGAACTTTTTTTTTCCCTTTTATCTCGTAGGTTTTAGGAAACTGATCTTTACTGTTGAAAGATTAGGCAGTAATTGAGATTTGCATTACTGAGACTTTTTTGACTGGTTTCCTGGATTATCTATGATTGCTGATTAGATTGTCTTCCATCATAAGCAATACTTACAATCCCGTGCCTGGAGTGATGGATGGGGTGCCGGCTTCTAGAAATTACGATGGAGGCTTTGCTACCAAATTAATGGTATGTGATTCAGTCTTTGCTATTTACTTGAAGAAAATATGTGCAGGATGTTTTAGTGAATGGCTTCTAATCAATTATGATTCTGACTGACTGTATGTATTGAGCAAACTTACAGGACAAAAAAGTCATTTTTGCCAAAAGATTATGATGTCTTATCTTGATATTTTAATTAAAACATATTCAACAAGAAAATTTGTTTTTGGTATATTAGTAACATACAAGATAAAATACTAACATCATATGGTTATTCTGATCTGAAATGGCAACCTAATAGATTCGATTGAAGCTTGCAGCTCTGGAGTTGTATATTAATATTGCCTAAATACTCCCTCCGTCCACGAAAAATAGTCTCATTTGACACATATTCTTTGTCCACCAAATGTAGTCCCATACACTTTATGGAAACTATCACCCTTCAACTATCACTTAATTACTCAATTTGCCATCAACTTTATTCCTAAACAATCACTTTATTCACAATGGACCCCACAATACCCTATAATACCCTTACTTTATCTACTTTATCTACCATTTTCTTAAAACTTGTGCCCTATCCCCATGTCCCTACTTTTCATGGATGGAGGGAGTACATTATATTTTGAATTTGGGTGTAGGCTAAAGATCTAAAGCTTGCGACAGCGTCGGCCAAAGAAGTTGAGACAAGAAGCCCAACGGCACTTTTAGCACAGGAGATGTTAGTATAGAGAAACAATGAATAGGGAAATTATTATTTCATTGAATGAATGTAAAGAATACATGAGAGGAGTATTTATAGATACAAAACATATCTACTATATATCTCTAATTTAAGGAAATAACTCTATCTAAGGAAATAAAGATTTACAAGATATATAAAATATATTATACAAGATATATATAATATTTCTTAATATATTTATATATGACTAATACGCCCCCTCAAGATGGAGCACCGTAGGAGAGTCCAATCTTGATTATAAGTGGTTGTAGGCGAGAATGAGAAAACGACTTAGTAAGATCATCAACAAGTTGATCCATAGACGAAACATGTGAAACTCGAAGTTGAGGGTCGGGTACAAAAAATGGGGCAGTAGGGGGTGTATTTAGTAAGTTTGGAGTGGGTTTATCGGGACCGTGGGTGGATTTGAGGGGCGGGGTGTATTTAGTGGATTATGGGTGTATTTAGTGGATTAGTGGGTGTATGCAGCAGTGGGGTAGGGGATCTGGTGGTGGTGTATTTAGTGAGTTGGGGGTGCAGCAGCGCGTGATGATGGGCCGGGGGTGGATTAGGCGAGACAGGGAGTGTGGGTAACAAGTTTAGTAAAAGGGTTGGGTTCTCGTCGGGAGTTGGCATATTTTGGGGAGGGGGTGTATTTGTAAAAAGTTGTGGGTGGTGGGTGGGGTAGAGACAGTAGGTAAGGGAGGGGTTTGATTAATTAGAGTGGACGGCGGAAATAATATGACAGTAGAGTTTTGTTGTAGGCAGGAGGTGTTTTTACTAGAACTACGGGTGTGGTTACTTGGGGAGTTTGCTTACTAGAACTACGGGTGTGGTTACTTGGGGAGTTTGCATGGGCTTCCATGGATGGAGATTTTGGAGAAGAAAGCTTCTCGTGAGTGCACAGTTGTTTTAACCAAAATTGGTTACCGTGAGAGGGTTGCAACCGTGAGTTTTGAGTTTTGATCGGTGTTGGGTGCCGAGCAACGGTTAAGGGTGGTAGTCGGGAGTTTGAACGACGCTGGACGTCGAGCAACGACTACAGGGGAGGGTTTCGGATCGAGGCGTTAGCCGTACGACTCACTCGTTGATGTTAGGGTAATTGTGGGTTTTGTACGACAAGAATATCGAACAACAATTACGGGGAAGAAGAAACGTGTCTTCTTGAGGTTGGGGTAATCGTGAGTTTTGTACGACAAGAACGTCGAACAACGATTACGGGGAGGAAGGAACTTGTCTTCTTGAGGTTGGGGTAATTGTGAGGTTTGTACGACAAGAACGTCGAACAACGATTACAGGGAAGAAGAAACTTGTCTTCTTAAGGTTGGGGTAATCGTGAGTTTTGTACGACAAGAACGTCGAACAACGATTACGGGGAAGAAAAAACTTGTCTTCTTGAGGTTGGGGGTAATCGTGAGTTTTGTACGACAAGAACGTCGAACAACGATTACGGGGAAGAAGAAACTTGTCTTCATGAGGTTGGGGTAATCGTGGTTTTGTACGACGAAAAACATCGAACAACGATTACGAGGGTGTGGGTGGGATCGAGGCGTGAGCCGAGAAGCTCTGATACCATATAGAGAAACAATGAATAGGGAAATTATTATTTCATTGAATGAATGTAAAGAATACATGAGAGGAGTATTTATAGATACAAAACATATCTACTATATATCTCTAATTTAAGGAAATAACTCTATCTAAGGAAATAAAGATTTACAAGATATATAAAATATATTATATAAGATATATATAATATTTCTTAATATATTTATATATGACTAATAGTTAGTTCCATTTGTTCAATTACCACCATATAATTTTTTGATTGTGAATAAGAATTTACTAGCCTGTCTTCTAAATCTTATTCTACTATGCAGATTTACACAACTTTGCAACGAAGGTCATGAAACAAAGGACTTCTCCTGTGTTTACCATCGAGAGTCGGGTTAAAGAACTAAAGGGTCTAGCATGCGAAAGGGGAATCAGCACTGTTTAGTCATTTTTTTCAATTTTAGTTTGTGTTTTAATTCGAGTGGGCCTGCATCTTTTAATTGCTTAAGGCTACGGATAAATGCCCCCCTATTTATTATGTGTTGACCTTTCAGATGACTTCACCCCTAAAATATGAGTTCACCCCCCCATAAAATACCACATATAACCTTTTCCCTTTCACCCACATTAATATACAATAAAAAATGTTTTGAGTTCACCCACAATTAAAAAAAAAAAAACCTCTTGGAGCGAAATCGTGCAATTCCCGTTGTCTGCGTCGACCGCCGTCGCTTACAGCTCCACCACCGTGCCGTCCCCCGCCTACAGCCCCAACTCCTTGCTCTTCCATGGACAAAGGTAAGTTAGGGTTTATGATAGTTTTTTTCAAATTTCTACATTTTAAAATTTGATTTTCATATATAAATTAGTTTTTGTTGTTTAATAGTTGTTATTGGGAATTATTTAGACTTTTAGTTGTTAAAGAAACTTGGTTTTTGCACAAAATGGGGCATTAGGAGACGAAACGTCGAAAATGGATTTTTCTATTCCTTCTCGAATCTGGTTCGTCAAGTTAGGTGACAAAACTCGGCCAAGACTTCCACATTTTTGCATAAAACTCGGTGACAGACTTCCACATTATTGCACAAAACTCGGTGACAAACTTCCACATATTTGCACAAAATTCAGTGACAAACTTCCACATTTTCACACAAAATTCGGTGACAAACTTCCACATTTTTGCACAAAACTCGGTGACAAACTCCCTCATTCGTAGATTTGCCATGCTCATGTTCATCATATTCTTCATCTATGTATTCTTCCTTACGACCAACCTCTGTTAAACAAAAATAAAACAAAAATCTTAATTTGCTACTGTTTGAAAAAAAAAATCAGAAAAGTGAGACTTAATGTGGAACTATTTTCCGAAAATTGAGACATAATGTGGAACTATTGTTCGAAAATTGACACATAATGTGAAAGTTTTTTTCGACAATTTACACATTATGTGGAAGTGTTTTTCAAAATTTGAGACATTATGTGGAAATTTGTTACGACATTTGGTACATTATGTGGAAAGTTTTTTCGAAAATTGAGAAAACTCGTGAAATCTTTCGTTGTCTAAAGAGCTTAAAACTCGGTAGGGTTGGCCGAGTTATAGTGCAATTTCTAGTGAACCAGTATTGAGTTTTGAAAAATTTAAAACTATGCTTTAAAAAATACAACGAAAACTTACATGTATGTAACGAACACTTCGTTTTTCAACCATTATTATCAAGTTTCCTCAAGTTGGCTTCATAGATTAAGATTAAAAGGTTTCAATTTTTTTTTACAAGGAGGGACAGTAGTTTTGGGAGTTTTGGGAGGAAGGGAGGATTGCAAAGCCTTTTTATTTAAAGTGGGGTGAACTCATGGGTAGAATTGTCATTTTACCCATTAGTTTAAAAATTAAATTGGGGCATAAGAAAAGGGGGGCATTTATTCGTGGCCATTGCTTAATTGTTTGGGCCTTCATGTTTACTTGGCCCACTTTTCTTAGTTAGATTAGGGCTTTTTGCGAAGGGCGCGACTAAAGGCACCCAAAGATACTATGAGGACACCCACTGAATTTTTTTTTTGTCACAAGGGTGATGCAAAATGACATATTTACCCTTCCTTCTCATTTAAAAAAAAACGTCGAATGAGTACACCCATCCATTCCATTTCACACCCGATTCATCATTTCACACCGGAATCATCCGGATCCCCACCATCACCACCAAAACAACCACCATAAGTTTGATTAAAAAAAATTCTAATATGTTCGAAAATTTCTACAACAAAAATAAAATCTTAATATGTTCGAAAATTTTACCCAAACAAAGTTGAGATGTTCGAAATTTTTTAATGAACAAATTCAATATGTTCGAAAAAAAATTCAAAACAACTTAAATTTGTCCGAAAAAAAAGATCGAACATCTTGTTCGAAATTTTTTCCAAAACAAACACAGATTGTTCGAAAAAAAATTCAAAACAAAGTCAATATGTTTGAAAATTTTACATGAACAAACTCAGGTTGTTCGAAAATTTCTACAAAACAAACAGAAATTGTTCGAAAGAAATTCCCGAACAACATCCAAAAACTCTAATTTTCAATTTTCAGAAACCTAATTTTGAGAAACCTAATTTTCAACTTACCTGAAGCGGCGGCGGCGAGAGGCACAACGGAGGGAGGCCGGCCGCGAACGGCTGCGAGGGGGAGGGGGAGGAATTGCGGCCGCGAAGGGGAGAGGGAAGGGCTGCAGCCGCGAAGGTGAGGGGCGAATATGGGTGCGGCCGCGAACGGCCGCAAAGGGGAGAGAGAAGGGCTGCGGCAGCGAACGACCGCGAAGGGAAGGGGCAAAAATGGGTACGGCCGCGAAGAGGTGATGCGCAATGGACCTCCGCGACGAGGTGGGCGGCGCTGCTGCGCCGCGCTCGAGGTGGCAAAAATGGAGGTGGGTGTCTTGAATTTGAGAAGGAAGAATGACTTTTAGGGTTTTAATTGAGAGGAGGTTAATTTTGAGATTTCCACATGGGTGTCCTCATCCATTTTGTGTGTGTCCTCATCGCGTGGGTGTCCTCATAGGATCCGTGTGTGCCTTTAGCTGCGCCCTTTTGCGAGACAGTTAGCTGTACATCCATTTATAATGATGGAAAACGCCGAACATAATAAGTAGAAGGGTTTGACTATATGCACCTCCATTTTTTAGAGATGCACTTCCCCTTTCATTTTATTAATAAAATAATAGGATAAAAAACAAAAAATATTATTTCATTAAAATACAACATACTAGATGCACCCCCCTACTGAACGCACCCCCTAAACCCAACTTCCGGCCGCCGTCAACATTTTTTCCGGTAGCAAGAAATAAAAAAAAATCAAAAATTTCAACAAATCGACCATATTCATCCATAAAACACCATTATCAAACCCATTAACAAGCAAGTTGGAATGTTTAGTTATCAAACCTCTTTTCTTTGACCTAAAAAAACTTAGAAAAACTAACAATTTTTAAAAAAAAATTCGTCAAACTAGTGCCGACCATATATCATCCCGTCGACAAATTGTTATCGACGGGAGTGTATATGGTCGACCAAAAAAGGTTGATTGACACTGTAATGTCGACATCGGGGTGGGGGGAAAATGGAGGGGAGAGAAGAGAGGGAGAGGGCGGCCGATGGAGAGGGAGGGGAGGCTGTCGGCGATAGGGGGCGGCGGCGGGTGGAATGGGGAGGAAGAAGAAGGGTGGGGGAGATGAATTAGGGTTTGGGGAGGGTGTGTGTAGTAAATGTGTATTTTGTAGATAAAATGAAGAAAATGGTATTTTGGACAATTTGAGGGGAGGGTCCATTTTTCTTGGCAAATTTTTTTTTCGGGGGGGGGGGGGGGGGGGGGGTGCATCTATTGGGGGCGTGCATCTCTCCGAAATGGAGGTGCATATAGTCAAACCCTAAGCAGAAAGGAATTGCATTTTAGCAAATCTGAATTTGCGACCGTCGTTCTTGCCGGCCTGAGCCGGAGGTTCGTCGGAATCTTAATTTCGTTTCGTGATTCTCATCACATCTTTAGCGGTAACTCTAAAATTGAGTATCATTCCTCCTCCAATCGTACTCTATTTTAAAGTTTTAAAATAAAGTTTTGAATAGTGAACTTGAGTTTTGAATAGTGAACTTCAAATATGAAGTTCACTATTCAAAACTCTATATTTATATCTATTATTTTATTAATATTTATAATTCTATATTTACAATTTTATATTAATAATTAGAGTTTTTTTTTTTGCATGTCATTGTCAAATTAAAGATAAGAAGGCTAACTTTTCACCTCGTGATGTTCTTATTGATCATTTGTGGGAGGAGTACTCTAATTCAATATTATTAATGTTATTTAGTCTATTTTAAATGTAATGAGTGTAATTGTATATTGTATTGGATTACATTCACATGTATCGTTTCGTAATTTTATATTTAAATAAAAGTAATATTTGAAAATATGATTCGAGTAGATTGGGGTGTGTACAGTAGAATCAGAGGTTTGTTTAGCCGTGACCTTTTAATATTTACATCTTACTTTGTTTTAAAATATGATTCGAGTAGGATTATAATTTTATAGGTCTTTGATACCTAATGTCCACAACTAAAGACATCTAGACACCATCTAGCCAAGACACCCCAATAATTAGGCACGTCTCGATAGCAACCGTCTATCGAAACTGTGCTCATTGCGTCCACCAAAACTGTGTTCACTTTTTTTATTAGTCTATCCATTAAAGGTGTGTTAATTTCTTTTTGTGAGTGAAAGTGTGTGTGCGTGCGAAATCAGAGATGTTGTCTGTCGTGTTGGCACTGTCCAAACAACACTATGCAACGGAAATTAAAATGCATGTACTGAAAATAGAAGTATTCAAAATTTGCATAGATTATAAAATAATCTATGCTATTCACTATATTAAAAATATGTGAAACGAGTACAACCTCTTTGAGGTGTATAATAACACTACGAAAGTGTAAAATAATTTACTAAGTTCTATGAAACTATCTCCCTCATAGATCTATACACACAACCTAGTAAATAAGACTATGTTCAAGCACACTATTATTCGGGCAGCCGCTGTCGCACGCAGTGGCGCCTGTAGACGGATAGTTGGGGAAGGCAGACGGAAGGGGTGGTCATTCCAGTGCCATATGTGTCGGGCAAGTCCGCTCGAGCGCAGACCGTGGATCCATCGAACACAGCCCAACGATTGAGGAGGGAAGCTACCCGAAGTCAGAACTAGCGGCGCAGCGTCCGCTGGAATGAACCGTGGCAGCAGGAGCTCCATGGGAGAGGACATGGCAGACTTCCCAGAGCTTGGAGCCGAGATCAGGAGCGAGCGGACTCCATTGGCGGCGAGATGCTAGCGATGACGCCGGCCGAGGGGAAGACGGGTTTGAGGGCGGCGGCTAATGTTTTAGATCTAAGGAGTATTCTTCAATTTCTTATTCTCAGATCGGGATAATTTGAAGATTTGGGAATGATGATATTTATATATAATATAATTTCAAAATTCATATATGTTTTAAATCACGAATTTATTTTAAATAATTGTTTTAAGGGTAACATGGGTATTTTGGATTTGATTTGACTCTATTAAAAAATTATATATATTGGTGTTTCTATTAACTTAATAGGTTGTAATAGTGGACTTATTAGACAATAATCTCATGAATAAGACGTTTTTATCAGTCTTATCACAATCGAGCTCTAAATAAATGCCATGATTTTCTTCTCAAATCAATCAGTTAAATCTAAATAAACCATGATAACACATTACATTAACATTAATTAGGATTTAGCCTATTACAAGACAATATATGAAACATTAATATTTACCCCTCACTTTACTTTTAAACATTATTTGATTATTCAGATAAAGTTATAATTAAATCTATGAATCATATAACATATTACATCTATCCAATTTCGTTATTCTTATTATTATTATTTTTTTGAACTATTCAATTTTATTACTTTCATTTTTTTTAACATTATTTTAACTTACCATCTAACATCACTTATTTATTTAAATTGTTATTAAATTTATTTATAAATGAACTCCACAGTTATATATGGGCGGACCCAAAATTAATTATTGAGGGGGACCAACTAAAAAAAGGGTAAAAATTAAAGATAATATTAAGTTCAATTAAAAGTTTATAGAATAATATATATGTGTTTTTTTTTTATGTCTCGATATCCAATTCAATGACCGACTAATTTGGGGGACCAAATCCACCGTCCACTAACAAAACTCCCAATTAAAAGTCAAAACAAAATTTTACATGAATTAATCCCTTAAATTTTATTTTAATATTTAATATATATATATATATATATATATTTCTTTCATGAAATTGAATGGTCTCCCATTATAGATTTTGAACTTATCCACTACAAGAAAACAGTAAAATTGCAACGGAAAAATTCCAACGAAAAAATGAACCGTTGGAATTTAAAATATTCCAACAGTCTTTCCAACGACCTAAGACAGCGTCGGAAAAATCCAACAGAGATTCCAACACCTTGTGGAAACCATTGGAATTTACTGTAGGAAAAGACGTTGGATTTTTTTTTTTTTTTAAATATCCAACAAACTTTCCAACAACACCCGACAGTTGGAATAGTTTTCCTAAATCAAACGATGTGTTTATATCTAATTCCAACAAAATTTCCAACGACATGAATATTGTTGGAATTTTAGATAATTGTTCCAATGAAAATTCCATTGGTGCTAGACCGTTGGAATGATTTTTCTAAATAAAATTATATTTTTATATTTAATTCCAACGTAATTTCCAACACGATATTATTGTTGGATTTTTTCTATAATTATTCCAACGAAAATTCTATTGATACTCACCCGTTGGAATAGTTTTTTAAATCAAATAATATTTTTATATATAATTCCAATAAAATTTTCAACTACATGAATATTGTTGGAATTTTTTTCCTAAATAAAATTATATTTTTATATCTAATTCCAACGAAATTTCCAACACAGAATAATTCTCATAATTTAGTGATAAAAAATATTTCTCACTATAAGATTTATTTAAAACATCATTAAATTATTTTTTTTAAATTAAATAAAATAAATAAATTAAAAAATCTAAAAATTATTTAATACAGTAAATTCTAAAAAATACGGAGTAATATATTAATTAAAAAATACGAAAAATATAAAAATCTAGAAAATAAAAAAATATAAAAATATATGCTAAAATCAGAAAATATGTGCATCCTAGTTGTCTTTTCAAAATACAAATTATATTGATAAAATTTTCTAAAATTTTAAATTAGAATTTAATAAATTATAGTAATTTATTTTATAATTAGATTTATGTAAACTATTACTCCCTCCGTCCCTGAAAAGCTTTCATTTGATGGAACGAAATTTAATAAAAAAGTGTAATAATTAAAATCAGGAAGATAATTTTGTAAACTTTTTTATATAAAGTAAATAAAGTAGTTTGATTGAGTGTATGGTGCACCCCAAAAGATATTGTATGAAGGGTAAATACGTGTATATCGTGAGGGTGACTATGAAAACTTTTCAGGGACGGAGGTAGTATTTAGATAGGGGCGGGATTTTCAAATTTTTGATTAGGAAATTTCAAAGATATGATTTTGTTCAATTTTTTAGAAAGATATACTCTTACTCCTTTTTTTTTTTTTTTTTCATATATCTAAATCACTCTCAAACCCTCCAATTTCAATGGCGCCGCCTTCTTGAGTTTATTTTGATTCTTCACCTTTTTTTTTATCTATTCAAGTTACTCTCAAACTCCTTTACTTTAGTTTTAGTTCGATTCTTCGGGTGATACCTAAATTCCTCATCGAGCGGCAAGGTGAGTTTTCTTCTCTCTTTTTTAGATTTATTCACTGTGGGTATTATTATTATTTTTCGTTTTTGAGAAAACTGCAATATATATTTCTATGTTGTGAGTATATATATATATATTTGAGAGTGTAAGCGTGTGTTGTGTGTGCGCGCGTATGTATAATATATACACTAAGACGTGTATGATGTGTGTAACTGTATATATATATATCTATATATATGTGTTGTGTGTATACATATATATATATATATATCTATATGTGTTGTGTGTGCGTGACATGTATGATGTATGTAACTGTATATATATACATATATGTGATTATATATATATATATGTATGTGTGTTTTGTGTGTGAGTGTGCTGTTTGAGTATACGGTATATATATATATATATATATACGTGCCGTGTGTGTTGTGTGTAAATATTATTATCAATTGAGAAGAAAAAAACATGGATTTGTTTGTACTTTAATTTAATGGATTTGTGATGGAATTTAATTTGAATCTCTTAACCTTGTAATTTTAATGGATATATGAGACTTCCTAGTTTTTTTAGAAAATGAGAAAAATTGTGTTTTTGATCATATTTCTTTCTTTAAGAAAAAAATGTCTAATATCAGAGCACTTAACATGATCTAATAATATTAAAATTCTTGATACTTTGTTGTTATTTAAGTTTTTAGCCGTCACATTTGTTGCTAATTATACAAATTATGTGACCTCCACAACAATTGTGTTTCTTATTTTTTTTTTCTTAAAATCTTTTTAGACTACTATTGAAAATGTCTTATTCAGAAGATGAACAACACTTCATTCAACGTTAACCATGGTGCATCTTTTTCAGGTGTGTCTTCTCGTGATGTTGAGATCATAGATAATGATGATAATTAAAATAAGAAGGAAGAAGATGATCAAACCATTGGTATTGATAATGGGGATTATGATGATGATGATGAAGATGAAGATGGCGATAACTATTTCTAGGAGTTAATATTTATGTTATAAATTAGTATTTTTATTGGTGATGTGAACTAGCTAGAAGAGTGATCAACACATAGACATTTATGGTTACAATGTTTCGAACTTATTGTTTTTATTATGAGGCTAGTTATTTTAAATGGTATTTAACTTTGAAGTTATTATGAGGCTACTTTTTAAACTTGATTATATATTTGAATTCCAGGTTATATGTTGTGTAATTTCGATTGATTTTAATAGGACTTTTTAATATAACAATAAAAAATTAATATTTTTTAAAAGAAATTCCAACAAAAGAATGTTGTTGAAATTTATATTGGACAAATCTCTACAATTGAATATTCTAACGACGTGAAAAATTCCAACAAAGATAACCATTGGAATTGATGATGAAGTTGTGATGAAAAGTTTCCATTAGGTTCTGGGAAGTTTCTACGATTTTTTGTTGTTGGAATTAATGTTGGAATTTGCTCAAGTGGTTAGAGCACCACTACCTAGGCCTTAGGTTCTGGGTTCGAGTCATGAGAGGGGAAAAAAGGGATGGGTATTTAATTTCCATAAAAAAAAAAAAAAAAAAAAAAAAAAAAAAAAAAAAATTCCAACGGTCGAAATTCGTTGGAAAGAATTCCAACAGAAAATTACCGTTGGATTTGTCGATGGAATTTACGTTGGAAAGAATTTCAATAGGCGAAAATTCCAACGATCAAGATCCATTGGAATGTACTGTCGGAATTTTTTTCCGCTGGAATATTCGTTGGAATTTTGCAATTCCAACGCTCACTTTTCCAATGGTTGTATTTTTGTTGGAATTTTCGTTGAAATCACTCATTCCAACGGTAAATATGCAAAAAACCGTTAAAATTTGAAAATCCCGCCCCTATCTAAATAATAGTTTACATAAATCTAATTATAAGATAAATTACTATAATTTATTAAATTCTAATTTAAAATTTTAGAAAATTTTATCAATATAATTTGTATTTTGAAAAGACAACTAGGAGTCTAGGATGCACATATTTTCTGATTTTAGCATATATTTTTATATTTTTTTTATTTTCTAGATTTTTCGTATTTTTTAATTAATATATTACTCCGTATTTTTTAGAATTTACTGTATTAAATAATTTTTAGATTTTTTAATTTATTTATTTTATTTAATTTAAAAAAAATAATTTAATGATGTTTTAAATAAATCTTATAGTGAGAAATATTTTTTATCACTAAATTATGAGAATTATTCTGTGTTGGAAATTTCGTTGGAATTATATATAAAAATATAATTTTATTTAGGAAAAAAATTCCAACAATATTCATGTAGTTGAAAATTTTGTTGGAATTATATATAAAAATATTATTTGATTTAAAAAACCATTCCAACGGGTGAGTATCAATAGAATTTTCGTTGGAATAATTATAGAAAAAATCCAACAATAATATCGTGTTGGAAACTACGTTGGAATTAAATATAAAAATATAATTTTATTTAGAAAAATCATTCCAACGGTCTAGCACCAATGGAATTTTCATTGGAACAATTATCTAAAATTCCAACAATATTCATGTCGTTGGAAATTTTGTTGGAATTAGATATAAACACATCGTTTGATTTAGGGAAACTATTCCAACTGTCGGGTGCTGTTGGAAAGTTTGTTGGATATTTTTTTAAAAAAAATCCAACGTCTTTTCCTACGGTAAATTCCAATGGTTTCCACAATGTGTTGGAATCTCTGTTGGATTTTTCCAACGCTGTCTTAGGTCGTTGGAAAAACTGTTGGAATTTTTAAAATTCCAACGGTTCATTTTTTCGTTTGAATTTTTCCGTTGGAATTTCCGTATAAAAATAAAATGAGAATAATTAATCTGAATAGCTAAAGTAGAAACTCATTGTACTACCATGTGACCTCCTACATGTAGTCAGGGTGTCGTAAGATGTCGTAATGACTACCGTAGTATGTTAATATAAGCCATTAAGAATCTACTCTAAAGACTTAAACTTGATGATCTGTGTATTTATGTGTCGTAATGTATCATAAATTTGTATTTTCTATTAAATTAAATTAATTAAAATATATTATTGTAAAATTACATTTTTATCCTTATACAATAAAATAATTTATTATATTTATTAATGTAATTAAAATATGTAATGTTAAAATTACATATTTACCCTTATGATATTAATAAAATTAAAAACAAAAAATAAATCAAATCAATTTATTAACAAAAAAACAAATCAAATTAAACCTTAAAGAAATCAAATTCATTAAAACCTAGTTAATACATGCGTTTTCAATTTCATCTGTTTTTTTCCTTCCTGCGACCCATCATCCGCGCATGCTATCATCCGCCGCCTGCCAGCCTCCCCCGCTCAGCTTTCGCGCTGCCTGATTTTGAAATTCTTGTTAGAATTTTCGATTTTCTCTGATTGATTTTGTTTACGAGTTCTATGCTCGATTTCTTGAATTCTACACTCAAACTTGGGGGTGTTAAAATTGGGGTTGAGTTATTTAGTAGTAATTGTTTTTTATATTGACTCAAATCAAATAGAAATTTGATTGATCAACAAGTGTTTGACAAAATGCCTCAAAGAAAATTTACAACTGAATTTAGCAATTTAGCAAAAAGAAAGTGGGGACGATAAAAAACCTAATTTCTAATTTCAGATCAGTATTACTATCACACTATGTAGGGAATATACTGTGGATGCGTGATGTTTGAGTTTTTGTATTTATCATAAGTTTAAAAAAGAATGCTACTGAAGCAATTGTCTATTTTAATACCTCGTTCAAGTTAATGAAGAATATAATGACATCTCAAATTCTCTTGAATTTAATTTTCTGTGGGAGAACTCATACTACAAACTTCATTAAGAATGTGTCAGACTAGATGAAAGGGAATTGGGGACGATAAAAAATCTAATTTCTAATTTAACTAATCTATTATTTAATTATTATTTGGATTGGTTTATTTAATTTTTAAAATAATAATATTTTTATAAAAAGGGTAGAACAGTAATTTTACCTAATATATATGTATATATTTTAAAAATGATTTAAATAAAAGAATTGTAATATATTAAATAATAAAATACAATTTAAAAAATGATATAAATAACTTAAACATGTATAACAGGTAGCAGGTCGTAACGACGTTTACAACGCAACGTGGCGCGATTCGACAAAATGACTATGTAGTCACTTTGTAAAATTTGACTACAATAAGAATTGCCCTACTAACATTTCATAAAATCTTCATCTAAACAATAAATTAATTTCATTAAATCTTCACTAACCACAAGACCCACCACAACCACCCACCAACCCAAACACATATCCCCTATCCCCTATTATACTAATAGGGAGTTGAGTTTGCTTAAGTGTCGTCTTCTGGTTAATTTTGTCTACGTGTCGTCTTCTGGTTGATTTTGCCTAAATTATCAATATCAATTATGTAATACCAATTTCAATGTTACTGATTGATTTTACATAAATAATTCAATATCAATTAAAATCATTCAAATTTGTAATGTTACTAATTTCCTAAATTATGTAATACTGATTTCTTCACAATTAATAATACTCTTTCCATTGCTAGAATTTATTGAAATTTAATTCACCTATATACTATACTAATAGGCATTTTAAAGATTATTTTGTATATTTATTAAAGGTTATATCAAGAAAATTTCCGTCTTCATTCCGTTTTGCTTCTCAATTTTTCTGATTTTTACATTCCGCGTAATACGCGGGTGCTCATCTAGTATACATCTATTCGCTAACCAAACTAGTCGATACTTTTGTTGATGAGAGTTGAATAAAATTTTAATGAAGATTTTATATATTTATTTTGATCTCTTATGCAGAGAATTTGTTACAACACAATTGTGAGTATCAAGGCTGGAGGCTAAAATAAATATTGCAACAAATAATCAAATAATGTTTGTGTATATATACATATTTTTAATTTAGGTGGGGTTTAACTTAATATTTAATTTAAAAGTTAATAAAGATTTGTTTTTAAAGTAGAAAATGTTAGAGCAATTATTCTTGCATTCAAGTTATGAAAGCAAGAAGATTTTTTTAAGCTAATTAGTACAGTAAGTAGTAATTTTTTTGAGGGGATTATAGTAAGTACTCCGTAATTAATTATGTTGAATGTCCAATATCTTCAATGAAAATCACAACGGCTCTCTTTTACATAAGAATGTAGCCGTTAGCCGTTCTTAGTAAAAAAATAAATTTGCGCACAAACCCTAATCCCAATTTGAATTCATATATAAACCCTTCCATTCAACGATCCAATTAAAATCATTCACCCGTTTCTCTGTTCTGCGATTTTAATAAATACGTGTTATTGCTGGTTTAGTTTGATTTAACTTTTTCAAAAAACAAAAAGTTCGATTGAATTCATTGTGCCTGTGACGATTCGATCTAATTCTGCGATTTTGAATACGCGCGTGTTATAGTTTAATTCAATTCAATTTTGAACTGTTCTTACACCGATTCTCCTTTGCAGGCTTCTTTCTGTGTCTTCTGTTTATTTCTTCATATTTATTCTATTTTGTGTGCGTTTTTTTTGTGCTAACAAATGGATACAGGGAGTGTTAATTTGTCAAGCAAGAAAAATAGATCACGGTTTCCGCTTCAAGAACATCTGCAAAGAAGAAATTCGCGGGAAAATGTATGGACTTCTTCTAACTCTTTTGCTTATTAACTATACGATTAATTACATGGAAATCCATTCATCTCTTTACCGAAACCCTAAGCGCACGTTTTTGTTCATATATATTGTTTTCACAATTGTTTTTCAATTTCTGCCATAGTCATTTGGTTTAATTCCAAGAAATAGGAAAATTTCTAGTTGTCCTGCATCTTGGATCTACAAATTCTAGTTTATATTTGGAATTGTTTTCACAATTGTGTTCATATAAGAGTAATACTTACTTTTCTGATTAGTAATGAATGGGCAAGAAAAATTGTTATTTTTGTGTGGACATATTTCAATCTCTTGCCAAAGTAATTTGGTTTAATTCCAAGAAATAGGAGAAATTCTAGTTGTCCTGCAATTTCTAGTTTATACTTGGAATTGGTTTGGTTGATCTTATATTTGTGTTGTAATAATCTGTAATGTTGGCTGATCTTATTGCTCCTCATTATTTGAACTTCTCTAAGATTTTGACCCGTAATAGTTAGATCCTGCATCGTCCACTGATTCACATTACTTGTTGAATATGTGATTTGATAAAAGAGCATGTTTGTGCATTTTCTGATAAGACAACTTTTGTTTGGTTTGATGCAGTTGGATCGCTTCATACCAAATCGATCAGCAATGGATATGGACTATGCTCGTACCGTGCTCACCGGAGGCATGGAAGGTAAGGAAAATCCTGATATAAGCTCTTCTCCATCCAGGGAGGCGTACAGGAAGCTGCTTGCAGAAACATTCAACATGAATAGAACTCGGATTCTTGCTTTTAAAAACAAGCCACCTACCTCGACTGAGGCCATTCCGAATGAGTTCACGTCGGCTGCTCACCAAGTCAAGTCTGCCAAACCACGTCGACACATTCCTCAGGTTGATTTTAAACTAGATAAAATAGCCCTTACAATTAATTAGCTTTTTTTTTTTTTGAATTACATTAAATACCCATCCCTTTTTTTTCCCCTCCCCATGACTCGAACCCAGGATCTAAGGCCTAGGTAGTGGTGCTCTAACCACTTGAGCTATCCCACTTTGTCATTAATTAGCTTATACACTTTAATCAAATTGTTGACTCAATTGGATATCTTCTTGCAGACTTCTGAGAAGACATTAGATGCCCCCGATATTTTGGATGATTACTATTTGAATTTATTAGATTGGGGCAGCAGAAGTGTTCTTTCCATTGCCCTTGGAGACACTGTGTATCTGTGGGATGCTTCTACTGGAACAACCTCCGAACTTGTTACCATCGATGAAGAAAGTGGTCCGGTGACCAGTGTCAAATGGGCTCCTGATGGAAGGCACATTGCTGTTGGTTTGAACAACTCAGAAGTTCAGCTTTGGGATTCCACTGCTAATAGACTGGTGAGTGAATCTATCAAACTTAGTTGTTGTCTGTAATTACTCATTTGATCATAATTTGACATGGTTGCATAATGGTGTTCTTCTACAGCTGAGAACTTTGAAAGGAGGCCATCGATCCCGTGTTGGTGCTATGGATTGGAACAATCATGTTTTGACTACGGGTGGGATGGATGGTCAGATCATTAACAACGATGTAAGAGTGAGGGACCACATTGTTGAAACGTACCGGGGACATCATCAAGAAGTTTGTGGGCTTAAATGGTCAGCATCAGGCCAGCAGTTGGCTAGTGGTGGAAATGATAATCTTCTCCATATATGGGATAGATCCACGGCTTCATCGAATGCTCCTACACAGTGGCTTCATAGGTTTGAGGAGCACACGGCTGCTGTCAAAGCACTTGCATGGTGTCCTTTCCAGGGTAACTTACTGGCCTCTGGAGGAGGTAGTGGAGACGGTTGCATCAAGTTCTGGAACACCTATACCGGTGCTTGTTTGAATTCAGTAAACACGGGCTCTCAGGTCTGTTCACTTCTGTGGAACAAGAACGAACGGGAACTGCTCAGTTCTCATGGTTTTACACACAATCAGCTCACTCTCTGGAAGTACCCTTCAATGGTGAAGATAGCAGAACTGACAGGGCATACATCTCGAGTTCTTTACATGGCTCAGAGTCCGGATGGATGCACGGTTGCGTCTGCTGCTGGGGACGAAACTCTTAGATTTTGGAATGTTTTTGGTGAACCCCAAGTTGCTAAGCCTGCACCAAAGACGGCCTCAGAACCATTTGCTCACTTGAACCGCATTAGGTGATTGGCCTCTGCGCGCGATCAACAATACGACGACGTTGCGACTTCCTCCTTCTAATCGTCTTTGTGGAAGCTGTTACCTGCTTCAAGTGTGAAGTTGGGGATTCATTGTAAATGAATGTAGATAAATGAACATATTGTATTATTATTACCTTGATCACCTATCGTGAACAAATGTACCTGTTCCATTACTTAATAAACCAGTTTTCATTTCTAATTTCACATTCTCTCCTTACAATTATTAAAACTTCTTTTTTTTTTTTTGACTTCCAAGTTCTAATTTCCTCATTTAAACTGGTTTTTTTTTTTTTTTCTCTTACTGATGGCTGGCATAACTTGACATACAAGTCAAGCAAATCCAAAAAGAATATCAAGAAATGTGAAGAACATGGAGAGTGGAATGGGCTAGCCCAGACACCCAAAGCTTAATTATGGGCTGACTCGAAAAATGTGAGGCCAAAAAATCAGGCCCGTATTGTTATTGTGCTCTTGGATTATGTTATCACCATTACATATTCAGTTTTTGCTATTGAACACCATATCTTTGGTAACTTACATATTTGGTGCCTTTTTGAATTGCAGCTGAATCCTGATTATGACAGTGGTTGGTTGCTGTTTTGGTAGTTGATAGACTGGGGAGAAGACCGTTGCTACTTGGAGGTGTATCTGGTATTGGAAGTCATGCTCCCTAGTTCTTATATTTTGATGTTTCTAAGCAACTTCAGTTTTTATTCATTTTTTGGATGATTTGATGAACTCTATTCTTCAAGTTGTAACATACTTGGATCATTTGGCAGACGATATCCTTATTTCTTCTGGGATCTTATTACACTTTCCTCGGTGATGTGCCTGCTTTGGCAGTTGTTGCTTTGCTCGTATATGTTGGATGTTACCAGGTATTACCCATTTTTTCATAGCTGTAAAGTCATTCTCTGTGGTCTGAATAATGATTTTATATCCCAATCCTTAGATAATTAAGCAACTATTACATGGCCAACACAGTTTTTTTGTATCTAGTGATCTTTATGCTTCGATAACTTCATTTATCTGCCATGGGAAGCAACCTCTAACAAAGCATGTCCGGTCTTGTTCTAAGAATCTATTGGTTGAATTCGCTCTATTATTTGACTTATTTCCTATTATACAAAGAAAACATCAACATTTGATAAGTGTATTTGTGCAGTTATCATTTGGTCCTATTGGTTGGTTGATGATTTCAGAGATTTTCTGATTTAGCCACTTGTCATTTTTTTTTTTAGGTGGCTCTGCCCCTCCTGCTATATTGGATGCTCCTGTATCTGGAGGTATTCTATCAGCTGAAACAGGATCACTCACTTTTATGGTAAGCTTTTTGCTCGAAATTTTAATGCGTATTATATATTTTTTCACGTATAGTCTATAGATCTCATACTGTTGTGTAGTTTTGCTGTTGCATTTGAATACTATGCTTTGTTTATAACTAGGCAGCAAAGATTTGCAACAACTTGGCAATGGCAGTGAGTATGCTTGGTCAGTCATTGGGTATTGCAGCAACTACTTTGACCAAGATAATTAACTCCTCAAGTGCTCGATGTTGGAGTAGGTAATGTGCTATTAGGTATCCTTGTGGGATTATCAATCCAAAGACATTTTTGCCAAAAGATTATGATGTCTTATCTTGATTTTTTAATTAAAACATATTCAACAAGAAAATTTGTTTTTGGTATATTAGTAACATACAAGATAAAATACTAACATCATATGGTTATTCTGATCTGAAATGGCAACCTAATAGATTTGATGGAAGCTTGTAACTCTGGAGTTGTATATTAATATTGCCTAAATACATTATATTTTGACTTTGGGTGTAGGCTAAAGATCTAAAGCTTGCGACAGCGTCGGCCAAAGAAATTGAGACAAGAAGCCCAACGGCATTTTTAGCACAGGAGATGTTAGTTCCAGTTTGTTCTGCAATTAACACCATATAATTATTTGATTGTGAATAAGAATTTACTAGCCTGTCTTCTAAATCTCATTCTACTATGCAGATTCACACAACTTTGCAACGAAGGTCATGAAACAAAGGACTTCTCCAGTGTTTTTCGCCATTATTTTGGTGGCAAGGATGAGATGTGATGAATGAGAACAACGAAAGAAACAATGTTCATTCACCACAACTTTCTCTTTCATTGTGCTGTCTCATGACTTTTTCATTAAATATATCTCTGAATTACCTTATTGTATGTAATTATATGTTGCAACTTAAACGGAGAATTACAGTAATATATTTTCTTTGATTTAAATATTTTGTTTGATCATGGACCTGCATGTTCTGTTCATCATTCTGTGAATAGCATTATTTATATGACATCTTCTACTCTGGTTTTCTTTTGACAGGAACTTTGATTCGAGAAACTCGTTGTGATGAGGATCTTCACATCTTGAAGATGTTGTAGGTTGCATTTGGATGAAGGAATTGTGATTAAATTTACTACTGTAATTCCAAATCCATCCTCTATCCAAACGCAACCTGAGGTTAAAGGCAGGTTATAAGCAGCAGCAAAATAATGTGGAAAAAAAGTATGATCTGCTACAGCAACTCCGTACTTATCGTTCTTCAAATGCTGTGCAGGTAAAATCGACAACGTTTATGGCAGAATATACCAGTTCTGTATGGACCATATCGACTACTTAGTTATTGTGAGAAAGCTCTCTAGTATGCTACCTAGAGTGTTCTTTAATATTCAAGCTCGTCTGAATGGACGAGCTTCGTGCCTATTTTAAATATTTAATACTTCGATCCTTTTGAAATCCGACGGTGATGGAGTGTCTCTTCAGTTCAGCAATTTCAGATCATCACGTTGATATGAAGCAGCCATTTCAGAAATCATGCTGGTTTTCATGGATTTTTTAGTTTTGCAAAATTTAACTCAGGAACATGATTAATTGAAATTTATTGAGTTTTATTTATTTATTGTATTGGGCTTATTTGATTAAAATTAAAGAGTGGTGTTTACAATTAGTAAACAATTAATAGGGAGTGTCGTGTGGGATTCAACTCAATTTTAACTTTTTAAGTATACACTTCAACTACTTTTTTTTTTTTATCTATTTTATCCTACTTTTATTTTTTCAAATATATGTCAAAATTGTGAATACACTTTTCATGCACAGAGAGTGTAGGTCCCCAAAGTTGAGTTAATAACGAGTAAGCTAATGAAAATGTCTAGAGGGGGGTGAATAGACTTTTCAAAATTCTATCGAAATATCAGAATACAATATGCGGAATACGAAATTAACAATGAGCCCAATTCAAGTTTATACTCAACTTCAAAATTCGAGAACTCTGTTCTATACTCAACTTGTCTAGTTCAGTTATGTATGTTAAACAATTGAGCAATTAAAACAATAAACCAAACAGTAAAGTAAACAACACAAACAATTTATAGTGGTTCGACAACTTGTCTACATCCACTCTCACAACCCAGTTGTGATGTTTCCACTAAACTCTTCCAATCGAGAACAAGTGTATATTCCTGTCTTTTAAGTCTCAAGAAGAAGACTTAGATCTTCAACAGACTATACCTCCAGATATGTCTATGATCTAACTAGAAATTTTACAAGTATCTAGCACCTTGAAAAATAACAACAAAAACTAAACACTTATTCAGTAGTAGCCTTTTGAATTCTTCACTTGTCTTCTGGCTTCTTTCTGAATCTTCAATGCACTCTGAGAGTAATCTTCAGTATGTAGCTTTAATACGCTTCAGTATATCGAGTTTCAGTAGTCTTCAAATGATCACCATCATGAAGTATTTATAAACATCAAGAACTTAGTTAGTTGTAACCAACTTTTCTTGATAACTACCTTCAACTGAATCTTCTTATCAATCTACGCGTTTCTGTTACGAATTAGTTATTCCATAACTAACTTCTACATCCTTATCTTTATACGCGCTTCGAACTAACTTCACGTTGACTTGTCTTGAGTAGACTTGTATGTACTTGTCTTGTAGTCCATCTGTCTTGAGTAGTAGACTTCAATTCTTCTTGTCTGGTCTTCTTTGTTCAATCAGTAGACTATACTAAACCTATCAAGACTATTACATTACTTTAAGCTTTCATAATACAAGCTTAGTCAACTTATAAACTATACAATAAATCTATCTATTACATTCAAAACATTATGAGCTCTATACAACATTTAAATAGCTCAGTAACAAATTTAAACAAATACTGTAAACACATATGAAGTACTTATAAACTGTACTTATCTTTTTCATGTGAACTTATGTGAACTCTACTGGTCTTGTACAAGATGACTTAACTCAACTAGATTAGATCAGTCAACACTTAGAAAATATTCATACTACTTTTGGCTTATCAAAACTTCATTTTTTATTCATCATTTAGGACTTGTTCTAGGATTCATATCCCAACAATTTCCCCCTTTTTGATGAAGCCAAAACTACTTGAATCTTTTCTCATAAGTAGACTAGTTAAGTAGTTATCTTGTCTTTAACATCAAATAGTACTTATCTTTCATTCATTCAAAATAGATCAGTAGATATTACACATACTTCGAATATCAAATTCAACTAAGTATCAGAGCAAAAAAAACTTCACACAAAAAAATCAACTAATCTGAAAGAGTACCTCCTTCTGTATTTGGAACTTGAAATGCATCAAGGAGTCTCTTATGAATTAGACTGATATGGTCTTCATCTTCAATCTTCTCCTTCTCTAGTAGCTCTTCTTCGAACTTCTTGATTAGATTTATATCAACTCTTTTACCAGAATTTGTCATGGGACACTTCCATTTTGGAAATTCAGGAACAAGAATGTTAAAATTTGCATCTGCAGATATTCTAATAATCAGATTCCATAGCATCATGTGCTGTCCTTCCATGAATTTGTCAAAAACTGAGTACAGATCTTCAGAGCTATCAGAATCTCCAAACTTCCTGATAATCCAATGATCTAGTTCCCATTGCCTTTTCACTTTCATCCATTCTTGACGGTGTTCCTTGTCAATGAAATGGTCAATGGTCTTGTCTTCCATAATCTCTTCATCGGACTTCAAACTCAGCAACTTTTCTATGTGCTTTCCAAGTTTCTTCTGATTAGCATAGCGAGTTTCATCACTTGGATCAACAATCTTTCTCTTCTTCTGGACTGTTGCTTCAGGAGTAGACTCTTTTATAACAATAGATTTTCTTTTCGACACTTGCCTTGTCTGAACTTCAGCTTCTGGAGATGCAACACCTTTGCCTTTCTCCTTCCTTATCAACTCATCTGCTTCAGCCTTAGCTTGCTCAAGATCTGTCTTCTTCACTAATCTGCCTCTCTTAGGCCTTCTTAGATCTTGCATAGCTTCAGCAGCATCTTTAGCCTCTAGTTCAGTACTGGACTTGTCTTTATCATCAACTCGACTCGTCTCTTCCCCCTTTTTGGCTTCATCAGATGCCTTGAGAGAGAATAGAGAAGTGAACCGAGTCATTTCTTCGAACATTGCTTGCTTCATAAGGTTTGTAGCCTTCTCAATCTGCCTTTCATGAGAACCATCTTGACTCAACTTGTCTAGCTTGGTCGCCACTAACTCCAGCTTTTGAGTAGACAAGTTCAACTCATTCTTGAAATGGGTTGCATTCAGACGCAGCTTCCTGTTCTCTTCAGTCATAGCAGATATGATTTCTCTAGCTTGAGCTAACTGATCAAAAGCTTCTTTTCTTTGGACGTCATCTACTTCAATTTTAGCTCTGTAGACTCTTTCCATCTTCCTGGATTCAGTAGCTAGAACACGAGCAAAATCGACTGAACTCTTCTCCGAATATTCAACTTGATTCTGGAGAAATCCTTCTATTTGATTGAACATCTCTTGCCTGAAATCATTGTCCAGCTGGTTGACTTCATTCATAATCATCTCTTTTGAACTTGTCACAAGGACACTATTCTGTTCAACAAGAGTTTTCTTAATCTCGGACTTGAGGAACTCATCGATAGATGACTTGATGACAGCTTTCAAATCTTCTTTCAACTCGTCAATTGAGGCGGCTGGCATAGCTTGAGACGACTGTCCAACCTCAACATGAGTAGCATCTATCATGACCTCATCTTCAACAGCACGAGAGACAACATCAATCAACTGGCCTTCTGGAGCAGTAGCTAAGACCTCGTCTTCTACTACTTCAGCAATAAATACACTTCCTGCAATCGCCCTCAAACTGGGCATAGGACAATAAGGCACCATAGCTAGCTTAGCTTCCTTAGTCCGTCTTTCAGCATCAGCAAGATCTTTCTTTAATAAGGCGTGCAGTTTCCTCATATATCCACAAAATTCGAGGGGAAGCACTGAATCAGAGTATCGATTGATAAACTTAAAATCTGACCTTGGACTGTCAGCATGATCCATTTGAAATTTGAACACAATGCCTCTCAACTGGTCTGAGACATTGTCTAGCTCTATGACTGGATCAGTAGACTGGATCAACTCATCTTGTCCAGCGTCGATCATCTCCAAGTCTTGCACAAAGTCAGATTCTGAGACCTGAACACCAACGTTGAACTGGAATTCTGAACACATCAGGTCATCAGAGATACCTAGTAATCTCTTGGCAAGAGCAGTGATAGCATAATTCGGAAAAAGCTCTGAGTGGTCACGAACACCACTATTCTCCTTCTGCTCCATTTCCCAATCCATGAAGTTAGAAATACCACCTTTCCCTAAGAAGACTTCGAAGAGATCATCTGTACTCGACTTCTTCAAGGCCACCCAAGTGCATATTCTAACCAGTTTCTCAAACTGTTCTGAAGAGTAGTCGACTTCGACAGATGAGAGCTGTTTCTTCAAATTCTTGCTCATCTTCGAACGGATTCGCTTCTCTCTCAGACTCATGGGATAGTATACCAAGGATTCGAATCTGACTTCAGATGGGGTCTGAGTAGATGGGGTCTCTATCTCAGTTGTTGCAGTGGCAACTAGTGTAGTATCTGAAGTAGATGGGATAATGGGTTCAACATTTTCTGTTGAGGGTAAGAAAAGAATTTGGTCTGTGGTTTCTTGGGGCTTCGATGTGTCTTGGTTTGGTGTGATAACTGTAGGAGTATCAGTTATATCCATTGTAGGAGTGTTTTCGGGTAGGCTTGCTCTCAGCGGATATGCTGGCAACACCTGAGAGGTTGAGGGAATAGGTCGTGGCCTAGATCGATGAGATCTTGCCTTGGTTCGAACAGTAGAGAGGGAGAGAGGAATCGATAAATCATGAGAAGAGGAACCAACCTGGTGACTCAACTCGTCTGGTGGAGGAGGTGTTCCAATTCTCACCAGTGTATACATCTCTGGAACTTGAGAACTTGTATCCTTTTCTTCTTCAGACTGAGTCTTCTCAGAATCATCTGCACTAGACGAGTCTTGTACAGCTTCCGGCGACTCTTCTTCAGTAGACTCACCTTCTGAAGAACCAGACGCACCTGCATATGGTAAGGCGTCCATAGGGTCAATCCGAGCTTGCCTAGGTGCAGCTGGCCTGGTAGCAACTTGCTTCCTCACGGCCTCCTTCTTCAAATAAAATTTCAACGGATGGAATGGCTTTCCCTTACTCCAACTCGACTTGTTTGGCAGTAGAAGAGGGAATAAGATACTTAACTTGTTGCCATATCCAACAGCCGTAGACACCACCCAATTGCAAGTGTGGTCATCTACTCGAACACTTTTCTCAAAATACATGATTCGATCAGCAATCAACTTGAACCAATCTCCTTCAGTTATACCATCATAAATTGCGGCCATAACCCTTGCTTTTGTAAAAGTTACAGAATCATGCGAACCAGTAGAACTCAGTAAAATCTTGCTGGCAATATCCAATAATGTGCGATACTTGTCTAGAAGATCTCCCTTCTTGACAGCAGCATACTTTCCATTAGGTTTTGGTTTCAGCTTCCTTCCACAGAAAATATTCAGATATCGAATCTCTTGTCCTAGGGCATAATTCTCAACATTAATTGTTCCAGTGGGCAGCTTCAGAAGTTTGAACATCGCCTCACGAGTGATTTGCACACGATCTTCACCAATAAATGACTCGATAATATCACCTCGTCTGGTGACATTGGCATAAAATTCTAGCACTTCTTCCTCCAGGACGACTTGAGGAAAAGCTTCTAAATAAGGTTTTAGTCCACATCGGGTGCATTTTGTCAGAATTTCTGTGCTTTCATCTGAGTGCTGGCCTTTGAAGAAAACGGATGGTTCAACATTCACCTTGTTATCGGAGATATACCGACCTAGGTCAAAAGTGACCTGCATGTTGGTTCTCAGATCGAAAATTGATCGAGTAGACATAGTATATTATGAGTATGAGTAGATAACTTGAAAGAAATAGCAAGAAATCAAGTTCTTCAAGGTAGAGGAGTTAAGAAATTGTGGGGCAAGACGTGTGGGGGTGTTTGAGTTTTGTTCGAAATTGAATTTTAGATCCAACGGTCAAGATCGAAGGATTAGATCCAACGGTTGGGTCTTTTGGAATTCGGTTACGGAATCGAGAATATTATGTGATTTGATATTGTAAAATTTGAAATTCGTCTCTTCTTAGTTAGGACAGGGGAGTGAACTCATCTGCCCTAGTAAAGTTGAGTACGAATTGGGTGAATACACCTCATTAAAATGGAGTGTATAAATCCAATTCTGGGGTTTTCAAATTTTGGCATTATCGAATTACTATAATACCCTTAATTCGTTTTGATTAAACACTTAACATATTTCAATCAAAAGAGCACTTAGCTTGTCTGTTCGAGTCTATCCAGAACAGACGAGTAGACTTAAGCTTCGCAAGACGAGTTAGCTTAAGCACACAAGACGAGTTCCCCTTCGCCTGTGTTTGTCTATTCTGAACGTCGAACATCTTCATGTACCTATCTTATCATTTGCAATGTGTAGTCGTAGGTACAAGTAGAGTAAGATAAATAAGATGAATATCAATCTAAAGCCATGATCAAGGTTTCGAACAAGATGAACTATTAACAAACATAAGAGTCAACATAAGGATATTTAAGAAATCAAAGATTCCCCCTTAAATGTTTATTCCCTTAGTATTACCCTCAGCTTTACCAGCTTCCTCATCGGGTTGTTTGGTCATCTAGTCTAGCCTTGTATACCTGTCTATTGCGTGAGTAGTCGAGTGCTCTGGTCTAGTGATCTAGTCTCCTCTTATTGATGTACCTGTCTTGTTAGTACATAGCTATAGGCAAGTAGGATCTAAATCAATTAGTCCTAGACTAATGCATAACTCACGAAATCGTGCCTCAGCTAATGGTTTTGTAAAAATATCAGCTCTTTGAAAATCAGTATGAATCTTTTCCATGCGAATATCCTTCTTTTCTACATGATCACGTATGAAATGATGCTTCACATCAACATGCTTACATCGTGTGTGTAAAACAGGATTTTGTGTAATGGCAATTGCACTATTACTATCACAGAAAATAGGAACATTTGATTCATGTATGTTGTAATCACGAAGCTGTTGCATAAGCCAGAGTAGTTGACTACAACAGCTACCAGCAGCCATGTACTCGGCTTCGGTAGTAGAGGTAGCAACACTAGTCTGCTTTTTAGAAAACCAAGATATGAGTTTTGTGCCTAGAAATTGACAAGAACCAGAAGTAGATTTCCTATCTATTCTACAGCCTCCAAAGTCTGAGTCTGAATACCCACTTAAGGATAGATCATCATTTGAAGGATACCATATACCACGATTGATGGTCCCTTTCAAATATTTCAAGATCCTTTTGGTGGTTTCCATGTGACTTTCTTTTGGATTGGCTTGGAATCGAGCACAAACACCAACAGAGAATGCAATGTCTGGTCTACTAGCAGTTAGATACAGTAAAGAACCAATTAAGCCACGATAATAGGATTGGTGAGCACATTTACCGTTCTCATCTGGATCCATTCTGTAAGTTGGTTGCATTGGTATACCAGTGGACTTACATGTTTTGATCCCGTACTTGTCTAGAAGATTTCTAGTGTACTTCGCCTGATTTATGAAAATACCTTCTGGAGTTTGTTTTACTTGAAGTCCAAGAAAGTAGTTCATTTCACCCATCATAGACATCTCAAATTTACTTTTCATGAGTGTTGAAAAACTTTCACTCAGCTTTTTGTTAGGTGACCCAAAAATGATGTCATCTACGTAAATTTGGACGAGTAAAATGTCCTTCCCTTCTTGTCTTCTGAACAAGGTTCGATCGACCTTGCCCTTAGTAAAACCATTTTCCAATAGAAAGAGAGATAGAGTGTCATACCATGCTCTTGGAGCTTGCTTTAGTCCATATAAGGCCTTCTTTAATCTGTACACCTGGTTGCCTTTGACTTCGAAACCTGGAGGTTGTTCAACATACACTTCTTCCGCAAGAATACCGTTAAGAAATGCACTTTTGACATCCATTTGATATACAGTAAACTTCATGTGAGCAGCATATGCAAGGAACAATCGAATGGCTTCTAGTCTAGCAACAGGAGCATAAGTTTCATCATAGTCTATGCCTTCAGCTTGTGAGTAGCCTTGGGCGACTAATCTAGCCTTATTTCTAACGACTAAATCATTCTCATCTTTCTTATTCTTGAAAATCCATCGAGTGCCAACTACATTATGATGTTTCGGCCTATCGACAAGTTCCCAGACGTCGTTTCGAACAAACTGGTTCAACTCGTCTTGCATAGCGATGATCCAATTACTATCAGCCAATGCCTCTTTAACAGTGGTAGGCTCAATAGATGAGAGGAAACAACACCAGCAAAACATAGTTGGACTCGGCTGTTCTTGCGACTCAAAGAGTTGTCGTCTAGTCTTCACACCAATAGTAGAGTCACCAATGATATTTTCAGTGTCATGCGCAGATTTCCATGTTTTCCTATTCTTAACAGGAATACTATCATCATCTATATCATGTACAGCATCATGCATGTCAACATCATTTGTATCATCAACAGATTTACCAGGAGTAGATGAGTCAACTAGAGCAGGCATGTCAACTGGTCTAGAGGACTTACCTTGAACACTTACTTTCTCCTTGTCATCAGAATCGAGAGCTTTTAGGAATGGGTTGTAGGCTTGAACGGATTCATATATCTCTGAGTCTTTGTCAGATTCGATTGATAGATCAGTTACCTTCTTACTGATCTTGTCGGCAGACGAGTCCTGTTGAGATTCATCGAAAACCACATGTGGTGTTTCTTCCACACAAAGAGTTGAGTAGTTGAATACCCGAAATGCTTTGCTAGTCGAGGAGTATCCTAAAAATATCCCCTCGTCTGCTTTAGCATCGAAAGCATTCAACTTTCTCTTTCCATTGTTGTGAATGAAACACTTACAACCAAATATATGGAAATATGAAACTCTGGGTTTTCTACCTTTCCAAACCTCATAAGGTGTCTTGCCTAGAGCTTTGTTGATCGCGCTTCTGTTTTGTGAGTGGCATGCGGTGTTGATAGCTTCAGCCCAAAACTTTTGAGGCGTGTTGAACTCAGCTAACATGGTCCTACAGGCTTCTTTAAGGGTTCGATTCCTTCTTTCTGCTACACCGTTCTGTTGTGGTGTCCTAGCTGCACTAGTGAGATGCTGGATACCACGATTAGCACAAAAATCTTTGATATAGCAATTAATGAACTCAGTTCCCTTGTCACTTCGAATTTTGACAATAGACTGGTTCTTCTCAACTTGTAACTTCTTCAACAGTTCAGGCAGAAGTGTTTGTGTATCACTCTTCTTGTGTAGAAAGACTACCCAAGTAAACTTAGAATAGTCGTCTACAACAACAAGTGTGTACTTTCTACCATTCAATGTTGGAGGAGTTATTGGACCATGAAGATCCATATGTAGGAGTTCTAGGACTCTACTAGTTGAGAGAGTAGGAATTGACTTAAATGAACCTTTAACCTGTTTACCCTGTTGACAAGCTGTGCATACATGTGACTTGTAGTAAACCTCATTGGGAATACCTTCTACAAGGTAGTCTCTGGCTATCTTATTAAGAACCTTAAAGTTTAGATGACAGAGGCGTCTATGCCAGAGCCAGCCAAGTTCTTTAGGATTCTTAGTAAGTAGACAGGTGTCCCTCGGACAACTGTTCCAATTCACTATGTACACACTTCCTTGTCTTACGCCGACTAGTAGGACTGTGTGCGTCCTTTTGTCAATGATTTCGCATTTGCGGCTCTTGAACTGCACTTTGTAACCACGATCACAAAATTGTGAAACAGAGAGTAGATTATACTTCAAACCTTCAACATACTCCATTCCGGATGTAACCAAATCCTTTAGTGACAGCAGTGGAGCTATCACCAAATATTACTTTTGGTCCTTCTTGCTCATGGTAGCTAGACAAGAGAGCTTTGGTACCAGTCATGTGGTGCGAACAACCACTGTCTATGTACCAGGTTTCTCTTACTGAGCCACCCTTCTTATACAAGTCAAGTCGACCCTGCAATAGATGATATTCAATAACTTAGGTACCCATTTGTTTATTGGGGTCCTTGGGGGTTAGTCATGTTCAGAGGAATCCAGATATACATTGGAGTCTTGAACAAGTTCGATCTTTTGAGCTTTCGCCCATATTTGTTGCAAAATAAGACCTTGTTGTCCTTCTCTGGCCTATCAGTCGAGTTCGGGTCTACTCTTTGGAGATAGCCTTTCGACTTAATCTCTACTTGAGCAGGCACTTGTCTATGATAGTTAGAGTAGGGTTTGAAAGCATTAGGTCCATACGGTTTATAGACGCGTTTGGGTCTTTCCTCACTTGAAATATCGTATGATAGAGGTGGAGGATATAGGACAGCTTGTGTACGATATTTTGGAGCTACCTGTCTAGGTCTAGACGAGTAGAGTTGAGACTGCCTTATAAATGGAGGTCTAGACTCTTGTCGTCTAGTCTGTACCTGTCTAGTACTCGTCTCCTCAGGATACCAGTCCTCGTATCTGACCTGGTTGGGTCGTCCACGATTAGTGGTCCTTTGAAGATTTGTTCTAGATGGAACAGGCTTGCTGTTACCATTCTTTTTACCTCCCTTGGTAATCGGAATGTTAACTCGAGCTTGTTTAGGTACAGTACCATTAGAAGGAGTTCCAATATCGTATAACATTGGTCCTTTTCCTTTATCATTTGGCAAAAGTCTTACTTTAATAGTAGTAGGGTTCTTAATGACTCGAGTAGACGAGCTAGATGACTCAGCACCTATACCAGTCTTGTCACCTGGATCTCTATACCTATCTGACAGTTCAAGGTTAATCTTTGAAGAATTAACCAGGTCAGTAAGTTTGAGATCAAGTGTAACTACCTCGGTCTCTAAGAACTTATTACGTTCTTCAAGTCTGTTGCACTTGTTCTTTAAAACATTGAATTCATTTCTCTCAGTTGCATGTATCTTAAGTAGGTCTTGATATAACCTGTCTGTCAACGCACACTTTTCTTTGAGTTTACTCAACTCTTCAGTCAAGCGTTTATTTAGGACTGTTATATTAGGATCTACTTTTGACTGAGCTTCCTTAAGATCAATGATTTCTTGTTTTAATGCAATGTTTTCATCACTGACTTCAATGAATGCTTGGTTAGCAAGTAGAAGGTCGTCTTCGACTGCACTAGACGAGTGCTGAAGACTACTTCCTACTTCACTACTAGCAGTGTCACTTTCATCAGTTTCTGAATCACAAGATTGAAAAGATGTAGCAGATGATACCTCTTGGTCGATTTTAGCCATGCAGCATAGGCCATCATCTACTATGAATGCTTCGTCGTGATCTTGATCAGTTGAGTGACTAGATACGGATGATGGCAGCTCATCTGAATCCGAATCAGAGTCATCATTGGCCATCATAGCCTTTTTGCCACGATTATATCTTCTTTCTCTTCGAGCTTTACGTTCTTCTCGATCGTCAGTACTCAGGTCTGGACATTCATAAATGTAATGACCTGGCTTTTCACAATTATAGCACAAGAGATCATTAGTAGCCTTTTTAATAGGAGACTTGTCCCTACGCTTATCACGTCTATCGGAACGTTGAATCTTCCTATCGTCAGAATCTCTATCTCGTCTATTACCTTTCGAGACTTCGTCTCTCCTTTCGGACGAGTTTCGGTCTCGTCTGGTCTCAGACGAGTTCTTAGAAGTAGATGCTCTATGATCCCTATAGAACTTCTTGTATCTTCCGAAGCGTTTGTTGAGCCTATCAAACTTTCTAACCATGAGACTCATCTGATCCTTCAGACTAAGATCAGTATCTAACTCATCTTTCACAAAGGCAGACTTAGTTCTAGACTTGGACCTGTCTACCTTAGAGGACTTAGAAGAGCTAGACTTAAAGGCAACGTTCTTAGATACAGCATGTTCTCTGTCACTACTGGCTAGTGGTTCATCTTCGTCTAAATCAAACTCATGGGCTTTAAGGGTTTGAAACATGGTTTCAGCAGTCCACGTATCAATGTCTTGAGTGTTCTTAACAAGCATCTTTACCATTTTCCAACGACTATCAAGACTCTTCAAAATCCTAAGATTGATCTCACGAGCAGTATAAGATTTACCAAGTACTTCCAAATCATTCATGATCTTAGTAAAACGAGTATCCAGCTGGTCGATAGTTTCGCCAGCTTTCATCTGAAATGATTCAAATCTTTGGACAGCTGTGGAGAGTTTGCTTTCTTTGATTAGGGAGGTCCCTTCACAAAGGATAGCTAGTCTGTCCCACATCTCTTTGGCAGTCTTACATTTTAACACTTTTCCTAGATACTCGTTAGGAAGGGTGTGTAAAATGTAATTCTTTGCCGAGAGTAGATCTGACCTTGGTTTCTTGACGAGAGTACCAATTGGTTTGCTTGGGTCAAGAACAGCAGTATTAGGAACCATAGTAACAATAGGTCCTTCTGTGATAACAGAGATCATTAGGTCGTGCGTGGAACTGAAAATGGCTTCCATTCGCAGCTTCCAGTAGTCATAGTCCTGAACCTGGAACTTGGGTAACTTGTTAGCGCTGATCTCAAGAGACATGATTTCAAGAAATAAGTGCTAAGTAGAGTTATGATCAAGGAAAACAAATAAGTCAAGAACAGGGAGCACGAAACAGATATAACAAGAGTGTTTGATCAAGAACACGTAAGCAACTACAATCAAGGAACAAGACTTCACCCTAAGTCTTAAGTCGGTTATCAAGAAACAGCAGTTCGAAAACTACTGCTCTGATACCACTTGTAGGTCCCCAAAGTTGAGTTAATAACGAGTAAGCTAATGAAAATGTCTAGAGGGGGGTGAATAGACTTTTCAAAATTCTATCGAAATATCAGAATACAATATGCGGAATACGAAATTAACAATGAGCCCAATTCAAGTTTATACTCAACTTCAAAATTCGAGAACTCTGTTCTATACTCAACTTGTCTAGTTCAGTTATGTATGTTAAACAATTGAGCAATTAAAACAATAAACCAAACAGTAAAGTAAACAACACAAACAATTTATAGTGGTTCGACAACTTGTCTACATCCACTCTCACAACCCAGTTGTGATGTTTCCACTAAACTCTTCCAATCGAGTACAAGTGTATATTCCTGTCTTTTAAGTCTCAAGAAGAAGACTTAGATCTTCAACAGACTATACCTCCAGATATGTCTATGATCTAACTAGAAATTTTACAAGTATCTAGCACCTTGAAAAATAACAACAAAAACTAAACACTTATTCAGTAGTAGCCTTTTGAATTCTTCACTTGTCTTCTGGCTTCTTTCTGAATCTTCAATGCACTCTGAGAGTAATCTTCAGTATGTAGCTTTAATACGCTTCAGTATATCGAGTTTCAGTAGTCTTCAAATGATCACCATCATGAAGTATTTATAAACATCAAGAACTTAGTTAGTTGTAACCAACTTTTCTTGATAACTACCTTCAACTGAATCTTCTTATCAATCCACGCGTTTCTGTTACGAATTAGTTATTCCATAACTAACTTCTACATCCTTATCTTTATACGCACTTCGAACTAACTTCACGTTGACTTGTCTTGAGTAGACTTGTATGTACTTGTCTTGTAGTCCATCTGTCTTGAGTAGTAGACTTCAATTCTTCTTGTCTGGTCTTCTTTGTTCAATCAGTAGACTATACTAAACCTATCAAGACTATTACATTACTTTAAGCTTTCATAATACAAGCTTAGTCAACTTATAAACTATACAATAAATCTATCTATTACATTCAAAACATTATGAGCTCTATACAACATTTAAATAGCTCAGTAACAAACTTAAACAAATACTGTAAACACATATGAAGTACTTATAAACTGTACTTATCTTTTTCATGTGAACTTATGTGAACTCTACTGGTCTTGTACAAGATGACTTAACTCAACTAGATTAGATCAGTCAACACTTAGAAAATATTCATACTACTTTTGGCTTATCAAAACTTCATCTTTTATTCATCATTTAGGACTTGTTCTAGGATTCATATCCCAACAGAGAGTATCAATTTTCCCACTTTCACTAAGCCCAGTTAGTAAAATAACTTTTCTTTCACTAAGGGTATGGTCTTACTTGCTGGAGGGGAGCGCATAAAAAATCCGGGTTCTGTAGTTGCATCAGAACTAATTGCGGCTCAAAAGGGTTTGAAAAGTTGTATTAAACACAAGATGCCGATCTCGAGTCTTCGAATGGATTCTGCCAATTCTGTTGGAGCCATCAACACTTCTATTTGTTTTGAAGGATTAGAGAATGATCTGGTTATAGAGATCAGAAGTTTACTGAAATATCTTTTAATTTGAGATTGTAATTTTATCCCAAGAGAAAGTAATCAGGCAGCACATTTGATGGCTCAGAAAGATTGAAATTTTTCAACACCTTACGATTGGGTTGAAAAATATATTTCCCAATATATTAAGGAGATGTGTCATCTTTAATTCTGTATACTCCTGGTATATTGTCAAAAAAAAAAAAAAGAAGTTACTTTGATTTTACACAAATTAATAAAACATAATTTATTATACATAATATTCTAAATTTTATCTTAAAAGTTTTTTATACACTCATATTTATTGAATGGAAGTAGTGACTATTATTATTGAAAAATAGTAATTTTGTTATTGAAAAGTGTAAGTTCTTTTTTATTCTTATTATTATTATTATTGAAAAATGAAATTTTTGTTATTGAAAAGTGGTGACTATTATTATTAAAAAATAGTGACTATTATTATTAAAAAGTAGTAATTTTGTTATTGAAAAGTGTAGTTCTTTCTTATTTTTATTAAAAAATGTTGTTGAAATTATTATTAATATTAAAAAAACAGTCTCAAGTTTCAAAATTATGACCTCACACCTATTATAAGGCTGTTGTTAGCACTTGGACAATGCTTAACTCGATAAATATTTTCGGTCAGAATAATACATATTGTTTGACCTGTGCATTAGTGTGCACGATGCACAGGAGACCAACTCTTATTGAATACTTTTCTTATCATCCCTAATGTCTCATAAAAATGAATAAGACATTTATATCAGTCTTATCACAATCGAGCTCTAAATAAATGCCTTGATTTTCGTCTCAAATCAATAGGTGGACTTTAACATGGACTAGGATAAACTGTGATGACACATCCCAATTAACATTAGTATATTTTTTTTATGTCACGGTGTCCGATCTAAAGATCGACTAATTCGAGGGGACCAATTTCATTGCCCACTTGCAAAGGCAACATCCCAGTTAACATTAATTAGGATTTAGGAAGAGTTATTACAAGACAAATCAAACATAGTTTCACTTTAATATTTACCCCTTACTCTACTTTAAAACATTATTTGATTATCCAGATAAAGTTATAAGTTTACTTATCATATAATATATTATATCTGTCCAATTTCATTATTCTTACATTTTTTTAACTATCCAATTTTATTACTCTAATTTCTTTTAACATTATTTTATCTTACCATCTAACATCACTTATTTACTTAAATTTATTTATAAATGAATTCCACAATACTCTTCATAATACTTATAATCTATTAATTTATATACTCCCTCCGTACAAGTAAAATATTCTTGTTTATTTTTGTACTTGTTTTAAGGAATCTTGTTTGTTGATTAATAAAGTAGATAAAATAGAGAATAAATAAAATAAGTGTGATGTAATATATATATTTTTGAAATGAAACAAGAACACCTTGGTGGATGAAATTAGTATAAATTAATCAATATTTATTAATATTCATGTTAAAATGGATTCGGGCCGAATTTGGCCTGATTTGTATCCTATTCCTATGATATTTATTTTTGTAAGTATGGACTGATAATCGATACTTTTGTCGATGAGAATCGAATAAAATTATAATGAAGAATTTTATATAGAGAGATGAAAATATATTTTCTTGATTAATTGTAAAATGGGATGTACAAGAGGTATTTATATAAGGACATAATAAATGTTCTAACCTAACCCTAATGGGCTTTATAAGAGAGCCCATAGGCAACTAAGGTGGGCCTATATAATAAATGTGGATAAATGCATATTTACAATATAGGTCCAATACGCCCCCTCAAGATAGAGCACCATAGGTGAGTCCAATCTTGGACATAAGAAGTTGTAGACGAGTGCTGGAGAGCGGTTTTGTAGGAGCATCCGCGAGTTGATCGGCCGAGGAGACATGAGACACACGGAGTTGCATAGTTTTGATGAGATCACGGACAAAGTGGAAGTCAATAGCTATGTGTTTCATTCTTGAGTGAAAGACAGGGTTGGAACATAGATAGGTGGCCCCAATGTTGTCGCAGTAGAGAGCAGGAGTAGATGAGGTTGGGAAGTGGAGTTCCGTAAACAGGGAATTTAACCATTGAACTTCAGATGCAGCAGCAGCAATGGCACGATATTCAGCCTCGGTAGAGGAGCGGGCAACCAATTTCTGTTTCTTGGAGGACCAAGATATAGGATTAGTGTCCAAGAAGACAATGTAGGCACTTGTGGAAGTACGGTCATCAGTGTCGCCAGCCTAGTCGGCATCGGTGAAGCAGTGAAGCGAGGAGGAGGGATTTGATGTTAGGGTGATTCCAACATCCCTCGTACCATTCAGGTATCTCAATAGTCGCTTGGCAGCACCCCAATGGGTGGTGGTAGGTGCATGCATGAATTGATATAACTTGTGCACGACAAAGGCTATATCTGGTCTGGTAAGTTGAAGATATTGCAAGGAGCCAAGGACTTGTTGGTACTGGGTGGCATCCGTGGGCGGTGACCCATCAAAGATAGTTAGACGAGCAGAGGTTGGAGGTGGTGTGCGAACTGGTTTTGAGGCGACCATGTTGAAACGAGCGAGCAGATCGGTGATGTATTTGCGTTGGGAGAGAAAACATGTATCTTTGGAGCGAAGAACCTCAACTCCCAAGAAATATGATAGGGGACCAAGATCTTTTACCGAAAATTTTGAATTGAGGTCAGCAATAACACGGGCGAGCATGGGCGAGCTGTTACCCGTAAGGATCAGATCGTCAACATAGACGAGAAAGTAGGCGACCACACCAGACTTGTTGTAGACGAACAGGGATTCATCAGAGTGAGTAGGTTTAAACCCAATTTCTTCAAGGAAGGTGCGAAGAGCATAGTACCATGTGCGAGGAGCCTGCTTCAAGCCATAAATGGATTTATGAAGTTTGCAAACATAGAAAGGAAAGGTTTTATCTGCAAAGCCCGGGGGTTGGACCATGTAGACGGTGTTTGAGAGAGTGCCATGGAGGAAGGCATTGTTGACGTCGAACTGGTGGAGCGGCCATTGTTGTGTGACAGCAATGCTGAGGACTGCTCGCACAGTGGCCGGTTTGACGACCGGGCTGAAGGTTTCAGTAAAGTCAACACCTGGGCGTTGGTGAAAACCTTTGGCGACCAGACGAGCTTTGTATTTGTCCAGGGAGCCATCTGGTTTTCGCTTGATGCGAAACACCCACTTGGAGCCAACAATGTTTTGGGAGGTTGTAGGGGGAACCAAGTCCCACGTTCCATTACTAAGTAGAGCATCAAACTCAGTAGACATAGCTGCTCGCCAATTTTTATCTTTCAGAGCCTGAGAAACACAGCTCGGTTCAATGTCAGAAGATAGTGTTGATGTGAGACCATACCTTGGATTTGGTTTGAACACTTAATTTTGAGAGCGAGTGATCATGCGAGGTGCAGGAGGTCACAAGGGAGCATTAAGTGACACAGGGGCGTTGGAGGTGGAAGTGCTCGGTATTGGAGTGGTTGTTGGTGTGTTCGTTTGAGGTGGAGGTGGTTGAGCGATAACAGGGTGATCGATAGGGAGGGCGGTGGTCGGCGTTGGGTCAGGGACGAGATGAGGAGCGACTTGTGGAGCGTGGTCGGTAGGAGGGAAAGTGTGGATAGGCGAGAAGTCTATAATAGCAGGAAGAGGACAGATGGTCGCAGGGTCATGTGATGTATTGGTGAGAGGTGGGATGGAGGAAAAGGGAAAGGTATGCTCAACAAAGTGAACATGACGAGAGGTGTAGATGCGATGAGTAGAGAGGTCAAGGCAGAGATATGCACTTTGAGTGAGAGAGTACCCAATGAACACACACGGGGTGGAGCGTGGATCAAGTTTGTGGGTGGTGTATGGGCGAAGCCAGGGGTAGTAGAGACAGCCAAAGACACGGAGTTTGGATATGTTGGGAGGGCGAGCAAAGAGAAGTTGATAGGAGGATATCATTTTGAGATTGACTTTGGGAAGTCGGTTGATGATATAGGCAGCCGAGCAAACGACATATGGCCAGTATGTAAGGGGCATGGAGGCATGTTGGAGAAGAGCCAAAGCCGTGTCGACCACATGGCGATGGCGACGTTCGGACATGCCATTGTGTTCTGGGGTGTAAGGTGGAGTTGTAAGGTGAGAGATGCCATGGGTTTGAAGAAAGGAGCGAAGAGCAATGAATTCTCCACCATTATCAGAGTATAGTGTTTTGATCGTGTTTTGGTGGTAGTTTTCAACAAGGGTTTTGAATGTGATGAATGTGGGTAGAACATCCGATTTCCTTTTTAGGGGATAGACCCATATATATTTGCTGAAATAGTCGACAAATATGACATAGTACTTGAAATATTCAGTAGATAAGACTGGATACAACCATACATCTGAGAATATGACATCAAGGGGTTTAGTTGAACTAATGCTAGAATCATAAAATGGAAGTTTATGACTTTTGATACAAGAGCAAGAGTTACAATTAAAGTGTTTGGAAGGTGCAGTAGATAAGCTAAACTTGGATAAAGTGTAGGAGAGAATTTTTTATGATGGGTGGCCAAGACGAGCATGCCAGGTAGTAGCGGGGAGATGTTGGGCGACGAGAGCTTTTGGGGAGTGTTTGGTTGTCTGTGCCGACCATATGTACAAATTATTAATACGACTCCCGACGAGGAGAATGCTCCCCGAGTGACCATCCCGCACCTGAAAAGAAGATTGACCAAAGACTATGTCAACATTGTTGTCACGACAGAGGCTCGGAACAAACAATAGATTTTTCGAGATGTGTGGAACGACCAAAACATTTGAAAAATGGAGAGAGTCAAGTTTATCAAAGTACATAGATCCAGTGTGTGAGATATGTAAACCTTTACCGTCACCAATTTCCACATTGTCAGGCCCATCAAAAGGCGAGTGGAGAGATAGATTGGCAAGATCATTGGTGATGTAATGAGAGGCACCAGAGTCAAGTATCCAGTGCTCCGCTAGATGGGACGAGGAGGCCGAGTGTGCCGAGTAGGCTGGGCGAGCATCCGGCCTGGGACGGCGAGATTGTGATGGGGGAAAGTTACCTTGTGAAGGTGGTCGATGATGTCCCGTAAGGTGGAGTGGAGTGGAGTGCATGGGTGCCGAAGGAATTTCTGGGCAAGTGCGAGCAGTGTGGCCTGGTGCCCGCCAGTATTGGCAGGTGCCAAGATATAGTCGTTGCGTGGACTGGCGAGGACGAGCATTATGGGATCTGGGCCTCGAGTCAGGTCACGAGGAGCGATGGTTGATCTTACCAGCGGTTAGGGCGGACGCAGGTGGTAGCGTCGAGGATGGCTGTGAGGCCATTTGAGCCTCGACGCTCAGAAGTTTATCGCATAACTCTGCAAAGGATATGGGTTGTTCGCGAGCTTGAATGGCATTGACTATGTCACGGTAAGAATCGTCGAGGCTGGTTAGGACTTTGAGAGTGACATCTTCCGGGTCAGAGGAGACACCAAGTAAGGCGAGCTCGTCGACGACAGAGCGAACATCCATAAGGAAGTCCGATATCAAGCGAGGGCCTTTGGATAGACCAAGGAGCTTGGTTTTGAGGGCGAGGATACGCCCCCTGGAGGGTTTTCCATACATGCTTTAAAGTAGCGACCAGGCCTCGCATGAAGTCTTTGACGATGCTATGAAAGGGATGAGAGAAGGAGACATGGAGCCAACAATGGCCGAAAAAATTAAGTGATCTTGACGCACCCAGATGGAGTGGTCAGGATTTGAGATCGTAGAGGTGGTGCCATCAGTGGCTGGAAGTGTTTTCGGGGGGCAGGGTTGTGAGCCCGAGACATACCCAAAGAGGTCATGACCGGTGAGAAGGAGTCTTAGCTGGAATGACCAAGCTCCATAGTTGGTCGAGGTGAGTTTCAGAGGTGTTTGGGCAAGACCTTTGAAGGTAATGAGAGAGGTTTTGGGAGATGTAGAGCTGGACATGACGACGGATGGAGCAGCGGAGGGAGGGTGAGCACGGAGCTGGGCGTCTGAGACGGAGGCGGCGACTGAGCTTCAGAGAGAAGACGGCGGCGGCTAGGGTTTGGTAGCGGCGGTTCCTCAATGAGGAAGGCGGCTAGGGTTTGGTGGATCAGGCGTGAGCCAATGGACTCGATGATACCATATAGAGAGATGAAAATATATTTTCTTGATTAATTGTAAAATGGAATGTAAAAAAAGTATTTATACAAGGACATAATAGATGTTCTAACCTAACCCTAATGGATTTTATAAGAGAGTCAATAGGCAACTAAGGTGGGCCTATATAATAAACTAGTGTAAGACCCACGTTTTACGCGGGATTGAAATAAATTTATAATATATTTGAATTTATTAATTAAAATAATCTTTGAAACATGCATGTATAAAAAAAATTATTAAAAAAAATTCTATTTAAAGATAAAAATTAAAATATTATAGGATTATAGATTACATCATATATAAAAAATATTTAAAAAAAAAAACACTCAATTCATTCCTTTATTATTTAAATATTTATTCTATTATTATTTGAACATTTGTTAACTACTCTTTACTCCTTTAAAAATTTCACTCAAATATTTTTATTTACAGTAAATGTCATTACTTTTTACATATAAAATATACTCTCTTCAATAAAGTATAACTACTAGTATTATCTCTTCTAAAAAATAACATTATCACCTTTAAAAGTAATAAGCAATTTCAACATTAAAACTCGTGCAAACAACAAATGTTCAATTAATAATGGGACGAGAGAAGTAATAGAATAGAGAATTATAATTTTATTTATAAAAGAAATCAATATATAAATTTACAAATTACGAAAAAAAATTTAGTAGACAACATTTGTGGTACATTTACATATTTTTCCATTTGAATCTAAACCATTAATATTCATTCCATTCTTACTCTTGATTATAGAAGTTGTAACATACTATTGTTTGTGTGTAAACACATGTTTGGGAAGGTACACACCTATTGTGGAAAGAGATTGACCCTGTGTTTTATATACTGACATTGCAAAAGACTATTATAAGAAATTGACTCATTCAAAAGTTTGTAGGAGTCGTATCATCCAAAACACTTAATGTCATTCTCGGGATAAATATTTTACTACCAACATTTTTTTCCAGAAAGAATTTTATCCTTTGATGATATTACAATGGAACATAAGTTGGATGCAACTCATGCACTTATATGTTCCACACGTCTATTGTGTGTCTACAATATACCATCTCTTCCTTCTATAAGCATATCTATATCTTCGGGAATGAGAGCAGCAACCTTTGTTGGTAGGTTATGCATTCTACCATTAATGAATCTTTTTCGTAGAATTTTCAATTTCAACAATAGATCTTATTCAAATTGAAGGCCTTCTCTTAAATTTATAGATATGTTCTGAATGGATTGAATTTGAATCTATCGATCATTATTCTTAGTTCATCAACTATTAACGCATCCAAATTTCTAGAATTATCCACCTCAAGTGCAATGTTAAAAAATATTAAAGAGAAAATTTTGAATCTAATAAGAGAGTAAGAAAATATTATGAAATAGAATACATGTTTAATATTTAAGTTTGATTAAAAAAAAGTATGTAATATAAACATGTACCAACCCGGTTGCCTTAATTTTGTTAGAAACTTAATTATCTGTGTCGTAAATGTATAATTGTAAAATTTTTGGAGCACTTCTTGGGAGTGGTAGTAAACTTTCGATAAGGAGGTGATTAGCTTCTTGCAACTTAAAGACATATGATTCATGTCCTTTGTTGATTGAATAATTAATCCTTTCACCCATTGATTAATAATCTTCGTTCGTGTATTGTATCTGAGTGAGTGTGCATACTAATATTATTAGAAAAAAAATTGTTAGGATTTGCAACGTATCCATTACAATATTTTAGAAATATATAACAAATATTTTAAAATCCTTCAATTCTCATTAATCTTAAATTTATCTTTTAATCTCAATCATCTATTTAAAAGTTTTAATCTCAACCATTCGTTCTTATTTTTTATTCCTATATAATTCTCAACACCTTTTCATTCCATAGTCAAGTTTCAATCTCTCGACTTTGTCTTCTCCAAAATTCAATGGTAAATTTTTTAGATCATTTGCTGATCTAATTTTTCGGCCATCAATTATAATTTAAACTCATTTCTCATGAGTTTGTTCTCTTTGGTAATATTTTCGTTCAACAATTAAAAGATTTTGTCAAGAAGAATTTAATCTCACTCATTACTCATGAGTTCGCTTCTCCATTGATCTTCATTGTCAAAAAGTATTTTGTTAAGATTTGGATGAAAAATGACAAATAAACAATGTCAAGTGATAGGTTGTGTTTTTCTTTTTTCTTTGTTCTCTTTCTGAATATTTTCCGCGGAGTACAACACTTATTAATTGTAGTATTCTTGGTATTTTATTTCATATGCAGGGCGTGGTCTGCGAATTTGCTGTGCTTTGAATATAAATAAATTCATGAAATTGTAATATCAATTACCGGAATAATATTTGGAATAGAACAAAATTAATTAAATAAAGGAATTTCAATAATGTACATACTCCAATTAAACTGTAATATGAGTGTTGATTGAATTATTTTCTATATTATTGTGATTAACCATTAATTATAATTGTTTGAAATAATTGAAAATTAATTACACATCAAAATTTAAGAAAGGAAGGCTCTAAAATTACGCATTTATCCTTTCATCGTCACATATGTGTTAATTTTAACTTTGACCAAATTTCGTATTTTATATATGGTCGTCGTACCTAATTTCTTCAATTAATTTATTAATTGATTTCATATACCATTATTTCAGCAAATCATCATTAACAATATCATATGAAATTAAGTAATTAATTAGTTGTACAAATCAATACATAAAAGTTATAATTGATTATTGTTTAAACACTTTTTTTTTTCAATCTTATTATTTGGTAATTGATTTTTTCTTAAATTATTTATATACGTATATATTTAAACTAAATTGCTGAGGATTAACTTTAATAGTAAACACTTATATATAATGCAAATATGCTAAAAAAAATTAAATTGATTGGTGCATAATTTACTCTGTTACAGTTATAATATTAATTTGACATTTAATTATATTATTATGAATACGGACGTTGCAGTGGTTTACGTAACAGCTTAATTTGAGATTTCTACACACATTACTCCTATTTAATAATTACTCCTATATAATTGACAAATCTAGAGTGGATGATTCACTTATATAAATTACTAGCCAAAATAAATACTGTTATTTTTAAATATTGCCAGCGAGGGATACAGTATACGGGTGTATTTTGGTGTGGGTAAAAATTCAATTTATATAATTGACAGAATCAATGTATTAATTTGTCAACCATAAAGGAGGAGTATTAATTATAAGGATTCTTGATATAAGTAATATAATGTTCAATACTCAACTTGAATCTTATTATTCTCGGTAATTTCTATCTTATCATTATTGACGCTAACTATTTTTATTCATTTTTTCCACTATTTTATTTTTAGTTCAAATAATAAGTATTTTTCATTTGAATCAACAATACCCATAAATTAGTTCAAAAAATATTGCATATCTTTGGAGAAAATTTCTTTTTACATTCGGTAACTCAAGTCTAATTCAATTTATATCATTTAAGTTTCACTTTTTCATTAATGTGCTAGGATATTCAATTTACATTATTTTCAATTAAAATTTCAGTCAAATAACTCAATTTACGTTCTTTATATTTAAAATTTAAAAAAAATTAAAAAAAATTAAAAAATTTCATAATTTTTTTTAAACCTCATTAAAATAAAAAAATGTGTAAAATAAAATTTTAAAATCCTAAAAAAAAATTAAATTCTAAAAAACTGAAATTGTGTAAATTAAATTTTCTAAAAATTCTAAAGATCTCATTAGAATGAATTTGGGATGATTTATGGTTGATCAAGGCGGAATCAACGTGATATTTTTTTTATGAAATATTTATAATTTTTATTATTCTTATAAGATTCTTAGAATTTGTAATTTCTAATCTATATATTTATAAAATTTTAATGAGATTTTTAGAAATTTTAATGATATTTTTCTTATTTTATAAAGAGATTTTTAAAATTTATTAATTTTTAGGATTTTCGAATTTTTATTTTACACTTTTTATAATTTAGGTGAATTGGAGCGTGTAGAGGTTGAGATGGATGCTAAAGTGGTTGTGGATGCATTGAACTCAGAAGACACATAATTTTCAGTTTTTGTAAATTTTATTTCGGAATGTAGAGAAATTTTACTTTCTATCCCATTTTATATCGTGAAATATGTCAACTGTGTGACCAATACTAGAGTTATTAGGAATTTTACAAATCATCATGAATGGAATGACCCTCCGACTTTCGTGGTGGACATCCCTACTGGCATTTGCAACTGTTAAATCAATTTCTTTTAAAAATAATCGTCATTGGATATAAAACCAATTATTGTGTGAAAAATATTAAAGACAAGATTTTATTTTATAGTAATAATTATAAAATTTATAGAAACCAATATTTGTATTATTATTTTGTAGTCCATCTGTTCCATAATAATTTTTACATTTACTTTTCGAAATGTCCCACAATAACTTTTACAATTTTTTTGGACGTCCCATAATAACTCTCCACTAGCTCTTAGCCCTTTATCAATTTTACTTTCACAATAACTTCAATTTTTCACAAAAATGTTTGTATTGCTACAACATTATTTTTTATCTAATTTTTTTACAAATTTATACATGTTTAAAAGATTATTTTTAATTAATAAATTAAAATTAAAATATATTAAAAATTTATTTCAACTCCGCGTAAAACGCGGGTCTTACACTAGTTTTAGAAATATATGGCAAAACTTTAATTTCCAAAAAAGAAAAATCATTTTAGAAATACATATATATAGGTTTTTGGGCCCACTACAACATTTTGGATATATATATATTGTGCAACATATATACTTTTTTTTTTTTAATTACATTAAATACCCATCCCTTTTTCCCTCCCATGACTCGAACCCATGATCTAAGACTTAGGTAGTGGTGCTCTAACCACTTGAGCTATCCCACTTTATCGTGCAACATATATACTGTACTACAATATTTTTTGAAATATATACTGTGCAAATAATTGTAAACTTTGAAAACATAAATTTGAGGGATGTACATATAATAATTTGATATGAATTGGGATCTGCACTCGTGTGGCGAGCATGCCGTCGGCTCTTGTCCTCTCTACCATAAATCGGTCTTGATCCTAAGGGTTGGGGGTTTGTGCTGCCTCACCGGTTTCCACTCGGGGTGATGGTTGCCAAGTCCGGACTCTGCCCTTTACCGATTTTTCACTTCTCTCCACTCATCGCTCTCTCTCTCTTTACCATCTATCGGGTCAATTGTTACATAACATTCACAATCCACAATTCACTCACCATTGACATCAATTATATGAAATTGGATTAAAAATAATAAAGGAAACAAAGATACATTAAATTATTTGATATTACTCCGTATTATAATAATTAACATTAAAGAAACAAAACATTAATTTGACTTAAAAAAATTACTCTCAGTCTCACAAAATAAATAGCCACATTTGATTTTACACACAGATTAAGAAACCAGTTGAATCTTATTTACTCTCAATGAGTAATTATGGTTTAAGTTTAATTAGGAATAAAAATGTCTTAAAACAAATACTTAAGTAAAATTGAAAATATGTATAATTTGGGACATCCAAAAAAGAAAAATGTGACTATATTTATGAGATTGAGAGAGTAATAATTTAATTTGAAATAGTCAATATATAATTATACTAATTACCATGATTCAATGCATTAATGAATAATATACTGTAATAAATAGAGTTTTGACTTTACATTCTTGATTATTATGCCATAAATTATGCTAACTAAACACACAAATATAAGTATGTGATTAAAGGGATGACTTGATTTCCATATTTTACAAATACATTTAACTTCATTCACATTAATTAATTGTGTCATTAAAAAAATATTAATAGAATTTAAAGAAACATACTCTCTTCGTTTTTTAATAAGTGTCGTTTTAACTTTTTTCAACAAATTAAGATTATAAATTATGGTCTATATTACCCTTCATTAATTGTAACTAATTTTAATATAGAAATTTTGTTTGATAAAGAACGTGGTCAAGAATGTAGCTAGTATTCATAAACCAAATTAATTTTGGTATAAACAATATTTATGGAATTTATTTATGAACAATATATATGGTAAATGAATAAGGGTAAAATAGTCAAAATTAAAGAAAAAAACCTAGAATGACATTTATTTTAAAATTAATTAAAAAGTCAAAGTGACACTTATTAAAAAACGGAGGGAGTATGTACTAACTTCAATCAATTAGGAAACTTGAAATTTACTTTAAAAAATTAATAATTTAATTTAATATTAATTACCAAGATTCGATCCATTAATAAATAATAAAATAAGTATAGTTTGACTTGGTATATTCAAATTGTTATACCATAAATTTTGCTAAGTAAATTTATAAAAGGTAAAGTCTAGTATGCATTCGAATGCATGTTATGCACTCTAGTCCATGTTGCACTTTTTAGTTTTACTGATTTACACTTTTTGGTAAATGGTGTTGCACTTTTCAATTATTACTAAGAATATTATTATACAGTTTAATAATTGAAAAGTGCAACACCATTTACCAAAAAGTGTAAGTCAGTAAAACTGAAAAGTGCAATATGGACTAGGGTGCATAACATGCACTCGAGTCCATAGCAGACCAACCCTTTATAAAAAATATACGTGATTGAAAACAATAATTGATGATTTAATTATAACTAAGATATTAAATAAAATAATTAACATATTCGTGAGATTAGTAGTATAATGTTTCTTAATTTTTGATGTATAGATTTCAAAAACATAAAAAAAGTAATAAAAAACAAAAGTATACAAAACTAAAATCCAATTATACATGATTTCTTTTTTTACAATGAAAAACATGTAATCAATGGAAAAACATGTAATAACAAATCCAATAAAAAAAATTATATTAAAAAAACATGTAATAACAATCAATGTTTAACATGTACGGTAATAACAACTACATTGATGTATAGTTTTTTACATTGAAAAACTAAAATCAATGGATACCCTATAAAAGAAAATTATATTAAAAACTTTAAGTACACTACAAAAAACGCGCGTCATAGGGACGGACAAATGTCGACAGATTATAGTCCGTCGGCATTTCCGACGGATATGCTGACGGATTGAAAAGTCAACATGCTTGCTGACGGATTTCCGTTCCGTCAGCATTTACCGAGGGAAAATGCTGACGGATATTTTGAAATATGTATGCCGACGGAAATGCCGACGGAGACCCGTTGAATCCGCACCGCCTCGTTTTCCAATAAGGTAACCGTTGGCATTAAAAGTGGGCGGTTACCGAGGTAAATGCCGACGGAATATCCGTCGGTATTTGTTTTTTTTTTTTTTATATAAGGGCCTCGATGATCAGAATGCGTTTTAGAAAAAAAAAAAAAAAGGGAGTGCGTGAGTGAGGATTCGGTGGGGAAGACGAAGATGAGGACGAGGCTATTGAAGCAAATTTCTCCGATTACATTGATACGGTACGTTTTCTTAATTAGTTATATTACTTAGTTTTAATACTTATATTTGTTTATGCATGGATATGTGTAAATATGAATAATTTAATGTTGATTTGCATGTTATTGATTTGGTTAGTTGTTAAAATATTATGATCATGTTAATTAGTACGTATGTTATTTAATTTGTTGATTAAGCTAGAATAATTTTGATAGAGTAGTTTTTTAAGTTTAATTAATTAATTGTTATATGCATGTATAGTTAATTACTAGTTTAATTTAATGGTGTAATTTTGATATAGAATATTTTTAATGTAGGTAGTGCATGTTTCAATCAATTGTTTAAATTAGTTTAGATATAGTAGTTCGACCGTTGGATCACGTTGTAATTAGAAATATGTTGATTAAATTAGGAATACGCTATATTAGTAAAAAATTTAAATTAGGAATATGTTCATTAAATTGATAATTATTGACCCAATTAGAAAATTATTATTTTAATTAGTTTTAGGTTTGTTAATTTAGGAATATGTTCAATTTTTTATTATTGAATAAGTTAGGTAGAAAAATAATAATTAGAAAAATAATAATTAAATTAGGTTATTGTTGATTAAATTAGGAATATGTTGATTAATTAAATTAGGAATATGCTATATTAGTAAAAAATTTAAATTAGGAATATGTTCATTAAATTGATAATTAGAAAATTCCAATTAGAAAAGTATTATTTTAATTATGTTTAGATTTGTTAATTTAGGAATATGTTAATTTAGAAATATTTTTAATGTAGGTGATGCATGTTTCAATCAATTGTTTAAATTATTAGTTAATTAGATGGTTCGACGGTGGTATCACGTTGTAATTAGGTTATATATATTGTTTTGATTTAAATTAGGAATATGTTGATTAAATTAGGAATTGATTAAATTAGGAATATGCTATATTAGTAAAAATTTTAAATTAGCAATATGTTCATTAAATTGATAATTAGTAAAATTATGTATTTTTTATTGATTGAAACAGATGAGTGAACAAGTACCGAATTAGGGTTCTGGTTCACGTAGGTCGTCATTTTGGTCACGTCGTTCAAGGAGGTCTCGGGATGAATCATTACCTGTGATGGCTTCTCCTCCTCCTCCTGTGGCAGTGTCGCCGCCGCCGCCGACTACGATGTCGGCTGGTTCGTCATCCTCTTCTCGTCAGCATCCCGTTAGAGACACAAGGCAACCCCTTGAAATCATTTCAGGAGCGTAAGTCAATAATTCTAATGTTTAACAGTATTCAATAACGATTAACTTTATTTATTTATTTATTTATAATGTGTTAGTTTATAAATTTGTTAATAATTTTACAGGTTGGTGCCCGATAATGAGGTGTCCAGGATCTGCACACAAGCCTTTAAGAAGTGCAAGATTTCTAAGGGTGCTATCACTTGGTTGATGGTGCCACAACCTAAAAAGGATGAATACTTCGAGGAGTTCCAGGTATATAATTACAATAATTAAAGTTTATTAAATAACTAATTATTCATATTATTTGATAAATATGTTGAATATTTGTATAGAAAAAGGCCCGTTGGGATACGGCGATCTACTCGGACGACACTATTTACGAGAAGTGGTACGGTGTTTGTTCTACTCGGTACACGAACATGATGTACGACTGGAGAACGGCTTGGCGTGATCGTGACGTGAATCGTGTTCTGGGGGTAGAGGATGGTGTTGACCTGTGGGAGTCGTTGGTTGAGAAGTGGTTGGACCCGGCTTACCAAGAGAAGTGTGAGAAAGCTCGGGCCAACCGCAGAACCGACGTTGGAGGCGGGATGGCAGTGCATCGGGGGGGAGCTCGGTCCGTCCTCGAGCAATCACTTGCTATCGTAAGTTTTCATTAATTTTTAAAAATTAAATAATTATAGTTAATTATTTTATATTAGTTATCTAAATTAATTTGTATATGTTTATTTGATACGTAATAGGAGCGGGAGACTGGACGTCCACACACCCACTTGGATCGGATGAGTTTTCTTCATCCGTTTAATGCCGATACACTGACGTCCACCTACGGGCGCACTACTGACCTCCACGTAAGTTTAATTAAATTTATGTATTAATTAAATTATATATATAGATAATTAAATTAATTTTAATTTTTTAATTATGTAGTTGAGCGTCCGACAGAGGATTGAAGAGGCCGAGACGCAAGCCGCCGCGACTACTGCTGAATCCGGAAGCAGCGGTACCCCTCCGGCTGTTGACGTGGACCGGTGTTACCTTGACGTTGCCCCGACCTCCAAGGGAGCCGACGAATGAGGCATTTCGGTTTTATGAGATGCTCAAATTAGTCGAAGAAGATTTATATCCGGGTTGTGAATCTCACTCACAGTTGTCATTTAATGCACGACTCATGAACATTAAGACCGAGAACAAGCTTTCTAACAGGGCATATGAGCAAGTGACACAGTTATGCAGTGAAATTTGTCCTCAAAATAATAAGGTGCCTACGACGTTTCATCAAAGCAAACAAATGTTGAAGAATGTTGGTTTGCCGGTTGAGAAGATTGATTGTTGTGTGAAGGGTTGCATGTTATATTGGGGTGACGAAGATAGCAGTCTGAACATGTGTAGATTGTGTGGCCATCCCCGGTACAAAGAGGCACGTCGAAAGGGACCTGGTGGTCAATCGAAGAAGACAAAGAAGAAAGTGCCATATAAGAAGATGTACTACCTTCCTATCATTCCTCGTTTGATGAGATTATATCAATCAAGTGCCACTGCACAACACATGACGTGGCATGCTACAGATTCCTCTTCGGCTGAGTCGAGGGAGATGCGACATCCGGCAGACTTAGAGGCCTGGAAACATCTTGACAACGTGTTTCCAGATTTTGCTTGTGAACCGAGGAATGTGAGATTAGGTTTGTGTACTGATGGTTTTGCACCATTTGGGATGCATGGGAAGCAGTATTCTTTGTGGCCGGTGATACTGGCTCCGTATAATCTTCCTCCGTGGATGTGCATGAAACCTCAAACAATGTTTCTGACTGTATTGGTGCCTGGACCAACGAATCCAAAGGACAAACTGGATGTTTATCTCCAACCTCTTATAAAAGGCTTGATCTTCTTATGGGAGAATGGAGTCCAAACGTACGATGTTTTTAGAAAGCAGAACTTCACGATGCGTGCTGCTCTTTTATGGACCATTAGCGACTTTCCTGCATATGGTATGTTGTCCGGGTGGAGTACGGCCGGAAAGAAAGCATGTCCGTATTGTATGGAGAATTCTGAAGCTTTCAGTCTCCCGGTGAGTAGAAAAGTTTCATGGTTCGATAATCACCGTAGGTTCTTACCTCAAGGTCACCCATTTCGAAGAAATAAGAAGAACTTCGTAAAGAACAGAGCAGTCACAAACAATTGACCTCCACTTCGAGATGGTATTTTATACATTTATTTAATGAGTATTAAACGTATATTTATCTATTGCTTTTAGTGTCACTTATAATTTACTCTCCGTACAGGACGTAGGTTGTTATATGAGATTCAGTGGACGGGGTTGAAAAAAAGTACTGAGGAAAATGCAGCGGAACACAACTGAGGAATTGAGGGTGGTTGGAACAAAAGGAGTATTTTTTGGGACTTACCATACTGGAGTTCACTATTGATACGACACAATTTGGATGTGATGCACATTGAAAAGAATGTGTTTGACAATGTGTTCCACACAATCATGAACACCGAAGGCAAGACGAAAGACACTCCAAAGTCTCGGGAGGATTTGGACACTCTTTGTCGCCGTCCAGAGTTGAAAAAGGATGAGCGTACAGGTAAATTTCCAAAGGCTAGCTACACACTGGATAAGCCACAAAAACAAAGATTGTGTAGGTGGATAAAGGAGTTGAACTTTCCGGACAGCTACGTGTCGAACTTGAGTCGATGCGTAGACACAACAACGGGTAAGGTTGCAAGGATGAAGATTCATGATTGTCATGTATTTATGCAACGCTTGATACCGATTGCGTTCCGAGAACTTCTTCCTCTCAATGTGTGGAGGGCTATCACTGAATTAAGTCTATTTTTTAGAGATTTAACGGCTACAACGATCACGATCGATGATATGATTCGTTTAGATGAAGACATTCCAGTGATTTTGTGTAAGTTGGAACAAATTTTTCCACCTAGCTTCTTTAACTCGATGGAACACTTACCCGTTCACTTAGCGTATGAAGCGAGAATTTGTGGTCCGGTGCAATACAGGTGGATGTACCCATTTGAAAGGTAAAATCTTACTTATTTTATTTCATTACAATTACACATGCATTCTTATAAGTTATATATATATATATATATATATATGTGTGTGTGTGTGTGTGTGTGTGTATCAGGTATCTCCACAACTTGAAACGCAATGCTAAACAACAGGCAAACGTTGAAGCATCCATTGTGAATGCATATTTGAATGAAGAGGTTGACATGTTTTGTTCTTATTACTTTGAAGATCACGTCAACACAAAGTTAAGAAGTGCTCCACGTAACTTCGGTGGTACATCCGCTGACGATATCAGTGAAGAGGTCGATGGAATGCTCTCCATATTCAAGTCTAAGGGACGGCCAATAGGAAAACCCATTGAACGTTATTGGGAGACGAACTCGGAGGCGGAAATAGCACAAACGTATGTGTTATTGAATTGTGATGAAGTTCAGCCATACATTGAGTAAGTATTTCATATATAAATCGTCTATTTAAATACCACTTCATTTATGTAATTTAATATTAACCAAGTTTTTGAATGTTGTGAATTAGGATGTACACTCAAGAACTACGACGAGCAGAACCAAACATCTCAGATGCATATATAGATTCTCGTATTCAACGTGAATTTTCCCGATGGTTCGAACGTTATGTGAGTACCATTTAATTATGTTTTACGTAAATAAATTAATATTTATTTTAATTAATTTTAAATTGAGCCGTATAGGGACGGGATAACGCTCTTAACAGTCGATTCTTACGAGATCTCAGCAAGGGACCACTACGTCGTGTAAAGACTTACAACGGTTATATTGTGAAAGGCTACAGATTTCATACGTCTGGGTATGCATCGACAAAGGCAACTACCAACAGTGGCGTCTGCGTTAGCAGTGCGAATTACAATGCAGATGCAAGTGATTACTTTGGGGTGCTACGGGAAGTCGTCGAAGTAGAATATCCAGGATATCCAGTAAAGACTGTAGTGTTGTTCAAGTGTCATTGGTTTGATTCAGGCCATCTAGGAACAAGAATTCACCCGGAGTACAAGCTCGTTGATGTTAGTTCGAAAAGGACGTATGTTGCGGATGATCCATTTGTATTTGCCCATCAAGTATCTCAAGTATACTACTGCACATATCCGGGAGCTCCACGTGGTTATGAATGGCACGCTGTTTGCAAAGTAAAGGCAAGGTCAATGGTAGAAGTCCCTAAAAAGGACAAAAATACTGAAGATGAATCTCCATTTCAAACAGAACAAATAGAGACTCCAACTGAAGTCTTTACGGGAGATTTCAATCTTTCTGTACCCTTGACGGCTGCAAATCCCCAATTAATCGAAATTGAAGGTGAAGAGGAGGGGGATGAAGAAGAGGATGAAGAGGACAATGAAGATGAGGATGAAGAGGAGAATGAAGAGGACAATGAAGAAGATGAGGATGAGGAAGATGATGATAAGGAGGAGGAGGAGGATAAGGATGAAGAGGAGGATGAAGATGAAAATTAATTCAATTAATGTAATGTATTTATTTCTTATTTTATAAAAGTTAATTAATTATTTATCATTTAGGTACAAATTATAAAAATTAAATTTACTATAAATATAAATCACAACCAATATATATATTAATATATGTGGAAGAAATGAATTTTGTTATTTTTTTTAAAAATATTTTGGTAATTTAGTAGGTCTAGTATATATATAGAAAAAATTGAATTAATAAAAAAAAAAAAAACCGCCAATATGCTGACGGAATTAACTTTCCGTAAGAATTTACTTTTTGAAAAATGCCGACGGATTATCCGTCGGTATTTATACATGCCGACGGAATATAAGGCCATATATAAAACCTCAACCTAGGGTTTTCTTTCACTCTTCTCTCTCTATTTCAGTCTCTCCCGCGCCGATTTCTCTCCACCGTGAAGCATGGCCGCCGCCCAATCTGTGCTCCTCCGGCCGACCTTCCGCTTCCACTGCCTCGTCGACGCCGTTCAGCCACAACCGTCTACTTCTTCTACAATCGTCTCCATTCTTGCTTCTCCGGCGTTTGAATAAGTGGGCCGACTCCGACTCCGACGTAAGTGATTTTGAGTTTAGATTGAAAAATTTTGAACTTCAAGATCGATTTTTTTTTTAATTTTTTGGTTGTTTCCTTGAAGTAGACGAAGTCGCCGCCCTTCGCCGGAGACTGGAAGAAGACGAAGCCACCGTCAGTTTCTAGAAGTACTAGATGATGATGATCAAGTAAGCTTCTAATTAATTACTAGTATTAATTTGATTTGATTAAAATATATTAAAGAAATTGGTTTAATTTGATCAATGTGATTGTACTACTGGTGCAGGTGGATGAATTGAAGATTGAGTTATATATATACTGTGCGCAGATTGGAGGCTTATGGATGAATACTTTTTGAAGCATGAGGATATGTAATAAAAACAATGGCAATTTCTTCACATTCCCTTGCACTTTTTCTTACCATAATATTTTCCACTGTTATCCTCCATTGTTCATCATCATCCATTGCTTCAGACCAACTGAAATTCTGGTCGGAAAATGTAATTCTGGTCGGGGCCTCCCCGGCCACCCATATTTTTTTTATTACTATTTTGTTTTAGTGACGGATATTCCGTCGGTAAAATGCCGACGGATATTCCGTCGGTCAAATGCCGACGGATATTCCATTGATATGTGAATTTCGAAATCAATTTATTCAAAATTAATTCAGTCGGGTTTCCGACGGCATTTCCGACGGCAATTAATTTCTTTTATAATTATTTTAATTCATTCTAATTTCTTTCATAATTATTTTAATTCATTCTTTCCGACGGAATGTTGACCCGGTTTGTTAAACGGGTTGTCGGGAATACCGACGGACAGTCCGTCGGAAAAAGATGACGGACATTTTCCCTCGGCATTTCCGTCGGAAATACCGACGGAATTCAAAAATTCGTCGGCAAAAAAAGCTGACGCCGAGAAAGGGGACGTCCGACTTTCCGTCGGTAACCTCGGCGGCCGACGGAAAATCCGTCGGTAAATCCGTCTCTAAAACGCCCTTTTTTTGTAGTGGTAGTACACACTCTGCAAAAACATGTAATAACAAATACAATAAAAAAAATTAAGCCACCTTGCAAGTCTGTGGTTACCTCGAGGCCGGTAGGAACGCGGGTGGCTGGGTGCGGCGATTGGAGGTGGGCAACTGTGTGCGGCACTGCGGCTTGGGGGAAGGGAGGTTGGCGCTGCGCGGTGGGTGCGTCGAACGGGCGAAGAGTCGAGGCTGGCCGCTGGAAAAAAAATCAGATTATGTTATCACTAAAGATCCTCTAAAATAAGGATTAAGAATTGATGATATAATCGTTATGTTATCTACACAAAAAATGACCAACCCAATCGAATAAGATAAACCAGAAATAGAATAAGAAAATGGTGTACTGAGAATCAAACAACAGTGGCGTTGATGGAGAATTTCAGCGAGAAGAAGCACAATAGAGAGAAAACGGAGTGGCACAAGAAAAGAGAGAGTGAAAAATATGTAACCCTATACACTTGCAATAAATGGTAGAGATCAATTAAAAAAAATAAAGGGTTTAGATTAAATTCTATGAGAGGGAAATGATGAGAAGAAAGGGATTTTTAAATGAAGAGAATTGGGAGGAGAGAGACTGTGATAAGTCAAGAAAATTGTCACACATGTCATTAGAAAGTTTGCAAATATCTATATACTAGTGTAAGACCCGCGTATTACGCAGGATTGTAAAAATAATTATTTAACACAGGGTAAAATTTAATATAATTTTTTTAAATGTATAGGTATGTAATTTAATTTACTCTGAAAAAAATATAAAAAAATTTGAAAGGAACAAAAAATAAAATAAAAATAATAATAAATGTAAATTGATACAAAATTATATTTTTGTGAAGCATATAGAATTAGATTTAGAAACTGAAAATGAGTGGATAAGAAAGTCAAGTCCGTTATAAATCATTTAAAAAAAGAAATAAAAAATTTAAAATTCAAAGTTACATAATTAAAGAGATTTTAAAATGGGGAGAAGGTATATTGTGTTCAATTTTGGTCCCTTTTTTTTTTGTTATTTTTCTAGATAAATCAATTTTTTTGTGAGAATTGCATGCACTCGGTATATATTGTGAGTTACAATATGAATAAAATAATTGGACATGCTGTAAAATTAAATGACAATTTGAGTAATTAAGAGAAAGATAACAATGAAAATAAAATGATAACTCTTTTTTAAGAATAAATTATATACTCCGAACCAAGCAAATTCAGTAATTGTCTCTTTTTCAAGTATGTCATCCAATGTAAACTATCATATCTATTAAAAAACACTTTACTTTTGGTCTTTTTCAAGTAAGTCATCCAATGTAGACTATCATATCTAATTAAAAAACACTTTACTTTTGGACAACTGCACTATCGATGACACCAATACTTTTATTTACTTATACATGTATGATACTTCATTAAACATTTGATTTATTTAGACGATAGAATTACAGATCAAAATTGTGAAAAAAAGAGAGCTTAATATACCTATATATTATTTTAACATAATGCATTAACAAATAATTCTGAATATATTAGTAATTTACGTATACAATTTTTAGTACATCAAATAATTGATAACAAAATTAGAATTTAAAATAATGATTGAAATATGCTTTTGTAACACAAAATGGTGTGATTTCCTTTTGAAACGTAGTTTTGATTTAAGAAGATTAACCTGCAAAACAAAATTAAAAGAAAATCAATTGTGAGTGAAACAAACTGTGAAAAGTGATTAAACAAAAAGTGGAAGAGATTAAAAAAAATAGTGAACGAACCTATAAAACTGAATCAACCGTTTATTCCCTGGAAAAAGTTGTGCAAGGACTGATTATGTCACACAGAGGTTTAGAATTCTAGTAGAACCCACGTACTTTGTGGGATTTTGAAAAAAAAAAATACTTAGAGGTTTAGAATTCCTATTTGATGTATACAAAATCTTCTGACTTATAGTAACCGAGTGAAAATAATGAAAGATCGTCATGAAATTTGTTCAATAAAATAAAATTCATAAAATGCAATAAAAATTGAACCTACCGATCAATCGTATAAAAAATCGACCTCAATTCTAATTTTAACAATGAAGAAAATAAATAATATGACTGATTGAGCTAATTCACCAATAAAGTCTAAAAAACACATGATTGAAGAAGTACCTAAATGGAATGGCAGTAGAAGATGTGGCTCCAATATCATAATCATACAACAATCCTCCAAAAGTGGGGAATAGAGACTTGTCATATATCACACTTGTGGACTTGCCTATGCATTCAATAAAAATTAATACAACACAAATTTGCTAAATGATCCCAAAAATCAAGCATTTGAAGTGAAATTAATGATGCAAAAAGTGCTCATGAGAAGTTGTAAACGTAACCAAAGAATAGTAAAAACAATAGAAAATAAATTAGAAAAAAATACAAATTAAAAAAATACAGAGAATAGAAAATTGTAAAAATCAAATTAAAAAAATGACACACCATTAAAAGAGCTTACCACGGCGGCACAATGTAGTCGAGACGACGGAGTGAAGCAATTGTGGGAGTGGGAGAGAGTTGAAAGGAGCCGAGAAGAAGAAAGGATAATAACAAAGTTGACTGATTTCCACATAAATCTAATTACTGATTCACACAACATAGTGTAAAATTGAAGAATAATCAGCTACTTGAGAAGAAGAATGGAGAGTTTAGAGGAGAGTAACGGCAGCATTAATAAGAATGGAGAGATTAGAGGAGAGTAACGGCAGGGCATATTAAAGTGTGAATAATGAAAATGGAAAAATAAATGAAACCGTAAAAATAACTTAATGGTCGAGATCGAATAACATAATAACGGATAGTTAAAATTATATTAGGAATTACCGTTTATATTAAGATGGGCTTTAGGCCCACTGATATCAATTTAACAAACACGGCTCAAGTTTGATAGTTTAGGGCCTTCATAGATACGCACCTAGATATGCTTAGATACAGCATATATTGTTTGTTAGTTGGTTACTAGGACTACGCGTGTATATATATATGCACTCCCTCTTCTTTGTTTGGAATCAAGAAAACATATGAAATTCATTGGCTATTTTGCCAGATTTAACATGGTACCAGAACAGGAGTCTTCCTGGTAAAACTTCCGATATAGGCAGTTTTCTTTTTTTCTCTCTTTGATCGATTCCTGAAGACCGCTGTGGAAAGCAACAATGGCCGATGATAAGCCCGACGGAAAAGGCACCGGGACCGGCAGCGGCTCGAGTGCAGCAGCTGTCGTGATTGATCCCATGTCCCCCCTACTATCTACACGCATCGGATAAACCTGACGATACGTTTGTAGGGGGCACCTCTCAAGGATGGAAATTACGGCGATTGGTTGGACGACATGACCAACGCACTATATGCCAAGAACAAGATTGGATTTGTTAATGGTGAAATCACGATGCCTCAGGCCGACGATCCATACATGCCGTATTGGAAACGCGCGAACGCCATGGTAAGGGGATGGCTATTAACCAGTATGGAGCCCGAAATCCGGCGAAGTGTAAAATTCAGGACGGCCCGTGAGATTTGGATTGATCTCGAGGAGCGCTTCGGTAAGGAGAGCGCCCCCTGAGCCTATTAATTGAGGTGCTCGCTCGGAATGATCCGCCAAAACAGCGACACAGTGTCTGCGTACTACAGCAGATTGAGAGAAATTTGGGACGAGGCCATCTCCGTGTCACCTATTCCAGCGTGCTCCTGCACCGGCTGCACATGTGGCGGCTGCAAGTGCGATATGGCGAAGCAGTTGTTACAAAGGATGGACAGAGATCGATTGTACGACTTCTTGATGGGACTCAACGGCGCTCATAATTCCATTCGAACACAAATCCTCAGTACGCGACCAGTTCCTTTGCTAAGCACAGCGTATCATCTGGTTTCAGAGGATGAGCAGCACCGAACAATCTCGACATCGAGAAAACCAATCGGCGAAGCAGCGGCATTTCAACTGCAGTCCAAGAAAGCATACGAGTCAAGCAAAAATGTCGATCTTAACCGCAAGCCAAAAGACGGACGACACTGCAGCCACTGTGGTAAGACAAACCACACGTACGATACGTGCTTTGAAAGGGTCGGCTACCCCCTAAATTGGAACAGGCGAGGTCAGGGCGGAAGAGGTAATGGACGCGACGAACGAGCACCGACCAAAGATGGCGGGAGGCGTGCCGACACACCGCGCGCTGCACACATCGATACCGATCCGAGCCCAGTTCCAGGCCTGAATGCCGAGCAGTTTCAACGTCTCACATAATTCATACGCAGTGAACGTGAAAGCAAAACTACCCCTGGGTCCGATGTACATATGGCAGGTATGAAAGACCTTTATCGATGCTCTTGGATCATTGACACAGGAGCTACAGAACAAATCACTTTTGAAGAATCGTTGATGTCTGATATTGTGACAAACAGTGGAGAACCACCCGTAAAAATTCCGAATGGAGATGTTATACCCGTTCACTCAATTGGAAGAATTGCATTGAACAATGGGCTGCAACTCAACCGCGTGTTGCACGTCCCATCGTTCCATTGCAATCTCATTTCCGTCAGTCGCCTTGCAAAGGATTTAAATTGTGTATTCACGTTGAACTCACACTCGAAGACGCTGATTGGACTGGGTAAATATCGTGACGGCCCCTACTATATGGAGCCAACACATAGACGAGCACTGGCTGTTGTTGGAACTTCAAGTCTGTGGCATCGACGATTAGGGCACGCTTCTGATGGAAAGCTGCAACAAATTAACTATTTACTTGTTTTTAAGAAAAATGATACCTTTTGTGACTCTTGTATCCGGGCTAAGCAGACCCGCCTTCCTTTTCATGCAAGCACTCGTATTACTACCGAATGTTTTGAACTCATACATTGTGATATTTGGGGACCGTATAAATGCGACACATTTCCTGGCGCTAGATATTTCTTATCCATAGTCGATGATTTCAGCCGTGGGGTTTGGGTATTCCTTTGTCGCCACAAATCCGATATAGCTAATCTCCTGGCACAATTTTGCAATATGGTCCAAACACAATTTCACCTCAAGGTTAAACGCGTTCGATCAGATAATGGGGTGGAGTTCCGATCAAGTTCCTTGCTCAAATACTATGGTGATAATGGAATTAAGTGAGAGCTCATGCACCGACACACCACAACAAAATGGAGTCGTGGAGCGAAAGCACAGACACATCTTGGAAGTGGCACGTGCATTACGCTTTGAGTCCAATCTACCAATCGAATTTTAGGGAGAATGCATTCTCACAGCCGTTTATATTATAAATCGTCTTCCGTCGTTAGTAACTTCACAAAGAACGCCCTTTGAAATCTTGTTTCGACGGAAACCCACTTATGACCACCTTCGCGTATTTGGGTGCTTGGTATATGCACACGAGAATCATCGCAAGGATAAATTCGATGAACGCGGGAGCGCTTGTGTTTTCGTGGGATACCCAAGTGGACAAAAGGCCTACCGTGTGTTTGATTTACAACCCCATAAAATTTAGAGCTCTCGCGACGTCACATTCCTTGAAGATATATTTATGTTCCATGGAACTGGGGAGCTAGATTTCCCTCAATCCGTTGCTCGCGCACTCACCCGTACTCAAGAGAAACCCGCCCATTCAAATACACCAGTCTCTCCGCTGCGACCTTTCGTCCGCCAAACTCCACCCACCATCGGCGAGGCTGCGGACGCACTTGTTCCACAGTCGGCCGGTGTTTCTCCTGACACCGATCCCACCGTCCTTGCCAGCGACGAGTCCAGCGAACCCATCACCCACAGCCCAGGCGACACATCCGCCGATCACAACGAGTCGGCTCCAGCACCATCTCAACGTGCCCCCACCCAGCGTGACGGATCTAGGGCCAAGCGACAACCAAAACACCTCGCAGACTTCGTCACAGACTTGCCACCATCGGTAGATCACTCACGGACTGCCGCGACCTCGGTGGCGTACCCCCTCACAAATTTTGTCGCCTATGAAATTTTTTCAACCGAACACAAAGCCTACTTGGCTGCAATCACCAACCGCGATGAGCCAAAACACTTCTCGCAGGTCGTTAAGGACCCACTTTGGCGAGAAGCAATGCAAAAGGAGATCCAAGCCTTAGAAGAAAACGGCACATGGAAGCTGGCCGATTTACCTCCCGGGAAGAAGGCAGTTGGCTCAAAATGGGTTTATAAGATTAAGTACAGACCCGATGGCGAAGTAGAGCGATACAAAGCTCGATTGGTCGCAAAGGGATTCACCCAAATCGAGGGGATTGATTTCCATGAGACTTTTGCCCCCGTCGCAAAGCTAGTCACCGTCCGCTGCATGCTGACCATTGCGGCCAAACGGAACTGGGAGGTCCATCAATTGGACGTAAATAATGCCTTTCTTCATGGTGATTTGCACGAAGACGTCTATATGAATGTTCCGCAAGGTTTCGCTAAAGAGGGGGACCGCCGGGTATGTAAGCTTGAAAGATCACTCTACGGCCTTCGACAAGCATCCCGAAATTGGCACGAAAAGTTCACCCAGGCACTCACTGCCATCGGATTTCAGCAGTCCCGTGCAGATCATTCGTTGTTCGTTCTTCGAAAAGGTGATACCTACATTGCGGCCCTAATATACGTCAACGACGTTCTATTGGCTGGAAACAATTCCGCTCAAATCTCTCTCGTCAAACAACATTTGAACGACCGTTTTAGCATCAAAGATCTTGGAAAGCTGAAGTACTTTCTCGGAATTGAAGTGGCACGTTCACCCGAAGGGTTCGTATTGAGTCAACGCAAATATGCGTTAGACATTCTAGAAGAAAGCGGGCTCCAAGGAGGACGTCCGAGTCCGTTCCCCATGGAGCAGAACCTGAAGCTGCGGCTCGATGACGACAGTCCTGTCGTGGACGCAGGCCAATACCGGCGGATCGTGGGTCGACTGCTATACCTTACCGCCACACGTCCAGATATTGTATTCGCGGTTGGACAACTCAGCCAATTCCTTCAACAACTACGGCAAACCCACCTCGATGTCGTGCATCGCGTGCTTAGGTATATCAAACAGACCCCTGGGCAGGGAATATTTCTCAGTGCCACAGGTGATTTCGACTTGGTCGCGCACTGCGACGCAGATTGGGCCGGATGCCCATTCACGAGACGATCCTCCACGGGTTACCTTATCACCATCGCCGGATCGCCTGTCTCTTGGCGCACAAAGAAACAGTCGGTAGTATCACGTTCGTCGGCTGAGGCGGAGTATCGAGCAATGGCCACAACATCGTGTGAAATTGTTTGGTTGCGATGGCTTTTGATGGATTTTGATGTGCACATTTCCGGCCCGACTCCCATCTTTTGTGACAACCAGGTGGCTAGACACATTGCCGTGAATCCTGTGTTTCATGAGCGGACAAAGCACGTAGAGATGGATTGCTATTTTGTTCGAGAATTAGTTACAAATGGCGTCATCTGCCCTTGCGCCATTTCTACCGAAAATCAAGTCGCCGATATATTCACAAAAGCGTTTGGGACATATCGATTTTGTTACCTTCGGGGCAAGTTGGGTGTTCGAAATCTTCACATTCCAACTTGAGGAGGCATATTAGGAATTACCGTTTATATTAAGATGGGCTTTAGGCCCACTGATATCAATTTAACAAACACGGCCCAAGTTTGATAGTTTAGGGCCTTCATAGATACGCACCTAGATATGCTTAGATACTGCATATATTGTTTGTTAGTTGGTTACTGGGACTACGCGTGTATATATATATGCACTCCCTCTTCTTTGTTTGGAATCAAGAAAACATATGAAATTCATTGGCTATTTTGCCAGATTTAACAGATTAAAACAAAAACAAAAAAAACAAAAAATATCAAATTAATAAGAGTGGAGAGAATTTGAAATGGAGAGTTTTGAAGAAGAGAGAATTAAAACAAATTAATAAGGTTGTGACATGTGGCAAACTTATTAGAGGACACATGTCACAATCTAAATGATTCATTTCAACTCTCTCACCTCCAATTCTCTCAATTTCAAATTTTTTTCATTCTCCTTCATTCTAGCACAACTATTTAATCTACACACTTCCTAAATTTAATCTAAATCTAAGTCGTCGATCATTTTAGGGTTTCACTTCTTAATTTATATATATGTTACATTTTTATATTCATTTTCAGTCAATCTCTCTCTCCCTCTATTTTCCTCCCTTTTTGTACCCCTACTCTTCCCTAATCCTCTACGGACGTCGCACAGCCTCAATTGTACGGTTGATCGGCGCAATTCAACTTCTTGGGATCAATGGTCGTCAATAAATAGGTATGAGATCGCTCCGATTATTTACGTTTTATTTCCACTTTCTATTTTTTCATCTAATTTTTGCAGGTTGAAGCTTCGAACGATGATCTCACCGTTAAAACTACTATCTCAAACACTAGATCATCTGATTTGTTGCTTTTTTTTCCTCGCATTTTAAAATTTATGTTGAGATTAATATAAAGAGTGGCCATTTTAAGATATGTGGTTTCTGTAATGTTTGTATTTTCGCAATCAAATTAGAAGGTGTTTGCCCCTTCTGGAATTAAATTGATATAGTCATGATTCTGACTCAATGCCACACATCTGGACTGGATATGGATATTCAAGCAGTGATCATTAAAACTGTTTGTATGATATGAAACCCTAATTTTTATGTCATGATTACTGACCTTTCTATACTAGGATATTTTTATTTTTAATAATCACTAAATAATTAATTCCAAAAAGTTTTAAATATGTAATTCCATATTTAGAGGGGTGTATTCAATTGAGATTATGTTGGATTTTTTTGGACTTTAAAAAGTCAGTGGATTTAGAAAATCCATAGACTCTATGCAGAGTTTGACTGAATTTTTTATTGATTTATATGGATTTTTATAGATTTGACAGGATTCTGAAATACACATTTTTTTTATTGATTTACATGAATTTCCATAAACTACGCCCCTAAAAAAGCTAGTTCAAAAAAAAAATTATTATTTATCATTATTATTCTCATCTTCATTTTCATCATTTCTCTTTTTATCTTCTTTATATTCGACTGGAAATTCATCAGAGCGACCTTCTTTCCGAAGAAAGTTATGTAATCCAGCGAACTTGTGAATTGCAATTTGAAAATACCAAAAATTCGATTGAATAATTGCGTTTCTGGGGTGACGACCTTGACCACCAAAATCTTTTAGATGATATCGAACACCACGTAATGGGGAATTGACGTCGCTTAGATATTATTGACGGTGTCCGATATACTATAATTTTTAAAGAAAGAACATAATTTTAAAATACAGAGATGTAATTTTTTTTACGATAATAATGGTGGTGAAGAATCTGTGATGCTTATCAAAGAACATAGTTAACACAGTTTTTTTTTTCTTCTCTTTTAGAGTCTTCTAAGAGAATCCGTTGAAATCTCTACGTTTTAGAAGAGATTTTGATTAGTGAAATTTATTTATATTTTTGAAAGAGAATCCAACGAAATCCATAGAGTATTAAAATCCATAGATTGTTGAATACCTAAAGATTTCTAAAGACTTTCTAAATCCGTATTGAATACCTCAAAATTTTAAAAGACTTTTAAAAATCCGGATTGAATACCCCCAGATTTTAAAAGTCCAAAAAAATCCAACAGAATCTCAATTGAATACACTCTCCTTAAATACATGATGATATCATCCGCCGTTCAAGTCTTTAATTCTTATTCTGATCAATAGCGAATTTGATATGTATTTCATATAAATATATATATATATATTAATCCTATATATTTTTTTAAGTTACATATAAAAAAAGGTTTATTAGATTATTTAATTTGACTAATCAATATAAATTATTTAATCCAATTTTTCATGTATTTGGTATGATATTGAGTTGGTCAATTAATATCTATTTCCAAACTTAAAAGAACTCTATATAAGTAAAGTCAATTATACAAACTATAATTTTGGTCGCTAGCTTAACATGTTATATGATATATTTGTACACATTTAATTGTCTAAATTAATATTTGACTAATTAATTAATAGTATGAATTAGTCAGGCATGATTTTCAAACGGTCAATAAATAATTTTTAGAATTACGAAAAGATAACAAACTTATCAAAATTTCAAAATTTATGGAATTAAAGTATTTTTTACGTTTGTCTTTAATTATTTTCTTAATTTTTATAACAATTATTTATAATTCTTTTTTTTTAAATTAGTAAAAAATATGTATACTCTAAATTAGAGATGTTTATCCGGGCCGGGCTAACCGGGTCGGCCCGTTTAACCCTGAAAAATATAGGGTTAGGGTTAATGAATCGTAGGCCCGTTTAAAACAGGGCTTTTTTGACCCGGACCGGTTAGCCCGCGGGTTAAACCGGGCCAGCCCGCCGGGCTACCGGGCCAACCCGCTAGCCCGGGCTTTTTTTTTTTTTTTACTTGCCGAACAATTTTAGACCTTTGGGCCTTGTGTATGCATGTCATTAGCCCAGCGCATATATGAATATACAATATATGAATATATGAGTATAGTATATAATCAATTAGGTTAATTAATAATACAAATAAGTAATATCGCCGTCGGCCGTAATAATTTAATAAGCAGGCAGCACTCAGCAGCAGCAACTCGGTTAGTATTCGTAATGCGTAATGTTTTAATAGGCATGTTTTGCTATGTTTTTTACATATGTTAATATTTATTATTTTAATATATATAGTTTTCTATGTTTTTTAAATATGTATGCTAATATGATATATTGATAATTTGATATGTTCGGTTAGTATTCGTAATGCGTGTTTACAGTAATTATTTTAATTTTTAAGATTCCTTTATTTTTTTGCTTTTTCTTAAATTTAAATATGTAACTCTTCCTCATATTACAATATGGATTTGGATGATTTGGAGATTTTGGGATCTAGTGATGTACCTCCTAGTGAAAATATAGATGGTGATGGACCTGAAAATAATGATTCTGAGAAAGGTAAAAAAAGAAATAGAGCAACTAGCTCTGGGGTATGGAACATTTTTTCTAAACCTATGAATGGGAAGGTAATATGTAAACAGTGTGAGAAAGAATATGTTTGGAATAGTTCGAGTTATGGGACTTCAACACTTAGTCGTCATCTGAAGGTCTGCAAGAATAATCCGAAATTTAAAGATGTTGGTTTAATGTTAGATGGTGAAGGAAAATTAAGGTCTAGGAAAATTGATCCAAATCATGTGCGTCATTTGATTAGTATGATAATTATTTCACATGATCTACCACTTAACTACGTTGAATACAAATGGGTTAGAGAGTTGCATACATATTTGAATCCTGATGTCAAAAGTTTTGGTAGATTAACAGCTACTGTCGATGTCTTGAAGTTGTATGACATTGAGAAGGCTAAATTGAGGCGTAAGATGATTGATTGTCGTGGTAGAATTTGCTTAACTTCTGATTGTTGGACTGCTTGTACTGGGAAGGGTTACATTAGTTTGACAGCACACTTTGTTGATTGTGATTGGAAGTTGAATAGCAAAATAATCAATTTTTGTAAAATGGATCCTCCACATATTGGGTTTGACTTGGCAAATAAAGTGTTTGGTTTCTTAAAAAATTGGGGAATTGAAAAAAAGGTGTTCTCTCTTACTTTGGATAATGCTTCTGCCAATGATAATATGCAAGATAACTTGAAAGAAAGACTTTCTTTACAAAATAGTCTTTTATGCAATGGTGAGTTTTTTCATGTGAGATGTTGCGCTCATATTTTAAATCTCATAGTTCAAGAGGGTTTGAAAGTGGCTAATGAAGCTTTAAAAAAGATTAGACAAAGTATCAAATATGTCAAGGGTTCAGACGGGAGGATGAAAAGTTTTCTTGAATGTGTGACTCAAGTTGGTGGCATTGATACTAAAATTGGTCTGCGCATGGATGTATGCACTAGATGGAATTCTACTTACACTATGTTAGAAAGTGCAATTAGATACAAACGTGCTTTTAGTTTGCTTCAGTTGAATGATCAAGGGTTTACGTTTGCTCCAACAAATGAAGAGTGGGCGAGGGGGGAGAAAATGTGTGAGTTCTTGCGTCCATTTTTCGTGATCACAAATCTGATTTCTGGTTCATCTTATCCCACATCCAATTTGTATTTTATGCAAGTATGGAAGATAGAGTGTTTCTTAAAATAAAATGTGGTGAGTGAAGATGAAGTCATTAGGAGTATGGCTATGAAAATGCAAGTAAAATTTGACAAGTATTGGAGTGATTATAGTACCGTGCTTGCATTTGGGGCTGTGCTTGACCCTCGAGGAAAATTAGGAATGATCAAGTATTATTACTCCCAACTTGATCCTAATTCACACTACAAGAAACAGGGGGAATAGCGATGAAAATTTTACGACAAATCTAAATTTCATCGCTAAAATTAATTTTTAGCAACGAAATAAAAAATTTCGTCGCTAAATTCTTAGATTTAATATTTACAACAAAATTTATATATTTCATCGCTATATTAGCAACAAATTGCTTCATTCCGTTGTTAATAATCAAAATAGCAATGAAAATTATATTTCGTCGCTAATATTTTGAAACGAAATAGAAATTTGCGTCGCTAAATTTTTAGATTTAATATTTGCAACAAAATTTATATATTTCATCGCTATATTAGCAACAAATTTCTTCATTTTGTTGTTAATAATCAAAACAACAATGAAAATTATATTTCGTCGCTAATATTTTGCGATGAAATAGAAATTTTCGTGGCTAATTTCTTGAAATTAATTTTTGCAACAAAATTTATATATTTCATCGCTACATTAGCAACAATTTGCTTCATTTTGTTGTTAATAATCAAAACAACAATGAAAATTATATTTCGTCGCTAATATTTTGCGATGAAATAGAAATTTTCGTGGCTAATTACTTGAAATTAATTTTTGCAACAAAATTTATATATTTCATCGCTATATTAGCAACAAATTGCTTCATTTTGTTGTTAATAATCAAAACATCAATGAAAATTATATTTTGTCGCTAATATTTTGTGATGAAATAAAAAAATTCGTGGCTAATTTTTCTTGAAATTAATTTTTGCAACAAAATTTATATATTTCATCGCTATATTAGCAACAAATTGCTTCATTTTTTTGTTAATAATCATAACAACAATGAAAATTATATTTCGTCACTAATATTTTGCGATGAAATAGAAATTTTCGTGGCTAATTTATTGAAATTAATTTTTGCGATGAAATTACAATATTTCATCGCTATACTAGCAACAAATTGCTTCATTTTGTTGTTAATAATCAGAACAACAATGAAAATTATATTTCGTCGCTAATATTTTAGCGACAAAGTTGAAATTTGTATACTAATTTTGTGGATTTAATATTTGCGAGAAAATTAAAATATTTCATCACCTTATTAGGAAAATAATATTTTATTGTTAATAATCAGAACAATAATAAAAATTATATTTCGTCTCTAATATTTTAGTGATGAAATATAAATTTTCATGTTTAATTCTCATGAATTAAAAATGGTTGTCGTTTAAACATAATAAATGAAAAAAGTTTGAGTGCATGCATAGTGTGAAACAATAGAGACGATTCTATCACTATCATGTTTGAAATATAATAGGATCAATATAATTTCATTTACACTCATTAATTTGACATATTAAGTTTTTTATTTATTTATTTTGGGGTATAATTTCTTGGTTTCATTATATATAATTTGTTTTATATTTTTCTATTTTCTTGATTTCATTAAATATTTGTTGTTGTTTCTACTGAGCATGAGGGAAGAGTACTACTTCAACTATGCATATTAAATCAAGAAAATCGGTTTAAATGTTTAATAATTCTCCAAAATTTTGTTTCTTATATAAATCAGTTTGAATGTTTATAAAAATATTTATAAATATGAAGATGCAAATGAAAATGGACATAAAGATGAGATGATGATGAATGGATGTAATATTTATTATTTTTTTGGAGTTGCTAAAGTAACATTGATTTTTTATAATTGAAATTGTTTTAAAAATTACAATATATATATATATATATATATATAAATAATTGTTACAAGTTAAAATTTAATCAATTAATATATGTGAAATAAATTAATTAAATGAGTAAAATTAACTAAATTAGTAACAATTGAATACATATATAATTAATATTAAAAATTGAACTAAAGAGTTGTCTGCCCGAGTGGTGGACACCCATAGCTGGGGTGCCCATCCACCTGGGATCGATTCCCACAAAGATCAAATAAATACTCATTTAAATAAAATGGGAAGGGGTATGCGTATTGGGTGCGGGTGTGGGTCGGTTGGATCGGGTTGGGTGTGGGTGTGGGTCGGTTGGGTCGGGTTGGGTTGGGTTGGGTGCGGGTCGATTTGCTCATGTTGGGTGCGGGTCGGGTTGGTCGAGTGCGGAGGTGGGTTTGGGTGCGGGTCGGGTTGGTCGAGTGCGGAGGTGGGTTTAGAGAACAATTCGAAAATCGGATATCCATATTAGCGACAAAAAATATGGGTTTCATCGCTAACATTTGCAACGAAATTAAAATATTTATCGCAAAAAAATAGTAACGAAGTAAGAAATTATTATTTTAGACAAAAAAATTTTTTGTCGCTAATTCTAATATTTTCGTCGCTAATGTGAGTTAGCGATGAAATAATTTTGTCGCAAGATTTGTTGCTATACACCCGTCGCTAACGTGTTTGCGACAAATGCTAGATTTTCCGCGCAAACATTTTGCAATGAAATTCATATTTTCGTCGCTAATATTTTGCGATGAAACTCAAATTTTCATCGCTAATATTAGCGACAAAATTAATTTTTTTTGTCACAAACACGTTAGCGATGGGTGTATAGCAACAAATCCTGCGACAAATTTATTTCATCGCTAATTCACGTTAGCGACGAAAATATTAAAATTAGCGACAATTTTTTTCGCGGCTAAATTGCAGTTTTCTTGTAGTGTCAGCTCAAGCGAAGGTTGATCATGTAAGACGTAAATTGCAAGCACTTTTTAGTGACTATGCGAGATTGACGTCCTTGAATGAACCAAGTGGAAGTTCTCATCAAAGATCTTCAAATTTATCATCACGTACTACATCAACACTTAGTGGAAAGGAAAAGGAAGAATTCGATTTTGATGTAAGTCATTATGTTTCAATTTAATTTTTGCTTTAAATTTTTATTAATTATTTATTTAAGTATTATTTATTTTGATGTAATTTCTCTTATTTTATATAGGTTATGGAAGATTGGCAGAGTAAATCAAGTGATATTCAAACTGAAAAATCTGAATTGGAGCAGTATTTGGATGATCCACCTCTTGAATTTAAATACAATCCAAACTTGAATGTGTTGGAGTTTTGGAAAAATAATAAAATTCGATGTCCAACATTATCGATTATGGCTTGTGATATTCTTAGTATCCCAATCACCACAGTCGCTTCTGAATCTGCTTTCAGCATTGGGGCTCGTGTTCTCAATAAATATAGGAGTCGACTTCTTGGGCGTCATGTGGAAGCTCTTATATGCACTCGTAGTTGGCTACAAGGCTATGTTGTTGGTAATATTATAATTATTTCATATATAATTTGTTTATTATAATTATATAAACTTTAATAAATAACTAATTTTACTTTTTTTTAGAAGACGATGATGATGATGATGTGCTTGAAGATGATGCTTCGTCTTTGTCCAAGGAAGGATCGAATGATGTTGAGATTCAAGAAAGTGATTTTTTTTATTAGATTATGATATTTGTTTAGTTTTATTTGGTCATATTAAGGACTAATACGTTTTAGAATTGTGTTTAAATCATACTTTTGTTTTTTTTATTTATGGATCATTAACTAATTATTTATTTTTATATTTTATTTGCTTGTTGGACGTGTCAATTGTGGCCTTTAATTTAAAAAGAAAAAAAATTAAAAAAATTGTCGTAGCCCGTTAGTGGCCCGTTTAGCTCGTGGCCCGCTAGGGTTAGGGTTAGGTCCCAACAATTGTAGGACCGTTAAGTATGAACCGGATAAGGCCCTAACCCATTTAACCCGTGACCCTGTAGGGCTGGCCCTATAGGGCTAGGGCCAGCCCGATAGACATCTCTACTCTAAATTCAAATTAAAAATATTTATCTCTCCTTAAATTATGCAAATCAATAACCGAGCATAATGATAGAAATCAATTACCAAGAATAAAACACAATGTTTCTTATATTCAACTCGAATGAAAATTGAATTTCATAAATCAAAGACATTTATTGGCATTTAAATTCAAGTTATAAAATATGTGTAAACATTTACATAAATTCTAATTTAACTTAATTTCATTAATCCATCTATATTCATTGACTGACATATCCTTAAATTCGAATTTCAAATTACATGAAAATAAATTTGAAATATAAATGATTCAACAATAATTTGAATATTAACCACAATGTTATTTATTTAATTTTTTTATATAAAATTAAGTGACATTTTTTTTTATATATTTACTCTTCATATACTCTCATAATCGCTTTAAAATATCAAGACAAAAAACAGGAAAAATAAAATAGAATATTGTCTTGAAAAAGAGATAGATAAAAGAGGGATACGTAGGTGTAGTAGTGGAAGAAGCTTAATAAAAATAATACGAGTATATATTCTGCATAATGAAAGTTAAACATTATTAGTTGACTTTATTAACTATAGTATATTTATGTTATCTTTTCTGGTAGACTAATACAATCTACTAAAAAAAAATTCTAATTGAAGACGGGCGAACTGGAAAGGATGGATGTAGAAAATGATAAATAATTTGAAATAAAACTTAGAGTTAAAAGAAGATAAGATGTATGCGAAACGGTTGAAACTGGGAGTATATGATTTGCTAAAATTTTGTCACTACATCCCTTAAAATTTTATTAATTAAAGTTAACTTTTTATGGGCAGTAAGTTTTTAATACTTTAATAAACATATGTTTACTAATTTATTTTTTTTGGAACCCAATTAATACTCATTCTATATCAATTTGTATACTTCATATTTGCACACTTAATATATTTGAATATTTCATACCAATTTGCACACTCCATAAAATAAAATATTATCTTTATAACTCACACTCTCAAAATATACACCTTTACATATATGTCATTATTTTTTCACACAATTTACCTTTTATTTTACTTTGTTTTATTCATAAAACTAACTGTATAAAATTATCTCTCAAAACATCATTAATTATACATATTTTTTAAAATGTGTGTCATTCCAAGGTGTAAATTCCCTTGGCACGAGGGAGTAGTATATTTTGGAAAGCAATTAATATTTTATTTTCATATTAAACCTTCCCCACTACATGTCTATAATATTTGTTAATGATATTTTCCCCATTTATTTTTAAATTTATCTAATCTAAATCTCTTTAGTAAAAAAATAATATTCGAACCCAAATCTCATACTATAGTACTTTTTTAGTTAAATCTTTTTTATTCTTTATTTCTATTTGTTATTTTTCAATCATCTCTCATATCATTTATTCTCTTTAATTTCTATATCTACTTTGATTTGATGCACACCATGCCTATTGTTTTTTCTTTTATATTGTGTGGAATATATTGTCTTTTGAATTTTGTACCTAATTTAAACAGAAATATTTAAGAGTTCAATTTTATCTTTAAAGCCTAAATTGATATGTAAAATCTAAAAAAGTTATATTACCTTAATTATTATTTATTTACTTTGCTTAATAAAAGTCAAACGACTCATCATATTATATCAAATATGATTAATGTATTTAATTTGAACTTCATCGTGTTTAATTAGCGTACATATTAAGTAGTATTAGGGTAGTTTATCTTAGTAGTTATAAACTTCTTGTTTGTTATAACTACTCTCTTGTAACCTCTCTTATAAATACTCTAATACAAGTCTTTGACTCTCACTTTAGAGAGTCTTTCTATTCTACATGGTATCAGCCTAAATCTCTTCTGGGCCTATTTTCTCCCCCTCCTTCCTCTCTCGTCTATTCTTGATCTCCCTCCTCCATGGCTGACCCACCGGCGACCACCTCCGTCTTTGACGCCACCCTAACCCTTCATGCCATGACTCATCTTGTCACCATCAAGTTAAAACCCACAAATTATCCAATGTGGTATCGACAAGTCCATCCCCTTCTTGTTACCCAAAAGTTCTTACCCTACATCGATGGCTCCTCTCCGGCCCCTCCCACCACCGTCACCACCAATGGTGCGTCCTCCCCTAATCCGCTCTACACGACTTGGTACTCTCGTGATCAAATCGTGAGTGTTTTCTTGACATCCACTCTCACTGAAGAAGCCATGGCGGTGACCGTTGGCTGCTCGTCTTCGCTGGAAATCTGGAATTCCCTCGCTGAGGCTTTCAATCAGCCCTCCAAAGCTCGTGAATTACGCCTAAAAGATGAGCTTCAACTCATCAAGAAAGGTTCAAGATCCGTTTCTGATTATGGGGCCGCCTTCAAATACCTGTGCGACCAGCTTTCCTCCATGGGCTGCTCTCTTGATCCTACAGACAAGTCTCATTGGTTTCTTCGTGGCCTGGGTCCAGATTTTCACGGTTTTTCCACCACTCAAATCAACATCTCGCCTCTCCCCTCGTTTTCAGATCTGCTCGCCAAGGCCGAATCTCACGATCTCTTCACTCGTAGTCTTGAAACCCCTTCTACTTCGTCGCAGTCGCCTGCCTTTCTTGCTCGCTCCTCGGCGTCTTTCGTGTTAGGCCGACCTCCTGCTCGCCAGCAATTTGGTCGTGGTCGCCCTCCTACTCGCGGCTATGTTGGACGTGGGCGAGGTCGTGCTCGTTCGTCTCCTCGCTGCCAGATCTGCAGATTTGACAGCCATTATGCTTCAACCTGTCCCCAGCGCTATGACTCCTCTTCTCCTCGCCAGGCGAACACCGTTGGCTCTTTTCCTCGCAATGATTCTGCTCGCCTCGCTAATCTCTCGGACTGGTATGTTGATACTGGGGCCTCCTCGCACATGGTTCCCTCCTCAGCTACTCTTGACTCGTGCTCGCCCTACACTGGTTCTGATAGAGTCGTCGTCGCAAATGGTAATATCCTTCCAATTACTCACACTGGTACTCATCTCTATAATTCTGACTTATCTTTCTCAAATGTTCTTGTCGTTCCTTCCATTACGAAAAATCTTCTCTCTGTAAGCAAATTGACCCATGACTTTCCTGTTCGTCTTATCTTTTCTAACAATTCGTTTGAAATTCAGAATCGGACTACAGGTTTGACTCTTGCTCACGGCAGACTTGATCATGGCTTATATGTTTTGGAAAAATGTCACTCTGGCTTTGCCACCTCTTTACGTGCTCGCTCGAACCATAGCTCTTTTGAAATATGGCATAGTAGATTAGGGCATGTTGCTTTTGATGTTGTAAATATACTTAAACGGAAAGGACATATTTCCACCACTTCTTTGCTTCCTCGACCTGTTATTTGCTCGGCATGTCAAAAGTCTAAGAGTACTCGGCTTTCTTTCTCTCTAAACTCAAAACGTGCTACTTATGTTCTTGACATTATTCACTGTGACTTATGGGGTCCCTCACCTGTTAAATCTCATGATGGTTTTCGTTATTATGCTTTGTTCATTGATGATTATTCTCGATTTACTTGGTTCTATCCCCTTCGTCATAAATCTGATTTTGTCTCCACCTTCGTTAACTTTAAAAGTTTGGTTGAAAACCAATTTGATCGTAAGATAAAACGTTTTCAATCGGATGGTGGGACTGAATTCACCAACCATAAACTCCGTGACATTTTTCTCTCTTCCGGAATTATACATACTATGTCATGCCCCTACACTCCGGCCCAAAATGGCCGAGCAGAAAGAAAACATCGCCATATTACTGAAATGGGGCTTGTTTTACTGTTTTCATCTGCCGTTCCGACCACCTTTTGGGTTGAGGCTTTTTGCACGGCCGTCTATCTTATCAATCGATTACCTTCTCCTGTTCTTAACTCCAAATCCCCTTATGAGATGCTTTTTTCTACTCCTCCTCTTTATGATAATCTCCGTGTCTTTGGATGTTGTGTTTATCCTTGTCTTCGTCCATATACTACTAACAAATTCTCTCCTCGCAGTATTCCTTGCGTTTTTCTTGGATACAGTTCTCGTCATAAGGGGTTCTGTTGTTTTGACCCCTGCTCGCAGCGCATGTACATCTCTAGGCATGCTCGCTTTGATGAGTCTCTTTTTCCCTTTGCTACAAGTGGTCCATACCCCGATTTCTCTTCCCTCGATGTTGCTTCTTTTGATAGCTCTCTTCCCTTGCCGCTCTCTTCTCCTTCTTCTATGCCTGGTCGCCCCAATGATTCCCCTGAATCTCCCTGCTCGCTATGTCTTCAACCTGACATTACGCCTCCGTCCACCCAACCAACTGCTCGACCTCCTCCTGCTCGCCCTCCTCCTGCTGCTCGACCTCCACCAACTCATGGCATGCGAACAAGATCTCAGGATGGCATCTTTAAAATCAAACATCCCTTTGATTCCTCCCTCATCACCACCACATCCTTGCTCACTGCCATTCATACCTCTCCTGAACCCAAAGGCATTAAAAAAATTATTTGTTCACAACCTAATGAAGCATTATTATTTAATTACTTGAGTATTATTATATTTTATTACCGAATAATTTTGAAGTTGTATTTCACAACTTATAATATACTATGTATAATTCAAAATCTGAATTCTCTTGGTTTACTATTTTTTTTTATATATGGAATTTATTTTCTTAAAATATAATATAAGTATGTATATATACATATAGTTAATGGTTAATTACAATAACTATAGATTTTGTTTATTTCTAATGGTTTATACATTTATTGTATGCGCATTTCAATCCATTAGAAGAATTTAAATAAAGTTCCAAAAAAAAAGACTCAATTTATCTATAAAATTTATTTTAAAGGTTGACGTCCCATTTACATAAATTTGGGGATTTCCAGCAAAAATTGGATGTAAATTAAGCAATTGAAAAAAAGTTATGGGACGTAAATTAAAATTTTATCTATTTTAGGACGTTTTTAAAAAAAGATAAAAGTTACGGAACGTAAATAATTTTTTTCTCTTTTTTATTTTTTATTTTTAGGGTGGGTCATAATTTGCATCATACAACTTACAATTGTAATTTGAATATTCAACTTTTTTTCTATACAACGTTAACCGTTAAGAATGATATTTGTGTAAAAGATACGGAGTATAATTTTTATAATCGCTATTTTAATTATAATAAATATAAATTATTAAGATAAATGATATAATGAAAACATAAATAATAAAAACTTTAAAAAAATTAAAACTATAAATAAGTTGAAAGTATTAACGAGACAATGTTGACGATGATACATAGTGATACAAGAGAATTAATATTTGAATTTAGTCATAGTTTGTCCATAAAATTTAGACTCGATGGTATGGGACATATGATTTTAATTAACTTTCTCAATTCTCTTAAGTATTATATGGTCTATCAATCCATCGATTGGTTCTCAAAATATGTGTCCCTACAATGCTTCTTAGAAAAATTGATCTGAAGTTCGGTTTGTGCAATATAATTAAAGTAATTGTTACAAGACATGAAAATCACATAATTGAAGGACAAATTATTTTTGAAAAGAATGTTGGTAGTAAATTTTTATCCCGAAAATGACATTGAATGTTTTGGGTGACACGACTTCCGTAAAATTTTGAATGAGGCAATGAGACTATTTTCTATGTACTTTATAGTTTTTTGCTAAGTCAAAGTCTCATTTTCACGAGGGTGTCAGGTGTCTGTATTTTGAAACATGTGTCCACAAATGGACAAATGTATGTTGCAGCCTCTAGAGCAAGAACAAGAGTGAATTTAAAATTATTTATCTAAATTCAAATGGAAAAATATATAAACGTACAACAAATGTTGTTTACAAGAAAGTTTTCCGCAATTTGTAATTCCGTATATTAATTTATTTCATATACATGTTTCAAAGACTATTTTTTAATTAATAAATTAAAATATATTATAATTTTTTTTCAACCCCGCGTAAAACGCGAGTTTTACACTAGTATAAATATAGATAGATGTGGATAAATGCATATTTACAATATTGGTTTAATATTTTATATATTTATTTTGATCTCTTATTGTTACAAGTTACAACACAATTGCGATTATCAAGGTTGGAGGCTAAAATAAATATTGGAACAAATAAATTCAGCCAAAAAAACAAAAGAGTGCACTATGCGGAGGAAACTAATATAACTATAACATTAAGACTTCTTTGAATAAAAAAATAAATTAAAAAAATTAAGACGATCAATGACTTCTAATAACCTGCACAATCTTAGGCACTCGATTTGCACTTGTAATGAAATTTCACAAGAGAATATGGAGGCTAACACACTACAAGAAATTGTTGAATTGCCTACAGAATTTTCCAACGAAAATAATTTCGTCTTTAAATATTGAGAATTGCCTACGAATTGCCTACGGATCTTTATAAATTATTTTACACATTTTCACCCACAAAATTACCAAGGAAAAATTTGATGGTGATTTACCTACAAAATAATCCGTAGGTAAAATCGCATTTTCCTACCGAAACGGTTGTAGGTGATTTTTTTTTATTTACCAACGAAAACTTTTCTAGCTATTTATATGTATAAATTATTTAATTGTATTACCTACAAAATTAGCTAGGAACTTAAAAAATATTGATTTACCTACAAAATAATCCGTAGGCAAAATAACATTTCCCTACAAAAATGATTGTAGGTGATTTGTTTATTTATTTGCCTACGAAAATTTTCCTAGCTATTTATATGTATAAATTATCTAATTGTATTACCTACAAAATTAGCTAGGAACTTAAAAAATAATGATTTACCTACATAATAATCCGTAGGCAAAATAACATTTCCCTAACAAAATGATTGTAGGTGATTTGTTTATTTATTTACCTACGAAATTTTTTCTAGCTATTTATATGTATAAATTATCTAATTGTATACAAACTTAGCTAGGAACTTAGAAAATATTGATTTACCTACAAAATAATTCGTAGGTAAAATATCATTTCCCTACCAAAATAATTGTAGGTGATTTGTTTATTTATTTACCTACGAAAATTTTCCTAGCTATTTATATGTATAAATTATCTAATTGTATTACCTACAAAATTAGCTAGGAACTTAGAAAAGCAATAGTGTTATAACAAATAAACATATGAACTTTATTATGTCCCACATCGAAAGAGTAGAAAAAACATAAGAGAAAAAACAATATAAAAGTAGTAGTATTAATAAGTTAGTAACCAACAAATATAAATTTTTTGTCCCACATCGAATAAGGAGTACAAGAAACATGAGAGAAAAACATTATAAAAGGGGCCTAATGTGCACCTAAATTTGTATTTTTAAAATGTTTATATATTTTAACATTTTTTGAATCGGTTTTATGATCGATTCATGGTTGGACCGGTTGGGCTAGTCCAATTTTGAATGAATTTATTTTGGGTTGGACCGGTTGGGCTAGTCCAATTTTGAATGAATTTATTTTGTAGGCTAAGGCTAAAAAAATAAATTATTAAAATAAAATTTAAAAAATATATATTAAATTTTTTTCCACCGAAATGTTTGTTGCCAAATTTAACTACGGAATTACCAACGAAATGTTTCGTAGTTGATATTTACCTACGGAATTTCATTTATTATGGTAATCATATTACCTACCGAAATGTTATGGATTTGCTACGAAAATGTGGTAGGTAATTGCCTACGGATTAAATTTTCGTAGGCAACCGAATTACCTACGAGCGAATTCCATACGAATGGTTTTCGTTGGTATTCCGTAGGTAAATATAAATGCCTACAAAATTGGAATTATTACCTACAAAATATTCCATAGCCAACTAATTATTTTCTTGCAGTGACACTCAATTGAAAAATCAAATGAATTAGCTACAATTCAAAAAATTAAAAGAATAACAAACAATAGTACAATACAATAGTCAAATATTCATCACAAGTCTTGCAAAACTAAAAGAAACTTTTTTTTTTTTAATTTAATTAAAAGAAACTTAAAAAAATTTAAAATAAATAAATAATACTAACCACGATGAGCATAGATGTTAGCCGTGCGCGGGTTGGACACGACGGGTCTAGGGGACAGTTCTGAGTCTACTGGTTTTACGGTGGGACAGGTCCTGAAATATGTCAATCTCGTCCCAAGTAGAAATGTTAAACATCCTGTGGACTGTCGGGCTAACCCATTTAACTCTGAAATATGCAAGGTCTAAGAAATTGGAGGTCTGTTTAAATATGAGCCTTTTTAAATTGAATCGATTAGTCCGCGGACTAAATAGACTAGTTTATATAGTGACTAGTTTAAACCTGAGCCTTTTAAAATCGAATCGATTAGTGTGCGGGCTAAATAAACTAATTTATATAGTGGCCCGTTACATATATGTATATGCATATTTTTAATATAGGTCGGGTTTGAGTTATTGCATAATATTTAATTTAAAAGTTAATAAAATTTTGTTTTTTAAGTAGAAAATGTTAGAGCAATTATTCTTGCATTAAAGTTATGAAAGCAAGAAGATTTTTTTTAAGCTAATTAATTTTTTTGAGGGGATTGTAGTAAGTAGTAATTAATTATGTTGAATGTGCAATTTCTTCAAAGAAAATCACAAACGGCTCTCTTTTACATAAATGTAGCCGTTAGTAAATTTGCGCACAAACCCTAATCCCAATTTGAATTCATATATAAACCCTTCATTCTACCCCCCATCAATCAACAATCCAATTAAAATCATTCACTCGTTTCGATCTAATTCTGCGATTATAAATACGTGTTATTGCTGGTTTAGTTTGATTTAACTTTTTTCAAAAAAGAAAAAGTTCAATTGAATTCATTGTGCTTGTGACGATTCTGCGATTTTGAATACGTGTTATAGTTTAATTCAATTCAATTTTGAACTGTTGTTACACCGATTCTCTTTTGCAGGCTTCTTTCTTGGTCTTCTGTTTATTTCTTCATATTTATTCTATTTTGTGTACGTTTTTTTTTTGTGCTAACAAATGGATACAGGGAGTGTTAATTTGTCAAGCAAGAATAGATCACGGTTTCCGCTTCAAGAACATCTGCAAAGAAGAAATTCGCGGGAAAATGTATGGACTTCTTCTAACTCTTTTGCTTATTAACTATACTATTAATTTATAGATTCATCTCTTTACCGAAATCCTAAGCACACGTTTTTGTTCATATATATTGTTTTCACAATTGTGTCCATATAAGAGTAAGACTTACTTTTCTGATTAGTAATGAATGGGCAAGAAAATTGATTATTTTTGTGTGGACATATTTCAATTTCTGCCAAAGTCATTTGGTCTAATTCCAAGAAATAGGAGAAATTCTAGTTGTCCTGCTTGAATCTGCAAATTCTAGTTTATATTTGGAATTGTTTTCACAATTGTGTTCATATTATGGCTTCCTTTTCTGAATAGTAAGTAATGAATGGGCAAGAATTTCTGTTTCAATCTTCTGCCAAAGTAATTTGTTTTAATTCCAAGAAATAGGAGAAATTCCAGTTGTCCTGCATCTTGGATCTGCAATTTCTAGTTTATATTTGGAATTGGTTTGGTTGATCTTATATTTGTGTTGTAATAATCTGTAATGTTGGCTGATCTTATTGCTCCTCATTATTTGAACTTCTAAGATTTTGACCCGTAATAGTTAGATCCTGCATCGTCCACTGACTCACATTACTCGTTGAATATGTGATTTGATAAAAGACCATGTTTGTGCATCTTCTGATAAGACAACTTTTTCTTGGTTTGATGCAGTTGGATCGCTTCATACCAAACCGATCAGCAATGGATATGGACTATGCTCGTACCGTGCTCACCGGAGGCGGCATGGAAGGTAAGGAAAATCCTGATATAAGCTCTTCTCCATCCAGGGAGGCGTACAGGAAGCTGCTTGCAGAAACATTCAACATGAATAGAACTCGGATTCTTGCTTTTAAAAACAAGCCACCTACCTCGACTGAGGCCAATCCGAATGAGTTCATGTCGGCTGCTCACCCAGTCAAGTCTGCCAAACCCCGTCGAAACATTCCTCAGGTTGATTTTAAACTAGATAAAATAGCCCTTACAGTTAATTAGCTTATACACTTTAATCAAATTGTTGACTCAATTGGATATCTTCTTGCAGACTTCTGAGAAGACATTAGATGCCCCCGATATTTTGGATGATTACTATCTGAATTTACTAGATTGGGGCAGCAGAAATGTTCTTTCCATTGCCCTTGGAGACACTGTGTATCTGTGGGATGCTTCTACTGGAACAACCTCCGAACTTGTTACCATCGATGAAGAAAGTGGTCCGGTGACCAGTGTCAAATGGGCTCCTGATGGAAGGCACATTGCTGTTGGTTTGAACAACTCAGAAGTTCAGCTTTGGGATTCCACTGCTAATAGACTGGTGAGTGAATCTATCAAACTTAGTTGTTGTCTGTAATTACTCATTTGATCATAATTTGACATGGTTGCATAATGGTGTTCTTCTACAGCTGAGAACTTTGAAAGGAGGCCATCGATCCCGTGTTGGTGCTATGGATTGGAACAATCATGTTTTGACTACGGGTGGGATGGATGGTCAGATCATTAACAACGATGTAAGAGTGAGGGACCACATTGTTGAAACGTACCGGGGACATCATCAAGAAGTTTGTGGGCTTAAATGGTCAGCATCAGGCCAGCAGTTGGCTAGTGGTGGAAATGATAATCTTCTCCATATATGGGATAGATCCACGGCTTCGTCGAATGCTCCTACACAGTGGCTTCATAGGTTTGAGGAGCACACGGCTGCTGTCAAAGCACTTGCATGGTGTCCTTTCCAGGGTAACTTACTGGCCTCTGGAGGAGGTAGTGGAGACGGTTGCATCAAGTTCTGGAACACCTATACTGGTGCTTGTTTGAATTCAGTAAACACGGGCTCTCAGGTCTGTTCACTTCTGTGGAACAAGAACGAACGGGAACTGCTCAGTTCTCATGGTTTTACACACAATCAGCTCACTCTCTGGAAGTACCCTTCAATGGTGAAGATAGCAGAACTGACAGGGCATACATCTCGAGTTCTTTACATGGCTCAGAGTCCGGATGGATGCACGGTTGCGTCTGCTGCTGGGGACGAAACTCTTAGATTTTGGAATGTTTTTGGTGAACCCCAAGTTGCTAAGCCTGCACCAAAGACGGCCTCAGAACCATTTGCTCACTTGAACCGCATTAGGTGATTGGCCTCTGCGCGCGATCAACAATACGACGACGTTGCGACTTCCTCCTTCTAATCGTCTTTGTGGAAGCTGTTACCTGCTTCAAGTGTGAAGTTGGGGATTCATTGTAAATGAATGTAGATAAATGAACATATTGTATTATTATTACCTTGATCACCTATCGTGAACAATAATGTACCTACTCCATTACTTAATAAACCAGTTTTAATTTCTAATTTTACATTCTCTCCTTACAATTAAAGCTTCTTTTTTTTTTTTTTTGCCTTCCAAGTTCTAGTTTCTCATTTAAACTGGGTTTTTTTTCTTTTCTTACTGATGGCTGGCATAACTTGACATATAAGTCAAGCAAATCTAAAAAGAATATCAAGAAATTTGAAGAACATGGAGAGTGGAATGGGCTACCCCAGACACCCCAAAGCTATGATTTCAGAGATTTTCTGATTTAGCCACTTGTCATTTTTTATTTGTTTTAGGTGGTTCTGCCCCTCCTGCTATATTGGATGCTCCTGTATCTGGAGGTATTCTATCAGCTGAGACTGGATCACTCACTTTTATGGTAAGCTTTTTGCTCCAAATTTTAATGCGTATTATATATTTTTTCACGTATAGTCTATAGATCTCATACTGTGGTGTAGTTTTGCTGTTGCATTTGAATACTATGCTTTGTTTTAATCGAGGATGCTTCTATGAAACACATGATAATAATGTTATTTTGTTGCATAATTTTTTAACTTTTATAACATAAAATTACTGGCAGAAACAGGTACCACTGAGAAATTAGTAGCTATTTATAGTCTCCTTTGGTGATTGAGATTTTTTTATTACACTTTTACCAAATGCCTCATCCATTAGAGATTTTCATGTCAATTATGTAGGTTCTTGTTGTCTTTCTTGCTAGGTTGGTGGCTCTGAGGAAGCTTATAGGTCTGCAAAGCCTTTGTTTCTTGCAATGGGCAAAAATATCATACACTGTGGTGGTCCAGGAAATGGTTCGGTTGCTATTTATTTGAGTTGAAATTTTGTCCCGGAAATATCATACAATTTGCTGCCATGTAGATACAAGAAATAACAAACTCAGATTTTTGGAAGATATGCAACAACTTGGTTAACCTTTCAAAACTTATCTGTAACTAGGCAGCGAAGATTTGCAACAATTTGGCAATGGCAGTGAGCATGCTTGGTGTTTCAGAAGCTTTCGCACTTGGTCAGTCATTGGGTATTGCAGCAACTACTCTGACGAAGATATTTAACTCCTCAAGTGCTCGATGTTGGAGTAGGTAATGTGCTATTTGGTATCCTTGTGGGATTATCAATCCAAAGACATTTTTGCCAAAAGATTATGATGTCTTATCTTGATTTTTTAATTAAAACATATTCAACAAGAAAATTTGTTTTTGGTATATTAGTAACATACAAGATAAAATACTAACATCATATGGTTATTCTGATCTGAAATGGCAACCTAATAGATTCGATGACATAATATATTCTGAAGCTTGCAGCTCTGGAGTTGTATGCTAATATTGCCTAAATACATTATATTTTGACTTTGGGTGTAGGCTAAAGATCTAAAGCTTGCGACAGCGTCGGCCAAAGAAGTTGTGATAAGAAGCCCAACGGCATTTTTAGCACAGGAGATGTTAGTTCCAGTTTGTTCTGCAATTAACACCATATAATTATTTGATTGTGAATAAGAATTTACTAGCCTGCCTGTCTTCTAAATCTCATTCTACTATGCAGAATCACACAACTTTGCAACAAAGGTCATGAAACAAAGGACTTCTCCTGTGTTTTCCTCCATTATTTTGGTGGCAAGGATGAGATGTGATGAACAAGAACGACGAAAGAAACAATGTTCATTCACCACAACTTTCTCTTTCATTGTGCTGTCTCATGACTTTTTCATTAAATATATCTCTGAATTACCTTATTGTATGTAATTATATGTTGTAACTTAAACGGGGAATTACAGTAATATATTTTCTTTGATTTAAATATTTTGTTTTCCTGCTTGTATTGATCATGGACCTGCACGTTCTGTGAATAGCATTATTTATATGACATCTTCTACTCTGGTTTTCTTTTGACAGGAACTTTGATTCGAGAACTCGTTGTTACGAGGATTTTCACCTCTTGAAGATGTTGTAGGTTGCATTTGGATCGAGGGATTGCGATTAAATTTACTACTGTAATTCCAAGTCCATCCTCTATCCAAACGCAACCTGGGGGTTAAAGACAAGCTATGCTTATCGAAACTGTGTTCATTGCGTCCACCAAAACCGTGTTCACTTTTCTTATTAGTCTATCCATTAAATGTGTGTCAATTTCTTTTTGTGAGAATAATCACTCTTTTACCTCACAACAACCTTAAAACACATTTACTTTATCTATTTTATTCTACTTTTTTTTTTTAATCTGTACAAAAAATGTGAACACACTTTTCATGGATAGAGAGAGTATCCATTTTCCTACTTTCACTAAGTCCGGTTAGTAAAATAATTGATGGTGTTTAATGAAATACTTCACTCGTCTCACAAAGATAGTTTCACTTTAAATAAAACATAAAATTTTAAATTTTATCTTAAAAGCTTTTGATATATCTATATTTATTGAATACTTTTTGTTGGGAATAAAATGAGATATTGATTAAGATACCAAAACCCCTTAAGACATGTCAACTAGATAAGTCAAGTTGAATGAACATGTTTCAGGAATGTTGGAACATGTAGATCAGGCTAGTTGAGAAGTTGACATGTTAGGCAGCTCATAGTTGATTTAGAAGCACAAGTTGAGGGGGAACACAAGCTTAGAAGATTACAAGAATCAAGTTTCCTCAAGACTCAGAATCAAGTTAATCCCAACACTGCTGAGATGCTTAATGAACAACTATGCTGAGATTCAGAAAAGCTCATTAAAGAGACAACCTCCCTGATGATCAATTCAGAAGACCATGTCTGCTAATGTGTATATCAAAGTTTAGAGGAGATGTCCAGCAGAGTTGACCAAGCACACTTAAACCTGAAATGTTCTAAGGAAAGAGTCAACTGTGCTGATAGGGTCAAAACCACTGATATGGAAGCAAGAAAGCTTAAGAGCCTTCAATTAATGATCAGTGAACTCAACTGAAGAGAGCTAGCCAACACTGCTGAAAGGACAATTCAGCTGAAAGTGATAAGCAGATATGTCCTGATGATAAGGAAAGTTGACCCTTATCAAGGAACCAATGATCAGAAGTAATGTCCATGTTTGATTAATTGAATCTTCAAGTCAGTCATTGGGAAGAGTGCATCAAAGTCAAGACAAGAAGCTTCCAGCAGTTTACTTCCCAAATTAAGGACATGTCACTTTCAAGAAACTGTCTTCAAGCTGCAGAGTTCAATGAAGACAAAAATAGACAATTTGAGGTTGTCTCTCCAACGGACATAACCTTAATTTGCTCTATAAATACTGGAGTATGGAGACCATTCAATGTGTGGAAACTACAAGCATTCAAGCCTTACAAGCCTTAAGTTATCTCAAAGAATATTTCATTCTAAGAGTTTCCATACACTTCCAGTTACCAACTAAGCTGAATCTATTGAAAATCATACAAAGTTTAGAGAGATATCCTACCCTTACACAAAGTTCAATTGTAAAGGATATCTCACCCTAGTTGGAACCAACATCAACCCTTAAACCTTTCAAGGAAAGTTAGAAGGATTGTTGTAGTAGAAGTGTGAGAACTAGAATTGTCAAGAGAAGAACAGTTTAGTACTGAGTTGAGAGAGAGTACTAGGACTCTGAATTCCTAGAGATCAAGACACTAAGGAGTAGTGTGGATGTAGGAGCTTGAGTTTCTGAACCACTATAAACCTCTTGTGTTATTTACTTACAAGATATTTCATACAAGTAACACATTCATACACTGCACACAAACTGATCTTCAAAAGATCAAAATTTGAACTTAAAGAGTAATCTTCTACCGAGCGAGTCAGCTCTAGAATCCGTGGACGCTCTTAGAAAATAGTGAATAGTACTTCCCAGTAGAGGTAATCAGAATTTCCAAAATACCTTTTTTGTTTCTCATTGTTTGTTTCTTGATGTACAATTTCTATGATATGGTTTTATCTTGAGCTGATTTCACGGTTGAATTTGTACTCCACCATGGTAGACTCAAGATTCTTGATAGATGGATTTTTTTTATTGACGATTATCAATAATTTGTGAATTTTCAATTGATTTCATACGACGTACATTGTTCGATGAGAACTTGAGCTTTCGTGTTTTATTAAGGAACCTGGGTGTGTGGATAACATATTCATGATCTTTGGATTTGAGTGTTGTTACTCTATGGTTTTTATTTGTGCATTCAATCTGGCAATTGTATTATTAGTATTGTTGAGAACTAATTTTTCAATTCGTTGGTAGACTTGTGGTATTTGTTACAGGTAAGAGTCTTCTCCAATTGAATTATGTCGTTTACTGCATTACCAGTACAAGATATTGATTTGTTTCATTTTCGGATATGCTTTTTAAGTTTTGTCCATAATTGTCTTTGAAAACAGAGAGATAACATTTTTTACATTTACTTTTTCTATATTTCAATATTAAGAGTCCCTTCTTCATGCCTCCGTGTTTCAAAATTTGCAAAGCAAATACCAATTAAATTTAGGGTGTGTTTGCAAACAATAGTAGTTGATTCAAAGTGATTAAAATTGATTTTTGTAGTAAAATTGAAAGTAGATAGTGTTTTAAAAATAAGCACTTCTAATCAATTTTTTAAATGTTGTGGTATATGTCATACAAATCACTTTTTTATAATTTTACAAAAAACACCCTTATTACATTTGAATAAATAATGGGTAAAAATAAAATATTGTTTAAATTGTGAGGGCAAAATTGTAAAATTAGTGAGTGTAATGATTAGATGCACTTAGAAGTTGTTAGAAGCATGTGAAGGGATGCTTGACCAAAAATGCTTTTAAGTAATTAATTTAATCACTTACTTGTGTTTACAAACACTTAAAAAGTAATTCTATTTAAAAAGAAGTGATTTTAAGCACATAGTTTTGTTTGCAAACACCCACTTAATGATGTTGAAAATTTACCCCATTGGAATGATGCAAGAGAATATCAACACAACAGAGTTCAGTCATACTCCTCCCATTATATAGCCATAACAAATGTCAACTTAGATTTTATTAATTTTTCGATCCTGATTTCAAAGGCAACATTTAATTCTTAAAAAAAATTGTTGTACAAAAGTTATAAGTTTCCAACATATAATTCTCATCCTAGGCAGCAACATTTAATTCTTCATTGAGAATGATTTTCTAAAATTTATTTAATCGAGGGAGATGGCAGAAGATAAAACTAATACAAAATGTTTAACCACTTCATTCAAAAGTAACAACATTATTAATTTTGATAAATATTTAAAATATATATTTTAAATTAGTACAAATGAAACATAAAAATTAGTTAATATTCTAAAGGATATATATAATATAAAAATAAACACTCAAATAGTACAATTGCTATATCTATCTATATACATATATAGATTAGTATAATTATTTTTTTTAAAAATTACTTACTACTCCATTAATTAAGGAGTATATATTTATAAACCTACACCGTCGAACTTTTCGACAAAATTGAGAAAGCTCATCCCCATGTTTTCATATTAGAAGGCCTAACTCTACACTTAAAACCAAAGTGTTAAGTGAGAGGATTGCCTAGGCTTATAAGCCCACCCAATACCATCTCTCTATCCGATGTGGGATACCTTAATACCCTCCCGTCTCACGTGAGACGGGGACCAGCTCTCCCTCTTAAATGAATGTAGATAAATGAACATATGTATTATTATTACCTTGATCACCTATCGTGAACAATGTACCTACTCCATTACTTAATAAACCAGTTTTCATTTCTAATTTCACAATTTTTTAATTTGTATCTAGTGATCTTTATGCTTGGATAACTTCATTTTTAATTATCTGCCATGGGAAGCAATCTCTGACAAAGCATGTCCGGTCTTGTTCTAAGAATCTATTGGTTGAATTCTCTCTGTTATTTCCTACTCCATTATACAAAGAAAGCATCAACATTTGATAAGTGTATTTGTTTGTGCAGTTATCATTTGGTCATATTGGTTGGTTGATGATTTAAGAGGAAGAGCAATTTTGCGGCAAATGCCATTCTCTTTTGCTCTCAACTTTCTACTTGTGCAATTTAAAACATTCAATTTTTATTCCAATTGTGTGATCACATAAAGTTGGATATTCGATTCACATCTCTCAGACTTTTTTGACTGATTTCCTGGATATATCCATCATTGAAAGTTGGCTGGTGACGGACCCCCTGACTGCTCGTGTCGGAGAAGATCTTTTATTCCTCCAACGTACAGACTAAGTTTCTCTCCCTCCTAATCCTCCCCTCCGTCATCACCCTCCTCTATCCGGTCCAAAGAGGTCGGATAGCGAGTTAGCATAGGCTCTCTAGTTGATCTCTCTCTGGAACTCGCTAGCTAATATCCTAACTACACCGTAGAGAAAAATGGTAGCTCATGAACATGTGCTACTATTATCACATGAACTATCCACGTTCAGACCCTTGCCTCGCAACCTATCCTTTCTGGGTAAAAAAACTCCTCCAAAACCAATGTTTACCCTTGGGAGGTAGTTTCACTTTGAGCTTTATACAAACTAATAAATTCTAAATTTTATTAATAACCTTTTTTTAAAAGATAAATGTGGTATTATTTCAGTTCCACTTGATGTTCCATCCTATATTCCTATTGTATTGTATGATTAACACATGCATTAATATTTTTTATACCCTTCATATATCATTTATCCACACTATGAAACATAAAGTGTATTATTACAATGGATACTCCGATTCAATACAATCCAATGATGATGAAACATGTTTAAAGTGACAACTTAGCTGTAAAACACTCCGAATTAATGGATTAAACACGTGAAGAAAATGAGCTAGCTATTAACCATTTTCAATAAGAGAGTTTTATCCCGTCCATAATGTCTTCCGTGGATGAGATTTCGTTGAAAACCACATCATATTTTGCCTTCCAAATTATACATTGCAATATGAATCCATAGAGACTCAAAAAGTGATCATTAAAGTAGATGAGCATCCAATCCATGAGCTCACTTCGCTCCATACCAACAGGGAAGACACTAAAATGTGAATTTGTTTCTTGGCGAAATTATCTGTAGTCACAAATGTGCAAAAACGTTGGTAGAGATAACTTTCCACCATATCTTTAACCATGAAAAATCCAAATGCACTTCCGTAGTGGCGTCGTAGGAATTGGTACATCATCTTTGTTTTGAAAATTCCATTCTTCAACTTCTCCCATCAAACAGACACATGCTGGATCATCCATCTTTCAGTTTCACCCTGCCAATACAATACCACAATTCAACAAAATCAAAAAGTTCATTAAAATTAAGAAATCTAAACCAACGAACGAAACACCCAAGATTTCCCAACCGAGGATAATAAATTTCGAATACAGACATTGGATCGAGATATCATACAAATTTCTTTACCTATCCTTCTAAATTGCTCTATTATTAATAAAGTTCTTAGTATACCCATATTTATTGAATAAAAAAAAGTTTACTTTAATATTAATATCTTATTATACATTAAATATGTGTATTTTAAACCAGACATACTTTTAATATAAAATGACTATAATTTGAGACCATCTGAAAAGAAATGTGAGACAAAAAAATAATTAGTATTATATAAAAAATACACACAAAATACTATTCTACAAGGAGAAAAATATGAGAGAATAAGACATTAATATTATTTCAAATTTGAGTACCTCTCGAAATTAAAGTTTTAAAAAAAATTAACTTTTACCTTTAAAAAGTTAAAATAAGACATTAATAAATAATAATGTCTCTTAAATGATAAAATGAATAAGACATTAAAATCAGCCTTTATAACAAAAGAGCTCTAAATAAAGTGCCTCACGATAATAATTCTTGTGTGTAAAACGATGTTATTTTTTTCGTCAAAAGTATTGTATGTACTCAAGTAAGTACATGGTGTACTTGAGTAGAATTTGACTAGTCAAATGTTGACTGGTCAACGGTCAAACTTTGACCTTTTTTTTTTTTTTTTTTTTTATTCAATTTTTTTTTTCGATTTTTTTTTTTAAAAAGTGTATGTTATTATAACTAAAAAGTGTATCTTTGTTTTTTTAATGAAAAATATATGTTACTATATTGAAAAGTGCAACATTATTTTTAATGAAAAGTGTATGATCTATTAATGAAAAGTGTATGTCATATATTAATGAAAAATGTATGTTATTATAATTGCAAAGTGTATTATGATCTATTAATGAAAAGTGTATGTTATATTAATGAAAAAGTGTAAGTTATATATTAATGAAAAGTGTATGATATTATAATTGAAAAGTGTATGATATTATAACTGAAAAGTGTATGCTAATGATACACATTTTGATTATTTGTACTTGCACTTTCATATGGTAAGACATTTCAAGGACAACCACTAGGCTACAATGACTTTTGTTAATAATTGTGTTATTTATCCTATATATATAATATATATTTGCAAACATTTTTTACAGCGTCGCTAATGCATTGGTCTATCTCAATCTCTCTCTTCTCAAATCACTCTATTTCAAAATCCCTGAATTCTCATTCATTCTACACTTTTCTTTTAATCTCATCCTTTCATTTTAAAACTTAATCTTGACCCTACATCCTTCATCTTATTTCCTATATAATTCACTCATCTCTTCTCAAAATCCCTAATTTCTCATTCATTCTCAATTTTATTTTTGAGTTTATTAACAAAGTAGGACATTATCTAAGTGTTTTAAACAAAGAAAGACAAAAATTTCTAGTAAAACAATTAAGACCAAAACACCTTGTAAAATTCCTAATATGCCCTATATATTATAATTCGAATTCTGCCATTTTTCAACTCTTTCCAATTACAAATTCTCTTTCCTTTTTTGAATTTAAATCTAATTTGACATTCAATTCAATTTAATTCATTTCACGTCATTTCTCATTTCTCACAAAACCCTAATGGCCGCCTCCCTTATTTTGGATTTGGGTGAGTCTAAGAGAAACGAGACGACGGATTGCATGTGAGTGGTGGAGATTGATGAGGGTGGTGGCGTCGACGCAGGAACAGCGGCGGAAGAAGAGTTTCCGGCCACTTTCCTTCATCTCCGATCATTCCGCGCCGCCGTTTCGCCTACCACCCTCTTTATCACCTCTTCCCCTCACTCCTCCACCTACCACTCTATTTTCGTAAATCTGGTACGCCGCCTGAAGAAAAGTGGAAAAAGAGAACAAAAATGAAAGAAATTAAAACAGAACAACTTCGTTCATACACTCTTGAAATCTCGGCTTCCGCTAGTGAATGATTTCCAAGAGTTATTCGGATTTCTTTCAAATGTAAGTGGGTATTTATCGGTTATTATTTTGTACTTCCAAAAGAAATTGCATTTTTAAGAGCACCCTTTGGGGGGGTTTTTTGAATTTTTCTTCAGGAAATGATTTTATGTTTGCCATTTTTCTCTTATTCAGTATTGAAGGTGGATTTATTTTTACTGTTTCGTCGTGGGAAATTTATATATTAGCAGAAAATTCCTCTTATTTGTAGTGTTTCCTCACTTGCCTTAAAACTTCGTTGCATCAGATGCTCGTTACGATGTCGAATTGTTAGCATACACTTTTATCTCTGAATTGTGTGAGTTTAGTATATCCGCTTTTCGTTCGTATTTGTTGGCTGAATCGGTTGGTTTTGCTTTGTTTGGAGAAATAAATAAGCTATTTTTTTATATAATTAAATTATAATTTTTTAAGATTTCTATTGAGCGAAGCTGGAAAATGTGTTGTGGGACTTTATTTCTGTGGGTGTGTGGTTAATTGAGTTTGATTTTGTTACGTGCTTTCGAATTTGCCACTTTCATGGATAAAGGAATGTGCGTTTTTGGGTTGGTTTGGAATTAACTTACCAATTCGTTTCTGCACATGTGAGTACCGTTTGATCGAGTGATGATAGCAATTCAAGTTGAAAGAACTGAATTTGTATTTAGTTATTTGATTCATTTTCACCTAGTAATGCAACTTTGCAAGAACTCCATTGTTCTACATAATTTTAGTTAAAAATTTGATACCTATTATTAGTACGAGGTAATGAAGCTGACATCTATTTGATGTGGACAACTTTTAAACCATAAGCTACCACAATCTGTAACTTCTCATCTCTTCCAAGTAATTTAAATTATATTTTTTGTTGCAGGAAGTTGATGTTATGAGAAGCAGATTCTAGAAAGATAAACAGTGGAAGGCGATTCTTGCTGTTGAAGTTGGGTTTTGCTTATAACGCAGTCTGCAATTTTTGTTGCATATATAACTCAATGTATTGCATATATTTGTATGTATAATGCATATTCAGTGTATTTTTCGTATAATGTAATTTTTAGATTCAATAGTTTATTTACTTCACGAACTAGAAAAATCATGATTATTATAGAATTTATGATAAAGTCTTATATTATTATTATGCAATGCACATATTAGATATATGCATCCCCTATAAATATGCAATGCACATATTATAAATATGCATCAAACTATCAAACATATCATATAAATATGCAATGCACAAATGTGTTTTTCCCCAAACGACTTTCAGAACTTAATATATCAAACGGAAAAAGAACGGGGATATGCAGAATAAAATTCTAAACTGATGAATGTGTTTTACTAAAATTATGACTACAGACTCTCAAAATGCAGTTACTAACACAGTTCCAACCAAATACCCAAATTCAATTGAAACCAAAAATGCAGAAACTCAAAGAAATTCTTGAAATTCATTCGTAGAAAGATTTTGGTTGTAATTTTGGAAATTTAGAAATTCATCCATGGAAGTTGATCAAATTTTTGGAAAATCTTTGACTGCATGAGAGAGGAGACAATTCAATTTGAATTCATTTGAATTCAAAATAGATTGAATTCAAATATGGAAACTTAAGCGAAATCATGGGATATTCTTGAACAAGCATGACTTTTCGAATTATAAGGAAATAAGGGCAAAATGGGGAATTTGAAGGCTGTTTTGTCCTTAATTGTTTTACCAAAAAAATTTGTCTTTAATCTTAAAGTCTTATGGTGAATTGTCCTATTTTGTTTTTTCCCCTAAATTTTTTATCTCATCCATTGATTATAATTTTATTGAAGATTTTTGTAAGATTGTCTCTCTTTCTCAATAGAAATTCAACAAATCCATCTTCCCGAAATTTCTTCCCGAAATTTTATTTTGGAAGATTTTGGATTTTGAAAATTTGAAGACCGTCTACTCAATAGAAATTCAACAATTTGTCTACTCAATGATATGATATACTCAATGATTGTGAAGATTGTGAAGAAATTTTGAAGATTGAAGATTTTTGTACTTTGAAGATTGTGAAGAAATTTTGAAGATTGAATTTTTTTTTGTAATTTATGTATATTTCTTCTTACATTTGAATATTTTTGTAATTTATGTATACATGGTTTGGATTAATTTTATTGAAGGTTTTTGTAAGATTGTCTCTCATCTTCTCAATAGAAATTCAACAAATCCATCTTCCCGAAATTTTATTTTTTCTTATGCTTGGGTATTGCTTGCACAATACTATAAAAATAAATTAAGCTAAAGAACATTAATTTTAATCTTATTCCTAAAATTACTTCTAACATTAAATTTTTTTTTTCTATTTAATCTATCTTAATAATATTTAAATAAATTTAATAAATTCAAAAATTTAATATGCACAATGTGTTTTGACTTTATTTTTTATAAATCTAACTTAAATAAATTTAATATATCTTAATAATATCTAAATAAATCTATATTAATAATATCTAAATAAATTTAATTTTAATCTTATTCCTAAAATTACTCCAACAATAAGATTTGATTTTTTTTTTCCTATTTAGTCTATCTTAATAATATTTAATTTTAATCTTATTTCTAAAATTACTCCAACAATAAGATTTGATTACTCCAACAAACAATAATATTTTATAATTCCAACAATCCGTCTATAAATTTAATAAATTTAATTTTATCTATCTATCTTAATAATATTTAAATACTCCAACAATAAATATAAAATTTGATATTTCGATCTTTTTACTTTTTTAAATCCAACAAATTACTCGAACAAAAAATATACTTATTTCCTAAAAATTAGAATTTTTTGGAGTAAAATATAATAGGATCGAACAAAGGAAATTTGACTTGCCCAATTTACTCCAACAAATTTAATTGACTTTCATTTTTATAAATCTAACTTAAATAAATTTAATCTTATCTTAATAATATCTAAATAAATTTAATTTTAATCTTATATTAATAATATCTAAACAAATTTAATGTTAATATTAATAATATTCAAATATAAATTTTATATGATTGCAAATATTATTAAGGATTCAAATATATCATCTTACATAAATTTCACATTATAAATAAGATGATTTCACATACATAAATTCAGAATTTTGAGTGCATTGAAATCTACATAATTTCAGAATTTCGATAGCATTGTTTATTCAGAATTTCAAGAGATTACTACATTCATGGGTGAATCAACACGGAAATGATATAGAGCCCACCAATTGTGCCCACCAGTTTTGCCCACCGCCTATGTGGCATTACCACGTCAATAAATTCTTATTTATATTTAATTTAAACTTAATCTAATATCAATATTTTATTTTTTTATCCATATCAATATTTTAAAAAATCTTTTTTTATATTTAATTTAATATTATCTCTATCAAATTACGCTAACTAACGCCATAAATCTTTTCTCAAATCTTTCCATCACCATTAATTTTTTCTCAAATCTTATATCAATATTTTATTTTATGCGTAACTAACGCCATAAATCTTTTCTCAAATCTTTCCATCACCATTAATTTTTTCTCAAATCTTATATCAATATTTTATTTTATGCGTAACTAACCCATTAATCTTTTCTTAAATCTTTTCTATCACCATCTTATATCTATATCATTTCCGTAAAAATGACTACATTAATTTACATAACTCTAAACCTCTAAACTCATAAACCCTAAAACCCTAAACCCTAAAACCCCTAAAACCTAAACCCCTAAAACCCTAAACCCTAAACCCCCTAAACCCTAAACCCCTAAAATCCTAAACCCTAAAACCGTAAACCCTAAGATTCAATTAAGATTTGATAATATATTAATATTACATTAAACTCACGCCACATATAAGATTTGAGAAAAAATTAATGGTGATGGAAAGATTTGAGAAAAGATTTATGGCGTTAGTTAGCGTAATTTGATAGAGATAATATTAAATTAAATATAAAAAAAGATTTTTTAAAATATTGATATGGATAAAAAAATAAAATATTGATATTAGATTAAGTTTAAATTAAATATAAATAAGAATTTATTGACGTGGTAATGCCACATAGGCGGTGGGCAAAACTGGTGGGCACAATTGGTGGGCTCTATATCATTTCCCAACATCATTTAAATAAAATCATAATTCTCTTTTCTACTTTTTTATATATGTGATGTAATTTATATTGACACATCATTTGTATTTTATATTTCTAATAAAATACAAAAAATTACAAATATATAGTCTTTTCTATATATATATATATATATATATATATATATATATATATATATATATATGATGTAATTTTTATTGACATAACATTTAAATTTTAATATTTTTCATTATAATATAAAATTAAATTAGGTTAAAAATTATTATAATTACTAAAAATAAATAAAATATACTTATTTCAACCCCGCGTAGTACGCGGATCTTATACTAGTTTTCTATATAGCTGGGCTCAAGTACACCGTGTACTTAGCCCTACCCTTTTTTTTCCCTTTCGAATCAATCAGTGAAGTTTAACATGAATTAGGATAAAAACAGGCGATAATCCATCATAATTAACATTAATTAGGGAGAGTTACGCATATATAGGAGTAGTAGTATATGAAACAAAGTTTCATTTTAACAAGAATTAATTACAATTTTTTTTCATTTTCGAAATAAATTAATTACAAATTAAATCATCACCTTTCACTAATTTAAAACTTTAAATAATTGTAAATAAATAAATATTTTTTACTCATTTACACTTCACTTTAATTTAAAATATGATTCAAATTAAATTATAAGGTCACAAATCATATAAGGCTACAATCAAATTTCATTATTATTATTATTATTATTATTTTTATTGATCTTTTTTTTTTTAAATAATACTTCATCCGTCGTCAATGAAATGTAGTCTCATTTGGCTCATATTCTTTGTCCACCTAATGTAGTCCCATACACTTTATGAAAACTATCACCCTTCAATACATCAACTTTATTCATAAACAATCACTTTATTCACAATGATACCACAATATCCTATAATACTTTTACTTTATCTACATTTTCTTTAAAATTTGTACCCCCACTCCAATGGGACTACATTTGGTAATATTATTGATACTATTTTATCTTCATTATCCAACATTTTGTATTTACTCAAATTTGCATTAATTTTATTTGTAAATAAATATAATACCTCTAAACTATTTATTTTTAATTAAAACTGGTGTTAAAAAATAGGATGAGTATAACTAATTTGGATGGATAGAATATTCGTAAAAACACACACAGTACAGTACTATCATAAAATCTTCACCAACCACAAGACCCACCACCAAACCAAACGCATATAAACATCTTCACCCACCAAACATTTTTCCCTAAACCCACCCACAACCGTCGCCCTGAGACACCCCCAACCGTCGCCTCTCCGGTTCCTGCAATAAAGTTATTCTCTTCTCAGTGGTCTTCATCTCTGATCTGAAGACCTTAAGGTTAAGTCTTGATACTGCTGATTAAGCTTATTTCTTGTTTTTTTTTTTTTTTTTTAAATCAATCTGCTTGCCCCCTTTTTGGTGTGATCTTAGGTTTTGTCGACACTTGAAACTTTGATATTTAGTGAAAGATTATAAAACGCTTCACACATATCTTTTGTCGACACTTGAAACAATAGAGAGTTGTATTAACTGTAGATAACAAGTAGTAATTCACATTTGCATTTCTCACAAGGAGAGATTGATTGTAAGCATCCAAGATTGGGTTTCTGATGTTCTGCCGAATTCTTATTCTGGGTCTAGTTTAATTTGTGTTTTTTGTATAATTTTAATGATGACTAAGCCAAGATTCTTTCTTTCTTAGTTTGTTTGGTTACTGCTTCTTTTCTAAATTTACTCACATTCTGCTATATTCCCTGCTCTGGGCTCGGTTGGTTTTCTTGATTAGCCTTGATAGTCTAATCAAGCATTTGAAGGGGAAGCTATCATTTGAGCATGTATATTACCAATTTTGTACTCATAAAACCTTAGAAGATGATCATAACACCCTGCTATATGTATTCACTGAAATACCAATTTCCTCCTCTTCGAATTTGGGAACACGTGACTGAAACAATTGTGAATCTTCCAACTCACCCTTGTATTATTTCCGTCTGTGTTCATTCTTTGTGCTTTGTTAGTTTGTGAATTCAATTGGCGAGTAAGGTTTGCTTAAAGCTTTGCCCTGAATAAAATTGAATTCTGCTGCTGAAATTTCGTTTTATATACTTTTTCATATCGATATAATGTGGGAACCCTATTTGATGGCTGTAATTAAATTGTAATGTTTGGTTGCTGATGTTCTCTAATCTCTATTAATGGTGATTTGATATGGTATATGGATTCGTCTGATAAATTATTGTCATTTCTGCTTTGATTAATTTGATTTGAAAGAGAGAGTCATTTAAAATCTTAGATGATTTTTGCAGGGCAATTGTCTGAAGAGGAGAAATCAGTGAAATAGGTATGTGTTGTTTCTGTAAATTGCAATGCTTGATTTTCCCTTTATTAAAATTCATCAATGTTTAAATGGAAGTGTTTAGAAATTGAGATGAAACATATATACAGTTCGTCATAGATTTATTATTTTGCTGCAAAGGATATGCTTGCTAAATGTGTGTTCACTTACAGATGATAATTTTGTTTCATTTAGCTTGAATATTTGTATCTCATGGGGTTTCTTGGGTGGAACTGAATGAGATTCTTATTAAATCATAGTAATTTATTTGTGCAGGTTAGATTGTAGCTTAGAATTATTAACTAGACCGTCCTCCGTGAACAGAGGTGTAATTGTAATGTGGAGTTAAATTAAAAGAGATATGTATCGGTACTCGGTAGGTATAATGAAGCAATGTAACGGAGGTATAATTGTAATATGGAGTTAAATTAAAAGAGATATGTAATGTATTGGTAGGTATAACCGTATAATGAAGTAAGGGCAATACTGACTTTTGTCATTTTAATCTCATTTATCGTTGAATTCAAACACAAAATAGAACTTATCAGTACATAATTAAAAAAAGTTATCAATCAATCCAAACACATATCTAAATTTAAAGAATTACAATCCAAACAGTACAATCCTACTCAATCCTATCATAACTTGTCTATCACATCTTATAATCCAAACAAGCCCCTAGGAATTAAAATAGTTGGGTAATGTATTGTCCAATATTGTGTATATATGTGTGTGTGCAATATATATATCCTCAGAAAACCATTATAGGAATGAGGAATTTAGGAACCCAAGGTTACAGTTTTCCTGATTTATGCGATTTTTTGTAAGACTTGAGACATTCAGGATTTCTTTTTCATTTGGGGTTTTCAGGCAATGGAAGTTAGTGTGAAAGGCATGGAAAGTGAGGTAGGGATTAGGAAGAACCAGACTTTGATATGTGCACCGATAATGGCGGATACAGTGGCTCAAATGGTGGAGCTGATGCACAAGGCTAAGTTAAAGGGAGCTGATCTTGTGGAAGTTAGGTTGGATCACATGAAGAGCTTCAATCCTGATGTTGATATCGAAAGGATGATCAAGGAGTGCCCTTTGCCCACTCTCTTTACTTACAGGTTAATAATGTGCTGCTTTTGTGAATATGAATATTTACAGTTGTGATGTCAATGTGATATATGAAAAGGGAACATAAACTGACTTGTGTTAGCACGTTTCTGCCCAAAGTTTGCATGTTTCTTGATTGGTTATAATTTCACTTAAGCATTCAATTATATATAAGTAGATTGAGAGCAGATTTGTATAAGCGGAAGTGTGACTGAAAAAATACGAAGAAGATTTGTCAGTAAAGTAAAGATGGTTGCTTTTGACCTCTAAATGACATTTATGTTTAAGGAATTAATGTATGTTGACTATTGTTGTTAGTTGTTAATTGTTGTATTACTTTTCTGCTAAAATTCATCAATGTATTACTACAATTTAGGTCATGACTAAAGCTCTTTTTTCAGTTAGCTTTCTGCATCTTATGGCTCGTATGATATAATATTTGTTCTAAGGAAGTAAAAGTTAAAAAGCTAAGTAGCTACCTACCACAACTTAGTTTGTTGTTTGTAGATGATCTTGCATTCATGATATGGTGTATGGCAACAATTAGTGGTTTCTTGAAACACTTGCAAAACAGAATTCTGTATTCTGAACATCTCGTGCTACTGCCACCACCCCCACAACACTTTTATATGTAAAGTCTATTTTAGTTATCAGTTATTCTATATAAAATATGTTTACTTTACTTTACTTTTGTACACATGAAAATATATTTATTTTAAAAACACAATTCATGCTTTCTTTGTAGACCTATATGGGAAGGTGGAGAGTATAATGGTGATGAAAACAGACGTTTCCATGCACTTCGACTGGCCATGGAGTTGGGAGCTGATCACATTGACATTGAGCTTAAGGTGATTTTTTCAATATATATATATATAATATATATTTTGTATGTGGGTTCTAATATTATCTTATACTAATTATTGTTTGAAGGCTGCTCACGAGTTCAACAATTTTATGAATGGATACAAGTCTGAAAAGTGCAAAGTTATAATTTCATCGCACAATTACGAGAGTACCCCTTCTGCTGAGGACCTAGGAAACCTTGTTGCCAGAATTCAAGCAGCAGGGGCTGACATTGTTAAATTTGCTACAACAGCACAAGATATCACCGATGTAGCACGAGTTTTTCAAATAACCGTTCATTCCCAAGTAAGTTGCTAACCTTTATAACAAGTTCATTCTAGCCAGCACAGTTATAATATTCTGTGATTTGATAAAATGTGTTTGTCTTTGTAACTTTTGTGCATATCCTCAAATGATTTAGTTTCCTTTGCCTGATCCTTTTGTGCTCGACATTCCCTTCAAAAAGTTGATAGGATGTTTGGGCATGATAAAGTGCTTCAGGAATTACAAATTCTCAAGTTTTATCATATAGTTTGTTGATCGTCAGATTCCAATTATTGCGTTGGTTATGGGGGAGAGAGGACTGTTGTCGAGGCTAGTTTGTCCTAAATTCGGTGGATACCTCACATTTGGCACTTTGGAACGAGGAAAGGTGTCTGCTCCTGGGCAGCCAACGATTGATGAGTTGATTAACTTATACAACATTAGATCGATTGATACTGATACTAAAATATTTGGGATCATTGGGAAGCCCGTGAGCCACAGCAAATCACCCTACTTATATAATCCAGCTTTCAAAGCAGTTGGCTTTAATGGAGTGTTTGTACATTTGTTGGTGGATGACATTCGTAAATTCTTTGAGACTTTTTCCTCCCCTGACTTTTCTGGTTTCAGGTAAAGTCCTCAAATTCTGTATTAATTTTAAGGTTCTATTGTTGAACTTATGGGAAGCTTAATGAATATTTAATTATTATTACAGCTGCACGATACCTCATAAGGAAGTGGCTCTAGCCTGTTGTGACGAAGTGGATCCCGTTGCAAAGGTAGTTGTTGCATCTACCTATCGTAGTTAATAATAATAATGATCAATGTGAGTTAAAAATTAATTGTTGAATATTACTAGACGATAGGGGCGGTAAATTGCATCATCAGGGGACCTACTGACGGAAAGCTGTTTGGTTATAACACAGATTACATTGGTGCAATTTCTGCAATTGAAACTAGCCTACGAGGTTTCTTCCTTAATTTTCTTTTACCGATCAAATCTTTTTGTGAGAAGTGAAGTTGCAAAGTCTGATATCCTCTCTCTCTCTCTCTGCAGGTTTTGAAAATGGAGCTAGTGGGTCACCCCTAGTCGGTAAACTGTTTGTAGTGATTGGTGCTGGTGGTGCAGGAAAGGCACTTGCTTTTGGGGCGAAAGAAAAGGGAGCTAGGGTAGTGATTGCTAATCGTAACTATGGTTAGATGACTTCCTCGTCCTCTCATTTTTTCTTAGTATATTTTGGTGCAATCGGTATACACTAATAGATAAAAGTTTGGAGTATTCTGATTCTTTGCCTTTGTCGTTTATGCAAGATCGAGCTAGAGAACTTGCTGAATATGTTGGAGCGCAGGCTTTGTCTCTTGCTGAGCTGAATGACTTCCATCCAGAGACGGGAATGATACTCGCTAACACCACGTCTGTTGGGATGCAACCAAAGGTCGATGAGACACCTATCTCCAAGGTTGGCTCCGTTTTCTTAGAGCCCGTTTGGCTAAGCTTATTTAAACCTCTTATAAGCTCTCTAACATCTTATAAGTTGTTTCAAGAGCTTATACGATGTAATTCTTAAGTAGCTTTTTATAAGTGTTTGACTAGTCAAAATTTTAATTCTTTGATAATTTGAGAGAAATATTTTTTTATTAAATCTTAATCTAAAATAATTATCAAAGAACATGGAGAATTGGGGTGGGGGGGGGGGGGTGATTTTTGTTTTTTAGAAAAGATTTTGTTTTATTAAAAAAAAAACTACTAATTTAAGTATAGCTTAAATTTTTTTTAGATAAATAAGTTGGGGGTGTTGGTACCTTTTTTTTTGGAACTTATAATCTGTAAATTACCTTTTTTTTTTTTTAACCTAACACTTTTTGAGAGCTTATAAGTTGTTTCAAGGAGATTATAAGCTCAGCCGATTATGGGCTCTTGGCAATTTGGTGTACCATACTTATGCTGTTCAAGTCGAAAGTGGAACACATTCAAAATAGGCCATGGAAATTGATGGCTTGAGCGTGTTTTGAATACTTTTTCAATAAATTCATCGATGATTGGTCAAATTACCAAATGAACCTCAATGTTAGTAGGAAAAATAAAAGGGTTGCTCCTGCGTTCTGTCAATGCCTGAGGGAAAAAGATTTCAAGGGCAATTTAGTTCAAATCCAGTCTTTTGTTGAAGGAGTCATATTTCATATGTTGAATTGGTTATAAGTGTAATTTTCAAGTCATAACTAGAAAGAGAGGTGTAGTGTTAGTGTTAGTACTAATGTAGTAATTGGTGTTTCAGGAAGCGTTGAGATATTACGAGCTAGTTTTTGACGCTGTTTACACTCCCAAAATCACTAGACTCTTGAGGGAGGCTCAAGAAATGGGATCCAAAATCGTAACAGGAGTTGAAATGTTCATTGGACAGGCGTACGAGCAATACGAAAGGTTTACAGGGTTGCCAGGTAATAATAACGAAATCAAACAGAAGTTTCTACTGCTTTCGAAATGTCGTCTTCTTTTAGCTTATTATTATTCGCCATCTCATTACAGCTCCCAAGCAACTATTTAAGGAAATCATGGCAGATTATTGAGGAGGACCAGCTTCTCTATCAAATCTTTCTTGCAATGAAAATGAATTTGAGATGCATTCGACGAATTCTCTGAAGTTATATCTGGGATTCTGGTGATAGGGTACTTTTGTTGTATCATTTTTGGTGGAAGAATGTGATCCATATATACTTGTTTTTTATTAAAACAATTGATCCTGGGACACTTGATATTTTTTTGCATGAATATTGTTTGTATGGTAGCAACATTTTATCCAATATCTTAAATCACAATTGTATCCCATAAAAAAAGGGGTATTGGGCTCCCCTTATTTATATAGAGTAATTGGTATTTTTATACTCCATATGGTTATATACATAAATACATATCTTGATATCTTTTGTGAAGTTTGATATTCATTTCACAAATGTTCATTACAATTTTGGAGAGTTTAAAAGTGAATTCTCCATATTTCAAATAATTTAATTTGCCTTTTCTATTAAAAGTGAATTTATTTTAATTTCTTTGAACGTCAATTCTAGGTAGTTAAAATTCACTGATTTTTGACATAAAGAGAATAATGTGAATAATCAATTTTATTTTTGAAGTATTAACTGTTACAGCTTTGAAGTTTTTTTCTATCCTGATCCTGAATTACCAAATACTTCCTTGTTAACAATTTTGTCATTTTACACATCCATTTTTAAGTTATCTATTTCCGTTTTTTTGTCAAATGTTATGTCAACTCTTACTAGTATCTTTTTCTATTTCATATATCTATTCATTTTTTTACTTTTCTACCTCCCTCCACATTATCAAATTTTAATCCCTCTCTACCTCAATTCATCATTACATTATGGAGTTTTTCTTTGTGAAGTGTCTATCTTACATTTATTTGACTTATGTGTCATTTTTGTATAATTTTAAATACATGGGACATTTTCTTAGATGATTTATTCTCTAAAAAATGACATCTCATTATAATAATGAGAATTAGTTGAAAATCAAGGTAGGCTTGATAAATCATTTATTAAAATTAGGAGTGGAGAAATATACCGAAATTTTGGTATATCGGACTTTATTGAAAAAATACTAAAATTATCGATATTTTTAGTACGGTATGAAAAATGGTCATACCGCGGTATATTGGTATATAACGAAAATTTCAATAAGTTCGGTATATTGAAAATATCGATAATTTCGGTATATCGGCATGTACCGAAAATTTCGATAAGTTCAGTATACCGAAAATATAAAAAAATTCGGTATACCGAATACCGAAATATTAATAAAATATTTTTTTATAATATAATTTATATTATAATATTACATTATTAATTAAATAAATAAATAATGAAACAAATAATTTTGACTCAGTCCATCAGTCGTGAATTGTGATCCACTTTCTTCAATTGATCAATTTCATTAAAATATATAATTAAATAAAATTTTTTAAACAAATAACAAAAATACTTAGGTATGACTCGATATGAAACGATATATCAATATTTCAATATAATTTGGTATATCGACATTTCGGTATGATTGAGTATACCGATATTTCGATTGTACCGAAAACTTAGTACAACACTTAGTACGACATTCAGTATGAGAGTTTTCATATTGAATTTTTCGATATATCGAAATTTTCAGTATGATAGGTATCAATATTTTCAATATCAAAATTTTCAGTAACACTCTAAAAAATTCTGGGATTACCCTCCACCATAATTGAAAAGTATTAGTATACATAAGAAAAAAAAAATCAATTATTTCCTAAAACGGAGCCATAAAACCATTAATTTCATTTAATAATCTTAAAAAAAACGTGAAAAATATGAAAAAGTGAGATTGAGCTTTGAGAAATTTTAACTAAGGGATCCAAACCCGAGTTCCGTTTTCATTTTTTAGCCAAAGAAAGAAAGAAAGAAAGAGAGAGTCGCGACTTTTAGCAACGGCACTTGAAAACACTTATATATAACGGCTACTTCATCACTCATCATCATATTCGATTCTTGATTCTTCAATTTCAATTTCAATTTCCTGCAAATCTTCTTGAGGGAGAAAATGACAATAATGTCGACCAGCACTGATTCTGATACAGAGAGGGACTGCTACTTCTCTCAACCGCGAGGGTTCTTGACGCCGCAGCCCACGTGGAAGAGCAACCGCTGTCTTCCGGCGACGGCGAGGTCGGAGATGAAGCCCAGAAGATCCCCTGATCGTTTTCATGTCATTCACAAGATCCCTTCTGGAGATTCCCCTTATGTCAGAGCAAAACATGTTCAGGTTTTTCTCTTGTTTTCAGATTGTTGATAATCAGTCTTCAATTTGACATTATTGGTTGATTAATGATATGGGTTTTGCCCCTTTTGATGTAATTCACTAGAATTTTTCCATTTTCAGTAGAGTATATTATGCTTTTAGTACTACTTTTTGCCTCATTGTTTTGAATTTGGTGTTGTGTTTGTATTCCTGATATATAGTGTTTCATTGTTTATGTGGAACTGTTTCTGCAATTTGAATTTGGTGTTTGTATATAGTGTTTCATTAGTTCTGGTGATTACTTTCATGATAGAATTACTCCATTGTATTCATTTTCAAATTGTTTCTGATTTGCAATTTGAATTTTGGGGCTTATATGTTCTGGTGTTTGCATGAATTCTGGTGATTACTTCATAGTTTCCATTATCAATTGTTTATACATAGTGTTTGTTGAAATTACAGCTGGTAGATAAGGACCCGGGCAGGGCCATATCCCTTTTTTGGGCAGCTATTAATTCTGGTGATCGAGTCGATAGTGCACTGAAAGACATGGCTGTTGTTATGAAGCAGTTAGATCGATCCGATGAGGCAATCGAGGCCATTAAGTCCTTCCGCCATCTCTCTCCTCTCGAATCTCAAGAATCCCTCGACAACATTTTGGTTGAATTGTATAAGGTAACAAGTGTTTCTTCTGTGGTACATTGGTTTGACAGAGTTGTAATTTTCATTGGTATTGGTAATGAATGCAGCAATCTGGAAGGATAGAGGAAGAGATTGAAATGCTTCAACGTAAACTGAAGCATGTAGAAGAAATAGCACTTTCTGGAAGGAGAACCAAGTTCGCTAGATCTCAAGGGAAGAAGGTTCAGATTACGGTTGAGAAAGACTATTCGAGGTTCATATCACTTTCTCTGAGTCAATCATGCATTCGTTTCTTTTTCTATTTAAATGATTTGTATGTGTTTGTAATAACAGATTGTTGGGGAATTTAGCGTGGGCTTACATGCAACATAAAGATTTCAAATCTGCTGAAGAATATTACAGAAAAGCACTTTCGATTGAACCGGATAAGAACAAACAGTGCAACTTAGCAGTGTGCTTGATGCACATGAACAGGTTGACAGAAGCCAAATTTCTGCTGCAAACTGTACGATTTTCGTCTGCCAATGACTGCGTGGATGAACAACCTTATGCTAAGTCCTACGAACGTGCTTCTGAAATCCTGGCTGAGTTTGAGTCGCAGAAGGAAACGGGACATGGCATTGAGCAAGTAAGAGGACAATGGGACAGCAGGTTCTGTTCTCAGAAAAAATCTGATGACAACAATGGTGTGAAATCATCTCCATTGCCGCCTATACCTGTCCAAATGAACAGTGGATCATTTACTGAATTTCCATATGAGAAAAGTGCCAATTTTGAGCCTCAACATCGCTATGGGAATATCCCAAAAGTTCCATACACTCAGCCGAGGAGATGTGGAGATCACAGAAAGGGACGTTCGAACGAAAATGCATACAGAGGAGGGTATTGTCGTAAATTGTCCTTTGATGAAGTGTCATATATGAACCAAAAGATAAACGACTACTACTCAGAAAAGCAAGTTTCAGTTAAGCCAGTAGAAGCAGCTAATGATTCTGCTTTGCCTTCAGAAGTTAAACAAGAGAAAAATCTTGGTCTCGTGATTGGAAAGAGTTGGGCTGACATGGTTGAGGAAGACGAAGAACTGGATCATGTATGTTGGAAAAACGACGAGAATGTGGACTCTAACATCATTCACGAGACCCCTAATGCTGTTGACAAATTATGTGAGAAGATGGAATTGATTGATTTTGGAAGCGGATATCTAACTCAACCTGAGAAATCTGCCAGGCGTTCTTTGTGTTTTGATCACGATCCTTTGGAAGTTGACGATCTCAGTTGTAGTAGCAGTAGTCGAAGGAGGAGACTCAAGGTTTTCCAGGACATAACCGGTGATCCTGGAATCTGATATTGATTTTTTCGTTTTTTCTTTAGCAGTAAATACTAGTAACATTTTCGTCTTTTTCGCACGTGCCATTCATCTATGAAGTGTAATAGGAATCCATATTGGAACAAAATATAAGTAAATCATATAGAAACCAAATTTGTACTTACTATATAATCTCTTTTCCTTTGACTTGACTACAATTTCCTCGCTAATCCAACATAACAACATTCAAACTAAATCTTCAATCCTATGTATATATATATATATAAACACAACTAGTAAGAACTAACAAGGCCACATAACCATAATCATCATGATGATGAGAGAAACGAAACAGAGGCGATTAAGGCGCTTGGTAGGTGCACCAAGAAGATTTCTGCGTCGCGCCAGGGATTTCTACGTGGACAGCCTTGTTAACTTTGATGGCAAAGTGTCGAGTGCCAACGTGGTTGCTACGCGACCAAATGATTTTGGTGGATACGTCTCGACTAAAATTGACCACGACAAAGATGTTGAGGAGTTGTACAAATCTATCAGCAAAAACTACGTGTGGAGGAGCGTGGAATGCGATGTAGATTCGTGTAAGAATGGATCGTATCGTGTTATAGAGAGAAGTTACAGCATTGCATTGGGGAAGATTGGAAGGATTGATGAGGAAGAACAATGTGAATTCGAAGAAGATGTGGTTATAAAGAGTGAGATTATGTTTCCACGAAGCATAAGCCATGCTGCTTTCTACTCATAATTTCGTTTTTTTGGTTCATTCTTTGATGGAGGATATTAAATTGTTGGCAATTTCTTCGTATAAGAAATTAAACTATATAGAATCTTTTACTTTTGTTATACATTAAATTTCATATTTTGTAGAACAAAAAGGAGTAACAAATAGATATTCCTTGTGTCCCATGATTATTTGCACATTTTTCTTAACGGGAACATTATTTGCATACTTAAAAAAAGTGTCACTCTATTTAAATCTCCATCATATTTTTTATTGGTTTCAATGTTTGGATTCATAAATTTTAGCACTCACCAATTGTCCGATTGTGACAACAAAACATGGGATTCCAACTCAGGACACTAGGATTCAATATATATCGGACAACGGTTTAATTTTGAATTTAATCTAAACGGATACAAATTTTGATTTCTATCTAATATGTAAGCTCAAATTTTTAAATTCGTCATTTTATGGGCATTAGCATTTAAAGTAACCAGTCAGGGCCACATGGATTTTTTTTTTTTGTGTGTGTTATGTGGCATTTTAATTAAAGACTTATTTTTATTTATTAATTCAATAAATAATGAATATTAATTAAAATAATAAATAATATTTTAAAAAATGTGAAAATAAATTGTGAATAATATTTAAAATACTAAATACTAATTTTTTTTTGAAAAATCTGAATAATATGAAGAAAAAAAATCAAATAAATAAATTCATTCATAAATAAATTAATTACAGTTTTAGAATTACTACTAAAGATTTCAAATTTGTATTCAAACCTTTCAATAAAATCAGGATATATTCCAAATCCATCAAACTTCAATTTCTTCCATCGATACAAAGCGTTAAATTTTATTGTAAGATTATTAATTAGGTATTACCAATAGTGGCATCGATTAGTGGTTCACAACCTCAAATTATTGTGACCTAAAAAATATTCTCAAGTTATTTTAAGTTGAAGGTTGGTCCTCAAAGAAAATGTGAAAAAACTATTTAAAAATATATATTTTCTTATATTCCCAGAATAACGATGCTTTTTCAATCACTTGATATTCTATTTGTTCTTTAAAAAAGAAAAAGACATCCCATTAAAAATAGTAGTAGCGCAATGAATGATACAAAAAAGTATGAAAAAAAATGTCACATGGAAGGAGTGAAAGTGATATGATGCATATGTACAAATTAATTATTGATGTTTTCAGAGTGAAATTAAATTCTCTCTCTCCCTCCATCCTAAAAATAGATATACTGTACTGTGAAATATGGGTAAATCAAGTTATTTTGACTAATGAGTTTACGAATTTAGCTCAATCAAGTTTTAAAGCAATTTAAGAATTAAATTTCTGGTTAGAAAGAAAAGAATTAAATTTCAAAGCGGAAATTGTTTATGTAAAATAATTAATTTTTGGGAAAACAATTAATATTAATCAACTAATAATTTTGATAGAACAACTAATGGAGTACTATTTAATTTATTTTAATAGTACAATGTCATTGGTAAATATAAGACTTTGTCAAGTAATCCACGATATTAGACGTCTTCAATCATGTAGAAAACAAATGATATAAATGAAACAATCCAACTAAGACAGTAATTCAGAAAAATAATTAAAAAAATAAAACAACACACAATAATTTAAGTGGTTCGATCAATATGATCAACATCCACTGGACCAGACGACTTCAACTTTGATTGATCAAGAATGTTACACACTCATTCACTCATAAATGGATTTATCCTCACTTCATTCGTGAACTCACAACTCAAAGACGAATGCTCGTTTCGCGTCAACCTTACAAAATACAAGTGCAAAAGTATTTATAATAATCAATGGTGATTGCTGCAGAGTGTTGAGAACGTGAAGCCGTTAGTTTGTTGTAACAAAATCACATGTTTCGCAATGTCAGACAAGTTTACCCCTTTTACTTGTAACTCGTAACAGGCCTGCTTCACAGGACTCATCAACTAATCTCCTAGTCAAAAGACTAACTCTACTAATAGACATCTACTCAGCTGATCAAACCCTTCTGATCTGACCAACTCAGCTGATTCTAAGCATCACCTTCTCAGCTAACTGAAATCCTTCAACTCATCTGATTATGCCTTAGGTAGCTTGCCTGACTCCTAACCAGCTGATACGAGATTATGAGATAACACTCACAATTCTCCACATTTAGCTCAAAATCTCCACCTTGAACTAAAACAGCCTTACTATTCTTCTCAAAGAATAGTCTCCACCACTGATCCCTGCCAAAAGAACATCAACCTTCTTCTCAGATGACTTAATGCAATCAAATAAGCCTAAGACATAAGCTAAACTTCTCCTTTGGCAATGCCTTAGTGAACGTATCAGCAGGGTTCTCCTCTATAGCAATCTTAGCTACCTGGACCACACCATTCTCCATAATATCTCTTACAAAGTACAACTTCACATCACTGTGCTTGGTTCTCTCATGATACCCCTGATGCTTTGCAAGATGTATTGCGCTTTGATTATCACAGAAGACAATTACACTTCCCTGTGATAAACCAAACTCTTTCAAGATTCCCTTAAGCCACATGCTCTCCTTAACTGGCTCAGTCAAGGCCACATACTCTGATTCAGTAGTAGATAATGCAACTACAGACTGATGAATAGACCTCCACGATATAGCTGTACCAATAAGGTGAACACATATCTTGTTAAGGACTTTCTTGTGTCAACATTGGCTGTATAATCGACATCCACGTATCCCACAAGTGCCTCCGCCTCATCTGATATCTTCTGAAATTTCAGACCTCTCTCAACTGATCCCAGAACATATCTCATGACCCACTTAACTGTCTCCCAATGACTTAAGCCTAGGTCACTCATGTATCTGCTGATCACACTCATAGCATGAGTTAAATCTGATCTACAACACACCATAGCATACATCAAACCCCCTACAACACTGGCATAAGTTATCTTACTCATTTGAGCTCTCTCTTGGCTGTTCTTGGGACTCATCTAATTGGACATCTTTTGATGTTGGCCAATTGGAGTAGAAACAGTCTTAGCTTAATGCATTCTGAACCTCTCTAACACCTTCTTCAGATAGGTTGATTGACTCAACTAAATTGATCTATCAACTCTAATGATCTCCATCCCAAGAATCACTTTAGCTTCACCAAGATCTTTAATCACAAAGCCACTTTTGAGAATCTCTTTTACTAGATTGACAACGTTGATTGACTCACCTGCAATAAACATATCATCAACATATTGTAGAAGATAGGTAGTTGAACTTCCAACTCGTCTGAAATAGACACAGTTGTCATACAAGCTCCTTATAAAACCAGCTGAGCAAATGTACTCATCAAATCTCAAATACCATTGATGAGGGCTTTGTTTAAGGCCATAGAGGGACTTCTTTAGTAGACACGCCTTGTCTTTCCCTTCTCTTATGTCCAACCCTTCTAGTAACTTCATGTAGATCATCTCATCGAGATTCTCATGAAGAAAAGTTGTGGTCACATCCATCAGATACAGCTCCAGTCCAAACTGAGCAACATAGCAAATAAGATTCTGATTAGGGGTGAGCATAATTTGAATTTTAACCGAAAACCGAACATAACCGAACCGAAATATGAGATCGGTTCGGTTACCAAAAATTTCGGTTCAGTTTTCGGTTTGTGTTTGGAAAATTGGTATTCGGTTTTGGTTTTGTTAAAAAAAATTGGTTAACCGTAACCAAATCGAATTATTAAAAAAATAAAATTATTTTTATATATATATTGAAAACCCTTATTATCCCAAAATCTAATTCACAAGGACACGACATCCTGACTTCCTCTCCGTCCACCCACTCGGCATCGGCGATTCACACTTCACAAGCGAGGCGAGACCTGCGATTCATGTACACGATGTTACTATGTTATATGGTAATTTTTTATGTGGGCTTTCCATGTAGATGTATTCTAGTTTCTAGTTTGGGATCTTTAAAAGCTTTACATGAATATTCTTGTGGAATTGAGATATAATGTTTAAAATTTTGATTTTGGTAGTGGTAATTGGTAAATGGTGAATTGCAATGGTGGTTCTACTGTGATAACCTGCTGCTGGTAGTGTGCATCATATTTTACTTTATTTCAGATTTTTTTTCAGTTTTTCTTTCGGTTTTAACCGAAACTGAATCGAATAATTCGGTTAGTTTCGGTTTTGAACCATTTCGGTTACGAATACTGAAATTCGGTTTTAGTTCAGTTTGGTTCGGTTCGGTCACTGAACCGACCGATGCTCACCCCTAATTCTGATGCTACAATGCTTTACAACAGGCGGGAATATTTCATTGAAATCAACACCTTCCTTCTGTGTAAATCCTTTAACTACAAGCCTTGTCTTGTACCTAACACTGCCACCTCTCCGAGCCTCCACCTTCTTCTTGTAGATCCACTTATACCCAACAAGTTTCTGTTTCTTAGATCTCTCAACAATCTCCCAAGTCTAGTTCTTGTTAAGAGATTGCAATTCTTCCTCCATAGCAACTAGCCACTTCTCTTTGTCATGGCAGTTGATGGCTTCAGTGTAAGTTTTCGGCTCCAGAGACTCCACCTCAGGAGCTGCACATAATGCAAATGATATAATGCCATCTTGACCATACCTCTGAGGCGAGTGGACTTCTCTTCTGGTTATGTCCCATGCCAGTTGATAGTCATGAAGCTCATTCTCACTATGAGGATCGCCCTTCTCATCTAGAACAATATGATCTTCAACAGGTCCTCTGGTGTCAACATGCTCCACCTCAACATATGTCTCGGTTGGTCGGTTGTCGACTGTACTTGAACTTGCCTCTTCTGTAAGTGGCATTCTGCTTTCATCGAAAGTCACATCTCTGCTGATGACGCATTTCTGCATACTAGCTTCAAGGCACCACAACCTATATCCTTTCACACCTGAAGGATACCCTATGAACACAGATCTCAAAGCTCGAGGCTCAAGCTTATCCTGCTTGACATGGGCATATGCTGCACATCCAAATACCTTTAAGTAATTATACTTAGCTGCATGGCCAGAACTCTTCTGGGGTTTTAAATTGCACATCTGAGGAAAGGCTTTTGTTTATCAAGTATGTTGCTATTGGCACGACTTCTCCCCAAAAAACCTTTGGCAGACCCGAGCTGCTCAACATGCACTTGACTCTCTCAAGTAGGGTCTGGTTCATTCTCTCAGCAACTCCATTTTGTTGAGGTGTACCTGACACAGTCTCGTGCCTCACTATTCCCTTCTTCCAGCAGAACGCATTGAACTCTTCTGATAGGTACTCCAGACCATTATCAATTCTCAAATGCTAGAGCTTCTTTCCTGTGACATTCTCAACTTCAGTGAGCCATTCCTTAAACTTTTCAAATGCTTCTGACTTAGATGTCAGGATAGTTACCCACACCTTCCTTGAGTAGTCATCAATAATAGACATGATGTATTTCCCACCACTTCTGGTCTGATTCCTAGCTGGCCCCCATAGATCAGAATGGACATAATCCATGATCCCTTTGGTAGAGTGCTCACTCTTCCCAAACTCTAACCTCTTGACTTTTCCAAGAATGCAATGCTCACACAAATCCAATTTTGTGATCTTGTCATTGCCAAGCAAACCTTGTTTAGAAAACTCCAGTAGGCCTTTCTCACGTACATGAGCTAGTCTTCTATGCCACAACATTGAGTTGTTTTGCACCTCAGCTACATCTGATCTGCCAGTCACTGTACCTCCCTTCAGAAAGTATAGATCATTCCGTCTCACACCTTTCAGGACAGTCAACTCCCCCTTTGACACCCTGAGCTCTCCATCCTCAGACTAGAATTTATAGCCCCTTGAATCCAACATCCCAAGTGATAATCAAATTTCTCTTGAGTTCAGGTACATACCTAACACTCTTGAGAATCCTCACTACACCATCATACATCTTCAAGTGAATTGTACCTACACCCTTAACCTTGCAAGTGTGATCATTTCCTAGCAACACAGAACCTCCATTTTGATGTCTAAAGTCATGAAACCAATCTCTTCTTGGAGTCATATGGAAAGAACACTCTGAATCCAGGATCCATGCTTACTGTTCTATAGAGGATGTGATGGTTAGTGCTTGAGCAGACTCATAACCTTCTTACTCCTTATCTTTTTGGGTTTGATTAGCTTGATTCTTATCAACAGGGTTCTTGGCACCAAATTTCCCCAAGAACTGTTTGTACTTGTAACAAGCATTCTTATAGTGTCCAGGCTTATTGTAGTGGTAGCACACTACGTCCCCTTGATTGGACACAACTGATTTTCTCTTATCAGCTCCTTTGTGTTGACTAAACCCCTTCTTGGAGACAGACTTCTTCTGACCTCCCTTGATTGTCAATCCCTCCCCATTGCTGCTCTTATCTCGTTGAGATGTCTTGTTATGCAACAATTTGGACTTGACAGCCTACATCACATCTTCCAATGTGATGGTCTCATTTCTACCATACAAAATGGCGTCCTTTAGGATTTCAAAGGACTTAGGAAGAACACTCAACAACATCAGAGCCTTATCCTCTTCTTCTAACTTGACATCTAAATTCTCTAGATCATCAAGGATCTTGTTGAACTCATCCAGCTGATCCGGAATGGGTTTGTCATCCCATATTCTAAAGGCATACAACTTATGCTTCGAATAGAGACGGTTAACAAGGGTTTCACCATGTAAAGTTTCTCAAGCTTGTCCCAGACCTCCTTCGCGGATTTCTCTTTAGCAACCTCCCTCAAAAGCTTATCACCAAGGTAGAGCAGAATAGTGCTACGAGCTTTCCTGAGAATCTTGCTCCTTTCTTCTACAGTGGTTGTTGGGTCTTCGAGCGCATCGAATAACCTCTGCTGTTACAGAAGAGCCTGCATCTTGATTCTCCACAACCCAAAGTCCCCAGTGCCTGTAAAATTCTCAATGTTATACTTAGTAGAACTCCCCATCTTAGATCTGGCAATTACTTATGATTCCCACTAACGGCGCCAATTGTCAAGTAATACACGAGATTAGACGTCTCCAACCAAGTAGAAAACATATGATATAAATGAAGCAATCCAAGAAAGACAGTAATTCAGAAAAGTAATCAAAGAGATAAAACAACACACAAGGATTTAAGTGGTTCAATCAATATGATCTACATCCACCGGACCAGATGACTTCAACTTTGATTGATCAAGAATGTTTACACACTCATCCACTCGGAAATAGATTTATCCTCACTTCACTTGTGAACTCACAACTCAAAGAAGAATGCTCGTTTCGTGTCTACCTTACAAAATACAAGTGCATGAGTATTTATACTAATCATTGGGGATTGTTGCAGAGTGTTGAAAATGTGAAGTCGTCAGTTTGTTGTAACAAACTCATGTGTTCCGCAATGCCCAATCTTAAATGACAGCTTTACCCCTTTTACTTGTAACAGGTCTACTTCAGAAGACTCAGCAGTTGACTCCTCTCAGCTGATCTATAAATAGAGATTGATGACTTCAACAAAAGACAAAGAATAATTGAGTATTCTAATGTTGATCCTACTTGTGTGATAGGCTTCTAGAGGGTAGAGACAATAATCTGACTCACAAGTAGGTGTGTGTGTATGTTTTAAGAATTTAATACAATATAAATGAATTGATTCCACACCTCTATAAATTCAGACTTTTAGATGAGACATAATTTTTTCATGGTATTAGAGCCTCTAGCTCACGTCGACGTCCTGAATTCAAATCGCGTTGAAAATAACTTCACATATTCACTTTTAAAAAATAGTAGTATTAAATGGATTGTGGTGGAGTATTGAGATGAAGAGAAATAGAGAAGAAAAAAGGTAGAGAGAGGAGTACTAAGGAAAAAATATAAAGAGGGATTAGGTAGAAAAAATGGTAGAGCGTTCGGAAAAAAAAAAAAAAAAAGTGTAACTTAATTTGGAATGCCTAAATGTTAAAATATGGCACTTTATTTGGAACCTATGAAGTTTCATTTAATTTTTTTTAGTTGAGTTGCATAATGCATGTGGTTGCCAAACAATATAATCCTATATATCGCCTAATCAAAATTTTACGTCTTCAAAAAAAATCTCATCCTACCAAACACACATTATTTTATCCAACGAAATTACTGTGGAGCCTAATCAACTCATCATTTGGCATTCCCCAAACAGCCCCTAGACTCCAATACAACGTTGAGCGTCGATCACTTGATTCGGGGAAGCACTCTTGTAGTTGTCACGCATTGAAATCGTGTTTTACTGTTGACAATTTTTTATAACAAGTTTAAACAAAATAGTAATTTGGAAAATGCATGTTTTTAGCATTTATTATAAAGTAAGTTTGCGTCTCTTTTACTCAATTGAATTCTCTTTATTTTTATCCACTGAATATGCAACAATTATTTATTTACCATTCACAAAAAGTCACTTTTTCAAAAGGCATAAATAAATTAAAACACACGCCACCGTGTCCCCAAATTGTCTTGTCTCCACACTTGCATACTATTTCCATCCTTTCAAAATTCATTTGTTTGTAACATGTATTAAAAAATACTCCCTCCGTTTTTTAATAAGTGTCACTTTGGCTTTTTAACTAATTTTAAAATAAGTGTCATTCTGAGTTTTTTTCTTTAATTTTGACTATTTTGCCCTTATTCATTTACCATATATATTGTTCATAAATAAATTCCATAAACATTGTTTATACCAAAATTAATTTGGTTTATGAATAATAGCTACATTCTTGACCACATTCTTTATCAAACAAAACTTCTATATCAAAATTAGCTATAATTAATTAAGGGTAATATGGACCACACTTTATAATCTTAATTTGTTGAAAAAAGTCAAAGTGACACTTATTAAAAGATGGAGGGAGTACTAGTTAATTGTTGAAGTAGAGAGAAATATAAAAAAAAAATATACAAAAATAGGTAGGAAAGATAGAAGGTGGAGAGAAATATAGTTTTTTTTTTTAATAAAAATACTAATATTTTAAAAAATAATTTAATATAATATTAATGTTTGTGAGGGTTTTAATAAAATAAATAAGAGTGTCATTACTAATGGCGCTCTTTCGGAAGAGCGAGTTTAATCTGATTTTTGCAGAGTGTAGCAAAGAAAGGGAAGGAAGGTCGTTTAAAAAGGCGCTTTCTCGATCCATAAATTTAATTTAAAAAAATATTTTTTTTGGTGGATATATTTTATTTATAAATTTTTAATATTGATAGGAATAAGAATTAATTAAATTAAATATATAATAAAAAATTTATTAAATTATAAAGGGCGCTGTTTTAAATGGCGTGCCTTCCTTTCTCTACTATGCTCTTATTTATTTTATTAAAGCTTTCTCAAACATTAATATTATATTATTTTTAAATATTAATATTCTATTAAAAAAGTTCAAAAATATAAAAGATAAAAGATATAGAAAGATAGTAAGTATTATTAAAAAATGTGTTAGTTTCGATGAAACATTCAAAATATAAAATTAGTAATTTTTGAAGCAACGGAAAGAGTATTATACAAATATATATATACTATTACTCATAACATAAACATAGAAAGAGAAACATAATATTCATTTAATTAATTTGCCTTCATTAATTCGGTTGGAGTGTTTATAAAGTTAAAAGGCAATTTACCTTGTGAAGTAAAAAATTTAGTGGAGTATGCCACTGTAGATACTTTGGTGTGCTCGCATTGATTGATTAATCACTTAATTAAATAGCTTTTTCTGGTTAATTAAGAAAGGAAATCCCACGTTGAAAACATTGTTATCTAGATTCTGTATTTTTCAGTATCATAGTTTATATTTTCTATTTCATTACATACATGTGTTTATTTGAATTAAGCTCATTCCTTAATCTAAATAAATTTGTCTAGTTTGACTATCAAAATATTCCATTATTAAATTTCAGCTTTAGGGATCTTTATAAATAAATAAATAAAAATATTTGAATTGTATCTACAATAATGATGTTCTAAAAACCTTTTTCAAGTTGAGTATCAACAGGAGCTGTCTATTCAAAATTCTATAGTCATAAAAAGTGTCCTCCAAAATGCAAATTTCCACAAACCCAAATAGTCACCAAATGGGCCAATTTTATCTTCTTATATGTATCTATGATTTCGACAAGTGAACAAATTATTAGTTATATTTCAGCGTTGGTTTTGGTTTTGGTTTATATAATTCATATATTCCACTTTTTTGTGTTTCACTTGGTGTTTCAATCTACTAGATCTTTAACACGTGTCACTTTTAATATTATGAGACATTGATTATTTTTTTAGCATGACTGTTATAAGCTAGATAATGAAACATAAAGTGAAACACTAAAACTGATATAAGTAATATCATAACATTTTGATTCTACCGAAAATGACAAAATTATGGAGTAATTATGTCACGCCCTAACTTTTGAAAATATAAGATTTCTTTATTTCTATTGAAAAAAAAAATTGAATATTAATTTTGAGGGGTGTTGTACCTCGAGACCTTTCATCAATTTAGAATGTCATTTTATGTTTAAAATAAATACTCCATACGTCCACTATTTAATGACTCATTTTGTCATTTTAGTCGTCTCTTACTTAATGAATCATATTTAAAATAGTAAAAGAACATTTTAATGAATAAAATAAGATCTTATATCGAAGAAAAAACATAAAGCCATATGAATACACTCCATTCAAGAGGCCGGGCCCCATTAAAAATCTTGTCGAGAAAATATTTTAACTATTCCCTTCAAATATCACAATATTACATCAAATGTAATTACTTTTTTTATACTAAAAAACAACTTTATTACTCATAAAGTTGAAAAGTCATTACTACCTTCACTTTTATCTTTCATAATACTAGTAATAAATAATTCATACATTAAAACTCGTGTCCAAAAGTTATCTGTACGTAAGGGACAAAGGGAGTATCATTTAGTCCATTTTGTAAATATGCTTGCTAAACATAGGGGAGTTCGACATATATAACAAGTTACATTTATGTTATATTTATATCATATCACTTGAAGTGGATGTCAATGTGAATCACCCGTTGATGTTGTGTAAAAATATCAAGATGTGCGTCGAATCGACTGTGACAGTATCTTTCAAGTATGAGCGATTGAGAACGTTTTGCTTTATATGTGGGAGGCTGGGACACATAGAGAGTATTTGTGATATTTTGTTCAACTCCACGAAATGGTTATGTTAACCGTGAGGGGGCCATTCATGAACGCTGAAGAAAGTCGGGGAGGAAGGTGGTTCCACTAGAGGGACAAGGTTGGTTCTGAATTAGACTGGCGGCGGTGGAGAAGGTCTGGCGAGTTTATGGGTGAAAATCGGGGGGGGGGGGGGGGGTTAATGTCTCCACTAATGCGGGAGGTAACGACGTGTCAACTGATTTAGTTGCCAACAATCATGGAGAATTTAATTATATTTCAAATCCTGTCGTTCGTTCCCTCCATGCATGGATTTTCTAGTAATTCCCATAATACATTTATTAAAAACAAGAAAATAAAGATTGATTTGACAGATGTGGCTGTATCGTCTTCTTTCGAATTGCATGCTGAGAGCGAGAGTTACAACCAAGGACACGTGGGTGATCTTTTTTTTTTTTTTAGGGGTGAGTGTTGCGGGTCAGGCCCACCCGACGCCGTGATCGTCCTAAGTTGGAATTGTACAGGGTTGGGTCATCCCGCTACAGTGTTGACATTGTGTGAGCTTCTTAAGACTCGTAGACCAAATGTTATTTTCCTTTTTGAAACATTATATGTTGCATTCATGGTGGAGGAGGTTCGAGTTAGATTACGTTTTGAGACTAGTTTTTTTTTAACCCTGTTGGTCGTAGTAGGGGTATTTGTGTTTTGGAAGTGACAATCGAGTTGTAATGTTATTAGTTACTCTAGAAACCACATTGATCTTTTGATTAATAATAGTACGAAATGGTGAGTTACTGACTACTATGTTGTCCTTAATAGGAGTAACTGTATTGTCTCTTAACATTTGTTGTGTACTCTGTCTAGCTCTAGTGTCGAACAACCTGACTAGTAATTTTGAGTTTTCGTACAGTCCTTTCTGATTGTAATATCTAAGATTTTCCTCTTATTGGATATCCATATACCTGGTTTTGAATTAAGGACACCCCTAATGTAGTTAAGGAATGACTTGTTAGAGAGAGGGTTAACTCAACCTTGAGTGCGTTATTTCTTGGGCCAAGCTAACTAACCTGGTTACACCCGTGTTGGACCATAAACCCATTTTGAAAATAAGTGGTTTGAGAAACTAGATTTGAGGGTAGTGGTTAGTTAGTAGGAGTTGGGGTTTCAAGAATTTTGTTATTTTAAGAAGGTTTGATGCCACAACCGATGGCCTTAGTTTGTGAGGCTCTCATATAGGGACAACCATATAGAGGGATAAAAAGGATTTGGAGAGGCATATCTCAGTGCTTCAATCTCGAACAAATCATGTATCGGTGGATCTCATTTCCAAGTCCAGGGTCGAGCTGATCAATTTACGTGTTTCGGAGAAGGCTCATTAGCGCTAAAGGGCTAAAAAATGTTGGTTAGGAGAAGACGATTTTAATACTCAATTTTTTCATCAAAATGCCTCGGCTAGAAAGAAGGTAAATCGAATCCATCGACTCAAAAAACCAGGTGGAGATTGGGTCACGCATATTCATGTTATTAGTCAGGTTGTTTGAGACTACTTTGTTGAGTTATTCTCGACTTCTCCAAGTTTCGAAGACCGGTTTACGTTGTTTTCAGGTGTACCACTCAAAGTTTTAGATGCGATGAATGGGAATTTAACCTAGCCATTTTGTACGGAGAAGTTTAAAGTGGCAGTTTCGGGTATGAAAACGGATGAACCCCCAAGCCCGGTCAATTTTAATCCATGTTTTTTTCTTAGAAATTCTAGAATATTACTGGTGATGATGTGTTTGAATCGTGTTTTCAATGGTTGGACTCTTCATTTCTTTCGCCCACACTTTGTAGGATTACTGTAGCATTAATCCCTAAATATGAATCTCCTGCTTCGATTAAGGACTTAAGGCCAATATCTTTATGTAACGTGGTTTATAAGATTCTTGCAAAGGTTCTTAATAATCGGTTGAATGAGGTACTCATAAGTGTCAATGATATGGCCTATAGTCTGCTTTTGTATCGAACTGTGTCATCCAAGATAATATTATAATAACCTTTGAGACAATACATACCATTAAGAAAAAAAAGTTGAGGCAAGTTTGGTGATGTTGCATTAAAAATCGACATTAGTAATGTGTATGATCGAGTTGACTGGTGATACTTGGAGTTTATGTTATGGAGATTTGGTTTCTATTCTAAATGGATTGGGTGGATGCTAATGTGTGTCGGGGTGGTGAGCTATAACTTTGTGGTGGTGTTGCATGTTGCCCCTAGTCGTGGTCTGCGACAAGGGGACCCTCTATCGCTATATCTATTCATAATTTGTGTCGAGGGCCTTACAAATCTTCTAAACCAGTCGAATCGACGTGGTTAATTGCATGGAAGTCAGGTATGTAGGCCTATGCCTTCGGTGTCCCACCCCATCTTTGTCGACAATTGTCTATTATTTTGTCGTGCAGAAATAGGGCAATGTTGCAACTTAAAGGTGATTGTAGATGGGTATAAGTTAGCATCTGGCCAAACGATCAATTTTGACAAATCTGGTGTTTTTTTTAGTGGAAATGAGTCGGATGCAATGAAGGGAGAGTTGACGGATATCTTGGGTGTGTCAAGTCCGTTGAATACAAGTAAATGTCGTTAAATACATGGGTTTGCCTTCTCTCATAGGTCTTTAATAGGCTATTTTCTGATACGTTTGAGAGAGGCTTTGGGACAAGTTGCAAAAGTGGAGAAGTAATAGGGTATCTAAGACGGGTAAGAGGATATTGATCAAATTAGTTGTTTAGGTTGTCCTTATGTTTTGTATGAGCACGATTTTGCATTAGATGCAACAAGCGCCTCGTGAACTTTCTCATGTGTCCGTCGAAGGTCATCAACAAGATCAATGACTTGAGCTTCAATGTGAGAAACGCCAGTAAACTAGAAAGTCTGCAGAGCATAACGAAATTGTTAGATAGTGGTCAAAAGATGGTCATTTTAATCTAGACAAATGAATTTATACAAGTACATTAAAACCAAGTCTAAGCTAATCCCGATGTGGGATTGAGAATTACAACAAGAGTATATAAAACCCCATTATACATACTTGTGTTCTTTATTTGCTTTATTATTTACTCTGTTGATATTATTGTTGATTTAATTGCCATACATTATACATGGTCATATTAACATATTTGAGTATTTGATAAAACCCAACACAGAAGTTTTACAAAATAACTGATATCAAGTCAGTTGACATAGATTTTCATTGCACACTATTTAACAAAAGAGTTTTCATAAACACACGATGTTAGGAATATTCAAGTGTTAGAATATCTCTTATTAGTTAGTTTTGATAATTGTGCCAAAACAAATGTGTAGTAGAAAACTAGGTGACCATGTTATCAACTGTTCAAGTTTAGCTTTAGTTTATAGGTCATTAACGAAGGGGGAACCTAAGAATGTCAGTTGAGTTCAAGTAAGGAAAAAGTCTTAACTTAACAACCGAGCCTTGTGCCCTTAGCTGATTAACACGCGCAAGAGCATGAAGATTGAATCAAGGTGATCTACCTCAACTGTTGAAGGCTGCAGACGAGAATGAAGACTAGAAGACGAGAATTGAAGTGAAGATCCCTTAGTTTCAGAAAGCTTTGGAAGCTGACTAAAACAACTAATATCGACTAATAATTGACAACCATGGCCCCGAGTTTAACTGGATAAGACATTAAGTCTTAAATCTCATAATTCCTCTAGTGATTCGACAAAATCAATGTTTCCAGCTGAGATGTCAACTTTAAGTCATGCAAAAGTAGTTGTTACCCACTGTTCCGCTTTAGAGAAATGTTAAATCAAATGTCACATGTTGCTTCTTGAATGATTGAATTTTAATAAGACAATATTTCATTCCAGCAACACTTTGACTTTAAAGATATGATTTGACTTCAAAGTAGTCGTTACTCACTGTCCCGTTTCAGAGAAATGTCAGGTTAAATGCCACGTGTTGCTGGAATGAAATATTATCTTATTCAAATTCAACAATTCAAGAAGCAACACGTGACATTTGACCTAACATTTCTATGAAGGGGAACATTGAGTAACAACTACTTTTGCTGGAAGTTGTTGAGCCAACATACCTTAAAATGACTGACATATACCTTAGGTACAAAGCTCAAGGACGATTTTCATGGAAAAAATAGAGGAATTCATTATAGCTTTCCTACGACTATATTTTGAATTATATCTATAAATACAAGACAACCTCATTGAAGAACACACGAAATTCTACAAGTCGAAGTGTTGAATATTTTCAAACACGCGTATCCTTAAGAAGTTTAAGAATTTCCAAGAGCAAACTTTAAGAATCCATATTCTAGCTCTAAAGTGTTTGTTCTAGTATTGTTTGTTCTCAAACTATACACTGAAATCTATATCTTTAGCTTAGAACCATAGTTGCTTCAAACTTGTGTTTGAACAACTTAGTTGGAATTATACACATCAAACCCACTTTCTATCCTCAACCTTTAGAAGTTCAAGTTTGTTTGTAAAAGAACACATTGTAAGAGTACTTGTTCTCACGATAACAAGTAAAGCCTATTACACACAGAGTGTATTGAGCTCAACGTCTTATTCTTGGAACGTAAAACTACAAGTCCTTTGGTTTAAGAAAGAAACTTCACAGTTGACTTGTGAGAGTGGATGTAGGACGAGTTGTACGGACCACTATAAATTCTTATACGTTTTACTTGCTTTTGATTAGTGCTCTTTATTGCATAATGTTATATTTCATCAAAAGTCATTTATCACACAACCAGTTGTACACCAAGTCGGCTGAATATGGTGGGTTTTCCTATTGGCCGTCCCTTAGACTTGAATATGGAGAGCATTCCATCGACCTCTTCACTGATATTGTCAGCGGATCTACCACCGAAGTTACGTGGAGCACTTCTTAACTTTGTGTTGACGTGGTCTTCAAAGTAATAAGAACAAAACATGCCAACCTCTTCATTCAAATATGCATTCACAATCGATGCTTCAACGTTTGCCTTTTGTTTAGCATTGCGTTTCAAGTTGTGGAGATACCTGATATACATACATATATATATATATATATATATATATATATATAAACTAAGAATTCATGTGTAATTGTAATGAAATAAAATAAGTAAGATTTTACCTTTCAAATGGGTACACCCACCTGTATTGCACCGAACCACCAATTCTCGCTTCATACGCTAAGTGAACTGGTAAGTGTTCCATCGAGTCAAAGAAGCTAGGTGGAAAAATTTGTTCCAACTTACATAAAATCACTAGAATGTCTTCCTCTAAACGAATCATATCATCGATCTGTATCGTTGTAGACGTTAAATCTCTAAAAAAGAGACTTAATTCAGTGATAGCCCTCCACACATTGAGAGGAAGAAGTTCTCGGAACGCAATCGGTATCAAGCGTTGCACAAATACATGACAATCATGACTCTTCATCCTTGCAACCTTGCACGTTGTTGTGTCTACGCATCGACTCAAGTTCGACACGTAGCCGTCCGGAAAGTTCAACTCCTTTATCCACCTACACAATCTTTGTTTCTGTGGCTTATCCAGTGTGTAGCTAGCCTTTGAAAATTTACCTGTACGTTCGTCCTTTTTCAACTCTTCACGGCGACAAAGAGTGTTCAACTCCTCCCGAGACTTTGGAGTGTCTTTCGTCTTGCCTTCCGTGTTCATGATTGTGTGGAACACATTGTCAAACACATTCTTTTCAATGTGCATCACATCCAAATTGTGTCGTATCAATAGTGAACTCCAGTATGGTAAGTCCCAAAAAATACTCCTTTTCTTCCAACCACCCTCAATTCGTCTGTTGTGTTCCGCTGCATTTTCCTCAGTACTTTTTTTCAACCCCGTCCACTCAATCTCATATAACAACATACGTCCTGTACGGAGAGTAAATTATAAATGACACTAAAAGTAATAGATAAATATACGTTTAATACTCACTAAATAAATGTATAAAATACCATCTCGAAGTGGAGGTCGATTGTTTGTGACTGCTCTGTTCTTTAAGAAGTTCTTCTTATTTCTTCGAAACGGGTGACCTCAAAGGTCCATCTAATATATCAATAATTGTCATTATAATAATCGATATAAGTAAATGAATAATTACGTAATCATATCCAAATCTCATCGGATATAATTCATCCGGATGCCACGTGTCATTTTCTCATAGGACGACACATTTTATCCACATCAATAGTAATATTGTAGTAATCAGATTGCAGCAACTTTTAAGTGGATTATGGTTTCATGATTGTTGTTATGATTCGAGTGAGATTTCATGTTCATCATTATAATTAATTAAGTTTTATCTTACTGTTTAATTGGTTAATTAATATGCAATTATAAGTTGATTAGGAAATCAATTTGTAATGGTGCAACAAATTAAGAGATTATTCTAAACAAATTTTACTATATAATTAATCACAAAAATTTATACTATGAAATATTTCATACTCCCTCCATCCGCCTATAAGCTTATCGTTACTTTTTGGCACAAAGATTAGAAAAAAATAATTAAATAATAAATATAGTACAAGTGATGTGATTGGTAAAAGGTGAGAGATAGAAATAAAAAGTAAGATATAAAGTGAAGTGTAAGAGTAAAAAATTAAGAGTAGTCGTATTTACCAAAAAATGTATGAGTAGTTTATAGGCGGACGGACCAAAATGGTAAAATGGAAAGCTTATATGAGTACATGAAATATAAATAATTAAAGTAATTTAGGGCAAAAATTAGTGGGTCAAACTCGGGTCAACACAAGTCAAACTTAATTAAAATTTATTAAAACCCGTACCCGGAGAAGTGGGCATAATAAAATTGGACGGAGGGAATTAATATATTTTTTCGCTTTCAAGTATTGTTTTATTATATGACTAAAATATTGTCACTACAAGGTCAAAAGTGTACTATTACAAGTCCAAAAATATTTTGGACACTTAATTTTTTGGGAGAATTGTCACGAATATTTTTTGACATGTAGTAGTACATTTTTGATCTTATGGTGATAATATTTTAACCTTGTAGTAATAATATATTAGTCATGTAATAAATTATTTGTTTAAAATTAAAATAGTGGTAATCCCAAGAAGTTGATCTAGTGGTGTAGGTTTGAAACTTAGAAGTATGTCACTCAATAGGATTAGTGAGACTATCAAAAAAATCTATTTTGTAAAAATATTTAATGTTGATAATTCATTTACAATTATTTAAATATTTGGATTAGAGTGCAAATGAGTGCAAGGTTCATGCTAATTTAATTTACAATTAATCTTTTAATATTTAATAAAAGCCCTCTTAATGAAAAAAAATGAAAAAGATTTTTGTTTAGTAAAACTTCACATGATCTACGGGCAGCAATAGGGGAAAAACCTGATCTCCCCAATTCCATCATTTTTATAATATTTAAGTTACAAGTTCCCAATTAAATATAGGAAAAAAATTTATGAATACTCGGATATTTTTTAGGTATCACTTTTTAAAATATGAAGACACAACAAACACTCTTTTTCTTCTTCTGTGTGCGCACACAAACTTTAATCTCTCCTAGTCTCCTTCTCCATTTCAATTTCCACATATATACCACAAACAACAAAGATAAAAACTGCATGTATTGAAAATGAGTCACAAGAAACTAAAGATGAGATTAATCTAGGCTTATTAAAGTAAAATGAAATTAACATATTATAAATATCGAAATTAACAAATTGATCTTCTTGGTCATTTCAAGGCTTCAAAAAAATGAAATGAAGTTGCATATAAACAATTACTATTAGAGTATATCGAGGGCTCCCGATTAATCCCAATATATAAAAGAGAGATTGAGGTGTTATTTGGGTGGAAAATGCGTTTGGTATATATATATATATATTCCGCGCGAAGGCCCACGATAGTTCACACCCTGATAAAATGATAAAGAAGGACGGTTCAAGTTCAAAGCAAGATGAAAAGAGTATGCAAATAGAGATAGTACTCTGTTGTGTTATTTCTTGGCATTTTATGATAGCAAATAGTAGGGTGACATGTGTCACATAGGCTGCCCTATTTATGTACCTATTCTGTGAAGCTTTAACCATTAATGAAAATACACAACAACTTGTATTCCTAATTTCCTATCAATTAATGGTGTTTCAGTACTCTTACTTCAAACACACCCTCTCATTCCTAATTTTTTCGATCAGTGATTCTTTGTTAATCATCCAGTGCAACGATCGAGATCGATTTATGTTTCCTGTAACTGCCGAATGTTTCTCGACCTGTACGTTGAAACTACTAACTAATCTCAAGCACTTGTACGTTTTGTGCCGATCGATTAGTAGGTACTATTTATGCTGGTATTGCACATTTGTTGTAAGTTTTCCTTGGTTTAATTCGTTGTGTAGGTGAAGAGAAATGGCGGACGACGTCGTGTCTCCTGCTTCCAGCTGGAAAATAATGGTATTTTGTGTTCGTTTTCTTAGCATTGTTCTGCGATAATTTTGACTTGATAAGAACAAACTCTATTTTACAGTACGTGCTCCTTTTGCTTTGCTTCGATCAAATACATATATAATTTATTTTCACTTTTTCATATTTTTTTAGATATGATTTCTATGGATGCCTATTTGAAAGGGGAAAACATCACTAGCTAGCTTTTATTATTACTTGCTCTTTTTGTGCCTGCCTCTAATTCAATTTGTTGATTAATGTTGTACTAGTATATGATCAAATAAATCTCCCTCTTGTTAATGGACGTACAATTTTTGGTTGTGTTGGGATATGTAATTTTGTGCCAATTGCCCCATGTAATTAATTGAGTACCGGCCAGCCAATTATGTAAATAATTGTTTTTTTCAACTCTTGATTTATCATGATTAATTTTGGTATACTGTATTCAACTGTGAGATAACACTCCCCGACCATATTGAATATTGATGATAGAGATAGAAAGATATTATTAATTGGTTATTTGGGATATTTGTTTGCTGAAGGGAAGGCCCATAATTATCTTGGGCCATAATTCTATATGCACATCTTTGTGTAACCCTCCACTCCTCCACTAACTTTTTCTCGAGAAATATATCAACAATTAATTTTGTATGTTTGTTCTCTGATTTTATCAGCTTTAGTACAGTACATAGTGCTTCTATTATGTTAGTTATTTAATTTGTATACTCATCATAATTGCATTTTACATTCAATTTGTTACAACCATTTATGTTTTGTTTGTCAAATGTTGAATATGTCTTTGTTTAATTAATATACTCATGCATGTTACCCCTTTTAAATATATTATTTGAAGAAATCTTAGTTGGCCCATAATGTACTGGAGTGTTCATATGAAAGCATATATATATACCCTCGATCGGTCAGTGATGATTCTGCAGCCAAACGATGATCTGGCGACTGGGAGCTAGGTCAATGAGCTAGGAAGACACAATGTTTGAAAAGATCATAAAGAATCTATAATTAGCTCGATTGAGAAATACAATGTACGTACTGGTGGATGATGTTGCGTCTCATGATCCAGCTGATTTTGATGTTGCCAGTATATATTAGGAATAAGTTACCGGACATGGCTAGCTGATTATTATCAAGAATTAATTTCGTCTATTTTTTTTTCAGAACCAAAGATGTGGACTCTAGCTTTTTTATGGTGAAACAATGTTATAAAATTATGTAAGCGGTATGTGCATATATATATAGTAATCTTTTTTCTGAACAATGAAAAAATAGATTGAAATTCACCATCAAACTTGCTGAACAATGAAAAAATAGCTAGATTGAAACGAAAATTTGAAAAAATGAAATCCAATCAATTAACATATGTAGTACTTATAATATTGTGTAGCTAGCTATAATATCCAAGATGGAGCTAATATTAAAAAAGAACATGAAACCCTAATTAACTAAAATCGATCCGTACCACCACTAATAAGAAATAATATTGTGTGATGGATCGAAGAAGTCGTAATCAAAAATTGAGGTATCAATATGATCATCAAATGACGACAGCAGCGGTGGCGCATCCTCCATTGGAGCGACAGAATTAGTAGTAGGTAAAACCATAAGATCATCAGTCCGCGGAGTAACTTTGTTTCTCAACTCATCCAAAGCCCCCAAGTACTGCTCCAACTCCTCCACCTGTTTCCCTTCAATCAAGGATGAAAATATCGCTATCGCAACAAATATCGCAACCTTAATTTTACGGATATATCGCTGGATATATCGATATCGCATATCGATATCGCAAAAAAAATTGAAAAAATGACGAAAATCTTATTAAAATCTTGGAAATTTAACATGAAATTTTAGGGATTATTATAACCTAATATTATGCATGTATTCCATTAAAAAAATAATAAGATTATATGTTTAAAACAAACATATAGATAAAAACTCATATAAATACTGACAGGCGAAAATTAATTGACAACATAGTACAATACAAAATGATTAAATATATAAAATAAAATACAATTAATATCAAAATAATGACCTATGAGGTTCAAATATAGTAGGTGACATGACGTCTTTGTCCAAACAACATTGATTAAATAAAATTAAATATTGGCTGACGAAAACTAATTGACAACACACTACAATACAAAATAATTAAATATACATGATAAAATACAAATAATATCAAAATGATGAGCTATAGAGTTCAAATATAGTAGGTGAAATAACATATTTGTCCAAACAACATTGATACTAACTCATCACATTATAGTAATTTAAGATATAATTATGCACATATCATTCATATGTTTAAAAAAATTATTAAATATATTAGGTGTTGAAAATATATTTTCTTGCACTATTAAAAATAAAATAAAAAGTATAATTTCATACATATAAAAATAAAATTTTAAATAAGTTTGCAATTTTTTCAGATTTTGCGATATTGTGCGATATATCCGCGATATTTCCCGATTCCCGTCCAATTTTACACTACGGTTGAACGATATCGATATCGACATCGATATTTAGCGATATATCCGCGATACCCGGGAAAAAATACATTAGACCCCAATATCCATATCGCAATATCCAAATTTGCGATATATCTGCGATATATCCGCGATATTTTCATCCTTGCCTTCAATTAAGCTGCTATCATCGTCCCACAACATCAAACCTGCCTGATCGCTCCGCTTCTTCTCCGCAGTCGACATGAAACCCTGATCGGCGGTCCGCTTCTTCTCCGCAGTCGACGGGGTGGGGTTGTCAGCAGCCCAACAGAGGTAGCGGTCGATGACGGCGTCTGTGTTGGGAATAAAATGAGTTATGTTTTGATTGAATACCAAAACCCCCTGAGACATGCCTAAGTTATGATTGAATATGTTCTAGACATGTTAGAACATATAGTATAAAGGCTAGATGAGGAGCTAATATGTTAGGTAGCTCTTAGATGATTAGATGCACAAATTGAGGGGGAACATATGCTTTGAAGTACATCAAGAACAAGTCCCCTCAAGGCTCAAACTCTGGAATCATGATCAAGTCTGCTGAAAGACAAGTATGCTGATCAGGAGAGTTGTCCAGAGGAGTTGTCTCAGCTCAATTAATCAAGATCAAGTGCTCTGAAAGCCTGAGGTCAACTATGCTGAAGAGAAAGAGACAATCACACCCTAAAGATCTTCAAAGAAACAAGCTAAGATCATCTTCAAGAGAAATAAAGGGAAAGAGCCAAGTCATCTGAAGAAGAGCAAGCCAACCTTGCTGATAAGCAAGACTGCTGATAGTGATAAGGAGTGTTGTCCAAATGTTGAGGAATGTTGTCCTATCATTGGAACAACCTTCAGAAGTGATGTCCAAGTTCTAACAAGAGAATCTGAAAGTCAGATATTGGGAAGAGTGCTGCAGAATGAAGACAAAGCTCTTACAGCCGTTTATTTCCCAAATGAGGACATGTCACTATCAAGAAACTGTCTTCAAAGTTGAAGAACTGAAAGAAGACATTTATGGACATTGGAGGCTGCCTCTCCAACGGGCAAATCCTTCATTTGTCTATAAATACAGAAGTGTGAAGACCATTTGAAAGTATCCAACTAACCTCAACAAAGCATCTCAACTAAGCTCAAGTTCTTACAAGCTAGAGTGCTTTCAAAGCTTTCAAAGACTATCTTAGTCTTCAAACACTTCATCTAAGCTGAACTTCATTGTACATCCATACACAAGCTTAGAGAGATATCCTATCCTTATACACTGATCTCCATTGTAAAGGATATCTCATTAGTTGGAACCTTACCTCAATCCTCATATCTTTCAAGAGTGAAAGTGAGAAGGTTGTAGTAGTAGAAGTGGTAGGAGCTGACTGTTGAGAGAAGAACAGTTCAGTTCTGAGTTGAGAAGAGGGTACTAGGACTCTAGACATCCTAGGGATCAATTCACCAAGAGTGGTGTTCTTGATCAAGTGCACCTTGGCACTATAAAACAAGTTAATTCCAAGAGTGAAGGAATTATCCTGTTAAATCAGGGAAAGTGGATGTAGGAGCTTGAGTCTCTGAACCACTATAAACTCTTGTGTTGATTTACATTTCAAGTACTTACAATACATCAACACTGCACACAAAACTGATCTTTCAAGGATAAACATTCAAAGACTGTGCAAAAACCTATTTGGACAAGTTCCCTGAAAACTGGACTGTTTGATTAACTAAGTGATTTCAGAACTTTAAAGGAGTCTAAACTAAAGGGCCAACCACTATTCCGCACATATAACTCTCTTAGATAGTTATTCAACTAAGTACTAAATAGTACTTAGTAGTTTGATTATCTTTAAGAAGTTAATCATCTTCAGCAGAGTTGTCCAAGACAACATTGCTGATATCTGGTTTGATCAAGTTTGAAAATAATTTGCATACAAGTGTATTCCCCCCCCCCCCATACACTTGTTATATACTCCTTTCAGGACCAACAGTCTGCATCCGGATGGCTGAAGGAGAAGAGGCGCTTGCCTTGCGAGCAGACGATAATCGTGACTTGGGCGCCTGTGAGAATACATACTTCACTCGCTTTCTTGAATAATCCCCCACGCCGTTTGGAGAAGGTGACTTGCCGGCTACTTTTCTTCTCTATTTTCTTAATCTCTATCTTTCTTCTTCCTTGAGTTTTCTTCTTCACGCTCCCACCGCCAGTACCGGCGGCCTCTCTCATCATCTCCATATATGTAATTTCTTTGCGATCTTTTAATTTTGTGACACAACAACTTAAGATCGATAGCTAGCTAGTTATATATATAGAATAGGATAGGATTACCCCTGTAAGAAATTAAAGTGAACGGAAAGATTAATTTGAATTCCTATATGGAAATAACAAACATCTTGACATTCCTCTCCGCGCCCTTTTCCCCCCTCTTTCTTAAATTGAATAACGGTCTTCTCTTAATTAATTTACATTCGTATTTCGTACCCTTAATTATTAATTAATTATAGTAGTGATTGAAAAAATATATATTTCCACCACACTTTTTTTATATATATTTTTTAAAAAAATCATATTTTAATTATAAAGAATATATTTAATATAATGAGTATATATAAAATATATTTGGTAGATACTCAATCTTGTTAGCTAGTAAAGTAGAAAAAATATTCAAAAGTTAACTATTTAAATAAAATAAGCACGTTTTTTGTGGACTAAAAAAAAAAAAATGAGCACACTTTTGGTGGACGGAGGAAGTATTATTTAATAAGATTTTATATAATTAATGTCATCTTCAACAATATCACAAACTCTTGCATAAGTTTATATTGAATAAGAGAATGTGTTGTTATTTATCTATGGTTATAATATGTGAGTCTTTATCTAATAATATTTTCACACGTGCATGAGGTATGCATGTATAACTAGTATTTTAAAATGCTTATAAAATTATAAAAAATAAACATAAGAAATTTAGAGCACGTCATAGAAAAATAAACATAAAAAATGTAATATGATAGATTTATATAATTAACTTCTCATACACCTTCTAAGAAAACAAGATGTACGCTGATGAATACAACTCTACTCTACAACCCATGAAAATTGACATTAAAAAAGTTTCTTTATAAAAGTTTTGTAATTAGTTTTCAATTTTCTATTATGATATACTTTTAGTTAAAAATGTTACAAGGATATAATTCTATAATTAAAAGTTAATTTTCGTGTAGTGTCCGTTAGCTAGTGAACTTCTTCGCGTATTTATAAGATAAACAAATATTTTTGTTATCATCATACTTTATTTTTTATACAATTCATCATAATGATATTGATATTACCATATGTAGATCGAAATGTCAAACTGTCACGTAAGGTCGATATTAGTTAATCGGGCTACATATGTATTGTAGGCTGAACTGATTTTCGTCAAGCCTTCAATTTTTCCACCCATCCAAGCCCTATGCGGACTGCTGGGCCAAAATGGCTCGGTAGTTTTTTATTAAAAAAATTAAATATTTTTTTATTAATATTTCTCACTCATCTTTATAGCATCATTAATTTTTTACTTTGTCCTCCAACCTCTTCATAGCATCATTATACTGTAGGCCAACATGCAAGGCATTGATTTATGATTGGGTCTCACTATTTACAACTCTATTTCAGTTTAGAACACTCCCCTAATTGATGCACCCCGTCTAAAATTTGTCAGGATGGATGCATCCTCTTAAATTATCCTAAATACCCTTTTGTCTAAAAAAAACTATTTACTAAACACACCCCACCCCAAAAATCCTAAATTTTCCTCTTTCTTTTCTCCTTCGTCTTTCCCACCTCCATTGTCATGCCCCCCCCCCCATTGCCGTTGCCCACTCCCCCTTTCGGCCACCACCCCGTCGCCTCTGTCGCTGCCCTCCCTCCCTCCCTTCAAAAGAAAAAAAAAAAACCCCTCTCCCCCTCTCGTCAGCAGAAAAAAAAAATCTCCTTACCCCCCTCTCACCCCTCGCCCCCCACCCCCCACCCCCTACTCCCAATTGTCGTCGCCCTCTCCAAAATTAACAACAACATGTATGTTGTTTTTTATTTTTTTCTTTTCTTCGAGCAGGGTCGACTCTATACATTCTCGTCGACAAATTTTTGTAGACGAGAATGTATTTGATCGACCTAAAATTGTCGAATTTTTTTTTTCTCGACCAACAAGTGTCGATCATATTCACTCTCCGCCGAGCTTCCAGTATCCACAAATACTCGAGCTACATCATAGCCCGCAATATCCGTCGTTATTACCAAGGCATCATTATGATGCGCCTGCGCTTCTTCTGCATCTTCAGGACCAAATTTAATGCTAGGAGTGGTCACCACGTGCCCCACCTCCTTGCTCTCTCTCTCTGATGTTCGACCTTCAAGGTCTGAACGCCCTGTTTCCTCTGTCCGAAGGAATCTCCATGAGCTAGACCACCTATGATCATCTGGATCAAACCTCGCTTCTGGGGTTGAGGAGGTTGGTCCTCTATATTAGCTCGAGGCTCATTTTCTTTATCGTCTTGCCTCCGTTCAAACTCCTTCATTTTCTGCCCTCGAGGGCATTGTCTATCTCTGTATACAAACTCTTTCAAATGACCCGCCTGGATCAACCTTTCGATTTCATCTCTCAAATGAAAACAGTTATTCGTATCGTGTCCGTACTCATTATGAAAACGATCGAATTTATCAAATCTAGCCTTCAGGGGTCCTCTAGCTCGCGAGTAAGGTTATTTCATCTCGGGATGATCTCCCGCTACCTCGAGCACCTCGACATGTTCGAGCTTCAGGGGTGTATACTTTTTGAACCTGGGTTTGGATCTCGATCCTCCAGGTTCTCCAGCAGCTCCAGAGACTCCGGTCTTCTTGGACGATTCTGGGTTGCCTCTCTTCGTCATCGGGTCTTTCACTTTCTCATTCCTGGATAGCTTCGATTCTAACCTCTTAGATGTCCTCACTTCTTCGAGGGTGAGTTATTTTTCAGATCTGTGCAGCAACTCGTCGAAGGTATGCACTGGTTTCTTCGCTAACGAAGAAAATAAGTCTCCGTCTCTCAGCCCGTTGATCAGAGCATTAATCTTGACCTCCTGTGAGGCTGTAGGAACCTCCAAGGCAGTTTGGTTGAACCTTTTCAGAAAGGCTCTTAGGATTTCATTCTCTCATTGCCTGAGATTGAACAGGGTCAGAATGGCCCGGGGCTGTCTCCTTGCACTGGCGAACTGGTGCAAAAAGAGTTCACTGAATTCAGCCCACGAACTAATTGTGCTTGGTTCCAGCTGGGTGAACCATTGTTGAGCTGCTTTAGCTAGAGTTGTTAGGAAAACTCTGCATTTCACACCTTCTCCATATCGGTGTAAGAGGGTCTTGTTCTCGAACCTCATGAGATGTTCGTAAGGGTCCGCCGTTCCATCGTATTCAAAATTCAAAGATTTGAAATCAGAAGGCAACTCATCATGTAATATTTCATCGGAAAACTGACAGTCAGTAGTAGGGGTAGGTTTACTTACGTGGCTTGTCATGTGTTTCCTCATTGCCTTCATCTCTTTCTGTAAGGCCTGTAGTTGGTCGTTTACAGCACCTGGGTAGGTGTCATCAATACTCTCTTCAATCTACGGGACTTCAGCTCGCCCCGCATCGGGATTCTGATCCCTTCTCTCGTTCCGGGTAGGAACACTTCGTTCTGCCTGGGATGGCACTTTCTCTTCTCTCTCTCTTTGGCCCCCAACGTCTCTCGAAAGGGCTTGAGAGACTCCAAGTCCTCGAGGACCTCCAGCATCTGTAGCTCGTGAGGGTCCCGGGGGAGTCGACATTCCCTGAGAGCTATCATCCTCTCCATGGCTCGTGCGACCAATGATTTCAGTTGCTCGGTGGTCACAATCATCATCTCAACACCTGTAGCATCAGGGGGTGCTCTGTTTCTCGGCTCATCTCTGGACGCGCTGGATGATCGATCAACATCTCTAGCCGTAATAGGGGCAACTTCTCCAGCCCCTCCTGACAAAGTTTGAGACCCTATAGGCGTAGAGGACGGAGCCACCTCCAAAGGTGCACTCCTGCCGGTGGTAAGTCCTGTAACAACAGTAGGTGGAAAAAGTGTGGATGCGAGACTTTTTCCTCGATTTACGGATGAACCCACCAACGATGCCGGTGGGGGAATCGAGGGCGCAATTCCTCCTCCTGCTGGGGTTCCAGTTTCGGTCGGAGCAGGGGGCGGCGACACCCCTTTCCCATCCTTCGTTTGTTGGGGAGTTTCTCGTTCGCCTCCCATAATCAGTAATCGAATTTCTCACGCCATAGTTCAGATTTCCCACAGATGGCGCCAGTTGATGCGTAAAAAAAGAACGCACAACGATTAATAATCTCGCACTTGGGATTAGGCGATCACAGGCTAGATTATAGCTGAGCTCTTCGTCTCCAAAAGGCTTCAACACCTGCAAAAAACCCGCCGGAGAGATCTCCGACGCGGGTCCTCCGACGCTCAAGTCAGAACCGGCGATCTCAAGGAAAAAGTAAAGGGCAATCTATCTCTCAGAAAGCCCCTGAATAATATCAGTTCAATATTCCTGTTTTCTTAGGAGTAATTCAGGTGTATTTCAACTTATATCAGTGCGCCAGAAAGTATGTCAGGGAACTTTCTGGTGGGCAAGTGTATCAGAATAGTAATTTTCTGGTTATGTAGTTAGATATCATAAATAACCCGCGAAAGGGCGTATAAATAGTACCTTTGGGGAAGGGTTATCCACTTCCCCTCTTTCTCTCAACTGCCACAGTAGTGGGCTTGTCCAAGGCCAAATCTGCCTCCATTAGCTCGTCCGAGCTTCGAGAAAAGCGGGATACGTGTGATATCCCCACACGTCCTTACCCACGAAGTGGGGTCCATGCTTGATGCGCACGTTCCGCGATTCGGATCTCCAAGACCTGTAGGTCCTCTAGAACATCCAGGTTTGAACTCCGGAAATATAGGTCCAAGTCCAACAATTCCCCAAAAAAGGTGGAAAGCTTATGACCTGTTCATCTCAGGGCCGATTCTCATCTTCATCTGGCCCATTGGTCTCATTCTCTATGGGTTTGGGCCCGAACTAGGCGCAATCCATTATCTCAAAGGTCCATCTAATATATCAATAATTGTCATTATAATAATCGATATAAGTAAATGAATAATTACGTGATCATATCCAAATCTCATCGGATATAATTCATCCGGACGCCACGTGTCATTTTCTCATAGGACGACACATTTTGTCCACATCAATAGTAATATTGTAGTAATAAAAGTTAATTTTCGTGTAGTGTCCGTTAGCTAGTGAACTTCTTCGTGTATTTATAAGATAAACAAATATTTTTGTTATCATCATACTTTATTTTTTATACAATTCATCATAATGATATTGATATTACCATATGTAGATCGAAATGTCAAACTGTCACGTAAGGTCGATATTAGTTAATCGGGCTACATATGTATTGTAGGCTGAACTGATTTTCGTCAAACCTTCAATTTTTCCACCCATCCAAGCCCTATGCGGACTGCTGGGCCAAAATGGCTCGGTAGTTTTTTATTAAAAAAATTAAATATTTTTTTATTAATATTTTTCACTCATCTTGATAGCATCATTAATTTTTTACTTTGTCCTCCAACCTCTTCATAGCATCATTATACTGTAGTCCAACATACAAGGCATTGATTTATGATTGGGTCTCACTATTTACAACTCTATTTCAGTTTAGAACACTCCCCTAATTGATGCACCCCGTCTAAAATTTGTCAGGATGGATGCACCCTCTTAAATTATCCTAAATACCCTTTTGTCTAAAAAAACTATCTACTAAACACACCCCACCCCAAAAACCCTAAATTTTCCTCTTTCTTTTCTCCTTCCCCTTTCCCACCTCCATTGTCATGGCCCCCCCTCCCATTGCCGTTGCCCACTCCCCCTTTCCGGCCACCACCCCGTCGCCTCTGTCGCCTTACCCCCCACTCACCCCTCACCACTCGCCCCCACCCCCTACTCCCAATTGTCGTCGCCCTCTCCAAAATTAACAACAACATGTATGTTATTTTTTATTTTTTTTCTTTTCTTCGAGCAGGGTCGACTCTATACATTCTCGTCGACAAATTTTTGTAGACGATAATGTATTTGATCGACCTAAAATTGTCGAATTTTTTTTTCTCGACCAACAAGTGTCGATCATATTCACTCTCCGTCGAGCTTCCAGTATCCACAAATACTCGAGCTACATCATAGCCCGCAATATCCGTCGTTATTACCAAGGCATCATTATGATGCGCCTGCGCTTCTCCTGCTTCTTCAGGACCAAATTTAATGCTAGGAGTGGTCACCACGTGCCCCACCTCCTTGCTCTCTCTCTCTCTCTCTCTCTCTGATGTTCGACCTTCTAGGTCCGAACGCCCTGTTTCCTCTGTCCGAAGGAATCTCCATGAGCTGGACCCCCTATGATCATCTAGATTAAACCTCGCTTCTAGGGTTGAGGAGGTTGCTCCTCTGTATTAGCTCGAGGCTCCTTTTCTTTATCGTCTTGCCTCCGTTCAAACTCCTTCATTTTCTGCCCTCGAGGGCATTGTCTATCTCTGTACACAAACTCTTTCAAATGACCCGCCTTGATCAACCTTTCGATTTCATCTCTCAAATGAAAACAGTTATTCGTATCGTGTCCGTACTCATTATGAAAACGACATAATTTATCAAATCTAGCCTTTAGGGGTCCTCTAGCTCGCGAGTAATGTTATTTCATCTCGGGATGATCTCCCTCTACCTCGAGCACCTCGGCAGGTTTGAGCTTCAGGGGTGTATACTTCTCGAACCTGGGTTTGGATCTCGATCCTCCAGGTTCTTCAGTAGCTCCAGAGACTCCGATCTTCTTGGACGATTCTGGGTTGCCTCTCTTCGTCATCGGGTCTTTCACTTTATAATTCCCGGATAGCTTCGATTCTAACCTCTTAGATGTCCTCACTTCTTCAAGGGTGAGTTGTTTTTCAGATCTGTACAGCAACTCGTCGAAGGTCTGCACTGGTTTCTTCGCTAACGACGAAAATAAGTCTCCGTCTCTCAGCCCGTTGATCAGGGCATTAATCTTGACCTCCTGTGAGGCTGTAGGCACCTCCAAGGAAGTTTGGTTGAACCTTTTCAGAAAGGCTCTTAGGAACACGAAGTGGGGTCCATGCTTGATGTGCACGTTCCGCGATTCGGATCTCCAAGACCTGTAGGTCCTCTAGAACCTCCAGGTTTGAACTCCGGAAATATGGGTCCAAGCCCAACAATTCCCCTAAAAAGGTGGAAAGCTTATGACCTGTTCATCTCAGGGCCGATTCTCATCTTCATCTGGCCCATTGGTCTCATTCTCTATGGGTTTGGGCCCGAACTGGGCCCAATCCATTATCTCAAAGGTCCATCTAATATATCAATAATTGTCATTATAATAATCGATATAAGTAAATGAATAATTACGTAATCATATCCAAATCTCATCGGATATAATTCATCCGGACGCCACGTGTCATTTTCTCATAGGACGACACATTTTGTCCACATCAATAGTAATATTGTAGTAATCAGATTGCAGCAACTTTTAAGTGGATTATAGTTTCATGATTGTTGTTATGATCCGACCGAGATTTCATGTTCATCATTATAATTAATTAAGTTTTATCTTACTGTTTAACTGGTTAATTAATATGCAATTATAAGTTGATTAGTAAATCAATTTGTAATGGTGCAACAAATTAAGAGATTATTCTAAACAAATTTTACTATATAATTAATCACAAAAATTTATACTATGAAATATTTCATACTCCTTCCATTCGCCTATAAGCTTATCGTTACTTTTTGGCAGAAAGATTAGAAAAAATGATTAAATAATAAATATAGTACAAGTGATGTGATTGGTAAAAGGTGAGAGATAGAAATAAAAAGTAAGATATAAAGTGAAGTGTAAGAGTAAAAAATTAAGAGTACTCGTATTTACCAAAAAATGTATGAGTAGTTTATAGGCGAACGGACCAAAACGGTAAAATGGAAAGCTTATATGAGTACATGAAATATAAATAATTAAAGTAATTTAGGGCAAAAATTAGTGGGTCAAACTCGGGTCAACACAAGTCAAACTTAATTAAAATTTATTAAAACCCGTACCCGGAGAAGTGGGCATAATAAAATTGGACGGAGGGAATTAATATATTTTTTCGCTTTCAAGTATTGTTTTATTATATGACTAAAATATTGTCACTACAAGGTCAAAAGTGTACTATTACAAGTCCAAAAATATTTTGGACACTTAATTTTTTGGGAGAATTGTCACGAATATTTTTTGACATGTAGTAGTACATTTTTGATCTTATGGTGATAATATTTTAAATTATTTGTTTAAAATTAAAATAGTGGTAATCCCAAGAAGTTGATCTAGTGGCGTAGGTTTGAGACTTAGAAGTATGTCACTCAATAGGATTAGTGAGACTATCAGAAAAATCTATTTTGTAAAAATATTTAATGTTGATAATTCATTTACAATTATTTAAATATTTGGATTAGATTGCAAATGAGTGCAAGGTTCATGCTAATTTAATTTACAATTAATCTTTTAATATTTAATAAAAGCCCTCTTAATAAAAAAAATGAAAAAGATTTTTGTTTAGTAAAACTTCACATGATCTACGGGCAGCAAGAGGGGAAAAACCTGATCTTCCCAATTCCATCATTTTTGTAATATTTAAGTTACAAGTACCCAATTAAATATAGGAAAAAAATTTATGAATACTCGGATATTTTTTAGGTATCACTTTTTAAAATATGAAGACACAACAAACACTCCTTTTCTTCTTCTGTGTGCACACACAAACTTTAATCTCTCCTAGTCTCCTTCTCCATTTCAATTTCCACATATATACCACAAACAATAAAGATAAAAACTGCATGTATTGAAAATGAGTCACAATAAACTAAAGATGAGATTAATCTAGGCTTATTAAAGCAAAATGAAATTAACATATTGTAAATATCGAAATTAACAAATTGATCTTCTTGGTCATTTCGAGTCTTCAAAAAAATGAAATGAAGTTGCATATAAACAATTACTATTAGAGTATATCGAGGGCTCCCGATTAATCCCAATATATAAAAGAGAGATTGAGGTGTTATTTGGGTGGAAAATGCGTTTGGTATATATATATATATATATTCCGCGCGAAGGCCCACGATAGTTCACACCCTGATAAAATGATAAAGATGGACGGTTCAAGATCAAAGCAAGACGAAAAAAGTATGTAAATAGAGATATTACCATGTTGTGTTATTTCTTGGCATTTTATGATAGCAAATAGTAGGGTGACATGTGTCACATAGGCTGCCCTATTTATGTACCTATTCTGTGAAGATTTAACCATCAATGAAAATACACAACAACTTTTATTCCTAATTTCCTATCAATTAATGGCGTTTTAGTACTCTTACTTCAAACACACCCTCTCATTCCTAATTTTTTCGATCGGCGATTCTTTGTAAATCATCCAGCGCAGCGATCGAGGTCGATTTATGTTTCCTGTAACTGCCGAATGTTTCTCGATCTGTACGTTGAAACTACTAACTAATCTCAAGCACTTGTACGTTTTGTGTCGATCGATTAGTAGGTACTATTTCTGCTGGTATTGCACGTTTGTTGTAAGTTTTCCTTAGTTTAATTCGTTGTGTAGGTGAAGAGAAATGGCGGACGACGTCGTGTCTCCTGCTTCCAGCTGGAAAATAATGGTATTTTGCGTTCGTTTTCTTAGCATTGTTCTGCGATAATTTTGACTTGACAAGAACAAACTCTATTTTACAGTACGTGCTCCTTTTTGCTTTGCTTTGCTTCGATCAGATACATATATAATTTATTTCACTTTTTCATATTTTTTTAGATATGATTTCTATGGATGCCTATTTGAAAGGGGAAAACATCACTAGCTAGCTTTTATTATTACTTGGTCTTTTTGTGCCTGCCTCTAATTCAATTTATTGATTAATGTTGTACTAGTATATTATCAAATAAATCTCCCTCCTGTTAATGGACGTACAATTTTTTGTTGTGTTGGGATATGTAATTTTGTGCCAATTGCCCCATGTAATTAATTGAGTACCGGCCAGCCAATTATGTAAATAATTGATTTATCATGATTAATGAAATAATTTTTTCTAAACAACGAAAAAATAGATTGAAATTCACCATCAAACTTGCTGAACAATAAAAAAATAGCTAGATTGAAACGAAAATTTGAAAAAATGAAATTCAATCAATTAACATATGTAGTACTTATAATATTGTGTAGCTAGCTATAATATCCAAGATGGAGCTAATATTAAAAAAGAACATGAAACCCTAATTAACTATAATCGATCTGTACCACCAGTAATAAGAAATAATATTGTGTGATGGATTGAAGAAGTCGTAATCAAAAATTGAGGTATCAATATGATCATCAAATGACGACAGCAGCGGTGGCGCATCCTCCATTGGAGCGGCGGAATTAGTAGTAGGTAAAACCATGAGATCATCAGCCCGCTGAGTAACTTTGTTTCTCAACTCATCCAAAGCCGCCAAGTACTGCTCCAACTCCTCCACCTGTTTCCCTTCAATTAAGCTGCTATCATCGTCCCACCACATCAAACCTGCCTGATCGCTCCGCTTCTTCTCCGTAGTCGACATGAAACCCTGATCGGCGGTTCGCTTCTTCTCCGCAGTCGACGGGGTGGGGTTGTCAGCATCCCAACAGAGGTAGCGGTCGATGACGGCGTCTGCGTCCGGATGGCCGAAGGAGAAGAGGCGCTTGCCTTGCGAGCAGACGATAATCGCGACTTGGGCGCCGGTGAGAATACATACTTCACTCGCTTTCTTGAATAATCCCCCACGCCGTTTGGAGAAGTTGACTTGTCGGCTATTTTTCTTCTCTATTTTCTTAATTTCTATCTTTCTTCTTCCCTGAGTTTTCTTCTTCACGCTCCCACCGCCAGTACCGGCGGCCTCTCTCATCATCTCCATATATGTAATTTCTTTGCGATCTTTTAATTTTGTGACACAACAACTTAAGATCGTCGGTTCTGACTTGAGCGTCGGAGGACCCGCGTCGGAGATCTCTCCGGCGGGTTTTTTGCAGGTGTTGAAGCCTTTTGGAGACGAAGAGCTCAGCTATAATCTAGCCTGTTATCGCCTAATCCCAGGTGCGAGATTATTAATCGTTGTGCGTTCTTTTTTTACGCATCAACTTGTTCCATCTGTGGGAAATCTGAACTATGGCGTGAGAAATTCGATTACTGATTATGGGAGGCGAACGAGAAACTCCCCAACAAACGAAGGATGGGAAAGGGGTGCGTCGCCCCTGCTCCGACCGAAACTGGAACCCCAGCAGGAGGAGTAATTGCGCCCTCGATTCCCCCACCGGCATCGTTGGTGGGTTCATCCGTAAATCGAGGAAAAGGTCTCGCATCCACACTTTTTCCACCTACTGTTGTTACAGGTCTTACCACCGGCAGGAGTGCACCTTTGGAGGTGGCTCCGTCCTCTACGCCTATAGGGTCTCAAACTTTGCCAGGAGGGGCTGGAGAAGCTGCCCTATTACGGTTAGAGATGTTGCTGGATCATCCAGCGCGTCCAGAGATGAGTCGAGAAACAGAGCACCCTCTGATGCTACGGGTGATGAGATGATGATTGTGACCACCGAGCAACTCACCCAATTAGAAAATTATTATTTTAATTAGGTTTAGGTTTGTTAATTTAGGAATACGTTAAATTTTTTATTATTGATTAAATTAGAAAAATAATAATTAAATTAGGTTATTGTTGATTAAATTAGGAATATGTTGATTAAATTGTTAATTATTGATTAGATTAGAAAATTTAAGGATCAAATTAGATTATTATTGATTAAATTAGGAATATGTTGATTAAATTTTTAATTAATGATTAGATTAGAAAATTATTAATGAAATTAGATTATTTATTGTTGATTAAATTAGGAAAATGTTGATTAAATTGGTAAATTGTTGATTAAATTAGGAATATGCTATAAATAAAGTAGTAAATTATTGATTAAATTAGGTTATTGTAAATTAAATTATGTATTTTTTATTGATTGAAACAGATGAGTGAAGAACCGAATCAGGGTTCTGGTTCACGTAGGCCATCTAGGTCACAAAAAAGGAGGCCTCGGGGTCAACTTAAACCGACACCTGTGATGGCTCCTCCTCCTGTGGTAGTGTCGCCGCTGCCGACTACGATGTCGTCTAGTTTGTCAACAGCCGTAGGATCCTCCTGTCGTCAGCATCCCGTTCGTCCATCCGTAGACCGTAGGCAAGAAGTTTGGATCCATCAAGAAACGTAAGTCAATAATTCTAATGTTTAACAATATTCAATAACGATTAACTTTATTTATTTATTTATAATGTGTTAGTTTATAAATTTGTTAATAATGTTACAGGTTGTTGCCTGGTAATGAGTTGTCCAGGATCTGCACAGCATCCTTTCTGAAGTGCAAGATTGCTAAGGGTGCTATCACTTGGAGGATGGTGCCGCAAACTAAAAAGGATGAATACTTCTAGGAGTTCCAGGTATATAATTACAATAATTAAAGTTTATTAAATAATTAATTAATAGATATATAATTTATTATACATATTATTTGATAAATATGTTGAATATATATTTGTGAAGAAAAAGGCCCGTTGGAATACGGCGATCTACTCCGACGACAATATTTACGAGAAGTGGTACGGTGTTTGTTCTACTCGGTACACGAACATGATGTACGACTGGAGATTGGCCTGGAGCAACCGTAACAAGGAGCGTGCTCTAGGGAAAGACGAGGATGGTGTTGACCTGTGGGGGTCGTTGATTGAGTGCTGGATGGACCCGAATTACGTGGAGAAGTGTGAGAAAGCTCGGGCCAACCGCAGAACCGACGTTGGAGGCGGGATGTCAAGGCATCGGGGAGGAGCCCGGTCCGTCCTCGAGCATTCAATTGCTCTCGTAAGTTTTCATTAATTTTAAAAATTAAATAATTATATTTAATTTATTTATATTAGTTATCTAAATTAATTTGTATATGTTCATTTGATACGTAATAGGAGCGGGATACGGGACGTGCACCCACCCACTTGGATCGGATGAGCATTATTCATCCGTTTGATGTCGATACACGGACGTCCACCTACGAGCGCACTACTGACCTCCACGTAAGTTTAATTAAATTTATTAAACTATACATTTAGATAATTAAATTAATTTTAATTTTTTTATTATGTAGTTGAACGTCCGGCAGAGGATTGAAGAGGTCGAGACGCAAGCCGCGACTACTGCTGAATCCGGAAGCAGCGGTCCCCCTCCGGCTGTTGACGTGGACCAGGCTTACCTTGACGTTGCCCCGACCTCCAAGGGAAGGATCCTTGGCCTTGGTGGGATGAGTAACGTCGTCAGGTCATCAAGTGGTCGGTCCCGGAGTGCATCGCAGCCGTCCGTATCCTCCACTGCTGTCCCGGATCCGACCGTCATGGCAACGTTCGAAAACTACTTCCGCCTCTGGAGTGCCAACGCGGGTCGGACGTTGGGGATGTCTGCTGAGCAGATCGAGGCCGTCTATCAACAGACGATGGTGCAAGTCCCGCCAGGTGCAGCTCCAGATCAAGCTCCAGGTCCATCTGCAGCGCAGGCCGACGATGACGACGACGTCAACGTCAATTTGGGTGGTGATATGGATGACTTTTTTAACTATCCTTGAACTTATTTACTTTTCTGATGAACTTATTTACTTTTGTGTTGAACTTATTTACTTTTTGTGTTGAACTTATTTTATCTTTCCGTTGATCTAATAATTTTACTATTTTGTGCGAGCTTTTATTTTTATGTAGTATATGTGGTACAACGTAAAAATTTTATATGTTAGTGTTTTTAGTTTATATCAAACAAATTGAATTAATAAAACATGAAATTGAACTTTAAAAAAAAAAAAATCGCCATAAATACCGACGGAAATTCCGTCGGTTGGGTGTCATGCCGACGGAATATTAGGCGGGTAAAATGCCGACGGAATTAGCATTCCGTCGGAAAACACAATTTGATATATGCCGACGGAATGCTAATTCCGTTGGAAAACACATGCCGACGGAAAATCCGTCGGTATGATGTTATGCCGACGGAATACTGGGCGGGTAAAATGCCGACGGATTTATCATTCCGTCGGCATTTCCGTCGGGAATTTTTCACCAAGTTACTTTCTACTGACGAATTTTTGTTCACTTTCATATTGAAATTTGAGGTTTATGCTCTGGAATTCAGAAACATCAAATTACGGTACATTTTTCTACCATTTTTACTCTATACATAAAATTCCATATAATGTAATTACATGTTTTATATTATAAGTTTTGTTTGATTTTATTATAAGTTTAGTTTAGTAATGTCTTGCTCCACTTAAATGTTTAACAGATGGATTTGCCTGACCGTCGTTGGATGTACTGTACTCCTAGATTGGTTTTAGGAAATGTGAATGTGGAATTTTATAATGAACTCGTGTTATTTGTTGAATTTGCAAAGCGCCACCCACATTACATGATTGGAGATTGCATTAGGTGTCCGTGTAATGCTAAGAAATGTCAGAATAAGTAATATAAAGAGGTTGAAGAGGTTCTAGTACATATTGTGACGAATGGTTTCGTTGATAATTATTATAATTGGACTAGTCATGGTGAAGCACGTTGGCCTTATAGATTTGATGAAGTGTTATACTATTACACTGTTGGAATCTATCAACAAGAAGCAAATTTCGATCATGTTGGCACTAGTAACGAGGTAGAACAGTAGTTTGAGGACGAAGAACAACAATTTGGGGAAGAAGAACAACAGTTTGGGGAAGAAGAACCGAATATGTATCAAACAATGATCGGGGAAGTTGGTTTTTCAAACATGGAAGAGGAGCCGATGAATGAGGCATTTCGGTTTTATGAGATGCTCAAATTTGTCGAAGAAGATTTATATCCGGGTTGTGAATCTCACTCACAGTTGTCATTTAATGCACGACTCATGGCCATTAAGACCGAGAACAAGCTTTCTAACAGGGCATATGAGCAAGTGACACAATTATGCAGTGAAATTTGTCCTCAAAATAATAAGGTGCCTACGACGTTTCAACAAAGCAAACAAATGTTGAAGAATGTTGGTTTGCCGGTTGAGAAGATTGATTGTTGTGTGAAGGGTTGCATGTTATATTGGGGTGACGAAGATAGCAGTCTGAAGATGTGTAGAATGTGTGGCCATCCCCGGTACAAAGAGGCACGTCGAAAGGGACCTGGTGGTCAATCGAAGAAGACAAAGAAGGAAGTGCCATATAAGAAGATGTACTACCTTCCTATCATTCCTCGTTTGATGAGATTATATCAATCAAGTGCCACAACACATGACGTGGCATGATACAGATTTCTCTTCGGCTGAGTCGAGGGAGATGCGACATCCGGCAGACTCGGAGGCCTGGAAACACCTTGACAATGTGTTTCCAGATTTTGCTTGTGAACCGAGGAATGTGAGATTAGGTTTGCGTACTGATGGTTTTGCACCTTTTGGGATGCATGGGAAGCAGTATTCTTTGTGGCCGGTGATACTGACTCCGTATAATCTTCCTCCGTGGATGTGCATGAAACCTCAAACAATGTTTCTGACTGTATTGGTGCCTGGACCAACGAATCCAAAGGACAAACTGGATGTTTATCTTCAACCTCTTATAAAAGACTTGATCTTCTTATGGGAGAATGGAGTCCAAACGTACGATGTTTTTAGAAAGCAGAACTTCACGATGCGTGCTGCTCTTTTGTGGACCATTAGCGACTTTCCTGCATATGGTATGTTGTCCGGGTGGAGTACGGCCGGAAAGAAAGCATGTCCGTATTGTATGGAGAATTCTGAAGCTTTCAGTCTCTCAGTGAGTAGAAAAGTTTCATGGTTCGATAATCACCGTAGGTTCTTACCTCGAGGTCACCCGTTTCGAAGAAATAAGAACTTCTTAAAGAACAGAGCAGTCACAAACAATCGACCTCCACTTCGAGATGGTATTTTATACATTTATTTAATGAGTATTAAACGTATATTTATCTATTGCTTTTAGTGTCATTTATAATTTACTCTCCGTACAGGACGTAGGTTGTTATATGAGATTGAGTGGACGGGGTTGAAAAAAAGTACTGAGGAAAATGCAGCGGAACACAACAGACGAATTGAGGGTGGTTGGAAGAAAAGGAGTATTTTTTGGGACTTACCATACTGGAGTTCACTATTGATACGACACAATTTGGATGTGATGCACATTGAAAAGAATGTGTTTGACAATGTGTTCCACACAATCATGAACACGGAAGGCAAGACGAAAGACACTCCAAAGTCTCGGGAGGAGTTGAACACTCTTTGTCGCCGTGAAGAGTTGAAAAAGGATGAACGTACAGGTAAATTCCAAAGGCTAGCTACACACTGGATAAGCCACAGAAACAAAGATTGTGTAGGTGGATAAAGGAGTTGAACTTTCCGGACGGCTACGTGTCGAACTTGAGTCGATGCGTAGACATAACAACGAGTAAGGTTGCAAGGATGAAGAGTCATGATTGTCATGTATTTATGCAACGCTTGATACTGATTGCGTTCTGAGAACTTCTTCCTCTCAATGTGTGGAGGGCTATCACTGAATTAAGTCTATTTTTTAGAGATTTAACGTCTTCAACGATCAAGATCGATGATATGATTCGTTTAGAGGAAGACATTCCAGTGATTTTGTATAAGTTGGAACAAATTTTTCCACCTAGCTTCTTTGACTCGATGGAACACTTACCCGTTCACTTAGCGTATGAAGCGAGAATTGGTGGTCCGGTGCAATACAGGTGGATGTACCCATTTGAAAGGTAAAATCTTACTTATTTTATTTCATTACAATTACACATGAATTCTTAGTTATATATATATATATATATATATATATGTATATCAGGTATCTCCACAACTTGAAACGCAATGCTAAACAAAAGGCAAACGTCAAAGCATCGATTGTGAATGCATGTTTGAATGAAGAGGTTGGCATGTTTTGTTCTTATTACTTTGAAGACCACGTCAACACAAAGTTAAGAAGTGCTCCACGTAACTTCGTTGGTAGATCCGCTGACAATATCAGTGAAGAGGTCGATGGAATGCTCTCCATATTCAAGTCTAAGGGACGGCCAATAGGAAAACCCACTGAACGATATTGGGAGACGGACTCGGAGGCGGATACGTGTTATTGAATTGTGATGAAGTTCAGCCATACATTGAGTAAGTATTTCATATATAAATCGTTTATTTAACTACCACTTCATTTATGTCATTTAATATTAACCAAGTTTTTGAATGTTGTGAATTAGGATGTACACTCAAGAACTACGACGAGCAGAACCAAACATCTCAGATACATATATAGATGCTCGTCTTCAACGTGAATTTTCCCGATGGTTCCAACGTTATGTGAGTACCATTTAATTATGATTTACGCAAATAAATTAATATTTATTTTAATTAATTTTAAATTGAGCCGTATAGGGACGGGATAACGCTCTTGACAGTCAATTCTTACGAGATCTCAGCAAGGGACCACTACGTCGTGTAAAGACTTACAGCGGTTATATTGTGAAGGGCTACAGATTTCATACGTCTGGGTATGCATCGAGAAAGGCGACTACCAACAGTGGCGTCTGCGTTAGTAGTGCGAATTACAATGCAGATGCAAGTGATTACTTTGGGGTGTTACGGGAAGTCGTCGAAGTAGAATATCCAGGATATCCAGCAAAGACTGTAGTGTTGTTCAAGTGTCATTGGTTTGATTCAGGCCATTTAGGAACAAGAATTCATCCGGAGTACAAGCTCGTTGATGTTAGTTCGAAAAGGACGTATATTGGGGATGATCCATTTGTATTTGCCCATCAAGTATCTCAAGTATACTACTGCACATATCCGGGAGCTCCACGTGGTTATGAATGGCACGCTGTTTGCAAAGTAAAGGCAAGGTCAATGGTAGAAGTCCCTAAAAAGGACAAAAATACTGAAGATGAATCTCCATTTCAAACAGAACAAATAGAGACTCCAACTGAAGTCTTTACGGGAGATTTCAATCTTTCTGTAGACTTGACGGCTGCAAATCCCCAATTAATCGAAATTGAAAACGATAGTGGAGGTGAAGAGAAGGGGGATGAAGAAGAGGATGAAGAGGAGAATGAAGATGAGGATGAAGAGGAGAATGAAGATGAGGATGAGGAGGAGGAGGAGGATGAGGAGGAGGAGGATAAGGATGAAGAGGATGATGAAGACGATGAAGATGAAAATTAATTCAATTAATGTAATGTATTTATTTTTATTTTATAAAAGTTAATTAATTATTTATCATTTAGGTACAAATTATAAAAATTAAATTTACTATAAATATAAGCCACAACCAATATATTTATTAATATATGTGGAAGAAATGAATTTCGTGATTTTTTTTAAAAAAAAAAAATGAGTAAAAAAGGTTTAAATATGCATATTTCAGAAATTTTAATAAAAATTTTAAAATTAAAATTAAAATTTAAATATATAAATTATAAAAATTTAATTTAATATAAATATAAGTTAAACAATATATTTATTAATATATGTGAAATAAATATAATTTGTGAATTTTTTTTATTTAAAAAAGGGTCGAAAATGAGTACATATACAATTAATATTACAACTATAAACAAAAAACAGACTTGTCCGATTAAGGGCTTACACCTTTCCGCAAAGTTCAACTGCTTTTGATAGTTGTCCAACTGACCACCTTCTTAAAGAAGTCAGTAGGTTGGTTATCAATCCCCAACTTTTCCACACATCACACCTGATAACAACTATCCTTCTTATTATCAGCTGATCAGAAATCAGCTGACCCTTTCACAAATGTTACACGAAAAATTGATTTGGTTTAAAAGTCTATTTACCCCTCCCATCTAGACTTTTAACCCTCACTTAACTCGTCCGGGGACCAATATACTGGTATAAATATTTAGGGCCTACACAATTTTACACTAACATCTAAGTAGATAGTTGTTCAACTGGTCAACTGAATAAGCAATCAATAAATTAATTATTTATCGAAGTTGTTTTCCTCACTCGAACTCTAAATCAACTCTTACTCTGCTGATCTCACCAGACGAGTAGAACTCATCTGATTTGAGATTATGAGATAAACCTCACAATTCTCCACCTTTAGCTCAAAATCTCCACCTTGAAATAAACAACTCTGAACAAAAGGACACCCTCCACCACTGCTCCCTGCCAAAAGAACAACAACCTTCAACTCAGAGAACACTAATGTAAACCAACCAACCTAAGACACAAACCAAACTTCTCTTTTGGTAATTCCTTAGTGAATGCATCAACAGGGTTCTCCTCAGTAGCTATCTTAACCACCTGGACAGTACCCTTCTCCATAATATCTCTTACAAAGTACAGCTTCACATCAATATGGTTCGTTCTCTCATGATACCCCTGATGCTTTACAAGATGTATTGCGCTTTGATTATCACAGGAAATAGTCACACTGTTCCGAGATAAACCAAATTCCTTCAGAATTCCCTTCAACCAAATGTTTTCCTTAACTACTTCAGTCAAGGTCACGTACTCCGCTTCAGTAGTAGATAATGCAACCACGAACTGGTGAATAGACCTCTAAGACACAGCCGTACCAAACAGAGTGAACACATATCCTGTTAAGGATTTTCGAGTGTCAACATTGGCTGCATAATCTGCATCCACATATCCCACAAGTGCATCCCCCTTACTTGGCATCTTCTGAAATTTCAGACCTTTGTCAGCTGATCCCAGAACATATCTCATAACCCACTTAACAGTCTCCCAATGAATTAAGTCTGGGTCACTCATATATCTGTTTATCACACTCATGGCATGAGTCAAGTCTGGTCTACAACACATCATAGCATACATTAAACTCCCTACATCACTGACATAAAGTATCTTACTCATTTGAGCTCTCTCGGCTGTTCTTGGGACTCATCTGATTGGACAATCGATGATGTTGGCCAATAGGAGTAGAGACAGTCTTTGCTTGATGCATTATGAACCTCTCTAACACCTTCTGAAGATAAGTTGGCTGACTCAACTGAATTGCTCCATCAACTCTGCTGATCTCCATCCCAAGAATCACTTTGGCTTCACCAAGATCTTTCATCTCAAACTCCCGTTTGAGGATCTCCTTGACTTGATCAACACTGTCAATAGACGCACATGCTATTAACATGTCATCAACATACAACAGAAGATAGGTAACAAAAGACCCAACCCGTTTGAAATAAACACAGCTGTCATACAAGCTCCTTGTAAAACCAGCTGAGCAAATGTACTCATCAAATCTCAAGTACTATTGTCTAGGGTTTTGTTTCAGGCCATAGAGGGATTTTTTCAGTAGACACGCCTTGTCCTCCCCTTCTTCTATGTCCAACCTTTCTGGTAACTTCATGTAGATCCTCTCATGAAGACATCCATGTAAGAAAGCTGTGATCGCATCCATCTAATGCAGCTCCAATTCATATTGAGCAACCATAGCTAACAAGATTCTGATGCTACAATGCTTCACAACAGGTGAGAAGATTTCATTAAAATCAATACCTTATTTCTATGTAAATCCATTAGCTACAAGCCTCGCCTTGTATCTAAGCTTGCCACCCCTCTGAGCCTCCACCTTCTTTGTGTAGATCCACTTGCACCCAACAAACTTCTTGTTCTTGGGCCTCTCAACAATTTCCCATATTTTGTTCTTGTTAAGAGAAAGCAAATCCTCTTCCATAACAACTATCCACTTCTCATTGTCGTGGCAGCTGATGGCTTCTGTATAAGACTTTGGCTCCAGAGACTCCACCTCAAGAGCTGCACATAATACAAATGAAACAATGTCAGTTTATCCATACCTCTGAGGTGAGTGGACTTCTCTTCTGGTTTTGTCCTGTGTCAACTGATAGTGTCTGTTTGCTTGGTAGGTTGGGATGAGGTGGGTTTTGTTTAGATGGGTTGGGTAAATCATGGTTTATATATCTATCTCATGTTTGTTTGCATAATTTTTTTAGGAGTGGTTTAAATGTAATTTGACAAAATTACCCTTTAAAAAATTAGATGGTTCGTCTTTTCAAAAACAACCCCATTTTGCACACAAGAAATCTGCTGAACCAAAATCGTAAACATCACCAGTTCATCACTTAAAATTTTTGATAATCTGACGAAGTTAAAGAAAACACACCAAAAATCATAGAGAAGCCTTCAACAATAAAAACGAAAAAAGAATTATTAGAAATATATAAGGTATATATGTGTGTGTAACACTGTGTGTATATGAATGTTTCAATTCATACTACCAGAGATTCAGGAAGAACTCTTTTTCAACAAATCAAAAACAAGAAAAAAATTCAGAAAACATTAAAATTCTCAAAAGCATGATTTTTACTATAGAAATGAGCAGATTTCGTTCTGAGCCGCCGGAAAAGATTTCTCCGTCACGGAGAATGTATCGGGAAATCGATGCAATTTCACAGTGAAGAAGTAAGCCGCGGTAGAGTTTCGTTCTCGAATCATCGAACGGGCAATATGTTTCCCTCTATCCCTAAATCCAAATTGCAATCGGAGAAGTGAGGAAGAAGGAAGGTGAAGAATTAACTCTTTTTCTGGAAATAAAAATATGGCGGCTGCCGGTTGGAGACGAAGGAGGTGGTTTGTTGTTGAAACGAAGATGAATAAATTTTTTGGTGGAAATCTTCAAATAGCTGCAGAATAATAAGGAAGAAGAAGGTTAATTTGGGATTTTTTGAAATGTTGAGGTAGGTTGTAGATTGGGTTTACACAACCCAGGGGGCAGGTGGGTTCTCATAACCCATGAAATATGGTTTTAAAACCCGGGTCAAGTTTTAAACATGGGTAGAAAGGTTTAAAGCAAAATGCAACCAAACATAAGATGTGGTGGGTTTACACATCAAACCCACCCCTTAACCTAGAAAGCAAACAGGCACATAGTGTTGTAGATCATTCTCACTATGAGGAATGCCCTCCTCATCTGGATCAATATGTTCTTCAACAGGTCATTTGGTGTCAACATGCTCCACCTCGACTTGTGCTTCGTTTGGTTGATTATCAGCTGCACTAGTACTCGTACTAGCCTCTTCTAATAGAGGCATCATGCTCTCATCAAAAGTAACATCTTGGCTGGCAATACACTTCTGCATCCCAGCTTCAAGGCACCATAACATGTATCATTTCCCTCTAGAAGGATACCCAACAAACACGCATCGCAATGCTCGAGGCTCAAACCTATCTTGCTTGACATGGGCATATGTTGCACATCCAAATACCCTTAAATGTTTGTCATCTCCCCTTTTGACACCCTGAGCTCTCAATCAGCACACTGGAATGTATAGCCCATAGAATCCAGCATCCCATGTGATATCAAATTCCTCTTAAGCTCAGGTACATACCTGGCACTCTTGAGAACTCTTACTACCCCATCAAACATCTTCAGGTGAACACTACCTTCTCCAATAACTTTGCAAGTGTGGTCATTCTCAAGCAGAACAGAACCGCCCTTCTGATGCTTGAAATCATGAAACCAATCTCTTCTTGGAGTCATATGGAAAGAACACCCTGAATCCAGGATCTATGCGTGTTGTTCTACAAATGATGTGATGGTTAGTGCTTGAGTAGAATCATAACCTTCATGCTCCTTATCCTCTTGGGTCTGATTGGCTTGATTCTTGTCAGCAGGGTTCTTGGCACCAAATTTCCTCAAGAATTGCTTATATTTATGACAAGCATTCTTATAGTGCCCGGGCTTATTACAGTGGTAGCACACTGAATCCCCTCGATTGGACACAGCTGATTTTCCCTTATCAGCTCATTTGGGTTGACTAGACCTCTTCTTGGATCCAGATCTCTTTTGGCCTCCTTTGATTGCCAACCCTTCTCCACTGCTGCTCTTATCTCCTTGAGATGTCTTGTTGTGCAACAGTTTGGACTTGACAGCCAACATTACATCCTCCAATGTAATACTTTCCTTTCTACCATACAAGATGGTGTCCTTTAAGATTTCAAAGGACTTAGGGAGAGCACTCAACAAGATCAGAGTCTTATCCTCCTCTTCTAACTTGACATCTAAATTCTCTAGATCATTAAGAATCCTATTGAACTTATCAAGCTGATCCGGAATAGGTTTGTCATCCCCCATTTTGAAGGCATACAACTTTTGTTTCGAATAGAGACGGTTACCTAAGGTTTTAACCATATAAAGTTTACCTAACTTGTCCCAGAACTCCTTCGTGGATTTCTCTTTAGCAAGTTCTTTCAAAACCTTATCACCAAGGCAGAGCAGAATCGTGCTTCGAGCTTTCCTGAGCATCTTGCTCCTTTCAGCAACAGATGTTGCAGTCTCACCAATTAGGACTGTAGATTCTTTGAGCGCGTCGAATAAACCTTGCTGTTGTAGGAGAGCCTGCATCTTGACTCTCCACAGCCCAAAATCTCCGGTGCCTGAGAACTTCTCAATGTTATACTTGGTCGAATTCTCCATCTCCGATATGACAGATGCTTTAAGAGTGACTTTCGATTCCCACAGACGGTGCCAATTGTCAGTTAATTATCCACTCGATTAGACGTCTCCAACCCAAATGAATAATTAGACCCTTAAACAATCTAACAATGAATAGCAATTCACAAATATAACCAACGAGAACAGAAAAACAGAGCACACAACGATTTAAGTGATTTGATTAATTTGATCTACGTCCACTTGACACACGACTTCAATGTTGATTGATAAAAGAGATGTTTACACACTCAACACTTAGAAAGGAATTTCTCCTCACTTCACTCGTGAACTCACAACTTAAGACGAATGCTCGTAAGCGTCAAACTTTTACAATTATAAACTATGGGGTATTTATAGGTATCAAGGTTGATTGCAGCGTGTGTTGATTGCGTGATCATTGTTAGGCTGGAGTTTGTTGTAACCGTCCAACAAACTCACGTGTTCAACATTGCCCAACCTGAATTGACAGCCTTTCCCTTCACTCGTTTCTCATAAACAAATGACACAATCAGAAGACTACCAAAAGAGCTCCCTCTTTTTTTTTAACTCTTTTGATATCCCATACTTAGCCAAAAGACTACCTCTGCAAAAAGAACTCTACTGAGCTGATAAGAACTCTTTTGATCTTAACAACTTAGCTGATTCTAAGCATCACCTTCTCTTCTGACTGGAAACCTCCAACTCATCTGATCAGGCCTAAGTTAGCTTGCATGACTCCACCAGCTGATACGCCCAACAGTTAAGTCCATCAGCAGACTACTATCAACATACTAGTACTCTGATGATCTCACCAGACGTGTAGAACTCATCTGATTTGAGATTAAGAGACAAACCTCACACTTTCTAAAAAAATCGCACAATATAAACCGAAAAACTCGCTCTCAAATCTATGTTACTTAAAGGACAAGGGTAAATTATTGGTAAGGTCATTTCACTAAGACATTTATCTAATTGGGAATAGGTTATTGTTTTTTATCTATTAGAGTCAAATTGACACCTAATAAGACATAGTTGCCCTTTACCCATTTAAATTATTTGAAATTAATAAATATTAGACAGATTTAAATCAAATCGTTTGAATTAATGCATATCCCTCTAAAACGCGATATTATATCACCTTCCATTATTCAAATGTTCCTAAAATTACGTCAATTCGAATTAATTAGCTGACTTTGTGTAGCTGAAGGATTACTTTCCCAAAACAAATAAAGGTATAAAATCTGCATTTTATGATCCAGAATTAAATTACAACCAAAATACTCATAACACAATTAAAACACAAAAAGACTAAATAAGTGTGCCATAGTGGATGCAGTTTCCGGTTATTTGAATATGCATACATATATGAAAATAGATTATGAAGTTTAATATGAACAGTGAAATGAATTTTGGTATGTAGAAATGGGTCATAATAAAATTATGAGTTTATAAGCTTAGAAAAAGGTTCATACATGGATATGCATATTAATATGCACGGAAAACGGGGTACATGCATTTTACATATGTACATATGTGAAACGCACTATACGATATGCATGTATACATGCATACGATAATGTGCATATTTAATGTTCACCTCCATGTCAAGCTGTTGTATACATGAAACTTCTCATTTTTTTCACCTAATCCCCGAGTACTAAGTTGCACCATAAAGACATAATAATTAGGGCGATTCTTGCTCAGAAAAATACTAATCGGCAATTCTTTCAACGTCGGGTTGCACCTCCCACTTTTCAGCGAAAAAAAGATGAAAGGAATCACTTCTTCAGTCACGAACACAAAAATGAAACTCACACGAGCAACATCCAACAATAGACTGTGATTGCAGGACAGAAATTCTTCAGAAATTCCAGCAAAGAATATTGAGGAACACTAGCTTTTCTGGTGTTAACACTTGCAGATTTCGCAGATTCGTGTTCTGCCCAATTTGCAGAAATTGATCCTCAATTAACACGAACAAACTCCTACAAAAACCGTGATTGCAGATCTAAATTCTTCCAAGCAAAGATTAACAATTCCAGCAGTGAACGTTCACCAATGGACTCTAGAAACTCCAGTTTTAATGGCGTGAACAGTGGCCGAATTCGCACCAATCGCATCAACAATGGCAGATTTCGAACAAAGCTCATCAACAATGCAGAAATTAGGACTAACCATTTGTGATTTTTCCCAAATCGCATCAATGGCAGCATAGATTGAATCGTTTCTGCAGCCCAGCAACACAATGGTGAATTCTCCTTCGTTCCTTCCAAAATGCATCGATGTGTTCTTCCCAATTGCAGCAATTCCAGAATATTGTAACCGCTCCTTCAACCCAGAAACCGATGATGACATTCACCCATGATCTTCCAAACAAAAACAGCTTCGCGTTTTCACCAATTTGCAGACCGATGATGGAGATGAATTTTAAGAATTCGATTTGGGAAAGTCAATAATTTGTCAAGTTATGCCTATAACTCCCCCCGAATTAATTGGCTGACCATAATTATGAATTTAAAATTCGAATTAAATGTTCAAATATAGAAATTAAGGAGGTATATGAATATTAAGGGTATTTAAGGGGTTTTGACACTAATTTGACCCTATTAGAAAATTTTAAAAGTTGTAGGTTTTACTTGCTTAATACACTATAGAAATGACTCTATTAGGGAATATTCTCAAAGGACAATTATTTGTTAATGTAAGAACAAGTAACACATATTCGTCATTACAATAACACACATTTTCTCTTAAGTAACACAAATACGAAAGCGAGTATTTTTGTTTGCCTTGCGCAATTTTGTAAGAAGTTTTATTCTTCTCATTTTCTATTAATTTTTTGTCACGTCAATTAAGGAGGATGATAAAATAAAAGATGTAATACAAATATATGATTGTGAGAGAGAAAATAATAGAGTATAATAAAATAATATAAATTTATTGCAAAAAAAAAAATGAAAAAAAAAATTTGAAAACTTTTAGTAGGAAGGAAGTATAAGTTTTAGAAGGAAAATTAATTGTTGGTTAGAAGGAGGCCAAATACCAATCACACAAATTATCTAATTTTCCTTATAGGTTCGGATATTCAAAGAAATAAATTTAAAAATATACTCTCTTTATTACTACAAATACATTAATGGAAAGTTTAGGGCCTAATTGGAAACACTTTATCTTCCGTCCAAGAACAGAACCGACAACCGCTGCTAAACAATTTTCATTATTATTATCTCCGATCACAGTTGAAGAAGCTTTTTACCACGCGCTAATTATTCCTCCCCTCCCCTCCCCTCCCTTCCCTTTACCTTAGGGTTTCACTCCTCCTCCATAAATAGAGAAACCATTCAAGATCCTCATTTTCTTCTCAATAAAAACACTTCTTTTCTCTCCCACCATTGTTTCTGCAGATAGGTTTCTTGCCCCTAATTAATTATATCAGAATGAAAAAAACCCACATCTTTCCTTTCTAGAAAGATATTTCAAAATCTTTGAATTTCGTCCCGCTTTTTTTAAAATTTCATCACCATGCCTCTTTTGTGGAAGAAGGTGAAGAGCACGAGAATTTCTCAATTGGTGAACGATCATCTCCACAATTCTCAGAAGCGGCGCGACGGATCTTCTCTCGTGGTGGCAACCGGCTTTCCGACATCTTTGATTGATCTTTTCATCAAGAATCGCCAGAAATTGAAAAACCCATCTAAGAAAAAGCGTCGAAATCCGCCGATTAGTGACTCTAATGACCAATTGATTGTTAGATCGCCGAACCCTCTGCCAAATCATTCCCCTCTGCGTTGCCCTTCTCCCCTGCATAATCTCTCTGTTATGCCTTGTACTGAAATCTCTGCTGTGGTTGAGAATCAAGGAAATGAGGAGGGGGTTGTTGCAGATGTTAATAATGTTTTGTTTGGGGTTTTAAGGATTTTCTTGGTGGTGATTTTGGCTTTGGGGACAAAGAGATTAGCCGTTGGGATAACAATCTCGGCCTTCTTGTTGTTGTTCATTGATTATGTTGGGAGGAATGTGAGTTTAAGGCCGATGATTCAATATGTTTCGAGGCTGTTAAGGTTTAAGGAGATTAAATTAGATGATGAAATTGAAGAAGTTGAGGAAATTCAACCCTTGATTGAGGCAATAATGGATGAGCCCCGATTCGAAGGTGATGTGATTGAGAGTGAAACGAAGAGGAAATCGCGAAGTGCGAAGATAAAATCGAAGATGAGGAAATACATGTCGAAGAAATTCACAAGTTCAAGAAAACATAGGCCTGAAGAAGAAGAAGAAGAAGGTGAGAAGAGGAGCAATAGTGTGTCATCATCATCCAATTCAGGGAGAATGTACAGAGACGACGACAACGAGTCGAGTGTTCGATTATACGAGGTTATAGAGGAGGAATCAAATTCAAACACCAAGATAAAAGAAGAATACAATGAAGTTGGAGGTGGATTAACATGGAAGCATTTGGTTCTATGTCTAATTGTTCTAATGGGGCTGCTTGTAGGTCGAGCATTTGCACTTGCCTTAACGTTATCATGCTTCATGTTACTGAAATTAGGTCAAAGATTGATCAAGAACAATGTTGGTCTTAGCCATAAATCTGATTAAGTTGTTGTGTTTCTTTCAACTTAAAGTTGTTGCTATTGTAAATATAAATATATAGATGAAATTAATCAAAATTTAACTCAAGGTTGTAAGTTTGGTTTGTTTTGTGAAAACATTGATTATAGGCGTGCAGAAAAAAGGTTTCACGGTTTTCTCACTGGCTAATGTTAATGTTATCCCCACATAAACAGAAAAGATATTATTGTTGGCATGTGACTTTACGAACCTAAAAAGTAAACAACTTTGAGTCAATCATGTATTGCTTGCTTTTTTAAGAGGTGGGTGGGCCCTCGATTTCAAATCTCTACATTTTTTTTGTATAAATTTCGGAGAGATAAATGTGTCGAAATTTATAAAAAAAAAATGAAGTGGATGCGAGTGAGTGGCGCTTTTTAACAAGCTGTTCTTTAACTTAGCTGGGAAGTTGGAATCCTTCTTTTGAGTTTTAAGATGAACACGAATATGGATTGAATCATTTGAAAATGGTTGGTAGTTTCTCAACACAATTCACAAATAATAAAATCATGATTTACTACCTTTTAAATAATCTGTCAAATTTTATTATGTTCACTTTCTTTTTTTTTTAATTTTTTAATGTTCAATTTTATTATATTCATTCTTTTTTAAAAAAATAAATAATTAATTATATTTCTATTTTATATATAAACTAATTAATATTCATTGAAACTCATGTTCATCCAAATGAATATTATAAATGTGGACGGGGGACTGGAGTAATGTTTTTTTATCTTAATGATGGGTCATTTTTGCACTAATATAAATGGTTAATTGCACAAACTCTCGTCGTTTGGAAATTCACGAATTTTTTTGTGGTTTATTAAATTAAATAAATTATTAATTTTGTTTCTTTCTGAAATAAGTTAACAATTTTATATATTTTTATCTATTTCACGTTATGCATTTTATAGTCTCAAAATGTTAATATGTACAAAAATAAGAAACAAGTAATAAAGGAAATGGATAAAATTGTTAACTCATTTTTTTAAAATTACTAGATTTAATAAATGGGAGGGGTTTCGTGAAATTTCAACATCACTATGAAATTTCGTGTAATTAACACTAATATAAAGGAATTGTACATTTTATTCTAATTTTATCCTTCTACAGTATTTGTTTTGGTGTTATTTGCTATGTTTTAGTTATATTTCTGTTTTGTACACCTTTCCTCTTATTATGCTCTTTTTTTTTTTTAGTTATTCAATTTTGTTATGGTCATTTATATTTTAAAAATAATATTATTTATATTATTTTATCTATACCTTGTCAACAGTCAATCATCATTTATTTATTTACATTATTATTTACTTTATTTATAATTAATTATTTTATTTATAAGTAAATCTTAAAATATTTAATAATAGGGTTAATTGCGAATTAAATCACCACCTTTCATTTTATTGCAATTTAATCTAAACTTTTGAATAACTGCAAATAAAATCACCACCTTTCAATATTGTTGCAATTTAGACTTCTAGACAACTTCATTTGTGCCCAAAGTTAAGAGATTAACTAAAACTCACTCATCACACAGAAATGAGTATTATAAATTTGAACAGTGGTACAATTTATGATCCCATTTTTGGGACAATTCTTGAGATGCCAGGTCCTAAATTATAGACTGATATTTGTTCTGTATTAAAGCAAACACAACCATTCACCTCTTGAGTATATTCTCACTTGTGCTGTAGCAGCATCTTCCTTTTTTTCTTTTTACAAGCACATCGAATAACTATTGTTTTTGTGTAGTGATTATCTTTTTTTTTTTTTTAATTTAAGAATGCATCTTAAATATATTTCATTTTCGTATAATGAACAAATCTTGTTTTTTAAAAACTTTTCACTATGTTTATTTTGAATTTTGTGTGATTTTTTAAAAATCGATCTGAAAATTTAATTTAATAAAGGAAAACACTTATATAAAATAGATTGGGTCTGACCGATCAAACGGATCTTTTCAAAAAAATTGTGAAAAAAGTTGCGCAGAAGGCTAAAAGAAAAGTGGGGTTAGATCTGTGTTACTATAAAGATAATTATATGTTACTTTAAGAGCAAATATGTGTTACTATAAGTGCAAAAATAGCACATAAATTGACTTTTCACATGAAATATTAATATAATTAATTTAAGAAAGAATAAAAAACTCGAAATTTTTTGCAAGTCGTACCAAATCAAACACATCTTTAAAAAAAAAAATAATCACCCAAAACACAAATAGAAAAACTTGTTCTTAATGTGTTACTTTATATGTTACTGTACGGACAAATATGTGTTACTGTAAAGAAAAGTAACACACAATTGGCTTTTGAGTAACACATATTTGTTTTTACAGTAACACGTGTATTGATTGAAAATTGTGTTACTAATTAAACACAAGTGTATTACTTTATAGAGAAAGATGTGTTACTATATAAATAAAACGTCATTATTGAGAGTGAATGAGATACCCGCATTAAAAAGATGAATAACAATAATTGAAAACACTAAAAACATAATCATATTGAATAGTTTATTCCCTAAAATTACAAAATACTCCCTCCGTCCCACTATAAGTTTTCCACTTTCCTTTTTTGGATGTTCCACTATAAGTTTCCCATTCCATTTTTGTTAAATTATTTTCTCTCAATCACATCACTTACACTTTATCTATTATTTTATTATACTTTATCTCATACTAATCTATTATTTTCTCTTTCACCATCACATCACTTGTACTACATCTATTATTTTATCATATTCCTTAATCAAAACACCCAAAAGAAGTGGGAAACTTATACTGGGACGGAGGGAGTATTAATTATCAACAATTAATTGGAATAAATCTGTTTGTGTTATTATTGTTAATTTTTTCTCATTAATTTATTAAAAAAAATAATGATTTCTCCGCTTGTTTTGTGATTAGCAGATGCAGATTTTGCACAAAAGAGAAGGCAGCTCGGAGAAAGAGAAGAAGACAACTCAGAGGAGATCGGATAGAAGGAAACCGAATAAGAATAGAAGAATAAGTCAAATTTCATGATAATATTGTATATAAGTTTTTGACTTTGATAAAAAGTAATATGTATATTTCTTTTAAAAAATTTAGTGGAAAAAGATTTAATTTTATCTTAAATTAAAGTGTAATATTGAATAAAATTGTATTATTATTATTAAGTAAAATTATAATGATTAGATAATTGTATAATGATTGCAATTGTTATATTATTTACGGAGTGGGAACAAAAAAATTAGATTGAGAGGGCAGTAGATACAAATTAATACTAAAATATATTCGATATTAAATTTAGACATTTCACATTTACAAAAAAAAAAAAATATATATATATATATATATCAATAATTCAATGTTAAATATTAAAATACATTTATATTTAAATAAATAATATACTATAATTTTAAAAAAAAAAAAAAATTGGTGTAGTGGGGTGAGGGGCTGGGCCAACATAAGAATTTAATTTTAGGTCAAATTAATAAATTCGATAGAGATGGTTTCAAGTGATTTTTAAAACATGAAATAAAATGGGTATAAAATTTTAAAGCAACAAGTAAGAAGATTTGGATTGTGATATTCTTTAATTATTAATGTCGAAAGGATTAGAGGCGTGGCAACATACTCTTAAATCTTAATTACAAGACTAGGAGTAAGTCAAGTAATCACACATGTAATTGCCTTGTATGCTAAGATTAATCTTTAATAATAATAATAATACTTTATAAACGTGATTAGGAGACGACTTTACAAATTAATTAAAATTAATGTATATGTGAACGAGTCTTTACAGCAATGCCTTCCATTAATCCCTTGTCTCATACTCCTCGCCCTAAATCAGTCACATTATTTGTAATCACTACATGTTAAAATTGAGCACAAATTAATAATTACGAGTGCATGTCATCGAATATAAATCTTGATTCATAGTGAATTACTATATGCTTATCTAGGTTGCATTCTTGTGTATCAGTTACATACGTGTAATTTATTTTTATTTAATATTTGAACTAATAATACAATATATGTGCTAATACTACTCTTTGTGTTTGAATTAATAGTATACTCTATTTTAAAAATATTCACCTATTTAAAAAATTGAATCAAATGTACCGGTTACTTATTATCTTTAACACTTGTTGTTTAATAAAAAAATTAATAATATTTCGTGACTAACACTTGTTAAAAAAATTACAGGCGAAGTAATTAGTGTATTCAATAATTTGTCGTTATGCACTTAGGATTTAGGACTTTTTATTTTTTTGGGTGAAATTCATTTGTCACCGGTGACGCCTAGATTGGGACTTGGTCCAATTCATGTCTCAGTCAAGTTACCATTTTTAATGTTTTAGACTAATACCTTATCAAATACTTGTGATAATTTTTTTACTGGAGTGTGCTTTCTTTATGTATTAGGTGAATTATTTAACTATTTTAGTATTTGTGATATTTTAGTACCACTAATGATTATAATATTTGTGATTGGGACTTGGGAATTGCACTCGATTTGGTGTCTTTTGTTTATTTAATTATTACATACTATTATTTTGAGATCAATTGATGTCCTTATTATGAGTTGTGAGGAATTAAGAATATTTGGAGATCAATTGATTGATGTAAAATATTATTGTATAGGCAATATTAACAGAAATTAAGAAAATATCGAATGGACTTGCCCAAGCAGGTAACTTATTTTCCAGAAAGCTAACGCGGAAACGCGAGAGAGAACATCAAATCTGACCATGAACATAAACGTTCAACAAAAGGGAAATTTTTTGTTTTAGTCCTATAAGTTTGGGATTTTCCAAAAAAAATCTTTTAAGTTTCAACTTTATAAAATACGTTATTTACCTTTCAATTTTAATCCTTTTTTACTTCAATTTTAATCTTTTATGTTTTGAAGGAATTATAATTAACTAATTTGGTGCTACATGTATTAAAAAATGTCACATCATCATGCCACATCACTATCTCTCTTTTATATATATTAAAAAAATAGAGTTAATAACACCCAAAAATACTCTATACACACCCCCATAATTTTAAATACAAAAATAAATATATATAAAATGACTAAATAACCCTTATACTATTTTCTTCTATTAATTGAAAAGTATAACTAAATTTAATGATAATATCATCATTTTATCAAATATTCATGATAAATAAATATATTTCAAATAAATTAATTAATTAGTTTGGAGTAGATGCAATTTTTAATTTTTTTTTCATATATATAGAGGAGCAAAGTTTGGAGTAGATGCAAATAATTTTTTTTTGTGTAAGGCTACTAACATCTAATAAAATGTTATACAAACCTCAAATTTTATATACACCCCACTAAAATTTAAAAATCAATTTTTATTACTAAACACACTCTAATTCTTTCCTATTTACCCTTTATCCCTCAAAATAAATACGAATTGAATAAAAATTAATAATATAATATAAAATTCAACTAAATCATTAAAACTATATATAAATTTTAAAAATTAATTAAAAAATATTCAATAATACGAAAAACTAAATAAAATTTAAAAATATTTAAAAAAATCAACTAAATATTAAAAAATATTTAAATGAAAAAATCAATTAAATCCAAATAAAATCTATAAATATTAAATAAAATTTATAAAATAATTAAATTAAAAATACCAATTAATGATTCAATTAAAAAAAATTATAAGAAAAAAAATGAAAGAAAAATCAATTCAATCAAATATAAATATTAAGAAAATTAAATAAAAAATAAAATATTACTTTTTATTGATTTTTTTAATTTACCTTTTTTTTACGTTTTATTAAAAAAATTTAATATTTTGAATTTTGTTTTGATGATTTATTATTTAATTTCAGATTCTATTTAATTTTCTAAGATTTTTTTCAAAACAATTAATTAATTTATGTAAATTAATTATTTTTAAAGATTTAGTTAGTTTTTAAAAATACTTATAAATTTTAATTACTCGTACATTTTTTTTCCAGATTTTTTGAAGTTATTTTTAAAATTATTTTACTCTTTATTATGTAAAGATTATTTAGTTATTTTATATATATATATATATATTTTTTTGTATTTAAAATTATGTGGTGTGTATAAAATATTTTGGGGTGTTATTAACTCTATTTTTTTAATATATATAGAGGAGAAATAGTGATGTGGCATTTTTTAATACATGTGGCACCAAATTAGTTAATTATAATTCCTTTAAGACATAAAGGATTAAAATTGAAGTAAAAAATGATTAAAATTGAAAGGTAAATGACGTATTTTGTAAAGTTGAAACTTAAAGGATTTTTTTTGGAATATCCCAAACTTATAGGACTAAAACAAAAATTTTCCCTCCAACAAAAGATGAACACCATATTAAAAAATTCAAACTTTCAAATTAATAATCATAGTCTTCTATTCATTTATTCATGTGTTGCTACACGAACAAAAATATATCACTACAAAAGCAAACAGGGGTGTGCATCGATACAAAATTGAATCGGATCGGGACCGAAATCTGTCCTAATGGATGGACCGGAGATCGGACCGTAATTAATCCGGTTCAGACCGGACCGATAAATTTCGGTCCGGGTTTGGACCGGATTTTTTTAAAGATTTTTTTTCAAGTTTATGGAAGCAAGAACAAGATTGATGAATTTGTGTATGAAAATTTAAGTGTTGACTCTTCATTTGAAATCAATCTACACTCACGTGAATTTTATTTACATTATTATTAATGATCTTTTGACCCTAAAAGTAAATTAAATATGTTTGTTAAATTATATATTTGAAAAAATGTAATAGATCTCAACAATTTTACCTCACATCCTCACCAATTACTTAATTTTGAAAAATAAGTGAGAGTACTGCATTAGTAAAAAAATATAAAAAAAAAATTCTGATCCAAACCGATCCGGACCGGACCGAAAAATCATAATCTAAAATTTGAAGGACCGGAGACCGGACCGAAAACTAACCAGTCGGTCCGGTTCCGGTCTTTTTTTGTGCACTCTTAAAAGCAAATGAGTGTTACGACATATACTAGTAACACATTTTTAGTTCATACAGTAACATTTTTTTTTAGGAGTTTTTTTTTTTTTTGAAGTCTCGGTATTCGATCCAAGGATTGACTAATTTAGGGGATCAATCCCACCGTTCACTTGCAGGAGTCCCGTTTAAAGTTAGAGTTTTGCTCTTTGTATGCATTAGCCCCATAGAAACTGTTTGCACCTTGGAGGGTTCGAACGTGAGACCTAGAGAGGATACAACGAAGTCCCAAGACTACACCACTAGCTAGACCAACTCCTTGTTTTTTTTTTTTTTTTTTAAAGATAGAATTCCTAGAGTAAGAATTTTGAAGAAGCAATATCTTGAATTTCAACCATTCGATCGAGCTGATATTTGAACAGAACGTTCAGGACTCGTCGAGGTACATTTTGGATAGTGAAGATAGTAGTTAGAGGTTTGTATTGTCGGGAATAGCTACGAACAGAAGGGTCTATTTCTTGGACGATTCACTTTTGCGCAACTCAGTTTAAGAGGCCGTTTCTCACAAACCAACCGTTGGATCGAGCTGTAACTTGGACAACAAGTTTAGGAGGTATTTTAGTTCATTCTGGACAGTGGAGATTGGGTTCTTTGCTTTTGAGCATCAGGAACAGTATACAGACATATTGGTGTTGTTGGTGAGATCCTTGTTATCTCATTGTAGTTATCAAATATTGTGATTCTTGATAAGTTTGTGGTTGAATATCTGTTGTCACATATTGTAATACATGGATTCTTATTATAGTGAAGCTTTTGGGTGGACTACGGTCCCGTTGATTTTACTCCTTACGTTGAGGAGACTTTTCACGTAAAAATTGTTTGTGTAGTATTATTTCCTGATAGATTCACACACAAGAGGGGGATAATCGATCATTCTGTTGGGTAGACGAATAATTTTATGTGTGTAATATGTGTTTATCCCAACACAATGTGGGGCAGTCAGTGTGGCACTAAAACTCTTGCACATACTAGCTTCTCTCAGGTTTCAAGGGATTGACATCAACCATATCAGTTGCTTGTACTGACAACTTGATCATGTGGATCGGTGGTTCCAATACTTCGGCGTTATAGATAGAATGTTGAGTCGCTGAGGTATCCTTATACACGTGCAATGTTGTCGGCAAAGGATGTTGAACCGTAACGAGTGTATGAAATTTATGAACCGTAAATATTACTCATTTCATTTTCTACTTAATGACTCATACTTAAAATATTAAAAGTATTGTATTTAATCATTAATTCCCTCAAAACATTAAAATATTACATAAAATGTAATTATTTTATTACGTACTTATAAAGTTGAGTTTTTACTATCTTTTCACATCTTTTATAATATTAATTAATAAATAATTCATTTATTAAAATATTAAGAAAGGTACATGAGAGTAATATAATAGTGACTGCCAAGGACGGAGCTACACTGGTTCCAGAGGGGTCCAGTGGCCCCCCACCATTTTTTTTTTTATATATATATATATGTGTTTTTTTTTAATAGTTCATATATATATATAATTAATGGAAATATAAATATTAATTAGTTCATGTATAAATTAGATAAATTGGAAATATGATGGAATGTTGTAGAGTTCATTTATAGATAAAATAATTGTTTATGAATAAAGTTAATGACAATTTGAGTAAATAAATGATGGTTGGAGGATGGAGATAAAGTAGTGTGAATTACAAATTTTCAAATAAGGAATGGAAATAATAAAATTGGACAACCCGAAAAGAAAAGTAGAAATTATAAAATTGAACGGGAAGTAATATTTTATCTTTAATGTAATGTAAATCGGGCCCCCCTACCGAGATTTTCTGACTCCGTCACTGGTGACTGCTACATATGAATAGATGGCTGACTCTGATTATGACATTGTCAATAATTGATATTATTGCATTGAATAACTAATGTAGCTAACGTACATGAATATGAATAGGCCAAGATTGAGATGGTTTTGCAGTGTAATTGCGCGCCTTCACCAAGAGTACTATACATACTGCAGAGACATATTGCTCTTAATTTCTGGCAATTAATAGATATAGATGCATCCAGTACATAGTTTTAAGTAAAATTATTGGTTGCCGTTTCTGTGTACGTAAAAGGGATATGCACATGAGTTGAGTAGCAATTTATTTTCTATTCACAACAGTTTTTTCCTCACATTACAATTTTACACTAATTAATTAAAGAATCAATAATACCACAACAAAATAATTAAACTAATTATATGCTGCTTGCAGCTTATTATATATAAACATCATTGGGCAGAAAAGAAAAAAAAAAAAAAAACTAATTATACGCTGCTTGGAGCTTATTAAGAGTCGACTTATCAACTTGGAAAGCCTTCATCAAAACGTCGTCGTGTATGGGCGGGTCCGACCCGAAAACCGAATTAGCAATGGAGATGACGCCCGGATTCTGGCTGCTCAAAAATGCTATAGTAACAGCGTTGTCATATCCTACATTTTGCTGAAAATGAATCAAACCGAAAGGGAAAGCGAAAACGTCCCCCCTTTTAAGTACCTTGAAAATTAGTCGGTTCTCGGATGTGACAAACCCCACGAGAACGGTGCCTTCCAGCACCGTCAGTATCTCCGCTGCACGAGGATGGCGGTGGGGCGGGACAATCCCTCGTGGGGCGTAGTCGACTCGCACCGTTGAGATGCCAAGGGTGTTGAGCCCCGGAATTTCAAGAACCGTTGGCCGGTTTATGAATGCACCGATGGGGTTGGAGGTGTTTCCGGGGATATTTAGGCCCCGGAAAAGGAAGTGCTCCGCCGTGACGGTGGCGGGGTCCATGCAAGCAAATCCATTCACTTTCACTACGTGGACAAAATCGTAAATGTGTAAATTATTATATGTAAGCTAGGTAAATGTCAATTTGCGATATGTACTAGGTAAAATTGACCAATTGCAATATGTATAACAAACAGTACGTGAAATCTATGATTGCAATTGGTCAATTTTGTAATTTGAAATCTGAACTGACCTGAATTTTTGAAATCTGCAACGCAAAAATCTTGAAGAGGGCTAGGTTCATAAGCTAGGACAAGAGTAGTCCAAGTTAATAATATTGCGCATGCTATTATAACACTTGGGAATATTCTCATTGAATTTGCCATATGATTTGAATGTTGTATTAATATATATGGTCCAAATTTGAATGATTAATCAGATACAGTATATGTTAATGGTTTGAGTTAAAACACGTATATATAGTTATCAGGATCATGTGTAAGATATTATGAAGACCAAGTCATGACTGAGCTGCCGTCTGATTCCAAATTTGGGTCGTTATCCTTCCAATTTTGAAAATGAGATATATACTATATGGGCATGTTTGCTTCATGGGTTTAGTGATGGGTTTGATATCTAAACCCATATTCTCCCATGTTTGGTTTCTCATAACTTTAAACACCTTGATCCGGTTTTTATAAACTAGATTCCATGGGTTTAGACAACCTAGCCTCCCCCTTGAGTTTATCTAGTCAACCCACCACATCTAAACCCATCTTATCCCAACACATGAAGCAAACATGCCCTATATTTACTAATTAAACCAAAAAACGGTTATTGTAGCTGAGTCATTTCATTATTAATATTATTGTATTATTTTGAGAAAAATTTATGTACAATAATATTGCATGTTTTAAAAAAGAGTATAAATACTTGCAGGTCGATACCGGGTCAATTATCTACTTATAAAAAAAACTCGTTCCCCAGTTATACGTTACTATATAGAAAATAAATATGTGTTACTTTAAGAACAAGTAACACATATTTGTCCTTATAGTAACACATGTTTAGAAGCGAGTTATTCTGGTTGTACTGTCTTTCGTGATTTTTTTTTTTTAAGGGAGATCAGTCCGTTTGACTTGGTTTCAGCCCCCGAGTATTTTTGTTTCTTTCCTAACTTGTGATAATATTTTATAATGTATCTATCATATGCATATAAGTTTTTATCTTATTTTAGACAATGTCAAATTACAAAAATGCTGGCTGAAAGAATTGCAGAAATATAATGCATGTTTAATTAGTTGTAGATGAAGACTAAACCAAGTCTGTGCCTGCATTAAGACAATGTCCTAGCTGATCTCTAAGTCCTAACTAACTAAACCCTGGCGTAAGATTACACGATTTTGATTTTGATTTTGTAACATTATTATTATTTAGGGTGAGAGCATGATATGCATGCATGGCCAATTCAACACCTACCCTATAGTATATCTTATATGTTAATTATGATATTTATATATATATTGATTCTCTTAATCTTGACTTTTTCACCAAACTGTTTCTTAACGAATTTTATTACCTACGTTATTGCATTATATTTATATTAATATACTCTCCACGAGTTTAACTAATTGTAAGATTGGATGCAACATTAATAAATCTAAAGAAGTGCATGTTCAGTTTCACTGTGATATGTTAATTTTTTCATGAGTTTTCTATATTCAATTAGAATTTACATGCATATTCAACTATATATTATTGAGATGCATTTAACCCCCAACACAGAGTTTGTTTAAAATTAGCGAGTATATTTGTATCTGTTATGTTAACTTAGGATTAATCTGTAATTGTCATACCCATCATAATACAAACAATTTTTTTTTCCTGCTGTTTATGAATATAGCTAACACATTGTCAGTGAACTACATAAATTCTTCTTTTTCTCAATTTTTTTTTATATCTTTTTTGCATTCTTTATAACAACTCACGAGTTGTAATTAACATGTACATATTTTTTGAAGTTCTTTTATCACCGGTGATATGTTAACTTCTATTGACAGATCAATGATCAAACTGATCTTTCACTATCGATCGGCTATTTAACGGATCAACGTGAAAAAAGAGAGAGAAATTTAAAAAACAATAATATCATTTTGGGAAAATGATACTCCGTACTATGTTATTATAAAATGGCAATTATTTGTGTGTAACAGTACACATACATGTAACTTGTTCCTATTTAATACAATTTTTTAAATGGATGAATTTTACACCTGAGTTATACTAAATATAGTATAGTATTAGTCTAATTACAGTATAGTATTAGTTCAAATATAGTATAGTATTAGTTTAAATATAGTATAGTATTAATTCAAATATTAAATATGAACCAGTTACATGTATGTAACTTGTACACAAGAGTGCAACCCTTATAAAATTTATAAATTTAACATAAAAAATATAACTTCCAGTTTAATAACCAAATACACATATACAGTATGTGCAATTTTAGACCTGGCGCAGTTTAATTACCCCAATTATATATCTTGTTTGATCATATTTAATTTCATTATATTTATTTTCTTGTACTAATTAATATATATATATATATATATATATTTCATTTGTACTATACATTTATATACAAATATGCAAATCTCCAACCCTAACTAAATAAATCTATTTTTTAAGTCTCGGTATCTATCGTAGCCCAAAAACCACTAATCCGGGGACCAATTAAATTAAATCTATTTAAATACAAAAAAAACAGCCATTTTAAAGTATTTCTCTCAACAAAATTCCTCAATTTCGATTTTGTGCTTTGTTATATAATTGAATCATACAAATTCATCCTAATACAAAATTATATTATGTAAAATACGGGTTGAGTACCCATTGTACTCGTGGATATATAATGAAAAATGATTTTATTACTAAAATAAAAATGAACATTTTATATTTGCATAAGAATTTTTATTGATATTGTTATACCTAGTCAAAGAGGTCAATCTTTGACAAGTCAATCCTAGTCACCATCTTACGTGGCGAGGACCAGTCAACAGTCGTGCGACGACTAGTCAACAAGACCAAGAAAATGTAATAGATTTAATGTATTTAATATGTTTAAGTGCTCGTCCAAAGATGTTGGCGAGCACTCTCTTAGTTAGCTGCTCGCCCAAGTATGTGGCGAGCACGTACTTATTCTTAGTTAAGATGTTTTAAGTGTTGAAGTCTTGGGAGACAACATGGAGCGTGGCGACCACTCTCCTCGACGGCCCTCCGGCGACCACCATGGCCCAGCTCCTCGGCATCTCGGCGAGGACGAGCACCAGAGGCGGTTTAGCATTAAATGCGCCATCAAATCACCTTTTCGGGCAGAATGAAGGCCCAATCTGGAGGCTCCACGTGTAAAGGGCGGGCAGCCCTCGAAAAGCAGTATATAATGCCCATTTGGGCTCATTTGTAAAAGAAGGAAAAGGATTCCACCAAATCTCCCTACCCAAAGCAATAAACTCTCCCAAGCTTCTAAAGCTTTAGCTTCTCCAAGAAGCTATATCTTGTGTTCTTGTGTGTTCTTCATCAAGTTCATCACAAATCATCACTTTAATCCATATAAACACGTAATAACCCCCGTTTAATTATATATGTTTGTATCGTGCTAAGCACAGTCCACATCCAAAGTCAATCCGTTTATAGTGCATACAACAGATATATAATGTGATAAAATGATTTTTTAAGATGAATGAAGTGTGTAATTCAATTTTATTGTAGAGAGAATTTTTAGTTAGTATGTACAAATTAAAAAGTAATGGCATATGGTGTAATTAAATAAAAGATGTTTAATGGAGTTTTTTTTAAAAGGAGTGAGGAGTTTTTTTTTTTTTTTTCAATAAAGAAATGTTCAATTAAAAATAAGACAAATGTTTTTGACAAATATTAAATAAAATAAAATATAGAATTGATATAAAATTTAAATTAAAAACAGTTCCAGAAAAGAGAGGAAGAAAAAAAAATTGAAATTGTAGAATTTTAGGAATTTGAGAATTGAGATATTCAGAGAAGCCATATCAATAAAAAAAAGATTCAGAATTAATATATAGGAAATATAACAAAACGGATGAATACACGAGGATTTGAACAATATTCTGAGTATCTCATCAGATACCTCAACACTGTTAGACTCATCTGAATTGTCCTCATCTGATTTTTTTATCAACTGATTAAACACAGTGTATTTACACCAATTCTCATCGATTTTAAAATTTGCAAAGTTAAAATTTGCAAAGTTAATGTACAATTTCATCTAAATTTATGTATATACTCCCTCCGTTCCAGAGGAACTTGCACCCTTGGAATGACACACATTTTAATAAATGTGTAAGAAAAAGTGTAATGAGTGATGTTTTGAGGGGTATTTTTGTAAACTTTTATGAATAAAGTAAAGTAAAAGGTAGATTGAGTATGAAAAAGTAATGGCATATGGATAAATATGTGTATATTTTAAGGGTAAGGATTATGACAATATTTCTTTTTATAGAGTGTGCAAATTGATATTGGACATCCATATATAAAAAATGTGCAAATTGATATTGGACATCCATATATGAAAAATGTGCAAATTCCTATGGGACATAGTGAGTATTTATTATTCCTAAAAAGGAATTCCTTTTTTTTTTTAACAATTAAGTCCCTAGCTCTAAGCTTTAACTCACAAGGCCGCATGCTATTAGCTATATACCCCTTCTCCATTTATTAATTAAATATACATGTAAAATATTCAATTTATTCTTTTACATATAAAATATTAATTAGATAGATACACCCCCTCTAAACTCTAAAACTCTAACCGTAACTTTTACAGTCGTCGCTAACCCTCACGGTCGCTGCCGCCACCAACCCCCACGGTCATCGCCGCCTCCGACTCCTGCCATCTCCGACAATACCAAAAACCCAACAAAAATCCAACATAAATCACAAAAAACAAACATTTTTTCGTCAAATCAGTGTCGATTGACACACACGTTTGTAAAAAAAAGGTATATGGTCGACATTATTATGTAAAAAAAATACACTCTCGTCGACAAGATTTCGTTGAAAGAAAAAATAAAAAAAAGATTGAAATATTTCGACACAGAGTGCTCGAAAAGAAACACTCTCGTCGACAGATTGTTGTCGACGAGAGTGTTAATTTTTGAACACTCTATGCCGAAATTTAAAAAAAAAAAACATGCGATTAGGCCGCCGCCGAGAGAGTTACATAAATTTAAAAAAAAATGAAGAAAAAGGGGAGAAGGGGATGGCAGCGACGTGAGGGAGGAGGGGCGCGGCCTTGGGTAGGGGAGGAGGCGGCGGCAGCGATGGGCGAATGAGGGACGCACCGCCGCCGATTTACTGCAGAAAATACAGAAATAAAAAAAAGATGGGAGGGTTGGACGGCGATGGAGAGAAGATACAGATGAAAAATGAAGAAGAAGGTGAAAGGAGGGAGGAAGAAATTAGGGGTTTTAAGGGGTATATTTAACATGACACTTTTGAGATAAAATAGCATATTAGGTATTTTAGGGGAAGTATATCTAACATAATCGATTTTGAGGGTGAGTGCATAAATCGAGGGGTATTTAGCCTGGGCCAACTCACAAAACTTCTATATAAACCAGAATCTGATAGGGTCGGGCTATATACCCCTCCATACTTCTTAAATATACTCCCCCACTCATTTAATAAGTTAATATTCGTGTAAATTAATCAATTTACCCTTTTAATAAAATACCACATGTTAGATACAGTCTCCCAACTTTTAAAATCTAAACCTAATGACACAATCGTTGTTGTCGCTGCCCCACCGACCGACACCACCATCCAAACAATGCCATATACTTCGAAATTAAAAAAAAAATCTCAAAAATTTTAAAAAAAACATAGAAATCTCAGATTTTTTTTTATAATTTTCGACACACTTGGGTCGACCATATACATTCTCGTCAACAACAATTTGTTGACGAGAGTGTATATGGTTGGTCCTGGTATGTCGAAAAAAATCAATTTTCTTTTAAAAAATTGCGACAAACTAAGGTCGACCATATACACTCTGATGTGTCGATTTTTTTTTTTTAAAAAAGGACATACCTATCTAAGCAAACCGAACGTATGTAGAGAGAGAGAGGGCTTAGGGGGCTTGGGTGGGGTTGGGGGTGGGGGTGGGAGATTAACAAAGAAAAGACCGGAAAAAATATGAAACAAAAAAGGTGGTAGGTGGCAGCACAGGCGGCCGTGCGTCCTGGACTGGAGGCAGAAGAAGCGAAAAAAAAGGAAAAGAGGAACAAATGGGGCGGCGGGGAGGAGGCGACGACGACTTTGGGAGGAAGGGTGACGTTAGGCGGCTTAGGTGGGGGAAGGTAGGGATGCGGCGCCGCGATGTTATAGAAAACAAAATAAAAAATTACAGCGGGGAAGGAGGAGTGCGGCGTCGGAAGAGGAGGGAAATGTGTGGCGTTGGACGACTGTGGGCGGGTCGGAGTTTTGTTGAAGATAAGATGAAAAATGGAGAAGAATATGTAAGAAGGTTAAAAAAATTAGGGTTTTAAGGGGGTATATTTAATATGTATACTTTTGAGAGAAAATGGTATATTAGGTATTTTAGGGGAGAACATCTAACATAATTGATTTTGAGGGGAGGGCATGAATCGGGGGTATATTTAACAAGTATGGAGGGGTATATAGCCTGGCCCAGACTGATGAGAAATTAGGCACAAGCCCAATCCAATAAAGAGCCCAAATCGCTTTGTAATAACTTCAAAAAGTATCCTCCAGTGATGAGTTCACCCCACATCTACAAACACAAAAATAAAAAGGTTTTGTGTTCTTTCTCCCTCCTAAAACCTCAGAATTTTTGTCCTAAAAAGATTTTTTTTTAAACCTTGAAGAAATTTATGGAGCTTGAAGGGACTTCAATAAACACACGTTTTGGATAGCAATGGTCGGTTTTCGATGCACATATGTAAGTGTTTGTTTATATTTTCTAAGTATTGGATAATGTTTGTTTATATTTAGTTATTTTTTATGTTATTATTGTTTATTGAGTAATATTTATTTGTATTTAGTCATATTGTTGCATGATTGTGTAGTTGAAATTAATATATTGTTCATTCTACCGGTTTATTAAAAAAAATCAACAATGTAAAACCTCGACACTGGTCAGCCGAGTTTTTGTAAAATTCTCGAAACATTTTACACAAAAATGTCATTTTTTCGAAATAAAATTCCACAGAATGTGATATTTTAAGGAAAAAAGTTCCACAGAATGTGAATTTTTTCGAAAAAATATTCCACATAAACTGATATTTTTTGGAAAAAAGTTCCACAAAAAGTGATTTTTTTCGAAAAAAGGTTCTACCAACTGTGAATTTTTTTTTCTTTTTTTAAATTGTTTTCCACAAATATGTTATTTTTCGGAGATTTTAGTTGATTTCTCAGTGCCGAATTTTGATATTTTTATTTATTTTGATTTAACAGAGGTTGGTTGATGGTGAAGAAGATTACTTAGAGGAAGAATATGATGAAGATTATAATGACAAGTTAGTCAATTCTACGAATGAGGCGATTAATGAAGAACTTTTATCCAGCTTCTATAGCTTCCTCTTCTGTTCTACCCAATAACTCAAATGTTGTGAAATGAGAAGTCTATATACTTCAATAGTCTTTCATAATTACGCAGTGTTCAACCTTAAAATTAATTTATTGTGATTGTATCTGAATCATATGCTTATAACTTACAATTTTCCTTTGATTAATGTCTTTTGATTTTTTACTAGTGACCTATCCAAGAATTGCCTATCTGGCACCATTCCTCTACATTTTGGGCAGCTTAGTACTTGACTTACCATTCCTCCACATTTTGGGCAGTTTAGTACTGGACTTGAGGGATAATAAATTGAGTGGAATGATTCCTGCAAAATTAGGAGGGTTGCATTGCCTTAAATGCTTGTAAGCAACATTTTCGTCATCATTTTATTTTTTATGCTACTAAATGCAGTAATTTTTTAAGCTCACTGATATATGTTCTATTCTAGGTTGCTGTGTAATACTCCCTCCGTCCATGAAATGTAGTCCCATTGGAGTGAGACACATATTTTAAGAAAAAGGTAGATAAAGTAAGGGTATTTTGGGGTCCATTGTGAATAAAGTGATTGTTTGTGAATAAAGTTGATGGCAATTTGAGTAATTAAGTGATAGTTGAAGGGTGATAGTTTTCATAAAGAGTATGGGTCTATATTTTGTGGACAAAGAATATAAGGCAAATGAGACTACTTTTCATGAACGGAGGGAGTAATAGATTTGAAGGAAGTATTCCTGTGGAGATTGAGAAGCTTCATTTGCTAACTAATTTGCGGTTTGATGGTATCCTCACGACGACTACTGGTAATTTAGTTGCAATGGGTTGTGCAAATAGAAAATTTGTTCAATTTAAGTGTTCATACTTGATTGATGAAAATGTTCAATTTGCCATTGTTTTGGTGTTCACATTGCAATATAACGAATCTCTTGACAACATCTGGCGAAGTGTTTCAAAAGAACAGAAGAAATCAGATATGTTTCAGTTTGCAAATATAATGATTTCGGCCTGCTTTTGAATAGTTTAATTTATTTGAGAAATATTTGAACATGTCTTACAATTTAACCTTTGTTTCAATTGAAATATGTTTGTGCTTTGTTTGTAGGGGTGCCTAAGTTGAACCGAGGTGAACTAGAAACTGCATGTGAAGATTTCGGCAATATTATTAGAATGGATGATGGTGTGGCCACTTTGTTTGGTCGTGAACTCTATCTAGTGGCGTAGAGATTGTTGTGGCTTCAACTGCCATAGCTTCTGTAAATGAGTGTTCTAAACGTGCTGAGTTAGCATACAAGAAAAAAGTTAGACAATAATCATAGATTAACCGTGTTCATCTCCACAATGAAATCATCCTAAAATTGTTCATTTTACGTAGATTGATAGCTTGTCGAGAGTGAATCACAAAATTTTTGTTAATCTTCTTAGGTTCTGCGAAGAAAATGCACCTTTCAGTATGATGATGGTTTTCGAGTATGCTCCAAATGGTACTATAATTAACCATAATTTCTTCAACTGTCACCAGACTTCTCAATACATGAATGATAAAACGGTCGTAAAAATGTTGGTAGATCCAACTTTGAAGTCTTTCAATGAAGACTAGTTGGTTGCAGTGTGTGAGGCGATACAAAGTTACACTCAACAAGATGCAACACGAAGACCTTCAATGAATATTGAGACACGGGATTGATATATCACACTTTCTCCACTTTGGTGGGCTGAACTCAAGATCTTATCAGCAAAGGCACCTTGATTCAACACCATTTCACACAATGTAAGTCCATTATATTATATATTGCAGCTTCCCGCATATATACGCACACACACACACACCAGAAAAGGCCTAAAATTGTTTGTGGGAGGTTTATCTCAAATCTCCTAGACTAGACGAGTGCGACTCGTCTTGTGAAGATCATGTAGATTCTACTCTGTTGGGATATGAATCCTAGAACAAGTCCTACATGATGAAAAGATAAAAGATGAAGTTTTGATAAGCCAAAAGTAGTTTGAATATTTTCTAAGTGTTGACTAATCTAGTCTAGTTGAGTTAAGTCATCTTGAGCAAGACCAGTAGAGTTCACATAAGTTCACATGAAAGATAAGTACAGATTTATAAGTACTTCATATATGCTAGTTGTATGTGTTAGATTGTTATTGAGCTATGATAAATGTTGTATAGAGCTCATGATTTTGAATGTAATAGATAGATTCATTGTATAGATTATAAGTTGACTAAGCTTGTTTTATAAAAGCTTAAAGTAATGTAATAAGTTTTGATAGATTAGTATAGTCTACTACTAAAGATTGCATGAGAAGACCAGACAAGAAGACTTGGAGTCTACTACTCAAGACAGATGGACTACAAGACAAAGACAAGTGCATCTACTATACTACACAAGACAGGTCAACTTGAAGTTAGTTACAAATACGCGTGGAAAGATGAGGATGAAGAAGTTAGTTATGGAATAACTAATTCGTAACAAGAAACGCGTGGATTGATAAGAAGATTCAGTTAAAGTTAGTTTTCAAGAAAAGTTGGTTACAACTACCTAAGTTCTTGAAGATTGAAGTCTATAAATACTTCATGGTGTTGATCAATTGAAGACTACTGATACACTGACGTTCTTACTCAAGTGAAGCATTATCGAAGCATTCAAAAAGAGAATTACTCTCAGAGTTTATTGAAGTTCAGAAAGAAGCCAGAAGACAAGTGAAGAATCCAAGAGGCTACTACTGAAGAACAGAGAAGTTTTTGTTTGTTGTTTTTATCAAGTTGCTAGTTGCTTGTTAATAGCTAGTTAGATCATAGATATATCTGGTGGTATATTCTTTGAAGATCTAAGTCTTCTTCTTGGGACTTAAAATTACAGGAACATACACTTTGTACTCGATTGGAAGAGTTTAGTGGAAACATCACAACTGGGTTTGTGAGAGTGGATGTAGACAAGTTGTCGAACCACTATAAATCGTTGTGTGTTGTTTACTTTACTGTTTTGTTTGTTTTAATTGATTAACTGATTAATTGTTTAAACATACATAACTGAACTAGACAAGTTGAGTATAGAACAGAGTTCTCGAATTAAGAAGTTGAGTATAAACTTGAATTGGGCTCATTGTTAATTTCGTATTCCGCATATTGTATTCTGATATTTCGATAGATTTTTGAAAAGTCTATTCACCCCCCTCTAGACATTTTCACTAGCTTACTCGTTATTAACTCAACTTTGGGGACCTACAAGTGGTATCAGAGCAGTAGTTTACGAACTGCTGTTTCTTGATAACCGACTTAAGACTTAGGGTGAAGTCTTGGTCCTTGATTGTAGTTGCTTACGTGTTCTTGATCAATACTCCTGTTATATCTGCTTCGTGCTCCCTGTTCTTGACTTATCTGTTTTTCTTGATCATAACTCCACTTAGCACTTATTTCTTGAAATCAGCGCTAACAAGTTACCCAAGTTCCAGGTTCAGGACTATGACTACTGGAAGCTGCGAATGGAAGCCATTTTCAGTTCCACGCACGACCTAATGATCTCTGTTATCACAGAAGGACCCATTGTTACAATGATTCCAAATACTGCTGTTCTTGACCCAAGCAAACCAATTGGTACTCTCGTCAAGAAACCCAGGTCAGATCTAACCTCAGAAGAAATGCGTCAAAATAATTTGGATAGTCTGGCAAAGAATTACATATTACACACTCTTCCTAACGAGTATCTAGGAAAAGTGTTAAAATGTAAAACTGCCAAGGAGATGTGGGACAGACTAGCTATCATTTGTGAAGGGACCTCCCTAATCAAAGAGAGCAAACTCTCCACAGCTGTCCAAAGATTTGAATCATTTCGGATGAAAGCTGGTGAAACTATCGACCAGCTGGATACTCGTTTTACTAAGATCATGAATGATTTGGAAGTACTTGGTAAATCTTATACTGCTCGTGAGATCAATCTTAGGATTTTGAAGAGTCTTGATAGTCGTTGGAAAATGGTAAAGATGCTTGTTAAGAACACTCAAGATATAGATACGTGGACTGCTGAAACCATGTTCCAAACTCTTAAAGCCCATGAGTTTGATTTAGACGAAGATGAACCACTAGCCAGTAATGATAGAGAACATGCTGTATCTAAGAACGTTGCCTTTAAGTCTAGCTCTTCTAAGTCTTCTAAGGTAGACAGGTCCAAGTCTAGAACTAAGTCTGCCTCTGTGAAAGATGAGTTAGATACTGATCTTAGTTTGAAGGATCAGATGAGTCTCATGGTTAGAAAGTTTGATAGGCTCAATAAACGCTTCGGAAGATACAAGAAGTTCTATAGGGATCATAGAGCATCTACGTCTAAGAACTCGTCTAAGACCAGACGAGACCGAAACTCGTCCGAAAGGAGAGACGAAGTCTCGAAAAGTAACAGACGAGATAGAGAGTCTGACGATAGGAAGATTCAACGTTCTGATAGACGTGATAAACGTAGGGACAAATCTCCTATTAAAAAGGCTACTAATGATCTCTTGTGCTATAATTGTGAAAAACCAGGTCATTACATATATGAATGTCCAGACCTGAGCACTGATGATCGTGAAGAACGCAAAGCACGAAGAGAAAGAAGATATAATCGTGGCAATAAGGCAATGATGGCCAATGATGACTCTGATTCGGATTCAGACGAGTTGCCATCGTCCGTATCTAGTCACTCAACTGATCAAGATCACGACGAAGCATTTATAGTAGATGATGGTCTATGTTGCATGGCTAAAATCGACCAAGAGGTATCATCTGCTACATCTTTTCAATCTTGTGATGATTCAGAAACTGATGAAAGTGACACTGCTAGTAGTGAAGTAGGAAGTAGTCTGCAGCACTCGACTAGTGCTGTTGAAGACGACCTTCTACTTGCTAATCAAGCATTCATCGAAGTCAGTGATGAGAACATTGCATTAAAACAAGAAATCATTGACCTTAAGGAAGCTCAGTCCAAAGTAGATCCTAATATAACAGTCCTAAATGAACGCTTGACTGAAGAGTTGAGTCAACTCAAAGAAAAGTGTGCATTGACAGACAGGTTATATCAAGACCTACTTAAGACACATGTAACTGAGAGAAATGAATTCAATGTTTTAAAGAACAAGTGCAACAGACTTGAAGAACGTAATAAGTTCTTAGAGACCGAGGTTGTCACACTTGATCTCAAACTTACTGACCTGGTTAACTCTTCAAAGATTAACCTTGAATTGTCAGATAGGTATAAAGATCCAGCTGACAAGACTGGTATAGGTGCTGAGTCATCTAGCTCGTCTACTCGAGTCATTAAGAACCCTACTACTATTAAAGCAAGACTTTTGTCAAATGATAAAGGAAAAGGACCAATGATATACGATATTGGAACTCCTTCTAAAGGTACTGCATCTAAACAAGCTCTAGTTAACATTCCGATTACCAAGGGAGGTAAAAAGAATGCTAACAACAAGCCTGTTCCATCTAGAACTAATCTTCAAAGGACCACTAATCGTGGACGACCCAACCAGGTCAGATACGAGGACTGGTATCCTAAGGAGACGAGTACTAGACAGGTACAGACTAGACGACAAGAGCCTAGACCGCCTTTCATAAGGCAGTCTCAGCTCTACTCGACTAGACCTAGACAGGTAGCTCCAAAATATCGTACACAAACTGTCATATATCCTCCACCTTTATCATATGATATTATTAGTGAGGAAAGACCCAAACGCGTCTATAAACCGTATGGACCTAATGCTTACAAGCCCTACTCTGACTATCATAGACCAGTGCCTGCTCAAGTAGAGATTAAGTCGAAAGGCTATCTCCAAAGAGTAGACCCGAACTCGACTGATAGGCCAGTTAAGGACAACAAGGTCTTATTTTGTGACAAATATGGGCGAAAGCTTAAAAGATCGAACTTGTTCAAGACTCCAATGTATATTTGGATTCCTCTGAACATGACTAACCCCCAAGGACCCCAATAAACAAATGGGTACCTAAATTATTGAATATCTTCATTGCAGGGTCGACTTGACTTGTATAAGAAGGGTGGCTCAGTAGGAGAAACCTGGTACATAGACAGTGGTTGTTCGCACCACATGACTGGTACCAAGGCTCTCTTATCAAGCTACCATGAGCAAGAAGGACCAAAAGTGATATTTGGTGATAGCTCCACTGCTGTCACTAAAGGATTTGGTTACATCCGGAATGGAGACGTTGAGATCCAAGATGTCTCATATGTTGAAGGTTTGAAATATAATTTACTCTCTGTTTCTCAGTTTTGTGATCGTGGTTACAAGGTGCAGTTCAAGAGCCGCAAATGCGAAATCATTGACAAAAGGACGCACACAGTCCTACTAGTCGGCGTAAGACAAGGAAGTGTGTACATAGTGAATTGGAACAGTTGTCCGAGGGACACCTGTCTACTTACTAAGAATCCTAAAGAACTTGGGTGGCTCTGGCACAGACGCCTTTGTCATCTAAACTTTAAGGTTCTTAATAAGATAGCCAGAGATTACCTTGTTGAAGGTATCCCCAATGAAGTTTACTACAAGTCACATGTATGCACGGCCTGTTAACAGGGTAAACAGGTTAAAGGTTCTTTTAAGTCAATTCCTACTCTCTCAACTAGTAGAGTCCTAGAACTTCTACATATGGATCTTCATGGTCCAATAACTCCTCCAACCTTGAATGGTAGAAGGTACACACTTGTTGTTGTAGACGACTATTCTAAGTTCACTTGGGTAGTTTTTCTACACAAGAAGAGTGATACACAAACACTACTGCCTGAACTGTTGAAGAAGTTACAAGTTGAGAAGAACCAGTCTATTGTCAAGATTCGTAGTGACAAGGGAACTGAGTTCATTAACTACTATATTAAAGATTTATGTACTAAATGTGGTATCCAGCATCTAACTAGTGCAGCTAGGACACCACAACAAAACGGTGTAGCAGAAAGGAGGAATCGAACCCTTAAAGAAGCCTGTAGGACCATGTTAGCTGAGTTCAACACTCCTCAAAAGTTTTGGGCCGAAGCTATCAATACTGCATGCCATTCACAAAACAGAAGCGCGATCAACAAGGCTCTAGGCAAGACACCTTATGAGGTTTGGAAAGGTAGAAAACCCAGAGTTTCATATTTTCATATATTTGGTTGTAAGTGTTTCATTCACAACAATGGAAAGAGCAAGTTGAATGCTTTCGATGCTAAAGCAGACGAGGGGATATTTTTAGGATACTCCTCGACTAGCAAAGCATTTAGGGTATTCAACTACTCAACTCTTTGTGTGGAAGAAACACCACATGTGGTTTTCGATGAATCTCAACAGGACTCGTCTGCCGACAAGATCAGTAAGAAGGTAACTGATCTATCAATCGAATCTGACAAAGATTCAGAGATATATGAATTCGTTCAAGCCTACAACCCATTCCTAAAAGCTCTCGACTCTGATGATAAGGAGAAGGTAAGTGCTCAAGGTAAGTCCTCTAGACCAGTTGACATGCCTGCTCTAGTTGACTCATCTACTCCTATTAAAATTGATGATACAAATGATACTGACATGCATGATGCTGTACATGATATAGATGATGATAGTATTCCTGTTAAAAATAGGAAAACATGGAAATCTGCGCATGATACTGAAAATATCATTGGTGACTCTACTATTGGTGTGAAGACTAGACGACAACTCTTTGAGTCGCAAGAACAGCCGAGTCCAACTTTGTTTTGCTGGTGTTGTTTCCTCTCTGCTATTGAGCCTACCACTGTTAAAGAGGCATTGGCTGATAGTAATTGGATCATCGCTATGCAAGACGAGTTGAACCAGTTTGTTCGAAACGACGTCTGGGAACTTGTCGATAGGCCGAAACATCATAATGTAGTTGGCACTCGATGGATTTTCAAGAATAAGAAAGATGAGAATGATTTAGTCGTTAGGAATAAGGCTAGACTAGTCGCCCAAGGCTATTCACAAGCTGAAGGCATAGACTATGATGAAACTTATGCTCCTGTTGCTAGACTAGAAGCCATTCGATTGTTCCTTGCATATGCTGCTCACATGAAGTTTACTGTATATCAAATGGATGTCAAAAGTGCATTTCTTAACGGTATTCTTGCGGAAGAAGTATATGTTGAACAACCTCCAGGTTTCGAAGTCAAAGGCAACCAGGTGTACAGATTGAAGAAAGCCTTATACGGATTAAAGCAAGTTCCAAGAGCATGGTATGACACTCTATCTCTCTTTCTATTAGAAAATGGTTTTACTAAGGGCAAGGTCTATCGAACCTTGTTCAGAAGACAAGAAGGGAAGGACATCTTACTCGTCCAAATTTACGTAGATGACATCATTTTTGGGTCACCTAACAAAAAGCTGAGTGAAAGTTTTTCTACACTCATGCAAAGTAAGTTTGAAATGTCAATGATGGGTGAGATGAACTACTTTCTTGGACTTCAAGTAAAACAAACTCCAGAAGGTATTTTCATAAATCAGGCGAAGTACACAAGAAACCTTCTAGACAAGTACGGGATCAAAACATGTAAGTCCACTGGCGTACCTATGCAACCAACTTACAGAATGGATCCAGATGAGAACGGTAAATGTGCTGACCAATCCTATTATCGTGGCTTAATTGGTTCCTTACTGTATCTAACTGCTAGTAGGCCAGACATTGCATTCTCTGTTGGTGTTTGTGCTCGATTCCAAGCCAATCCAAAAGAAAGTCACATGGAAACCACCAAAAGGATCTTGAAATATTTGAAAGGGACCATCAATCGTGGTATATGGTATCCCTCAAATGATGATCTATCCTTAAGTGGCTATTCAGACTCAGACTTTGGAGGCTGTAGAATAGATAGGAAATCTACTTCTGGTTCTTGTCAATTTCTAGGCACAAAACTCATATCTTGGTTTTCTAAAAAACAGACTAGTGTTGCAACTTCAACTACCGAAGCCGAGTACATGGCTGCTGGTAGCTGTTGTAGTCAACTACTCTGGCTCATGCAACAGTTTAGAGATTACAACATATATGAATCAAATGTTCCTATTTTCTGTGATAGTAATAGTGCAATTGCCATTACACAAAATCCTGTTTTGCACACACGTTGTAAGCATGTTGATGTGAAGCATCATTTCATACGTGATCATGTAGAAAAGAAGGACATCCGCATGATGGAAAAGATTCATACTGATTTTCAAAGAGCTGATATTTTTACAAAACCATTAGCTGAGGCACGATTTCGTGAGTTATGCATTAGTCTAGGACTAATTGATTTAGATCCTACTTGCCTATAGCTATGCACTAACCAGTCAGGTACATCAAAGAAAAGGAGACAAGAACAGAGCACTCGACTACTCACGCAACAGACAGGTATACAAGGCTAGACTAGATGACCAAACAACCCGATGAGGAAGCTGGTAAAGCTGAGGGTAATACTAAGGGAATAAACATTTAAGGGGGAATCTTTGATTTCTTAAATATCCTTATGTTGACTCTTATGTTTGTTAAAAGGTCATCTTGTTCGAAACCTTGATCATTGCTTTCGATTGATATTCATCTTATCTATTGTACTCTACCTGTACCAATGATTACACATTGCAAATCATAAGATAGGTACATGAAGCCGCTCGACGTTCTGAATAGACATGCACAGGCGAAGGGGGAACTCGCCTTGTGTGCTTAAGTCTACTCGTCTTGTGAAGCTTAAGTCTACTCATCTGTTCTGGATAGACTCGAACAGACAAGCTAAGTGTTCATTTGATTCTACATGCTAAGTGTTTTGATCAAAACGGATTAAGGATATTATAGTAATTAGATATTGATAAGTTGAAAACCCTCGAATTAGATTTGTACACTCCCATTTAAGTGGTGTATACATCTAGTTCACACTCATCTACAATAGGTCAGATAAGTTCACTCCTCTAACCTAACTAAGAAGTGGTGGATTTCAAATTTTACAATATCAAATCACATAATATTCTCGATTCCGTAACCGAATTCCAAAAGTCTCAACCGTTGGATTTAATCCTTCGATCTTGACCATTGGATCTAAAATTCAGTTTTGAACAAAACCCAAACACTCTCACACGTCTTGCCTCACAATTTCTTAACTCCTCTACTACTAAGCATTCGATTTGTTTTGCTATTCTTCAAGATTATCTGCTTATACTCGTATAACACTATGTCTACTCGATCAGTTTTCGATCTAAGAACCAACATGCAGGTCACATTCGACCTAGGCCGGTACATCTCCGATAATAAAGTGAATGTTGAACCATCTGTATTTTTCAAAGGACAGCACACAGATGAGAATACCGAGATCCTGACCAAATGCACCAGATGTGGGCTAAAGTCGTATTTAGAAGCATTTCCTCAAGTCGTCTTGGAGGAAGAGGTGCTAGAGTTTTATGCAAATGTCACCAGACGAGGTGATATTATCGAGTCTTTCATTGGTGAAGATCGTGTGTAAATTACTCGAGAAGCGATGTTCAAACATCTAAAGCTGCCCACTGGAACGATTAATATTGAGAATTACGCTCTAGGGCAAGAAGTTCGATATTTGAGAATTTTCTGTGGCAGGAAGCTGAAACCGAAACCAGATGGAAAGTATGCTGCAGTCAAGAAGGCTGATCTTCTAGAAAAGTATCGCACACTACTGGATATAGCCAGCAAAATTTTGCTAAGTTCTACTGGTTCTCATGACTCTGTGACTTTTGCAAAGACAAGGGTTATGGCTGCGATATACGATGGTATTACTGAAGGTGATTGGTTCAAACTAATCGCAGACCGAATCATGTATTTTGAAAGAAGTGTTCGAGTAGATGACCACACTCACAATTGGGTGGTGTCTACAGCGGTTGGATACGGTAATAAGCTAAGTATCCTTTTCCCTCTCTTAATGCCAAACAAAACAGAATGGAGTAAAGGAAAGCCATTCCATCCTTTGAAATTCTACCTTAAGAAGGAGGCAGTGAGAAAGCAAGGTGCTGCCAGGCCAGCTGCACCTAGGCAAGCTAAAATTGACCCCATGGAAGCCTTGCCGTATGCTGGTGCGTCTGGTTCTTCAGAAGATGAGTCTGCTGGAGAAGAGTCAAAGGAAGCTGCACAAGACTCGTCTAGTGCAGATGATTCTGAGAAGACTCAGTCGGAAGAGGAGTTAGATCCAAGTTCTCAAGTTCTAGAGCTATACAAACTAGTGCGAATCGGTACACCTCCTCCACCAGACGAGTTGAGTCACCAGGTTGGTTCCTCTTCTCATGATTTATCGATTCCTATCTCTCTCCCTTCTGTTCGAACCAAGGCAAGATCTCATCGATCTAGGCCAAGACCTATTACCTCAACCTCACAAGTGCTGCCAGCACATCCGCTGAGAGTCAGCCTACCCGAAAACACTCCCAAAATGGATATAACTGATACTTCTACAGTTATCACACCAAACCAAGACACATCAATGCCCCAAGAAACCACAGACCAAATTCTATCCTTACCCTCAACAGAATATGTTGATCCTAATATCCCATCTACTTCAGATAAGACAACAGTTGCCACTGCAACAACTGAGATAGAGACCCCATCTACTCAGACCCCTTCTGAAGTTAGATTCGAATCCCTGATCTACTATCCTATGTGTCTACGAGAGAAGCGAATCCGTTCGAAGATGAGCAAGAATTTGAAGATACAGCTCTCATCTGTCGAAGTCGACTACTCTTCAGAACAGTTTGAGAAACTGGTTAGAATATGCACTTGGGTGGCCTTGAAGAAGTCAAGTACAGATGATCTCTTCGAAGTCATCTTAGGGAAAGGTGGTATCTCTAACTTCATGGATTGGGAAATGGAGCAGAAGGAGAATAGTGGTGTTCGTGACCACTCAGAGCTTTTCCCAAATCATGCTATCACTGCTCTTGCTAAAAGGCTACTGGGTATCTCTGATGACTTAATGTGTTCAGAATTCAAGTTTGATGTTGGTGTTCAGGTTTCAGAATCTGACTTTGTGCAAGACATTGAGATGATTGAAGCTGGACAAGCTGAGTTGATCCAGTCCACTGATCCGGTCGTAGAGCTAGACAATGTCTCAAACCAGTTGAGAGGCATTGTGTTCAAATTTCAAATGGATCATGCTGACAGTCCGAGGTCAGATTTCAAGTTTATTAATCGATATACTGATCTATTGCTTCATATAGAAATTTGTGGATATATGGAGAAGCTGCACGCCTTATTAAAGAAGGACTTTGCTGATGCTGAAAGAAGGACTAAGGAAGCTAAGTTAGCTATGGTGCCTTATTGTCCTCTACCTTGTCTAAAGGCGATTGCTGGAAGTGTGTTTGTTGATGAAGTAGTAGAAGACGAGGTCTTAGCTACTGCTCCAGAAGGTCAGTTGGTTGAAGTTGTCTCTCTTGCTGATGCTGAAGATGAGGTCATGGTTGAAGCCACTCATATTGAAGCTGGACAATCGTCTCAAGCTATCCCAGCTGCTTCAATAGATGAGTTGAAAGAGGACTTGAAGGTTGTTATCAAGTCGTCTATTGATGAGTTTCTCAAGACCGAAATTAAGAAGACTCTTGTTGAACAGAATAGTGTCCTTGTGACAAGTTCAAAAGAGATGATCATGAATGAAGTCAACCAGCTGGACAACGATTTCAGACGAGAGATGTTCAATCAAATTGAAGGATTTCTCCAGAATCAAGTAGAATATTCGGAGAAGAGCTCAGTCGATTTTGCTCGAGTTCTAGCTAGTGAATCCAGAAAGATGGAAAGAGTCTATAGAGCTAAAATCGAAGTAGCTGACGTCCAAAGAAAAGAAGCCTTTGATCAGTTAGCACAAGCTAGAGAGATTATCAGTGCTATGACTGAGGAGAACAGGAAGCTACGACTAACTGCAACCCATTTCAAGAATGAGTTGAACTTATCTACTCAAAAGCTGGAGTTGGTGGCAACCAAGCTAGATAAGTTGAGTCAAGATGGTTCTCATCAAAGACAGATCGAGAAAGCTACAATTCTGATGAAGCAAGCTATGCTGGAAGAGATGACTCGGTTCACTTCTCTATTCTCTCTCAAGGCATCTGATGAAGCCAAAAAGGGGGAAGAGATGAGTCGAGTTGATGATAAAGACAAGTCTAGTGCTGAACCAGAGGCTAAAGATGCTGCTGAAGCCATTCAAGATCTTAGAAGGACTAAGAGAGGCAAAGGCAGGTGGGTGAAAACTGCTGAACTTGAACAAGCTAAGCAAGCTAAGGCTGAAGCAGATGAGTTGTTGAAAAGGGAGAAGGGCAAGGCTATTGCATCTCCTGAAGTTGAAGTTCAGACAAGACAGGTATCGAAAAGGAAGTCTATTGTTATAGAAGAACCTACTCCTGAAACAACAGTCATGAAGAAACAAAAGGTTGTTGATCCAAGTGATGAAACTCACTATGCTAGTCAAAAGAAAATTGGACGACACATAGAGAATTTGCTGAAGCTGAAGTCTGGTGAAGAGCTTATGGAAGACAAGTTTATTGACCATTTCATTGACAAAGAACATCGTCAAGAATGGGTAAAAGTGAAAAGGCAATGGGAACTAGATCACTGGATTATCAGGAAGTTTGGAGATTCTGATAATTCTGAAGATTTGTACTCAGTATTTGATAAGTTCATGGAAGGACAGCATAGGATGCTATGGAATTTGATCATAAGGATATCTTCAGGTGCAAACTTTAACATACTCGTTCCTAGTTTTTCGAAATGGAAGTGTCCCATGACTAGTTCTGGTAAGAGAGTTGATATAAATTTGCTCAAGAAGTATGAAGAAGAACTACTAGAGAAGGAGAAGATTGAAGATGAAGACCATATCAAGGCTATTCATACAAGACTACTAGATGCGTTCTGTGTTCCAGAATCTGAAAGAGGTAATCTGTCAGTTTAGTTTAGTCTTGTTGTGTTTTTTTTGAAGTATGTGTAATATCTACTGATCTTGTTTTTTAATGAATGAAAAGATAACAACTTTTGATGTTAAGACAAGATAACTACTTAACTAGTCTACTATTGAGAAAAGATTCAAGTAGTTTTGGCTTCATCAAAAAGGGGGAAATTGTTGGGATATGAATCCTAGAACAAGTCCTACATGATGAAAAGATAAAAGATGAAGTTTTGATAAGCCAAAAGTAGTTTGAATATTTTCTAAGTGTTGACTAATCTAGTCTAGTTGAGTTAAGTCATCTTGAGCAAGACCAGTAGAGTTCACATAAGTTCACATGAAAGATAAGTACAGATTTATAAGTACTTCATATATGCTATTTGTATGTGTTAGATTGTTATTGAGCTATGATAAATGTTGTATAGAGCTCATGATTTTGAATGTAATAGATAGATTCATTGTATAGATTATAAGTTGACTAAGCTTGTTTTATAAAAGCTTAAAGTAATGTAATAAGTCTTGATAGATTAGTATAGTCTACTACTAAAGATTGCATGAGAAGACCAGACAAGAAGACTTGGAGTCTACTACTCAAGACAGATGGACTACAAGACAAAGACAAGTGCATCTACTATACTACACAAGACAGGTCAACTTGAAGTTAGTTACAAATACGCGTGGAAAGATAAGGATGAAGAAGTTAGTTATGGAATAACTAATTCGTAACAAGAAACGCGTGGATTGATAAGAAGATTCAGTTAAAGTTAGTTTTCAAGAAAAGTTGGTTACAACTACCTAAGTTCTTGAAGATTGAAGTCTATAAATACTTCATGGTGTTGATCAATTAAAGACTACTGATACACTGACGTTCTTACTCAAGTGAAGCATTATCGAAGCATTCAAAAAGAGAATTACTCTCAGAGTTTATTGAAGTTCAGAAAGAAGCCAGAAGACAAGTGAAGAATCCAAGAGGCTACTACTGAAGAACAGAGAAGTTTTTGTTTGTTGTTTTTATCAAGTTGATAGTTGCTTGTTAATAGCTAGTTAGATCATAGATATATCTGGTGGTATATTCTTTGAAGATCTAAGTCTTCTTCTTGGGACTTAAAATCACAGGAACATACACTTTGTACTCGATTGGAAGAGTTTAGTGGAAACATCACAACTGGGTTTGTGAGAGTGGATGTAGACAAGTTGTCGAACCACTATAAATCGTTGTGTGTTGTTTACTTTACTGTTTTGTTTGTTTTAATTGATTAACTGATTAATTGTTTAAACATACATAACTGAACTAGACAAGTTGAGTATAGAACAGAGTTCTCGAATTAAGAAGTTGAGTATAAACTTGAATTGGGCTCATTGTTAATTTCGTATTCCGCATATTGTATTCTGATATTTCGATAGATTTTTGAAAAGTCTATTCACCCCCCTCTAGACATTTTCACTAGCTTACTCGTTATTAACTCAACTTTGGGGACCTACATACTCTACTACTGTACTCGTCTGTTGGGCAGATCAGTCGAGGTACTTAGTCGATAGAAGTCTTCTGAAGGACTCAGTTGTTGGGCGTATCAGCTGGTGGAGTCAGCCAAGTTAGCTCAGACCAGATCAGATGAGTTGGAGGAGTCCAAACAGATGAGATGGGTGTTGCGAAGGACAAGACGAGTTGGGAAGACCAGACAAGTAGAGGTCTGACCAGACTAGTTGAGTTCTGATAGCAGGGTTAATTTTTGGCTAAGTATGGAGTCGTCTTGTCTTGCGAAGACAAGTGAAGGGCAAGGAGGTCATTTCAGATTGGGTCACGCTGAAGGTGTGAGTTTGTTACACGGTTGTAACAGAATCCACGTGGCAACAGAGCACGCTTTCAACACACGCTGCAATCACCCTTGACAACCTATAAATACCCCATTACTTGTAATTGTAATTCTTGACGCCTGCGAGCATTCGTTTTGAGAGTTGAGAGTTCACGAGTGAAGTGAGGATAAATCCCTTTCCGAGTGATGAGTGTGTAAACATCTCTTGAACTAATCAAATTGAAGTCGTGTGTCCAGTGGATGTAGATCACATTGATCGAACCACTTAAATCTTCTTGTGCTCTGTTTTTCGTTTTCGTTTATATTTGTGAATTGCCATGCTTTCGTTGGATTGATTATCGACCGATTATTTTGCTTGTGATTGGAGACGTCTAATCGGAGTTGAATTATCATTGACAATCGTAACAGTTTGTTTCAAGGTAAATAAGATAGGGCGAGAAGGGACCAAGTGAAAGTTTTGTTGCATCGGATCATACGGAAGAAGATGATGACACGGAATGGCATCCGATTGATCGAGCGAGCTGCAGGGGTGGCAAACCACGCCTTCAATCCAGGAACTTCGATGCAAATTAGTCAAGCGTTTAGCAGTGGGTAATGGTAATCTGTTCGTTTGACTTGAGTTTTTTTTTAAAGATATTAGATCTTAATTATTTTGAAATAACATCGTTTTCTTTTCCCTTATTTGTTTGTGTTTCCCATAATCATTTTGATCAAGAGGATTTGCCTAATATATATTATGTTGTCTACTCTAGTAGTACTCTCGAATTCAGAATTGAAAAACTCTACATTATTGAAAGTCAAATTTTACAAAAGACATGCAAACACACAACATAACTAAAGTAACCTACATACACATAATACATAGTGCATTGGCTACTGACAGAGTTGCAGACGGCGTCTATGCGCTAGTCGGCCACCGCCATTTATTGCAAGTCGGTACAAAAGATCTGTTTTGAGGTTAAATCGGTACAAAAGATCAGTTTTGAGGTTGGGCGGCGCCTAGGCGGCCAAGTCCCCATCCTACAGATCCTCTATTGATTATTAGTTACTCCTCATACACTTGATTTCTTCTCTCTATTTTTGCCCCATTCTCTGCATAGGATTCAACACCTTCAACACTCTTTTTCATCACTCTTTGAATAGGATTCAACACCTCCAACACTCCTTTTCATCCCTCCCTCCATCCCTAGCCCTTCGATCGCCACCTCCACCAAGCCACTCGGCTCACAGCCACCGAGTCTTTCCCTATCGTGTCACCATATTTTGATCTGCCATCCTCTTCTGCAAGGACGGATCCAAGATACCCAAGATTAAAATTTAAAATGAACTAAAAGCCTAAAATAAATCCAGTAAAAAAAATTGTTTAACCCAAGATTAAAATTTAAAATGAACTGAAAGCCTAGAATAAATACGGTAAAAAAAATTGTTTACATAAGTTACAATAAAATTAATAAATTGAGCGAGTCAATCAAATCGGAACATTTCCATGGGGCCCATTTGACTTTGTAGAAATCGGAACAATGAATAGGAAAATTATGATTTTATTGAATGAATGTAAAGAGTACATGAGGGGAGTATTTATAGATACAAAATATATCTACTCTATATCTCTAATTAAGGAAATAACTTTATATAAGGAAATAAAGATTTACAAGATATATATAATATATCTTAATATATTATATATTTCTAATACGACCCCTCAAGATAGAGCGCCGTAGAAGAGTCCAATCTTGATCATAAGTAGTTGTAGGTGAGAACGAGGAAGTGACTTGGTAAGAACATCAACAAGTTGATCCGCAGACGAAACATGAGAAACTCGAAGTTGAGGGTCGGTTACGGGAATGATGCAGTAGGGGGTGTATTTAGTAAGTTGGGGGTGGATTGATCGGGACAGTGTGTGGATTTGAGGGGAGGGGTGTATTTAGTGGATTCGGGGTGTATCGTGCGGGTTTATTGGGACAAGGGGTGGATCTATCAGAGCAGTATGTGTATTTGGCGGAACTGGTGGTGGATTTAGTGGAATAATGGGTGCATGCAGAAGAGGTGGTGAACTTATCAGATTAGTGGATGTGACGGGTGTATCTATCAATTCAGTGGGTGTATCAGTAGTTGATTTTGATTTGGCATGCTCAACGACTGCAAGATGTAGGAATGTGAGGGTCGAGACTTCTATGGATGAGTGGGGAAGCAGCTAGAGATGGAAGCTTGGGGAAGAAGAAACTTGTCTTCTTGAGGTTGAGGTAATCGTGGGTTTTGTACGACGAAGAACGTCGAACAACGATTACGCGGAAGAAGAAACTTGTTTTCTTGAGGTTGGGGTAATTGTGGGTTTTGTACGATAAGAACATCGAACAACAATTACGGGGAAGAATAAACATTTCTTCTTGAGGTTGGGGTAATCGTGAGTTTTGTACGATAAGAACGTCGAACAACGATTACGGGGAAGAAGAAACTTGTCTTCTTGAGGTTGGGGTAATTGTGAGTTTTGTACGACAAGAACGTCGAACAACGATTACGGGGAAGAAGAAATTTGTCTTCATGAGGTTGGGGTAATCGTGGATTTTGTACGACGAAGAACGTCGAACAACGATTACGCAGAAGAAGAAAACTTATTTTCTTGAGGTTGAGGTAATTGTGGGTTTTGTACGACAAGAACATCAAACAACAATTATGGGGAAGAAGAAACATGTCTTCTTGAGGTTGGGGTAATCGTGAGTTTTGTACGATAAGAACGTCAAACAACGATGACGGGGAAGAAGAAACTTGTCTTGAGGTTGGGGTAATCGTAAGTTTTGTACGACAAGAACGTCGATCAACAATTATGGGGATGAAGAAACTTGTCTTCATGAGGCTTGGGTATTTACTGGATCAGGGGGTGTAGTGCAGGTATGATGGTGGAGAGGTGGCGGAGTGCAGGTATGATGGTGGAAAAAAAAAGGTTTGGAAAGTTTACGACAGTGGGTTATCTTGGGAATGGGGAAATTGATGGAAGAAGGCAGGTAGGCGATCAAGAATGATGATCAAAGAAGTGTTCGGTGGGTTTAACCGTGTGATGGTTACCGAGGTGGAGGGTATTGGAAAATAGGAATTGTTCCTAAATCTCGGAGATGAAGGCATGTTCGTGAGGATCGAAAAAAGGCGTTAGCCTGTAAAAGCTCTTGATACCATATAGAGAAACAGTGAATAGGAAATTATGATTTCATTGAATGAATGTAAAGAGTACATGAGGGGAGTATTTATATATACAAAACATACTTAATCTATATCTCTAATTAAGGAAATAAATCTATCTAAAAAAATGAGGGGAGTATTTATATATACAAAACATACTTAATCTATATCTCTAATTAAGGAAATAACTCTATCTAAAAAAATAAAGATTTATTGTTATTCCCCATCCACTCTTAGTAGAATTCTGTATTATTGTTATTTTATTTTTGTTATATAAAGGGTATATTGAGGGGATATATATGTGATCAGATTAAAACTATAGGGAAAATTACTCATAAGAACATTTCATAAGATTAACATAAAAGGACAACTTTTTTTTTTTTAATTCAAATAAGGACAATATGGATGATAAATATACTAATATACCACTATAGTTAATTAATTAACGAAATGCAATTTTAGTTAATTAGTCAAATATTAATAAAACTAATTTTGCACACAAAATTGTTAATTGCCATAATTGATCATCTTTCTAAATTAAAAAACTTAATTAAATTACAAAATTACATATAATTAATAAGGCAACCATTAAAAAAGGAATTTTGGGAAATAATCAAAAAAATAAATATAAATATCAATTAATTCTTTTGATTTGGGTTTGAATGGGTCAATTTAAATCTAGTGTTGGTGTGATTTGATACAGGTGATTATTTGAGTTTGAATTGGTCAATATAATATTTATATTACTTTAAAATTTATTTTTATTTTCAAACGAAAACATATATGCACGAAGTTGTTACATATTCTTGTTTGGCATATGCAAAAATGTGTTGCATAATTTAAAATACGGAATAATATGCCATAGAACAATGCATCTATAATAAAATATTCTAAAATATTAATTTTATTTTAATAAATTAATATAAAATATATAATTTGATAATTACATATCATTAGTGATAGGTATAATTCTTTGGTCAATTTAAATCTAAATGTGATACAGATAATTATTTGAGTACTTTTTTATATATATTTTAAAATTTGTGAATTATATCCAGAATCTGATTTTTTTGTAATTATGATGTTTTGTGTCAATAGAAATGTCCAATATACCCTCAAGCAAAAAATAATTTAAATTTAAAATATCTCCTCTCTTCTCTCTCCTCTCTCCTCCCTCCTCCCTCCTCTCTCTCCTCTGTCTCCTCCCTCTTCTCTCTCACATATTCCCAAATCCCAATATCTTTAAATAAACTTTTTCCACTTTTTCACTTTCGTATTCAATACTATTCCCTATTTAAAAAAAAAAATATCATTAATAAAAAATTTAAAAATCAATTTCATAAAAAAATGTCATAAATTAATCACATAATAAATGTCACATATACTTAAAAAAAAGGCCTCATATTAATAATTTTAATATATTATACTGTATGAGTTTTGAATAAGTATATGTGTAACCCACTTCAAATTTAATAAATTATAAAAAATTTAATTGATAAAAATTATTAGATTTTTTTTAATAAAAATATAAAAGCATGTCTCATATTTAATCCTCATATAAATTTAATAAATTATGAAAATAAAATTTCACATAAAAATATGTTTCATGTTAATTATTTTAATTAAAACAATAAACATTAATGTCACAGTTCAAATTTAGTAAATTATAAAAAATTAACATGTAAAAAATTAATTTTACACAAAAATATATTTGTCACATGTCATTTTAATTAAAATATTGAAAATTAATGTCTTTAAATTTAATCAGTTACGAGAACTTAATACGTTAAAAATTGATTTCACATAAAAATATATATCATAAGTTATTTTAAATAAAACTTTAAATTGAGTAATGTGGTATTTTTCTATTTATTTTCTATTATTAGTTATTACAATATTTAGTAATATTGTACTATCACTTAATTATTTTACAATTATTGCTACTTGTTTCATTATAAAAATATTGTATTAATTAATGTTGCATGCACCCACGATGTTTACGGAGTATTATTTTTTATTACATATTAAAAAAATTGAAATTTTATTGAAATTTTATATTTTTATATTTAAAAATAATTATGTATTAGTAAGATCCGAATTATTCTTTGACTTTATACTTGAAAACTAAATTGTATTGATTATTTATATTTTTAGGTTTTATATTCGATCAAAAACTAAATCTAAAATTTATATTTTCAATACTTGTTTATATTATACTACTATAATTTAAATTTGATTCTTTATATATTAGTATACGCTTTATGATTAAATTTTAAATTACAAAAAAAAAAAATCACACTTAGGGGTTAGGGTCCAAGGTCTCGAATTTAGGGTTCAGAGTTCCTTATTCAATCACTGAATTTAAATAACGAAATCAAGTATTTTTTTTATAAAAAAAAAAAACACCATTAATGCATTATGTATAGTTATGACAAATTTTATTGTTTGATTTTAAAATTTAAAATTTTCTCTCAGGGCTTAGGGTTAAGGGTATAGGATTGAGGTTTTAGGGTTTAGGGTATAGGATTGAGGGTTTAGGGTAGGGGTGGACATTCAGTCGATTCTGTTCGGTTTTGAGTTTTTTTCAATCGAATCGAAATAATCTAAATTTTAAAAATTGAAACTGAAATCGAATCGAAATTTGTTTGAATCGATTTAAATTATTTATTCGAATTATTTAATTTATTTTAAATAATTTCCATTGATGAAGTAAATGATTCAGGGTTTAGGGTAAAGGGTTTAGGGTTCAAGGTAAAGGGTTCGACTACTCCTTTCAACGTGTACATATAAGGTTCATTAATAAATAAATTTCAAATGTGTATTAGTATGAATTTTTATTCAATATGGTACAGTTGTCTCCAATTACTCGTTTTTCAGCATATAGTGTTTACGGTTCAGGATTTAGGGTAAAGGGTCCGACTACTCATTTCAACGTGTATACTTAGACTTCATTTATAAATAAATTTCAAATTTTTATTATGAATTTATATTTAATATAGTACACTTATCTCCGACTACTCGTTTCTCAGCATATATTGTTTACGGTTTAGGGTAAAGTGTCCAACTACTCCTTTCAACGTGTACACTTAGACATCATTAATAAATAAATTTCAAATATGTATTATGAATTTATATTCAATATGGTAGACTTATCTTAGACTACTCGTTTCTCAGCATATAGTGTTTACGGTCCAGGGTTAGACATTTTTCTTATTTCATAATTTTAATTTTAATAAATATTATTAACCATTTAAATTTTTTAATTTGAATTGATTCATTTATAATCATTAAGATTATGGCAATAATAATTATTATTTAGATATATACAAATATATATTTTTTTAAATTTAAATCGAATTGATCTACACTTTAAATAATCTTACTTGTAATAATAATTAAGATTATGATATTAATAATAATTATATATTTTGATATATATATGATGTAGATAAATATGTCGCTCCCGGAGAAGTCGACACGTGGAAACAAGATAAAATTATGATAGTCATGATTAGGTCGATTTATGGGAAAACAGGATTAATACACCCCTGGGCCTAAGTAGGGAAATCAGGGTGATTGGGCCTTTGGCCCATATTCGAAGAGATTACTGGCCCTTGGGCCTGAAAGGATCCGGACCAAGTAGGGGAAAACTAGTCAATCTTTCCTAGCCAAGTCAAATAAGTGGATCAGCCCACGAAGATAGGGCGGATATGCTGAAGAACCAAGTCTCCAGGGAGAGTGAGACCGGTTCTTTAGGGAATTGAGGCCAGATTTACGGGAAGGAGCCGAGAATATAGGGAGAATAAGTCTCTCCCTCTCCGGATAGGGAGGCCAGGTATTTAAACAGGTTATTTCCATATTCTTACTTACGTTTTACATATTATACATACTTTCACAAGAACTACACACTGAATTGAGAAGAAATATTACTGTATTCGCCGGAATTTCCCTAAATATACAGGGGAATTCCTCTTTGATTTCGCCTACGATCGATTTTGACTTGAGCGTCGGAGCTTCTACGCCGGAGCCCCCCTCCGGCGTACTTTTGCAGGTTATTCTTGGATTCTTGGGAGATTTACGAGGAGATTGCCAAGGATAAATAGACGATTAAAACTCGTTATTAATAGTGCTCGCAAAGGAACGATCGATATCCGAAGGCGTTCTTTTTCGACGCATCAATATAAATATATTTTTTTCTTTAAATTCGTTCTGCCGTAAAATAAAAATTAAATATACTCATACATTAATATCCAATTATCCACACATGCATTTTTATTAAAAAAAAATATAATCTAAATTATCGTAATGTTTAAAAAATCTTAAATCAATTAACATTATATATATTAGATTCACGTCCCTTCATATTCTCAATCACAAATTTTTAAGTTTTAACATTTCAAAAATTAAATTAATTAAAAATTAAGTTTTAACATTCCAATTATCCGGCGGACGACACATTTGCATAGTCCCCGACGAGGAGTCCAGGACAGAGTACGTGGCGGCGATGAGGAAGTCCGACGGGCACCTGACTGACGTCATCGTGGGGCGGCCGGAGGAAGCCATGGAAGGTCTGGAAGGGGTGGATCTGGCGGTGGTGGACTGCCGGAGAAACGACTTCGGTCGGCTTTTGAGGGCGGCGAGGTTGGGGCAGAGAGTGGCGGTGCCGGCGGCGTAGAGGAGTGTTTATTTTTCTTTAAAACTCCAGTCAGATTTAAGAATAAATAAATAATGATATAATTTACGGTCAAAATTAAATCTGTAATTGAAAACATATGATTGTGAAGAAGAATATCTCTAGAGCAAAAAATTGTTCAGATTTCGTGTTTTGATGGAGATAGGGTTGATAATGGCGGAAACTTTTTTTTTTTTTTGTTTAACCGATGAAATGGTGATAATGGTGGAAACTTAAGTTAATGGCAATGACTTTAATGGTGGGAGAAAGAGAAAGAGAAAGAGTGTGGGAGAAGAATTAATCATCACAATGCATTAAATGTGCCGTCAAAACATTAAATTAAATGCAGCCCCAATATTTAATTCTAATAATTCTGACGCATGTTGTTTTAATTAATTTATTAGTATTATGACTAAGTGAGGGTAGAATAGTAATATCGCAATTAATAAACTATTAATTAATTTAAAATCCAGATTCTGGATATCCAGAATCTGGATACATAGCATTACCGATGTAAAAAACGGATGCATATGGTCAATAACATATGCGAATTGTCAAAGTCTTATATGTACTCAAGTACACCATGTACTTGAGTAGACTTTTACTAGTCAAATGTTGACCGTTGACCGGTCAACGGTCAAACTTTGATTTTTTTATTTTTTTTTTCGATTTTTTTTTTTTGAAAAAGTGTATGTTATTATAACTAAAAAGTGTATCTTTGTTTTTTTAATGAAAAGTGTATGTTTCTATAACTGCAAAATGTATGATCTATTAATGAAAAGTGTATGTTTATTTAATGAAAAATGTATGTTATTATAACTGCAAAGTGTATGATCTATTTAATGAAAGGTGTATGTTATTATAATTACTAAAAGGGATTATATTTTTTTTAGTCCATTAAGTTACCACGATTTTGAATTTAGTCCATCAGATTACCACCTTTTGAATTTAGTCCATTAAGTTTCGATTTATTTTGATTTTGGTCCAGTTACCAGCTACAGCAGGTTTAACAGGTCATTTTTTAAAACACACCCCAAATGTTAAACATACCACAATAAAATTTAAAAATAATTTTTTTATTACTATACACACCCCAATTGCCTAAATCTTAAAAAAATTAACAAAGCTAAAAAAATTAATTAATTTAATTAGTTTTGAAGATTTAATTGATTTCTACTATTTTTAAATTTTATCTAGCCTTATTTCAACGTTTTTTAATTTATAGAAGTTAAAACGCAAATAAAACATTAATAAAGCAATGGAGTTTTAAATTTATTTTATTTTATACACTCAAATGTTAAAACACAAATAAAACATTAATAACACCCCATAAATATTATATACACTCCAAATGTTAAACACAAAAATTCAAAATTTAAATATAGTTAAACAAAATCATAACTATATTTAATAAATTGTCAAAAATAATTTTATTAAAAAAGTAAGAATTCAAATTAATATGAAAAATATAAATAAAACCTATAAAAAAATACCCAAATCTTCAAAATTTTAATAAAGCTAAAAAAATTAATTAATTTAATTAGTTTTAAAATTTTAGTTGATTTTTTAATACTTTTAAAGATTTTTATTTAATTTAATAATTTTTTTAAGTTGATTTTTTTAAAAAATTATTTAAAAAATTCAAAAAAGTAAAAAATCAACTAAATTTTCAAAACTAATTTAATTAATTAATTTTTTCTATCTTTGTTTAATTTTTGAAGATTTTTGTGAATTTTTATAGGTTTTATTTATATTTTTTATATTAATTTAAATTTTTATTTTTTTAATTTAATTATTTTTGACAACTTATTAAATATGAAAGAATTGAGATGTGTATAGTAATAAAAACTAATTTTTAAATTTTAGTGTGGTGTGTTTAACATTTGTGGTGTGTATAACATTTTGTGGGGTGTGTTTAAAAAAATGACCTGTTAAACCTGCTATAGCAGGTAACTGGACCAAAATCAAAATAAATCGAAACTTAATGGACTAAATTCAAAAAGTGGTAACCTGGTGGACTAAATTCAAAATCGTGGTAACTTAATGGACTAAAAAAAATATAATCCCTAACTAAAAAGTGTATGTTATATTAATGAAAAGTGTAAGTTATATATTAATGAAAATTGTATGTTATTATAATTAAAAAGTGTATGATATTATAACTGAAAAGTGTATACTAATTATACACCTTTTGTTTATTTGTACTTGCACTTTCATAATCTAGAAAAATTAGTGCTAAATTTTTTTAAAAAAATTATTATTAATTTTACACGTTAGTGCAATTAATGATATTACTAGTACTTGCACTTTTAAAATATCCGAAAATTGTTAGAAGTGGGATTTGAACCTGGGAAATTTAATTAAGGACAACCACTAGACTACAATGACCTTTGTTAAATATTTTATTATTTATCTTATATATAATTTATATTTCCTATATAGCTGGACTCATGTACCCATGCGAATTTTTTGTTACATATGCTTTTATACAAAATAATAACATGCAATATAAAAACATATAAAAAAAAAGATATTTGATATATATTTTCTAAAATATTATCTACTATTATAACCAATATTTGTTATTTAAAGATTATTAAAAAAGATGCCTTATACATACCAATCTATGCAAAATAACATTTATGAATCTATTTATTTCAAGTATTCAAAATAACATTTTTTAAATATATGAACAAATACTTAATAACATGATATAGAATTTTAGAACAAGCAGAAACAACATTCAAATTTCATTATCTTCCCAAAAGAGAAGTGTCAATTACATTATTCAAGAAATTTAGGGACAATTAAATAGGCTTTTTCCAAGAAATGAGTATCAATTTCATCTTCATCGAACGAAACTCTCCAAAACGATTAGTTAAAGTTGGAGTTACGGTAAAATGTCAGCATGCACTTGTGGAGGTCGAGCTTTAGAGCGGTTGGCCAAAGCTTCATGAAGCATCAATGTCTTCAGAAATTTGGAAGCAAGAGTTTCATGCATTGCATTGCAGGCAGCATCTACCAAACTTCCTTAAGGAAAGTACTAGCTAATTGCATCTACCAAGTTCGTTACAAAATATTTTCTATTAAATTAAAATAAAGCACTACCTGATCAACAATTAAGGGTATATTCTAGTACATACACATTAATTAGATATTATCAGCCACCAAGGATACCCAATTCTTCATTTCATTTTACTAATCAATCAATGATAATGAAAATAAAGCACCTTTGCTTTTTTCTTTCTGCAAAATGAAAATGATAACAAGATCAGTCAGCGCTCTCAATGCAGTACTGTTCAACAGTACTCTTCAGTATATATAGTCCGTCGGTACGTATCTCTTATATCAACATAAGACATCCTAGCTAGCTAGCTAGTTGATTTTCTATTTGATTTTGGTGCTGATGTTACAATTGCTATTTCTGCCAAGATGGCTGATGAATCTAGAACGGTGCATGTCAAATATTCAAAATCGGAAAATAACATGAGATCGACAATGTAATTATATATGCTGGCTCAGAGAAATAATTAGCTCAAAAGATTTGGAAATGATCAGCCATTATACCATCGATGACGCTTTCATCTTTCGTTCTGGGGTAAAAATACCAAAAACAAGAATTATGCAAAACACAATTAATTTTTGAAATATAGATCGAATTTAAAAATAATCAAATTTGTTGATGATATGGAAATTGAATTTGAAAAGGAATGGAATCTGTTCTGTGAAATATATGCAAGTTTTCGAAATTTCATGGGAGATTTAAATTTATATTAATTATGATTTTTAGTGATAAAGGGCGGGTTTTTATTGTAATTATTTAAATTTGTGTTTTTATACATGTAGGAATTAAGGTAGAGCCACGTTGGGTAGAAACAGAATCTTATATACGTGTTGCAAGTAGAATGCACGGGCCAGAAGAACAAGAATCGTGTATGTTATATACGTGTTGACAGTGACCTGCACCCACTTATTTAATGAATTCACCCCCAAATCATATTTTTACTACAGTTATCTGCACCATCTCATTTAATGAGTTCACCCCCAAATTATTTTTTACCACAATTATCTGCACCCGCTCATTTTATGAGTTCACCCCCACATTATTGTTTTACCACGGTTATCTGCACTCGCACATTTTATGAGTGCACCCCAAAATATTTTTAAAAAAATAATCACATTTAAAAGACTTTATTATCCTTTTATTAATTTACACAAAATATAATAAAATAAACTCTAAAAAATCGATTCACCACCAAGTCACCCATTTTACAAAAAAAAATCGTAAAAATATAATTAATAAAAAACTATCGAAATTAGCCACAAATCTCGATTTTTTTCTTTTTAATTTTTCTTCCCCATCCTCTTTTCCTTTTATCTTCCCATTTTCAATTTTTTTTTCAAATTTTTTATTTCTTCGTTTTTTTTTTCTTTTCCTTTTTAAATTTTCCTGCCTTTCTTTTCCATTTTTTGCATGTGTATTTTGTAAATTTTAATACAAAATAATATTATAGGTATGATTTTATTATAGTCGATTGGCAGTGCACCTAAAATCAGGGGGTACGATACATGCGAGTGTACCCAAGTATCACCCTTTGACAAAAACTAAAAAATGCACATTCCGGGGAATTTTTTTCCGAACAAATGCACATTTGGTGGAACTTCTTTTCGAAAAAAAATCACTTTCTGTTGAACCTTTTTCCGATAAAATGACGTTTTTGTGGAATTTTTTTCTGAAGAAATGATGTTTTTGTGGAACTTTTTATCGAGAAAATGACGTTTTTGTGTAAAAAAAAAATCGATTTTTTTTATAAATCTCAATCAATCAATGCTAAGTTTTTTGTATTCGATTTAAAAATAAAAAAAACTCATTAAACAACATTTAAATATGTGTATTAAAACTTTATTTTTCAACCGTTGTAATCCAAAACGCGTGTATATTCAAATTTCATTGATTGCTTTAATTTGGATAATTTTTTTGATTTTTTGGGGAAGAAGAAAGAACACATAAACCTTTGGTTTGGTAGATGTGGGGTGAAGTGGTGAACCCATCACTAGGGATAATACAGTCTTTTTATCTTATACTTTAAAAAAAAAAAAAAGGTAGGGGTGAAAATATAATAAGAGGGGGTTCATTTATCCTGGCCTTTCAGAAAATCTACTTCAAAGTTCAATCCACAAGTACATACATGCAAATGCAATGCATCAATCCCACCATTGATCTCATCTCTCAGAATTCCTCCTACATTTTGTTTCTGCGAACAAATTCTACTCCAATCTACCCTACGAAGAAGCAGGCCCCTTCAATTTTGGGAGGTTCTCCATCGATTCTGCTCATTTTAGCCCCCACAAATTTCTCGGAGCGCTAAATTTATCGAATTCCAAATCCTTCAAATCTTACTCTGTTTCTCATTTTCATTTTATTCGAACACAGAGAGGAGAAAATCCGTAAAAAAACCTCAAAAATTAATAGCCAATTCGTTTTGATTAGATACATTGTTCCGGTTGGCACTGTCCTAAGGTAGATTTTCATCGATTCCTTTTTTTTTTCTTCGTTTTATGCTTTCATTTTGGTTATTTGTTTCGATTTCTGGGTTGCACGTGGTGGTATTTGATAATTAGAGGATGAATGTATGTATGTGGTTTCTTTTTGTATTATTTGCAAGATTTTTTCTCATACTTTTGAATGTGCTTCAACTGCTATAGGATCGATTTGACTTATAGATTTTGGTTTTCTCCTGCACTCTTGGTTTATAGGTGCCAAGATGGTCGATCAGGCGTTTAAGGTGGATTTAAGCAAACCCCTTGTATTTCAGGTCAGTTTTTTTCTGCATTTTCATAACATGCTCAAATTGATGTGACAAAATAAAAGGAAGAAGAAGCTGAATGATCATTTTTTTCCTTTTAATATTATTACACCTGATATGTGAGAGCTACTGAGTGACTTCTTTGAAAGTTTTAGATGATTGAATGCATTGATGGATGGAACTGTGAAACAGGATATAGTAGTAGAATTAGATTATTAGATAATGGGTTCACTTAATCTGAACTGCACCATTTTTGTTGAATAATAACAGTGGCTGACACATCGAGTGAAGATGTTGAACTACTTTAGAATAGTTGATGGTTCTTTAGGTTTACCCTTCATTTATCGTTATTCAGTTCCATCTTCATGTATTTGTGATAGGTCGGCCATCTTGGAGAAGCTTATGACGAATGGGTACACAAACCTATCGTCAGCAAAGATACCCCACGATTTTTTGAGAATGACTTAATGGAGGTACAATATCCCAGTTAATTCTATCTCTGCAAAAGTTAGAATTCCATTCCATGGTAGAATAATAATTTTTAGCCAATTATGGCCTGCAATAATGCTTATACAAATACTATCGTATCAATGTATCATGATGAATTGATGATGCTGCATTGTTAAAGTATCAGTATTCTTGGATAATGATTCCATTAATAATAACGAACAAGTGCTTGCAAGAATGTGAGTTGTTTTGGTTACTGGTTTCAAATGACTAATATTCCACTCTACATTGATGTTGGTAGTTCTTCACACGCACTCCCTGGTTTATAATTCCTCTCGTCTGGATACCCGTTGTGTGTTGGTTCGTCTCATCATCAGTGAAAATTGGACTTCCTTCATACCACGTAGAAGCAGCAGTCGTTGGTGGTATATTTCTATGGACATTCATTGAGTACACTTTGCATCGGTTTCTTTTCCACATGAAAACAACAACCTATTGGTTCGTCTTTATCTTGCTTTTCTCCTCTCAGCTTATGCGTAATAATTACGAAATATATACTGATCATAATCTGGTAAATTACACACAGGGCAAATACACTTCATTACCTTCTTCACGGTTGCCATCACAAGCACCCCATGGATAGTCTACGACTTGTTTTTCCTCCTGCAGCAGCAGCAATTTTATCCTTGCCAGTATGCAAAATTTTCAATGGGATTCTATTAATGTACTCTTTCATCCTAGTTTTTGCAATTTTGATGACCGTACCCTTTTTGTGTATTGTATCAGTTGATCAGTCTGATCAAGCTTTTTGCCCCAGCACCTTATTCTCCCGCTTTATGTGGAGGTCTCTTCTTGGGATATGTCATGTATGATTGCACCCATTATTACCTCCACCATGGGAAGCCATTGAAAGGTTACACTCATGAGCTCAAGGTAAATAAGTCACAACTTATGAAGGTGTTTTTATATTTGAAAATGCACAAGAGTCGTGTCTAACCGTCTAATTTTGGTGGCTAAATGCAGAGAAGCCATATGGAACATCACTTCAGAATTCAAGACAAGGGATTTGGAATCACTTCAACATTCTGGGACAGGGTGTTTGGGACACTTTCAACAAAAACTACCAAGAAACTTAGTTAAGTAAGATATTTTCTGAACATGTCCAAGAGTGCTGAAGTTTTTTCAATTTTGTAGAGGATGGCAAAGCTCGCATTCTATTTAAGTACAGGTTATGAGAATGAATTTTTAAAAATGTTGTTAGCATGTCTTTTCTTGGTGTCTTTTACTCACAGTTGTTAGGCTTTCAGATTAATTTGACGCCATTTGTAATTATATTCAATCAACGCTGGAGTTATTTTGGACCATAATTATATAGTACTCCTACTATACTTTAATTTATTAGCATATGCCTATAGATTGTTGCTAGAATCTGATGACGTGAATTGTTATGTGTTTCTTGAATAGTTGAATTTATAATTTGCAGGACAATTTGTTTCTAATCAAATTTGAATAAATTAAATTGAGTTGAATGTTAGTTGATTTGTAGTATAAGTTTTAGATTCAAAACAAAGTTGAATAAGTGTTTGCATTTAATGGGAGGTTTTGTTGAATTCGAAAAATACTGTCTGGAGTCAATAAAAAGATGATTTTAAATTGTTTATTAAGAAATTGATTTTTTTATTTATAATATACTGTATTTATAAACAAGAACCTACCTAGGCGTAGTATTATATTCGCAGCTTGACGGTAAAACAACCTTTATTTGTGGCAGCTATATGGCATAATCAGGACCCAACATAAAGAAATACAAGTGTGTGTTTGTTTAGAACATGAGAAGCTACATATCTAACTATCAGTTTCGGAAAGAAAACTTTTGGGATTAATCCTCTATTCTTCAAAGGGCCTGTTATGTCCGAGAGCCATCCCCATGATCTATTCTTAATCTCCTCCACTACAAAGCTTTTGTTATTGAAAATTACCGAGTTCCTACATTTCCACACCACCCACACAATGCAAACCGTACCCACAAACAAATAGCAAAATGTGAGCCACTCTATCTTACCGTGTAGTAATCCGGCATGATGCTAAAATGCTCCATTGCTTTGTTGTGTGCCACCTCGTCGACCTCGATACCACATAATTAATATGCACTTTGTGTCTTCAAAATTGTGTAGAACTCTTCTTCGGAAAAGGTTAGCTCGTGATTGAATTTTGTCCCACACCACACGTCAAACTTGCTCCAAACCATCTCGAATTCCGTCCCTCCGACCTCCTCGTTCAGATCTGTCTGCCTGCTAGATATAATGGAATCATATGCTTTTTTTTAGTTTTGTACCCCTTCCATCTTCATCATGCAATGAAACCTTATTAATCATAGAAATCAATTGAGTATGCATCGATAGATAACCACCCTATCGCCCCATCCCCCACCTGCAATATTGCATGTCCTACATTTCCACTCTGATCCACACTAAGCCTATATAGTCTAGGAAAAAGATTTTTAAGTCTCTCCCCCTGCCCACCTTCATTGCTAAATTACATGATGCAATTAATGTGGGAATTGAGAATTTAATTAAACATTTAAAATATATTCAAATGCATGTATACATAATATTAGAATAGTTTGCCTAGTCTCAAATGTGTAAAATATCTTATATGAAATATTTCATACATGAAATATAGATAATTAAAGTAAATTTGGAGCAAAAAATTATGGGTTAAACTCGGATCAATGCGAGTCAGCACGAGTCAAATTTAATTCAAATATATTTTTTCACTTTCAAAGTACTGTATTGTTTTACTACATGATCAAAATATTGTCACTACAAGACTAAAAGTGTATTACTACAAGTTCAAAAATATTCTGGACACTTAATTTTTTGGACGAATTCTCCAGAATAGTTTTTAACATGTAGTAGTACACTTTTAGTCTTGTGGTAATAATATTTTGGCTTTATAGTAACACTATATTTGTCATGTAGTAAACCACGTCTTTGCGACCCGCGAATTTTTTGGGCAACCCAAATTCAGACTTTTGATCCGCACACTTTTTAAAAAAATATATATTTTAATTAGATATATTTCATGTGTGAAATATTTCACACAAGTGTTCCTCGTAAAATATACTTCTTTTGAGATCAATTTTACAATTAAAATGTTAATATTATAATCACTTTTATATATAAGTACCAAAAGTGCAACAACAATTTTTTTAGACAACTTTTACAATAAATTTCACTACTAAAATGATTTATTAAAATAATTTATCATTAATTTTATTTAATATTTTTTTTTAATATATATACATATAGGGTGGAGTATGGCCCTATATGTATGGGGCCAGACCCTGAACAATACGTTGGTCCGTCCCATATGCGGGTCTTGCATTACTTATCTTATAATCTTATCTTTAAAATTATGATTTACATAATGTATGATCCTTTTAAAATTAATTAAAAAATCGACGTCTACAGTTGTCAAAACCGTTTCTTGCAGCGCAATGCAGACTCGAATAAAAAAACGAAATATCCGGATATTCAGATAATACGTGGAATTAATGGTATACAATGTATACAGTAAAACATCTATAAATTAATAAACTCTCTAAAATAATAAAATCTTCCGGTCCCGACTTGAGCCTTTGTAAAAAATCATTAAATTTGATAAGATAATAAAATAATATTTTTTTAAAAAATCCCTTTATAAATATTAGGTCCCATTAAAACTCTAAATTAATAATTCATAAATATTACTCTACAATTATAAATATTATGGTAATTTACTAAAAAATGAATCTATTGTTACTTGATTTTTATTAAAATTTAAATCTAATTGGATTTCATCCCTACCTTTTTTTTTAGCAGCCATGAGTTCCGGTGTCGAGTTCTCTAGCAACAACAACAACAAAATTTATCATTTAAACCTAATTGAATCTACGGTCCCTCTTATACTCACATAATGCTTTACGCATTTGATCATTTATGGATGATTTTGCGATGTCTTTTAGATGAGAAGACATGGTTGAGTGTTTATGAATTATTTTATTTCTATATTGAGATTTATATAATATATGTTTTATTCATCATGTATGAATATATTTAAGTGCAACGAATTAATGTAAACATGTATACAATGAAATATTTAATTAGTTACAAAGAATTGGTTGATGCATTAATATAATCAATGAAACATATATGAATTCATTTATTTTTAATACATATGTACTAAATTTGATGAATTCAAAAAGTCTCTCTTTTAATTAATAAATATTAATTTATGGATAAATTAATACCTCTTTAAATTAATAAAATTCCATGGTCCCAAGTTTATTAATTTAAAGAGGTTTCACTGTATATGCAAGTAACCATATACAGTCAAACCTCTCTATAGTCATATCCTTGGGACCATAAAAAAATATTCCTAAATGGGGGTTATTCCTAAATAGAGTTATAAGGTTTTTTTTTTTTTTTTTAAATGCATGTATATTATATAATGGTATAATTAGTAGATACATGTACATGATGTAATGTGTTGAACTTAATTGAACTAATTTACTCACGTAATATGAAAAGACAATACTCGACAAGTTGGAAATGTTTTGGGTTCAACAAGAAGGTGGTCATGTGGACGAGCTAATGCGCACACGCAAGTTGAAGGATAAGGTTACAACACAAAAGATTAAATCATTTGAAAGTGTGTGGTGTGGTATGTATATGAAGTGTTTAAGTTTAAGTAGAATAATGTTGTACTAAATGTTGAGACAATTGATACAACACTGACTCTAACAGAATATCAGAAATTAAGATTAACACAGCGGAAGACTTGAAACACTAAAAACAAACGTGACACAATGGAAATAATTTTCACATAGATTTTATAAATAAAAATCTATGCTAGCCTTACGGCGAAAAACAATACTTATCTTCAAGTATAAATGTTGTGTGAAATGTTACAGCATTAACATTCACAACATAAACTATAAACGAGGCAGGTGCCAAGTCTAGAAAACGAACTAAGTGTATAAATTATACACTGTCGAAATGCCTAGTCTATCTAATGATTACACTCTCAATAGATAAGAAGACACACAGTCATACGGGTGGTATACAACGTATGAACTAAAATGTAGAACTATTGGCCACAATTTCCTAACAGGGATGAACGCTCGGTCTAGGATATTGATCGAATAGAGCACACCGAATTATGAAGCCTTCAATGGGTATTTATAGATGTGGGATACGAATTCTAGAGGCTTCCACATTGAGGTCCTATTTTTTAGGAAACTCAACTTCCACAACTTCCATGATCTTTCTAGATCCTTCTAGGCTGCTCCAGGTCGTTCCAAATGTATCTAGGTTGTTCTAGCATGTTCTCCAATGTTCTGGAATCTTCCAGGTTCCAGATCCTTGTAGAAGCTTCTAGATCCTGCCAGAAATGCGACAACATTTAGGTCAACATTTAATGTAGCATTTCAGAAAAGACTTAGAAAAAATCTCGGAAGGTCAAATTCAGATGTTGTTGATAATGTTAAGACATTTAAGAATTAACAACATCTACAATCTCCCCCAATTTGACCTTTCGACTACAACACACCTGATGCACATATATTTCTATACATACTCAGTTTTATGTACTTAGTTGAGGTTAACATCATTGCTAAGCACTAGTCAAGACAATACCTGTTGTAACCGTTGGATCAAATCAAATGAAGATCAAGGATAATTTTACAATGATCCGTGCCATAAGATCAAGATAAATTTTATCAAAAACAGAACAAGTATAAACACTACACTTATTCACAACATAAGTAACTTTACTTAAGATCATAAGTTGAACTGGAAGAATTAACTTAGAAGCTAAGTAAGACACTAACAAAAAAAACAAACATCAGAGCAAAACATAATGTAAAAAGAATATAAACAGAAACAGACACTAATACTATACACAACCTGCAGTAGACACATGACAATCTGCAAACAAATTAAGCAAGGCAGTAAACAAATTATCAAGTGGAACCATCATTAAGCAAGTTGCAATAATAAACATCCTACCATCTAGAAAGTAAATAACAATTGTATCAGAATTTCAGAATTCAAACTTAAACATTAATTACAAAGGTTGAACTGAATAAATGGCTTATATTGCTGTGGTAACAGCTGCAGCATCATCTTCCTGCACCATAGCCATTTTGGAATTCAGATCTCCCCCTGTCTAACAGCTTTCTCCAGGAAGATCACCATACAAGGTGTCCATTTCAGCAGCATCATCATCATCTCCTTCATCAACAAAGTAAGTAGATGCAAGGTGTGCAACTACATCAGTAACAGCAGCATCTCCTCCAGCATCAGGTTCAGCACCAGCATCAACAGCAGCTGGAACTCCATCTTCATTTATCTCCTCAATGACTACACTGGAGTTGGATGGTGGTGGTACTCCCCCTGTTGTAGGTGAAAGGAGGTTGGTCCACCTGTCCTTCAGGAACTGAAGTTCATCTATTGTTTCCTGCAAGTGTTGGAGTTGGAGTTTGATGAATTCTTGTGAAAGATACACATTACCAGAAATGTTGATACGGATGTTCTCAACATTTGGGGTTGCATTTCTGTGTCTTGGTCTGGATGATCCAGGATGATCAGTAGTAGAGGGTCTGGTTGGTTCTGGTTGAGCAAAAGTAGAGGGTCTTTGCTGATGTTCAGTACCAGGAGCAAGCAAGGGCAGATCAATTACTCTATCCCCAGTGAGTAAAGCAAGAGCTATGGCCAACAGTGGAACTCTCCCCCTCAACACATCAGTGTTCTTGGCAACAAATCCATGATGCCTCAAGTAATTAGAAATCAGAACAGGATAGGGTAAATTGCCTTTTTCAGAAACTCTCCCAGTAAATCTCATCATATGTTGGAATATTGTGAGACCCAAATTAAACTTCTTAAGCACAGAAATCCTATATATCAAAACAACTTGATCCTTAGTGATCTTGGTAGTATTTGTGGTGGGAATCCAATTGTAGATAATGAGTTTGTATAACACAGAGTGTAGGGAAGTGAGGTCTTTGGCTAGCATGTGTCTAGTCCATTTAACTACCCTACCAGCAGTTATAGCAGAAATGACCACATCCATGTCAGGTTCTTCATCAACCTCAACATTGGGAATTTCTAAAAACTCATTTATCAATTCAGGAGTAAAAGGTACATCCCTCCCCCTAAAATTAACAGTCCCATACCACTTAGAAGATCTCCTACCAGTCCTCTTTTTCAAACATGCATAGAATTCATATGCCCAATTTGTCAAGAAAGATTCACCAAAATTCACAGCATGCATCAAATTCCTTTCTTCTAAGAAACTAACCATGCCTTTACTATCAAAATCAGGTATATTGATCCTCTTCTCTATCAGCAGTTTTCTCTTAGAATAAATGGCCAATCTATTCTCTAGAGTTTCAAGAGAATCAGAAATACCTTCCTCTTCAGAAGCAAGGTCATCTGAGCTTGGTGTGGAGCTTTTAGCAGAGCTCTGTTCAGGGCTGCTTGCTGCACTGGAAGAGCTATCCCCACTGCCACCATCTTCAGGTTCTGGTGCAGCTTCCTTTGCAGCAGCATAGTGCTCAACATTTTTCTTAAGAGACTTCAGAATGTCTCTCAAGCATCTTTCAGAATCAGAATTGGATTCTGACTCAGCTGGTTCATCTTCAGTGATCATCTTTTCTTTGCTTTTTGGTTCAGCAACAGACTTTCCTTTCCCTTTTTCTTCAGCAACAACCTTCTTTTTGAATTTCTCAGCAACAACAGTCTTAGCTTTCTTTGGTTTCTCAGCAACAACAGGAGCTTCATCTTCAGAATCTGTGAACACTTGGATAGGTTCACCAGCATCAGCTCCAGCCTTCTTCTTCTTCCTCATGGATTCAGAATAATCCACACGAGTAAAAACGCGGTTTGATCTCCTCCTTCTTTGTACAGGGCTTCTCTGTCTTTTTCCTTTTTGTGCATTCTTCTTGAAAGGAATGGGGGCAGACTCATCTGAAACAGAGAGTGAAGAGTTTGTACCTTCAGAAATGTTTGCATCCTCCATTTCAACGTCTTCAGGGTCCGACGTGGCAGTGGCTTCTTCTTCAATAGAAGCTTCAACGTTCTCAGTTTGCGGTTCGTGAACAGAGGGTGATTTGGGGCTTTTTGAAGCAGAAGCCATTTGGGCAGTTTGCTCAGCCAAATAGCTCGAGATGTCCACCGTGATACCTCCAAAAGTCATCACGGGCAGATGGCCTGTAGTTCGAAGAGTATCAGACACCTCTTCGATCGCCCTAGTGACCTGTTCAACAGTTGCATCTTGAGGGAAGTTTGTTTGAGGAGCAGTTTGAGGAGTGGTTTGAGGAGTGGGAACAGTTGTTGATGGTGTTGAAGAGACATTTGAGTCAGCATTTGAAGCAGTAGAGTTTTGTGAAGCCATAGAAGCAAGAATTTCGAGAGGATTTGTGCGAGAGTGAGATGAGGTTTTCGAATCAGAGAGAGATTGTGAGGAATTCGAGTTTGTTCCAGCCATTTAAGTTAGGCGGTTGGAATTTCAAGGTAAGGATGGAAATTTGCACACACTTCTTTGAGATATACACAACCAAATAACAATTCTGCAATCTTAGTACTCAACACAATCAGAAATCACAATTAGCAAATAAATGGCATCTTATGTTCGATATTTATAGAGAGAGTAATGTAGTTGGAGGTTAAGAAAATAAAACAGAAGAATTAATCTAGAATTTTCGAAAGTGCTTCCACATTATTAGCCACAACCTAGATCATGGTTAATTAGTGGGAGAAATCAATTAATTAAATTAAATTAATTAAATAATTAAGAAGCTTCCAGAATTAATTTCGCATAATCTGAAAAAAATAGATAAGGGTCAGTAATTAATTAAATAAATAGAAATGAATCTCAATAAATAATTAAATAATTACACAGATAAAAATAAATTCGAATCAGGCAATGTTGTGCTCAAAACTGTTACAAACACCTCAACACGGTTTTTACATGAATTTGCTTCATTTGTGTTGCACCATATTTTTTTTCTTTTTGTGTTATAGCATCTAATTTGTATTGATCCATTGTTCCTGTAGAGTACATCGTAGTAGCGAACTCTGTGCCCCATACTTACTTAATGGATTACAAATATGTTGATGTTTTTACCAAATATCACCTTTTGAAAAGAAGGCATCGTAGTAGCGAACTCCGTGCTCCATAGTTACTCAGTGATTTGGTACATCTTTTAGTATGCTAATAACATTCTCATTTTTATGCATTTGAGAGGTGTAAGACATGTTTATTTTTGCACTCCAAGGTTCTTAGATTCGTAGATATTTTACAAAGGAATTATTTAACTAAGTAAGAAATAAATTCAACTTATAAAATTTATACAACCCATGATGTTGTCCCAAATGCTACCGCATTTGTGACAACATCCATCCGAATTTTTTCAGATAGTGCTCATGCCAAGAGATTTCCTCAAGATAGAGAATCTCTCATGGTCTAAGGCTTTAGTAAAGATATCAGCATTCTGTTTTTCAGTAGGTACATACTCCAACTTAACAATATTCTTCTCTACTAAATCTCTCATAAAATGGTGTCTAATGCTAATGTGCTTTGTGAGTGAGTGTTGTACAGGATTTTTAGAAATGTTAATGGCACTAGTATTATCACAAAAGATAGTAAGTATACCATTCTCAATACCATAGTCATGGAACATCTTGCTCAGCCACAAGAGTTGTGTGCAGCAGCTTCCAGCAGCAATATACTCAGATTTTGCAGTGGATTGTGAAACACAATTCTGTTTCTTGTTGTGCCATGATACAAGATTGTTTCCCATGTAAAAACATCCTCCACTCGTACTCTTTCTATCATCTATGTCTCCAGCCCAATCAGCATCACTATAACCAATCAAAATGTTGTTGGTGTCCTTAGTATACCAGATTCCAAGGTCACTTGTTCCTGAAACATACTTGATGATTCTCTTCACAGCATTCAGGTGTGATTCCTTTGGATTTGCTTGGTACCTAGCACAAACACACACACTGTACATAATATCTGGTCTACTAGAGGTTAAATACAGTAAACTACCTATCATGGATCTGTAAAGTGTTGGATCAACATCTGTTCCAGCACTGTCTTTGCACAGTTTCAAAGAAGATCCCATAGGAGTTTTCATTGGTTTTGAATTCTCAAGACCAAATCTTTTAACCAAGTTCTTAGCATACTTACTCTGAGAAAAGAAAATACCATCACTGCATTGTTTGATTTGAAGACCTAGAAAATAGTTCAAGTCTCCAACCATACTCATTTCAAATGTTGCAGTCATTGCCTCAACAAATTTACTCAACATTTTATCACAAGTAGAACCAAACACAATGTCATCAACATATATTTGAGCAATTAGTATATTATTTTCAGTGTGCTTAATGAACAAAGTTCTATCTGCCTCTCCTCTAATAAATCCATATTCCAAAAGAAAGTCAGTAAGCCTACCATACCATGCTCTAGGAGCTTGTTTAAGGCCATATAATGCTTTCTTAAGTTTATATACATGATCAGGATACTGTGGATCTTCAAATCCTATAGGTTGTTCAACATATGCTTCTTCATTTAAAATGCCATTTAGAAATGCAGCCTTTACATCCATTTGATGAAGCTTAATATCAATAAAACATGCAATAGCTAGTAGTAATCTAATAGATTCTATCCTAGCAACAGGTGCAAAAGTTTCATCAAAATCGACTCCTTCAACTTGGGTGTAACCTTGTGCTACTAACCTAGCCTTGTTCCTAACAATATTACCAGATTCATCAGTTTTATTCTTGAATATCCACTTTGTTCCAATGACATTAGTATGACTAGGTCTTGGAACAAGTGTCCATACTTCATTTCTTTCAAACTGACCAAGTTCTTCATGCATAGCATTAATCCAGTTTTCATCAGTTAAGGCTTCTTTAGCACTCTTAGGTTCAATTTCAGATAAATAGCATTCAGCATTTACAACATTACACATAGAAGACATGCATATTGTTCTTACCACATCTACCTTGTTTGATCTTACTCTTCCTCTTGTTTGCACTCCAACTGTAGCATCGCCTATGATCTGGTCAGAAGGATGACTTTTACCTATTCTTGAAGAAGGATTCGTTTTGGGAATGTACTGGTCATTCTGTGAAGTTACAACTGTCTGTTCTGTCGATGTTGACCCAGATGTGTTAACATTTGGTGCAACATTCTCAGACTTCAGTGTATTCGCAGAAGTGTCAGTAACCTGTGATACATCTTCTTCATCTTTGTCATCTGTAAGACCTTTATCATCATCAAACACAACATTAACAGATTCTTGAACAGTGTTAGTTCTAAGGTTATAAACTCTATAAGCTTTACTATTTCTAGAATAGCCTAAAAAGAAACCTTTATCACTTTTAGAATCAAACTTATGAAGTTGATCCCTATCATTCAAAATGTAACACACACAACCAAATACATGAAAATATTTCACATTAGGTTTTCTGTTGTTCAAAATCTCATATGGTGTTTGATTAGTTCCAGAACGAATAAAAACCCTATTAATAATATGACATGCAGTATTCAATGCTTCTCCCCAAAATTTCTTAGCAAGACATTTGAATGTAAGCATAACTCTAGCCATTTCTTGTAAAGTTCTATTCTTTCTTTCAACAATTCCATTTTGTTGTGGAGTTTTAGGAGATGAATATTCTTGCAAGATACCCTTTTTATCACAAAAATCATTAAACATGCTGTTTTCAAATTCCCTACCATGATCAGTTCTAATACGGCCAACTTTCAAGTTAAACACATTTTTGAACCTCTTATAAAGAATTTTAAATGCAGCAAATGCTTCAGATTTGTCTCTCAAAGACTCTACCCAGGTATATCTAGAAAAATCATCTACCACAACTAAGGAATACCTCTTTCCTCCAATGCTTTCAGTTTCCATAGGACCCATCAAATCCTTGTGCAGTAATTCAAAGCATCGATGTGTAGTACAATGTGACAGCATTTTGTGTGACATTCTTACCTGCTTACCTTTTTGGCATGGTCCACATACAGTGGTGTTGTGAAACCTAAGTTCTGGAATTCCTTTTACTGCATCTGCTTTGATTAGCTTTTTCATTGCTCTGTAATTTGCATGACCCAATCTTTGATGCCATAGAACATTTTCATCATGTTTTGACAAGTTACACATATTTGTTCCAATAAGATAGCAATTATCAGCTGACCTAGTACCAGTCATGACACAAACTTCATCTTTATTAAGAACATAACATGAATCTTTATCAAATTTCACATGCAAATTATCATCACAAAGTTGACTAATGCTAATCAGATTTGCAAGTAAGCCATCAACATGTAATACATTTTTAAGCTTAGGAAAACCTTCAACATTCAAAGTTCCTTTACCAACAATCTTTCCTTTAGAACCTCCACCATATGTAACATTACCACTATTCAAGGTCACATAATCAGATAAGAAATCAGTACGACCTGTCATATGTCTAGAACAACCACTATCAAAATACCAAGAATCAGGTAGACATGCTTTTAAGGAGGTATGAGCAACTTTACAGGTAATTTTTGGTTTCCATGCAGATTTCATAAACTGTTTACCAGAATGTGACAGTTTTTTATGCAGCATTTTCAAGTTTTTCTGTTCTTCAAACAACTTTATACAGTAAGGACGAATGTGACCAATTTTGAAACATAAATGACAGATATACTTTCTCTTAACCTTGTGAGACTCTGTTTCTGCAGATGTTGACCCAGATGTGTCAACATTTGCCTTAACAAATTTCACAGGTTTTCTAAATTTATCAGAAATAGAAGCAGTAGTACCATCATAACCTAAACCATGATTATTAGACTTACCAGTAGCTATAACATTATTTACCTCAGAAGCACTCTTGGAATATTTCTTGAAACATAAAGTAGAATTTATCAATTTCTCCTTTAAGTTACAGATTTCCAGATCTCTTTTGGTAAGAATAACTTCTAGCTTGGTGATTGTGTCTGTCAAATCCTCATTCCTTTTATTCAGAGAATCAAGGGTGAGTTTCTGATTTTTCCAATCATCTAACAACTTTTGGTATTCATTGTCATCATTCCTTTTTCCTGCATCATCAACTAAACCATTAAAACAGTTCAAATCTGGGTGACTCTGTTCTGATGTTGCTGTAGATGTTGAAACATCAGGTACAGCATCAGAATCTGTTTCATCCAGATCATCATCTGAGGAATCATTATAATCAATTCTGGTAAAATTAGAATATTCATTCTGATTTAATTCATCAAGATCATCATCAGAATCATCACTCAAGGTAGCACTAAAATTCAGTTTTTGCTTAAGTCTAGTATTGGCACATTCATTTGCATAATGACCATAACCAGAACAAGCATTGCATTGAACTGATTTTCGAAATTCAGGATCATACCTTGGTTTACCTTCACTCTTTGATAGTCTTGGTGTGAATTGACCTTTCCTCCTTTCTGGTTGAGGTGTTGATGTGTTGATTTGAATCTTAGGCTGAATGTTTCTAGATTTGTTCACAGATTTCTTAAGAAACTTATTAAAGTGCTTAGTGAGCAAGGCAACATTGTTAGGATTTTTGAGGCATACATCAAGCAATTCTTCATCAGTGTCAACTTCAGTAATGATGGGTTGAACTTCAGAAGTGTTTGATGTTTCCCCTTTAAAAACCACAACTTTTTTATCAGCATTAGCTTCATCATCTTGATTAGTGTTTATCTCATAAGTTCTAAGAATACTCACTAACTCATTTTGACTTAACTTATCTGTATCTTTTGCCTCTTCAATAGCACAAATTTTAGCATCAAATCTTTTAGGAACAGATCTTAAAATCTTATGAACTACTCTAACATTAGAAATAGGGTCACCAAGAGAATGTGATTCATTGATAATCTCACTTAACCTTTCATTGTAGGCTGTAATTGTTTCATCTTCCCTCATTCGGAGATTCTCAAATTTTGTCCCCAACATTCGAAACTTAGTCCTTCGAACACTTTCTGAACCCTCACAATGCTCTTGCAACCTGTCCCATGCATCTTTAGAAGTAGAACAGTTAGATATAATTTTAAACATTGAAACATCAACAGAAGTAAAGATAGCATTTAAAGTTTTAGAATTGTAGCTTGCTGTTGTTATTTCATCAGCCGTCCAGTCAACTTCTCTTTTGAGTTGTATTTCACCATCTGCGTCTGCTGGTCTTTTTGGAGCTTCCCAACCTGTAAGTACAGTCCTCCAAGCACGTTCATCAACTGACTTGATGTACATACGCATCTTAGGCTTCCAATAATCATAATTCGAACCATCTAAAACGGGTGGCCTAAGTGTCGTGGATATGTGATGTGTTTCCATTGCTAACCTACACTAAAAACACACTTGACCAAAGATCTAACCTAGTGTCGTCAGGTATCAGCTCTGATACCAACTGAAAGTGTGTGGTGTGGTATGTATATGAAGTGTTTAAGTTTAAGTAGAATAATGTTGTACTAAATGTTGAGACAATTGATACAACACTGACTCTAACAGAATATCAGAAATTAAGATTAACACAGCGGAAGACTTGAAACACTAAAAACAAACGTGACACAATGGAAATAATTTTCACATAGATTTTATAAATAAAAATCTATGCTAGCCTTACGGCGAAAAACAATACTTATCTTCAAGTATAAATGTTGTGTGAAATGTTACAGCATTAACATTCACAACAGAAACTATAAACGAGGCAGGTGCCAAGTCTAGAAAACGAACTAAGTGTATAAATTATACACTGTCGAAATGCCTAGTCTATCTAATGATTACACTCTCAATAGATAAGAAGACACACAGTCATACGGGTGGTATACAACGTATGAACTAAAATGTAGAACTATTGGCCACAATTTCCTAACAGGGATGAACGCTCGGTCTAGGATATTGATCGAATAGAGCACACCGAATTATGAAGCCTTCAATGGGTATTTATAGATGTGGGATACGAATTCTAGAGGCTTCCACATTGAGGTCCTATTTTTTAGGAAACTCAACTTCCACAACTTCCATGATCTTTCTAGATCCTTCTAGGCTGCTCCAGGTCGTTCCAAATGTATCTAGGCTGTTCTAGCATGTTCTCCAATGTTCTGGAATCTTCCAGGTTCCAGATCCTTGTAGAAGCTTCTAGATCCTGCCAGAAATGCGACAACATTTAGGTCAACATTTAATGTAGCATTTCAGAAAAGACTTAGAAAAAATCTCGGAAGGTCAAATTCAGATGTTGTTGATAATGTTAAGACATTTAAGAATTAACAACATCTACATCATTGTCACAATCAACCTTGAATTTTTATTCCTAAAGAGAGTTTATTCCTTAATAGAGTATTCTTTTTTAGAGGTTTTACTGTATATAGATTAATAAAAAAAAATATAATTTTCATACTGATTTGAGCCAAATATACTTCTACATGAAATAATTAGATTTCAAAATTGATCAAATTAAAGAGAAAATCAGAATTTTGAACGGAGATTACGGTGAGAACAGTAGGAGAGATTTACAAATTACAAGGTGAGATGTTTATGTAGATGAATGCATTTTAATTACATTTTGTTGATTTGTCATATTTATAATATACTCCTTATTTAGGATTTTTTTTAATTGAAACTTTAAATGCTTACGTATTGATTATACAAAATCATGAAAAAATATCTACGTCAATTTATAACATTTTATTAAATCTTCAATTATATTCATGAATTCATTCGTGTGGAGTAGAATTAAAAAATAACGTGTGGAGTAGAATTAAAAAAATAAAATGAAGCAGAATTAATATGATGACCACTTTAATATGTGGGATGAGTATTAAGTGGGAGTGAACTGTTCTTCTCAATCGAGCGTTCACTATAAATTACTAGGGATGATAATGTGCGGGATGGGATACTTAGATACCCGCCCTAATATATAATAAAAAAATTATTTAAAAAAAAAATAAGTATATATATATTTAAAATATATAATACGGAGTACAAAACTAAGATTTCTTCGAAAGTTAAATAAATAATATTACACGTACATTTTTATGAATTTATTTTCAAGTTGGGGTTGTGATGCGGGCAAAAAGTGTGATGAAAATAATATATCCTTTAAGGTCACATACGAGAATATTATCATTGTTTATTATTTCTTATTTATCGATATAGTGATAAGGTCTATGAATAGGATTATTTAATTGAGTCTTATACTTCTCTTCACTTAAAATGGATTGATAAGCCCAATCGAGCACCTAGACTGCCCCTGGACGAGCTTGTGCCTTGATTAATTTCCATGAGTATGGCCAGGATATATATTGGACCGAGATGTTACGAACTGGCTTGGGAAGCTCATGGGTCTTGGACATATGCGCATATCCAAAGGCCCATTTATGGGCGACTGCGACGTATACAGGTTTTTCGAGAATTGAGTTAGGGCCCATGAGGTTCTAAAAAAGTTTATAGAAATTCAGGGCAAATCTCTGTCAACCTCCTTGAAAATTGAAATTGAATGATATTGGAAGATAGTAGATAAGAGTTGGACTTGGGGCTGTTGGGAACCGAACAGGTTCAACGGATATCTCGGAGGTGGTTATCGAAAGATAAGGGGGAGATGATTATCCCTCCCCTAGGTACGTTTTAGTTACCATTCAGCATCCTACACATTCATAACACATCACTTGAACACACCATAACACACCTAAGCTAATACATACTAAAAATCTTATAGAACTGTGTTACGAAATTCAATAATATCATTTGACACATAAGATTACACGATTGGAGCACGCACTTTACTCGTTTTTGCATAAATCGAGCATCACATTGCATTTAAGGAGGACGTTGTCACTTGTGTTCTGACTTGAGTGTTAGAGTCCCAGCGCAGGAGATCCATCCGTCGTGTTTTGCATGTATTGAAGAACTGTCCAACTTCGTGCAATGTCATTTTGTGCAATTTTATCACCGATTGATCAGGGCTAAATTTATCATTTCATTGTGCGTTTATTTTGGACACATCAGGTTGATATTGATATAAATTTTAGTCAAAATATCATATCATATTGTATTTTATATTATGTTTTATTAATTTATATTGAATTATTGATATGTGCAGAGTATACGTTATATTATACTCCATCCGTTCCACAATTGTTTGCACACTTACCTTATATGTCAGTCCCACAATTGTTTACACACCCATAAAATGAAACTTTCTCATAAATCTGACCCTCACAATATTCACATATTTACACAAAATGTAATTACTTTTACACTCTTTCCAATCACCTTTTACTTTATTTATACTCCCTCCGTCCCAATGAAAGTTACCCAACTTTCTTTTTTCGTCGATTCCAATGAAAGTTACCCATTCCTTTTTTGGTAACTATTCTCTCTCACATTTCATTATATTCTTCTCTCTCTCAATCACATCACCTCTAATACAACTACTTATTATATTAGTATTTCTTAACCTCCGTGCCCGGAGCTCATGGGGAGCTTTCCCCGGGACGGAGGGAGTATAACTTTACAAAATTATCCCTAAACACTCCACTCATTACACTTTTCTCTTAAAAAGTGTGCTCATTTGGTGATCGAAACACTTATGGAACGGAGGGAGTATATATATATATATATATATATATATATATATATATATTAATAAATATGTAAAATATAAAAAATACTTCCTCTGTTCTTTCGAAAGTTAACAATTTTTTTTTACAACACCTCCCATCTTTCTCTACCTATTCTGTTTCCTACGTCTCCCTGCCCTTTTCTTTTTTCTATTTCTCTATACCTCAACAATCCACTATACATATAATATTTTAATTAATGTGAAAAAAAATTGACAACTTTTGGAGGGACAGAGGGAGTATTATATTTATATGTATAATACTCCTTGTGTTCAATTTAAGTTACTCATTTACTGTTTACACAGGTTTTCAAAAACACTCTTTCCATCTCATTTTAGATTTATCATATACTGTGAGTGCAACGTTTAATGTGGGAGTTATTTTTTGAGTAATAAAGTAAAATACCAAAATATTGTGAAAATAAATTATAGTAATAAAATAATGATATTTTATGTAATTTTGAGATGTTTGAAGGGTGTATTTTAACTTTAAAGTGAAAACGTTGCTTTATTATCAAATTAAAAAATGATGAATCTAATTTGAGACGTTCATTTTTAGCAAATGATGAATCTCAAATGGGACGAAGGGAGTATAATATTAAATGTGTAGTGAAGTATTGAGATAGAAATGTAGGAAAGATTACGCCAGTAAGGGTCACTGCAATATCGAAATTTATCGAACACAAAGTCGAGTAAAGGGAAAATCCCTTTGCCCGCAGAACAGAAGACGCCCTGGATAGTGCTCACAGGTCCGGCGTTATGTTCCCAAAGGTAAAACGACTTTATACTTCTTCTACACTAGCACCACTGTAAAAGAAGTTTCGGTGAACGTACGACGTGTACGAACTGAACACGGATATAATTCTGTAAGTGCAAGAACTCCATGTTCACAATGTTTTGTGGACTTTCAATATGGGATAGGTGACCCTTCACTTTCCCACTACTCAAACTCAAAGTTGAAACCCTTCAACTTCATTAATTAATTTCTCACCCACTTAAACTCGGTTTAAAGATATTAAATATATCACGTTCACCTACTCCGAGAGTAGATCGACTATGTCACATTTAATCATTTAATAATTAACGTTTAGTCCCTCTAATTAATTTAATTAGATAAGGGTATCAAAACCCAATTAATTCCACATTAGTTCCAACAATCCCCCACATGAATGAAAATCGTGTCTATATAACATCAGGCTCAGTGTTCAGTTCGATTGAGACTTCAGTGCATCTGGAAAGTAGTTTTTGGCTTTGAACTTTCCGTAGCTGAGAACTATCGGGTACACCGGCGGCTTAGTGGACGCAGTACCTTGAACTAATCCTTCATAGTGTATACCTAATCAACAGTGTCAGCACACTTCAATCTCGACTTCGTAATGTTCGCACGTTTTTGTCCGTTTTGGCCATGGACGTCCTTTGTATTCATAAATGTTTGGTCGAAGCGGCCCTCACTTCTCATTTATATAGGTGATTTCCTTTCGAGTATCCCGTTATACTTTAGGAATCATTAAGAGTTATGGACTCAACCTGTACCACATCTAACGGGTTGTTAACACTTGAGATAGTGCTGTCAGGAATAGTCATATTTTTCAAGTGTTGTATCACTAACTTCCACAGTTTAGTTTTCCCATTGAACTAAGTTCTTGGGATCTCCAACCATCATGGTTGAGTTTCCACTACTTTGGTTTTTCTTGTGGGTTTTAGACCCATTCCTTCTACCAGCTTGTTCATTTGATCTCGGTTTATGCTCTTCGTGAGCGGATTCGCTATATTGTCTTTTGACTTCACATAGTCAATAAACATTACTCCAGTTGAGATCAATTCTCTAACGGAGTTGTGTTGACGACGTATGTGTCTCGAATTTCCGTTATACATGACATTCATAGCTCTGCTAATAGCAGCTTGACTGTCACAGTGTACCGTTACAAAAGGTACTGGTTTGTTCCAACACATAATATCGTCCAGAAAGTTACGCAACCATTCAGCCTCTACACCGGGTAGGTCTAAAGCGATAAATTCTGATTCCATTATGGAACGGGCACTACACGTTTGTTTCTTGGATCTCCACGACACTGCTGCTCCTCCAATAGTGAATACATATACACTAGTGGATAATGAATCTTTAGTGTCAGATATCCAATTTGCATTACTGTATCCTTCGAGTACAGCTGGATGTCTCGTGTAGTGAAGCCCATATTCAAGAGTGTACTTCAAGTATCTTAGAACCCTTTTAAGTGCTTTCCAGTGCTCATGACTTGGATTGTTCGTGTATTGACTCAGCTTGTTTACAGAACATGCAAGATCAGGGCGTGTACAATTCGTAATGTACATCACACTTCCAATGATTCTTGCGTATTCCAGTTGAGCTACTGGTTCTCCTCTATTCTTTTTCAAATGAACATTAAGTTTTAGAGGTGTTTTAGCAGGTGGATCGTCAAATGCATTAAATTTCTTTAGTACCTTCTCAACATAGTGAGATTGTGTCAAGAAAATTCCATTAGACGTTTTCTCAATCTTTATTCCAAGAATCACATCTACTAGTCTCATGTCTTTCATGTCAAAGTTTCTATTTAACATGTTCTTCGTATTAACTATGACATTACGATTGTTACCCACGATTAGCATGTCATCGACATATAAACACACGATAACAAACTATTTGGTGTATATTTCACATATACACACTTGTCACATTCGTTAATTCGAAACTCATTTGACAACATCGTATTGTCAAATTTCAAGTGCCACTGTTTTAGAGATTGCTTAAGTCCATACAGTGATCGAACAAGTTTGCACACTTTTTTCTCGTTTCCAGGTGCAACATATCCTTCTGGTTGATCCATGTATATTTCAGCATTCATTTCACCATTAAGAAACGTAGTCTTAACGTCCATTTGGTGTATTTCAAGATTATGCAATGCAGCAATTGATTCACGTGTTATACAACACTAAAATAAACAACCGCAAGTATACGGTGTCTATCGTAGCGTGATAAGCACGAGGTCGATCCCACAAGGAGGTTTAGCGTAAAAGGGTAGTTTGTTAATTGAGTTCTAAGTAGACATGATCGAATAGATTGAATGTTGAATTACCCCTAAGATTGCCTAACAATGTGTCACAAATAGACAACGAAAGAGTAAATAGGAAATCGATCAACTAACATGCAAATCAAAGAAAACGAAAGTAAAACGGATGAAGACTCAATTAAGAGAAGGTGGGTTCCAAGGCATATGTCACACTAAGGGTTCAACTTATGATTAAGAACTTAATTTAGTGGTGGTGTGTTGATTACTATAAGGTTGATCACAAATGATGAATTAATAGTTCTCTCGATCCAATTAATCCAAGAGACATGTCACACAAACTAGCATCTCTACTTAGCATGCATAAGAAATCCCCAAAAAGTTCTTAAGATCATCTAATACCCTCCCAATAATTGATCCTCTCTCTCGAGCTCACAAGAATATTGGGTCGAATGCTTAAATACGATTAATGAAAGAGATTTCTCAATCCAATTCCAATTAACAATAAATAAAACATACTATCATGGCCATTGACAACATGTTTTGCAATGAAAGTTAAGCATTCAAATAGAAATAGCAACACAACCACCAAATAAACAAGAAATTAATTCATAAACATCATCCAAAGTATAAACATAGCCTTAGAACCACAAAGTTGTTTAGCTAATCAAGTACATGCTCTAATTACAAAAATCCAAATGAAACAACTAAATAAAAAGAAAGGGAAAGAGAGAGCTTAGTCTAGGATGTGGTAGGGAATGGAATTCCCAACCTAATGCCTCTTCTCTTGCATGAATTGGTGAAGAGATGTAGAAGTTATGGCCAAAACACCTCCCAATATGTGTAACTCTGTGTGGGAATTGAAGAATTGGGGGAGGATGTCTTGAATTTCAAGAAAAGGGGTTTATATAGTGTTTGGGTAGGGTTTGGATGACAAAATTGCAAGTTGGTCCCTTAAAAATGGATAAAACACAAGTTTGGCACCGAAAATAGGGCGGCCCGGCCGGGTGGGGAAGTGGCCCGGCCGGGCGGAGTGTTGGCCGAGAAAACAAGAAACAGTGCATAGGCGGCCCGGCCGGGCGAGTGGTGCCGCCCGGCCGGGTGGAACTTTCGTAAATGAGGGGATGGGTTGGGGTGTGGCCGGGCGAGTGGTGCCACCCGGCCGGGCCGAAGTTTCGACTTGGCCAATGTTTTTCTTGCTCGGCCGCCCGGCCGGGCGAGTCATGCCACACGGCCGGGCCGAAGTTTCGTATTCGGCTCCGTCTTCGTTTTCGTCCTCCAACTTCGTCCCTCCGTTTCTTGAGCTTCCGACCTCCGATCGACTCGATTCTTTTGGCTATTCCACTCCATTTTTCGAGCCGGATCCAATGGTGCACTCCTCTTTCCGGTCAGATCACTTGTGGTATGTGTTTTGCTCCCAAATTCCATCATTTTACCTACAAAATCGAGAAAAAATACCTTTCTCTCATTTTGGCTAGAACAATCATATTCAATGCATAAATCAATGAAATTCACATCAAAACATGCTTCACATGTGCCTCTAAAACGTGTAAATTCCACCCGAATCAAACTCCCCCAAACTTAAAATGTCGGTTGTCCTCAAACAACTACGCACTTAAAGCAATGAGGGTGGAATGACTACAATGGAATATTCAATGTAATTCACACATGTAAAGTAAGATGCAATGATATCTCTTTCTCAAAGTGCATTTCTCAATGAAGGTCATAGGCCCATTATTGCAATTCACACTCATGGATCAAAGAATGCATAAACACACCACACATTGTGAATGGGGAACATAATCCAAATGCTCAAGTCCTCTACTCACATGATGGAGTGTTTCTCTCAAACACACAAACAAATTGAGGATATTAATGCACTCATCAACCAAGTCATGCTATGCAATCACCATATTCTTGCCCAACTTCTACTTTTCACAACACTCAAATGCTCAACAATGTGATCAATAGGACTTAATCAAGGATGTAACATTGGCTCTTTGGATAAGATAGGATGAATTTGGGAATTTGTGACTCTTCTAGTGGAGGATAAAGCTTGTTGTTTTACAATTTGTGCTTTCACTTTCAAACTTTACAAACTCCATCCTCACTTTTCATTTCCTTTTCTTTTTCAAGCATTCATCACCTCATCTTTTGAACCATTTTCTTTTCAAGCTTTTGGGGCTCTTTGTCCCTCTTTTCTTTTCCTTTGATTTTCTTTTCATCTTTCTCTTTTTCTTTCAACTTCTCCAATTTCTCCTTTCACCAAAGATATTCATTCAAGCACATGTTTTTCCACTTTGTCTTTTATCCCCCACTAGATATAGGTATCAAAGGCTCAAAAAGGCTAAGTGGTTAACATTGTAGTTTGCCAAGAAAATGAGGAATTAAGCTCAACGGGGCTAACTACGGAAAATTACTTCGATTTTGGGAAATTTTGGCTAAGTGACTCTTTTAAAACAAGATGGCCTATATCACATCACATCATTTAACACAATCATGCCTTCAAACAAGAACTTAGGCAAGTTCTAGGATCACTAGCAATAACCTAGTCCACTCTCAAATGAACTAAACCGGATTACATGTTCGATTTAGGGCTCAATTCTCACCGGTTTATTCAATAGGACTCTCACATTCATCAAATGTCCCCAAACAACACACATCATGCATCCATGCTATCAAAGATCACAAATATGAACACAACATGATACTATTCTCCAACACCAATCATGCATACATTCAAAGCAAATAGACATCACCACAACCACTCAACAATGGATTCCAATGACTATTCATGCTCACATTTCACCAAATATCCACTACCCAACATATGATCAAAACCAACCTAAACATTATAAGCATGTGAAAGACAAATGTGCGCCGGTGCAAAATGTGACACAAGTAGAATGACGAACCGGTGCAAGGGTAACAACTAGTAGAAAAATAAAAGAAAAAAAAATAATAACTCCCCCAAACTTAGAATTTTACTATGTATAAATTCTAAGTTTGGGGCTACAAGTTGTTACCTCCCTCCTTGCACATCCAATACTTCTTCAAAGATCACCATTGCAACACTTGCTTCCTCCTCTCCAAAGTTGGTTTTGCTTCCTTCTTCATTCTTCAAGATGTGATATCCATAGTACTCTTCATCCATACCTACAAAATAAACCAAGCTATCAAAACTATCAAAGCAATAAAAACAAGAAAGCAATAAAACCTTGGGTTGCCTCCCAAGAAGCGCTATTTTTAACGTCCTATGCCGGACGGTTTTTCCTTGAGGGGCATATCAAGTCACCCTCTTGTCATCCTTGTTCTTAACCTTCTTTGCCCATGCAACCTTCTTAAATCCATCAAAGCATCCACTAGCTAGCCCATCCGGCTCTTCAATCATATCATAAGAGGTTGATGCCTCATTCATCCCCAAGCTTGCACAAGTAGCTTTTCTTGATTTGGGGGAGTTTTTGAAGAAAACTCCCCCAAACTTGGCCTTCTTGCCCATCTTCAACTCATTCTCTTCCACTTGGGGGTCCTCTTTCACAATGTTGATCTTGGGTTCTTCTTCCATCTTCTCTTTCATGGGCATTGGAGAGTGATCTTCCTTGGAATACCCATACTCTTCATTCCCATCATCCCGGAAGTTGGCATGTCTTTGAATGTCAAACACAACTATCTCTTGGTTCATTCGAAGCTCCAACTCTCCATTCCTCACATCAATTATGGCCCCTCCGGTTGCCAAAAATGGTCTTCCCAATATCAATGGAATGTTTTTGTCCTCCTCCATATCCAAAACCACAAAGTCTACCGGAAAGATAAACTTGTCTATTTTGACCAATATATCCTCCGCTATACCCATAGGGTATGTCATAGACCTATCCGCCAATTGGAGGTTCATTGTGGTTGGTGTGAGCTCTCCTAAACCAAGTGATTTGAAGAGTGATAATGGCATGAGGTTTATGCTTGCTCCCGAATCACATAGTGCTCTTAGTGTACCTCCATCTCCAATGGTGCATGACAAAGTGAAGGATCCGGGATCCCTAATCTTTGGAGGTAGCTTAGTTTGAATTATGGAGCTACATTGTTCGGTTAAGTGCACCGTCTCATACGCCTCAATTTCCCTCTTGTGTGACATTATCTCCTTCAAGAATTTGAAGTAATGTGGTATTTGCTCAAGAGCTTCGGCGAAAGGGGTGTTGATATGGAGTTTCTTGAACATCTCCGCAAACTTGACAAACTTACTATCCAAGTTCTTCTTCTTCACCCTTTGCGGATATGGGAGGGGCACTACATTCTTGCCTTTGTTTTGTGGAGGGATTGCCTCCCCACTCTTCTTCTCCCCTTCTTTCTCTTCTTTCTCTTTCACTAAGCCATCTTTTTTGTCAACACCTTCGGGTGCCATTACCACTTCCTCCTCTAATGGCATCTTGGGTCCTTCGTAGCTTGTCCCACTTCTTAACCTTATGGCTTTGCATTGCTCCTTGGGATTTAGCTCCGTGTTAGAGGGGAATTGCCCCGGAACGTGTTGCTTTCCAATGATGGTGGCAAGTTGGCCTATTTGCTTTTCCATAGCTTTCATGTGAGTGGTCACATCTTTGATCATCTCACCATGCTCATCAAGTTTTTGCCATATCTTTGCCACATTATGCTTAGTCTCTTTCATGAAATTCTTCGTTTCTCCCATGAAATTCTTGGTTTCTCCCATGAATGCACCAAACATCTCTTCCAAGGATAACTTTGATGGAGATTCCACAATTTCACCATCTCTTACGTTGAAATTCGAAGGTGGTATGATGGTGTTCCTTGTGTTAGCATAGGAAAAGTTCTCATGTTGCCTCAAATTCAGATGATATTGGTTTGGATTGGAGGGACTTTCACGGGCTTGCCTATCGTTCCAACTCCTCTCTCTAAATTGCCTATCCCTTTGATTGTTCATGTAGTGGGCTTCTTCATATTGCTCGTCACGTGGCCCCACTAAAGCTTTAGCCGTCATAAGGGATATCAATTTGTCCACCTTGTTGGAGAGTTTAGCATTCTCATCCAAATCTTGGGTTGAGGCAACCTTCCGGTTTTGTCTTCTCTCGGATGGCCATTGGTTGCCATTCTTAGCCATCTCCTCTAAGAGCACATAACCTTCTTCCATCGTCTTTCCCAACAAAGAACCTCCACCGGCCGAGGCATTCACCATTCCTCTCGTACGATGGTCCATCCCGTTGTAGAAGTAACAAATCAATTGATCCCTCGAAAACCCGTGTTGAGGACAACTTCTTATCAAATCCTTGAAGCGCTCCCAAGCCTCGGCTAATGACTCATCATCATCTTGCATAAATGAAGAAATCTCCCCTCGTATCTTGATGGTCTTTTTTGGAGGGAAGTACTTCATTAAGAATGCATCCACAAGGTCGGCCCAATTTTCGATTGTCCTTAGATCAAGAGACATGTACCATTATTTTGCACGATCACGGAGTGAGAAGGGGAAGAGTTGCAAGCGGATGTAGTCTTGGGGAACACGGTTGATCTTAACCGTTCCACTTATCTCTAGGAATTGAGATAAATGGAGGTTAGGATCCTCCTTCGACAACCCTCCGAATTGGTTGTTTTGGACCATCATGATCAATGCCGGTTTGAGCTCAAAGTTATGAGCGTCAACGGGTTCCCTACCCGCTCCTCCATAGGGCCTTGGAATAGGACAGAAGTGGTCTCTCAAGACTCTTTGTGGTTCCCCATCCTCCCTTCGTCTACCATCTCTTTCCATACCAATGTTCTCTTCAACTCTCCGACGAAAGTTGTCCCTTAGCACTCCTTGAGGTCGGTTACCTCCATTCCCGTTTGGTTCCTCAACTCCTTCCACCCCTTGATTCTCAAATTTCTCCTCAACTTCTTCTACAACCGGATTTTCCCGTCGATTCATTTTTTCCAACTCTATTCTTCTCCTTTCGGCGTTCCTTCTTCGACAATTGGCTTCAATCTCCGGATCTAAGGGTAACACTTCTTGTTGGTTCCTCCTAGATCGTGTGATCATAAACCATGTCTATCAAAAGAGCAAACGAGAGTGAGAAATACAAATAAGCTCAAAGTAACAAACACAAATATTTTTGGATTTTTGAGAAATAAGGAAAGCAAGTAAAATGTCTAAACTAAAACTCTCTTAACCTACACTCTAGAGCTATAAAAACCTCCCCGGCAGCGGCGCCATAAACTTGATTCACGTGTTATACAACACTAAAATAAACAACCGCAAGTATACGGTGTCTATCATAGCATGATAAGCACGAGGTCGATCCCACAAGGAGGTTTAGCGTAAAAGGGTAGTTTATTAATTGAGTTCTAAGTAGACATGATCGAATATATTGAATGTTGAATTACCCCTAAGATTGCCTAACAATGTGTCACAAATAGACAACGAAAGAGTAAATAGGAAATCGATCAACTAACATGCAAATCAAAGAAAACGAAAGTAATCCGGATGAAGACTCAATTAAGAGAAGGTGGGTTCCAAGGCATATGTCACACTAAGGGTTCAACTTATGATTAAGAACTTAATTTAGTGGTGGTGTGTTGATTACTATAAGGTTGATCACAAATGATGAATTAATAGTTCTCTCGATCCAATTAATCCAAGAGACATGTCACACAAACTAGCATCTCTACTTAGCATGCATAAGAAATCCCCAAAAAGTTCCTAAGATCATCTAATACCCTCCCAATAATTGATCCTCTCTCTCGAGCTCACAAGAATATTGGGTCGAATGCTTAAATACGATTAATGAAAGAGATTTCTCAATCCAATTCCAATTAACAATAAATAAAACATACTTTCATGGCCATTGACAACATGTTTTGCAATGAAAGTTAAGCATTCAAATAGAAATAGCAACACAACCACCAAATAAACAAGAAATTAATTCATAAACATCATCCAAAGTATAAACATAGCCTTAGAACCACAAAGTTGTTTAGCTAATCAAGTACATGCTCTAATTACAAAAATCTAAATGAAACAACTAAATAAAAAGAAAGGGAAAGAGAGAGCTTAGTTTAGGATGTGGTAGGGAATGGAATTCCCAAGCTAATGCCTCTTCTCTTGCATGAATTGGTGAAGAGATGAAGAAGTTATGGCCAAAACACCTCCCAATATGTGTAACTCTGTGTGGGAATTGAAGAATTGGGGGAGGATGTCTTGAATTTCATGAAAAGGGGTTTATATAGTGTTTGGGTAGGGTTTGGATGACAAAATTGCAAGTTGGTCCCTTAAAAATGGATAAAACACAAGTTTGGCACCGAAAATAGGGCGGCCCGGCCGGGTGGGGAAGTGGCCCGACCGGGCGGAGTGTTGGCCGAGAAAACAAGAAACGGTGCATAGGCGGCCCGGCCGGGCGAGTGGTGCCGCCCGGCCGGGTGGAACTTTCATAAATGAGGGGATGGGTTGGGGTGTGGCCGGGCGAGTGGTGCCACCCGGCCGGGCCGAAGTTTCGACTTGGCCAATGTTTTTCTTGCTCGGCCGCCCGGCCGGGCGAGTCATGCCACCCGGCCGGGCCGAAGTTTCGTATTCGGCTCCGTCTTCGTTTTCGTCCTCCAACTTCGTCCCTCCGTTTCTTGAGCTTCCGACCTCCGATAGACTCGATTCTTTTGGCTATTCCACTCCATTTTTCGAGCCGGATCCAATGGTGCACTCCTCATTCGGGTCCGATCACTTGTGGTATGTGTTTTGCTCCCAAATTCCATCGTTTTACCTACAAAATCGAGAAAACAATACCTTTCTCTCATTTTGGCTAGAACAATCATATTCAATGCATAAATCAATGAAATCCACATCAAAACATGCTTCACATGTGCCTCTAAAACGTGTAAATTCCACCCGAATCAGCAATAGCGATTAGTACACGAATAGAGATGATCCTTGTCACTGGTGAATATGTGTCGAAGAAGTCATACCCTTCTTTTTGTTTAAAACCCTTTGCAACTAGACGAGCTTTGTATTTGTCAACAGATCCATCTGCTTTGTACTTTCTTCTAAGGATCCACTTACATCCTAAGGGCTTGCAACCTTTAGGGAGATAAACCAGCTCCCATGTATGATTTAGCAGAATTGAATCCTATTAACTTTTTATGGCTTCCTTCCAGAGGGGTGCATCTGTTCTTGCCATAACTTCTTTAATAGTTTTAGGTTCATCCTCCTCTAGTAGGTAGGTAACGAAGTCTGAACCAAAATTCTTATCAATTCTAGCTCTCTCACTGCGTCTTGATTCTTCACTCTCTTGAGTAGAAGGACCTGCAGTGTCATCTGTTGCTTCATGGGTTCTCTTATTCGAACTAACTCCATCTCTTTCCCTAAATGGAAAGATGTTTTTAAAGAATACGACGTTCCTTGACTCAATTGTAGTACCTTCTGTCATATCGGGTATTTCAGATTTATGAATCAGAAATCGATAGGCACTATTGTTCAAAGCATATCCTATAAAGACACAATCAACTGTTTTTGGGCCGATTTTAACTTGTTTAGGAAGTGGTACTTCAACCTTAGCCAAACACCCCCACACTTTGAGGTATTTTTATGATGGTTTGCGTTTCCTCCATACTTCATAAGGAGTCTGATCCTTAGTTTTGTGTGGAATCTTGTTTAGAATGTGGTTAGGTGACAAAATAGCTCCCCCCCCCCCACAAGTTCTGAGGCAAACCAGAGCTGATCAACATATCGTTCATCATCTCTTTTAATGTTCGGTTTTTCCTTTCCGCAACACCACTAGACTGGGGTGAGTAAGGGGCTGTCGTTTGATGTATTATTCTTGATTCAACACATAATTGTTCAAACATAGCTACATACTCTCCACCTCTATCACTGTGAATTGATTTAATTCGAGTGTCCAATTGATTCTCTACTTCAATTTTATAAAGTTTAAAAGCTTCGATAACTTCGTCCTTACTTCGTAAAAGATAAACACAGCAGAATCTTGTACAATCGTCTATAAAAGTAATAACATACTTTTTCCCTCCTCTAGTTTGTACGAAGTTTAAATCACATACATTCGTGTGAATTAAGTCTACAGGGGCAGTGTTCCTTTCAACAGTTTTAAATGGTAGTTTGGTCATTTTTGCTTCAGTGCATATTTCACATCGTTTGGATGTATCAACATTATCATTTTTAAGTAAATCGAGATTTACTAAACGTTTTATGGATTTTAAATTTACATGTCCTAATCTAAAATGCCATAAAAAGGAACACTCAACGATGTAAGAAGAAGAAGAAGCAATTGCATTCATAACTTGTTTGCCATTACGGCTTACAACCATAGTACTCAACTTAAATAAACAATTCTCGAGATAACATTTCCCGAGAAAGTGACCAAACTTACTTAAAACAATTTTATCAGACTAAAAAACTAGCCTGAATTGACTACTAACTAAGAGAGACCGCGAAATCAGATTCTTCCAAATGTCTAGGACATGCATCACGTTCTTTAGAGTTAGCTCCTTTCCCGATGTTAACTTCAGCACCACTGATCCAGTTCCAACCACTTCAGACGAAGCTTGGTTGCCCATGTACAACTTTTTCCCATCAGTAGGAGAATAGTTGGAGAATGCAGACCTCTCCGAGAAGACGTGGCAAGTGGCACTAGTGTCCACGAACCACTCCTTCTTGTTATCCACCATGTTGACCTCCGTCACCACAGCAGACATGTCCAGATCCGTAAGGTTCACAGAATCCTACACTTTTTGCTTTTCTTTTCCATTGTCGTCACGACGAGGTTGACGACACTTACTGGATCGATGATTGGGCTTCCCACATCTGTAGCAGTTTCCAGTGAATTTATGTTGCTTAGGGACAAAACCCTTCCCCTTCACAAACTTCGTTGTGTTGGCAGCAGACTCATTGTGAAATTTTCTTTTCTTTGATGGGGCCTCTTACTCCATCAAGTTCTCCTTAACTTCAATCGGAACAATAGGTCCTTTCCCCTCCCTTCTTTGATTGTCCTCCTCAATTCTGAGACGAACGATTAGATCCTCCAAGCTCATTTGTTTTCGCTTGTGCTTGAGGTACGATTTGAAGTCCTTCCAAGAATGAGGCGGTTTTTCTACCACGGTTGCCACCATGAAGGCTTCTGGTAGAGCCATGTCTTCAGCAGCAATCTTGTGGAATAGTATTTGCAGTTTTTGAACCTGCTCCACAACGGACTTGCTGTCCTCCATCTTAAAGTCGTATAGTTGAGCCACTACGTACTTCTTGAGTCTAACACCCTCTGATTTATACTTCTTCTCCAAGGACTCCCACAGTTCCTTGGATGACTTGATGTCACAGTAGACATTATATAGGGCGTTAGACAGTGCCCCCACGATGTGATTTCTGCACAAAAAGTCATCATTCGTCCATTAATCATAGAAGATCCTTTCTTGGTGACTGACGTTTAACTCAAGCACTTTGGGTTTGTCCTCTTTCAAGAACCTCGAAAGTCCAAGCACGATCAGATAGAAAAGCATCTTATTCTGGCATTTTTTAATGTTAGTCCCTGAAAAAATTTCAGGTTTCTCTCCTTGCACCACCACTGGCCTCGACCCAGGTTGAGAGATTGTGAAAATCTGATCCTCGAAGGGATCCTTAAAAGGAAGAATTCCTTGGAAAAGGTTGCCCTCGTTTCTGGCTCTCTCAGCAAAGGTCATCAGTCTTATCTGCAGACTTCACTCCAGAATTATGTGAAGGAGCAGCAGCAGCAGTGTTATCCTTAATACCTGTGTTGGCATCGTTACCAACGATTTCACCAGTGTTATCACCAACACCGTGAACGACCTCAGTATTAGTAGGGTCAATTTCCATGTAGTCATTCGATTTCAACATTGCATTAATTTATTAAGTCCAAAATAAATTAATCAATTAATCTTCTGTTATGCGATTGTAGGAAAGATTATACCAGTAAGGGTCATTGCAATATCGAAATTTTTCGAACACAAAGTCGAGTCAAGGGAAAATCCATTTGCCCGCAGAACAGAAGACGCCCTAGATAGTGCTCATAGGTCTGGCGTTCTGTTCCCAAAGGTAAAACGACTTTATACTTCTTCTATAGTAGCACCACTGTAAAAGAAGTTTAGACGAACGTATGACGTGTACGAACTGAGCACGGATATAATTCTGTAAGGGCAAGAACAATATTTCCTTTGAAGAGAAAAATACTGCAGCAGAGGAGAATTGAGCGTAAAGAATGAACAACTTCTGAGGAGAGTAAGTTTGAATTTCCGGAAGAATCTGGAATGTCCTGCTTTGAAGTGTTTCAGTTTGGGCTTGGCCCATAACTACATCCGAATGGGTTGGCACAGTGCAGGTGGGCTTTCGGAGTTTATAGGTCTGGGCTTTCGGAGTTTTTAGGTCTGCAAAAAAGATAAGCGGGCCCAAAGACCAATTTCTGAAGTCGAGCCGACCGGGCGGGCGGGCACGCGTGTGGCCTTTTGGGGAGTGTACCCCTGATACATGGTTGAACTCCATGTTTACTTCAATATCTTTAAAGTCTTTAAGGCGGTGTTTGGTTTGGGATTGACCAATCCGGATTTGGATTGGCCCAATCCCAATCCAATCTCTCTCAATCCATCTCAATCCAAATACAAATTCAAATACCAATCCACCCCTATAATACACCTATACACCTATTTTTATACAATCAAATCACTCTTTTCAACCACTCATTCTCTCTACTACTTTCTTCTCTCTCATACTTTGATGTGACATAAAAATACATCTACCCCTACTTCTCAATCCTTAACCAAACACAACTTACACACACAATTACTATTCATGGATTACCCAAATCCCAATCCAATCCAAATCAAATCCAAATCAATCCCAAACTAAACACCACCTAAATGTTTTGTGGACTTCCAATGTGGGATAGATGACCCTTCACCTTCTCACCACTCAAACTCAAAGTTGAAACCCTTCAACTTCATTAATTAATTTATCACTCACTTAAACTCGATTTTGAGATATTAAATATACCACGTTCATCTACTCCGAGAGTAGATCGACTATGTCACGTTTAATCATTTAATGATTAACGTTTAGTAACTCTAATTAATTTAATTAGATAAGAATATCAAAATTCAATTAATTCCACATTAGTTCCAACAATAGAAATATATAAGAAAGAAAAAAAAATGGTAAGAGGTAAAAACAAGAAAAGCTATATAGAAATAAAATAAAGAGAGATAGTAAGGTGTTGACAAATATAAAAATACGTAACTTAATAAGAAACGTCCAAACTCACACAATAAATAATTTAACAAAAGACGGATGAAGTATATTTATATATTAATACTAATATTAAAAATGGAGTACGGGTCTGGAGCACGAAACGAGAAGTGACATCCATACCCGTCCTAACCCACCACAAAACGTGGGAATGGACGATCAAAACAACACTAGTCAGGAACTCAGGATGAACTGAGCTAGGCCGGATTAAAATTGTTATTTCATAATTGAATTGGAAAAGCTCAATGGTGTAACGTTGACATAAAAATATAAACTCAAAAAATTGTACAAGTAAAGTAGAATTTTTATTCAAGTACTATTGAGATTTGAATAAATATGATTGAGATAGTGGTGGGCAACATAAATTCTCTAAATATGGCGCATCATAATTACAAACTTTATGAAACATATTTTAGTTGCATAAAAAAAAGAATAAAATCAAGAATTAGCATCATCGGCATCACATGTTGCCTTGTGAGTTGTGCCAGACTGTCAACCGTTAGAATCCAACACGAATATATGCTGGCTGATTCCTCCAGATCTGCGGCCACGATCTTCTCTATTTCTTAATTCCAATTCCCAGTTCCCTACTTCACCAGCGATTGAATTCACAACCCTCCACTCTTTATTTATTTCAAGTTTTTTCAAACCTCTGGCTGCATCTTCTTCACTTTTGCGGCGGCGGGTCACATAAATACTGGTTTAAACTCAAGATTTTACCGGCATTGTTCTGGGTTTGTGCCTTTTTCTATAATTTTCGTCTCTTTTTTTGTTGATTGGTAGTGGATCTGTGATAGGGTTTTGTGTTCTGAGCTCAGTGATAAGATTTTTGAGGTGTGTATTTGTATATATGTGGTTTGCTTTATTTTATTTTTTTGGTGATATTGATTTGTACTTCTCAAGAAACATGTGAATCATTAACGGTATCTTTACTCTTTTTGGTTCAATTATTTCTCTAATTTTGATTTTTTTCTACTGGGGTTGGGTTGGAGTTGCCTTTTGTGTGAATATTTGCAGAAAATTCTTCTTTGAAAAAGTATACTTTAGACTTAATTCAAAATTGGTATGCCTAATTGCATATGTCACACATTCACATCTAGATCCATGGTGCAGTGTATTCAAAAGTTTGAATTGACCTAAGAAATTTGGGAGGTTTTTGATGATGTGATAATCACTTGTTTTATCTTCAGCATAAGTCTTTCTGTTGTCTTGGTGAGAAGTCTGAAACATTCAAGATGAATATAATTGCTTATTTCTTCATTTGTTCTCTGTTGGCATGGTGTTTGTAGCAAGAAAACGCTATCCCAATAATTTCCCTGTTACTTTTCAATTGTTTATGTATCTTAATCCCAAGTAAGAATGCATGCTTGTTGAAACAAAAATGATTATTATAATGTTTTGTGGTTTATGAAGAGTCTTCATTCTCTGAATCTTAAGATGCAAATCATATGGAAAGGAGTAGAATCACTTTTTTTTGAAAAGCTCCTTCTCATGACTTGAAAATAAGTGATTCTAGAAGCTATTACTCGTGTTTGCAAACATGCCCTAAAACTTATTAATTTGCTCTCCCAAAGGTTTCTTTTTGTTAGTGTTTTCTATGTTTAGTAGACGTTATTGTTGGGTCCTTATTGAATTTATTTATTCAAGTACCTTTTCCTAAGAGAGTTGTTTATCATCATTGCATTAATTCTTTAGTGGCTGAGAAACTTGTAAATATTATTTTTTCGTGGAACATCAAGCTTCCTAGTTATTTGTGAACATTTTAGCGTGCATGGAGAAAGATTTTGATGAAAAACCTTAAACTTTGCCTATACAACTTTGTTAAGTGTTACTCCGTATTTCTCTTCCATTCAAGCCTTTTCTGGTGTCATATTTTACATGCCTGATTCTTATATTCAAACTCATTTTTTAACAGTCATTGTTAACGGTACCAAGATGGTGGCAAAGGGATTTACAGTTGATTTAAATAAACCGCTTGTCTGCCAGGTAAGACAAACGTTTTTTCGATAAATGGTTTAATATATTTTGTTCATGAAAGTTGTATCACAGTATCTACAAAAGTATAATCAAGATTTGACTGGCTGCTTCTCTGATTTGACTCATTAGCATCCCCATTATAATTTAGGCAAAATGATTTATTTCTGAGATTTTGACTCAATTTTTAGTAGCCATTCCCGAATTCTTCTTGTTGCACATTCATTCACTTCATTCATCATGTTGTAATGCATTTATCTGATCTTTCATTCATAGGTTGGCCATCTTGGTGAAGATTACGAGGAGTGGGTTCACCAGCCAATTGTTAGCAAAGATAGCCCTCGATTTTTTGAAAATGATTTCGTGGAGGTATTAATCGTGCAAAACTATGGCTACTAAAGTTGTACTATCATTTGTTTTTTAGTTAGTTTTTTGGGTTTGTTAGTCACCGGCTCTTTACCTTAACAGTTTTTGACGAAGAACACATGGTGGGTGATTCCCCTTATTTGGCTCCCAGTTGTTGGTTTGTCCCTCTCAAGGGCCTTTAAAATGGGCCAGACAATTCCTGAGGTGGTAGTAGTAACAGCTCTCGGCATTTTTGCCTGGACATTGGTCGAATATATCCTTCATCGGTTTCTTTTCCACATTAAGACAAAGACTTACTGGTTAGCCTACTCTCTACACCTCTCTCATGGCTTCCAATTGGTTCCTTTCTTTTCGTATGCAGGGTGTTTGGTACTTTGTAGTTTGTATAATGATATGTTTTCTCAACACTTTGAACTTGCAGGGGTAACACGCTGCATTATCTTCTCCATGGCTGTCATCATAAGCACCCAATGGATGCTCTGCGCCTTGTATTCCCTCCTGCTGCAACTGCTGTTCTCTTATATCCAGTATGTCTTCATCGATACATTTTCTTCATCCTTTTTACCTCTATGATTCTGCACGTAATAACCAACAAATACCATATAAAAACGCATTCAAGTTGTACAGTACAACTGGTGCTTATAAGGCCTTGTCAACAAACTAACACTTTTTAATGGAACAACTAATACCTTTTAAAAATACTGTGCAACTGGTGTATATATACACATTTTTGCCTTGGATTCGTTTAATGATGTGTATTGCAGTTCTGGAACTTCATAAGATTGTTTTCTACTCCCACCACTGCTCCTGCTGCGTTTGCTGGTGGTTTACTTGGTTATGTCATGTATGACGTAACTCACTACTACGTCCACCATGCTCATCCAACCAACCAATTTCCTAAAAATCTCAAGGTAAAGAATTAATCAATGTATATAGCACGAATACGATTCGTATTGTATGTTGAGCTAAATAGGTCATAATTGTGGTGCAGAAATATCATTTAAATCATCATTTCCGGGTCCAAGATAAAGGTTATGGGATCACTTCGTCTTTCTGGGATAAGGTATTTGGAACCCTACCGCCGTCCAAACTTGCAGGAAAGAGCAGATGATTCTTTATCGTGGAGCAGAAGGGCACCTTCCCGTATCCACCGTTTGTTGCTCCCAGTCAGAATGTAGGTTTGATGTTTGTTAGGGCCAAGTGCACGTTTGTAAGCAAGTTTATATTAAACATTTGATTGATTGGTGATTGTCGACCCCCCCTCATTGTTTAGCAACTGGTGTAATTTGTAAAATTTTCAAAGGGTCGAATTTCCATTTTTGTCAAAAAATTCTAATAACTCCCAATGTTACTAAGTATATCTTTCAACGGGTAATTCGTTGATTCGTCTACAGAGAAGAGTCATAACAACTAAGAAAACAAATTAATATGAAAAGGAAAACAAAATAAACCAACAAGAAAGCGTAAAATCTAAAATCTGAAGCCTAATTTTTTAAATTTATGTGGTCTCGTCTCTATGTGTGATTCTTGAATGGTAATTTGTCAGAAACTCTCCATTACCTTATGACTGGTATGGAGCAAATGTCCTATCGTGGATCGATAATGCCATAAAAAAAAAAGAGAATATATACGAAGAATACAAAAGAAGTGAATAACACACCCATTCTAAGTTATGCGAAAATATGTAGTAGATTTAATAATATTTTGAATGAAACATCAATCTCTTAAGTGGTAATATGTAGTAGATTTAATAATATTTTGAACAAAACATCAATCCCTTGACAAGTGGAAGAATCTAATAATCAATAAGAAAAATACTTATAAAGAGAATAAATTGCTGAAGGAAACAAATCATCAAATTGCAGAGGATCATCAATCACGTTTGTGGGTCAATGCTTCCAAGTAATTAAGTGCCAATCGATCTGCATCAATTGAGAAATCAACCCTCTAGTTGATGTTTCCACGTTTGTAATTGAGTCGTTTTTTCTCTAAAAGAAAAAAAAAAAAAAAAAAAAATTAGAAATCTGTGGTTTGAAAACTTCAATCTTGTTTAAGAGTGACCACAAAATGCACACACACATTTCCTTCAGAAATAAACAAAGCATTCCAGTTTTAAAGTGACAATTTTATTAAAAGCAACTCAAAAGAACAAAATATGATAACTGAAATCTCAAACACGTACATTGCTACTACAATCTTATACTAAATAAAAAGCTTCTAGTGCATCATATTCTTCCCAAACATCAATGGAAGAGTAGGAATACTCTGTTCATGCCTAAAGAAATTATGAGGATCAACCATACTCTTCACCTTCACTAATCTGTTGAAGTTGTCTTTAAAATACCTCGTACCCCACCAACTTGCTTCTATGAAACTCGTCCCATTCTTGTTCATACCCAAATCAAGGTCCCTATAGTTCACATAAGCTTCCCTCGGAAACGTCGAAGCATACGAACCCATATAGTTATAAAACCTCCTAATCCACTCCGTGTGCTTCGCAGCCGACTCAGGCTTGTCGTCGTTCCAGAGGCTCAGCAACTGCACCATGAACACGACACCGTTTCGATGAGGAAAAGGAATTTCAGTCTCTGGAATGCTACTCATTTTCCCACCGAAAGGATTCCAGATCATCAATGGCGAATCTTCTTCCAGAAGCTTTTTCCATATCCCTTCTAGCCCTTCTTCTGGAATTGCCTCTTTCACAAAGTCTGATTTCGCTTTGAAGAAATTCTTGAACAGAGACTTCCCCTGCAGCAGAGCTTCAGGCGGCGTGTTCGTCGGAAAACCAGCGATGTAAAGAACGGACTCAATCCAGCTCATTTCCGTGCAATCTTTACGCGTTAATCCCAATTCGGGGAAACTCTCTCCCATTACTTGGATTAATCTCTCTGTTTTTCCAAGAAACAGAGCATTATACAGAGTTAGAATCGTTCTTTCGCCCTTTTTAGCTCCCTCTGCCGGCTGGATTATGACTCTGATGAACAAATCTTCGTCGATTTTATCAGCAATCTGTTGCCATTTGTACAGAATCTTCGTCCCGCCTTGCTCTAATGTTTTTGGGACACTGAAAACTGTAACAACTGCAGGAACTTGAACTAGCTTCACTTTCCAGGCGAGTATGACGCCGAAGCTCCCACCTCCGCCGCCTCGGATGGCCCAGAAGAGATCCTCGCCCATCGTTTTTCGATCAAGGATGTTGCCGTTTGCGTCGACTATTCTTGCGTCGACAACGTTGTCTGCTCCGAGGCCGAACTTTCTCATCATCGTGCCGTAGGCGCCTCCGGTTATATGCCCTCCGATTCCCAGACTGGGGCAAAGGCCAGCTGGGAATGCATGAGTTTTGCTCTTTTGAGAAATTCTGTAGTAAAGTTCTCCTACAGTTGCGCCTGCTTGAGCCCATGCAGTGTTGTCCTGGATGTCCACGTGGACGGATCGGAGCCTCGAGAGATCGACGATGATGAAGGGCTCGTTGGAAACGGAGATGTAAGAAAGGCCCTCGTAGTCGTGGCCCCCACTGCGGAATCTGAGCTGGATTGCGAGCTGTTTGGCGCAGGTGACGGCGGCTTGGACGTGGTTTTCGGTGTAGGGTGTGAAGATGAGTTGCGGTTTAGGGACGGACGGGATTAGGCATCGGAGGTTTTGGGCGGAAGATTCTAGAAGGGTGGTGAATGAGGAGTTGTCGGGGGCGGTGAAAGCGGTGGAGAATGGGACGGAGAGTTCGGAGTTAAGAGTGATGCATTGGTAGAAGTTTTCCGGGATGGTTTGTGAGAAAGTTGATGAAATGAATGTAAGTAGTAGAAGTATGTTTAGTGTAAGAATGAAAGAGGATGGAGATCCCATGATATTGTGTTTTGAGGAGAAAGAGAGAGGGGAAGTGTCCTATTTATTGATTTTTTTTGGAGTTGTTTCTTGATTATTTAATATCTTAATGGCAACGTCATGAATCCATGATTGAGATATGAAGGCTTGTAAGTTAGGTAATTTTCATACGAGGATAACCAAGAAGTTGCAAAATTTGAGCAAGTTTTAGCCATAAATTTGAAGGTGTGTAAGTTATTTACATTTCTTGGCTTCAAATGATCAATTTGTGGTCATTTTGTTGCTTGAAGGATGATTCTTAAGTAGCCAAAATGCCACGTTAGTTCATTTTTCTTTTGACTCAATTATGAAATTGAAATATGGAATATAGATTTTTTCCTCTCAAGAAAAACCACAAAACAAAAGAAAAATAAGTTCGTCAAAAATGTTTTTTTCTTTTCTTTTTCGAATGGCATCAAAATGGCAATAAATGTAATAATATATATATATATATAAAAAATCTAAAATCATAAGATCATATGTTGATTCCAAGGTCGGAGTTTCGAGAAAACCTTGTTAGGAGAAAACCCCTCGAGAAAGTGTTGGTGATAGACATAATTAGTATAAAAGTTGTTAGATGGTTACAAGCCTTTTCTGTTAGTTGTAGTCGGTTAGTTGTTAGTTGCTATGATGTATATAAATAGCAACTCATACACTTGTAACTGACGATTTTCTAAGCATTCAACTGAGTCTCTTAATCAATAATTCCCAGTTCATATATGTTCTCCAATCTCCATATCTGGTTTTATCATAGTACTAGAGCAGTTTTTCTCCTAGTAACTGTTTTAAGAACATAATTCTTGCGTTTCTTGAAGTCGATCCCTACATCTCTTGAAGATATCCTTCCCCCTGATAAGTCCCCACCCAAGCCGAGTCGTGTCCAACGAGAAGGTCACAGAAACCAGTGGTGATTCTATCAACGAGCAGAAAACATCGGTTGTTGTGATTGATTCGATGTCACCGTACTACATCCATGCATCGGATAAACCTGGAGACATCTTCGTCGGCAACTTATTAAAAGACGGAAATTATGGGGACTAGTTGGACGACATGTCGAATGCCTTGTACACTAAAAATAAGTTCGGATTTGTCGACGGCGAGATCGCCATGCTTCCAGCCACTGACCCACATTGTTCGCATTGGAAACGTGCGAATGCCATGATAAAAGGGTGGCTCTTCAGTAGCATGGAACCGGAGATACGACAAAGCGTGAAGTTCAGAACCGCGCGAGAAATTTGGGTCGACCTAGAAGAGCGTTTTGGCAAGGAAAGCGCACCACGTGCCTATGAACTCAGATGCGCATTAGGACTCATTCGTCAAGATAACGACACTATCTCGGCCTACTACAACAAACTCCGCCGCCTCTGGGATGAGGCGTCCTCTGTCTCGCCAAGCCCTACATGCTCGTGCGGCGGCTGCAAGTGCAACATGGTGAAACTCCTGAGCGAGAGCGCCGACCGTGACCGCCTGTACGACTTCCTTATGGGATTGAATGACGCGTACAACTCCATTAGAACGCAGATCTTGAGTACCAGACCTGTCCCATCCCTGAGCATGGCGTATCACTTAGTTTCAGAGGACGAGCAACACAGATCCATCTCGTCCGCAAGAAAATCCGGCCCGGAAACAGCTGCGTTCTAAACACAGACAAAAAGGACAATTGCACCGCGGCCCATCGAGACCAGGCGATCAAACCAGAAAGAAGAACGACACTGCAGCCACTGTGGAAGAACTAATCACTCATACGACAACTGTTACGAGAGAATTGGGTATCCCCCTAATTGGAATCGCCGGATTCAAGACGGCAAAACGAGGAATGGTCTGACGCGATCGAGCTCATCCCAACCTACTCCCACTACGTCCGACACCAGCTCTGCCTCTACCCTTACTGTCGAGCAGTTGCAACAAGTGGTCGATTTCATGAAGACCAAGTTCGAGAAGGGCAGCACGACAGCAGACCCTACAACGAACATGGCAGGTACCCTCGAGGACCTTGCAGAATGTTGGGTTGTTGATTCGGGAGCCACTGAACACATTACCAAGGATAGTCGGTTATTGATTGATGCCATAGCCGGACATAACGAGCCCCGTGTGAAAATACCAAATGGTGATATTATACATGTTCATTCCGTCGGAAAAATAATTTTGACGAATGGACTAAGTCTTGATCGCGTGTTACACATTCCACAGTTTTATTGCAATTTACTATCTGTTAGTCGTCTTACTCGCGATCTAAATTGTGTATTCACATTCTTCTCGAATTTTTGTACCTTGCAGGACTCATGCTCGAAGAAGCTGATTGGAATGGGTAGGCGATATGGTGGTCTCTATTTCCTCGCACCGACGATTGCTGCCGAGGCAAACCTAGCGACCACAGACATATCAAACACACGACACAAGCGATTAGGACACGCTTCAGACGAAAAATTGAAGCAGGTTTGTTCCTTAACATCATTTAAACATTCTGATAATTTTTGTGATACTTGCATTCGTGCTAAACAAACTCGATTGCCATTTACACTTAGTTCGAGTAAAACTTCCTTTTGTTTCGAATTGATCCATTGTGATATTTGGGGGCCTTATAAATGTGATTCTTTTTCTAGTGCACGTTATTTTCTAACCATCGTTGATGATTTTAGTAGGGGAGTTTGGACCTTTCTTATACGACAAAAGGCGGATGTACCCCATCGTTTAATTGATTTTTGTAACATAGCTCGCACACTATTTCAAGTGCAGGTTAGACGCGTTCGATCAGACAACGGCTCCGAGTTCACCTCCTCTGCAGTCCTCAATTATTTCAGAAACAATGGTATTCTCTTCGAAAGTTCGCGCACGGACACGCCACAGCAGAATGGAGTAGTCGAGCGTAAACATTGACACATACTAGAGGTTACTCGTGCTCTCCGCTTTGAGGCTGGACTCCCGATTGAATTCTGTGGAGAATGCATTCTTACTTCCAGCTATATTATAAATCGACTACCATCCAGAGTAATTGATCAAAAGACACCATATGAAGTGCTTTTTGGAAAACGCCCATACTACGATCACATGAGGATTTTTAGGTGCTTAGTCTATGCACATGACAACCGTCGCAAGGACAAATTTTACGAAAGGGGGAGCCCTTGTGTATTCATCGGTTATCCCACAGGCCAAAAGGCATACCGAGTCTTCGACCTTCAAAGTCACAAGTTCTATAGTACTCGAGATGCCACATTCTTCGAAGAAATTTTCCCATTTAAAGGAATCCAAGACCTGGACTTTGACGAAGCTGTCACTATGGCTCTTGCTCAGACTCGCAATGCACTCCTAGATCCCATTGCTCGCCCTGCCTCATACTGTCCTTTTGTTCGCCCACCAGCGACCATGATTCCCATAGCTCGACCACATCAGAATATTCCTCCCCTTTGTGAACAAGTTGTACCACAGGAGCCGGCGAGCACAGTCGTCGACCAGCCCATGGTCGCGCCACCCGCTTCAACAATTATCGAGCAACGCATAGTCGCATCGCCCATTCCCACATTCGGTGAAAGTGCTGAAACAAGGCCTTTTGATTTACCGCGCGCATCTGAAAGAGTGCGACGACATCTCACACACTTGAACGCATATGTTACAGATCTGTCCCCTTCGATCGACCACTCACAAAGAGCTGTCGAGGCAACTTCTTCGATGGTACACCCTATATCTCTCTTTGTCGATTATAGTAGATTTTCTTCTCTTCACAAATCCTTCCTAGCGGCCATCACATCGCGTGATGAGCCAAAATCATTCTCACAGGCAGTCAAGGACCCCTTATGGCGAGAGGCTATGACAAAGTAAATACGCGCCTTGAAAGTAAATGACACGTGGGAATTAACTACTCTCCCCCCCGAAAAGAAAGTCTTCAGCTCCAAGTGGATCTACAAGATCAAATACAAACCCAATGGTGACATTGAGCGCTACAAAGCTCGCTTAGTCGCAAAAGGATTCACACAGGTCGAAGGAGTGGACTTCCATGAGACTTTTGCCCCTGTTGCAAAATTAGTTACCGTCTGCTACATGCTCGCCATTGCTGCCAAACGCAATTGGGAGGTCCACCAATTGGACGTTAATAACGCATTCCTCCACGGAGATCTACATGAAGATGTCTACATGAATGTTCCCCAAGGTTTTGTGAAACAGGGAGACACCCGCGTCTGCAAATTAAAACGTTCGCTTTATGGATTGCGCCAAGCATCGAGAAACTAGCATGAGAAATTCACAAGTGCCCTCATAGCCATTGGGTTCCGTCAATCTCTGGCTGATGACTCCTTATTCTTGTTCAAGAAAGATGCGATTTTTATGTCAGCCCTCATATATGTCGATGATGTTCTATTAGCCGGTAACGACTCAACCGATATTGCCTTTGTGAAGCGTCACCTGGACGAGAAATTCAGCATCAAGGACTTAGGGAAATTGAAGTATTTTTTGGGCATTGAGGTCGCACGATCACCCGATGGTTTTATCTTGAGCCAACGAAAATACGCATTAGACATCTTACATGAGAGTGGTCTCCTAGGCAGCAAGCCCAGTGCATTTCCAATGGAACAGAACCTTAAGCTACAGCCTGATGACAACACTCCTCTCGTCGATGCCTCACATTATCGTCGGTTGGTTGGTCTCCTACTCTACTTAACTGTCACCCGACCTGATATAGTTTTTTCAATCAGCCAATTGAGCCAGTTCCTGTCAAAGTCGCGACAATCGCACCTAGATGCTGATTTTAGAGTTCTTCGATACATCAAAAGTAACCCAGGTCAATGTATCCTTCTCTCCTCCTCCTCCGCAGATTACAACTTAACGGCGCACTGCGACTCCGATTGGTCCGGTTGCCCATTCACGCGACGGTCTTCTACTGGCTATATCATTTCAATTGGAGGCTCCCCGGTATCCTGGCGAACAAAGAAGCAATCAGCCGTCTCCCGCTCGTCGGCAGAGGCCGAATATAGAGTTATGGCGTCAACAGTATGCGAAGTCATTTGGCCCCGATGGTTGTTGTGTGACTTCGACATTCCTTAGTCGGGCCCAACACAACTTTTCTACGACAACCAGTCCGCTAGACACATTGCGATGAACCCTGTGTTTCATGAACGGACAAAACACGTCGAGATGGACTGCTATTTTGTTAGGGAACGGGTTATCCTCGGTGACATCTTGCCCTGCAAAATCTCTACTGAAGAACATGTCGTCGATATCTTTACAAAAGCACTTGGCACAGATCGCTTCATGTTCCTTCGTGGTAAGCTGGGCATTCGTGATCTTCATACTCCAGCTTGAGGGGGAGTGTTGGTGATAAACATAATTAGTATAAAAGTTGTTAGATGGTTACAAGCCTTTTCTGTTAGTTGTAGTCGGTTAGTTGTTAGTTGCTATGATGTATATAAATAGTAACTCATACACTTGTAACTGTCGATCTTCTAAGCATTCAGCTGAGTCTCTTAATCAATAATTCCCAGTTCATATATGTTCTCCATATCTGGTTTTATCAGAAAGAAAAATGAAACTCCTCTAAAAAGATCATTATTCAGAATTTGCGATAAGTTATCGAAAGCATAAAACTAAACAAAGAAAGCAACTAGTCACTCTCTAGTCGAGGAGCCTTTCTTAGGTGGCTTGCGTCGTGCATCCTCCTTATGCATATTGGCCTAACTCTCCTTCAAAATACAACCTATTCCATTTTCTAGGCTTTTGGGCTTGGTAAGGTAACAATGAAATTCTCTTTTGCCAAGGATCGAAGATTTGCAATTACTATTAAAGGTAAGTTGCTAAACTGGTCGTCGGTTGTTTGAGAGCTAATGGGACCGCTATGGCCGCGTCAGGGTTGATTCTTATCATCCTATCGGTTTTTCTTGCTTCTACATGTAGCCATTGAGTGCCAACCACACTACACTGACAATAAAACTCAGGAAGTCCTTCGTATTGAATCAGAACAAAAGAATAGTCTCCAACACATTGATACGTGAACTTTTCTTGAAGTTTAGGCTTAAAATCAATCTCGACCAACAATCGAGCAAGCTCCATCGATTTTTAGGAGTTTTCTCGTCCACCTTAATTAATTAATGTGCCAACTATTTAGGACAAGTGAAGGAGTCAAATCCAAACTGGTGTGGTAGAGGTGCGTACGTTATTTGGATTGAATCCGAAAGTCCATCTTTGACCTGAGACGCTAACGAGAGCTTATGGGACCCAAGCTCTGTGGAAGTAAGGCTCTCGTTGATAGGGACTCCAACATGAATCTCAGGCCATACTGACGAGTTTCCATTCTTATTTATTTATTTATTTTATTTTTTTTGTGTGGAAAAGCGTTAAGAGCTTTGCGATCATAACATCAATCGAGGCCTTCATGAACTGAAGCATCGTCACATGAAGCAGGGGAGTCATCGATGAGTATGAAATCACTTGTGTCAGTTTCAATGTTCCATTATTTAGTTTATTGACATGAGTTTAATTACAATTAAGAAAATTGAATCATGTCATTAATATTTCTCTAGCTAAAATTCTTTAACGACAAGAAATGTCATTAAAAATCAAATTTTGTCATTAAACACTTTAGATTGATAAATATAATGACATGATTTATGTCATTAAAAATCAATTTCTTGTAATGAAAAATGAGCAATGCCTTGTAACAATGAAGGGAACACGTGTTAAAGATTAAGTAGACTGAAACACTAAATAAAACACAAAAAGTGGAATAGAAGTGATCTAATCCATAACACCCCAGGGGAGATGTCTAAAGGAATTTTTCTTGGTTTATTTATTTTATTTTTTGTAAGAGACGTGTGCAAGAAAATTTGAAGTGTTGCGGCAGTGGGTTGGTCGTGGGATGCTCTGTCCCATTGTCGCATGTAAAATAAAAAAAATTAACACACAGTATCAGGGACCAAAGTTAATTTACGAAGAAGCAAAAGATCAACACGACAAAGTGGGATAGTTCAAGTGGTTAGAGCACCACTATTTAGGCCAGGGATGGGTATTTAACTTCCATAAAAAAAAAAAAAAAAAAAAAAAAAAAAAGATCAACACTAATTTCAAATTAAAAAAAAAAAACTGCAATTCTTTATTTCCTATTTTTAGCACTGCCGTTGGCACTAACATGTTGATAGTGGAAATATATACTCCCCCATCCCTCAAAATTTTCAAACATTAATTTTTAGTTTATCCACCAACAAAATTAATAAGAATATTCATTCTCACTATATACACATATTTACTATGTATCATTATTTTTGAGTCCATCATATATTCCATTCAAATATATACCATAAAAAAAAAAAAAAAAAAAGCAAAAGATCAACACTAATTTCAAATTATAAAAAAAAAAAAAAACTGCAATTTTTTATTTCCTATTTTTAGCACTGCCGTTGGCACTAACATGTTGATAGTGGAAATATATACTCCCCCATCCCTCAAAATTTTCAAACATTCATTTTTAATTTATCCACCAACAAAATTAATAAGAATGTTCATTCTCACTGTATACACATATTTATTTACTATGTATCATTATTTTTTAGTCCATCATATATTCAATTCAAATACGTTATTTATTTTGTACTCTCTCTATTCAATTTTATAATTTTCACTTTTCTTTTGGGGTTGTCCAATTTCATTATTTGAAAATTTTACTATTCACACTACTTTATCTCCACCCTTCAATCGTCACTTATTTACTCAAATTGTCATTGACTTTGTTCATAAACAATCATTTTATCTATAAATGGACCCCAACTTATCTACTTTATACATAAACTAATATTAAAACTCGTGCCCGGAGAAATTGGCATAATAAAATTGAACGGAGGGAGGGAGTATATTAATAGGAATTAATATACAAGGATTAATTTTCAACCTCTCTACAAGTTCAGACTTTTAGATGAGACAAATTTTTTTCATGGTATTAGAGCCATAAGTCTCACGCCCACATATCCTGAGTTCGATTCCTGTTGGGCCTCCTCCCCAAAGGTAAGAGGTGATAATTCGGTCCACGAGTGAGGGGGAGTAATATGAATTAATATACAAGAATTAATTCTCAACCTCTATACTGAGCTTTTAAATGAGACATAATTTTTATCTACACTTTAATCATGGCCCGCTCAGTTCGTCCACCTCTTTGTCAAACAAATTCAAATTCTCAATCAGTGGATCCATAGGTCTGCAACACTGGACGATTGTGAATACAGAGATAAAAAATACAACCAACAACATTTTTTTTTGAACTCATAATGTTGTTTAGTGTTCGAAGTAATACTGTTGAACATACCGTACAAAGTATCACACTACGTGATTTTGAAAAGATTAAGACTTAAAATTAAACATTTTTAAAACGTGATACTTCATAATTTATCGTTTTTTTTTTCCTTTCACTTCATGAGGATAGAAATGGGAATTGATCGCCCGCTTGTTGACATTCTTAACTATGCCGCTACGAAAGCAAAATCTATTAAGCTCGAGGGGTAAACTGCAACATTTCCATAATTTTATGTTATTTTAAGATTTTCAAATTATACAACTGTAAGAAACTAAAACAAGTACTCTCTCGTTCCAAAAAATCTTTTATATGTAAGTGTATCCACTTTTTAAAAAAAAATAATATAATAAATAGAGTTTTGAGAAATAATTTTATAAATAAATAAATAAATAAGTGAATTGATTTGTGTGTATGTATGAACCCTAAAATTAATGATATTTTATGTAATATTGCGATTATTGTAAAAGTGAAATTTTTAAAGGGTCGAAAAGAAAATTGTGAAAGGAAGTTTACAAAGATTTAATGGCTGAGACTAGAAGGGATGAGATTAGTGCATGTAAATCCCAAGAAAACTTACCTAACAACAATAGCAACACATCTGGCCTTTAATTTCAAATAATTAAGGTAATTATAGAATTACGCGTGCACTCCAATAATTAAAAAACAAACATGTGTACAATTTTTAATTTGTGGTCTCTTTCTTACTTTTTGAATCTAATGAATTGGGCGTTGAAAGATTTAATTACCTACAGACGGTTTAAGTCACATCCTGTATTAGTCGTGCACTCATCCCTTACCTCAATTCTCATCAACCTACACAATCCATGCTCTAATTTGTTTTCAACAAAACAAAACAAAACATGTCTCCAGGAAGAGATCACATCTAAAAAAAAAAGAAAGAAAGAAGAAGGAAGAGACCACTTCATATATGTTATTAGGACTGGAATAAAAAATATAGAGTAATTTTTAAGTTTAAGTAACATTTATGTAAAAACTAAAAGTATGATACTTAGGTATATGCGAGTGTACGGTACACATCAATTTTAATTTTTTATTTATATTTTATCTGCATCCACTCATTTTATGAGTTCACCCTCAAATCATATATTTTTATTACGGTTAACTGCACCCGCTCATTTTATAAGTTCACCCCCAAATTATTTTTTTACCACGGTTATCTGCACCCCTTATTTTATGAGTTCACCCTAAAATATTTTTAAAAAAATAATTTAAAAAACTATAATATCCTTTTATTAATTTATAAAAAATGTAATACAATTAACCTTAATTTGTATATTTACAATGTGCAACCGAGTTATCATCAATTCACCACCAAGTCACCCATATTTTTAGAAAAAATCGTAAAACATAATTAAAAAAAAAACTATCGAAATTAGTCACAAATCTCGATTTTTTTTCTTTTTAATTTTTTCTTCCCACTTTCAGTTTTTATTCCAAACTTCTAATTTCTTCATTATTTTTTTCTTTTACTTTCTTTTTATTTTCATGCCTTTTTTTTCCATTTTTTATGTGTATTTTTTAAAATTTTAATACAAAATAATATTATAGGTATAATTTTATTATAGTCGGTAATACAATAAGTAATAACCAATAATACCATAAATAGTAATCAGTAATACCATTAACAGTAACTAGTAATATCTTATACAATAACAAATAATTCCACACATCTAATTGTATTTAGTAATACCAAAAACAATTATCATTAATACCATGAACAGTATATACAATAACAAATAATTTCACACATCTAATTATATTCAGTAATATAAAAAACAATTATCAGTAATACCATGAACAGTAATCAGTAATACCATGAACAATAATCAATAATTAATAGTCGGTTATACGCACACACAAGATTTTAGCGCACACTCCGTACGATTAGGACACACACCATGAAAGACCGAAGATACCTTTCTCCTCCATAACCATATATAATTCTCCTCTTATTCTCTCAAACCATATAGCATGAAAAATAAAATACGCCGCTTAGGACACCCACTCCTCTCCCAGCCTCTTCGGTCGCCGCTCAAAGCTTCGCTACCACAACCTTTCTTGGTTGCCGCACAAAGTCTCGCCGCCATAGTCACGTTCGTCATCGCCGCATTTGTTTCGTCGATTTCACGCGCGTCTGCTTCGTCGTTCGTTCGGGCCTCACCGTCCATCCTCCTCCTTCTTATTGAAAAATGTAAAAAATGTAATAAAATTATGCGTCCCAAGTCGCCGCCGTATGTGGCTACGTCCCAAGCCCCCGCCGCTTCCTCCTCCTTCTATCGCGTCCCAAGCCGTCTATCCCTCTTTCGATTGTAAGTTAAAAATAACAGATTTGTTGCCTCCTCCACGTTTCTGCCGCCCCTCTGTCGTCAATTTTCTTCTAGATCTCTCAATCTCAAAATTCAGATATGTAAGTATTTTTTTTTTCTTCTAAACCTCTCAATCTCAAAATCATTGATTTGTAAAAAAATTTGTAAAAAAATTTGGTGGGTGTCCACCTCAATCTTGTGTTGGCATATAATCATGATCTTTCATTAGATTTGTGCGACCCATTAATTGTCTACACCGAAAAAAGTAAATTTGGCTCAAACTTTTAAAAAATTTGAATAGTATACACGCAAGTGTATATAAGAATTTGCCTATATAAATTAGGATTGATTGTATCATATTTTGTTTAAATTAATAGAAGGGCACTATAATAATTTGGGGGGTGAAGTCAACAAAAGTGTGGTGTAAATAACCGCGGTCAATTGTTTATATATGAATTATGATTGATTGTATTATATTTTGGGTAAATTAATAGAAGGGCATTATAGTAATTTAAGATGTAATTTTTAAAAAATAATAATTATTGGGGGGTGAAGTAAAAAAAAGTGGGGGTGTAAATAACCGTGGTCAATTCTTTATATATAAATTAGATTTGATTGTATTATATTTTGTTTAAATTAATAGAAGGGCACTATAGTAATTTTAGTTATAATTTTTAAAACATAATAATTTAAGCGGTGAAGTCAAGAAAAGTGGAGGTGTAAATAACTGTGATAAATTGTTTATATAATTTGTGATGGTGAAGTCAACAAAAGTGGGGGTGTAAATAACTGTAGTCAATTATTTATTTAATTTGTGGGATGAAGTTAACAAAAGTGAGGATGTAATCAATTATAAAATTGAAATTGAAATTAAAATTAGATGCGTACGGTACTACTTAAAAAAAATTACGAGGAAAACATATATAATAATCACTTTTACTCTCAAAGTATAACTTTAGGTTACTACACACATATTAGCTATATTCAAGAATCAAGATCACTCTGTAAAAAAAAAAAAAAAAAAAAAAATCAAGATCACCACCCTTTCATACAACACCGTCTTGATACATGAATATGTAATCGTACCGAGTTGAACAAAACTTTAAGAGAAATTTCCATATGCACGGTGTGCACCAAACCTTCTTAGGTGAACACAGTTTTTTACCTTATCATATAAAACACCTCTTTTCATTTATATTCTTCAACAAAGACGTTTTTCCTTCTGGATTTCTCTCCTTCGTCTTAGCCATGGATTCCGCCTTCTCTCATTCGTCTCTTTCAGCCATTGATTCCGCCGACCTTCCTTTTCCGCCACCTCTGTAGGTGGAACCTAGCAGCCGCTAGTTTCCGTCGCCTTAGTGGACGAAACGCGCCGTCGCCGTCTCGCGTAGCCTAGATTCTTGGTTGTGTTGCCTCTACATCGTCGCCGCTTGCACAGTGCCAATTCGTCGCGTCGGTGTCCTGTAATTCGACTTAATCTGGTAATTCAATTTCGTTTAGCGATTCGATTTAATTCCATGAATTTGATTTTATTTAGGAATTTCTGTACATCGATTTAACAAACTTGGACCAATCCTTCTTAAGTATTGTGCTAATCTTTCACTTGTTTAATTCCAATCACGCTTCAAAAGATTTACTAGTCTTTTTTCTTCTTGGGTCAAGAACTGGTCTAATTTTTGAATTTGGGATGTTTAAATTTCTAAAAATATCAGAATTCATTATTTTTTTCCTCAAATAACAAGACTTTTTTGGATTCTGAGAATTCTTTCATGAAACGAAATCATATGGGTTAGGAATAGGAAACATGTTGATGTTGATGATGGCGCTAGTTTGTTCAATCTTTGATGAGATATAATTTACAGACTCGTCGATGACTCATGTGTATTTAATTTACTTGTAAATTGGACAAACATAAATTGAAGAAATCGATATATGTCCGTTCTTTTGACCCAAATGTTGTACTTTTACATGATGTAGTGTGCCATTCTTCCATTAACACGTTGTGAATTGTTATTGCCATGGGGACTTGGATCAATAGGTATAATTAAGCTACAAATCTTGAGAAGTTGCTAGAAATTAGTATTTGCTTGCATTTTCATATCTTCTTCATATGAACGTTGAGAATTAATGTATGTGCCTTTATTCAACATTACCAAGTCTGCATTTGTAGATAGTTCTTGAATATTTGAAGAATTTTTTTGGCTTTGTTATCTTGTTAAGCTTACATGTGATTCTTAATTGTAATATTAAAAAGTGTAACGGTTGTTACTCAAAAGTGTAGTTCTTTTTTATTGAAAAGTGGCAATTGTTGTTATTTAAAAGTGTTGTTCTTTATTATTGAAAAGTGTTAATTGTTTTATTGAAAAGTGGTAATTTTAATATTGAAAAGTGTAACAGTTGTTACTCAAAAGTGTAGTTCTTTTTTATTGAAAAGTGGCAATTGTTGTTATTTAAAAGTGTTGTTCTTTATTATTGAAAAGTGTTAATTGTTTTATTGAAAAGTGGTAATTTTAATATTGAAAAGTGTAATTGTTGTTACTCAAAAGTGTAGTTATTTCTTTTTGAAAAGTGACAATTATTGTTATTGAAAAATGTAGTTTTTTCTTATTGAAAAGTGGTAATTGTTGTTTTTATTGAAAAATGTAGTTTTTTCTTATTGAAACGTGGTAATTGTTCTTACTAAAAAGTGGTAATTATTTTTATTGAAAAGTGTAGTTATTTCTTATAGAAAAATGTATATATTTCTTATTGAAAAATGAAAGAATCTTCTTATTGAAGTGATAATTTTGCTAAGTGAATAGAATTTGAACTTGTGACCTCACACTTATGAAATATGTCTATAACCACTAGAACATCAATTACTTAATTATATATATTCGTCTTTATTAATAAATAGAGAGTTGGCTTGTGCATTAGTGTGCATATGCACACTGTGCACATGAGACTAACTCAAACTTTAAAGGGTTTGAATATAGTTTATTTATATTGAACCTGAGTTCGAGTTTAATTATTGTTGGGGTTAAACAAGTTTCACATCGAAAAAACATTAAAAAATCATGAGATATATATAAAAGGGATGGACTACTACCCCATTGGTAAATTCTAAAGCAAAGTCGTAAGAATTTGGTCATCAAAAAATTGACAATATCATACAAAAGTGAAATAAGAATTGTTCTCCCCGTAACCCAACAATAATCAAATATGTTGTTGGTTTACAATATTTTCAAGTTTAATCGAGCATGTGCAAGCCCAATTTCAAACACCTCTTTAATTTCATAGTGTGGAGTCACATGCTGTCCACTGCCGCAAAGTGGCTTCCTGGTGGTACGTATTAGATTGTGTTGCATCCCACTTTGCTATGTGGATTAATTCTAATCATATAGTGTAATGCATTAAATAATTATATAATTAGTAGTGGTTACTGGTGTAAACTATAAAATATTCACTTAACAAGTTTTGTTTAAGATTTAATTTGCTTGGTAAGATAATGATCAATGCAATTTTATATATTTGGTGCAAAGTTTTTGGATAGTTAAGTACGCATGCTTGGATATATTATAGTATATATATAGAAGAGATGGGTACAATTTTATTTAACATGGGTATTAAATTCAGACCATAGAATATGGACAAAATTTTATTTATTTACTTATTTACACATTTTTTAAATAAAACTAATCCATAAATTTTGACTGTATACATCTATTTGTAAACCAGAGGCCTAATAATCATAGCTAGACATAAAGTGAAATGAAAAATCTAAATAAATATTTTATTTTGCATTGTTAGCAATTTTTTATTTTAAGAATTTTAATTATTTTTGTTATAGACGAGTATTATGAAGTAGAATTTTAATTATTTTTGTTACTTAATTGATATTATCTAGTGTCATCATAATATTATACTGATAAAATAGTAAATATGTTATTAAATTTAATCTATTTATTTTAAAACATAAAAAATTATTTGTCTCATTTGATTCTATTTCTTGAATTTTATTTTATTTATATTTTATCTTTTAAAATGATTTAAATATACAATATATTATAAATACTATTTTTATTAATTAACATTCCCCATAATACGTCATCTAGTGTATATATATATATATATATATATAAAATTTGCGATTAGGTTTACAAAAAATTACATTATGCAAATCATTCAGAATCTTGGCAAAAACTTGTGTGAGACCGTCATCTTTTTCTGTGAGACGGATCCTTTTAACCCATATTTCAAAATTTTGGGTAAGATAATCCATTTTTTTTCTCCAGATTTTGGTTTGTAAAAAAAGTGATAATGTTTAAGTAAAATGTGATAATATTTTTAACAAAAGTGACTATCACTTTTTACTTAAACACTATCACTTTTTGCTCAAACATTATCACTTTTTATATATAAAGGCCGTCTCACGAATCTCATTCTGTGAAACGGTCTCACCCAAGACTAGCCCCAGAATCTTTATATATGCTATAGCTGAGGGTGAGACACTATCTAGAACTTATTGACCGAGAATAACTATACAGGTTGAGTAAGAAAAAAAATAGAAAAAGTATGTGGGGCTTGAGAAATTCTATAAAAATTTGACCAGAAAATTGTTGGACAAATTTTGTGATTCACTTGCTTAAGTTGAGTTGCTCTCACTCATGTCACTATTTTTTCTCGAAATTTGAGGTATAATCCAATACCTACTTTTCAAATACATTAATCTAACAAATCAAATGCTCTCTCAAAAAAACCAACTCCAGATCAATCGTGAGAAACTGGAGTTAATGCGCCTGACGAGCCACAATATGAGCTCTAGCATTACCTGTTCTGGGCAAGTAACAAACAGTGCATACATGCACATTTGTCATTAATTTCCAAATTTGATTTAGAATGAAACCTTCACTTTTCCAATACTCCTTCCTGCCTCCAAGCAGTCTGATTTGATCGTGATGTTGCGTGCTTGATGTTGGAGGCCTTTTCTGAGTCCTTCTCGAATAACCATCAATTCGGCTCCTAGAATGGAGCCGTGGTCTGTGATCGTGCGTCCATATTCCTCCGTTTCATCACTTGAATTCTTTTTAATCACCATTCCAACGTCGTACCTTTCTTCTTCTTCTTCAAATAAGGCCGCATCCACCTCGATTGTTAGATCGTTCTCGGATTCCTGGACGTTGCCACTCATACTAGTGGCTACCTCATTGATATGCCCATGCTTACTACTGTGTTGACGGTACTCATTCAGGTATATTTTCATCCCGAATAGACTTTCCTCTCTCTGCCTCTTCGTGTTACACCCTTCAGGGTCAAATCTTCTTTTACATCGCTCTTGCCAAATTGCCCACGCCACCATGCAAATCTCCTCCCTTTGCTCTTTTGGGAAATAGTCGAAAATTAGGCATCTAAAATCCTTCGTGCCTCCATTTTTTCCACTTTTTAAAATTTTCCACCATGATGAGGATGTCCAGTGATGTTTCACTTCAGGGCAAAAGAAGATAGCATGAACAGAAGTTGCCACCATCTCCCCACACAATTCGCATTGAGCATTTGAGATAATATGCGTCTTTCAAGGTTGCTTTCCACCGGAATGAAATCATGCATAAATTTCCACCAGAAGATACGTACTTTTGGGGGTATGTTGAGCCTCCAAATTGACTTCCAAATTCTTTGGGAGGACGTCCCATTCGATGTTGAGTGACTTTCCCTGATGTGATTGTCCAACACTCTAGCAGTTTTATAACCTGATTTTACAGAATAATCACCAAATTTATCGAATTTCCAATAAAATGAATGTTTCACCTGCCCCTCCAATCGGTGTTTGTTGAATTGCACTTTGTTCATATGGAAGGAAAGTCGCTTCCACCAAATCTGCATTCCATTGTCCCTGTTGGTCTATGAATCGTGCAATAGTGGAACTTGAGGCAATTTGAGATTCAATTCAGTCTCTACCCAAGCATCTTTAAAGATGTGGATCTGATTCCCATTCCCCACTCTCCATCTTAGCCCATGGTTGATGATTCGCTTACTCCAACACAATGATCTCCATAAAAATGAGGCATTGGTTCCAATTTCCGCATCCAAAATTGAATCAAATCTATAACACCTTTCTTTCAATACTCGTGCAATTAAGGACTCTGGTTTTCGCATAATCCTCCAAATCTGTTTTACTAATAAAGCCTGATTTAAAAGAGTTAGTTGTCTAAATCCCATACCTCTTCATCTTTGCTGGCACATAGCTTATTCCAACTTCTCCAATGAATTTTATTTTCCGAATTTTTTGATCCCCACCAGAACCTATTCAAGGTCCGTTCAATACTCTCACATATGGAAGTGGGAATTCTGAAGCAACTCATGGCATAGGTCGGGATTGCTTATAATACTGCCTTGATGAGCACCTCCCTTCCTCCAATAGAAAATTTTATATTTCTCCATCCTTCCACCCATTTATTGATTTTATCTAAGATAAAACCAAATTGCATTCTCTTTGCACGCATGGAGAAGGTTGGTAACCCCAAAAGTAGAGAAGATGCCCCTTATCGATTCTCACTCCCAATAATCTCTTCAGTTCATTTTTCCTTCTCTAAGGTGTGCCCGGTCCAAAGGAAATGGACGATTTCTGATAGTTAATAAGTTGGCCAGATGCTCTTTCATACTTAGACAGACCCTTCATAATATTTCGGCACCCTTGAGTTATGGCTCTAAAGAGGATGAGGCTGTCATCCGCAAAGAGTAGATGTGAAATCTTAGGCGCAGTTCTTGCTAGGGGTGGCAATTTTCGACACGACACGATAGCACGATACGAATCCGACACGAAAATTACGGGTTTGTGTTTGGCCTTATCGGGTTCGTGTCGTTATCGGGTCGACCTGATAACGACACAAAAATTTCGTGTCGGGTTCGTGTCAACCCATTAAGCACGATAAGATTAACAGGTAACCCATTAACTTGTTAATAACCCGTTAACCTGTTATTTATCTGATATGACACGACACGATAATGACACGTATCCGATAATAACACGATAATTTTTTATATTTATATAAATATATATATTTTTTGATATTTAATATAATTTTAAATTGATTTATTTTCTTATCGTTTAGTTATCGTGTTACGTGTCATTATCGTGTCACGTCGACATGAAAATTATCGTGTTGCTATCGTGTCGTGCCGACACGAAAATTATCGTGTTCGTGTCATGTCGACACATATCCTTATCGTGTCGTGTCACTATCGTGTCGACACGAAACACGACACGATAACACGATTTGCCACCCCTAGTTCTTGCCACTTTAATTCCATTGAAGGCATCGTTGTTTCTTAACATTGTCATTATGGATGAGAGACCTTGGGAACACAAAATAAATAGAAAGGGCGACAAGGGGTCGCCTTGTCTAATTCCCCTTGAGGGGGTGATTTTGCCTTGGATTCTTCCGTTGATTTTGATTTCAAATCTGACTGTGTACATGCAATCTAAAATCAATTTGATCCATCTCTCACTGAATCCCATTTTCTTCATTATTTCCTCCAAAAAGGTCCATTCCAATCTATCGTAGGTGTGAACAATGAGATATGATCATCGTTGAATTGGTGAGTGGGGAATGACTTGTATTTATAGGAGTAATTACATTATAACCTAATTACATGATTTTAGAAAAAGGTAAATACAAAAGGTAAATACAACAATTATGTCCTATATACAAGGAATGTTTGACTATTCCTTAATATCCCCCGTCAAGCGATGTGTAGGATGAGGAAAAACGCAGAGCTTGGATCGAAGGAACTCGAACGTCGGGCAAGGAAGGCTCTTCGTGAAGATGTAGGCGAGCTGAAGATGTGTGGGGACAAACTGTGTGGACAGCTTACCAGAGGTGACGAGCTCGCGAACAAAGTGACAATCGATGTCGATGTGCTTTGCCCGTTTGTGTGCCACTAGATTTTAGCTGAGAAAAAGGGCGCTGTTGTTGTCGGAGAGGAGAACAGGGCGAGCTGGTAACGGAATGCGGAGCTTGCGGAGCAGAGAGGTTAGCCAAACGACCTCGGCAGTTGTGTTGGCTAAGGCACGATACTCCGATTCACAGCTAGAGCGAGCAATAGTGTGTTGTTTCTTAGCACTCCAAGACATTAGATTTCCACCTAAGAAAACTGAATAACCATAGGTGGATCGACGACTTTCCACACAACGAGCCCAATCTGCGTCCGAGTAGGCGACCATAGAGGAGTCTGGTCGTCGAGTAAAAGAAAGGCCAAAGTGGATAGTGTGCTTGACATAGCGAAGAATCCTCTTTACTGCCGAGAAGTGGTCGCTGGTCGGCGCCTGGAGAAACTGGCTGACATGATTTACCGAGAAGGATAGATCAGGTCGAGTAATGGTGAGATACTGGAGGGCGCCTACCAATGAGCGATAAAGAGTTGGATCCGAAAAAGGGTCACCAGTGCTGACCAGGGTTTCGCCCGCGGCCAAGGGAGTGGCAATGGGCTTGGAGTCTTGAAGTTCTGCTCGCTCAAGAATCTCGCGAGCATATTTGGACTGCCCGACGAACAACCCAGAAGAGGTGTAAGAGATTTTCAAGCCTAGAACGTAATTAAGGTGACCAAGATCTTTGAGTGCGAACTCCTTGTTCACCCTAGCAATAATGCGAGCAACAGTGGCGGGGTTATTCCTAGTGACAATGATATCGTCCACATACAAAAGGAGATAGACGACCGAGGAATCCCGAAATTGGTAAAACAGCGAGGAGTCAGACTTGCACTCCTTGAAGCCAATGCCGAGCAGGATAGAGCTGAACCGCTGAAACCAGGCCAAGGGGGCCTGGCGAAGACCATATAAGGCCTTCTTTAGTTTACAGACATGATCCGGGAGCCGAGGATCGACAAAGCCAGGAGGTTGAGCCATGAAGACTGGTTTCTGGAGATACCCGTTAAGAAAGGCGTTCTTGACATCCAGCTGATGGAGGGGCCAGTTATGTTGGACAGAGAGAGCCAAAATAACACGGACAGTGGTCGCCTTGACAACCGGACTGAAGGTGTGAGAGAAGTCCATACCAGGGATTTGGGTGAAGCCTTGAGCGACCAGTCTGGCTTTGTGCCGTTCAATGGAACCATCCGATTTGTACTTCGTTCTAAAAATCCATTTAGAACCAACAATGTTCGCATCCTGAGGGCAAGGAACAAGATCCCATGTTTTGTTAAATCGCAAAGCATCAATTTCTTCCTGCATGGCGGCCAACCATTCAGGGGACTTGGCGGCAGATTTGAAACCACGGAGTTTCGAGGAGGCAGTGAGGGCACCGAGCAGGGCAGTGGAGGCCAAGTTTAGTGGGTACTTCGGTTTGAAGATCCTAGATTTTGCTCGCGTGATCATTTGGTGGTTAGACCGTGGTCGCTCCATTAGTGGGTCAATGGTCGACAGGGGTTGCTCGGCCGGTGCAGGAGGAGCAGGTGGCTCCGCAGTAGGGGCTGGCAGAGGAAGTGGGTCCTCGCTAGGGTCAGAAATACATGCCGAGCAAGACATGGTCGAAGTGGGAGCAATAGACTCAGGGGAGGAGTCATTCGAGGAGCCCAGGTCGGCATCCAAGAAGGAAGAGACCACTACATTGGTCGGCAGGGGCCGAGCATTACCTGAAAAGGGAAAGTAATCTTCATCAAATATAGCATGTCGAGTAACAAATACTTTGGAGGAACACCGGAAACCCTTGTGAAGGCTACTGTATCCCAAGAAAATGTATGGTCGGCTGCGAGGAGATAGCTTGTTCAAGGCATAATCGCGTAAGTACAGAAAAACCCGACAACCAAAGGGCTTGAAATTCCCATAGAGGGGCATAGTGCCGAATAAAACCTGAAACGACGATTTACCATCCAAAATAGAGGATGGAAGGCGATTAATGAGATGTACTGCAGTAGCAAAGGCATCGAACCAAAATTCACTCGGAGCACGAGCATGGAAAAGCATGGAGAGACCAATTTCAGTGATATGGCGATGCTTTCGCTAGGTGCGACCATTCTGCTGGGGTGTGTAAGGGCATGGAATTCAATGTAATATTCCATGTTCGGTCATGAAGGCGTGAACAGTATTGTTAACAAACTCAGTACCACCATCACTCTGAAAAACTTTAAGAGATGTCGAAAACTGGGTGCATACAAACTTGTGAAAGGCAACCAATGTAGCAAAAAACTCAGATTTCGCACGTAGAGGATATATCCATGAGAAACGAGAAAAGTCATCGACGAACACAGCATAATAGCGAAAACCAGAAAACGCAGTTACAGGGGCGGGACCCCAAAGGTCGCAATGAACTAAATCAAGAGTAGCAGAAGCACGTTTTTCATTAATGTGAAAAGACAAACGTTTACTCTTGGCCAACTGGCAAGCGGTGCAAACAGTAGGGTTTGGCAAAACGGAATTAACAAATATATGCCCTAATTTATTTAAATCCTTAATAACATCAAAAGGAACATGTCCCAAACGAGAATGCCATAAATCAAAGGAAGCACGAGCAGCATCGGGCTTCTTCAAGGCAGCGACCAAAGCTGGGAGTGCCCGTTCCAACACGTACAACCCCTGTTCACAACGCCCCTGAGCCACCACTTCCTTGGTAGCCCGATTCTGAACAACAAATGTCTTGTCAGAGAAGCAAACATCAACTGGAAAGTCAGACGTGAGCTTACTAATAGATAAAAGATTCTTGGTGATATGAGGAACAACAAGAACATCTAGAAGACCAATATCCTTAGATATTGAATGCAAACCAACATGAGAAATCCGTAATGAATTACCATTACCAACAATAACCTGACCATTACCAGAATATGGAGCCGAGTCCAGATGCGAGGTACTGGAAGTCATATGAGCCGAGGCTCCTGAGTCAACATACCAATCCGAGGAGGCCGGCAAGGAGACGGTGCAAGCCGAGTGAAAGGCTTGAGCAAGGTTGGCGGATGGGTCCTCGGACAGGCGGGTAGATGGGCGAGCAGGTTGACGAGGATCTGGTCCGCGAACAAATCGCTGAGGGCATTTGTTGGCATAGTGCTCGCCACGACAAATTTGGAAACGAGGGACGTAGGATTTCCGCCCTCCGCGACCACCATAGAAGTCGGGGCGACCACCACAAGGGAACCCAGAAGGGCGACCACCAGTGTGGTCGCGAGTGTTCGAGCGACCAGAGGGTTAATCGCGAGCATAAAAGGCAACTGGAGCAGGTTCAGCGAGACCAGGCTTGTTAGTGATCTCAAAGGCAATTGCCTGATGCAGTAAGTCACGGAAAGCAGGCACAGGCGAGAGGGTCATTCTGGTGTCGGCAAACCCACTGAATTTGGGGCCATGACCCCGTAGAAACCAGTGTGACATGTCAGATTTGTCCACTAGTTTACCGATGGCGGCAAGTTGGTCGCACAAAGCCTTAAAACGCCGACCGTAGTCGGCAACAGGGAGAGAGTCACACTTGAGGAGAAGGATCTCCTCACGAAGTTGGGTGATTCGTGACTGGGAGGAGTGACTGAAGGCATCCTCCAGAGCAAGCCAAGTTTCACGGGCCGTGTCAAATTGAAGGGCAAGGACTTTCTGATCCTTCGTTTTCCAGGCAGCGAATGTCGTGTGAGTGGCGGCAGGGGGGCGGATGTGTCATCCACAATACCTTAGTGATCGGCACAAGTGAGCATCGGGACAACCTGTTTCTTCCATAGGAGATAATTGGAAGAAGAGAGTTTCACCGTAACCATATGAATAAGGACATACATAGGGATAGAAGAGTCTGCCATTGAAGGGAGATGACTTGTATTTATAGGAGTAATTACATTATAAACTAATTACATGATTTTAGGAAAAGATAAATACAAAAGGTAAATACAACAATTATGTCCTATATACAAGGAATGTTTTACTATTCCTTAATAGTAGGCTTTGTTCATATCAAGCTTGAGTGCCGCAAAACCCGGAGAGCTTTTGTTATTTCGCATCCAATGTAAGCATTCAAAGCCCAACATAACATTATCCGTAATTAAACGGTCCGGTGCAAAAGCGCTCTGCTCTTCATCAATCACATCATCTAACGCCCTTTTTAGTCTGTTTGAGATTGTTTTGGCAAGTATTATGTAATTCACATTGCATAGTGAAATTGGTCTGAAATCAGAGGCTCTTTTAGGAATTTTCTTTATTGGGATCATGGTAATTAGAGTATCATTCCACTCCGCCACACTCTTTCCTCCATTCAAAATATCCAACATTGCAACAACTGTTTCTCTCCCCAAAATTGACCATCCTTCCTGAAAAAAACTTGTAGGTAGACCATCAGGACTTGGGGCTTTCCTCGGATGAAGTTCCTTAGCTGCCTGAGTAATTTCCTTCTCAGAGAAAGGGTCATTGAGGAAGTTCTTTGTCTCTCCACTTAAGACCTTGGTAACATTTCCGATCACTTCGCGAATGATGGTTGAGTCTGGATTGTTGGTTGTGCAAATGGATTGAAAGAAGAATTCAATTTGTTCAGTCACAGCCTTTTCCGATTCATGCCAAACTCCCCTTTCATCATATATGCCCCCAATGAAATTTGTACGTAACCTTTATGTTGCTTGTTGGTGAAAATAAGCAGTGTTTTTGTCCCCTGCTTTCATCCAAGAGATTCTAGAACGTTGAAGCCATTTTTACTCAATTCTAAAGTTCAGTTTCTCAACTTCTGCTTCAATCTCCTTAGCTTGATCCCCACATAAAGAGTCCCTCACTTCCTCTAGGATGATATCTAATTTCATTTCAGCTTCTGCCGCCCTTTTCTTAAGATTTCCAACTATTTCCTCAACCCACTTTTGCAACCCCTCTCTGCATACTTTTAATTTTTTTCCATACCCCACATCCAAATTTGCTTGCTCCCATAACTCCTTAAACTTCTCATGATATCCTTCCTCTGAGACCAGCTTCGTTCAAAATAGGTTGGTTTTCTTCCTTCCAAAGATAAACCACTCATTTTACTACTAATTGACAACTTAACAGCTCTGTGATCAGATCGAAAAAAACCCAGATTTTTTCGTTTCAATCTTCACCTCAACATTAAGACAAGATTGTGAAGCAAATAATCTGTCCAGTTTTTCTCTAACCAGTTTCACCCCCCTTCGTTTATTGGTCCAAGTAAAAGATGGGCCTTTTACTTCCACTTCTCTGAGTTCCAATTCATTAATTACATCTTGGAAGCCCAGAATTTGAGAGATAGGACGGTTATTGGAATTATCCAGTTTCCAGATTTCACGTTGTCCTAAGATTTCATTGAAAACTCCTCCTACTATCCATGGGATATCCAAATTTTCAGAGTGGCTCATACGAATGGCTCTCAAAAGATTCCAAGAAATAATCCGACAATGAGTTTTAGGGCTTCCGTAGAAGCCCGTAAATCTAAATTGAAAATTATTCAGCATCACTACGCAATCAACATGGGCATTCGAGTAAGAAGTCAAAGATACTGAAGCTTCATTAGTAGCAAAAAGAAGTACACCACCACTCCTACCTATGACATCCGCCCCAATACACAGATTAAACCTAAGTACATGCTTCATAGAACTAGCAGTTTTGACAGAAATTTTTGATTCAATCACAAACAAAATAGAAGGTTTTTCCGATCTAACAAGTCGGCTTAACGCTTGAAATGCTCGTATGCCGCCCAAACCCCGAGTGTTCCAAATGATGCAACTCATGGGTTAGAGCGGGGTTGAGTTTCCCCAACCTCCGCCTGACCATCCGGATCTTTGTCTTCTTCATCACTCTTTGCTCTTTTTGCCCCTTTCTACTTATTTTGCTCCTTTGCTTCCATTTCCTGTTCCATTTTTTCCCCTATTTCCTTCTTAGCCACTGCCAAGTTTTGTCGAACTATTTTCTTGGGAGGTGCTTGCGATGCTTTGTCTTTCTGAGGATTCTTCAGAGGAGAGAGGCGATCCGCTAATGTTTTGGCCGGTGTAAGTGCTTGCCGAGTTTTTGAGGCCATATTGCTGGATTCTCCTATTTCAACCAATTTGTAGGCATTCTCCTGGGGATTTGTGTATGCAAGATAGTGCTTTCCAATTCCCATGTTTTGCATGTACTAATCATTAATGAGGAGAGGGAATACTCCACTATTGTAAGGTATCAGTCTTGGGTAGTGTGCATATTGAAGAAGCTGCTCTTCTCCGTAAAGTTGTGCCCCATTAAACACTAGATTCATTATGTTTAGGCTCTGATTTCCATCCTTCCAAGCCCCTAAATGTTCTGATTGTTCCACGACAGTCGCTAAAGTGCCTTCAACCGCCTTTCCTTTATTCTCACTGATGGGTGGGCCCTGTGGTTCTTGTACCTCTTTTGGTGGTTGCTGTTGTGGTACTGGTTTTCTGTTCATCTTTTCCCATTCCTCAAGATCCTTTGTTGTCAGGCCATTCTCTCCCTTCGCACGGAACCAAAGTGGAAACATCCTTTTAGCCTTTTGCATGTGTCCCTCTTGTTCATAGTTTGATGGGCAGTCCTTTTCTATATGGTTAAGCAGGCCACACACATAACAAAAACTCTCAAGTTTTTCATAGCGAAAGAAAACACTAAGTTGCATACCTTTTGCCGTTATGTTCAAGCTTTTTTTTTCAGTGGTATTTCAAGATTCAGCATCACACAAACTCTGAGGCATCTACCAACCACGATCTCCTCCTCCAGTGGCATATCTACCACCAACACCTCTCCAATGGATTCTCCCACTCGTCTACCGATAGGCTCGTTCATCCTCAGGATTTGGAGTCCATGGATTTGGACCCAAACCAGAGCTTTTTTCACATGTAAGTCCGATGGGGTCTCCCTCCCTGTGAGTATAGCACACACCAGCCAGGATTCGTTGATCGTCCATGGTTGACGATGGTAAGCTTTGTTTCGTTCCACAGCGTTACCAAACTCGAATATGTAAAGACCTTCTCCCACTTGGGATGCAGAGAATGTCCCTTCCACTCGCCACACACCTCGAGCCGCTTCAGCAAGATCAGCGGCAGCAAAACGTCTTTTGATGGTGAAACGACCCAACAACAGGTGTCTCGGACGGGTAAACTCAGAAGTAGCGATGGAGATACCGTCCGCATCAGGGTCAGAAAGAGACATGCGGCTATACATCGAGTGTATCTGATCGGCCATAAGAAGATAATAGGCAACAAGGAAGATGGAGAACAAGAAGGAATGGTGAGTATGGGAACCCAAAACCTGGGTTAAAATAGCCAAAACCACCGTCCTAAGTGACCAATCCATAGCGGAGGCACTGGCAGAAACCGAGGCACTCAAAACCCTACCGATTTGAGTCCCGGGAGAGGTTGGATGATAATCTTTCTAAAAGATCCGGCTATCTCAGGTAATGATTAGGCGTGATATCTTGGGTAATTAAGATTTGATCAGAGATTAGCAAATAATTTGTTTACCGCGTGTGGCGCGTGGGGAAAAGGCCGACTGTTCACATTTTGGGAGAGAAATTAGTTTTTCTTGCCCTACTATTAAATTATCTTATTTGGTTAAATTTGTCTATTGTAATTTATCTTCAAATGTTTGTAAACAAAGATGGGGTTTTCTTACGGTAGTCAAATTGTACAAAGTGACTATCATAGTCAGCACGTGGAATCGCGCCACGTAGTATCATATGCGTCGTATGAACCTGCTACTTGTTCTACAGGTTTAAGTTAATTAAATAATTTCTAAATTATATTTACATATTTACAATATTATCCTTTTGTAATAAAAATTAAAAAATCTAAATAAACAAATAAAAATAACCTAATTAATTAAATGAGGAATGGGTTCATATTAGAGATGTCTATCGGGCTGGCCCTAGCTCTATAGGGTCAGCCCTACAGGGCTACAAGCTAAATGGGTTAGGGCCTTAACCGGTTCATACTTAACGGTCCCTCAATTGTTGGGACCTAACCCTAACCCTAGCGGGCCACGGGCTAAACGGGCCACTAACGGGCTATAATAATTTTTTTTAAATTAAAGGTCACAATTGGCACGTCAAACAAGAAAATGAAATAGAAAGATATATAATTAGTTAATGATCAGTAAATGAGAACACAAAAGTATGATTTAAACACAATTCTAGAAAACAAAAGTATGATTTAAACACAATTCCACAACTAATTGGTCCTTAGTATGACCAAATAAAGCTAAACAAATATCATAATCTAATAAAAAATTAGTAATAATGACTAATGGATGATAATTGACTGCTTAATGCATATCGTTATGGTTATGGGTCAAATGACCCAAAATTTGTTTGCATGTTATTTATTACAACAAAAAAAAAAAAAAAAGGTAACAACTCGGGCTAGCGGGCTGGCCCGGTTTAGCCCGTGGGCTAACCGGTCCGGGTCAAAAAGCCCGGATTTAAACGGGCCTATGATTCATGAACCCTAACCCTACATTTTTCAGGGTTAAACAGGCCGGTCCGGTTAGCCCGACCCTGATAAACATCTCTAGTTAATAATCCCAATTCCAAAGAATTCATCACGGTTTGCTCACTCTTCTTCCCCACCAAATCACGGGGTCATTTGTTTATAAAATTTTATGCGCCGTCATCTTCCAATTGCTTCAGCTCCAACCGCCGGTCGGTAACCTATCGGTCGTCGACCCTAATGACACCCCACCCCTTGTCGGCGCCGACCTAGAATCGTGACTGGAATCGCTGCAACTCTCGATGCAAATCTTCACCCTCAACACCCGCTGTCACCCGCTGCAACTCACGACGCCGGTCGGGCTGCTCCCATGCCTCAACCAGATGGCGACGATCAGAACCTCTGTTCCCTAATCCCCCGATCCAGATTTCTTGCGGCCCAGATCAACGAATCGCTCTGCCGCCTGTTGTGCACGCTGCCACCGACAGCGCCGCTCACTTCACACGACGGAGTCCAGCCTGATTTGGCCTTTGATTCACATGCTCGCGTTCCATCCACGATCGCCACAAACTTGGGTAGCGGTGATGGCCTGTCCAGTCGCACATTACATGAGTCACACGACCGTGTTCCCAGCGACGAATCGGCTCCGGCTGCCCCCCAACATGGTGGTCGGCGATGGCTTGTTCGGCCAGCCGACCGGCCATTGCAGCCTACACATACAGACATACTGCCATCGATTTTAATTAAATTAATTAATAGTTAGTTTTAAATTTATATATTTTAATTAAATTAATAAATATAATAAAATATTTTATAATATAAGGATAAAAATGTAATTTTAAAATTACTCCCTCTCTCCATAGAAATAGACGTTATATAGTTTGAATTTTACACCATAAATAAAATATCAACTATTGTTGGAGACAGGTAGAGAACATTTTACATTAATCACAATAAACACTCTTAATGAAAATGATATAATTATTAAATCTAGGTACTTTATTTTTATTTTACCGCATTAAATCAAAAATTTACAAGAAATTTCGTCAAGAAGATAAATTTAGATAAATTTCCATAATCAAATTAATTACAAAAGCCTTGATGAAATTCGAGTGCCGTGGTATTTCACAGAGGCGGTTCATGTAGCCGATTTTTTTCTATTTTCCTCTTTTATTAATTAAAGTTCAATCCCCATCGACTCCTTTATCTATAAAAAAAATCATTTTCATAATTTTATCTCCTCACTCCTAGGGGTGTAAGTGAGTCAAGCCTACTCGCGAGCTACTCGTGCTCGACTCGAAAAAAAATCGAAATCGACTCGAAGTTAATCGAGTCGTGTCGAGTTTCGAGCTACTCGAGTAGCTACCGAGTTCGAGTTCGAGCTCATAGATACTCGGCTCGAAAGGCTCGCGAGCCTAATCGAGCTTGAACAATATTTACTATTTTGCCATTAATATAAAATTTATATTTATATACGAGTAATCGAGTCGAGTCGAGCCGAGTCGAGCTCGAGTTTATTTTAGAAAAAAATATGTTTTAAAATTAATTTTGAAAATTATATAGGTAATCGAGTCGAGCTCGAGTTTATCGAGTTTCTTATCGAGTCGAGCTCGATCTTCAAAATTTTAGGCTCGACCGAGTCGAGTCGAGTTTCGAGTATAACAATCGAGTCGAGTTTCGAGCTCAGCACTGCTCGGCTCGACTCGGCTCGTTTACACCCCTACTCACTCCTAATAATAAAATTTATGGCCTTGGACACCGACAACGACTACAAAGAAAATGCGCTAAGCCCACCCCTCCAAATCTGTGGCGGCCTTGGACACCGACTGCAAAGAAAATGCGCTAAGGCTGACAGTTTTTTACCGAATAGAATGACACGAAACATTTGCTGAATGTAAAAAAAATATTACTACCTACATTAATTATTTTAATTATTTAATTGGTTTAATTAATTTAATTTAATTATAGTCATTTTTTATTTTTTTAATATTAGGAGTATTATATATGTGTAATATATTTTCTTTTAAACTTATTTGTTAATAATTAAAAGATAGTTATGCATGTTTGGAATTTAAATTACATTTCAAAAAATAATATAAAATGTTCATATTTGTATTCATTCAATTCTAAATTATAAATAATACTATGTTTTAAAAAAAATCAATACATTAAAATTTATATTATTTGAAAAAAATAATCAAATTTTAATATATTTTAGATAAATGAATGTTCATTCACAAAAGTTTTAGAATTTTAAATTTGACACTACTTCTTCAATTTATAGTAAAGCACTCTTCAATTGACTGTGAAGATTTTTTTACCAAATGATTAAGACAATTTCTCTAGAACCCTTAATAATTTTCTACATATTTTAAAAAAGAAAAAGGGAAAATCTTTAGTCAATTTCAGTTATTGAGTAGAAAAATACTATATATTTACTACTATATATTTATTATTGGCAAATTCTCGTATGCAATTAGATGTATAAATATAATTAAATTTTAAGTTATTTGAATGTCAAATACTTGTATGCACTCGCATGTACGATGCATACTTCAATTTTAATTTTAATTCATCAATTAATTTTAATTTTATCTGCACCCGTTCATTTAATGAGTTCACCTCCCAAATTATTTTTTACTATTATTATTTGCACTCGCTCGTTTAATGAGTTCACCCCCAAATCATTTTTTATTACAGTTATATGCACTCGCTCATTTTATGAGTTCACCCCCAAATCATTTTTTACCACGATTATCTACACCCGCTTATTTTATGAGTTCACCCCCAAATTATTGTTTTACCACGATTATCTACACCCGCTCATTTTATGAGTTCACCCCAAAATATTTTTAAAAAAATAATCACATTTAAAAAACTATATTATCATTTTATTAATTTACACAAAATATAATAAAATAAACTCTAATTTATATATTTACAATATGCAGCCGAGTTACCGTCGATTCACCACCAACTCACCCATATTTAAAAAAAAATCGTAAAAATATAATTAATAAACAACTTTCGAAATTAGCCACAAATCTCGATTTTTTTCTTTTTAATTTTTCTTCCCCCTTCTCTTTTCCTTTATTTCTTCCCATTTTCAGTAGATATGTTTATCCGGGCCGGGTTAACCAGGCTGGCCCGTTTAAACCTTTAAAAAATAAAGGGTTAGGGTTCATGAATTATAGGCCCGTTTAAAATCGGGCTTTTTTGACCCGGACCGGTTAGCCCGTGGGCTAAACCGGGCCAGCCCGCAGGGCTACAGGGCCAACCCGCTAGCCCGAGTTGTTACGTTTTTTTCTTTTTTTTTTTAAATAAATAACCTAAAATAAATTTTGGGTCATTTGACCAATAACCATAATTATAAGCATTAATAAGCCCATTACCATCCATTAGTCATTATTACTATCTTTTATTAGATTATGATATTTATTTAGGTTTATTTGGTCATATTGAGGACCAATGAGTTCTAGAATTGTGTTTAAATTATACTTTTGTTTTCTCATTTACTGATTATTAACTAATTATGTATTTTTCTATTTTATTTGCTTGTTAGACGTGCCAATTGAGACATTTAATTTTAAAAGAATTTTTTTTATTGTAGCCCGTTAGTGGCCCGTTTAGCCTGTAGCCCACTAGGGTTAGGGTTAGGTCCCAACAATTGTAGGCCCGTTAAATATGAACCGGTTAAGGCCCTAACCCATTTAGCCCGTAGCCCTGTAGGGCTGGCCCTATAGGGTTAGGTCCAGCCCGATAGACATCTCTAATTTTCAGTTTATTTTTCAATTTTTTTATTTATTCATTTTTTTCCTTTTACTTTTTTTATTTTATTTTGATGCCCCTTTCTTTTCAATTTTTTTCATGTGTATTTTTTAAATTTTAATACAAAATAATATTATAGGTATGATTTTATTATAGTCGATCGGCGGTGCACCTGAATTTCAATTTTAATTTGATGAGTAAAGGACCTGCCAGAAATCCATGTCGTTTGGCGGGTGACCCTGCCACCACCATGCCCGACCACCCCCTCGACGGCGACGGCGGCGCTTCCGTCCCGACCATTGAAGCCCGAGACCCCTCCTCGAATTGCAATGGCGATTCTTCACTTCCATGACAATTGACATCATCTTCCATCTCGGCCGAAAACCTCTAATCATTTGGACCACCGACGCGACTGCTTCCATCAATCTCCCTTGTGTTCGCGATCCAGGATCTTCTCCGGCATCAATGGCGCTCGCCTACAACACTCGGATCGACGCCGCCTCGCTCTCGTCGTTCATCTCTGTTCAAATCGAAGCTACATTGTTTCGTCTTCTTCACCCTGCTCCTGCACAGCCTCTTCCTCCGGCTGATGGTGGCCCGACGGAGGACTGTGAGTATGTTGCTGATGGATCTCTGATCGGCCGGCACTCGGAGTCGGTGACCTTGTCGATGAAATCTCAAGCGGCGACTGCTGACCTAGGGTGCCTTCCCATTGAGCTAAGGTTTCGTTCAATCGGGCTTGGTAATGTGCACCCCCTATTTTCTTCAGTACACCTCGATCTGTACTCCCTTCACTTTTTTTATGGTATTATTATTAGTGGTACTGGTATTACTAGTTATTGATTGTGGTATTACTATTAATACACTATTGAATTAATATTAATGATTATTGATTACGGTATTATTGATTATTAATTGTGGTATTATTGGTTATTGTCTGTGGTATTACTGATTATGTGGAATTATTTATTATTGCTTGAGGCATTACTGATTATTATTATTGTTTATGGTATTACATATTATTGTTTATCGTATTACTAATAATTATGTTTTGTATTACTGAATATAATTAGATTTGTGGAATTATTTGTTATTGTATAAGATATTACTCATCAATGTTCGTGGTATTACTAATTATTGTTCATGGTATTATTGATATTTTTTTTTTTTTTTGTATTATTGAATATAATTAGATGTGTGGAATTATTTGTTATTGTATAAATTTTTACTGTAATTAGATGCATGTAATTATTTGTTATTGTAAAGATATTACCAATTATTGTTAATGATATTACTGATTACTGTTTATGGTATTACTGATTACTGTTTATGGTATTACTGGTTATTACTTATTGTATTACTGACTATAATAAAATAATACATATAATATTATTTTGTATTAAAAATTTAAAAAAAAAACTAATGAAAAAAAAAACAGGAAAAAAATGAAGAAATAAAAAGTATGGAATAAAAACTGAAAAATGAGGAGAAAAAAAATAGAGATCTGTGAGTTTTTTTTAATTATGTTTTTACGATTTTTTTCTTAAAATATGGGTGATCTAGTGGTTCGATAGTTTTTTTTAATTATATTTTTACGATTTTTTTTGTAAAAATATGGGTGATCTAGTGGTGAATCGACGGTAACTCGGCAATGACTCGACTGCAAAATTGTAAATGTATAAATTATGGTTGATTTTATTATTATATTTTGTGTAAATTAATAAAAAAGATAATATAATATTTTAAATGTAATTATTTTAAAAAAAAATATTTGGGGGTGAACTCATAAAATGAGCCGGTGCAGATAATTGTGGTAAAAAATAATTTGGGGGTGAATTCATAAAATGAGCGGGTGTAGATAACCATTGTAAAAAATAAATAATTTGGAGGTGAACTCATAAAATTAGCGGGTGTAGATAATTGTAGTATAAATATGATTTGGGGTGAACTCATAAAATGAGCAGGTGCAAATAACTGTAGTTAAAAAATAATTTGGGGGTGAACTCATAAAATGAGCGGGTGTAGATAACCGTTGTAAAAAAATGATTTGGGGTGAACTCATAAAATGAGCGGGTGCAGACAACTGTAGTAAAAAATGATTTGGGGTGAACTCATAAAATGAGCTAGTGCAGATAAATGTAGTAAAAATATGATTTGGGGGTGAACTCATTAAATTAGCAGATGCAGGTAAAATATAAATAAAAACTTAAAATTAAAATTAGGGGGTACGGTGCATACGAGCATACGCAAGTGTTACCCTATTTGAATATATTGTCAATTGTCAATTGAATTGTTGACCTTTCAGATTAGAATAAATTAAAATTGTAGCTCAATTGCACCATACAAGTGTCAATCCATTTAAAATCGTATTTAAATTGCATTGTGCAGATGATGCATACAACACTTTATCATCCGTTTGAATATACGTGACCTTGACATGAAACTCAATTTTAATTTTTGTATGAATTCAGTTTTAATATAAATGTAAAAATAATTTGGGTTGATATTGAGGTTATAAAAACTAAACATTTGATTTCATATAATATAAGTTTCAAAATGGTTCTTCAATTGATTTATAAGTTTATGTTATATGCATCAATAAATATTTAGCAAAATTTCGTGGGGCACACCATTTATAACTAAGCCATAAGGAGGGGGAGAATTAGAAGAATTTGCCATAATTTAATTGAGTGATTTTTAGATTCATTTAGATTCATCCAGGTAGATTTGCACGAAAGTGTTTATATATAAATTTAGAAACGAATAAATAATTATATAGATATATAAAAATATTTTTAATGGTTAATTATAGTGCCCATTCTAGATTCCAACACTCGATTTTGCTAAAATGCACATTTATTTATGATTTATATAATAATTTTCATATTTTATTTGGTTCGTTTTTTTTTTAAATTATTTTATTAAATAAAATTTTGTTAAACTAGAAATTTGGTCCGTCGACTGTCCAATCTCTCCACATGCGAATTGGCGGTAATTTGTGGGTATGTAATGGCCTAGTGTTACACGTCTTCGTTGGGTGCTCAATAGTGTTGCAAATGTGACACAAACTAACTTGTTGGATTTGGTTTCCACATACAAACTAACTTATTACATATTTTTTGTGTTTTAATTAAAAAAATTATAAGAATTAATTAATATTTTATTGCATTTTTTCCCAATTTATTAGTTTGTGGTCTTTAATTATTTTGATGTTTTATTTTTTTATTTAATTCATATAAAATTATTGAGGTTGAGTAGAGCCGTCTACATCCCATTACTTGGGTCAATTACTAAACTAATTGACTGGACCATGAAATTAATTTGGGGCCCGACTATTTGCACCTCCATTTTGGAGTTCTGGAATCTGGACTCCGCCTTTTAATTAATTAATTAAGGGTATATTTGTTTCATGGAGTTAGGGGATTTAGTAATGAGTTTGATAGGTAAACTCATCTTCGATCTCTCCATATTTGATTTCTCATAACTTTAAACACTTTGTCTCGGGTTCATAATTTGATCCGATTTTTATAAACTACATTTCATGGGTTTAGACAACCTAGCCTCCCCTTAAGTTTACTAGTAGGGCACCCGTGCTGACGCACGGACTGTTGTGTTAAAAAATGTGACGACATTTTAAATTTTAAATATTATTTATAGTGTGAATTAATTTTATAATAATACAACTAACTTATATTAAAATATATACACATATATTATCATAAGTAAAAAACTAACTATTGTTAACCAATATTTATTATACTATATCGAATTTATAAAAATAATAAAATAAAGAATGATAAAATGTTCATAAATTATTAATCTTAAAATTTAGTTACATTGATGTCTTATACTATATAAATTTAAACATAGCATAAAAATAAATAAAATTAATGTGTAATAATTAAATATATGTATATTTATGATACAACAAAATTATTAAATTACTATACAATGTTAAAAAATATTACAGTCATTTTTGTAACATAAACTGCATTCAATTAAATAATAAAATTATTTAAATCAATAGTAATGGCTTATAAAAAATAAGTAGCTTAAAACTTATAAAACTTAAAAATTAAATTATTATAGAATCATACATTCCTAAAAACTTCATGAAACACTACATTCTTTGTGATATTACAATCATGATTGTTGTCATGATATAACAGGATTTTCAAACCACGACGATTTGTTATTCTAGATACAACTACATATTTGACCATGACTAAATACAATTTTTTTTAAAAATAACACCTACAATAGAAAATGATTACCCCTGGCTTTTATTAATAGTCATAGCATACGACACAATCAACGAAAACTGTCTACGTTAAAACTTGAAAGGCAATCTAGGATCAGAAGGTGTCAACGTAAGTCGCGGTATCAATACCAGGTTTCCACAACTACTTCCACTTAGAACCTTAGATTCAAGAACTTTATCAACCAACTTGGTTATAACCAACCTAACAATAGAAAAAAAATATTACAGATAAAACAAATGCAAAATTTTAAACGATAATAAATAAATAAAGAAAAAGTTAGTTAAAAAAAAAGACATAAATCTGGTTCCATTGCATAAGCCATTTGAGTGATCTATATTTCTCAATAACATTATCGGCGTTCCAACTTTCAAATTCAATTCATGATAAGGTACACCAGAACACTTCAAACTATTAAAAAATTCTGGAGTATGAACTAATGCCAAATTATCAACATTCAGATAAGATCTGCAAGGACTTTCGGAGCTCAAATAAGTATGTGATTCCTTTTCATTTAACCGAATCATGTGCTCATTTATTGACCTCACAACATTTAACATGGGTGCAAGAATAACTCTACTTTGTAAATAGTCATGATCATCCATCATATTCTTAAAATCAGGATAAATGCTATCAACAATAGTAGAAATCGGATCATCACCACACTTCAGCAAAATATCCTCAGGAATTTGTACATCATATATGTACTCAGTTTCTTTTCCTATAGTACCATCTTCAATAGATATTATCCATTCAAAAAAAGAATTCAATTCATGTAGAAGTTCATCAGATCTTAGGTGTTGAACCCTCATGTTCTCAGTGAGTTTCAGAAGAGTACAATCATTCCACAAATTGGATGAATTGATAGTAGCGTGAACGATATCCTGCTTAGTTCCTTTTGGAATAACGGGTAATATCTGACGAAAAACACCTCCAAACACAACAGTCCTACCGCCAAAAGGCAGTTCAGATGACAAAGGATCTGTGAGCTGCATAATATCCTTCAAAGTGGTATCAAGAGCCTCATACAATATCTTTTAACCATTACCGCTTCATCCCATATTATAAGATCACATTTAATCAAGAGTTCAGCAAGAGGACTTACTTGATGAATATTGCATGTAGAATATTCAGTAATATCAATTGGAATGGAAAATCTGAAATGAGCAGTACGTCCACCTGAAAGAAGGAGTGAAGTTATACCACTCGAGGCTACATTAATTACAATCTTGCCCTTAGACCTTAAACATGCTGACAAAGTCTTCCATATAAAAGTTTTACCTATTCCACCATATCCATAAACAAAAAACACACCACCCTTACCGGATTGAATGGAGGTAATTATTCTATCGTACACACCACGATGTTCATCTCTAAGTTTGCTAATTAAATCCTCAAACTCTAACTTCAAATCAGCCCCATTGTATGTAAACTCATTCAAAATCAATATATTTCTAGATGAAAAGTTCGGATCATGGTTTACAACCGGCATGCCAACAAAATCTTGCAAAGACTTACCAAGAGCCCGCAACAAATTATAAATTTCTATCAAACAACAACTCTTTATTTCATCATCTGTCATCATTAATTCTATAAGAAATTACAATTAAAATTATACTCCGTATTAGTTAATTATGATAAAATAAATTAATATAAAATTTTAATTTTTTATAAGTAAAAGAGTGATGAATTTAGGCAAAGTAATGGAAATTTAAAGTTGCATGTTAATTTAAAGTAAATTTAATTGAAATTTAGAGTTACATCTTTTAGAATTTTGATAAATTTGTGCGAAGTAAATTATGTGAAAATAATATAATCAATCAAAGTTGTCAGTAAATCACAAATAATTTAAAGTAATTAATTGACCAACTGACTTAAAATGACTCGCATATTAGTGAAATTGAATAATTATAATGCAATTAAATCAAGAAAGAAAATAATTAAACATACGTGTAAAATGCATAATTCTCTGTCTATTATAAAGAATATCATCAGAGAGATGTCTCCAACACTTTTCTCAAACATCATAAGGTCGACCCAACGAACGTGATGTTAGTAGCGTAACAAATAAAGATCTCATCGAAGATTCTGAAGCCCAACGGCTAACCTCGTCCATACCATCAACATACTCTCTATCATCTTCCAACAAACCTTTAACAAAGCAAGCTTCCCGAAACGTTGGATGAATTACTTCAAATCATCATAAGATGTAGGTTCACGAACTACATTCAATTGTATCCTCAGGTAATGTGCCTCACCAGTACCAGGAGAAACATAACAAATACGTCCGATTGAAAAAACTCTCTTTCTTTCAACCCACACTCTAATTTTTTGCTTCCATACAAAGAATTGTGGTATTTCAGCATAAGTAAAATTTCTTGCTTTAGAAGAATTCTTGTTGAGTTCAAACCAAGCTAAGAACATGCTTTGCTTTACTGGTGATCTTTCCAAGATCGATTTCAAAGATGCACCATCACCAAATAAAACAGTTTGTTGATTAGGAAGATGAAATCTCAAACGTTCAACTCGAGAATTTCTGCAATTAATGTCAAACCCGAAATTTCTCCAAGCAACTTCACATGGAGAAATGTACCTACAGCCATAATACATTTTAACTTCATCTAAATCTGCTTTACCATTAGACTGCTCCTTACTTTCAAAGAACGATATAGGTACACGATCATGTCCTTTGTTGACATACTTGAATAGGTATTTTATGGATCTTGATTGATTACACCATTCAACATTGATGTGTGCACCATACTTCAAAAGAAGATAACGATTATGGGGAACAACGTGTCTGTTATCCAAAACAGAGCCCTTCTTATTCAAAGTCATTCCATAATCCCTTCGCCTATAAATAGGATAACCATCTTCATCAATAGAAGACTCTGAAAGAAATCTTTTAGGAAAATGTTTTGTACATGAACCTTCATCGGTCAATATCATTTAGGAAAATGTTTTGTACATGAACCTTCATGGATTTGCATCACAAGCACCATGAATCATTAAATCACAAACAACATTAAAATATATATTGTGGATCATTTTCCTTATCAGGTAACTCAACAGAAATGATGCGATCAATATCATTCCCAGATAGAAACTGTAACAATTTTTAAAAAATGAGATAAAGAATAATCAATTATAATAAAAACCTAATGTGGCAAAATTAAATATATACAAACCTCATTGTGATTTCAAGAAACACCAATATATGTGCATGGGAAGACCTCGCTTTTGGAATTCAATAGTATAAAGAACTGCAGATAAAATTACAAAAAATATTAAAAGATAAAATGTAGTGAATAGATGTTATTAAATGACAATAAAATTATAAATGTAAAAGAATAAATAAATAAATTTAAATACCTGCTTTGACATTCCCAAATATTTTTTTTTCTTTCGAATATAATTTAATAATCCTTCAAGTTTGATCTTAAATATTAGACATATTATATCTGGGCGGTCTTCAAGATTAAGTCCCTTTTGTTTTAAAAAATATACAATCTCAGGTCATTTTTGATTGCACGTGAAGGTTATAAATAATTGAGGATAACCGGCCCATCTACAAATTGTCATTGCATCTTGATAATTTTGAGCCATGTAGCGTGCACCTCCAGTAAATGAAGGGGGCAAAACAACTCGCTTTCCCAATGCACGGGCATCCGTCTCACCATCTAAAACTGCATCCTGAACACCACTATACATTTCACTACGAAGCTCTACTTGATGTGTTCTTATGTATTTAAGTCTACCAGCTTCAACCATAGTATATGCATCAACAATAAATTGTTAAGTGAGCCTTTTTTAAGACAAAATCGTAGAAGGTTCACCATTCCTATGTTGAAGTCAAAATGCAAAGTACTCTCTAAAACTAACGGACTTACGCGTTCCAGCTCTATGCAACACAGATGTAGCAAATGGAATATCCTCTGTATATCCATCCTCACCATATGGAAAAAGAAGTGGATATTGCAAAGTAAGATATGACAGATTCAACTCTGTAATGCGTTGAAGTTCGCCAGCATAAGTTTGTACAACAATATCCCGACTACCAAGAGTTTGATCAAGGTCACCAACAACCACATCAGCAATCTCAGAGATAGTAGATAAGTTATATCTTCTAGGATCATGTCCCCTTTTAGCAATCAATCTCATAGTAACATTAGAATTTCCTTCAAGAAATTTATGTCTAACCTCTCGAAACTTCTTTGCAAGTACATTATAACCATCCAACATATTTTTTAGAACAGTTATTATTTCAACATGTAATGTATTGATGTGCAGATATGACTTGTTATTAACAAAAAAATAAGATTAATATAAAAGGAGAATGGATATAATTATGTAATTGAATATTAAAATAAAAATACATAACAACATTTATTCTGTTGAAAATTTCGTTCTCAGTATCGTAAATGTACAACTGAGCAAATTTCAGTTGAGATCCATTTGATGGCAATAAACCACCCATTATATGGTAATTTTGTCCATGTAAGCGGAACACGGGTGGAGCGCCTCTGGTATTAAAACTTCTATCAATCTTCCCACCCAAATAAGTAAAGGAGAACATGTTATTAAAAGCACAAACATTATCCAAATAAGGTTTGCTCTTTGCAGTATTACCCCAAAGTGGTTCTTGAAGAATTGGAGGAGGTTGAGGCATATATGATATCTGTATCTTTCCTTGAGTGCAACACAATGAGAATTTTGGTCGTTCTGAAACTCGATGGGACTTTAAGCTTTCATCATACCAAAACATTGCACCACAAAATTGACAATTATAAATAGGATCTCCAATATTCCAATAGTCAATAGCTTTGCAATAAAAAATAAGGAAACATTAAAACATGTTCAATAAAAGAATACTTAATATTAAAAAAATAAAATGATTAATATATATATATGTAGTTAGAATATTTTAATAAATGAAACTGTTATAACTTACATTGTATGTGACTATCATGATCACATGTATCATCAGGTGCTAGTTCAACAATCTCGGGACTCTTCTCACTAAAATTCATTAATTCTTTGAATAATGGATCTCTTGCTTGTAATTTAACAATGTCAGTATCGTCACCAGTCAAATCAACCACAAACGATGAAGATTCATCTAACATTGATCGTTGTGTTGAATTATCGTGATGATTAAAAATTTTATCAGAAGATTAATTACTTGACATTAAAAATTTCGAACCAAATACTGTAAATAATTAAAAAAAAATTAATGTGACATTTAAAAATAATATAATAAACTAAATTTATTCTACTATATTGAACTAATTAAATAAAACAAATACCATTAGAAGTATTGACGAAAGGTTGAACTGAAACACTGCCTAAACTTGATGACGCCAGATTCTGACAAAAAACATAACATCATTTTTTTTTCTGAAATGGAAGCTAGTACTTCTATGAGAACGTGGCTCTTCATTCTCTAATATAAGATAATTATTCTGTCAAAATATATATATATATATATATATATATATATATATAAGATAATTATAAGAAAGAGTAATTAGTTCAAATAAAGGTAGTATATGTATGAATAATATTATTTGATATAAAAAATAATATTTAAATAAATTTACTTTAAAAAAAATACCTTTTGAATTGATATCACTACTTCTTATTTATTATCGTTGAACTTAGAAGCTTGCGGATGATCAATTCACTGTAAAACTTCTCATTCCTTTGAACCAACGATTAAGACAACAACAATAGATAAAGTTAATTGGTACATCATTCAAGTAGGTACTCCAAAAGACATAGGACACAGCCTGCAATAATAAAATGAAAAGTGAATAACACATATATAAAATAAATTAAAAAACAATCATAAAAATGTATTATCAATTGAGCTTTGTTAATAATGGTCTTAGTAATGACACATGTAAAGTCTAAAAGATGATGTACATGTAAAAAAAGAAAATACTCTAATAGGTTAAGAAATAAGTATATTTTTAAGAAATATAAAATTATTAAAAATAATAAATACCTTCATTGTCAAAACAATTTATATTTTGGAACCATTGAACGGAAGACTCATATTTGTAGTAAACCTTAACCCAAAAGGTAAATAATTCATCGTGGCAAAATGTCATATAATTGGTATCAGTCATTTTGTTATCCTCAATAAAAGAGCTCCAATCTTTACCAAATGTGCAACTTGAATTATTATGAAATATCAACTCAACAATCCAACGTTTGTCGTCAACCTTCATCAAATAAATTGAACGTGGAAATACCAACTTATTTCTCAAGAATGGCACGTGGTACAAAATATAAAAATAAAAATAAATGAATATTTGTAAGATTATGATAGACAAAAAGTAATAGTATGTAATACAAATAATAATTAAAAATATATAAAAAAAACATACCACGTCTGCAGCTGGAGGTATAACTTTAAAATAATCATTGACTGAATGATAGTCAAGTGGAGTATCTGAAAAATTAAAAGATTGAAAAATACATGTTTAAATAATAAGAGATAAATTTAATTATATATGTAAAAAATGGGTAGGTCTCTTGTAGACTCAATTTCTTATAAGGAATTGAGTAAATTTTAAAAAATTGGTAGGATTGATAAAAAAATAAAATACGCGAAAAACATGTTTCATAATTTACGTAGTTTAAACGGTTGAGAATAGTTTTTTTTATGTTGAGGTCTAGTGTTCAACTCTTACATCTAACAATTTTCACATATATTTTTTTTTAATTATAAAAGTGCATGTTGAAAATAAGGAAAAGTGTAACATGCAATTTACAATTTTTTAGCATGTTATTTTACAATATTTGCAATAATAATTTCAGTTATAATGACATACACTTGTTAGTGGTGTTATGTTACCCATATTTTGTTGCACTTTTCAGTTGTAGTGACTTACTATTTTCAACAATATTTTTTAGTTATATTGACTTACACTTTTTAGTAATGTTATGCTACACCTTTTAGTCATATTTTGTTGCACTTTTCAGTTGTAGTGACTTACAATTTTCAACAATATGTTCAGTTATAGTGACTTACACTTTTTAGTAATGTTATGTTACACTTTTTACTCGTATTTTGTTACACTTTTCAGTTATAATAACTTACACTTTTCATTAAAATATTGTGTTGCACTTTTCAAGTATATTGACATGCACTTTTTAATAATATTGTGTTGCACTTTCTAGTTATATTAACTTGCATTTTCTAGTTATAATGACTTATACTTTTCATTAAAAGTTGTGTTGCACTTTTCAATTATAGTGACTTACACTTTTTAATAAAAAAATGTGTTACACCTTTTAGTAATATTGTGTTACACTTTTTAGTAATATTAACTTACACTTTTCAACACACACAATTTCGAAAAAAAATTATCAATAAAAAAAAAATTATAAAAAAAAAATAATAATAAAAAAAAATTAACAAGTCAAAATTTTTATTCACAATAATCTTGAATATTTAGGGTTCAAAATATTCTTAAATATTTAAGATTTAAGTTGACCAAGTCAACTCAATTCCTTATAAGGAATTGATTCTATATAAGACCAAACCGTAAAAAATATATTAATATTACTTACCATGAGAAGAGGAGGTCGAATGAAATATATTTTGAGATGATATATTTCTAAAAAATTGACCTTGATATACTTTCACGAACATTACTAAGTGTTCATATGTAATTATATCACCAAAACCAACCAAGTGTTCATATGTAATTATATCACCAACCATCAAAAAAATATCAATGATCCCAATCAAGATAAATCTTGATTGTCCATCTTTTACCAAACTCGTTAATAAAATTATAAGATGGATTCAACATGTTTTCTTTCAAAATAACATAACCATTATGAATTTGCTGTAAAAGATGAAATAAATTTATTTCAGGATTGGAAACATACTAATAATTTACTTGATTAAAAAAACATTATTATTAAAAATAAAACAATAATTACCATTCGAGACTCATCATTAGATGAAATAGAGTGAGAGTACCAAACAAAAAAATTATTAGTATCACTTGAATAGTAATTCTCACCATACATCAGCAAATCATCAGAATAATGCATAGATTCATCATCGACAAAAGAATGACAACAATATTAACAATTATTTAATCATATATAAAAAGAAATGTCCCAAATAGAAGAATGAAATTTAATAAGGTTAAATTAAAATATGAAAACATAACAATTGAGAATATATTAAAACAAAAAAGAGTTGTAAAATCAAAATGCAACTCAAATTACAACAATATTAATGTATTTATTTTGATTTATTTATGAACTATGTTTTTTTAGTTGAATGAATTCAGATTTTTATGTATAAAAAAAATTTGTGCTTCTATAAACATAACACAACAAAAAAGTTACCTGGATTCATATTATCTTCCACTTTTATTTTATCAAGGATTGAAGAACCAAAAAAAGACATAGATGATAGATAAACAAAATTTAGAACTTGAAAGTTGAAAGTAGTGTAATAAAAGAGTTGTAGAACTAATAATTGTTTGGAAAGAAGAGAAAATAAAGTAATCAAACTTAAATGACAATAAGTATTGTCAACATTATAATTTAAATAAATGAGGTCTTAATTCTTAAAGATATGTAATAAATATAATATAATTAGTAAAGGGATCCATATGTAAATAACAATAGATGTAAAAAAAAAATACCAACGCAATTAATCACTATTATAAATTAAAGTAAAGAGAAAGAGAAAAATAAGCCTAATTTTAAACACCAACACATATTTTTTTTTTTAGAAAAATATGCCAATAATAAATAGAAGTAGTAACATGATAAAACAGTGGTGATGAATGAGAAAAAAACACAATATAATTTTTTTTTGAGAAAAATATGGCTATAATAAATAAAAGTAGTAACATTAATATTAGTATCGTGTTTATCGACTTTTAAATTGAAAATAAAGTAAATGCTAAAATAATATTTTAAATTGAATGGGAGGAAAAATTAAATAAAACAAACAAAATATAGAGAATAAACGTTAAAAAAATTGTAAACTAAAATTAACAAATTATGAAATTTTAAAATGGTTAAGATAATAATAAAAATCTAACATTCTTTAACTAAGAATTAAAAAAAATGTTTATAATTATTCGATATGCAACATGAAGTACATTTGGTTACCGTTAATTAAATTTAAAGGTATCTTTAAGTTTTACGTAAAAATACACTATTAAAATAATAGTAACCAAATTTAAAACTTTTAATTATATATTGAATGTAAATTAGTTATGACAACAAAATTAAAAAACAAATATATTGAACATGCAACTAAAATTGATTAACGCTAATTAAATTTTATTATATCCTTAAGTTTTGAGTACAAATTTTCTATCATATATTGTAACATATTAAAAACTTTAAATTATGTATTAACATTACTTAGTTATGGATAAAAAGAACTCAAAAACAGATATATTAAATTTAATTTAAAATTAATTAACAAATAAATAACACCGAACTATCCAATTTAACAATAATAAGGCAAATTAAATTGAAAATTCTTATATAAATCAGCGAACAATATATTAAAAGTCAACAAAAAATTGAAATATATGATTAATAGAAAAAATGTTATCAAAGGTTCCATTTTGTCAAATAAAATCTGAAATGCTTCAAACCATTAGCTCGGATAAACGACCCATTACTCCTCTTGAAAACAATTGTATTGTTTTTTTTTTTTTTTTGATAAAAGAGTTTTCAACAACATTCTTCCAAGTGTATTGTAATCGAGGCATAGGACTTGTGCCTCGAATAACTTTATGTTGATAATAGACTGGATATGATCGGTTAGTGAGATCGCTTGTCAAAAGAATTGTGTCAGACTCAGTACCAAACAAACGAACATAATCTTCTGGTAGATCCTAAAAAAATAGTTGAACAAATAAATAGATTAATTAATAAAAAATTTATAAGTTAAAATGTAAATAAAACCTAAGTTAAAAACTAATTATTCGGTAATTCCAATCATTATTTTTACCCATAGAAGATACTTCAAAATTATCCCCTAGATGATCTTCATCAACATTATCCTCAACGTTATCGACCAAAAGAAGTTCCTCAATATTCCCATGTTGATGCCCCGAATTGACCAGCTGTTGGTTGAAATTTTTAACTTAGAAAATGAAAATATAACATAAAAAAAAAAAAAATTACGATTAATATCCATTGAAAAATTCTTTGGCCGAATTCACATTTATTATTAGAAAATAGGGTTAATTGCAAAAAAAAATCACGACCTTTACTGTGTTTATCAATTACAACATATCTTTTTTTCTTTGCAATTCAATACACCACCTTTTTAAGTTTTACAATTCGATACATGTGTTTATTTTTCGGCAACACAATTCATGTGTATACACTGAAGCCGCATTAAAGTTCTACACAAATATCCACGTAAATGTCATGACTGATCAATAAAATGTATTTTTTTTATTTTAAAAACCTTTTTAAATAAAAATAATATACAACATTTTACATTATTTTTTTTGGACTGTAATTTGGAGGACGCGATCTTATTTTTTTAGTTTTTGGAGAAATGATACTAATAATTAAATTGGTTTATGGTTTTTTTTAAACAATTTTTTTAGTATTGTTTTTAGTTTAAAATAATTTTTTTTTAGTATTCTTTTTAGTTTAAAATTACTTTTTTAGTATTTTTTTTAATTAAAAACGTTTTAAAATTAAAAAAATAAATTATTCATTATTCGTGACATTTATGTGGCACCTCGACAAGTCTGACAATCACATCATACTTTTAATTGTTGTCAGAAAATTGACAGATGTATTGAATTGCAAAACTTTAAAAGGTGGTGTATCAAATTGCAAAGAAAAAAAAGATATGTTGTAATTGATAAAAACTCTAAAGGTCGTGAATTTTTTTGCAATTAACCCTAGAAAATATGATATAGAAGAAATGAAGAAATCCTTGATCTTGAGTATTTGACACGTTAAAAAAGGCACTCAAATTTGAAATCAAGTGCAAATTTTCTAGGGAAATCCGAAGAGTAATATCAACTTGAAAATCACCATTAACTAATAAATAACATTTTGATGGAAAATATCGATCTGAGAACGTCAGATATGATGTTCGGAATAACCTGAAATTTTAAAGATTATTAGTAAAAAGTACAAAATAAATAAATAAATAATTATAACTAACAATTTCATCACTAAAATACCATGAACTTGGGTACAATAAGATGTCTCAGAACTTGATCTACAAATTAGAAAATAAAACATTAATAGTGTAAGAAAATATTATATAATAATTAAATAATATTGTAAATAGAATACATAAACTGTTACCACTATAGAGAAGTCATTCATCAATCAATAAAGGGTTAAGTCTTTCCTTCATTATTCCAGTAATATGATCAAATATTTTGATCTCAAAAAGCTTTCTAGATTTATATGTAAAATATATTATACACATACATATAAAATAAAATATAAAATTCACCATCCAATCGCGGTAACTATTATGATTCCGCTAAGCGTATTTTAAGAAGAATCTAAAAGTATCACTCGGATACTTGTTAACGATATGACGATCAACATCAACGTGCTTGTTTCATAAAAAGAGCATCTACACGTGTAAAAAACATTATAAATGATATAAAGCTATTAAATAAATGAATTGAAATATAATTAATACCTCTCAATGCTAAATGATTCATCTTTGTATGAAAGTATAAAAATTCTTCTGAATATTTTAATGTTCATCATGTTACCCTCTATATGATTAGTGTTGAATACAAAAAAGTAGGAAGAAAATTTACTAAATGAATGAATTATAATTTCTAGAAATTTTCCTTAATTTAATTAAAAATATTTAAGGAATCATGAATTTTTGGTGTTAAAAAATATATCGTGTCAAAATATTTAAGAACTCATATTATATTATTTAAGGAATATTTAAAGAATGTTAATTTTTTTGTTTAAATTAATTTAATAAAAAATATATAAATTATTCAAATAATGGTGTGGTAAAATATAAGTATTTTTGGAAGAGTTTGTTTGTAATAAAAGTGTATCATAAATAAAATTAGCAAATCAATTTATTTAGAAAATAAAAATCTCTAAAAACACGTAAGTAGTAATTAATTCATTAATTCACAAATTAATTAATAATATATTATAATCCACGGTTATCTAAACACAAGTAAATCAAGATTTAAAAGGTTCATTAATTCATTAAAAATATATAAACACATGTAGATTAATATATTAAATATTACAAATTAATTAATAATATTAATATATTAATTCAAAAATCACATCGAAGTTTACAAAATAATTAGACCATCACAACATCATTTAAATTTACAAAATTAAGGAAACATAAATTTAGAGTTTAAATTCAAATGGTTCAAGATATTGTCCTACAATGGAAATTTTGAATTACTATAGTAATATAATTCATTAAGAAAAAATTGAAGGGATCATTGAAAAAATCTTAAATTATGGAAACTATAAATTTAGGTGAAATTGTTTGTGGACCATAGGACAATTGATTATACTTAATTACGTGGAATATTCATATCGATCAGTTAATAATATAAATATCTATAAATATATTTGTACTAATATTTTTTTTAAATCAAATTGATTATACTTGATATAATTGTACTCAATTTTGAAAATATGGCAACTGGTCAATTTCGAAAATATGCTAACTTGTTAATTTCAAAAATATCTTTTAATTAGCCAGAGTGGTCAAATTGAACTCCACAAAATTTGTTCTAAAAAAAATCAATAAATAATATAAATATCTTTGTACTAATAAGTCAATATTACCTCAGTAGACCAACTCTTAATTATTCTTTAGATTGAAAATTTTGTATCTAATAATTATGAAATAATAAATTGACTACTTATATTAAGAAAAACATAAATTTAGGATTTTGAATTAATATAATTATTAAGAAGAAAAAATTGAAGGGATCAATAAAAAAATCTTAAATTATGGAAAAATTGATTACGTGGAAGATTTTTTCTTGTTAGAATAATTGACTACAAAGATAGAAAGATATTAGTACAAAATTAATATTCTTGTAGTCAATATTACCTTGATAGATATTATTAATTACTACTTAATTTCAAATCAGTCGTGCACTGTTCTTTGTAATTAAATTTTGTATAATTGACTACTTATGTAGGGTAAGATTCATAAATTTATGTCTAATTAAATAGATTGAGAAATTTAGGGTAAGATTGAATGTGGTCAATTAAAAGAATAGTTGACCTATATATACATTAAATAGTTGAAAGGTTACAAACAAAACAAAAAAAAAACATTTGCATCATAGCACATCTTTGAGAGCTGGAGGAACAATACCAGAAATAATCTGGAAAATTAGCATCTGTTCTTTTCTTAATGCATGAATCACTGTAATACTTTGGTTGGTTATAGCCAAAATCAATCTGTGCAATAAAATTCATTTTAATGATAAAAAGAAGATGGAGGCGACAGAAGAAGTAGAAGAGGTAGTGGACATCGCGGAAAATCAGATTATACATGTGAAGCCACCGTACCACCGCCATAACCCCGATCAGATTATACATGGATTATCTAAAGTTAATTATAGGATTCAATTTATACATTAGTTGTATGATTAGATAATGTGTTACAATTTGATGCATTGGATTTTGGCGGCAGCGGCTATGCAACATGAATCTGGTTCAATTTGTAATTTTTTTTAATGTCTTATCTAATATTAAAATGTAATTTATTTATATTTTATTCAGCAAAAAACAATGCGGAGACGGAATCTGGTCCAATTCGCGATATATATATATATATATATATTTTAATATTTTCTGATTAGGGATTAAAATGTATTGGCCCCGACTAAAATGCAGAAAGGTCGGCCATACTAAAATGCAGAAAGTCAAGGAGGCAACGACAATTAATTGGAACAAAGATTCATGTCTTGATGTTATTAAAATATGTTCAAAATACAATAGATTAAAATTTACAAATAATGTTGAAGACTTGTTCAACAAAACTTCAAATAACACTAACATCTACAAGACTACAACAAATCTTCGATCTTTGACAAATAAAATAAAACGGAAATCTACAAAAATTCAGAATTGAAATATTTCTATCGTAGAACAATACATCATCATAAAAGAAAAAGAACAACAATGTTCTACATGAGAACCGTACAAAAGAGATTTGATGAGAATGACAAACAAAAATGATGAATTTATAGAGAAGATGAGAAAGACGTTACAAATTTTATGGAATTGATCTGAAGGACACAATTCAATCTAGAAATATCAACGGTTAAGATTAAGAGTAATAAATGATAAATATTAAATAAAAATAATAAATGGGGGTTACCATATTTATACAGAAGACCAAATGAACGGACAAGATCAAAATGAAGAAAATGATCAACGGTCCACAAAGTTTCCCGCCGAAACTAAAAATGGTAATCCGTAGATGTATTATATATTTATAGATTAAGCCAAGGTTTACATATCCCACCACATCTAAACCAATCTTATTCCAATCCATTAAGCAAACATGTCCTAATAGTGTAAAAAATCTAAAATACTTTTTAAGCAAAATACAACTACTAAATGCACCACCCTACTACTATCTACACTTCCCTTTCAACATTTAAACACTAACTTTAATTACAGTAACCACTACTACTTTCGGCCGTTGCCGTCACCACCACCACTTCCGGTCTCCAACATCATCCAAATCAAAAAAAAAAAACTCAGAAATAAAAAAAAAAATTCAAAATCTCAAATATATATATATATAATTAAAGACACACCAGGGTCGATCATATACACTCTCGTCGACAATAATTTGTCGACGAGAGTGTATATGGTCGACCACATTTAAACACTAACTTTAATTACAGTAACCACTACTACTTCCGGCCGCTGCCGTCACCACCACCACTTCCGGCCTCCAACATCATCCAAATCAAAAAAAAAACTCAGAAATAAAAAAAAAAAAAAAAATCAAAATCTCAAATATATATATAATTTAAGACACACGACCATAGTGTGTTGAAAATAAAATAAAAAATTAAAAAAATCACAAATCTGGACAACAGCGCGCATGGGCTTGGGGCGGGCGGTGGCAAGGGGTGTGTGTGGGTGGAAGGGAGGGCGGCGGTGAATGGTTGGAGGTTAGGAAATGAGAGTGATGAAGTGTGGAATTATAAATTAGGGTTTGGGAATGTAGTATACAAAAAAATATTTATAACAATTAGAGAATGCATCCATCCTATACAAATTTTGGGGAGGGGTGCATGGATTCAGGGGTATGCAAACCTCCTAAACAGAGGTGCAAATAGTCAGTCCATTAATTTGTTGGAGAGCCCACTTACATTTGGAAAAGAAGTAAAACTAGAGAGGGGGTGGGGGAGGGGGAGGGGGAGGGGGAGGGGGAGGGGGAGCCGTCTCATATGAGAATTGAATCAGGAAGTCAACGCGTGAGTTTGGACTTTGGAAGCATAGGAACAAAATAACTACTCCCTCCATCCCGGAAGTGTTTGCACCACTTTGTGGGCACACTTTTTGGAAAAAGTGTAATGAGTGGAGTGTTGAGGGGTAATTTTGTAAACTTATATGAATAAAGTAAAAAGAGTGGTTGGAATAAGTGTAATAGTAATGACATTTTGTGTAAATATGTGAATTTTGTGAGGGTGGAGTTTATGAAAAAAATTCCTTTTTTGGAAGTGCAAACAATTGTGGGACGGACGAATAAGGAAAGAGTGCAAACAATTGTGGGACAGAGGGAGTATTTTGGTTTTTATTCAATCTTTTATATTTTGAGGAAGCCGTCTCATATCTCGATCTCTGCCTCAATTTTATTATTATTTAATTATAAGTTAAAGTGTATTTTGATTAATAGATTTATTATCACTGACCAATTTATTTATTTATACCTTAGAAAATGGTAGTAACTAGGGCAAAATACCTTAGAAAATAATAACGTCTATGTTGTATGAAACAAGCGTTTCGTATTCATATTTTAGTTTATCTTATAGTTTTGATTCGTTAATGCGTTCCTCAAGTTGAACCTTGAATGCATATTTTGAGGTTATTCGTAAACATAGATTAATTAGGGGTCGTACATTCTATTTAATTAAAAATAAGAAAAAAAAATTGAACTACTTTGATCGTACCACTGGTTTAATGATAAGATTCGAGATTAGATTGAGATTATTGAGTTCATTAATTAAATTGGTAAAATCATTTAAGGAAAAATCATTCAAGGGCTAGATCGTTTTTAATATTTGATTCTTCTTAATTTTTATTGCAATTTATTATTGTTTTTGCTTTCTAGTAATTAATTAATCAACCATTCAATCCCATTTTAATTGCTTTCGTACACTAATTTTTCAGTTAAATTATATTATTTATCGTGAAATCGACCCTTGCTTACCCTAATAATAGTTTTATTATTGTAGTTATGAAATTTATTTTTGATTGACGGGACAGCACACTAGTAGTGTTGCAAAGAGGTTAGTTGCAGACTTGTAGTAAATGACCAATGGGCTCCATTTGTTGGGCCTTAATTTATTAAAGTAGGGTTTGTATACCCCTCCAGCCTTGTTAAATATACTCCACAATTTTCGTACCCCTTCAATGTAACAAATGTGAGATGTATTCAATAAAATTACCTAATATATCCTATTGCATACTTTCTGTTCAATTTTATAATTCTCCATTTTTCTTTTTTGTCTGTTCAATTTTATAATTCCTCTTATCTAAAAAGAAAATATTACTCTCACTCACTAGTCACTACTTTTTTTTTTTTTTGAGGGTAGAACTCCGGATAGACAACAAATCTAACACTATTACAGCATAATCCATCCAAACGAGGCATTCCGCTCTACCAACAAAATAAACTCCAGACTCAATCGAGAGAGTTTGCAGTCAAGGCCGCCTCCCTGGCCAAAAGGTGTGCTCGTCGATTGTGTAATCGAGAGAGATGCCTAAAGTCGCACACTACGACTCTCCCTTTCCTCTCCCTGATCTTCTCCAGCCAAATTCCTTCCGGCGACGAAACTCCACCACTCAAATCACACATCTGAACTGCTTCCAAACAATCTGATTTAATACATATACGATCCAATTTCAAATTAATCGCCTCCTCTAATCCTTCCAAGATTGCTTGCAATTCTGCTCCCAATACCGATCCTGGGTCGTGTATTTTCTTACCCCTCTCCTTGATAATATTGCCTTCCCTGTTCTTAACACAAATGCCCACGCCGAATTTTCTAATATCCTCATGAAAGGCCGCATCGACTTCGATAATGGTGAGCTTCCCATCCTCCCGTTTGAACTGTGGATAAAGGGGTTGCTGTTTGTTGCGACTGAATTGAAATTCTGCAAGAAAATCGAGCACCCATTGAATATTGAAAAAGAAATCCCCTTTAGAATTACTCCCCTTATCGTCGTGCATCCGTCTGCAATATTCTTTCCAAACGCCCCACATCAACATAATTGTTTTCTCCACTTCACCCTGCTTGCATTTGTACCACAGTTCATGCAGAAATTCCCAAGATTTTCCATACATCTTAAGGCCCATGTCTGTCCTAATACCCATTTTGTACCACATTCTCTTTACATGTTTGCATAATCTCAATACATGGATTGTTGTAATATCTCTCGCTCCACACATAGCACAACAACCATCAATCAGCATACCTCTCTGTTGCAAATTTCGTCCCACCGGGATAAAGTCATGAGCTACTCTCCAACAGAACACCTTAATTTTAGGCGGAAGATTCAATTTCCAAATTCTCTTCCAGAAATTCTTCATCTCCCCAGCATTTGATGTGGAGGCCTTTTCTCTATTATTGAATTGTTCTCCCAATTCCAGAAAATATCCCGACTTCACGGAGTAGACCCCTCTAGCCTCTTTGCACCAGTAACTTCTATCTAGCGTATCTCCCCCTCCAATCTGCATTCTGACGATAGCCTATGCTTCGTATGGTAAATAGGCCTGATTAATAAGGTCTTCATTCCATGTCCCCTCTGGTGTAATGAATCTGTTGGTTGTAGATCCTGAAGCTATCCTTGAGTGAATTCTTCCATCCTCCAAGTATTGCACCCATGCATGTTTGAAAATATGAATGGATTTCCCATCCCCTACTCTCCAGCGAACACCTTTATCAATGATATTCATACTCCAGCAGAGCGATCGCCAGACGAATGATGGATTTGACCCTAAACATGCCTCTGTGATATCCACGTTTTTAAAGTAGCGTGCCTTAAAGATCTTAGCCACCAATGAATTCGGGTTCACCTTTATCCTCCAGATTTGTTTAGCCAGTAAAGCTTTATTGAAAGTTGTCAACTTCCTGAAACCCATTCCTCCTTCCTCCTTCGGTGTACATAGCCTATCCCAAGCTCTCCAATGAATCCTCATCTTAACATCTTTTGAACCCCACCAGAATTTGCACAGAATTCTTTCAAGTTCAGTACAAACCGTTGTTGGAATTCTGAAACATTGCATCGTATATTTTGGAAAATTTTTCGAACATATTGAGTTTGTTTTGGTAAAAATTTCGAACATGTTTGTTTTAGAAATTTTTTCGAAAAGTTGGTGTTTTGTGTTAATTTTTGTTGCAATTTTGGAATTTTTTTTGTTGGGTGGTGGTGGTGGTGGTGGAGGAGTTGTGGTGGTGGTGGTGGTGGTGAAATAGAATGGGTGGGTGTACTCATCTTGGTTTTTTCATAAATTTTACCCTAGGGGTATATGGGACATTTCACATGTTCTGACAAATTAAAAAAATGTTTGGTGGGTGTACTCATAGGAAATCCGGGTGCCTTTAGCCGCGCCCTTAATAAAATCGTGTCACTAGCCTAACTCATGGGTTAGAACCGCAGGACTACTGTATTGGCCCATTTCGCTGTAGTCAGCTCGATCAACTCGCGTCTCATTGTCTTAAAATATTCCAATTATTCTTGAATTAAAAAAATTGAAGTAATTGCTGACCAAAAAATAATACTTCGAGAAAATTTATTAAAATATCAATTCAATTTTCATAGATTAATGACCAATTAAAGCACAAAAAATTATGTAATAATTCTGACTCACTATATGCACACACACGAAGATTGACATGACGAATTGTTGTCTTTCCACCGTAGTATAAAATTTATGCGCATCTTTGTCACTTCACTATTGAATAAAATTCGTATCATTTTAAAGTTTAAACTTGTAAAAAGCTGAAAATATATTCATTAAAAAATTTTGTCTCGTCTAAAAGTTCGAACTTGTAAAGAATTAGAGAATACCATAAAAAAATTACATCTCATCTAAAATATCTAATAGTTCAAATTTGTGGAGAAATGAAGAATTAATTCATTTATATTAATTTTCTAACAAAGTTTAATGCCACATTTCAAAAACCCATGTACCCTTACTAAAATCATCCACTACTTAGGAGTGTGTGCACTCATCGAGATGGAAGATGTATTGAACTATGCCCAAAAGGCAATTTGTGTTGCTTTGCAATTTCTCTGTGTCACTGTGTGTACATCATGAATGGAAGGTAAGTGCTTCAAAGTTGTGTAAGAATCATGACCTAAGCACCTTTGCCAATTGGTCAGTGTAATATTGCAGTCAGCATCAACAACATTTGATCGATGCTTTATTTTGCAATATGATGTAAAAGAATTGATATTCGAGAAACACTCATTTACACGGATTGCATTATACACTACAAAAAATGCCTCAATTAGAGACCAAAGTTTTGAGACCGGCATAAATCAGTCTCAATTTGAGACTGATTTGGGACTGATCCTAAAAAAAATTGAGTTTTGAGACTGTTTTCAATTCGGTCTTTAATATTATGTTTCCAGACCGCTTAGAGACCGAATTTCAGTCTCTAAACCAAAATTAAAATTTTGATTTTGTTTAAATACCGACAATTCAGTCTTTAATTGGTATCAAATATTTTGAAAAGTATAATTTGAATTGACTACCAATTTTGACCGCTCGTTTAAAGACTATTTTCAATTCGGTCTTTAATATTATGTTTTTCAGACCACTTAGCCACCAAATTTTAGTCTCTAAATCAAAATTAAAATTCTTATTTTGAATTTTAATTGAAATTAAAATTCTTATTTCAAATTTTAATTGAAATTAAAACTCTGATTTTGAATTTTAATTGAAGACCGAAAATTCAGTCTTTAATTGGTATAAATAATTCTGAATCCCAGAATTTTAATTAACCGTATCAACTTTCATCGAATCTGGCTCTATGAGTTTGTTCGAGAGGGAGGAATCAGAATTAGGAGAAGAGGAATTTCCGTCCATCATTGAGAGAGATAAATAAGTTGGCGATTATATCTATATTATATTAGATATTCATCCTAATATTGTATATATAGATAATTTTTAACAGTAGAGACCGCATATTTCGGTCCCAAATCGGTCCCAAATCAAGCGTTTGTTTTTATAGACCGATATTTTCGGTCTCGAATAGGTATCAAATTAATCTGTTTATTTTATAGAGACCGATTTTAGTGGTATCTGAACACTCCAGAAGAATATTCTTAGATAATTTTTAACACACTCCAGAAGAATATTCTTAGATAATTTTTAACAGTAGAGACCGCATATTTCGGTCCCAAATCGGTCCCATAATTAGGTGGTTGTTTTTATAGACCAATATTTTCGGTCACGAATAGGTATTTAATCAAGCTGTTTGTTTTATAGATAATTTTTAACATAGTAGAGACCGCATAATTCGGTCCCAAATCGGTCCCAAATCACGCGGTTGTGGTTATAGACCAATATTGTCGGTCTCAAATGTCACTCTCTCAATTTAAACCGATAAACTAGCTTCTAAATAGACAATTCCTTGATTTTACTCTCCAATATCAGTTTGAAGATCTCGTTTCGAATTCAACCGTAAGATTTCTCATTCCCTCTTTATTTAAATTAATGTTTTCTCATATTAATTAATTAATTAAGTGTTCGTTGATAATTTTATTTTCATATAATTAATAGATATGTATAATAGTAGTAAATAAGATAGACCACTGACGTTGTTATGATATCAAATCAAATACTAATTAGAATTAATTATTTTGAAAGATATCATAATCGTATGTGTACTATTATATGTCCAATTAAACCTGTTGAAAGTATGAATACATGTAAATTAGGTTTTAGAGTGAATTAATTGTCTAATATTAAATTAAAACTGTTAAAATATTTCACTCAAAATTTTTTGTACAATTTTATCTATACACATATTATAAGACCGAGTATAAGTACAATTTATTCATAATAATCAATTTAGAATTCCACAATTAATATTTTTGACATAAAAATAACTGAATTCCCAAAATTTTACTTTATATGGTATACGATTCAAAGTTGATCTACTTGAAAGTCAAACAAATTAAAGATCTTGAATTAATTTCTCATAGAGCATACCCTGTTTGCTATCAAATTTTTTAGCTTTAAATTTTGGATTAACGATGGGCTCCACCACATTCTTCTCACATATCTACCAAATTAAATATTATTATTAACATTATTAATTTTAGTACAATAATGCAACAATATTTATTCTTTGAATATAATAATATAGCAATATTTATCTTATATACATATGTCAATTATGTAATCATTTTAATTTTGAGTACGTATAGATGGAACTACCGGGTCGTCGGTGGATGTATTATACTCCTCGATTCGTTAATGGAAGTACGAACAGTGAATTTTACAATCAAGTTCGCAAATTTATTGATTTTGCGAAGACGAGGCCACAATATATGTTTAACGATAAAATCAAGTGTCCATGTACTTTGAAGAAGTGTCAAAATAAAATATTTAAAAGTAACATTGATTTTTTAAAGTAACATTGATTTTTTACAATTAATTCAATGATTTTTATCAGTTAATATATGTGAAAATGATTTAATTATTTTGGACTTCTTTAAAGTAACGTTGATTTTGAAAATTTATTATTTAAAACATATATAATAAAGAAATTAATTACATATGTATATAATTATTTTTAAAAGTTACACAAGACAATTACTTGTCAAAGTGGTGGGTGCCCAGAAATGGACACCCATCCACCAGGGATCAATTCCCACAAAGGCCAAAATAAAATGGCTAATTAAATAAAGTGGGTGTGGGTGTGGTTTGGCGGTGCGGGTCGGGTTGGCGATGCGGGTGTGAAGGTGGGTGTAAATAAAGAGGGTGGGTGTGGGTCAGCGGGTCGGGTTTCGGGGGCAGTTGCTGGGTAAGATCTGAGACCGATGTGAGACTGTTTTAGGCCCGAAAATAGGTCGGGCCGACTGACATTTAGGGACCGTTTTAAGACCGAATTGCCGGTCTCTCATTTAGAGACCGACCGAAAATCGGTCCTTAATCTGAGACCGATGTGAGACTGTTTTAGGCCCGAAAATAGGTCGGGCCGACTCACGTTTAGGGACCGTTTTAAGACCGAATTGCCGGTCTCTCATTTAGAGACCGATCGACAATCGGTCCCTAATTTGAGACTGTGCCATAAATTCGGTCTCTCAATATTAGGTACCGATGAAATAAGGACCTCCATAAATCGGTCCCAAATCAGTCTCTAACGTGTGTTGAGACCGCCTTTACAGTCTCAAAATCGGTCTCTAATCAATGCGTTTTTTGTAGTGATATAGTTAAACTACAATTTTAATTTTTTTTAATGTGGTAGATTAAAAATTCAATTGCAATTTTCACAATGAGGATAACACTCATGCAACACGACATTATAAGAATAACAAGTAAAACAAGCAAAACAAATCGTGGAAGCAATTTTATTAGTGACTTGCTACTCTCCATCTCAACAATTAGGGGTGAAATTCTTGTTTTAATTGTAAGCCCATTATGAATTAGACTCAGCCCATTTAGTAATAATTATTCCATTCACTTATTATACTTTTGTTTTTAATTTCAATTTCAAATTATTGTAATTTTAGAGCTTTCGAATTTGAGCAAAATTTCATCATAGTTCTCCACTTAGTAGAATATTAATTTGAAGTATAAATTATTTAATTTGTGAACTAATAATATTGTTGTAATATTTATATATTAAAACATTAAATTGTGTTTTGTGCTCTATTTTTTTTTTAGATGAATAACATAAAAAACAATTGATTCATTTTTTTAAAAAAAAAGAATGTCAAAGTCAAAACATCTCACTCAAATTTACTAATTTAAAATCATTCTCCAAATTTTAAAATTCGATCTAAAAAATCACACAGGTCAAAATTAGTGAGACATATTCTTATATGAAATTATATTTTTATAATTTATTAAATTTATATGAGGATTACCTATAAGACATACTCTTATATTCTCATTAAAAAAAATTAATAAATTTTTAATAAATTAAATTTGAAGGGTTACACATGTTCTTATTCTAAACTCATATAATATATTAAAATCATTAATATGTGGCATTTTTATTTTTAGTAAACATATGTGACATTTATTATGTGATTAATTTATGGCCATTTTTTATGAGATTGATTTTTAAGTTTTTTATTAATTAATTTTTTTAATACGTAGAAAAGAGTATTAAATACGAAAGTGAGAAAGCTAGAAATTGGAGTTTGTTACGAGGTGTTAGGAATATTGGAGAGAGAAGAGATTTTGGATTTAAATTAAATTCAGTAATTTCATTTTTTATTACTAGAGTATATTGGACATTTCTATTGACACAGAACATATAATTTATATTTAGAATTGAATGTTTAGCACCAGCCTATAATTTTAGATGCAGTCAAACTAGCAAATGCATGTGGACAATCTCATGCGGAGAGGAATTTACCCGGATGGAGCGAGCAGCAGTTGGCCGGTGTGCAGAGTCGGTCTCGAAACAGGGCAGCATTTATTTGTTGCGTGCTCTGTTTCTCTACTGGTGTGGGAGAAAGTATTTAGGTGGACAGAAGGCAGATTAATACATTCAAATGTGGTGGGGGATCACTGGGAAGAATTTAATAAAAGGGGGAAAAAGGCTTTACACAGGAAAATACTTGGGCTCATATGGCAATGCACGATTTGGAAAATTTGGAGGAATAGGTGATGTGACCTTATCTAATTCACAGGAGTGAATGATAAAGAACACAATCAAAGAGAGATTAAAGTAAGAAATACCTAAATGAGTCCTTCGTAAATCCGTAAATATATGATGATGATGCACGTCTTTGATGAGTTTGAAGACCTGCACACAAACCGGACCGGAGGGGTGTCCGGCGACGGACCTCCGACGCTCAAGTCAGTCGAGTTTGATGGAGAAGATGATGAAAGTAAGAGTAATTTGAGTGAATAGTAATGGAAAGTAACTTAACCTCTTAGAAATGAAAGAGGGTACCTTTTATACCTTATGACTGAAGGGTAAAGAGGTAAATTCGGGTCTAGGGTTTGTTACAAATAGTGCCACGTCATGGTACGACTCTGACACCTAACTGATTATTCGGGTAGTGCGCACACATTTGCAGGGGTATCAGAGATATTCTGACACACCCAGATTCCTTACTCTTCTTGGAGGCCAATACAATTCATTTCCTAGGTCCTAAGCAAGAAAGGAGGACCGAATGAGGTACTCTCCTTCTTATCCACGCCCCTTAGTCCAGCTGTACTCAAGATAAGGCTAGCAATGTCAGATCAGATCCCTTCGGGATCTGATCAGATTGTGTTCGGTTTCCCGAGATCAGTTCCCGGGGTAATCAGGTCCTGGGGGGAGTAATTAGGTCTCGCCTTGGCTTCTGGTCAGTGGCTCTTCTCTCTTGGACCCACACGATTATGCCCTATCATCCATTCCCCCTTATTCTTGGCTACCGCAGTTCCTGTCAAGGTAGTTAAGAATAGAGTCTTTTCGACTTCCCTAGGTTTTCCCGCCTATTTTTTAAACTTTTTTACCTTTGATCTGAGCTGTCCATTCAGACTCGACCTTTCACCTCCTCTCATCTGGGCCGTACACGCGTCGTCTATTCAGCAAGGCAGATGTCCCATCCTTGCTTAGTATAAAAGGATGGTTTTATCCTCATTTTTCACTGTTGATCTTCTGAGTAAAAGAGTGTTACCTCTTGAGAAAATTCTCTTTCTAAGATTCCGGTGAGAGATCTTTGTTTCCGGCGAGTTTCTTTGCTCGGGCGCCACCGACGTTTAAATCAGGTACTGCCCTCTTTTCCTTTCTTCTTCTCTTCTGACCCTTGATGGCTAGTCCATCTCCTTCTGCCCCTGGTTCCTCTTCCTTTTCTACAGAGGGGGAGGGAACTCGATCCGATTCTCACACTCATAGTTCCCGGAGCTTGACCCCTGATCAGCTTTACTCGTCTGGTCATACAGATGTTCTATCCGATCAATACCCCAGATCCCAATTAGGGCCTCCTCCCTTAGCGTTAGTTCCTCATCCTTCTTCTTCTTCTTCTCGTCCTCACATTTCTCGTCGTCCAAGGAGGTTAACGACCTCCGAAGACTCTTCCGATGAATCATGGAATAAGGTCACTAAACACTCTTCTCTTACCTCCATAGAGCTTAAGGCTATACGACGAAGATGTCATAATGCCTCTGGTTTTCTCTTTGATATGGCCCTTCCTGAGGAGAGGCCGAACTTCTTCTGTCGTCCCTCATAGCCATTCTTCGAGGCACACATTGATTGTGGAATTCGTTTCCCAATTTGCCCTTATCTTGCCAAAATATGCCGCTTGTTTAACATATCGGTGGCCCAGGTCAATCCCTCATCCATAAGGACCTGTTTATCTTTCTACATCCTTCTTAAATACTATGGAGGTAACCCTAGCTCTGAAATGTTCGTAGCATGCCATGAAGTGAAATTGAAGGAAGGGTTCTTTTATTTTAGTTCTCGCGTAAATGGCCTCCCCAATTTCATAAAGAAACCCCCTAGTCTTAACGGAGGTTGGAAGAAAAAATACTTCTGGGTTACTCCTAAAAACGGGAAGTGGCCTTTCCCTTGTTCTGAATGGCAACAAACCACTCCTTCCTATGTTGCTATTCCCGATTCCATAGTTTCTCGGAGGGATCGGAAGATCATGGGCTCCTTAGAAGACCATGTTCTCGATAAGGAGAATGGTCTCTTCAAAATAATCCAACTTGTTGCGGGATCGGGGCGTATTAATTCAGTTTGGCCTTGATAGCTCTGGAGCGGAACTTTCCCCCAGAGCCGGTAAAATTATCTTCTCTGCTTTTCCTGTTCCTGTTCTTTTTTTTATATTTTACATGTTTTATTCTGACTTCTCCTTATCCTTTTCAGAAATGGAGTTTGCTTTCAGTTCTGTCAAGATAGACCTTAGTGATGATGATGAGGTTACGGCGGTAGAGACCTCTTCGGGAGTTCCTGCTCTGACAACTGGGGTGGAAGGATTTGTCACAATAGCAGCTCCCTTAAATTCGGCTCAGCCTACTCAAGAGGATGAGTCAGTTCCTGCTACCGCCAAAACCCCTGGGGATGTCTCTTCTGGTGCTCTTCCTCCTATTCCTAAGCGACCTGCTCCTGAGGGTGGTGAAAAGGTCCCCTCAAAGAAGTCCAAATCCCATCGGACCCGTCCGGAGGCACCTGGTCCTCGTAGATCTTCTAAGGATCTCTTTACTTTGGAGATCCCTAAGTCCGTTTCTGAATTGAGAGGAGAAGAGAGCACTTCTTTCCTTAAATTGATTCCGACTTCAGATGATAATCAAAGGTTCTTTGAACACTCGGTTCCTCAACTTTGGGAGATCTCTTCGGAGTTATGCACCCAGGTAACCTTTCTTTTCTTATGCTCTTATACCCTTGTTATTCTGTTCCTCCTAATAAATTTCCTTCTTTCTAGCTTATGTCTGTCCAAGGAATTTCGTTGGACAAGACTGAGAAGGAGCTGAATAATAAGGATCTGGGGCGCCTCCGTTTAGAGTTATCCAAGAAAGACGAGGAGGTTCAAAAGGTAGCTGCAGATCTTAGTTTGCTCACCGCTCAAAATGAGGAGCTAAAGAAGAAAGTCGAAGAGGGCTGGGAGGTGGCTGAAAAGGCTCGTTCCGAGGTATCAGCTATGAAGGCTCAGCAAGAGAGGGCTCTGGAAGATGCTTTTAAGCAGGGGTAAAAACGGGGTGTTGATGATTGTCGTCAGAGACTGCTGACGACATCCATTGGCCAAGAGTTCCTTCAAGATCTCCATTTGGGACTTGTTGAAGCGTATCAGCATAGCCCCCATTACCTTAGAGATATGAACCCCCACATCGGTCACTTCATAACTCATGGGATTAAGTGCACCGTATCCCAAGTGAAGAAACAAGGCTTCAAACCCTCCATTGACCCTGCTCCCATTATCAAGAGTTTAACACCTTCTCCTTTCTTCCAAGGGGATCTCAACGCAGGACCTGACCAGATGTGGTGGCTTCCTGTTATTCAAAAGGCGGCTCTGAAATTGGCCTTTGAGAAAGAGTTGGATCCTGAAGTGCCTGCCACCTCTCCCTTGATCTATGATATCTTTCCTCCTCGTCAGGCTCTGGCCTCATCCTCTGAACCTTTGCCGAATCTCCCTCCACTCGAAGGATCCAGTACCCCCGATCTTGAGCTCTCAAATCTTGCAGAGGAAGAAGCTCCTGCTACCAATACTCAGACTTAGTGTTTTTCTAATTTCAGGAGCTTATGTGCTCCTTTTGTTATCCTGCTCTGTACCTTTGTTATTGTACTCTCTTTATGTATGTTATCGTCCCATGATTAATGAGATCTCTTATCTTTTTGCCTTGCTTATGCTCTCTTATACTTGTATTGTTATTTGAAGACGTAAAGTTTTTTCTAAGTAAATAATTTTTCAGTTCTTGGATTCAGTTCTTGAATCCTCTTCTCATCCCTAGAAAAAATTGAAATTTTTTCTAAGTAAATAATTTTTCAGTTCTTGGATTCAGTTCTTGAATCCTCTTCTCATCCCTAGAAAAAATTGAAATTTTTTCTAAGTAAATAATTTTTCAATTCTTGGATTCAGTTCTTGAATCCTCTTCTCATCCCTAGAAAAAATTGAAATTTTTTTTAAGTAAATAATTTTTCAGTTCTTGGATTCAGTTCTTGAATCCTCTTCTCATCCCTAGAAAAAATTGAATTTTTTTCTAAGTAAATAATTTTTCAGTTCTTGGATTCAGTTCTTGAATCCTCTTCACATCCCTAGAAAAAATTGAATTTTTTTTCTAAGTAAATAATTTTTCAGTTCTTGGATTCAGTTCTTGAATCCTCTTTTCTTCCCTAGAAAAAAATTGAAATTTTTTTCTAAGTAAATAATTTTTCAGTTCTTGGATTCAGTTCTTGAATCCTCTTCTCATCCCTAGAAAAAATTGAAATTTTTTCTTGTTAATAATTTTTCATTTCTTGAATCCTCTTCTCTTCCCTAGAAAAAATTGAAATTTTTTCTAAGTAAATAATTTTTCAATTCTTGGATTCAGTTCTTGAATCCTCTTCTCATCCCTAGAAAAAATTGAAATTTTTTCTAAGTAAATAATTTTTCAGTTCTTGGATTCAGTTCTTGAATCCTCTTCTCTTCCCTAGAAAAAATTGAAATTTTTTTTTCTAAGTAAATAATTTTTCTGTTCTTGGATTCAGTTCTTGAATCCTCTTCTCTTCCCTCTAAGTAAATAATTTTTCAGTTCTCGGATTCAGTTCTTGAATCCTCTTCTCTTCCCTAGAAAAAATTGAAAAATTTTTCTAAGTAAATAATTTTTCAGTTCTCGGATTCAGTTCTTGAATCCTCTTCTCATCCCTAGAAAAAATTGAAATTTTTTCTAAGTAAATAATTTTTCAGTTCTTGGATTCAGTTCTTGAATCCTCTTCTCATTTATATATTGCATGTGGAGAACAATTATTTGTTCCCATGGAGTCATATTTTATACTCTTATATGAGTTATTTATACTCCTCGGGGAGTTGTTTATACTCTGGATATCAGGAGCAGCATTTGCTCATCCTGAGTTATATTTTATACTCTTATATGAGTTATTTATACTCCTCGGGGAGTTGTTTATACTCTGGATATCAGGAGCAGCATTTGCTCATCCCGAGTTATATTTTATACTCTTATATGAGTTATTTATACTCCTCGGGGAGTTGTTTATACTCTGAATATTAGGAGCAGCGTTTGCTCATTCCGAGTTATATTTTATACTCTTATATGAGTTATTTATACTCCTCGGGGAGTTCATTCAGTTCCAGACACTTCTCATAATGATAAGATAAAAAGGAACTGCTCTCACCAGCTCCTTGTTTCATTGAAATTTTCAAAGCGCAAAGCTATTACAAAGATCTTCCATAACCTGGATACATCATCCAGTTCATAAACAAAGAAAGATGACAAAAGTAAAAGTTTCAGATCTTGCCTGTTTCTTAACAGTAGTATTTCTTAAGTTTGCTCACATTCCATGGACGTGTTACTTCCTTTCCATCTTCTCTCATCAACTTGTATACTCCTCCTTTCAGCACTTCGCTCACAATGAATGGCCCTTCCCAATTTGGCTCCAACTTCTTTACTGGCTTCAGCGCATCAACTCTTCTGAGAACCATATCTCCTTGGCAAAACTTTTGCACTTTTACTCGCTTATTGTATCCAGCACGGATCTGGCTCTTGTATTTTTCGGCCCGGAGACGTGCTATTTCTCTTTCTTCTTCAACCAGGTCCAGATTTTCGTTCCTCAGAATAGAGTTCTGGTCCTCATCATAGGACGTGATTCGGTGAGATTCAGATCTGATCTCCACCGGGATCACGGCTGCTGCCCCATAGACCAAGTTGAAGGGTGTTTCTCCAGTGGCTGTCTTGGGACTAGTCCTGTACGACCAAAGAACAGAATCTAGTTCATCTGGCCAGCTTCCTTTCTTCTTCTCCAATCTAGCTTTGATTCCTTCAACTATAGTTCTGTTAGTTACTTCCACTTGACCATTGGCCTGAGGATGGGCCACTGATGTGAATCTTTGCTTGATTTTCATCTTTTCACACCAGTTCCTAATAGCCTTGCCACTGAATTGAGTTCCATTGTCCGAAACGAGAACTCTAGGGATCCCAAATCTGCAACAAATATTCTTCCATAAGAACTTCTGAATGTTGTTCTCATCAATCGTTGCTACTGCTTCAGCTTCCACCCACTTACTGAAATAATCCACAGCCACGATCAGAAAGGATCTCTTCCCTGATGCTTCAGGAAATTTTCCTACGATGTCAATTCCCCACTTATCAAAAGGGCACGGGGAGTACATAACTCCCATTTCTTCTCCAGGAACATGGATAAGGGGTCCATGCTTTTGACACCTCTCGCACTTTCGCACCAGCTCCTTGGCATCCCTAAGCATCTTTGGCCAATAATATCCAGCTCTTAAGATTCTTCTGACCACGTTTCTGAACCCTGTGTGGCTTCCTCCACATCCTTCATGGATCTCTCGAATGACATAGTTTCCTTCTTCATTAGTTATGCACTTCAAGTATGGCTGTGAAAATGATCTTTTGTACAGCTCCTCTCCTATCATGCAATATCTTGCAAACACTGCTCTTTTGGGAACTCCAGGTTGATCAAGCCTCTGACCTGTTTTCAAGTAGTGAATAATTGGAGCTCTCCAATCCGCATTCTCTGCTTCTTCTTCAATTGAGAACACATCTAAGTCTATCATTCTGCCTTCTGCTGCTAAGAGGGTGATCTGTCCTCTAGCTCCTTCTTCCACTGAGCTAGCTAACTTTGCTAAATAATCAGCTTTGATATTTTTTGCTCTTGGTATCTGTTCCAAAGAGAACTCCACAAACCTCGACCTGATATTTTCCACCATTCTAGCATATTTGATCATTTTCTCATCTTTCTTCTCATAGGATCCAGCCACTTGCTGAGCTACCAATTGAGAATCTGAGAAGATTTTTACTTTTTGAGCTCCCAAATCTGCTAACATTCTCATTCCTCTTACCAGGGCCTCATACTCTGACTCGTTGTTTGAAGCCTTAAAATTAAATTTGATAGCGAATTGCAACTCTTCTCCCGTTGGAGTAATGATCATTACTCCAGCTCCACTCCCCATCATAGTAGAGGATCCATCCACATAAGCTGTACATTCTTCCAATTCTGTGTTCCTTGTAGTTTCTTGAATAAAGTCCGCTAGAGCCTGAGCTTTAATAGCAGTTCTTGGCTCGAACTCTATATCATACTCACTTATTTCCACCGCCCATTTTACCATGCGTCCTGACAGATCAGGTCTTCCCATGGTCTGCCTCAAGGGCAAGTTTGTTCTCACCATCACTTTGTGAGCTAAAAAATATGGCCTCAGCCTCCTAGCTGTCACCATTACTACTAATGCTGACTTCTCCATTTCTGAGTATCTCTCCTCCGGTCCTTGGAGCATCTTACTCACATAGTATATTGGCCTTTGATGGCCCCCCTCTTCTCTTAGGAGGACCGAACTTAGAGAGTGTTCTCCTACAGAGAAGTATAAGAACAGGATCTCGCCAGGAACTGGCTTAGTGAGCAATGGTAAGGCTGAGAGATGATCCTACAGTTCCTGAAAAGCCTTTCTACACTCCTCGCTCCACTTGAAGTTAGATCCTTTCCTCAAGATTTTTAAGAAGGGTAAACTCCTCTCTGCAGATCTAGAGATGAAACGGCTGAGAGCTGCTATGCGACCATTCAACCTTTGAATTTCTCTTATGTTTCTGGGCTCCTGCATTTCTAGAACAGCTTTCACTTTTTCCTTGTTCACTTCAATTCCTCTTGGTGTAACCATATACCCCAAGAACTTACCCGATTGTACCCCGAAGGCACACTTCGCGGGATTGAGCTTCATGCCACTTGTTCTGATTACCTCAAAAGTTTCCTCCAGATCCTTCACATGATCCTCCTCCTTTAAGCTCTTTACCAACATATCATCTACATATACTTCCACATTTCGCCCTATTTGGTTTCGGAAAATCGAATCCACCATCCTCTGGTACGTAGCTCCTGCATTTTTCAGACCAAAAGGCATGTCTATGTACCCATAGGTGCCACAGCACACCACGAAACTAGTCTTTGCCACATCCTCGGGATCCATTTTGATCTGATGATAACCTTGATAAGCGTCCATCATTGAGAGCAGCTCACAACCTGATGTGGAGTCCACCAGTTGGTCTATTCGAGGAAGTGGATAGTGATCCTTCGGGCAAACTTTATTGAGATCTCGAAAGTCTATGCACATTCTCCATTTTCCAGCTCCCTTAGAGACCATCACTGCATTGGAAAGCCACTCAGGGAACTGGATCTCCACGATATGTTTCGCCATTAACAGCTTGTCTACTTCCTCGATGATAACCTTATCCTTCTCTGGTCCAAACCTTCTGAGTTTCTACTTTACTGGCCTCACCTGCGAACTTACATTTAAGCTATGCATGGCCAAAGCTGGATCTATCCCAGTGAGGTCAGCTGAGTGGAATGCGAAGATGTCAGAATTAGCTCTAAGACACTGGATCAATTTTTGGGCCACTTCATGATTCATCTGAGTTCCGATTCTTGTTGTGCAGCCTATCTTGTGGGGCAAGAGTTCCACTGCCATAGTCTCCTCCTCAGGCCTGATCTGCAAGTGGGGATCTTCTTCCATCATTTCTCCTTCTTTCAACCTCTTCCACACGGGATCATCTGCTCTACCCTGATCTCCCTTAAACACCTTATCAGCTTGATTCACAGTGTCCACATAGCATCTTCTAGAACTGACCTGATCACCACGAACTTCTCCTACTTCATCTCCAACTGGAAACTTCATTTTCATGTAATAGGTGGACACTACTGCTTGCAGTGAATTTAGAGATGGCCTCCCTAGGATCACATTGTAAGCAGAGGGAACATCCACAATCAGGAACTCCACCATTCTTACTCTTTGCAATGGCTGCTCTCCTATCCTGAGTTGTAGAGTGACCTGCCCCCAAGGTTGTGTAGCTCCTCCAGTAAACCCATATAAGGCTGTCTTCACTGGCACAACCTTCACGTTTAGGTCCATCTTATCAAAACACTCTTTAAACAGGATGTCGCAAGAACTCCCTGTGTCAATGAATACTCTGACCACATCATATCCTCCTATCTCTGTTGTGATAACCAGGGCATCATTGTGCGGTTGAAACGCACTTCCTCCGTCGGTTGGACCAAACTGGATATTTGGTCCTCTACCAAGATCTGACACGCTATGCACTTCAGATCCCCAAGTTTTTGCCTCTCTCACAAAGGCTTTTCGTGCTCTGTTTGAGTCACCATCAGTGGGTCCTCCTGCGATCATGGATATGTTACCCCTTTTTGGTGGTGCTCCTCCTCCTCTAGGAGGCTCGTGCTGTTCCTTCTCTTTTCCTTTATCGTCTCTCCGACCATAGTTCTTATCCCTTTCCGCTCTCACATATTCCGCTAGCTGCCCCTCTCGTATCAGCCTCTCAATCGCATCTTTAAGATGACGGCACTGGTCAGTATCATGACCATACTCATTGTGATACTTACAATATTTGTCAGATCTGGGATTTTTGGGACCTCCTCTGGCCGAATATGGGAACTTAAATCCCGGTTTGTTCTGCACGACCTCTAGCAATTCTGAAGGTTGCTTGGTTAGAGGCGTGTGATTTCGGAAGTGCCTGGTCTCTACCCTGGCATCCCTCTCCTCATACTTACACCTCTTGTCTCCGCCATTTTCTCTTTTTGGGTAAGCATTCTTTACTTCTCCTTTCTTGGTGTTCTGGATCTCTTCCAAATTGATATACTTTTCTGCTCTAGCCAGGAGCTCATCGAACGTCAGTGGAGGGCGCTTAGCCAAAGATTTGAACAGGTCTCCTTCTGCTAAACCCTGAGTAAGGGCAATAATTTTCACTTCCCCTGTTGCATTGGGCACTTCCAGAGCTGCTTTGTTGAATCTTCCCAGAAAGGTCCTCAAGCTTTCTCCTGCTCTCTGCTTAAGGCTCATCAATGACAAGGAGGTCCTGAGCTGCCTTCGAGCACTCGCAAATTGGTGCAAGAAAAGGGAGCTCATTCCTGCGAAGGAACTTATGGAATTGGGAGGAAGTTGTGCGAACCATTGTTGAGCTGCTTTTGTCAAAGTCGTCAAAAACACTCGACACTTAACTCCGTCGGTATATTGATGGAGGAGAGCTCCGTTCTGGAAGCGGAGGAGGTGCTCCTGAGGATCAGTAGTACCATCGTACTCGTAAGAAAGAGTTTTAAAATTCTTAGGGAGTGGATCCATTAGAATCTCAGAAACGAAAGGAGATCTTACTGCCCTACTTCCACTTGTAGCATTCTTCTCATACATCCCTTTCATTTCTTCCATTTCTCTTCTTAACGCCACAATCTCAGTGTTAAGGCTCTCTCGAGCTGAAGATTGAACATATTCTTCTCCCAAGCTATCTTCCTCCTCCTCGCTCGTGGGCAACACGACTCTCTCCTTTCTCTTCCTGGTGCCCTTTTCAGTGGCTGTAGCTAACACCTCCGTTGGCTCATTCAGCATCTGGTCCCGTCGAATTGTAGGGACATCCTCCGGAGGGATCTGTTCTCGCACATTCACTGTCGGGGGAGCTAAAGGAGTACCCTGTGCCGGCACTCCCCTACGGGATAAGGCGTGATCCACAGCAGCAGCAATCAAATCTCTTAAACTTTCCAAAGGGAGGGTGACGACGGGTCCAGAAGAGGGAGATGGAACTGGCATCTCCTCTCTCTGACCCTGAGGGGTGTTCTCCACTCTGATATCGTTGGCTGAGTTCGTGATCACATTCGGATCAGTGGCAGCAGCAAGATCGGTGGCTGCACCCTCGAAGTCCTTGCTCAAATTCTTTTGCACTTGATTCTCCATCGCTAAATGAGTAAGATCATAAAATGGATTTAATATCCCCAGGAACACACATAAACAGATCCCATGACTATGGATTTTTTAACAGCAGGTTGAGAGACTGATTTCTCTTCAACCATTTTTAGAAAAGCTTGAATAAATGGAAAACCTCACGTCTTAGTCAGATTTTCCCACAGACGGCGCCATTTGATGTGACCTTATCGAATTCACAAGAGTACTGAATGATAAAGAACACAATCAAAGAGAGATTAAAGTAAGAAATACATAAATGAGTCCTTCGTAAATCCGTAAATATATGATGATGATGCACGTCTTTGATGAGTTTGAAGACCTGCACACAAACCGGGCCGGAGGGGTGTCCGGCGACGGACCTCCGACGCTCAAGTCAGTCGAGTTTGATGGAGAAGATGATGAAAGTAAGAGTAATTTGAGTGAATAGTAATGGAAAGTAACTTAACCTCTTAGAAATGAAAGGGGGTACCTTTTATACCTTATGACTGAAGGGTAAAGAGGTAAATTCGGGTCTAGGGTTTGTTATAAATAGTGTCACGTCATGGTACGACTCTAACACCTAACTGATTATTCGGGTAGTGCGCACACATTTGCAGGGGTATCAGAGATATTCTGACACACCCAGATTCCTTACTCTTCTTGGAGGCCAAGACAATTCATTTCCTAGGTCCTAAGCAAGAAAGGAGGACCGAATGAGGTACTCTCCTTCTTATCCACGCCCCTTAGTCCAGCTGTACTCAAGATAAGGCTAGCAGTGTCAGATCAGATCCCGAAGGGATCTGATCAGATTGTGTTCGGTTTCCCGAGATCAGTTCCCGGTGTAATCAGGTCCTGGGGGGAGTAATTAGGTCTCGCTTTGACTTCTGGTCAGTGGCTCTTCTCTCTTGGACCCACACGATTATGCCCTATCAATAGGAATAATAATATTTTCAACGAGGCTTCTTCAACGTCGGAAGAGATATCAGAGAGCATCAAATTCAGCTCTTGGAAATGGATAAGGGCTCACAAAGTTATTAATTCACCTTATATTGATTGGAAAAGGGAACTGTGGAAATGTATCCCTGACTAAGTCTCAGTATAGTAGATTTCGTAGTAAAGGCTAAATAGAATGTAAAAGAGTTAATAGTTGTATTCGGGTGTAAATACCCCTCGTTTCTATACGTCTATAAAAGTACCATCTTTTCTTTTAAAAAAAAAAGCAAATGCATGTGCAACAAATGTAAACAAAACAACCGAACGAGTAGATTCCTAAGAACTATGGACAAGCAGCTCAGCTCCTTTCGTTATGTATCAATACACGTGGATCATTCTGTACCACAATAAAAGAGCACTTTATCATCCAAAAGTATTAACGAATTTCTCGACAATTAATTAACTGGATTATAATAAGGTAGGTTAAAAGTTCAATTAGACCCAACACAATCAAGGATATATTCAAATCATTTAAATATACAATAATCACTTATACATAATATTTGTTTAAAAATTTGTGTAATAAATGTAGCCGAACGAACAATTGACTTATTACTACAAATGTCACGGGTGCATTAAAGCTACTCCATTGCCTTTCTTCCCCGAAGGGGCAATGTCGGAATACTTTGCTCGTTCCTGAAAACGTTATTCGGATCAACAGCGCTTTTAACTTTCACCAACCTATCCAAATTATTCTTGAAATACTTCACTCCATACACCAGACCCTGTTTGTAACTATCCTTCCCGTTGTCGGTGGTTCCGATGTCCAAATCCCTGTAATTCAGATAAGCTTCCCTCGGATTCTTCGACACGTAAGGCGCCATGAAACTGTATAACTCTCTGATCTGACTTATGTAATTCTTATCAGCTGCTTCGCCTTCTTCGTTCCAGTTTACAGAGTACTGAATCTTGAAAATGTTTCCGGCGCGGTGAGGGAACGGCGTCTCCGATTCGGAGATTTCGTTCATTCTACCCCCGTACGAATTGAACACCATTCCCACTTTCCCCACTTGGACTACCTTTTTGAAGATTGTTTCCAAATCCGGGATGGAAATCGGGGTTTTGACGTAGTCGGATTTCCGTTTCCCGAAGTTGACGGATGCCGGCGATCTATTTAGCAACACCGATGGGGAAGTGGAGTTGTCGTTGTTGTTCCAGAATAGGACTGAATTTATCCACGGCATTTCATGGCAATCGGATTTTTTCAGACCCAATTTCGGGAATTCGGAATTTGTGATTGAAACAAGTCGGGAAGAGTCGCCGAGGAATAAACCGATGAAAGACGCGCGCACGCTTTTTACTTTATTTCTCGTGACTGGTTGAATAAGCACACGAATAAAAAGATCGTTGTCGATTTTGTTGGCGATTTGCTGGTACTGGAAAACAGCTTCCGTCGCATTATCCGCCATGTATTTTTCAATACGGAAAACGGTAACCGTCGCCGGCACGGCGACGAGTTTTATCTTGTAAGATATAATCACGGCGAAGCTACCGCCTCCGCCGCCGCGGATGGCCCAAAATAGATCCTCCCCCATGGCTGCCCTGTCCAAAACCCTGCCGTTAGCGTCGACAATTTGTGCGTCGATGACGTGGTCAACGGTGAGGCCGTACTTCCTCAACATGTTGCCGTACCCGGCGCCGCTGATGTGGCCGCCGACGCCGACGGTGGGGCAAACTCCACCGGGAAATCCATGGAGTTTGCTTTTCTCGGAAATTCTGTAATATAGTTCTCCGAGCAAAGCGCCGGATTGCACCCAAGCGGTCTCGTCGGAAATGTTGATGTCGATAGATCGAAAATTGAACATATCGAGGATGACGAAAGTGGTGGCGGAGACATAGGAAATGCCATCGTAGTCGTGGCCGCCACTGCGGATTTTGAGTTGGAAGTTGAGTTTTTTGGAGCAGAGGACAGCGGCGCTGACGTGGGGCAACGCCGTGGGGGTGATGATTAGGGTTGGTTTAGGGGTGGTGGAGAGGTTGAAGCGGCGGTTTCTGATGTAGGCTTGGAGGACATTTGTGAAGGAAGGGTTTGTTTGGGTGTAAACAATTTTTGATATTTCGGAAGAAGGGATTTTGGATTCTGTGAAACAGTTGACCAATGAATCGTATAGAGAGTCTGCAGCAATAGTTGAAGTAGAAGCGTTGAGTAGGTAGAAGAAAATGAAGAGGAGGGAGAGGGAGTTCTTCATTTTAGTAGGAGAGAGAGAGAGAGAATAGTTATGAGAGGAACAAAAGTTTGTTATATAGATAGATTAATTTGTAAATACGCGTTGAAAATTCATGGTGTGTTTATTTCGACGGTGGGGCCAGCAACTTTTATGTCACGCCGGCCCTGGAATTGGAAATACTTCCATTTTCCTAATATTCTGTCGTCAACGACTTACTTGCATACATAACATTACAATTTTAAGTAACATGCCCAGATTTGGTTTTCCAAAAAAAGAAAAAGTTTAATTGTAAACTAAATAACGAAATTTTCTGTCATTTAATCTAATTTTTTTAACCTTTTAAAATAAATTCTCAATTTAAACAATTTTTGACCAATTTTAATGAAAATAGATTTTATGAAAGTAACTAACAATATAAAATAAAACGGAATTAGCTAAAAATTTGTTTTAGAAATAAGATTTACAAATTTATTATTATAATAAAGTTGTTTTGAAAATTTTAGGATTTTAAAATTCGAATTACCTACAATATATCACAATACCCTTTTTTTAACTATTTTTTAAAAAAAAATCGTCTGCACAAAAGTATGAACATACTTTTGATTTTGATGGATGGAGGTAATTTTTTATATGTAAATATAATATTGATGCGGATAAAATATGTCGCCCTCGTAAACACCGACACGTGGATATGAGATAAATTAAAGTAAGCTTTAGTAAGGGTAATGGGCTGGGAGGCCGGATTAATACACTCCCAAGCCCAAAGAGGGAAATAGAAGTAATTGGGCTTTTAGCCCACATTTGAGGATTAGTAATCTCTGGGCCAAATAGTTCGGTCCAAGAGGAGGGGATTTAGGAACTATTCCTTGTCAATAAGATTAAGGAATGGGTCTAAGCGAGAATATAGGGCCAGTATGCTACAGGGCCGAGTCTGGAGGGATATTGGAGGAAATATAGGGAGAAGAAGTCTCTCTCTCTCCTAGGAAGGGGGCCAGGTATAAAAGCAGGTTATTTTTACTCTCGTTGGTTACGTTTTTTGGAGATTATACACACACACTTTACATCACAAAAAAAGAATACACTGAATATACCTTGAATTCACGAGAAATATTCCTTGATTTTGCCAGAGTTTCCCTAGAATTACAGGGAAACTCCTCTTTGATTCCCTTGAGAGCGATTCTGACTTGAGCGTCGGAGATTCCGCGCCGGAATCCCCTCCGGCGTGTTTTTGCAGGTCATCTAAGGATCTTTACGAAGAATTGCTCGTGAGGATCGCTAAGGATAAAGGACAATTTAAGCCCGTGATTTACACTACCCGCACGGGAACGTTTGATATCCGTAGGCGTTATTTTTCGACGCAACAACTGGCGCCGTCTGTGGGAACGTTTCGAGCTAAGAAGTGAGAAAAAGTTCCATACTAAATGGGCGGAGAACAAGATCCGACGAAGCAGACTAAGGAAAAGGGAGATTCCACTCCCCTTCCTTTCCCTCCGCCTCCCCCAGGTTTTCCCTTAAACAGGAATCTAGGGAAACAACCTGCAAACCCTACACCGGAAGATGTCCCTCTCGCACCAGAGGGGAATATGACGGGTACCTCAGGAGCCTCTGGAAGTGGGACTAATAGGGATACCCCTCATCCCAATGCTCATTCGGAGCTCTTGACCGTTTCTCAGGATCAATTAGACGTGATGATCGCACAAGCGGTCGAAAGGATAATCACCTCTCGTGGACTTCGCCCTCCTGGGCCCATCCCACCAGTCAATGAGGGTACAAAGCAAAACCCCCCGGAACATGTCATTGACTCTACTCCGGTCCCTTCCAGGAATGAGGGTCTCCCTCGAGATCAGGAAGAAAAGGTGCCCTCGCAAGCTGAGAGAAGCATTCTTGATCGACCCCCCAGGAGGAACACGGAGAGGACCCTTGGTGGTATCACTCTGGATACAGAAATAGGAGAAAGCACGGATGACACTTACCAGGGAGCAGTTAGTGATCAGATACAGGCCCTACGGAAAGAAATGAAGGACATGCAAAAATAAATGACCGACAACGTAAGTAAACATTCTTACGTTACTGGTTATCAATTTTCATCCAGTATTTTACAAGATGAACTGCCTTCTAACTTTAAATTCTTAAATTTTGAATATGATGGCACCACGGATCCGTACGAACATTTGATGAGGTTCGAGAATGCCGCCCTATTACACCGATACGGAGAGGGCGTCAAGTGCAGGGTATTCCTAACTACCCTATCCAAGGCCGCGCAACAATGGTTCACACAGCTGGGGCCGGATACCATTCATTCATGGTCAGAGTTTAGTGAATTGTTCTTGCATCGATTCGCCAGCGCTAGGAGGCAGCCTAGAGCTACCCTTACCCTGTTTAACATGCGACAAGGGGAGAATGAGAGCCTTCGGGCTTTCCTGAAGAGAATCAATTGAGCAGCCTTAGAAGTACCAACAACCTCTTCGGAAGTCAAAATTAATGCTCTTACTAATGGGCTAAGAGACGGAGACCTGTTCACGTCCCTAGCCAAGAAACCAGTGCAGACCTTCGATGAGTTACTAAGTAGAGCGGAAAAATACCTCACCCTAGAAGAGATAAGGAAGGCTAAGCGCTCAGAAACCAGGCCAGTAGTGGGGAATGGAGATCGAAGAAGGGAAATAATACCAAGGAGGCCCAACCCAGAGAAACACAGGAGTTCCAGGAGACTGGGAAATGTAAAGGAGTAGGAAGCTGTGCGCTGGGGCCCTAAGGAAAGATTTGAGAAATATACCCCTCTACGGATAGAGCCAGCAGAAGTTTTGGAGGTAGCAGGGGACCACCCTGACATGAAGTTCCCCTACTCAAGGAATAGGGGCCCTCAAAATCCCAAATCTGATAAATTCTGCAGGTTCCACAACGATTACGGCCACGACACGAATCAATGTTGGCACCTGAAAGACGAGATAGAAAGAATGATCCAAGCGGGCCACCTCAAGGAGTTCACATTCAGGGATAGACAAGGCCCCAAAGGGCAAAAGAGGAAGGACCCCGAGGGGAAGCCAGAGGATTACAAAAGAGAACAGAGGAAGAACACAGAAGATCAGCCCCCTCCTCCTCAAAAGAGGGGAACCATTCACATGATCATGGGGGGCCCTGCTGGAGGAGATTCCTTCATACAGAGGAAGCAAAGTGTTAGGTCGTTGAAAATTGAGAGGAATGTGGAACACCACGAGATAGGAAAGATGACAGTAGTTCCTGATATTCACTTTGGGCCAGAAGACGCTGGGGAACCCAGGGAAACCCATAATGACGCTTTAGTCATTAGCACAAATATCGCAGGGTATGATGTGGCCAGAATCTTTGTAGACACGGGGAGCTCCACTGATATCATGTTCCTGGAGTGCTTCAAGAAGATGGAACTGAATATAAAACTCAGACCAGTGGAGACCGCCCTTTATGGGTTTTCAGGGGGTGCAATTCAACCCCTTGGTTCAGCACTATTGCAAGTAGGGCTAGGAACCGCCCCTAACCGACGCGTGCAGGTGATAGAGTTTCTGATAGTAGACGTTCCATCCTCATACAATGTGGTGATGGGAAGACCAAGTTTGAACATCTTCCAGGCGGTAATTTCCACCTTCCACATGAAGATGAAATTTCCCGCCTCGGGGGGAGTGGGAGAGATATGTGGAGACCAGTATCAAGCGAGGAAATGTTATGTGGAATCAGTTAAGATAGCGGACATGGCTATGTTTCAAGGGATGGAAAGATTTAAGGGCGAAAACCCTGAATTGAAAAAATAAAAAATGGGTGAATTGGCAGGAGAATAACCCAAAATCAAAGCAGATGAGGAATTAATGAACATTGAGCTCTATCCGGGAAAGGAAGGATTTATAACCAGTATCGGTACCCACATGAATCCCGAACTTAAAGAAAGAATGATACTCACTCTTAGAGAGAATGCGGATATATTCGCTTTCACCCCAACAGATATGACGGGTATCCCTCCAGAAATAGCTATGCATCACCTTAATGTAGATCCCAGGGTTAAACCAGTGAAGCAAAAATTGAGAAACGTTGGTAAGGAGAAAAACCTTATTGTGAAAGAAGAGATTGATAAGCTGTTGAGTGCAGGACACGTAAAGAGGGTGCAGTTCCCTGAGTGGCTTTCAAATGCAGTGTTGGTGTCTAAAGGAGCTGGCAAATGAAGAGCGTTGTCAAAAAGCTTTTGAAGAACTTAAGCTTCACCTTGAACAACTCCCGAAGCTGACGAAGCCCTCTCAGGGAGATGTCTTACTCTTATACCTCTCAGTAGGGGAGCATTCCCTGAGCACAGCCCTGATGAAAGAGGAGGGCCTCACACAACAACCCATATACTATGTGAGCAAGGTCATTCAGTGAGCGGAGATCAGATATTCAGAGGTGGAGAAAGCAGCCCTGGCGGTGGTAGTGACGGCTAGGCGATTGCGCCCTTATTTCTTGTCTTATAAAGTTATGGTGCGGACTAACTACCCTTTGAAGCAGGTACTAGGAAGGGCAGACTTGTCAGGAAGAATGGTTAAATGGGCCGTTGAATTATAGGAATATGATATTGATTATGAACCCAGGAGGGCTATTAAGGCCCAAGCCTTAGCAGACTTTATCCAAGAATCCACCAGGGCAGAGGAGGTGCAAGGCTGGAAGGTATATGTTGATGGCTCGGCATCCGCACTAGGATGTGGGGCAGGGATAGTGTTGGTTGATCCTGAAGGTCAAGAAGTACAGGTTGCAGTCAAGTTTCGGTTCTCAACCTCTTATAACGGAGCAGAATATGAGGCCCTGATTAGAGGGGCCTACATGGCAGCAGAGCTGGGAGCACAAAAGATCACCCTATATTCCGATTCACAGCTGGTGGTGCAACAGGTCATGGGAGAGTACGTCGCTAAAGACGAAAGGATGATTGCTTATCTAGAACAGGTGAGGAATTTAAGAAACAAATTCAATACTTTTGAAGTGATACAGGTGCCAAGAGAAAAGAACACAAAGGCAGATGGGCTGTCTAAATTAGCCAGTTCCACTTAGTTTGAGGGACACGGTAAGATAACCCTGTAAGTGGCAGATCGACTAGCCACTGAAACCCTGGTTGGAGAGATAACAACAGGGGACGACTGGAGAAAAGAGATATGGAAAGAGTTGAATAAGGAGCAGGTAACCCCGATGTCCCGGGAGGCCAAAGCATGGAGGATGAAATATTGTATCCTTGGGGACCAGTTATACAAGAGATCCTTTACCCAGCCCTACTTGAAATGTCTCTCGAAAAGGGAGGCAGAATTGGTGATCAAGGATATCCACGAAGGTTGTGCGGCCAGCCATGAAGGTTATAAGACTATGGTGAAGAAGGTGTTTAGGGCAGGTTTCTATTGGCCCAGTATAATCAGAGATGCTAGGGAATTTGTGAGGAAATGCGAGAAATGCCAGAAGAGTGGACCTTTGATACGAGTACCTGCCGAGGAGATGGGTGCCATGTACTCGCCTTGCCCCTTCGCAAAATGGGGGATAGATTTAGTAGGGCCCTTCCCTATGGCACATGGAGGAAGGAAATTCTTGATCGTAGCAGTAGATTACTTCAGCAAGTGGGTAGAAGCCGTGCCCTTGGCCAAGATAGAGGAAGATAATGTAATTCTTTTCCTAGCAAGACACATTTGCTGCAGGTTTGGAGTGCCGAGAGTTCTGGTTTCAGATAATGGAACACAATTCAATGGAGAGAAAGTGAGGAAATGGTGCGAAAGATGGAACATTGTACAAAGATTCACTTCAGTGGCCCACCCACAAGTCAATGGACAGGTGGAAGTCACAAACAGGATTCTAGTAGACGGTATCCGAACACGATTGCAAAAGATAGGAGGAGGATGGGTGAAAGAACTGGATAACGTCCTCTGGTCCTATAGAACTAGCCCTAAGACAACTACAGGGGAATCCCCTTTTCACTTGGTGTATGGGGCAGCAGCAGTGATACCCCCAGAGGCCAGGCTAGGATCGCACCGAATCACCTATTTTGATGAGAAGAGGAATGAGGAGCTGATGAGAGAGACATTAGACCTGGTAGAGGAAGAAAGAGAGATGGCAAAGTTGAAAGCAGAGAGATACAAGAGCAGGATCAAGGCGGCATATGATCGTAGGGTAGTCCCCCGCTCCTTTAAAGCCGGAGACTTAGTCCTTCGGAGGGCGGACGCCTTGAAAAACACAGGAAAGATGGAGGCTAATTGGGAAGGTCCTTACAAGGTGATACAGGTGTTGAAGGGTGGAGCTTATAAACTCCAGGATATGACGGGAAAGGAAATACTACGACCATGGAACGTGTGCTACTTGAAGAGGTTTTATGTTTGAGAAAGGTGTTAGTCCCTTATCATCTTTCCCTTTATAAACAATTTTGATGTTTGTTTTCACTCGAATAATTGTACACATTGCTTCACTGGCACTCTTTTTCCCTCTACGTGGGTTTCCCTTTGGGTTTTACCACGGAGAGGTTTTTAATGAGGCTGGCATAGGTTCCCCTTATTTGCCTATGTTGATGAACACTTTTGATCAATGGAGCGTCATTTTTTAAAGTATTTCAGTGATTCCTCTCGATACATGTTAAAATAATGATGAGATGATTGTTATATGTTAGTGTAATAATGAGATGATTGTTATATGTTAACATTATGATGAGATGATTGTTATATGTCAGCATTATGATGAGATGATTGCTATATGTCAGTATGGTGTTGAAATAATGGATATGTCCTGATGATTAAGGCATAAGATAATAGAGAAATTGCGAGGTTTTTACAAACCTCACCCTGAGAAAATGCGAGGTTTTTACAAACCTCACCCTGAGAAATTGCGAGGTTTTTACAAACCTCCCCCTGAGAAGTTGCGAGGTTTTTACAAACCTCCCCCTGAGAAGTTGCGAGGTTTTTACAAACCTCACCCTGAGAAGTTGCGAGGTTTTTACAAACCCCACACTGAGAAGTTGCGAGGTTTTTACAAACCTCACCCTGAGAAATTGCGAGGTTTATACAAACCTCACCCTGAGAAATTGCGAGGTTTATACAAACCTCACCCGGAGAAATAGCGAGGTTTATACAAGCAAATGTTGATTCGAAATAAACCTCAGCCGAAAAAGAAAAACCTAAAGCCATGTGATTAAAGATCTTCATCCACGATAATCTCTAAAGCTAGGGGGAGTAGGAGATATGGAGTAGAATATACAGAGCAAAAGCTAGGAAGAAATCCTATAAGAGGGGCTAAGAGGAGGTCCTGTGAGCATCATCAGATCATCAAGTAAGTACAGAAGCATAAACTCTCTATTTGTATCTAGAAATTTTCTCTAAGCCTTAGAGCATATACGTGTCAAGAAGATACTAGAAACATGCAACGAAACACAGCTAAAACAACACATATGTATGCATACAATGAGACAATTTGCAGGTACGATAAGTAGGAGTAAGATAGAGCATCAAAAGAAAAAATATCCAAGACCAGAGGCACCATGCCCTGGCCCTCCACAGAAAAACACAGGAGTGTGGATTCTCCTGAAAATACCAAAAGACCTTGAAGGCCCCAACAAAAGAAAGTAAATAGAGTCATCACTACAAAATATTGCCCAAAAGGCATCGGCAGTGGGCCCCGATGCGAAATGGCATCGGCATTTAATGGCCGATGCAAAATGGCATCGGCAGTGGGCCCCGATGCGAAATGGCATCGACATTTAATGGCTGATGCAAAATGGCATCGGCAGTGGGCCCCGATGCCATTTGGTAACGGCCCCCCCGATGCAAAATGGCATCGGCAGTGGGCCCGATGCCTTCCCCGTCGCCCTAAATGAGTATAAATCGGCCACAGCCCTCTCTTCTAGAACGTAACAGCCGCACCCCCCCTCCAACCTCCATTGAAGCGAGTTTTACACACAAGTCACTCAAAAATCACCTTCGTTTGCGGATCGAACTCGGTTTTTGGCCATTTGTGTTCTACACTTCGACGGGAGCATTTCTACGGTAATTTTTGTCCTTTTCATTAGTTAAATTTGAAGTTATATGTGTATATGTAGTTTTAGTATATATATGCATATATGTTGTATGTATATATAAAATTGTTAGAAGAATTGTTAATTTTTATGTATGCATGTGTTAATTGTTAGAATTTATAAATTGTTAATTAATTATGTTGTGTTAGGCATGTATTTATATGTATGTTTTAATAATTAAGTTATATGAATTTATTTGTTAATTAGGGTGTTAGAATTATATTTGTGTTATATGTCTATATATGAATTTATTTGTTAATTAGGGTGTTAGAATAATTATTAGAATATAATTATAATTATATTAATTGATTTTAATAGAGTTGGGAAATGAGACGTTGGTTGTTTGTGTGTTGTAGACGTCGATTGACATGGATTATTCAATTCGTAGTTGGATGTATAGTCCAAGATTAGTGAATGGGATTATGAACCCCAGATTTGTTAGTGGAATAAATGGATTTATTGAATTTGCTACTAGTAATCCGAATTCGATTTGGGAAGGAAAAATTAGGTGTCCTTGTTCGAAAGCTAGATGTCGAAATCAAACTTATAGAGATCCTAATGAAGTGAAATCTCATTTATATCGAAATGGTTTTACACTGAATTATTATAATTGGATTTATCACGGGGAAGAGAGTTGGGGTCCACGTCCATATCAAAACACTAATGAATATGCGTCAACTTTAAACGACGTTGACCCAGCGGGACCTAGTTCGTACCACACTATGGTAGAAGAGTTAATGGGTGGCCCAAACATTGATTTTGGAATCGACGTGGAAGAGGAGACACTTAATGAAGAACCCCCTAACGAGAATGCGACACAGTTTTACGGCATGCTTCGTGCAGCGGACCAAGACTTGTATCCTGGTTGTGAATCTCATTCGCAGTTGTCATTCAATTCCAGATTGTTGAACATTAAAACGGAAAACAGATTGTCTGAAAGGGGATACAATCAGGTTGTTGAGTTGATTCGTGAGATTTGTCCTCCCGAAAATAAGGTTCCCAAGAAATTTAACGACACCAAACATTTGATGAGTGGGATGGGTCTTCCGGTAGAAAGGATTGATTGTTGTGCACAGAATTGCATGTTATTTTGGGGTGCAGACATCGAACTAGATTTTTGTAAGATTTGTGGTCGATCACGGTATAAGCCGAGTAGGGTTGATGTAGATGGTCGGTTGAAAAAGAAACGCCCGGTTAAGGAGATGTTCTACTTTCCGATAATTCCTCGTTTGCAAAGATTGTACATGTCCAAGGCCACTGCGAAGGATATAACATGGCATGCCTCGTGCGCTTCTGATGACTCTGGTGTTATGCGTCACCCGGCAGACTCGCTGGCTTGGAAGCATTTGGACCGTTCGTATCCTGATTTTGCATCTGAAATTAGGAATGTGAGGTTGGGCTTGAGCACAAACGGTTTTGCACCGTTTGGAATGACGGGAAAACAATATTCGTCATGGCCAGTTATACTTACTCCGTACAATCTACCCCCGTGGTTATGCATGAAGGATCAATTCATGTTTCTTTCGATTCTCGTGCCCGGGCCTAAAAGTCCGAAGGACAAACTTGATGTGTTTTTGCAACCACTGATAGCAGATTTGAGATTTTTATGGGAAAATGGGGTGCAAACTTACGATGTTGCTAGAAAGCAAAACTTTTGGATGCGAGCTGCACTTATCTGGACCATTAGTGACTTCCCAGCATACTCAATGTTGTCTGGTTGGAGTACAGCCGGAAGGCTTGCTTGTCCATATTGTGGAGAGTACACCGATGCATTCTATTTGAATAAAAGTCGAAAGCAGTCGTGGTTCGACAACCACCGAAAGTTCTTACCACCGAATCACACGTGGCGAACGAATAAAACTGCATTCATGGCCGGAGTAGTAGTCACAGATGATCCACCGCCTATTCGAACGGGTGCAAATCTCCTGTACGAAATTGATCATTTGGGATATAGAAAGGTTACAGAGGATGGTGCTGAGGCTCACAACAAAAAACTTTCTGGAGGGTGGAAGTGGAAAAGCATTTTCTGGGAGTTGCCGTATTGGAGTACCTTGTTGATACGACACAATTTAGACGTGATGCATATTGAGAAAAATGTGTTTGATAACGTTTTCAACACGGTGATGAATGTGGAGGGGAAAACAAACGACACGTCTAAATCAAGAGATGAGTTGAATGATTATTGTCGTCGTCCCTCTCTCAAGAAATGTCCACGTACATCAAAGTATCCTAAGGCTTCTTTTTCGCTTGATAAGAAGCAGAAGGATGTTGTTTGTAAGTGGATAAGTGAGTTGAAGTTTCCAGATGGATATGTGTCTAACATGTCCCGTTGCATTGACTGGTCGAAATTGAAATTGTATGGGATGAAGAGTCATGATTGTCACGTGTTTATGCAGAGACTACTACCGATTGCTTTTTACAAAATTCTGCCGCTCACTGTGTGGAAAGCAATCACTGAGCTTAGTCTATTTTTTAAGGAGTTGACTTCTACTACCATCACAGTTGACAACATGACTCGACTGGAAACAGATATCCCAATCATCTTGTGCAAGTTGGAACGTATCTTTCCACCCAGCTTCTTCAACTCTATGGAACATCTACATGTGCACCTTGCATATGAAGCAAAAGTGTGTGGTCCAGTTCAATACAGATGGATGTATCCATACGAGAGGTAATTTAATTAATTTCTCATACGATTCTTCAAATTATATAACAAATATATATTTAATTATAAGTGTGTACATATATATATATATATATTACGTACATTATATAACAAATATATATTTAATTGTACTTGAAAATGTATTAACCCACTTTTAAATGTGCACGTATAGGACCAGATACAGGAGGAGTTCACCAATAATACTACAACAGATCCGTCAGATGAACCTAGTTCAGAGGATGGTTCCCAGGCCCCACCTATACCCGAGATGTCTGAACTGTACGTGAAGAAGGTCGGCAGGTCTCATGGACGTGTTAGGGGCCTTGGACAAGTAGGCAAGAACAGACGGGTCTCCTCCGGTCCTAGCGAGACGTCAAGTGGTACGGCTTATGGACGATTCACCCAGGACGACATTAACAATGTTATTGCTGAAGAACGGAGAATCAATGAAGAGAGAGAGCAACGCTTACTGGAACAAATGCGGCAGCAGGAGGAGCGCTTACTCAAGCATTTTCAGGAGCAGATGGCAACGATGATGGGACAGATGGGTGGGATGGGTCAGATGGGTGGGATGGGTGGGGAGCCGAGGCCGCCGAGGCCGTCGGGGGCGTCGCACAACGTTCATGATAGTAGTAGACAAGTTTAGGATCGGGATGATACTGAGGATGATGGTGATGGTGATGAGGAGTGGTACATTTTTATATTACTTTGTTACGTGTGATGTTATTATATTACATTGACGTTGAGGATTAATTTTTATTTTAATGTTGTGTGTGATGTTATTTTAATTGACGTGAACATGCTAATTATGATTATAATTAATGTTGTTTGTGATATGATGTTATTTTAATTGAAAATGAACTAGAGAATAATTTTATAATAGATGAAAATATTTTTAATTATATGGATAAGTGAATTCATATTTTTAAATGGATAAGTGAAAATAATTATATATATTTAATGTTGTGAATTGAAAACTAGAATGAATTTAAATGATGTGATTAGAATAAATTTAAATGTATAAGTGAAAATAATTATATTCAATGTTGTATGTAATTATAATGTTGTGAAATTAAAAATTAGAATGAATTTAAATGTTGTAAATTGAGGATTAGAATAAATTTAAATAGTGTGAATTGATACCGTAAATAAATTATTTAATTTGAAAAACATAATTTAGTTAATTTGAAAAACATAATTTAGAAATAATTTTGACATGCATAAATAATTTAATAAGCAACAATTAAAGTTAGAATGGATTTAAATGTTGTAAATTGAGGATTAGAATAAATTTAAATAGTGTGAATTGATACCGTAAATAAATTATTTAATTTGAAAAACATAATTTAGAAATAATTTTGATATGCATAAATAATTGAATAAGCAACAATTAAAGTTAGAATGGATTGAATTAATTAAAGAATTAAAAACTGAAATTAAATTGAATATATATTAATTGCATTCACAACATGTCGACTAAAAGCTCCTAGCCTAAACGACACACAGGGGGCGCTCAAAAGCCTTCGAGACCGCGAGGTCCCGAGTTCGAACCCCACAATTCGCGAAAATGGCCAGATTTCCGAAAAATGGGGTGGCCCAGCGGTGGGGGTGGGTGTTGGTGGCATCGATACCTGGGTTCGAAACCCAGATTCGTCTTTTTTAAATTTTAATAAAAAGGCATCGGCAATGGGCCCGATGCAAAATGGCATCGGCAGTGGGCCCCGATGCCATTTGGTAACGGCAGTGGCCCCGATGCCATTTGGTAACGGCGGTTGCCCCGATGCGAAATGGCATCGGCTGTCCCCGATGCAAAATGGCATCGGCAGTGGGCCCCGATGCCATTTGGTAACGGCGACCTGCCGATGCCAAAAGACAACGGTTTTCCCCAAATCCGATGCCATTTAAATGGCATCGACCATATTGGCATCGGCACACTGCCGTCCCCTTTGTCGTTGCCTTCATCTTTGGGGACGGCAGATCCGATGCCTTCCCCGATGCCATTTCCAACTTATTTTGTAGTGCATGAAGAAAGGGGAATTTCACCGTTCCCCTCGGTGCCTTCCATTGCCTCAGCAACCTGTCCGCTAGAGCCGCCACCCTCTTCCTTTTCCTCCGGAGCATTAGCCGCCACAGTAGCCAAGGGATCAGGATTAGCCACATGAATGGGGAATGTTAGATCCCTCGTAGACACCAAATCCTCCACTTTTAAAGCAGCCCCCTTCAACTCTGAAATGGTCTTCCTCATACCGGGCAGCCACCAAGGAGTACTGATGTCCTCTTTAGGATCTTCGGGGAACTTAGGGGGAGTGGCTAGTTCGTCCAGGCGAAGAGCGCGAGTATAATGACCATCAAATACCAGATCAGAATGCTCAGCCACAACATTGGAAAAGCCATGATCAATGAAATGAGGGATGTATGCCCCCATCGCCCCTAGAAAGCTAGTGCTCTTAAGGAAAGCTTCCAGCCACTCTCGATGCAAAGTGCCCAGAAATGCCTGCCCCGCTGCAGATGTAAAGAGGGAATCAATACAGAGCCTCACCCCAGCCAGAGGAAGCTCAGCCTCCAAGCGTTGAATCCCTCTATCCCGCTCAGCAAGCTGAGTCCGAAGTGAAAAGATCTCCTCAGAAAGCTTAATCCCTTCAGCCTGAGCTGCCTTCCGCCCCAGATTGGCTTCTCGTAGTTCTGCCTCGAGTATTTCCTTCTTTACTTTCTCTAACTCCACTTGACTTTGGAGATCGTCCTGAAGTTGAAGAGATTGGAGTGCCCGCTCGGATACGTCGGAGTAAAGGAGGCCAAACTACACAAGGAATAATGGAAAGAAGTAAGACATTTATGCTATCCCTCATCAGTCATGTGGAATAATACCTATCTTACGGGTTTACCTGAGAAAAGCTATGAGCCGCATGCACTATCCGCTCCTCTAAAGACAAGGCATTGAGAGCCTTCGTAGTAAGGGTGGGGGTATGGCGGTCCACAAAGGCCGTGAACTGGCCAACACTGATATCGCCGGGAGTATCCAGGTTAATGGTCGCTGAAGGAGGCAGGGAGGACTTAGTCTTGGTTTTCTTCCTCTTGGAGGCATCGGAAGTGGGGAGTACTGAGGAAAACATAGCTTTTTCAGTGGAAGATCGGGTACGCTTGGCAACTGACCCCGCGGAGGGCTTCACTGGGGAAGGAGGAGGAGGAACTTTCGTAGAAATTTCTGGGACAGGAGGTTTGGCCACCATGGAGAGAGGAGCAGCATCTCGGGAAATCTGGGACAACCAACTCATAGCTGCAAAGAAAAACATAGAAGACATCAACAACTATGGCAATTTAAATCTCAAGGATAACAACAACGAAAAAGAAATTATATTACCATCATCTGGACCTAGAGGGTAATCTGTGCGGCCGAAACCGAAATGGGATAAGGCCCTAGGATTCTTACATATGTTCATCACATCAAAATACCCATGAGCAAGCACGTGACTATTCAAGTTTTTCATTATATCCAAGTTAAGAGAAGAGCAGACAAAGAGAGGAGGACTAGGCACCCCAGGGTTCTCATATATCCACTTTTCATGAGGAAAGTCCCAAGAAGAAGGACTGGTAACAAAGAAATAGTAATCCTTCCAGTCCTGGACTCCTTCATGGAGCTTTTCCATGAACTTCCCAGTCCTGGAAGGGCGACCACAGGTATAGAAAAACCCATCAGCAAACTTGCACATATATTGGGTCAAAAAGAGTTGGGCCGAGGGCTCGCCACCATTTCCCTTGACCAGAATGTAAAAACCCAATATGGCGCGAATGGCGTTTGGGGTAAATTGATTGAGGGGTATGCAGAGATAAGAAGAAATTTCGGAAAGATAAGGTTTAATTGGGAATCGGAGGCCTGCCTTCAGTTGGGCTTCCCAAAAGGCTAGAGTGTTGGGACCAGGGAAGTTGGGGCGTTCTTTACTATGGGCAGCCCTAACTGTATAATCTGCCGGAAAAATCCCAGAACGAACGAAAGCGGCCACACGCTCTTGGGGAAGGATTGAAGAACTAGAAATCCTATTCCTTAGAGCGGAATCAGTTATGGGGAACAAAGAAAGCGAACCAGAGGCAGAAGCCGAACTTTCCATCGAAATCGAATCAGACGGAGTTGGGGAAGAGGACGACATGAGGAAAAAATAAAAGAGGAAAGTGAGAAGAGGAAGGAGGTACCTGAGACGAAAGCAGTTTTCGAAGGCGGCGGCGTGGACGACGAACGTGTAGAAGAAGTAGTTAATCGCAGAAAGGAGGATGTGAGAATGAAGGTTAAAGAAAAATGGATAAGCTTGAAGAAGGGAAGGGTTTTACGAAGTAAGAGGCATTTTGAATTAAGAAATTATGATGAAGGAGAAAAAGTGGGGGGGGGGGGGGAATCGAGAAGGAGTGTAAATACCTCCCAATGGGCCGGGGAAGCGCGTGAGAGAGAAAGGGCGGCTGAATGTTTAGTTTCGGGCAGACGTGTAGGTGCGGAGTTCAAAACCGGGTTGGCGTGTGGAAGTGAAAAAGTCGTTGTTATTTTGGAAAATCACTGAGAACTGGATACGCCACGTTTTAGGGAAATTGTGAATCGGAAATAATCAAAGGAAGGAAGTATTCCTCTTGAAATTTATCTCATTTCTTTTTCCTACTCTCTTAAAATTGTAAGCCCCTTTTTACGAGAGTAGGGGGGAGTAGTTGATGCAGATAAAATATGTCGCCCTCGGAAACACCGACACGTGGATATGAGATAAATTAAAGTAATTGGGCTTTTAGCCCACATCTGAGGATTAGTAGTCTCTGGGCCAAATAGTTCGGTCCAAGAGGAGGGAATTTAGGAACTATTCCTTGTCAATAAGATTAAGGAATGGGTCTAAGCGAGAATATAGGGCCAGTATGCTACAGGGCCGAGTCTGGAGGGATATTGGAGGAAATATAGGGAGAAGAAGTCTCCCTCTCTCCTAGGAAGGGGGCCAGGTATAAAAGCAAGTTATTTTTACTCTCGTTGGTTACGTTTTTTGGAGATTATACACACACACTTTACATCACAAAAAAGGAATACACTGAATATACCTTGAATTCACGAGAAATATTCCTTGATTTTGCCAGAGTTTCCCTAGAATTACAGGGAAACTCCTCTTTGATTCTCTTGAGAGCGATTCTGACTTGAGCGTCGGAGATTCCGCGCCGAAATCCCCTCCGGCGTGTTTTTGCAGGTCATCTAAGGATCTTTAAGAAGAATTGCTCGTGAGGATCGCTAAGGATAAAGGACAATTTAAGCCCGTGATTTACACTACCCGCATGGGAACGTTTGATATCCGTAGGCGTTATTTTTTGACGCAACAAATATACACAAATATTAGTGTTTTAATTTGGATCAGTCAATTTTTTTGACACCCCTAATCTCGAGTTATTGGTCCGTCCCTGTTAATAGAGGATTAATTCCAGACGAATAGTTTTATTCTGTCGCTGCTGCTAGCTATACTTTAGGCAGTCATGATGGAGACCACATGAATACAAACGATGTGAATAGATTTTAGAGATTTTTATGTATATGCGTGTGATCCACATTATGTAATTTTAACTTGATGACAGGGTATTTCAAAATAATTTTATTACAGTATGTTAAAGGACAAAATAGATTTTTCACATCACCCTTTATACAAAATTTGGACAAAATAAATTTACCTACCTCTAGGTCCGGATCACGCTTAGGCAGGTTTATGAGGAAAAATTGACTCGGGTCCAACCTCCTTTTTGGGCCTTAGATCAACAAACTAAACATGCCTATTTCCTAAAAACAAACGAGCCTCAAAGATAAGCCTAAAGAAAGACATCGAATAATATTACATTGGATAAGTCATAAGTGTATGAATATTGGCAAAATGACGCGCATACTTTCCGTGGTGGACTTGTATTCCAAATTGTGCATGTGATGTTAGTAGTTTTGACGATTTCAACGTGTGGAAACCGTACGGAGAGCATCTATTACCATTTACACACAAACCTCTTAAAAATGTGAAATAGTCAAACAAAACTATAATTCCATGTCTCGTGGCCATGTGTGGTCAATCATTGATTGTGGGGCCCAACTGTCTTTTTCATGCAATAGCCAATAGGAAGTACTATATTTTTTTAATATTAGTTTTAATTTTTAAATGAGATCGTCAATCTCCTACTTTTATTTTAGCATAAATTAATATAATTGAATAATACTACATCTCTGTATTTTAAAAAAAATATATTTTAATTGTTATTGGTGAAATTAAAGAAGGATATATAATGACAAATTTTGATATTCACTAATTATTTTACAAAGGTGAAAAAAGAGAATGAGCATTAAATAATAAAGGCAAGCAACATTATAAAAAATTATTTTTGAAATTGAACTAAGGATAAAATTTTAAGAAAGGACGAGAAAATGTCGATTGTGGTCTCAGCTAGTCAGGTTCAACTGACTTTCCAACGGCTAGACCACCATCTATCACGAATTGATTGACTAAAACCGTCATCACAAATTTATATAAGGAAACAGATGAGCTCAGGCTTCACATGCAACCCCGACCTTCATAGATCCAAGATTTGTCGACCTTATCAGCTCAGCGACCTTAAGGAAACCTAGTGGCAATTAAATATAGACTGTGACAGAAAGTGCGCGTATTTAGTGCATATGTACCAGACATTTTTAACCGAACTACGAGCTCGACGATTAGCTCATGGCTCTACTATAAGTGCAGCACCCAAAAAGTGCATGCAACGAGGGAGGTCTCTTGAAGAGATTATTGAATTTATATAAGGAATTGTAAGTAAATGAAAAGTAACAGTAACAGTGAAAGAATTTCGTCTCATCTAAAAGTCCGAACTTGTAGAGAGGTGGAGAATTAATTCTTGTATATTAATTCCTAACACTCCCCCTCACTCGTGGGCCGGATTAACACCTTTTACCCTTTTTAGGGAGGAGGCCCATCGAGTGGATAATTTAAATGGGTGAAGTGCTTTCAACAGGAATCGAACCCAGGTCGTTTGCCCGGTTAGCTCTGATACCATGAAAGAATTCAGAGAGGTTGAAATTAATTCTTGTATATTAATTCCTAACAACAATAACAGAATCTTTAAAAATATACACGCACAAAGAAAAGGTAGCCGACGTTTAGTGGATAGACAGTGGAAATAATATTTTGTGCGAGTTTTAAAATCTATAGTTGACATTAGCCGAAAAAAAAGGTGACCAAAAATTAGGCATTGGCTAATAAAGAAGTGGTAATTACAATAATAATAATATGTTTGACTTCTTCTCTTTAAATCTGTGGTTGTGTTAGTTCTTCAAGTTCTATCTCGATCGCATATAATCTATTCCGTTGAAAATCCTGTCAATTTAATAATATACTTTCTCCGTCTCATGATTATTTACACGATTTAACCGACACAAATTTTTTAAAAATAGGATTCAGTGGTTGGTGATGTAAAATAAAGAAGATGTATTTGGGTAGGTCTTCTATGGAATTAAGTCCATATAAGAAATTGAGTTTTTTGTTACACTTTTTTAATTATAGTGACTTACATTTTTTAAAACAATATTTTAAGTTATATTGACGTACATTTTTTAGTAATGTTATATTTCACATTTTAGTTATATAGACGTGCACTTTTCAGTAATATTGTGTTGTACTTTTTAGTTATAATGACTTATATTTTCATTAAAATCTGTGTTGCACTTTTCAATTATAGCGACTTGAACTTTTCAGTAATATTGTGTTGCACTCTTTAGTTATAATGACTTACACTTTTTAATATACACTTTTTCAAAAAAAAAAAAAATTAAACATTGGCGGGATATTTTAGGTGATTTGATGAGTTGTAAAGTAAAATGTATATAAAAAGGGAGTGAAAATTTTGAAAATAAAATGATGTTGAGAGGATATTAATTTTGTGGAGTATTTCCATATTTAGAGTGTGTAAGTAATTTTGGGACGTATATGTTGGGATATTTATATTCATATGTTTTGTATTGATAAACCAAATCTGCTTGTAATAGGATAAGGTGTATTGTATAGACAATTTCATCATTCTATCATGTAATAGATTAGGATCTGGTCATAACAATAGAGTTGGAAGCCAACTGACATAAGAAGAGGAACACGCACAAGCTCAAAAGAGAAGAGAAGACCAAAATCCAGAATAGAAGAATCAAATGAGTAAGTACTCATCTGATATCAGTTGAGTATGATCAGCTGAGTAAGACAAACAGAATTGAGACTAAGTATGCATGACTAAGCAGACGAAGTCTACACAGTTGGGGAAACGATCAGAAGCCAAAAGCCAAGATCAGAAGAACAAGACCCAAGATCAGCATAATCAAGCTGAGACAGAGTCTTCTGTTCTATTAATAGAGAAGACAAAATCAAAGCTGACGAGGACCAATTGGGAGACGACAACAGACACCTAGATTCTGAAAAGGACGAGAAAAATGCTTAAGTCCAGAAAATCAGAAGAGCTCAAAAACATCAGAATAGAAGACATCAAGCAAGCATACATACCCACCCCCCAGTGAGTGAACTCATGATATCTAAACCAGCATAGCCTCATATATATATATATATATATATATATCCTTAGCTTAGAAGAGAATTTTCCAATCCTAGCTCAAGGTTAAACCAGATTGTAAGGAAAATTCTCATACTTAGTCTTTCTCGAATCCTCCTTCTTTAGAAGATAGGCCGAGTTTCTCAAACTAGGTACATCAAAGTTAACCACTGTAATGGGTACTTGTTCCCTTCCTAACAAGTACATCCGTATACACCAAAGCGAGTGTATCTTGATCAAAAGTCTTATTTTGGGACTATAAAGTTAGCTAGACGTCTTCCCTTTGAGACGTTAAAAGGAGCATTGGGATAATATCATGATTGAGATCGTGAGAGTGGATGTAGGACACTAAGGTTTGAACCACTATAAATAACTGTGTTATTTACTGCTTTAGCATGCATGATTTACATATATATTGCATAACATGTTTTAAAGGACGTTTTTGTATCAGCTGATACGCTCTTATTTACTCGTTAGTCATGGCAAAGCAATGATTCTTGACGGGCTGTCGTTCTGAGTTCAGAAAGGTATTATGAAGAAAAATCTGAGATCGGAGTCAAGAGTTCGATCTGTTTTAAGAAGTCATCTGTATCAGCTGACATCAAGTCAGCTGATCGTGCATGAAATTATTTACAACTGTTTTTTCCTAATAGACGAGTATAATCATTTCAAATGGGCACACTACAATTCCGCACACTTCTCTATCAACTGATATAATCAGCAGACTAGTTAGTTCTAGACTCCTAACGAATCAGCTGACCAAGTCATTTGTTAGAAGAGTTAATTTTTGTTTTCCACACTTAACTCTATCAGCTGATACCAAGCCAGCTGATCTCTCAAGAAAACTCGTCTGATATTTAGTAAAATCGAGACCCATCAGTATATTTTGAATAGGAGGGAGTATATTTTTCATAAGGTTCTACCACACTTCTAGAAAATTCATGATAAACGTTTTCATGGCATGAAAAGTAGTACTTCTTCCGTTCAATAAAAACTATTCATTAGTTTTTAACACAAAAATTAAGAAATATAATAGTATAATTAGATATATTATAAATTATGTAATTAAAAGATATGAGAATATAATAAAATGTAAGAGAAAATAATATGTCAAAAAGAGAATTAGTAACTTTAATGGGACCTTCTATATGTAGTCAGGGTGTCGTAACGTGTCGTAATGACTACCGTAGTCAGTTAATCTTTTTTTTTTTTTTTTTGATGGAAGTTAAATACCCATCCCTTTTTTTCCCCTCTCCATGACTCGAACCCAGGACCTAAGGCCTAGGTAGTGGTGCTCTAACCACTTGAGCTATCCCACTTTGTCTCCGTAGTCAGTTAATCTAAGCCATTAAAAATCTAATCTAAAGGTTTAGATTTGATGACATGTTACCTTTTGTAAATTTTACGATATGTATTGTCGTAATGTGTCATAAATTTGTATTTTGTATTAAATTAAACTAATTAAAATATATTATTATAAATTTACATTTTTATCCTTATACAATAAAATAATTTATTACAACAATTATCTACACCCGCTAATTTTACGAGTTCACCCCAAATTATTTTTTACATAGTTATGTACACCCATTCATTTTATGAGTTCACCCAAATCATTTTTTACCATAGTTATCTGCACCCATTCATTTTATGAGTTCACCCCCAAATCATTTCTTTTTTACAACGGTTATCTACACCCACTCATTTTATGAGTTCACCCCCAAATTATATTTTTACCAAAGTTATCTGTACCCGCTCATTTTATGAGTTCACCCCCAAATTATTTTTATACCACAATTATCTGCACCCGCTCATTTTATGAGTTCACCCCAAAATATTTTTTTAAAAATAATTACATTTAAAAGACTATATTATTTTTTTATTAATTAACACAAAATATAATAAAATCAACCCTAATTTATAAATTTACAATCTACAACCGAGTCATTGCCGAGTTACCGTCGATTCACCACCAAATCACTCATATTTTTAGAAAAAAAATCGTAAAAACATAACTAAAAAAAACTATCGAGATTAGGAACAAATTTCAATTTTTTTTCTTTTTAATTTTTCTTCCCATTTTCAATTTTTATTCCAAACTTTTTATTTCTTCGTTTTTTTTATTTCCTACTTTTTTTTCATTAGTATATTTTTTAGTTTTAATACAAAATAATATTATATGTATGATTTTATTATAATCCCTCCGTCCCAGTGAAAGCTCCTCATGAGCTTCAGACACAGAGGTTAAAAAATATGATATAATAAGTGGATTTATGAGAGGTGATGTGATTGAGAGAGAGAAGAAGAATATAATGAAACGTGAGAGAGAATAGTTTGGCAAAAAAGGAATGAGTAACTTTCATTGGGACAAACGAATAAGGAAAGTTTGGTAGCTTTCAATAGGAAGGAGGGAGTAGTCGGTAATACAACAAGTAATAACCAGTAATACCATAAACAGTAATCAGTAATACCATTAACAACAATTAGTAATACCACAAACATTAATCAGCAATACCATTAATATTAATCAGTAAAATTTTATACAATAACAAATAATTTCACACATCTAATTATATTCAATAATACAAAAAATAATTATCAGTAATACCATGAACAGTAAGTAGTAATACCATGAACATTGAATAGTAATATCTCATACAATAACAAATAATTCCACAAATATAATTATATTCAATAATACCAAAAATAATTATTAGTAATACCATAAACAATAATATGTAATACCATAAAAATAATAATAATCAGTAATAAATAATAAATAATTTCACATAATTAGTAATACCACAATTAATAATCAATAATCATTAATATTAATTCAATAGTGTATTAATAGTAATACCGCAATCAGTAACTAGTAATACCAGTATCAATAATACCAATAACAATAATACCATAAAAAAAGTGGAGAGAGTGCAGATCGGGGTGTACTAAAGAAAATAGAGAGTGCACATTACCAAGCCCAATTGAAGGAAACCCTAGCCCAATGGGAGGGCACCCTAGGTCAGTAGTCGTTGCTTGAGATTTCATCAGCAAGGTCACTGGCTCCGAGTGTCGTCCGGTCAGAGATCCATCATCAACATACTCACAGTCCTCCGTCGGGCCGTCGTCAGCCGGAGGAAGAGGTTGCGCAGGAGTAGGGTGGAGAAGACGGATGAAGCAATGTAGCTTCGATTTGGACAGAGATGAACGACGAGAGAGAGGCAGCGTCGATCCGAGTGTTGCAGGCGAGCGCCGTTGATGTAGGAGAAGCTCCTGGATCGCGAACGCAAGGGAGATTGATCGAAGCAGTCGCGTCGGTGGTCGAAACGAGGAGAGGATTTCAGCCGCCATGGATCGTGGCCGAGATGGAAGATTATGTCGATTGTTATGGAAGTGAAGAATCGCGATTGCGATTCGAGGAGGGGTCTCGGGCTTCAACAGCCGAGACCGAAGCGCCGCCGTCGCCGTCGAGGGGGTGGTCGGGCATGGTGGTGGCTGTGTCACCCGCCGACATGCATGGATTTCCGGCAGGTCCTTTACTCATCAAATTAAAATTTAGGTGCACCGCCGATCGACTTTAATAAAATTATACATATAATATTATTTTGTATTAAAATTTAAAAAATACACATGCAAAAAATGGAAAAGAAAGACAGGAAAATTTAAAAAGGAAAAGAAAAAAAAAACAAGGAAATAAAAAATTTGAAAAAAAAATTGAAAATGGGAAGAAAAATTAAAAAGAAAAAAATTGAGATTTGTGGCTAATTTCGATAGTTTTTTATTAATTATATTTTTACGCTTTTTTTTTTTAATATGGGTGATTTGGTGGTGAATTGATTTTTTAGAGTTTATTTTATTATATTTTGTGTAAAATAATAAAAGGATAATATAGTCTTTTAAATGTGATTATTTTTTAAAAAATATTTTGGGGTGCACTCATAAAATGTGTGAGTGCAGATAACCGTGGTAAAACAATAATTTGGGGGTGAACTCATAAAATGAGCGATTGCAGATAATTGTGGTAAAAAATAATTTGGGGGTGAACTCATAGAATGAGCGGGTGTAGATAACTGTTGTAAAAAAGAAATGATTTGGGGGTGAACTCATTAAATGAGCTGGTGCAGATAATTGTTGTAAAAATATGATTAGGGGGTGAATTCATTAAATTAGCGGGTGCAGATAATTGTAGTAAAAATATGATTAGGGGGTGCACTCATTAAATTAGTGGGTGCAGGTAAAATATAAATAAAATTTAAAAAGAAGGGTAATATAGTAAATAACAAAATATAATTTAAATAATGCTAAAAATAACTGAAACCTGTATGACACGTAACAGGTCGTTTTTTAGGTTACGACGCCACATGGCGCGATTCGACAAAGTGACTGCGTAGTCACTTTGTAAAATGTGACTACCGTAATAATTGCCCAACTTTAATTGAGGGGTAAGTTTGGCAAATTCTTCCATACATCCTAGTGCACCAATACCCCTCAATTTCAGATTTCAATTTATCAAAATTTTAATTTATGATTGGCCACAGTTATTTACATCTCCACTTTTGTTAACTTCAACCCCCAAATTATATAAATAATTGGCTACAATTATTTACACCCCACTTTTGTTGACTTCACCGTCTAAATTATTATTTTTAAAAAATTACACCTAAAATTACTATAGTGTCCTTCTATTTTTTTTGAAGTCTCGGGTATCCGGTCCAAGAGCCGACTATTCCCGAGGGACCATGGACATGACCCAATAGAAATTGTTTGCACCTTAGGGGTTTCGAACTTGAGACCTAGAGAGGAGCACACTCCTAAGTCCCAAGCATACACCACTAGGCCAACTCCTTGGGGTTTATAGTGTCCTTCTATTAATTTAGATAAAATATAATACAATCAATCATAATTTATATATAAACAATTGGCCACGGTTATTTGCACCCCCACTTTTGTTGACTTCACACCCCAAATTATTTAAAAAAAATATTACACCTAAAATTACTATAATGCCCTTCTATTAATTTAGACAATATATAATACAAGCAATTCGAATTTATAGGTAAACAATTGGTCACGGTTATTTACACCCCCGATTTTGTTGACTTCACCCTCTAAATTATTTATTAAAAAAATTACAACTAAAATTACTATAGTGCTCTCCTATTAATTTAAACAAAATATAATACAATCAATCATAATTTATATAGGTAAATTCTTATATTCACTCGCGTGTATATACACTCTTCATTTTCATTAAAATTTTGGACCTAATTTATTTTTTTCGGTGCAAACAATCAATGGGTCGCACAAATCTAATGAAAGGACACAATTATATGCACACACAAGATTTATGTGGACACCCATCAAATTTTTTACAAATCAGTGATTTTGAGATTGAGAGATCTAGAAGAAAATTGAAAAAAAAAAATACATATTTGGATTTTGAGGTTGAGAGATTTAGAAAAAAATTTATTACGGAGGAGCGGCAGAAACGAGGAGAAAGCGACAAATCTATTTTTCTAACTTACAATCGAAAGAGAGACAAACGGCTTAAGACGCGACAGAATGAGGAGGAAGTGGTGGTGGGCTTGGGACGCAGCCATAGACGGACGGCGGCGGCTTGGACGAAAGGCAAAGCAGACGCGCGTGAAATCGACGAAACAGATGCGGCGACGACAAACGTGGCTATGGTGGCGGGACTTTGTGCGACAATGAAGAAAGGTTGTAGCGACGAGGCTTTGAGGAGTAGGTGTCCCAAGCGGTGTATTTTATTTTTCACGCTATATGATTTAAGAGAATAAAAGTAAAATTATGGTTATGTAGGAGAAGGGTATTTTCGGTCTTTCATGGGGTGTGTCCTAATCATATGAGGTGTGCGTTAAAATCTCGTGTGTGCGTATTACCGACTACTGATTTACTGTTCATGATATTACTGATTATTATTTATGGTATTACTGATAATATTTTTTGGTATTACTGAATATAATTAGATGTGTGAAATTATTTGTTATTGTATAAAATATTACTGATAAGTGTTCATGGTATTACTGATTATTGTTCATGTTATTATTGATAATTGTTTTTTGGTATTACTGAATATAATTTGATATGTGGAATTATTTGTTATTGTATAAAATTTTACTGATTAATGTTCATGGTATTACTGGTTAGGGTAGGTCTCTTGTAAACTCAAAATAAGGAATTGAGTAAATTTTAAAAAATTGGTAGGATTGATAATAAAAATAAAATACACGAAAAACAGGTATGATAATTTACGTAGCTTAAATGGTTAAGAATACTCTTTTTTATGTTGAGGCAAATTACAATTTTTTAGTGCTACACCTTTTAGGGTGTGTTTGCAAATAATAATGATTGATTCAAAGTGGTTAAAATTGATTTTTGAAATAAATTTAAAGATGGATAGTGTTTTAAAATTAAGCACTTTTAATCAATTTTGCATATGTTGTGATGTTTGCAAAACAAATAGCTTCTTTATAATTTTACAAAAATACCCTTATTACATTTGAATAAGTAATGGGTAAACATAAAATATTATTTAAATTGTGAGGGCAAAAATGTAAAATTGATTACTACAATGATGAGAAGCACATAGAAGCTATTAAAAGTAGGTGGAGGGGTGCTTCACCAAAATCACTTTAAACTACTTAATTTAATCACTTTTAGTTGTATTGCCAAACACTCCAAAAATGATTATATTTTAAAAAAAGAAGTGTTTTTAAGCACATACTAGTGCTTGCAAACACCCACTTAGTCATATTTTGTTGCACTTTTAAGTTGTAGTGACTTACAATTTTCAACAATATGTTCAGTTATAGTGACTTACACTTTTTAGTAATGTTATGTTACACTTTTTACTAGTATTTTGTTACACTTTTCAGTTATAATAACTTACACTTTTCAAGTATATTGACATGCACTTTTTAATAATATTGTGTTGCACTTTCTAATTATTCTAACTTGCATTTTCTAGTTATAATGACTTATATTTTTCATTAAAAGTTGTGCTGCACTTTTCAATTATAGTGACTTACACTTTTTAATAAAAAAATGTGTTACACTTTTTAATAATATTAACTTACACTTTTCAACAAACACAATTTCGAAAAAAAATTATCAATAAAAAAAATTACAAAAAAAAAAAAAATAATAATAATAAAAAATTAACCAAGTCAAAATTTTTATTCACAATAATCTTGAATATTTAGGGTTCACAATATTCTTGAATATTTAAGATTTAAGTTGATCAAGTCAACTCAATTCCTTATAAGGAATTGATTCTATATAAGACCAATCCTTTGTTCGTGGTATTACTAATAATTATTTTTAGTAATACTGAATATAATTAGATGTGTGGAATTATTTGTTATTGTATAATATTTTAGTAATTGTTGTTAACGGTATTACTAATTATAGTTTATGTTATTACTGGTTATTACTTATTATATTGCTGACTATAATAAAATTATACTGCCGACTATAATAAAATTATACATATAATAATATTTTGTATTAAAATTAAAAAAAAAAATACTCATGAAAAAAATGAAAAAGAAAGAAAGGCATGAAAATAAAAAAGGGAAAAAAGTAAAAGAAAAAAAAAGGAAGAAATAAAAATTTTGCAATAAAAATTGAAAATGGAAAGAAAAAAGGAAAAGAGAAGGGGAAGAAAAAAAATCGAGATTTGTGACTAATTTCAATAGCTTTTTTTTTTTTTTTTTAAATTATGTTTTTACAATTTTTTTTATGATTGAAAAAAATGTTTTGAAAGTAAACTCAGAGTGAATGAAGATAAAATATGAATTAAAAAATTAAAATTCCTAGACTCAATAGGTATGATTAGAGGACAATATATTCCTAGACGTAAACAATGATCATAATAAATATTAAATACTGACACATATCTAAAGATATAATAGAATTATCTAAAAAAATTAAATTAAATTTTAAGATTATTTTTTTAATATTGTCAGAATTTATTTAGTTTTTCAGATACTAATTTGGAGGTATTTATTTTTAACGGATTTTTTTAATTATTTATTTTTTGAAGCTAAAGTTATTTATTTTATATTTTTAGACTTTATTGAACTTTTTTTTTTATAAAATAAAAATTGAATGGAAAATACTATGTCAAAATCACATGATGGCCTGTAATAGGGACCATAATATAAAAAATACTCTCCCGTTTTTGTGAAGCATATGACTTACCATGCCTTGTTTTCTAAAATATGAATATTAAATAAACTAAGTAGATATTAAAAAATACTTTATTATTGTTGAGGTATTGCTAATTTATTAATTTTAAAAATCACTTTCTATGTATTTTAATTATATAAAATTATTTAAATTTTACTTATATATGTATTATATTTAATACTATACTATACTAAATTTTAAAAACCTCTTTCTCATTAAATTAATATGTATTTTAATTATATAAAATTATTTAAATTTTACTTATTTATGTATCATATTTAATATTCTACTAATTTATATATCATATTTAAATTTTATTATATATATAAAATTATACTTATTTATGTATCACATTTAAATTTTAATATACATATATATATATTTTGTTATATAAGACGAGTTTTTCTCATATATATTTTGTATAATTATGCGCAACTAATTTATGTATCATATTTAAATTTTAATATATATATATTTTGTGATATGAGACGAGTTTTTCTTATATATATTTTATACTCCCTCCATCCACCAAATGTAGTTCCATTGGGGTGGGGCACAAGTTTTAAGAAAAAGATAGCTAAAGTAGATAAAGTAAGGGTATTATAGGGTATTGTGGGATCCATTGTAAATAAAGTGATTGTTTGTGAATAAAATTGATGGCAAATTGGGTAATTTAGTGGTGTTCGAAGGGTGATAGTTTCCATAAAGTGTATGAGACTACATTTGGTGGACAAAGAATATGAGACAAATGAGACTACATTTCATTGACTAAGGGGGTATGATTCATGAACTTATAATCCTAAGGTATCATGTTTTTTAAAAAAATGAAATTTTAATACTTACATGAAGTTTCGTCTCATACACGAGCACGTGAGATCAATCGATCAAAATTTCCCCAGTTAATTCGACGTAAGTGCTCAATTCTCCGAAATACGCAAACTTCAACATGAGCTCAACAAAAATATCCACCACTATTTCTATATATATATAAACTCAAAAAATGTATAATATTAGTTCTATATATACAACACATTATTACTTCACACACAATATATTATTAGATCATATATTATTTTCCAATCACATCTCCAACTATTGAATATTTAAAATAAAATTTTAACATCAAAATCATGAAAATATAACATTATCTCAACATCAAACTCTCAAAAGAGACCAACATATTATTTGTCTTTGAGTTGATTATGTGATCATTTCCAATGGTTGCAATAGATGACACATATAAAATAGATTTAAATTTCACTTCACCATAAGAACAATATAGTATTAGTTTATATATAATATTAGTCACATACTCTATGGTTCTAGTTCAAATACAATAGTAATAATTCACATACTGTATAATATTAGTTCAAATATTAAATAGTATTAGTATACAACTAATACGATACAATATTTGAATATACTACACTTAACAAAAAAGTCAAACCTACTTAACAACACTACATTAAGACCATATTAAGAAAAATTAGCATTATATAGACCATATGTATATATAAAAAAATATATAAATTTTTTTAGCATTAACACTGATTAACAATAACACTTAATAAAAAAGTAAATTACAAATAAAATAGTCTCTTATACCCACATTAATCTTTATTACTATACAATATATTAACTAATAATATACAATGTGTGAACTAATATTATATCGTATTTGAACTAATACTATACTTAACAAAAAATATACTAACACATTTATGATTTCAGGAATACAATGCAATTTTTTTTTTAATACATCAATACTGAAAGATTAATACTATTAACTAACTACTAAAAAAGAAAAGGTGAGAAAGAACACATTGAGCACACAATTAATAGATATGATAACCACAAAGAAAATAACAAAACCGATGCAATATTAATTATGCTAGTTTCTTCCTCAATTCTCTATTAATTTAAATTTTTAAATATAAATTTTAATCTTCAAGTATATTATATTATTAATTAGTTTAAAAAAATACAACTTTAAAAAACTGGTAACAAACCAGACATGGTTGCAAAAACAATGAACACACAACAAAATAGTACTCCCTCCGTCCGTCTATAAGCTTCCCATTTTACCATTTTGGTCCGTCCGCCTATAAGCTTCCCATACCTTTTTTGGTAATTACTTTTTCTTACACTTCACTTTATATCTTACTTTTTCTCTCTATCTCTCTCCTCTCTCAATCACATCACTTGTACTATATCTATTATTTAATCACTTTTCTTAATCTATGTGCCAAAAAGTAACGTAACACTTATAGGCGGACGGAGGGAGTATTAGTTACTATGAACCAGATTAAGGGGACTAAAAAGTGATCATGCAATCTTCATACATTTATACCCACATTAGAACTTGAGAAACAATGTTTTCTCTTATATTTCCATTTTTGCATTAATTTTTGTAGAAAATAAATTTACACAAGCTCTTTGAGAAAAAAATCATCATTTGAGATAGACAATTGATTCTCTATAAAAAAAAAATGTAAATGACTAAGAAAAATATATAGGAAACACTCTAAATACCTTTAGTCACTCAATTCAAGTGTCAGCTCATTGATTTATCCCTGATAGTCTAATTGCAACATTGTAATGCAGAGTTCTTCACGAGTAGATAAATACATTATAACAATCTGTCATACTTTTGTCAACGTCCTCTAGCAAACAATTTGGAAAAAAGACTAGTTTAATTGTTGTTGTTTTTTGAATTTTTTGTATTTGTTGGAAGTTTTCCCGCTAAATTTTGGTACACACAAGTATTTGTCTTCAGTGAAAGTACGTTACTCAATTTTCTTTTTTCGTTCGTTCAAATGAAAGCTACTCATTCTCCTTTTGGTAAACTATCCCTCTCATATTAATTTCATTATATTCTTCTCTCCCTTAATCACATTACATCAAATATATCAACTTATTCTATTATATTTATTAATCTGCGTATCTAAAGTTCATATGAAGCTTTCATTGGAACGGAAATAGTATATAATTATAGTTCTAATCTCAAAAGTGAAAAAGTTAAAGAAGGTTGAAATCAAAGTTGAGTCAAGTTAAAGAACAAAAAAAAAAAAAAAAATTTACTACCTTATATAATATTTGTTGGTTTATGAACGAGTAGTGATGATTTAAAGTTTAAAGGGGAGGGGTGAATAGACTTACTCGAAAGAATCGGAATTGAAGTTTTATTTTATTTATTAATTCTTTCTTGTTTTCTATCATTATTGTAAATGGATTTAACACTCATTAAAACTTTTTAAAACTCTTTTGCATGTGTCAGTTGATAGTGGTTGGTTTTCTTCCCAGAACAGTGATTCATGTATTATATAACACCAAAATACACAACCGCAAGTATACGGTGTATATCGTAGCGTGGCAAATACAAGGTCGATCCCACAAGGAGGTGTAGTGTAAAAACGTATTTTGTCGATTAAGTTCTAAATAGACGGCGATCGATAAGTTTGAATGGTGAAATTACCCCTAATTATCTACCAAAGTGTCACAAATAGACAATAGAGAGTAATAAGAAAATCGATCAACAAATGCTCATGCGAATCACTAAAACGAGAAAAATACGGGTAAAACTCAAATATGAGAAGATAGGTTCCAAGGCACATGCAATACTAGTGAATCCATCTATGATTAACAATCTACTCAAGTGGTGTTGTGCTTTTTCTATAAGATTGATCACAAAATAATGAGTTAAAAGTCTTTTCAATCAAATTAACCCAAGAGAAATATAACACAACCTATTATCTCTACCTAAATTGCATCATAAAACTCAATTAAGCCTCTAAGATCATCACACATCCTCCTAATCATTGATCATCTTTCGATCTCTCAATAAAATTAGGTCGAATGCTTGCAATCAATCAATCAAAAGAGATTTCTCAATCCAATTTCAATTAACTAAGATCAACACATCACTATTGTACACTAATGACATGTTTGGAAGTGAAAATCAAGCATTCAAATAGAATTAAGTCACACAAACACCAATTAAGCAAAGTACTAATTCATAAATTTCATCAAAAATAATTACAAGGCCTTAGAACCAAAAGTGTTCTAGCCAACAACCAACATAATCAAACTAACACTAACTAATGAAATAAGCAATTAAAAAGAGAGAGAATGAGAAAGCTTAGTCTAATAGATGATGGGTAATTGAATTCCAAAGCTATTGACTCCTTTTGGTGGAGAATTGAAGAAATGGATGATGATTACCTCCAAGTGTGTGTTTGTATGTGTAAGAGTTCTTGTGAAAGGGGTAAGATGTGTTTGAATTCAAGAATGAAGGTATTTATAGTGTTGGAGTAGGGCTTGGGGTTGAAAATTGCACTTTGGTCCCTTGAAAATGGTGAAATTCACAAAAACCTCCGAGAACAGGGGTGACTCGGCCGAGTTGGGATGAGTGAAAATGGTCGAAAAAATAAACTATCTCCCGAGCTCGGCCGATTTGGGTAGCTCGGCCGAGTTGCTGCTCGTTCCAGTCTCAGGCAAGTGCTCGAGCTCGGCCGATTATGTGCACTCGGCCGAGCTACTGCTGGCTTCAGTTTTTGTCCCTCCAATTAGCTCGGCCGATTTTGAGCACTCGACCGAGTTGCACTCCGAACTTGTTTCGTGCATAACTTTTGCTTCCGACCTCCAATCGACTTGATTCTTTTTGCTGTTCCACTCCATTTTTCAAGCCAGATCCAATGGTGTGATTTTATCTTTGGTTCAGTGAAGCATGGTAGGTGTTTTGCTCCAAAAATCCATCGTTTTTTCTACAAAATCGACAAAACACCACCTTTCTCTTATTTTGGCCAAAACCATCATATTCAACTCATAAATCAATGAAATCAACATCAAAATGAGCTTCACATATGCATAAAAAATGTGTAAATCCCACCCAAATCAAACAGCTGAATCGGTACCTCAGCAGCTGATAGTGCAAGCAATTGAAGAATCAAGTGCACCGGTCCGTTCAGCCTAGTCAATGGATTGTGCCCTAGTACTCTACACTTCTACACCATTCATTCCATTGACTTCAAATGGTCCGTCTACTTCAGCTAGTTCATCCACATCTACCCCAAACATCTCTTAATATCATGTACGTGCTCAAGTGAAAGAATTTCTCGATTCATACATTCAGAAGGGGTTGGGACTTCAGTTGATGGAGTTCAACGAGGACATGATCAAATAACAGAAGTCTATCCTTCTGAATGAAGCCAATCACATGGACAACTCGTTTAGAGAGGAATTATTTGATAGAATTGTAGACTTCCTTACAACTGAGAAATGTTTGACAAAATGTGATTCTAGGAATCAAGATTGAGAAAACGCCAAATGGAATGTCTTTGATACAATCTCACTACGTCGAGAAACTATTGAAGAAATTTAATGCATTTGATGATCCACTTGCTAAAACACATCTAGGACTTAATGTTCATTTGAAGAAGAATATATGATAACTTGTGGCTCAACTGGAATATGCAAGGATCATGAGAAGTGTGATGTACATTACGAATTGTACACGTCCTGGTCTTGCATGCTCGGTGAACAAGCTGAGTAGGTACACGAGTAATCCAGGTCACGAGTGCTGGAAGGCTCTAAAAAGGGTTTTAAGATACTTAAAGTACACCCTTGACTTTAGGCTTCACTACACGAGACATCCAACTGTACTTGAAGGGTACAGTTATGCAAACTGGATATCCGACATTAAAGACTCATTTTCCACTTGTGGATATGTGTTCACTATTGGAGGAGGAGAAATGTCGTGGAGATCCACAAAATAAACATGTATTGCCCGTTCCGCAATGGAATTAAAATTTATCGCTTTAGATCTAGCTGGTGTAGAAGCTGATTGGTTGCGTAATTTTATGGAAGATATTCCTTGTTGGAACAAATCAGTACCCTTAGTGATGGTGCATTGTGACTGTTAAAATACTATTGATAGAGCTATGAACAGTATGTATAATGGAAAATCGAGACACATATGTCATCGACACAACTATATTAGACATTTGATCTCAACGGGAGTAATGTTAGTGATACAACACTTGGAAACCATGACCATTCCTGACAGCACTATATCAAGTATTGAAGACCCGTAAGATGTGGAGAAGGTTGAGTCTTAGACTTTTAATGATTCCAAAAGACTAGGTATGACGAAATACTTAAAATGAGAGCACCTATGTAAATGAGAAGTGAGGACCGCTTAGACAGAATATTTATGAAAACAAAGGACGTCCATGGCCAAAACAGACAAAAATGTGAGAACGAAACCGAGTAGAGACTGAAGTGTACCTGCACTGTTGATTAGGTATACACGATGGATGATTAGTTCAAGGTACTGTATCCCCTAAGCCTCTGATGTACACGATGGTGTTCGGTTACAGAAAGTTCAAATCCACAAGCTACTTTTCCGGATGCATTGAAGTCTCAAATGAGCTGAACAATGAGTCTGATGTACCATATATACAATTTTCACCCATGTGGGGATTGCTGGAAATTATGGGTTTTGACACCTATGTTTGACAAAAATTATTTGATGGACTACACGTTAATTATTGAGAAATTAAACGTGATATAGTCGATCTACTCGCGAAGTAGATGAACGTGGTATATTTAAAGTTTCAAAACAGAATTTCAGTGATTAAGAAATTAATTTATTAAGATGAGTGGTTACACATCTTTTAGAAATAAATGATGAGTTTGAGTGGGAAGGTGAAAGGTCTCACCTTGTCCCACAGGAAAGTTTACAAAAGTTTTGAAAGATTTTTAAACATTAAAGTGTATATGGAGGTCAGCTATGGTAAATGGGTACACATTCCCATACACCACACGCGCGCGCCGCCATCGCCGCCCGACTCGGACCGACCCGCCCCAAATTTGGATTTGAAAATTGGTTTTTGGTGGTCTTTTTGGGCCCAAACTCTGAACACTTAAGATAATATTTTTTGAAGGATCCAGAAGCCGGAAGGTTCTAGAATTCTTATCCGAATTTTGAATTTCAAACTCGTCAACCAGGTTCATCGAACCTGGACATTTCGTGGGCTTCAAGTTATTGACTGCCACGATTTTCGCCCACTATCTTCATGGGCCGAGCCACGTTTTCCTCAACCTTTGAGTGAGGGTTTGTCTATATATATCATGTCTCTCCTTCATTAACCACAAACTTTTTACAGCCTTTCTACCTTATGTTTTTCGAACCCTAGTTGTTCAGTTCACAAAAACTCTTGTTTCAGTCGTTGTTACCTTGTTACAGTGGTGCTAATGTATTAAGGTTGTAAGTCGTTTTACTTTTGGAGACAAAACGCATTTCCTGTGAGCACTAGCCAGGGCGTAATTTATCTTGCGTGAAAGAAATTTCCTTGACTTGACTTCACTGTGTTATTTCGTGATCATTGCAGTATAATACCTTAACTAGAACCTACACCTCCCTCACCACCATCTACATTTTTTTTATCGGTAAAAAAGGCATTTCATTAAAAACACAATTGAGTACGGTACTCAACCCGTTACAAATAAATTATAGTAATAATTTCTCAAAACTAGTTTTACAAAATACCACAGATTGACATTGCACCAGTTTCCATTATCTTCCTTCCTATTATAGCACTATGCATTCACTCGGTTTTAATATCTAGTCCGCCAACTTTATTTCCTTCAATGATTTCACTTTCACCATAAGCCATAATCTCAAATTGCAGTTGAAGAGTTCCACCATTTGATATAGATTTGGGTTTCACCATTAAATTCAACATTATTCCTCAAATTCCACAAAGTCCAAACTACTCCTACCCATATTGTCGCTACAATATTCCTCATCTTTCCTTCCCCAAGCAATTTCAAGAAATGAACTAAGTGTGTACCACCATCTACATCAACATCCCTCTTTCCATGTAAATCAGCTACAATACATATTTTCGGCGCTCTCGCCGACGTTTTCACCGAGGTAATAACGCCTTCACCGCAGTATAACCATCGTCAACTACATCTGCTTGTTGCTGCTTGCCGCCCCACCGACCATTCCTCATATCCTTTTTCGGGTTTATGTAGTTTTATTTTTCATAGGATAGTTGGGAACAATGGGTAAATGCTCCCTAACGACGTCATGATGGCCGATTGGATGAGGTTATTCGTTAATCCCATTTTTACTGTTTTTTTTTAATTGTTTTAGTTCCTTAGTATGTTGTTATTTTCTGTTTTATCCCTTTACGCTTTGTGTGGTCTTTGTCCGGTTGTAGGACTCTTTTCCCGGTGGTGTGATTTTTTTGAGTGGGTTTGATGGTGTTGTAAGATCTGGGTATTTGGTGGAGCTTTGTCCCTTTTTTTTGTCTCTTGTTTCTTGACATGAGAACATATTAGTTTGAGGTTGTCTCGTATTGAGATTTGATACCTGAACGATATTTTGGGGCAAAGGGTACACTCGCTTTTCTCTTCCTCACGATTGGATGGAACTGTGATGCCGTGATCCGTTTAGGTTGAAGATCATGTGGAATTGTATTGACATTGTACTAATCTTGTAAAATTCTTTTTTAAAAAAATCTTCATTATATTTTAGATTAATGAAATGATTGAGCCTGAGGAACTTAGAAATAGATCAAGAATTAATGAACCCCGGAAAGTTCAAAGAGCATTGTCTAGTCCTGATGCTCCTCTCTGGAAAAAGGCTATAAACAATGAAATTAAGTTTATCATGCACAACCATACTTGGGAGATAGTCGATCTTCCACCGGGTTGTAAAACTTTAAGATGCAAATGGATTCTAAAGAGAAAATATAAGGCTGATGGATCAATTGATAAGTACAAAGCTCGTTTAGTAGCAAAAGGGATCAAACAAAGGGAGGGATACAATTTCTTCGATACTTATTCTCCTATAACGAGAATTGCATCCATTAGAGTTCTCATTGCTATTGCAGTATTGCACAACCTTGAGATACACCAAATGGATGTAAAAACGACATTCCTAAATGGGGAATTAGATGAGGAGATATACATGGAACAACCTGAAGGGTTTGTTATACTTGGCCAAGAGAACAAGGTGTGCAAACTTGTTAAGTCTTTGTAAGGACTAAAACAAACACCTCTCCAATGACATGCAAAATTTGATACAATGATGTCATCAAATGGCTTCAAAATGAATGGGTGTGACAAATGTGTTTACATTAAGGGCACACTCGAAGAATATGTGATAGTATGTTTATACGTAGATGACATGCTTATAACGAGAAGCAATCATGATATAATCATGAAAACTAAGAACATGTTGAAAGATAATTTCGACATAAAAGATATAGGTCTGGCAGACGTCATACTAGGGATAAAGATCTCTAGAACTCCTCACATAATTGTTCTAACACAAGCTCATTACGTTGAGAATGTGCTTAGGAAATTTGTTGTCTTTGACGTTCCACCGGCTAACACTCCTGTGGATCCAAATGTGCACTTAGCCAAAAATAAGGGAGACCTAGTGGATCAACAGAAGTAAGCTGGAATTATCGAAACTTTGATGTACTTAACGAATTGTACTCGACCTGATATAGCATACTCAGTCAGTAAGCTCAATAGATTCACGAGCAATCCCAAAAAGATTCATTGGAAGACTCTAATGTGAGTCCTTAGGTATTTGAAACATACACTAAGTTTTGGAATCTTATATATAAAATATCCAGCAGTGTTGGAAGGATACACTGATGCCAACTGGATATCTGACTCAAAAGACTCCAAGTCCACCAGTGGATATGTATTCATTATAGGTGGAAGAGTAGTGTCATGGAAGTCCTTTAAGCAAACTTGCATAGCTCGTTCCACAATGGAATCAGAGTTCATTGCATTGGACAAGGCTGGTGAAGAAATAAAATGACTTCGAAACTTCTTAGAGGATATCCCGATTGAAACAAACTAGTGCCTCTAGTGATGATACACTGTGATATCATGTCGGCTATTGGGAGGGCACAAAGTAATATGTATAACGGTAAATCTCGACACATTCATCGGAGACACAACATCGTTAGACATTTGATCTCAAGTGGAGTAATCTCCATTGACTATGTGAAGTTAAAAGAAAATATTGCTGATTCGCTTACAAAAGGCATTTACCGAGATCAAATGTACAGTGCGGTAAGGGAAATGGCGTTAAAACCCATACATTAAATGGTGTTCATAGCGGTAACTCGTCCATGCTGATTGGAGGATCCCAAGAACTTGGTTCAACGAGAAAACTAAGTTTTGAAGCATTCAGATGTGCATTTGAGAAAACTTAAGAAACCCATTCTTGATTCCCTCCAAGTGCAACCTTGCACCTTCAGGTGCATAAAATCTACTGACGTGTGAAGAGGTTAAGCTTAACAACTTTTAATGATTCCTATATCCCAAGGGTGGAGTATTGCAGAGTACTCTTGATAGGAGATCGCCTATATAAGTGTGAAGTAGGGCCGCTTCAAATGGAAAAAAAACTTATGAATCCAAGATATGGTCCAGGGTCGAAATGGACACAACGTGAGAACCAAAGGGTATCAGAGTCGTTGTTGTGTGTATGTCATTGTCTTGGTTTACACAAAGTGCCAACAAGTTCAAGACACCGTGTTCACTGAGTGGCAAGTAAATTCAATGGCATTTTACTAGGGAAGGTTCAAAGCATGAAGCTACCTATCCCGATGCAGTAACGGTTCGTCAAAACTTTCATAGGGATTCACATGCATTAATTTCATTCATGTGGGGCATTGTTGAAAAATGTTGGTTTTAACCACATTTTATAAAATATTAAGTGACAATTTAATAATCCGTTTTGTGTAAATGGATTTAGTTGATTTGATTGCTAAAAATTAAATTTTGGGTGAATGAGAAATTAATATTAAAGTTGGTCATTTAATGAGTGAATAAATATATTGTTGAATGAATTTATTATTATGATAATAGTAATGAATTATGATTTATATATAGATATGAAATGTCATGTCTTTTGGTGAAATGATTATATTTCAAAGGTTGTGTCCTTTAAAATTATTACATTAATTTAATGGTTGTGTCTTTTAGAATTATTGCATTAATTTAAAAGACATACCTTTTGGTGGATAGTTGTTTATTTCCAAAGGTTGTAACTTTTGAAAAGAATAGATTATTGTGAAGAGTCACAACTATTATCATAAAGACTATTGGAAGTCTATAAATAGATCCCCACATTTGCATTCCAAAATCACTCAAGCCAAAAAGCATGCTTACATTCTTATCCTTCAAAGCATTCTAGCATTTTAAGTTCTTACATTAGAGTTTGTTCGAAAGTTCCGGATATTCATTTTGCGATTCGCCGATAGCTTTCGATTTGTACTGCAACAGTCGTGAAGTTTTAAAGTCGTTGTATCTTGGGGACGGTTGTCAGTGATCTGTATTGCACATGTGTACAGGACAATAATGTCTTACGAATATAAAGTCAAACTCTAGTCTCGACTTTTTTATATTAGTTTGTGTCAGCATTTAATCTTTATCTAAACATACACCTCATTTTTTCTAACAAGATAAATGACTAATCCTTATTGTTTCTTTCTCCTGTGTGTAAGAGAAGTGAGTGAAAGAGATGTCAAGGATTCCAGTCGATTAGACGTCTCCAACCAAGTAGAATACTTGAAGATATAAGAAATAACCAGCTAAGATATTAATTCAAAAAGTAATCAACAAAACAAACAACACACAAAGAATTTAAGTGGTTCGATCAATGTGATCTATATCCACTGGACCAGACGAGTACTTCTTTGATTGATCAAGAATGTTTACACACTCATTCACTCGGAATAGGATATTTCCTCACTTCACTCGTGAACTCACACAACTCAAAGATTACAATTGTACTTGCATCCAAAATAAAAAATAAACCTTTACAATGTACACATACAAGAGTATATAAAGACCAATGTAGTTATTGCTGTTAGGAACTACTTGAGTAGTTATCAACCGTTTGCAACCGCTTGAAACAACCCATGTGCCTGTTATTGCCCAACTGAAATGGTAGTTATGCCCTCAAGTAGTTGTAATTGTAATACAGCTAGTTAAACTAACTAACTTTCATATCAGAAGACTTGTCCAAAAAGATCAGAACACTACTTAGTGTTCTGATACTCAACTCTTCTGTTCGTGTGATCAAAAGCTGACTCTGCTGATAGACTTCTACTGTGCTGATCTTTACTGTGCTGATATACCCTGCTGCAGTACTGTGCTGATATACTTTGCTGAAGTACTGTGCTGATATACTCTGCTGAAGTACTGTGCTTATCCAGTACTGTGCTGAACTCTAAGAATCACCTCCTCAACTGATTGAAAACCTTCAACTCATCTGATTTTGGCCTAAGTCATCTTATTTGATCCTATCAGCTCACTACTTACTGTGCTGACTATGAGATTATGAGACAACACTCACAATTCTCCACCTTTAGCTCATAATCGAACTAACCTCCATCAAAAACACAAAACCACTATTCTCCTCAAAGAATAGTCTCTACCACTGCTCCTCTGCCACATGATCAACAGCCTTCTCCTCGGAGGAATTAATGCAGTCCAATAAGTCTAAGACACAAGCCAAACTTCTCTTTTGGCAATGCCTTAGTGAACGCATCAGCAAGGTTCTCCTATGTAGCAATCTTCACTACCTGGACCACCCACTTCTCTACAATATCTCTTACAAAGTACAACTTTACATCTATATGCTTAGTTCTCTCATGATACCCCTGATGCTTTGCAAGATGTATTGCACTTTGGTTATCACAGAAGACAGTCACACTTAGAGCTGTTATTCGAGTCGAGCCGAGTATTTGAGGTTCGAGCTCGACTCGAGCTCTTATCGAGCCGAGCCGAGCTCGGCTCAATAACATTACCGAGTTCAAAATTAAGCTCAGCTCGACTCGTTAACGAGTCTAACGAGCTTAACGACCCTATCGAGTCGAGCCGAGCCTAATGAAATTTTTTACAAAATATTAGTTATCGAGCCTAACAAGTCGCGCTCGAGTCGGCTCGTTAGTAAATCGAGTATCTAACGAGCTCGATCTCGGCTCGTTTAGCTAAACGAGTCGAGCCTTAACGAGTCGAGCCGAGCCGAGTCTCGTTAAGGCTCGGTTCGAATAACAGCACTAGTCACACTTCTTTGTGATATACCAAACTCCTTCAAGATCCCCCTAAGCCACATGCTCTCCTTAACTGCCTCAGTCAAGGCTACATATTCTGATTCTGTAGTAGATAATGCAACTACGGACTGACGTATTGACCTCCATGATATAGCTGTACCAAATAAGGTGAATACATACCCTGTTAAGGACTTTCTTGTGTCTACATTGGCTGCATAGTCGGCATCAACATAACCCACAAGAGCTTCTGCCTCATCTGATATCTTCTGAAATTTCAGACCCTTCTCAACTGATCTCATAATATATTTCATGACCCACTTAACTGTCTCCCAATGACTTAAGCCTGGATCACTCATGTATATGTTGATTACACTCATTGCATGAGTTAAATCTGGTCTACAACACACCATAGCATACATTAAACTCCCTACTGCACTGGCATAAGGAACCTTACTCATATGAGCTCTTTCTTGGCTGTTCTTGGGACACATCTGATTGGATAGCTTTTTATGCTGGCCAATTGGTGTAGAAACTGACTTAGCTTGATTCATCCTGAATCTCTCTAACACCTTCTTCAAATAGGTAGGCCGACTAAGCTGAATTGCTCCCTCAACTTTACTGATCTCCATCCCATGAATCACTTTAGCTTCACCAAGATCTTTCATCTCAAACTCCCTTTTGAGAATCTCTTTTACCTGATTAATACTGTTAATAGACTCCCCTGCCATTAACATATCATCTATATACAGCAGAAGATAGGTAACTGAACTCCCAACTCGTCTGAAGTAAACACAGCTGTCATACAAGCTTCTTGCAAAACCAGCTGAGCAAATGTACTCATCAAACCTTAAGTACCATTGTCTAGGGCTTTGTTTAAGGCCATCGAGTGATTTTCTGAGTAAGCACACCTTGTCTTCTCCATCTTCTATGCCCAACCCTTCTGGTATTTTCATGTAGATCTTCTCATCTAAAGTCCTATGAAGAAATGATGTGGTCACATCCATTTGATGCAGCTCCAGTTCATACTGAACAACCATAGCCAACAAGATTCTGATGCTACAATGCTTTACAACAGGTGAGAAGATTTCATTAAAGTCAATACCCTCTTTCTGTGTAAATCCTTTAGCTACAAGTCTTGCCTTGTACCTGATCTTGCCACCTCTCTGAGCCTCCACCTTCTTCTTGTAAATCCACTTACACCCAACAAGTTTCTTGTTCTTAGGTCTCTCAACAACCTCCCAAGTTTGGTTCTTGTTCAGAGATAACAGTTCTTCCTCCATTGCAACTAACCACTTCTCTTTGTCATGGCAGTTGATGGCTTCTGTGTAAGTTTTAGGCTCCAGAGACTCCACCTCAAGAGCTGCACATAAAGCAAATGATACTATGTCAGCTTGACCATACCTTTGAGGTGGGTGGACTTCTCTTCTGGTTCTGTCCCTAGTCAGCTGATAGTAATGAAGCTCAGTATCACTATGAGTAGTCTCCTCCTCATCTGGATCAATATGATCTTCAGTTAGTGTTCTGGTGTCAACATGCTCCACCTCAACTTGTGTCTCATCTGGTTTGTTGTGTGTTGCACTTGACCTTGCGTCTTCTTTTAATGGCATTCTACTTTCATCAAAAGTTACATCACTGCTGATAATACACTTTTGCATCCCAGCTTCAAGGCACCACAACCTATATTCTTTCACACCTGAAGGATACTCTACGAACACACATTTCAAGGCTCGAGGCTCAAACTTATCTTGCTTGACATGGGCATATGCTAAACAACCATAAACCTTCAAATTATTGTACTCAGCTGCATGGCCAGACCATAACTCTTCTGGGGTTTTAAATTGCACAGCTGAGGAAGGGTTTCTGTTTATCAAATAGGCTACTGTTGACATTACTTCTCCCCAAAATACTTTAGGCAATCCAGAGCTGCTCAACATACACCTGACCCTCTCAAGCAAGGTTTGGTTCATTCTCTCAGCTACTCCATTCTGCTGAGGTATACCTGGTACTGTTCTATGCCTCACTATACCCTTCTTTTTGCAGAAAACATTGAACTCTTCTGATATGAACTCCAGCCCATTATCAGTTCTCAAATGCTTGAGCTTCTTTCCAAAGACATTCTCAACCTCAGTGAGCCATTCCTTGAACTTTTCAAATGCTTCTGACTTGGATTTCAGGATAGTGATCCATACCTTTCTTGAGTAGTCATCTATGATAGACATGAAATATTTCCCACCACTTCTGGTCTGATTCCTAGTTAGCCCCCATAAATCTGAATAGACATAGTCCAAAATTCCTTTGGTAGAGTGTGAAATCTTTCCAAACTTCAATCTCTTGGATTTCCCAAGAATGCAGTGCTCACACAAATCAAGCTTTGTAATCTTGTCACCACCTAGCAATCCTTGCTTATTTAGCTCAAGTAGGCCCATCTCTCCTACATGACCTAGTCTTCTGTGCCACAACATTGAGTTGTCTTGCACTCTTGCCACATCTGATCTGCCAATCACTGTTCCTCCCTTAAAAAAGTAGAGATCATTCCTTCTCTTACCTTTAAGAACAGTAAGCTCCCCATTTGAAACTCTAAGCTCTCCATCTTTTGACTGGAATTTGTAGCCCATTGAATCCAACATACCAAGAGATATCAAATTTCTCTTGAGTTCAGGAACATACCTGACCCTCTTGAGAATCCTCACTACTCCATCATACATCTTCATGTGTACTGTACCTTCACCTTTAACTTTGCAAGTGTGATCATTCCCTAACAATACAGAACCTCCATTATGATGCTTAAAATCATGAAACCGGTCTCTTCTTGGAGTCATGTGGAAAGAACACACTGAATCTAAAATCCAATCCTGCTGTTCTTTAGTGGAAGTGATGGATAGGGACTGAGCTGACTCATAGCCCTTCTGTTCTTTATCTTCTTGGGTTTGATTTGCTTGATTCTTATCAACAGGGTTCTTGGGACCAGATTTTCTCATAAGCTGTCTGTACTTGAAACAAGTACTCTTGTAGTGCTCAGGTTTGTTGCAGTGGTGGCACATTACTTCCCCTTGATTTGACACTGCTGATTTTCCTTTAGCAGCTCCCTTGGGTTGACTAGAACCCTTCTTGGAGGCAGATTTCTTCTGTCCTCCCTTGATTGCCAATCCTTCTCCACTGCTACTTTTATCTCCTTGAGATGTCTTATCATCTAGTAGCTTGGACTTGACAGCCAAGATCACATCCTCCAATGTGATTGCCTCCTTTCTTCCATACAAGATGGTGTCCTTTAGGATTTCAAAGGACTTAGAAAGAGCACTCAACAAGATAAGAGCCTTATCCTCTTCTTCTAGCTTGACATCCAAATTCTCCAGATCATCAAGTATCTTGTTTAACTCATCTAGCTGCTCCGTAATGGGTTTGTCATCTCCCATTCTAAAGGCATACAACTTCTGTTTCGAATAGAGTCGGTTAGCAAGAGTTTTCACCATATATAACTTCTCAAGCTTATCCCAAACCTCCTTCGTTGTCTTCTCTTTAGCAACCTCACTCAAGACCTTATCTCCAAGGCAGAGTAGGATCGTGCTTCGAGCTTTTCTAAGCAACTTGCTCCTTTCAGCCGCAGCTGCTGCAGTTTATTCTGCAGTCTCTTTGGATTCTTCGAGAGCCTCCAATAAACCTTGTTGTTCAAGGAGGGCCTGCATCTTGACCTTCCACAGTCCAAAATCTCCCGTGCTTGTAAACTTCTCTATGTTGTACTTGGTAGAATTCCCCATCTTAGATCTGCAGCTACTTCAGATTCCCATAGACGGCGCCAATTGTCAAGGATTCCAGTCGATTAGACGTCTCCAACCAAGTAGAATACTTGAAGATATAAGAAATAACCAGCTAAGATAGTAATTCAAAAAGTAATCAACAAAACAAACAACACACAAAGAATTTAAGTGGTTCGATCAATGTGATCTACATCCACTGGACCAGACGAGTACTTCTTTGATTGATCAAAAATGTTTACACACTCATTCACTCGGAATAGGATATTTCCTCACTTCACTCGTGAACTCACACAACTCAAAGATTACAATCGTACTTGCATCCAAAATAAAAAATCAACCTTTACAATGTACACATACAAGAGTATATAAAGACCAAGGTAGTTGTTGCTGTTAGGAACTGCTTGAGTAGTTATCAACCGTTTGCAACCGCTTGAAACAACCTATGTGCTCTGTTATTGCCCAACTGAAATGGTAGTTATGCCCTCAAGTAGTTGTAATTGTAATACAATTAGTTAAAACTAACTAACTTTCATATCAGAAGACTTATCCAAAAAGATCAGAACACTACTTAGTGTTCTGATACTCAACTCTTATGTTCTTGTGATAAAAAACTGACTCTGCTGATAAACTTCTAATGTGCTTATCTTTACTGTGCTGAAGTATTGTGTTGATCCAGTACTGTGCTGATCTGACCAACTGTGCTAAACTCTAAGAAGCATCACCTCCTCCTCAGCTGATTGAAAACCTTCAACTCATCTGATTTCGGCTTAAGTCATCTTATCTGATCCTATTAGCTCACTACTTACTGTGCTGACTATAAAATTTTGAGACAACACTCACAAGAGAAAACAAAAGATAGTGTGTGGCAATAGAAGGATGTGTGGGAAAATACTAGCCCAGTGTATATATGTAAATATTAGACATTTTTAGTGATTTCATTTTGGGCTATTGAACATGCTATTTGTAAATGGCTTAGTAGATAATATCGTCATTTATATGCTACACTCTCCTAATAGTTCATATGGATTTCTTATACACATGTCAGTTATACATGGTTTAAGTGGGGAAGACAAAACTACTCTATTACATTAGTTGATATATATATTTTAATTAAAACTAGTATTACCTTTAAATAAAAATTGGTCGCACATTTTCATCTCCAAGTCCAATTACACGAGGTAACTTAATGATACACATGAGACAAACTCAGATGATATATACATTTATAATATTAATTTTAGTTATAATGTGTTACATTTATTAAATTATAGGAGTACTTCTGTCCCAATTTTTACTTTCTTTTTAGGTTTGTCCCACATTAATTTTCCAGAAATAAATTCTTTTACCCTTTATATCATTATTTTACTTACATTAATATTCTTATTTTATCACATTTTATTAATTTTTGTGTTCAAATCAATGTAGGATAGATTTGGAATAAAGGAGTATAACTAATTATTTAAATTACTTATTTAATTAAATGCATTATTCCAATCATATGTTATACTGTACACATTTGTGATGTAAATTAAAATATTTAATAAATTTATTTTAGTAAATGTATTCGCATTTTACAATGTGCATATATATCTAGTATAGTATGTATAATATGTGTATGTATAAAATTATAAGTAGGCACTCGAGTTACAGGTTTTTTGTTTATAAGGCACTCGAGTTACAGGTTTTTGTTTATAACCGATCAAATTAGTGTTCAGTGACCAGTTATTTGGTTTGCTAATATAAAACATTGGTATTATAATACTTTCTTGGCAAAAACTTGTGTGGGACCGTCTCACGGATCTTTTTCTGTGAGACGGATCTTTTTAATCCATATTTAAAAAAATTGGGTAGGATAACCCATATTTTTTTTCCAGATTTTGGTTTGTTAAAAAAGTGATAATGTTTATATAAAAAGTGATAATATTTTTAACAAAAGTGACTATCACTTTTTGCTCAAACACTATCACTTTTTGCTCAAACATTATCACTTTTTATATATAAGGGCCGTCTCACGGATCTCATTCTGTGAGACGGTCTCACCCAAGACTAGCCCTACTTTCTTTGTACATAAAAAATATACTCACATTTTTTGGTATAATCTTAAAAAAAATAAAAAATTGTGGAGTTATTGTGAATTGTGGGATTTGTGAAGTAAGAATAAAGTAGTATTTATTTTCATAAAAGGAAATGATTTTTTTTAAAAAAATAGTGGACTGAGTGATAAGGAAAAAGGTATTTGGGTCCCACAATCAATGCCTTACCCCACGGCCACGGGACAAGGTTGCGTGATTCTACTTTTGTTGCATGATTTGGAATATAAGTCCACCCACGGAAATATGTGTGTCATTATGCCAATAATCATGCAATTATTCCATATCATAATCTCATTATGGTAGCTAATTGATTAGTGACTTTAGTGAGTCATTAATATATAATTAAAACACATACTCCCTCCGTCCCAAGATAACTTTCATACGTAGATAGACACGTATATTAAGAAATTGTAATAATGAGGAGAGTTGAGGGATAATTTTGTAAACTTATATATAAAATAAAAAAATGAGTTCACTTTTTTTGTGTATATGTGGAGAAAAAGTAATGACATTAGTGTAAAATTTAGGATATTGTGAGGGGAGTTTATAAATTTTATTTTTATTTTAAGGGTGTGAAAGTTACATTAGATACTATTATTTAAGATGTTTTCTATATTTAGGGATATAAACTAATTTAGTCCCATAATTTTCTACCTTTTCTGAAATGGTACCAAAAAAGTTAAATGTATCAATTTAATCTCATTTTTTTGTAATTTGTTTTATTTTGGTCCCAAAAAGTTAAATGTACCAATTTAGTCTCATTTTTTCACAATTTATTTTACTTTGGTCCCAAAAAAGTTAAATTTAATTGTGAAAAATTGGTAATAAATTGATACATTTAACTTTTTTGGGACCATTTCAAAACAAATTAGAAATAAATGGGACTAAATTGATACATTTAACTTTTCTGGGACCATTTCAGATAAGGTTAAAAGTTATGGGACTAAATTGACTAATATCCCCTATATTTAAGTATAATTAGAGCTGGCAAATCGGGCCGCCCGGCCCAACCCAGCCCAGCCCATCGGGCCAAGTGATGTTCGTGGGCTAGGTCGGGCCGGCCCATGAACTGGTCGGGCATATAAAATTGGAGCCCAGCCTAGCCCATCTGGGCTACTGGGCTAGCGGGCCAGCCCAGCCCAGCCCATTACATAAATTTTTTTTTTTAAAAAAAAATCTTGCAAAAATTATATATTACTCCCTCCGTCCGTGAAATGTAGTCTCATTTGCCTCATGTTCTTTGTCCACTAAATGTAGTTCCATACACTATGGAAACCATCACCCCCAACCATCACTTAATTACTCAATTTGCCATCAACTTTATTCACAAACAATCACTTTATTCACAATAGACCTACCTTTTTCTTAAAACTTGTGTCCACCCTCTATGAGATTACATTTGGTGGATGAAGGGAGTAACTAGTAACTACACATAATTTATAAACGATCATAACCATTATTGCATTAATGTACACTGCAAGTCCCACCCCATGAGATAAAAAAAATATTTCTAGCAAAAACTATACTCAGTATATATAAATTTATTATGTATTGATCACATTCTCACATATATTTTTTATTTATACAAATAATTACAATTAAAAATATACATTACTAATATACTCCATTAATTATACATAATTTATAAACAGACATAACTAGTACGGAGTATAACATTACACTATATATCAAGTTCAAATAGAATTATAAATAATTCATAAGTTCAAATTTTAAAGTCAAAATAAAATCAATAACATAATAATAATATTTAAGTATAGAGTATTGTAATAATTTTAATTGTTTATTTACCATAAAAAAAAATTGATCGGGCCAAAAGGGCTGCCCATGGGCTGCCCATGGGCCGCCGGGCCAAAATCAACCTAGCCCATTAGGTCCATCGGGCCTATCGGGTCGGGCCAAATAGGCCCAGTTTTATATGGGCCTATAATTTTAGAGTCCAGCCCATACTGGGCTTCGGGTTGGCCGGGCCGGCCCATCGGGTCGGGCCCAAATTGCCGACTCTAAGTATAATACCATATATATTAGATATTTATTATATTTTTATATTATATATATATATATATATTAAATTAAATAGATCGACCTGTTGGGCTCGAAATACCTGCAAAAAAGCTCAAGTCCGGCCTATTTAACTAAATAGATTTTTAAAAAAGCTTGAGCCCGACTTATTTATTAAACGACTCGAGCCAAATCGAACTTTAATAGGCCGAATCGTAGGCCCTTGTCAGATAGCCTAGTCCATTCTCAGCCCTAGACGCCCCCTCAAAGAAAATGTGAAAATAATTGTGGGACGGAGGAAGTAATATTTAATATATGTATATTAATTATTCTAAATAAAGGTTAGATTCTAATTTTAATAAACTCAGGGTGCCTCCATCATAGCCACCCTTAGCTCCCAAATAATTTCTCAACAAGATCAATACCAACTCGTATGGGTCTGACTATTTACACCTCCATTTCGGTTTAGAACACTCCCTCTTTTAGTTTAATAATATAATAATAATGTAAAAAATAAAAAATACCCTTTAAATCATATTATATTACTAAATGCACCCCTTATTCACCTTTAAACTCTAAACCTAATTTTTACCCGACACCACCGCCGCTGCAGCCGTTACCGCCACAACCATCATCACCACCACCATTACCATCAAACAACAAACAAAAAAAATTCAGGATCTTAGAAAAATTTCACTTTTTTTTTCAAATTTTCGACGAACCAGTGTCGACCATATTCACTCTCGTCGACACTGGTTTGTCGATTTTTTTTTAAAATAAAATAAAATTTTTTTCGACCTTTGTAGATCGACCAAAATACACTCTCGTCGACAACAATTTGTCGACGAGAGTGTATATGATCGATCTACAAAGGTCGAAAACAATTTAATTTTTTTTCTTAAAAAAAATTTTACAACAATTTATCGACGAGAATGCAAAGCGTCGACCCTGCTGTGTCGTGTGTCAAGAAAAGAAAAAAAAAACCTTACCTTTGCAGCAGAAGGCAGAAGGAGAAAAAGGAAACAAAAAAAAAACCAAAGAAAAGGAGAAAAAAAAACAAAAAAACCATAAATCTAAAATTCAAGTCTGGGCATGGGTGGAGGGTGAGGGGGTGGGGGAGTTGATTTTTTTTTTTTTTTTTGCTGTTGTGCGCAGCTGTTGAGGGTGGGGGGGTGGGGGATGGAGGGGAGGGCGGCGACCAAGGAGGGGCGGCGGTAGAGAAGGGGCGGCAGCAACAACTAGGAGAAAGAGAGGGAGGAGAGGAAAAAAAAAAGAGGGGAAGAGGAAGAGACGATTTAGAGAGAAGGAAGATGAAGAAGGTGGAAAATTAGGGGTGTGTGTTTAGTAAATGTATTTTTGAGATAAAAGAGTATGTAAGACAATTTAAGAGGGGGTGCATTCATTCTGACAAATTTTAGGGGGGCACATCAATCGGGGGAGTGTTCTAAACTGAAATGGAGGTGTAAATAATCGGACCCAACTCGTATTATGCGGAAGGCCTTGAATCTAAAGGCCCATTTATTTAGCAAGTAGCCGCAAGGCCTTCAAGACTAAATGGTCCGATTAATATAGGGGTACAGTTATTTCCACCACCGTCTTTGTTTGATACACTCCTCCAATTAGGTCACTTTCTTTAAATATTGAGATTACTAAATACATTTTCTCTAAATTTTCCAAACTCTCATTTTTTTTTCTCTAAAACCCCTTTAGAAAATACTGAAGCTTTGGAGAGTGGCATTCATCAATATTGTCCGGGTCATTTGACATATTCGCAATAAGGCAATGTTCGAGAGTTGGTGCCGTTAGTATACCGGTGTTTGACTATCATTATTTCAGGGGTGCGTGAGGCTTCCCTTCCCTTTAGTAAATAGAATTTCTATGATCCATTTAGAAAATTAAAGAATTTTGCCTAAGGTTTATTAAAAAGTTCTCAGTTTTTAAATTAAAAAAATTCTAACATTAATTTAGAAAATGAGTTAGTATAAATATAATTTCTATCATCCATTTAGAAAATGAGTTATTAAAAATAGAAGAAGTGCTGCTAATTGTAAAAGGATCTAAAAGTTATGTTGAATTTGTGAGAGTGAAAAATTAAGTTGAATCTAATTTATAGAGATCAAATTCGGAATTATGAAAAATATATTGCGAAACTTCACACTAGAGGAGGGAAAACTATCCATTGAAATAGAAATTATGAAATACAACAAAATAGTATAATAATATGATAATAAAATATGTGATCTAGGAAAGGGAAACAAAATGTATCAATTGAAATCAATATAAAAATATGGAATTAAAATGAAGAGCAACGATAACTTTAAGGTCAAAATTATATATGTGAAATTAATTTATTAAATGAGCCAAAATTGAATACATATACAATTTAGTAATTAATAACAATAAATTACATTTACAAATTTAAAAGTTACAATTTGAATATATGTTAAAAAAATAAATTAAATGAACTAAAAAAAATGGTCAATAGAATATACATATACAATTAATATTAGAAGAGAAAACAAAAGAGTTATATGTCCAAGTGGCGGGTGCCCATCAACCAGGGTTCAATGTGGTTGCGGGGTGGGTTAGGGTGGGGTGGGCTTCGGGTTGGGCTGAGTTTGCGCTTCGAGTTTCGGGTTGTGGGTTGCGGTGGGTTCGGGCTTCGAGTTGTGCTGGGTTGGGGCTCGGGCAGGTTCGAGAAAAAACCGATTCGAATTAGGAACGAAATTGTAGACGAATTTTTGACCCTAATGTAAAACGTGTCGTTTCTCGTTTAAATACGGAGTTAGAGACGATGAAACATTGTTTCTAATTAGTAACGAAAATATAGACGGATTCTTGACCCGGATGTAAAACGAGACGTTTCTCATTTAGATACGGATTTAGAGACGACAAAACGTCGTTTCTAATTAGGAACAAATTCAGAATCAACATTAGGTTCAGAGTTACCTTCCACATAATTTGCTTCCTCAGTGCTTGATTCTTTATCCTTTTCAAAGCTGGGTTCAACATTTTTCTCAGAACTTTCCTCTAATCCTTCACTGCTGGAATCACCTCCATCATCAAGTTTTGGTGCTGGAGCACTTGATTCAGCATGTGAGGCAGCATTTCTCTTTAGAGCTTGCTAAATATCCCCAAGGCACACCTCCATTTCAGAATCAGAATCGACTTATGTTTCTTCAGGCATGGTTCGAATAACATCAATCTTTGCTTTACCCTTACCTTTTGGATTAGCCTTCTTCTTGATAGGCTTCTCAACTACCACCTGTTCTTCTTGACATTCAGAGAATACCTGAATTGGTTCAGCAGCATCACCTCCTATCTTCTTCTTCTTCTTCTTCCTCAAAGAGTCTGAGTAGTCTACTCGAGTAAAAACTCGACCTAACCGTCTCCTTGGGACTGGACTCCTCTTTCTTTTTCCTTTTTCAGCATTCTTCCTAAAGGGAATCGGTTCAGAATCTGTTTCACTTGAGTTTTCGAGCGCATCAGCATCCTCCATATGAGCGTCCTCAGGTTCGAATGTCTCCGCATTTGTAGACTCCTTTGGCTCAACAACAGGGGATTCTTCAATCTCTTTCTCATTCTCCCCCATAGAGGCAGCAGTCGGGGCCTTTATTTCAATATTAGGGCTTGCGATTTGGGGCTTTTGAGTTGTGGACGAAGAGGGTGCAGTAGTGATGACTTCTTGAGTTCTCAGGTAGTGCGAGATATCTATAAACCTATCTCCAATGGTGAGAATGGGTGAGTTTGCAGACCTCATCGATTGAGAGAAGTTCTCAACTGCCTGGTTCAGTTCGGTGAGTGAGGCTCCAAGTGGGATGTGGATTGTTGTGAGAGTAGCTGGGATAGGTGCGACAATTTCGGCAGTTGGGGGTGAGTTCTCGTGCGAAGCAGCCATGGTAGCTAGAGTGTTGAGATTTGAGAGAGATGGAGATGATGGTCGTGAGTTCGAATTTGGTGAGTTTGATTTCGGTGGGTTAGTTTCCTTGCCATTTTAACTCAAGAATTTGAAAAGATCTACACAAAAATCGAGACACACAAATAGCTTTTAACAAATCTTGCAAAATCAAATACTCAACTTACTCAACTATATACACAGCTTAAAAAATCACAAATAGGAGTATATATATAGAGAGCTTAGCAGTTGAAAGTTATGTATGAGATTCAAAATAAACTATGAAAAATTCCAGAAGTTTTCGATAATGCTCCACAAATTTAGCCACAAGTAAAATCATGGGTGAGTTAGTGGGGGTAAAATCTTAATTAATTAATTATTTAAATTAAGAATATTCTAAAATTTAATAAAAAAATTCGCATAATCTGAATAAAAACTGAACGTGGTTAGTATAATCATAAATAAATAAAATAAATTTCCACAATTAATTAAATAATTACAACTTATAAAAATATAATCGAATCTTGTAATGTGGTGCTCAAGGATTTGACACACCTCAACATTGGTTTTTCGTAGAATTTACCCATCCAATGTAGCCAATTTTTTCCAGTATTTTTCTTTTCTTCTTTTTGTGCTACAGCATCTAGTTTGTATTGATCCATTGTTCCTATAGAGTACATCGTAGTAGCAAACTCTGTGCCCCATACTTACTTAATGGATTACAAACCTCTTGATATTTTTACCAAAAATTCACCTTTTGAAAAGAAGGTATCGTAGTAGCGAACTCCGTGCTCCATAGTTACTCAGTGAATTGGTACATCTTTTAGTATGATGTAACATTCTAATTTTTTCAAGCTTTTGAGAGGTGTAGACCATACCTATTTTTGCAAAAAAAAAAATTCAGATTCAAGAATATTTTACTAAGGAATTATTCAACGAAAATAGAAAATAAATCAAATTTATAACAACTATACCACCTTAGGATGTTGTCCCAAATGCTACCGCATTTGAAACAACATCCTCTCAAGGATTATTCAGATAGTACACATACCAAGAGATTTCCTAAAAATGAGAATCTCTCAAGGTCAAGAACCTTAGTAAAAATATCAACATTTTGATTTTCAATAGGCACATATTCCAACTTAACTATGTTCTTCTCCACTAAATCTCTCATATAGTGATGTTTAATGCTAATGTTCTTAGTGAGTGAGTGTTGTACAAGATTTTTAGATATGTTTATAGCACTTGTGTTATCAGAGAAAATTGTGAGGATATCATTTTCAATTCCATAGTCATGAAACGTCTTACTTAACCACAAGAGTTGTGTACAACAACTTCGTGCAGCTATGTACTCTAACTCAGCAGTGGATTGAGAAACACAATTTTATTTCTTGCTATGCCAATACACAAGATTATTTCCCATGTAGAAACATCCTCCACTCGTACTCTTTCTGTCATCTATATCTCCAACTCAATCTGCATCACTGTATCCAATAAATGTGTTGTTGGTGTCCTTAGTGTACCATATCCCTAGTTCACTTGTACCTGAAACATACTTGATAATTCTTTTCACTGCATTCAGGTAAGATTCCTTTGGATTAGCTTGGTACCTGGCACAAACACACACATTATACATAATGTCAGGTCTACTAGAGGTTAGATAAAGTAAACTACCTATCATGGATCTATACAATGTTGGATCAACATCCTTTCCAACATTGTGTTTGCAAAGTTTCAAAGTAGAATCCATAGGAGTTTTCATTACTTTTGAGCTTTCAAGACCAAACCGTTTGACTAAGTTTTTAGCATACTTACCTTGAGAGAAGAAAATACCATCCTTACATTGCTTGATTTGAAGACCTAAAAAATAATTCAAATCTCCAACCATACTCATCTCAAATGTTGTTGTCATTGGTTCAACAAATTTGTTTAACATTTTGTCACAAGTTGAACCAAACACAATATCATGAACATATATTTGAGCAATAAGTAAATCTTCTCCAGTGTGCTTAATAAACAAAGTTCTATCGGCTTCTCCTCTAATAAAATCATATTCTAAAAGAAAGTTCGTTAGCCTACCATACCATGCTCTAGGAGCTTGTTTTAGACCATACAATGCTTTCTTTAGTTTCTACACATGATCAGAGTATTGTGGATCTTCAAAACCTTTAGGCTGTTCTACATATGCTTCTTCATTCAAAATTTCATTTAGGAATGCAGCTTTTACATCCATTTGATGAAGTTTAATGTCAATAAAACATGCAATTGTTAGCAATAATCTAATTGATTCTATCCTAGCAACAAGTGCAAAAGTTTCATCAAAATCAACACCTTCAACTTGAGTGTAACCTTGTGCAACTAATCTAACTTTGTCCCTAACAATGTTTACAAACTCATCAGTTTTATTCTTACAAATCCACTTTGTTCTAATGACATTAGTCTGACTAAGTCTTGGAACTAGTGTCCGAACTTCATTTCTTTCAAACTGATTAAGTTCATCATGCATAGCATTTATCCAATTTTCATCCGTTAATGCTTCATTTACATTTTTAGGTTCAATTTCAGAATGGTAACATTCTGCATTCACAACATTGCAAATAGAAGACATGCATATTGTTCTTACCACATCTACCTTATTTGATCTTACTCTTGCTCTTGTTTGCACTCCAACTGTAGCATCGCCTATGATCTGGTCAGAAGAATGACTTTTCCCTATTCTTAAAGAAGGATTTATTTTGGGAAAATACCGATCATTCTGTGAAATTACAACTGACTGTTTTGTAGATGTTGCTCCAGATGTGTTAACATTTGGTGCAACATTTTCAGACTTCAGCGTATTCTCAGAATTGTCAGTCACTTGTGATACACCTTCTTCATCTTTGTCATCTATAAGACATTTATCATCATCAAACACAACATTAACAGATTCTTGAACAATGTTAGTCCTAAGGTTATAAACTGTATAGGCTTTACTATTTCTAGAATAGCCTAAAAAGAAACTTTTATCACTTTTAGAATCAAACTTGTGAAGTTGATTCCTATCATTCAAAATATAACACACACAACCAAATACATGAAAATACTTCACATTCGGTTTTCTAACATTCAGAATCTCATAAGGTGTTTGATTAGTGCTAGATCGAATATAAACTCTATTAATAATATGACATGCTGTATTCAATGCTTCAGCCCAAAATCTTTTAGAAAGACTTCTAGATAAAAGCATAACTCTTGCCATTTCTTGTAAAGTTTTATTCTTTCTTTCAACAATTCCATTCTGTTGTGGAGTTTTAGGAGATGAGTATTTTTGGAAGATACCTTTCTTATCACAGAAATTATTAAACATGCTATTTTCAAATTCCCTACCATGATCAGTTCTAATACGGCCAACTTTCAAGTTATACACATTTTTTAACCTTTTATATAGAAATTTAAAAGCAGTAAATGTTTCAGATTTATCTCTTAAAAACTCAATCCAAGTATATCTAGAAAAATCATCTACCACAACTAAAGAATATCTTTTGCCTCCAATGTTTTCAGTTTCCATAGGACCCATCAAATCCATATGCAATAATTCAAAGCATCGATGTGTAGAACAATGTGACAACACTTTGTGTGGCATTCTTACCTTCTTACCTTTTCGGCATGATCCACATACAGTGGTTTTCTAAAAATTCAGCTTTGGTAATCCTTTAACTCCATCTGATTTGATTAGTTTCTTCATTGCCCTGTAATTTGCATGCCCTAATCTTTGATGTCATAAAACATTTTCATCATATTTTGACAAATTACAAACATTTGTTCTAATAAGATAACAATTATCCGCAGACCTAGTACTAGTCATTAAGCAATCATCATCTTCATTAAGAACATAGCATGACTTTTTGTCAAATTTTATATGCAAATTATCATCACAAAGTTGACTGATACTAATCAGATTAGCAAGTAAGCCATCAACATGCAAAACATTTTTAAGCTTAGGAAAACCTCCAACATTCAAAGTTCATTTTCCTATAATCTTTCCTTTTGATCCACCACCATATGTAACATTACCACCATTCAAGGTCACATAATCAGATAAGTCTAGTAGTCTATTTGTCATGTCATATGTCTAGAACAACCACTATCAAAATACCATAAATCAGGTAAACATGCTTTCAAAGAGGTGTGAACAACATTACATGTAACATTTGATTTCCTAGTAGATCTCTAAAAATGTTTCTTAGGATGTGAAGACATTTTGGATAACATAAACTCATTTTTCATATCTTTAACCATTTTCAAGCAGAAATGACGAATATGACCATATTTAAAGCAATAATGACAAATATACTTCCTTTTAACCTTGTGAGGATCTGTTTGTGCAGATGTTACATCAGATATGTTAACATTTGCCTTTACAAATTTCACAGGTTTTCCAAAATTTTCAGAAATAGAAGCAGTGTCACCATCATAAACTAAACCATGATTATTAGATTTACCAACAGCTATAACATCATTTACATCAGAAGCACTCTTAGAAAATTTTCTAAAACTTAAATTAGAGGTGATCAATTTCTCCTTCAGTTTACAAACTTCAAGATCTCTTCTGGTAAGTAAGACTTCTAGCTTGGTGATTGTGTCTTTCAAATTCCAATCATCTAACAATTTTCGATATGTCTCATCATCAATCCTTTTTCCTGCATCATCAACAACACTATTAAAACAATTCAAATTTGGGTGATTCTGTTTCGATGTTACTGCAGATGTGAAGACATCAGGTGCAGCATCAGAATCTGCATCATCCAGATCATCATCTAAGGAATCATCATAATCAATTCTGGTAAAATGAGCATGTTCATTTATTTCATCAAGATCATCATCATCTGATTCATCACTTAAGGTAGCACTAAAATTCAGTTTTTGCTTCAGTCTGGTATTAGCACACTCATTTGCATAATGGACATATGCAGAACATGCATTGCATTGAACTGATTTTCTAAATTTAGGGTCTTGGTGTGAATTGACTCTTCCTCCTCTCTGATTGTGGTGTTGATGTATTGATTTGGATCTTAGGTTGAATGTTTCATTTGGATTTGTGCATAGATTTTCTTAAGAAATTTATTAAAATGCTTAGTAAGTAAGGCAATGATGTTAGGATTGTTAAGGCATTCATCAAGCAATTCATCATCCGAATCAACCTCAGTAATAATAGGCTGACTCTCAGATTTGTTTGATGTTTCTCCTTTAAAAACAACAACTTTTTTTATCATCTTTAGTTTCATCAACTTGATTAGTGTTTATTTCATAAGTTTTAAGAATACTCACTAACTCATTTTGACTTAACTTATCAGTGTCTTTTGCCTCTTCAATAGCACAAATTTCAGCATCAAATCTTTTAGGAACATACCTTAATATGTTATGAACTACTCTAACATTAGAAATATGGTCACCAAGAGAATATGATTCATTGATTATCTCACTTAACCTTTCGTTATAGGATGAAATAGTTTCATCTTCTTTCATTCGAAGATTCTCAAACTTTGTCCCCAACATTCGAAGCTTTATCCTTCGAACACTTTCTAAACCTTTACAATGCTCTTATAACATGTCTCATGCATCTTTAGAAGTAGAAAAGTTGTATATAATTTTAAACATAGAGGTATCAACAGAGGTAAAAATAGCATTTAAAGCTTTAGAATTGTATCTTGCTGTTGTTATCTCATCAGTCGTCCAATCAACTTCTTTCTTGAGTTGAATTTCACCATCGGCATTTGCTGGATTTTTTGGTGCATCCCAACCTGTAAGAACAGTCCTCCAAGTATGTTCATCAATTGACTTGATGTACATTCGCATCTTAGGCTTCCAAGGCTTCCAATAAGCATAATTTGAACCATCTAAAACAGGTGGCCTAAGTGCAGTGGATATGTGATGTTTTCCAATGCTAACATAAACTAAAACACACTTTAAGCAAGGATCTAAACCTAGTGTCGTCAGGTGTTGGCTCTGATACCAACTGAAAGTGTGTGTGGTATCTAGTGTTTAAGTAAAGGCATAAATGTTGCATAGGATGTTGAGATAAATAGTGCAACACTGACTATAACATAATATAAGAAAATAAACCACACAGCGGAAGACTAAAACAGTAAGAACTAGTGTTTTCATAACCGGACCGACGATCAAACCGGACTAATCACCGATTCACGGTTCGGACCGGTCGAACCGACGGTCCAACCGTTTAAACGATCCCTAATTAATTATTTATAATTTTATATTATTATACCTTTTATTTAATTGGGCCTTTGATACTTTGTTTAATACAATGATTGGGCCCATTATTTAATTATTTTGCTATGTAATAATTGGGCCTGACTATACAAGTTTAGGGACTTGGGGTTTTCAGCGGCAGCTTTTATTTGTTAGGAGTAGTTCTATCCACTATCCAATTTACCAATTCGACAATTCCTCAGCGCAATCGACGATCAGCAACCCGTAGCTGCAATCCTCACCTTTGATTTTTTATGGAGAGATCTGAAACAAAAAAGAATAAGTTGGTTACATAACTCACATAGCAAGAGAAGATGTGGTCGTTAGTGCGCCGTCGTGCTGTGGTCGAGCCGCCGGTGTAATCGTGGTTGTGCCTTCGTCTCTGAGCAACCGGAAGGTAGGTTCACATTCAGTGCTGAGAATCGAGAATTGGCAAAGAACATGTATTTGCGTACATATTTAAAATAAAAAAAACTAAACCGATCAGACCGGAATTTTCACCGGTTTTCCGATTTTGGCCGGTTTTTCAGTTTTCAGCCGGTCTGATCCGATCGAACCATCAAAATGGTTTTTAATGGATTTTGGACCGGACCAAGGCCCGGTTCACGGTTGAATCGGCCGGTTCGGTCCGGTTTTAAAAACACTGGTAAGTATAGAGAATATAGAGAATATTATTTCTTGATTACTTTACAAATGAGTGTAAAAGAGGTATTTATACAATGCAAGAGTTTAACCTAATCTTCACCTAATCTTATTGGGCTAAAGGATAAGGCCCATAAGGGACATGGGTTGGACCTTCATAAGAATATACATAAACAATACTTTTAAATATATTCCTAATATGCCCCCTCAAGATGGAGTACCATATGATAGTCCAATCTTGGACATAAGAAGTTGGAGGCGAGCACCAGAGAGAGGTTTGGTGAGAGCATCAACAAGTTGGTGGGCAGTCGAGGCGTGGGAGATGCGGAGCTGAGCAGTTTTGCGAGGTCACGAACGAAGTGGAAGTCTATGGCAATGTGCTTCATTCGTGAGTGAAACACGGGGTTTGAGCATAAGTAGGTAGCTCCAATGTTGTCGCAGTAGATGACTGGCACCGGGGAAATGGAAAAGTGTAGTTCTTTGAGTAAGGACGTTAGCCATTGGACTTCAGAGGCCGCTGAGGCAATTTCTCTGTATTCGGCCTTAGTAGATGAGCGAGCAACAGACTTCTACTTTTTGGACGACCATGAGATAGGATTAGCCCCCAAGAAGACGACATAGGCACTTGTGGAAGTGCGATCATCATGGTCGCCTGCCCAATCGGCATCTGTGAAGCAGTGGAGTGAGGAGGATGAGGACGGGGTAATGTTGATTCCAACATCCCTTGTACCATTGAGGTAGCGTAGTAGACGCTTAACGGCATTCCAGTGAGTGGTAGTGTGTGCATGCATGAACTGGGATAACTTGTGAACGGCAAAGGTAATATCTGGTCTGGTGAGCTGGAGATACTGAAGGCTGCCGAGCACTTGACGATACTGAGTGGAGTCAGTGGGAGAAGTGCCATCCGAAAGTGTTAGGCGAGCTGAGGTGGATAATGGGGTTTGAACTGGTTTGGAGTCGATCATGTTGTACCGGGCGAGCAGGCCAGTGATGTATTTGCGTTGAGAGAGAAGGCATGAATTTTTAGATCGAAGGACTTCAACTCCCAAGAAATATGATAGAGGACCAAGGTCCTTGACAGAGAATTTGGCACTGAGGTCGGCAGCCACGCGGGCGAGCATGGATGAGTGATTGCCCGTCAGAATAAGGTCGTCGACATATACAAGGAAGTAGGCGACCACCCCATTGTTGTTGTAAACGAACAGAGATTCATCAGAGTGAGTGGGGTTGAACCCCAGTTCCTTGAGAAATGAGCGAAGAGCATAGTACCATGTGCGAGGAGCCTGCTTTAAGCCATAAGTGGGAAAAGTCTTGTCTTTGAAACCTGGAGGTTGAGCCATGAAGACTGTGTCTGAGAGCTCTCCATGGAGGAAGGCATTGTTGACATCAAATTGACGAAGAGGCCAGTTGTTGGTAATAGCAATGCTCAGAACAGTTCGCACAGTGTCTGGCTTGACCACTGGGCTGAATGTTTCAGTGAAGTCAACACCTGGTCGTTGATGAAAGCCTTTGGCGACTAGGCGAGCCTTGTACTTGTCCAAGGTGCCATTTGGTTTTCGCTTGATACGAAATACCCACTTGGAACCAACAATGTTTTGGGTGGTCGTCGGTGGTACCAGGTCCCAAGTTCCATTTCGGAGAAGAGCATCAAATTCCGAGGACATGGCATCTCGCCAATGTTTGTCTTTGAGGGCCTGGGAAACACAGCTCGGTTCAATGTCAGTGGAGAGACTTGAATTGAGAGCATACCTTGGGTTTGGTTTGAACACTTGATTTTGAGAGCGAGTGGTCATGCGAGGTGCGAGTGGTCGCGGGGGAGCATTGGTCGGCACATGGCGGGGAGTTGTGGTTGTGGTCGGCAGGGGAGAGGGAAGTGGCTGGTTTTGGTCGACGATAGGATGGTCGTCATGGTGTGGAGGGGCGAGCACAGGGTTAGGAGCGGGGATGGGTGGAGCAACATTGGTGATAGGAGCAGTAGGAATGGTCGCCTCAATAATAGGCGAGGAGATGATAGGTAAGTAAGGAGATGGTGTGTGCACAGGGTCAGATGGTGCTCGGATAGGGGAAGTGGTAGGAAGAAAGGGGAAATACTGTTCAACAAATTGAACATGGCGTGACGTGTAGATTCGATTAGTGGAGAGATCAAGGCATAGGTAGGCACTTTGTGTGAGCGAATAACCGACGAACACACAGGGAAGTGAGCGAGGGTCAAGTTTATGAGTGGTGTAGGGACGAAGCCATGGGTAACAGAGGCACCCGAAGACACGTAGTTTGGAAAGATTAGGAGGACGAGCGAGGAGTTTCTGGTAGGATGAGAGCATGTTGAGGTTGGGTTTGGTTAGGCGATTGATGATGTAGGCGGCCGAACAGACAGCATAGGGCCAGTAGGTAAGAGGTACTGAAGCATGATGGAGAAGGGCTAAGGCCGTGTCGACCACATGGCGATGGCGACGTTCAGACATGTCGTTATGTTCGGGAGTGTGAGGCGGGGTGGTAAGGTGAGAAATGCCATGTGTTTGAAGAAAGGAGCGAAGGGCGATGTATTCACCACCATTGTCAGAGTAGAGGGTTTTGATTTTGTTTTGATGTTGGGTTTCAACAAGTGTTTTGAAGGTGATGAAAGTTTGTAGGACATCAGATTTCCGTTTTAGGGGATAGACCCAAATGTATTTGCTGAAGTGATCGACAAATATAACATAGTACTTGAAGTTTTCAGGGGAGAGGACAGGTGACGACCATACATCAGAAAAGATAACATCAAGAGGTTTATTTGAGATAATGCTAAATTCATAGAAAGGTAGTTTGTGACTTTTGATACAAGAACAAGAGTTACAATTGAAATGTTTAGACGAAGCATTTGAAATATTGAGCTTGGATAGAGTGTGAGAAAGTAATTTTGTTGATGGGTGGCCAAGGCGAGCATGCCAGGTGGTCGTGGTTAGGTGTTGAGTGGTGAAGGCTTGTGGCGAGGAGATAGAGATCAGTGCCGACCACACGTATAAATTATTGATACGACTACCAACGAGGAGAATGCTCCCCGACTGACCATCTCGCACCTGAAACGAAGAGCGACCAAAAACAATGTTAACATTATTATCACGGCAGAGGCTGGAGACAGATATTAAGTTTTTCGAGATATGTGGGACGACCGGGACATTTGAAAAACTGAGAGATTCAAGATTATTAAAGTGCATCAAGCTCGTGTGAGATATGTGTAAACCTTTACCATCACCAATTTCAACATTGTCAGGCCCATTGAAGGGCGAGTGAATAGATAGATTGGCGAGGTCATTGGTGATGTGATGAGAGGCTCCAGAGTCGAGTATCCAGTGGTCAGATGGATAGGACGAGGAGGCTGAGTGTGCCGAGTAAGCTGGGCGAGCATCCGTCTTAGGTCGACGAGATGGAGGTGGTGCGAAACTGCCTTGTGGGGTTGGCCGATGCTGTCCGACCGGCGGTGTGTAGTGCGGGGGTGCCGAAGGGATTTCGGGACAGGTGCGAGCAGTGTGACCCGGTGTTCGGCAGTATTGACAGGTGCCAAGGTAGGGTCGTTGTGCGGACTGGCGAGGACGAGCATCAGAGGATCTGGGCCTCGAATCAGGTCGCGAGGAGCGATAGTGGGTTTTGCCAGCGGCTAGGGCAGTCGCGGGGATTAGGACCGAGGACGGTCGTGAGGCAATTTGAACTTCAGCACTCAGGAGCTTGTCGCAGAGCTCGGCAAAGGAGATGGGTTGTTCGCGAGCTTGGATGGCATTTGCGATGTCGTTGTAAGATTCATCCAGGCCTGTGAGGACTTGGAGGGTGACGTCCTCGGCGTCAGAGGTAATGCCGAGGAGGGCAAGTTCGTCGACCATAGTGCGAACTTCCATGAGGAAGCCAGAGATCGGGCGAGCACCTTTGGATAGAGAGCGGAACTTGGTTTTGAGGGCAAGAATGCGGCCTCGCGAGGGTTTTCCATACATGTTTTCAAGCATCGACCAGGCTTCGCAGGAGGTTTTTGTCGATGCAACAAAGGGTATTAGTTCCGGGGACATGGAGCCAACCAAGGTTGCGAAAATGAGATTGTCCTGACACACCCATAGTTCGTGTGCAAGATTGGAGATGGTGGTGGTGGTGGCACCATCGGCAGCTGGAAGTGTGGGAGGTGGGCATGGATGTGTGCCCAGAACATAACCAAAGAGATTGTGTCCTGTGAGGAGAAGACGGAGTTGAAAAGACCAGGCTCCATAGTTGGTGGAGGTGAGTTTTAAGGACATTTGCGCAAGTCCTTTGAAAGTGATGAGAGAGGACATCGGAGATGGATTGGCCATTGTAGGAAGTAGAGAAGCGGAGAGAAAGGTGGGCGTCTAAGACGGGTGGTGGCGGCGGCGGCGGCGCTTCGGAGAATGAAGGCGGCGGCGGCGGCTAGGGTTTGGATCAGGCGTGAGCCAAATGACTCGATGATACCATATAGAGAATATAGAGAATATTATTTCTTGATTACTTTACAAATGAGTGTACAAGAGGTATTTATACAATGCAAGAGTTTAACCTAATCTTATTGGGCTAAAGGATAAGGCCCATAAGGGACATGGGTTGGACCTTCATAAGAATATACATAAACAATACTTTTAAATATATTCATAATAGTAAGAACACAATGGAATAATTTTGCCTTATGGCGAAACCGACTTAGCTTGTAAGTTACAAAAATGTCGTGTGAAATGTCTCAACAATTACTTCAACATTCCATAAATCGAAACTACAATCGAGGTAGGTAGCTGAATCTGTAAATAGACATTGTTTGCTCAGTGTCTAAAGAACTAATTTGATCTATGATTCACTCCCAATCGATACAAGACTAGAACTAAATACACGGGAAGGTGCGGTATCTCTCGGTCTCCTTTTTTTAGGATCTCAACTCCCATGATCTCTCTAGATCCTTCTTCCATCTTCCAGGTCGTTCTAAGATGCTCCAGACTCTTCTAGCACGTTCTCCAACATTCTGGAATCTTCCAGGTTCCAAACTCTTGTAGAAGCTTCTAGAATCGTCTCTGAATGTGAGAGCATTTAGTCCAACATTTAATATAACATTTCAGAGAAGACCTAGAATAAATCACGTACAAATTAAAATGTTGTTGATAATTTTAAAGCATTTAAAAGTTAACCACATCTACAACAGCAAATTAAACCATCTGGACTAGGTATATAATTGAATCGAGTTGAACCAAACTTTTAAGCGTTTGAGCTAAACTTTTTTACAATCGATTCGAGTTTAATTATTGAATGTTCATGATTTTTTCAAACTTAATCGAACCAATATTTTACAATATCAATTTTAAATTTGTCATTCATCAATTAATTAATTGCAAAAATAAAATAATATGGTTCTAAAAATCATATATATATATTAATATATATATCAGTGAAATAAAATCTTATATAATGAAATAAATTTAAAACCATATGAATACACACCATTCAAAATGTCGGAGCCCCACTAAAAATCCTCCTTAGAAAAAAAAAAAAAACTCCAATCAAAGAAAAAGAGATAACTCCTCTAATATAATGAAAATCTGTAAAATTTCGAGTGCATATCTTTAGCTTGCAATGGCATATATATATATATATATATATATATATATATATATATATATATATATATATGCACTAAATTCTACGAGCGTAATTCTGTTTAACAAAATATTTTTATATTTACAATAAATATTAAGTATGCAAATTATAGATTAAAGTAAAAACATTAATTATAATTTACATGAACAAGATAATGAGCTCCCCTAGTGAACAAGCTAACAAATTGAATATCACTAAGTTTGAATTTTTTTTTTTTTATGCCACGGTTTTCGGTACGAGGACCGACTAATTCGAGGGGACCAATTCCACCGCCTATTTACGGGGGTCCTGTTTAAAGTCAGATCTGAGGGGACCAATTTCACCGCCCATTTGGGGGGGGGGTCCCGTTTAAAGCCAGAGGGAACCAATTCCACCGCCCATTTGCGGGGGTCCTGTTTAAAGTTAGATCTGAGGGGACCAATTTCACCGCCCATTTGGGGGGTCCCGTTTAAAGCCAGAGTTTTGCGCTCTGTATGGACATGGCCTCGAGGGGATCAATCCCACCGCCCACTTGCGGGGGTCCCGTTTAAAGTCAGAGTTTTGCGCTCTGTATGGACATGACACCATAGAAATTGTTTACACCTTAGGAGTTTCGAACCTGAGACCTAGAGAGGAGCACACTCTAAGTCCCAAGCCTACATCACTAGGCCAAGCTTTCCAATATTAGTCCAGATTAGAGATTTAATCATATTAAGTCGTTCGTAAATTATGGAAACTCGACAATTATTCGATCTCGCTAATTAAATTAGTCAACATAAATAAAAAACTAAATTTGAATTAATTTGTTTATTTATGTTGACTAGTTTTATTAGCGAGATCGAATAATTGTCGAGTTTCCATAATTTACGAACGACTTAATATGACTAAATCCCTAATCTGGAAAGCTCAAGGGCTTAATTGCCCGGTCTCAAGTACAGGAAGTAAAGAAACCTCCTAACATAGGTTAGATCAAGCTAACTAATATACACTCCATGAGATAGAGGATAAATATGTGTATATTGTAAGGGTGAGAATTGTGATGATTGTTTCTATTTAAAGGTATATAATTTTTTGTAGAACAAATTAAAAATGAAAGTATTGAAAATTTTAAGGAACAGAGTACGTATTTGCACAATATATTAACTAAAGCAAGACGACTAGAAGAAGAGTGCAAACTCGCGAGCACTCCTAATAAATTATAGATTGATACCAACTTGAGGTTGATCGATTTAATGATCTCATGATATCATACTTGTTGAGTATTACGTTTTGATTCGTATGTGGTATGGAGAAAAATAGACAGAACAGTGTTGTCATCATGTCATGGATTCTAAGGGGATGTATTCAATTGGAATTCTATTTGATTTTTTTTTAATTTAAAAAAATTTGTGGATTTAAAAAATTCATAGTCTCCATTCAGAGTTTGACAAACTTTTTTTCATTGATTTATATGAATTTTCATAAACTTGACAGGATTGTGAAATACACTTTTTTTTTTATTGATTTACATGATTTTCATAGACTTCGACGCTGAAACTATTGATGCAAAAGTATATGGAACACATTTGTATATAAAAAAAATTATCCAAATTATTTAGAAAAAATACCAAAAATACATTAATTTTTTTAAAAAAAACACTATTATTCTCACCTTTATTCCATGGTCTTCCTTCCCATGGTTTCTCCTTTAAAAAATACATTATTATTCATCATAATGTATATGGAAAAAAAATTGTTGTTGTGTGCAATAGCCTCTTTTAAAAAATGAAGGTAACCGGTGTGAAAGGTTTTTTAATCAAATATTATTGTTTATAAAATAATTTAATAAAATATATATTTGTTAACATTTTTTTTGATAGAAGTTAAATACTCATCCCTTTTTCGGCCTGGGCAGAGGTTCGAACGCCGTTGTCTAGGAACGCCGTTGTCAACGGCGCTCTTTCCTGTACAGGTTGCAGGCTTCGACAGAGATGGGTCAGAGAAAAGAACCAACAATGATTAATTAACATATTTATTTTATTTCTCTCAAATATTAGATCACATATCCATATAAATAGGAATAAAATATACTATGTATCAATCCACTAATTAATATGATATAAAATAAAATTTCACTCTATTAAAATTTTAAAATCATAATTTCAACTTTAATTCTAAAATATTGAAAATAAATAATGGTAAAAAAAATTTAGAACCCAACCGAGTAATTTATGTCAGTATATATACTTACTCCACAATTATAATGTTTGATTACAAAATAAAATCTGACTTTCCTTGTTAAAACAACATGTTCCAATAATACAAGTAGCAATATTCCATTTAATCGACTTTCCTACTTAGGGGTGTAAACGAGCCGAGTCGAGTCGAGTAGTGCTGAGCTCGAAACTCGACTCGATTGTTATACTCGAAGCTCGAAACTCGACTCGACTCGGTCGAGTCTAAAATTTTAAAGATCGAGCTCGACTCGATAAACTCGAGCCCGGCTCGACTCGATTACCTATATAATTTTCAAAATTAATTTTAAAACATATATTTTTCTAAAATAAACTCGAGCTCGACTCGGCTCGATTACTCATAATATAAATATAAATTATATAATAATGGCAAAATAGTAAATATTGTTCAAGCTCGATTAGGCTCGCGAGCCTTTCGAGCTGAGTATTTATGAGCTCGAACTCGAACTCGGTAACTACTCGAGTAGCTCGAAACTCGACTCGACTCGATTAACTTCTAGTCGATTTCGATCTTTTTTCGAGTCGAGCACGAGTAGCTCGCGAGTAGGCTCGACTCACTTACACCCCTATTCCTACTATTATTTATTTTTAAACATATAATATTTTATTTCTTAATCTCTATGAAAAAACAAAGAGAAAGCTTAGGAAATTATGATTTTAAAATTTCTACCATTATTTATTTTCAATATTTTAGAATTAAAGTGGAAATTATGATTTTAAAATTTTAATAGAGTGAAATTTTATTTTATATCATTTTAATTAGTGGAGAAAATAGGGAAAATATCAATTTTGGTCATCCAGTTTTACCTCTTTTCATATTTGATCACCCACATTTGATCACTATCAAAATTGGTCACTCACTTATTATATTCTATCGAAATTGATAATTCCGTTAGTCAATCTGTTATTGACTAACGGAGAAAGAGTTTTGAGCTCAAAATTTTCAAAACATTAAAAACTTATAATGCATCTTCTACAAACTAATGAAACAAACGCAGTAGCAAGAATGAAACATGTGGAACCTACCGGAGCGTGAATACCCATTGAAGAATCTTAGTTTTATCTTATAGATCAGAAGGAATTCTCATTATATTTATCCGTAATAGGTCAAAAGAATTCTCATGCATCTTGAAATTTTCATTATATTTATTCTTTATTAGAAAGAATTCTCATGCATCTTCTGGAACGTGATTCAATCAACTTGCTGGGTAGTCAAAAAGATCAAAATTGATATTTTTCCAAATTTATATCTCCAATTATTATACAAATTCAATATGAAACCAAGAATTGAAAAACATAGTACAATTGTTAAAAAAAAACAAGAGTACAAAGTTTCATTCTATCTTGAGTTTCTCATTTTCCTGTAAAATAAAAAGTAAACCGAAGTTCTCATTTTCCTGTAAAATAAAAAGTATACCAACAACAAATGAATTCATAATTGAGTTAAATAATTATTAAAAACTTACTGAAATTTTTGACTACTAGCAAAGTTGATTGAATTACGTTCTAAAAAGTAAACTAACAACAAATGAATTCATAATTGAGTTAAATAATTATTAAAAATTTATTGAAATTTTTTTGACTACCCAGCAAGTTGATTGAATCACGTTTGAGAATTCTTTCTAATCAAGGATAAATATAATGAAAATTCTGCATGAGAACGCGTTTCACATGTTTCATTCTTACTACTGCGTTTGTTTCATTAGTTTCTAGAAGATTCATCAAAAGTTTTTAATGTTTTGAAAATTTTGAGCTCAAAACTCTTTCTCCGTTAGTCAATGACAGATTGACTAACGGAATGATAAATTTTGATAGAATATAATAAGTGAGTGACCAATTTTGATAGTGATCAAATGTGGGTGACCAAATATGAAAAGAAGTAAAACTCGGTGACCAAAATTGATATTTTCCCGAGAAAATATTAATTGATACAGACTATATTTTATTCCTATTTATATGGATATGTGATCTAATATTTGAGAGAAATAAAATAAATATTTTAATTAATCATTTTTAGTGGAAAGGCGCTATTAATAAACAATAATATTTTATTAAAAAACCCGAAAAACTTTCCATGGTTTCTCATTAAAAAAAAAAATCCTTTCTATGGTTTTTAATTTTGTGACTTTTACAACTTTTCATAGTCCTATCTACATTGTTTATTTCACTTCAAATGCTTGATTTTTGAGATCATTTATATTGATTTAAGTACAATTTCAAGGGTTTATATATTAAAATGCATACAAAATTGATTTAAGCATAATTTCAAGGATTCATATATTAAAATGCATACAAAGCCACACACATATGAAATTCATTCATTTCAAATATGTGATAAAAAAAATCTTAAAAAAATTCGCAACAAAATAGTGATAAAAAAAAAATCTTAAAATTTTTATGTGTCAATTTTCGAACAATGGTTTCACATTATATCTCAATTTTTGAAAAATATTTCCACATTATGTCTCACTTTTCTAAATTTTTTTCAAACAGTAGCAAACTAAATTTTTTATTTTGTTTTTGTTTAACAGAGGTTGGTTGATGGTATGGAAGATTACATAGATGAAGAATATGATGAATATGAGCATGGCAAATCTGCTAACGAGGGAGTTTGTCACCGAGTTTTGTGCAAAAATGTGGAAGTTTGTCACCGAGTTTTGTGTGAAAATGTGGAAGTTTGTCACCGAGTTTTGTGCAAAAATGTGGAAGTTTGTCACCAAGTTTTGTGCAACAATGTGGAAGTCTGTCACCGAGTTTTGTGCAAAAATGTGGAAGTTTGTCACCAAGTTTTGTGCAACAATGTGGAAGTCTGTCACCGAGTTTTATGCAAAAATGTGAAAGTTTTGGCCGAGTTTTGTCACCTAACTTGACGAACCAGACTCGAGAAGGAATAGAAAAATCTATTTTCGACGTTTGGTCTCCTAATGCCCATTTTGTGCAAAAATCAAGTTTCTTTAACAACTAAAAATATAAATCATTCCCAATAACAACTATTAAACAACAAAAACTAATCTATATATGAAAATCAAATTTTAGAATGTAGAAATTTGAAAAACACTATCATAAACCCTAACTTACATTTGTCCATGGAAGAACAAGGAGTCGAGGTTGTAGGCGGCGGACGACACGGTGGTGGAGCTGCAAGCGGCGGCGACGGTCGACGTAGACAGCGGGAATTGTATGATTTCACTCCAAGAGGCGTGTTTTTGAATTGTGGGTGAACTCAAAACATTTTGTATTGTATATTAATTATGGGTGAGGAGGAAAAGGTTATATGTGGTATTTCATGGGGGTGAACTCATATTTTGGGGGTGAAGTCATCTGGAGGGTGAACACAAAATAAATAGGGGGGCATTCATCCGTGGCCCCTTTGGCCTCCAATAAAATACTAGCTTTACTAAAGTCTCAAGGGTTTGACTATTTACACCTTCATTTACGTTGAGAACACACCCCCAATTGATGCACCCCACCTAAAATTTGTCTCTCTTAAATTGTTCTAAATACCCTTTTATCTAAAAAATCTATTTACTAAACACACCCTACCCCAAAACCCTAATTTCTCTTCTTCCTCCCTCCTCCAATCCTCATTTTCTTCTTCCCCACCCTATTTCTTCTTCCCCATTTCACTTCTCCTTCTCACCCAACCACCACTGCCGCCATTGCCCCACCCAAACTCGCCGCCGCCAACCACCAGCCACCGCCCTACCGGTGCCGTCGCCGCTAGCCACCAGCCACCGCTCCACCGGTGCCGTCACCGTCAGACACCGCCGCCTTCCCTCCCTCTCTCTCTTTTCTTCTGTTATTTTTTTTTCTCTACCAAAACTGCTCCCCTCCCTTCCTCTTCCCTTCCCACCCCACCCCACGAAGCCACTCCTTTCACTGCCCATCCAAGCCAAGCCCCACCACCCCCCCCACCCAAAAAAAACCCTCTGGCACCACCCCAAAAAAAACCCTCTGGCACGCTGCTCCCCACCCCCCACCCAAAAAACAAAAAAAAAAAAAACCGACGCGCAACAAGTTCTCTCTCTATCTTTTTCTTCTTTTTTTTAATTTCGACACACCAGGATTGCTCATATAAATTTTCGTCGACAAATTGTTGTCGACGAGAGTATATATGGTCGACTCTGGTGTGAAAATTTAAAAATAAATTTCGACAATACTTGGTCGGCTATATACAATCTCGTTGACAACCATTTGTCGACGAGAGTGTATATGATCGACCCTGGTCTGTCGAAAATTATAACAATTTTTTTTGAGATTTTTCTATATTTTTTATGAAATTTTTGAATTTTTTTTGTTTGATTTCTATCGAAAATGGTGGTGTTTGCGGTGGCAACGACGGTGGCTGCTGCAGAAATTAGATTTAGGGTTCAAAGGGGTGTAGTTAGTAATGGGATGCATTTAGTAGTGTAATATTAGTAAAATGGTATTTTTGGTTTTTTACACTATTATTATATTATTAAACTGACAGGAGGTGTTCTAAACCGAAATGGAGGTGTAAATAGTCGGACCCAAGTCTCAATCCTTTTATTTTTGTCAAGCCCAAATGAAAAAAAGGGCCCAAGACCATGAATTAAATTAGGAAATAAGGGGAAGCCACTGTGCGAGAAAAACAGAGAGCAGAAAAGGCAGCAATTTCATCGGAGATGGAAGCCCCTCCCCTCCACTCCACTCCACACTTCACTCATTAGTTTAGCTTTTAATTTTCTTTAATGTAATAGATAGATTTTTATGGAGTATTTCATTTTATTAGTTTAGCTTTTAATTTTCTTTAATGTAATAGATAGATTTCTATGGTGTATTTCATTTTATTCTTAGTTTTGTTTGAAGAATTCAACCCATTACGAGGACGGATCTTCTGTATAGATAAGATGAGCCCACCACAATTTTTATTAAAAAAAAAATATATATAATAATAATAATAAAAAAATATGTTTATTTAATTCATTTTCGCGATTCATTCAACACCTTTTCGATCTTCACGGTTCCTTTTATTTATTTAGTCTATTTCAATATTGTATTTAATTAATTTATATATTTTATATTTAATTTTGCACCCCTTCTATTCATGTATAATATATTTTGTTTCTTTGGACACACATTTAAAAGTAATATTATTTATTTATAAATAAAGTAAATAATAAAATAGATAAAATAGAAATGATATAAAATAAGTAGGATGGAGTATATTTTTCAAAAACAAACATACTTTATGTAAACAACTTAAAAAGACATGTACACTTTATGTAAACTGAATGAGTAATAAGTAATGGATAATTATGTTATGTATGGTTAATTTTTTTAAAGTTATTTTATTAATTTTGTATTTGATACTTTCTCATACTACCGTAATGACTGAGCAAACATTTTCAAATATGAAACATGTTACTCCCTCCGTGCACAAAAAATAATGGGGAAGTTGCACATAAAGACACCCCTTTTAATAAAGCAATTAGAACCAATTTCGAAAATTTGTGACACATATACCCTTGAGTTGCCTTATAGTTGATAATGTAGAATTAGTCAAATGAAATCAAAATTTAAATTTCAAACGCTGAAAACTTTCCCCGCATTCCAAGATATCTACCTTAATTAATTCCATACCTTCCTAAAGGGTTTTGTGCATTTACTATAATCAATCTCACAGAATCTTGTAGCAAAATTGCACTCAACCTACGAAAAAGGAAGACGGGTTTTCTGTGCATAATATTCGACGACGATTAAAGTTTTCGCGGAGACAATAGTAGTCGACGGCTGCAGAAAACGGTGAAGGTTAGCATTTCGCCTCTTAGTATTGTATATAACGCGCATATGAACTGCATAAGTATGCTGATTTGTTTGGTGTGTAATCGGTGTCGATGTGTGAGCGATCGGTATGGGTTTGAGTATTGTAGTGATTAACTAATTTCATTTTGTATATAATGTCTACTGATTGTCTTAATGTTTAGATGTGTTGGATATAATTTGCATTTTGGTTGAAATCAGTAACAGATCAGGGTTATTTACAGATTCCTATGTTTAATAGTTAAGACACTTTAGGTAATTGGTTTTTGAGCCTGTTATCGTGACATTTGAATTTACCAGTAGACAAGATGATCTTGTATTTTGCATCTTATTATGTAGATTGCAAGAATTAGGCATACTCCGATTAGTATTGATGGAGAAGAAGGGAGTCGAAAGAGGAAGAGAACCAAGGATGATAGTGAACATGCAAGGAAAAACAAAACAAGAGGTACGATTTAATTTGGAAAAAAGAATTGACTGCAATAAGTATTGCAAGATGATGATGAAGCTGCACATATGTATGCTGGTTTCATTTGGGTAGTGTTTAAGTGCATAGTAGCACAACATTATTGCACATTACATGTACATCATAGTTGATTATGTATTCTAGTTGGTCACGACATGTGATCATCATAGTTGATTATGTTTTTATTGGAGGCTGTTGCGTATAACACAATTTTTTTGTTTACAATTTCTGTCATATTACTGTTGAAGGGTCTTCAGCCAAGAGCAAGTCAGTTGAAAAGAAAAAAGGAAAGTGAAAAGGTTCGACAAACTGTATAAGCATATTAATTTTACATTACTGTAACTGTGCAATTAGAATACTTTTCATAAATAATTCATTGTAATTAAAATTAAAAATTTGTGTCAAATGCAGTGGATAATGATATTAAGAAAGTCATAATGTCTTCAGACTCCGGTAAAATTGCTCTTAATTACAGTAATTTGTGTAAAAGTATAAATCTGCATTTGCTATGAACTAATGCAGATGGAATAATTTATGCAGCAAACACACGGTACGCTGGATTGTGGTGTGGTTGTTTGCAGATTAATTGAGATTTTTTTGAGAGGGGCAGAGCCAACGAATGCAGCGTTTGGTCGAGATGATGCAAGCAAGATGCGTATCAGAATGGCAAGACATTCGTTGATCCGATTTGAACCACGTGGGATTGAATATGTAGAGATTGTGTGTCGTGTCGCTTAGTACCTAATATTAAAAGTGTTGACGTATGCTTTTGCTTGATTATGTATTTATTGGATTTAATATGGTTCTTTCATTACCTATGAATGAACTCCATGTTGTTATCGTTTGTGTTTTTTGGATTAATTGTGGTTGCTTTGAAAGATATTTGTTTTGAATTCTGGTTTTGAAAAAAATGTTGACTGAGGTTATGCAATTTCATTGTTTTTTATATAAAAAGTTTGTTATATCTATTTGACGATCTACAATTGATAATTTTGAAGTGATATTAGTAGGTTAATGAAATGTATTGGTGTAATGAGTTGCACACATAATAATTCACATGATGCAATTATATGTCGTATGATGGCAGTTTGTAAAATTGACAGATAAGATAACAGATGCAGTTAAGATTGAATAACAATACTAAAAAATGCCCTAGAAATTGCATCAGACAACACTAATGCAGAAGTGTGATAAAAAAATGCAGTTTGTAGAAATCGAAAATGCATTCAGGATGTATAAAATTCAATCACCTTAGATGGAATTTCGAGTGCATGTTGATGTTGATCCCGAAATGTAATGTGTAGAAATGGTTGTAAAAATAATAAATAATATAAATACAAAAGTATATTTATGTAATTACAACATGCAATTTTCGTTGCATATGTAAAAATAATAAATAACATAAATACAGAAATATCTTTATGCAATTACAGTATGCAATTTTTGTTGCATATGTAAAAATAACAAATAACATAAATGCAGAAGTATATTTGAATTTTAAAAAAAATAATAAATGGACGTTCGATATATATATTTTTTTACAGATTTTGATTTTATTTGTATTTAAAAAAACTTATATATTAATAATTTTAATTTAATTCAATATTTAAAATTCAAAATTTATTTAGATAAAAGTTATAGTTGTACATCCAAAAAAAATTGTCCTCAATTTCGAATTCGAATTGGACAGATTTCGAAATGATAAGTTTGTTGGAATACTGCATTTAATTAGGTAGAAACGTTTTCAATTTTGGAAAATTAAGAGTCAACTAAGAGTTCCTATATTTATGTTATAGGTTAGAGATATTAAATTTTAATTATGAGTGTAATTTAATTTGGAATGTTGCATTTAATTAGGTAGAAACGTTTGACTAATTAATTGGGAATTCTACCATGTTTAGTGGTTCCGCAATTTATGAAGGATTTGAAAATATTAATATGTATTTATGGTTTTAAATGAATTCTTAAGGGCACATTAGGTATATTAAGTAGGATTTTGGCTTTAATTGCTTTACTAGAATTTTTTGGTTTTAATTGTTGTAGGGGTATGGATTTTAGCTCGTATTGTTAATAAACTCTTATCTCATTTGTCTTATATTTTTTGTACACAAAATGTAGTCCCATACCCTTTATGAAAACTATACCCTTCAACCATTACTTAATTACTTAAATTGTTATCAATTTTATTCATAAACAATCACTTTATTCACAATGGACCCCACAATACCCTACAACAACCTTATTTTATCTACTTTATCTATTTTTTTCTTAAAACATATGTCCCACTCCAATGAGACTACATTTCATGGAAAGGGGGAGTATGATCTTAAGAGTATTTTTCGAAATAAAATGGAGAATGATTATCTATCTCATACTATGATTGTCTATATTGAAAGAAAATTGTTGAAAATATTGATCCTGGTTTTATTATTGATGAATTTTATCTGATAAAAAATAGCATGACACAACTTCTGTAAAAAAAAAAAAAAATTAAATTAAATTAAATTTTTTGTACTGTATTTATTTTAAACTTTCAGTCCGTCCTAAAATTTAATCATAGCGCCGCCCTTACAACACAAGAGATTGAGGAGATACATTTCTTAATTTAATATATGCTTTGTTGCTTATTTTCATGTATTTTCTTTCATTTGTTGTTTTAGTTATGAGCTAAACTTTGATTACTTTTGGTGTTAGAATTATGTGGGTAATTTGTGGATTTATGAATTATTTGCTTAATTTACCTATGTTTTGATGTTTAATGTTTCTATTGTTGTGATTCAATTGATTAATTGATCCTATTAGCTAGCATTTTTTATTATGTAAATTGCAACGAGAGTTGAGTTTGCATGATTGGGGTGTGTGTGAGCCTTGATTAATTAATTGAAGTTAAATAGTAATTAGCTTAATTGAGAGAGGGTTGATTGCTTAGATCGACAACATTAGACATTAATCGATTAGAGGTCGCCTAGGAGACTAGTGAGAGGGCGAGTCGTAAATATTAGTAACTGTGTTGAAAGTGTTTACGGGTCTCTATCCTAGAAGCTTATGGTACTAATTAGATCTCATAATTGTTAATTAGTGCACGTGTTCACCTGAGCCTCACGATGGATTGGTCTATACATATATGTAATTATTGTGATTAGTTAGTTAATTCATTAGTGATCCCACATAAAGAAGACATGTGAAGCAATTCTTCCAATTGCACTTTCATGTTTGAGAGTTAGTTTTAATTGTTTACTTAGTGTTTCTTTTTCTTATTGGTATTTGCTTTATCCTTCCGTTTAACTTCTATAACACCATTTCAACGTATAGTTTTGGAGCTCCATGCTCTCCTACGTTCTTGGATGATAACTATTAGGTCGTATGCTTACTCAAGTATAATGAACACATACGCTTGTGGGGACCGTTATTGTTGTGCTAAAAGTGTGCATAATACGAACCAAGTCACATATACATTATGCACTGTCTCTGTTAAATGATGATCATAGAGATAAATATTTTATACATGAAATATGTCTAATTAAGTTAGTTTCTAAAAATTAGTTATTTTACCTGTGCATTATTTGTCTCAATTTACTTTAATTACATATATTTCATGTATGAAATATATCATATAAGTTTTTGTGTATTAAAAAATGCAAGTCATTATAACTGAAAAGTGTAACACAATATTTATGAAAAGTGCAACACAATATTACTAAAAAGTGCAACACAATATTACTGAAAAGTGTAAGTCACTATAACTCAAAAGTGTAAGTGCTTATAACTGGGAAATGCAACACAATATTCATAAAAAGTGTAAGTCACTGTAATTAAAAAGTGCAATATAATATTACTGAAACGTGTAAGTCACTATAATTGAAAAATGCAATACAATATTACTTAAGAGTGCAAATCATTATAACTGAAAAGTGCAACACGTACAATATTACTAAAAAGTTTAAGTCACTGTAACTGAAAAGTGTAATACAATATTATTGATTATTATATATACTAAAGAAGATCATTCATTCTAAGGTTGATTTCTCACTAATAATTTTTCTTTCTTTTCTTTTATTTTTCTTTATACAATTAATACAATATATGCTTAAAAAATTATTTATTTACAATTAATATGATATATGCTTAAGAAATGTATTTATTGAGTATGTCAGTAACTTAGATGGTAAATGAATATTTTTATAAAGTCGAATTATACGGTTCGAACCTCTCTCCATTTCTTTTTTTGCCTTTACCCCTTCTCATGCTTATTTTAATTTAATCAAGCAATTTAATAAAAATGACCACATAATATTAATGAAAATTACTAAGAAGACGTTTACCCAATCAAACTTGACATCATCTCTAAATTGTGTTCATACATTTCATATATTGCATTTGTTTCACTTTATTTGTCGATTTAGAGAAAAAAATCATCTCCAAAATATTTGCAATTTTCTTATCTTTTGTGATAGGTAAGACAAATTATATAAATGATACATTAATAACATACTCCTATAAGATTGTATAATAGGCATTTTATACTATAATCATTAGTATTACAGATTACTACACTTCACCTGTCATATTAGAGAAAAAAATTGTTCTAAAATATTTAACGCTTTTGGTTTTTTTTAAATACTCAATATTTACTTTAGGTTTGTTCCAAATTACAGTTCTATACATTTAAAAAAATGTGTAAATTGTTTAAAATATTCATATTTAATTAATATTGTACATAATAAACTTTTATAATAAAAATATAAAATTCCAAGAACAATAAATAATTATAGGAGTAAATGATTTAATATATAATGACTCATTAATAACATAATCTTTTGATTCATTAATAACATCAATAAGGGAATATTATAATAAAAATATAAAATTCCAAGAACAATAAATAATTATAAATGATTTAATAATGACTCATTAATAACATAATCTTTTGATTCATTAATAACATCAATAAAACATATTTCCTCAATTGCACAACTGTTTGCATACTTACCTTATTTGTAAGTTTCATAATTATTTGTATACCCATAAGGCCCTCTCCAATCATAAACCCAAAAAGTAGATTTTTCCTTACCACATGTGTGCCACCTAGGGGTGAGCATCGGTCGGTTCGGTGACCAAACCGAACCGAACTAGTCAAACCGAACTAAAACCGAAATTGAGTATTAGTAACCGAAACCGAACCGAAATGAATCAAAACCGAAACTAACCGAACCGAAATATTCGGTTCGGATTCGGTTAAAAACCGATAAACCGAAAAAAAACCGGGAAAAAAAAATCTTGCAAAAAAAATCCAAAAAAACAGATCTCCATAAACAATCTGCAAAATAATTCCAAAACCATGGGAAGCATTTGAATTGGAATTCCCATAAAAAAAAAATCAATAAGCCTGCAATTTTGCATACAGAGTACAATTTTGAAATTCTTTCTGCAAAGGATCTTCTACCGTATACTCACAAAAAATAAATTAAATAGGGATTTCAAAGAATTACAATTTCAATCCTTAAATAGGAATGGGGAAGACGGCGACGAGTGTTTGTTGGCAATTGGGGTTGTGCGCAGCGTGGATTCTGGGGGTGTGGCAATGAGTTCTGTAGAAGATGTGGAAGAGTCTGGATGGGAATTGGTAGGCCAAAATTTAGGTTTACAAAAAAATATATACTGTATATTATAATATATATATATATATTATAATTTTTTTTTATATATTTAAGTTAATTCGGTTCGATTACGGTTAACCGAAATTCTTTTTCAACTAACCGAAACCGAAACCGAACACCGAAAATTTAAAAAACTTAAACCGAAAACCGAACCGAAATTCTCGATAACCGAACCGAACTCATATTTCGGTTCGGTTCGGTCCGGTTTTCGGTTAAAAACCGAATTGTGCTCACCCCTAGACCCTAGTGCCACCTCAAAAGCAAAAAACTTCAACCTCCAAAACCAAACTCCTCCCCCAACAATAAACCCAAAAAGTAGGTTTTTGGGGGCCCACCTCATTTTCTTTCATTTCTTATTTTAATTTATCAACAATATTAATTATCTAATTTTCGGATACATAATAAATAATTATATATTCCGATTATTTTAATTTTAATATTTCATAGAATTTTGAAAAAAAAAATATTAATTATTTTCGAAAAATTACATTATTAATTATTTTCGAAATTTTTTCGAAATGATTAAATTGTTACTTATCTATTTTCTAATAATTATATATTTTAATTATTTTAATTTTTAATATTTTATAAAAAGCGACATAAAAATGCGGTAAATATGATTAAAATTGAAAGGATACACATAAAAATGCAGTAAATATGATTTTTGGGGGGCCCACCTCACTCTCTCTCTCTCAAAAAATCTAGGTTTAAATGTTACAACCTCCCAAAAAAAACCCCAACCACCAAACTTTCTTCCCAATGGCTAAAAAACCTCCCCACAAGGTTTTTGTGTGTTCCATGTCACCAAAAAACCTCCCCACTGGGGAGGGCCTAAAATAAAACCCTCTCATAAACCTCACCCTCACAATATTCACATATTTACACAAAATGTCATTAATTTTATCTTTTTTAATCATCTTTTTACTTTATTCATATAATTTTACAAATTTTTCCCACAACACTTCACTCATTACATTTTTTTAAAAAAAAAAGTGTACTCATTTTATGGTGCAAAACACTTATAAAACGAAGTGAATACTTAATTATGTGTAAAAAAAATTTAAAAATAGTCAAAGTGGGAAAAATACAGTAAATAACTTTCTTAAAGTGCTAGAAAATTTAAAAGCTAAATTATTCATTTTACATTCCTATCTCTTCTTACTTTTTTTTTTCTATTCTATCTATCTTGCTAGTTGCAGCAGCTCATTATACATTTGATATTATATTTCTTAATTTTGATATAAAAAGTAAAAGAAAAAACTTGAAATATTACAATGCAATAATCTAAATCAGTGCCGCTCAAACATAAAAATAAAAATCCTATATAAGCGCCCCTTGCTTCCTCTCTCTCTCTCTCATAACAATTCTCACACTTAAAATGAAGATGAAGGACTCCCTCTCCCTCTTCTTCATTTTCTTATACTTGCTCTACGCTTCTGCTTCTTCACTTGCTGCAGATTCTCTATACGATTCATTGATCAACTGTTTCACACAATCCAAAATCCCTTCTTCCGAAATTTCAAAAATTGTTTACAGCCAGACAAACCCTTCCTTCACAAATGTCCTCCAAGCCTACATCAGAAACCGCCGCTTCAACCTCTCCACCACCCCCAAACCAACCCTAATCATCGCCCCCACCGCCTTGCCCCACGTCAGCGCCGCCGTCCTCTGCGCCAAAAAACTCAACTTCCAACTCAAAATCCGCAGCGGCGGCCACGACTACGAAGGCATTTCCTACGTCTCCCCCACCCCTTTTGTCATCCTCGATATGTTCAATTTTCGATCTATCAACATCAACATTTCCGACCAAACCGCTTGGGTCCAATCCGGCGCATTCCTCGGAGAACTCTATTACAGAATCTGGGAGAAAAGCAAAGTCCACGCATTCCCCGCCGGAGTTTGCCCCACCGTCGGCGTCGGCGGCCACATCAGCGGCGCCGGGTACGGCAACATGTTGAGGAAGTACGGACTGACCGTTGACCACGTCATCGATGCCCAAATCGTCGATGCTAACGGCAGGGTTTTGGACAGGGCAGCCATGGGGGAGGATCTATTTTGGGCCATCCGCGGCGGCGGAGGCGATAGCTTCGCCGTGATTATATCGTACAAGATAAAACTTGTCGCCGTGCCGGCGACGGTTACCGTTTTCCGTGTGGAAAAATACATGGAGGATAATGCAACGGAAGCCGTTTTCCAGTTCCAGCAAATTACTGACAAAATCGACAACGATCTTTTTATTCGTGTTCTTCTGCAACCAGTCACGAGAAATAAAGTAAAAAGCGCGCGCGCGACTTTCATCGGTTTATTCCTTGGCGACTCTTCCCGACTTCTTCCAATCACAAATTCCAAATTCCCGAAATTGGGTCTGAAACAATCCGATTGCCGTGAAATGCCGTGGATAAACTCTGTCCTATTCTGGAACAACAACGACGTCAATTCGACGTCTCCAGCGGTGTTGCTAAATAGAGCGCCGGCATCTGTGGACTTCGGGAAACGGAAATCCGACTACGTTAAAACTCCGATTCCGATGCCGGTGCTCCAAACAATTTTCAATAAAATAAGCCAGTCCGGGAAAATGGGAATGGTGTTCAATTCGTACGGCGGTAGAATGAGTGAAATAGCGGAATCGGAGACGCCGTTCCCTCACCGCGCCGGAAACATTTTCAAGATTCAGTACTTTGTAAACTGGAAGGAAGAAGGCGAAGCAGTTGAAACGAATTACATGAATCAGATTAGAGAGATGTACAGTTTCATGGCGCCTTACGTGTCGAAGAATCCGAGAGAAGCTTATCTCAATTACAGGGATTTGGACATAGGAACCACCGACAACGGGAAGGACACTTACAAGCAGGGTCTGGTGTATGGAGTAAAATATTTCAAGAATAATTTAGATAGGTTGGTGAAAATAAAAACTGCGGTTGATCCGGGTAACGTCTTCAGGAACGAGCAAAGTATTCCGAGATTGCCCTAGCTCCCAGGGAAGAAAATCAATGGAATAGAGGCCAGGCCAGGGTAGCTTTAATGCTCCCGTGATATTTGGTAGTAATAAGTCAATTGAGATCAAATTATTTTCGGTCACATCATTTTTGTAATGCTGGTTTAAAGCTTCGAAATGAAACGAGTAGTACCCTTCGTTCAAAGTGTGTATATTTTTTGGCTGTTTATATCCATTGTACCAAATTTTATCACTTTTTTATTTTATATATATTTGGATTAATTCTAAATAAATACACCATCTTTACTCTTAATATCAATTTAATCACCACCTTTGTAAAAAATTCCAACCTTTCATCGTGTTGTAATTAGATACACATTTTTTTTCTCCGGTCAACAATTGATGATGTGGTTTGCCGGAGCCGTCAGATTACACACATTTTTTTTTTCTTTCCACGTCAGATTAAATTTTATAAAAATATGTGTAATCTAACGGCTCCGACAAACCACATCATCAATTGTTGACCGAAGAAAAAAATGTGTATCTAATTGCAACACTATGAAAGGTGGGTTTTTTTTTACAATAATCGTAAAGATCGTAAAAGTCGTGATTAAATTGATACTAAGACTAAAGTTAGTGTATTTATTTAGAATTAACCCTATATTTTTATAAATAAACAATATACTTTTTTAGAGTTGATCTTTGGTGCATAGTATGTATCGTGCACACTAAACTCTTATTAATTACGGTATTAAAAGCAAAACCTTACACCTAATTGTTGGGGAAGCGGTTACAACATTTTTAACTAAATATAAGGTAGCAAGTTTGAAACTTTTTAAACAACATTTTTTACTAGTGATAGTTAGTATTTTTCAGTATTAAAGATTACTATTATCATATTATCACTAATAATAATTACCACTTCACTTTTAAAGATTACCATTTTTCACTAAGCGGAATTTCCTGTTAGAGTCATTTCACTAACACTTTTTTCTAATAGGGAATAGGTTATTGTTTTTTATCCAATAGAGTCAAATTGACACTTAAGAAGACGATGTTGCCCTTTTCCATTTAAATAATTTCAAATTATTTAATATTCACCTTTCATAATTCAAAAATTCCTAGCCAATTCGAATTAATTATAATTTCAAATTCTTTAATATTCACCTTCCATAATTAAAAAATTCCTAAAAAGACGACAATTCGAATTAATTACAAATATTTTATAATTTGATTTTTAAATTTATTTAATAGGTGCATTTAATTAACTTCCCAAAATAAATCATTTCTTACAATTTAATTAAAATGTGATGATTATTTTGCATACGTTATGCATAATTCAAAATATGATGATTATGTTGCATATCACGTTATGCATAATGCATTCGATTGAAATATGATGATTATTTTGCATATCGCTTATGCATAATTCAAATAATTTCTTACAATTTAATTAAAATCTGATGATTATTTTGCATATAACGTTATGCATAATGCATTCGATTGAAATATGACGACTATTTTGCATATCACTTATGCATAATTCAATTTTCAGCATATTGCTTCAAAATAGTTTTATTTTCGTGATAACGTTTAATCTCAATCCACATCCCGAAAACACGTTGTGCATCAGATTCCAAATTAATTTTCCACTGCAATTGAGAGACAGAAAGTGGGGAGAAGGATCAATTGAGAGAAGTTGGGCTAATTTAGACCTTTTAGTAATGTTACCTCTTGCACTGTTGATCCGTGAAATTACATTGGATCAACTAAAGAGTCTCAAATTCATATATGAGATTTAACAATACAGCCAAATTTCATTCTCTCCCTCTATCTCCATACTCATCTCTCATCCACACCAATTGAATTCTGAAACTACAATAGGTATTCGACACAATAAGCGTAAGAAAGAGGCATCATTCAGCTAGAAGCACCCACATTTCTTATTTTTTCGCGTATGAGATGGCCATTGGATTTGGGCAGTGATTTTGAAGCCTTGAAGATCCTGCATGGCAACTGAAGACTGGGAATCGTCTTCGAATTCTACAAAGGCAATGTCTGGCTTTGCTTCAACCATGCGAACTTCTCTAAAGCCAGGATATTGCTTGAAAAGCAATTCCAGTATCATGTTGTTTGTTTCATAAGAGTATGTTGTTTGGCTTAGTTGCTGTTTCGTGAGTGCCTGACTTTCCTTGTCGAGAGGCAGCCTGCAATATAATAATCCATACTCATTTTCTTGACCAAAAAGTTGCAGACACCAACAAAGAAATAACTAGAAAACATTTGCCTTCAGAAAAGCTTTCAATAAAGCATAAACCATACTCATTTTTAAGGGATAACTTTCAATAAAGCTTAGTGCATAATTTTGTGGTGAACTCCATAAATGAGAACAGAGTACTACACAATTTAGGCAGAATTTTTCATTCAAATGTACTCCCAACTTTTGAACAATGAGTAAATTTTTCATTCAAGGTCCAAAGGATAGCAAAAGAAATTGGTCTCGATTTCAGTGATCAAATTATTTCGCTGGAGAATAAATACCACCAGGTTAAGTCAGTAATATGTTCTTTTTTCTCAATGGTCCCTTCCTAATTCATCAGGAATACATTAGTTACTGGCTCTACAAATTTATCATGATCAATTAGTAACTTCTAATTTATGTTGTACTAACCTTTGACCATTTTAATTGCAGTGTTTGAAGGATCTCTACGTGAATTTAACTCCTATACAACGTGTGCATATTGCACGACATCCCAATAGGCCAACATTTCTTGATCACGTCTTTAATATTACTGAGAAGGTCTGATTGTTTTCCTGTTCCAAATCTTTAATCTGCATTTTTTTTTTTTGGAAATATATATTAAAGAAAATGCACTTTGCTTTGGAGCAAAAAGAGCAGCATATATGCAATCAATACTTAAACAAAAAATTATATTTTCTTACTAGAAAATTCACATGAAAACCAAATTAATAATATCTAAACTACCTTGTTAAGATCAAGAGCCTTGAAAGTTTCCTCTGCTTTCTCCAACCTCTTTTTCTCTTTGGAGAGATTGTCACGAGCCAATTTGTTGAAGAAACCTATCAAGGGATTATCGCTTCTTTCTCGATCAATCTCCTTGAGCTTCCTATCAACCCTTTTCTTCTCAAGCTTTATAGGAGCCTCAATAGAAGGATTTTCTATAAAATTCTGGAACTCCTCGTCAATTTTCCAGTCCATCTCTTGTCGTTTTTCTCTCGCCTCATCATTATGCTCGGGACTAGGGTTCAACTCATTCGCTTCATTTTCGGTAGATCGGCGGCAACAACTCCCCAAACAGCACATATCTGTTCGCCATGGTCGTCGCTTCGACTTATCCGGCCATGGCAGATCAGCGGCAACACCTCCACACATGGCACAGATCGGCGGCCATGGAGGGGGCGGCGGGGAGGCCGTGGGTAGCGACGCTGCGTGGGAGATAGAATTGCAGGAGGCAGCGGTGGGAAAAGGGGCGGCGACAGCCGAGGGATGGAGCTAGGGTTTTGATTTTGGGTGAATGAGGAGAAGGAATTACGGAGTAGATGAGTAGAGAGATTCCTTTAACTCTATTTTGATCCTATTAGAATTTTTTTAAAGTTGGTGTTTCTATTTGCTTAAGGGTCGCTAATAGTGACTCTATTAGGGAATAATCTCTTTCACTAATAATAGTTATCACTTTTCACTAATAATAGTTACCGCATTTCAATAACAATACTTACCACTTTTCAATATTATAAAACAACACTTTTCACTAATAATATTTACCATTTTTCAGTATTAAAGATTATCACTTTTCACTAATAATAGTTACAACTTTTCACTTATAATATTTACCGTTTTTCACTTATAATAGTTAACACTTTTCAATATTATAAAACAACACTTTTCACTAATAATAGTTATCACTTTTCAGTATATGAAAAAATATTTTTCACTAATAAATAATTACCACTTTTCACTAATAATAATTACCACTTTTCAATAACAATATTTACCATTTTATAATATTACCACTTTTTACTAATAATAGTTACCACTTTTTAGTATTAAAAATTACCACTTTACTTATAATAGTTACCACTTTTCAATATAATAAAACGACAATTTTCACTAATAATAGTTACCACTTTTCAGTATTATTAAACAACACTTTTCACTAATAATAATTACCACTTTTCAGTATTATAAAATAACACTTTTCACTAATAATATTTACCACTCTTCAGTATAAAGATTACCACTTTTCTATAAGCAATAACTACACTTTTCGTAAAACAAAATTAAATCTACTAAGCATTCCTAAGGTCCACTAACCTAGAAATTGATTCATCCAACAATGTATTTCCATAGTGGAGGAGAGAAGAAGGGAGCACCGCCCCACCGAAGGCTGTTGGACGGCGGCGGAGATGTGAGACCCGTTAGAGTCTGAATCGGACTCCACAACAATGTATTTCCATGGTGGAGGAGAGAGGGATCGAGCGCCGCCCTACCGAAGGCTGATGGACGGCGACGGAGATGTGAGACCCGTCGGAGTCTGAATCGGACTCCACAACAATGTATTTCCATGGTGGAGGAGAGAGGGATCGAGCGCCGCCCCACCGAAGGCTAACGGATTACGGCGGAGATGTAAGACCCGTCAGAGTCTGAATCGGACTCCACAACATGTATTTCCATGGTGGAGAAAGGGATGGGGCGCCGCCCCACCGAAGGTTGATGGACGGCGGCGGAGATGTGAGACCCGTCAGAGTTTGAATCGGACTCCATGGGGCCATGGGCAATAGAAGTGTGTGTTCACGTCTCCGGTAGAGGGTCAAGGCGGCGCTAGAGGCTTCATGTGTCGTCGATCGGAAGCTACTGCCGGCAAAGGTTCAGATCTATAACAGATCGGGCAAACCTCGATGAAGATGGAGGCCGCGATGGGCCGTGAAAGACGTCGCAACCCTCACCGTTCGTCTTCCGTCCATGGGAGGGAGGTCGTCGGAGAGATAGGTGCCGCCGTTGTCGGCCGAGCAAAAACCCTTTAGCCGCCGCCATCTTCGTCTCTTATTTTCCCATTTTTCTCATGTGCCTTCTTCGAACTCTCATCTCCCCCCTTTTTCTCTTAAGTTTCAGATTGTTGCTGAATAGATAGGCTGGGGAGATTTGAACTTTCGGTGCGCGGGTCGGAAGCGGGTCAGGGTCAAAATAGAGTGCACCAAACAAGTTTGGTGTAAACGGTGCATTTAAAAATTTCTCTATTTTTTAAACTTTGTAGTAAAAGAAACAAACACCATGTATAACAAATGTAGTACTCCCTTCGTCTCACAGTTACTTTCATACTTTTCTTTTCGGGACGTCCCACAATAATTTTCACACCCTTAAAATGGAAAACCTTTTATAAAGTCCACCCTCACAATATTCTCAATTTTACACAAATGTCATTACTTTTTCTCCACACATACACAAAAGTTAACTCATTTCTTTACTTTATACATAAAATTTTACAAAATTACTCCTCAAAACTCTATTTATTACTCCCTCCGTCCCAGTTTAACTTTCATACCTACTTCTTCGGTCCTTTAGAAACTCTATCCATACAATATCTAAAATATTATATTTAATGTTATTATTTTTATGGTACATACATACACACACAATGACGGAGGCAAGTGAGGCCCAGAGGGGGCACTGGGCCCCCCAAGAATTTTAATTTTTTTTATTATATATATTAAGTAATTCTATTTTTTTTCTAATTTTTTCTTTTAAAATTTATTAAAAATCTCTTTAATTAGAATCGTAGAAGCAAATTATTTCATTTTTTTTTTCAATGACATTTTAATGCTTTAAAACATGTGAAAAGGGAAAAACACGTCAAATTCAGAGGGGTGAAGATCGAAAGTATTATTTAGTCTTTATAGTAATGTTAATCGGGCCCCTCTACCCAAATTTCCTGGCTCCGTCACTGTACACACAAGTCAACTAACTTATTTATTTTTTTATAAAATTATATGTTAAAATTCTATTTCAGAATTATTGAAAACGGCCCCAAGCATTGATTCGGGGGGTATTCCCAAGAATCTGAGTAGTCGGGAGCACAGTCCAAGTAATGATGTGCAAAAGGGAATAAAGCCAACAGATCATTATTTGGGACCAAAATATTCCAGGTCTGCAGATGGGTCGAGCAAGAGTTTTAGAAAAAGGCTAATAAAATAAGCACTCTTAAGAAGTAATGCGATAGACCAGGAAAAAGAAGACAACTTAGGCCCACTACAACTGGACCTTAACTCACTATTCCAAGAGCATGGGCAAACAAATCTAGGAATGGAAGACCCATCCTCGGTCAGCGTCCTGGGCCTATACAAAGAGAGTGAAAACAATCTGGAACACATGGACCGCCTTGAGCAGGGAGAGGCGGAAGAATTCGATGATAAAAGACCTATTTTTATGGACGAGAACAAGTTAGGGGAAACCATTGGGGACGACCAAGAATCAGAGAACGAGTCGATACAGTTACTGGACATCTACATAGAAATAAAAAACGAGAAGAGAGAGGGAAGGAACCAAAAATCACGAAGAAGTAAGAAGAGTGGAACCGAAGACAAGGAGAGCTGAGATGTAAAGAGATGGAACTACATAGAAGAGGAAAAGATGATCCATAAGGAAGCAAAAAAAATATGGGAACTGGGGAAGAAAATAGGAATTCAAGGCACGGAGTCTGACGAGAACACAATTAGAAGATTAGAAAAACTCGAAAGAAGGGCAAGGAAGAAGGCGTTGAAGATAAAAGGAGGAAATATGGGTGTAAATCAATGAGACTATTAAGCTTCAACGTCATGGGATTGGGGGGCAGAGACAAGCGTAGTGAGGTAAAAAAGATGGTAAAGAAGAACAATATTGAGATCTGTTTTCTTTAGGAAACGAAAATCGAAAAGATGGATGGATTTATTTGCAAATCAGTATGAGGCAGTTCAATATTCGATTGGGCATGGAGACCATCGGAGGGAAGATCGGGAGGAATACTGACACTTTGGGAAGAGGGAGTGTTCACACAAATCAGTACGTGGCACAGAAGGGGCTTCTTGGTGGTAGATGGCATATGGAAACAAGACGGGCGGAGATATTGCCTTATAAATGTTTATGCACATTGCAACGAAAGTGAAAAACGGGAGATGTGGGAGCCGTTGAAAGGTGTGGTGGAACAAAACCAAGATGAGTACATTTGTATAGCGGGTGACTTCAACGCCATTAGAAACATAGAGGAGAGAGTGGGAAGAAGTGAACGAGAGGACATAAGCCATATGGAAGCTTTTGATGACCTCATCACTCAAGCAAACTTGTTCGAAACATCCCTACTAGGAAGAAAATTTACGTGGTACAGGCCTAACGGAACCTGCAAGAGTCGTTTGGATAGAGTATTGGTTAACGAGGCATGGGTTGAAAAGTGGTCAGACGCCCAACTAAAGGGGGTGGGAAGATCCGTATCGGATCACTGTCCAATCTATACGACATCACAACACAAAGATTAGGGACCAAAGCCGTTTTGGTTCTACAACACATGGATGAAACACCCAAATTTCAAAGAATTTGTGGCCAACAAATGGAATGAATACGATATAAGAGGCTGGAATGGTTTCATTCTGAAAGAGAAGCTAAAGCTCCTAAAAGGCGACCTAAAAGAATGGAGCAGAAAGGTGTACAGTAGCCTGGAGACAAGAATGGAGGAAAGCAGAAAAGAGATCACAAGACTCAACACGATGGACGATATATTCGGACTCGAAGAGAGAGAAGAGTCAAAGAGAAGAGATTTACTGGCTGGACTACAAAACTACTTGAGGACGAAAAAAGAGCAACTACATCAAAGGGTGAAGATAAACTGGCTGAAAGAAGGAGATGTAAACTCGAGATTGTTCCACAGGGTCATAAACGACAGGAGAAAAGGAAACGAGATTAACGGCCTATATATAAATGACAGATGGTCTGAATCCGTGCAGGATGTAAAACGGGAGGTTCATCAACACTTCAGTGCTCACTTTAAATCTGAGGGATTTAACAGGCTAAGAATTCCCCAAGAATTGATCAACCGAAAGCTGGAGGTTTCTTTCGGCGGAATTTTCGGAAGAGAAAGTGAAAGCGGCTATATGGGATTGTGAATCGTCGAAAAGCCCAGGACCAGATTGTTTCTCACTATTTTTTTTTTTTTAAAAAATGGAAACTGCTGAAATCAGAGCTACTCAAAATGGTATCGGAGTTCCACCAACACGGGAAATAAGTCATGGCACTCATGGGAATAAACCCGTCATTTATAGTTCTCATCCCAAAAAAAGGAGCCCAGTCCCTAGATGATTTCCGGCCGATTTCCTTGATAGACAGCCTTTCATAGGGGGCCGTCAAATTATGGATGAGATTCTAGTGGCTCACGAAGCAATCAACGAAGCCAGAAAGAAAAAGAAACAAAGGATTTTGTTTAAATTGGATTTTGCAAAAGCTTACGATTTAGTGGAATGGTCGTGCTTGGATAATATGATGGAAGGCATGAATTTCTGCCCTAAGTGGATAAAATGGATGTTGGAATGTGTGTCGACGGCCAGCGCATCGGTGCTTGTGAATAGTAGCTCAATAGGAGATTTTAAGCTTGAGAAGGGACTTCACCAAGGTGACCCGTTATCATCTTTCTTTTTTCTAATCGCAGCCGAAGGCTTAAACATTATGGTAAAGAAGGATGTTGAAGCGGAGGCATTGGAACCAGTTTTTACGGGCAAAAATAAAGTTTAGATTTCAGTACTCCAATACACGGACGACACTATTTTCCTATGCAACGGAAAGTGGGAGGACGTAAAAACAATCAAATACATTCTCAAGCTGTATGAGTTAGTATCGGGGCTGGTGGTTAATTTTAATAAATGCAGCTTGGTCGGCATCCAAATGAGAGACGAGGAAAAGAAAGAAATGACAACTTACTTGGGGTGCAACGTGGGAGGTATACCCATGGAATTCTTGGGTATGTACGTGGGGTTAAAGCACCATAAAACTTCGACATGGGCTAGTTTGATTAAAAAGATTCAAGGAAAACTAGCTAAATGGAAGGACAAACATATATCATTGGGCGGCAGAGCAACACTAGTACATGCGGTACTCTCAGCTATACCAACTTACTACCTCTCCTTCTTCAAGCTACCTAAATTTGTCTTGAGCGATATTAGGAAACTGCAGAGAAACTTTCTGGGGAGGGGAGGAACTGGTGAAAACATGAAGATATCTTGGGTGGGTTGGGAGGAAGTCTTCAGAGAGAAAAGCAAAGGGGGCTTAGGCATAAGAGACCTTAACTACTTCAACATTGCATTACTTGGAAGATTGATTTGGCAGCTGTTTACGGAAGCCGACAACCTATGGGCGCGGGTACTGATTTCAAAATATGGGGGCCTAGCTCACGAAGACCATAACGATGAAAGGAGAGGGAGACGCATAAACAATGAATCAAGCTGGTGGAAGGAATTAAAACAAGTATACGAGAGGATTGGTGGGAGAGAGGCTAGACATTGGATACATAGGGTGGTAGGCAATGAAGTTAATACCTCCTTCTGGAAGGATCACTGGGTGGAGGGAGTTGATAACCTCAGCGAGAGGTGTCCTATTCAAAATTAGTAACCAGCAAGAGGCATCCATTAGTAATATGGGAGGGTGGGAGTTGAAGGGTGGAAGTGGAAGTGGGAGTGGGTTTGGGATAGGGATCTTAATTCTGAAAAGGCTATTTATCTAACTTATTTACTTGTGTTGTTGGACAGGATCAAAATAAGGCAAGGACAAGAAGACTCATGGAGTTGGGCACTTGCTCTAACCGGGGCATATTCGACAAGTATAACATACTCGAACCTGATAAAAGAGATGAAAAATGCCGAGAAAGCGAACGAAGACAGACCTGAATATGACCATTTCTGGAAGAATAATGCGCCTAGAAAAGCACAGACTATTGTGTGGAAAGAAGTTAAGGAGAGACTGGCAACTGCAGACAATTTAAGAAAGAGAGGAATACATTTATCCATGGAAGGAAGAGGCGAAGTGTTCACTACGCAAACATGTGATGAAGAGTAACACCCACATTATACTGGAGTGTAGCTTCGCTAGAATAGTATGGAGTGAGTGTTATAAATGGATGAAGCTATGCATGGTAACACACAACAACATTGGAATACATGCTATCCAACATATTGAAGCTATGGGCTGTGGAAAGGTGAGAAAGAAACTAATGGAAACCCTCTGGATTTGTGTAGTATGGGAGCTATAGAATAAGAGAAATGAAGTGAGATTTAAAGGAGAAAGATTTGATGTAAAGAGGACAATGGAGAGGATTAAGATAAACATGTGGACATGGATAGGAGGAGCAAATCTCTTGGTACCAAATGTAACACTTGCAGCTTGGTTCTGTGAACCGCTGCCATCCATCATTGAGTAAACCCCGACGATACGGGGCATGGAGGACTAATCACTATTACAGATTTAGCTTTGCACAGCCCTTAAAAAGGGCCTTAGACAACGGTTTTAACAGCTGTCCAAGTAACAACTGTTTAAGCTTAGACAACTATTAAAAAACCGCATTGCAAGTGGTGCACTTGGACAACGGTTATTAACCGCATTCCAAGTGTTTCTTACTATATATATTTTTTTAATATATATTTTTTTTAATAATTATTTTATATTTTAAAAATTATTTTATATATTTTTTATTAACCGCATTCCAAGTTACTCGCCACTGGATGAAAGAAGTGTGACTCGTTCCCTCGATAGCTGAGTCGACGAGTTTTCCAACTGCCCGGACGATGACGTATCGTCGGAGATCGCCATTCTCAAACTAGGAATTGGCATTTTTGTTGAAACGCAGCGCCCCCAATCACCATTTCTCCGATTGCGCAATGTTAGGACCTGATCCAGACCCAAATCCCCAAGCTCAAGACCTGCCAATCTGCCATCCAGCCCTAATAATGGATCCCCCGACCCGTTGTTAGAAAGAGGAGCCTACATCGACCCGACACGGATCAATTTAGCATTGTTAAAGCACCCTCCATTTTTACCTCTGTAAGAATTGTAAAAGCAGCCTCGATTTTTGGCATCCATTACTAACTTTTTCCAAATAGAACCGTTGTTCAACAATGTTTCTTCATTGCCTAGTATCCACATATAGTACCTGCCAAAAACAAAGCAAACACATCATAAAAATGTAACCATATTTTGTTCAAACAAAATTCCTTAACTACCTTGCCCGAGTCAAAGCTACGTTAGCCCTCTGATGATTGCCCGAGTCAAACTAATTAACAAGGCGACCAGGATCCCCCAATAGCAGCAACCTGAACAGCCTGAGCAGCCTGCCGCCGCAAATCCAGAGTTCGCATCGAGCGTGGTTATTGCAGCGGAGCCCATTTCGATGTATCTCCCCGGCGAGGAGATGGAGGAGACTCCAACTAGGCTGATCGGGACGGCCCGACAAAGAAATCGAGAGGAGATGTCTAGAAGGCCGGACTGGTTGCCTAAAGACTGGACAATTGACCTAAGAATGCGCTCTTCAATCTGGATCTGTCTCAAAACCTGCTAGTGGATCCATTTCCCCAATTGCGCGTGAAAGGGATCGAATCCCTAGATTTATCTTACAATAATTTCCACTTAGGTTCAATTCCTTAGTGGGTTACTACATCTCCGATTATCTACTCATTGAAATTGGTGAAATGCGAAATCAAGATCAAAATTGAAGATTGGAAGCCTACATAGACTTACTTCTACGATTACATCGATCTATCAGAGAATGAAATTACGGGAAGCCCAGTGAAATTGCTTAATTGAACAAGTGATTTAGTGGGATTCTACGCTCCTGGTAATAAGTTGAATTTCGATTTGGAGAGTTTGAAGATTGTGAAGACGTTGAAATTTTTGGATTTGTCGAGGAATTTGGTGTTTGGGAAAGTGCCAAAGGCGATTTCAGGGCTTTCTATGTTGAATGTTAGTAATAATCACTTGTGTGGTGCATTGCCGACGAATAAGTTTCCGTCGAGTGTGTTTGCCTGAGGAGATCTGGACATTAGAATATGAATTTGAAAATGGAGATATGAATAGAGAGAGAAAGTGGGTGTATACATAAATAGGAGAAACGAGAAGGATTTATATATCTTACTTATATGCTATTTCTGAATTCACTCCGGTGGCTTCTTCAAAATCCTCATTTCTTAAAACTCTTAACTTCTGTAATTTTGAATTTCTTTAAAAATAATTCTCTCTTTCCTCTTTTTTATCTCATTTTTTCAACTGTCATTTTTTAAATTATTTTTTCTTTCTTATCCATTCTCTCTCTCTCACCCTTCCACTTCTTTCGTCGATTTAATTTTTTTAATTAAATAATAAAATTTACCATCATTTTACCATCATTCGCGGGTCTCAGCTTTGACATGAGAGAGAGAGCTCTTGGACTAGCATTCCAAGTGTTTACTTTTGGACTAAACCACTGTCTAGGTCTCACCTAGCAGTGCTCTCCAAGCTAAGTCTTGGAAAACTGTTTGAAAAAAAGGGATGTCCAAGTGCAGTTGTGCAAGCTTAAATGTGTAGTAGTGAACAAACGCATGTATTATAGTCTATACGGGGTTGAGTACCTCAAATACTCGTGGTTATATATATAAAATACTAAAGTGTGCTCACTTTTTTTTATAAATGTTTTTATTTTAAAAAAATTCCACCTCTTTATCTCAACTATCCACAACACATAGGAAAAACTTATTAGAGAAAGTATAAAACAGAAACTAAAGTAAGACTCAAAACTCTTTATCTCAACTATCCACAACACATAGGAAAATCTTACTAGAGAAAGTATTAAACAGAAACTAAAGTAAGATTCAAAACTCTTTATCTCAACTATCCACAACACATAGGAAAATCTTACTAGAGAAAGTATAAAACAGAAACTAAAGTAAGACTCAAGATTCTTTATCTCAACTATCTACAACCTATAGGAAAAACTTACTTCATAAAGTATAAAACAGAGAAAGTATAAAACAGAAACTAAAGTAAGATTCAAGAGTAACAATGGAGGCGCGATACGATATATTTCCGCGCGAATAGATCCATCCCACCACACGACGTCTGGAACCCGAGGCATGTGAAATCGCCTAGCCCGCACGCGTAGCTCACACTCGGAGCAACTTGGGGGTCATCAAGCCTTGCATTTGCCTTCATGACACACCATTTTTGCTCTAAGTAGGTTACGTTTTTCGCGGGGACAAGCGACCCTGAGCTCGTCGTCCCAAGGTTGAGCGGATACTTGGGCTGTCCGTCGTAGTTGAATATCCCCCATTGTCGGAATCCTGAAATTGAGGGTGTGTTCGACATATGGAAACACAGGAATACTTTGTTCATTTCTGAAAAAGTTACTGGGATCAACCTTGGTCTTCACTTTGACCAATCTGTTGAAATTACCCTTGAAGTATCTCAAGCCATAGACCACCCCTTCCAAATAACTGTTGCGACAGTTGTGGTTGATCCCAATGTCAAGATCCCTGTAATTCAGAAAAGCTTCCCTCGGCGCCATTGACACATATGGAGTCATAAAATCATACAAACTCCTCGTAAGGTTTAGGTACCGACTCGCCGCCTCTTCCCCGTCTTCGTTCCAGTTCGCTGCGTACTGGAGTTTAGCAATCACGCCTGCTCGATGTGGAAAAGGTTTTTCCGACGGCGAAATCTCAGCCATTCGACCTCCGTAGGGGTTGAATGTCAACAATGGAGTTCGCAATTCCGCCATTTTCATGAAAAGTAGCTCTAGTCCTTGTTTGGGAATGGGCTTCTTCAAGTAATCGGATTTTCTTTTCAGATGTGTAAGAACCTGAGGAACCCTACTCAGAAGAGCATTTACAGGAGTCCCATCTGCAAAATCTGTCCAGAAAAGAACTGATTCGACCCAGCTCATTTGCACACAATCTGTTTGATTTAATGCCACTTCGGGAAAAACATTGTTCATTAGAGACACAAGCTCTTGTGAGTTTCCTAGAAACAATGCCCGGAATGTAGCCCTGTTTGAGCCGTTAACCACGTCCAATGTTAGTCTAACGAATAACTCCTCCGGCAACTCCGCCGCAATTCTTTGGTACCTATCAATGAGATCGATGAAATTCCGGTCATACATTCGTCGAACCCTAAAAACTGTAACCGTTTCGGGCACCCGCACGAGTTTGATTTTGTACGAGAGCACGACGCCGTAGCTAGACCCTCCTCCACCGGTGATGGCCCAGAAGAGATCCTCTCCCATCGATTTTCTATCAAGAAGGCGGCCGTTGACGTCGATTATCTCTGCGTCGACAATGTTGTCGACGGTGAGGCCGTACTTACGCATCAGGTTTCCGTAGCCTCCTGCGCTGAAGTGGCCGCCGACACCAACTGTTGGACAAATTCCAGCGGGGAAGGCGTGGGTGCTGCTTTTTTCAGCAATCCTGTAGTACAATTCTCCTAGGGTTGCTCCGACTTGCACCCATGCTGACTCATTGTTGATAGAAATGTTGATTGATCGGAAATTGAACATATCGAGGATGAAGAAGTTGGGAACATCGGACCAGTACGAAATCCCTTCGTAATCGTGGCCGCCGCTCCGGATCTTCATCTGCATATTGTGTGCTTTGCCGCAGAAAATCGCGGACTGGATGTGGGAAACATGTAATGCAGTGAGGATAAGTCGTGGTTTTGGGGTTGACGACTCATTAAAGCGTAGGTTTCTTATGTAATTTTGGAGAAGGGAAGAGTGGGAAGGGTTGTTTTGAGTGTAGATTAGTGGAGAGATTGGAGTGGGGGAATAGTATTTGAGACACTGAATGAAAGCCTGGTGAGAATTTGAAGCAAATCTGGGATTCCAAATTTGAAACCTGATGTTTGGGGTATAAACAATGGAGGACAAGTTTTGGTAATTTTGACAAGGGCAAGCAAGAGAAGTTTGTTGATCAAACGAAAATGTGAAAACAAGGACGAAGGCGAGTGCAGAGAAGCTTAGATTTCTCATGATTTTTCACAAGACTCTGCTTTGGGATTGTGAAAGGGTAGATATGATACCTTATTTAATCAGTTAAAATAACAGATGTGACGAAATTTGTGGAAATATTAATGCATATATAAATACCGAATATTAATTTTTAATAAATATTTTAACAAAACAATATTTTTAATAACACATTTAACATTTATATAAAATATAGACATGCACTCAAGTTGAAAATGTCCATTTTTTTTTTTTTGTGCCTTTTTTTCGCTGTTTTTTTTTTCTTTATCCTTTTTTTACGGCTGTTTGTTTTAGTACTTTATTTTTTTTCCCATTATATATTTTGTAAAAAAATTATTTTTTCGCTTTTTTTTTTTGTTAATTAAAAAATGGGTAAATGAATTTTTTGAAGTAAAATAGGACTCAAATAATATTATGATGTCAATCGAGAATAAATTGACAAAAAAAAAGATTGAGCTCAATACCTGAAAAGAAAATCAAAACGAAAATCAAAGGCCAAAATGGCTGAACTTCTAAATCTTTTCAGCGGCCCAAATTGAAGATACATCCCACTATAACAATTCACCACAGTTCCTGTGACATTGTTGTCGAGAAGCGGACGAATCAATTGCCAAAGCTCTTTTCTTGGTCAAAGAAAGGGTCCGACTATTTACACCTCCATTTGCGTTGAGAACACTCCCCCCATGAATTTAATAATAAAATAATGAAGTAAAAAACCAAAAATACCCTTTAAGTCATATTAAACTACTAAATGCACCCCCCACCTTTAAACCTAAGTTTTATCCATCCTCCGCCGTCGCCGCCGCCGCCACCACCACCAAACACCAAACACCAAAATTTCTCCCCAAACAACAAAATTTCTCCCCAAACAAAAAAAATTCAACTTAAAAAATTTCAACTTTTTTTTAAAGATTTCGACAAACCAGTGTCGACCATATTCACTCCCTTCGACACTGGTTTGTCGACAAGATTGTATATGCTCGACATTTGTTGATCGGAAAAAAAAAAATTTAAAACCTCGTCGACAACTTTAGGTCGACCAAAAATACACTCGTCGACACCCTGTTGTCGACGGAGTGTATTTGGATCGACTTAAAGTGGTCGAAAGGTAAGAAAAAGAAGGAAAAAAAAAACAAAAAAAAAAAAAAAACCTGGATTTGGCCGTTGGGCGGCGTCGGCCGATTACTGTAATTTTTTTTTTTTTACAAATCGAGATGGGAGAAGGAGGGGGAAGAGAGGGGACTGGCTCGGCGAGGGAGGGAGGGGACGGCCGCGGCGGCCGCGATCTGTTTTTTTTTTTTTTTTTAGGGGGGGGGACGGGTTCGACGAGGGAGGGTGGCGTCGCCGGCGACGGGTGGTGGAGGGGCAGGTCGCCGGCGGTGGTGGTGAGGGGTGGGGGAGAAGATGAAAGAAGAAATGGTGGAGGAGGAAGAAATTGAGGGGGAAGAAGATGGGGGATTTGGGGGAGAAAGTAGGGTTTAGGGGGGGTGTGAGTAGTAATTGGAATTATATAAGAGAAGGGCATTTATGACAATTTGAGGGGGGTGCATCAAATTTAGGGGGGGTGCGTCCAGAGGGGGAGTGTTCTCAACGCAAATGGAGGTGTAAATAGTCGGACCCTCAAAGAAATCATGCCAGCCCATTTTGTGTATTTGTTGGGGGCGCGGCTAAATGCACCCGGATTTCTTATGAGTACACCCACCAAACAGTTTTTTAATCTTTCAGAATCTGTGAATTGTCCTATATACCCCTAGGGTAAAATTTATAAAAAAAACGAAGATGAGTACAGCCACCCCTCTATTTCACAGAATTATCTCCATCACTACCCTAACAAACACCATTCTTCAACAAAAAAAAATTCCAAAATTTCAACAAACAAAAAATATGTTCGAAAAAATTTCAAGAACAAACATGTTCAAAAATAACAAGATGTTCGAAATTTTTTCCAGAACAAACACCAAATGTTTGAAAAAAATTCCAAAACAAACACCAAATGTTCGAAAAAAATTCCAAAACAAACACCAAATGTTCGAAAAAAAATTCGAAAAAAATTCCAAAACAAACATGTTCGAATTTTTTTCCAAAACAAACCCAATATGTTTGAAATTTTTTCCAAAACAAACTGAATATGTTCGAAAAATTTTCCAAAACAACTCAAATTTGTTCGAAAAAAAAGATCGAACAAAATGTTCGAATTTTTTTTCAAAACAAACACAGATTGTTCGAAATTTTTTCCAAAACAAATTCAATAGGTTCGAAAATAATTTCCAAACTTCTAAAATACCCTAATTTAAAAAAAAACCCTAAATCAAAAAATAAAAAACGGACCTACTTGTCTTCTTCAGAGGCCGCCTCCACTGGCCGGCGACGTGAACGGCGGCCGCTTCGCATGGAGGAGGGGCGACATCCGAATTTCTTTAAGCTGCCCCACCCAAACGACCCCGTTCTGCGGATGCAACTCCACCTCCTCTCCCAGCACTCTCTCTCCTTCGTACATCCGCACCATTTTCCGGTACACATTTCCAGCGGCGGCGTTTGAAAGAGGAAGGGGAGGGGGCGCGACGGCAGAAGACGATGGAGGGTTCGCGACGGCGGCCGCGTCGCTTGGAGGAGGGGCGACGACGGCCGCGTCGCTTGGTCTTCTATTCAAACGGAGGGGTCGCAGCGGCGAAAGAAGCTTCAAACGGAGGGGTGAGGAGGTGGGCCGCGGCGGCGGCCGCCTGAGAGTGGGAGGAAGGGATGAGGCGGTGGGAGTGTGGGAGGAGGCAATTGAAAGAGCGAGAGAAGAGAGAAATTTGGTGGGTGTACCAAAATAAGATAAAAATTAGGGTTAAGAAGGAGTAGGAGAAGGAGAAGGAGAAGGAGAAGGAGAAGGAGAAGGAGGGTATTTTGGAGTTTTTCACGTGGGTGTCCTCATCCGTTTTGTGTGTGTCCTCATCGCGTGGGTCTACTCATAGTATCCTCGGGTGCCTTTAGCCGCGCCCATTTGTTGGGCACATTTCATCAATTAAGAAAAAAGAGCGGGCCAGACTATATACCCCTCCATATTTATTAAATATACTTCCATATTTATTAAATATACTTCCACCGATACATGTACTTCCTTAAATTGCAATATGTTTGATGTTCTTCCCAAAACCATATTATACATTTTTCTTCTTAAATTCTTCTTAAAGCTCATTCGGATACATATACCCTAAAAAACCCTAATTTATTCATCAGTCTTTCCTCACCTCACCCCGTCGTTGTCGTCTAACGCCAACTGCCGCAACATCGCCAATCGTCACCCTCCGTTGCCCGTGTCGCCGCTCACGTTGTCGACATTTTTTTTTAAAAAATTCTGCAACTGACGCCCTAGCGACATTGTCTCCCTTGAAACGTCACCTCTCTTCCCTCGCCCATAGACTGCCCCACCTAAGCCACCGCGTCCTCTCTCCTTTTCTTTTTCTTTTTAATCTTTGTAACTGTGCCGCCCCTCTTCCCTCGCCACATAAGTCGTGAGCTTTGGGGGAGTGCATAGAAAACAGGAAACTTCCACGGGGAGGGGAAAATGTGATAGAAAATAGTTAGGTTTTGGGAGAGCTCCTCCTCTTCACACTTCACTCAATAGATTAGTTTAGCTTGTTCTTTTATTTCTTAGATAAATTTAATTAAGTATTTCATTTTATTGTGTGATTGAAGGATTTGAAGACCTAGAGGTAATATATTTCTTTTATTTCAATATTGTTTGATGATTTCATTTTCATTCATGTTTTGTAGTTTATTTTATATTAGCTTTCTTCCATTTGTTATTTTAATTATGGGTTAAGCTTTGATTGCTTTGGGTGTTGGAATTATATAAGTAGTTAGTGATTTTATATTTGTTTGGCCAATGCCTTGATTTTAATGACTTCTATTGTTGTGGTTTGTTTGATTAAATTATAAGTTGGTCATTTTTATTAGCTAGTTACGATTTTGTGAAATTCAACGTGGGTTGTGTTTGCATGATTGGGATGTGTGTAAATGACTTGATTAATTAGTTTGAATTTAATAGTAGTTAGCTTAACCGAGAGAGGGTTAATTACTAGATTGACAACATTAGACATTAATCGAATAAAGGTCATTTATGAGATTAGTGAGGGAGTGAACCATAGGCATTAGTAACCGTGTTGAATGTTTTTACGAATTCACTATCCAAGGAGCTTATGGTATTAATTAGATGGACTAATTAGTGCACATGTTCACCTAAACTTTAAAAGGGATTGGTCTACACATTTATGTGATAGCTCTTAGCACACATCAAGTCATTCGGTCAAATTTCGTAGTTAATTCATGAATTCATTAGTGATCCACATAAGGAAGACACCCGAAGTAATTCTTCCACTTGCACTTTCATATCGAGAGTTAGACTAATTGTTTGCATTAGTTGTTTGTTTTACTTATTAGTATTTGTTTAATTCCCCCGTTTAGCTTTTATAACACCATGCCGACGTATAGTTTTGGAGCTCCACGCTTTACTAGGTCCTAAGTCATATACTTGAAATACTATAATGAACCCATATGATTTGGGGTAAGTTATTTTTGTGCTTATAAATTTGTAAGAATACAAAAAAGACAGTTATTTTAAAATTTCACATAAAATTAGTTTAGGTCTTTATATGGTACCATTGGATTTATTTTTTTATATGATTGTACTTTGCATTAATGTGTTTACTCTATTGTCCTACTAATAAATTAAATTAATTAAAAATAATGAATATATCATTTTAATTAAAAATAAATAAAAATATTTAATCATTGATAAAAAAAATATATCAACCTTTAGATTAACTAAGAGGGGTGTATTCAATTGAGATTCTGTTGAATTTTTTTGAACTTTAAAAAATCAGTTGATTTAGAAAATCCATAGACTCTATGCAGAGTTTGATTGACTTTTTTATTGATTTATATGGATTTTCATAGATTTGACAGGATTTTGAAATACACATTTTTTTATTGATTTACATGGATTTTCATAAACTACGCCCCTAAAACTATTGATGCAAACGTATATCGAACACACTTGTATATAAAAAAAGTTATCTATATTATTTAGAAAAAATACCAAAAATATATTAGTTCAAAATAAATAAATTATTATTCATCATTATTATTCTCATCTTCATTTCCATCACGGTTATACGTAGGCCTCATTTCCCACATAGCATTAGTGCATTAGCTTTAGTTCTTTGTTGTAGTTGGCTTTGAGAAAGCAATTCCAAATTTTCTCTTCCATGTCGAGATGTGGTGAATACCGACATTCTTTCCGAAGAAAGTTATGTAATCACAAGCCAATACTAACTCTGCTTGTGTTTGAAATGGGAACGGATGTGTTTAAAATGGGAACGGGGGTGGGTTTTGAAAATTGTGAATCACGATTTGAAAATACCAAAAATTCTCTCAATCACATTTTTTAATGATGCATGGGGTGACGACCTTCACCACCAAAATCTATGATATCGAACACCTGATTCGGGTGGAATTTACACGATTTATAAGCACATGTGAAGCATATTTTGATGTGGATTTCATTGATTTGTGCATTAGATATGAGTGTTTGAGCCAAAATGAGAGAAAGATTGTGTTTTGTCGATTTTGTAGGTAAAACGATAGAATTTGGAGCAAAACACAGACCACAAGTGATTGGACCAGAAAGATGAGTGCACGGTTGGATTCGTCTCGAAAAACGGAGTGGATTAGCCAAAGAAATCGAGTCAATCCGACGCCCGAGGCGGAAGTTATGCATGAAACGAGAAGGGGAGGAGGCAACTCGGCCGAATGAGTCAACTCGGCCGAATTTGAGACTTTGAGTTCTACTGCGCACTCGGCCGAGTGACTCAACTCGGCCGAATCTGCGAGTTTCAAGTTTACTGCGCACTCGGCCGAGTGAGCCCACTCGGCCGAGTAAGGTCGAAGGCCGTAGCTCCTGGAATCAGACATCACTCGGCCGAGTGAGGTTACTCGGCCGAATCTGTAACTTTCGCATTTACTGCGCACTCGGCCGAGTGACCCCAACTCGGCCGAGTCTCGGCTAAACAAAAGCGTGGCACGATTTTTAAGTATTCCACTCGGCCGAGTGACCCCAACTCGGCCGAGTTACCTCATTTTCGGTGCCAAACTTGTATTTTCTCCATTTTTTAGGGATCAACTTGCAAATATGTCATTCAAACCCTTCCCAAACACTATATAAGCCTTCTTTCTTGAAATCCAAGCCATTCACCCCCAAATTCCTCAATTCCACACATACTTTCACATACTCCAAGGTGTTTTGGCAATTTCTCCCTCAATTCTTCATCAATTCAAGGAAGGAAGGATGCAATAGCTTGCAAATTCAATTCCACATCACAATCTAGACTAAGCTTCCTTGTTCTCTTTCTTTTTATTTAGTTTTTACATTTGGATTTTGTAATTTCATTATGTTTGTAGTTGGCTAAACACTTTGTGATTCTAAAGCCATGTAAATACTTTTGTTGAAGTTTATGAATTAATGTTTTGCTTATTTGGTGTTTGTGTGGCTTAATTCTATTTGGATGCTTGATTTTCATTGCAAAGCATGTCATTAGTGTACAATGATGATATGTTAATCTTAGTTAATTGAATTAGGTTGAGAAATCTACTTTGATTAATTGATTGCAAGCATCTAACCTAATTTTATTGTGAGATTGAAAGATAAACAATGATTAGGAAGATGTGTGATGGTCTTAGGAGCTTGATTGGGTCTTATTGTGCAACTTAGGTAGAGATAATAGGTTGTGTAGTATTTCCTTTGAATTACTTGGATCGAAAGGACTTTTAATTCATTATTACGTGATCAATCTTATAGACAAAGCATGAACACCACTTAGGTAGATAATTAATCATAGATGGATACATTAGTGTTGCATGTGCTTTAGGATCCACTTTCTTTTAATTGAGTTTTCACCAATTTCACTTTCGTTTCTTGATCTGTATGCCATTTGATCGATTTCGTCTTTGCTCTTTGTTACTTATTTGTGACACTTGGTAGGTAATTTTAGAGTAAATCATCATATTCAAATTATCGATCACGTCTACTTAGAACTCGACTAGCAAACTACCCTTTTACGCTTAACCTCCTTGTGGGATCGACCTCGTGCTTATCACGCTACAATAGACGCCGTACACTTGCGGTTGTTTATTTAGTGTTGCATATCACGTGTATCAAGTTTATGGCGCCGCTGCCGGGGAGGTTTTTATGAGCTCTAGAGTGTAGGCTAGGAGAGTTTTAGTTTAGACATTTACTTGCTTTCTTTATTTGCAAAAATCAAAAAATATTTGAGTTTGTTATCTTGATCTTAATTACAATTCTCACTCTCGTTTGTTCTTTTGATAGACATGGTTTATGATCACACGATCTAGGAGGAACCACCAAGAAGTGCTACCTTTAGATCCGGAGATTGAGGCCAATTGTCGAAGAAGGAACGCCGAAAGGAGAAGACTAGAGTTGGAAAGAATGAACCGAAGGGAAAATCCGGTTGAAGAAGAGGATGAACTTGAGAATCACGGGGTCGAAGGAGTCGAGGAACCTAACGGGAATGGAGGTAACCGACCTCAAGGGGTGCTAAGGGACAACTTTCATCGTAGAGTTGAAGAGAACATTGGGATGGAAAGAAATGTAGAGCAACGGGAGGAAAACGGGAATCAACGAGTTTTGAGAGACCATTTCCGCCCTATCCCAAGGCCCTATGGAGGAGCGGGTCGGGAACCCGTTGATGCTCATAACTTTGAGCTCAAGCCGGCCCTAATCATGATGGTTCAAAACAACCAATTTGGAGGGTTGTCAAAGGAGGATCCTAACCTCCATTTATCTCAATTCTTAGAGATAAGTGGAACGGTTAAGATCAATAGTGTCCCTCAAGATTACATCCGTCTCCAATTGTTCCCATTCTCCCTCCGTGATCGTGCAAAGCAATGGTACATGTCTCTTGATCTAAGGACAATCGAAAATTGGACCGATCTTGTAGACGCTTTCCTCATGAAGTACTTTCCTCCAAGCAAGACCATCAAGATAAGAGGAGAAATTTCTTCCTTCATGCAAGACGATGATGAGTCTTTAGCCGAAGCTTGGGAACGCTTCAAGGATCTCATAAGGAGTTGTCCTCAACATGGTTTCTCAAGAGACCAATTGATTTGTTACTTCTACAATGGGATGGACCATCGAACGAGAGGGATGGTGGATGCCTCGGCCGGTGGAGGTTCTTTGCTAGGAAAGATGACGGATGAGGGTTATGTGCTCCTAGAGGAGATGGCAAAGAACGGAAACCAATGGCCATCCGAGAGAAGGCAAGCCCGGAAAGTTGCTTCCACTAAGGAGTCGGATGATTTTGCTACTTTATCCAACAAGGTGGACAAGTTGACTTCGATGATGGCGGCCAAGTCATTAATGGGACCTAGTGATGATCAATATGAAGAGGCCCATTATATGAACAATCAAAGGGACCGTAATTTTCGAGAAAGAGGTTGGAACGAGAGGCAAAATCCCCCTAACCCAAATCATTACCATCCCGGATTGAGGCAACATGAGAACTTTTCCTATGCCAACACAAGGAATGCCATCATTCCACCTCCAAATTTTAATTGTAGAGATGGAGCTATTGTGGAGTCTTCATCAAAGTTGTCATTGGAGGACATGTTTGGTGCTTTTATGGGGGAAACCAAGAACTTCATGAGAGAAACTAGGGAGAATGCAAACATGACCCGACAAAGACTTGATGAACAAGGGGAAATGATCAAGAACGTGGCAAGTAATATGAAAGCCATAGAGAAGCAAGTGAGTCAACTTTCTAATGTCATCGGTAGTCAACACACTCCGGGGCAATTTCCTTCAAACACGGAGCTCAACCCCAAGGAGCATTGCAAAGCTATTAAACTAAGAAGTGGGACGAGCTACGATGGGCCAAAGATGCCACAAGAGGAGGAAATGGTAATGGCACCCGAGGATGTCGACAAAGAAGATGGACAAGAGAAAGAGAGGCAAGAGGAGATAGTGAGGGAAGAAGAGAAAGTAGAGGAGAAGAAGAGTGAGGAAGCAATCCTTCCTCAAGACAAAGGCAAGAATGTGGTACCTCTCCCATACCCTCAAAGGTTGAAAAAGAAGGGCTTGGACAACAAATTTGCCAAGTTTGTGGAGATGTTCAAGAAGATCCACATCGACATTCCCTTCGCCGAAGCTCTAGAACAAATGCCCCATTACTCCAAGTTCTTGAAAGAAATTATGTCCAACAAGAGGAAGATGGTGGAGTATGAAATGGTGCATTTGACCGAAGAATGTAGCTCAATCATTCAAGCAAAGCTACCTCAAAAGCTTAGAGATCCCGGATCCTTCACCTTTCCATGTGTTATTGGAGATGGAGGTACATTTAAAGCTTTGTGTGATTTGGGAGCTAGCATTAATATTATGCCTTTGTCCATATTCAAGTCACTTGGTTTGGGGAAGCTTACACCAACCACAATGAGTCTTCAATTGGCGGATCGATCCATGACATACCCATTGGGTATAGTAGAGGATGTGTTGGTGAAGATCGATAAGTTCATATTCCCGGTGGATTTTGTAGTATTGGATATGGAGGAGGATAAGTATATTCCACTCATCTTGGGAAGGCCATTTTTGGCAACCGGTGGAGCTATCATTAATGTGAGGAAAGGGGAGTTGGAGCTTCAAGTGAACAATGAGAAAGTGTTGTTCAACATCTAGAAGGCCATCAAGTTTAGAGATGATGAGGATGAGGTCTTTGAGTGCAACATGATCAATAATGTGCAAGCTTGTGTGGATATGCACATGGAAAAGAGCAACTCAAAGGATCCACTTGATTTTTGCATAAGAGAATCTCTTAACTCACTCTCTTCTATTCCTTTTGATTTCAATTTTGATGAGCTTAATGATATAGAATTGTTTGAATATATGTCTTCTCTTGATGTTTTGAAGGAGCTTCCAATCAAAAAGGAGGAGAAATTCATGGAGATACAACAAGAAGCCAAGTTTGGGGGGGTTTTACTTGAAGAGTGTCAAAGATTTCCTCACAAAAATCTTGACACTTGGCCCTCATGTTACACATTGGAAGCACCAAAGGAGGAAGTTAAGGAGAAACCAAAATCTCAAGAGAAGGGGAAGAAGCTCGACTTGAAACCACTTCCGGAGCACTTGAGATATGCTTATCTTGAACAAGGTGAACTCTTTCCGGTAATTGTTTCTTCACACTTGCATGAGCTTGAGTTAGAAAAATTGCTTAGGGTGCTTAGAACTTATAAATCGGCTATTGGTTGGGATATTTCAGATTTGAAGGGTATACCGGCTCATATTTGCATGCATACAATTAGACTAGATGAGTCTATTAAGCCTAAAGCCCAAGGTCAAAGAAGATTGAACCCCATTATGCAAGAAGTGGTGAGAAAAGAGGTGTTGAAATGGTTAGATAATGATATAATTTTTCCCATAAGTGATAGTGAGTGGGTGAGCCCAACACAAGTGGTACCTAAGAAGGGGGGTATGGCCATGATTACAACCGATGCTTTAGAGGCAATTTCTACTAGGACCATTGTGGGGTGGAGAGTGTGCATTGATTATCGTATGTTGAATAGTGCCACTAGGAAAGATCACTTCCCTTTGCCTTTTATTGATCAAATGTTGGATAAGATGGCGGGATACGAGTATTATTGCTTTCTTGATGGTTACTCGGGATACAATCAAATTTTGATTGATCCTAAGGACCAAGAGAAATCAACTTTTACTTGCCCTTATGGTACTTTTGCTTTTAGGAGAATGCCATTTGGATTGTGTAATGCCCCCGCCACCTTCCAACGATGCATGATGGCTATTTTTCATGGTATGATTGAAAACATAATGGAGGTATTCATGGATGATTTTTCCGTGTTTGGTTATTGCTTTGATACATGTCTACGTAACCTCTCTTGTGTTTTACAAAGATGTATAGATACCAACTTGGTGCTTAATTGGGAGAAATGCCACTTCATGGTGAAGGAAGGGATTGTGCTTGGGCACAAGGTTTCGGCCAAAGGGCTTGAAGTTGATAGGGCAAAGATTGTAGCAATTTAGAAGTTACCTCCACCAACCAATGAGAAGGTGGTTAGGAGCTTTCTTGGACATGCCGGGTTTTATAGAAGATTTATCAAGGACTTTTCAAAGATAGCCAAGCCCATGTGTGCATTGTTGGAGAAGGGTGCTACCTTCATCTTTAGTGAAGAGTGTATAAAGTCATTTGAAATCTTGAAAGAGGCCTTGATCAAAGCTCCCGTGTTGGTGATACCCGATTGGAGTCAACCGTTTGAGATCATGTGTGATGCTAGTGATTATGCTATTGGAGTAGCTTTGGGCCAAAAGAGAGACAAGCTCTTTCGTGTGATATATTATGCAAGCAAAACTTTGAATCCGGCTCAAAGAAATTACACCACAACGGAGAAGGAGATGTTAGCCGTGATTTATAGTTTTGACAAATTTAGAGCATACTTGGTGGGAGCTAAGACCATAGTATACACGGATCACACGGCTCTCAAGTACTTGATTGAGAAGAAAGAAGCCAAACCGAGGTTGATAAGATGGGTGCTCCTCTTGCAAGAATTCGACGTGGAGATAAAGGATAGAAAAGGATGTGAAAATGTGGTAGCAGACCACCTCTCAAGGCTTGAGAATGTGGAGGAAAAGGACATCCAAGTCCCTATTAAAGAGTGGTTTCCCGATGAGCAACTCCTTGCCATCAAAGAAACATGTCCATGGTTCCCCGATTTTGTGAACTACATAGCCACCGGAACACCACCACCAAACCTCTCATTCCATCAAAAGAAGAAATTCTATCATGATGTTAAGTTCTATGTTTGGGAGGATCCGTTTCTTTATAGATGGTGTTCGGATATGATTATGAGAAGGTGCTTAGGGGAAAATGAATGGGAGAAAGTGATTGAAGAGTGCCATTCATCTCCTTATGGAGGTCATTTTGGAGCAAATAGGACGGCTCACAAGGTTCTTCAAAGTGGTTTCTATTGGCTATCCATTTTTAGGGATTGTGAAGCTTTTGTGAAGAAGTGTGACAAGTGCCAAAGGATGAGAAACATTTCAAAGAGGCATGAGATGCCTATGAAGAATGTGATTGAGGTGGAGCTTTTTGATGTATGGGGGATTAATTTTATGGGACCATTCCCCACTTCTCATGGATTTTCTTACATCCTATTGGCCATTGATTATGTCTCTAGGTGGATTGAGGCCATTCCAACCACTACAAATGATGCCAAGGTGGTCCTCAAATTTTTGAGGAAGAATATTTTTACTCGTTTTGGTACTCCAAGAGCATTAGTGAGTGATGGTGGTTCACACTTTTGCAACCGATGGCTTGACCAACTTTTGACAAAGTATGGAGTAAAGCATAGGGTGACCACACCATATCACCCTCAAGCTAATGGGCAAACGGAGCTTGCTAATCGAGAGGTGAAGTAAATCTTGGAGAAAACCGTGGGGTTAAAAAGGAAGGATTGGGCTATCAAGTTGGATGATGCTCTTTGGGCATATCGAACCGCCTACAAGACACCCTTGGGCACATCTCCTTACCAACTTGTGTATGGTAAATCTTGCCATCTACCCGTGGAAGTGGAGTTGAGGACTCGTTGGGCCATCAATGAGTTGAATCTTGATCTTAAGGCATCCAGAGAAAGAAGGAAGATGATGCTTAATGAGCTCGATGAGTTTAGGAATGGAGCCTTTGAGAACTCCAAGATTCACAAAGAAAGAGCCAAGAGATTTCATGACAAGATGATTGAAAGGAGGGAGTTTCAAGTTGGAGAACAAGTCCTATTGTTCAACTCAAGGTTGAGGTTATTTCCGGGCAAGTTGAAGTCAAAGTGGTCGGGGCCCTTTGTGATTAAGAATGTGACGCCCATGGGAAATGTAGAGCTTATTGGTAAGGATGGAACAACTTTTGTGGTGAACGGATAAAGAGTGAAGCATTACTTTGGAAACGAGCAACTTCGAATGGTGGAGTCGCTTCGTTTGGATGAGGCTTGAAAGAAGAAGCAACCGTCCGACATAGGACGTTAAAAATAGCGCTTCTTGGGAGGCAACCCAAGGTTTTATTGCTTTGTGTTTTTATTGCTTTAGTAGTGTTGATAGCTTGGTTTATTTTGTAGGTATGGATGAAGAGAACTATGGATACCTTGTCTTGGAGAATGAAGAAGAAACAAGGCCAATTTTGAAAAAAAAGAAAGCAAGTGATGCAATGGTGATCCTTGAAGAGCATTGGATGTGCAAGGAGGGAGGTAACAATTTGTAGCCCCAAACTTAGAATTTTTACATAGTAAAATTCTAAGTTTTGGGGAGTTATTTTTCTTTTATTTTTCTACTAATTGTTACCCTTGCACCGGTTCGTCATTCTACTTGTGTCACATTTTGCACCGGCGCACACTTGGCTTTCACATGCATTAGATTGTTTAAGTTGGTCTTGATCATATGTTGGGTAGTGGACATTTGGTGAAATGTGAGCATGAATAGTCATTGGAATCCATTGTTGAGTAGTTGTGGTGATGTTTATTTGCTTTGAATGTAAGCATGATTGATGTTGGATATAGTATCATGATTGTGTTCATATTTGTGATCTTTGATAGCATGGATGCATGATGTGTTGTTGTTGGGAAAATTTGATGAATGTGAGGGTCCTATTGAATAAACCGGTGAGAATTGAGCCTTAAATCGAGCATGTAATCCGGTTTAGTTCATTTGAGAGTGGACTAGGTTATTGCTAGTGATCTTAGAACTTGCCCAAATTCTTGTTTGGAAGCATGATTGTGTGAGATGATGTGATGTGATATAGGCCATCTTGTTCTAAAAAGAGTCACTTAGCCAAAATTTCCCAAAACCAAAGTAATTTTCCGTAGTTAGCCCCTTGAGCTTAATTCCCCATTTTCTTGGCGAACTACAATGTTAACCACTTAGCCTTTTTTGAGCCTTTGATACCTATATCTAGTGGGGGATAAAAGACAAAGTGGAAAAACATGTGCTTGAATGAATATCTTTGGTGAAAAGAAAAGTTGGAAAAGTTGAAAGAAGAAAAAGAGAAAGATGAAAAGAAAATCAAGGAAAAGAAAAGAGGGACAAAGAGCCCCAAAAGCTTGAAAATAAAAATGGTTAAAAAGATGAGGTGATGAATGCTTGAAAAAGAATGGAAAAAGAAAAGTGAGGATGGAGTTTGTAAGCTTTGAAAGTGAAAGCACAAATTGTAAAACAACAAGCTTTGTCCTCCACTAAAAGAGTCACAATTCCCAAATTCATCCTACCTTGTCCAAAGAGCCAATGTTACATCCTTGATTAAGTCCTATTGATCACATTGTTGAGCATTTGAGTGTGGGTAGAAAGTAGAAGTTGAGCAAGCATATGGTGATTGCATAGCATGACTTGGTTGATGAGTGCATTAATATCCTTAATTTGTTTGTGTGATTGAGAGAAACACTCCATCATGTGAGTAGAGGATTTGAGCATTTGGATCATGTTTCCCATCACAATGTGTTGTGTACTTGTGCATTCTTTGGTTTATGAATGTGGATTGCAAGAGTGAGTCTATGACTTTCATTGAGAAATGCACTTGGAGAAAGAGATATCATTACATCTTACTTTGCATGTGTGATTTGCATTGAATATTCCATTGTGATCATTCCACCCTCATTGCTTTGAGTGCTTAGTTGTTTGAGGACAAACAACATTTTAAGTTTGGGGGGGTTTGATTCGGGTGGAATTTACACGATTTATAAGCACATGTGAAGCATATTTTGATGTGGATTTCATTGATTTGTGCATTAGATATGAGTGTTTGAGCCAAAGAGAAAGGTTGTGTTTTGTCGATTTTGTAGGTAAAACGATAGAATTTGGAGCAAAACACAGACCACAAGTGATCGGAACGGAAAGAGGAGTGCACGGTTGGATTCGTCTCAAAAAACGGAGTGGATTAGCCAAAGGAATCGAGTCAATCTGACGCCCGAGGCGGAAGTTATGCATGAAACGAGAAGGGGAGGAGGCAACTCGGCCGAGTGAGTCAACTCGGCCGAATCTGAGACTTTGAGTTCTACTGCGCACTCGGCCGAGTGACTCAACTCGGCCGAATCTGCGAGTTTCAAGTTTACTGCGCACTCGGCCGAGTGAGCCAACTCGGCTGAGTAAGGTCGAAGGCCGTAGCTCCTGGAATCAGACATCACTCGGCCGAGTGAGGTTACTCGGCCGAATCTGTAACTTTCGCATTTACTGCGCACTCGGCCGAGTGACCCCAACTCGGCCGAGTCTCGGCTAAACAAAAGTGTGGCACGATTTTTAAGTATTCCACTCGGCCGAGTGACCCCAACTCGGCCGAGTTACCTCATTTTCGGTGCCAAACTTGTATTTTCTCCATTTTTGAGGGATCAACTTGCAAATATGCCATTCAAACCTTTCCCAAACACTATATAAGCCTTCTTTCTTGAAATCCAAGCCATTCACCCCCAAATTCCTCAATTTCACACATACTTTCACATACTCCAAGGTGTTTTGGCAATTTCTCCCTCAATTCTTCATCAATTCAAGGAAGGAAGGATGCAATAGCTTGCAAATTCAATTCCACATCACAATCTAGACTAAGCTTCCTTGTTCTCTTTCTTTTTATTTAGTTTTTACATTTGGATTTTGTAATTTCATTATGTTTGTAGTTGGCTAAACACTTTGTGATTCTAAAGCCATGTAAATACTTTTGTTGAAGTTTATGAATTAATGTTTTGCTTATTTGGTGTTTGTGTGGCTTAATTCTATTTGGATGCTTGATTTTCATTGCAAAGCATGTCAGTAGTGTACAATGATGATATGTTAATCTTAGTTAATTGAATTAGGTTGAGAAATCTACTTTGATTAATTGATTGCAAACATCTAACCTAATTTTATTGTGAGATTGAAAGATAAACAATGATTAGGAAGATGTGTGATGGTCTTAGGAGCTTGATTGGGTCTTATTGTGCAACTTAGGTAGAGATAATAGGTTGTGTAGTATTTCCTTTGAATTACTTGGATCGAAAGGACTTTTAATTCATTATTACGTGATCAATCTTATAGACAAAGCATGAACACCACTTAGGTAGATAATTAATCATAGATGGATACATTAGTGTTGCATGTGCTTTAGGATCCACTTTCTTTTAATTGAGTTTTCACCAATTTCACTTTCGTTTCTTGATCTGTATGCCATTTGATCGATTTCGTCTTTGCTCTTTGTTACTTATTTGTGACACTTGGTAGGTAATTTTAGAGTAAATCATCATATTCAAATTATCGATCACGTCTACTTAGAACTCGACTAGCAAACTACCCTTTTACGCTTAACCTCCTTGTGGGTTCGACCTCGTGCTTATCACGCTACAATAGACGCCGTACACTTGCGGTTGTTTATTTAGTGTTGCATATCACGTGTATCAACACCACGTTAAGATCTCAAGAACATTGTGAATAAATATTCTTGAGATTTTAAGGTTGGCACTATACAGCAAGAATGTCTGTTTTTTCTCACTTTTCTGGGCTGTGATTGTTGTATATCTTTTTGTTTCAAATAACAAGTGCTTTCGAAGGAGACTAATGCAGTAGGTTAGTAGTTGAAATTTTGTTAGAAGAACAACAAAGTTTTTTTTTTCTTCTCTTTCAGAGTCTTCTGAGAGAATCCGTTGAAATCTCTGGTTTTTAGAAGAGATTTTGAATAGTGAAACTTATTTATATTTTTTAAGGAGAATCCAACAAAATCCATAGAGTATTAAAATCCATAGATTGTTGAATACCTAAAAATTTCTAAAGACTTTTTAAAATCCGTATTGAATACCTCAAAATTTTGAGAGACTTTTAAAAATTCGGATTAAATACCCCCAAATTTTAAAAGTCCAAAAAAATCCAACAGAATCTCAATTGAATACACCCCTCTAAGTAAGAGTTGGCCCAGGCCCAAAAAGATGAGGGTAGAGATTGAGTTAATTTACGACCCAATAGGTATGGGTCCAGGAGTTCGACCCAAATTTCCTAAGTTGCTGCAAAAGTTGGAGCCTTAAGTAGGGCCAGGGGGCCAAAAGGAAGTGTTAGCTCTCATGTCGTTGGAGCTATGAAATGTACAAATGTATCACTTATTGGTTACGAGTACTTATCATAGGGAGCACTGAGATGCATGTTTAGCGTATTGGAGAGCTTCAGAGACATTCAGGTATAAGGAGCTAAGGGCATCCACAATGGGAGGTAGAGATCCCACGTTGAGCAATACCTCTACCAAGAAAATAAAAAATCCTGCACTGTGAGGATGCTGAGGTGGCAGAGAAAGAGGTTTGGGGGAAGGGCTGTGACTACCCAGGTAGAGATAAAAAAGGAGAAAAAGGGAGAGTGGAGATGGATAGTGCGTGAGGAACAAATATACAAAAATAAATGTATTTTCTTCAGCGTAGACTCACGCGCACCGCTAACTTTTTTTTTTTTTTTTTAATATATTGAATTTCCGTTTCCTATATACGGTACACATTTAATTTGGGGTTTGTATAAAACTTTATGAAGCATTTAATTATTATTTTAAATTGGTGTTGTAATTTATGTTTGCAATAATTTTTTTTTTATGTTGTACTCTTAATTTTAATTTTTATTCGCAATAATTTTTTTTTTTTTTTTGTACTCCTTAATTGTATGGTTTAAATGAAATTTTAACAACCATTTTTTTAAATATTATGTTACACCAAGATTTTTTTTTATTATTTTATTTGTATATTATAATTTTATAATTAATATTTAATTGAATAAATAAATAATTCATAACAAAAATAGTTAATAGTTAAAGATAATAAATATATATGATTTGATAGTGGGACCCATGAATAGTTACTTTTGAGGTAGGAATGATTGGAAGAGGAAGGAGTGTTTTGAGGTAGGGGTATAAAACTTTTGAGGTGGCACACATGTGGCGCAAACATGGCAAATTCATACCCAAAAATTTCTACCTAGCATAGGAGATGCTCTAATGAAACTGTTTTGGGTGACAGAGTTGGACGACGTAAAGTCATATCTTAATGGTGCTCTCTTCTGAGGGTGTTTTCTAGGGGCATTTACTAATTTGTGCATTCCTTTGGAGAATTGATCCACTACATTGGAGTAACCGTATGTTAGAGAGATATCATTGATTGGGTGGGAGTCGTTTTGGCAACGTGTTTGACTTCTCGGGATGCCGTGTTAGGATCTAAAAAAGTTTCACCCTAATTATTGATTGAAATTGTTTAATGTGTTAAAAGTGTCAATTGAAATGTATGAGAATCAAGATGTGAGAGATCTGGATCCCGATTTCCAGAGAGAAGTGTACACACCACCAAAGCCAGATGCTCATGCGAATCGAACTAACACATAGGGAGGTGGAGCTCAAAATTCGTTTAAGAGCGGGGAATCCACTGTTGCCCTCACTTCTAAACAACATAAGGATATTGTGTCTTAAGTTGTGAGTCGTGCTCTCCTGGGAGCGAGAGTATCCCTGAGAACTCCTCTCATTCACCCAACACTAAAGATAAGAATTGTGCATACCAGAGCTAGAAAATGTCCTGCATCTGGACCCCAATCTGGTGCAAAATTAAAAAATATCAGAGTGTATGTCTACCCCACCTCAGGGAGTTGAGCAAACTAGATTAGATGTAAGATATATACACAAATAGAGTTAGTCCCACAGAGGTTGAAAGCTCTAGAGAGGAAGAATCTAACCACATATATTCAAGTTCTAAGGAAAGAATTAGAGAGAATGAAATAGCGTTATGAGAATCTAGAAGGCGCATTGGTGAAGCTCTTATGATCACACTTTATAGAAGAAATCCTCAACGATCCTTTGCCTCATGGTTTCAAAGCTTTAACCTTTGAGTATGATGAAAGAGCGGATCCACAAGAGCATTTGTTGAGATTTGAAAATGGAGCTCTTCTTCACCAATATTCAGATGTTCGGGGTAAAACATTGGGATTTCCTTACGACTTTAACAAAATCTGCTCAAGTGGTGTAGTCATTTCTCTGCTAAGAAGATCCATTTGTTTAAGAAAATTCAGTTCTCTTTTTCTCCATCAGCTCGCTAGTGCTATACGCCTAGTGAAAAATCTGGTGACATTTTTGGGAGTCAAGCAGAGGTCAGGGAAGAGTTTGAGAAAATATTAATTTAGCTAGATTTTACACTACCGCTTTGGAGGTCACCAATGCCTCTAAGGATGTGAAAATCAATGCCCTAGCTCAAGGATTGAGATATGAGGACTATTTTAGGTCCCTGTCCAACCATCCTCCCTAAAACGTTTGATGTATTGCTTGGAAAGAGCTTTGTTGTAAGTGCTTTGAACGAATGATCGGGGTTTTGTAAGCACTAAACAAACATATATTTATGATCGGGGTTTATTACGTGTTTATATGGATTAATATGATGATTTATGATGATCCAATGAAGAACTAATGAAGAACACCAAAAGTATCTTCTTGGAGAAGCTAAAGCTTTGAGCTTGGGAGAGTTTATTGCTTTGGGTTGGGGTGATTGTAGGAAAATTGTAACTTGTCTTTTACAAATGAGCCTTTTAGGCATTATATAGTGGTTTCTGGGGCTGCCCGACCTTTACACGTGGCCAACCCTCATTGGACCTGTACTTCTGCCCAAAAAGGTGATGGGATGGCGCATTTAATGCTAAACCGCCTCTGGTGGTCGTCCTCGGCGACATGTCGATGAGCTGAGCCACGGTGGTCGCCGGAGGACCTGGTCGTCGGGGAAGGTGGTCGCCACGCTCCCTGCTGTCTCCCAAGGCTTCAACACTTGTCTTTCTCTAGCTAAAATAGACATGTGCTCGCCAACACATTTGGGCGAGCAGCTAACTAAAACATGTGCTCGCCAACATCTTTGGGCGAGCACTTAAATATATTAAATACATTACTTCTACTACATTTTCTTCATCTTGTTGACTAGTCGTCGCACGACTTCGTTGACTGGTCCTCGCCACGCAAGATGGTGACTAGGATTGACTTGTCAAAGATTGACTTCTTTAACTAGGTATAACATTTGCCCCCTGGTCGCCTTTCTTCGTATTCGTAGAATAGTAAGGCGAGCAGTGTGATCGTCTTTATGGAAGGCAAAATAAATCAAATTTGAAATCTTGATGACGTAAGATGGAGGCGGTCGCCTCGTTTCCTACGCCGAGCACGACTTTCGAAGCACCTTTTAATGATGGTGGATCTGACACGTGTCAGGTGCGTGATCGGCGCCCGAAATTTGAATTGCGCGCGTGGGGGTCACTTTCCTATCTTGATTTTGGAAATGACCCCAAATTTTGGGAAAATTGCAATTTTGACCCCATTTTCTTGCATATTGGTCCCTGAACGCACTTCCCTATAAATAAGGCCTCAACTCTCTTGAAAACACTTTTCACTTTCTGCAACTTTCGAATTTCTTCTTGAGCTTCTTCCAAGCCTTCTTCTTCAAGCTTTTCCGGCGACTCTTGGGTGGTTTTCGATCGGCAAAAAGGTAAAAAACTTACATTTCTTTCTTAAAAAACTCTTATTTCCCCCATTTCTTAAGAAAAAATGGATGTTGGTGGTGGCTCCGGTGGTGGTCCGCCGCCGTTGGACGGTGGCGCTGTAAATTCCGGCGAGGGTGATCGTTTGGCCTTGGCCTTAGTGGAGAGGTCAGCCTCTTCGGACTCTAGGATCCACTCCCCTGAACCCATTAATGTAGGTCCTCCCAACCTTCCAGACGATAGTTGGGGAGAGATGTTAGAAGTGGTCGGCGTTGCTGTTGCCAACGAGACCGATGACTCTGAAAGGGATGATGCCGGCAACGATGCTGAGGAGAATGCCGAGAAGACTGACTCAGACCTGGACGATCCAGATCTGAACATGAGAATGGGCGATCAGCTTGACCCGGCCCGAGTTGAGGAGAATCTGACAAGCAATCTCCGCGAGGAGCATGAGGAAGTTGTTCGCTATGCGGCGAGCATAAAAGTTGTTTTGAGTGGGTGAGAAAACCTGGATGGCGATGAGCTCTCGAGGGAGACATACTATAAGTATTTCTGCGATTACCTGCCTAGAGAGGTTCCTCGCCCATATCGAGAAGCATATGAATCGAGGTATGAAGCCAGTAAGTATGGAAGCAGTGTCTCCTCGTCTCAACTGGAAAATTCCCGGAAAAAATATCAACTGCCGACCGACGTTTGCTTCTTTGTTCCTCGCAAAGATGAGAGGGCCGACCAGCCGCCAGAAGGGATGGTCGCCGTCAACATTGGAATGATGGAGGCAGGGCTGAGGTTCCCCCTGCACCCCGGAATTTCAAACTTTTTACACTTTCTAGGGGTGGCACCTTCTCAAATATTGCCGAACGGGTGGTCGAACCTAATTGGACTCCTTACCGTGTTCGGCCTGGTGGCGGCCGAGAACGGTTGTCGGAACACATGGCTTAGCCCGAAAGAGATCAACTATCTCCTTCAAGTGGCCGAGGCCGGAAAGAAGGTGGGCTACGGTTTTTACTACGTAAAAAGCCGCGATCACATCAAGTTGGTCGAAGGGGTCCCCAATAAAATTCGCGATTGGAAAACCAATTGGTGGTGGGTAGCCGGGGACTGGAAAAGTGTCGTGAGGCTAGATGGATCCTCTGCTCGCATTCCCATCGCGACCGACTACCAGAGAATGCGTGGTAAGTCTTTTTATTTCTGCTCGTTCTTGTCTATACTGAATAACTCCTCGCTTTTGTAGGTGACTCTGTTCGCACGAGGACTGCCGGTCTCTCGCCCATCTTCCAATATCATATTTGCTGCGTGCTTAATCGTCGCTACTTGGAGAGGTCCTGCCGCTTTCTGAACAGGGAGTGTATGCGAGAGCGAGCAGGCCTTAGAGTACCTCCTCACCACACCACTCGAGAGTTCCCTCCATGTATCGAAATATTTCCAAGTTTTTTGTAAAATTTCTTTTCTTCGTGACACTGACTCCTTGTTTTTAGTAGTGGTTCCTGAAAAAGTTGTCACCTATCTCCCTCCAACCATCGAACTCGATCGAATTATGTCGAGCATAATGATTCGAGCAGCGAAAGCACTCCGCGAGCGCCAGATCGTCGACGGCTCAAACAAAAGGAAAGGGTCGGAGACCTCGGGGGATCCTCCGAAGAAAGTTGCGAAACCATCCCGAGGGGTTTCTCGCCCAACTGCTACCGAGCAGAGGGGCGAACAGAGGGTCTCGCCGAGGAGATCTCCGCCGAGGGGTAACTCGCCCCCCCCAGATCGTATCCCCAACGAGGGCATCCCCTCCTCGCAGAACCAAACGGTCGCGAGATGTTGCTACGAGCTCGTCGGCCGAGCAAAGGGCCCCTAGGGATAACACTCTTCTTGGCTGGGAAGCCAAAAGGGTTGCCAGGTAAGCTTACTGAAAGAAAGCCTTTGAATATTTTCTAGAAGTACCTTTTCTAATTTTCTCTTGCCTTTATTAGGCTTGCCGAACACCCGGTTTCCGAACCTTTCAACGAGAATCTCCTCAATTATTACAGCTCGCGGGATCCGGCCGACGAAGAGGTACTAGATCAGGTCACGCTCAGGGCCATGAAGAACTTGCCCCGATCGCTAACGACCACACTGGTCGGCGAGGTGAACAACCAAAATTCCTTGGAGAATGCGAGACTAATCGCCATTGAAACCAGTCGCGCAGCTTTCACTACCGAGAAGCTTGCCATCCAGATCTATGAAAACCAAAAAATCAGCGAGGAGAGGAGCGCGAAGCTCGTCCAAATGGCTAGGGCTAAAGCTGGCCTTGAGAGGCAGCTGGCCGATTCTGGGGAGAAAATGGCCGACCTTGAGGCAAAGCTGGCCGATTCTGAGGCCCAACTTGAAGTTGTTCGGAAGAAAGATCAGGAAGATCTCCAAGTGATCGAAGATCTCCGTGCTCGCCTCAAAACTGCCGAGGACGAGCTAAAAATGAAATCTGCCGAGGTAAACACTCTTCAAAATAAATTCACAACTGCTGAGGATGACTTGGCCACTCTTCGGCGAGAACTGGTGGTGTGCTGTCGCCGGCACCCAAAAATAATTCCTTAACTACCCACTAATATAGTAGAGCAAGTAAGGGTCGATCCACAGGGAACAGTGTAATTTAATCGAATCAAATTGTGTATAAAAGCAATAAAAAAAGGGGGGGTTTGGATTGGTGAACTAATATCTACTAAATAGCAAGGAAATAATAATAAAGAGCAGGTAAAATAATATTAATTCAAATAATAAGAACGATCTAGCCCTCGGATAGTGTCCCCTCAATTCATTATACCAATTTAATCAACAAACCCGGTTAACTCAATTTATTCTCGAATCTTATCCCTAAACCAGTGGTACGACCAAACTAGTTTGAATTGCTTCTTACGTTTAATTAATCAGCAGGTACGACCCCCAATTAATCTATCCCTACGAATAACCCTAAAACATGTATCTAAGGTTCAACTCGAGAGACGCATTCAAGAATTAAAACAATAGGATAAATTAGACCATGAATACGAGACGCTCGTTTCATGCAACCTAAATGTTACTACTCCCTAAGGTGTTCTGCCTTAGTTGCTACGATCCCTACAATATTATAACAATTACGGATTATAATTTATAGGATAGCTAGAATTGAAATAGGAATAAAATTGGGTGATCAAGCCTATTCAATTCCTAACTCAAACATGCATAGCATCTACTCAAGTAATAACAAAATCGAGATGTAAATAAAAATCAACCAGGGCTTATTTAATCAATCAAACATAATCAATATAAGGGTTCACGTCCTCGGGCTAGAATAAAGAAATTAGCTACGCATAATAAACGAGACAACACAAATAGTTGATAAATTCATAATATTCAATCTCAGATCGAGACAGAGTACATAAACAATCAAAACCAAATGTAATATATAAAATACTCCTCTTGCATTCAAAGTGTCATGGCTAATTCCTCATCTCCATTCCAACGTTGACTCCCTCCGCGTCCTCAATGGCGGCTGTGTGTTCCTCTCCAAAGGTTCACCCCCAAAAACATTCTCTTGGGCTCTTTTTCTTTTTCAAAACAAATGGGCTATATTTCTCCACTTAATTCCTTCTAGCCCAGAAACAAGATAATAGGCCCAAGACTCTTTTAACAGCCCATCTATATTATTTGGCTTTGAATTTAGACCTCTTCTTCGCACAAACCTATCCCTTTTTACCTGAATAAAATAGAAAATGAAGTATCAAGGTATTTTAAACCACAAAACATAAGTCGGGAAAAGACACTAAAATAGCAATCTTAATTCATATAAAATATTCAATTAAAGCACGGAAATATGCAATAATTCCGACTCATCAAATCCCCCCACACTTGAACCATTGCTTGTCCTCAAGCAATAATTACAATCAAGAGACCAAAATATCACATCAATAAAGCAACCAACATCGATTACTTGAGTGTTCAACCAAGATTAACAAGAATACTTTCACACATTTCTAGCACTTGAATTTGCCCTTTCTGAGCCACAAACAAAAGTAACTTACCCCTCTTGTACAACTAAGACCTTCTATACACACCTAAGCATGAGAATCTCATCGATTAATGGTTACTCCAAGTGCATCCACAATTACCTAAAAAAACTTTATTTTGGTTCTTCGATTCAACTCTCCATCAAAGTACAAAACGAGTCGTGGCTGTCTCCCTTTTTTTTTTTTTTTTTTTTTGAGACTTTTATTCCGGAGTTGGAATTTTTCAACTTTCAAACGAGGTCTGCAGCTCCTCTCTACTTTTCGGGTTTTACCTCTTTTGGTGTTATTGATTTTTTTTCGTTTAAACACATGAGCCCCCTCAAGTAGGTAGCTGTTTCAGCCCCTCGTTATTTTTTTCATTTCAATTGCTTTTCAACTCAACTCCTTTTTCTTTTCCTCCAACCACAATTATTTCAAATTTTTTTTTCAACTACGCCAACCAACTCAGATTTTTCCTTCTAAGGAGCGTTAAAACAGAATCACCAAAACACATGAAATTCAGGATTACTTCAGCACCCAAAATAACCAAAAATTAACTCGATTCCTTTGCTTAAATATGAATATCAAATCCAGTCACCAATTAGGATAAAATACCCAAGGTCATAGCATATTTAACAAAAAGAACAAAAATTTCACCCACTAGACTCATGCAAATACTCATGCCATCAAGTTTCAAACACTCAAGCAAACAATATAATTCACCAATATATACAAGAAGCAGGAAGACATGAACCACTTGATATAAATCATCTCCCCCCACACTTAAATAGGTGCTAGTCCCTTAGCACTAAAGCAAGATATACAAAAAAAAAAAAAAAAAACACCATATAAGAATGAAAAGTAGAGTGGAACGGGGGTACCGGATTCTAAGGTGTGGTTGGTGCTGCTATTGTTCCGGCGGTGGAGTGTGTTGCGTCGGCTCTACTACTGGTTAACCACAGCCACTGAAATTACGGAGAGGAAGATTGGAGGGCCGCGGCTTTGCAACAGATGGTTGTAGGTGGTGGCGCGTGGTCGACTTGCGCAGGTGCAACGGCGCTGAGGTGCGGCGCTGCTACAAATGTGCCGGTGGTGGCGCTGTGGACCAGGTCAGACCGCTGACATGGTGCGGCTGCTGCGATTCCGGCGAGAATAAGATGCGACAGAGCGCTGTGGAATTAGGTCTCGTCGGTGGTTGCGCCGGTGAAGTGAGCGGCGGAGGCTCTGGCCTGAATTTTCGGCGAAGAAAGGGGTGCTGCGCGGTCGGCGTTGGATACGCGGTGCTGCAGGGGGGCCACGCGCGATGGTGGCGATTCAGGTGGTTCGGCCAAGATAGGGTATGTGGGAGGCGCAGCTCCGTTCGCGACGCGGCAGTGATGAATGGGTGGACGGCGAAGAGTGGGTATGTGAGTCGCGGCGCTGTGGAGTCGCGCCCCTGTACTCCGGTGAGAGGGTGGCGGAAATTCGGTCTCGCCGGCTGGAGTGGTTGCGCCGGTGAGAAAGAGGGGACGGCGAAGAGGAAATGTTGGAGGCGGGAGTGGAACACGGTGGGGTAGGGTTTCTGTGATGGGCTTCTACTTTGGGCCTGCAAGACCTAAGTAAGAAAAAAAATTAATCACGTAAAAAAAAAAAAAAAAAAAAAATAACTAAGTTCCAGGAGAGGTGTTTTTTTAAGGCGTGCCCACGCCTTATCTAGCGACTTCAATGAAAGAAAAATTCCAGGAGAAGTCTTTCCTTAAGGCGTGCCCACACCTTATCTAAACATTTCAACACAAACTCCTCTTCAAATAAGGCGTGCCCACGCCTTATCTGAAATTCTCTCCTGCCACACAAACACACAAAAATGAAATTAAAAGAGAAAAATAACAAAATAAAACTAAGTAAATATTGGGTTGCCTCCCAACAAGCGCCTTTGTTTATTGTCGGTGGCTCGACTTGAAAAATATATGTCATCCAACTTTGCCCAAATACGTGTACTTCAAGTGCTCAGGAGGTAGCTTTAATTCAAGATCCAAGGCCTGCAAGGACGATGGAAGAGTTTTTGGGTAAATGTCTGGCAATTTATCAAAGACAACATCATACATATCTGACATCTCCAAAATTATAGATTTCTCGTCCTTTTTTTTCATTTCTTGCAGACTTTCTAATTCATTCTTGCAATCAAGCTCAAAAACTTCCTGCACAATTGGTTCTATGACACTCACAGCAAAAAGAGAGTCAGAAGCATTAGGAAATTTCATAGCATCAAATATATTAAAATGAATGATTTGTCCATCAAATTCCATTGTGAGGGTACCCCCGTGAACATCTATTTTTGTTTGGGAAGTGTCCATAAATGGTCTTCCTAACAAAATAGGTATGGAATGTCCCGGATTATCATTCATATTTAACACATAAAAATCTGCAGGAAAGATTAACTTATCTACCTATACGAGAACATCCTCAACTACACCAACTGGATGTGTGACACTTCTATCAGCTAGTTGGATAGTCACTCCCGTCTCCCTCAATGGTCCAATGCCTAACTTCTCATATATAGATCGAGGCATGACATTAATAGAGGCTCCAAGATCAAGCATAGCTTGCTCAATCTTGTGATCCCCTATTGTACAAGGAATAACGAACATACCTGGATCCTTCCTTTTGGGAGGCAGCTTCTTTTGGAAGACGGCTGAGACATTCTCTCCCATGAAAATCTTTTCGTTCCCAACCAATTTACGCCTATTAGTGCACAATTCTTTCAAGAACTTGGCATACCTTGGAATCTGCTTAATGACATCTATCAACGGAATGTTGATCTCAACCTTTCGGAATACGTCAAGTATTTGCTGGTCCTTGACACCTTTTTCTGCCTTTTTAAATCTGGACGGGAAAGGTAAAGGGTTAGTAATAATAGGAATTGAATTACGAGCATTTACCTCATTTTTTATTTCTGGGACACTGACACTGAGGGGGTCAGTGTTACTGAAATCTGCATCCTGATTTTTTCGGACAACTTTCTCGGGTCCGACCAGCTCGTCCCGAGCATCAATCTGATCATTAGGGACTTGGGAATGCCCCTCATCACCTGCCCCAACCTGCCCTCCATCCTCCTCACTTCGTTTGGGTGCCGAAATTTCTTCTAACTTCTTACCACTTCGTAAAGTGATGGCACTTACATTTCGAGGGTTAATTTCGGGCTGAGATGGTAGTTTACCACTGTTTTGGGCTTGCATTTGGTTGAGGGCTGTAGCTATCTGACTCATTTGGGCCTCCAAATTCTTTTGTCCGGCCTCCAAACTCTTTTGCCCGGCCTCTAGATTTCTTTGTCCAGATTGCAAAGATTGCACGACTACTTGATTCTCTTGTTGAGCTTTCAATGTCGTGGATGCCAATGACTTCAACATATCCTCAAAAGACATATTTGAACTTCCACCACCACTATTCTGTCCCATAGGTTCAACATTATGATCATTCCCTCTAAAAAACTGGAACTTATGATCCTGGTGTTGAGGCCTTTGATTTTCCACATGCTGATAGTTTTGTTGGTTCCCATATCGTAGATTAGGATGGTCCCTCCACCCTGGATTATAGGTGTTGGAGTGTGGATCATACCTTCGACCTTGAGAATTTCCAAAACCAATTGCATTAGCATACTGCCCTATTTCCTCATTCAAAATCTGACAATCATCAGTGGCATGATCTGTGGTGGAGCAAATTCGGCATGGTCGGATTTCTGAAGTTTTTCCTTTCATCATCATCTGCATCATGCTAGCAATTTTCTCCAAAGTATCATCCTTTGACTCAAGAACCGGCCTAGACATGGAATCTCGTGCACCAAACTGCTGCGTATTCGCTGCCATATTAGATATTAGCTCACGTGCAGCTGTTGGTGTTTTATCCATCAAAGCTCCTCCACTAGCTGCATCAATCATGTTACGATCTGTGAGGGCGAGTCCCTCATAAAAATACTGGATAAGCAGCTGTTCACCAATCTGGTGTTGTGGGCACGAAGCTATGAGTCGCTTAAAACGCTCCCAATACTCATACAACGACTCCCCTGACCCTTGCATAGCACCTGCAATCTCCTTCCGTAAGGTTGCCACTCGGGTGGCTGGAAAATAGTGTTGGAGAAAGACCCTCTCCATGTCATTCCATGTGTTCACTGTATTAAGCGGCAAGAAATACAACCAATCTTTTGCAGTGTTCTTTAGTGCAAACGGGAATGCACTCAACTTGACATGATCTACTGTGACTCCGGTTGGTTTCATGCTCGAGCATACTACATGGAATTCCTTGAGGAATGTGTGTGGGTTTTCTCCTGCAAGACCATGGAAAGAAGGCAACAAATGAATTAGTCCTGATTTTAATTCAAAATTAACATTAGCAGCAAGAGTAGGAATCGTAATGCAAAGGGGTTGACGAGTGATGGTTGGGTTGGCCAACTCATTCATCGTTCTCTCTTGAGTTTCTTCAGCCATATTCTCAAAATTTTGCTCGAAAATTGGCTCTTCACGAGTATCACTTTCTTCACCACTACTCGTCTCTCTTGTCGATGCAAAATTAATTTGTCGACGTGTACGAGTTTCCTTCCTAAGCCTCCTTGCTGTTCTCTCTACTTCTGGATTGAATTCAAATCGTTCACTCCGATTTGCACTACAGGAAATCATACTTTATATGACGATATTTTTCGTGACAACACAAAATTTGTCACAATTTGTCACTTAAAGGTGACAAATTTAATTTTCGTCACTTAACAGGTAGAATTCGTGACAAAATAAAATTTTATCACCAATACTAATTTTATTCGTGACAAATTTTTATTTTTTCACTAAAAATAACTTTTATCGTCACCAATTTGAAAATATCATGACGACAATAAGAAATTTGTCACAAAAAACTTTGGTGACAACATCCGTAATAATTGGTGACGATATTCAAGGTCATGAAAAATAATTTTTTCATGACGATGCTATGTTTTGTCATCAATTAATCAAAATAATTAGTGACATAATTATTTCGTCACAATATTATTCGGGGACGATATTCATTGTAATCAGTGACAATCATATTCGTCACATAATATTTTATTTTCATGACGATTCTATGTTTCATCACTATTTATTCAGCTTAATTAGTAACATTATCTTTCGTCACTAATACATATATATAATGACGATTGTTAATCATTTGTCATTTTTCACAAAGATAAGTCAAAAATTATATAATGAACTTTTTTGCAACACATGAATTTCGTCACAAAAATATTTCTCTTTGTGACAATTTTTTTCTTGTCACTATTAATAAAAAAAATCGATATATACTATTAGCATATTTCATAAAAAAATTATATATGTAATATCATTATATTTTTTAGATTTTAAATTTTGATAAAATTAATTGGAGCATAATTATTTAAAACATAGAAATTTGCTAATGTCTTGTTTGAAGTACTCTATTGTACCATATAGATTGCAACCTTTAATGCCAAAGAAAATGTTGTTGTACCTTCTTAACCCTCTGCTGCATCTTAACACACCTTTTCTGGGAGATAGAAAGCAATATCTTTATCAAATTCGGAATGTCCTTCTCCGTCACAATTAAATTAGGATTATTAGCGCCAAATTAAATTAATAGGCGCCAAAAAGAAAATTGCTTCTTCCCCACCCACCCCCCAATTCTGAATCCCGCTGCTCTAAGTCCCAAATTAAGGTGAAGATTGGATTACAAAATATCTTAATCCTTCCAATCAATCGCAGGTTGCCGATTAACCTTTTTGAGTTGGACTAGTGTAATTTTTGCCCTCCGATCTGGTCTTTTGGCGGTGAGAAATTGACACAGGCATCCGATTTAAGGTAAATCGCTCCATTTTCATTAAATAGATAAAGCAAATCTCAATTTCTTCTCACATAATTCAATTAATTTGATTTTTGGAGAAAAAAGGACGTTGTTATCAATCTTCGAAAAGCTCATCTTTGCGCTGTCGTCTAGTACCGGCCAAGACGCTGCTTCTGCTCTGCTCCTCGGCGGTTGTCGATCAATTGTCTCAAGAACTATATCGTCTCGTACGGTACGCATAATATTTAGAAGTCTTTAGTATACCGCAATCATGAATTCCTGTGTTACTTAGTGCCTCATGAATTTCTGATTCGGAATATTGGGATAAAAGTTTATCTTCAAATATAGACCCTACGTGTTGATTGGACAGAAAAGCGTTTATTATTGGTATTTCTGGATGTGTTTGAGATTCTTGATTTGTTGAAATAAAAAAAATTCCCCTAGTTTTTGAAATCCTATTGAGAGAATTTTGGGAGAATTGGGATAACCTTTTTTTGCAAACTGAAAACAGGGTACAACATATACCCTTCAAGGTTCGATACAGTACATTTTAGTAAAAGGAAATAGAATTGTTGGTTGAGGATTAAAAATCATCATCACCCTAGGATATGCAACCCAATCTTTGACTCCCCTGTTTTTTGAGAAGCCTTTGCTCATGCCTCACCTCCATAGGTGTGATTTTAATTCTTCTGACAATAGTTACACGTTTGCTACTCCATTATTGAATATAATCTTGTTCCTAGTCTTCCACACAAGCCATACTACTCACTCCCATATGCTCACTGCAATTCTTCTGCTTTTCTTTCCATTAAGAAGCTTGCTAAACCGCATTAAGTTCGATCTTGGATTCACCGAAAGGGCCGTAGAGATGCCCATCCATTGGAGGCAGCTCGTCCACAGTTGGTAGGCAAACTTACACTAAAAAAATATGTGAAGAACTGTCCCTTCCGGCCTATTACAAAGGACGCAGGTCGAGCTGGCTTCTTCCGCTAGGATTCTCCTCTTCTTCAGGTTCTCCGTTGTAGGGAGCCTCCCCCATATGAGTCGCCACGAGTGTATGTGCAGTTTGGATAGCGCATATCTTTTCCATAGTAGACTGAATTCCTCCCTTTCTGTTTCGCTTCCCACGTTTTGTTGCTCTCCCACCAATCATATACTTCTTTCGTGGTGTATCTTTCTTCCGCCGATCGTTGCCGTACCCTCTCTGAGGCTGCTCTGGTTGATCAAAGAATTTAGTTCATTTAACATATTAATCTCTCTATCAAAGAATCCTTGTCTCCAATTCCACTTCCACACCCATATCCCACCTTGCCATTCCCCCATCTCCCCCACCTTAGTATATTTATTTGCACTTAAATTATATAGTCTTGGAAAGCTGTTTCTAAAACTCCTCTCCCCTAGCCATTTCTCTTCCCAAATTATATGTGTTGGGCCTGTTGGCTACAAATTTATGTAGGCTTAGCAAAAGGGATCCACAAATTCTATAAGCTTGAATTTTCATAGAAGTTTTTTTCGAACAAATGGGAGATCTCATGTAGACTATTTTTCAAATAATTAATTGAATTAATTTGTTAGTCTGTTCCCTTATTCAAGAAAAAATGTTATTTAAGATGTTTTATTTGTTATCTTCCTTGAAATTTTAGATTTTTAAACTTGAATTGTGAATCTGACAATTGTTCTCCTGGCCTTCACATTCAAAAGCAATCATAGTTCAAATATCGTAGCTCGATGAATAATCGTTCAAGACTCGGTACAACACAATTCTCTATCATATACTCCCTCCGTCCAATTTCATTATTCCCACTTTCATTTTTTGGTTGTCCAATTTTATTATGCCCATACCCTTTTTGAAAACATTACTATTCATACTACTTTATCTCCACCCTCCTACCATCACTTATTTACCCATTTTGCCATTCACTTTATTCATAAACAATAATTTATTTATAAATGGACCCCACAATACCTCATTATAACCTCAACTTATCTACTTTAAGAATAAACTAATTAATATTCATTAAAACCCGTGTCCAGAGAAGTGGGCATAATAAAATTGGACGGAGGGAGTACTATATATTGTAAATTACCAGATTCCTAATGAATGTACTAATCTCACTGCGGGAACTTAGCAAAGCAATCATAAGTTCAATATTTATATTCACAAACATTTGTTTTTCTTTGTTGTTTAGTTCTTGTACTTGAAATATAATTTACTAATCATTCGGTGAACTTATAAGTATCTTTTTTCTTGTATGCGGCTCCATGTGCAAATATAATTTCACAAACACTAGTTTAAGGTGATTTTGTGGCTTTTATGGGTAAAAATACTATGGTGCAGAGAACTATCAGAATTCATGCGAAAAAGAGTTGAAACAAGGATATTCTTAACCTCATGCGAAGTGAACCTGCTGTGAAATGATACATGTTTCTGAGTATTTGATGGACCTGGAATTTGTTTGATTTTTTAGCCAATTTTGGAATTCATTGTGCTTTCTTATTTTTTTTGAAGTCTCGGGTATCCGATTCTATGACCGACTAATCCCGGGGGACCAATCCCACCGCCCACTTGCGGGGGTCCCGTTTAAAGTCAGAGCTTTGCGCTCTGTATGGACATGGCCCTATAGAAATTGTTTGCACCTTAGAGGGTTCGAACCTGAGACCTAGAGAGGAGCATACTCCTAAGTCCCAAACCTATACCACTAGGCCAACTCCTTGGGGTTCATTGTGCTTTCTTATTGACTTGCTTTCTAAATCGAGTAGTAAGAAAATGGGTGCTAAATGTGTAGTAAGAAAATGGGCGCTAAATAAACCTTTAAAATTTTAAAACTTTTTTATAATTCATTGAGCTAAAACAAGGGCCTTCCTATGGTCGACAAAACTTTTAGCAATTACTCTCTCCACACACTGATCTGACTATGAAAATTAATGCAAGTGGAATTCTTAAAGAAACCATAACACACATTACAGAAAAACTGACTGTTCAGTAAGATTCAAAGATAGATAATTAAAGATAGCTAAGCAACAATAATAATTTCCTGTTCATAATTTCTCACTTGGCAGATGTAATGAATCAAAGTGTTTTTCAAGTTAAGTATTTAAAAGTAAAAAAAAAAGTTGGCTAGCATATTATTCTGGGCATTCAAGAAACCCTTAATTGGTTTTACGCTTTTAGCAGCAAAAAAATTTGAGAAATACCATCAGGAAGTCATCTCCATAATTATTAAGGGGTGTTAACAAATTCAAGTGGAGGGGGCAGAATCACTATTTTTTTTTTTAAGCTGCCCCCTCCCTCCACAGTTTTAGATTTTGAGAAGAGTTTTTTGGAACACACCTTTATGGAGAACAGAAGTGATGAATATCAGAACTTCATAACACGTAAAATACACCTCCAATGTCAAGTTGATAGAATGTATATTAAAATTAACCTGTTTATAAGTCATATTTGTAGGGGGGTCATGATAGGGATCCACCAACGCTATGCGATCTCCAATTTTTTCTGCAGAAGTTCTCCAAATAACAGGAACATAGTGTTGCACAATTTATAAAATATATGAAGTTTTAGAATAAGCTTATAAGTAAAAATTAATGTGAGTATGAAGTACTAAGCGGCCAACCTGTCTTCTGAGATTTAGTAGCACGCTTTAAGCATCAAATACTCTATACAGCTATCCCTAACAATTTAAATTTTCAAATAAGGTGATTGAATATTCTAATGCCAAAGTTAAATAAGAAGTACTTAATTTTAGAGAGACATAGAAACTTCTATGAAAATCACATGGACTACAATTTAAGGGGAACTACTATAATCTAAAACCATGTAAACTTTTAGATGAAAAATCAGCTTTGCGTAGCTAAGTTTAATATCAGCACTTCAAAGCCCTAGCAAAATTCAATCTTTTGCTGCCACATAGGAAGTTACGTGCGTTAATTATTTTTTTTTAAATTTGAACTCAGGTGAGCTGAAATTTAATAGCAGAAAATGTCCAACCTGGTGCAGCAGATTCTTGTGTGTGAGCATAACACCTTTATAAACCAGTGTAGCAATATCATCTGAGCTTATAATTTATAAATATATTATCCCCCTGAAAATTAAGGTTACTCCAATCAGTGATGGTCAATTGGTGACTACTTGTCAACTAAGATGCTAACAGATGCGTGCATGCAACTAATTCAGGCAAATGTTCTTTTTGTCCCATAAGTTAAACCCACTTTGATTTTAGTCCTCAAACTTTACAATTCAACTTTTCTTTTTTCTAGAGCTAGTGCCATTTTGCATTGTCCTAATCAACAATGTCGTATGTGGATGATTATGTATCATAACTGCAATTTGGTCCAGCATAAAATCTTTGTCCTTATGTTAAGCCGTGAATATTGATGAATTACAAGTAGAAGAGGAAGTATATCAAGAGAATCATATAGATGATGCATTTGAAGTCAGTCTTAGTGAAATACAATCACTGCATAGGGAGGGCATGGATGTGGTCCTTCTGGAAGACGTTGAGCAGTTGATAATTTCAAGTGCACCTGAAGTTCATGAAGAAGTGAACTTAGATAATTACGATGAGGATGAGCTAGATGACACATTAGTTGATTATTGTAGCAGTGAAGAAGACTCACAACAAAATAGCATTTCCGATGACGATAGCGATGACGAAAATTCAAAAGGTTGAGGGATATTGTGTATTAATGATCTGTTCTCTTCTTACAAATTTTGTGTTATGCCAAAATTTAAGCTAATTATGATAGATAGTGCATTTCTTTTCTATGGGCTTCATGTATTTATAATGTGATTTCTCTTTCAGATGGCAACCTAAACCTTGACCACTAAATTGGCAATAATGATTCTGCTGTCCAGATCCTTAATTGCTACATAACTTTTGTTCACTGTAAGTTTGTCGTCTCCTCAAACATCTTAGTCATCTTGTAACTTTATTTTGAATCAAATTTCAAGGATTGGTTTAGTTTCCCCATGAGCAGTTTAGGGTTTCGTTCTGTAGAACTAGTAGTTTATTTGCTACATATGTTTTTTATTTGTAGATACATCTTGAGTGTTACATGTTTCTCTTGATTTTGGTGTTCAATTTGCTAATTTTATGGTATGCATATTAACTGCTAGAAATGAAATTGCATTAATGAAGACAACAGTTGGGTGCAATGAGGATTGTAGTAGTCATGGCGGTGATATGAGCTGCAATGTTTTGAATTTGAATTTGGATATTGAAAGGGGGAATTTTATGTATTACATTCACCACTTTAATGATGGTATATGTTTTTGCTTTAGATTTTTGTTTAGATTCTAGTTTATAATTTGAGGATAGAATTATAGACTTTATATATATTCACCTATGTTGTCATTTATTTCTTCAATTTTAATCCTCATTTTAAGACATGGATATGAAATTTTACAGGTGTGGTTTGAGCCTTGAGGCCTATTGAGTTGTTTGAATTTTGATTCTAATATATAATGTGTGTATGGTGCAGATAGATCAATTGATTATTCTAGGTGAATTGGCTGGGGAAAATTTAGATATAATAGTTTTTAGTGGCTCTACTCTTTGGTGTAGAAATTTGGGATTAATTTGGCATGTTGTCTTTGGTGTAGAAATTTAAATACATTTGGAAATCAGTCTCACGCAGAGCGTCTTCACTGTGTCTCCTGGATTTTCTTAGCATTCCAGCCAATTTTTTTGGAAGAGGAATTGGAAAATGAAGCGAATTCGATTACATCTCTCGGTAGTCTTTATTTTTGGATTTTTTATGTTTTTCTCGAATGTGTGCTCTGATCTTGTTATATCCATACTGAATCGCCAGATTGATTTATTATCACAGATAGTAAAGACCAGTATATCACTGAAGGTAGAAAATAATGGTGTAGATGCAGTATCACAGATTTTGTTGCCCTTCCATGAAAATCAAGCAAAAAACTTGGCTTTTCTGTATGTGAAGACTAGTGAAGCAATAAACATTTCCTTAATATCACCTTTGGTTGTCCAATGAATGATATTGTCATTGAAAACCTCACTGTCAAGGTTGTCTTAGTAGAGGGGTCAAACGTTGTTTGATTGTTCATGATAATCTAGAAGCATCTTTGCGTCAGTTTGCTTAAGGAGCTATCAAAGGAGCTGAAGCCCTTCCTGTCATTCTTGCAATTGTCTTCACAGGCACTTCAAATAATACCCTCACATATATAAAATGCAAATTGTCAACTGCATTATACCCCTTCATATGTAAAACTACAACACATTATTGATTTTTTAATTACAAATTTGAGGGGATTACAAAAATAAAATGTTCAGAAAAATTGTCAAATTGGTAATCAAAGATTTCAATATGCAGACCAACACTTTGTCACTTCATCACATACATAATACATTATATTTATTCAAATCGAAACCCATCTTCCATGTAATTAAAAGTAGGTTGTTTTGAGATGGTTGAGAGATTGGAGCGATTTTTATTTTTTTTTAGAGAGAGAATGGAGCAATTTATGGACCATCAAAATTTTATTTATAGGTATTTTTATAATCAAAATTTTTAAATTGAGCTTTAACTTTGTAAACGAAAAGACTAACAAACGAAAAAAAAAAATCGCCAAAAGAAAAAAATAAGTATGTAACCCTATATGATTAAAACATTTGTTTCCATGATAAAAAATTATTCGGATATTAATCAGTTTGCACTGCAAAAAAAAATGTAGCATCTACTTGGGAAAATTATTGAGAATGGCTCATCAGCCCGTCCTACATGTCCAAATCATGGGGCAAATGGCACCTGTATTTGACTAGTCAACCCTAACACATGCCACCTCGTCAGCCCGAACCAACCTAGTAGATGTCATATGTAAGTAGGATCAATTTGCAAATAAAACACATTATATTACTCATCTTTATAAACTAATTTTCAGCTCGTCACTTGAGTAGCAAGTACTCGAGCATGCAGTTGTCAAATTTAGTCATCTCGTAACAACCCAATTGACGATGTTTGTCAATCCGTAATGCTCCAAATCATTGACAACTCATGGTGGGTCACGTATTAGTCAATCAACATCCAGCACCAGCTAGTTACTTCTGTAATGTTTGTTTGTCTAAAATAGTCTCTACTCGTTAGGTTACCACTAAACTATCTCATGCTTTATCTCAATAGCTTAAGATGTTGATCTTGCCAGGACATATTAGTCACTTCCAAAACAATTGTTAGCTCATGCTAGTAACTTTACCTCTCAGTTTTCTAAGTTTTTTCCACAACATCGTCGTTTTATCCTAGAAACATAGTTTTAATGAGTTACAATATAATTGATTATTTTTAGTAAGAAAACAATGATTTACATGTATTTTCATATAAAAAAAAACAAAACATGTATGAGGAAATCACATATAAGGCCCAATCATTTTAGGAAGCAACATTTCTAACTTAAAAAAAAACATGTATTCATCTACATTATATATAACCTTTGTCCCTTAAACTCATGAGTAACTTTCATCGGGATGGAGGAAGTAATATTAATTCAATTTAAATCATAAAACATAACTAAACAATTTAAATCCTATTTAAAAAAATATATATTTTATTCAAAAGAAAATAATACTATTTGATTCCCTAAATGTATAAGAAATATTTATTTGCAAGAATAATTATTTAAATTATAATCAAATTTGAAAATTTTATATCATCCAATTTAATGAGACCAGTTAGTCTTTTAAGTTATTTCCCCTTTGCCAACTACTCTAGCACACTCATTTTCAATTTAGGGCTCAACACGTACAAGAGCCAATCCATTGATCACCATCAAGCATTAAGAGGAGCCAATTTTTTCGTTTTAGCGGGTCATTCAATTTCTTTAAAAAAAATCACAGATTTAGAGCTAAAAAGCATTTGGAGCCAATCTGTGTTTAGCGCTCGTTCATATTTTTCAAACTAATTTCTCAGATTTTGTTTAGGAAATCCCAGAAAATAAGGCTTTAATTAAGGAAGAATTTCAAGGTTTTAACGGGATCTCTCATTCATATCAAAATCTCAAATACCCTCTGTTTCTAAACCTATTCTTCTGATCGCCTCTCTCTTAGTAGCGAATACTTCGGTGAGTTTGTGTTCCAATTCACTTATTGTGTTATCTCGCACTTTTTGATTTTTGTGAGGTTTCAATTATCATTTCTTTTACAAGGAATTTAACAGCAAAGAGGAGAATTGAACTGAATAGTATTTTCACGTGAGAATAAGGTACTTATTTCTCTATATTTTATACTCTATCTATGTCTCTGTATGATTTGTTTTGACGCCCTCTACCTGTTTGAAAAAATGCCTCAAATGAACTTCTAGGAAAAATAGATTCTGGGTGTTATATGTTATGAAGCCTGATTATTACATGATCTATTGTTTATCATGTCACAATTGTCTTATTTTATGTTTTTGCAGCATAGAAGCGAGGTGAATCGAAACAACAGGAAAAAATTGCGATGCAAACATACATCTGGAAGAAAAACTTTTTACAGTTCGCAGCCGTGAAATTGTGAGTAAATAAACGTTTCGATTTTTTGATTTTTTTTTGCTGTACATCTCAGTTTTAATGCAATGTTCCTGGATTATTTTTTTTATTTTTCTAAACTACCTGGAATTTTATTGGGTATGTATTATGTATATGTTGGTTATCCATGTTGTGCGTATATGTATATGTTGGTTATCCATGATGTGCGTATGTATATATTTAATTTGTAATATTGGAGCCATGTTTTGCTCATGTGATGGATATTGCTTATTTATAATTTTTTATGCTAGAAAGAAATACTAGTTCTGTGTGCATCCAATCACACATCCAATTAATTATTAAATTGGTCATATTTGTCAAAGTCAACAAATCATTTAGACTATATATGTATTCTTGTTAAATTCAAAAGGATATGAATTTATGGAATTTTTATTGACACCAACACAAATTGATGTAATTGTCATTATATTTGTCTTTGTGTGTGAACTTTGACAAGTGAAAAGAGTTTTGATGAGGATAGTTGTGGAGATTTGCCTTCATATTTTGATTATATTGATTAGTGCTATTATATTTCAGTTTGTAAATTAGTATACTAATTGTTGTCTATTATGATCAAGTATTGACTTATTTTGTTATGTAGTCTGAACGTGAGTTAGCTGGAGAACCATGTGATCGAATTGACTTGTATGAACGTACACACAGTTCAGAGAAAAATGGTTGGAAATCAAGTGAGGCAAAAAAAAATTGGGTAAGTCATGTAGAAATATTTAACATAGTATCTAATAACAAGTTTTCAATCTTATCCCCTTAGTAAATATATGTTGTTAATAATTAAGTGGTGCTTTTGTGGCGATATTGAAGCTGGTATTTTATCTGTGTTAAAATTACTATGCAAAAGAGTCTTCAATTTTACTCTCTTAAATATTAGAGTTCAATTATTTTTGCTCTTTATTGGTAGTAATAATATTTATGGGTTTTCGCTGAAATAAATGTATCACTTAAAAAAAACCGGGATAAATATTTATGAGATTTACTTTTATTACTAAAATTGATGGTAATTTACTTCTATGTTAAATTGCTAGAAGAATATATTGAGCTCGGAATTGAAAAGAGTGCAGATGAGATAGTATTGGAGGTGTTGGGTCATGGAATTGGATATGTAAAAGGTCTTGGTTATGGTCCAAAGCCTCCAAGCAGGCGCAACACATTGCACGATCCTTCTAATCAATTACAAGAGGAACTAATTAAAAGACGCGAAAGAAAAGTTGCAAGAGTCTGAAGCTCAGGTGCAAGAACTCAAAACACAGTTGACTGTTTTGAATGCAAATATGGTTGCACAAGATGCAAAGATGGCTGCCCAAGGTGCAAATATTGAGAAACTAATGACTTTTTTGAATGATAAAGGGATAGAACTATAAACTTGTTATATATATTTTTTTGGTTTCATGAAGTAATAAAAAAAATTGTTAGTTGTTAAGTTTTCTAAATGCTTGAAAGATTTTTTATTAATGCAATTATATTTTATGCTTAAATTATTTATTGTTGTAAATGTTTTTTCTTCTTTTAAAAAATTAATTTATCACGATAATTATAATCATTTCATGATTAATTAATAATGACGATATAGGTTGTTACTATAGCTTTAATAAAATTGGGACAATTATCATTTTCGTCATTAAAAAATATTTTATTATAACAAAAAATGTTTTGTCACCATTCTCACATCTTTTAACGACATTGAGCATTTTGTCACTAAAATTTTATTTTGGGTGACGAAATGTATTGTCGTTATATCTAAATATATAATGACAATAATTTTTTTGTCACTATAGTGTAATTCTTTCATGACGAAAGATTTAAAATTACGACAAAAAATATGTTGTCACCGTTACTAAACTTTTTGTGACGGTCACCGTTTTTCGTCACTAAATAGTACATTATAATGACAAAAATAATTTGTCACGATTTTCGCACTATTTAGTGACAGTAAAAATTTTGTCACTAAATTAGACTTTTTAGTGACAAATTTGGTCGTCATTATATGTACACACATATAACAACGAACAACATTTTGTCACGAAATAACAACTTTATCGTGACGAAATATACAAAATATGACAAAATAGTTATTCTAATTGTAACAAAAAATAATGTCACTAAAATTTGATAAGGTTAGTAATAGATGGAAAATTGTCACAAAAAAATAATTTTTAGTGACAAATAATCAAATCGTCGTGAAAATTTTAACCTTTAGTGACGAAATATTATATTAAGCGACGAAATTTTAATGACAAATGTGACGATTTATATGTCACCATAGATGAATGATATAGTGACGATGACCTTTATCGTCATTATATGATGACTTTTAGTGACGAATCAAAATAATGTCGCATTTTACCTACCGTGACACACAAAAGGTGACATTCTTTGCGACGAAAAATTTCGTCGCCGAACAACTTTCGTGACGAAAAATGGAGTTTTTATGACGATTTTTTTCGTCGCGGTTTCTCAAATTTCTTGTAGTGTTGATCGAGTGATCATTCACTGAAAACAAAACAAAGAAAAACAGAACTAACACTGAGGGTTCAGTGCTAGTTCAAATCAGCAAAACAACAACTCATAGCAACAACAGAAGGCCACGGTAATATAATTTTTTTTGTTTCTGTTCAGAAATTATAAAATTTCTGTTCAGAATTTTTGATTTTTTGACAAAAATTGAAAACACAAAGTATTCAATTGAATTAACAACCGATTCCCCGGCAGCGGCGCCAAAATTTGGTGTGCTGTCGCCGGCACCCAAAAATAATTCCTTAACTACCCACTAATATAGTAGAGCAAGTAAGGGCCGATCCACAGGGAACAGTGTAATTTAATCGAATCAAATTGTGTATAAAAGCAATAAAAAAAGGGGGGGTTGGATTGGTGAACTAATATCTACTAAATAACAAGGAAATAATAATAAAGAGCATGTAAAATAATATTAATTCAAATAATAAGAACGATCTAGCCCTCGGATAGTGTCCCCTCAATTCATTATACCAATTTAATCAACAAACCCGGTTAACTCAATTTATTCTCGAATCTTATCCCTAAACCAGTGGTACGACCAAACTAGTTCGAATTGCTTCTTACGTTTAATTAATCAGCAGGTACGACCCCCAATTAATCTATCCCTACGAATAACCGTAAAACATGTATATAAGGTTCAACTCGAGAGACGCATTCAAGAATTAAAACAATAGGATAAATTAAACCATGAATACGAGACGCTCGTTTCATGCAACCTAAATGTTACTACTCCCTAAGGTGTTCTGCCTTAGTTGCTACGATCCCTACAATATTATAACAATTACGGATTATAATTTATAGGATAGCTAGAATTGAAATAGGAATAAAATTGGGTGATCAAGCCTATTCAATTCCTAACTCAAACATGCATAGCATCTACTCAAGTAATAACAAAATCGAGATGTAAATAAAAATCAACCAGGGCTTATTTAATCAATCAAACATAATCAATATAAGGGTTCACGTCCTCGGGCTAGAATAAAGAAATTAGCTACGAATAATAAACGAGACAACACAAATAGTTGATAAATTCATAATATTCAATCTCAGATCGAGACAGAGTACATAAACAATCAAAACCAAATGTAATATATAAAATACTCCTCTTGCATTCAAAGTGTCATGGCTAATTCCTCATCTCCATTCCAACGTTGACTCCCTCCGCGTCCTCAATGGCGGCTGTGTGTTCCTCTCCAAAGGTTCACCCCCAAAAACATTCTCTTGGGCTCTTTTTCTTTTTCAAAACAAATGGGCCATATTTCTCCACTTAATTCCTTCTAGCCCAGAAACAAGATTATGGGCCCAAGACTCTTTTAACAGCCCATCTATATTATTTGGCTTTGAATTTAGACATCTTCTTCGCACAAACCTATCCCTTTTTACCTGAATAAAATAGAAAATGAAGTATCAAGGTATTTTAAACCACAAAACATAAGTCGGGAAAAGACACTAAAATAACAATCTTAATTCATATAAAATATTCAATTAAAGCACGAAAATATGCAATAATTCCGACTCATCAACTGGTCGCGGTGACGGCAGAGCGAGATGAAAGTAATGACATCGCTGAAAACGTGGCCATTTTATCGGTGGCGCTCACTGCCCACGAGCTTGTTCACAAACTCAAAGAAGTTCAACCGGATGCGGACGTAACTCAGCTCGGCGGCTTCATAGACGACCTCATCATGGGTGAAAATCCTAAAGAGGAATCATCACTCCCCCTGCTCCCTCTGATGAAACTGGGACTTATGTTCCCTCGTCTCTTGGCTGTTCCGGTATATTTCGAGGATCCGCCACAAGACCCCCCAACTCAACAGGGCGAGCAGAGTGCTCCTGCCGAAGTGGAGGCCGAGGAAGAGATTGTAGGCGAGCAGGATGCTCTTGCCGAGGGGAATGCTGCAGAGGATGCTCATCCATAAATCCTCCCGACAACTTTACTCTTTTTATTGTTTTATTTTGTTTAGGACTGTTCGGCCACTAGGGCCTTCTTTGTAATTTCAGCCTTTAAGGCTTTTTAAATGAATGGAACTTTTTTACTTATGGTGTGTTCGTTTATTTTGAGTGATCGTCCTCGTCACTGCTTTTCAATTTATGTTATGATTATTTTTTGCAAGCATCTTTCAATGAGTACTTGTCTTTTAAATTTCTTTCATTGGTTTGTGTTCGTATGTTTTAGATAGTGACCGTCGTCGTCACTATCCTGCGATCATCTTTAAGAAAGAGTGCTCGTTTTTTAGGGTTAACCATTCGTCGGTTGAACTCTTTGGTTTCTTAGGTAGTGATCGTCGTCGTCACTACCTTGCGAGCATCTTTGAGAAAGAGTGCTCGTCTTTTAGAGTTAACCATTCGTCGGTTGAACTCTTTTGTTTCTTAGGTAGTGATCTTCGTCGTCACTACCTTGCGAGCATCTTTTAGAAAGAGTGCTCGTCTTTTAGAGTTAACCATTCGTCAATTGAACTCTTTTGTTAGTTGGCTACGCAGAGCCTTATCTAAAATTTCTAAAACTTATCTAACACTTGATGAAATTTAAAACTTGACATGTATTGAAACGATAACTAGATACAAACTATACAAATGTAAAGGATTTAAAAACTTACTGATAAAACTTCTTTAGCTTGACCGCATTCCATGGGTACTTGCTCGGCTTGCCTTCAAGGTCTTCTAGCTCGTACGATTCGTTCAGGAGTGTGCGCGTTATTCGGTATGGACCCTCCCAAGTCGGGCCAAGTATGCCAATGGACTGTTCCGTCGCCCGTCGAAGTACGAGCTGGCCGATAGTGAATTGGCGAGCACGTACTTTGGTGTTGTAGTAGCGTTCTGACCTTTGCTTGTAGACCACATTCTTCTCGTCCGCTGTTAGCCTTCTCTCTTCTAGGAAGTCCAAATCGGAGAGTTGTGCATCGTTATTCAACTGCTCGTCATAGTTTGCCACTCGAAAAGTGGCGACCTGTCCCTCTGCTGGTATGACAGCTTCGGTTCCGAACGCGAGCGCGAAAGGAGTTTCACCTGTAGAATTCGCCGTGGTCGTCCGATATGCCCACAGAACCATGTGCAGCTCGTCCGCCCATTTGCCGTTCAATCCATCTAGCTTAGCTTTCAAGGTGTGCTTGATGATTTTGTTGATCGCCTCTACCTGACCATTTGATTGTGGATGATAGGGTGTTGAAAAAAGTTTCTTGATTTTCCACTTTGAGCAGAATTCCAGCATGTCTTGACTCGTGAATTGACGTCCGTTGTCGGTCACTATCGCTCGTGGTAGGCCGAACCTGCAAATTATATTTTTCCATATGAAGCTTATCATCTAGGCCGTTGTGATGGTCTTCAATGCCTTCGCTTCGGTCCACTTGGTGAAGTAATCGACTGCTACGACTACGAATGTTACCCCCCCGACGCCAGGCGGGAAAGGTCCGATGATGTCGATGCCCCACTTCGCGAAAGGCCAAGAGCTATAGACGGAGATGAGCTCGTCTGGAGGTGAGTGAATAGCGGGAGCAAAAGCTTGACATCTCTTGCACGTCTGGGCGTAATGAATTGCATCTTTCTTCAGTGTTGGCCAAAAGTAGCCTTGCCTCATGATTTTTAAAGCTAGCGCTTGCCCCCCTGTATGATTTCCACACACTCCATCGTGGATTTCGTGCATGACGATCTTCGCTTCGTCCTCTCCGAGGCATTTCAACAAAGGCATTGAAAAACCCCGTTTGTACAGCTGGTCGTCAATAATAGTGTACCTTGCGGACCTGAGTTGCAATCTGGTTGCTTTCACTTTATCTTCCGGGAGCTCGCCGGTCTTGATGTACCTGGTGATCGGCGACCTCCAGTCCTCGTCGCTGGTCGCTTCAACCTGTAAAATTTGACCTCTGCTCACCAATGGGGAAGAAATTTTAGTGATGGTCGCTTCTGAAAATATTGCCTCCCCCTCTGAAGTGGCCAGCCGAGCTAACGCATCTGCTTGCGTATTCTCCTCCCTAGGGATTTGCTCGATGTGGATTTGATCAAATTGCTCGAGTAATCCTTTCACTAGGTCTTGATACTTTATCATTTGATCGCCGCGAGCCTCGTACTCGCCCGTAATTTGACATACAACCAGCTGAGAGTCAGAAATTTTTTTCAGTTTTCTGGCGCCCACGGCCATAGCCATCTTGATTCCTGCGACCAGTGCCTCGTACTCTGCTTCGTTGTTGGTCGCCCGATACTCGAACTCGATCGCCGAAGCAAACGTCTGTCCGGTTGGGCTGGTGAGGACGATTCCTGCCCCTGCTTTGGTGCTCGTCGACGAGCCATCGACGAACAGTGTCCAAGGAAGTTCGATTCCCTTGTCCAATTTCTCCGGGAAAGTGAGCTCTACTATGAATTCTGCCAACACTTGTCCCTTGATTGCCGTTCTGGGTGCGTAGGTGAGCCCAAATTGCCCGATTTCCACCGACCATTTCAAAAGTCTTCCAGTGGTGTCCGGACGATGTAGTGCTCGCCGAAGAGGAAATGTCGTGAGGACAACCACCTCGTGGTCGAACAGGTATTGCCTTAGTTTTCTGACGCTCATGACCAACGCGTACGCCAATTTTTTCATTGGAGTGTATCTCAACTCTGCATCTCTCAGTGATTTACTTACGTAGTAGATTGGTAGATGTGTGCTCCCCTCTGCTCGGACGAGCACTGAACTGATCGCACAGTCAGTGGCCGCCAAGTATAGATACAAAATTTCGCCTGGGACTGGCTTAGATAGGACCTTCGGATCTGATAGATATTCCTTTAGCTTTCCGAAAGCTTTCTCACACTCATCGGTCCATTCGAACCTACCTTTTTTCAAAGCGTCGAAAAAAGGTTTGCAACGATCGCCCGTTCGTGCAATAAATCTGTTCAGCGATGCAAGGCATCCTGTCAACCTCTATACTTCTTTTACGTTCCTCGGGCTTTGCATGTCGATGATTGCTTGAATTTTACTCGAATTTACCTCGATGCCCCGCTGGCTAACCAAGTGCCCCAGAAATTTTCCTGAGCTAACTCCAAAACTGCATTTCTTTGGATTTAACTTCATGTTGTATTCTTTCAAAAAATTGAATGTCATGGCAAGGTGGTGCAGGTGATCCTCTTTCCGCAAGCTTTTGACAACGATGTCGTCGATATAGACCTCCACCATCTCGCCGATGTGCTTTTCAAACATCTTATTTACCAGTCTTTGGTATGTTGCCCCCGCGTTTTTCAAACCGAAAGGCATTCTCTTCCAGCTGTACATGTCGGTCACCGTTATGAAGGCCGTTTGTCGCTGGTCGTCGGGATGCATCGCAATCTGATGGTATCCTGCGAAAGCATCCATGAAAGTTAACATCTCGTGCCCCGCTGTATTGTCTACTAGATGATCGATGTGGGGCATCGGAAAGTGATCTTTTGGACAGGCGTCGTTTAGATCTGTGAAGTCTATACACAATCTCCACGACCCGGTCGTCTTTCTGACGAGCACTGGATTTGCCAACCACTCGGGATCGGTTCCAGTTTTTTCAATTAATTTGTTGTCGATCAATTTCTTGACTTCGACCGCCATAGCCGCATATTTATCAGGCCCAAATTTTCTTCTTTTTTGGGTGATGGGTCTCCTTGTTGGATCAATATTCAATCTGTGGTAGGCATGGTTCGTGTTAATGCCCACCATATCCTCGTGCGACCAGGCGAATGCTTCGATGTTTTCCTTAAAAAATGCGACCATATCAGACCGCAATTGCACTGGTAAATTTGAACCTATGAATACCTCTAGTTCTGGACGAGCTTCGTTTAAATGGATGGTTTCAAGGTCCTCTGCTGGAGTTTCCCGCTCTTTAGGCTCCTTCCAACGAGGATCCTCGATTCCGAACTCTGGCTCAAAGCCTAACCTAGGCTCCAGATCTGGAATGTTTTCTAGAACCTGGTCATCGGGGATCTGATCGCCCGAATCTGTCTGCTCGTCAATCTCCATTGGGGTGTGGTCGTCCACTTCCATGGAGGCGTGCTCGTTCGCCTCCACTTGGTGGTCGTCGAAACGCCGACTGCACTCCCCAACTTCGATCTTTTGATACTTGCTAGGAAGACCCTTCAAGTAGTTCATTTGTTGTTTTTGTTCTTGACACTCAATATACTGGCCAATCATAGGAGTTTCTTTAGAATGACGCTTAGCAAAACGGACGAGACACTTCCTCGCCCGCGTCTGGTCGCCCTTGACGGTTATAACTCCCGCCGGGGTCGGAAATTTTATACAATAAAAGTAAGTAGAGGCGGCCGCCTTGAACTCGTTGAAGAAAGGTCGGCCGAGGAACACGTTGTAGGAAGATGGCATGTCTACAATCAAGAAATCGAGCTGCCGAGCGTGGTGCATTTCTGGCTCTTTCGACGATGCCAGCTCCAGAGATAGTCTGATTTTCCCAAGGGGGAGGTTGCGCGTGTCCCCGAAACCTACGATAACATCATCACAAGGCTCGATATATCCAGCATATCCACCGAGGGCATCCAGAGTATGCTTGAAAAGGACGTTGGTGTATGCCCCGGTGTCGACCATCATGCGATGGACATTAGTCCCCATAATTTTTCCAGTGATGACCAAAGCATCATTGTTTAGTTGCACCATGCCGTTTAGGTTGTCGTCCGTGAAAAGGACTTGATGGGATAGAGGCTTCTCGACAGCCGGAGCGACGCACACTTGATGCACGTTGTTGAGTGCTCGCATGTCACTCTGTTGTCGGCGAACAGACAGAGCAGTCCCGGACTGAGTTCCCCCCAAGGGGCCTTCCAAAACCATACAACCCCCGCCCACGTTGTCGATGTCGCCTGTTGGATTGTTTGGCATGGGAGGAGTTGTTTTCTGGCGGTTAATCTGTTGGCGCAGGTCGTCGATGTCGTCGCGACGTTTCTTTCCCCTGTTGTCGCCATTCCCAAGGGGCTTGATGGATTGGGCGAGCTTGCCCTCATTGTACAGCTTGAAGAGATTTCTCACCAAGTCCCGGCACCCATTAGTGTGGTGGCCGATGGAGTTGTGGTAGTTGCAGAATTTACTACCATCCAAGTTGTCCTCGTTGGTGTGCATTGGCTTGGCTTGGGGGAGCAGATTCTTTCCCCTGACTGCATCAAAAATGCCCTTAGGATCAAGAGAGAGAGATTCTCTGAACTGAATGATTTTTGGGGACTCCTCGAAGGGTCTGAAGTTTGTTGGGCGAGCACTGCCAGCCTGAGTGGTCGCCTTTTTTGGCTGGGACGACTCCCCAGTGTTGGTATTTTTCTTAGGCCAGACCCTCTTGGCCGCTTCAGGTTGCTCGTTAGCCTTGGCGGCGTCCATGATTTCCTCCATTTTAATGAAGTTCCCAGCCCTCGTGCGGAAGTCCGCATAAGAAACTGGGAAAACAGTGTGCATAGATTCCCAGAGCTTGGAACCTATCCTTAGACCAGAAACAGCCGAGATCAGCTTCGTCTCATCGTTTACGGCCTCCCCATCGATCACCAGCCTGTCGAAGCGCTCGATGAAGTCCTTGCCAGATTCAGTCAGTGACTAGCGAATGTTTGCCAAACGTTGCTTTGAGGCTGGGCGAGCAGCAATAGACCCGAAGTAGGTCAAGAAATGTTGCCCCAGCTCAAGGAATGAGGTGATGGATCCGGCACCCAAAGTTGTGTACCAACGATGAGCCCGGTCTCCCAAGGTTAGGGAGAAGTTTCTGCAATGTGTGGCGTCCGTTGCCCCGATTGAGGCCATGTAGTTTGAGTACTTAGACAAGTGTACTCTGGGGTCGGACATTCCATCGTATGCCGCCATGGAGGGCATCTAGATCTTTCTTTGGATGGGGGTGGTGAGGACCGCAACACTTAGTGGAGGAGCGGGCAGAGTGATTGGTGGGGCAGTTCCTTGATTTGAAGCGACCACCTCTGCTCGTAGGGCCTCCATTTCCAACTTCATTATTTTTTGGGTTTCGAGGAACTGGGCGATCTGCCCCTCCTCGGCAGTCTGTGGTCGGAGGACGACGACCTCGTCGCGTTGGCTCCCGTAAGATGCGGCCGGGCGATCATCATGACGTGATCGCCTAGGAGAATGTCTCTCCGAATGGTGGCTGCGATAACTCTTCGCTGGAGCTCGCGAGCCTTGTTCCGGCCCCACTCGATCGAGGGCGGAGACCCTGTCTCCCTGACCTCTCTTGTCAGCGCGATCCCTATAGTCGAATCTATCTGGTCGGCCATCTCTCTCTGGTCGACCTCCCAGGTTGAAGGGCACAGGGCAAGGAGCCTTCCCGTCTCTATCGGCCATGCAATTAAAAACAGAATTTCGGCCTCCTCGGGAGTCTCCCGTATGGCTGTTGTGGGAGTGCTCCGCAGCTTTGTTTTTCCCTTTGTCTTGGGGGTGCACGGAATATGAATGATAGGAACGGTCGTCCTCGTCATTCACGTTGGCCCTAGCCTTCTCCTTCCGAGCTTTGTCGAAGGCCTGATCCTTGGCCTTCTCTACTTCCTCTTTTTCGTTCTGTCTCCTCTTCTCAATGAGGAAGTCTGAGAACTCTTTCAAGTGCTGGGGATCTTTCAAGATGTCCCCCAAATTCATATTTGCAAAAGGATTTGGCGACGGAGTCGCCGGTGGCGGAGGGGGTTCGTTCCCTCCGGGCGGTATGATTCTGTCATGATGAGTATGCTGAGACATCGTTTAAAGAGTGTCTGCTGGCAAAAGATTACAAAGATATGACTGTTCTTAAGCTTTCGACGCTTAAAAACGAAAGATTTGAGTTCTTACGCAGAAGAACGTGCTATTACAACTACTTTCTAAGTAAAGTAACAACAAAAGAAGCTCAAAAACAAAGTTACAAGGAGATCAAACTCCAAAATATGTCTCGAATACCGCAAATACTCAAGAACATAAAAATAAATCAAATACGTAAATGACGTTCTAAAAGGTATATCTACCGATTAAAACCTGAAATAAAGGAGTTTGCAAACCGATCGCTCGATGATCGGTCGAAACTGAGATGAAGAACACGTAAAATGACCCCTCCTTCTTGCGCCAAATGTTGTAAGTGCTTTGAACGGTTGATATGGATGTGGTCTTTTGTAAGCACTAAACAAACATATATTTATAATCGGGATTTATTACGTGTTTATATGGATTAATATGATGATTTATGATGATCTTATGAAGAACTAATGAAGAACACCAAAAGTAGCTTCTTGGAGAAGCTAAAGCTTTGAGCTTGGGAGAGTTTATTGCTTTGGGTTGGGGTGATTGTAGGAAAATTGTAACTTGTCTTTTACAAATGAGCCTTTTAGGCATTATATAGTGGTTTCTGGGGCTGCCCGACCTTTACACGTGGCCAACCCTCATTGGACCTGTACTTCTGCCCGAAAAGGTGATGGGATGGCGCATTTAATGCTAAACCGCCTCTGATGGTCGTCCTCGGCGATATGCCGATGAGCTGAGCCACGGTGGTCGCCGGAGGACCTGGTCGTCGGGGAAGGTGGTCGCCACGCTCCCTGCTGTCTCCCAAGGCTTCAACACTTGTCTTTCTCTAGCTAAAATAGACATGTGCTCGCCAACACATTTGGGCGAGCAGCTAACTAAAACATGTGCTCGCCAACATCTTTGGGCGAGCACTTAAATATATTAAATACATTACTTCTATTACATTTTCTTCATCTTGTTGACTAGTCGTCGCACGACTTCGTTGATTGGTCCTCGCCACGCAAGATGGTGACTAGGATTGACTTGTCAAAGATTGACTTCTTTGACTAGGTATAACAAGCTTATAAGTATATAAATTTGGAGGAGTTCGGAGATATTAAGAAAGACGAGGGAAAGAAGGAGCTCCACTAAGAGGGATCATGATAAGTGGAGTGGAGATGATAGTGAAAAAAGTCAAGTAGATCTAGCCGAGGGGTAACCCCTTTAACTCGTGGGCTTTCTCAGATCCTGCCTATAGCTGAAGAAATATCTGATTTCAAATATCCCTCATCTCCTAAAACAGGACCATGTCACCCTAATTCAAATCTTTATTTTAGGTTCCATAATGATTATGACCATGTAACTAACAATTGTTACACTTTGTGAGGGGCCATTGAGAAGTTGATTCAAAAAGGTCATTTAAAAGAGTGTCATGCGAGATAAAGATCGTGGATATAAGAGAAATGAGGATTCTGAGGGGGGAAACGAGGTAAAGGGATCTCCAAGGAAGAATGGTTCTGGTAAAAAGAAGTGTTTTATCCAAATGAAAGTGGGGGATATGACCTTCTGATCAGGATTCTCATCGAACACGAAAGGCTTCAGTCAGAGCTGCCCATGCTTGGTCAGAAAGAGAAAAGCAGAGGTTGGAGAGTTGAGTAATTCACCCATTATTAATCTTGTTCTAGGGGACGAGGGAACGATGTTAAGACCTCACAATGATACTCTACTCATCATTGTAGAAATTGGAGGTTATGAAGTTTGCAAGAGTTTTTGTGAATACAAGAAGCTTGGTAGATATTATGTTTAAGAGCAGTTTTGAGTTTTGAGAAATTGGACTTAAATGTGGAGTTAAAACCGGTTGAGACGACACTCTTTGGTTTTCTGGGAGGATCTGTTCAACACCTAGGACAGGTTCTACTTCAGGTCCATTTGAGATATTATCCCTTGCACAAAGGTCTGATGATTAAGTTCTTGATAGTGGATGCTCCATCATCTTATAATATTATATTGGGTAGACATTCTCTTAATTTGTTTCAGGCAATAGTGCCGAATTTTGTTTGAAAGTCAAGTTCTCGGTGGGAGAGTAACTTAGAGAGGTCACATGTAGTCAAAGCTCGTCGAAAAAGTGTTATGTACAGACGGTTAAAGAGACCCGACATTCAATGTTCAGGGACCATAGCAGAGGTGAAGATCTCGTGGGTAAGAAGCTCAGAGCTTCTAAGATGATGGAAGAAGATCCTCAAACCCAAATTTGCCCTGAGGAAGATCGAGCTTATGTTGGCCTGTTGAACTTTTTTAAGGGGATATTTACTTTTGGTTTTAAAAACCAGGTTTTGGATTTCAAGATCCAAAACCCGTTTTACTTCGGGATTTAAAAATCGGTTTTTAAAATCCACTCAAAACCACCCCTATCAAACATATTGATTTGACATAATTACTCCAATCATTATATTCTTTCTCAACAATAATATAATAATACTATAATAATATAATAATACAATAATATAATACATTTAATCATTACACAATCAACTAATCATTATAATTTCACTAAATAATAATATAATAATACAAACTCATTCAATCTTACAACTTGATTTGACATAAAGTTAAATCCTCCACTATTTCAAAACTCAAAAGAAACACTCATATTACTATTCATCGAAATTTCAAAAATCAGAATTTCAAAAATCCAATTTTTAAAACCACCTAAAGCCCAAAGTAAACACCCCCTAATGGAAGAATGGTTTCACCATCAAAATTGGGACTAGAATGGCTCAGAGTGTATCAGAGGGTATTGTTTTTCTTTCAAATAAAATGTCTTATAGGTATTTTAAATATTCTTTCATTTTTTTTTCTTAATTAATTTCGTGAAAGGTAATTAATTAAGATCGATAGATGACCATAAATAATTTTTAATAAAATGTCAGATTGTATTGTAGACATTTTATACAAATAATTATTTAGTATTACTACATGGGTGGTGCTAAACATCCAGAATCTGAATATCCAGAAAAGGGCATTTTGGTAATTTTATGTTTTAAGTTGTGTTGAAATGACGAATATACCCTTAAGTGTAATTTGAATTAAATAATAAAATCTCTCTCTCTCTCTCTCTCTCTCTCTCTCTCTCTCTCTCTCTCTCTCTCTCTCTCTCTCTCTCTCTCTCTCTCTCTCTCTCTCTCTCTCTCTCTCTCTCTCTCTCTCTCTCTCTCTCTTCAAGGCATAATAATTACACACAACTCATTTCAAAAGTTGTATTTAATTACACTTCATCTCTTTCTTTTTTCTTCTTTCCTAAGAACTCCATCTTCATTTTTGTGCCGGAAAAAAAATAAAAACTTTGCCTTCTTCGTCGGAATGTCCAACGAAAAAATGGTTGAAAAGTTTTACGTCGTCTTCAAAGGCGTACGAGTAGGTATATACGATAGTTGGAGTGATTGTGCTCCACATGTCCTCGGATTCAAAGGATCCTTGTACAGATCTTACCGGAGTAAAGAAGAGGCTATCGATGCATACACATCCTTTTTCCAGCAGAGGTCGTATGGTGATGATTCCTATTTCCAGCCGACGTCGTATAGAGATGATTCAAATTCGAATCTTGGATTAAATGTGAATGAAGATGAAACGAAGGAGGCTGCTTCAAGTTCTTATCAGCCGACAAGAATCCAAAATGGCCTTATGCAATATTACCACTCTTTAGCCATCCTTGTTCCTATACTTGTGTTTTTTTGTTTTGTTTCTGGAATCGTAGGTGGTTTTGCGAGTTTGTTTTTTTGGTGTTCATTCTATAATTGTAAAATGTAATCTGCATTTCCAGCCCTCAATCAAGCTATGCAATGTTATTTTTTAAAAGTGTGTTTATTGTTAGATTTATTTGATGAATTTACTGGAATTTGTTGGAATTTTAAAGAATCGACGATTGTTAGTGAAATTGGGGAAGATTACAACTTAAATTTCATTAATTCTGATAAGTGAATTCCTTTGATAAGAATTGGAGATTTTTCAAAAGATGTTAATTTGTATTAATTTGGTTATGTTATGAAATTTTTCAAAAGATGTTAATTTGAGAATTTTTACAAGTGAAAGATTGTAATATGTTTCGATTAATTTGATAAATTTATTGGAATTAATAAACTTCAAACAAGATTACATCAAAAAATTGGTGTTAGTCGCTTTAATGGTGTTGTTAATTTAGTTGCTTATCTTACAAAACACAATAAATAAAGTAAACCGACTCATTAATAGCAAAATACCATTTCATTACTAATGGCGAATTTACATTGCAAAATGGTGGGGAATATTACATCCCACAATGACAAAAAAAAAAAAAACAAAGATAAACATAAACTTAAACTTAAACTTAAACAAACACCTAATTAGTAGTAGATAAACTTATCCATTAACCATCATTCTAATCACCCCCACCACCACCACCACCCTGAACGATGTCTTCCATATCGCTTTCACCGCCTCCGCCGCTTCCGCCACCGACACCGCCACCGAAACCACGGCCACAGCCACCGCCACCGCCACCGCCACTTTCTTGATCTCGAACAGTTGAATCAGAGAGCACAATCACTGGAATTTCCTTGACCTTATGAGCTTCAACAAAGAACTCATAATCCTATGCAAGGGATCCTCGTCCAGGATCACATTGCTCAATGATTGTGGTGTGCAGTGAAACAACAATCTCTTCATAAAAAGCTTCACTTCATCTTTGAGTTCTTCGTGTTGCCTCTTTGTGTACTCGTACATGGACAAGAGACCTTTCGGGGAGGAAGGCACAAACTCTTGAAACTGGCCTGACTTTGAAGGTGTTCTTGCCATTTGGGAGAAATTTAGGGTTTAGAATTGAGGATGGATGTAGGGATGAATGAAAGCACAAATGGCTAAGGGTATTTATATTGTCATCCCAGCTTTGCAACCTTTGGCATCCCCCAAATCAGCATCATGACGCATACCCCCACACGCAAAGTATTAAAAAATTATCATTGCCTACATACCCCACCCTACCCCATAATTTATTCATTAATTAACCATTAATACAAAAACAAAATTAAACCTAAACTAATTAAGATAGACTTGTTTCATTTTCACACAAATTAAGAAAACATATTAAATGTTGTTGGAATTCTAATTTTTCATCGTTTCTTCCTATTCTACCTTTACGAAAGAGATGCCATAAAGATTAAATGGTCATTGAAATAAAAAACTAATTAGAGTATTCACTTAATCTGAACAAAATTAAAATTAATTAAGATGAAAGTAGATGAAATTAATTAGAGTATTACTAAATGAAAAATTAATTAAGATAAAAAATAGATGAATTAATTACAGATTTAAGATTTTTTTTTCTTGTTATATAATATTCAAATTTACTTGAAATTAGGAAATATTAAAGTTAAAGTTAAAATAGATGAAATTATTTCCATAATATTCGAATGGCGAATTTACATTGTAAAAATTTACATACTTATAAATTATAATTTGACGAATTTACCTTGTTATATATAATATTCGAATTTATTTAAAATTAGCAAATATTAAAGTTAAATTAGCAAAAACTTTTTCCATAATATTCGAATCTGACTTTTAAACATTTCCATACTTATAATTAGACACTTTGTCAAAATTTCCAATTAAGAAATGTCCGATTAAGATTTAATTTAAAACTTTGTCAAATTTACCTTATAAAAATTTCTTATTTATAAACAAAATTGAACATTTATATTATTATTGTGATATAAAATTAAAATTAAAAGTGCAAAATTAACATACAAAATCACATACGGTTGATATTCACTTGCATAACAAAAGGTGGAAAATTTTCAACCAATCAAGGGCGCTATATGCCCATACATACTTATATAACAAAAAACATAATTAAAATACTAAAAGAGTCCATCATCCATCATACTAAAATATAAAAATAAAACATACATAAACTGGTAAAAAAAAACAGCCCATTCACTCACGCCACCACCTTCAAACCCCAAAGTAAATTTTGTGTTGTGCATCGTATGCAGCAACAGCTTCATCCAGATCAGCGCTCACCTCCGCACGTAGGACGTCATCCTCTATCCCCATGACCCTACGCTCCAGAGACTGACGAGCGTGGAGTAAACCTTGAAGCCTGTCCCAACGCTGCCTTAGAAAACGTCTCTCGGCCTGGTGCCTCAAACGCAACTGATGCACTTCACGGCGGTTGTTCTGGAAAATTTCCATTAGGCCAGTGAAGTAATCCTAGAAATACAAAACAAAATAAATCAATCAAACAACAAAATAATTAAACAATAGATATGTAGAAAATAAAAAAATCACAGAAACGAAGGAGAATGAGAGATTGATTTTGTCAAGAATCAAATAAACCCTACCACCCCCTTAGACATTGATTTTGAATGATGATTGTTTGAGAGAATGAGAGATGAGAGTTTATGTTTTGCGGATGTGAGAGTGGCACGGTTGAAATGAAAGGGCAAGGGTTCCAATTTATACGCTTGAAATGAAAGGGCAAGGGTTTATGAAAGGTCTAATTTAATTTCAATCTTAATCGGACATTAAATATTAATTTAAATCGTAATTTAAATCTTAATTTAACATAATTAACCTAGCTCCGTATTAATTTAAATCTTAATTTAACATAATTAACCTAGCTCCGTATTAATTTAAATCTTAATCGGACATTTTTTAATTGAAAATTTTGACATTTCTTATAAAAATTGAAGTTAAATCTTAATTTAATTTATCTTAATTTAATAACATAATTAACCTAGGTAAAGATAATACTCCGTATTAATTTAAATCTTAATCGGACATTTCTTAATCGGACATTAAAACTAATTAAAATCGTAATTTAAATCTTAATTTAAATCTTAATCGGACATTTCTGCCCTAAATTCGATTACATTCACACCCAAACACAACTCTTCACGCATACACCCCTTCTCGCTTCTGCCCTAAATTCGATTACATTCACACCCAAACCCAACTCTTCACGCATACACCCCTATGGCCTTAAATTAATTTTAGGGTTATCACACACACACATATGTTCTTGATCAACACTCTTCAACCTATTCAAATCTCAAACATGCCAGAAACAAGAGCCGCCTCCAGAAAATTACGATTTACCGTCGGAAACAACCCTGAGGAGATCGCCCATGAAATTCGACAGAATCCGCATAGATTTTTTACTGTCAAATGCAAGACAACTGAATGCCACAATCGTTTGGTATTTTGTTTCGCACATATTTCCATTATTTATTTTTTAAGTTATTCTTAACATTGATTTCGTTTCGCATATTGCAGAACCTACCGAAGAATGATCCTGACCTGTTGGGGTACGAGGGGAGGATGATCATAGTTTGTGCACGGTACTCGGGGATTGAGTATCAGTGCAGGTACGAATTTCATCGGATTGACGAACGTCCAAGAGGAATTAGTCGATTGTCGAGTGGTTGGACCAAGCTCGCGGATACATTGAGAATTAGCCAGGGGGATACTCTTCACTTTGAGCGTGATGTCCAGGTTCCCTTCAAATTCTATGTATCTGTCGTCAAGCATGACAATGCAATTAAGGTGGAAAACGAGGGCTGGATTTAAAGTTTAGGGTTGGTTCAATATTTATGTGAATTTTCAAATTTTAATGTTATGGTATCGGATGTTTGTGTTAATTTTGGAACTGAATTTCAACGTTTTTTATTTTGGCAATGAATTTTGGCATGACTTTTAATCTACTATCAATTGAATTGTAAACTATGACTCTGGGTTTAGCATATATGAATTTAGCATAGGATGATATGAATCTGGTTTTAGGGTTTATCATATATGAATTCATAAGTCATAAAGTTACAGCCCTTACAACTGTGTTCTGATACATTAAGCATAGGATGATATGTAAACATTAAAGCCTTAAACTGTCTTCTGATACATTAAGATCATCATTTAAGTCGAAAAGGAATTCCTCGTTGTTGTCTTCTTGAATTGTTGATCCCCTTCCACGTCCCCTTCCCCTTGTAGCGGGTTCACCACGTCCCCTTCCCCTTCCACGTCCCCCGGGCTCACTCCTTCCACGTCCACGTCCACGTCCTCGTCCCCGTCCCCTACCACGTATTTCCGAACTTGACCTGTAGCGATTAATTATATGCCTTCCTACTGTTCTTGCAACATGGGGGTTTAGTAGTGGAGCCCCCCTTATCTCCGGACTTGGTGATCTCCTTGACGGTCCATCATCATCATCATCCGTTGTGGTTGTAGGAGGGTTCCAATTAAGCAATGCATTTTTCATCTCGTTACAACTATTTTCAACAAACTCCAACTTTGCTGTGTTCCCCATTGCCAAATCCGCAGCTTGTTGAAACAATTTTTCAATTCCTTGATATTTCTTGTACTCATCCGTCATGTGAGGATAACCTCCTCCGACAAAAATATGGCAATGTCGTCGGTACACATCTTTTCTCCATCGATGTAACAAATACCTTTCGTTCACAGTTTGGATGTCCTTTTGTGACAACACTTTCATTATATGAGGACAAAATATCCCCTTAAACTCAAACTTCTTGCAATTGCAATTGATGTATTCTCCCATTGTCCTCCACTCAACCGTATATGTAAATTCCTTGACATATAAATTGTTCACAATGCTCCTTTCAAGAACCCTAAATCTTTCAATTCCAACATCATTCAAATCTTGAGCTGCCTCTTCGGCAGTCAGTGGAACTACATGACAATAAATCATCCTTTTTATTTCTTCTTGAACACGATTGAAAATAGAATTCATGTATGCCCGTTGAAATTGCTTCTCCCATTGAAACTGAGAGTGGCACTTAATGACCCTGTTCTTCGACTGGAAGTCAGCCATAAACTCCTTATGAAACTTATTACCGATAGCAATATCGTATTGTTCCATGAATTGTTTGAGTGTGCTTCTGGAGTGAACAAAATCATCAAAATAACCATGCATTCCCTCACTTCGTTGTGTCGAAATCATTCCAGCCCAAAACGTGTGGTGCAAGTAAACTGGAACCCATTTCTCTCTTTCGTTGTACAAACTGGTTAACCATTCGTTATTTTTCAACCGGTATTTCACCAAGAACTCAGCCCATTTCCTCTGAAACATCTCGATGGTTATGCTGTCGTACACGAGTCCTTTAAATTCAACAGTGCATGATTTAATATCACGAACCCTTTTGAACTTTTCTCCCACTTTTGATAAAATATGCCATATGTAATACCGATGAATAGTGTTCGGCATCAACTCCCTTATAGCTATTTTAATGGTTTCAGCTTGGTCTGTGATTATGGCAGTAGGGTGAATGCCACCCATTGCTTCTAACCAATTCGAAAAAACCCACTTATACGTATCTGCCCTTTCATTGCTCACCAACGCACACCCTAGCAAGATCGAGTGACCATGATGATTAACCCCAACGATTGTTGCAAATGGCATTTTGTACCTATTTTTCCAAAACAAAATTATTCCAAAACCAATCCTTAAAAAAAGTTAATGTAAACAACACAACCATAAAAACTCATAATGTAAACATTCTCAAAACAACACATATGCATGAACAACCAAAAACACCCTAAACCCTAAATGTTAATGTAAGCATTCGGAAATTAATTTTGTACCTATTGACGAGATACGTTGTGTCTAAACTCACGACGTCATGAAACTCTTCGTAAGCAGCTTTACTTCTAGGATGGAACCACAAAACGTTGCATAACCTATTATCATCGTCAATATCCATCAAATGAAAGAAGCTGCTATCCCTCACTTGAAGTTTAGCAAACATCATACGGATTGCTTCTACGTCTCCCTCACCTAATCTCAGCCTTCTTCTTTGTTCAATGAAATTCCTACAATCCTTAGGAAGGCACCCAATATTTTCTGGGCCACCCGATTGAACTTCACATAATCTTACATTTTTGCATGTCCTTATTCCCGCAATATCATTTGCTTCTAGTTGCCTCTTCATGTGGACACTCAAATGTCTATGAGCAGGCATTAACGGGGAGAAGACTGGATCGATTTTATGGTTGTGTTCATGCACCATTTTACTAACCGTCCAAGTTCCATCATCGAGTTTTTTTGCATTCAAACGAGCTTTGCAATTAACTTTTTTCGACGCCTTATTTGCCTTAGAAACCCCAGCCTTATCACAAATCATCAAAGCATATTTGTATTGTGATTCATCCCCTTTCACCAGTGTCTGTTTAACAATGCTAAAACCCTTTCTTCTAGCATGTTCCTGATAAGCTTTAAACAACTCATCAATGCTCCCATAGACCATTCCAGTTTCTACAACAACTTCATCGTTGTTAACATTTTGCTCGTTGTTAACTGTCGGATGAGGTGGTGTTGAGCGACCATGAATATTATCTTCGTCAACGGAATCATCGATGTTAACTGTCGGATGAGGTGGTGTTGAATGGCCTTGAATATTCTCTTCGTCGTCGTCGTCGAAATAATATCCAAAAATTGATTGAAGTAATTCACGATCAGCCATATATTGTTGAATGGATGATGAAAAAGATGTTCGGATTTCGGGTAGGGTTGATAATGGCGGATTTTTTTTTTTTTTTTTTTTGTTTAACAGACAAAACGAAAATGAAAATGGTGGGAACTTAAGTTATAATGGCAATGGTGGCTTTAATGGTGGGAGAAAGAGAAAGAGAAAGAGAAAGAGAAGGAGAAAGAGTGTGGGAGAAGAATGCATTAAATGTGCCGTCAAAAAAATTAATCATGACATTGCATTAAATGCAGCCCCATGCAGCCCCAATATTTAAACATTAATTCTGACGCATGCCATTTTAATTAATTTATTAGTATTATAACTAAGTGAGGGTAAAATAGTAATATCGCAATTAATAAACAATTAATTAAATTAAAATCCAGATTTTGGATATCCAGAATCTGGATGCATAGCATTACCGTTACTACATTAACTGTATTAGAGAAAAAAATTGTCCTTTTTCGCTCTTGCAGAGATATTAAATATTGACTTTGTCCCATTAAGATAGTACTTCTTTCTTCTTTGGATTGTCTCAACTAGATTTTTACCCGTGATTAATTTTTTTTTTTTATCTACTAGTGTCTTCATAATTTACTTGTTTGTAAAAAAAAAATTACAATTTATATATGCGCTCAACAAAACCATAATTTTTTAATTAAAACATGATAAAAAAATCCAGTGAACTTAGAATAATTGTTCGACAAAAACTTATATACAATATTTCACCATAGGCTTATGGTGCAATTTGACTAATTCTTATGTTTTTATCCGGTAACCAGTCGCTCTTCTTCCTTCTTTCCCGGTCGCTTCTTCTCCTTCCTTTCTCTTCTGCGTTCTGCGCTTTCTTCCTCCCCGGTCCCTTCTTATCTTCTGCTTCTTTTCTTCTCTTCTGCGCAAAATATGCAGCGCAACTTTCATTAAAAAAAAAAAAAAAAATCAGATCAGATCTGATCTGCTAATCACAAAGAGAAAAATCATTATTTATTTTTTGAATAAATTTCTGAATGAGAAAAAATCAACAATAATACCACACACAAATTTATTTCAATTAATTGTTGATAATTATGTCTTTTTATTTGTAAGGATCGATAAATTATTCAACATGGTGTGTTTTTCGTGTTTTTAATTATTGTTCTTCGTGTTTTTTAATGTGGGTATCTCATTCACTCTCAATAATGGCGTTTTATTTATACAGTAACACATCTTTCTTAATACAGTAATACACTTGTGTTTATATAGTAACACATTTTTCTGTGTTACTTTAAGGTCAAATATGTGTTACTCAAAAGTCAATTCTGTGTTACATGTCCTTACAGTAACACGTATTTGTCCGTACAGTAACATATAATTACCTTTATAGTAACACAGACCTGAAACCCGTTATCCTGTTAGTCCCCTGCGCGCGACTTTTGCGCGATTTTTAAGGAAATATTCATTTGACCGGTCAAACCCGCTACAGATCCGCGAATTTTGACCCTTCCTTAAATATCCTAATATTTCACGTGAAATATTGCACATAAGTGCGGCCCTAATTGTTCATATTTTCCTAAAATCCTAAATTTAGCACATAAAATAGACCTAAGGTTATAATCTTAAATTTTTTTAATAATGAATCTATGCAGTATAAAATAACACATTATTTTTTCTTCAATTTTATATTCATTTATCGTGCAAAAAGATAAAAAATAATTAGCAAAGAAACTAAAAGCAAATCTCAAAATTACACAAGTTTCAAAAGGTTTTCCAGATTTCTGAAGCTAATAGAGTATGTGAGATACTATATTGATTTTTTTTTATGCTAGAACATGTTGCACTGATTGCTTTCCTCATAAAATATAGGATAAGCATAGTTTTTTTTTTTTTTTTTTGGGATAAACATATTGCAACAAATTTCATCAATTAAGTAAAATCAATAACATATTTGATAGATTTTGCAACTTTCTATTAGAATCACCACACAAGTATTGCTAAAAAGTCGAAAGGTTTGCAACTGAACCATGTAGATTGAAAGCCCACAATTTTCGTTGCAGATGCTCCAACTGTATAATATATCAGGGAAAAAATCTTTAATCAAATTTAACAAAGGAAACACCTTTGTTCCAAAATATTCACATACCTAAAGAATAATTTCTATAACCACACGAAAAAATAAAAGATAAGAAAAAACACCAACAACATTATAACACAAATACAAAGCAATATCATGTATAGTTCTTGGATAATTCTAAAGACTAATTTTCTAAAGCATTGAATAACATATAAACACTAAATAATTATTATAAAAATCTTAAAATTAGAAGAGGGAGCGTTTGAAATACTCATTGGCAACAATAATAAACATCAGTTGAAAACTCAATAAAGCACATGAATTACCCGGACTTTGTAAAACAATTGTTGAAAGTACAAATAATTTCCATACTTTACTTTAAATGGAACCACTCTCTTAATTTCTCTTTGGGAGGAAGCTTGCTTTACTGCTGCAAGAAGATCTAGATAATTTTACTAACTCCATACACTATCTAAACAAATAATTTCATGCTTGTAGCAGTCTTGGGACTCTACATGTAGTTTTTGCCTTCGGCAAACACACAAATATTATGCACTACATCATCACAATTTGTCATATTGGTGACTCCAAAACATGACACTTATTTAGCAAGGGGAGCATTTAATAGTCAATTAATCTCCTGAACCGCTTACTTGAAAGTCTCGTCTCTATTGCCTCGTAAATGTAATAATAATTATTTATATTTGATGGAAGCTCCTCTACATCATATAAGTGAATCCACCCTATATGGCACCATGCAAACACAATGAAATATATGCTCATGTTTCTATTAAAAGGTTCAAATGTCAACAATGGAATAAGAAAGCTTTGCCTAGACTATTTATAAACGAATCTACATTATTTTTTTGATAAGAAGAAGAGAGATTCCAATTTTCCAAAGTTTCATTCTCTCACAAAACTCTAATTTAAATGGCTTCAAAGGAACACCTATATAAAAGGAGATTTTCATAAACATGATTCCATATTATGGAGAGAAATAATTGTAATGTTAATTGCTACAACAATTTCAATTCAATCATGAACAGTATGCAATAGATTCCTCTTATTCTCTACGATATCACTCGACTCAATTCCAAAACCTTAGTTTTCAAAGCTTTATCACACTTTTTTTCTTCTAATTAAATATTTAACAACTACAAACAACAAACTTTTTATCAGTAATGTACTTACAAAAACATTCTCCGACATCATTCAAACAATCAAATCCAAAGCCATATACTTAGATCCTACTTCATTTAAAACATATAGTAAGGACAAAAAATAGAAAAAAAAATACATATTTTTAGGTATATGTACCTTGCAAGGCCAACGGTAAAAGTGAAAGAAAACACGCTCGCTAGCCTTGACAATAGAGCAAAACTCCTTCTCGTTTGGGATCTCCGTGTATTCGTCGTGTGGCCTAGGGCGATCCAACGACTCATTTTCTCCGTCATTTTCTTCATCTACTACAACCGTAACTCTCTCAACACTTTTATATCATCCAAATCTAGCCACTCCAATGCCATATTTCCTCATCTATCTTCCATGGCCTTCGCCACCATCAGTACTTGCTTCTTTCATACCTGTAAAATTATATCAGAGAATTGAATTACCAAAAACAATAATATCCAAAACTGCATGAAAAGCATTTAAAACTTGTGGGAAGAGGTCAATACTGAAAAAGATAAGAAATTGAGGAGACAAAAAAAAAAAAAAAAAAAAAACAAAAAAAAAGAGGGAGAAACAAAAATACGATAAAGTAAACCTAGGAATATAATTTACCCTAGAAACTCTTTGTTGTTCACATGCCGTCTAAATTCAATTACTCTCTCTTCAAAATGAAGTGGACTAAAAAACTGACACATGTTCCTCAAATTTGACATGTTAGATTTCTGCAATTAGTATTTGCTAAACCTTAGTTCTCAGTACTTCCAAAAGTCCAAAAATACAACATTGGGTGTTTACATATTCATTGAATTAATGAACTCTGACTTTAGAATTTCAATGCACAAAACAGTTATGGAGGTCCAAGCAATGCTTTTATTAAAATACATGTATATCAACGTAAAAATATTGTGCAGAAAGTCACCTATGTATTCTGAGCACCTCAATAACAATAAATGCTTAGAAGAAGGCTCTACTCCCATAAAATACTCGAGACCCAGAGTTCTTCGATACTAAAGACCTAATTCCAGAAAATCCATCAAGAATCAAACACAATCTATCTTAAACGCAAAAGGGAAAAAAAGGATCTTGGAGAAATTTCTAGAAGATACCCTTGCCGCCGCCGATGACTTTGTGAACAGGCTTCTCTCTGGCGAACCAGACATAAACACATGGAATGCCTGTGTATCCAGAATTATAATTTGTGCACCTTATACCATAACCTAAAACAGAGAAAACCAAGAGCCACTTTACATTAGAAATCGAAGAGATCCAAGACTCCCATTTCAACAATTATAGGTCATTGAGCTCATTAACTGGATTCAGGTTTCAAAATTAATTAATGAACTTTCAGTTTCACAATAAAAAATGGTAAAAATTGCTCAAAATGCCATGTGGCGAATAGAGAAGGTATCTAAAATGTACATATGTCGAACTCTAGAGAGACCGCGCCCTTCTTTTATATATATATATATATATATATATAATAAAAAATGGTAGAAATTGTTCAAATTGCTATGTGGCGAATGGAGAAGGTACAGTATATATGTTTTCCAATAGGTCAAGAGCACCAAGCAGATGCTTAGGAACGGAGCAAATTGCAATGTAACGCAAATATAATTTGACATATCAAAACTATTAGATAAAAATGAAGCAGCAAACTTGTTGTCTCTTAAACTTTTCAATCACTTCTTCCAGACGTGTAACCTTGTTCTCCAACTCATGCATCTAAACCTCTAAACCAAATTTCTAAGCTACCAACAACAAACAAATAAAGGAATCAACACCCACTCATGAAATGCTTGAAAAAACCCCATGCTTTCCTTGCTCGTGATCTCACTGTATAATCGTTGTTCTTTATCCATCATCCTCTTTTGCCTTCTTTCAATTCTCCTTTCTGCTATATCATCAGGAGCAAGCCTTTTTCTCATAGGTGTGTGTGATAAAGTGCCTTCGGGAATTAAATTATCCTACCAAAGTTTTAAAGAAGAGCAAATAGATAACTCAAATATATTTAAGACAATTATTGATAAACTTTGATTTTCTGTTAAAATTTATTGTGCTCCAAAGCTCATCTAGCTATTTTTCGCACTCTCAAGAGCCTCACTCACCATTTAATCCACTATTAGCCACTCAAAATTAATTCTTCCAGATTATTTTTGAGAGTATTATTACCACTTAAAAGTACCTGCACAACTCAACTTTAGTTATAAGTATTAAGATTAATGTTTCTTTCTATACAATATGTTTAAACAGTAATGTCATGTAGTTGACAAAGTGGGATAGCTCAAGTGGTTGGAGCACCACTACCTAGGCCTTAGGTCCTGGGTTCGAGTCATGGGGAGGGGAAAATGGATGGGTATTTAACTTGTAATAAAAAAAAAAAAGTAATGTCATGTAGTTAAAGATGGATGCATATGTATGATCAGATCAAATAAACCCGTAAGCTATTTCATCCATCACGGAGAAGTTGATGTAGCAACTGAATGTGGACAAAGTGGGATAGCTCAGGTTCGAGTCATGGGGAGGGGAAAAAAGGGATGGGTATTTAACTTCCATCAAAAAAAAAAAAAAGCAACTGAATGTGTCCTCACCCAATCCGGATTTTCAAAACCTGTCTCATACCCCTCCACGTCGAATCTGGAAAATCAAGACATTTCTTATTTAGAATTACAGAATTTACAGAGATAAAAACTACATTATTGCAATTTTACAATCAACACACACCAATAAAATCATTATTTTTACAACACAATAAAGAGATCTCAACTATATGCATCATACCTTGTCATAGTGTTTTCTGTTCAATCAGAACTATCTGCCACTAAATCAAATTATGAAAAATAATTCCCAAGGGAAAAATCTAGGATTGAGAAACCAGGCTTATAAATTGTAGTATTGATGAAATCACTTAAATATGATAAACGTTCTATTTAGGTATATGAAATTTAACACTTAATTCCCATCAATGTCTGGGTTGGGGGGTAAATCCAATTTGGTAAAATATATCAACTTGCAATCCTTTCAAGGAAAAAGCTCCCGCAGAGGTTTCATGATGAAAATTCAGAGCAATTACACTCCCTCTTGGAGAAATTTCACAGTTAGCTAGCTATCAATTTAGTAGCATCCCTAAGAAAATTATGCAACTCATGCAATCTTCTGCCAGATTGATGCAGAAACAGAGAAAATACAAACCAATCATTTATGAACACCAAAAACAATATCAGTAGCGGCATAACAATGATAAAACATTGATTAAGTAATCAATTATGAAATTACCACAAACAGAAATAAAGAGAACTACAAAGGACATAATTTTTCAAGAAACTTGAGTTTGTAATGAGATGAAATATAATATTAAAGTTGAGAGATTTTATTTGTTTAGTGAATCATGTCATAAAGTTGAATGGTGAGGCCGAATGGAATATGATATATATCAGCAATACATCCAAAACCATATTAAGCAATTCATGTGGTAAACTTAACTGAGAATTTTTTTCAAACAAGAAACAGTCATCTATTTTGTTTACCTCAAAAAAACTAAAGCATAAGTTGCGATATGCACACCATAGATCAATTATTCATTTATTCTCTCTACACTCTGAAAGAAACTCATAAATCGTGTAGATAGTGAAGATTATGCAATAAGAAAAATACTCTTCTTCTGCTTGTTTTCTAGTATTTATTCTATCCTGAATTGAAATATTTTGTCTCTCTGTACAGATAAATGGTTCTACAAAATGAGAATAATTTTCATTCCCGTAGAATTATATCCAACAGATTTCCTTTTCTCTAAGACCATTATGTATATAGAATCAAGCTAATCAATCAAGGCATGCAGATTGGGGATACATTGACAAGCAGAGTTCGAAATCAATCAAGGCATGCATCTACACCATTCAGATAAGCCTTAACCTTCAATTATTTCTTCTAAACAAAACACATTACACCCAGTAATTTTAATTTTAGGCATCATCAAGAATGAGTTCATATAAATGTATGCACAAACTTCGACCTCAATTTGGAGCAAACAAATTATTTAGGGAAATTTTTTTAGATATTCAATATAATGGAGAACTAACAATCGAGTAACAAAAGCAAGCAATAGAGCATTAAAACCTTGGAAAGTTCCTTAGAATCATATCAGTCCTCTTCCAAAAAGCTCTCAACTTTCAGTTTATCACAGAAGGGAGAAGGGAAAACAAAGAACAACCACAAAAAAACCCTTACAGAAAACCATTGGAGGTTGTGGACAGTGATAGAGACCACTTCGATCTTCAGATTGAAGTTTTTGTCGATCGATCGCCCTTTCTGTTAAAGTCATATTTGAAGACGGCTACAGTCAGTACAGTCCTCGGCGGCAGCGTGGGTGTTTCAGAAGTTCCGGCGGTGGTGAAACTGAGGAGATGAAAAGGATTCTAAAAAAATTGAACGTGGAAGACGATGATTAGAAATGGCCAAATGGGAAACTAAACCTGCAAACTGTTCGGTGTCCATTGCAAAATGACGTGAACTCTTCGTTTTCCCCGGTAAAATGACATGTCGCTTAATTTGACACATGCCAAAATAGTATTTGTCTCAAATGACACGTGGCGACAGGTTGGATAGACTCAAATGATACATGTCGAAAGAATGAGAACTCCAAAATGACACATGTCGAATGGCTAGAAAGACTTTTCCCCTTTTATTATATAAGATTATAGTTCATTCTATATATTAAACTAGTGCAAGACCCGCGTTTTACGCGGGGTTGGAATAAATTTATAAAATATTATAATTTATTTATTAAAAAAATAATATTTAAAATATGTATATATTTGTAAAATTGTTAATTTATTAAAAGATAATTTATTTATTTATTGTCATTGCAAAAGACAATATAATAGAACTTTACTACCAACACTCCTTCTAGAAAGAATTTATGCTTCAATAATGTAATTTTCAAGTCATGTAACAATCAGTTTAATTTCATTGCACAAATCGAACATTCGATCAATGTTCCTAAGCTATTCCACCTGGTCTAAACTTCAATGGACAAACATTGTCTAAACTCAAATACTCCTTTCACTTTTAATTAAGTGTCATTTTAACAATTTTCAACAAATTAAAATATATAATCGTGGACCATTTTACCCTTCATTAATGATAACTAATTTTAATATTAAATTTATGTTTAGTAATGAATGTGGTCAATATTGTAGGTGATATTCATGTATACAATAATTAAGGTTTATCCATGATTTATGCTATCGTACTATATTTAAAAGGGAAAAAGTTTAAATCAAGGTAAAGAAAATGGAAGGAGTATAATGTATAAGGGTAAAAGTGTCAAAATTAAAGAAAAAGGTGTAGAATGACACTTATTTTAAAAATATTAAAAAGGGTAAAATGACACTTAATAAAAACGGAGGGAGTATTTCATTTTATCATCAAGTTTCATCGTGAAACTGTCTCGTTAATACTTTCAATTTTTTTATGTATTTGAGCAAGTATAACTCTAATTAATATCTTCACTTACATATCCTTGAGAGAAGAGAAGTTATACCATTGCCCTATAATATATATATATATATATATATATATAATAAACAATGAATTTATATATTTTTACTTTGTTCACGTTAATTAATATCTTCACTTACATTTTCTAAGTATAATATTCGAATTTTTTGGCACTTCAATTAATTTTTAATTCAAGTATTTTTCAATTTATTCAATAAAAAGTGTTCTATTTAAATCAAGTTATATACGAATTATTGACTTTGTATAAATTGGACCCTTATGTATTGTGAGAACTTAATTGTTAATATAAAAATGAGAAAATCAAAGTATTCATACTTTTATTTAAAATATTTAAAAACATATTAACATTGTCATATTTGATTATAAAAGTTGAAATTTCAATTTGGAAAGAGAGAAAATGTTTATTTTACTTTCATTAGGACTTTTCTTTTGGTTAGATTTACGTTTCAACTATTGCAGGACTGTTAAAAGTGAACCGATTAAAATCCTAATCCGTTTAGTCTACGACACTATTGAGTTAGTGACAATTCAATAAATATTACTTATGGGAAATAAATCGTGTACAATTATATTTGCTACATTATGATCATATTATTTCCTTAGTTAATCAATTATAAGATTACTATATTATATTCTTGCATCGGTAACCAATTAGAAGATTATCATATTATAATTACAATTTTTTCATTAAGTGAAATTCGAATTTAAATAAATATTCATATGAATCTTTATGAATTGAATTTAAATGCAAATAAATGTCTTAATGAAAGTTAATTTTGATTTGAGTGAATATAAGAAATTTTGTTACCAATAATTTTTTGAGTATTAGTCAACAATTTATGTATTAATTTTATGAAGAGATTAGACAACACATATTTGTAAATATATGATATTAAGAATTAAAATTCACTCAATATAATGCCCATTTTTTTAGTTGTCCATGCAAAGCGCAAAACTCGAATTAGTCGGTCCTTGAACCATATACCGAGGCATCAAAAGTTATTTAGTCCGAATTTTTAATTAATTCACGCGTTATTTTTTTTTTAGTAATCGGTTACATCATGTGTTTATATTACTACATTTAGACTCCTATAATATGGACCTTGACATTTATACTTTTAGTTCAATACATATTGAATTAGATGCAAATACAAATCTTGATCAGAACCGCAACTAAATAAAAATAATTTTCATTCAATATGCCAAATTTAATTGCGACAAATTAGCATTTTCCAAAATTTTAAAAATATCATAATTGCAATTAAGTAATAAATATTTTTAATCAACATTAGACGTTGAATAATTATCCCTCTATAATAGGAAACAACCTTATATAATTATATATGTACTTAATGTGTTGCTAGAGCCTAGAACTATGTATTTAAAATTTATAATAATATATGATTGTATTTGGAATCTTAGATGCCATACATTTATCAAATCAACTATTCAATTTAATCGATTTTTAATTATTATCTAAAATTTTAAATAAAAATAAATAAATAAAATTCTTTTACGTATATTTAATTGCATTGTAATTTAAATTGATCTTTCCTATATTATGTTAGTTATTAGATCGAGTCAATAAAAAGTTGAATAATTATCCCTCTATAATAGGAAACAACCTTATATAATTATATATGTACTTAATGTGTTGCTAGAGCCTAGAACTATGTATTTAAAATTTATAACAATATATGATTGTATTTGGAATTTTGGATGTCATACATTTATCAAATCAACTATTCAATTTAATCGATTTTTAATTATTATCTAAAATTTTAAATAAAAATAAATAAAAAAATTCTTTTACGTATATTTAATTGCATTGTAATTTAAATTGATCTTTCCTATATTATGTTAGTTATTAGATCGAGTCAATAAAAAGTTATCATATATTCATATGCTACATATTTGTTAATAATTATATTGATTTGGTTTAAAGTATTTTTAACATATCTTTAACATATTTTTCGTCCAATAATTTATACAAAATATTGCAAATCAAAGGATTAATTTACTAATTAAGTTTAATTGTTGTTTCATAAATTAAAAACCATATTTAAATTGTGAATGTGAAAACGGAACAATATAGTAACCGAAGGAGTGATGATAATAATTACAAATTAATCTACATTGAGGCAAAAATAAATCGTAAATAATAAATAAATAGAAAATATGGAAACAATACAATGTAGTGACATAATGAGTGATAGTAATAATTTCAATTTATGAAAATTTATAATCAACATAAATTGTGTTTTTTTTTAAATACGTTTTTTGCAATATTTTAAAATTTATATATAAATTGTAGTAAAATTTATGAGTTTAATTTATTAATTAACGTTTTTTTGTAGGTTACATATAAATTTCAAAACATGAAAATTTATTAATTATAGTGAATAATGACAATAGAAACGTATTAATTAAGATTAATTTCATTGTAATATACACGAATATGGGCTAATCAATGTATACAAATTGACATCCAAGATTAAATTCTAAATCATCAAAAAAAAAAAAAAAATTACATCAATTCGAATATAAAGTACATTCCCCTACATTTTCAATGACAAAAAAATTAAAGATATGTACATTTTTTATGGATTTCAGATAAGTTGACTTTTACACCAACGTCGTATAGTTGTTCTTAATTTTGGAACGGGCGTTTTCAACTTGAATTGAGTCATATGACTGGATTTTAGCGTAGTATAATTGCACCCGAAGAGTGAAATTTTCGCTCATAGAAATCAATATTAGAGATCTACAATAAAATCATACATGTTGATATAAGGGGATTATAATAGATTGTCGAATTGTTAAAAACGAAAGTTAAGATAAATTACATCGAAAACAAAAGTTAAGAGAAATTCGAATTAATATTAGAGATCGACAATATAGAAAAACAAAAATTCTTGCTACATAAGATACTAAAACTAACCATTTAGATTGAAGAACACACCATTAAAATAAAAGGAGAATGAGACCCGTGTATGGGAGATGAGATTAAATTACAAATTAGAGAAAAATGTGAAAGATTGAGTGATTGAAATGAAAAAGATGTGATATTATATAGAAAATGAAATTAAGATTGAACGGTTATAATTAATTTGTTTAAATGGACGGATTAGATTAAAAAGAAGATGAGGAAAATGTGGTAAGAATGGAGATTTTGAAACGGTGACATTTGAGAGGAGAGAGGTTGTCTTAAAGGAATAGAACTACGACATGTGGCACTAAGAAGGTTTACAAATATATATATAGAGATGGGTGTAAATTGTTTAAAAGACTCATATTTAATGTGAATTTAAATTATTTAAATTGTACGTTTTCGTATTCAGTAAATAAGAGTATATCACAAACTCTATAGCAAAATTCAGTATATCACAAACTCTATACCAAAATTCAAAATTTTGAACATAATAAATAATGTTTTATTATACTTTTTCTCAACTTTACAATTTTCTTAATTTTTGTGATAAGTATAATAAATGACTTCATAATAATTTTCATAAATTATTCATTAAAATTTTGAAATTAAAAGCTAAAGTGGAACATTGATGAAAATTGACTTTTTTAATATGTGAGAAAAATCAAAAGCAACATTTAAAATATCATAAATTATTCTTTCCTTTAGTTTTTTGTGACAGCTATTCTTTCCTTTAGTTGATTTGAGGGTAAAAATGATTAAATTTAATATTTCATAAATTTATTATAAATCACTAAAAATACAAAATATTTAGAGTAATACTTTTTTGTACTAGTCACATATAACTGGTATAACTAATATGGGTGATACTTGGGTACACTCATATGTAACATACTCACCAATTTTAATTTTAATTTTTTATATATTTTATTTGCAATATGAGTTCACCCAAAAATCATTTTTTTATTACGATTATCTGCACACGTTCATTTTATGAGTTCACCCACAAATCATTTCTTTTTATCACAGTTATCTGCATCTATTCATTGTATGAGTTCACCCCCAAATTATTTTTTTACCACGATTATCTGCACCTCCTCATTTTATGAGTTCACCGCAAAATATTTTTTAAAAAATAATTACTACTGTACATTTTAAAGACTATACCATCCTAATATTAATTTACACAAAATATAATATAATCAACCATAATTTGTATATTTACAATCTGCAGTCGAGTCATTGCCAAGTTATCATCGACTAAGCACCAAGTCACCCATAATTTTAGAAAAAATAATGTAAAAACATAATTAAAAAAACTATCGAAATTAGCCACAAATCTCGATTTTTTCTCTTTTTAATTTTTATTCCCCCTCCCATTTTCCTTTTTTTTCTTCTCATTTTCAATCCAAACTTTTTATTTCTTCATTTTATTTTCCTTTTACTTTTTTTTATTTTCCTACATTTTTTTTCCATTTTTTTCATTTATATTTTCAGTAACACCATGAACATCATCAGTAATACCATGAACACTAATAAGTAATATATTATACAAATAACAAATAATTTTATAAATCTAATTATATTCAGTAATACGTCTTAAGCAATAATAAATAATTCCACTTAATTAGTAATACCACAAACAATAATCAGTAATACCACAATTAATCAATAATACCATATTCAATAATCATTAATATTAATTCAACAGTGTATTAATAGAGAATAATCAATAATACCATACATAAACAGAAACTAGTAATACCATAAACAACAATCAGTAATAACAGAAGAAAAAAAAATTAATAGGTAAAGTTTTATTTGAACTTAGACATCACCGATTATGTAAACAGAATGCTAACTTCCTGATTGACCAAAGGAGATGAATAATTTAAACACAACAAAAAAGCTTGCAAATAATATTCAGTACAAATCAGAGATTGAAGCCACAAACCAAACATTTTCATAACTACTTATTCCTACAAAATACACTTTTGTTCTACATATATTCAGCTGTTTGTCTATTTCACAGTTCCAAGCCTTTTGAAATCAAATGAGTTAAGCCCCATTATTCAGAGGCATCTAAATTTTAATAAAAACAATATGTAACAATCACTGGTGCGTCAATATATTCCAATAAAATCAATTTCACATCCAAGTAAATTGATTCATCAAATCAAAAAGTATCATACTGACAGATCAAAACAAATTGTTCACAACTTTATTATGAGAAAAGAAGATTCAAAACAAATTTAGCCTAGCAACCACTTTCCAATAAACATCAAGAAAATAGCTAAACGAATAGAGTTACTGAAGCACTAAGAAAAGTTAGAGAGCAAACAAAGAATGATCCAAATTTTAGACTAAATAATCGTCCTAGACAACTGGATATCCTTAGGCATAATTGTGACCATCTTGGCATGAATAGCACACAAGTTAGTATCCTCAAAGAGTCCGACGAGATACGCCTCTGCTGCCTTCTGAAGCTTCGCTACTGCAGAGCCCTGAAACCTCAGACTCGTCTTGAAATCCTGCGCAATCTCCCGAACAAGCCAGTACTTATGGATTTCACAAAGAGCAACGGTATCAGGCGAAAACGGTGAGACTTCTTCACTCCGCCGGTGGTCGGAGCGGACTTCCTGGCGGCCTTGGTGGCAAGCTACTTCTGCCGGTGGATTCTGCAACACGAAGATGAGGACGATGTCGTTGGATCGGTCTGTGCTACGGAGAAGGAATCATACAATCAGTAGTCGTCGGAGGTAGTATTGAAGAAGGATGATGAGAGAGATAGAGGAGAGAGGAAGGGGGGAAGAGTTTTGAGAGGAGAGAGAAAGAAATACTAAATTGAAATTGAGGAGTATGTATCGTGCACTCGCGGGTATATAAGAATTTGGTAACTAATATTGTTTAACATAAATCTATATATATATATAATAGAATAGTCTGCCAAAAATAGTTATTCATGTTTTCCCGCCCATTTTTTCTTTACTCCATTTGGAAAGTAACTCTCTGATTATAATACCAACTTTTATTATTTATTTTAAATCACAACTCAAACCCTACCATGATTACTTCGCCTAAAAAAAATAAAAAGATAGCACACTCTACCACCCCTATTCAAATTCAAATCTGCAGAATCGAGATGAGTTTTACAACTTTTCTTATTTTTGATAAATGCATCTCTCCACATTCCTCTCTCTCTGAAAAGACTCTCACACTCTCCCAAAAACACTCTCTTGCAGCATCATTAGAGTTCCGGCGATGGTTGGGGTAGTGATTGAAGAAAAACTTGAAGTGTCGCCGCCGGAGAAGTAGTAATTATAAATTCTACGTCAAACTCTAGGGATGGTGTAATCGTCTTTTTGCTCGGAAAATTAGTAACGGTTTTCGAGTTATTGATCAAAGCCCGACCCTCCTTGCCCTTCCTTTTGTGGCCACAGCCACAACGTGGAGATCGACGGTGCTGCGATGGACATGTATACATTTTACCAAGTAATTTCTTGAATTTTTTGCTTCATATATTGAGGTCGGCTGGGACTAGCAGAGACCAACACTGGAGAAAAAAATAAACAAACTCCTGTTCTTGAAGAGTATAAAGTTGGGGGCAAGATTCTGGTCAAGGTAGATTTTGGGTTTGCAACTTTAAGTGTTTAACATGTTCATATTGTAGTTTTGTTTAGAATTCAATCAGTTTGCTTACTATACACACAGGTGTGGTTTTGTCTTCTTCACTTTTGATTCGTGTTTAGGCCTTTTTCTATAATTTTGGTCTCTTTTTTTGTTGATTGGTAATGGATCTGTGATATCTTTCTTTTTCAATTCAGTTTTCACCTATAAAGTTTGACCTTTCAAAATATGTAATGTACAGACCGCTGGAAATGTATTCATGAAGCTTTGTCTGACAGCGAATACATCATTGTTGAAGCGACATATTGCCGAAACGTTCTTCTCATTGAGCAGGATAAAGACGACAATGGTAATTTAGGGCTCGAGTCTTTGGGGGATATATATTGTTGAAACATTCTTCTCATTGAGCAGGATAAAGACGACAATGGTAATTTAGGGCTCGAGTCTTTGGGGGATATAGGCAGTAATCTTCTATGGTTAATTAATCTGGAATTCTAAATCTAATAGATCTTGGGTACTGGGATATGTGCTCTGATTTATTAAAGATTCTAGAAAAGAATTTAATAAATTGTGATTTTTTTATTTGTAAATTAGATAGATATGTTCAAATATATCTATTACTAATTAATCTGAAACTCGGTATAACTTCTAGATCAACCATGATATTATTACTAATATATCTATTGTTCATCTTTGAGCATTTTCTATTTTCTTTTGAAGGGGTTTTCCAAAATCTATTAACAACATGCTCTATTAACAGTTTAGAAGTATTTATTAGAAACTAAAGTTAAAGCTGTGAGAGGTGAGAGGGCAGCTTAAAAAAAAAGTGATTATGTCCTCTCCAATTGTTTGAAAGCAAACACTCGCTTTTTAATTAATATTTTCTACATTTGTAATAACAATTTCTATTTAATCGATTTCATCTTTCAACATTTTCTATTTAATTATTTCATTTACATGCCCTTTTATGTTTTCTCACGTTGCAGATATGGCCCCATCAAATTAGTCCAGGAAGTTTGTTGGCCATTTAAAATGGAGTGGGCTTCGAGACATTCAAAACAAAAGTGTAGATAGAGTTTGGACAGGTATATCTCTATGTAAATATATCGAATTTTTAGATAACGAATTTAGGATACACATTGTAAAGTCTATATAATAGCTTATCTTTTAATATGACAAAGTATAAAATCAGTAGGTTGTAAAGTCTATATAATAGCTTATCTTTTAATATGACAAAGTATAAAATCAGTAGGTTGGTTGCAATAATTTTTTCAATTCTGCTTTTGTATCATTGTATACTATCTCTATGAGAGAAGAACTTAAGAAGTACGGAGGAGTAGCTAGAAATAAATTATTTACTACAGTTTATAATGAATATGCTCTATAGTAAGGGTATAAGATTTAATTTACTCAATTAATTTTTTCAAAAGAAAAGTTTAATAAATATGTAACAAATTGAATGAATTTTAATTTATTCATACATTGTTTTAAATATTACTGTTTTAAATATTACAGTATTAAACTATGCATTCTTTTTCATTAGTCTTTGCAGACTTTAGTAGCTAGATTTGATCTGTAGATTTTGGATGACTTAGAATAAACGAAAAAATAAAAAAAAATATATATGTGGTTATTTCATCATTACTTGGTAGGAATAGTTTTAATCTCTGATTAATTTTTTATTTTAGTTTTCGATGTTGATTGATATTTTAATTTGATTTAGCTTTATTTTTCACAAATTTGAATTTGTTAGATTTGGGTGTACAATTGTTCTTGATTCCCATCAAATTTAATGTTGGTTCTCTGCCCTTAATGGTGGTTCTTTTCAAACATCTTCACCAAAATTCGGCAAAAAAGTTTTGAATTGACAGTTGGCGTCTTGGCGAGGATTAGTAGTTCTCCCTATTGGTTTTTTTTTTCAATGTCATTTAATGTCTTTACGATATCTTCTCTGTTAGTTTCTTCTACCGAAAACTTTGATCAGTTGTAGTTCATACGCAATTTCTTTTTCAACAAGAATATATTTTTCTATAACTTAATGTAGAATTATTATCGTATGTCAAATTTGGAAAGGAAAAAGAGTCATATAAGTCATAATCTTATATATGAGATCAACTAAGTTTTTGAACTTTTGTTTTACCCCTGTAATAAAATTAAACAAATCACACCCTTTCATCATACCTAAAATTTGTATGATGTCATCTCAAGTTGGTGCTTGCATTATTTGGTAAATGGATTGAGATTTTGTTCAAGCTGATCAAGTGATGGATTGCATTATATTATAAGAAATAGAAACAGGAAGAAGAAGAATACGTTGAATAATGGTTTGTGTACACATATGTGAGTCAATTGAAACATTAATAGCCATGCCATTTTTTTATTTTTATTTTAAGGTTATGTTATTTAAATTTTGAACTTAAAAGAAAAATCTTCTACTCGACGAGTCATATTTTCTAGAATTTTTTAAGGCTCTTTGAAAAATTCAAACTGTACTTCCCAATGAAGGTAATCAAAATTTTCTTCTACCCTCTTAATTTGTTTCAAATACTTTTTCGATTTTTCGAGTTTTTGTTTCTTAATATGTGCATCTTCTATGTCCTAAGATATGTGTTTATCTTGGTCAAGCAGGTTTCACGGTCAAAATTCATACTCCAATGGTGTATGGTAGGCTCAAGATTCTTGATAGATGAATTTTTTATTTTGAATCGTTTTTATGCGACATACTTCTACGTTTTTTTTAGATAACACATACGTCGTTGTTCAATAAGAAGTTGGACTTTCATGTTTTATTCAGCTGTTCCGATTAAAGAACCTGGGCGTGTGGATTACATATTCATGATCTTTGGATTTGATTGTTGTTAATAGATGGAATTTGTCTATGCATTCAATCTCGACGATTATATTGGTATTGTTGGGAATTAATTTCTCAATTTGCTGATAAAGTTACTCCAATACTCCTCATTTTGATTGTAGGCTTGTGGTATTTGCAACAATAAGAGTCTTCTGCAGTTGGATTCTAGCTTTTGAGTAAAAGCTCCAGTTTACTGCATTATGGTACAAGAATGTGGTTTGTTTCAGTCAGTTATTGGATCCGCTTTCAAGTTTACATTTATTCTTTTTAAGATTTTAAATGCAATTTAAGAAGATTTACGCTTTTCCATCAAAAAAAAAAAAAAGAAGATTTACGCTTTGTTGGTTATTCGCTACAGTACATTTTTATCATTAGTTTCGACCACTTTCTTTGTTCTTATGAGCATTTGTTGATACAGTGTTTTCAATCTTTCTCATCAGATTCGGGGTTACTAGCGATGTTAGGATACTACGTTTTCAATGGTTTAGTTTTACTGTTTACTATATCTTCATTTTTTGTCAAGATGGGCTATCACTTTTGTTTTAATACTTTTTTAGGCTTCTCGCTATATTAAAAAAAAAAAATTCTAGCAATTAAACTTCAAAAATATATATATATATATATATATATATATATATATATTTATATATATATATATATATTTAGCTGTATAAAAGGAAAAGCAAAATCGAATTTGGGTTCACTATTATGATATGTGATCGAAGACAATAATATACATACACTTGCAAAAAAAGAATTTTACAACAACGAGTGTAGATATTAAAACTTAAGAAATGATAATGGTTGTTACTGTGCAAGTATGTATTGATAATAACAAAGAACAGTCTCCTACATATAAATTTTTTTCTTTTCTTAATTTTCCTCAGTCAATAGCTTACTCCATTCAAAATAGAAATTGATTTATTAATTAATTTAACCACTCCATTCAGAAGTGTGTTGACTTTGATAAAAAATGGAGTAGGATAAAACACTGTGAAACATTGAGTATTTTTTTAGAATTTATATATGATAAAAATAAGATAACATAAAATAAATACTTAAACACCTTAATAATGGAGTACATATTAGGATAATAATGACAAAGTGGGATAGCTCAAATGGTTAGAGCACCACTACCTAGGCCTTAGGTCCTGGGTTCGATAATAAGATTTATTCATATTCCTTACATAATGTGGTTATTTTCACATGTCTTATTTCGATAATATTCATAACCGTGACAAAGTGGGTTCGAGTCATGGGGAGGGGAAAAAAGGGATGGGTATTTAACTTCCATAAAAAAAAAAAAAAAAAAAAGTAATATTCATAACCGTACATCGCACGGGTGAAATACTAGTAAATAATAATATATCAACAGTCTCATAATAAATTTCATATGTAAATGAATATATGTATTTAAAAAGGGTAACAATGAGTATGATTTTGATGGGTGAATTTAGTCAATTACATGTAAAGTAAAAAAATAAGTTAATGTGAAAGTTATTGTAAGAATATCTATAATTCTATACAGTGTTTGTAAATATTTATAGGATTAACTTTAATGAGGTGAAATTTTAAAATTTAAATTCTAAAATTCCAAAGTTAAATCGGTATAAAATTTTAAAATTTTAAATTCGAATTTATTCTTAAAACAAACATACCCTAAGAGAATGACTGATTCGAATTTATTTTAAAATTTTAAGAATTTGGATGGGCCATCCCCCGTTCCATTTCTCTCACTCCAAATACCAATTCACACATATACATCTATTTTTAAATAATCACATAACCTTTTTTTTTTCTTCCTTTCAATCAGTCATTCTCTTTTCCACTTTTATTCCACACATTAATTATCTCTTCTACTTTTTCTTTCACACATTATTCCACTGACTAACACTAATAAAATAATACTCCTCCGTCCCTGAAAATTTTTCATACTTTTCTTTTTAGTTTGTTCTTCAAAAGTTTGCATACCCATAAATGAAAACAATCATCACAATCCTCACCCTCACAATATACACATATTTAACCTTCATGTCATTACTTTTGGGGCCCACCATACAATCAATCAAACTATTTTATTTACTTTATATATAAAAGTTTACAAAATTACCTCTTAATACTCTAATCATTACTTTTTTTTTTTCTTAAACTCCGTACCCAAAAAGCACCCCAAGTTTTTTAGGAACGGAGGGAGTACAACATCACTTTTAATTTGACATAAGGTTCTCCATTCACCCCTACTTCTCAATCCTCATCCAAACACAATTACTATTCATAGATTACCCCATTCATATTTTTTCATCTCCATCATTATTCAATCTGCCATAAACCCTAACCAAACAGGTCCTAAATGCGTTGTAATGTGTACTCCATATGTCTCATTAATCATTATTAATTGAACATTTGTCATCTCCTCCTTACTCTTTTAAAAATCTCTCTTAAATATTTTATTTATACTTAATGTCATTACTTTTTACACACAAACAAAATATTTTCTCTCCAATAAAATAGAAATACCTATAATATCTCTTTTAAAAGTCAATTTTATCACATTTAATACTAATAAACAATTTTACATTAAAACTCATGTAAAGTACAGCTAAACATTAACGGTAGTAAAAGACAAAATCTCAAAATCTAATGTACTCGTCAACCTATATAAGCAACACTTTGTTCCTCTCCTCCCTCGTAACAATTCTCTCTCCCTCCCTCCTTCCTACTAAAATGAAGATGAAGGACTCCCTCTTCCTCTTCCTCTTCTTCATTTTCTTATACTTACTCAACCTTTCTGCAGCTTCTACAAATGTTACACATTCTCTATATGATTCCTTGGTTAACTGTTTCACACAATCCAAAATCCCTTCTTCCCAAATTTCCAAAATTGTTTACACCCAAACAAACCCTTCCTTCACAAATGTCCTTCAAGCCTACATCAGAAACCGCCGCTTCAACCTCTCCACCACCCCCAAACCAACCCTAATAATCGCCCCCACCGCGCTTCCCCACGTTAGCGCCTCCGTCCTCTGCTCCAAAAAACTTAACGTCCAACTCAAAATCCGCAGCGGCGGCCACGACTACGAAGGCATTTCCTATGTCTCCCACACCACTTTCGTCATTCTCGATATGTTCAATTTTCGATCAATCGACATCAACATTTCCAACAAAACCGCTTGGGTCCAATCCGGTGCATTGCTCGGAGAGCTGTATTACAGAATCTGGGAGAAAAGCAAAGTCCATGCATTCCCCGCCGGAGCTTGCCCCACCGTCGGCGTCGGAGGTCACATCAGCGGCGCCGGGTACGGCAACTTGTTGATGAAGTACGGCCTGACCGTTGACCACGTCATTGATGCACAAATTGTCGACGCTAATGGCAGGGTTCATGACAGGGAATCCATGGGGGAGGATCTATTTTGGGCCATCCGCGGCGGCGGAGGCGGTAGCTTCGCCGTGATTATATCGTACAAGATAAAACTTGTCGCCGTGCCGGCGAAGGTTACCGTTTTCCGATTGGAATACACGGCGGATAATGCAACGGAAGCTGTTTTCCAGTACCAGAAAATTGCCAACAAAATCGACAACGATTTATTCATCAGAGTTCTTGTACAACCATTCAACAAAAGCGTGCGCGCGATTTTCATCGGTTTATTCCTTGGCGACTCTTCCCGCCTTGTTTCAATCACCAATTCCGAATTCCCGAAATTGGGTCTGAAAAAATCCGATTGCCATGAAATGCCGTGGATAAACTCTGTCCAATTCTGGAACAACAAGGACAGTGCCACTTCCCCGAGGGAGTTGCTAAACAGGGCACCGGACTCTGTTTACTTCGGGAAATACAAATCCGACTACGTTAAAACTCCGATTTCAATGCCGAATCTCAAGAAAATCTTCAATGAAATGATCAAACTCGGGAACGTGGCAATGATTTTCAATCCGTACGGGGGTAGAATGAACGAAATCTCTGAATGGGAGACGCCGTTCCCTCACCGTGCGGGTAACATTTTCAAGATTCAGTACTTTGTAAACTGGGTGGAAGAAGGCGAAGCAGCTGGTAAGAATTACGTAAATCAGATGAGAGAGATGTACAGTTTCATGGCGCCTTACGTGTCGAAGAATCCGAGAGAAGCTTATCTCAATTACAGGGATTTAGACATCGGAGCTACGGACAACAGGAAGGACAGTTACAGACAGGGGAGGGTGTATGGAGTAAAATATTTCAAGAATAATTTTGACAGGTTGGTGAAAATAAAAAATGAAGTTGATCCGGGCAACGTTTTCAGGAACGAGCAAAGCATTCCTACATTGCGAAGAAAATCAATGGAATAGAGGGATCGCTTTCAGACAATTAGTAGGATCCCATCATTCTTTGTGATAATTCAATTTGGGATAATTTTTTTCAATTCGTGACAGGGATAAAGTGCAGTAGGGATATAATTATTTTCATTGAGAGATCTCAATTTACGTTTTTTTTCTTCTTTCACATGTACTCTTAGTTGAAATCTGATTTGGTTGAGTAAGCTTGAATTTTTTTTTTTTTTTTTCATATTTGAATTTTTAGCTATTCATATAGTTCTCTTAATTTATTATATTTTACTTTCTATTAGTACATAAAAATTGTGTTCACTTTTTTTATTTATATGTCCATAAAAAATGTGTAAATTTTATAAAATATAAACACACCTTCCATAAACAGAGAAAAAGTCTTTTTCTTTAATCAATAAGTTTTCCACAATAATTAAAAAATTCGAGAAACAATTACGACATCTTCTTTTTCTATTTTTAGATCCCACTCCCCTTCCTCTAGAGTTTTCTAGACATGTGATTCACCATCCTTATTGCAAAATTTCCATCTCTTTTAGAACTTTGTAAGTGTATGATTCCCAACGCGATTACGATTTCTTCCCTATTTAGATTTTTTTTTTCAACTATTCATTTTTTCTTCGTGTTTTGTTTATCATGTTTAAAAGGAATTATAATCTAGTCGGATTTAATGTTGATCGTGCAAAGCAATTACAAACTCAAGAGACAATTATATGATTTTTTGGACTTGACCGGTGTATTGTTTTGATCTTCTACGCAAGAGCTAAATGGCCTTTTATTTTTTTCATGTTTAATTAATCTCAGCCAAGTGTTTAGAATGAACCTGATTTTTTTTTTTTAGTTAGAGGAATTAGTATTCTCTGACTTTATTTGTTGTAGTTGGCGTGTTTTCTTTTTAATAATTGTAATTTTTTTTATATAGGAGTCTAATTAGATTTTATAATTACACATATGTTATACATTTAAATTGGAAGAAAAATAGAATTATAAAGTAAAAAAAAACAATTAAAATTTCTAAAAGAGTATAGTATGGAATATAAATTTAACCACATCGCATTACGCTGAATATATTTAAATAATTAAAAGTGTAAAATTCATATTTTGTATTACCCCATCTTATTATAACTTTTACAATTTTTTTTTCGAGAAGTTTCACACTCTTAAAATGATTTTTTTTTTTTATAAACTTCGTCTTCACAATATTCAAAATTTTACGCAAAGTGTCATTACTTTTGAGTTCACACATCTGCACAAGTCAACTCATTTCTTTACGTTATACATAATGTTTACAAAATATATTTTTTGTCAATGTAGGTGTGAAGTTACTCAAATATTAAATATTTTAATAAATTTAATTTAAGAATTACTTTGTAAATCTAAAAATTATTTGAATCACTGGTAGTTATCAATAGCTTATTAATTGCCATTGTTTGATAGCTTATATTAAATTTAGATTAACTACATTTCAACTTTATAATTTGTTTGATAACATGTTAAGAGTAGATTATACTTTAAAATCTAAAAAGTTTATATCATCTTAATCTAGTGTAATTAGTTTTTTGCTATCAAACATGCCCTATATATAAATTATATCATGAAATTTTATGAATTTATAAACTCTTTTTTTTTTTGGTATATAACTTTTGGATTTAATAAACTGTATTTTTTTTCTTTGTGATTTCTGAATTAAATTAATAAAAGAGTCAACTTTATCTCTAAATTATTATCTGAATTAATTTTATCTCTAAACACATGGATTTGACATGATGTATCATTTAAAGGGTGAAAACAATAATTTTATATTTTTCAAAATTAATTTTTCAAGTTTTACGGTCTTTAGGAATATTTTTGCAATTTTCTACTTTTTTTTAAATTCGGATTTCATATTTATTACTTGAGAATGTTGTAGATAAAATATTTATAAAAAAATAAATAAAAAATTAGGCGGCCAACTAGATGCTAGGTGCATCAATCCGTCCGACTATCGATTTTCGATTTCTTCAATTTATATATATTATTTTGTTATTTTTACTTTTCTTTAAAAAAATAGATTCTCTTTTGATAGTTAATTTCATATATATAATTTGTTGAAATAAGGTAAGATGTAACCATTTAGTAAATAATTATTGTAGTATTCATTTATTTTTAATAGTCAAAATTTTCATGTACACATAACATTAATAATAGACATTTCAATGACAACTCATATTTTTTAAGAGAATAAAATAATTAATTAAATGACAACTCATATTTTGTAGGCTTGACACTTCATCAAGACTATCCCCTAATGAAGGATTAGATATATCATATATGAATACATTCAATAATATATGAAATTAAAACTTATAAAGTTAAAAAAAAAAAAAAAAACAATTTTTCAATAATTAGCTAGGCCTAATATCCAGTTTAGGGTTGGTTCAGTACGGTATACCGAATCGTACCGCACCATATCAATATTGTATCAAAAATTTCGATATTGAAAAAATATACTCCACTGATATCATACCGAATATTCCGGTATACCAAAATTCGATATATAAAATCGCATATCATACCAAAAATTTGCTATGTATAAATCTCGGTACATACCTGTTAGGGTTATACTGGCAAGTATGCTTTTAGTGCTACTTATGTATACAAACTGATTTTTTCACTTATTAATGAGAATAAATTTTTGTCACTGGTTGCTTTAAATATAATGAATGGTAATTATTTATTGCATAAACGTTCAGATGTACTTTACATTGTAGACAATGTGGTGTGTAGAAGATCACAGAAGATCACATTGTCAGTTCCTTGTATATAAGTACAATTGATTCACAACTTAGATGGAATTGAACAATCCATTGGTAGAAGTTAAGGTGTAAGGCTCAGATTGGTTTGTCTTGACCAAGAGATTACACTAGTGCATTATGATGTGCTGAATAGGACCTACAGAGAGGTAATTCTTCTAGACTGGCTTAAGGAATGAAGAATTAGACCTCAGTGGTTGTTGATTTCTTAATCTCTGTCACTTAAATGGAATTGTCTGTAGTTAAGAAGTATTGCTTTGATTTATTATGGGTAAAGAATCAATGTGATTCAATACTTTATATTTTGGGACATATTATTAATTATAAGATAGATTGCCAAAATTAATACAGAGAATCGTGTCTTGGAGTGTCAAGTTGATTATGTCTCCTTGGTGGGCTCAGAAGGTTTATCATATCAAATCTGATCAGTGAAATTTATTTCCGGTATGATAATAATGTTGAGCTGTCCTTACTCTGAGAAATAAAAGATATTAATAAATTAAAGCATTCAGTAGCTTAAATTAATTGATGGACATTGAATCTTAAACACGGGAAATAATAACCGGGAGCCATATTTTGTAATATGGGTTAGGATGGATAGTGCAATATTAATTCTATAGTGGAATGAATTAATATTAATGGGCTGGAAAAATATTGTGGCTCAATATTGATTTCTGGGCCCATTGGGAGGTCCAATCCTAATTCTCCTAAAGGCCCCTCAAATAGCCCAATAAAAGTCCATTAACTAAGGTAATTAAAAATATAAGAATTAATCTTGTTGGAAGAAAGAGAGGAAAGTAGCGCTTATTTTGGGGAGAGAACATGTTCCGGGGCAATTCCCCTCTAACACGGAGCTCAATCCCAAAGAGCAATGCAAAGCCATAAAGTTAAGGAGTGGGACAAGCTACGAAGGGCCCAAGATGCCGTTAGAGGAGGAAGTGGTAATGGCACCCGAGGGTGTTGACAAAGGAGATGGCCAAGTGAAAGAGAAGCAAGAAGAGAAAGAAGGGGAGAAGAAGAGTGGGGAGGCAATCCCTCCACAAAACAAAGGCAAGAATGTAGTACCTCTCCCATACCCTTAACGACTCAAGAAGACGAGTTTGGATGCAAAGTTCGTCAAATTCTTGGAGATGTTCAAAAAGATAGACATCAACATCCCATTTGCGGAGGCCCTTGAGCAAATGCCTCACTATGCCAAGTTTTTGAAGGAGATTATGTCCAACAAGAAAAAGATGGTAGAATTTGAAACCGTGAACCTCACCGAAGAGTGTAGTGCTATCATCCAAGCTAAGCTACCTCCAAAGCTTAGGGATCCCGGTTCATTTACATTGCCTTGTGTGATTGGCAAGGAGGGAACCTATCGTGCTTTGTGTGATCTTGGAGCAAGCATAAACCTCATGCCACTATCACTCTTCAAATCACTTGGCTTGGGAGAATTGACACCTACTACCATGAATCTTCAATTGGCGGATCGCTCCATAGTTTATCCTTTGGGAACGGTTGATGATGTGCTTGTCAAAGTTGGGAAATTCATATTCCCGGTTGATTTTGTGGTACTTGATATGGAGGAAGATAGGGAAATCCCCTTGATCTTGGGAAGACCGTTCCTAGCAACGGGTGGAGCCATCATCAATGTACGAAACGGAGAGCTTGAACTACATGTTGGTAAGGAGAAAGTCTCATTCAACATCTACAAAGTCATGAGATTTCGTGACGATGAAGATGAGGATGAAGAGTATGTGTATTCCAAGGGAGATCATTATTCAATGCCCATGGAAGAGAAGGTGGAAAAAGAGCCCAAGATCAATATTGTGAAGGAGAACCCCAAGGTGGAAGATAATGAGTTGAAGATGGGCAAGAAGGCCAAGTTTGGGGGAGTTTTCAAAAAAAACTCCCCCAAATCAAGAAAAGTTACTTATACAAGCTTGGGGGTGAATGAGGCATCAACCTCTTATGACATGATTGAAGATCCGGATGGGCTAGCTAGTGGATGTTTTGATGGACTTAAGAAAGTTGCATGGGCAAAGAAGGTCAAGAACAAGGATGACAAGGGGGTGACTTGATATTCCCCTCAAGGAAGAACCGTCCGGCATAGGACGTTAAAAATAGCGCTTCTTGGGAGGCAACCCAAAGTTTTATTGCTTTCTTGTTTTTATTACTTTAGTAGTTTTGATAGCTTAGTTTATTTTGTAGGTATGGATGAAGAACACTATGGACATCATATCTTGAAGAATGGAGAAGGAAGCAAAACCAACTTTGGAGAGGGGAAGCAAGTGTTGCAATGGTGATCTTTGAAGAGCATTGGATGTGCAAGGAGGGAGGTAAAAACTTGTAGCCCCAAACTTAGAATTTTTACATAGTAAAATTCTAAGTTTGGGGGAGTTATTTTTCTTTTATTTTTCTACTAGTTGTTACCCTTGCACCGGTTCGTCATTCTACTTGTGTCACATTTTGCACCGGCGCACACTTAGCTTTCATATGCTTATATTGTTTGAGTTGGTTTTGATCATATGTTGGGTAGTGGATCTTTGGTGAAATGTGAGCATGAATAATCATTGGAATCCATAGTTGAGTAGTTGTGGTGATGTCTATTTGCTTTGAATGTATGCATGATTGGTGTTAGAGTATAGTATCATATTGTATTCATATTTGTGATCTTTGATAGCATGGATGCATGATGTGTTGTTGTTTGGGAACATTTGATGAATGTGAGAGTTCTATTGAATAAACCGGTGAGATTTGAGCCATAAATCGAGCATGTAATTCGGTGTAGTTCATTTGAGAGTGGACTAGGTTATTGCTAGTAATCTTAGAACTTGCCCAAATTCTTGTTTGAAAGCATGATTGTGTGAAACTTTGTGATGTGATATAGGCCATCTTGTTCTAAAAGAGTCACTTAGTCAAAATTTTCCAAAACCGAAGTAATTTTCCGTAGTTAGCCCCTTGAGCTTAATTCCTCATGTTCTTGGCAAACTACAATGTTAACCACTTAGCCTTTTTGAGCCTTTGATACCTATATCTAGTGGGGGATGAAAGACAAAGTGGAAAAACATGTGCTTGAATGAATATCTTTGGTGAAAAGGAAAGTTGGAAAAGTTGAAAGAAAAAGTTTAAAAAGATGAAAAGAAAATCAATGGAAAAGAAAAGAGGGACAAAGAGCCCCAAAAGCTTGAAAAGAAAAATGGTTCAAAAAGATGAGGTGATGAATACTTGAAAAAAGAAAGAAAGGTGAAAAGTGAGGATGGAGTTTGTAAAATTCGAAAGTGAAAGCACAAATTGTAAAACAACAAGCTTTATCCTCCACTAGAAGAGTCACAAATTCCCAAATTCATCCCACCTTGTCCAAAGAGCCAATGTTACATCCTTGATTAAGTCCTATTGATCACGTTGTTGAGCATTTGAGTGTTTTATAAAGTAGAAGTTGGGCAAGCATATGGTGATTGCATAGCATAACTTGGTTGATGAGTGCATTAATATCCTTAATTTGTTTGTGTGTTTGAGAGAAACACTCCATCATGTGAGTAGAGGACTTGAGCAGTTGGATTATGTTTCCCATTCACAATGTGTTGTGTGTTTATGCATACTTTGATTCATGAATGTGAATTGCAATAATGAGCCTATGATCTTCATTGAGAAATGCACTTTGAGAAAGAGATATCACTACAACTCACTTTGCATGTGTGATTTGCATCGAATATTCCATTGTGATCATTCCACCCTCATTGCTTTAAGTGCTTAGTTGTTTGAGGACAAACAACATTTTAAGTTTGGGGGAGTTTGATTCGGGTGGAATTTACACGTTTTAGAGGCACATGTGAAACATATTTTAATGTGGATTTTCATTGATTTATGGGGTGATTATCATTTTTTTGGTCGAAATAAGAGAAAGGTAGTGTTTTGTCGATTTTGTAGGTAAAACGATGAAATTTTGGAGAAAACACCATCCATACTTTACTGGATCAAAAATAGGAGTGAACCATTGGATCCGGCTCGAAAAATGGAGTGGAATAGCAAAAAGAATCGAGTCAATCGGAGGTCGGAAGCTCAAGATACGGAGGGACGAAGTTGGAGGACGAAAGCGAAGGAGCCAATACGAAAGTTTGGCCCGGCCGGGCGGCCAAATCCAGATTTTTCACTCATTTACGAAGTATTGGCCCGGCCGGGCCACATCACCCGCCCGGCCGGGCGACCACCCCCTGTTTTTGCAACTTTTGTCCAACACTCCCGCCCGGCCGGGCCACTTTTCCACCCGGCCGGGCCAACCCATTTTCGGTGCCAAACTCATATTTTCTCCATTTTCAAGGGACCAACTTGCAATTCTTACACCCAAACCCTACCCCAACACTATATAAGCCATCTTTCTTGAAATCCAAGACATTCTCCCCCAATTCCTCAAATTCCACACATAGTAGCACATACTTGGAGGTGTTTTGGCCATATCTTCCTCATTTCTTCATCAAATCAAGCAAGAGAGGATGCAATAGCTTGGAATTTCCATTCTCTACCACATTTTAGATTAAGCTTTATCTTTCTCTCTCTTTTTAGTTAGTTATTTCATTTGATATTGTAATTTGATTATGTTAGCTCTTGGCTAAACACTTGTGCTTCTAAGGCTTTGTAAATATTTGGATTGAAGTTTATGAACTAATTTCTTGCTTTAATTGGTGTTTGTCTCTTATTTGTATGCTTAATTCTCAATTGGAAGCATGTTGTTATTGGCCATGATGATTTGCTTAATTCATTGTTAATTGGGGTAAGATCGAGAGATTTATTCCATTAATCGTATGCAAGCATGCAACCCGGTATTATTATGATCTCGAGAGAGGATTAGTTATCGGAGAGGGAATTGAATGATCTTTGGGGCTATTTTAGGTGGTGTGATGTTTTGCAAGGTAGAGATACAAACTTATGTCGCATGCTCCTTTGGATTAGTTAGATCGAGAGATTGATTAATTCTTCTTTTGTGATCAACCCTATATGAAGACAACCTTAATGGCCATTTAAACGAGTACAATTCATAAACGGATATCTAAGTGTTGCAAATGCCTTGAAACCCACCCTCTCATATTTGAATTTTCATTCATTTTACTTTCGTTTTCTTGATTTGCATGTTAGTTGATCGATTCTACATTACTCTTTATTGCTTATTTGTGACAATTTGGTAGGCAATCTTAGGGTAATTCACCACATTCACCTTAATCGATCGCGTCTAAATAGAATTTCGTTAACAAAATACACTTTTATGATATACCTCCTCGTGGGATCGACCTCGTACTTACTTCGCTACGATAGACACCGTATACTTGCGGTCGTTTATTCTAGTGTTGTAGAATACGTGAATCATACGGCGATCAGCAACTTCAATCTAATGAAGGATCGTCATGATATAGTTAACAAAAGGAGGGCGGATGCCGAGGAGAAACTTGCTGAGGCCGCCGACCACATCCGGGAATTGGAGACTGAGGTGTCGGATTTGAAGATCTTGAATGAAGGTTATAAGGAGGATAAAACCGAGCTCGCCAATGTCGTGGCCGAGAAAGACACCGCCCTTACCAACCTTCAAATAAAGCTATATGAGGTTCAGGCCGGGCGAGAAGAAGCCCAAAAGACTATGGAAGATTTCCTCAAGAAAGCTGTCGATGAAAAAGCCTTCATTGATGCCAAAATGACTTGGGTCGCCTCCTTCGCTGCTGCTTATTCTCTCTCAGAAGTTATCCGATATCAACTTTCGCTCAATCCTGAAGCCGACATCTCAGCTCTTAATACTAAGATGGAAGATGCCATTATGGCCGGGACTCCTCAGCCTAACACAGCGCTTCCCTTGGCCGAACTAGTGGAGTTGGGTCTCACTTTCCCTCGTTTGTCCTCAATGAATATTAAATTTACGAGGATGACTCCGACACCTGCTACAGCGGCGACCAGCCAAACTCAAAGCGAGGAGGAGACACTGATTGAGGGGGAGGAAAGAGAGGATGGTGATGAAGAGGTGGCCAGTGAGCAAGCCCCTCAAGAAGAAGTGGCTGGCGATCAGGTCGGCGCGGCCGATCATGTTGATCTGGGGACAAGAGCTCCTGTAGTTTAGATAATAACTTTTTATGCTTTTAATTTCTTTTACTTCTCGTCGTTTGGCCTATAAGGCCATCTTCTGTATGCTTGCCCCTTGGGGCCTTTCAATGAATGATCCTTTCAAATATCTTTGCTCGTAGTTTATCTTTTTTGTTATTTTTATCCAAATTTAACCTTTCGGTATGAATTTGTTCGCCATATCCACGCTTATCCTCGTCAGAATAAGCTTATTCGTTTTTTTTATGATCACAAAGTTATACCTTAGTATAATTTGCTCGTATTGTTTTTTAGAAAATATAACGCAAACATATTCCCTTGGAAATATGTCGCTCGAATAATCATGAACATAGCCTTTCGGCGTATGCTCACTCAAATTTTTGGAAAATGTACCACGAACATATTTCCTTGGAAATATATCGCTCGAATAATCACGAACACAGCCTTTCGGCGTATGCTCGCTCGAATTTTTAGAAAATGTACCACGAACATATTTCCTTGGAAATATGTCGCTCGAATAATCACGAACATAGCCTTCCGGCGTATGCTCGCTCGAATTTTTAGAAAATGTACCACGAACATATTTCCAAGCTCGAATGATCACGAACATAGCCTTTCGGTGTATGTTCACTCGTATTCCCATATATTATATCCGTCGATATAAATTTGTTCGCATATCCCAAACATAATCTTTCGATGTATGTTTGGTTCGTATATCTCGAACACAATCTTTCGATGTATGTTCGATTCGTATATCCCGAACACAATCTTTCGATGTATGTTCGGTTCGCTTTGATCACACACACTTTTTAGTGCATGCTCGGTAGTTTATGCAATGCTTTGTAAATTGACTTAGTTGTTTTGGTAAATTCTTGTGATGATTTTTCCTTTCTGAAAATTTAGGAATTTTGTAAATATACATTGATCTTGCGTGTATGAAATATGGGATATGATTTTTTTTTCTCATGCTTGGAATTTAATTCAAATAAACTTCATATCTATTTCATAAGATAAACTTTAACAACTTTGAGAAAGGTAATTTACAAATGTACATTCCGATTTTTTTTAATTCTACATCAAAATTGAAAAACAAACACTTACTGGTAGTACTTCTTTAGCTTGATAGCATTCCAAGGATACTTGCACGGACTGCCATCCAGTTCCTCCATTTCGTACACTCTGTTTGTTAGCGATCGAGTGATACGAAAGGGTCATTTCCAGGTCGGGCCAATTATGCCGATTGATTGCTCAGTTGCTCGCCGAAGTACGAGGTCGCCAAATTGGAATTTGCGAATTCGTACTTTGGAATTGTAATATCTTTATGATCTTCTCTTGTAAGAAATGTTCTTCTCGTCGGCCGTCAATCTCTTCTCTTCTAACAAATCAAGATCCATCAATTGCGAATTGTTATTATACTCCTCGTCACAACTCTCTCTTCTGAAACTTGGGACATTTGCTTCTGTTGGTACCATTGCTTCTGATCCAAATGTGAGTGCAAATGGAGTCTCGCCCGTTGAGTTTCTAGTGGTCGTCTGATATGACCACAAGACTATTGGAAGTTCGTCGGCCCAAGTCCCCCTCAAGCCATCCAGTTTTGCCTTTAGAGTATGCTTTAAAATTTTGTTGACCGCCTCCACTTGGCCATTTGCTTGTGGATGGTAAGGTGTTGAAAACAACTTCTTGATCCCCCATGCCGAACACCAAATGATCATATCGATGTTGTTGAATTGTTTTCCGTTGTCCGTCACAATTGCTTGAGGTAATCCGAAGCAACAAATAATGCGTGTCCAAATGAAAATTTTATTTTGGAGAGTCGATATGGTCTTCATTGCCTTTGCGTCTACCCACTTTGTAAAATAATCCACAACGACCACTACAAAAAATACTCCTCCTTTGCCCTTTGGGAAGGGTCCGATCAAGTAAATGCCCCACTTGGCGAATGGCCAAGAGCTATATACTAAAATTAAATCATTTGGGGGCGAATGGATGGCTGGAGCATAAAGTTGACATCTTCTACAAGTCTTCACATAGTGCATTGCGTCCTTCTTCAATGTTGGACAAAAGTAACCTTGTCGGATAGTTTTAAGAGCGAGAGCATGTCCTCCAGTGTGGTTTCCGCACATCCCTTCATGAATTTCTCCCATCACAACCTCGACCTCTTCAGTATCTAGGCATTTTAATAATGGCAATGCAAATCCCCTTTTATAAAGTTTTTCGTCAATTATGGTGTATCTTGCTGCTCGAATCTACATCCTTTTTGCTTTAACTTTGTCCGTCGGGAGTGTGCCTCTTTTGATATGTTCAAAGATTGGAATAATCCAACTTTGCTCGCCAGTGGATGCCTCAATATGTGCGATCAAGTTGTACATGATAGAAGGAAAAGAAATTTTCGTGATAATTACCTCATTGAATTCAGTCTCCCCTTCTGAGGTGGGTATGCGAGCCAAAGCATCAGCTTGCGAATTTAACTCCCTTGGGACTTGCTCGAGGTATATTTGCTCGAATTGCTTGAGTAAGTTCTAGACCAAATCCTGGTACTTCATCATTTGCTCGTTGCGAGCTTCATATTCCCCTTTAACTTGGCACATGATCAACTGCGAGTCGCTGTAAATCTTGAGCTGACGAGCCCCTACTGCCATTGCCATCTTTAAACCTGCGACCAACGCCTCATATTCTGATTCGTTGTTGGTCGCCAAAAAATCGAACCTCACTACCGATGCAAAAGTTTGTCCCAAAGAACTTATTAAAACAATTCCAGCCCCTACCCGAGTGCTCGTCGAAGAGCCATCGACGAACAATGACCAAGGTCGCACTTCAAGTTCCTTGCTTAAATCTGGTGGGAATGTGAGTTCTACAATAAAGTCGGCGAGCACCTGGCCTTTAGTTGAAGTCCTTGGCGAGAACGTCACACCAAACTACCCAATCTCAACAACCCATTTTAAAAATCTACCCGCAGTATCTGGCCTATGCAGAATCTGACGAAGTGGAAATGTTGTCAAAACCTCCACCTCATAATCGAAAAAATATGGCCTCAGCTTCCTCACACTCATCACCAAAGCATATGCTAATTTTGTAATGGGGCATACCTGAGCTCGGCATCTCTTAAAGTTTGACTTACATAATAAATTGGTAGATGGGTGGCTCCTTCTGCTCGTACAAGCACTGCGCTCATAACATGTTTACTTGCGGCGAGATATAAAAATAATTTCTCCCCCGGGACCGGTTTTGATAAAATTACTGTGTTGGCTAGATACTTTTTTAGCCCGCAAAATGCTTGTTCACATTCCAACATCCGTTCAAATTTTCCCTTTTCAAAGCATCGAAGAAGGGCTTACAACGATCCTCGGTTTTTTCTATAAATCTGTTTAAAGAAGCCAAATAACTAGTTAATCTTTGTACCTCTTTTACGTTTCTCGGACTTTGCATGTCGACAATAGCTTGAATTTTACTCGGATTTGCCTCAATCCCCCTTTGGCTGACCATGTGGCCTAAATTTTTTCCAGATTGAACCCCAAAGCTGTACTTCTTTGGGTTGAGCTTCATGCCATATTCTCGCATAACATCGAATGCCATTGCCAAATGTCGAGCATGATCTTCTTTGTGTAAATTATTCACAATAATGTCGTCTATGTAGACTTACATTGTCTCACCAATTTGTTGCTCGAACATTTTGTTTACCAATCTTTGATAAGTAGCCCCTGCGTTTCTCAAACCAAAAGGCATTCTCTTTCACACATACATATTTTGCTTTGTCATAAAGGTTGTATGTTTGACGTCGTTCGAATGCATTGCAATTTGATGATACCCGGCGAAGGCATCTATGAACGTCAACAACTCATGGCCCGTTGTCTGATCGACTAAATAATCTATGTGTGGCATCGATAAATTGTCCTTCGGACATGCTTTGTTTAAATCTGTAAAATCCACACATAATCTCCAAGTACCAGTTGGTTTTTTGACGAGCACTGGGTTGGCAACCCATTGATGTTCCGTACCTGCAATTTCGACCAATCTGTTATCCACCAATTTCTTCACCTCGCCCTCCAAGGCTGCGTACTTTTCAGGGCCAAACTGTCTTCGCTTTTGGTGGATGGGTTTACTACTCGCATTGACATTCAGACGATGACAAGCATATTTCGTTTTGATTCCTGTCATATCCGCATGCGACCAAGCGAATACATCGAGATTTTGTTTAAAAAACTCCAAAATTTCAATCTGTAGGGGTTCTGGCAAGTTTATGCCGAGAAAAATTTCCCATTCAGGATGCTCGGGATTTACCTGAATGGCCTCCAGTTCTTCAACTGGTGTTGCTTGTCTGTTAGGCTCATAGATCCTTGGATCATCAATTGGACGCCTCACACTTGGGTCATATTCTTCTGGCTCAAAGCCTATCCTTGGTTCTAGATCATTATCATCAGAACAAAGTTCGTCATTCTCGTCTATTTTCATAGACTCGTCATTATCATCTACTTTCGTAGACTCGCATTTATCATCTATTTGCATAAACTCGTTATTATTTTGGATAATTGATTGCTCGCCAATTTCCATTAGGTTGTTATTATTTTTATTATCTTGGGTATTATTTCCGTCGTAGTCCACATTCAAAGTGTGACTAGACCCGCCTATTTCATACCTTTCTATGTATGCTGTCATTTTTTCGGGCACATCGATCGATTGTTCGGGAAATGATCTTCTGTGAACTTTTTTGCGAAACTTTTGATGCAAAGTCTCGCTCTTTTCTGGTCGCCCTTTACCATGATTGTTCCATTTGGAGAAGGCACTTTCACACAATAATAATACGAAGAGGCCGCAGATTTAAATTCATTAAAAAAGGGTCTTCCAAGGAAACAGTTATAGGAAGATGGCCCATCCATGATAATGAAATCTAACATCCTAGTTAAAGCGATATCAGACCCATCTGCCGACTCCAATTCTACAGCCAATCTTATCTTTCCAATGGGATGCGACACTGCTTCCCCAAATCCGACCTCCGCGTCTTCACATTCTTCGATGTATTCGCTGAAGTCGCCGATGCTATCCAAGGTACTCTTGAACATGATATTTGTGTACGAGCCCGAGTCGACTAGCAGCCGATGGCCCATGATCCTCGTTGTGATGATGAGCGCATCATTGTTCGGCATTACTATGTCGTTGTGATTCGGGTGGAATTTACACATTTTTTATTCACATGTGAAGCTCATTTTGGTTGTGATTTCATTGATTTATGGGTTGATTATGATTGTTTTGGTCAAAATAAGAGAAAGGTGGTGTTCTGTCGATTTTATAGGAAAAACGAAAGATTTTGGAATCAAAACACCTACCAAAAGTCACTGGACCAAAAATAGGAGTGCACCATTGGATCCGGCTCGAAAAATGGAGTGGAATAGCAAAGAGAATCGAGTTAATCGGAGGTCGGAAGCATAAGTTACGAGCAAAACGAGTTGAGGACCATGCCACGACAGAGTGTTCAGTCTCGGCCGAGTCGGAGGCCGATCTGCAACTCTTGGATTTTGCATGCCACGGCCGAGTGTTCAGTCTCGGCCGAGTTGGAATGATGGACTACAAGTTATTTTGCTATGCCACGACCGAGTTGAAGAGGAAATTTGCCACGGCCGTGCTTACAGTCTCGGCCGAGCAACCCCTATTTTCGGTGTCAATTGTGTATTTTCACCATTTTTTAGGGATCTACTTGCAATTCTTGCACCCAAACCCTACCCCAACACTATATAAGCCCACATTCTTGAAATCAATTGTACCTTACCCATTTCTTAAGATTTCTTCACATACAAACACACACTTGGAGGTATTTGGCATCAAATTCTTCATTTCTCCACCAAATCAAGCCAAGAAGGAGTCAAGAGCTTGGGAATTCCATTCCACACCATCAATTAGACTAAGATTTCTATTTCTCTCTATCTCTCTCTCTCTTTTTATTTATTTATTTCATTTAGTTGTGTTAATTAGATTATGATGTTGATTGGCTAGAACACTTTTGGTTCTAAGGTTTTGTAAATATTTGGATTGAAGTTTATAAACTAATTTCTTGCTTTAAATGGTGTTTGTCTCTTATTTGTGTGCTTAATTTTCATATGGAAGCATGTTATTATTGGCCATGATAATATGTTTAATCCATTGTTAATTGGGGTAGTATCGAGAGATTTATTCCATTAATCGTATGTAAGCATGCAACTCAATATTATTATGATCTCGAGAGAAGATTAATTATTGGGAGGGAATTGAATGACCCTTTGAGCTAAATTAGGTGGTTTGATATTTGTAATGTAGAGATACGAACTTATGTTGCATACTCCTTTGGATTAGTTATATCGAGAGATTGATTAATGAATATCTAAGTATTGCAAATGCCTTGGAACCTATCTTCTCATCTTTGAGTTTCACACGTTTATTTCTCGTTTCTTTGGTTTGCATGATAATTAATCGATTTCTCTATTACTCGTTTAATTGTTTACTTGTGACAACTTGGGTAGATAATTAGGGGTAATTGCTACATTTCAACCTTATCGATCACGTCTATTTAGAATTCCATCGACAAACTCCACTTTTACATTACACCTCTCCGTGGGATCGACCTCGTACTTATTTCACTACGATATACACCGTACACTTCCGGTCGTGTATTTTAGAGTTGTAGAATACGTGAATCACGTTGAGATCATCCTCAAAAAATATAACTTGATGGGATGGAGGTTTATCGATCGCAGCGACCACCGATACTTGGTGTATATTCTCCAAAGCCCTTTCCTCCATGCGACGATGTCGATTGGAGAGATTCATTTTCAACTCTAGACCCCCCACTGGGCCATCGATTACGCCCGTATTCATTGCACCCTGCTGGTTCACATTGTCGACCACTCGATGGTTGTGAGGAGCCACTGGTGGACCCCCAATTCTTGCCGGGACGTTTGGGGCTTGAATTCTTCCCTGATTACGAACAGCCTGATTATTATTCGCCCTCTGCCTGTTTCATGGGGGTTGACCTTCATCATCGTATTGCTCGTCGCATCCTCGGCCTCAGTTATTATTCTCATATCCCAATCCGTCAATATACTGATCCAATGCCCCTTCCTTATATAATTTGTAGAGATTTGTCAACAGATCTCAGCATTGATGCGTTCGATGACCAATCGATTGATGATACGAACAAAATCTCTTCGGATTCAGTTTCTCAGGGTCGTCCATGATCGGCCTTGCTGCAGGGAGTCTTTCATCATGTTTAGTCGCTTCATACAGTGACCTTGGATTTATTCCAGCAGCCTAGAAAACTTCCTTGATTGTTTCGACATCAGTGGGGCCATCAAATGCCCTGAAATTTCCCGGCCTCTGATATGGTTGGTTTTGTGGAGGGACTGGGACAGGAGCAGCTGCATGTGGTCGAGGTACTGGGGCGGATGTCTGTCCAGATGCTCGCATATTGTTGTTATTATTGTTCCCCCCAGTATTTGACCATTGTTTCTTGGAGGCCTCCGCCTGATTTGCTTTCACCGGCGCTTGCTAGGCGCGCATCATCTCATCGATCTGGATTATATCCCCAGCCCTATTTCTAAACTCAGCATAAGATTTTGGAAAGCGTAAGTTCACATCTTTCCATAGTCTTGTTCCAACCTTTAAACCTCCAACGATCGAGATGACCTTGGAGACGTCGTTTACGGGCTCGCCGTCTATAACCACCTTATCGAACCTTTCGATGAAGGCCTTCTCAGTCTCATCAGCCCCTTGCCTCATGTTGGCCAATCTCTATTTTGATGTTGGGCGAGCAGCAATGTCACTGTAATATGTTAAGAACTCTTGCCCCAGATGGGCAAATGACATGATCGTTCCGGCGGGCAACATATAATACAATCTATGAGTCCTATCCCCCAATGTAAGAGAGAAGTTCCTACATTGGGTCCACTACAAAAAAAGCCTGATTTTGATACCGAAATTTTGAGACGGACACATAATCCGTCTCCGTCTCCGTCTCTAATAGATACGGATTAGATACAGATTTGTTAAAAAATCGAGATTTGAAACCGAAAATAAAACCGTCTCTCATTATAAACAGATTAGATACGACTTTCAGTTTCGAAAGTTTTAGATACGGATTAGATACGTGACTTTCAGTTTCGTGAGTTTTAGATACGGATTAGATACATATACCACCGTCTCTAAACAGTCATTTTTTTCTCCCCAATATAAAAGGAGACAAGGTGGTACACGAAATTTGCGATACAGAATCTAACCATCTCTAATTTGTATCTAATTAGTCAAATGATAAAATTAAATTAAAAAAAAATCAAAACCTTTTTAATTTAATTATTATTTACTATTTAATAATACAATTATTATTTACTATTTAATCTGTATCTAATTAGTCAAATGATAAAAGGAAAGGTCGATGGCACGACAGGAGGAGACGGCACGACAGGAGGAGGGCACGACATGAGGAGGTTTCTTATGTACACGAGGATCCTCAATCGGAGGTCTGAGTGAACAACTTCCTTATAAGGTACAAGCAACGCCACACAAGGAGTATTTTCTTCTTCGCTCATCTGTATTAAGAGTACATTAAAATATTTAGGAATCAAGAATTATCAGATTACCTTGAAACCTAAACAGATTAGCTTGAAAATCTTAGGAGAAGGACACTGAGAGAGTGGATTCTTTTTTTTTTTAGAGAGATAATTTGGGAGATGAAATCTACATGAATTGAGAATGAGAATATTAATAGGTGAATTGAGTTATATTAATTTATTTACTCTTTTATTTAATTAATAAATAGTAAAAAAAAAATCAATTAATATATCTTCTATGTATGGATAAATATAAATGTTATGTAGATATATGTTAGGATAGACATAGATATTATAATAATAATATATTATATCAATTCGAAATCAACCCATGTGCATATTCTGATCAGCTTTTCATACAACTCGGAAGTTGTATCGATCTCGACTGTCGACAGCATTTTCTTCAAATTTCTAGTAATTTGTGCACGCAACCTCTTCTCGCGTAAACACATTGGATAGTCGACTAGGGATTCAAATCTGTTTTTGGGAGGGGTCTGAGTAAGTGAGGTCCTTAACTCAGTTGTTGAAGTGTCAACAAGACGGGTTCCCAAAACAGATGGGTTAATGGGTTCAACATTTTCTGTTGAGGGAGTGGGAATAGTTTGGATTGTGGTTTCTTGGGGCTGCGATGTGGCTAGGTTTGGAATGTGAACTGTAGGAGTATCAGTTGAAGCAAATATAGTAGTGTCTCGGGTAATGTTGGACCTTAATGGTTGAACAGCCAACGGAGAGGTTTTGGGAATAGGTCTGGCACGAGATCGAAGTGATCTTGCCTTAGTTTTCACAGGGATATCAAGCGGTATGGAAATAGTACGAGAAGAAGTACTAACCATTTCAGTCGACTTGTCTGGCGAGGGACTCGACTCGACTCTCACCAGTCGATAAGCTTCCGCATCCTCAACTTCCTTCTCCGATTCCTTGTCTGATTGAGTTTCCTCCGAATCCTCAATTGGTTCAATCATCGCCTCATCAGACACATAATTCACCAACGCTCCACTTGTTCCAAGCTCAGCCTCAGCTTCTGCCTCTGCCTCGTCTTCCTCAGCACTAGACGAGTGAGCTTCAATCATCGCGTCTCTTGGATTGATCCGAATTTGTCCACACTCAATAGCTCTTTGCTCAGCCTGTCTCTCAAGAGCATCCTTCTTCAAATAATGATTCAAGACATGAAACGGCTTGCCCTTGCTCCAGTTCGTCTTGTTTGGAAGCAAGACGGGTAGCAAAATACTAAGTTTGTTGCCAAAGCTTACGGCAGCAGACACCACCCATTCACCGGCATCGGTGTCTACTTTGACATTCTTCTCAAAGTACATCAAGCGATCTAGGAACAACTTGTACCAGTTTCCATCTGTGATGCCATCATAGATTGCGGCCATCACTCTCGTCTTCTGAAGAGTTACCGAATCAAAACTTCCAGTTACTCCAAGTAACATCTTACTAGCTATGTCAAGAAGAGTCTTGTACTTGGGTAGCAACTCCTTCTTCTTGACAGACGGGATCTTTCCATCTCGATTCAGCTTTAGCTTCTTTCCACAGAATATGCTAAGATATCTCAACTCTTGCCCGGAGCCATAATTTTCCACATCAATCGTACCCGAAGGTAGTTTCAATGTTTCGAACAGAATTTCTCGAGTGATTTCCACTCGACTTCCACCAACGAATGCTTCGATGGAGTCGCCTCTTCTAGCAGCAGTGGCGTAGGACTCCAGAACTTCTTCCTCATAGACACCTTCAGGAAATGCCTCCAAATATGGTCTCAATCCACACCTAAAACACTTGATGAGGATCTCCTTGTCGTCGTCTGTGTGTCTTCCATTGAAGAACACCGATCCTTCTACATGCACCTTCCCTTCCGAGGTGTACTTCCCTAAATCGAACCTCGCCTACATGTTAGTGTGAATATCGAACATAGAAACAATCGACATAGTAGCAAAGATGTGTGGGTTTCAATAAGTAGTTTAAGAAATACTCAAGAAATTCGATTGCTTGAGAGTAGAAGAGTAAGGAAATGTGAGGAGTGATTTGAGGAGAGTTCAGTTTTGATAAATCATGAATTTTGAATGAACGACCAAGATTAAGAGGTTTGATCCAACGGTAGAAACCTTTGGAATTCAGTTGCGTAATCATGAATATTACGTGATTTGGTATTGTAAATTTTGGAATCCGCCTTTTCTATTGGTTAGGACAGAGAAGTGTACTCATCTGACCTAGTGTAGTAGAGTTTAGGCACGAACTGGTGTATACACCTCATTAAATGGAGTGTATAAATCCAATTCTAGGTTTTTCAAAATTTCGCATTATCAAATTACATTAATACCCTTAATATACGATTTAAACACTTAGAGAATTTTTGGAATCGAGAGAACTTTATCTTGTTTGTTCGAGTTCATCAAAACAGATCAGTAGTCTTGTTAGCACCAGACGAGTTCCCCCTTCGACTGTGTTTGTCTGTCTGAATGTCGAACAGCAGCATGTACCTATCTCATCTTATGCGACGCATTAAAGTAGGTACAAAAGTAGTAGAGTAGAATAAATAACTTGAATATCAATCAAATACAACAATCAAGGTTTCGATCAAGATGACTTTTAACAAACTTAAGAGTCAACAAAAGGATTTTTAAGAAATCATAGATTCCCCCTTAAATGTTTATTCCCTTAGTGTTACCCTCAGCTTTACCAGCTTCCTCATCGAGTTGTTTGGTCATCTTGTCTGACCTTGTATACCTGTCTGTTTGGCGAGTAGACGAGTGCTCTGTTTTGTTGGTAACTTGTCTGTTCTCCTTACTTCTTTGTGATGTACCTTTCTGGTTAGTACATAGCTATATGAAAGTAGGGTCTAGATCAATTAGTCCTAGACTAATGCATAATTCACGAAAGCGAGCCTCAGGTAATGGTTTTGTGAAAATGTCAGCTCTTTGAAAGTCAGTATGAATATTTTCCATGCGAATATCCTTCTTTTCTACTTGATCACGTATAAAATGATGTTTCACATCAACATGCTTACAACGTGTGTGCAAAACAGGATTTTGTGTAATGGCAATAGCACTGTTACTATCACAGAAAATAGGAACATTTGATTCATAGATATTATAATCTCTAAGTTGTTGTATGAGCCAAAGTAATTGACTACAGCAGCTACCGGCAGCTATGTACTCGACTTCAGTAGTAGAGGTAGCCACACTAGTCTGCTTTTTTGAAAACCATGAAATGAGTTTTGTGCCTAGAAATTGACAAGAACCAGAAGTAGATTTCTTATCTATTCTACAGCCACCAAAATTAGAATCTGAGTAGCCACTTAAAGATAAATCATCATTTGAAGGATACCATATACCAAGATTGATGGTTCCTTTCAAATATTTCAGTATCCGTTTAGTGGTTTCCATATGACTCTCTTTTGGATTAGCTTGGAATCGAGCACATACGCCAACAGAGAATGCAATATCAGGTCTACTAGCAGTTAACTACTGTAATGAACCAATAAGACCACGATAATATGTTTGATCAGCACCCTTACCATGTTCGTCTGGATCCATCCTGTAAGTGGGTAGCATAGGTACTCCAGTAGACTTGCACGTTTTAATAACATACTTGTCTAGCAGATTTCTAGTATACTTTGCTTGATTTATGAAAATCCCATCGGGAGTTTGTTTTACTTGAAGACCAAGAAAGTAAATTTGGACGAGTAAAATGTCATTCCCTTCTTGTATTCTGAACAAAGTACTGTCTACTTTGCCTTTAGTAAAACCATTTTCTAATAGAAAGAGGGATAGAGTGTCGTACCATGCTCTTGGAGCTTGCTTTAGTCCATATAAAGCTTTCTTCAATCTGTATACTTGATTTCCTTTGACTTTGAAATCTGGGGGTTGTTCAACATACACTTCTTCCGCAAGAATACCGTTAAGAAATGAACTTTTAACATCTATTTGATATACAGTAAACTTCATATAAGAAGCATATGCAAGGAACAATCGAATGGCTTCTAGTCTAGCAACAGGAGCATAAGTTTCATTATAATCTATGCCTTCAGCTTGTGAATAGCCTTGGGCTACTAGTCTAGCCTTATTTCTAACGACCACATCATTCTCATCTTTCTTGTTTTTGAAAATCCATCGAGTGCCAACTACATTATGGTGTTCTGGCCTATCTACAAGTTCCTAGACGTCGTTTCGAACAAAATGGTTCAACTCGTCTTGCATAGCGATGATCCAATTACTATCAGCCAATGCCTCTTTAACGGTCTTAGGCTCGATAGAAGAGAGGAAACAACACCAGCAAAACATAATTGGACTAGGATGTTCTTGCGACTCAAAGAGTTGTCGTCTAGTCTTCACACCAATAGTAGAGTCACCAATGATATTTCCAGTATCATGCGCAGATTTCCATGTTTTTCTAGACTTAACAGGCATACTATCATCATTTAACTCAGTTACAGCATCACGCATTTCAACATCATTTGTATCAGCAGTTTTAACAGGAGTATACGAGTCAACTAGAGCAGGCATGTCAACTGGTCAATTGGACTTACCTTGAGCACTTACCTTCTCTTTGTCATCAGACTCGAGAGCTTTCATAAATGGATTGTAGGCTTGAACAGATTCGTATACTTCTGTTTCCTCATCAGATTTGATCGATAGATCAGTTACTTCCTTACTGATCTGGTCGGCAGACGAGTCCTGTCGAGATTCATCGAAAACAACATGTGGTGTTTCTTCCACACAAAGGTTTGAGTAGTTAAACACTCTAAATGCTTTGCTTGTTGAGGAGTATCCTAAGAATATCCCCTCATCTGCTTTAGCATCGAAAGCATTTAATTTACTTTTCCCATTGTTATGGATGAAGCACTTACAACCAAATATATGGAAATATGAAACTCTGGGTTTTCTTCCTTTCCAAATCTCATAGGGTGTCTTACCTAGTACCTTATTGATTGCGCTTCTGTTCTAGGAGTGGCATGCAGTATTGATCGCCTCTGCCCAAAACTTTTGAGGAGTACTGTACTCGGCCAACATGGTTCTACAGGCTTCTTTGAGTGTTCTATTCCTTCTCTCAGCTACACCATTTTTGTTGTGGGGTCCTAGCTGCACTAGTAAGGTGCTGGATACCACGTTTAAAACAGAAATCTTTGATATAGCTATTAATGAACTCAGTACCTGTCACTACGAATCTTGACAATAGACTGGTTCTTCTCAACCTGTAACTTCTTCAACAGATCAGGTAGGAGTGTTTGTGTATCACTTTTCTTGTGTAAGAAGACTACCCAAGTAAACTTAGAATAGTCGTCTACCACAACAAGTGTGTGCCTTCTACCATTCAAGGTTGGAGAAGTTATCGGACCATGAAGATCCATATGTAGTAGTTCTAAGACTCTACTTGTTGAGAGAGTATGAATTGACTTAAATGAACCTTTTACCTGTTTACCTTTCTGACAAGAATTGCATACATGTGATTTGTAATAGATTTCGTTGGGTAAACCTTCCACTAGGTAATCTCTTGCAATCTTATTAATTACCTTAAAGTTCATATGACAAAGGCGTCTATGCCAAAGCCAACTGATCTCTTTAGGGTTTTTACTAAGAAGACAAGTATCCCTTGGACAGCTATTCCAATTCACAATGTATACGCTGCTTTGTCTTACGCCAACGAGTAGTACAGTATGAGTCCTCTTGTCTATGATCTCGCACTTTCGGCTTTTGAATTGAACCTTGTAACCACGATCACAAAATTGAGAAACAGATAATAAATTGTACTTCAAACCTTCTACGTAGGATACGTCCTGTATCTCTACATCTCCATTTCTGATGTAACCAAAGCCTTGCGTAATAGCGGTTGAACTATCACCGAAGATCACCTTGGGTCCTTCTTGCTCGTGGTAACTCGATAGAAGAGCCTTAGTACCTGTCATGTGGTACGAACATCCACTATCAATGTACCAAGTTTCTCCTACTGAGCCACCCTTCTTATACAAGTCGAGTCGACCCTGCAATGATGATATTTAATAATTTATATTGGGATATATATATCCCTAGTTTAGTTTTGATAAACCAAATCAAACATGTAATAGGATAAGTTGTATTGTATAGACAACTTTATTATATATCTTGTAATAGATAGGACTCTGGTAAGAAGAGAAGGCATGAAAATGCTCAAGACGAGAAGAGAAGACCAAGACCAGAAGTCTCCTGATAAGATGAGTCAAACTCATCTTATAGGATAAGAAGAGGAAGAGTAAGATGAGTACATAAGCTGAGTAGAAGTCATCTTACATCAGCTGAGTAGAAGTCATCTTACACAAACTGAGTAAAAGACAGTTGAGTAAAGACAGCAGCTGAGAAGAAACAACAGCTGAGAAAAGACAGCAGCTGAGAAGAAACAGCAGCTGAGTAAAGACAGCAGCTGAGAAGAAACAGAAGCTGAGTAAAGACAGCAACTGAGTACGTAAAGACAGCAGCTGAGTAAAGACAGCAGCTGAGTAAAAGACAGATGAGTAAAGACAACAGCTGAGTAAAGACAGCAGCTGAGTAAAAGACAGTTGAGTAAAGACAGCAGCTGAAAAGAGACAGCAGCTGAGTAAAGACAGCAGCTGAGTAAAAGACAGCTGAGGACCAAACCTGCATTACTAGACAGCCGAGGTCCATACAGATGAGGAAGCAATCCAATGCACAAGTATCAAGTCCAGATGAGTCGAACCCAGAATCAGCTGAGGTGAAGATCATCTGTATCCAATTAAGGGAAGACCAATCAGAGCTGAAATCAAGGATTGATAAGATACGTACACAAGAAAGGAAAGTCAAAGATATGATTGAAATTACATGACAATGGTAATATTCAATCATATCAAATCAAGAGATTGCCAATTCCTGAATTAGTGGAGATTTGATTGCTATCATCGAACGGTAACATTCAAACATCAACACTATATAAATGAGTTCAGTTCATACATCATTGGGAGTGTGAAGAGGTGTGAGATGCAGAGGTCGAGCAAAGTTCTTAAAGTCCAGAAATAAGAAGAGCTCAAGAAGATCGTTCATGAAGATTCAACACGCATCACCTCATCCCCAGTGAGTGAACTCATAACATCTAAGCCAGTTTAGCCACTCAAATATATCCATAGCTTAGTGAGAATTTCCCAATCCTAGCATGAGGCTAAAACAAATTGTAAGGGAAATTTTCATCTAGTTCATATACACGAAACCCACCTTCTACCATAAAACCCTAGAAGCTAAGTTGAGTGCTCATCACTGTAAAGAGTGCAAGTGCTCACAATTCACTTGTGGAGTGCCAGTGCTCTCAACTCACTTGTGGAGTCCAAGTGCTCTCAACTCACTTGTGGAGACCGTAGTAGTTTGGAACTGCTCAAATCTCAAAGTCCTTCTCTTGGGACTATAAAGGACAAGCCCCTGTTAATTTTCGGGAAATTAAAGGGATTAACATCACGTTTGGAACGTGAGAGTGGACGTAGGAACGTATATCCGAACTACTATAAATTACTGTGTTATTTACATTTATGCACTTTATTTTCAAGCCATTTCATACATATTTGTGCATAAACTGTCTTACAAACTTTATTTAATAATTAGACGAGTAAAATCTTTATGGGCACACTACGAAATTCCGCACTTAACTCCGATAGGTAATTAATCAGCCGACTAACTAGTCCTAGGCCCCTAGTGAAATCAGTAGACTAGTTACCTTGAAGAGTTAGTTTATTTTCCACACCATCAACAGACATCAAGTCAGCTGATCTATACTCGACTCGTCTTGTTTTTCGGGGACCAACAATTTAGGTACCCTCCTTGTCTATTGGGGTCCTGGGGGGTTAGTAAAGTTCAGTGGAATCCAAATATACATAGGAGTCCTGAACAGATTTGATCTTTTGAGCTTTCTACCATGCTTGTTGCAAAATAAGACCCTGTCGTCCTTATTTGGCCTATCATTAGTCGAGTCTACTCGTCTGAGGTAACCTTTTGACTTAACCTCTACTTGAGTAGGCATCGGCCTTTGATAGTCATAATAGGGCTTGTATGCATTGGGGCCATACTGTTTATAGACTCGTTTAGGCCTTTCCTCACTTATGATATCATATCATAAAGGTGGAGGATATAAGACAGGTTGAGTACGATATTTCGGAGCAACCTTCCTAGGTCTAGTCGAGTAGAGCTGAGACTGCCTTATGAAAGGAGGTCTAGGCTCTTTCCAACTAGTTTGTACTTGTCTAGAAGTCGTCTCCTGAGGATACCAATCTTCGTATCTGACCTGGTTTGGTCGTCCACGATTAGTGGTCCTCTTTTGATTAGTTCTAAACGGAACAGGTCTGTTGTTAACATTCTTTTTACCTCCTCTGGTAATCGGAGTGTTAACTCGAGTCTGCTTATGTACAACACCTTTGGGAGTCGTCTCAATATCGTATTCCATTGGTCTTTTGCCTTTATCATTTGTCAAAGAACTTGAACTAGCAGCAGTAGGGTTCTTAATGACATGAGTAGACGAGTTAGGTGTTTCCGCTCCCAACCCTGTCTTGTCATCTGGAGCCCTATACCTATCTGACAGTTGTTGATTAATCTTTGAGGAATTAACCAAGTCAGTAAGTTTAAGGTCTAGATTGAAAACCTCAGTCTCTAAGAACTTATTGCGTTCTTCAAGCTTTTTGCACTTGTTCTTTAAAACATTGAATTCATTAGTCCCAGTGGCATGTGTCTTAAGTAGGTCTTGATATAACCTGTTTGTCAATGCACACTTGTCTTTGAGTTGTCTCAACTCTTCTGTCAAGCGTTCATTTAGGATTGTTATATTAGGATCTACTTTAGACTGGGCTTCCTTAAGATCAATGATTTCTTGTTTTAAAGCGATATTCTCGTCGCTGACTTCAATGAATGCCTTGTTAGCAAGTAGGAGGTCTTCTTCAGTCACTCTAGCAGAGTGATGAAGACTACTCCCTACTCCACTATCGGCAGTATCACTTTCATCAGATTCCGATTCATCACATGATTGAAACGAAGTTGCAGATGATACCTCTTGTTCGATTTTTGCCATGCAGCAGAGTCCATCATCTACTATGAACGCTTCTTCATCTTCATGATCAGATGGGTAGCTAGACGAAGACGATGGTAACTCGTCTGAATCCGTCTCAGAGTCATCATTAGCCATCATAGCCTTTTTACCCTTGTTGTATCTTCATTCACGCCTTGCTTTTTGTTCTTCACGATCATCAGTGCTCAGGTCCGGACATTCGTACACGTAATAACCTGGTTTCTCACAGTTATAGCATAATAGATCTTTAGTAGACTTTTTCACAGGAGAATTATTCCTTCTCTTATCTCGTCTATCAGAACGCCTAATCTTCCTATCCTCAGAGTCCCTATCTCGCCTGTTACCTTTCGAGACTTCGTCTCTCCTTTCGAACGAGTTTCGGTCTCGTCTGGTCTCAGACGAGTCCTTAGTAGCAGACCCTCTATAGTCTTTGTAGAACTTCTTATATCTACCATAGCGCTTGTTTAACCTGTCGAATTTCCTAACCATAAGGTTCACCTGATCTTTCAGACTTAGATCAGTCCTATCTAACTCGTCTTTAACACTGGCAGACTTAGTCTTAGACTTCGACTTGCCTACTCTAGAGCTCTTAGACGAACTAGACTTAAAGGAAACATTCTTCGACACGGCTTTCTCTTTATCACTACTGGCAATGGGATCATCTTCATCTAGATCAAACTCGTGAGCTTTCAGAGTTTGAAACATCGTCTCTGCTGACCACTCGTCTATATCCTGGGTATTCTTAATGAGCATTTTCACCATTTTCCATCTAGCATCAAGACTCTTAAGAATTCTCAAATTTATTTCACGAGGAGTATAAGTTTTGCCAAGAACTTCCAAGTCATTCATAATTCTTGTAAAGCGAGTATCCAACTGGTCAATGTTTTCACCAGTTTGCATCTTGAATGATTCAAATCTCTGAACAGCAGTAGAAAGCTTGCTTTCTTTGATCAGAGTAGTCCCTTCACAAATAATAGCAAGACGGGCCCACATTTCTTTGGCTGTCTTACATTTTAATACTTTCCCAAGATACTCATTAGGAAGGGTGTGTAAAATGTAGTTTTTGGCCAAGCTGTCCAGGTTATTCTATCTCATTTCTTCAGTTGTTAGTTCTGACCTGGGTTTGGCGACGAGTACGCCAACAACTTTTGTTTTGTCCAGATTGGCAGTATTAGGCACCATTGTTTTGATTGGTCCTTCTTGAACAACAGAGATCATAAGATCATGAGTAGAGCTGAAAATCGCCTCCATTCTCAGCTTCCAGTAGTCATAATCCTGGATAGAAAACTTAGGGAGTTTATTAGCACTAATTTCAAGAGACATGATTTCAAGAAGATTAGTAGTATGCAGTGTAGATCAAAGATTCAGATAATTTCAAGAACAGCGATAAGAACACGTATAGTAAAGAACCAACACTTCACCCAAGTCTTTAGTAGGTTATCAAGAAACAGCAGTTCGTAAACTACTGCTCTGATACCACTTGTTGGTCCCTAGTTGAGTTGATAATATTGAGTAAGCTAGGAAAACGTCTAGAGGGGGTGAATAGACTTTTCAAAATCTTTCAATATATCAGAATACACAATGCGGAAATATCAGATTTATCAATGAGCCCAACAAATTTATACTCAACTAATATCGAATATGAACTTTTGTTATGAACAATAGTCTTGTTTATTCTATATGCAGATTAATCAATTAAACAAGTAATCAATCAAACACAAATAAAACAGTAAAGTAAACAACACGAGATTTATAGTGGTTCGACAACTTGTCTACATCCACTCTCACAAACCCAGTTGTGAAATTCTTATTACTCTTCTCTTCGAGTAGTGTGTTCTTGTGATTTTAAGTCCCAAGAAATAAGACTTCGATCTTTTCGATTAAATCTCCAGATATATCTTCGATCTAACAACTAGTAGTTTTACAAGTAACTAGCAACTTGAACAAAAACAATAAAAGAAAAAATTCTCTAGTCCAGTAGTAGCCTTCTTCGAATTCTTCACTTGTCTTCTGGCTTGAACTTTCTGAACTTCAACTCTGTGAGTTTCTTTGCTTTGAATTCTTCTTGAGTAATTCACTTCAGTAGTATGTAGAATATCAGTGTATCAGTAGTCTTGAATCGTAGAATACCTTGGGGTATTTATAATCATCTGAAATCAAGAACTTTTTGTTATCCAACTAACTTTTCTTGATAACTGACTTCTAACTATTAATCCTTATCTTTCCACGCGTTTCTTCAGTTTAATTAGTTATTCCATAACTAATTCTTCAATCTTTATCCAATAAGCATTTTTTACTTAAGATTTTCTCTTTCACTTGCGCACTTGTCTAGTCTCCATACTTAGACAAATCTTCAGTCTTCTTCTTCACTCATCTTGTCTGGTCTGGTTGCGAGTCTTCTTGTCTTCAATCTTCAGTAGACTTCTTCTGAGAACTAATCTATGCTAGTCCTATCAACTAACCTAACAAGATTATTACATATCTTTAAGCTTTATAACTCAGCTTAGTCCACTTAAGATCTATACATTAATATGCGAACAATACATAAAATATGAGCTTCTATACATCATTTATCTTGCTCATCATAAAACCTATATACAGTACTTATAAAGTCGTACTTGTCTTTCTTTTCATACTTAAACTTTTCTTTCAAACTTTTATACTCTACTGATCTTCATAAGACGACTTCCATAACTAGATCAGTCAACACTTAGAATATATTCAAGTCTACTTTTGGCTTATCAAAACTACTTAAACATCAATTAGGACTTGTATCAGGATTTATATCCCAACACTCTATATATAGATTAAAAAAAAGGAGACGTACGGTGTCATTTATTAATTTTTTTAATTTGTATAGTATTTTTTAAAAAGTTTTAGATTAAAAAATAATTATATCATCAATTTAGAAAAAGTATAAACTAATGAAAATATTTCAAAAATTGATTCTCTAATCAACGTACGTATATCAATTCTATATGAATGTTAAGATTAAAAAAAAAGTCATTCAATAATTTTTAAAAGTTTATAAATCTTTATAAAACTAATATTAAGATTTATAAAGAAACTTGTATACTGTAGTATTTTTAAAAAAAAATTTAGATTAAAAAATAATTCTATCATCCATTTAGAAAAAATATAAATACGTAAGCATTGTCAATTGAGATAAAAATAAAAAATCAATATATTTTAAAGGAATAGAGATAACAATGAAACAATGAGATATCCCATATAATTATTTTGATAGTAATAATAAGATATCAATAGACTTCTTTGAATGTCTCCATCAACTGAATTGGGGTACGGTGACTCCATTTTTCCATCAACTGAATATGGGCTGCAACAAAATGATATACTCCCTCCGTCCCAAAGAAATTTGCACCCTTGGGATGGAACACATTTTAAGAAATGTGTAAGAAAATGTGTAATGAGTGATGTTTTGAGGGGTAGTTTTGTAAACTTTTATTAATAAAGTAAAGTAAAAAGTAGATTGAGTGTGAAAAAGTAATGATATATGTGTAAATATGAGTATATTTTAAGGGAGAGGGTTATGAAGATATTTCCTTTTATGGAGTGTGCAAATTGGTATGGGACATCCATATATGGAAAGTGTGCAAATTCCTGTGGGACGGAGGGAGTATTAATTAGCTGTGACATTACAAGCAATACAAATATTGAACTATTACACAAGATCTTTTTAGATCTAAAACACCAGGATTGAGTAAACAAAATGATATATTAATTAGTTGTGACATTACAAGATATAAATATTGAACTATTACAAAATACCTTTTTAGATCTAAAACACCTGGAATACATTGAGTAAATCTCAAGATGATATTGACTTAATTCAGGGCTCGTTGGCCAACTCCACAACCCCATATAATTGGGTAATCGTCATGCTCACCCACATAACACTCTTTTTTTAATTTCATCCACCTTACCTAATTATATGTTCTTAATTTACATGAGAAAAATTAACAATTTAAACTAGAAAATGAAGATTTAAATGCATATAATATATTTAATTGATAATATAATATATGAATCATTCACTTACCCTCGAAATCGAGTAAGACTTCTTTGAATTTAGAAAAATAATCCACATCCGAGAGTGAATTAGGCACTACGGTGTCTCCGTCAACTGAATCGTGCGTATACGGTGACTCCATCAACTGAATCGGGTACGATGTCTCCATCAATTGAATCGGGCACTACGATGTCCCCATCAACTGAATCGAACACTACATCTCGTTTGAATTTAAGACACGTTTTTTTTTTCAAAGAATCGCAATCAGGGATAGAAAAAAATGTGGCTAGCGTTTATAACTGAGTAAATTAAATTATGGTTTGCATAAAGTTTTTATATATATTCATATTAGAGACTTTGGCCGTACCAATTCAATACGTGTTATTGGAATATATATTAGTATTCGTGTGTATATAAAAATTTATATAATTTAAAGTTATTTTAAATTACAGGTGGAGTCACACGATGTTGAGAATCGATATTTAAGGGATCTTAGCAAAGGGCCACTACGTCGAGTAAGGACTTACGACGGCTACTATGTGAATGGGTACAAATTTCATACATCCGAGTTTGCATCAAGAAGATGGACTACCAATAGTGGTGTGTGCATTAAAAGTGAATACATGTAAAAGAAATAAATTAATATACATATACAATTAATATTAAAAGATAAAACAAAAGAGTTATATGTCCTACTAGCAATGCTCAATAATGGACACTTGTCCACTTGGGTTCAATCATGGACCGATCTCTGTCCATCATTCCTCTCATGCACTCTTTCTGATCGCGCGGGTTGTTGTTATTCTTGGCGATTATCCTCCACATGGATATACTGACCATCATACCTTCGATGGAATAAATTTCTTCGAACTGGAGGATCCCTGTCATCTCTTTGTTCGCCTAGACGTTCACGCATTGATCGTCGACTTTGATGTACGTCCCCAGACTCTTCCCTCTAATTATCACCATGATGTTCTGGTCGTTGTCCCCCACCTCTTCCTTGGGCGACTTGTTCATTTATAACTTGGGTGGAGGTGGCACGAGATTGGCCCTTTCTCTTACCTGTTCATCACCCAAGTAGTTTATCAAATCATTCCTCCTTAGAGGATCTCTTAAAAGTGCCGCCATTTCTGGCGTCGTTCCGGCCATGAAGGCGGTCGGAGTTCCTGGTGCGGGTGTTTGTCCTCCCAAAGGTGGGATCTCGAGAACTTTCCCCCGATTCGGGTCTCTAACCCGGATCGGGCTGTCATCTCTGTGTGAACGATGAGATTGATTTTGAGACATGTTGCTGTGAAGCTTTTACGAAAGATTAAAGAAGGAATAACACTTCTCCTGGCAAAAACTTGAAGATTTAAAGATGTTCTTGAACACTTAAGAACACCAAAAATAAAAAACCCAGAAAAGCTTACAAATTGAAAACCTTAAAACACAACTATTGTTTAATTCGAAAGATCTATCACAAAAACTGTAAAGAAAACTTTAGTTTACAACTTAGATATTATTTCACCGTATAAAGTTCCTAGAAAATTATACGAACGTATTAATCACTGAAGAACGAACAGTTCTTGAGCTCGAAAAACCTGTCTGAAGATCTTACAATAGCACCGTAAAATCCCCTCCTTCTAGCGCCAAATGTTGTACCGATTTTTGTCGGGGTGTATTGATTAAACGGTAACAAACAATATCATTTATATGTGAGTGATTTTTTACGGATTGAAAGATGATCAAAGATGTTCTTGATGAACTCTTGAATTTAGGGTTTGTTCTTGAGTAAGAACTTTGAAGAAACTTGAGAGAGAAGCTGAAATTAGGGTTGTGTATTTTAGGAAATGAATTCAGATCTATTTATTAAGCCTCCAATGGGCTTATATACTAGGTTAAAATTTGCATGCCTTAATTGCTGGCAGCTCAACATTAATACACCTATTAATGCGAATATACTTGCTATTTAATGTAAATACAGTTGCTATTAATGTGATCATTTCATGCATTTAATGCATCTACTTTGCATTAAATACCTTTGCAATCAGTCATTATAAGTCTCATCCTTCGTTGTAGTCGGCGCTGATCATACCAGTTGCACCGCCTTTGACTTGTCAATGCTCGGATGATAAATTTAGTAATTGTTTGGTCGGCGTTGCTCTATTCTGGGCTCAAGGCGAGCATCTGGACTTGGATCTTCTCATATAACTGCTTTCTTCCTGCCTTCAAGATATCTTCTTCGCCAATGACACTGCTCGTCATTCTTCACTGTGCTGATCATCTTTACTTGCGATCATACCTATACCATTTTGCCACCATCTCCAATTACTCTTGTTCGCCGAACATGTTGACTCTTGTTCGCTGCCACGTGGATATGCTTGACATGTTGACCATTAAATGTGGGGACTTCCCTTGCTCGCTTTTTATTGGTTGCTCGCCCTCGACCTGACTGACTATGCTTGATGACTTTGACTTTTCTTCTTTGAATTGTTGATTGGTCAATAAAACAAATGTTGCCTGGTCAATAAAACAAATGTTGACTTGTTTACTTGACATATTGTATATAACATAGAGCATTCCGACATTGCGAAGAAAAATAATGAAATAAGGGGGTTCGCTTTCAGACAATTAGTAGGATCCCATCATTCTTTGTGATAAGTCAATTTGGGATAAAAAATTTCAATTCGTGACAGGGATAAAGTGTAGTAGTAATGCGTCAATAGGGATATAATTATTTTCATTGTGTGATCTCAATTTGTGGTTTGTTTTTTTAATTTTCACATGTACTTGTAGTTGGAATCTGATTCGGTCGAGTCCACCAAAAGTGTGTACATTCTTTTTTATGAAAATAATCATTTTATCTTTATATATTTTACTTATATCAAAAAATATGAAGGCACTTTTGATGGTCTTTCTCGTTAATCAATAAGTTTTCCACAATAAATAAAACATTCAAGAAACAATTACATCATCTTCTCCATTAGCACAGCTAATGAGATGGTTAAAACATTCAAGAAACACGAAAACAAAAATTGAGAAAGAGAGAGAGAGGGGGGTGATGTAGCTCTGACATGTGTGGGAGATTTCACATTATGTAGGTGCGAATTTTTACTTTCAGTAGGTGCGATTCTCACCTAGTAATTTAATTTTCAACCTTCCAACTTCTCTCTCCTCGCAAGCACGGTACCCTTTGTACTTTAACCTTCATTTGGAAAATTGAAAGCCAAGATTCAGGATGATCAACGATAAATTTGAGAGGTTTTGCTCTCCTCGACGAGGGCTTTCTATCTACACCTAAATTGCGTCCTGCGATGCGGTGAATCGTCATCAAGTCTTTGGCTCTGTGAATGAGTTTACAGTCTCCGCTCGTTACTACCAGAGTGTGGCCCATTTTGCTTTCCCGCCGTCGTGCTCTACCTGCGCCAGCGTGCGTCCCCCGTGCCATAGTGTAACCGCTCACGCCACTGTGAGGGGCCTGGAGTGGGCAAACAGAAAGGCCCCTGCTGTTGGAAGCACCTGGTCAGTCCCAGATGGGGAACTCTGCGGCTGGGCCAAGTAAGTACTCAGGGAAAGGGCCTAGAAACAGGGGCAGACCAGATTATGCAGCCCAGATGATGGATGGACAAGAGGCATATGTGAATGACGAAGTGTTTGCTGGAAGCTCAGGTGGGAAAAAATGCTACAAAAGTGACGAAGATGTTATTAGCTCGAGTAAGGCGGATACTGGGGGCTCTCAGTTTCGCCGATCTGAATGAAGTTGTTATCTTGGAATGCGCGGGGTTTGAAGGGACCGAAAGCATTCCTTAAATTAAGGCGAGTGATAGCCATAAATAACCCTTATGTACTCTTTGTTTTGGATTCGAAAGTGTCCTCTAGGACTGTCTATGCTTGGAATGCCATTTTGAACTTTAAATTTTGCTTTGATGTTGATGCGGTTGGTAGACAAGGAGGACTTATTCTCTTTGCTACTCATGAAGTGGATGTTTGTTTGAAATTATATTCTTTTGGGCACATTGATGTTCTTTTGTCTTGGTATGGTATGCAGTGGTTTTTCACTGGGTTTCAAGGGAATCCCAATGGACAATTAAGGAGATTTTCGATTGAATTATTGAGAAAGATTAAAAATACACATGAGCATACGACGGCTTGGGTGATTGGTGGGGATTTTAATAAAATTTTAAATTGCAACGAGAAGAGTGGGGGAGTACATAATTGGAAAACTAGAAAAAACATGCAAGAGTTTAGGAACTCACTCAATGAATTGGAAGTGTATGACCTGGGATTCAGAGGTCCATGTTATACTTGGAATAATAAAAGAAAAGGATCCAATAATATTAAAGAGAGGTTGGGCAGATTTGTTGCTGATCAGACATGGAAGGAAATGTTTAAATCTTATTCAGTCCATAATTTACATTGGTTTGGGTCTGATCATAGAGTGATTTGTCTGGATTTTCAACCTCAACAAATGGTTTGGACCCCATGCACACAAAGGTGGTTCCGTTTCGAAAATGCTTGGCTTCTTAAGGAGTCGTGTACACAAGCAGTTTCTCAAGGATGGGGCTCTCGATTGAGCAACATGCTATTGCCAAACCGGTTGGAAATGTGTGCAAAGCATCTTCAAAAGTGGGCATTGGGTCACTACAAATGGGGGGTTTGGCTCCCTGCTGTCTTCTTATTTCGGGCAAAATTTCAATTCTACAAAGCCGTCGGAGGCTGATATTCATAAGATCTCAAAGCAAGCTGAGAGATCGATCACAATTGATATGAATAATTTTTTAGAACTGGAATTTGGCAGACACGAAGTGAAGGAAGCGGTGTTCAGTTTACACCCAAACAAAGCACTTGGACCAGATGGTTTTAATGCAAGATTCTACCAAGAGATGTGGGATATTGTTGGGAACTCAATTACGGATGCGGTTTTGGGGGTTCTAAATGGAGATGAGGAATTAACAAATTGGAATCAGACCGTGATTACCCTTGTCCCTAAGGTTAAGGAGCCGAAATGTCTTGCGGACTTTAGTCGTCCGCTAAATTTTAGAGGAGTCAATTTTTGAACTTTAATTTTTATTCTTTGTGTGACGATAAATAAGTTAAGGTCAATCGTTGTCGACAATAGATATGTATCTTCTAGAATTGTCATTTTTTTTCGATTATCTATTTGTTCTTAATTTGAATTAAAAGCTCAATATATATATATATATATATATATTATATATAGTATATATTGTTGGAAAGTGTCGGTTATGACCATATTTTATAAAATATTTTTAAGTGATAATTTTCCATTTTGCGTAAATGAATTTAGTTAATTTAATTTTTCCAAAATCAAAATTTAGGTGAATGGAAAATTAATATTGAAGCTGGTCATTTAATGTGTGGATAAATACCTTATTCAATGTGTTTGGTAATAGTGATGTATTTTGATTTACAAATATAAAATTTCATTATTTATACGCTCCTTAAGATTAATAAGTTACTTCGAAAATATGGGAGGAGTATTTTAAATAGATTTTTTATCAATGCCTACACTAGACCCCTATCATATATGACTACAATACAATTCACTCATTCTTAAAGAGTTGAGCTATGATCTCGCATAAAGTTGCTAGAGGAGTACAATAAACTGTCCTCCACCCTAACTACCGAACAGAGTGATGTTCTACAAGAAATACTTAGTTGTTCGTTTTAGTGATGGTGAAGTCTTCTTTTTGTATAGATACGAGGGTATTGACAAAACTTTCATATGGATAATTCATTCTGTAGTCGTTAGATCTCACGGAAATAACGTTATTAATGTTGCATCGAGTTATATATCTTCTCTTTTGTTGCTTATAGGACGTGTTACCCACATTTTAAGTTATGTATTTCGATAAACATTTCTGAATCATCCACCTGCAACATAATACTCATTACTCATTTGATATAATTTATAATAAAGTCAAAGATAATAATATATGATGAGTTACCGATGATTAACATATTTTGTTTTGAGGTACTTGATCAAAGTTTAAGAGATATAGTTAGAAGGGGTGATGGATCGATGTATAATTTACCTTTTGGAGGAAAGACAGCGTTTCTTGGTGTACTTCATGTAAATTCTTCCTGTTTTTTCCAAAGGTTCTTCATATAGTTTACTCTCCTATCAATTCTTCATATACTCTATATATGGGGACGTTGCAAGGTATTGAGGCTGACGAAGAACATGAGGTTGTAGACTTGAAATTCTAACAATAATAATACATCTAATGAGATAGTTGAATTCTCAGACTGGATTTTTAAAGTTGGCGATGGGGATCTTGGGAATCGTGATGAGGGTTTTACAGATATTGATATTTTTGGAGAGAATTTTATTTTTGATGCACGTGATCCTGATACTGCTATAGTTGACAGCATTTACCCATCTATCTCTGATAACTTTGGTACGGATAAATATTTTGAGATAAATTGATCTATACTTGCTCCAACACATAAAGAAATTGAAAGTATTCACGAGATAATATTGACGATTATACCTGGTGATACAAGGGAATATTTGAGTTCAGATAATGTTTGTCTATCAAAGTTTAGTTCAGTTGGGATGAGACATGTGTTTTCAATTGACTTTCTCAATTCTCTTAACTATTTTGGTGTACCAAATCATCGATGGGTTCTCAAAATAGGTGTGCCTATAATGCTGCTTATGAACATTGATTTGAAGTCCAGTTTGTGCAATGAAACTAGAATGATTATTACAAGACTTGAAAATCACATCATCGAAGCACAAATTATTTTTAGAAGGAATGTTTATAGTAAAGTTTTTATCCCGAGAATAACATTGAGTGTTTCAGATGTCACAGCTCCCATAAATTTTCGAATGAGACAATTTTCTATTTTATTGTCTTTTGCAATGACTATAAATAAAAGCTAAGACCAATCTCTTACCATGACAAGTGTCTACCTTTCGAAACTTGTGTTCACACATGAACAATTGTATGTTGCAGATTGTAGAGTCAAGAGGAAGAGTGAATTAAAAATTATTTGCTTAGATTCAAATGGAGAAATATGTAAATGTACAACAAATGTTGTTTACATGAAATTTTTTCACAATTTATAATTACGTATATTGATTTCTTTTATAAATAAAATTATAATTTTCTACTCTATTTTAATTATATATATATATGATGTACAGTAATCTATATTGCTACAATATTTTATTTTTTAATAGAATAACAAATTTATACCTATTTTATAAATTATTTTTAATTAATAAATTAAAATATATTATAAATTTATTTTATTCCCGCGTAAAACGCCGGGTCTTACACTAGTATTTAAATAATCACTAAAATTGAGTAATGGAAAATCAATATCCTTTGCATTCTAATTCCCACAGCTTCACACAATCGTATTTAATTTTTTTATTTCTATTTCTAATTACATCACATTAATTCTTCTATTTTTAATTTTAGCGGATAGAGTTTAAGTAATTTTGAGCATAATTATATAGATTTCCAGTTCTACGTATAATTTCTTTTTCCATTTTTTACGTTATATAGTACAATTTATTTTTTATCATGATATATGATTTCATTATTTTAAATTTATTAAATCTCACTTAATCTACATTTAAAAAAAAATCACACAAATATATGCATAACATGCAAGTTAGAGTCCTAAGTTTCGTCAATATATTAATGTCATATTTATGTATTTTGAAATATTTAATGATGAATATTAACGAGTTGCTCCTCAGGGGTTGTACGGGACTCTTTATTTAAAGAAGAATTCGCGCAAGAGAAATTGGTTAATGATTTGTTCAAACAACAAAACATTTTATATGCTCAACGGAATTAGGTTACGTGGCTTAATGATGGGGATCGCAACACACGGTTCTTCCACAAACTCAATCAGCTTTGTAAGATTCGTAAGCCCATTGAAGCTCTACTAATTGATGGGGTACGAGTTTCAGATGATCAAGCAATAGTTGGACATATTTTGGACTACTATATACGACTTTTTACTGCAAGTGGGAATGCAGCTCATGGTGATGAGATAATTCGGAATTTTGTTACGCCGAGTATCACAGCAGAATGGAATCGGGAACCTGTAAGTCCTCCAACGGCATTGGAAGTTCGAGCAGCGGCTTTCGGGCTTTCGAATGATAGTGTGGCCGGCCCGGATGGTTTTGGGGGATGCTTTTATCAGGCGGCGTGGGGAATCATTGACACATACATTATTCGCGCCAGCCAATATTTTTTCGAATTTGCTTTCCTTCCGCATGGAATCAATTCGAACTTGGTAACCCTCATTCCAAAAAAATCCGGGAGCAGAGAGAGTCGAGGATTACAGACCTATTGTTTTGGGGAATTTTCTTTTCAAATTGTTTACTAAAATTGTGGCAACAAGGATGTGCCCTATCCTGAGTCGGATTTTGTCCCCACAGCAATTCGGCTTTATCCCAGGCCGTAACATTCATAATTGTGTGGCGGTGGCATCGGAGGGATTTAATTGTTTGGATAACACACGAGTCTATGGAAATATGGCGATAAAGGTGGATATATATCAGAAAAGTCTTTGATACTATTGGAGTTGGTTTTATTCTGTTGTTACTTCTGATATGCGTATTATTTGTTTTGCATTCTTTTTGGGCTTTTAATTAATTTGGCCTATATTTGTTTGATTTGGCCCATTAGATGTTAGGGCTTGGTTATATGGTTGTATATATACTCTGCATATACACAGCTTTCAATTGAATGATTCTTCCAGATTTTTGGATGTTACAAAATCAATTTTCATGAACAAATTCTTGGATTCTAATATGGTATCAGAGCCGCAAGCCTGGTAACTCTATCAAGATTTTGGTTCTCCAACCATTGTTATCCTTCGCTTCGTCAACAAATCATGGCGAAAGAGAAGGGTGTCAAGAAAGCCGATGAAAGCGGCTCAAATCCTCCGACTAATTCTTCAGGGGAGCGCATTACACGGCCGCGAGTAGGACAGGTGAGCATTGACGCAAGCCCCATTCCTGGACTCACGGCTGAACAGTTTCAGAAAATTACTCTTTTCATGTGGACGGAAAGGGGCGACGAACCCAGCTCAAATGTAGGCCCTACCAGAAACATGGCTGGTAAACTGCCGAACACATCACAACCTTGGATAATCGATTCGGGTGCGACCGAGCACATCGTATGCCGAGATGTTGAATTGCTTGATATAGTGACAGACCATTCAGAACCATGTGTTAGAATACCGAATGGTGAGACCATTCTTGTTCAAAGTGTTGGACGTATTGACTTAGGGAATGGCCCCTATCTTGAGCGTGTTTTACACATACCACAATTTCACTGCAACCTCCTCTCAGTAAGTCGTATTACACGTGATTTGAATTGTGCATTCACCTTTCTGCCGGATTTTTGTGTATTGCAGACCTTACCCTCGAGAACGTTGATTGGAGTGGGTAAATGTCGGGATGGTCTTTATTATCTAGAGCCTACAAAGACTGAGGGGGCAGTGTTGGCGGTTGATGGGAGCCGAAATTTGTGGCATAATAGGTTGGGACACGCCTCTGATGGGAGATTACGTCATATCTGTTCTCTAAGAGGATATAAGAATAATGGTGTATTTTGTGATTCTTGTATACGAGCTAAACAAACTCGATTACCTTTTCCCGTTAGTACTTCAGTGACTAGTCGTTGTTTTGAATTGATTCATTGCGATGTTTGGGGACCTTATAAAAGTGACACGTTCTCAGGTGCACGCTATTTTTTATCGATTGTTGATGACTTTAGCAGAGGAGTTTGGGTTTTCCTTATTAAACAAAAGTCTGAAGTAGCAGCCCATTTAATCAAATTTTTCAATATGGTGCAGCGACAATTTAATCTTCAAGTCCTTCGTGTTAGATCGGATAATGGAGTTGAATTTAAATCATCTGCTTTGATGGATTACTATACGCTTAATGGAGTCTTGTTTGAGAGTTCTTGTACGGATACGCCTCAACAAAATGGTATTGTAGACAGAAAACATCGGCATATATTGGAAGTTGCACGAGCTCTTCGTTTTGAATCCGGTCTACCAATTGAATTTTGGGGAGAATGCATACTCACAGCCGTATATATCATTAACCGTCTACCGTCGCCAATTATCGGACATAAAACACCTTATGAAGTTTTATTTGGTAAGGCACCACAATATAGTCACCTTAAAGTATTTGGATGCTTGGTTTACGCCCATGACAACAAGCACAAAGATAAATTTGATGAACGGGGGAGTGCTTGTGTATTTGTTGGATGCTTGGTTTAATGAGGAATTCATCTCAGCAACCAAGGCTGCTTTGGACAGAATTAGAGGACACAAACCCAATATTGAGCAAAGTCACGTCACAGCAAGACCATTTATCAAACGTCCCACACTTGATGGTGGCGTGCCGTGTTCATCTTCGACGCCTATAGCACAGCCAACCGACGCAAACACCCCTGAACTAAGCTCGGCTGATTCTCACGACAATATTGTTGTGCCTGTTATCGAACCTGCAGCGCCTATTGTCGAACAACCTGTGACTGTTCTTGAGCCTCGGGCTAGCAGTCGGGTGCGACGACGCCCGAAACACTTCGATGCGTTCGATACGACACTGCCCCCCTCTCTAGATCATTCACAGCCCACTACCAATCTGATTTCCTCGACGGTACACCCTCTTTCTCAATTTATTACATATGATAAATTCTCTGCTAATCACAAAGCCTTCTTAGCGGCCATCACATCTCGTGATGAGCCAAAGCACTTCTCTCAGGCCATTAAAGATCCGTTGTGGCGTGAGGCCATGGAAAAGGAAATTCATGCCTTGGAGACGAATGGGACATGGACATTGGCCACTCTCCCACCGGGAAAGAAAGTTGTAGGATCGAAATGGGTGTATAAAATCAAATATAAACCAAATGGTGAAGTTGAACGTTATAAGGCTCGATTAGTGGCGAAAGGTTTCACTCAAATTGAGGGAGTTGATTTTCATGAAACATTCACCCCCGTAGCAAAGTTAGTCACCGTTCGTTGCATGTTGAGTATAGCAGCGAAACGAAATTGGGAAGTGCATCAGTTGGACGTTAACAATGCATTCTTGCATGGAGACTTACGTGAGCATGTGTACATGCGTATCCCGCAAGGGTTTGCAAAAGAGGGTGATGACAGGGTTTGCAAACTTCAAAAATCACTATATGGTCTTCGCCAAGCATCTCGAAATTGGTATGAGAAATTCACTCAAGCACTCGTGGTCATTGGGTTTTGCCAATCTCGAGCGGACCATTCCCTTTTCGTGTTTCGTAAAGGCACCACCTATGTTTCCGCACTCATCTATGTTGACGATGTCCTTCTTGCTGGGAATGATCCGACCCACATTGCATATGTCAATCAATACTTGGATGGAAAATTTAGCATTAAAGATTTGGGAGTATTGAAGTATTTTTTGGGAATTGAAGTTGCTCGATCTCCCGACGGTTTTGTTTTAAGCCAACGTAAGTACACTTTGGATATATTGGAAGAAAGTGGATTGCAAGGTTGTCGACCAAGTGTCTTCCCTATGGAGCAAAATCTGAAATTGCAACCCGACGACGATAGTCCTCTTGTTGATGCAACACATTATCGTAGATTGGTGGGCCGACTACTTTATCTTACGGTTACACGCCCCGACATAGTATTTTCGGTAAGTCAACTGAGTCAATTCTTGAGTCGCCCACATCAAAGTCATCTTACAGCAGCTTATCGAGTTCTACGGTATCTCAAACAAACCCCTGGTCAAGGTATTTTTCTCTCGTCTCATGGTGACTTCGATCTTCAAGCATATTGTGACGCTGATTGGGCAGGATGTCCTTTTACGCGACGATCATCCACTGGATATTTCATATCTCTTGGTGGTTCCCCGATCTCGTGGCGCACCAAGAAACAATCTGTGGTTTCTCGATCGTCGGCGGAAGCAGAATACAGAGCAATGGCAGTCACGGTTTGTGAAGTGGTTTGGTTGCGCTGGCTTCTTCGGGATTTTGATGTTCAACTCACTGAGTCGACGCCACTTTTTTGTGACAATCAAGCTGCCCGTCAAATTGCAGTCAATCCCGTGTTTCACGAAAGAACAAAACATGTTGAGATGGATTGTTACTTTGTCCGTGAGCGAGTTGTAGGAGGAGATATACAACCTCGCATGGTCTCGACCACCAATCAAGTGGCCGATATATTCACTAAAGCTCTCGGTGCTGATCGTTTTCGTTTTCTTCGGGGCAAGTTGGGCATTCGAGACTTACATGCTCCAACTTGAGGAGGAGTATTGGAGTTGGTTTTATTCTGTTGTTACTTCTGATATGCGTATTATTTGTTTTGCATTCTTTTTGGGCTTTTAATTAATTTGGCCTATATTTGTTTGATTTGGCCCATTAGATGTTAGGGCTTGGTTATATGGTTGTATATATACTCTGCATATACGCAGCTTTCAATTGAATGATTCTTCCAGATTTTTAGATGTTACAAAATCAATTTTCATGAACAAATTCTTGGATTCTAATAGATACACTCAATTGGGATTTTATCTTGGAGGTCCTGCATGCGACGGATGGGGTTTGGAGAAAAGTTCATCGAGATTGTGCACACCATCGGTGGTCCGTATTAGTCAACGGCCAACCACATGGTTACTTTGCATGCTCACAGGGGGTCCGACATGGAGACCCGCTATCGCCCTTCCTTTTTTGTGTGGCAGAAGAGGTGTTGGCACGTATGTTTACGATAAATTGCAATTCAGGGTTACTGCAGCCGGCGTTTGCAAGAAATGGCTTGAATCTGCCGGTGATTCTAATGTATGCAAACGACATACTGGTTTTCTGCAGGGCTACCCGTTCTAATGTTAGGAAAATCCAAAACATCCTGCAAGAGTATGGGGCAGTCTCGGGACAGGTTTTTAATCCGGCGAAATCAAGAGCCTATATGAGAAAGCATGTTAGTTATAACAATAAAAAATATATGATGATCACTCTTGGCATCTCCATTGGGGTTTTACCAATGGTTTATCTAGGGGTACCGATTTTCAAGGGCACACCCAAATCGAGACATTTGAGGAGTATGACGGATAGTATCATTAATAAGTTCTCCCACTGGAAAGGGTCTTCTTTGTCTACGGCAGGACGAATATACCTTGTCAATTCAGTCATTACCTCGTCGCTAGTCCACTCAATGATGGTGTACAAATGGCCCCGTGCACTGCTACAACGAATTGACAAGGCAATGAGGAACTTCGTCTGGTCTGGGAGTATCGACCGACGAGGGGTGTGCTCGGTTCCATGGACGAAGGCATGCGCATCAAAAGAGGAGGGTGGCATGGGCATCTGATCAATTGTGGTGGCGAATGAGGCATTCTTGTTTAAAATGGCCTGGAACATTTCTCAGGCCCGCTGCCCAGAAATGAGATTTCTTCAGTCCCGTTTCATGTCGGACTTTCAACCGCGATCTATGCAGGTATCATCAGCCATTTGGCGAGGTTTGCGCAAGCACTTGCAGGATATTGCAGATAATTCACGATGGATCGTTGGGAAAAATTCAAAAGTTAGATTTTGGTTAGATAATTGGCTTGGATACATAATAGCGGACAAGCTGCAAATGCCGCAGCAGGTGCGACAACATTACGGATTCATGGTGTCGGATTATTTTATTGATGGGTTTATGGTATTTAGATGCGGTCTTTGTGAATGCCCACCCAAATATAGTCAAGGACATTCTATGCCACACTTGCAGCCTAGATGAAGACAGGCGGATTTGGCCACGCACTGCACATGGGGAAGTTACGGCGAAAACGACATATTTAGAAGTCCAGCCTCATTATCCGGAGGTTAATTGAGGGCGCTGGATTTGGGCACCTTTTATTCCGCCCAGAAGGTCCGTAGTTTTCTGGAGGGCAATTCATGGGAAACTACCAAATTTGGATTTTTTGTGCAAATTAGGCATTCATGGACCCAACATTTGCGTACTCTGCATGCTAGCGGGGGAATCGATTGAGCATCTGTTTGGAGATTGTCCTGTTTTTCAAACTATCCCACGAAAGTTCGCGGAAGTGTTTGAGGTATGATTATCATTTTAGGAGGGGTTCTTGTCATGGCTCATCGCCGCCTTTTAGATGAGCTTCAGCCCACAATTGACTGCTATATGGAGGCTCGGCCTCGTTACAATTGTTTGGAAAATATGGCAAACACAGAACGCGACTATTTTCGAAGGATCTTCCACCCCCTCGGAGGTTATAAGAGCATCAGTGTGGGCTTTTGTTCAGGAAGCTAATGATATGGAGTTGGGACAGACTCCAGGATTTGCGAGTTTTACATGAATTTCGAATTAGAGGACAACCAAAGGTAGCGCCATCGATTCAGCTGGTTAGATGGCGTCCGCTTGTAAATGGGACAATAAAGATAAATACGGATGGAGCAGCTTCATGGCCCTAGGAATCATCTCGGGTGGAGGGGTTTATAGAGACCATGCAGGGTTTTTTTTTTTGGAGGGCTTCACCATTTCACATGGATGGGGATATCCTTCCACGCGATCATTATGGCATACAATCGAGGCTGGAGAAAGATTTGGTTGGAGTGCGACTCGTCTTATGTGGTGCAACATATTGCTTCACCAACTGCCCGCTGCCCTTGGCGATACCTTGATCTAGGCACAAGGGCGAAAAATTGCTTGACACAAATGGATTTCTCTGTGACCCACGTTTTCAGAGAGGGTATATATTGCCACAACAGATCACCTGGCGAGTGTGGCAACCGATGGTTTTGTTTGGTGGTCCTCTCCACCAAGCTTCTTCCCGAGATATCTGGCTAACGATCTACATTCTGAGTTCTACAGATTTAATGGGATGTAACTTTCGAGTTTTATCTTCGAGACTTTTTAGAGGAGTAACCATTTTCCTTGACTAGGGGTTTTATCCCTAAGGAGGGTTTTCCCCTAGCAAGATTTTTAACCGGCCTTTAAACCGGATTTGGTTTTATGGCTTTTAGGATCTTTTTCTCTTTTTATATAAGACTCAGTTATATAATATTGATATAATTAATGTTAATATATATAAAAAATCATATAGAAAATATGTTAATGTTAAATTGTACTCCATCCGTCTTATGATTACTTGCACACTTTTCTTATGAGTGACGCTATTAACACCCCATAAAATGTTATACACACTCCAAATGTTAAACACACCCCATTAAAATTTAAAAATCAATTTTTATTACTAAACATACCCCAATTCTTTCCTATTTACCCTTTTAACACTTAAAACAAAATACAATTTAAATAAAAACCAAAATAACATTATTAAAATTAACTAAATCTTAAAAATATATAAATTTAAAAAAAAAAGTTATCATCCGAAAAAAAAAATTATCATCCGAACAAAAAATATTCAATAATATAAAAAAAATTAAATAAGGTTGAAAAATATTTTAAAAAATCAAATAAATATTAAAAAAGTATTTGAATGAAAAAAATCAATTAAAAATTTTAAAACGTTAAGAAAATCAACTAAAATTTTAAAATAATTAAATTAATTTTTTAATTATATCTGAACAAAATTAAATAAAATCTTAAATAAATCAAATATAAAATAAAAATCTTCAAAAAAATATTAAACCTACAAAAAATTTAAAAATATTAAAAACTCAACTAAATCTTCAAAACTTATTTAATTTATTAATTTTTGAAGATTTAGATTATTTTTTTAAATATATATTTTTGATTTATTTATCTTTTTATATTAATTTAATTTTTTTTATTTAAATATTTTTTACACTTTATCAAATTTATTAAATATTTTTACGATTTTATTTATTTTTAATTAATTTTTAAAATTTTATTTTATTATTTTATTTATTTCTGAATATTTTCAGATTTTATTAAATCTTTTCATTTTTTTTTAAATTAATTGATTTATTATTTTAAATATTTTGTTGACTTTTTCAAAATATTTTCAAATTTTAAATATATTTTTTCAGATTATTTTTTTAAATTATTTTACTCAAGGATTACTTAGTCATTTTATTCATACATATTTTTGTCTTTAAAATAATGGGGTATGTATAACAGTATATGGGGTGTTAATAGCCCCACCCTTTTCTTATTTGGACGTCCCAAAATTACTTGCACACTCTTAATATGGAAATACCCCACAAAATTAATACCCTCCCAACATCATTTTATTTTCAAAATTGTCACCATCTTTTTCCATATATTTTACTTTACACCTCATCATATCCACTTTACACACCTCACCAAATCACCTAAAATACCCCTCATTTATCTTACATCACCAACCACTAAATTCACTTTTCTTAAACAACGTGCCGATCAAACCGTGCAAGTAATCCTGGGACGGAGGGAGTATTAGCTCCCCTCACCCCAAATCCTAGTATCCCATCCACATTTTCCATCTTCAGCAAAGGGTGATTTTAAAATTGTGGGGATATTATCAAGTCTTCATATGATTTCTGCTCGGTCTTTAAAGATTACATTAATTTGTGTAGAATAAAACTTTGAAATTCTCCTAAAGTGTTTTTTTCTTTTTGTAAAATATAGTGTCAATGTTATGACACACAAATTTATACAAGGGTATCTGAATTTTATACATTTTTTTATTGGTTTGATCCACCAAAATTTGTGATTGTATTTCTGTTTTCGTGCTCTTCTAATAATGAAACTATTTATTCTGAAAAAAAAAAAAAAAAAAAAAAAAACCACATCACCTACCCACTTAAAGCCTTTAAATACTATGTATAATAATAATTTGCAAAAAAAATAAAAATAAATAAACCATCATTATATTAGTTAATGATTTTCGATATTTTTTACTTGATAGTTTTTGTTGAAAGGTTTGACCATCAAATGTTGAACAATTTCAATAATATATGAAAAAAAAGTTTTTTTTTTCTTTTCCATTTTCACGATGTTTGACTGGATTCAAGTCTTCATTCGTACACTTGGGTCAAGTCCACAACATGTAGTGCATTTTTGTTGAGGAAAAAACTTAAAAAATAATACAATAATCTCCCTCTTTTATCATAGTTTAACTTATATTTATTTAATTATTTTGCATAGTTATATTCCTCTAGAAAATCTTTTCACATCCAAAGGGCGGTAAAAATGAAAAAAAAAAATTAGAATATTACAAAGCAGGGTTTGTGGATGTGCTTTAAGCCAGAAATTCGGTGCAGGCTATATGTATGTAAGAAAAGATATCGAACCCAGTGTACGACGTTTCCTATACCCCACGGTCTAAAAACAAGCTGCCTCATGAGCTTGCAAGTTTTGCCAAAAACTCATCTAAACCTTAAAATTGGTTTGGAGCAGATATTCTAAAATGTAACCTTTGAGTTCAAGTAATTCGATAAATGCAGCACTTATCCCTCTAATCCCAAACAATATCACTGCAAGTAAATAAGAGATATTCTCAAGTAAATTATCTCAATACATAATACGAAAATAAATAGTCATCACTTTATAAGAAGAGATCCAAAGTAGATGATTCTGAAACAAGAGATGCAAGTGAAAAAACCCTGCGAGTTTTCAGTAATTATTCAAGATCAAAAAGTTTCAAGTTTCCAAGTCACTTGAAAAACAACAGAATGGCAATATCTCTGAAACAGACATGAGTAAATATGTTCTCTCTTACAAACCAAATGTATAAATGTAAGAGCACACCCGTTTATTTGATGATAGGGAGAAACCAGTACAAGGTCGCCATCACGAATGCTTTTCAGTCGAACACCTCTTTAACCGCCATCAAAAGGAGAAACCACGAGATTTCAATTTCAATTTCAATTTCAATGCTGCAATTCTGTTAAATGGGCCAAAAATATCAGATTCCAGAAAATTACATATTCTCGTCGTAAGCAACTAAGAGATGAAAAGGAAAAAAAAAAAAAACAATGTATGGAGTGATAAACCCACAAGGATTGAAAGAATTAATACGTTAAAGAATCATACAAATTCACAACCATTTAAAAGAATCGGGAGACGAGAGTAATTGGTTAGGGCAGTCTATGTTATGTTACGTGTATGAGGAGCAAAATGTAATAATGGCACTTAAAGGATGCCGATCACGACTTATAATAATGCAATTGTGGTACAAGGCATGGCAAAATCTGATAATATCTCTTCTTTAAGTCAAAATATAACAATACCTTGAGCTTCTTCGTGATGGTTTCATCCTCAAATACTTATTGTTGTCCCGTGCACTTTCTTCAGATATAAACTGATACTTCAGTTCTTTTTTGGGATAGGAGATTGTAACGACATCCACTGAAAGTGCTTCAGACACCAACGGAATTGTATGCAATTCATTCATCATAAATGGACTCCATATTCCACTCTGTTTTTTCTGCACAATCATCATCTTTTCTAAAGATTTTCCATTTTCAAGAAAAAACCTGACAAGTTCCCATGGGGGTGAGTCATGGAAGTCAGAAATGTCAATTGTTCGTAAGCGATTTGACGAACATGGCACATCCTCTTTTCTGGACTTCCAAATTCCTGTTCTTCGTCCTTGGTTAGAGCACTGAAACAACGTAAACCATAATGAGAACATAATATGAGCACAAACTGAATGGCAAATAAAATCTTGTTCTGAATCAAAACAAAGATCGAACTTACATTTTGGAAAGGTCCGTGCACTAAAATCATATTAAAATAAGTTAACTATTCCAATATATTGCATATAAGAAGCCTGAGCAAAGCAAATGTCACACTTATTTTAACTTGACAAGCAGCAGAATAAATGCTGTAACCTAATATACATATGCATGTGTGTGTGTTTACAGAACCTCAAGCTCGAAGATTTGTGTTGCTGCCTTATAATGCCGATGAATGGTTGAAATAAGTGTTCAATTCAGATGCATAATCCATAAATTGAAAATATGGTATAGAGCTTTCAACTCATTGAAGAATCAATCGTCTCAATGACAAGTGATAGGAGGATATACTTACTTTGACCATCAAATATCATGACGAAACAAGTGCAATGGTGCAACTGCCTAAAAATCCTAATCACAGAAATTAATGCAGAACATTAAATATCTGACTCTTCGCAAGCCCATTGACTCCATTCTCAGGTACATGAAAAAGGCATTATATGCACACTATACACTCTATAAGGTAAGAACATAAGCATGTACCGGAGTAAGTTCTAGGCATAGGGCTTCAAGATTGGGCGAAAGCTTGAGTAAGTTGATTAGACCCTCCATAAAGTCTACCTGACATCCAGCATTGAGCTTCAAGAACCTTAGGTAGTTCAACTTGCAACATGGTCGACCAAGAGAGAAGTACTAACAAAGTAATAAAAACAAACGACATGTTATAATTAGATTATACAAGGTAATCACAAATATGAAAACAAATTGCCAACTAGTAAACAAGTTGAGGGCATTATTTGGAGTTATTCCAATAGAGTATAGTGAAAAGTGAAACCAGATCACTAACATAACCGTACCCAAAAAATGAGCAAGTAACAAGAATGAAGGTGCTTATTAAGGTCTTTAAATCTCCTGTCAGATATTAGATTTTGTGTACTAAAATCTGGAATCAATGAAGCAGGCCGTCTTATGGGCTCAAAGGAAGTCGGAATTTTTACTTCTACATTACTAAACCAGCAACACTTATCCCCCTCCATTATTAAATGTCACTATAATATTATGGTAGTCTATCTCATATAATATGGTGAGGATAAACTAAACAGATTTAGTGATGTGGAAAATTTCATATATTATTCCAATGCCTTAGAAAACCAAAGTTTCAAAAATGTGACAAGTATAACAATCCGAGCAGTAACATAGTATATGAATGAATTCATACCAGGATAGAAGCTTTACACAAGGAAAACTCTTTCACACTATGGATACGTGAAATCATTGTCTCCAGTTTTGGACTCCAATTTAGTTCGTTAACTTCAAGCGAGTATCTGATCATAAAATGGTACAGTAATGGCATATCTGAGGAGAACTCAAAGGTTTGTGTTCGTAGACCAATATAGGCAGAGGACAAGAGCTCTGGAGTATGAACTTTTAGTTCCCCCTTAAATGCACACAAATTTTCACGCCTGTTGTTCTCATTCGTAAAGATGAACATTTTAAGCTTATTAGCTAAAATATGAAGAACATTTACCTTCTCAAAGCAACAGTATCTCATAATTAACTTCTCAAGAACGCAGTAATCACTAAACAATTTCCCAATAATATTAGAATGGGTAAACTGAACTTTGACCAAATCTAGGGTTTTGAGATTGACAAAGGCTCTCAAATATTGATGCAAATTAACTCGAGTATAAATTTCTTGTTTAACTAAACCATACTCGCATAGAGAACAACGGAACTTTAAGTTACCCAAAAGAATAAGTTCTTCTACATATCTCATTGCACAAAACGAAATCAACAACTTAAATTGATCTTCTCCTTACGATCACACGAGAAACGCAATTTATATGTGGGAGACATGTCTCTGATGATTAAATCATGCTTGACAAGTTCCAAGAATCTTGACAGACATTCACGTCTTGTATAATTCAAACGATGCTCAATGCAGAAGGCTAAAAAATTATAGTGCAAGAGGCACTGATTTCCAGATGTATCTCCATTTTTTCGAAAGCAACCCGGTTTCGCAACCTCAGTAGTGTTGAGAAATGAGAGAGTGTGATTTATAATATCAATAGTTACATTACTAAGTCGGTCATACTGTTGTTCTGGACTCTGTCTACGCTCAGAGCTTAACTGCTTAGAATTATCTTGTGAAAGATCCATGCAATATAGGGCAAAATCTAACAGAAAATATATGGTAGGAAGATCCTCCGAACGGTGAACACTTTTTACTTACAAAATATAAAGAACTTCGGTAATTAGCAAAAGGCAATACTTTATGTCTATAAAAGAAAACCTAATGTTGCGCGAGATTGAAATGAAGGGATTTCAAATCCACTCAAATGTTACTTCAAAATGAGAGCAATTAATTTCAAATTCATATCAATCCAAACAATTATGAATGGATTTGCAACGTAGATTCAAATCATTCAATACGTTTACACGCCTTTGAAAGTACATGAAAGTACAAAGCACGGGAAGCCTTGTGAAATGTTGAACATTAAAAGTCCAAAAAATTAGAGAATTGTATATAACTGGATAGCATAATGATGTTGGCACTAGATTGTCAGAAAATTTCCCAAAACACTAAAAGATATTAAACATAAACCAAATGAAACCAAAATAGTCGTAGAATCGAGATCTGTACAAAATAAACATACAAAACAATTAGTCAATTAGACAAACCTAACCTCTATTCAAGCAACAATAAATTAACTAGGAGAAGGAAATAAGATTTCACCTTCTTAAAAAACCCTAGGAGTCGAAAGAACGTACACGTATACATGGACTACATGCGTTGTTGTTTAAATTAATTTCCAAATCTATAGATATGAAACTGTATTTGGGTAAGAAAGGACTTCTACTTATTTGGCTACAAAACTGTCATATAGATATGTTTAATGATCCAATGTTATTATCCTACAGAAGTCTTTATTGTACAAGTAACACCCTAAATAGTTTTTGAATTTCATTATAAAAAGGTGTTAAACACATTGTTCATACATAATATACATAAATGAAGAATTAACCAATCACGAAAGATAATACCCACAATGACAGTGAATTGAACAATTTCAACCTTGCCTTGACGAAAGGAAATGTTATTTTATAAAAAACTTGAGAAAAATCAGAAAAGATTTAATGACAATGGTTTACTGCATTCGATGATAATTTTGCATTTAAATTCTATCCAAATGGCACCAAAGTCTAATCAGCCCCAATGCATTAAAATTGCAACCAAAACAGGTAAAAAGGTAAACAACACATGTTAAACAGACGTAATTAAGAAATAAATTGTATATGACCCTAACTTGGAAATTATGATTTAATGATGCTTACAAAGTTGTGTCTTCATCAAGCTAGCACATTACAAATTTGGCATATAGATACACATAGTAATAATTTATATACCCGTGCAACAAATTCTGAAAACAAACTGAGTAAATAATTGTTGGACATCACACTTCCATATTGCATCCCGTAAGTATTTGATTTAGTCACTCAATATTGGTAGATGCCATAAAAGCAATGGAACATGATTTATTGACACACAAAAATTCAACATAGAGTTCCCATGCTTACTAATGCAACACAGGTATGACACAGGTATTTTAGTCCTATAAGTTCCCATGATTTAAACGGTTAAGCCTTGAGCGTAGACAGAGTGTAGAACAACAGTATGACCGACTTAGTAATCTGCCTATTGATATTATAAATCGCACCCTCTCATTTCTCAACACTACTTACGTTATGTAAACCGGGTTGCTTTCGAGAAAATGGAGATACATCTGAAAATCAAAGTCTCACCTGAACTTTAATTTTAGAGGTTTCTAGAAGAAGCATTTTCTAAAATTATACTTAGCATGCATATCTATCAAAATTATGAAAATTTGTCAAAGCAAGATTTAATCATCAGAGACACGTCTCCCACATATAAACTGCGTTTCCCATGTGATATGTACGGAGAAGATCAATTTAAGTTGTTAGCTTTCGCTTTGTGCAATGAGAAATGTGGAAGAACTTATTCTTTTGTCTAACTTAAAGTTCTGAATTTCTCTATGCGAGTATGGTTTAGTTAAACAAGAAATTTATACTCGAGTTAACTTGCACCAATCTTTGGGGGCCTATGGCAATCTCAAAATCCTAGAGTTGGTGAAAGTTCAGTTTCCTCATCCTAATATTACTGAGAAATTGTTTAGTGATTGCGGCGTTCTTGAGAAGTTAATTATGAAATATTGTTGTTTTGAGAAAATAAATGTTTTCAATATTTCAGTTCGTAAGTTAGAAGGTTCCAACTTTGTGAATGAGGATCATTACAGGTGAGGAAGTCGGTGTGAATTTAAGGGGTAGTTGAAAGCTCATACTCCAAGCCTTGTGTTATTTTGCTATATTGGGGCACGGTCTGAGTTCTCAAATATGCCATATTTGAACCATGTGGTGATCCAGTTTGAATTCCATATTCAAAGTTGTGATCGGATAGATTCATTATCGATTCTAGCTTGGAGTTAACAGAAGAAAAACTAGGGACAATTGTTTCACATATCCATTGTGTGAAAAAGGCTTCATTGTATTAATGTTTGTCCTGGTATGAATTCGGAAATAGTACTCAAATGGTAATACTTTTCACATTTAAAACTTGGGTTTCCTAAGATACTTGAAAAACATATGAACTTTTCCACACCACTAAATCTTTTTTAAATTACCCTCAACATGCTAAATGAGATAAACTTCCATTATATATAATAATAGTGGGGGATAAATGTTGCTGGTAAAGTAATGTAGTTGGGACTTACCTTTGAACTAATAAGAGGGAGAGGCCCATTGATTCTAGATTGTAGAAGTACACATAATCAGCCAAACATGGTGAGTTCTTTTTCTTGATCTGTAGCATGATGAAGCCATCAACCAAGGAATAAATGTAGGATTTGCATAAGCCAAACAAGGCGAGTTATCTGTTGCATAAATAAGAAAAGGAACCAAAATCATAAAATATTCTGTTATCAGTAACCAGGCATGTCGATTCATACCAATTATATACGTACCTTCAATTGCATGCATACCAGTTACGTGAAACCTCGAAATATAGCAAACCATAAAGGCATAAACTAGCTTAATTGAAAAATCTAAAGGAAAATTTGCAAAGAAAAGTGACGAACTCAAAACTTACGGAAGGGGGCAAGACGCGTGGTTCTGGTCGAAATTCTGCCTTTGGACTGTGAGAGTAATCTGCAATAATTTAAAAGACAAATCTGTCTAAAACTTGCACAGATTCAAAAGGATTATGTTCATTGCAACTCATATAAAAATGCTCAATTACCAAACAAAAGGTAGAAGAAAATCAGACTTTATACATGCACAGAGAAAACAAAAATGAGGAAACAGAGAAGTTATAAATACCTGAATTTTCCAATAATTTACAACCTAATTTCAGATTAGCACTTCATAATTCATAAATGACAATGAGATGTAGAAACTTAGTGTCAAAATTGCTGCAACTTTCCCTAATTGTAATTAATCATTCTCCTACAGCAGCAGCATGGTCCAGATTTATAGTAAATTACTTACGGCTATCGTCTTAATTGCACACTAGAAGAATTGAAGCATATCAAAGATGAAACCTCAAACAGCGTAAAAAATAAATTAGAGTGCAACGTGAGAACAGAAAATGGTGATTTCTGGTTTCCTAACCTGTGTGGCTGTACACATACACAGAAGAAGAACCGGCGGCGGAGGAAAATCTTTTGCCGGAAAAAACAACAGGAGAGGCAGCGTGAACAATTGTGAAGGGTTTGTTCGATGTTTATTAAGTAGGTAGTAAGTTTCTACAAATAAATTTCTCCGCCCAAAATTACTTTTAGCTTCGTTTTGATATTAAGATAAAAAAAAAATTAATTGTAATTTACAGATTTTATTTTTTTTATTTTAAATAATTAAGCATTTATATAAAAGGTGATCTCTTAATTTAAATTATTTGTTCATTTAACTACTCCCTCCATTTACCTATAAGCTTTTATCGAGATTAAAAAAATTGATTAAATAATAGTAGATATATTAGATATAATTGATAGAAGAGAAAAAATAAAAAATAGATAGAAAAAGTAAAATATAAAAAGTACTCCATATTTATAAAAAATGGTATGGACCAAAATGGTAAAATGTATAGACGTACGGAGGAAGTACCATATATTCATTCTATCCCACAACTGTTTGCACGCTTACCTTATTTGTCTGTCCCACATTTAATAAACCACGCCTGACAATATATTTACACAAAATGTCATTACCTTTACTCTCTTTTCAATCATCTTTTTATTTTATTCATATAACTTTACAAAATTACCCTTCAACATTCTACTCATTACACTTTTTTCTTAAAAAGTACTATGTTCATTTTATAGTGCAAACACTTATGGAACGAAGGGAGTAGATGTTTGACTTGGGTCACAATGTCGATATCTTGGTGACACTTTCTACAAATATTCACCTCAGTCAAAAAAAAAAAAAAATTCCAAATTCCCAATAAGTGATAATGTAACACCCCTAAAATTTTCAAGTTAGTTATTTTAAAAAAATACATATAAATTTTCATTTTTCTTTTAAACAAGAAACTGTAGATGATTTTGAAAATAATTCATTCCTATTTAATCAAGAATTCTTTTGATAATATATATAATATATATATATATATATATATGCACGTACTATGATTAAATATTTGTTTAGATTCTCAATATTTAAAATAACTTTAATTATATCCTTTCCATATATTTCTCGGTAGTTACACTAAATTAAATTTCCAAATCTACCTTTAGAATTTGGAAGTGTGATTCTGCCAAATTTAAATTTCGAACCACCAACCTTGATTTAAAAATTCAATCCCCTTATTTATTATTATTATAAAATTCTATTTTTTCGCTTATTTAATTGTTCTAGACAATGAAATACAATCAACATCTGTCAAACAAATATTTTGAATAAAATATTATCCCAAATATTTGTTATGATTTAGTTTCAAACCATGATCCAAACTTAAATATTGGTTCGACCGTTTTTTCCCCTTAATTATTATCATCACAATTATTATTAATATTATTATTAAATTAAGTTTTCTTACTTAATTATTTTTGAAATTTAATAATATATATATATATATATATATATATATATATCCCAAAATTTGGAGAATAATCTCCTACCAATAAATCTACTTACTTATTTAAAAATTCCATAAATTTCTCTGAAGTAGTATGTTACTCAGTAATCAAATTTTACGATTTTCATTTTAAATTCCTAATTTATCTCACAAGAAAACCTATTTTCCCTCTATAAATAGAGGCCCTACTTGTAAAATAAAAATACGCCATACAAATATTCTTACGCAAAAAATTATAGATTTATTTATTTTACTCGCAATTCATGAGGTCGACTCCAAGAGCATTAAAGTTATTTTCATTGAATCCACGACATAAAATAGAGGTGGGATTTTCTTACTTACGTATTCATTTTGTCACCTTTAAATGTTATTTGTGAATTTAATTGTTGCTTAGCTACATGAACCTATGTTTATGATTATTATGGGTTATTTCGACGGAAATGTCGTTATAGCTTATTATGGGTTATTTCGACGGAAAGGTCGTTATAGCTAGCGGGGACGACGGTCCGGGATGGTAAGATCCTTGGGGGCAACTCCACCGTATACAGATTGGCCAATTTAATTGGTCAATATATGGAAGACTTATGTTATTGAAGACTTATATTATGGAAGACTTATTTACGCATGTTTGTGAGTTGATGGTTATTTTTGCATTGATATTTAATTGTGACAAAGGGAATCTCACTGAGCTAGTTGTTTTGCTCACCCCAATCATATTAACATTTTTCAGATTAAAGATTAAAGGAGTTGCGGTGGAGGGATGGTGGATGCGTGTCAAGAAAGTAATTATTATTTTAAAACTGTGATTTAATTAGTTCGATCGTATGTTATTTAAAGTATTTCGTTTAATAAAAAGTCTGTGATTTAATTAGTTCGATCGTATGTTATTTAAAGTATTTCGTTTAATAAAAAGTCACACCTTTTGATTGTATTAAAAATTATATTTACCTTTAAAGTAAATTAATTTATTTTCGAGTGATTAGTCTTAGATTTTCAAAATTGTCATTATTTTAATATTTACTTCCGCTGCAAATATTTTTTTAAATTAATAAATTTATCTATATATGCCTTTTGAGAATCAAGATAAGACAGTATTTTATTTAATTGGCCTTAAAAAAGTAAAAATACGGTGTTTTCATCTAGGCCCTAAAATCGGAATGTGACAGATAAATATATTTTCCTTTAAATAATCAAATTATCATTAAATAATTTCCTGAAAACAACTTTTTTTTTTAATTTGTTTGACGGATCCTGAAAACAACTTTGTTAACCATAATAAAGAATATTTTTGTATTTTAAGTATCAAAATTAAAGCCTATAATTTCTTAACTTTAGAAAGGCACATTTAGGTGGTGTTTGGTTTGAGATTGATTTGAATTGAATTGAATTTGGATTGTGATGGATTGGATTGAGATTTGGGTAATCCATGAATAGTAAATGTGTGTAAGTTGTGTTTGGTTAAGGACTGAGAAGTAGGGGTAGATTTAACTTTATGTCACATCAAAAGTGATGTTATAATATTTTATTATTGTTAATAGTGAAAGAAAAGTAAGAGGGATAAAAAAGTAGGAGAGAGAATGAGTGTGTGAAAAAAAAAGTAAGAGAGAGATGAAAGTAGGAAGAGAATGAGTGATTTGATTGTATAAAAATAGGTATATAGCTTGTGTATTATAGGAGCTGATTGGTATTTGGATTTATATTTGGATTGAGATGGATTGAGATTGGGTCAATCCAAATCCGGATTGGCCAATCCCAAACCAAACACCGCCTTATGGATGAAACAGGGGATTGACCATGTTTCACGTGGTGTTTGGTTTGAAATTAGTTAATCCAAATTTGGATGGACCATTTTTCATTCAATTTCTTTACATCCAAATACTAATTTATATCTATAATATATTTATACACATATTTTTATACAATCACATCACTATTTTTTTTTCTTTTAATAATTCATTCATTTTTCTACTTTTTTTTTTACACATTTATTATTAATTTTCCATACTTTTCTTCCACACACTAATTACTTTATTAATTAATAATAATAAAATAATGCAACAACACTCTTAATTTGATATAAAATTTTTAATCCACTCTATTTTTCAATCTCTATCCAAACAAAAATTATTATTTACAGATTACTCCATCTCGGGGCGGATCTATGTGTATACTTGGGGTACCTCGATTTTTTAGAATTTTTTACTATTATATTTATAATAATAAATTAATATATAATATGTATTGTAGTTATATTTATTTATTTGGATTTTGAATTCCATATTAATTAATTAATGTGTATATGATATTGATACAGTCAATTCAAATTGCATAAATAAAAAAAATATGAACATAAAATTAAATCTTAATTTTATATATTTGCAAACCTATGAAGTTTCATGTGTCACAACCACACTTATTCTATCTCAAATTCTTCTTCTAAAAACTCTCCATTTAAAAAATCCTCAACTCACATTTATTTAAAATTTTACCATTTAATCAATCCTCAATTTTACATTTTAATCTCCACCTTTCATTCTAATCTTACTCCAATATAAATCTCTCCACTTTTTTTTTTCATTTCAATCACTCCATCTTTTATTTATTCAAAGCTTTATTTGTCATGAGAAATATTTTTCACATTATTGAATGTATATATTTTTTGTTTGTTCATAGTTAAAGATAAATTGTATTTTTTTTATCTTAAACGTATCACAATTATCGTGGGTATCAAGAATGTTACATGTATTATTTATGTTAATAAATTTTTGTTCTATGTTAATATTATTTTGATCTTAAACGCAAATGGAGAGAGCAGTTTTTGTTTCCCTTAATTTAGATTTTCGATGTATCAACACATGATATTCACTTATACTACTCCAAAAAAATTCATATTATCTAAATCAATGTGTATAAAGGCATATCTTCGTTCTTGTTGCACGAAACTATTATAAGGCTTTTATCTACACTATATTTTATTATACGCAGTAACACATGTATGTGTCGAATTTTCAAGGTAATTAATATGTTTCATCCTCAAATTTTTCTCTTTGTATAAATTATGTTGCCGATGATTTCAATTCTTTAATAATCAATGAAATATTATATATCTCTTTATTTTTGCACTTTTATTGTTTGCAGGTGTGTGATTTTTGCAAGTGTTTTGTGTTTGAACATCACCGATTGATCGACGAAAAGATGATGGCGTTGGGATTTAATCAAGATGATGATTGAATATGATGTTGTTTTTTATTATTGTTATTCAATGTATACAAAATAAATGAATGTTGATTTTCTGAATTTATTTTTTTTAATCTATTTTTTGTATACAAAAAAATATTTCAAGGTGAGGCATATATAAGGTGAATATATAAACTTTTTAGTGTCATGTGTCACAATTGTATTGTCTCTCACAATCTCTCTCTTTTCATTTTTCACCATTTCAAAATCTCTTTATTCTCGTAATTTGTCCCTCGTAAATTTTAATCTCCACCCTTTATTTGTTTTTTAAATGATCTAGATCGTTAGTTCATTCTAGGGTTATTAAAAATTACTACTCCATTTTTTTACTCTTTCTCTTTTTTCTACCATGTCGTTCACTCTCTCTCTCTCTCAAATCTACTCCATTTTTTTACTCTTTCTCTTTTTCCTACCATGTCGTTCACTCTCTCTCTCTCTCTCTCTCTCTCTCAAATCCTCCATCAACGCCATTGTTGTTTGATTCTTCTTCTCTCTGGTGCTTCTCTTCAGTTTGCAGCGACAACGCCATTATCAATTTTGCGCCACCGTCAACTTATAATTTGGGAATTTATGTAAATTGGGTCTTGAGTGAAAAAGGGCTCAATCATTACAGTTCAGGTATATATTTCATACACTTGAAATTCTTATTGATACTGAACTAAATTGGTGTTTGATTTTATTGTTATTATATCTTGGTTTACGATTTTTCATCTTAGTGATTACTGAGTTTTATATTTATATTTCTTTGATTTCAATGTGATAACATATTTTATATGAATCTGCAATCTATTTGGCAGTTTTCAAGTTTGTTTGAGGATATCGGTTCTCACTGACGATCGACCTGTCGGTATATTTTTTTTGATTGGCAAATAAATTTTTTATTTTTCATATATGAGATCTTATATTTCTCCACACAGTCTAAAACTTCTTATCTTTATATTTATTTGCATGTTTTGGATCTTTATCTACAGATAGTTCATGTAATATTTCATATCACTAGTCTTTTGGGCATAATAATCTCATATTATTCCTCAAAGGTGATTCTTTAATTAATTTGTATCAATTAATTTATTTTGTATTATATTTTTCAAACTCTTCCTTTAATTTCTTAATTTTTTTGTATTTTATTTTAGCTTTAGTTTCAATTGATTGCAATGCCTCCTTGCACCGTGGATTCACCCGGATTCAATTTTCATTGACGTTGTTTGTCTTCAAAATATCTCAGCTTATTATCACACACACTACAAAAAAAGTCTGATTTTGATACCATTAATTTAGAGACGGATATGCAATTTGTCTCTAATAGGTACGGATTATATACAGGTTTGTTAAAAAATTGAGATTTGAAACCAAAAATAAATGAAAACCAGTCTCTAACCGCACCTATTAGGTAAGGTGTGCGAAGTTTTCAACAAAATTTCGGAGTGGTTTTCTTTATTATCACAATAACAACTATAAAATTTTACTAATATCCATGTTTTTCATTTTTTATTTTCAAACTTTCTTTTATATTGAATTTTTTAAACTTATTTGCACGGTTCAGATTTTCAGATTTCATGATCTGAAATTATTTTCAATTTCTATAGCAGTGATCACCCTCATAATTATTATAGGTGTTCGTCTAAACAATATTTTGAACACATTTTTTCTTCTGATTTGCACTATTAATCTCCTTTTCGTTTTTCCTTACGTTTCTTGTAGTAATATTTCTTTGTGATTTTCATCTATTTCCTTCCAATTGAGAGATTTTATCTTAGGTTTTTATTGCATTACGAAAGATTCCAACTTGATTATTTGATATGTCTTAATGATTGTTGGGATGTCTTGCAGACCTACGGTGGATGAGTGGCAATGATTTGTTGCAAGATGTTCAGTTGAAAACTCATGAAATATGGACCCATTTCGGTCTATATATACTTCTCTTAGCACTTTCTCCAGTAAGGGTACATAAATTGATTAATATTTGAAGATAATGTTCGTTATGGCCTCCATTTAAGTGCATCTATTACAGTGCAAGCATCTTCTCGAGAAAGCTGACATCTACTGAACATGAGGTATTTGTTTGTTTTCATCGAACAATTATGTAACGCCCCGGTTTTTCAAAAGTGCAATTCCGCCACTTCCAAAAAATCGATCGTTACTTGGTGACTAAAATTGCGGACTAAAAATTTTAAAATTTAAAGTGAGGCATTTATTTTACATAGCACAGCGGAAATTTCAAGCAATTAACATTTAAACTTGAGCGTAGCGTGCGGCCCCTTTGAAATATGCATAAAAGACAGGCAACAGGATCTTTAAGTTAAAAGTTTGACAAAACTTTTCATGCATGCATGTTACAAGTCCTCGAGTAGTCATGAGAAAATATTTTCTACTCGGCATAAAATTTGAACAACTTAATCATAAACGTGAACAGTAAAGCAACCAAGTTCATTATTAAATAAAGCAGTAACCAATTGTGTTAATCATGCATTGTAATGGTAAGCAATAACAATATTCATTGACGAAGTAGACACATAAATAGGGAAAACCCGTATCACTTCTCCCGCTGCTCGAACTCCTCGTCATATGTACCTGAAATATATAATTCAAGGGGGGATGAGATTTGAATTCTCAGTGTAGATGACATGTACGCTAGTTACCCAATATGGCATACGCTATAACAGTGATATCTCGTCTTTACATTATTTAGGACTAGTCGTAGTTCCCCATCATATACCATTTTCTTGAGGCTAATGCCTCCATCATCTTTCATTACATCATTGAGTGAGATTCAATATAGATCTCCGTGCATTCATTTGTTAGTGGACTAGTGTCCCATTCATCAGTTAGCAGACTCATATGTCCCCAGTCGTCTTTGTGAGACTTATGTCTCCATTAATCATTTGGATATGTACCATAGAATATACCAACCGATAAATAACATCAAGGCAATTCAGTAAATGTCACCCACATGGTTTCCTTAAGAAGTTTGAGTTCAAAAGGTTGCGCTTAACCAAGGTCCATTCCAAAGTTTCCAAATAGGTCCCACACTTCGCCTAACACAATTCTTTTAATTCTTAGTGAATCTTATATATCTATTTAAATCTTGAAACTTTTAAGACTTAATAATGCATATACATATGTTTATGTAAGGTATTTCGACAATTTCCCGATTAAGGGATTTTTGTCATTAAATCTTTCAATCATAAAATATGTTTATCTAGCATGCTCTCTAGTCCTACTCAAATACCAACACATATTCCTAAATCTAATGTCAAATAAACCACCAACATGCTTAGCAAGATTTAAATTGATATATAGTATCAAACATAAGTCACAATCACTCGTAACATTTAATCATGCTTTTATAAACACATCAACAAAATACCAAAGTAGTGAAATAATACACATACTAATGAAAATGTCAAATAATATAACACATACTCCTCTAGTCATGCTTGAACAATTTTCAAGTATCAATACTAAACATATGACCATACTTGCATATTTACTCAATTAATCATTCATGTACACATACACATACTTGCATATTTACTCAATTAATCATTCATGTACACATACACACACATGTACGTATTAACACATTACAAAATAAATAATGCTTATAACTAAAAAATATATTTTACTTAATCTACGTGAATTTATTACATGCACATATAAGTAAATGTAAATACACAAGTCCAAGATTTATGAAAAACTCATGTATGCAGTTTGTAAGATGGTTTGTACCTCAAATCTCTAGCATTTATTTAAAATATCTAAACTTTGAGTGTAGGCACTCATCGAAGTTTAGAATATTTATAAAATTTGTTCCAAGAGTTTTAGTGGTCATAAATAAGAGTTTAAGGCTCGTTTTTAAAACTGGTGCGAAATCTGCATCTTGTAAAAATGGATCACATAGCCAACATTGTGCATTTTTCTAAAATACTAAAACATGTTAGAAAATTATGAATTTTATAAAATTGGTACATCATGAAGCGTAGAACACATATAAAATTTGTATCATGAAATTTGACTTTCATAAAGTAGAGTTTTGGTTCACTTTCGAAAATGGTGCAGTGGTCACAGTAACTTCCAGCAGCCTTTTCACTTTGAGCAGTTTTGAAAAACAATTTTATAAAATTATTTATACGCATCAATAAATGATGAAATAAATTACAGTGGTTTATAACTTCATATAATATTTGAATATAAATTTTATAAAAGTTTTACTCGAGCTTATTCTTCCCAGATAATTCGTGAACACGAAAAAGACCACAGTTTGTCACATAATCTTCAAAAATTCATATCTTTCAAAATATAACTCTAATTAGCATGATTCTTGTTGGAGTGGATTCCCAACTCAAAATAGTTCGATATAATAAAATAATATTTTCCATAAAATAAAACCATAAAGATCGTTTCTTACAAAACGTCACAGTAGTGATTTTGGAAAAACATACTTGAAAACACTTGCTTTCAATATTTCATTCATAACTTCTATCATGCTCCAAAAATAAATACAACATATCTACACTCTATATCACTTGATATATCATGCATATCATATTATACAAGTCATCATAACCCAAGAAAAATCATATATATGTACACCACATAACTTCAAAATATTCAAGTATTTATGAAAATTAAACTTAATTAATAACAACCTTTGATGATTTCTTCTAAGTCTTTCTTTAACTCGCCCTATGGCTTGACCCCATGGTACATCTATAAACTAGAATGATCCTTGTAGGCTTGGGTATGAGTCTCTACCATGCTTTGTAAGATGAAAATGAATTAGTACGTGAAAGAACTATGGAAGGGATGAATAAGATCAAGATGAAGAAACCCTTAAACCTTAAAACAATGGGGGGGGGGGGGGGGGGGGAGTGTCTACAAGCTTGGACTCTTCTTCTTGTTTACGTGGTGATAGGACAAATGAGATTTCCTACCACCCATGGAGGCTTCTTATTTGAAGGGGGGGAGTAGAGGAGCAATATATTTTCTTTTGGGTCTTGCTTGGATACGTAGATAAAAATGAAGTGCAGGGGATGTAATATATATAAAGGATCAAGAGTGAGTCTTTTGGAGAGCCTCTAAAGTTGCTGGTCAAATTAGAGTGTAGGAGAGGGGTATGGTGATGAGATGGGAGTTGGTGGGAGGAGGAGTAGAGTGTTGTAGATGGGAGGTGTCGTGTAATGAAATTTCAAGACATAGCTTATAAAGAGGGGTGGGGACAAGTGGAGCATTAGTTAGAGGAGGAGTACAATAATTGAGTAGTTGGGGAGGGGTGAAGTGACCGAATGAGAGGGAGTAGAATAGGGCATGGGAAGTATGGTGATGAGATGGGGGTTGGTGAGTGGAATATTGTGGGATTTTGGCAGCGCTGGACGGCCAGCATGGGAATTAATTGGAGTGTAATCTAGAGATATTGTAGGGTGTAGGTACAAGACTAGATTCAAGGTAGGTTTATTCTTATCGTGTTTAATTTGTACTGTGTACTATATCGATTAATATTTTCAACACATACTTTGTATTATGCTATAACATGTAATGCTAAACGATTAAATCGTTGTATGATGCGACAAATAAATTTCACATAGCATGCGATTTAATCACAACGGCACAAAGTGTAACAGTATATTTAATAGAAAAATGCATGTGATACTATAATAAAATAATAGTGTCGAGTTGGTCTAGCGCATAGTGCTCGACAATTTGGAGGTTCCGGACCATCAATTGAAAGTCTAATTTTATTATTAGACGCGGCGTCACATCGCTGTCTATTTTATTTAATAAATCCGATATTAAAACGTTGAGGTTTTTGGGACAACCTTTCTTTTAAAAATAATTAAATATTTTAACATAATTAAACCTTTAATATTTAAAATTTAAGTCTTAAATAGTATTCTTATCTGTGTTAGGAGTGCATTTCCTTCCGAAAATTCGGTCGTTCCTTAAAACCAAATTCTTGTAAATCAAGCGCTATGTTGAAGATATGCAATAACATAAAATTCTTTTTCTTAAATCCTTTTAAAGAATTCGACTAATTGCTGTAGCCGGCATAATTTGATTCGGGGTATTACAAATTATCAGTGTTTTATTTTTCATGTTCTATTCTTTGAGAATGATCACTCTCTCAAATGTTAGAAAATGCATATGTTGGGATCTTGAATGGTATCCATTTTATAAATAAAGATCTAACAACGATTTGTAGAATTATTGATGAGTTTGTTGGTATATATTTTAATTTAGTTTGCATTATACTGATTTGAATAATATTATTGTAAAGTTATGATTACAGTTTTGGTTTGGTGATGAGTTAATTTTGAGAATTTGTATTGTCTGAATGTTCCCTATTAATTCATAGGGGTGGGAGGAGTTTGAGATAAGGAAGAGGCCACAAATGTAATGATTGATGGGATGAAAGTTGGATTCCAGAGACTTCGTTGAAGTCGTAATCAGCAGTAGCAGAACTGAGCAAGATGAAAATTCTTGCAAGTTTTATGTATTTGTGTATTTATAATTTCGGTGAAATCGAATTTTTCGATTATTGATCGATTTTTTTTTTAAATAAAAGGTCTCTAGAAATATCTTATTAACTTGGAGAAATCCCTCGCGTAAATATAAATTATGTTGCCTATGATTTCAATTCTTCAATAATTAATGAAATATTATATATCTCTTTATTTTTGCACTTTTATTGTTTGCGGGCGTGTGATTTTTGCAAGTGTTTTGTGTTTGAACATCACTGATTTATCGACGAAAAGATGATGGCGTTGGGATCTAATCAAGTTGATGATTGAATATGATGTTGTTTATTATTACTATTGTTATTGAAATTGTATATGAATCATTATGCAAGGTATACAAAATTAATGAATGAAGGTTGATTTTCTGAATTTATTTTTTTGAATCTATTTTTTGTATACAATAAATTATTTCAAGGTGAGACATATATAAGGTGAGACACTCCATTATTCAAGGTATTCAAAAAATATATGTACGTATAAGGAACTCTAGATAATCAAGACCTAAAACAATAGGTAATCCACATTTAATTAAAAGACATTTTTACTAATTATGCAAAACGTCAACCTTAGCGCTAGTAGATCAACATTTATTTTATTAATCGGACATTACAACTTAGCTGCATATTCTCTCAAAATGCAAATTAATGCCGGAATTAAAAGTATAATATAACCAGGATTAAAAAATAAAAGTAAAATAATCTATAAATATATAATACACCAACATGTTTCCTTTTTTAATTTGGGCGGAAAAACATATTGGCCGTTGATCACTTTTCTTCATCTTGATCTTGACCGTTTATTTAGTCTTCTCTATTATTATGGTAAGTTTTTTTATATTAATTGTAATTATTGTCTATCATTTATCATCCTTCATTTTAACCGTTTATATTTTTAGATCGAATTCTAACCTTCGGATCAATTGCTTAAAATTAGTAACGTTTTTCTTATTTTCTCTATAAATTCGTCTTTGTTGTTCGTCATTCTCATGATCTCACTTTTCTCTCTTTGTATCTTCTATTTTAATTGTAATAGATTTAGATTTAGTTATTTCTCGAATATAATTTTCAAAATTTTTCTGCAATAGTTTTGCAGTTTTTTCTCGATTTATTTGTTAGTTATCATTAGATTGAAGATTTGAAGATTTTTCGTAAATTCTTGAAGATTTTATGAACGGAAGATTGAAGATTTCTTCTTTATATTCGTCGACGGTTGAAGATTTATTCAAGATGTCATCTTTTCTTTGAAAATTTTATTAATATATTCATATATTGATAAATGAGAATGTGATCCTATAATGCGCATCTATGTAATTTTATTTTTTTGTATGTAAATGAGACGTTACATCCTGAATAAATCTTCAACTATTGTTTAGAGAAGGTGGGAGACTTTGAAATTTGAGAGATTGAATAATGGAGAAGTGAAGAAAAAATATGTTAGTGATGTGAAGGTGGAATGAAGAAATAGATTTATGAAGAACAAAAATTGAATTAATTGATTATGATTATTGATTTCAAATATTTAAAGTTAATTATGTTTTATTTTGGGGTTATATCTAAATTAATACTGAATTTGAATATATTTGGTAAAACTGATTGTTGATTAATTTACATATAATATTTTTATTAAAAATTTTAATTTATTATAATTAATTTAAATTATTAATAAGAAAATCTCCAATAAAAATGAATTTTCAAAAATTGGGATCATTTGTTACATGTTAATATACTATTTCACTAACATCTTTATGAAAATCTAAATTTATTAACCTTTAATTATTTAAGAAACGCCTAAAGTTTTGACTAATAAGATTATAGCTAGCAGACTCGGTTTCCTATACTAATTGTGAGTAGCCTTCAAAAGAAAAAAATACTAATTGTGTAATTTAATATATATTTCTAAAGATTTCTCTAACCATTCCTATAATTATTTTTTCTACATTTATTTATGTCTATAATCAATATTAAATTACACTGTTGATCTAATTATAGAAAAATGGGTTAATTGCAAAAAAAATCACCACCTTTAGTAGATTTATCAATTACAACATATACTTTTTTTCTTTGCAATTCGATACACCAACTTTTTTAGTTTTACAATTTAATGCACCGACAAATTTTTCGATTAATTTTAAAATGATGTGGGGCCGAAAAGATCAAAATCTCCATATTGGCGCCAAGTAAAACTGTCAACTAATTAATTATTACTATTTTTTAATGAAAAAATCAATTTTAAAACTCAAAAAAATAAAATAAATAAATTAAACAAGCTCTTATTTGCACATAAATTTTAATCACATTCTTCAATTTGTCAATCCTTCAATCAATTTGTTTTTTTTTCTCCATGTAATTTGGGAAGAGAGCATGAGAAACCAATTTTATTAACTAATCACAATTCTATTTTTTCTATTGACTTAATTTTTCCTAAAAACACACCAATAGCATAAACAAGAAAAATAAAAAAATACTCCATGTAATTATAGGGGTTGCAAATTCTGAGTGAATATAATTATGTCTTTGTGTGCGTGTGCGTTTAGAATAATTATTAATAAGGGCTTGTTTAATTTTGTATTTTTTAAGTATTAAAATTGTTTTTTTTTTCATTAAAAAATAGTAATAATTAATTAATCGGCAGTTTTACTTGGCGTCAATGTGGCGATTTTGATCTTTTTGGCGCCACATCAATTTAAAATTGATCGAAAAATTTGTTGGTGCATTAAATTGTAAAATTAAAAAAGTTGGTGTATGGAATTGCAAAGAAAAAAAGTTTATGTTGTAATTGATAAATCTACTAAAGGTCGTGATTTTTTTTGCAATTAACCCTAGAAAAATTGACATTAAATTCAAATGAAACTGTTGACCTATTTATATGGAAAATATAATAAAACTTGACATATTTTTATACTTTCTTTCAATCATGTATATATAATTATAGATTTTACTTAGCAATTTACACATAAATTTAGAATTAATATATCAAATTACACATTTAATTTGAACGTTGCATTTTTTTTTGTCAATTAAAACTTTCTATAATCTTAAAATAAATTATATGGAAATAAATTGACCAAATAGTAATAGATTCATTAAACTAACTTTAATATCAAATTAAATTGTTGACTTAATTGATTAATTGTATGAAAATTAACCTTAAATTCGAATTAAAATTTTGACCTAATTATATGAAAATTAGTCTTAAAAGAAATTAGAATGAAATTGTTTGAGATATTCAATACTTTCTTTCAATCATGTATTTAATTATAGAATTTAGTCAGTAACATTACTTGAAATAAATTTTACACGTAAATTTAGAATTAATATATGGAAATAATTCTTAAATTCTAAATTACACTAATATAATTAAGGAATATTAAATTATAATCTTTAACTATTGTCCAAATCATATACAACTCATTCGTAATAAACAATTAATTTGATGAAATTCGATTTTTAATTTCAGAAAATTCGAAATTGAGTATGTATTAATTATTGAATATATTTTTAGTATTTATTTAAAGATATATTACGTAAAATAAATTGAGATATATAGATGTATTAATTGAATTAAAGGTACCCATGCGAATTTACCATATAGATAATATTTACTATGCATATTATTTTTAGAATCAGTACAATAACTAATTTTACCATTTTATTTTACTTATATTATTTTTATGTAAGTAAAAGAATTAATAATAATCACTAAATAATTAGTTGTGTGGTAAAAAAAGCCAAGTGAAAAATCAATGGTTGTAATATGCCCTCATTACAAATTAAATAAGATAAACATGTGTTTCATTCGGGGTTGGATTTTAATTTTAGATTGATATATTCTTTTTCCTATTTCATTTTTAGCATATTTTCTATTTCTCTTGGAATTGGGTCATAATGCAAAATCGATTATATCTATTAGGCAAAAACTTTTTCCAATAGTTAGGGCTGGGTAATTCGGGTGGTGTAGTAACTTTTGATTTTGAATGGATTATGATTCATGAATATTAGACAAAATAACTAAAATGAATTCCAAAAAATATTGTATAAAATTTGACTTCTTTGAATCACCAAGAAAATTAATTAAATGATATTTGAATATAAAGTACATTTCTAAATGCATTTTCAATTAAAAAAAAATAGAAGAAGAAGTGTACATCGAGTTCAGTCCAACTTTATAATTTAATTACATAAAAACTTTTGTATTGTAAGTGAGAAATAATGAGCGACGCGTACAAATCTGATTGTAGTTCTTGGATTTGAGACGCGCTATTTGAACCACTTAGCTTCCGCTACGTCAGATGTCGTGAGGTAAAATTTATGTAAAACGTAATTCAAGGCAAATAAAATTGATTTGTCAATTTTAGTTTGAGATCAAAGCATTGAAAATAAATCCCTTCTGTGATATCGGAAGGAATGTTGGTAGTAAAGTTTTTATCCCGAGAATGACATTGAGTATTTCATATGACATTGCTCCCATAAATTTTCGAAGGTGGCAATTTTGTATTCTATTGTCTTTTGCAATGACGATAAATAAAAGTTAAGGTCACTCCATTGTCATGGTAGGTGTATACCTTCCAAAACCTATGTTGATCACACACAGACAATTGTATATTGCAGCCTTTAGAGACAAGAGTGAAATATATTTTTTGTCTAGATTCAAATGGAAAAATATTTAAACGTACAATATTGTCTACAAGAAAGTTTTCCGCAATTTGTAATTTATCATATTAATTTATTTTATAATTAAATACATTTATAATTTTTTTCAGTTATTATTTTTTATATAAATGACACACTCTATATTGCTACAACATTTTCTTTTATTTTTTAATAGAAATAAGAAATTTGAAAATCTATGTATGTTTAAAAAAAATCATTTTTAATTAATAAATTTAAATTAAAATATATTATAAATTTATTCCAACCTTTACGTCTTACACTAGATGTGTACCTTACAAGACATGTTCACACATGGACAATTAATCATACAATGCAGCCTCTAAATTCCAAAGCAAGAACACATTTAATTAAAATTATTTGGCACGATTTAAATAGAAAAACATGCATGTAAACGTACAACAAATGTTGTGTACAATGGTTTTTTTATAAATTTACAATGAATTAGAAAAATCATAATTCTCTATTCTATTTTTTTTAATACTATATGAAATTTATTTTGCTTCAAACTTACTATTTTTTAATCTCTCAAAATATATTGTAGAATAACAATTTATCAAATTCGTGCTTAATTAAAAGATTGTTTTTTTAATTCAATTTTCATACTATAAAAAAAAGTTTTACTTACTAAAAAATATAAATTAAAATATTCAAACCGTGTAATACGAAACCTATGTTTACACCAGGACAATTGTATATTGCATCCCTTGAAGTAAAAAACAAGAGTGTATTAAAAATTATTTACTTAAATTCAAATGAAAAAATATTTAAATGTACAACAAATGTTGTTTACAATGAAGTTTTTACGTAATTTGTAATTTCTTATATTGATTTCTTTTATAAATAAAATTATAATTTTCTATTCTTTTATTGATTTTTATATATGTGTTTCATTTTTCATCTTTTAATCAAATAACAAATTTATAAATAAATAAATAAATATATATATATATATATTTTAAAGATTTTTTTTAATTAATAAGTTAAAATTAAAATATATTATAAATTTATTTAAATCCCGTGTAAAAGACGTTAATTCATATATTCAAGATGTAACGTCTCATTTAATTCTTATATTTATCATTACATGTAACGTCTCATTTATTTCTTCTATTTACTATTGCATGTAGCCGTCTTATTTATTACTATTAAAATATATAATATATTTATAAGTGAATCTTATATTGTTGAAAGCAAATATAGATATTCTATCAATTTTATGAATACTACAACCATGTTTTAATTAATGAATGGACCCACAATTTATCAATATTTAATTATTTAAATTGTGACTCAACTTTACTCACAAAAGTAACTTTATCAATGCCCCATTTTGACCCTTCATCTATCAATATCACATCTTGAGTGTCCATTTTATTCCATTAATTGTGCAAACGTTACATTTTCCTTATTATTTCTTTCATTTTGCCTTCATTCGTCATCAATATACTCTTATTTGCTTGAGTAGATTAGATTTAATTGTATACATATCCGACTCTTTTTTAACAATTGATAAATGACGATTGTTTTTTTATCAATGTTTCGATTTCTCACATTGGTTTGGGGTTTCAATTAGAAATAGTCGACGAAGATCTTCTCCACAGATATAATCTTAATTTCTAATTCATGCTGTATTTTTTTTTATCCTTATATAGTTATATAAAATTTGATGGCAGATTCAAGATATATAACAGTGGAAAAATTTTGTTAGTTTTCTAATTTATGAGTTTTCATATTTAGCTTAATTATATCCACATTCTAATTAATTAGTCAAAATTAATTACAATTTGTCAATTCGGTCACATGATATTCCTGATTTTAATATCAACTTTAATTTATTTATAGCATTTGAATCATTTAGTAGCATCAACTTTTTTTTATAGGATTTTATATATATATATATATATAATTATATATATATATATATATATTCTTTTTGGATAATCTTATTCTTAATGTACCATAAATCTTTTCATTATAGTCTTTTCATTATTTTTAAAATTGAATCCTTGGTCTTACCTAAATTAAGTATTTGATAATAAAATATTAAGATTTTTAGAATTTTATTGTCAATGATAGTAATGATTTTATGTTGCAACTAAATATCATTTAGAAATGTTTAATTTAATTTAAAAATGGATTAAATTAGACATTGATCGAATTAATTAATTATGAACATTTTAATATTGACCGTAAATGTAGATATACTATGTAACTGTGTTTGACCCATTCATTTAATATTGAGTATATGATTATTAAAAATAATAGTAGATTTCTAAAATGTTCATATGAATCATATCTTATGACCGGTTTTCTCATTCTTAATTATCAACTGTTAAGATTTCGTCTATTTAAGAGTCATTTTTGTGCACTTCATTCTCACATTTTTGTCACGATATTATATGTTCAATTTCATATAATTTTATTTTATTTGTAAATTTTGTTTCTTATACGTTGTATATCACTTATTTAATCACCAGAATTTTTACGACGTTTGAAGATAAAATTGGTTAGGATTCATTGTTTCAATGTCATATTTGATGTTTTGCTTCTTTTTGTGAGTTCGTTGATACATTTTTTGGCGTCAAATTAGTTTTTTTTTTTTTTTTTTTTTTTTTTCAGTTTCATGTATTCGGATTTTTGTAGCAAATTTTACACATGCAACTACGTTCATTAACTTTATGTTTCGGTCTTAGGTGCACGAAGAGGGTTTCTAGAACTATGAGGAATTTGATTTGGTGTGGAATTCATTTTTTCTAGAACCAGATCGATATGCCTCCATCTTAGTGGGTTCCATTTGATGTCATCGCCGCTCCAACTGATAGATGAGGCTATAGTCTGCAATCCTTCATCTTTATGTCGCCATCGTGTCTTCTTCTCTACCTCGAGTCCTCGACTCACGCCGCTGTCATCCGTGTCGCACTGCCCTAGCAACCGCCGCCTGCTCTGTTCAGGGCCGCCGATTGCTTGCGCTTAGCTTTGTCCATCGCCGACTATTTCTCCTCCACCGTCGATCGCCACCGGTAAGAGTAGTGACCTTTTGACAGAGGATTTAGAGAAACACTACATTTTTAGCAGTCACCGACTCACCGGTAACTGGTAAGAGTCAGTATAAATTTCTAAATTTTGACGCGTGTGAAGTTTGTGGGACCGTGTATTCTATTTCACTATATTACAATGTACTCCCTCCGTCCGCCTATAAGTTTTCCATTTTACCATTTTAGTCCGTCCGCCTATAAACTTCTCATACCCTTTTTGGTAAGTACTTTTTCTTATAAAATAAAATAAAAAAATCTAAAATGTGTAAAATAAAAAAATCCAAAAATTAAAAATTATACAATTCTAGAAAGAGGTGGTCTTTTAATGTCATGCAAATTAAGGCAAAGAATAATGAAAATTTTAAGCCATTGAAACCTCTCATCTCTATCTTGGATTCTCTTAACATAATTAAATACATAAATATTTTTCTCCTATTAATTTTCAGAAATTTAGATTTTCTTTTTGGCTGATTTATTTGTGCGAACGAAATAGTCTATGTATGATACATCACACATCTGAGTTTATCATGTTGATCCAACATATAATCTCAAAAAAAGATCTATGTAATTCAAACCTTAATCAAATGCATACATCGGAGTTCACGATGGGGGAAATGATTGCAATATTTTGATTTTGAAGAAACAAAGAATATGGATGGAATTTTAGAAAGAGAAAAAGGGTAGCCAAAAAAAAAAAAAAAGATTGAATCAAATTGAGGAGTGACAATTTTTACATTCCTAGAAAATCACGTAAGAAAATGACTATGAAGATTGAATCAAATTGAGGAATGACAGTTTTCGCGCCAGCTATGGGTCAAGAGAATAGATCTGTCTCACAAAATGTTATCCGTGAGACAGTCTCACACAAATTTTTGTCTTTTAAAAATTTAAAAATGTGTAAATAATTTTTTTAAAATCTCATTATAATTAATTTGTAACGGTTTCATAGTCAATAAAGGCATGGAGCTTCAACTCAATCTCGGTGCAGAGTCGAAAGGACAAAAAACTCTCACCAGGGCCGGTCCTAGCAATATTTGGGCCTGAATCGAACTTTAAAAAAAAGGCCCCGTCCCTTCCTATTTTTTATTCTGTACGAACTTATAAAATATAATGTAAAACAATTTTTAAAGGACTGACAATATAGATTTTTTTTTACACATTTTAAAATTTCTAATTTCTAATTTTTTATCAATAGGTTTTTTAAGATTTAAAGTTATTTTAAATTTTAAGAGATTTTTCAGATTTTTAATGTAATTATTATAATTTTTAGAAAATTTAATGAGATTTTTATAATTTTTTATTTAAACAATTTTAGATTTTTTGAATTTTAGATTTATTTTTTATTTTTTTATAGGAGTATTTTTTAATGAGATTTTTAGAAATTTTTAATATCGTTTTTTTTTATTTTTAAATTTGATTGATGTAAATTGAACTATTTGTCCGAAATTTCAATTTTTCGACGAAAATGATGTAAATTGGACAAAAAATGATGTAAATTGGGCACTCTAAGACGTAAATTGAAAAAATGAAAACTTAAAAGATAAAAATTGAATTAGGTATTTGTTGAGACGTTTTTTCTCCTAGTTTTTCCTTCTCTTCTTCACTAATTCTTTTTACCTTTTTAGCATTATAGTTATAATATTAATATTTTATATTATAATATATATATATATATATATATAAAAGATATCTTAAAAAATGGGCCCCTAAAAAAGTGAAATATTTCTGGGCCTGAATCGATCGCCTCGTTGGCCTTACATTAGGACCGGGCCTGACTCTCACAATCTAAATCAAAGTATCAATGACCGATAGTGCAAATCATGTGAAATTTATAATGAAATATTAATAATTTTTCTTATTTTTATAAGATTTTTATAAATTTTTATTTCTAATCTACACATTTTTAATGAGATTTTTATGATTTTAGAAGAGTTTTTTTTTTTTAATTTTTAGATTTTTTAAAGAGAGTTTTATAATTTCTTATATTTTATATACACGTTTTTTATTTTTTAGAATTGTAGAATTATTATTTTTTAGGATTTTAATTTTAGTGTTTTAGTATATATTTTATCTTTTTTTTTTTTTGTAAATTTTTTTTGCAGTTCTTTATACCATTGAATTTTAAAAGTGTGATACCGTCTTCCTCATGCACATATATTGGTGTTTCTTGAAAATCACAATGAGGTTTGTATATATTCGAGTTTGCTACATGATATTTTTATTACTATTAATTATTGTTTTTTATCTCATGTTTTTTTTTTTTAAAATTGTTATGACTTTCATCTGCGAATGATATTGATTGCATTATTTTTGTTGAGTTACCTGATAAGGAAAATGATCGAGTATTTTAATGTTGTTTGTGATTTAATGATCTATGTTCCTTGTGGTGCTGCAAAACCATGTTCTCCTTGCATGACCGACGAAGGTTCATATACAAAATATTTTCCTAAAAGGTTTGTTTCAGAGTTTTCTATAGATGGAGGCGATTATCCTATTTATAGACGAGGACTTTTAACAAGAAAGGTTCTTTTTTGGATAGCATACACGTTGTTCTCATAATCGTTATCTTCTTTTGAAGTATGGTGCATATCAATGTTGAATGGTGTAATCAATCAAGATCCATAAAATACCCATTCAAGTATGTCAAAAAAGGACATGACCGTGTTACTGTATCTTTCTTTGAAAGTAAGGAACTTTCTGGTGGGAAAATAGATTTAGATGAAGTTAAAATGTACTATGATTGTAGGTACGTACATTTCTCCATGTGAAGTTGCTTGGAGAATTTCCGGGTTTGAGATTAATTATAGAAACTACCAGTTGAACATTTGAGATTTCATCTTCCTGATAAGAAGGCTGTTTTATTTGGTGATGGTGCATGTTTGGAATCTATCTTAAAACGACTATCGGTAAAGCAAAGTACGTTCTTAGATTAGTTTGAACTCAACAAGAATTCTTCTAAAGCAAGATATTTGACTTATGTTGAAATACCCCAATTCATCGTATGGAAGTCAAAAACTAGAGAGTGGACTGAAAGGAAGAGAGGTTTTTAAATTGGACGTATTTGTTACGTTCCTCTTGGTTCTGGTGAGACACATTATTTGAGGATACTCTTGAATGTAGTTTGTGGAGCTACATCTTATGATGATTTGAAAAAATTCAATGGAGTAATTCATCCAACATTTAGGGAAGCTTGCTTTGCAAGAGGTTTGTTGGACGGCGATAGAGAGTATATTGATGGTATGGAGGGCGTTAGCCGTTGGGCTTCAGCATCTTCGATGAGGTTTTTATTTGTTGCGCTACTAATATCAGATTAATTGGGTCAACCTTATGAAGTTTGAGAAAAGTGTTGGAGACATGCGTCTGATGATGTTCTTTATAATAGAAGAAAAATTAAACATTTTTCAAGTATGTTTATTTATTTTCATGTCATAATTTAATTCCATTAAATTATTCAACTTCACTAATATGCAAGCAGTGACGGAGCCAGGAATTTTAGATTGGGGGGCCCGATTTACATTACTATAAAGACAAAATAATATTATATCTAATTCATTATAAATTTTGATTGTTCCAACTCATAATAGGTGAAACGGTGTTAAAATTATTAGACAAATGTATAACTTAAAATATATTCCCTCCATCCCGTAATGACTTGAATACGTTGATAAGTTCACTTTTTAAGAAATGTGAATTTAGTGAGGTGTATTTTTGGTGATTTAGTGAGGTATAAAAGAAATTTAATGAGGTGTTAAAAAAAATTAGTGAAATGTAGGGAAGAAGGTAGATTAAAATGAGTGACAATTTTAAAAATAAAATGATGTAGTGAGAATATTAATTTTGTAGATTATTTACATATTATGAGTGTACAAATAATTTTGAAACATCTCAAATTAAAAAAAAAAGTATACAAATAATTATAAAACGGAAGAAATATACATAATAAAAAAAAAAATTGGTGGGGGGCCCACTGCCCCCGCTGGGCCCTATGTGGCTCCGTCCTTGTATGCAAGTCATTTTAATTTAGTTGGTCAATTAATTACTTTAAATTATTGACAATTTTTTTAGAACTTTGATTGATTAAATTATTTCTCATAATTTAATATTAACCTTAAAAAATTAAAATTTTAGGATACAACAATTATTATTATTGTAAATTTTAATTGACTTTAAGAATTGAGATTTTTTTATTGTAGAATAAATTACTTTAGAGATTTTTTTTTTAAATTTTGATTTTAAGAATAGAAAAAATTAGATAATCTTTTTACTTATTTTATCAATATTATCAAAGAAAAATGTAATTAATAAAAGATAAAATTTTAAACTTAAATTTGATTTGAATACGTGGTTCTTATGTGTTTCTCTTTTTCTCTCTCTCTCTCTATATATATTTTAGATAGATAAAATATATTTTAGTGTTTATTAATTATCTAATTGATTAACACTTAAAATCAATTTATATATCTAAATCAATAATATATAATTATATGTATTAATGGAAAATATTCATATATTTATATTAAATTAATTTTTTGTTTTAATATGTGAAATTATTTTTGTTGAAACATCAAAGGTAGATCTTTAAATTATATATATGATAAATAATATTTTAATTTATTATATATTTATTTATCATATCAAATATAAATGTCGATTTAATTCTAAATTTTAATTAATATTGTTTTGGTTAAATTTATCACTCATTTATTTATGATAAAAATCAAATATTATATGTTAATTTGTTTTAGAATAATTAACTAAATGTAAACCTATATACATAATAAATAATAATGTAACTTTTACATTCTTATTTATTAATTTAAATATAAATATCTATTTAACTCTAAATTTCAATTAATTTGCATAATTTTGTCACTCATTTACTTATGAAAAAAATTATATTAATTTATTTTAGCATAATTAAATAATATCATTTTAATTTTAAATTTTCTATAGAATTAAGGATGACAGATGATGAAATTAAGAGTTGTTGTTTGATATAAATTGATAATATGATGCGGACTCTTGGTAAGTCTTTACAGGATTTTGAAGGTATGCCGATGGTAAACCATGATCCGAACTTTTCATTTAGAAATAGATTGATTTTGAATGAGTTTGCATACAACAAATCAGATTTGAAGTTAAAGTATAAGAATTTAATTAGCAAAGTTAGTGATGAACAACGTGGTGTGTATGATAGAATAATTAGGCCTATTCAGTCTGGTAAGGGTGGTGTGTATTTTGTTTATGGATATGACGGTGGAACATGCAAAACATTTATATGTAAGACTTTGTCAACATGTTTGAGATCTAATGTAGCCTCGAGTGGTATAGCTTCACTCCTTCTTTATGTTGGACGTACTACTCATACATGCAATAATCATTAATTAATGAAGTCCTCTTGCTGAATTGTTGATTAAATGTGATCTTATAATATGAGATGAAGCGCCAATTGTGAAGAAATATTGTATTTAGGCTCTCGATACGACTTTGAAGGATATTATGCAGCTTAATTATAGATCCTTTGTCATCTGAACTGCCTTTTTTTTTTGCGGTAAGACTGTTGTGCTTGGAGGTGATTTTTGTTAAATATTACCCGTTATTCCAAAAGGAACGAGGCAAGATATCGTTCACGCTACTATCAATGCATCTAATTTGTCGAATGGTTGTACTATTATGAAACTTACTAAGAAAATGAGGTTGCAAACCCTGAGATCTGATGAAGTTGTGCATGAATTAAATTCTTTTTCTGAATGGATAGTATCTTTCTCTGAATGGGTTATGCAATGGAACCATGTTTATTTCATTTTTTTACTATCTTTCTCTTTATATTTTCATTTATTTTTTATCATTTAAAATATTGTATATATTTATTTTATCTATAAATTTATAATATAACATATTGTTCTATTGGTAGGTTGGTTATAACCAGGTTAGGTGATAAAGTTCTTGAAGCTAAGGTTTTCAATTGGTGGACAATTGTTATTGATACCGCGACTTACATTGACACCTTCTGATTCTAGATTATCTTTCAAGTTTCAACGTAGACAGTTTATGTTGATTGTGTCATATGCTATGACTATTAATAAAAGTTAAGGGCAATCGTTTTCTCATGTAAGTATTTTTTTAAAAAAAAAAAATTGTATTTAGTTATAGTCAATTATATGTAGTTGTATCTAGAATAACAAACCGTCGTTGTTTGAAGATCCTATTATGTCATGACAACAACCATGATTGTAATATCACAAAAAACTTAGCATTTCATGAAGTTTATAGGAATGTACGTATGAATTTATAATAATTTAATTTTTAAGTTTTATAATTGTTCCTTAATTTATTTTTGTATTAAATTACTATTGATATTATATTATTTCATTATTTAATTGAATGTAATTTACATTATCAAAATTCCTGTAATATTCTTTAACACTAAATAATAATTTACTCATTTTGTTATATCATAAGTATACATATATTTAAATATTAGACATAATTATATATATTTATATGTCAACTATAAATTTATATGGTATAAGACATTGGTTTATTTAGATTTCAAGATTAATAATTTAATCTAAAAAAGATAGTATTAAAAATATTTTAAAAGTTTCGTCCTTTATTATTTTTTAAAATTCAATATAGTACAATAAATATTAGTTAACAATAATAAATTACTTGTATGTGTTAAGGTGTACAAATGATTTATGCATGTGGTTGGTTCCATAAGAAACTCACTCTTAATTATATATATATATATATATATATATATATATATATATATTTAGTGATATTTTAAAATGAAAAATAAATGGCATTATAAAAAATTTTAAAATCTTACGACATATTTTAATATATTTGGCCGTGCGTCAGCACGGGTGCCCTACTAGTAATAATTAAATTGAATTGAATTTTCAATCATTAGTAGACTCTATTGAATTTTACCGGTACACTTTTCATTGAATTTTATCGTTACACTTTCCGTAAAATTTGATTAATGGCATTAATAATTTCAATCAATTAATTAATTACTCTAAATATTTATGGTCTAAGATATTTAGTCTTTATTCACTACAAGAAATAGGGGGAATAGCGATGAAAATTTTACGATAAATCTAAATTTCATTGTTAAAATCAATTTTTAGCAACGCAATAAAAGTTTTCGTCCCTAAATTCTTATATTTAATAATTGCAATAAAATTTATACATTTCATCGCTATATTAGCAACAAATTGCTTCATTTCGTTGTTAATAATCAAAATAGCAATGAAAAATATATTTCGTCGCTAATATTTTGCAACGAAATAGAAATTTTCGTCGCTAAATTCTTAGATTTAATATTTGCAACAAAATTTATATATTTCATCGCTATATTAGCAACAAATTGCTTCATTTTGTTGTTAATAATCAAAACATCAATGAAAATTATATTTCGTCGCTAATATTTTGCGATGAAATAAAAAATTTCACGGCTAATTACTTGAAATTAATTTTTGCAACATAATTTATATACTTCATCGCTATATTAGCAACAATTTGCTTCATTTTGTTGTTAATAATCAGAACAACAATGAAAATTATATTTTGTCGCCAATATTTTGCGAAGAAATAGAAATTTTCGTGGCTAATTACTTGAAATTAATTTTTACAACAAAATTTATTTATTTCATCGCTATATTAGCAACCAATTGCTTCATTTTGTTGTTAATATTCAAAACATCAATGAAAATTATATTTTGTCGCTAATATTTTGCGATGAAATAAAAAATTTCGTGGCTAATTTCTTGAAATTAATTTTTGCAACAAAATTTATATATTTCCTTGTTATATTAGCAACAAATTGCTCATTTTATTGTTAATAATCAGAACAACAATGAAAATTATATTTCGTCACTAATATTTTGCAATGAAATAGAAATTTTCGTGCCTAATTTATTGAAATTAATTTTTGCGATGAAATTAAAATATTTCATCGCTATACTAGCAACGAATTACTTCATTTTGTTGTTAATATTTTAGCGACAAAGTTGAAATTTGTATGACTAATTTTGTGGATTTAATATTTGCTAGAAAATTAAAATATTTCATCACCTTATTAGCAAAACAATATTTTATTGTTAATAATCAGAACAATAGTGAAAATTATATTTCGTCTCTAATATTTTAGTGATTAAATATAAATTTTCATGTTTAATTCTCATGAATTAAAAATGGTTGTCGTTTAAACATAATAAAGGAAAAAAGTTTGAGTACATGCATAGTGTGAAACATTATAGACGATTCTAACACTATGATGTTTGAAATAATAGGATCAATATAATTTCATTTACACTCATTAATTTGACATATTAAGTTTTTTGTTTGATTTATTTTGGGGTATAATTTCTTGATTTCATTATGTATAATTTGTTTTATATTTTTCTGTTTTCTTGATTTCATTAATTATTTGTTGTTATTTCTACGAAGCATGAGGGAAGAGTACTACTTCAACTATGCATATTAAATCTAGAAAATCGGTTTAAATGTTTAATAATTCTCTAAAATTTTGTATCTTATATAAATCAGTTTAAATGTTTATAAAAATATTTATAAATATGAAGATGGACATAAAGATGAGAGGATGAAGATTGGATGTAATATTTATTATTTTTTTGGAATTGTTAAAGTAACATTGATTTTTTACAATTGAAATTGTTTTAAAAATTACAATATATATATATATATATATATATATAATTGTTACAAGTTAAAAATTAATCAATTAATATATGTGAAATAAATTAATTAAATGAGTAAAATTAACTAAATTAGTAACAATTGAATACATATAATTAATATTAAAAACTGAACCAAAGAGTTGTCTGCCCGAATGGTGGACGCTCAGCTATGGGTGCCCATCCACCCGGGATCGATTCCCACAAAGACCAAATAAGTAGTCATTTAAATAAAATGGGAAGGGGTATGCGGGTTGGGTGCGGGTCGGTTGGGTGTGGGTGCGGATCAGTGTGTGTTGGGAATAAAATGAGATATGTTTTGATTTAATACCAAAACCCCCTGAGACATGCCTAAGTCAAAGATGATTATGTTCTAAGAATGTTAGAACATATAAAATAAGGCTAGATGAGGAGCTAACATGTTAGGCAGCTCTTAGTTGTTTAGATGCACAATTTGAGGGGGAACATATGCTTTGAAGTCCATCAAGAACAAGTCCCCTCAAGGCTCAAATTCTGGAACCAACACTAAGTCTTTTGAAGACCAACTATGCTGATCAGGAGAGTTGTCCAGAGGACTACAATTCAACATGCTAAGATCACTTTGAAGTCAAGCAAAGGGTAAGAGCCAAGTCATCTGAAATGAGCAAGCCAACCATGTTGATAAGCAAGTCAGCTGATAGTGATAAGGAGAGTTGTCCATTTGATAAGGAATGTTGTCCTATCATTGGAACAACCTTCAGAAGCCATGTCCATGTCCTAACAAGAGAATCTGAAAGTCAGACATTGGGAAGAGTGCTGCAGAATGAAGACAAAGTCTATACAGCCGTTTATTTCCCAAATGAGGACATGTCACTATCAAGAATGTAAGAACCCAAAAATCTCATGAATTGAAAGTCAAGCAAAGGGTAAGAGCCAAGTCATCTGAAATGAGCAAGCCAACCATGCTGATAAGCAAGTCAGCTGATAGTGATAAGGAGAGTTGTCCATTTGATAAGGAATGTTGTCCTATCATTGGAACAACCTTCAGAAGCCATGTCCATGTCCTAACAAGAGAATCTGAAAGTCAGACATTGGGAAGAGTGCTGCAGAATGAAGACAAAGTCTATACAGCCGTTTATTTCCCAAATGAGGACATGTCACTATCAAGAATGTAAGAACCCAAAAATCTCATGAATTGAGCCCTTATATTTGTTTATGTGATTTATCATAATTATGTGAAATTTACATAATATTAAATGTTATTCACCTATTAAATTATTTATTTACTAATGAAGATTAATGTTGGTGGATGGCATAAGACTAGTTAAGTTATTCATTAAGGATTGATTTGATATAAGAAGTGGTCTTAAAATAATATAAGAAATGGCCCAAACAAAAATATTAAGACAAGGCCCATTCTTATGGCCCACTAAGGAAACCCTAGGACATTTTGCACCTTATAAATAGCCACTTTCAGAAATCTTGCACATTTTTGGCACTTCACATTAGGTTAAGATTTTTACTTCACACTCACACTCAAGACACACACCTTACCCACACACTTCAGCTTCCTTCTAAATTCCGGCCAAATTTCCGACGTCCGATCATTGATCGGCCAGCACCGTTGGAAATCTCTCGTCGAGAGCTTTCTGGAACACTTTTCAGATTCTCGATCGGGGTTCTGGATCTCCAGTTACGGCTGGTCAAAGATGAGTTAAAACCCTTATAGTCGGAACTTCTTATTTAGGCCATAACTTTCAGTACAGGAGTCCGATTTTTATGTTTTTGGTCTTGTTTGAAAGCTGTTTTCATAAGCTTTCCAGAACATATTTTAGTTTTTCAATCGGAGTTATAAAACACTAGTTATGTCCAGTCAAAGTATTTGAAACTTTTAGATTACTTTATTTCCTTCTCACTTTCATACTCTCTCTCTCTCTCCCGTTTTCCGGTGACTCTCCGTCGGTACGCCGCCTTTTTTATTGGTGGACCACCTTGCCGGAGCTTTTCCGGTAGGTGGTGGAGGTAAGAGTTGTGGGGTTGAATATATTGGGGTATAAAACTACGAGTTGCGTTTTGTAGATAAATTTGTATCTTGGGGTCAAAACGTTATTTTTCGGTTTTTCATTTTGGCCCAAGCCAAATATTTTCCATCTTGTCAATGCATTTTTATTATTTACGAAAATGCACTATTTTATTTAAGAAAAGTCACAATTTTTTTTCATAAATTTGCAACAATGCCCATAGAACTTCAAATGCACATAAAATGTTCGTTTTTCATCCGTTTTGAATGAAATCAGTGGCATTTAATCCCAAATTTTGAAACGTACTGTTTTTCATTAAAATACTGAACTTCCAGATTATTTAAATCTGTCTTTCAGTCCTTAAACTTTTACGAGAATGTATTCTTTTCCTAAATCCTTTAATTTATATGTTTGACCAACATTTCTACTTCTTTTAAGTACACTATCACAACCAAATACACTTAGACTATAATTATTGTTCATATTAATTAAGGACTAAGTGGTAGAATTATTATGGTAGGATTTAAGGAACGAGAAGTGGGAAAGGACTTGGAACTAAAAGGGGAGAACACCGTTTAACTTTCCAAGCTAATAGGTGGGGTAACTCTCGTTGACTTTTACAATGCCTACTTTATATATCATGTGATTTATTGTATTAAATGTCCTATGTGAATTTGTGTATAAATATGTTCATGTTCACTTGTGGAATATATGCTTTATGGATATTTGATATTAGACATGTTCACTTGTGTTAAGTATGTTCTATGGATACATAAATGCTTATGATTATGCATGTCCATATGTGAAGAAGTATGTTACATGAATGTTTTCATACATGCACGTTTCAAACGTGAAGATATATGATATACGGTCAAGACCGTGCAAGATGTATAGTATACGGATAATAACCGTACTAGCTATGATAAGATTACGGGTAACACCATTCCAAGATTTGATCGAAAGATCACATTCGGGTAGCTCCCGAACAAGATGCTCGAGCGGGGTAAAGCGTGCCCCAACAAGATTGATGTGCTCTTACGTGTATTATATTATAACTATCACTATTTATTAATATAAAATATGATGTTGAACGTGTTGCATGGCTGACATATGATTGATGATACGTGAAGGATGTGATTTGAGTTGTCGCTATGTGACTTAATGCCATGATTGAGAGTAATGAATCTCAAATTTATGTTTATTATATACATTGATTCCCATGGTTAACCTTTATTACGGTAGATTGTATGATATTCGAGTGGGTGTTTGAGTGAACCCACTGAGTATTTTTCAAATGCTCACCCCTTCCACTTTCAGGTGGGAACGTTCGGGAGGATTGAAGGTGGATGTGAGCGCTCGATCTCGAAAGTGCAACCTTTTAATCCATATCTTTTGAAACTTGAATTTCTATTTTTGGCTTACTATTCGAAACTGTAGTATTTTATTGTAAGGCAAATTCTTAAGGACCTTACTCACCAGTTTACGTACTTCCGCTGTTGTCACTTCTAAATTATTTTGAGGGTTTTGGTGGTGATCAGCTTAGTTTGGATGGTTGCATTCATTTAAATTATTAGGTTATTTTCAAGCGTAATAATGCCCCTTACTCCCTATTAAAAAAAAAAAAAAATCTATGTTTATTACTTTAAAATTTTGGGGTCGTTACAGTGTGGTATCAGAGCGGGTCTACCTTTCTGGAGACTTGCTCACTTGTGTTTTTGCTTAATTTATTATAAGTGTGTTAAGTTGTTATTGAATCGCACTTCGAGACGAGACTCACAACCAGCTTCAGTCCGCCGCTTCAACTTGGTACTTTTATTTAAGTTGTATTATGCATTATGTTATGTTTTGATTGATGTATATGACTCATTATCCGTCATATAAAAGTCGTTATTTTTAGTTTGAAGCTTATGACATTATGAACCTTTTATTTTTACCTCATTGTATCGGATGGTAGTTGGGTAATGAGACAATTTTAAGTGTAGTTTTGTCTCTTACTCTTAGGATTAAACAATGGTACGCATGTTAAGGACTGCCCGAAAGTCCTTGAGTGGAGATTGACGAGTTCATATGGTTTCATTTAATTAATTTATTTATTTACCTAAGTTCGAACTACTGGACCTATCATGGCGCGTCGAGGGCACTCTCGTCAAAATGAACCACCCGTCAAGGACCCTCCGATTCCCGGACAAACTGAATCTGCTCAAGAAGTGCCTACTGCAGACGCTAACGTTCCGCCCCAAGATTTTCTCAATTTACTCTGAGGGTTGACGCAATACCTTAATGTTGCTCAAGCACCTCCTGCACCTCAACCCCCGCGTGAGGACACCAACTCTATTGTTTATCAATTCTGAAGATTTCAACCACCGACGTTCGATGGAAAAGGGGACCCTACTGAGGCTGTGGAGCGGCTTCGGGCGCTTGAGAGACTTTTTTCCCACATAAATTGCACAGATACGCAAAAGGTATCGTGTGCTTTTTTCCAACTAACTGAGGATGCCGATTTTTGGTGGGAATCATACCGCAAGACACGAACTCCAGCTCAGATAGAAGTTATGACTTGGAATGATTTCAAAGAAGCGGTCATACAAAACTAGATGCTCGCTCTTATCGTGAGAAGGAGACAAAATTCATATACCTAAAGCAAGGGACAATGATGAAGTACGGAAGAAACTTCTCCCAGTTATCGCGCTACGCTACTCATATGGTAGACTTCGAGAAAAAGAAAGCTCGTTATTTTGATAAAGGGCTAAGGTCGTAAATTGGATGTATACTTATGGGGCAAGGACCTCACTGTTATAACTTATAGTTTAGAAGTTAGTATACCTTCTGATAGGGTTATCATAATGGATAAACTGTGTAAGAACGTGAGTGTGGACCTTGGAAATAAAGTTTTATTGGCCGACTTGCACGTCATCGATATGAGGGATTTTGATGTAATTTTGGGCATGGATTGGCTCCAAACCAACCATGCTACAATAAAGTGTCACGAGAAAGAAATATCACACTTGATACATGGAGAGGAAGAGTTTACATTCTTTGGGGTGAAATCCATGTATATGCCTCGAGTTATATCCGCAATGAAGGCAGCTAAGTTAATAAGAAAGGAAGGTGTCCAAGCTTTCTTGGTGCAAGTGACGAGAACCAAACCACTGGAGTTATCGCTGGACGATGTGCCAATAGTGAGAGAATATAAGGATGTTTTCCCTGAAGACTTGCCAGGCTTACCTCTGAATCGTCAAGTGGAGTTTACGATTGACCTTATCCCTGGAGCTGCACCCGTATCAAAAGCACCTTACAGAATGGCACCCAAGGAACTTCAAGAGTTGAAAGTCTAGCTACAAGAGCTTCTTGATAAAGGATTTGTGCGACCTAGTGTATCCCCTTGGGGAGCCCTAGTGTTGTTTGTCAAGAAGAAGGATGAGACGTTCCAATTATGCATAGACTACCGCGAATTAAACAAGCTCACGATAAAGAATAAGTACTCGCTTCCACGGATTGAGGATCTATTCGACCAACTTAGAGGGTCAAGTATGTTTTCCAAGATCGACTTACGATCGGGTTACCACCAAGTGAAGATCAAGAAAGAAGATATACCCAAAACTGCTTTCAAAACGCGTTATGGGCACTACGAGTTTGTGGTCATGCCTTTTGGGCTTAGCAATGCACCCGCAGTATTCATGGATCTCATGAATCGAGTCTTCCATCCATTTCTTGATAGATTTGTAATTGTATTCATCGACGATATACTAGTTTATTCTCGGAATGAGAGGCAACACGAGGAACACCTAAGGATCACATTAGAGACACTTCGGAAGGAGAGACTTTTTGCCAAGTTTAAGAAGTGTGAATTTTGGTTGGACAAGGTGGTTTTTCTTGGGCATATAGTGTCAGCAAAAGGTATTGAAGTAGATCCAGCCAAGGTGGATGCAGTTAGTAATTGGAAGGCGCCAACCAACGTGAGTGAGGTTCGTAGCTTTCTCGGTTTGGCTGGGTACTACCGAAGGTTCATTGAGAATTTTTCAAAGATCGCAGTACCCCTAACTCGTCTTACCCGGAAAGGAGTGAGCTTCCAATGGAGCGAGAGGTGTGACACTAGTTTTCAAGAGCTCAAAAGGAAGTTGGTTTCAGCACCAGTTCTAGCTATTCCCGATGGTACCGAAGGATTCGTCATCTATAGTGATGCATTTAAACATGGGCTTGGATGTGTTTTGATGCAACATGGAAGGGTGATAGCCTATGCCTCAAGACAATTAAAGGTCCATGAGCAGAATTACCCAACGCACGATTTGGAACTTGTCGCCGTTGTTCATGCCTTAAAAATTTGGCGTCATTACCTTTACGGTGGGAGATGTGAGATCTACACTGATCATAAGAGCCTCAAATACCTGTTTGAGCAAAAAGAGTTGAACATGAGACAAAGGAGATGGTTGGAATTAGTTAAGGATTATGATTGTTCTATCTTGTACCATCCCGGAAAAGCTAACGTGGTCGCCGATGCTCTGAGTCGTAAAGGCAATGGAAATATAACTTGCATGTTGACTACTCAGGAGAAGTTGGTGGAAGAGTTTAGCAAGATGAGGTTGGAAATCACGATGCCGCCTACAACCACCAACCACATTATAGCGACCTTAGTAATGAAGCCGACATTACGGGAAAGGATCGTCGAGGCCCAAAGAAGAGATGCATTTCTAGAGAAATTACGGGATAAGGTCGAGAGTGGTGCCACAAATGTTTTTGCCTTAGACATCAACGGAGCACTGTCATATGGAAGAAGAATATGCGTTCCGAATGATGAGGTCATTCGAAGAGAGATCCTCGAAGAAGCACACAACACCCCATACACCGCCCATCCGGGAACTACAAAGATGTACCGGGACTTAAAAAGGATGTTCTGGTGGAGGAACATGAAGAGGAGCATAGCATTATTTGTTCAAAAATGTTTAACTTGTCAGCAAGTTAAGGCGGAACATCAACGGCCAAGTGGCCTTCTACAACCACTTGAGATTCCAGAATGGAAGTGGGAACACATCACAATGGATTTCGTTGTTGGTCTACCAAGGTCGGCACGCGGAAACCACGCAATTTGGGTTATCGTTGATCGTCTAACCAAATCAGCGCAATTTTTACCAATCAAGATGACATATAATATGGATAGACTAGCTCAAATATATCTTGAAGAAGTGTTGAAACTTCATGGAGTGCCAGTATCGATAGTTTCCGACCGGGACCCGAGGTTTACATCTCAATTTTGGCAAAGCTTACAGAAGGCTATGGGAACCAAACTAAACTTTAGCACCGCCTTCCACCCGCAAACAGATGGTCAGTCAGAAAGGACTATACAAACATTAGAAGATATGTTGAGGACTTGTGTTTTAGATTTTGGAGAAAGAAGGATCTTAGGACCGGAGATTGTTGAAAGAACAGTTGAGGCCATAGACAAGATTAGGGCAAGAATTAAGATGGCCCAAGATAGACAAAAATCCAACGCTGATCAAAGGAGGAAGAATTTAGAATTCACAATCGGTGAAAAGGTTTTTCTCAAAGTATCACCGGTAAGAGGTGTTATCCGATTTGGCAAGAAAGGAAAGCTACGACCAAGATTCATTGGACCATACGAGATTTTAGAACGCATTGGAGGAGTTGCTTACCGTCTTGCACTACCACCAGATCTATCTGGAGTGCACAATGTTTTTCATGTTTCCATGCTGAGAAAGTATGTGTTTGATCCAAGCCATGTAATCCACCACGAAGGACTCGAAGTCAAGAATGATTTGTCTTATGAGGTATCACCAGTCGCAATACTAGAACACAAGATCAAAAAGCTTCGAAACCGCGAAATCCGTCTAGTCAAGATCCAATGGAGTCATCATGACAATGAGGAGTCCACTTGGGAGCTTGAGAGCGCAGTTCAAGCAAAGTACCCAGATCTGTTACAACTCGGTACGTTTTCAATTTCGAGGACGATTTTTTTTTTTAGAGGGGTAGGGTGTAAGAACCCAAAAATCTCATGAATTGAGCCCTTATATTTGTTTATGTGAAATTATGTGATTTATCATAATTATGTGAAATTTACATAATATTAAATGTTATTCACCTATTAAATTATTTATTTACTAATGAAGATTAATGTTGGTGGATGGCATAAGACTAGTTAAGTTATTCATTAAGGATTGATTTGATATAAGAAGTGGTCTTAAAATAATATAAGAAATGGCCCAAACAAAAATAATAAGACAAGGCCCATTCTTATGGCCCACTAAGGAAACCCTAGGACATTTTGCACCTTATAAATAGCCACTTTCAGAAATCTTGCACATTTTTGGCACTTCACATTAGGTTAAGATTTTTACTTCACACTCACACTCAAGACACACACCTTACCCACACACTTCAGCTTCCTTCTAAATTCCGGCCAAATTTCTGACGTCCGATCATTGATCGGCCAGCACCGTTGGAAAGCCCTCGTCGAGAGCTTTCTGGCACACTTTTCAGATTCTCGATCGGGGTTCTGGATCTCCAGTTACGGCTGGTCAAAGATGAGTTAAAACCCTTATAGTCGGAACTTCTTATTTAGGCCATACCTTTCAGTACAGGAGTCCGATATTTATGTTTTTGGTCTTGTTTGAAAGCTGTTTTCATAAGCTTTCCATAACATATTTTAGTTTTTCAATCGGAGTTATAAAACTCTAGTTATGTCCAGTCAAAGTATTTGAAAACTTTTAGATCTACTTTATTTCCTTCTCACTTTCATACTCTCTCTCTCTCTCCCGTTTTCCGGCGACTCTCCATCGGTACGCCGCCTGTTTTATTGGTGGACCACCTTGCCGGAGCTTTTCCGGTAGGTGGTGGAGGTAAGAGTTGTGGGGTTGAATATATTGGGGTATAAAACTACGAGTTGCGTTTTGTAGATAAATTTGTATCTTGGGGTCAAAACGTTATTTTTCGGTTTTTCATTTTGGCCCAAGCCAAATATTTTCCATCTTATCAATGCATTTTTATTATTTACGAAAATGCACTATTTTATTTAAGAAAAGTCACAATTTTTTTTCATAAATTTGCAACAATGCCCATAGAACTTCAAATGCACATAAAATGTTCGTTTTTCATCCGTTTTGAATGAAATCAGTGGCATTTAATCCCAAATTTTGAAACGTACTGTTTTTCATTAAAATACTGAACTTCCAGATTATTTAAATCTGTCTTTCAGTCCTTAAACTTTTACGAGAATGCATTCTTTTCCTAAATCCTTTAATTTATATGTTTGGCCAACATTTCTACTTCTTTTAAGTACACTATCACAACCAAATACACTTAGACTATAATTATTGTTCATATTAATTAAGGACTAAGTGGTAGAATTATTATGGTAGGATTTAAGGAACGAGAAGTGGGAAAGGACTTGGAACTAAAAGGGGAGAATACCGTTTAACTTTCCAAGCTAATAGGTGGGGTAACTCTCGTTGACTTTTACAATGCCTACTTTATATATCATGTGATTTATTGTATTAAATATCCTATGTGAATTTGTGTATAAATATGTTCATGTTCACTTGTGGAATATATGCTTTATGGATATTTGATATTAGACATGTTCACTTGTGTTAAGTATGTTCTATGGATACATAAATGCTTATGATTATGCATGTCCATATGTGAAGAAGTATGTAACATGAATGTTTTCATACATGCACGTTTCAAACGTGAAGATATATGATATACGGTCAAGACCGTGCAAGATGTATAGTATACGGATAATAACCGTACTAGCTATGATAAGATTACGGGTAACACCGTTCCAAGATTTGATCGAAAGATCACATTCGGGTAGCTCCCGAACAAGATGCTCGAGCGGGGTACAACGTGCCCCAATAAGATTGATGTGCTCTTACGTGTATTATATTATAACTATCACTATTTATTAATATAAAACATGATGTTGAACGTGTTGCATGGTTGATATATGATTGATGATACGTGAAGGATGTGATTTGAGTTGTCGCTATGTGACTTAATGCCATGATTGAGAGTAATGAATCTCAAATTTATGTTTATTATATACATTGATTCCCATGGTTAACCTTTATTACGGTAGATTGTATGATATTCGAGTGGGTGTTTGAGTGAACCCACTGAGTATTTTTCAAATGCTCACCCCTTCCACTTTCAGGTGGGAACGTTCGGGAGGATTGAAGGTGGATGTGAGCGCTCGATCTCGAAAGTGCAACCTTTTAATCCATATCTTTTGAAACTTGAATTTCTATTTTTGGCTTACTATTCGAAACTGTAGTATTTTATTGTAAGGCAAATTCTTAAGGACCTTACTCACCAGTTTACGTACTTCCGCTGTTGTCACTTCTAAATTATTTTGAGGGTTTTGGTGGTGATCAGCTTAGTTTGGATGGTTGCATTCATTTAAATTATTAGGTTATTTTCAAGCGTAATAATGCCCCTTACTCCCTATTAAAAAAAAAAAAAAAAATCTATGTTTATTACTTTAAAATTTTGGGGTCGTTACAAAGAATCTGTCTTCTAAGGAGAAGAAGACATTTATGGACATTTGAGGGTGCCTCTCCAACGGGCAAATCCTTCATTTGTCTATAAATACAGAAGTGTGAAGACCATTTGAAAGCACCTCAACAGTATCCAACTGAATCTCAACCTAACAAGCAAGAGTGATTTCAAAGCTTTCAAAGACTATCTTAGTCTTCATACACTTCTTCTAAGCTGAACTCCATTGTATATCCATACACAAGCTTAGAGAGATATCCTAATCCTTATACACTGATCTTCATTGTAAAGGATATCTCATTAGTTGGAACCTTACTTCAATCCTTACCCCTTTCAAGTGAGAAAGTGAGAAGGTTGTTGTAGTAGTAGAAGTGGTAGGAGCTGACTGTTGAGAGAAGAACAGTCCAGTTCTGAGTTGAGAAGAGGGTACTAGGACTCTAGACATCCTAGGGATCAATTCACCAAGGAGTGGTGTTATTGATCAAGTGCACCTTGGCACTATAAAACAAGTTAATTCCAAGAGTGAAGGAATTATCCTGTTCAATCAGGGAAAGTGGATGCAGGAGCTTGAGTCTCTGAACCACTATAAACTCTTGTGTTGATTTGCTTTCAAGTACTTACATACATTCAACACTGCACACAAAACTGATCTTTCAAAGGTTAAACATTCAAAGACTGTGCAAAACATATTTGGACAAGTTCCCTGAAAACTGGACTGTATTGAATTGACTAAGTGATATCAGAAACTAAAGGAGTCTAAACTAAAAGGGCCAACCACTATTCCGCACATATAACTCTCTTAGAAAGTTATTCAACTAAGTACTCAATAGTACTTAGTAGTTTGATTATCTTTAAGAAGTTAATCATCTTCAGCAGAGGTTTCCAAGACAACCTTGATGAGCTCTAGTTTGATCAAAAGTTTGAAAAGAATTGCATACAAGTGTATTTCCCCCCCCCATACACTTGTTATATACTCCTTTCAGGACCAACAAGCGGTATCAGATCAGGGGTTCAAAGACCACTGCTTCTGAAAAGCCATCTTGGTTTTCAAAATCACATATTTGGTGTGGTCACTGAACTGGTCTATCTGAAATCCTTGATATCCATTGTCTAACCTTTTTCTTGAAGAAATGGCAAGAGGAAACAACAACAACCAGAACCAGCAACAAAATCCTGATCAGAACATTAATGCTGCAGTTCCATCTCCTGCTGTTCAAGGACTAGACAACATGGCCACAAAACCAGTCAATCACATATCTCATCACAAATTGCCCATGTTCTGAATAGACAACTATGACTTCTGGAAAATCAGAATGAGGGCACATCTTGCATCTCTTCACACTGACATGTTGAGAGTGATCACAAGAGGTCCTTTTGTGTTCACCTTTGTCAATCCCAGAGTCACTGAGGCTCAAAGGGCAGACACAAGAGATGTGCTCCCCAAGGATAAAGATGACTTCACTGCTGATGAAAAGAGGAAAGATAATTTGAATTATCTTGCCATGAACACCCTCTACCAAACAATTCCAGATGCTATAATGGGTAGAGTCTATCACTGCACAACTGCCAAAGAAATTTGGGATACACTTGCTGAAATGTGTGAGGGTACTGAAAAGATCAAGGAGAACAAGCTCCAAGTGGCAGTGCAGAAGTTTGAACAATTCACAATGGAGTCTGAGGAATCCATCGACAAATTTGCTGGTAGATTCACTGATGTGATGAATGAGATCAACTCATTGGGCAAGGTGTACTCCAAAAGAGAAGTTGGATTGAAGATCTTGAGAAGTCTCACTCAAAAGTGGGATGTCTATGCTGTCATGATGCAAAATACCAAGGATCTTTCCACCATGCCAATGCAACAAATCTTCTCTGAACTCAAAGCTTATGAGTTCGACCTCAATAGAAGAAAGCCTGTTGAGGAGCCTTCAATTCCCACAAAAGGAGTTGCATTCAAAGCCAAAACTGCTGAACCAGAAATGCAGTCCACTCCTAGATCATCAAAGTCAGTCTCCAAGACTGAAATGAAGGAGGAACTAGCCTTGATGGCTAGAAGGTTTGACAAGCTAAACTCAAGGTTTGGTAGATACAAGAAATTCTACCAAGACAACAAATTCAGGAGAAGGTACAACTCTCCTAAAGCTCAGGCTGAGGTCAAGAAGCCTGAAGAGAAAAGATCAAAGGACAAGTACTCTGATAGGAGAAGGTCCAGTAGAGCTGAACCCTCATCATCAAGAAGAAGAGAAGAACCAAAGAAGGATGATGATGAAGACTTGTGCTATAATTGCAAGAAGAAAGGGCACTTCCAGTATGATTGCCCTGAATTGAGCTCTAAGGAGAGAAGAGAAAGGCAAGCAAAAAGAGACAGAAAGTTCACCAATAGAAAAGCCATGATGGCTGGTGAAGAATCTGAAAGTGCTGAAAGCTTCAACTCTTCTGATGGACTGTTCTCCAACAGTGAAGATGATGATGATGTTTGCAACATGGCTCTTGAGGATGATGAGGTATCCTCTACTTCTAGTTCACCATCATTCATCTCACAAAACACTAGTGAGGTCAACCTGAAGCTTTTCTTTGGAAAATTGATGGAATATTTCACTATGTTACAAGAATTTCATGATAACCGTGTGAGAGAAAATGAAAGATTGGCAATTGAGCTTGCTAAAAACTCTGAGGTAGCTGTTGATGTCAAATCTACTGAGTTGTATCAACAAGTCTTGAGAGATCTTGAAGAAGCAAATCTCAGGATAGTTGACCAACAGAAGGAGATTGATGATCAACTTCTATCTCAGAAGAGAAAAGATTTTGAACTAAAAATTTTAAATGCCAAGTTTGAAAACCTCTCACATGAGTATGATATTCTTAAATCAAGTGAAGAGAGCCTGAAACTAAAGATGTCTGCTCTGAAGAAATCCTTTAGGGCAATAGAGGAAATTCAGAGTTATCAAAGACCTATGGCTCAAAGAAGTGGATTAGGATTTGATCCATTTGAATCTTCACCTTGTCTTAGTGTTGCTTCTATAAGTAACACTAAGAGAATCTTTGTTAAGTCAGTGGCACCAACTGAAAATGAAAACAAACAACCACTGAACAAAGGAAATGGCAAAATGGATGACTTGCCTACTCAAGTGCTTCAAGAGACTAGGCCAAAACCTAAGGAAATGGCCAAAGCTCCTGATCACAAGAGGAATGTTGGTCAGCAGAGTAGACCCAATAGAAGGGCAACTCTCCTGAACAGTGTTCAGAGGAGTTATCCAAGGTATAATCAGCCTAGGTCAACTCTACTGAGAAAGCCTCAGCTGACTAGACCTAAGGACAACTATCCTCAAAGGCAAAATAAAATGAGACAACCAAAACCCTTCATGCCAAAGGGTAATGGTCATAAGAAAGCCTTTCCTCAAAGATTCCCTCAAGTAGCACAAAGAACTCATAAGTTCAGGAGATTTGACAACTCTCCTGAACTTACAGAGTTAACACCTTCACACATACTTTCCCAAAGGCATTTAAGGGGAAGACAGTATATGTTGATGCTAGAGGAAAACAACTTAGCCAACTTGAATCAATCAGGGTTATTAGGCAAGTTTGGGTTCCTAAAGGTACAGCTAACCTCTCAGGACCCAAAACTCAAAGGGTACCTAAACCTATCTAAATGCAGGTACCATTGGGCCACAAGAAGAGGAGCATGAGTAAAAAGTCAGCATGGTACCTTGACAGTGGATGTTCAAGGCACATGACTGGAAACAAGGAACTCCTCACTGATTTTATTGAAAAAGAAGGCCCAAATGTCACATTTGGAGACAGCTCACAAGCTACAACAAAAGGTTATGGTACTTTGATGATTGGTAACATCAAAGTATCCAATGTGTCTTATGTGGCTGGTCTCAAATATAATCTCCTAACTATCAGTCAATTCTGTGATAAAGATTTTAATGTTGAGTTTTCTAGTGGAAAATGCTTAATCAAAGATAAGACTCAACAAATTCTATTGACTGGAACTAGGAAAGGAAATGTGTATTTTGCAGACTGGGACAAGTCTACTGATGCTGCATGCTTCATTGCTAAGAGTTCTAGTGAACAAAGTTGGTTATGGAATAAGAGATTAAACCACTTGAACTTCAAAACAATGAACAAAATTGCTAGAAATGCATTAGTTAAAGGACTACCTAATGAGGTTTTCATAAAAGAGCATGTTTGCAAACCATGCCAAGAGGGAAAACAGATTAAAGCCTCATTCAAAGGAAAACCAGTCATCTCTACTGAAAGGGTACTTGAACTTTTACATATGGACTTATTTGGACCAATTACCCCAGCTAGCATAAATGGTAGAATATACACATTGGTTGTAGTAGATGACTTCTCTAGGTTCACATGTGTAGTATTTCTCCTTAATAAGAAGGAAACTCAAGTCAAACTGCCTGAACTTTTAAAGAGATTGTCAAATGAGAAAAGCCTTAGCATTATCAAGATAAGATCTGATAAAGGCACTGAGTTCATAAATTCATACATCAATGAGTATTGCACATCTAATGGAATAGCTCATGAAACCTCAGTAACTAGAACTCCTCAACAAAATGGAGTTGCAGAAAGAAGGAATAGAACTTTAAAAGAAGCTGTTAGAACCTTAATTGCTGATTCTAAATTACCAAAGAGGTTTTGGGCTGAAGCTATAAACACTGCATGCCATACTCAAAATATATGTTTGATTACTAAGGGGCAAGGCAAAACCCCCTATGAACTCTGGAAAGGAAGATTGCCTAAAGTGTTATACTTTCACATCTTTGGTTGTAAGTGTTTCATACACAATAATGGGAAAGAACAGTTGAAAGCCTTCGATAGCAAAGCTGATGAGGGAGTATTCCTTGGATATTCTCAAATCATTAGAGCTTTCAGAGTCTACAACAATAAAACCCTTATTGTAGAGGAAATATCTCATGTTGTGTTTGATGAATCTATTCATGAGTTCAGGAATGAGAACTTAGAACCAGAAGAAATCACACAGAGGACAACCAGGCTGAGCCTAAAAGACAAAGACACTGAATTCATAGAAGTTGTCCAAGCCAACCTACCTGAAAAACTCCCATTGGACAACAATCCTGAAGGCAACCTTCCTGAGGCAAATCCCACTGAAGGAAATGGTGAACTGAATGATCCAATCCCAGTTCACATCCAGGTAACAACTACCAATGAAGAAGCATTCCCTGCTGAGGTAGTTAATCGGTCAAATAATCAAGGGGGAACTCAAAATGTTGAAAATGCCAATGTCCCTGACATTGAGGACAACACCCCTGATTATGATCCTGAAGTAGATCCTGCATTCAATTATCCTGAATTTTATGATCAAAATGACTCAACTTCAGTAGAGGACAACTCTACTGAAGAGATCAGAAAAAGAAGGACTTGGTTGTCTGACCATCCTACTGATCTAATACTTGGTGACCCAAGTATAGGAGTCAAAACAAGGAGATTTCATGGTGAAAGTGCTCTTTTCTGTTGTTTCTTGTCAGAACAAGAACCAAGTGACATTGAAGAATCACTTCAAGATGCCAATTGGATCACAGCCATGCAGGAAGAACTGAACCAATTCACCAGAAATGAAGTATGGGAGCTGGTGGATAGACCTTCACATCAAGATGTTATTGGAACCAAGTGGGTATTCAAGAACAAGAAGAATGAGAATGATGTGATTGTCAGAAACAAAGCAAGACTAGTGGCAAAAGGCTATTGCCAACATGAAGGCATTGACTATGATGAGACCTTTGCACCTGTGGCAAGGCTAGAAGCAATAAGGCTCTTTCTAGCCTATGCAGCCCACAAAAGGTTCAAAGTGTACCAAATGGATGTCAAGAGTGCCTTTCTGAATGGAGTCTTGAAAGAAGAAGTCTATGTGGAGCAACCACCTGGTTTTAATGTTGGAAACCAAGTTTACAGACTGAAGAAAGCTCTATATGGACTCAATCAAGCCCCTAGGGCTTGGTATGATACACTGTCACAGTTTCTCTTGGATCATGGATTCATCAAGGGAACTGTGGACAGAACACTCTTCAGAATCACTGAAGGAGAGGACATCTTGCTTGTCCAAATTTATGTGGATGACATAATATTTGGATCCCCCAATGAAAAGTTGTGTGAGAAGTTCTCAAAGCTAATGCAAAGCAAGTTTGAGATGTCCATGATGGGGTTGATGAACTTCTTTTTGGGTTTACAAGTCAAGCAATCAAAAGAAGGAATCTTCATCAACCAAGCTAAGTACACCAGAGAAATGATTAAAAAGTTTGGGTGTACAACCAGCAAGCCAGTAAGGATCCCAATGAACACTAATTGGAAGATGGATCCTGATGAGAGTGGCGTTCCAACGAACTCTACTGAGTATAGAGGAATCATTGGTTCACTCCTCTAGCTCACTGCCAGCAGACCTGACATCACCTTTGCAGTAGGTGTTTGTGCAAGGTTTCAAGCAAATCCTAAGAAAAGCCACCTTGAGGCTGCAAAGAGGATCTTGAGGTATCTCAAAGGCACTGAGAATCTAGGCCTTTGGTACCATGCTGATGACAACATTGGGCTAACTGGCTACTCAGATGTTGATTATGGAGGTTGCAGAATTGATAGAAAGTCCACTTCAGGGACTTGTCAATTCTTAGGCAACAAGCTCATTTCTTGGTTCTCTAAAAAGCAGAACACAGTGGCTACTTCCACCACTGAAGCTGAATATGTTGCAGCTGGAAGTTGTTGTTCTCAAATCCTTTGGTTGAGACAACAACTAAGAGACTACAAAGTCAACTCTACTGAAGTGCCAATATTTTGTGATAACAATAGTGCAATTGCAATATCACAAAATCCTGTCTTGCACACAAGATGCAAACATGTGGACATCAAGCATCACTTCATTAGAGACCATGTGGAGAAGAAGGACATAAAGTTGGTCAAGATCCACACAGATCATCAAAAAGCTGATATTCTAACAAAGCCACTTGCAGAGGCAAGGTTTCTGGAGCTATCAGTGGAGTTGGGATTACTTGATCCAGGGAAGTTGGACAAGTAAAATCCATTGGAGTTAATTGGAGCAAGGGGAATTAAAATGGTTTTCAGCAGACTTGGTTAAGTCCACTGAAACTCAGAAGAGATGACCTCAAATGATCAGGACTCTTGTCCATTGAGTCTTATGACACTTGTCCACATTCTTTCATGACACTTGTCCAAGTGGGGTCAGATAAGTTGTCTTGACTATCAAACTATTTTCTTGGTTTGATAAGCACCTAATTTGGGTAATCATTGCCTATTTTGATATCTGTCCCATTCCTTTTACAGATATCACATTTTTGGGATTTTAATTTGTCTCCCACCCAAAAGGTCACTTTCCATGCATTTAATGCCAAGATTTAACTCTTGTTTGCATTAAACATTTCAAGCCATGATCTATCTCGAGAACTCCCCATCATTTAACTAATATTAAAACACTTCCACGTTTTGAATAGAACCAATAACTCACTGTTACATTGGTTTTTGACCATTGGATCAAAACTGGCCAACTCCCCTGAAATCAATCCTAGCCGTCCAAGTGTGTTTTCCATTTTTGACAACCGTTGAAACCTCTCAAAACTCACCAACTCATTGACAAACATTCTTTTTAGAATATTCTCAAGCCTTAAGATCCCCCACAAACACTTATTCCCCAAGCATTCGAAACCCTAGCTCTTATTTTTCTTCAAACACTCTCAAACTCTCTCAAATTCATTTTTGTAACCTTCAATGGCTCCCAAAGTTAGACCAGAAATGATCATTGATTTCTCCAACAAGGCTCTAGACCTTGATTTTGGATATTTGAGCAACAAAAACAGCCTTCACTTTGAGCCCATAGTATCATTTGAAAGTGAAGATCCTGAGATTACACCAACCTTGAGATGGTTGAGGAGGTCAGGTCTTCAAAAATTTATGGAGGGAAGACCAAGCTCCTGCTTGGAAAGTTACATGGCTGAGTTCTTTGCTTTCCTCAAGTGGAGAGGTAAGCCTGAAGATGGTGAAGTTTCCACCAGACTTTCATATGTGGCAGAGGGAGAGTAGGAAGAGAGATTTCATAGGGTGAAATTCTCTTCAGAAGACCTTGAAGAAGCCTTTGGATTGCCTTCTGAGGGAAGGAATCCAGAAGTTTATGGTACTGGCCTTGAAGATGAAATAGCTCAAGAGTGGCTATTAGTGCCAGGTCCTCTCTCTGCAACACAAAACAAGAAGACTCTCAAGCCAAAATTTCTCAACCTCTTTGAGGTAGTTTCCAAGAGTCTCTTGAGCAACACTGGAAGCTTGGAGCAGGTTAGCCATCCAAGAATAAGGATTATGGCTGCAGTTATTGATGCTAGTGACAAAGGCATCAAGTTTGATTGGAGGACTTTCATCATGACTGAGATGATGAAGGAAAAGACTAAGTTTAAAGTAAAAGCCCACAACAAGGTTGTATTGGAGGGAAAGCTCAAGTATTGCACCAGGGCAAGCTTGTTGATTGAGAGTTTTTCCCACTATTCACAAATGCAAACCTTTGCAAAGCCCCTCCCTGCTCAAAAGATTCTGTTTAGAAAGCTCAGCAAGAAAACTGAGCAAAGGAGGATGTTACTGGCCAAACCTGCTGAAGAAAAGGTGGAGGAGAAGCCCAAATTGAAAAGGAGGACAAAGGCCAGAGTGGTGAAGACAAGGAAAGTGTCTCAAATCCCCTCAGAGGAGAACTCAGGAGCTTCAACTGAGATTGAAGAAGTTGTTGAAGAGGGAGTAAGTGTGCCTTCTGATCATTCAGAAGAGTTGAGGCAAAAGTACAATGAGACTAGACAAAAGTCTAAGGGTGATAAGAGGCCCAGGGAAGTTGTCCCTGAGAAGGATGGAGAAGGAAGTGGGAGCAGTAGGGCCAGCAAAAGAAGGGCCAAGCCTACTGATAAGGTATTGGAGCTTCAGGAGGAAAGGTCTCTCCAACTTGCTCTAAGAGAGAGCAGAGCTGAAAGCAGGACCAAATCCAAATCAAGGACCAACTCATCTGGTTCTGGAACTCCAGAATCCAAGGTCCCTGAAGGTCAACCAATAGAGGCCAACATCCCTGAAATTTAGAACCCTGAGCCCAACTCCCCTGAAACCCACATAACCCCAACCAACCAGCCAATCACCCCTATCAACCTTACAAAGAGATATTCTCCAGAAGGGAGTGTGCAAAGAAGTGGGATAGATGTGCTAGCAGATATAGCAGTAGATGAGACAAGATTACAGTCTCCCCTTGACTCATCTATGCTCAATTACTCAAATTTTTTAGAAGCTGCACTCTATGAGCCAACCCCCCTGAGTAAAGCCCCTTCAGATCCATTGCTGTCAAAAGCAACTGAAGTACCTTCAATTGCACCCAATCCTTCTGAAGCCAATATCCCTGAACTTACCCTTCCTGAAGCCACTTTAGGAGAACCCAGAGCCAACTCCCCTATAACCCAAAGTCCCCATTCGAGTGGAGATGAGGAGGAGTATACTTATGAAAGTATGCTCAGAGGAGGAGCCAAGGCTACTGTGGACAGTTTGTATCCACAACTTGCTGAATTTCCAAGAATTCAGAAAATGTTCCATGATTTGAGGATGCTTGTGGATGTAAAAGACAAGACCATTATGGAGATATCACAAGTCATCCAAGATAAGGGTGCAAACTAGTGGCAAGTGGAGGAGAGAAGATTACTACACTTTGCTGGTGTAATGAAAACTAGATTCCTTATTGATGAGGAAGTTTTTGCAAAGTTGGTAGATGATAAGATCATTGAGGAGAAGGAGAGGAAAGCTAAGGGCATCAAACACCCTGATAGTAGCTCCAATGATGATGATTCCCCTGATGATCCCTCAAATCCTTCAAAACCCAATCTTCCTGAAACCCCTCAAGCCAACCTCCCTGAAACCTTTCAACCCAAGTCTTCTGTATCAGGCAGACTTTCAAACCCCCCTAGAACCTATCATAGGAAAGGCTCTGTATCTTCAGAGGTGTTGACCAAGGGTGGTAACACAACCAAAGACACATCTGCCAATAAAGGTTCTTCTGAACCCAAGGCACAGCCTAAAGTTGTTGAGGTTCCTATGCTAGAGGCTGGTTTGGTTAAGGCCTATTCAGTGTCAGGAGAGTTGGACACTGATCAGCCCTTAATCATTCAGGATGACTCAGTGGCTGTTGAAATAAGCACTGTGATCTCCCCACAACTGCCATCTTTGAACCTTGTTGAAGGTAGAGATGATGCAGGTTTAAGTGATGGAGTTGAAAAGGAAAGTTTAGTGGAAAAACCAGAGGGAGTAGTAGATGAGAGAGATGTGGTGATCACTAGGATAGTCAGTGTACCACCAAATGAGGGTGATATAAGTGAGGAAGGACAGGCTATTCTTGAAGTCAAATCTGAACTTCAAGAATCCCTTGATGAGAGGAAGCCTGATTCCTTATGTGAGGACATTATTACTGAAGGAAGAAAAGAAGTAGTTGAAAATGAGAAGAAGACTAATGATATATCAGAGTCTTATGAAAAAGAAATTGAGGGTGATGAGTGTGTTTTCACTAACCCTTTTGATTTGTCTGACATTGCAGGTATATCCCTTGATCAAATATTTGCAGATGACTTCTTGACAGATGCTCCCATCCATGTTGATTCTGGATCAGCACAAGCCCTACTTGGCTTACAATCAACAAAGTTGGATTCCTTGGCTCATCAAGTCAAATCACCTCATGCAGAAACTTCTGGAGCATTAGATGAGCATGGAAGAACTTTGGCATCTGTGGAAATGAGGCTGACAGGCTCTGAGGATGTGGTGTTACCCACATTAGAAGCAAGGATAGGAGGAGTGGAATCTGGTCTTCAAACCATCTCTACTGAAGTTCACAAAGCCAAAGCCAGTATGGAGAACATCTCAAATGAGGTCAAGAAAGACCAGAAGTTGCTTAGAGATAACCACAATGCAAATGTTCAAGCTATCAGATTGACCATTAAGAAAGCTCTTGGCAAGAAGACAGCCTTGCAGAAGAAAAGAGCAGAAGCACAAAGGCTTGCTATGGTGAAAGCAGCTTCAGAAAAATTTTCCCAAGAGGTGATGGCCAACATTGCTGAAGGTGCAGTGGCCAACCTCACTGAGCTTCTCAAAACCCAACTTGATGCATCCCTGAAAGCAACCCTGGAGGAGGTTGTCCAACTAAAGATGAAGCCTGTTCTAGCTTTCCTTAGCTTGAGCAGTGATAGGATGCAAAATATACATGATGAGAATGTATATTTGTTGGAAGAGATGAAGTCTCTAACCCAAGCCCAGTCCTTGATGGCATCAACAATGAGTGAACTAAAGCCTGAATGCTTTGATGCTGCCAAAAAGGGGAAAGGGAAAGAGCAAGAGCAAAAGGTGCCTTAGTGATTGGAAGCCCAGTCAAGAGTAAGGACAAAGCTCCTGAGGGAAAAGGAAAGGAGCCAGCAGTGCTCAACTTGGTAGAACTGGATGAAGAAGAGCAGTTAGCACTTGCTTTGAAAAATTCAATGGCCTCAGCCCAAGAGGAAAGGGTTAGACTACAGCAAAGACCAGGAGGAGAGGTGTCTGGTTTGGACAAAGATGCTGAAGGTGTCCAAACTAGAGGAAAAATCAAGAAGGCCAAAGGAAAGAAAAGAACAGCTGAGACATTTACTGACTTTCCTAACAGCCTTGATTTGCCTCCTGAATTCAGAATTGATGATGATGAACCTATCTCCAAGAAGACCAAAGTTGCTGAAAAAGACAAAACTGCTGAAGTGTCCAAAATTGCTGAAAAGGACAAGTCTTCTGAGAAAGAAAAGTCCACTGAGATTAAGTCCACTGAAGGTGCCAAAGCTTCTGAAGATGTAGAGGAGCTGTATGAAGAAGGCTTTGGACCAGGACCTAAGAAGAAGAAAGTGGTAATGCTAAATGATCCATCAAAGCTGTTTCATGAAGGGTATGGCAAAGACCCTGAAACACAAAAGAAACTGGCCATGATGAGGGCCCAAGAAAAGATGGACTTGATGGATGAAGCACAAAGAGCAAGAGATAAAAGAAGAGCAGATTTCCAGAAGCCAAGAAGGAAGAGAGCAACTTTCAACAAGATGAAACCACAGCTGTTGATCCCAATGGACACCAAATATCCTCACTTGGATAAATGGGTGCCAATTCAGCTGAATGACTCATGGGAGGAAGCTAAAAGGGAGTTTGTCTATGACTTCTATGTCATTGACAGATGGAATGGAAAAGATGCCAACTCCACTTTTGCTGAGTTCATGATAGAGTATCACAGAGAGCTTTATCAACAACTACTTGCAGCTGCTGATATTGCAAGATTTGAACTCACTGCCCCCAAGCCAATCATATACATGCCTCCAAAGCTTGATGGATGGATTGATCAGTCAAAGATCCTGAAGGAATTCACTGAGATCCTCAAGCTGAACAAAATGGTTCTTGGACCCAAGGGAACAAACCAAGAAGTCATGGCCTTGAAAAGGAGAGTGTGGGCACAATATGGGATGGTGCCACCTCCTGAGGATGATCTTTGAAATGGCTAAGTCTTCTGACCTTTTTGGATAAAAACTTATCTTACCTGAAGATATGTTTTAACTGGTCAAATATGCTGAAGTTTGGTCAAGATTGCTGATGTGGTGTGCTATGATAATCTGTTTGCTCTGACATACCATGGCTGCTCTGATATAAGTATTTTCTATGATATCTGGTGTTTTGCTCTGATACTTGAAGATCCAAATACTATTAAGCATTTTTTATGTTTGCTATGATATTAGAAGATGCTATGATACTTGAAGATCTAGATACTTTCTAGTGTTTAGCTAATATGCTCTGATACTCTAGATCTTATGTTTAGTAAAATGCTCTGAGTATTTGTAATGAAATGATCAATTGTAATGATGTCTTGAATTCATGCTCTGATATGTAATCTTCAACTATCAACATGCTTGTAATGATTTTCATATGAATGATAGTTGAACTAACTTTGAATCAAGAAACACTATTACAGAAATCTCTCTATGCCTATCTTTGAAACCTATTTGCAACTTGAACAGTGAGTACACTAACACATTGTTTTTCAGGAATATTGACCTTAGTCATGTCATCTGAAGATAAATGTAATAGGTGTAGTCAAGTCACTTTTGCATAGAATCATAGGTTTTGGCATAATCAAAAAGGGGGAAATTGTTGGGAATAAAATGAGATATGTTTTGATTCAATACCAAAACCCCCTAAGACATGCCTAAGTCAAAGATGATTATGTTCTAAGAAAGTTAGAACATATAGAATAAGGCTAGATGAGGAGCTAACATGTTAGGCAGCTCTTAGTTGTTTAGATGCACAATTTGAGGGGGAACATATGCTTTGAAGTCCATCAAGAACAAGTCCCCTCAAGGCTCAAATTCTGGAACCAACACTAAGTCTTTTGAAGACCAACTATGCTGATCAGGAGAGTTGTCCAGAGGAGTTGTCTCAGCACAATTAATCAAGATCAAGTGCTCTGAAAGCTTGAGGTCAACTATGCTTAAGAGTTAGAGACAACCACACCCTAAAGAACTACAATTCAACATGCTAAGATCACTTTGAAGTGAAGCAAAGGGTAAGAGCCAAGTCATCTGAAATGAGCAAGCCAACCATGCTGATAAGCAAGTCAGCTGATAGTGATAAGGAGAGTTGTCCATTTGATAAGGAATGTTGTCCTATCATTGGAACAACCTTCAGAAGCCATGTCCATGTCCTAACAAGAAAATCTGAAAGTCAGACATTGGGAAGAGTGCTGCAGAATGAAGACAAAGTCTATACAGCCATTTATTTCCCAAATGAGGACATGTCACTATCAAGAATCTGTCTTCTAAGTAGAAGAAGACATTTATGGACATTTGAGGCTGCCTCTCCAACGGGCAAATCCTTCATTTGTCTATAAATACAGAAGTGTGAAGACCATTTGAAAGTACCTCAACAGTATCCAACTGAATCTCAACCTAACAAGCAAGAGTGCTTTCAAAGCTTTCAAAGACTATCTTAGTCTTCATACACTTCTTCTAAGCTGAACTCCATTGTATATCCATACACAAGCTTAGAGAGATATCCTAATCCTTATACTCCGATCTTCATTGTAAAGGATATCTCATTAGTTGGAACCTTACTTCAATCCTTACCCCTTTCAAGTGAGAAAGTGAGAAGGTTGTTGTAGTAGTAGAGGTGGTAGGAGCTGACTGTTGAGAGAAGAACAATTCAGTTCTGAGTTGAGAAGAGGGTACTAGGAATCTAGACATCATAGGGATCAATTCACCAAGGAGTGGTGTTATTGATCAAGTGCACCTTGGCACTATAAAACAAGTTAATTCCAAGAGTGAAGGAATTATCCTGTTCAATCGGGGAAAGTGGTTGTAGGAGCTTGAGTCTCTGAACCACTATAAACTCTTGTGTTGATTTGCTTTCAAGTACTTACATACATTCAACGCTGCACACAAAACTGATCTTTCAAAGGTTAAACATTCAAAGACTGTGCAAAACCTATTTGGACAAGTTCCCTGAAAACTGGACTGTATTGAATTGACTAAGTGATTTCAGAAACTAAAGGAGTCTAAACTAAAAGGGCCAACCACTATTCCACACATATAACTCTCTTAGAAAGTTATTCAACTAAGTACTCAATAGTACTTAGTAGTTTGATTATCTTTAAGAAGTTAATCATCTTCAGCAGAGTTGTCCAAGACAACCTTGCTGAGCTCTGGTTTGATCAAAAGTTTGAAAAGAATTGCATACAAGTGTATTCCCCCCATACACTTGTTATATACTCCTTTCAGGACCAACAATGTGGGTCGGTTGGGTGCGAGTCAGTTAGGTTAGGTGCGGGTCGGTTGGGTGTGGGGGTGGGTCAGTTGGGTTGGGTGCGGGTCGGTTTTGTCGGGTTGAGTGCGGGTCGGATTGGTCGAGTGCGGAAGTGGGTTTAGAGAACAATTCAAAAATCGGATATCCAGAGCCAAATATTAGCGACAAAAATATGGGTTTCATCGCTAACATTTGCAACGAAATTAAACTATTTATCGCAAAAAATTAGTAACGAAGTAAGGAGCTATTACTTTAGATACGAAAGAATTTTGTCGCTAATTCAAATATTTTCGTCGGTAATGTGAGTTAGCGATGAAATAATTTTGTCGCAGGATTTGTTGCTATACACCCGTCGCTAACGTATTTGTGACAAATGTTTTATTTTCCTTGCAAACATTTTGCGATGAAACTCATATTTTCGTCGCTAATATTTTGCGATGAAACTCAAATTTTCATCGCTAATATTTGCGATAAAATTAATTTTTTTTGTCACAAACACGTTATCGACAGGTGTATAGCAACAAATCCTGCGACAAAATTATTCCATCGCTAACTCACGTTAGCAACGGAAATATTAGAATTAGCGACAATTTTTTTCGCGGCTAAATTGCAGTTTTCTTGTAGTGATTATTTGACTTTATTACAATAAATTCAACATTAATAAAAACCGCCAAAAAAAATTAAATCTTATATATTAAAAGGAAGATGCAACTCTCCTGTGTTTGACACGTGGCACTCTCCTGCTCGACACGTGGCATAATGTATATAATCTTAGACAAAAAGCAGGGAGGTAGAGAGACACGAAGAAACGTTTATGAAACACAGACGTTCAAAGAAACGCACAATCTGAATTAATGAAAATGCGTTTCTTCACGTGTCCTGACAATGCTTCAATTCTATTTTTATGAGCTCATCACAAATTCTTTTCGGTTCATCATTTATTTTTAGAAGATGCTGCATGTGATTTGTTTTCAAGGTTTGATTTTTATGCCATTTTTCTTTTATTCTGACATCTTGGTTTTACTGTATCACACTGGTTGCAGACTACAGAGTAGTGCAAGAGGATGAAGGGAGAAAAGCAACATTCTTCTCAAGTATCATCCCTTCCATCTACCATTTCTCTTTTTAACTTAATAATCCATTTTTTCATCCTTCATTGGCGTATTAATTCTATGTCAACAGGAAGACGACGAAAAGAAAGATGAAGAAGAAAATAATTTGATTGAGGCGTTGAGTTGCCCACCAGCTGTTTGTTAGAAGTACACAATGAGACGTTTATTTAGATTTTTGCCTAATCACTGAGAAGAAAATCTATATCATCTCCTATCTCTTAATTACTTCTATTTGGTAAATATAGAGGACGCATCGGCATCGAGCATCGACGATTACACTGGAGAAATTAGCGACACTGATGATTAGAAGCTGACGAGGGCTCAGAGAAACATGTCGTCGTTTTCTTTGTATTTATAAAATTGTAAGTATGCAATTCTGTTCTTTGTGCTCAATCTATGTTGTTAGGTTTGATTGTGGCATGATGTAGACATTGATACACCATATTCTCATATTGGAATTGTGAACTTCTTGCAGATACCTTCTAGAAGGCAAACAGATAAAGTCCAATGCTATGAACCTGCTACAATGAAATATCTGGGCTACTTCCCTGCATTGAAACCTGATGAGGTTGGTTTAGTTGGGTAGTGTCGATTCTATAGAATTTGTATACAATCACGACACCTTCCTGTTCAGATATTCTCTTATGTCCTCATTGTTTAATTTAAAGTGCTGGATTTTGATGTGCATTCTAGAAAAAAAAAATCCCTAATGGAAACTTTTGGATGAAATTAATTATTATCTTTGGTATACCTTTTGATGTCCTCAAATAACTCTTGTTGTTTCATTTTATTGAGTTCAGTACTCACCAACTTGTGATCACGTGTTTGATAATTCAGGTTACTCATTGACATCTTTTGCCTAATTTTTTTTAACTATTCTTCATTTTTGGGGGGCTCCAGACTGGTCTTTCATGTTCGGATAGAGCAAAATTGCCACATTTGTTGAGATGATTGATTACATCCAGGTAATAAAATTCTAATTGTAAGCATTACTATTCTCATTTTTTTTCCAGTTTATGTTGAGAATGGAAGAAACCTAATTAGCTAATAAAGTTGCTTTGGTTTGAGGGTTTTTAGTGATAAAGAGTTAAACCAAAAATCCTAGGAAAAGGAAATAAAGGTGTTTTACCTTTTCAATATTTTATCTTGAGCAAATGTTCTTTGTTAAATGTCTTTTATTGTTCTTTTTTCCTTTCTTTGTCTTCTTATCATGTTTTGATCGTTTTCCTTTTCTTCTCATAACGTATAGCTCCATTATGATGCTTGGTGTTTAATATATAGTAGTGAGTCAAGTTTGAAAGCTCTTTTAAACCTATGATTGTATCCATAAAATCTTCCCACAAATTGTTGTGTAACATAATAATCTTTTTCCTTAACAGGACAAGGAGGAGTTTGGCCGGGCAACTATTTCAAAAGATTTCTCTTGAGAAAGTTCAATTTGAGTCCCTGTAAGTAATTCATATACATTTACATTTACATTGTGCTAAATTATTGATTGATTTGTTTATTCTTTTCATATTGTTTGGGGAAAATCTGTCTCACTATCTGTGAAGATTTGTGGATTAATCAATTGATGGTAGAGAGCAACAACGCAAGGTGTGATTAGTAACATCTATGGCAAAAACTTGTGTGAGACCGTCTCACGGATCATATTTTAAAATTTTGGGTAGGATAATCCATTTTTTTCCAGATTTTTTGTTTATAATCAGAAATTTTGTGACTTGCCTCTATGAAAGCTGAGCACAATAAAAAAAGCCGGAAGTTAAAATTTATCTTGAGTGCTGAACTTTATAGTTATATGATAAATTGATAACTAAAAAAAAAAAAGTAAAGAGTGAGGGAGGCAAGTCACAAAAAGCCAGAAGTTACACGGGAGCTTTCCGGATATTAAGATGATATGATGCTTTTTGGGACAGGGGCATTGTTGTTGCACGATGCAGGGTGTCCTATTAATAATCTTCTTGATCGGGATATTGATACTACGATAATCGTTTTATTGCATGTAATGTGTTTATAGCATGTTCATGATGTAGAACTCACTATCTGTCAAACTTTGATCTTCATGACGTGGGTGTAGATGGCACCAAGAGCATATTTTAATATTTTTCAGTTATTGCACTATGTAATTCCCTCATGTTTAGTGTGCTTCCTTCTTCCCCATGTACATTATCTTATCCGTGTTTTAATTTTTTACCGTGGTGTAGGTAGATGGAACAAGGATGAGGCCCATAGCCAGTGGTGTTTTATCACCAGCTCAAGCCATTAGTTTTCAATTGCTTTTGGGATTGAGGATTATTTTACAACTGAACAATTTTAGGTTTGTACCCATTCTCATTTTTTCTAACATGGAGTTTGTGTTTGTCTTCATGATTTTGCTTTTGCAAATATATAGGTAAGTTGGTTATATATTTTAATGTCTTTCAGGAGAATCAAATTTACCAAATGCTCATTGAAAGATTGCATACCAAAATCTTTTGTTCAACCAGTAGTGTTGTTGCACGTAGCATTACCAAAAATGAAATCAATGGATCCGTGAATGTAACATTGTTTATAATAATGTCTGCCCTGATCATCATTGAGTGTGCCTTGAGCCCCCATAAAAGCCACAACCGTAGAATGCACATTCGTCACCAGTAACCCTTGTGGGCTTGCAAGAATCCTATTAGTGGTAGCGCTGAGCTGTACACAAGTGAAACATGGGCTGCAATTCAGAATTTCATAACTTCCTCTGCTGGGAGTTGTGTTCTGAAAGCATCTAAATGTAGGTAAATTATAGTGCGACTTTGAATTTCAATTCGAAAATGCAAAAGGAACTGACCGATGACGTTGTTTAATCTGTTTTCAGGTGTGAAGCAACTTTGATTCTTAAAAACTATTGCTTGGGAGAATTTATTTTGGGAGAGGTAATTTGAATATTGGACGTGATTATTACGAAAAAACAATCGATCGTGCATGCGCACTCAGGATGACAACTTATAACTATTCTGGTGTTTTAGTATTGAGTTCTTGAAACGTTTCATCATCATCATCTCATTGTGGGTAGGGTAATGGACAAATGTTTGGGTTGAGATGGTATACACGTTGTAGTTGTCTTTTGTCCATCGATGTAGTAGTTATGCTTCAATTAAAGAAATGCAGATGATTTATTTTATTTTATGCGGATGATGATACATGGCTAATTAGTTGTAAAGTTACCAATTTGGTCATTTTCATTTCTCTACATTTTCTCTTTCTTACCCCTCTTATACATGAAATGCTATATTTCTTAAATCATGTGCAAATAGGGTAAGTTAAAAGAGAAGTATTTATTCTGTGCAAAATGAGAAATGAGTTTATTTATTTGTTTGAAGTGGTGGTATTACAATACAAATGGAAAGTGTCTGAGGGAGAAAATGGTTGAAAGAAGGATGATCTTCTCTTTGTGTTCTCTTTGTGTTCGACAAGACCTGAAAACAGTTGATCCAGCAAGAGTAAGTGCTCCTAAAATTATGAAAGTGGTAATCTTTCACAGAGAAATTTCAAGGAATTTAAAGTTGGTGGACATGAAGAAAATACAGTCCATGAAAAGAAGAAGTTAGTGTCATATAGAGACTAACCACTCAACAATGGAGGTGAGTGTAACTACTGCAGATGGTATATATGACATGCCTAATGAGACTCGAGTGGTGGATTTTAAGCGTCGTCTTAAGATGAAGAAAATAAAAAAAGTCGTTAAAAGGATTAAGAAACTTAGTATGGGAAATATGGGCTCTTTCCAGTGATGTTTTTCATTTTCATTTTTTTTCTTGAGGCTGCTATCCTTTTGCATCTATGGCCAAAATGATAAAGCATAGTGCTCCCTTCAGTTCTTAATATGTGTCGTTTTAATATTTCATTTTATTTGCAATACAAATGATTTTGGTGAGAAAAGCAAATGTCTCCCCCCAACCCCCAATTAAGGTTGAATTCAATTTAAATTTATGTATTTTAATGTTTGTACATTTCATACAACATTATATAGTTATACAATAAATTTAAAAACATATCGAATTATGAAATTAAATATTTATTTCATGATTTTTTTAGGCAATTAAATTCAAAAATAATAAAATTGATGACCGTTCCATAAATTATTAAAATAAAAAATTACAGTTGGCCCGTGCATTGCACGGGCAAAAAACTAGTATTATTAAAAGGAAAAATTAAAACATCATTAAACATGGATTTAAAAATCGAAACATATATATATATTCAATTCTAATATTATTTGGGGTTTTTTTTTTTTTTTTTTTGTAAAGTCAATATTAAATTTTTTTACAGTATTAATGTCACTCTCACAATTTCAATACTTTGAATAAAACTTTAATTTCAAGAAGTAAGAAAATAATTTTAACTAGCTTTAGATAATATTTAAATAAATATTTCAATTTTACTCACTTTAAACTTTACTGAAATTAATATATATACACACGTTTATTTAAAAGTTCATAAAACGTTTGATTGAGTAGTCATTACCTTATTCTAATTCATTGAATCAAAATATCTAAACATATATTAATACCTATTTAAATTTTTATATTTTATAAGATATTCAATTAAATATACTAGTGTAAGACCCGCGTTTTACACTGGGTTAAATAAAATTTATAAATTAATTAATAAATATACATAATTTTTTAATTTTTTTATTATATTAAAAAATAAAAACAAAATATTATAGGGATATAGATTATGTCATTTAAATAAAAAACAATAATAGAAAAAGAGAATTATAAAAATGAATTTATAAAAGAGACTTCATTCTAGACAACATTCGTTATACGTTTACATATTTTTCCATTTGAATCTAGACAAAGAATTTTCAATCCACCTTTGCTCTTGACTCTAGAGGCTGCAGCATACAACTGTCCGTGTGTGAACACGGGTTTCGGAAGGTAGACACTTACCATGGAAAGAGATTGGCCTTAGCTTTTGTTTATCGTCATTGCAAAAGACAATAGAATAGGAAATTGCCTCCTTCGAAACTTTACGGGAGCAGTGTCATCCGAAACAGTCAATGTCATTCTCGGAATAAAAACTTTACTACCAACATTCCTTCCCGAAAGAATTTGAGCTTCAATGATATGATTTCCTAGTCTTGTAACAATTAGTCTAGTTCCATTACACAAACCGGACTTCGGATCAATGTTCCTGAGCAACATTATAGGGACACCAATTTTAAGAACCAATCTATGATGTGGTAGACCAGAAGACTTTAAAGAATTAAGAAAGTCAATTGAAAAGACATGTCCCATACCACCAGGTCTAAACTCGGACGGACAAACACTGTCTGAACTCAAATATTCCCTTGTATCACCAGGTATCATCGCCAACACAGTCTCGTTAATACTTTCAACTTCTTTATGTGTTGGAGCAAGTATAGCTTTATCCTCAAAATACTTATCCGTACCAAAGTTATCAGAGACAGATGGATAAATGTTGTTAACTATAGCAACAACAGGATCACATGCGTCTAAGATCAAATTCTCTTCAGAAATATCAATATCAGCAAAACCCTCATCATTATCTCCAATCTCTCCATCTCCAACTTTCAAAATCCAATATGAGAATTGAGTTATCTCATCAGATAAATCAATGTCGTTAGAATTTCCCATCTGCAACCTCATATTTCTCGTTAGCCTCATATACCTTGCAATGTTCCCACAGATACGAAGAATTTATAGTTGAGTGAACTATATGTTCTCTAGAACCTTTGGAAATTACAGGAAGTATTTGTCTGAAGTCTCCTCCAAGCACTACTGTCTTTCATCCAAATGGTAAATTAGACATCGATCCATCAGAACTTCTAATTATATCTCTTAGGCTTCGATCAAGTGCCTCAAAACAAAATCTGTTCATTATCGGTGCCTCGTCCCATATTATCAGCTTTGAATTTATTATAAGTTCTGATAAATGAGTACCAGATATTATGTTACAGGTGGATGATTCATAAATGTTTATCGGAATACGAAACCTAGAATGTGCAGTACGACCTCCAGGCAAGAGAAGAGAAGCTATACCACTCGATGCAACGTTAAGAACAATATCTCCTTGGGATCTAATTGCTGCAGAAAGAGTTCTCCATATGAAAGTTTTTCCAGTACCGCAATATCCATACAAAAAGAAGACTCCACCATCATTGGAACGAACAACTTCAAGTATTTCTTGTAGAACACCACTCTGTTCGACAGTTAGGGTTGAAGACAACCTATTATACTCCTCTAGCAACTCTGTGCGATCATAACTTAACTCATCAAGAATGAGTGAATTATTTTGTAGAGAGATATCATCTGGGTCTGGAACATGCATTTTTGAAAATCTACTTAAACTACTGCCATTCTTCTGAAGTAACTGGTCAATCTCAAGGAGTGTATAATTCTTTAGTTGCTCATCGGTCAGACGTAAACCTACACAAATGTATTAGATTAGAATATTTATATTATAAAGTAACAATAATTTAATAAAATAACACATACATAACAATATGATACTTACTTGGTAAATTCAACAATCGTCTTCTTCTTGATAGTATATCGTCCGACATTACCTCCCATGTCTTTTGAAAAACAACGTCTGGACAACTCATAGTTGATGATATAAGTAGAATTGAAAATAAATTTCTCAGATAATGAGTTGATGCCCAAAAACTTGCCTCGATTATTCCATCAACATACTCTCTATCACCATCTAAAAGTCCCATAGCATAGCAAACATCTTTGAATGTAGGGTATACTACATTTTCAATGGTTCTAATCTCCTCGTGTGACCTCGAACCCTTACTGTGAGGTATTAAAAGACTCAAGTAATGTTGTTCACCAGCTCCTGGTGGAACATAATTCAATCTCCCTAATGAAAATCTACTACTCTTTTTGGGATACCACTTGCGATCTTGATTATTCCAAACATGCCTTAAGGGAAATTCTATATATGTAAGATCCCTTGCAGATTCATTTTCTCTGTTGAATTCCATCCAAGCTAAAAACATCGAACGTTGCGAATAAGGTCTTTCTAGAACATTCTCAATGTATTCATCATCATAAAAAAACAACTGCTTGTTCGCCGGGAAGATGGATGGTCAATCTTTGAACTGAAGGGAATTTGTAGTGTATTTCGAATCCAAGTGCATGTTCTCCATACAGCTTCACATGGTGAAACATATCTAAAATTGAGGAACTCCTTAATTTCATCTTTAGGCTTAGATTCATCTTCCTCATCTGGATTACTAACAATGGTGGCAGAAACTCTGTCATGGCCATTGTTGATATATTTGAAGAGATACTTTATTGATTTGTGCTTGTTGCACCACTCCACATTTATATGCGCTTGATACCTACCCAATAAATTGGAATTGTAAGGTACCACATACCGATTATCCAAAATTTCCTTCCCCCTGTTTACTGAACGACCATCATCCCTCCTCCTATAAAGAGGGTATCCATCCTCATCAACTGTAGTTTGATCTCAATTTTTCTTTGGAAATCCTTTACTACAACTGTTATTTACCATGCATGTATTTTTCGGGTTAGTAGCACCACACGGACCATGCATCATGTACTCCGCAACTAAATCGTGCAGTCTCAAATCAAAATCTTTATCAGGTATTTCTGCAGATATAATACGATCAACATCTTCAGGATTAGGAATTTTGTTGTCCATATTCAAGAACAATAGTATGTGGGCATGTGGAAGTCATCTCTTTTGAAACTCAACTGTGTAAACAACTGTAACAAAATGAAAATGAAATTTTGGTCGTAATTCTAAGTAGAAAAAATATAGCATTAACTTACCAAAAAAATTAAAAAAAATTACTTACGCGCATCAATTTTACCAAATATTTGTCTGTCTTTAAAATCCTTCATAAGTTGATCATGTTTTGACTTAAAGACACGACAAATAATGTCCGGCCTATCTTCTGATCTTAGAACCCTCTCACTTAAGTACCTATCTATTTCTGGCCATTTGGGATTGCATGTGAAAGTGATGAACAAATCTGGGTAAGAATAATACTTGCAGATTGCCATGGCATCCTGATAGTTCTGAATCATGTAACATGGTCCTCCAGTAAATGAATCTGGAATAATCCTCTTTCCGATAGATGAAGGTTCAATATTTCCTCTCTCAACTACATTTCTAATATCAGAAACTTTATCTATTCTAAGCTTTACTTGATTATTTCTTATGTAGGATATTCTTTCAGATTCTATCATGGTATAACTATCCACCAGAAATTGTTGGAATATTCTTTTGGAAAAGAAAATATTAGTAGGCTGATTGTCGCGTTCATGAATTCTATATGCAAAGAACTCACGCATAGTCAGTCTAACTCTCTTACTCGTTGTAGTTCCACTATCCCTATGGACAACATCAAGTCGATAACCGTCCTCTCCATACGGAAATAAGAGAGGATATTGCAACGGAACATAAGCTGGATGCAGTTCACTTATGCAGTTGTGATTGATTTCGCAATTGACTATCTAATTTCCTTTAGTTGGCTTAATTTCTGCATGAATGGGAAGGAGTTACATACTAACATGATTCATAAAAAGAAATAAACATTAGAATTAGCCAATATTAATGATTATTCATATGATTTGTTTAGAGTTAAAACAAAATATACACATCAATATATAATTATAGTTTTTCTTAACGTGTCAAATAAAAACAAACTCCATGATTTTATTTCATATCTCATATTGTATTACTCCCTTCGTTGCACATAAATTTAAACATTTATTATATTGAGACGTCTCATATTTTGCCCAATCTAAAGAATGAAACATGCATCTTCATAACATTCACCCTCAAAATATACACACATGTCATTACTTTTGGGACTCATATTTGCACTCAATCTATTTTTTTTTTTTACTTAATTCATAAAAAATTACAAAATCACCTCTCAAAACTCTATTTGTTACACATTCTCATATATTTTTAAAAAAATGTGTGCACACTTAACTGTTGAAATTGCGGGGTACGAAGAGGGACAACCCAAACATTAGAGGTCAAGGTCGGCCAGAATAGATAGGACAGACAAGTTGAAATTGTCATACCTACGATATTTGTTATTGTTTATTTTAATGCTACATATACTAGATGTTATGATTAGTAATTTTGAATATTTATAGTATTTCATAAAAAAGATAACTTGCTTTAATACATAGAGAATTTAAAGTATTAATAAGAGAGTGTTGATTTCGTATATTGATTTCTTTGTTGTCAACAAGTAAGTTTTCCATAATTTATAATTTCGTATATTAATTTCTTTTATAAATAAAATTTTAAATCTCTATTATATATATATATATATATATATATATATATATATATATATGATGTAATCTATATTTCTACACCATTTTATTTTTTAATAAAATAACAAATTTATAAATATATATGTGTTTTAAAGATTATTTTTAATTAATAAATTAAAATATATGTTGGTCCCAAAGTTGAGTTTAGATTGATTAAGCTAGTAAAAGTCTAGAGGGGAGGGGTGAATAGACTTTTAAAATCTTTCAAAATATCAGAGTTTATATGCGGAAATGTGTTATGTGTAGTACTGCTATTACTGAGTCAGATCAGTACTTCCAGTTTATCTTTTATACTCAACTTAGTTTTAGATCTTTACTCAGTAAACTTTACTGTTCTTGGTTAAACAAATATAATCAGATACCAAACAAAAAGTAAAGAACACAATATTTATAGTAGTTCGACAAATGTCTACATCCACTCTCACAACTCCAGTCGTGATATTTTATTAACTCTTCTCTTCTTGAGTTTCTTGTGGCTTAAAGTCCCAAGACTAAGACTTTGATCTTTTCGATTATACCTCCAAGTATATCTTCGATCGACTAGTAATTTCACAAGATACTAGCAAACTTGTTTACAACGAATCACAAACTAAAAGTAAAGTAAAACTTCTCCTTGTAGTAGCCTTTGATTCTTCAGATCAGTACAATGGCTTCTCTTCAGCTTTGATCTCCTTGACTCTGTGAGTTCTTGAATACTTGAATTCTCTTTGATTGCTCTTGAATAGTAGTAGTATCAGTAGTCTTTTCAAGTAGAAGATCACACGGTATTTATAAGCATTAGTATGACAGTTAGCAGTTTGTGAAACTAACTCTCAACTAACTCATAACCGTTTCTTGTTGTAACTTCTCTTTTGTAACCAACTTAAAACTTATCCATAAGTCAGCATATCTTCAAATATATCTTCAGTTACGCTTCAAATAAGTTATCCAAACTTATTCTTCAATTCAACTAACTCAGCACAGTAAACTACTCTTCTTAGTTTTACTGCTCTTGGTCAGTCAGCAGTTCTTCCATAACTATTCTGCTTCCTTAAAAAATACTTCTCTTGTATCTCTGAACTTCATATTAACTTCTCTTGATAGTCTTCTTACTCTGAAGTAGTCTTCTGATCTTCCTTTGTCTTCTTTAGTCTTCTGACTTTGATCTAATCTACTGTTCTGAACTTTGACAATGATGAATACAATAAAATACAAACTTACACATATATAAAACCTATCTATACATCAACTGAACTATATACAGATGAATACATCTAAGTCCTATACTATAAGTTGTCTATACAATACATTTATCAGCTTAGTTCCTTAACAGTTCATATATCAGATCAGTAACACACTATAAGATCAGTAAACTTATTTCATATAACTCAGTTAGAATAACATATAATCACATATATCATTAACTTCAAGTTGCTTTTGGCCATCAAAACATATAATCATCAATTAGAACATTGTTTATAGGATTCATATCCCAACAATTTCCCCCTTTTTGATGAAGCCAAAACTACTTAAATGTTAATAAATCAGTATTTAAGTAATTAGTTATTCATAACAGTTCATCAATACGAAATCGGATTCATATTCAGATTAAGATCAGATATTAAACATACTTCACATAATCACAAAAATATCAAATATAGAAAATAAAGATAGGGTTAAGAAATGTTATCTCTTGAGCTTGATCCTTCATCTTCATTCTTCATTCTTCATCCTTCATCCAGGAATTCTGAATGCCAAATACATCCTGGTCTTGATATCCATCATGTGTTTATGATCAGTGATTCCTTCATTTTGAATAATCTTTGCAATAATATTACCAATTTCCTTGTAATTAGGTTCTCCATTCTCTAGCCTTGGAGGTTCCCAAACTGGTTCTTCTGGACATAATATCTGGATCTCTGCAGCAGCAACCATTAATAACATATATATCTTCCCAGAAGTCTCTTGCAATGTTCATCATGAACTCTTCAAAATCAGAATATTCAGCCTCTCTACTAGAATGGTCACCAAATTTCTTCACAATGAAATTAGCAATTTGCCATTTCTTCTTAAGATCAAACCAATATTCCATATTATCAGAATCAACAACAAATTCCATAGGGTATGTTTGTTTTGGGATTATGTAGGATGGGGAAAATCCTGGATGGGGAAATCTTGGATGGGGAAATCCTGATGAATAGTAATTGTGTGTGTTTGTTTTGGGATTTTGAGTAGGATGAGATGTAACTTTATGTCAAATCAAATTGTGTAAGAGTGGTTGGATGGGATGTAATGGTAGGATGTAATAGTAGGAATTAATGTAGTTGGAAGGGAAAATCCGGATGTGAAATCCCGAAGTAGAACAAGGACGTGGGACGTTACGTCCCACGTCCGGACGGGTGAGTCCCAAAACAAACATGCCCATATAGTTCTCTTCAACAACTTTTCCAACAAATTTTGATTTCTTTTTCCTTTTCAAAGCAGCAACTCGGTTATCAAATTTCTTTCTTGCAGCTTCTGCATCTTTCAATTTCTGCTTTCTAAGCTGTTCACCAGCTTTCTTCTTTTCAGCTAACTCAGCTTTCCTCTTGGCTAACAACTCATTGTTCTTTCTAGCAGCTTCAACCATTTCTTCACCAGTTGGTTGATTACTTGCAACAACATGCTTCATCTTACTTCTTGACCTGGTGACTCTACCAGTCTCTTCAGCCTCTTCTTCATCATTTAAGATTAGTTTCCTCTTTTTCTTTCCAGAAGAAGACTCGGCAATGTTCTTTTCAATCACTGCTAAACTCTGAGTTTCAGAAGTCTGAGAAGTTTGCTGTCTTCTGAGATTGATTTTCAGATTCAAACTAATAATCTCCTCTTTCAACTCATCTTGACTTTTCTTCAGTTCATCTTGACTTACAACCAATTGTGCTTGTTGTGCTTGAGTTTGCTCCATCACTCTGATGACCTTATCTTCCCCCTTTTTGGCTTCATCATGCCATTCCTTCAAGGGTGTCATATGCAGCTCAACAGAAAGCTTTTTTTCTTGAACTCTATGCAGATCATAGATTTTGGACAAAGTGTGTTCCAACACTTGTTCATAAGAATTAGCAGCAGTCAATTTCTCAAGCTTCTCTGTAGCTTCTTGAAATTGTTTCAAAGTAGCTTCCATCTTGGCTTGTAACTCTTCATTATGCTTTTTCAACATCTCAAAGTTTGAGTTATCTTGAGCTGTCTCAGCAGGAACTGGTCTTACTGTCTCTTGAATATCTTCAAGCACAGTAGTTTCTGCAACTTCAATTGGTGTGCTTTCAAGCTCCTCAACACCCAATACTTGTTCCTCTAAGACCTCAGTCTCACCAATAACAACTGTGTTCTCAAACACCTCAGTTGCATTGTCACCAGCTACATCATCAACTTCCATATGAACTTGCTCAGCAATCAGGGGCGGATCTAATGAAGAACATGCCCCAAAATGTTTTTTTTTTTTAGGTAAAAAAAATTATTAATTAATTGTTGCCCAAATTTTGCTAACTGCATCCCCATTTTATTTTTCAACCCAAATTAAAAAGGTTCGAAATAACTTTTTGCTCCCAATAAAATTGTCCAATCTTTTAAATCTGCTTAAATTTTCTCACAGTTTTAGAAGTCAACACACATTACTCCTCAGTCTTCACAGGCTAAATGATGTTATACAATTTTTTTATTTAAGTTGCATCAACTGTATTACTTTTATTATCAAATACTCTATCCATTCTAGTGAAAGTTAATCAAAATTTTCTTTTTTGTTCGTCACAACGAAAACTATTCACTCATTTTTTGGCAAACACATTTCTCTCACATTTCAGTATATTTTTCTCTCTCTCAACAATGACTAAAGATAAAGATGGGTAAACAACTTTCGACGAAATGAAATGAGTAGTGTTTTACTTAATATTTTTTGTACCCCCAAATCTTAAATCCTGGATCTGCCACTGTCAGCAATATCATCTTCAACCTCTATGTTGACATCAACATCAACACTCTCTTCAGCACTATTCACCATAACATACTTATATCCAGTCATTCTCTCAACCAACTTCACCACAGATTCTGGAGTTAACAATTCTGTGAAAGAATTAACACCAGCAGCCTCTTTCTGTTCTTGTTCCCAATCATGAAAAACAGAAAAACCACTCATACCTTCCACCACAACTAACAACTCTCTCATATCAACTCTTCTTAGATACACCCAAGTGCCTATCCTAAGAAGTTGTTCAAAAACCATAGAGCTGTCATCTAAACCTTGAAATTTTCTAAGGAGAGCATTTCTCAATTTCATCCTTATGTCTTCCTCCTTATCACACATTGGATAATCCATTAAAAACACTATTTTGGGTTGAATGAATTCAGTTTCAGGAGAAGAAGTAATCTCAATAGGTTCAGAAGAAGGTATATGTTCATGCTCAGTAGAGTGATCATGAACTGGTTCAGGAGAAAAATGTGGAGTGGGTTCATTTTGAGGACTTGAATGGGGAGTTGGATGAAAAGAAGTGTTCTGAGGGTATGAGGGAGGAGTGTTCTGACGAATGGGTGAGTAATGTACTGGCTCATCAGAACGGGTAGGTTCTTGATCAAGGGGTTGGGCTGGGATGGGGTCAAAATTTGAGGGAGTAGAAGCAGTGTTCTAAAGTACTCTTCTGGGTCTAAGCACACTTGTACCTTTAGTTCTTTTATGTAAAACAACAAGACTTGAAGTACTTACCTTGAGTGCTTTGACTTTTCTGATTGTTCTGAGGCAACCCTAGCTGATCTGCCTCTTCTCATTCCAGCTCTGTGAGGATCATGCCTAGCCTTAGTTCTTGTCTCCGGCTCATCATCGTCAGATCGGAACATTGAATCACCTGAAACTTAAGGTTGTTGACGTTAAAGTTGTTCTTGTTCAAACTTGAGAGACTCATTTTTGAACAAAAATTTGCCCTGATGAAACTTCTTTGGAGGACTCCAATCCACCTTCTTATCAGCTAGTTGAGGCAACATCATGCTCAACTTGTTTCCATATCCCATCATAGATTTTATGGAAAACTCCTTGGTGTCTTCATCAAACAACACATTTTCTTTTTCACATAACAGTCTGCCCAAAATAAATCCTTGCCAATCTCCATCAACACGATCAATAATTGCGGCCATAACTATAATTTTCAAGTGAGTGAGAGCATCCTGGCTGTAGTGTTGCCCTAATAGACACTTTCCTGCAATGTCCATTAACAACTGAATGCCAGTTGGAAGGATAGCTTTCTTCAAATTGTTAAGAGTCGTGGGTTCTACACCAGTCCATCTGCCCACGCAAGCCTTCTCTTGCCCTGCCATGTAGTTCAAAATACATACTGGCCCGTCAGGTAAATCAAACGCGATTTCAAGGGTTTCTCTGGAAATTGCAACTCTGTGTCCAGAAATCATCGAACGGACGCCATTGGTGTCACCTTGGAGCTGCAAATAGAATTCCATTGCCTCAGGTTCAAAAACCATCTTGGGGAATGATTCTAGATACTTTCTTAGCCCGCATTCTTCACACATGGTGAGAATGGCTTGATTCTCATTGTTCTGCCTTCCGATGAAGTAGACAACGTTTTCGACGAAGATGCCCTTTTATCTAATCCATTGGGACGGATTGAAAGTACCTACAACTTCATTAGATTCGTTTAGAATATCGATAATTGCCATTTGAGAGAAATGTAGAAGTGTAGAAAATGGAGTAGTGGAGTATCGAGAACAAAGATTTTGAGCTTAGAGAATTTCCAGAAATGTCAAGTGAAGAAGATGAAGTAAATGAGATCGTAGTTATCTAATTCAAAGCAAATCTAGGGCTTGGATTGATTTAGATTCCCATGTTGTGTGGTTTGGATTGAGTATTGAAGTGTGTAAATTTAAAAAAAACGTTCCAGATTCATAAAACCTTTTCCAATTTTTGGAGCCAACTTGTGATGATAAATACACCGTTTAAAATTATGTCAAAAATAGAGGAGTGTATTAATATTCTCTATAAATAATCTAATTTCAAACAGATCTTGTCTAGAAGTATTCTAAGGCAAAATACTGTTCTGATGTGTATCAGCACAGTTGTTTCCAAGCACACTTTTACTTCATTTTCTTATTTGAAATATATTGAAATTTACTTATCTGGATTCAACTGAGTACTGTAATCAGCTGAGTATTCTCTCCGAAGATCAGATCAGTAGTTGGGTCAGCACAGTAATCCTCAGATCAGTTCCCCAACTCTTCTGATTATCACCTTTTTGACATTAGCACAAAACTTTCACAGACAAGTACTGTGACTCAGATCAGTTCTATTCTGTAGACAGATTTTCCTATAGTCAAATAAGCTCTGTAGACAGTTTAATCAGTAATCAGATCAGTTCTGTAGAAAGATTGATATTGTAATCAGAACTGTTTTGTAGACAAATAACTTTGTAGTCAGAAGAGTCTTGTAGACAAGTCAATTCTATAATCAGAACATGTCTGTAGACAGATATATGCTGTAATCAGATTAGATTTGTAGACAGATCAAATCTGTAATCAGATCAGTTCCCCCTCCAGTGGAGAACTCTTCTTCTGTGCATGTTTCACCTTGATAGAAGTGTTAGTTCATGCATAAATGGTGAAATTCAGTACAGATCAGTAAGGAATAATTTAAAATAGGTGTTTATAAGGTTTGTTCTAAGGTGACTTGTGCTCTGAGTCAACATACAGGGTTTTTAAGAAATCACAGATTCCCCCTTAAATGTATATTCTCAATTCCCTCAGCATTACCAGCTTCCTCATCGGGATTTAGGCACCTTAGTAACCTTTTTACCTGTTTGTGATGAATGTAGTGGTCTTGACATGGTCTGTTCTTCAGAATTACCCTTCTTGGTGTACTGTTCTTGGTATCAGCTCAGTACCTGAAATGTTAGTACACATCTCTATATACAAGTAGGATCCATGTCTATCAATCTTAAACTTATGCAAAGCTCTCTAAATCTAGTTTCAGCCAAAGGTTTTGTGAAGATGTCAGCTCTCTGAATATCAGTATGGATCTTTTCCATCCTAATGTTTTTCTTTTCAACATGATCCCTAATAAAATGAGGCCAAACATCTACATGCTTGCATCTAGTATGTAAAACGGGATTTTGAGTGATGGCAATAGCACTATTGCTGTCACATAATATAGGTACATTAGATTCTACTATATTGTAGTCTCTAAGTTGTTGCATTAGCCAAAGGAGCTGACTACACAACTTCCTGCGGCCATATATTCTGCTTCAGTGGTAGATGTTGCCACACTTGTTTGTTTCTTTGAAAACCATGATATGAGCTTAGAACCTAAAAATTGGCATGAACCAGAAGTTGATTTTCTATCTATCCTGCAACCACCAAAGTCAGAATCTGAATAACCACTTAGAGATAAATCATCATCTGCAGAATACCACAAACCTCGATTAATGGTACCCTTTAGATATTTTAATATCCTTTTAGCAGTTTCCACATGACTTTCTTTGGGATTGGCCTGAAATCTAGCACATACACCTACTGCAAATGCAATATCTGGCCTACTAGCAGTCAAATAGAGTAAAGAACCAATTAAAACTCGATAATAGGATTGATCAGCACACTTACCTCGATCATCTGGATCCATTCTGTAAGTTGGCAGCATTGGTACTCCAACTGTTTTACAGGTCTTGATACCAAATTTATCTAACAGATTTCTTGTGTATTTTGCTTGATTGATAAAGATACCTTCAGATGATTGTTTTACTTGAAGACCAAGAAAGTATGTCATTTCACCCATCATTAACATTTCAAACTTACTTTGCATGAGTTTTGAAAAGCTTTCACTCATGCTTTTGTTAGGAGATCCAAATATTATATCATCAACATAAATTTGGACAAGCAGAATGTCTGTACCTTCTTATTTTCTGAACAAAGTACGATCAACTTTGCCCTTAGTAAATCCATTTTCAACTAAGAATAGTGAAAGAGTGTCATACCAGGCTCTTGGGGCTTGCTTCAGACCATATAGTGCTTTCTTCAACCTGTATACTTGGTTACCATTTACCTCAAATCCAGGAGGTTGTTCTACATAAACTTCTTCAACAAGTATACCATTCAGAAACACACTTTTCACATCCATTTGATACACAGTGAATTTCATATACGCAGCATAAGCAAGAAACAGTCTTATAGCTTCTAGTATAACTACAAGAGCAAATGTTTCATCATAGTCAATACCCTCAGCTTGAGAGTAGCCCTGAGCAACTAATCTAGCTTTATTTCTAACAACAAGATCATTCTCATCTTTCTTATTTTTGAAAATCCACTTAGTACCTACCACATTGTGATCAGCAGGTCTTTCTACAAGTTCCCATACATCATTTCTTGTAAACTGATTTAATTCTTCTTGCATAGCAATAATCCAGTTACTATCAGATAAGGCTTCTTTCACAATTTTAGGCTCTATAGAAGATAAGAAGCAACACCAACAAAACAGAGAATTACTAGGTTCTGGCTTAGAATCAAACAGTTGTCTTCTGGTCTTAACACCTTTATTGGATTCACCAATAATCAGATCAGTAGAATGAGCAGATTTTCATGTTTTTCTAGATTTAACAGGAATACTTTCATCATCTACATCATGTATATCAGAATCATCAATATCAATATCATCATTATCACCAGGTTTATTCACAGGAGAACAGTCAACCAATTCAGGCATATCAATTGGTCTAGAAGACTTACCTTTGTCTTTTACCTTTTCTACATCATCATCTTTATTTAGGATGTTCAGAAATGGATTGTAGGCTTGTACAAATTCATAAACTTCAGTCTCTTCATTATCTTTGTCAGTTTGAATAGTCAAATCATCAACTTTCTTACTGAGCTGATGATCAGCAGAGTCCTGTACAACTTCATCAAAGACAACATGGGGTGTTTCTTCTACACATAGAGTAGAGTAATTGAACACTCTAAATGCTTTGCTTGTAGAGGAATATCCTAAGAATATCCCCTGATCTGCTTTAGCATCAAAATCATTTAATTTGCTCTTTCCATTGTTATGAATAAAGCACTTACATCCAAAAATATGAAAATATGAAACTTTAGGTTTTCTACCTTTCCATACCTCATATGGTGTTTTACCATGTACCTTGTTGATTGCACTTCTGTTCTGAGAATGACAGGCAGTGTTGATTGCTTCAGCCCAGAACTTCTGTGGTGTGTTGTACTCTGCAAACATTGTTCTACATGCTTCCTTTAGTGTTCTGTTTCTTCTCTCAGCTACACCATTTTGTTGGGGTGTCCTAACTGCACTTGTCAAATGCTGAATTCCAGACTTAGAACAAAATTCTTTAATATAACAGTTTATAAATTCAGTCCCCTTGTCACTTCTGATCTTGACAATGGGCTGACCTTTTTCTACTTGCAACCTCTTCAACAAATCTGGTAGTTGGGTTTGTGTGTCACTCTTTTTGTGTAAGAAGATTACCCAAGTGAATTTTGAATAATCATCTACCACAACTAAAGTGTACCTTCTACCATTCAGTGTAGGGGGTTTTATAGGACCATGTAGATCCATGTGCAGGAGTTCTAAGACTCTACAAGTAGAAAGAGTGGGAATTGACTTAAAGGAAACCTTTACCTGTTTACCTTTCTGGCAAGCATCACACACTTGTGATTTGAAATAGATTTCATTAAGGATACCTTCAACAAGGTAATCTCTTGCAATCTTATTAATTATCTTAAAGTTCATATGGCATAGGCGTCTGTGCCATAGCCAGCTGATTTCTTTAGGACTCTTACTAAGAAGGCAAGCATCCCTAGGGCAGCTATTCCAATTCACAATGTAGACACTGCCTTGTCTTACTCTAACCAGTAGAATTGTATGAGTTATTTTATCCCAGATTTCACATTTGGTGCTTTTGAAGTAGACTTTATAGCCCCTGTCACAAAATTGAGAGACAGCTAACAGATTGTATTTCAAACCTTCTACATAGGAGACATCTTGAATCTCTACATCTCCATTCTTGATGTATCCAAATCCTTTTGTGATTGCCATGGAACTATCTCCAAAGATCACCTTTGGTCCTTCTTGCTCATGATAGTAAGAAAGAAGAGCCCTGGTACCAGTCATGTGGTGAGAACACCCACTGTCTATGTACCAAGTTTCTCCAACTGAACCACCTTTCTTGTATAGATCCAGTCGACCCTGCAAGTAGTGATCTTAATAATTTAGGTACCCTTTCTTTATTGGGGTCCTTGGGGGTTAGTAGTAAGAGGTATCCAAATAAACATTGAAGATTTGAATAATTGAGACCTCTTAAGTTTTCTACCATGCTTCACAGAACAGTACTTTATTGACCTTATCCAAATTATCAGCAGACTTAGGATCTATTTTTCTGAGATAGCCTTTCCTTGGTTCTATCCCTTTTTCAGTAAGATCAGTATGTCTGTAATAGTTTGCATAGGGCCTAAAAGCCTGTGGACCATACGGCTTATATATGCGTTTTAGTCTTTTCTCTCCAATGATATCATAAGATAAAGGTGGAGGATAAAGAACAGGTTTGTTATGATAATGAGGAACAAATTTCCTAGGTTTAGTTTAGTACAACTGAGACTGCCTTATAAAAGGAGGTCTAGGCTATTTCCAACTTGCCTGAGTTTGTCTTGACCTACTGTTCTGAGTTTGCCTCTTCTGATTCCAGGACAGTTCTGCTCTGGTCAGAGGAGTACAACTCTTCTGGTATGGTCTAGACTGTACTGGTTTAGATCCATTCTTCTGTTTACCATTCTTGGTAGTAGGAGGAATGTATTTAGACTGTACTTTAGGTTTTGGATCATTATCATAAGTCATAGGTTCTTTTCCTTTATCTAGATGTAAAGAACTTGAACTAGCTCCAGTAGTGTTCTTAATGCCTGAAGTAGAGGAACTAGGCATATCAGTACCTATCCCACTTTTATCATAAGGAGCTCTGTATCTGTTTGATAATGTTTGATTAATCTTAGAAGAGTTAATCATATCATATAGCTTTAGATCCAAGCTCATTACTTCAGATTCTAAGAATCTATTGCGCTCTTCAAGTTTTTCACATTTAATCTTTAAATCATTGAACTCATTGGTCTCTTTAGCTTGTGTATGAAGCATACCCTGATATAATTTGTCCATAGATGCATACTTTTCTTTGAGTTGTGACAACTCTTCTGATAGTCGTGCATTTAGAACAGTTATATTAGGATCCACTTTTAATTGAGCTTCACGAAGAGTAATGATTTCTTGTTTTAAAGATATATTCTCATCACTGATTTCCATTAATGCTTTGTTAGCTTGTAGGAGGTCTTCTTCAGTCACTCCATTGGAATGATGAAGACTACTCCCTACACTACTATCAGCAATGTCACATAAATCAGAATCAGATTCATCACAAGATTGAAAAGATGTGACAGATGATACCTCTTGATCGATTTTTGCCATCATAACCAGTCCATCATCTGCAATGAAGACTTCTTTCTCACTGCTAGAAGGGTACTCAGATGAAGACGATGGCAACTCATCTGAATCCGTATCAGACTCATTGTAAGCCACCATTGCCCTCTTACCCTTTGCATATTTGCGATCTCTTCTTGCTTTCCTTTCTTTTCTGTCTTCAGCACTCAGATCAGGACATTCATGGATGTAATGACCTGGCTTTTCACAGTTATAGCACAGAGGTTCATTAGTAGAACGTTTAGTAGGAGAATGATATCGATTCCTATCCTTTCTATCAGTAGAGTTCTTATCCTTCCTATCAGCAGAGTTCCTATCTCTTCTTTTCTCATTGGAGACCTCATCTCTCGTGTCAGAAGATTTGTGATCTCTTCTGGTCCTAGAAGAGTCCCTGTTACTAGAGCCCTGAGAATCCTTATAAAATCTCTTATATCTACCATAACGCTTATTAAGTTTGTCAAACCTCTTTATCATTAAGTTCAACTGATCCTTAAGAGTAAGATCAGTACTATTTAGTTCATCTTTTATGCTTGAAGCCTTAGACATAGATGATCTAGACTTCTTAGAGGTAGATGCCTTAAAAACAATACTCTTGGAGATTTCCTTCTCCCTATCACTGCTCTCTATTGGATCTTCTTCATCCAATTCAAACTCATGCGCCTTAAGGGTTTGGAAAGTAGTTTCAGCAGTCCAGGTATCTATATCCTCTGTGGTTTTAATGATCATTTTGACCATTTTCCACCTGACATCTAAAGCCTTAAGAATACGCAGATTGATTTCCCTATTGGTGTATGTCTTTCCTAACACATCCAAGTCATTCATAATTTTTGTAAAGCGAGTATCTAGCTGGTCAATTGTTTCACCAGACTTCATTTTGAATGATTCGAACCGCTGAACAGCAGTGGATAGTTTGCTTTCCTTTATTAGGGAAGTACACTCACAAATGATAGCTAACCGGTCCCACATTTCTTTGGCTGATTTACATTTTACTACTTTCCCAAGATACTCATTGGGAAGGGTATGCAAAATGTAATTCTTGGCCAAGCTGTCCAAGTTGTTCTGCCTCATTTCTTCAGCAGTTAAGTCTAACCTGGGTTTAGGAACAAGAACACCAACAGCTTTTGTAGGTTCCAGAGTTGCAGTGTTGGGCACCATGGTAGTGATTGGCCCTTGTTTGATCACATATAACATCAGATCATGAGTTGAACTGAAAATGGCCTCCATCCTCAGTTTCCAGTAGTCATAATCTGCAACTTTGAACTTAGGAAGTTTGTTTACATTAGTTTCCTCCATGATAGAACAGATAGTTAAGATCAGTAGTATAGCAAGTAGATTCAGATAGGCAAGTAATATCAAGAACAAGAATCAGTGATAAGAAACAGTAAGACTTTCCCCAAAGTCTACAAGGTTATCAAGAAACAGCAGTCCAAAGAACTACTGCTCTGATACAACTTGTTGGTCCCAAAGTTGAGTTTAGATTGATTAAGCTAGTAAAAGTCTAGAGGGGAGGGGTGAATAGACTTTTAAAATCTTTCAAAATATCAGAGTTTATATGCGGAAATGTCTTCTGTGTAGTACTGCTCTTACTGAGTCAGATCAGTACTTCCAATTTATCTTTTATACTCAACTTAGTTTTAGATCTTTACTTAGTAAACTTTATTGTTCTTGGTTAAACAAATATAATCAGATACTGTTGGTCCTGAAAGGAGTATACAACAAGTGTATGGGGGGGGGGAATACACTTGTATGCAAATTCTTTTACTCTATGATCAAACCAGAGCTCAGCAAGGTTGTCTTGGACAACTCTGCTGAAGATGATTAACTCTTCTAAGATAATCAGACTACTAAGTACTATTGAGTACTCAGTTGAATAACTATCTAGAGGAGTTATATGTGCGGAATAGTGGTTGGCCCTTTTAGTTTAGACTCCTTTAGTTTCTGAAATCACTTAGTCAAATCAATATAGTCCAGTTTTCAGGGAACTTGTCCAAATAGGTTTTGCACAGTCTTTGAATGTTTATCCTTTGAAAGATCAGTTTAGTGTGCAGTGTTGAATGTATGTAAGTACATGAAAAGTAAATCAACACAAGAGTTTATAGTGGTTCAGAGACTCAAGCTCCTACATCCACTTTCCCTGATTGAACAGGATAATTCCTTCACTCTTGGAATTAACTTGTTTTATAGTGCCAAGGTGCACTTGATCAATAACACCACTCCTTGGTGAATTGATCCCTAGGATGTCTAGAGTCCTAGTACCCTCTTCTCAACTCAGAACTGAACTGTTCTTCTCTCAACAGTCAGCTCCTACCACTTCTACTACTACAACCTTCTCACTTCACTCTTGAAAGGTATAAGGGTTGAAGTAAGGTTCCAACTAATGAGATATCCTTTACAATGAAGATCAGTGTATAAGGATTAGGATATCTCTCTAAGCTTGTGTATGGATATACAATTGAGTTCAGCTTAGAAGAAGTGTTTGAAGACTAAGATAGTCTTTGAAAGCTTTGAAAGCACTTTGAATTTCTTCTCAAGGTTCAGGTTGAGGTGCTTTGTTGAGGTTAGTTGGATCTATCTCAAATGGTCTTCACACTTCAGTATTTATAGACAAATGAAGGATTTTCCCGTTGGAGAGGCAGCCTCAAATGTCCATAAATGTCTTCTTTTAGTTCTTCAACTTTGAAGACAGAATCTTGATAGTGACATGTCCTCATTTGGGAAATAAACGGTTGTTTAAGCTTTGTCTTCATTCTGCAGCACTCTTCCCAATATCTGACTTTAAGATTCTCTTGTTAAGACTTGGACATGGCTTCTAAAGGTTGTTCCAATGATAGGACAACATTCCTTATCAACTGGACAACTCTCCTTATCACTATCAGCAGTCTTGCTTATCAGCAAGGTTGGCTTGCTCTTCTTCAGGTGACTTGGCTTTTACCCTTTCCTTCACTCTTAAGGTGATCTTAGCATGATGAATTGGAAATCTTTAGGGCATTGTTGTCTTTAACTCGTCAGCATGGTTGACCTCAAGTTTTCAGTACACTTCTTCTGAATTGATTGTGCTGAGACAACTCCTCTGGACAACTCATCTGATCAGCATACTTGTCCTTCAGCAGACTTGATCATGGTTCTAGAATTTGAGCCTTGAGGGGACTTGTTCTTGATAAACTTCAAAGCATAGGTTCCCCCTCAAATTGTGCATCTATACAACTAAGAGTTGCCTAACATACCAGCTTCTCATCTAGCCTTTATTCTATATGTTCTAACATCTCTAGAACATATTCAACTTGACTTAGGCATGTCTCAGGGGGTTTTGGTATTGAATCAAAACATTTCTCATTTTATTCCCAACAATTTCCCCCTTTTTGATGATGCGAAAACCTATACAACTTATGCAAAAGTGACTTGGCTACACCTATTACATTTATCTTCAGAAGACATGACTAGGTCAATTATCCTGAAAAGCAATGTGTTAGTTGTTGGGAATAAAATGATACATGTTTTGATTAAATACCAAAACCCCCTGAGACATGCCTAAGTCAAATTGATAGTGTTCTAAAAATGTTAGAACACATAGCATAAGGCTAGATGAGAAGCTGAAATGTTAGGCAACTCTTAAACAATTAGATGCACAATTTGAGGGGGAACTTATGCTTTGAAGATGACCAAGATCAAGTCCCCTCAAGGCTCAAATTCTGGAACTATCACTTATGATCAAGGACACTCTATGAAACATCAAATGCTCTGATCAGGAGAGTTGTCCAGAGAAGATGTCCTTATGCAAAAACAAGATTGTAAAGCTCAAAAGGACAAGTCCAATAAGATGCTCTGATCAGGAGAGTTGCCCAGAGAAGCTGTCCATATGCAAGACTGGTAAAATCAAAAGACAAGCTTAATGACTCTGATCAGGAGAGTTGTCCAAAGAAGCTAGCCATATGCAAGAACAAGTTTACCTAGCTCAAAAGGACAAGACTACTCAAAGGTTTTGATCAGGAGAGTTGTCCAGAGAAGCCAAATCTATGTGATAAGTGCTCTGATGCTAAAAGACCAAATATGCTGATCAGAAGAGTTGTCCAGAAAAGTTATCTCAGCATGAGTGAATCAGAACAGATGCTCTAAAGGTTGAAGGTCAACTATGCTGAAGATTTAGAGACAACCATACCCTAAAGAAATGCAATGCAACATGCTAAGATCACTGTGAAGTGAAATAAAGGGAAAGAGCCAAGTCATCTGAAGAAGAGCAAGCCAACCTTGCTGATAAGCAAGACTGCTGATAGTGATAAGAAGAGTTGTCCACTTGATAAGGAATGTTGTCCTATCATTGGATCAACCTTCAGAAGCCATGTCCAAGTCCTAACAAGAAGTCAAACATTGGGAAAAGTGCTGGAGAATGAAGACAAAGTCTTACAAGCCGTTTATTACCCAAATGAGGACATGTCACTATCAAGAATCTGTCTTCCAGTTTGAAGAACTCAAGGAAGACATTTATAGCAATTTGGGGCTGCCTCTCCAACGGGCAAATCCTCCATTTTGTCTATAAATACAGAAATGTGAAGACCATTTGAAAGCACCTCAACAGAATCCAACTACTCAAGTATTCTGAAGCTCATACAACTTTTAAAAAGCTTTCAAAGACTATCTTAGTCTTCATACACTTCTTCTAAGCTGTACATCACTGTATATCCATACAAAGCTTAGAGAGATATCCTATCCTTATACCTTGATCTTCATTGTAAAGGATATCTCATTAGTTGGAACCTTACTTCAATCCTTACCCCTTTCAAGTGAGAAAGTGAGAAGGTTGTTGTAGTAGAAGTGGTAGGAGCTGACTGTTGAGAGAAGAACAGTTCAGTTCTGAGTTGAGAAGAGGGTACTAGAACTCTAGACATCCTAGGGATCAATTCACCAAGGAGTGGTGTTCTTGATCAAGTGCACCTTGGCACTATAAAACAAGTTAATTCCAAGAGAGAAGGAATTATCCTGTTAAATCAGGGAAAGTGGATGTAGGAGCTTGAGTCTCTGAACCACTATAAATCTCCTGTGTTGATTTACCTAACAAGTACTTACATTCATTCAACACTGCACACAAAACTGATCTTTCAAAGATATCTATTCAAAGACTGTGCAAAAACTGATTTGGACAAGTTCCCTGAAGCTTAACTGGACTGTTTTGGATTGACAAAGTGATTTCAGAATCTTAAGGAGTCTAAACTTAAAGGGCCAACCACTATTCCGCACATATAACTCCTTTAGATAGTTATTCAACTAAGTACTCAATAGTACTTAGTAGATTGATTATCTTAGAAGAGTTAATTATCTTTAGCAGAGTTGTCCAAGACAACCTTGCTGAGCTCTGGTTTGATCAAAGTTGAAAAGAATTGCATACAAGTGTATTCCCCCCCCCCCATACACTTGTTATATACTCCTTTCAGGACCAACAAGTGGTATCAGAGCAGGGGTTCAAAGACCACTGCTTCTGAAAATCCATCTTGATTTTCAAAACTCACATATTTGGTGTGGTCACTGAACTAATCTCTATCTGAAATCCATCACTTATTGACTGACTGATTATTATTGAAATATGGCCAACAACAATGATGTTCCTCCACCTGCTGTTCAAGGATTGGACAATATGGCCACAAATCCAGTCAACCACATTTCTCATCACAAACTGCCCATGTTTTCCATAGACAATTATGATTTCTGGAAAATTAGAATGAGGGCTCATCTTGCATCTCTTCACACTGATATGCTTAGAGTAATCACAAGAGGACCTTTTGTGTTTACTCAAACTAACCCCAGATTGACAGATGAGCAAAGAGCAGATATAAGGGAATTGATTCCCAAAGATGAGGATGACTTCACTGCTGATGAAAAGAGGAAAGATAATTTGAATTATCTTGCCATGAACACCCTCTATCAAACAATTCCAGATGCAGTTATGGGTAGAGTCTACCACTGCACCACAGCCAAAGAAATTTGGGATACCCTTGCTGAAATGTGTGAGGGCACTGAAAAGATCAAGGAGAACAAGCTCCAAGTTGCTGTGCAGAAGTTTGAACAATTTTCAATGGAGTCTGATGAGACCATTGACAAATTTGCTGGTAGATTCACTGATGTGATGAATGAGATTAACTCATTGGGCAAGGTCTACACCAAGAGAGAGGTTGGATTGAAAATCCTGAGAAGTCTCACTCAAAAGTGGGATGTCTATGCTGTAATGATGCAGAATACCAAAGATCTCTCCACCATGCCCATGCAACAAATATTCTCAGAACTCAAAGCCTATGAGTTTGACCTCAATAGAAGAAAACCTGTTGAGGAACCTTCAAATCCTACTAAGGGAGTGGCATTCAAAGCCAAAGTTGCTGAACCTGAAATGCAACCCACTCCTAGATCATCAAAGACAGTCTCTAAGACTGAAATGAAGGAAGAACTAGCCTTGATGGCTAGAAGGTTTGACAAGCTCAACACAAGGTTTGGTAGATACAAGAAATTCTACCAAGACAACAAATTCAGGAGAAGATACAACTCCCCTGAAGATCAGGCTGAGGACAAAAAGCCTGAAGAGAAAAGATCAGAGGACAAGTCCTCTGATAGGAGAAGATCCAGTAGAGCTGATCCTTCTTCATCTAAGAGAAGAGAAGAATCCAAGAAGGATGATGATGAAGACCTGTGCTATAATTGCAAAAAGAAAGGGAACTTTCAGTATGACTGCCCTGAATTGAGCTCTAAAGAAAGTTCACCAATAGAAAGGCCATGATGGCTGGTGAAGAATCTGATAGTGCTGAGAGCTTCAACTCTTCTGATGGACTATTCTCCAACAGTGAAGATGATGATGATGTTTGCAACATGGCTCTTGAGGATGATGAGGTATCCTCTACTTCTAGTTCACCATCATTCATCTCACAAAACACTAGTGAGGTTAACCTGAAACTTTACTTAGGAAAGTTGATGGAAGATTTCACTAGATTACAAGAATTTCATGACAATTGTGTGAGAGAAAATGAAAGATTGGCTACTGAACTTACCAAGAACTCTGAGGTAGCTGTTGATGTCAAGTCTACTGAGTTGTATCAACAAGTCTTGAGAGAGCTTGAGGAAGCAAATCTCAGGATAGTTGACCAACAAAAGGAGATTGATAATCAACTCCTTTCTCAGAAAAGAAAAGATTTTGAACTAAAAATTCTGAATGCCAAATTTGAAAACCTCTCACATGAATATGATATTCTTAAATCAAGTGAAGAGAGCCTGAAATTAAAGATGTCTGCTTTGAACAAATCCTCTAGAGCAATAGAGGAAATTCAAAGTTATCAAAGACCTATGGCTCAAAGAAGTGGATTGGGTTTTGATCCATTTGAATCTTCACCTTGTCTTAGTGTTGCTTCTACAAGTAACACTAAGAAAATCTTTGTTAAATCAGTGGCACAACAAGCTGAAAATGAAATAATTCAGCCACTGAACAAAGGAAATGGCAAATTGAATGAAATGCCTACTCAAGTGCTTCAGGAGACTAGACCCAAACCCTTGGAAAAGGTCAAGGCTCCTGAACACAAGAGGAATGTTGGTCAGCAGAGTAGACCCAATGGAAGGGCAACTCTCCTGAACAATGTTCAGAGGAGTTATCCAAGGTATAATCAGCCTAGGCCAACTCATCTGAGAAAGCCTCAGCTGAATAGACCTAAGGACAACTATCCTCAAAGGCAGAATAAAATGAGACAACCAAAACCCTTCACGCCAAAGGGTAATGGTCATAAAAAGGCCTTTCCTCAAAGATTTCATCAAGTTGCACAAAGAACTCATAAGTTCAGGAGAATTAACAACTCCCCTGAAACTTACAGAGTTAACACATTCACACATACTTTCCCAAAGGCATTTAAGGGAATGACAGTGTATATTGATGCACAAGGAAATCAACTTAGCCACCTTGAATCAATCAGGGTTATTAGGCAAGTTTGGGTTCCCAAAGGTACAGCTAACCTCTCAGGACCCAAAACTCAAAGGGTACCTAAACCTATCTAAATGCAGGTACCATTGGGCCACAAGAAGAGGAGCATGAACAAAAAGACAGCATGGTACCTTGACAGTGGATGCTCAAGGCACATGACTGGAAATAAGGAACTCCTCACTGACTTCATTGAAAAAGAAGGCCCAAATGTCACCTTTGGAGACAGCTCACAAGCAACAACAAAAGGTTATGGTACTTTGATGATTGGTAACATCAAAGTAACCAATGTATCTTATGTAGCTGGTCTCAAATATAATCTCCTAAGTATCAGTCAATTCTGTGATAAAGATTTTAATGTTGAGTTCTCAAGTGGAAAATGTCTAATCAAAGATAAGACTCAACAAATTCTATTGACTGGAACTAGGAAAGGAAATGTGTATTTTGCAGACTGGGACAAGTCTACTGATGCTGCATGTTTTATTGCTAAAAGTTCTAGTGAACAAAGTTGGTTATGGCACAAGAGGCTAAACCACCTGAACTTCAAATCTATGAATAAACTTGCTAGAAATGCATTAGTTAAAGGACTGCCTAATGAGGTTTTCATTAAAGAACATGTGTGTAAGCCATGTCAAGAAGGAAAACAGATTAAAGCCTCATTCAAAGGTAAACCAGTCATCTCCACTGAAAGGGTACTTGAACTTCTACATATGGATTTGTTTGGACCAATTACCCCTTCAAGCATAAATGGTAGAAAATACACATTGGTGGTAGTAGATGACTTCTCTAGGTTCACATGGGTAGTATTTCTCCTTAATAAGAAGGAAACACAAGTCAAGCTACCTGAACTTCTTAAGAGATTGTCAAATGAGAAAAGCCTTAATATTATCAAGATAAGATCTGATAAAGGCACTGAGTTCATAAATTCATACATCAATGAGTACTGCTCATCAAATGGGATAGCTCATGAAACCTCAGCAGCTAGAACTCCTCAACAAAATGGAGTTGCAGAAAGAAGGAATAGGACCTTAAAAGAAGCTGCTAGAACCTTAATTGCTGATTCAAACCTACCTAAGAGGTTTTGGGCTGAAGCTATAAATACTGCATGCCATACTCAGAATAGATGTTTGATTACAAAGGGGCAAGGCAAAACCCCCTATGAACTCTGGAAAGGAAGAATGCCTAAAGTGTCATATTTTCATATATTTGGTTGTAAATGTTTCATTCACAATAATGGGAAAGAACAATTGAAAGCTTTTGACAGCAAAGCTGATGAGGGAGTATTCCTTGGATACTCTCAAATCAGTAGAGCTTTTAGAGTCTACAACAAGAAAACCCTTATTGTGGAAGAAACCCCTCATGTTGTGTTTGATGAATCTATATTTGAGATCAGGAATGATCACTTGGAACCTGAAGAAATCACACAGAGGACAACCAGATTAAGCCTAAAAGACAAAGACACTGAATTCATAGATGTTGTTCAAGCAAACTTACCTGAAAAGCTCACATTGGACAACAACCCTGAAGGCAACCTTCCTGAGACAAACCTCACTGATGGAAATGGTGAACTGAATGATCCAATCCCAGTTCACATCCAGGTAACAACTACCAATGAAGAAGCAGTTCCTGCTGAGGTAGTTAATGGGTCAAATAATCAAGGGGGAACTCAAAATGTTGAAAATGCCAATGTCCCTGACATTGAGGACAACACCCCTGATTATGATCCTGAATTAGATCGTGCATTAAATTATCCTGAATTCTATGATCAAAATGACTCACCTTCAGTAGAGGACAACTCTACTGAAGAGATCAGAAAAAGAAGGACTTGGTTATCTGACCATCCTGCTGATCTAATACTTGGTGATCCAAGTATTGGAGTTAAAACTAGAAGATTTCATGGTGAAAGTGCTCTATTCTGTTGTTTCTTATCAGAACAAGAACCAAGTGACATTGAGGAAGCTCTTCAAGATGCAAATTGGATCACAGCCATGCAGGAAGAACTCAACCAATTCACCAGAAATGAAGTATGGGAGCTGGTTGATAGACCTTCACATCAAGATGTTATTGGAACCAAGTGGGTATTCAAGAACAAAAAGAATGAGAATGATGTGATTGTCAGAAACAAAGCAAGACTAGTGGCAAAAGGCTACTGCCAACATGAAGGCATTGACTATGATGAGACATTTGCACCTGTGGCAAGGCTGGAAGCAATAAGACTCTTCCTAGCCTATGCAGCCCACAAGAGGTTCAAAGTGTACCAAATGGATGTCAAGAGTGCCTTTCTAAATGGAGTCTTGAAAGAAGAAGTTTATGTGGAGCAACCACCAGGTTTTGAAGTTGGAAACCAAGTTTACAGACTGAAGAAAGCTCTATATGGACTCAAGCAAGCCCCTAGGGCTTGGTATGACACACTGTCACAATTCCTCTTGGATCATGGATTCACCAAGGGAACTGTGGACAGAACTCTCTTCAGAATCTCTGAAGGAGAGGACATCTTGCTTGTCCAAATTTATGTAGATCACATAATTTTTGGATCCCCTAATGAGAAGCTGTGTGAGAAATTCTCCAAGCTCATGCAAAGCAAGTTTGAGATGTCCATGATGGGGTTGATGAACTTCTTTTTAGGTCTACAAGTCAAGCAAACAAAAGAAGGAATCTTCATCAACCAAGCTAAGTACACCAGAGAAATTTGGGTGTACATCAAGCAAGCCAGTAAGGATTCCAATGAATGCTAATTGGAAGATGGATCCTGATGAAAGTGGTGTTCCAACCAACTCCACTGAGTATAGAGGAATCATTGGATCACTCCTCTATCTCACTGCCAGCAGACCTGACATCACCTTTGCAGTAGGTGTTTGTGCAAGGTTTCAAGCAAATCCTAAGAAAAGTCACCTTGAGGCTGCAAAGAGGATCTTGAGGTATCTTAAAGGCACTGAGAATCTAGGCCTTTGGTACCCTGCTGATGACAACATTGAGCTAACTGGCTACTCAGATGCTGATTATGGAGGATGTAGGATTGACAGAAAGTCCACCTCAGGGACTTGTCAATTCTTGGGCAACAAACTCATATCTTGGTTCTCCAAGAAACAGAATACAGTGGCCACCTCCACCACTGAAGCTGAATATGTTGCTGCTGGAAGTTGTTGTGCTCAAATTCTTTGGCTAAGACAACAACTCAGAGACTACAAAGTCAACTCTACTGAAGTGCCAATTTTCTGTGATAACAATAGTGCCATTGCTATATCACAAAATCCTGTCTTGCACACAAGATGCAAACATGTGGACATCAAGCATCACTTCATTAGAGATCATGTGGAGAAGAAGGATATCAAGTTGGTGAAAATTCACACAGACCATCAAAAAGCTGATATACTAACTAAACCACTTGCAGAGGCAAGGTTCCTGGAATTATCAGCAGAGTTGGGTCTTCTTGATCCAGGGAAGTTGGACAAATGAGTCCAAAGAAGTTCATTGACTAAGGGGGAAATAAACTCAAACTTCAGCAGACTTGGTCAAGTCTACTGAAACTCAGAAAAGAAGACATTACCTCTTCAGGACACTTGTCCCTTGAAATTCAGGACACTTGTCCACAGCCTTTCAGGACACTTGTCCATGTAGGGTCAGATAAGTTGTCCTAACTATCAAACCAAATTTTGGTATGATAAGCACCTATTTTTGGTGATCAATGCCTATTTCGAAATCTGTCCCATTGAAATACAGTTTTCACCTTTCTGGGATTTAATTTGTCTCCCACTCAAAAGGTCACTTTCCATGCATTAAATGCTAAGATTTAACTCTTGTTTGCATTAAACTTTTTGAGACATGATCTATCTCGAAAAACCCCCAGCCTTAAACAACATTAAAAAACCACCCACGTTTTGAATAAAACAGTTCTTTCACTTTTACATTGGTTTTTGACCATTGGATCAAAAATGGACAACTCCCCTGAAATCAATCCTAGCCGTCCATTTTGGATTTCCATTTTTGCTCACCTTTGAATTGCATCAAGACCTTACCAACTCATTGACAAACATTCTTTTTAGAATATTCACAAGTCTTAAGATCCCCACAAACACTTCTTCCCCAAATATTCGAAACCCTAGCTCAAATTTTCTTCAAACTCTCTCAAAGCTTTCTCTGCAAATTTCAATGGCCCCCAAAGTTAAACCAGAGATGCTTGTTGATTTCTCCAACAAGGCTCTAGTCCTTGATTTTGGCTACCTAAGCAACATAAACAACCTTCATTTTGAGCCCATAGTATCCTTTGAGAGTGAGGATCCTGAGATTAAACCAACTCTAAGATGGCTGAGAAGAGCTGGTTTGCAAAAGTTCATGGAGGAAAGACCAAGTTCATGCTTGGAAGGTTACATGGCTGAATTCTTTGCCTTCCTCAAGTGGAGAGGTCAACCGGCAGATGGTGAAGTGTCCACAAGGTTGTCATATACTGCAGAAGGAGAGGAAGAAGAGAGATTCCACAGAGTAAAATTCTCCTCAGAAGATCTGGAAGGAGCCTTTGGATTGCCTAATGAGGGAAGGAATCCAGAAGTTTATGGCACTGGCCATGAAGATGAAATAGCTCAAGAATGGCTATTAGTTCCAGGCCCCATCTCTTCAACACAGAACAAGAAGACTCTCAAGCCAGAGTTTCTCAATCTCTTTGAGGTGGTTGCTAAAAGCCTCTTAAGCAACACTGGAAGCTTAGAGCAGGTCAGCCATCCAAGAATCAGAATCATGGCTGCCATTATTGATGCCAGTGACAAGGGCATCAAGTTTGATTGGAGGACCTTCATCATGTCTGAGATGATGAAGGAAAAGGCAAAATTCAAGGTGAAAACCCACAACAAGGTTGTGCTAGAAGGGAAAATCAAGTATTGCACCAGGGCAAGCTTGTTGATTGAGAGGTTTTCCCACTATTCTCAAATGCAGACCTTTGCAAAACCCCTCCCAGCTCAAAAGATCTTGTTCAGAAAGCTTAGCAAGAAAACTGAACAAAGAAGGATGCTCATGGCCAAACCTGCTGAAGAACAGGAGGAAGAGAAGCCTAAGATGAAAAAGAGAACAAAGGCCAGGGCTATCAAAACAAGGAAAATGTCTAAATTGTCCTCAAGAGAAGCCTCAGGAGCATCAGCTGAAGTTGATGCAGTGGCAGAAGAGGGAGTGAGTGTGCCTTCTGACCACTCAGAAGAGTTGAGGAGGAAGTACAATGAGACTAGGCAAAAGAAGAAGGGTGATAAGAGAATCAGGGTAGATGTCCCTGAAAAGGAAGGAAGTGGAAGCAGTAGGGCCAGCAAGAGAAGGGCCAAACCTACTGAGAAGGTGTTGGAGCTGCAAGAAGAAAAGTCTCTTCAATTGGCTCTAAGGGAGAGCAGAGCTGAAAGCAGGACCAAATCCATGTCAAGGACTAATTCATCTGGTTCTGGAACTCCAGAATCCAAAGTCCCTGAAGTTCAACCTATAGAGGCCAACATCCCTGAAACTCAGTACCTTGAGCCCAACTCCCCTGAAACCCATGTTACCCCTTCCAACCAACCCATTACCCCTGTAAATCTCACTAAGAGATATTCTCCTGAAGGGAATGTGCAAAGAAGTGGCATAGATGTGCTTGCAGACTTAGCTGTAGATGAGACAAGACTCCTGTCTCCCCTTGACTCATCCATGCTCAATTATTCAAAGCTCTTAGAACATGCACTCAATGAGCCAATCCCCCTAAGTAAAGCCCCTTCAGATTCATTGCTCTCTAAAGCAACTGAAGTACCTTTATTTGAGCCTAACCCTTCTGAAGCCAACATCCCTGAACTTAACCTGCCTGAAGCCACTCTAGGAGAACCCAGAGCCAACTCCCCTATAACCCAAAGTCCCCATTCAAGTGGAGATGAGGAGGAGTATACTTATGAAAGTATGCTCAGAGGAGGAGCAAAGGCTACTGTGGACAGTTTGTATCCACAACTTGCTGAATTTCCAAGAATTCAGAAAACCTTTCATGATCTAAGGATGCTTGTTGATGTAAAAGACAAGTCTATGATGGAGATATCACAAGTCATCCAAGATAAGGGTGCAAACTGGTGGCAAATAGAGGAGAACAGATTGCTACACTTTGCTAGAGTTTCAAAGACAAGATTTCTCATTGATGAGGAGATTTTTGCTAAGCTAGTAGCTGATAAGATTGAGGAGGAGAAAGAAAGAAAAGCCAAGGGAATCAAACACCCTGACAGTAGCTCCAATGATGATGATTCCCCTGATGATCCATCAGATCCTTCAAACCCCAACCCTCCTGAAACCCCTCAAGCCAACCTCCCTGAACCCTCTCAACCTAAGTCTTTTGTAGCAGATAGACTTTCCAACCCCCCTAGAACCTACCATAGGAAAGGCTCTGTGTCATCAGAGGTGTTGACCAAGGGTGGTAACACAACCAAAGACACATCTGCCAATGAAGGTTCTTCTGAACCCAAGGCACAACCTAAAGATGTTGAGGTTCCTATATTAGAGGCTAGTTTGATTAAGGCCTATTCAGTGTCAGAGGAGTTGGACACTGATCAGCCCTTAATCATTCAGGATGACTCAGTGGCTGCTGAGATAAGCACTGTGATCTCCTCACAACTGCCATCTTTGAACCTTGTTGAAGGTGAAGATATTGCAGGTTTAAGAGAAGGAGTTGAAAAGGAGAGGATAGTTGAAAAATCAGAGGGTGTTGTGGATGAAAGAGAGGTAGTCATCACTAAGATTGTGAGTGTACCACCATGTGAGGGTGGAATAAGTGAGGAAGGACAGGTTATTCTTGAAGTCAAATCTGAACTTCAAGAATCCCTTGATGAAGGAGGCCTGATTCCTTGAGTGAGAACATTATTAAAGAAGGGAGAAAAGAACAAGTTGAAAATGAGAAGAAGACTGCTGATGTATCAGAGTCTTATACAAAAGAAACTGAGGGAGATGAGTGCTTATTTCCTCACTTGTTTGATCTGTCTAATATTGCAGGTATCTCTCTTGACCAAATTTTTGCAGATGAGTTCTTAACAGATGCACCTATCCAAGTAGACACAGGCTCAGCTCAAGCCTTACTTGGGATGCAATCAGAGAAGTTGGACTCCTTGGCTCATCAAGTTCAATCTGCTCATGCTGAAACTTCAGGAGCATTGAATGAGCAAGGCAGGACTCTAGCATATGTGGAGATGAGGCTCACTGGCTCTGAAGATGTTGTGCTACCAACCCTTGAAGCAAGGATCAGTGGTGTGGAATCTGGTCTCCAAACCATTTCCACTGAAGTTCAAAATGCCAAATCAACCATGGAAGCCATCTCAGAGGAGGTCAAGAAAGAGCAAAAGCTGCTGAGAGACAATCACAATGCCAATGTCAAAGCTCTCAGGCTCACTGTCAAGCAAGCTCTTGGAAAGAAGACAGCACTACAAAAGAAAAAAGCTGAAGAGCAAAGGGTAGCTATGGTAAAAGCAGCCTCTGAAAAGTTTTCTCAAGAGGTATTGGCCAACATTGCTGAAGGTGCAGTGGCCAACCTCACTGAGCTTCTTAAAGCCCAACTGGATGCATCTCTGAAAGCAACCTTGGAGGAGGTTGTCCAACAAAAGATGAAGCCTGTTCTAGCTTTTCTTAGCTTGAGCAGTGATAGAATGCAAGATATACATGATGAAAATGTATATTTGTTGGAAGAGATGAAGTCCCTAAACCAGGCCCAATCCCTGATGGCCTCAACAATGAGTGACCTCAAGCCCCAGTGTTTTGATGCTGCCAAAAAGGGGGAAAGGGAAAGAGCTAGAGCAAAAGGTGCCTTGGTGATTGGAAGCCCAGTCAAAGGAAAAGACAAAGCTGCTGAAGGAAAAGGAAAAGAGCCTGAAGTGCTAAACTTGGAAGAATTGGATGAAGAAGAGCAATTAGCACTTGCATTAAAGAACTCTATGGAGCAATTAACACTTGCATTAAAGAACTCTATGGCCTCAGCTCAAGAAGAAAGGATGAGGTTACAGCAGAGACCAGGTGGTGAAGTGTCTGGTATGGACAAAGGTGATAAAGGTGTCCAAACTAGAGGAAAGATAAAGAGGGAAAAGGAAAGAAAAGACAAGTTGAAACATTCACTGACTTTCCTAGCAGCCTTGATCTCCCACCTGAATTCAGAATTGATGAGGATGAGCCTACATCCAAGAAAGCCAAAACTGCTGAAGAGCCCAAAGCTGCTGAAAAGGACAAGTCTTCTGAATCTGACAAAAGTGCTGAAGGTCCCAAGTCCACTGAAGACATTGAAGAGTTATTTGCTGAAGGATTTGGACCTGAACCCAAAAAGAAGACAACTGTCCTAGCCCATGATCCATCAAAGCTGTTTCATGAAGGGTATGGCAAAGACCCTGAAACACAACAGAAACTGGCCATGATGAGGGCCCAAGAGAAAATGGACTTGATGGAAGAAGCTAACAGAGCAAGAGATGAGAGAAGAGCAAACTTTCAGAAACCAAGAAGGAGGAGAGCAACTTACAGCAAGATGAAGCCTCAGCTTCTAATCCCAATGGACACCAAATATCCACACTTGGATAAATGGGTGCCAATTCAACTGAATGATACATGGGAAGAGGCTAAAAGGGAGTTTGTCTATGACTATTATGTCATTGACAGATGGAATGGAGGAGATGCAAACTCTGCCTTCACTGAGTTCATGCTAGAATACTACAGAGAATTGTATCAACAACTACTTGCAGCTGCTGACATTGCAAGAATTGAACTCAATGCTCCCAAGCCTATCATCTATATACCTCCAAAGCTTGAAGGATGGATTGACCAAGCAAGGATCCTAAGGGAGTTCACAGAAATTCTGAAGTTGAACAAGATGACCCTTGGACCTAAAGGAACCAACCAGGAAGCCATGGCACTCAAGAGGAGAGTGTGGGCACAATATGGGATGCTGCCACCTCCTGAGGATGATCTTTGAATGGCTAAGTCTTCTGACTTTTTCTGGGTGAAAAATTATCTTATCTGAAGATATTTTTGCTATGTGGTCAAATCTGCTGAAATTGGACAAGCCTGCTGATATGTGCATTGACATGCTGTTTGCTCTGATATGGTTTAGAATGATCTGATACAAGAATTGATGCATTCTACTTTAATATCTGGAATATCTTGTATTAGTTAGCTCTAGGTGTTAAAGCTCTGATACCTGAAATAGTCTATTTTGCTCTGATCTTATGTTTAGTATGTATATCTTGATTTGTAATGATTCCACGCTCTGATAAGTTATCTTCAACTATCAACATGCTTGTAATGATTTTATTTATGAATGATAGTTGAACCACTTTTGAATCAAGATACATTTTTAACAAGAAATCTCTCTATGCCTATCTGTGAAACCTACTTGCAACAAAAAAAAAAAAAAAACAGTGAATACACTAACACATTATCTTTTCAGGAATATTGACCTTAGTCATATCTACTGAAGACATATGTAATAGGTGTAGACAAGTCACTTTTTCATAGAATATGTAGGTTTTGGCATCATCAAAAAGGGGGAAATTGTTGGGAATAAAATGATACATGTTTTGATTAAATACCAAAACCCCCTGAGACATGCCTAAGTCAAATTGATAGTGTTCTAAAAATGTTAGAACACATAGCATAAGGCTAGATGAGAAGCTGAAATGTTAGGCAGCTCTTAAACAATTAGATGCACAATTTGAGGTGGAACTTATGCTTTGAAGATGACCAAGATCAAGTCCCCTCAAGGCTCAAATTCTGGAACTATCACTTATGATCAAGGACACTCTATGAAACATCAAATGCTCTGATCAGGAGAGTTGTCCAGAGAAGATGTCCTTATGCAAAAACAAGATTGTAAAGCTCAAAAGGACAAGTCCAATAAGATGCTCTGATCAGGAGAGTTGTCCAGAGAAGCTGTCCATATGCAAGACTGGTAAAATCAAAAGACAAGCTTAATGACTCTGATCAGGAGAGTTTTCCAAAGAAGCTAGCCATATGCAAGAACAAGTTTACCTAGCTCAAAAGGACAAGACTACTCAAAGGTTTTGATCAGGAGAGTTGTCCAGAGAAGCCAAATCTATGTGATAAGTGCTCTGATGCTAAAAGACCAAATATGCTGATCAGAAGAGTTGTCCAGAAAAGTTATCTCAGCATGAGTGAATCAGAACAGATGCTCTAAAGGTTGAAGGTCAACTATGCTGAAGATTTAGAGACAACCATACCCTAAAGAAATGCAATGCAACATGCTAAGATCACTGTGAAGTGAAATAAAGGGAAAGAGCCAAGTCATCTGAAGAAGAGCAAGCCAACCTTGCTGATAAGCAAGACTGCTGATAGTGATAAGAAGAGTTGTCCACTTGATAAGGAATGTTGTCCTATCATTGGATCAACCTTCAGAAGCCATGTCCAAGTCCTAACAAGAAGTCAAACATTGGGAAAAGTGCTGGAGAATGAAGACAAAGTCTTACAAGCCGTTTATTACCCAAATGAGGACATGTCACTATCAAGAATCTGTCTTCCAGTTTGAAGAACTCAAGGAAGACATTTATAGCAATTTGGGGCTGCCTTTCCAACGGGCAAATCCTCCATTTTGTCTATAAATACAGAAATGTGAAGACCATTTGAAAGCACCTCAACAGAATCCAACTACTCAAGTATTCTGAAGCTCATACAACTTTTAAAAAGCTTTCAAAGACTATCTTAGTCTTCATACACTTCTTCTAAGCTGTACATCACTGTATATCCATACAAAGCTTAGAGAGATATCCTATCCTTATACCTTGATCTTCATTGTAAAGGATATCTCATTAGTTGGAACCTTACTTCAATCCTTACCCCTTTCAAGTGAGAAAGTGAGAAGGTTGTTGTAGTAGAAGTGGTAGGAGCTGACTGTTGAGAGAAGAACAGTTCAGTTATGAGTTGAGAAGAGGGTACTAGGACTCTAGACATCCTAGGGATCAATTCACCAAGGAGTGGTGTTCTTGATCAAGTGCACCTTGGCACTATAAAACAAGTTAATTCCAAGAGAGAAGGAATTATCCTGTTAAATCAGGGAAAGTGGATGTAGGAGCTTGAGTCTCTGAACCACTATAAATCTCCTGTGTTGATTTACCTTACAAGTACTTACATTCATTCAACACTGCACACAAAACTGATCTTTCAAAGATATCTATTCAAAGACTGTGCAAAAACTGATTTGGACAAGTTCCCTGAAGCTTAACTGGACTGTTTTGGATTGACAAAGTGATTTCAGAATCTTAAGGAGTCTAAACTTAAAGGGCCAACCACTATTCCGCACATATAACTCCTTTAGATAGTTATTCAACTAAGTACTCAATAGTACTTAGTAGATTGATTATCTTAGAAGAGTTAATTATCTTTAGCAGAGTTGTCCAAGACAACCTTGCTGAGCTCTGGTTTGATCAAAGTTGAAAAGAATTGCATACAAGTGTATTCCCCCCCCCCCCCATACACTTGTTATATACTCCTTTCAGGACCAACATTAGTGTACTCACCATTCATGTTGCAAATAGGTTTCAAATGTAGGCATAGAGAGATTTTTGCAATAAAGTGTCTTGATTCAAAAGTGGTTCAACTATCATTCATATATAAAAATCATTACAAGCATGTTGATAGTTGAAGATAACTTATCAGAGCATGAAATCAAGACATCATTACAAAAAAATTTAGAGCATATACTAAAACATAAGATCTAGAGTATCAAGGCATGTCAACTAAACACTTAAAATTACTTAGATCTTCAAGTTTCAGAGCATCTTCTAGTATCAGATCAAACACCAAAACACTTAACAGTATTTGGATCAGAGCAAAAACATCAGATATCAGAGTACATGCTTATATCAGAGCAACCAATGCATATCAGAGCACTTAAATCATCATAGTACACCACATCAGCATAGTTGACCAATCAATAAGGTCAGAAGACTTAGCCATTTCAGAGATCATCCTCAGGAGGTGGCAACATCCCATATTGTGCCCACACTCTCTTCTTTAGTGCCATGGCTTCTTGGTTTGTTCCCTTAGGTCCAAGAACCATCTTGTTCAGCTTGAGGATTTCAGTAAATTCCTTCAGAATTCTTGCCTGGTCAATCCACCCTTCAAGCTTTGGAGGCATGTATATGATTGGCTTGGGAGCTGTGAGTTCAAATCTTGCAATATCAACAGCTGCAAGTAGTTGTTGATAAAGCTCTCTGTAGTACTCTATCATGAACTCAGTAAAAGTGGAGTTGGCATCCTTTCCATTCCATCTGTCAATGACATAGTAATCATAGACAAACTCCCTCTTTGCTTCCTCCCATGAGTCATTCAGCTGAATTGGCACCCATTTATCCAAGTGAGGATATTTGGTGTCCATTGGGATTAATAGCTGTGGCTTCATCTTGTTGTAAGTTGCTCTCTTCCTTCTTGGTTTCTGAAAGTCTGCTCTTCTTTTATCTCTTGCTCTTTGTGCTTCATCCATCAAATCCATCTTTTCTTGGGCCCTCATCATGGCCAGTTTCTGTTGAGTTTCAGGGTCTTTGCCATACCCTTCATGAAACAGCTTTGATGGATCATTTAGCACCACCACTTTCTTCTTCTTAGGTCCTGGTCCAAAGCCTTCTTCATACAGCTCCTCTACATCTTCAGAAGCTTTGGCACCTTCAGTGGATTTAGTCTCAGTAGACTTTTCCTTCTCAGAAGACTTGTCTTTTTCAGCAGTCTTGGACACTTCAGCATTCTTGTCCTTTTCAGCAACTTTAGTCTTCTTGGAGATAGGTTCATCATCATCAATTCTGAATTCAGGTGGTAGATCAAGGCTGTTGGGAAAGTCAGTGAATGTCTCAACTTGTCTTTTCTTTCCTTTTGCCCTCTTGATCTTTCCTCTAGTTTGGACACCTTCAGCATCTTTGTCCAAACCAGACACCTCACCACCTGGCCTTTGCTGTAACCTCACTCTTTCCTCTTGAGCTGAGGCCATTGAGTTCTTCAAAGCAAGTGCTAACTGCTCTTCTTCATTCAATTATTCTAAATTTAGCACTGCTGGCTCTTTCCCTTTTCGTTCAGGAGCTTTGTCCCTACCTTTGACTGGGCTTCCAATCACTAAGGCACCTTTTGCTCTTGCTCTTTCCCTTTCCCCCTTTTTGGCAGCATCAAAACATTCAGGTTTGAGCTCACTCATAGTTGATGCCATCAAGGACTGGGCTTGGGTTAGAGACTTCATCTCCTCCAACAAATATACATTTTCATCATGTATATTTTGCATTCTGTCACTGCTCAAGCTAAGAAAAGCTAGAACAGGCTTCATCTTTTGTTGGATAACCTCCTCCATGGTTGCTTTCAGAGATGCATCTAATTGGGCCTTAAGGAGCTCAGTGAGATTGGCCACTGCACCTTCAACAATGTTGGCCATCACCTCTTGGGAAAACTTTTCTGAAGCTGCTTTCACCATAGCTAGCCTTTGCTCTTCAGCTCTTTTCCTCTGTAGAGCTGTCTTTCTTCCAAGAGCTTGCTTAACCACTGATCTCAAAGTTTTCACATTCCTATTGTGGTTATTTCTTAGCAAGGTTTGCTATTTCTTGACATCTTTTGATACTGATTTCATGGTATTCTTTGCTTTGATGACTTCAGTGGAGATGGTTTGCAAACCAGTCTCAACTCCACTGATCCTAGCTTCCAATGTGGGTAACACCACATCCTCAGAGCCCAGTTAACCTCATTTCAACAGATGCTAGAGTTCTACCATGCTCATCTAAAGCTCCAGAAGTTTCTGCATGAGCTGTTTGGACTTGATGAGCCAGGAAGTCCAACTTCTCTGATTGCATCCCAAGCAAAGCTTGTGCTGATCCACTATCAACTTGGATGGGAGCATCTGTCAATAGGTCATCTGCAAAGATTTGGTCAAAACTTATACCTGCAATATCAGACAAATCAAATGAGTCAGTAAAATCACATTTTTCTCCCTCAATTTCTTTTTCATAAGACTCTGATACATCAGCAATCTTCTTCTCATTTTCAACTATTTCTTTTCTCCCTTCTGTAAAAATGTCCTCACACAAGGAATCAGGCCTCCTCTCATCAAGGGATTCTTGAAGTTCAGATTTGACTTCAAGAATAGCCTGTCCTTCCTCACTTATATCACCCTCATTTGGTGGTACACTCACAATTCTAGTAATCACCACCTCTCTATCATCCTCTACTCCCTCTGGTTTTTCCACTAAATTTTCCTTTTCAACTCCATCACCTGAACCTGCAGCATCTCCACCTTCAACAAGGTTCAAAGATGGCAGTTGTGGGGAGATCACAGTGCTTATATCAGCAGCCACTGAGTCATCCTGAATGATTAAGGGCTGATCAGTGTCCAACTCATCTGACACTGAATAGGCCTTAACCAAACCAGCCTCTAGCATAGGAACCTCAACATCTTTAGGCGGTGCCTTGGGTTCAGAAGAACCTTCATTGGCAGATGTGTCTTTGGTTGTGTTACCATCCTTGGTCAACACCTCTGAAGATACAGAGCCTTTCCTATGATAGGTTCTAGGAGGGTTTGAAAGTCTGTCTGCTACAGAAGACTTGGGTTGAGTAGATTCAGGAGGGTTGGCTTGAGGGGTTTCAGGAGGGTTGGGGTTTGAAGGATTTGAGGGATCATCAGGGGAATCATCATCATTGGAGCTACTATCAGAGTGTTTGATGCCCTTAGCTTTTCTCTCTTTCTCCTCAATGATCTTATCATTTACCAACTTTGCAAAAACTTCCTCATTAGTGAGGAATCTTGTTTTCATTACACCAGCAAAGTGTAGCAATCTGCTTTCCTCCACTTGCCGCCAGTTTGCACCTTTATCTTGGATGACTTGTGATATCTCCATAATAGACTTGTCTTTCACATCAACAAGCATCCTCAAATCATGAAATGTCTTCTGAATTCTTGGAAATTCAGCAAGCTGTGGATACAAACTGTCCACAGTAGCCTTGGATCCTCCTCTGAGCATACTTTCATAAGTATACTTCTCCTCATCTCCACTAGAATGGGGACTTTGGGTTATAGGGGAGTTGGCTCTGGGTTCTCCTAAAGTGGCTTCAGGAAGGTTTATTTCAGGGATATTGGCTTCAGAAGGGTTGGTTGCAATTGAAGGTACTTCAGTTGCTTTTGAGAGCAATGGATCTGAAGGGGCTTTGCTTAGTGGGGTTGGCTCAAAGAGTGCAGCTTCTAAAAGCTTTGAGTAGTTGAGCATAGATGAGTCAAGGGGAGAATGTAATCTTGTCTCATCTACTGCTATATCTGCTAGCACATCTATCCCACTTCTTTGCACACTCCCTTCTGGAGAATATCTCTTTGTAAGATTGATGGGGGTGATAGGTTGATTGGTTGGGGTTATGTGGGTTTCAGGGGAGTTGGGCTCAGGATTCTGAATTTCAGGGATGTTGGCCTCTATTGGTTGACCTTCAGGGACCTTGGATTCTGGAGTTCCAGAACCAGATGAGTTGGTCCTTGACTTGGATTTGGTCCTGCTTTCAGCTCTGCTCTCCCTTAGAGCAAGTTGGAGAGACCTTTCTTCCTGAAGCTCCAACACTTTATCAGTAGGCTTGGCCCTTCTCTTGCTGGCCCTACTGCTTCCACTACTTTCTCCATCCTTCTCAGGGACAACTTCCCTAATCCTCTTATCACCTCTAGACTTCTGTCTAGTTTCAATATACTTCTGCCTCAATTCTTCTGAATGATCAGAAGGCACTTGCACACCTTCTTCAATCTCAGTTGAAGCTCCAGTGGTGTCTTCTGAGGGGATTTGAGACATCTTTCTTGTCTTTACCCTTCTGGCCTTTGTCCTCTTTTTCAACTTTGGCTTTTCCTCCACCTTTTCTTCAGCAGGTTTGGCCATAAGTATCCTCCTCTGCTCAGTTTTCTTGCTGAGCTTTCTAAACAAAATCTTCTGGGCTGGGAGGGGCTTTGCAAATGTTTGCATTTGAGAATAATGGGAAAGCCTTTCAATCAACAAGCTTGCCCTGGTGCAATACTTGAGTTTCCCTTCTAGCACAACCTTATTGTGAGTTTTCACCTCGAACTTGGCCTTTTCCTTCATCATTTCTGACATGATGAAAGTCCTCCAATCAAACTTGATGACTTTGTCACTAGCATCAATTACTGCAGCCATGATTCTGATTCTTGGATGGCTAACTTGCTCCAAACTTCCAGTGTTGCTCATAAGACTCTTAGTGATTACCTCAAATAGATTGAGTAATTCTGGCTTGAGAGTCTTCTTGTTTTGTGTTGAGGAGAGAGGGCCTGGTACTAATAGCCATTCTTGAGCTATTTCATCTTCATGTCCAGTACCATAAACTTCTGGATTCCTTCCCTCAGAAGGCAATCCAAAAGCTCCTTCAAGATCTTCTGAAGAGAATTTCACTCTATGAAATCTCTCTTCCTCCTCTCCTTCTGCCACATATGACAGTCTGGTGGAAACTTCACCATCTTCAGGCTTACCTCTCCACTTCAGAAAGGCAAAGAACTCAGCCATGTAGCTTTCCAAGCAGGAACTTGGTCTACCCTCCATAAACTTTTGTAATCCAGCTCTTCTTAACCATCTCAAGGTTGGTGTAATTTCAGGATCCTCACTCTCAAATGATACTATTGGCTCAAAATGAAGGCTGTTTTTGTTGCTCAAGTATCCAAAGTCAAGGTCTAGAGCTTTGTTGGAGAAATCAATAATCATTTCTGGTCTAACTTTGGGAGCCATTGAAGGTTTTCAAAAATGAAATTGAGAGAGTTTTGAGAGAGTTTGAAGAAAAAGAGCTAGGGTTTCGAATACTTGGGGAAGAAGTGTTTGTGGGGGATCTTAAGGCTTGAGAATTGTAACACCCAAGAATTTATCATATCGTTAATGTGCATAAAGATATTATTTATAGGATGAGATATATATATTTAAATATTATTAGTTTTAACGTTTGGAAATTAGAAGACATAAATACTTAATTAAATAATATATAATATATACATAAATACATAATTAATAAGATGGGTATACATAAATATATGCATACGTGTAAACATTGCAATTATATATATATATATATATATATATATATCCGGCCCTCATGCACTTGAATATCTCAAAGTCGGTTATCCACGAAACGTTTGGAAATTAGAAGACTTTATCTGAATGTACCCCCAAGGATCTCAACTGATTTCACATTCTTCACCTCTATAAACACGTTCAGTTACGTCACAGAAGAAAAACCACCTTCTATGCAAAGATTTTCAGAATATCTATCTCACAGCAAATTACGTAGCAAATCAGTTAAATCCTCTCCATTAAATTTCAGTCGGGAATTATTTTGGAGACAACTAGCAAACGCATAATTTCATAATTTGGACTAACGGGTATGTTTTCTCCCTTATTTGTTTCCATGTTCATTTATTTAAGTTAGTCTAAATATTTAGAATATTGCCTTTAGCTTTAGCTTTAGCAAGCACCAGGTGTGTATATAGATTAAGTGTTAAATATGGAGTAGTATTTTTATGCAAGTAAGATATTAATTAGTGGCCAGATCATTAATTTAATTAGATCAGTTCAATTCGTGGGTTAGTATAATGAATGATATTTCATCAATATAGTGTATTTAATCAAGTAATGTGAGTTACCTGTATATTAAGACAATTTCTATAATTAGTTAGTTGTTTCATAATTAAGTTATGAATATAATTATTTTCCGTTAGAGTTAGATTCTGATAGCATATAGCAGAATATATATATTCCTGGTAAGCTAACGTAGAAGTAGTTTTCGACTAATAATGTCCAATAATATTTCATGTTCATTCGATTTTAATAAGTATTAGGGATAACTTGAACATTAATTAGGTCACTCATTCGATTTTAATAGTCAGAATGTTAATAGTATATACATGATTAATGATAATTGATGTTACTGGTATATACATAGTTAGAGTGGATTAGGAGTATATATATATATATATATATATATATATAATTGGTACATGAGATTTAGGTTTTCTATATTGGAAAGATATTTATTTATATTAAATCAGTCCTCGAGAATTTTAAATAGAATTCATTTTGCTACTTTTAATTCGAAGAGTTGAATGCTAAATAGATGTAATATCTTGCTAGGCGACGGTAATCGTGAGGAGTAAGCTATAACACTATTGCATCCTCTCCATAGGCGACATACATCTCGAGGTGGGGTTTAAATTGCTTATTCTGAGTTAAATGCTTTGAATAAATTGTTGAGTTATTTTCACATGAATTAATTGTTCTATGTTATTCCATTGGCAAAGTTTATGACAATTATCCATTGTCAAAGTTATGAAATATCTCTATGGGCAAAGTTTATGACAATTATCCATTGGCAAAGTTTATGAAGAAAATCTCTATTGGCAAAGTTTATGACAAATCTCTATTGGCAAAGTTTGTGGAGATTATATATTGGCAAAGTTTGTGGCAAAGTTTCTAATAGCCAGGGATCCTAATTGGGGTCCGAGATCGACGGGTCTTCGGGTGTAACCCGCCGTGCTCAAATGGCAAAGTATATATGGGCAAAGTATATGTGGGCAAAGTATATGTGTTTATATTGATGTTGGCAAAGTACATAGATAAATGCTATTTAATTTATATTCATTGTTATTGATCGAGGATATGACTATGTAATTTCATTAGTTACTTGAAATAGCTCGGCCCCACTGAGCGTACTTGTATGCTCACCCCAATTATTTTCTATTTCAGGCTAAGGAGTTGATTGGTGGAGGGTGGTGATGGATATCGTTTAATATTTTTCTTCATAAACAGTTTGGACTATAATTTGCTTCTAATTTAAATTAATGATTTGAGACTTTTTATTAAGCACGCTTAGTTGTTAGATTTATTAAATGCATTATTTTGGATTTCTCGGGAGTAATTTGATTTCATAATCTGTTATTTATATTTAATTGCGAGTTCTTTGTTTTCCACAAAGAAACTTTTAATTTTTACAAAAAAAAATAAAAATTGGGATGTTACAAGAATATTCTAAAAAGAATGTTTGTCAATGAGTTGGTGAGTTTTGTGAGTTTTCAACTGTTGTCAAAAATGGAAAACACACTTGGATGGCCAGGATTAATTTCAGGGGAGTTGGCCAGTTTTGATCCAATGGACAAAAACCAATGTAACGGTGAGTTATTGGTTTTATTCAAAACGTGGAAGTTATTTAATATTAGTTAATGGTTGGGGAGTTTTCGAGATAGATCATGGCTTGAAAAGTGTAATGCAAACAAGAGTTAAATCTTGGCATTTAATGCATGGAAAGTGACCTTTTGGGTGGGGACAAATTAAATCCCACAGTGATGATATCTGTAATAGGGGTAGATATCAAGGTAGACAATGATTACCCAAAATAGGTGCTTATCAAACCAAGGAATTAGTTTGATAGCCAAGATAACTTATCTGACCCCACTAGGACAAATGTCCTGAAAAGATGTGGACAAGTGTCCTGAGATTCAATGGACAAGTGTCCTGAGTAATTGTGATCATCTCTTCTGAACTTCAGTAGACTTGACTGATAGCTCTAGAAATCTTGCCTCTGCAAGTGGCTTTGTTAGAATATCAGCTTTTTGATGATCTGTGTGGATCTTGACCAACTTTATGTCCTTCTTCTCCACATGATCTCTAATGAAGTGATGCTTGATGTCCACATGTTTGCATCTTGTGTGCAATACAGGATTTTGTGATATTGCAATTGCACTGTTGTTATCACAAAATATTGGCACTTCAGTAGAGTTGACTTTGTAATCTCTGAGTTGTTGTCTCAACCAAAGGATTTGAGCACAACAACTTCCAGCAGCAACATACTCAGCTTCAGTGGTGGAAGTAGCCACTGTGTTCTGCTTCTTGAAAAACCAAGATATGAGCTTGTTGCCTAAGAATTGACAGGTCCCTGAAGTGGACTTTCTATCAATTCTGCAACCTCCATAATCAGCATCTGAGTAGCCAGTTAACTCAATGTTGTCATCAGCAGGGTACCAAAGGCCTAGATTCTCAGTGCCTTTGATATACCTCAAGATCCTTTTTGCAGCTTCAAGATGGCTTTTCTTAGGATTTGCTTGAAACCGTGCACATACACCTACTGCAAAGGTGATGTCAGGTCTGCTGGCAGTGAGATAGAGGAGTGAACCAATGATTCCTCTATACTCAGTAGAGTTGGTTGAAACACCACTCTCATCAGGATCCATCTTCCAATTTGTGTTCATTGGGATCCTTACTGGCTTGCTAGTTGTACACCCAAACTTCTTGATCATTTCTCTGGTGTACTTAGCTTGGTTGATGAAGATTCCTTCTTTTGATTGCTTGACTTGAAGACCCAAAAAGAAGTTCATCAACCCCATCATGGACATCTCAAACTTGCTTTGCATTAGCTTTGAGAACTTCTCACACAGCTTCTCATTGGGGATCCAAATATTATGTCATCCACATAAATTTGGACAAGCAAGATGTCCTCTCCTTCAGAGATTCTGAAGAGAGTTCTGTCCACAGTTCCCTTGGTGAATCCATGATCCAAGAGGAATTGTGACAGTGTATCATACCAAGCCCTAGGGGCTTGCTTAAGTCCATATAAAGCCTTCTTTAGTCTATAAACTTGGTTTCCAACCTCAAAACCTGGTGGTTGGTCCACATAGACTTCTTCTTTCAAGACTCCATTCAGAAAGGCACTCTTGACATCCATCTGGTACACTTTGAACCTCTTATGGGCTGCATAGGCTAGAAAGAGCCTTATTGCTTCTAGCCTTGCCACAGGTGCAAAGGTCTCATCATAGTCAATGCCTTCATGTTGGCAATAACCCTTTGCCACTAGTCTTGCTTTGTTTCTGACAATAACATCATTCTCATTCTTCTTGTTCTTGAACACCCACTTTGTTCCAATAACATCTTGATGTGAAGGTCTATCCACCAGCTCCCATACTTCATTTCTGGTGAATTGATTCAGTTCTTCCTGCATGGCTGTGATCCAATTGGTATCTTGAAGTGCTTCTTAAATGTCACTTGGTTCTTGCTCTGACAAGAAACAACAGAAAAGAGCACTTTCACCATGAAATCTCCTAGTTTTGACTCCTATACTTGGATCACCAAGTATCAGATCAGTAGGATGGTCAGACAACCAAGTCCTTCTTTTTCTGATCTCTTCAGTAGAGTTGTCCTTTACTGAAGTTGAGTCATTTTGATCATAAAATTCAGGGTAATTGAATGCAGGATCTAATTCAGGATCATAATCAGGGGTGTTGTCCTCAATGTCAGGGACATTGGCATTTTCAACATTTTGAGTTCCCCCTTGATTATTTGATCCATTAACTACCTCAACAGGAACTGCTTCTTCATTGGTAGTTGTTACCTGGATGTGAACTGGGATTGGATCATTCAGTTCACCATTTCCATCAGTGGGGTTTGCCTCTGGAAGGTTGCCTTCAGGATTATTGTCCAAAGTGAAGTTTTCAGGAAGGTTGGCTTGGACAACATCTATGAAATTAGTGTCTTTGTCTTTTAGGCTCAGTCTGGTTGTCCTTTGTGTGATTTCCTCTGGTTCTAAGTTCTCATTCCTGAACTCATGAATAGATTCATCAAACACAACATGAGGTGTTTCCTCCACAATAAGGGTTTTCTTGTTGTAGACTCTGAAAGCTCTACTGATTTGAGAATATCCAAGGAATACTCCTTCATCAGCTTTGCTATCAAAAGCTTTCAACTGTTCTTTCCCATTATTGTGAATAAAACACTTGCAACCAAAAATGTGAAAGTATGACACTTTAGGCAATTTTCCTTTCCAGAGTTCATAGGGGGTTTTGCCTTGCCCCTTAGTGATCAAACATCTATTTTGAGTATGGCATGCAGTGTGTATAGCTTCAGCCCAAAACCTCTTAGGTAAATTTGAATCAGCAATTAAGGTTCTAGCAGCTTCTTTTAAAGTTCTATTTCTCCTCTCTGCAACTCCATTCTGTTGGGGAGTTCTAGCTGCTGAGGTTTCATGAGCTATTCCATTAGATGTGCAATACTCATTGATGTATGAATTTATGAACTCAGTGCCTTTATCAGATCTTATCTTGATAATGCTAAGGCTTTTCTCATTTGACAATCTCTTTAGAAGTTCAGGCAGTTTGACTTGAGTTTCCTTCTTATTAAGGAGAAACACTACCCATGTGAACCTAGAGAAGTCATCTACTACAACCAATGTGTATTTTCTACCATTTATGCTTGCAGGGGTAATTGGTCCAAATAAGTCCATATGTAGAAGTTCAAGTACCCTTTCAGTAGAGATGACTGGTTTTCCTTTAAATGAGGCTTTAATCTGTTTTCCCTCTTGGCATGATTTGCAGACATGCTCCTTAATGAAAACCTCATTAGGCAGTCCTTTAACTAATGCATTTCTAGCAATCTTGTTCATTGTTTTGAAGTTCAAGTGGTTTAATCTCTTATGCCATAACCAGCTTTGTTCACTAGAACTCTTAGCAATGAAGCGTGCAGCATCAGTAGACTTGTCCCAGTCTGCAAAATACACATTTCCTTTCCTAGTTCTAGTTAATAGAATTTGTTGAGTCTTATCTTTGATTAAACGTTTTCCACTAGAAAACTCAACATTGAAATCTTTATCACAGAATTGACTGATACTTAGGAGATTATATTTGAGACCAGCCACATAAGATACATTGGATACTTTGATGTTACCAATCATCAAAGTACCATAACCTTTTGTTGTAGCTTGTGAGCTGTCTCCGAATGTGACATTTGGGCCTTCTTTTTCAATAAAATCAGTGAGGAGTTCCTTGTTTCCAGTCATGTGCCTTGAACATCCACTGTCAAGGTACCATGCTGACTTTTTGCTCATGCTCCTCTTCTTGTGGCCCATTGGTACCTGCAATTAGATTGGTTTAGGTACCCTTTGATTTTTGGCTCCTGAGAGGTTAGCTGTACCTTTAGGAACCCAAACTTGCCTAATAACCCTGATTGATTCAAGGTGGCTAAGTTGTCTTCCTCTAGCATCTACATAAACTGTCTTTCCCTTAAATGCCTTGGGGAAAGTATGTGTGAACATGTTAACTCTGTAAGTTTCAGGAGAGTTGTCAAATCTCCTGAACTTATGAGTTCTTTGTGCTACTTGAGGGAATCTTTGAGGAAAGGCTTTCTTATGACCATTACCCTTTGGCATGAAGGGTTTTGGTTGTCTCATTTTATTTTGCCTTTGAGGGTAGTTGTCCTTAGGTCTAGTCAGCTGAGGCTTTCTCAGTAGAGTTGGCCTAGGCTGATTATACCTTGGATAACTCCTCTGAACATTGTTCAGGATAGTTGCCCTTCCATTGGGTCTACTCTGCTGACCAACATTCCTCTTGTGTTCAGGAGCTTTGGCCATTTCCTTAGGTTTAGGTCAAGTCTCCTGAAGCACTTGAGTAGGCAAGTCATACATTTTGCCCTTTCCTTTGTCCAGTGACTGTTTAATTTCATTTTCAGTTGGTGCCACTGACTTAACAAAGATTCTCTTAGTGTTACTTACAGAAGCAACACTAAGACAGTGTGGAGATTCAAATGGATCAAAACCTAATCCACTTCTTTGAGCCATAGGTCTTTGATAACTCTGAATTTCCTCTATTGCTCTAAAGGATTTCTTCAGAGCAGACATCTTTAATTACAGGCTCTCTTCACTTGATTTAAGAATATCATATTCATGTGAGAGATTTTTAAACTTGGCATTTAGTATTTTTAGTTCAAAATCTTTTCTCTTCTAAGAGAGTAGTTGATCATCAATCTCCTTTTGTTGGTCAACTATCCTGAGATTTGCTTCCTCAAGCTCTCTCAAGACTTGTTGATACAACTCAGTAGATTTGACATCAACAACTACCTCAGAAGTTTTGGCAAGCTCAATAGCCAATCTTTCATTTTCTCTCACACAGTTATCATGAAATTCTTGTAACATAGTGAAATCTTCCATTAACTTTCCAAGAGAAAGTTTCAGGTTGACCTCACTATTGTTTTGTGAGATGAATGATGGTGAACTGGAAGTAGAGGATACCTCATCATCCTCAAGAGCCATGTTGCAGACATCATCATCATCATCACTGTTAGAGAACAGTCCATCAGAAGAGTTGAAGCTTTCAGCACTTTCAGATTCTTCACCAGCCATCATGGCCTTTCTATTGGTGAACTTTCTGTCTCTTTTTGCTTGCCTTTCTCTTCTCTCCTTAGAGCTCAATTCAGGGCAGTCATACTGGAAGTGCCCTTTCTTTTTGCAATTATAGCACAAATCTTCATCATCATCTTTCTTTGGTTCTTCTCTTCTTTTTTATGATGAAGGTTCAGCTCTACTGGACCTTCTCCTATCAGAGTACTTGTCCTCTGATCTTTTCTCATCAGGCTTTTTGACTTCAGCCTGAGCTTCAGGAGAGTTGTACCTTCACCTGAATTTGTTGTCTTGGTAGAATTTCTTGTATCTACCAAACCTTGAGTTTAGCTTTTCAAACCTCCTAGCCATCAAGGCTAGTTCCTCCTTCATTTCAGTCTTGGAGACTGACTTTGATGATCTGGGGGTGGGCTGCATTTCAGGTTCAGCAGTTTTGGCTTTGAATGCCACTCCCTTTGTTGGATTTGAAGGTTCCTCAACAGGCTTTCTTCTATTGAGGTCGAACTCATAAGCTTTGAGTTCAGAGAAGATTTGTTGCATGGGCATGGTGGAGAGATCCTTGGTGTTTTGCATCATAACAGCATAAACATCCCACTTTTGGGTGAGACTTCTTAAGATCTTCAAACCAACTTCTCTCTTGGAGTACACCTTGCCCAAGGAGTTGATTTCATTCATCACATCAGTGAATCTACCAGCAAACTTGTCAATGGATTCCTCAGACTCCATTGTGAATTGTTCAAACTTTTGCACTGCCACTTGGAGCTTGTTCTCCTTGATCTTGTCAGTGCCCTCACACATTTCTGCAAGAGTATCCCATATCTCCTTAGCAGTTGTGCAGTGGTAGACTCTACCCATGATTGCATATGGAATTGTTTGATAGAGGGTATTCATAGCTAGATAATTCAAATTATCTTTCCTCTTCTCATCAACAGTGAAGTCATCTTCATCTTTGGGAATCAATTCCCTTATATCTGCTCTTTGAGCCTCAGTGACTCTGGGATTGACAAAGGTGAACACAAAAGGACCTCTTGTGATCACTCTCAACATATCAGTATGTAGAGATGCAAGATGAGCCCTCATTCTGATTTTCCAGAAATCATAGTTGTCTATTGAGAACATGGGCAATTTGTGATGAGAAATGTGGTTGACTGGATTTGTGGCCATGTTGTCCAATCCTTGGACAGCAGGAGGTGGAACAGCAGCATTGTTGTTGGCCATATCTCAAGAATAAACAGTTAGTCAACAATTTATAGGATTCCAGATAGATCAGTTCAGTGACCACACCAAATATATGATTTTGATAACCAAGATGGCTTTTCAGAAGCAGTGGTCTTTGAACCCCTGCTCTGATACCACTTGTTGGTCCTTAAAGATGTATACAACAAGTGTATGGGGGGGGGGGGGGAATACACTTGTATGCAAATTCTTTTACTCTATGATCAAACCAGAGCTCAGCAAGGTTGTCTTGGACAACTCTGCTGAAGATGATTAACTCTTCTAAGATAATCAGACTACTAAGTACTATTGAGTACTCAGTTGAATAACTATCTAGGGGAGTTATATGTGCGGAATAGTGGTTGGCCCTTTTAGTTTAGACTCCTTTAGTTTCTGAAATCACTTAGTCAAATCAATACAGTCCAGTTTTCAGGGAACTTGTCCAAATAGGTTTTGCACAGTCTTTGAATGTTTATCCTTTGAAAGATCAGTTTAGTGTGCAGTGTTGAATGTATGTAAGTACATGAAAAGTAAATCAACACAAGAGTTTATAGTGGTTCAGAGACTCAAGCTCCTACATCCACTTTCCCTGATTGAACAGGATAATTCCTTCACTCTTGGAATTAACTTGTTTTATAGTGCCAAGGTGCACTTGATCAATAACACCACTCCTTGGTGAATTGATCCCTATGATGTCTAGAGTCGTAGTACCCTCTTCTCAACTCAGAACTGAACTGTTCTTCTCTCAACAGTCAGCTCCTACCACTTCTACTACTACAACCTTTTCACTTTCACTCTTGAAAGGTATAAAGGTTGAAGTAAGTTTCCAACTAATGAGATATCCTTTACAATGAAGATCAGTGTATAAGGATTAGGATATCTCTCTAAGCTTGTGTATGGATATACAATTGAGTTCAGCTTAGAAGAAGTGTTTGAAGACTAAGATAGTCTTTGAAAGCTTTGAAAGCACTTTGAATTTCTTCTCAAGGTTCAGGCTGAGGTGCTTTGTTGAGGTTAGTTGGATCTATCTCAAATGGTCTTCACACTTCAGTATTTATAGACAAATGAAGAATTTGCCCGTTGGAGAGGCAGCCTCAAATGTCCATAAATGTCTTCTTTTAGTTCTTCAACTTTGAAGACAGAATCTTGATAGTGACATGTCCTCATTTGGGAAATAAACGGTTGTTTAAGCTTTGTCTTCATTCTGCAGCACTCTTCCCAATATCTGACTTTAAGATTCTCTTGTTAAGACTTGGACATGGCTTCTGAAGGTTGTTCCAATGATATGACAACATTCCTTATCAACTGGACAACTCTCCTTATCACTATCAGCAGTCTTGCTTATCAGCAAGGTTGGCTTGCTCTTCTTCCGGTGACTTGGCTTTTACCCTTTCCTTCACTCTTAAGGTGATCTTAGCATGATGAATTGGAAATCTTTAGGGCATTGTTGTCTTTAACTCTTCAGCATGGTTGACCTCAAGTTTTCAGTACACTTCTTCTGAATTGATTGTGCTGAGACAACTCATCTGATCAGCATACTTGTCCTTCAGCAGACTTGATCATGGTTCCAGAATTTGAGCCTTGAGGGGACTTGTTCTTGATAAACTTCAAAGCATAGGTTCCCCCTCAAATTGTGCATCTATACAACTAAGAGCTGCCTAACATACCAGCTTCTCATCTAGCCTTTATTCTATATGTTCTAACATCTCTAGAATATATTCAACTTGACTTAGGCATGTCTCAGGGGGTTTTGGTATTGAATCAAAACATTTCTCATTTTATTCCCAACAGATACCAAACAGAAAGCAAAGAACACAAGATTTATAGTGGTTCAACAAATGTCTACATCCACTCTCACAACTCCAGTCGTGATATTTTATTAACTCTTCTCTTCTTGAGTTTCTTGTGGCGTAAAGTCCCAAGACTAAGACTTTGATCTTTTCGATTATACCTCCAGGTATATCTTCGACCGACTAGTAATTTCACAAGATACTAGCAAATTTGTTTACAACGAATCATAAACTAAAAGTAAAGTAAAACTTCTCTTTGTAGTAGCCTTTGATTCTTCAGATCAGTACAGTGGCTTCTCTTCAGCTTTGATCTCCTTGACTCTGTGAGTTCTTGAATACTTGAATTCTCTTTGATTGCTCTTGAATAATAGTAGTATCAGTAGTCTTTTCAAGTAGAAGATCACACGGTATTTATAAGCATTAGTATGACAGTTAGCAGTTTGTGAAACTAACTCCCAACTAACTCATAACCGTTTCTTGTTGTAACTTCTCTTTTGTAACCAACTTAAAACTTATCCATAAGTCAGCATATCTTCAAATATATCTTCAGTTACGCTTCAAATAAGTTATCCAAACTTATTCTTCAATTCAACTAACTCAGCACAGTAAACTACTCTTCTTAGTTTTACTGCTCTTGGTCAGTCAGCATTTCTTCCATAACTATTCTGCTTCCTTAAAAAATACTTCTCTTGTATCTCTGAACTTCATATTAACTTCTCTTGATAGCCTTCTTACTCTGAAGTAGTCTTCTGATCTTCCTTTGTCTTCTTTAGTCTTCTGACTTTGATCTAATCTACTGTTCTGAACTTTTACAATGCTGAATACAATAGAATAAAAACTTACACATATATAAAACCTATCTATACATCAACTGAACTATATACAAATGAGTACATCTAAGTCCTATACTATAAGCTGTCTATACAATACATTTATCAGCTTAGTTCCTTAACAGTTCATATATCAGATCAGTAACACACTAAGATCAGTAAACTGATTTCATATAACTCAGTTAGAATAACATATAATCACATATATCATTAACTTCAAGTTGCTTTTGGCCATCAAAACATATAATCATCAATTAGAACATTGTTTATAGGATTCATATCCCAACAATATATAATAAATTTATTTCAACCCCGCGTAAAACGCGGGTCTTACACTAGTATAGGCCTAAAGATGAGGGGGGAATGAGGTTCAGAAGGATGAATCAGTTTAACCAAGCGATCTTGGCAAAACAAGTGTGGCGAATCATTGAAAACCCTACGACATTAATTGCACGAGTGTTTAAAGCAAGATACTTTAAGCATGTGGATATCATGGATGTTGAGATTGGGAATAACCCTTCATTCATTTGGAGATCATTGTGCTCAAGTAGACCAGCATTGCAACAGGGACTTCGATGGTTGTTAGGAAACGGAGATACAATAAAATCGTATCAACATGCTTGGGTTCAGGGCTTACAGAAAGGGTTCATAACCTCGAAAATAGCGGCAGACAACAATATTGTGCGCTTCTTGAATAACAATAGGGACTGGGATGAAGAGTTGGTTAGACAAGCTTTCTATTCGTATGAGGCGGAGGCAATGCTTAAAACGATGGATGGAGACGTGGATGCGGACGACATAAGATTTTGGCCACACGATGTATTCAGAAGATATATAGTAAGCTAGGGTTATTTGGAAATAATGAAGGAGGAGGAGGAGCGAGAAAGATGTGATGCTACAACATCTAATCATGAGAAAAGGAAAAAGTGGTGGATTACACTTTGGAAATTAAAACTCCCACCGAAAGTTCAAATTTTTGGGTGGAAAATGTGTTGGGACTTTATCGCCACAGAAGGGAATTTAGCAAAAAGACATATTCTAATTCACCCACGATGTGGTCTTTGTGGATTTCACATGTCATCAACAATGCATGCATTGTTTTTATGTATGGGAGTAAAAAGGAATTGGAAGAAACAAGGCCTGTGGGAAATGATAAAGAGGGGAAGAATGTTATCAACATTGCAATTCTTGATGATGCTGAAAGAGAAATTCTCAAACTCCTATCTGGAAAAGGTAATTGTGATTGCTTGGAGTATTTAGCGTGAAAGATGTACTTTATTGCATGATAGTCAGGTAAGCAAGAGGCAGATTAATACACATGTTGGGGATAAGACGTTACATTATCTGGCTTTTTTCTATAATACGATGCCAAATACCAACTCAGCAAGGGAGGAGAAACCGCTCTCGGGAATGGCCCAACAAATAGATCGATGAACCCCTAGACAGGATGATTGTGGAAGTGGATGCAGCGTTCAATTTGGATGAAAGAAAATTTGGAGTGGGGGGAATTATTTTTAACCGAAATGAAGATATTGTCCTTGGTTTTTTTGAAAAAAATCAACCTCAAAGAAGCCCGTTGGGTGCAGAACTGAAAGCAATTGAGACAGGGATGCGAAAAACATTAATGATGATATATGGGGAAATTGAAGTGAAGACAGATTCACAGTAAGCAATCGGGATGATTAATGAGGGAAAAAATGAGTTGGCATGGAATGTGGTACGGTGGATTCTATTGACAAACTAAAACAAAAATTTGTAGTGTGCAAATTCACCTTTATACCATGGTCAAGAAATGAACGGGCGCATCGGTTGGTCCAAAGGGTAGTTCACTCTACCATTTCTCACGATTGAAATAGAGAAGTTTGGCGAAAGTCATAGGAGAACTACGTTTGGTCAGTTTAATGGTTGCAAAACATACTCTATGTCCACTAAAAAAACACTTTATGTGGGGGTTCGAATTCTGGTGGTAAGGGTATATTTTCGTATGTGTTTTAATTTTGGATATATTGATGGGATTATATTTTTTTAGTCCATTAAGTTACCACAATTTTGAATTTAGTCCACCAGGTTACCACTTTTTGAATTTAGTCCATTAAGTTTCAATTTATTTTGATTTTGGTCCAGTTACCTGCTACAACAGGTTTAACAGGTCATTTTTTAAAACACACCCCATTAAATGTTATACACACCTCAAATGTTAAACACACCACACTAAAATTTAAAAATTATTTTTTTATTACTATACACACCCCCAACTCGTTCCTATTTAATAAATTGCCAAAAATAATTAAATTAAAAAAAATAAGAATTCAAATTAATATGAAAAATATAAATAAAACCTATAAAAAATATGTTATCTTCAAAAAATTAAACAAAGCTAAAAAAAATTAATTAATTTAATTAGTTTTGAAGATTTAGTTGATTTTCTACTATTTTTAAATTTTATTTAGCCTTATTTTCGAAGTTTTTTATAAAAGTTAGAAAGCAAATAAAACATTACTAAAGCAATAGAGTTTTAATTTTTTTTTCTTTTAAATATTTCTTTTATATTACATGAACCTACTAACACCCCATAAATTTTATATACACTTCAAACGTTAAACACAAAAATTCAAAAATCAAATATAATTAAATAAAATCATAAACATATTTAATAAATTGTCAAAAATAATTTAATTAAAAAAGTAAGAATTCAAATTAATATGAAAAATATAAAAAATACATAAATATTCAAAATTTTAATAAAGCTAAAAAATTAATTAATTTAATTAGTTTTAAAATTTTAGTTGATTTTTTAATACTTTTAAAGATTTTTTTATTTAATTTAATAATTTTTTCAAGTTGATTATTTTTTAAATTTATTAAAAATCTTCAAAAATAGTAAAAAAATCAACTAAATCTTCAAAACTAATTAATTTTTTTTAGCTTTGTTTAATTTTTGAAGTTTTTGGTGATTTTTTATAGGTTTTATTTATATTTTTTATATTAATTTGAATTCTTACTTTTTTTAATTTAATTATTTTTAACAATTTATTAAATATATTTATGATTTTATTTAACTATATTTGTTTTTTGAATTTTTGTGTTTAACGTTTGGAGTGTATATAAAATTTATGGGGTGTTAGTAGGTTCATGTAGTATAAAAAAAATACTTAAAAGAAAAGAAAAAATTATGGAGTGTATATTTTATTAATATTTTATTTTTGTTCTAGCTTCTATAAAAAAACGTGGTTAAATAAATTTTAAAAATAGTAGAAAACCAACTAAATCTTCAAAACTAATTAAATGAATTAATTTTTTTTAGATTTGATTAATTTTTGAAGATAACATATTTTTTATAGGTTTTATTTATATTTTTCATATTAATTTGAATTCTTTTTTTTTTAATTTAATTATTTTTGACAATTTATTAAATAGGAAAGTGTTGGGGGTGTGTATAGTAATAAAAAATGGTTTTTAAATTTTAGTGTGGTGTATTTAACATTTTATGGGGTGTGTTTTAAAAAAATGACCTGTTAAACCTGCTGTAGCAGGTAATTGGACCAAAATCAAAATAAATCGAAACTTAATGGATTAAATTCAAAAAGTGATAACCTGATGGACTAAATTCAAAATTGTGATAACTTAATGTACTAAAAAAATATAATCCCTATATTGATATACTCCTTTAGTCCAAAGTTAATAAGTATTTTCGTCTTGGCTTTGTTTTATTTTATTGATAAAATCATACTTTTATATATGCAATATGTGTGAGAGATGTAATCTCTATTGTTATCAAAAAAAAATTTTAACATTTTAAATAGAATAACAAATTTTCAAATTTTATTAAAAGATTAGTTTTTTAATTCAATTTTTATACTATAAAATATAATATTATAAATTTATTTTAGTTCCGCATAAAACACGGGTATTAATACACTAATACGGAGTATGAAATAAAACTGAAGAGGTTTCGTATCCGAGCTATCAAGCACCTCACTTGGGCATCCAAGGTTGCCGATTCGATTCTCATTGGGAACGAAATTTGTTATTTATTATATTTAAGGTGGTGTGATGTGGCTCAATGGTTTGAGGCCCGCTTAGGGGCTCACACGTTCGAAATTCGCTTCCAACGGGGTACGACATATATTCATCCCGAATTCTATATATTAAATAAACAAAAAGATTTGTGACGAAAAAAAATCTCACAATTTACAACCGTCGTTTTCCGTAGATATTTACAATGGAGTTTACGACGGCCTTTTTACACGACCAGTCGTGACTCATGATCATTTTTTACGACGGCCTCTGCGATGAACTAGAACCATCATAATTTGCGATGGTTGGAAAACAATTTATCGCAAATATTTATGACCGTCGTTCTTGTGACTATAGTAAATTCGTCGCAAATCACATTTTGCGACAGTTTCCTACATAAATCGTGTGTTTTGTAGTCTGTGTGTTATTGTAAATAAGTAATCAATGTAATTTTTGTAGGATTAAATCCTTTTAACTTTTTAAAATCGAACAGTTAAGCAGTTAATACAATTTTCCTCTTTACAAATTTTAAAAATGCAATTTGATCTGCTAATTAATCTAAGGATTTAATTAGCGAAGTTTCGAGAGAGACAAAATTAGGTGGGAGAAAGTATTAGATTTGGACTTTTTCGTGTATGGGGCCGGGCCATCATATATATAGACCTCGTGCAAGAGATATTATTTCAGGCCCTGTCACCCTCATGCATGTTATGCTTAATTATTTGTTTTCTTTAGTTATACGTGGGACAGGATAAGATTATGACCCGATTAACTATAAAATCAATATTCCAAGGTTTAAGGGGTGATTTAGGGCACATGTAATCATCTTAATTTTTTAAATTCCACGTCCAAATTAATTAAATTACATGATGCATATATACTTATGTGTTATGGTGTCGATTTTCCTCTTTCACTTTTCGTGTTCAACTGGTATTTTATTCTATTGGATTTTTAACACATGTCGCCTCCAATATTATAGAATGTACGTTGATTATCTTTTAATAAGACACATGTCAATCATCCATATGGTGGAATAAAAATGTGGAAAATACCAAAATTAAAATAGGTGATCTCATTCGATTGTGTATGCAAATCCAAAAGATTTATAATGTTTCAAATCTTTGGTATGCATGTATATCAATATTTGAGGTCGATCGAGGCACATATATGTATCAATCTTCTAAGCTGTGTCGTGTATATAGTTGCTGAAATATCAACGTAATTAAGCACTGCAAGGTACATCTTTCAATAATTCAAATACAAATATTATATAGTTGACAAATGACATGAAACAATTACTAATATTTAAAAATGTATACATATATCATCATGCATGACGTTAGCTAGAATTTTCAGTTCGTCCATGGAAACACAGGAATACTTTGCTCATTTCTGAAAAAGTTATTGGGATCAACTTTGGTCTTCACTTTCACCAACCTGTTGAAATTATCTTTGAAGTAGCTCAACCCATAAACCACCCCTTCCAAATAACTGTTGCGACCGTTGTGGTTGATCCCAATGTCAAGATCCCTGTAATTCAGAAAAGATTCCCTTGGCACCATTGACACATATGGAGTCATAAAACCGTACAAACTCCGAGTAAGGTTTAGGTACCGATTCGCCGCCGCTTCCCCGTCTTCGTTCCAGTTCGCTGCGTACTGGAGTTTAGCAATCACGCCTGCTCGATGTGGAAAGGGTTTCTCTGAAGGGGAAATCTCAGCCATTCGACCTCCGTAGGGGTTGAATGTCAACGACGGAGTTCGCAGTTCCGCCATTTTCTTGAAAAGGAGCTCTAGTCCTTGTTTGGGAATGGGCTTCTTCAAGTAATCGGATTTTCTTTTCAGATGTGTAAGAACCTGAGGAACCCTACTCAGAAGCGCATTTACTGGAGTCCCAGCTGCGAAATCTGTCCAGAAAAGAACTGATTCCACCCAGCTCATTTGCACACAATCTGTTTGATTTAATGCCAGCTCAGGAAACACATTGTTCATGAGAGAGACAAGCTCTTGTGAGTTTCCTAGAAACAATGCCCTGAATGTAGCCCTGTTTGTGCCGTTAACCACGTCCAATGTTAGTCTAACGAACAACTCCTTCGGCAGCTCCGCCGCAATTCTTTGGTACCTGTCAATGAGATAGGTGAAATTCCGGTCATACGTTCGTCGAACCCTAAAAACTGTAACCGTTTCGGGCACTCGGACGAGTTTGATTTTGTACGAGAGCACGACGCCGTAGCTAGACCCTCCTCCACCGGTGATGGCCCAGAAGAGATCCTCTCCCATTGATTTTCTATCAAGAAGGCGCCCGTTGACGTCGATTATCTCTGCGTCGACGATGTTGTCGACGGTGAGGCCGTACTTACGCATCAGGTTTCCGTAGCCTCCGCCGCTGAAGTGGCCGCCTACTCCGACGGTGGGACAAACTCCAGCGGGGAAGGCGTGGGTGCTGCTTTTTTCGGCAATCCTGTAGTAAACTTCTCCTAGGGTTGCTCCAACTTGCACCCACGCTGACTCATCGTTGATCGTGACGTTGATTGATCGTAAGTTGAACATATCGAGGATGAAGAAGTTGGGGACGTCGGACCAGTACGAAATCCCTTCGTAATCGTGGCCGCCACTGCGGATCTTCATCTGCATGTTGTGTGCTTTTGCGCAGATAATGGCGGCCTGGATGTGGGAAACATGCAATGCAGTGAGGATAAGTCGTGGTTTTGGGGTTGACGACTCATTAAAGCGTAGGTTTCTTATGTAATTTTGGAGAACGGATGAGTATGAAGAGTTGTTTTGGGTGTAGATTAGTGGAGAGATTGGAGTAGTGGAGGAATAGTTTTCGAGGCAGTGAATGAAAGCCTGGTGAGATGAGTTAGAAGTAGCCCATGAGAAAGAGAGTAGAAGAGAGAAAATAGCTAAGCTCAAAGAGTACTTCATTTTGTGAAAATGTATGTAATGATGTAATTTTAATATGATTCAGAGCTTGGATTATATAGAGAATTAGTATGTGCGTATTCACGTTAATTAAACTATGTAATAATCGGATAAAGCAAATCTTCCAACATTTGAGTTGACCTTGAAATTTCAATTATGACAAGTAGGCTAGAAACGTGTGATATTTAGCTTTTGACATTTTCGATTATTGATATATCGATCTAGAGAGGTTTACGTGTCTCAGCCAACGTGTGTTATCTATTTCGAGAAAAAAATATGTTTGATCATTTTAATGGTTTTGATTTCGTGTGTAGGTACATGTTACAATCAATATAGGTGATCGATGCTATTTTTTTTAGTGAAAAGATCGATGCTTTAATTTGTTGTAGAAAAAATGATTGAAAAATCGTACTTCTGGATTTCTTATATTAAAGATCTCGTGGCAAATTGATCAAATCCAATATTGTGTATTAATGTTTAATCTCATTTTGTCACATTAAACCATGCACATATATTGTTGATAGTCGATCTAATGTGTTTTTATGTAGGTTGGTTGGATTAATCAAACAAATAATTTATATGGGATGGTAATAATTATTGAGTTGTTATATTGGTTATTCATTAGAAGAGCTCTCGAGACGATTATGAAGAGAGAGAGTAATTTTCGGCTGAGTATTTGAATTGTCTCTATTATAAATTAGGTAAAAAAAAAAAAACACTTTAAATACCATGAGTTGCACTAATTATATTGATTGTGCATTTAGAGAATGACACATACTAGTTTATGTGGCACATTGACCCTTATAATTTAATGACTAATAGCAAGCTGGTGTGGTCGATCTTCTCGCCTTGACTCGTTGGTATGGTCGACTAAGATATATAGAGGTGGTTAATGTTCATGCGTGGCGGAGAGCCATGTGGCATGAGCTTGCCAATCAAGTCGATGAGATGGTCGATCTAGGTGGACGATCAGAAGGTTGCCCATGAGATGACAAGCATATCAAATTGTTGAGGTTGCACTAAATTAATTAGATTTGTATTCAAGGTGTTGATTCTTGATCGATTTTTCTTGGCACTGAGTTGTTCTTGTATTATTCGATGATCGTTGTAATAACCAGGCTTAATGATTTAACATTATTTGTGAAACTATGTGTAACATATATATACAACATATTTTTTTATTACTTTGTGACATTACTGTTCTTTCAACTTTTTGTAAATGAATATCCTTTTGTTTTTGCAATCTCTAAATTACATACCCAACAATAGATTTTTTTTACCGTAACACGGATGGTTTGCCCTATTTTACAACCAGCATCCAATGAAAAATTGACACGCTCTCTAACTTTGAAAAATATTTAATATTTTTTTATATCAAAATGTCCTTATAGTATTTTTTTAAAAATATTAAAAAAAATTCTAAAATTCTTTCCCGAACCAGGTTGGACTGCAGATTTTTCAGATATGATAGCAATCGGATTGGACCTGAGAGAAACAGGGAGCCCAATGGACCCGGCCCGATCTAAGAGGAACGTGCAGTCCCACGGTCTCGGTTCAATCTATTTGATATTAAAGGGGGGGGGGGGGGATTTCATTGAATTGGATCAAATATTAAATTGGATTATCTCTACACTCAATTACATTGAAGAATTTGTAAAAAAATAAATAAATCATATATTGGATCAAGTCAACGACTTAATAAAATTTAAAGCATTGTTTGTTGTAAGGTATGACGGAATCTGTTTTATGTCGAGTTAATTGTAAAATATTCAATCAAGACGAAGAATATGCTGCATGATTGTTGAGTGAAATCCCCACCCAAGTTAATTATCAATAAAAAAAAAAAAAAAAAAAAGGTCTCATAAGAGTTCGTTTTAAAAATAATAAGGATGTTCTTCGCTGACCAAATTTGTGGTCAAATATACTGCTGGCGGAAATGCAACAATAAATGAAAACATCTTAATTGGAATAAAAAAATAAAGTGAAGAGAAGAAAACGATCAAAAAATTTAATGATAATGTTGAAAATAGAAAAAAGTCGTATAACACTTAAACAGAATGTAAATAATAACTTTAATAATGTGAATGATTATGTTATATTTGACTTAATAATTTTTATAAATTACATGGGTTGAAAAGTTGTCCAACTTGATTGAGTATTAATTATCTGAATATATCCTTTAATTCAGTGTACATATATATATATGTGGTTGTTTAGATTTTGATTGAAATTTCTAATTTGATAGGCGCCACACACAGACATTAATTGTTAATTCGTTTATTATATGGTTGGTTCACTAACTTTTTTAAGTTTAATATATCGAACCTATATACAGTATACGTACGAGGCCTAAACGAGCTAGTTAATAATAACAATTTTAAATTTATACTCGTATTATTTATCAATTAATTACAAAATTAAAACTATGCATATATCAAATTCTATCATTTAATTTAATAATTTTAATTACATTTTTACATTTATCACAATTTATTAAGTATAAAAATATAAATTATTCAAGTTAAATTATTAATTACTATAATTTATACTAGATCAACGAGCTTAGTAACGAGTCCGTTCATGGGCTGACTACTAAATTTGGGTTTGTATGTAAATATTGACGACCTTATTACATTATATTATTACCTTTTGTACATATTGTTTCCTTTTCAATATGATTTGGCTTTGAGGTTAATGAGAACGCTCTATGCAGCAACAAACACGAAAATTATCATGGTATCAAAGTCAAAGCCAAATCTATCGTTATCTAAACCCTAGTTTTTAGAAGTTTATCAGCTGCACATTTTTTTTCAGTTCAAAATATGGCTACCGCCTACCGACGGTGACAAGAATAAAGACGGCGATGATATAGGCAAGATTATGTCTCCTTAATTTTCCCACTCCGGCAATAAACCTGGAGACGTATTCGTTACAGATCCCCTTCGTGATGATCAAGCACGGAGCCTCCTTATTTTTTAGATTTTTCTATTATATATTTTATAAGTTTTGTGATTATTGTTTACTCTTTTTATTGAAAGTTTCAAGATTACTTCTCTCAAAATAAATTAAAATGCCTCATAAAATTAATATATATTCTTTTAATATTATTTTATTTTTAAAATTGTTACTCCTTTTTTTACCTACATTTTACTTCAAACCTCACCAAATCCACTTTACACCTCACTAAATCATCTAAAATACCACATATTTATCTTAAATCATCAACCATTAAACTCATTTTCTTAAAAATTACAACTCGTATACCACTCGAATCGGTGATCCACTACAAAAAAACTGTAAAAATACCGACGGATTAACAAAGTCAACCGATTTATCGACGGAATTAAAAAAATTTAACAAAGTCAACCGATTTAACAAAGTCAAATCAGTCGGTAATTAAAAAAATTAAAAATTTAATTCCGACGGAATGAAAATTTCCGTCGGTAAAAATTACCGACGAGATTAGCACCGACGGAATTTTTACGTCGGTATTTCCGTCGGAAAACATTGTTTCCGACCGAATATATGTCTCTATTTCCGTCGGTAAAACACCTCTTTTTTGTAGTTATCTTTACATAAATAAAATAGAGTTTTTACCATCAATCCATATTACATTTTTTGTTAAATTATTTATAATATATATATATATATATATATATATATATTTAACTATTTACATAATTAAGATTAAGAATACCATCTTTAAATTAAAATAGGAAATACAAAGTTTTTTAATTAAAACTAAAAAACATTACATGCATGAAATTTAAATAAAACTTAAAAAATTACAATCGAGTAATTTTTGAAAAAAAAAATTATGACTTACAAAAATTACCAATTACAACAATACAATTAAAAAATTATAAATAATGAAAAAAGAAAAAAAAAATCAAAGCACACGTAGTTCTCTTAAGACTCACTTTTAGTGTCGGTTGTATCGTTCGTCAAAATCTCGTCACTTGAATCCTTGCTAAGAGTTACCTCTTTTGTTCGATGATCTTCGACGTTCATCCAATCATCAAACAAACATTGATTTTTTAAGTGTTCAATATTCAATTTTAAATATCTTGCATTCATCCATACTAAAGGCTCATTCAACGACTATGGTTAACAATGAGCATGCAAATATATATTTTGCAATTAAACTTAAGATTGGATAAACAACATATTTTTTCAACCACCACCTTCAAATATCAAAGTTCTCTAACTCCCCCATTTTATACTCACAAGTAGGAGCATTTAGAAAATTTTCAGGTTCCAATGCAACATTAGTCGGAAATTTTCAAAAAACGTCTTCTAACTTAATTAAGTCGATTCCATTTTAAATTCTTTAAGTTTTTACTTTTTTAAAATACGTTATAAGGTGTCCAATTTATATTCTTTTTATTCAATTTACATTCTTTTGGTTAGAAAATTAAATTTTCCATTGAAAACTAACATGTGTGTTAAAAATTGGGACTTTCGACGTATTTGGTAACTGAGTGCCACATGTAATAAAAATTGTCACATTTAATAAAAAAATATGGACACATCATCCTCTCCTCTCTTATAAATTTAAACAACAAATGTTCCAAAAAATACACCTACAAAACTCAACTCGATGGCCTTGATAAAAAGAAAAAAAAAACTCAACTCGACGGGATTTACAGATAAAAAGAAGCAAATTACAAAGTAAACATACAAACAACACGATCCAACCAAATACAAGAAGATTTCACTTGTATGTTTGCTTTGTAATTTCACTTCTTTTCATTTGTATATTTCGTCGAGTTCTATTTTTTTAGGGGCCGTCGAATTGAGTTTTGTGGGTGTATTTTGGAAAAGAAATTATTTATTTTAGTCCTATAAATTTGAGATATTTCAAAATAAATCTTTTAAGTTTCAATTTTATAAAATACGTCATTTACCTTTCAATTTTAATCCTTTTTTTACATCAATTTTAATCATTTATGTTTTGAAGGAATTAGAATTGGTAAATTTAGTGCCACATATATTAAAAAATGCCACATCACTATCTCTCCTCTATATATATTAAAAAAAAAGTAAAGCTAATAACACCTCAAAATATTTTATACACACCCCATAATTTTAAATACAAAAACAAATGTATATAAAATAACTAAGTAATCCTTATATAAATAAAGAGTAAATAAAGACTAAACACACTCCAATTCTTTTCTACTTACTCTTTATCCCTCAAAAAAAAAATTCAAATTGAATAAAAACTAAAAATATAATTTAAAATATAAATTTTAAAAATTAATTAAAAAAATATTCAATAATACGAAAAACTAAATAAAATTTGAAAATATTTTAAAAGGTCAACTAAATACTGTATTAAAAAATATATGAATGAAAAAATCAATTAAATCCAAATTAAATCTAAAAAATTAAATAAATAAAATAAAATTTATAAAATAATTAAATTAAAAATACCAATTAATTCAATTTTCTAAAAAACTAAATAAAATAAAAAATGAAAGAAAAATCAACTCAATTAAAAAATAAATATTAAGAAAATTAAATAAAAAAATAAAATAGTACTTTTTATTGATTTTTTGTAATTTACAATTTTTTTACGTTTTATTGAATTATTTCAATATTTTTAATTTAATTTTTTTTAATTTTGTTTTGATGATTTAATTTTTAATTTCAGATTCTATTTAACTTTCTAAGAATTTTTTCAAAAAAATTAATTAATTTTAAAGAATTAGTTAATTTTTTAAAATACTTTTAAATTTTAATTACATTTTTAATTTCAGATTTTTTTCAAGTTATTTTTTAAAATTATTTTACTCTTTATTTATATAAGGGTTATTTAGTCCTTTTATATACATCTATTTTTATATTTAAAATTTTGAGGTGTGTATGTAATATTTTGGGGTGTTATTAGTTCTACTTTTTTTTTAAACTATATAGAGAGGAGAGAGTGATGTGGCATGATGATGTAGCATTTTTTAATATATGTGACAAATTCTAATTCCTTCAAAACATAAAATTGATGTAAAAAATGATTAAAATTGAAAGGTAAATGACGTATGATGCGGCCTAAAAATGTCATCTAATGAGGAGTCGACACGTGTATAGAGGATAAGATAAAAGTGGAAAGATGAGACTATGTAATACTCTCTGGATAAAGAATTCCCTCTGGAGATCCCTCTGAAGGGAGCTCCATCTGGAGAAAAGCGTCGGGAAGAATCAGTTTGGATATGAGTTCATAGGCCGTAAATATAGGGGAATGCCGCCATTTTCGGCCCAAGCTGAGTCAAAGAAAGACTTTATCCTCCTTTATCTTAGGGGACGAAGCTCACTAAGAACGAGTAGGGCCGGTTCTGTAGGAGTGGAAAAGGTGGATGACCTAGTCAACTTGGCAAGGCTGAGTCCGGGAGGTAGCTCCGAAAGAGAAGGAAGGCTTGACTTCCTCTCGAGAGGGAATCTCTATAAATAGGTAAATCCAAGGAGATTTCCAAGTTAGACATTCTTACTTTACTAAACTTGATATACTGAAAACAAAACACCTTTCTGATATTCTTTGAGAACTTGTTTGATAAATGAAGGATCTCGAGATCCTTGTGAGATATTGATAAGCCCTATACTGACTTAGGCATCGGAGTGTCCACGCCGGACTCCCCTCCGGCGTGTTCTTTGCAGGTTCTTGAAGATTTCAAGTGAAGGCAGCATATTTGGAGTGATTGTACGTGTTCGAAGAGTGGGATATCCAATTCAGAGGACACTCAATCCTCTCGTGCAAATTTTGGCACATCAACTGGCGCCGTCTGTGGGAAAGAGTTGAAAGATTTTCTCACGAATTTCTACCTGTTCGAGCAAATGGGTGGCGGAAACAACACATCTACTTCGGGAAAGAGACCCCTCGCAGGGGAAAATCCTCCTTTGTCGAATGACCCTACGTCAAAGGGAGGTCGGGGAAAAGATCCAGTTCATACCCCTTCTGGAGTAAATCCGTCAGTGACGCCTAATACAGGATTGGGAGAGGAAAACCATCCCCTCCCAATCGAAGAAGGAACAACAGGGAACATTGAAGCCCCAGAGTTCCGGACCACAGATCCCCAACGAGAGGATATTCCAGACTCGGGACCACTCCTGATCTCTCCCGATCAATTGAACGCCCTCATCAAGCAAGTTGTAGAGAGAGCCTTCGCGGCTCAAGGAGATCGAGTTCCCAGAGCTGCACCAGGGAATCTGGAGATACCTACCCCGAGACCCCAGGAAGAGGCACCTGGAGCCTCCCAAGTGTTGTCCAAAGAAATGGGGATGCGGGCAGAAGAAGACGATAAGGTGCCCTCCCGAGCGGAAAGAAGCATTCCCCTTCGGAATACAAGAAGGAATGCAGATTTGGCACCCCGAGAGACAGAACTCCCTGAAACAGAAGAAAGCACCGATGATACCTATGGAGGGCCAGTCAGCGACCAACTACAGGCCCTACAGAAGGAGATGGGGGATATGAGGAAGCAAATGAACAACCGAACTAGTAGATCCGCTCATGTCTCTGGATGTCAGTTCTCCCCTAACATATTACAGGACGAACTGCCATTCAATTTCAAGCCCCTTAATTTTGAATACGATGGTACGGCAGACCCGTACGAGCACCTAGTAAGGTTCGAGAATGCTGCGTTATTACACCGTTATGGAGAGGGAATCAAATGTAGGGTATTCCTAACCACCCTAGATAAAGCAGCACAACAATGGTTCACTCAATTGGAACCCAATACAATCCAATCCTGGGAGGAATTCAGTGAGTTATTCCTCCATCAATTTGCAAGTGCCCGGAGACAGCCGAGGGCCACTTTGACCCTCTTCAATCTGAGACAGGGGGAGGGCGAGAGCTTAAGAGCTTTTCTCCGGAGGTTTAATCAAGTAGCTCTGGAGGTCCCTACGGCCTCTCCGGAGGTGAAGATCAACGCTCTTACTAACGGATTGCGTGATGGAGACTTTTTCTCCTCCTTAGCTAAGAAACCGGTTAAGAACTTTGATGAGTTGCTGCATAGAGCAGAGAAGTACCTCACTCTGGAGGAGGTTCGAAAAGCAAAAAGACTGGAGATTAGGCCACAAGATCGAGAGAGGAGAAGGGAAGGCCCCTCCAGACGATTCAGTCCAGAGGTCCCTCGGACCTCCGGATCAACAAGAGACAGCAATCCCTCCGGAGGTCCCCGGTCTGGCCCTCGCGGGAGGTTTGAGAAATACACACCCTTGAGAATTGAACCTGCCGAAGTACTGGAGGTAGCAGGAGATCATCCAAACTTGAAATTCCCATATTCCAGAGGTCGAGGACCTTAGAAGCCCAAGTCTGATCGATTTTGCCGATTTCACAATGAATATGGACATGACACAAATCAGTGTTACCACCTGAAAGACGAGATTGAAAGGATGATCCAAGCGGGCCATCTGAAAGAATTTATATTTAGAGACAGGCAGGGCCCTCGGGGGCAGAAGCGAAAAGAACATGAAAGAAAACCAGAAGAGAAGGAAACCAGAGAGGCGGCCGAGGATATGCCCCCTCCACCGCCAAAGAGAGGAGTAATCCACATGATTGTGGGAGGGCCAGAAGATGGAGATTCCTTTCGGAAGAGAAAACAGAGTGTCCGAGCTCTAAAAGCAGAGCAAGGAGGCCAGTTAAGAGAAGTGGGACGTATGACGGAGACGCCCAATATCCGATTTGGGCCGGAGGATGTGAAGGGAGTTAAGGAAGATCACAACGATGCTCTGGTGATCACTACCGACATAGCTGGGTTCGATGTTGCTCGAATCTTCGTAGATACAGGGAGCTCAGCTGACATTATGTTTTTTGAGTGTTTCAAGAGAATGGAGCTGAGTGTGAAGCTGCGACCTGTAGATACCTCTCTGTATGGTTTCTCCAGAGGTGTCATCCAACCCTTGGGATCAGTAATGTTACAGGTAGGATTGGGGGACGCTCCAGCTCGAAAGGTCCACTTGGTGGAGTTCCTCATCGTAGATATCCCTTCATCATACAATGTAGTGATGGGACGACCTAGCTTGAACCTCTTTCAGGCAATCATCTCTACATTTCATATGAAAATGAAATTCCCTACAGCCACAGGAGTGGGAGAAGTAAGAGGAGATCAATACCCAGCACGGAAGTGCTACACAGAGTCTGTAAAGATGGCGGACAGAGCCCTAACCAAGGGCCTGGAACGGACGAGAGGAGACGACCCTGAGGTCAAGAGAAAGAAAGTGGAAGGAGTAGCACCTGAACAGGTGAATGTTAAAACAGATGAAGAGCTGATGAGCGTGGAGCTCTTCCCAGGGAAACTCGGTTTCGCTACCAAGATAGGTACCCAACTGGGACCTGAACTTACAGAGAAGTTAATCTCTACATTACGTCAAAATTCCGATATATTTGCATTCTCTCCAGCTGACATGACAGGTGTCCCTCCGGAGATAGCAGTACATTGCCTTAATGTTGATCCAAAAGCAAAGCCAGTGAAACAAAAGCTACGAAATTTTGGAGTTGAGAAGAACGGTATTGTGAAAGAGGAAATCGAAAAGTTATTGGAGGCGGGACATGTGGTGAAAGTCCAATTCCCAGAATGGCTTTCCAATGCAGTGCTAGTACCTAAAGGAGGAGGAAAATGGAGAATGTGCATCGATTTCAGGGACCTCAACAAGGCATGCCCTAAAGACCACTATCCGTTACCAAGGATAGACCAGTTAGTAGATGCAACTTCAGGCTTCGAGCTGCTAAGCATGATGGATGCATACCAAGGATACCACCAAATCCAGCTGAACCCCTCAGATGTCTCCAAAGTGTGCTTCATAGCAGCGTGCAGAACGTTTGGCTATGTTCAGATGCCATTCGGATTAATCAATGCTGGAGCAACATATCAAAGGATGGTCGACGCTGTCTTTCGAAGACAGCTGGGAAGGAACATGGAGATATATGTAGATGATATGCTGGCCAAGAGTGTGAAAGCAAATCAGCATGTGGAGGATCTGGAGGAAATTTTCCAAGTAATTCGAGAGAACGGTATCAAGCTGAACCCAGCCAAGTGCTCTTTTGGAGTAAAATCAGGGAAGTTCCTCGGATACATGGTCACCCAAAGAGGGATAGAAGTGAATCCAGCTAAGGTGAAGGCCGTATTGGACATGCAGCCGCCGAGAAACGTGAAAGAGCTCCAGACGCTCAACGGGAGGATTGCAGCATTGAGCAGATTCATAGCCAGATCTGCTGAAAAAAGTCACCCCTTCTTTAAAATTCTCAAGAAAGGGGCCAAGTTCGAATGGAATGAAACATGTCAAAAGGCCTTTGAAGACCTGAAGCATCATTTTTCTCAGCTGCCGAAGCTGACAAAGCCTTCTCCCGGTGATACTCTCATTTTGTATCTCTCCGTAGGGGAATTCTCACTAAGCACCGCCTTGGTCAAAGAAGAGGGATCTCTTCAGCATCCTATTTATTACGTCAGTAAGGTCATTCAAGGGGCCGAAGCTCGATACTCAGAAATTGAGAAGGCTGCTCTGGCCGTGGTAGTTACAGCGCGAAGGCTGCGCCCAAATTTCCTCTCTTACAAAATACTGGTCCGCACTAATTACTTGTTGAAACAGGTTATAGGGCGAGCAGACCTCTCCGGAAGGATGGTGAGATGGGCAATCGAGCTCCAAGAATATGACGTGGATTTCGAGCCGCGGAAGGCCATAAAAGCCCAAGCTTTGTCCGATTTCATCCAAGAGTCGACCAAACCAGAGGAAGCCGAGGGATGGAAGGTGTACGTAGATGGCTCAGTGACTCTGAGCGGATGTGGAGCAGGAATAGTGTTAGTGGGCCCTCAAGGAGAGGACTTACAATTCGCAGTGAGGTTTCAATTCATGACCTCGAACAATGGAGCAGAGTACGAAGCTTTGATCAGAGGAATGGAGATGGCATTAGAATTGGGAGCTCCAAAGGTAACTCTATACTCCGACTCCCAGTTAGTTGTTCAACAGGTGAATGGGGAATATGTAGCCAAAGATAGCAGGATGGCTGCCTATCTGGAACGAGCCAAAGAAGTGATGGGCAAATTTCAAAAGTGTGAGGTAGTCCAGGTACCTCGAGAGAAAAACATGCAGGCGGATAGCCTCTCCAAACTCGCTAGCTCCACAGAGTTTGACGGACAAGGAACAGTGACCTTGGTAGTTGCAGAAAGGGAGACCCTGGAGAACCCCATTGGTTCTATTGAGGAGGGAGACGATTGGAGAAGAGCTATATGGGTGGAACTCACCAAGGGAGCAGACGCCCCTACCACCAGAGAGACCCGAGCCCTTCGGATCAAATATTGTATTATCGGAGGGCACTTATACAAGAAATCGTTCACACAACCATATTTGAGGTGCATATCAACCCGAGAAGCAAGATACGCACTCAGAGAAATCCATGAAGGTAATGCAGCTAGTCATGAAGGATACAAAGCAGTGGTGAAAAAAGCTTTAAGGGCTGGATTATATTGGCCCTCCATGACAAAAGACGCTAGGGAATTTTTGAAAAAATGTGTCAAGTGTCAGAAAAATGGTCCATTGATAAGGACCCCTGCAGAAGAGATGGGAGCTATGCACTCTCATTGTCCCTTTGCTAAGTGGGGAATCGATTTGGTAGGGCCCTTCCCTCCAGCCTCTGGAGGAAGAAAATTCCTGATAGTAGCAGTGGACTATTTTAGCAAATGGGTGGAAGCTGCTCCTCTGGCTACGATAGATGAAGAAAATGTGATTAAATTCTTGAGAAAACAAATTTGTTGTAGATTCGTAGTACCCAGAATATTGGTCTCTGATAATGGAACACAGTTTAACGGAGAAAATGTACGAGGATGGTGTGCGAGACTAAACATAATACAGATATTCACCTCCGTAGCTCATCCTCAAGCTAATGGACAAGTGGAGGTTACTAATCGAACGATAGTAGATGGTATTCGAACAAGGCTGACGAAAATAGGAGGGGGATGGGTGAATGAGTTAGATAATGTATTGTGGTCATACAGAACTAGTCCAAAGACAGCAACTGGAGAGTCCCCCTTTCAGCTGGTCTACGGAGCTGCGGCGGTGATACCTCCAGAGGTCGTGTTGCAGTCTCACCGAATTGCCCAATTTGAAGAACATCAGAATGAAAGGTTGGTGAGAGAGGCCCTAGATTTAATGGAAGAAGAAAGAGAGATGGTTAGAATACGTGCTGAAAGATATAAGAGCAGAATTAAAGCTGCATATGACCGAAGGGTGATCCCGAGGTCCTTCAGAGCGGGGGACCTGGTGCTAAGAAGAGCTGATGCCCTAAAGAATACGGGAAAATTAGAGCCCAACTGGGAGGGGCCTTATAAAATCACACAGGTACTGAAGGGAGGAGCCTATAGACTGCAGAGCATGGAGGGGGTTGACATAGCTAGACCCTGGAACGTTTGCCATTTGAAGAGATTCTTTATTTGAAGAAAGTGTAAGGTCTTGAGACCATTTATGACTTTTGCTTTGTGATTTTTTGCATTGATTCATATTTTGCTTAATGTATTTCGTGGCTTCACCGGAGCTCTTTTTCCCTCTTTACGGGTTTCCCCTTTGGGGTTTTTCCGTAAGGAGGTTTTTAATGAGACCGGCGTAGGTTATCTATGGCCTATGTTGAAAACTGACAATAAATCAATGAAGCTTTATTCCTTTTTGAAAAAGATCTTATATAGAATTATCATGCCTTGATTATCTTTCTCATATTTGAATATGCGATGTACGAATATAAAAATGACGAGTGTGAGAGACACTCAGAGGCCTAGAGGCCAAGGTGCTCCAGAGAGCCCTCATCTTACTTGAGACCCAAGTGGGTTAATGAAATGAGAAGATTTTATGAATTAAAATCTTTTAAGAATAAGAGTGAGAAACACTCAGAGGCCTAGAGGCTGAGGTGCTCCAGAGAGCCCTCATCTTACTTGAGACCCAAGTGGGTTAATGAAATGAGAAGATTTTACGAATTAAAATCTTTTAAGAATAAGAGTGAGAAACACTCAGAGGCCTAGAGGCCGAGGTGCTCCAGAGAGCCCTCATCCTACTCGAGACCCAAGTGGGTTAATGAAATGAGAAGATTTTATGAATTAAAATCTTTTAAGAATAAGAGTGAGAAACAATCAGAGGCCTAGAGGCCGAGGTGCTCCAGAGAGCCCTCATCCTACTCGAGACCCAAGTGGGTTAATGAAATGAGAAGATTTTATGAATTAAAATCTTTTAAGAATAAGGGTGAGAAACACTCAGAGGCCTAGAGGCCGAGGTGCTCCAGAGAGCTCTCATCTTACTTGAGACCCAAGAGGGTTAATTAATGAAATGAGAAGATTTTTGTGAATCAAAGTCTTTTAAGTACAAGAAGGTGAAACACTTAGAGGCCTAGAGGCCGAGGTGCTCCAGAAAGCCCTCACCATGCTTGAGAACTACAAAGACTAGATAATGAAAAGGACAGGTTTTATGATCCAAGACCTTCTAAAAGAGAGAGACAAATAGAAGTTCAGGAGTCAAGAGAAGAGTGAGGATGTCTCCCCATAACCAAGTCACATGAAATCAAAAGACTGTACAACCAAGAGATGATTCCAACATAACCTACAAGACCAACAAAAGGGGGGGGGGGGGGGGAAGAGAGCACACCTCCAACATATTCTTTACTGGTCTTGTAAGTTACTCATGCAAGCAGAAAAGAAAAAGCCAACAAACAAGCAATATCAAGCTAATACGATCACTACAAAAAGCCCCCACATATCCAGGAGTGTGGGGTCCCCTACAAAGTATGAGAGCAAGTATTATGAGCAGAAAATAAAGAGTGTAGCGAAACAAAAGAAAAGTAAATTGTTCGTTGTGACCATGGAAATATGAAATTTAAACTGCTTTTTCAATAGCAGCCTCCTCAGCAACAGCCCTCTCGACCTCAGCTCCTTCAGCTCCTCCAGCAGCACCCTCCTCCTCAGCAACATTGTTGCTAGATCCTCCGCCCTCCTCTGGACCCTCTGTACCTCTCACGGTAACCTCAGCGCCTGTCCGTCCATCTACCCCTATTGCCACTTTTGGAGCGGAGACGTAAGGATAAATCAGATGCTCTAGAGGCTTTAGCTCAGCCATACCCACCTTGGCAGCCTGCAACTTGGTGATGGCCTGACCCATTCCGGGTAACCACCAAGGACTGTCGGGGCTCTCCTTAGGATCCCCCAAGAATTTCGGAGGAGTAGCGAGTTGATCTAGGCGAAACTCACGGGAGTAAGTTCCGTCGAACCCCGGGGCTGAGTGCTCGGCCACGGCATTGCTGAAGCCATGATCCATGAAGTGAGGGATATGTGGCCCCATGGCGCATAAGAAGCTTGAGCTTTTTAGGAAGCTGGACAGCCACTGAGTATGAAGAGTCCCCAAGAACTCTTGACCCAAGGAGGAAGTGAACAGAGACTTAATGCAAGCCTGCACTCCAACATCCGGCAGCTCGCGTTCCATCCGTCCCACCTCCTGTACCAGATATTTAATCCTGGCTGCATCCTGCTTGCTTTGAGCCCGTAAAAGAGACAACTTCTCAGGTAGAGCTTGAGCTCGTTTATGGGCCTTGTCCTTCTCCGTAGTGATACCCTTGAGGGTTGACTGGAAAGAAGACGCTTCAGCCCGGAGAAGTTCGAGCTCAGCCACCATCTCAACACATTGGTCGAGTATCTTAGCGTAAACAAGACCAAACTACAAAAGGAAAAGAAACAATGTTTAAGATGTGAAGAAGGCAGAGACCGTGAAAATAATAGAAAGTACCTCTGAAAAAAGATGAGCACCACGGAGCAGTTGATCCTCAGGAAGGGGCGTGTCGGATAATTCAGTGTTAGAAGGAGCAGGACATCGGTCGATAAGGCGATGGAGAGGTTCGTACACAGTAGAAGGGGGAGCTTCCTTCTCGGCAAGAGCACAGGTAGCTTTTCCCTTCTTCTTCTTAGAGGTGCCACAGTCAGAGAAGAAGGCGTTGGCAGCTGAGCGGGTTCTTCTGGCGACTGAACCTGGGACCTGAGCAGAAGAACTAGGGAGAGGAGGAACTTTCGAAGGACTCTCTGGAGCCAGGGTCTTTGCTGAGCTCTCGAGAGCAGGAGACTGAGGAGCTTTTGGAGGATCTTCTGGAGCAGATAATACATGGGCCTTCACTATGCTGAGAGCAGGGGCATCCCGTGAGATGTGAGTTAACCAACCCATTGCTGCAGATAACCAAGAAGATGCTCAGAACGTAGAAAAATAGCCACATACAAGAAGCAAAATACAAGAATAAAAGATTTTTTACCATCTCGAGAATCTAAAGGGAAATCTTGAGGGCAAAAGCCAAGGTGGGAGAGGATGCGAGGATTTTTGCAAATACCAAGAATATCAAAATAATCGTTCAGACGGACGTGGGTATTGAGCCTCGTCATAACAGTGTGATTTGAAACGGAGTAAGCTTTCAGAGGAGGAAGAGGTATTCCGGGATTGTGGAATATCCAGTTTTCATGAGGAAAGGGCCAATCAGTGGGGCTAGTAACAAAAAAATAATAATCTCGCCAGGATGACTCTTCTTCGTGTACTTTTTTCATAAACCTGCAAACACGAGATCTCCTCCCACTAACATAGAAAAAACCATCGTTCACTTTACAGGAGTGTGGCTCAGAAACAGTTCGGCAGAAGGTTCACCGCTATTCCCTTTCACTAAAATAAAAAATCCCACCATGGTACGGATAGCATTCGGAGTAAACTGATTAATAGGGATCTGCATGCGGGTCGATATGGCAGCCAAATAAGGATGAATCGGAAATCGAAGTCCTGCCCTAAGTTGAGCTTCGAAAAAGGCAAGAGTTCGGGGTTCGGAGAGATCTGGGCGTTCATTTGAGCGAGGAACGCGAAAGGTATACTCTGACGGAAAGCCATAGGCTTGAGTAAGGCTAACTAGGTGAGTATGGTCGATTTGAGAAAAAGTGGAAATTCTATTCTCTGGACTCCCCATCGGAAAGGAAGTAGATTCAGAGGGGTTTTGGCTTATGGCTTCCGGCGGAGAAAGAGGGCTCGACATTGACTAACAAGTGCTAATAAAAGAAGAAGAGAGGGATATCTAGGTTACCTTGATTAGGAGGACTACGAAATTAGTCGGGGCGACCGGCGACGGCGAAACTCGGGAGGAAGAGCGCCTGAGAAGAAAGATGGAGACAACAAGGGACTTTTGGAAGAAATGAAATTCAAAAAGGAGAAGAAGAAAGGACGCGGTTGCGTGGAGTAAATGAAAGGAGATGGGGTAGAATCAATGATTTTCCTCGGGAGGATAGCAGGAGAGAGAGAAAAGTGACCGCGTGGGGCCCAAGCGCGGAAGCCGAAACGTCTTCAAGGCTGGAGGCGGGAAAAGCCTTTGAAGAAGGACATTTTTTGAAATTTCCTCTCCGAAGCAGGAACAGTACACGTCTCTCCAGAAGGGCCTCTATATCAGGTCCATGGGAATTTTCTACTCTCATAAAAGATATCTCCTTTTTACGAGAGTAGGGGGAGTAGATGATGCGACCTAAAAATGTCATCTAATGAGGAGTCGACACGTGTATAGATGATAGGATAAAAGTGGAAAGATGAGACTATGTAATACTCTCTGGATAAAGAATTCCCTCTGGAGATCCCTCTGGAGGGAGCTCCATCTGGAGAAAAGCGTCGGGAAGAATCATTTTGGATATGAGTTCATAGGCCGTAAATATAGGGGAATGCCGCCATTTTCGGCCCAAGCTGAGTCAAAGAAAGACTTTATCCTCCTTTATCTTAGGGGACGAAGCTCACTAAGAACGAGTAGGGCCGGTTCTGTAGGAGTGGAAAAGGTAGATGACCTAGTCAACCTGGCAAGGCTGAGTCCGGGAGGTAGCTCCGAAAGAGAAGGAAGGCTTGAATTCCTCTCGAGAGGGAATCTCTATAAATAGGTAAATCCAAGGAGATTTCCAGGTTAGACATTCTTACTTTACTAAACTTGATATACTGAAAACAAAACACCTTTCTGATATTCTTTGAGAACTTGTTTGATAAATGAAGGATCTCGAGATCCTTGTGAGATATTGATAAGCCCTATACTGACTTAGGCATCAGAGTGTCCACGCCGGACTCCCCTCCGGCGTGTTCTTTGCAGGTTCTTGAAGATTTCAAGTGAAGGCAGCATATTTGGAGTGATTGTACGTGTTCGAAGAGTGGGATATCCAATTAAGAGGACACTCAATCCTCTCGTGCAAATTTTGGCACATCAACGTATTTTGCATGTAAAGTTGAAACTTAAAGAATTTATTTTGGAATGTCTCAAACTTATAGGACTAAAAAAAAATTTCCTCTATTTTGGAACATTTGATATAAACAAAATTTGATATTTATATTCATAAGAGGGGGAAGATGACGTGACCATATTATTTATTACATGTGGCGCCCAATCAACAAATTTACCGGAAGCCCCAATTTTAAACACACGTTCGAGCCGCGCGTTTCAGTTTTCGGCGAAATTTTTAATTTTCGATAAAAATGATGTAAATTTGACACTTTTTAACAGATTTAAAATGAAATTAATCTAAGTTATAAGATGTATTTTGAAAATTTTCAAGATGTAAATTGGACACATTAGGACGTATTTTAATTTGAAAAAGTGAACTTAAAAGATTTAAAATGAAATCAACCTAAGTTACAGGATGTAACAATCGGTGCACTTCAGTATCTTACAATTGTACAATCGAATCACTCATTTGTTGTAAATCATGCAAGTTAGTTTTTGCAAGCGCCAACTCTTGTTCATTTTTCTGATGTCAAACATATCCTTCAATTGGTCAAGGGAACTGTCCACTTCAGCCTCACGTTTACACATAGTCTGGACACGACCAGCGTTGGCTATTCTGACACAGACTGAGCCTGTTGTGTTGAGACATACGGCTTTACTTATGATTACTCTATCTTTCTAGGTGGAAATTAAATCTTTTTTCTTGGAGTGCTAAGAAATAATCAATTGTTTCACGCTCGAATTGTGAATTTGAATATCGTACCTTAACCAATGTTTCAGATATCTTTTATATATTTATTTATATATATATATATTATAATATAAAATGTTAATATAACTTATTGTTGGTCCCAAAAGTTGAGTTAAGATTGAGTAAGCTAAGAAAAAGTCTAGAGGGGAGGGGTGAATAGACTTTTCAAATTCTATCAAAATATCAGAGTTTAAGTGCGGAAATGTGTTTTGTACAGTACTGTTCTTAGAATCAGCTCAGTACTTAACAGTTAGCTTTTATACTCAACTTTTCTTTAAATCTTTCCTTAGAAAACTTACTGTTCTTGTTCAACAAATATATCAATAGATAATCAAAACAAACAATAAAGAACACAAGATTTTATAGTGGTTCGACAAATGTCTACATCCACTCTCACAACTCCAGTTGCGATGTTTTATTACTCTTCTTCTTGAGTACTTGTAGTTTAGAGTCCCAAGATTAAGACTTCGATCTTGTCGATTATACCTCCAGGTATATCTTCGATCAACTAGTAATTTCACAAGTAACTAGCACACTTGTTTACAACAATACAAACTTAAAATGAAAAGTAAAACTTCTCTAGTAATAGCCTTTGATTCTTCTCTTCAGTTCTGTGGCTTTTCTTCTTGCTTCGATCTTCAACTCTGTGAGTGCTTGAATACTTGAATGCTTCTTGATTGCTCTTGAATAGTAATTGTATCAATAGTCTCAGTAGTCTTTTCAAGTATAAAATCATACAGTATTTATAAGATCTAGTAAGACAGTTAGCAGTTTGTAAACTAACTCTCAACTAACTCATAACCGTTTCTTGTTTTGTAACTTCCTTCTTTTTGTAACCAACTTATCTTATCTTTCCAAGTCAGCATATCTTCATATATCTTCAGTTACGCTTCAAATAAGTCATCCAAACTTATTCTTCAAACAAACCAACTCAGCACAGTAAACTACTCTTCTTAGTTTTACTGCTCTTGATCAATCAGCTCAGTTCTTCAAAACTGTTCAGCTTCCTTCAAAAATACTTCTCTTGATTTCTTCATTCTCTGAAATAGTCTTCTGATATCTCTTAGTCTTCTTTAGTCTTCTGACTTCAATCTAATCTACTGTTCTAAACTATTACAATGCTGAAATACAATAGAATACAACTTTACAAATATATAAAACCTATCTATACATCAACTGAACTACATACAGATGAGTATAACTAAGTCCTATACTATAAGCTGTCTATACAATTCATTTATCAGCTTAGTTCATAAACAGTTCCTATATCAGATTAGTAAAACACTAAGATCAGTAAACTTAAACTTCATATCTCATTAAGATCAGTAATCTTACATCATATAACTCACATAGAAAATCATATAATCACATATACCATTAACTCTAAATTTGCTTTTGGCCATCAAAACATATAATCATCAATTAGAACATTGTTTATAGGATTCATATCCCAACAATTTCCCCCTTTTTGATGAAGCCAAAAGTACTTAAACATTAACAGATTAGTAGTTAAGATATATAGTTAATCATATTAGTTCATCAAATCAAAAATCAGATTCATATTCAAAATAAGATCAGATATGTCACATATTACAACTAAGTCACATAATCACAGAAATACTAAAATAAAGAAAACAAAGATAAGGTTAAGAAATGTTATCTTCTTCAGCATAGTCCTTCATCTTCAGTCTTTATTAGGAATTCTGAATGCCAAATACATTCTGTTCTTGATATCCATCATGTGATTGTGATCAGTGACTCCTTCATCTTGAATAATCTGAGAGATAATGTTTCCAATCTCTGAGTAATCTGGTTCACCATTCTCTAACCTTGGAGGATCCCATACAGGTTCTTCCGGACATAAAATCTGAATACGTGCACCAGCAACCAATAACAATATATGCTCCCAGAAGTTCCTTGCTATGTTCATCATGAACTCATCAAAGTCAAAATACATATCTTCCTTGCTAGAATGATCACCAAATTTCTTCACTTTGAAATTAGCAATCTGCCATTTCTTTTTCAAATTATTCCAGTAATCCATATCTTCTGGATCAACAATAAATTCCATGAATTATTCATCCAGAACAGTTCCAACATATTTTGATTTCATTTTCCTTTTCAATGCAGCAACTCGATTATCAAACTTTTTCCTTGCAGCTTCTGCATCTTTCAACTTTTGCTTTTTAACCTGTTCATCTGTTCTTTTCTCAGCCAAATCAATTTTCTTTTGAGCAAGCATCTGATTATGCTTCTCAATTGCTTCAGCCATCTTCACATTACTTGGCCTACTATCAGAAACATCATGCTTCAACTTGCTTTTAGACCTGGTAATCCTTCCAGTCTCTTCAGCCTCTTCTTCATCATCTACAATAAGTTTCCTTTTCCTTTTTCCAGAAGAAGATTCAGCAATGTTTTTCTGAGTAGCAATCTCTTGAGATTCAGAATCAGGATTTTGTTGTCTTAACTTCAGACTAATGATTTCTTCTTTCAAATCATCAATACTAGCTTTCAGCTCATCTTGACTCACAACCAATTGAGCTTGTTGAGTTTGAGTCTGCTCCATCACTTTCATCACTTTATCTTCCCCCTTTTTGGCTTCATCCTGCCAATCTTTCAAGGGTGTCAAAAGTAGCTCTACTTTCTTTTGCAGCTCAGTAGAAAGTGTCTTCTCTTGCAATCTATGCAGATCATAGATCTTAGACATTGTGAATTCCATTATCTTGTCATATGAATTGGCAGCAGTTAAACTTTCCAATTTCTCAGTGGCTTGTTGAAATTGCTTCAAAGTAGCCTCCAGCTTGCTTTGTAACTCTTCATTATGCTTTTTCAACATCTCAAAGCTAGAGTTATCATGCACTGTCTCAGCAGGAACAACTCTTACTGTCTCATCAAGCACAGTATTCTCAGCAGCAATGACTGGTGTGCTTTCCAACTCATCAGCACCCAAATCTTGTTCCACTAAGACTTCAGTTTCTTCAGGAACAACTGAATTTGCAAACATCTCAGTTGCATTTGTATCAGCTTCATAGTCAGCTTCCATATCAGCTTCCAAATCAGCTTCCAAATCAGCTTGGTTATCAGAATTTCTAACATCAGCATCATTAGCTTCCATGTTGACATCAGTATCAACATTTTCATCAACAGACTTAACCATAGAATACTTGCAACCAGTTATTCTTTCAATCAACTGAATAACAGACTCAAGAGTGAATAATTCAGTGTATGAATTAACATCTGCAGCTTCTCTCTGTTCTTGTTCACAGTCATGGAACACAGAAAGACCACCCATACCTTCAGCTACAATCATCAGCTCAGCTAGACCTAATATTCTAAGATATACCCAAGTACCTATCCTTAGAAGTTGCTCAAAGGATCTAGTGCTGTCATCTAAACGATGAAAGCTTTTGAGAAGAGCATTTCTCAACTTGAATCTAATCCTCTCTTCCTTATCACAAACAGGATAGTCCATCAAGAACACTGAATCTGGTTGGATAATCTCAGGTTCTGGGGAAGAGGTAATCTCAACAGGTTCAGGAGAAGGTATATGTTCATGCTCAGTAGAGTGATCATGAACTGGTTCAGGTTCAGGAGAGAAATGAGGGGTAGGGTTATGGTGAGGACTAGATTGGGGAGTGGAATGAAAAGAAGTGTTCTGAGGGGTTGAGTGAGGAGTGTTCTGACGAATAGGAGAGTAGTGAACTGACTCCTTAGAACAGGAAGGCTCAGCTTCAAGGGGTTGGGCTTGGATAGAATGAGAGGTTGAGGGAGAAGGGGTAGTGTTCTTGAGGACTCTTCAGGGTCTAAGAACACCAGAAACTTTAGTTCTCTTATGTGAAAGAATGAGGCTCGAAGAACTTACCTCTTGTTCCACAGAAGACTCCTTCACTCCAGCAACAGATTCTTCTGATTTTTCAGAAATGGCCCTAGCTGATCTACCTCTTCTTAATCCAGCTCTGTGAGGGTCATGTCTAGCCTTCGTTCTCAACTCCGGCTCATCATTGTCAGAACGGAACATAGAACCACCAGATTCTTGGGGTTGAGGACGATTCCTTTGTTCTTGTTCAAATTTGATAGACTCTTTCTTGAACAAAAACTTGCCCTGATGAAATCTTTTCGGAGGACTCCAATCCATCTTCTTCTCAGCTAATTGAGGCAATAAGATGCTCAATTTACTTCCAAAACCCATCCAGGATTTAATGGAAAATTCTCTATTGTCCTCATCAAACAACACTTTTTCTCTTTCAGCCAACAATCTGCCAAGCAGAAATCCTTGCCAATCACCATCAACGCGATCAGTGATTGCGGCCATAATACGAATCTTGAGATTAGTGAGGGCATCTTGACTGAAGTGTTGCCCTAACAAACATTTTCCAGCAATGTCCATCAACAATTGAAGACCTTCTGGAAGAATTTCCTTCTTCAAATTGGTGAGAGTTGCTGGGTCAACATTCAACCATCTGCCCACGCGAGCCTTTTCTTGCCGTGCCATATAGCTCAGAATGTCTATCAGCCCGTCTGGTAGATTGAAAGCGATTCCAAGGGTTTCTTTGGAGATGACAACCCTATGACCAGAAACTATCGAACGAATGTTGTTCGTATCACCTTGCACCTGTAGAAAGAATTCCATCGCCTCAGGTTCGTAAACCTTTATGGGAAATGATTCTAGGTACTTACGTAACCTGCATTATTCACACATGGTGAGAATGGCTTGATTCTCGTCCTTTTGTCGTCCAGTGAAGTAGACAGAGTTTTCAACAAAAAATCCTTTCTCACGAAGCCATCTGGGTGAATCAAATGTACCTACAACTTCGTTTTTTTCGTTAAGAATATCAATAATCACCATGGAGTAGAAATGTAGAAGTGTAGATGAAAGATTAGGATTATCGTGAGTTTACAGAAATTCTGCAGAGAGATTTTGAGTGAGGAAGAAGAAGAAGTTAATGTGATCGTGTTAATCAATAATCAAAGCAAATCTAGGGCTTGGATTGATTTTGATTTCCACGTTGTGTGGATTGGATTGAGTTTTAGAAAAGTGTAAATTGGGAAAAACGTTCCAGATTCATAACAGCTCAATTCCAATTTGGAGCCAACTTGTGTTGATAAATACACCTTTTAAAATTAGGTCAAAGATAGAGGAGTGTATTAATCTTCTCTATAAGTAGACTAATTTTTTTTTTTTGAACAGATCTTGACTTAGAAGACTTCTAAGACAATAATACAGTTCTGATGCGTATCAGCACAGTTGTTTCCAACACACTATACTTCAATTTCTTACTTAAAATATATTGAAATTTACTTATCTGGGTTCAGCTGAGTACTGTGATCAGCTGAGTACTCCTTTGAAGATCAGATCAGTAGTTGGGTCAGCTAAGTAATCTTCAGATCAGTTCCCCAACTCTTCTGATTTTCACCTTTTTTATATCAGCACAATACTTTGTTAGATCAGTACTGTTACTCAGATCAGTTCTAGTCTGTAGACAGATTTTCCTGTAATCAAATAAGCTCTGTAGACAGTTTAATCAGTAATCAGATCAGTTCTGTAGAAAGAATTATATTGTAATCAGGATAGTTCTGTAGACAAATTAGCTTTGTAGTCAGAACAGTCCTGTAGACCAATCATTTCATTAGTCAGAACATATCTGTAGACAGATTTATGCTGTAATCAGATCAGATTTGTAGACAGATCAAATCTTGTAATCAGATCAGTTCCCCCTCCAGTGGAGAACTCCTCTTCTGTGCCTGTTTCACCTTGGTAGAAGTGTTAGTTCATGCATAGATGGTGAAATTCAGTACAGAATAATTAAGATAGGTCTTTATAAGGTTTGTTCTAAGGTGACTTGTGCTATGAGTCAACATACAGGATTTTTCAGAAATCATAGATTCCCCCTTAAATGTATATTCTCAATTCCCTCAGCTTTACCAGCTTCCTCGTCGGGATTTAGGCACCTTAGTAACCTTTTTACCTGATTGTGATGAATGTAGAGGTCTTGACATGGTCTGATCTTCAGAATTACCGTTCTTGGTGTACTGTTCTTGACATCAGCTAAGTACCTGAAATGTTAGTATACAGTTCTATATACATGTAGGATCCATGTCTATCAATCCTAAACTTATGCAAAGCTCTCCAAATCTAGTTTCAGCCAAAGGTTTTGTGAAAATGTCAGCTCTCTGAATATCAGTATGGATCTTTTCCATCCTTATGTTTTTCTTTTCAACATGATCCCTAATAAAATGATGCCTAACATCTACATGCTTGCATCTAGTATGTAAAACAGGATTTTGAGTGATGGCAATTGCACTATTGCTGTCACGGAATATAGGTACATTAGATTCCACAATATTGTAGTCTCTAAGTTGTTGCATAAGCCAAAGAAGCTGACTACAACAACTTCCTGCAGCCATATATTCTGCCTCAGTTGTAGATGTTGCCACACTTGTTTGTTTCTTTGAAAACCATGATATGAGCTTAGAACCTAAGAATTAGCATGAACCAGAAGTTGATTTTCTATCTATCATGCAACCACCAAAGTCAGAATCTGAATAACCACTTAGAGATAGATCATCATCTGCAGAATACCACAAACCTCGATTAATGGTACCCTTTAGATATTTCAATATCCTTTTAGCAGTCTCCACATGACTTTCTTTGGGATTGGCCTGAAATCTAGCACATACACCTACTGCAAATGCAATATCTGGCCTACTAGCAGTTAAATAGAGTAGAGAACCAATTAAAGCTCTATAATAGGATTGGTCAGCAGACTTACCTTGATCATCATGATCCATTCTGTATGTTGGCAGCATTGGTACTCCAACTGTTTTACAGGTCTTGATACCAAATTTATCTAACAAATTTCATGTATATTTTGCTTGATTGATAAAGATACCATCAGATGATTGTTTTACTTGAAGTCCAAGAAAATAAGTCATTTCTTCCATCATTGACATTTCAAACTTGCTTTGCATGAGCTTTGAAAAGCTTTCACTCATGCTTTTGTTAGGAGATCCAAATATTATATCATCAACATAAATTTGGACTAATAAAATGTCTGTACCTTCTTGTCTTCTGAACAAAGTTTGATCCACTTTGCCCTTAGTAAATCCATTTTCCACTAAGAAGAGTGAAAGAGTGTCATACCAGGCTCTTGGAGCTTGCTTCAGACCATATAGTGCTTTCTTTAACCTGTATACTTGATTACCATTTACCTCAAATCCAGGAGGTTGTTCTACATAAACTTCTTCAACAAGTATACCATTCAAAAATGCACTTTTCACATCCATTTGATACACAGTGAATTTCATATAAGCAGCATAGGCAAGAAACAGTCTTATAGCTTCTAATCTGGCTACAGGGGCAAATGTTTCATCATAATCGATACCCTCAGCTTGAGAGTAGCCCTGAGCCACTAATCTAGCTTTGTTTCTTACAACAAGATCATTCTCATCTTTCTTATTTTTGAAAATCCACTTTGTACCTACCACATTGTGATCAGTAGGTCTCTCTACGAGTTCCCATACATCATTTCGAGTAAACTGATTTAATTCATCTTGCATAGCCATAATCCAGTTACTGTCAGATAAAGCTTCTTTCACATTTGCAGGCTCAATAGCAGATAAAAAGCAACACCAACAAAATAGAGAATTACTGGGTTCAGGCTTAGAATCAAACAGTTGTCTTCTGGTCTTAACACCTTTATTGGATTCACCAATGATCAGATCAGTAGAATGAGCAGATTTCCATGTTTTTCTAGTTTTAACAGGAATACTTTCATCATCCACATCATGTATAACAGAATCATCAATATCAATATCATCATTTTCAGCAGTTTTATTCACAGGAGAACAGTCAACCAATTCAGGCATGTCAATTGGTCTGGAAGACTTACCATTGTCTTTTACCTTTTCTACATCATCATCTTTGTTTAGAACATTCAGAAATGGATTGTAGGCTTGTACAGATTCATATACTTCAGTCTCTTCATTGTCTTTATCAGTTTGAATGGTCAGATCATCAATTTTCTTACTGATCTGATGATCAGCAGAGTCCTGTACAACTTCATCAAAGACAACATGGGGTGTTTCTTCTACACATAGAGTAGAGTAATTAAACACTCTGAATGCCTTGCTAGTGGAAGAATATCCTAAGAATATTCCCTGATCAGCTTTGGCATCAAAAGCATTTAATTTGCTCTTTCCATTGTTATGAATAAAGCACTTACATCCAAAGATATGAAAATATGAAATTCTAGGTTTTCTACCTTTCCATACCTCATAAGGAGTTTTACCTTGTACCTTGTTGAATGCACATCTGTTCTGAGTGTGACAGGCAGTGTTGATTGCCTTAGCCCAGAACTTATGTGGTGTGTTGTACTCTGCAAGCATTGTTCTACATGCTTCCTTTAGTGTTCTGTTTCTTCTCTCAGCTACACCATTTTGTTGGGGTGTCCTAGCTGCACTTGTCAAATGCTTTTTGGCAAGCATCACACACTTGTGATTTGAAATAGATTTCATTAGGGATACCTTCAACAAGGTAGTTTCTTGCAATCTTGTTAATAATCTTAAAGTTCAGATGGCATAAGCGTTTGTGCCATAGCCAGCTGATTTCTTTAGGACTCTTAGAAAGAAGGCAAGCATCCCTAGGATAACTATTCCAATTTACAATGTAGACACTGCCCTGTCTAACTCCAACTAGTAGAATTGTATGTGTTCTTTTATCCCAGATTTCACATTTGGTGCTTTTGAAGTAAACTTTGTAGCCCCTGTCACAAAATTGAGAGACAGATAACAAATTATATTTCAGACCTTCAACATATGAGACATCTTGAATCTCTACATCTCCATTCTTGATGTATCCAAATCTTTTTGTGATTGCCATGGAACTATCTCCAAAGATCACTTTCGGTCCTTCCTTCTCATGATAGTCAGAAAGGAGAGTCTTGGTACCAGTCATGTGGTGAGAACACCCACTGTCTATGTACCAAGTTTCTCCAACTGAACCACCTTTCTTGTAAAGATCCAGTCGACCCTGCAAGTAGTGATCTTAATAATTTAGGTACCCTTTCTTTACTGGGGTCCTTGGGGGTTAGTAGTAAGAGGTACCCAAATAAACATTGAAGATTTGAATAATTGAGACCTCTAAGTTTTCTACCATGCTTATCACAGAACAGTACTTTGTTGACCTTATCCAAATTATCAGCAGACTTAGGATCTATTTTTCTGAGATAACATTTCCTTGGTTCTATCCCTTTTTCAGGAAGATCAGTATGTCTGTAATAGTTTGCATATGGCCTAAAAGCTTGTGGACCATACGGCTTATAGATACGTTTTGGTCTTTCCTCTCCAATGATATCATAAGATAAAGGTGGAGGATAAAGAACAGGTTTGTTATGATAATGAGGCACAAATTTCCTAGGTTTAGTTGAGTACAGCTGAGACTGCCTTATAAAAGGAGGTCTAGGCTGTTTCCAACTTGCCTGTGTTTGTCTTGACCTACTGTTCTGAGTCTGCCTCTTCTGATTCCAGGATAGTTCTGCTCTGGTCAGAGGAGTAGTACTCTTCTGGTATGGTCTTGACTGTACTGGTCTAGATCCATTCTTCTGTTTACCATTCTTGGTAGTAGGAGGAATGTATTTAGACTGTACTTTGGATTTTGGATCATTATCATAAGTCATAAGTTCTTTTCCTTTATCTAGTTACAAAGAACTTGAACTAGCTCTAGTAGTGTTCTTAATGCCTGAAGTAGAGGGACTAGGCAGATCAGTACCTATTCCACTCTTGTCATAAGGAGCTCTGTATCTGTCTGATAATGTTTGATTAATCTTAGAAGAGTTAATCATCTCAGATAGCTTCAGATCCAAGCTCAGTACTTCAGATTCTAAGAATCTATTGCGCTCTTCAAGTTTTTCACATTTAATCTTTAAGTCATTGAACTCATTTGTCTCTTTAGCTTGAGTATGAAGCATACCCTGATGTAACTTGTCCATAGATGCATACTTGTCTTTGAGTTGTGACAACTCTTCTGATAGCCGTGCATTTAGAACAGTTATATTAGGATCCACTTTCATTTGAGTTTCTCTAAGACTCATGATTTCTTGTCTTAAAGATATGTTCTCATCACTGATTTCCATGAATGCTTTGTTAGCTGGTAGGAGGTCTTCTTCATTCATTCCATTGGAATGATGAAGACTACTCCCTACACTACTATCAGCAGTGTCACATAAATCAGAATCAGAATCAGATTCATCACGAGATTAAAAAGATGTGACAGATGATACCTCTTGATCTATTTTTGCCATCATGACTAGTCCATCATCTGCAATGAAGACTTCTTTCTCACTGCTAGAAGGGTAATCAGAAGAGGAAGATGGCAACTCATCTGAATCCGTATCAGATTCATTGTTAGCCACCATTGCCCTCTTACCCTTTGCATATTTGCGATCTCTCCTTGCTTTTCTTTCTCTTCTGTCTTCAGCACTCAGATCAGGACATTCATGGATGTAATGACCTGGCTTTTCACAGTTATAACACAGAGGTTCATTAGAAGTACGTTTAGAAGGAGAATGATATCGGTTCCTGTCCTTTCTATCAGTAGAGTTTCTATCCTTCATATCAGCAGAGTTCCTATCTCTTCTTTTCTCATTAGAGATCTCATCTCTCCTTTCAGAAGATTTGTGATCCCTTCTGGTCCTAGAAGAGTCCCTGTTATTAGAGCCCTGAGTGTCCTTATAGAATCTTTTGTATCTACCATACCGCTTGTTAAGTTTGTCAAACCTCTTAATCATTAAGTTCAACTGATCCTTAAGATCAAGGTCAGTACTCTCTAGTTCATCTTTTATGCTTGAGGACTTAGACATAGATGATCTAGGCTTCTTAGAGGTAGATGCCTTAAGTGCAATGCTCTTGGAGATTTCCTTAACCCTATCACCACTAACTATTGGATCTTCTTCATCCAATTCAAACTCATATGCCTGAAGGGTTTGGAAGGTAGTTTCAGCAAACCAGTTTTTAATCTTTCATCTAAGGCTTTAAGGATACGTAAATTGATCTCCCTATTGGTATAAGTCTTACCTAAAACATCCAGATCATTCATAATCTTTGTAAAACGAGTATCGAGCTGGTCTATTGTTTCACCAGTCTTGATTTTAAATGATTCGAACCGCTGGACAGCAGTGGATAGTTTGCTTTCTTTTATAAGAGAAGTTCCCTCACAAATGATAGCTAACTTGTCCCACATCTCTTTGGCTGATTTACATTTAACCACTTTCCCAAGATACTCGTTGGGAAGGGTGTGCAAAATGTAATTCTTGGCCAAGCTGTCTAGATTGTTCTGCCTCATTTCCTCAGTAGTTAAATCTAACCTGGGTTTTGGCACGAGAACACCAATGGCTTTTGATGGCTCCAGAGTTGCAGTGTTGGGTATCATGGTAGTAATAGGCCCTTCTTTGATCACAGACATCATTAGATCATGGGTTGAACTAAAGATGGCCTCCATCCTTAGCTTCCAATAATCGTAATCTGCAACCTTGAACTTTGAAAGTTTATTGATGTTAGTTTCTTCCATGATAGAGTAGACATTTAAGAACAGTAGTATGACAAATAGGTCAAGATAAGCAAGTAAGATCAAGAAACAATTAACAGTAATGAGAGACAATTTAGACTTTCCCCAAAGTCTACAAGGTTATCTAGAAACAGCAGTCCAAAGAACTACTGCTCTGATACCACTTGTTGGTCCCAAAAGTTGAGTTAAGATTGAGTAAGCTAAGAAAAAGTCTAGAGGGGAGGGGTGAATAGACTTTTCAAATTCTATCAAAATATCAGAGTTTAAGTGCGGAAATGTGTTCTGTACAGTACTGTTCTTAGAATCAGCTCAGTACTTAATAGTTAGCTTTTATACTCAACTTTTCTTTAAATCTTTCCTTAGAAAACTTACTGTTCTTGTTCAACAAATATATCAACAGATAATCAAAACAAACAATAAAGAACACAAGATTTTATAGTGGTTCGCCAAATGTCTACATCCACTCTCACAACTCCAGTTGCGATGTTTTATTACTCTTCTTCTTGAGTACTTGTAGTTTAGAGTCCCAAGATTAAGACTTCGATCTTGTCGATTATACCTCCAGGTATATCTTCGATCAACTAGTAATTTCACAAGTAACTAGCACACTTGTTTACAACAATACAAACTTAAAATGAAAAGTAAAACTTCTCTAGTAATAGCCTTTGATTCTTCTCTTCAGTTCTGTGGCTTTTCTTCTTGCTTCGATCTTCAACTCTGTGAGTGCTTGAATACTTGAATGCTTCTTGATTGCTCTTGAATAGTAATTGTCTCAGTAGTCTTTTCAAGTAGAAGATCATACGGTATTTATAAGATCTAGTAAGACAGTTAGAAGTTTGTAAACTAACTCTCAACTAACTCATAACCGTTTCTTATTTTGTAACTTCCTTCTTTTTGTAACCAACTTATCTTATCTTTCCAAGTCAGCATATCTTCATATATCTTCAGTTACGCTTCAAATAAGTCATCCAAACTTATTCTTCAAACAAACCAACTCAGCACAGTAAACTACTCTTCTTAGTTTTACTGCTCTTGATCAATCAGCACAGTTCTTCAAAACTGTTCAGCTTCCTTCAAAAATACTTCTCTTGATTTCTTCATTCTCTGAAATAGTCTTCTGATATCTCTTAGTCTTCTTTAGTCTTCTGACTTCAATCTAATCTACTGTTCTAAACTATTACAATGCTGAAATACAATAGAATACAACTTTACAAATATATAAAACCTATCTATACATCAACTGAACTACATACAGATGAGTATAACTAAGTCCTATACTATAAGCTGTCTATACAATTCATTCATCAGCTTAGTTCATAAACAGTTCCTATATCAGATTAGTAAAACAGTAAGATCAGTAAACTTAAACTTCATATCTCATTAAGATCAGTAATCTTACATCATATAACTCACATAGAAAATCATATAATCACATATACCATTAACTCTAAATTTGCTTTTGGCCATCAAAACATATAATCATCAATTAGAACATTGTTTATAGGATTCATATCCCAACACTTATAACTATATAAGACGCATAAAGAGAAGTGCTAAAAAAGTAAAAAGAATTAGTGAAGAAGGGAAGGAAAAACTATGAGAAAAAAGTCTCAACAAAGGCCTAATTCAATTTGTTGGTCCCAAAAGGAGTGTGACACGTGTATCGGGGGGAGTACACGTGTATGTGTTTTTCAAAAAATTTACAATCAATAACACAAGTAATCAGAGTCAGGTAAGTTGTTTAGATGCCAAGTCCTATAGAAATACTTATAAAATATTCTAACAAATCTTAACAACCATACAACCTATATGCGGAATAAATGATAGACCCTATTATACTCCTTAAGTAATATACACTTAGATACTCAACAAATATATAAGCAATATGCAATATAACTACTTAAACAATATGATAAAAACAAAAAGTAAGAACACAAGACGTATAGTGGTTCAGAGGCAAAACTGCTCCTACGTCCACTCTCCTAACTTAATAGGATAATTCCTTAATCACTTGGAATCAACTTGCTTTTACAGTGCCAATGTGCACTCTCCTTTTCTTCTTCTCTTCTCTTTATTTCTTACAACCTTTTCTCGTTGCAATACTCTCAAACTTTTACGAACTCAACAATACTCGCAAACTATCTCTCAAGGTGAAAGTAGGGTTTTGTTCTTGTACCAACTTAGTGTGATATCCTTTACAATTTAAGAACGAATGTAAAGGCTATGATATCACTTTCTAGGCTTAGGATAATAATTTATAAGCTTGCTAGTGGGGACTAAAGATAACACTAAAAAACAGAGATGCTTAAAAGCTTTAATCACTCGAGTGTTTTGAATACTTTTGAATGCTAAAATGTTGCTAGAATGTGCATGGCTTGTATGTCCCGTAATCTTGAAATGTTTCAAAATATGGCATATTTATAGATGAAGCAAAATATTCGTTGGTGGAGATAGCAGGCTTATCCATAAATTTGAATGTTTAAATTGTTCAAGGGCCTGCATGCAAATAGTACATACATTCACGTCTATTTCTGAATTTTTCATTCCATTCTCAGAATTTGTTATGTGCAGTGATAGGTGGCACTAAATCATTGGCTATCTTGGAATAATTCTGTCCTTCAAGAATAACGGTCTCGTACTAGGTAAATGCCTTGTCATCCATCATCTTTGATTATAAGTGTGCCAAGTCCAAAGTATATGAATACCTTCTTCATGATACTTGACATTTCTTCATTCAACATACTTGTCTTCATGAATTTTGAGCTCGATCCTTCTCTCATATGACTGTGCTTCCTTTGACTTCATGTATTTTGAACTAGGATCTTCTTTTGGCACGTTCAATGGGCCATCCTTTGTACTTGTCACTTGTTCATAACACTTCAGCTTCTTGTCTTCATGCTCTTTGTGCTTTCAGGTCATTTGTCATAGATTTAAAAAATCTATCTAACTAATAGTTAAAGCTCCCTAACATATATGAGCTCTTCTAAAGTGAAAATCTAGACTTGGCAAATCATCATACTTGGGGTTTTACATAGGGTTTTGGTATCTAATCAAAATCAAATTTTCTTTATTAAAACAAACCATATCCCAACAATTTCCCCCTTTTTGATGATGCTAAAACCTACTTACTTCAAAAGATCCACATAGATTTCTTTTTAATTAAATTTTACAAAACAAAAGGACAACTAGCCTGTATTTTTTATACTTAGAAAATTTTACAGAATATTTTCAGATTGACAAACCTATGAGGGCTAAGTTCTCTGAACTCTATAAAACTTAAGTTTAGTATAGAATCTTTTTAATTTTTAGCTAGAACCTTGTTTTAGACAAATATAACACAAATAAAAAGACTTAAGAATTGTTGTCCAATGCATAAATAAGATAAGCATCATCCAAATATGATAGCTCAAAATAAGAGTAGAATGTTGTAAATTCTAGCTCTTAGGAGCAACAATTGTTCAGAATTTAAACTAAAATTAAACAGAAATTCATGAGAGTCTTAGAAATCTTGACTTGACCTTCAGACAACTTGATCACATGCTTGCATCTATCTTCTTATTCAGGAATGTTGGAAGTTCCTTGAACAGTGGGGTTAGTCCATAAGATGCAAAGTGCATGTTTTTCAAGGCCATAACTTCTTCATTCTTTCAGGTCTTCATTCTTCACCAGCTGCACAAACTCATTTATGATGGGTTTCCTGTCAATTCCACTGCCATCATCCTTCATTGGTGGAGTCCAGAAGATCTGTTCAGGAGCTTTGACAATCACTTTCTCTTTCTGAGCAGCTCCAAGTATCTTGGGATACAGATCTGGATAATTCTCCATCATGAACCCTTCATAGAGTCCATCAACATCTTCAAAGTCTCCCCACCTCTTGACAACGTAAAAGAGATGATCTCATATCTTTTTGCTTCTTCCCAAGCATTATTAAGTTCAGTAGGAACCCTTTGTCAATATGAGGGAATCTTCTAAGAGTGTCAATCTTCCTCTTGGCTCTATTCTCCATCATCAGAGCATAAGAACTCTTGTAAGACTTTGAATTTCTTGGAAGGAAGTTTTTGTGCCTCTTCAGCCTGCATTCTTCAGCTTCTTTGAACATTTTTGTTCTCTCCACAATAACCAGCTTCCTCACTCTTTTTCTGGTCTCTGCATCCTGTCCAGCTCCTTTAGAAAATATGTTTGCAACTTGTTCAAATCCATAAGCTTTGTCTTTCACAGGAGAAGCTCTTCTTACAGGTAGCTTATCTTCCCTTCTGACCAAGGTTGAAGTCTCCATTACTTCCATTTCGTCCTCATCATCTGGTTCAATGGACTTGTATTTCTTGCTCTTTTCATAATCAGACAATTCTGCAAGCTTCTTTCTCTTCTGAGTTGGCTTCCTAGTCTTTTCACTTCTGATTTTAGGGCAATCTTCTTCCTCAGTAACATCAGTAATTTCCAACAATTTTGCTTTTGTTTTCCCTTTACCAGTTCCTTTGCTACCTTTCCCCTTTTTTGCATCATCAAATGCCTCAACATCAATAGGGCCAGCAGTAGGGTTGGTATCAACTTTAGCCATAGTGAGTGACAGTTCTTGTTGATAAGTATCCATCCTCTTCAACTGAGTAGAGATAGGATCAATATGACTTATCAAGAAGGCAGAGATAATGGAACTTACAGTTTCATTCACTTGCTTTTTAACAACTTCATCAACTTGGTTCCTCACAACATTTATCACATCATTCAAGTTGGCTTTTAATAGACCAGAAGCAGCAATTAGTGAGCTCTGCATTGTCTCTCTTATTAGATGGTCTCTCTGGCTTTCCATTGAATGAGTAAGTTTGTCAATGTCCTTTGACAACATTTGAGAGATTTCTTCCTTCTCCTTAGCAACCTCATCCTTGATCTTCAGAATTTCCTCCTTTTCTTTATTTATTAGATCTTTCTCATTGTGAAAATACATGGTGACAGCAGTGACATGTTTTGAGATGATATCCAAATTCTTCAATCTTCTTGTCAAAAGAAACAAAACCTTTCTCCACAGCTTCCAGCTTCATGGATGTAGACTTCACCTTTTCTTCCAAGCTTTCAACTTTGATGATCAACTCCAAAGAGTTATTATCAACGGTTTCTTCCACGTTCTCCATCCTCTTAGTCATTCTTCTTGCTTTTGAGTTCAAACTTAGCAATGACTTATACTGGGCTTCATTAGTGGGAATGATTGTCTCATCAAGGTTGTCTCTAACATACTTTCCCATATTCAGACTACAAAAAAAAGGGTTTTTAGCATCATATTTTTTTTATACTAAAAATAAAATATTTGATACCAAAGGGTATTGGTATAAAAAAAAAATTCGATACCACTTGCGATACCTATACTCCCGATCCTAAACACCGCGTATCAGAAAAAAAAAGTCTAATACTAAAGGGTAACTCTTTAGTATCAGAAATGTATAGTATCAATAAATATTTTCTGATACTAAAGGATTGAACTCTTTAGTATCAGAATTGTATTTAGTATCGGATTATTGTATCAATTTGTTTTGATACAACAATGCATTTATAGTATCGTAAACTTTTACCGATACTAAATATATAGTATCAATAAATATTTTTTGATACAAAATGATTGAACCCTTTAGTATCAAAATAATATTTAGTATGGTATCAATTTTTTTTTACGATACTAAATATATAGTATCTATAAATATTTTCTGATACTAAAAGTATTTAACCTTTAATATCAGAAAAATTTTTAGTATCAGATAATGGTATCAATTTTTTTTTAAACCACATTGTATTTTTAGTATCAATTATTTTTTACGACACTAAATATATAGTATCAATAAATATTTTTTGATATTAAAGGATATAATCTTTAGTGTCAGGAAAATATTTAGTATCGAATAAGGGTATCAATTTTTTTTATACTATATTGTATTTTTAATATCAATTAATTTTAACGATACTAAATACATAGTATCAATAAATATTTTCTGATACTAAAAGATTAAATTCTTTAGTATCAAAACAGGCATTTAACATCGGATAATTATATTAATTTTTTAATACAATATTATATTTATTGTATTTAAAACAGTACCCACTGATTCTAAAATAAATGGTATTATAAAAAAGTTCTAATATTAATTTATGAAAAGCAAAAATCACAATAGCTTTATTACACACATAAAATGCTAATATTCAATATGATTCAAATCTAGCTTTATTTGCCCTCCATATATATTACTAATTTAAATATCAAAATAACATTTATCAACAATGAACCACAAGTATATTAGTTTCATATACAAAAACTAGTATATAAGCTCCATTACAAAATATCTAACGTGTAGTGCTTTTCAAGAACTAGTATATTAGGTTGGTTTGTGGAGCATTTCCGAACATGCAAATTGTGGAAAGCCTTTTAGTTGCCATAATCTCCTGCAATTGAGCCACTTTCAGATCTATCATGTATTTTCCACAAATGATCAAACATTAAAGCACAAATTCATATAAATGAAATTCAAACAGTCTAATTATATCATCTTAAAGTAAAGTAATGAAAAAAACTCCACAAGTATCAAACATATAATACTTCAAGAAATATGTTGAAGGAAAATGTCATACCTGAAAACGGAACCACAAGTATGAGACACGTTTGCAAGCACTTTCAACAATGTCACTTTACCAAATTGCCACTAGCTTGGATTTGGAGAACAATATTTGTCAACTTGTGAACTTGTTCCTCTAGAGTTTCTCTCTTCATTTTTTCACCTTCCATTACCTCTTCTAATTCCCTTTTCTCTTTTCTCTTTTCTTCCACTGCTTCTTCTAATTCCTTTCTCTCCCCTTCTTGGATCTTCTAATTCCTTTATCTTCCCTTCTTGGAGGGCTACCTCAAAAAACCTAGAGATATAAAACAATATACACTGTTAATGTGTTATTAATAGCTAAACTCTAATCAAGGCAAGTATATTGTATACATAATTCCACGAAGTCTGCATGGGTGGACATAAAGGAACAAGTTCTTCAAAGAAAGGAAGTAATGAAACTATTTTATAACAATTAATGTGTTATTAATCATAATTACAAGAGACACTTGGCTATATAGACCTGTTAATGTTGAGGGAATTAGCACCTCCATCAGACTGATTAAGAAGCTTTTTGGCTTTGCAATGGAGGTTTCACATTTTTAATGTCAATCTCCTTGAACTTTCACGTATGCAAAATAACCACAATACCTCAGGTTCACAACACCTAGGGGCTAGGGTGGCAATATCCTGTGCCAACATTAAGAATTCATTTATTAAAAAACCATAATAAGCAAGAAAAATTGGATAATAACAATTAATTCTTGTATATCTATTCATGTAGCCTATTGTATGAGTCATGCGTTAGCTATATTTCATCTAACATGCCGACTTAAAACATTTCTACAAAATCAGAAGAAATTTGATTTCTTAATTGGATATATATTATCTATAAACTTCTCTTTCTAAGATAAAAACTGACCTTCAACAAATTGATCTTCACTATTGACATTATAAGAATGAACAGGGGCGTAAGGCATCTCACTTGAAAAAAGATATATTTATTTACTAGGAGTGTAAAGTTCCATTTAAGAATATTATATGAGCAATTAGAACTTCCAATGCACTAAACATCAATGGTAACCAAATGCCCTTTTGAACAAAGAATCAACCAAAACAACCCTCTCCACTGTCCACGATGTGGCCGTTAGCCTCTAAGTTAAGTTATAAGTACTGTATGGTATCGATCTCTCCAAGTTCTCAATAGTTCATAAAATTACAATAGACTACTTTTGAAATAATTAATTAGCCAACTGAATCAATTCTAAGAACAATTTCAAATTTAATATGAAGTTCGAATCAAAGATGAACAATACATTGTTATATTGTGCTTGGAGTAATTTACACCAATACAGAGTAAAAAGCAACCAAGAAGAATTGGAAACTAAAATTAAAGAAATATCACAGATTACCTTGTGCACACTAATGAATAACCTCACAATTTGTTTAATCCGTGAACAGAGGCGGTCCTGAGATTTTGTAGGCCTGGGGCGAACAAGAAAAATGGCCCCTTCTCTCTGAACAATATCAAATAAAATAAGTGAAATATGCATGCACATATTAAAAATGAATGAACGTTTAAAAATAAATCATTTAAAATGACTTCTTCTAGCATTTTGAGAAGCAAATTCATAAATAATATCTTCAAAAGTTAATTTGTTCTAGCATATCTTTTTCAATACACAAAGTTGTTAATTCATTTAATCTTTCTTGTGACATAGTGAATCGTAAATATGTTTTTAACAATTTTAATTTAGAAAAACTTTTTTCAGCTGATGCCACGGTCAGTTTCTGTTGATAAAGTAACTTGCAACACTTTTAGTTCAGAAAATAAATCATTTGAATCAATATCTAAAGAGTTGTCATGTTTCAAAGTATTCCTAAATTCTCACAACATTCTTTTAATTTATTATTATCCAAAGATTTTAATTTATTTGAATCAAATAAAAATCCAAAAATATTATCATATGTTTGCAATTGTTCAAATCTATTTTTTAAGCAGCAATAGCAACATCAACAACAACAATAAAGTATTTATATCTACATCTACTGTAAGACTAGTTTGTCCATTCAAATCATTTAAATCTATATTATTTAGTTCTGGTGCACTATTAGTAACATTATCATTTAAGTCTTTCCATTGTCCTAATTTTTTTGGAAAGAATTTATCTAAGGCTCCTTTTTGTGATAAAACTAGGTGTTCAGATCTCTTTCTTTTTTTTCTTTTCTCACTACCAGATTCATGTTTTTTAGAAAACATATTTATATTAAAAAAAGATAAAAATTGATAACTAAATAACAATAAACAATAAAGTAAATATAGAGAATCAGAGATAAAAAAAACTAAAATAATAAAAATTAAATAAATGAATAATATAATTGTAATCGTGGATCGTGAAAAACTGAGAGGGAAAGCCGGATGTAGATTGCCAAACGTGATCATCGATCCAATGTCTTGATGAGATATAGCCACTTGAATGCAATAAAGTATATTGGAAATTTGGAATGAAAATTAGAAATATGGAATACAAAATTTGAAAGCACTCTGGATAATTTATAGACACAACTCACGCCTGTTGTTGTGGTATTTAATTAGATATTGGGCTTTGGGGTAATTACTATGGTCATTTTTTGAGAAAGAGTGCATAATAAATTCATATTTAATATTTTACCGTTATAATATTATTGTAAACTTAATTTAGATATTCTTATTCGGCGATTCATTATATATTTTTCTTACCTTTTAATTTTTTTAAAAATATTAATTATATATATATATGTATATATATAAAAAGTAGGCTCCTAAAAATTCGGGGCCCAGGGCGGTCGCCCCTCACGCTCACCCTCAGGGCCACCACTGTCCGTGAAAGAAGCTATGTTCATTTCCCTATTTAGAGCTAAATAAACAATGACTTATAACTTTTTGAATAAAACTAAAGCAAAATCACTAAAAATAACTACAAATACAACTAAAAACAATTAACTCCAATAAATAACAGTGACTTCTAATTTTTGTGAATTCAAATAATAATAAATTACCTTCTTTTCTGAAAATGAAACAAGAACAGAAATCACTTGACGCTTGGAAGTACTGCGCGGAACGACAATAGATGAACGAGAGAACACAGTCCATGGAGGAGTGGTGGAGGTACAACAGTGAACGGCTGGAGGCACGCGGGCGGTGGTCGGACAGATTAGGGCTTAAACAAGCAGATTGGACGGAGGCCATGCGGCCATTGGCGAAGCGATTGGACGGACGGCGCCGGTGCGCGCAGAGGCGTCCTCTCCATCGGCGTGCTTCTGACCCGGTGACCTAGCAGGAGCGTCGGCCGCCATGGGCAGCCAAGAGAGAGAGGAAGTTGTCGCCGCGAGAGGGAGGGAAGGGAAGAGGCGTCGCCTCACTGTGTGAAATCGAGAGGGTGTTAGGTTTGGGATTTCAGTCCAGTGGTCTTGAATTCTGCACAAGGATGGATGTTATGACTTTGAGACTTGTGAATGGAAGATAATCATTGTTGTAGAGGGATATAACTTAGAAGCGAGAAACAAAAGCTCGGACGAATAGTATCGGATATTTAGTTATTCGATACCAATCATAATTACTATTAATAAAATATTTAATACTATAAAAATGTTGGTGGATCTTAATACCAAAAATACAATAAATTAAGTAATAATACTGAAATAATTATACTATAAAAAAAGTTAGATGCTAAAAAATTAATTGTATCAGAAATTTAATTTACGTACAAATGATAGATAGTATCGATCAATAAATAAATTATTAATACTAAAATAATAATAGTATTAAAAAAAATGTTGGATACTATAAAATTGATGATATTGTAAGTTTAGTTTCTGAAACTAATAATAAGTATTATAAAAAAAAAATTAATGCAAATTTTTTTCTGACACTAACAATAAAATTAATAGTATCAGAAATTCTATACCAATTTCTGAAATCTATTTTTTAAGCAGCAATAGCAACATCAACAACAACAATAAAGTATTTATATCTACATCTACTGTAAGACTAGTTTGTCCATTCAAATCATTTAAATCTATATTATTTAGTTCTGGTGCACTATTAGTAACATTATCATTTAAGTCTTTCGATTGTCCTAATTTTTTTGGAAAGAATTTATCTAAGGCTCCTTTTTGTGATAAAACTAGGTGTTCAAATCTCTTTCTTTTTTTTCTTTTCTCACTACCAGATTCATGTTTTTTAGAAAACATATTTATATTAAAAAAAGGTAAAAATTGATAACTAAATAACAATAAACAATAAAGTAAATATAGAGAATCAGAGATAAAAAAAACTAAAATAATAAAAATTAAATAAATGAATAATATAATTGTAATCGTGGATCGTGAAAAACTGAGAGGGAAAGCCGGATGTAGATTGCCAAACGTGATCATCGATCCAATGTCTTGATGAGATATAGCCACTTGAATGCAATAAAGTATATTGGAAATTTGGAATGAAAATTAGAAATATGGAATACAAAATTTGAAAGCACTCTGGATAATTTATAGACACAACTCACGCCTGTTGTTGTGGTATTTAATTAGATATTGGGCTTTGGGGTAATTACTATGGTCATTTTTTGAGAAAGAGTGCATAATAAATTCATATTTAATATTTTACCGTTATAATATTATTGTAAACTTAATTTAGATATTCTTATTCGGCGATTCATTATATATTTTTCTTACTTTTTAATTTTTTTAAAAATATTAATTATATATATATATGTATATATATAAAAAGTAGGCTCCTAAAAATTCGGGGCCCAGGGCGGTCGCCCCTCACGCTCACCCTCAGGGCCACCACTGTCCGTGAAAGAAGCTATGTTCATTTCCCTATTTAGAGCTAAATAAACAATGACTTATAACTTTTTGAATAAAACTAAAGCAAAATCACTAAAAATAACTACAAATACAACTAAAAACAATTAACTCCAATAAATAACAGTGACTTCTAATTTTTGTGAATTCAAATAATAATAAATTACCTTCTTTTCTGAAAATGAAACAAGAACAGAAATCACTTGACGCTTGGAAGTACTGCGCGGAACGACAATAGATGAACGAGAGAACACAGTCCATGGAGGAGTGGTGGAGGTACAACAGTGAACGGCTGGAGGCACGCGGGCGGTGGTCGGACAGATTAGGGCTTAAACAAGCAGATTGGACGGAGGCCATGCGGCCATTGGCGAAGCGATTGGACGGACGGCGCCGGTGCGCGCAGAGGCGTCCTCTCCATCGGCGTGCTTCTGACCCGGTGACCTAGCAGGAGCGTCGGCCGCCATGGGCAGCCAAGAGAGAGAGGAAGTTGTCGCCGCGAGAGGGAGGGAAGGGAAGAGGCGTCGCCTCACTGTGTGAAATCGAGAGGGTGTTAGGTTTGGGATTTCAGTCCAGTGGTCTTGAATTCTGCACAAGGATGGATGTTATGACTTTGAGACTTGTGAATGGAAGATAATCATTGTTGTAGAGGGATATAACTTAGAAGCGAGAAACAAAAGCTCGGACGAATAGTATCGGATATTTAGTTATTCGATACCAATCATAATTACTATTAATAAAATATTTAATACTATAAAAATGTTGGTGGATCTTAATACCAAAAATACAATAAATTAAGTAATAATACTGAAATAATTATACTATAAAAAAAGTTAGATGCTAAAAAATTAATTGTATCAGAAATTTAATTTACGTACAAATGATAGATAGTATCGATCAATAAATAAATTATTAATACTAAAATAATAATAGTATTAAAAAAAATGTTGGATACTATAAAATTGATGATATTGTAAGTTTAGTTTCTGAAACTAATAATAAGTATTATAAAAAAAAAATTAATGCAATTTTTTTTCTGACACTAACAATAAAATTAATAGTATCGGAATTCAATTTCTATACCAATTATTGGTGGAATCAAAAAATTTATTTGATGTAAAAAAATTAGTGGTATCAATAAGAAGATTATTAATACTAAAATAAAATTATTAGTATCCGAAATTTGATTTCCGATACAAATAATAAGTATCAAAAAATGAATTTGATGAAAAAAAAAGAGGTGATATCAACAAAAAATTTACTAATACTAAAAATATAAATTATTAGTATCGGATTAAATTAATGTTTCGACACCAATGATTAGTGGAATCAAAAATGTTTTTTGATGCAAAAATAAAATAAAAATATAAGTGGTATTAATAAGAAAATTACTAATCTTAAAAATAAAATTAAGATTTACGATACAATGAAAGGTAGTATCAAAAAAATTATTTGATACAAAAAAAAAAAAAATATATCAATAAATAAATTACTAATACAAAAAAAAAGTAATAGTATCGACAAAGTGATGGATGCTATAAAGTTAATGGTATCGGAAATTAAATTTTTGATACCAATGATAAGTAGTATCAAAAAAATTATTTGATACAAAAAATAAGTTGTATTAATTATAAAACAATTACTAATACTAAATATAAATTTAATAGTATCCATAATTTAATTTCCGACACTAATTATAAGTAGTATCAAAAAAATAATATTCGATACAAAAAATAAGTGATATCAATAAAATATTTACTAATACTAAAAATAAAATTAATAGTATCGGAAATTTAATTTCCGACACCAATGATAAGTAGTATAAAAAAAATTGATGCAAAAAATAAATAGTATCAATAAAAGAATTAATAATACTAAAAATAAAATCAATAGTATCGAAAATTTAATTTTCGACACTAATGATAAGTAGTATAAAAAAAAAATCTGATACAAAAAATAAGTGGTATCAATAAAATAATTACTAATACTAAAAATAAAATTAATAGTATCGGAAATTTAATTTCCGATACCAATGATAAGTAGTATAAAAAAAAATATTTGATACAAAAAATAAATAGTATTAATAAAACAATTACTAATACTAAAAATAAAATTAATAGTATCGAAAATTTAATTTCCGACACCAATGATAAGTAGTATAAAAAAAATATTTGATACAAAAAATAAGTGGTATCAATAAAACAATTACTAATACTAAAAATAAAATTAATAGTATCGGAAATTTAATTTCCGACACCAGTGATAAGTAGTATCAAAAAAATTATTTGATACAAAAAATAAGTTGTATCAATAAAACAATTACCAATACTAAAAGTAAAATTAATAGTATACGAAATTCAATTTCCAATACCAATGATAAATAGTATCAAAAAATTATTTGATGAAAAAAAAATAAGTTGTATCAATAAAACAATTACTAATACTAAAAGTAAAATTAGTAGTATCCGAAATTCAATTTCCAATACCAATGATAAATAATATCAAAAAATTATTTGATGCAAAAAAATAAGTAGTATGAATAAAAAAAACTTGATGCCAAAATAACTTTGGTATCAAAAAATAAAGGATGCAATAAAATTAATAGTATCAAAAGATAAATTTTTGATACCAAGTATGCAAGTAGTATCAATAGTTTTATTGTTGATACTAAATGATAAGATTTAGTTTCGGAAAATGCATCTGATACCAATTTTCCGATACTAAAAACCTCTTTTTTTGTAGTGTCAGGCAGAGTCCAACCACATTCTCCAATTTCTTCTTTTCAACAACTTCAATTTGTTCAATCTGAGAATTGAACTCTTCCTGCACAACGATCATCTTCTTTTCCTCCTCATCAATGATGCAAACTTCAGTTAGTGGCAATGCATCAAGGTGAATTGGGAACTCCATCGAAGTTGATGGTGCTGCGGCAGTTATTGCCTCATTTTCCAAGGTCTTCTTCATAGCAACTAGTTCCTCAACTTTAACAACATCTTCCACAACTGATTTGGCCTCAGCTTCATCTGTCTTGGCCTCAGCTACAGTTGAAGTAGATTCAATCATTTTAGCATCAGAGATGATATGGTGTTCAACAGTCTTGTCACTTGGAGCATCGTCCACTTTGACAATCTCCACGGACTCAATTTTGTCAGTTTCAACAGGTGGCATGGCTTCCTCTTCAGTGGTCTTAATTAATTGATCTTTATCAATTTCTTCAATCTTTTCTCCTTCACTTGAAGAATATCCATTTTTAATCTCCTCAATGGCAGTATCCACTCCTTCAAATAAATCTTTTTCAACAATGGCATTATTTTCAGTGTTGTCCTCCTCCATGTTGACAACTTCATCTTGTTTGCTTACTTCATGTTTGTCCTCAACACTGTTGGACTTCTCTTCAGTTTTTTCCTTAGTCATTTTGGACACACTTTCATCCTCTTGTTTGTCTTCCTCCATCTTATCATCAATATTTAAATCAATCTCAGAGATAATTGATTTAATGGCCTCTCTTTGAATTTTTATGTTTACCAGATTGACAAACAATTTCTCATCTGTTAACTCAAAGCTTGATTCCACTTCAGCAAATTCTGTCAACCTTTCTTCCTCATTTTCCCACCAGTGAAGTCCCTTGGACTCAATGACTTTGTCAATATCATACACTGACTTCTTCCTTATATCAACAATCAACCTAAGATCATAGAAGATGGATCTTAACTCTTGGTATTTGGCAAGTTGGGGATAAAGCTGGTCTAAGAAATTTTTTGATTCATCTCTCAATGACATCTCATAAGTGTAATCTTGGGCTTTTTCTAACTTGGATAAAGGCAAGGATGATTTTTCTTCAAGAGATATTGGAATAGGAGTATCAGTTCTGTAGGTGATTTTCAAAATGGATGGGTTATCAATATGTGGGGTAGTTTCAATAATGTCAGGGGAGTGGTGAGTTGGGAAATATCTTCTGTAATCTGGATCATTTAGATCCATCTCCAACTCCTTTGGTGAAGTTTCTTCAGCATTATCACCATCATCATCTTCCAATCCCTCCAATTCAGCTTGTTCATCAGCATCAATCTCTTCCTCATTTGATGTATTAGCATACTCTTCTGGTGACTCTTCACTACTTGAGCTAGGGCTAGACACAACCCTCTTTTTCTTCGATTTTGATAACTGTTCAACCTCTTTCCCTTTCCCTTTCCCTTCCTTCCTGGCTTTCTCCAAAATGCTTATCACCATTTGTTTTGCTTCAATGCTTCTTTGTTCAACTGACTTAGCTTGTTTCCTGGTGGTGCTCTTTGGTGATTTGATCTCTAGACCCAATCTCTTTTGAGTCCTAATAGAAAGCTTCCTGAAAAGAATCTTTGTAGTGTTGAATTTGACTCCATCTTCAACAATATCCTCAGGTCCTTTCTTGCAAAGAAATGCAGCAACTTTGGTGCAGAAGGCAAGCTTCTTCTCTACAACCACTTTCCTTACATCAACCATCTTGAACTTTTATTTATCCTCGGCTAGATTTCTCAGAAAATAACCTTTCCAGTTCATTGGTTTCTTCCCTCCATCAATGATAGCTTTCATCAGTCTCACTTTTGATCTGCTGATTTGATCATAGCTTCTTGTGGTACACATGACACACTTAGCAACCACATCCAGTAGGAGTTGGTAATATTTCTTCAATACCCTCTTGTGTAATCTAGATTTGAGAGAAACAGGAACATCCATCCAATGGTTTGCAACATCTTGTTCCTGCTGTTTCAAGTATTCTTCTGGATCTTCTCCAGCAACATTTAATCCAAAGAAATCATCAAAGCCTTCTTCAGTAAACTCAAATTTCTGAGTTGTCCTTTACGTAGTATCTGGTTCACTGGTCATACTGAAACCTGAACTAGAACTCTTTTGTGTAAATGTTGCCAGAAATTGAGTGGTTCCTACCTCCAAGCATGTCTTGGGAATTGCTTCGAGCCACTTTCTCAGTCCAGCTTGCTCTAACCAGGTAACAACTCTCTTTGTGTGCTTGTTTGACAAGTTGTCAAAGCAAACTGTTTGCTCAAAATGAAGCATGGATGACACACTTAGATAATTCTTGTTTATGTCCAAATCAGGGTGATTGAAGTCAACTAAGAAAGATTAAACACAGTATTAGCATATATATTTGCATAAACATTTTGAATCTATAGGAAGTCAAGAATTATTTCCTATTTTAACACTGAAACACATGTTTAGATCAGATTTAAACAGTATCTTAGTGAGATTTATTGTGGATATTTACTAAATATTTCAAAATCAACAATACCATATCCAAACAATGTATGTTAAGTATTTAAGCACAATATTCAAATTTAACACATGCAATATCTGTAAGATTTCTAAACATTTAGAATTTTTTTAACATTCTACAATAAGAATCTAACATGAGATATCATCCAATGGGCATAGAATCAAGTGTAGAGTTCAAACAGAGTTATTTGAAATAAAACAAAGCATGATGTTTATCTAGTAAACTTGATCGTTTATGCATGTTTTTCCACTGGTGGAAGAGAAATACTAACCCATTTCCATATCCATTTTTGTATAAGAAGTATATTTCGAGCTTAGAATTGAGTTTGAAGGTTCTGAAAGATGAGCATGAGGATTCTTGAGAAATTTTAGCTTAGGGCTTTTTCAGAAATTTATAAACTCGTAAAAGATGAAAAAAAATTCTAAGTCTTTCTTTTATATGCTCACGAATGTACGTTTGAAAACTTGCTAGGTGTAGGGCTGAGATTAATTGATTTAATTCAAGGGCCCAAATCAATTATGTTACTCCAAAGGACGCAAATGTCGTGTCCAGTAAACAATAGTGCATTTTTTCAGAAAATCGTGCAATTGATCGTCTTTTAGCAAAAATCTCTTGTTTGACGGTTATGAGCAGTAAATGCGTACCATAATGATGAAACATGTTCAACTTATATGAAAAACAAAACTTATCTGCAGCCAAGTGACAACTTGACTGAATAAACCTTGACAACTTCCATTGAAAAATCTTTCATGTACTTTGACATCTTCTGAGTTGTCTATGTTAGTTTTCCTCATCTTTGACCAGGTTCTTAGTACTCTAACCTTGGACTTTGTCTAAGAGTTTATTCATAGATTTCAACCAAGATCAAGTCATTTTCCTTGTCTATATTGACTTGCATAAAAATTTCTTGAAATAATGTCAGTTCATGTAAAATAAATAAACATGTATTTCAATGAACCTTGAGTGTGTCAACTCTATCTTGTCCTTCATCTGACTTGTCCTAGAATGCACTTAAGTTCCCCCTTGGATTAGTATTAGTATCTCTGGCATGATCATAGTATTTCCTTATACTTTAAACATTCTCTCCAGGATCTAATAAACCAAGTTCCATGGATAGTTCCTTAAACCTTGTCTTAGCTAGAGATTTTGTGAGAATATCAGCCTTTTGCTTATCAGTATGAATCTTTTCCATTCTGATGTCCTTTTTCTCAACATTATCTCTTATGAAGTGGTGTCTGATATCCATATGTTTACACCTTGTGTGTAACACAAGATTCTGAGTAATAGCAATAGCACTATTGTTATCACAATACATATGCACATCTTTTGTGATCACTTTATAATCCTTTAGATGTTGCTTGAGCCATGGGATTTGTGTACAGCAGCTTCCAGCAGCCATGTATTCAGCCTCTGTGGTTGATGTGGCTACAAAAGCCTGTTTCTTAGAAAACGATGAAATCAACTTGTTTCCTAAGAATTGACAAGTACCAGTAGTTGATTTTTTTATCTATCCTACATCCTCCATAGTCTGCATCAGAATAACCAGTCCACTCTACGTTGTCTTCAGGTGGATACCACAATCCCAAGTTCACTGTGCCTTTCAAATACCTAAGTATTCTTTTGGCAGCTTCTAAGTAACTTTTCTTTGGATTGGACTGAAATCTAGCACAAACTCCAACTGCAAAAGTAATGTCAGGTCTGCTTGCAGTTAGATATAATAAAGAACCTATTATTGCTCTATATTCAGTGGGGTTTGTATCTACACCATCAATATCAGGATCCATCTTCCAATTTGTATTCATAGGAATCCTAACTTCTTGATCATTTCCCTAGTGTAATTAACTTGATTGACTTGTAAAACTAAGAAAAAGTTCATCAATCCTATCATAGACATCTCAAACTTTCCTTTCATGAGGTTTGAGAATTTTTTGCACATATCCTCATTTGGTGAACCTGATTCACGTATTATGCAACACTAAATTACACGACCGCAAGTATACGACGTCTATCGTAGTGTGATAAGTACAAGGTCGATCCCACGAGAAGGTGTAGTGATAAAAGTGAAGTTTGTCGATTTTAATTCTAAATAGACGTGATCGATAAAGTGGAGTGGTTAATTACCCTAAAATTGCATACCAAAGGTTGTCACAAGTAAACAATTGAGAGAGTAATAGAAAAATCGATCAAATATCATGCAATTCAAATAAACGAGAGAAAATACGGGTGAACTCAAAGATGAGAAAGTAGGTTCCAAGGCATTTGCAACATTTAGATATCCATTTATTATTTGTAACTCATTCAAATGGCAATTAAGGTTATCCTCTTATAGGGTTGACCACTAAAGAAGAATTCATCAATCTCTCGATACAATTAATCTAAAGGAGCATGCGACATAAGTTCGTATATCTACATTACAAACATCACACCACCTAATATAGCCCCAAAGATCATTCAATTCCCTCCCGATAACTAATCCTCTCTCGAGATCATAATAATACCGGGTTGCATGCTTGCATACGATTAATGGGATAAATCTCTCAATACTACCCCAATTAACATTAGATTAAACAATATCATCATGGCCAATTAGAGATGTCTATCGGGAAGGCCCTAGCCCTATAGGGCCAGCCCTACAGGGCTACGGGCTAAACGGGTTAGAGCCTTAACCGGCTCATATTTAACGGGCCTACAATTGTTGGGACCTAACCCTAACCCTAGCGGGCCACGGGCTAAACGGGCCACTAACGGGCTACAATAAATTTTTTTTAAAAAAAAATTGAAGGTCTCAATTGGTACGTCCAACAAGCAAATAAAATAGAAAAATACATAATTAGTTAATGATCAGTAAATGAGAAAATAAAAGTATAATTTAAACACAATTCTAGAACTATGTTGATCCTTAATATGATCAAATAAAGGTAAACAAAGATCATAATCTAATAAAAAATAGTAATAATGACTAATGGACGGTAATGGGCTTCTTAATGCTTATAGTTATAGTTATTGGTCAAATGACCCAAAATTTATTCTTAGGTTATTTATTAAAAAAAAAGAAAAAAAGGTAACAACTCGGGCTAGCGGGCTGGCCCTGTAGCCCTGCGGGCTGGCCCGGTTTAGCCCACGGGCTAATCGGTCCGGGTCAAAAAGGCCCGGTTTTAAACGGGCATATAATTCATAAACCCTAACCCTATATTTTTCAGGGTTAAACGGGCCAACCCGGTTAGCCCGGCCCGGATAAACATCTCTATGGCCAATAATAACATGCTTCCAAATGATAATTAAGCATACAAATAAGAGACAAACATCATTTAAAGCAAGAAATTAGTTCATAAACTTCAATCCAAATATTTACAAAGCCTTAGAACCAAAGGTGTTCTAGCCAAGAACTAACATAATCAAATAAAAAAAAAACTAAATAAAAAGAGAGAGAAATAGAAAGCTTAGTCTAAAATATGGTGGAGGATGGAATTTCCAAGCTATTGATTCCTTTCTTGCATGAATTGATGAAGAAATATGGCCAAATCACCTCTAAGTATGTGTTTGTATGTGTGAAAATTGAAGAATTGGGTGAAGGTACAAGTGATTTCAAGAATTGGGGTTTATATAGTGTTGGGGTAGGGTTTGGATGCAAAAATTGCAAGTTGGTCCCTCAAAAATCGAGAAAATGGCCAAAAACCCCTGAGGAGCATGTGACCCGGCCGGGTGGATTCTACCCGGGCATGCCACCCGGCCGAAATACGAAGCTAGAGGTGAAATTGGCTTGCCCGGGTGGAATCCACCCGACCAGGTCGATTCTACCCGGGTAAAATATGAAGCTCTAGGCTGGACAGAGCGAGGCCGGGCTAAAACCACCCGGCCAGGTTGATTCTACCCGGCCAGGTTGATTTTACCCGGCCAGGTTGATTCTACCCGGCATGCTTTTTCGTCTCTTCGTATCTCGAGCTTCCGACCTCCGATTGACTCGATTATTTTTTTATTCCACTCCGTTTTTCGAGCCGGATCCAATGGTACAATCCTCTCTTTGGTCCAGTGAATTGTAGTAGGTTTTTTGCTCCCAAAATCCTTCGTTTTTCCTACAAAATCGACAAAACACCACCTTTCTCTTATTTTGACCAAAACAATCATAATCAACCCATAAATCAATGAATTCACACTAAAAATGAGCTTCACATGCGCATAAAAAATGTGTAAATTCCACCCGAATCAAACCCCCCCAAACTTAAAATGTTGTTTGTCCTCAAACAACTAAGCACTTAAAGCAATGAGGGTGGAATGATCACAATGGAATATTCAATGCAAATCACACATGCAAAGTAAAGTGTGGTGAGATCTCTTCCTCAAAGTGCTTTCTCAATGAAGGTCATAGACTCATTATTGCAATTCACACTCATAAATCAAAGAATGCACAAGCACACAACACATTGTGAATGGGAAACATAATCCAAATGCTCAAATCCTCTACTCACATGATAGAGTGTTTCTCTCAAACACACAAACAGATTGAGGCTGTGAATTCACTCAACAACCAAGTTATGCTATGCAATCACCATAAGCTTGCCCACATTCTACTTTCTACACCACTCAAATGTTCAACAATGTGATCAATAGGGCTTAATCAAGGATGTAACATTGGCTCTTTGGACAAGGTAGGATGAATTTGGGAATTGTGACTCTTCTAGTGGAGGACAAAGCTTGTTGTATGTGTGCTTTCACTTTCAAAGCTTACAAACTCCATCCCCACTTTTCCTTTTCTTTTCTTTTTTCAAGTATTCATCACCTCATCTTTTTGAACCAATTTTCTTTTCAATCTTTTGGGGCTCTTTGTCCCTCTTTTCTTTTCCATTGATTTTATTTTCATCTTTTTCAACTTTTTCTTTCAACTTTTCCAATTTCTCCTTTCACCATTGATATTCAAGCACATGTTTTTCCACTTTATCTTTTATCCCCCACTAGATATAGGTATCAAAGGCTAAAAAAGTCTAGGTGGTTAACATTGTAGTTTGCCAAGAAAATGAGGAATTAAGCTCAAAAGGGCTAACTACGGAAGATTACTTCGGTTTTAGGAAATTTTGGCTAAGTGACTCTTTAGAACAAGATGGCCTATATCATATCACAAGGTTTCACACAATCATGCTTTCAAACAAGAACTTGGGCAAGTTCTAAGATCACGAGCAATAACCTAGTCCACTCTCAAATGAACTAAACTGGATTACATGTTCGATTTAGGGCTCAAGTCTCACCGGTTTATTCAATAGAACTCTCACATTCATCAAATGTTCCCAAACAACAACACATCATGCATTCATGCTATCAAAGACCAACAATTATGAACACAACATGATACTACTATCCATCACCAATCATGCATACATTCAAAGCAAATAGACATCACCACAACTACTCACTATAGATTCCAAAGGTTATTCATGCTCACATTTCACCAAAGATCCACTACTTAACACATGATCAAAACCAACTCAAACAACGATAAGCATATGAAAGCAAAGTGTGCGCCGGTGCAAAATGTACACAAACGAAATGACAAACCGGTGCAAGGATAACAACTAATAGAAAAATAAAAGAAAAATAACTCCCCCAAACTTAGAATTTTACTATGTAAAAATTCTAAGTTTGGGGCTACAAGTTGTTACCTCCCTCCTTGCACATCCAATGCTCTTCATAGATCACCATTGCTACACTTGCTTTCCCTTTCCAAAGTTAGCTTTGCCTCCTTCTTCATTCTCCAAGATATGATGTCCACAATGCTCTTCATCCATACCTACAAAAGAAACTAAGCTATCAAAACTATCAAAGCAATAAAAACATGAAAGCAATAAAACCTTGGGTTGCCTCCCAAGAAGCGCTATTTTTAACGTCCTATGCCGGACAGTTTCTTTCTACTTTCAAGCCTCAATCAAATGAAGTGTTTCCACCCTTCGAAGTTGCTCGTTTCCAAAGTAGTGCTTCACTCTTTGACCATTCACCACAAAGGTTGCTCCATCTTTACCAACAAGCTCCACATTTCCCATTGCGTCACATTCTTAATCACAAAGGGCCCCGACCACTTTGACTTTAACTTGCCCGGAAATAGCCTCAATCTTGAGTTGAACAATAAGACTTGTTCTCCCACTTGGAACTTCCTCTTCTCAATCATCTTACCATGAAACTTTTTGGCCCTTTCTTTGTGAATCTTAGAGTTCTCAAAAGCTCCATTCCTAAACTCATCAAGCTCATTGAGCATCATCTTCCTTCTTTCTCCGGATGCCTTAAGATCAAGATTCAGCTCCGTTATAGCCCAACGAGCTCTACACTCCACTTCCACGGGTAGATGGCAAGACTTGCCATACACAAGTTGATAAGGAGATGTGCCCACCGGTGTCTTGTAGGCGGTTCGATATGCCCAAAGAGCATCATCTAACTTGATGGCCCAATCCTTCCTCTTTATCCCAACGATCTTCTCCAAAATTTACTTCACTTCTCGATTAGCAAGCTCCGGTTGTCCATTAGCTTGGGGGTGATAAGGTGTGGTCACCCTATGCTTCACTCCATACTTTGTCAAAAGTTGATCTAGCCATCGATTGCAAAAGTGTGAACCACCATCACTCACTAATGCTCTTGGAGTGCCAAAACGAGTGAAAATGTTCTTCCTCAAAAAGTAGAGGACCACCTTAGCATCATTTGTAGTGGTTGGAATGACCTTAATCCATCTTGAAACATAGTCAATGGCCAAAAGGATGTAGGAAAATCCATGAGAAGTTGGGAAGGGGCCCGTAAAATCTATTCCCCACACATCAAAGAGCTCCACTTCAATCACATTCTTCATAGGCATCTCATGCCTTTCTGAGATATTTCCCATCCTTTGACACTTGTCACATTTCTTCACAAACACTTCATAACCTCTAAAGATGGATGGCCAATAGAAACCACTTTGAAGAACTTTGTGGGCCGTCCAGTTTGCTCCAAAGTGCCCTCCATAAGGGGATGAATGACACTCCTCAATCACTTTCTCCAACTCATCTTCCGCTAAGAACCTCCTCATGATCATATCCGAACACCATCTATAGAGGAATGGGTCCTCCCAAACATAGAAATTGACATCATGGTAAAATTTCTTCTTTTGATGGAATGAGAGATTTGGTGGATGTGTTCCGGTGGCTATGTAATTCACAAAGTCGGCAAACCATGGACATGCTTCTTTGATAGCAAGAATTTGCTCATCGGGGAACCACTCCTTGATAGGGACTTGGACATCTTTTTCCTCCACATTCTCAAGTCTTAAGAGATGATCCGCCACCACATTCTCAACCCTTTTCTATCTTTAATCTCCACATCAAACTCTTGAAAAAGGAGCACCCATCGTATCAACCTCGGTTTAGCCTCTTTCTTCTCAATCAAATACTTGAGAGCCGTGTGATCCGTGTACACTATGGTTTTAGCTCCCACCAAATATGCTCTAAACTTGTCAAAGCTATAGATCACGGCTAGCATCTCCTTCTCCGTTGTGGTGTAATTCTTTTGAGCCGGATTTAAGGTATTGCTTGCATAGTAGATCACACGAAAGAGCTTGTCTCACTTTTGACCCAAAGCTACTCCAACGACATAATCACTAGCGTCACACATGACCTCAAACGGTTGACTCCAATCGGGTGTCACCAACACGGGAGCTTTGATCAAAACCTCCTTCAATATCTCAAATGACTTCACACACTCCTTACTAAAGATGAAAGTGCCACCTTTCTCCAACAATGAACACATGGGCTTGGCTATCTTTGAAAAATCCTTGATAAATCTTCTATAAAACCTGGCATGCCCAAGAAAACTTCTAACCGCCTTCTCATTGGTTGGTGGAGGTAACTTCTCAATCGCCACAATCTTTGCTCTATCCACCTCAAGTCCCTTAGCCGAGACCTTGTGCCCAAGCACAATTCCTTCCTTCACCATGAAGTGACACTTCTCCCAATTGAGCACCAAGTTAGTATCTATGCATCTTTGCAAAACACAAGAGAGGTTACGTAGACATGTATCAAAACAATAACCAAATACGGAAAAGTCATCCATAAACACCTCCATTATGTTTTCAATCATGCCATGAAATATAGCCATCATACATCTTTGAAAGGTGGCGGGGGCATTACACAATCCAAATGGCATTCTCCTAAAAGCAAACGTACCATAAGGGTAAGTAAAAGTTGATTTCTCTTGGTCCTTAGGATCAATCAAAATTTGATTGTATCCCGAGTAGCCATCAAGAAAGCAATAATACTCGTACCCCGCCATCCTATCCAACATTTGATCAATAAAAGGCAAAGTAAAATGATCTTTCCTAGTGGCATTATTCAACACACGATAATCAATGCATACTCTTCACCCCACAATGGTCCTAGTAGCAATTTCCTCTAAGGCGTCGGTTGTAACAATAGTCATGCCCCCCTTCTTAGGTACCACTTGTGTTGGACTCACCCACTCACTATCACTTATGGAAAAAATTATGTCATTATCTAACCACTTCAACACCTCTTTTCTCATTACCTCTTGCATGATGGGGTTCAATCTTCTTTGACCTTGGGCATTAGGCTTAATAGACTCATCTAGTCTAATTTTATACATGCAAATATGAGCCGGTATACCCTTCAAATCCGAAATATCCAAACCAATAGCCGATTTATAAGTTCTAAGCACCCTAAGCAATTTTTCTAACTCAATATCATGCAAGTGTGAAGAAACAATAACTGGAAAGAGGTCACCTTGTTCGAGATATGCATATCTCAAGTGATCCGGAAGTGGTTTCAAGTCTAGCTTCCTCCCTTTCTCTTGAGCGTTCGGTTCCTCCTTAGCTCCCTCCTTTGGTGCCTCCAACGAGAAACATGAAGGCCAAGTGTCAAGATTTTTGTTAGGAAATCTTTGACACTCTTCAAGAAACCCCCCCCCCCCCCAAACTTGGCTTCTCGTCGTATCTCCATGAATTTCTCTTCCTTCTTGATTGGGAGTTCCTTTAAACATCAAGAGAACACATGTATTCAAACAATTCTATATCATCAAGTTCATCATAATTAAAATCACAAGGAGTAAGAGAAGGTGAAGTAAGAGAGTTTCTTATGCAAAAGTCAAGTGGATCTTTTGAGTTGCTCTTCTCCATGTGCATATCCACACAAGCTTGAACACTATTGATCATGTTGCACTCGAATACCTCATCCTCATCATCCCAGAATTTGATAGCCTTGTAAATGTTGAACAAGACTTTCTCATTGTTCACTTGAAGCTCCAACTCCCATTTCCTCACATTTATGATGGCCCCTCCGGTTGCCAAAAACGGCCTTCCCAAGATCAAAGGAATGTATTTGTCCTCCTCCATATCCAAAACCACAAAGTCTACCGGAAAGATAAACTTGTCAACTTTGACCAATACATCCTCTACTATACCCAAGGGATACGTTATCGATCTATCCGCCAATTGGAGGCTCATCGTTGTTGGTGTGAGCTTTCCCAAACCAAGAGTCTTAAAGATAGATAGAGGCATAAGATTTATACTAGCTCCCAAAATCACATAAAGCTCTAAATGTACCTCCATCTCTAATGACACAAGGCAACGTGAAGGATCCGGGGTCTCTAAGCTTTTGAGGTAACTTGTCTTGAATTATAGAGCTACACTCCTCGGTTAAGTGCACCGTCTCATACTCCACCACCTTCCTCTTGTTTGACATGATTTCCTTCAAGAACTTGGAAAAATGAGGCATTTGTTCAAGGGCTTCGGCAAAGGGAATATTGATGTGGATCTTCTTGAACATCTCTACGAACTTGGCAAATTTGTTGTCCAAGCCCTTCTTCTTCAACCTTTGAGGGTATGGAAGAGGTACCACATTCTTGCCTTTATCTTGTGGAGGGATTGTCTCCTCACTCTTCTTCTCTTCTTCTTTCTCTTCTTCCCTCACTATCTCTTCTTGCCTTTCTTTCTCTTGTCCTTCTTCTTTGTCAACACCCTCGGGTGCCATTACCATTTCATCCTCTTGTGGCATCTTGGGCCCCTCATAGCTTGTCCCACTTCTTAGTTTTATGACCTTGCAATGCTCCTTGGGGTTGAGCTCCGTGTTCGAAGGAAATTGCCATGGAGTGTGTTGACTTCCAATGACATTAGAGAGTTGGCTCATTTGCTTCTCCATGGCTTTCATGTGGGTTGTCATATCCTTGATCATTTCACCTTGTTCATCAAGTCTTTGCCATGTCTTGGCCATGTAACTCTTTGTCTCTCCCATGAAGTTTTTGGTTTCTCCCATGAATGCACCAAACATATCTTCCAATGATGGCTTTGATGAGGGTTCAACGATCATTCCATCCCTCACATTAAAATTCGGTGGTGGTTGGATATCATTCCTTGGATTGGCATAGGAAAAGTTCTCATGTTGCCTCAAACTAGGGTGATATTGGTTCGGATTGGGCGGATTCTTACGGTTTTGCCTCTCGTTCCACCCCATTTCTCTAAAGTTCCGTTGGTTGTTCATGTAGTGGGCCTCTTCATATTGCTCATCACTTGGTCCCACTAATGCTTTGGCCTTCATTAGAGAAGTCAACTTATCCATCTTGTTGGATAAAGTTGCAAAATCCTTAGATTCTTGAGTTGAGGCAATCTTTCGGTTTTGTCTTCTCTCGGATGGCCATTGATTTCCGTTTTTCGCCATCTCTTCCAAGAGCACATAACCTTCTTCCGTCGTCTTCCCCAACAATGACCCTCTACTGGCCGAAGCATCTACCATCCCTCTCGTACGGTGATCCATACCGTTGTAGAAGTAGCATATTAGTTGGTCTCGTGAGAAACCATGTTGTGGGAAACTTCTAATAAGGTCTTTGAAGCGCTCCCATGCTTCGGCCAATGACTCATCGTCGTCTTGCCAAAATGAAGATATCTCCCCTCGGATTTGGATAGTCTTGCTCGGAGGGAAATACTTCATTAGGAATGCATCAACAAGGTCGGCCCAATTTTCAATGGTTCTCAAATCAAGAGAGAGATACCATTGCTTGGCTCGGTCCCGGAGTGAGAAGGGGAAAAGTTGCAAACGGATGTAGTCTTGAGGAACACGGTTGATCTTAACCGTCCCACTTATCTCGAGGAATTGAGACAAGTGGAGGTTAGGATCCTCCTTGGAAAGCCCACCAAATTGGTTGTTTTGGACCATGACTATCAACGCCGGTTTGAGCTCGAAGTTGTGTGCATCCACGGGTTCCCGACCCGCTCCTCCATACGGCCTTGGGATAGGGCGAAAATGATCTCTTAAGACTCTTTGTTGCCCATGTTCCTCATTCTCCATTGGCCTTCCATCTCTTTCCACACCAATATTTTCTATAACTCCCCGGTGAAAGTTGTCCCTTAACATTCTTTGAGGTCGGTTACCTCCATTCCCATTTAGCCCTTCAACTCCGTCGATCCCTTGATTCTCAACTTACTCCTCGACCTCTTCCACGATTGGATTCTCTCTTCTATTCATGGCTTCTAACTCAATTCTTCTCCTTTCGGCATTCCTTCTTCGACAATTGGCTTCGATCTCCGGGTCTAAAGGTAAACACTTCTTGTTGGTTCCTCCTAGATCGTGTGATCATAGGCCATGTCTATCAAAAGTTCAAACGAGAGTGAAAATTGCAAGTAAAATCAAGATAACAAACACAAATATTTTTGGAATTTTTGCAAATAAGGAAAGCAAGTAAAGTGTCTAGACTAAAACTCTATCGACCTACACTCTAGAACTACAAAACCTCTCCGGTAACAGTGCCATAAACTTGATTCACGTATTATGCAACACTAAATTACACGACCGCAAGTATACGGCGTCTATCGTAGTGTGATAAGTACGAGGTTGATCCCACGAGAAGGTGTAGTGATAAAAGTGAAGTTTGTCGATTTTAATTCTAAATAGACGTGATCGATAAAGTGGAGTGGTTAATTACCCTAAAATTGCCTACCAAAGGTTGTCACAAGTAAACAATTGAGAGAGTAATAGAAAAATCGATCAAATATCATGCAATTCAAATAAACGAGAGAAAATACGGGTGAACTCAAAGATGAGAAAGTAGGTTCCAAGGCATTTGCAACATTTAGATATCCATTTATGATTTGTAACTCATTCAAATGGCAATTAAGGTTATCCTCTTATAGGGTTGACCACTAAAGAAGAATTAATCAATCTCTCGATACAATTAATCCAAAGGAACATGCGACATAAGTTCGTATCTCTACATTACAAACATCACACCACCTAATATAGCCCCAAAGATCATTCAATTCCCCCCCGATAACTAATCCTCTCTCGAGATCATAATAATACCGGGTTGCATGCTTGCATACGATTAATGGGATAAATCTCTCAATACTACCCCAATTAACATTAGATTAAACATATCATCATGGCCAATAATAACATGCTTCCAAATGAGAATTAAGCATACAAATAAGAGACAAACACCATTTAAAGCAAGAAATTAGTTCATAAACTTCAATCCAAATATTTACAAAGCCTTAGAACCAAAAGTGTTCTAACCAAGAACTAACATAATCAAATAAAAAAACTAAATAAATAAAAAAACTAAATAAAAAGAGAGAGAAATAGAAAGCTTAGTCTAAAATATGGTGAGGATGGAATTTATATTGAAAGGATGATCCAGGCGGGGCACCTGAAAGAATTTATATTTAGAGACAGGCAGGGCCCTCGGGGGCAGAAGCGGAAGGAACATGAAAGGAAACCGGAAGAGAAGGAAACCAAAGAGGCGGCCGAAGATATGCCCCCTCCACCGCCAAAGAGAGGAGTAATCCACATGATTGTGGGAGGACCAGCAGATGGGGATTCCTTCCGAAAGAGAAAACAAAGTGTTCGAGCTCTAAAAGCAGAGCAAAGAGGTCAAATGAGAGAAGTAGGACGTATGACAGAGACGCCCAATATCAGATTTGGGCCGGAGGATGTGAAAGGAGTTAAGGAAGATCACAACGACGCCTTGGTGATCACTACCGACATAGCTGGGTTCGACGTGGCCCGAATCTTTGTAGATACGGGGAGCTCAGCTGATATTATGTTTTTTGAGTGCTTGAAGAGGATGGAGCTGAGTGTGAAGCTGCGACCTGTAGATACCTCCCTGTATGGTTTCTCCGGAGGTGCCATCCAACCCTTGGGATCGGTAATGTTACAGGTAGGATTGGGGGACGCTCCAGCTCGAAAGGTCCACCTGGTGGAGTTCCTCATTGTGGATATCCCCTCATCATACAATGTAGTAATGGGACGACCTAGCCTGAACCTCTTTCAGGCAATCATCTCCACATTTCATATGAAAATGAAATTCCCTACAGCTACGGGAGTGGGAGAAGTAAGAGGAGATCAATACCAAGCACGGAAGTGCTACGCAGAGTCTGTAAAGATGGCGGACAGAGCCTTAACCAAGGGCCTGGAGAGAACGAGAGGAGACGACCCTGAGGCAAAGAAAAAGAAAGTGGAAGGAGTGACACCCGAGCAAGTAAGTGTTAAAACAGATGAGGAGCTAATGAATGTGGAGCTCTTCCCAGAGAAACTCGGTTTTTCTACTAAGATAGGTACCCAACTGGGACCCGAACTCATAGAGAAGGTAATCTCTACCTTACGTCGAAATTCCGATATATTTGCATTCTCTTTAGCTGACATGACAGGTATCCCTCCGGAGATAGCAATACATTGCCTTAATGTTGATCCAAAGGCAAGGCCAGTGAAACAAAAGTTACGAAACTTTGGAATTGAGAAGAATAGTATAGTGAAAGAAGAAGTAGAGAAGTTATTGAAAGCATGACACGTGGTGAAAGTACAATTCCCGGAATGGCTCTCCAATGCAGTGTTAGTACCTAAGGGGGGAGGGAAATGGAGAATGTGTATCGACTTCAGGGACCTCAACAAGGCGTGTCCCAAAGATCACTATCCGCTGCCAAGGATAGACCAGTAAGTGGATGCGACTTCTGGATTCGAGCTACTAAGCATGATGGATGCATACCAAGGATACCACCAGATCCAGCTGAACCCCTCAGATGTCCCCAAAGTGTGCTTCATAGCAGCATGCGGAACGTTTGGCTATGTTCGAATGCCATTCGGATTGATAAATGCCGGAGCAACATATCAAAGGATGGTCGATGCTGTCTTCCGAGGACAACTAGGAAGAAACATGGAAATATATGTGGACGATATGCTGGCCAATAGTGTGAAAGCAGATCAGCATGTGGAGGACCTGGAGGAGATTTTCAAGGTAATTCGAGAAAACGGTATCAAATTGAACCCGGCCAAGTGCTCTTTTGGAGTGAAATCGGGGAAGTTCCTTGGATACATGGTTACTCAAAGAGGGATAGAAGTGAATCCAGCTAAGGTGAAGGCTGTACTGGACATGCAGCCGCCGAGGAACGTGAAAGAGCTCCAGACGCTCAACGGGAGGATTACAGCATTGAGCAGATTCATAGCCAGATCTGCTGAAAAAAGTCACCCTTTCTTCAAAATTCTCAAGAAAGGGGCAAAGTTCGAGTGGAATGAAACATGCCAGAAGGCCTTTGAAGATCTGAAGCATCATTTGTCCCATCTGCCGAAGCTGACAAAACCTTCTCCTGGAGATACTCTCATTCTGTATCTCTCTGTAGGGGAATTCTCACTGAGCACAGCCTTGGTCAAAGAAGAGGGACCTCTTCAACATCCTATTTATTACGTCAATAAGGTCATTCAAGGAGCTGAAGCTCGATACTCAGAAATCGAGAAGGCTGCTCTGGCCGTGGTATTTACGGCGCGGAGATTGCGCCCATATTTTCTCTCTTATAAAATACTGGTCCGCACTAATTACTTGTTGAAACAGGTTATTGGCCGAGCGGACCTCTCGGGAAGGATGGTGAGATGGGTAATAAAGCTCCAAGAATATGATGTGGACTTCGAGCCACGAAGGGCCATAAAAGCCCAAGCTTTGTCTGATTTCATCCAAGAATCTACCAAACCAGAAGAAGCAGAAGGATGGAAGGTATACGTAGATGGCTCAGTGACTCTGAGTGGATGTGGAGCAGGGATAGTGCCAGTAAGCCCTCAAGGAGAGGACCTACAATTCGCAGTGAGGTTCCAATTCATGACCTCAAATAATGGAGCAGAGTACGAAGCTTTGATCAGAGGAATGGAGATGGCAGTGGAATTGGGAGCTCTAAAGGTAACTCTATACTCGGACTCCCAATTAGTTGTTCAACAGGTGAATGGAGAATATACAGCCAAAGATAACAGAATGGCTGCTTATTTGGAACGAGCTAAAGAAGTGATGGGCAAATTCCAGGATTGTAAGGTGGTCCAGGTACCTCGGGAGAAAAACATGCAAGCGGACAGCCTCTCCAAACTTGCCAGCTCCACAGAGTTTGATGGACAAGGAACAGTGACCTTGGTGGTAGCAGAAAGAGAGACTCTCGGGAACCCCATCGGTTCCATTGAGGAAGGAGATGATTGGAGGAAAGATATATGGGTAGAACTCACCAAGGAAGCAGATGCCCCTACTTCCCGAGAGGCCCGAGCTCTTCGGATCAAATATTGTATTATCGGAGGGCACTTATACAAGAAGTCGTTCACTCAACCGTATTTGAGGTGTATATCAACCCGAGAAGCAAGGTACACACTCAAAGAAATCCATGAAGGAGACGCAGCTAGTCATAAGGGATATAAAACAGTGGTGAAGAAAGCCTTAAGGGCCGGATTGTATTAGCCCTCCATGACGAAGGATGCCAAAGAGTTCGTAAAAAAATGTGTCAAGTGTCAGAAAAATGGTCCATTGATAAGGACCCCTGTGGAAGAGATGGGAGCTATGTACTCTCCGTGTCCCTTTGCTAAGTGGGGAATCGATTTGGTAGGGCCCTTCCCTCTAGCCTCTGGAGGAAGAAAATTTTTGATAGTAGCAGTAGATTATTTTAGCAAATGGGTTGAAGCTGCCCCCTTGGCTACAATAGATGAAGAGAATGTGATCAAATTCTTGAGAAGACAGATTTGCTGCAGATTCGGAGTACCCAGAATATTGGTCTCTGATAATGGAACACAGTTCAATGGAGAAAATGTACGAGGATGGTGTGCAAGACTAAACATAATACAAAGATTCACCTCCGTAGCTCATCCTCAAGCTAACAGACAAGTGGAAGTTACTAATCGAACGATAGTAGATGGTATTCGAACGAGGCTGACGAAAATAGGAGGAGGATGGGTGAATGAGTTAGACAATGTGCTATGGTCATATAGAACGAGTCCAAAGACAACGACTGGAGAATCTCCCTTTCAGCTAGTCTATGGAGCTGCGGCGGTGATACCTCCAGAGGCCGTGCTGCAGTCCCATCGAATTGCCCAGTTTGAAGAACATCAGAATGAGAGGCTGATGAGAGAAGCCTTAGATTTAATGGAAGAAGAAAATGAGATGGTTAGAGTACGTGCGAAAAGATATAAGAGCAGAATTAAAGCTGCATATGACCGAAGGGTGATCCCGAGATCCTTTAGAGTGGGGGACCTAGTGCTAAAAAGAGTTGATGCCCTAAAGAATACGGGAAAATTAGAGCCCAACTGGGAGGGGCCTTATAAAATCACGCAGGTGTTAAGGGGAGGAGCCTATAGATTGCAGAGCATGGAGGGAGTTGACATAGCTAGACCCTGGAACGTTTGCCATTTGAAGAGATTCTTTGTTTGAAGAAAGTGTAAGGTCTTGAGACCATTTGTGATTTTTGCCTTGTGATTTTTGCATCAATTCATATTTTGCTTAATGTATTTAGTGGCTTCACCGGAGCTCTTTTTCCCTCTTTACGGGTTTCCCCGTTGGGGTTTTTCCGTAAAGAGGTTTTTAATGAGACCGGCGTAGGTTATCTATAGCCTATGTTGAAAACCGACAATAAATCAATGAAGCTTTATCCCTTTTTGAAAAAGATTTATACGGAATTATCGTGTCTTGATTATCTTTCTCCTATTGGAATATTTGTATGAATATAAAAATTGCGAGTGTGAGAAACACTCAGAGGCCTAGAGGCCGAGGTGCTCCAGAGATCCCTCACCTTATTTGAGACCCAAAAGGGTTAATCAATGAAATGAGAGGATTTTATGAATTAAAATCTTTTAAGAATAAGAGTGAGAAACACTCAGAGGCCTAGAGGCCGAGGTGCTCCAGAGAGCCCTCGCCTTATTTGAGACCCAAAAGGGTTAATCAATGAAATGAGAAGATTTTATGAATTAAAATCTTTTAAGAATAAGAGTGAGAAACACTCAGAGGCCTAGAGGCCGAGGTGCTCCAGAGAGCCCTCACCTTATTTGAGACCCAAAAGGGTTAATCAATGAAATGAGAAGATTTTATGAATTAAAATCTTTTAAGAATAAGAGTGAGAAATGCTCAGAGGCCTAGAGGCCGAGGTGCTCCAGAGAGCCCTCACCCTATTTGAGACCCAAAAGGGTTAATTAATGAAATGAGAAGATTTTATGAATTAAAATCTTTTAAGAATAAGAGTGAGAAATGCTCAGAGGCCTAGAGGCCGAGGTGCTCCAGAGAGCCCTCACCCTATTTGAGACCCAAAAGGGTTAATTAATGAAATGAGAAGATTTTATGATTTAAAATCTTTTAAGAATAAGAGTGAGAAACGCTCAGAGGCCTAGAGGCCGAGGTGCTCTAGAGAGCCCTCACCCTATTTGAGACCCAAAAGGGTTAATTAATGAAATGAGAAGATTTTATGATTTAAAATCTTTTAAGAATAAGAGTGAGAGACACTCAGAGGCCTAGAGGCCAAGGTGCTCCAATGAGCCCTTACCATACTTGAGAACCACAAAGACTAGTTAATGAAAAGACAGGTTTTATGATTCAAGACCTTTTAAAAGAGAGAGACAAATAGAAGTTCAGAGGCCAAGAAAAGATGGAGGATGTCTCCCCATAACCAAGCCACCTGAAACCAAAAGATTATACAACCAAGAGATGATTATGGCATAACCTACAAGACCAACAAAAAGGGGAGAAAAGAGCACACCTCCAACATATTATTTACAGGTCTTATAGGTTACTCATGCAAGCAGAAAAGAAAAGGCATGCCAACAAACAAGTAAGATGAAGCTAACCCGATTACTACAAAAAGCCCCCACATATCCAGGAGTGTGGGGTCCCCTACGAAGTATGAGAGCAAGTATTACGAGCAGAAAATAAAGAGTGTAGCAAAACAGAAGAAAGGTAAATTGTTTGTTATGACCATGAAAATATGGAATTTAAACTGCTTTTTCAATAGCAGCTCTCTCAGCAACAGCCCCCTCGACCTCAGTTCCCTCAACCATAGCTCCTTCGATCGCAGCCTCCTCAATAGCAGCATGACTGCTAGACCCTCCGCCCTCCTCTGGGCCCTCTTCACCTCTTAAGGTAGCCTCCGCACCTTTTTCTCCATCTGCTTCCGCTGTCATATTGGAGGTAGGGATGTAAGGATAAACCAACTGCTCCAGAGGCTTTAGCTCAGCCATACCCACCTTGGCCGCCTGTAATTTGGCGATGGCTTGACTCATTCCGATTAGCCACCAAGGACTATCGGGGCTCTCCTTAGGATCCCCCAAGAATTTTGGAGGAGTAGCGAGCTGGTCTAGACGAAAAGCACGAGAGTAGGTCCCATTGAACCCCGGGGCTGAATGCTCGGCCACGGCATTGCTGAAGCCATAGTCGATGAAATGAGGAATATGTGGCCCCATGGCGCATAGGAATCTCGAGCTCTTTAAGAAGCTGGACAACCACTGAGTATGAAGAGTCCCCAAGAATTCTTGACCCAAGGAAGAAGTGAACACGGATTTAAGGCAGGCTTGTACTCCAACATTTGGCAATTCGCGCTCCATTCTCTTCATCTCCTCCTCCAGATGCTTAATCCTAGCTGCATCTTGTTGGCTTTGAGCCCGGAGAAGAGGCAACTCCTCAGCCAGAGCTTGAGCTCGCATATGGGCTTTATCCTTCTCCGCGATGGCACCCTTGAGAGTTGACTGGAAAGAGGAGGCCTCAGCTCGAAGAAGTTCGATCTCAGCAACCATTTCGACGCCCTGGTCAAATATCTTAGCATAGACGAGGCCAAACTGCATGAAGAAAAGAAATAATGTTTAAGAGGTAAAGAAGGTAAAGGCTATAAAAATAAAGGAAAATACCTCCGAAAAAAGATGAGCACCACGAAGCAGTTGATCCTCAGGGAGAGGCTTGTCGGAAAGCCCAAGGTTGGAGGGAGGAGGACATTGGCTGATGAGGCGCTGAAGAGGTTCGTAAGAGGCAGAAGGGGGAGCTCCTTTTCCAGCAAGAGCCTGAGCAGTTTTCCCCTTCTTCTTCTTAGAAGTGCCGCAGTCAGAGAAGAAGGCATTAGTAGCTGAACGAGTCCTCCTGGCAACAGAACCAGGGACTTGGGCAGAAGGGCTTGGGAGAGGAGGAATCTTTGAAGGACTCTCTGAGCCGAGGTCTTTGCTGAGCTTTCTAGAGCAGGAGATTGAGGAACCTTTGGAGGATCTTCGGGAGCAGTCAATGCAGGGGCCTTTACTATTCCGAGAGCAGGGGCATCCCGCGAGATATGAGTTAACCAACTCATTGCTGCAAATAACCAAGAAGATTTTCAAAACTTAGAAAAGTAATCACATGCGAGAAATGAAATGCAAAAACAGGGGATTTTTTACCATCTCGAGGTTCTAAAGGTAAATCCTGAGGACAGAAGCCAAAGTGAGAGAGGATGCGAGGATTTTTGCAGATACCAAGAACATCGAAAAAATCATGTCGACGGACATGAGTATTGAGACTAGTCATAACGGCGTAATCTGAAGCAGAATAAGCTTTTAGAGGAGGAGGAGGAGGTATTCCTGGGTTATGATATATCCAGTTTTCATGGGGGAACGGCCAATCAGAGGGGTTAGTAACGAAAAGATAATAATCCCTCCAAGATGACTCTTCTTCATGGAGTTTTGTCATAAACTTGCAGACACGAGATCTTCTCCCAGATACATAGAAGAAGCCATCGTTCAATTTACAAGAATGTTGGCTCAAGAATAGTTCGGCGGAAGGCTCACCGCCATTTCCCTTCACTAAGATGAAAAACCCTATCATAGTACGGAGAGCATTCCGAGTGAATTGATTAAGAGGAATCTGCATACGAGTAGATATGGCGGCCAAATAGGGGTGAATCGGGAATCGAAGACCTGCCCTAATTTGAGCTTCGAAAAAAGCTAGGGTTCGAGATTCAGGAGAATCGGGGCGTTCATCTGAGCGGGGAATTCGGAGAGCGTATTTCGACGGGAAAACCTGAGCTCGGATGAGGCTGGCTAGGTGAGTATGAGTAAGTAGAGAGGAGGTGGAAATCCTATTTTCAGGGCTCCCCATCGGAAGCGTGGTGGACTTAGAATGGTTTCGGTTAGAAGATTTCAGCGAAGAGGAAGGGCGAGACATTTACCAAATAGTGTTAATGAAAGAGAAGAAGAGAGCTAGGTTACCTTGATGGGGAGAACTACGAAGTCAGTCGGGGCAACCGGCGACGGCAAAGACTCGGGAGGAAAAACGCCTGAGAAAAGAGGTAGAGACAACAAGTGCACTTTCGAAAAATTGAGATTTGCAGAAAGGAAAAGAAAAGGTTGCGTGGAGTAAATGAAAGAAGGTGGGGTAGAATCGAGGATTTTCCTCGGGAGGCTAACAAGAGAGAGAAAAAGGCGACCGCGTGGGGCCCGAGCGCGGAAGCCGAAACGTCTTCAAGGCCAGAGGCGGGAAAAGCCTTTAAAGAAGGACATCTTTTGAAATTTCCTCTCCGGAGCAGGAATAATACACGTCTCTCCAGAAGTGCCTCTGTACTGGGTTCATTGGAATTTTTTACTCTCACAAAAGATATATCCCTTTTACGAGAGTAGGGGGAGTAGATGACGCGGCCTAAAAATGTCATCCAATAAGAAGTCGACACGTGTATAGAGGATAGGATAAAAGTGGGAGTATTGGATTATGTAATACTCTCTAGATAAAGCATCTCTTCTGGAGGTCCCTCTGGAAGGAGCTCCATATGGAGAGAAGCATCGGGAAGAATCAGTCTTGATATGAATTAATGAGCCGTAAATATAGGGGAACTCCGCCATTACCGGCCTAGGCTTGGTGGAAGAAAGACTTCTTCCTCCTTTATCTTAGGGGACGAAGTCTACTAGGAAGGAATACTTCCGGTTCTTCAAGGAGTGGAAGGAGCTGAGGACTTTGTCAATTCAGCAGGGCTTAGTCCAAGAAGCAGCTCCGAGATAGGGGAAAGCTCTAACTTCTTCTTAAGAGGAAGTCCTCTATAAATAGGTAAAGAAGGGTATGTTTTAGAGGTTGGACTCTTTATTTTATATAATACTAGTTATATTTTCTTATCACACACGGCGAGATTCTTTGAGAACTGATTTTGATAAATTGAGGACTTTGAAGTCCCTGAGATACATAAAAAGCCTTATACTGACTTAGGCATCGGAGTGTCCGCGTCGGACCCCCTTTCGGCGTGCTCTTTGCAGGTTCCAGAGGATCTCACCGAAGGCAGTGGCATACTTGGATTGCTCGTACACGTTCGGGAATTCAGGCTTCGAGGATATCCGATCCATCCGTGCAATTTTTGGCACATCAGATATCCATTTATGATTTGTAACTCATTCAAATGGCAATTAAGGTTATCCTCTTATAGGGTTGACCACTAAAGAAAAATTAATCAATCTCTCGATACAATTAATCCAAAGGAACATGCGACATAAGTTCGTATCTCTACATTACAAACATCACACCACCTAATATAGCCCCAAAGATCATTCAATTCCCTCCCGATAACTAATCCTCTCTCGAGATCATAATAATACCGGGTTGCATGCTTGCATACGATTAATGGGATAAATCTCTCAATACTACCCCAATTAACATTAGATTAAACATATCATCATAGCCAATAATAACATGCTTCCAAATGAGAATTAAGCATACAAATAAGAGACAAACACCATTTAAAGCAAGAAATTAGTTCATAAACTTCAATCCAAATATTTACAAAGCCTTAGAACCAAAAGTGTTCTAGCCAAGAACTAACATAATCAAATAAAAAAAAAAACTAAATAAAAAAACTAAATAAAAAGAGAGAGAAATAGAAAGTTTAGTCTAAAATATGGTGGAGGATGGAATTTCCAAGCTATTGATTCCTTTCTTGCATGAATTGATGAAGAAATGAAGAAGATATGGCCAAATCACCTCCAAGTATGTGTTTGTATGTGTGAAAATTGAAGAATTGGGTGATTGTACAAGTGATTTCAAGAATTGGGGCTTATATAGTGTTGGGGTAGGGTTTGGATGCAAAAATTGCAAGTTGGTCCCTAAAAAATGGAGAAAATGGCCAAAAACCCCCCGAGGAGCATGTGACCCGGCCGGGTGGATTCTACCCGGGCATGCCACCCGGCCGAAATACGAAGCTAGAGGTGAAATTGGCTCGCCCGGGTGGAATCCACCCGGCCAGGTCGATTCTACCCGGGCAAAATACGAAGCTCTAGGATGGACAGAGCAAGGCCGGGTTAAAACCACCCGGCCAGGTTGATTTTACCCGGCCATGTTGATTCTACCTGGCATGCTTTTTCGTCTCTTCGTCTCTTCATATCTCGAGCTTCCTACCTCCGATTGACTCGATTCATTTTTTCATTCCATTCCGTTTTTTGAGTCGGATCCAATGGTGCACTCCTCTCTTTGGTCCAGTGAATTGTAGTAGGTGTTTTCCTCCCAAAATCCTTCAGTTTTCTTACAAAATCGACAAAACACCACCTTTCTCTTATTTTGACCAAAACAATCATAATCAACCCATAAATCAATGAATTCACACTAAAAATGAGCTTCACATGCGCATAAAAAATGTGTAAATTCCACCCGAATCAAACCCCAAAAATGATATCATCAACATATATCTACACTAAAAGAATATAATTTCCTTTACTTATCCTAAATAAGGTTCTATCAACTGTGCGCTTCCCAAATCCATTATCCAATAAGAATTGTGATAAAGTCTCATACCAAGCTCTTGGTGCTTATTTGAGACCATAAAGTGCTTTCTTCAATCTAAACACTTTGTCTCCCTCTTCAAAACCAGGTGGCTGATCCATATATACCTCTTCCTTGAGCACTCCATTCAAGAATGCAATCTTAATATCCATCATATGCTAAGAACAACCTAATTGCCTCTAACCTTGCTACAGGGTCAAAAGTCTCATCATAGTCTATTCCTTCATGTTGACTATAAACTTTAGCAACTAGTCTGACTTTGTTTCTAACTATAACATCTTTTTCATTCTTTTTGTTCTTGTAAATCCATTTTGCTCCTACAACATCCTGATGAGTTGGTCTGTCTGCCAGCTCCCAAACATCATTTCTCTTGAACTGATTTAGTTCCTCTTGCATAAAAGTTATCCAATTGGAGTCTTCCATTGCTTCTTCAATGGTTTTGGGTTATGTTTCAGAAAGAAAACAACAAAATAAAACACTTTCACCATGTTGTCTCCTAGTGATAATTCCACTAGAAGGATCACCAATGATCTGATCTGAAGGATGAGCATCTAGCCATATCCTTATAGACTGATCATTTTCAGATAAGTTATTCTCATCTGGTTCAATATTTAGTTCAACATAGAATTCAGAAAATTAAAAACTGGATTTATTTCATAATTAGGGGTGTCATCCAAGTCATTGACATTCTCAGTTTGAGTTCCCCCTTGATTATTGGATCCTTGTACTCCCTCAGCACTACCAGTTTATTCATTGGGAGCACTTACCTCAAGTTAAGTGGGTTCATTCAACTCAACATTGCAGTTTTCCTCAGGTGGATTGTCTTTAGGTGAGTAGGCTCCATCTTGATTGACTTCAGATGTATTGGATATCTTGAAACTGTCTAAGTCAGGATAGTTTACATCAATGAACATTGATTCCTTTCTTTCACCATCCCTTAGCCTTGTTACCCTTGTGTTGGTTTCACCATGGGATTTGTCTTCTTTGTTGGAGGTCCTGTGCTTAAAAGAGAATTCATCAAAGATATATAACATGGGGTATTTCTTCAACAATAAGAGTCCTACAATTATAAACTCTAAAATCTTTGCTAGATGAAGAATGTTCTAGAAAGATTCCTTCATCAGCTTTGCTATCAAAAGTTTTTAATTGTTGTTTCCTTTTATTGTGAATGAAACAAGTACAACAAAAAATATAAAAATATGAAATCCTTGGTTTTCCCCCTTTGAAAAGTTCATAAGGGGTTTTTCCTTGTTCCTTAGTTAACACAGATTTGTTCCTTAGAAAGATTCCTTCATCAGCAATATTAATTGTTGAGGTGTTCTTCCTGCTTCCTTGAGTGTTCTAACTCTCCTCTTAGCAACTCCATTTTTTGAGGTGTCCTTGCTGATGAAGTCTCATGAGTGTTGAGCTTGGGAAAAGAATTGAAAGAAAGAAAATGTAGTAAGTTTACTGGCACTTTCAAGGATGATCACTCGGCTAAATTTATGTTTGTAAAACAATTGATGCAATGCCCATTTATAATGGCCTAAAAGACTAGCAATTGATCTCTCAATCTCCTCATCTTCCTAATCGTTACTGGCCTTGTAACCATATAAGTAGATAATTCCACTTTTCCAAGCGACATTTTTCAGTTCAGAATTATAAATGATACCCTTACCTCAAATTGCCACGTGGCGAATGGAGAAGGTATCTAAAATGTACATGTGTCGAATGTTGGAGAGCCACGATCCTACTTATATATATACTAGTTTTGGCCTGTGCGATGCACGGGTCTATTTGTTGTTGTTTGTGAAAAAAATATATGAATGTTATTTTTATAACTCCCTCTATCCACCAAAAGTGTGCTCACTTTTAATTATACATGTTTTTAAAAAAATCATATTTTAAATATAAAGAATATATTTAGAATAATGAGTAAATAATATATTTGGTAGATACTCAATCTTGTTAGTAAAGTAGAAAAAATATTTAAAAGTGAACTATTTAAATAGAATAAGCATATTTTTTGTGAACCAAAAAAAAGAAATGAGCACACTTTTGGTGAACAGAGGGAGTATATATTAACATTCTGACACAAAAAGAGTTTGAAGTTTATCAAAGACTTCTTTTTATGGAACCCATTTTTAAGCTCTTCTTATTCATAAACTCATTATCCACCGTTTATTTCTTCCACAAAACCTTCTTCTTTGGACAATTCAATTACAAACCAATGAATCAGTAATTTGAGACTAATGTTGACGGGAGAACAATCTTCTATTGATATTTATAGTGGTAGACTGGTAATCGTGAAAGGAGAGGTGAATAATTGTTTTCTCAATTATTGTGAAATTGATTGAGTACTAATTGTTTGAGAGTCTCTCTCTATCTCTACTTCTAACGAATATGACACATGACTTCAAAATTACACTTGACAAAATAGGTTTGTTTAGGAGAGGCTCATTCCCCTTTTATATAATAAGATTCATTGTACAAACGATTTTCAAGCTCTTGTAAGGATGAATGTTGTTGTAGAAATATGGCACAAAAATAAATGATTTGGGCATCACGATTTTTCCACTCAGATTCCTTTGGACTTTGGGAGCAACACATTTCTTTGGACAACGAAATAGGACGTGATCAATTAGGGATAAATTTATCCGTAAATTTTATTCTAGAAATAATTTTTTTTAAAACAACAAACTAAATCTGAAAAATAGAATTCTCACCATCCACATCCACATCACATCTAATAAATTTATTACCAAAATAACAATATTTGCACATTTAAAAGTTGTCCCATAATAAAGAAGTTGATAACACATCGATTCAAAGAAATCTAAAATACCAAATATGTATATACAACAAAGTCAATATTGAGATGGAAAAACATTCAACGACTAATTTTTGCATTCCAAGAAAATAAAAATTGAGCAGTTATGCTACCCATTGCACCAGATAGAACATGGATCTTCGCAAGAACTAATTCTCTCACCCATAAAAAAAATGCAAAACAACAAATTAAAAATTAAGTAACTATATTTATTCAATTTATTAACAACAAAAATATGTGATAATGCATTGTTTATCTTACGATTCTTGAAGTGGATTTTGAGTTCAGTGACATCAAAGTTGACTACAATAGCAAAAAGAGCAACATCTCCGGTCAAAGAAAAACAAATTTCTTCCATCTTTTCTTCTTTTCAATCTTATGGTACATGTACAATCAAATTAATTGAAATGGAATGATGAAAATTAAGAACAAAAACAACAGATTAAGAGATAATTGAAGAGAACCAATTTTTTTTAACAAATATATTAAAATTTTGAAAAAACTATTTATTCATTTTCTTGAAGTCTTCTTTTCGAATTCAGGAAGAGCATCACTGAACCCCAATAATAGATCATTATAAGTATTAGCCGTATTTGATAATGGAGTGAGACTTGGTCTCTCCATCTCCCTACTCTTAATGCACATATGACAAGTCTCTCCATCTCCTTATTCTTTTAATGCACATGTGGCAAGTATCTTCATATCCCTTAATTAAGGTTTATAATAACCAATTGGTTTAGCAATTAACAAGACGAATTAATACTACGGAAAATGAACAACATGTGACATTTCACTTCATTTACAACACTATTTTTTTATAAATTAAGTAAATGAGTTGTCTTAATTGCAACAATAGCATGTGACACGCGCGTGGAACGAAACATGGCCAGACGTGGAAGAATGTGACACGCAGAATGACATATGGCGAAACCTTCACATATATAAAACGACACATGGAGAAACCAGAAGATCCACTTCCTTCTTTTATTGCAGAAAATGAACAACACTACAGCACTAAGTTTTTATAAATTAAGTAAATGAATTGTCTTAATTGCAACAATAGCATGTGACACGTGGAACGACACATGGCCAAACGTGAAATAATGTGACACGTAGAAAGACATGACACATAGTGAAACCTTAGTATATATAAAACAATAATTTTGATTTTTTTTTTTTTAAATTTGTATTACAATTTTTCATTGTTTTATATAGGTTGAATGCTAATTCCAATTTTGTTTGATTAATCTAAAATTCATCTTTAAAAGAAAATAAAAATACAAATAAACATTCAAGTTGAACGACAAAATAGGTATACTCCCTATGATTAGATATAGTGACATAACTTATTAAACAAATAAAAAATTGGTAAAAGAAATTACATCAATATAACAGTAAGTATGTAACGAATCTAGAATTGTTAATAGTTCTACCCTTGTTTATAATGTGTTATTTGTTTCAAATATGTTGATTAAGAATGCATGAAGTGTTCTGTACTATAGTCATAAGATGAATATGAAACATCTACATCAATTCTTACAAAAATTAAAATGTTCACTCAAATATTATAAAATATAATGATTAATACAAACAAGCATAAGCTGAAGCTGTCACCGAATATAATGAACATTAACTTAAAATTATTTAATTCAATTCAATTTCTAAACAATGTCTGACAAATTTCAGAAAAAATGTCGAATATAATCCATGGTAAGAAAGCGCTTTGAGAGGCAAGAAACACACAACAAATTAAGAAAATCAAAGCACAAAATTAACCAGGAATGCTAAGGAACTTTTATTATGATTTTATAGTAAAATCATTAACAAAATGCTAGCAAAAGAAATGATTGACACAATTTCAGATCAACAAACCCTTCATTTACATTAAGGATCATATTGCAACATTGAAGTTCAGAAAATGTGGTTAGTAAAATATTATTCGCCTAAACCTAAATAAAATACCTACGTACCATGTTTAGAGTACAAAATGAAAAACTATAAAAATGTAGAATAAAAATTTCAGCATTAAAAAAAAAGTAATACAATCTCGCAGGATGATCGAGGGCATCCAATTTTTTTTTTTTTTTATTTCTTGCATTATCGTGGCCTTGTAATATACATGGAGCCGCTTACTGAAATGAGTAAGTGCAATCAAAACCTCTTTCATTTCTTCATCATTTGACATAATGAAAATGACAATTAACTAAAAAGTAATATATATTTTACCAATACAATCTGATTCAAAATTTCATTCTATTGACAATTTATTTATCAGATGGAGAAAACGTTCAAAAATTTTTAACAAAATTCGACTTCAAGATAAAAAGACAATTACATTGATCGAAAAGTGGAAGTTATCACTTATCCATCATACTTTCGATAGCCAAAATTTGATACAATCCCCTAAATTAAATTTAATAGTTAATTTCAATTACATCTTTCAAAGATTTCACATGAGATGAGTACTTGATTGTCACCCATATTTTACAGAACATAACACCATGAAAAGTGTACATATAAATAATAAAATAAAAGCTCTAAAAAAATGGGATAATCAACAATTGACGACTAATTGAATAAAAGGAAATGGAAAAGTAAAACTATAATTACCTTAACAATACGTAGGATTGGAAAGATGACTAATGAGAGAGAATCACAATCGTCAAAAGTTGAACGAATGAGAGGTAGGTGGAGGACAACCACTACAAAAATTTGGCCAAAAGGCAACGGCGATTAGCAAGGGCAGGCTGCCGTTGCCAATTGGCAACGGCTTTGGTAACGGGCAGAAAAAAGGCGACGGGGGCGGGTGTCGTTGCCTTAAGGCAACAGATAAGGCAACGGGAGTGGGCCTCGTTGCAAAAAGGTAACGGCTTATAACGCCCGTTGCGAAAAGGCGACGGCAGTGGGCCCCGTTGCCATTTGGCAACGGGCCCCCCTCGCTAAATGGCAACGGCAGTGGGCCCGTTGCCTTCCCCGTCGCCCTAATTGAATATAAATTAGCCCAACCCCCTCTCTTCCAGAACGTAACAGCGGCGCACCCCCACACCTCCATTGAAGCTTCGAGTTTTACACCTCCACACTAAAAAATCACCTTCGTTTGCAGATCGAACTCGATTTTTTGCCATTTGTGTTCTACACTTTGACGGGAGCATTTCTACGGTAATTTTTTTCGTTTTCATTGGTTAAATTTGAAGTTATATGTATATATATATAGTTTTAGTATATATATGTATATATATGCATATATGTTGTATGTATATATAAAATTGTTAGAATTGTTAATTTTTATGCATGCATGTGTTAATTGTTAGAATTTAATTGTTAATTATATTGTGTTATGTATTTATATGTATGGTTTAATTTAATTAAATTATATCATGAATTTATTTGTTAATTAGGGTGTTAGAATTATATTGTGTTATGTATATATATGTATGGTTTAATTAAGTTATATGAATATATTTGTTAATTAGGGTGTTAGAATAATTATTAGAATATATTTGGTATCATATTAATTAATTTTAATAGACTTGGAGGAATAAGACGTTGGTTGTTTGTGTGTTGTAGACGTCGATTGACATAAATTATTCAAGTCGTAGTTGGATGTATAGTCCAAGATTAGTGAATGGGATTATGAACCCCGGATTTGTTAGTGGAGTAAATGGATTTATTGAAGTTGCCACTAGTAATCCGAATTCGATTTGGGAAGGAAAAATTAGGTGTCCTTCTTCGAAAGCTAGATGTCGAAATCAAACTTATAGAGATCCTAATGAAGTGAAATCTCATTTATATCGAAATGGTTTTACACTGGATTATTATAATTGGATTTATCACGGGGAAGAGAGTTGGGGTCCACGTCCATTTCAAAACACTAATGAATTTGCGTCAACTTCAAACGACGTTGACCCAGCTGGACCTAGTTCGTACCACACTATGGTAGAAGAGTTAATGGGTGGCCCAAACATTGATTTTGGAATAGACGTGGAAGAGGAGACACTTAATGAAGAACCCCCTAACGAGAATGCGGCACAGTTTTACGACATGCTTCGTGCAGCGGACCAAGACTTGTATCCTGGTTGTGAATCTCATTCGCAGTTGTCATTCAATTCCAGATTGTTGAACATTAAAACGGAAAACAGATTGTCTGAAAGGGGATACAATCAGGTCGTTGAGTTGATTCGTGAGATTTGTCCTCCCGAAAATAAGGTTCCCAAGAAATTTAACGACACCAAACATTTGATGAGTGGGATGGGTCTTCCGGTTGAAAGGATTGATTGTTGTGCACAGAATTGCATGTTATTTTAGGGTGCAGACAACGAACTAGATTTTTGTAAGATTTGTGGTCGATCATGGTATAAGCCGAGTAGGGTTGATGCAGATGGTCGGTTGAAAAAGAAATGCTCGGTTAAGGAGATGTTCTACTTTCCGATAATTCCTCGTTTGCAAAGATTGTACATGTCTAAGGCCACTGCGAAGGATATGACATGGCATGCCTCGTGCGCTTCTGATGACTCTGTTGTTATGCGTCACCCGGTAGACTCGTTGGCTTGGAAGCATTTGGACCGTTCGTATCCTGATTTTGCATCTGAAATTAGGAATGTGAGGTTGGGCTTGAGCATAGACGGTTTTGCACCGTTTGAAATTACGGGAAAACAATATTCGTCATGGCCAGTTATACTTACTTCGTACAATCTACCCCCGTGGTTATGCATGAAGGATCAATTCATGTTTCTTTCGATTCTCGTGCCCGGGCCTAAAAGTCCGAAGGACAAACTTGATGTGTTTTTGCAACCACTGATAGCAGATTTGAGATTTTTATGGGAAAATGGGGTGCAAACTTACGATGTTGCTAAAAAGCAAAACTTTTTGATGTGAGCTGCACTTATCTGGACCATTAGTGACTTCCCAGCATACTCAATATTGTCTGGTTGGAGTACAGCCGGAAGGCTTGCTTGTCCATATTGTGGAGAGTACACCGATGCATTTTATTTGAATAAAAGTCGAAAGCAGTCGTGGTTCGACAACCACTAAAAGTTCTTACCACTGAATCACACGTGGTGAACGAATAAAACTGCATTCATGGCCGGAGTAGTAGTCACAGATGATCCACCGCCTATTCGAACGGGTGCAAGTCTCCTATACGAAATTGATCATTTGGGATATAGAAAGGTTACAGAGGATGGTGTTGAGGCTCACAACAAAAAACTTTCTGGAGGGTGGAAGTGGAAAAGCATTTTCTGGGAGTTGCCGTATTGGAGTACCTTGTTAATACGACACAATTTAGACGTGATGCATATTGAGAAAAATGTGTTTGATAACGTATTCAACACGGTGATGAATGTGGAGGGGAAAACAAAGGACACGTCTAAATAAAGAGATGAGCTGAATGATTATTGTCGTCGTCCCTCTCTCAAGAAATGTCCACGTACATCAAAGTATCCTAAGGCTTCTTTTTCGCTTGATAAGAAGCAAAAGGATGTTATTTGTAAGTGGATAAGTGAGTTGAAGTTTCCAGATGGATATGTGTCTAACATGTCCCGTTGCATTGACTGATCGAAATTGAAATTGTTTGGGATGAAGAGTCATGATTGTCACGTGTTTATGCAGAGACTACTACCGATTGTTTTCAAAAAATTCTGCCGCTCACTGTGTGGAAAGCAATCACTGAGCTTAGTCTATTTTTTAAGGAGTTGACTTCTACAACCATCACAGTTGATAACATGACTCGACTGGAAACAGATATCCCAGTCATCTTGTGCAAGTTGGAACGTATCTTTCCACCCAACTTCTTCAACTCTATGGAACATCTACCTGTGCACCTTGCATATGAAGCAAAAGTGTGTGGTCCAGTTCAATACAGATGGATGTATCCATACGAGAGGTAATTTAATTAATTTCTCATACGATTCTTCAAATTATATGAACTTACGATTCTTAAAATTTAATCAGGTATCTTCGCACCTTGAAATTAAGCGTGGGTAATAAAGCATGTGTTGAAGCTTCGATTGCAAATGCATATTTAACTAGAGAGGCGTCAATGTTTTGTTCTCACTATTTCGAGGACCATGTTACGACAAGGATACATAATGTACCTCGTAATTACGATGGTCGGGACGAAGTACACGAGTATGTCGAGGGCACTTTTTCCATATTTAAGGCGCTTGGCAAACGATTAGGAAAGCCTAAGAAAAGATGGATTTTAGACGAGGAGAAAAAAGTTGCTCATACGTACGTGTTGTTGAATTGTGATGAGGTGCAGCCATATGTTCAGTAAGTCAATCTGACCAAAATGTTTGTCAATCAAATACTTAGTTTTGACATGTCTTATAAATCTTATATCGATCGTACATAGGCTATTCATGCAACAACTTCAAGTTCTTCAACCAAATCTCTCGGCCGCTGAATCAGATTTAAAACTACAAGATGGATTTGCGTCGTAGTTTGAAGAAATTGTAAGTTATCTTAAAATAACGATCTGTGTAAAGTGTTAAGTTATAGAAATTCTCACATTAATTCGGCTTATATATATATATATATATATATATATATATATATATATATAGGTGAAGATAAATCGCGCCGAGAACAGGTTTTTATACGATCTTTCGGTCGGTCCGTCTGGTCAAGTTCTTACGTACGCAGGGTATTACGTGAACGGGTAAAAATTCCACACCATAGCTTATGGTGCATCTAGAGCAACATCAAACAGTGGGGTTTGTATCAAGGGAAAAAACTATGACGCGGATGAGGAAGATTTCTATGGGAAACTCGAGGAAGTAGTCGAATTGGACTATCAGGGGTACCACGAGAAGAAAGTGGTTTTGTTCAATTGTCAGTGGTTTAATCCCTCAAACAATGGGACAAAAGTTCATCCTAACTACAAGCTCGTGGAGCTTAATCAGAGGCGATCTTACGACCGGTACGATCCATTCGTACTAGCAAATCAAGCCACACAAGTCTACTATTGTCCATACCCCGGACCCCGTACTGATTGGATATTTGTCTGCAAAGTCAAACCGAGATACTTGGTGGATGCAAAAGATACTACTGAAGATGAAGTTCACGCGTGGCAAGAGGATAACATAGATGAAAGTTAAATAGAATAATAATTAATTAATATTAATTATTTATATTTAATCCACACATGAGTGGATAAAGGTAGGAGCAGTTATTGAATAACCTCCTATATATATAAGAAAATCCAACGGGATTTTCAACAGACTTAAAGGCAGAGAGAATTATGTTCTCTTCCCTCCTGAGACAGAATATAGAAACTGAGAATTTTGTGTTCTGTATAATACGCATAACATAAATACATCTAGAGGGCACTTAGATTGTGGATATGAGAAGCGGTACGTGAATCAATTCATGTGACCGTGTTCTGACTACGAGGATCACAGTACGTACGTGGAATTCAACCGGGTTCAAGATATATTCCGATGCATTGAGAATTACAGGTTGGTAATTCTAATTCTTATTTCTCGATTAATTAATTCCAACATTGGTATCAGAGCAACATTCGGATGGATTATGTCTAGATTGGAAAGTGATAATTTTATGAAAATTGTTGACATGATTGGGTAAAAAGATACTAGTGAACTAGTCGTTGGAACAACTTGTTTACGTGTTGAAAAATGATTTCGGGGATCCGACGTTCTTAGCTTGAGAAGTTGGAGCAACATTCGGATGGAGAAACCTGGTCTTTGATTTTTCCCATCATTTTTTCATAATATTAGTACTAAAGTAGTACTATATACAAGAGTGCATAAAATACATTGAAGGTTATCCGAAATCTTCAAGTTAACTGCCTGATAGTGTAGCTGAAACGAGATTTTTTCTGAAATAACCATTGTAGTTGGTTTATTAAACTTACAATAGTTTTTTGATTACCTGATCTACTTTGGATTGTTTTAACTTATGACATGATTGTGCTTTATTGTGTTTATGTTGATAAATGTTTAAGCATGCAGATTCATGTTGTTGAGTGGGAGTTTTAGCAATTTTTTTTGGATTAAAAGCTAGAACTAATATTGTTCATGTTTTGGAGCTGAATCTGTTAAATGAGGATACTTAGTGAGATTGATGATTAATAGCTTTAAGTTATTTTTCGATATCAAATTTTGTATCGAATTTTTCAGATGTCAGTTAGCTTAACATTGAACATAGTGATACATAAATGAACATTAACTTTGAATCACTTCGATTAAAAACCAGACAAACGCAATGATCGCTGAGTTAATTAAAAAAAAAAAAAAACTCAAAGGCGATAATAATGACACATGGTGTCATAATTATTTTTTTAATGTTCTTGGAAGAACATGATTCATTAGATACTGTCAACCATATTATGGATGATCCTGAAGTTAGGATGGAGACTCAGATTATTAAGGGTCAAGAGACTTACCACAATTGAAAGGTATTCGCATAGCTTGTGAAATACTGGTAAACTCAGTCATTGACGACATGATCTATAATTGTGAACAACACCGTACTGTCTATGATATTTGGGAATATCTGAAGGACAAGTATGGTGATACTTCATTTTCTGAGAAACATAAAATTTGGGATCGAATCTGTCACTTCGTGAAAATTGGGAACACTTAAGGTTCATTACGTTATTTGATGAAAGTATTGAGACTTTCACTTAGACAACTCAAAACATTGAGTTATATGATGAGTGACTTGAAGTTGATTAAGTCAACATCTTATGTTCTCATTTCTGAATCCAGTTCTAAACATAAGAGATACTGGAGAGAAAAAAAAAAAAAAAACATAGTTAGTAGCCTAAGATTGGGCACACTATTAGAAATATAGATATCAATCTTAATGCTAAGAAGAATAAGGATAAGAAATATGCTAAACTGAAAATGGATAAGAGTGAGGTGGCATGCTACAGATGTAACAAGCGTGGTCATTATACTCGTAAATATCTCGAGTCCATGATGGACAGGGTAGTTCATTCTGATTTTTAGTTGTGGCATAAATGTCTTTAGTACTGTATTTCCGTCTAAATCTTATGATTGGGGATTATAGACACAGGAATGACAGGCCATTGACTAAATACAAATGAGCATTTGTAGATCTCTGTCTATTTCAAGAAAGACGAGATTGAATTATGTAGGAAACCGAGCTCGAGTTAAAGTTTAAAGATTCATAAAACTTGAGATTGACAAAGGTCAATGTTTCATAATGCATGATGTCTAGTTTGCTCTAAAGATCACTCAGGATCTAACCTCCAGACCTGTTCTTCTATGATTGAGATGTGATTTATTATTTCCTTTAGAGATGGTTGTGAATAGTATAAACAATGTAGATTATGGTACTAAACATTTATATGATTATGGTTTGTATAAGAACAACAACTAGTTTTATGAAGTGAGTTCATAGTTACTAAAGGTTTGTTCCTCTGACAATGCTTGAGTTATTGATAAAATTCGGTATGCTAGATTAGGTCATGTTGTGCAAGATTAGGAGAACTGACTTGTGAAAGAAGGACTACAGTGTTCGTCTTTATAAGTTGAGTTTTTAACACGTTGATATTGTCTTGCTCATAAGTGACTGAAAAACCATTTGATTATTGTTAATTCTTCATTGCATATATTTTGTTATGATAAATGTGATTTTGTAAATGTCAAATAACATGGAGCTGGTTGTTTTTACTCCTTACGTCGATAATTTTTCACGTGTTGGACTTGTCCATACAATTTCTCAAAGTCTAGGCATTTGGATTGCTTTAGACATTACCTAATAGAGGTTGAGAATAAAAGGCATAATTTTAAAGGTTTTAAGAACCTATAGAGCGTGAATGTTTATCCAACGGTTCAAGGAACTGTGTAATGAAAACAACATAATCCGACAATTATCAAAACCTAATACTGTTACACAAGGATGTGACTGTAAGAAGGAGTACATGTTGTTGGATATAATAAGATCCATGATGGCAAAACTTTAACTATCATCTTTGGGAGATGAGTTGTTAATAATTGTCAATGTTTTATGAATAAAGTTATTCGTAGATATTTACTTCAACTCCATTAGAACTCTGAATGAGTGGAATACCTGTTCTTGAGTAATTTTTTGTATCTGAATATCCGCAACTTATATACTTGATTCTACGAGTCAGTATGAAAAGTTGGGTTTTGGGGGTTTAGAAGCGTATCTTCATAAGGATATTATGCCAAATCTAAACGATACATATTGATCGAAGATCGAGGAGTTGGGAGTGTGACTTGAGATAGAATCATATAATACCATTTTTCTGACAATTTCCTAGTATTGGAAGCATTTGGTATGCTAAACCATTTTTGTGATTGAAATAATCACTCTCTTTCAGATCCAAGTGGAAGTGATTTACTTAATGTGATATTTGATAGAAGTTTACCCATTAAAGATCGGATGGATCTTGATGAGAGTAATTATCTAGAGAAGATGTCACAGAGTTTCAATCTGAAACTTTTAGGAAACGTGTGTCTAAGAGACATCATGATATTGAAGGACATGCCTTCTATGTATCTTCAGAAAATAAGATAAGTTTTAGTGAATGAGGAAGAACCTACAAACGTTTTAGAGGTTCTAGCTCGTTCTACAAGAGACTAATGATAGAAAGCAATGGAAGAAACGACAGAGTCGATAAGGTCAAATCAAGTTTAGAAACTTGTCGATCTTTCATCGAGACACAAAGAAATTGAGAATAAATGGATTCTCAGATTCTTAAAGAGACTGATGGGTCTATAGTGAGGTAGAAAAGTTCACATGGTAGAAAATAATTATACTCAAGTGTGGGTATATAACTTTTTTCCGCCTGTTGTGAAATTTACCTTGATTCGTCTACTTCTGGCTAGATTTAGAATTACATTAGAATGGACGTTTAGACTGTGTTTTCTCAATGGAGAGTTGGAAAAAGAAATCCACATGTTGAGACAAGTAGGATTTCATTCTTCAAAGAAGAGGATAATGTTTGTGAATTGATGAGATCGATTTACAAACTTAAACAATCCTCAAGATAATGGTACTTGAGACTTCATTGAATTATTGTCTCATATAACTTTGTGATGATAGACAATGACCATTGTGCTTACGTTAAACGGTCCTAAGTAGTTTTGTAATTCTATCTTATGTATGTTGATACGATGTTAGCTGAAAAACGATAATGAGTATATTTGGTGAAAATATTCATAGAGATAGTTCAAGGAAGTTACTTGGGTTGTCTCAAGAGACATAGAAAGAGACTTCTAGAACAGATTTGTTGGGATATGAATCCTAGAACAAGTCCTAAATGATGAATAAAAGATGAAGTTTTGATAAGCCAAAAGTAGTATGAATATTTTCTAAGTGTTGACTGATCTAGTCTAGTTGAGTTAAGTCATCTTGTACCAGACCAGTAGAGTTCACATAAGTTCACATGAAAAGATAAGTACAGTTTATAAGTACTTCATATGTGTTTACAGTATTTGTTTAAGTTTGTTACTGAGCTATTTAAATGTTGTATAGAGCTCATAATGTTTTGAATGTAATAGATAGATTGATTGTATAGATAATAAGTTGACTAAGCTTGTATAATGAAAGCTTAAAGTAATGTAATAGTCTTGATAGGTTTAGTATAGTCTACTGTTTGAACAAGGAAGACCAGACAAGAAGAATTGAAGTCTACTACTCAAGACAAGTGGACTACAAGACAAGTACATACAAGTCTACACAAGGCAGGTCAACGTGAAGTTAGTTCGAACCGCGTGAAAAGATAAGGATGTAGAAGTTAGTTATGGAATAACTAATTCGTAACAGAAACGCGTGGATTGATAAGAAGATTCAGTTGAAGTTAGTTTTCAAGAAGAGTTGGTTACAACTAACTAAGTTCTTGATGATTGAAGTCTATAAATACTTCATGATGGTGATCATTTGAAGACTACTGTTACTGCGACTACGCATACTGAAACTCGATATACTGAAGCGTATTAAAGCTACATACTGAAGATTACTCTCAGAGTGCATTGAAGATTCAGAAAGAAGCCAGAAGACAAGTGAAAAATTCAAAAGGCTACTACTGAATAAGTGTTTAGTTTTTGTTTGTTATTTTTCAAGGTGCTAGATACTTGTAAAATTTCTAGTTAGATCATAGACATATCTGGAGGTATAGTCTGTTGAAGATCTAAGTCTTCTTCTTGGGACTTAAAAGACAGGAACATACACTTGTACTCGATTGGAAGAGTTTAGTGGAAACATCACAACTGGGTTTGTGAGAGTGGACGTAGACAAGTTGTCGAACCACTATAAATCTTTGTGTGTTGTTTACTTTACTGTTTTAATTGTTTAATTGCTTAACTGTTTAAACTGCTACTAAGCTTAACAAGTTGAGTATAGAACAGAGTTCTCGAATTAAGAAGTTGAGTATAAACTTGAATTGGGCTCATTGTTAATTTCGTATTCCGCATATTGTATTCTGATATTTCGATAGAATTTTGAAAAGTCTATTCACCCCCCTCTAGACATTTTCACTAGCTTACTCGTTATTAACTCAACTTTGGGGACCTACAAGATTCAAAATGGATGCATGAAAGCCTATTGATACTCTTGTCTTAAAAGACGAGTTATTGATTTGTGATAAGTGTCCAAAGACTCAAAGATGGAATGTTAGTAGTACTATATGCGAATGTAATTGGAAGTCTGATGTATGCTAAGACGAGTGAACATCCAGACGTATATAACTTTTTTCCGCCTGTTGTGAAATTTACCTTGATTCGTCTACTTCTGGCTAGATTTAGAATTACATTAGAATGGACGTTTAGACTGTGTTTTCTCAATGGAGAGTTGGAAAAAGAAATCCACATGTTGAGACAAGTAGGATTTCATTCTTCAAAGAAGAGGATAATGTTTGTGAATTGATGAGATCGATTTACAAACTTAAACAATCCTCAAGATAATGGTACTTGAGACTTCATTGAATTATTGTCTCATATAACTTTGTGATGATAGACAATGACCATTGTGCTTACGTTAAACGGTCCTAAGTAGTTTTGTAATTCTATCTTATGTATGTTGATACGATGTTAGCTGAAAAACGATAATGAGTATATTTGGTGAAAATATTCATAGAGATAGTTCAAGGAAGTTACTTGGGTTGTCTCAAGAGACATAGAAAGAGACTTCTAGAACAGATTTGTTGGGATATGAATCCTAGAACAAGTCCTAAATGATGAATAAAAGATGAAGTTTTGATAAGCCAAAAGTAGTATGAATATTTTCTAAGTGTTGACTGATCTAGTCTAGTTGAGTTAAGTCATCTTGTACCAGACCAGTAGAGTTCACATAAGTTCACATGAAAAGATAAGTACAGTTTATAAGTACTTCATATGTGTTTACAGTATTTGTTTAAGTTTGTTACTGAGCTATTTAAATGTTGTATAGAGCTCATAATGTTTTGAATGTAATAGATAGATTGATTGTATAGATAATAAGTTGACTAAGCTTGTATAATGAAAGCTTAAAGTAATGTAATAGTCTTGATAGGTTTAGTATAGTCTACTGTTTGAACAAGGAAGACCAGACAAGAAGAATTGAAGTCTACTACTCAAGACAAGTGGACTACAAGACAAGTACATACAAGTCTACACAAGGCAGGTCAACGTGAAGTTAGTTCGAACCGCGTGAAAAGATAAGGATGTAGAAGTTAGTTATGGAATAACTAATTCGTAACAGAAACGCGTGGATTGATAAGAAGATTCAGTTGAAGTTAGTTTTCAAGAAGAGTTGGTTACAACTAACTAAGTTCTTGATGATTGAAGTCTATAAATACTTCATGATGGTGATCATTTGAAGACTACTGTTACTGCGACTACGCATACTGAAACTCGATATACTGAAGCGTATTAAAGCTACATACTGAAGATTACTCTCAGAGTGCATTGAAGATTCAGAAAGAAGCCAGAAGACAAGTGAAAAATTCAAAAGGCTACTACTGAATAAGTGTTTAGTTTTTGTTTGTTATTTTTCAAGGTGCTAGATACTTGTAAAATTTCTAGTTAGATCATAGACATATCTGGAGGTATAGTCTGTTGAAGATCTAAGTCTTCTTCTTGGGACTTAAAAGACAGGAACATACACTTGTACTCGATTGGAAGAGTTTAGTGGAAACATCACAACTGGGTTTGTGAGAGTGGACGTAGACAAGTTGTCGAACCACTATAAATCTTTGTGTGTTGTTTACTTTACTGTTTTAATTGTTTAATTGCTTAACTGTTTAAACTGCTACTAAGCTTAACAAGTTGAGTATAGAACAGAGTTCTCGAATTAAGAAGTTGAGTATAAACTTGAATTGGGCTCATTGTTAATTTCGTATTCCGCATATTGTATTCTGATATTTCGATAGAATTTTGAAAAGTCTATTCACCCCCCTCTAGACATTTTCACTAGCTTACTCGTTATTAACTCAACTTTGGGGACCTACAAGATTCAAAATGGATGCATGAAAGCCTATTGATACTCTTGTCTTAAAAGACGAGTTATTGATTTGTGATAAGTGTCCAAAGACTCAAAGATGGAATGTTAGTAGTACTATATGCGAATGTAATTGGAAGTCTGATGTATGCTAAGACGAGTGAACATCCAGACGTATTATGAGTTGTTGGTTTGGTTAACAGATATCAATTCAATTCAGTATAGACACTGGTGACAGTGTAAGGGATTGTAAGATATCAGAAATGTACTACAGATTAATTTGAACCTGAAAGGGTATATAGACATGTACTATCCACTGTGCAAGCAGAGTTTGTGGCAAGTGCATCTGTAAGTACGAGGAATAGTTTGGGTAAGAAATTTATTGAAATTTTTGGAAAAGTAAGCAGTCCATTAGGAGTTGTAACGATTCATCGTGGAATCAAACACTCCAGTAAGAGTTGTAGCGATTCACTATGGAATTGAACACTCCAGTGGAAGTTGTGACGATTCATTGTTGAATTAAACACTCTAGTGGGAGCTGTAGCAATTCATTGTGGAATCAAACACTCTAGTGGGAGTTATAACGATTCACTGTGGAATCAAACACTCAAGTGAGAGAGCTGTAACGATTTACACTATCTTGGGAGTTGTAACGATTCATTGTTGAATTAAACGCTCTAGTGGAAGCTATAACGATTCATTGTGGAATCAAACACTCTAGTGACAGTTACACCGATTCATTGTTGAATCAAACACTCTAGTGGAAGCTGTAGCGATTCACTGTGGAATCAAACACTCTAGTGGAAGAGTTGTAACGATTTACACTACGTTGGGAATTGTAATGATTCACACTCCAGTGAGAGTTGTGGTAATTTACTATAGAATCAAACACTTCAGTGGGAGTTGTGGTGATTCATTGTAGTAATCAAAATAGTTAAAGCTTACAATCGAAATTCCGAGTTTCATGAAAAACCAAACAAATTAGATACAAAGTTTTGACTTTGTGAAAACATAAAAAGAAGAAAATTGTGATTCTTAAATGCATGACTACTCACTTGATGTTTGCAGATCCTCTTGTCAAATATATTCCTGAGAGATGTTTTAGACATCTAAGGTTTTGGGTTTGTGTGGATTTGAACATAGTGTGATGTAGTTGTTAATGTTGTTGAACATTTATGTATTGTGAATTATATGATGTTTCATATAATAGTATGTCGACAAGTAAAGATTGGCTCACTCATACGAGCAATCGCCTCTAACATCGAGGCATGTGAAGAGATGAGATTATTTAGAAATAATCGTAATAGATTTTACCACAAATCTATTTAACTTGTTACAAAGCTAAATTAACGAATTTTCTAGACAATAGTGGGAGGAAATTCAAGTTAAGTGTCGAGGATACACTTTAACTGTGATTTATACGATGTCAAATAAAAGAATGACATACGCTTCTATCTTGGGAAGTTAAGCTATCGTGACATGTGTTTCATACCACATGTGCTAAGATGACCATAAGAAAATGAGAAAGATATCCCTATTTTCTCATTGTATGAGGCCTTGAGGGTTAAGAAATCCTCTAACAAATACCCTTAAGACTTTTTACTGTATTCTTAAGTCTTCACTGTAGTGTTGCTACTTTAGCATGTTACCAATATCTATAAGTTATATGGCAATGCGGTGCATGTCTAGGAAAGCAGCTATAGTGGGAGTCTGGAGATATTAGTGTAAAAGGAAGGACGTCTTTATTAACATGTTCTATTGTGATTCATTGACCGGTCAATCAAGTTCGGAACTTGATTATGAATACATATATTTGATAAAAGGTTGAATATGCTCTTATGTTCAAGGGATTGAAAGAGATATGTCAACTAATGTTAAATTGAAAGAGTTCTGGGGTATAACGAGTTTTGAAATCTTCATATAAAACTGGTTGAGTTGTTATATATCCTTAACAAGTGTATAACATGAAAACTCATATTCTCGAGGGTCATACGATTTATTTGCCTGTATGGAAATGTGTTATGTGATGGTATACATAAGTGAAGTAAAGGAGTGTAAGACTCAAACTTCATGTGTGAGTGGGAGATGAAAGTTAAATAGAATAATAATTAATTAATATTAATTATTTATATTTAATCCACACATGAGTGGATAAAGGTAGGAGCAGTTATTGAATAACCTCCTATATATATAAGAAAATCCAACGGGATTTTCAACAGACTTAAAGGCAGAGAGAATTTTGTTCTCTTCCCTCCTGAGACAGAATACAGAAACTGAGAATTTTGTGTTCTGTATAATACGCATAACATAAATACATCTAGAGGGCACTTAGATTATGGATATGAGAAGCGGTACGTGAATCAATTCATGTGACCGTGTTCTGACTACGAGGATCACAGTACGTACGTGGAATTCAACCGGGTTCAAGATATATTCTGCTGCATTGAGAATTACAGGTTGGTAATTCTAATTCTTATTTCTCGATTAATTAATTCCAACAATAGAGACTCAAATGATTGTGCAAATAGATGATGATCCTGTCATGTTAACTGATGACACCGGTACAATGATGGAAGTGGCAGAATATGAAGAAGAAGACGGAGAAGAAGACGGAGAAGAATATGGAGAAGAAGACGACGAAGATGAAGCTGAAGATGAAGATGATGAAGATGAATGATGTTGTTAATTGTTAGACAATGTTATCTAAATATTAATTCCTTAATTATATTCCTTATTTATATTTTAGTGTTAATCGTTATAGTGATGTTCATATATAATGTTTTTTAATTGTTACAATGTTCAACGTTAATAATGTTTTAATGTTCATTTTGACAGATGAGTGGACAGGGGCATGGTCGTAGACATGGTTCTTCTGGACATGGCTCTGGTCAGGGTTCTTCTGGACAGGGGCGAGGTAGAGGTAGAGGAGAGCCGGTGGATGAGACACCGACTGTGCCCATACCACAGGGTTTTTATATGCCCGATATGACTGGGATACTACAGTTGCCCCAGATGCCCGGAATGAACCCTAATTCCTATTACACTCAGGTGCCTCATATGGTTCCACATGCACAGGAACCATCCCCTCCACCGATACATTCGCCAGTTAGACCTCCGTCTGTCGGGACACAGGCCAGCATGTCGATTGATGCACCCGAGAGTCGCATTTTGCTGTGGATCTACCTTGATACGTAAGTATATTATATGTAACACCCCGTTTTTAAAATTTAAATTTTCATTTCATGATTTTTAGAAATTTAAAATATCTCTTTTAAGTATTAAATGACAAATTTATTTGAAGTCTTAAAGATATAAGATTTTATGTAATTTATGAACTAATGTTTTCAATAAAGTGTACAAAGTTTGCAGGATAGCTTACTGAGGAGATCGGACTCGATTGTGACTCACTCGACACGATTTAATGAGATGATGAGATAAGTTTAAAATGAAGTAAATCATAATAGAATTGAATGATAAGTAATTTATCCAGTGAATTATTAATATGGAAATAAGCTAATAATAGAGTAAAAAAAATATTTATAATAATAATAATATTACATTAAATTATGATATTCTTTTAAATTAAAATTTAACCAAGAACCAATGATTTTTATTTAAAACGCAGAGGAATGCGAAGAGTCTTCCTCTATTTAAGACGCTGTTGAGGGGTGGGAAGAGTCATTCTTACGCATCTCTTTCTCTGAAAGACTCCTTTCTCTCAGAAACCCTCTCCTTCTCAAACTCTCTTCCTTCTTAAATTTCCTCTCAAATCCTCACAGTAGAAAACATGAATCTCCTCAACTAACGCCATTCCTGAAGAGTTGAGAACCTCCTATTTTCACTGTCATTTCTAAAATCTGAGTCAGGTACGAGGGCCTTCTTCTTTTTAAACAATTTTAAAGAAATAAAACCATTTCTTTTCTTTCTTTAAGCGATGTTTCTGGATATTGTTATTTTCTCATGGTTATTACTCTATGGTTACTGAGTCGTCTTTATTTGAAGTAAGAATGTCTTATGAGTTGTGGATTGAGTTTTTGTGTCGATTTCTTCTTAAAACATGTGGGATTTGAATATTATGTGACTCATTTAAACTTATATTTGGATTACATGTGGTATTTGTCATTGCATATGAGATCTGAGTTCATTTTACCTATTGTACACCTTTTCGTAAAGTACGGTTGTTTTCTAGGTGGATTGTGTTTAATTTCTTCTTAAAACATGTGTGATTTGAATATTATGTGACTCATTTAAGATTTCTTCTTAAAACATGTGTGATTTGAATATTATGTGACTCATTTAAGATTATATTTGGATTGCATGTGGTATTTGTCATTGCATGTGTGATCTGAGTTCATTTCAGTGATTTCACTTATTGTACACCTTTTCTTATGGTACCGTTTAGGGTCATGGATGTTTTAAAGCCCCTTTTTGTTATTGCATGTTAATTTTAAAAGGGTACAGTCATTTCCCCAATGTTTCAGCTCAAACCATTTTACCACATTGAGGTAATTGAAACCTGGGATAAGTGGTTAAAATGCCAAAATTATTTGATGTGTTTTCAATTTTATATGGTTTTTCTTTGAAGCACTGTACTGTACAGAGGTGAAAAACTGCCCTATTTCTGGGTTGAGACTACAAAAATTCCCTCACACAGCTCTTTTGAACTAATTTTCAACTATGTTAACTTACTGTGTCTTAACTTTCATAAGAATTTTATCTAGACACATTTGGTTTTATTTTATATTTTTAATGATTTTTCTAACAAACAGTGTTTGTTCTTTATCAAAGTAAACTGTTTTGATGTTCAAAAGAAATACAAGATTTAATAACAATGGATAATATTAAAATGAAATGTTTTTTTATAGATATTTCTACTGGCCTTTATAGTTGTGTAGGTTTTGGCCTTACATTTTTATAAGAAATGAAGAAGTTTTAACAAATTCTAGAAAATCTCTTGTCACAATCCATTTTGGTCTTGTTTTTCAATGGTCTTACAAAATTTATAAGTAATATTCTATAAGTTATTTTTAAATGAAAACTTTATTAGGTGCACCACTGTATGTTTGGAGTTTACTGTACAAAAATTGTGAATTTTAATATTATCTATGATTTATGATAAATAAATTACTACAAACTGTCTTTTTAGATTCTTAATGTATGAAATGAGTTTAACAGAACCTTGTGAATAAATTGTTTATTAAAGTTTAATATTATTCCAGAATAAACAAATAGGACTAATATGTGTGTTTGAAATATTTTTATAATACACTTTAAAGGTGCTTATGATTAATTTAATTATCTTCTCCAACGTGTATTTTCCATGTGATTTCAACTAGCTTCATAACTAGGTTTGACCATTTGATATGTGACGAAACTTAAATAGAAATGTTTTAAACCTATTGATAATTTGATAGTGTCACCTATATAGATATATGTACAAGAATATATATGAATATATGTATATATATACTTTAAGCCTAAAAGTTAAGTAAATGTGTCGAGTGCAGTACAAGTCAGTCGGATCCTCAGGAGGCTAGCCCGCTATCACCGAACGACAAAAGTGGGTAACATTTATTTACATTTTCATTATTTAGATTAATTTATGTGTGAATACGAGCAGGCAGATCTTCGGATTATGCTCTGTGTGAGAAAAGAAAGTCTACGGACTATACTCTGTGTGAGAAAATAAAGTCTGCGGACTATACTCTGTGTGAGAAAAGAAAGTCTACGGACTATACTCTGTGTGAGAAAAGAAAGTCTACGGATTATACTCTGTGTGAGAAAAGAAAGTCTACGGACTATACTCTGTGTGAGAAAAGAAAGTCTACGGACTATACTCTGTGTGAGAAACAGACAAGTCTTCGGACCAAGTTCTGTGTGAAGTGAGCCGGGTTCATGGGACTCGGCGTGTACTCGATTGACATATTAATTAACCTTCTTAATGTGCATGCATAGTAAATGTTATCCCACTGGGCTTCTCCTCCGGGAGAAGACTCATGATGCTACTTTAATTATTTCAGGTTTCGTAGACGACGAGGAGGACGTGTGACTGACTGGGCAAGCTTTAATAAACGTTCTCCTAAATTTTTAAGTTTTACGTAAGAAACGTTTTTAGTATTATTACGACTGATGTTATCTTTATGTTTAATTCCGTAATTAGGTATGAACTACTAGGTCAACTGATCGAACCTATTTAAACTACTAGGACGTTTGTCTACTCTTTAAATGTTAATTTTCATGTGTGACAACCTCATTGCAAATTGTCGTGTCTTCTAATGATAAAGTATTTTAGACATCACATCACTCATACAACGATTTATAATTTTATAATGTTTAGGTCAAGTACACGTTTGGCTTAGAAATGTGGGTGACACACGAGTTAGGCACAAGCATGCTTAGCCACTGATAAAAAAAAAAAAAATTGTGTATCTTTTATTGAAAAGTCTTCCGCTTGAATTTATTTAAGTTAAAAGTGCTATTTCAAACCGTAGCGCTCACCGGGATTTTGGGGGCGTTACATTATATTTAAATTTCATTAGACGTATGTATAACATGTTTATTAATAATTTTTTTATTATTATAAAATACGTGTAACAGGATGATACCTTCAAATTTGATTTCGAGGACGATCAAATCGATTATGTACATGAATATGGAGCTTGGTGCTCACGCCTTTGCCAAGGTATCACCCGACACGATGAAGAAGATCAATATATGGTTAATTTTTTTGGTGGAAGATGAAGAACTCGACGGTTTTTTTTAGAAGATAAAGACCATGATGTATTAAGAATAAAATTAATGGTTGCACATCAATGGTTAATTTTTTGGTGGAAGATGAAGAACTCGACGATTTTTTTTTTCAAAAGATAAATAACATGATGTATTAAGACACGTAGATTGACATGTGGAAAAATGACATGACTTACACATGGCAGGAGGAGGAGGGGGTTCATGAGATTTTTAATAATGAAAACTCACAAATCTTATCTGAGTTGGACTAACATTCTCCGTTCACTACAAGAAACAGGGGGAATAGCGACGAAAATTTTGCGACAAATCTAAATTTCATCGTTAAAATCAATCTTTAACAACGAAATATAAATTTTCGTCGCTAAACTGTTAGATTTAATATTTGCAACAGAATTTATATATTTCATCGCTATATTAGCAACAAATTACATCATTTTGTTGTTAATAATCAAAATAGCAATGAAAATTATATTTCGTCGCTAATATTTTGTGATGAAATAGAAATTTTCGTGATTAATTTCTTGAAATTATTTTTTACAACAAAATTTATATATTTCATCGCTATATTAGCAACAAATTGCTTCATTTTGTTGTTAATAATCAGAACAACTATGAAAATTATATTTCGTTGCTAATATTTTAAGATGAAATAGAAATTTTCGTGGCTAATTTCTTGAAATTAATTTTTGCAACAAAATTTATATATTTTATCGCTATATTAGCAACAAATTGCTTCAATTTGTTGTTAATAATCAGAACAACAATAAAATTATATTTCGTTGCTAATATTTTGCGATGAAATAGAAATTTTCTTGGCTAATTTCTTGAAATTAATTTCTGCAACAAAATTTATATATTTCATCACTATATTAGCAATAAATTGCTTCATTTTGTTGTTAATAATCAGAGCAACAATGAAAATTATATTTTCTTGCTAATATTTTGCGATGAAATTGAAATTTTTGTGGCTAATTTCTTGAAATTAATTTTTGTAACAAAATTTATATATTTCATCGCTATATTAGCAAAAAATTGCTTCATTTTGTTGTTAATAATCAGAACAACAATGAAAATTATATTCCGTCACTAATATTTTTCGATGAAATAGAAATTTTCGTGGCTAATTTATTGAAATTAATTTTTGCGATGAAATTAAAATATTTCATCGCTATACTAGCAACGGATTGCTTCATTTTGTTGTTAATAATCAGAACAACAATGAAAATTATATTTTGTCGCTAATATTTTGCGATGAAATAAATTTGTTTCTTGCTAATTTATTGAAATTACTTTTTGCGATGAAATCATCACTAAACTAGCAACACATTTTTTTATTTTGTTGTTAATAATCAGGACAACAATGAAAATTATATTTAGTCGCTATTATTTTGCGATGAAATATATTTTTTGTGGCTAATTTCTTGAAATTAATATTTGCAACAAAATTAAAATATTTTATCGCTACACTTTCAACAAATTATTTTATTTTGTTGTTAATAATAAGAACAACAATGAAAATTATATTTTTTCGCTATTATTTTAGCGACAAAATTGAAATTTGCATGACTAATTTTATGGATTCAATATTCGAGAGAAAATTAAAATATTTCATCACTATATTAGCAACACAATATATATTTTATTTTATTGTTAATAATAAAAACAATAATGAAAATTATATTTCGTCTATAATATTTTAGTGATGAAATAGATTTTTTCATGTTTAATTCTAATGAATTAAAAATGGTTGTCGTTTAACCATAATAAAGGAAAAAAGTTTGAGTGCATGCACAGTGTGAAATAATAGAGACGATTCCAACAGTATGATGTTTGAAATAATAGGATCAATATAATTTCATTTACTTTTACTCATTAATTTGACATATTAAGTTTTTTATTTGATTTATTTTGTGGTATAATTTCTTGATTTCATTTTGTATAATTTGTTTTATATTTTTCTATTTTCTTGATTTCATTAATTGTTTATTGTTAGTCCCATTAAGAATGAGAGGGAAGAGTACTACTTCAACTATGTATAATAAATCAAGAAAATCGATTTATATAATTAAATGTTTAATAATTCTCCAAATTTTGTGTCTTATAAATCATTATGAATGTTTATAAAAATATTTATAAATATGATGATGCAAATGAAGATGAACATAAAGATGAGAGAATGAAGATTGGATGTAATATTTATTATTTAAAAAAAAAAATTAAAGTAACATTGATTTTTTACAATTGGAATTGTTTTAAAAATTACAATATATATACATAAATATATTGTAAATATATATATATATAATTGTTCCAAGTTAAAAATTAATTAATTAATATATGTGAAATAAATTATTAAATGAGTAAAAATAACTAAATTAGTAACAATTGAATACATATATAATTAATATTAAAGACTGAACAAAAGAGTTGTCTGCCCGAGTGGTAGGCGTCCAGCTATGGGCGCCCATCCACCCGGGATCAATCCCCACGAAGACCAAATAAATATTTATTTAAATAAAATGGGGGAGGGGGTATGTGGGTGCAGGTCGGGTTGGGTTGGGTTGGGTCGAGTGTGGGTCGAGTACGGAAGTGGGTTTAGAGAACGATTGAGTTGGGTTGGGGTCGGTTCGGGCGGGTCAGGTGTGGGTTGGGTACGGGTTGGAGCTTTGCAACGAAATTAAAATATTTATCGCAAAAAAATTAGCCATGACGAAGTAAGGAGCTACTATTTTAGAAACGGAAAAATTTGTCGCTATTGTGAGTTAGCGATGAAATAATTTTGTCGCGGGATATGTTGCTATACACCCGTCGCTAACGTGTTTGCGAAAAATGTTTGATTTTCCTCGCAAACATTTTGCGATGAAACTTATATTTTCGTCGCTAATATTTTGCGATGAAACTCAAATTTTCATCGCAAACATTTGCGACAAAATTAATTTTTTTTTTTGTCGCAAACACGTTAGCGACGGGCGTATAGCAACAAATCCTGCGACAAAATTATTTCATCGCTAACTCACGTTAGCGACGAAAATATTAGAATTAGCGACAAATTTTTTCACGGCTAAATTGAGTTTTCTTGTAGTGGTTAAATAGACACACTATCACATTTTATTTTATATTATATCGAATTTCATTTCAATTTATCAAAATCAAACATTCACCCCTTAAAAAATCCCTAAATTTTGAAACCCTAAATCTCAAGCAAATTTATCTCATGGGTTATTTAAGAATGTTCTTCAAGCATGTGATTTAGGATTTGAGAATTTTGGTTTTTTTTTTTTTTATTGGATGAAAGTAATATTTTGATAAATTGAAATGAAATTTGATATAACAAGCACAAAGAAATAGTGATGGCGTGTCTATTTCAATCGAAAGTATTAGTTTGACTCATCAAAATTCATGAGTTTTTATTATTTGGGGTCGGGTGAAACATAATTTATATAGTTCAATAACTCGTTAAAACAAAAATAGGAGTGCATGGTTTTTTGATACAACTAGCTAGTCGTTTTATTACCGATCGTAATTCATTTATCAATGTATATATTGTCAAATGTACTTGTTTCCAATTTTGATGAGGTGTAATCTTATTAGACACCAAATACTTATAAATTAGTTTTGTTAAAATAAAATCTATTGATATAACAAGGTTGTGTTTGGACAGGGAATTTGATTTGAGAAAATATTTTAAATTAAATGATTTAAAAATAGACGAATTTCAAATGACATGATTTTTTAATGAAAATTCTCAATTTTAACTAAAAAAAAAATGATAATTACTTAAAATCTGATCCATTCATTTACTTTTTAATCTAAACAAATAGAGTAGGTTTAGATTATGAATTTAAAATTCATACCTAAAACATCAAATTATCAAGTTTGTGGAAAATATTTATAGTCAAGTCAAGAATTTAATTTTGTCGTTGAATATTCACACAATTGATGTGACTTTAAAAATGTTTGTATGGCTGTAAGAAATTTGGGCCACAAAATTTATAATTGGTGATAAATTTTTCTATGTAAAGTCTATTTTGAGTAGATAAGTGTGTCGGCAAACAGATTTAATTTCTTATCTTAAGTGAATCAAATTCTTTAAATGAAAAAAGAAAAATAGAGTTTCCTCTGTACTTTCAGTGAGTATAATTTATTTATGTAGCGATTTAGTTTCATGCAAATTCAATCAATACAATTAAAAATAGAAAAGGAAAACAGAGTTTCCTCTGTTCTTTGAGTGATTTAGAAAAAAGCAGCAGTAAAATTAGATATAGTTGCAAATTTATTTATTTTGTATGATAAAATCAACTAGGAAGTTAGAATTCATACTAGAAAAGAAAGAATTCTGGAATTTCTTCTTTGATTGATATTTGTAAGCTGTAAATTGACTTCGTATAGTGAATTTTTATTGCTCTGATCATCCATGGACGTAAAATATTGGTGTTCTTCGTTCTTCATTCTTCTTTGGTGCATTTCGTCGAGCACCTGGAGTGCATAAGTGTTTTGGAGTTCCTGCAAAAAGTATAATCTTCAGATTGCAAATCTCAAATTACCAAATCTGATTGTAAGAAATTACAATTATTAAAAACCATATCTTGTCATTTCATATCAACAAATTTACCTACTTTATTATAATTTGAGTAGTTAACATTCATTGGTGCGAGTATCAAACAATCTTCTTTTGAGGTGATTCACTGATTCTTTAGCTGGATATGAATAGAGAACGGAGATCGAAGGTTTAGGAGGAGAAGGGAGGATTACTCAAGCATTTGTGCCGAGGAAAGAAGAATTATGTGTTACGTTCCAGCTCAGTGAGGAAGATGATGGGATTCCGACAATTAAAATCGCGTTTTCTATTAATGTTGCATTTTGTGTGTTTCTGCTTTATTATCATACGGTGTCGTTTATGTCTGGGTTATTAGGATAAATACCCAAAACTATCTGCATTTTATTTTATCTCAAGAAATATATGAAAATTCTATCAATTTCTCCCTCAATTTCTCTCTCCATAACCGCAAGATATTCGCAACATTGCGCAATATCTTTCAGTGGCCTCAGAGCCAATTCCTGAGCTGCGCAACCTGCAAAAAAATTAACAATGGTGAATAGCAATACTGAACGAATTTCGACGTTGGAAACTCAAGTTACGGAATTAAAGGATGAACTCTCACAACAAATCGGGGCATTAACGGATGCTTTCAAGCAACAAATGGAGTTGATGATGAAAGAGCTGAATTCTCATCGAGGAAAAGCTCCGGCAGAGGAGAACGACCTTGGAGATAAGGCCGCACAAGGCAGATCTGGGAATGGAGTGCTAGGAACACCACCGGGAGTTAAAGTGACACCAGAGGTAATTCATTTCACTCGTAACACTGAACACAAATCTCATGGTAGGACTCCTAAGATTGATTTTCCTAAATTCAATGGTGAAAATCCACGAGTATGGATCAGGAGGTGTAGAAAATATTTTATGTTCAATCCAATGAGTGATTATGAGAAAATATTACTATCTGCCATGAATATGGAAGGATCGGCTGATTACTGGTATGTAGATCAGATTGAAGGAAGAGGAGAAAATTTCATTTAAGTCCTGTAACTTAAGCCTAATCCACTTTATATCCTTTATGTTTTTATTTTTTCAATTTTCGTCATTTTTGGTTCAATTTACGTCCTTTCCGCCGGAAAATTTTAAAACTCACCGGATTGTGAGGAATAAATTGGGATTCCGGCCAAATAGTCCAATTTACATCCTTTAAGTTTGAAAATTAAAATTTAATAATTAAAATTTTCTAAAGATCCCATTTAAGATTTAAAAAATCTAAAATATCATTAAAAATCCAAAAATCTCCTTAAAATTAAAAAATATAAAATGTGTAAATAAAATTTAAAATATATCAATAAAATTTTGAAAAATATCATTACAAATTATAAAATGTGTAAAACTAAAATAAAAAATTCTAAAATTTTGAAAATACAAAAAATAAAATATTCTACAATTCAAAGAATGGAAAATTTGTAAATTAAAAATTAAGAAATTCAAAATCTCATTAAAATTTCTAAAAACTAAAAAAATCTCATTAATTTATTAAAAATGTGTAGATGAAAAATTACTAATTCTAAAAATCTAATAAGAATAATAAAAATTATTAACATTTCATTAAAAATCAAACTTGATTCATACTCGCCTGTCATTAAAGTTTTGCTCGAACTCTTAAAAATTTTGGGTCCCATGAGATTTTCCAACTCACCGTTGAGGTTGAGTGGAAGTTCTACACCTTGATCGATTTTGGAACCGTCCCAAATTCATTTTCACGATATTTTTAAAATTGTGGAATTTTTTATTTTAAACCTTTTTTAAAATTTTAATTTATAGATTTTTTTTATGAGCTTTTAGAAAAAAAAAAAATTAAATTTACACATTTTTAGATTTTTTGAATCATAGAAATTATAGATTTTTTTATTTTTATGAGTTTTTAGAAGAAAAAAAATATAATTTACACATTTTCAGATTTTTTGAATTGTAAAATTTATAATTTTTTTTAGATTTTTTATATTTATTTTACACCATTTATAAGTTTTTAATGAGATATTTTAATTTTTAATGATATTTTCAGAATTTTTTAATTATTAATTTATAATTTTCAAACATAAAGGATGTAAATTGAACTATTTGACCGGATTTCCAATTTTACGGTGGAAAGGATGTAAATTGGACCGAAAAAGATGTAAATTGGACACCCTAGGACGTAAATTGAAAATGTGAAAACTTAAAGGATATATTCTGGATTAGGCCTAAGTTACAGGATGTAAAATGAAATTTTCTCAAGGAAGAGAGAATATGTTGTGGGAACAGTTTGCAATTTTGGTTTTGAATAAATTTTCTAATGTGGATAATGACAATTTGGTTGGCAAGTTTAGTAAACTAAGTCAAACTGGGTCAGTGAAGGAGTACATCAAGGAGTTTCAGGAACTAAAATCTTATGTAGCAACAATGCATAAAACTCTAGATGAGGAGTATTACATTAGGATTTTCATAAGTGGATTGAAGGAGGAAATAGGGCAATTCGTACACATTATGAAACCAATCCTGCTAGATGATGCTATGCAATTAGCTGTGAAACATGAACATTTGATATTGGTGCAAACCAAAAATATCAGATCTGCTCTTAAACCTACTGTCAATTCTCACTGGAAGACTAATGTTGAATCAAAAGAGAAGAACAATGTGAATGAGAAAATATCTATTCAGAAGAGGTTGACACCAGCTGAGATGGAAGCTAGGAGGAAGAAGAATTTGTGTTATAATTGTGATGAAATATATCACATAGGACACAAATGCAAGAGGTTGTTTGTGATTTATGTGGATGGAGGTGAAAAAGAGGAAGAGGATGTTGAATTAATTTTAGAGGAGTTACAGGACACTGGGCAAGAGCCTATTGTCTCATTACATGCTTTGGCAGGGCATACTAATCCAGATATTGTCAGGATTAAGGGAAAAGTGGGAAAAAACTTAATAACTGTGTTACTAGATTTTGGGAGTACACACAGTTTTATTGACCCCCATACAGCCAAAAGATTGGGATATGAAATTGAGAAAGTAAATCCACTCATTGTCACCATAGCTGATGGTAACAAGGTTGAGTGTAATTCTAGATGTGCTCAAGTGGAATTGGAGATGGGTGAGTGCAAATTAATTCACTGCACCTATGAGAGTGTTGACTCTTGGGGGTTGTGACATGGTTATGGGGGTGGACCTACTCAGTCAGTTAGGCCCCATAACCTTTGACTTCAAACAGCATAGTGTGCAGTTTGAGAAAGGAGGGAAAGTGATCTGTTTACAGGGGATCAATTCAGAAATGCAAGTGAGTATGCTCACTGGCAAACAACTCAACAAACTTATCAAGAAAGGGCCACAAGGAGATCTATACTTTATGTGTTATTTGAAAGAAGAAAGAGAGGTGGATAAGAGCTTAACAGCCCCTGAACTGAAAGTGTTATTGGATGAGCATCATGACATCTTTCAAATACCTACCACCTTACCACCTCAAAGATCACATGATCACCAAATCAAAATTAAGGAGGGAGAGAGCCCAATCAAACAACATGCATATAGATATCCATTCTTACAGAGACAAGAAATTGAAAAATTGGTGCAAGAGATGCTAGAGAATGGGATTATTAAACCAAGTCAAAGTCCCTATTCCTCACCTGTTCTACTAGTAAAGAAGAAGGATGACTCCTGGAGATTCTGTGTTGACTACAGAAAATTAAATTCAATCACAATCAAGGATAGTTATCCTATTCCATTGATTGATGATCTATTGGATGAATTGGGCCAAGCTAAATGGTTTTCAAAGGTGGATTTGAGAGCAGGTTACCATCAGATAAGGGTACATCCAACTGATATTCCTAAGACTGCTTTTGTCACAGTGTCTGGCCTATATGAGTTTGTGGTGATGCCGTTCGGGCTAACTAATGCCCCAGCTACTTTTCAACCTGTGATGAATTCAATTTTCAGCCCTTATTTGAGAAAGTTTGTTCTCGTATTTTTTGACGACATACTCATATATAGTTTGAGTATGGAACAACATGAGCTACATTTGAGGCAAGTTTTTCAATTGATGAGAGAACATCAATTGATGGCCAAGGCAGCAAAATGTGTGTTTGGACAGCAACAGGTGGAGTACTTGGGTCACATTATTTCTGACCAAGGAGTGAGGGCAGATCCTGAGAAGCTAAGGGTGATGCAAGAGTGGCCAATTCCTATGAATGTGAAAGCATTAAGAGGATTTTTGGGGCTCCCTGGTTAATACAGGAAGTTCATCAAACACTATGGGCAAATAGCTAAACCCCTCACTGAATTAACAAAGAAGGGTAGGTTTATATGGGGAGTAGAATCTGATGAAGCTTTTCTCAAGCTTAAGAGAGCAATGTTGGAGGCACCTATCCTACAGCTACCAGATTTTTCTAAAGAATTCATTGTAGAAACAGATGCCAGTTATGGAGGTTTGGGTGCAGTGCTAGTTCAAGGTAGTAGACTTATTGCTTTTATTAGCAAACCTCTTGGTGTCAAAAATCTGGGATTGTCCATCTATGAGAAGGAGTTCTTAGCTATCATACTGGCTGTGGAGAAATGGAGAAGTTACTTAATTCATGCTCCTTTCATCATAAGGACAGATCACCAAAGTTTAAAATACTTGTTGGAGCAGAAGATCTCCACACCTCTTCAACACAAGTCTTTGACTAAATTGTTGGGGTTTGACTACAAAATTGAATATAGAAGTGGTAAAGAAAATGTGGTGGCAGATGCTTTATCAAGGCAAACATTTTCTGAGCAAGGGCAGTGTCAAGCACTCACTACTGTTAAACCAGTTTGGGTTGAAGAGATACAAGAAAGTTATGAAGGGGATGTGCTAGTTCAACAAGTCATCACTGAAGCCCTGTCTTATCCCTTTAATGTGTCTTACTATACTTATAAATCTGGAATAGTAAGGTATAAAGGGATTCTATATGTGGGGTGTGGGCAAGGAATGAGAGCCAATATCATTGATTTTATGCATGCTTCTAGTGAAGGGGGTCACTCAGGGGTGCATGTTACCTATCAAAGAATGAGATATACATTTTGGTGGCCCAATTTGAGGGAGGAAGTACAACAATGGGTGGCAAAATGCCACATTTGTCAGTTGAGCAAACATGAAACTATTAAACAGCCTGGTCTCTTACAACCTTTGCCAGTTCCTGAGCACGCTTGGAGGGATATCACTATGGATTTTATTGAAAGACTGCCAAAGTCAGAAGGGAAGGACACTATTTGGGTAGTAGTGGACAGATTTACCAAATATAGTCACTTCATTGCTTTAGCTCACCCATTTACAGCCTCACAGCTTGCCAATGTGTTTATGGATACTATCTATAAACTACATGGGTTACCTGCTACTATCATTTCAGATAGGGACAAGCTCTTTACGAGTCAATTTTGGCAACAACTGTTCAAGTTGTTGGGAGTTCAACAACTTTTAAGCACGGCCTATCATCCACAGACGGATGGACAAACAGAGAGAGTGAATCAATGTTTGGAAACATATCTAAGGTGCATGTGTGGATCAAGGAGAAAAAAATTATTTACGTCCCGTAACTTTTACCTTTTTTGAAAAACGTCCCAAAATAGTTAAAATTTTAATTTACGTCCCATAACTTTTTTAATTGCTTAATTTACGTCCAATTTTCCCTGAAAATCCCCAAATTTATGTAAATGGGACGTAAATTGAGCAATTAAAGAAGTTATGAGACGTAAATTAAATTTTTAATTAAAATGGGACATTATGCGAAAAAGATAAAAATATTCAACAAATGTGTACAATTAACTATAAAATTAATGTAGTTTATGTTATACAATCAAATAAAAAAATAATTAATAAATTAATTAATTATTATAAAAATCAATTAACTTACCTAATTCATTATTAGAAAAATTATTAACTTACCTAATTAAAAAAAATTATAATTACAATATAAGTATTATAAAATAAATTGTGAATATTAATTAAAATACTAAATAATATTTTAAAATATATGAAAATAAATTTAGAATAATATTTAAATAGGTAAATAATTTTTCATAATATGAAAAAAAAAATAATATGAAAAAAAAATCAAGATTTATTCCTAAGTCGATTAATTACTAGAAAAATCAATTAACTTACTTGATTAATAATTTAAAAAATCAATTAACCTAATTTAAAAAATCAATTAACATACTCAAATAAATATAAATTTTATCTTTAAAATAATAAAAATCCCAAATAATTTTTTTTATTAAAATTATCAAAAACTCTTATTAAAACTTAACAATTATTTTAATATTTTAAATAAATAAAAAAATCCACAAATATTTAAAATCCCCAAATAAATAAAAAAATACTCAAATATATCCAAAATTCTCATCTCTTACCCGGTAATTGAAAGATGATGATGAACATTATATTTTTTTAACAATTTGTTAATTTTATTGTTTTTCATCTTTATTATACAATTTTTAATTTGATATTAGTTCGTACAAAAATATGTGGACCCACTTTGTGTAATACTTAGATAATTTTTTATATTTATTTGATTACTTTAATTAAAATAAATAAATAATTTTATAATACTTATATTGTAATTATAATTTTTTTCTAATTAGGCAAGTTAATTTACGTCCCATAACTTCTTTAATTGCTCAATTTACATCCCATTTACATAAATTTGGGGATTTCCAGCTAAAATTGGACGTAAATTAAGCAATTGAAAAAGTTATAGGACGTAAATTAAAATTTTAACTATTTTGAGGCATTTTTCAAAAAATGTAAAAGTTACGGGACGTAAATAGTTTTTTTCTCGTGGATCAAGCCCTAAATGCTGGTCTCAGTTTTTTTTTTTTTTTTTTTTTTTTTTTTATTACAAGTTAAATACCCATCCTTTTTCCCCTCCCCATGACTCGAACCCAGGACCTAAGGCCTAGGTAGTGGTGCTCTAAACGCTGGTCTCAGTGGTTACCACTTGCTGAGCATTGGTACAACACTAATTTCCATTCTACTCTGCATATTACACCCTTTGAGGCATTATATGGGCACAAACCTATCCCTCTCACATTTGGGCCGTATTTACAGAGTCAAGTACAGGGGGTAGAGGACTCGATTCATAACAAGCAAATAATCATACAGAAGCTCAAAGATTTGCTACAGAAAGCTAGGGCTCGCATGCGTCAGTTCGCCAACAAAAACCGTAGTGAAAGAGAGTTCAAGGTTGGAGATTGGGTGTACCTGAAATTGAAGCCGTACAGGCAACATTCACTGCGGAGTCGTCACGTTTGGAAGCTTAGTCCCAAGTATGCAGGGCCATTCCAAATTGTAGAAAAACTTGGGGCTGTTGCATATACTTTAGCTCTTCCACCAACTTCAAAGATTCACCCCACCTTTCATGTATCTTTGCTCAAACGCCATGTCGGAAAAGATGAGATCTTGGTAAGGGACATACCTGATTTTGATGCAGATGGAACGGTTCTGCTACACCCTGTGGCGATTTTAGCTCGCCGTCTTGTCAAGAAGGGTAACTCACCGGCGACGGAGGTCTTGGTGCGGTGGGCTCATTTACCAGATGAAGAAGCTACGTGGGAGGGGTATTTGGAGATGAAGACAAAGTACCCAGGGCTGTTCACTTGAGGACAAGTGAGGTGTGGAGGGGGGGAGATGTTACGTTCCAGCTCAGTGAGGAAGATGATGGGATTCCGACAATTAAAATCGCGTTTTCTATTAATGTTGCATTTTGCGTGTTTCTGCTTTATTATCATACAGTGTCGTTTATGTCTGGGTTATTAGGATAAATACCCAAAACTATCTGCATTTTATTTTATCTCAAGAAATATATGAAAATTCTATCAATTTCTCCCTCAATTTCTCTCTCCATAACCGCAAGATATTCGCAACATTGCGCAATATCTTTCATTATGTTTTTTTACCGCTGGGAAACCAACCGAGGAAAGGAACTTAGCTTTCGTTATTACAGGTACACCTGGGAGAAGATAGCCCTTCCGCACAGTTTGGAGGTCTATCCATCAAAATGACGAGCTTCTCTAGCTAGAGTGTGTGCTAGAACAGTTGCACTCTTCCTAGCAAAAGTATTCGTAACATTTGTGAAAGAGGCCTTCAAAGCCCTACAAGATATTCCCTCCGTCCAGTGATTACTTGCACACTTTTCTTATTGGAAAGTTTCAAAATTACTTGTACACTCTTAATATGAAAATACCCCACAAAATTAATAACCTCATAACATCATTTTATTTTCAAATTTGTCACTCCTTTTTTCCATACATTTCACTTTACACACCATCAAATCCACTTTACACATCATCAAATTACCTAAAATACCCCTCATTTATCTTACATCATCTACCACTAAATCCAATTTTCTTAAACAACGTGCCGGTCAAACTATGGAAGGAGGGAGTAATATATAGTCAACGAAAGTGGAATTAAAGGTTTCTCTCGAGTTGATTGCGTCCACCACACTCTTTGCCTCCTAGAAAAAGTAATCGTATCCATCAATGAAGTTCACTCGAGGGAATTAAGTAACGGGCCTTGAGTACTCCATGCCATGTAATTAGATGACGTGAGTTTGAGGGGGGCCTGTGCCGAGATATTGAAGGCATAGCAACCATCGATTTGGGTTGCTGAGGTCGCCATGAAGATGAAGGAGAGTGGCTGGAAGTGGAGGGCTTCGAGTATGTCGACAGTGACGTTAATGGAGGAATGCCGATCGAGAAGAGGATCGGGTGAGAGGGGCTCGGTTGTTAGACCATCTCCAACGCATCTCTATAAATGAAGTTTAACTTCATTTATAGAGTTTTGCTCCCTCCAACCATACTCTATTTTGAAGATTTGAAATAGAGTTTTATATGAAGTTTACTATTCAAAACTCAATATTTTATATCTATTATTTTATTAATATTTACAATTCTGTATTACAATTTTATATTAATAGTTTGTTAAATATAATTATAATTTTATTGTTATACTAATTTATAATTTAATTTTAATTGTGTAATTTTTTTTTTTTTTTGTATTATTATTACCTACAAAAAATAACGTAAAATACAATAAAACATACATTATATATTAAATATGAAATACATTACATATTAAAACGGACATACATTCATTACCTAGCTACATATATAACACCGACATATTAAAATAAGTGAACACAAACTGAAAAGAAATACAAATAATAAAAAAACGATACACTAGTACGGTGGAATGTTGGATCCAGATGGAGAAGTTCCCCTAAAAAAAACATTGTGTTGTAGTATTAGATTATACTCACATGTATCCATGTATCGTTTTACGTCATTATGTGTTTCGTAATTTTATATTTAAATAAAAGTATTATTTGAAAATTTACATTTTAGATAAAATCAATAATATTTAATTTACTAATTGAATATTTAATTGTATAAATTTATTTAAATATAAAGATAAATATATTATTTAATGATTGTAATATATTGAAAATGATTAAAATAATAAAATAGAGTATAAAAAAGTGTATTTTGAAGTTTAGAGATCTTCATTTGAGAGTTTGTGGTTGGAGATTGCCTTATAACCACAATCGATTACCGAGGGAAGTTACAACCGTGTGGGTGTTCGGTAGTTGTAACCGAAAAACGGTTGTGGGGAGGGGGATGTAATCCTGGGTTTCACTACAAGAAAACTGGTTTTTAGTAACAAAATCCTCTCATTATTGCTTCTCTAGCTAAAAGTCTATAGTGACAGGAAATTGAGAATTAATGACAAAACTTGTCACTAAAAGTCAATTTATGTCACTAAAAATATATTTTCTTGTAGTGTTTTGGACGACGAAGAACGTCGAACAACGATTACGAGGTTTCAAGGTGTGAGTTGAGAGGCTCGTTAATACCATATAGAGATTATGAAACTATGACTTCGTTAATTGAGAAAGAGAGTTTACATAGGAGAGTATTTATAGAGACAAGTAATGCCAAAATAATATCTAATAAGAACAATATAAGAAAATACAACTAATATAATATAATTAGATACACACCCATCTAATAAATATTACTCCATTCCAGGAGTAACATTCTTTTTTGCTGTCTTCACTTCCCCACGACGAGAGAGAGAGAGAGCCATAGTCATGGTCTATAAGACTTTGCTTGAGGTGGTGAGAAGGGCTTCTCCCTCCTTCCCTATGCACCTAATTCTTTTTCCTGCACAAACATTAACTACAGCCAACATTAGTACTCCCTCCGTTCCATACTTGAAGACATATTTTACCATTTTGGGCGTCCCATACTTGAAGGCACATTGCCTAAATAGCAAAAACACTTTTAAACACTCCCCTTAAAACATCACAATATTACAACAAATGCCACTATTTTATTACACTAAAAAATAACTTTATTACTATTTATAAAGTTGAAAAGTCTTTACTACCCCACTTTATCTTACACAATTTTAATAAACAATTTATTTATTAAAACCCGTGTCCAATTGGTATGAGCCTTCAAGTATGGGACGGAGGGAGTATATGTATATTGCAAAAGAGAAAGAAGAAATTTTATTTTGAAATATTAATTATTAGCTACTTAAGTATTGGTTAAGACACCCGTTTTAAACAAATGAGAAGCTTGTGACAATTCACATATAGAGAAAAAATTGTTTACATCACATCATTTTCACCTTTTTTTTTTGTAAATTGGTTAATTTATATTCCAAAAGAGATGAATTTTTAATTTATGTCCCAATTTTCATCCATTTTTTTCATTCTACAAATTAATAAATTATGAAACGTAAATTAATTTTTTTTATCTTTTTTGAGATGTTTTTTCAAAAGGATAAAGTTACGGTACGTATATAATTTTTTTCTCTTCACATGTTCATGTTCCTTTTAAACAAGACGATCAAATCAGCAAGACTGGGATGATCAAAATTGAAAATGTATCAGCAAGACTGGAATGATCAAAATTGAAAATGTAAACCTTAGAGAGGTTTTAAAACTGATCGATACCTAAAGAGAAACACATTTTTAATATTTCGTTCAAATCGACCCGGCCATGACTCGGCCTATTTGTGTTACTATTTGTGCTGCCAATTAAGCCTAAAACTAACCTTTCCTATGGGACTGAATTAAATAAATGGACAGTTAACAATTAATTTTTGTCGATTCATTTTCGTCACTTCATTTAATTCATCTCACTTTATGATTAATTTCATAGTAATTAAGGCATGTTTTACTCTAAAATTTTTAATTTTTTTTTAAATACAAATCAAATGTATTTTGCTAATTAAAATTAAGCAATACAACATGAAATTATAAGAAATTTAAGCTGAAATATGCATGGAATTCATGTAATTACAACTCAAATCACAAACAAAACTTAAAATTTTCTTATAAAATGAAAAAATAATAGTTTCTCTATAGTTCAATTTAATTACAACAATTGCCACCAAAAAATTAATAGTTTATCAATAATTGACCTACTATCTGATCTTGTCACGTCTCAATTCCACACTATTTTTTAATTTGTGTCCAAACAAATAAAAAACTTATTAAGGGACATAAGTCGGGAGGAGTACTATTTATTTCAACTAATTAAAATGTATTGATTTGTTAGTACTTAATTAGTAGTGATGGTTTTCATTGAAAATTATTATTTTCAGTGAAAATATTATTTTCAGTGAAAAATATTATTTTCAGTGAAAAATATTAATTGTGTCGGTACAACTAATCTATACCTATACTTGGGGGGTTGTATGTCGAATCATAATTAATTAATTTTTTTCGACCTTTTTCTTTTCTGAATATTGCATCTAGCTATATTATGTTGACGTTTTATTTGACGTTTTTTTTTTTTTTTTTTTACAACAAAAATGGTAATATATTAACGAGCACTAAGGGTAATCAACAGGGTCAATCAGAGTTGCAATTATAAAATGACGCGAAGACTAATCTAAGCACAATCAAACCTATCACTCAGAGTTTCTTATCCAGGGTAACATTCTCACCTTTGAAGATTCTACAATTTCTAAATTTCCACATTAATTGGGACATTTATTTCAAAAATTATATTAACCAACATCGATCGTATTCTGAATTCATTAATGAACTTCACATGTGGTAGATTTATATTAATTTCTTTTTAGCATGTGCTTGTCACACCAGAGCTACTTCCATCGGAATAAAAGAATAAAATTTAAATACATGCATATTAAAAAATGCAGGAAAAATACTTTTTATTAATTTTTTTTCTGAATAGTTGTTAAATCTCGTGAAATTTGGCCACAAATTGCGACTTTTAAAAGTCACTGTCCTCATTTTGCCACCCTATATTAAAATACTTAAAAAAAAATGATTTAGTCCCAAATTTATTTTTAGAATGATTTAGTCTCGTAATTATTTGAATTGCTCAATTTTGGTCACATGTCGCCGGAAATTAAAAAATTGGGGGGTTTTCGGCAACGTGAAACCAAAATTGAGCAATTCAAATAGTTTTGGGACTAAATCATTCTATAAAATAGTTGTGGGACTAAATTAAAAAAGTTGTGTAGAAAAAATTATTTATGTCCCATAACTTCCATCCATTTTTTAAAACGTCCCAACAAAGATAAAATTTTAATTTACATCCCATAATTTTACAAATTGCTTAATTTATGTTCAATTTTTTACGGGTACACCAAAACAACTGCGCATAAAAATTATGGAAAATCGATACAAGTTGTAACGTGGTCAAACTCGACTTGTACGTGGAAAAACAATGACCATGTGAATTAAAAAAAATATTACAAGTCTCTATTTAGAACTTGCACAAAGAAGAAAAATGATGCATATTAATCAATTTACGAAATTATGGAACGTAAATTAATTTTTTTATCTTTTTTGGAACGTATTTAAAAAAAGACGAAAGTTACGGGACATACATAATATTTTTCTCAAAGTTGTGGGACCAAATTGATCGACTTTAACGCCCAATATTTTTCTCAAAGTTGTGGAATGTAAATTGATCAAGGAATAATATCATATGCATCAATAATTCAAGGGTGAGTCTCTTTACACTCAAGTACATGGTGTACTTGAGTAGACTTTGACTAGTCAACGGTTGACCGGTCAACCGTTAAACTTTAACTTTTTTTTTTATCTTTTTTTTTCTAACAGAAAAAAAAATACATTTTTCAATAATATTTTCAACTATAATAACATACACTTTTCATTAATATATAACTTACACGTTTCATTAATAGATCATACATTTTTCAGTTATAATATCATACACTTTTCAGTTATAATAACATACATTTTTTCAGTTATAATAGCATACATTTTTCATTAATACAACATACAATTCTCAGTTATAATAATATACATTTTTCATTAAAAATAATGTTGCACTTTTCAATATAGAAACATACATTTTTTATTAAAAAATAAAGATACACTTTTCAATATACTAACATGCACTTTTTCAACAAAAAAAATCAATTTTTTTTTCAAAAGTCAAAGTTTGACCGTTGATCGGTCAAGATCCACTCAAATACACTGTATACTTGAGTACACATGAGACTTTGTCATAATTCAAAGTTTAAGGGCATGTTTGTTTTGGGATGGGAAATCCGGATTTGAGATTTTGAAACTCCACCCCGTTACACTTTGGGATTTTAATTCAGGATTTCAAAATTTCACCCTATAAAAGTCAACCCTATAAGTACCTACAAACCACCTATAAAACCTATAATCCTACACTATAAAGTTAAATACTACCCTACGTAAATCCCAAAACAAACACAAAACACAAAAAGCATTAGGATTTTGAAATCCACTAGATTTTGAAATCCGGATTTCAAAATTCTCAAAATCCCAAAATAAACATGCCCTAAATGTATGGCACGTGGTGTGGACGAAAAAATATAGATTTAACGCTATATATATGTATTGTGTGTATGCACTCTCATTCAGACAAGGAAAATGGAATACTCAAATGTTGATGTTGCAAGAGAAGAACATGAATCAGGGAAGAAACACGAATCCTCATTTTCGACGGCGAAAATCGACATTGTTCGACCTCTTCCAACTAACCCTAAGGGGTTGTACATGCTCTCAAACCTGGATCAGGTAGTTCCTTTCGTCATTGAGGTTATTATGACTTACAAGAAAATTAGGTATGATAATATTGATGTATGTAAGATTTTGAAAGAGTCCCTTGGAAAAGTGTTGGAGGAGTATTATCCCTTAGTAGGTAGGGTGAAAGTGGGGAGTGATGGAAAGATGGTGGTGGATTGCGATGGAGGAGAGGGTGGCGTGCCATTTGGCGAGGCTTTTCTCGACGAGGAAATGGAGGTGGCCGTAGGCGACATCGCCGTGATTGATCAGAATGTTGCAAGAAAGCTTGTGTATCATAACAACATACCATATGAGACTGTATTAGATGCACCCCCCTTGGCAATTCAGGTATTTCAAATATTGTTTTTAAAATTCAATTTTGTCCCCCGGCCCGGACCTCTGGGATTTTCAATTTAGTCTAATAACTTATTAATGGATCCGACTTTTGTCCTATTTTCACTAAAAATTCAGAAACCACGTTGTATGGTGCAAAAAATTTAAGACCTTACAACGTTGTTTCTGATTTTTCGATGAAAACGAGATTAAAATCGGATAAATTGGTAAGTTAAGGGACTAGATTTCAAAATTTTCGGACCTTAATTGTGGGACAAAATTGTAATTAAACTTGCACCTGATTGAATGATTCCATATATATCACTTTATTATCTTGGATCTGAACATTAAGTGTTACTTTTAATTTATTGTCAAAATGGAGATAATTTGTAAATTTTACAAATAATATGAAGTAATACAAAAATAGGAGGGACTTTGCGGGTCCCAAGTCCATAAATCAAACTCAGATTTTTTAATCCACCTCCACATTGTGATGGGGTAATTCTGGAATTGAGCATACCCGTCCCATACCAGCCCCGTTTATATTTTAATTCAGGAATTTGTATTGTCTTAATTCGGAGTGTCATCGATTTTCATGTTGAAAATAGGTGACAAGATACAAGTGCGGAGGTATGATCCTAGGAGTGAGAGGCAGTCATGTGGTGTTTGATGGGATAGGATTAGCGAATTTCATGAAATCTTGGTCTGAAATTGCGAGAGGACTTCCTTTGTCAATTAAGCTACATTTGGACAGATCCATATTATTTCCGAGAAATCCTCCTAAAATCAAATCCCCCCATCCTGAGTTCTTGGAAGGGCCGCTCACTCGTATACTTAGACCTAATCCACTTGTAGTAACCAAGTCATTTTGCTTCACCCAAGCAATGATTTCCCGACTCAGAGAACTAGCTATGCAGAACAACAACGAAAAGAAGCCCGTTTCACGAGCTCCCGCAACATTTGAATTGATATCCGCACTAGCTTGGATATGTTGCACCAAGGCCAAGAAAATGGGTCCCGATGAGACGAGCCAATTCATCACCGCAATTGATGGTCGCGACAAGTTACATCCCCCCATGCCCAAAGGGTACTTTGGGAATGGTCTTGCATGGTCTTGTGCTCAGTCCAGAGCACAAGACCTTGTGAGCCAACCCATGTCTTACGCGGTGGGAGTTTTGCGTGACGCCATAGAAAAAGTGACGGAGGAGCACGTCAGATCAACGATTGACTTCCATGAAGTGACGAGAAAGCCCCTGGACATGGCCAACACAATGATTATAACCAAGTGGAGTAGGCTTCCATTTTATGAGATTGATTTTGGATGGGGAGTTGCATCACAGGTCGTCCCGGGGGCAATTTTGGAAAATAGCATCGTCTTCTTTTCCCATGAAAAGGACAGCAAGAATGTAGTGATTTTACTAGGCTTGACAATTGATGCAATGGATATTTTCCAGGAGCTCATTATTAAATTACTCAACCAGCCGGCGGGTCACCTAACTCGGCCAAAATTTGAAGCTTCACAAACTCAATCCAGGATGTGATCCGTCCAAACCGAGTTAACTCGTCAACACGAGAAAAATAAGAAAATCTACATTTTTCAGGGATTTAAGTGTTAAATACACCTTATCTATCACCAAGAAAACTCAGACACAAACACACACTTGAAGGTGTTCTATTTCATATATTTCTTCACATTTCGCAATCATCTACTTAAACTAAGTTTTTCTTTTCATTATCTTTTTATTTAGCTTCTGGTATTTAATTTTGTAATAATTTAGAAAATGGTGTGCGTTATTTGTTCTATGGGTTATGTATGCACTTTGGATTAATATATAATTTCATGTTTGCTTGGTATTTGTGTGGGTTTCTCCTTTATTATAATGCTTAATTTACTCGTAGACACTGAATATATGGTTGCAGTTGGCTACTAATTAAGTGTTGGTTAAAACACGAACAACTTAAGACACCTGTTCTAAATAAATTGAAAACTTATCCAAAGACGGATTAACTATTACACGGTGAATCTGATGCATACAAGTTTTTTTTTAAGTATATCACCCATATATAATAAGAAGATTATTCGAATTCATTGTGCAATAAATTATTTTGGCGTTTTTTCTATACGCGTAAGTCATTGCATATAAAAAAAATGTATATCGTGCATAAAATAAATCAAAGTAATCGACCCATAGTAAAAAATATGATAGACAAAGTGGGATAACTCAAGTGGTTAGAGCACCACTACCTAGGCCTTAGATCCTGGGTTCGAGTCATGGTTCACAAACTTTGATCATTCTCTCTTTTCTTTGAAGTTGAAATAAGAAACAGGAATAAGACGAAACCTTGTGCCCATAAATTATTCAAGGTATTTAGTTTAAGAATCATCTTCTGCTTTTGTCAATTACAATTTAATGTTTAAATCATAAATTAAATTATGTTTTTTTACAAGAAGGGAGAGCGAAGCGCGTGTGCTTGGTCAGAAACACTCTGACTGCTGCCCCGAACGGCTTAGCGTCGCCGGAAGTAGGGAACGTAAAAAAATCACTAATATCGGCGGTGATTCGCCTCTTAACCAGCCTTTTCGCGGGCCTCTCGTTCACCACCATTGTTGTTTGGTCAGATCTCGACAAGTGGGTGCTATAATAACTTACCACGTTTCAGATCTAAGACGATGACAAATATACCAGGTAGAACGGATTCAAGTAGATAAAATCAATGAAACAATAAAATAGGATGAAGAAAAAGCATAAAACTGCAGAAGGCGAGAGGATGGAGAAGCGGAGGAAAAGGCGGAACATTAGTTTGGGAGAGATATTATTATTTCTCATTTCTTGAACGGTGAAATAATATTTAATGAATATAGGCATAACATCTATGAATTCCTTTTAATTCATTTATTTAATTTATTCCTGCTAATTTTTGTAAAATTGGGTATTTTGGCTTGTTTTATCATTGATTTTGCATGCAGTTGATTTTAGAGTGATTTGTTAGAATACATATGCTGATATGCATACAAAAATTCATATTATACCAAATCATATGCATATTTATAATACATATAATATAGTATATGCATATTTATAATACATATAATATAGTATATGCATATATTAATATATATAGCATATTATATGCATTGAAATAATACGTATAAAATATATTATGCATAAATACAAAAAAAATTATGCAGATTGAAATTCATATCTAGTTCGTAAAAAATGTAGCTTCAGAATCAGTTTTGGTTCTATTTAATTGAAAAAGTTTGAATTTATTTGTATATATATTTCATTTAATTAAAATTAATTAAAAACATAAAAAGTTACCTACAAAACGTATATAAGTACTATTATTTGTGAATATAATTACTATAAAACAAATATGCATAACCATAATACATATAATAACACATATGCATAGAATAATACATATACCATATAATATGCATAACTATAATACCTACAAGATCGCATATATATCCCTTAATTTAATACATTAAATATTATTATTATTTGAAAATATATACAATAATAATCTAGATACTATAATAAGTATTATTTGACTGTTTTGAAAATTGATATACTAAGTTATATGACAAAAATTATTACATATAATACATATACACGTGTATTTGTTTAATATTTTATAGATATTAAATTTATTTTAAAATGCATATAATTGTTAAGAGCTTTAAAAATTTAATTAATTAAATAATAATAAATAAAATATTCAAAACACATTTATCAATTTTAAAGAGAATTTATAATTAATTTATTCAAAAGACATTGTAGTTAAGAGGTTTTAAATATTATTTAATTACATAATTAATGTTGAATGAAAACCAAGAAATTGAATGATTCATTTCAACTGAAAAATGAAAAGTCGGCTACAATTATGGAAAACCTATTCAAATTTAAATGAAATTATTTTAAATATGTATTATCTTAAATTTGTATTATTCGAATTACACATTAATGTAGGGCATATTAGGAATTTTATAACTGATTTTGGTCTTAATTGTTTTGTTATAAATTTTTGTTCCATTTTGTTTTTGTCTCCTGGATTTTGTCTCTATGTGTCAATAAACTCTTTAATGTAATTCAAAAAAAAAAAAAATGGTAAAAAATATGGTAAAAAAAAAAAAGTAAAAAATATGGTAATTTTCTATTAGAGTCATTTCACTTCTACTTTTCTCTAATGAAACCTAGTTAATTTTTTTTTTTCTAATTGATTCAAATTGAATTTTCTAAGACACTTCTGTCCTTTTATTAATTTGAATCAATTTGAAATCATTAATTCAGATAATTAAGTCAAATAAATCTGCATAATTTCAGCACTTTCCAAAATTTAAATATTTTCCTAAAAAGTAGATAGCCCCAATTAATTCGTATGCATACAAAATTTAAATATTTTCCTAAAAAGTAGATAACCCAATTAATTTTTTAGTCTAACACTTAATAAGATATTTTATAATTTGAAACTTTTTTAATTAATTAGATTTTAAAATTTATTTAATAGGTGCATTTAATTAACTTTCCAAAATAAATAATTTCTTACAATTTAATTAAAATATGATGATTATTTTGCATATAACATTATGCACAAATTAAAATATGATGATTATTTTGAATATAACGTTATGCACAATTCAAAATATGATGATTTTGCTGCATATCGCGTTATGCATTCGATTGAAATATGATGACTATTTTGCTTATCACATTATGCATAACTCAAATCATTTCCTATAAATAGATTGAAATATGATTAATATTTTGCATAACACGATATGCATAATTCAAATTAGTCTGCATACTTCAATAATAGCTTTCCCAATCTATAGGACATAGATGCAATCATGCAGTAATAGCTTCACGTGCAAGATTAAAATGGATTTTAATTACATATGCAGATTTGAGCTCCTCAAGTAGATAACTTGTTCAGAGCAAAATTCTGGAAATGTGCAGAGATGTTTGTCAAATATAGAACACTATCTGCCATTGTAGGACAACAAAATATTAAGAAACATTCCCAAATTTTCCACCTTAATGCATGATTCAAATGAAATAGGAATTCAACCAAAAATTATATCAGACTAATCACCCCCTCTCCCACATCAGACATCTGGGGACCATGCTTCGAACCATGTGGAAACTCGGAGGACAAATCATTAGATTCGTCAACACTTCCTGGCATTGCCAAAATTTCAGACAAATCATGTCAATTCAGAAAAAAAATAGCTACATCCACACATACTAAATATCAAAGAAAAAATCTCACCGGATAAGGGCGACGGCGGCGGCCATGAGTGGATTTCGTCTTCTTCGCCATCATCTCTACGAGAGGGCTCGGATCTGTAACAGGAAAAAACTCGTACAGATCGGAGTTGAGGGAGGTTTCGGCTACAGATCGTCCTCTCCAACCATTAATGGAGTCGGTCGACGGCCACCACTAAGAACAAAACTGATCGCAGCCGGCTAGGCGTCTTCGACTTCACGCACGGCGACGGTAGAGACAGGTCGACACCGAAGAGGCTCGGCGGCCACAAAGCTTCGTCTTCGACCATCTTCTTCGTCCAGTGCGGCCGTGTTCTTCCCCCAAGGTAATGGCGACGGCGGCAAGGTGGGTGTGGCGGCGAAGGTGGGGGAAGGGGGCTAGGATTTTAATTTTGGTTTTTGGTGAATGAATTAAATGAGTAGATAAATTCCTATTTATAGAAGGGTATTCTTGGTTTTTTAACTCTATTTTGATCCTATTAGAAATTTTTTAAAGAGGTAGTTTCTATTTGTTTAAGGTGTCATAGGAATGACTCTAATAGGAATAATCTCTGAAAAATAAGCTTGTGACAATTCACCTGTTGAGAAAAAAATTATTTACAATCCGTAATTTTCAATTTTTTTGAAAAATTTCTCAAAATAAATAAAAAAATTTAACTTGTGTTCCATAATTCCGTAAATTGGTTAATTTATGTTCAATAATTTCATAAATTTTTAATTTACATCCCTTTTCTTCATTCTACAAATTATAAATAGTGAGTTGTAAAAAAAAAATCTACATAGTCATTGTTTTTCCACACTATACAAGTCAAGCTTCATCCTTATCAACCAATTCCTATAGAGAAATAATGAATAGGAAAATTATAATTTCATTGAATGAATGTAAAGAATACATGAGGGGAGTATTTATAGATACAAAACATATCTACTATATAAATATTATTTAATTACATAATTTAAAGAGAATTTATAATTAATTTATTCAAAAGACATTGTAGTTAAGAGGTTTTAAATATTATTTAATTACATAATTAATGTTGAATGATTCAATCAAACCAAGAAATTGAATGATTCATTTCAACTGAAAAATGAAAAGTCGGCTACAATTATGGAAAAACTATTCAAATTTAAATAAATTATTTTAAATATGTATTATCTTAAATTTGTATTATTCGAATTACACATTAATGTAGGGCATATTAGGAATTTTATAACTGATTTTGGTCTTAATTGTTTTGTTATAAATTTTTGTTCCATTTTGTTTTTGTCTCCTGGATTTTGTCTCTATGTGTCAATAAACTCTTTAATGTAATTCAAAAAAAAAAAAATATGGTAAAAAAAAAAAAAATAAAAAATATGGTAATTTTCTATTAGAGTCATTTCACTTCTACTTTTCTCTAATGAAACCTAGTTAATTTTTTTTTTTCTAATTGATTCAAATTGAATTTTCTAAGACACTTCTGTCCTTTTATTAATTTGAATCAATTTGAAATCATTAATTCAGATAATTAAGTCAAATAAATCTGCATAATTTCAGCACTTTCCAAAATTTAAATATTTTCCTAAAAAGTAGATAGCCCCAATTAATTCGTATGCATACAAAATTTAAATATTTTCCTAAAAAGTAGATAACCCAATTAATTTTTTAGTCTAACACTTAATAAGATATTTTATAATTTGAAACTTTTTTAATTAATTAGATTTTAAGATTTATTTAATAGGTGCATTTAATTAACTTTCCAAATTAAATAATTTCTTACAATTTAATTAAAATATGATGATTATTTTGCATATAACATTATGCACAAATTAAAATATGATGATTATTTTGAATATAACGTTATGCACAATTCAAAATATGATGATTTTGCTGCATATCGCGTTATGCATTCGATTGAAATATGATGACTAATAGAGAAGATTTGATTGATGAATAAATTGATTAGGTTCCTTTCTTGTACAACAAGTTCTTTCCTTGTATATAGATTCTTTTCTTGTACAACAAGTTCTTTCCTTGTATATAGATTCTTTTCTTGTACAACAAGTTGTAATTCACCTATATTAATGAGAATATCATACACCGTAAATTACACGGTGATTATTATCATTCTGTCATGGTATCAGCAAATTAAGTGCTGAAAACCCTAGCCCAGTTTTTTTTTCTTTCCCATCCGTTTCTTCCTTCTCCTTCAAAATGTCGGATATTGTTCCAGCAACACCTAAGGATCCCGATCACATTCCCCTTGCCACTCTGATTCACATGGTTACGATCCGCCTCTCTTCATCAAACTACCTTCTTTGGAAGAGTCAAGTTCTTCCAATGCTTCGATGTGATAATCTCGCAACCTTTGTCGACGGTTCTGGTCCCGAGCCCGAACCTATGATTAAGTCGTCCGAAGACAAGGACGAACCCAACCCAGCCTATCTTCTCTGGCGCAAACGCCACGATCGTGTCCTTTGCCTGCTTCTATCCTCTCTCACGGAAGAAGCTATGTCTGAAGTCGTTGGCCTCTCTAAGGCTCGTGATGTTTGGCTTGCCCTAGAGGCCGCATTCAATCCCTCCTCCCCATCCCACGCTCAACAACTCCGGGATGAACTACAATTCCTCCGTCGTGGTTCGCTTTCCGTCGTCGAGTTCAATAGGAAGTTTACTAATCTCTGTCACCAGCTTGCTGCAATCGGCCACTCAGTTTCTGATGCGGACAAGGCTCGATGGTTCCTTCGCGGACTTGGCCCGCAATTTCGAGCGTTCACTGAGGTTCGCCTAGCCATCGCCCCCTTACCCTCCTTTCGTGATATGTTGTCTCAGGCCAGAGATCATGAGTTACGCGGGAAAGCTATGGAAGCTTCTGACGCTCAGCCGCCTACTGCTGCCTTTTACGCTAATCGCTCAGGTCATCGCTCGTCGTCTTCCGGTAATCATACTTCGAATCAGGTCCGCGACGGTGGTCGTGGTCAGGGTGGTCGCGATGGTGGCCATACCTCCAACAGTGGTGGCCGTCCCCAAGGTGGCGGTACTAAGCGTGTGCCTCGCTGCCAAATCTGTCGCGATGCTCATTACGCCACTAATTGCCCGAACAGGTTCTCTCGGGATTATAATTTTCATGATTCCCAGTCCAGATCTGCAAACATTGCCCAGGCGTTTCAAACTCAGTGTACCGTCAATCCCTCATCTGTATCAGATTGGTATGTTGACACTGGTGCCTCGGCTCATATGACGTCCTCCTCCACTGCTCTGGATTCCTTTGAACCCTATTCTGGTAATGGTTCAGTCATCGTCGGTAATGGTGACTCTCTTCCCATTTCGCATATTGGTTCTCGTGTTATTAATACCTTGCCCTTGTTAGATGTTTTAGTAGTACCTCATATTACTAAAAATTTATTATCTATTAGCAAGTTAACCAATGATTTGCCTGTTGATGTTATGTTCTCTAACAACTCTTTTGTGGTTCAGACTCGGTTGTCAAAGAAAATCCTCGCTCGAGGGACATGTAAGGATGGCCTTTACATTCTAGAGCAGGGCACATCTGCCCTGGTTGCTGCTTTAAATTCTAGTCTATTGAAGTCTTCTTTTGAGTTGTGGCACTCCCGTTTGGGACATGCTTCTATTTCTGTTATTCAGTTGTTAAAAACTTTAGGCCATTTGAGTGTTACTTCTGTTTTGCCTAAGCCGTCACCTTGTACTTCTTGCCAATTGGCTAAGAGTAAAAGGTTACCGTTTGATTTAAACGATAAACGTGCTTTACATGTTTTAGATCTTATACACTGTGATTTATGGGGTCCTTCTCCTGTTTTGTCTGTCGATGGTTTCAGATATTATGCTTTATTTGTGGATGATTTTTCTCGTTTCTCGTGGATTTATCCCTTACGCGCAAAGTCTGAGTTTTTTGATGCTCTCAAACAATTTAATACTTTCGTTTCCACTCAATTTAACTCATCCATTAAAAATTTTCAGAGTGATGGTGGTACTGAATTTACCAACCATCGTGTCCGTGATTTTTTTAATTCATTTGGTATCTTACATAGATTTTCTTGTCCTTACACTCCTCAACAAAATGGTCGAGCTGAGAGAAAACATCGTCACATAACTGAAACTGGTTTATCACTTTTGTTTCACTCTCATACCCCTCTTCCTTTTTGGGTTGATGCCTTCTCTACTGCTGTCTACATTATTAATAGGCTTCCATCTCCTGTTCTTAACAATAAGTCACCATATGAGCTTTTATTCCACTCTCCTCCTTCATATAGCAATTTTAAAGTTTTTGGTTGTCGTGTGTTTCCGTATCTCCGTGATTATGCTCCTCATAAGTTGGCTCCTCGTAGTCATCCTTGCATTTTTCTTGGCTATAGCAGTATTCACAAGGGTTTTCGGTGCTACGATCCTGTTTCTTCGCGCACTTACATTACTCGTCATGCTCAATTCGATGAGACTCTATTTCCTTTCTCTTCTAATACTTTGTCTACATCTCATACTGACTTGGACTTTTCTTGTTTTTTGGATCCTCAGGTTTCTCGATCGACAATCTCGAGTCCTGCCTCTTCACGATCTGTTCCGCACGATCCTCCTTCATCGTCACATGCGTGTTCTTCTCCTACTGAGGTTTGCACGCTCTGCCCTGTTGATTCATCTCATGAGCCAACGCCAATGCTCCATCCCGTTGTTCCCGACCCGATTCAGGTTCCAGTGCCTGATCCTGCCATACCCGCACCCACCGACCCTGCTGGTCATAGCTCTCCTTCCACGGTTCCCGTTCCTCCGGCTAGTCCTCCACCCGCTCCATCCGTTTCACTTCATCCCATGCAAACCCGTGCCAAATCCGGTATCTTTAAACCTAAATATTCGGTTGATATTGCTACCACTAAGCTGCTACATTCCCTGTCTGTCTCCACAGAACCTCGAGGGTTCAAATCTGCCTTAAAGCTTCCACATTGGCATTCTGCCATGCGTGACGAAATGGAGTCTTTACATTCTAATCAGACATGGGATCTTGTCCCTCGTCCGCCTTCTGTCAACATTGTTGGTTCTAAATGGGTTTTTCGTACTAAGTACAAATCTGATGGATCCATTGAGCGATATAAAGCTCGCTTAGTTGCTCAAGGGTTCTCTCAAATTCTAGGTTTTGACTTCTCGCACACCTTAGTCCTATTGTTCGTGCTGCCACTGTTCGTGTCATACTGTCTTTAGCTGTGCAGCGCTCTTGGCCTTTGCATCAACTAGATGTGAAAAACGCCTTTCTGCATGGCGTACTTCCTAAACCTGTATTTATGTCACAACCTCCTAGTTTTACTGATCCTCGTTTTCCTAATCATGTTTGCAGGTTGAAGAAGTCTCTTTATGGCCTCCGCCAGGCTCCACGTGCTTGGTTTGATAGATTTAGTGTCAACAAAGAGTTCGCTGTCACTGATCTTGGTCGTCTCAATTACTTCCTTGGTCTTGAGATTACTCATCATCCTTCTGGCCTTTTCCTTGGCCAAGCAAAGTATGCGTATGATATTCTCACACGAGCTGAAATGCTCGATTGCAAGCCGGTCTCTACTCCACTGGTTGCAGGTGACTCTCTGGTCAGTTCAGGTGAATCGTTCAAGGATCCTACACTTTATCGATCCTTGGTGGGTGCTCTACAATATCTCACCATCACTCGCCCGGATCTGTCCTATGCCGTTAATCACGTTAGCCAATTTCTTCATTCACCCACAACGGATCACTTCTTGGTTGTTAAACGGATCCTTCGATACGTTAAAGGGACTATTCATCATGGGCTATCCTTCTCGCCCTCTTCAGACTACAACATTGTTGGCTACTCTGACGCCGACTGGGCCCGCTGTGTGGACACACGTCGTTCCACCTATGGTTACTCCATCTTTCTAGGCGGCAATCTGGTTTCTTGGAGTGCAAAGAAACAACCTACAGTTGCTCGCTCCAGTTGTGAGTCTGAATATCGTGCACTAGCAAACACTGCTCAAGAAATGGTTTGGCTTTCCCATTTACTTAAGGAGCTTCGTGCACTTCCTTCTTCTCGTTCGCTACTCTTATGTGACAACAAGAGTGCCCTATTTTTGAGTCAAAATCCAATTGCTCACAAGCATGCTAAACACATTGACATAGACTGTCACTTCATTCGCGAACTTGTAGCAAATGGACATTTGGAGACACGCTTTGTTCCCTCTCATCTCCAAATTGCGGACATTTTTACAAAGAGTTTACCCCGGCCAAATTTTGAACTGCTTCGATCCAAGCTTCGTGTCGATGCGATTCCGACTCTTCGCTTGAGGGGGGGTAATAGAGAAGATTTGATTGATGAATAAATTGATTAGGTTCCTTTCTTGTACAACAAGTTCTTTCCTTGTATATAGATTCTTTTCTTGTACAACAAGTTCTTTCCTTGTATATAGATTCTTTTCTTGTACAACAAGTTGTAATTCACCTATATTAATGAGAATATCATACACCGTAAATTACACGGTGATTATTATCATTCTGTCAATGACTATTTTGCATATCACATTATGCATAACTCAAATCATTTCCTATAAATAGATTGAAATATGATTAATATTTTGCATAACACGATATGCATAATTCAAATTAGTCTGCATACTTCAATAATAGCTTTCCCAATCTATAGGACATAGATGCAATCATGCAGTAATAGCTTCACGTGCAAGATTAAAATGGATTTTAATTACATATGCAGATTTGAGCTCCTCAAGTAGATAACTTGTTCAGAGCAAAATTCTGGAAATGTGCAGAGATGTTTGTCAAATATAGAACACTATCTGCCATTGTAGGACAACAAAATATTAAGAAACGTTCCCAAATTTTCCACCTTAATGCATGATTCAAATGAAATAGGAATTCAACCAAAAATTATATCAGACTAATCACCCCCTCTCCCACATCAGACATCTGGGGACCATGCTTCGAACCATGTGGAAACTCGGAGGACAAATCATTAGATTCGTCAACACTTCCTGGCATTGCCAAAATTTCAGACAAATCAAGTCAATTCAGAAAAAAATGGCTACATCCACACATACTAAATATCAAAGAAAAAATCTCACCGGATAAGGGCGACGACGGTGGCCATGAGTGGATTTCGTCTTCTTCGCCATCATCTCTACGAGAGGGCTCGGATCTGTAACAGGAAAAAACTCGTACAGAACGGAGTTGAGGGAGGTTTCGGCCACAGATCGTCCTCTCCAACCATTAATGGAGTCGGTCGACGGCCACCACTAAGAACAAAACTGATCGCAGCCGGCTAGGCGTCTTCGACTTCACGCACGGCGACGGTAGAGACAGGTCGACACCGAAGAGGCTCGACGGCCACAAAGCTTCGTCTTCGACCATCTTCTTCGTCCAGTGCGGCCGTGTTCTTCCCCCAAGGTAATGGCGACGGCGGCAAGGTGGGTGTGGCGGCAAAGGTGGGGGAAGGGGGCTAGGATTTTAATTTTGGTTTTTGGTGAATGAATTAAATGAGTAGAGAAATTCCTATTTATAGAAGGGTATTCTTGGTTTTTTAACTCTATTTTGATCCTATTAGAAATTTTTTAAAGTGGTAGTTTCTATTTGTTTAAGGTGTCATAGGAATGACTCTAATAGGAATAATCTCTGAAAAATAAGCTTGTGACAATTCACCTGTTGAGAAAAAAATTATTTACAATCCGTAATTTTCAATTTTTTTGAAAAATTTCTCAAAATAAATAAAAAAATTTAACTTGTGTTCCATAATTCCGTAAATTAGTTAATTTACGTTCAATAATTTCATAAATTTTTAATTTACATCCCTTTTCTTCATTCTACAAATTATAAATAGTGAGTTGTAAAAAAAAAATCTACATAGTCATTGTTTTTCCACACTATACAAGTCAAGCTCCATCCTTATCAACCAATTCCTATAGAGAAATAATGAATATGGAAATTATAAATTCATTGAATGAATGTAAAGAATACATGAGGGGAGTATTTATAGATACAAAACATATCTACTATATATCTATAATTTAAGGAAATAACTCTATCTAAGGAAATAAAGATTTACAAGATATATAAAATATATTATACAAGATATATATAATATCTCTTAATATATTTATATATGTCTAATACGCCCCCTCAAGATGGAGTACCATAGGAGAGTCCAATCTTGATCATCAGCATTTGAAGATGAGAACGAGCAAGAGGCTTTGTAAGAGCATCGGCTAGTTGGTCTTCGGAAGACACATGTGAAACACGTAACTGAGTTGTTTTGATTAAATCCCGAACGAAGTGATAGTCAATGGCAATGTGTTTCATTCGAGAGTGAAAAACCGGGTTGGAGCAAAGATATGTTGCACCAATATTGTTGCAATAGATGGCTGATTCACGTGTTATGCAACACTAAAATAAACAACTGCAAGTGTACGGTGTCTATCGTAGCGTGATAAGCACGAGGTCGATCCCACAAGGAGGTTTAGCGTAAAAGTGTAGTTTGTTAACGTAGTTCTATTTAGACGCGATCGAAAGATTGAAAGTGATGAATTACTCTAAGATTACCTACCAAAGTGTCACAAATAAGTAATAAAGAGTAATGGAAAAATCGATCAAATACTATGCGTATCACGAAAACGAAAGTAAAATGGGTGAAAACTCAATTAAGAGAAGGTAGGTCCTAAAGCACATGTAATACTAGTGAATCCATCTATGATTAACTATCTACTCAAGTGGTGTTCATGCTTTGTCTATAAGATTGATCACATAATAATGAATTAAAAGTTCTTTCGATCCAAGTAATTCAAAGGAAATATCACACAACTTAGTATCTCTACCTAAATTGCACAATAAAACCCAATCAAGCTCCTAAGATCATCACACATCTTCCTAATCATTGATCATCTTTCAATCTCACAATAAAATTAGGTCAAATGCTTGCAATCAATCAACCAAACTAGATTTCTCAACCTAATTCAATTAACTATGATCAACACATCACCATTGTACACATAATGACATGTTTTGCAATATAAACCAAGCATCCAAATAGAATTAAGCCACACAAACACCAAATAAGCAAAACATTAATTCATAGACTTCATCAAAAGTATTTACAAGGCTGTAGAACCAAAAGTGTTCTAGCTAATCAACCACATATTCAAATTACAAGTAAAACTAAGATCAAAGCAATAAAAAGTGAAGAGAAAAGAAAGCTTAGACTATGGTGTGGTGAGGAATTGAATTCCCAAGCTAGTGGTGGCCTCCTTGCATGATTTGATGGAGAATTGAAGGGGTGGATGATGGAAAACCTCCAAATGTGTGTGATTGTGTGAGATGATGCTTGAAGAAGAGGTAAGATGGTTTAGAATTTAAGAAGTGAAGTATTTATAGTGTTGGGGTAGGGTTTGAGTGTGAAAATTGCAAATTGATCCTTTGAAAATGGAGAAATTCCACGTTTGGCACCGAAAATAGGATGGCTCGGCCGGGCGGAAAAGTGGCCCGGCCGGGCGGAGGTCTTGGTCGACCACAACAAAAACAGGGGCTGAGTCGCTCGGCCGGGCGGGTGAAGTGGCCCGGCCGGGCCAATGTTTCGTAAGTTGGGGGCATCTTGGGTTGTTCGGCCGCTCGGCCGGGCGAGTGATGCCGCCCGGCCGGGCCATAACTTCGACTTGGGAGCGAAAATCTGGCACGCGACCACTCGTCCGGGCGAGTGATGCCGCCCGGCCGGGCCAAACTTTCGTATTTGGCGATTAATTCTGTGCTCGGCCGCCCGGCCGGGCGAGTGATGCCACCCGGCCGGGCCAAACCTTCGACTTTGGCTCCGTCCTTCGTTTTCGTCCTCCAACTTCGTCCCTCCATTTCTTGAGCTTCCAACCTCCGATCGACTCGATTCTTTTGGCTATTCCACTTCATTTTTCGAGCCGGATCCAATGGTGCATTCCTCTTTCCGGTCCGATCAATTGTGGTATGTGTTTTTCTCCCAAATTCCATCGTTTTACCTACAAAATCGACAAAACACTACCTTTCTCTCATTTTGGCTAAAACAATCATATCCAATGAAAAAATCAATGAAATCCACATCAAAATACGCTTCACACGTGCTTATAAAACGTGTAAATTTCACCCGAATCAAACCCCCCCAAACTTAAAATGTTGTTTGTCCTCAAACAACTAAGCACTTAAAGCAATGAGGGTGGAATGATCACAATGGAATATTCAATGCAAATCACACATGCAAAGTAAGATGTAATGATATCTCTTTCTCAAAGTGCATTTCTCAATGAAGGTCATAGGCTCACTATTGCAATCCACATTCATAGATCAAAGAATGCACAAGTACACAACACATTGTGATGGAAAACATAATCCGAATGCTCAAGTCCTCTACTCACTTGATGGAGTGTTTCTCTCAAACACACAAACAAAGTAAGGATATTAATGCACTCATCAACCAAGTCATGCTATGCAATCACCATATGCTTGCCCAACTTCTACTTTGTACACATATCAAATGCTCAACAATGTGATCAATAGGACTTAATCAAAGATGTAACATTGGCTCTTTGGACAAGGTAGGATGAATTTGGGAATTTGTGACTCTTCTAGTGGAGGATAAAGCTTGTTGTTTTACAATTTGTGCTTTCACTTTCAAACTTTACAAACTCCATCCTCACTTTTCATTTTCCTTTCTTTTTCAAGCATTCATCACCTCATCTTTTGAACCATTTTTTTCTTCTCAAGCTTTTGGGGCTCTTTGTCCCTCTTTTCTTTTCCCTTGATTTTCTTTTCATCTTTCTCTTTTCTTTCAACTTTTCCAATTTCTCCTTTCACCAAAGATATTCATTCAAGCACATGTTTTTCCACTTTGTCTTTCATCCCCCACTAGATATAGGAATCAAAAGGCTCAAAAAGGCTAAGTGGTTAACATTGTAGTTTGCCAAGAAAATGAGGAATTAAGCTCAAGGGGCTAACTACGGAAGATTACTTCGGTTTTGGGAAATTTTGGCTAAGTGACTCTTTTAGAACAAGATGACCTATATCACATCACAAAGTTTCACACAATCATGCTTTCAAACAAGAACTTGGGCAAGTTCTAGGACCACTAGCAATAACCTAGTCCACTCTCAAATGAACTAAACCGGATTACATGCTCGATTTAAGGTTCAATTCTCACCGGTTTATTCAATAGGACTCTCACATTCATCAAATGTCCCCAAACAACAACACATCATGCATCTATGTTATCAAAGATCACAAATATGAACACAATCATAATACTATATTCCAACACCAATCATGCATACATTCAAAGCAAATAGACATCACCACAACTACTCAACTATGGATTCCAATGATTATTCATGCTCACATTTCACCAAATATCCACTACCCAACATATGATCAAAACCAACTTAAAACAATATAAGCATGTGAAAGCTACGTGTGCGCCGGTGCACAATGTGACACAAGTAGAATGACGAACCGGTGCAAGGGTAACAACTAGTAGAAAAATAAAAGAAAAATAACTCCCCCAAACATAGAATTTTACTATGTAAAAATTCTAAGTTTGGGGCTACAAGTTGTTACCTCCCTCCTTGCACATCCAATGCTCTTCAAAGATCACCATTGCACCACTTGCTCTCTTTTTCCAAAGTTGGCTTCGCTTCTTCTTCATTCTCCAAGACAAGGTATCCACAATTCTCCTCATCCATACCTACAAAGAAACTAAGCTATCAACACTACCAAAGCAATAAAAACACAAAGCAATAAAACCTTAGGTTGCCTCCCAAGAAGCGCTATTTTTAACGTCCTATGCCGGACGATTGCTTTCTTCTTTCAAGCTTCATCCAAGCGAAGCGACTCCACCATTCGAAGTTGCTCGTTTCCAAAGTAGTGCTTCACTCGTTGACCGTTCACCACAAAGGTTGTTCCATCCTTACCAATAAGTTCCACATTTCCCATAGGCATCACATTCTTAATCACAAAGGGTCCCGACCACTTTGACTTCAACTTGCCCGGAAATAGCCTCAACCTTGAGTTGAACAACAAGACTTGTTCTCCAACTTGGAATTCCCTCCTCTCAATCATCTTGTCATGGAATCTCTTGGCCCTTTCTTTGTGAATCTTGGAGTTCTCAAAAGCTCCATTCTTAAACTCATCAAGCTCATTAAGCATCATCTTCCTTCTTTCTCTGGATGCCTTAAGATCAAGATTCAACTCGTTAATAGCCCAACGAGCTCTCATCTCCACTTCCACGGATAGATGACAAGACTTCCCATACACAAGTTGATAGGGGGATGTGCCCAAAGGTGTCTTGTAGGCGGTTCGATATGCCCAAAGAGCATCATCCAACGTGATGGCCAAATCCTTCCTCTTTAACCCAACGGTCGTCTCCAAGATTTGCTTCACTTCTCGATTAGCAAGCTCCGTTTGCCCATTAGCTTGAGGGTGATACGGTGTGGTCACCCAATGCTTTACTCCATATTTTGCCAAAAGTTGGTCAAGCCATCGGTTGCAAAAGTGTGAACCACCATCACTCACTAGTGCTCTTGGAATGCCAAAACGAGTGAAAATATTCTTCCTCAAAAAGTTGAGGACCACCTTGGCATCATTTGTAGTGGTTGGAATTGCCTCAATCCATTTAGAGACATAATCAATGGCCAAAAGGATGTAGGAAAATCCATGAGAAGTGGGGAATGGCCTCATAAAATCTATCCCCCACACATCAAAGAGCTCCACCTCAATCACATTCTTCATAGGCATCTCATGCCTCTTTGAAATGTTTCCCATCCTTTGACACTTATCACACTTCTTCACAAAAACTTCACATTCTCTAAAGATGGATGGCCAATAAAAACCACTTTGAAGAACTTTGTGGGCCATCTGGTTTGCTCCAAAGTGTCCTCCATAAGCGGATGAATGGCACTCTTCAATCACTTTTTTCCACTCATTTTCCGCTAGGCACCTCCTCATGATCATATCCGAACACCATCTATAAAGGAATGGATCCTCCCAAACATAGAACTTGACATCATGATAAAACTTCTTCTTTTGATGGAAAGAGAGGTTTGGTGGATGTGTCCCGGTGGCTATGTAGTTCACAAAATCGGCAAACCATGGACATGATTCCTTGATGGCAAGGATTTGCTCATCGGGAAACCACTCCTTGATAGGGACTTGGATGTCTTTTTCCTTCACATTCTCAAGTCTTGAGAGATGATCCGCCACCACGGTTTCACACCCTTTTCTATCCCTTATCTCCACGTCAAACTCTTACAAAAGAAGCACCCATCGTATCAATCTTGGTTTAGCCTCCTTCTTCTCAATCAAGTACTTGAGAGCCGTGTGATCCGTGTACACTATGGTCTTAGCTCCCACCAAGTATGCTCTAAACTTGTCAAAGTTATAGATCACGGCTAGCATCTCCTTCTCCGTTGTGGTGTAATTCTTTTGAGCCTGATTCAATGTCTTGCTTGCATAGTAAATCACACGAAAGAGCTTGTCTCTCTTTTGGCCCAAAGCTACTCCAACGGCATAGTCACTAGCATCACACATGACCTCAAATGGTTGACTCCAATCGGGTGTCACCAACACGGGAGCTTTGATCAAGGCCTCTTTCAAGATTTCAAACGACTTCACACACTCTTCACTAAAGATGAAAGTGGCTCCTTTCTCCAACAATGCATACATGGGCTTGGCTATCTTTGAAAAATCCTTGATAAATCTTCTATAAAACCCGCACTACAGGAAATTTGAGAAATCGCGATGACAACAATTCGTCATAAAAGCATCATTTTTCGTCATAAAATGTGTTTGACGACGATTTTTCTCCGTCGCAACGAAGGTCGCCGTAGGTGCGTCACATTAGGCAAATGTGACTTTATTTGAATTCGTCATCAAAAGTGATCTTTTGGCGACGCTATAGTTCATCGTCGCTATATTATTCCATCTATGGTGACGAATAAAACGTCACATTTGCCACAGAATTTTGTCGCTAAATATGATATTTCGTCACTAAAATTTCAACTTTAAATGACGTTTTCATTTATTGTCACTAAAATATTAATTTTTAGCGACGATTATCCATTTCATATCAACCTTTTAAAATTGTAATGACGAAATTTCCGTCACAAATAGATTAATTATTTCGTCGTAATTTATGTAGTTCGTCACCAAATAGTTCAGCCTTACATGACGATTTTATTTATTGTCACTAAATCATTAATTTTAAGTGACGATTTTTTTCATTTTCTACTGCATTTGTTAAATTTTTGTGACAACATTATCGTCACAATTAAATGAATAATTTTGTCACCTTTTATATAGTCTGTCACTAAAGAATAACACTTTAGTGACAAATTTTTAATTGTTGTTATATATATGTATGTATAATGACGACACAATGCGTCACGAAATGGTAATATTCAGTGACAAAATATTTTTGATCACTAAATAGCGTAGAAATGGTGACGAAACATTTTTGTCATAAAAAATATTATTTAGTAACGAATATGATAACTGGCATTAAATTTATTGATATAATGACAACATATATTTCGTCTTCATTTAAATATTTCATCACAAAAGAATTATGTTATTGTTATGGATTTTTTGTTGTCATCATATGTGCATATATATAATGACAACACAATTTGTCATTAAATAGTGATAATATTTTAGTGACAAAATAACAATCGTCATAATATATATATATATATATATATATATATATTGACAACATCTATCTTCATTACTAATTAGTATATGGTGACAATTTTTTTGTCATTATCGTAATTAATAATTAATTTAATTATAATAAATAAATATTTACATTGACCACTAAATTAATTAAAGATGGTAAATAAATTTAAATTGTATTATAAGATAAAAAATACAATGAACTTAATTGTTTCAAAAGCAACAAACATAAGAATAAATATAAATATAAGAAGGTTCTCCTAAATCTTAAAGACTTATCCCTCTCTCAGCCAAGAAATTCATAAGTATGTTCATGGTGCATTTTATATCACTCACTTCTTTCTGGAGTGCACTTTCGCGAGTTTCAAATGCTTCCAACTTTTTTTTTTGTCTCAAGTAACTCCCTTTCCAATTAGTTAGAACCATCATCTGAAACACTACGTCTACTCGGAGGACATCAAGAACAGTTTCATCTGAAGTTTTACCTTGCTCGGCATATTCTTCTTGTTTCTTTACCATTTTCTCCTGTGTGGTCATTAATTATGACAAAAATAATAATTAGTATCAATATTAGTAATAAAATGAAATCTCGTTTGTACATGCCTACATGACTTACCTAATTTTATTTAGTCTCGTTGAATTTCCAACTATCTTTCTCTGAAAAATGTGTACGGACATACAATTCAATCATATCACACTCTTCACCATTTAACTCATGTTTAAACTGCAAAAAATCAACATATTTATCTAGCTCAAATGAATTGATTTTAAAATCAATAACAACACAACTATCCTAAAAAACCAAATATAGTTTAAAGTCAATTAATTAAACAAAATACAACCATTAACCAACAATTTGACATTACTAAGCATGAGAAAGAAATTACTCACAATTTCATGGAACATGACTACAAAAGTCATTCTTCACGAAATGTGCTTGCATTTCAACTTGCTTCTATTTTCTTTACCTCTTTTCATTGTTCTTAGGTACAACACAAATCGGGTTTGTTATTTTTTACTTCTTCCAAAGTTGTATATTTAACAGAGTGCTTAACGTTGGTTTCACTTCTAATTTTCAACCTATCAACAAAGGCTTGCACTACAAGAAAATAATTAATTGGCTAGAGAATATTTTGTAGGCAATCATTCCAATTTTGTAGGCATTTATATTTACCTACGGAATACCAACGAAAACCATTCGTATGGAATTCGCTCGTAGGTAATTCGGTTGCCCACGAAAATTTAATTTGTAGGCAATTACCTACCACATTTTCGTAGCAAATCCATAACATTTCGGTAGGTAATATGATTACCATAATAAATGAAATTCCGTAGGTAAATATCAACTACGAAACATTTCGTTGGTAATTCCGTAGGCAAATTTGGCAATAAACATTTCAGTGGATTTTTTTTTAATATATATATTTTAATTTTTTTTATTAATAATTCAAAATTGGACCAGCCGATTCAACCGGTCCAACCATGAATCGATCATAAAACCGATTCAAAAAGTGTTAAAATATATAAACATTTTTAAAATACAAACTTAGGTGGTGCACATTAGGCCCCCTTTATAATGTTTTTCTCTCATATTTCTTGTGCTCCTTATTCGATGTGGGACACAAAATTTATGTTTGTTGGTTACTAACTTATTAATACTACTATTTTTATATTGTTTTTTCTCTTATGTTTTTTCTACGCTTTTGATGTGGGACATAATAAAGTTCATATGTTTATTTGTTATAACACTATTGCTTTTCTAAGTTCCTAGCTAATTTTGTAGGTAATACAATTAGATAATTTATACATATAAATAGCTAGGAAAATTTTTGTAGGTAAATAAATAAACAAATCACCTACAATCATTTTGGTAGGGAAATGCTATTTTGGCTACGGATTATTTTGTAGGTAAATCAATATTTTCTATGTTCCTAGCTAATTTTGTAGGTAATACAATTAGATAATTTATACATATAAATAGCTAGGAAAATTTTCGTAGGTAAATAAATAAACAAATTACCTACAATCATTTTGGTAGGGAAATGTTATTTTGCCTACGGATTATTTGGTAGGTAAACCAATATTTTCTAAGTTCCTAGCTAATTTTTTAGGTAATACAATTAGATAATTTATACATATAAATAGCTAGAAAAAATTTCGTAGGTAAATAAATAAACAAATCACCTACAATCATTTTGGTAGGGAAATGTTATTTTACCTACGGATTATTTTGTAGGTAAATCAATATTTTTTAAGTTCCTAGTTAATTTTGTAGTTAATACAATTAGATAATTTATACATATAAATAGCTAGGAAAGTTTTCGTGGCTAAATAAAAAAAAAATCACCTACAACCGTTTCGGTAGGGAAATGTGATTTTACCTACAGATTATTTTGTAGGTAAATCACCATCAGATTTTTCCTTGGTAATTTCGTGGGTGAAAATGTGTAAAATAATTTATAAAGATCCGTAGGCAATCTGTAGGCAATTCTCAATATTTAAAGACAAAATTATTTTCGTTGGAAAATTCTGTAGGCAATTCAACAATTTCTTGTAGTGTTGTCTCACACCAGGCTTATCAATATTGACATCCATGTGGATCTACATTTAATGTAAACACTTTGTAAAAATAAATGAGATTAATTTTGTACACATACCTTCAAATGATCGAATCCCGACTCCAACCCATCTTTTGTATCCACTTCTTTCACTTTTTCGGAACTGGAAGAACGTCCTAAGTCACTATCCCAATTTGGGATGCAAGCTTTGCAGACTCGTCTCCGTTTAGAGGTCTTCCAACCGTAGGATCTACACTAATCCTCATTTTATTTCCAGTATTTGTAAAATACTTCAGTATTCCCTTACCAAATGGTTGACTTCTACATTTTTTCTTAGACCCAACAACTACATGTGGACATTAAACATTTGTTATAATATTTAGATAGTCAAGTAAATGTAACAATAATTAAAATGATAAATTTACCTATTGTGGCAGTTTCATCTTCGGTTGATGGAATTTCAGAGGTGTCATGCCTCGGTAATTCAACACTTTCGATCCGGTCGCTGAATTTGGCGTTGATTTCATTCGCTTGAAGGATGATATGTTTCTGTTGTTGCCATTCTATTTGTTTCCTGAGTATTCTTCTCCACATCGAATGACCCAGTTTCCCTGTTTAATAGTTCTAGTTCTCTAATATCTTCCCTTGGAATAAAATTGTGTTTTCTTTTCATACCTTTAGGAGTCATTAAAAAAATAGTAAGAAGCAAAACCCTATTGTGGTCCCCTAAGAGAGGATGAACTTTTAATCGATTCAATAATATTGAATCTAATACAATCATGTGTTCAATACGATAATTACTCACAAAATTTAGAGCTATAATTCTCAAAAATTAATTTTCTCAAAATTTCATATCCGAAAATTACAAAAAATATGTTTTCTTAATGCCTTACTATATATATATATATATAAACTCTCACGTAGCAAACACATATAGATATATACTTATATACACAACAAACACATCAGAACTCACTCAACAAACACATATAGATATATACTTATATACACAACAAACACATCAGAACTCACTCAACAAACACATATAGATATATATATATATATACACACTCACACAACACACCCATATAGATATATACACACACAATATATATATATATATATCATACAATTTTTTATGAAATGTGTAGATCTCTAGGAAATATATTCTACTGCTATTTGAATTTAAAAAAAAATGCAAGAGTCCAGTCTGAAAACAGCTAACCCAGAAATTTTCAAAACAAATGTTTAGTGCTTCAAAGTTCAATAGAAATATACTTTTTGACAAGATGCTAATATAGTATTCAATTATTCGTAGTATTGAGTTATTCTGCCAATTCTGATAACCATTGCTAGTCGCCTAGTCACACAGCAAATAAAATAGAAATGTACATAAAATATTTTTAATTTTGATGGAATATATATATATAAGTGTGTGTTAATATATTACTCACACACAACACACGCATATATACTCACGCACAGATTTAAATCATTGCAGTGTCTCAAAAAATAAGAATAATGATAGCAACAATTAATAATTATACCCATAGTGAAGAAAATTGAAAAAGAAAGAAGAAAACTCACCTCGCGCAAGATAAGAAATCAAATATCAACACACGAACCGAAATAAACACACAGATGCACATGCACCATTGGAGTAGGAGGGTTTTGGATATATGAAAAAAAAAGTACATGGAGGCGGGATTTGAATATATGAAAAAAAGATAGGGTAAGAATATATTTTTGTGGGATATTGAATTAAATCAAATTTTGAAATATTTCTAATAAATTTTTTTAAAAAAGATAGGATTTGAAATATTCCTAATAAAAAAAAGTACATGGAGCGCTCAATCTAAATTTTTACTCCAGTTTTAGGATTTCTTAATTGTTTAAATAAATCTAATTAAAATATAAATTATTATAGGGTGATACATATCAATTTAATTTTAATTTTTTATTTATATTTTATCTGCACTCATTCATTTAATGAGTTCACCCAAAAATCATTTTTCTACTACGGTTATTTCCACCCGTTCATTTTATGAGTTTACCGTCAAATCATTTTTTTTTACCACGATTATGTGCACCCGTTCATTTTATGAGTTCACCCCCAAATTTTTTTAAAATATAATTACATTACTATATTATCCTTTTATTAATTCACACAAAATATAATAAAATCAACCTTAATTTGTATATTTACAATTTGCAGCCGAGTCATTGTCGAGTTACCGTTGACTCACCACCAAGTCACCCATATTTTTAGAAAAAAAAATCGTAAAAACATAATTTAAAAAAAAAAAATCGAAATTAGGTACAAATATCGATTTTTTTTCTTTTTAATTTTTCTTCCCCCTCCTCTTTTCCTTTTTTCTTCCCATTTTCAATTTTTATTCCAAACTTTTTATTTCTTCGTTTTTTTTTTTTTTTTTAATTTTCCTACCTTTCTTTTCCATTTTTTTATGGGTATTTTTTTTAATTTTAATACAAAATAATATTATAGGTATGATTTTATTATAGTCGGTAATTAGTTGCATGTCTAGCTGCATGTCTATAATGTAGTTGTAGTATGCATGTAGGGTTGTAAACGAATCTAATAATTTTAGTCGATTGGATATTTGTATTCGAATTTTGATATTCATATTCGAGATTTTAATATTTGAATTCGTATACAAATTTTCTTTTTGGTTCGATTAGTAAACAAATACAAATACAAAATTATATTATTCGATTCGATATTAATAAGTATTCGATTATATTTATAATATATATAGTTTTTTTTAAAAATTAACCCTGGCCCATATTTCCTTCCTCAAGTAGACTCGTATAGTCTCATGTTCTATATTATTTAAAATTTTATTTTACATATTTTCTCTATAAAATTTCGAATCGAATAGTATCGAATACGAATCAATTTCGAATTGAATACTCGAAAAATATTGTTTTGAATATATTTTAAAAATTAGAATCGAATACCAAATCAAAAATATTATTCGAAAAATAAACGAATACGAATATGAATACAAATAGTCAAATACTTTCACAAATCGAATCGAATACTGCAGTATTCACTTCGATTCGTTTACAACCCTACCTGCATGCATGATTGAAAGCTATATCTCATGTCTAACTTTCTTGCTCAATTTTTTCTTCTTCAAAATTTTCATGGTAGATAACTTTAATATAGGCGACAACAGCACCTTACAACACAAGTGGCGAAAAGAAATAATGAAGGGGAGAAAAAAATAATTCTACACTACAAGCACAACCACTAATATATAAAATATTACACATATCGAAAAGATTAGTGCAATACAATCATTTCTTTTGTGGCCACTTCGATTTCTTTTCGTTGCTTCCACTTTCTTGTTCATTTTATTTTCTTCACATTTTTACATGGTAGATTCTTCTTCTCAATGATTATTTACCTTGTTAAATTTACATTTTAATATGGTGGATCACGATTTAATAAATTTTATGATATTTTTGCATTTTTACTGATTTTGTTTATAAAGTAACACATTTAAATTTGTTTTTTGAGTTTTCTTATTATGATTTTCAAGTCTTTGAATTATTTACACTTATTCATATTATTTACAAATTGCAATTATTTTGGATTTTTTTTTTTTTTTGGATTTACAAATTGCAATTATTTACACTTATTCACATTATTTAAATAGTAATGAAATATTGTTTGTATTCAATATTTGACCAAATTCGCTTTAAAATTTAAATTAGTTTGGATTGACATGGAAATTGGAAGCTTTACTAATTGAAAGGTATTTTAAAATATTTTTTTTCCTTAACTAATAAATAAGAAATTAAAAGGCGGCAACCTCCCCTATTTTTTACATATTACCGCTAATTTCCAAGTTTTTTATTTTTTAAGCCAATGTTTTGTATATGAATATAATATTTGATCAAATCCACTTTCCATCTCCTCTGTTATTTTTACATATATATTTTTATATATAAAAAGCCCCCATCCTCACGAGAGTCGTGACTCAGATCCTCATTCACACACTTTCAACTCGATGCCTCGCCCTCTGACCACCGGTCTTCATGGCTCAACCTCCGGGCTTCAAAGACAAGACATTTCCCACCTATGTCTGTCAGCTTCGCAAATCCATCTATGGTCTAAAGCAGGCTCCTCGCACTTGGTACTATGCTCTTCGCACCTTTCTTGAAGAAATTGGATTCATCCCCACTCACTCTGATGAATCTCTGTTCGTCTACAACAACAATGGGGTGGTCGCCTACTTCCTTGTTTATGTTGACGACCTCATACTGACGGGCAACTCCTCGCCCATGCTCGCCCGGGTAGCTGCCGACCTCAGTACAAAATTTTCAGTCAAGGACCTTGGTCCTCTATCCTATTTCTTGGGAGTTGAAGTTCTTCGCTCTACAACGGCATGCCTGCTCTCCCAACGCAAATACGTCACTGATCTGCTCGCCCGATACAACATGATCGACTCTAAACCAGTCCAAACTCCACTATCCACCTCTGCTCGCCTTACTCTCTCGGATGGCACCTCTCCCACTGACTCCACTCAGTATCGTCAAGTGCTCGGCAGCCTTCAGTATCTCCAGCTCACCAGACCTGACATCGCCTTTGCCGTCCATAAGCTATCTCAGTTCATGCATGCACCCACCATCACGCACTGGAATGCCGTCAAACGTCTGCTCCGCTACCTCAATGGTACAAGGGATGTTGGAATCAACATTACCCCATCCTCATCCTCCTCGCTCCACTGCTTCACGGATGCTGACTGGGCAGGCGACCGTGATGATCGCACTTCCACAAGTGCCTATGTCGTCTTTTTGGGGGCCAATCCTATCTCATGGTCGTCCAAAAAGCAGAAGTCTGTTGCTCGCTCTTCCACTGAGGTCGAATACAGAGCCATTGCCGCAGCAGCCTCTGAAGTACAGTGGCTAACATCCTTACTTAAAGAACTACACTTCCCCGACTCTCCGGTGCCAGTCATCTATTGTGACAACATTGGGGCCACCTACTTATGCTCAAACCCTGTGTTTCACTCACGAATGAAACACATTGCCATCGACTTCCACTTTGTTCGTGACCTCGTCAAAACTGCTCGGCTCCGCATCTCGCATGTCTCCACTGCCGACCAGCTTGCCGATGCCCTCACCAAGCCTCTCTCCGGTGCTCGTCTTCAGCTTCTTATGACCAAGATTGGACTATCCTACGGTACTCCATCTTGAGGGGGCATATTGGACCTATATTAGTAAATACACTCTCATTCTTATTTATTGTATAGGCCCATCTTAGTTTCCTATGGGCTCTCTTATAAAGCCCATTAGGGTTAGGTTAGACCTAATTCTCTCTTGTATAAATACCCATTGTAAATCTCCTTTACAACTAATTAAGAAATCATATTTCCAATATTGTTCATTTCTCTATATGGTATCATCGAGTCATTCGGCTCACGCCTGATCCAAATCTTAGCCGCCGCCGCCGCCGCTGCATACTCCAGCCGCCGCCGCCGCCGCTCCTCCCTCACTGCTGCCGCCGCCTTCGTCTCAGAAGTGCCGCCGCTACCTTCTTCCCCGACGCACCACCGTCGCCATCCGTCTTACGACGCCTCACTCCGCTGCTCCCTCACACCAATGGCCGCCTCTCCTTCATCGTCGGCACCTATCACCTTCAAGGGACTCGCAAATATGTCCCTGAAGCTCAACTCCACCAACTATGGTGCTTGGTCCTTCCAACTTCGTCTTCTCCTCACTGGACACAACCTCCTAGGCTATGTCTTGGGCACACATCCATGCCCCTCGTCCACATCCCCAGCCGCCAACACCACCGTTCCCAACCCGGCACACGACCTATGGGTGTGTCAGGACAACCTCATTTTCTCAGCCATGGTCGGATCTATGTCCCCGGAACTAATACCATTTGTTGCCTCGTCAAAAACCTCTTGCGAAGCCTGGAAAATGCTTGAGAGCATGTATGGAATGCCCTCGCGAGGTCGCATTCTTGCCCTCAAAACCAAGTTTCGCTCACTGTCCAAGGGTGCTCGCCCGGTCTCCGACTTCCTCATGGAAGTTCGCTCAGTAGTCGACGAGCTTGCTCTCCTCGGCATTTCCTCTGACGCCGAGGACGTCACTCTCCAGGTCCTAACCGGCCTTGATGAGTCCTACAATGACATAGCAAATGCCATCCAAGCTCGCGAACAGCCCATCTCGTTTGCCGAGCTCTGCGACAAGCTCCTCAGTACCGAGGTTCAACTTGCCTCGCGACCAACCTCGGCCATCATACCTGCCTCTGCTCTCACTGCTGGTAAACCCCTTCATCGCTCCTCGCGACCTGACTCGAGGTCCAAACCTGCTGACCCTCGTCCTCGCCAGCCCTCGCAAAGGCCCTACCTTGGCACCTGCCAATATTGTCGTACACCAGGGCACACTGCTCGCACCTGCCCTGAGATTCCCTCATCGCTCGCTGCTCCAACCACTGGTCCTCGCCGCCCACCTGGCCAGTATCCATCGACCCCCCTCCACAATCGAACAGGTTCTCGCCCGGCGTACTCGGCTCACTCAGCCTCCTCGGCACACCCTGCCGAGCACTGGATTCTTGACTCGGGTGCTTCGCATCACATCACCAACAACCTCGCCAACCTATCTCTTCACTCACCATTTGCTGGGCCTGACAATGTTGAAATTGGTGACGGTAAAGGTTTACACATATCTCACACTGGCTCTATGCGGTTTCCTCAACTTGAGTCTCTTAATTTTTCGAATGTCCTGGTTGTCCCACACATCTCGAAAAACTTGATCTCGGTCTCTAGCCTCTGTCGTGATAATAATGTTAACATTGTCTTTGATCGTTCTTCTTTTCAGGTGCGGGATGGTCACTCGGGGAGCATTCTCCTCGTTGGGAGTCGTATCAATAACTTGTATGTCTGGCCGGCACACATGTCCACCACCTCCCCGCAAGCCTTCACCACTCAACACCCCACAGCGACTACCTGGCATGCTCGCCTTGGCCACCCATCGACAAAAATCCTTGTCCACACCCTCTCCAAGCTCAGCTTATCCAGTGCACCTTCCAAACATTTCAATTGTAACTCTTGTTCTTGTATCAAAAGTCACAAATTACCGTTTTATGATTCAAGCATTGTGTCCACTAAACCACTTGATGTTATCTTTTCTGATGTCTGGTCGTCGCCTGTCTTGTCTCCTGATAATCTCAAATATTACGTGCTATTTGTTGATCACTTCAGCAAGTACATATGGGTTTATCCTCTAAAACGAAAATCAGATGTTCTCCCCACGTTTATCACATTCAAAACTCTTGTTGAAAACAACTATCAAAACACAATCAAAACTTTCTACTCCGACAATGGGGGAGAGTTCATTGCTCTTCGCCCCTTTCTTCAAACTCATGGCATTGCGCATCTCACCACCCCACCTCACACTCCCGAACATAATGGCATGTCTGAACGTCGCCATCGCCATGTGGTTGACACAGCCCTTGCTCTCCTTCATCATGCTTCTATGCCCCTCACCTATTGGCCCTATGCCGTCTGCTCGGCAGCATACACCATAAATCGCCTTCCCAAAGTTAACCTTGCCATGATCTCTGCCTATGAAAAACTCACTGCTCGCCCCCCGAATCTGACCAAACTTCGTGTATTTGGTTGTCTCTGCTATCCTCTGCTTCGCCCTTACACCACCCACAAACTTGATCCTCGCTCTACCCCATGCGTCTTTCTTGGGTACTCGCCCACACAGAGTGCTTACCTCTGTCTTGATCGCTCCTCACACCGAATCTACACCTCGCGGCATGTTCAATTTGTTGAACATACGTTTCCCTTTTCCACCCCCTCTCCCATCATTCAACCATCTCTCTTACCGACCTCCACCTCCTCGCCGCATACTTCCTCTGACTTCAGCTCCTCGCCCACTCTTCTCACACCTTTGCCACCTCACTCTCCCGCGACCGGCCAAGTGCCGACCACTACCATTCCTCAGCACCCCACACTGGTCGACCAATTGAATATAACCCCGCCGATCATAACCCCACCTACCTCCCCGCTGCTCGCCGCCACATCCGACATCCCTGTGCCGACCAATGCTCCCTTACAACCTCCTGCATCTCGCATGGTAACTCGAGCCCAGAACAACGTGTTCAAGCCAAATCCGAGGTATGGGCTTACTTCTGTCATCACTTCTGACATTGAACCGAGCTGTGTGTCACAGGCACTCAAGGACAAAAACTGGCGAACAGCCATGTCGGCTGAGTTTGATGCCCTTCTCCAGAACGGCACCTGGGACTTAGTTCCTCCCAATGCATCTCAAAATGTGGTTGGCTCCAAGTGGGTGTTTCGTATTAAGCGAAAACCTGATGGCACCTTGGATAAATACAAGGCTCGTCTGGTCGCCAAAGGCTTTCATCAACGACCAGGTGTTGACTTCACTGAAACATTCAGTCCCGTTGTCAAGCCCGCCACTGTGCGAACAGTCCTCAGCATTGCGGTTACCAACAACTGGCCCCTTCGCCAATTCGATGTCAACAACGCTTTTCTCCATGGAAAGCTCTCAGACACAGTCTTCATGGCTCAACCTCCGGGCTTCAAAGACAAGACATTTCCCACCTATGTCTGTCAGCTTCGCAAATCCATCTATGGTCTAAAGCAGGCTCCTCGCACTTGGTACTATGCTCTTCGCACCTTTCTTGAAGAAATTGGATTCATCCCCACTCACTCTGATGAATCTCTGTTCGTCTACAACAACAATGGGGTGGTCGCCTACTTCCTTGTTTATGTTGACGACCTCATACTGACGGGCAACTCCTCGCCCATGCTCGCCCGGGTAGCTGCCGACCTCAGTACAAAATTTTCAGTCAAGGACCTTGGTCCTCTATCCTATTTCTTGGGAGTTGAAGTTCTTCGCTCTACAACGGCATGCCTGCTCTCCCAACGCAAATACGTCACTGATCTGCTCGCCCGATACAACATGATCGACTCTAAACCAGTCCAAACTCCACTATCCACCTCTGCTCGCCTTACTCTCTCGGATGGCCATCGCCTTTGCCGTCCATAAGCTATCTCAGTTCATGCATGCACCCACCATCACGCACTGGAATGCCGTCAAACGTCTGCTCCGCTACCTCAATGGTACAAGGGATGTTGGAATCAACATTACCCCATCCTCATCCTCCTCGCTCCACTGCTTCACGGATGCTGACTGGGCAGGCGACCGTGATGATCGCACTTCCACAAGTGCCTATGTCGTCTTTTTGGGGGCCAATCCTATCTCATGGTCGTCCAAAAAGCAGAAGTCTGTTGCTCGCTCTTCCACTGAGGCCGAATACAGAGCCATTGCCGCAGCAGCCTCTGAAGTACAGTGGCTAACATCCTTACTTAAAGAACTACACTTCCCCGACTCTCCGGTGCCAGTCATCTATTGTGACAACATTGGGGCCACCTACTTATGCTCAAACCCTGTGTTTCACTCACGAATGAAACACATTGCCATCGACTTCCACTTTGTTCGTGACCTCGTCAAAACTGCTCGGCTCCGCATCTCGCATGTCTCCACTGCCGACCAGCTTGCCGATGCCCTCACCAAGCCTCTCTCCGGTGCTCGTCTTCAGCTTCTTATGACCAAGATTGGACTATCCTACGGTACTCCATCTTGAGGGGGCATATTGGACCTATATTAGTAAATACACTCTCATTCTTATTTATTGTATAGGCCCATCTTAGTTTCCTATGGGCTCTCTTATAAAGCCCATTAGGGTTAGGTTAGACCTAATTCTCTCTTGTATAAATACCCATTGTAAATCTCCTTTACAACTAATTAAGAAATCATATTTCCAATATTGTTCATTTCTCTATAGTCGGCAGCCGCAGCGCCGGTTCACTCGCTTGTTACTATCGCAGTGCCTGCACCTCTCATCTTGCTTAGTTAATGGTTAGATATAGATGCTTACAACTTCATTAATCACTTCCCTTGTTTGATGATTTGTGTGTTTGATTTGTGAATTTCTTTGATTATGGTAATTGTTGTGATGGGGATTTTTTTATTTATGGGTCAAGAGGTTTTGGATTTAGCCAGTATATATATTGTTGTCACTCTTAATGGATCCGTGCCTGATATTACAACTATTGCTTAAGAATTCAAGCTGAAATTAAAATATTGGTTCTCAATTAAATATACAGGCTAAAATATTGATTAAAAAATGATATTCATCCATAGATCGAAATTCTGCCAAACATGATAGGAAGCAACAATTAGTCGTTTATGAGGGAAGGCTCAAGAAGGCCAAGTAACAGAATATTACTATGATATTTCTAAAGTCACAATTAGTGGGCTTTTAGTATTAATTTTATGAAAGTGCAACGTGTGGATTTGTGGCTGAGAATTGTTCTCTGGGTCCTTCGGGAATTAGTGTTACGTTATTATATGAGTACATTTTTAATCTTATGGTGCACAATTGTGTTGATCCATGCATGAGTTAACTATATGGAATTTCCTGAATATACTACTCTAACATGGTATGCTTTTCTATTTGCTGGGAAGAAACTTGTTATGTATTCACCTATCAATTTTACATGTTTTCCAATAACATTCTCATATTAAAAAGGACTGGAGGGTATCTACTTATGAGTTTAACCATATTCAATCTTTTACTTTATTATAATGTCGGGTATGAGTCTGTTGTAATTTATGGTGAAATTTATGTTTAGCATTAAAACTCGGTTTGTAAAATATAGATCAATCTGGTGAGGCTTTTGGAGATTTTCATATAATGAATGTAAACATAAAAGATTTGTGATAGGGTTCTATGTTCATCATCTGCAACGCACCATTTATCCAAAATTAGCTTAGTGTTGAAATTCACTTATGTTAAACTTTTCAGAATGAATTTATTGAATGTTCAATAAGAATACTTATTACAGGACCAGGTTTTTAAAGAAATTCACAAATTGGGAAGCTTTTATATATATATATATATATATATATGGCGTAGTTTGGTAAGTAGCAACCAAGTTTTAAAGATATTGTTTTCAAGTAAAATGTAATGTAAGCTTGGTAAATTAGGTACTGTCCAAAGTATTACCATTAAAGTATCTTATGGATCACTAAACTTGCCATCTAGGCTTTGTTTGACAATGTTTGGCACGTGTATTACATTCAAAGTAGAGTATGATATTTCAACTACCACTACTTCTCAATATACTAATAGAAATGTCAGTGGAAAAAATCATTGATAAGTGTGATATATTCTTCAAGAATAACACACAAAATATGGATAGACAAGAGATATTGATAATTGTACATAGAATTCTATTAACCAGTCTTTGCTTATTAATCAATCTTTACTCTGCCTCACGAACCAAGGCATTTGTTCAAAAGGATAAACCGTAACAAGTGATCATCAATCTCGTGTAATATAAAATTGCAACTTTTAGGGAGGGAGGTTGGGAATTAATTCTTATATATTAATTCCTAATACTCCCCCTCACTCGTGGGCCGAATTATCACCTCTTACTCTTTGGGGAGGAGGCCCATCGAGTGAAAAATTTAAATGGGTGTCCTTTGGGGAGGAGGCCCATCGAGTGGACAATTTAAATGGGGTGGAGTTGCTTTTAGCAGGAATCGAACCCAGGTCGTTTGCCTGGAGGCTTTGATGCCATGAAAGAATTCCGTCTCATCTAAAAGAATATTTTGTGGTTAATTTATAGTATGAAGTATCACACTTGTTTCTTTATAATTGATATATTATAATTTATTATCTATTTCTTTATATATATATTTTTTGTTGTCTATTAATAATTTGAATATTTATATGATAAGTACACTTTGAAATGGACAAGACTTGGAAGCGTGGTACCAAGTTTTCTAAGAGTTATGTAGATGGAGTGAATAGTTTTGTGGGATTTGTTAGAATTCATATGGGTCGAGAGTGTGATGTTCGATGTCCGTGTAGAAACTGTTTAAACTTAAAGTTTAAGAGATAAAAAAACAGTTAAAGTTCACATAATGGTGAATGAGATAGATTCTGGGTATATTACATGGTTTTATTATGTTGAGCCTAAATTGAATGATGAGGGTATTAAAATTGATAGTGATTCGATAGAAGAAAACAATTATGAGGAAGATAATGATGAATTTAACTTGTAACAAAAAAAAAGGAAGATAATGATGAAGATAATGGTGTTAATGAAATGTTGTTTGACCTCGGTGAACAATACTCTCAAGCAAATGGTGATAATATGTCAATTGATGATGACAATACTCATGGTTGTAAGATATTTATATAAACTTATATGTATATCAATGTATATATATGTTTGTAAAAATATTTTTTATTTAGTTTTTTAGTATAGAATGAATAGGAAATGTTATTTTAAACAATTATATATTTAATTTGATTTAAGTAATATCAAAATAAATATATTGTATACATTAAAATTAATTTTAAAATTATACAAGTAAAACTCTACGGGTCCGTGTATGAGAATTTTCTAGCGGGGTTGGTTCGGGTTTGAGAATTTTCTGGCGGGGCGGGTCTTGTGACAGAGCATACCCGTCCCATTGCCATCCCTATTTAAGAACTTGTATTCGAAATTAGAGAACATGAATATGTTTTTTATGACGTAAAAAAACATTGTCATAAAAATATATATTTTATAATGTCGAATAGTCGTCAACTATCGTCACCAATAATAATTAAAATCGTCATCAATTATTATAGCGAAAATAACATCGTCATGAAAATATATATTTTTATGACATTGAATATTGTCATCAATTATTATTAAAATCGTCACTAATTATTTTTGTGACGAAATAATATTATCACTAAATATTTTGAATAATTAATGATGAAAAATAATATTGTCATGAAAATATATTTTTCATGACGTCGAATGTCGTCATCAATTATTATGAAAATCATTACCAATTATTAATGTTATGAAAAAAATTTATCACTAAATATCTCGAATAATTAATGACGAAAAATAATATTGTCATGAAAATATATTTATCATGACGTCAAATATCGTCATCAATTATTATTAAAATCATCACCAATATTTTTTGTGACGAAAACATTTTGCCACTAAATATTTTGAATAATTAATGATGAAAAATAATATTGTCATGAAAATATATTTTTCATGACGTGGAATATTGTCATCTATTACAACTAAAATCGTCACTAATTATTATTGTGACGAAAATATTTTGTCTCTACATATTTTGAATAATTAATGACGATAAATAGTATCGTCATGAAAATATACATTTTATGACGTCGAATATCATCATCAATTAATATTAAAATCGTCACCAATTATTATTGTGACGATAGTTTAACATTGCCAAGAAAAACTATTTTCCATGACATCGAATTTCTTCACCATTTATTATTAAAATCGTCACATAGTATTACCGTGACATACTTATTAATATCGTCAGGAAATATACAAATTTGTGACAAAAAAAATTGTAATTCGAGACGAATTTAAATTTTGTCACAGTTTCTAGTACTTTAATGACGAAAAATAAAATTCGTCACGTTTAAGTAACAAATTGTGACGATTTTTGTGTCGTCGCAAAAATATTCGTCACGAAATGTGTGATTTCCTGTAGTGCCGGCATGCCCAAGGAAACTTCTAACCGCCTTCTCATTGGTTGGTGGAGGTAGCTTCTCAATAGCCACTATCTTTGCTCTATCCACCTCAAGCCCTTTAGCCGAAACCTTGTGCCCAAGCACAATTCCTTCCTTCACCATGAAGTGGCATTTCTCCCAATTGAGCACCAAGTTAGTATCTATGCATCTTTGTAAAACACAAGAGAGGTTACGTAGACATGTATCAAAGCAATAACCAAATACGAAAAAATTATCCATAAACACCTCCATTATGTTTTCAATCATGCCATGAAAAATAGCCATCATACATCGTTGGAAGGTGGCGGGAGCATTGCACAATCCAAATGGCATTCTCCTAAAATCAAAAGTACCATAAGGGCAAGTAAAAGTTGATTTCTCTTGGTCCTTAGGATCAATCAAAATTTGATTGTATCCCGAGTAACCATCAAGAAAGCAATAATACTCGTATCCCGCCATCCTATCCAACATTTGATCAATAAAAGGCAAAGGAAAATGATCTTTCCTAGTGGCATTATTCAACACACGATAATCAATGCATACTCTCCATCCTACGGTGGTCCTAGTAGCGATTACCTCTAAGGCGTCGGTTGTAACAATAGTCATGCCCCCCTTCTTAGGTACCACTTGTGTTGGACTCACCCACTCACTATCACTTATGGGAAAAATTATGTCATTATCTAACCACTTCAACACCTCTTTTCTTACTACCTCTTGCATTATGGGGTTCAATCTTCTTTGACCTTGGGCTTTAGGCTTAATAGACTCATCTAGTCTAATTTTATGCATGCAAATATGAGCCGGTATACCCTTCAAATCCGAAATATCCCAACCAATAGCCGATTTATAAGTTCTAAGCACCCTAAGCAATTTTTCTAACTCAAGCTCATGCAAGTGTGAAGAAACAATAACCGGAAAGAGGTCACCTTGTTCAAGATAAGCATATCTCAAGTGCTCCGGAAGTGGTTTCAAGTCGAGCTTCCTCCCCTTCTCTTGAGCTTTTGGTTCCTCTTTAGCTTCCTCCTTTTGTGCTTCCAATGAGTAACAAGAGGGCCAAGTGTCAAGATTTTCGTTAGGAAATCTTTGACACTCTTCAAGTAAAACCCCCCCAAACTTGGCTTCTTGTCGTATCTCCATGAATTTCTCTTCCTTCTTAATTGGGAGCTCCTTCAAAACATTAAGAGAAGACATGTATTCAAACAATTCTATATCATTAAGCTCATCAAAATTGAAATCAAAAGGAATAGAAGAGAGTGAAGTAAGAGAGTTTCTTATGCAAAGGTCAAGTGGATCCTTTGAGTTGCTCTTTTCCATGTGCATATCCACACAAGCTTGCACACTATTGATCATGTTGCACTCAAAGACCTCATCCTCATCATCTCTAAACTTGATGGCCTTGTAGATGTTGAACAACACTTTCTCATTGTTCACTTGAAGCTCTAACTCCCCTTTCCTCACATTTATGATGGCCCCACCGGTTGCTAAGAATGGCCTTCCCAAGATGAGTGGAATGTACTTATCCTCCTCCATATCCAACACCACAAAGTCCACCGGGAAAATGAATTTATCAATTTTAACCAACACATCCTCTACTATACCCAAGGGGTATGTCATGTACCGATCCGCCAATTGAAGGCTCATTGTGGTTGGTGTAAGCTTCCCCAAACCAAGTGATTTGAATATAGACAAAGGCATAAGATTAATGCTTGCTCCCAAATCACACAAAGCTTTAAATGTACCTCCATCTCCAATAACACATGGCAAGGTGAAGGATCTGGGGTCTCTAAGCTTTTGAGGTAGCTTGGCTTGGATTATCGAGCTACACTCCTCGGTCAAGTGTACCGTTTCATATTCCACCATCTTCCTCTTGTTTGACATGATTTCCTTCAAGAACTTGGAATAATGGGGCATTTGTTCTAGAGCCTCGGCAAAGGGAATATTGATGTGGATCTTCTTGAACATTTCCACAAACTTGGCAAATTTGTTGTCCAAGCCCTTCTTCTTCAACCTTTGAGGGTATGGGAGAGGTACCACATTCTTGCCTTTGTCTTGAGGAGGGATTGCCTCCTCACTCTTATTCTCCTCTACTTTCTCTTCTTCCCTCACTATCTCCTATTCCCTTTCTTTCTCTTGTCCTTCTTCTTTGTCAACACCCTCGGGTGCCATTACCATTTCCTCCTCTTGTGGCATCTTTGGCCCCTCGTAGCTTGTCCCACTTCTTAGCTTTATAGCCTTGCAATGCTCATTGGGGTTAAGCTCCGTGTTTGAAGGAAATTGCCCCGGAGTGTGTTGACTTCCAATGGCATTGGAGAGTTGGCTCATTTGCTTTTCCATGACCTTCACGTTGTTTGCCACATTTTTTATCATTTCCCCTTGTTCCTCAAGTCTTTTCCATGTCTTGGTTGCATTATCCCTAGTCTCTCTCATGAAGTTTTTGGTTTCCCCCATAAATGCTCCAAACATGTCTTCCAATGATAACTTTGATGAGGATTCTACAATTGCACCATCTCTTACATTGAGCTCAAAGTTATGAGCGTCTACGGGTTCCCTACCCGCTCCTCCATATGGTCTTGGGATGGGACGGAAGTGGTCTCTCAAGACTCTTTGATTCCCTTTTTCCTCATTCCCCCGTTGCTCTCCATCTCCTTCCATATTGACATTCTCTTCAATCCTCCGGTTGAGGTTATCTCTCAAGCCTCCTTGTGGTCGATTACCACCATTCCCATTTGGCTCTACTATGCCTCCAATATCCTCTTGGTTTCTTTCTTCTTCCACTATCGGATTTTCCCTTCGATTCATGGCTTCTAATTCAATCCTTCTTCTTTCGGCGTTTTGTCTTCGACAACGAGCTTCGACTTCCGGGTCTAGAGGTAGCAAAACTTGTTGATCTCTCCTAGCTCGAGTGATCATATGCCATGTCTAGACAAAAGTTCAAAAGAAAGTAAGAATCGCAAGTGGAATCAAAGTAAAACACACAAATATTTTTGGATTTTTGCAAATAAAGAAAGCAAGTAAAATGTCTAAACTAAAACTCTATTAACCTACACTCTAGAGCTATAAAACTTCCTCGGAAACGGCGCCATAAACTTGATTCACGTGTTATGCAACACTAAAATAAACAACCGCAAGTGTACGGTGTCTATCGTAGCGTGATAAGCACGAGGTCGATCCCACAAGGAGGTTTAGCGTAAAAGTGTAGTTTGTTAACGTAGTTCTATTTAGACGCGATCGAAAGATTGAAAGAGTTGAATTACTCTAAGATTACCTACCAAAGTGTCACAAATAAGTAATAAAGAGTAATGGAAAAATCGATCAAATACTATGCGTATCACGAAAACGAAAGTAAAATGGGCGAAAACTCAATTAAGAGAAGGTAGGTCCTAAAGCACATGTAATACTAGTGAATCCATCTATGATTAACTATCTACTCAAGTGGTGTTCATGCTTTGTCTATAAGATTGATCACATAATAATGAATTAAAAGTTCTTTCGATCCAAGTAATTCAAAGGAAATATCACACAACTTAGTATCTCTACCTAAATTGCACAATAAAACCCAATCAAGCTCCTAAGATCATCACACATCTTCCTAATCATTGATCATCTTTCAATCTCACAATAAAATTAGGTTAAATGCTTGCAATCAATCAACCAAACTAGATTTCTCAACCTAATTCAATTAACTATGATCAACACATCACCATTGTACACATAATGACATGTTTTGCAATATAAACCAAGCATCCAAATAGAATTAAGCCACACAAACACCAAATAAGCAAAACATTAATTCATAGACTTCATCAAAAGTATTTACAAGGCTCTAGAACCAAAAGTGTTCTAGCCAATCAACCGCATATTCAAATTACAAGTAAAACTAAGATCAAAGCAATAAAAAGTGAAGAGAAAAGAAAGCTTAGACTATGGTGTGGTGAGGAATTGAATTCCCAAGCTAGTGGTGGCCTCCTTGCATGATTTGATGAAGAATTGAAGGGGTGGATGATGGAAAACCTCCAAATGTGTGTGATTGTGTGAGATGATGCTTGAAGAAGAGGTAAGATGGTTTAAAATTTAAGAAGTGAAGTATTTATAGTGTTGGGGTAGGGTTTGAGTGTGAAAATTGCAAGTTGATCCTTTGAAAATTGAGAAATTCCACGTTTGGCACCGAAAATAGGATGGCCCGGCCGGGCGGGAAAGTGGCCCGGCCGGGCGGAGGTCTTGGTCGACCACAACAAAAACAGGGGCTGAGTCGCCCGACCGGGCGGGTGAAGTGGCCCGGCCGGGACAATGTTTCGTAAGTTGGGGGCATCTTGGGTTGTTCGGCCGCTCAGCTAGGCGAGTGATGCCACCCGGCCGGGCCATAACTTCGACTTGGGAGCGAAAATCTGGCACGCGACCGCTCGGCCGGGCGAGTGATGCCGCCCGGCCGGGCCAAACTTTCGTATTTGGCGATTAATTCTATGCTCGGCCGCCCGGCCGGGCGAGTGATGCCACCCGGCCGGGCCAAACCTTCGACTTTGGCTCCGTCCTTCGTTTTCGTCCTCCAACTTCGTCCCTCCATTTCTTGAGCTTCCGACCTCCGATCGACTCGATTCTTTTGGATATTCCACTTCATTTTTCGAGCCGGATCCAATGGTGCATTCCTCTTTCCGGTCCGATCACTTGTGGTATGTGTTTTGCTTCTAAATTCCATCGTTTTACCTACAAAATCGATAAAACACTACATTTCTCTCATTTTGGCTAAAACAATCATATCCAATGCAAAAATCAATGAAATCCATATCAAAATACGCTTCACATGTGCTTATAAAACGTGTAAATTCCACCCGAATCAATGGCAGGGAGAGTTTTGATGGTAAAACACAGTTCTTGAAAGAGAGATTTTAACTATTGTACCTCAGAGGCCGCTGATGCAATGGCCCGATATTCTGCTTCAGTGGAGGAGCGAGCAACCGACTTTTGTTTCTTGGAAGACCAGGAGATGGGGTTTGGTCCAAGAAAGACAATATAGGCACTTGTCGATGTACGATCATCAGTATTTCCAGCCCAATCAGCATCCGTGAAGCAGTGAAGTGAGTCAGATGGGTTGGGCGGAGGGTAATTCCAACATCTCTAGTTCCATTAAGATATCGAAGGAGGCGTTTTACAGTGCCCCAATGGGTTGTGGTGGGAGCATGCATGAATTGAGACAATTTATGCACAGCAAAAGCAATATCAGGTCTAGTAAGTTGGAGGTATTGGAGACTTCCAAGAACTTGACGATATTGGGTGATATCAGTGGGCGGGGTTCCATCAGAAAGAGATAAACGAGTAGAGGTGGAGAGAGGGGTTTGGACGGGTTTGGAAGTGAGCATATTATATTTGGTGAGTAGGTCAATGATATACTTACGTTTGGAGAGAAAGCAAGTTTTCTTAGTACGGAGTACTTCCACACCTAGGAAATAGGAAAGTGAGCCTAAGTCTTTAACAGAGAACTTTGTACTAAGGTCTGAGGCCACTTTTGTGAGGAACAAGGTGTTGTTTCCTGTAAGGATTAGATCATCAACATACACGAGCAAATACGCAGTTATACCGGATTTGTTGTATACAAAGAGAGACTCGTCAGATTTGGTGTGAATGAAACCAATACTCTCTAAGAAGGTTCGAAGAGCAAAATACCAAGTTCGAGGGGCCTGTTTTAGGCCATAAATGGATTTATGTAACTTGCACACATATGTAGGGAAGGTTTTGTCAACAAACCTGGGTGGTTGAGCCATAAATACCGATTCGACTAAGGAACCGTGAAGGAAAGCATTATTCACATCGAACTGACGAAGTGGGCAATCTTTAGTCACCGCAATACTCAAGACTGCTCGAACGGTTGCTGGTTTGACCACAGGACTAAATGATTCAGAAAAGTCTACCCCAGGGCGTTGGTGAAAGCCTTTGGCGACAAGTCGAGCTTTGAACTTGCCTAAGGAACCGTCTGGTTTCCGTTTGATGCGGAAGACCCACTTCGAACCAATAATGTTTGCAGAATCATCAGGTGGTACTAAATCCCAAGTACCGTTTCTAAGAAGGTCATTAAATTCAGATGACATGGCCTCTCTCCATCGTTCATCTTTTAATGCCTCAGAGATGCAGCTAGGTTCAGTGTCAGAAGATAAAGTAGAAGATAGACCATACCTCGGATTTGGTTTGAAAATACTATTTTGGGCTCGAGTGACCATTCGAGTTCGTTGTTGTATAGGTGGGGATGGCAGTGAGGGAGCATCTGGCGACTCGAGATCAAGGGTGTGTATAGTGGAATTAGGGTTTGGGGTTTGGAGTTGATGGGGGTGTACTTAGTAATCTAGGGGGTGCAGCAGGGTTGGACGTTGGGTTGGGGGTGTATTAAGCGAAATAGGGGGTGCAGGTAACGGGGGTGGTGGTGGGACTGGATTCTCGTCGAGAGTTGGTATATGTTGGAGAGGGGGTGTAGTCGTAAGATTTGTGGGTGTGGCAGGATTGGGGGAAGGGGCCAGGGGTGTATTGGTGGGTGCAGGGGGTGGATAAATTAAAACAGTGGGTGTGTCTGGCAGATTGGGGGGTGTATCTGTTAAGGCAGGGGGTGTATCAGGAGTAGTTTTAGGAGTGGCTAGAGGAAAGACATTTTCAACAAATTGAACATGACGAGAGGTATATATTTTGTTGGTGTTTAAATCAAGACAAAGATAAGCAGCTTGGGTAGGGGAGTATCCAATGAAGACACAAGGAGTGGATCTATGGTCTAATTTATGGGAAGTGTAGGGGCGGAGCCAAGGATAACATAAGCAACCAAAAAAAGTTTGGCTAGGTTGGGAGTTTGTTTTAGGAGATATTGATATGAGGACAACATGTTAAGATTGGGTTTTGGTAGACGGTTTATAATATAGGTAGCAGCACAAACTGCATGAGGCCAATATGTAAGGGGCATGGAGGCATGATGTAAAAGGGCTAAGGTAGTATCAACAACATGTCTGTGACGACGTTCAGACATGCCATTGTGTTCAGGGGTGTGGGAAGGAGTTGTGAGATTAGATATGCCATGAGTTTGAAGGAGAGAACGAAGAGCAATGAACTCTCCTCCATTGTCAGAATAAATGGTTTTGATTTTGGTGTTATAAAAGTTTTCCACTATATTTTTAAAGGAGATAAACGTAGGGAGTACATCGGACTTACGTTTTAGGGGGTAGAGCCATATGTATTTGCTAAAGTGATCAACAAAAATGACATAGTATTTGAAGCCTTCAGTTGACAGGACAGGGGACGACCACACATCAGAAAAAAGAACCTCAAGAGGGGAACTAGATATAATGCTTAAATCGTAAAAAGGAAGTTTATGACTTTTAATACAGTTGCAAGAATCACAATAATGTAGTTTTGAGTTCGTGATAGGTAAGTTATACTTGGACAAGGTATGAGAAAAGATTTTGGAGGACGGATGACCTAGACGGGCATGCCAGATGGGTGATGGTTGTTTTCCGAGATGGAGGCTGTGGGATTAAGAGATGCTCGAGTCGGTACGTAGAGATTATCCACTCGACTCCCCGTGAGGAGAATGGTCCCCATTTTGCCATCCCGCACCTGAAAATAAGTAGAGCCGAAGATAATGTTAACATTGTTATCTCGACACAAGGTTGAAACGGAAATAAGATTTTTGGCCATTTGTGGGACAACAAGGACGTTTGAGAATTTTAACATATCAACATGAGGAAACGACATGGAACCAATATGCGAAATATGCAAACCGTTACCATCACCAATGACTACATCATCCGAGCCGAAATATGGAGAGGAAACGGATAAATTATGGGGGTGAGTTGTGATATGATGAGAGGCCCCGAAGTCCAAGATCCAGGGGATGGAGGGGATCTGTGAAATAGCAGAGTGGACGGAGGTGGTGTATATACCAGCAGGGTGGGTGTGAATACTGTGTGGGGTGTATTTAGTAGTGGAGCGAGTGAGTAGATGTGGAGGGGTGTATTTACCAGAACTGTGGGTATGGTTACCTGGTGGGGTGTATTTACCAGAACTGTGGGTTTGGTTACTTGGTGGGGTGTGTGATTATTTATGGAATAAGATCGTGAGTTTAGAATCTCAGCTGGAATTAAACGCTGGAGTTCCAGGCACGTCCTTCCAGTGTGACCCCGAACGCGACACCACTGACAAGTGGGTGGCGATCGTGTCGAGAGGGTGACGGTGTCGGCGAACATGGTAGATGTCGTTCTTGACGAGCGGTTGGGTTGCTCGGGCTGAGGCCGCAAAGGGTAGGGGTGCGTGGGCCATGGCTGTTATGGCCGTATGGTGGAGCAACGGAGTAAGCTTGTTATGGTTTCTTGTAGCAGTAAACGTTAATGGATGGGGAAGAAGAAACAAGTTTGTTATGGTTTCTTGTAGCATAAGCTTTAATGGCAGGAGGTTGGAAGCTTTAGCGTGGGGAAGAAGATGATCTAGATGAAACTTCTTAAGTGGGAGGCCGGTTGTTACAACCGAAACGGGATGTAATCGTGGGTTTTGTACGACGAAGAACGCCGAACAACGATTACGAGGGTTTGTGTAGGATCGAGGCGTGAGCCGAGAGGCTCGTTGATACTATATAGAGAAACAATGAATAGGGAAATTATAATTTCATTGAATGAATGTAAAGAATACATGAGGGGAGTATTTATAGATACAAAACATATCTACTATATATCTATAATTTAATAATTTAAGGAAATAAAGATTTACAAGATATATAAAATATATTATACAAGATATATATAATATCTCTTAATATATTTATATATGGCTAATAATTCCCAGGCCAATTCTATATAAATATATGGTGAATTTTGTTAGAATTTTATTTTATTTTACCGTCGACGTCGCAATCCACCTCCATCCTCCCACCAATTCCCACCTTCACTCTACCTGCCAAGGGATAATACACCTCCAAGGCTTATTTTTCTCAAAGACTGCTTCAATATTTGACAGCATCAATGTTAATTAAGGAGCTGCTTGTTTGGAATGAAAATAAAATATCTGTAGGAATGGAAAGTGTTTTGTCCAAATTTGAGAGCATGTATAATCCCATCCCTTTCGATTCTTCGCATTAGGAGCTTAACCTATCATATACTATAAATCAATCGTTTAGATTCCCTTGTTCAACTGGTATTTCACTCTGGTGGATTTTTAACACGCGTCACCTCAATATAATAGATCGTTGATTATTTTTTAATATGACACGTGTCAATCATCCATATAGTGGAATAAGACGTGGAACACCAAAATTGAAACAAGTGATCTCATTTGCAAATGCATGTGGATGCAATTATATTCTCGGACTCACAGGCAACGGGGTTCGGAAGAATGGTTAGTTTGTTGCCTGCAAATCAGTGTGCAGGCCGGGGGCAGTGCGGTCGATCGAGGTTGAAGGCATCGAAGTGCTTCAGGCCTTAAGTTAGGTGAAAGAAGTAGAGAGGTGAGGAATTAATTCATTTTATATTAATTCTATAATAAAAAATGATTCGAAAATATTAGTGTATATATTAAAGCAAGCATACCTGAGACTGGAAGTGCAAACAGCCAACATCTCACACACACAATTATATATTATTGATCGACAAAGGGAATATGATACGTACGTTTTTATATATATATATATATATATATTAGAATTACGTCTGTGAACTGATAAATTGGCATGGTTTAAAGATTATAGATCAGTGATGCAGGGAAGGAGGCGTATAAGTAACGAAGATAAATATGAAGAACACAAACTAACACACACTATCCGTTGATTCTACGAATACCCGGAAAAGTGGCAAACTCAGATACGTTGATTCACACAAAATGCCGTAAAAGAGACCTTGAGATAAACTCTCGTTTTTTTTTATTAATCAAAACACCTTCCTTTACAATGAAGAACACTCTCTATTAATAGTAGGACAAACCTCAAGAAACCCTAATCTAAGGTCCAACACTATCGTGGGCTTATAGTACTGAAATAGGAAATAACAATTATAATTAAAATACGAATCAAATCAAGCCATCAATTTTCAATCATGCCTTAATTGCTGCTAATTGATCTTCATCATTCTCACCCGGTTGAAAACGAGGTCAATCATGCCTTAATTGCTGCTAATTGATCTTCATCATTCTCACCCAGTTGAAAACGATTCGTCCTCGAATCGCTACTAGCTTCACTCTCACTGTAAATGTACGAAGACAAGCTGGAACATCTTTGTACTCTTTCAGCCACAAAATAATAACAATTAGACGTTCCATCTCACGAGCAGTGTGATTTCCATCACCAGGAGTAAATAACACGAAATAATTTTTTTCAACCCTCATTGATGAGTCAATGATATTGGAATGAACATCCTCAATTACAAAAATATTTTCATTTTCCTCGTAAAAAATTGGGGAGCCAATATCGTCAACGTCAACATCATCAATCAAAATATTGGCAAACTCCTTGAAAATTGGTGGTACATCATAACCACAAATGTCATCAGAATATTCATCAAAAATAGGTGGTCCATCATAACCACAATCTTCATCGAAAATTGGTGGTCCATCATAACCACAATTTTCATCAGAATATTCATAAAAAATTGGAACCATCATCAAGAATCGTACCTGATCTCTGATAACCAACTGAGAACACAAACTAACACACACTATCCGTTGATTCTACGAATACCCGAAAAAGTGGCAAACTCAGATACGTTGATTCACACAGAATACCGTAAAAGAGACCTTGAGATAAACTCTCATTTTTTTTTATTAATCAAAATACCTTCCTTTACAATGAAGAACACTCTCTATTAATAGTAGGACAAACCTCAAGAAACCCTAATCTAAGGCCCAACACTATCATGGGCTTATAGTACTGAAATAGGAAATAACAATTATAATTAAAATACGAATCAAATCAAGCCATCAATTATCAATCATGCCTTAATTGCTGCTAATTGATCTTCATCATTCTCACCCGGTTGAAAACGAGGTCAATCATGCCTTAATTGCTGCTAATTGATCTTCATCAATCAGTGTCTTTAAATTAATTCACTAAGTGTTGTTCAGTCGAATGGTGTGTTACTCTGCATGAACTTTTGGCCGAACAGATGTTACCCTGCATGAACTTTTGATCGAACGGATGTGTTATAGTGCATGAACTTTCGGTCGAACGGATGTATGGACCGTGCACTTAACTTTGTGTACGACCGCGTTTACGGTCAAGCACATCGCACGCGCTTATATTGCGTTTTCAACATCCGAATACCAAAATTTTATATGAAATTGAAAAAAATATATTCTTTCAATTGTTTGTATACACTAGAATCACCTCAAAAAATCGTATGGAAATTAAAAAATCTAAACCTACACATAAACCCTATAATATACTCCGCAAACTTACTTCTCAACATTCTTACCATTACATTTTTTTCTTAAATCATGTGCCAAAGATTCTCCGTAAACTTTTTGGGGACGGAGGGAGTATATTGTAAAATACTAAGGAACATAATTGAAGACATGATAATTTAAGGCTAGCTTACTATTTCACCGAATTGAAGACAAATCTGAGGGTGACTTGTCACAGTTGAATTACGTACGGATCTATGTTACTCGTTCATTTATTGATGTATTGTCTTTATTGTCACAGTTGATTGCGTTATGTAGTACACTACTTTGATTATGTGGCATATATATATAACTTTTAGGGCCTCTTTGTTTTGAGACTATCACGTCTGGACAGGGGACGTTACGTCCTCTATTTTGTTCTAGTTTGAGATATCACCATTTAACTCCATTCACCCCTAAAAATACATAATTTATAGTCAAGAATTTAATTTTATAATTTGTGATAAATTTTTAATTTTGAATAAGTGTGTCAACAAATAGATTTCTTATCTTAAGTGAATCAAATTCTTTAAATAAAAATATAAAAAAAAAAAAAAAAAAACTGAGTTTGCTCTAATTTCAGTGCGTTAGACAAAAGCAGCAGTAAAATTAGATATAGTCGTAAATTTATTTATTTTGTACGATAAAGCACTCAATGAAATCATCGATGAAGCAAAAAAGAAACAGCTGCAAAGGAAGCTCTTCAAAATTGATTTCCCCAAAGCCTTTGATTAAGTGGAGTGGAGTTTCCTAGATGTTATGATGGATCGACTGGGCTTCAATCATAAATGGCGAGGCTGGATAATAGAATGTGTTTCCTCGGCAACTGCCTGCTTCCATTCTCGTTAATGGGATTCCCACTGAGGAGTTCAAGCTTGAACGTGGACTAAGGCAAGGCGACCCTATATATATCTCCCTTGCTTTTTCTCATTGCAGTGGAGGCTTTGAGTCCAATGATATCAAAGGCGATGATATTAGTTGCACTTTGTGCGGACAATTGGACGAAATTCAGTAACTATAGAATTAATATCATTAAAAGTCAATTTCCCGACATTGAAAATTGTTAGGTAGATAAGCAATAGTGATAGGATTCTATTATTAAAGGTCAATTTTCTTATAGTGTAACAGAATACAAAACTAAAATTAGGCACGGCCAAAGTTACATGATTGAATGAGAATTTTCATGTGAATTTTAGATAGAATACATTCAATAGAAATCATTCAACGGTGCTAATCATCATTCAAATGCAATGTAATGAGCTCCTGAAAAACCTCCATGGCATCAACCTGTTGGTTTATAGATTACCAACAATGGCTTACAAAGAATTTAGACGGAAAAAAATAAAGACAGTAAATGAAATTACAAGGTCTTCGAGTTCTTCAACTTTCCAAAAGAGGCAGCTTCCTTGTTTGAGCAGCTTCTTAGAATAGCAGGTCCAGAAAGGGAAGAGACAGCATTGTAGATAAACAGAAAATTAGGGAAAAGAGCCGAGTCAAGGTGATACATTTTCCCGTAAAACAAACACGCCCCGGCTAGTGTTCACGGAGTGACGAGTTGCTTCGAAAGGTAAAACGGCTTCCTCTTTGCACGAGCAACACCGCAGCGCACAAAGCTCCAGCGAACAGAAACACGTTAGAACCAGATTGCACTCTAAAATGCTATGCAGAATGCTGAAAATAGTGTATGCAATTTTCTGGAAAAACTCAGGTGAAATTTGTTGTATGCAAAAGTGTGTTTTCCCAAAACCATGCACTCCTATTTATAGGCAGTGTCACCCAGGTGTGGAACAGGCGGGTATTTAAGGCAGTAACGGCTGATCACACATTAATATGGCAGTTTCTGGCAGTTTCAGGAATGGTAACTCCCATTCTTAATACTCCAGCACATTAATATGGCAGTTTCCGGAATGGTAACTCCCATTCTTAATACCCAGCACATTAATATGGCAGTTTCGGAATGGTAACTTCCATTCTTAAACTTCCACGCAATTAAGACAATCACATTTCAAATTCAAATTCCAGAAGTCAACTTCCGCTTGACTTCCATAGACTTGGGCTGCCTAAATCCGTGTGGGTCGAGGCCCACATTTTTAGAACCTCAAAAAGATAGAGGGGCCCCAGGCCCAAGCCCAAAGTCTAAGATCCAAGGCCTAGGCCCACGGACCCGGCACGGCCGGACGGGCGGCGCGCGCGCGCGCGTGTGGCTAATTGAATGGTTCAATAGTCACTACAATTTGAACATTCTTAACTAACTCCTATTAATAAGGAGGTAGTTAATTCTCTCATTTATCAATGTGGGATAGTTATTAACACTACTCCCAATGCATCACTTTGTCTTAAACTTCGTACATTAATTTCTCACTCACCGAAATTCGGTTTTGAGATTTTAAATATACTACGATCATCTACTCGGAGAGTAGAACAATCCTACAATATTTAATTCTTCGGAAATTAAATATTCATACCCTCAAATAATTGATTAATTAAAATCAATTAAATATTAAGAAATTGAATAAAAACCCAATTTCTCCAACAATCCCCCACATGAGTGGAAATTACTACCCATAATCATGCAGACTCGCAATCCAGTTCAATTGAGACACTGTTGCATCCGGAAAGGTGGCTTGTGACCTTGAACCTTCCGTAGTCAAACACTATCGAGTACACTGGCGGCTTAGTGGACGCGATGCCTTGAACTACTCCTCCTTAGTGTGTACTGAGACAACGGTGCTGACACAACAACATCTCAAACGTGTTTCGTTCTCACGTTTTTGTCCATTTCGGCCATGGACACCCTTTGAGTTCATAAGTGCATTTCGTGAAGTGGACCCACTTCTCACTTATATAGGTGGACTCCCATATTGAGTATCCCGCAATACTCTACCTCCCGGAGGTCTTTGGGAACCATTAAAAGTCATAGACTTAGCCTTACCACAAATCTTACGGGACAACACTTGGTGTTGTACTTTTCTAAGAAATGGTTTGAATATCCAAGTGTTCCAACTCAACATTCACAGCTTAGTTTTCCCATTGAACCAAGTTCTTGGGATCTCCAGTCAACATGGTTGGGTTACCACTGTTTCAGCTGTTATTTTGTGGGTTTTAGACCCATTCCTTCTAGCAACTTATTCATCTGATCTCGGTTTATTCCTTTCGTAAGCGGATCCGCTATATTGTCTTTTGACCTTACATAGTCAATTGACATCACACCACTCGAGATCAGATGTTTAACAGAGTTATGTCGACGACGTATGTGTCTCGACTTTCCGTTATACATGTCGTTCAAAGCCCTGTCAATTGTGGCTTGACAGTCACAGTGTACCATCACAGTAGGCACGGGTTTGTTCCAACATGGAATGTCCTCGAGGAAATTTCGAAGCCACTCGGCTTCTTCACCAACTTTATCCAAAGCTATGAATTCTGATTCCATCGTGGACCGGGCAATACACGTATGTTTCGTTGATCTCCACGATACAGCAGCACCTCCAATAGTGAACACATATCCACTAGTGGAAAATGACTCATTCGTGTCAGAGATTCAATTGGCGTCACTGTACCCTTCAAGTACCGCCGGAAACCTTGTGTAGTGAAGCCCGTAGTCAATAGTGTACTTTAAGTACCTAAGGACCCTTCTAAGAGCCTTCCAGTGCTCTTTATTTGGATTGCTAGTGAATCTACTCAACTTGTTCACTGCACAGGCAAGATCCGGGCGTGTACAGTTTGTAATATACATCACACTTCCAATGATTCTTGCATATTCAAGTTATGCAACCGGATCGCCTCGATTCTTGCTCAAATGTACACTGAGCTCCATGGGCGTCTTGGCAGGTGGATCATTAAAGGCGTTGAATTTCTTTAACACACTCTCAACATAGTGAGATTGTGTCAAGTAGATTCCATTAGACTTTCTCTCGATCTTGATTCCTAGAATCACATCAGCCAATCCCATGTCTTTCATGTCAAAACTATGTTTTAACATAGCCTTTGTTTCCATAATCATGGCATTGCTGCTGCCCATGATCAACATGTCGTCCACATAAAGACACATGATAACAAATCCTTTTGGTGTATTTTTCACATACACACATTTGTCACATTCGTTTATCTTGAAACCATTGGACAACATAGTTTCATCAAACTTCAGATGCCACTGTTTTGGAGCTTGTTTGAGTCCATACAGTGAACGAACGAGTCTACACACCTTTTTCTCGTTGCCAGGTGCTATAAACCCTTCAGGTTGATCCATGTATATTTCTTCAACTAATTCCCCATTCAAGAACGCAGTCTTGACATCCATTTGGTGAATCTCGAGATTGTGCAAAGCAGCAATCGCAATTAACACACGAATGGATGTAATCCTCGTTACTGGGGAGTAAGTATCAAAGAAATCATACCCTTCTTTTTGTCTAAAGCCCTTTGCTACCAAACGAGCTTTATACTTGTCAATTGATCCATCTGCTTTATATTTTCTTCTAAGGATCCACTTGCATCCTAAGGTCTTACAACCTCTAGGGAGATCAACCTACTCCCACGTATTGTTCTGCAGAATAGAATCAATTTCGCTATTGATAGCTTCTTGCCAGAATGATGCATCTGGTCTTGACAGAGCTTCCTTGATAGACTTAGGTTCATCTTCAATCACAGAAGTGATGAAGTCAGGACCGTAAGTTTTTGCAATTTTTGCTCTTTTGCTGCGTCTAGGTTCTTCATGCTCTTGAGCTGAAGAACTAACAGCCTCTGCTTCTAGGTGAGCCCTCTTATTTTCAGGTCTCACCTCATCTTTATCTTTATTAGGAAAGATATTTTCAAAGAATATTGCATTCCTTGATTCTATCATAGTGCCTTCTGACATGTCAGGTATTTCTGATTTGTGAATCAGAAACCTATAGGCACTACTGTTGAGTGCATATCCTACAAAGATACAATCGACCGTTTTAGGGCCAATTCTAACTTGTTTAGGAGCAGGCACTTCAACCTTTGCAAGACACCCCCACACTTTGAGGTACTTGTAGGATGGTTTCCGCTTTTTCCACATTTCATAAGGTGTTAGGTCCTTTGTTTTGTGTGGAATTTTGTTCAAAATGTGGTTAGCCGATAGTATAGCTTCCCCCCACAGATTCTGCGGTAAACCCGAGCTGATTAACATTGCGTTCATCATCTCCTTTAGTGTTCGGTTCTTTCTCTCCGCAACACCATTAGACTGAGGTGAGTAAGGGGCAGTAGTTTGATGTATGATGCCAGACTCAGCACATAACTGTTCAAAAGGTGCTACGTATTCCCCACCTCTATCACTTCGAATCACCTTAATTCGAGTGCTAAGTTGATTTTCTACTTCATTCTTGTAAAGTTTAAAAGCTTCAATAGCTTCATCTTTACTTCGCAAGAGATAAACGTAGCAAAATCTTGTGCAATCATCAATAAAAGTAATGAAATACTTTTTGCCACCTCTAGTTTGCACAAACTTTAAATCACACACATCAGTATGGATTAAGTCTAGAGGAGCAGTGTCCCTTTCCACAGAAGTAAATGGCAACTTTGTCATTTTAGCTTCAACACATATCTCACACTTTTTAGGTGTTTCAATATTGTTCATTTTAAGTAAATTAAGATTTACTAAACGCTTTATAGATTTTAGATTTACATGTCCTAATCTTAAATGCCATAAAGAGGAACACTCCACGATGTAAGAGGAAGTAGAAACGTTTTCATTGATAACTTTCTTGCCTTTACGGCTTACAACCATTACACTCATTTTGAACAGACCATTCTCGAGATAACCTCGACCAAGGAACTGTCCAAACTTGCTAAGTACAACTTTATTAGACTCAAAAACTAGTTTAAACTGATGACTAACTAGAAGAGAGCCGGAGATCAGATTCTTGCGGATGTCCGGGACATGCAGCACATCCTTCAGCTTGAGCTCTTTGCCAGAAGTGAGCTTGAGCACAACAGTTCCAACACCAGCCACATCAGACGAGGCATGGTTTCCCATATGGAGCTTTCTCCCATCAGCAGGAGCATAAGTCGAGAAGACACCCTTCTCGGAATAAACATGGCAAGTAGCACCGGTATCCACGAACCATTCCTTTGGATTGTCAACCATGTTGGTCTCAAACACAACAGCAGACATATCCATTTCAGTGAGATTATGTTGTGCCACATTAGCACTTGATTGTCCTCCCTTACCCTTGTTTTTATCAACTTTCTTAGAGACGCGACAATCAGTTGCTTTGTGGCCCGGTTTTTCACACTTGTAGCAATTACCATTAAATTTGGGTTTTGCAGGAACAGGTGCTTTACCTTTGTCATTAGGCCTTTTTCGTTTTTTAGACGATTCACCACGTTCCATTAAATTTGCCTTTGCCTCATCCGAGACTTGATTTGATTTACCGTCCATCCTTTTATTATCTTCTTCAATTCGAAGTTTGACGATCAAATCTTCTAGGCTCATTTCCTTTCGCTTGTGTCTGAGATAACTTTTAAAATCCTTCCAAGAAGGTGGTAGTTTCTCAATCACTGCGGCTACTTGGAAAGCGTCCGGAAGGACCATACCCTCCGCGAGGATATCATGTAGGATTAACTGAAATTTTTGAACTTGTTCAACGACAGATTTACCATCTACCATTTTGAAGTCCAAAAATCTCGCCACCACGAACTTCTTAGTTCCGGCATCCTCGGTTTTGTACTTTCGTTCCAAAGACTCCCACAGTTCTTTGGCAGTACGAACCGGTTGGTACACGTTATACAACGCATCAACTAGTCCTCCAAGGACGTAGTTCCGACACAAGAAATCGCCATGAGACCATTGGTCAAATGCGACCCTCCTAGCATTATCCGTTTCACTTTCAGCGACAACGGGCGGATCCTCCCGGAGGAACCTTGCTAGGTGAAGTGTCGTGAGGTAAAACAACATCTTTTGTTGCCACCTCTTAAAATCAGTACCCGAGAACTTCTCGGGTTTTCCCCCATGCACCATGAAATTGCGAGTTTCAGAGGGTGGAAAAAACATGGGGGGTAAAAACGTGTTATTTGGGACAACGTTTGGAGTTGGGTTCGAGGTGTTCTCAACAAGGGTATTGTCGACAGGGGTGTTATCGGAGCCATTTAATTTCCGTCAGATGCCATTGTGGTATCTCTTTTTTTTTTCTTGTTTGTTTTACGATTGTTGGTTTATAGATTACCAACAATGGCTTACAAAGAATTTAGACGGAAAAAAATAAAGACAGTAAATGAAATTACAAGGTCTTCGAGTTCTTCAACTTTTCAAAAGAGGCAGCTTCCTTGTTTGAGCAGCTTCTTAGAATAGCAGGTCCAGAAAGGGAAGAGACAGCACTGTAGATAAACAGAAAATTAGGGAAAAGAGCCGAGTCAAGGTGATACATTTTCCCGTAAAATAAACACGTCCCGGCTAGTGTTCACGGAGTGACGAGTTGCTTCGAAAGGTAAAACGACTTCCTCTTTGCACGAGCAACACCGCAGCGCACAAAGCTCCAGCGAACAGAAACACGTTAGAACCGGATTGCACTCTAAAATGCTATGCAGAATGCTGAAAATAGTGTATGCTTTTCTGGAAAAACTCAGGTGAAATTTGTTGTATTCAAATTCCAGAAGTCAACTTCCGCTTGACTTCCATAGACTTGGGCTGCCTAAATCCGTGTGGGTCGAGGCCCACATTTTTAGAACCTCAAAAAGATAGAGGGGCCCCAGGCCCAAGCCCAAAGTCCACCCAAAGTCCAATTGCCAAGGCCCAGGACCACGGACCACGGACCCGGACCCGGCGCGGCTCGGTCGAACGGGCGGGCGCGTGTGGCTAATTGAATGGTTCAATAGTCACTACAATTTGAACATTCTTAACTAACTCCTATTAATAATGAGGTAGTTAATTCTCTCATTTATCAATGTGGGGTAGTTATTAACACTACTCCCAATGCATCACTTTGTCTTAAACTTCGTACATTAATTTCTCACTCACCGAAATTCGGTTTTGAGATTTTAAATATACTACGATCATCTACTCGGAGAGTAGAACAATTCTACAATATTTAATTCTTCGGAAATTAAATATTCATACCCTCAAATAATTGATTAATTAAAATCAATTAAATATTAAGAAATTGAATAAAAACCCAATTTCTCCAACACGGCAATATCATTGATAATACTAGGTTTTTGCAGTCCTTTCCGTGGGAAAGGAAAACGACGAAATTTTCAATATTTGCGCCCGGGGCGACTTCCCCACGTCGCGAGATTATTATAGTCGTCTGTCTATAAGGCTTTGCTTCATGGTGAAAAGGGCTTCTCGCTCCCCTGCACAAACATAATCTATTAATAAGACAAGAAGAAGCTTATTAATCATTATTCCTGTGTCATCAACAACACCCATTTTTCTTTTTGCGTAATCCATATATGTATATTGCAAAAGAGAGAAGAAATGAGATTGTGAAAGCTTAACTATCAGCTTAATCTATTTATAGGCATGTTTTTGCAGAGACCCAAGTCAAGACAACTTACTTTTTTGATGACTAATTTGTCTTTGAATTGTAGTCAAGTCTGCCGCCTGCTTAATTAATTAACCTGAAGAATTTAATTTGCTGTTAAATGTCTCATATTCACATTATTGATGTGAACATTAAAATGTTTGTATAAGAAATTTGGACCACAATTAATAAATAAAAAAAAAAGGAAAAACAGAGTTTCCTCTGTAGTTTGAATGAGTTAGACAAAAGCAGTAGTTAAATTGGAGATAGTCGCAAATTTATTTATATTAATTCTCTAAAATACTATACCAAGCCTATACAAATTCAACTGCTAGCCCAAATCAGAAGTTAAAATGATAGTACAGTTTTGCCTTCTTGAGAGAGAGTGAGTTACAAAATCAACTAGGAAATCAGAATTCATACCTGAAAAGATAGAATTCTGTAAATTGACTTCGTATAGTCACTGCAAAAATGTTTTATTTTCATCGAGAGTAAATTGCAGAATTAGTCACATAACCAGGTTCGTTTGGGTTGTAGGATGAGAAAACATGGGACGATTTAACTCCCCCTCCCCTCCTGACTAGTAGTTCCACATATGCATGATAAATGACAAAAAATTATCGGGTCTTGCATTAAACTCGGACTACAATCAATCAAACCAAACGTCTAATGATGCAATTTCAATCAATAATAGTATAATAATAAAACAATACATAATCTTTCCCATTATTAAGACTTAAATCTTCACAATAAACACACAATAATACAATTTCTGAATTTAAATTCCAGATTTCAAAATTCTTAAAAGTCCTAAATCAAGCACACCCTTCGAAAATAAACTCCAACAAAAAAAGAAAAGGAGAAAAAAAAAAGTTGCAACAATAACATATAATCAGCAAGTGATGAATTCTCCAGAAACTTGATGTGGGGAGCTCTACACGACTCTTACCTGTAGGAATATAAAATTCACAAAATTCATTATTACTTTGGCGTGGAAGAAAAATATTTTAAAATTTGTGTATACACAAAAGATAGTTACCTGTAATTCATCGTCGCCTGAATTTGTTAACAAAAATAGTTGTAGTCACATACAACCAATCTCTACCAGCATCAAACAAGTTGAAAAATGCAGTTCTCCATGATTTCTTCACTATCAATGAACCAACTACTCCCCAAAATCCAACAATAAATCCAAACACAATCGATAAGCAAAATTCTTGCAAGGAAGATAGGTTTAAAAATGCATCACCTTCTTCCTCGTTATTGTCATCTGCACCACTGATGGTAGGCCTGAGGTCCTCTGGGCACAACTCGACGAGGGGTTTACCGCAAAGATTTGAATTCCCACCAAACGCAGATTCATTGAAGCTCTGTTGTTGAGTGCTCAATGGAATTTTTCCCGATAAATTGTTATTTGCCAAATCAAGAACATTGAGAAAGGTCAGTTGTGCCAAGCCGATGGGTATCCCACCCGAGAGTTGGTTTCGTGAGAGATCAAGGCATTCTAACATCTCCATTTCACCAATATTTGGATCCATGTTTCCTGTTAGACTATTTCTTGACAGGTTCAAAGAAATAAGCCCCCAAAAATTGGAAAATGCCTTGGGAATGCTGCCAACCAATTTATTGCTCGAAAGATCAATGAGCTTTAGAAGTCCCAAAGTATTTTTGTACTCTGCTTCAACACCTTTCCACTGAACTAATGCGTACTCAATGTAGTCGTCGCTGAATATTTTCATTTGGATGCGAATTGTTGTCGCAGTTGTACTATGCTTATCAACCAATGATGTAAAATTATTGAAGCACTAGGGAATTTTTCCTGAAATGTTGTTTCTAGAAAGATCCAACATTTGAATCCGAGAAAGCTTGCATATTTCCTGCGGAATACCACCATAAAATCGATTTCCACGTAAGCTAAGGTATGTCAAATTCGCATATTCTTCACCTATCCATGGTGCGATATTTCCGCTCAACTTGTTAATTTCCTCCAATATCTATCAATTGTAGAGCTCGGCAATTCTTCAAAGTTGAAGGCATTTCACCAAAGAGATTATTGCGACCCAAGTGCAATGACTGGAGGTTTCGTAAATAGCCCAGAGAATGTGGAATTTCAGAAGAAAGATTATTATTGTTCATATTGAGAACTTGTAAGCTTGCCATATTCTCCCAACAGTTGGGAATTGTTCCCGACAATTGATTGTTGGAGAGATCCAACAAGAATAGACTACTAAAGGGAAGTGTGCAGATAGACGATGAAATGTTTGATCCTGAAAAACTATTTTGGCTAAACTGAACTACTGAAGTGTTGGGATGGAGTAATGGTAAAGGGCCTGAAAACTTATTAGAACTAATATCTATTACGAAAATGGAAATGGATGATAAATCGGGAATGCTGCCACTCATCTGATTATGAGAGATATTTATGTAAGATATGAATCCGGATTGAGACAAGTCCCAAAACCATTTAGGCACTTTATCTGATATACCACTACTGGAAAGATCTAGCCAGTCCGATTTCCTTTGGCTCTGAAGCCATGTTGGGAAAGACGGACCTGTTATGCAACTTGCTAAATTTATATAGGACAATTGAGAGGGGAAAATCCAATTTGGACTGAAGTTAAGGGTCAACGAATTGAACGATAAATCCAAGGTATCTAAGTGTCGTAGTTTGGCAAAGTGAGCATCGGAGATTGTGCTTTGAAAATAATTATGAGAGAGATCTAAATAATTAAGGTTGGAAAGCTGACCAATATTTGTAGGCACTGAACCTGTAAGTTTATTTTGTCCGAGATCCAAATATGTTAATTGAGCACATTTACTCAGATCTGGCAGAGAACCTGTAAGTTGATTATTTGTTAAGTCTAGTCTTCTCATTACTTTGCAAGATAGATTCCCAAATAATTCCTCAAGCGTCTCTCCTAAGTGATTCCAAGATAGGTACAATTCTTCCAAATGAATTAAATTTCCAAATGATTTTGGAATTCCACCTTCAAGCATGTTACCAGAAAGACCAAGATACTCGAGATGAATTAATTTTCCAAAGTCATATGGAATTGGGCCATCTAACAAATTACCCGACAATTCAATTTCAACAAAACTGGTACTAATGTTGAATAACCAGTCAAAGATGGAAGAAGTGAGGTTATTATCACCCAAATTAAGGAAAGAAAGAGACGTAAAGAGTTAACAAAGAGGTTTGCAGATGGCATGACAAGATCAGTAAGCGACATTCACTCAAGTATAATTCCTGCAGAGAAGGAAGCTGCAGTACATGTTGTAGCCACTTGGAATAACTCAAGTCAAGTCGAGTTAAGAATGAAAGACGAGGAAGCCAATCGAGGTTGTCAGACCAGAGGTTGTTGTTAGGGAGACTAAGAGTACGCAAGTTGGTAAGGTTACCCAACTGAGAAGGAATAATCCCTCTTAAGCCCCGAAAAGAGAGACCAGTCACATGACCAGTGGTGTTGCTACACTCAACACCATACCATGAGCAGCATTCTTTTTTGTCGTCTTCACTTCCCCACGACGAGAGATCGCCATAGGCGTCGTCTATATATAAAGCTTTGCTTTCCTGCACAAATTAAACATTAACTACAACCAACATTAGTATATGCATATTGCAAAAGAGAAACAAGAAATCTAATTACACGTTTTATAAATACTCCCTCCGAGTCTCCGACATCCTTTCGTTTGGAACTCATTTTGTCATTTTAGGTATCCTATCGAAAATTACTTATTTCTTTTTTTGACAACACACAATATCTCTTTTTACGTTGACAATTAATACTATATTTATTAATCAATGTGTAAAAAATAAGTGAAGGTACAGGTGTTGTAAGCTATTTATGGAACCAATGAATTCTGGAACCAAAAAAATCAATAAAAGTCAAATGAATTCTGGAATTCTATTCCCTCCAAAACTATAAAAACTGATATCAGTCAAATGATGCAACTCAAGTAGGGCAGAACTGATCTCACCTCTTAAGTCCGGAAAAGAGAGACCAGTCACGTGACCAGTGGTGTTGTTGTCTTCACTTCCCCACGACGAGAGAGTTTTATAGTCCTTGTCTTCACTTCCCCATGACGAGAGAGTTTTATAGTCCTGTGGTGCTCTAACCACTTGAGCTATTCCACTTTGTCATTGGTATATGCATATTGCACCTAATTTAATTACAGGTTTTATAAATACTCCCTCCGACATCCTTTCGTTTGGAACTCATTTTGTCATTTTAGATATCCTACCAAAAATTACTTATTTCCTTTTTTGACAACACACAATATCTCTTTTTACGTTAACAATTAATCCACTACACATACAGTGACGGAGCCAGGAAATTTGGGTAGGGGGGCCCGATTAAAATCACTATAAAGACTAAATAATACTCTCGTCACCCCTTAGTAGTTGACTCGTTTGTTTTTTTCACATGTTTTAAGGTATTAAAATGTCATTGAATTGATGAAAAATGATAAAATTAAATGAAAAAGGTTTAGAGAGATGGAAAAGAAAAAATGTAGAGAGATAGTGGCTTGTTCACATTTTAGAAAATTAATCTTTAATTAAAACGACTAAAATAACAAAATGTGTCAGTATATCTCATTTCATTATTTTAAATTGAACAAATTAACTTCACTCATATTTTAGAGAAATTTTTAATTGTTCCGACTAATAAGGGACGAAACCGTATCAAATATTGTTAAAATATTAATATCATCAAAATAAATAAAATATATTTTTTTTCTTAAATTAAAACTAACATTCCAAAAAAATCTTAATATTACTTAACTGTTAAATTTTTTGGAACAAATTTTGAGTGGTTGCGAAAATTTAGACAATATATTTAAATAATTTAAGCAATTAACAATTAAATAATTTGCTTCTACGATTCTAATTTATATATATATATATATATATATATTATTCCCTTACAGAGTTTTCTTAATTAACTAATAAATTTTAAAAGGAAAAATTTGAAAAAAAATATAGAATTACTTAATATATAAATAATAAAAAAAATTAAAATTCTTGGGGGTCCAGTGCCCCCTCTGGGCCTCACTTGCCTCCGTCATTGTACACATATAATTAACAATATATTTATTAATCGATGTGTAAAAAATAAATGAAGGTTTCGGAAAGTTGTTATACCTTCTGGCGAGAAATTGGAGCCGTTGATTGCTTCTCCTGCACAAACAACTGCAACCACCATTATTATTAATGGAAATAACTTTATACTTATTTCTTTGTCAATAAACCCCATTTTCCCTTTCTTTCTTTTGGCAAAAGAGAAAAAAGAAATATGATTGTGAATATATTATTAGTTATCAGCTTAATTATTTATAGACAAGAGGCATTGCATGTTTCTGTGTTGAGAGACTCTAAGTCAAGTCAACTTATCTTTATGAAAACAAATTCCAAAAGCAGGATGACTAATTTGTCCCTGAAATTAATTATTTACCATTTCTAATAATAAATTATTAATATTATAAATTAAAAATAACAGAGGATATATAGTATACAAGTAATAACTTAATATTATAAATTGAACAATGATTCTTTCAAGAAACTAAATTTTCGGAGTTGGGGTAAATCGGATTGAGAAATTGAATGTAGAAAAATAATTGATTGGATAACGCAAAAGTTTGGTATAGGGAACGATGGCCAGAAATCGACTAAAAAGTACGAATTCGCGTATTATAAGTGATTCATCTACCAAAGAGTTTTGATATTGTAGACAACCTTCCGGTCATACAAAAAAAAATTCCACCCAATTTTTTTTTTGAATATTCCAGAGAAAGGATTATAATTAATACCAAAATTATTAAAATTGGATTCATGCATTTCAAATGAACCAATCTATACGCTGCAACTTTGTGGAAAATATATATAGTCAAGTCAAGAATTTAATTTTGTTGCTTAATGTCGCAAATTCACACTATTGATGTGACATTAAAATGTTTGTATGGCTGTAAGAAATTTGGACCACAAAATTTATAATTGGTGAGAAATTTTCTATTTTGAGTAGACAAGTGTGTCAAGAAATAGATTTATCATCTTAAGTGAATCAAATTCTTTAAATGAAAAAAAAAAAAGAAAAACAAAGTTTGCTCTGTAATTTCAGTGAGTTAGACAAAAGCAGCAGTAAAATTGGATATAGTCGAAAATTTATTCATTTTGTATGATAAAGCACAAGCTCCTGCCAACTTGGAAAAGGTCGTTGACGGAATTCGCAAAATGAGGTCATTTGATATGCATATAATCGAGCTTAGAATTGCATGGACTGATTTGCGTTTGTCGAAGAATTCCGTCTAATCTAAAAATTCAAACTTGTAGAGAGGTGTGGGATCAATTCATTTATATTAATTCTCTAACATACTATACCAAGCCTAGACAAATTCAACCCTAACCAGAAGTTAAAAAGATAGTACAATTTTGCCTTCTTGAGAGAGTGAGTTAGAATTCAACTAGGAAGTTAGGAAGTTAGAATTCATACTTGAAAACATAGAATTCTGGAGTCTCTTCTTTGATTGATCTTTGTAATCTGTAAATTGACTTCGTATAGTGAATTTTTATTGCTCTGATCATCCATGGACGTAGATAGTTCGATCGAACCATGTAAAATCTTGGTGTTCTTCGTTCTTCATTCTTCTTTGGTGCATTTCGTCGAGCACCTGGAGTGCATAAGTGTTTTGGAGTTCCTGCAAAAAGTATAATCTTCAGATTGCTAATCTCAAATTACCAAATCTGATTGTAAGAAATTACAATTATTAAAAAACATATCTTGTCATTTCATATGTTTGAGTGTTCCAAACGACGCCATTGCCGTTGGAGATCGAAGGTTAAGGAGGAGAACTGAGGATTACTCGAGCATTTGTACCGAGGAAAGAAGAATTATGTATGCACAACGGAATGTTGACAAGGTGTTTGATGTATGGTCTGTGAGAGAGTTGGGAGGAAAGGGATATTGGGCCTGTCAGGGAGATTGTATCAGGCTGTTGTTTCTTTCGTTTGGATTGCAGGATGAGAAAACACGGGACAATTTAACTCACCCCTCCCCCATGACTAGTAGTCCCACGTATGCATGATAAATGACAAAAAAAATTATCGGGCCTTGCATTAAACCCGGGACACAATCAATCAAACCAAACGTTTGATTCGTCGGGAATAAAAAGTCAATCAAGCATAATCCATTGAACCAAATTAGTAATCGGTTGAATCTCATAACTTTTAAAATGATGCAATTCAATCAATAATCTATACTAATATAATTATAGTAATCGGCGGGAAACATTTTGGACCATTGATCACTTTTCTTGATCATCATCTTCACCGTTCATTTAGTCTTCTTCCTAATCATGGTAAGTCTCATTTATTATTTTTTAATTAATGCATTCCATTTATCACTCTTGTTGGGATATGAATCCTAGAACAAGTCCTACATGATGATTAAAAGATAAAAGATGAAGTTTTGATAAACCAAAAGTAGTTGGAATATTTTCTAAGTGTTGACTAATCTAGTCTAGTTAAGTTGAAGTCATCTTGAACAGATCAGTAGAGTTCACATGAAAAGAAAGTATTGTTTTCTTATTAAAAGATAAGTACGATTTATAAGTACTTCATATGTGCTATTTGTATATGTTAGATTGTTGTTGAGCTATGAATAATCATTGTATAGAGCTCATGATTTTGAATGTAATAGATAGATTGATTGTATAGTTTATAAGTTGACTAAGCTTTATAATTCAGAAAAGCTTAAAGTAATGTAATAGTCTTGTTAGGATTAGAATAGTCTACTACTGAAGATTGCACATGAAGACTGAAGAAGAAGAGTTGAAGTCTACTACTCAAGACTGGTGGACTACAAGACAAGTGCATCTACTAGACTATACAAGACAGGTCAACTTGAAGTAAAGTTTAAGTGAAGCGCGCGTAAAGATAAGGATGAAGAAGTTAGTTATGGAATAACTAATTCGTAACAAGAAACGCGTGGATTGATAAGAAGTTTCAGTTGAAAGTTAGTTTTCAAGAAGAGTTGGTTACAACTACCTGAGTTCTTGAAGATTGAAGTCTATAAATACTTCATGGTGTTTATCATTTGAAGACTACTGTTACTGTAAGTACGCATACTGATACATACTGAAGATATACTGAAGATTACTCACAGAGTTCATTGAAGTTCAGAAAGCAAGTCAGAAGTGAAGTGAAGAATCAGAAGACTGCGACTGAATAAGTTTTTAGTTTTTGTTGTTTTATCAAGTTGCTAGATACTTGTTAAATTTCTAGTTAGATCATAGACGTATCTGGTGGTATAGTCTTAGAAGATCTAAGTCTTCTTCTTGGGACTTAAAATCACAGGAAAAATACACTTTGTACTCGATTGGAAGAGTTTAGTGGAAACATCACAACTGGGTTTGTGAGAGTGGACGTAGACAAGTTGTCGAACCACTATAAATTGTTTGTGTTGTTTACTGTTTTAATTGCTTAACTGTTTAATTGTTTACATACTTAACTGTACTAGAGTAGTTGAGTATAGAACAGAGTTCTCGAATTTTGAAGTTGAGTATAAACTTAAATTGGGCTCATTGTTAATTTCGTTATTCCGCATATTGTATTCTGATATTTCGATAGATTTTTGAAAAGTCTATTCACCCCCTCTAGACATTTTCACTAGCTTACTCGTTATTAACTCAACTTTGGGGACCTACAAGTGGTATCAGAGCAGTGGTTTTCGAACTGCTGTTTCTTGATAACCGACTTAAGACTAAGGGTGAAGTCTTGGTCCGTGATTGTACTTGCCTACGTGTTTTTGATCTATACTTGTTTTATCTGTTTCTTGTTCCCTGTTCCTGATCTATCTGCTTCTTGATCATAAAACTACTTAGCACTTATTTCTTGAAATCATGTCTCTTGAGATCAGCGCTAACAAGTTACCCAAGTTCCAGGTTCAAGACTACGACTACTGGAAGTTGCGAATGGAGGCTATCTTCAGCTCCACGCACGATCTAATGATCTCTGTTGTGACCGAGGGTTCGATCGTGACAACGGTTCCAAACACTGCAAATCTTGACAAAGACAAACCAATTGGCACCCTCGTCAAGAAACCAAGGTCTGATCTAACCTCAGAAGAAATGCGTCAAAATAATTTGGATAGTTTGGCGAAGAATTATATTTTACACACCCTTCCTAACGAGTATCTAGGAAAAGTGTTAATATGTAAGACTGCCAAAGAGATGTGGGACAGATTAACTATCATTTGTGAAGGGACATCCCTGATCAAAGAGAGCAAATTATCCACTGCTGTCCAAAGATTTGAATCATTTCGGATGAAAGCTGGCGAAACTATCGACCAGCTGGATACTCGTTTCCGTAACCGAATACCAAAAGCCCCAACCGTTGGATCTCATCCTTCGATTTTGGCCATTGGATCAAAAATTCTGTTTTGAACAAAACCCAACACTTACACACGTCTTACCCCACAATTTCTTAACTCTCCTACCTTCGAGCATTTGTTCTCTTGCAAATCCAAGCTATTCATTCTTATTCAAACTCTTAAGAATGTCGACTCGCTCTATTTTCGATGTGAGAACTAACATGCAGGCTACATTCGATCTAGGGAGATACATTTCCGACAATAAAGTGCATGTTGAACCTTCTGTGTTCTTTGAGGGCAATCACACAGATGGAAATGCCGAAATTCTGTCCAAATGCACCAGATGTGGCCTAAAGCCTTATTTGGAGGCGTTTCCTCAAGTCGTCTTGGAGGAGGAAGTGCTAGAGTTCTATGCCAACGCCACCAGACGAGGTGACACAATTGGATCGTTTATTGGTGGAAGTCCAGTAGAAATTACTCGAGAAGCCATGTTCGAGCATCTGAAGTTGCCCACCGGAACAATTGATGTAGAGAATTATGCCATTGGGCATGAGACAAGATATCTGAGTATATTTTGTGGAAGAAAGATGAGGCTGAAACCAGATGGCAAGCTACCTGCCGTCAAGAAGATGGAACTTCTAGAGAAATATCGAACCCTTTTGGACATAGCCAGCAAAATCCTGCTATGTGCCACTGGTTCCCATGACTCTGTAACCTTGGGAAAGGCAAGGGTGATGGCTGCCATTTATGATGGTATTACAGAAGGCAATTGGTTCAAATTGATAGCTGATCGGATCATGTATTTCGAGCGAAGTGTTCGGGTGGACACCGATACTCGTAATTGGGTGGTATCTAATGTGGTTGGATATGGAAACAAGCTTAGCATTCTATTTCCATTATTAATGCCAAACAAGTCGGAATGGAGTAAGGGTAAGCCATTCCATCCTTTGAAGTTTTATTTGAAAAAGGAAGCCTTGAAGAAGCAGGCTGCTGCTAGGCCAGCTGCATCTAGGCAAGCTCGCATTGATCCTATGGAAGCCTTGTCGTATGCTGCCTCGACTAGTGCATCGGAGGATGAGTCAATTGAAGAATCGAAGAAAGCTGCACAAGACTCGTCTAGTGCAGATGACTCTGAGAAGACTCAGTCGGAAGAGGAGTCCGAACGAGAAAAGGAGCCAAGTGCTCAAATTCCAGAATTGTACACTCTTGTGCGAGTTAGGTCGTCCTCTCCACCAGAAGAGTCAAGTATTCAGGTTGGTACATCTTCTCAACCTTTGTCAATTCCTCTCTCTCACTCTTCTGTTCGAACCAAGGCTAGATCACATCGATCTAGGCCCAGACCTATTACCTCAACCTCGCAAGTGCTGGCAGCACATCCGCTGAGAGCCAGCCTACCCCTAAACACTCCCATAATTGACACAATTGATACTCCGACAGTTGTCACACCAATCCTAGACACATCAAAGCCCACAGAAACCACAGACCAAATTCTATCCTTACCTTCAACAGAATATGTTGAACCTATCAACCCATCTACTTCAGACAAGACGCCAGTTGCCACTGCAACAGCTGAGATAGAGACCCCATCTACTCAGACCCCGTCTGAAGTTAGATTCGAATCCTTGGTCTACTACCCGATGTGTTTAAGAGAGAAGAGAATTCGATCGAAGATGAGCAAGAATCTGAAGAAGCAGCTCTCATCTATCGAAGTCGACTACTCGTCAGAGCAGTTTGAGAAGCTTCTACGTATATGCACCTGGGTTGCATTGAAGAAGTCTTCAACAGACGACTTGTTCGAAGTCATCTTAGGGAAAGGTGGTATTTCTAACTTCATGGATTGGGAGATGGAGCAGAAGGAGAATAGTGGTGTTCATGATCACTCCGAGCTTTTCCCAAATCATGCTATTACTGCTCTTGCTAAAAGGTTACTGGGTATTTCTGATGACTTGATGAGTTCAGAATTTCAGTTTGATGTGGGCGTTCAGGTTTCAGAATCTGACTTTGTGTAAGATATTGTGATGATTGAAGCTGAACAAGCTGAATTGATCCTGTCTACAGATCCGGTCATAGAGCTAGATAATGTCTCAGATCAGTTGAGAGGCATTGTGTTCAGATTTCAAATGGACCATGCTGATAGTCCAAGGTCATACTTCAAGTTTATTAATCGATACACTGGTTTTCTACTTCCCATTGAGATATGTGGATACATGGAGAAGTTGCACACTTTATTGAAAAAGGAATTGGCTGATGCTGAAAGGAAGGCTCATGAAGCAAGGTTAGCTATCATTCCTTATTCTCCCCAACTAAACCTAAAAGCTATTGCTGGAAGTGTGCTTCCAGAGGCTGAACTAGTTGAAGACGAGGTCTTGACTACTACTCCAGAAGGCCAGTTGGTGGAAGCTTTATCAATTCCAAGTGATGAGATTATGATAGAAGTTGTTCATGTTGATATTGGACAAACATCTCAAGCTATCCCAGCCACTTCAATAGATGAGTTGAAAGATGACTTGAAAGCTGTCATTAAGTCGTCTATTGATGAATTCCTCTAGACTGAATTGAAAAAGACTCTTGTTGAACAGAACAGTGTCCTTGTGACAAGTTCAAAAGAGATGATCATAAATGAAGTCAATCAGTTGGATAATGATTTCAGGCAAGAAATGTTCAACCAGATCGAAGGATTTCTCCAGAATCAAATTGAATATTCAGAGAAGAGCTCAGTTGATTTTGCTCGTGTTCTAGCTACTGAATCCAGGAAGATGGAAAGAGTCTATAGAGCTAAAATCGAAGTTGCTGATGTTCAAAGAAAGGAAGCCTTTGATCAGTTAGCACAAGCTAAAGAGTTTATCAGTGCTATGACTGAAGAGAACAAGAAGCTGCGTCTAACTGCAACCCATTTTAAGAATGAGTTGAACTTATCTACTCAAAAGCTGGAGTTGGTGGCAACCAAACTAGATAAGTTGAGTCAAGATGGTTCTCATCAAAGGCAGATTGAAAATGCTACAAACCTTATGAAGCAAGCTATGATGGAAGAGATGACTCGGTTCACTTCTCTATTCTCTCTCAAGGCGACTGATGAAGCCAAAAAGGGGGAAGAGACAAGTCGAGTTGAAGTTATTGCTGAAGGTGAAAAAGGAAAGTCAGCTGCTGAACCAGAAGCTGAGGAAGCTGCTACAACTATGCAAGATCTAGGAAGGCCGAAGAGACGGAAGTTGGTTAAAACTGTAGATCTTGAGCAAGCTAAGGCTGAAGCAGTTGAGTTGAAAAAGAAGGAGAAAGGCAAAGCAGTTGCATCTCCTGAAGCTGAAGTTCAAACAAGACAAATGTCAAAAAGAAAGTCTATTGTTATAGAAGAACCGAAAGAAGCTGAGACAACAACAAAAGTGAAGAAGCAAAAGGTTGTTGATCCGAATGATGAAGCTCACTATGCTAGTCAAAAGAAGATTGGAAAACATATTGAAAGGTTGCAAAAGCTGAAAGCAGATGAAGATCAGATGGAAGATCAATTCATTGACTACTTCATTGACAAAGAACATCGATCTGAATGGATGAAAGTGAAGAGACAATGGGAAATTGATCACTGGATAATCAGGAAGTATGGTGACTCTGAAAGTCCAGAGGAATTATATTCTTTGTTCGATAAATTTTTGGAAGGTCAGAACAGAATGCTTAGGAATTTGATCTTGAGGATATCTGCTGGAGCAAACTTCAATATTCGTGTTCCTGAATTTTCAAGATGGAAATGTCCTATGACAAGCTCTGGAAAAAGGTGTGATATGAATCAGATCAAGAAGTTTGAAGAACAGCTGTTGGATAAAGAAAAGATTGATGATGAAGATCATGTAAGAATTATTCATAAGAGACTCCTAGATGCTTTCTGTGTTCCAAATCCAGAAGGAGGTACTATTTCAGATTAGTTGAATTCTTATATGATATTTTTGTTTTTGCTCTGATATTTTTTTATGTGTAATATCTACTGTTCTTATTTTGAATGAATAAAAAGATAAAGTACTATTTGATGTTAAGACAAGATAACTACTTAACTAGTCTACTGTTAAAGAAAAGATTCAAGTAGTTTTGGCTTCATCAAAAAGGGGGAAATTGTTGGGATATGAATCCTAGAACAAGTCCTACATGATGATTAAAAGATAAAAGATGAAGTTTTGATAAGCCAAAAGTAGTTGGAATATTTTCTAAGTGTTGACTAATCTAGTCTAGTTAAGTTGAAGTCATCTTGAACAGATCAGTAGAGTTCACATGAAAAGAAAGTATTGTTTTCTTATTAAAAGATAAGTACGATTTATAAGTACTTCATATGTGCTATTTGTATATGTTAGATTGTTGTTGAGCTATGAATAATCATTGTATAGAGCTCATGATTTTGAATGTAATAGATAGATTGATTGTATAGTTTATAAGTTGACTAAGCTTTATAATTCAGAAAAGCTTAAAGTAATGTAATAGTCTTGTTAGGATTAGAATAGTCTACTACTGAAGATTGCACATGAAGACTGAAGAAGAAGAGTTGAAGTCTACTACTCAAGACTGGTGGACTACAAGACAAGTGCATCTACTAGACTATACAAGACAGGTCAACTTGAAGTAAAGTTTAAGTGAAGCGCGTGTAAAGATAAGGATGAAGAAGTTAGTTATGGAATAACTAATTCGTAACAAGAAACGCGTGGATTGATAAGAAGTTTCAGTTGAAAGTTAGTTTTCAAGAAGAGTTGGTTACAACTACCTGAGTTCTTGAAGATTGAAGTCTATAAATACTTCATGGTGTTTATCATTTGAAGACTACTGTTACTGTAAGTACGCATACTGATACATACTGAAGATATACTGAAGATTACTCACAGAGTTCATTGAAGTTCAGAAAGCAAGTCAGAAGTGAAGTGAAGAATCAGAAGACTGCGACTGAATAAGTTTTTAGTTTTTGTTGTTTTATCAAGTTGCTAGATACTTGTTAAATTTCTAGTTAGATCATAGACGTATTTGGTGGTATAGTCTTAGAAGATCTAAGTCTTCTTCTTGGGACTTAAAATCACAGGAAAAATACACTTTGTACGCGATTGGTAGAGTTTAGTGGAAACATCACAACTGGGTTTGTGAGAGTGGACGTAGACAAGTTGTCGAACCACTATAAATTGTTTGTGTTGTTTACTGTTTTAATTGCTTAATTGTTTACATACTTAACTGTACTAGAGTAGTTGAGTATAGAACAGAGTTCTCGAATTTTGAAGTTGAGTATAAACTTAAATTGGGCTCATTGTTAATTTCGTTATTCCGCATATTGTATTCTGATATTTCGATAGATTTTTGAAAAGTCTATTCACCCCCCTCTAGACATTTTCACTAGCTTACTCGTTATTAACTCAACTTTGGGGACCTACAACTCTTCATCTTAACCGTTGATATTTGTAGATTGAATCGTGTCCTTCAGATCAATTCCTTAAAGTTTGTAACGTTTTTCTTCTCTTCTCTATAAATTCGCCATTTTTATTGTCATTCTCACATTCTCTCTTTTCCCTCTTTTGTACGATTTTTATGTAGTTAGTATTGATATTGTATTTCTCTTAAGATGATGTATTGTTTTACGATAGAATTTTTTAAATTCTGTATTTTTGTATTTTCATCCAGATGTGTAGTTTAGTTATTTTATTTTTTTGTTTGTCAAGGCTCGAAGATTTATCTTAGTTTTGAAGATTTTAGTGTTATTTTGTTCGTCAAAGATTGAAGATTTACTGAAGATTTCACAAGTTTTTTCAAGATTTTTGAAGATGTTGGTGTTAATTTTGTTCGTCAATTCTTGAAGGTTTGTTGAAGACTTCAACAGAATTTGTAGTTCTTTTTTTAATATTTTGAAGATTTTAATCTATAAATTTTATAGATTGTAGATGTCGATCAAATATCATGTGTACACTCACATAAAAAAAATTTATATTGAAAAACTATAAAGATTCACCATTTATCTTCATCTTAATCTTCTGAAAATTTGTTCAAGTATGCAAATTTGCGTAGCATTCGCCCTAGCACACTGCAGTTTATCCTCGATTTGGAATATCAGTATAAAATTTGGGATACGGACATGTTATTAGAAAATGTGGTCCTTTTTAATTCATTTGATGACTTTTTATTCACCACATGTAGAGGCTTTTGTAGTCCTATTAACCTTTTTGTTCTGAAGATTTGATTTTTATACTTCTACTTTTGTTCATGTATGAAGATTTTTTTTTTATTTCTCTCTTATGTTCATCCCCACTTTTCTCTTCTTCTATATATTTTTTTTTTTGTATTGTTGCAGGTAGAAATCAATTATGAATTCAAATAATTATTATTAATAATAAATGCATAATTTACTCAATTTAAAGATTTTTTTCCATAACCCCCTTCAATTAATTCCTTATGTGTTGTCCTATAATTTTTTAGTTTGATTTTAGGCATTAATTAATTGGAGATTTTGGTATTATCTACTATATATTATATTATTTCCATTATATGAGTTTATACATTTTTGACAATGTAATTTATAATCCATTCATTTACATATTCATATACCTTAGGTATGATTCTCTCTCTAATATGATATAATATAAGTTTACAATTATTATGAAAACACGCTTAATTCAAAAAATGAATTTGGATGGTATTCAATTTTAAAACGTGCATTAATTAATGATTAATATTGATTATTTATATTAATGGTTTTCAACTATTCCATATAAAACAATAGTATATTACTTTATGAAAAATGTATTTTAGCAATTAGTTTTCAAATTCATGGATAAATGAATTTTAAATTATTAAAATAATTACACAATCTATTAAAATTATTGGTACTAATTGATAATATAATACATTTATTTCGTGAGTTTTGTATCTTCTTAATTACACGCATTAAAATTAAATCCAAGTATACGCAGTAGATTAAATCCAAGTAAACCCAGGACCGACCCGACCCGTCCTGGCCCGCGATCTGTTATTAAGGCCACCATTTATTCTGGCCTTGCTAGGAATCGAACCCGGGTGTGTGGGCGCCTAGTGAGGGGCACCTACCACTCGGACAGGTGTGTTACTTGTTCGTAATTGTAATATTAATTGTATATGTACTCATTTTCGACCCATTTTTTTTTTAAATTCACAAAATTAATTTCTTTCATATATATCAAATAATTAAATTTGAAATCTATAATTTATATATTTTAAAATACTAAAATATTCATATTTTAACTAAAATACTAATATTTTTTTAGTAAAAAATTCATTTTTTTTACTAATTATTTTTTAAAAATTTTCATAAAATTAATTTCATTCACATAAATTAAATAATTAAATTTGTAATATAATTTATATATTTTTAAATACTAAAATATTCATTTTTTTGCTAATTATATTTTAAAAAAATTCAAAAAAATAATTTCTTTTCACAATTTTTAGTTGTAACTTAATGATAAATAAATATTTTTAAATTGTACATCTAATAAAATAATTAGCTTACATTATATAATTTATTCTTCATCTTCTTCCTCTTCATCTTCTTCATCTACATTTTCATTATTTGTCTCATCTTCCTCCTCTTCATCATCCTCCTCCTCTTCCTCTTCATTTTCATCATCTTCCTCATTTCCATTATCGTTTTCAATTTCGATCAATTGTGAATTTCCAGCCGTCAAGTCTACGTGGATATTCAAATCTCCCGTAAAGACTTCAGTTCTAGCCTCTATTTGTTCTGTTTGAAACGGAGAATCATCTTCATCACTCTTGTCCTTTGTAGGGACTTCTACCATTGATCTTGCCTTTACTTTGCAAACAGCGTGCCATTCAATTTTACTACGTGATCGTACTGGATACTTGCAGTAGTATACTTGAGATACTTGATGGGCAAATACAAATGGATCATTCCCGATATAGCTCCTTTTCGGATTAACATCGACGAGTTTGTACTCCGGATGAATCCTTGTTCCTGAAGGGCCTGAATCAAACCAATGACACTTGAACAACACTACAGTCTTTGCTGGATATCCCGGATATTCTACTTCAACGACTTCGTGCAACACCCCATAGTAGTCACTTGCATCTGCATTGTAGTTTGCACTGCTAATGCAAACACCACTGTTGGTAGTCGCTTTTCTTGATGCATACTCGGATGTATGAAATCTGTAGCCCTTCACAATATAACCGTTGTAAGTCTTTACACGACGTAGTGGTCCTTTGCTGAGATCCCTTAAGAATCGATTCTCAAAATCGTTTGACCGTCCCTATACAGTTCAAATAATTAATATTAATTATGAATCATATTTATTTACGTAAAATTTAAGGAAATGGTACTCACATAACGTTGGAACCATCGGACAAAATCACGTTGAAGACGAGCATCTATATCCGTATCTGAGATGTTTTGTTCTGTTCGTCTTAGTTCTTGAGTATACATCATAATTCACAACATCCAATCACAATTAATATTAAATTACATAAATGAAGTAATGATAAAAATATGAAATACTTACTCAATGTAAGGCATGTACTTCATCACAATTCAATAACACATACGTTTGTGCTATTTCTGCCTCTCTGTTCGACTCCCACTCTCGTTCTGTGAATTTTCCTATTGGTCGTCCCTTAGACTTGAATATAGACAGCATTCCATCGACCTCTTCACCGATATTGTCTGTATCTCTACCACCGTAGTTACGTGGTTCACTTCTCAACCGAGTGTTGACATGGTCCTCAAAATAATAAGAACAAAACATGCCAACCTCTTCATTCAAATATGCGTTAACAATTGATGCTTCCACATTTGCCTTTTGTTTAGCATTGCGTTTCAAGTTGTGGAGATATCTGATTTATTATAAAAAACATATATTTTAATTCAGTGAACATGCATGTAGTATATATAAAAAATGAAAAATGTAAGAGTTTACCTTTCAAATGGGTACATCCACCTGTACTGCACTGGACCACAAATTCTGGCTTCATACGCTAAATGAACGGGTAAGTGTTCCATGGAGTTGAAGAAGCTAGGTGGAAAAATTTGTTCCAACTTACACAAAATCACTGGAATGTCTTGCTCCAAACGAATCATATCATCGATCTTGATCGTTGAAGATGTTAAATCTCTAAAAAAAAGACTTAATTCAGTGATAGCCCTCCACACATTGAGAGGAACAACGTCTCGGAACACAATCGGTATCAAGCGCTGCATAAAAACATGACAATCGTGACTCTTCATCCCTGAAACCTTACCCCTGTTTATGTCTGCGCATCGACTCAAGTTTGACACGTAGTTGTCTGGAAAATTCAACTCGTGAATCCAACGACACAGTTGTTGTTTCTGTGGCTTGTCCAGTGTGTAGCAAGCCTTCGGATATTTACCTGTACTGGGATCCATTTCCAACTCTTGACGACGACAATAAATGTTCAGCCCTTCCCGGGACTTTGGAGTATCTTTCGTCTTGCCTTCTGTGTTCATCATTGTGTGGAACAAATTATCAAACACATTCTTCTCAATGTGCATCACGTCCAAATTGTGTCGGATCAATAGTGAACTCCAGTATGGCAAATCCCAAAAAATACTCATTTTATTCCATCCACCTGGGATTCGACCGTTGTGTTCAGCTGCATTTTCCTCAGTAGATTTTTTCAAACCCGTCCACTAAATCTCATGTAACAACGTATGTCCTGTACGGTAACATTATACTAGAAGAAATTAATAAAACATATACGTATAACATTATACTAGATCAAATAATTGTATAATTAATTAAAATACGTACCGTTTCGAAGGGGCGGTCGATTGTTTGTAACTGTTCTGTTCTTCAAGAAGTTGTTCTTATTCCTTCTAAATGGATGATCTCGAGGTAAGAACTTTCGGTGATTATCGAACCATGTAACTTTCCTACTCTTCTCAAGACTGAAAGCTTCAGAAAAATCCATACAATACGGACATGCTTGAAACCCAGCCGTTTTCCACCCAGACAACATAGAATATGCAGGAAGGTCGCTAATGGTCCACAATAAAGCAGCACGCATCGTGAAATTCTGTTTTCTGAACACATCATTCTGTTTTCTTACAAACATCCAGAAAAATGCACAACTAAACTAAACTACACATATATAAAATGCACAATTAAAATACACAACTAAACTACAAACAATATAATTAAAATACACAACTAAACTACAAATATATAAAATGCACAACTAATTAAACTATAACAATATAAAATGCACAACTAAACTACAAAATTTAACCAAGTAAAAAAGGAAAACGTACCGAAATTTGCTTGCTCTCATACAATTTCCACAATTTTTTTCGACTGAGTGAGGAAGGGGAAAAAAGCTTCTGTAAATATTACGCGCTACCGACGGATTTTGAAATTCCGTCGGTGCGTACATTTTGAATCTACCGACGGATTCTGAAATTCCGTCGGTAGGGTGCCGCCCAAAATTCCGTCGGTAGAGTACTTGGTCGACGGAATATCCGTCGGCAGACCTTACTTCCGACGGAGTTTTTATTTTCGTCGGTAATATTGGCGGAATAAAAAAAATCGAAAAAAAAAATTAAAAAATACTTTACTTTATACCAAAATCTAACGAAAAATTATGTATTATGTATAAATTAAAAACAATAACATAAATAAACAATCCATTGACAAACAAGCATCAACCGAAATAAATATGTCCAACAGAATAATAAATAGTTCGACAGAAAATTAAATAGTTTGACAGAAAAATAAATAGTTCGACAGAAAAATAAATAGTTCGACAGAAAAATAAATAGTTCAAACATCAACCATTATACGGTGCAAAAAAGTCATCACCACCAATGAAATCCAAGCCGTCTGCGGCTGCATCTGGATCTGGATTTGGATCTGGAGCATTGAAAGGGGGAACTGAACCAACCGGAGCATCGAAAGGCGGAGGGGGAAATGGACCAACCGGAGCATCGAAAGGCGGAGGGGGAACGCTCATCGCCTGTGCAAAGCATGTATCTATTTGATCAGCAGACATCCCCAACGATCGACCCATAGTGTCAGTTAGATGTCGGAAGTAGTGGTTCATCATGTGTACTACGTTCGGGTCCGGAACAGCAGTGGAGGATATAGAGGCCTGCGATGCATGTTGGGACGAACTGGACGACGCAGCTCTCACTGAGCGGCTCATCCGGCCAAGGCCAAGGACCCGTCCTCGATCAGCCGGGGCCTCCTCTAGGTAAATCCGGTTAAGATCAGGCGGAGGGGCGGCGCTGGGCCCGGCTTCAGCAGAAGCCTGTGTCGTCTCCTCTTCAATCCTCCGGTTCACATTCAACTACATAATTACAAAAATATTAAATTAATACATAGTTCAATACATTTAATTAATTAAATATTAAAAAACACATCACAATTTAATTAAACTTACGTGAAGCTCAGTAGTGCGTCCATATGTGGACGTCTGCGAATCTCGATCAAACGGATGAAGAACGTTCAACCGATCCACGTGTGTGGGTTCATGCCCAAGATCCCGCTCCTATTTTGTACCAAATGAGCATATAAAAATTATTTTATATAATATTATAATATAAATAATTGAAATAAATTTAGTGAACACTTATTAGAGCAATTGAGTGCTCATACGCGGATCGCCCCCCCTCCCCCCACCCCCCCGATGCCTTGACATCCCACCTCCCCCATCACTTCTACGGTTGGCTCGAGCAGTTGCACACTTCCGCACGTACTCCGGGCTACTCCAATACGTGGTCAACGTGTTCCACACGTTGACTCCATTTTCGTCCTCCCCCAACGTCTGCACCACTCCACGACTACGCCAAGCAGTCCTCCAGGTGTACATTATCTCATTATACCTAGACTGACATGAAGATTGCCAGTGCCTGTGGATATCTTTGTCCGAAAAAAACTCCCTATGCCAATAAGCATGTTTCTGCACATATTCGATCAGCATATTTATCAAATAATATATATAATAAATTGTTTATTAATATTTAATTGAATGCACTCAAATACCTGGAATTCCTCCCAGTATTCATCCTTTTTCGTCTGCGGCACCTTCAGCCAAGAGTAGGCATTCGCAGCAATCTTGCACTTAGTAATCACCTCAGTGCAAATCTTCGATATCTCATTACCAGGAAGTAAGCTGTGACATTATATATTAAGAAACAAACACATTATAAATTAAAAAACGTACAAAAATTGATGCTATTAAATATTGTTAAACCTTAAAATTATTTAATTAATTACTTACTGTACATCTTCAATCCATATTCTCAGTCTGGTTTCTCGGGCCCGCGTGGGATGTCGACGAGCTGCCGACGACTGAGATGACGGCGGCGAATGCTGTGGAACGGATGTCGACGACGTCAACGTAGCAGGCTCAACAGGCCTAAGTGAGGTTCTCCTACGTCGAGATCCTGAGGCCCCACTAGCATCTTGACTCATCTATTTTAATAAATAAAATTTAAAAGTATAATAAATTAATCAATAATTAATATAGTAATGAAATCAATAATTTTCTATTTTAATTAATAACATTTTAGTAATTTAAGTCAATAATTTCCTAATTTAATCAATAACAAAATCACGTTACTAATGAAATCAATAATTTACCAAACTAATTAATAATGACTTAATTTAAACAATAACAATAATTACTATATTAATCAAACCGTACAACACCCCTACTTATAAGAATAATTACTAATTTAATCAACAATAATAACCTAGTTTAATTATAAGAACGAACTAACAAGAAAACTACACTATATATTTGAACTAACATACATTAATTAATTACAATTAATCAATAAAAAATATATAATCCACGTACTAACATATATTTGAATTAATTATACATATATATTCATCAACTACGTACATGAAATTTTATAATAATTAACATGCAATTTATAATAATAACAGTTTTATAATAATTAACATGCAATTTATAATAATAACAGTTTTATAATAATTAACATGCAATAACTTAATTAAAATTAATTAAGAATTTATAAAACGTACCGTTTAAATTGAAGAAAATTGGAGTAGATAATCTTTATGCTCTTTGTCGATCAATCCACGCACCACGCACAAGAAAATCCAATCCAAGAACCGAGGAGAGAACAGGGAGACGAAGAGGGAGAGGGAGACGAAGGCCAAAAAAATTTTTTCCTCAAAGAGGAACTGCCTTCGGCAGTTCTTATAAAAAAAAAAATTTAAGGCTACCGACGGATATTTTCGTCGGTAGCACGCGAATATTAATAACACGCGTCTTTTCATGCGTATCCGAAGCGGTGGTCAAAGCGGGTCGGCTACCGACGGAAAATTTCCGTCGGCAGCCGAATTTTGAACGTCCGACGGAAAAAATCCGTCGGGAAGCAAGGCTAATCGACACCGTTTGGCCACGGAACTGAATTCCGTCGGGAAGTCCGTCGGACGGTCCCGACGGATCTTGGATTCTGTCGGGAGTCAGTCGATTCGAATATTCCGTCGGCGATCCGTCGGGGCGGCCGACGGAATGGATTCCGTCGGTAGCCTTCCGTCGGCAAACTTATTATTTTTTTTGTAGTGCATTTGTATAATTTTTATTTTTATTTTGCGAAAATACATACTTATTATTTCTGACTAAGATATAAAGAGTTAAAAATATTAAGTAAATCTCAATTAGTATACTACTAAACGAATTTTACTTTCTCTAAGTAATAGTACATATTAGGTCCGATTTTAGCATATAATCCCAACACTTCAAATATCATACTATATTTTAGTACAACAATATAGTTGACCACATAGGTGTATTGGTTGAGGCGCGTAGAGAGTAAATATTATACTCCCTCCATCCCATAGGAACTTGCACACTTGGGATGACACACAATTTAAGAAATGTGTAAGAAAAAGTGTAATGAGTGATGTTTTGAGGGGTAGTTTTATAAATTTTTATAAATAAAGTAAAGTAAAAAGTAGATTGAGTGTGGAAAAGTAATGACATATGGGTAAATAAGAGTATATTTTGAGAGTGGGGTTATGAAGATATTTCCTTTTATGGAATGTGCAAATTGGTATGAGACATCCATTTATAGAAAGTGTGCAAATTCTTGTGAAACGGAGGGAGTATATCTTTCCTTTAAAAAAAATTAAATATCTTTACACTATAATTAAATTATTTAGTAATTGATCGATTAATGCAAATATTAAATATTTTAAAATAAAATTGATACCATACAAATATACGTATAAAGTTGTTAAGATTTGTAAAACATTTTGGTAATGTGGATCTTTAAATAATATAACTCAAAGTTTACACATTCTATTTATGTAGACATTAATTATGAGTATAGCGTTAGAATGGGAACCCATTGAATTTTTCTCTTATTTTCATTATCACTTTTTTATTTATTGTTATACAGTAGAAATCAATTATGTTTTTAACTATTTCATATAGATATAAGAAATAGACCGTAAATAATTATTATTAATAATAAATACATAATTTACTCAATTTAAAAAAAAAAATCTTTCATAATCATCTTCAATTAATTCATTATGGGTTGTCATCTAAATTTTGAATATGACTCTAGGCATTAATTAATTGAATATTTTGGTACTGACTACTATATATTGTTATCTCCATTATATGTATTTATACATCTTTGACAATGTATTATATAATTTATAATGAAAAAAATATATTATTTTTTATTTGTTTCATAAAAATATACACATATAAGGATTAGGTAAATGTTATATTATTATTTGAGATATTAAAAATTTATAATATTTATGAGAAAATAGAGAGAATTGAATCTAAATTAAATTTATTTTATTTACTTACATGTTTACTCATTTGTCTTTACTATTGACTAAATCAATACTAAATGTACACACCATATTAATTGGGGTATAATTAGGTTAATTTATTTAACAGTTATTTATTTCCTTAAATGTCAAACACTTACAAAAATATTGCCAAATAATTTTCATAAATTATCCATATTTTAAGAAAAAAGTGTCCAATGAATTATAATTGAATGTCAAATATTTGAGACAAAATTTTCATATTCTACACCCATAATTTGAAGAATATTTTTTTGATTAATGCAAATTGTTCAATCTTTTTAATTAAATTATGAAAAATTTCCAAATAATTTTTTTCTATCCATAAAAGAAACGACGTCACAATTAATTAATCATATGAAAACATACATCAATTCATCATGCATTGTCTATATAATATAAAACGTACATAATTAACCTTCACCTTCATAAAAGAAACAATCACTATAAAATAACTGTCTATATTAGTATAGATAATTAAAAAAATATAATTTATGTATATTTTTTCTATAATTATATATAGTTTCATTAATCAACAATTAATTGTTTATTATATCATTAGTTATATACATTTAAGGCAATTAGTTTTTCAATTTTAAATTAACTACTCCCTCCATCTTTTAATAAGTGTCATTTTAGCTTTTTTCAACAAATTAAGATTATAAATTGTGGTCGATATCACCCTTCATTAATTATAACTAATTTTAATATAGAAATTTTGTTTGATGAAGAATGTAGTTAAGAATGTAGCTAGTATTCATAAACCAAATTAATTTTGGTATAAACAATTTTTGTGGAATTTATTAATGAAAAATATTTATGGTAAATGAATAAGGATAAAATAGTCAAAATTAAAGAAAAAACTCTAGAATGACACTTGTTTTAAAATTAGTTAAAAAGTCAAAATGACACTTATTAAAAAACGGAGGGAGTAATATATAATATAAAAAATTATATGACTTAATCCTTAGGTTATTATAATTAGTAACATACTGATTTATAGTTAATTTTTTTTAATTATATTTTATTGCAATGTTTTTCATAATTATATATAGTTTGTTATTTAATGATGCATGGTCCTTCTATACTTTAATATAAAGTTCATAGAGCATTTTTCACCTCATCAAAATTTGATTGATTATATATTACTTGAATATTTAAAATTTTAACATTTAAAAATATTTGTTCTATAATTGTATTCATAATTTATTTATTGAAATTCTTACCAAAATGTTTATATACCTATATTTATAGGTATACAAAATTAAAATTTAAAATTATAAAATGTGTTTATACTTTTGTGGTAAGTTGTTTATTTTTTTTTTATTATATGATGATCATTTGATTTTCAATGTTATAATCAGTCTTATATAATGTGTTTTTTATGTGTAGTTATAAGTTTGTATATGTATTGTAGTGATTATATATTTTTATAATTGTGTAAATGTGTTAATTCAATAATTTTTTGTTGATAGTTTTTTGTGAATTAATATAATTATATTTATTGTTTTAAATCTTTTTTAAGATTATTAATTAAAGAATAAAATATTTATTAATCTATAGTAATTTAAAGTATGTTATAGAAAATTGTTTAGATTATTTTAACATAATTATTATATTACATTAAGCTAATTTCAATGTACATGTTATTTCACGATTTTTTCATTAATATTTTTATTTGACAATTTTATGTTATTACAGTGAATCCACCATGCGCAAGCTTCTAAGTTCAACTATAATGAATAAGAAACTATCAATTAGTGTCATCAATTCAAAAAGGTATATTTTTTAAAGTACATTTATTTAAATATTTATTTTCTTATTAAATATATAATATTATTTGTATATGTACAGTAAAACCTATATAAATTAATAATTTTGGGACCATGAAATTTTATTAATTTAGAGAGATATTAATTTATCGATAAATTAATATTTTATTAATTAAAAGAGAGACTTTTTAAATTCAACAAATTTAGTACATATGTATTGAAAATAAATGAGTTCATATATATTTCATTGATTATATTCATGTATCAATCAATTCTTTGTAACTAATTAAATATATTTGTGTATAATATCAATTCATTGTATACAATTAACTACAGAGTATTATATTCATGGACGCATGTATTAATTTATTGAAATTACTTAAATATACATGTTTACATTAATTCGTTGCACTTAAATAACTCACTACAAAAAACGCGGAGTTTGCCGACGGAAGGCTACCGACGGAATCCATTCCGTCGGCCGCCCCGACGGATCGCCGATGGAATTTTCGAATCGACTGACTCCCGACGGAATCCAAGATCCGTCGGGACCGTCCGACGGACTTCCCGACGGAATTCAGTTCCGCGGCCAAACGGTGTCGTTTAGCCTTGCTTCCCGACGGATTATTTTCGTCGGCCGTTCAAATTTCGACTGCCGACGGAAAATATCCGTCGGTAGCCGACCCGCTTTTGACTCACCCCCTCGGATACCACGGAAAAGACGCGTGTCATTAATATTCGCGTGCTACCGACGGAAATATCCGTCGGTAGCCTTAAATTTTTTTTTTTTATAAGAACTGCCGAAGGCAGTTCCTCTTTGAGGAAAAAAATATTTGGCCTTCGTCTACCTCTTCCTCTTCGTCTCCCTGTTCTCTCCTCGGTTCTTGGATTGGATTTTCTTGTGCGTGGTGCGTGGATTGATCGACAAAGGGCATAAAGATTATCTACTCCAATTTTCTTCAATTTAAACGGTACGTTTTATAAATTCTTAATTAATTTTAATTAAGTTATTGTATTAGTTATTGCATGTTAATTATTATAAAACTGTTATTGAATTATATATTATAAATTGCATGTTAATTATTACTCCGTATAAAATTTCATGTACGTAGTTGATGAATATATATGTATAATTAATTCAAATATATGTTAGTACGTGGATTATATGTTTTTTATTGATTAATTGTAATTAATTAATGTATGTTAGTTCAAATATATAGTGTAGTTTTCTTGTTAGTTCGTTTTGATAATTAAACTAGATTATTATTGTTCATTAAATTAGTAATTATTCTTATAAGTAGGGGTACTGTTGTACGGTTTGATTAATATAGTAATTATTGTTATTGTTTAAATTAAGTCATTATTAATTAGTTTTGTAAATTATTGATTTCATTAATAACGTGATTTTGTTATTGATTAAATTAGGAAATTATTGACTTAAATTACTAAAATGTTATTAATTAAATTAGGAAATTATTGATTTCATTACTATATTAATTATTGATTAATTTATTGTACTTTTAAATTTTATTTATTAAAATAGACGAGTCAAGATGCTAGTGGGGCCTCAGGATCTCGACGTAGGAGAGGCTCACTTAGGCCTGTTGAGCCTCCTATGATGTCGTCGTCGTCATCCGTTCCACAGCATTCGCCGCCGTCATCTGAGTCGTCGGCAGCTCGTCGACATCCCACGCGGGCCCGAGAAACCAGACTGAGAATATGGATTGAAGATGTACAGTAAGTAATTAATTAAATAATTTTAAGGTTTAACAATATTTAATAGCATCAATTTTTGTACGTTTTTTAATTTATAATGTGTTTGTTTCTTAATATATAATGTCACAGCTTACTTCCTGGTAATGAGATATCGAAGATTTGCACTGAGGTGATTACTAAGTGCAAGATTGCTGCGAATGCCTACTCTTGGCTGAAGGTGCCGCAGACGAAAAAGGATGAATACTGGGAGGAATTCCAGGTATTTGAGTGCATTCAATTAAATATTAATAAACAATTTATTATATATATTATTTGATAAATATGCTGATCGAATATGTGCAGAAATATGCTTATTGGAATAGGGAGTTTTTTTCGGACAACGATATCCACAGGCACTGGCAATCTTCATGTCAGTCTAGGTATAATGAGATAATGTACACCTGGAGGACTGCTTGGCGTAGTCGTGGCGTGGAGCAGACGACGTTGGGGGTGGACGAAAATGGAGTCGTATTGGAGTAGCCCGGAGTACGTGCGGAAGTGTGCAACTGCTCGAGCCAACCGTAGAAGTGATGGGGGAGGTGGGATGTCAAGGCATCGGGGGGGGGGGGGGGCGATCCGCGTATGAGCACTCAATTGCTCTAGTAAGGGTTCACTAAATTTATTTCAATTATTTATATTATAATATTATATAAAATAATTTTTATATGCTCATTTGGTACAAAATAGGAGCGGGATCTTGGGCGTGAACCCACACACGTGGATCGGTTGAACGTTCTTCATCCGTTTGATCGAGATGCGCAGACGTCCACATATGGACGCACTACTGAGCTTCACGTAAGTTTAATTAAATTGTGATGTGTTTTTTAATATTTAATTAATTAAATGTATTGAACTATGTATTAATTTAATATTTTTGCAATTATGTAGTTGAATGTGAACCGGAGGATTCAAGAGGAGACGACACAGGCTTCTGCTGAAGCCGGGCCCAGCGCCGCTCCTCCGCCTGATCTTAACCGGATTTACCTGGAGGAGGCCCCGGCTGATCGAGGACGGGTCCTTGGCCTTGGCCGGATGAGCCGCTCAGTGAGAGCTGCGTCGTCCAGTTCGTCCCAGCGTGCATCGCAGGCCTCTGTATCCTCCACTGCTGTTCCGGACCCGAACGTAGTACACATGATGAACCACTACTTCCGACAGCTAACTGACACTATGGGTCGATCGTTGGGGATGTCTGCTGATCAAATAGATACATGCTTTGCACAGGCGATGAGCGTTCCCCCTCCGCCTTTCGATGCTCCGGTTGGTCAATTTCCCCCTCCGCCTTTCGATGCTCCGGTTGGTTCAGTTCCCCATTTCAATGCTCCAGATCAAAATCAAGATGCAGCCGCTGCAGACGGCTTGGATTTCATTGGTGGTGATGACTTTTTTGCACCGTATAATCCAGATGTTTGAACTATTTATTTTTCTGTCGAACTATTTATTTTTCTGTCAAACTATTTAATTTTCTGTCGAACTATTTAATTTTCTGTCGAACTATTTATTATTCTGTTGGACATATTTATTTCGGTTGATGCTTGTTTGTCAATGGATTGTTTATTTATGTTATTGTTTTTAATTTATACATAATACACAATTTTTCGTTAGATTTTGGTATAAAGTAAAGTATTTTTAATTTTTTTTTTTCGATTTTTATTTTATTCCGCCGATATTACCGACGGAAATAAAAATTCCGTCGGAAATAAGGTCTGCCGACGGAAATTCCGTCGGCCAACTACTCTACCGACGTAATTTTGGGCGGCACGCTACCGACGGAATTGCAGAATCCGTCGGTAGATTCAAAATGTACGTACCGACGGAATTTCAAAATCCGTCGGTAGCGCGTAATATTTACAGAAGCTTTTTTCCCCTTTCTTTCTCACTCAGTCGAAAAAAATTGTGGAAATTGTATGAGAGCAAGCAAATTTCGGTACGTTTTTCTTTTTTACTTGGTTAAATTTTGTAGTTTAGTTGTGCATTTTATATGGTTATAGTTTAATTAGTTGTGCATTTTATATATTTGTAGTTTAGTTGTGTATTTTAATTATATTGTTTGTAGTTTAGTTGTGTATTTTCATTATATTGTTTGTAGTTTAATTAGTTATTTAAAATATTTTTTAGATGTTTGTAAGAATTTTATGTTAAATGTTTAACAGATGGATTTGCCGGATCGTCGATGGATGTATGAAACTCCTAGGTTCATTTTAGGAAATGTGAATAGTGAATTTTACAATGAACTTGTGTCATTTGTTGAATTTGCAAAGCTCCACCCACATTACATGCATGGGGATTGTATCAAGTGTCCGTGTAATGCCAAAAAATGTCAGAATAAAATATTTAAGTCGATTGATGAGGTTTTGGTACATGTTCTGAAGAATGGTTTCACTGTTAATTATTATAATTGGACATTTCACGGCGAAGTACGTTGGCCTTATAACTTTGATCAAGTTTTATACTATTACACTGCTGGTATCTATGAAAGACAAATATATGGTAATCAAGCCGGCACGAGTAATGAACAACAATTTGGTGGGGAACAACAGTTTGGTGGGGAACAACAGTTTGGTGGGGAAGAACAACTTGGGGAGAGAGAACCCAATAAGTATCAAACAATGATAATGGAAGCCGGTTTTTCAAATGTAGAAGAGGAGCCGACGGATGAAGCATTTCGGTTTTATGAAATGCTCAAATTTCTCGATCAAGATTTGTATCCGGGTTGTGATTCACACTCTCAACTGTCATTTAATGCCAGACTTATGGCTATCAAGACCGAGAACAAGCTTTCTAACAGGGCATATGAGCAAATGACACAATTATGCAGTGAGATCTGCCCTCCTGAGAATAAGGTGCCTACAACGTATCATCAAAGCAAGCAAATGCTGAAAAATATGGGATTGCCGGTCGAGAAGATTGATTGTTGTATAAACGGTTGCATGTTATATTGGGGTGATGAAGATAGCAATCTGAAAATGTGTAGGATGTGTGGTCATCCTCGTTACAAAGAGCCACGTCGGAAGGGGCCCGCTGGTCAATCGAAGCCGTCGAAGAAGAAAGTGGCACACAAGAAGATGTATTATCTTCCAATCATTCCTCGTTTAATGAGATTGTATCAATCTACTGCCACAGCACAATACATGACGTGGCATGCAACAGATTCGTCTTCGGCCGAGTCTAGGGAGATGCGACATCCGGCGGACTCGGAGGCCTGGAAACACCTTGACAACGTGTATCCCAATTTTTCTTCTGAACCGAGGAATGTGAGGCTAGGTTTGTGTACTGATGGTTTTGCACCGTTTGGGAGCTTTGGAAAGCAGTATTCGTTGTGGCCGGTGATTCTGACTCCGTATAATCTTCCTCCGTGGATGTGCTTGAAACCTCAAACAATGTTTCTAACTGTATTGGTGCCAGGTCCGTCGAATCCAAAGGATAAACTTGACGTTTATCTCCAGCCTCTTATAAAAGACCTGATCTTTTTATGGGAAAGTGGTGTCCAAACGTATGATGTGTTCAGAAAACAGAATTTCACGATGCGTGCTGCTTTATAGTGGACCATTAGCGACTTTCCTGCATATTCTATGTTGTCTGGGTGGAAAACGGCTGGGTTTCAAGCATGTCCGTATTGTATGGATTTTTCTGAAGCTTTCAGTCTTGAGAAGAGTAGGAAAGTTACATGGTTCGATAATCACCGAAAGTTCTTACCTCGAGATCATCCATTTAGAAGGAATAAGAACAACTTCTTGAAGAACAGAACAGTTACAAACAATCGACCGCCCCTTCGAAACGGTACGTATTTTAATTAATTATACAATTATTTGATCTAGTATAATGTTATACGTATATGTTTTATTAATTTCTTCTAGTATAATGTTACCGTACAGGACAAACGTTGTTACATGAGATTCAGTGGACGGGTTTGAAAAAATCTACTGAGGAAAATGCAGCTGAACACAACAGTCGAATCCCAGGTGGATGGAATAAAATGAGTATTTTTTGGGATTTGCCATACTGGAGTTCACTATTGATCCGACACAATTTGGACGTGATGCACATTGAGAAGAATGTGTTTGATAATGTGTTCCACACAATGATGAACACGGAAGGCAAGACGAAAGATACTCCAAAGTCCCGGGAAGAGCTGAACATTTATTGTCGTCGTCAAGAGTTGGAAATGGATCCCAGTACAGGTAAATATCCGAAGACTTGCTACACACTGGACAAGCCACAGAAACAACAACTGTGTCGTTGGATTCACGAGTTGAATTTTCCAGACAACTACGTGTCAAACTTGAGTCGATGCGCAGACATAAACAGGGGTAAGGTTTCAGGGATGAAGAGTCACGATTGTCATGTTTTTATGCAGCGCTTGATACCGATTGCGTTCCGAGACGTTGTTCCTCTCAATGTGTGGAGGGCTATCACTGAATTAAGTCTTTTTTTTAGAGATTTAACATCTTCAACGATCAAGATCGATGATATGATTCGTTTGGAGCAAGACATTCCAGTGATTTTGTGTAAGTTGGAACAAATTTTTCCACCTAGCTTCTTCAACTCCATGGAACACTTACCCGTTCATTTAGCGTATGAAGCCAGAATTTGTGGTCCAGTGCAGTACAGGTGGATGTACCCATTTGAAAGGTAAACTCTTACATTTTTCATTTTTTATATATACTACATGCATGTTCACTGAATTAAAATATATGTTTTCTATTATAAATCAGATATCTCCACAACTTGAAACGCAATGCTAAACAAAAGGCAAATGTGGAAGCATCGATTGTTAATGCATATTTGAATGAAGAGGTTGGCATGTTTTGTTCTTATTATTTTGAGGACCATGTCAACACTCGGTTGAGAAGTGAACCACGTAACTACGGTGGTAGAGATACAGACAATATCGGTGAAGAGGTCGATGGAATGCTGTCTATATCCAAGTCTAAGGGACGACCAATAGGAAAATTCACAGAACGAGAGCGGGAGTCGAATAGAGAGGCAGAAATAGCACAAACGTATGTGTTATTGAATTGTGATGAAGTTCAGCCTTACATTGAGTAAGTATTTCATATTTTTATCATTACTTCATTTATGTAATTTAATATTAATTGTGATTGGATGTTGTGAATTAGGATGTATACTCAAGAACTAAGACGAACAGAACAAAACATCTCAGATACGGATATAGATGCTCGTCTTCAACGTGATTTTGCCCGATGGTTCCAACGTTGTGTGAGTACCATTTCCTTAAATTTTACGTAAATAAATATGATTCATAATTAATGTTAATTATTTGAACTGTATAGGGACGGTCAAACGATTTTGAGAATCGATTCTTAAGGGATCTCAGCAAAGGACCACTACGTCGTGTAAAGACTTACAACGGTTATATTGTGAAGGGCTACAGATTTCATACATCCGAGTATGCATCAAGAAAAGCGACTACCAACAGTGGTGTTTGCATTAGCAGTGCAAACTACAATGCAGATGCAAGTGACTACTATGGGGTGTTGCACGAAGTCGTTGAAGTAGAATATCCGGGATATCCAGCAAAGACTATAGTGTTGTTCAAGTGTCATTGGTTTGATTCAGGCCCTTCAGGAACAAGGATTCATCCGGAGTACAAACTCGTCGATGTTAATCCGAAAAGGAGCTATATCGGGAATGATCCATTTGTATTTGCCCATCAAGTATCTCAAGTATACTACTGCAAGTATCCAGTACGATCATCACGTAGTAAAATTGAATGGCACGCTGTTTGCAAAGTAAAGGCAAGATCAATGGTAGAAGTCCCTACAAAGGACAAGAGTGATGAAGATGATTCTCCGTTTCAAACGGAACAAATAGAGGCTAGAACTGAAGTCTTTACGGGAGATTTGAATATCCACGTAGACTTGACGGCTGGAAATTCACAATTGATCGAAATTGAAAACGATAATGGAAATGAGGAAGATGATGAAAATGAAGAGGAAGAGGAGGAGGAGGAGGAGGAGGAGGATGATGATGAAGAGGAGGAAGATGAGACAAATAATGAAAATGTAGATGAAGAAGATGAAGAGGAAGAAGATGAAGAATAAATTATATAATGTAAGCTAATTATTTTATTAGATGTACAATTTAAAAATATTTATTTATCATTAAGTTACAACTAAAAATTGTGAAAAGAAATTATTTTTTTGAATTTTTTTAAAATATAATTCGCAAAAAAATGAATATTTTAGTAAAAAAAATGAATATTTTAGTATTTAAAAATATATATATTATATTACAAATTTAATTATTTAATTTATGTGAATGAAATTAATTTTATGAAATTTTTTTAAAAATAATTAGCAAAAAAATGAATTTTTTACTAAAAAAATATTAGTATTTTAGTTAAAATATGAATATTTTAGTATTTTAAAATATATAAATTATAAAAATATAAATTATAGATTTCAAATTTAATTATTTGATATATATGAAAGAAATTAATTTTGTGAATTTTAAAAAAAAAATGGGTCGAAAATGAGTACATATACAATTAATATTACAATTACGAACAAGTAACACATCTGTCCGAGTGGTAGACGCCCCTCACTAGGCGCCCACACACCCGGGTTCGATTCCTAGCAAGGCCAGAATAAATGGTGGCCTTAATAAAAGATTGTGGGTCGGGTCGGGTCGGGTCGGGCCTGGGTCGGGTCCGATCCACGCCAGTTTTTTTTTTTTTTTTTTTTGGGTTGACTTGCCGACGGACACCGACTGAATATAATTCCGAATTTAAAAAATATAAAATCGAGATCCGTCGGCAGTTCCGTCGGAACGTACCGACAGAAGCCGACGGGTATATTTTTCTAAAAAAAAAATGCTGAAATTAATTTCCGTCGGTAGTACCGACGGACGGACCGACGGAATTGCCGACAGAAATCAGACCCGGTTTCAAAACGGGTCATTCGGCCTACCGACGGAATGAGATCCGTCGGCAGACTCGACTGATTTATTCCGTCGGGAATCCGTCGGGGCTACCGACGGAAAAAAAAATTCCGTCGGTAAACCGGGCCGACGAGGCTAGAGCCGACTGAATTATTCCGTCGGTAGTTCCGTCGGAAACCACGCCTACCGACCACAATTCCGTCGGTAAGTCCGTCGGTAAACCGGGCGTTTTTTGTAGTGACTATTGTAGCCAATTAAATATATTCATGCATGATGAATGAAAAATATACTAATAAATCTCAATTTGGAAATAAAAAATAATTCATAACACCCAACCATGTCTTCTCATCTAAAAGGTATCGCAAAATCATTCATGAATGATCAAATGCGTAAAGATGTGAGTATAAAAGAGACCATCCCACATGCACTCAAAAAGATTTATAAGAGTGGGTTGACGAAATTTTTTATAAGAGAGACCATACCATAATATTTATAATTGTAATATTCATGAATTATTAATTTAGAGTTTTAATGGGACCTAATATTCATAAAGGAATTTTTCAAAAAATTATTATTTTATTATCTTATCGAATTTGATGATTTTTTATAAAGGCCCGAGTCGGGACCGGAAGATTTTATTATTTTAGAGAGTTTATTAATTTATAGAGTATTAATTTATAGAGGTTTTAATATAGTAGCTTTATTTGAACTAATCACTCTTTCTTATAATTATCTTATATTAGAGAATGAAGCACCAAATACTCAGAGAACTCAAAGAAGTACTTGCTCTACTTCAGAAAAAAAAAAAAAAAAAGATGTTATGTTTTCGTTCAGAATTTAGCGTCATCAAGTTTAGACGGTGTTTCAGTTCAACCTCTCAAGGACACTTCCAATGGTTTTTTTTTTTTTTTAAATTTAATTAGTTGAATATGGTAGGATAAGTTTAGTTTACTATAGTATTTCTAAATGTCACATTAATTTTTTTTTTTTTATTAATTACAGTATTTGGTTCGAGGTTTTTTCATATCAAGTAATTTATCTTTGATAAAAGTTTTAATCGTCATGATAATTCAAGACAACGATCAATGTAGATGAATCTTCATCTTTTGTGGTTGATTTGACTGGTGATGATACTGATATTGTTGAATTACAAGCAAGAGATCCATTATTCAGAGAATTAATGAATTTTAATGAGAAAAGTCCAGAGATTGTTGAACTATAACCTGATAATACATGTGATCATAATAGTCAGATAGAATGTAAGTTATACTCCCTCCGTCCCAGAGGAACTTGCACCCTTTTTTTTTTTTTTTGGTTACAAGTTAAATACCCATTCCTTTTCCTCTCCCCATGACTCGAACACAGGACCTAAGGCCTAGGTAGTGGTGCTCTAACCACTTGAGCTATCCCACTTTGTCAGGAACTTGCACCCTTGGGACGGCACACATTTTAAGAAATGTGTAAGAAAAAGTGTAATGAGTGATGTTTTGAGGGGTAGTTTTGTAAACTTTTATGAATATAGTAAAGTAAAAAGTAGATTGAGTGTGGAAAAGTAATGGCATATGGGTAAATATGAGTATATTTTAAGGGTGAGGGTTATGAATATATTTCCTTTTATGGAGTGTGCAAATTGGTATGGGACATCCATATATGAAAAGTGTGCAAATTCCTGTGGGACGGAGGGAGTAACAATTTCATATATATATATATATATATATATATATATATATATATATATATGTTAAATCATTTTATTTTGTTAATATTATGTATATAGATGTATATATATTTTAATATTAAGTAGTGCTTTATTGAACATGTTTTAATACTTGCATTTTTTTTATTGCAAAGTTGTTGAATATTGGGATATTGGATATCCTATTCATAGTTGTCAATATTGTAGTGCAATGTTCTGGTATGATGAAAGGTTAAAATCCGATCGAGTTTCAGAACGACCAAAATTCTTATTGTGTTTCACTCAAGGGAAAATACAATTATCATGCTGCAATTCTTCAAGAACTACTTTGGGGTAATACTGCAAAGAGCAAACATTATTTGGATAATGTTCGTACTTTTAACAATATGTTCTCCTTTACTTCTTTGGGTGGGAAGATGGATAGAAGTGTTACTGAGGCGCTCCACCGGTGTTCCGCTTATATGGACAAAATTATCATAGAATTTGTGGTTTATTGCCATCAAATGGATCTCAACCAAAGTTCGCACAATTGTACATTTACGACACTGAGAACGAAATTTACAACAGAATAAAGGTTGTTAGGTATATTTATTTTAATATTCAATTACATAATGTTTTCCATTTTTTTATATTAATCTTATTTTTTTAATAACAGGTCGGATCTGAACATCAATACATTACATGCTGAAATGGTAACGAATCTTAAAATATGTTGGATGGTTATAACGTACTTGCAAAAAATTTTGAGAGGCTAGGCATAGATTTCTTGAAGGAAATTATAATGTGATTATGAGATTGATTGCTAAAAGGGGACATGATCCTAGAAGGTATAACTTACCTACTACGTCTGAGGTTGTTGTTGTGGTTGTTGGTGACCTTGATCAAACTTTTGGTAGTCGTGATATTGTTGTGGAAACTTATGTTGGTGAACTTCAACGCATCACAGAGTTGAATCCGTCCTATCATGGTTTATAATATCCACTTGTTGGTCCCAAAAGGAGTGTGACACGTGTATGGGGGGGGGGGAATACACGTGTGTGTGTTTTTCAAAAACTTTTGCAAGTAATCAACACAAATAATCAGAGTCAAGTAAGTTACACAGTGTGTCAAGTCCTATGAAAATACTAACAGTAGATTCTAAGAATTCTTAACAGTATGCAACTTGTATGCGGAATAAATGATAGGCCCTTTTATACTCCTTAATTAATATGCACTTAGATACTAAGTTATCAAATAGCAAATAGCAGTTATAACAACACAAAAGCTAAAGCAATAAGATAAATGCAGTAAGTAAGAACACAAGATGTATAGTGGTTCGGAGACTAAACTGCTCCTACGTCCACTCTCTTAATTTAATAGGATAATTCCTTAATCACTTTGGAATTAGCTTGTTTTTACAGTGCCAAGGTGCACTCTACTTCTTCTCCTTCTCTTCTCTTGATTTCTTACAACCTTCTCTCGTTGCAATACTCTCAATCTCTACTACGAACTCAACAATACTCTCAATCTATCTCTCAAGGTGAAAGTAGGGTTTTGTTCTAATACCAACTAATTGTGTGATATCCTTTACAATTTAAGAACGAATATAAAGGATAGGATATCATTGTCTAGGCTTTGGATAATCAACAATAAGCTTGCCTAGTGGGGACTAAAGATAACACTCACAAATGAATATGCTTAAAAGCTTTTAATCTCTCGAGTGTTTTGAATACTTTTGAATGCTAAAATATTGCTATAGAACGCGTATGGCTTGTGTCTTGATGTATGTCCCGTCACACTTGAAATGATTCAAGATATGGCCTATTTATAGATGAAGTAAACTATCCGTTGGTGGAGATAGCAAAACTTATCCATAAATTAGAACTTTCAAATTGTTCAGGGGCCTGCATGCAAATAGTACATGTATTCACGTCCATTCTGCAATTTGCATTCCAATATCAGAGTTTGTTATGCGCAGTGACAGGTGGCTCTCATTCCTTGGCTAATTTGAAATAATTCTGTCCTTCCCGCTAACGGCCTCGTACTGGGTAAAGTGCCTAGTCATTCCTCGTCTTTGTCCATAAGTATGCCAAGTCCAAAGTATATGAATATCCAAATTCATCATACTTGACTTTTGTCGTCCAGCATACTTGTCTTCATGAATCCTTGTCACTTTTTTCATAACACTTCAGCTCCTTGTCTTCAATGATACTTGTCTTTTGTGCTTTGTGCTTTCAGGTCATTTGTCATAGATTCAAAGAATAATCTATCTAAAAATTAAAGCTCCCTAACATATATGAGCTTTTCTAACCTGAAAATCTAGACATGGCAAATCATCATACTTGGGGTTTTACTTAGGGTTTTGGTATCAAATCAAAATCAAATTTTCTTTTATTAATATAAACCATATCCCAACAATTTCTCCCTTTTTTATGATGCCAAAACCTACTTACTTCAAAAGATCCATAGGGATTTCTTTTTCAGTAGATTTGACAAAAATAGGACAACTAGCATGAATCTTCTATACTTAGAAAAATTTCACAGAATAAATTCAGATAATTAACCTAAAAAGGGCTAAGTTCTCTGAGTTCTATAAAACTTGATCTAAGCAAGAATCAAATTAAAATCATTTTGCTAGAGCCTATTTTTAGACAAAAATAACACAAGTATAAAGACTCAAAAATTGTTGTCCAGTGCATACGATAGATAATCATCATCCGAAATAAGATAGCACAATAGTAAGAGCAGAAAGATGTAAGTTCTAGCTCTTAAGGAGCAACAATTGTCTGGGAATTAAAATAAAAATAAGCATAGATTAAAAAGTTCATGATTGTTCGAAATTGAATCTTGACTTGACCTTCTGCAGCTTTATCACTTGGCTGCATCTGACTTCTTCTTCAGGAAAGATGGGAGTTCCTTGAACAGTGGAGTTAGCCCATACGATGCAAAGTGCCTATTCTTTAAGGCCATGACCTCCTCGTTCTTCCCAATCAAATCTTCATCCTTGACAAGTTGCACAAACTCATCAGTAATTGCTTTCCTATCAATGCTTTTACCATCACCCTTCATTGGTGGAGTCCAGAAAATCTGTTCAGGAGCTTTGACAATAAATTTTTCCTTTTGAGCAGCTCCAAGAATCTTTGTGTATAACTCTGGATAATTCTCCATCATAAAACCTTCATAAAGACCATCAATGTCTTCAAAGTCTCCCCATCTCTTCACAACAAAGAAGAGATGATCCCATACTCGATTGGCTTCATCCCAAGCACCATTGAGTTCAGTAGGAACCCAGCTGTCAGTATGAGGGATCCTTTTCAAGGTTTCAGACTTCCTCTTGGCTCTATTTTCCATCATCAAAGCATAAGAACTCTTGTAAGACTTAGAATTTTCTGGATTGAAGTCTTTGTGCCTCTTCAACCTGCACTCTTCAGCATCTATGAACATCTTGGTTCTTTCTTCAATAACAAGCTTCCTCACTCCTTTTCTAGTTTCTGCATCTTGTCCAGCTCCTTCTGCAAAGATGTTTGCAACTTCTTCAAACACATGAGCTTTGTCTTTCACAAGATCAGCAGCAGTAACTTCAGGAGAAGCTCTTCTAACAGGTAGCTTATCTTCTCTTCTAACCAATGTTGAAATTTCCATCTCTTCATCATCATCTGGCTCACTTGATTTGTATTTCTTGCTTTTCTCATGATCAGAAATATCAGCAATCTTCTTTCTCTTCAGATTTGGCTTCCTTATCTTTCCACTTCTAGTTTTGGGACAGTCCTCTTCTTTTGTCACATTAGTAATTTCCAAAACTTGTGCTTTCCCCTTTCCGTTGCTACCTTCCCCCTTACTCTTCTCACCCTTCTTCAATAGATCTTCCCCCTTCTTTTCACTTTCCCCCTTTTTGGCATCATCACATGCCTCAAGGTTGATGGGGTCAGCAGGGTTGGCATCAATCTTAGCCATAGTAAGTGAGAGCTCTTGTTGGTAGGTGTCCATTCTTTTCATCTGGACAGAAATGGGGTCAACATGATTCAATAGAAATGCAGGAATGGTGGAACTTACAGACTCTTCCACTTGCTTCTTCACAGCTTGATCAACTTGGTTCTTCATCATCTTGATTATGCCTTCCAAGTTGTCTTTAAATAGATCAGAAGCAGCATTCAGTGAACTCTTGATGGTTTCTTTGATCAGTTGATCTCTTTGACTCTGCATGGACTGAGTCAGCTTTTCAATGTCCTTTGACAGCATCTGGGAAATCTCTTCCTTCTCTTTGGCAACATCATCCTTTAGCCTTAGAATTTCCTCCCTGTCCTTCTTGATCAACTCTTTTTCTGTGTGGAAGTATGTGGTCACAACATTTGACATGATCTTTGATGACTCTCCTATCTTGAGGGTAGAGTCCTTCACATCCTTTCCAACACTGTCAATTTTCTTATCAAAGGTCTCAAAACCTTTTTCAACAGCTTCCAGTTTTATGGTTGTGGAGTTCATCTTCTCTTCCAAACTCTCAACCTTGATGCTTAAGTCCATAGCATTGTTATCAATGGTTTCCTCCAGGTTCTCCATCCTCCTTGTCATCCTTCTTGCCTTTGTGTTTAAATTGATCAAAGACTTGTGCTGGGCTTCATTTGTTGGAATGATAGTTTCATCCAAACTATCTCTCACATACTTTCCCATGTTTAGGCATAAGCCTACAACATTCTCCAGCCTCTTCCTTTCAACTTCATTAATTTTCTCAATCTCAGAGTTGAGCTCCTCCAGCACTGCCTTCATTCTCCCATCCTCCTTATCAATGATGCAGACTTCAGTCAATGGAGAAGCATCTAAGTGAATTGGGAACTCCATCGAAGTTGATGGTGCTGCAGCTATTGCCTCATTTTCCAAGGGCTTCTTCATAGCAGCTGGTTCCTCAGTCTTCACAGCTTCTTGTTGAGCAATCTTGGCCTCAACTTCATCTTTCTTGGCCTCAGCTTCAGTGACTTCAGCAGGAGTTGACTCATTCAACTCAGCATCATTAATGTTAGGATTTTCAGCAGTTTTCTCAGTTGGAGGTTCAAAAATGACAATCTCCATGGATGCAGTGGCTTCAACAGCTGGCTGTACTTCTTTTTCAACATTTTTAATCAATTGACCTTGGTCAATTTCATCAATCTTTCCTCCTTCACTGGTTTCTCCAATCTTTAATTCTTCAATGGCAGTCTCAACTCCATCAAAGAAATCTTTCTCAGCAGTCTTCTGGCTCTCATTTCCTCCTTCAGTGATGTCTACCTCCATGGCAGCAATCTCTCCATCATCTTTGTCCTCAACAATCTTGGACTCTTCTTCACTCTTGTCCTCAGTGCTCTTGGACATTTCAACATCTCCATCAGCTTGCTTCGATAACTTATCATCCTTCTCCATTAAGTCTTCAATGTTTAGATCAATCCCAGCAATAATGGATTGAATAGCTTACTTCTGAATTTTAATGTTCACCAAGTTGGCAAACAACCTTTCATCAGTTAACTCAAAAGTGGATTCCACTTCAGCAAAATATGTTAATCTGGCTTCCTCATTCTCCCACCAGTCCAGTCCCTTGGACTCAATCACTTTCCCAATATCATACATAGATTTCTTCCTTATATCAACAATCAATCTAAGATCATAGAAGGTTGATCTTAAATCAGGATATTTGGTAAGTTGGGGATAAAGTTGGTCTTGGAAAAATTTGGATTCATCTCTCAATGACATTTCATAGGTGTATTCAGAGGTTGTATCTGACTTGGATGAGGGTTGAAGTTCATAAAAAAGAATGGGTATGGAGGAATCAGACTTATAGGCAACTTTTTGAATGGTTGGATCATTCAAATGGGGGGTGGTTTCAACAGCTTTTGGGCTATGACTTGAGGGTTCATTCAAGTCTAGGTTTCCAGATGATACTCTTTCTTCATCATCATCACCTTCATCATCATCATCTGAACCTTCTAGTTCAGCTTGCTCATCAATATCCATTTCTTCTTCAGAAGTATCAACATACTCCTCTTCAGTTTCATCTTCACTCAAACTAGGGTTTGACATGGCCCTCTTTTTCTTGGACTTTGAGGCTGTCTCAACCTCCTTTCCTTTCCTTTCCTTCTTGGTTTTTTCAAGAATACTGATCACCATTTGTGTTGCTTCTTCACTCTTCTGCTTGGCAGATTTAGCTTGCTTCCTTGTTGAGGCTTTTGGTGACTTGATCTCCAGCCCCAATCTTTTCTGAGTTCTCACAGATAATTGTCTAAACAATATCTTGGTGGTGTTGAACTTTACTCCATCTTCAACAATGTCCTCAGGTCCATATTTGTATAAGAATGCAACAACTTTTGTACAGAAGGCTAGTTTCTTCTCAATGACTACCTTCCTTACATCCACAATTTTGAACTTTGTTTTCTCCTCTGCAAGTTTCTTCAGAAAGTAACCTTTCCAATTCATCGGCTTCTTTCCTCCATCAATGATAGCTTTCATCAGTCTTACTTTGGATTTGCTGATCTGGTCATAGCTTCCTGTGGTGCACATAACAGTCTTTGCAACCACATCAAGTAAAAGTTGATAGTCCTCTTTTAGAACTCTTTTGTGTAGACCAGATTTGAGAAGTACTGGTTTGTTCATCCATTGGTTGGCAACTTCCTGTTCATTGTGCCTCATATACTCTTCAGGATCTTCTCCAGTAGCATTCAGACCAAAGAATTCATCAAAGTTTTCTTCAGTGAACTCAAACTTCTCAGCAGTCTTCTTGGACGTGTCTGGTTCATGAGTCATAATATAACCAGATCCTGAGCTTTTTGGAGTGAAAGTGCCTAAGAACTGAGTTGTTGAAAGTTCCAGGCATGTCTTGGGGATGGCCTCGAGCCATTTTCTCAATCCAGCTTGCTCCAGCCAAGTAACTATTCTTCTTGTGTGTTTATTTGACAGATTGTCAAAGCACACAGTCTGCTCAAAGTGGAGCATGGTTGCTTCACTCAAATAATTCCATTTGATGTCCAAATCAGGAGCATTGAAGTCAACTAAAGATATAGCCAATATACAGTATTAGTATGGTTTAATAGCATAATATTACTACTAAAACACAAGATTAGGCTATCTTTGAACAGTATCTTGCATTTATGTCTCAGATTTACTGTGGATAACAAGCTCATATCATCATAATACCATATCCAACAATGTTTTAAACTTGTAATCATGTTCTCTAGACATAGTATGTGTATGAATCTAACACGTTTTTAAGCATTACACATGTATCTAACAGCATATCATTCAATAAATGACTAATCCGTAAAAACATGCATGTCTTTAACAGAAGATTATGAGAAATACTAACCCATTTCCAAAGACATTTTTGTTAAAGTTATAGAGCTTTGAGCAAAACTTGTAGATGAGCTTGAAGATTTTAGAGCGATTTAGCTTAGGGCTTTTTCAGAAATTTTGAAAACGTAAATTGTGAAAAATTCTAAGTTATGCTTTTATATCTCCTCAACTGTACAATTTGAAAAGTGTTAGGTGTAGGGCTGAGATTGAATTGATAAGATTTAATGGTTTAGATCAATTCTGTTACACCAAAGGACGCAAATGTCGTGTCCTTCGCACAGTGAGCTGCTTTTTCAGAAAATCGTGCAATTGATCGTCTTTTAGCAAAAATTTCTTGTTTGTCTGTTATGAGCATTAAATGCGTACTATAAAGATGAACATAGTTTAACTTTTATGAAAAAAGAAAACTTATCTACAGTCAAGTGACAACTTGACTGAATAACCCTTGACAACTTCTATTGAAGTTTCTCATGTTCTTTGTCATCCTCTGCGTTGTCCTTCGTAGTTTTCCTCGTAATTGAGTGTCATGTACTTTGTCCAAGTTTCCTGCATGAAAATTCTTGAAAATAATATCAGAATGTGAAAAATAAATTAATGAACTTTGTATTGTCTCATCAACTTATCCTTCCTAAAACTTCACTCTAAGTTCCCCCTTGGATTAATACTAGTATCTCTGGCATGAGTAAAGTAATTCCTTATACTTTAAACATTCTCTCCAGGATCTAATAAACCAAGTTCCATTGAAAGTTCCTTGAACCTTGTTTCAGCTAGGGGTTTTGTAAGAATATCAGCCTTTTGCTTATCAGTATGAATCTTTTCCATTCTGATGTCCTTTTTCTCAACATGATCTCTTATGAAGTGATGTCTAATATCCACATGTTTACACCTTGTGTGTAACACTGGATTTTGAGTAATAGCTATGGCACTATTATTATCACAATAGATAGGTACATCTTTTGTGACAACTTTATAATCTCTTAGCTGTTGTTTGAGCCATAAGATTTGAGCACAACAGCTTCCAGCAGCCATGTATTCAGCCTCTGTGGTTGAAGTAGCTACAGAAGTTTGTTTCTTGGAAAACCATGAAATCAATTTGTTTCCTAAGAATTGACAAGTGCCAGCAGTTGATTTTTTGTCTATCCTACATCCTCCATAGTCAGCATCAGAATAACCAGTCAACTCAAGGTTGTCTTCAGATGGATACCACAATCCTAAGTTCACTGTACCTTTTAAATACCTAAGTATTCTTTTGGTAGCCTCTAAGTGACTTTTCTTTGGATTGGACTGAAATCTAGCACATACACCAACTGCAAAAGTAATATCAGGTCTGCTTGCAGTTAGATATAATAAAGAACCTATTATTGCTCTATATTCAGTGGGGTTGGTATCTAATCCATCAATGTCAGGATCCATTTTCCAATTTGTATTCATAGGCATCCTAACTGGTTTGCTATTTTCACAGCCAAACTTCTTGATCATTTCTCTAGTATACTTAGCTTGATTGATGAAGATTTCTTTCTCAGATTGTTTGACTTGTAAACCTAGGAAAAAGTTCATCAATCCCATCATTGACATTTCAAACTTCCCTTGCATGAGAGTTGAAAATTTCTTGCACATATCCTCATTAGGTGAACCAAAAATGATATCATCAACATATATCTGTACTAACAGAAAATCATTTCCTTCACTTATCCTAAATAAAGTCCTATCAACTGTGCCTTTCACAAAACCATTGTCCAATAGGAATTGTGATAGTGTCTCATACCAAGCTCTTGGTGCTTGTTTGAGACCATAAAGTGTTTTCTTCAATCTATACACTTTGTCTCCTTCTTCAAAACCAGGTGGCTGCTCTACATAAACCTCTTCTTTAAGTACACCATTCAGAAATGCACTCTTCACATCCATTTGGTATACTTTGAACTTCATATGAGTTGCATATGCTAAGAACAGCCTAATTGCTTCTAACCTAGCTACAGGGGCAAAGGTCTCATCATAGTCTATTCCTTCATGTTGACTATAACCTTTGGCAACTAGTCTGGCTTTGTTTCTAACTATAACATCATTTTCATTTTTCTTGTTCTTGTAAACCCATTTAGCTCCTACAACATCCTGATGTGTTGGTCTGTCTACCAGCTCCCAAACATCATTCCTTTTGAACTGATTTAGTTCCTCTTGCATTGCTGTAATCCAGTTGGAGTCTGCCATTGCTTCTTCAATGGTTGTGGGTTCTGTTTCAGAAAGAAAACAACAAAATAAAGCACTCTCTCCATGTTGTCTCCTAGTGATTACACCACTAGTAGGATCACCAATAATCTGGTCTGAAGGATGAGCATCTAGCCATGTCCTTCTAGACTGATCATTTTCAGATAAGTTAGTCTCATTTGGTTCAACATTTAATTCAACATAAAATTCAGGAAAATTAAAGGCAGGATCAGTTTCATATTCAGGGGTGTTGTCCATGTCATTGACATTGGCATTTTCAGGTTGAGTTCCCCCTAAATCATTTGATCCTTGTACTCCCTCAGCATTACCAGCTTCGTCATTGGGAGAACTTACCTCAGGTTGAGTGGGTTCATTCAACTCAACATTGCAGTTTTCCTCATGGATATTGGCTTCAGGTGAGTTGTCTCTATCTTGATTGGCTTCAGATATGTTGGATATCTCGAGGTTGTCCAAATCAGGATAGTATACATCAGTAAATGTAGATTCTTTTCTTTCACCATCTCTTAGCCTTGTCACTCTTGTGTTGATTTCATCATGGGATTTGTCTTCTTTGTTTGAGGTCCTGTGCTTGAAAGAAAACTCATCAAAGATAACATGAGTTGTTTCTTCAACAATAAGAGTTCTACAATTATAAACTCTGAAAGCTTTGCTAGATGAAGAATATCCTAGAAAGATTCCTTCATCTGCTTTGCTATCAAATGTTTTTAATTGTTGCTTTCCATTATTGTGAATGAAACATGTACATCCAAAAATATGAAAGTAAGAGATTCTTGGTTTTCTCCCTTTGAAGAGTTCATAAGGAGTTTTTCCTTGTTCCTTTGTTAGCATGGATTTGTTTTGGGTGTGACAAGCAGTATTGATTGCTTCTGCCCAAAACCTCTTTGGAATCTTTGCTTCTGCTATCATGGTTCTTCCAGCTTCCTTGAGTGTTCTAACTCTCCTTTCTGCTACACCATTTTGTTGAGGTGTTCTAGCTGATGAAGTTTCATGAGTGATTCCATTTGCTTGACAGTATTCATTTATGTAAGAGTTGATGAATTCAGTTCCTTTGTCTGATCTGATCTTTACAATGTTCAAGCCTTTCTCATTTGTAATTTTCTTCATAAGTTCTGGCAGCTTCTGTTGAGTCTCCTTCTTCTTTAGCATGAATATTACCCAAGTGTATCTTGAGAAGTCATCCACTACTATTAGTGTATACTTCTTTCCACTGATGCTCACAGGGGTAATGGGTCCAAATAAATCCATGTGATGTAATTGTAATACTCTTGCAGTTGAGATGACAGCCTTTGTCTTGAAAGATGCTTTGACTTGCTTTCCTTCTTGACATGCTTGACAGATGTGTTCTTTTGTGAATACTTCATTTGGTAGGCCATCTGCTAAAGAAAATCTTGCAAGTTTGTTCAAAGTCTTAAAGTTCAGATGGTTTAGCCTTTTGTGCCATAGCCAACTGAGATCTTTAGAACTTTTTACAACTAGGCAGATATCTTCAGGGGATTTGTTCCAATCTGCAAGATAAACATTACCTTTCCTTGACCCAGTTAGTAGTAACTGTTGATTTGATTTGTTCTTAATATAACATAAGTTACTAGAAAACTCAACATCAAAACCTTTATCACAAAATTAATTGGCTTATTGAAAATAGATTGTGTTTCAGACCATAGACATATGAAACATTTAAAATACTTACAGTACCAATTTTGAGAGTTCCATAACCTTGGGTTGTTCCTTGTGAGTTGTCACCAAAAGTTACTTGTGGTCCATTTTGTTCAACAAAATCTGATAAAAGTTCCCTATTTCCAGTCATATGTCTTGAACATCCACTGTCCAAGTACCATGTAAGTTCTTTAGAACTTCTTTTCTTTGTTGATGGCACCACAGGAACCTGTTACAAATCAAAACTTAGGTACCCTTTGAAAGTTGGGTCCTAGAGGGTTAGATATACCTTTTGGAACCCAAACTTGCCTTATTTTCATTACTTGAAAAGGGCTAATTTGTTTTCCATAAACATCTAAATACACAATCTTCCTTTTAAATGCCTTAGGTTGAGATTGAGTATTAGTGTGAATCTTGGATGATTTAGAAGAGTTATATATATTCTTGTGAATATATCTGCTAAATCTATCTTTTGACTCATGTGCAGCATGTGATTCGGGTGGAATTTACACAATTTAGATGCATATTTGAAGCTCATTTGATGTTGATTTAATTGAATTATTGGTCGATTATCATTGTTTTGGTCAAAATGAGAGAAAGGTAGTGTTTTGTCGATTTTGTAGGAAAAACAATGTATTTTGGAAGCAAAACACCAACCATACTTCACTGGATCAAGAAGAGAAGCTGACCATTGGATTCGTCTCGAAAAACGGAGTGGAATGAAAAAAAGAATCGAGTCAATCGGAGGTCGGAAGCTCGAGATACAACGGAACGAAAAATGACACGGCCATGTGGGATTCCACCCGGGCAAGGCAACATTTCCAAGAGGTTCGAATTTTGGTCGGGTGGCATGCCCGGGTGGGAGCCACCCGGCCGGGTCACATCAAGTTCGGGGGTTTTTGGCCATTTTCTCCATTTTCGAAGGGCTAAAGTGCAAAAACTCAATTTTGGAATCCTTGCAACATATAAAAGGAGCCCTATTTAAGTTTTTGAAGACACACACTACCTTGGAGAGCAATTAACACAAACAATCACACATAGTCATAGGTGGTCTTCTTATTTTGCAATTTCTTTTGATAATTAGCTTAGATTCTTGTTTAGTTTAAGAATTCAAGTGAAGATTTCCATTGGGCTTTGTAAGTAATTGAAGTTTGTAGCTACATTTCAAGTTTTAAGGTGATATCTCTTTAATTCTCATTTCAATTTCCCAATTCTCTTATTTCTTATCTTCAATTTCTTAATTGTTATGGGTTTTGTGATTTTTTGCATTCTAGCCATGGATTTCTATCTTAGAACCATGGGCTAAGTCTTAATTGCCTAGGGTGTTGAAGTTTTGGTGGTTAAGTGGTGTAATTATGGATTAATTGCATGATTAGCTTAGGAATTGGGTGTATATGCTTCTAGTGTTGTGTTTTGCATGATTCAATTGATTAATTCACCCTATTAGCTAGCATTGTTAGTTTTGTCAACTTCAACGACCGTATTGGGTTGCATGATTAGGAATGTGTGTATGAGCTTGAATTAATCGATTAGAATTAAGATAGTAATTAGCTACACCGACCGGGGGTTAGTTGCTTAGATAGACGACACTAGACACTAGTCGATTAGAGGTCGTCTATTAGATTAGTGAAAGGGCGTCTCATAAACATTAATAACCGTGTTGAACGTGTTTATGAGACACTATCCTAAGATCTTATGGCATTGATTAGACGATATAATTGCTAGTTAATGCACGTGTCCACCTAGGCCTCACAAGGGATTGGTCGACACACACGAGTGATAGCCTTTAGCTCTACCCAATACATTAGGTTTGATTGGTGTATTTTGGCCCAATAATTCACCACACAACCTACAAAATGGATACACCAGAGGCAATACTCTCTCACCTTGCACTTTCGAAAGGAAGTTAGATATCTTGTTATTGCCTTTGTTCATTTCTTCTTGTTTAATTTGTTTAGTTTTAGTACTTGTGTTTTTAATTCCCGAAAATCCAAACAAACAAGCTTAGTTACTACAATGACATGATAATTTGCAACTTTAGGGATTCATTGACACTCAATTAAGTCCTTGGAACGAAAATCTACTTGGTCGTACTTGCGTACTACAATCGAACCCATACGCTTGTGGGGATCGTATTGTATAGTTGTTTAAAAAGTGCAAAAATACGAACCAAGTGCTTGAATCTCTGTGGATAGGCATTCAGATTACTTGATGTCCTTGGCATGTAGGATTCAAGCTTCTATACTCATTGTACTTAGGCTGGAAATTCCTTTGATAATTCATTGTAGGCCTTCTCATTTGAGTTGGTCTTCTTTGAATATCTTGTGATTTTCTTGCCTGAGTCTGAGAGTTTTTCAGCTGAGTTGTCTTCCATTGACCTTTACTCATCTGAATTGTCTCAGGCCTCTGAAATCTTGTCTTAGGTCTTGCAACCTTTGACTTGTGATTCAGGATAGTTGGTACAATGGGTTGTTTACCTTTGTCCTGTATCTGTAGCAGCTTTGGTTCAACAATTTCAGTCTGAGCCACAGATTTTACAAAGACTCTCTTAGTAATATTTGTTGAAGTATTATTGAGGCATGGTGAAGATGTTTTATCTGGATTGTAACCAAGTCCAGATCTTTGAGTCATAGGCCTTTGCATCCCTTGTAGTTTGAAAAGATGTTCAAACTTTGCCATCAATGCTTGGTAGTCTGAATCCTTACTCTCATGAAGCTTAACTTTTTCTTCCAACATAATAAGTTGTTCAGATGACTTGTCCTTTAGAGTATTCAACTCCTTAGTTAAGTCATTGCACAACTCATTAGTTCGCAGATCATGTTCAGCTTCAACCTGAGTAATTCTTTCAATCTTAGCATTCAAGACTTTGTTTTCTTCTAAGGTTTGATCATGAATCTCTTGTAGTCTCATGAAGTCTTCCATCAACTTACCAAAAGTGAGTTTCAGGTTGTCTTCATTTGATATCATTGTGCTACTAGAATTGACAGAACTAGAAATAGATTGTACCTCATCATTGTCTTCAATAGCCATTAGACACTCTTCATCACTGCTGTCAGTAAACATCTCAGATGATGAAGATGGAAGTTGCTCATCTTCAGAGGTTTCTTCTTCAGCTTTCAAAGCTTTCCTTTTTCCATATTTCTTGTCCCTCTTAGCTTGTCTTTCCTTCCTTTCCTTGGAGGTTAGCTCTGGACAATCATATTGGAAATGTCCTGTCTTCTTGCAGTTGTAGCATGTATCCTCATCTTCACCTTTCTTCTTTTCAGCATCTCTCTTCTTGGTTGATGAAGATGGATCTTCTTTGGAGTTGTCCCTTCTGGATCTCCTTTCATCATTCTTCTTCTCAGGTGAGTTGAACCTTCTTCTTCTATCTTGGTAAAACCTTTTGTATTTACCAAATCTAGAATTTAATCTTTCAAATCTTCTAGCCATCATGGCCAACTCATCTGAAAAGTCAGCTTTGGAAGTTCCTTTTCCACTCTTGCTTGATTTGCTGGTTTTCTTGGAATCAGGTTCATTGGATTTAGCCTTCAGTGCAATCCCTTTGCTCTCAGGTACCTCAGTGTTGTTCTTTCTATTCAAGTCATATTCATAGGCCTTGAGTTCTGAGAACACTTGTTGCATTGGCATTGTTGACAAATCCTTTGTATTCTGCATCATGACAGCATACACATTCCATTTGGTTGTCAAGCTCCTAATAATCTTCAGAGCCACTTCTCTCTTGGAGTATACTTTTCCAAGTGAATTGATCTCATTCATGATGTCTGTGAACCTTCCATCCAGTTGATCAATGTTTTCATCAGACTTCATCCTAAATTGCTCATACTTTTGAACAGCAACTTGAAGTTTGTTTTCCTTGATCTTGTCAGTTCCTTCACACATTAGAGCTAATGTGTCCCAAATCTCCTTTGCAGTTGTGCAGTGAAACACTCTACCCATTATAGCATCTGGAATGGTCTGATATAGGGTGTTCATTGCAACATAGTTGAGATTCTGCTTCTTTCTTTCTTCAGGAGTGAGCTCATCATCATCTTTTGAAATTTCTTGTGCTCCAGTTGCTCTTTGGGCTTCTGTAACATTTGTGTTGGGTTTCATGAACACAAATGGACCTTTAGGGTGTGTTTGTTTAGGGATTGGCCCATCCAGATTTGGATGGGCCATCCCCCATCCCATCCCTCTCCATCCCTCTCCATCCAAATACCCATCTCAATACCCATCCACCCCTATAATACACCTATATACCTATTTTTATACCATTACATCATCATATTTTTATATTAATTACTCATTCTCTCTCCTACTTTTTCTTCCATACATTTATTCTCTTTCCTACTTTTCTTCCACACATTTATTCTCTCTCCTACTTTTCTTCCACACATTTATTCTCTTTCCTACTTTTCTTCCTTACACTAATTACTCTACTAACTAACAATAATAAAATAATACAACATCACTATTGATTTGACATAAAGTTCTCCATCAACATCTATTTTTCAATCTCTATCCAAACACAATTTTTATTCAATTACTATTCATGGATTACCCCCATCCACATTTTTCAAATCTCCATCCCCATCCCATCCACCACAATCCCTAAACAAACAGCCCCTTAGTGATCACCCTTAGCATTTCATCATGGAGACAGGCCAAGTGAGCTCTCATCCTTATCTTCCAGAAGTCATAATTCTCAATAGAGAACATAGGCATTTTCTGGTAAGATATCTTGTTGATGGGGTTGGTTCCCATAGTAGTAGGTGGTGGAACAGCTACACCAGAATTCTCAGAAGAAGATGTGTTAGGCATACTGAATAATGAGAAATAAAATGAATATCACAAAAAGTGCACAAGTAGATCAGTTCAGGTAACCAAAGTTGATCCTCAAAGCAGTGGTCTTTAAACCCCTGCTCTGATACCACTTGTTGGTCCCAAAAGGAGTGTGACACGTGTATGGGGAGGGGGGGGGGGGGAATACACGTGTGTGTGTTTTTCAAAAACTTTTGCAAGTAATCAACACAAATAATCAGAGTCAAGTAAGTTACACAGTGTGTCAAGTCCTATGAAAATACTAACAGTAGATTCTAAGAATTCTTAACAGTATGCAACTTGTATGCGGAATAAATGATAGGCCCTTTTATACTCCTTAATTAATATGCACTTAGATACTAAGTTATCAAATAGCAAATAGCAGTTATAACAACACAAAAGCTAAAGCAATAAGATAAAAGCAGTAAGTAAGAACACAAGATGTATAGTGGTTCGGAGACTAAACTGCTCCTACGTCCACTCTCCTAATTTAATAGGATAATTTCTTAATCACTTTGGAATTAGCTTGTTTTTACAGTGCCAAGGTGCACTCTACTTCTTCTCCTTCTCTTCTCTTGATTTCTTACAACCTTCTCTCGTTGCAATACTCTCAATCTCTACTACGAACTCAACAATACTCTCAATCTATCTCTCAAGGTAAAAGTAGGGTTTTGTTCTAGTACCAACTAATTGTGTGATATCCTTTACAATTTAAGAACGAATATAAAGGATAGGATATCACTGTCTAGGCTTTGGATAATCAACAATAAGCTTGCCTAGTGGGGACTAAAGATAACACTCACAAATGAATATGCTTAAAAGCTTTTAATCTCTCGAGTGTTTTGAATACTTTTGAATGCTAAAATATTGCTATAGAACGCGTATGGCTTGTGTCTTGATGTATGTCCCGTCACACTTGAAATGATTCAAGATATGGCCTATTTATAGATGAAGTAAACTATCCGTTGGTGGAGATAGCAAAACTTATCCATAAATTTGAACTTTCAAATTGTTCAGGGGCCTGCATGCAAATAGTACATGTATTCACGTCCATTCTGCAATTTGCATTCCAATATCAGAGTTTGTTATGCGCAGTGACAGGTGGCTCTCATTCCTTGGCTAATTTGGAATAATTATGTCCTTCCCGCTAACGGCCTCGTACAGGGTAAAGTGCCTAGTCATTCCTCGTCTTTGTCCATAAGTATGCCAAGTCCAAAGTATATGAATATCCAAATTCATCATACTTGACTTTTGTCGTACATCATACTTGTCTTCATGAATCCTTGTCACTTTCTTCATAACACTTCAGCTCCTTGTCTTCAATGATACTTGTCTTTTGTGCTTTGTGCTTTCAGGTCATTTGTCATAGATTCAAAGAATAATCTATCTAAAAATTAAAGCTCCCTAACATATATGAGCTTTTCTAACCTGAAAATCTAGACTTGGCAAATCATCACACTTGGGGTTTTACTTAGGGTTTTGGTATCAAATCAAAATCAAATTTTCTTTTATTAATATAAACCATATCCCAACACCACTTCTTTTCTCATATGGTGAGAATGGATATAGAGAAAATATTCAATTTGCTACATCTGCGTTGCATAGAGCTTAAACGTGTAAGTCTGTTAGTTTTAAAGAGTACTTTACATTTCGACTTCAACATAGGAATGGCGAACCTTCTACAATTTTTTAAAAAATGCTCACTCAACAATTTATTGTTGATGCCTATACTATGGTTGAGGCTGGTAGACTTTTAAATAGTGGTGTTCAGGATGCAGTTTTAGATGGTTAGACAAATGCACGTGCATTGGGAAAGCGAGTTGTTTTACCACCTTCATTCACTGAGATTGAACGTTTTTTAAAACAGAAGAAACTTAATCCTGAAAATCGTCCAAATATAATATGTCGAATATTTAAGATTAAACTTGAAGGATTATTAAATAATATTCGAAAGAAAAAAATATTTGGGAATGTCAAAGCATGTATTTAAATTTATTTATTTATTCTTTAAATTTATAATTTTATTGTCATTTAATTACATGTTTTTACTACATTTTATATTTTAATATTTTTTTATCAATTTTATTTGTAGTTCTTTATACTATTGAATTTCAAAAGTACGGTCTTCCTCATGCACATATATTAGTGTTTCTTGAAAATCACAATGAGATTTGTATATATTTAATCTTGCTACATGAGTTTTTTTATTATAATTAATTATTCTTTATCTTATTATTTTTTTAGAAAAATAGTTACAGTTTCCATTTGGAATTGATATTGATCGCATTATTTCTGCTGAGTTACCTGATAAGGAAAATGATCCACAATATTTTAATGTTGTTTGTGATTTAATGATTCATGGTCCTTGAGGTACTGCAAATCAAGTTCTCCTTGCATGACCGATGAAGGTTCATGTACAAAACATTTTCCTAAAAGATTTATTTTAGAGTCTTCTATTGATGAAGATGGTTATCCTATTTATAGACGAAGGAATGATGGAAGGACTTTCAATACGAAGGGTTCTGTTTTTGGATAACAAACATGTTGTTCCTCATAATCGTTATCTTATTTTGAAGTATGACGCACACATCAATGTTGAATGGAGTAATCAATCAAGATCCATAAAATACATGTTCAAGTATGTCAATAAAGGACATGATCGTGTTACTGTATCGTTCTTTGAAGTAAGGAACAGTTTGATGGAAAAGCAGATTTAGATGAAGTTAAAATGTACTATATATGACTATAGGTTCATTTCTGAGAAAATTTCATTTTACGTCCTGTAACTTAGGCCTAATCCAGTTTATATCCTTTAAATTTCACTTTTTCAATTTACGTCCTAGGGTGTCCAATTTATATCCTTTTCGCCGGAAAATTGAAATTTCGGTCAAATAGTCCAATTTACGTCCTTTAAGTTTGAAAATTAAAATTCTGAAAAAAATTTAAAAATCTCATTAAAAACTAAAAATATCATTAAAATTTATAAATTGTGTAAAATAAAAATAAAAAATTCTAAAATTCTAAAAAAATTAAAAAATCTACAATTCTAAAAATTTGTAAATTAAAAATATTTTTTTTCTAAAAATCTCATAAAAACATAAAATTCTAAATATAAAAAATCTATAAATTAAAATTTAAAATTATACAATTCTAAAAACCTCATTAAAATGAATTTGACACGGTTCTACAATCAATCAAGGCGTGGAATACAAAAAAATTAGGAGTTCGAGAAAAAATTTAATGGCGGATGAGTCCGAATCAAGTCTATTTTTTATTATTTTTATTGGGTTTTTAGAATTTGTAATATTTATGGGGGTGTATTTAATTGAGATTCTGTTGGATTTTTTTGGACTTTTAAAATCTGGGGGTATTCAATCCGGATTTTTAAAAGTCTTTCAAAATTTTGAGGTATTCAATACGGATTTTAAAAAGTCTTTAGAAATCTTTAGGTATTCAACAATCTATGGATTTTAATACTCTATGGATTTCGTTGGATTCTCTTTCAAAAATATAAATAAATTTCACTATTCAAAATCTCTTCTAAAAAGTAGAGATTTCAACGGATTCTCTTAGAAGACTTGAAAGAGAAGAAAAAAAAAACTTTTGTTAACTATGTTTTTCGATAAGCATCACAGATTCTTCACCATCATTATTATCGTGAAAAAAATTACATCTCTGTATTTTAAAATTATGTTCTTTCTTTAATCCCAGTGGTGTTCGATATATCTAAAAGATTTTGGTGGTCAAGGTCGTCACTCCAGAAATGCAATTATTCAATCGAATTTTTGTATTGACTCGTGCTGGATTACATAACTTTTTTAGTAAAGAATGTCGCTCTGATGAATTTTCAGTCAAATATAAGGAAGATCAAGATTCACCACATCTCAACGTGGAAGAGGAAAATGGAAAATTTGAAATTGCTTTCTCAAGGCCAATTAGAACTGAATTAGAAGTTGAAATTGCTTTCTCAAAGCCAATTAGAACTGAATTAGAACTGAAGCTAATGCATGGAGAACTAGTATTGCATGCTATGTGGAAATGAAGATGAGAATAATAACGATGAATAATAATTTTTTTTTTAACTAGTTTTAGGGGCGTAGTTTATGGAAATCCATGTAAATCAATAAAAAAATATGTATTTCAAATCCTGTCAAATCTATAAAAATCCATATAAATCAACAAAAAAGTCAGTCAAACTCTGCATAGAGTCTATAGATTTTCTAAATACACGGACTTTTTAAAGTCCAAAAATATCCAACAAAATCTCAATTGAATACACCCCCTTTAATCTACACATTTTTAAAAAATTAATGAGATTTTTAGAATTTTTAATGAGATTTTTGAATTTCTTAATTTTAAGTTAAACATTTTCGATTTTTTGAATTGTAGATTTTTTTTTTTTATTTTACACATTTTATAATTTTTAATGAGATTTTTAAAAAATTAAATAAGATATTTTGAATTTTATTTTACACATTTTATAGTTTTTAATTTTAATGATATTTTAGGATTTTTAATAATATTTTAAAATTTTTAATGATATTTTTAGAAACTTTATTTATTAAATTTTAATTTTCAAACTTAAAGGACGTAAATTGGACTATTTGGTCAGAATCCCAATTTATTCCTCAGATTTCGGTGAGTTTGAAAATTTTCCAGTATAGGCCTAAGTTAGAGGACGTAAAATGATTTTTTCTCTTCATTTCTCCATGTGAAGTTGCTTGGAGAATTTTCAGGTTTGAGATTAATTACAGAAATCCACCAGTTGAACGTTTGAGATTTCATCTTCCTGATCAACAGACTATTTTATTTGGTGATGGTGCATGTTTGGAATCTATTTTGGAAAGACCATTAGTAAAGCAAGAAATTCTTCTAAATCAAGAAATTTGACTTATACTGAAATACCACAATTCTTGTATGGAAGCCGAAAACTAGAGAGTGGGTTAAAAGGAAGAGAGGTTTTTCAATCAGACGTATTTGTTACGTTCCTCCTGGTTTTGTTGAGGCACATTACTTGAGGATACTCTTAAATGTAGTTCGTGGACCTGCATCTTATGATGATTTGAAGAAATTCAATGTAGTAATTCATCCAACATTTCGGGAAGCTTGCTTTGCTAGAGGTTTGTTGGACGATGATAGATTATATGTTGATGGTATAGACGAGGTTAGTCGTTGGACTTCAACATTTTCGATGAAATCATTATTTGTTATGCTAATAACATCAGGTTAGTCGATAGAATTTTATTTTAAGTTTTGATTTGAATATGTAGTTCTTATATATAAAGAGAGGGGGATATATAAGATATGTTTTAGTGTTTATTAATTATCTAAATGAATAACACTTAAAATTAATTTATATATCTAAATCAATATAATTATGTGTGTTATTGGAAAATATTCATATATTTATTAAATTAATTGTTCATAATGTTTTAATATGTGAATTTATTTTTGTTGAAATATCTAATGTATATCTTTAAATGATATACTAATATGATTTATTATATGCTTATTTATCATATCAAGTATAAATGTCGATTTAATTTTAATTTTCAACAACGTTGCTTAAATTTATTACTTACTTACTTATGAAAAATCAAATATTTTATATTAATTTAATTTAGAATAATTAACTAAATATTTAAAACTATATACATAATAATTAAATAATAATGTGATTTTTATATCCTTATTTATCATTTTAAATATAAATATCTATTTAACTCCAAATTTCAATTACTTTGCATTAATTTATCACATTTTTTGTTTATGGATATGATGGAACAGACAAAACTTTTATATGAAAAACTTTGTCGGCATGGCAAGATTGTAATTAACATAGCTTCGAGTGGTATAGCTTCACTCTTTCTTCCTGGTGGACGTACTGCTCATTCCAGATTTTCCATATCAATTGATTTTACTGAAAATTCTACATGAAATATTTATCAAGGAAGTCCTCTTGCTGAACTCTTGATTAAATGTGATCCTATAATATGGGATGAAGCGCCAATGGTGAAGAAATATTGTATTGAGGCTCTCGATACGACTTTGAAGGATATTATGCAACTCACATATCCTTTATCACATGAACTGCTTTTTGGCGGTAAAACTGTTGTACTTGGAGGTGATTTCTGTTAGATATTATTCGTTATTCCAAAAGGAAATAGACAGGATATCGTTCACGCTACTATCAATTCATCTAATTTGTGGAATGATTGTACTCTTCTGAAACTGACTAAGAACATGATGCTTCAAAATCTGAGATCTTACGAAGTTCTACATGAATTGAATTCTTTTTTTGAATGGATAACATCAATTGAAGATGGTACTATAGGATCAGAAACTGAGTACGGATGTGATGTACAAATTCCTGAGGATATTTTGCTAAAGTGTGGTGATGATCCGATTTCTACTATTGTGGATAACATTTAACCCGATTTTAAGAATATGATGGATGATCATGACTATTTATAAAGTAGAGTTATTCTTGCACCCACGTTAGATGTTGTTAAGCCAATAAATGAGCACATGATTAAGTTAAATGAAAAAGAATCATGTACTTATTTGAGCTTCGACAGTCCTTACAGGTCTAATTTGAATGTCAATAATTTGTCTAATGTGCATACTCCTGAATTTTTGAATAGTTTGAAGTGTTCTGGTGTACCTAATCATAAATTGAATTTGAAAGTTTGAACACCGGTAATGTTATTGAAAAATATAGATCACTCAATCGGTCTATGCAATTGAACTAAATTTGTGTCATTTTTTTTTAGTATCTTTCTCTTTATTTTCTATCGTTTAAAAATTTGCATTTGTTTTATCTATAAATTTATAATATTTTTTTTTCTATTGGTAGGTTGGTTATAACCAAGTTGGGTGATAAAGTTCTTGAAGCTAAGGTTCTAACTGGAAGTAGTTGTAGACAACTGGTATTGATTTCGCGACTTACATTGTCACCTTCTAATCCTAGATTGCCTTTTAAGTTTCAACGTAGACAATTTCCGTTGATTGTGTCATATGCTATGACTATTAATAAAAGTCAGGAGCAATCGTTTTCTAATGTAGGTGTTTTTTTTTTTTTTTAAACCTTAGTCATGATCAATTATATGTAGATGTATCTAGAATAACAAATCGTCGTGGTTTGAAGATCCTATTATGTCATGACAACAATCGTGATTGTAATATCACAAAAAACGTAGTGTTTCATAACGTTTTTAGGAATGTATGATTTTATAATAATTTAATTTTTAAGTTTTATAAGTTTTAAGTTACCTATTTTATACTATTGATTTTAGATCATTTCATTATTTAATTCAATACAATTTATGTCACCAAAATTACTGTAATATTTTTTAACATTTTATAGTAATTTAATAATTTTGTTGTATCATAAATATCATATATTTCATTATTACACATTAATTTTATTTATTTGTATGCTAAGTTTAAATTTATATAGTATAAAACATCAATGTAACTAGATTTTAAGATTAATAATTTAGCAACATCTTATGAATGTTTATTTTATTATTTTTATAGATTCGACATAGTATAATAAATATTAGTTAACAATAATTAATTTTTTACTTATGATAATAAATATATATGTATATATATATATACATATATATTTATTAATATAAGTTAGTGATATTATTATAAAATTAATACATACTATAAATAAAATTTTAAATGTCGTCACATTTTTCAACATATCAGTCCGTGCACCAGCACGGGTGCCTTACTAGTAGTATAATAATCTATCAATTAGGTCCAACAGTAGTGTTTATGCCTCGCACCTCCAATATGATTTTGAAAATAATTCATTCCTATTTAATCAAGATTTCTTTTAATAATATATATAATATATATATGCACGTACTATGATATATCATATATATATATTTATATATATATATATATTTTATTTTTTTTTTTGAAATAATTTTAATTATATCCTTTTCATATATTTCTCGATAGTTACACTAAATTAAATTTAGGAAAATATCAATTTTGGTCACCCAATTTTACCTCTTTTCATATTTGGTCACCCACATTTAGTCACTATTAAAATTGGTCATCCAGTTATTATATTCTATCAAAATTAATCACTGTTAGTCAATCTGTCATTGACTATTGACTAACGGAGAAAGAGTTTTGAGCCGTGAAATTTCTCAAAACCTAAGGTTAAAAAATTCTCATGCATCTTCCAAACTAATGAAACAAACGCTGAAGCAAGAATGAAACATGTGAAAAAATTACCAATATTTACATTATATTTATAATAGCTCAGAAGGAATTCTAATGCATCTTCTAGAACGTAATTCAATCAATTGTTGGTTTACATTTTATATTATAGATAATGAGAAATCTTTCGCATGCATCTTCTAGAACGTGATTCAATCAACTTGCTGGATAGTAAAAAAAAATCAGTAAGTTTTTAATAATTATTTAACTCAATTATGAATTCATTTTTGTTGGTTTACTTTTTATTTTTTATTTTACAGGAAATGAGAAACTCAAGAAATAGAATAAAACTTTGTACTCTGTTTTTTTTTTTAACAATTGTACTCTGTTTTCGAGAAAATTTCATTTTACGTCCTGTAACTTACTTAGGTCTAATCCAATTTATATCCTTTAAGTTTTCACTTTTTTTAATTATAATTTAATAATTAAAATTTTATAAAAATCCTATTAAAAATTTAAAAAATCTAAAGTATCATTAAAAATTCAAAAATCACATTAAAATTAAAAACTATAAAATGTGTAAAATAAAATTCAAAATATCTCACTAAAATTTCTAAAAATATCATTAAAAATTATATAATGTGGAAAATAAAAATTTAAAATTTTGACAATAATAAAAAAAAAATTCTTCAATTAAAAAAATGGAAAATGTATAATTTAAAAATTAAGAAATTCAAAATCTCATTAAAATTTCTAAAAAATCTAAAAATCTCATTAATTTTTAAAAAATATGTAGATTAAAAATTACTAATTCTAAAAATCTAATAAGAATAATAAAAATTATTAATATTGCACTAAAAATCAAACTTGATTCAGACTCGTCTGCCATTAAAGTTTGCTTGAACCCCTAAAAATTCAAAATTTAATATTGTGGATTTTTTTTTTAAATATTTTTTAAATTTTAATTTATAGATTATTTTATTTTTTTGAGTTTTTACAAAGAAAAAAATTTTTAATTTACACATCTTCAAATTTTTAGAACCGTAGAATTTATAAATTTTTTTAGAATTTTAGATTTTTATATTTATTTTACACAATTTATAAATTTTAATGGGATTTTTAGATATTTAATGAGATTTTTGAATTTTTAATGATATTTTCAGAATTTTTTAATTATTAATTTATATTTCTTAAACATAAAGGATGTAAATTGGACTATTTGACCGGAATTTCAATTTCCGGTGGAAAGGACGTAAATTGGACTGAAAAGGATGTAAATTGGACACCCTAGGACGTAAATTGAAAAAGTGAAAATTTAAAGGATATATATTGGATTTGGCCTAAGTTACGGGACGTAAAATGAAACTCAAGAAATAGAATGAAATTCTGTACTCTGTTTTTTTTTTTTTAACAATTGTACTCTGTTTTCCAATTCTTGGTTTCATATTGAATTTGTATAATAATTGGAGATATAAACTTATTTCAATTCATTTCCCTATTTATAATTATTGGAGCATAATTTGTGGTGAAGCTTAATTGTAAATAATTTTCTAAAATTATAAAATCACGTTCTAGAAGATGCATCAGAATTCCTTCTGACCTATTATAAATATAATGTAAATATTGGTAATTTTTGCACATGTTTCATTAGTTCTGGAAGATGCATGAGAATTTTTTAACCTGGTTTGAGAAATTTCACAGCCCAAAACTCTTTTTCCGTTAGTCAATGACAGATTGACCAACAGAGTTATCAATTTTGATAGATATAATAACTGAGTGACCAATTTTGATATATAGTGACTAAATGTGGGTGACCAAATATGAAAAGAGGAAAAACTGGGTGACCAAAATTGATATTTTCCCATTAAATTTCCAAATCTACTCTTTGATTTTAAAGCGTGATTCTGCCCAATTTTAAATTTTATTTCGAACCGCCAACCTTAATTTAAAATTCAATTCCCTTATTTATTATTATTATAAAATTCTATTTTTGCTTATTTAATTATTTTAGGCAATGATATAATCAACATCCGTAAAATAAATATTTTGAATAAATAAAATCTTATTTTTATGGTATATTTAAGTTCCTAACTCTTTTCTCAAGAAAACTATTTTTCTCACCTATAAATAGAGTATCATATACAAAGCAAAAACAGGCATACAAATATTTTCACACAAAAGTTATAAATTTATTCTAAAAAGCAAAAACACGCATACAAATATTTTCACACAAAAGTTATAAATTTATTCTACTCTCGATTCGGCTCCAAGAAAATTAAAAGTATTGCATCAATTACATTCATTGCATCCACGACATATAATTGAGGTGGGATTTTCTTACTTACGTATTCACTTTGTCACCTTTAAATGTTATTTGTGAATTTAATCGTTGCTTAGCTACATGATCCTATGTTTATGCTTATTATGGGTTATTTCGACGGAAAGGTCGTTATAGCTAGCGGGGACTACGGTCCGGGATGGTAAGATCCTTGGGGGCAACTCCACCGTATACAGATTGGCCAATTTACTTGGTCAATATACAGATTGGTCAATATACAGATTGGTCAATTTACTTGGTCAATATACAGATTGGCCAATTTACTTGGTCAATATACAGATTGGTCAATATACAGATTGGTCAATTTACTTGGTCAATATACAGATTGGCCAATTTACTTGGTCAATATATGGTGAGTTGATGGTTACGTTTGCATTGATATTTAACTGTGACAAAGGGAATCCCACTGAGCTAGTTGTTTTGCTCACCCCAATCATATTAACATTTTTCAGATTAAAGATTAAAGGAGTTGCGGTGGAGGGACGGTGGATACGTGTCAAGGAATTAATTATTATTTAATTAATTATTATTTTAAAACTGCGATTTAACTAGTTCATATGTTACAAAAGTCACATCTGTTTTGTTGTATTACAAATTGAGTTTACCTTTAAAGTAAATTTATTTATTTTCAAGTTATTGATGTTAACTTTTCAAAATTGTCATTATTTTAATATTTATTTCCGCTACAAATATTTTTGTAAATTAATAAACACTACAAAAAAACTGAGATTTAGAGACGGATTAAATACCATAAACATTGTATCTAAACAGGTTAGAAACGGATTTTGGAACCATTTTCTATCTGTTCCTAATCGCATGGTATCTAATGTTATGAACGGTTTTCTAAATTCCGTTTCTAATAAGAGACGGACTTGAAACCGTTTTTTTCGGTTTATAATGAGAGACGGATTTTGACACCGTATATTCTCGTATCTAAACGATGAACGACCCGTTTTATATCCGGGTCAAAATTCCGTTTCAAATGTCGTTTCGTCTCTAAATCCGTATCTAAACGATAAAGGTCCGTTTTACATCCGGATCAAAAATCCGTCTATAATTTCGTTCTTAATTAGAAACGACGTTTTGTCGTCTCTAAATCCGTATCACAAGGCAAAAATTCGTTTCCAAGCCTTTATAATCCCCATTCCAAGCCCGAACCCGACCCGACACCCATCCCACCCTACCATGCAACCACCCCCCTCTCCAATTATTTAATCCCCATTCCAAGCCTTAATCCCAATCCCACCAAGCCCGAACCCGACCCGAACCCACACCGTCCCAGCCCGAACCCAACCCGACACCCATCCCACCGTCCCAGCCCGAACCCAACCCGACACCCATCCCACCCTGCAACCACCCCCCTCCAACTATTTAATTAACCTTTTTTTTTGTCTATATGGGAATTGAACCCAGGTGGGCAAGTGTCTATTATTGAGCATTTGCCACTAGGACAGATAACTCTTTTGTTTTATCTTTTAATATTAATTGTATATGTATATTAATTTATTTCTTTTACATGTATTCAAATTGTAACTTTTAAATTTATAAATGTAATTTTTTTTATGAATTTCTAAAAATTGTAATTACTCACGGCCGTCAATAAGCTGTAAAATACTAAGAACTATGCATAGTTTAGACACTTTATTTTATTATATTAGTTTAACATATATAATTAATTGATTAATTTGTAACTTTAAATAAAATAAAAAATTGTTATTGAATAATTTCAATTGTAAAAGTCGATCTTACTTTATAAATTCAAATAAATTAATTAAATTACATTTAATCTTTTGCTAATTTTTTTAAAATATTTTTATTAATTTTACAAATTTTATTATTTAAAATTTGTACTTTTATTAGGTGCTAAAATTAAATTAAATTTTAAAAATTGGGTTCGAACATGTGAGTTGTAACGATTTTTATTAAATTATGCGTTTATACTATATAGCACTAAATTATGCGTTTATCCTATATAACTGGACTCAATTACACACTGTTTTTATTAAATTATGCGTTTATCAAGTACACCGTGTACTTGAGTACACAACAGCTCTACCCCTGAATAGTATCCGGTGTACTTGAGTACACAACAGCTCTACCCCTGAATAGTATCCTATATCCTATATAACTGGACTCAATTACACACTGTTTTTATTACAGTAGTATACTTGACACACTTAAATGACAAATACAAACGAATCATACCTTTATATCTTTTGACAAATACAAACGGTTCATGGGTTATATGGGTTGGGTTTTTAAAGAAGACCCATCTATTTGACCCCCATTTTTTACGAGTTCACCACCAAATTCTACTTACTACTTGAATGGAAATTTTCATTTAAAAAAATTATCTTAAAAATAATTAGAAAAAAATAAATAAAAGGGTTGGATTTTTAAACAAGACCCATTTATTTGACTCCCATTTTTTGGGGGTTATGTTGAAGGGAATCGATCCCCCTCCAGTTAAAGAAAATTTAACAAAGTTACCCAACATGCTAGCGTCCTTAAACATGGCATATTTTCAAAATATATATATTAACCCACTTTTAAGAGGCATACTTTCGAGATAAATATATTAACCCACTTTTAAGATCTATATTTTAAATGGATCCAGTTGCAAATAATTGTAATTTATAGTGTTGCAAATAATTGTAATTTATAGTAGACGAATTGATAAGTAAATTGATATATTATAATAAAGGCTTGAGATGCACAACTTACCTTGTCAATCTTGATGGTTTGTGTCACTCACTTTCGATTCACAGACGTTCTTCCATTACCGAGATTGAAAGAAATTTATAGTAGGCAAAGTAAATTGATATATTATAATAAAGGCTTGAGATGCACAACTTACCTCGTGAATCTTGATGGTAGAGACAATGTTATTATTGTATAGTAGGCAAATTGATAATAGTAGGCAAATTGATAATAAGTAAATTGATATATTATAATAAAAGCTTGAGATGCACAACTTAACATTCTTCAGTTTCCAAGATTGAAAGAAATTTATATAGTAAGCAAATTATATTATAATAAAGGCTTGAGATGCATAACTTACCTGGTCAATCTTGATGGTAGAGACAATATTATTATTATTGACAGAGGTCATTAGTCCATATATTATATATATTGTCATATAAAAGATATGAAATATATAACATAATATTATTATAATATCTATATTTATTATATAAACTTATTTTCAAGAATGGACAAAAATTGACCTATTATTAGATAGGGATTAGGTACAGCCATATTTTTAAGAATGCAAAAAAATTGACATATTATTAGATAGAATTTAGGTTTAATTTCCCTTAAAATATATTTTTCAAAAATTTAGTAAAATTAATTTCTATAAATTAGATTTAACTTAATTTGTATCTCTAACCCCTTCATTGATTTTTAATTTTTATTTCAAGTTCATTTTGACACACAAAAAAAAATGATTTTTGATTTTCAATTTTTATTTCAAGTTCATTTTGACATAAAAATGATTTTTGATTTTTATCTCAATTGATCTTATTCCCTTTGTTTGTTATGGAGACTATTTTACGTACGTTGATTAGAGAATCAATTCTTAGAATATTTTCACTAGTTTATACTTTTTCTAAATTGATGATAGAATTATTTTTTAATCTAATTTTTTTTTAAAAATACTATACAAATTAAAAAAATTATTCAATAACATCTCCTTTTTTTTTAATCTAAAATTGATATATATATTGTCATATGGAATTGAAGATATAATATAATAATATTATTATTATAATATATATATCTAACGTAAAATATATTTACATCAATTTTTGGAATATTTTCAGAATCAATTGATATATATATTGTCATATGGAATTGAAGATATAATATAATAATATTATTATTATAATATATATATATATATATATATATCCTAAAATATATGTACATAGTATTATTCTAACATTTATATTTATCCAATACATAGAAGATATATTAATTAATTTTTTTTATTTTTACTATTTATTAATTAAATAAAAAAGTAAATAAATTAATATAACTCAATTCACCCGTCCATATTCTCTCATTCTCAATTCTCTCTATATATATAAGGTTTTGATTTATTTTTTTTATTTAATTTTATCATTTGACTAATTAGATACAGATTAGAAATGGTTAGATTCCGTAACGCAAATTTCGTGTTCCACCTTATCTCGTTTTATATCGGGGAGAAAAAATTGATTGTTTAGAGACGGTGATATATGTATCTAATCCGTATCTAAAACTTTCGAAATTGAAAGTCGTGTATCTAATCCGTATCTAAAACTTTCGAAACTAAAAGTCGTATCTAATCTGTTTATAATGAGAGACGGTTTTATTTTCGGTTTCAAATCTCGATTTTTTAACAAATTCGTATCTAATCCGTATCTATTAGAGACGGATTAGGTGTCCGTCTCAAAATTTCGGTATCAAAATCAGGCTTTTTTTGTAGTGAAATTTATCTACATATGCCTTTTGAAAATTAAGATAAGACAGTATTTTATTTAATTGGCCTTCAAAAGTAAAATATGGTGTTTTCATATAGGCCCTAAAATTGGGATGTGACAGGTTGGGTTGGGGTCGGTTAGGGCGGGGCGGTGTAGGTATGGTACGGGTTGGGTCGGGTCGAGTGTGGGTCGAGTACGGAAGTGGGTTTAGAGAACGATTGAGTTGGGTTGGGGTCGGTTCGGGCGGGTCAGGTGTGGGTTGGGTACAGGTTGGAGTGGGTCAGGTGTGGGTGCGTGTTGGGTTGGTTGAGTGCGGAAGTGGGTTTAGAGAATGATTTGTAAATCGGATATATCCATAGCCAAATATTAGAGACAAAAATATGGGTTTCATTACTAACATTTGCAACGAAATTAAAATATTTATCGCAAAAAAATTAGCTACGACGAAGTAAGGAGCTACTATTTTAGAAACGGAAAAATTTGTCGCTAATTCTAATATTTTCGTCGCTAATGTGAGTTAGCGATGAAATAATTTTGTCGCGGGATATGTTGCTATACACCCGTCGCTAACGTGTTTGCGAAAAATATTTGATTTTCCTCGCAAACATTTTGTGATAAACGCATATTTTCGTCGCTAATATTTTGCGATGAAACTTATATTTTCGTCGCTAATATTTTGCGATGAAACTCAAATTTTCGTCGCTAATATTTTGTGATGAAACTCAAATTTTCATCGCAAACATTTGCGATAAAATTAATTTTTTTTGTCGCAAACACGTTAGCGACGGGCGTATAGCAACAAATCCTGCGACAAAATTATTTTATCGCTAATTCACGTTAGCGACGAAAATATTAGAATTAGCGACAAATTTTTTAACGGCTAAATTGCAGTTTTCTTGTAGTGGTTAAATGGACACACTATCACATTTTCTTTTATATTATATCGAATTTCATTTCAATTTATCAAAATCAAACATTCACCCCTTAAAAAATCCCTAAATTTTGAAACCCTAAATCTCAAGCAAATTTATCTCATGGGTTATTTAAGAATGTTCTTCAAGCATGTGATTTAGGATTTGAGAATTTTGGTTTTTTTTTTTTTAATTGGATGAAAGTAATATTTTGATAAATTGAAATGAAATTTGATATAACAAGCACAAAGAAATAGTGATGGCGTGTCTATTTCAATCGAAAGTATTAGTTTGACCCATCAAAATTCATGAGTTTTTATTATTAGGGGTCGGGTGAAACATAATTTATATAGTTTAATAACTCGTTAAAACAAAAATAGGAGTGCATGGTTTTTTTATACAACTAGCTAGTCGTTTTATTACCGATCGTAATTCATTTATCAATGTATATATTGTCAAATGTACTTGTTTCCAAATTTGATGAGGTGTAATCTTATTAGACAATAACCAGGTTGTGTTTGGACCAATTTGGATCAGGGAATTTGATTTGAGAAGATATTTTAAATTAAATAATTTAAAAATAGATGAATTTCAAATGATATGATTTTTAATGAAGAGTCTCAATTTTAATTATTTAAAATTTGATCCATTCATTTACTTTTTAATCCAAATAAATAGAGTAAATTTAAATTATGAATTTAAAATTTATAGCTAAAACATCAAATTATTATGGATTTTGGTGAAGTTTGTATATATTAAGTTAATAACCCATATATTTCTCTCTAGCGCATCAAATTGGTACGTACGCTTGCAGTGTGTATATAACTATATATAAGTTAGTTGATTAATTAAGAAAAAAATACCAACACAATTAAATATTCAACAAGATGGAAGCTGAATAAAAACACGATGAGATTTAAAACACACAGGTTTTTCAAAAGGTGAAATTAAACTTAAATAAAAACATAACAAAATTAAAAAAGCAAGTTGGTGGCATGGCTTCACAAATTCTAACCACTATCATCACTATGCAGCAAGCATCATCCCACGAGACAACAATTTAACCACCACCAATCCATCCTCCACACCAAAATCTGTTTGATAGCAGCTATTATCTGAGTAAAAAAATATGGAACTTCATGATCACCAAGTTGAAGAATTTAATCAAAAGTGAATGAATAAGAACACAACTTACTTTACTTAAGAAGAAGAAGTTGAACAACAAACAATATCTGCTTCATCCAAACTTGGTGACACTAGGCTTTCAAGATAAGTTGTTACTACAGCTGGTCCAAATCGTTTATTCAAATCAGATAACTGACGGCCCGTCTGTGGATTGGTGGAATCATATATTCTTAAACTCGTCCAATAGTTAATTAAAATCCTGCCATCTCCAAAAGATAACAATGGGCGGGGTTGGGGAGGTGGGAAAAAGTAATGATCCAAATTCAGAAAATAGGGAATGGAAAACTGCTTAACCCATGAGTACTCTTTCATCACCCACACATCCATGTAACTGTTATATCCACAGCACAAAGCAACACAACCATCCAAAATCTCAACCGTGACTCTAACCACATTATTATTGTCCTGACCAAACTTAAGAGGAAACTCAACAAACTCGTCGGAAGCAAGATCCTGTGCAACAATTAACCAGTGGGTAGATCTACATACAGGCCAATATATGGCTCCATTCAAGAACTGGCTGGGGCAACGAGACGCATCCCCACCCGGCCAGTTGCTCAAAGCCTTCCAAGAGTTGGAACTCCTACTGTAAACTTTTAATTTATCAGAAAACTCCACTACTTTATAATCATCATGCACTTTATCATAACCAAAACCATGACTCAATCCTGGGCCATGACTAGATAAATGGGTACCGGAATAGGGCAACTTTTTAAATTTTCTGGTAGCTGGATTCCACAATATGATGTTGTTGCCATTAGGAAACGACGTCAAACACACCAACCCATTACAAGATCCCACAATCCATCTAAATTCATCTAAGGGACAATCAAGCAGCTCATCATATACAGGATTTTCATCCTCTACAGAGTAGACGAGATCAGTACTTGACTGAGAAACAGAGGAAACAGAACAAGTATATAGGTTCTTGATGTTAGTGGTGCCGAAAATGAGTCTTTCATTTTTCTTGCTTGAAATGTTGAGTTGAGCCATGGCGAATTGGTGAGTGGATGTTAAAGAAAGCCATGATTTAGAAACACACATGATTTTCAAAAGGGATTTGACAGGCAACCTCAACAGGATTTCTCTGATTACTTCTTCCGGAATATCTATCGCAGCCATCTCCCCTAGCCTTATTAAAATATTATTTCTCATGCGTGAATTTATAAAGAATATATACAGAGTGGAAGGGAATAGAAAACCTAGTATCAATGGGCTCCGGCCCATGGCATGGCAGTACAAAAGGAAAACAAAGAAACATGGCAAGTCATATATTCCATATAAAGTTTCTATGTCCTTTTTAAGAACAAAACACGGATTAAGGTATCTTTCTTTATATGGAAATTGAGAAAACATGCATATTGGAATACTTGGATTCCCTAAACATTAAATAGGAGAGAAAATCCTAGAGAATCTAACCAAAATTCAGAAGATACAATTTGTTAAACATAGAAATCCCGAGAGATCAATTTAGTCAGAAATTGATTGTTCCTGTGTTGGCATTGACGTCATCACCAACACTTATAATATGATTAATATCCTTCCTAATCCAAAAAAAAAAAAAAAACACATAATAATCATCCTAAAAGTTAATTTTGCCCAACGTGTCGTTTTTATATTTAATTGATGACATGGGTCACAATTTGATAAACTTGTTTGGTTTCTTTAAAATATAACATATAATTAAATTATTGATTTAAGCTTTTTAAATAAAGCAACTTTTTATCAACTTTGAAATTTAATTAATTGACTAATTTTCCAAATTCATCAAACATACCATCAATGGAAATTCTAATTATGTATTGAATCAATGAAATTAGGAAATAAATTATTTCACGATTTTCTATTCCTTGAAACAAATACGAGGTCCCGAAAAGAAAAGTGTGAAAGTAATTGCGGGACGGAGGGAGTACTACAAAATGGAGTACACAATTTTCTCTTTAAATTATTTAAATATATTAATACGTAATAATATTTACTAACATTTCGCGTAATACGCTGGTGTTCATCTAATATTCTATATTTGTGAGAATATAATGGGACACGTGTCACAATTTCACCGCTATATCACAATCTCACTTCACAAAAATCGTCTATTTCAAAATCCCCACGGGGATGTTTGTTTTGGGATGGAAAATTCGGATTTGGGATTCGAAACTCCACCTCGTTACAGTTTGGGATTTTGATTCAAGATTTCAAAATCCTACTCTATAACCCTATAAAAGTCAACTCTATAAATACCTACAAACCTTATATAAATACCTATAAAACCTAGGGAGGAGTTTTCTCTAGTACAATTGGGAGCATTTAAGTGTGTAATGATACATGTGGTTAATAAAGTGGGAGGAGATACAAATCTTAAGGGGGCAAAGACCATTATGCCCTTAAATTTCTTTTCTGCATAATTTGTCTTGGAATGACCAAAACCATTTTTGAGAAGTAAAGCCCCCCTGTCCAATCAACCTGCATGACACCCATCTCACTCCAACCTTTCAACTCTCAGTTCATTTTCCACTTTCAGACTTTTAACCTTTAACTCCCTTAACAAGTTCATCACTCTTCCAAATTTTCCCAGTCGGCGATTCGCGAAAGAAGAAGGTGGACAGCTTGGTTTCTTGATTTCTCAAGGCGAAACAAGTTTTTGACTATAAGGTAAGCTCCGATTTTTCTTATAATTTAGATGCTGGGATATTATTTAGCTTGGGATTCTCACCTTCTATGAATTTTAGTTTATGAATATAACCTTTTAATTTATATTTTTAATTTATATTTTATTAAAAAAAATTATTCAAAATTCGTTTTAAATTTTGTGTTTCCCTCACTAAAGGAATTATTTTTATTCAATTTTTTATTTATATTTTATTCAATTTTTACTTAAAAATTTTATTCAAATTAATTTTAATTCTGATTTTCATTGATTTTTTTTTTCAAAATTTTAAGTAAAAAATATTTAGTTCAATTTTCTTTATTCAAATTTTTTATATAAAAATATTTATTTGATTTAGAAAATAATATGAATAACTCGTACATAATCACTATGTCAAATTATATCAAATATTTTAATTTATATTTTTTACATAATTAAATATGAAATATCGACATATATATTGAATATTGAACACTAAATATCAATATATATTGAATATACTTAAATATTGAATACGTTGACACGATTATTGAACATATATAATTACATTTAATTAAAATGTTCACATACAAGACTAGATATACCCAGAAAAAATGAAATAAAATGTGTTGAACATCCATATATATATTGAATATAATTATATATATATATTGAATTTCAGATATATAATTGAACACCGAGATTATGTTTATCGATTCACAACAACCAGAAAAATACTATACTACCTCCGTCCCTGAAAAGTTTTCATAGTTACTTTTACGATATAAACGTATTTACCCTTCATACAATATCGTTTGGGGTCCATCATACATTCAATTAAAACTACGTTATTTACTTTATATATAAAAGTTTACAAAATTACCTTCAAAGCTCTAATTATTATACTTTTTCCTTAAACTTCGTTCCATCAAATGAACGCTTTTCAGGGACGGAGGGAGTATTAATTATTACATATTCAACTTCCCAACAAAGTATTCTCCAGCTATTCGACAATGTCCATTTGTGTAAAACGAAAGAACATTCAACTAATTGAAAAAAAATTAAACACTATTGGAACAACATTTAACTACAATACGCGACTCTCTCGAATTTAAAACTTTTTTTAATTAAAAATAAACAATGTATTAAAAGCTTTTTTGAAAACAGAGTAAAAAACTCTGTTCTCATAGATCTGGGACTTGAGAAAAAGAAACTTTGGAAACAAAAAATCATACCCAGACTTTACAGCTCGGATCGATAGAGTTGGAATTACAATCAAATAAGCAAATCCATTATTTCAGACACAAAAAAATTCAAAACATCTCAGAGTCGAATGAGATACATGAAGTAGATGTTGTACCGAAAACGAGAAAGCACAGATCCGCGTAGGAAGAAATAATGGAAGAAATAGGGGAAAACTTATTTTCAGAAAACCCTAGATCTATGCCGCCATCACGCGAGCGGCGTAGATTGGAGAAGATGAGCACCTTGACGGGGCATTCAGGCTCTGCGTAGATCGGAGAAGACGATCTACTCCGGCGAACGAGCCTGAACTCCTTCGCCTCAACAATATTTCGGCCAGTAAAAAGATCAGATCTGCTTCATCGGGCCTTCGTCGACAGCTTCTTCTTCCATAACTCGGATCTACTCCGACGAACGATCTATTGCGTTCGTGACCGGACCTCGAGAGCCTCGTCTTCGTCGATCTCTCCGGCGCCGAACAGATCGACCTCGACTCCGCGAAGATCAAGACTCCATCGTGACTGCTCTTCGACTTCTTGCGGATAATCGGAGGTGTGGGAGGGGCGGCGTCGCGAGGCAGGGGGGATCGACGGGGCGGCGAGGAGGAGAAGGAGACGACGGAAATTTGAGAGAAGATGAAGAATTACATCTGTATTGCTGAAACCCTCGATTACTCCGAAAATAGAATCACGATCAAACAAAAAATAAAATCTAAAACGAAGACGACGGACATATGAAATGATATGAGAAGAATTCATGATATATTTGAATTTGAAATGGGGGAGAAAGCTGGGAAGAAGGGCCAAGAAGGGACACCTTGACTCGATAGAAATACAGGCGAAATGAAAAGTGCGGATGAAAAAGAAAAGCAATAACTTATTAAAAAATAAGGGGTATAAGAGACAATTTACCTGGGATTTTGTATTACCAAGTGGAAGAATTTTTTTTTAAAAATCTTGTGTATCTTCACACACTTAGGGGGCAAATTTTGTATCATGGGGTTAATAATCCTATACTATAAAGTTAAATCTTAGCTTACATAAATCCCAAAACAAACACAAAACATAAAAAACATTAGGATTTTGAAATCCACTAGATTTTGAAATCCGAATTTCAAAATCCTCAAAATCCCAAAACAAACATCCCTACGTTCTCATTCTCATTCTCAGACATTCTGATTTAACTCATTTTTCCTATTTTAATTTTAAAATAATAATTCAAAATTTTAAATTATAATTATTATTTTTAATCTCTCTCTTTTTCAAATGGGTTGGTCTGCTATGGACTCGAGTGTATGTTGTGCACCCTAATCCATGTTGCACTTTTCAGTTTTACTAACTTACACTTTTTGGTAAAAGGTGTTGCACTTTTCAATTATTAAACTGTATAATAATATTTTTAGTCATAGTTACTTACACTTTTTAGTAATATTGTGTTGTACTTTTCAGTTTAATAACATACCCTTTTCTTTAGACTAGGGTGCACAACATGCACTCGAGTGCATACTAGACTTTACCTTTTCAAATTCTTCCATTTCAAATCTTAATCTTATCTTAATATTTTTTTGTGAGAATATAATTGGACACGTGTCACAATTTCACTACTCCATCACAATCTCTCTCTTCACCAAAATCGTCTATTTCAAAATCTCTCAATTCGATGGCATTCTGATTAAAAAAAAATCCATTTTTACTATTTTAATCTCAAATTATAATTCAAAATTTTAAATTATAATTATTATTTTTAATCTCTCTCTTCTTCAAATTCTTCCATTTTACCTCCATACTTTTTTTCTATAATTTTTTCTCATTCTTTCACTATTTATTAATTTTTTTTTTCTTTACTTTCATTTTTTTTTTTAATTTTATCTCACATTTCTTATACGAGACTTCATGCAATTTCATTAGGGTGAATCTCTCACATAAAAAAAATGGAGATCAAGTTCATTTTTTAATCTTCCTACCGTTTCTCTTTTTTTTTTTTCTTCCATTTTTTTTCTTCAATTTTTTCTCATTTCTTCACTAAATTAAATCTCTATTCTCTTGGTAGGCTTATCATTAATGACGATCTAAGGTGAATGATTTTAAAAAGAGGTACGTATGATTTGAATTTTGAATTATTTTATTTTATTGAACGTTTTTTATTTTGCTTCCATTTTTTCTATTCTCAATCGGCTTATCATTAACATTAATGGTGATCTTACAGAGATGAATGATTTTAAAAAGAGATACGTATGATTTGAATTGTAAATTATTTTATTTTATCAAAGAGCTTATCATTGGGTTTGAATACCCAATAATACCCAATATTTTTTCTGATAATTTTTTTTTGTTTTGCTTCATTTTTTCTATTTTCAGTCGGCTTATCATTAATGACATCTTATAGAGGTGGTGAATGATTTTAAAAAGAAGTATGTATGATTTGAATTATAAATTATTTTATTTTATCCAACAGCTTATCATTAATGGTTTGAATACCCATTAAGCTTGATTGAGTTAATTGAGAAAATAATGTGATTATTTAAATTTTAGAATAATTAAAATAGATAAAATTGTTATAAAAGGTTTATAAGATAATTATTTAAAATAAAAAATTATGAAAAATAAAGAAAGAATTTAAAGAGAGGAGATTGAAATAGAGCGTAAAAATGTCAAATTCTATCCTCCGGATAAAGAAAACTTTACAAATATTAAAAAGGTCAAATGATATTTATTCTTTATTTATTATTAATATTTTTTATATATTTAATATTTATCAAATTATCATACTAATTTTTAAATTTATTTATAAATAGATAAATATAAAAATTCTACATTGCAACAAAGTGAAATATTAAATAGATAGTACTTTGTAAAAGTTATTGTTTTTGCATAAGTTTCATGTTAATTGGATAATAAAATTTTATGAGTGAAATACTACTTAGATAAATTTCGTTCTTCCTCAGGTAATCCAAGTATGATTAGAATTCATTCTTATTGAAGATACCATCCATCTATAATAGGTTTGTATACTTATCTTTAAATAAATTAAATATCACTACAAAAAAAGGCTTGTTTATCGACGGACATGTCGATGGATTTTTGGTCGGTATTGGGTCATACCGACGGATTTCGTCCGTCGCTACCGGATTGGTCGGTATAGTTTACCGACCGAAAATATGGTTCTGTCGGTATGTACAGACGGATTACCGACGGTTCTTGTCAGTCGCCAGTAACGACGGATTCAATTCCCTCGCCAAACAAACCAACACATTTATGGACCGGGTCAAGATTCGGTCGGCATATCCGTCGGTATTTATCTGTCGGTATATTTTCATCGGTATATCCGTCGGTATAATTCTATCGGTATATGCGTCGCCATATCCGGTGATATGATGGACGTAGTGTTTTTTTGTTTTTATAAAAAACACAAAATGTTCCGTCGGAAACTGTTAATAACCGTCGGTATTACCGATGCCATACCGACAAAATATTTAATTATTAAACAAAATTCCAGGTCTGATCGGGATCCGACCCGGGACCCACTGGACCCGACCCGACCCACGAACTGACTATTTAAATTTTATGAGTGAGATGCGCCTGCCATTGGGACAAGTCGATTTCTAGTTAATATTCTGATATTAATTGTATATGTACTTCGACTCATTTTTTTTTAACTCACAAAATTAATTTTTTTAACTTATATTAATAATTAAATTTATAACTTATAACTATTGTAAATTTAATTTTTTAATTTTTTTGAATTAATATATTGTAAAACTAGTTTTTTATTTGATTGAAATTTTAAAATTTGTATATGTTATACATTATTTACTTTTTTTTTAAAATAAATTCATTTAATTTATATATTTTCATTCTCACAATTATTAGTGGTGATTAAATTATAAGTTATAACCAAATGATAAATAATTATCTCTTATAAATTGTACAAAATAAAATAGGTTACATTAATTTAACATCTTCTTCTTCATCTTCATTTTCATTATTTGCCTCATCTTCCTCTTCCTCCTCATCTTCTTCATCCTCATCATCTTCATCCTCCCTCTCGTCATGTTCATCCTCCTCCTCTTCTTCATTTTCATTATTAAAATAAGGTTTTTTATACTAAAAATTAATTAAATGAGAGAAGTAGAAGTTCACCTTTCAAATGAGTACATCCACTTGTATTACACCGGACCACCAATCCTAGCTTCATACGCTAAGTGAACATGTAAGTGTTCCATCGAGTCAAAGAAGCTAGGTGGGAAAATTCGTTTCAACTTACACAAAATCACTGGAATGTCTCGTTCCAAACGATTCATATCATCGACCTTGATTGTTGTAGACGTTAAATCTTTAAAAAAAAAAGACTTAATTCAGTCATAGCCCTCCACACATTCAGAGGAAGAAGTTCTCGAAACGCAATAGGTATCAAGCGTTGCATAAAAACATGACAATCATGACTCTTTATCCCTGCAACTTTGCCTTTTGTTGTGTCTACGCATCGACTCATGTTTGACACGTAGCCATCCGGAAAGTTCAACTCTTTAATCCACCTACACAATTCCTATTTATGTGGCTTATCTAGTGTGTAGCAAGCCTTCGGATATTTACCTGAGGGGACTGGGGGAACAGGCATGTTCACGTTGGAGGTTAGTCGTGCTTCAGTTCCCACAACTCAACATAATTAACATCCTTACACAAGCTCTGCGTCGTCCCATCCTCCCGCCATGTCATTCTCCATTCGTACATTAAATCCTTATACCGCTCCTTCGCAGCTGTACACAAAAATGCTTGAACATAACCTCGTTCGAGTAGATCTCCCGATCCCAAATGGTATGTTTCTGCACATATAATAAATTGTTTAATATTGAACAAACAACAAACATTAATTAATTAAGTAATTAATTACTACCTGAAATTCCTCGAAGTACGCCCACTTTTTTTGTTTTGGGACCTTCTTCCAGGTAATTGCACCCGCACTGATCGGTAAAGTGAAAAAAGCAATCGTGCATGCCCTGAAGACCTCGTTACCAGGTAACAATCTGTGACATTAATTAACAAACAAAACACATTATAAATTAAAACAAATGCGAAATTATTAATTATTAAACAGTAAAATAATTTAATTACTTACACTCCTCTGAGTACCCAAACGTGCTCTCGGCCATCCCGAGCAGGAACAGGATGCTCCCTGCCATCTACATGTGCAGACGACTGAGACGATGGCTGTGGAATGGGTGGCGGCAAAGACTGTGAAATGGATGGCGGCGGCGACGACAATGGTGCCCGACGTAGTATAGGCGGCACCTCAAGTCTAAGTGCGGCTCGACTCTTCCTCGATCGGCTACGTGACCCCGAGGCCCCGCGAGATCTCGAACCACCAGCACCATCTTGACTCGTCTATTTAATTTAAACATTCAAATTAATAAATATATATATATATAATACTAATTAATAATTAATTTCTTAATATAATAAACAATAATCAAATTAAAAGTTAATCCCTAAACCCTAATTTATTCAATTAAAAATACCTAATTTAATCAATAATAACATATTTTAATCAATAATAACATACTTTAATAAATAATTTCCTATTTTATTCAACAATACCTAATAACATAAATAATAACATATTTTAATAAATAATTTTCTATTTTATTCAAACCTAATTTAATCAATAATTTTCTATTTTAATATACAATCTCCTAATAAATTTAGTAATAATTTTCTAACTTTAAAATAACAATTTCCTAATATAATTAACAAAACCCCTAATTTAATCAATAATTTCATAATTAGTAAATCAACAATAACCAAGCTAATTAACAATAACATAATTTAATTATGTACACTCCATTCCGCGTACACTTAAAATTAAACAATTTATATACAATTAATAAAAATGCAAAACAATAACTTAACAAATAACATCGATCAATTTATAAATAACTATATACATCAACTATACGCAATTATCCACGTACAATATCAACTAATTAATTAGATATATCAACTACATACATGCAAACTAATTAACTATATACATCAACTACATACAATTTCATATTAATCTATATAACAAATTAAATTAACAAATGCAATTTATTTCATAATGGGCATTACAATATAACTTAAAAATTAATTATTAATAAATTAAAAACTTTAAAGGAGATATTAAATGTAAATTAATCAACAATAAATTGTGCTTAATATCTTCAAATTCACTATATTTGAAATCAATAATCATAATCATTATAAAATTGTATTACATATCAAAATCATTAATTCACCCAAAGTTTGAAAATTCCTCTCTATTGAGATTTTCTTATTAATAATTTAAATTAGTTATAACAAATTAAAAACTTTAAAAGAGATATTAAATGTTATAAATTAATCAACAATCAATTGTGTTTAATATCTTCAAATTTAATATTAATTTAAATATAACCCCCCATAATAAAATATGACTGACTTTAAAAATTCACAATATTTAAAATAAATAATTATAATCATTATAAAATTATACTACACATCAAAATCATTAATTCAATTTTTTTCTTCATAACTTTATTTCTTCACTTCGTGTTTTTTATGCATTCCAGGTTCTTCGTTGTTTGCTTTTCTAAAATATTTTTCTTCAATTCACCTCCACATCACATGACAACAGGTTTTTTCTTCACTTCTACATCATTCAAACTCTCAAATCTCAAAGTCTTCTACCTTCTCAAGATAAAATGACTGAAAGTCTAAGCCATTGTTGCCCCTACAAGAAGTCAGCGTCGCTGCAAGGCTACAATACGACTTGAGAAGGAACAAAGATATGTCTTATCAACATAAATAATACATGCAACATTTGATATTCATGATCAAAACAATATTAACCGTAAATATATGTATGAAGAGAGTATTAAATTCGTTGTTTACCTAGAATAGTGATACCCCACGAATTAACCGAGAATATTTCCCATTTTTATGGACAAATAAATATTTGAACAAATGAAATATGAGATGATTGACATGAAAGTAAGTTGAGGAGGTTTATATAGGAGTAAGATTAAGAAGATACAAACTTAAAATGGAGGGTTGAGATTAAAAGATAAAATTGTAAATGAATGAGAGTTGATATTTTTGAAATGAAGAGATTTAAGAAAAGAGTTTGAGGTAGAAGGAGTGTGGTGGTGACATCTGCCAATGGAGAGGTTTGCAAATATATATATAATAAAGATGTCTATAAAACAGAAATACAAGATTTCAGATTTTTATGAGTGAAATCCCTAAGCAATTTGAAAAATATATATTTATTAGAAACATAGACTTAATAGAATCTTAAATAGAGTAAAATGTAGAATCTATTTAAATTATTTCCATTGTTGATTTGGTTAATTAGAATGTTAAATAGATGACTAAAATATTAGCTAATAAAATTCTGAATCAACTTGTAAACTCTCATCTCAACCACGAGAATTTAAAAAATGTATTTCACTTGCGAAATATTGTTTATTACTCCAAAACCAAATTAAAGAAAATAAATTTTGAATTATTTATTCTTCAACAAATGGGTATAATTTCAGAAAATATGGAGTGTATTTGAAAATATGGAGAGTATTCTTCAACAGATGGGTATCATCGCCAAGACATAATATTTTTAATCCCTTTTGACTCTTTACCCTAGAAATCGCAACATATAGTTGGCCATGTGTAAATACAAGTCTTGGAAGGACTAGTCCAACGTTGGAGAGAGTCTGTCCCTGACTTTTATTAATGGTCATTGCGAAACATAGTAGAACGAGGAACTGCCTTCTCTGGAACTTGAGTGGTGTTGTGTTATCCGAAGGACTTAATATCATGCGTGGGATATATACTTTATTCCCAATATTTCTACCTGAAATTATTCGAGCCTCCAAATTGTGATTTCCCAGCTTGGTAACAATTAATCTGGTACCATTGCACAAACCTCCTTTTTGATCTATGTTACGAAGAAGTATTATCGGGACTCCGATCTTCAATATAAGTCGGTGATTCGGAATACCAGAGCACTTAACTGAGTTCAAAAAATCAACGGAGAACAATTCTTCATTATTGAAAGTTTGGCCAGACGCTTTGCACACACTATCGGAGCTCAAGTACACTTTCTCTTCACCAGGTATTTTAGACAACACATGTTCATTAATAGTCTCAACGACTTTATGAGTCGGTGCTAGAATTGCCCTATCTTCAAAATAACTCGTGTGACAAAAATCAGTGTCGATCGATGGGTAGAGAGCATTAACTATTGCCTCAATTGGATCGTGTGCATCCATTATCAAATTTTGTTCAGGAATTTCAATTTCTGAATAACCATCGTTATATTCTCCAACGTCTCCATCACCTACCTTCAAAATCCAATCAGAGAATTTTCGGAGCTGCTCATCTGATTCATCACAACTCGAGTCCCTTGACTGCAATCTCATATTCTTTGTCAGTCTGAGCACCTTGCATGATTTCCACAAGTAAGAAGAATTAATTGTTGCATAAACAATATCCTCTCTAGACCCCTTTGGCATTACAGGAAGAATCTGTCTGAAATCTCCTCCAAATACTATTGTCTTTCCACCAAACGGCTTACAAACATAATTAAGATATTATAAAAAGGAAAGATTTGAAGAATTATAATGAAATACGAAATTAAGATATTAGACAAAATTTAAAAATCTTTTCTTGTCTAAAAAATCTTTCCTTGTCTAATAAAGTTGACAATTAAGATATTATAAAAAGGAAAGATTTGAAGAATTATAATGAAATACGAAATTAAGATATTAGACAAAATTAAAAAATCTTTTCTTGTCTAAAAAATATTTCCTTGTCTAATAAAGTTGACAATTAAGATATTATAAAAAGGAAAGATTTGAAGAATTATAATGAAATACGAAATTAAGATATTAGACAAAATTAAAAAATATTTTCTTGTCTAAAAAATCTTTCATTGTCTAATAAAGTTGACAATTAAGATATTATAAAAATAAAAGATTTGAAGAATTATAATGAAATACGAAATTAAGATATTAGACAAAATTAATTAGATTACCTTCAAAAACTTTTTTCTAATATCTTAATTGTCTTAAAAATCTTTCCTTTTCTAATAAAGTTGACAATTAAGATATTATAACAATCTTCTCATGTTTAAACAATCTTTCCTTGTCTTTTGTCCTAACAAATCTTTTGTCTTAATTGTCATTTCCTTTTCTTTTGTCCTAAAAATCTTCTCATGTTTAAACAATCTTTCCTTGTCTAATAAAGTTGACAATTAAGATATTATAAAAAGGGAAAATATCAATTTTGGTCACCCAGTTTTACCTCTTTTCATATTTGGTCACCCACATTTAATCACTATCAAAATTGGTCACCCAGTTATTATTTTCTATCAAAATTGATCACCTGTTGGTCAATCTGTCATTGACTAACGGATAAAGAGTTTTAAGCCGTCACATTTCTCAAAACCTAGATTAAAAAATTCTCATGCATCTTCCAGAATGGAAGCAAGAATGAAACATGTGCAAAAATATTTGATTAAAAAATTCTCAAGAATGAAACATGTGCAAAAATATTTATAATAGGTCAGAAGGAATTCTGATGCATCTTCTAGTAGCAATTCTGATGCCTCTTCTAGTGGTTTACTTTTTATTTTATAGATAATTAGGAAATGAGAAACTCAGGAGATAGAAATTTATTTCAATTAATTTCAAATGCCCAATTGTTTGACTAACATTTCAAGAAATCTAATGATCTTAATAGAAAAATATTTAGAACGGAAAAATAAGTTTATGAAATTTTCTTAAATGAATAATTTTAGAAAACTCTTTACCATTAATCTTCACCACAATTATGCTCCAATAATTATAAATTGAGAAATGAATTGAAATAAATTTATATCTCCAATTATTATACAAATTCAATATGAAACCAAGAATTGAAAAATAGAGTACAATTGTTAAAAAAAAAACCAAAGTACAAAGTTTCATTATATTTCTTGAGTTTGTCATTTCCTGTAAAAAAAATTGACTACCAGCAAATTGATTGAATCACGTTCTAGAAAAATCACGTTGTAGAGGATGCATATGAGAATTCTTTCTGATCAAGGATAAATATAATGAAAATCCCTTCTAAAAGATGAATGAGAATTCCTTTTGACCTATCAGATAAATATAATGAGAATTCCTTCTGATCTATAAGATAAATATAATAAAATAATTTTGTCATAAAAAAAACTTAAAACTTAAATTGAAATAAGAAATAATGTATAATTTTTGTGATTGACTAAAATTCTTCAATGGTATTTTTTCACGCTCCGATATAGGTTCACATGTTTCATTCTTGCTACTGTGTTTGTTTCATTACTTTCTAAAAGTTGCATCAGAAGTTTTTAACGTTTTGAAAATTTTGAGCTCAAAACTCTTTCTCCGTTAGTCAATGACAGATTGACTAACGGAATGATCAATTTTGATAGAATATAATAAGTGAGTGACCAATTTTGATAGTGACTAAATGTGGGTGACCAAATATGAAAAGAGGTAAAACTGGGTGATCAAAATTGATATTTTCCCTTATAAAAATGAAAGATTTAAGAATTATAATGAAATACGAAATTAAGATATTAGAAAAAATTAATATTTGATGTACTCTTCATATAAAGCCAAGGTTTCATTATTCTCGCGACAAAATGTAAAAAGTAATGCCGACTCTGCTGATCTATGCAAAATATGGGTCCACTTTCTTCGTTATTTTTTCAAGTATAGTTCATTATTCAAAAATAAATTTAACTCTAGACATATATGATACAAATTGAAAGCATATACATGAGGAAATAAAGATACCTAATCCAAAAAGCGATGCACGACAGCAGCAATGACAGCGTGCAACCATTGAAAATTTGAAGGTTGCAGCAATATCATTAAAATATCAAAATACAGAAAAGCGGGATGTTAACTCTCTTAATGAACAATATATTTATTACTGAATCCAGTGATACCAATGTCTATCATGTCAAGAGTAGAACTGAACATAAAGCTATGTAGTAGTTAATTTTGCAAGATCAGATGGATATTATAACCAAGTCCTTTTAATCTAGATTTTATACAACTTTTTAACTCAGTTTGCCACATCACTAACACATGTAAAAACTAACTCAATGGTACCAATGTCAGTTAACTCTCTTAATGAACAATATATTTATTACTGAATCCAGTGGTACCAATGCCTATCATGTCAAGAGTAGAACTGAACATAAAGCTATGTAGTAGTTAATTTTGCAAGATCAGATGGATATTATAACCAAGTCCTTTTAATCTAGATTTTATACAACTTTTTAACTCAGTTTGCCACATCACTAACACATGTAAAAACTAACAAATGTCATCCAAGATGAATTCAAATCACAGTTTGCCACATCACCTGACACATCCAATAAGAATTTAAATTCAAAAAAATTAAGCCTCATCACACGAATCCTATTAAAATCACGTAATTTATAACTGAATCAAGTAATACCAATGTCTATCATGTGAAGAGTAGAAATGAACATAAAGCCATGTAGTAGTTAATTTTACAAAAGCATATAAATTTGTAATCAAATCTTTTTAATCTAAATTATATAGTTAACTTTTTAACAGAAGTGCAACTACCACATCAACAGTTTCATCTACCACACAAATGCATCCCAAAGCTTGCATGTGTCAATACACACTGAAGTAGTAGTACAAATATGGATGGACTTTAATAGTAGAAGCACGATTAGAACATAAAGCCAAAGAAAACAAAGGAACACCATAGAGGAAAATTCAAAAAACAAATAAAAAAGGGATAATTGCAAAAAAAATCACAACCTTTACTGTGTTTATCAATTACAACATATCCTTTTTTTCTTTGCAATTCGATACACCACCTTTTTAAGTTTTGCAATTTGATGCATGTGTTTATTTTCCGGCAACACAATTCATGTGTATACACTGAAGCCGCATTAAAGTTCTACACAAATGTCCACGTAAATGTCCTGATCAATAAAATGTATTTTTTTTATTTTAAAAACTTTTTTAAATAAAAATAATACAAAATTTTGCATTTTTTTTGGACTGTGATTTAGAGGACGTGATCTTATTCTTTTGAGTTTTTGGAGAAATGATACTAATAATTAAATTGGTTTATATTTTTTTTAAAACAATTATTTTTAGTATTCTTTTTAGTTTAAAATAATTTTTTTTAGTATTCTTTTTAGTTTAAAATGACTTTTTTAGTATTTTTTTTAATTAAAAACGTTTTAAAAATTAAAAAAATAAATTATTTATCATTCGTGACATTTACGTGGCACCTCGACAACTCTGACAATCACATCATAATTTTAATTGTTGCCAGAAAATTGACAGATGTATTGAATTGCAAAACATAAAAAGGTGGTGTATCAAATTGCAAAGAAAAAAAAGACATGTTGTAATTGATAAAAACAGTAAAGGTCGTAATTTTTTTTGCAATTAATCCAATAAAAAATGTGTAAAATTATTTTGCATGAAAAGAAGTTTATTTTTTTTACAAATATTATTTATATTTGAGTTTACAATTTATTTTTTTACAGATATTATTTATGCTCTACAAAATATTGGTAAGAACCTTGCACTTACAAATTCCTTCACTAAGTTATCAAGGACCTCAACAATACCAGCCTAGAAGGAGGAGTCAAATTACAATCAGATATGTGGAAGATAGATATAGAGAGAGAGTGGGGGTATGGGTCAGTAAAACCTTGGAAGTCAGTTGTCCTTTTGCATCTCGGCTAGTTCCACACTTCTCATTGATAAAAGTAACAAAATCATCTAACTCTCTGCCACCATCATAGTCTTCACCGGCCTTGTTATTCTTTGGGAAGAACTTCAGAGTAGGATAACCACTAACACCGAATCTGCTTCCAAGGAAATAATGCATAAGAAATTCCAGCCATATTGATTTTAGAAAATTACATAGGTTTTAACATATCTGTCTCCAATATGCAGTCTATGGGACCAACATAAGAGACATACTACTATATTCATACAAAAATCCACAACATAGTGAAAATACTGAAATGACTACTTTAGTGCTTACTTTTCTGCTATGTCCTTGTACTTGTCAGCATCAACATTTTAATGGGTATGTACGAGAACTATTTAAATGACAACCCACAGATCAATGCAGAGGGCAATACATAAACATAACAAATTAAAGCACAGTCAAATCACATGTTTAATAAGGAGAAAGAAAATGTGACAGCAATGCATGGTACCATATCAAAGACATTTGAAGATGTTATGATCATGTTTGCAAGAACTAAGCTGTGGTCGTCGCAGCCAAGCGCTCACCGAAGACAGCGCCAAGCGAAGTTACAGAGGCTTCGTCCACCGCCCACACGGCAAAGTTTTTGAGATGGTTTAGCTTGCACATAGTTCTGGCATTAACACTGCCCTGTTTCTTGCCACTTAATTCTTCTCTCAGAGTCATGGAACCGTGCGGTTGAGACCTCTTCACTCCTCTTACGCCCATTTGGTTGAGCTTGTGATGCTTGTAGAAGAATTTCTCTGAGGAATTTCAACAAACACTTTGTGAGTTAGAGATTAAGGTTATGTTTGCAAACTCTTCAAGAAACGCACATATTATGCATATTGCTAAAAACCCAAGAACAATGAAAACAAATACTACGAATTAAACAGAAAGAAAGAATGTACTCAACAAAATTATTAAATACCAAACTACCTTTCTGAATTTCAAGAAAAAAAATCGACGAAAGGAAAAAAAAAAAACTGAAAGATTGATTGAAGGAGAAAGAGATCTGGATTTTTTTTTTTGGGAAACCTTCAATTGAAAAAATGCAAAAAATACCATGAGCTTGCTTATGTCTAACAAATCGAAAAAACCAATGTAGAAACCCTAAACCACATAAAAAAATCCAAACATAGATTGAAAAAATTCAAACCTTGGAATGAGTAGGGATGTAGAGGGGCGGGTTTCAGGTGCGATGATGGAGGAGGGGCGTCGCGATGATGGAGGATGGATGCGAACGGGTAGTGTCGGCCGCCTTATATTGAAACAGATCCGGCGAGAGTATATGCAAAATGGAGACTCTGCAGCGTAGCGTCCTCACAACAGAGACTGGCGAGAAGACGTGGGGTGGATCCCGTCAAGAGAGACGCGAAATGGAGAAAGAATTCGGAGGGGGCGCTAGAAGAGGCGTAACCCTAGGCACTTACACATCAGATTAGAAGAATGAAATGTCTGTCAAACAAAAAACAAAATTTGAAATGTGGCAGTACACATCAGATTTTAAGATGGAATGAAGTTGAGTATAAAAATTAAACATATAACTCGATTTTTAATAAAATGACACGTAGGCGAAATCTCTTAGAAGACGACACATCAGCCAGAAGAAACTCCCTATTACTAATATAGGGGATTAGAAACATAGACTTAATAGAATCTTAAATAGAGTAAAATGTAGAATCTATTTAAATTATTTCCATTGTTGGTTTGGTTAATTAGAATGTTAAATAGATGACTAAAATATTAGCTAATAAAATTCTGAATCAACTTGTAAACTCTCATCACAACCACGAGAATTTAAAAAATGTATTTCATTGACTTGCGAAATATTGTTTATTACTCCAAAACCAAATTAAAGAAAATAAATGTTGAATTATTTATTCTTCAACCAATGGCGGAGCTACGTGGGGCTCAGAGGGGGCACTGGCCCCCCAAGATTTTTTTATTATATATATATTTAATTGTTTTTTTTTAATCCTTTTAAAATTTATTAGTTGCAAGAATATATAAAAATTCTTAAATTTCAATGATAGAAAATAATTATTAAATCATTAATTACTTAAATTATTTAAATATATTGTCTAAAATTTCGGTCCAGACTCCTGAGCATTAATTTTGCGTGTTTTCAAGTTTTTGCATTTTAGAAATGATATGTATAAATTATGAGAGTGCCGAGTAATATTCTAATATATACTTATAAAATATTTTAAAATTAAAATGTGGACGAATGATGAAGGTTAGATCATAATTAAAGAGAGGAAATTATTTTTTATGATATTAATATCACTATTTCGCCTCTTAAAAGCCGAAACAATTAATTTTTTCTCTATAACATAACAAAGTCGATATGTTTAATTTAAAATGATGAAATGAAATATATTCATAATCAATTTTACAATTTTGGTCGTCCCAGTCAAAGTGATTCATTTTCTAAAATATCCAATATGTCACTATCTCTCTACATTTTCTCGTTTCTATCTCTTGCTATGTTTATCATTTTTCACCAACTTAATATCATTTTAATACTATATTTCTTAAAATTTGTGTAAAAAAAAATTAGTCAATTATAGAGGAACGAATCTAGTCTTTATATTAATGTTAATCGCCCCCCTACCTAAATTTTCTGCTTCAACAAATGGGTATAATTTCAGAAAATATGGAGAGTATTTGAAAAAACTGTAAAAATAAAGTATTATAGAACATTTTCCATGTTGTGAAAACAGAGTAACACCCACAATCATACAAAATCATGTTTGTATGTAAAGAACCGTAAGAAAATTAAATTTAGAGCAAAACTGGAGAAGGTTCTCAAAATTTGAAAAAAAACCGTAAGAAACCACAGAAATGAGATTCAGAATTTTTATCCCCGAAAAAATCACAAACCTTACTTCCAGAAATTTAGAAAAAGAACAACAAATTTCTGGAACTTACTTGGTATTTCAATTCCTCGTTGCAGCATCTTCTTCGGTACCTCTCATAGTGCTGACCTTATTTGCTTCAATTTGGAGGATTTGAGTGAGTGTTGTGCGATTTGGGGGACGATTTCAAGCAGGATTCGTGCAATTTGGGAACGATTTCAGTGCGATTTGGGGGATTTTATTCATGTGATTTGGGAACAGTTATTATTTGGGGTGGGTGTTGTGCGATTTTTCAGGGTTTTTGAGAACTTGGGATTGATTTTGGAGTTTTTGACTGAAATGGTGAGTTCGTGTATAGGTTAACGGGCGCATGTCTCCCACACTCGCAATTCTGTTAATTTTAGACGGGAGTAGCCTTCTTGGTTTGAGAAAACCTCGTCCAATGAAAGAATTCCGTCTCATCTAAAAGTCCGAACTTGTAGAGAGAGTAGGAATTAATTCTTGTATATTAATTCCTAACACTCCCCCTCACTCGTGGGCCGGATTAACACCTCTTACCCTTTTTGGGAGGAGGCCCATCGAGTGGACAATTTAAATGGGTGAAGTGCTTTCAACAGGAATCGAACCCAGGACGTTTTTTCCGGTTTGCTCTGATACCATGAAAGAATTTCGTCTCATCTAAAAGTCTGAACTTGTAGAGAGGGTAGGAATTAATTCTTGTATATTAATTCCTAACAATGGGCAGGGATGATTAAGAAAATTAAGGGAAAGCTGGAAAATTGGAGGGATAAACACATCTCGATGGGTGGAAGAGCTACTCTCGTACAGGTTGTGCTATCTGCGGTTCCGACGTATTACCTTTCTTTTTTCAAGCTACCAAAAACTGTTGTGAGTGATATAATAAAATTACAAAGAAACTTTCTATGGGGAGGGGGGCGGATGAAAGCAGGAAAATACCATGGGTGTTTTGGTCGGAAGTGTGTAGGGAAAAAAAACAAGGGGGATTAGGGATTAGAGATCTAAATGTGTTTAATATTGCTTTGCTTGGTAAATGGATTTGGCGTTTTGTTACAGAAGATAGGAATCTTTGGGTCAGGGTATTGGTGTCCAGGTATGGGGGGTTGGTGGGGGAGGAGGAAGGCAGTCGTAGAAGAGGGGGTGGGGGACAGGAGCCTCAAGTTGGTGGAAGGAAATCAGAAAAATTTATGAGAGGATAGGCGGGACCGGGGCTAGTAATAGGATCTGTAGGGTGGTGGGGAACGGAGAGCATACTAAATTCTGGGATGATGTGTGGGTAGAGGGAGGGTGCAGATTAAAAGACAGATTCTCAGGGTTGTATAGTATCAGTGAGCAGAAGAATTTAGTGATTAGCAGCATGGGGCAGTGGTCTAATTCGGGCTGGGAGTGGGAGTTGGTGTGGGGGAGGGATCTTAGAGCTAGTGAGTGTGAGGACTTAACCGAATTGATTGATTTGTTAGACAGGTGCAAGCTTAAACAAGGTTACGAGGACACATGGAGTTGGGCATTTGCACCAAAAGGTTGCTACTCTACCAACACAACATATAATTCGCTGGTAAGGGAGTCCGAGACAGCAGATGGCGAGGCCGATGCCGAGGAGGAGAAACCAGAGTTCGTGGCACTATGGAAAAACTTGGTGCCGAGAAGGGTGCAATTGATCGTATGGAAAGCGCTGAAGGTTAGACTTGCTACAACGGACAAACTGATTCAAAGAGGAGTACAAATTGTGGAGACAAATTTGAGATGCCTTCTCTGTGCTGACGCCGCCGAGAGTAATCTCCATTTGCTATTGGAATGTGACTTTGCTACCTCAATTTGGCGACACTGTTATGAGTGGTTAAAGGTATCCATAGTCCCACACATCAACCTTAATATTCATTTCCTTCAACATACTGAGGCACTTGGGTACAGCAAATCGAGAACAAAGTTTATGTCGAGTCTATGGGCCAACGTCATATGGGAAATTTGGAACGCTCGGAATGTAAAATGATTCAAGAGAGAAAACATAGAGATAAAGAGGACTATGGAGAGAATAAAGACGAAATTATGGGTGTGGATGGGAGGACAAAAGGCACTGGTGCAAAATTCAGTCTTCTCAGCTTGGTGGTGGAATCCTTTACTGTGCTTAATTGAGTAATTCTTTGGGGTCATTTACTAGGGACGGGTGGATTCCTGAAACTAATTGAAGCTCATGCTTCATCTGTAATAATGTAAACTTTTGGGATGAGTACCCCTGGTACTCTTATTTAATTGAAATACTTTTCCTGTTCAAAAAAAAAAAAAATTAGACGGTAAATTTACGTGGTACCATTTTTGTGAACATCAATTCTCTTGGGACTAAATCTGCATTTTACCCTTTTAGTATACGGAGCCTCGTAACAAATATATTAAATTACCAACCATTCTTATACATGAACATCTATTACTATGTATATGTATAAAGAGGGTTATACTCAAAATGGACCAGTTTCTTGCCGGTCTTCGGTTGCCAAGCAGGTGCCAGGTGTCACACATTTGGGGTCGGCATTTATGGAGTTTTAGTTCTTGGTATAAATAAAAACTACACATATTTTTTATTGTACCTATCATTTTTTTGGTTAATGTTCCTTGTTTTCCTGTGTCTTTTGCATCTCTTAGGACTCACCTAATCATCATTCCAAGTCTTATTGGTTAATTTGTTCATGAATTATGTTTCATGTGCATTTATATGCTCACCAACTATTTGATAAATTGTTTAAATGACATATATTCCCCTTATATAGGTGTTGCTATTTTTTTTCCCTCAATGAACAAACTCAGGGAGAATTAGTAAAAAAAAAAAACCCTTATATTTTAATCTACTGTTTACCATGTAAAAATTAATTCGCACCAAGTTTTGCCACTAATGAATTCAGCCACAAGCCATGCAAAAATTAATTTCCAATATCTGATGGTTCTTATGGAGAGAAATACAATTCCAGTAGCTTAATAGAATGATAGATGAGATTATGGTTAAACCCGTGTTGGTATCTTGTCTCAGGTACCTATTTGTTCTTCTTAGTTTTTCCTAATAAATGGTTGAATTAATTATCTTTTCCTTTTTAATAAATATTGTTATATTTTGTTAAAGTTGGGAATTTGGTGGATTAAAGTTGATTTGAAAAAGTTATATTGTATTTGCATGAGATTGAAAAATAAGGTAATTGTCATTTGTCAAATCTTTCATGGGCCATTTTTCTAATCAATGGGAGAAATATTATTTTTTTGTTTACTGTTAACTCTTGTTTTTCCCATCTTTTGTAGGGGTTTCTACGTCTTCGACGCCTGTGCTTCTCGAATCTCAATTGCAGGTCTGTAATAAGATGGTAATTATTCTTTGAAATTGGTTCATTTGTACACATTGCACTGAAATCCAGGGTATCTATAATTGGCCAGAAATATTGTAAAAATGTCATTTTACAATATAAAAATATATTTAATCACCATTTATATATTCCTTGACAAGCTTTTAGAAGTTAGTATACTCTCTATTTGGTTATATGTTAACGGATGCCAATTTGGGAACACGTACCGATTTGGTTATGTATTTACTTTGAAAGCCAAGGTGTTGTGCTTGAATTAGCTAGCAATTACATCATTTGTCGATATTTTAAAGTTTGAATCATTTGTCATAAGTTGGTCTTGTTTTATTTTCATTGTTGTTGGTCCTTGGTGGAGTATGACACAAGTGTATGGGGGGAATGCACTTGTGTATGCAAATTCTTTTTCTTTTCAAACAGTTTGACTGATCAAGGAGGTTGTCTCACAATAATCCTGAATGTGAACTTTAATAGATATTTGTCCTACTGAAGACTATTGAGTGATCATTTGGATGAATGTCTAAGAGAGTTGCTAAGTGCAGAATGTGGTTGGTCTTTTTCTTAAAGAAATACTCCAAGTTAATTTCTGAAAAACACAGTGATCAGGGACTTTGTCCAAAACAGATTTTCTTAACTTACTGAAATAAACTCTTTGAAATATGATTGAATGTAAGTGCAATAATGAATGCAGTAAGTAAATGGCACACAAATTATAGTGGTTTAGAGACTCAAGCTCCTACATCCACTTTCCCTGATTGAACAGGATAATTTCTTAACAATGGAATTAGCTTGTTTTATAGTGCTAAGGTGCACTGATCAACAACACTCTCTTAGTGCTTTGATCCCTAGGATAACCTGAGTCCTAGTGCTCAATCTCTCTGAGTTATGACTGTTTTTCACACTAACAGTCCTTAACTCCTCACTTCTACAACAAACACTACTTCACTCAATGAGGTAAGGGTTTGAAGTTTGGTTCCAACTAATAGAGATATCTTTTACAATAAGAACAGTGTAAAGGCTTAGGATATCTCAATGCTAAGCTTTGGATATTACAAGAATTGGCTTAGCTAATTGAAGTGATCAGGAAACTTGGAATTCTTAATAACAACTTTGGTTTCCTTTGATTGCTTGATGATAGTTTGATAGCAAGTAGTTGGATGCTTGAATCCTTTGATCACTTCTGAATTTATAGGCAAATTTGAACAACTAACCGTTGGAGAGATAGCAATTCAAACTTGGCTATTTGCAGCACCATTGAAACGGTTGTGAAGTTTGTCATCCTTTTATCCACTGTGTAAAAGCTTCTTCAATGGTTGCTTGAATGAATGTGTTGACTTCTGAAAAATGCGGTTGAGATGACTTGTGTCAGATTCCAAATATGCACATTTCCCAAGGTTGATTTGTGGCAGACTCTACACTCAACCAACGGTCAGATGGGACAACTCCCCTGAACATTCCTGCTGCAAACTAGAATGTTCCAACATTCATTCAATGCTTCAATCTTTAATGCTTCTAAGTCTTCAATGCTTAGTTCAGGCTTGATGGCAATAAATGCTTCAATAAATGTGTCTTCTGTGAGTATAGCATTCAATGCTCTTGATCATTTGCACTTCAATTGATCTGATTTATTTCTTGTCAGTGCATGAGCTTTGCCTTATCACTCTTGATCTTTTCAGCCATGTTGTCCACTCAGTCAGCTTGTCCTGAAAACTCAGCAGCCTTGTCCTAAGGTATTTAACACTTATCAACCTGCCTAACATTCCAGCTTTGGACAACTATCCTGAACTATAAATCTCACAACATTTCTGAGATTTTGACTTAAGCATTTCTACTTACTCAAGTATCCTGAGACAACTAAACTGATCTCACTTGAGTGTATCTCAACTAATCTGAACATCATCAATCAGGGGTTTTGGTATCTAAATCAAAATCATTTTATTCCCAACAATTGTGTTCTACCAAGATAAGTAGTTTACCTTTCCAGAGATGATAAAATGAAACTTATGGTGGTGTTTTGATATACGGTGCAGTTTTTTTTTTTTTTTTTTTTTTGGTAAAAAAAGGCATTTTGGGTGTGACTAATAACTTGGGCATAGTTCTTTCTACTACAAAAGAGAGTTTTTCAACAATTGGAGAATTTTAGCAACTTAGCATCCTCCTACAAGATGCTAAAATGACTAAGAAATAGTTAAAAGAGATACTGTAATCTTTGGGTTGCTCTTCTTAATTTCACTCAATACGGAAGAAATAGAAGAGAAACAAAACTGGACCAAGAAAAGATTTAGAGTTTATAGTAGAAATTTATATATTGAGCTACACAAAATTCCTTTTTAGAAAATTTGGAACAAAAAAGAAATAGATTAAACTTTGTTATGTGAAAAATATAGTTCATAAACATGATTAATTTAGGGTTATTTGCCACATTGATTTAGAAGGAAGCAAGCATACCCCATGAATTGTTTCTTTTTTTGCATTCACACTTTATTTGCATCTTATTTTAAACTATGTGAACTTAAGTTTGTTTTATATTGATAGACATCAATTTTAAGAGTAGTGATGTATGTCACCTTGGTTGAATAACATTATGTAATCCTGTAGGTCCCTAGTTGAGTTGTAAGATTGAGTAAGCTAGTAAAAGTCTAGAAGGGAGGGGTGAATAGACTTTTAAAAATCTTTCAAAATATCAGAATACACAATGCGGAATATCAGAATTAACAATGAGCCCTTAAGATTTATACTCAACTTATTTCGACGAACACTGATCTTGTCTATTCTATATGCAGATTAATCAATTAAGCAATATAATCAATTAAACATTAATAAAACAATAAGTAAATCAAACACGAGATGATAGTGGTTCGACAACTTTTCTACATCCACTCTCACAACACCAGTCGTGAAATTTTATTAAACTCTTCTCTTTGAGTATGTATGTTCTTGTGATTTTACGTCCCAAGATATAAGACTTCGATCTTCTCGAATATACCACCAGATATATCTTCGATCTAACAACTAGCTTATGAACAAGTAACTAGAAACTTGATTAACAAACAAAAACTATAAAGAAAAACTTCTCTATCAGTAGTAGCCTTCTCGAATATGAACTTGTCTTCTCTGGCTTCAACTTCAAACTTGCTTCTTGCTTGAACTCTGTGAGTTTTCCTTGCTTTGATATCTTCAATGTACGCTCTTGATTTCGTAGTAACTGTAGTCTTTAACACTTGAAAGTCTTCATGTATCTATAGACTTCTCATATCAAGATTAGTTTGTTATCCAACAACCTTTTCTTGATAACTAACTCTGTAACGACTTCTTCTTATCTATTCACGCGTTTCTTCAGTTAATTAGTTATTCCATAACTAACTCTTCATATCTTCACTTCTAGATACGACTTTAAATCTTCATCTTTATCTTGCGTGAACTTAACTTGCCTTGCGTCGATACTTAGAATATTTCTCAGCTTTTCAGCACTTGTCTTGTCTTGCACAAGTCTTCTTGTCTTGTAAAGTCTTCTTCCAATTAATAGACATCTTCATGTAGAACTATACTAGTCCTAACAACTAATCTATCAAAACTATTACATTACTTTAAGCTTTATAAAACAGCTTAGTCTCCTTAAAACTATACATCAATTATGAACATGAAATGTAAACTATATTATAAGCTTCTATACAACAATTATAAGCTTATCATATATAAAACTTCTTTCAACACTTAGTTTATTTTTCAGTACTTATACTTATCTTTTCTTTTGTACTCTTCTGATCTTGTCACAAGACGACTTCCATAACTAGATCAGTCAACACTTAGAAATATATTCAAGTCCTCTTTTTGGCTTATCAAAACTACTTCTTTCATCAATTAGGACTTGTCTTAGGACTCATATCCCAACAATTTCCCCCTTTTTGATGAAGCCAAAACTACTTGAATTATTTTAAGTATATAGACTAGTTACGTAGTTATCTTCTCAAAATGTTTCATCTTTTCATTCATGATAGTATATCAGACGACTTACAATTACTTAACAAAAATAATTGAAATAAGTAAAACACTTACAGATCTTTAATCCATACTTCCACCACTTGGAGTATCAGCTTCTGGATTCGGCGTTTGAAATGCTTCAAGAATTCTTCTGTGAATATCTGAAATATGATCTTCATTGTCGATCTTCTCTTCCTCTAGCAAATCTTCTTCAAACTTCTTGATTGTATTATAATCAACTCTTTTACCAGAACCAAGCATAGGAGTTTCCCACTTAGGAAATTCTTGACTAAGAATGTTATAACCAACAGCAGTTGCAATTCGCATGATGAGATTCCATAAGTTGTTGTCTTCTACTTCCATGAATTTCTCAAAAATTACGAACAACTCATCTTGGCTTGTTGTATCTCCATACTTGCGAATTATCCAGTGAGCAATCTCCCATTTCTTCTTGACAATCTTCCACACATCTCTGTGTTCAGCATCTATAAACTTGTCAATGAGAGCATCCTCAATCAAATCTGGATTTTCCTTGCCATCTTGAAGTCTCTTGATATGTTTGCCTAACACCTTCTTGTTAGCATACTTATCATCTTCAAGCTTCTGCTTCTTCATAACTTCAGTTTCATCAATATCTGACTTATTGACTCTTTAACCTTGAGTTCTCTTATTTCCAGCTTTCTTTTGACAACTCTTCTTCTCTGAACCTCTTCAGTCAACTTTCCTTTTCCTTTTGCAGCTTTCAACTGATCTGCAGCACTGATCTGTTCTAACTCTGCTTTCTTCACTAGTCTTCTCCAAGTTGAACGAACAGAAATATCAGTCTGAATCTCCATTTCCTTCTCCTTTACTTCTTCAGTCTTTTCCCCTTTTTTGGCTTCATCACTTGCCTTAAGAGTGAAAATGGAAGTAAAACGAGTCATCTCTTCTTGAATAGCTTGCTTCATCAGAACAGTAGCCTTCTCAATCTGCTTCTGATGACTTCCATCTTGACTAAGTTTTTCAAGTCTATCAGTTGTGTACTCGAGCTTCTTGGATGTAAAATTGAGTTCATTCTTAAAATAAGTAGCAGTCAATTTTAACAGTCTGTTCTCTTCAGTCATAGCAGTCAACAACGCTCTTGCTTGCACCAACTGTTCATGAGCTTCTCTTCTTTACTCATCTGCTATCTTAATCTTGACTCTTTACACTCTTTCCATTTTCTTTGATTCTCGAGCAAGAACTCTTACAAAATCAATTGAGCTCTTCTCTGAATATTCAATCTGGTTCTGCATGAAGGTTTCCAACGGATTGAACATTTCTTGTCTAAAGGCAGTATCCAACTGATTGACCTTATTCATAATCATTTCCTTTGAATCAGTTACTAGAGAACTGTTCTGGTCTATCATTGCCTTCTTCATATTAAACTTTAGAAACTCATCTATTGTTGAGTTAATGACTTGTCTCAAGTCGTCTTTCAACTCTTCAATCGATGCAGATGGAATGGACTGAGTTGTGTGAACAACTTCTTCAGGAGCAGCTTCTTCCATCATATCATCTTCTTCAGCAATAGGCACTTCAACCAACTTGTCTTCCAGCTCAGTAGTCAAGACTTCGTCTTCTACTACTTCTGGAACAACACTTCCAGCAATCACTTTCAAATTAAATGGAGATTGATAAGGAATGATTACTAACCTTGCTTCCTTAGCTTTGCGCTCTGCCTCATCAGAATCTTTCTTAACCATTGTTAAGAGTTTTGCAATATAACCACAAGTTTCAGCAGGAAAGGTTGGTTCCACCTGTCTTGTGATCTGCCAAACATCAGTTCGCAGACTGTGAGCATGTTCCACCTGAAATTTGAACATTAATCCTCTCAACTGATCTGAGTGATTCTCCAGCTCACTCTTTGGATCAGTAGACTCCAACACTTGGCTTTCCAGCATCAACTCATCTTCTGCAAGATCAGATTCAGAAACTTGCACACCAACACTTGGCTTCTCAACGGATAACACATCGTCTGGAATATCAAGCATCTTCTTCACCAGACTAGTTAAGGCTTCAGCCGTCCTTAACTCTGAATGCTTCTTCACACCACTTATCTCTTTCTGTTCAAGTTCCCAGTCTTGAAAGTTTGAGATTCCTCCCATTCTAGTGATAACCTCAAAAATGTCTTCACATGGTCCTTCTCTCAAAGCAACCCATGTGCAGATGCGAATAAACTTTTCATACGCTTCTGAACTGGTGTCTATCTCAACAGACGGGAGCATCTTTCTCAAATTTTTGGTCATCTGTGCTCGGAGCCTCTTCTCTCTTGGGAACATAGGATAATCGACCAGGTTTGGAAATCTATATTTGGGAGGGGTCTGAGTGAGTGGGGTCCTCATCTCAGTTGCTGAAGTGTCAGCTAGTGGGGTTCCCAAAATAGACGGGTTAGAGGGGTCAACATTTTCTGTTGAGGGTAAGGTTATTTGGGGGTAGTTTCTTGGGGTTTGGGTGGGGAATGAACAAGTATGTCAGCTGAAGAAGTATCAGCTGGAGCATAGATGGTTGTGTCCTGAGTTAACAAAGAACTCAAATGCTGGACAAAAATAGGCGTGGTTTGGGGAGCAGGCCTGGCACGAGAACGTGGTGTTCTTGCCTTGGTCTTGATTGGATTAGATGGAGGAGATAGAATGGGAATGGTAGGAGAAGTACTAACCACTCTGGCCTTCTTGGCTGGAGAAGATGAAGATTCGGCCACCAGACGAGTTGGAGGAGGAGGACCAGACAAGTCGCCTCTTGGAATTTGACTTATTCTGAGCTGGTACTCTTATTCAGTCTCCATCTCTACTTCCGAAGACTCGTCTGTTTCAGTTTCTTCGGAATCTTCAACAGGCTCAATCATCGCCTCATCAGAAACATATTCAACTAGTGCACCACTAGTTCTACCTTCTTCTGCCTGCGTCTCTTCTTCTCCACTAGACGACTCGGCTTTTATCATTGCGTCTCGAGGATTTATTCTGATTTGCTCACGCTCCATCTTCCTTTCTTTTGTCTGTCTATCAACAACATCTTTCCTTAAATAGTACTTTAACACATGGAATGGTTTTCCTTTGCTCCAATCCTTCTTGTTTGGTAACAAGACTGGTAACAGAATGCTCAGCTTGTTTCCAAAACTTACAGTGGCTGATACGACCCATTCTCTGGCGTCTGTATCCACTTTAACGTTATTGGCAAAGTGCATAACTCTGTCCATGAAGAGTTTTTGCCAGTTTCCTTCTGTAATTCCATCATAAATGGCCGCCATCACTCTTGTCTTCTGAAGAGTGACTGAATCGAAACTGCATGTGACACCAAGCAACATTTTGCTTGCAATGTCGAGTAGATTTTTGTATTTTGGAAGCTACTGCTTCTTCTTCACATCCGGAATCTTTCCATCGTTGCCTAGCTTTAATTTCTTGCCACAAAAGATACTCAAATATCTTAGTTCTTGGCCGGTGGCATACATCTCCACATCAATCGACCCTTGCTTCAGACCAAACACTTCATCCAGCAGCTCTCTGGTGATTTTGATCCGCTTTCCACCGATGAATGATTCTATGTACTGGCCTCGATGAGTGGCAGTAGCATAGAATTCCAAAACTTCATCCTCGAATACCACTTCCGGAACGGACTCCAAATACTGTTTCAATCCACATCGAAAGCACTTGATTAGAATCTCCTTGTTTGTCTTCCGAGTGCCTTCCTTTGAAGAACAGTGAACTTTCAACATGCACTTTTCCTTCAGCAGCGTATCTCTCAACATCGAACCTAGCTTCCATGTTAGATTCAACATCTAGAATAGTGATCGGCATTTTGAATATTGAATGTATAGAACACAAAGAGTAGTAGAGTTTAGAGAGATTGAGAGCTTGAAAATAGGAAAGTAGAGTAAACGTGGGAGTGATTTCAGAATCAGGATGAGTTTTATGGAAAGGGGGGTTGATTCGGGTGGAATTTACGTGTTTTAGGGGCACATGTGAAGTGTATTTTGATGTGGATTTTATTGAATTATGCATGGAATATGATTGTTTAAGCCGAAATGAGAGAAAGGTTGCGTTTTGTCGATTTTGTAGGTAAAACGATGGAATTTGGAGCAAAACACATACCACAAGTGATCGGACGGGAAAGAGGAGTGCACCATTGGATCCAGCTCGAAAAATGGAGTGGAATAGCCAAAAGAATCGAGTCAATCGGAGGTCGGAAGCTCAAGAAACGGAGGGACGAAGTTGGAGGACGAAAACGAAGACGGAGCCAAGACGAATGTTTGGCCCGGCCGGGCGGCCGAGCAACAGAAATATAGCCAAAGTCGAGACTTCTGCCCGGCCGGGCGGCCGAGCACACCAACATTTTCCCCAACTTACGAAACTTCCGCCCGGCCGGGTGGCACCACTCGCCCGGCCGGGCCACTTCCCCACCCGGCCGGGCCGCCCCATTTTCGGTGCCAAACGCGTGTTTTCTCCATTTTTGAGGGATCTACTTGCAAATATCACACCCAAACCCTACCCCAACACTATAAATACCCCCTTTCTTGAAATTCAAGACACTTTCCCCCAATCCACACATAGTTACACACATTTGGAGGTGTTTTGGCCATAACTTCTTCATCTCTCCACCAATTCATGCAAGACAAGAGGCATTAGCTTGGAAATTCCATTCCCAACCACAATCTAGACTAATCTTTCTCTTTCTTTTCCTTTTTATTTAGTTATTTCATTTGGAAATTGTAGTTTGGATATGTATTTGAGTAGCTAAACAATTTGTGGTTCTAAGGCATTGTAGAGACTTGGATTGATGTTTATGAGTAATTTCTTGCTTTAATTGGTGTTTATCTCTTATTTGCATGTTTAATTATCCATTGTAAAGCATGTTGTTATTGGCCATGATGATTTGCTTAATCCATTGTTAATTGGGGTAAGATCGAGAGATTTATTCCGTTTAATCGTATGCAAGCATGCAACCCGGTATTATTATGATCTCGAAAGAGGATTAATTATCGGAGAGGGACTTGAATGATCTTAGGAGCTATTTTAGGCGGTATAACGTTTGTGAGGTAGAAATACGAGCCAATGTTACATTGCGTCTTTGGTTAATTAGATCGAGAGATTAATTAATTCTTCTTGTGTGATCACCTTATATGAGATAACCTTAATAGCCATTTAAACGAGATAACATTCATAAACGGACATCTAAGTACTACAATTGCCTTGGAACCCACCTTCTTTCTTTGAGTCTCAATCCGTTTTATCGACTTCATATTTACTCTTTCGTTGTTTATTTGTGACACATTGTTAGACAATCTTAGGAGTAATTCAACTTTCAAATTATCGATCACGTCTACTTAGAACTCGACTAGCAAACTACCCTTTTACGTTAAGCCTCCCTGTGGGATCGACCTCGTGCTTATCACGCTACAATAGACGCCGTACACTTGCGGTTGTTTATTTAGTGTTGCATATCACGTGTATCAAGTTTATGGCGCCACTGCCGGGGAGGTTTATATCTCTAGAGTGTAGGTTAGGAGAGTTTTAGTTTAGACATTTTACTTGCTTTCTTTATTTGCAAAAAATCCAAAAATATTTGTGTGTGTTACTTTGAGTTTATTTGTATTTCTCACTCTCGTTTGCTCTTTTGATAGACATGGTTTATGATCACACGATCTAGAAGGAATCAACAAGAAGTGTTGCCTTTGAATCCGGAGATCGAAGCCACTTGTTGAAGAAGGAACACCGAAAGAAGGAGAATAGAGTTGGAAAGAATGAATCGAAGGGAGAATCCGGTTGTAGAAGAAGTTGAAGAGGAATTTGAGAATCAATGAGTGGAAGGAGTTGAGGAACCAAACGGGAATGGAGGTAACCGACCTCAAAGAGTGCTAAGGGACAACTTTCGTCGGAGAGTTGAAGAGAATATTGGTATGGAAAGAGATGGTAGACGAAGAGAGGATGAGGAGCCACAAAGAGTCTTGAGAGACCACTTCCGTCCTATTCCAAGGCCCTATGGAGGAGCGGGTCGGGAACCCGTTAATGCTCATAACTTTAAGCTCAAACCAGCACTCAATTCTTAGAGATAAGTGGAACGGTTAAGATCAACCGAGTCCCTCAAGATTACATCCGTCTCCAATTGTTCCCCTTCTCACTCCGTGATCGTGCAAAACAATGGTACATGTCTCTTGATTTAAGGACGATTGAGAATTGGGCCGACCTTGTTGATGCCTTCCTTATGAAGTATTTTCCTCCAAGCAAGACCATCAAGATACGAGGAGAAATTTCCTCATTTATGCAAGATGATGATGAGTCGTTAGCCGAGGCTTGGGAGCGTTTTAAGGATTTGATAAGGAGTTGCCCTCAACGTGGGTTCTCAAGAGACCAATTGATTTGCTATTTCTACAACGGGATGGACCATCGTACGAGAGGGATGGTGGATGCCTCGGCCGGTGGAGGTTCTTTGCTAGGAAAGACGACGGATGAGGGTTATGTGCTTCTAGAGGAGATGGCAAAGAACGGAAACCAATGGCCATCCGAAAGAAGGCAAGCCCGGAAAGTTGCTTCCACTAAGGAGTCGGATGATTTTGCTACTCTATCCAACAAGGTGGACAAATTGACTTCGATGATGGCGGCCAAGTCATTAATGGGACCTAGTGACGATCAATATGAAGAGGCCCATTATATGAACAATCAAAGGGATCGTCATTTTCGAGAGAGAGGTTGGGGAGAAAGACAAACCCATGGGAACTATCACCCCTCTAATCCGAATCAATACCATCCCGGCTTGAGAAACCATGAAAATTTCTCTTATGCTAACCCACACAATGCCAGTCAACCACCGTCGAACTTCAATGTACGAGATGGTGTGAGAGAAGAGTCTTCGTCAAAGCTCACTATGGAAGAAATGTTTATCACATTCATGGGAGAAACTAAGAAGTTCATGGGAGAGACGAAGAGTTTTATGACCAAGACTTGGCAAAAGTTTGAGAGTCAAGATGAGAAAATTGATCAATTGGCAAATGAAGTGATGGGAATCAAGAATGATGTGAAAGCCATTGAGATTCAAGTGGGCCAAATTGCTAATATGGTTGGAAATCAACACAAGTCGGGTCGATTCCCCTCAACCACGGAATTGAACCCCAAGGAGCAATGCAACTCAATTAAGTTGAGGAGTGGCACAAGCTATGAAGGCCCTATGATGCCAAAGGAAGATGGTGAAGAGGAGCAACAAGGAAGGAAAGTTGAAGAGAAAGATGTTGAGAAGGAGAAAACAAGTGAGAAAGAGAATGATGCACATAAGCCCCTATCTCCACACAAGCCTCCAATCCCATACCCTCAACGGCTCAAGAAGACGAGTTTGGATGCAAAGTTCATCAAATTCTTGGAGATGTTCAAAAAGATACACATCAACATCCCATTTGCGGAGGCCCTTGAGCAAATGCCTCATTATGCCAAGTTTTTGAAGGAGATTATGTCCAACAAGAGAAGGATGGTAGAATTTGAAACCGTGAACCTCACCGAAGAGTGTAGTGCCATCATCCAAGCTAAGCTACCTCCAAAGCTTAGGGATCCCGGCTCATTTACATTGCCTTGTGTGATTGGCAAAGAGGGAACTTATTGTGCTTTGTGTGATCTTGGAGCAAGCATAAACCTCATGCTATTATCACTTTTCAAATCACTTGGCTTGGGAAAATTGACGCCTACTACCATGAATCTTCAATTGGCGGATCGCTCCATAGTTTATCCCTAGGGAACGGTTGAGGATGTGCTTGTCAAAGTTGGGAAATTCATATTTCCGGTTGATTTTGTCGTACTTGATATGGAGGAAGATAGGGCAATCCCCTTGATCTTAGGAAGACCGTTTCTAGCAACGGGTGGAGCCATCATCAATGTACGAAACGGAGAGCTTGAACTACATGTTGGTGAGGAGAAAGTCTCATTCAACATCTACAAGGCCGTTATATTTCGTGATGATGAGGATGAGGAGGAAGAGTATGTGTATTCCAAGAGAGATCCTTATTCAAAGCTCATGGAAGAGAGGGTGGAAGAAGAGCCCAAGATAAATATTGTGGAGGAGAACCCCAAGGTGGAAGACAATGATTTCAAGATGGGCAAGAAGGCCAAGTTTGGGGGAGTTTTCTTCAAAAACTCCCCCAAATCAAGAAAAGTTACTTATACGAACTTGGGGATGAATGAGGCATCAACCTCCTATGACATGATTGAAGAGTCGGATGGAGTAGCTAGTGGATGCTTCAATGGTTTCAAGAAGGTTGCATGGGCTAAGAAGGTTAAGAACAAGGAGGATGATGGGGTGACTTGATATTCCCCTCAAGGAAGAACCGTCCGGCATAGGACGTTAAAAATAGCGCTTCTTGGGAGGCAACCCAAGGTTTTATTGCTTTTATGTTTTTATTGCTTTAGTAGTGTTGATAGCTTGGTTTATTTTGTAGGTATGGATGAAGAGTACTATGGATAGAAAGTCTTGGAGAATGAAGAAGAAGCAAAGCCAACTTTGGAGTGGAGGAAGCAAGTGTTGCAATGGTGATCTTTGAAAAAGCATTAGATGTGCAAGGAGGGAGGTAACAACTTGTAGCCCCAAACTTAGAATTTTTACATAGTAAAATTCTAAGTTTGGGGGAGTTATTTTTCTACTAGTTGTTACCCTTGCACCGGTTCGTCATTCTACTTGTGTCACATTTTTCACCGGCGCACACTTGGCTTTCACATGATTATATTGGTTAAGTTGGTTTTGATCATATGTTGGGTAGTGGATCTTTGGTGAAATGTGAGCATGAATAGTCATTGGAATCCAATGTTGAGAAGTTGTGGTGATGTCTATTTGCTTTGAATGTAAGCATGATTGATGTTGGATATAGTATCATGTTGTGTTCATATTTGTGAGCTTTGATAGCATGGATGCATGATGTGTTGTTGTTTGGGAACATTTGATGAATGTGAGAGTCCTATTGAATAAACCGGTGAGAATTGAGCCTTAAATCGAGCATGTAATCCGGTTTAGTTCATTTGAGAGTGGACTAGGTTATTGCTAGTGATCCTAGAACTTGCCCAAGTTCTTGTTGAAAGCATGACTGTGTGAAACTTTGAGATGTGATATAGGCCATCTTGTTCTAAAAGAGTCACTTAGCCAAAATTTCCCAAAACCGAAGTAATTTTCCGTAGTTAGCCCCTTGAGCTTAATTCCCCCTTTTCTTGGCAAACTACAATGTTAACCACTTAGCCTTTTTTAGCCTTTTGATTCCTATATCTAGTGGAGGATGAAAGACAAAGTGGAGAACATGTGCTTAAATGAATATCTTTGGTGAAAGGAGAAAGTGGAAAAGTTGAAAGAAAAAGAGAAAGATGAAAATAAAATCAAGGAAAAGAAAAGAGGGGCAAAGAGCCCCAAAAGCTTGAAAAGAAGAAAATTTTGGTTCAAAAGATGAGGTGATGAATGTTTGAAAAAGAAAGAAAAATGAAAAGTGAGGATGAAGTTTGTAAGCTTTGAAAATGAAAGCACAAATTGTAAAACAACAAGTTTTGTCCTCCACTAGAAGAATCACAATTCCCAAATTCATCCCACCTTGTCCAAAGAGCCAATGTTACATCCTTGATTAAGCCCTATTGATTACATTGTTGAGCATTTGAGTGTGTGTAGAAAGTAGAAGTTGGGCAAGCATATGGTGATTGCATAGCATAACTTGGTTGATGAGTGCATTAATATCCTCAATTTGTTTGTGTGTTTGAGAGAAACACTTTGTCATGTGAGTAGAGGACTTGAGCATTTGGATTATGTTTCCCATTCACAAGGTGTTGTGTGTTTATGCATTCTTTGATCTATGAGTGTGAATTGCAATAATGAGCCTATGACCTTCATTGAGAAATGCACTTTGAGAAAGAGATATCATTACATCTTACTTTGCATGTCTGATTTGCATTGAATATTCCATTGTGATCATTCCACCCTCATTGTTTTAAGTGCTTAGTTGTTTGACGACAAACAACATTTTAAGTTTGGGGGATTTTGATTCGGGTGGAATTTACGTGTTTTAGGGGCACATGTGAAGTGTATTTTGATGTGGATTTCATTGAATTATGCATGGAATATGATTGTTTAAGCCGAAATGAGAGAAAGGTTGCGTTTTGTCGATTTTGTAAGTAAAACAATGGAATTTGGAGCAAAACACATACCACAAGTGATCGGACCGGAATGAGGAGTGCACCATTGGATCCAACTCGAAAAATGGAGTGGAATAGCCAAAAGAATCGAGTCAATCGGAGGTCGGAAGCTCAAGAAACGGAGGGACGAAGTTGGAGGACGAAAATGAAGACGGAGCCAAGACGAATGTTTGGCCCGGCCGGGCGGCCGAGCAACAGAAATATAGCCAAAGTCGAGACTTCGGCCCGGCCGGGCGGCCGAGCACACCAACATTTTCCCCTACTTACGAAACGTCCGCCCGGCCGGGCGGCACCACTCGCCCGGCCGGGCCAACCTTGCCCTGTTTTGTTTAAATCGGCCGACCACTCCGCCCGGCCGGGCCACTTCCCCACCCGGCCGGGCCGCCCCATTTTCGGTGCCAAACGCGTGTTTTCTCCATTTTTGAGGGATCTACTTGCAAATATCACACCCAAACCCTACCCCAACACTATAAATACCCCCTTTCTTGAAATTCAAGACACTTTCCCCCAATCCACACATAGTTACACAGATTTGGAGGTGTTTTGGCCATAACTTCTTCATCTCTCCACCAATTCATGCAAGACAAGAGGCATTAGCTTGGGAATTCCATTCCCAACCACAATCTAGACTAAGCTTTCTCTTTCTTTTCCTTTTTATTTAGTTATTTCATTTGGAAATTGTAGTTTGGATATGTATTTGAGTAGCTAAACAATTTGTGGTTCTAAGGCATTGTAGAGACTTGGATTGATGTTTATGAGTAATTTCTTGCTTTAATTGGTGTTTATCTCTTATTTGCATGTTTAATTATCCATTGTAAATCATGTTGTTATTGGCCATGATGATTTGCTTAATCCATTGTTAATTGGGGTAAGATCGAGAGATTTATTCCGTTTAATCGTATGCAAGCATGCAACCCGGTATTATTATGATCTCGAAAGAGGATTAATTATCGGAGAGGGACTTGAATGATCTTAGGAGCTATTTTAGGCGGTATAACGTTTGTGAGGTAGAAATACGAGCCTATGTTACATTGCGTCTTTGGTTAATTAGATCGAGAGATTAATTAATTCTTCTTGTGTGATCAACTTATATGAGATAACCTTAATAGCCATTTAAACGAGATAACATTCATAAACGGACATCTAAGTACTACAATTGCCTTGGAACCCACCTTCTTTCTTTGAGTCTCAATCCATTTTATCGACTTCATATTTACTCTTTCGTTGTTTATTTGTGACACATTGTTAGACAATCTTAGGAGTAATTCAACTTTCAAATTATCGATCACGTCTACTTAGAACTCGACTAGCAAACTACCCTTTTACGCTAAGCCTCCCCGTGGGATCGACATCGTGCTTATCACGCTACAATAGACGTCGTACACTTGCGGTTGTTTATTTAGTGTTGCATATCACGTGTATCAGGGGTTTTTGAATCGTGTGGCTAAGATTAAACCGATTGATCTAACGGTAACAAATCGACCTTTGAGATTCAGTTGTGGAATCGAGAATATTATGCGATTTAGTATTGTAAATTTTAGAATCCAACTATTCTATTGGTTAGGAAAAAAGAGTGTACTCATCTAACGTAGTGTAGTAAGTTTAGGCGGGAACTGGGTGTATACACCTCATTAAATGGAGTGTATAATACAAAATTACATTAATACCCTTAATTCACTTACAAATGCTTAGTGAATCTAAAACATGTAAGTACTTATCTGGTCTGTTCGAGTTCATCAGAACATATTAGTAGACTTCAGTTGCACTAGACGAGTTCCCCCTTCGACTGTGCTTGTATGTCTGACTGTCGAACTTCTTCATGTATCTATCTCGTCTTGAGCGACGTGTGAGAGTAGATACGAGTAGTAGAGTAGAATAATTAAAATGAATATCATTCCAAAAGCAGTAATCAAGGTTCGATCAAGATGACTTTTAACAAACTTAAGAGTCAACATAAGGATATTTAAGAAATCATAGATTCCCCCTTTAATTGTATATTCTCTTAGTATTACCCTCAGCTTTACCAGCTTCCTCATCGGGTTGTTTGGTCATCTTGTCTGACCTTGTATACCTGGATCGAGTCAAGTCTGAAAGTAGTAGGATTTGACTAGGTTCCACTCGTCTGTTCTGCAAATGACATTGCTTTTGTGTACCTGTCTTGTTAGTACTGTACTATGCAGTAGTAGGGTCTAGATCAATTAATCCTAAACTAATGCATAACTCTTGAAATCGACTTTCAGCCAGTAGTTTAGTAAGAATGTCAGCTCTGTGGATGTCAGTATGAATCTTTTCCATGCGTATATTCTTCTTCTCAACATGATCACGTATGAAATGATGTCTTACATCTACATGCTTACAATGTGTGTGCAAAACAGGATTTTGAGTGATAGCAATAGCACTATTACTGTCACAAAATATAGTTACATTCGATTCTACAATATTGTAGTCTCGGAGTTGTTGCATTAGCCATAATAGCTGACTACAACAACTACCTGCAGCCATATACTCTGCTTCAGTAGTAGAGGTTGCTACACTTGTCTATTTCTTTGAAAACCATGAAATGAGTTTAGAACCAAGGAATTGGCATGAACCAGATGTTGATTTCCTATCTATTTTGAAACCACCAAAGTCCGAGTCTGAATATCCACTTAAGAATAAATCATCATCTGTAGGGTACCATAAACCTCGGTTAATGGTTCCTTTCAGATATTTCAATATTCTTTTAGCAGATTCCAGGTGACTTTCCTTGGGGTTTGCTTGAAATCGTGCACACACACCAACAGCAAAAGTTATATATGGCCTACTAGCAGTCAAGTAGAGTAATGAACCAATTAGACCACGATAGTATGATTGATCAACGCACTTACCTCTTTCATCAGGATCCATGCGGTAGACCGGTAGCATTGGTACGCCAACAGTTTTACAGGTTTTGATGCCATACTTATCAAGTAGATTACGAGTATACTTTGCTTGATTTATGAAAATGCCTTCAGCAGATTGTTTTACTTGAAGACCAAGAAAGTAATTCATTTCTCCCATCATAGACATTTCAAATTTACTTTGCATGAGCTTCGAAAAGCTCTCACTCATGCTTTTGTTGGGTGAACCAAAAATGATATCATCCACGTAAATTTGAACAAGTAGGATATCCTTCCCTTCTTGTCTTCTGAACAAGGTTCTATCGACCTTGCCCTTAGTAAAACCATTTTCTAATAGAAAGAGAGAGAGAGTGTCATACCAGGCTCTTGGAGTTTGCTTTAACCCATACAAAGCTTTCTTTAACCTGTACACTTGATTACCTTTCACTTCGAAACCTGGGGGTTGTTCTACATATACCTCTTCAGCAAGAATACCTTTAAGAAATGCACTTTTAACATCCATTTGAAATACAGTAAACTCCATATAAGCAGCATATGCAAGAAACAATCGAATGGCTTCTAGTCTAGCAACAGGAGCGAAGGTTTCATCATAGTCTATGCCTTCGGCTTGTGAATAGCCTTGGGCTACTAGTCTAGCCTTATTTCGTAGGACTAAATTAATCATTCTCATCTTTCTTATTTTTGAAAATCCACCTAGTGCCAACTACATTATGGTGTTCTGGCCTATCGACAAGTTCCCAGACGTCGTTTCAAACAAATTGGTTCAACTCGTCTTGCATGGCGATGATCCAATTACTATCAGCTAATGCCTCTTTAATGGTTTTAGGCTCGATAGATGAAAGGAAACAACACCAGAAAAACAGAGATGGACTCGACTGTTCTTGCGACTCAAAGAGTTGTCGTCTAGTCTTTACACCAATAGTAGAGTCACCTATGATATTATCAACAGTATGAGCAGATTTCCATGTCTTTCTAGACTTAACAGGCGCGCATTCATCCTCTAAATCAACTACAGCATCATGCATATCAACATCATTTTTATCAGTAGGTTTATCAGGAGTAGACGAGTCAACTAGAGCAGGCATGTCAACTGGTCTAGTAGACTTACCTTTGTCACTTACCTTCACCTCGTCATCTGACTCGAGGGCTTTCAAGAACGGATTATAGACTTGAACTGATTTGTACACTTCTGATTCTTTGTCGGATTGAATCTTTAAGTCGTTCAGTTTCTTACTGATCTGGTCGGTAGACGAGTCCTGTCTAGATTCATCGAAAACAACGTGTGGTGTTTCTTCCACACAAAGAGTAGAGTAGTTAAACACTCTAAATGCTTTGCTCGTAGAGGAATACCCTAAGAATATCCCCTTGTCTGCCTTAGCATCAAAGGCATTTAACTTACTTTTCTCATTGTTATGGATGAAACACTTACATCTGAATATATGGAAATATGAAATTCTGGGTTTTCTACCTTTCCATACCTCGTAGGGAGTCTTACCTAGTGCTTTGTTGATAGCACTTCTATTCTAGGAGTGGCAAGCAGTGTTGATTGCCTCTGCCCAAAAATTTTTAGGAGTGTTATACTTGGCTATCATGGTTCTACAGGCTTCTTTGAGTGTTCTATTCCTTCTCTCAACTACACCATTTTGTTGTGGAGTCCTAACTGCACTAGTAAGGTGTTGGATACCACTTTTAGAACAAAATTCTTTGATATAGCTATTAATAAATTAAGTCCCCTTATCGCTGCGAATTTTAATAATGGGCTGACTCTTCTCAACCTGTAACTTCTTCAACGGATCAGGTAGGAGAGTTTGTGTATCACTCTTCTTGTGTAAGAAGACTACCCAAGTAAACTTAGAATAGTCGTCTACCACAACAAGCGTGTACCTTCTACCGTTCAAAGTTGGAGGAGTTATAGGACCATGAAGATCCATGTGTAGAAGTTCTAAGACTCTACTTGTTGAGAGAGTAGGAATTGACTTAAATGAACCTTTTACCTGTTTACCTTTCTAGCACGCGTCACACACATGTGATTTGAAATAGATTTCGTTGGGTATACCTTCAACGAGATAATGTGTTGGATACCACTTTTAGAACAAAATTCTTTGATATAGCTATTAATAAATTCAGTCCCCTTATCGCTGCGAATTTTGATAATGGGCTGACTCTTCTCAACCTGTAACTTCTTCAACGGATCAGGTAGGAGAGTTTGTGTATCACTCTTCTTGTGTAAGAAGACTACCCAAGTAAACTTAGAATAGTCGTCTACCACAAGAAGCGTGTACCTTCTACCGTTCAAAGTTGGAGGAGTTATAGGACCATGAAGATCCATGTGTAGAAGTTCTAAGACTCTACTTGTTGAGAGAGTAGGAATTGACTTAAATGAACCTTTTACCTGTTTACCTTTCTAGCACGCGTCACACACATGTGATTTGAAATAGATTTCGTTGGGTATACCTTCAACGAGATAATGTGTTGGATACCACTTTTAGAACAAAATTCTTTGATATAGCTATTAATAAATTCAGTCCCCTTATCGCTGCGAATTTTGATAATGGGCTGACTCTTCTCAACCTGTAACTTCTTCAACGGATCAGGTAGGAGAGTTTGTGTATCACTCTTCTTGTGTAAGAAGACTACCCAAGTAAAATTAGAATAGTCGTCTACCACAACAAGCGTGTACCTTCTACCGTTCAAAGTTGGAGGAGTTATAGGACTATGAAGATCCATGTGTAGAAGTTCTAAGACTCTACTTGTTGAGAGAGTAGGAATTGACTTAAATGAACCTTTTACCTGTTTACCTTTCTAGCACGCGTCACACACATGTGATTTGAAATAGATTTCGTTGGGTATACCTTCAACGAGATAATCTCTTGCGATCTTATTAATCATCTTAAAGTTCATATGACATAGGCGTCTATGCCATAGCCAACTGAGTTCTTTAGGGTTCTTACTAAGAAGACAAGTGTCCCTTTGACAACTATTCCAATTCACAATGTACACGCTGCCTTGTCTGATGCCGACTAGCAGTATAGTATGAGTCCTCTTGTCGATGATCTCACATTTGCGACTCTTGAATTGTACCTTATAACCACGATCACAAAATTGTGAAATAGATAGTAAATTGTACTTCAAACCTTCTACGTATGATACGTCTTGTATCTCTACATCTTCATTTCTGATGTAACCGAAACCTTTTGTAACAGCAGTTGAGCTATCACCAAAGATCACCTTGGGTCCTTCTTGATCGCAGTAGCTCAATAGAAGAGCCTTAGTACCCGTCATGTGGTGCGAACAACCACTATCGATGTACCAAGTTTCTCCTACAGAGCCACCTTTCTTATACAAGTCGAGTCGACCCTACAATGATGATATTTAATAATTTAGGTACCCTCCTTGTGTATTGGGGTCCTGGGGGTTAGTAGAGTTTAGAGGAATCCAAATGTACATAGGAGTTTTGAACAAATTAGACCTCTTAAGCTTTCTACCATGCTTGTTACAAAATAGTACCATGTTGTCCTTATCTGGTCTATCTTCAGACCTTGGGTCTACTCGTTTGAGATAGCCTTTCGACTTAACCTCTACTTGAGTAGGCATAGGCCTTTGATAATCAGAATAGGGCTTATATGCATTAGGGCCATACAGTTTATAGACACGTTTAGGTCTTTCCTCTCTTATGATATCGTATGATAAAGGTGGAGGATATAAGACAGGTTGAGTACGATATTTTGGAGCAACTTTCCTAGGCCTTGTTGAGTAGAGCTGAGACTGCCTTATGAAAGAAGGTATAGGCTCATTCCAACGAGTTTGTATTTGTCTAGAACTTGTCTCCTGAGGAAACCAATCTTCGTATCTGACCTGGTTTGGTCGTCCACGACTAGTGGTCCTCTTTTGACTTGTTCTAAACGGAACAGGTCTGTCGTTAACATTCTTTCTACCACCTTTGGTGGTCGGAGTGTTAACTCTAGTCTGCTTGTGTACAACACCTTTGGATGTTGTTCCAATATCGTAATCCATTGGTCTTTTCCCTTTATCTTTTGTCAAAGAACTTGAACTAGCAACAGTAGGGTTCTTAATGACATGAGTAGACGGGCTAGGTGAATCTGCACCCAACCCTGTCTTGTCATCTGGAGCCCTATACCCATCTGACAATTGTTGATTAATCATTGAAGAATTAACCAAGTCAGTAACTTTAAGGTCTAGATTTACGACTTCTATCTCTAAGAACTTATTGCGCTCTTCAAGCTTTTTGCACTTGTTCTTTAAAACATTGAATTCATTAGTCTTAGTTGCATGTGTCTTTAATAAATTTTGATACAACTTGTCTGTTAACGCATACTTGTCTTTGAGTTGTCTCAACTCTTCTATCAAGCGTTCGTTTAGGACAGTTATATTAGGATCTACTTTAGTCTTTGCTTCTTTAAGATCAATGATTTCTTGTTTTACAGCGATGTTCTCATCACTGACTTCCATGAATGCCTTGTTAGCAAGTAGGAGGTCTTCTTCAGTCACTCCAGTGGAATGATGAAGACTACTCCCTACTCCACTATCGGCAGTATCACTTTCATCAGAATCTGAGTCATCACATGAATGAAAAGAAGTTGCAAATGATACCTCTTGTTCGATTTTCGCCATTAGGATTAGGCCATCAACTGCTATGAAGGCTTCTTCTTCTTCGTTGTTAGAAGGGTAACTAGATGAAGACGAAGGCAACTCGTCTGAATCCGTTTCAGACTCATCGTGTGACAACATAGCCTTCTTACCCCTGTTGTATCTTCGTTCGCGTCTGGCTTTCCTCTCTTCTCGATCATCTGGGCTCAGGTCTGGACATTCGTAAAAGTAATGACCTGGTTTCTCACAATTATAGCATAAATGTTCGTTAATAGACTTTTTCACAGGTGAATTATCCCTTTTCTTGTCTCGCCTATCAGAAGAACGTCTAACCTTCCTATCCTCAGAGTTTCTATCTCGTCTGTTCTCTTTCGAGATCTCATCTCTCCTTTCGGAAGAGTTTCGATCTCGTCTGGTCTCAGACGAGTCCTTGTTATTAGAACCTCTAAAGTCCTTGTAAAAACGCTTATATCTACCGTATCTTTTGTTCAGCTTATCAAACCTCTTAATCATAAGACTCATCTGATCTTTCAGACTTAGATCAGACCTATCTAGTTCGTCTTTAATACTAGAAGACTTAGCCTTAGACTTGTCTACTCTAGAGCTCCTAGACGAAGAGGCCTTAAAAGCAACATTTTTCGACACAGTTTTCTCTCTATCGCTACTAGCTATAGGATCATCCTCATCTAAGTCGAACTCGTGTGCCTTGAGTGTTTGAAATATTGTTTCGGTAGACCATGCATCAATATCTTGAGTATTATTGATGATCATCTTGACCATCTTCCATCTATCATCCAACGACTTAAGAATACGCAAGTTAATCTCTCTATTAGTATAAGTCTTGCCTAGCACTTCCAAATCATTCATAATACGCGTAAAACGAGTATCTAACTAGTCTATATTTTCACCAGCCTTCATCTTAAATGATTTAAATCTCTGTACAGCAGTAGACAACTTACTTTCTTTGATCAAGGAGGTCCCTTCACAAAGGACAGCAAGTCGATCCCACATGTTTTTAGCAGACTTACATTTTAATACTTTCCCCAGATACTCATTGGGTAGAGTATGTAAAATATAGTTTTTTTCTAAACTGTCCAAATTATTTTACCTCATTTCTTCTGAAGTGAGTTCTGACCTTGGCTTGGGGACAATTACGCCAACGTCTTTGGATGGTTCCAGTGCAGCAGTGTTTGGCACCATAGTAACGATCGGACCTTCTTTTACGACAGACACTATTAGATCATGGGTCGAGCTGAAGATAGCTTCCATCCCGAGTTTCTAGTAATCATAGTCCTGAACTGAAAACTTGGGCAATTTGTTAGCGTTTATTTCCATAGCCATGATTTCAAGAAGATCAAATAGGAATATAACAGACAGATCAAAGATACAAGAAAATCAAGTAAAGTGATATGATCAAATACGAATGGACACACAGACTTCCCTCAAAGTCTATGGATGATCAAGAAACAGCAGTCCAAAGAACTACCGCTCTATACCACTTGTAGGTCCCTAGTTGAGTTGTAAGATTGAGTAAGCTAGTAAAAGTCTAGAGGGGAGGGGTGAGTAGACTTTTAAAAATCTTTCAAAATATCATAATACAAAATGCGCAATATTAGAATTAACAATGAGCCCTTAAGATTTATACTCAACTTATTTCGACGAACACTGATCTTGTCTATTCTATATGCAGATTAATCAATTAAGCAATATACTCAATTAAACACAAATAAAACAGTAAGTAAATCAAACACGGGATTTATAGTGGTTTGACAACTTGTCTACATCCACTCTCACAACTCCAGTCGTGAAATTTTATTAAACTCTTCTCTTCGAGTATGTATGTTCTTGTGATTTAAAGTCTCAAGATATAAGACTTCGATCTTCTCGAATATACCACCAGATATATCTTCGATCTAACAACTAGCTTATGAACAAGTAACTAGCAACTTGATTAACAAACAAAAACTATAAAGAAAAAACTTCTCCATCAGTAGTAGTCTTCTTGAATATGAACTTGTCTTCTCTGGCTTCAACTTCAAACTTGCTTGAACTCTGTGAGTTTTCCTTGCTTTGATATCTTCAATGTACGCTCTTGATTTCGTAGTAACATTAGTCTTTAACACTTGAAAGTCTTCATGTATTTATAGACTTCTCATATCAAGATTAGTTTGTTATCCAACAACTTTTTCTTGATAACTAACTCTGTAACGACTTCTTCTTATCTCTTCACGCGTTTCTTCAGTTAATTAGTTATTCCATAACTAACTCTTCATATCTTCACTTCTAGATACGACTTTAAATCTTCATCTTTATCTTGCGTGAACTTAACTTGCCTTGCGTCGATACTTAGAATATATCTCAGCTTTTCAGCACTTGTCTTGTCTTGCACAAGTCTTATTGTCTTGTAAAGTCTTCTTCCAGTAGACATCTTCATGTAGAACTATACTAGTCCTAACAACTAATCTATCAAGACTATTACATTACTTTAAGCTTTATAAAACAGCTTAGTCTCCTTAAAACTATACATCAATTATGAACATGAAATATAAATTATACTATATAAGCTTCTATACAACAATTATAAGTTTATCCTATATAAAACTTCTTTCAACACTTAGTTTATTTTTCAGTACTTATACTTATCTTTTCTTTTGTACTCTTCTGTATCTTGTCAAAAGACGACTTCCATAACTAGATCAGTCAACACTTAGAAATATATTCAAGTCCTCTTTTTGGCTTATCAAAACTACTTCTTTCACCAATTAGAACTTGTCTTAGGATTCATATCCCAACAAATCCATGTTTATCTTGTAGATGAATTGCATGCACTTGATATTGGAAGAAATCCATGGCTTATCAAAACTACTTCTTTCAATATTTATGTGTGTATCTTGTGATTTGTCCATTTGTTTTACTTATGAACAACTACTTGTAACGGGCTTTGTAATAATATTTGGGCAACCTGTTGGAATTAATTGAGAATCATAGTGTATTGATCAAATAATATTGTGCTATGACAGGAACTCAAATTTTGAAGTGTGTTGTACTCAGTGAAGCATCACATTAATCCTTCTACATACTGTCATTTGTTTTATGGTATGCATTGTTCTATTTAATTATATTAATCTCCATGATGTCATAATTTTTAGTTTTATTGTCACTTTGTACCGTAGACTAAATAGGCAAATCGACCACCCTTAGGCCATCTTCAGCCATAAACTCTAAAATGAAAATCTCTAAACTTCAAAATACAGTTTTTCGTACTCTATTTTAAAAAATTTATCCAACCATGAAACTCTATATCTTACTCATTTTATTCATTTTCAATACATTAAAATCATTAAATAATATATTTATCTTCACATTTAAATTAATTTATACAATTAAATACGGAGTATTTATTTAGTAAATTAAATATTATTGATTTTATAAAAATCATAAAATGTAAATAAATTTGTATTTGTGTTTATTTTCAGTTTGTGTTCACTTATTTTAATATGTCGGTGTTATATGTAGCTAGACAATGCATGTATGTCCGTTTTAATATGTAATGTATTTCATATTTAATATATAATGTATGTTTTATTGTATTCTACGTTTTTTTTTTATTGGTAATAATAATACACACAAAAAAAAAATTACACAACTACTAAAATTATATTATAAATTAGTATAACAATATAATTGTAATTATATTTAACAAAAAAACTGTAAAATATAAAATTATACAAAATTGTAAATATTAATAAAATAATAGATATAAAATATAGAGTTTTGAATAGTGAACTTGATATATGAAGTCCACTATTCAAAACTCTATTTCAAATCTTCAAAATAGAGTACGGTTGGAAGAAGACGAAACTCTATTTTTGAATTTTAGCTCCATTTTACACTACCGTTGGAGTTGCTCTCAGTAAAAGAAAAGACATAAATTATGTGTTTCATTAATATATATTTTGATTAACACCACTAATAATAAAAATATTAATGCTAGGTAAACACCTCAATAAATTTTAGAAGACCATTCTCAATGAAATAAAATGAAGATGACCTTCAATACATTCCCAAGGGTGGCATCACTTCATTCAAAAGTTTAATTGTTGTTAGCCCTTCTGTTCATTTCTCTTTAAGGAATGTTCGTATCAAATCATGAATCATGAAGATCTCGACCCATACATGATTTTCAATCAACAACTAGTTCAAGCTTCAATCTTCTATAAGGGTAGGTCTCTTGTAGACTCAATTCCTTATAAGGAATTGAGTAAATTTTTAAAAAATTGTAGGATTGATAATAAAATTAAATACGCAAAAAAACATGTATAATAATTTATGTAGCTTAAATGGTTGAGAATAGTCTTTTTTATGTTGATGTCTAGTGTTCAACTCTTACATCTAACAATTTTCACATATATTTTTTTTTAATTATAAAAGTGCATGTTGAAAATAAGGAAAAGTGTAACATGCAATTTACAATTTTTTAGCATATTATTTTACAATATTTGCAATAATAATTTCAGTTATAATGACATACACTTGTTAGTGATTTTATGTTACACATATTTTGTTGCACTTTTCAGTTGTAGTGACTTACTATTTTCAACAATATTTTTTAGTTATATTGACTTACACTTTTTAGTAATGTTATGCTACACCTTTTAGTCATGTTTTGTTGCACTTTTCAGTTGTAGTGACTTACAATTTTCAACAATATGTTCAGTTATAGTGACTTACACTTTTTAGTAATGTTATGTTACATTTTTTACTCGTATTTTGTTACACTTTTCAGTTATAATAACTTACACTTTTCATTAAAATATTGTTTTGCACTTTTCAAGTATATTGACATGCACTTTTTAATAATATTGTGTTGCACTTTCTAGTTATACTAACTTGCATTTTCTAGTTATAATGACTTATACTTTTCATTAAAAGTTGTGTTGCACTTTTCAATTATAGTGACTTACACTTTTTAATAAAAAAATGTGTTACACTTTTTAGTAATATTGTGTTATACTTTTTAGTAATATTAACTTACACTTTTCAACACACACAATTTCGAAAAAAAATTATCAATAAAAAAAAATTACAAAAAAAAAATTAATAAAAAAAAAAATTAACTAAGTCAAAAATTTTATTCACAATAATCTTAAATATTTAGGATTAACAATATTCTTGAATATTTAACATTTAAGTTGACCAAGTAAACTCAATTCCTTATAAGGAATTGATTCTATATAAGACCAATACCTTCTATAAATACAATGTGTTATCCAAGTGATAATTTATGGAAACTATACAAGCAAGAACTATAATCAGCTGACTTCAAGTTCATCACAAGCTCACTGAATCCTTTTTAACATAGATTTTATTAATAAAATCTATGAAAGCATTACGACAAAAAACTTTTACTTAACTTGTAAGTACAAATATTGTGTGAAATGTTACAGCATTAACATTCACAACAGAAACTACAATCGAAACAAGTCTGAATCTGAAAATGGTCAAGTGTATAAATAACACTGTCCAAACACTAATCTCTATCTATGATTACACTCTCGATATATAAAAGAATAGCAATCAGTTGTACGAGAAGTTGAGATACTTCAATACAATCTAAAACGTGTAGCTACTGACCATAATTCCTAACAGGGATGAACGCTCGGTCTAGAAAATTACTCGAATAGTACACACTGATTTGTGAAGCCTTCCTTCGGAATTTATAAAGGTAGAATCGAATTCTGGAGGCTTCCAAGTGAGGTCCTACTTTTTAGGATCTCAACTCCCATGCTCTCTCTAGATCATTATTCAATGTTCCAGGTCATTCTAATATATTCCAGGCTGATCTAGCACGTCCTTCTAGGTTCTAGAGTCTCCCAAATTCCATTCCCTTGTAGAAGATTTTGTTGGTCCCTGATGAGTCGAATTTATTGCATACTTTTGTGCTTTAATTGAATATTCTTTGTGAATTAAATTGGTATTTTAGTGCATCTTTTCGACTCATTAATTTGTGACTTCAATTACCTTGATATTTTATTTTCTTATTTAATTTAGGTAAAATTGGAGCATTTTAAAAATATATAGACGAGCCCTTCAATGTCGAGCCAAGTAGAAACTCAACCAACATTCAAATTGGGAAAAGTTATAATTCCAAGAATTAATTTGGGATTAAGTTCATTTGGGATTAAGTTCAGGCCATTATTTATTATCTTTCTATTTGGGCCTAACTTTGGCAATTGAGGCCCATGGACGTAAAGATTTTTTTGGGCTTTTGGTGTTTTGGAGAATAAGCTAGCGACAGCACACCAAATTTTGGCGTCGTTGTCGGGGAATGGTTGTAAATTTGATTGAATTTTTTGTGTTTTTAATTTCTGTCAAAAAATTCTGAAAAATTCCAAAAAAAAAAAAAAAATCCAAAAATAAAAAAAAATTCAAGTTACTCCTTTTTTGTGCTATTCTGCAAATACTATTAACACTGACCCCTTCAGTGTCTTCTTGTTCAGGTTCTAGAAATTGTTTGCAGGTTTATTCTCTCTATTCTTTCTACTATGTATGACTTTAGGTATGAAGACCATCAAAGTACTTACTCGGTTCATGAGTCAAAGGATGATGCACTGGAGAAAATTGCAAGTATGATGCAAAGGATGATGAAGGGAAAGACTCCAGAAATTCGACCATGCCGAATTTGCTCCACCACAGATCACATCAAATTTTCAAAATTTGGTGTGCTGTCGTCGGCACCCAAAAATAAATACCTTAACTAACCACTATGCAGTAGGGAAGTAAGGGTCGATCCCACAGAGAACGGTGTAACTCAATTGAATAAATTGTGTATGAAAGCAGTAAAAATGGGGGGAGTTGGATTGGTGGTTTCTAACTAACTATTAGAAAACATGAAAAATAAAAGTAAGCGAAAAAAAATAAACAGGAATCAAATATAAAAAAAACGATCTAGCCCTTAGATTAATTGCTTCCCCTTGATTAATTTAATCAATTTAATTAGTGAACACGTTAATCTCACTCTAATCTCAAATCTTATCCCTAAGTTAGTGGTACGACCAAACTAACTCGAATTATTTCTTATGTTTAATTAATTAGAAAGTACGACCCCCAATTAATCTATTCCTACGAATAACCCCAAAACATGTATAACATGTATTTAAGATTCAACTCGAGAAACGCATTCAAGACCTAAAACAATAGAATAAACTAGACCATGAATACGAGACGCTCGTTTCATACAACCTAGACGTTATTATCCCCTAAGGTGTTCTGCCTTAGTTGCTACGATATCCACAATAATATAACAATTACGGATTATAGATTGTGAATTAACTAGAATTGATAACAAATAAATTTGGATGGCCAGTCCTAATAAATCTATTAATCAAAACATGATTCGCATAAAATCAAATAATAACGAAATCGAAATATGAATTGAGATAAACCGTGAATCACATAATTAAAAAGACATAATTAAATTTAGGTTTCACATCCTCGGGCTAGAAAAACAATCTAAGTACTAAACATAATTAAGAGAACAATAGATAAAAACAAAATCAAACTCAAACTCATTGCTGCCTTTCTCCAATCTTTAATCTGCCGTCAAAGCTCACGGCCTTCCGCCCTATCCTTCTCTCTTCTTGTTTCTTTTTAAAACCCTCACACGGCCCAAAAAGAAAAGTCCATGATCACAATTGATTAGGCCCAATACATTTGAGCTTAACCAATATTTATTAAATGAAGGGCGCGGCTAAAGGCACCCGGCGTTCCTATGAGTACACCCAGACGATGAGGACACACGCCATTCGGATGAGGACACCCACCTGAAAAAGCCAAAAATACCCTTAACCATTTTCGCACTCCATTCCCTCCCTCCCTTCTCTCCCTCCCTTCTCTCGATTGGGTACACCCACCCCTCCATCTTCCCCAAACTTTTCCCCTCCATTTTCGCACCATTTTCGCAGCACTCCACTCCCACTCCATTTTCGCACCACTCCCACTGTCCACTACCTACACGCGACGTCGAAGAAGAGAAAGAGAGAGCACCGTTCTCCCCCACTCCATTTTCGCACCTCTTGCAGCGTTTTTTTTTTTTTCATTTTGAAAAAATGGGTAAAGGTTAGTTTTTCTTGCTTATATTTGAGAAGAAGAGTAGGACGCATATTTAATTTCTGTTTTGTTGGTTGAAACATTGATTTTATTGTTGTAGGGTTTAGGTTTTGTTTTTTGAATTTGGGGTTAATTCATGCATGTGTTGATTAAGGTTGATTTTTTGTGTTATAATCATGTTTATGTGTAGAATGTATAAATTTTTGATGTGTTAGGATGAAAATAAACAAATGGGCATCTAATTGGCATGGTTTAGCACGAATCAACTGTTGTTGACTGGTTTTTCGAACATTAGATGGTTGTGCGGAACAAATTTTCGGACATGTATGGTTTGTTTTGGATTGGGTTTCAAACATTAGTTATTTGTTTGGGATTTAGTTTCGAACATGGCTTGGTTGTTTTGGGTTTAATTTCGAACACTGCTTGTTTGTTTTGGGTTTAGTTTCGAACATATAGTAAATTTCGAACATGGGTTGTTTGTTTTGGTTTAGGTTTCGAACATGGCTTGTTTGTTTTGGTTTTAATTTCGAACATGGCTTGTTTGTTTTGGTTTTACTTTCAAACATGTAGTAATTTTCGAACATGGGTTGTTTGTTTTGGTTTAGGTTTCGAACATGGCTTGTTTGTTTTGGTTTTAATTTTGAACATGGCTTGTTTGTGTTGGTTTTTGTAGAGGGTGTTAATAGGGCTCGACCGACTGCTTCCAACAGGAAAAAGAAGCAACATATTAGCGATGAGGCCGCTCCTCAAGAGCCCAATTCACAAGAGGCCAACCCTCAAGAGGCCAATCCACAAGATGCCAACCCTCAAGAGGCCAATCCACAAGATGCCAACCCTCAAGAGCCCACTCCACAAGAACCGGTGTCCACTCTACAAGAACCGGAAGTAGATGAGGAAAACGATGACGAGGAAGAGGAAGAGGCGGAGGGAGATGATGAGGGAGAGAAAGAAAGAAGAGTTGTGATTGTTGATCAGCCATTGGTAACCGCACCTCCACTTCTCAAAAGCTTCCAAGACCATGTAGCCAAATTCATATGGTTGGGTGAGGAGCGAGATGTGTTGAAGTGTCACTGTCATGTAACCAAACTATTGAATTGGGAGTTCGACGATGAAAAGAATTGGCGTCATTGGCGGAGCTTTTTGAGAGGGTCTAAATTGATTCATGTTAGACGTGCAGCTTACAAGTATTCAAACAAGAACCTTATCACAGCCTTCGTTGAGAGATGGCACGAAGAGACCAACTCATTCCACTTGCCCTTCGGGGAAATGACAATCACTCTTGATGATGTCTACTGTATCACGCGTTTGAAAGTTAATGGTCTCCCGGTGCAGTCTACTTCCGAAGAAGATATTTTGGCTTCAGATTATTTGATGAAATATTTGGGTTTAACCTTAGTAAAGGCCAAGGAAGCATTAAGTGGGCAACGAGGGGGTTCTGTGAAGCTAGCGTGGCTAAGGGAGACTTTTGTGCCCATGATGTCCTCGGATAACGAGGACGAGGTGTTGTATTCAGCACGAGCGTTTGTGTTGTACATGTTTGGGACCACTTTGTTCCCGAACAAAAGTGGTACTCGTGTTCACGTTCAGTGGTTGCAGTATATGGACGACATGGCACAATTTCCTAACTATGCTTGGGGTACCGCAGCACTTGCCTATTTGTATAGACAATTGGGGATGGCGTCAAAGTTCAAGTGTAGGCAGATTGGTGGTTACCTTACGTTATTGGAGGTATTAAGTATTTTAAATAAGTTTGTTAATATTTCATGTTTTTCATTTGATATTGACCTAATAATATTGTACTTGTAGGCTTGGATTTATGAACACTTCCCTACTTTGATATTGCCGCCTCATAATCCAGACTTTGCCCTTACGGATCCACTGTCGATGCGTTATGCACCCGAAGCTCATACAGGCCCTTGCGTCTACCGAGTAAGAGGCTTTAGAGAGCGATTAGATACCCTCTTAGCAAGCGAGGTACGTTACTAACCAAATTATCTATATTTGTCTGTTGTTTGTTTGTTTTTAAGATAAATACGCATTTTTTATTTAATTTGGTGTTGTAGGTTAACTGGAATCCATATCGCCCCGTACGAGAAAACGTTCCATTGGATGAGGTATCTTACTTTCATGGGTGCATTGTGTGCGGAGATATTGTTGAGCCGTACATGCCGGATAGAGTGCTCAGACAGTTCGGGTACGTGCAAACCGTTCCTGAGAAGCCGCTTGCTGCCCGTGTTAAGAGAACCGGTTCCACATCCAAGAAAACAAAGCTAGTGTGGGGTGATATGGCGGAGTACTTTTCTACGTGGGACGCACACATGCTTACGGATGATAGACTTGGTGAGCGTTGTATCCAAGATTCGGATTGCAGCGATGGTTATATTGATTGGTACCTCGCCAACGGCCGTCCTTACGTTTCAAATCCAGAAAATAGGAGACTTCCTCCTCGTGAGCCTCCACGTAGGGCCGAGTCATGGCACTTGGTAGATTTTGCAAAGGTTGAGCTGAACATGTTGTTGCACAAGTGGAGGAACGACGAGCCATTAACAATGGATGGGGTAATGCAAAAGGTTGAAGAAGTTATGAGGCAGCTTGGTGGACAAACTTCGGATGACGTAGGAGAAGAGGCACCGTCATCATCAAGTGGAAGAGGTCGGGGACGTGGAAGAGGTCGGGGACGTGGAAGGGCTAGGCGTTCTTGACTAAAACTTGTTTTATATAATTGAAAACATTTGTCACATGTTGTGTTTTATTAATCGTAGTTTGATCGATCCGAATGATACTTTAGTTTATGATACTTTAGTTTAGTGTTTTAACATGTATTGTAACATGTATGTTAACTTAAATGCTTTATGAATGTATGGTTTTTATATGGTTTTGTATATGGTTTTTATATGGTTTTTATAAGGTTATAGTTTGTTTTACTAATTAAAAGTAGTTTGGATGAGAACACCCACATGATTACTGTTTTGGATGAGGACACCCACCTTTGTACGAGACTCTTTTTCGAACAAATGATATATGCACGATATTTATTGCCGAACACGAACACATTTTCGAACAAATATTATTTGCGTGGAAGTAATTTTCGAACATTTGTCACATGTTGGGTACTTTTTTTCGAACATGGACCATATGTTCGAAAAAAAGTCTGTAACAGAAACTTTGGGGTTAAAAAATCGACCAAGTAAAACTCGCGTAAATAAATTTCGAACATTGGGCATATGTTGGGTACTTTTTTTCGAACATGGACCAATTGTTCGAAAAAAAGTCTGTAACAGAAACTTTGGGGTTAAAAAATCGACCAAGTAAAACTCGCGGAAATTATTTTCGAACATTTGGCAAATGTTGGGTACTTTTTTTCGAACATGGATCAATTGTTCGAAAAAAACTCCGTAACAGAAACTTTGGGGTAAAAAAATCGACCAAGTAAAACTCGCGGAAATTATTTTCGAACATTTGGCAAATGTTGGGTACTTTTTTTCGAACATGGATCAATTGTTCGAAAAAAAGTCCGTAACAGAAACTTTGGGGTTAAAAAATCGACCAAGTAAAACTCGCGGAAATTATTTTCGAACATTTGGCAAATGTTGGGTACTTTTTTTCGAACATGGATCAATTGTTCGAAAAAAAGTTCTTAACAGAAACTTTGGGGTTAAAAAATCGACCAAGTAAAACTCGCGGAAATTATTTTCGAACATTTGGCAAATGTTGGGTACTTTTTTTCGAACATGGATCAATTGTTCGAAAAAAAGTCCGTAACAGAAACTTTGGGGTTAAAAAATCGACCAAGTAAAACTCGCGGAAATTATTTTCGAACATTTGGCAAATGTTGGGTACTTTTTTTCGAACATGGATCAATTGTTCGAAAAAAAGTCTGTAACAGAAACTTTGGGGTTAAAAAATCGACCAAGTAAAACTCGCGGAAATTATTTTCGAACATTTGGCAAATGTTGGGTACTTTTTTTCGAACATGGACCAATTGTTCGAAAAAAAGTCTGTAACAGAAACTTTGGGGTTAAAAAATCGACCAAGTAAAACTTGCGTAAATAAATTTCGAACATTGGGCATATGTTGGGTACTTATTTTCGAACATGGACAAATTGTTGGGAACATTTTTTCGAACATGGCCCAAATTTTCGAAAATGGCCTTATTGTTGGGAACATATTTTCGAACATGGACCAATTGTTGGGAACTTATTTTCGAACAAAAGTCAATTTTTTGAAAAAAATGATCCAAACTTTCTAATTTTATACACCATATTATACTTTTAACACAATTGTAGTGGCTCATTTAAGCACGATAAACCATTCAAAAAATAGAGCTATTAAATTACACAAGTCATCCATTGTAACGTTGAAACCGTATACATGTTCCAAAAATATTACACATCAAGAATTTGTACACAAATTATCTATAAATGTTGTTTGTTGACAATTTGTACACAAATTACACCAAAAAGACAAAAGTATTCCAAAGTTTATAACCACAAAAGTATTCCAAATTTTCTAACCAAAAAGTTTCTAACCAAAAAGTTTCTAACCACTATCATCTAATTAATTCCTCCGGACGCATATGCATTTTTCCATCCGTCTGAAATGTGTTGACCCTCATGCTTCCACGAAGTGATGACCGGGGGCAAAGTGCGCCCAGCACCCATCATAACCTACACGTATTCGAGATTTATGTGTTATATATAAAATATGCAACATATACGTGTAAATAAATTCATTAAAGCAATGCAATCAAATACCTGAATGAAATGGTTCTCATTAATTAATCCCAACCAAATACTCCTCGGTTCTTGAGGAGGGTCCTTGTTGAACGGCAGATACGTAAGGCATAGACGGGTATCAAGAACCACCACCGCCACATTATAATGTGACGCCACTAGATATCCCATGTACGGCAACCCGAACCAATGTTTTTTATGTGCAAACTCCGTAAAGCAATTCAATTTGCCAAGCACAACATGGACGTAATCCTTCAACAAGAACACGTTGTTGTACAACGTTAGATTGCGGGACAGTTCGCTCATCAAGTCCATCCGAACCCTTGCCCACTCATCTTCACCGAATCCCAATAGCCCAGCCACTGCTCGAAAACCGCAGTGTCCGTCACCCTTAACGTTCTTGATGTCGATAATGTACGGTTGATGCTCGATGGGTAAATATCCGATGAAGTCCATTCCTTGGGAGGCTCGGGTACGCCGACGGGGTACCTACGCATATTACAACCAAAATCACCAAAATATTACCCATCGACAACCAAATCACCAAAATATTACCCATCGACAACCAAATCACCAAAATATTACCCATCGACAACCAAATCACCAAAATATTACCCATCGACAACCAAAACACAAAAATAAACATGCAAGGGATGAGAATTACCGGTTGTTTTTTTGGAATCCCTTTCTTTTGGAAGGACGGGGATGAGAGCGAGTTATCTACATTGATGACCGTCTGCTCCTTTTGTACCACCGAGCAACTTGCAACTTGACTCTCTACAAGCTCAAATAGGCTAGGGTCACGTTTGGTGGACGCATCGGCCTTCTTCTTCTTTTTTCCTTTTTTGGATCGACCACGAGTGTCTTCCTTAGGAGGTGGCTCAATAAGAGTCGTAGTCTCGGGGTTTGCAAGCTCCCTCATACGCTTTAAGAAGATGAGTTGCTCCTCCTGAGAGAAGCTCTCATAAACCTCAGCCATGTCGTCTACGGCATCTTCAAAGCGATTTTTGTTGTGGGTGGGAACGGGGTCAACCGATGTGGTGGTTGGGGCAGGCTCCATATCCAATTTCCTCCAAAAGGGATCAATGGCATTCACGGGTATCGGTTTGTCACAGTAAACATACTCTTCGATCCCATGACCACATGGCAAACCGTATACCTTCCTCAAGATGTGTTGGCACTCTTTAGGATCGAATCCGGGTCGTTTGATCACCTTGATTTCATCAAATATCTTTTCTAGAGCCATAAACGACACCGCCCCTCGTAAGTAATTGAAAACGTTTGAGGAGAACCTATGTTGAGCTACGTTCAAACTCTTTTCGAATGAGGCTTTAATTGAAACATGGCATGCCTCGAATAGAGTGTGACATTTCTCCCAACATGTCTCAAAATTTCCTAATGAATTGCCCAACATTCTTTTCAACGCGGCGTGATGGCTTTCGACCCTAATCAGATAAAATTTAAAACGTTAGGCAATTTATAAATTAAAGTAATAATTTACGTGTAAAGACTAAAGTATAAACATACCTGTTGGTTGTGGTGTTGCCAAAGTGCATAAATTCATTCGTCCAAGCCCTTACAAACCTCTCTTTATAAGGGTTAATCCAACTATTCAACACGTAATTCACTGGCTTCTTCGGAAATTTGGACTTGAACTTAGCAAGAGCTTCTTCAAAGTCGGACTGGGTATCGGACCTCCACACATAGTTGAAATGAGATAAAAATACCTCCCATTTTTTGACATCTTTAAATGCACCCTTGAAGTTGGCTAGTACATTCCGGTCAATGTGGAATGTACAAAGAAAATGACGGGCTTCAGGAAATTTCTTGGCCACAGCATTCATCAATGCAAGCTCACGGTCCGTGATAATAACATCGGGAAGAGAAGATGAGCCCAACACATCTCGAAGCACCTCCAATCCCCATTGATAATTTTCTTCTTTCTCATCCATTAGGTACACCGACGCAACACAAAATGTGATCCCAGTCGATGTAACCCCCACAATCTCCAAATAAGGTAGCCGGTACCTATTCGTCTTGTAGGTGCAATCTATCATGAGTACCTTCGAAAAAGCACGCACCAGTTGGAGTGAGACGGGATGTGCAAAAAACAACTCGTTAAGAGTGTTTGTCTTCTCACATCTTCGTGTGGCGTGGAAGTAATTTTGCTCGACAAGTTGACTCATCAAATATTGCAACTGACTACGTCCATTGTATTGATGGATTTTGTGCTTCAACCTTACATTGTAGATCGTTCGAAGAGTCGAGTGATTGTTCTCATTGTTCCTCTTCAACTTCATCAATACAGATTTAGGAGGAGCGTGTAATTTGGACATTTCGACAACGAAGTCCTCTTCCTCGGTAGTTAGGCGGCCGGCATAAGAATGTCCCTCAAGGTAACGGGATATTGGATGGTTATGTGTACCGCATTTCACCTCTAATCTCCACTGCATCTCACCTTCTTCTGTACCCTTCAACATAAACGGACACCCACATTTCTTGGTGCCCGTAACCTTTCCACTCTTTTCTTGTACCACCTCGTTCTTCTTAGCCTTCTTCTTCATAGGAGTTGTAGGCTTCTTCTTTTCACGGTACACACCGCCACGCTCACACGTTAAGAATATACGACCTTTTTTAGTACCTTGGCCGTTATCTGACCGCTTCACAACAATAATTATGTTGTGTTGTTTCCCCGTACTACGCACCCAAGATAAGAGTGCGTCACGAGACTCAAACAAAGCCATATTCGTGAAGACGTCCGTGTAGTCCATAATAATTTCATGACCCTGGACATCATCATTCTCCGGTTCAACAACAGAGTCATTCGCCCACTCATCATCATAATTGTACTCCTCATACTCCTCTTCAAGACAATATTCGTCCACCCAAACATCATCCTTCTCATCACCCGAATTCTGAAATTCAAAATAACAAAAATTAAGTAATGTTCGAAACTTTCTTCAAAACAAAAGCTTCATGTTCGAAGAAAAGTTCAAAACAACAGCTTCATGTTCGAAAAAAAGTTCAAAACAACAGCTGCATGTTCGAAAATTTATTCAACACAAAAGACCTATGTTCGAAAAAAAGTTCAAAACAAAAGATATTTGTTTTGAACTTTTTTTCGGACAACACGACCATGTCCGAAAAAAAAACACGAACATGGTCGTCTTCTTCGCAGAACCAGTAGCGAAAAGGGGTTTTTTTGAAAAACGAAAAATGCAATACATAATGTCAAAATCTATGTCCTAAATGAATATTATTTCAACTACATACCACTATAAAGTCATAAGATGCAAAAAAAAACAAGCATAAACACAACACAAACACTAAAAAACCCTAAACATAAAAACTCTTTCACTTTCGAAAAAAAACTTTCAAAACATGATAAATAACTTACAAATGAGTCATTGGCACCACCACTCGTAGTTATTACATCATAATCGACCATTTTCGACCCCATGTTAGCTCTAGAAATGGAAATTGCAGAAATGGAAAGTTTGGAAATGAGAGTTGTGAGACTCTCTGAATTCTCCCGCGATTTAGAGGTAGGTGGGTGTACTCATCCGCGTACTTTTTTTAAAATATACAAGAGGGGTACAAAAGTAATTTCGCTGCACCCTTTTCACCAAAAAATTTTTACCTGGGTGTACTCATAGGAACGCCGGGTGCCTTTAGCCGCGCCCTTAAATGAATTATGGTATGGCAGCATGACTGACTGTAAAGGGCCCAATATTTGCCTTTAAAACTGAACTAATTTCTTCTCACACAATTTCTACCCCGAATATTCAAAATGCTTCGGTTTTACCTGAATTAAATAAGAAAATAAAATATCAACGTAATTGAAGTCATAACTGTTAAGTCGGGAAAACACAATAAAATAGCAAATTAATTCTCATAAAATATTCAATTAAAGCACAAATATATGCAATAATCTCGACTCATCAAATCCCCCCACACTTAAACATTTGTTTGTCCTCAAGCAAAGAGAATTAAAGCATACAAGGGATAATTTCAATGGACAACCACCCATGAAAAATAATGGAATTTGCATGTAATACTTGAGAGTTCAAAACAAGAAAATTGAATTACTCTTCTATTATTCTCAAAACTAGATTTTTGAGTCAAATCCATAAGTTGCTTGCCTCTCTCAATAAACCACAAATTTCAATTCACATTTAACCACAAAATCTCATCAACTCTCGGTTACTCACACCACATTCATGATCCCCTAAAAACCTTGACTTCGGATCACTCGACTCAATTTTCCTTCAAAGTTCAAATCCTATGGTATCCTTCTCCAATCATTTTTTTTTAAGCTGCATTTTTTTCAGCTTTAATTCCACCTTGAAATTTTTCAACTTTTTTTTTCAAGAGGTCTGCAGCTTCTCTCCACTTTTCGGGTTTTAGCTAAGTTTATTCATTTTTGAACACTTAAGGCCCCTGAAGCAGGTAGCTGTTTCTGCCTTCTTTTTTTTTTTTTTTTTAAATGAGGTCCGCAGCTCCTCTCTACTTTTCGAGTTTTAGCTAAGTTTATTCGTTTAAGAACACTTGAGCCCCCTAAAGTAGGCAGCTGTTTCAGCCCCTCATTAATTTTTCTCATTCATCATTTTTTTTCAACTTAGGATACAAAATAAGATTCTTCACTTCTCAAGAAAACCAATGAAAGTTCACCAAAATCAAACAATCAAGTACACCATTTCAGGGCATGAATAAACCAAGAACCAATTCAATTTCAAGGTATAAGATATGAATATCAACCGGGCTACTAATCAAAACTTACAATTCATGATTTTAGCAATTTAACAAAAATTCAATAATTAAAAACATAGGCAAGTAACCAATTAAACATGCTTCAAACACCAACACATTTTTTCACATAATACTCTAACAATGAATCATCCCCCCATTTAAATAGAAAATTTATTTAGTTTTATTTATTTAGTGTGTAGAGTCTCCCAAATTCCATTCCCTTGTAGAAGATTTTGTTGGTCCCTAACCAAGTATCTATGTTGGACAAAGCCTAGAGGGGGAGAGGATGAATATACTTTGTATTTTAAAACTTTTTCGTACTTGATCAAATGAGGTATCAGCTGAGTGATATAATCTTGACACCTGATGCAGATAATTTGATGTGATCAATAGAGTGCGAGTGTATAACAGCTGGTATAGATAATTAACCTACTGATTGCTTAGAAGCTGGTCAGTTGGACAACTATCTACATAGCTACTGGTGCAGAATTGTGTATGCCCTAGATATTTAAACTCGTGGGTTGAATTAAAACTTTATCAATAAAGAATAACTGTATAAAGTTATGAGATGTTATCAGTAGACTTGATGTCTTCTAATGATGATAAAAACACTTAGTCAAATTTTAACACTTTTATAAAACTTATGTATGAAGAATATATAAACAATAAAACAATAAATGAACACATGATTTATATATAGTGGTTCGGAACAACTCGTTCTACATCTACTCTCACGTTCCAACGTGAAGTTAATTCCTTAATAAAGGATCCTTGCTAGTTGCTAGTTTATAGTTTCAAGAGAAGACTTTTGATCTCGTTACACTCAACCTAGAGTGCAATTGGATCTACTTGTTATTGGGAGATCGAACAAGTACTCTTACAACGGGTTGGTTGAATAATCAAACTAAGTTGAATAATCAAATTAACTTATAAAAGTAGGGTTTGGGTTCTTCGAAGTATACTAACTAGTGTGATGAACAAAGAGGTCTGATTAACACTTTTCTAAGCTAGGGATATGAAATCAATACAGGTTTAGATAGGAAACTAAGAGCTAAATGATTATAAGGATTGAATACAGGCTCTAGAAAACTTAAGGAAGATTCAGAAAGCTTGAGAGTTTTAGTGATATAAGTTATTGCTTGGAGTTTTCATGATTTGCTTCAAATCGCTTCATTTTTTCTATAAATCAATCAAAAGTGATTGTGCATTAAAAATTCGATAATTAAGTCACTTCCACGATTCTTGCAAGCATAAAACGATATTCAAAGCATAATACATCCACAAATTCGAACAATCTTACGACAGATCACCGTCTCAACTTCGGATCTCTCATGTTTCCTCTACCGACCAATTAACTGATGCACTAACAAAACAGCTCACTCAAACAGGTTGCACTTTACTTATGTTCAAGATTGATGTAACTTATAGTGCTCCATTTTGAGGGGTATTAGGATATTAGGGTTTAATATATGGTAAGTATTTAAAAATATTGTGCGTTTCCATAAAAAAAAAAAAAAAGAAGATTGTTCAGATACACAAACATATAGGAAATTCTCTACTTGTATATATCTACATCTTTTCTACTATTAATAAAATCATATTCCCCGTTTAATATACTCTATACTAGAGTTAAGTAAATACTTTGAATAATATTTATGAATTAAATTTTTTTATAGTATTTGTGTGCTTAAACTTATGTAATTGAGGTAGATTGATAAATTATTCCTTTAATATAAGTTTAAACCGACCACCCATTTTTTTTCCCTTTTTATAATTTAGTTTCTCTAAAACTCGCACTCAATCGAAATCAAAGATAATTTGTTCAATCAGTTGTCTAAGTCATACCTATCCATCCACTGGGATTCGTGTCCAGATTAAATCAACATAATATAAATTACAAATATTGCAATTTGCAATAGGTCAGTTGACAGTCACATGATGCGTTATTACTCCCTCCGTCCCACAACTGTTTGCACACTTGCCTTATTTGTCCGTCCCACAATTGTTTGCACACCTATAAAAGGAAACTCTCTCATAAACCTCACCCTCACAATATTCATATATTTACACAAAATGCCATTACTTTTTCTCTCTTTCCAATCACCTTTTTACTTTATTAATATAACTTTACAAAATTACCCCTCAACACTCCACTCATTACATTTTTTTCTTAAAAAGTGTGCCCACTTTGTGGTGCAAACACTTGTGGGACGGAGGGAGTATTTAATACTGGGTTTCTCGTTTTCAAACCCAGTGTTGAGTTTATTCTTAATTTTTTAACATGCTCATTCATAAACGACAAAATGATTTAAAATTAATATTTGTCATTATATGAATTAATTTTTTTTAATTAAATTAAACTGAGCATTTTTACGGGATCTTTCAGTACGTTTTAAATATTTTATACTTCTCATATTAATTTTCATAGATGGATGGACACACAAATTAAAAAAATTAATAATGAGTGAAGTTTTTAAAAATAATTTTATAAAATTTTATGTATAAAATAAAGAAATGAGTTGACTTTTGTGTATGTGTAAAAATAAAGAAATGATATTTGTGTAAATTAAAATTGAGTTTATTGTGATAGTAAAATTTATAAAAGATTTTCGATAATGTAAAAATTATTGTGAAACGTCTCCAATAAAAAAGTGTGAAAGTTATTGTGGAAATTTGGAGTATTTATTAGGACAATAGGCGCCTGCGCAATCGTACTGTACAGTGAAACTTGAAAATCTCAATTTTTTTGTTTGAAAGGAGTGACAAATCTCAAGTTCGACCAACGCCAACGTAACTTGTTTTTAGATAAGCTATTTAAATCAAATTAATTAGTGATAATTATAGTAAATAGTAATCAAATATACTATTTTATTGACCTTCAAAAAAAATATACTATTTTATTGAATATATATTGTGACGTTCGATATCGCATCCAAATAATTTTCCTTTTATATAGTGTCAATGTGTCATTACCCAGCATTGTCAATTTGTCATTAAATAAATAAGAAAGTGTAAAAATAGACAAGTATAAGATTAATTGTCATAAAAAAAAATTCGTTACATTGGATACCGTCAATAAATAAAATTTATATGATAAAAGATTAATTTTGTTCTACCATACAAACAATGACGGAGCCAGAACTTAACCGATGGGGGGCCCAATTATGAATAATAAATTTCGCTTTTAATATTATATAAGTTTGAAACATATACGGTAATATATTACTAATGAATCAAATAGAGTTTTAATATGTTTCAATAAGAGTTTCATTATTTCCGTTCATTACCTACAAATTAATGTTTATACAGTCTATAAGCGAGCTTCTTTTAATTTTTATGTTTTAAATTGTTATATACTTCACTCGTTTTATATTGATTGACACTATTAGTCTTAATTCTTGTTTTAAAAATTTGTCATTTTAGCTATTTTTAACATGTTTGTCCCTAAATTACTCATATGCAAATTTCTATAATTTTTATTTTAATACTTTTTTCATCTATCTTTCTTGATAATTGAAGTAAGTCATTTCACACTCTCTTATATTTTTCTTCACTTTTCTCTCAATCTTTAATGATAATGAAAGGTAATTTATAAAAAAATGTTATTTAATTATACACAAAACAAGTACATTATAAGGAAAATAATAATTGCACTACTAATATTTTACTAATTCACTTAAAAATTGTTATATGATTATTAAATATAATTAATTATAATTGTAATTATTTTTTAGTTTATTTTTTAATATTTTTAAAAAAATTATTTAAAAAAAATTATAAAATGGGTGGGGGGCTCAGTGGGCCCCCTGGGCCCTCTCTCCCTCCGTCCTTGCATACAAATGGTTGATATATTTATATTTAAAAATAATCAACGTTCTATAATATTAAAAATATAATATTAAAAAAACATGTGTTAAAATCTCAATAATCTTAATAGATGAAACACGGAGTGAAACATAAAATTAAACTAGTGCCAAATGTATATTTTGCCTCCAAATAAACGGTAATCATTTGACATTTTTGTCACTATAAAATGACATTGGTTAAAAAACATGGTGTTACTAATTGTTTAAAGACAAAATGACAATTTTTGTTGATTTTTTTTTTTTCACGTTTAAAATTGTTTCCAATTACTAAATATTTGTCATTAAAGATCTCACCCGAAATATATATGTCGAATAATAAGTTTGATATTTGTAATAATCATTTTGTAATATCGTCGTGATACATGTGACGGAAAAGATAACTATTAGTGATAAAAATATATTGTAAGAAAACTATTTATTTTAGTCAAGGTTGGAAATATCTTATGGAAATGTTGATAGATATATCTATATCAATAAATTTTGAAAAAAATTAATAAAAAAAATTTAATACATAAATTTAACAAAACATTTTAAACAAATTTACATTCGTGATAAAATTATAAAAAAAAATATATAATATGCATTGTTATTTTATATGCTATTTTTAAAAGTTTATCGATATCTTTTCAATTTTTTTTTTTTTTGATATTTTTTCGATATTTTATGGATATTAGTTTTGATATTGTTATTACATACTAATATTTATTGATATTTTTAATTTTATTTATAACAATGAAAATTGGATAATTCAGAAAAATATCTGAATACTTTCTTTCGTACATAATTTTAGTGAAAAATCAAGTGTTTCACTTTTGTATACGACGAAATACAACTGCGAAAATTTTGTCATAAAATGTGTGCTTTTTTCTCTCTTTTGTGTGTTTTTTATGATTTAAAATATTTTTAACCTGTCTTTTAAATATCTCAAATCTCAATAAATTATTGAAAAATAATTATCATGACAAATCTCATCTTATTTAAGCAAAGATAGATTCATAATATTCTGATTTGCCACATGTACCCTTATATACTAATTCTGAATCTTTTCTTTTCCGTGTCATCTCAATTTCTATTTTATTTTGTTTAACCGTTTCTTTCTCACATCTTTCTCTCTCTTCTTCAACTATAATTTTTTAAATTATTTTTCGTTCTTATCCATTCTCTCTCTTCTTCACCTCTTCTTCCTATTTAATTTAAATTTTCTAATTATAATTATAATTTTTAATTATGTATTTTTAAAGTATTTTTAATTTTTCTTTTCATCATTTTTTCATTTTATTTACTAAATATTCGTTCTTATCCATTCTCTCTCTTCTTCACCTCTTCTTCCTATTTAAATTTTTTAATTATAATTATAATTTTTAATTATGCATTTTTAAAGTATTTTTAATTTTTCTTTTCATCATTTTTTTCATTTTATTTACTAAATATTATTCCGCGGGTCTTGTACTTGTGTTAAATATTATACGGTACACTTTGTATGCACTCGTCGCATTATTTAACCTGTTCAACTAAAATTTTGTGAATTATGACTAATTCAATTAAAATCTCGCGCTTTAATTATTTGGACAAGTCTCGTCTTTTTTAAGCAAAGATATATAGATTCATAAATCATTCTAATTTATCATGTTAAATATATATATTCGATAAAGTCTAATATGCACGTGAGTACATATATGCATTCAGGGGCGGACGTACGCAGTAACTGGGGAGGGCCATGGCCCCCCTCAAATTTCTTCCAACATGTACCTATATATATAATAGCATTGGATTTTTTATTTTTATTTTTATTTTAGTTGGGTTCCCTCCAAATGAAATATGGATCATGTATTGTACTCCCTTCGTCTCATGATAACTTTTACACCTACTTTTTTGGTCCTTTAAAAACTCCATCCATATAATATCTAAAATGTTATATTTAATGTCATTATTTTTATGATACATACATACACACAGGTCAACTCACTTATTTATTTTTTTATAAAATTATATCTCAAAATTCTATTTATTATAATATTTTTTTAAAAGAGAGTGAACAGTAAGTAAGTATGAAAATTTTTCTGGGACAGAAGGAGTACTTGCTTCTTAAATAATACTCCCCCTGTCCCACAATTGTTTGCACTCTTTCCTTATTCGTCCGTCCCACAATTGTTTGCACTACTTAAAAAGGAAATTTTTTCATAAATCGCACCCTCACAATATTTACATATTTACACTAAATGACATTACTTTTACCCTCAATCCAATAATTCACTTTACTTTATTCATAAAAGTTACAAAATTACCCTTCAATACTCCACTCATTACACATTTTTCTTAGTTTGCGTGCCCATATAATGATGCAAACAATCCTGGGACGGAGGGAGTAACCAAATTTTGATTGTTCAGGCCATCTCCAACCACAAACTTTCAAATGAAGATCTCTAAACTTCAAAATACACTTTTTCACACTCTATTTTAAAAACCTTCTCCAACCATGAAACTCTATATCTTACTTTATTTATTATTTTAATCACTTTCAATATATTACAATCATTAAATAATATATTTATCTTCGTATTTAAATTAATTTATACAATTAAATATTCAATTAGTAAATTAAGTTATAAATTAAATATTATTAATTTTATTAAAATCACAAAATGTAAATAAATTTGTAGTTTTTCAACATTCCGCCATACTTGTGTATCATTTTTTATTATGTGTATTTATATTTCTTTTCAGTTTGTATTCACTTATTTTAATATGTCGGTGTTATAGCTAGGTAATGCATGTATGTCCGTTTTAATATTTAATATATAACATACGTTTTAATATGTAATGTATTTAATATTTAATATATAATATATATTTTATTGTAATTTACGTTATTTTTTTGTAGGTAATAATAATACACAAAAAGAAAATTGATTACACAATTAAAATTAAATTATAAATTAGTATAACAATAGAATTGTAATTATATTTAACAAATTATTAATATAGAATTGTAATACAGAATTGTAAATATTAATAAAATAATAGATATAAAATATAGAGTTTTGAATAGTAAACTCCATATATATAGTTTACTATTCAAAACTCTATTTCAAATTTTCAAAATAGAGTAAGGTTGGAGGAAGCAAAACACCGTTGGAGATGGTCTCAGCCCAGCCCACCAAAAATTTATACGGAGTATATTATTATAATTCTTTTCAAATTCCCAAAAATTCCCCCACAAACATAAGCTATACACACGACTGGCGCAATAGTCACCACTCAAAAGTTTGTTATTTTAATTTATGTTTATACATTGTTTTATTTGATTATTTATTAAGTTATTCTTTAAATTATTTCCTAAATATTTAATAGTATATTAATTGAGTTTAAAATTAATTATTCAATTATTAATTAATGTATTTTTAGAATTAAATTTATAGAAAAAAAATAAACAAGAATCATATAATTGGTTAAGAATTTAGAAACTAGAAAATAAAAAATCTATTCGATTGTGCATAGAATGATAACTCTAATTCTCACACCTTCAATTTTCACTGCAACTACGGAATGATCTTTTTATGATTGCACATTGGGAAGAGATTCAACATAGGTTCTCTTATAGATGATTTTCATGACATAAAAGAAAAATATTCTAAATTTTAACTTATTGTAAATTTAATGATATATTTATAAAAAAAATTTTACCAATATATTATATATGAACATGTAATTAGTGTATAATTTAAATTCGAGTACTTTAAAATTTTGTTGTTGCCCCCTCAGTTTTTCACTCTGGTCCGCCCATGTATGCATTCACTCCATTTGACATGTTTAACCCAAATTTCGCAAGTTGCTTCGATTTTGTTGGTAACTAATTGAGAATTCAATTGAGTATCTACTTTTATTACACGGAATCGTGGATCTCTAGCTCATAAAAGGGAGCGTGTCTCAATTGGATTGCTTCCATAATTGAGAATTAATTAATTTTTTTATGATATATAAACAAAAGTTTGCTGACAAAGTGGGATAGCTCTTGTGGTTAGAGCAAGGGGATGGGTATTTAACTTTCATAAAAAAAAACAAAAAAAAACAAAAGTTTGCTCTCCCTTAATTGGAGTTGAGTGCATAGTTGGGTCTTCTATCGGACACCACAATTAGGGTCGGCAATTTAACTAACTTAAAATTTAGTATGCATTGAGCTTGAAAAATATAGATTCAAAAAAATTGGGTCGATTTGGCCCGATTTATTGGTTCAACGGGCCTGATGGATCGTGGGTGACCCGATCATTTATATTTTATTTTATTTCGAAGCAGGATTTCAATATTAGGATTGATTGATGATGATTAATAGTATTTGACATTAAATATTTTTTATATATTATTCAATCACTACTATTTTTCTAATTTTCTTAGATTTTTTTTTCTCTCTCCCCCTTTTTTTTCTATATTTTTTTTTTACAGTTTTCTCAACTCCATCTCTCCCTTTTTTTCTCGACAGTTTTTTTCTTTTTTTCTTTTAATTCTCTCCTCTCCCACTCTCATTAAAATTTATTTTTTAAAATTTCTTTAAATTTTTCTCCCATCTTCAATTATTTTTTCAGTTTTCTCTCCTCCCTCTCCTTTTGTTCAGACACTTATTTTTATTTACAGTTTTCTTAAATTTCTCTCTACTAATTTATATTTTTTCACACCAGAATTATGTAGATTAAAAGTAAAAGTTGTGCTGTATACAGAGAGTTGGCGGTCATTGATGAAAAGGTGAGCAACTCATTTACAGGATTTTAAAAGTATGTACTCCATTCTGTAATAAATTTTTCAAATCACAATTTATTTACACAAAATTTATATTTTTTCTTAAATAATTGTTTCTGTTTTCTCCTCTCCCACTCTCTCCCTTTTTGTTTCAGTTTTCTCCTCTTCCTCTCTCTCAATTTTTCTCTTTTTTCATTCTTTACAATTTTTTTTGTATTCTTTTAAACTTTTCTTCAATTATTTCTTCAGTTTTCTCTCCTCCCTCTCCTTTTATTTTGACGATTATTTTAATTTCCAGTTTTCTTAAATTTCTCTCTGGCGTAATTATATTTTTTCACACCAGAAATTATGGAGATTAAAAGTAAAAGTTGTGTTGTATACAGAATTGACGATCATTGATGAAATGGTGAGCAACTCATTTACATGATTTTAAAAGTATAAATTTCTCTATGCTTAATTATATTTTTTCACACCAGAAATTATGGAGATTAAAAAGTAAAAATCGTACGTAAACAGAGAGTTGACAGTCATTACCATCTGTTGGGTTATATATAATAGTCCCCCGTCCCCAATTCTTGTGGTCCCCAACTCCTTTGTGGGAAATTATTATAGGACCACATTCCCCATTTCCTTTGTGGGGAATTATTGGTTGTGGGTTATGATCATCACGCTAGAGATCCTTTGAGACTCTCGGGAATCTTTTGAGATGCCCTATGATTTTTCGAGACTCTCGGGAATCCTTTGAGACACTTTTAAAATTACCAGAATCTATTTGAGACCGTAATTTAAATATGAATTAATGAAAAGGTGACCAACTCATTTACAGGATTTTAAAAGTATGTACAAATCACAATTTATTTACACAAAATTTATATATTTTTTTAAATAATTGTTTCTATTTTCTCCTCTCCCACTCTCTCTCTTTTTGTTTCAGTTTTCTCCTTTCCCTCTCTCTCAATTTTTCTCTTTTTTCGTTCTTTACATTTTATTTTTTATTCTTTTAAACTTTTCTTCAATTATTTCGTCAGTTTTATGGAGATTAAAAGTAAAAGTAACAATCATTGATGAAAAGGTGAGCAACTAATTTACAGGATTTTAAAAGTACGTACTCCATCTGTAATGAAATTTTTAAATCACAATTTAATTACACAAAATTTATTTTTTCTTAAATAATGTTTTCTCCTCTCTCTCCCTTTTTTTTTTTTTTTTTCGGTTCTTTATAGTTTTCTTTTGTATTCTTTTAAATTTTTCTTCAATTATTTTTTAAGTTTTCTCTCCTCCCTCTCCTTTTGTTTTGACAGTTATTTTTATTTACCGTTTTCTTAAATTTTTCTGGTAAACAGGCCGTATTGATGAAAAGTTGAGCAACTCATTTACATGATTTTAAACATGATTTTTAAAGTATGTACTCCGTTCTGTGTACTCTGTTCTGTAATAAAATTTTCAAATCACAATTTATTACACAAAATATTTTGTTCTTATCTTTGGTATCGTCTTCTTTTATTAGGTATATGAAGGGATGACTTACACACTTTTATTTTATGAGGATGAGTGTGCTTTGATAGTGATTGCGTGTACTACTTGAAGATTGAAGATAAGGATAACATCATTCTACAACAAACCAACTTATTCAGGTCAAAATTGAGAATAGTTGTTTATTGAAATAATATTTATGTATTTTTTTTAAAAATGTTTAGTTTGGAACTGTATTTTTAAAATTTGGAGCTATATTTTTTAGATTATGGATTATATCTGATTAATTGGTTCAGAGATTTGTTTATGTTCTCTTATTTAATTTTGATAATTTTTTGTTAAGTAAATTTTAAAATCTATTTTTTATTCATTTTGTTGGCATGATTTAATATTTAAAAAAAAAAAGTTCTGACAATTTCATTGTAATGTACGAAAAATGTAAACTAGATTACAAAATTACATAAGCTAGATTACAAAATTAATTTTGTATAGTCAATAATATTTTATCACTTCATGTAATTCTTTTACGCGCTTCATGTAATTCTTTTACGCGACGTTAATTTTCTATATCTTGCTCCAAAACTTGCACTCATTTTAATTAGACCAAAATTTATATACATGTTTTCTATATTATTCTACAAAACGATTACAAATTCCATAATTGTTCTTTTAACAAAAAATAATTTTATATTACGAAGATATACTAAATATAACAATGAATTTAATAATTCATGAATCAAATAATTCTTTAATTAACATCTACATGAATTTAATAATTCATGTATGTTGCAAATATAGCTATACAACTACAAATTATGAAATTTGAATTCAATGTATGCTTTTGAAAAACATTGATCAAGAGGCGGGTTTGTGCAATGGAACACAATTGGTTATAACAACGCTTGGAAAACATATTCTTGAGGCAAAAATCAGTTTTTACACATCATCAACTATATGTTGCCGTGTCTAAAGTTAAGAGCAGAACATGATTGAAAATACCGGCCTGGATGACGAGTGCAAGTACACTAATTGTGTTACACTAGCCAAGTAGTCAATTTACTCATTTCATTTTCTTAAATATTGCTAGAGTATAATTTTTTGAATTACTCACTTATAATATTTACTAATTCAATAATTGTAAAATAAACATTTCAATCAACTTGACCCATTCACGCTCTTATATTATCTATAAAACACCCCTACAAACTAATAAATGAACAACTCATTCTCTTATTTTTTTTTTTTTTTACGGGCTCATTCTCTTATTCAAATACATTAATTATCATCAAATATATTTTTAAATAATAAATTATATAAAATTCAGTTTATTATAATAATTTAATTTTTTTCCAATCCCGCGAAATTCGCAGGTCTTATACTAATTTAGAAAATAATTCAAATAAAAGAACTAAACCATAATAAATCCTAAATCAACAAATAACCTTTGACTTATTTTAGTATATACCTATTTTAAGCTCTCAATCCGTTCTAGCTATTCTTTTGTTATAGTGACTTTGCCATTTGTTCAACGTGAAATAATCTGTAAAAGGTTTTAAATATGCATTTAATTAAAAAGTAAGGGTCGGACCTACTAAAAACATTTATCCCACAAAATCGATAAACTTAAATCGAACATCTAGACACCAGGACAAACTTTTTAACGAAAATTTCAACTTGACTTGACTTATTTTTACACCTGTTATTTAATGGTGCATGTAATAAAAAAATGTTACACCTATTTGTAAAAATATTTACAGTCCGTTTCGTGATTATTTGCACGATTTGATTGCCACAATTTTTAAGAAAAGAGAATTTAGTAGTTGGTGATGTAAGATAAAGAAGAGTATTTTTAGTGATTTGATGAAGTGTAAGCTGAATTTGATAATGTGTAAAGTGAAATATATGAAAAAATAGTGATAATTTTAAAAATAAAATAATGTTAAGAGGATAGTAATTTTGTGGATATTTCAATAAAAAAAAAAATGTGTAAATAATTATGGGAATGAGCGAATGAGTCATATGCGCCTAGAATGATAATTAGAAGGTGCGCATATTTTTTGTTAATTTTTAAAGATAAAGTAGCCCTCCATTCTTGACTTTTGGGGGTTGGGACTTATATCTACAAAATACATATATAAAAGGAGACAATTAATTATCAACTTATATTATTTAATATATATCCACTCAATATATATATATATATATATATATATATATATATATATATATATATATATATATATATACTAGGTAGGGCACACCTCAATTTTGAGGTGTTAACCCAGATATTTGTACTCCTTCCGTCCCATACTTGAAGACACATTTTATCATTTTGGGCGTCCTATACTTGAAGGCACATTACATAAAATAGCAAAAACACTTTTAAACACTCTCCTTAAAACATCACAATATTACAACAAATGCCACTACTTTATTACACTAAAAAGTAACTTTATTACTATTTATAAAGTTGAAAAGTCTTTACTATCCCCATTTTATCTTACACAATATTAATAAATAATTCATTCATTAAAGCACGTGTCCAATTGGTTTGAGCCTTCAAGTATGGGACGGAGGGAGTATTTAAATTACTACTACATATTTGTATTTTTAACAAAGAAAAGAGATGTTTATTAAACAGAGTTTATAACATTCAAATACATATTTAAACATGTGTATTGTACACTGCAAAAATATACAAAATGATAACATACAAAAACATATTTAAACATATAAATACATATTTCTAATATTATAAAATATTTATTATAATATTGCGCTATTATATACTGTGTATTTTTAAAAAAGAAAAGAGATGTTTATTAAACAAGAGTTTATAACATACAAATACATATTTAAACATGTGTATTGTACACTGCAAAAACATACAAAATGATAACACACAAAAACATATTTAAACATACAAATACATATTTCTTATATTATAAAGTATTTATTATAATATTGTGCTATTATATACTGCAATTTTGAAGCGCACGATTGGCATTTATTTCTTCTTCAATATTTGCAACGTAATCAATCAGTAGAGAGAGTCTCCAGTCCATGTTTAGCACCCTTCGTAAAATGATGGCCCATACTGAATTAGAAAGAAACCTTCTTATTAATGCTTCAACTTCTTGTTGGAATGTGTAATTGTATTGACATTGTCCACAGTCGGTGCAGGTACAATACCTATTAATATCCATGGTATTTGTAAAAGTAGTGGTGAAGAAGTTATAGTTTGTATGAATTTGAGGTATAGGTATATATACTGTGAAGAATGGTGACTCACTTTTAACACTTGTCAAACAGCATGTACATTATCATGGTGTTGTTCCACGTGTATGTGTATGTGTATGTGTATGTGTATGTGTATGTGTTATGAATTGAGTGAAATTTTTTTGTTTTGTATCCATATAAAAATAAATGAAATAAGATAATGCACAATTGCTAAAAAGTGAAATAAGATAATGCACAATTGCTGAAATTGAAAATGGATAATATGATCAAATGTAATTTTATAGATATAGTTTTATTATAATTTACACAATTTTTTTTTTAAAAAAAAAAATGATGTTAACGCAATTCAGTAAGTTTGGGGGGTAAGTCCTAGCTTTAAAAATCTTATACTTGGTTGAAATCATTCCAATGGTTAATAACATTATTTAAACACAGTATTAACAGTAAACAAGCTTTTGGGAATAGGGTGAAATGTAATTTTTTTTTTGATTTTACGCATGCGATTATGCATTAGTTAATGTGATTTAATGAATGAAAGAGGTATATATATATATATATATATGTACCTGTTGCAAATTTGTTAAATTTTTTTTTCTTTCATCCATTAATTAGATTTATAAGCTTAATTAAATATGAAAAATAAGGTATAATTAACATCAATTGTAAATTTTTTGTTAAATAAAGTTTTAAAATATCTGTGGTTAACATAATGTTAGAAATTTAATTAAATATATTTTGATTAGGCCTATATTGACAAATTTAAAATATAATGCATATGTAAAATAAAATGTTATTATACAAAAGTACTTTCAGAATTGCAAAAGTGATTTCAAAGTGAGTAACTTGAGCAAATATATGCAGGCAGAAACATATGTGCAGCAAAAAGAGTTTTAAAAGTTTCACAAAAAATTGATATGCCATGTGTGTTTTCGGTTCTTAGTCTTGTTTGTTGTGTTTTGGGTTTTTACCTGATGGGTCTTCTGAGGAGTACAAACTTCTTTTACCGGTTGATTTTGAAGGGTGGGTATCAGGAGTTGTTGAAGATTCTGGGATTGGTGAGGTAGTTTTTTGAGATTCAAGCATTGTTGTATCTGTTTCCCAGCTTTGTTGAGGGCCTGAAGTGAAGCTTTTTTGTTGGGTTTGCGATCCTGAAGCCATGTCTGTTGATGGAAGACATGATATTATTGTGTTCCGGACATTTTTTTTGCCTCTTATTTCAAACGTAGTCGTCCTTATGTGAAATAACAATTGTCTGTCTTTGAATGTCTCGTTGATTTCAGTGGAACTTAACTTTTTATCCTGATAAACATGGGAAAAAGAAAAATGTAAGTAGGAGTAAAGGATGAAAATCGTACATTAGATAAATATACCTCTAGATCTGCCTCGATGACCTTTTCGGTTGGCATGCCTAATACCATTTCTGCCTCTTTTTCCTCTATGAACGCGTTCAAACTTCCTGTTCCGTCAAATAATTCTACCTCGAAACGTAACCTACGTATATATGTGTGTGTATTTGTGTATACAAATTGAGATTAGATTGCTACAACAGAAACAAAAATGACAGACAATCCTAGAAACTATCAACTAACTATATTACTTCAAGGCAATGAATAGGATTGCTGCTCAAATCTTTTAAATTGTAATGGTTCTTAATCTTTCCTCTAACTTTGGTGCACCCCCATATCATACATAACATAAACATTCTAATGTCTGCAAATCTACATTGAATAACAAAAATGAAAAGACTTATAATAGATTATTGAATTAGTAAATATATAAACTTTTAATTTGTAATGTATGTGTATGTTTTGCAGTAGGTAAATGAGTATGGCCTAATAAACTAATACACATTTAGTTTTTAACATATACTTACAATGGTTTTGGGCTGGGGAACTCATTGTTACAGTAGAAACATGTGAAATCCTTTTTGTAGATTGCTCCGGAAGGTTTGGAACAACCTGGGCAAGTTAGAAGGTAGTAACACTGTGCTGGCTTTGTGATACATAGATTAGCTTTAATCCAAAAGGATCTTGCCTGCCAATTAAAGTGTGTTCATATTATTGCATGTGTAGGTGATATTGAGATTAAGTTTATAGTAACTATACCATGAATTTGGAATTACCATTTGAGCTAAACTTAATATTTGGCTTATTTTTCGTATTTGAGAATGAAGTGGAAGATCTTTGCTTTGATTTTTTTTCTCGTACAGCTTTTCTGCAACAACAGTCTCAACATAGTTTTTGTTGATTTGCAGCCTGAAAAAAGTAAATAATTGAAATATGTATGTGTCAATGAACAATAAATATGACCTTTTAGGTAAGTTTTTAGTACAATAGAATTAAGCTTACATGTTTGGAAAAAGTCATAATGTTTAAAAAATTTAAACTAAGTTTTCACTTTCTGGACTGTTCTTAGTCTTCCAAAGACTCCATTGATCATTAAAAATTACTGGGATTTATTGCATCAAATAAAGAGCCCTTGTAATCCAAGCCAAACACAATAGACGGGTATGCATAAATAATAATAAACCTACGAGGTACCTTGCACTCACAAAGTCATTATATGGTAAGCAAATGAATGAAGCCTACAATCAGTAATCCAGTTAATCTCACCCTAAGAACTTGGCAGTTGTTATAACATGTTGCATTGTTCTTTATCTTGTATAAAAGCATTGACACCTCATATAAATTTCATTCAACTACAGAAAAATCATCGTAATACAACGAATTTTTAATGAATGACATTTCTTACTATCCTATTCTCCTTTCAACAATTCAATAACTACACAAGCAATAAAGAACTCCTACAAAATCAGCACTGGACAGCCTTATCATTAGTGCAGTCCAAGTTTTTTCACAACATTAATAGAGTATAAAATTCTATATACAAAAAATATGATTATAATACCTGATTAGGGATATAAGAAATCCATTTTTTTTAGAATATTTTAGAAAAAAACAGTAACTTGGAGGGTAAAAGTAATATAGTGAGAGTTTATATTACCATGATTCAAGCTGCTTGGTCTGTGATATTGGAGGGTCAAATAAGATAGTGCTGTTTGGTGATGTTCCAATTGATGTACCTGTAATAAAATGTTAACCAATTGTAATATATTTAGTAGTGTGGTATGAGGATGTATTTCTTAATGAAATAAAAGAGAAACAATTTTTATTTTAAAATGCTAATTACCATAGAAAGTGTTTACAGATAGCCGCATTCCTAATATTACAGGCATTTTGTGAACATTTTCACTTAGAAGTGGTGCCTCAGTTTGTAGAAATTCTTCCCATAGCGTGAGAATGGTAGGTCTTCGCCTGTATGTATCATAAAGTTTTGATACTTGTTATATTAAAATTTAATAAATGTTGTATGCATAATTTGTATTTTACATTAACTTACTCTTCATTAACGACAACAAATTCCTGCACGTTTTTTCCAATTTTTGAGATATGGCGCGGTGGGAACACGTGTATTACACCACACAATAGATCTGAGAAAAACAATATAATAGAGAAGTAAGATCACATTGATATTTTAATTGTCTACAAAAATAAGGAATTGTAAAAGAACTTAGCTGATTCGTTTATCACTGAAATCCGCAATTTGAGGACATTCTGCAAATGTTGTTAGCTGATAAATGTGCTCTAATTCGAATTCTTCTTGCTTGCTCACGGCCTTTATGTAAACACTCCTATTTAGTATTATTTGGTATTTTGTGTTGGGCAGTGCAGCTGCATTTGAAGGTATTTCTCGTATTTTTCCATTTCCAATCAGGTATGTTTTGTAAAGCTGGAGCACTTTATCAAGTTGTTCAACATCTTGATCGTAAATTATGCATTGCATGATTCCTTGCTGTTGAAAAAAATAAGGGATTAAAGGTAAATTGCTTGTAATAGAAATTTTATTGACCTAATTGAGGTTACCTCTTTGTCAATAAAAATAAGCTTTAGCTGTTTCCCCCATTTGAAAAGGCGAACAGGGGTTTTTTCTGCTATCAAGACTTTAACAAACCAATTCTGAGCACCTGGTTTCAGACTTTGAAGAGTCGTATTTGAATCTTCCATTGATCTGAAAGTAGAGATAATATGGAAATAAAATACTCGATATGATAACAATAAAAATCTAAATAGCTAACTTCAGCACAAAATGAATGTATTTTCTGAAATTTGTAATGGATATAAGAGTAAAACAGTAACTTTTCACAACATAAATGTGTTTTTAGTACATAAATAATAGTTAGTGTAAAACTAATATAATAAAACATGTAAAGCACAAAATGAATGTATTTTCTGAAATTTGTAATGGATATAAGAGTAAAACAGTAACTTTTCACAACATAAATGTGTTTTTAGTACATAAATAATAGTTAGTGTAAAACTAATGTAATAAAACATGTAAAAAAATTAGAATTTACCTTGGTAAGCAGTTTTGTGAGGCCTAGTTAGTATTGGCAGCCATTAAAATCTCATGGTATACAATATTTTTTGTATAGTTAGTACTTGGCGCTACTGGTGTTAATGGTCTAATGAGCACCTTTAATTGGTTTATAGTTTTTGCTCTTGACAATGCAACATACAACTGGCCATGTGAAAATACAGGTTCTTTTAAATAAACACCAACGAAATCCAAAGTTTGACCCTGTGCTTTATTAATAGTCATTGCATAACATAGACGAATAGGAAATTGTTTTCTTTTGAATGGTATAGATGAGAAACTATCATGTGGAGCTTCTAATGTTATACGCGGAATAAATACAACTTTTCCTGTGTGTGTGCCAACGGAAATTTCAGCATAAATAACATTTTTGTCAAAACTTTTGCAGAGGAGGCGTGTACCATTACAAAGACCCTCAGTTGGATTAATGTTTCTTAGCAGAATTATTGGTGCATTTATTTTCAAAGTTAGTTTATGTGGAGGAAGCCCTTGAGGAGTTAGAGAGTGGAAAAATTCTTGTTGGTCATGTACAATATAAGTTCCAATACTTTCATCACAACTAAAATATGTAGTTTCTACACCAGGAAATCTATTTATTAAGACATCATTTATTTCATGGACAAAGTCGTTTCTTGTAGTAAGTATAGCTCGTTTCACAAATAGCGAAAAATTCAAATTATGCTCACTAATATTTGAAAAAACAGAATCTATTAATGAATTTAGTGATGTAATGTCATCGGTAAAAGGAATATTAATTCTGGATGATATTTTGATCTCATCTTTTTCGTTAGTGCACTCAATCCCATCACCTATTTTTAATAAATAATTTGAGAACTCAGGATCAAGTAGTGCTCGCATGTTTTGTCTAAGTTTCAGCTTTTCAAATTGATCCCATAAAGGTGACATGACAATGGAAGCATCTATAATATCATCTTTCGAACCTTTAAGAATAACTGGTAACGTTTGACGAAAATCTCCTCCAAAAACGATAATTTTTCCACCAAAATTTTTTTTTGAGTTCATTATATCTTTCAACATTTCGTCAAATTTTTCTATAGTGCTACGTTTTGCCATTGTAGCTTCATCCCAAATAATCAATTTTGCAACCCTTATCAAGTGAGCTAGTGAGCTTTGTTTGCTAATGTTACAAGATTTACCGTCATTTTCATCTAAAGGTATTTTAAACCTTGAATGTGAGGTTCGTCCTCCTGGAAGTAGTGAGGCTGCTACACCTGAAGTAGCCGTAGCAAGTGCAATATGACCACCTGATCTAATTGTAGCTAGAAGCGTTTTATATAGAAATGTTTTTCCTGTACCCCCTGGACCATCGACAAAGAAAATGTTTGGTAAACTATTATTAACATGGTACATTATTCGACCGTAACACTTTTTTTGTTCTTCATTTAATTTCTCGACAGCAGAAAAGTCTTCATTAGGTGTAATTATATTTTGTTCAGTTTGCAATTCTTTTTCTAAACTATTATTAAAGCTTACTATGACATCATCATCTTTAGGGAAAAAATCTGCTAATGTTTTCCCCATTGAATAAAGATTATAAGCAATAATGTCTAAAACTTTACACCTAATAATTGTAGAACTTAAGGTTTTGTTACGATTAAAATCTTCGGAGAGCAGAAATTCAAACTTAAGCCATAGTTCTTTGGGGCTCTTAGGATTACAATACACAAGAACTGTAGCAAATAATTGGCGTAAAGCTGAAGGCATCAAGTATGTAGCAGCTTCTGCAATGCACATTTCAGCTGTGTTGTCTATTTCTGTTAATCCTAACATTTGTACAGCCTCTCTATTTGTGTAAAAAGTCTGCCCATTAATTGTTCTTAAATCTGTAAAAGAATCTGGTCCTCTAATGTGCATTAATAATAACCTTAAATAAAACCTTTCTCCTTCAGATGGTCTACAACTTGCGATTCGGGCTATAACCTGGCCTTTTTTACGTTGTTTCCATTCTTTCAAATTGTTATGTCAAGTAAAGTATTGTGGAAATTCAGCATATAAACAGTTTAAGTTTTTTGCATATTCGTTGTGTTTATTCATGTAAAAGAATTGTGTTAGCATTGTTTTTTGAATGGCAGGATTGTTAGCAATAATTTGTAATGATTGATTACCAGGGAAAGTGACAGGTTGTTCATTCTCTAAATGAATTGGTAAGCACATTACAGATGGATGCATATGGTTAAGTTCAAATTCAAAAATTCGCCAAATTGCTTCAGGGGGTGAAATCCATCTAGCACATTGAAATTTTTTAATTTCGTCAATTATTTGTTCATTGGGGTCTGTAATTAATGAATATGCAATTTTATCATGTCCTTTATAAATATATTTGTATAAATATTTTATGGCCTGAAATGTTGAGCAAATTTCAACGTTAATGTGACAATTAAATTTAGCTAGAAGGTATGGATTATAAGGTACAACCCATTGGTTGTTAAGTTGTGATCCCCTAATAGTAATTGTGCGTTTATTATTTGGGCGTCGGTATATTGGGTAGGAGTTTGTACCATATTTAGTACTTTCTGAGAAATCTTTAGGGTAATGAAATTTGCAAGTACCTTTTTTCATACAAGGACATGCTGGGTTAAGTGAACCACAAGGGCCATGCATCATATGTTTTATTACCAGTGAAAACAAGTATGGATGAGTATGTGGATCAGGCAGTTCTGCACAAACAATCCTATCAAATGCCTCAAGAGAGAACATTTTTGATGTTTTGCTTAAAATGAGCAAGAAATGAGCATGAGGTAAACCTCTTTTTTGAAACTCAATTACATAAGCATAAGCAACAACATGGCCAAAAATTTCTTTTTTAAACAATTCATTTTTTAGACACTACTACAAAAACGGGCTTTAGAGACGCTCAAAAGTGTCACCAAAAAAATCATTTAGTGACGCTTTTTATATAGTGACGTTTTGGCAAAGCGTCACCTGATTTGGCGTTTCTATAGAAAATTATCGTGACGCTTTAAAGCGTCACTACAAATGGTCATTGTGATGGTTTTACGCGTCATAGTATTATTTAGTGACGCTCATTGACGTTACGACGATTTACTTTAGTGATGGTTTCTCGCATCACGAAAAAGTTATAACTAACTTAACCAACTAATTTAGTGACGCTTTTATGCGTCATAGTAACACTATTTGGAGACGCTAGAGACGTTTTATTCCGTCACAAATAAATTTATAACTAACGTAACCACCTTGTTTAGTGACGTTTACTCACGTCATAAAAAAATTTATAACTAATTTAACTACCAAATTTGGAGACGCTTTTTAATGTTAGATAATATAAATAACAATATAGGCCACACATATACCCTTAAACAACTCAAGGATATATAATAATTTTATATTTTCATTCATTTATATCATAACGATAAAATATCCTCACATTTTTAAAATAAAAACAACAAAAAATATTATCACACATCTAAATAGAAACAACAAAAAATATGACAATATAAAAAAAATAAAATCAAATTTTTTCTTTCAAAGATAAATTGCACCTAGACTAAGAGTGACAATCTCGATTTTGCTATCTTTATCTTGCATCTTCAAATACTTGAACCTATAATGATGAACAAAAGGGAAAATTATTAATACTTGAAGTTGGAAAAAAACTAGCTAAAACAAATGAAATATTAATATCAAAAGAATTGAAACTTACCAGATTGGTGCTCTAGCGAAGTAATGTTATGCCCTATAACTTGCTCACCAAATTTAACACCTCCAAATTTCCTGATTAATGGTTCCGCTTTGGGAATAACTATGATCCACAACATTTCTTTGTCCCCGCGTCAATGATATAATATTATCTTTAAAATATAGTAAAGATTGACAAAAGACTTCAAGTAACTTTGAAAAGGACAAATGAGTAGTATAAAAAATGATGTATGATACCTCAACGACGGTCATGTTTCTCAATAACAACCTCATTTAAAGACAATAACAACATCCTTAATTTGACTACTATGCACCATGGGCACTTTTTCGTTCTCTAACCCTTGCTAGAAGATCATTTATAGTAATAGTTTTTCCCTTTACCATTTTTCTGCAATCACACTTTACATACGTTATTCTTACACACTATACAAAGACAAAAGATCAACCCATCATTAGAATTAGAAACTGCAAAACTAAAAAATAAATTCACTCTATCCTTGTAGGCATCCATTAACCTTGACAAACCTATCCAACTCCTATGCACATTCACAATTTCATATAAACAATTCACTTTTACAAATTCTAAAAAGTAAAATTCAGGAATTCAATCAAACCTTCAAATACGCATAAGAAAAGCTCTAAACCAGATCTCAGGTTTTGTCAGTCAAAAACAACAATTTTGTGATGTTAAAAACAGTCCATTGCTGTCAAAAATAATAATATTCTGCTGTTAAAAACAGTTTCATGCTTCTTTTCTGCGGTTAAAAATAGTTTTATGCTGTAAATAAATAGCTTTTGTGCTGTTAAAATAGCTCATTTCTGCTGTGAAAATAAACTATAAGAGATGTAACTATTTTATTTATAACAGCACAATTAAAAAGTTTCTCAAAGTTACTCGATTCTATTTTCAAGTATAATCATATTTGAGTTACTAATGCATCAAAAGATGCCAAAAAACTAATTTGAAAACAAGTGGTTTCAATTATAGACTATAAAAGCACAAAAACTGACAAACTGTTCATTATACCTGTATATCTGCACTAGAAAAATCTTCAGCCAAGTTCGATTTGAAGAAGTAATCTGCAATAAAGACAGGCATATTCATTGCAAATTTGAATCAAATTACTTGTAGTACAAGTACCACACTACCTCATACTTGGTTTGATTAATTTGAATGACTCCATTAAAACTCTACCATTTCAAATTTCTAACAAACTTAAACATAATTTATTTCATGTTTCATCAAATTTGGTTCGAAAAAAGTTATCATTGTGGTGAAGGACACAAACAAATTTTAATACCTCAAGATATTCTTTGTTCGTCTCTTCCTAAAAAACCTTCTTCAATTGTTTCTCTTTCTCTTTGTGAAGATAGACACCAATCTGCTAGTATAAAAAAACTTAGTTCAATAATCACTGAAACATAAAAAAGTTCATGGCTATCAAAAGTGAGCTCTACTTATTTGCAATATCTAATAAAGACTTTGAATTCTCAAGAGGAGGATCTACACATATCCTGTTACAGCAGAATCATGAACAATTTAAGTCTGCAAGGTAGCTCCAGGCTGTAGGTTCAACAATTTATTGCCAAGAGTAGTGCAACTTTCAGTCTAAATATTGGGTATCGTTGTATTGACCATCTCAATATATAACAATCATTTGTAATTTAAAAACAAATTAAAACTGAAGTGAAGTTAGTAAAATACTTCCTTTATCCATGAAAAGTGTGCTCAAAACTTTTGACACAAGTTGTAAGAAACAGTAGATAAAGTAAAATGATTGTTTCCATAAAAGAAAATGGGCACACTTTTAGTGGGCAAGTAAATAAGGAAAGTAAGCATAGTTTTTGTGGACAAAGGGAATATGTTTTATGAGAATTGAGACATATGCACGAAATTGATATTAAATTCTGAACATTAAATGACAAAGAATTCACAACTGAGAAATTGATACAAATTTACAAGTCTTGTTAATAGTAAATAGGAGTCCAGACTGATGTACAAAATTCAACCATTATCATGCATCAATATGAAAATAGTGTGTATCCGTGAAAATGATCAGCATATACAAGTTAGTGAAAGAAATGTGTAAAATAGAAATAAGTAGATTAACTATAGAAGAAATTATCGCACTCATGTTTCAGTTTTCACAAAGCATATTCAGAATCTAAGATAAAAACATTAGGTACGCAAAGAAAAGGAAACAAGATATTCAAAGCCCATTTAAAAAATACAATCAAACTCAAAAATACAATATATAATTGCATTTAAAATATAACAAAAGTGCACCAATCTTTGCAAATGGGAACCTAGATTTCAGCTATAGATTGACAACAGAGCACATGGACCCACACCATTGCGGAAAGAGGAAGAAACAAAATTGCAAATTCTACAGCTAAACAGAACAAACTTTAAAGATATTCAAAGCCCATTTAAAAATACAATCAAATTCAAAAATCCAATAATTGAATTTAAAATATAACAAAAGGGCACCAATCTTTGCAAATGGGAACCTAGATTTCAGCTACAGATTAACAGAAGAGCACAGAGAATCTGAAACAGAAAAACAGTAATTAAATCATGAAGAAAAGAGGTGCACTTTTGCTCATATATACCATTTTAGATACAGTTGGAGCAGATCTGTTCTTTGCTTCAATAGAAGAAATTCTGATTCTCCCAACAATTTTTATCTTTGGTGCAGATAAATCAATCTTCGATTCCATTTCGAACAGAACATTATAGAAAGCTCTGTTGAGCGATTAATTCCAACCCTACCCATCAATAATTCAATTAAGAGAAATCACTTTATTAGTGTCTACCGTTTAAAAAATTACTAAAAAACTATGGTTATCTTACACAAATGAGGGCACGCTTCACGAATGGTGATGAAGCCTTCAGGAATCCATGGATGACAACAAGTTTTATCGTGTGACGAGGGCTTTGGAACCGATTGAGAAAAATATTTCTGGCGACGAAGGATTTGAGAAGATTTTGGTTGAAGAGGATTTCGTGATTTATTACGGCTGAAGAGAAGACATGGTTGTGATGAAGGATTAGGGCTGAAGGGGCGGGATGAAAAGAAACGAGAGAATTATTTCTTAAATTAAAATTAGAGCTACTTAATTTTTTTAAGAGAGAATTAAGGCAACTTTTTATTTTAAGAAGGAATTAACTAGGCCGCCAAATTAGAGCGTCACTAGAATTAAATAAATTATGATTGGGTCACTATGTCCATATTTTGTGACCCTTATTTAAAAGGGTCATTAACTAAGGGTCACTATAATGGGGTTATTTTAGTAGTGAGAACTTGTAGTTTTGCACGAAATATTCTAGCGATTAAATCAGGCCTATTTTGTATTTCATCAGAAGGTAAACACAATGCCTTTATTTCAGGCCAGTTTGGATTTGATGTTATTGTTAAAAATATATCTGGTTTCTCGAAATGTTGCACTAAAGCTATACCATCCATATATCTTTTACGCATATCTCTAGGTCCACCAACAAATGATGTAGGTAGTAAAAAATGTCTGCCAATTTGACCTCCTACTTCATACCCCTGTGCTATTCCGTCTATTAAACCACTGTAAACCTCATTTCTTAAACGATTTTGCATGTCAGTGCTTCTAAAAAATCCAACCTTGAGGTTTCAATTTTAATGTACATATCTACTACATATTGTTGCAAAAGTCGGCCAACATGTAGCAAAAATGATTTATCTTGTTCTCTTATTTGTAACTTATAACAATAATATTCCCGACATGATACAGTTGTTCTTTTAGGGCTGTTCGTTGTAGAACCTTGGTTTTCTGATTGTATAAATTCAATTGCATTTGAACAATTTTGGATTGTGTTTGAAGTCAAACCATCACATGTTGATGTAGAATTTGTAATTTTACGTTTTCGATCCAATTTTTTAATTGTTCTTTGCCAACCAGTTTGTCCATTTGGGAATATAAGAGGGTATTGCATGGGGTCATAACAACCAAAATAATGTTTAATAATTTGAGGTTGACAACTTTTTGGATATACTTGAATCTGTTGACTTGTATTTTTCTCACTTGCATTAGATTCTAGCCATATTCCAGCAATTTGAGATGCCGACGGCTTATTATAAACATGCTGGTCAATTAGAGGGTCAGCTTGTAAAGCAATTTTGTACTCATTTAAGTTTTCAATATTATTTAGACTGCGGAAAAAGTTTCCATATGGATTCACTTTTAAGATATGCATTAATTTTTCCACAACAGGTTCCCTAAATTTTGAACTAACAGACATGCGATTCGACGTCTCATGCTCGGTATCAAAGAAGTATAGTTGAAGGTTTTTTGGTTTTCCAGCAGTTGGTGGTATTAGTTGGTCCATAAAATGATAAAGTTGACCTTGCACACGAAATGTGTAAATTCCATGGTTTCTTTTAGCTAAAGATTTGTCACGGTGTACACCCATTGATGTAAATGCAAACATGTTATTATAACTACGAATGGAATTACGAAATTCTTTAGCATTTTCGTCGGTTCCAGCATACAGTTGAACTAACTCTAAAGGCATTTCAGTTTGTAGTAGGCTAATTTCCCCTAATGAACAACAAAATGTTGGTGGTTCTAAATAAATACGTTTCGCATTGCAAAACTCACAGTCTGGTACAATAGGTAATAAATCGGAAGTTTGTACTATATAGTTAAGTGGATCAACGTGAACATTTTGTGTATCAGTAATACCTATAGTTATCCTTTTCTGTGACTTTCGTCGTCGCTCTTTTTTTGCATCTCTCTGGTCTTCTAAAGAAGCATATTTTCTTTTATAAGATCTTGGCATCTTAGCTATGATAACCTTGCTATTTTTTTTTAGGTAGTGATTGATAAGCTGAAACGTTTTAAGGTCTATGCACCAATGCAAAATATATGATAATATGGCAATAGAAAGATAAAAGTAACACTAAAATATGTACGAAACTCACAAAATATATTAAAAACAGTACACAAACTATAACTAAATAACTTAAGAAAACATACCTATTTGGCACTTTGTTGCAAGAAATAAGTAGTTTTTGTGGCGTAATTGACAGTAGTGGCAAGAACCTGAAATTAATAAACAATAATCAATTAAAATTAACCCTTAACAGGTGAGGAAATACATAAGGTGGAAATTGTAATCTCCTTTGTAAAAGATGATAATGAGGCATATTCTGTCCTTTTTTGGGTAGTTGGAAGATAGCATACGATATATGCATATATAAAACCCAAGAAATGATAATGAATATTACACTGTAGTACTACTCCTAGTGTATGCACATTAACTAACCTGTTTCACATTCGTGGACTTTAAATTGAAATTTGATTTTAGTTACAGTTAGGAAAACTATGTTAATATAACATGAAGAAAGAAAAAAGGATAGAGATTAATTTTATGTTTCAAAGGTATGCAAAAGAAGTGAATCATGATACATATGTATAGAAATGAGACTAAGGAGTTGCATGTGAAAGGAAAACTTTTAATGAATGAAGACAGAGTAGAAGAGAGAAAACACCGTACTGTATTTTAAATTGTAAAAACTTTATATGTGGTGCAAATATATTAAAGAAATTAAACTATCATTGTTGCTACCCAAATAGATTATACACATCATATCTTAGCCATATAAGAAATATTAACATACATTATAATAAAGAATATCCTACACAAACAACCAGTTTATCTCCATGTACCCACCAAAAAATTCATAGACCCGACTTTAGTTTAGAAAACCACACAAAACTGAAGACAACTGTAGACTGACACATGCGCCACATCGGATGTTTAGATAATGTAAACAATATGTACACTAAAATTTCAAAGAATACATGTTTTTAATTTATACCTGTAATTGAAACTCGCGAACCTCGGTGTGAATACCAGCTGTAAGTAGAAACAATAGGTTTCAATTCAATGTTTTTCAAGGAGACGGTAAGGAAGACGGAGGCACAAAAAATTTAAAGAAAAAAGAGTGAATTGTAAATAGAATCTCTTGGAGTAGACATAAACCTCAGGAACACAAAGAAAATAAACAAGATACTAAGTGTTCTTTCGAATTATAATTGAGTTGGAGGGCGTTTAGTTTAAATAGTTTTTGATACTTGTCATGTGTTTGTGAAATTTAACTAAAAACAAATAAAAACCAGCAAATCACACTCTAAGTGCAAGTACTACAATTATCTTTTTCTCAACAAACAAATTTTGTAACACTTGGTGTGTATAGATACCACAAACAGCAAGTTAAAGCTTTGTTTAAAAACCTCTCAATGGGCTAGAATGAGCTATCAAGAATGTAAGTTAAAACAGGGCCATATATATACAAGTATCCTTTTTCATATTTTGCTTGACTAATTAAGGTTTTAACCTCTCAAGGGGCTAGAATGAGCTATCAAGAATGTAAGTTAAAACAGGGCCATATATATACAAGTATCCTTTTTCATAATTTGGTTGAGTAATTAAGGTTTTCACTTTCTGGACTGTTCTTAGTCTTCCAAAGGCTCCATATATATACAAGTATCCTTTTTCATATTTTGCTTGACTAATTAAGGTTTTAACCTCTCAAGGGGCTAGAATGAGCTATCAAGAATGTAAGTTAAAACAAGGCCATATATATACAAGTATCCTTTTTCATAATTTGGTTGAGTAATTATTAAAAATTACTGAATATATGATACTTAAAGATGTATGTTTTCCCATCAGTTAGTACTTTTCAATTGAAAAAATAAAATTGTAAAACAGGGCCATATATATACAAGTATCCTTTTTCATATTTTGCTTGACTAATTAAGGTTTTAACCTCTCAAGGGGCTAGAATGAGCTATCAAGAATATAAGTTAAAACAGGGCCATATATATACAATTATCCTTTTTCATAATTTGGTTGACTAATTAAGGTTTTCACTTTCTGGACTGTTCTTAGTCTTCCAAAGGCTCCACTGATCATTAAAAATTACTGAATATATGATACTTAAAGATGCATGTTTTCCCATCAGTTAGTACTTTTCAATTGGAAAAATAAAATTGTAAAACAGGGCCATATATATACAAGTATCATTTTTCATATTTTGCTTGACTAATTAAGGTTTTAACCTCTCAAAGGGCTAGAATGAGCTATCAAGAATGTAAGTTAAAACAGGGCCATATATATACAAGTATCCTTTTTCATAATTTGGTTGAGTAATTAAGGTTTTCACTTTCTGGACTGTTCTTAGTATTCCAAAGGCTCCACTGATCATTAAAAATTACTGAATATATGATACTTAAAGATGCATGTTTTCCCATCAGTTAGTACTTTTCAATTGGAAAAATAAAATTGTTATATGTTTGTGGCAAGTTTCTTATTAGCAATTGCGTAAGTTATTTATAAACTTTTGCACAAAGAAACTCTGCTGCATGTGCATTTTCTCAACAAAATTTTTTTCAAGCAGTTGGTGTGCATATAAGTACCTAAAAGAAAATGAATTTTTCTTGTTTTTCCCTTTCTATGGCTGATTTATGCTGCTACAGGGAGTGTTTTTTTTTTCTTACAGATATACACAACTTTGTTTTTGCTATCTTACAAAAAGGAGTAGAAGAGCACCCAAAAGAATTAAGTAGTTGAGCATTTAGTTCTTTTAAAAAGCACTCCAAAAAAATCAAATCAAAAAAGTTACAGCAACTCACAAAGGGGAAAAGATGAAAGGGGGAAAACGCATAGGAATGAAAGAACACACATGCATATAGACCAGAGAAAAGAGAGCAGGAAGACATACCGGACGAGATGTACCGACGGCCGAAATTGCTGCAGCAAATCAGTTGAAGATAATGAAATAGGTCGAAATGAGATGAGACGTGAGAGCTGTATTGAAATGAAGGAGTTTCAGTACGCGAGAGATGTGAAAGAGAGTGATCAGAGCTTCCGTTTGAGCGAGAGATGTAAAAGAGAGTGAGAGAAAGCTTGTGTTTCAGAATGAGATAAAGAAGAACAATGAATTCAAATTGATGAGACACGTGCCCTTTTCTTATGTTTGTTGGACACCTAGGCTTTTTTTTAACCTGTAACCGGCAGCATACCGGCCCCTTTTTTTTTATCCACCCATTATATATAGTGTTAGATTAGATATATATCCTTTTCAAACTTAATAAATTTAATCTTTTTATCCATTCAAAATTTAATGCGTATGTGCTAAAATAAAAATACTCCCTTCGTCCTAGAGGAATTTGCACCTCTGTGATGGCACACATTTTAATAAATGTGTAAGAAAAAGTGTAATGAGTGATGTTTTGAGGGGTAGTTTTGTAAACTTTTATGAATAAAGTAAAGTAAAAAGTAGATTGAGTGTGAAAAAGTAATGGCATATGGGTAAATATGTGTATATTTTGAGGGTGAGGGTTATGACAATATTTCCTTTTATGGATTTTATGGAGTGTGCAAATTGGTATGGGACATCCATGTATGAAAGTGTGCAAATTCCTATGGAATAGGGCCACAGGGGGTACTATTTTTATTTTTACATTTTTTATTTATTTGTTTATTAAAATTATCATTTTGTTTATTAATTATTATCATTCAAATAGACATACTCTCAAAACAAAGAGAGGCCGTAGTAAATTCATGTGTTGCTTGATTAACGCTTCTACTGATCACAAACGAAATGGTAACATACCATCACTTTTATAGAGAATATTGTGGAAAATATTATTTCTTGATTAGTTGTAGGAATGATTTACAATGGGTATTTATACAAGTGATATTTAGGTCTAGCCTAACCCTAATGGGCTTTATAAGAGAGCCCATAGGAAATTAAGATGGGCCTATACAATAAATAAGAATAAGAGTGTATTTACTAATATAGGTCCAATACGCCCCCTCAAGATGGAGCACCATTGGTGAGTCCAATCTTGGACATGAGAAGTTGTAGACGAGTGCTGGAGAGAGGTTTCGTGAGAGCATCCGCAAGTTGATCTGCCGAAGAGACATGAGACACACGTAGTTGTTTTGTCTTGATGAGATCACGGACAAAGTGAAAGTCAATGGCAATGTGCTTCATTCGTGAGTGAAAGACGGGGTTCGAACACAAATATGTGGCACCAATGTTGTCATAGTAGAGGGCTGGTGTAGGTGAAGTGGGGAAGTGGAGTTCCTGAAATAGGGATTTGAGCCATTGAACTTCAGAGGCAGCAGCAGCAAGTGCTCGATATTCGGCTTCAGTCGAGGAGCGAGCAACAGACTTTTGTTTCATAGACGACCATGAGATAGGGTTAGACCCTATAAATACAATGTAGGCACTGGTGGAAGTTCGATCATCTGTGTCTCCGGCCCAATCGGCATCAGTGAAGCAGTGAAGCGATGAGGATGGACTAGAGGTGAGGGTGACCCCAACGTTCCTTGTACCGTTCAAGTACCACAGTAGACGTTTGACAGCACCCCAGTGAGTGGTAGTGGGTCCATGCATGGATTGCGACAATTTGTGCACGGCAAAGGCAATGTCTGGCCTGGTGAGTTGTAGATATTGAAGGGAACCAAGGACCTGACGATATTGGGTGGCATCTGCAGGCAAGGACCCATCCGAGATAGACAGGCGAGCAGAGGTCGGTAGCGGGGTGCGAACAGGTTTTGAAGTAAGCATGTTGTACTGGGCGAGCAGGTCAGTAACATATTTGCGTTGAGAGAGGAAGCATGAGTTTTTAGATCTGAGGACTTCCACTCCCAAGAAATAAGATAGAGGACCAAGGTCCTTGACCGAGAACTTGGCACGGAGGTCGGCAGCCACACGGGCGAGCATAGGTGTGTTGTTGCCCGTCAGAATGAGGTCGTCGACATAGACGAGGAAGTAGGCGACCACCCCAGTGTTGTTGTAGACGAACAAAGATTCGTCCGAGTGAGTGGGAGTGAACCCAATTTCTTCGAGAAAGGAGCGAAGAGCATATTACCACGTGCGAGGAGCTTGTTTCAAGCCATAAATGGATTTGTGTAATTTGCAGACATAAGATGGAAAGGTCTTATCTGCAAAGCCAGGAGGTTGTGCCATGAAGACTGTGTCCGAGAGTGTGCCATGGAGAAAGGCGTTGTTAACGTCAAACTGTTGGAGGGGCCAATGCTGAGTGACAGCAATGCTGAGAACTGCTCGCACAGTGGCCGGTTTGACAACCGGACTGAAGGTCTCAGTGAAGTCGACACCTGGTCGTTGGTGAAAACCTTTGGCAACTAGGCGAGCTTTGTACTTGTCAAGAGATCCATCAGGTTTTCGTTTGATACGAAAGACCCACTTGGAGCCGACCACGTTCTGAGATGTATTGGGAGGAACTAAGTCCCAGGTGCCGTTCTGAAGAAGGGCATCAAACTCAGCCGACATGGCTGCTCGCCAGTTTTTGTCTTTGAGTGCCTGCGACACACAGCTCGGTTCAATGTCAGAAGTGATGACAGAAGTAAGCCCATACCTCGGATTTGGCTTGAACACGTTGTTCTGAGCTCGAGTTACCATGCGAGGAGCAGGAGGTCGTAAGGGAGCATTGGTCGGCACAGGGATGTCGGATGTGGTGGTAGGCAGCGAGGGGGTAGGTGTGGGTATGGTCGGCGGGGATATATTCAATTGGTCGACCAGTGTGGGATGTTGGGGAGTGGTAGTGGTCGGCACTTGGTTGTGGTCGAGGATGGTCGCGGGAGAGTGAGGCAGCGAAGGTGTTAGAAGAGTGGGCGAGGAGCTGGGATCAGAGGAAGTAGGCGACGAGGAGGTGAAGGTCGGCAAGGGAGATGGTTGAATAATGGGAGAAGGGATGGAAAAGGGAAACGTATGTTCAACAAACTGAACATGCCGCGAGGTGTAGATTCGGTTTGTGGAGCGATCAAGACAGAGGTAAGCACTCTGTGTGGGCGAGTACCCAATAAAGACACATGGAGTAGAGCGAGGATCAAGTTTGTGAGTGGTGTAGGGGCGAAGTAAAGGATAGCAGAGGCAACCAAATATACGGAGTTTGGTTAGGTTAGAGGGGCGAGTAGTGAGTTTTTCATAGGAGGATGCCATATTGAGGTTAACTTTGGGAATACGATTTATGATGTAGGCTGCCGAGCAGACAGCATAGGGCCAATAAGTGAGAGGCATGGAGGCATGGTGAAGAAGGGCTAGGGCTGTGTCAACCACATGGCGATGGCGATGTTCAGACATGCCATTGTGTTCGGGAGTGTGAGGTGGGGTGGTAAGGTGTGCAATGCCATGGGTTTGAAGAAAGGGGCGAAGAGCAATGAACTCTCCCCCATTGTCTGAGTAGAAAGTTTTGATTGTGTTTTGATAGTTGTTCTCGACAAGAGTTTTGAATGTGATAAATGTGGGGAGAACATCTGATTTTCGTTTTAGAGGGTAAACCCATATATACTTGCTGAAGTGGTCAACAAATAGCACGTAGTATTTGAAATTATCAGGGGACAAGACAGGCGACGACCAGACATCAGAAAAGATAACATCAAGTGGTTTAGTAGACACAATGCTTGAATCATAAAAAGGTAGTTTGTGACTTTTGATACATGAGCAAGAGTTACAGTTGAAGTGTTTGGAAGGTGCACTGGATAAGCTGAGCTTGGAGAGGGTGTGAGCAAGGATTTTTGTCGATGGGTGGCCAAGGCGAGCATGCCAGGTAGTCGTTGTGAGGTGTTGAGTGGTGAAGGCTTGCGGGGAGGCGTTGGACATGTGTGCCGGCCAGACATACAAGTTATTGATACGACTCCCAACGAGGAGAATGCTCCCCGAGTGACCATCCCGCACCTGAAAGGAAGATCGATCAAAGACAATGTTAACATTATTATCACGACAGAGGCTAGAGACCGAAATCAAGTTTTTCGAGATGTGTGGGACAACCAAGACATTCGAAAAATTGAGAGACTCAAGTTGGGGAAAGCGCATAGAGCCAGTGTGAGATATGTGTAAACCTTTACCATCACCAATTTCAACATTGTCAGGCCCATCAAATGGTGAGTGAAGAGAGAGGTTGGCGAGGTCGTTGGTGATGTGATGCGAAGCACCTGAGTCAAGAATCCAGTGCTCGGCAGGGTGTGCCGAGGAGGCTGAGTGGGCCAAGTACGCTGGGCGAGCACCTGTTCGATTGTGACGGGAGGTCGGTGGGTACTGTCCATGTGGGCGGCGAGGACCAGTAGATGGAGCAGTGGGCGATGAGGGAATCTCAGGGCAGGTGCGAGCAGTGTGCCCCGGTGTACGACAATATTGGCAGGTGCCAAGATAGGGCCTTTGCGAGGACTGGCGAGGACGAGTGTCAACAGTTTTAGACCTCGAGTCAGGTCGCGAGGAGCGATGAAGAGATTTACCAGCAGTGAGAGCAGATGCAGGTATGGTGGCCGAGGCTGGTCGCGAGGCAAGTTGAACCTCGGTGCTGAGGAGCTTGTCGCAGAGCTCGGCAAATGAGATGGGCTGCTCGCGGGCTTGAATGGCATTTGCTATGTCATTGTAAGACTCATCAAGGCCGGTTAGGACCTGGAGGGTGACGTCCTCGGCATCAGAGGTAATGCCGAGGAGAGCAAGTTCGTCGACCACGGAGCGAACTTCCATAAGGAAGTCAGAGATCGGGCGAGCACCTTTGGACAGAGAGCGAAACTTGGTTTTGAGGGCAAGGATGCGGCCTCTGGAGGGTTTTCCAAACACACCTTCAAGCATCGACCAGGCTTCACAGGAGGATTTGGTTGATGCAACAAAGGGAATAAGTTCAGGAGACATGGATCCAACCATGGCCGAAAAGATAAGGTTGTCCTGACACACCCACAGATCGTGTGCAGGGTTGGGAACGGTGGCGGTGGTGTCGGTGGTGCCGGCGGCAGCTGGGATTGTGGAAGGTGGGCATGGATGCGTGCCCAAGACATAGCCAAAGAGGTTGTGTCCAGTAAGAAGAAGCCGAAGCCGAAGCTGAAATGACCAAGCACCATAGTTGGTGGAGGTGAGCTTCAAGGACATGTTTGCAAGGCCTTTAAAGGTGATTGGTGCCGGCAACTGAGAGGAGGCGGCCATTGTATTGAGTAGAGCAGCGGAGAGAGTAGAGGGGCAGTAACGAGCTGGGCGTCGTACGACGGACGGCGGCGGCGGCACTTCAGAGACGAAGGCGGCGGCGGCGTGAGTGGGGAGCGGCGGCGGCGGCTAGGGTTTGGATCAGGCGTGAGCCAAATGACTCGATGATACCATATAGAGAATATAAATATGTGGAAAATATTATTTCTTGATTAGTTGTAGGAATGATTTACAATGGGTATTTATACAAGTGATATTTAGGTCTAGTCTAACCCTAATGGGCTTTATAAGAGAGCCCATAGAAAACTAAGATGGCCTATACAATAAATAAGAATAAGAGTGTATTTACTAATATAGGTCCAATAACTTTTTCTTTTTTTTTTATAAGTCTCACGAATACTCTTTTTTTCATTATATTTTTAGCAAACTGCCTGTTCTTACATATTACTCCTATTTTTTGAAGAGAGTATAAACTATAAAGAATAACATCCTCCTAAATTTCAAACAGAAGATTAGTATGCCCGCAGCAAGAATGACAAGGTATAGTAAATTTAAATATATCTTGCCATCAACATTAATAATCTATGGGACCCACAATTTGTAACCGGAGTTAGAAACCGCTGCAAAAACCGCAACTGGTGGGCCCGCGGCGGCTGCAACAAAGCCCCAAGTTGATGATATTATGTTAGACGACTTATTTTGATAATTTCGTATGTGAAGGCATGTTGAAAGTGGTGTTATTTCAGAGAAAGTCCTTAGCCTATTTAACTTGAACTGTTTTTTGGAATTTTCACATATGTTGCGGAGATATTTTATTTTATTTTTTGGCTAGAAAACCTAATTTTGATTACTGTATTTCCTATTGACGAATAAAAATCCTTTTCTACAAAAATCTATGGGACCCATCCATACGAGGGGAGTATTTGAAAATTCAAATTTAAAAATACAATTAATGTTCGTGTTCCTGTATAGGATGGTGAAGCGAATTTGGACAAATTTGAATTTTTTTTAATAATTTATCCACAGACCACCAAAGTTGACCAGTTCTTTGAAATTTTATTAAAGTTATTAGAATTTTATAGTGATGATGCATACAATTAATCTCTCCATACCCACAATATTGCATACACGCAAATAAATGATTTACAACCTAATCAAAATATTATTACTACAGTATAAAAAATTTACTACTATAGATCTAAAAGAATATTTTTGGACATATAGTGATATACTTTTGATCTTATAGTGATAAAAATTTGGTCTTATAGTAACATAGTTTTAGTCGGTATCAATATTTTTTACTTAAAAATATTCTAGTAATTTCGCAAAAAAAATATAAAAAAATAAGTGTTCAGAATATTTTTAGATCTGTACCATTACACTTTTAGTCTTATAGTGACAAAATTTTGATCTTATAGTAACACAGTTTCGATCATATAGTAAAATAATATTTGATAGCGAAACAAAATATTTTAATTATCCGCACTTAACCCGTGTTGACTCATAATTTTTAATCAAAATTTACCTTAATAGATCAATATTGTATACAATTTTTTTCTTCTAAACATTACTCTTTATTTATATATACAGTATAACCAAATATTTGTTACTTTCGCGAGGAAATTCATAAGATGAAGTGATTGATGTTCAAGTTTTATAAGGAATCATTTATTTAATTTTTTTATTATTATATTTCTAAATATATTTATGCGAAATTTTAAAAAGGGATATATGATTCAACTCAAATGTAACATCAATTATTTTAAATTGTATTCAGCTTCCACTTGTTTTGTTTCATTATTTAGTTGAATAGATCGACTTTTACCCATGTTGACTTGTAAAATAGCAGCCACTCAATACCTACCCTTCCCACAAACAAGTAATCTCAAAAGTTAGTTTTAAATAAAATATAAGTAATTTAATTAATTTTACTAAATTATAATTGCACTTAGGCCTGGATTAAACCGATACATATTTTTACAAATAGACAATTAAATAAATTTAATTTTAATTTTTCAAAGCCTGACTTTAAAAAACTATAATCAATATAATTAATTCAACAAAATAATACTAATTGAATTTAATATAAAGATTTAAAAAATTATCAATTTATGTTGGTATAATAATAGTAAAATAATAAAATAAGGGCGCCCTTTTCAAAATATAAATCTCTTATCACTTGTCACTTGTCACTTTTTAATTTTTAATTTTATACTAATATATACTCTTACCTACCCTGTTTTGATGTTTTAATTTGTGTTTAATTATTCATAAAACTCTACACGCTAATACGTGTCATATATCAATATTTGTTGATATTTTCAAATTTTTAACAAAATTGTGGAAATATTAATTTATTAATATGAATATAAATGATTACAAAAATTGAATATATCGTGATATTTTTGTTAATAAATAGAGGAACCATCGTACATCATATTATATAGACTTATAAATTGACAAGTTGTTATAATTTTATATTATAGACTTTTGAATGGACAACTTCCATTAAATAAAGGCTTATGATTAAACTGTATGTGGACTTGTTTATTAAATAGCAAACCCACAAGACCTATCCTTCCACAAACACAAATCAGAGTCTTCTCAAAATCATGAAGACTCTAAGCTTCTTCATCCTTCTTCTTCTTCTCACATTTTCTTGCTCATCAGCTGATCAACAAAGCTTTCTAACATGCCTTACTCAAAAATACCAAAACAATTCCAACATTTCCAGCATTGTTTACACCCCAGGCAACTCTTTATACTCTTCTGTCCTAAACTTCACCATTTGGAATCTCAGATTTGCTACTGATTCCACCCCTAAACCCCAGGTCATTATAACCCCCACACAGGAATCCCAAGTCCCGCCTATCGTAACATGCGCTAGAGCAAATGGCATTGAGATTAGAGCTCGAAGTGGCGGCCATGACTTCGAGGCACTATCCTCTGTCTCTAAACTCCCATTTGTGGTCATTGATATGATCAAGCTTGTCAACATAAGTGTCGACGCGGAGGCCAAAACTGCCTGGGTTGGCGCGGGCGCAAACCTCGGCTCGATCTATTACAGGATCGCCGAGGCAAGCCCTGTTTTAGGATTCCCGGGGGGTGCATGCGCAACAGTGGGCGTTACTGGCCTCATCAGCGGAGGAGGCTACGGCTTCCTGATGAGGAAATACGGGATGGCTGCAGACCATGTCGTTGATGCAAGAATAGTCGATGTTAATGGAAAAATTCTTAACAGAAAGACGATGGGCGAGGATCTCTTCTGGGCGATCAGAGGCGGGGGAGGTGCCAGCTTTGGTGTGATCCTTGCGTGGAAGCTACGTCTAGTAGATGTCCCCGCAACGGTCACTAGTTTCGTCATCCATAGGACGACGGAACAAAATCTGTCTCAACTCCTCTACAAATGGCAAAATGTTGCACCCAAATTGAACCCGGATCTGACCCTCCTGATCAATGCTGAAGTGATCAATTCCACCGTGTCTGCAACGGGGGTTACACTCGATGCTAGTTTCTTCGGGACATACCTCGGGGGGCTCGACAGTTTATTGGCATTGATGAACCGGAGTTTCCCCGAGCTGGGGATGGTTCGGGCAGACGGCTCAGAAGTGAGTTGGATTCAATCCGTTGTACTATTCAACGAATACCCTGCCACCGCACCAGAGACTCTATTGAGCAGAATTCAGCCCAATAAGTCGTACATGAAGCGAAAAACAGATTATGTCGAAAAGCCAATTCCTTTGGAGGCTTACGAAACCATTGTCGATTTCTATAACGAACCAGAAGCCAGGCTGTCTACGCTTTCCTTCGTTCCATACGGAGGGAAAATGGCGGAAGTGTCTACTTCCGCCATTCCTTACCCTCACAGATCTCGTAACATGTTTCATATGTTCCATACAGTGTATTGGGAAGGGAGTGACAATCAAAATGCTGACAAGTACACAAAATGGCTCGACGGTGCGTACAATTTCATGACTCCATATGTGTCGAAGAATCCGAGGAGCGCGTACATGAATTACAGAGATATCGACATTGGTGTGAATAATGTTAGAGGCGAGACGAGTTACGCACAAGCAAGCAAATGGGGGAAGAGATATTTCAGGGACAATTTTGATCGGCTTGTGAGAATAAAAACCAAAGTTGATCCAACCAATTTCTTCAGGCAGGAACAGACTATTCCACCCGCACAAAAAATCAGCCTCAGGAATATCCAGACATACGTCTATGATTTCTTTAATTATGTTTGATTTTCGTTATGAATAAGGTGTTGTGGTAGTAGTTATTTGGTGCCAAATAAGAGTCTACTGTTTTTTCCATTTTGTACTAATATTGAAGGATATGACGAGTAATTTCCTGAGTTTTATGTTTTTTCAATGTCAAGTCCTTTAGACATTTACTTGTAAATTTGGTAGGGTAAATTAGTTTAAAATAAATGTCTAATTAGATCTAAAATCAAATTTATACTCCATATGTAAAAAATATAATCGAATATGAACATAACTTTAATTTTTTGGATTACAAAACGAGCAAGAATTTTAATTCCACTAAAGGGATAAATCTAATAATTTTGTGGATTTAGTACTTTCGTTTCGTTTTCAAAAAATTGGACGTGATGTCGCACGAATGTGCACAAAAAGTCCTCATTTTCTAGATGGGTGTGAAGGTAAAAAAAAAACTCAAATTTTGAGGTGGTTCCAACTTTCATGTGCCGTATACTGTAACTGGACACATCTCATCAGAATTAAAATAATCTCTTTTTATTTATATTTATTAATAATTTTTTTTGTTTTGTTTTTGTACATGAATTATCCCCAAGTTATTCAAATTTTACGATTTTGATTGCAATTCGCCCCCCAAAAAAAATATGGCATTTTTATTCCCATTGTATTTTTTTTTTTTTACGGGGTAATTTATTCCCATTGTCGGTCACATGATATACTAGTATGAAATTATTGTTTTCCGATGAAAGCTTGTGGTTTGACCTGTAGCAGGCACATGCACTTGACAAATTTCATGTGTACACATCATTTAAAAAGGGAAAATCTATTCATGGCTCATGGGAAGCCTAAAATGAAATGAGAGCATCCACGAACATTCCCGTTTCATTTTAAACTATTCTGTAAATTAATTGAATTTGATAGGTAAAATTAAAGACAAAATCTTATATGACTGCGTATAAGCACTCACATCCCAGTCCTGCTGTTTGATAATTGTTTCTTTTTTTCACTAATGTTGAATTGGTGCAAAACGACATAGGTAAGAAATGAACCATAAGGCCATGTTTTATGGGTTGTTTGATAACTTAGATTAAGGGTAGATTATGCTTTAAAATTTATAAAGTTTAGTTATCATCCTAATCTTAGATAATCCATCTTTACTATCAAACATGCCCTAAATCTACTCCTTCCGTCCCATGATTTTATGCACACTTTTCTTAACGGGCGTCCCAACATTTTTTGCACACTCCAAAAAAGGAAACAATAATACCAATAATACCCCTCCTTTATTTTACCTTTAATCAAATCTCTTTCACTTTAATCAATGAATTACCAATAATACCCCTATTTTATTTACCTTATACATCACTTTATTCCATTTTCTTAATCTCTGTGTCGGTCAAAGTGTGCCTAAAATCCTGGGACGGAGGGAGTATGTACTAGAAAGAAAATGTCATTTTCAGCTCAATTGTGATCTTTTATGTTAATAAATCAATCCAATTAAAATGGATTTATGAGGACGTATACTTGAGTGCACATAACTCCAAATTAAATTTTTCCTAGTAAATGCCAAAGCACAATTGAGTGCACACTTGATAACTCCAAATTAAATTGTTCCTAGTAAATGCCAAAGCACAATTAAGTATCATAAGTACTCCCTCCACTTTTAAATAAGTGTCATTCTAACAATTTTTAACAAAGTAAGATATATAATCATGGACCATTTTACCCTTCATTAATGATAATTAATTTTAATATTAAATTTATGTTTAGTAATGAATGTGGTCAATATTGTAGGTGATATTCATGTATACAATAATTAAGGTTTATCCATGATTTATGTTATAGTACTGTATTCAAAAGGGAAAAAGATTAAATCAAGGTAAATAAAATGAAGGGAGTGTAATGTATAAGGATAAAATTGACAAAATTCAAGAAAAAGGTGTAGAATGACACTTGTTTTGAAAATATTAAAAAAGACAATGTGACACTTAATTAAAAATGGAGGGATTTAATTGGAGGGAGTAATAAGTATCATAAGTAAAGTAAGTACCAATTTAATACATAACCGACACGTTAATTAAACTATATATGCTGATTTTTGTAATTTTTGACAACTTGGATTAAAATTCGACAGTTCGAATAATTGTGGAACATACTGAAAGCTTGACCTGCCTTATTTAACAAAGAGTTGGGCTAAGTTATAGAAGTAATAGAAAATTGTATTTTGTTGATTGACAATGAGGATATACATTAGCTTATATACAGATTGAGGATATTCACATAAATGTAAATGATTGACTAATTACACAATATTGGGCGATAGTTAAGGGCAGGAGTTAAGGGAGAGTGCTTAATCACAGGGATTATGTTTTGTGTCTAATACGCCCCCGCAAGATTGAGGTTCCATCCGCAACAGCAATCCGGGAACGAAGATCTTGAAAACGTGTTCGAGGCAACGGCTTGGTGAGGATATCCGCAAGCTGATCTTGAGTATTAACATAAGCTACTGTCAATACACCTTTCTGAGTGAGATCACGAACAAAGTGTAGGTCGATTGCAATATGCTTCATTCGCGAGTGTTGCACCGGATTGAGTGCTAGGCGAGTAGCACCCATATTATCACACAAAATTCGGGGAGTGGCAGGTGGGCTGAGATGAAGATCCGAGAAGAGATGACGCAGCCAACAGACTTCAGATGCAGCGGTAGCAAGTGCTCGATATTCGGCTTCCGTTGAGGACCGGGCAACCCCACACTGTTTGCGAGACCTCCAAGAAACAGGAGTGTTACCAAGGAACACTACATAGGCCGAAGTCGATTTGCAATCAGAAAGATCCCCACCAAAGTCCGAGTCGGAGTAAGCTGAAATGGCGAGAGTCGACGCACGATGAAGGAGAAAACCATGATGCAATGTGTGCTTTAGATAGCGAAAAAGTCACTTTACCGAGGCCCAAGCATCTGCCGTTGGAGCCGACATATGTTGTGCTAGACGATTGACAGAAAAAGAGATGTACGGCCTAGTCATTGTCAAATATTGAAGACCCCCAATTGCACTTCGATACTCAAGAGGATTGACGGAGGCAGAGGAAGTGACAGGCTTGAGCGAAGAGGGAGTTGAAACTGGTTTTACCCCGTCCATGTTGTGGCGCCGAAGTAGATCAATTAAATATTTGTGCTGCGATAAGAACAGGCCTTCTTTGCATTGCGCGACTTCGATGCCCAAGAAGAATGACAAAGGACCGAAATCTTTTATTGCAAAAATGGACTAAAGGTGCGTGGTGAGAGCAGCAATAATCTTATTTGTAGAACCTGTTAACACTAGATCATCCACGTATGCTAAAACAAATAACCTCTCGCTGCCATTGTTGAGAGTGAAGAGTGATGAATCTGCTTTGGACCTCTGAAGACCAAAACTCTGAAGAGCAGCACAAAGAGAGTCATACCAAGCTCGAGGGGCTTGACGAAGACCATAGAGTGAGCGACGGAGAAGGCATACGTGAGAGGGGTGCGATGTATCCACAAAACCCTGAGGTTGGTGCATATAGACAGGGACATCAAGATCACCATGTAGAAATGCGTTACTCACATCAAGTTGGCGTAATGGCCAATTAGAGGAGATAGCTATCGTGAGAACCGTGCGAATTGTTGCAGGTTTAATAACAGGACTGAATGTTTCCTTAAAATCAATTCCCGGGCGTTGATGAAACCCCTTAGCCACCAAACGTGCTTTGAATTTATCCACAGAACCATCTGGTTTACGTTTCGTTCGGAAAACCCATTTACAACCAATAATATTACAACCCGGAGGAGGAAGGACCAAATCCCATGTACCATGTCGTTGTAATGCCTTGAACTCTTCAGCCATAGCAGCACGCCAATGAGGAATTGATAGAGCTTGTTTAGCCGTAGAGGGTTCAACATCAAGAGGCAGCGGATGTTTGGTTGTAGAAAACAGCCTCTTCGGCCTATGTATGTTATTTAATGCACGAGTGCGCAGCTGAGGAACTTGGGGAGGCTGGGGAGCAGGCGGTGGTGCACGTTGGGGTGGCGTGGCCTGGCCACTGGGATCGGGCGAAGTCTGAACTGCAACAGGCGATGGTGGCTGTGGAGGAGGATCGCCAATATGAGAGTTGGATTGAAGAAATGGCAAAGTGACTGTAGTTGATGGCAGATCAGTTGATGGTAATATGGGTTGCAGCAGTTGTGGAAATTTATCCTCCAAGAAGCGAACATGGCGAGAAGTGAAGACTCGACTAGTGGCAATATCATAACAACGATAGGCGCTTTGAGACGTGGAATAACCAACAAAAATGCACTCGGATGAAGGTGGATTTAATTTTCCAGGGACATAAGGACGAACCCATGGAAAGCAGAGGCAACCAAAAACACGAAGCTTCATATAATTTGGTTCCGTTTTGAATAGAGCCAAGAATGGGCTTCTGTTGTTGAGAACGGGAGTGGGCATCCGATTAATTAAGTACACAACAGTTTGTAAGGCAAAGACCCAAAATTTATTGGGAAGACGTGCATGGTGTAGCAGGGCACGACCAATTTCCAATATATGCCGATTACGACGTTCAACAATGCCGTTTTGTTGAGGCGTGTGAGGAGCCGTAGTGAGCCAATTAATACCCATATTATTAAAAAAGGGACGAAGTGCCTGAAATTCTCCACCATTGTCAGTAAAGACATTCATAATAAAATTACCAAACTGCTTTTCAACAAGAGGCTTGAAAATAGTAAATATCGATGCAACTTGAGATTTGGCCATTAACGGAAACAACCAACAATGTTGGGATATGAATCCTAGAACAAGTCCTACATGATGATTAAAAGATTAAAAGATGAAGTTTTGATAAGCCAAAAGTAGTTTGAATATTTTCTAAGTGTTGACTAATCTAGTCTAGTTGAGTTGAAGTCATCTTGAACAGACCAGTAGAGTTCACATGAAAAGACAAGTACTGTTTTATATTAAAAGATAAGTACGGATTTATAAGTACTTCATATGTGCTATTCATATATGTATTAGATTGTTATTGAGCTATGATAATTGTTGTATAGAGCTCATAATTTTTGAATGTAATAGATAGATTGATTGTATAGTTTATAAGTTGACTAAGCTACAAGCTTAATGCAATGTAATAGTCTTGTTAGGATTAGTATAGTCTACTACTGAAGATCGCACGTGAAGACTGAAGAAGAAGAGTTGAAATCTACTACTCAAGACAGATGAACTACAAGACAAGTGCGTATACCAGACTACTCAAGACAGGTCAACTTGAAGTGAAGTTTAAGTAAAGCGCGTGTAAAGATAAGAATGAAGAAGTTAGTTATGGGAATAACTAATTCGTAACAAGAAACGCGTGGATTGATAAGAAGATTCAGTTGAAGTTAGTGTTCAAGAAGAGTTGGTTACAACTAACTGAGTTCTTGAAGATTGAAGTCTATAAATACTTCATGGAGTTTATCATTTGAAGACTACTGTTACTGTAACTACGCATACTGATACATACTGAAGATATACTGAAGATTACTCACAGAGTTCGTTGAAGTTCAGAAAGATAGTCAGAAGTGAAGTGAAGAATCAGAAGACTACAACTGAATACGTTTTTAGTTTTTGTTGTTTTATCAAGGTGCTAGATACTTGTTAAATTTCTAGTTAGATCATAGACATATCTGGTGGTATAGTCTTAAAAGATCTAAGTCTTCTTCTTGGGACTTAAAATCACAGGAAAATACACTTTGTACTCGATTGGAAGAGTTTAGTGGAAACATCACAACTGGGTTTGTGAGAGTGGATGTAGACAAGTTGTCGAACCACTATAAATTGTTTGTGTTGTTTACTGTTTTAATTGCTTAATTATTTACATACTTAACTGTACTAGAGTAGTTGAGTATAGAACAGAGTTCTCGAATTTTGAAGTTGAGTATAAACTTAGATTGGGCTCATTGTTAATTTCGTTATTCCGCATATTGTATTCTGATATTTCGATAGATTTTTGAAAAGTCTATTCACCCCCCTCTAGACATTTTCACTAGCTTACTCGTTATTAACTCAACTTTGGGGACCTACAAGTGGTATCAGAGCAGTGGTTTTCGAACTGCTGTTTCTTGATAACCGACTTAAGACTAAGGGTGAAGTCTTGGTCCGTGATTGTACTTGCCTACGTGTTCTTGATCTATACTTGTTCTATCTGTTTCTTGTTCCCTGTTCCTGATCTATCTGCTTCTTGATCATAAAACTACTTAGCACTTATTTTTTGAAATCATGTCTCTTGAGATCAGCGCTAACAAGTTACCCAAGTTCCAGGTTCAAGACTACGACTACTGGAAGTTGCGAATGGAGGCTATCTTCAGCTCCACGCACGATCTAATGATCTCTGTTGTGACCGAGGGTCCGATCGTGACAATGGTTCCAAACACTACAAACCTTGACAAAGACAAACCAATTGGCACCCTCGTCAAGAAACCAAGGTCTGATCTAACCTCAGAAGAAATGCGTCAAAATAATTTGGATAGTTTGGCGAAGAATTATATTTTACACACCCTTCCTAACGAGTATCTAGGAAAAGTGTTAAAATGTAAGACTGCCAAAGAGATGTGGGACAGATTAGCTATCATTTGTGAAGGGTCATCCCTGATCAAGGAGAGCAAATTATCCACTGATGTCCAAAGATTTGAATCATTTCGGATGAAAGCTGGCGAAACTATCGACCAGCTGGATACTCGTTTCACTAAAATCATGAATGACCTTGAAGTTCTTGGTAAAACTTATACTCCTCGTGAAATCAATCTTAGGATTCTTAAGAGCTTAGATTCTCGATGGAAAATGGTAAAGATGATAGTTAAGAATACCCAAGACATAGATGCTTGGAGTGCAGAGACTATGTTTCAAACTCTGAAGGCTCATGAGTTTGATTTAGATGAAGATGAACCACTAGCCAGTAGTGATAGAGAACATGCTGTATCCAAGAACGTTGCCTTTAAGTCTAGCTCTTCTAAGTCCTCTAAGGTAGACAGGTCTAAGTCTAAGACTAAGTCTGCCTCTGCGAAAGATGAGTTGGATACTGATCTTAGTCTGAAGGATCAGGTGAACCTCATGGTTAGAAAGTTTGATAGGCTAAATAAACGTTTCGGTAGATATAAGAAGTTCTATAGAGATCATAGAGGATCAACTTCTAAGAACTCGTCTGAGACCAGACGAGACCGAAACTCGTCCGAAAGGAGAGACGAAGTCTCGAAAGGTAATAGGCGAGATAGAGAGTCTGACGATAGGAAGATTCAGCGTTCTGATAGACGTGATAAACGTAGGGATAAATCTCCTATTAAAAAGGCTACTAATGATCTCTTGTGCTACAACTGCGAAAAGCCAGGTCACTACATATATGAATGTCCAGACCTGAGCACTGACGATCGAGAAGAACGTAAAGCTCGAAGGGAAAGAAGATACAACAATGGCAAGCAGGCAATGATGGCCAATGATGACTCTGATTTGGATTCAGACGAGTTGCCATCGTCCTTATCTAGCCACTCGACTGATCGAGACCACGACGAAGCATTCATAGTAGATGATGGCCTATGTTGTATGGCTAAAATCGACCAAGAGGTATCATCTGCTACATCTTTTCAATCTTGTGATGATTCAGAAACTGATGAAAGTGACACTACTAGTAGTGAAGTAGGAAGTAGTCCTCAGCACTCGACTAGTGCTATTGAAGACGACCTTCTACTTGCTAACCAAGCATTCATCGAAGTCAGTGATGAAAACATTGCATTAAAACAAGAAATCATTGATCTTAAGGAAGCTCAGTCCAAAGTAGATCCTAATATAACAGTCCTAAATGAACGCTTGACTGAAGAGTTAAGACAACTCAAAGAAAAGTGTGCATTGACAGACAGGTTATATCAAGACCTACTTAAGACACATGCAACTGAGAGAAATGAATTTAATGTTTTAAAGAGCAAGTGCAATAGACTTGAAGAACGTAATAAGTTCTTAGAGACCGAGGTTGTCACACTTGATCTCAAACTTACTGACCTGGTTAACTCTTCAAAGATTAACCTTGAATTGTCAGATAGGTATAGAGACCCAGGTGACAAGACAGGTATAGGTGCTGAGTCATCTAGCTCGTCTACTCGAGTCATTAAGAACCCTACTACTACTAACGCAAGACTTTTGCCAAATGATAAAGGGAAAGGACCTATGTTATACGACATTGGTACTCCATCTCAAGGTACTGTACCCAAACAAGCTCGAGTTAACATTCCGATTACCAAGGGAGGTAAAAAGAATGGTAACAGCAAGCCTGTTCAACCTAGAACTAATCTTCAAAGGACCACTAATCGTGGACGACCCAACCAGGTTAGATACGAGGACTGGTATCCTGAGGAGACGAGTACAAGACAGGTACAGACTAGACGACAAGAGCCTAGACCTCCTTTCATAAGGCAGTCTCAGCTCTACTCGTCTAGACCTAGACAAGTAGCTCCAAAATATCGTACACAAGCTGTTTTATATCCTCCACCTTTATCATATGATATCATTAGTGAGGAAAGACCCAAACGCGTCTATAAACCGTATGGACCTAATGCTTACAAGCCCTACTCTGACTATCATAGACCAGTGCCTGCTCAAGTAGAGATTAAGTCGAAAGGCTATCTCCAAAGAGTAGACCCGAACTCGACTGATAGGCCAGTTAAGGACAACAAGGTCTTATTTTGTAACAAATATGGGCGAAAGCTTAAAAGATCGAACTTGTTCAAGACTCCAATGTATATTTGGATTCCTCTGAACACGACTAACCCCCAAGGACCCCAATAAACAAATGGGTACCTAAATTATTGAATATCTTCATTGCAGGGTCGACTTGACTTGTATAAGAAGGGTGGCTCAGTAGGAGAAACCTGGTACATAGACAGTGGTTGTTCGCACCACATGACTGGTACCAAGGCTCTCTTATCAAGCTACCATGAGCAAGAAGGACCAAAAGTGATATTTGGTGATAGCTCCACTGCTGTCACTAAAGGATTTGGTTACATCCGGAATGGAGACGTTGAGATCCAAGATGTCTCATATGTTGAAGGTTTGAAATATAATTTACTCTCTGTTTCTCAGTTTTGTGATCGTGGTTACAAGGTGCAGTTCAAGAGCCGCAAATGCGAAATCATTGACAAAAGGACGCACACAGTCCTACTAGTCGGCGTAAGACAAGGAAGTGTGTACATAGTGAACTGGAACAGTTGTCCGAGGGACACCTGTCTACTTACTAAGAATCCTAAAGAGCTTGGGTGGCTCTGGCACAGACGCCTTTGTCATCTAAACTTTAAGGTTCTTAATAAGATAGCCAGAGATTACCTTGTTGAAGGTATTCCCAATGAAGTTTACTACAAGTCACATGTATGCACGGCCTGTCAACAGGGTAAACAGGTTAAAGGTTCTTTTAAGTCAATTCCTACTCTCTCAACTAGTAGAGTCCTAGAACTTCTACATATGGATCTTCATGGTCCAATAACTCCTCCAACCTTGAATGGTAGAAGGTACACACTTGTTGTTGTAGACGACTATTCTAAGTTCACTTGGGTAGTCTTTCTACACAAGAAGAGTGCTACACAAACACTTCTGCCTGAACTGTTGAAGAAGTTACAAGTTGAGAAGAACCAGTCCATTGTCAAGATTCGTAGTGACAAGGGAACTGAGTTCATTAACTGCTATATTAAAGATTTCTGTACTAAATGTGGTATCCAGCATCTTACTAGTGCAGCTAGGACACCACAACAAAACGGTGTAGCAGAAAGGAGGAATCGAACACTTAAAGAAGCCTGTAGGACCATGTTAGCTGAGTTCAACACTTCTCAAAAGTTTTGGGCCGAAGCTATCAATACTGCATGCCATTCACAAAACAGAAGCGCGATCAACAAGGCTCTAGGCAAGACACCTTATGAGGTTTGGAAAGGTAGAAAACCCAGAGTTTCATATTTCCATATATTTGGTTGTAAGTGTTTCATTCACAACAATGGAAAGAGCAAGTTGAATGCTTTCGATGCTAAAGCAGACGAGGGAATATTCTTAGGATACTCCTCGACTAGCAAAGCATTTAGGGTATTCAACTACTCAACTCTTTGTGTGGAAGAAACACCACATGTGGTTTTCGATGAATCTCAACAGGACTCGTCTGCCGACAAGATCAGTGAGAAAGCAACTGATCTATCGATCGAATCTGACAAAGATTCAGAGATATATGAATCCGTTCAAGCCTACAACCCATTCCTAAAAGCTCTCGACTCTGATGACAAGGAGAAGGTAAGTGCTCAAGGTAAGTGTTCTAGACCAGTTGACATGCCTGCTCTAGTTGACTCTACTACTCCTGGTAAATCTGTTGATGATACAAATGATGTTGACATGCATGATGCTGTACATGATATAGATGATGATAGTATTCCTGTTAAGAATAGAAAAACATGGAAATCTGCGCATGATACTGAAAATATCATTGGTGACTCTACTATTGGTGTGAAGACTAGACGACAACTCTTTGAGTCGCAAGAACAGCCGAGTCCAACTATGTTTTGCTGGTGTTGTTTCCTCTCATCTATTGAGCCTACCACTGTTAAAGAGGCATTGGCTGATAGTAATTGGATCATCGCTATGCAAGACGAGTTGAACCAGTTTGTTCGAAACGACGTCTGGGAACTTGTCGATAGGCCGAAACATCATAATGTAGTTGGCACTCGATGGATTTTCAAGAATAAGAAAGATGAGAATGATTTAGTCGTTAGGAATAAGGCTAGACTAGTCGCCCAAGGCTATTCACAAGCTGAAGGCATAGACTATGATGAAACTTATGCTCCTGTTGCTAGACTAGAAGCCATTCGATTGTTCCTTGCATATGCTGCTCACATGAAGTTTACTGTATATCAAATGGATGTCAAAAGTGCATTTCTTAACGGTATTCTTGCGGAAGAAGTGTATGTTGAACAACCTCCAGGTTTCGAAGTCAAAGGCAACCAGGTGTACAGATTGAAGAAAGCCTTATACGGATTAAAGCAAGCTCCAAGAGCATGGTATGACACTCTATCTCTCTTTCTATTAGAAAATGGTTTTACTAAGGGCAAGGTCGATCGAACCTTGTTCAGAAGACAAGAAGGGAAGGACATCCTACTCGTCCAAATTTACGTAGATGACATCATTTTTGGGTCACCTAACAAAAAGCTGAGTGAAAGTTTTTCTACACTCATGCAAAGTAAGTTTGAAATGTCAATGATGGGTGAGATGAACTACTTTCTTGGACTTCAAGTAAAACAAACTCCAGAAGGCATTTTCATAAATCAGGCGAAGTACACAAGAAACCTTCTAGACAAGTACGGGATCAAAACATGTAAGTCCACTGGCGTACCAATGCAACCAACTTACAGAATGGATCCAGATGAGAACGGTAAATGTGCTGACCAATCCTATTACCGTGGCTTAATTGGTTCCCTACTGTACCTAACTGCTAGTAGACCAGACATTGCATTCTCTATTGGTGTTTGTGCTCGATTCCAAGCCAATCCAAAAGAAAGTCACATGGAAACCACCAAAAGGATCTTGAAATATTTGAAAGGGACCATCAATCGTGGTATATGGTATCCCTCAAATGATGATCTATCCTTAAGTGGCTATTCAGACTCAGACTTTGGAGGCTGTAGAATAGATAGGAAATCTACTTCTGGTTCTTGTCAATTTCTAGGCACAAAACTCATATCTTGGTTTTCTAAAAAGCAGACTAGTGTTGCAACTTCAACTACCGAAGCCGAGTACATGGCTGCTGGTAGCTGTTGTAGTCAACTACTCTGACTCATGCAACAGCTTAGAGATTACAACATACATGAATCAAATGTTCCTATTTTCTGTGATAGTAATAGTGCAATTGCCATTACACAAAATCCTGTTTTACACACACGATGTAAGCATGTTGATGTGAAGCATCATTTCATACGTGATCATGTAGAAAAGAAGGATATTCGCATGGAAAAGATTCATACTGATTTTCAAGGAGCTGATATTTTTACAAAACCATTAGCTGAGGCACGATTTCGTGAGTTATGCATTAGTCTAGGGCTAATTGATTTAGACCCTACTTGCCTCTAGCTATGTACTAACCAGACAGGTACATCAAGAAAAGGAGACAAGATCACTAGACCAGAGCACTCGACTACTCACGCAACAGACAGGTATACAAGGATAGACTAGATGACCAAACAACCCGATGAGGAAGCTGGTAAAGCTGAGGGTAATACTAAGGGAATAAACATTTAAGGGGGAATCCTTGATTTCTTAAATATCCTTATGTTGACTCTTATGTTTGTTAAAGGTCATCTTGTTCGAAATCTTGATCATTGCTTTAGATTGATATTCATCTTATTTATCTTACTCTACCTGTACCTACGATTACACATTGAAAATGATGAGATAGGTACATACAGTCGTTCGACGTTCAGAATAGACAAGCACAGGCGAAGGGGGAACTCGTCTTGTGTACTTAAGCCAACTCGTCTTGTGAAGCTTAAGTCTACTCGTCTGTTTTGGATAGACTCGAACATACAAGCTAAGTGTTTCTCTTGATTGAAATATGAAGTGTCTATTCAAACGGATTAAGGGTATTATAGTAATTAGATAATGTTAAAATTTTGAAAACCCTAGAATTGGATTTATATACTCCCATTTTTAATGAGCTGTATACACCCAGTTCTTACTCTACTACACTAGGTCAGATGAGTACACTCCCTGTCCTAACTAAGAAGAGCCGGATTTCAAAACTTACAATATCAAATCACATAATATTCTCGATTCCGTAACCGAATTTCAAAGGTCTCAGCCGTTGGATCTGATCTTTCAATCTTGGCCGTTAGATCTCATTTATGTTCTAACAAAACTCACTTTTCACACAACTTGACTTACAATTTCATAACTCTCCTACTATAGCTCTCAATTTCTTACAAAATCAAAACCTTTCAAGTTCTTACTCTATTCACTAGATTTGTCGATTGTTTCTCTTTTCGATGTTAGAACTAACATGCAGGCAAGATTTGATCTTGGTCGATACATCACTGAAGGCAAGGTGCATGTGGAACCTTCGATGTTCTTCAAAGGGGTTCACACTGCTGATAATCAAGAAATTCTGGACAAATGCTCTCGGTGTGGTCTGAAGCCTTATCTGGAGGCTTTCCCACAAGTTGTCTTGGAGGAAGAAGTTTTACTGTTCTATGCCAACGCCACAAGACAAGGAGATGTGATTGAATCCTTTATCGGAACAAGTCGTGTTGAAATCTCTCGTGAGGTGTTTTTCAGACATTTGAGATTGCCCATCGGAACGATTGATGTGGAGAATTATGCCACTGGTCAAGAGATGAGATATATGAGCATCTTCTGTGGAAAGAGGATGAGGCTCAAACCTGATGGCAAGGCCCCTGCTGTCAAGAAGTCAGAACTTCTGAAGAAATATCGCACATTATTGGACATAGCAAGCAAGATGCTTCTATGCGCCACTGGTTCTTTTGATGCGGTCACCCAAGCCAAGACAAGGGTGATGGCAGCAATTTATGATGGAATTACGGAAGGCAATTGGTTTAAGCTGATAGCTGATCGGATGATGTACTTTGAAAGGAGCGTTCGAGTTGACACCGACTCTTGTAGTTGGGTAGTGTCAAATGTTGTTGGGTACGGCAACAAGCTGAGTATTCTACTCCCCTTGTTGTTGCCAAACAAATCGGACTGGAGTCAAGGAAAGCCCTTCCATCCTCTCAAGTTCTATCTAAAGGCGGAAGCCCTGAGGAAGCAAGTCGCTGCAAGGCCAGCTGCCCCAAGGCGAGTTCAAATAGATGAGTCTCAAGTTCTACCCTATGCTAACTCATCTAGCTCTTCAGAAGATGAGTCCGATGATGAGGAATCGGAGAAGGGTGCTATAGCTGAGTCCAGTGCAACTGACTCAGAGAAGACTCAGACAGAAGAGGAGTCGGAACAAGAGAAGGAGCCGAGTGCTCAAGTTCCAGAGATGTACACTCTTGTAAGAGTTGGTTCGCCTACTCAACCAGAAGAGTCGAGTCTTCAGGTTGGTACATCTTCTCAATCTTTGTCAATTCCTCCTCTCTCTCATTCTGCTGTTCGAACCAAGGCTAGATCACATCGATCTAGGCCTAGACCTCAACCCTCAACCTCGCAAGTACTGGCGGCATTACCGCTTAGAGCCAGTCTACCCCAAAACACTCCCATAATAGATACAACTGATACTTCGACAGTTGTCACACCTGACCAAGCCACATTAAAGCTCCCAGAAACCACCATCCAAACTCCCTCTTTACCTTCAACAGAATATGTTGAACCCTCCAACCCATCTACTTCAGACAAGACGCCAGTTGCCACTGCAACAGCTGAGTTAGGGACCCCACCTACTCAGAACCCGTCTGATGTTAGATTTGAATCCTTAGTTTATTATCCGATGTGTATGCGAGAGAAGAGAATTCTTGCTCGAGTATCCAGAAATTTGAAGAAGCAGCTCTCGACTCTTGACATTAACACTGCCTCGGAACAGTTTGAGAAGTTAGTGCGGATTTGCACTTGGTTTTCCCTGAAGAAATCTGCTACAGATGATCTTTTCGAGGTCATTCAAGGCATGGGCGGAATCTCCAATTTCATGGATTGGGAGATGGAACAGAAAGAAAATAGTGGAGTTAAGGATCACTCCGAACTATTCCCTCGCAAAGCCTTGGTTGATCTGGTTAAAAAGTTGTTGAGTATTCCTGATGGCGTTCTGGAAGATGAGTTCTCATTTGACGCTGGTACTCAAACAGATCTGGTAGAAGACGAGATTAAGCCAGATGTTGCTGAAGTTGCTATCCAGACATCTGAACCAATTTTGGAATTGGACAACATGTCTACTGATGAAGCTGACGAAGCTGAAGAGATAACTTCATTTGATTTAGGCGAAGAAGATGAAGAATTTGTTGAAGCAGTCATGTTCACTGAGGATGAACTGATTGAAAAGGAAGAAGTGTTGGTCGAAGCTCAGTCGTCTAATGCTATCCCAGCTGCTTCAATAGATGAATTGAAGGAAGAATTGAAATCTGTCATCAAGTCGTCTATCGATGAATTTCTCAAGACTGGTCTTAAGAAGACTCTTATTGAACAGAATGGTGTCCTTGTGACAAGTTCAAAAGAGATGATCATAAATGAAGTCAATCAATTGGACAATGATTTCAGGCAACAAATGTTTAATCAAATTGAAGGATTTCTCCAGAACCAGGTGGAATATTCGGAGAAGAGCTCAGTTGATTTTGCTCGTGTACTAGCTACTGAATCCAGGAAGATGGAAAGAGTATATAGAGCCAAAATCGAAGTAGCTGATGTTCAGAGAAAGGAAGCCTTTGATCAGTTAGCACAAGCAAGAGAGATTATAAGTGTTATGACTGAGGAGAACCGGAAGCTACGTCTGACTGCAACCCATTTTAAGAATGAGTTGAACTTATCTACTCAAAAGCTGGAGTTGGTGGCGACCAAACTAGATAAGCTGAGTCAAGATGGTTCTCACCAAAGGCAGATTGAAAGAGCTTCTAATATGATGAAGCAAGCTATGATGGAAGAGATGACTCGGTTCACCTCTCTATTCTCTCTCAAGGCATCTGATGAAGCCAAAAAGGGGGAAGAGATGAGTCGAGTTGTTGTCACTCCTGAAGATGGAAAAGACAAGTCTAGTGCTGAACCAGAGGCTAAAGATGCTGCTGAAGCTATGCAAGATTTAGAAGGACTAAGAGAGGCAAAGGCAGGTTGGTTAAAACTGCAGAACTTGAACAAGCTAAGCAAGCTAAGGCTGAAGCAGTTGAGTTGTTGAAGAAGGAGAAGGGCAAGGCTATTGCATCTCCTGAAGCTGAAGTTTAGACGAGACAGGTATCAAAAAGAAGTCTATTGTTATAGAAGAGCCTAAAGAAGGTGAAACAACCACAAAAGTGAAGAAGCAAAAGGTTGTTAATCCAAATGATGAAGCTCACTATGCAAGCAAAAGAAAGATTGGAAATCATATTGAAAACTTGCAGAAGCTAAAGGCTGATGAAGATCTGATGGAAGACAAGTTCATTGACTACTTCATTGACAAAGAACATCGTCAAGAATGGATGAAAGTGAAGAGACAATGGGAACTTGATCATTGGATTATTCGCAAATATGGAGACTCAGAAGGTCCAGATGAGTTGTATTCTGTGTTTGATAGGTTCATGGAAGGACAACACAAAATGTTATGGCATTTGATATTAAGGATATCTGCTGGTGCAAACTTTAACATTCTTGTTCCTAGTTTTCCGAGATGGAAATGTCCTATGACCAGCTCTGGAAGAAGGGTGGATATGAATCAAATCAAGAAGTTTGAAGAAGAACTACTAGAGAAAGAGCAGATTGATGATGAAGATCATATCAATATTATTCACAGAAGACTCCTAGATGCGTTCAATGTTCCAAATCTTGAAGGAGGTACTATTTCAGATTAGTTGATTTTATGTTTTGATATGAAGTTTTTTTTGCTCTGATATTTAGGTGTTTATTTTTTGAAGTATGTGTAATATCTACTGGTATTATTTTGAATGAATGAAAATATAAGTAATATTTGATGTTAAGACAAGATAACTACTTAACTAGTCTACTGTTGAGAAAAGATTCAAGTAGTTTTGGCTTCATCAAAAAGGGGGAAATTGTTGGGATATGAATCCTAGAACAAGTCCTACATGATGATTAAAAGATTAAAAGATGAAGTTTTGATAAGCCAAAAGTAGTTTGAATATTTTTTAAGTGTTGACTAATCTAGTCTAGTTGAGTTGAAGTCATCTTGAACAGACCAGTAGAGTTCACATGAAAAGACAAGTACTGTTTTATATTAAAAGATAAGTACGGATTTATAAGTACTTCATATGTGCTATTCATATATGTATTAGATTGTTATTGAGCTATGATAATTGTTGTATAGAGCTCATGATTTTTGAATGTAATAGATAGATTGATTGTATAGTTTATAAGTTGACTAAGCTACAAGCTTAATGTAATGTAATAGTCTTGTTAGGATTAGTATAGTCTACTACTGAAGATCGCACGTGAAGACTGAAGAAGAAGAGTTGAAGTCTACTACTCAAGACAGATGAACTACAAGACAAGTGCGTATACCAGACTACTCAAGACAGGTCAACTTGAAGTGAAGTTTAAGTAAAGCGCGTGTAAAGATAAGAATGAAGAAGTTAGTTATGGGAATAACTAATTCGTAACAAGAAACGCGTGGATTGATAAGAAGATTCAGTTGAAGTTAGTGTTCAAGAAGAGTTGGTTACAACTAACTGAGTTCTTGAAGATTGAAGTCTATAAATACTTCATGGTGTTTATCATTTGAAGACTACTGTTACTGTAACTACGCATACTGATACATACTGAAGATATACTGAAGATTACTCACAGAGTTCGTTGAAGTTCAGAAAGATAGTCAAAAGTGAAGTGAAGAATCAGAAGACTACAACTGAATAAGTTTTTAGTTTTTGTTGTTTTATCAAGGTGCTAGATACTTGTTAAATTTCTAGTTAGATCATAGACATATCTGGTGGTATAGTCTTAGAAGATCTAAGTCTTCTTCTTGGGACTTAAAATCACAGGAAAATACACTTTGTACTCGATTGGAAGAGTTTAGTGGAAACATCACAACTGGGTTTGTGAGAGTGGATGTAGACAAGTTGTCGAACCACTATAAATTGTTTGTGTTGTTTACTGTTTTAATTGCTTAATTGTTTACATACTTAACTGTACTAGAGTAGTTGAGTATAGAACAGAGTTCTCGAATTTTGAAGTTGAGTATAAACTTAGATTGGGCTCATTGTTAATTTCGTTATTCCGCATATTGTATTCTGATATTTCGATAGATTTTTGAAAAGTCTATTCACCCCCCTCTAGACATTTTCACTAGCTTACTCGTTATTAACTCAACTTTGGGGACCTACAAACAATATCGAGAGTATAAATCAACAAACAGTAAGAAATACTTTGATCCATCCACAGACTTTTCGGACGTAAGCCCCCACACATCCGCATAAATATAGTGAAGCGGATGTAGCGCAATAAAGGATGTATTATTAAATGGCAGTTTTGTAGCCTTGCTCAAATGGCAAGAAACACAGTTATTCTCCAAGGTTTGGGAATTATTCAACATTGGTAAATTAAAATAACGGAAAATTAAACGACTGGTATCCACAGATGGATGACCAAGTCTAGCATGCCAATTCGAGGGAGAAGTCTTGACACCAACAGCGGCTTGGACTAGGGGTGATGGCAAATGATAAACCGCATTCGAGCAAAAACCTTTAATCAGTACCGCCCCCGTGCTCCGATCCTTAACATGAAAATAATTACACAATATTGGGCGAGAGTTAAGGGCAGGAGTTAAGGGAGAGTGCTTAATCACACGGATTATGTTTTTGTGTCTAATATAAGTGTCCAAGACTTATTTCAATATCTATTTAATTACATGGATTAGATCTGGAATTTTACAAAAAGGCAAATTCTTGTATACATACATGCGATTTGGATTTAAAATTATTTAGATATAATCTTAATTGTTAATTTAATTTTTTATCCACTAAATTAAAATTATAATTCTGAGTGCAAACAAGTGTGATTCATTACAAAAACTTTTCAAAACCTAAGGTGCTGTTTGGTTAGGGATGGTGGTGGATGTGATGGGGATGGGGATGGAGATTGGAAAAATATGGATGGGGTAATTCATGAATAGTAATCGAATAAAAATTGTGTTTGGATTGAGATTGAAAAATAGGTGTGGATGGAGAACTTTATGTCAAATCAAGTAGGAGGGAGAATAAATGTGTGGAAGAAAGTAGGAGAGAGAATAAATGTGTGGAAGAAAAGTAAAAGAGAGAATAAATGTGTGGAAGAAAAGTAGGAGAGAGAATGAGTGATTAAAAGAAAAAAAGAGTGATGTGATTGTATAAAAATAGTTATATAGATGTATTATAAGAGTGGATTAGTATTTAAATGGGTATTTGGATGGAGAGGGATGGGATGGGGATGGCCCATCCAAATCCGGATGGGCCAATCCCAAACCAAACACGGCAAATACTTGTATACACTTGGATGCACCATGCCCCCTACCTGTTTCCAGCTATTGGGCCTTCCTTGGGACTGGGCCTCAAATTCCAGTCACACACCCATCTGTTTACTCAGTTCACCCTCAATAAACTCACACCCACAAATTTTTTTAGTTCACCCAATAATGATTTGCACCCCCCTAATTTCAATTTCAATTTTTTATTTATATTTTATCTGCACCCACTAATTTAATGAGTTCACCTCCTAATCATATTTTTACAACAATTATCTACACCCGCTCATTTTATGAGTTCACCCCCAAATTATTTTTTACCACAGTTATCTATACCCGCTCATTTTATGAGTTCACCCACATATTATTGTTTTACCACGATTATCTGCACTCGCACATTTTATGAGTTCACCCCAAAATATTTTTAGAAAAATAATCACATTTAAAAGAATATATTATCCTTTTATTAATGTACACAAAATATAATAAAATAAACTCTAAAAAATCGATTCACCACCAAGTCACCCATATTTTTAAAAAAAATCGTAAAAATATAATTAATAAAAAAAATCAAAATTAACCATAAATCTCGATTTTTTACTTTTTAATTTTCCTTTCCCCTACTCTTTTTCCATTTTTAATTTTTTTTTCCAAATTTTTTATTTCTTCATTTTTTTTTCCTTTTCCTTTTTTATTTTAAATTTTCCTACATTTCTTTTACATTTTTTGCATGTGTTTTTTTTTAAATTTTAATACAATATAATATTATAGGCATGATTTTATTATAGTCGATTGGCAGTACACTTGAATTTCAATTTTAATTTGATGAGTAAAGGACTTTCCGAAAATTCATGCCGATCGGCGGGTGACCCAACCACCACCATGCCCGACCACCCCCTTGAAGGCGACGACGGCGCTTCTGTCCCGGCCGCTGAAGCCCAAGACCCATATTCGAATCGCAATCGTGATTCTTCACTTCCATGACAATCGACATCATCTTTCATCTCGGCAACGATCCATGGCGGCCGAAATTCTCTTCTCATTTCGACCACCGACGCGACTGCTTCGATCAATCTCCCTTGTGTTCGCGATCCAGGAGCTTCTTCGGCATCAATGGCTCTCGCGTGCAACACTCGGATCGACGCCGCCTCTCTCTCGTCGTTCATCTCTGCCTAAATCGAAGTTATATTGCTTTGTCCGTCTTCTTCATCATGCTACTGTGCATCCTCTTCCTCCGTCTGACGGCAGCCCGACGGAGGAATGTGAGTATGTTGCCGATGGATCTCTAACCGGCCGACACTCAAAGCCGGTGACCTTGCTGATGAAATCTCAAACGACGACTGCTGACCTAGGGTGTCCTCCCATTGGGCTAGGGTTCCCTTCAATTGGGTTTGGTAATGTGCACCCCCTATTTTCTTCAGTACACCCCGATTTGCACTCCCTCCACTTTTTTTTTATGGTACTATTAGTTATTGGTACTGGTATTACTATTTATTGATTGTAGTATTACTATTAATATACAAATGAATTAAAATTAATGATTACTGATTACGGTATTATTAATTATGGTATTACTGGTTATTGTTTGTGGTATTACTGATTGTGTGAAATTATTTATTATTGTTTAAGACATTACTGATTATTATTATTATTTTTTATGGTATTACATATTATTGATTATGGTATTACTTAATATAATTAGATTTGTGGAATTATTTATTATTGTATAAGATATTACTGATCAATGTTCATGATATTACTAATTACTGTTCATTGTATTACTCATAATTGTTTTTGGTATTATTGAATATAATTGGATGTGTGGAATTATTTGTTATTGTATAAAATTTTATTGATTAATATTAATGGTATTACCGATTACTGTTCGTGGTATTACTAATAATTGATTTTAGTATTATTTAATATAATTAGATATGTGTAATTATTTGTTATTGTATAAAATATTGGAGTACTAATTATTTTTAATGGTATTAGTGTATTACTGATTATTACTTATTGTATTATTGAGTATAATAAAATCATACATATAATATTATTTTGTATTAAATTTTTAAAAAATACTAATGAAAAAAATGAAGAAATAAATTTTTTAGAATAAAAACTGAAAATGGGAAGAAAAATTAAAAATAATTTTTTTTGAGATTTGTGCCTTATTTTGATAGATTTTTTAAATTATGTTTTTACGATTTTATTTTTCTAAAATATGGGTGATTTAGTGGTGAATCGACGGTAACTCGACAATGACTCGACTACATATTGTAAATGTATAAATTATGGTTTATTTTATTATTATATTTTGTGTAAATTAATAAAAAGATAATATAGTATTATTTAAAAAAAAAAATTGGGGGTGAACTCATAAAATGAGTGGGTGCATAGAATTGTGGTAAAAAAAATTAGGGGTGAACTTATAAAATTAGCGGGTGTAGAGAACCGTTGTAAAAAAGAAATTATTTAGGGGTGAACTCATAAAATGAGCGGGTGCAGATAACTGTAGTATAAATATGATTTGGGGGTGAACTCATAAAATGAGCAGGTGCATATAACTGTAGTAAAAAAATATTTGGGGGTGAACTCATAAAATGAGCGGGGTGCAGATAACTGTGGTAAAAAAATAATTTGGGGGCGAACTCATAAAATGAGCGGGTGTAGATAATTGTTGTAAAAAAAAATGATTTGGGGGTGAACTCATAAAATGAGTGGGTGCAGATAACTGTAGTAAAAATATAATTTAGGGGTGAACTCATTAAATTAATGGGTGCACATAAAATATAAATAAAAAATTAAAATTAAAACTAGGGGGTACGGTGCACTAGGGGGTACGCAAGTGTGACCCAACCAAACACACCCTAATAAATCGATCTATTTGTGCATAAAGTTGAATAATAGTGGAGTACGGAGTACGGAGTATATCTTAATACTTCATCCGTGCACCAATTTTATTTCCGTATTAATTCGTCTACCAAATATATTACCATACCTTTTATAGAAAACATTACTTAATTTTTATCATTCACCCGCTAAATAATTACTCAAAATGTTATTTTAACAATTACTCTATTGACAATCAACCTCATAATACAATTATTTTATTTATTTTTGTCTTAAAACTTGTGTTCAAAAATATAAAAATAAAATTTATATATGTAGGGGAGAATATTAAATAATGTATGTTTAAATTTAAATAAGCTTTTAAAAAGCCTACAAACCTGTTTTGGTTATTAAAAAAAAAAAAATAGACTTGTCTAAATTTTGTACACAGGTTGAGTTTTTTCAATGCAAAACTTAGTCTGGCTAATCTATTTCCACCTCTACCACTGAGTGCCCTTTGTACATTTTTTTTGGGATTGAGCCCCCTTGTGCCCTTATAAATAAACTTCACCATTACCTTCAAAAATAAATAAATCAGGTAACATTTATTTTCTTTATTTTGTACCGTCCGTCCTGCTATAAATTTTTCTTAGCTGGAGCAAGAAGAAAATGTATGAACAGAGAAAAATAGAAAAGATTAAATGTAAAAAAATATAGAGAATTTTGTCATTTAAAAAAATAAAAAATTTATAACGACTAATGGAGAAAATAATTTTTATATTAGTAAAAAAAAAAAAGTGAAACATTAAAAAGGGGCATGAGTCAACTTAAAAAATGATTATGTCATCGCATCAACGTCAGTTATGTTTTAACTCATTCGGTGCATCTGTATTTCATTAAATAGGTAGATATCATACAATTCAACTCATATCTAACTCAATAAATACTACCCACTCAATATCTATCCTTTCACAACACACAAAGCTGCAGAGTCTTGTGAAAAATCATGAAGACTCTGAACTTCTCTGCACTCGCCTTCATCCTTGTTCTCACATTTTCTTGCTCATCGGCTCATGATCAACAAGCTTTTCTTGCTTGCCTTTCTCAAAACAATTCCTCCATTTCCAACCTTGTTTACACCCCAAACAACCCTTACTACTCTGCTGTCCTAAACTTCACCATTTGGAACCTCAGATTTGCTTCAACTTCCACCCCTAAACCCCATGTCATTATAACCCCAACACACGAAACCCAAATCCCGCCTATCATATCCTGCGCTAGAGAAAATGACATCGAAATTAGAACTCGAAGTGGTGGCCATGACTTCGAGGCTCTATCCTCTGTCTCAAAGGTCTCATTTGTGGTCATTGATTTGATCAGGCTTAGTAACGTAAGCGTTGACGCTAAGACCAAATCTGCATGGGTTGAAGCCGGTGCAAACCTAGGCTCCATATATTACAGGATCGCCGAGCAAAGCCCGGTTTTAGGATTTCCCGGCGGCGCATGCGCAACCGTCGGTGTCAGTGGCCTCCTCAGCGGAGGAGGCTACGGTTTCCTCATGAGGAAATTCGGGATGTCTGCTGACCATGTCCTCGATGCAAGAATAGTCGATGTTAATGGAAGAATTCTTGATAGAAAATCAATGGGCGAGGATCTCTTCTGGGCGATCAGAGGCGGTGGGGGTGCCAGCTTTGGCGTAATCGTTGCGTGGAAGCTACAACTGGTAGACGTTCCAGCAACGCTCACTAGTTTCGCCGTCCGTAGGACGACGGAACAAAACCTAACTCAACTTCTTTACCGCTGGCAATTTGTGGCCCCTAAATTGAGCCCGGATGTAACTCTCCTAATCGATTCATTGATCAGGAATTCCACCCAAGCTGCGACGGGCATTACGATTGACGCTAGCTTTTTCGGAATTTTCCTAGGCAGGGCCGACAGATTGTTAGCATTGATGCAACGGAACTTCCCCGAGCTGGGGATGGTGAGGGCGGACTGCACCGAAATGAGCTGGATCGAATCCGCTACAGTCTACAACGAATACAACACTACAGAGACTCTGTTGAGCAGAGTTCAGCCCAATAAGTCCTACATGAAAAGAAAAACAGATTTCGTCGAAAAGCCAATCCCTTTGGAAGCGTTCGAAGGCCTGATCGAATATTATTACGAACCAGAAGCGAGGCTGTCTACGCTTTCCTTCGTTCCATACGGAGGAAGAATGGCGGAAGTGTCTAGTTCCGCCATTCCTTACCCTCACAGGGCTCGTAATTTGTTTCATATGTTCCATACAATCTATTGGCGGGAAGGGGACATTCAGAATTCAGAAAAGTACCTGAATTGGATTGACAGGGTGTACAATTACATGACTCCGTACGTGTCCAAGAACCCGAGGAGTGCGTACATCAATTACAGAGATATTGACATTGGGGTCAATAATCCTGATGGAAAGACGAGTTATGCACAAGCAAGTATTTGGGGTAAGAAGTATTTTAGGGAGAATTTTGATCGGCTTGTGAGGATAAAAACCAAAGTTGATCCAACAAATTTCTTCAGGCAGGAACAGACTATTCCGTCACTGAAAGTGAAGAAAGACAGCCCACTTAGATCATATGTCCAAACACACGTCAGTGATTTCGTTGATTTACTTTGATTTTAATTTCACACTGTATTTGGTTTATGAAGAATAAGGCGTTGTAATAGTTATCTAGTGCCATCCTTTTGGGACAAGACTCTACTGTTCTTTTCGTTTTGTACTAGTAATATATACTACTATTCAAGTAATTTTCTGCGGTGTTGATTATTAATATTTGCAAACATAAGTTATTATTGGTTTATGGTTCTTGATTTTTTTACATTACAAAACGAGCAAGAATTTCGACACGTACCACTTGAGGGATTTGTTCTACTTCATTTTATTTATAGTCATAGAAATTAATATCGAAACAAAAAAGGAAGAAAAAATATTCCATTACTCTTCAAAAGGAAGAAAGGATTAGGGTTGGCAATGGAGCGGGTATGGGACTGATATGGCCTGTCCCAGGACCTGCCCCGCCAAAAAAATTTATACCCGTTACCTGTTCCGTCCCCCCCCAAAACCCGTCAAAACCTGCCCCGTCCCGCCCCGCGAACCCGGCGGGTAAACCCGCCCCGCCATAATTTATTTATATTTTTAATAAAAAAGAACTGTTATTTAAATAAAATAGCACATTTAAAATTTGTTCTTAAAATCACAATAAAACATCAATTCCAACATTAAATAGAACATAAAATCTTAAAAAACATACATATATTGTTCAATGCAAAATCAACCTAACAAAATCAAATTCAAAACACAATTAATATCTCAATTCTCAACACTCGTTGATAAATAATTCTTCACGGTACGTCTTCTTCCTCGATTTAGAAAGGCAGAAAGCAGTGCGTGTGTATGTTCTATTATTGTGTAAACCTTACAATTAGAATTTAGAAAGTTTTTTTAATATATATTTATTATACTAATATATATTATATTATATATATTTATTATACTAATATATATTATATTATATATATTTTTTAATTATTATATATATGCGAGTTGGGTTCGGGTCGGGTATATACAATCCCATTACCCGTCCCATACCCGGCGGGTATTCATTGATCGAGTATTTACCCGTTCCAATCGAAACCCATTTGATCGGGTATTTACCCGCTCCGTGCGGACCGATTTTGATGTGCCAAAATTTGCACGAGAGGATTACGTGTCCTCTGGATTGGATGTCCCACTCTTCGAACACGTACAATCACTCCAAGTATGCTGCCTTTACTCGAAATCTTCAAGAACCTGCAAAGAACACACCGGAGGGGGGTCCGGTGTGGACACTCCGATGCCTAAGTCAGTATAGGGCTTATCAATATCTTCCAAGGATCTCAAGATCCTTGATGTATCAAAATAATTCTCAAAGAATCTCAGAAAGGTATTTCGTGTTTAGTATATCAAGTTTGTAGTATAAGAATGTCTAACCTGGAAATCTCCTCGAATTTACCTATTTATAGAGATACCTTCTGGAGAGGAAGTCAAACCTTCCTCTTATTTCGGAGCGGCCCGTCAGACTCGGCCCTGCTAAGTGGACGAAGTCCTCATTTCTCTCCACTCCCTGAAGACTCGGTGATCCTCCCTCTTGGTAGACTTCGTTTCCTAAGATAAGGGAGGACCAGATCTTCCTTTTATCCAGCCTAGACCGGAAAAGGCGGAAGTCCTCTATATTTACGGTCCACGACTTCATATTGAGACTGATTATTTCTGATACTCCTCTCCAGGTGGAGCTCCCTCCAGAGAGACCTCTAGAGAGGATTCCTTATCCAGAGGGTATTAAATAATCCAATCCTTCCATTTCGACCTTATCTTTTATACACGTGTCGACTCCTTATTAGGTGACATTTTTAGGCCGCATCATCTACTCCCCCCTACTCTCGTAAAAGGAGGGCATCTTTTGTGAGAGTAGAAAAATTCCCAAGAACCTAGTACAAAGGTCTTCCTGGAGAGACGTGTATCGTTCTTGCTTCGGAGAGGAAGTTTCAAAACATGACCTTCTTTGAAGGCTTTTCCCGCCTCCAACTTGGGAGACTTTTCGGCTTCCGCGCGTGGGCCTCACGCGATCGCTTTTCTCTCTCCTTTGTTATTCTCCCGAGGAAAATCCTCGATTCTACCCCACATTTCCTCTCATTTACTTCACGCAACTGTCCCTTTTCTTTTCTCCACCCCTTTTTCTTTTGAATTTCATTTCTTTCCAAAAATCTCTCGTCATCTCCATCTGTTCTTCAGGCGTTCTTCATTCCGGGTCTCATCGTCACCGGTCACTCCGACTGATTCCATAGTCTCCCCGACCAAGGTAACCTAGCTATCCCTCTTTTCTTCTTTTATTCGTACTTGTTTAGTAATGTCAAACCCTCTTTCTCCGCCGGAAGCCATTAGCCAAAATTCCTCCGAACTGACTCCTTCTCTGATGGGGAGTCCAGAGAATAAAATTTCCCTTGCTTCCAAAATCAACCATACTCACTTAGTTAACCTTGCCCACGCCTATGGTTTTCCATCGGAGTATGCCTTTCGCGCTCCTCGCTCAAATGAACGCCCAGATCTCTCCCAACCCCAAACTCTTGCTTTCTTCGAAGCCCACCTTAGGGCCGGACTACGATTTCCGATTCATCCCTATTTGGCTGCCATATCGACCCGCATGCAGATCCCTCTTAACCAGTTTACTCTGAACGCTATCCGTACCATGATAGGTTTTTTCATCTTGGTGAAAGGGAATGGGGGCGACCCATCTGCCGAGCTATTTCTGAGCCAACATTCTTGTAAGGTGAATGATGGTTTCTTCTATGTTAGTGGACGGAGGTCCCGTGTTTGTAAATTTCTGAAAAAACTCCATGAAGAGGACTCATCTTGGCGGGATTATTATTTTTTCGCTACCAGCCCCACTGGTTGGCTATTCCCTCATGGGGATTGGATATTCCATAATCCAGGATTACTTCCTCCACCTCTAAAATCTTACTCTGTTTCGAATCATACTGTTATGGCTAGTCTCAATACCCACGTCCGTCTGCACGATTATTTTGATATCCTTGGTATTTGCAAAAATCCTCGCATCCTCTCCCACTTCGGCTTTTGTCCTCAAGATTTCCCTTTAGATTCTCGAGATGGTAAAAAATCTTCCATTATTGTATTCCTCTTCTCGTATGTGGTCATTTTTCTGCATTTTGAACATTTTCTTGGTTGTCTGCAGCGATGAGTTGGCTAACTCACATCTCCCGGGATGCTCCTGCTCTCAGCATAGTGAAGACCCCTGTATTATCCACTCCATAAGTTCTTCCAAAAGCTCCTCCGTCTCCTGCTCTCGAGAGCTCAGCCAAGACTCCAGCTCCAGAGGGTTCTTCGAAAATTCCTCCTCTCCCTAGCTCTTCCACTCAGGTCCCAGGTTCAGTTGCCAAAAGGACCCGTTCGGCTGCCAACGCCTTCTTCGCTGACTGTGGCACCTCTAAGAAGAAGAAGGGAAAAGCGACCCGTACCCTTGCCGAGAAGGGAGGCCCTGCTTCTGCTGTATACGAACCTCTCCATCGCCTCATTGATCGATGTCCTGCTCCCTCCAACGCTGATTTATCCGACTCGCCCCTTCCTGAGGATCAACTACTCCATGGGGCTCAACTTTTCTCAGAGGTACTTTCTATTATTTCCTATTTTCACAATCTTTACTTTCTTCATATCTCAAACACTATTTCCTTTTCTTCTGTAGCTTGGCCTTACTTATGCTAAGATACTCGATCAAGGTGTCGAGATGGTGGCTGAGCTCGAGCTTCTCCGGGCCGAAGCGTCCTCTTTCCAGTCGACCCTCAAGGATATCAATATGGAGAAGGACAAAGCTCATAAGCGAGCTCAAGCTGTATCTGAGGAGTTGTCTCTCTTACAGACTCAAAGCAAGCAGGATGCAGCCAGGATTAAGTATCTGGTGCAGGAGGTGGAACGGATGGAGCGCGAGCTGCCGGATGTCGGAGTGCAGGCTTGCATTAAGTCCCTGTTCACTTCCTCTTTGGGTCAAGAGTTCTTGGAAACTCTTCATACTCAGTGGCTGTCCAGCTTCCTAAAGAGCTCGAGCTTCCTCTGTGCCATGGGACCGCATATCCCTCACTTCATCGACCACGGCTTCAGCAATGCCGTCGCCGAGCACTCAGCCCCAGGGTTTGATGGAACTTACTCTCGTGAGTTCCATTTGGATCGTCTCGCTACTCCTCCAAAATTCTTGGGGGATCCTAAGGAGAGCCCCGATAGTCCTTGGTGGCTACCCGGAATGGGTCAGGCCATCGCCAAGCTGCAGGCTGTCAAGATAGGTATGGCTGAGCTAAAGCCCCTGGAGCGTCTGATTTATCCTTATAACTCCGCTCCAGCCGTGACAACCGCAGTAGATGGAGGGACTGGCGTTGCCGATACCATGGGAGGTACAGCGGGCCGGTCCAGAGGAGGGCGGAGGATCTAGCAACCATGTTGCTGAGGAGGAGGGCGCTGTTGGAGGAGCTGAAGGAGCTGAGGTCGAGGGGATTATTGCTGAGGAAACTGCTGCTGAAAAAGCAGTTTAAATTTCACATTTATGATCACCACAAACAATTTACTTTTCTCTTGTTTTGCTACACTCTTTATTTTCTGCTCATAATATTTGCTTTCCATACTTTATAGGGGACCCCACACTCCTGGATATGTGGGGGCTTTTTGTAGTAATCACATTAGCTTGATGTTGCATGTTTTGTTGTCTTTTTCTTTCTTGCATGAGTAGCTTACAAGACCAGCAAAGAATGTGTTGGAGGTGTGTTCTCTTCCCCCCCTTTTCGTTGGTCTTGTAGGCTATGTTGGGATCACCTCTTGGCTGTACAATTTCTTGATTTCAGGTGACTTGGTTGTGGGAGGTCATCCTCCCTCTTCTCTTGACTCCTGAATCATAAAACTTGTCTTCTTCATCATCTAGTCTTTGTAGTTCTAAAGCATGGTGAGGGCTTTCTGGGAGACCTTGATCTCTAAGCCTCTCAGCATTTTCTTTTCACTTTTTTGTATTTAAAAGACTTTGATTCACAAATATCTTCTCCTTTCATCAATTACCCTCTTGGGTTTTAAGTAAGATGAGGGCTCTCTGGAGCACCTCGGCCTCTAGGCCTCTGAGTGTTTCTCACTCTTATTCTTAAAAGATTTTAATTCGTAAAATCTTTTCATTTCAGTAACCCACTTGGGTCTCTAGTAAGGTGAGGGCTCTCTAGAGCACCTCGGCCTCTAGGCCTCTGAGTGTCTCTCACTCTTATTTTCAAAAGATTTTAATTCATAAAATCTTCTCATTTCAGTAACCCACTTGGGTCTCAAGTAAGGTGAGGGCTCTCTGGAGCACCTCGGCCTCTAGGCCTCTGAGTGTCTCTCACTCTTGTTCTTAAAAGATTTTAATCCATAAAATCTTCTCATTTCAGTAACCCACTTGGGTCTCAAGTAAGGTGAGGGCTCTCTGGAGCACCTCGGCCTCTAGGCCTCTGAGTGTCTCTCACTCTTGTTCTTAAAAGATTTTAATCCATAAAATCTTCTCATTTCAGTAACCCACTTGGGTCTCAAGTAAGGTGAGGGCTCTCTGGAGCACCTCGGCCTCTAGGCCTCTGAGTATCTCTCACTCTTGTTCTTAAAAGATTTTAATCCATAAAATCTTCTCATTTCAGTAACCCACTTGGGTCTCAAGTAAGGTGAGGGCTCTCTGGAGCACCTCGGCCTCTAGGCCTCTGAGTGTCTCTCACTCTTATTCTTAAAAGATTTTAATTCATAAAATCTTCTCATTTCAGTAACCCACTTGGGTCTCAAGTAAGGTGAGGGCTCTCTGGAGCACCTCGGCCTCTAGGCCTCTGAGTGTCTCTCACACTCGTCATTGCTATATTCATACATCGCACATTCAAATATGAGAAAGATAATCAAGACACAATAATTCTGAATAATTCTTTCTTCAAAAAGGGATAAGACTTCTTTGATTTATTGTCAATTTTCAACATAGGCCATAGATAACCTATGCCGGTCTCATTAAAAACCTCTTTACGGAAAAACCCCAAAGGGGAAACCCGTAGAGAGGGAAAAAGAGCTCCGGTGAAGCCACAAAATACATCAAGCGGAATATGGATCAATGCAAAAAATCACAAAACAAAAGTCATAAATGGCCTCGAAGACCTTACACTTTCTTCAAATAAAGAATCTCTTCAAATGGCAAACGTTCCAGGGTCTAGCTATGTCGACCCCTTCCATACTCTGCAATCTATATGCTCCTCCTTTCAGCACCTGTGTGATTTTATAAGGCCCCTCCCAGTTGGGTTCCAGCTTTCCCGTATTCTTCAGGGCGTCCGCTCTTCTTAGCACCAGGTCCCCCGCTCTGAAGGACCTCGGGATCACCCTTCGGTCATATGCAGCTTTAATTCTGCTCTTATATCTTTCAGCACGTACCCTAACCATCTCTCTTTCCATCAAATCTAGAGCCTCTCTCATCAATCTTTCATTCTGATGCTCTTCAAATTGGGCAATTCGGTGCGATCGTAACACGGCCTCTGGAGGTATCACCGCCGTAGCTCCGTAGACCAGCTGAAATGGGGACTCTTTAGTTGCTGTCTTCGGACTAGTTCTATATGACCACAATACATTATCTAACTCGTTCACCCATCCTCCTCCTATCTTCGTCAGCCTTGTTCGAATTCCATCTACTATCGTTCGATTAGTAACCTCCACTTGTCTGTTAGCTTGAGGATGAGCTACAGAGGTGAATCTCTGTATTATGTTCAGTCTTGCACACCATCCTCGTACATTTTCTCCGTTAAACTGCGTTCCATTATCAGAGACCAATATTCTGGGAACTCCGAACCTACAACAAATCTGTTTTTTCAAGAATTTAATCACATTTTCTTCATCTATCGTAGCCAGAGGAGCAGCTTCCACCCATTTGCTAAAATAGTCCACTGCTACTATGAGAAATTTTCTCCCTCCGGAGGCTGGAGGGAAGGGTCCTACCAAGTCGATTCCCCACTTAGCGAAGGGACAGGGAGAGTGCATCGCTCCCATCTCTTCGGCAGGGGTCCTTATCAATGGACCATTTTTCTGACACTTGACACATTTTCTCACAAATTCTCTAGCGTCTTTTGTCATGGAGGGCCAATATAATCCAGCCCTTAAAACTTTCTTCACTACTGCTTTGTATCCTTCATGACTGGCTGCATCACCTTTGTGGATCTCTTTGAGTGTGTACATAGCTTCTCGAGTTGATATACACCTCAAATATGGGTGTGTGAATGATTTCTTGTATAAGTGCCCTCCGATAATACAATATTTGATCCGAAGGGCTCGGGTCTCTCGGGTGGTAGGGGCATCTGCTCCCTTAGTGAGTTCCATCCATATAGCTCTTCTCCAATCATCTTCCTCTTCAATGGAACCAATGGGGTTCTCCAGAGTCTCTCTTTCTGCAACTACTAAAGTTACTGTTCCTTGTCCATCAAACTCTGTGGAGCTAGCGAGTTTGGAGAGGCTATCCGCTTGCATGTTCTTCTCCCGAGGTATCTGGATTACCTCGCACTCTTGAAATTTGCCCATCACTTCTTTGGCTCGTTCCAGATAGGCAGCCATCCTGCTATCTTTGGCTACATATTCACCATTCACCTGCTGAACAACTAATTGGGAGTCTGAGTATAGAGTTACCTTTGGAGCTCCCAATTCTAATGCCATATCCATTCCTCTGATTAAAGCTTCGTATTCTGCTCCATTATTTGAGGTCATGAATTGAAACCTCACTGCAAATTGTAGATCCTCTCCTCGAGGGCCCGTTAGCACGATTCCTGCTCCACATCCGCTCAGGGTCACTGAGCCATCTACATACACCTTCCATCCCTCGACTTCCTCTGGTTTGGTCGACTCTTGGATGAAATCGGACAAGGCTTGGGCTTTTATAGCCTTCCGCGGCTCGAAATACACGTCATATTCTTGGAGCTCGATGGCCCACTTCACCATCCTTCCGGAGAGGTCTGCTCGCCCTATAACGTGTTTCAACAAGTAATTAGTGCGGACCAGTATTTTGTAAGAAAGGAAATATGGGCGCAGCCTTCGCGCTGTAACCACTGCGGCCAGAGCAGCCTTCTCAATTTCTGAGTATCGAGTTTCGGCCCCCTGAATGACCTTACTGACATAATAAATAGGATGCTGCAGAGATCCCTCTTCTTTGACTAGGGCAGTGCTTAGTGAGAATTCCCCTACGGAGAGATACAGAATGAGGGTATCTCCCGGAGAAGGCTTTGTCAGCTTCGGCAACTGAGACAAATGGTGCTTCAGGTCTTCAAAGGCCTTTTGTCATGTTTCGTTCCATTCAAACTTAGTCCCTTTCTTGAGAATTTTAAAGAAGGGATGACTCTTTTCAGCAGACCTGGCTATGAATCTGCTCAATGCTGTAATCCTCCCATTGAGTGTTTGGAGCTCTTTTATATTTCTCGGTGGCTGCATGTCCAGTACAGCCTTCACCTTGGCTGGATTCACTTCTATACCTCTTTGAGTGACCATATATCCGAGGAACTTCCCTGATTTTACTCCAAAAGAGCATTTGGCTGGGTTCAATTTGATGCCGTTCTCTCGAATTACTTGGAAAATTTCCTCCAGATCTTCCACATGTTGATCTGCTTTCACACTCTTAGCCAGCATAACATCTACGTATATCTCCATGTTCCTTCCCAGTTATCTTCGAAAGACAGCATCGACCATCCTTTGATATGTTGCTCCGGCATTGATTAATCCAAATGGCATCCGAACATATCCAAACGTTCCGCACGCTGCTATGAAGCATACTTTGGAGACATCTGCAGGGTTCAGTTGGATCTGATGATATCCTTGGTATGCATTCATCATGCTTAGCAACTCGAAGCCTGAAGTTGCATCCACTAGCTGGTCTATCCTTGGTAGCGGATAGTGGTCTTTAGGGCATGCCTTGTTGAGGTCCCTGAAATCGATGCACATTCTCCACTTTCCTCCCCCTTTAGGCACTAGAACAACATTGGAGAGCCATTCTGGGAATTGGACTTTCACCACATGCCCTGCTTTCAATAGCTTCTCAACTTCTTCTTTCACAATGTTATTCTTCTCAATCCCAAAATTTCGTAGTTTCTGTTTCACGGGCTTTGCCTTTGGATCAACATTAAGGCAATGTATTGCTATCTCCGGAGGGACTCCTGTCATGTCAGCTGGAGAAAATGCAAATATATCGGAATTTCGACGTAATGTAAATATTACCTTCTCTGTGAGTTCAGGTCCCAGTTGGGTGCCTATCTTAGTGACAAAGCCGAGTTTCCCTGGGAAGAGCTCCACGCTCATCAGTTCCTCGTCTGTTTTAACATTCACCTGTTCAGGTGTTGCTCCCTCTACTTTCTTCCTCTTGACCTCAGGGTCATCTCCTCTCGTCCGCTCCAGGCCCTTAGTCAGGGCTCTATCCGCCATCTTCACAGACTCTGCATAGCACTTCCGTGCTTGGTACTGGTCTCCTCTTACTTCTCCCACCCCTGTGGCTGTAGGGAATTTCATTTTCATATGAAATGTAGAGATAATTGCCTGAAAGAGGTTCAGGCTAGGTCGTCCCATCACGACATTGTATGATGAGGGGATGTCTACAATAAGGAACTCTACCAAGTGGACCTTCCGGGCTGGAGCGTCCCCCAATCCTACCTGTAACATTACTGATCCCAAAGGTTGGATGGCACCTCCGGAGAAACCATATAGAGAGGTATCTACAGGACGCAGCTTCACACTCAGCTCCATTCTCTTGAAACATTCAAAAAACATAATGTCAGCCGAACTCCCCGTATCTACGAAGATTCGAGCAACATCGAACCCAGCTATGTCGGTAGTGATCACCAGAGCATCGTTGTGATCTCCTTAACTCCCTTCACATCCTCCGGCCCAAATCGGATATTGGGCGTCTCCGTCATACATCCCACTTCTCTTAACTGGCTTCCTTGCTCTGCTTTTAGAGCTCGGACATTCTGCTTTCTCTTCCGAAAAGAATCTCCATCTGCTGGCCCTCCCACAATCATGTGGATTACTCCTCTCTTTGGCGGTGGAGGGGGCATATCCTCGGCCGCCTCTCTGGTTTCCTTCTCTTCTGGTTTTCTTTCATGTTCTTTTCGCTTCTGCCCCCGAGGGCCCTGCCTGTCTCTAAATATGAATTCTTTTAGATGGACCGCTTGGATCATCCTCTCAATCCCGTCTTTCAAGTGGTAACACTGATTTGTATCATGCCCATATTCATTGTGAAATCGGCAAAATCGATCAGACTTGGGTTTCTGGGGTCCTCGACCTCTGGAATACGGGAATTTCAAGTCTGGATGATCCCCTGCTACCTCCAGTACCTCAGCAGGTTCGATTCTCAAGGGTGTGTATTTCTCAAACCTCCCGCGAGGGCCAGACCGGGGACCTCCGCAGGGATTGTTATATCTTGCTGATCCGGAGGTCCGATGGACCTCTGGACTGAATCGTCTGGAGGGGCCTTCCCTTTCCCTTCTCCTCTCTCGATCTTGTGGCCTAACCTCCAATCTCTTTGCTTTTCGGACCTCCTCCAGAGTGAGGTACTTTTCTGCCCTATGCAGCAATTCATCAAAGTTCTTAACCGGCTTCTTAGCTAAGGAGGAGAAGAAGTCTCCATCACGCAATCCGTTAGTAAGAGCGTTGATTTTCACCTCCGGAGAGGCTGTAGGGACCTTCAGAGCTGCTTGATTAAACCTCCGGAGAAAAGCTCTTAAGCTCTCGCCCTCTCCCTGTCTCAAATTAAAGAGGGTCAAAGTGGCCCTCGGTTGTCTCCGGGCACTGGCAAATTGATGAAGGAAGAGCTCACTGAATTCTTCCCAGGATCGGATTGTATTGGGTTCCAACTGAGTGAACCATTGTTGTGCGGCTTTTGCTAGGGTAGTTAGGAATACCCTACACTTTATTCCCTCTCCATAACGGTGTTCGTACGGGTCTGCCGTACCATCATATTCAAAATTAAGGGGCTTGAAATTGAATGGTAGTTCATCCTGTAATATGTTAGGGGAGAACTGACATCCAGAGGCGTGAGCGGATCTACTGGTTCGGTTGCTCATTTGCTTCCTCATATCTCTCATCTCTTTCTGTAGGGCCAGTAATTGGTCACTGACCGGCCCTCCGTAGGTATCATCCGTGCTTTCTTCTGTCTCAAGGGGTTCTGTCCCTCGGGGTGCTAGATCTGCATTCCTTCTTGTACTCCGAAGGGGAATGCTTCTTTCCGCTCGCGAGGGCACCTTATCGTCTTCCTCCGCCCGCATCCCCATTTCCTTGGACAACACTTGGGAGGCTCCAGGTGCTTCATCCTGGGGTCTCGGGGCAGGTATCTCCAGATTCCCTGGTGCAGCTCTGGGAATCCGGTCTCTTTGATCTGCAAAGGCTTTCTCTACAGCTTGCTTGATGAGGGCGTTCAATTGATCGGGAGAGATCAGGAGTGGCCCTGAGTCTGGAATATCCTCTCGCTGAGGATCTGCGGTCTGGAACTCTGGGGCTTCAAGGTTCCCTGTTATTCCCTCCCCGACCGGTAGGGGATGACTTTCGTCACCCAAGCCTGGAGTAGGTGCTAATGGCTGATTTGATCCAGAAGGAGTATGGACTGGATCTTTCCCCCGGCCTCCCCTTGGTGGGGGATCAGTTGGCAAAGGGGAATTTTCCCCTGGAAGGTTCTTCTTTCCAGAAGTAGATGTTTTGTTTCCGCCACCCATTTGCTCGAACAGGTAGAAACTCGTGAGAAAATCTTTCAACTCTTTCCCACAGACGGCGCCAGTTGATGTGCCAAAATTTGCACGAGAGGATTACGTGTCCTCTGGATTGGATGTCCCACTCTTCGAACACGTACAATCACTCCAAGTATGCGGCCTTTACTCGAAATTTTCAAGAACCTGCAAAGAACACACCGGAGGGGGGTCCGGTGTGGACACTCCGATGCCTAAGTCAGTATAGGGCTTATCAATATCTTCCAAGGATCTCAAGATCCTTGAGGTATCAAAATAATTCTCAAAGAATCTCAGAAAGGTATTTCGTGTTTAGTATATCAAGTTTGTAGTATAAGAATGTCTAACCTAAAAATCTCCTCGAATTTACCTATTTATAGAGATAGCTTCTGGAGAGGAAGTCAAACCTTCCTCTTATTTCGGAGCGGCCCGTCAGACTCGGCCCTGCTAAGTGGACGAAGTCCTCCTTTCTCTCCACTCCCTGAAGACTCGGTGATCCTCCCTCTTGGTAGACTTCGTTTCCTAAGATAAGGGAGGACCAGATCTTCCTTTTATCCAGCCTAGACCGGAAAAGGCGGAAGTCCTCTATATTTACGGTCCACGACTTCATATTGAGACTGATTCTTTCTGATACTCCTCTCCAGATGGAGCTCCCTCCAGAGAGACCTCTAGAGAGGATTCCTTATCCAGAGGGTATTAAATAATCCAATCCTTCCATTTCGACCTTATCTTTTATACACATGTCGACTCCTTATTAGGTGACATTTTTAGGCCGCATCAGATTTCATGCGGGTTCGAGTTTTTACCCGTCTCATTGCCAACCCTAGAAAGGATATACCAACTCCGCGGGACCCTTCAAAAGTTAACCACAATTCCACCAAAACCAATTTTCTTTATTTTTACAACATTTACTACCACTATTTTTTTTTCATCTCTTTCTATTTTTTTTTTTATTCTATCTTTACCTTAACAATTCACTACACATTTAATATTATATTTTAAGATAGTTTTGGGTGAGACCGTTTCACGAAACTTCGTCAGACGGGTCTTTTTTTTAGTACTTCTAGTACACTAATAATACAACAAAAAAATTTGGAATATTAGTTAAAAGGGATCCGTCTCATGGATCTTTTTTTGTAAGACGATCGCACACAAATTTTTATCTTATATTTTTTAATACATGTATAAAAAATAAATAGACCATTTTCGAAGAGCTGTGGAAATATATATAGGAAGAGACTTTTCAACTAAAGATAATTTAGTGAACTAAATTGTTCTTGAAAATGATGGTTGCAAATTAGTCATGCTTTTTTTTTTAACAGGGACAAATTAGTCATGCTTTTTTTTTTTTGACAGGGACAAATTAGTCATGCTAAATCTAATACTTTAGTGAATTTGATCATTTGGTCTACAAAAATTGTAAATGTTGTCGCACACGGGGCCCGGGGGCAATGGAATACTTCTCTAGAAATTTTAAAAAATAAAATTAAGAGTAATATCACAATATATGGTTCCATGAAAAGTTTGTATGAAAACCAATTGATAAAACATAAAGTGTGCTCTTTCTCACAAAAGCCGCAGTCTTTCAACCCAGAAAATGGCTCTTTCTCGGTATCGGCTTTTGGGCATCTCTTTGAAGGAATCAGAATTAAAGCTTCTTTTTAACCCTTTAGTCACTGAATTTTAATCTGACCCTGGTAGAGCCATCAAAACGGGTTGGGCTCGTTGGGCCAGTCTGCCCCGCCACTAAAAATAGTGGGTTGGACTAGGATTTTCCAAGCCCGCTAGGAGGCAGGTCCAGGCGGGCCGAACTGTTTGTGCCACGGTCTTTAACGGGCTGACCCGCCTTTTTTTGTTTTTTAATATTATATTTAATTAAAAATGTAAAAAATAATATATATCCTCAATTTTCCTTTTTCAAAACTCAAACCTTAAACCTTAGCTCTAGATAATAGTCCTCTAACCATTTGAGCTATCCAACTTTGTCTCAATGTTTATACTGTATTAATATGTACGAGTTTGAAAATAAGATTATTTGTGAATAAACAATGTTGTAAATTTGTTTATATTAATGAAAGCTGAGCTAATTTCATAACTTTAATTTATTTACAAACTACAATGTTATATGTTATTTTTTATATGGTAATTAACATCATGTATATTGTAATAAAAAAATTTGTTAGAGTGAATTAATTGTTGAATATATATATGTATATAATTGTAGTTTAAAATAAACTATACAATTAATAATTATAATATTTCTATTTAATTTTGTTCTTAATTAATAATTACGGCAATTCTTGATATTTATTTCCATTATTTATATATATTTATATATATATTACTGTGATTTTTTTATGTTTCTTAATTAATTTAATAAATATTTTTATATAAAAAAAAAAATTGGCCCGGCGAAATCCGCGGCCCGCCCATTTTTAGGTTGGTTGAGGTTTTGGAAATCCGCCTAGCAAACGGGTTGGTCCGCCCCGCCCCGCGCGCCAAATGGCAGAATTTTACTATTTTGGCCCACCCCGCCCCGTCTTGACAAGTCTACCTGGAGATCACTTGGTCGAGGACCCGCCCCTGGACTTGCCAAGTTGTCTTCTTTCCTTCAACATTGCAGTTTATCTCTCACTCTCCATCTCCAAATAGACGAAACATGAGTATACTATTTCTTTTAATAAATTACAACATGAACTAAATGACCAAAAAAAAAAAAGAAAGTTACAAGAGTTTTAAGCTCGAGAGCATTTCTCAAAAAAAAAAAAAAAGCTCGAGAGCAAGAATTGTGGCTTTTTTCTTTTTACTAACAGACGCATTGAAGACATGATGATGGGCTCAATAAATGACATCAAATCGGCTAGTTTTTCCAAGAAATTGGCTTAGCTCCACTTGTTAAAGGGTTTGACTATTTACACCTCCATTTTTTTGAGATGCACCCTCCCTAAAATTTATCTAGAATAGATGCACCTCTTAAATTGTCTTAAATACTCTTTTATCTTATAAAATATCTTTACTAACTACACCCCATCCTAAAATCATAAATTTCTTCTTCTTCCTCCCTCTTGTTCCTCCATTACTCTTCAAAAGGAAGAAAGGATTAGGGTTGGCAATGGAGCGGGTATGGCCTGTCCCAGGACCTGTCCCGCCAAAAAATTTTATACCCGTTACCTGTTCCGTCCCGCCTCAAAACCCGTCAAAACCTGCCCCGTCCCGCCCCGCGAACCCGGCGGGTAAACCCGTCCCGCCATAATTTATTTATTTTTTTAATAAAAAAGAACTGTTATTTAAATAAAATAGCACATTTAAAATCTGCTCTTAAAATCACAATAAAACATCAATTCCAACATTAAATAGAACATAAAATCTTAAAAAACATACATATTGTTCAATGCAAAATTAACCTAACAAAATCAAATGCAAAATACAATTAATATCTCAATTCTCAACACTCGTTGATAAATAATTCTTCACGGTACGTGTTCTTCCTCGAATTAGAAAGACAGAAAGCAGTGCGTGTGTATGTTCTATTATTGTGTAAACCTTACAATTAGAATTTAGAAAGTTTTTTTAATATATATTTATTATACTAATATATATTATATTATATATATTTTTTAATTATTATATATATGCGAGTTGGGTTCGGGTCGGGTATATACAATCCCATTACCAGTCCCATACCCGGCGGGTATTCGTTGACCGAGTATTTATCCGTCCCGATCGAAACCCGTTTGACCGGGTATTTACCCGCTCCGTGCGGGCCGATTTCATGCGGGTTCGAGTTTTTACCCGTCTCATTGCCAACCCTAGAAAAGATATACCAACTCCGCGGGACCCTTCAAAAGTTAACCACAATTCCACCGAAACCAATTTTCTTTATTTTTACAACATTTACTACCACTATTTTTTTTTCATCTCTTTCTATTTTTTTTTATTCTATTTTTACCTTAACAATTCACTACACATTTAATATTATATTTTGAGATAGTTTTGGGTGAGACCGTCTCACGAAACTCCGTCAGACGGGTCTTTTTTTTAGTACTTCTAGTACACTAATAATACAACAAAAAAATTTGGAATATTAATTAAAAGGGATCCATCTCATGGATTTTTTTTTGTAAGAGATCGCACACAAATATTTATCTTATATTTTTTAATACATGTATAAAAATAAATAGACAATTTTCGAAGAGCTGTGGAAATATATATAGGAAGGGACTTTTCAACTAAAGATATTTTAGTGAACTAAATTGTTCTTCAAAATGATGGTTGCAAATTAGTCATGCTTTTTTTTTGACAGGGACAAATTAGTCATGCTAAATCTAATACTTTAGTGAATTTGATCATTTGGTCTACAAAAATTGTAAATGTTGTCGCACACGGGGCCCGGGGGCAATGGAATACTTCTCTAGAAATTTTAAAAAATAAAATTAAGAGTAATATCACAATATATGGTTCCATGAAAAGGTTGTATGAAAACCAATTGATAAAACATAAAGTGTGCTTTCTCACAAAATCCGCAGTCTTTCAACCCAGAAAATGGCTCTTTCTCGGTATCGGCTTTTCGGCATCTCTTTGAAGGAATCAGAATTAAAGCTTCTTTTTACCCCTTTAGTCACTGAATTTTAATCTGACCCTGGTAGAGCCATCAAAACGGGTTGGGCTCGTTGGGCCAGTCTGCCCCGCCACTAAAAATAGTGGGTTGGACTAGAATTTTCCAAGCCCGCTAGGAGGCAGGTCCAGACAGGCCGGACTGTTTGTGCCGCGGTCTTTAGCGGGCTGACCCGCCTTTTTTTGTTTTTTAATATTATATTTAATTAAAAATATAAAAAAATAATACATATCCTCAATTTTCCTTTTTCAAGACTCAAACCTTAAACCTTAGCTCTAGATAATAGTCCTCTAACCATTTGAGCTATCCAACTTTGTCTCAATGTTTATACTGTATTAATATGTACGAGTTTGAAAATAAGATTATTTGTGAATAAACAATGTTGTAAATTTGTTTATATTAATGAAAGCTGAGCTAATTTCATAACTTTAATTTATTTACAAACTGCAATGTTATATGTTATTTTTTATATGGTAATTAACATCATGTATATTGTAATAAAAAAATTTGTTAGAGTGAATTAATTGTTGAATATATATATGTATATAATTGTAGTTTAAAATAAACTATACAATTAATAATTATAATATTTTTATTTAATTTTGTTCTTAATTAATAATTACGGCAATTCTTGATATTTATTTCCATTATTTATATATATATATATATTACTGTGATTTTTTTATGTTTCTTAATTAATTTAATAAATATTTTTATATAAAAAAAAAAAAAAATTGGCCCGGCGAAACCCGCGGCCCGCCCATTTTTAGGTTGGTTTGAGGTTTTGGAAATCCGCCTAACAAACGGGTTGGTCCGCCCCACCCCGCGCGCCAAATGGCAGACTTTTACTATTTTGGTCCACCCCGCCCCGTCTTGACAAGTCTACCTGGAGATCACTTGGTCGAGGACCCGCCCCTGGACTTGCCAAGTTGTCTTCTTTCCTTCAACATTGCAGTTTATCTCTCACTCTCCATCTCCATCTCCAAATAGACGAAACATGAGTATACTATTTCTTTTAATAAATTACAACATGAACTAAATGACCAAAAAAAAAAAAGAAAGTTACAAGAGTTTTAAGCTCGAGAGCATTTCTCAAAAAAAAAAAAAAAGCTCGAGAGATAGAATTGTGGCTTTTTTCTTTTTACTAACAGACGCATTGAAGACATGATGATGGGCTCAATAAATGACATCAAATCGGCTAGTTTTTCCAAGAAATTGGCTTACCTCCACTTGTTAAAGGGTTTGACTATTTACACCTCCATTTTTTTGAGATGCACCCTCCCTAAAATTTATCTAGAATAGATGCACCTCTTAAATTGTCTTAAATACTCTTTTATCTTATAAAATATCTTTACTAACTACACCCCATCCTAAAACCATAAATTTCTTCTTCTTCCTCCCTCTTGTTCCTCCATTACTCTTCAAAAGGAAGAAAGGATTAGGGTTGGCAATGGAGCGGGTATGGGACGGGTATGGCCTGTCCCATGACCTGCCCCGCCAAAAAAATTTATACCTGTTACCTGTTCCGTCCTGCCTCAAAACCCGTCAAAACCTGCCCCGTCCCGCCCCGCGAACCCGGTGGGTAAACCCGTCCCGCCATAATTTATTTATTTTTTTAATAAAAAAGAACTGTTATTTAAATAAAATAGCACATTTAAAATCTTCTCTTAAAATCACAATAAAACATCAATTCCAACATTAAATAGAACATAAAATCTTAAAAAACATACATATTGTTCAATGCAAAATTAACCTAACAAAATAAAATGCAAAACACAATTAATATCTCAATTCTCAACACTCGTTGATAAATAATTCTTCACGGTACGTCTTCTTCCTCGAATTAGAAAGACAGAAAGCAGTGCGTGTGTATGTTCTATTATTGTGTAAACCTTACAATTAGAATTTCGAAAGTTTTTTTAATATATATTTATTATACTAATATATATTATATTATATATATATATTTTAATTATTATATATATGCGAGTTGGGTTCGGGTCGGGTATATACAATCCCATTACCAGTCCCATACCCGGCGGGTATTCGTTGACCGAGTATTTACCCGTCCCGATCGAAACCCGTTTGACCGGGTATTTACCCGCTCCGTGCGGACCGATTTCATGCGGGTTCGAGTTTTTACCCGTCTCATTGCCAACCCAAGAAAGGATATACCAACTCCGCGGGACCCTTCAAAAGTTAACCACAATTCCACCGAAACCAATTTTCTTTATTTTTACAACATTTACTACCACTATTTTTTTTTCATCTCTTTCTATTTTTTTTTTTATTCTATCTTTACCTTAACAATTCACTACACATTTAATATTATATTTTGAGATAGTTTTGGGTGAGACCGTCTCACGAAACTCCGTCAGACGGGTCTTTTTTTTAGTACTTCTAGTACACTAATAATACAACAAAAAAATTTGGAATATTAATTAAAAGGGATCCATCTCATGGATTTTTTTTTGTAAGACGATCGTACACAAATGTTTATCTTATATTTTTTAATACATGTATAAAAATAAATAGACAATTTTCGAAGAGATGTGGAAATATATATAGGAAGGGACTTTTCAACTAAAGATATTTTAGTGAACTAAATTGTTCTTGAAAATGATGGTTGCAAATTAGTCATGCTTTTTTTTTGACAGGGACAAATTAGTCATGCTAAATCTAATACTTTAGTGAATTTGATCATTTGGTCTACAAAAATTGTAAATGTTGTCGCACACGGGGCCCGGGGGCAATGGAATACTTCTCTAGAAATTTTAAAAAATAAAATTAAGAGTAATATCACAATATATGGTTCCATGAAAAGGTTGTATGAAAACCAATTGATAAAACATAAAGTGTGCTTTCTCACAAAATCCGCAGTCTTTCAACCAAGAAAATGGCTCTTTCTCGGTATCGGCTTTTCGGCATCTCTTTGAAGGAATCAGAATTAAAGCTTCTTTTTACCCCTTTAGTCACTGAATTTTAATCTGACCATGGTAGAGCCATCAAAACGGGTTGGGCTTGTTGGGCCAGTCTGCCCCGCCACTAAAAATAGTGGGTTGGACTAGGATTTTCCAAGCCCGCTAGGAGGCAGGTCCAGGCAGGCCGGACTGTTTGTGCCGCGGTCTTTAGCGGGCTGACCCGCCCTTTTTTGTTTTTTAATATTATATTTAATTAAAAATATAAAAAAATAATACATATCCTCAATTTTCCTTTTTCAAGACTCAAACCTTAAACCTTAGCTCTAGATAATAGTCCTCTAACCATTTGAGCTATCCAACTTTGTCTCAATGTTTATACTGTATTAATATGTACGAGTTTGAAAATAAGATTATTTGTGAATAAACAATGTTGTAAATTTGTTTATATTAATGAAAGCTGAGCTAATTTCATAACTTTAATTTATTTACAAACTGCAATGTTATACGTTATTTTTTATATGGTAATTAACATCATGTATATTGTAATAAAAAAATTTGTTAGAGTGAATTAATTGTTGAATATATATGTATATAATTGTAGTTTAAAATAAACTATACAATTAATAATTATAATATTTTTATTTAATTTTGTTCTTAATTAATAATTACGGCAATTCTTGATATTTATTTCTATTATATATATATATATATATATATATATATATATATATATATTACTGTGATTTTTTTATGTTTCTTAATTAATTTAATAAATATTTTTATATAAACACTACAAAAACGCTCGTTTATGCCGACGGAAGTATACCGACGGATTACCTTTCCGACGGCTGTACCGACGGAATTGAAAGTCAGAAGACTCTGCCGACGGAATTCAATTTTCGTCGGCTTTCCCGACGGAATGCCGACGGAAACTCAGAACTCTCTACACAGTGTCATTTTTGGGTCACCGGCCGACAGATTTTTCAGTCGGTATTGTAAATTAAGGTTACCGACGGATATTTTCCGTCGGTAACCGCGCCATATTATTGGCCCCTCGCGTGATAATTATAAACGGGCGCAGATAAATTTGAATTCGCCGTTACCGACGGAAATATCCGTCGGTAACCGACCCGCATTAACTAACCGCCTCTTGACCTACTCTCAAAATTAAATGTGGTCATTACCGACGGAAATTTCCGTCGGTAAAGGCATTTTTTTTTTTGTATATAAACTGAAGAACAGATTACATCTTTCTCTTTCGAGAGAAAGAAAACCTCCCCCCCTCCTCCCTGTTTCTATCTCCCTCCTTCCCTGTTTCGTGTTCGTTCGTCTTCATCGCGCGAAGAGGCTCTTCCGAGGTGATCTCTCGACTCGATTAGAAAATCTATACGGTACGCTTTCTTAATTTGTTAGTAATTAATTTTTAAGTTATATTGTATTGCCTATAATTATGAATTAAATTGCATGTGTTAATTTAATTTGTTATATAGATTAATATGAAATTGTTTGTAGTTGTTGTATATAGTTAATTAGTTTGAATGTATGTAGTTGATATATCTAATTAATTAGTTGATATTGTACATGGATAATTGCCTATATATAGTTGATGTATATAGTTATTTATAATAAATTGATGTGATTTGTTAAGATCGATATTGCATGTTTTGCATAATTGATGTTATATATATAGTGGATATTATTGTTTAATTTGCATATACGTTGGAGTGGAGTTAACTACATAATTAAATTATGATATTGTACGTTATAATTAGCTAGATTAATATTGTTGATTTACTAATTATGAAATTATTGATTAAATTAGGGGTTTTGTTAATTATATTAGGAAATTGTTATTTTAAAGTTAGAAAAAATTGTTACTAAATTTATTAGGTTATAGATTGTTAATTAAAATAGAAAATTGTTAATTAAAACTGGAAATTATTGAATAAATTAGTTATTGTTGAATAAAATAGGAAATTATTTATTAAAATAGGTTATTATTGATTAAATTAGGTATTATTGTTGATTGAATAAAAAATTATTTATTAAAATAGGTTATTATTGATTAAAATAGGTTATTATTTAGGGATTAAATTTTAATTTATTAGATTATTGTTTTTTATTAAATTAAGAAATTTATTATTAATTAATTAGTATTATATATATAATTTATTAATTTAAATGTTTAAATTAAATAGATGACTGGAAATGGTGCTGGTGCCTCTGGTGGCTCGGGATCTCACGGGGCCTCCGGGTCACGTAGCCGATCAAGGAAGAGCCGATCCAAACTTAGATCCGAGGCGCCGGCGCCTATACTGCCACGAACACCATTATCGTCGCCTCCGCCACCCATTCCACACCCGTCGTCTCATTCGTCTGTCCGGGACCATCCTGCTGTTCCTGCTCGGGATGGCCGGGAGCGCGTTTGGGTTACAAGTGGAGGAGTGTAAGTAATTAAATACTTTTATTGTTTAATAATTAATAATTAATTTCGCATTCGTTTTAATTTATAATGTGTTTTGTTTGTTAATTAATGTCACAGATTGTTACCTAGTAACGAGGTCTCCAGGGCATGCACGATTGCTTTTGGCTCTTTACCGATCTCTGCGGGTGCAATTACCTGGTCGAAGGTCCCAAAACAAAAAAAGTTGGCGTACTTCGAGGAATTTCAGGTAGTAATTAATTACTTAATTATTTAATTAATGTTTGTTAATTTGTTCAATAATAAACAATTTATTAATTATATGTGCAGAAACAAGCCACTTGGGATCGGAATATGTACTCAGACCAGGCTATGTTCAGGTATTTCAGTAAATCGGCGCAAGAGCGGTATAAGAATTTAATGTACGGATGGAGAATGGCATGGCGGAGCGATGGGACGACGCAGAGTTTGGGTAAGGATGATAATGATGTTGTGTTGTGGGATTCATTGACGAGGGAGTGGTTGGATCCTGAGTACATCAGGAAGTGTGAGATTGCTAAGGCCAACCGGAGATCCGACGTTAGGGGTAGGATGTCCAGGCATCGGACTGGAGCCCGGTCCATCCTTGAGCAGTCGATGGTCATTGTAAGTGTTTATTAATTTTAGTTATGTGTGTTTTATGTGTTAAGAATGTGTATATTAATTTTAGTTATGTTTTATGTGTGATTTCGGATGTTATCTGTATTGGATCTTCATTTATGTTTGAATGTACTCTGTTTTTTCATGTTTGTGTTTATGTGAATGTGAATGTGAATGTGAATGTGATGGGAGACTCTATGTGATAGATAAACAACATTTTCATTGAAAATTGTCTTGAAGAAAGGTTGTTGTTGTGGTTACATTACATGCATACACTTAGCATTACATAAACTTAGCAATACATATTAGAGGCATAAATTTAGCAATACATATTAGAGACATAAACTTAGGATTACATCCAACCTATAAATTTGAACATATAGGGTAGAACACATAATATTATGGCCATGATAAGAAAGTTCCTCTGCTTCTTTAGCTCTTGAACTTGTCCAGCTTGAAATTCTACTTCTGATGTTAGGTGGTCAGATGAATCCTTATAGATTTCACCAACTACTTTTGCATTATTCAGCTTGTTGTTGAGCTCTTGATTTTCAAGCAAAAGTGAGTCAATTCTCCTCACCATGCCCGAAAACATTCCGTGTGAACACGTTCCTTGTCCGTGGATTTCGTGTTCATCGGCCCAAACAAAAAAGGAGCATCCAAGACCACTTAGTGAATCTGGGCAAGTATAAAATAGTCTACCTCTGCTTTTTTCTTGCTTCGAAATGCACACACGAGCTTCTTTTCCACAATGGCATACCACAATTTTCATGAATGTGGAAGATGAAGACATGAGTTTCTGTATTTTTTTTGTTTTTTGATGTTTGTTAAGAAGTAGGTTGTTTTGAGTGTGTATATATTTTTCTGTAATTTTTATTTTTTTTATACGCGTCTTTTACCGACGGAAAGTGATTCCTTCGGTATAGACACATGTTCAATGCCGACGGATAATTTCCGTCGGCAATGTAAATACCGACTGAAATTTGGTCAACGTAATCTGACTGATTTGACATACATTTGAAATCGGTGTTACCGACTGAAATTATCCGTCGGTATTGTCAATACCGACGGAATTTAGGCGCGCGATATACCGACGAAATGACATTTCCGTCGGCATTTAGTATTGAAAATTGTTCCCGAACCTCAAAACAAGCGAAAATTTTGGAGTGGAGCAAAAAGTTAAGGGAAAAATTTGGATTGGAGCGAAAATTTAAGGTATGTTTTTCTATTAATTAAGTGTACATAGTTTAATTTTTAGTGTGTAATTTTAATTTTCAGTGTGTAATTTTAATTTGGTGTTTAATTTTTTAGTGTGTAATTTTACTACATAGTTTTTACTTTTAGTGTTTAATTTTTAGTGTGTAATTTTAATTTGGTCAAATTGTTTAACAGATGGAATTGCCGGTTCGTCGGTGGATGTATTGTACTCCTAGGCTCATTTTAGGAAATGTGAATTTTGAATTTTATGATAAACTCGTGTCATTTGTTGAATTTGCAAAGCTACACCCACATTACATGTCTGAGGATTGTATTAGGTGTCCGTGTAATGCTAAGAAATGTCAGAATAGATCATTTAAAAGCATTGATGAAGTCTTAGTACACGTTGTTATGAATGGGTTCGTTGATAATTACTATAATTGGACAAGTCATGGCGAACAACGGTGGCCTTATAATTTTGATCAAGTCTTGTACTATTACACTACTGCAATTTATGAACAACCAGTACACGTTGAGCATGTCGGCACCAGTAACGATCAAGAGTTTGGGGTGGAAGAACCCGATATGTATCAAACAATGGTGATGGAAGCCGGTATGTCAAATATAGAGGAGGAACCAACGGATGAAGCATTTCAGTTTTATGAGATGCTCAAATTAGTCGATCAAGATTTGTACCCAGGGTGTGATTCTCATTCTCAGTTGTCATTTAATGCTCGACTTATGGCTATCAAGACGGAGAACAAGCTATCTAACAGAGCATATGAGCAAATGACACAATTATGCAGTGAGATTTGTCCTGTCGATAATAAAGTGCCTACGACGTTTCATCAGAGCAAACAACTAATGAAGAATATGGGTTTGCCGGTTGAGAAGATTGATTGTTGTGTGAATGGTTGCATGTTATATTGGGGTGATGACGATAGCGATCTTCTTATGTGTAGAATGTGTGGCCATCCCCGGTACAAAGAGCCACGACGGAAGGGACCAGGTGGTCAATCGAGCAAGACAAAAAAGAAAGTGCCACATAAGAGGATGTATTATCTTCCTATCATTCCTTGTTTAATGAGATTGTTTCAATCTAGTGCTACAGCTCAACACATGACGTGGCATGCAAGAAATTCTGAAGATACTGAGGCTGGGGATATGAGACATCCGTCCGACTCTGAAGCCTGGAAACACCTTGATAACGTGTTTCCAGGATTTGCTTGTGAACCGAGGAATGTGAGATTAGGCTTGAGTACCGATGGTTTTGCACCGTTTGGGAGTTATGGAAAAAAGTATTCTTTGTGGCTGGTGATACTGACTCCGTATAATCTACCTCCATGGATGTGCATGAAACCTCAAACAATGTTTCTGACTGTATTGGTGCCTGGTCCGTCGAATCCAAAGCATAAACTTGATGTTTATCTCCAGCCTCTTATTAAAGACTTGATCTTCCTATGGGATAACGGAGTCCAAACGTATGATGTTTCTAGGAAACAGAACTTCACGATGCGTGCTGCTTTATTGTGGACCATTAGCGACTTTCCTGCATATGTTATGTTGTCCGGGTGGAGTACAGTCGGAAAGCAAGCTTGTCCGTATTGTATGGAATATTCTGAAGCTTTCAGTCTCCCGAAGAGTAGAAAAGTTTAATGGTTCGATAATCACCGAAGGTTTTTACCTCGAGATCATCCATTTCGAAGGAATAAGGTGGACTTCACGAAGAATAGAACAGTCACAAACAATCGACCGCCCCTTCGAAATGGTATTTTATACATTTAACATATTTTTTTGGGTTACATTTATTCTAACATTTATTAATCGTACAGGACAAAGGCTGTTACATGAGATTGAGTGGACGGGTTTGAAAAAAACTACGGAGGAAAATGCAGAAGAACACAACAAAGGAATCTCAGGTAACTGGAAGAAAAAGGGTATTTTTTGGGACTTGCCATATTGGAGTTCACTATTGATCCGACACAATTTGGATGTCATGCACATTGAGAAGAATGTGTTTGACAATGTGTTTCACACAATCATGAACACAGAAGGCAAGACGAAAGATACTCCAAAGTCTAGGGAAGAGTTGAACACTATCTGTCGCCGTGATGAGTTGGAACAGGATACCCGTACAGGTAAATATCCAAAGGCTTGCTACACACTAGATAAGGCACAAAAACAGGAATTGTGTAGGTGGATTAAAGAGTTAAGATTTCCAGACGGCTACGTGTCAAACATGAGTCGATGCGTAGACACAACAAAAGGCAAAGTTGCAGGGATGAAGAGTCATGATTGTCATGTTTTTATGCAGCGCTTGATACCTATTGCGTTTCGAGAATTTCTTCCTCTGAATGTGTGGAGGGCTGTCACTGAATTAAGTCTCTTTTTTAGAGATTTAACGTCTACAACAATCAAGGTTGATGATATGAATCGTTTGGAACGAGACATTCCAGTTATTTTGTGTAAGTTGGAACGTTTTTTCCCACCTAGCTTCTTTGACTCGATGGAACACTTACCTGTTCACTTAGCGTATGAAGCTAGAATTTGTGGTCCAGTGCAGTACAGGTGGATGTACCCATTTGAGAGGTGAACAATTGTATTTCTCTCATTTAATTAGTTTTTAGTATAAGAAGCCTTATTTTAATTTGTTAACTATTATAATTATAGGTATCTCCACAACTTGAAGCGCAATGCTAAACAAAAGGCAAACGTCGAAGCATCGATTGTTAATGCGTATTTGAATGAAGAGGTTGACATGTTTTGTTCATATTATTTTGAAGACCATGTCAACACGAGGATCAGGAATGAACCACGTAACTTCGATGGTAGAGGTACGCAACAAGAAGTTGATGGCATGCTCTCTGTATTCAAGTCTAAGGGGCGACCTATAGGAAAAGCCACTGAACGATATTGGTCAACAAACACAGAGGCTGAAATAGCACAAACGTACGTGTTATTGAATTGTGATGAAGTTCAGCCTTACATTGAGTAAGTATTTCATATATTTATCATCTAATTAAATAGCACTAAACGTACGTCATTTATCATCTAATTGTGTTGTGAATTATTAGGATGTATACACAAGAACTACGACATGCAGATCAAAACATCTCAGATAGAGACATAGATACTAGTCTTCAACGTCAATTTGTCCGATGGTTCCAACGTTATGTGAGTATCATTAATTGAATTTTACGTGAACAAATAATTGTTTTGATTAATGTTAATTTTAACTGTACGTATAGGGACAATCGAACGATTTTCAGAGCCGGTTCTTACAGGATCTCAGCCAAGGACCACTACGGCGTGTGAGGACTTACAACGGCTATATTGTGAAAGGCTACAGGTTTCATACATCAGAGTATGCATCAACAAGAACGACTAACAACAGTGGTGTTTGTCTTAGGGGTGCGAATTACAATGCAGATGCAAGTGATTACTTTGGGGTGTTGCACGAAGTCGTTGAAATTGAATATCCGGGATATCCAGTGAAAACCGTAATGTTGTTCAAGTGCCATTGGTTTGACACATCCCCTTTAGGAACCAAAATTCATCCGGAGTACAAGCTTGTGGATGTTAATTCGAAAAGGAAGTATAGCGGGGATGATCCGTTTGTATTTGCCTCTCAGGTATCTCAAGTCTACTACTGCACGTATCTAGGAGCTGGAAAACGTAATAGAGAATGGCACGCTGTTTGCAAAGTGAAGGCAAGGTCAATGGTGGAGGTCCCCCAAAAGGAAAACAACGATGAAGATGAACCTCCGTTTCAAATGGAACAAATAGAGAATCAAACTGAAGTGTTTGCGGGAGATTTTAATCTTTCGGTAGACTTGACGGCTGCAAATCCACAATTGATTGTTATTGAAAACGATAGTGGACATGAGGAGGAGGATGAACATGACGAGAGGGGGGATGAAGAAGATGAGGATGAAGAAGATGAGGAGGAAGAGGAAGATGTGGCAAATAATGAAAATGAAGACGAAGACGAAGATGAATATTAAATTAATGTAACCTAGCTATTTTATTTTGTACAATTTATAAGATTTCATTATTTATCATTTGGTTATAACTTATAATTTAATTATTTATCATTTGGTTATGTTATAACTTACTCCCTCCGTCCACCAAAAGTGTGCTCATTTCTACCAAATATATTTTTTACTCATTATATTAAATATATTCTTTATAATTAAAATATGATTTTTTTAAAAGCATATATAAAAAAAAGTGAGCACACTTTTGGTGGACAGAGGGAGTATAATTTAATTATTTATCATTTGGTTATAAAAATCGAGCCAAAGCCATTTCCGTCGCTAACGGCAACGAGCCAAAGCCGACCGAAATATCCGTCGCCATTTCCGTCGCTAACGGCAACGAGCCAAAGCCGATCGAAATATCCGTCGCCATTTTCGTCGCTAACGGCAACGAGCCAAAGCCGACCGAAATATCCGTCGCCATTTCCGAATATAAATGTAACTTTCTCTCATTTCACGCGTATTTTCCCTCCCTCTCTCTATGTCTCTCCCTCTCCCCCACTCCACGCATCCCCTTCCGACCGTCTCCTCCTTTAGGCTTCGCCACATGCTGCACCTTGCCCACGTTCGCAGCGGCGCCACCCCCTTCTCCGGCCGTTCGTGCTCCTTCTCGCTGCGACCATTCGCACACCCTCCTCCATACCAGCAGAGTCCGCCCATCCCCTCCTTGCCGTGGTCGCGGCCGCCGCCCATCCTCCCTACCTGCAGTCGTTGCCCATCCTCTCTTCAAGAAAGCCGTCGCCCACCGCCTCCTTTGCCGTCGCCGTCTTCGTTTGAAAGGTACGTTTTTAAATGTGTCTTGTAAACAGCACCAATTTTTTAAAAAATTATTAATTTATGAGTTGTACTCGTACCTCCAAGAAACCACCCCACATGCTATTTTATTTTATTCTATTTTTTGGAGTGATGCTCGGAATAAAATAATCTTGTTTAAGTTTTCAAAACAACTAGTGCTTTATTAATTTAAACTGTTTTGACTAGATGGGCTTTCCATATCTTTATTTATTTTACCTTGATTGGTACTGTTTTATACAAAAATTAGTACTGTTTTATGAATAAAATTTCAACATGCATACTGTTGTTGACTAGTTTTGTCTTTACCTTCAAGAAATGTTTCAATATTTAGGTGTTGGATCTATTTATGAATTGATAAATCATATATTTGATGTTGTAGTAATGAAGTTTGCTGAGACCGACCGAAACTATGCGAGCCTAATGAAGTTACTTGATCTCGTAGTATTGTTGAGGTATGTTCAATTTTTATGATAATTTAATTTATGTTTAAATATATAAAATGATAATTGAATCTTGATTCTTTGGAATTGATTTTGAAATGGCAGGGATGGAGTCGGCGAAGGACAGTTTAATCAAGTTCTTCTCTTTCCTGGTAATTAAACTGATCTAATTCTTACTCTGTGAATAAATGGAAAATAAGATTCTTACCTCTTGTAATTCTTTTTTAAACGATTTATCTTATAATCCTCTTGTAATTTTATATATTAATTAATTTCCTTATGTGAAAAATAGGTTGTGGAGCTGTCTTTAATTTCTCAAACTCCGCTGTCTGATCTCCTACTCAATACTACAACACACAAAGGTTGCTAGATTAATAAAATCTGGAAGCAACGCCTAAAGCCAAAAGGATGATATTGAAAGTAATGTTTCAAAAATCAACCAACAAGTTGCTGTTTGCTCAAGCAAAGGACGACGATTTTGTTTATTCTGTTGGATCTAATGTAGATTTATGTCACCCAACTGAGTTCGATTTTGTTTATTCTGTTCGATCTAATGTAGATTTGTGTATTGATTTATTTAAGCAACACAAATAATTTTTTTTTTAAATTTTTGGTACTTACCGACGGAATATTCCGTCGGTTTAGCGTCGGTAATGCCGACGGACAGGCCAGCGGAATATAATTTTTTTTAAGAATGTTTGGTACTTACCGACGGAAATTCCGTCGGTTTAGCGTCGGTAATACCGACGGGCGAGCCGACGGAATATCATTTTTTTTAAAAAAAATTGGTACTTACCGACGAAAAATTCCGTCGGTATATTAAAATAATAAAATTTATGTCCAAAATATACCGACGGCTCTACCGACGGAAACTTGACCCGGTTTGAAAACGGGTTGGCTTGACTGCCGACGGAATTGAATCCGTCGGTACGGGCGACCCGGTTTGAAAACGGGTTGGTTTGCATCCGTCGGGAATCCGTCGGTATATACCGACGGACGCATATTTTCCGTCGGTAACCCATACCGACCAATTCATCGCCGACGGATGAAATCCGTCGGTAAATCCGTCGGCAAAGCCCAATACCGACTGAATATCCGTCGGCATATCCGTTGGTAAAACACCTCTTTTTTGTAGTGAAAAAATAAATAAAAATTGGTCCGGCGAAACCCGCGGCCCGTCCCGCGCGCCAAATGACAGACTTTTACTATTTTGGCCCACCCCGCCCCGTCTTGACAAGTCTACCTGGAGATCACTTGGTCGAGGACCCGCCCGTGGACTTGCCAAGTTGTCTTCTTTCCTTCAACATTGCAGTTTATCTCTCTCTCCATCTCCAAATAGACGAAACATGAGTATACTATTTCTTTTAATAAATTACAACATGAACTAAATGACCAAAAAAAAAAAAAAGTTACAAGAGTTTTAAGCTCGAGAGCATTTCTCAAAAAAAAAAAGCTCGAGAGCAAGTATTGTGGCTTTTTTCTTTTTACTAACAGACGCATTGAAGACATGATGATGGGCTCAATAAATGACATCAAATCGGCTAGTTTTTCCAAGAAATTGGCTTAGCTCCACTTGTTAAAGGGTTTGACTATTTACACCTCCATTTTTTTGAGATGCACCCTCCCTAAAATTTATTTAGAATAGATGCACCTCTTAAATTGTCTTAAATACTCTTTTATCTTATAAAATATATTTACTAACTACACCCCATCCTAAAACCATAATTTTCTTCTTCTTCCTCCCTCTTGTTCCTCCATTTTTTTCTCCTTCTCCAACTCATTTATTTTCTCCACCCCTCCACCGACTACCACCCCTCCGCCACCGCCCGACGCCCTCCCTCCCCATAACAAAAAAACTAGAGAAAAAAAAAATCATGCCAGCCCACCCACCCCACCCTGCCTCCGGCCCCCAATCCATCCCAACCTCCAAAAAAAAAGGAGCATAACGCAGGTATTTTATTTATTTATTTATTTTATTTTCGACACACCAGAGTTGATTATATACACTCTCGTCGACAAACTGTTGTCGACGAGAGTGTATATCTATGGTCGATCAACTATTGTCATTTTTTTTTTTATAAATTTCGACAAATCAGAGTCAATCATATACACTTTCGTCGACAAAACGTTGTTGATGGGAGTGTATATGGTCGACACTGATTGATCGAAATTTATAAAAAAAAAACTGTAATTTTTCTATGAATTTTTTTAAAAAAATTATGGATTTATTAGTGGTTGAGGGGAAAGATGAAATGAATGACAATAGGGAGCGTTCAGTAAAGGGTTGCATTTAGTATGCTATATTTTAGTGAAGTGCATTTTTGATTTTATACATGATTATTATATTAATGTCAAACCCCTTGTTAAATGATTCTTCATAATGGGCTGCAACTTTAGGCCTTAACAATGCTGAAAGGGTTGGGGTACATACCCCTCCAGCTTTGTTTAATACACTCCCCCTATATTTTTATTAATTCAATATAAATATGAAATACCAATTTTGCCCTTAGTAAAATATTATAGATACATACGCATCCCTTATAACCCTAACCCTAATCTTCCTCATCTTCTTTCTCATTCTTCCCTTTTCCTCCAAAACTTCTCTTCCTTCTTCCCAACCACCGCCGCCGCCAATCCACCGCCGCTTGTTTTGCCGCGGCCCTCCTCTCCTCCTCCTCAACTCCTCGCCTCCGCCGCCGCCCATCTTCTTCTTCTTTTTTTTTAGTTCTCTTCCCCAGCTGCTCCAGCGCTCGACGCCGCCTCCAGCTCGCCCTCGGCCGTCGCGGCCCGCCACCAGCGCTCGCCGCCGCTCCGGCTATCCCTCGGCCGTCGCGGCAAACCCCAGATCTCGTCGCCGCTCTGGCTACCCCTCGGCCGTCGCGGCCTGCTCGCGCCCGCCCTTAACGCTCGCCGCCGCTCCAGCGCCCCGCCGTTTGAGAGAACAGGTTAGGTTTTTTTTTTAAATTTCGACCATTAGTGGTTGCTCAAAAACAATCTCGTCGGCAACCTACAGTTGACGAGAGTGTTTTTTAGCGATCAATAATGGTCGAAAATTTCAATTTTTTTTAAAAATTTTCTTTCGAAATTTGGTTGACAAACCAGTGTCGACCGGAGTATTTTTGGTCGATAAACCAGTGTCGACCAGAGTATTTTTGGTCGACAAACCAGTATCGACCGGAGTATTTTTGGTCGACAAACCAGTGTCGATCGGGGTGTTTTTTAAAAATAGTAAGATTTTTTTTTTCTAAATTAGTGGTGGTGGCGTCGATGGCGGCATCGACGGCGGCGACGGCGACGACGACTGTCTAATTCTAGGGTTAGAGTTAGGATTAGGGTTAGGGTTATGTTTAAATTTGGGGAGTGTATGTATCTAACATGATTTAGTAAAAGGGTAAAATTAGCATTTCATATATATATCGAATTAATAAAAATGTAGGGGGAGTGTATTAAACAAAGCTGGAGGGGTATATACCTCAACCCATGCTGAAATTATTTTCTTCTTTGCATTTTTTACTATTTTGTGGTGTTGTTTGTATCTTCTTTCGTTGGCTTCACAAAACAAGTCGTGTGCTTGCTTGCCTTAAAAAATCCTCAATTCTTATACAAAACAAGTGAAATACTATCTTTTATATTAAGGTGTAATTAGGCAAAATTAAACAGTAAAAATATGAATGCACAACAAATCATGCAATTACCATCGAATTATTGAACTATTTCAAAAAGATAAAAAGTTATGAGATGATTTAAGTTTTAATCCACATCACCTCAACATTTAGACTTGGTAACCGTAGGAGTAAAATTGGAAAAAGGAAAAATGAGATTTAACAGGACTAGGGGCAAATTTTGTTTTTATCAGAATTAAAGACTTAAGAGTGTAATATTCATTTTTTTTAAAGATTTGGTATCCAACGGTACGACTGAATAATTTGGGGGACCAATTCCACCGTTCATTTGCATTATTTCGTCCAGTCCGACCAGAAGTATTTTGGAAACATGGAATAACGAGTTAAATGTAATATTAATTAATTATTACAAGCCGACTTATACGCATGTGGATAATTATATAATCCCTCCGTCCCATAGGAATTTGCACCTCTAAGATGGCACACATTTTAATAAATGTATAAGAAAAAGTGTAATGAGTGATGTTTTGAGGGGTAGTTTTGTAAACTTTTATGAATAAAGTAAAGTAAAAGGTAGGTTGAGTGTGAAAAAGTAATGACACATGGGTAAATATGTGTATATTTTGAGGGTTAGGGTTATGAAAATATTTCCTTTTATGGAGTGTGCAAATTGGTATGGGACATCCATATATGGAAAGTGTGCAAATTCCTATGGGACAGAGGGAGTGTTGGTCCCTAGTTGAGTAGATAATATTGAGTAAGCTAGGAAAATGTCTAGAGGGGGGTGAATAAACTTTTCAAAATCTTTCAATATATCAGAATACACAATGCGGAAATATCAGATTTATCAATGAGCCCAACAAATTTATACTCAACTATATTCGAAAATGAACTTCTGTTATGAACACTAGTCTTGTCTATTCTATATGCAGTATTAATAAATTAACAAGTAATCAATCAAACAACAAATAAAGCAGTAAAGTAAACAACACACAAGATTTATAGTGGTTCGACAACTTGTCTACATCCACTCTCACAAACCCAGTTGTGAAATTCTTATTACTCTTCTCTTCGAGTAGTGTGTTCTTGTGGCTTTAAGTCCCAAGAAATAAGACTTCGATCTTTTCGATTATATCTCCAGATATATCTTCGATCTAACAACTAGTGATTTTACAAGTAACTAGCAACTTGAACAAAAAACAATAAACGAAAACTTCTCTAGTCCAGTAGTAGCCTTCTTCAAATTTGTCACTTGTCTTCTGGCTTCAACTTTCTGAACTTCAACTCTGCGGGCTTCTTTTCTTTGAATATCTCTTAGTAATCACTTCAGTAGTCCTGAATCGTATAATACCTTCAAGTATTTATAGACTTCTGAATATCAAGAACTTTCTGTTATCAACTACCTTTTCTTGATAACTAACTTCAAACGGTTTCTTCTTATCCATCCACGCGTTTCTTCAGTTAATTAGTTATTCCATAACTAACTCTTCAATATATATCTTCATACGCGTTTCTGACTTAAGTAATTTCTTCTTTCACTTGCGCACTTGTCTAGTCTTCCATACTTAGACAAATCTTCAGTCTTTTTCTTCACTTGTCTTGTCTTGTAGCGAGTCTTCATCTTCAGTAGACTTCCATAAAGAACTAATCTAGTCCTTATCATTTAATCTTAACAAGACTATTACATTACATTAAGCTTTATAAACCAGCTTAGTCAACTTAAAATCTATACATCAATATGAACAACATATAAACTATGAGCTTCTATACATCGTTTATTCGCTCATCATAAACCTATACACAGTACTTATAAAAACGTACTTGTCTTTCATTCATACTTAAACTTTTCTTTCATACTTTTTTACTCTACTGATCTTCACAAGACGACTTCCATAACTAGATTAGTCAACACTTAGAAATATATTCAAGTCTACTTTTTGGCTTATCAAAACTACTTCAACATCAATTAGGACTTATATTAGGATTCATATCCCAACAATTTCCCCCTTTTTGAAGAAGCCAAAACTACTTGAATTATTTTAAGTCATAAGATCAGTTAAGTAGTTATCTTCTCAAAAAAATATGTTATCTTTTCATTCATTAATCATAAGATCAGATAGATTACAATTACTTAGACAAAAATAATAAGAAACTAAGTAAAGTACTTACAATTACTCACTGATGTTTCCAACATCTAGATTTGGAATGCAGAACGCATCGAGAATTCTTCTGTGAATGTCCGAGATGTGATCTTCATTGTATATCTTCTCCTTATCGAGCAACTCTTCTTCGAACTTCTTTACTTTGTTGAAGTCAATCCGCTTTCCAGAACCTAACAGTGGAGTATCCCACTTCGGAAAATCAGGAACTAAAATGTTTTAACCAACAGCAGTAGCAATGCGCATGATCAAGTTCCATAGATTTTGATCTTCAGCTTCCATGAACTTGTCAAACACAACATATAAATCTTCTTTGCTGTCTGCATCACCATACTTGCGAATAATCCAGTGATCTAATTCCCATTTCAACTTGACAATCTTCCAAGCATCTCTATGCTCATTGTCAATGAACTTATCTGTGTGAGAATCTTCAGTTTGATCTGGATTTCCTTTCAATTTCTGCAGATTCTTGATGTGTTTACCTAATATCTTCTTATTAGCGTAACGATCATCTTCAACCTTCTGCTTCTTCATTATCTCTGTCTCATCTAGATCAGCAATGATCTGACCTATAAACTCTTTTACTTTTTGTTCTGAAATAACCAACTTCCTTTTCACAATTCGCCTTGTCTGAACTTCTTCAGGCGCAATAGACTTGCCTTTAGCTTGTCTTTTCTGCTCTTCAGAACTTGCACTGATCTGTTCTAGATCTGCTTTCTTCACTAGCCTACCTCTTCTCCTAGGCCTACTAGTCTCTTCAGCAGCAGCTTCAATCTCAGGTTCAGCAATTTTCACCTCTTTCATCTCTTTTCCCTTTTTGGCTTCATCACTTGCCTTAAGAGTGAATAGAGAGGTAAAACGAGTCATCTCTTCCTTAACAACTTCCTTCATCAACTCAGCAGCTCTATCAATCTGCTTTTGATGCGTCTTGTCTTGACTTAGCTTCTCAAGACGATCAGCTGTATATTCCAGTTTCTTCGAACACAAAGTGAACTCGTTTTTGAAATGAGTATGAGTCAGCTTGAGCAGTCTGTTCTCTTCAGTCATATCTGTGAGTAAAGCTCTAGCTTGCACCAAATGATCTTGTGTTTCTCTTCTCTGCTCGTCTGCTATCTCAATCTTCACACGATAAATCATTTCCATTTTCTTCGATTCATCAGCCAATACTCTCGCAAAATTAACAAAACACTTCTCAGAGTAATTAATCTGTCTTTGCAAGAAGTCTTCTAACTGAGTATACATCTCTTTTCTGAAAGTAGTATCCATCTGATTAACTTCACCAACGATCAGTTCCTTAGAACTATCAACAAGAGATTTATTTTGATCCAGCAACACCATTTGCACATCTGTCTTCAAAAATTCATCGATAGATGACTGGATCACTTGCTTCAAATCCATCTTCAACTCATCTAAAAACGCAGTTGGAATTACTTGAGTTGTTTGAGCAGCCTCAATAGGAATAATTTCATCAGGAACGACTTCTTCCATGAGCTCATCTTCATCAAACACTTGAGCTTCAACCGACTTGTCTTCCAGATCAGTAGTCAAGACCAAGTCTTCTACTACTTCATCTTTTGGAATGACGCTTCCAGCAATAGCTTTCAAATTCAACGGAGGACAGTAAGGAACAATAGCCAGCTTAGCTTCCATAAACCTTCTTTCTGCGTCGTCCGAGTCCTCCTTTACCATATCATGCAGTTTCTTCACATATCCACACAACTCAGCAGGAAAATAATTTGAAGCATACCTATTGATCTGTCCAACATCTGTCCTTGGACTTTGAGAGTGGTCCACTTGAAACTTGGATACGAGACCTCTCATCTGATCTGAAACGTTCTCAAGATCACTGATTGGATCAGTAGACAACACTTCTTCTGCTGGCTCAGCTTCTTGCATCAACTCATCTTCAGCAAGACTAGCTTCCGGGACTTGAACACCAACACTCAACTTTGCTTCCGAAGACAGCAAATCATCAGATATGTTCAGCATCCTCTTGACAAGAGCAGTCAAAGCATGCGATGGGAGTAATTTAGAATAGTTCTTCACTCCACTATTCTCTTGCTGTTCCATTTCCCAGTCTTGGAAATTTGCAATACCACCCATTCCAAGAATTACTTCGAACATATCCTCAGTTGGACCTTTCTTCAATGCAACCCATGTGCATATCCTTATCATCTTCTCATACACCTCTGAAGTTGTATCGATCTCAACTGACGGCAACATCTTTTTCAGGTTCCTGGTCATCTGTGCACGCAGTCTCTTCTCTCGCATACACATAGGATAATCAACCAGGGATTCGAATCTGTTTTTGGGAGGGGTCTGAGTAAGTGGGGTCCTTAACTCAGTTGTTGAAGTGTCAACTAGTGGAGTTCCCGAAACAGATGGGTTAATAGGGTCAACATTTTCTGTTGTGGGAGTAGGAATAATTTGGATTGTGGTTTCTTGGGGCTGCGATGTGGCTAGGTTTGGTATGACAACTGTAGGAGTATTAGCTGTAGCATATATGGTAGTGTCTTAGCTTATGTTGGACCTTAACGGTTGAACGACCAACGGAGAGGTTCGGGAAATAGGTCTGGCACGAGATCGAAGTGATCTTGCCTTGGTTTTCACAGGAATATCGAGAGGAATGGAAATAGCACGAGAAGAGGTACTAACCATTTCAGTCGTCTCTTCTGGTGGTGAACTCGCCTCGACTCTCACCAGTCTATAGGCTTCCGCACCCTCAACTCCTTTCGCCTCCGAATTTTCATCCGATTTCGTTTCTTCAGAATCATCAGCTGGCTCGATCATCGCCTCATCTGACACATACTCAACTAGTGCACCACTAGTTCCAGCCTCAACCTCGTCTTCTTCTGCACTAGACGAGTCGGCTTCTATCATCGCATCTCGTGGATTAATCCGAACTTGTCCACGCTCAATAGCCCTTTGCCCCGCTTGTCTTTCGAGAGCGTCCTTCTTCAAGTAGTGTTTCAACACGTGAAACGGCTTACCCTTGCTCCAATTCGTCTTGTTCGGGAGTAAGACGGGTAGAAGGATACTTAGCTTGTTGCCAAAACTCACAACAGCAGACACAACCCACTCTCTGGCATCTGTGTCTACCCTTACATTCTTCTCGAAATACATCAGCCTATCCAAGAACAACCTATACTAATTTCCATCAGTGATGCCATCATAGATTGCAGCCATCACTCTTGCCTTCTGCAACGTCACTGAATCATAACTTCCAGTCACTTCGAGCAACATTTTGCTGGCAATGTCAAGAAGAGTCTTGTACTTGGGCAGCAACTCCTTCTTGACAGACGGAATCTTGCCATCTCGACCCAACTTCAACTTCTTTCCACAGAAGATGCTGAGATACCTTAATTCCTGCCCTGAACCATACGTCTCCACATTAATCGAACCCGAAGGCAGGCTTAATGTGTTGAACAAAACTTCTCGAGTGATCTCCACTCGACTTCCACCAACAAAAGCTTCGATGGAGTCGCCTCGACGAGTAGCAGTGGCGAAGAACTCCAATACCTCTTCTTCATAGACCACTTCTAGAAATGTTTCCAAATAGGGTCTCAATCCACACCTAAAGCATTTGATCAGAATCTCTTTGTTGTCATCGGTGTGCCTTCCATTGAAGAATACAAAACTCTCAACATGCACCTTTCCTTCCGAAGCATATCTGCCTAAATCAAATCTTGCTTGCATGTTAGTAGAGACATCGAACATAGATACGATCGTCATAGTGAATGAAATGAGTACAGATTAACACACATAATGCAAATAACAAGAGGGTTTTGATCGCTTAGGAAAGTAGAGTGAATAGTGAGGAGAGTTTTGAGGAAAGTTTAGTTTTGTTACAAATCAAATTTTGAATGAACGGCCAAGATTGATTCACTTGATCTAACGGCAGAAAACTTTGGTATTCAGTTGCATAATCGAGAATATTATGTGATTTGGTATTGTAAATTTTGGAATCCGCCCTTTCTATTGGTTAGTACAAAGGAGTGTACTCATCTGACCTAGTCCAGTAGGTTTTAGGCGCGAACTGGGTGTATAGACCTCATTAAATGGAGTGTATAAATCCAGTTTTAGGTTTTCCAAATTTTGCATTATCAAATTACAGTAATATCCTTAATAACGTTTTACACTTAGTGATTTAAAGATCACGAGAGAGGTTATCTGGTATGTTCGAGTTCATCAGAACAGATTAGTAGACTTCATCTGCACAAGACGAGTTCCCCCTTCGACTGTGCTTGTCTGTCTGGTTGTTGATTAGTGTGAAAATTGCTTGAAATTCATGTGTTTATTTTGCATAATTTTGAGGATTTTGTTGCATTATTCATACTAAATTGACTAATTGCACTTGAAATGGGAAAGGTATGTGTTTTGCTATTTTTTTAGGTAAATTGAACTTATTTGGAAGCAAAATACGTGTCTGAGAATTCATGAAGTCAAGATGATAACTGCACCATTGGATGCGTCTCGAAAAAATTAGTGAAATGGAAAAAAGAATCAAGTCAATCGGAGGTCGGAAGCTCAAGATATGATCGAAACAAGGAAGTGTGAAACTGAAACAGATTCCACTCGGGCAGCCGAGTCAACCCACTCGGTTGACCGAGTGAAATCTGCTTCCAGGTCAGTTTCTGGACTTCCAACTAACTCGGTTGGCCGAGTCAAACCACTCGGTTGACCGAGTCAACTTGCTGATGCGCGAAAATTCGAGAATTTTAAAGGATTTCAAGGGCCTAAGTGCAAATCTCGTCTCAAGCATTCTTCCAAGCTATAAATAGCTCCCCAAATCAGATTATTGAGAGGTTTTGCCTCATTTTCTACACACTCAAACCTTAGGTCATTTTCCTACAACATGTGATAAATAGAGGAGCAATTAGCATAGGTTTGAGGAGCTTATCTCCTCAAACACACTCTTCATTTTTATGCTTTCTTAGTTTAGAATCATTTGAGTAGTTTATTTTAATGTAAGAATGGAGGAATTACAAGACTCAAGGTGATATTTTTCTTTTATTTAACTTTTGTATGGTAAATTTCTTGTTTATTTATATTTCTTTTGTTGTTTTAGCCATGGGTGTTTTCCCAAACACCTTGGGCTAAGCTTTTTATGTTTTGGGTGTTTGAAACCATGTGAATATTGAATGTGTGAATTGTTTAAGCTTTGATTATTGTTGATATTTGGATTATTGCTTCTCTTATTGGGTTTTATTGGTGCTTTGTGTATTAGCTTCTATTAATCCATATTTTGAGGCATGTTTAGCGTAGACGAGAGTTACATGAACATGTATAAATTTATGGTGTGAGTTGTTGGTATACAAATGCGTTTATTATACTTTTAATTCGTCGAGAGAGAGTTAATCGTATTAGAAATCCCATTAGGAGACATTAATTACTTGAATGGTTATTCGGGTAGTTGGTGAGGATTAGGAAGAGGTCTTATTATCGGGTTTGGGAACACCTTAGACGTAAAGCTATAGTACCCGAAGGGAAACAATTTTCATCCTAGCATCTTGATGCTCTTAGCAAATTCAAATTGAAGCATAAAAACGGTATAAGCAATCTCACTCGATTTCACTAGGTAGAGAACACCCGAAGCATTCACACACTTGCACTTCTTCGAATTTCATTCGTAGTTGTTATTTGCTTTTAATTGTCATTTCCTTGTTTTTATTGGTTAGTAGTATTTACTTATTAGGATTGTGTTTATTTTAATTAAATTCCTTTGATTGCTCTTAGCTTTAGTTCAAATTGCTCCCGAAACCGTAGCTACATTAGTTATGCCAACATACAACTCTAGGGATCCATTGCACTAGCCCACCTCCCGTGGTTCGATACTACTTGGTCGAAATACTTACGTGTATACTACTACGATCCCTTATGCTTGAGGGGAAGTAGTTAGTCAAAATATATAGACTAAAATTCGATCAAGTCAATGGCGCCGCTGCCGGGGAGGTGACGTAGTGCTATAAGTGGGACTTAGAGTTAGTTGAGTATTTGTGTTAGCTACATTACTTGCTTTATTTTGTTTTCTTTTTATTTTGATAAATTTGATACTTTGGTGTTTTTGCAGGTGTACACTTCATCGATTAGATGGATGGATATAATTAATACCCATTGAATCATTGCTATGATCAACATGGTATGATTTATCCTCCACAACAAGAAGATGTGAGCTACGATGATTGGAGGAACTTTGATCATCATTATCAAATGCAACAAGTTCCCTCCTATTATCAAGAATGGAGGAATGAAGAAGCATCACCTCCTCCTCAAGGATATTATCCTTATCCTTACCCACCTCAACCACAAGCATATTACCCACCTCATCCTCCACATCAATACCCTCCTCCTCAACATCCATATCCACCGTATCCATATCCTCCTCCACCACCTATGGAGGAACCTCACCAAGTACACTATCGAGACTTGAGAGAAATTGAGGGTTTGACTTCTACCGATGAGCTCCTTGCACTCATCTTGAAAAAGATGGATGCAAGTGAAAAAAGGATGGAAGCAAATGATAAGAGGATAGAAGCGATAGAATTCCAACTTGGACAATTGGTCATCACCATGAAAGAACTAGAAAAAGAAGGTGACCAAAGTGGGGAGAAGAGTGAAGATGATAAATTCTTGGACAAAAGAGATGAAGAGGAATGTCCCTTGATGGACACGAGCAAAAAAGAACAAGAAGATCTTGAAGCCTCGGAATACGATTTGAAGAGTGAAATGAGCATTTCTAAACTTTTAAACTCTTCAATTTACTCTTTAATTGATATTGATGATTCTATTGATTTTATTTTGCCTCTTGATCGCTTTGACCCAAGAAAAGAAGTTGAGAAAAGTTTAAGCATCCATAAGAAAAAAGGAAATGAATGGACAATAATGATGGTGAAAGAGCAAGATGATGATCCATTGAGAAAAATATGCAAGAATGAGTCTACAATTCATGAAAGTCTCCTTGATTTTGAGGCTAAAATATCGAAATACAATGGGAAGGAGGCCCGATATCCATGGCCTTTTCGATGAGCTCATTAATCTTCGTCCGGCTTGAAGACGTTAAACTTAGCGCTAAATGGGAGGCAACCCATTCTTTTATTGTTTTCTTTAGTTTTATTTTAGTTATTGTGCATTTTGATTTCTTTTTGTTGAGTTTTTAGTTTGTAGGTTGAGTGTTGTGTGGATGTTCAATGATGAGTTATATGCATGAAAAACTCAAGGTGGTGGTGCTTTGGTGCTAAGAAGACCAAGAGACAATCGGTTGTGGTAGCTTGCTTCTTTTGTGAGCTACGTCGGTGACAATTTCTAAGGTAACACACTCATTCCCAAACTTTGCATTCAACTAAATAGTTTCATTTAAGTTTGGGGGGAGATTTCATGTGTTTACCTTCATTTTTATTGCACCGTTCGTCCTAATATTTTGTTAGTTTTGTTGATTGAGATATCTTGTGGATATTTGGTATTTGAGTCATAATTGATGGTGATTGTTGGCTTTGGACGTTTGGTTGAGTTTTGTGGTATTGATTGATGCTTGCTTGTTCACTTTATTATGTGAAGATTGTGCTTGATTTGGTGCTCTAAATTCGTGAATTAAATATAAAAACGCGAAAGTGCGAACAATTTTATTTAATTTCGGATTAAAACCGAGTATTTGCGGGTTACAATCTCTAATTTCTCCTCTGATTCTCTCTTCTTGAACTTCACTTGGATTTCTTGAGCTTTTGGAGCTGGATCCGCAGCCGAATCCTTTCCGATCTTGTATTTGGGGCTTTTATAACGTTAATCCAAAGGTTTAGCACCGTATTGTTGGATTAAACGCTGTATTTAGGGACTTTTGTGATGAACGTCGTTGAAGATCGTTCTTGAACTTGGGACTTTGTAACGTTAATCCAAGGGCTTGACGCCGTATTTTGGATTAAACGTTGATTTTCGGGACTTTTTGGGACTTTTCGGGACTTATTGGGACTTTTCCGTTGAAGATCCACGAAGAACTTTGAAGAAACGCCGAATCGAAGGGGCTTAACACCTTGATCTCCACTCGAACACTGCTTCTTGCTGCTTTTCACGAAGAACGCCTTGAAGAAACGCCGAATCGAAGAGGTTTAGCACCTTGATCTCCACTCGAACACTGCTTCTTGTTGTTTTTCACGAAGAACGCCTTTGAATCTCCTCCAATTGCTGAAGAACACTCTAAAATCTCTGCAGAGAATTTTAGAGCCTTGAATGCTTCTGATTTCTTGATGATCAAAATGAATGAAATGAGGACTCTATTTATAGGTGTAGGCCTGGAGATTTTTGTGCAAGTGGTTAGGGCTTTTAATTCAAAATTTTGAATTGTTTGATGGGCTAAGAATGCATTTTGGGCTTAAATTATCAAACTTGGGCCCAATTTAATTTGTTGGACTTTAGAGGCCTGTTTGGATTTTCTGGATTTTAGAGATCCATCTTTACTTATCGAGCTTTAGAGACCCGTATTAATTTACCGGACTTTAGAGGTCCGTCTTGAATTTTCAATTGATTTATTGGGCTTTGGAGGGAATAATAATTAATTATATATTTACTTTTATGAATTAAATTTATTCCAACAAATAAATAATAAATTTAATTAATATTTAACCCGTAATTTCCACGCGTCGCAATTTAATTTGTAATTGAATTTTACTCGTCTACAAATTGCCCCCTCGCATTTCATCCACGAGTACATTTGCCTTTGAAATGGATGAATTGCGAAATTATTTCAAATATTTTCCCATACCTAAATTTTGTATTATTGGACTTTATGAGTTGTCACAACTAATAAAATTTATCTCATGGGCTCAAATAGTGTAGTCTTTTGGGCCAAAATGAACAAACAAGTTCATGAGTGTATAGAGTACTCCAAAGCCCAACATTTCTTTCTTACAATTAAACTAGTCCAAGAAGAAGGCCCAATTGTATTTGAATATCTTTCATCCGTAAATCACAAAATATGTGTCACCAAATCTTTGAAATATGATTTTGCAAGAATTTTGAAATTTAGTTGAGATTCACCAAAATATATGCTTGTTGATCCTTATCTTTTCACCTTTTCAAGCCTATATAAAGGATGCCTCCTTCAATCATCACTTCATAATTTATCACATTCACAAAAAAAAAAACAAAGTAATTATCAAAGCTCAATTGTCACGAAGCAAAACAATTATTAGAAAGCAATTGTCAGAGACTCAGAGTTCACGAGGTAACCTTTCCTGCAACATTCTCTTGATTTTATTTTTTTTGCACGTATATGTATGTATGTATCTTTTCCTTTCATTGTTTTGTACTACATATATGCATTGCCCAAAAAATATATTATGTTCATGCTCTGTGAAATATGTCCATGCACTGTGATCCGATTAGTTCATACTCCTGTGACGAATTCTTATCGATTTCACGGGTTTTCAAACGAGAGATCGTTGGTGTCCCTTGAGTCTTTTTACTCTCTTTGAAACTTGTGAATATCGAAAAAGAATTAACACCATCAATGCAACGAAGGCTTTCTTAAATATTCACAGAATTCGAAAGAGAATGTGGGTGTCCCGTGGGTCTTTTTACTCTTTCGAATCTGTGGATTTTAATGAACTGGAAGAATCCACAACTTATTTTCGCCCAAGTCAATTTTTCAATAGCCCTTCTTAATTAAATTGACCAAATTCGAAAGAGAGTGGGTTTTCGGTCGTCGGTATGTTAATCTCTTCGGATTTGGACAGTTTGAAAAGGAGGGGGACTTTGAAATTACTTGTTTTGGGCCGGGAGGCGGTGCTGCTTAGTTTCCGGCGACGGTAGGCGACGGCCATTGCAACTGGGTTACGACGGCTGAACCCAGGCGAGGCGGCGGACTCCCGGTTGCGGCGACTGGACCTCGGGGCAGGGTGGCTGGACTTCTGTCGGCGACAAACTTCAGGTGGCGCGTGAATAGGTATCGCGACGGCTGGCTTCAAGCGGCGTTGGCTTTGAGGCACGGCGACGACTGAACTTTGGGGCGCGGCGGCAGGACCCAAGCGAGACGGCGACTGAGCTTAGGGGCGCGGCGGCCATAGAAGACGAGGCAATCGCTGAGAGTGGACGACGGCCGGTTCCAGGCGAGGCGGTGTAAAGTGCAGCGGCGGCGGGCTACAGCAGGACCCAAGCAAGGCGGCGAGCTTCCGAGCGCGGCGGCGCTGTCGACGACTGGCTTCGAGGTGGCGGCGCGGTCATTGCAGTGCGCGAACGGGACTTCAGGCGGAGCGTGGCGGCGGGCGACTCACGGCGACGGCCATTGCAGATGTTCGGTTTCCGGCGTGGGTTCGCCGGTGATGGAGTAGTGAATGGGGACGGGAGTTGTACCGGAATAATTTGGGTTTTGGATTTATGCTTTCTGCCTTTTTTTCCTTTTAAGTGAGAAATAGGGCAGCATATGCATTGGGCTTGGTTTAAGGAATTAGGCCACTATATCATTTGGGCTTTAAGGAAATAGGCCTACTTAAATATCCCACTTTTTAATTAACCCAACATGGCCTAATCTGGACTCTTTAATTAATTCAACATGGCCTGAATTTGGACTCTTTAATTAATTCAACATGGCCTGAATTTGGTTTGTGGGCTTTATTTGTTAAATTAATTAGAGTAAATTAATTGTCCCTCTTTACGATGAATTCTCTAATAATTTTCTTCTTCTCTTCAGGTTCCTTAAAATGGTTCATTTCAAAAATAATGTTACTTCTTCCGGAGCTCGTTATTTGGTGATCCTCAATGATAAACGCCAACCCTTAGAGAAAGGGACGCATTTACGTGTAGAAACGCCCCTTATTGGTAACTCTGCAAAACCTTGGCCTTTATCAAATGTCGGACTTCACTTGGACAATTGGTCGCATGAGATATCCTTGAACAAATCGACGAAAGCTTGGGTTCTTGATAACACTTCTCATCGCAATGAGATTGAAGAGGATGTGAGCCATCTGCCAACCTTGGGGAGGCGTATAGTTATGGGCAAGGACAACTGGAGAAGAACTATAGAGTTTTATGGAGAATTCGGTTATCACAAAGGATATTGGGAGTGGACTGAAGACGTTTTGAGCCGATGTGGACATACCCTCAAGGACGCCAGAATTTATTACGCTGTCTTTGCCTCCCTTTTTACATATGACTTTAATTCCGAAATTATCAAAGCTTTCTGTGAGGCATGGTGTCCGTCTACAAATACGTTGCTCACTACTTTTGGAGAGATGTCCATCTCATTATGGGACATGCATGAGCTAACTGATCTTCCTCTAGACGGCTATCTATATGACGAGGTGATTCCTGACGCGCCCGAACTTTTTGACGAAACTGGGGACTTATGCCTTCCAAAGAGTTGCAAATATTTACTCCACGCTTACCACATGCTTCGTGGGAGCGTTCCTAGGGGCGGCGTATCGATTGAACGATGGATTGAATTTTGGTCAAGAAAAACTGGAAAGTATCGTCAACCTCCCACACGAAGTGAGAAAAAGAGAAGTTGTCGCCCTAAGTCGACTCATAATCCACTTGGGAGTCTTGGAGTCCATAAGCCGTGGTCCGATGCAGAAGTTACTTTGTTTAAAACACTCAAGATTGAACCGGCCCAGCAAGAAGAGACATATCTTGCTGCTCATTTAGCTTGTTGGCTTTGCGTATTCGCCCTTCCTAATGGTGAAGTGAATATGATACGTCCTGCTACTTTCAAAATGGCTAGTTTGATGGCTGTGGGTAAGACAGTTAATCTTGTCGTACCGGTCTTGGCTAATATTTACAGGGGTTTGAATCGGATTTCGCTGCACCCCGAACCGTCCCGAGCTCGATCTGCCTTTCCGGTTCATTTTGTGTACGTTTGGTTAGCCCGATATTTTAGGACTCATTACCCTGCTGTTCATGATCACCGTGCCCCTATGATGGTGAAGTATTCTGGAGAGAATGGTGCTAAGTACCATAACCCTGCGGAGGCTCGTAAACGGATTCATAGAGGAGAGTCTGCCGAATGGACATGCAATATGTTAAATCGGCAGCAACTTATTTCTTATGTTGATTCCGGAACTGGTCAACGGGCTAACTGGAGTTACTTTGTCGCTATCCGATCCAATTACCTCACTTGGAGACAAGGTAATCGCTTTATTGTTGAACCTTACAGCCCACATCGATTTAGCCGTCAATTCGGCTTTTACCAAGAAGTTCCGGGAGAGTTGATTTTTGATCTTCGTGACACCCCATTAGATAACGGGACACATTATTGGCAATCTTGTGCTTTGCGCGGATCTCGTGCTAAGGTGTGTTTTCCGATTGCCCCGGTGAATCCTAAGTCGTATTCTTCCCCAGATTACAAGAAGTGGTGGGCCCAAGCTCATGGTACTTACTTAGAAAATCATGTTGACGACTTGATCAACTCGAAGCATGACAATGTCTTGGAAGAAGAAGTATTGGTTGTTGATAGTCATGATCTTTGTGGAGAGCTTGATAAAGACACTTCTCGAACGCTGGTTGATCCTCCCTTGATTCCTGAAGTAGCGCCAGTGGTTGAGACTAGCAAGAGAAAGAGTATTTCTCCATGTTCGGAAGAGAGTCAAGGTGAAGACGATGATCGCCATTGGAAACGGGCCAAGAAGGTTACCAAAGCTTTAGTGCCTTTGGAGGAATCAGTTAAAGACCCCCTGAAGAAAGAGGTTTTTATCACTCATTCTTTTCTTACTTTCCATTTTTTTTTTACTACTACTTTACTAATTATGTTCACATGTCTACTTTTTCAGGCGATGGTAAACATCTTTGGTAGTGATTGTGAATCAGATGAGGAAGAAGTATCGTCTTCGGTGAAGGTTTTGAAAGCTTCTTCTCCTATCAACGTTGGGAAGCAGTGTACTCAAGCAGTTTCGGTATTTCACTGTGATAAGTTCTTTCTCGATCGTGAACGGGACTTTGTTTTGTCTACATGGAAAGCTCTTCAAGCAAGAATCATGGGAACCCCTATTAACCTCTTATCTTCTATGAAGGAGGAAGGGCTTATTGCATTCACGAGGTTACAAACTTATGCCCAAACTGAACTCCCGGCTATAGAGGCGTCTTTGATATCCTTGTTTGAGAGAGCCGATGCTCATGATAGGATGAAGTCTAAATCTTCCGATGGATGTCCTAAGGAGGTTCTTAATCAACGGTTGACCGAAGTTAAGCATGCCCTTCACGAGGTTGAGGAGAAACGTGCTGAAAATCTTTCTCAAGTCGAGGCTATCCAAACAAAGCTTCAAAAAGTCAAGGATAAGGTGCGCCGCTTGAAAGAGTTGAAGAAGGAGAAGAAAGTATTGGCTCAGTCACTGGAGGAGAAAGAAACATTAGTTCAAGGTTTTGACACCGAGATCCTAAGTTTTCAAGACGAAATCTCCACTATCAACAATACGCCCCTGATAGAAGATGATGTAATTGAAGGTTTGAAGAAGACGGAGACCGAGCTAGAAGAGGCTTTAGAAGAGTTTAAGGGTTTAGGCCTCTTTTTTTAGTTGCTCTATGACTTTTATGATTTCCTTGATTTATCTGTTGTTTTTCATGGATATTTCGCTTTGCACACTCCATGTATCTATTTCATTTTTGCTTTGGCACTTTGATTAAAAATTTATTTTCTTCGTCTATATCTCACATGTTCATATTCTTCAATACTTGCTTTTGTATATTCATCGAGACAAATGAATTGGCCCTTTTGGAGAATAAAGATTATCTATTAAAAGAAAATCCTAAAGCCATAAGTTCACATGTCGAACCAGAGGCCGGAGCGCCATTAAAACCTTGCCTCGGAAAACCCTCCTTAGGGATAAAACCTGGGTCAACGGAAAAGGTACACCCCTCTACAAAATTGAAGTACAAAACCGGAAATATAAGGCAAAATGAGGTTTGGGCATTGCCCCCTTCACTTTCTTCCTTCTTTGTTTTCTTCATGCTTCATATGTTCGTCACTTTTGTATTCATCGATCCGACTTACTCGAACAACTCGATTTAACTTATGACTGTACTTAGAAATATACTAAGTTGCATACGTACCTCTTTAAAGAGGATCAAGCCATAACGTAGTTCAAGCAAAATATGATTTATATTTTGGGGGGGGGGGGGACCGTTCACAGTTTATACTCATGCGGGCCAGGAGTGACTATTCTTTAACTACTGTAGACAAAGTAGGGATTTAAGTATTTAACCACTTAAAATGCCTTTAGTGGAGTAAGTTAACAGTTTAACCACATGTATTTACCTTTGGTGGTTGTCGTACACAGTTTATACTCGTGCAGACCAGGAGTAATAAGCAGTTTAGTCTCGTGCATCGTGGAGCAACAAGCAGTTTAGGCTCATGCGTTCTTGGAGCGAAAGAAGTTTAGGCTCATGCGTTTATGGAGCGTACTTGTTTTCTTTACGCGTAGTAGCATTTCAAAAACTTCCCATTTATAGGACCAATGTTCACGCCATCTTCAGAAATCAGCTTGTAGGCGCCGTTTGTGTAAACTTCTTTAACAACATATGGGCCATCCCACTTAGGTAAGAATTTATTCCCAACACGGTGAGTTACTACGATAGGTCTTCTCACAGCAAGCACCAAATCACCAACTTGAAAAGAACGTATCCTCACTTTTTTGTTAAACGTTCTGGAAAGGCGGGCTTGATAGCATTCGAGCCTTTGTTGTGCTTCTAATCTTTTCTCATCTAGGGCCTCCAACTCTTCAAGACGCAAGCGTGCATTCTCTTCTTCCGTCAGCCCTTCTTGTATCGCCATCCTTAGAGATGGAATCTACTTCTCAAGGGGAACAACTGCTTCGACACCATATACCAACGAATAGGGAGTAGCTTGTGTAGGTGCTCTGTAAGTAGTTCGATATGCCCATAGAGCTTCATTCATCTTTTCATGCCAATCTCGCTTTGACTTGGAGACTACTTTCTTCAAGAGGTTGCACAAGGTCTTGTTGAAAGCTTCAGCGAGTCCATTAGCAGCTGCGTTTTACATAGAAGATTTCCTTTGTTTGAAGTCAAACTTGTCACAAAGTTTATCGATGTGACTGTTACTGAACGATCTTCCATTATCGGTGATGATGTACCGAGGGACCCCGTATCTAAAAATGATATTGACTCGAATAAAATCAGCAATATTTTCTTTCTTCACTTCTCTCAAAGGTACGGCTTCCGCCCATTTAGAGAAGTAATCGGTTGCAGCTAGGATGTACAGATGACCGCCTGATGACTTTGTTAGTGGTCCCACCACATCTAGACCCCAAGCATCGAATGGCCATGAGGCAACAGTTGGGTGCAACAGTTCCGGAGGTTGATGGATAAGGTTGGCATGAAACTGACAAGCTTGACATTTTCGTGCGTGATCCATGCAGTCTTTCACCATTGTTGGCCAGTAGTACCCCATCCTCTTTACTCGAAAATGTAACTTTGGTCCTGACTGATGAGCGCCACAAATGCCGGCGTGTGCTTCTTCCATTGCGTGGGCGGCTTCACCATTACCGAGACACCTTAAGAAGACCCCATCAAATGATCGTCTATAAAGCACACTCTTGTAGTATATGAATTGAGGGACTCGACGTCTGATATCCACTCTTCGTTTCAGATCATTTGGCAATTTGTCGTATTTCAAGTAGTCGACAAATGGTTGACGCCAATCTTCCTCTTCAATTTCAAGCACCTCGTTAACATGACTTTCACCTTCTTCATCACCGTCATCCTCAAATATAGGAGGCACAACCCAACTTTTACATATTGGGATACGAGCTTTACTTTCGGGCAATGCAATTGCCGAAGCAAGTTTTGCTAAAGCGTCAACTTGTTTGTTATCTTTCCTTGGAAGATGCTCAATTTCCACGTCTCCGAGATAATTCATGAGTCGTCGAGCGTACTTTTGATAAGGAAGCAACTCTGGTTTCCTAACCTCGTATGATCCAAGCATCTGGTTCACTATCAACTTTGAATCTCCATACACCCTGAGATGTAGTTGCTTAATATCGACTGCCATTTCCAACCCAAGTATGAGTGCTTGGTACTCAGCAACATTGTTTGAGCAATTCTATATTAAAGTGAAAGAATAGGGCAAGACTTCTCCATCAGATATTACAAACACAACTCCAGCACCAGCTCCTTCTTTATGAGCGGACCCATCAAAATACATCTTCCATGGAGGGGTTATTTCAACAGTTAGGACGTCTTCGTCTGGAAGGTCGTCACATAACTCCCATTCTGCAGGCATTGGATGATTGGCTAAGAAATCGGCCAAAATTTGTCCCTTGACAGCCTTTTGAGGGACGTAAATGATCTCAAATTGTTGCAACTGGAGATACCATCTTACGAGTCGATCCGAGAGAACTGGCCTAGACATAACATACTTCAGCGGGTTTGCTCTCGATACAAGATAGATGGTATGGGCCTGGAAATAATGCTTTAATTTCTGAATTACGAATATAAGAGCTAGACATAGCTTCTCAATCGGAGAGTACTTCAATTCATTTGGAGTCATCATTCTACTCATATAGTACAAAGAATTTTCCTTTCCTGACTCGTTTTCTTGTGCCAGCAAGGCTCCAGCTGAACGCTCTTTAGCAGCGATATAAAGAATCAACGGACGTCCGGGCACCGGAGCGATCAATACCGGTGGCTTCATCAAATATGACTTGATGCTTTTGAAAGCATTACTGCAAGATTCATCCCATTCAAACAGTGTATCTTTCTTCATAAGACGGCTGAATGGTTGACATCGTCCGGTTAAGTTTGAAATGAATCTTCTGAGGTATGCCAGCTTTCCTTGTAGGCTTTTAAGCTCATGAATATTTCGAGGTTCCGGAATCTTTAAGATTGCATCAATCTTTGCTTGCTCGATTTCAATCCCTCGTTGGCGAACCACAAATCCAAGAAACTTTCCCGATTTGACTCCGAATGCACACTTCAAAGGATTCATCCTAAGCTGGTATCGCCTCAAGCGTTCAAAAATAACCCTCAGGTCTTGGAGGTGATCATTCCTCCTCTTTGATTTTACTACTAAGTCATCAACGTAACATTCAACATTCTTGTGAAGCATGTCGTCGAAAATCCTTTGCATGGCTCTTTGGTATGTTGCGCCTGCATTCTTCAAACCAAATGGCATCACTTTGTAGCAGTATATTCCTTTTGGGGTACGAAAAGCAGTGAGCTCTTCGTCTTTTGGCAACATACGAATTTGATTGTAACCCGACGACCCATCCATGAAACTTAGAGCTTCATGACCCGTTGTTGCATCAATCATAAGTACGGGAATAGGTAACGGAAAATCATCTTTGGGACATGCAACATTCAAATTCCGAAAGTCAACACACATACGGATTTGTCCGTTCTTCTTTCTCACTGGGACAATGTTTGAGATCCATGTAGGATATTTTACTTCTCGGATGAAACCGACTTCGATAAGCTTGTTCACCTCAGATTCAATCAATGGAACAAGATCTGGTCGAAATCGACGTTGATTCTGCTTGACTGGTCGAACTCCCTTCTTTGCCGAGAGATGGTGCACTGCTACTTTTGGGTCCAGTCCCGACATCTCTTTATACGACCATGCAAACACATCTCTGAACTCACGTAGCAGTTCAATGCAAGTTTCTTCCTCATCATCGGACAATAAAGCACTCACATAAATTGGTCGCGGATCGTTAACATCACCCAAATTAATTTCTTTCAACTCATCAATAGTTGTCTTGACGCCCTCTTCGAGTTCTGGAGGAGCATCCTCTGCATCCACTTCCTGCACATGAACATCTTCGCATTCGGTGATGTGATTCACAGTTGGGATGTCTTCATTGTATTCATTTGTATTCGTAAGATCCACACGTGATCTCATATCTTGTGACACTTGCTGCCGAATGTCATAGGTGTTGACGAAATTGGAAGAAGCTACACTTTCTGTATCATCTTCTTCGTCGCTATACTCTTGAGCGAGAACAATGGTTTGCCTTCTGGCTTTGGATCCTCCCCCATATACTATTGTCAACGTATGCTGCCTCTTCATGCGGGATTTCTTTGAGCTCCGAACTTTGGAAACACCCAACTTTTGATAATGGGTCTGTGGCCCGAGTCTATCAAAGACTGAGGGGCATTTCGTTTTCTTACTATTCTTGCTAGCAGACTTTTCAAGTCTCTCAAAGACCGAAAGTCGTCTTACCTTCTTACCATCTTCATCGAACGCATCCTTTGTCGATGAGTATTCTTCTTCAGAAATGTGGTTGGCATTGGCTCTTTTAATTGCAATGTGAACTGGATTCTTCGTAGTATATCCAAGTCCCATTTTGGTGTTCTTGACGGCATAACCACTCTTTCTCAACATTTTCTGGGTGTCATTAAGTCCATGTTCTGACTGACTAACAACCTTCCCTAATGCGCAATTTTCCCGTGTATCATACCCGGCTTTGACTAAAAGCTTGTAAGCTTTAGGACCGTAAAACTTTGTAACATCACGTTCCATCACCTCTCCATGTTCCACCTTAGGTCCTTGAGTAGGACGAACAAACCCCTTAATTGGCTGTAAAGATGGCTTCTTTCCGTCCAGTTTAGTTAACGGCAATGTTAACTCCTCCAATGCCTCAACAATAGAGGGAACCGATTTGTTCTCTTTGAGGCGAGATGGTGATGCCTCCTTGAAATCCTTCCGTGTTGGACCTTCCTCGTTCTTTGTTTCTTTCGCACCTCGAAAGAAGTATTTGGCATCAGCAAAGTACGACTCTGCCTCTGTGAAAGGTTTATCATCTCCGACCACTGTTTTCACAACCCCTTGACTAAAGTATTTGAAGCATTGATGTAGGGTAGAAGGAACCACGCCATTTTCGTGCAGCCACGGGCGCCCTAGAAGCATGTTATATGAAGTCCTGGCATCTATGACGTGGAGAGTTACAGTCGATAGCATCCCACCAATTAGCAAATCCAACACTATGGTGCCAAGGGCCCTCTATCCTTCCTGATTAAATCCATGTATCATCAAACGACTGCCTGCGAGTTCGTCCATATGTATCTCCATCTTTTTCAACACTTGTAAGGGTAAAATGTTTACCCCAGAACCTCCATCAATCAATATCCGATTTATTTTCTGCTCTCGAGTATGGCCAACTACGAATAGTGGCCTGTTATGGGATTCTGAACCAAGCATTAAGTCTTCATCTGTGAAAGCTATCGTTGAAAAACAACCATTAACTTTGTCATCAAGACCATCGTTTGTCTGAGGCTGTTCATCATCTTTCTCGCTAGTCATGTGGCAAGAGAGGTCTCTACATTCGTTGTTGTTCTCAACTGTGACAGCATTCGCCGTTGTCTCACTATCCTCTAGCAAGATCTTTCCTTCTTTGGCTAGCTGCATAACTTTCTCTTTGAATATGAAACAGTCTTGGATTGGATGCCCTACCAACCGATGGTATTTGCAATACTTTGGGTCATCCGTTCGCCCAGCTTCATCCAGTCATTTCATTTCTGGTAATTCGATGAGATCATTCTTGATCAGGTCATCGAACATTCCGGGGATGTCAAAGTCTAGGAATGGGTACTGTTTTTGTTGCAATTCCCTCAGACTTGTTCTCCTTTGCCCCCATTCTTGGTTGACGCCTTTTCCTTTACTTCCCGTATCAATTTCACCCTTTCTGAATTTAACAGTAGTAGCGGTCACTGCCATGGATTCTTTATTCGAATCTTTAATGAAAGGTTTGCCCCCTTTCTTAACTTCCTGCTTGTCTTTGAACTTCCAAGGTTCTTGAGTTGGCGGTCCTCCAGCTCTGGTTGTAGACATACTCAGCTCCATATCGTGAGCTTTAGTTGCAAAATCTTCAAACGACCTTGGCCGAATTGCTTGTAGGATATATCGAAGACCCCACTGCATTCCTTGAATACACATTTCGATTGTCGAAGCTTCGGTCAATCTATCCTTACAATTCAAACTTAAATTCCTCCATCGGTTTATGTAATTTATCACCGATTCCTCCTTTGATTGACGAGTGTTCGTCAATTCAATCATGCTCACCGTTCTACGAGTGCTGTAAAACCGGTTGAGAAATTCCTGCTCCATCTGCTCCCAACAATCAATCGAGCTAGCTTCCAAATCGGTATACCAATCAAATGCGTTGCCCTTTAAAAAGCGTACAAATTGCTTTACCAAGTGATCTCCGTAAGTGCCGGCATTGTTGCAAGTCTCTACGAAGTGAGCAATATGCTGCTTTGGATTATCCTTTCCATCGAACTGCTGCAACTTTGGAGGTTGATAACCAGCTGGCATCTTCAAACCGTCAATTCTCTTCGTGTAAGGCTTGTTGTAGGTAAATGAAGACTTAGGATTTTCCTCCAATTTATCTTTGATTGCCCCAAGTATGATTTCTTTCAGTCGGTCAACGGGCACCAAACCATCGGGAGAAACTTGTAAATCCTTAAGAGTTTGGTCAACTTCCATTGGCTGGCGTTCACCAGACGTCTCAGCGCCATGCCCGTCGACTTGCTTTCCTTTATCTGCATTGCTCATCAATTTAGCAATCCGGGCATCTTGTTCGTGGACATGTTTCGTGAGTCCTTCTATGGCTCGAGTTAAGCTTGACAATTGCTCCTCAACAGTTGTAGTGTATGTCACCATTGCTGAGGTTGTGCTTGAATCTGATGAGCTCGCTGTGGAACGAGTAGGGGAACATGCTGGATTGTTCTCCTCATTCACAGTGTTGGGTGGTGGACCCTCCGCAGTAGCCTTCTCTGAGGAAGACGATGACTTGGAGCTTCTTGACATACTCCTCGTGACTACATTCACGTCTTCAAAGTCAAGACCAGCTGATCCGGATGCAACACCTCTCTTGATCTTAATCTTGATTGGTGTCATCGTCGAGACTTGATTTTCTTGAAGAGTAGAGATGAGAGGTAGGGATAGTCCCACCGGGCGTGCCAATTTGTAAACACAAATTCGTGAATTAAATATAAAAACGCGAAAGTGCGAACAATTTTATTTAATTTCGGATTAAAACCGAGTATTTGCGGGTTACAATCTCTAATTTCTCCTCTGATTCTCTCTTCTTGAACTTCACTTGGATTTCTTGAGCTTTTGGAGCTGGATCCGCAGCCGAATCCTTTCCGATCTTGTATTTGGGGCTTTTATAACGTTAATCCAAAGGTTTAGCACCGTATTGTTGGATTAAACGCTGTATTTAGGGATTTTTGTGATGAACGTCGTTGAAGATCGTTCTTGAACTCGGGACTTTGTAACGTTAATCCAAGGGCTTGACGCCGTATTTTGGATTAAACGTTGATTTTCGGGACTTTTTGGGACTTTTCGGGACTTATTGGGACTTTTCCGTTGAAGATCCACGAAGAAATTTGAAGAAACGCCGAATCGAAGGGGCTTAACACCTTGATCTCCACTCGAACACTGCTTCTTGCTGCTTTTCACGAAGAACGCCTTGAAGAAACGCCGAATCGAAGAGGTTTAGCACCTTGATCTCCACTCGAACACTGCTTCTTGTTGTTTTTCACGAAGAACGCCTTTGAATCTCCTCCAATTGCTGAAGAACACTTTAAAATCTCTACAGAGAATTTTAGAGCCTTGAATGCTTCTGATTTCTTGATGATCAAAATGAATGAAATGAGGCCTCTATTTATAGGTGTAGGCCTGGAGATTTTTGTACAAGTGGTTAGGGCTTTTAATTCAAAATTTTGAATTGTTTGATGGGCTAAGAATGCATTTTGGGCTTAAATTATCAAACTTGGGCCCAATTTAATTTGTTTGACTTTAGAGGCCTGTTTGGATTTTCTGGATTTTAGAGATCCATCTTTACTTATCGAGCTTTAGAGACTCGTATTAATTTACCGGACTTTAGAGGTCCGTCTTGAATTTTCAATTGATTTATTGGGCTTTGGAGGGAATAATAATTAATTATATATTTACTTTTAGGAATTAAATTTATTCCAACAAATAAATAATAAATTTAATTAATATTTAACCCGTAATTTCCACGCGTCGCAATTTAATTTGTAATTGAATTTTACTCGTCTACAGTATTTGAGTCATAATTGATGGTGATTGTTGGCTTTGGAAGTTTGGTTGAGTTTTGTGGTATTGATTGATGCTTGCTTGTTCACTTTATTATGTGAAGATTGTGCTTGATTTGGTGCTCTAAATTCATGATTAGACAAGCTTGTGAGCTTTAGAGTCTTTAGACTTTCATATCTTATGGTCTATTTTTCTTCATGTGAGTATCATTCATGCTTGTGTACTCTAGAACTTGCCAATTGTCTTGTTTGAGTCTACTTTTTGTGTGAGATTTTTGAAAGTGATATAAGGCCATCTTTGTTTTGAATAGTCACTTAGCCAAATTTTCCATACCAAATGAAATTTCTCCGTAGTTAGCCACTTTGAGCCTATTGACCTATTTTCTTTGGCAACCTACAAATTTAGCCTATTTGTCTATCTTTTGTGAGCCTAAATTTCCCCTATGAACTAGTGGAGCTTGAAAGTTGACAAATGTGGTTGAATTGAAGTGAAATGTGAATTTGGTGGATTTGTTTGGTTTAAAAGTGAAAATATTGAAAAAAGAGAGAGAAAAGATGAATTGTGAGTTGTGAGTTGTACATGAAAAAGATTGAGTTGATGAAAAATGAAAAACATTGAAAAAGAAAACTCTCTTGTGTACAAACATTTGGTAGAGCTTGAAGATCAAAAGTGCTAAAAAAGTTTTGGTGATGAAGAATGTGCTTAAAGGAGTGAGCAAATGAATTATGGGAGTTTGGAATTTAGTTGCAATCGGCAAATTGTAATTTTCCTCTTGAGATTTAGAGACGTTCCTAGGCGTCTTTACTCTTCGCTCCACTAGTTTACGAGTCACTTTATCCAAACTTTTCTCACCTTAACCAAAAAGCCTATATTACAACCAAATGTGAAGTCCTTATTGATTCATTGATTGAACACTTTCATGTGGTGGAAAACTTAGACATTTGGCAAGCATATGGTGGTGCATTTGTGTGATTTGATTTTGAGAACATACATTTCCTTGATATACACTTTGAGTGATGAGAGATACACTTACTAGTGAGGAAATTGTGAATTGAGCACTTAATCTTGCATTGATTTGAACATAACTTGTGAACTTGTTTGTGAATTTTTGTACCTCTTGGCTTGACTAGATTGAGGAAATTAAAGTTGACAATCACTCATTCAATCTTGATTGAATTTCTTCGCAATCCTCTCACTTGTTCTATATTTCTTTCGTTGCTCGGGGACGAGCAACACTTTAAGATTGGGGGGGGGGGTTGATTAGTGTGAAAATTGCTTGAAATTCATGTGTTTATTTTGCATAATTTTGAGGATTTTGTTGTATTATTCACACTAAATTGACTAATTGCACTTGAAATGGGAAAGGTATGTGTTTTGTTATTTTTTTAGGTAAATTGAACTTATTTGGAAGCAAAATACATGTCTGAGAATTCATGAAGTCAAGAAGATAACTGCACCATTGGATGCGTCTCGAAAAAATGAGTGAAATGGAAAAAAGAATCAAGTCAATCGGAGGTCGGAAGCTCAAGATATGATCGAAACAAGAAAGTGTAAAACTGAAACAGATTCCACTCGGGCAGCCGAGTCAACCCACTCGGTTGACCGAGTGAAATCTGCTTCCAGGTCAGTTTCTGGACTTCCAACTCACTCGGTTGGCCAAGTCAAACCACTCGGTTGACCGAGTCAACTTGCTGATGCACGAAAATTCGAGAATTTTAAAGGATTTCAAGGGCCTAAGTGCAAATCTCGTCTCAAGAATTCTTCCAAGCTATAAATAGCTCCCCAAATCAGATTATTGAGAGGTTTTGCCTCATTTTCTACACACTCAAACCCTAGGTCATTTTCCTACAACATGTGATAAATAGAGGAGCAATTAGCATAGGTTTGAGGATCTTATCTCCTCAAACACACTCTTCATTTTTATGCTTTCTTAGTTTAGAATCATTTGAGTAGTTTATTTTCATGTAAGAATGGAGGAATTACAAGACTCAAGGTGATATTTTTCTTTTATTTAAGTTTTGTATGGTAAATTTCTTGTTTATTTATATTTCTTTTGTTGTTTTAGCCATGGGTGTTTTCCCAAACACCATGGGCTAAGCTTTTTATGTTTTGGGTGTTTGAAACCATGTGAATATTGAATGTGTGAATTGTTTAAGCTTTGATTATTGTTGATATTTGGATTATTGCTTCTCTTATTTGGTTTTATTGGTGCTTTGTGTATTAGCTTCTATTAATCCATATTTTGAGGCATGTTTAGCGTAGACGAGAGTTACATGAACATGTATAAATTTATGGTGTGAGTTGTTGGTATACAAATGCGTTTATTATACTTTTAATTCGTCGAGAGAGAGTTAATCGTATTAGAAATCCCATTAGGAGATATTAATTACTTGAATGGTTATTCGGGTAGTTGGTGAGGATTAGGAAGAGGTCTTATTATCGTGTTTGGGAACACCTTAGACGTAAGGCTATAGTACCCGAAGGGAAACGATTTTCATCCTAGCATCTTGATGCTCTTAGAAAATCCAAATTGAGGCATAAAAAATGTATAAGCAATCTCACTCTATTTCACAAGGTAGAGAACACCCGAAGCATTCACACACTTGCACTTCTTCGAATTTCATTCATAGTTTTTATTTGCTTTTAATTGTCATTTCCTTGTTTTCTTGGTGAGTAGTTAATTTATTTATTAGGATTTTGTTTAGTTTAATTAAATTCCTTTGATTGCTCTTAGCTTTAGTTCAAATTGCTCCCGAAACCGTAGCTACATTAGTTATGCCAACATACAACTCTTGGGATCCATTGCACTAGCCCACCTCCCGTGGTTCGATACTACTTGGTCGAAATACTTACGTGTATACTACTACGATCCCTTATGCTTGAGGGGAAGTAGTTAGTCAAAATATATAGACTAAAATTCGTTCAAGTCAATTGTCGAACATCATCAAGTACCTGTCTCATCTTGTGCGACGCATGAGAGTAGATACGAGTAGTAGAGTAGAATAAATACATTGAATATCAATCAAATGCAGTAATCAAGGTTTCGATCAAGATGACTTTTAACAAACTTAAGAGTCATCATAAGGATCTTTTAGAAATCATAGATTCCCCCTTAAATGTTTATTCCCTTAGTATTACCCTCAACTTTACCATCTTCCTCATCGGGTTGTTTGGTCATCTTGTCTGGCCTTGTATACCTGTCTGTTTGTCGAGGAGACGAGTGCTCTGTTTCTGTAGTAACTTGTCTTATCTCCTTACTTCTTTATGATGTACCTGTCTGGTTAGTACACAACTATATGCAAGTAGGGCCTAGATCAATTAGTCCTAGACTAATGCATAACTCTCTAAAACGTGCCTCAAGTAATGGTTTTGTAAAAATGTCAGCTCTCTAAATATCAGTATGAATATTTTCCATGCGAATATCCTTCTTTTCTACATGATCACGTATAAAATGATGCTTCACATCAACATGCTTACAACGTGTGTGCAAAACAGGATATTGTGTAATGGCAATTGCACTATTACTATCACAAATATAGGAACATTTGATTCATAGATATTATAGTCTCTAAGCTGTTGAATGAGCCAAAATAATTGACTACAGCAACTACCAGCAGCCATGTACTCGGCTTCAGTAGTAGAGGTAGCCACACTAGTCTGCTTTTTCGAAAACCATGAAATGAGTTTTGTGCCTAGAAATTGACAAGAACCAGAAGTAGATTTCCTATCTATTCTACAGCCACCAAAATCAGAATCAGAGTAGCCACTTAAAGATAAATCATCATTTGAGGGATACCATATACCACGATTGATGGTCCCTTTCAAATATTTCAGTATCCGTTTAGTGGTTTCCATATGACTCTCTTTTGGATTAGCTTGGAATCGAGCACATACACCAACAGAGAATGCAATATCAGGTCTACTAGCAGTTAAGTACAGTAATAAACCGATAAGACCACGATAATATGATTGATCAGCACACTTACCATGTTCGTCTGGATCCATCCTGTAAGTAGGTAGCATAGGTACTCCAGTAGACTTGCATGTTTTAATACCATACTTGTCTAGCAGATTTCTAGTATACTTTGCTTGATTTATGAAAATCCCATCGGGAGTTTGTTTTACTTGAAGACCAAGAAAGTAATTCATTTCACCCATCATCGACATTTCAAACTTACTTTGCATGAGTGTTGAAAAACTTTCACTCGGCTTTTTGTTTGGTGAACCAAAAATGATATCATCCACGTAAATTTGGACGAGTAAAATATCATTCCCTTCTTGTCTTCTGAAAAAAGTACGATCTACTTTGCCCTTAGTAAAACCATTTTCTAATAGAAAGAGGGATAGAGTGTCGTACCATGCTCTTGGAGCTTGCTTTAGTTCATATAAGGTTTTCTTCAATATGTATGCTTGATTGCCTTTGACTTCGAAACCTGGAGGTTGTTCAACATACACTTCTTCCGCAAGAATACCGTTAAGAAATGCACTTTTAACATCCATTTGATATACAGTAAACTTCATATAAGCAGCATATGCAAGGAACAATCGAATAGCTTCTAGTCTAGCAACAGGAGTATAAGTTTCATCATAGTCTATGCCTTCGGCTTGTGAATAGCCTTGGGCTACTAGTCTAGCCTTATTCCTAACGACTACATCATTCTCATCTTTCTTGTTTTTGAAAATCCATCGTGTGCCAACTACATTATGATGTTCCGGCCTATCAACAAGTTCCCAGACGTCGTTTCGAATAAACTGGTTCAACTCGTCTTGCATAGCGATGATCCAGTTACTATCAGCCAGTGCCTCTTTAACGGTCGTAGGCTCGATAGATGAAAGGAAACAACACCAGCAAAACATAGTTGGACTCGGCTGTTGTTGCGACTCAAAGAGTTGTCGTCTAGTCTTTACACCATTAGTAGAGTCACCAATGATATTTTCAGTATTATGAGCAGCTTTCCATATTTTTCTAGTCTTAACAGGCATACTATCATCATCTAACTCAGCTATAGCATCATGCATTTCAACATCATTTGTATCAACAGTTTTATGAGGAGTAGACGAGGCAACTAGAGCAGGCATGTCAACTGGTCTAATGGACTTACCTTGAGCACTTACCTTCTCCTTGTCATCTGATTCAAGAGCTTTCATAAATGGATTGTAGGCTTGAACTGATTCCTCATCAGATTGGATTATTAAATTATCCACTTTCTTACTGATCTGATCGGCAGACGAGTCCTGTCGAGATTCATTGAAAACAACATGTGGTGTTTCTTCCACACAAAGAGTTGAGTAGTTAAACACTCTAAATGCTTTGCTAGTCGAGGAGTATCCTAAAAATATCCCATCGTCTGCTTTTGCATCAAATGCATTTAACTTACTTTTCCCATTGTTATGGATGAAGCACTTACAGCCAAATATATGGAAATATGAAACTCTGGGTTTTCTACCTTTCCAAATCTCGTAGGGTGTCTTACCTAGTACCTTATTGATTGCGTTTCTGTTCTGGGAGTGGCATGCAGTATTGATCGCCTCTACCCAAAACTTTTGAGGAGTATTATATTCGGCTAGCATGGTTCTACAAGCTTCTTTAAGTGTCATATTCCTTCTCTCAGCTACACCATTTTGTTGTGGGGTCCTAGCTGCACTAGTAAGGTGCTGGATACCACGTTTAGAACAAAAATCTTTGATATAGCAATTAATGAATTCAGTCCCCTTGTCACTACGAATCTTGACAATGGATTGATTCTTCTCAACTTGTAACTTCTTTAACAAATCAGGTAGTAGAGTTTGTGTATCACTTTTCTTGTGTAGGAAGACTACCCAAGTGAACTTAGAATAGTCGTCTACCACAACAAGCGTGTACCTTCTACCATTCAAGGTTGGAGGAGTTATTGGACCATGTAGATCCATATGTAGTAGATCTAGAACTCTACTTGTTGAGAGAGTATGAATTGACTTAAATGAACCTTTTACCTATTTACCTTTCTGACACGCATTGCATACATGTGACTTGTAATAGATTTCGTTGGGTATACCTTCAACAAGGCAATCTCTTGCAATCTTATTAATCACCTTAAAGTTCATATGACATAGGCGTCTATGCCATAGCCAACTGATCTCTTTAGGGTTCTTACTAAGAAGACAAGTATCCCTCGTGTTGGGATATGAATATCCCTAGTTTAGTTTTGATAAACCAAATCAAACATGTAATAGGATAAGTTGTATTGTATAGACAACTTTATTATACATCTTGTAATAGATAGGACTCTGGTCAGAAGAGAAGACATGCAAATGCTCAAGAAGGGAAGAGAAGACCAAGACCAGAAGTCTCCTAGTAAGATGAGTTGAACTCGTCTTATAGGACAAGAAGAGTAAGAGTAAGATGAGTATACACCAGCAGAGTAGAAGTCATCTTACACAAGCAGAGTAGAAGTCTTCTTATACCAGCAGAGTAGAAGTCTTCTTATACCAGCAGAGTAGAAGTCTTCTTATACTAGCAGAGTAGAAGTCTTCTTATACCAGCAGAGTAGAAGTTTTCTTATACCAGCAGAGTAGAAGTCTTCTTATACAAGCAGAGTAGAAGTCTTCTTACCAGCAAAGTAGAAGTCTTCTTATACAATTAAGGGAAGACCAATCAGAGCTGGAATCAAGGATTGACAAGATATGTGCACAAGAAAGGAAAGTCAAAGATATGATTGAAATTACATGACAATGGTAATATTCAATCATATCCAATCAAGAGATTGTCAATTCCTCAATTAGTGGAGTTTTGAATGCCATCATCCAACGGTAACATTCAAACATCAACACTATATAAATGAGTCCATACATCATTGGGAACGTGAAGAGGTGTGAGATGCAAAGGTCGAGCAAAGGTCATAAACTCCAGAAATAAGAAGAGCTCAAGAAGATCATTCATGAAGATTCAACACGCATCACCTCATCCCCAGTGAGTGAACTCATAACATCTAAGCCAGTGCAACCACTTATATATATCCATAGCTTAGAGAGAATTTCCCAATCCTAGCATGAGGCTAAAACAAATTGTAAGGGAAATTCTCACCTAGTTCATATACACAAAACCCACCTTCTACCATAAAGCCCTAGAAGTCAAGTTGAGTGTTCGTCACTGTAAAGAGTCCAAGTGCTCTATAATCACTTGTGGAGTGCAAGTGCAAGTGCTTACAATCACTTGTGGAGACCGTAGCCGTTAGGACCGCTCAGATCTCAAAGTCCTACCCTTGGGACTATAAAGGACAAGCCCCTTGTAATTTTTGGTAAATTAAAGGGATTAAACATCACGTTAGGACGTGAGAGTGGACGTAGGAACGTATATCCGAACCACTATAAATTACTGTGTTATTTACATTTCTGCACTTTATTTTCAAGTCTTTTCATACATATTTGTGCATAAAATATTTTACAAACTGTATTTAAATAATAGACGAGTATAATCTTTATGGGCACACTACAATTCCGCACTTAACTCCGATAGGTAATTAATCAGCCGACTAACTAGTCCTAGGCCCCTAGTGAAATCAGCGGACTAGTTACTTTGAAGAGTGAGTTTATTTTCCACACAATCAGCAGACATCAAGTCAGCTGATCTTACACTCGTCTCAGGGACCAACACCTCGGACAGCTATTCTAATTCACAATATACACGCTGCCTTGTCTTATGCCGACGAGTAGTACAGTATGAGTCCTCTTGTCTATGATCTCGCACTTTCGGATTTTGAAATGTACCTTATAACCACGATCACAAAATTGAGAAACAAATAATAAATTGTACTTCAAACCTTCTACGTAGGATACGTCTTGTATCTCTACATCTCCATTTCTGATGTAACCAAAGCCTTTCGTAACAGCAGTTGAGCTATCACCGAAGATCACCTTGGGTCCTTCTTGATCATAGTAACTCGATAGAAGAGCCTTAGTACCTGTCATGTGGTGCGAACAACCACTATCGATGTACCAGGTTTCTCCTATAGAGCCACCCTTCTTATACAAGTCAAGTCGACCCTGCAATGATGATATTTAATAATTTAGGTACCCTCCTTGTTTATTGGGGTCCTGGGGGGTTAGTAGAGTTCAGTGGAATCCAAATATACATAGGAGTCCTGAACAAATTTGATCTCTTAAGCTTTCTACCATGCTTGTTGCAAAATAAGACCCTGTTGTCCTTATTTGGCCTATCATTAGTCGTGTCGACTCGTCTGAGGTAGCCTTTCGACTTAACCTCTACTTGAGTAGGCATGGGCCTTTGATAGTTAGAATAGGGCTTGTATGCATTGGGGCCATACGGTTTATAGACTCGTTTAAGTCTTTCCTCACTTATGATATCATATGACAAAGGTGGAGGATATAAGACAAGTTGAGTACGATATTTCGGAGCAACCTTCCTAGGTCTAGTTGAGTAGAGCCGAGACTGCCTTATGAAAGGAGGTCTAGGCTCTTTCCAACTAGCCTGTACTTGTCTAGAACTCGTCTCCTGAGGATACCAATCTTCGTATCTGACCTGGTTTGGTCGTCCACGACTAGTGGTCCTCTTTTGATTCGTTCTAAACGGAACAGGTCTGTTGTTAACATTCTTTTTACCACCTCTGGTAATCGGAGTGTTAACTCTAGTCTGCTTCTGTACAACTCCTTTGGGAGTTATTCCAATATCGTATTCCATTGGTCTTTTGCCTTTATCATTTGTCAAAGAACTTGAACTAGCAGCAGTAGGGTTCTTAATGACATGAGTAGACGAGTTAGGTGTTTCAGCTCCCAACCCTATCTTGTCATCTGGAGCCCTATACCTATCTGACAGTTGTTGATTAATCTTTGAAGATTTAACCAAGTCAGTAAGTTTAAGGTCTAGATTTACGACTTTAGTTTCTAAGAACTTATTGCGCTCTTCAAGTTTTTTGCATTTGTTCTTTAAAACATTGAATTCATTAGTCTCAGTAGCATGTCTTTTTAGTAAATCTTGATATAACTTATCTGTTGACGCGCACTTGACTTTAAGTTGTTCCAACTCTTCTGTCAAGCGTTTGTTTAGGACAATTATATTAGGATCTACTTTAGACTGAGCTTCTTTAAGATCAATGATTTCTTGTTTTAAAGCGATGTTCTCGTCGCTGACTTCAATGAATGCCTTGTTAGCAAGTAGGAGGTCTTCTTCAGTCACACTAGTAGAGTGGTGAAGACTACTCCCTACTTCACTATCGGCAGTATCACTTTCATCAGAATCCGATTCATCACATGATTGAAACGATGTTGCAGATGATACCTCTTGTTCGATTTTTGCCATGCAGCAAAGTCCATCATCAACTATGAACGCTTCTTCGTCTTCATGATCAGACGGGTAGCTAGATGAAGACGATGGTAACTCGTCTGAATCCGTCTCAGAGTCATCATTAGTCATCATAGCCCTCTTACCCTTGTTGTATCTTCGTTCACGCCTTGCTTTCCGTTCTTCACGATCATCAGTTCTTAGGTCCGGACATTCGTAAATGTAATGACCTAGTTTCTCACAATTATAGCATAATAGATCGTTAGTAGACTTTTTCACAAGAGAATTATCCCTTCTCTTATCTCGTCTATCAGAACGCCTAATCTTCCTGTCCTCAGAGTCCCTATCTCGTCTGTTTCCTTTCGAGACTTCGTCTCTCCTTTCGGACGAGTTTCGATCTCGTCTGGTCTCAGACGAGTCCTTAGTAGCGGAACCTCTAAAGTCTTTGTAGAACTTCTTATATCTACCGTAGCGCTTGTTTAACCTGTCGAACTTTCTAACCATAAGATTCACCTGATCTTTCAGACTTAGATCAGTCCTGCCTAACTCGTCTCTAACACTAGCAGACTTAGTCTTAGACTTGCCTACTCTAGAGCTCTTAGACGAACTAGACTTAAAGGCAACATTCTTCGACACAACTTTCTCTCTATCACTATTGGAAATAGTATCATCCTCATCTAGATCAAACTCGTGAGCTTTCAGAGTTTGGAACATTGTCTTTGCTGACCACTCATCTATATCCTGAGTATTCTTTATGATCATTTTGACCATTTTCCATCTAGCATCAAGACTCTTAAGAATTCTCAAGTTTATTTCACGAACAATATATGTTTTGCCAAGTACTTCCAAATCATTCATAATTCTTGTAAAACGAGTATTTAACTGGTCTATTGTTTCACCAGCCTTCATCTTAAATGATTCGAACCTCTGTACAGCTGTGGAAAACTTGTTTTCTTTGATCAGGGAGGTCCCTTCACAAATAACAGCAAGTCGATCCCACATTTCCTTGGCTGACTTACATTTTAATACTTTCCCAAGATACTCGTTGGGTAGGGTATGTAAAATATAGTTCTTAGCCAAGCTGTCCAGGTTGTTCTGTCTCATTTCCTCAGAAGTTAACTCTGACCTGGGTTTGGCGACGAGTACGCCAACAACTTTTGTTCTGTCCAGAGTGGCAGTATTAGGCACCATTGTCGTGATTGGTCCATCTTGAACAACAGAGATCATAAGATCATGAGTCGAACTGAAAATTGCCTCCATTCTCAGTTTCCAGTAATCAAAATCCTGGATAGAAAACTTAGGAAGTTTGTTAGCACTAATTTCCAAAGACATGATGTCAAGAAGATTAGTAGAATGCAATTTTAGATCAAAGATACAGATAAATTCAAGAACAGTGATGAATCAAGAACAATAGAGAACCAAGACTTCACCCAAGTCTTATAGAGGTTATCAAGAAACAGCAGTCCAATGAACTACTGCTCTGATACCACTTGTTGGTCCCTAGTTGAGTAGATAATATTGAGTAAGCTAGGAAAATGTCTAGAGGGGGTGAATACACTTTTCAAAATCTTTCAATATATCAGAATACACAATGCGGAAATATCAGATTTATCAATGAGCCCAACAAATTTATACTCAACTATATTCGAAAATGAACTTCTGTTATGAACACTAGTCTTGTCTATTCTATATGCAGTATTAATCAATTAACAAGTAATCAATCAAACAACAAATAAAGCAGTAAAGTAAACAACACACAAGATTTATAGTGGTTCGACAACTTGTCTACATCCACTCTCACAAACCCAGTTGTAAAATTCTTATTACTCTTCTCTTCGAGTAGTGTGTTCTTGTGGCTTTAAGTCCCAAGAAATAAAACTTCGATCTTTTCGATTATATCTCCAGATATATCTTCGATCTAGCAACTAGTGATTTTACAAGTAACTAGCAACTTGAACAAAAAACAATAAACGAAAACTTCTCTAGTCCAGTAGTAGCCTTCTTCAAATTTGTCACTTGTCTTCTGGCTTCAACTTTCTGAACTTCAACTCTGCGAGCTTCTTTTCTTTGAATATCTCTTAGTAATAACTTCAGTATATCGAGTTTCAGTAGTCCTGAATCGTATAATACCTTCAAGTATTTATAGACTTCTGAATATCAAGAACTTTCTGTTATCAACTACCTTTTCTTGATAACTAACTTCAAATGGTTTCTTCTTATCCATCCACGCGTTTCTTCAGTTAATTAGTTATTCCATAACTAACTCTTCAATATATATCTTCATACGCGTTTCTGACTTAAGTAATTTCTTCTTTCACTTGCGCACTTGTCTAGTCTTCCACACTTAGACAAATCTTCAGTCTTTTTCTTCACTTGTCTTGTCTTGTAGCGAGTCTTCATCTTCAGTAGACTTCCATAAAGAACTAATCTAGTCCTTATCATCTAATCTTAACAAGACTATTACATTACATTAAACTTTATAAACCAGCTTAGTCAACTTAAAATCTATACATCAATATGAACAACATATAAACTATGAACTTCTATACATCGTTTATTCGCTCATCATAAACCTATACACAGTACTTATAAAAACGCACTTGTCTTTCATTCATACTTAAACTTTTCTTTCATACTTTTGTACTCTACTGATCTTCACAAGACGACTTCCATAACTAGATCAGTCAACACTTAGAAATATATTCAAGTCTACTTTTTGGCTTATCAAAACTACTTCAACATCAATTAGGGCTTATATTAGGATTCATATCCCAACAGGGAGTATTAATTGTATTATGTTTTGTTATATACAAATATATATATATATGACATTGCTAACAAATTAAAAATAATGGAAAAGTCTTATATGCACCCTACACACGCAAGTAAGATTCGTACACACTATATTTGACCAATCTTCCATATAGACCTGAACCCGCCCCCGTCTCCACTTTGTATTCAGATTCCAACTACCCAATCCGTCCAAGTCCGTCCAGATTGTTGCCCTATTTTCTTTTCTTCCATTCTTCTTTCTTCTACCTCTATTTTTTCTTCAACCTTTCACGATCTAATCCAACCTCAATCCTATTTAATATGGATCATATTCACAATTAGTTGTCCCAGCTCCGGCCTGTGATGAGAAAGGAGGCGAAATGGGAAAACCACCGCCCTTGAATAAGTGAAGCCAAGTAGGTTTCCGCCCCTTCGACAGCTAATTCCGGCGCCGATGCCTTCCTCACCCATTTTTGTAGCTTGGTTGTATGAATTGATATGGTAATTTAACGAAAAATTGTTATTTAGAGAAATGGGTGGTGTTTAGAGGACATTACAACAAAATAAACTAATAATTGAGAGGATTTCGCATCGAAATCACTAAAATCAAGTCAAAATGCTTGAATTGGCCGTGATTTTCTTTTTCAAATGTACTGTTGTGCTCGAGTGTATATGTCAGTGTGATTTTGATGATTTATTTGGCTTTTTTTTTACAATATTTAAATGGATTTTTCTCTTGATTATCTGGTACATTTGTTGAGTAATGAAGTTGTACCTCTTCTTGTTCTACTTTACTTGAACAGTGAAGGTAGTTTTAATATTATTAGTGATGAAAAGTGATAATTTTTAATACTGAAAAGTGGTAAATATTATTATTAAAAAGTGTTGTTTCCTACTAAAAAGTGGTAACTATTATAAGTGAATGAAAATTGATAATTATTATTAATGAAAAGTGTTGTTTCATAATAATGAAAAGTGGTAACTTTTATTACTAAAAAGTGGTAACTATTATTAGTGAAAAATGGTAACTATTATTAGTGAAAAATGGTAAATATTATTATTGAAAAGTGTGTTATAATACTGAAAAGTGGTAAGTATTATTATTGAAAAGTGTTTGTTTTATAATATTGAAAAGTGGTAAGTATTATTATTGAAAAGTGGTAACTATTATTAATGAATGAAAAGTGGTAATCTTTAATATTAAAAAGTGTTGTTTTATAATATTGAAAAGTGATAATTATTGTTAATGAAAAGTGTTGTTTTATAATACTTAAAAGTAGTAATTATTGTTAATGAAAAGTGTAATCTTTAATACTGAAAAATGTTTTTTTTTTTCTACTGAAAGTGGTAATCTTTAAAAACTGTAAAAAGTGGTAATAATTGTAGTAGTAATTACTGAAAAATGTTGTTTTTTATGAATGAAAAGTGGTATTTTTAATTATTGTAAAGTGGTATTTTTTTTAAAATAAAAATATTTTTTAAAATTGTGAAAAGTGATAATAAATGTAGTGTTGAAATTATTTTAATTAAAAAAAAATTATATATATTAACCCATGACCTCAAACCTTGGTTAATACTTTATAACCGCCTCGCCAGCAATTATTTTGTTTAAAGTTTCCGCTTTTATAATTAATAATAATGGTTGACTGATCGCATATAGTGTGCACGGTGCACACTATGCACTAGAGACCAACTCAAAAATAACAGTTATATCACATTTTATATGGAGGGTTTTTCAATTATATCACATTAATTCTTTACAAATCTTTCAAAAATTTTACATTTATATCAGGTTCTTTACCAAAATAAGTATATTCTTACATATCAAATAATTACAATTATATCACAGTTTTTAATTAATTGCCAAAATAATGATTATTTCAAATGTATAAGAAAAGTTACAATTAATTGAATTAAGCCCTTTTCCGTTAAGAAAATTAAGTAGTTAGGCGTTGCTATCATTTAATTTTATATAGTTTATCATAACCCTCATTTATAAGCTTTTCATTAGGTGATGACAACCACAGAACCACTTCAATTGATCAAGAAAATAAAGAAGACAGTTTTTCAAAAAAAGAAAAAAAGAAATTCCCCTAAATAAACACAAAAACTTATATGCAATATTACATACATGCAATATTGACCAATTAAGTCAATTGATCTAAAAATATTGACTTATTAAGTCAATGAGCTGAAAATATATATTATTAGGCCACCATTAATTCATTTGAGTTAATTCTTAATTTATTTGTCAACTGGCCCGCTCGTTTTCTAATTTTGACCAAAAATTTTAACCCGTTTATTTTATCAATTTCTGTGATTTTTTTATCTTTTATTTTATTGCCGAACGCGGGATATTAAATGTAGTAATTCAAATTGTAATATGTAGTAACACACATTATTTTATGTAGTAATAACACAACCTATTTTATATAATAATACAAATTATTTTATTTAGTAACACATTTTTTTCTAGTGTTTTTGTTAATGTAGTAACTCATATTATAATATGAAGTAACATATATTATCGCATTTAGTAAACACCTAATGCAAATCATTTGATAAAGTTACATATAGTAACAAACACATATTCAATGTAGTAATTCAAAGTGTAGTATGTAGTAACATACAATTTTTTATATAGTAATACCGATTCTTTTATGTAGTATTTATTTCTAGAATTTTTATTGATTAAGTAACTCACATTATAGCATATAGTAACATATATTATTGCATGTAGTAATATAAAATAACCTTGATCCATAATAATTATTAAAGAATATTTAAAGAAATATAAAATATTTAAAGATTAAGGCCGTCGTAAATTGCAGCGTTCGGTCGCGGCCTGGGGTGGCCGAAAACTGCTCGGAGAAGACGACTAAGTACAATTTTTGCTAGTGGGTGTATTTATAAAAATTATGGGTGTGAATTGAACTGTCGGTGGGTGTATTTATAAAAAATGTGATTGAGCTGTCAATGAATGTATTTATAAAGAATGTGAGTGTGAATGACTAATACAATATATTTACATAAACCAACCCATAAATAAAAGGAAATCGTCTCAATTCAACCCAAATATACGTCCAAGCTGTCTGGTTATTACTTGCACGAGCAACATCAAGTTCCAAAATCCTGGAAAGAAAAACACAACTAAAACCAACGAAAAGAGGAGCACCTTTTCAACAACACTAACAAAATAAATTAAATTAAGAAAACTGGAGATCAATCCCACTGTCCAATTAATCTGAAACCTAGAAAGGAGGAGCACACTTCTAAATTTCAAACCTACACCACTTGGTCAATTCCTTGAGGTTTAATCCTCCATAGTTCGAGTTTAAAGTCAGAGTTTTGCGCTCTGTATGGACATGGCCCCATAAAAATTATTTACACCTTAGAAGTTTCGAACCTGAAACCTATTCGTGATTAGTTGAGAATAGAGGCACTTTCACCATCGTGAAGGATAATTAATTTTAAAAAATGACGAAAATTTTAATAAAATCTAGAATTGAAATTTAACATGAAATTTTAAAAATTACTCCGTATTATAATATAGTATTGATATATTCAATTTAAAAACACGATAAAATTCTATGTTCAAAGTGAACATATATAAATATTATATAAATACTGGCGGAAGAAGAATAATTCATAATATAATACAATACAATGGAAAATTAAAATTAATATGAAAATGATAACTATATTAGGTGAAATGACTTTTTTTGGAAAAATTTTGATACTAACTCATCATTCATATGTTTTGAAAAATAACTAAATTATTTAGGTGAATTGAGAAGAGATTATTTGGAATATAATCTCTTACACTACTTAAAAAAAACTCTTACGCATATAAATTTAAAATGAACTCGTTAATTATATAGCACCTCTCAACACCTATCTTTCCACAAACAAAAACAACTATTCTCAAAATTATGAGCACTCCAAGCCTTTCTGCACTAATTACCTTCATCCTTCTCATATTTTCGTGCTCATCAGCGCATGATCAAAATTTTCTCAAATGTCTTTCTCAAAAATTTCAAAACTTCTCCTCCATTTCCAACCTTGTTTACACCCTAAACAACCCTTATTACTCTGCTGTCCTAAACTTCACCATTTGGAATCTGAGGTTCACAACACCCTCTACACCTAAACCCCAAGTTATCATAACCCCTGAACACGAATTCCAAATCCCGCCTATCATACTCTGCGCTAAACAAACCAACATAGAAATTAGAACTCGAAGTGGTGGCCATGACTTCGAGGCACTATCCTCTGTCTCAAACGTGTCATTTGTAATCGTTGATTTGATCAAGCTTAGTGAAGTAACTGTTGACGCTGCGTCGAAAACTGTGTGGGTTGAAGCCGGTGCAACCCTCGGCTCCTTGTATTACAGAATCGCTGAGCAAAGCCCGGTTTTAACATTCCCTGGCGGCGCCTGCGCCACGGTCGGTGTTGGCGGGTTCATCAGTGGAGGAGGCTACGGTTTCTTGATAAGGAAATACGGAATGGCTGCAGATCATGTCCTCGATGCAAGAATAGTCGACGTTAATGGAAGAATTCTCGATAGAAAATCGATGGGCGAGGATCTCTTCTGGGCGATCAGAGGCAGTGGAGGTGCCAGCTTTGGCGTAATCGTTGCGTGGAAGCTACAACTGGTTGATATTCCCGCAACAATCACTAATTTCGCTGTCCAGAGGACGACGGAACAGAACCTCACTCGACTCATTCACCGCTGGCAATACGTGGCACCTAAAATGGACACGGATGTAAGCATGTTAATCAATGCTGTAGTCACGAACATCACAATTGATGCTAGTTTTTTCGGGCTTTTCCTTGGCGGGATAGACGGATTATTGACACAGATGAATCGAAGTTTCCCCGAGCTGGGGATGGCGAGGGAAGACTGCACCGAAATGAGCTACATCCAAGCAATTTTAACGTACAATGAATACCCAATTGATGCACCCGAGACTCTATTGAGCAGAGTTCAGCCCAATAAATCGTACATGAAAAGAAAAACAGATTACGTCGAAAAGCCCATCCCTTGGGCAGGGGTTGAAGGCCTGCTCGAATATTATTACGAACCAGAAGCCAGGCTGTCTACGCTTTCCTTCGTTCCATACGGGGGACGAATGGCTCAAGTGCCTGAATCCGCCATTCCTTATCCTCACAGAGCTCGTAACTTGTTTCATATGTATCATACAGCCTTTTGGGAAGGAAGTGACAATCAAAATTCAGACAGGTACATAAATTGGCTTGAGAGGGTGTACTGTTACATGACTCCTTACGTGTCGAAGAATCCGAGGAGTGCGTACATCAATTACAGAGACATCGACATTGGAGTGAATAAGGCTAACGGAAAGACGAGTTACGCACAAGCAAGCAAATGGGGTAAGAGGTATTTTAGGGACAATTTCTATCGCCTAGTTTGGGTGAAAACCAAAGTTGATCCAACCAATTTCTTCAAGAATGAACAGAGCATTCCGTCACTAAAAATGCAATAAGACGGTACACTAAGATCTTAATTATGTCCAAACATATATACGCCAATGATTTTGTAATTGATTGATTTACTTTGATTTTCATCACTGTATTTGGTTATGATGAATAAGGTGCTGTACCAAATATCCTTTAGAAATAAGACTATACTGTTCTTATGCTAATATTGATGGATTTAATGAAGCAATTTTCTGTGGTGTTGTTTACTAGGAGTAAAATGTTTGCAAACTTTAAGGTCAAACCAAAAAAGTTTTTGTGGCTTTTTTTTTTTCCTTTACATAATTGGTTTTCTTCCTCCAAATTCAAAAATTATTTTAATTGAATTCTTTTATTTTTCATTATTAGAGATAGTTGTGGGGTCTTATATTTTTTCATTTAAATATGTGAGTTTTTTTTTTTTTTTTAATTCAAATTTCTTTTATTTAGTTACTTTATTTTCATTAATAGCAATAGTAGTATCTTTATTACTTCCTCCGTATCAAAATAAGTAATATTTTAACTACCTACAAAAGAATTAAGAAATTCAATGTTTGGACAATTTTACCCCTACTCATTTTTTCTTTCTCCAATCTTCTCTCTTCTCTTATTTTCTCTCTTCTCTTATTTTCTCTCTCCTTCATTTCCTAACATATTTATGATAGTTTTTTTTTTTTTTGAATTACATTAAACACCCTCCCCTTTTTTTCCCCTCCCCATGACTCGAACCCAAGATCTAATGTCTAGATAGTGGTGCTTTAACCATTTGAGCAATCTCACTTTGTCACATATTTATGATAGTAGGAAAGATATGGGAGATTATAATAAATAATTTCCTTAATTAAAATAACTCTTACAGATTTTTAGTGGAGGGTAAATTGGAAAAAAGGGGGTGAAAATAGTTAAAACATCAAATAAATTGAGACAAAAATTGTAGCCTAAAACATCACTTATTTTGATATAGAGGAGTATTTTTATACTCACTCAATCCCTAACTCATTTATAGAGTGTCTACATCTCACTATCTCTCTCAACATTTTCTAAATCTATCTCTATATCTATATTTTTATTACTTCTCATCAATTCAATACCATTTTATTTAATACTCACTCCGTCCTATTTTGAATTCACCATTACAATGTGCGTGCGAAGTTTAATACAAACATTGTTTATTAGTATTAAATAAGATAAATTAGAGGTTATAAAAGTCTTTTGAGTAATAAAGTAGAGTAATAACATATTGTGAATAGTAAGATGGGTAATTCTTATGGTAGTCCAATTTTACAAAGTGACTATATATAGTCACTTTGTCGAATCACGCCACGTGGCGTCATAAACGTCGTAACGACCTGTTACCTGTTATACAGGTTTAACTTATTTATATCATTTTTTAAATTGTATTTTGTTATTTATTATATTACCCTACTTTTATTTAAATTATTTTTCATATATATATAAGTAAAATTACTGTTCTACCCTTTCTTTATACAAATATTATCTATTTTCAAATTTAGTGATTCCTTACATTTCTAATTCACCCCACCCCTTTGCATAAATTAATTAAAAGTTACAATTATAAAAATAAATAAAAATTAGATGAAAAAAAAACTATCCTTCGTCCTCATAGAATGCCTGGAAATTCAGCCCACCATAATCGCCGTCGTACTTCCATTGGCGAAGTGTTTTCGTTCACTTTTCCAAACTTAATCAATACCAATAGTTTTCATCTTGATCCTGAGATCATTTCCCCCATATTTATTTTTCACTTTGTTGTCTCTATGCTCTTCAATTTAACTATTAAAATCGTGATCTTCGCGATAATGAATAATCATCATCATGACTTTCTGTTCCCAACCCTCACTCTATTTACCATTCTAATCGTTTTAGTTGTCCTGTCATTTTTCGATACTCCATCGTCAAGTTCATCAACCATTGCACCAAATTGCAAAAAAAAATCAGTTTCAAAACTTTTACGCTTATTTGATGCTTCTCAACATTGCTCCATATTCTTCGCGATGATGGAAGGAAGGAGAGGCGTTGACCCTGAATGTTTAAGTTTTACGATTTTTTATTGTGGATTTTTTTTCTAGGCCGTGTTGCAGAGTTTAGGGAATAAGATGATTAGAGATGGGAGATAGGCAGTTTAAGTTTGGATGACATTAGGTTTTGTAAAAAATTGGAGTATAAAATTTTATTTAAAATTAAATCATTTTAATTTAATGTGACCAAACAATTTGGAAAAAATGGGGAACTAGATGGAAAGGAGAAGATTAATTTAGAATTTTAAGGATATAGATGTCATTTTATAATTAAATGTTTATATTATTTTAAATTATAAAATGATATTTTTGTCATTTTATATTTATTAATATAATTTATTAGTAGGGCAATGCAGTGCGATTGCATATTGCAAAGAGCAACTGCACCAATGCGAAGTGCAATCATATAAAAGAAAATGCATACGTTGGATTAACGATCCAATGACATTTAAATGATTGTTTGTTGTAAGACAGGGCGAAACCTGTCTTACCGTAGAAAGACCCAACTTTTAATTAATTTGATTTGATTTATTCTTTGTTATTAATTTTATTAATAACATAAGGGTAAATATGTAATTTTAACATTACATATTTTAATTAAATTAATAAATATAATAAATTATTTTATTGTATAAGGATAAAAATGTAATTTTACAATAATATATTTTAACTAATTTAATTTAATAGAAAATATAAATTTATGACACATTACGACAATACATACCGTAAAATTTACAAAAGGTAACAGGTCATCAAATTTAAGCATTTAGATTAGATTTTTAAGAGTTTAATCACTAGGAAGGACAATCCTATAGACCAATATTCAAATAAAGGAAACAAACTAAAACAATACAATTAAGGTCAAATTAACTTGTTAATACCCAATTATGCCCCTTGGTTTGAAATCAAATCCTCATTCCCACAACAACCGATAATTACTCTTTAAAAACCATAATTAATTTATAATTTAAATTCCACTTTCCCTAAAATTTTGAAGTTACTATTTCATTTCATTATAATTCTCAACCATAACCCTAGCTTGCTCCCAGCCGCCGCCGCCCTCACCGCGGCCGCTTTTGCCACCGTAACTCTCACCTTGTTCTCTGGATCGTCGTCCGCCGCCGTCCGCCGTCTTTATGGGCCGAAACCCTAACAGCCTTCGCCGTGGATGTGTCTCTGTGACTCCGCCATTCACCAGATCGGCCGCCATTCTCCCAGCCGCATCCTCTGTGCCCTGTAGTAGAGCAGCCGTCGTTCCCCGCCGTCGAAGCTCCTCTGCGTGCAAACTTGAATATTTGGCGTGAAATTGATGAAGATAAGGTAAGGGTTTTTGCTCTCTCCCTCTCTTTTTCTTACTTGATCTAGAACGCCGAACGCGTTTCTTGATTTTTTGTTTTGAATCTGTTTTTGTTGCAGAGGAGTTCGCGAATCTCCGTTATATGAATGAAGTAGAAAACACCTATCGATATGTATATTGGCGTGAAATTGATGAAAGATCGGGTAAGGATTTTTCTCTCTCACTCTCTTTTTCCTACTTGATCTCGAACACCGAACACGTTTATTGATTTTTTTTGTTTGTTTTGAATTTGTTTTTGTTGCAGGAGTTAGCGAATCTCCGTTGTGTCAAGTTTTGGGGCTTGATGAAGATTGGGTAAAGGTTTTTCTCTCTCCCTCTCTTTTTCTTGATCTCGAACACCGAACACGTTTCTTGATTTTTTGTTTCGAATTTGTTTTTGTTGCAGAGGAGTTAGCGATTCTACACCGGGGCTAGTTTTAGGGCAATATGAATGGAGTAGAAAACACCCATCAATGTGGTATTGTTACTCTGTTTTTCGTTTGTCTGATTTTGTTTCAAAGTTTTATGATCCGTTGTTAGATTAAGAATGCAACGTTAGAAAATTTGGGGTTTCTGAAAATCCTGTTTACTTTTTGAAATTCTCTAGTTTATATTTCAATTGGGGGATTACTCTTCATTTTCGTATTGTTACTATGTTTTTCGTATTCTGGTTTTGTTTCAAAGTTTCATGATCTCTTGTTAGAATAAGAGTAGTATATGTATATGCCCCAAATATTTGAATTGATTAAGAGAAAGATCTTATATTCTCTTATTTGTCTTCTTCGGTTGACTCATTCTCTTATAATTGTATGATAACAATTAGGGAAATCAAAATGCCTCAATTTCAATATAATGACTGAATTAGCTGTCTCTTACTTCTGCACAGTTGTTTGTTGCTTCTTTGATATAGTTGCTTATAAAAATACCACAAATGCCAACACGTAACATAAGCCAAATGTTCTAAAATTACTAACTTGTTAGTGTTTATTTGATATTATTGAGATTTACGATTTTACGTCTGTTCAGTTGAAAAAAAGATCAAAGGAGCTGACTACCTGTAAAATTAAGTGTTATGGATGCCTTATTGACAAGTCCTGATGTCTGACAGTTTGATTTTCTTTATGTAGTTTCAAACTACTGCACCTAAGAGTTGTTTTATGCGGCCGCTTGGAGGTATCCTTGCCCCCAAGAGAAAGCCTCATAGCTTCTGGTAATCCCTTTGTTGATATGGACAATCTCAGTAGATAGCTTTTTGACATTATAGAGGAGGAACCTGGTCAACCTCTTAAGGCTGTTTTCAACAAAATTTCATCGGAGACAATTGCAGCTGCAAGCTTGGGACAAGTTTATCGAGCCACTCTCCGATCATCTAAAGAAGATGTTGCAATTAATTATGGTTTCAAGTTCTATGTTCAATTGATTTTCCTTTCTCTACTTTGATTTTAAAGCTTTTGTAGCTCTTGCATATATTCTTTATAATTTTTGAATCTTATGGAATAATACATTGACTATATGCAACATAATATTTGAATATCTTATTGACTATATGCACCGTTTTTTTACATATATGCTTATATATTTGCATATTTTATATAGATGATATATATTGTTATATATATATATATATATTATCTAAAATGTAATTACACAACAATTGAATAGTTTATTTATTTAAAAATAAAATTCATAGATTTTATAATATAAATAAAGTGAAGTAATATTATATTATTAAATTAACCCGTTCAAACCCAAAGAATCATATCTATATTAATTTTTTAAAATAAAATTAATATTTTAGAACATTTTATTACAAATATATTGTTCTATTGCATATTGTCACGTATTTTAAGTTATATGCAACATATTTTTGCATATGTCAACAAGAATATGTAACAATTTCTTGCATATATGTTTTTAAATCTGCATATAAAGGAATGATATAGAACCAACCAATTTATTTTTTTATGGAATTGAGTTGTCACCAAATCATTATCCACATAATCAATTACTATAATTTAAAATAAATAATTGAAATTTATTAATATATTTTAAAAATGAGACTACAAATCTTTCAAATTCAAATAAATTTTTTAATATCTTAGCTCTAATTTTCATTAAAATTTTAAATTTAAAAAGAAATCAATTAACACAATATCCTGAAATTTATTAATATATTTTAAAAATAAATACAAATCTTTCATATTCAAATAAAATTTTCTAATATCTTATCTCTAATTTTCATTAAATTTTTAAATTTGGAAAGAAACTAATTAACGCAATTAACGATTCTGTGTACATAGTTAGTTTTATTAATCTTTAACTAATTAATTAAAATATAATTTCGTTAATTAAGTAATAAAGAGGGTAGTTTTGGACATGTATCATGGATTTTGTCCCTATTTGAATTAAAGAAAAAAGTTGTCTTTCTATATAAATTCTATAGGTGAAATGTCCTTATGAACAATTCCCCCGATTTTTAATGGCTTAGATTAACTGACTACGATAGTCATTACGCCACCTTATGACACCCTGACTACATGTAGAAGGTCCCAAGTTTAAGATAATGACATATATATTGTGTAATTTTGAGATGTTTAAAGAGTGTAGTTTAAAGTGAAAAAATTATTTTATTATCGAGTTAAGAAATTATCAATCTAATATGGGACGTCCATTTTTTACAATTGATGAATCTAAAATGAAATGGAGAGAGAGCTATATTTCTTAAATTTTGTGCAAAAACCAAACGAGTCAATTACAGAGGGACGCATGGGGTATATTTTAACCCTAAAATTTTATTATGATCTTCTTATGAAAGTAATATTTCTTTCTCTTATATTTTATATTTGTTCAAAGTATTTTCTATCGGTCTTTAGTCTTCAAATTATATAGTAAGTCTCTAGTAGAGCATTTTGTAATTTTATATTAAAACGGTATATTATATATACATATATATATATACATTATTTTATTTAACGGTATATTATATATATATATATATACATTATTTTAATAAATAATATTATAATTTGACCTTCTATATAAGCAAATCTTGTTATATATTTTATATATTGACATATTCTATACTCCCTCCATCCACCAAATGTAGTCCCATGGAGGAGGGGCACAAGTTTTAAGAAAAAAATAGATAAAGTAAGGGTATTATAGGGTATTGTGGGGTCCATTGTGAATAAAATGATTGTTTGTGAATAAAGTTGATGTCAAATTGAGTAATTAAGTGATGGTTGAAGGGTGATAGTTTCCATAAAGTGTATGAGACTACATTTGGTGGATAAATAATACTCCCTCCGTTTTTTAATAAGTGTCACTTTGACTTTTTAACTAATTTTAAAATAAGTGTCATTCTGAGATTTTTTCTTTAATTTTGACTAATTTACCCTTATTCATTTATCATATATATTATTCATAAATAAATTCCATAAATATTGTTTATACCATAATTAATTTAGTTTATGAATACTGACTACATTCTTGACCACATTCTTTATAAAAAAATATTTCTATATAAAAATTAGTTATAATTAATGAAGGGTAATATAGACCACAATTTATAATCTTAATTTGTTGAAAAAAGTTAAAGTGACATTTATTTAAAAGTGGAGGGAGTATAAGGCAAATGAGACTACTTTTTATGGACGGAGGGAGTATATTTTTAGAATTTATATTTATATTAATTTAATTTTTTTAATTTGTGTAAAAATTCCTGGAACTGAGGGTGACACATCCATTAGGGATTAATTAAAACTCAATTCCTCTATTAATTAGTCCTACACCTATTTTTGGGATGAACTAGTACTCCCAAATTAAAATTATTCGAATTCGACGACACTTGTGATTTGGTGGCAAAATTAAATCTGATATGGCAAATTCTATTTTAACACACCATTTAAAAAATCAGTTTACAGAAAGAAACGCAATGGTTTCATGGTAATGATTATTTTCCATTTCAAACTGACTTATATATGTATACGTAGAGAATAATCTATATTTTAATTGTATACAAATAAATTTATGACGCTGTTTACAAAAATAACAATTTTATCAAATTTGTTCACTCCATTCATCGGATCAAAGGCTATTCTAGTTTCAATAAATCTCACCCTTAGATGAGATAATAATGATATAGCTAACTTAGATGATTGTTGGAATTAATTAGAGATTAGAACGTACAACCTTGTAATTAGTAATGCAACAGAATATATCTCGAACCTGATTGAATTCCACGTACGTATTGTGATCCTCGTAGTCAGAACACAATCAAATAGCACTACAAAAAACGCGGGGTTTGCCGACGAAAGTCTACCGACGGAATATTGGAATCGACTGACTTCCGACGGAATCCAACATCCGTCGGGACCGTCCGACGGACTTCCCGACGGAATTTAGTTTCACAGTCAAACAGTGTCGTTTTAGCCTTGCTTCCCGACGGATTTTTCCGTCGGTCGTTCAAATTTCGACTACCGACGGAATAATCCGTCGGTAGCCGACAGAATTATTCGTCGGTAGCCGACCCGCTTTGACCCACCGCCTCGGATACCAATGAAAAGACGCGTGGAATAAATATTCGCGTGCTACCGACAGAAATATCCGTCGGTAGCAAAAAAAAAAAAAAATTTTATAAGAACTGCCGAAGGCAGTTCTTCTTGAGGAAAAAAAAAATTCGCTTTCGTCTCCCTGTTCTCTCCTCTGTTCGTGGTGGTTTCGTGCGTGGATTGGATTTTCTTGTGCGTGGATTGATCGACAAAGGGCATAACGATTATCTACTCCAATTTTTTTCAATTTAAACGGTACGTTTTATAAATTCTTAATTAATTTTAATTAAGTTATTGTATTAATTATTGCATGTTAATTATTATAAAACTGTTATTGAATTATTATAAATTGCATGTTAATTATTATAACACTGTTATTGAATTATTATAAATTGCATGTTAATTATTATAAAATTGCATGTACGTAGTTGATGAATATGTATAATTAATTCAAATATATGTTAGTATGTTAGTACGTGGATTATATGTTTTTTATTGGTTAATTGTAATTAATTAATTTATGTTAGTTCAAATATATAGTGTAGCTAGTTCTTGTTAGTTCAAATATATTGTGTAGTTCTTGTTAGTTCGTTTTAATAATTAAACTAGGTTATTATTGTTGATTAAATTAGTAATTATTGTTATAAGTAGGGGTGTTGTACGTTTGATTAATATAGTAATTATTGTTATTGTTTAAATTAAGTCATTATTAATTAGTTTGGTAAATTATTGATTTCATTAGTAACGTGATTTGTTATTGATTAAATTAGGAAATTATTGACTAAAATTACTAAAATGTTATTAATTAAATTAGGAAATTATTGATTTCATTGCTATATTAATTATTGATTAATTTATTATACTTTTAAATTTTATTTATTAAAATAGATGAGTGAATATGCTAGTGGGGTCTCAGGATCTCGACGTAGGAGAGTCTCACTTAGGCCTGTTGAGCCTCCTATGATGACGTCGTCGCCATCCGTTCCATAGCATTCGCCGCCGTCATCTCAATTGTCGGCAGCTCGTCGACATCCCACGCGGGCCCGAGAAACCAGACTGAGAGTATGGATTGAGGGAGTACAGTAAGTAATTAATTAAATAATTTTAAGCTTTAACAATATTTAATAGCATCAATTTTTGTACATTTTTTTAATTTATAATGTGTTTGTTTCTTAATATATAATGTCACAGCTTACTTCCTGGTAATGAGGTGTCGAAGATTTGCACTGATTCGATTATTAAGTGCAAGGTTGCTGCGAATGCCTACTCTTGGCTGAAGGTGCCGCCTACGAAAAAGGATGAATACTGGGAGGAATTCCAGGCATTTGAGTGCATTCAATTAAATATTAATAAACAATTTATTATATATATTATTTGATAAATATGCTGATCGAATATGTGCAGAAACATGCTTATTGGCTTAGAGAGTTTTTTTCGGACGACGATATTCACACGCACTGGGCCGCTTCATGTCAATCTAGGTATAATGAGGTAATGTACACCTGGAGGACTGCTTGGCGTAGTCGTGGCGTGGTGCAGACGTTGGGTACATACGAAAATGGAGTCGACGTGTGGAACACGTTGACCACGTATTGGAGTAGCCCGGAGTACGTGCGGAAGTGTAATACTGCTCGAGCCAACCGTAGAAGTGATGTGGGAGGTGGGATGTCAAGGCATCGGGGGGGGGGGGGGCGAGATCCGCGTATGAGCACTCAATTGCTCTAGTAAGTGTTCACTAAATTTATTTCAATTATTTATATTATATTATATAAAATAATTTTTATATGCTCATTTGGTACGAAATAGGAGCGGGATCTTGGGCGTGAACCCACACACGTGGATCGGTTGAACCTTCTTCATCCGTTTGATCGAGATTCGCAGACGTCCACATATGGACGCACTACCGAGCTTCACGTAAGTTTAATTAAATTGTGATATTTTTTTAATATTTAATTAATTAAATGTATTGAACTATGTATTAATTTAATTTTTTTTAATTATGTAGTTGAATGTGAACCCGAGGATTGAAGAGGCCACGACACAGGCTTCTGCTCAAGCCGGGCCCAGCGCTCCCCCTCCGCCTGATCTTAACCAGATTTACCTGGAAGTTGCCCCGACTGATCGAGGACGGATCCTTGGCCTTGGCCGGATGAGCCGCGGAGTGAGAGTTGCGTCGTCCAGTTCGTCCCAGCGTGCATCCCAGGCCTCTGTATCCTCCACTGCTGCTCCGGACCCGAACCCAGTCAACTGGATGAACCACTACTTCCGACAGATAACTGACACTATGGGTCGATCGTTGGGGATGTCTGCTGATCAAATAGATACATGCTTTGCACAGGCGATGAGCGTTCCCCCTCCGCCTTTGAATGCTCCGGTCGGTCCAGTTCCCCCTACAGCTCCAGTTCCAGCTCCAGATGCAGCCGAAGGCGACGACGACGTCTACTTGAATTTCATTGGAGGTGATGACTTTTTTAACTTTCCTGATAGTTGATGTTTGAACACTTTATTTTTCTGTCGAAATATTTATTTTTCTGTCGAACTATTTAATTTTCTGTCAAACTATTTAATTTTCTGTCGAAATATTTATTATTCTGTTGGATATATTTATTTCGGTTGATGCTTGTTTGTCAATGGATTGTTTATTTATGTTATTGTTTTTAATTTATACTTAATACATCATTTTTCGTTAGATTTGGTATAAAGTAAAATATTTTTAGATTTTTGTTTGATTTTTTTTTATTCCGCCAAACTTACCGACGGAAATAAAAATTCCGTCGGAAATAAAGTCTGCCGACGGAACTTCCGTCGGTGCAGTACCTTACCGACAGAATTTTGGGCGCCACTCTACCGACGGAATTTGAAAATCCGTCGGTAAATTCAAAATGTACTCTACCGACGGAATTTGAAAATCCGTCGGTAGCGCGCAGTACTTTGTAGAAGCTGTTTTCCCCTTTCCCCTTTCTCACTCAGTCGAAAAAAATTGTGGAAATTGTATGAAAGCAAGCAAATTTCGATACGTTTTTCTTTTTTACTTGGTTAAATTTTGTAGTTTAGTTGTGCATTTTATATGGTTGTAGTTTAATTAGTTGTGCATATTATATATTTGTAGTTTAGTTGTGTATTTAATATTAATTTAATGTATTGTACTCCTAGGTTCATTTTAAGAATTTTATGTTAAATGTTTAACAGATGGAATTGTCGGATCGTCATTGTACTCCTATGTTCATTTTAGGAAATGTGAATAGTGGATTTTACAATGAACTTGTGTCATTTGTTGAATTTGCAAAGCTCCACCCACATTACATGTATGAGGATTGTATCAAGTGTCCGTGTAATGCCAAAAAATGTCAGAATAAAATATTTAAGTCAATTGATGAGGTTTTGGTACATGTTCTGAAGAATGGTTTCACTGTTAATTATTATAACTGGACATTTCACGGCGAAGGACGTTGGCCTTATAACTTTGATCAAGTTTTATACTATTACACTGTTGGTATCTGAAAGACAAATATATGGTAATCAAGCCGGCACGAGTAATGAACAACAATTTGGTGGGGAACAACAGTTTGGTGGAGAACAACAGTTTGGTGGGGAACAACAGTTTGGTGGTGAAGAACAACTTGGGGAGGGAGAACCCAATATGTATCAAACAATGATAATGGAAGCCGGTTTTTCAAATGTAGAAGAGGAGCCGACGAATGAAGCATTTCGGTTTTATGAAATGCTCAAATTTGTCGGTCAAGATCTGTATCCGGGTTGTGATTCTCACTCTCAACTGTCATTTAATGCCCGACTTATGGCTATCAAGACCGAGAACAAGCTTTCTAACAGGGCATATGAGCAAATGACACAATTATGCAGTGAGATCTTCCCTCCTGAGAATAAGGTGCCTACAACGTATCATCAAAGCAAGCAAATAATGAAAAATATGGGATTGCCGATCGAGAAGATTGATTGTTGTGTAAACGGTTGCATGTTATATTGGGGTGATGAAGATAACAATCTGAACATGTGTAGAATGTGTGGTCATCCTCGTTACAAAGAGCCACGTCGGAAGGGGCCCGCTGGTCAATCAAAGTCGTCGAAGAAGAAAGTGGCACACAAGAAGATGTATTATCTTCCAATCATTCCTCGTTTAATGAGATTGTATCAATCTACTGCCACAGCACAACACATGACGTGGCATGCAACAGATTCGTCTTCAACCGAGTCTAGGGAGATGCGACATCCGACGGACTCGGAGGCTTGGAAACACCTTGACAACGTGTATCCCAATTTTTCTTCTGAACCGAGGAATGTGAGGCTAGGTTTGTGTACTGATGGGTATGCACCATTTGGGAGCTTTGGAAATCAGTATTCGTTGTGGTCGGTGACTCTGACTCCGTATAATCTTCCTCCATGGATGTGCTTGAAACCTCAAACAATGTTTCTAACTGTATTGGTGCCAGGTCCGTCAAATCCAAAGGATAAACTTGACGTTTATCTCCAGCCTCTTATAAAAGACTTGATCTTTTTATGGGAAAGTGGTGTCCAAACGTATGATGTGTTCAAAAAACAGAATTTCACGATGCGTGCTGCTGTATTGTGGAACATTAGTGACTTTCTTGCATTTTCTATGTTGTCTGGGTGGAAAACGGCTGGGTTTCAAGCATGTCCGTATTGTATGGAGCATTCTGAAGCTTTCAGTCTTGAGAAGAGTAGGAAAGTTACATGGTTCGATAATCACCGAAAGTTCTTACCTCGAGATCATCCATTTAGAAGGAATAAGAACAACTTCTTGAAGAACAGAACAGTTACAAACAATCGACCGCCCCTTCGAAACGGTATTTTAATTATACAATTATTTGATCTAGTATAATGTTATACATATATTTTTTTATTAATTTCTTCTAGTATAATGTTACCGTACAGGACAAAGGTTGTTACATGAGATTCAGTGGACGGGTTTGAAAAAATCTACTGAGGAAAATGCAGCTGAACTCAACGGTCGAATCCCAGGTGGATGGAATAAAAAAATGTATTTTTTGGGATTTGCCATACTGGAGTTCACTATTGATCCGATACAATTTGGACGTGATGCACATTGAGAAGAATGTGTTTGATAATGTGTTCCACACAATGATGAACACAGAAGGCAAGACGAAAGATACTCCAAAGTCCCGGGAAGAGCTGAACATTTATTGTCGTCGTGAAGAGTTGAAAATGGATCCCAGTACAGGTAAATATCTGAAGGCTTGCTACACACTGGATAAGCCACAGAAACAACAACTGTGTCGTTGGATTCACGAGTTGAATTTTCCAGACAACTACGTGTCAAACTTGAGTCGATGCGCAGACATAAGCAGGGGTAAGGTTTCAGGGATGAAGAGTCACGATTGTCATATTTTTATGCAGCGCTTGATACCGATTGCGTTCCGAGACGTTGTTCCTCTCAATGTGTGGAGGGCTATCACTGAATTAAGTCTTTTTTTTAGAGATTTAACATCTTCAACGATCAAGATCGATGATATGATTCGTTTGGAGCAAGACATTCCAGTGATTTTGTGTAAGTTGGAACAAATTTTTCCACCTAGCTTCTTCAACTCCATGTAACACTTACCCGTTCATTTAGCGTATGAAGCCAGAATTGGTGGTCCAGTGCAGTACAGGTGGATGTACCCATTTGAAAGGTAAACTCTTACATTTTTCATTTTTTATACTACATGCATGTTCACTGAATTAAAATATATTTTTTTTTATTATAAATCAGATATCTCCACAACTTGAAACGCAATGCTAAACAAAAGGCAAATGTGAAAGCATCGATTGTTAATGCATATTTGAATGAAGAGGTTGACATGTTTTGTTCTTATTATTTTGAAGACCATGTCAACACTCGGTTGAGAAGTGAACCACGTAACTACGGTGATAGAGGTACAGACAATATCGGTGAAGAGGTCGATGGAATGCTGTCTATATTCAAGTCTAAGGGACGACCGATAGGAAAATTCACTGAACGAGAGTGGGAGACGAACAGAGAGGCAGAAATAGCACAAACGTATGTGTTATTGAATTGTGATGAAGTTCAGCCTTACATTGAGTAAGTATTTCATATTTTTATCACTACTTCATTTATGTAATTTAATATTAATTGTGATTGGATGTTGTGAATTAGGATGTATACTCAAGAACTAAGACGAACATAACAAAACATCTCAGATACAGATATAGATGCTCGTCTTCAACGTGATTTTGCCCGATGGTTCCAACGTTGTGTGAGTACCATTTCCTTAAATTTTACGTAAATAAATATGATTCATAATTAATGTTAATTATTTGAACTGTATAGGGACGGTCAAACGATTTTGAGAATCGATTCTTAAGGGATCTCAGCAAAGGACCACTACGTCGTGTAAAGACTTATAACGGCTATATTGTGAAGGGCTACAAATTTCATACATCCGAGTATGCATCAAGAAAAGCGACTACCAACAGTGGTGTTTGCATTAGCAGTGCAAACTACAATGCAGATGAAAGTGACTACTATGAGGTGTTGCACGAAATCGTTGAAGTAGAATATCCGGGATATCCAGCAAAGACTGTAGTGTTGTTCAAGTGTCATTGGTTTGATTCATGCCCTTCAAGAACAAGGATTCATCCGGAGTACAAACTCGTCGATGTTAATCCGAAAAGGAGCTATAGCGGGAATGATCCATTTGTATTTGCCCATCAAGTATCTCAAGTATACTACTGCAAGTATCCAGTACGATCACGTAGTAAAATTGAATGGCACGCTGTTTGCAAAAGTAAAGGTAAGATCAATGGTAGAAGTCCCTACAAAGGAAAGGAGTGATGAAGATGATTCTCCGTTTCAAACAGAACAAATAGAGGCTAGAACTGAAGTCTTTACGGGAGATTTGAATATCCACGTAGACTTGACGGCTGGAAATTCACAATTGATCGAAATTGAAAACGATAATGGAAATGAGGAAGATGATGAAAATGAAGAGGATGATGAAGAGGAAGAGGACGAAGAGGGGGAGGAGGATGATGAAGAGGAGGAAGATGAGACAAATAATGAAAATGTAGATGAAGAAGATGAAGAGGAAGAAGATGAATAATAAATTATATAATGTAAGCTAATTATTTTATTAGATGTACAATTTAAAAATATTTATTTATCATTAAGTTACAACTAAAAAGTGTGAAAAGAAATTAATTTTTTGAAAATTTCTAAAAAATAATTAGCAAAAAAATGAATATTTTAGTATTTAAAAATATATAAATTATAGATTAAAATTTTAATTATTTAATGTATGTGAAAGAAATTAATTTTTTGAAATTTTTTAAAAAATAATTAGCAAAAAAATGAATTTTTTATTAAAAAATATGAGTATTTTAGTTAAAATATGAATATTTTAGTATTTTAAAATATATAAATTATAAAAATATAAATTATAGATTATAAATTTAATTATTTGATATATGTGAAAGAAATTAATTTTGTGATTTTTTTTTTTAAAAAAGGGCCGAAAATGAGTACATATACAATTAATATTACAATTACGAACAAGTAACACACTTGTCTGAGTGGTAGGTGCCCCTGACTTGGCGCCCACACACCCGGGTTCGATTCCCAGCAAGGCCAGAATAAAATGTTGGCCTATAATAATGTTGGCCAGAATTTAAAAAAATTAAAATTGAATTCCGTCGGTAGAGCCGTCGGTAGTTCCGACGGAATTCCCTACAGAAACCGACATATTTTTTTTTAAATCGGTTTAAAAACGGGTCATCCGAGCTACCGACGGAATGATATCCGTCGGTAGACTCGACAGTTTAATTCCGTCGGGAATCCATCGGGACTACCGATGGAATAAAAAATTCTGTAGGTAAACCTTGCCGACGAGGCTAGCACCGACTGAAAAATTCCGTCGGCATTTCCGTCGGTAACCACATTTACCGACCAAAATTCCGTCGGAATTTCCGTCGGTAAACAACGCGTTTTTTGTAGTGTAGATTGCACGAATTGCTTCTAATATTCACAATCTAAATGTCCTTCGTACGATTAGTGTGGGATGCTTATTGTACATAATATTGAATCTCTATTTCTATATTCTATGTTAGGAGAGGGAAAAGAACAAAAATCTCATTTCAATTGTTGTTAGAAAATTCAGTTGAATTTTCTTATATAAAATTAAGGAGAGATTAAACCCATTACAAATAACACATTACTCATTTACTATATTCAATTCAATAACTCATTACAAATAACACATGACACATTTACTATGTTGGTCCTGAAAGGAGTATATAACAAGTGTATGGGGGGGATACACTTGTATGCAATTCTTTTCAACTTTTGATCAAACCAGATCTCAGCAAGGTTGTCTTGGACAACTCTGCTGAATATGATTAACTCTTCTAAGATAATCAAACTACTAAGTACTATTGAGTACTTAGTTGAATAACTATCTAGGGGAGTTATATGTGTGGAATAGTGGTTGGCCCTTTTAGTTTAGACTCCTTTAAAGTTCTGAAAATCACTTAATCAATCAAACAGTCCAGTTTCAGGGAACTTGTCCAAATAGGTTTTGCACAGTCTTTGAGTATGTATCTTTTGGAAGATCAGTTTTGTGTGCAGTGTTGAATGTATGAAAGTATTTGAAAAGCAAATCAACACAAGAGTTTATAGTGGTTCAGAGACTCAAGCTCCTACATCCACTTTCCCTGATTGAACAGGATAATTCCTTCACTCTTGGAATTAACTTGTTTTATAGTGCCAAGGTGCACTTGATCAATAACACCACTCCTTGGTGAATTGATCCCTAGGATGTCTAGAGTCCTAGTACCCTCTTCTCAACTCAGAACTGAACTGTTCTTCTCTCAGCAGTCGGCTCCTACCACTTCTACTACTACTACAACAACCTTCTCACTTTCACTCTTGAAAGGGGTAAGGATTGAAGTAAGGTTCCAACTAATGAGATATCCTTTACAATGAAGATCAGTGTATAAGGATAGGATATCTCTCTAAGCTTTGTTTGGATATACAATTGAGTTCAGCTTAGAAGAGGTGTTTGAAGACTAAGATAGTCTTTGAAAGCTTTGAAAGCACTTTGAAATTCTTCTCAAGGTTCAGGTTGAGGTGCTTAGCTGAGGTACTTTCAAATGGTCTTCACACTTCTGTATTTATAGACAATTGAAGGATTTTCCCGTTGGAGAGGCAGCCTCCAAAGTCCATAAATGTCTTATTTTTGTTCTTCAACTTTGAAGACAGAATCTTGATAGTGACATGTCCTCATTTGGGAAATAAACGGTTGTTTAAGCTTTGTCTTCATTCTACAGCACTCTTCCCAAAGTCTGACTTTAAGATTCTCTTGTTAGGACTTGGACATGGCTTCTGAAGGTTGTTCCAATGATAGGACAACACTCCTTATCAACTGGACAACTCTCCTTATCACTATCAGCAGTTCTTGCTTATCAGCAAGGTTGGCTTGCTCATATCAGATGACTTGGCTCTTGCCCTTTGCTTCTCTTGAAAGTGATCTTAGCATGATTCTTTGAAGATCTTTAGGGCTTTGTTGTCTTTAATTCTTCATGGTTGACCTCAAGCTTTCAGAAGATTTGATCTTGCTTAATTGTGCTGAGACAACACTCCTGGACAACTCTCCTGATCAGCATACTTGGCCTTCATTAGGCTTAGTGGTTGTTCCAGAATTTGAGCCAACCCAAGTTCAAAACGACGGAGGAAGTCAAGTTGTGGTACTTCAAATCACTTATCGAGCGTAAACTTGAGATACAAACTCAAGAATACGTCTCAGTTATGGAAATAATATCCAACGAGGCACGAGATTGCTACCAAGCAGAAGTAAGCATGAATGTTAATGAGTTCGCTGACATATTGGTTCTAGATGACTGCTTCATTATCGAAGTAATCTGAGAGCCTGAACATTACCGACACACCTTTCCCGCTAGGTCGAGTCATTCAATTCTGCTTCTTGATCTGATTTTGTTGGAAAATCAGATTCCATTGTTTATTTTGTGCAAACTTTACGACCTCATTGAAGGAGAAGGTCATCACACTGTATTGATGGATGGTTTGTTAAATTTCTGTGAGGATCTTTTCCCCCGAAAAATAGAGTGGTCCGAGTGGAGGACGAAGAGATCATAGGAGGTTGAGCATATCCTTGATTTGGTTAACTTTTATTGGTGTCCTCATCCTCCTCCTACTCCTCTTACTATTGCTCCTACTACTGATGATGCTCATAGGATTACTCTTCCAACTGCAAGAGCCAAACTCCTAATCTTCCTAATCTTGTGATCCCCTCTGCTTCGAAACTGTCGGATGCTAATGTAAAGTTTTTTCGTAACGAGGATTACAAGAGTTTGTTCGAAGTAGAGTTTGAGAGTAATGGCTATATGATGATGCCGACTCTAGTTATTTATGATGCCACAGAGACTTTGTTGAGAAACAAAATGACTTACGAGCAGTTATTTTCTAGGATTGCCAATTATGCAATGTTATTGGATTGCCTCGTTAACACTCCAATTATGCAATGTTATTGGATTGCCTCGTTAACACTCCAAAAGATGTCCAGATTCTCTGTCGCAGAAACATAATCAAGAATTTGTTGGGCAGCGAAGATGCGGTCGTGGAAATTGTCAACAAGTTTACCTACCGAATTGGGATGTACGATGATGTTTTCATGTATGCAGAAACCTTCGATTGCATTAATAGTCATTATCAAAGGCGGTAGAACAGAGCCTTAGCTTCGCTTCATCGAGATTACTTCCCTACTCCTTAGGCGTATTTGGCTTTTTTGGGTGCTCTTCTGGTGCTTCTACTAGCCATCGCCCAAACTGTTCTCTCTGCACTCCAACTCTCTAAGTGATGGTAATTTTTCTCTGCTGCTCGTACTTGTTCTTGATTTCTACTCGATCTGTTTGGGTTTGAATTTCATCATTTCTGTCTTTTTGGTAGTATGGTTATTTCTGGTTTTGAATTCAAACTTAATTTATAGGGATTGTAAGTTGAGATATTTGGTTTGATTATTAATTTCAAACTTCAATTTTATATGTTTGGAAATCTGATTTTTATTTCCAATATATATATTATATGCTGTTTTTGAATTCAATGGGTAAGGAGACATGTATGAATATTCATTCGTTTACAAAAAAATCACATTACAAAAATTGGCTTTAACGAGACAATTAATGCGGATCCCTGTTACAATTGTGAAGAAGAACGCAGACCCCTGTTGCAATTGTGAAGGAGAAGAAGAACTCTTGTTTTGTGTTTTACGTTTTAATATTTCAGTATTTGTTATTGTTTGTTAAGACCGTGTGTTATTGTTAAGACCTTAGTATTTGGGCTTGTGTTATTGTTAAGACCTTTTATTAGTAGTGGTATTTGTTGGGCTTATGTCATTTATCATTGGCTATGATAATCTACTATTCTTCTACACATTTCCTCTACTCTAATTATATCTCATTTTTTCCTCATTTTGTTGAAATAGTTTATTTTTATTAACACACGTGTCGTGTAAGATTGTTTTTATTTTTAATTACTTAATAAATTCATTAACTATCTCACGTGAGATGTCTCATTGGTAATTAATCTTATTAACAAATTGTAATGCTCTTATTCTAAAGTATGAAATAAGGGTGCATGGATGAATATATATCATATGATTTGCCCCCATTACACAATTTGATACTTAATTAGTAGAGATTGTAGAGTATCAATTGGAATGAAAGAGCAAAAGTGACATTTTATGAAGGATTTGGGAGTTATTTGCAATACAAAAAGTCAATGGAAGCTAGTTGCAAATGTTTGGCAAACCATGGACCCAGTTGTAAAAAATCACTTAATCTTATTAAAAAATTGCAATGCTCTTATTTTAAATATGAAATAGATATTATAGGGTTTGCCCCCATTACCATTACAGTCTCCCTCGAGTAGTAGAGACGGTAGAGTATCAATTGGATTCAACGGTACACAATTTGTATTTCATTATAAATTTAAAATTTGTTACATGTGATAAATTATAAAAAATGTGACGTGATACTTAGTAATCCCTCCGTCCCTGAAAAGCTTTCATACTTGCCTATTTGGTCCGTCCCTAGAAAGTTTGCATGTCTTAAAATGAAAAAATTTCCCACAATCCTTACCCTCACAAAACACTCATATTTACCACTTACGCTGTTAGTTTTTCATCCTAATTAAATCTATCTAATTAAATTATCAAAATTAATTAACCATCACCCCTGAACCAAACTCATTACAGATTAATTAAATCAAACCCATCCAACTCTCTCCCTTCTCTCAAATTCACCCCAATTAACCCAATACCAACCTCTCTGTTTCTCTCGAATTCATATCTAATTAACCTCATTACCCACCTCTCTGTATCTCTCGAATTTTATTCATCCAACTCTTACTCATCGCCTTTTCAACAAAACCCTAACTTTTCTTTCCCTTCTCATCTCCTCATAATTCATCTGAAACCCTACATCCACCACGAATAATCTCTATTTTGTTGCTTCAATGGAGTCCGATTCACCCCCTCAATTTATTTGTTCTCCCTCAATGGAATAGGAACCCATGGTGAACGAGACGCCCTTCGACTCTCCATCGGAGTTGGTGTATATTTTTCATTTATTGGTAAATTAATTATTCATAAATTAACTTATTTTAATATAAAAAAATAATTCATTTATTCATAAATTAATTAATTATTATAAAATCAATTAACTTACCTAATTCATTATTAGAAAAATTATTAACTTACCTAATTAGAGAAAAATTATAATTACAATATAAGTATTATAAAATTATTTATTTATTTTAACGTAATCAAATAAATATAAAAATTTATCTAAGTATTACACAAAGTAGGTCCACATATTTTTGTACGAACTAATATCAAATTAAAAATTATATAATAAAAATGAAAAACAATAAAATTAACAAATTGTTAAAAAATATATTGTTCATCATCATTTTTCAATTACCGTGGGTAAGGGGTGAGAATTTTAGATATATTTGAGTATTTTTTGATTTATTTGGGGATTTTAAATATTTGTGGATTTTTGTATTTATTTAAAATATTAAAATAATTGTTAAGTTTTAATTAATAAGAGTTTTTGACAATTTTAATAAAAAAACTTATTTGTGATTTTTATTATTTTAAAGATAAATTTATATTTATTTGAGTATGTTGATTGAATTTTTAAATTATTTTTTAATTAGGTTAATTGAATTTTTAAATAATTAATTAGGTAAGTTAATTGATTTTTCTAGTAATTAATTGACTTAGGAATAAATCTTGATTTTTTTTTCATATTAATTTTTTTTTTTTGATATTATGATAAATTATTTACTTATTTACATATTATTCTAAATTTATTTTCATATATTTTAAAATATTATTTATTATTTTAATTAATATTCATAATTTATTTTATAATATATTTTAATTATAATTTTTTTCTAATTAGGTAAGTTATTAATTTTTCTAATAATGAATTAGGTAAGTTAATTGATTTTTATAATAATTAATTAATTAATTTATGAATTTTATTTTATTTAATTGTATAACATAAACTACATTAATTTTATAGTGAATTATACACATTTGTTGAATATTTTTATCTTTTTCACATAACGTCCCATTTTAATTAAAAATTTAATTTACGTCTCATAACTTCTTTAATTGCTTAATTTACGTCCCATTTACATAAATTTGGGGATTTCCAGTGAAAATTGGACGTAAATAATGCAATTGAAAAAGTTATGGGACGTAAATTAAAATTTTAACTATTTTGGGACGTTTTTTAAAAAAGGTAAAAGTTACGGGACGTAAATAATTTTTTTCTCGGTTCTCCTCTGCTTCATGTATTCAATTTCTTTTATTTCAGGTATTTGATTTATTGAGTAAGAAAATATTATACTCCATATTGAATATAAGGTAATTCATCTTCTCCTCCACTTTTCTCTATTTTTTTCTGTTTTCGATAATTACGTGAAGTTGAATGATCTAGAAAATCCTCTAAACATGTGAGATGATTGATACTCCACATTTTCGGTGTAAGCTTGAAAATGTACAAGCATTAAATTATTATTTAGATTTTTTATTTGGTAACCTCAATTACTTATGAAGACTTTTTATTATTGAGTGGTTTCGAGTGATCATTTGCAATTTGGGTTGTGGCAAAATAATCAGACTGAGTTGTAGTATGGGTTTTCCTTAAGTTTGTTTTCATTCAGATTTTAGAAAAGAAAAATGTTAGTATATATTTGTATAAGTCTATAAGTTATTAACATAAGCTAGGTGTCTTGATTCTCTTTCTGTAGAGGTTAATATCGATATTGATCTTTTTTTGGTTGTGTTTCGCAGTTTACGAAAGTTGATAATAATCATGAGCTCATATTTTCTTCACGTTAATTGATCCTAGATTCTTGATGTATTCATCTTTAGCCACATATACCTTCAATTTCAAGATATTTATATGTTTCAGAGGTTTGTAGTTCTTGAATAGTTTGTTGGTCTTCTCGCTTTTGTTGTTTGATTTAATCACTCTTCATCTGTCAATTGTTGGGCATGAGCCGCATGACACAGGCTCTCTGATAATGAGTTCTCTTCCATTGTTTTATTTTTAATCTATATGATAAATTGATTCCAGGTAATCTAATATAACATTTTTTGGTATAGTTTTGCTTAAGGGGAGTTTTTGAAGCCTTGGTTGTAGGGGAGTTTTTGAAGCTTTCAGATGCTGAGACTTGCTCGATTCTTGCGAATAATGGCTTCGATCCATTCCATATTGCTGCTAAGCATGGCCATCTTGGTACATTTTTACATGGGTTTGCTTGACGTTGTGTACATTTTTAATTACATATTTTATGTATTTTGTTGGTATGTGTAGTGTGTGTGTCCTGTTATTTGGTGGGCTTTGTTGGATTACACTAGTGATGTTATAAGGGGTTTGAAGAATTAGTTCAGATTGATGTATAATAATCTAATTAAAATGATTCTTCGAGTTTCAATTGGTGAATTTAAATCTAATTAGGAGCTCATATATAGATGCTTAAGGCAATAATAGTTGAAGATTAAGGGTGATCATGATTGCAAGAGGACTATATGAAATGTTGAAGGCTATCAATTTTTTTTGGATATGTTATAAGGTAGAGATTGCTAAATCTTATGAAAAAGGTGGTGCTGCATGCCTCAGTGTTTTAACTGATGAAAAATATTTCCATGTAAGATTCAACGTTTTTTCACCCCTCGACTTTGATAAATTGTTATGCAATAGGCTACTAACTTTTTTTGGATCCACCTATCGTGTGTAAAATGAAGGCTATTAGGCGTTCCGGAGTAAAGGTGTGCTTTGTTCTATCAATATTGCTAAATAGGTAGCTTAATATTTCTTTTCATTTGTGTTTATGTTTACCATAACAGAAATGGCGTGAGGATTTACGGATCAGAATTAACAAAAGAGCCAATTAAACGTGTAGCGGCATCTGAAAAAGGTTATCAGCACAACCATCTTGATGTATATGATATACCCGTTTTAATAGTGGATGCATCCAAGCAGTTTTTAGGGGTATGTAAAGCCTGTAGGTACCCTTTAGAGGTTGTTTAATTTCAGGGTTGATAAACTTGAAAAATTCTACATTTGATCTTATTATGTATAATCTTTAAGTGAAGGTTGCAGAAAAATATATAGTGTCTAAATCAACACAAAATGTCACTAAAATTATGGTATGACATCATGTTAGGGGTATTGTTGTTTGTGGAGAATTTTCCTCTTTAAGCAGTTTCGTTCTCAAATGAAATGTATCTATACGTGCGAGCACGTGCACGCTTTTTTTCCAACTGAACTGGGGAAAGAAGCGACGGTAAACCATGCACAACCAAACTTAAATGCCCTAATACAATTGCAGATTTTCTTTCTTTTCCATTTTCGGCTTCCAGAATGTTTATTTTCCACTAGCTACATCAATTGATGACATGTCTAGCCTATTTGACCCATAAAACCTCTTTGCACTGTATAGATAGTTGCTTTAAAAATAAGCAAGAAAGTGAGAAACCAAGAAGGTAAGAACATCGTATCCAATTCAAATAAGTGCATTTTAACATAGATAGTGGCTTTAGAAATAAGCAACAAAGTGAAAAACCAAGAACATTGTATCCAATTCAAATAAGTGCAATTTAATGTTTATACACTTTGTACCGCATCAATTCTACAATACATGTAAGAACATTTTTTTTCATGATATAATGTTTTATTTTGTTATTTTTAAAGTAAAAAAAAATACTAAAATTGACAATAAGTTCCTAATTTTTTTTTAAAAAAATATTACAGCTGACCCGCACGGGCAAAAAACTAGTTGAGATAAAAAGTGGTTACAAACAATTCCATATTCTTCTCTTTAGGATTGGGATAACTGTAACTTTTTTTTTCTTTAAAGGAACAATAAATTGGAACGTTAATTGAATTTGCATGCTTATAGGTAGGTGCATTAATAGATAAAGTGAGATAGCTCGTTAGAGCATCACTACCTAGGTCTTAGATCCTGGTTCGAGTCATGGGGAGAGGGGAAAAGGGATGGGTATTTAATGTAATTCAAAAAAAAAAAAAAAAAAAAAAAAGAAAGGTAGGTGCATTAATAAAAATCTTTATCCAAAAAATTGAACATTATCTGAATCTGTTTTTAGCATGAACAAGTCAATTATTTATGTGTATTTTTTTTTAATGAATGAGATCGATTGAGTCAATAAGAAGGAGGAGAAAAAGAAAGAAGGGCCCTGATTGAATTGTTTTATTCTATGTATTTATATCTTTCTTTTATATTTTTTATTCTATTGAGAGAAACTTTAAAGAAATATTAATCAAAATTACTGAGTGTTTTGCATTATTCTTCCACTCAATACTCGAATTTTTAATTAAAATGAATTATTGTATAATTGACCGATTTATTATGTGACATTAGAATTTCCTATTTTTTCAATAATTTCTCTAATCTTAAAAATTGAATTTATCAATTTATCTTATATTAGGAAATCTCTCAATAAATTTTAAATTTTTAAAATTTTTAATTTAATTAATGTCAAACGAAACATTCACGGAAGTTGACGGGCTACTGTATTTAGTATTTTATTCTACACTTATTTATCAAATAAAATTTTAAATTTATTTTAATCATGCCATAAACTTAGTAATTGCATATTCAAACATTCTATCGTATACACAATGAAAAACTAAATTTCTTAAATTAAAGTAGTTGAAATTTCTAATAAATAATTTAATTTAATGAATAGTATTCACTTAATATAACAATATATATACACTTTAAGAAAACCGAATTTTGCGTAAAAATTAAACTGTTATTTTTCGTTTAATCTAAAATTTTGAATTTGAATTTCCTTATTTGAAGGACTACATTTAATTAAATTTAGACCTCTCTATAATCTATTCAATTAAATTCCACTATTTTAGACTATTCTTTACCTGGAGTATAATACATTGATTACATAAATTATTGGTAATTTAAATTTCCTTGGACTTGCCCAAAAAGTATGTTTGACTATATTAACCTAATAATCTAATGAAAATCTAATTTACTTAATATTTAAATTCGATATCCCCTTAAATTAAGCAGCTAACCTAAAAATTGTTTCAAATCATATCTTTGACTATCAAAGTTACTGAATTTGTTAATTTCCTTAAATTTCGAAATTCCATAAAATAAATTCCAAAAATTTCAGATCATATAACAGTACACTTAATATAAATTTTGATTTACAAATCTAAAATAATTTAATGATTACATTTAATTAAATTTAGTTGTGTTTGAACGAGGGAATTTGATTTGAAAAGGTATTTCAAATGAAAGAATTTTAAAATAGATGGATTTCAAATAATATAGCTTTAGGGAGGATTTAAAATTTATAGATCAAATCCTCCATCCAAATGGAGCCTTAAGTCTTCTATAATTTATACTTCGTGCTTCATTTTAATAAATTCCACTTTCAAATTCTTTTGTATTTAGTTTTTATAATTACGCTAGATGATTAGATATAATTTGTATTTAGTTTTTATAATCTAATCATCTTTTAAATTTGAAATTTGAAAGTAGAATTTTTTGTTTGAACTATGTTCAACACAGTTTTGTTAGAATTATCCTCAACCCCTAAGGATAAAAAAATGTTTTTTCTTATTTACTTTTAGGTGTTGTAACGATTAATCTTCCTTTTTTTATATATATAAATAAATCAATATTCATAGCAAATGATTTTATTATTTCATTCTTTTTTTTATTTCTCATTCAATATATATTGGAAGTGAAATCTATAATATTTGCTAATTAATATTTTATTCTTAATTTTTTATTTTTGTTAAATAATAATTCTCTACGACTCTACGTATAAATAGAACACAATAGTTAAACGTAGAAATAAAATTATATTCTCCACATAAAACGGAAATAAATTTTAAAATGAAACAATATAAATAGAAAAGAATATCCTATTCTTAAACAATATTCTCCATATAATATGTGTTGCGTCAAAAAATGATGCCTAAGGATATTGAATGTTCCCGTGTGGATAATGAGAATCGCGGACCTGAATTGTCAACTTTCCGCACGTTCTCTCACGATCAATCCTCTTATAAGCTCCCGTATGACCTGCAAAAACACGCCGGAGGGGATCCCGGCGCGGAATCTCCGACGCTCAGTCAGAAACTTTCTCGGGAGAATCAAAGAGGAATTTCCCGGTAAATCAAGGGAAATTCTCGCAAGAATCGTAGGATTTTATATATTTCAGTGTGTTTTTCGTCTCCTTTTTGTGAAAACAATGTAAAGGTGCTTGTAATGTAAAAAACGTACTCCGTAAACTAAAACAAACCTGCTTATATACCTCTCCTCATTTCGTGGGAGAGAGGGAGACTCCTTATCCCTCTTTCTTCTCAACCACCCCCGAGTCCCTCGCCTTGACTTCTTCTCGGGCCTCATCTATCAGGAACAAATTCTAGGTCCTTCCCTCATGGGCTGGAAATATCTGGCCCAAGAACAATCGAGCCCTAGGTATGGGCCAAAGGCCCAATTACACCTATTTCTCTCTTTGGGCTTAGGGGTGTATTAATCATATCCCTCGGATTATTACTCTTACTAAGACTGATTTAATTCATCTTATTTCCACGTGTCGTCATCTCCAAAGACGACATATTTTGGCCGCATCAACTACTCCCCCAGACTCTCGTAAAAGTGTTCATAATTTTATGAGAGTAGGAAAAGAAGATAAGATGAATTTAAGTGGAACGTTCCCTTCCTTTGATCGTCTTTAATTCGCAGCTTTACCAAGGCGTGATATACTTATTCTTCAATACTTTCTTCAATTTCGCACTCTTACTCAGCCTCGAACCCCCCACTTGCCTTTATTCTGCACGCTTTACAGAAGACAAGACATCTCGCCGCCGTTTTTCCTCTACGCGCCCTCTCACTGGGCTTCAATTACACCCCTTCTCGATCTTTCCCCCGCTTTTACTCCGCTATCATAACTTCCCCCAATTCAAAATTCCTCTTGCCTGTAAGACTTCATCTTTTTGATTTTATCTGTTTTCTTCTAACCTTCATCCCAATATTTTCCTTTCGTTTTCCGCAACCACCTACTCTCTCACACGTTCGCCGGCAACTCCGTCACATTCGAAAGGTGCCTTCATCTCAGGTACCCCTCTCCTTTCTTCGCTTCTTTTTTATTTTATCTTCATGTCGTCCTCTTCCAGAGCTTCATCGGACTCGGCTTCTATGGAAAGTTCTGATTCTCTTTCCAATTCATTTTCTTTATTTCCCATAACCGATCCTGCTCTAAAAAATAGGATTTCTACTTCCTCAACCCTTCCAAAAGAGCGGGTAGCCGCCTTTGTCTGTTCCGGGATTTTTCCGGCGGATTACGTAGTTAGGACTGCTCACCGTAAACAACGCCCGAATTTCACTGGCCCTAAAACTCTAGCCTTTTGGGAGGCTCAATTGAAGGCAGGCCTTCGTTTCCCGATTAACCCCTACCTTGCTGAAATCTCTTCTTACCTCCGGATACCCCTTAATCAATTTACTCCAAACGCCATTCGAGCAATGATAGGGTTTTACATCCTGGTTAAGGGGAATGGGGGAGAACCCTCGACCCAGCTCCTTTTAACCCAGTATATGTGCAAGTTCGCGGATGAGTTTTTTTATTGTTGGGATATGAATCCTATAAACAATGTTCTAATTGATGATTATATGTTTTGATGGCCAAAAGTAACTTTAGAGTTAATGATATGTGTGATTATATGATTTTCTATGTGAGATATATGATATAAGTTTACTGATCTTAATGTGTTATGTTGTTTAAGTTTACTGATCTTAGTATTTTACTAATCTGATATATGAACTGTTTAAGAACTAAACTGATGGAGATATTGTATAGACAGCTTATAGTATAGGACTTAGTTATACTCATCTGTATGTAGTTCAGTTGATGTATAGATAGGTTTTATATTTGTAAAGTTGTATTCTATTGTATTCAGCATTGTAATAGTTTAGAACAGTAAGATTAGATGGAAGTCAGAAGACTAAAGATGACTAAGAAGACTACTTCAGAGATTGAAGAAATCAAGTGAAGTTTTTGAAGGAAGCTGAACAGTTTGGAAGAACTGTGCTGACCAAGAGCAGTAAAACTAAGAAGAGTAGTTTACTGTGCTAAGTTGGTTTGTTTGAAGAATAAGTTTGGATACCTTATTTAAGACGTAACTGAAGATATTGTTGAAGATATGCTGACTTGGAAAGATAAGATAAGTTGGTTACAAAAAGAAGGAAGTTACAAAACAAGAAACAGTTATGAGTTAGTTGAGAGTTAGTTTTACAAACTGCTAACTGTCTTACTAATGCTTATAAATACCGTGTGATCTTCTACTTGAAAAGACTACTGATACAATTACTATTCAAGAGCAATCAAGAAGCATTCAAGTATTCAAGCACTCACAGAGTTGAAGATTGAAGAACTGAAGAGAAGTCACAGATCTGATTTGAAGAAACAAAGGCTATCATCAAGAGAAGTTTTACTTTTCGTTTTAAGTTTGTATTGTGAAAACAAGTGTGCTAGTTACTTGTGAAATTACTAGTTGATCGAAGATACACTTGGAAGTGTAATCGACAAGATCGAAGTTTTAATCTTGGGACTCTAAACAACAAGTACTCAAGTGGAAAAGAGTAATAAAACATCACGACTGGAGTTGTGAGAGTGGATGTAGACATTTGTCGAACCACTATAAAATCTTGTGTTCTTTACTGTTTTGTTTTGATTAACTGTTGATATATTTGTTGAATAAGAACAGTAAGTTTTCTAAAGAAAAGATTTAAAGAAAAGTTGAGTATAAAAGCTAACTGTTAAGTACTGAGCTGATTCTAAGAACAGTACTGTACAGAACACATTTCCGCACTAAAAACTCTGATATTTTGATAGAATTTGAAAAGTCTATTCACCCCTCCCCTCTAGACTTTTTCTTAGCTTACTCAATCTTAACTCAACTTTTGTGACCAACAAGTGGTATCAGAGCAGTAGTTCTTTGGACTGCTGTTTCTTGATAACCTTGTAGACTTTGGGGAAAGTCTAATTGTCTCTCATTACTGATACTTGTTTCTTGATCTTACTTGTCTTTCTTGACCTATCTGTCATACTACTGATCTTAATTGTCTACTCTATCATGGAAGAAACTAACATCAATAAACTTCCAAAGTTCAAGGTTGCAGATTACGATTACTGGAAACTGAGGATGAAGGCCATCTTTAGTTCAACCCATGATCTAATGATGTCTGTGATCAAAGAAGGGCCTATTACTACCATGATACCCAACACTGCAACTCTGGAGCCTTCAAAAGCCATTGGTGTTCTCGTGCCAAAGCCCAGGTTAGATTTAACTACTGAGGAAATGAGGCAGAACAATCTAGACAGCTTGGCCAAGAATTACATTTTGCACACCCTTCCCAACGAGTATCTTGGGAAAGTGGTTAAATGTAAATCAGCCAAAGAGATGTGGGACAAGTTAGCTATCATTTGTGAGGGAACTTCTCTTATAAAAGAAAGCAAACTATCCACTGCTGTCCAGAAGTTCGAATCATTTAAAATTAAGCCTGGTGAAACAATAGACCAGCTTGATACTCGTTTTACCAAGATTATGAATGATCTGGATGTTTTAGGCAAGACTTATACCAATAGGGAGATCAATTTACGTATCCTTAAAGCCTTAGATGAACGGTGGAAAATGGTCACACTGATCATTAAAAACACTCAGGATATAGATAACTGGTCTGCTGAAACTACCTTCCAAACCCTTCAGGCACATGAGTTTGAATTGGATGAAGAAGATCCAATAGTTAGTGGTGATAGGGTTAAGGAAATCTCCAAGAACATTGCACTTAAGGCATCTACCTCTAAGAAGCCTAGATCATCTGTGTCTAAGTCCTCAAGCATAAAAGATGAACTAGAGAGTACTGATCTTGATCTTAAGGATCAGTTGAATTTAATGATTAAGAGGTTTGACAAGCTTAACAAGAGGTATGGTAGATACAAAAGATTCTATAAGGACACTCAGGGCTCTAACAACAGGGACTCTTCTAGGACCAGAAGGGATCACAAATCTTCTGAAAGGAGAGATGAGATCTCTAATGAGAAAAGAAGAGATAGGAACTCTGCTGATAGGAAGGATAGGAACTCTACTGATAGAAAGGACAGGAACCGATATCATTCTCCTTCTAAACGTACTTCTATTGAACCTCTGTGTTATAATTGTGAAAAGCCAGGTCATTACATCCATGAATGTCCTGATCTGAGTGCTGAAGACAGAAGAGAAAGGAAAGCAAGGAGAGATCGCAAATATGCAAAGGGTAAGAGGGCAATGGTGGCTAACAATGAATCTGATACGGATTCAGATGAGTTGCCATCCTCCTCTTCTGATTACCCTTCCAGCAGTGAGAAAGAAGTCTTCATTGTAGATGATGGACTGGTCATGATGGCAAAAATAGATCAAGAGGTATCATCTGTCACATCTTTTCAATCTTGTGATGAATCAGATTCTGATTCTGATTTATGTGACACTGCTGATAGTAGTGTAGGGAGTAGTCTTCACCATTCCAATGGAATGAATGAAGAAGACCTCCTACCAGCTAACAAAGCATTCATAGAAATCAGTGATGAGAACATATCTTTAAGACAAGAAATCATGAGTCTTAGAGAAGCTCAAATGAAAGTGGATCCTAATATAACTATTCTAAATGCACGGCTATCAGAAGAGTTGTCACAACTCAAAGAAAAGTATGCATCTATGGATAAGTTATATCAGGGTATGCTTCATACACAAGCTAAAGAGACAAATGAGTTCAATGACTTAAAGATTAAATGTAAAAAACTTGAAGAGCGCAATAGATTCTTAGAATCTGAAGTACTGAGCTTGGATCTAAAGCTATCTGATATGATTAATTCTTCTAAGATTAATCAAACATTATCAGACAGATACAGAGCTCCTTGTGATAAGAGTGGAATAGGTACTGATCTGCCTAGTCCCTCTACTTCAGGCATTACGAACACTACTGGAGCAAGTTCAAGTTCTTTGCAACTAGATAAAGGAAAAGAACCTATGATCTATGATAATGAACCAAACTCCAAAGTACAGTCTAAATACATTCCTCCTAATGCCAAGAATGGTAAACAGAAGAATGGATCTAGACCAGTACAGTAAAGACCATACCAGAAGAGTACTACTCCTCTGACCAGAGCTGAAAAGTCCTGGAATCAGAAGAGGCAGACTCAGAACAGTAGGTCAAGACAAACTCAGGCAAGTTGGAAACAACCCAGACCTCCTTTCATAAGGCAGTCTCAGCTGTACTCAACTAAACCTAGGAAATTTGTGCCTCATTATCATAACAAACCTGTTCTTTATCCTCCACCTTTATCTTATGATATCATTGGAGAGGAAAAACCAAAACGCATCTATAAGCCGTATGGTCCACAGGCTTTTAGGCCATATGCAAACTATTACAGACATACTAATCTTCCTGAAAAAGGGATAGAACCAAGGAAAGGCTATCTCAGAAAAATAGATCCTAAGTCTGCTGATAATTTGGATAAGGTCAATAAAGTACTGTTCTGTGATAAGCATGGTAGAAAACTTAAGAGGTCTCAATTATTCAAAACTTCAATGTTTATTTGGATACCTCTTACTACTAACCCCCAAGGACCCCAATAAAGAAAGGGTACCTAAATTATTAAGATCACTACTTGCAGGGTCGACTGGATCTTTACAAGAAAGTTGGTTCAGTTGGAGAAACTTGGTACATAGACAGTGGGTGTTCTCATCACATGACTGGTACCAAGACTCTCCTTTCTGACTATCATGAGAAGGAAGGACCAAAGGTGATCTTTGGAGATAGTTCCATGGCAATCACAAAAGGATTTGGATACATCAAGAATGGAGATGTAGAGATTCAAGATGTCTCTTATGTTGAAGGTCTGAAATATAATTTGTTATCTGTCTCTCAATTTTGTGACAGGGGCTACAAAGTTTACTTCAAAAGCACCAAATGTGAAATCTGGGATAAAAGAACACATACAATTCTACTAGTTGGAGTTAGACAGGGTAGTGTCTACATTGTAAATTGGAATAGTTGTCCTAGGGATGCTTGCCTTCTTTCTAAAAGTCCTAAAGAAATCAGTTGGCTATGGCACAGACGCTTATGCCATCTGAACTTTAAGATTATTAACAAGATTGCAAGAAACTACCTTGTTGAAGGTATACCTAATGAAATCTATTTCAAATCACAAGTGTGTGATGCATGCCAAAAAGGTAAACAGGTAAAGGTTTCCTTTAAGTCAATTCCCACTCTTTCTACTTGTAGAGTCTTAGAACTCTTGCACATGGATTTACATGGTCCAATAAAACCCCCTACACTGAATGGTAGAAGGGACACTTTGGTTGTGGTAGATGATTATTCAAAGTACACTTGGACAATCTTCTTACACAAAAAGAGTGATACACAAACCTAACTACCAGATCTGTTAAAGAGGTTGCAAGTAGAAAAAGGTCAGCCCATTGTCAAGATCAGGAGTGACAAGGGGACTGAGTTTATAAACTGCTATATTAAAGAATTTTGTTCTAAGTCTGGAATTCAGCATTTGACAAGTGCAGCCAGGACACCCCAACAAAATGGTGTAGCTGAGAGAAGAAACAGAACACTGAAAGAAGCATGCAGAACAATGCTTGCTGAGTACAACACACCACAGAAGTTCTGGGCTGAGGCAATCAACACTGCCTGTCACACTCAGAACAGATGTGCATTCAACAAAGTACATGGTAAAACTCCTTATGAGGTATGGAAAGGTAGAAAACCAAGAATTTCATATTTTCATATTTTTGGATGTAAGTGCTTTATTCATAACAATGGAAAGAGCAAATTAAATGCTTTTGATGCCAAAGCTGATCAAGGAATATTCTTAGGATATTCCTCTACAAGCAAGGCATTTAGAGTATTTAATTACTCTACTCTATGTGTAGAAGAAACACCCCATGTTGTCTTTGATGAAGTTGTACAGGACTCTGCTGATCATCAGATCAGTAAGAAAATTGATGATCTGACCATTCAAACTGATAAAGACAGTGAAGAGACTGAAATCTATGAATCTGTACAAGCCTACAATCCATTTCTGAATGTTCTAAACAAAGATGATGATGTAGAAAAGGTAAAAGACAATGGTAAGTCTTCTAGACCAATTGACTTGCCTGAATTGGTTGACTGTTCTCCTGTGAATAAACCTGCTGAAAATGATGATATTGATATTGATGATTCTGTTATACATGATGTGGATGATGAAAGTATTCCTGTTAAGACTAGAAAAACATGGAAATCTGCTCATTCCACTGATCTGATTATTGGTGAATCCAATAAAGGTGTTAAGACCAGAAGACAACTGTTTGATTCTAAACATGAACCAAGTAATTCTCTATTTTGTTGGTGTTGCTTCTTATCTTCTATTGAGCCTGCTAATGTGAAAGAAGCTTTATCTGACAGTAACTGGATTATTGCTATGCAAGAAGAATTAAATCAGTTTACTCGAAATGATGTATGGGAACTCGTAGAGAGACCTACTGATCACAATGTGGTAGGTACAAAGTGGATTTTCAAAAATAAGAAAGATGAGAATGATCTTGTTGTGAGAAACAAAGCCAGATTAGTGGCTCAGGGCTACTCTCAAGCTGAGGGTATTGACTATGATGAAACATTTGCCCCTGTAGCTAGATTAGAAGCTATAAGATTGTTTCTTGCTTATGCTGCTTATATGAAATTCACTGTGTATCAAATGGATGTGAAAAGTGCATTTTTAAATGGTATACTTGTTGAAGAAGTTTATGTAGAACAACCTCCTGGATTTGAGGTAAGTGGTAATCAAGTATACAGGTTGAAAAAAGCACTATATGGTCTGAAACAAGCTCCAAGAGCCTGGTATGACACTCTTTCACTATTCTTAGTTGAAAATGGATTTACTAAGGGCAAAGTGGATCGAACTTTGTTCAGAAGACAAGAAGGTACAGACATCTTATTAGTGCAAATATATGTTGATGATATAATATTTGGATCTCCTAACAAGAGCATGAGTGAGAGCTTTTCAAAACTCATGCAAAGCAAGTTTGAAATGTCAATGATGGGAGAAATGACCTATTTTCTTGGACTTCAAGTAAAACAATCATCTGATGGTATCTTTATCAATCAAGCAAAATATACAAGAAATTTGTTAGATAAATTTGGTATCAAGACTTCTAAAACAGTTGGAGTACCAATGCTGCCAACATACAGAATGGATCCTGATGATCAAGGTAAGTCTGCTGACCAATCCTATTACAGAGCTCTAATTGGTTCTCTACTCTATTTAACTGCTAGTAGGCCAGACATTGCATTTGCAGTAGGTGTATGTGCTAGATTTCAGGCCAACCCCAAAGAAAGTCATGTGGAGACTGCTAAAAGGATATTGAAATATCTAAAGGGTACCATTAATCGAGGTTTGTGGTATTCTACAGATGATGATCTATCCCTAAGTGGTTATTCAGATTCTGACTTTGGTGGTTGCAGGATAGATAGAAAATCAACTTCTGGTTCATGCCAATTTTTAGGTTCTAAGCTCATATCATGGTTTTCAAAGAAACAAACAAGTGTGGCAACATCTACCACTGAGGCAGAATATATGGCTGCAGGAAGTTGTTGTAGTCAGCTTCTTTGGCTAATGCAACAACTTAGAGACTACAACATTGTGGAATCCAATGTACCTATATTCTGTGACAGCAATAGTGCAATTGCCATCACTCAAAATCCCGTTTTACATACTAGATGCAAGCATGTAGATGTTAGGCATCATTTTATTAGGGATCATGTTGAAAAGAAAAACATTAGAATGGAAAAGATCCATACTGATATTCAGAGAGCTGACATTTTCACAAAACCTTTGGCTGAAACTAGATTTGGAGAGCTATGCATAAGCTTAGGATTGATAGATATGGATCCTACTTGTATGTAGAGTTGTATACTAACATTTCAGGTACTAAGCTGATATCAAGATCAGTACACCAATATGGGTAATTCTGAAGAACAGACCATGTCAAGACCTCTACAATCATCACAATCAGGTAAAAAGGTCACTAAGGTGCCTAAATCCCGATGAGGAAGCTGGTAAAGCTGAGGGAATTGAGAATATACATTTAAGGGGGAATCTATGATTTCTGAAAAATCCTGTATGTTGACTCAGAGCACATGTCACCTTAGAACAAACCTTATATAGACCTATGTTAATTATTCTTTACTATTCTGTACTGTATTTCACCATTTATGCTTGAACTAACACTTCTACCAAGGTGAAACAGGCACAGAAGAGGTGTTCTCCACTAGAGGGGGAACTGATCTGATTACAGATTTGATCTGTCTACAAATCTGATCTGATTATAGTATAAATCTGTCTACAGACATGTTCTGACTATTGAATTGGTTGGTCTACAGGACTGTTCTGATTACAAAGTTAATTTGTCTACAGAACCTTTCTGACTACAATACCATTCTCTCTACAGAACTGATCTGATTACTGATTATAACTGTCTACAGAGCTTATTTGATTACAGAAAAATTTGTCTACAGAATATTTTCAGTACTGATCTGAGAAAGTACTGTGCTGGTATCAAAAAGGTGAAAATCAGAAGAGTTGGGGAACTGATCTGATGACTACTGAGCTGATCTTCAAAAGAGTACTCAGCTGATCACAGTACTCAGCTGAACCCAGATAAGTAAAATTCCATATAGTAGTAATAAGAAATTGAAGTATAATGTGTTGGAAAACAACTGTGCTGATATACATCAGAACAGTATCCTGTCTTAGGATTCTTCTAAGTCAAGGACTGTTCAAAGTTAGATTACTTATAGAGAAGATTGATACACTCCTCTATTTTTAACCTAATTAAAAAGGTGTATTTATCAACACAAGTTGGCTCCAATTTGGAATTGAGCTGTTATGAATCTGGAACGTTTCTCCCAATTTACAACTCAATCCAAACCACACAACGTGGAAATCAAAATCAATCCAAGCCCCAGATTTGCCTTGATTTTTTATTTACACGATCACATTAACTTCTTCTTCTCCATTACTCTAAATCTTTCTGCTAAATTCTCTAAGCTCAAGCATTTTCGATTCTTCCTACTCTTGCAACTACACTTCTCTATTTCTCTCCTATGGCGATTATCGATATTCTTAACGAAGAAAATGAAGTCGCAGGAACTTTTGATTCTACCAGATGGATGCGAGAGAAAGGAATCTTCGTCGAAAACTCCGTTTACTTCACCGGACGTCAGAAAGCTGAGAATCAAGCCATTCTCACCATGTGTGAAGAATGTGGGCTACGGAAATACCTAGAATCATATCCTGAAAAGGTTTATGAACCTGAGGCGATGGAATTCTTTCTTCAGGTACAGGGTGACTCAAACAGCATTCGTTCGATCATTTCTGGCCACAGGGTTGTCATTTCTAAAGTGTAGATGTTGTTAACTCTTAAATGCTTTAACATTATCAACAACATCTTAATTTGACCTTCCTTGATTTATTCTAAGTCTTTTCTGCAATGTTACATTAAATGTTGTACTAAATGCTCTCACATTCAGGAACGATTCTAGAAGCTTCTACAATAGTCTGGAACCTGGAAGATTCCAGAATGTTGGAGAACGTGCTAGAAGGCTTTGGAGCAGTTTAGAACGACCTGGAAGATGGCAGAATGTTCTAGAAAGATCATGGAGGTTGAGGTCCTAAAAAATAGGATCTCATAATGGAAGGATCTAGAAGCTGTGTATTTCTCTATAAATACCGCCAGAGCCTCTCATTTCAAAGTATGCACTACTCGAGTAACACCTCCTTGAGCGTTCAACCCTAGTTAGGAGTTATGGCCAGTAGTTGTATCATTTAACGTACGCCGAGGGATACCGCCTTCCAGTGTACTTAGTTCTAGTCTTGAATCGAGTGAGAGTGAATCACAGATTAGATTAGTTCTTTAGACAGTGTTTTACACTTAAGTCTGTTTGCGGATTCAGGCACCTGCCTCGATTGTAGTTTCTGTTTGTGGAATGTTGAAGTAATTGCTGAGACAGTTCACACGACACTTTTTGTATAACTTAGGAACTAAGTTACTTTTCGCCGTAAGGCTTAGCATAGGTTTTGTTATTAATAAAATCTATGTTAAAAATTATTCCATTGTGTTCGTATTGTGTTTTAGTGTTTTAGACTTCCGCTGTGTACTGTGTTTACTTATTCACATTCTGTTAGAGTTAATGCTACACTAATTGTCACAACATTCAGTGTAACATTGTTCTGTTTTTTACTTAAACACTAGATACCATCCCTCCACACACTTTCAGTTGGTATCAGAGCCGATACCTGACGACACTAGGTTTAGATCCTTGCTTAAAGTGTGTTTTAGTTTATGTTAGCAATGAAAACACATCACATATCCACTACACTTAGGCACCCGAACATATTATCCATATTTTAAGCCTAAGTTTTGCATGTATATCAAGTCGATTGATGAACGTGCTTGGAGGACTGTACTTACAGGTTATGATGTACCAAAGATCCAAATCAACACATCAACTCTCTCACCAGAAAGAAGGAAAAGTCAATTTCAACCAAGGTTATCAAAAAGTGAAGGTAAACCAAGGTATGATCTTTAATGTAGAAAATTAGTTCAATGCATGTTCTGAATATGGTCTTTATGAAAATTAATGTGCCAATACTAGACTTATGCAAAAACTGAATTTTAGTACTACCTTAAATGATGAATCAGATGATGAATTTGATGAATCAAAAGATGTTGAATTTACTTTTCATACCAAGATTGATTATGATGATTCTTTAGATGATAATTTGGATGATACAGATTCTGATGTTGCACCTAATGTCATAACATTTATGGTAACATCAAAACAGAGTCACCCAGATTTGAATTGTTTTAATGGGTTTGTTGATGATGCAGGCATAAGGATTGATGATCATAAGTACCAAAAGTTGTTGGATGATTGTAACTCTCAGAAACTCACTCTTAATTCTTTGAACAAAGAGAATGAGAATTTGAAAGGAACAATTACCAAGCTAGAAGTCATACATTCCAGAAGAGATTTTTGAAATTGGTAAACTGAAGGAGAAATTGATCACCTCTACTTTAAGTTTCATAAAATTTTCTATGAGTGCTTCTGATATATGTTATAGCTATTGGTAAATCTGATAATTGCGGTATACGTTATGATAGTGAAACTGCTTCTATTTTCTAAGAATTTTGAAAATGCTGTGAAGTTTGTGAAGGCAAATGTTAAAACATATGTTGTAACATCTGCACAAACAGATTTTCACAAAGTCAAAAACATTGAAAAGAAGTTTGTATGTCATTATTTTTCGATAATTGATCATATTTGTCCGTACTGCATGCAAATGTTTGATGATCTGAGATATGAGAAAATGTTAACTAAAATGATGTCACATCCTATGAAACATTTTCTGAAATCTGCATGAAAATCTGATGTTACTTGTAATGCTGTTCACACTTCCTTGAAAGCATGCTTACTTAGTCAATGGTATTTTTGATAGATGTTGTTCTAGACATATGACAGGACAAATTGAGTACTTATCTGATTATGTGACCTTGAATGATGGTAATATTACATATGGTGGTTGTTCTAAAGGACAGATTATAGGAAAAGGAACTTTGAATGTTGAAAGTTTTCCTAAGCTTAAATATGTTTTGCATGTTGATGGCTTGCTTACTCATTTGATTAGTATTAGTCAACTTTTTGTGATGATAATTTGCATGTAAAATTTGACAAAGAATCATGTGTATGTTCTTAATAAAGATGAAAATTGTCTAGGGCAGTAGATAATTGTTATCTTATTGGAACAAATGTGTGTAATTTGTCAAAGAATGATGAAAATATCTTATTGCATCAAAAAATTGGGACATGCACATTATAGATCAGTGAATAGACTAATCAAAGTCGATGCAGTGAAAAGGATTACCAAAACAAAAGTTTCAGAGTACTACTGTATGTGGACCATGCCATAAAGGTAAGCAGGTAAGAGTGTTGCATAAAATGCTGTCACATTGTTCTACACATCGATGTTTCGAATTGTTTTGCACATGGATTTTATTGGTCCTATGAAAACTGAAAGCATTGGAGGCAAAAGATATTCACTTGTTGTGGTAGATGATTTTTCTAGATTTACCTGTATTGAGTTTTTAAGAGATATAAAACATTAATTTGCTGCATTTAAAATTCTTTACAAAAGGTTCGAAAATATGTTTAACTTGTAAGTTAGTCGTATTAGAACTGATCATGCATGGTAGGGAATTTGAAAACAGCATGTTTAATGATTTTTTATGATTAAAAATGGTATTTTGCAAGAATATTCATCTCCTAAAACTCCACAACGGAATGTCTTTGCTGAAAGAAAGAATATAACTCTACAAGAAATGATAAGAGTCATGCTTACTTCTAAAAATCTTGCTAAGAGATTTTGGGATGTAGCATTGAATACATCATGTCATATTATTGATATAGTTTATATTCGATTTGGTTCTATTCAAACACCTTATGAGATTTTGAACATTAGAAAACCAAATGTGAAGTATTTTCATATATCTGGTTGTATGTGTTAAATTTTCTGAATGATATGGATCAGCTTCATAAGTTTGATTCTAAAAGTGTAAGGTTTCTGTTTAGGCTATTCTAGAAATAGTAAAGCTTATAGAATTTATAACCTTAGGACTAACACTGTTCAAGAATCTGTTAATGTTGTGTTTGATGATGATAAAGGTCTTACAGATGATAAAGATGAAGAAGATGTATCACAAGTGACTGACAATTCTGAGAATACACTGAAGTCTGATAATGCTGCACCAAATGCTAACACATCTGGAGCAACATCTACAGAACAGTCAGTTGTAAGTTCACAGAATGATCAGTATGTTCCCAAAACGAATCCTTCTTCAAGAATAGGTAAAAGTCATCATTCTGACCAGATCATAGGTGATGCTACAGTTGGAGTGCAAACAAGAGGAAAAGTTAGATCAATAAGGTAGATGTGGTAAGAACGATATGCATGTCTTCTATTTTCAATGTTGTGAATGCGGAGTGTTACTATTCTGAAATTGAACCTAAAAATGTGAATGAGGCATTAACTGATGAAAATTGGATTAATGTTATTCATGAAGAACTTGGTCAGTTTGAAAGATTTGAAGTATGGACACTTGTTTCAAAACCTAGTCATACTAATGTCATTGGAACAAAGTTGATTTATAAGAATAAAACTGATGAGTTTGATAACACTTTTTTTTAGGATTGAGACTAGATTAGTTGCACAAGGTTACACCCAAGTTGAGGTTATTGATTTTGATGAAACTTTTTGCACTTATTGCTAGGATAGAATCTATTAGATTATTGCTAGCAATTACATGTTTTATTGACATTAAACTTCATCAAATGGATGTATAAACTGCATTTCTAAATGACATTTTGATTGAAGAAGCATATGTTGAACAACTTAAAGGATTTGAAGATCCACAATACCCTGATCGTTTTGTTAGAGGAGAAACTGATATAACTTTGTTCATTAAGCACACTGGAGAAGATTTACTTATTGCTCAAATATATGTTGATGACATTGTGTTTGGTTTAACTTGTGATAAAATGTTAACCAATTTGTTAAAGCAATGACTGCAACATTTGAGATGAGTATGGTTGGAGATTTGAATTGCTTTTTAGGTCTTCAAATCAAGCAATGTAAGGATGGTATATTCTTCTCTCAAGGTATGTATGCTAAGAATTTAGTTAAAAGGTTTGGTTTTAAAAGTTCAAAAGTAATGAAAACTTCTATGAGATCTACTTTGAAACTTTGCAAAGGCAATGTTGGTAAGGATGTTGATTCAACATTGTATAGGTTTACCAATTTCTCCTTCAGTTTCTCCTTCAGTTTACCAATTTCTCCTTAAAGTAGAGGTGATCAATTTATGAAACTTAAAGTAGAGGTGATCAATTTCTCCTTCAGTTTACCAATTTCAAAAATCTCTTTTGGAATGTATGACTTCTAGCTTGGTAATTGTTCCTTTCAAATTCTCATTCTCTTTGTTCAAAGAATTAAGAGTGAGTTTCTGAGAGTTACAATCATCCAACAACTTTTGGTACTTATGATCATCAATCCTTATGCCTGCATCATCAACAAACCCATTAAAACAATTCAAATCTGGGTGACTCTGTTTTGATGTTACCATAAATGTTATGACATTAGGTGCAACATCAGAATCTGTATCATCCAAATTATCATCTAAAGAATCATCATAATCAATCTTGGTATGAAAAGTAAATTCAACATCTTTTGATTCATCAAATTCATCATCTGATTCATCATTTAAGGTAGTACTAAAATTCAGTTTTTGCATAAGTCTAGTATTGGCACATTAATTTTCATAAAGACCATATTCAGAACATGCATTGAACTAATTTTCTACATTAAAGATCATACCTTGGTTTACCTTCACTTTTTGATAACCTTGGTTGAAATTGACTTTTCCTTCTTTCTGGTGAGAGAGTTGATGTGTTGATTTGGATCTTTGGTACATCATAACCTGTAAGTACAGTCCTCCAAGCACGTTCATCAATCGACTTGATATACATGCAAAACTTAGGCTTAAAATATGGATAATATGTTCGGGTGCCTAAGTGTAGTGGATATGTGATGTGTTTTCATTGCTAACATAAACTAAAACACACTTTAAGCAAGGATCTAAACCTAGTGTCGTCAGGTATCGGCTCTGATACCAACTGAAAGTGTGTGGAGGGATGGTATCTAGTGTTTAAGTAAAAAACAGAACAATGTTACACTAAATGTTGTGACAATTAGTGTAGCATTAACTCTAACAGAATGTGAATAAGTAAACACAGTACACAGCGGAAGTCTAAAACACTAAAACACAATACGAACACAATGGAATAATTTTTAACATAGATTTTATTAATAACAAAACCTATGCTAAGCCTTACGGCGAAAAGTAACTTAGTTCCTAAGTTATACAAAAAGTGTCGTGTGAACTATCTCAGCAATTACTTCAACATTCCACAAACAGAAACTACAATCGAGGCAGGTGCCTGAATCCGCAAACAGACTTAAGTGTAAAACACTGTCTAAAGAACTAATCTAATCTGTGATTCACTCTCACTCGATTCAAGACTAGAACTAAGTACACTGGAAGGCGGTATCCCTCGGCGTACGTTAAATGATACAACTACTGGCCATAACTCCTAACTAGGGTTGAACGCTCAAGGAGGTGTTACTCGAGTAGTGCATACTTTGAAATGAGAGGCTCTGGCGGTATTTATAGAGAAATACACAGCTTCTAGATCCTTCCATTATGAGATCCTATTTTTTAGGACCTCAACCTCCATGATCTTTCTAGAACATTCTGCCATCTTCCAGGTCGTTCTAAACTGCTCCAAAGCCTTCTAGCACGTTCTCCAACATTCTGGAATCTTCCAGGTTCCAGACTATTGTAGAAGCTTCTAGAATCGTTCCTGAATGTGAGAGCATTTAGTACAACATTTAATGTAACATTGCAGAAAAGACTTAGAATAAATCAAGGAAGGTCAAATTAAGATGTTGTTGATAATGTTAAAGCATTTAAGAGTTAACAACATCTACAGACAGCACTAGAACCTTTGAGCAACTTCTAAGGATAGGTACTTGGGTATATCTCAGAAGTATAGGTCTAGATCAGCTGATGGTTGTTGTTGAAGGTATGGGTGGTCTTTCTGTGTTTCATGATTGGGAACAAGAACAGAAAGAAGCTGCAAATGTTAATTCTTATACTGAGTTATCAAATTTGGAATCTGTTATTCAGTTGATTGAAAGAATAACTGGTTGCAAATATTCCATTGTTAAGTCTGCTGATGTGAATGTTGATACTGATGTCAACATGGATGCGGATGATGCTGAAGTTAAACATTCTGATAATCAAGCTGATGTTGAAGCTGATGTTGAAGCTGATTATGAAGCTGATATGGAAGCTGATTATGAAGCTGATACTAATGCAACTGAGATGATTGAGAACACAGTTGTAGCTGAAGACACTGAGGTCTTAAAGGAACAATCTTTGGGTGCTAATGAGTTGGAGAGCACACGAATTGATGTTGTTAAGGATACTGTGCTTGATGATGTTCAAGAGACAGTAAGAACAGTTCCTTCTGAGACAGCTCAAGAGAACTCTAGCTTTGAATTGTTGAAAAAGCATAATGAAGCACTACAGGAAATCATACATTATATGACGATTTTTTTCGTGACGACACAAAATTCGTCACAATTTGTCATTTAAAGGTGACGCAATTAATTTTCGTCACTTAATAGGTAGAATTCGTGAAAAAATAAAATTTTGTCACCAATTCTAATTTTATTCGTGACAAAAATTTTTTTGTCACTAACAATAACTTTTGTCGTCACCAATTTGAAAATATCATGACGACAAAAAGAAATTTGTCACAAAAAACTTTGGCGACAACATCCATAATAATTGGTGACGATATTTAAGGTCATGAAAAATAATTTTTTCATGACGATGCTATGTTTTGTCATTAATTAATCAAAATAATTAGTGACATAATTATTTCGTCACAATATTATTTGGGGACGATAGTCATTGTAATCAGTGACAATCATATTCGTCATATAATATTTTATTTTCATGACGATTTTATGTTTCATCACTATTTATTCAGATTAATTAGTAACATTTTCTTTCGTCACCAATACATATATATAGTGACGATTGTTAATCATTTGTCATTTTTCACAAAGATGAGTCATAAATTATATAATGAACTTTTTTGCAACACATGAATTTCGTCATCACTGGTTATACAAATGTGACGAATTTGAATTTTGTTACAAAAATATTTCTCTTTATGAAAATTTTTTTTGTCACTATTAATAAAAAAAAATCAATACATACTATTAGCATATTTCATAAAAAAATTATACATGTAATATCACTATATTTTTAAGATTTTAAATTTTGATAAAATAAATTGGAGCATAATTATTTAAAACATAGAAATTTGATAATGTCTTATTTGGAGGACTCTATTGTACCATAAAAATTATAAAGCAATATCTTTATCAAATTCGAAATGTCCTTCTCCGTCACAATTAAATTAGGATTATTAGCGCCAAATTAAATTAATAGGCGCCAAAAAGAAAATTGCTTCTTCCCCACCCTCCCCCAATTCTGAATCCCGCTGCTAAAATTGCTTCTTCTCCACCCACCCCCAATTCTGAATCCCACTGCTCTAAGTCCCAGATTAAGGTGAAGATTGGATTACAAAATCTCTTAATTCCTTCCAATCAATAACAGGTTGCCGATTAACCCTTTTGAGTTGGACTAGTGTAATTTTTGCCGTCCGATCTGATCTTTTGGCGGTGAGAAATTGACACAGGCGTCTGATTTAAGGTTAATCGCTCCACTTTCATTAAATAGATAAAGCATATCTCCATTTCTTCTCACATAATTCAATTGATTTGATTTTTGGAGAAAAAAAGGACGTTGTTATCAATCTTCGAAAAGCTCATCTTTGCGATGTCGTCTGGTACCGGCCAAGACGCTGTTTCTGCTCTGCTCCTCGGTGGTTATCGATCAATTGAATCAAGAACTATATCGCCTCGTACGGTACGCATAATATTTAGAAGTCTTTAGTATACCGCAATCATGAATTCCTGTGTTACTTAGTGCCTCATGAATTTCTGATTCGAAATATTGAGATAAAAGTTGATCTTCAAATATAGACCCTACGTGTAGATTGGACAGAAAAGCGTCTAATATTGGTAGTTCTGTATGTTTTGAGATTCTTGATTTGTTGAAATAAAAAAGTTTCCCTAGTTTTTGAAATCCAATTGAGAGAATTTTGGGAGAATTGGGATAACTTTTTTTTTTTTAAGGAATTCTTATTGCAAACTGAAAACAAGGTACAACATATACCCTTCAATGTTCGATACAATACATATTAGTTAAAGGGAATAGAATTGTTGGTTGAGGATTAAACAATCATCATCATCCTAGGATATGCAGCTAGATCTTTGTACTCCCCTGTTTTTTGAGAAGCCTCTGCTCATACCTCAGCTCCATAGGTGTGATTTTAATTCTTTTGTCAATAGTTACACGTTTGCTACTCCATTATTGAATATAATCTTGTTCCTAGTCTTCCACACAAGACATACTACACACTCCCATATCCTCACTACAATTCTTCTGCTTTTCTTGCCATTAAAATGCCTGCTAAACTGCATTAAGTTCGAGCTTGGATTCACTAAAAAAATATGTGATGAACTGTCTCTTCTGCAATGATTCTCCTCTTCTTCAGGTTCTCCGTTGTAGGGAGCCGCCCCCATATGAGCCGCCATGAGTGTATGTGCAGTTTGGATGGCGCATAGTTTTTCCATAGTAGACAGAATTCCTCCCTTTTCGTGTCGCTTCCCACGTTTTGTTGCTCTCCCACCAATCATATACTTGTTTCGTGGTGTATCTTCCTTCCGTCGATCATTGCCACCTCTATGTATCTTGGACACCCTGTCTGAGCTAGGCTGCTCCCGTTGATCAAAGAATTTAGTTCATTTAGCATATTAATCTCTCTATCAAAGAGTTCTCGTCTACAATTCCACTTCCACACCCACATCCCACCTTGCCATTACCTCATCTCCCCCACCTTAGTATATTTATTTGCACTTAAATTATATAGTCTTGGAAAGCTGTTTCTAAAACTCCTCTCCCCTAGCCATTTCTCTTCCCAAATTATATGTGTTGGCTATAAATTTATATAGGCTTAGCAATAGGGATCCACAAATTCTATAAGCTTGAATTTTCATAGAAGTTTTTTTCGAACAAATGGGAGATCTCATGTAGACTATTTTTCAAATAATTAATTGAATCAGTTTGTTAGTCTGTTCCCTTATTCAAGAAAAATTGTTAATTAAGATGTTTTATTTGTTATCTTCTTTGAAATTTTAGATTTTAAAACTTGAATTGTGAATTGTAAATTGTAAACTTGAATTTTAGATTTCAAGACTCGGTACAGCACAAATTCTCTATCATATGTATATTGTAAATTTCCAGATTCCTAAGGAGTGTACTAATCTCACTATTGGAACTTAGCAAAGCAAACATAAGTCCAATATTTATATTCACATACATCTGTTTTTCTTTGTTGTTTAGTTCTTGTACTTGAAATATAATTTACTAATCATTTGGTGCACTTATAAGTATCTTTCTTCTTGTATGCGGCTCCCTGTGCAAATATAACTTTACAAACACTAGTTTAAGGTGATTTTTTGGCTTTTATGGGTAAAAATACTATGATGCAGAGAACTATCAATTTCTGAGTATTCGATGGACTTGGAATTTGTTTGATTTTTAGTCAATTTTGGAATTCATTGTGCTTTCTTATTGACTTGCCTTATAAGTAAAAATTAACGTTTGAGTATGAATCATATAAACTTGTAGAACATTAATTATGATAGATAGTGCATTTCTTTTTTGTGAGCTTCATGTATTTATAATGTGATTTCTCTTTCAGATGGCAGCCAAAACTTTGACCACTGAATTGGCAACAATGATTCTGCTGTCCAGATCCTTAATTGCTACATAACTTCATAACTTTTGTTCACTGTAAGCTTGTCGTCTCCCCAAACATCTTAGTTAGCTTGTAACTTTATTCTGAAACAAATTCCAGGGATTGGTTTTATTTCCCCATGAGAGGTTTGGGGTTTCGTTCTATAGAACTAGTAGTTTATTTGCTACATATGTTTCTTATTTTTAGATACATTTTGAGTGTTATATGTTTCTCTTGATTTTGCTGTTCAATTTGCTAATTTTATGGTATGCATATTAACTGCTAGAAATGGAACTGCACTAATGAAGACAGCGACGGGGTGCAATGAAGATTGTAGTAGTCATGGCGGTGATACGAGATGCAATGTTTTGAATTTGAATTCGGATATTGAAATGAGGAATTTTATGTATTACATTCAGCACTTTCATGATGGTATATGTTTTTGCTTTAGGTTTTTGTTTAGATTCTAGTTTATAATTTAGGGATAGAATTATAGACTTTATGGGCTCGTTTGCTTTGTTTGAAAAGGGGGGATAGACTTTATTGTCCCACATTTTCTTATGTTTGGTTTGAGGGAAATTGGCCCGAGAAAAATCAATGGCCCGAGAATGTTTTCTCCAATAATCCCACTGCTGCGTGATTATAGATCCAATGGGAGGGGGTAAGTTTACTAATCCAACTGAAACCTCATTTTGGATGGCAATGTTTAAAGTCCGTTTTGTCCTTCAATTTCCAGTTCTCAATGTCATCGTGTTCGTCTCAAACTCCCTCACCCCTCCATCGTTCTTGCCTGATATACAACAGAGGCGGTGACAGAAATAAATAGTAGTTCGACTGAAATTTTGCTTCGAACACGATTCTCCCTCTCATCTCTCCCTCCCTCATAGAACGCTGTAAATCCCTCGATTTTGCAATCATCACCTTTTTCGCTGACATAAATTGGGAGAAATGGAGGTTCAAACTTGAGGGAAAATCAAAATTAGGTAAGGAGAAATAACTATGGAGATGTATCGATAAATCTTGTGCCAGAATTCAAAGGAAAATTGATTGAAGGAAAATTGATTGAAATAGCCAATTGTTTCTGATGTTTTAATTTAATTTTTAAATATGGATTTACTTGCAATTCGTATTGACCTATTTCACTGTTGCTGCTCTTGCTGCGTTCAATTTGGTGTAGATGAGAACAATGGTTAAGATATCTTCAAGCCCTTATGGTGAAGTCTCGTGAAGATGAATGAACAGTAATAATAAATATATGAATAAATAATAGATAATAAATAAATAATATGGTGAAGTCTCGGGAAGATGAATGAACAGTAATAGGAAATATATGAATAAATAATAGATATAATTAATAAATAATTGCAAAGGCTATTTTCGACATTTAACACTATAATTTACTATTATCCCACAATCCAAACTACATGAGTATAAATTATCATATAAATTTAAAAATTCAATCTATCAATCCAAACGTACAAATTAATTCAAAATTTTAAATTATGAACAGTGCAATCCCAATAAATCATATCCAGAGATATCTATCATGTCTATCAAACCAAACGAGCCCTATATATATTCACCAATGTTGTCATTTATTTCTTCAATTTTAATCCTCATTTTAAGATTTGGATATGAAATTTTGCAGGTGTGGTTTGAGCCTTGAGGTCTATTGAGCTGTTTGAATTTTGATTCTAATATATAATGTGTATGGTGCAGATAGATCAAATTGATTATTTTAGGTGAATTGGCTGGGGGAAATTTAGATATAATAGTTTTTAGTGGCTCTACTCTTGCTACACTATTAGTAGAATTTGGGATTAATTTGGCATGTTGTCTTTGATGTAGAAATTTAAATACATTTGGAAATCAGTTTCAAGCAGAGCGTCTTCACTGCGTCTCCTGGATTTTCTTAGCATTCCGGCCAATTTTTTTGGAAGAGGAATTCGATTAGAGATTACAAATTTAGTATTTTCAGGTCTATTACAGATTCAGCAACCTTTCTCTCCCCATGGAGCCATTGATGTTGATTTTCGGATTTTTTGTTACATGTGTAGCTTATACGCATGCAGACTTCACAATCTCCAAGTCTTCACCTTCTTATCTAGAAAAACATCAGTGGGATGAGGTCCAAACTACAATTCAGCAGTTCCAAAATATCATGAACCATTGTTTGATTGTTCATGATAATCTAGAAGCAGCTTTGCGTGATCTTTCAAGGACGGGCGATGTGCAGGCTTGCAAATCAGCGCGCAAAGCTGTCGACAGTTTCTTAAGGAGCTATCAAAGGAGCTGAAGCCCTTACTGTCATTCTTGCAATTGTTTCCACATGCGCTTCAAATAATACCCTTACATATAGAAACTGCAATTTGTCAACTGCAATTATAAAATTACAACACATTATTGATTTTTTAATTACAAATTCTAGGGATTACAAAAATAAAATGTTCAGAACAAATTTCAAATTGGAAATCAAAGATTTCAATATACAGACCAACACTTTGCCACTACATCACAGACATAGTACATTATATTTATTCAAATCGAAACCCCTCTTCCATGTAATTAAAAGTAGGTTGTTTTGAGATGGTTGAGAGAAGGTTGTTTTGAGATGGTTGAGAGATTGGAGACCTTTTTTTTTTTAGAGAGAGAATGGAGCAAGTTATGAACAATCAAAATTTTATTTATAGGTATTTTTCTAGTCGAAATTTTTAACTTGAGCTCTAAATCTGTAAACGAAAAGAGGGACAAACTAAAAAGAAAAATCGCCAAAAAAAATACAAAAATGTATGTAACTTGTATGATTAAAACATTTGTTTCCATGATAAAATATTATACGAATATTATTCAATTTGCACCGCAAAAAAAAAGGTAGCATCTCGGCTTCCAAACACTTGTCAGCTCATGTTAGTAACTTCACCTCTCAACTTACCCAAGCATTATATGTTAGGCATATTTTGCCTAATTCACCTCTCCTAATTTGGACGACCGTGTAACAAGTTAATTCACATTTGTCAACATCGGATTAATTAGAAAAAAAGAATACTCCCTTCGTTCCGTGATTATTTGCACATTTTTTTTATTGGGACGTTCCAAGATTACTTGCACACTCTTAATGTGAAAATATCCCACAAAATTAATACCCTCCCAACATCATTTTATTTCCAAAATTGTCACTACTTTCTTACTTTTCCAGAAAAGTATTATTCCGTATAATAGTAATTCTAGATATTACTCCAGAATTTAGTTCGTTTCAACTTCTGCCGACAGTCACCATTTGCTTTATCCTTGACCACCAATTTTTTTTTTCTGAGTGTTTTCCACAACATCGCCGTTTTAGTCTAGAAACATAGTTTTAATGAGTTACAATATAATGCATATTCTAATTATTTTGAGCTCAGTAATACTAGTCTCGTCAAGCTCGCGAGCCAACCTTGGGTATTTCGAATTTTCCATCAAGTTAAGCTCAAGTTCAATAAAATTGAGTGTGATCAAGCTCGAGCTTGACTCGACTTGGCTCGTTTACACCCATAGCCCAAAACATGTGTGTCTTCCAACTCGTTCCATGCATACTCGATCCACTCATTTGATTTTAAAATTTCTTTCTAACAAATTGATAATTTTTAGTAGGAGAACATGATTTACATGTATTTTCATATAAAAAACATATATGAGACAATCACCTATAAGTCCTGATAATTTCAGGAAGCAGCATTTCTGACGAACTTACCATGCTATTCTTATACATAAACTTTGTGCCTAAAACTCATGAGTAACTTTCATTGAAACGTAGGAAGTAATATATATTCAATTACATCATCATAAATTTAACCATAAAACATGACTAAAAATTTAGATCCTATTTAAAAAATATATATTTTATTTAAAAGAAAATAATACTATTTGATTTCCTAAATGTGTAAGAAATATTTATGTCCAATAATAATTATTTAAATTATAATCAAATTTGAAAAAATTATATCATCCAACTTAATGAGACAAGTTCGTGTTTTTAGTTATTTTCCCTTTGCCAACTACTCTAGCCCACTGAATTTCAATTTAGGGCTCAACGCGATAGGAGCCAATCTATTGATCACCATCAAGCATTAAGAGGAGCCAATTTTTTCGTTTTAGGGGTTATTCAATTTCTTTAAAAACAAAATCACATATTTAGAGCTAAAAGAATTTGGAGCCAATCTACGTTTAGCGCTCGTTCATAATTTTCAAACTAATTTCTCAGATTTTTTTTAGGAAATCCCAGAAAATAGGCTTTTATTAAGGAATAATATCAAGGTTTTAACGGGATCTCTCATTCATATCAAAATGTCAAATACCCTCTCTTCCTAAACCTAGTCTTCTGATCGCCTCTCTGTAGCGAATATTCCGGTGAGTTTGTGTTTCAGATCGCCTCTCTGTAGCGAATATTTCGGTGAGTTTGTGTTTCAGATCGCCTCTCTGTAGCAAATATTATTTTCATCTTAATAGGGAGTTTATCCCCCTTTTACTGGTTTCAGTAATCACTTATTGTGTTAAGTCGCACTTATTGATTTCTGTGAGGTTTCAATTATCTTTTCTTTTACAGGGAATTTAACAGCTCTGTATGATTTGTTTTCATGCCCTCCATCTGTTTGAAAAAATGCCTCAAATGGACTTCTAGGAAAAATGGATTTTGGGTGTTATATGTTATGAAACCTGATTATTATATGATTTATTGTTTATCATGTCACAATGTTTTTCCTCATGGCATGGGGGATATTCTTCACCTTATTCCAAGTGAACCCACTGTGAAATGATATAAGTTTTTGCAGTATTCAATGGGTTTGAAATTTGTTTGATTTTCAATCGATTTTCAGTGTTGATATAAGTTAGTTGTTTGATCAAACTTTGATTTCGATTTTACAATTCTTAATAATCTGTTTTTGGGAGTGTTAGTTGTTGCCATATGATTTATATTTTAAAATAGGGGGGTTTCCCATTTCCTACATCCTTGAGATAAATCTTTAGTTCTGCTTGAGCAGGTTTAAGTATTTTTATGATTTTTGGTTGGATCTTCTTTTAGAGCTTATGATATTCTGAAAGTGTGTTGTGTTTTAATTTGGATCTATATTTTCTTGAATGTTAGAATGGTTTACCATTTGAATGTTTATTTTTGTTTGAAATCCTCCCTATTTGTGCATTTAAACATGTATTCAATTCTTGTATATATATCTCCTTCAATATGCTAGCCCAATTACCAATTACCAATTACCAATATTTCCACAATAATCAATTTTGCCAATAAATCATTTTGTTTTTATATGTGATTGCTTTCTTCCAGGTTTTTGATATGGATCCCGGAGGTCCAAAGAACCTGAAACAAAAACGTAATTTCATTGCTAGAACAGGTATCAAAGACCATCTTAACAAAGAAAATGGTGGTATAGGAGGTCAAGAAAATACAAGAACTCAGCAATCGAAAGGAGGTTTACATGTTAAACCACCAAATTTAGCTACTGCAACCTCTCAATATCCATCTCAAGCCTCTGAAATACCCAAAAACGAATCCTCTCAACATGAATCTACTGAAGTTGTTGCTGCAACAATAGGTAAAATTATTATTTTTTGGTTTTTTTATGTGTTAAACTTCCATAGTCAATATATATGTAAAATTATAAATTGTAACAAAATTGTATTGTTCACATGTAGCTCTTGGTACCAAGAAAAAAACTCGGGGTAAAACAATTGGAAAGGGAATCTTGAAGTATTTCGATACTTACAAGAGCAAACTAAAGATTAATGTGGATCCATCAATTGGGAGACCAATAAATGGGGATGAATCTGCAAAGCTAGCTAGCCAGATTGGTGTAATAACCCGAGATGTCCTTCCGGTTCCAAAAACATGGAAAGAGATAGATGAGGCCAATGGATTGGGACCAGGATTTGACCATCTACAGGTATGCGTTAAAAATTAAATTTGTTTAATATATAGTTTTCACCTTCTTGTAATCTAATGTGTATATTTGTGTGTGAGTTGTAGATGCACATGGATGTGAATATCGATACCCCCGGTGTGACACACTCCTTGGTCAATAGGATGAAAATAAGTACTCGACAAAAATGTTACAGGTTGCATCAACACTTCCTTCGGTTGGTAACTTTACAAGAGGCTAAGAATAACAAACCCTCTTTCTGTCCTAGACAAGATAACTGGGAAGAACTGTGCGATCATTTCGCATCTGACAATTTCAAGGTAATGATGTGAATAATCATGCAAACCATATCATAATAAATCATATGTTTCAGCAATATCCTTAATGTTTTAGTCATAGTAGCATGAAATCTAGATATAAAATATGAAGAGATGTTATTTTCTCTTGTAAACTGCAAGAAAAGAATATTATAAATACAACTTATAAGTTATTCATGAGTATGTCTATAAGTTAAATTAGAAATTTTTGGGGCTTTACTTACTCCCAAATTGTCTTATTTTGTATTCTTGCAGCATAGAAGCGAGGTGAATCGAAACAATAGGAAAAAATTGCGATGCAAACATATATCTGGAAGAAAAGCTTTTACAGTTCGCAGTCATGAAATTGTGAGTAAATAAACATTCCTGTTTTTTTTTTTTTTTTTATGGGTTTTACATCTCAGTTTTAATGCAATGGTACGTTTTTGGATTATTTTTTTGTTTTTGTGAACTAGCTGAAATGTTTTTGGGTATGTATTATGTTTATCATGGTTATCCATGTTATGCGTATGTATATGTTGTAATTTGTAATATTGGAGTCATGTTTTGCTCATGTGATGGATGTTGCTTATTTATAAATTTTTATCTTAGAAAGAAATACTAGTTCTGTGTGCATCCAATTAAATATTAAATCGGTCATCTTTGTCAAAGTAAACAAATCAATTAGACTATATAGGTATTCTAGTTAAATTCAAAAGGGTGTGGATTTATGGAATTTGTATTAACACCAACCCAAATTGATGTAATTGTCATTATATTTGTCTTTGTGTATGAACTTTGACAAGTGAAAAGAATTTTGATGAGGATAGTTGTGGAGATATGCCTTCGTATTTTGATTATATTGATTAGTCTTATTATATTTTAGTTTGTAAATTAGTATACTAAATGTTGTCTATATGATCAAGTATTGACTTATTTTGTTATGTAGTCTGAACGTGAGTTAGCTGGAGAACCATGTGATCGAATTGACTTGTACGAACGTACACACAGTTCAGAGAAAAATGGTTGAAAATCCAGTGAGGCAAAAGAAAATTGGGTAAGTCATGTATACATATTTAACATAGTATCTAATAACAAGTTTTCAATCTAATCCCCTTAGTAAATATATGTTGTTAATAATTAAATGATGTTTTTTTGTGATATTGAAACATGTTATTTCTCCTTGTTAAAATTACTATGCAAAAGAGTCTACGATTCTACTTACTTGCTTAAATTTTAGAGTTCAATTCTTCTTTGCTCTTTATTGGTAGTAATAATATTCATGGGTTTTCGTTGATAAAAATGTATCACTTAAAAAAACCGGGATAAATATTTATGAGATTTACGTTTATTACTAAAATTGATGGTAATTTACTTCTCTTTATGTTAAATTGCCAGGAGATGATGAAAAAAAAACGAGAAGAATATATTGAGCTCGGAATTGAAAAGAGTGCAGATGAGATAGTATTGGAGGTGTTGGGTCATGGAACTGGATATGTAAAAGGTCTTGGTTATGGTCCAAAGCCTCCAAGCAGACGCAACACAATGCACGATTCTTCTAATCAATTACAAGAGGAACTAAAAGACGCGAAAGAAAAGCTGCAAGAGTCTGAAACTCAGGTGCAAGAACTCAAAACACAATTGACTGTTTTGAATGCAAATATGGTTGCACAAGATGCAAAGATGGCTGCTCAAGGTGCAAATATTGAGAAACTAATGCCTTTTTTGAATGATAAAGGGATAGAGTTATAAACTTTATATATATATATTTCTTCTTTTTTTTTTTTTGGTTTCATGAAATAATAGAAAAATATTTCTTGTTAATTAAGTTTTCTAAATGATTGAATGACTTTTTATATTAATGCAATTTTTTTATGCTTAATTTATTTATTATTGTAAATGTTTTTTCTTCTTTTAAAAAGTTAATTTATCACGATAATTATAATCATTTCATGATGAATTTTGTGTTGTAATTTGTATTACTTTTGACTATAAAATAATATTATCACGGTATGTTAATTAATAATGACGATATATGTTGTTACTGTAGTTTAAAAAAATTGGAACAATTATCATTTTCGTCATTAAAAAAATATTTTATTATGACAAAAATATTTTATCACCATTCTCACATCTTTTAACGACATTGAGCATTTTGTCACTAAAATCTTATTTTGGGTGACAAAATGTATTGTCGTTATATCTAAATATATAATGACAACAAAATTTTTGTCACTATAGCGTAATTCTTTCATGACGAAAGATTTAAAATACGACAAAAAATATGTTGTCACCGTTACTAAACCTTTTGTGACGGTCACCGTTTTTGTCACTAAATAGTACATTATAATGACAAAAATAGTTTGTCATAATTTGCACACTATTTAGTGACAGTAAAAATTTTGTCACTAAATCAGACTTTTTAGTGACAAATTTGGTCGTCATTGTACATACACACATATAACAACGAACAACATTTTGTCACGAAATAACAACTTTATCATGACGAAATATATAAAATATGAAAAAATAGTTAGTCTAATTGTAACAAAAAACAATGTCACTAAAATTTGATAAGGTTAGTAATAGATGGAAAATCGTCACAAAAAAATAATTTTTAGTGACAAATAATCAAATTGTCGTGAAAATTTTAACCTTAAGTGACGAAATACCATATTAAGCGACGAAATTTTAATGTCAAATGCGACGATTTATATGTCACCATAGATTAATGCTATAGCGACGAAGACCTTTATCGTCATCATATGATGACTTTTAGTGACGAATCAAAATAACGTCGCATTTTACCTACCGTGACACACAAAAGGTGACATTCTTTGTGACGAAAAATTTCGTCGCCAAACAACTTTCGTGACGAAAAATAGAGTTTTTATGACGATTTTTTTCGTCGCGATTTCTCAAATTTCTTGTAGTGAAGAGTTACAAAGTAAGCTGGATGATACTTTGAAGAGGTTTCAATAAGCCACTGAAAAGTTGGAAAGTTTGACTGCTGCAAATTCTTATGACAAGATAATGGAATTCACTATGAATAAAATCTATGATCTGCATAGATTACAAGAAAAGTCACTTTCTACTGAGCTGCAAAAGAAAGTAGAGATACTTTTAACACCCTTGAAGGAATGGCAAGATGAAGCCAAAAAGGGGGAAGAAAAAGTGATGAAAGTGATGGAACAAACTTAAACACAACAAGCTCAATTAGTTGTGAGTCAAGATGAGTTGAAAGCTAGTATTGATGATTTGAAAGAAGAAATCATTAGTCTGAAATTAAGGATCAATCCTGATTCTGAAATTCAAGAAAGTGGTACTCAGAAACATATTGCTGAATCTTCTTCAGGAAAAAGAAAAAGAAAATTCATTATTGATGATGAAGAAGAGACTGAACAGATTGGTAGAAATACCAGATCTAAAAGCAAGCTGAAAAATGTTGTTACTGACAATAGACCAAGTAATGTTCAGATGGCTGAAGCTATTGAGAAGCATAATCAGATGCTTGCTCAGAAGAAAATTGAAATAGCTGAGAAAAGAACAGATGAACAGAAAAGGAAACAAAAGATGAAAGATGCAGAAGCTACAAGGAAAAAGTTTGATAATAGAGTTGCTGCATTGAAAAAGAAAATGAAGTCTAAATCTGTTGGAACTGTTCTGGATGAACAATTCATGGAATTTGTTGTGGATCCAGAAGATATGGAGTTCTGGAATAACTTGAAAAAGAAATGGCAGATTGCAAATTTTATTGTGAAGAAATTTGGTAACCATTCAAGCAAGGAAGATGAATATTCTGATTTTGATGCATTCATGATGAATATCTCAAGAGAATTTTGGGAACATATTCTGTTGTTAGCTGCTAGTGCAGGTATTCAGATTATTTGTCCAGAAGAACCAGTTTGGGAACCCCCAAGACTTGAAAATGGTGAACCAGATTACTCAGAGATTGGAAACATTATTTCAAAGATTATTAAAGATGAAGGAATAACTGATCATAAGCACATGATGGATATCAAGAACAGATTGTACTTGGCATTCAGAATTCCTGATAGAGACTGAAGATGAAGGACTATGCTGAAGAAGATAACATTTCTAAACCTTATCTTTATTTCTTTAGTTAATATTTCTGTGATTATGTGACTTAGTTGTAATATGTGATATATCTGATCTGATTTGAATCTTAATCTGATATTTTTGATTTGATGAACTATATGATTAACTATATATCTTAACTACTGATCTGTTAATGTTTAAGTAGTTTTGGCTTCATCAAAAAGGGGGAAATTGTTGGGATATGAATCCTATAAACAATGTTCTAATTGATGATTATATGTTTTGATGGCCAAAAGTAACTTTAGAGTTAATGATATGTGTGATTATATGATTTTCTATGTGAGATATATGATATAAGTTTACTGATCTTAATGTGTTATGTTGTTTAAGTTTACTGATCTTAGTATTTTACTAATCTGATATATGAACTGTTTAAGAACTAAACTGATGGAGATATTGTATAGACAGCTTATAGTATAGGACTTAGTTATACTCATCTGTATGTAGTTCAGTTGATGTATAGATAGGTTTTATATTTGTAAAGTTGTATTCTATTGTATTCAGCATTGTAATAGTTTAGAACAGTAAGATTAGATGGAAGTCAGAAGACTAAAGATGACTAAGAAGACTACTTCAGAGATTGAAGAAATCAAGTGAAGTTTTTGAAGGAAGCTGAACAGTTTGGAAGAACTGTGCTGACCAAGAGCAGTAAAACTAAGAAGAGTAGTTTACTGTGCTAAGTTGGTTTGTTTGAAGAATAAGTTTGGATAACTTATTTAAGACGTAACTGAAGATATTGTTGAAGATATGCTGAATTGGAAAGATAAGATAAGTTGGTTACAAAAAGAAGGAAGTTACAAAACAAGAAACGGTTATGAGTTAGTTGAGAGATAGTTTTACAAACTGCTAACTGTCTTACTAATGCTTATAAATACCGTGTGATCTTCTACTTGAAAAGACTACTGATACAATTACTATTCAAGAGCAATCAAGAAGCATTCAAGTATTCAAGCACTCACAGAATTGAAGATTGAAGAACTGAAGAGAAGTCACAGATCTGATTTGAAGAAACAAAGGCTATCATCAAGAGAAGTTTTACTTTTCGTTTTAAGTTTGTATTGTGAAAACAAGTGTGCTAGTTACTTGTGAAATTACTAGTTGATCGAAGATACACTTGGAAGTGTAATCGACAGGATCGAAGTCTTAATCTTGGGACTCTAAACAACAAGTACTCAAGTGGAAAAGAGTAATAAAACATCACGACTGGAGTTGTGAGAGTGGATGTAGACATTTGTCGAACCACTATAAAATCTTGTGTTCTTTACTGTTTTGTTTTGTTTTGTTTTGATTAACTGTTGATATATTTGTTGAATAAGAACAGTAAGTTTTCTAAAGAAAAGATTTAAAGAAAAGTTGAGTATAAAAGCTAACTGTTAAGTACTGAGCTGATTCTAAGAACAGTACTGTACAGAACACATTTCCGCACTAAAAACTCTGATATTTTGATAGAATTTGAAAAGTCTATTCACCCCTCCCCTCTAGACTTTTTCTTAGCTTACTCAATCTTAACTCAACTTTTGGGACCAACATTTATGCATTCGAGCAACTGGGAAATTCATGGAAAAACTTCATGAGGGGGTCCAGGAATGGAAGGATTATTACTTCTTTGTTACTAGCCCTTCTTCTTGAGAGTTTCCTCATGAGGGGTGGATCTATGAGAATCCTGGGGTGCCCAACCCTCCTCTCTCTGTTTGCTCCTCTCTTAATTTAGATGTAATGAAAAACTTGAGTGAACATGTGACTGTTCATGGGTATTTTGATGTGATGAGCATATGTAAAAATCCTAGGGCTTTATCCCACTTCGGTTTCGGCCGCACAGATTATCCTTTAGGTCCAGACGATGGTAATATCATTTCTTTTCCCCTGTTGCTACCCTCGAGGTTTAGATCTCCATGGTTTCTGATATCTTCATTCTTTTGTTACGGCTATGAGTTGGTTGTCCCAGATTTCTCAAGATGCTGCTCCACTTTCTATGGTGGGTAAACCTCCTGCTCCGGAAAGTTCTTCGAAGGCTCCTCCTCCTCCTTCTCCGATGAAGCCCTCAGTGGGGTCAGTCGCCAAACGTACCAGGTCCTCTGCAGGAAGAGCTGCTTTCTCTTCGGGACTCCCCACTTCGATCTGGTGCCTCTAAGAAGAAAAAGACTAAGGGTAAATCCTCCTTCACCCCCTCGGAGACCATTGATCTAGAAGCCACAGATGATATCAGCGTTGATCAGTTCACTGCTTTTGTGGAACGTCATATCCCTGCCCCTGCTGTAAAAGCTCTCAGTGCTCTAACCTTGGAGGAAAGGATGGTGACACTGCTCATAGCTTCTCTCAGGTAAGCCCATAACTATATTCACAGTCAGGTGGAGCAAGAGAAGGTAAAGAAGGAAATGGTCGAGGCAGAGCTTCGAGAGGCCACCTTAGGGAGGAAGGCAGCCATGGATGAGAAGGTTCAGATCTCAAATCAGAACCAGGTTTTGCTAGAAGAGCTCTCTCTCCTCCGGGGTCAAGTTGCTGAGTAGGACAAGGAGATCCCGTGTCCGAAGGCTGAGTTGCCCTCAACTGGGGTGAAGCTTTGCGTTGAAAGTCTCTTTACCTCTGTAGCAGGGCAGATTTTTCTGGGTACTTTGCACCGGGAGTGGCTAGAGGCTTTCCTCAAGAGTAGGGGTGGGAATGGGCCAGGCTACCCGACAGGGGCCTACGGCTCGGCCTATTAAACCTCGGCTCGGCTCGACTCGTTTAATAAACAAGCCGGGCTCAAGCTTTTTTAGAAGCCTATTTAACTAAATAGGTCGGGCTCAAGCTTTTTCGTAAGCCTTTTAAGCCCAACAGGCTGGCCTATATAACTTCACACACACACACACATATATATATATATATATATATTATAAGTATATACTTATATAATATGTGATTTTCAAATAAATAAATAAGTAAGAAAATTTAAGTTATATTTTTCTTTGTAATAATTGAAAATATATTTGAATTTTTTTTTTGGAACATTCTATTACTTCCATTTCTTCATTTTGAGATTTAAAGAGTTAATTTTTATAATTTGATTATAATACTATTGTAGATTTTTTTTTAAAAAAAATACAAAATAAGATTAAGAGGCATTTAGAAGGCTTTCGGGCCAGGCCTATTTATTAAAAAGGCCAGGCTTTGATTAGTGTGAAAATTGCTTGAAATTCATGTGTATATTTTGCATAATTTTATAGAGTTTCATTGCATTTTTACACTAAATTGACTAATTGCACTTGATGTGGAGAAATGACGTGGTTTGCTATTTTTGTAGGAAAATGAGCATTTTTAGAGCAAAACACGCCTCGATTATATTGTGAAGTCAATCAAAGAAATAAATCGAAAAAAAGAGATAATATATGGGCTTGAGAATTAAAAGCAAGAAGACGGTGATTGAGTTAGGCCCAATTTAAATGTCCATTTAAAAAGGCCCACGTGAAGAATTAATTGAGGCCCATTTCGGCTGGTCCTGCAACAGCCCATGTTGATTATTCAGCAATCAATTTGCTACTGCTACTGTACGCAAAAATTCAGCAGGCATTATCCAAATGAAAAAAGAAGGCCCATTTAAAAATCAATGCAGCCCAATTACTTGAAGTTGCCAACAGCCATTTAAAATCTTCTGGGCCACCAATTTAATTGTGGGAGAGGCAACTGGACCAATTACTGGCCCATCAGCAACAATAGAGAATTATTAAAACAGGGCAAAAACAGAAGCGGGAGGGGGGGATACGACGCAGCAGGGGAGGCGCAGGCACGCAGCTGACAAAAACCCTCCTCCCATTCACACTTCCACTCAATAGCTTAGTTTAATTTCATATTTTTAAATAGATTTAAATTGAGTATTTAATTTTGTGTAAGCATTGGAGGATTACAAGACCATTTGAGGTGATATTTTTCCTTAATTTCATGTTTTATTGTTTATCTTTCTTAAGCTTGTTTTCATTTGTTGATTTAATTATTGACTAGGTTTGTTGGTGTTTGAGTGTTTGGATTTATGATGGAATTAGATTTTTAGTATAATTTTGATTGTTTAATTTAATTGGGTGGTGTATTGATTAGGTTAATGGGTTATGATAGATCATTTGCTTGAATTCAATTATTAGATTATATTTTGACGCATGATTAGTGCAACGAGAGTTGGTTAGTCTTGACGATAGTGTAATCGAGGGTTGAGAGTCGAGTAGATTGAGTTAATATTGGGTTATCGCAACGAGAGTTGGGAAATTTTCATTAGAAACCCATTAATTTACACTAATTATTTGAATGAGAGTTTGAGTGATTAGTGAGGAGAATATAGGAGTTTGGTTTCTAGTATTCAAGTGGAAAAACATGATTAGGGATTAGATTAGATTAATTTAGATAGAGTAGAACCCCCTAATTGTGTGATTACCCGGGTAAGAACGACTCTATTCTTCCTCCCGATCTTAGGTGCTTTATTAGATACATTTTTAGTGATTTCTCTTATCATACACCAATCAATGAATTAAACGTCCAAGTTAAACTTTAATCGATTTTCACATAATGAAGAACACCCGAACACTACATCCCACATTTGATCTTGATCATCATTTTACTTGTTTTTCCTAGTTAGTGTTTCTCTTGTTGATTTTTGCATTTAGTTTTGATAGCTCACCTCATGCTCTTTCACTATATTTACATGACAACGTACAACACTAAGGCTACACAAGCTAACTAGTCCCGTGGTTCGATAATTTAACCGGGCACTTACTTTTATTACTACGAGGAACCTCTTATACTTGAGGGGAACATGTTGGTAAAATCACGTGTCAAGTTTTTGGCGCCGCTGCCGGGGATTAGTTTTGCTTTTAGTGTAACTTAGTGTTTGTTTAGCGTAATTACTAGTGATATTTTTATTTTATTTGGTCTATTGTTATCTTGTGCTTGTGATACTTTGATCATTTGTGTAGGTTGGCTATATTGCAAGATGGACGGATATAACCAAAATTCATGGAATCAATGTTTTGATCAATATGATATGGTTTATCCTCCTCATCAAGGAGAAGTTTGCTACGATAATTGGGGGAACTACGAGTATGGTTATCATATTCAACAAGTTCCCACCGATTATCAAGATTATGGGAAAATGGAGGCCTCACCCTATCTTTGTGAGTTGCTAAATACCTTCATTGAGAGTAATGGAGGGAGGGATAGGCCAAACATGATAGATCAAGTTGAGGAAGCAAGCTACTTTGGAAGACAACCTTACTCACAAGGAGTTGATCTGGGTGATCATGCACCAAATGATGAGAGAAATGCTTACTTGGAACACTTGCTAGCCACTTGCATGACTCAATCCAATGAAAGATTGGACAAGATTGATGAGCAAATGGTCTCACTTGTGAATCGAATGAAGAATATGAATTTCCAATTGAGTCAAATGGCTTATTCAAGTGAGACTAGTTATGAAGAGTCAAGCATGTCGATTGATGAAGAAGAGGGCTCAAGTGAAGAGGAGGACGAAGACGTCATTCTTATTGAGTACTTAATGGAGATTGAAGAAGAATGTCCTTTGATGGAGGACACGAGCAACAAAGAACAAAAAGATAAAAAAGCATTAGATGACACATTGAAGAGTGAAATGAGCATTTCTAAACCTTTACACTCTTCAATTTTCACTTTAGATAATATTGATGCTTCTATTGATTTTATCTTACCTCTTGTTAACTTTGATCTTAAGAAAGAAATTGAAAAAAACTTGGGCATCCTCCCACAAGAAGGGAAGGAATGGGAAGAAAGTATGGAAGAAGAGCAAGAGGAGCTTCTATTGATGAAAATGCACATGAAAGATGCAAGAGATTGGTTTACTACTCATGAGAGCCTCCATGATTTTGAAGCTCAAAGATTGAAATATAATGGCAAGGAGGACCGATATCCTTGGCCATTCCGATGAGCTCATTTACTTCCGTCCGGCTTGAAGACGTTAAACTTAGCGCTAAATGGGAGGCAACCCATTCTTTATTGCTTTCTTTTATTTTATTTTAGCTTTGTAGTTTGCTTGATCTTTTTGTTGAGTTTTTTTTTTGTAGGTTGAGTGTTGTGGTGGATGTTCAAGGATGGGAGATGTGCATGGGGAAGCTCAAGTTGGAGATGCTTTGGTGCTACAAGGTCCAAGGGACAAAACGGTTGAGGTAGCTTGCTTCTTTGGTGAGCTACGTTGGTGACAAATTTCTAAGGTAACACACTCATTTCCAAACCTTGCATTCAACTAGATAGTTTCATTTAAGTTTGGGGGGAGATTTCGTGTGTTTACCTTCATTTTTATTGCACCGTTTGTCCATATTTTGTTTAACTTTGATGGATATGAGATCTTGTGGAAGAAAGTGTTTGAGGCATACTTGTTGGTGATTGTTGTTTTTTTAAATTTGGTTGAGCTTGTTGGTATTGATTGATACATGCTTGTTCATTTGATTGTGTGAAGATTTTTGTTTGGTTTTGTGCTCTTTATTCATGATTAGACATGCCCGTGAGCTTTAGAGCCTTTAGACGTTCATATATTTTGGTCTATTTCCTTCATGTGAGTATCATTCATGCTTGTGTGCTCTACAACTTGTCAATTGTCTTGTTTGAAACTACTATTTGTGTGAGATTCTTGAAAGTGATATATGACCATCTTTGTTTTGAATAGTCACTTAGCCAAATTGTCCATACCAAATGATGTTTTTCCGTAGTTAGCCACTTTGAGCCTATTGACTTACATTTTTTTGGCAAGCTACAAATTTAGCCTATATGTCCATCTTTTATGAGCCTATTTTCCTATGAACTAGTGGAGCTTGAATGTTGACAAATGTGGTTGAATTGAGGTGAAATATGAATTTGATGGATTTGTTGGGTTGAAAAGTGAAGAGATTGAAAAGAATAAAAAAGATGAATTGTAGGTTGTGCATAAAAAAGATTGAGTTGATGGGAAAAGAAAAGAAAAATAAAAAAGGAAGACTCTCTTGTGCACAAGAAATTGGTAGAGCTTCAAATTCAAAAGTTTTGGTTGGTTGGTGGTGAAGAATCTATATATATAATAGGAGGATATGACTCTCCAACATTCCGCCATGTGCCGTTTTGTTCATACTAAAATTTCGCCATGTGTCGTTACGCGTGGCACTTGCATGTTAGAAAGTCGCCACGTCATTTTCTAATTTATTATTTTAAGTTTATTTCCGTTTTAGAATTGATGAGCAATAAAAATTGTTTTGTTTCAGTTTCAGAATTGATGATTGAGAATAAATCGTTGCGATCTCTTAGTTCACCAAATCATGGCGTGAGGTTTGGAATGACGTTGCCCACTGATGGATCATCTTCACTCATGAGTTCACCAAAATTGCATTTGTCGTTGGCGTACGGGCAGAAAGTGATGGAGATGATTTTGAATAATTGATTACCAATTGCATTTCATCAGCCCCATTTCTCCCTCGAGGCCTCTCAACCCCTTTTGTTTTCTAAAGGTAAGCCCTCCTGTGAAACATTTTTACAAATTTTATACGCTTAGCATGCATGATTGTGGAGTACTGTATATTAAACGTGACATTTGTTTTTAATTAAATTGGGATAGTACTTCTGGAAGAATTTCTAAATCGCGTGAAGGCTGTGTTTCTCTCTTTCTTGTGAATTGTTATAGTAATGCCAAGCATTTCTAATCAAAAGAACCATTTATACGTACACCGAGTAGATTGTATTCTTTTCGAAATATGTATATGAGGTTACATTCTGTCAGTGAATAATTGTCTTCTTGTGATTGTGGCTGATGAGATGCATTTCATTCATTGAGAAGGGGTTTAGCTTCAGCCTGAAATTTGGTTCTGGAATTTTATAGTTCTAATTTTTACTTAGTCGTCGTCATCTATTATCATTCGGGATCTGCAGACAGCATATATACCTTCATTTTTGTGAGTTGTAATATATGTTGTTGCAGAGCCCCATCTGGTAACAAAAGAAGAGGTGTTTCACCTAAACTACAGACGATTGTTGGGGAGTCAGCGTTGCCATGAAGTACAGTGGTTTGGATCCAATAGCAAGCTATGCAAACTGTTTCATTTATTTAACATGCATAAGAAATTGCATTGTTTTCAATACAGAACCCTTCAAGACCCAGGGAACAAGAGAAAAATTATCTGTGATGATGCACTGACATGTCCAAGATGAATAAGCAGTTAGCAAAACTAATTATTTTGCCACTCGATCCGACATGTATGCAAAAATATGACAATATATCTTGTATATGATCATCTCAAATTAATATTTCTTGCAGAACAATCAGTTCAAGCTAAGAAATCAAAAGTTGAAGAAGAGCCTACAATGCAAAGTCCTGATCTGAATGTTCTTCGTGTGGTAATATTAGACACGCTTGCAGTTTTTTTTGGAACGGGAGATGCTACAGTCAGAAGCTTTGGGCCCGGTTGGAGGTTAGTGGTCTATGATATTTATGACTTGGTAGTTAAGTAGTTTACTTTGTGTGTTTGAATTACCATGCTTTTGTAAGGTTAGCAGATTTATTTGTTGCCTAATTTGAAGCAGTTTATATTAATTCATTTTCTCTTATAGATTGATTTTCCACACTTATTTGCATTAGATTTTAATGCTAATTCAAAGTTATTTTTTTTAAATTATAAAGGTTATTTTTTGAATTAAAGAGCAATGGGCTAATGTAATGAAGAACATAAGTTAGAAATTTAGAATCGCAATCCGATGAGAGTATATTTAAGAGGATTGATATGCCTATCTTGTGTTTACAAGAGAGATATAACAAACTTAATACTGTTTTTTATTTCCCTTTGCAGTCCTGTTTGAAGCCTTGTCTTTGCCGCTGTCAGAATTTTAATTAATATACTTAAAGAACAAAGATAGGATATTTGGTTGGAGTCCCCAAATTTTCGACAAGTTTAAAAATTTCTGATGACTTCAAATTTAGAGGACTGAAATTGGTCAAAAAAGACCAAAATTGTATCTCATAGGACGTATTTTGATAAAGAAACTAGGATTTATTTTGGAATCAACCAAACTTAAACCAAAAAAATTATCTCGACTTAAAATAAATAAATTAGATGTAATTGAACCCAGTTTTGACAGCAATTGTGGAGAGTGGCGTCTTTTACTTATATTGCCAAGGCTAGGGAAAAGACCACTGCTCAGGTTTTACTAATTCTATGAATGTGCTAAAAATTAGTACTAATTCTATTAAGGACAAATAAAAAAAATGAAAATGATGAAGATGGTTTGGTTGGATGCAGAGGAATAGCAGTAAAAAGCTTCAGCAGAGGGAGCACGAAACAGAATCCTGGGTGTATATAATCAACTTTCTTAATTATTTATTGTAAGATCATGCCCTTCATTGATAGACAGATCAAATCATTCATTCATTAGCAAGGTGTATATTTAACCTTTTTATGAAATCAACATGTGTTTATTGTTTAAACTGATTTATATTTGATAGTTTATTACTTAAGTATTTAACTTTACATTTATTTCTGGTGCATATATATATATATATACACACATTGGCATGACATTTTCATTTGTTGCAGCATTACAGGTACACTTTCCATTTAGTTATATTTTGTCATTTAATTAGCTGTTAGTATAATGATAAGTAGGAATTGTGAAATGGTGGTGAAAGTTTATTGGTTATTATTTGTTGTTTAATTAATTGTATTTAGACTATACTAACTTGTATTAAGGATGAGTTTTGATGATATACGAACTGATTCATATTTAGTTAGCATTTGAGTGAATACACAAATAGCAAGTTTACATTTGTAAACACTTCACAGTTCTTGGTAGGGAGAAGACTTATCTTCTTTTTATTGCTGATCATATTGCTAATGTATCAAAGTTCGTGTCTTATTACAAATGTACTTATCTTATAATGAATAATGATTGAACACAATGTAGCTATAGCCTATAATGAAGAAGCAACAGAGATATTACTTCGCTATGAGGAGAGATTGACAAATCTGAGTTGTTTTTTGTGGTTCGGCTTCACCATGTGCAGGTGATCAAAGATTACATGTTATAGTAACCAAATTGGTTTTTCTTAGTCTCACCATCTCTAAAAGTGGACTTTTTTAGGAAGAATACAACAGATATATCATGAATTTATGTTATTTAAGACAAATAATGAACTCGGTTTACTACTCCTCTCTTTGCTAATATTTATTTATTACTAATCTTGCAGAGTATATTGTTGTAAAGTTTAGAGAATTGTAGTTTAGACAAAGAACTTGAACCTCTAGAAATATATTATATTTATACTCTTTAGAACTTGTCACTTGGAGACGTGATTCATAATTTATCAAGTCATGATAAAAGACTTGAAGCTTTATTGGCACAGATCCAACTCTAAGATCAAATTTATTAAGTCATGATATACTTGAACAAGAGAGATAAAAATATAGTTTTATTCTATATATTTGAGTAATTTATTTTTGCTTAGATAGTTATTGTTTATAGGTGTACGCAAGAGACTTAGACTCTTAATTATGACTTGTGCTTTTTTTTTTTTTTTGTATGCCCCCACAATTTATAATATCAATTGAAGATAATTTGCAGTTATCCTTTGCTCATTAAGTATGTCGAAGTACTTGGTTATAGGGTGAACTTGAGGCGAAGGCAATTGTTGCAATAGAAAAAGCTTAGAAGAAGGGATGAATGCCTTGAATTGTGGTTTGCATTGCTTAGTTATACATTCCGTAGGGTTTGCCTTATCAAAGCAAAGGCCTCTACCCGTTATGATTCAATTCGATTTGAATTTGTGAAATTTAATATTTGTGTATTTCATATATCACTTTATGCATCAATTCTAAAATAAATTTATGGACATTATAAGTTATGGAAGTAGATATTTTTTAAGATGAGTGTTTTTTTTGTTATTTTCCTTTTTCTTTTTTAAAGATAAAACTAAGTTTAACCAAATAAATTTGATCCAATATATATAAATTGGCGGAAAAATAAAACAATATTTTACAAATTATAAATATGATTAATTATTCTAATAGCATGGGGCTTAGTTATGATTTTATTTTTATTTTTTTAATGAAAGCTCGCAAAAAGATTTCAAACTCTTTTTTTTGTGAGAGGGTTTTAAAATATCTATCCTTTCGTCTTTATCTATATATATAACGACATTCACTTATTATTTATTGACTATAAAAAAAACTTAAACAAGTCCGTGCATCGCACGGGTAAAATTCTAGTGTGCTTAAAAAGGAAAAGAAGCAAGTAAATTGTGTGAGATTGAGAACTTTGAGTTGCAACTTGATCAATTGTAACTTTCCTTCTTGCTCCACTAGTTTATGAGTTACTTTATCCAAACTTTCCCTACCCTAACCAAAGAGCCTACATTACAACCAAATGTGAAGTCCTTATTGATTCATTGATTGAACACTTTCATGTCGTGGAGAACTTAGACATGTGGCAAGCATATGGTAGTGCACTTGTGTGATTTGATGTTGAGAGCATACATTTCCTTGATATACACTTTGAGTGGTGAGTGATACACTTACTTGTGAGGATATTGTGAATTCACTTAATCTTGCATGAATTTGAGCATAACTTGTGAACTTGCATGTTGATTTTTATACCTCTTGTCATGACTAGATTGAGAAATTTGACAATCACTTACTCTATTTTGGTTTGAATGAATTCCTTCACAATTCTCCCACTTTATTTATTTTTCTTTCGTTGCTCGGGGACGAGCAACACTTTAAGTTTGGGGTGGTTGATTAGTGTGAAAATTGCTTGAAATTCATGTGTATATTTTGCATAATTTTATAGAGTTTCATTGCATTTTTACACTAAATTGACTAATTTCACTTGATGTGGAGAAAGGACGTGGTTTGCTATTTTTGTAGGAAAATGAGCATTTTTAGAGCAAAACACGCCTCGATTATATTGTGAAGTCAATCGAAGAAATAAATCGAAAAGAAAGAGATAATATATGGGCTTGAGAATTAAAAGCAAGAAGATGGTGATTGAGTTAGGCCCAATTTAAATGTCCATTTAAAAAGGCCCACGTGAAGAATTAATTGAGGCCCATTTCGGCTGGTCCTGCAACAGCCCATGTTGATTATTCAGGAATCAATTTGCTACTCTACGCAAAAATTCAGCAGGCATTATCCAAATGAAAAAAGAAGGCCCATTTAAAAATCAATGCATACCAATTACTTGAAGTTGCCAACAACCATTTAAAATCTTCTGGGCCACCAATTTAATTGTGGGAGAGGCAACTAGCTCAATTACTGGCCCATCAGCAACAGTAGAAAATTATTAAAACAGGGCAAAAACAGAAGCGGGGGGGGGGGGGGGCTGGAGGGGGGAGTGGGGGGGATACGACGCAGCAGGGAAGGCGCAGGAACGCAACTGACATAAACCCTCCTCCCATTCACACTTCCACTCAATAGCTTAGTTTAATTTCATATTTTTAGATAGATTTAAATTGAGTATTTAATTTTGTGTAAGCATTAGAGGATTACAAGACCATTTGAGGTGATATTTTTCCTTAATTTCATGTTTTATTGTTTATCTTTCTTAAGCTTGTTTTCATTTGTTGATTTAATTATTGACTAGGTTTGTTGGTGTTTGGGTGTTTGGATTTATGATGGAATTAGATTTTTAGTTAATTTTGATTGTTTAATTTAATTGGGTGGTGTATTGATTAGGTTAATGGGTTATGATAGATCATTTGCTTGAATTCAATTATTAGATTATATTTTGACGCATGATTAGTGCAACGAGAGTTGGTTAGTCTTGACGATAGTGTAATAGAGGGTTGAGAGTCGAGTAGATTGAGTTAATATTGGGTTATCGCAACGAGAGTTGGGTAATTTTCATTAGAAACCCATTAATTTACACTAATTATTTGAATGAGAGTTTGAGTGATTAGTGAGGAGAATATAGGAGTTTGGTTTCTAGTATTCATGTGGAAAAACATGATTAGGGATTAGATTAGATTAATTTAGATAGAGTAGAACTCCCTAATTGTGTGATTACCCGGGTAAGAACGACTCTATTCTTCCTCCCGATCTTAGGTGCTTTATGAGATACATTTTTAGTGATTGCTCTTATCATACACCAATCAATGAATTAAACGTCCAAGTTAAACTTTAATCGATTTTCACATAATGAAGAACACCCGAACACTACATCTCACATTTGATCTTGATCATCATTTTACTTGTTTTTCCTAATTAGTGTTTCTCTTGTTGATTTTTGCATTTAGTTTTGATAGCTCACCTCATGCTCTTTCACTATATTTACGTGACAACGTACAACACTAAGGCTACACAAGCTAACTAGTCCCGCGGTTCGATAATTTAACCGGGCACTTACTTTTATTACTACGAGGAACCTCTTATACTTGAGGGGAACGTGTTGGTAAAATCACGTGTCAGGCTTGAGCCTTAAAAAAAGCCTATGACAGGTCATGGGCAGGGCTCGGGCCTAAGAAATATATAACAGGCCAGGCTTTTTTTCTTAAAGCCTACCAAGGCCTGGCCCATTCCCACCCCTACTCAAGAGTACCAGTTTTCTGGGGGCTTTGGGGGCATACATTCCGCACTTTATCGATCATGGTTTCTCCAACGTGGTGGCAGAGCATTCTACCGCTGGATTTGATGGCCACTACACCCGAGCTCTGCGTCTGGACGAGTTGGCCACTCCCCCGAAGTTCCCGGGAGATCCGAAGGAAGATATCAACACTCCTTGGTGGTTGCCTGGTATGAGGAAGGCTGTTTCAGAGCTGAAGAGTGCAGCCCTAGGAGTAGGGGACTTGGTGCATGTGAGCGATCTGGAATTCCCCATTCATATAGCTAACCCCGATCCACTGGCCACAGTAGCTGCTGACGCCTCAGAGGAGAAAGAGGAGGGTGGTGGTTCCAGCGGACAGGTCAATGAGGCAGTTGGAGACGATGGAAGGGCTGAAATTCCTTCCTCTTGATAATCTTTACTTTCTGTGATAACAACGTGTTTCAGGGATTTTCAAAACACTTTTTTGGGGCCTTTGTGCCTTTTTTGTATTTTCAGGAGACTCCACACTCCTGTGTTTTTCTGTGGATGGCCAGGGCATGGTGCCTTTGGTCTTGAATATTTCCTAACTCTTGCTGCTTTATTTTACTCCTTCTTCTTATACCTGCATATTGTCTTACTGTATGCATATATGTATGTTACATGTTTAGCTTTTCTCAATTATGTTTCAATGTATATCTCTAGTATCCTTTTGACACATATATGCTCTAAGGCTTAAAATTCAGGCATAGGGAATCGAAGCTTAAAAATAGAGAATTCAAGCTTCTATACTTACTTGATGATTTGATGATGCTCGTAGGATCTCCTCATAGCTCCTCTTGTAGGATCTCCCCATAACTCCTATTCCCCCCAGCCTTAGAGATTATAGTGGATGGAGATTTCTGACCTTATAGTTTTGGATTCTCCCCTTAGGATGAAATTCATTTCGAATCTGTATTAGTTCTCAAAGTGAGGTTCATTGGGTTAAACCCCCTTGTTTTCTCAGGGTGAGGTTTATATAAACCTTCGCATTTTCTCTAAGTGAAGTTAATCGGAACTCACTTGTTTCTAAGGGTGAGGTTTGTATAAACCTTCGCATTTTCTCTAAGTGAAGTTCATCAGAACTCACTTGTTTCTCAGGGTGAGGTTTGTATAAACCTTCGCATTTTCTCTAAGTGAAGTTCATCGGAACTCACTTGTTTCTCAGGGTGAGGTTTGTATAAACCTTCGCATTTTCTCTAAGTGAAGTTCATCGGAACTCACTTGTTTCTCAGGGTGAGGTTTTTATAAACCTTCACATTTTCTCTAAGTGAAGTTCATCGGAACTCACTTGTTTCCCAGGGTGAGGTTTGTATAAACCTTCGCATTTTCTCTAAGTGAAGTTCATCGGAACTCACTTGTTTCTCAGGGTGAGGTTTGTATAAACCTTCGCATTTTCTCTAAGTGAAGTTCATCGGAACTCACTTGTTTCTTAGGGTGAGGTTTGTATAAACCTTCGCATTTTCTCTAAGTGAAGTTCATCGGAACTCACTTGTTTCTCAGGGTGAGGTTTGTATAAACCTGCGCATTTTCTCATTTTATCTTTGTTTTAATATCATTACCCATCAATCATCTCATCACGTTTTCCAGCATCTATTTCACACAATAATTCTTCAAAAATCAAGAGCAGTCACTGCAATTTCTTCAAAAATAAGGCTTCATTGATTAAAAGTGTTTATCAACATAGGCAAAAAGGAAACCTATGCCGGCCTCATTAAAAACTTCTCCATGGTAAAACCCAAAGGGAAACCCATGCAGAGGGAAAACGAGTGTCGGTGAAGCGATGCGTACAATTTATTCAAATGGAAATAAATGTCAAAGTTGCGCAAAAAAGATAAGTAAAGGACCAACACATTTTTAAACGTAAAACCTCTTAAGGTGGCACACGTTCCATGGGCGCAGCACCTCATTTCCTTCCATACTCTGGAGCTTGTAGGCTTCTCCTTTCAACACTTGTATCACTTTGTAAGGACCTTCCCATTTGGCCTCCATTTTTTCCGTATTCCTCAAGGCATCCGCTCTCCGGAGGACTAGGTCTCCTACTCTAAGGGCATGTTTGTTTTGGGATTTTGAGGATTTTGAAATCCGGATTTCAAAATCTAGTGGATTTCAAAATCCTAATGTTTTCTGTGTTTTGTGTTTGTTTTGGGATTTATGTAGGGTAGGATTTAACTTTATAGTATAGGATTATAGGTTTTATAGGTGGTGTGTAGGTATTTATAGGGTTGACTTTCATAGGGTTTATAGGTGGTGTGTAGGTATTTATAGGGTTGACTTTCATAGGGTTTATAGGTATTTATAGGATGGGATTTTGAAATCCTAAATCAAAATCTCAAAGTGTAACGGGGGTGGAGTTTCGAAATCCCAAATCCAGATTTCCCATCCCAAAATAAACATGCCCTAAAGGATCTGGGGATTACCCTACGATCGTATGCTGCCTTGATCCTGCTCTTGTATCTCTCCGTTTTCAGTTTTGCAATCTCTCTCTCCTCCTCTACCAGGTCCAAGGCCTCTCTCATTAGCTCTTCATTTCTCTTCTCATCAAAATAGGTGATTCGATGCGATCCTAACCGGGCCTTTGGGGGTATTACTGCTGTTGTCCCGTACACCAATTGGAAGGGGGACTCCCCCGTAGCTGATTTAGGGCTAGTACTGTAAGACCAGAGGACATTGTCCAGCTCTTTCACCCATCCTCCTCCTATCTTTTGCAAACGTGTTCGGATACCATCCACTATAATCTTGTTTGTGACCTCCACCTGACCGTTGGCTTGTGGATGGGCTACTGAAGTGAATTTCTGTACAATGTTCCACCTCTAACACCATTTTCTCACTCTCTCTCCATTGAACTTTCGTTCCATTATCCGAAACTAGAACCCTTGGCACTCCAAACCTGCAGCAGATGTGTCTCGCTAGGAAATTAATCACACTATCCTCTTCTATCTTGGCCAAAGGTGCGGCCTCTACCCACTTACTGAAGTAGTCCACCGCCACAATTAAGAACTTTCTTCCTCCAGGTGCCATGGGGAAGGGCCCTACTAAATCTATCCCCCATTTTGCAAATGGGCAGGGCGAATACATGGCACCCATCTCCTCCGCGGGTACGCGTATCAAAGGTCCATTCTTCTGGCATCTCTCACGCTTCCTTACAAATTCTCGAGCATCTCTTATCACACTAGGCTAGTAGAAACCTGCCCTGAACACCTTTTTCACAATGGTCCTGTAACCCTCATGACTAGTTGCACAACCTTCATGGATATCCTTGATCACAAATTCTGCTTCCTGCTTTGAGAGACATTTCAAGTAGGGCTGAGTAAAGGATCTTTTGTATAACTGATCCCCAAGGATACAATATTTCAACCTCAAAGCCTTGGCTTCCCTGGACGCTGGGGTCGCGGGATCTCTGTTCAACTCTTCCCATGTCTCTTTTCTCCAATCATCCCCCTCTGTTATCTCCCCGACTAGGGTTTCGGTCGCCAGCCGATCCGCCACTAACATGGTTATCTTCCCTTGTCCCTTGAACTCAGTGGAACTGGCTAATTTGGACAACCCATCTGCCTTCGTGTTCTCTTCCCTCGGTATCTGTATTACTTCAAAAATATGGAACTTATTCCTTAAGTTCTTTACCTGCTCCAAATACGCAATAATCTTCTCATCTTTAGCGAGGTATTCTCCTGTGACTTGCTGCACCACCAGCTGTGAATCTGAATATAGGGTGATCTTGTGTGCTCCCAACTCTGCTGCCATGTTGGCCCCTCTGATCAGGGCCTCATATTCCGCTCCGTTATTAGAGGTTGAAAATCGGAACTTAACCGCAACTTGTACCTCCTGACCCTCAGGGTCTATCAAAACTATCCCTGCCCCACATCCAAGTGTCGATGCAGAGCCATCAAAGTACACTTTCCAGCCTTCCATCTCCTCGGCTCTGGTGGATTCTTGGATAAAGTCCGTCAGAGCCTGGGCTTAAATGGCCCTCCTAGGTTTGTAATCAACATCATATTCCTGCATCTCGACAGCCCATTTGACCATTCTCTCTGACAAGTCTGCTCTCCATAGTACCTGCTTCAAAGGGTAATTGGTCCGCACAATGATTTTATAAGACAAGAAATAGGGGCGTAATCGCCTAGCTGTCACTACCACCGCCAGGGCTGCCTTTTCCACCTCTGAGTATTTGACTTCTGCTCCTTGGATTACCTTACTCACATAGTATATGGGCTGCTGTGTGGGGCCCTATTCCTTCATCAACGTTGTACTTAAGGAATGTTCCCCTACCGAAAGATATAGGAATAGTATATTTCCCTGAGAGGGTTTCGTTAGCTTCGGGAGTTGTTCGAGGTGAAGCTTGAGTTCCTCGAAGGCCTTCTGGCAATGCTCGTCCCATTCAAATTTCGACCCCTTCCTCAAGGTTCTGAAGAAGTGATGACTTTTCTCTGCCGATCTTGATATGAATCTGCTCAGAGGTGTTATTCTCCCGTTCAGGGTTTGTAGTTCCTTCAAGTTTCGAGGAGGCTGCACGTCAAGTACAGCTTTTACCTTGACAGGGTTGACTTTTATTCCCCTCTGGGTCACCATGTATCCCAGGAATTTTCCTGATCTCACTCCGAAGGAGCATTTAGCCGGATTCAGCTTAATGCCATTACTCCTGATTACCTGTAATATCTCTTCCAGGTCTTTCACATGTTCCTCTACATTAACGCTCTTGGCCAACATATCATCCACGTAAATTTCCATGTTCTTACCAATTTGCTCTCGAAAAACTGAGTCTACCATTCTCTGGTAGGTGGCTCCTGCATTTATTAGTCCGAAAGGCATACGTATATATCCAAAGGTACCACATGCTGCAATAAAACATACCTTCGGGATATCAAGGGGATTCAACTGAATCTGATGGTATCCCTGATATGCGTCCATCATGCTGAGCAACTCAAAACCTGATGTCGCGTCCACCAATTGATCGGTTCTGGGAAAGGTATAATGGTCCTTGGGGCATGCTTTGTTCAAATCCCTGAAGTCGATGCACATCCTCCACTTGCCAGCTCCTTTAGACACCAACACTGCATTTGAGAGCCATTCGGGGAACTGCACCCTCTTTATATGTCCTGCATTCAACAACTTATCAATTTCCTCTTTCACAATAAGATTTTTTTCTTTACCGAAATTCCTCAATTTTTGTTTCACTGGTCTCGCCCTGGGATCCACATTGAGGTGATGTACTGCTATCTCCGGAGGGATACCTGTCATATCCGCTGGGGCGAAGGCAAATATATCCACATTCTTTCGGAGAGTGGCTATCATTCTTTCTTTGAGTTCTGGGTCCATCTGAGTCCCAACTCTGATCGTGAACCCCTCCTTTTCTGCATAAAATTCGATGTTCATTAGTTCCTCATCTGCTCTGATCTTCGGTTGCTCTCCTACCAATTCACCTACTCTTCGTTTTTTCAGTTTGGGGTCCTCCCCTTTACATCTTTCCAAACCTCGAAACATAGCCTTGTCCGCTATCTTTACTGACTCTACATAGCATTTCCTTGCTTGGTACTGATCTCCACATATCTCTCCCACTCCCCCGGAGGCAGAAAATTTCATCTTCATATGGAAGGTGGAAATTATGGCCTGAAAGATATTCAAGCTCGGTCTTCCCATCACCACATTGTATGAGGAGGGAACGTCTACTATCAAGAATTCTATCATTTGTACTCGCCGGTGGGGGGCAGTCCCTAGCCCTACCTGCAACAATGCTGAGCCGAGGGGCTGGATTGCTCCCCCTGAAAATCCATAAGGGGCAGTTTCCACTGGCCTAAGTTTTATATTTAGCTCCATCTTTTTAAAGCACTCCAAGAACACAATGTCCGCTGAGCTCCCTGTGTCTACAAAGATTCGCGCCACGTCATACCCTGCGATGTCCGTAGTAATGACTAGAGCGTCATTATGAGTCTCTCTGGGTACTCCCATGTCTTCTGATTCGAAATGGATATCGGGAATCGCTGTCATTTTTCCTATCCCTCGATGTTCTACATTCTGCTCCACTTTCAACGATTGGACACTTTGCTTCCTTTGTCTAAAGGAGTCACCATTAGCAGGGCCACCCATAATCATGTGGATCGTTCCCCTTCTCTGGGGAGGGGGAGGTTGATCCTCCGCTTCCTTCCCCTGTTCCCTCTTATTTTCCTCTGTCTTTCCCTCCGGATCCTTCCTCTTTTGCCCTCGAGGGCCCTGTCTGTCTCTGAATGTAAATTCCTTAAGATGTCCTGCTTGGATCATCTTTTCTATCTCGTCCTTTAGGTGCCAATATTGATTCGTATCGTGTCCATAATCATTATGGATCCGGAAAAACTTATAAGATTTGGGATTCTGGGGACCCCTGTTCCTAGAGTAGGGGAATTTCATATTGGGGTGATCCCCCGCTACTTCGAACTTCCGCTGGCTCTATCTTCAAAAGGGTATACTTTTCAAACCTCCCCCTAGGACCTAAGCGCACTGCCTCTTCTTCCTTTATGTTCCCAGGCCTTCTCGAAATTCTGTGTCTCTCTGGGCTGGGCCTCCTAGGTATTATTTCCCTACTTCGTTCTCCATTTCCTCCCACCGATCTAGTATCAGAGCGTTTGGCTTTCCGTTCCTCTTCGAGGGTGAGGTATTTTTCAGCTCTCCATAGTAATTTATCGAAGGTTTGTACTGGTTTCTTGGCTAGGGATGTAAAAAGGTCTCCATCTTTTAACCCATTAGTAAGGGCATTGATCTTAACTTCCGAGGAGGCTGTAGATACCTCTAGGGCTGCTTGGTTGAATCTTTTCAGGAAAGCCCGAAGGCTCTCATTTTCTCCCTGTCGCATGTTAAACAAGGTGAGGGTAGCCCTAGGCTGCCTCCTAGCACTAGAAAATTGATGCAAGAACAATTCACTAAATTCCGACCACGAATGAATGGTGTCCAGTCCCAACTGCGTAAACCACTGTTATGCAGCTTTGGATAGAGTGGTTAAGAAGACCCTGCACTTGACACCCTCTCCGTAGCGGTGTAATAAGGCGGCATTCTCAAATCTCACCAGGTGTTCATACGGGTCCGCGGTACCATCATATTCAAAATTTAAAGATTTGAAGTTAGAAGGTAATTCATCTTGCAAAATACTGGAAGAAAATTTAAAGATTTGAAGTTAGAAGGTTTACTTACATTATCAGTCATATGTTTCCGCATGTCCTTCATTTCCTTCCGAAGGGCTTGTATCTGATCGCTAACTGCCCCCTGGTAAGTGTCATCTGTGCTTTCTCCTGTTTCTGTGTCCAAAGTGATCCTCCCCGGGGTCATCTCCTTATTCCTCCTAGGAAGTCGGTTGAGGATGCTCCTTTCGGCTTGAGAGGACACTTTTTCTTCTTGATCTCTAGGGAGCCCCTCATTTCTGGAAGGGGCCAAAGAAGAATCAATGATATGTTCGAGAGGGTTCTGCTTCGTGCCCTCATTTACTAGTGGAACGGGACCGGAAGTGTGAACTCCACGGGAGGTAATTATCCTTTCCACTGCTTGTGCAATCATCGCGTTTAATTGATCTTGAGAGATGGTAAGGAGCTCCGGTTGCGTGTCGGGAGGAGGGATATCTTTGTTAATACCACTTCCAGAGGCTCCCGAAGTACCCGTGGCGTTCCCCTCGGGTGCGAGAGGATTATCTTCCACTGTAGTGTTTACGGGTTGTTTCCCTAGATTACTGTTTGGAGGAAAACCCAATGGAGGTGGAGGTGAAGGGAAAGGAGAAGAAGTAAGATCTCATTTCTCTTTAGTCTGCTTTGTAAGATCCTGTTCTCCACCCATTTCGTACGAAACTTTCTCACTCCTTAGCTCAAAAGTTTCCCACAGACGGTGCTAGTTGTTGCGGCAAAAAATGACGCCTAAGGATATCGAATGTTCCCGTGTGGATAATGAGAATCGCGGGCCTGAATCGTCAACTTTCCGCACGTTCTCTCACTAACAATCCTCTTATAAGCTCCCGTATGACCTGCAAAAACACGCTGGAGGGGATTCCGGTGCGGAATCTCCGACGCTCAAGTCAGAAACTTTCTCGGGAGAATCAAAGAGGAATTTCCCTGTAAATCAAGGGAAATTCTCGCAAGAATCGTAGGATTTTAGATATTTCAGTGTCTTCTTCGTCTCCTTTTTGTGAAAACAATGTAAAGGTGCTTGTAATGTAAAAAACGTACTCCGTAAACTAAAACAAACCTGCTTATATACCTCTCCTCATTTCGTGGGAGAGAGTGAGACTCCTTCTCCCTCTTTCTTCTCAACCATCCCGCGAGACTCGGTCCTCTAGTGGACTCCTCACACTTCCTCGCCTTGACTTCTTCTCGGGCCTCATCTATCAGGAACAAATTCTAGGTCCTTCCCTCATGGGCTGAAAATATCTGGCCCAAGAACAATCGAGCCCTAGATATGGGTCAAAGGCCCAATTACACCTATTTCTCTCTTTGGGCTTAGGGGTGTATTAATCCTATCCCTCGGATTATTACTCTTACTAAGACTGATTTAATTCATCTTATTTCCACGTGTCGTCATCTCCAAAGACGACATATTTTGGCCGCATCATATACGTACTACAAATATTTATTCGACACTTCAATTAACTAATCAAACTTAGTTGGAAGATTTTAAATTTTTTTTTATTAACAAATACTAAAACTTTTCTAAATAAAGTTTCTTAAATTATTCTAGAATACACTTACATGATTCTTTTTATTGATAATTACTAAAAATTCTCTAAAATCCTTCTTAAATTATTCTATAATACACTTACATGATTCTTTTTATTGATAATTACTAAAAAAAAATTCTAAAATCCTCCACAATACTCTGTATATCCTACAAAGTTTTTAAAATTATTTTAGAATATGATATTATTTCATAGTTTAATTGATCATTTTACTTTTAAGATGTGATTTCTAATCATTCAACTTTAATCTAATATAAATAAAATTTTGTTCACTTCTTTTTATACAAATATTTTAAAAAAATATATATTTTAATTATAAAAAATATATGTGAGATAACGAGTAAAAAATATTATGGGTACATACTCAATCTTGTTAATAAAGTAAAAAAAATATTCAAAAAAATTGAATAAACATATATTTTGTGATATTTTGTGAACAAATGATGGTCTAGCAAGATAAGTTATGAACATGGATCTATCTTAATTAAGATCATCATCTTAATTAACCTCATCAAGAGTGCTCCAGCATCCACGTTGAAAACAAGTCGGTGTGAGAGTCCCTTGTTCTCCATCTTTCTCTTTAACCTCTACTTCCCTTATCATTATCAGAGTAGATACAGGCTACAACTATAGAGATAGTAATCGAAAATAATGGACATGCATAAAACATTAAAAAAAAAAAAAAAAGCAATTTATTTTCTTGGAGTATACACAGAACTTTAATGAAAACAATAGTAAATACTTTAAACAAATTCAATCAATAAGTTTTTGAGAACCAACATCTAAACCTCAAGTTAATGTACAAATTAGAAAACTTTTACCATCCATGTTTAATTTGAACTGAATCGTGAAATTGAAAATTTTAGAGAATTCTTGATAAGTAATTTTTATCACAAATTTTAATAGATGATCATGCTTGAACAATTATAATCCTACGAATATGATTATTCGTAAAACCCAGACATATGACTGGAAACGTATGTCCAAATTTAAAAAAAAAAATAGATATAAAAATCATTTAAACATATGAAATTTGAATTTCAATGTTGACATTCCAACCTACGAAAATCATTATTCTCATCTATCAAATATATAATTTGGATATATACTTTTCCATGAGAGGAACTGATACACATTTTAAAAATATAACAAAATATTAAAAATGATATGAAAACCTTAATCATATGATATTTGAATTTCAATATTGACAATTGAACATTCAAAAATCATTATTTTCATCTACCCCATAGCAAATATATAATTTGCATACTTTTCCTTATCAGATGCATCGATAGAGAGCATGAAAATATAACAAAATATATATTAAAAATGATATGAAAACATTAATCATATTGAAATTTGAATTTTTGAACATTCCAATAGTAAATATATAATTTGATACCTTTCTTCTCAAAAGGAAAGGATAGAGCAAGAAAATATAAAAAAAATATTAAAAATGATTAAACTATAAAATATTAAAATAATTAATTAATAAAATACTAAAAAAATATACAGCAACTTATTTGGATACATTTGCTCATGAGAGCTAGAGATGTTCACTTATTTGGATACATTTGCTCATGAGAGCTAGAGATGTTCAGTGAACAGTTGGAGTTGCTAGTTCGACTCAGCCTATTCTTACCCCTAATCTACGTAAAGAAAGATGAGCTACGTGATGTTCAATGGTTGTGCAAATTAACCATAATTAGTTGGTAATATGAATTTAAGACATCCCTACATGAAAATTGAGTTTAAATTCAATAATTCTTTTATTATAATTTCTCTAATAAAAAACCTTTAAGGAAAAAATATTAATTTTAATTTAATGACATATACTGTCACAATTAATTCGTAATTTTTGTCATTAATTTTTTTTTAGCTAGCACTACAAGAAAACTAACTTTTAGTGACAGTATCCTCTCACTATTATTAGGAATTAATATACAAGAATTAATTCTCACCCTCTCTACAAATTCGGACTTTTAGATGAAAGAATTCCGTCTCATCTAAAAGTCCGAACTTGTAGAGAGGGTGGGAATTAATTCTTGTATATTAATTCCTAACAACTATTGCTTCTCTAGTGATGCGTCGAAAAAGAACGCCTTCGGATATCGATCGTTCTCTTGCGAGCACTATTAATCACGAGCCGAATCACTCGTTTATCCTTGGCAAAACTTCAAAGAAATCTCCTTGGGAATCCGCAAATAACCTGCAAAAGTACACCGGAGGGGGGCTCCGGCGTAGAAGCTCCGACGCTCAAGTCAGAATCGGTTGTAGGAGAAATCAAAGAGGAATTCCCCTGTATATCTAGGGAAATTCCGGCGAATAGTAGAATGTTTCTTCGTAGTTTTGTGTGTATTTCGTGTGATAGTCTGTATATTATGTAAAAAACGTCCATAAGAATAAGGAATTAACCTGTTTAAATACCTGGCCTCCCTATCCGGAAAGGGAAAGACTCGTTCTCCCTATATTCTCGGCCCATCCCTAAGAATCCGGCTTCCAAGCCCCTGAGGAATCGGGCTATCCGCTGAAGACTTGGTGCTTCCGCCTATTATTCCCTATATCTTCGTGGATGTGACCCACTCGCTTGACTTAGTTAAGAAAGGGTGATTACGCGTTCCACATATGGGCCAGATCTTTTCAGGCCCAAAGGCTATTAATCTCTCCAAATATGGGCCAAAGGCCCAATCCCCCTGATTCCTCTAATTTCCCTACTTGAGCCCAGGGGGTGTATTAATCCTGTTTCTTCTGTATATTGACCTAATCACAACTATCATAACTTATCCCGTTTCCACGTGTCGACTCCTCCGAGAGCGACATATTTATCTACATCAACCACTCCCCCCTACTCTCATAAAAGGAATAATTTTAGGAGAGTAGGAAAATAATAACACTGAGACAGATATTACGGAAATATTCCATTCTTTAAATACCCTTCGAAATACTCTTGATTTGATTCCCTTCGTAATAATTGCCCTAAAAAAGCTTCAGGACTTTTGCACTTCCACACGCAATCCTTCCCTCGAAACACGCAGCCACGCGTTCAGTCCAGAGCCAACATCAAGCCGCCCTTCTTCATTCACGCGCCTTTCGATTGGGGAGTATTTAATTCTTCTCGATTTTTACCCTTCTCTCTCCAGAGTAATTATTTTAAAACTTGAATCCGCTCCACTAAAAGGAAACCTTCTTCCCTTTTCTTCTCAAACTTATCCCCACTTCTTTACTCTCAGTTTTACTTCTACGACTAACCTCTTCACGCACGACTGTCGGTCAGTTCGTCACCTTCGAAAACTGACCTCGCTTCAGGTATCTCTTCTTCTTCCTCATTTTTTCTTTTACTGCAACCTCATGTCATCTTCCCTTCAAACCTCGTCGGACTCGATATCCATGGAAAGTTCAACTTCCCATGCCCTTTCTATCTTTCCCATAACCGACCCCGCTTTGAAAAATACCATCTCTGGTTCTTCCATACTTCCTCCTGAGCGCGTTGCCGCCTTTCTCCGGTCGGGATTTTTTCCCACCGATTACATCGTTAGGGCAGCCCATAGGAAGGAACGCCCAAATTTTCCAGGTCCTAACACCTTGGCCTTCTGGGAGGCTCAACTAAAAGCGGGCCTCCGCTTTCCGATCCATCCTTATTTTTCCGAGATTTCTACTTACCTTCGCATACCCCTCAACCAATTCACCCCCAATGCTATTCGAGCAATGCTAGGTTTTTACATTTTGATGAAGGGGAATGGTGGCGAACCCTCAGCCCAGCTTTTTCTGACTCAATACATGTGTAAGTACGCAGATGGGTTCTTCTATACCTCCGGCCGTCCTTCCAGGGCTGGGAAATTCATGGAAAAGCTCCATGAAGGAGTCCAAGACTGGAAGGACTATTATTTCTTTGTTACAAACCCCGCTCCTTGGGATTTTCCTCATGAAGGGTGGATTTATGAGAATCCTGGGGTACCCCGTCCTCCTCTTTCTGTTTGTTCCTCTCTGAATTTGGATGTGATGAACCATCTAAATGACAATGTTTCTGCTCATGGCTTTTTTGATGTAATGAGTATTTGTAAAAATCCTAGAGCCCTCTCTCATTTCGGTTTTGGTCGCTCCGATTATCCCCTAGGTCCCGACGATGGTAATACCATTTCTTTTTCCTTGGTATTGTCCTCGAAATTTGAACTGCAGTGTTTATTAATGTCGTTTCGTGTTTCTTTGTGCAGCTATGAGTTGGTTAACTCAAATCTCCCGTGATGCCACTCCTCTCTCGATGGTTGCAAAGTCTCCGGCCCCTGAAAGCTCCTCCAAGGCTCCCATTCCTCCTTCCCCAGTGAAGCCTGCCACTGGGTCTGTTGCTAAGCGTACCCGTTCTTCTACTGAGAAAGCCTTAGTTTCTACTCTGCCCCTGCCTCTGATGCTAAAAAGAAGAAGTCCAAAACCAAATCCTCTCTGCCTAATGTCGCCTCCGATGCTCCTGACGAGATTAATGTCGATCATCTCTTGGCTTTTATAGAGCGTCACACTCCAACCCCCGCCACTGAGGCTCTTAATGCTCTGTCCCCTGACGAGCGAGTTGTGCATGCTGCCCATAGCTTTACACAGGTAGATTCTCCGTGCAGGTGTATTTCTGGATAATTTAATATTTGTCAAAAGTATACCTGTCTTATTCTTCTAAATCATCCATTGTGTAGTTTGGTCTCCTATTTTCCAACATGTCTGAAAGAGCTCTCCAGTCCTTCCAGCTGGTGGATGATCTCCAAAGCCAAGTAGAGCTGGAGAAGGTGAAGAAGGATATACTCGAGGCGGAGCTACATGATGCTAATCAGAAGTGTAAGGTACTCCAAACAACGCTTTCAGGGGAGATTACTTCGTTGAAGAAGGAGTTTGGTAGGCGGGTTGAACAGCTCGAGGTTACTCTTCCCCTGGCTGGTATGAAATTATGGATGGAGTCCCTGTTTACCTCTGCCATAGGTCAAAAATTCCTAGGTACCTTGCATCGGGAGTGGTTGGAGGCCTTTCTTCAGAGTAGCAGCTTCCTAGGGGCAATGGGTGCATATATCCCCCATTTCATCGATCATGGGTTTTCTAATGCTGTGGCTGAACATTCTGCCCCTGGTTTTAATGGTCAGTATACCCGTGCCCTTCGATTGGACGAACTGGATACTCCCCCTAAGTTCCCCGGAGATGCGAAGGAAGACATCAATACTCCTTGGTGGTTGCCTGGGATGAGGAAGGCGATCTTGGAGCTGCAGGATGCTGCTCTGAACTTGGATGACTTGGCACCGGCGAAGGATATGGTTTTTCCCATTCATGTGGATAACCCAACTCCGGTGGCTACTGTGGCAGCAGGTGCTCTGACGGAGAAGGCAGAGGGGGGTGATTCCAGCGAGCGAGCTGAGGAGACAGGAGCAGGTTCTGAGGAGAAAAATGATATTCCCCTCTCTTGATAACTTTTATTTCCCTGATAACACTTTGGTACTTTTCAAAACACTTTTTATTTTGTTAAGGCCTTTAAGGCCCCCTTTTGGTATTTTCCGGAGACTCCACACTCCGGGGTTTTTCTGTGGAGGGCTTGGGCATGGTGCCTTAAGTCTTGAATATACCTGCTTCTCTTTCGTTTAATATCGTACCTGCACATTTATTACCTGTCATGCATATATACATATATATCTCTATCTCTGTTATAAGATGTGGTATCTGTTAGCGTGTTTTCGACATTTTCTGGATACGTAAAGGCTCTAAAGCTCCTAGAGGAACCTTAATGAGGAGATAGGGTTGACATCTCTGTACTTACTTGGTGATTTGCTAATGTTTCCAGTCTTTCTCTTAACACTAGAGTTTTAGGGATTATCCTCTCCCCTAGGTCAGAATTCGTAGGGATTATACTCTCCCTTAAGTTGTTTATACTCGTAAGAGTTGTATATACTCGTAAGAGTTGTTTATACTCGTAAGAGTTAGTTTATACTCGTAAGAGTTAGTTTATACTCGTAAGAGTTGGTTTATACTCGTAAGAGTTAGTTTATACTCGTAAGAGTTAGTTTATACTAGTAAGAGTTCTTAGGGATTATACTCTCCCTGAAGTTTAGAATGTTTAGGGATTATACTCTCCCAAAAGTTAGAATTCGTAGGGATTATACTCTCCCTTAAGTTGTTTATACTCGTAAGAGTTAGTTTATACTCGTAAGAGTTAGTTTATACTCGTAAGAGTTAGTTTATACTCGTAAGAGTTTGTTTATACTCGTAAGAGTTAGTTTATACTCGTAAGAGTTAGTTTATACTCGTGAGAGTTTATTTATACTCGTAAGAGTTAGTTTATACTCGTAAGAGTTTGTTTATACTCGTGAGAGTTTGTTTATACTCGTGAGAGTTAGTTTATACTCGTAAGAGTTTGTTTATACTCGTAAGAGTTTGTTTATACTCGTAAGAGTTAGTTTATACTCGTAAGAGTTAGTTTATACTCGTAAGAGTTTGTTTATACTCGTAAGAGTTTGTTTATACTCGTAAGAGTTTGTGAGAGTCGCTAGGGATAGGGTTTTAGAGGCTGTACCCCCTACTCCCCCTAGCTTTAGAGGCTGTCGTGGATAGAACTTTTAGGAATTCTTCCTAGGTATCTTTTATTTGAATCCTCATGAGTGGGTGTAGATCTCTCTATCTTGCACAATATGTTATGTTTTAATTTTCAAAACATGTTCGTTATTTCAGCATTCATTATGCAGGTCCTCCACAGTTGTCTTATCACGGTATTAACATATGAGAAACATTTCAACATAAAATCGGCATACAAGAGTCATCTCATCACAATATTAACATGCATTTAGCTGAAATTTTATCAAAACTGGTGCTCCATTGATCAAAAGTGTTTATCAACATAGGCAGATAAGGGGAACCTATGCCGGCCTCATTAAAAACCTCTCCGTGGTAAAACCCCAAAGGGAAACCCACGTAGAGGGAAAAAGAGTGTCGGTGAAGCAATTATTCGAATAAGAAATAAACATTCAAAAGTGATCATAAAGAGAGAGGAAGTAGGGGAATAACACCTTCCTCAAACATAAAACCTCTTCAAGTGGCACACGTTCCATGGCCTTAGTATCTCTTTCCCTGTCATGTCTTGGAGCTTGTATGCTCCGCCTTTTAGTACCTGTATCACCCTGTACGGACCTTCCCAATTGGGTTCCATCTTCCCAGTGTTCTTCAAGGAATCTGCTCTCCGAAGGACTAAATCTCCGACTTTAAAGGAACGAGGGATTACCCTGCGATCATATGCTGCCTTGATCCGACTCTTGTACCTCTCTGCTTTTAATCTTGCCATCTCCCTCTCTTCATCTACCAGGTCTAGCGCCTCTCTCATCAATTCTTCATTTCTTTTTTCTTCAAAATAGGTGATCCGGTGCGATTTGAGTCTGGCCTCAGGAGGTATCACTGCCGCTGCCCCATATACCAAGTAGAAGGGAGATTCGCCCGTAGCTGTTTTAGGGCTGGTCCTGTAGGACCAGATAACGTTGTCTAACTCCTTCACCCATTTCCCTCCTACCTCTTCCAATCGCGTCCGAATACCATCCACTAAGATTCTGTTTGTAACTTCCACCTGCCCATTAGCTTGTGGATGGGCTACTGAAGTAAACCTCTGTGTAATGTTCCATCTCTCGCACCATCTCCTTACTTTCTCTCCATTGAATTGCGTTCCGTTGTCGGAAACCAAGATTCTGGGTACTCCAAACCTGCAACAAATATGTCTAGCAAGGAAAAGAATTACATTGTCTTCTTCGATTTTGGCTAAGGGCACAGCCTCTACCCATTTACTGAAATAATCCACGGCTACTATCAAAAAATTTCTCCCTCCTGGTGCCAAGGGGAAGGGTCCCACCAGATCTATTCCCCATTTGGCGAAGGGACAGGGCGAATACATAGCCCCCATTTCCTCTGCTAGTACTCGTATTAGAGGTCCATTCTTCTGACACTTCTCACACTTCTTCACATATTCTCTAGCATCTCTGATTATGTTAGGCCAATAGAAACCTGCCCTAAATACTTTCTTCACCATGGTCTGGTAACCCTCATGGCTGGATGCGCAACCTTCATGGATGTCCTTGATCACTAGCTCTGCTTCTCTTCTTGAAAGACATTTCAAATAAGGTTGAGTGAAGGACCTCTTGTACAATTGGCCTCCTAGGATGCAATACTTTCTTCTCCACGCTTTGGCCTCTCTGGACATTGGGGTTGCTGGACCCCTATTCAATTCTTCCCATATTTCTTTCCTCCAATCATCCCCTGCGGTTATCTCTCCAATCAGGGTTTCCGTAGCTACTTGATCAGCTACCAACAGGGTTACTTTTCCGTCTCCCTCGAATTCAGTGGAACTGGCTAGTTTGGACAATCCATCTGCCTTCACATTCTCTTCTCTGGGTACCTGTACTACTTCAAAAGTATGGAATTTATTTTTTAATTTCTTTACCTCCTCTAGGTAAGCGATCATTTTCTCATCTTTGGCGAGGTACTCCCCCATGACCTGTTGTACTACCAGCTGCGAATCGGAGTACAGGGTGACTTTCTGTGCCCCTAACTCTGCTGCCATGTTAGCCCCTCTAATCAGGGCCTCATACTCCGCACCATTGTTCGAGGTTGAAAACTGAAATTTGACAGCAACCTGTACTTCTTGGCCGTCGGGGTCAACCAATACTATCCCTGCTCCGCATCCCAAGGCGGACGCTGAGCCATCCACGTATACCTTCCATCCCTGTTCTTCTTCCACTCTGGTAGACTCTTGAATAAAGTCTGCTAACGCTTGAGCCTTGATAGCTCTCCTTGGCTCATAGTCAATATCATATTCCTGCAATTCCACTGCCCACCTGACCATTCTTCGTGATAAATCTGCTCTCCCTAGCGTCTGCTTCAACGGGAAGTTAGTCCGCACCATCACTTTATAAGATAGGAAGTAAGGGCGTAGTCGCCTAGCCGTAACTACCACTGCCAGGGCTGCCTTCTCTACCTCTGAATACCTCGTCTCCGCTCCTTGGATGACCTTGCTCACATAATATATGGGCTGTTGTGTGGAACTTTCCTCTTTCATCAAGGCAGTACTCAGAGAATGTTCCCCTACTGAGAGGTATAGGAGTAGAACATCTCCCTGAGTGGGCTTGGTTAACTTCGGGAGTTGTTCTAGATGGAGCTTCAATTCCTCAAAAGCCTTTTGGCATTGTTCATCCCATTCGAATCTTGAGCCCTTCCTTAGTGTTCTGAAGAAGTGATGGCTCTTTTCCGCTGATTTTGCTATAAATCTGCTAAGGGCTGTGATCCTGCCGTTCAAAGTCTGCAACTCCTTCAGGTTTCGAGGGGGTTGCATGTCAAGGACCGCTTTTACCTTGGCAGGGTTAACCTCTATTCCTCTTTGCGTCACCATATATCCGAGGAATTTCCCTGACCCTACTCCAAAGGAACATTTAGCTGGGTTAAGTTTGATACCGCTCTCTCTAATTACCTGAAATATCTCTTTCAAGTCATCAATGTGTTCCTCTGCTTTGATGCTTTTAGCTAGCATGTCGTCTACATAAACCTCCATATTTCTCCCTATCTGTCCTCGGAAAACCGAGTCTACCATCCTTTGATAGGTGGCTCCTGCATTTATTAGTCCGAACGGCATACGTACATAACCAAAAGTACCATATGTTGCAATAAAGCATACCTTTGGTATATCGAGGGGGTTCAGCTGGATTTGATGGTACCCTTGATAAGCATCCATCATGCTGAGTAATCCAAATCCGGACGTGGCATCCACCAATTGATCGATCCTGGGCAGGGGATAGTGATCCTTAGGGCACGCTTTGTTCAAGTCTCTGAAGTCGATGCACATCCTCCATTTGCCGGCTCCCTTGGACACCAGCACTGCATTCGAGAGCCACTCAGGGAACTGCACTCTCTTCACGTGCCCTGCACTCAACAATTTATCGATCTCCTCCTTTACAATGAGGTTCTTCTCTTTACCGAAGTTCCTCAACTTCTGTTTCACGGGCCTAGCTTTGGGGTCCACATTCAGATGGTGCACTGCTATTTCTGGAGGGATACCCGTCATATCCGTCGCCGTGAATGCAAAGATGTCTGCATTCTCCTGGAGGGTGAGAATCACCTTTTCCTGGAGCTCAGGGTTCATATTCGTACCTATCCTGGTTGTAAATCCCTCCCTTCCTGGGTAGAGCTCGATGCTCATTAACTCTTCGTCTTCTTTAGCTTTGGGTTGTTCTTGCATTAGCTCACCCACTTTCTGTCTCTTCAGCTCAGGGTCTTCGCCCTTAAGTCTCTCCATTCCTCTGAACACGGCCCTGTCCGCTATCTTGACCGATTCCACGTAACACTTCCTTGCCTGATATTGATCGCCACATATCTCTCCCACACCCCCCGAGGCAGGGAACTTCATCTTCATGTGGAAGGTGGAGATCACTGCCTGAAAAATATTCAAGCTTGGCCTACCCATTACTACGTTGTAGGAAGATGGGACATCTACAATCATGAATTCTATGACTTGTACTCGACGGTTAGGGGCGACTCCTAACCCTACTTGCAGTAACGCTGAACCAAGGGGTTGAATGGCTCCCCCTGAGAATCCATAAAGAGCGGTTTCCACCGGTCTGAGCTTTATATTCAGGTCCATCTTCTTGAAGCACTCCAAAAACATGATATCGGCAGAGCTTCCAGTATCTACAAAAATCCTTGCTACATCGTATCCCGCTATATCCGTAGTAATGACCAATGCGTCATTATGAATCTCTCTTGGTTCCCCTGCGTCTTCTGGCCCGAAATGAATGTCTGGACCCTCTGCCATCTTTCCCACCTCATGGTGCTCTACATTCCTCTCGTTCTTCAGCGACCGAACGCTTTGCTTTCCCTGCCTGAAGGAATCCCCATCAGCAGGGCCTCCCATAATCATGTGGATAGTTCCCCTCTTTTGGGGAGGGGGTGGTGGCTCCTCATTGCCCTTCCTCTGATCTCTTCTATCCTCTTCCTGCTTCCCCTCGGGGTCCTTTCTCTTTTGACCCCTAGGGCCTTGTCGATCTCTGAAAATAAACTCTTTCAGGTGACCTGCCTGAATCATCCTCTCTATCTCATCCTTCAGATGCCAACATTGGTTGGTATCATGGCCATAGTCGTTATGGAACCTGCAGAATTTGTTTGACTTAGGATTCTGGGGACCTCTGCTTCTTGAGTAGGGGAATTTCATATTCGGATGGTCCCCTGCCACCTCTAGGACTTCGGTTGGCTCTATCCTCAAAGGGGTATATCTCTTCGCCCCTCTCCTGGGGTTCCAGGGTGCAGCTTCCTCTCTTCTTACATTTTCCAGCCTCCTGGAGCTTCTGTGTCTTTCCGGACTTGGTCTCCTAAGCGGAATTTCTTTCCTCCTTTCTCCATTACCCACTATGGCCCTGGTCTCTGATCGCTTGGCTTTTCTTACCTCTTCCAGGGTGAGGTATTTTTCTGCCCTCCTTAATAATTCATCAAAAGTCCGAACTGGCTTCTTGGCTAGAGATGTGAACAGATCTCCATCTCTCAATCCGTTGGTAAGGGCGTTAATTTTAACCTCTGAGGAGGCTGTGGGTACTTCTAGAGCCGCTTGATTGAATCTTTTTAAGAAAGCCCGTAGACTCTCGTTCTCTCCTTGGCGCATGTTGAATAAAGTAAGGGTGGCTCTAGGCTGTCTTCTAGCGCTGGCGAATTGATGCAGGAACAATTCGCTGAATTCGGACCATGAGTGGACAGTATCTGGTCCCAGTTGTGTGAACCATTGTTGTGCAGCCTTAGATAGGGTAGTCAGAAATACCCTGCACTTAACGCCCTCTCCATATCGGTGTAGCAAAGCAGCATTCTCAAATCTCATCAGATGCTCGTACGGGTCCGTGGTGCCATCATATTCAAAGTTTAAAGATTTAAAATTAGAGGGCAGTTCATCTGATAGAATATTAGGTGAGAATTGATATCCAGTGATGTAAGAGGGTTTACTTACATTGTCAGTAATATGCCTCTGCATATCTCTCATCTCCTTCCGCAAGGCCTGTATCTGATCGCTGACGGCTCCTTGATACGTGTCGTCCGTGCTTTCTCCCATCCCTGTCTCCAGAGTGGTGTCCCCAAGGATCCTCTCCGTATCCCTCCGAGGGGGTCTTTCCAAGATGCTTCTTTCCGCCTGAGAAGGTACTTTTTCTTCTGGGTTCTGAGGGGGATCCTCATTCCTGGAAGGGACTGGAACAGAATCGATGACCTGTTCTGGGAGATTTTGTCTTGTACCCTTATGGGTGGTTGGAATAGGTTCGGGAGGGCGAAGTCCTCGAGTAGCGATTATTCTTTCAACTGATTGCGCGATCATCTCATCTAACTGATCTCGAGAGACAGTCAGGAGTTCCGGTTGAGCGTTAGGGTTATCCCTATTGATCCCACTCCCTGAAGCTCCTGAGGTGCCTGGTACATCTCCCTCCAGAGCGGGAGGGATATCCTCTGATATATGATCTACGGGCTGTTTCCCTAGATTTCGATTTGAGGGAAAACCTGGAGGGGGAATATCTTCTGGTGTATGGTCCACGGGTCGTTTCCCTAAATTTCGATTTGAGGGAAAACCTGGAGGAGGCGGAGGAAGAGGAGGAGGAGTGGAATCTCCTTTCTCCTTCGTCTGCTTCGTTAGATCGTGTCCTCCACCCATTTAAGTACGGAACTTTTCTCACGCCTTAGCTTGAAATGTTCCCACAGACGGCGCCAGTTGATGCGTCGAAAAAGAACGCCTTCGGATATCGATCGTTCTCTTGCGAGCACTATTAATCACGAGCCGAATCACTCGTTTATCCTTGGCAAAACTTCAAAGAAATCTCCTTGGGAATCCGCAAATAACCTGCAAAAGTACACCGGAGGGGGGCTCCGGCGTAGAAGCTCCGACGCTCAAGTCAGAATCGGTTGTAGGAGAAATGAAAGAGGAATTCCCCTGTATATCTAGGGAAATTCCGGCGAATAGTAGAATGTTTCTTCGTAGTTTTGTGTATATTTCGTGTGATAGTCTGTATATTATGTAAAAAACGTCCATAAGAATAAGGAATTAACCTGTTTAAATACCTGGCCTCCCTATCCGGAAAGGGAAAGACTCGTTCTCCCTATATTCTCGGCCCATCCCTAAGAATCCGGCTTCCAAGCCCCTGAGGAATCGGGCTATCCGCTGAAGACTTGGTGCTTCCGCCTATTATTCCCTATATCTTCGTGGATGTGACCCACTCGCTTGACTTAGTTAAGAAAGGGTGATTACGCGTTCCACATATGGGCCAGATCTTTTCAGGCCCAAAGGCTATTAATCTCTCCAAATATGGGCCAAAGGCCCAATCCCCCTGATTCCTCTAATTTCCCTACTTGAGCCCAGGGGGTGTATTAATCCTGTTTCTTCGGTATATTGACCTAATCACAACTATCATAACTTATCCCGTTTCCACGTGTCGACTCCTCCGAGAGCGACATATTTATCTACATCATCTAGCTAAAAGTATTTAGTGATAGAAATTTGAGAATTAATGACAGGACCTCTCACTAAAAGTCAATTACCGTCACTAAAGACTTTTAGCTAGAGAAACTATAATGACAGTAATTCTGTCACTAAAAGTCATTTTTCTTGTAGTGTAGAGAAATTATAATGATACATAAAGATATTTATCGGGCTGGCCCTACATGGCTATGGGTTAAACGTAGAGCTGTTATTCGAATCGAGCCTTAACGAGGCTCGGCTCGACTCGATAAGGCTCGTTAAGGCTCGACTCGTTTAGCTACTCGAGTCGAGCTCGAGTTGTATAAAAGCTCGATAACTTATCGAGCCGAGCTTGGCTCGACTCGCGAGCTACTCGATAGGCTCGAACTCGAAGGGTATACTTGTAAATTCCAGAAATAGGCTTTAATCCTTAGTACTAATCTTCACTCCAGCCTTCATTTCTCATTTCAGCGTGAAGCAGCCTAACCCTAATTCCCAATTTCCAACCCCACCCACCATTGCACGCAGCCGCGCTGCCGAATGCCATAGCCCCAACTATCGAGTCGCCGGACATTACAAGCCCTAACCACCATGTTGCGGAACACCGTCTCTAGTCCCGTTACCACTGAATCCCGTCAAAGTCGTTGTCGTCTTTGAATCCCGCCGAGTTACCACCGAATCTTTCTTTCCCTACTTCAATTACTTAGGATACACCAACTCACTATTTGTAAGAATTTTTCTTTGGCTTTTGTAAGAATTTTTTTTCTGTAACTTTTGTAATTCGTGTGTTATGCGTGTATTTCTTAATTGCTTGATTGTGTGATATGTGTATTATATGTGTGAGAGGGCTTTTGTAATTTGTGTATTATGTGTATATTATCCTCTTTTTTTTTTAGCTGTAATTTTGGTATTGCATTCCAAAAAATAGGCAAAGCTTTATTGGTAATATAGTTTTAAAACTTGGTGAACTAGATTTGTTAGAAAAAAAAAACTTCTTTGAATTGGTGATATGTATATTATATGTGCAAGATGCCAAAACTATGTCCCTTTTTCTCTGACTTCTAATATAGTTAAATCTTGTTCATAAACCATATGCTCTTCTGAAGTGGACAAACGTTTATTGGTAACCTCCAAATCATGTTTTGTGAAATAGGCAAACCACCTGCTCTTTTGTGAAATAGAAAAATCTTGTGAATGAGCCATATGCAAATTATTTGTTGTAGATGTAGTGTTATTGTAAATGTCACAAAGAAAACTACATTTTGTTTCAGTTTTATCTGAATAACAATATATTGTCTCAATTTGGAGGAACATATTTCCCACTAACATCTTAATTTGGAGAAAACAACATCTTAGAAGTGCATTTAATTCCACAACCTCTCTATTAGACTATTACTGATAATATACAGCTCAAGTTTTTTTTCTCTCTCTGTTTGAGCAGTAAAAGCTAACTTTTTTTGTTATTTTATTACTACACAGGATGTATTCACACAAAGGTTCATGCTCAAGTGTTGATATGGACCAAATTGATGGTGGTCAAGAGTTTGAGATTATAAAAATGTGGATGCGAGTGAAGAAGTGCTCCAAACAACAGGAAACCAACCTAATGAAGTATAAGGAGAAAAAGAATGATCTAGTGATCAAGATTAAAAAATGAACTTTCAGAATCATCTACTTTCTCATTTGCTTATTTGATGTAATATTTTAGTTGTATGTACTTTTACATTGTGTTTTGATGAAATTGATGTAATGTTTTAGTTAAATATGTGTTTTTACAAGAATTTCAATATTTTAGTTAAATATATATGTGTTTTTACAAGAATTTTAATATTTTAGTTAAATATGTGTTATTAAAGAAATTCGAGCTCGAGTTCGAGCTCTGTCGAGCTCAACTAAGTTAGTTAAACGAGTCGAGCTCAAGTTCGAGCTCTACCGAGCTCAACCAATTTTGTTAAACGAGCTCGGGTTCGAGCCCTGTCGAGCTCAACTCATTCTGTTAAACGAGTCGAGCTCGAGCTCGAGTTTAATAAAATAAAAAACGAGTCAAGCCGAGCACCATTTTCAACTCGATAGTGTTATCGAGCGAGTTCGAGCCTAGCTCGAAACATGCTCGAGCCGAGTTCGAACCCTAGGTACTCGGGCTCGCTCGGCTCGAATAACAACACTAGTTAAACGTGCTAGGACCTTAACAGGTTCATTCTTAACGGTCCTACAATAGTTGGGATCTAACTCTAACCCTAGCGGACCACGAGCTAAATGGACCACTGACTAACAGGCTATGATAATCTTAAAAAAAAAAAAAAAAATGTCACATGTGGCATGTGGCATGTCCAACAATCAAATGAATAAATAATTTGTGAAGGATTGATAAATGAGAAAAATAAATTTTCAATAACAAATAGGTGGCTGGATATTGGATAATTGGATAATGGCGTACATGCATAATGCCCTAATTTGATAGGGTAATTTAGGTAATGGTATATATTAAAGTGATAAGAGTTGAATGGTTAAAGTTTAATCATTTAATGACCCCAAATGGCCTAATTTTTTACCAAAATTTAAATGTATACTACTAAATAGTTTATATATATAAGATTTGGGTCCTCGTATGCCCAGTAATTCAAGTGTGGTATTTAAAATTGAGCTATATCCCCCGAGCCAAGTGGAGCTGAGTCATCCTGGACTTGAACCAGAGACCTCGCCCGTGAAGTAAATCATCGCACCTACGCTCCAACCAATTGAGAGAGAATCAATAGATTCCTTTTCGGTAGCGATTCATCGTACTTATGGAACTAAAATTAAAATGTGTTTTCCATCATGATCAAATTTAAAATTAGTCCAATTTATAGGACTGTAAAAACTTTAATCCCTCATTTTAATCAGCTAAAAATGCACATAACTGCAAGTTTAACCCATTAATTTTGTAATCATATTTTATAAACATATATATTTTTTTATTCATTAAAAAAAATTATACCCAATAATAATATTGTATTATTTGTAATTCCATATATTAATTTCTTCTATAAATAAAATTATAATTCTCTATTCTATTATATATATATATATATATATATGTGTGTGTGTGTGTGAGAGATGTAATCTATACGAATTTATTTATTTATTTTATCTTTTAATAGAATAACAAATTTATACATGTTTCAAATATTATATTTTTATATTTCAAAAAAAAATTATATTTTTAATTAATAAATTAAAATATATTATAAATGTATTTCAACCCGTGTAAATTTATTCTTATATTCTTATTATTTTCTTATTTGATGTTAATAAACAATACTTTTAATCAATGATGAATCCCAACAATCAATAAATAAGGATATTTTAGATAAAAATGTTGAAAAATAAAATAAAATTAAATTGAACTATAATCTGTGACAAATAAAAAAGGAATAGTGAAATATTTTTTTTAGATGGAGAGAGTATAACTTTTATCATTAAATGACAATTTTCTTAAGTGTAACTTAATCTAGTTATACATTGACCACTAGCTTTGATGGAGATATTGATAAGAATCAATATTAATATTTGATTATGGGTTGGTCTGCTATGAATTCGAGTGCATGTTGTGTACCCTAGTCCATGTTGCACTTTTCAGTTTTACTGACTTACACTTTTTGGTAAATGATGTTACACTTTTCAATTATTAAACTGTATAATAATATTTTTAGTAACAGTGACTTACACTTTTTATTAATATTGTGTTGTACTTTTCAGTTTAATAACATACCATTTTCTTTAGACTAGGATGCACAACATGCACTCGAGTGCATACTAGACTTTACCTTTGATTATATAGGAGATTTGTTTCGATTCTATTAAATTTAGTATTTATATGTTTCTTATGCTCCAAATTTATTTCATATTAATATACTGTGTTCTTTTGTGTTCGTCCTATATTTCATACTCCGTATTTTATAGCTGCAGATCCCTTAAAAATAATCAAGTTCTAGAATAATTAATTTGAATTATTGATAAATCATATCCAGGAGACCAACCAAAATTGACCACGTACAATTCCTTGAAAATTAATCAAATTCTAGAAGAATTAATTCATACCCACGACGAGTCTAAGAGACCGAATAATTGAGCTGATATCCTATTAAGGATTAGAAAAGAGTTGGGGTGTATTTGTAAATACAATTAACAATTTTTAAAATTACTTATTTTTAAAACTTTTTCTTTCATCATCGTTTTTAAATTAAAAATGATTTTTAAAGTGTTAGTTGAATTTGCAAAACACACTTAATCGGTTGATGTTCATTCTAAATTTAATTCTTGAACCACAGCCTTTCCTCAATTAATAATGCTGAACAGGAATTAATATGTGCTAAAGATAAAGAATCTTGGATGAGGAGAACAAAATTTATTTGCGTTAAGTAACTTTCACTTTTTTTCTTTTCTTTTCAAGTAACGAAGGATTAGCTTCCGTTATTACAAGAGCAAAGTTTGTTAGGACGCTCATCCACAAAGTTTGGTGGATCTATCCAATTGCAATGAGAAATAAAATTCCTTGATTCTCTAGCAAGTAACTTTCACTTAAAAAAAAAACCCTAAAAAAGATTAAAAATTAATTCATGTCTAATAATTTTATAAATTGATTAATTTACGTTATTTGTTTATCATGTGCACAAATTATAAATAATAGAGATGTCGAAACGGGTCAACGGGACGGAACGGACCCATCCATTTGCTAGACGGACTGTCAAAACTTCAACCCAAAGGATAAGAAATCGACACGTGTATAAAGGATAAGATAAAAGAGAGGATATGGGATTATGGAAGGGTCTCTGGATAAGGAATCCACTCTGGAAGTCCCTCCGGAGGGAGCTCCCCTCGGAGAGATTTATCTGTCGATCTTGATATGAATTGGTGAACCGAGAATATAGGAGATCTCCACATAAATCGGACTAAGATTGACCAAAGAAAGATTCTTCTCTCCTTCATTGTAGTGGAAGGAGTCCACTAGGGGGAGTGGCCCCGGTCTTTCCGGAAGTGGAGGAATGGAAGACCTTGTCAACCTAGCAAGGCTGGGTCCAAGAGGTAGCTCCGAAAGAGAAGGAAGGCTTGACTTCCTCTCGAGAGGGAGTCTCTATAAATAGGTAAATCCAAGGAAGTTTTCAGGTTAGATACTTTTACTTTGACAAAACTTAATATACTTCGTACAAAATATACTTTCGATATTCTTTGAGAGCCTCGTTTGATAAAACAAGGATCTCGAGGTCCTTGTGATATATTGAGAAGCCCTATACTAACTTAGGCATCGGAGTGTCCGCGCCGGACTCCCCTCCGGCGTGTTCTTTGCAGGTTCTCGAAGATTCGATCGAGGGTAGCAGCGCAATTGGATTGTTCCTACGTGTTTGGGAAATCAGAAATCCAACTCGGAGGATATCCAATCCCCTCGTGCAAATTTTGGCACATCAACTGGCGCCGTCTGTGGGAAAGATTTGAAAGTTTTTCTCACGAATTTCTACCTATTCGAGTAATGGGTGGAGGAAACAAAACGGCTACGTCTACTTCAGGAAAGAAACCCCTTACAGGGGAAAATTCTCCTTTGCCGAATGACCCCACACAAAAGGGAGGCCGGGGAAAAGATCCAGTCCATACCCTGCCCGGATTAAATCCGCCAATAACGCCTAACACCGGGCTGGGGGAGAAAAACCATCCCCTCCCGATCGAAGAGGGGATAACAGTGAACATTGAAGCCCCAGAGTCCCGGACTGCGGATCCCCAGCGGGAGGATATCCCAAATTCGGAATCGTGCCTGGTTTCTCCCGATCAATTGAACGCCCTCATCAAGCAGACTGTAGAGAGAGCTCTCGCGGCTCAAGGGGATCGAGCCCCCAGAGCTACACCAGGGAATCTGGAGATACCTACCCCGAGACCCCAGGAAGAGGCACCAGGAGCCTCCCAAGTGCTATCCAAAGAAGTAGGGATGCGGGTAGAAAGAGAAGATAAGGTGCCCTCCCGAGCGGAAAGGAGCATTCCCCTTCGGAATACAAGAAGGAATGCCGATTTGGCACCCCGAGAGACAGAGCTCCCTGAAGCAGAAGAAAGCACCGACGATACCTACGGAGGTCCAGTTAGCGACCAAATACTAGCCCTACAGAAGGAGATGAGAGATATGAAAAAACAAATGAACAATCGAGCGAGTAGATCCGCATATGTTTCTGGATGTCAGTTCTCTCCTAACATATTACAGGATGAACTACCATTCAATTTTAAGCCCCTCAATTTTGAATACGATGGTACGGCAGATCCGTATGAACACCTAGTAAGGTTCGAGAACGCTGCATTATTACACCGCTACGGAGAGGGAATCAAATGCAGAGTGTTCCTGACCACCCTGGCTAAAGCGGCACAGCAATGGTTCACTCAATTGGAACCCAATACAATCCGGTCCTGGGAGGAATTCAGTGAGTTATTTCTCCATCAATTTGCAAGTGCCCGGAGACGCCGCGGGCCACTTTGACCCTCTTCAATCTGAGGCAGGGGGAGAGCGAGATTTTAAGAGCTTTTCTCCGGAGATTCAACCAAGCAGCTCTGGAGGTCCCTACAGCCTCTCCGGAGGTGAAGATTAACGCTCTTACTAACGGATTACGGGATGGAGACTTCTTCTCCTCCTTAGCTAAGAAGCCGGTTAAGAACTTTGACGAGTTGCTACATAGAGCAGAGAAGTACCTTACCCTGGAGGAGGTTCGGAAAGCTAAGAGGTTGGAGACTAGGCCACCAGATCGAGAGAGAAGAAGAGAGGGCCCCTCCAGGCGTTCCAGTCCAGAGGTCCCTCGGACCTCCAGGTCAACAAGAGACAGTAATCCATCTGGAGATTCCCGGTCAGGCCCTCGAGGAAGGTTTGAGAAGTACACACCCTTGAGGATTGAACCTGCCGAGGTACTGGAGGTGGCAGGAGATCATCCTGACTTGAAATTCCCGTATTCCAGAAATCGAGGACCTCAGAAGCCCAAGTCCGATCGATTTTGCAGATTTCACAATGAGTATGGATATGACACGAATCAATGTTATCACCTGAAAGACGAGATCGAAAGGATGATCCAAGCGGGGCACCTGAAAGAATTTATATTTAGAGACAGACAGGGCCCTCGCGGGCAGAAGCGGAAGGAACATGAAAGGAAACTGGAAGAGAAGGAAACCAAAAAGGCGGTCGAAGATATGTCCCCTCCACCGCCAAAGAGAGGAGTAATCCACATGATTGTGGGAGGACCGGCAGATGGGGATTCCTTCCGAAAGAGGAAACAAAGTGTTCGAGCTCTAAAAGCAGAGCAAGGAGGTCAGTTGAAAGAAATAGGACGTATGACAGAGATGCCCAATATCAGATTTGGGCCAGAGGATGTGAAAGGAGTTAAGGAAGATCACAACGACGCCTTGGTGATCACTACCGACATAGCTGGGTTCGACGTGGCCCGAATCTTTGTAGATACGGGGAGCTCAGCTGATATTATGTTTTTTGAGTGCTTCAAGAGGATGGAGCTGAGTGTGAAGCTGCGACCTGTAGATACCTCCCTGTATGGTTTCTCCGAAGGTGCCATCCAACCCTTGGGATCGGTAATGTTACAGGAAGGATTGGGAGACGCTCCAGCTCGAAAGGTCCACCTGGTGGAGTTCCTCATTGTGGATATCCCCTCATCATACAATGTAGTAATGGGACGACCTAGCCTGAACCTCTTTCAGGCAATCATCTCCACATTTCATATGAAAATGAAATTTCCTACGGCTACAGGAGTAGGGGAAGTAAGAGGAGATCAATACCAAGCCCGGAAGTGCTACGCAGAGTCTGTGAAGATGGCAGACAGGGCTTTAACCAAGGGCCTGGAGAGGACGAGAGGAGACGACCCTGAAGTAAAGAGAAAGAAAGTGGAAGGAATGACACCCGAGCAAGTAAGTGTTAAAACAGATGAGGAGCTAATGAACGTGGAGCTCTTCCCAGGGAAACTCGGCTTTGCTACTAAGATAGGTACCCAACTGGGACCTGAACTCACAGAGAAGGTAATCTCTACATTACGTCGAAATTCCGATATATTTTCATTCTCTCCAGCTGACATGACAGGTATCCCTCCGGAGATAGCACTACATTGCCTTAATGTTGATCCAAAGGCAAGACCAGTGAAACAAAAGTTACGAAACTTTGGAGTGGAGAAGAATAATATAGTGAAAGAAGAAGTAGAGAAGATATTGAAAGCAGGACACGTGGTGAAAGTGCAATTTCCGGAATGGCTCTCCAATGCAGTGTTAGTATCTAAAGGGGGAGGGAAATTGAGAATGTGCATCGACTTCAGGGACCTCAACAAAGCATGTCCCAAAGACCACTATCCCTTGCCAAGGATAGACCAGTTAGTGGACGCGACTTCTGGATTCGAGCTACTAAGCATGATGGATGAATACCAAGGATACCACCAGATCCAACTGAACCCCTCAAATGTCCCCAAAGTGTGCTTCATAGCAGCATGCGGAACATTTGGCTATGTCCGAATGCCATTCGGATTAATTAATGCTGGAGCAACATATCAAAGGATGGTCGATGCTGTCTTCTGAAGCCAACTAGGAAGAAACATGGAAATATATGTGGATGATATGTTGGCCAAGAGTGTGAAAGCAGATCAACATGTGGAGGACCTGGAGGAAATTTTCCAGATAATTCGAGAGAACGGTATCAAGTTGAACCCAGCCAAGTGCTCTTTTGGAGTGAAATCGGGGAAGTTCCTCGGATACATGGTTACTCAAAGAGGGATAGAGGTGAATCCAGCTAAGGTGAAGGCTGTACTGGACATGCAGCCACCGAGGAACGTGAAAGAGCTCCAGACGCTCAATGGGAGGATCACAGCATTGAGCAGATTCATAGCCAGATCTGCCGAAAAAAGCCACCCCTTCTTCAAAATTCTCAAGAAAGGGACCAAGTTCGAGTGGAGTGAAACATGTCAGAAGGCCTATGAAGATCTGAAGCATCATTTGTCCCAGCTGCCAAAGCTGACAAAACCTTCTCCTGGAGATACCCTCATTCTGTATCTCTCTGTAGGGGAATTGTCGTTGAGCACAGCCTTGGTCAAAGAAGAGGGACCTCTCCAACATCCTATCTATTACGTCAGTAAGGTCATTCAAGGAGCTGAAGCTAGGTACTCGGAAATCGAGAAGGCCGCTCTGGCCGTGGTATTTACGGCGCGAAGATTGTGCCCATATTCCCTCTCTTACAAAATACTGGTCCGCACTAATTACTTGTTGAAACAGGTCATTGGTCGAGCAGACCTCTCAGGAAAGATGGTGAGATGGGCAATAGAGCTTCAAGAATATGATGTGGACTTCGAGCCACGGAGGGCCATAAAAGTCCAAGCTTTGTCTGATTTCATACAAGAATCTACTAAACCAGAGGAAGCAGAGAGATGGAAGGTATACGTAGATGGCTTAGTGACTCTGAGCGGATGTGGAGCAGGGATTGTGCTAGTGGGCCCTCAAGGAAAGGACCTACAATTTGCAGTAAGGTTTCAATTCATGACCTTGAACAATGGAGCAGAGTATGAAGCTTTGATCAGAGGAATGGAGATGGCACTAGAATTGGGAGCTCCAAAGGTAACTCTATACTCTGACTCCCAATTAGTTGTTCAACAGGTGAATGGAGAGTATACAGCCAAAGATAACAGGATGGCTGCCTATCTGGAACGAGCCAAAGAAGTAATGGGCAAATTCCAAGATTGTGAGGTAGTCCAGGTACCTCGAGATAAAAACATGCAGGCGGACAGCCTCTCCAAACTCGCTAGCTCTACAGAGTTTGATGGACAAGGAACAGTGACATTGGTAATAGTATAAAGGGAGACCCTGGGGAACCCCATTGGTTCCATTGAGGAAGGAGACGATTGGAGAAAAGCTATATGGGTGGAACTCACCAAGGGAGCTGATGCCCCTACCACCCGAGAGACCCGAGCCCTTTGCATTAAATACTGCATTATTGGAGGGTATTTATACAAGAAATCGTTCACACAACCATATTTGAGGTGCATATCAACCCGAGAAGCAAGGTACGCACTCAAAGAAATCCATGAAGGTAACGCAGCTAGTCATGAAGGATATAAAGCAGTGGTGAAGAAAGCCTTAAGGGCTGGACTATATTGGCCCTCCATGACAAAGGACGCTAAGGAATTCGTAAAGAAGTGTGTCAAATGTCAAAAGAACGGCCCCTTGATAAGAACCCCCGCGGAAGAAATGGGAGCTATGCATTATCCATGCCCCTTTGCTAAGTGGGGAATTGATCTGGTGGGACCCTTCCCCCCAGCCTCAGGAGGAAGAAAGTTTTTGATAGTAGCAGTGGAATATTTTAGCAAATGGGTGGAAGCTGCTCCTCTGGCTACTATAGATGAAGAGAATGTGATTAAATTCTTGAGAAAACAAATTTGTTGCAGATTCGGAGTACCCAGAATATTGGTCTCTGATAATGGAACACAGTTTAATGGAGAAAATGTACGAGGATGGTGTGCAAGACTAAACATAATACAGAGATTCACCTCAGTAGCTCATCCTCAAGCTAATGGACAAGTGGAAGTTACTAATCGAACGATAGTAGATGGTATTCGAACAAGGCTGACGAAAATAGGAGGAGGATGGGTGAATGAGTTATGTTGGGAATAAAATGAGATATGTTTTGATTCAATACCAAAACCCCCCCTGAGACATGCCTAAGTCAAAGATGATTATGTTCTAAGAATGTTAGAACATATAGAATAAGGCTAGATGAGGAGCTAATATGTTAGGCAGCTCTTAATTGTATAGATGCACAATTTGAGGGGGAATACATGCTTTAAAGTCTATCAAGAACAAGTCCCCTCAAGGCTCAAATTCTGGAACCATGATCAAGTCCACTGAAGGACAAGTATGCTGATCAGATGAGTTGTCCAGAGTAGTTGTCTCAGCACAATCAATTTAGAAGAAGTGTACTGAAAGCTTGAGGTCAACCATGCTGAAGAAGACAACTATACCCTAAAGATCATTAATGAATCATGCTAAGATCACTTTGAAGTAAAACATGGATAAGAGCCAAGTCATCTGAAGAAGAGCTAGCCAACCTTGCTGATAAGCAAAATTGCTGATAGTGATAAGGAGAGTTGTCCAGTTGATAAGGAATGTTGTCCTATCATTGGAACAACCTTCAGAAGCCATGTCCATGTCCTAACAAGAGAATCTAAAAGTCAGATATTGGGAAGAGTGCTGCAGAATGAAGACAAAGCTTATACAGTCGTTTATTTCCCAAATGAGGACATGTCACTATCAAGAATCTGTCTTCAAGGTTGAAGAACCAAAAGAAGACATTTATGGACATTTGAGGCTGCCTCTCCAACGGGCAAATCCTCCAATTGTCTATAAATACAGAAGTGTGAAGACCATTTGAAGGACCTCAACACAATCCAACATTTGACAAGTTCTTACAAGCTAGAGTGCTTTCAAAGCTTTCAAAGACTATCTTAGTCTTCATACACTTCATCTAAGCTGAACTACATTGTATATCCATACACAAGCTTAGAGAGATATCCTATCCTTATACACTGATCTTCATTGTAAAGGATATCTCATTAGTTGGAACCTTACTTCAACCCTTATATCTTTCAAGAGTGAAAGTGAGAAGGTTGTAGTAGTAGAAGTGGTTGGAGCTGACTGTTGAGAGAAGAACAGTTCAGTTCTGAGTTGATAAGAGGGTACTAGGACTCTAGACATCCTAGGGATCAATTCACCAAGGAGTGGTGTTCTTGATCAAGTGCACCTTGGCACTATAAAACAAGTTAATTCCAAGAGTAAAGGAATTATCCTGTTCAATTAGGGAAAGTGGATGTAGGAGCTTGAGTCTCTGAACCACTATAAACTCTTGTGTTGTTTTGTTCTTCAAGTACTTTCATACATTCAACACTGCACACAAAACTGACCTTTCAAAGAATACATATTCAAAGATTGTACAAAACTCATTTGGACAAGTTCCCTGAAACTGGACTATATTGAATTGATTAAGTGATTTTCAGAACTAAAGGAGTCTAAACTAAAAGGGCCAACTACTATTCCGCACATATAACTCCCCTAGATAGTTATTCAACTAAGTACTTAGTAGTACTTAGTAGTTTGATTATCTTAGAAGAGTTAATCATCTTCAGCAGAGTTGTCCAAGACAATCTTGCTGAGCTCTGGTTTGATCTATTTAAAAAGAATTTGCATACAAGTGTATTCCCCCCCCTACACTTGTTATATACTCCTTTCAGGACCAACAAGTGGTATCAGAGCAGGGGTTCAAAGACCACTGCTTCTGAAAAGCCATCTTGGTTTTCAAAATCATATATTTGGTGTGGTCACTGAACTGATCTATCTGAAATCCTATCAATTGTTGACTAACTATTTATTCTTGAGATATGGCCAACAACAATGCTGTTGTTCCACCTCCTGCTGTCCAAGGATTGGACAACATGGCCACAAATCCAGTCAACCACATCTCTCATCACAAATTGCCCATGTTCTCAATAGACAACTATGATTTCTGGAAAATCAGAATGAGGGCTCATCATGCATCTCTACATACTGATATGTTGAGAGTGATCACAAGAGGTCCTTTTGTGTTCACCTGTGTCAATCCCAGAGTCACAGAGGCTCAAAGAGCAGATATAAGGGAATTGATTCCCAAAGATGAAGATGACTTCACTGCTGATGAAAAAAGGAAAGATAATTTGAATTATCTTGCCATGAACACCCTCTACCAAACAATTCCAGATGCAATCATGGGAAGTGTCTACCACTGCACAACTGCCAAGGAGATATGGGATACTCTTGCAGAAATGTGTGAGGGCACTGACAAAATCAAGGAGAATAAGCTCCAAGTGGCAGTGCAGAAGTTTGAACAATTCACAATGGAGTCTGAGGAGTCCATTGATAAATTTGCTGGTACATTCACTGATGTGATGAATGAAATAAACTCCTTGGGCAAGGTCTACACCAAGAGAGAAGTTGGATTGAAGATCTTGAGAAGTCTCACTCAAAAGTGGGATGTCTATGCTGTAATGATGCAAAATACCAAAGATCTCTCCACCATGCCCATGCAACAAATCTTCTCTGAACTCAAAGCTTATGAGTTCGACCTCAATAGAAGAAAGCCTGTTGAGGAGCCTTCAATTCCTACAAAGGGAGTGGCATTCAAAGCCAAAACTGCTGAGCCAGAAATGTAGTCCACTCCAAGATCATCAAAGTCAGTCTCCAAGACTGAAATGAAGGAGGAACTAGCCTTGATGGCTAGAAGGTTTGACAAGCTAAACTCAAGGTTTGGTAGATACAAGAAATTCTACCAGGATAACAAATTCAGGAGAAGGTACAACTCTCCTGAAGCTCAGGCTGAGGTCAAAAAGCCTGAAGAGAAAAGATCAGAGGACAAGTACTCTGATAGGAGAAGGTCTAGTAGAGTTGAACCTTCATCATCAAAAAGAAGAGAAGAACCAAAGAAGGATGATGATGAAGATTTGTGTTATAATTGCAAGAAGAAAGGGCATTTTCAGTATGACTGCCCTGAATTGAGCTCTAAGGAGAGAAGAGAAAGGCAACCTAAAAGAGACAGAAAGTTCACCAATAGAAAGGCCATGATGGCTGGTGAAGAATCTGATAGTGCTGAAAGCTTCAACTCTTCTGATGGACTGTTCTCCAACAATGAAGATGATGATGATGTTTGCAACATGGCTATTGAGGGTGATGAGGTATCATCTACTTCTAGTTCACCATCATTCATCTCACAAAATAATAGTGAGGTCAACCTGAAACTTTCCCTTGGAAAGTTGATGGAAGATTTCACTATGTTACAAGAATTGCATGATAACTGTGTGAGAGAAAATGAAAGATTGGCTATTGAGCTTGCCAAAACCTCTGAGGTAGTTGTTGATGTCAAATCTACTGAGTTGTATCAACAAGTCTTGAGAGAGCTTGAGGAAGCAAATCTCAGGATAGTTGACCAACAAAAGGAGATTGATGATCAACTACTCTCTCAGAAGAGAAAAGATTTTGAACTGAAAATTCTAAATGCCAAGTTTGAAAACCTCTCACATGAATATGATATTCTTAAATCAAGTGAAGAGAGCCTGAAATTAAAGATGTCTGCTCTGAATAAATCCTCTAGAGCAATAGAGGAAATTCAGAGTTATTAAAGACCTATGGCTCAAAGAAGTGGATTAGGTTTTGATCCATTTGAATCTTCACATTGTCTTAGTGTTGCTTCTGTGAGTAACACTAAGAGAATCTTTGTTAAGTCAGTGGCACCAACTGAAAATGAAAACAAACAGCCACTAAACAAAGGAAAGGGCAAAATGGATGATTTGCCAACTCAAGTGCTTCAGGAGACTAGGCCCAAACCTAAGGAAATGGCCAAAGCTCCTAAAAATAAGAGGAATGTTGGTCAGCAGAGTAGACCCAATGGAAGGGCAACTCTCCTGAACAATGTTCAGAGGAGTTATCCAAGGTATAATCAGCCTAGGCCAACTCTACTGAGAAAGTCTCAGGTGACTAGACCTAAGGACAACTATCCTCAAAGGCAAAATAAAATGAGACAACCAAAACCCTATATGCCAAAGGGTAATGGTCATAAGAAAGCCTTTCCTCAAAGATTCCCTCAAGTAGCACAAAGAACTCATAAGTTCAGGAGATTTGACAACTCTCCTAAAACTTACAGAGTTAACACATTCACACATACTTTCCCCAAGGAATTTAAGGGAAAGACAGTGTATGTAGATGTTAGAGGAAGACAACTTAGCCACCTTGAATCAATCAGGGTTATTAGACAAGTTTGGGTTCCTAAAAGTACAGCTAACCTCTCAGGACCCAAAACTCAAAGGGTACCTAAACCTATCTAATTGCAGGTACCAATGGGCCACAAGAAGAGGAGCATGAGCAAAAAGTCAGCATGGTACCTTGATAGTGGATGCTCAAGGCACATGACTGGAAACAAGGAACTCCTCACTGATTTTATTGAAAAAGAAGGCCCAAATGTCACATTTGGAGACAGCTCACAAGCAATAACAAAAGGTTATGGTACTTTGATGATTGGTAACATCAAAGTATCCAATGTGTCTTATGTGGCTGGTCTCAAGTATAATCTCCTAAGTATCAGTCAATTCTGTGATAAAGATTTCAATGTTGAGTTTTCTAGTGGAAAATGCTTAATCAAAGATAAGACTCAACAAATTCTACTGACTGGAACTAGGAAAGGAAATGTGTATTTTGCAGACTGGGATAAGTCCACTGATACTGCATGTTTCATTGCTAAGAGCTCTAGTGAACAAAGCTGGTTATGGCATAAAAGACTAAACCACTTGAACTTCAAAACAATGAATAAAATTGCTAGAAATGCATTAGTTAAAGGACTACCTAATGAGGTTTTCATTAAGGAGCATGTCTGCAAACCATGTCAAGAAGGAAAACAGATTAAAGCCTCATTCAAAGGAAAACCAGTCATCTCTACTGAAAGGGTACTTGAACTTCTACATATGGATTTATTTGGACCAATTACCCCTGCAAGCATAAATGGTAGAAAATACACATTGGTTGTAGTAGATGACTTCTCTAGGTTCACATGGGTAGTATTTCTCCTTAATAAGAAGGAAACACAAGTCAAACTGCCTGAACTTTTAAAGAGACTGTCAAATGAGAAAAGCCTTAGCATTATCAAGATAAGATCTGATAAAGGCACTGAGTTCATAAATTCATACATCAATGAGTATTGCACATCTAATGGAATAGCTCATGAAACCTCAGCAGCTAGAACTCCCCAACAGAATGGAGTTGCAGAGAGAAGAAATAGAACTTTAAAAGAAGCTGCTAGAACCCTAATTGCTGATTCAAATCTACCTAAGAGGTTTTGGGCTGAAGCTATAAACACTGCATGCTATACTCAAAATAGATGCTTGATTACTAAGGGGCAAGGCAAAACCCCCTGTGAACTCTGGAAAGGAAGAATGCCTAAAGTGTCATACTTTCACATCTTTGGTTGTAAGTGTTTCATACACAATAATGGGAAAGAACAGTTGAAAGCCTTTGATAGCAAAGCTGATGAGGGAGTATTCCTTGGATATTCTCAAATCAGTAGAGCTTTCAGAGTCTACAACAAGAAAACCCTTATTGTGGAAGAAACACCTCATGTTGTGTTTGATGAATCTATTCATGAGTTCAGGAATGAAAACCTGGAATCTGAAGAAATCACACAAAGGACAACCAGACTGAGCCTAAAGGACAAAGACACTGAATTCATAGAAGTTGTCCAAGCCAACCTACCTGAAAATCTCCCATTGGACAACAATTCTGAAGGCAACCTTCCTGAGGCAAATCCCACTGAAAGGAATGGTGAACTGAATGATCAAATCCCAGTTCACATCCAGGTAACAACTACCAATGAAGAAGCAGTTCCTGCTGAGGTAGTTAATGGATCAAATAATCAAGGGGGAACTCAAAATGTTGAAAATGTCAATGTCCCTGACATTGAGGACAACACCCCTGATTATGATCCTGAATTAGATCCTGCATTCAATTATCCTGAATTTTATGATCAAAATGACTCAACTTCAGTAGAGGACAACTCCACTGAAGAGATCAGAAAAAGAAGGACTTGGTTGTCTGACCACCCTACTGATCTAATACTTGGTGACCCAAGTATAGGAGTTAAAACAAGGAGATTTCATGGTGAAAGTGCTCTTTTCTGTTGTTTCTTGTCAGAACAAGAACCAAGTGATATTGAAGAAGCACTTCAAGATACCAATTGGATCACAGCCATGCAGGAAGAACTGAATCAATTCACCAGAAATGAAGTATGGGAGCTGGTGGATAGACCTTCACATCAAGATGTTATTGGAACAAAATGGGTGTTCAAAAACAAGAAGAATGAGAATGATGTGATTGTCAGAAACCAAGCAAGACTAGTGGGCAAAAGGCTATTGCCAACATGAAGGCATTGACTATGATGAGACCTTTGCACCTGTGGCAAGGCTAGAAGCAATAAGGCTCTTTCTAGCCTATGCAGCCCACAAGAGGTTCAAAGTATACCAAATGGATGTCAAGAGTGCCTTTCTGAATGGAGTCTTGAAAGAAGAAGTCTATGTGGAGCAACCACCAGGTTTTGAGGTTGGAAACCAAGTTTACAGACTGAAGAAGGCTCTATATGGACTCAAGCAAGCCCCAAGGGCTTGGTATGACACACTGTCACAATTCCTCTTGGATCATGGATTCACCAAGGGAACTGTGGACAGAACTCTCTTCAGAAACTCTGAAGGAGAGGACATCTTGCTTGTCCAAATTTATGTGGATGACATAATATTTGGATCCCCCAATGAGAAGTTGTGTGAGAAGTTCTCCAAGCTCATGCAAAGCAAGTTTGAGATGTCCATGATGGGGTTGATGAACTTCTTTTTAGGTCTTCAAGTCAAGCAATCAAAAGAAGGAATCTTCATCAACCAAGCTAAGTACACCAGAGAAATGATCAAGAAGTTTGGGTGTGCTACTAGCAAGCCAGTAAGGATCCCAATGAACACAAATTGGAAGATGGATCCTGATGAGAATGGTGTTCCAACCAACTCTACTGAGTATAGAGGAATCATTGGCTCTCTCCTCTATCTCACTGCCAGCAGGCCTGACATCACCTTTGCAGTAGGTGTTTGTGCAAGGTTTCAAGCAAATCCTAAGAAAAGCCATCTTGAGGCTGCAAAGAGGATTTTAAGGTATCTCAAAGGCACTGAGAATCTAGGCCTTTGGTACCCTGCTGATGACAACATTGAGTTAACTGGCTACTCAGATGCTGATTATGGAGGTTGCAGAATTGATAGAAAGTCCACTTCAGGGACTTGTCAATTCTTAGGCAACAAGCTTATATCTTGGTTTTCCAAGAAGCAGAACACAGTGGCTACTTCACCACTGAAGCTGAATATGTTGCAGCTGGAAGTTTTTGTGCTCAAATCCTTTGGTTGAGACAACAACTCAGAGATTACAAAGTCAACCCTACTGAAGTGCCAATATTTTGTGATAACAACAGTGCAATTGCAATATCACAAAATCCTGTATTGCACACAAGGTGCAAACATGTGGACATCAAGCATCACTTCATTAGAGATCATGTGGAGAAGAAGGACATAAAGTTGGTCAAGATCCACACAGATCATCAAAAAGCTGATATTCTAACAAAGCCACTTGCAGAGACAAGATTTCTAAAGCTATCAGCAGAGTTGAGATTACTTGATCCAGGGAAGTTGGACAAGTAAAACACATTGAAGTTAATGGGAGTAAAGGAACTGAATTGGTCTTCAGCAGACTTGGACAAGTCTACTGAAGTTCAGAAGAGATGATCACAATTACTCAGGACACTTGTCCATTGAATCTCAGGACACTTGTCCACATCTCTTCAGGACACTTGTCCACATCTCTTCAGGACACTTGTCCTAGTGGGGTCAGATAAGTTGTCTTGGCTATCAAACTATTTCCTTGGTTTGATAAGCACCTATTTTGGGTAATCATTGTCTACTTTGATATCTGTCCCAATTACAGATATCATCACTGTGGGAATTAATTTGTCCCCCACCCAAAAGGTCGCTTTACATGCATTAAATGCCAAGATTTAACTCTTGTTTGCATTACACTTTTCAAGCCATGATCTATCTCGAAAACTCCCCATCCATTAACTAATATTAAATAACTTCCACGTTTTGAATAAAACCAATAACTCACTGTTACATTGGTTTTTGACCATTGGATCAAAACTGGCCAACTCCCCTGAAGTTAATCCTGGCCGTCCAAGTGTGTTTTTCCATTTTTGACAACAGTTGAAAACTCACAAAACTCACCAACTCATTGACAAACATTCTTTTTAGAATATTCTCAAGTCTTAAGATCCCCCACAAACTCTTCTTCCCCAAGTATTCGAAACCCTAGCTCATTTTCTTCAAACTCTCTCAAAGTCATTTCTGAAACCTTCAATGGCTCCCAAAATTAGACCAGAAATGATCATTGATTTCTCCAACAAGGCTCTAGACCTTGATTTTGGATACTTAAGCAACAAAAACAGTCTTCACTTTGAGCCCATAGTATCATTTGAAAGTGAGGATCCTGAGATTACATCAACCCTGAGATGGTTGAGAAGAGCTGGATTGCAGAAGTTTATGGAGGGAAGACTGAGTTCTTGCTTGGAAAACTACATGGCTGAGTTCTTTGCCTTTCTTAAATGGAGAGGCAAGCCAGAAGATGGTGAAGTTTCCACCAGACTTTCCTATGTGGCAGAAGGAGAGGAGGAAGAGAGATTTCATAGAGTGAAATTCTCTTCAGAAGATCTTGAAGGAGCCTTTGGATTGCCTTCTGAAGGAAGGAATCCAGAAGTTTATGGTACTGGATTTGAAGATGAAATAGCTCAAGAATGGCTATTAGTACCGGGGCCTCTCTCTTCAACACAAAACAAGAAGACTCTCAAGCCATAATTTCTCAATCTATTTGAGGTAATCACTAAGAGTCTTATGAGCAATACTGGAAGCTTGGAGCAAGTCAGCCATCCAAGAATCAGAATTATGGCTGCAGTTATTGATGCTAGTGACAAAGGCATCAAGTTTGATTGGAGGACCTTCATCATATCTGAGATGATGAAGGAAAAGGCCAAGTTTAAGGTGAAAGCCCACAACAAGGTTGTGCTTGAAGGGAAACTCAAGTATTGCACCAGGGCAAGCTTGTTGATTGAAAGATTTTCCCATTATTCTCAAATGCAAACCTTTGCAAAGCCCCTCCCAGCCCAAAAGATTCTGTTTAGAAAGCTCAGCAAGAAAACTGAGCAAAGGAGGATGCTTATGGCCAAACCTATTGAAGAGAAGGTGGAGGAGAAGCCAAAATTGAAAAAGAGGACAAAGGCCAGAGCAGTGAAGACAAGGAAAATGTCTCAAATCCCCTCAGAGGAAAATTCAGGAGCTTCAACTGAGATTGAAGAAGTTGCTGAAAAGGGAGTGAGTGTGCCTTCTGATCATTCAGAAGAGTTGAGACAGAAGTATAATGAAACTAGACAGAAGTCTAGAGGCGATAAGAGGATCAGGGAAGTTGTCCCTGAAAAGGATGGTGAAGGTAGTGGAAGCAGTAGGGCCAGCAAGAGAAGAGCCAAGCCTACTGATAAGGTGTTGGAGCTTCAGGAGGAAAGGTCTCTCCAACTTGCTCTAAGAGAGAGCAGAGCTGAAAGCAGAACCAAATCCAAGTCAAGGACCAACTCATCTGGCTCTGGAACTCCAGAATCCAAGGTCCCTGAAGGTCAACCAATAGAGGCCAACATCCCTGAAATTCAGAACCCTGAGCCCAACTCCCCTGAAACCCACATAACCCCTACCAATCAACCTATCACCCCCATCAATCTTACAAAGAGATATTCTCCAGAAGGGAGTGTGCAAAGGAGTGGGATAGATGTGCTAGCAGATATAGCAGTAGATGAGACAAGATTGCATTCTCCCCTTGACTCATCTATGCTCAACTACTCAAAGCTTTTAGAAGCTGCACTCTTTGAACCAACCCCCTTGAGCAAAGCCCCTTCAGATTCATTGTTCTCAAAGGCAACTGAAGTACCTTCAATTGCAACCAACCCTTCTGAAGCCAATATCCCTGAACTCAACCTTCCTGAAGCCACTTTAGGAGAACCCAGAGCCAACTCCCCTATAACCCAAAGTCCCCATTCAAGTGGAGATGAGGAGGAGTATACTTATGAGAGTATGCTCAAAGGAGGAGCCAAGGCTACTGTGGACAGTTTGTATCCACAACTTGCTGAATTTTCAAGAATTCAGAAGATGTTTCATGATTTGAGGATGCTTGTGGATGTGAAAGACAAGACCATTATGGAGATATCCCAAGTCATCCAAGATAAGGGTGCAAACTGGTGGCAAGTGGAGGAGAGCAGATTGCTACACTTTGCTGGTGTGATAAAAACAAGATTCCTTACTGATGAGGAAGTTTTTGCAAAGTTGGTAGATGATAAGATCATTGAGGAGAAAGAGAGAAAAGCTAAGGGCATCAAACACCCTGATAGCAGCTCAAATGATGATGATTCCCCTGATGATCCCTCAAACCCTTCAAATCCCAACCCTCCTGAATCCCCTCAAGCCAACCTCCCTGAATCTACTCAACCCAAATCTTCTGTAGCAGACAGACTTTCAAATCCTCCTAGAACCTATCATAGGAAAGGCTCTGTATCTTCAGAGGTGTTGACCAAGGGTGGTAACACTACCAAAGACACATCTGCCAATGAAGGTTCTTCTGAACCCAAGGCACAACCTAAAGATGTTGAGGTTCCTATACTAGAGGCTGGTTTGATTAAGGCCTATTCAGTGTCAGATGAGTTGGACACTGATCAGCCCTTAATCATTCAGGATGACTCAGTGGTTGTTGGTATAAGCACTGTGATCTCCCCACAACTGCCATCTTTGAGCCTTGATGAAGGTGGAGATGTTGCAGGTTTAGGTGATGGAGTTGAATAGGAGAATTTAGTGGAAAAACCAGAAGGAGTAGTAGATGAAAGAGATGTGGTGATCACTAGGATAGTGAGTGTACCACCAAATGAGGGTGATATAAGTGAGGAAGGGCAGGCTATTCTTGAAGTCAAATCTGAACTTCAAGAATCCCTTGATGAAAGGAGGCCTGTTTCTTGAAGTGAGGAAATTACTAATGAAGGGAGAAAAGAAATAGTTGAAAATGAGAAGAAGACTGCTGATGTATCAGAGTCTTATGAAAAAGAAATTGAGGGGAGATAAGTGTGTTTTTACTGACTTATTTGATTTGTCTGACATTGCAGGTATAAGTTTTGAACAAATATTTGCAGATGACCTCTTAACAGATGCTCCCATCCAAGTTGATAGTGGATCAGCACAAGCTTTGCTTGGGATGCAATCAGAGAAGTTGGACTTCTTGGCTCATCAAGTCCAAACAGCTCATGCAGAAACTTCTGGAGCTTTAGATGAGCATGGAAGAACTTTAGCATCTGTTGAGATGAGGCTAACTGGCTCAGAAGATGTGGTTCTACCCACCTTGGAAGCTAGGATCAGTGGAGTTGAGACTGGGTTGCAAACCATCTCCACTGAAGTCATCAAAGCCAAGAATACCATGAAGTCAGTATCAAAGGATGTCAAGAAAGAGCAAACCTTGCTAAGAAATAACCACAACAGGAATGTGAAAACTTTGAGATCAGTGGTTAAGCAAGCCCTTGGAAGAAAGACAGCTCTGCAAAGGAAAAGAGCTGAAGAGCAAAGGCTAGCTATGGTGAAAGCAGCCTCAGAAAAGTTTTCCCAAGAAGTGATGGCCAACATTGCTGAAGGTGCAGTGGCCAACCTCACTGAGCTCCTTAAGGCCCAATTAGATGCATCTCTGAAAGCAACCATGGAGGAGGTTGTCCAACAAAAGATGAAGCCTGTTCTAGCATTTCTAAGCTTGAGTAGTGACAGGATGCAGAACATACATGATGAAAATGTATACTTGTTGGAGGAGATGAAGTCTCTCACCCAAGCCCAGTCTTTGATGGCATCAACAATGAGTGAACTAAGGCCTGAATGTTTTGATGCTACCAAAAAGGGGGAAAGGAAAAGAGCAAGGGCAAAAGGTGCCTTAGTAATTGGAAGCCCAGTGAAAGGGAAAGACAAAACTGCTGAAGGAAAAGGAAAGCAACCAGCAGTGCTGAACTTGGAAGAATTGGATGAAGAAGAGCAGTTAGCACTTGCCTTAAAGAACTCAATGGCCTCAGCTCAAGAGGAAAGAGTGAGATTACAGCAAAGGCCAGGTGGTGAAGTATCTGGTTTGGACAAAGATGCTGAAGGTGTCCAAACAAGAGGAAAGATCAAGAGGGCAAAAGGAAAGAAAAAACGAGCTGAGAAATTCACTGATTTTCCCAACAGCCTTGATCTACCACCTGAATTCAGAATTGATGATGATGAGCCTATCACAAAGAAGGCCAAAGCTGCTGAAGAACCCAAGACTGCTGAAAAGGACAAGTCTTCTGAATCTGCCAAAAGTGCTGAAGGTCCTAAGTCCACTGAAGATGTTGAAGAGCTATTTGCTTAAGGATTTGGACCTGAACCTAAGAAGAAGACAACTGTCCTAACTCATGATCCATCAAAGCTGTTTCATGAAGGGTATGGCAAAGACCCTGAAATTCAACAAAAACTGGCCATGATGAGGGCCCAAGAAAAGATGGATTTGATGGATGAAGCACAAAGAGCAAGAGATAAAAGAAGAGCAGACTTCCAGAAGCCAAGAAGAAAGAGAGCAACTTACAACAAAATGAAGCCACGGTTGTTGATCCCAATGGACACCAAATATCCTCACTTGGATAAATGGGTGCCAATTCAGCTGAATGACTCATGGGAGGAAGCCAAAAGGGAGTTTGTCTATGATCAATATGTCATTGACAGATGGAATGGAAGAGATGCCAACTCCACTTTTGCAGAGTTCATGATTGAGTACCACTGAGAGCTCTATCAACAACTGCTTGCAGCTGCTGATATTGCAAGATTTGAACTCACTGCCCCTAAGCCAATCATATACATGCCTCCAAAGCTTGAAGGATGGATTGATCAGTCAAAGATCCTGAATGAATTTACTGAAATCCTCAAGCTGAACAAGATGGTTCTTGGACCTAAGGGAACAAACCAAGAAGCCATGGCCTTGAAAAGAAGAGTGTGGGCACAATATGGGATGGTGCCACCTCATGAGGATGATCTCTGAAATGGCTAAGTCTTCTGACCCTTTTGATTTATCAACTGTGCTGAAATTTGGTCAAGATTGCTGATGATAAAGTGCTCTGATATGCATTGGTTGCTCTGATTTAAGCATGTGCTCTAATACCTGATGTTTTTGCTCTGATACAAGCATTTGGCTTGATATCCAGTATTCTGTTCTGAAACTTGAAGTATTTTGGTTTTGCTCTGATACTAGAAGATGCTCTGAAACTTGAAGATCTAAGTACTTTTAAGTGATTAGTTGACATGCTCTGATACTCTAGTTCTTATGTTTAAAGTATGCTCTGAAACTTTTGTAATGATGTCTTGATTTCATGCTCTAATAAGTTATCTTCAACTATCAACATGCTTGTAATGATTTTATATGAATGATAGTTTAACTACCTTTGAATCAAGATACATTATTGCAGAAAACTCTCTATGCCTATCCTTGAAACCTATTTGCAACATGAACAGTGAATACACTAACACATTGCTTTTCAGGATAATTGACCTTAGTCATGTCTTCTGAAGATAAATATAATAGGTGTAGCTAAGTCACTTTTTCATAGAATGTATAGGTTTTGGCATCATCAAAAAGGGAGAAATTGTTGGGAATAAAATGAGCTATGTTTTGATTCAATACCAAAACCCCCCCTGAGACATGCCTAAGTCAAAGATGATTATGTTCTAAGAATGTTAGAACATATAGAATAAGGCTAGATGAGGAGCTAATATGTTAGGCAGCTCTTAGTTGTATAGATGCACAATTTGAGGGGGAATACATGCTTTAAAGTCTATCAAGAACAAGTCCCCTCAAGGCTCAAATTCTGGAATCATGATCAAGTCCACTGAAGGACAAGTATGCTGATCAGATGAGTTGTCCAGAGTAGTTGTCTCAGCACAATCAATTCAGAAGAAGTGTACTGAAAGCTTGAGGTCAACCATGCTGAAGAAGACAACTATACCCTAAAGATCATTAATGAATCATGCTAAGATCACTTTGAAGTAAAACATGGGTAAGAGCCAAGTCATCTGAAGAAGAGCTGGCCAACCTTGCTGATAAGCAAAATTGCTGATAGTGATAAGGAGAGTTGTCCAGTTGATAAGGAATGTTGTCCTATCATTGGAACAACCTTCAGAAGCCATGTCCATGTCCTAACAAGAGAATCTAAAAGTCAGATATTGGGAAGAGTGCTGCAGAATGAAGACAAAGCTTATACAGCCGTTTATTTCCCAAATGAGGACATGTCACTATCAAGAATCTTTCTTCAAGGTTGAAGAACCAAAAGAAGACATTTATGGACATTTGAGGCTGCCTCTCCAACGGGCAAATCCTCCAATTGTCTATAAATACTGAAGTGTGAAGACCATTTGAAGGACCTCAACACAATCCAACATTTGACAAGTTCTTACAAGCTAGGGTGCTTTCAAAGCTTTCAAAGACTATCTTAGTCTTCATACACTTCATCTAAGCTGAACTACATTGTATATCCATACACAAGCTTAGAGAGATATCCTATCCTTATACACTGATCTTCATTGTAAAGGATATCTCATTAGTTGGAACCTTACTTCAACCCTTATATCTTTCAAGAGTGAAAGTGAGAAGGTTGTAGTAGTAGAAGTGGTAGGAGCTGACTGTTGAGAGAAGAACAGTTCAGTTCTGAGTTGAGAAGAGGGTACTAGGACTCTAGACATCCTAGGGATCAATTCACCAAGGAGTGGTGTTCTTGATCAAGTGCACCTTGGCACTATAAAACAAGTTAATTCAAAGAGTGAAGGAATTATCCTGTTCAATCAGGGAAAGTGGATGTAGGGGCTTGAGTCTCTGAACCACTATAAACTCTTGTGTTGTTTTGTTCTTCAAGTACTTTCATACATTCAAGAGGGCAAAAGGAAAGAAAAAAACGAGCTGAGAAATTCACTGATTTTCCCAACAGCCTTGATCTACCACCTGAATTCAGAATTGATGATGATGAGCCTATCACAAAGAAGGCCAAAGCTGCTGAAGAACCCAAGACTGCTGAAAAGGACAAGTCTTCTGAATCTGCCAAAAGTGCTGAAGGTCCTAAGTCCACTGAAGATGTTGAAGAGCTATTTGCTTAAGGATTTGGACCTGAACCTAAGAAGAAGACAACTGTCCTAACTCATGATCCATCAAAGCTGTTTCATGAAGGGTATGGCAAAGACCCTGAAATTCAACAAAAACTGGCCATGATGAGGGCCCAAGAAAAGATGGATTTGATGGATGAAGCACAAAGAGCAAGAGATAAAAGAAGAGCAGACTTCCAGAAGCCAAGAAGAAAGAGAGCAACTTACAACAAAATGAAGCCACGGTTGTTGATCCCAATGGACACCAAATATCCTCACTTGGATAAATGGGTGCCAATTCAGCTGAATGACTCATGGGAGGAAGCCAAAAGGGAGTTTGTCTATGATCAATATGTCATTGACAGATGGAATGGAAGAGATGCCAACTCCACTTTTGCAGAGTTCATGATTGAGTACCACAGAGAGCTCTATCAACAACTGCTTGCAGCTGCTGATATTGCAAGATTTGAACTCACTGCCCCCAAGCCAATCATATACATGCCTCCAAAGCTTGAAGGATGGATTGATCAGTCAAAGATCCTGAATGAATTTACTGAAATCCTCAAGCTGAACAAGATGGTTCTTGGACCTAAGGGAACAAACCAAGAAGCCATGGCCTTGAAAAGAAGAGTGTGGGCACAATATGGGATGGTGCCACCTCATGAGGATGATCTCTGAAATGGCTAAGTCTTCTGACCCTTTTGATTGATCAACTGTGCTGAAATTTGGTCAAGATTGCTGATGATAAAGTGCTCTGATATGCATTGGTTGCTCTGATTTAAGCATGTGCTCTAATACCTGATGTTTTTGCTCTGATACAAGCATTTGGCTTGATATCCAGTATTCTGTTCTGAAACTTGAAGTATTTTGGTTTTGCTCTGATACTAGAAGATGCTCTGAAACTTGAAGATCTAAGTACTTTTAAGTGATTAGTTGACATGCTCTGATACTCTAGTTCTTATGTTTAAAGTATGCTCTGAAACTTTTGTAATGATGTCTTGATTTCATGCTCTAATAAGTTATCTTCAACTATCAACATGCTTGTAATGATTTTATATGAATGATAGTTGAACTACCTTTGAATCAAGATACATTATTGCAGAAAACTCTCTATGCCTATCCTTGAAACCTATTTGCAACATGAACAGTGAATACACTAACACATTGCTTTTCAGGATAATTGACCTTAGTCATGTCTTCTGAAGATAAATATAATAGGTGTAGCTAAGTCACTTTTTCATAGAATGTATAGGTTTTGGCATCATCAAAAAGGGAGAAATTGTTGGGAATAAAATGAGCTATGTTTTGATTCAATACCAAAACCCCCCCTGAGACATGCCTAAGTCAAAGATGATTATGTTCTAAGAATGTTAGAACATATAGAATAAGGCTAGATGAGGAGCTAATATGTTAGGCAGCTCTTAGTTGTATAGATGCACAATTTGAGGGGGAATACATGCTTTAAAGTCTATCAAGAACAAGTCCCCTCAAGGCTCAAATTCTGGAATCATGATCAAGTCCACTGAAGGACAAGTATGCTGATCAGATGAGTTGTCCAGAGTAGTTGTCTCAGCACAATCAATTCAGAAGAAGTGTACTGAAAGCTTGAGGTCAACCATGCTGAAGAAGACAACTATACCCTAAAGATCATTAATGAATCATGCTAAGATCACTTTGAAGTAAAACATGGGTAAGAGCCAAGTCATCTGAAGAAGAGCTGGCCAACCTTGCTGATAAGCAAAATTGCTGATAGTGATAAGGAGAGTTGTCCAGTTGATAAGGAATGTTGTCCTATCATTGGAACAACCTTCAGAAGCCATGTCCATGTCCTAACAAGAGAATCTAAAAGTCAGATATTGGGAAGAGTGCTGCAGAATGAAGACAAAGCTTATACAGCCGTTTATTTCCCAAATGAGGACATGTCACTATCAAGAATCTTTCTTCAAGGTTGAAGAACCAAAAGAAGACATTTATAGACATTTGAGGCTGCCTCTCCAACGGGCAAATCCTCCAATTGTCTATAAATACAGAAGTGTGAAGACCATTTGAAGGACCTCAACACAATCCAACATTTGACAAGTTCTTACAAGCTAGAGTGCTTTCAAAGCTTTCAAAGACTATCTTAGTCTTCATACACTTCATCTAAGCTGAACTACATTGTATATCCATACACAAGCTTAGAGAGATATCCTATCCTTATACACTGATCTTCATTGTAAAGGATATCTCATTAGTTGGAACCTTACTTCAACCCTTATATCTTTCAAGAGTGAAAGTGAGAAGGTTGTAGTAGTAGAAGTGGTAGGAGCTGACTGTTGAGAGAAGAACAGTTCAGTTCTGAGTTGAGAAGAGGGTACTAGGACTCTAGACATCCTAGGGATCAATTCACCAAGGAGTGGTGTTCTTGATCAAGTGCACCTTGACACTATAAAACAAGTTAATTCCAAGAGTGAAGGAATTATCCTGTTCAATCAGGGAAAGTGGATGTAGGGGCTTGAGTCTCTGAACCACTATAAACTCTTGTGTTGTTTTGTTCTTCAAGTACTTTCATACATTCAACACTGCACACAAAACTGACCTTTCAAAGAATACATATTCACTACAGGAAATCACACATTTCGTGACAAATTTTTTTTTCGACGACACAAAAATCGTCACAATTGGTTAATTAAACGTGACGAATTTTATTTTTCGTCATTAAAGTACTAGAAATTGTGACAAAATTTAAATTCGTCACCAATTACAATTTTTTCGTCACAAATTTGAATATTTCGTGACGATATTAATAAGTATGTCACAATAATACTATGTGACGATTTTAATAATAAATGGTGATGAAATTCGACGTCATGGAAACTAGTTTTTCTTGACAATGCTAAACTATCGCCACTATAATAATTGGTGACGATTTTAATAATAATTGATGATGATATTCCACGTCATAAAAAGTATTTTTTTCATGACGAACTTCATTTTTCGTCATTAATTATTTAAAATATTTAAAGACAAAATATTTTCGTCACAATAATAATTGGTGACGATTTTGATTGTAATAGATGACGATATTCGACGTCATGAAAAATATATTTTCATGACAATATTATTTTTCATCATTAATTATTCGAAATATTTAGTGGCAAAATGTTTTCGTCACAAAAATAATTGGTGACGATTTTAATAATAATTGATGACAATATTTGACGTCATGAAAAATATATTTTCATGACAATACTATTTTTCGTCATTAATTATTCCATATATTTAATGATAAAATATGTTCGTCACACTAATAATTTGTGACGGTTTTCATAATAATTGATGACGACATTCGACATCATGAAAAATATATTTTCATGACGATATTATTTTTCATCATTAATTATTCGAAATATTTAGTGATAAAATTATTTCGTCACAAAAATAATTAGTGACGATTTTAATAATAATTGATTTCGTCCTAATTATTTGAAATATTTAGTGACAAAATTTTTTCATCCCGAAAATATTATATATATGTGTTTCTCAGGTAAGACATTAAGTAAACTTACTCTTTGTACTATGGATGATATGAAGCTCTAAGTAAATTAATTTTTGAGAATTAATTATAGCTCTAAATTTTGTGAGATTTTTTCATTAGATAACTACAAGGTAATAATCTTTTTTAAAAATTTATGCTTAAATGTTATGATAAATTTATTAGTATAATTTTATATATTAAAATTTTATTGTTTTTCTAGTGTGTGTCAAGTGAATAAAGAAAATAGGAGCAAGTTGAAATGCAAGCATATTTTGGGAAGAAAGGCTTTTGTAGTTAAACTTCATGAAATTGTGAGTAATTTCTTTCTCATGCTTAGTAATGTTTAATGGTTGGATTTTGTTTAATTAGTTGACCCTAAACTTTTTTTTTTTTTTTTTTTTGGATAGTTGTGGTGTTATTCATTTTACGATCAATTCATTTGAGCTAGCTAAATATGTTAATTTTACGATTAATTTTTTGCAGTCTAAACATGAGTTGAATGGTGAAGAGTGTGATATGATTGAATTGTATGTCCGTACGCATTCTTCAGAGAAAAATGGTTGGAAATCCGACGAGGCTAAAGAAAATTGGGTAAGTCATGTAGGCATGTACAAATGAGATTTCATTTTATTACTAAAATTGATGCTAATTATAATTTTTTTGTCATAATTAATGACACATAGGAGAAAATGGTAAAGAAACGAGAAGAATATACTGAGCAAGGAATTGATAAAAGTTCAGCTGAACTTGTTCTTGAGGCCCTAGTCCATGGGACTGGTTATTTAAAAGGTTTTGGTTATGGTCCAAAGCCTCTGAGTAGATGTAGTGTTTCAGATGATGCTTCTAACCAATTGGAAAGGGAGTTGGTTGAGACAAAAGAAAGGTTGGAAGCGTCTGAAACTCGCGTAGGTGCACTCCAGGAAGAAGTGAGTGATATAAAGGCACCATGAACAAACTTATGAATTTCTTGGTCGAGAGAGGGATAAGTATTTAAGATTTAGAAGAACCTTCCTTATATTTATATTTATTCTTATGTTTTTTATGCTTTTGACTTTTAAAACAATTAAGTTCATTGTATTTTTTTTATCTTATCGTACAATTTAAATTCATTTACCATCTTTAATTTACTGGTCAATCTAAATATTTATTTATTATAAATTATTAATTAAATTAGTCCATTAAAAATTCAATTTTTAATGACAAAAAAATTTGTGACGGTACACTAATTAGTAATGACGATAAATGTTGTCACTATATACATATATATATATATATATATATATATTTATGACGATTGCTATTTTGTCACTAAAATATTACTATTTAATGACAAATTGTGTTGTCATTATATATATGCACATATGTTGACAATAAAAAAATTCGTAACAATAGCGTAATTCTATTGTGATGAAATAATTAACTAATTAAAGACGAAATATATGTTGTCATTATATCTAGAAATTTAGTGACAATTATCATATTCGTCACTAAATAATATTTCTTATGACAAAAATGTTTCGTGACCATTTCTACGCTATTTAGTGATCAAAAATATTTTGTCGCTGAATATTACCATTTCGTGACGCATTGTGTCGCCATTATAAATACATATATATAACAACGATTAAAATTTTGTCACTAAAGTATTATTCTTTGGTGACGAACTATATAAAAGGTGACGAAATTATTCATTTAATTGTGACGATAATATTGTCACTAAAATTTGACAAATACGGTAGAAAATGGAAAAAATCGTCACTTAAAATTATTATTTTAGTGATAATAAATCAAATCGTCATGTAAAGTTGAACTATTTGGTGACGAACTATATAAATTACGACGAAAATTTCGTCATTACAATTTTAAAAGGTTGATATGAAATTGATAATCGTCGCTAAAAATTTATATTTTAGTGACAATAAATAAAAACGTCATTTAAAGTTGAACTTTTAGTGACGAAATATCATATTCAGCGACAAAATTTAGTGTCAAATGTGACGATTTATTCGTCACCGTAGATGGAATAATATAGCGACGATGAACTTTAGTGTCGCCAAAAGATGACTGTTGATGACGAATTCAAATATAGTCACATTTACCTAATGCGACGCACCTACGACGACCTTCTTTGCGACGGAGAAAAATCGTCGTCAAACACATTTCGTGACGAAAATTGATGCTTTTATGACGAATTGTTGTCGTCGCGATTTCTCAAATTTCCTGTAGTGATTCAAAGATTGTACAAAACTCATTTGGACAAGTTCCCTGAAACTGGACTATATTGAATTTATTAAGTGATTTTCAGAACTAAAGGAGTCTAAACTAAAAGGGCCAACTACTATTCCGCACATATAACTCCCCTAGATAGTTATTCAACTAAGTACTCAGTAGTACTTAGTAGTTTGATTATCTTAGAAGAGTTAATCATCTTCAGCAGAGTTGTCCAAGAAAATCTTGCTGAGCTCTGGTTTGATCTATTTAAAAAGAATTTGCATAAAAGTGTATTCCCCCCTCCCCCCATACACTTGTTATATACTCCTTTCAGGACCAACAAGTTAGATAATGTGTTATGGTCATATAGAACTAGCCCAAAGACAAAATGAGAGGCTAATGAGAGAGGCTCTGGATCTAATGGAAGAAGAAAGAGAGATGGTTAGAGTACGTGCGGAAAGGTACAAGAGCAGAATTAAAGCTGCATATGACCGAAGGGTGATCCCGAGGTCCTTTATAGTGGGGGACCTGGTGCTAAGAAGAGCTGATGCCCTAAAGAATACGGGAAAATTAGAGCCCAACTGGGAGGGGCCTTATAAAATCACGCAGGTGCTAAAGGGAGGAGCCTATAGACTGCAGAGCATGGAAGGAGTCGACATAGCTAGACCCTGGAACGTTTGCCATTTGAAGAGATTCTTTGTCTGAAGAAAGTGTAAGGTCTTGAGACCATTTTTTATTTTTGCTTTGCGAGTTTTGCATTAATTCATATTTTTGTTTAATGTATTTAGTAGCTTCACCGGAGCTCTTTTTCCCTCTTTACGGGTTTCCCCTTTGGGGTTTTTCCGTAAAGAGGTTTTTAATGAGACCGGCGTAGGTTATCTATGGCCTATGTTGAAAACTGACAATAAATCAATGAAGTTTTATCCCTTTTTGAAGAAAGAGTTATCCAGAATTATTGTGTCTTGATTATCTTTCTCTTACTCGAATATATGATGTATGAATATGAAAATGATAAGAGTGAGAAACACTCAAAAGGCCTAGAGGCCGAGGAGCTCCAGAGAGCCCTCACCCTATTTGAGACCCAAGAGGGTCAATCAATGAAATGAGAAGATTTTATGAATTAAAATCTTTTAAGAATAAGAGTGAGAAACACTCAGAGGCCTAGAGGCCGAGGTGCTCCAGAGAGCCCTCACCCTATTTGAGACCCAAGAGGGTTAATCAATGAAATGAGAAGATTTTATGAATTAAAATATTTTAAGAATAAGAGTGAGAAACACTCAGAGGCCTAGAGGCCGAGGCGCTCCAGAGAGCCCTCACCCTATTTGAGACCCAAGAGGGTTAATCAATGAAACGAGAAGATTTTATGAATTAAAATCTTTTAAGAATAAGAGTGAGAAACACTCAGAGGCCGAGGTGCTCCAGAGAGCCCTCACCCTATTTGAGACCCAAGAGGGTTAATCAATGAAATGAGAAGATTTTATGAATTAAAATCTTTTAAGAATAAGAGTGAGAAACACTCAGAGGCCTAGAGGCCGAGGTGCTCCAGAGAGCCCTCACCCTATTTGAGACCCAAGAGGGTTAATCAATGAAATGAGAAGATTTTATGAATTAAAATCTTTTAAGAATAAGAGTGAGAAACACTCAGAGGCCTAGAGGCCGAGGTGCTCCAGAGAGCCCTCACCCTATTTGAGACCCAAGAGGGTTAATCAATGAAATGAGAAGATTTTATGAATTAAAATCATTTAAGAATAAGAGTGAGAAACACTCAGAGGCCTAGAGGCCGAGGTGCTTCAGAGAGCCCTCACCCTATTTGAGACCCAAGAGGGTTAATCAATGAAATGAGAAGATTTTATGAATTAAAATCTTTTAAGAATAAGAGTGAGAAACACTCAGAGGCCTAGAGGCCGAGGTGCTCCAGAGAGCCCTTACCATATTTGAGACCCAAGAGGGTTAATCAATGAAATGAGAAGATTTTACGAATTAAAATCTTTTAAGAATAAGAGTGAGAAACACTCAGAGGCCTAGAAGCCTAGATGCTCCAATGAGCCCTCACCATACTTGAGAACCACAAAGACTACTTAATGAAAAAACAGGTTTTATGATTCAAGACCTTCTAAAAGAGAGAGACAAATAGAAGTTCAGAAGTCAAGAAAAGATGGAGGATGCCTCCCCATAACGAAGCAATTGATCTTCAGGAAGGGGCTTGTCGGATAACTCAGTGTTGGGAGGAGGAGGACATTGTCTGATAAGGCGATGGAGAGGTTCAAACGCAGCAGAAGGAGGAACTTCTTTCTCAGCAAGTGCTCGAGCAGCCTTTCCCTTCTTATTTTTAGAAGTGCCACAATCAGAGAAGAAGGCATTGGTAGCCGAGCGAGTTCTCTTGGAAACAGAACCCGGGACTTGAGTAGAAGAGCTGGGGAGGGGAGGAACTTTCGAAGAACTCTCTAGAGCTGGGGTTTTTGCTGAGCTTCCTAGAGCCGGAGATTGAGGAGCTTTTGGAGGATCCTCAGGAGCAGATAACACAGGGGCCTTCACTATGCCGAGAGCAAGGGCATCCCGTGAGATATGAGTTAACCAACTCATTGCTGAAGATAACCAAGGAAATTCTCAGAGCTCAGAAAAATAGCCACATGCAAGAAGCAAAATTCAAGAATAGAAGATTTTTTACCATCTCGAGGATCTAAAGGGAAATCTTGAGGACAAAAGCCAAAGTGGGAGAGGATGCGAGGATTTTTGCAAATACCAGGAATATCAAAATAATCGTTCAGACGGACGTGGGTAGTGAGGTTAGTCATAACAGTGTCATTTGAAACGGAGTAAGCTTTCAGAGGAGGAGGGAGTATTCCTGGATTGTGGAATATCCAATTTCCATGAGGAAACGGCCAATCAGTGGGGCTAGTGACAAAAAAATAATAATCTCGCCAGGACGACTCTTCTTCGTGGATTTTTTTCATAAACTTGCAAACACGAGACCTCCTCCCACTAACATAGAAGAAGTCATCGTTCACTTTACAAGAGTGTTGGCTCAAAAACAGTTCGGCAGAAGGTTCACCGCCATTCCCTTTCACCAAAATAAAAAATCATACCATGGTACGGATAGCATTTGGAGTGAACTGATTAAGAGGGATCTGCATGCGGGTAGATATGGCGGCCAAGTAAGGGTGGATCGGAAATCGAAGTCCTGCCCTAAGTTGGGCCTCGAAAAAGGCAAGAGTTCGGGGTTCGGAGAGATCTGGGCGTTCATTTGAGCGAGGAATGCGAAAAGTATATTCTGGCGGAAAGTCGTAGGCTTGAATAAGGCTTGCTAGGTGAGTATGGTCGATCTGGGAAGAAGTGGAAATTCTATTCTCTGGGCTCCCCATCGGAAATGGAGTGGACTCAGAGGGATTTTGGCCAAGAGCTTCAGGTGAAGAAAGAAGGCTCGACATCGACTAACAGTGCTAATAAAAGAAGAAAAGAAGGATAGCTAGGTTACCTTGATTAGGAGGACTACGAAATCAGTCGGGGCGACCGGCGACGGAGAAACTCGGGAGGAAGACCGCCTGCGAGGAGAGATGGAGACAACAAAGAACTTTTTGGAAGAAATGAAATTCAAAAGAGAGAAAAGGAAAGGAAAAGAGGGTGTGAAGTAAATGAGAAAGGGGGAAATCGAGGTTTTTCCTCGGGAAGACAGTCAGAGAGAGAAAAAGGCGACTGCGTGGGACCCGGACACGGAAGCCGAAACGTCTTCAGAGCTGGAGGCGGGAAAATTTGTGGAAGAAAATATTTTCGAAATTTCTCTCTGGAGCTGGAATCATACACGTCTCTCCAGAAATATCTCTGCACTAGGCTCGCTTGAATTTTCTACTCTCACAAAAGGCCTACTCCTTTTACGAGAGTAGGGGGGAGTAGATGATGCGGCCTAAAAATGTCATCTAATAAGAAATCGACACGTGTATAAAAGATAAGATAAAAGAGAGGATATGGGATTATGGAAGGGTCTCTGGATAAGGAATCCCCTCTGGAAGTCCCTCCGGAGGGAGCTCCCCTCGGAGAGACTTATCTGGAAGACTCGATCTTGATATGAATTGGTGAACCGAGAATATAAGAGATCTCCACATAAATCGGACTAAGATTGACCAAAGAAAGATTCTTCTCTCCTTCATTGTAGTGGAAGGAGTCCACTAGGGGGAGTGGCCCTGGTCTTTCCGGAAGTGGAGGAATGGAAGACCTTGTCAACCTAGCAAGGCTGGGTCCAAGAGGTAGCTCCGAAAGAGAAGGAAGGCTTGACTTCCTCTCGAGAGGGAGTCTCTATAAATAGGTAAATCCAAGGAAGTTTTCAGGTTAGATACTTTTACTTTGACAAAACTTAATATACTTCGTACAAAATATACTTTCGATATTCTTTGAGAGCCTGGTTTGATAAAACAAGGATCTCGAGGTCCTTGTGATATATTGAGAAGCCCTATACTAACTTAGGCATCGGAGTGTCCGCGCCGGACTCCCCTCCGGCGTGTTCTTTGCAGGTTCTCGAAGATTCGATCGAGGGTAGCAGCGCAATTGGATTGTTTCTACGTGTTTGAGAAATCAGATATCCAACTCGGAGGATATCCAATCCCCTCGTGCAAATTTTGGCACATCACAACCCATAAAGGGACAGACAACGGGTTTTGGCGGGCCAATCCGTTTTTTTTTTAATTATTTATTAAAATCATTATATTCATTTTCAAAATCTAAAGTATTTTAATATTTGTCACCTACTACACCTTATTATTAAATCTATTATTCTAATCTAAAATGTAACTATGAAACTAGTATAATTGGAAGTTTGACGTTTAACATTGGAACTGAAATAAGCGGGTCATACAACGTGGGTTTGTGATACGAAATAAAGACTTATTATGTTTAACTGTCTTTTGCTTCTAAATTTTGATTGTGAATTGCGATGCAACGACTAGATTCTGAGTTGTTAAATAAGTGTCTAAGATGTGGGTAACTTTTGTTATTTTTTATAATATTAAACTAATTATAATAATAGAATAATAATATTACTAATTTTTTATTTTAAAAGAAGAAAAAGACAGGTTGGCCCATCCCTAATCCGTCAAAGTCCGCGGTCCAAATGTGGCGGTCTATGTAGGCCCGTCTCTTTGCGGGCTCAGAAAAATTGAGTCTAATCTATAATTTTTAATGACAAAGCAAAGTGATCCAACGGACTCATCCCATTTTAATAGCTCTTATAAATAGTGATTTGTAAATTTTATTTTAATCCACATGATCATTTTTTCATGCTATACAAGACGAGCTTGGGCATGTTACATTTTTTTTTTCTTTCAAATTTCCACAATTTTTATGTACATGTAATAAAAATGTGAGGGAAACGATGTTGTTTGTTGACAAAATTAATTTTAACTTTTTTCCTCAAAATCAGAAGATTGGATCAGTACAATGAGTGAAGATCCGTTTTGTGCGTCACTACCGTGTGTAGTAAAGTACTCAATTAAATTGAACACAAAAATTATTTTTACAGAAGAATTCAAGATACAAACTCATACTTGACTAGCTTGCTTGTATTCCTTGACCACATACGTACGTTACAGGAAATGAATATTCAAGAAGTTGAAGACATTTATTGGAATTTGGAAATTAAATGAGGAAATTTCATTGGACTCACAGATACGGGAGAATTTAACTTGGAATTCGCTCCTGTTAGTAACTACTCCCTCCGTCCCCTCGAAAAGTTTGCGATTCTCAGGCACATGTTTTAAGAAAAAAGTGTAATGATTAGAGTGTTGAGGGGTAATTTTGTAAACTTTTATATACGGAGTATAAAATAAATAAAGTAGGTGGGTTGAGTGTATGGTGGATCTCAAAAGTAATGGCATTAGGGTAAATATATGTATATTGTGACGGTGAGAATTGTAGTGATTATTTCTATTTTGGGGTATGCAAACTTTTTGAGAACAAACAAAAAAGGAAAGTATGAAGGGACAGAGGAAGTATATATTAGTATTATCACGCAAGGTAGTAATAAAAAATTAAAATATCATTTTGTAATATATATACACATATAACAACATAATTACAGGGTATAATTTCAAATAAATACTCCCACTGTCTAAAATAATAGTAGTGCACTATAGATCAATAAAATATTTTCAAATAAAATTTACTTCAATTTTACATTCTTGTTATCTCCTTATTTAATATTAATGAACAGTTGTAATTAATAACTAACCTCAATAATTACGTATTAAATAGGGTTGGTCTAGTATGCACTCGAGTGCAATGTTATGCACTCTAGTCCATGTTGCACTTTTCAGTTTTACTGACTTACACTTTTTGGTAAATAGTGTTGCATTTTTCAATTATTAAACTGTATAATAATATTTTTAGTAATAATTGAAAAGTGCAACACCATTTACCAAAAAGTGTAAGTCAGTAAAACTGAAAGTGCAACATAGACTAGGGTGCATAACATGCACTCGAGTGCATACTAGACTTTACCTATTAAATAAGAGTACTTTAAATAAAAATGTTGAAGTAAAAGAAAAATAAATTATTACTTAAAATAAATAAAAAAGAATATTGAATTATTACCTATAAACTAAATAGAGTAAATGTGCCCTCTAACTAATAAAATGAAAAATTGAGAACATATTTGTTATATTTGTTCTATTTTTTTAGTTGAAGGATATGATTGTATTATTTTACTAGTTGGAGAATATATTTGTACTATTTTAAAAAGTGGAGGACTTAATTGTACCAAAAAACAGTTTAGAGTTCAATTTGTAGTTTTGTACCGGAACAATAGTTGAAACTTGAAAGTCTAATTTACACATTTTCTCATATTTTTATATACTCCCCCGTCACGGGGAAAGCTCCCAATGAGCTTCGGACACGAAGAGAAGATAAATTAAACAAGTAAAATTTCTATTATAACACTATTTAATGAATGTTATATTTTTCAATGTAATTAATGCATAAGATTATATTAGTAAATGAATAAAAATATTACTCTATATAGATTAGACCTATCAAAATGGGCCGGCGGGACGGGGCGGGCCAAAACCGCAAAAGCCCACCATTTGGCGGGGCGGGGCGGGCCAGTCCGTTTGCAAGGCGGGCTACCAAAACCCCAACCCAACCCAAAAATGGGCGGGCCGCGGATTTTGGCGAGCCAACTTTTTTTTTTTTACAAAATATTTATTAAATTCATCAAGAAACATAAAAAATTACAGTAATATATAAAAAATTACAGTAATATATATTTATTGTACATAATACAAATAAACATCAAGAATATAGAAATATGGTCATTAATAGTTGTATAATATATTATAAGTACAGTAATAATACACATATATATTAAAATAATATACTTATATTATACATATGATATAAAATAGGATATTATGAGTACAAAAAATAATGAAAGAACAAAAAAACTAATTTGAAATATGATCATTAATAGTTGTATAATATATTATAAATACAATAATAATATACATATATATTAAAGTAATATAGTTATATTATATATGATATAAAATAGGGTATTATGAGTACAGAAAATGAAGAAAGAAGGAAAAAAATGAGGCTGCTTATATAATCTGTTATGCGCTTAGAGTTTTTAATATTAGTTAGGTTTATTATGTTTTGTTATTAAATAAAGTTGGATAACTTAAGTGGTTAGAGTACCATTATTCAATCATAAGGTTTGAGTTCAATTCTTAGAAAGGGGGTTATTTTTTAATTAAATATAATATTTTTTTAAAAAATCAAAAAATGGCGGGCCAGCCCGCCAAAAACCGCAGACCAAACGGACCGGCCCGTATGGGCCCGCCTCCTGGCGGGCTTGGAAAATTCTGGCCCAACTCACTATTTTTAGTGGTGGGGCGGTCTGGCCCAACGGGCCCAGCCCATTTTGACGGCTCTAAATATAGATATAAGTCTATATAAATGAGACATCAATAATAATAATAAAAAAAAAACAAATCTATCTAATTAGAACAGAGGAGTAATTTAATTTGTTTTTCATTATTTGCATTTTAGTTTCTATATTTAAATATTTATGAAAAACATTAAAGCCAATTTTTTATAAGCACCTTGTGTACCCATGCGGCCATGCACAAGAATTTTGCTATAATTTATTTTTTACCAATACATTTATATAAGTAAAATTTTAATAGTACCACTCGGGTTCAGGTGCAAAATTATTTTATTTTTCCATTGTACGAATTTCGCGGTCCAATTGTCGAGCCACAGTAACGCCTCCGCTGGTGCCCCTCCAGAACCTCCCGAGGAAGAAATGACTACTTACTAATACCATTGATTTGTTGATCGGAATGAGTAAAGTTTTAGGTCATGTTTGATAGTTTAGATTAAACTTAGATTAACTATATATCATTTTTAATTTTTATTGGTTGTTTGATAACTTAGATTAAGGGTAGATTATGCTTTAAAATTTATAAAATTTAGTTATCATCCTATTCTTAGATAATTCATTTTTGCTATTAAACATGCCCTTAATGTACTGAGCGATTTGATAGGGGCAGCGGCTGAGATAGGCCAATATAATTTTGATAAAATACTTTTGTAATAAACCATGTAACATTAGGAGTTGAGTACCCCTTTTACTTAAGTCAAATACATCTTTACCAATTCAAAAAAAAATTAATACTAATACCATTATTAATTGAAGCTAATATTGTTTTCCCAATCTCATATTAATATACCATTGGATAGATGTAGAGTCACCTTCATATGCAGTCAATTGTATGGTGCAATTGAGCAACATATCACCTCTAATCTTGAAGGGAACCGGTTCCTGCAATAACTACTCAACATTAAATAAGGTCTACTGTATATGATTAAACTCCTACGCACGATACGCACGCCAATTCCCCATCAAATTAATGGTGTATAATTTTTATTTTTAGGAGTCTCCAAAGTTGACCCGTTCCTTCAAATTACAGAGATTCATAGAAGCAGCCAGGTATTATTGAAAATTTATTTCTGAATTTTCCTCTAGAATAAAGAGGCCAACTTTTTTTTAAAAATAAAACACGTTACACAAGTGGCAAAACAAATTCCGTCTCTCACAATAGAAGCCTTATAAATAGCTAGCAAAATCACAAACACAAACACACACAAATACAAACTTCAGCTACAAAAAACATAAATTAATCTTCTCCAAATCATGTCTACAAAAGATTTTCTCAAATACCTTGAAAAATACCCTGAATACTCCTCCATTTCCAACCTTTTATACACCCCAAACAACTCATTTTACTCTTCTGTCCTGCTCAACCCCATCTGGAGTCTGAAATTTACATCAGACTCTACCCCTAAACCCCAAGTAATCATAACCCCCGAGCACGAATCCCAAATCCCGCCTATCATACTCTGCGCTAAAAAAACCGGACTGCAAGTTAGAATTCGAAGTGGCGGCCATGACTTCGAGGGACTATCCTCTGTATCACAACTCCCATTTGTGATCATTGACATGAGCAAGCTTACTGAAATAACAATTGACGTTGAGGCTAAAACGGCGTGGGTTCAAGCAGGCGCAATCCTTGGCGAATTATACTACAAGATCGCGGAAAAAAGCCCGACTTTAGCATTCCCCGCCGGTACTTGCACAACTATTGGAGTCGGTGGCCACATCAGCGGAGGAGGCTACGGCCCCATGTGGAGAAAACACGGCCTGGCTGCAGACAACGTCCTCGATGCAAGACTAGTCGATGCTAATGGAAGAATTCTTAACAGAAAATCAATGGGAGAGGATCTCTTCTGGGCCATCAGAGGCGGTGGGGGTGCCAGCTTCGGTGTAATTCTTGCATGGAAGCTACAACTGGTTGATGTTCCGGAAAAAGTCACTGTTTTTAGCGTCCAAAGGACGACGGAACAGAACCTAACTCGACTCATTCACCGCTGGCAATACGTCGCGCCTGCGATCGACAACGATATAACCCTCTTTATCAACGGCGCAGTCGTCACGAAAACCGACCCAAAAGCTACTGTCAGTGCTTCGTTTTCTGCACTTTACCTAGGTGGGGTAGACAAATTATTGACGATAATTCAAGAAAGTTTTCCGGAATTGGGATTGGTGAAACAGGACTGTAAAGAGATGAGCTATCTCCAAACATGCTTATCCTTTTACGGTCTCCCAATTGATAAACCCTCTGCTTTACTAAACAGGGCTTCTACGAATAAATCGTACATGAAAAGAAGAACAGATTACGTGCAGACGCCCATTCCAGAGGAAGGGATTGAAGGCTTCATTAAGCTGTATTACGAACCAGAGGCCGCGATGTCTACTCTTACGATCTTCGCAGACAGCGGAAGAATGGCTGAAATATCCGAATCCGCCATTCCTTATCCTCATAGAGCTGGTAACTTGTATCATATCTGTCATACTGCCGGTTGGACAGAAGCCGACGCTCAAAATCCAGACAAGTACGTAAAATGGCTCGAAAGAGCCTATGATTACATGACTCCGTACGTATCGAAGAATCCGAGGTCTGCGTACTTGAACTACAGGGATATTGGGCTTGGAGTTAATAATGCCGAAGGAAAGACGAGTTATGAAGAAGCAAGCATTTGGGGGAAGAAGTATTTCAACAACAATTTCGATCGGCTTGTTGAGGTGAAAACCAAAGTTGATCCACACAATTTCTTTAGGTACGAACAGAGCATTCCACCACTGTGATAAACGTACAGGAAGAAGGGGATTGAAGATGCTTTTATTTTGTTTTATTTGGTTTTGAATAGAGTACTATATAAGGTGCTGTGCTGTAATTGTTATTTGTGTCACTTTTTGAATTGAAATAAGTTATTGTATTGCTGTTTATGAATTGTACTGATACATTTATGGGTTTGAGAAATAATTTCAATAGTATTAGTTACTAAATTGGGTTTTCCTACCCCAACACAAGTGTTGTTCCTTCCTTTAAATTGCATTAAAAAAAAAAAAAAACAATTGCACTGTATTGCCTACGAAATACTATATATCTGAATTGTCAAATAGGTCGGACTGAACTGGGTCGTGCCCATCGACCCAGCCCGTGGCCCATTGCCGGTGCGTGTTTCTCTTGGGGTTGGGCTGGGCTAGGCTCACTCGGGCCCAACCCGATAATTATAAGGACATTTCAGTAAAAAAAAATATATATTTTATTTAATGGCAAAGTACGATCGTTCATAATAAAATTAAATGGCATGTCAAGTTTTAGTTGAACATTTATTATATCTATTAGATAGAATTTTTTGTAAACTTTGGGTAATTATTCATTAGCAATATGAAAGTTTTAAGTTTTTTCAGAGTCATTTATGATTTTGGGTTGGTCTGCTATGGACTCGAGTGCATGGTGTACACCCTAGTCCATGTTGCACTTTTCAGTTTACTGACTTACACTTTTTGATAAATGGTGTTTTACTTTTTTATTATTAAACTGTATAATAATATTTTTAGTTATAGTGACTTACACTTTTTAGTAATATTGTGTTGTACTTTTCAGTTTAATAACTTACACTTTTCTTTACACTCGATTCCATACTAGACAAAACCTATGATTCTAAGTTTCTAACCTTCTTCCGTGTTTGGAGAGAAATAAAGTAGTACTTTTAGTAATAACCGAATTACTCCAATTAAAATATATATCAACTGTCACAGAAGCTTCAATAAAAAAAGACAAAAAATTCAGTTAGATTGCGGATCTCTGATGACTGGGCTGTACAGGTCATTTCAGATTTACCAGGTTTTAAGTTCAACGACCCAATGTATTTTTTGACCCGTAATCTAGCCCATTATGCTGCCCGTTTCTCCTTATTGCAAACCCGTTTATGCAAATGATCTTATGTGGCAAGGTTGTTTGACTATCAAACAAAGATTTAAGCTAGGTTCTATTGATTGTTGCTTAATAAATGTTCATAAGCAAGTGAGAGCGAAATTAAAATGGGAAAAGAATGAAAAAAAAATTGTCTCAATTACAAACTTAAATTTGTAGAGTGGTGTAGAATTAATCCATTTTTATTAATTCTTACTCGTGGTCGAATTATCGACTCTACTAACTGGGGAGTTGAGGAGACACATCTAGTGAACAATTTAATATGAGTAAAGTTGTTTTTAGTGGAATTGAACCTAGAACGTGTACGTGAACGTGAATTTAAAACTCTAATACCATGAAACAATTTAATCTCGTTTAAAAATCCGAAAATGTGTAGAATTAATTCATTTATACTATTTCCCTAATATAGAGAATAATGTTTGCTTAATGCATTTAATTAGATCGATTGTATTAGTTATGTCAAAGACCCTTTAAATGTTACATGCAAGTATGCGTTGTAGTTGTACCGTACTATTTCAATTAATATGAACAATATTTACACGATTACTTTTGGACCTTACACATACATATAACCTAATTAATTTTTTTAACTTTATTCTTGATAAAAATTTACAAAACTAAACTTTTATCAAAACTCTACACATTACATTCATTTCTTAAAATGTAAAGTAAAAAATGGTACTCCATTAAACGCCATTTTGTAATTCTAATTCATTTCCAAATTAGAAATTTGGAAGATCCACTAGCTAGCTAGTATAATACTCCATCCGTCCTGAGATGATTTGCACGGTTTGACCGACATACTTTTTAAGAGAATGAAATTTAGTAGTTGATAGTGTAAGATAAATGAGGGGTATTTTAATGAGGTGTAAGGTGGATTTGGTGAGATGTAAAGTAAAATGTAGAGTAGTAAAAAAGAGTGACAATTTTAAAAATAAAATAATGTTAAAAGAGTATTAATTTTATGAAATATTTTCATATTGAAAGTGTAAAAGTAATTTTAAAATGTCTCAATAAAAAAATGTACAAATAATAACGGGATGGAGGGAGAACCGTATTAGACTTTCTGGAAATTAAAGAGGTACAACGCGTATTTGAATATGATATGGTTATATTTTGGCACAGGATCTGATACATAAATTCTTCTTAATTGTCCACCATTCTATACAGTTTTTTGGTTAACAATTGTGTATATATATAAAGACTCCAAAATTGACCACATCTTTGAAAATTATTGAAATAGGGGTTCCGAATTAATAATTAAAGAATTCAGTAACAAACATGGGGTGGGGGGATACCGTTATTGTATACACGCACCTATACAAATTGAAAATACTGAGAATGCAATTTTTTTTTTTTTTTATATATACTGAAATTTTGGATATATATGGTAAGTGCATTAAAAAATTTCAGTATTTCTGTGAACGCTGAAATACTAATCATTTTTTTCTTATATGAACATGCATACCAATTACTAAATCATATTTAAATTTTGGTATGAAATGATATAGAAATTAAACATCATTTAGATTACTATGAATATTATTTTTTTCTTATGCAAATTGATAATTTCTAGATATTAACTAGTGTCAATTTTATACTTTCATTATAATATTACTATATATGATATTTAGAGATCACTATGAGTTTTTAGGTATAAAAAATAGACCGATTAGGCGGTCCAAAAATGTTCGACTAGAGATTTTCGATTTCTACACTCTTACTTTTAATAGATAAATTATCAATTTGAAGGAGAAAATAACAGTTCTTTTAAAAATGATTCTCCCTCATTCCAAATTCATTATGTCTATTTTTTCGAGCACAAGTTTTAATGATATTGATTATTTTATGTATAAATTAAGTAGATAGGTAGGGGACATGCATGACAGAGTATTGTGGAGTCCACATATAAATAAAGTGGCCGTTAATTATGAATAAAGTGAATGACCATTTGAGTAATTATAAGTGATGGTGGTAAGATATATGGAGATAAATATTGTGTGAATAGTACTTTCTCCGTGTTTTACTTGACTATCCATTTAACCCGGACACGAGTTTTAATGTAAAAGCTGTTTAATACTTCAATAATAAAATAAATAAAGTGATAAAGTAAATAATGTGCTTAATAGTATTTAAAGTGATAAACTTACTTTATTTTTAGGAAATGAATAATCTAGTAAAAAAATTCTGATTATAAAGAAAAATAAGTAATATAGTAAAATATGGAGGGAGTATTATTTTAAAAAAGAGAATAAACATTAAATAATAATAATAATAATAAAAAGGTAAGAATATATCACAATGTAAGAATATATCACAATGCAAGACTTGCCCATAATCATATTCCACTTGATAAACTATCTAGTCTAAAGACGGCTTAAGTGTAAAAATTACACTACCAAAAACTAATCTAACTCTTTGATCTATCTATCAAAGAAGTATAGAAAAATCTATGTTGTACTGGAAGTTTGGACTCTTCGGCACAACGATAAGATCATGTCAATGACAATTAATTCCTAACAGGATGAACACTAGTTTAGGACTTAAAGAATGACACTTCGTTGGTTGGATGATGAACACGGTTCTGCTGTATTTATAGGCGTGAATATGGAGCCTGTAACCTTCATCCATGATCTCCTAAAATGTAGGATCTCATTCCTTCTTTTTCTCCCAACCGCCTTCTAGGTTCTTCTAGCCAATTCTAGACGTTTTTCCAAGTCAATCGCATGATCTACATAATTCTGCAGCCTTCCAGAACCTTCCAGTCTGGAACCGTGTAGAATATTCTAGATCTTCAACCTGCGATATTACAACATCCAAAGCAGCATTAGCTAGAAAACAGAATTTGGACTTAGGAAAAATAAGAAAGGTCGAATTAAGATGTTGCAGCCTTGTGTGATAACATCTTCGATAACATCACCAAGTCTTCAACATCAACAATTATTTAGGGAAGATGTCACATAGTTTCAATCTGAAAGTTTTAGGAAACGTATGTCTAAGAGACATCATGATATTGAAGGATATGTCTTCTACGTATCTTCAGAAAATAAGATAAGTTTTAGTGAATGAGGAAGAACCTACAAACGTTTCAGAGGTTCTAGCTCGTTCTACAAGAGACTAATGAAAGAAAGCAATGGAAGAAACGACAGAGTCGATAAGGTCAAATCAAGTTTGAAAACTTGTCGATCTTCCATCGAGACACAAAGAAATTGAGAATAAATGGATCCTCAGATTATTAAAGAGACTGATGGGTCTATAGTGAGGTAGAAAAGTTCACTTGGTAGAAAATAATTATACTCAGGTGTGGGTATACAACTTCTTTTTTCACCTGTTGTGAAATTTACCTTATTTCGTCTACTTCTGGCTAGATTTAGAATTACATTAGAATGGACGTTTATACTGTGTTTTCTCAATGGAGAGTTGGAAGAAAAAATCCACATGTTGAGACAAGTAGAATTCATTCTTCAAATAAGAGGATAATGTTTGTGAATTGATGAGATCGATTTACGAAACAATCCTCAAGATAATGGTACTTGAGATTCATTGAATGAATTTCTCATATAACTTTGTGATGATAGACAAAGTCCATTGTGCTTACGTTAAACGGTTCTAAGTAGTTTTGTAATTCTATCTTATGTATGTTGATACGCTATTAGTTAGAAAACAATAATGAGTATATTTCGGTGAAAATATTCATACAGATAGTTCAGAGAAGTTACTCGGGTTGTCTCAAAGACATAGAAAGATACTTCTAGAACAGATTCAAAATGGATGCATGAAAGCCTATTGATACTCTTGTTGTAAAAGACGAGTTATTGAACTGTGATAAGTGTCCAGAGACTCAAAGATGGAATGTTAGTAGTATTATATGCGAATGTAATTGAAAGTCTGATGTATGCTAAGATGAGTGAACATCCAGACGTATTATGAGTTGTTGGTTTGGTTAGCAGATATCAATTCAATTCAGAATAGACACTAGTGACAGTGTAAGGGATTGTAAGATATCAGAAATGTACTACAAATTAATTTGAACCTGAAAGGGTATATAGACATGTACTATCCACAGTGCAAGCAGAGCTTGTGGCAAGTGCATCTGTAAGTACGAGAAATAGTTTGTGTAAAGAATTTATTGAATCTTTTGAAAAAGTAAGCAGTCCATTAGGAGCTGTAACGATTCATCGTAGAATCAAACACTCAAGTAAGAGTTGTAGCTATTCACTATGGAATTGAACAATCCATTGGAAGTTCTGACGATTCATTGTTGAATTAAACGCTCTGGTGGGAGTTGTACCAATTCATTGTTGAATCAAACACTCTAGTGGAAGCTGTAACGATTCACTGTGGAATCAAACACTCTAGTGGGAGAGTTGTAACGATTTACGCTACCTTAGGAGTTGTAACGATTTACACTAGCTTAGGAGTTGTAACGATTCATTGTTGAATTAAACGCTCTAGTGGGAGCTGTATCAATTCATTGTGGAATCAAACATTTTAGTGGGAGTTATACCGATTCATTGTTGAATCAAACACTTTAGTGGAAGCTGTAACGATTCACTGTGGAATCAAACACTCTAGTGGGAGAGTTGTAATTATTTACACTACCTTGGGAGTTGTAATGATTCACACTCCAGTGGGAGTTGTGGTGATTTACTACAGAATCAAACACTTCAGTGGAAATTGTAGTGATTCATTGTAATAATCAAAGTAGTTAAAGACTTAAAGTTTTATACTCGAGATTCCGAGTTTCATGAAAACCCAAATAAATTAGATACAAATTTTTTGACTTTGTGAAAACATTAAAATAAGAAAAGGTGATTCTTAAATGCATGACTACTCACTTGATGTTTGCAGATTCTCTTGTCAAATATATTCGTGAGAGATGTTTTAGAGATCTAAGATTTTGGGTTTGTGTGGATTTGAACATAGTGTGATGTAGTTGTTAATGTTGTTGAACATTTATGTATTGTGAATTATATGATGTTTCATATAATAGTATGTCAACAAGTAAAAATTGGCTCACTCATACGAGCAATCGCTTCTGACATCGAAGCATGTGTAGAGATAAGATTATTTAGAAATAATCGTAATAGATTTTACCACAAATCTATTTAACTTGTTATAGAGCTAAATCAACGAATTTTCTAGACAATAGTGAGAGGAAATTCAAGTTAAGTGTCGAGTATACACTTTGTAATACCCAAGAATTTTATAATAATAAAAATAGAAATTAATTTAATAAATAATTAATTTATATATAACGTAAAAAGAAAATTATAATATATTATTTATAGATATACACGTATGTATGTATGTATATATATATATATATATATATATATTTAATCAAGTAAGTAATTAATGTATCTTTTGATTTTCATATAAATATAGTATTAATATCACACAACACCCTCATACGTTACATGCACATTTTTAATTAATTGGACTCCTCTTCTTCCAATGCATGTATTTCTTATAATTATAATTATAATTAAATTGATATAATGGTTTTAACAGTTTCGTATTCATATTTTACTTCCAATCGCCAATGCTATATATAAGTTTGGTATACGCAAGTGTTAAGGGATATCAACCTAACTCTATCAAATATTATTTTGATTGAATTTAGCTTAAAAGATAATTCGACTATTTGTTATTCTATGTATCGCACGGCTAGGCGACGACAATTACGAGGACTAATTCAAACAACATTCATTTGAGGTGGGGTTTTTTACTATCTTGTTTGTCATTATTAAATATGATATGTGATTATTTTGATGTTCATCTGAAAGATGTACGAGGATAGGTCTTCTGACCTTTATAAACGAGGATAGGTCTTCTGACCTTTATAAACGAGGATAGGTCATCTGACCTTCATAAACGAGGTGATGATATTGAAATATTTTACATATTGAGGTATACATGTTTAATGTGCACTATGCCAAATTATGCTTTTTACAGCAGTTGAATAACAGCGGTTATTTTTAAAACCGCTGTTAAAACATCAAAAACCGCTGTCATATGCATCTTTTTTCAGAACCGCTGTCATAGGTTCCATTTGTGCGCTGATAGACAGCGGTTTTTCGTAACCGCTGTGATATGTTTTAGTAATGCGCTGTAATAGCTTCTTTTATGGAATATAATCAAATTAATCTTTAAAAATAATTAAATAAAAAAATATGATAATTTTTTAAAAAAATTACTGAATCTTTTAATGAAATACGATTAAATTCTCAAAAATAAATATATTAAAAAAATCAATTAAAAAAATAAATCTTGTAATTAATCTTCAAAATTGTATTTGATTATTTCATATTTTTAAGATTTTATTGATTTATAAGGACTTTTATTTTTATTTTTAATTTTATTATTTTTTAAGTTTTATCAATAAGAAATATATAATGATTAACACAATATACGATTTTGATTAAACAAAAATATAAGTTTAAATATATTTGTTCCTATATATTACTATATTATTAATAAAAAAAATCAAGAAAATCTATAAAATATCAAATCGTATATATTATATTATTATTACACAAATTAAGAAAATCTAATATTTTTTCTTATCTCCCACAAGCGCCCCTCTTTCTGTGAGAGGGGTCGCCATCAGAGACACATTTTTCGCCTGCATTGCACCCACGTTGTCCGTCGTCGCACATTAAGGAGAAATAAATTGATCATTCATTGCTTCTTTTTTTTGTTGGTGTGAAAATTGATTGTCAGATTTCATGAAATCAATGAGTAGTTCTTTTTTGTTGGTGTGAAAATTGATTGTCAGATTTCATGAAATCAATGAGTAGTTCTAAAATGTTAGAACATAAGAAACAAATTAAAGAATTATGAAAAATCTAGAAAGAAAATCACGGCAGTTCATAAACAAATAAAAAAAAAAAAATGTATGAAAACTCCCCTAATCATTCTCTTTCTCTAACGCCTATTATTATGTTGACTCTCTTGAGAAATGTTGACTCTCTTGAGAAGCACAAGACTTTCAACCTATATCCTTAATTCACCATACAATAAAAAGAAAAAGAAATATCCCTAAAAATTATATATAAATTATATATAACATTTAAAATTAATATATATGATTAATTAATAAAAATAAAATAAAGAATTTTATTTACAATAAATATTTATAAATCAATAAAAAAATATCAAACATTTTTTAAATGTATTTTGCTTTAAAATACTGAAAGATGGAAGTCTAATAAAATAAAATTGATATTTTAATTATTATATGGTTATAAAATAAATTTGATATTTATTTAAAATAATTTCTAGATTTTATTATTCTCATGTAAATATAAATTTTATTGGTTTTTTAAGATTTATATCTAATACGTACAATGAGTTATATATATTATATATATCATAAATTTAATTAGTTATTTAATCAATTCAAGTAGATATTATATTATATATAACCGTCCCACCACCCTGTGTATATGTTAAGTGAGAGTGTCCCACCACCCCTGTATATGTTAAGTGAGAGTGTCCCACCACCCCTGTATATGTTAAGTGAGAATGTGCAGTTAATTAAAATATAAATTTCAGCGCCGTAGTGCTTTGTGCACATAATCTCTCGCGTCTCTGCCTATATACTCGCACAGTTTCCCTTCTTCATTCCACATACTTCAGCAAGGCACCTTCTTCCAAAGGAACAGGAACGCTGTGCTTGTAAGTACATTAACATCCTCTTATGATTTTTTTTTTTTTTGTTAGTATGTTATATGCTTATTGTATTTACTTTTAGTTGGCATTTAATGTTGACCATAAGTTGTTTGATGTCAGCGAGATCAAGGAGGAACTTCAAAAATTATCTCACGAGAGAGTTTGTCTACAAAGAGTCGACACCACAGAAACAATCAAGTATACGAATTAATGATCTTGATTGGAGAGCTGTCCACTAAATTCAAGGTAAGATTCTTGTTGTATTGTACATAAGAATAATATTTATAATTAACAGTATCTACTTTCATTTTTTGACTTTAGGAGAAGCGTTATGCGACGGAGAATGTAAATAATTACAACCATCATTTTTATTATATGCTAATTACACTCATCATTTTTAATGATTGATGAGATCTTCGTTACCGAAGATAATGACATTGATAGAGCCACTATTTTGACATTGATAGAGCCACTATTTGGCTTGAAGGACATAATAAAGATGGGGTTAATCTGAAATGAAAGCTCAAATTGACGAAGTACAGTCGGAGTGGCTACATTGCGTTGGGAGGGATTGCTAATTAACGAATTTATTGTAATAGTCTAGTTGAATTTATATATATACATAAATGTTTTTAACTTTTGTATTTTATTTTTATTAATTTAGCAAATGAAAATTTCATTATTTTTTTAAAAATATTGGATATATACAACAGCGGCTAATAACCGTTGTTATAGCTAATACAACTGCTGTTATAGAGAAAGTACAACAACGGTTGTTAATAAATAACAGCGGTTAAATACCACTGTAGAAATTCAAAACAACAGCGTTTAAAAACCGTTGTAGTAATTCTAAACAACAGCGGTTAAAAACCGCTGTAGTAAATTCAAACAACAGCGGTTTATAACCGCTGTCATAACTAATAAAACCGCTATCGTAAATATTGTAAGGGTTCAAAACGAGCACATACCACATCGGTTTTGACGGAATAACAGCGGTTAATAAACGCTGTTGTATATAGATACGACAGCGGTTAATAACTGCTGTCTATCAGCGCCCCCTTTTTACAGCCCTTATTACCACAGCGGTTACTGATTCCAATTTACAGCGGTTTTTAACCACTGTCTATCAGCTTATTTGGCATAGTGGTGATTTATCGAATTGATTACTTGTTGTATTTAGTTTTGACAAATATTTTTCCCCACTGAGCTGTGGTTGCTCACCCTTTCATTTAAACATTTTAGATTGATTAGGAGTTGCGCGGCGGGAGCGGCGATGGATATCAGTTAGTTACATTATTTACTATTAAAAATATTTATGAACTCGTATATTTGAATTTTTAGTAAATCAGTTGTGAGATTTCTTTTATAAGATTGTAAAGATTTTGTAAGATTGATATCTTAAATTAAAATTCACTAAGTCTTTCGTTATTATTCAAGCAATTTTATTTATAAATAAATTTGTATGTCTCGGGTCTTAAAGAAAAATGTAATTCACGCCCTTTTAATTTTATATTGTTACTTATTTTATGTAAAATCTATTTTTATAAAAATTGGGGCGTGACAGAGTGGTATCAGAGCGGGTCTACGTTTTTGTAGACTTGTTAAATAAAAATTATATTTTGAGTCGAGTAAGTTAAAAATATATTTATGAACGAATAAATTCTAGAAAAAATATTATGTCATCCATCACCGCCTCATTGCTCCAACTCCATAAGGTATGTTATTATAATTTCATATTTTGATTCACCCAGCGGAATTTTTTTTTTTTTCGCTATTATGTTATATTGAATGTTAATGTTTCCAATATGCTATATTCCTATGTTTCTATGTTATATCACGATTATAATACTAAATTTCGAGGATGAAATTTTATTAAGTGGGATAGAACGTAATACCCAAGAATTTTATAATAATAAAAATAGAAATTAATTTAATAAATAATTAATTTATATATAACGTAAAAAGAAAATTATAATATATTATTTATAGATATACACGTATGTATGTATGTATATATATATATATATATATTTATATATTTAATCAAGTAAGTAATTAATGTATCTTTTGATTTTCATATAAATATAGTATTAATATCACACAACACCCTCATACGTTACATGCACATTTTTAATTAATTGGACTCCTCTTCTTCCAATGCATGTATTTCTTATAATTATAATTATAATTATAATTAAATTGATATAATGGTTTTAACAGTTTCGTATTCATATTTTACTTCCAATCGCCAATGCTATATATATTAGTTTGGTATACGCAAGTGTTAAGGGATATCAACCTAACTCTATCAAATATTATTTTGATTGAATTTAGCTTAAAAGAAAATTCGACTATTTGTTATTCTATGTATCGCACGGCTAGGCGACGACAATTACGAGGACTAATTCAAACAACATTCATTTGAGGTGGGGTTTTCTACTATCTTGTTTGTCATTATTAAATATGATATGTGATTATTTTGATGTTCATGTGAAGGATGTACGAGGATAGGTCTTCTGACCTTTATAAACGAGGATAGGTCTTCTGACCTTTATAAACGAGGATAGGTCTTCTGACCTTTATATAAACGAGGATAGGTCTTCTGACCTTTATATAAACGAGGATAGGTCTTCTGACCTTTATAAACAAGGATAGGTCTTCTGACCTTTATAAACGAGGATAAGTCTTCTGACCTTTATAAACGAGGTGATGATATTGAAATATTTTACATATTGAGGTATACATGTTTAATGTGATTTATCGAATTGATTACTTGTTGTATTTAGTTTTGACAAATATTTTTCCCCACTGAGCTGTGGTTGCTCACCCTTTCATTTAAACATTTCAGATTGATTAGGAGTTGCGCGGCGGGAGCGGCGATGGATATCAGTTAGTTACATTATTTACTATTAAAAATATTTATGAACTCGTATATTTGAATTTTTAGTAAATCAGTTGTGAGATTTCTTTTATAAGATTGTAAAGATTTTGTAAGATTGATATCTTAAATTAAAATTCACTAAGTCTTTCGTTATTATTCAAGCAATTTTATTTATAAATAAATTTGTATGTCTCGGGTCTTAAAGAAAAATGTAATTCACGCCCTTTTAATTTTATATTGTTACTTATTTTATGTAAAATCTATTTTTATGAAAATTGGGGCGTGACACACTTGAACTGTGATTTATACTATGTCAAATAAAAGAATGACATACGCTTCTATCTTGGGAAGTTAAGATATCGTGACTTGTGTAGATATCCCTATTTTCTCATTGTATGAGGCCTAGGAAATGAGAAAGATATCCCTATTTTCTCATTGTATGAGGCATTGAGGGATTTTAATCTCGATTTCAAAATCTAGTAGATTTTGAAATTATAATGACTTGTATGTTTTGTGTTTGTTTTGGAATTTAAGTATATATTTATATAGAGTTTGTAGGGTTTATAAGTATTTGTAGTATAAGATTTTAGTAACTTATTTTCATGGCACAACAAATCAGACTTTAGATCAATAATAAACTCTAATTTTCACGTCAAGTTTTTTTTCCTTTCAATTTTAACATTGTATATACGTACGATAAATATTTATCCGACACTTCAATTAACTAATCAAACATAGTTGAAAGATTTTAAATTTTTTTTATTAACAAATACTAAAACTTTTTTAAATCAAGTTTCTTAAATTATTCTAGAATACACTCACATGATAAAAATTCTCTAAAATACTCGTTATATTCTATAAAGTTTTTAAAATTATTTTAGAATATATATAATTCTCCACAATACTATGTATATTCTACAAAGTTTTTAAAATTATTTTAGAATATATATATATGATTATTTCATAGTTTAATTGATAATTTTACTTGAAGATGTAATTTCTAATCATTCAACTTCAATCTAATATAAATACTAAATGCAATGAATATTATAAGTTATGAACATATCTTACTTAATTAACTTCATAAGAACGTGGATCATAAGAACGTGGAAAGTACTGCTTTCCACTGCAATTATCATATACACAGAAATTCAATTGGAAACAATAGTGAATACTTTAAACAAATTCAATCAAGAAGTTTTTGATTTAATAGATATCATACTTGATCAATTATAATCCTACGAGTATGATTATTTGCAAAAGCCAGACATATGACCCGACCTGGAAACCTAATCCGGCAACAAATATATATAAATATATATATATATATATATATAAAATATTTATGAAATTCGAATTTCAATGTTAGACATTCGAATATACGAAAATCTAACACTTTTCCTTATGAGAGACATTGTGGCGCCGGGTTGGAGATCTATTTCGTGGAGATCTATTTCGTGGCTAGGGGATATTGTCTAACTATAAGTATACTAGTGATCTCACACGTATGTATGTATATATATATATATTTATATATTTAATCAAGTAAGTAATTAATGTATCTTTTGATTTTCATATAAATATAGTATTAATATCACACAACACCCTCATACGTTACATGCACATTTTTAATTAATTGGACTCCTCTTCTTCCAATGCATGTATTTCTTATAATTATAATTATAATTATAATTAAATTGATAGAATGGTTTTAACAGTTTCGTATTCATATTTTACTTCCAATCGCCAATGCTATATATATTAGTTTGGTATACGCAAGTGTTAAGGGATATCAACCTAACTCTATCAAATATTATTTTGATTGAATTTAGCTTAAAAGAAAATTCGACTATTTGTTATTCTATGTATCGCACGGCTAGGCGACGACAATTACGAGGACTAATTCAAACAACATTCATTTGAGGTGGGGTTTTCTACTATCTTGTTTGTCATTATTAAATATGATATGTGATTATTTTGATGTTCATGTGAAGGATGTACGAGGATAGGTCTTCTGACCTTTATAAACGAGAATAGGTCTTCTGACCTTTATAAACGAGGATAGGTCTTCTGACCTTTATATAAACGAGGATAGGTCTTCTGACCTTTATATAAACGAGGATAGGTCTTCTGACCTTTATAAACGAGGATAGGTCTTCTGACCTTTATAAACGAGGATAAGTCTTCTGACCTTTATAAACGAGGTGATGATATTGAAATATTTTACATATTGAGGTATACATGTTTAATGTGATTTATCGAATTGATTACTTGTTGTATTTAGTTTTGACAAATATTTTTCCCCACTGAGCTGTGGTTGCTCACCCTTTCATTTAAACATTTCAGATTGATTAGGAGTTGCGCGGCGGGAGCGGCGATGGATATCAGTTAGTTACATTATTTACTATTAAAAATATTTATGAACTCGTATATTTGAATTTTTAGTAAATCAGTTGTGAGATTTCTTTTATAAGATTGTAAAGATTTTGTAAGATTGATATCTTAAATTAAAATTCACTAAGTCTTTCGTTATTATTCAAGCAATTTTATTTATAAATAAATTTGTATGTCTCGGTCTTAAAGAAAAATGTAATTCACGCCCTTTTAATTTTATATTGTTACTTATTTTATGTAAAATCTATTTTTATGAAAATTGGGGCGTGACACACTTGAACTGTGATTTATACTATGTCAAATAAAAGAATGACATACGCTTCTATCTTGGGAAGTTAAGATATCGTGACTTGTGTAGATATCCCTATTTTCTCATTGTATGAGGCCCAGGAAATGAGAAAGATATCCCTATTTTCTCATTGTATGAGGCATTGAGGGATTTTAATCTCGATTTCAAAATCTAGTAGATTTTGAAATTATAATGACTTGTATGTTTTGTGTTTGTTTTGGAATTTAAGTATATATTTATATAGAGTTTGTAGGGTTTATAAGTATTTGTAGTATAAGATTTTAGTAACTTATTTTCATGGCACAACAAATCAGACTTTAGATCAATAATAAACTCTAATTTTCACGTCAAGTTTTTTTTCCTTTCAATTTTAACATTGTATATACGTACGATAAATATTTATCCGACACTTCAATTAACTAATCAAACATAGTTGAAAGATTTTAAATTTTTTTTATTAACAAATACTAAAACTTTTTTAAATCAAGTTTCTTAAATTATTCTAGAATACACTCACATGATAAAAATTCTCTAAAATACTCGTTATATTCTATAAAGTTTTTAAAATTATTTTAGAATATATATAATTCTCCACAATACTATGTATATTCTACAAAGTTTTTAAAATTATTTTAGAATATATATATATGATTATTTCATAGTTTAATTGATAATTTTACTTGAAGATGTAATTTCTAATCATTCAACTTCAATCTAATATAAATACTAAATGCAATGAATATTATAAGTTATGAACATATCTTACTTAATTAACTTCATAAGAACGTGGATCATAAGAACGTGGAAAGTACTACTTTCCACTGCAATTATCATATACACAGAAATTCAATTGGAAACAATAGTGAATACTTTAAACAAATTCAATCAAGAAGTTTTTGATTTAATAGATATCATACTTGATCAATTATAATCCTACGAGTATGATTATTTGCAAAAGCCAGACATATGACCCGACCTGGAAACCTAATCCGGCAACAAATATATATAAATATATATATATATATATATATATATATAAAATATTTATGAAATTCGAATTTCAATGTTAGACATTCGAATATACGAAAATCTAACACTTTTCCTTATGAGAGACATTGTGGCGCCGGGTTGGAGATCTATTTCGTGGAGATCTATTTCGTGGCTAGGGGATATTGTCTAACTATAAGTATACTAGTGATCTCACATTGCTTGTTGGATCAGTGCCTCCATTATGCGCTCAGTTCGGAGTTCGGATTTCACACATTTCTAGCTCTTCATTTCTAGCATTCGATAGACCGTGAAAATATAACAAAATATTAAAAATGATATGAAAACATTAATCATATGAAATTTGAATTTCTGAACATTCGAATAGTAAATATATAACTTGCATATATTTCTTCTTAGAAGGAAAGGATAGAACATAAAAGGTAAAGTCTAGTATGCACTCGAGTGCATGCTGTGCACCCTAGTCAATGTGCACTTTTCAGTTTACTAACTTACACTTTTTGGTAAATGGTGTTGCGTTTTTCAATTACTACTTATACAGTTTAATAATTGAAAAGTGCAACACCATTTACCAAAAAGTGTAAGTCAATAACTGAAAAGTGCAACATGGACTCGAGTCCATAGCAGACCAACCCAACATAAAAATATAAAAAAATGATTAAATTATAAAATATTAAAACTATTAATTAATAAAATACTAAAAAAATATATGGATACATTTCCTTCTGAGAGCTCTATATATAATAAAAAATAAGCATGTAGAGATGTTCGGTGAACAGTTGCTTGTAATCTGAAAAAATTACGTACTATTTAGAAGAAAGAGATTTAAATGATAAATAAATTACTATTTCTATACCATAGTGAACAAATACAAAATAATGACATGAGAGTGATCAATATAAAAGAGAATTGAGTTTTGATTTAGTTGAAAAAATTATGAAGTATTCAAAAAAAAAATTATTAGATAACGCTAATCAGTGTTTTAATTTTATATGTATTTTTTATATTATTTATTACTCTAAAAATATATTTATAAAATTTATATTAAAATAAAAAATATTTAATTAAAATATTATTTCTAGAGAGGTGAACAAATTTTTTTAGGCATTTATAAATATATTTTTTGTTTATAATATTCTTGAAATAAAAAGTAAAGAAATATAAGAGAAAACAAATAAACATACAAAATTTTCATCTCATATCAAATATTAAGGAGTAAATTAAATATGAGAGGAAATCATTATGAAAGCAATAATGTTAGTAACAAACATATGGATTTTATTATATCCCACATCGAAAAAGTGAAAGAAGTATGAGATTTTTATTTTTATAAAACTAGTTGTGTTATAATAACAAACAAACATAAAAATTATGTACCACATTAAATAAGAGTAGAATAAACATGAGAAGAAAATATTAGATGTGCTCCTAATTTTATAATATAAAAATAGTTATTATTTTTTTTTTTTAAAAAAGTGAACTGGTTCGACCAATTTTTTTACCGGTTTTGACCATTGAACCATTTTATAATATAAAAATAGTTAAAAAATTTAAAAAAATAGTTAATTTTTTTTTTTAAAAAAAAAGGTGTACTGGTTCGACCGATTTTGACCGTTGAACCATAAAAAACGGTTTTTAGATCTTTTTCGGACCGATTCCGTGATCGGTTTACGGTTGGACCAGTTGAAGGTCCGGTTCTGAAATCACTTATATTAAAAAATACTCCCTCCGTCCCGCTGTAAGTTTCCCACTTTCCTTTTTTGAACGTCCCACAATAAGTTTCTTATTCCATTTTTGGCAAATTATTTTCTCTCTCTCAATCACATCACTTATACTTTATCTACTCCCTCCACTTTTAATTAAGTGTCATTTTAACAATTTTCAACAAATTAAGATATATAATCATGGACCATTTTACCCTTCATTAATGATAACTAATTTTAATATTAAATTTATGTTTAGTAATGAATGTGGTCAATATTGTAGGTGATATTCATGTATACAATAATTAAGGTTTATCCATGATTTATGCTATAGTACTATATTCAAAAGTGAAAAAGCTTAAATCAAGGTAAATAAAAGGGAGGGAGTATAATGTATAAGGGAAAAATTGTCAAAATTAAACAAAAAAGTGTAGAATGATACTTATTTTGAAAATATTAAAAAAGGCAAAGTGACACTTAATAAAAAACGGAGGGAGTATTATTTTATGAGGAAATTAGTATATAGGACATTTCACCTATAGAAACTCGAAATAAAGACAAAAATTTTAAAAGTTAGGAAGAAGGACAATTTGATTTATAAAAGTACAATTTTAACCTCCGTTTATAAATAAAATCGAAATTTGCATATTCAATTAAGATAAAATAGGAAATTCAAAACAGGAGCTGATGAAATATTAAATTCCCGGAAATCTCGGTCATAATTGCGTTCGAAATTTCAAACTTTCCTAAATATCCATCGATCATAATCTCGGTCATAATTGCGTCCGAAAATTCAAACTTTCCTAAATATCCATCGGTCATAATCTCGGTCATAATTGCGTTCGAAAAATTAAATTCATGAATAGACAATTTTAAACAATCTGGATGGAAAACCGTAGCAACAAAAAAAAAATAAAAAATACATATGATGTAATTAATTCAGTAACGTGGAACGTTTTCTATGGAATATATGCGCACGTATATGCCAAAAAAATATGCACATTGAGATATGTGCAGTATGGAATGCAAAATACACCATTTTTTTCTATATTTATGATTACTTATGATTACTACGGTAATCATAGTATTATTACGTGAATCATTTGGTTATAGATGTTAAATATAAAAAGTATTATTATAATATTGACGTGTACATATTATGCAAACGTGGATATCAAAATAAACTATTCATTTTAGGAATTTTAATTATAATATTATTTATAGAAAAAAATTACCATTGAATATCAGTATGTTTGAAAATGTCAAAAATATATTATTGGTTTGGATTACGTGAGATAATTGTGGGGAGTAGTGTATATATTTAAATTTAATAATATTAATTATGATTGATAAATTATAATCTTTTAACATTACTTTTATAATTGTATGGATTATTTTAATATGAGATTAATTATTATGATATTCCATGATTTTATTCGATGCCATAGAAAACATTATATTAGGGGTTGAGTTAACTATATCTGGCCCTAACATAAGTAATTAATGAATACATATCTAGTTACTACATATATTGAAATATATTCTAAACATTTAATGCACATGTGTAAATATAAGTTGAATATAAGCTAAACCTGTAAATCATATTCCAAAAAACAAAATATTAAGCAAAAAAAAAAAAACAATATGGAAGAAGACAATATGGGCCACATACCGATTACTTCGTTAACAATGTCTTCGAACTTTGAAGATTGTTGAACACGGATCAACTTGGTTTTCTCCTCGAATTCGAACTTTAAAATCACAGCATATTCCATTTCTGATTCAGTAAATTAACTTCTCCAATTAACACGTTCAATAGAACCCTAAATCGCATAATATAAAACAGGGGCGAATTAGAAAAGATCGAAGATCGTGTTGGACAGAGTATATATTGGAAGAACAATGAACCAATCGAATTATTGATTATTGAATTAAAACAACACGGAATAAAATTGCATACCTTGATAATGGAATGGTTCTCGGATGAGATTTAGAAACTCAAAATTAACTCTATTTTGGGTAGTTCGGTGATGATCGCATATCGCAGATGGGATTTGCAGATCGAATTATTGATTATCGCAGATGGAATTTGCAGATGGAATTATTGCATCAACACCGAATTCATACATTCACAATGGAATGATTCTGGTATCGAAGATAGCGCAAATGAGATTTGCAGATCGAATTATTAATTATCGCAGATGGGATTTGCAGATGGGATTTGTAGCAACACCGAATTCGTAACTTCAAAACGAAATGTTTCTGGTATAGAAGATAGCATTGTTGACCATGAAATGATTTAAATTTAAAATATAATTTTAATTTACAATTTGATTTAAAATTAAAAATCTTAATTTTAATTTAAATTATTGTTTTAATTTAAATTATTGGTGTGATGAAAGAATTAGGGTATAATTGGTTATTTGGTTATGAATTTGACCTTAATCCTAATACTATAATTTTTTGTCTCTTTTCCTAGTTGTGTCTATAGGATTGTCCCTAATCTTAATTAAACTCTTATTTTATTATACTTCATTTCATACTACTCTATTATTTTCTCTCTCACCATCACATCATTTGTACTACATCTATTAGTTTATCATATTCCTTAATCTAAACACCCAAAAGAAGTGGGAAGTTTATTCCGGGAATTACTCCCTCCGTCCCCGAAAAGTTTGCGGGGAATTTTGGGCACATGGTTTAAGAAAAAAGTGTAATATTGAGAGTGTTGGGGGTAATTTTGTAAACTTTTATATATAAAGTAGATAAAGTAGGTGGATTGAGTGTATGGTGGGTCTCAAAAGTAATGGCATGAAGGGTAAATATGTGTATATTGTGAGAGTGAGGATTGTGATGATTATTTCTATTTTGGAGTATGCAAACTTTTGTGGGACAAACAAAAAATGAAAGTATGAAAATTTTTCAGGGACGGAGGGAGTATGATTTAAAATATGGGGTATTCAGAAGAAAAAAAAATACTCCCTCCGTCCCGAAGGAACTTGCACCCTTTGACCGGCACACATTTTAAGAAATGTGTAAGAAAAAGGTGTAATGATGGATGTTTTGAGGGATAGTTTTGTAAACTTTTATGAATAAAGTAAAGTAAAAAGTAGATTGAGTGTGAAAAAGTAATGGCATATGGGTAAATATGAGTATATTTCAAGGGTGAGGGTTGTGAAGATATTTCCTTTTATGGAGTGTGCAAATTGGTATGGGACATCCATATATGAAAAGTGTGCAAATTCCTGTGGGACGGAGGGAGTATAAAATAGAGATTTATTGATTTGAATAGAGTGGTATTAAGAATAGAATTGCGTAATTACATTTAAAAAAATAAATTATGTTTTGATTAAAGTTAAAAAAATAAATTATGTTTTGATTAAAGTTAAAAAAATAAATTAAAAAATAATAATTATGATTTATAATATGGGTATTTAGAAAAAAAATAGAGAATAGAGATTTATTTATTTGAATAGAGTGATATTAAAAATAGAATAGGGTGATTAAATTTAAAATAAATAAGTTATGTTGTGATTAAAGTTTAAAAAATAAATAAAAAAATACTCTCTTCCCGTGATTTCTTTCACATTGAAGTGGCACACAAAATAAGAAAATTATATTGGGATTCTATTAGATTTTTTTTGTACTTTAAAAAGTACGTGAATTTATAAAATTTATAGAGTCTATGCATATATAGTTTTATTTGATTATGAATATATAAGGTGCTGTGCTGTAATTGTTATTTGTGTCACTTTTTGAATTGAAATAAGTTATTGTATTGCTGTTTATGAATTGTACTGATACATTTATGGGTTTGAGAAATAATTTCAATAGTATTAGTTACTAAATTGGGTTTTCCTACCGCAACACAAGTGTTGTTCCTTACTTTAAATTGCATTAAAAAAAAAAACAATTGCACTGTATTGCCTACGAAATACTATATATCTGAATTGTCAAATAGGTCGAACTGAACTGGGTCGTACCATCGATCCAGCCCGATAATTATAAGGACATTTCAGTAAAAAAAAAAAAAAATATTTTATTTAATGGTAAAGTACGATCGTTCATAATAAAATTAAATGACATGTCAACTTTTAGTTGAACATTTATTATATCTATTAGATTGAACGACCTCACAAAAACCCAACTAATTTTTTTTTGTAAACTTTGGGTAATTATTCATTAGCAATATGAAAGTTTTAAAAAAAAATATGAAAGTTTTAAGTTTTTTCAGAGTCATTTATGATTCTAAGTTTCTAACCTTCTTCCGTGTTTGGAGAGAAATAAAGTACTTTTAGTAATAACCGAATTACTCCAATTAAAATAGTGATTATTTACTAGAATCTTCAAAATCCAACTTCATAGTGCTCAAACTTTAAAAGTTTTTGGACATTATTTAAAACTTCAAAATAATGGGAAAAGCCCAATTATACCCTTGAGTATGTTGGGCTGGTTTATTCTCTCTCCTCATCACCCTCAAATTCAAATTCACTAGATTTTGGCCCATGCTATGCACGGGACTTTTATTGTTTTTTGTTTTTGTAATGTATAAAATTATTTAATTGATTCCTATTTCACAAAGGTTTGAAAAGATGAATTTGGAGTGATTGAGTTGAATTGTAGAGTTGGCTGATGTACAGACGATTTCCATGTGAGGAGGCTGTTTCCTCCTCCCACCTTAAAAAAACAATGGGCTGGGCCATTCCACGTGGGCTTAGTCTCCAATCATTTTTAAATCATTGGTGTCCAAAATATTAAGGTAAAGTCTAGTATGCACTCGAGTGCATGCTGTGCACCCTAGTCCATGTGCACTTTTCAGTTTACTGACTTACACTTTTTGGTAAATGGTGTTGCATTTTTCAATTATTACTTATACAGTTTAATAATTGAAAAGTGCAACACCATTTACCAAAAAGTGTAAGTGAGTAACTGAAAAGTGCAACATGGACTAGGGTGCACAACATGCACTCGAGTCCATAGCAGACCAACCCAAATATTAATGTTTTTTTTTGTTTGTTGTAAAGATGAATCTTAATTTTTCCATGAGACATAAATTTTAGTAAAATAAGAGAGATTAAAGATAGTATTTACAGGGTGTGTATGAATTGATCACATCAGAACAGAAGAGAATATAATGTGGTGGTCCAAACAGAGCAGCTGTATTTTTGTTTTCAATGAGACGTCTTTTCTTGAGCTACAAATTGAATAAATCCAATAAATTTATGTTGTGTTCTTTGATTGTTGTATTTTTTTTTTAATCTCTTTCAAAATTTAACAACAATTCCTGGAAATCGATCTGGCCATTCCTAAGATGCTCACTGTCAATATATATAAGCTTCATCTCCAAATCTGAGATCTTATCTTAAGCTGTGAAAAGAATTAAATAGGGCCAATGATTGTGATATGTCATGCTACAAACTCACCTATACCAAACAATCTAAAGCCTCTTACAGATACCAAAGCTCTAAGAAGAGCTGAAAATGCACATTGGAAGATGAATATTTACTATACCCCAAAATCACCTCAGAAAAGATCCAGATAAGATAATTGAAGATGAGCATTTACTTAAAACAAATATTAAGGTAGAACGCCATAAAATGTATATCAACATTATTCAGCACCCTCAGTGAAATACTTGACCTGATGGATGAAAATCATTATATTACTCCACATTGGATAAGTTAGAAATTATAGTAAATTTATGCTAATAATAAACTGATCACCAAAAAGTGAAAGGGAAACCAACCCAACGAACCAGTCATTTGAGATCCAGCCAGCCAAAATAATTAATCTAATTTTGTACCTGACAAGTCAATATATTATATGGATGGTTTCTAATAAAAGAATATGTATGTGCAAGAAATGAAGTCATCAATATGGAGCAGAAAAAGAGAGGCTTAAACTTTGTGGCAAATGTGTGGTCACATATGTATGCAATGCTACTGTTTTTATGAAATTAACTCAATATGAACATGTACCACAATGCTACTATATATATTCAATAGAAACAAAGTTAACCTAAACTCAAAATCAAATGTGTATGACATAAACTGAAAGTGCATAAAAAATACATAAATTTTAAATCCACAGTGTAGAAACAATTCAAACAAAAACATTAAGATGGGCATCAAGTACCTTAACCCCCCAAAACCATGTAAAGTATAAAAACATCATTAACTCTTCAATTCCAGAAAATTAAAGCACATATATGTTAATTTACATGTTTTCAACTCTTTATATCACCCGCTCTCCAATTTTTACTTCCCTTGGTGATTTTTGCCTTTTCTTCTCACAAGCTAATGCATAAATTTAAATGATACACCACAAAGTTATGATATGACCAAAAAACTGCAAACACATTCAACAAAGATTAACAATCCAAAACATCAAATTTTACAGAAATTCCTCTAGAACAAAATTCCTTTTTCAACACAAGGGCTTTGCTATATGTAAACTTGCCTTTCTTCCAAATTGTGAAGATTTCCTTAAGTTGAGTATTGATCCCGATAAGAGCAGCATCAACAATGGCTTAATCACATATTAGATACTACAAAATCAATTACCTTCAATTTGCTGCCATGATAATAAATAGGAGCATTGTCGAAGCTCAAATCCACACCTAGACAAATCTTTAGTTGATGCAGCCAATAAATTAATAAAGGAGCAAGGCGAGTTTGTTTGTTAATTTTGAAGCCATCATTCCCATGCCTATTCCCAAAAAAATTATAGCAAATTACTTAAACAATTAAATATTTTGAAATAGCTCTCAAAATCAAATAATAAAAAAAAAACTTTGTACCTTATCGAGTATTGATGTTGAAGGTAAATTGTTGAAAGCCTCTTTGTATACAATGTTTGCTAGTTCATGGCTTCTGTCAGTTTCATCTCCAAAATTAAGTATCTTTAGTCCTTTTGCAGATGTGACTCTAGATAGTGCAACGTACAATTGTCTGTGGCTAAAAACTGGCTTCGGGAGATACAATCCTACTTTTTTTAAGCTCTGTCCTTGACTTTTGTTGATTGTCATTGCATAACAGACTCGAACTGGAAATTGTCGTCTTCTAAGTTTGAATGGCCATTTTGTGTCGGTTGGCGTGAGGATTATTCTTGGAATCAAAACTTTTTCGCCGACATGTGTCCCTGTTAGTATTTCTGCTTCAATGATTTTTTCTCCTAATCGAGTAACCAACAACCGTGTGCCGTTGCAAAGTCCTTTTCTTTGGTTGATGTTTCTCAACAACATGATCGGAACGTATTTCTTTAGCTCCAAATTGTTGTCCGGTAATCCTGGGAATTTCAGGTTATTTAAGAACTCCATCGGGTATAAAGCTTCGATTTTTTCTGTCCCTTCACCTTCTTTTTCTATGCTGTCAGAGCTTAAGTATTCTTTCATATTTCCGAGGACCTGTGACAGCATGAGTTTGTTTATTTCGTCCACCGTTTCATTTGTCGGTGCAAGGATTGCTCTATCCGTCAAATATTCTTTATCTTTGGATGGGGTGTCGAGCTCTGGGTATATATATTCTGCAATTTGCTCCACAGGATTTCCTTCTTTTTTTAGTATGAGCTTCTTGTCTACGACTATCTTTCCCTCTTCTTCGCCTCTGTTTTGTTCATTAGAAGTTTTTTTGGCCTTGCCATCTCCAACTTGTAGAACCCATCTAGCAAACTCCTTCTCCGTGTGGTTTAAGCGCATATTTTGTGAGAGAATAAGTACGGTGCATGAATCCCATAGGGGTGATCGGTTTATCGCTGCTAATATAGTGTCCTGTCGGCTGCCTCTTTGTATTACTAGTAGAATTTGTCTGAAGTCTCCGCCGAGCAAAACGGTTTTGCCCCCGAACTTTTTAGATCCTGCATTTTCATCGTACGGGGATAACAAATCTCTCATTGTCACGTCCAATGCCTCAAATGCGTGTCGATGTGTCATAGGAGCTTCATCCCATATTATCAAGTCTGCACATATCAACAATTCGGCTATCATCGATCCCGGCTTTATATCACATGTCGAATTCTCTGTGATTTCCAAAGGTATTTTAAATCTTGAATGTGCTGTGCGCCCTCCTGGTAAAAACAAAGATGCGATGCTTGAGGAGGCGACTGGAATGACTACTTTATTTTCTGCTCGTAGTCCTGCAATTATTGTTTTGTAAAGGTATATTTTTCCGGTCCCTCCATGCCCGTAAAGGAAGAACAATTTCCCCTTATTGTTATTCACCGAATCCATGACCGTGTCAAACACTATTCGTTGTTCTTCATTTAAGGTGAGAATCAGCCTATTGTGTTCAGCTTGTTGTTCGGTGATATCAAATCTTGTCTCCTCTTGTAACAGTGAATTTGAAAGCTCTTTCAGTATGCTCATGTTGGGTATAGGCATGTCATAGAAATCTGCAAGTGACTTGTCGTTCTCGATTAAGAGCTTTTGGATTTCCATTAGTGTGTAGTGTTCTAGTTCTTCATTATTGAATTGCAACTCCACGAACGCAAAAGCCTTCCTTTGTTTGTAAGGTATGTCTTCTACTAGAGATTGCTAACAATGGTTCCATAAATTCAGTGGGCTCCCGACCTCACAGTAGAGCAAAAGTGTGACAAAAAGGTTCCTCAATTGGTTAGGTGTTGCCCATTGGGCTGCCTCGTCCATTGCTTCTTGCCATTCTGAGTCCCCGTCCAACAATCCTTTTGCATAGCAAGCAGCCTTGAATGTTTGGTGTTTCACATCTCCAACAGTGAGGAAATAATCATGGCTTGTTGCTCCTTTTGTTATCAAAACTAACATTCTCAAATAGTACAACTCGCCTGCTGCAGGATGGATATTGACAAGTCTTCCAAGGCTAGAACATTTTTGTCGTTTTTTCCACTTTTTATATTTGGCATCCCATACGAACTTTGTTGGGAACTGAATATAAGTTAGTTCTCTTGCTTCGCTGCTGTCTTTGTTTGTTTCCATCCACTCCGTGAACATCGTCCTTTCGACACCGTCCCTTCTCAATATATTTTCAAGATTTTCAGATTCCTTGTAGGTGATTCTCTGCTGGTTTGGAAGGTGTATGCTCAACCTCTGCACTGCTGGTTTCCGATAGTGTATGTCAAATGCAAAAATTCTCCACATGGCTTCGCATGCTGACAAATAACGATATTCCAAATATTTCTTAATCTCGTCGGCTTCCTCTTCGTGGCCTTCATTTTTCTGTTCCTTGTCTCCCGTTTTATCAATGATCATTGTAGCCTTATCAACTCCCTTTGTGATGTATTTGAAAAGATACTTTATCGCTCTTGACTGGTTGCACCATTCAACATTTATGTGAGATTGGAATTTTTTTAGTAGTGCGATATTATGTGGTACCACAAAGCTATTGTCGAGTTTGACATCTTTTTTCATGATGATTTTTGTCTCGTCATTTCTCCTCCGGTACCTTACTTTTCCAATCTCATCTATTGTTGTGTTTTCGTTGAAAGCCTTTGGGAATTTTTTGGTGCATGTATCTTTTTCCATGCATGGTGACGTCAGTCGTTTTTCTCTGCATGGTCCATGCATCATAAACTGTTCAACTAAAGCGTATGCTTCTGGGTCAGTGTCCTTCTGTGGTATCTCTGCAGAAATTATTGTATCAATCTCATCAGCTGTTGGATTTTTGTGTTTTTCTTGCAACCATAGAAGTATGTGTGCATGGGGTAGACCGCGTTTCTGGAACTCAATTGTATAAATAACTGCATTGAACATTCGATTTTTTGTTGTCAATCACATTATTCAATTTTGTTATTATACGATGTATTTGTAAAAGTTTGATTTTTTTTTTACCTCCTTCAGTCTTGCCGAAAGTCTCTCCTTCTTGAATGTCGTTAAGTAGTTCTTCAAGCTTCATCTTGAAAACTCGGCTGACTATGTCTGGCCTGTCATTGGGTGTATTGTTGCCATATTGCTGCAGATGCTCTGTTATTTCATCCCAGTTAGGATTGGCCGTAATTGTGATGAACAACGATGGATTTCCTTTCCATCTGCAAACTGCCATTGCATCGTGGAAGTTTTCTATCATATATCTTGGACCACCCGTGTATGAAGGAGGTAGTATTCTCTTTCTTCCTAGTAGTTTTGCATCGGTGTCTCCCCTTGCAACAACATCGCATACATTGTTGTAGAGATCTGCTCTTATCTGTTGTTGGTTGTTTCGGATCCACTGCAGTATGTATTGTTCAATTGCTATGTACACGTCGACAGCATATTGTTGTAAGAGACGACCGGACCTGATAATCATTGTTGCCTCTGTCAGCCTTGTATGCATTTCGAATGCATAATATTCACGCATTGTGACAAATGCGCGCTTAGTTGATGAGGTCCCTTCTCGGTTGGGTATCTGTTCATGGAATTCAGGCTATCCGTAAGGGAACAATAGAGGGTATTGCAATGTCATATACAATGGGTGTAGCACACTAATGCGTTGATGTTTTGTGGTCTTATCTTGTACGATTATATCCCTATCTTCTGATATGTCGCCTTCAAGGAGTCCTGCAAGTTCATTCGTTGTCGGTAGGTCATATTGCCTGCCTCTTGACTTTTGGCCGATCAATCTAATTGAAAGTTCATGTCTGTCTCCCATTTCATATCTATCTCTCGCCCTTCTGAATTCTTTGACTAGCTCATTGTTCTCATCCATCATCTCAATTAGCCCTTTGATAGTTTTTTCATCCAACTTTTGCTGATTTTGTCTCCGCGGTAGGGTTTTGATTCGGTTCTGCACTTCGTTTGCTGTATCATATATGTATAATTGAGCAAATCTCGGTTTTTCCCCCTCTGTTGGTAATAGCGATCCGATGGAATGATAGTTTTATCCTTGAATTCTGAACGTGTATGGGCCGACTCCGGCAGTTACGGAGTTATCAATTTTTGCTCCCATTGATGTGAATGCGAGCATTGAGTTGTATGATCTTATGTTTTGGCGAAACGAAGTTGATTTTGGTAGTAGTGTGGCAAGGAATGTTGGCGGCTCTCGTTTCTTTGGTAATTTGACTCGTCCTTGTTGGCAACATATCGAGAAGAGATGAGATCCTTCTCTTTTATTTTTTGTTGCCTCTGCTTTCCAGACCAATGCATCACACTGTTGGCACTTCAAAAGGGAGTTTTGTTTGAATATTTGTCGTCGCACGCTTCCTGTTTTTTATATTTTTTTAGCCCTGATAGTTTGGTGGGACAACATTATAATTAGGAATTTTAATTTTGTTACCTTTTTTTTTTTTTGGCCTTTTAGGTTGTGAGCTGTAAACTGTAGCTTATTCCATTGTGCAAGAAGTTATTGGTCTTTTGCCTCTCATAATTTCTAGTCGTCTGCGTCTTGCATTCCTGCTTTGTTCTGCATTTAATTTGCATTAGCTATATATATTTATTTATGTAATTATTTTTGTTATAATTTGTGTACCTTTCGTTGGTTCTTGTTCTGTTGTTGTGCAATCTGTTGAGGCATTATTTAAAAAAATTAAAGAGCAGAAAAGTATTCATTTTTCTTCTTAGCAAAGACAACTTGCTTCTTCATGAGAATGGATAAATGGATTACAAATTGAATTTAAGTAGTTTAATCCTCTAAATCCTATTTTTTCTCAAATTTTGCTCAATCCTAAATTTATATATTGTAGGTGTACCCGGGTGGAAAAAATATTTCAGTTTCATGAATCTTAATGGTGTGATTCAGCTACATCTTAATCAGGTTGTTATTAAAACATATTTCTCATGGACTAATAATAATAATTAAGTTCTTATATAAAAATAAACCTACAACCATATGAACACATGCCGTTCAAGAGGTCGGAGCCCCATTAAAAACCTTTCTAGGTGAAAACCCTCCTTAGGGATAAAACTCATAGTAAAGGAAAAGGGAGCTCCTCTAAAGATTAAGTAAATCTATAAAATTCAGTGTATAAGTCCGCCTGAAGATGGCCCCTGATGAATTCTGGCATCTGATCCCACCAGGTGTAATCACTTGTAACGTCCGTAGCCAATTTGTCCGCAGTTGAGTTTCCTTCACGGAACACGTGTGTTACCAGTATAGTCATATCCCTTCTTAGTTGTCGTATCCTTTGCCATAACGCTAAGAATCTCCATGGTACTGTAATTGGATTGGAGCGTAGCATATGTACAACATACGTCGAGTCACTTTCAAACCAGATATTACGCCACCCTCTTTCATGCGCCATTTGTAAAGCATGCAATGCCGTGAACATTTCCGCCTCATATGCATACCCGATACCATGTTTGATCGAAAATGCCCCAATGAAATTGCCCTTGTGATCCCGGAATATCCCAGCTCCTGTCGACGAGCCTGGGGCCCCCGCTGCTGCTCCGTCTGTATTAATTTTGATTATTCCCCTCGGTGGTGTTAGCCAGCGAATGGACAACACCGATGGCGCTCGGCGTGGACGCACCGTCTGTCGAAATTCTTTAATGACTCCCAGGTCAAACTGTGTGTTGCTCATGCAGCCCTTCGTCCGGTCGTTCGCCTCATATATTAGTGCCCAAGTCGATGTCTTTATTTGTTCCGGGGTGACTGCTACACCGTCAAAGATATAAGCATTCCTTGAGTGCCAAATTTGCCAAACCAAGGAGATCAATGCAAGCCTCCATAGATCCTGTAATTGTGGGCTAAGTTGTACAGCAACTGCTTGTAGGAACCATCCTAGAAAGCCTCCGTCTATGTGGAGTTGTATCTGAAAGATATCTAAGATTTTTCTCATCGTGTATAAGAAAAATGGACATTCTCTGAATAGATGATCTAAAATCTCTGTGTTTGCCTTACATAGCATGCATATATTCGGACCCTGGAAACCCATGTGTTGAAGTCGATCCCACGTTGGCAGCCTCTCATGTATTGATCTCCAAAAAACGGTGGAGCGTCGTGGTGGTATGAATGAGTCCCAAAGCCAGTAACCCCAATGTACATCTGGGTAATGTGGCCGGATTTGCGTGTATGCTCCCTTAGTCGTGAGAACCCCGTGCGCATCTGTAGGCCATATTCGAGTATCCTCCTCCAGTCCACAGTTAAATTTCATTATGTCGCTCAGCACTTCCGGGTATATGGTGGCAAAAGTTGCGTCCAAGTGCCATAATCCATTGAAAAAATAATCTGAAATTTTGAAGTTGTAAAAGTGCCGCACTCGTAGAGGCATATGAATTCTGTCCGCAATGACATATCCCAGCCAATTGTCCAGCCAAAAATTAACCGATGAGTTATATCCCGGGATCCACCTGGATTTCATATTCACAAGCTGCAAGTGGGGTCTCAATCCCCTCCAGATGGAGGATGATAGTGCTGCGGGCCGTATTATCCCTTTGGGCATGAAACGTTCGCAGAGGAAACCCATGCCGACGTCTGTTTTTGTTAACACCCCCCATGCCAATTTCCTCAGGTATGCAGCATTGGCACAGATTATAGATCGAATCCCTTAGCGACCTTCCTGTTTTGGAGAGATGACCCGTTCCCACGGCACTGTGCAGCCGCCACGCTTGTCAACGTTTCCAGTCCAAATGAAGTTGCACATTGCTCTTTCTATTCTTCGCAGTAGTGTTCGAGGCCATTTATAAACCATCATCGTATGTACCAGCGCTGATGTTATTACATGATTGACCAAGCACACTCTTCCAGCCAAAGAGAGTGATGTTCCTTTCCAAGTGGAAAATCTTGCCAATATCTTATCAGCGATTGGTTTGATGCATTTTGCCTTTGGTGCCCCTTTGAAGATTGGCGCCCCAAGATATATCATAGGCAGTGTTCCGGGAGTCATTCCTAGCACCTCGTGCATGTATCGCTTGTTGTTGTATTTCACATGTTTTCCATAGTAAACGACTGATTTCCCAGGATTGAAAATCTGCCCTGACAAATCTCCATAAATTTGCAAGATGTTCCGGATTGTTCTAATATTACCTCGGGAGGCTTCACAAAAAATTAGAACATCATCCGCGTATAATACATATGTAGGGCATGAGAGGCCTCGTCGTGCAAAAGCCGGTTTTAGAGCTCCTGAAATAACTGCTTCATCAAGCAACCGAGAGAGCCCCTCTTCGGCCAAGTAAAATAGTAGTGGAGAGAGTGGGTCGCCTTGTCTGACCCCCTGAGAGCATTGGAACTTAGCCAATTTTTATACCTAGGTTTCAAAAAAATTATACTAAAAAGGGACACGTGCAATGCTAATAATATAAACAAAACCAATATCACAACATAAACATACCATGTGGATTTGTTGTTTCTCTTTTTCTTTTAAGAATTTGCCGCCTTTGGTTCCTTGCCTCTCGACTTTTGTCCACATTATTGTCTTAAAGTATAAAAAATTGCATTTACAATTGTAAATAAATTTACATTTACAAAGTAATAATTCAATCAATTAAGAAATGTGAAATAAGTTAATTAAATTATTTTTATTTTAAAAAAAGTGTAAAAAGAAATGAAAGAATCTCATACCTGAGCGATCAAACCCCTTATTATAAAAATTAATTGAATCCTAAATAAAAATTTCTAAATCAGCCACGGCTTAGTTATAACCCACATTAAGGAAATGTTTGTTTATTTGAAATTCAAATTTCAAAATCTATTGATTTTTAAAATTCAATAAAAGCAATAATAAAAATATACAGACTTACATTGACAAAGCAATCACGAAAGATTTCATGACATCAATGAGTAAGATAGTGTTTTGTGAGATATATGTTTATAGAGTTGCAGTTTACTTACCCGATTGTTCTGTGTGTTTTGTATGATTCGTTTCCATAAGATTGTGTTATGTGATAGAAGTTCGTCGATTTTTGTCCCTTTTTTGCGGGCTGTTTCTATCGAGGCTGGAGCTTATTTTTCTTTGGCAAATACCTGAGAAAGAAACAAATATAAAAAAATGTGATAAGCAAAATCTTTTAGTAGGCCTGGGGGATGGTATTATGATGTTGTGGAACGGAGCCTTTGATCAATGGGATAATCAGTTGTGGAGGAAAGAGCGTGGTCAAAGATTTTGAACTCTGTAAAAATTAAAAAGAGTTTGTGTTTTGGGGCTCTTATCATTTCACATAAAGGGTATATAAACAAATGGCAGACGAAATGTGGAATACAATAATCACAGAACCTAACAGCCCAAAGAACCTCTTTCTAAACCTCTATACCAAGTTTAAAGAGCTTAAATGCATATGTTATAGTAATGACACGTGTGTCGAAAGTATAAGACAACAAATTTGACACATGGCAAAATTATAAACACATCAAATTGACACATGGCTTGTTAGCAGCTTTATAAAATGTTGGAGAAATTGGTTAGAAATTGATTAATTTTAATTAATTAATTGATTTTAAAATGAGAGTGGAGAACACTTGTCTTTGACCAATTTATTGAGGGCTATAAATGTAATTTCAAGGAAATTAAATGGCATAAAATCGTTCTACTCTCGGAGTAGATGTTCGTAGTGTATTTAAAATCTCAAAACCGAATTTCGGTGAGTGAGAAATTAATTCACGAAGTTGAAACGTCAAATAATACACTTTATGAGATAAAGTGTTACATCATGATAATTGTCCCACATTGAAACTTTAAAAGTTTAATGGGGCTAATTACTCCTTATAAATAGGAGGGTGTTACAATGGTTCAAATAATAATGACTAAGGAGCAATCCAATAGTCTATACGAATGCACATGTGTGCTTGTCCGGTTGAGCTTGGGCCTAGTCTTGGGCTCGTGACTCGTGGGTTTTAAATTTGGGCTTTCAGACCCATCGAAATTGGGTTAACCCAAATAAATTTAAAAGTTGAATTTGAACTATGACGAATTTGAAAGTTGAGGATGTCTAGGTACATTGACGTTACAATTTGTGATGAACTTGGACGTTCGGGTGTCCAGGTTCATAGACGTTTCAGTAATGAATTTTTAACCGCAAAGGAGTTATAAAACCATGAATGTCATACTTAAATTTTGTAACCGCAAGACGTTACAAATAACATGAATGCCATAATAAATGTGGAGACCACTCACATGTTGGAACATGTCTATAAATAGGGTGCATGTTTTATGTTGCAAAACACTCTTGCACGCTCACAAAAAGACACAACACTTGATTTCCTAGAAAAAACCATAGCATTATACATATTTGCATCGAGCATATAGAGTGTAGTCCAGTTTTCGTGTCGATTCAGTTCGTTGGAACTCTATACGTTGTGGTGCTGCTCGTATAGAGGCGAAAGTCGTTTTACCTTTTAAAACGTTACGTCAAACCGTGAGCACTAGCCGGGACGTATTCGTTTTGCGGGAAAATGGTTTCCTTGACTCGACTTTAACTTGTTCCTATTGTTCGTGAGATGGGGTCGTTGCTGCTGATTTCGAGAACCTGTTTGCCATGGGAAGCTGCTAAAGGAGAAAAACTGGTAAAAGAGGAAAATCGAAGACTCTGTGTAATTATTAATTCAATTGTATTTACAATTCTGTTTTTTATTTCTGTCAATTTTGTAAAGCCATTGTTGGGTGCTCGAAAATTCCAACATAAAATCATAATTTCATTACAAAAATAAGCTTGTCGAACGTGATCTAAAAATACATCTCATACACTTAAACTTGGAGCTTCAAAAATCATGAATGCACAATCATAAAAAGAACTCTCAATTACACTAACCATGGAATCTTAGACAGTCCACCATCTTGGGAGATACAACACAACTAACATGATAAAGTGTTCATTTAGTAGTGGAACTTTACGCTCACAAATCAGCAACATAAAATTTATTGAGAACTTTGCAATAACAAAACTGAATTTACGTATATGAAACCATACCTGGATGCGTAGGAGATGTATTTTTAACCACGTGCAAAGTTCTTTAGAAAATACACGATCCAAGACCTGATCTCCAAATTTGAAATGTGGATATATGAACAACTCCCAAATAAATAGTTTGTACAACCTTTTCATCTTTAATTTGAGGTTCTAAATTTTTGTAACGTTTTTTTGGTAAGGAATATAAATTATCATCTTAATTTGTAATTAATTTTCCTAATTACATTTTGTATATAATTCCCCTTTAATTTCATTAATGAAATAGTTCAAATTTAAAATTTTGATAATTGCACTTCAATTCTTTCCTTTTGGTCAGGAGAGAGGTAAATATTCCTCATTATTGTGAGTCTAACATGTAAAGATAAACATGTATTGGCAAAAACGAACTGGAGTATTTGCAGTTTGATAAGAGCCATATGCCTGCATTTTATGGTGTTTGGCCTAGGAAAAGATAAGATTGCATTATTCTTTGTACTTGATTTCCATGTTTTGGTAGTATTGGAAACCCTCCGATTACTTGCGTTTACAAAGGATACAGAATGTTATCATTTTCTCTTTGTTTTATGTAATGTTTGATGGCTAAGTCTGGTTTATAAACAAAATGAGTATGGATAAATGTTGTGTTGTTTATGATTAAAATGAATGTGTAATAAATTTTTTGTAAAAGATAAGGATTAAAAATTAACAATTTTATTGACATTGTATGTATATGACCCCTATCTCATACGAAAACGACGTTCAAGATAAATAATTGAGTCTCAATTGACAAATTAAAGGTCTCGAGAGACAAACCAAAGTCAGCATTTCATAAATCAGTTATGAGTTTATAAGAAAACAAAGAGGTAACGCACTTGTTTTTATCTCAATGGATATATCCTTATTTATTCAAGACATAAATATATAAACGGGCTACTAAGTAAGGTATTACGTGCCTTCATGATTGACTTCCTTCTACTCGGAATCTTCCAAAACGTGGAGGTTTGTTGTTTTCCTGTTAAAAGAATAACAAAGCTTATAAGTTGTAATAAAGAATCAACAATTTAGCGAATCATGTATTCCCAAATTGAGAGTGTGCATTGTTCTTTCTTTCAATATACACTTACTTCTGCACTTTGCGTCGTTTGCCTCTTCCTTCTTCTAGTTTTTCAGAGTCTTTCTTCGGCCTTGCGTCTTCAACTTTAATTTTTGCTAATGATGTTTTGCTACTCCCCGATGCTGTCTGAGTGTCTAAGTTTTCCTGAAAGACCAAGATTTTAGTTTTTTTTTTTTTTTTTTGTTAATAATAATGTTTTTTTTTTAAATACCTTCTACATCAGATTTGGAAGTGTCATCAAGGATGCGTGAAACAGTGAAAGACTGATATTTTGTCTTGAAATTGTATTCAGCGACTTTGACTCGAAACTTGAATTTTTTTCCAACCATCTTTAATATGCATGCCGGAGTTTGGTCATTCCCAACTTTCTCAGCAGCCAAGTCCTGTGAAGAAAAAAGTTGTTATTGGATTTTTTTTTTTTTGTATCACCTCTCTTAGTTCTTAAAGACATATTAGTTCAATTAATTCGTTACATCTTTTTCCATTAGAGTAGATGCAGTCGTGTTAGTAATTTTTTGTGCATCTCTGTCGAATATGACAAATGTGGTAGTGTCACTTCCATCATCAACTACCACTTCAATTCGGAACCTACATATGATCAAAGTAATAGAGGTCAGAAGACATTAAAATCTCAATTTAATATAATTTTGTTTCATGTTTCCTTATTTTAGAATCACCTTAATACCCCCACAGCGTGAGAAACATTGCAACCATTGCAAGATAAGGTAGACTGTGTTTTTTTCCATTTTCTGAGTGCATTTTGAGCATGCTATGTAGTTTCATCCATTGCGTAAAATGATATCTTTAATTGTGGCCTTGGAAGTGAATTCTTTGACCTAAAAAGAGCATGGAAGCACAATTGGGTAATAGATTTTGTGCTAAAATGAGATCTTAATAAATTTATTCGAAGTCAACAATTATGTTACAATTAATTATATTTGTACCCTTTAAATGTTATAAGTTTAACATAATTGTTTAATGATATAAAGCTCACCATCAACTTGGAAGGTGCTCCCAACTTAATGAAAATGGTCAATTTAATGTTTTTTGTAAGAAGTGTACCTGTTTTTTTCCGTTTGAAACATATTTTAGAATGTCCGCAATACTCTGTAACTGTGAATCAGTGATATCGGTTATCATTCTTTTGTAGTTGTCATCAACTTGCGGGTGAAGTTTCATCCTGCAACATGCAGAAAATATTGTTTTAGTATTAAGGCATGTAGACAAAATATGTTTGTTAAAATTCAAAAAAAATATCAATAATATAGTCTTTACCTTTCTTGAAAATCTCTAATAGTTTCAAAATCTGCATTAAGATAGAATCTTGATGCAGAAGATGTGCTCAGAAACAGTTTTCCTATAGGTAATTGAAAATAAAGGCTTTCATTTCAAGATATATTAACCAAAGGGAAAATTTAGAGTCATACGGAGGCTTATTAAACTTTCTTATACCTGAAAAAGTCTTAGGAATGAGACTCTGCAACAACGACTATAGTTCTTTCTTTTATTTTACTCAATTCCTCCTCAATGAAAACAGCTAGATCACCCCCAAATAGTAATGCGGATTTTAATTTCTCTGCATTCAAAATGATTTGTTCCTTTATGTTATTTTTTCAACTAAAGCAGGAAATAAACATTTTTTTTTGTCCAAATTTTTTTTATGTAAAGCAAAATATGATTATGAGTTTCAAATATATTACTCTTCAAGAATGATGTGCAATGTTGCTCTCTTCAGACTGCTTTCACCATCAGCTTTTTCAAATTCAGAAATAAACCCAATCACATCTAATCAATGCAAATCAAGATTATCATTCATTTATTTTATGGAATTCTAAATTTATTAGTATTAAAAAAAAAAAAAGATAATTTTGGAAGATAACCTGGCAAATCTTCTAATTTGTCAGCCATCTGTAGCAAATCCTTATGTTTTCGAAGACGAAAACTCTCTAGACGAATTACATGGTTGCCCTCATCAACTTCTTCTAGTTTAGTATTATCGGTGAAACGGATTGTGAATTGGTGGTTTGTGGTTTTGTATAAGGGCCCTGATTTTGAAAGATCAAAATCATGGATAATGTATCAAAAGCTCTTAAAATTTTCTAAATATCCTCATTAAGAGCCAAGAAGAAGATTTTATTGGACAATAGTCTTTAAAAAAAATGTAGAATTAGTCATTGAAAATTATTTTCTTCAAATTTAAGTGAATATTTAGATTCTTTCAGGCAATCATGAAAAGAGGAAAAAAAAATAGATCTAACTTAAAAATTTATCTCTCAATTATGAACATTTTTCAATAAAATATATTATAACAAACTACCTGCAATTCTTAATAATAGGAAAATAAACAAAGATAACAAAAATTTCTGATGTCTTAGCAATCAAGTAAGAACGAAAATAGATATATGTGATTAGAGTTTTTCCGATGTTTTAGCAACCAAGTAAGAGTTGAAATGTTCTAAGTGAATCCCCACCTAACTGAATGACTCACTTTCTAAATTGTTATTAATTTAAAGCTATCTGTTCACAGAAGGTTATCTTTAAGGAGAAATATTTTAACTATTTTTAAAAAAAGTAGATTAGGTTTATAAGATGACAAGGCATATTATCAAAAGAATCATAGGATTTTTAATTAAGTGCAATGACAACAATGACATTAATTTGTGTATATGATAATCCTACGACAATTAGAGAGTTTGGACATATGAGGGTTAATGTGTTAGAGATGATTTGATACTGCATTCAGTAATTCAGTTTATAACAGCATGTAGAAGGTGACTATAGCAATATACATGCATTAAGTAATAATTATTTTGATTAAAGTGATTCTAAAGAAAGAATACTTCTTCATCCAGCAACAGGAAATCAATACCCATCAGCTCTTTGTTTTTCTTAAAATTTCGTGCTTCACATTTTCGTAGAAGACGAATCAGAACACATCTCGACTCATTGTTCATGTTAAGATCATCAAGTGATGAGTATAATTGAGCATTTTTGGGAACCTTGTCAACTCTATTTTCCATTTTTTTTCTGTTATTTCTAAGTGATCTGTTTTCCAATAATTTCTAAGATGATTATGAACATTTTTATATATAAAATTGAGACCTTTTGGCTTACAAATTAAAGCCAAAAATATTGATGAGGTGAAAAAACTGTTGACAGGAAGTTGAAGAGGTAGAGGCAAAATCATTAAGATTCAAAACTATAACAGAAACCGTTATTTAAATGAATAGTGGGTTTAATTAGGCAACTGCCATTAATCCAAATGAAAATAGGGTTGGTGCCCCTGTCTTATAGTGACTTTTGGTGTCTTCTTGGCAGGTCTAATTTAGTCCTATACAATTTTATCATTTCTGAATTTGAATCTTTCCACACACTGAAAAAAACTAAAACATTATTTCTATTTTTTTAAACATACTACTTTATGCTGTTTGAACTAAACATTATCTTGCACAAATTCTATTATGCATTGTAGTAAAAAGGCAAATAGTATGACAATAACAGAATGCATGATATGATTAATACCTCATATGCCATGATCACAACAGCAGCAGCTTCTTACCTATCAGGACCAGTTTTGAACTCAGTAAGATACGTATGGACATCCTCTTTCCTGCACAAGTGGAGGAGGCTAATTATCTTGGCCTGAATTGAAAGCAACAATTGAGATTACAATAGATTAAAGCTTAGTCTCTCTGGTGTCATTGTGTCAACTGTGGCATCTCTACTAACTCTTTCAATGATTTTATATTCTCAAATATGTCATACTTGGGGATTAAGTAAAAAAAAAAATATTATACTTGCACAATTTAAGAGGTCAAATTACAGAAGGAATTCGCAGATTCTAGATACACGCATAATTAAATTACTCATTTGCAACGATTCTCCAACCTCAGCAGTCGTTTCCATTCTATGCGTCTTCTTTCTTCTCTTTCAATATAATATGCACTTTTAGTAAAGGGTTGTATTCCATTCTCATATTCATTCTCTCTATTCTTCATGTCAATGTCAATGAATCTTAGATTTACTATCACCTACCATTATGAACTGGATAAGTGAGCAGCTAGAGATTGGCCTATAAAGTGCAAAAATCAGAAACATGCTATAACAATCCATAGAAAATGATTTATGTTTGCTACCATAGCTGGAACATCTCATATAAAATTTTCCATATTTGCAGACAAGTTAGTGATTAAGGCTTTTTAGAAGTAAGAGGTGTCTATATTCCTAGAATCAATCTGAAATCTGGAATGCAAGTTACCAATTCAGAGATTATACAATATAGTTTCCCTTAAAAATCCTCCAAAAATTATTTTTTTGTGGCAATGTAACAATGTGAAGTCATTGACAATGACTCATAACAAATTGGTTTTTTTTCATTAGCTTCTCAGCATTCCATTTTCATTGCTTCACACATCATAATACCCTTCCAATATCACAAGCAACTCATTGTTCCTTGTAAACAAATGAGACCTCCCCACCCCTAATCGAAAAATCGAACGAAAAATGGAAGATGGAAACATGCTTGCTGCAGATTGCACTGTCATAACCTATTGCTGCCAATGCATGATCCTGCAAATCCTCATCTTCATACTGTTGAAAATTCCACGTAAAATGTTCAAAAAGACGAAAGAACTTTACGCGAAAAAATTCAGAGCCCGAAAGATGGTAGCAGCCAAGATTGAGCTTGCAAGATATGGGGAAGATAGCTTCAGATAGTACTAAAAACCTTTTTTAAAATTTCTCATATTTGTACAAACAGTTAGGATAGACTCAAATTTGTATAAATTGTTTGAATTTGTAAGTCCATTAGATCCAGTTCGAAAATATAAACATAAGTTGCTCATAAAATAATGAATATGTTATTAGATAACGGATATATGCACAATTAGTAACTTAGCATAAAAGGAGCTGCTCACGAAAATATAAACATAAGTTGCTCACGAAGGTTCAACCTGGATTCCCCTCTTTCTTCAGGAGTTGATCTATACTTTCCCTTTGTGAGAAGACAAACGAACTGGAAGGCAGAGAAATAGAAATCTGATCGATCAAAAGGGGGCCTTGTGAATTTAAGCAATATACTGGATGAGTAGTTCATGTTAGAAAATCGAGGACTGGTTTTGTGAGAGGTGAAAGAGTAATATATACACTATATTCCCCACATTTGATCCAAAAGATTCACTACGGAATGAACAAAACAATGGACTCAACATGAATTCAATTTTGTACAGATTGATCAATTAATTTAATTACTGGTAAGATAAACAAACAACTCAAAGGCCTAAAATAACATAAAGAAGCAGAAATATTCAATGATATTTGCATCAACCAAGTTAAGACATGCTCTACAACACATGAAATTAAATTATCAACAAAGTTTATAACCACACCCTGATTCCCCAATTTACACACATAAGAGCAGACACACATTGATTCCTCAATTTACACACATAAGAGCAGACCCACCTTGATTCCCCAATTTACACAAATAAGAAGCAGACACACCATTCAGAATCAACATCAACAATAGTATATTACCCTCTTCAATACCTCAATTTGCGAGAAAAGAGCATGTTCCCCTTTGGCTCTGTAGAAATAGTCATTGAGGCCACCATCTCCGACTCCGCCAACACCAACAGAAAAGATTTTTTAAAATTCCTCATATTTGTACAAACAGTTAGGATAAAATCTAATTTAGGACTGGTTTTTCCATTCTCAACCGAAACTGGAAAATAAATGAGAATAGTTATGCTTACAATTAAAATTTTATTACCGGGATGTAATCAATCATCTCAACAAATGTGGCAACTTTGCTCTATCCGAACTTGAAAGACCAGTCTGGAGCCCCCCAAAAATGAAGAATAGTTAAAAAAAATTAGGCAAAAGATGTCAATGAGTAACCTGAATTATCAAACACGTGATCACAAGTTGGTGAGTACTGAACTCAATAAAATGAAACAACAAGAGTTATTTGAGGACATCAAAAGGTATACCAAAGATAAGAGAAAAAAATTATTTACGTCCCATAACTTTTACCTTTTTTGAAAAACGTCCCAAAATAGTTAAAATTTTAATTTACGTCCCATAACTTTTTCAATTGCTTAATTTACGTCCAATTTTCACTAAAAATCCCAAAATTTATGTAAATGGGATGTAAATTGAGCAAATAATGAAGTTATGGGACGTAAATTAAAATTTTAATTAAAATGAGACGTTATACGAAAAAAATAAAAATATTCAACAAATGTGTACAATATACTATAAAATTAATGTAGTTTATGTTATACAATCAAATAAAAAAATAATTATTTATTCATAAATTAATTATTCATAAATTAACTTATTTTAATATAAAAAATAATTCATTTATTCAAAAATTAATTAATTATAATAAAAATCAATTTACTTACCTAATTCATTATTATAAAAATTATTAACTTACCTAATTAGAAAAAAATTATAATTACAATATAAGTATTATAAAATTATTTATTTATTTTAAAGTAATCAAATAAATATAAAAATTTATCTAAGTACTACACAAAGTGGGTCCACATATTTTTGTACGAACTAATATCAAATTAAAAATTATATAATAAAATGAAAAACAATAAAATTAACAAATTGTTAAAAAATATATTGTTCATCATCATCTTTCAATTACCTTGGGTAAGGGGTGAAAATTTTGGATATATATATATATATATATATATATATATATATATATTTGTGTATTTTTTTTTTTATTTGGAGATTTTAAATATTTGTGGATTTTTGTATTTATTTAAAATATTAAGATTATTTTTAAGTTTTAATAAGAGTTTTTGACAATTTTAATAAAAAAATTATTTGAGATTTTTATTATTTTAAAGATAAAATTTATATTTATTTGTGTACGTTAGTTGATTTTTTAAATTAGGTTAATTGAGTTTTTAAATAATTAATTAGGTAAGTTAATTGGTTTTTCTAGTAATTAATTGACTTTAGGAATAAATCTTAGTTTTTTTTTTTCATATTATATTTTTTTTTATATTATGAAAAATTATTTACTTATTTAAATATTATTCTAAATTTATTTTCATATATTTTAAAATATTATTTAGTATTTTAATTAATATTAATAATTTATTTTATAATAATATTGTAATTATAATTTTTTTTAAGTTAATAGTAATTTTTAATAAATTAAGTAAGTTAATTGATTTTTATAATAATTAATTAATTTATGAATTGTTTTTTTATTTGATTGTATAACATAAACTACTTTAATTTTTTTGTGAATTGTACACATTTGTTGAATATTTTTATCTTTTTCGCATAACGTCCCATTTTAATTAAAAATTTAATTTACGTCCCATAACTTCTTTATTTGCTCAATTTACGTCCCATTTACATAAATTTGGGGATTTTCAGTGAAAATTGGACGTAAATTAAAATTTTAACTATTTTGGGACGTTTTTTAAAAAAGGTAAAAGTTACGGGACGTAAATAATTTTTTTCTCCAAAGATAATAATTAATTTCATCCAAAAGTTTCTATTAAGAATTTTTTTTTTCTTTCTAGAATGCACATCAAAATCCAGCACTTTAAATTAAACAATGAGGACATAAGAGAATATCTGAGCAAGAAGGTGTCGTGATTGTATACAAATTCTATACAATCGACACTATCCAACTAAACCAATGCCAACACCAACAGAAAAGCTTTTTTAAAATTCCTCATATTTGTACAAATAGTTAGGATAGAATCAAATTTAGGACTGGTTTTTTGAGAGGTGAAAGATTATTATATACACTAATAACCTATATCCCCCACATTAGATACAAAAGATTCACTACGGAATGAACAAAACAATGGACTCAACATGAATTCAAAGAAAAAACTGATTACCATATCTTACCTTATTTTTTACATGTACAATTCATATGAAGGAAAATGCTTTGTGTGAATTCTCAAGACTTATATATCACTATGATTAATCTCAGATCAAGGCTTATTTTACAACTTCCAACCAAATAATCAATCTCATGAAAAAGGGAAAAAAATATGAAAATTGACCACCCCGATTAAAACCAGCTTATGCAAAGAAAGAAAAATTAAGACATGGGAAAGGAACATGAATATATCAAATTAATAACATGTATATAATCTCTGTGGAGCTTTCCTGCTGGTCAAGAAATCCTTTTGACACCTGCAGTCATGTAAATTAAAAAATAAATACAACTTGTTAAGAATATAATTGATGGTTAGAAAATCTGCATCTTTGCAGTTATATTCAATATCGCGATACTTACAGTGTTGGAATCAGAAGTCTGATTCACAGTTCCATTATCTGATACTGAGGCCCTTGGGGAGGAGCCTTCCTCTGATCCCTCTCGCACTGGTGAAGGTGGTTGTGGGGGTGGAACATAGGAAACTTTCAACTTGCATTCTTCAACAAGATTTCCCGACTCTTTGCTGAACTGGAAAAGGAAAAAGAAATAAAAAAGACAGAAGCTGAAAGGTAACGATTTCTGGCTAGATCCCCACATTCCAACTTAAACAGGACACTAAAAACCAAAATGTTATGTAACAAAAAAAAAGAATCCTTGAAGAGATATTTAAAACACAGTTAAAAAAAATTAAATCCATGGACAATTGCATATTTCAATCAAATATTTTGTGAAAAATGTAGAAATGAAAGAAGTTCAGAACTGAAATTTGTGCACAAATAGAGGAAAGAGTACGCCGGTAAAAGAGATGAAGACTGAAACAAATTACCTTACCTCCACGTACCTTGATCATGGAGGAAGAGAAAGATAAATTAAGGAAATAAAATTAAATCTTATAAGAATTATATCAAACAATTAGTTAGTTGAATCCCTTCTTACAAAGCCTCAATTAAGAAACTAAATTCCCCTCAACATTATGTCAAACACCTGATGGGCGTTGCTCACTCCATCATTGGACACATCCCCTCATGTTTCAAGCCAAGAAACAGGGTAGTCTCAAGTACTATACAAAACATTTCAATGATCATCATATAAATCAATTCAATTTATATTATATTACTACTAAAATTTAAGTTTTATTATACACTCAATTTCACCAAAGAAAATAGTGTAGTAAATAGATTACTTCAAATTGCTCTAATTTACTTCTTCTCCTTTAAACCTCAACAGACGATTACTAACTCAAATCCATCTGCTCACGAAAATATAAACATAAGTTGCTCACGAAGGTTCAACCTGGATTCCCCTCTTTCTTCAGGATTTGATCTATACTTTCCCTTTGTGAGAAGACAAACGAACTGGAAGGCAGAGAAATAGAAATCCGATCGATCAAAAGGGGGCCCTGTGAATTTAAGCAATATACTGGATGAGTAGTTCATGTTAGAAAACCAAAAGTTTCTATTAGGGATTTTTCTTTCTTTCTAGAATGCACATCAAAATCCAGCACTTTAAATTAAACAATGAGGACATAAGAGAATATCTGAGCAAGAAGGTGTCGTGATTGTATACAAATTCTATACAATCGACACTATCCAACTAAACCAATGCCAACACCAACAAAAAAGCTTTTTTAAAATTCCTCATATTTGTACAAACAATTAGGATATAATAAATTTTGGACTGGTTTTTTGAGAGGTGAAAGATTATTATATACACTAATAACCTATATCCCCCACATTAGATCCAAAAGATTCACTACGGAATGAACAAAACAATGGACTAAACATGAATTCAATTTTGTACAAATGGATCAATGAATTAGGGCACATACTCAGTTTCAATCACAAAGAGGCAAAATACACGCGGGCCAGCTATCAGATCTAGACATGATGTTAAATTTCTTGATTAGCAATAATTATGCAGGTAACCGAGTTTGAAGGAAGAAGAAACGCATATATGAATTAAACAATCGATCTGAAATTTTTTTTAAAAAAAGGATAGGCGTAGAAGAAGATTGGCTTGCCTGATCGGTGATATTGAGATCGCGAATTCTGATCTTCTCCAATATTTTGATGACAAATGGTTCACCGGTTTCCAGATTTCTGGCGAATTTGACTTTTCCAAAGCTACCTTCTCCCAAAGTTCTTCCTAATTCGTACTTCCCCAATCGCATACCCTTCTTCGTCTTGCCTCGTTCCTCTCCCTACTACAACAATCTGTCTTCTTCACCTCCTCCTCCTCCTTCTTCACCTCTGCTGGCGTGCAGTAATACCATAATACTCCTAATAACAAACTCTAATCTCTTTGGCTCCCTCCCTCACACTCGGATGATTTTTGGTTCGAAACGTCTCCCTAACTTCGCCTATTTGTTCTCTTCTGCCCTGATGGTGAGACGCGAGAAGACAAACACACGGTGAAAGGTGAAACGGTGATGGTGAGACGCGAGACGACACACACAAAGAAGAAAGGGAATTAAATAATGACGTGGCATACACATGTCAAGATCTGGAGAGCCACGTGTCAAGCTCAGGAGAGAGTTTTCCTCCTTTTATATATATAGATTTTCTCTCTCTAATTCACTTTTTTTTTTCACCAAAACTATTTCAGATTCATTTTTAAATTTCAATTGACTCTCTCCAAAATCCCCTCTTTATCTCTCTCTTTCGACAATCCATGGAGGCGACCCACAGAAACAGATGCGGCTCTATTCCCATTTTTTGTGGCGACAATGGCCGAGGAGGTGGTGCGTTTTTGTGTTCTTTTCTTCAGATTTTGAAAAACGTTGATAATTACTTTGAACTACTGTAATTCTTCTTGGAACCTGGGTTTTAGTTTTTTCAATTTAGGGGTAAATCTTGTAATGTTTGCTTGGTTTACATTTGGACATACGGTCGCGTGATTCCAGAGGCAGAGATTTGGGGGAGTCGCGGTGGTGCTGCAACGGATGGGCGGCGGAGCTCTATGCGTTGGACGGCGATGGCCGCGCGTGTTGGTCGATGCGCAGGAGCGGTGCGGCGCTATAGTTGCGCCGGTGGGCGCTGTTGTTTCGGCGGAGAGATGACACGACAGGTAGGGTCGCGCGGTCGGCGGCCACACAGATTCTGTGTCTACCGATGCCGGCTATTTCCAAGGCGGCGACGGCGGCGGCCACACAAATTTTAGGGCAAGGGGCTAGGGTTCTCCCCTCCCAATGAGCTTTCTAATGAGTTACTAATGGTCTAGAATTTGCCAGCCCAGATGTGCACCCCAGTTTCATTTAATACACCCCCAGGATTCACACCCCTAGTTTCACTCGATACACCCCTCCTATGCGCACCACCAGTTTCACTCGATACACCTCTCCTGGGCTCGATACACCTCTCCGGAGTGCACCCACTGATCTTCTTAGTTCACCCCGTTTCAGAAAATTGATTCGTATTTTTTTTCATATTTTTTCATATGTATTGATTTTGTTTTCCAATTTCAAATTCTGAATTGGGGGATTTTTTTTTTCTTGTATGTTTCTTAAATCCTAATTTATATTTTCAATAGTTTTATATTCATCAAGTAAATCATCCGATTGGATATTATGTGAAATTTTTTGAAGATCAAGCTCGTCTATCGATAAGAAACTTTGTATATGCATTGTTTACTCAGTATATGCATTATTTGTTGCTAATATGCAATATGTGTATGCATTATATATTGTTCGTATGCAATATGTGTATGCATTATATATTGTTCGTATGCAATATGTATATGCAATATTTGTTGTATGCAATATGTATATGCAATATTTGTTGTTAGTATGTAAACATATACTCAATATAATGAAATATTATAATGTAATATTATATAAAAAAAACTAAATAAAATAGAAATAAAAAATTATTCTATAATTTAAAATTTGAATCTAAATAATTTTTGAATAAAAGTAAATATAGTAAAAAATCTTAATAAAGAATCTGATTAAAATATTTTGAATAAAAAAGCATAATAAAATTTAAATAAAATATGAATAAAACTTGAACAAAACAAATAAACTGAGTAAATTAAAATTCTTAACAAAATTTGGAAACTGATTTGATTGAAAAACAATATAAGTTAAATTCAAATGAGAGGAGGAAGCTTGAAAGTTTTGAAAAAATTCACAATGGGACAAAGAGGGTAGATGAAGGACATAATGGTCACTTTAACTACATCTTTGTAGATCTTAGTATTACAATTTTTGAATGGTAGATATATGTAATGGGCCCTAGCCCATTGTAGATATATGTAATTTTCAAATTAAAATATGGGCGCGGCTAAACGCACCCCAGTTTCCTATGAGTACACCCAGGGGATGAGAACACACACAAATCGGATGAGGACACCCACCTGGAAAACCCAAATTTACCCTCAATCTCAATTAAATTCTCATTCTCTCTTTTCTCAATTCAGACACCCACTTCTTCTTCTCCGTCAAAAAAAATTCAGCCACCCTTTCTTTCAAATCTCCGGCGAGGCCCTCCCCGTTCGCGGCCGTAGCCACCGCCGCCTCCCTCTTCCCCCTTTTCCCTACCACCCACGCGATGCAGCCCCAGCCGACGCGACCCCACCGCCGCCCTCTCCCAGCCGCAAAACCAGCCGCCGGCCGCCGCTGCCAACGCCCCCTCCCCGCAACCCAGCCGACGCGCCCCCTCCCCGCAACCCCGTCTGGCCGCCCCCTCCCTCTCGTTGGCCCAGCCCTCGCCGCGGCGGCCCAGCCACTGCCTTGGGCCGTCGCGGCCGTCTACCTCTCCCCTTCGCGGCGGCAGCCTCTCCCCCTCCCCTTCATCGCACCCACGCCCGTCGCCGGCACCCACGCAAGGTAAGTTTTTTTTTTTAATATTTTTTTTACAGAAATTAGGGTTTTGAAAATTTTAGAAAATTAGGGTTTTTAGTAGTGAACATATTGAGTTTGTTTTGGAAAAAATTTCGAACATATTGTGTTTGTTTTGGAAACAATTTCGAACAACTTGAGTTTGTTTTGGAAAAAATTTCGAACAAGATGTTCGATCTTTTTTTTCGAACAAATTTGATTTGTTTTGGAATTTTTGTTCGAACATATTGAGTTTGTTTTGAAAAAAAATTCGAATATGTTGAGTTTGTTTTGAAAAACATTTCGAACATGTTTATTTGGAAATTTTTTCGAGCATTTGTTGTTTTGGATTAATTTTTGTTGCAATTTTGGAGTTTTTTTTTTGGTTGAATGGTGGTGGTGGTGGTTGAGGAGAGGTGGTGGTGGTGAAATAGAATGGGTGGGTGTACTCATCCTCGTTTTTTTCATAAATTTTAACCTATGGGTATATTGGACATTTCACAGGTCCTGAAAGATTAAAAAAATGTTTTGTGGGTGTACTCATAGGAAATCCGGGTGCCTTTAGCCGCGCCCTTAAAATATATATAAACTGTCACAGAGGCTTCAATAAAAAAAGACAAAAAATTCAGTTAGATTGCGGATCTCTGATGACTGGGCTGTACAGGTCATTTCAGATTTACCAGATTTTAAGTTCAACGACCCAATGTATTTTTTGGCCCGTAATCTAGCCCATTATGCTGCCCGTTTCTCCTTATTGCAAACCCGTTTATGCAAATGATCTTATGTGGCAAGGTTGTTTGACTATCAAACAAAGAATTAAGCTAGGTTCTATTGATTGTTGCTTAATAAATGTTCATAAGCAAGTGAGAGCGAAATTAAGATGTGAGAAGAATGAAAAAAAAAAAAATCGTCTCAATTACAAACTTAAATTTGTAGAGAGGTGTAGAATTAATTCATTTTTATTAATTCTTACTCGTCGAATTATCGACTCTACTATCTGGGGAGTTGAGGAGACACATCTACTGAACAATTTAATATGAGTAAAGTTGTTTTTAGTGGAATTGAACCTAGAACGTGTGAACGTGAGTTTAAAACTCTAATACCATGAAACAATTTGATCTCGTTTAAAAGTTCGAAAATGTGTAGAATTAATTCATTTATATAATTATTTCCCTAATATAGAGAATAATGTTTGCTTAATGCATTTAGATCGAGTGTATTAGTTATGTCAAAGACCCTTTAAATGTTACATGCAAGTATGCGTTGTAGTTGTACCGTACTATTTCAATTAATATGAACAATATTTATACTTTTTGACCTCACACATACATATAACCTAATTAATTTTTTTTAACTTTATTCTTATAAAAATTTACAAAATTAAAACTACACCTTTATCAAAACTCTACCCATTACATTAATTTCTTAAAATGTTAAGTAAAAAATGGTACTCCATTAAACGCCATTTTGTAATTCTAATTCATTTCCAAATTTGAAAGATCCACTAGCTAGCTAGTATAATACTCCATCCGTCCTGAGATGATTTGCACGGTTTGACCGACATACATTTTAAGAGAATGAAATTTAGTAGTTGATAGTGTAAGATAAATGAGGGGTATTTTAAGTGATTTAACGAGGGGTAAAGTGGATTTGGTGAGATGTAAAGTAAAATGTAGAGTAGTAAAAAGGAGTGACAATTTTAAAAATAAAATGATGTTGAAAGAATATTAATTTTATGAAGTATTTCCATATTGGAAGTGTAAAAGTAATCTTAAGACGTCTCAATAAAAAAATGTACAAATAATAACAGGATGAAGGCAGTATAGAGAAACAATGATTTATGAAATTATATTTTCATTGAGTGATTGTAAAGAAGTACAAGGGAGTATATATATATATATAAGAGGATATCTAATCTATATCTTAACAACTAGATAAGATCTAAATCTAATCAAGAAAAATAAATATTTACAATATAATATATCTTAATATATTATATATCCAATACGCCCCCTCAAGATGGAGCACCATAGAAGAGTCCAATCTTGACCATAAGCATTTGAAGACGAGAACGAGCAAGTGGTTTTGTGAGAGCATCGGCTAGTTGGTCTTCGGAAGACACGTGTGAAACACGTAGTTGAGAAGTCTTGATCAAGTCCCGAAAAAATTGGTAGTCAATAGCAATATGTTTCATCCGGGAATAAAACACGGGGTTAGAACAAAGATACGTGGCTCCAATATTATCACAATAGATGGCAGGGAGAGTGTCGATGGGAAAACACAATTCTTGAAAAAAAGATTTCAACCATTGTACCTCAGAAGTTGCAGATGCAATGGCTCTATATTCTGCTTCTTTTGAGGAGCGAGCTACCGACTTTTGTTTCTTGTAGGACCAGGAGATGCGATTTGGTCCAAGAAAGACAACATAAGCACTTGTAGATGTACGATCATCAGAGTTTCTAGCCCAATCAGCATTAGTGAAGCAATGTAGAAGAGTTAGGGCGGAGGGTGATTCCAACATCTCTTGTTCTATTTAGGTATCGAAGAAGACGCTTGACAGTACTCCAATGAGTTATGGTAGGAGTATGCATGAATTGGGATAATTTATGTACTGCAAAGGCAATATCGGGTCTAGTAAGTTTGAGATATTGGAGACTTCCAAGAACTTGACGATATTGGGTGATATCAGCGGGGGATGATCCATCGGATAAAGATAAACGAGTAGAGGTGGAGAGAGGTGTTTGAACAGGTTTAGAAGTGATCATGTTGAAACGAGTAAGAAGGTCAACGATATACTTACGTTGGGAGAGAAAGCATGATGTTTTAGTACGAAGTACTTCCACACCTAAGAAGTAGAAAAGGGAGCCTAAATCTTTGACATAAAATTTTGTGCTTAGGTCTGAGGCCACTTTAGTGAGAAAAGGAAGGTTATTTCCTGTAAGGATAAGATCATCAACGTATACAAGAAAATATGCAATAAGACCGGATTTGTTGTACACAAAGAGAGATTCATCAGATTTGGTGTGAATGAAACCAATGCTTTCGAGGAAGGTTCGAAGAGCAAAATACCAAGTACGAGGTGCTTGTTTTAGGCCGTAGATGGATTTGTGTAACTTACAAACGTATGTGGGGAAGGTTTTGTCAAGAAAACCGGGAGGTTGAGCCATGAAAACGGCGTCAGATAAAGAACTGAAAGTGTGCTGTGGTATAGTGTATAAAGTGTTTAAGTAAAAACAGATTAATGTTGTACTAAATGTTGAGACAAACAGTACAACACTGACTCTAACAGAATATCATAAATAAGTAGACAGCGGAAGACTTGAAACACTAAAAACAAACGAGACACAATGGAAATATTTTTCACATAGATTTTATAAATAAAAATCTATGTGAGCCTTACGGCGAAATATCAATAATTATCTTCAAGTATAAATGTTGTGTGAAATGTTACAACAATAACCTTCACAATAGAAACTACAAAAGAGGTAGGTGCCCTGTTCTAAAAACGATCTAAGTGTATGAATTATACACTGCCGAAATGCTAGTCCTATCTATGATTACACTCTCGATAGATAAATAAAAGCGCACAGTCATACGGGTGGGATACTTCGTATGAACTAAAAGGTATAACTATTGGGGCCACAATTTCCTAACAGGATGAACACTAGTCTAGGATATTGATCGAATAGAATACACTAAATAATGGAGCCATCCTTCGGTATTTATAGAGTGATATGCGAATTCTAGAGGCTTCCATATTTGAGATCCTATTTTTTAGGACCTCAACTTCCATGATCTTTCTAGATCTTTCCACAATGCTCCAGGTCGATTTACAAGGTTCCAAGGTGGTCTAGCACGTTCTGCAATGTTCTGGAATCTTCCAGGTTCCAGATCCTTGTAGAAGCTTCTAGATCCTGCCAGAAACGCGACAACATTTAGATCAACATTTAATGTAGCATTTTAGAGAAGACTTAGAAAATTCTTGGAAGGTCAAATTAAGATGTTATTGATAATGTTAAGGCATTCAAGAGTTAACAACATCTACAGGAACCATAAAGGAAAGCATTGATCACATCAAACTGTCGAAGTGGCCAATTTTTAGTGACTGCAATGCTTAGGACTGCTCGAACGGTTGCTGGTTTGACCACAGGACTGAACGTTTCTGAAAAATCAACTCTGGGGCGTTGATGAAAGCCCTTGGCCACAAGTCGAGCTTTGAATTTGTCCAAGGAACCATCCAGTTTTCTCTTGATGCGGAATACCCACTTCGAACCAACAACATTAACCGAATCATCAGGTGGTACTAAATCCCAAGTACCGTTTCTGAGAAGGGCATTAAATTCAGATGACATGGTCTCCCTCCATCGTTCATCTTTTAATGCCTGAGAGACGCAACTAGGTTCAAGAAATAGAGGGAGGAGTGGTTTTGAAGGAACCGAAGTGATGAGGCTGGTAGTCGGGAGTTTTGAACGACGTCGGACAACGACTACAAGTAGGGGTGGAAATAAGCCAGGCCAGGCTTTGTATGAAAAAGTCTAGGCCTATTTAAAAAAAATTAGCCTAAGTCTGGCCTATTCTCTATAATAGACTTTTTTTATGGGTTTGACTTGGCCTTTTTAGTAAACAGGTCAGGCCTACGAGCCTTTTAGAAGCCTATTTAAAATTTATTCAATACAAAAATTTAAAAATGCAATTTAATATTTGAAATTACAGATAAATTCATGATCAAAATAAGTGCAATAGATTGATAAATTCAAATAAAAACTAAAAAATAGTTTCTCAAGTACAAAAATAGCTTTAATTTACTATTAATGTTAACATTATATGTTAAGAATTATTTTATTATAAAATATATAAAAATATTTATATACAATTATATATATACATAATTTAAATTGGTCGGCCTGATAGGCTCATAAGGCCTTATACAAGGCCTAAGCCCGGCCTACTTAGGTAAATAGGCTTTTTAAAAAGCCTTAGCCTGACTCATATTATAAATAGGTCAGGCCAGGCCCATAATAGGCCAGGCCGTAGGCCCCTATCGGGTGGCCCGACCTATTTCCACCCCTAACTACAAGGAAGAATGTCGGATCGAGGCGTTAGCCAGACGACTCGTTGATACCATATAGATAAACAATGATTTATGAAATTATATTTTCATTGAGTGATTGTAAAGAAGTACAAGGGAGTATATATATAGACCTAATCTATATTTTAACAACTAGATAAGATCTAAATCTAATCAAGAAAAGTAAATATTTACAATATAATACTCCCTCCGTTCAATTTTATTATGCCCACTTCTTCGGGCACGGGTTTTAATTAATATTGATTAGTTTATTCATAAAGTAGATAAGTTGAGGGTATGATGAGTATTGTGGGGTCCATTTGTAAATAAATGTTTGTTTATGAATAAAGTGAATGATAAAGTGGGTAAATAAGTGATGTAGAAGAGTGGAGATAAAGTAGTATGAATAGTATTATTTCTAAAAAAGGTATGAACATAATAAAATTGAACAATCAAAAAAAGAAAGTGGGAATAATGAAATTGGACGGAGGACTATATCTTAATGTATTATAAATCCAATAGGGAGAACCGTATAAGACTTCCTGGTAATTAAAGAGGTACAACGCGTATTTGAATATGATATGGTTATATTTTGGCACAGGATCTGATACATAAATTCTTCTTAATTGTCCACCATTCTATACAGTTTTTTGGTTAACAATTGTGTATATATATATAGACTCCAAAATTGACCACATCTTTGAAAATTATTGAAATAGGGGTTCCGAATTAATAATTAAAGAATTCAGTAACAAACATGGGGTGGGGGGATACCGTTATTGTATACAAGCACCTATAGAAATTGAAAATACTGAGAATACAATTTTTAATTTTTTTTTATATATACTCATGAAATTTTGGATATATATGGTGAGTGCATTAAAAATTTCAGTATTTCTGTGAACGCTGAAATACTAATCATTTTTTCTTATATGAACATGCATACCAATTACTAAATCATATTTAAATTTTGATATGAAATGATATAGAAATTAAACATCATTTAGATTACTATGATTATTATTTTTGTCCGATGCAAATTGATAATTTCTAGATATTAACTAGTGTCAATTTTATACTTTCATTATAATATTACTATATATGATATTTAGAGATCACTATGAGTTTTTAGGTATAAAAAATAGACCGATTAGACGGTCCAAAAATGTTCGACTAGAGATTTTCGACTTCTACACTATTGCTTTTAATAGATAAATTAACAATTTGAAGGTGAAAATAACATTTCTTTTTAAAATGATTCTCCCTCGTTCCAAATTCATTATGTCTATTTCTTCGAGCACAAGTTTTAATGAATTAATATTGATTATTTTATGTATAAATTAAGTAGATAGGTAGGGGACATGCATGACAGAGTATTGTGGGGTCCACATATAAATAAAGTGGTTGTTAATTATGAATAAAGTGAATGACCATTTGAGTAATTATAAGTGATGGTGGTAAGATATATTGAGATAAAAATTGTGTGAATAGTACTTTCTCCGTGTTTTACTTGACTATTCATTTAATCCGGACACGAGTTTTAATGTAAAAGTTGTTTAATACTTCAATAATAAAATAAATAAAGTGATAAAGTAAATAATGTGCTAAAGTGATAAAATTACTTCATTTTTAGGAAATGAATCATCTAGTAAAAAAATCTGATTAGAAAGATAAATAAGTAATATAGTAAAATATGGAGGAAGTATTATTTTAAAAAAGAGAATAAACATTAAATAATAATAATAAAAAGGTAAGAATATATCACAATGCAAGACTTGCCCATAATCATATTCCACTACGTATAGACTTCTTGCCTTATAGACAATTTATTTTCCACAGCAATGAAGTGGTAGACTATGGCTATTATTATATTAACTATTAACTGGTAGACTATGGCTATTATTATATTAACCATTAACTAGTGTTTGATTAAAATAAAATTGATTTTTATTTGCTTATTTAGTTAAAAGTTTTTAGAAAAAAGAAATTGAAAATTAATAAAAAGTCATTTTCAATTATTAAAGACTTTTTGATCAATTTTTTTTGTAGTACCATCATTACGGTATTACTATGATTTTGAAGTATAAAAAAATGGTCCGTGTCCAATTAGAGATTTTCAACTTCTACCCCTTACTTTTAATAAATAAAATATTAATTTTAAGGTGAAAAGTTGATACACGTGATATGCAACACTAAATAAACAACCGCAAGTATACGGCGTCAATTGTAGCGTGATAAACACGAGGTCGATCCCACAAGGAGGTTAAGCGTAAAAGGGTAGTTTGCTAGTCGAGTTCTAAGTAGACGTGATCGATAATTTGAAAGTGGAATTACCCCTAAGATTGTCTAACAATGTGTCACAAATAATCAACGTAAGAGTAAATAGAAAGTCGATCAAATACCATGCAATTCAATAAAACGAATGTAAAACGGATTGAGACTCAAAGAAAGAAGGTGGGTTCCAAGGCAATTGTAGTACTTAGATGTCCGTTTATGAATGTTATCTCGTTTAAATGACCATTAAGGTTATCTCATATAGGGTGATCACAAAAGAAGAACTAATCGATCTCTCGATACAAATTAATCCAAAGAACGCATGCAACATAAGCTCGTATGTCTACATCACAAATATTACACCATCTAAAATAGCTCCTAAGATCATTTGATTCCCTCTCCGATAATTAATCCTCTCTCGAGATCATAATAATACCGGGTTGCACATTCGCATACGATTAAATGGAATAAATCTCTCGATACTACCCCAATTAACAATGGATCAAGCAAATCATTATGACCACTAACAACATGCTTTGCAATGGATAATTGAATATGCAAATAAGAAATAAACACCAATTAAAGCAAGAAATTACTCATAAACATCAATCCAAATCTCTACAATGCCTTAGAACCACAAATGTGTTCAAATTACAAAATCCAAATGAAATAACTAAATAAAAAGAAAGGGGAAGAGAAAGCTTAGTCTAGAATGCGGTAGGGAATGGAATTCCCAAGCTAATGCCTCCTCTCTTGCATGGATTGGTGAAGAGATGAAGAAAATATGGTCAAAACACCTCCAAATATGTGTAACTATGTGTGGGAATTGAGAAATTGGGGGAGGATGTCTTGGATTTCAAGAAAGATGGCTTATATAGTGTTGGGGTAGGGTTTGGGGATAAGTTTTGCACTTAAGTCCCTCAAAAATGGCCAAATTTCACTAAAAACCCCGAGTTTGAAAGTGGCCCGGCCGGGCGATAACTTCGTATACTGAATTTGGCCAAAAAAACGTGCGGGGGTGTATTTATCAAAAATCTGGGTGTAGATCGGCCTGGCCGGGCGGAAAAGTGGCCCGGCCGGGCGGAAGTTTCGTATTGCTTTTCGGCCTCCAACTTCGTCCCTTCGTATCTTGAGCTTCCGACCTCCGATTGACTCGATTCCTTTTGCTATTCCACTCCATTTTTCGAGACGAATCCAACCGTGCACTCCTCTTCTTGATCCAGTAAAGTATGGTTGGTGTTTTGCTCCAAATTCCATCGTATTTCCTATAAAATCGACAAAACACAACCCTTCTCTTATTTTGGCTCAAACAATCATAATCAATGCATAAATCAATGAAATCCACATCAAAATACGCTTCACATATGCCTCGAAAACGTGTAAATTCCACCCGAATCAAACTCCCCCAAACTTAAAATGTTGTTTGTCCTCAAACAACTAAGCACTTAAAGCAATGAGGGTGGAATGATCACAATGGAATATTCAATGCAAATCACACATGCAAAGTAAGATGTAATGATATCTCTTTCTCAAAGTGCATTTCTCAATGAAGGTCATAGGCTCATTATTGCAATTCACACTCATGGATCAAAGAATGCATAAACACACAACACATTGTGAATGGGAAACACAATCCAAATGCTCAAGTCCTCTACTCACATGACAAAGTGTTTCTCTCAAACACACAAACAAATTGAGGATATTAATGCAATCATCAACCAAGTTATGCTATGCAATCACCATATGCTTGCCCAACTTCTACTTTTCACAACACTCAAATGCTCAACAATGTGATCAATAGGACTTAATCAAGGATGTAACATTGGCTCTTTGGTCAAGGTGGGGTAAATTTGGATGAAGTAACTCATAAACTAGTGGAGAGCGAGAGATAAAGACGCATAAACACATCTCAAAAACTTCTCAAGATAAAGTTACAATTCCGCGGATTGCAACTCAAAAACTCTAACTTCCACAATTTATTTGTTCTCTTTTAAGCACATTCTACACCACAAAACCATTGAACACTTTTTTTTTTCTTTTCAAGCTTTTGGGGCTCTTTGTCCCTCTTTTCTTTTCCTTGATTTTCTTTTCATCTTTCTCTTTTTCTTTCAACTTTTCCATTTTCTCCTTTCACCAAAGATATTCATTCAATGCACATGCTTTCCACTTTGTCTTTTATCCTCCACTAAATATAGGTATCAAAAGGCTAAAAAGGGCTAAGTGGTTAACATTGTAGTTTGCCAAGAAAATGAGGAATTAAGCTCAAGGGGCTAACTACGGAAAATTACTTCGATTTTGGGAAATTTTGGCTAAGTGACTCTTTTAGAACAAGATGGCCTATATCACATCACAAAGTTTCACAATCAAGCTTTCAAACAAGAACTTGGGCAAGTTCTAGGATCACTAGCAATAACCTAGTCCACTCTCAAATGAACTAAACCGGATTACATGCTCGATTTAAGGTTCAATTCTCACCGGTTTATTCAATAGAACTCTCACATTCATCAAATGTCCCCAAACAACAACACATCATGCATCCATGCTATCAAAGATCACAAATATGAACACAATCATGATACTATATTCCAACACCAATTATGCCTACATTCAAAGCAAATAGACATCACCACAACTACCCAACATGTGATCAAAACCAACTTAACCAATATAATCATGTGAAAGCCAAGTGTGCGCCGGTGCAAAATGTGACACAAGTAGAATGACGAACCGGTGCAAGGGTAACAACTAGTAGAAAAATAAAAGAAAAATAACTCCCCCAAACTTAGAATTTTACTATGTATAAATTCTAAGTTTGGGGCTACAAATTGTTACCTCCCTCCTTGCACATCCAATGCTTCTTCAAAGATCACCATTGCAACACTTGCTTCCTTTTTCCAAAGTTGGCCTTGCTTCTTCTCCATTCTTCAAGATGTGCTATCCATAGTACTCTTCATCCATACCTACAAAATAAACCAAGCTATCAACACTACTAAAGCAATAAAAACACGAAAGCAATAAAATCTTGGGTTGCCTCCCAAGAAGCGCTATTTTTAACGTCCTATGTCGGACGGTTCTTCCTTGAGGGGAATATCAAGTCACCCCCTTGTCATCCTTGTTCTTGATTTGGGGGAGTTTTTAAAGAAAACTCCCCCAAACTTGGCCTTCTTGCCCATCTTCAACTCATGCTCTTCCACTTGGGGGTCCTCTTTCACAGCATTGACCTTCAAATCTTCTCCTAGCTCGGGTGATCATATGCCATGTCTAGACAAGAGTTCAAAAGAAAGTAAGAATCGCAAGTGGAATCAAAGTAAAACACACAAATATTTTTGGATTTTTGCAAATAAAGAAAGCAAGTAAAATGTCTAAACTAAAACTCTCCTAACCTACACTCTAGAGCTATAAACCTCCCCGGCAGCGGCGCCATAAACTTGATACACGTGATATGCAACACTAAATAAACAACCGCAAGTATACGACGTCTATTGTAGCGTGATAAGCACGAGGTCGATCCCACAAGGAGGTTAAGCGTAAAAGGGTAGTTTGCTAGTCGAGTTCTAAGTAGACGTGATCGATAATTTGAAAGTTGAATTACCCCTAAGATTGTCTAACAATGTGTCACAAATAAACAACGTAAGAGTAAATAGAAAGTCGATCAAATACCATGCAATTCAATAAAACGAACGTAAAACGGATTGAGACTCAAAGAAAGAAGGTGGTTTCCAAGGCAATTGTAGTACTTAGATGTCCGTTTAAGAATGTTATCTCGTTTAAATGGCCATTAAGGTTATCTCATATAGGGTGATCACAAAAGAAGAACTAATCGATCTCTCGATAAAAATTAATCCAAAGAACGCATGCAACATAAGCTCGTATGTCTACATCACAAATATTACACCATCTAAAATAGCTCCTAAGATCATTTGATTCCCTCTCCGATAATTAATCCTCTCTCGAGATCATAATAATACCGGGTTGCACATTCGCATACGATTAAATGGAATAAATCTCTCGATACTACCCCAATTAACAATGGATCAAGCAAATCATTATGGCCACTAACAACATGCTTTGCAATGGATAATTGAATATGCAAATAAGAAATAAACACCAATTAAAGCAAGAAATTACTCATAAACATCAATCCAAATCTCTACAATGCCTTAGAACCACAAATGTGTTCAAATTACAAAATCCAAATGAAATAACTAAATAAAAAGAAAGGGAAAGAGAAATTTTAGTCTAGAATGTGGTAGGGAATGGAATTCCCAAGCTAATGCCTCCTCTCTTGCATGGATTGGTGAAGAGATGAAGAAAATATGGCCAAAACACCTCCAAATATGTGTAACTATGTGTGGGAATTGAGAAATTGGGGGAGGATGTCTTGGATTTCAAGAAAGAGGGCTTATATAGTGTTGGGGTAGGGTTTGGGGATAAGTTTTGCACTTAAGTCCCTCAAAAATGGCCAAATTTCACTAAAAACCCCGAGTTTGAAAGTGGCCCGACCGGGCGATAACTTCGTATACTGAATTTGGCCAAAAAAACGTGCGGGGGTGTATTTATCAAAAATCTGGGTGCAGATCGGCCTGGCCGGGCGGAAAAGTGGCCCGGCCGGGCGGAAGTTTCGTATTGCTTTTCGGCCTCCAACTTCGTCCCTTCGTATCTTGAGCTTCCGACCTCCGATTGACTCGATTCTTTTTGCTATTCCACTCCATTTTTCGAGACGAATCCAACCGTGCACTCCTCTTCTTGATCCAATAAAGTATGTTTGGTGTTTTGCTCCAAATTCCATCGTATTTCCTATAAAATCGACAAAACACAACCCTTCTCTCATTTTGGCTCAAACAATCATAATCAATGCATAAATCAATGAAATTCACATCAAAATACGTTTCACATATGCCTCGAAAACGTGTAAATTCCACCCGAATCAAAAGTATCATTTTCTTTTAAAAAGGATACTTCCTACATCCAACAAATTCATTATCTCTATTTATTCGGACACAAATTTCAATGAATTAATATTGATAAATATATCTATAAAGTAGATAGATTGAGAGAATGATGAGGTATTGTGACATCCACCTAAAATAAAGTGATTATTGAAGGGTGATCTTAATTGTTTCAAAGACCCAACATGCATTTTTTTGCATTGGACTCTTTCATTAAGTGATAGAAATATTTGTCAATCCGCCACATTTTTTCTTAACAAAAAAATAAGATAAAGGGATGACTCCACGTGCTTGATTCATTTTTTGGGATTAATCATTAATCTGATTCAGAAGCAATATCAAAGTGAAATAAAATTGTGTGAATAATATTATTTTAAAAATAAATTAATGAAAATAAAATAAAATTGGAAAAGCAAGAATGGGGAAATGACATCACAATGCAAGAATTGCCCATAATCATATTCCACTACGTATAGACTTCTTCTTAGGCAATTTATTTTCCAGGGCAATGAAATGGTAGACTTTTTAGAAATAACGTCGAAGTATAGATGGGCCAATTAATGATGCTCAAAGTCAAACACTAGCAATATAACAAGCTACCAATTAAGTTATTCCCCCCAGAAGGCTTATATATAAATAGCACCCCATGCATGTATACTTTCACAAATTAAACACAACACTAGCTATTAGCTTGTTGATGTAATCAATAATCATGAACACTTCAACCATTTCAATACTCATCCTTCTCTTCATTTCTTGCTCATTAGCATCTTCTGCTCATGATCATGGCAATTTTCTCAAATGTCTTTCCCAAAAATTCCAAAACTACTCCTCCATTTCCAACCTCGTTTACACCCCGACCAACTCCGCTTACTCTTCCGTCCTGCTCGCCCCCATTTGGAATCTCAGATTTACCTCCAACTCTACCCCCAAACCCCAAGTCGTCATAACCCCAGAACACGAATCCCAAATCCCGCCTATCATACTCTGCGCTAAACAAAATGACATGGAAGTTAGAATTCGAAGTGGTGGCCATGACTTCGAGGCACTATCTTCTGTAGCAAAAGTCTCCTTTGCGATCATTGATATGATCAAGCTTACAGAAATTAAAGTTGATGCCAAGGCGAAAACCGTGTGGGTTCAAGCTGGTGCAATTCTTGGCTCTTTATATTACAGGATCGCTGAGAAAAGCCCGACTCTAGCATTTCCAGCCGGCACTTGCACAACTCTTGGAGTTGGCGGCCACATCAGCGGAGGAGGCTACGGCCCGTTGCTTAGAAAATACGGCCTGGCTGCAGACCATGTCATCGATGCCAGAATAGTCGACGTTAATGGCAGAATTCTCAACAGAAAATCAATGGGCGAGGATCTCTTCTGGGCCATCAGAGGCGGTGGAGGTGCCAGCTTTGGCGTAATTCTTGCTTGGAAGCTACAACTGGTCAACGTTCCAGAAAAAGTCACTGTTTTCAACGTCCAAAGGACGACAGAACAAAATCTAACTCGACTCATTCACCGCTGGCAATACGTTGCACCTAAAATGGATCGAGATTTAACCCTCTTTATCAATGCAGCAGTACTCACGAACGTTACAGTTGGCGCTTCTTTTTTCGCGCTTTACCTTGGCGAGGTGGACAAATTGTTGGCAATAATGCAAAAAACTTTTCCCGAGTTGGGATTGACGAGACAAGACTGTAAAGAAATGAGTTGGCTCCAAACCAATCTATATTTCTACGGACTCCCCATGGAATCACCTCAATCTTTACTAAACAGGACCTCGACGAATAAATCGTACATGAAAAGACGAACAGATTACGTGCAGAGTCCCATTCCAGAGGAAGGGATTGCAGGCCTCTTGAGACTATTTTACGAACCAGAAGCCAGGATGTCGACGCTTACCTTCGTCCCAGACGGGGGAATAATGGACGAAATATCTGAATCCGCCATTCCTTATCCTCACAGAGCTGGAAACTTGTACCATGTGTATCCTACAGTGTATTGGCAACAAGCCGAGGCTCAAAATCCAGGGAAGTACGTAAATTGGCTTAACAGGGCCTACAACTACATGACTCCATATGTGTCAAAGTCTCCAAGGTCTGCATACTTGAATTACAGAGATCTCGACCTTGGAGTCAATAGCATTAATGGAAACACGAGTTACGCACAAGCAAGCATTTGGGGGAAAAGATATTTCAACAACAATTTCGATCGCCTCGTTCGGGTGAAAACCAAAGTTGATCCACAAAATTTCTTTCGATATGAACAAAGCATTCCATCACTGTATAAGTATTGAGAGTACGTGCAAGAGGCCTATAATTTATTTCACTTACTTATAAAGCATTGTGAAACCTATTTGCATTTGAAATAAAATAAGATTTAGTTTAACAGGGTTTTTTCCCCTAGTATTATTATACTAACTCAAAAGATATGAAATACTTTTTATTTAATATTCAATGCAATACAAAAGTGAAAGAAAGTAAATTGCTATTCAACTATAGACTATCCTAAGTTGCACACAAAGAAAATAAAAGGAATCTAATCTATAACTGAATTAACAAACAAGAAGTGATTTAAACGTATGATCTTTAGCCACTAGGGCTAGAGAAGTCTTCCTTATAAATTATATTAAGCCAAAAAGTCTGGTATAGAATCGATTCTATACAAGAAATTGAGTTGAACAAGTCAACGGTCAAACATTGACAGTTGACTGTGCTTTTTTTTTTTTTTTGATAATTTTTTTCGAAAACGTGTATGTTTAAAAATGTAAGTTATTATAACTAAAAAATGTAACACAATATTACTGAAAAGTGCGACATGTTTTTTTTATTAAAATGTGTAAATCACTATAATTGAAAAGTGCTACACAGTTTTTAATATAAAATGTAAGTCATTATAACTAAAAAGTGCAAGTCAACATAACTGAAAAGTGCAACACAATATTTAATGAAAAATATAAGTTATTATAACTGAAAAGTGCAACACAATTTTACTGAAGTGCACGTTTATATAACTAAAATGTGCAATATAACATTGGTACGTCAATATAATTAAAAATATTATTTTGAAAATTGTAAGTCACTACAATTGAAAAGTGTAATATTATAAAAAAAAGAATGAAAATGCGGTCAATGGTTGACCGTTGACTTGGTCAATCCAATTTCTTATATAAAATCAATTTAATAGGAGACAAACCCATTATATAAATATACATGTTAAACAAAATGTTGTAAGTTTGACATGAATTAAATTTTTGTTGAAATTTTTTTTTTGAAAATTTCGTGTAAATCCTTTGCAGATTTGAGACGATATGAAAAACCGTCGCAAATTGCATCGACTTTTATTTTCATCACAAATTTTGTTGAATTCATCAATTTAACCATTTTCGTCACAGATTTTGCAGCGGTCGCAAATTTGATTTTTTTTTTATGTAGTGGACTGATCAGTAATCTTAAAACAATACTTTCTGAATTCCAAATTTATTATTCTCGTTTGATTTGAGTTATGTATAAAATGATTATGTGTACTAGAGATAGAACCTGGTAGGCTTTTTAAAAAAGCCCGATTTGTTATATAATGGGATTATAGTTTTTTTAGTCCTTTAAGTTGGACTAATTTTGAATTTGATCCTGATGGAATACACATTTTGATTTTGGTCCCATAAGTTGGCCGAAATTTTGAATTCAGTCCAATTACTACCATTGTAGGTAAATAAACCGATCAAATTCTTAGCTCGTGTGCAATTCAAATCAACTGTGAATTTGCTCATGTGCAGAAAAATGCAAAAATCAATGGATTTGATCGATTTATTTACCTCAAATTGTAGTAATTGGACTGAATTCAAAATTTCGACCAACTTATGGGACTAAAATCAAAATATGTATTCCATCGGGACCAAATTCAAAATTAATCCAACTTAAAGGACTAAAAAAACTTTAATCCCTTATATAATTATGAGTACAAGTCTTGTTTGTGGTCTGTCATAAACTTTTTTTAAGTCTGGATCTGATATTTTTAATAAATAGGTATGGTCCAAAAGCATTTTAAATGTCTTTTTAATTTATTAATGAATTAAAAAAATCATAAACCAACTCCTTAAATTTTAAAATGAAGAAAAAAAATCAATAATAAATTTATCAAATTTTCTAAAAAACATTCAAATATTTTTTTCAACTATTACAAAGAAAAATATATATATTCAACTATTTCAAAATTAAGAGTAGTTAGTATTACTAAACTTCTTACTTTTTTGTAATTATCACATATATTATATATTTTTATATAATATATATTTATAGTTAAATAAAGTTAAATAGGTATGTCTGTTGGATTTATAAAAGACTTAAGTTCGACCTATTTAATTAAATAGATTTTAAAAAAAAATTGATCCCAATTTATTTATTAAACAAGTCGAATCAAGTTTTAATAGGTCGAACCGTAGACTCAGGTAGGATAGCTTGACCCTTCGGACGGAGGCAATCTCAACTAAATTATATTCCATTTTTTTATAATATTGATTTCATTATTAATTCTAATGAACTTATGAGCTGTCGATGTACATTTCAAGATTCTATCCATCATCAACTGTATTATAGATTCAGAGACAATTTGTAAGAGTGTCAATTTTTCTTATTTGTGATGTTGATATTTTATAAGTGTCCGTTTGATACAAGATACAAATTTAGTGCGAAAAGTGATATATAAGAGGCCCGCTTACTAAATTAGTGCGAAAAGTGACATATAAAGGTGTATAAAGATAAAATCTTGTGTGATAGAAAGTACAAAAAAGTGTGCTAAAAACACTTAATTCTCGTGTGATAGCATGTATTAATCTTTATAAAGCTTCATATAAAGTTCTTTTTTGTTTGATAGAATATTCAATTCACCATATAAAATAGATCAAAATGATGAAAAGACATTTCTACCCTCACTATTCATCACTAATTCATTGTTTGATGCATCATATTACTTCTGATACATCAAAATCGAACATTTTCTATACATTTGTCATTTGCCAGTGCCACTCTTCGACTTCACGCTCACATTTCCCGAGTTCTCAATTTCTTCGACTTCCAAAGCTCCCGACTACACGCGCAAGGTTCTCTTCATCATACTCCATTGCCCCCTCGTCTGAGTTTCTTTATCACCGCTAACCATCTGTTTTTCTTCTTCCCGTTGCAGGTGCGTTCTCCATTGTTGAAGCCGGCAATGTCTTAAGTATTTTTTTCTTTGTTTTTTTGAAAATTTCAGAACTCGTTGTCGTATGATGTACATTTCTTAGCTATTAAACGATTATGTTGGGTTGGTGTTTTAGTCGATGAAAATTTCGTCTTTTTGTTGAATATGTCATTTTCTTCACTGTTTGCGAGGGTTTCTAGTGGATTTACCGTTTTCCCCTTCCATTTTATCTAAATATGTTTTAGTCTGAAAAAAATTAGGGCTTGTTGAGTTTGTTTTATCATTATTGCTTTGAATCGGTCGTATATGGAAGGCGGGGGCTCAAGTTTCGATACTACCCCACCAACGGGGAATAAGAGGTACAAGGCCCGATCGAACAGATTGACAACTGAAAATAACAAGCGAAAGAGACGAAACTGGACTGACGTAGAGGAGTCCGTTCTGCTGAGCAAGCTTAAGGAGATTGTGCTTGATGGTTGGAAGACTGAAAATGGCTTCCGGCCAGGTTTTCCGAACAAATTTGAGGAGATGATGTTGGTTGAGCTGCCCGACACTGACATTCGAGCAAATCCACACATTAATTCACAGATTATTGTTTGGAAGAGGCTATATGGCTCCCTCAGCACCATGTTGAAAGATAACTCCGGAATCGCATTCAACAGCACAACGAGATGTGTGTGGGAAAAGATTGTTAAGGTATTTACATAAAGTTTGTTCAATATATGTGTGTGTTTTAGATTGTTTATGTTTTCAGGTGCAATATTTAAGGTATTTACATAAAGTTTGTTCAATAGATGTGGTTGATTCTATTATGTATTTGTATTTAAGTTGTAGATTGTTTATGTTTTCAGAAAGATCCATATGCCTCAACCATGCGCTTCAAGCCCTGGCCAATGTACGGTGATTGGCTTGAGGTGTTCGGTAATGATCGAGCAACCGGATCTGCCGCTGAGGATGTGTACGAAGCTTTCAATTCCCTTGTTGATGATGATTTGCCGCATGTGGATGATGTTGAGTATGTGAACATGGAATCAGAGCCACCGCAAGCTGGGCCTCATGTTCGTGGGGCGAACGCAGACACTGACCAACCTGATGTTAATGATAATGTTAATTGTTCAATGGACAAGGATTCAGAAACTCAGGCACCCACACCCATGAATGGTCGTCGTCCCAATGTTTCTCGTAAGCAAAGCACTTCGGCAGAAGCTGTGAATTCTGAAGATCCACTGATGAACGTGTTGCGTCAGATGGCCACATCCTCCGACAATCGCTTAGGCGTGATTTGTGATGTGTTACAATATGAGTCAAAACTAGGTCTTAAGAGGCACGACATCTATAACCTTCTTAGCGACATTCCAGGGTTGACTCTTGATCAGAGGATTGACACATGTAACGTGCTCATGCAGAACACTGCCGTCATGGAGATGTTCTTGGGTTTTCCGCCTGAAGCGCGTGCTCGGTTTGTGCACCGGATCATATCCGGTGATGTTCGTTTATGAAGGATGTTTGGTTGTTTTTTTGGATGGGCCTGGTGTTGTTGATTGAAACTTAAATTCTCTCCCTTTTTGGCTTCTTAAATACTTTGTTGCCTATGTCGTCCAAGGCTGTTGGATACTCTATATTTTGTCAACTTTTTGTACAATCTTCTGATACATTTGCGTAGTTTATGGATGCTTAAGTATTTTGGTTTAGGGTTTTTATGCTAATTTTATAACATGCTCATGCTTCCTGTCTTGGTACATTTTGTATATTTGAATGATCACATTGTTGTTGGAATTTGTTGGCCTGATTGGGGTGTTTATTTATGAAGTAGTGTTTATTATGTGATTTTGAATCTGTTGTGGGGTTGGTAGTCAGGCAATCAAGCCCATATGTGTGGGGAAGAAAGTGACTTTAAAGACAACCAAAACAATGACAACAAGATAGGTACCCCAATGTGTGTTCATTGTGCACGAACAAATAAGAACTTCTACTAACGAAATATATGTGTTCACTGTGCAACATCTACATCATAATCAGTTGTACAGAACATGTTTCTATTATGTCATATTAAAATTGTGGGCTATTTGTTTGGCGTTTCTTTAGGAAGTATTGTTTACAATTTTGTGATCTTGAATCCATTGTTTATTGAGTAGCCAAGCCCACATCATTCATTGTGTATGAAAGAAAATGATGCTAAAGTAAACTAACAAAGCAATATGCACAAAAACGATATGTTACACTGATTTCAAAACACCAAAATGGATACCCCATTGGTTCGTATAATAAACTATACAACAAAATAATCTTCGTACTAGCCAAAATAAGCATAAACACAAAACACAATAAGGAGTTCATTGTGCAAGATCATGGAACCTCACTGACTCAATGTATGTGTTCATTGTGCAATGCCCACGAACAACTACATCATAATCAGTTTCGTAAAACCTGTTTTCGACCATGTCCCTATACACAAATGTTCCAATTGGATCAACTCTCATAAGGATCTTCGAATCATCCGGCTTCTTGAATCTCATCGGCTAGATACTCACTAATCCTATGGCGTTCCTCAGTACTGGACCATCCATCGTTATCTTTGTCCACGAATTATCGTCTCCATACTCCTTAAGAATCCAAAAACTTATACGGTTCTCAAAGAAATAGAAGCTGGAGTAATAAATGAGAGTATCACTGTCCAGCGCACCAATATTATGAGGGAACCCCGGATCTAACGCTTCAACGGGGGTTCGTATTATTCTAAACTCCTCTGACCCCATATCCAATGCAGCCACTTGACGACTATGTGGACCAAAAGAAATAATCCAATGAAGGGCACCCTTCACATACACACCTAGATCCGGCGCACAATCCATATCCCGGCAATGCCCCAAATCTCTCCAAATGTTTTGTCTTGAAGAATATATCGACAAATATGGACCCAAATTCGAACCCGTGAACCGTACAAGGCGACTCACTTTAATATCATCCGTCCCTTCATCGTACCCCACCCCGAAGGACAACACCGCTCTATTGCACTCATTTAAATGAAACGGAATGTTATGCGGAGGAAGTACCCGATAACGATTTGTAGTTGGATTCCACAAGAAAATTAAGTCTTCGACCCCGATGGCACAAAGTATGCCGTTACAACTCCCAACGACTTCGAACGGCTTTTCCAAGTCTCCCCATCCCGTTGGCTCACTCCGATGGACCACTATACTCTGGCGCCTACTTTCATGGTCCAGCATATACCCACCTCTATTCTGCTTGATCATTTCACGCAAGTGTTGCTTCACAAAGGCGGGACTTTCAACCATTGTTTTTCAGGCCCGACACACACTCTTGCATCCAAGAACACACAAGGCTGGCAGAAGGGTTACTGTCTCCCAAATCAACTTGAACGACAGCGTTGTGGGCATAGATAACTTTCTACGACTCATATTGTGGATGATTTTGTGAAATTCTTGTTTTAGTTAGAAAGAAAATGGTCTGCGAATATGATTGTGATGTGGATTGAAACAAAGATCAAAACCCTTTTTACAAGCAAGGACAGGTGCGATTCCCGGAGTGAAGCGTCGTTTGGTTTTCAAGATGGATTTAAACTTTTCAACTTATGCGAGGCTTAATTAAAAGTTGAGATAATCTTGTTTAATTTTTTGAAATAAAAAATGTATCTTCGTATTGGATATTTAAGTTTAATTCACATGTCCGCCCATTTTTTAAAATAAGTAATCGAGTCGAGTACGAGTTTATTATTTCGTAAAAAATATGTTTTACAATTTTAATTAAAAAACTCAATAGGCAAACGAGTCGAGACGAACCCTCTATTTAATACATCTTTAAATGTTGATTAGTTATAAAATTCACAATTGTCCATTTTTAAATACGTAATACAACCCATTTAAAATACGGATACGAAGCCCACTAACTCAGACAAATTTTAAAATACAACTATGAGACTCATTTTAAAAAATAAGTAGTGGAGTTCGAGTTCGTAAATGTAAACTCAAGTATTTAATTCAAAAAATTAAATAGGCAACCGAGTCTATTCCATTCATTTTATCGAATTTCTTATCGAGTGGATCCTCACTCCGTCCCACAAAGATTAGCTACATATTCCTTTTCTGGATGTTCCAAATTATAGCTCAACTTCCTTTTTTACTTTAGTATTAAATGCTTTGTTGTCAATGTTCCCATAGCAGATTTTGGAGAATATGATTTCAATGGCAAAATTGACACATTAGCTAAATTTGACTACATTTAATGATTTTTCTTAATTTGTGTGTAAAGTCAAATGTAACTATCTTTGTGGGACGGAGAGAGTAATAGGTAATCGAGTCGAAATGAGCCTATTCCATTCACTTTATCGAGTTTCTCATCGAGTGAAACTCATTGTTTAACATATCTTCAAATGTTGATTTATTTTTTAATGAACAATTTCCCAAACTCCCCAATTTCACCACAACAACACACACAACCCATTTAAAACTCGGATAGAAGGCCCACTGTCCCAAACCATAAAACCCTAATCCCAATGTCGGTGCGCGCCAAAAGATTTCAGGAATAAAATATTATTGTGAAAATTTTAATACATTCTTAGCTGGAGTGTTTTTATTTTTTAAAGGACTCGTATCTTCGTACTGGAAACAACTCGCGTTTTTCGATTCACTCTCCACCTTGAAATTATCATTAATCAATCGAAAAAGGTTCGTATATTGTTCTATATCAACTTCAGCTTATATCTTGTTTGCATGTTGATATTCAAAACTCTATGGTCGGATTTAGGGTGATAGTGTTAATTTGATGTATTTTGTGTGCATTATTATGTGTTTGTTGGTGACTGGTGAGTCTTGTATCTAATTTATAACAGGCTTCAATGGCATCGAAGAGTATTGAACCTGGGTTTGCAGTGGGTCTTAGTAATAGGTCGAAATTACGCATCATAGATACTATTAGCAACAGTCTAGGTGCTAAAAACATAGTTAAATATCGTGAGACATGCTTTGGGCAGTTCTTAGATATTGAAGATCTCGCATTTCAAGGACAACTCTACCTTCATCTGTTGTATAAGCAAGACCTGACAAATGTAGGAGAAAAGTTAATTTTCAATATCAACAATACAAAAGCTGAATTCGGGCCTAGGGAATTTGCATTAGTCACCGGATTGCAATTTGGTTCGAAGTCTCCAATACCCACCAACTCGTTGGTGCACAAGAAGGTCTTTAAGTCTGCAACAGAGGTAACCGTGTCCCAAATTGAGGAGGCCTTTTTATAAAAATGTGGACAAGATCCTGAATCTGATTTGTCCTTGAAATTATCGTTATTGTTATTGTTCTATGGTATTCTGCTCATTAAACATAAAAGTTCGAAGTTTGTTGATCTTGAATATATATTCCTCATTGATGACTTGGTTGAATTTAATGGTTATCCATGGGGTCGTGTTGCTTTCGAGTTCCTTGTTGATGATGTTAGGAAGAAACTTAATGCCCTTAAACTTCAAGAGAGTGAGAAGCCCAAACAACGGTCTAAACGAAAATCAAGAATGTACATTGATGTTTATGGTTTCAGTTATGCCCTTCAAATATGGGCATATGAGGCAATGAACAGTGTTGCATCTACTTGTGTTGTGCCTATAGCCCGCCGTCATACATCCATCCCACGTATGATTAGATGGAGTTGTTTAGACGGGGTTATACGTTATCGATAACTCAGTAAGAAATGTTTCCCAAGGTTGAAGGGACGAGATCGCTCTACAGATAATGTAAGTGTAAAATGTTTCCAATTTGGCTGATTACGTTGTCAAATTTATAATATTCACCCCCTTTATGCAGATGCGTGTGGTGGGTAACCTAGTGCCCTCAAAGGCTGAGGAAAATTCACCGTCTTATCGTAGTGCCGTTCTATGGGAAGAGGAACTCAATCAAGACCGCACTCATGATGATCCATCCCGAGTATCTCGTAAAAGAAAGACTCCTCCAATCATCGATGTTACTGATTGCGATACAAATGCGACCAGAAGAGGGGCGCACACAACTCAAACAACCCACAAAGATGAAACAAACGAACCAAAGATAAAGGGCTTTCGTGAAACGGTCATTGGACGGCTAGATACTATAGACAAAAGTCAGGCAAGACTAGAGATGTTGATGAATGCTATTTGCCTGAAGCTTGGTATTAGCGTCAAGTCAGTGGAGACCGATCAAAAGCCCAAAGATGAGAATGTAGTGGAACCTGATGGAGAAGAGGCTAGGAAAGTGAACGGTGGCGACGATCACGTTCATGAAGACATGAAGTTCAATTCAGTAAGAAATGAATCTGTCAATTACTAATTGTTATTTACTAAACAATATTATGTTTAATTGTAAGAACACGATTGTGTGAATGAGTCTGACAATGAGTGTTTGAAGGAGGCTGAGGGCGAGTGTATGAAGGAGTTGGATATTGATACAATGAAGAAGGCTGAGGGCGAGTGCGTCAAGGAGTCGGATAATGATACAATGAAGAAGTCTGAGGGCGAGTGCGTCAAGGAGTCGGATAATGAGCAAATGAAGGAGGCTGAGGGCGAGTGCGTCAATGAGTCGGATAATGAGCAAATGAAGAAGGCTGAGGGCGAGTGCGTCAAGGAGTCGGATAATGAGCAAATGAAGGAGGCTGAGGGCGAGTGCGTCAAGGAGTCGGATAATGAGCAAATGAAGGAGGCTGATGACAATTGTGCGAAGGATGCTGAGAGTGACTGTGTTAAAGATGGGGACCATGAATGCTTGAAGGATGATGATGAAACAACCGTACGGGAAAATGTAACGTGCTAACCGATTACAAATGTTACTCAGGTTAGTTGCACATTGAATGATGTAAATGACATTTTGTTTTATTTATTTTTATGTAGATGCTTCAAATAGTCCCTTATGTGGAAAGCGATGCACATATAATTATTTTCAATCCACTCAATTTCGAAGTTTCACCCCAATTGGTATGCCACTTCTCGGATTGGTGGGCCGCTAATCTATCTCTACATACTAAGGTGAAATTATCTGTGAAGTGTGTCCCATATGTGGAGCCAAGTTGGTTTAATTGTATATGGACCGATACAGGGTTGCTGACAGATGAGGTCAGATATATTTTTTCAATTTTAATGTGAAAAGCATGTTTTTTATGGGTATCGTTATACGTAGTTGCTATTTATTTTTTAGCACATAGATGCGCTCTTGTACCTCCTTCTACGTAAAGTAGAGATGTGGCCAACGTGTTTCTTGCGCAATTGGACAGCTGTTGATGTTAGCATTGCTGTAAGTGCCGTTTTTTTGTTTCCTTTTGCCGTATTAGTGTGTGTGCGCTGAATAATATTGGAAATAATTCATGTAGACATTTCTCTCGTCGAGATGTTACAACTCCTGGAAACGGGCACGCGATGGCGAATGGACTTGGTCTGAGAAGGAAGGGCGTATACTTGAGTATGTGACCGGCCAACGGCAAAAAAATGTCTATTGTCGTCCATGGTCAGATGTTGAGTATGTGTTTAGTGTTGCAAATATCGCGAATAACCATTGGGTGTTGTATCAGATTATTATTCAGGACGAGACAATAAAGATATACGATTCCCTAATGGGGCATCGTCCGAAGCCAAAAGTGATGCAACTATTTAAAAAGATGGCCCAACTCTTGCCTAGCTTATGTGTAGAAGGAGATGTATGGAAGGGCCAACGGGAATTACAGTCTTTAAAGCCGGTGTGGGATGTTTGTATGTATCCGTGTCCTCCACAACAAACGAACGGTAGTGATTGTGGAATTTTGTGCATGAAGATGTTGGAATGCTTTGCTACAGGACAAGATGTGCAAGACATCGTTTCACAAATGTGTGAATCTTATCGAAAGTCCTATTGCGTTGAGCTACTCAACGAAGACAATATTAAATAGTTATGTTATGTTATGCCGACTACAATGCCAACTCCTAAACCCACGCATGTTATGTTATGTTGAATTCCGTATGAACTCTGATTTAGGTTAATTATGCTGAAGTTTGTTGTGATCATGTATGGGAATGCTGCTACGTTATGTTATTATGTATTGCATATTCATTATCACATCTTAGTCATTGGTTTGGACTGAGTATAATTGCTTTTTTGGGCTTCAACATATTTTGTCATACATAACCTAATGGGAGGGAAAGTTTGGCGCCAAAATCAAAACCCAAAACAAAACCCTAGTCCATTTGGAGGGAACATTGTTACCATTTTTGGAGGGAACATTCTTCATCTTTTGGGGGGAAAATATTTTGCACCTATATATATATACACACAACATGATCCAACCATAACCACACAAGCACACAAAATCATGTATGCTTCTTCTCCACAAAACCACGAGACATATATGACATGTGATTGTGGTAAAGAGGCCCATATATGCATTTCAAGTAACGAACAAAGCAGAGGAAAACTCTTTTACTCGTGCTATTATCCGAACGATGATGCTGGATGTGACTATTTCCTTTGGGCAGACGAACACTCAAGGAACGTGCAAGCCACTGCGCCAGACGGAATGCTATCGGGCATAGTGACGAAGTTCGACGCACTGTTGGTTGAAAACCAAGAGCTCATGAACAGGTTGAGTCGAGCAAAAGATTATGCTGAAATTTGGAAGGACTCATGTACCCACCTAGAGTCAGGTAATGACTACAAAACTGGACGGATTGAAGAGTTGACGAAACTTCAAAATCTTCTTGTCATTGCACTCATATTCTGTCTCCTACCTATTATGTTCAAATACCTAGGTTGAAAGCGTAGTACCAAATTATGTAGTATTCCACTTTAGATTTACGCTTATTTATGAAATATCCATGTAAGCCTATGTCGTCCAAGGTTATATTAATTGCAACTAATGAATTTTCCGTATGGACCAAACAAATAGCCCACAAAAAGGCCCATTATCAATAAACTATACACCCAAAGCACACAATGAAATCGAAATACGATACGGGTTGTTAATTTTGAAAATACATTAAAACGTAGACAACAACACGACAAATGCAAGTGTTCAAAGACACAACAAATACTAAAACAAACTAAAATGGAACATAACAGAAACTAAAATACATTAGATAGCATCAGAATCACATTTCCTGACTCAATCAGACTTGAACGGAAGCATCATGGGACTGACGTACCAACTTGATCATGTTAAGTCATCTTCTTTTTCCCCTTCTTCGGAGACCTTGAAGAAGCACAAGACGAAGAACAAGCCCATCTATTGTTTGTACTCCACAAAGTGGTTGGAGTGTCCGGAAGGGCTGAAGGCTGGATTAATTGCCGACGAGGAGGAGACCATGACGGGGTCGACTCTTGAAGCGGTTCAACGTCCACATATTCAGTTGATCTTGCCGGCGCCCATGGGCCATAGTTAAATGTGGGGTCTATTATCGGAGGATGGCCATGTTGACCCTCATCGTCGGACACCATGATTGGTTCAGAGTTGCTATCGTCACTTACTTGAATAATTTCAACATTCGCTGTAGGCTCGATGGGAGCATTGGGAATTCCAAATAACTGGTTAAGCTTGTCATGGTGTGGATCTCCATGATGGAAGAAGGCTTTGACGGTCTAATCCAACTGTGACAATATGTAAGTGTTAATGTAATTAGTCAAATACTATAAAATAAAAGGATGAGAATTCAATGAAACCTGAATCAAGCGAATCCAATTCTGCTTCGAAGTATGAACGACGTTCCATTCCGGATCCCACCAAACTTTCGGGTGTTCTTTAAGCTTCTTGAAAGTGTGGTACCGACGTTCAAGATCTGAATGACGTTCGATACCATCGATCCATGTCAACGCATGGTTGTACCTCTCATTCACGGCTTGAATGCTAGTGCATATTGCATCAAAGTTTATTACCTCATTCGGATGCCACCGTCCAAGACTCTTCTGAGTAAGTAGGCTATCAATGAACACATCATCGCATTCAAAGTCCCAAATGCCCGAGTACAACAAAGTTTCTTGTAGAGGGATGCTTGGGAGATTAGAGTTTGACATTTTTTGAGTATGTGAAGATGAGCATATGTGGAGTGTTATGGGAATGCAGCTTATGTAGTGGAGTAGTAGATTAGAAAGTTGTGAATTGTCTTTTCATGAAGATTAGAAAGATATTGGTTATTGCTTTGTTCTAAAAGATTAGAAAGTTGTGAATGGTCTTTTCATGAAGATTTAAGTCAGAGAATATATTCCATTGTATGGAAAATAACATTTGACAAGTCCATCAGCCATTTGATTAGAATCTTAAATATATGGCATTCACAAGTTGAATAGTAAAAAACCACACGCTTCAAGATCGATCCATTAAACACTGAAAAATAAATTATACACACATGACACATCTCAAAAGTTCAATGAGCAATTAGGAAACCCAATAAGACAATGATAGTGACAAACATAAGTACGATCACAACCAACAAACAGATGGTTAGATGACTTTGGACTCCATTTAGGTTAACAACAATAGAAGATGAATTTAGTGGTTCGTTGACACTTGTCGATATGCTATCAGTTTCATCTGCATTGGACCGGCGATGCAGTTGAGAGCCTGAATCTCAGACCAAAGGATTTGTACACGAACTTGAACACATCTTACTTGAATTATAAGTTTGAGTAGTAAGGAATGTCGGAACATTGCCGGATTTATCATTCCGATGATATTCATCACACCAATAAAAGTGCTTACTATGCTGAAGGTATCTTGGGCACTTGTAGTAGTATCTACCCGGATGCTTCGAACTTTCACCTGCGCACTTTGTGATCATAGGTCCATTTCCACAAGAACACATCGGAGGGTCCATTTCCTGAAAGCTTGGCGAAACACAAGTACAACATATATAAGAGACGGGATTAAAAATGATGCAGGTAACAACAATTTAAAACTCAAGCAGTCAACAATTACAAAGCAAATCCAAACAGACACAAATTATGATCTCCAATAACAGCAATGACATAGTTTCGAATGTCCAAACATGCAAATCACACAAACTCAGATGTCTTCTCCGGATCTCTAATTATCCCACATTTCCTGAGCCAAAGCCTCTCGCCATTCGTTAAACTGGGCCGATGACTCAACGGTGTTCACAACGTCTTCATTCATTTCATCGTCGGCAGGGACATCATCATGTAAATCAAACATTTCCTCGATTGGGTCAACAGGCATTTGAGAGCGGCAATAATTATGGAGGAGGAAACAAGCCATGATAAGTCTAACTTGAACCTTCATAGGATAGAACGATGTACTTCTAAGTATCCCAAAACGCTTTTTCAATACACCAAAACCAAAAGCTCGTTCTATGATATTACGCGCCCTAGTGTGTCTCATGTTGTAATGTTCATGTGGATTAGTTGGCCTGCCAGTATTGGGACCCCACTCACTTAGATGATACCGACAATTACGGTAAGGAACAAGAAAGCCTTCGCTGTTGGGATAACCGTTGTCACACAAATAGTACTTCCCTACAAAAGACATTTTAGGTGAGATGCATGTGAAAATTTCAGGTAAGCAACATGTTAGACGTACACATACGTACCTTTAGGAACATTGAGACCATGACGCCTGGATACAGCGTCGCGAAGTATTCTACAATCGGCAGCAGACCCTTCCCACCTCGGAAGAACGTAAACGAATCGCATTTGTGTGTCGCATACTCCGAGCACATTGGTAGAAATACGGCCCTTCCGTGTTCTATAACGTGCTCTATCTTCGCAAGGTACATGAAGATCAATAAATGTTCCATCAAGGGCACCGAGACAACCCTATCAAAAGAAGTTGAGGATACGGTTAAAACGACAAATATAACATAAGAAGCATATAATGCAATTCAAAAGGGAGGAAATGTATACCAAAAATTACCTTGAACCATTTCCATCTTGAGTCGGTGGAGTCATCAGATACAGGTACAGGCTTAACTAAGAACAGATGATGCAATTTCAAGACAGCTTTCAATACTAGGCGGACAATGGTGGATATTGTTTGACCAGACCTTTCAAAATCAAATGCCACAACCCTATTCTTTTTATGGTGAGCAGGAACAGATAAGAACACTGAAACTTGCTCTTCAACACCAACATACTTTCGTCTTTTTAAGCCCCCTAATTCGTTCAGTAAATAACACAAATGTGCAAACGCATTTCGATCCATCCTTAGATTCGCAACACAATCAGAATCGCGAGTATGGACCAATCTATTCAAGTGTAAAACTTGCCTAGGGATTCTAGAAATCATACCCCAAATAATGGTGCGCCTTGTGACATTTCTGTTTCGTCTAATTATTAGGATTATGAGTATACATGTAAGAATGAACTGTTGGTGCAAGATCTCTTCAACTAATAAGAACATTAGAAGTTTTTTTTTCATCGAAGGGGTCAGCATTATATAGATAGGAATTACCTATACGAACAACGAATAATTAGATACTCAAATAGATCACACAACAATGTTCCCAGAGCACACAAGCAATACAAACGAAATCAAAACACATATTTAAAGATTCCAAAATCCATAAACCCAAAATAAAAAATTCACGCTAACCTGTTTATAATGAAAAAAATGCGACGGAACCCTAAGCCCACAAAGATAACCTACACGCAACCGATCTGGGTTATTAAAAATCTCCAACAAAAAATTACTAATCTGCAATAACTAAAGCAGATCGAACATTCAAGTGAAGAAGCAAATCAAACCTTCAAGCTTTACGTCAAGGAACCCAGCGAGCAGCGAACACACACCTAAAAACCACAAGAGAATGGTGAATAGGAAAAAAACGAAAGAGTATTCATCGACAACGAACCCTAACCCTAAAAGAGTAATTAAAAAAAATTATTCTTCGATGTTGTGAGTTTCACCAGCGATTAAGCAAAAGCTTGAACGCGGAAACAAGGCAGTCAAATACACGGACGATGACGATATAAAACGCACGTGGAGAACGACAGTGATGGCCGACAGAGAGGATCGCAAAAATGGCGATTTCAACGACGGATTTGTGCCGCGACGGCGGTGGCTCGGTCGCTGCGCACGGAGGGTTCACTGCAGAAGCTAGGGTTCCGCCTAAAGAGGCGGTGGCACCACGGAACGAATGTGACGGCAGTGGTTGGTTTAGGTGGGAAGATGAAATCGCCAGAAGAAATGAAAATGGAAGACTTGATTGAATTTTTTGAAAAATGAATTAAGGTTTGGGTGTTAGCAAAAAAATCGAGGGGCAATATAGTAATCGTGCTTATACGGGGAAAAGGCCATATAGCTAATACTAGAGGGGGGGTTAAATAATTTTTTGAAGGTGGAACAGTGATTTGGGCATATAAGGCCTATATAAGGGCAAAACCACCACTTTTTAATATAGTGGTTTTGGGCCTATTCAGAGCTGAGATATAAGCCTATTTAGGCTATCAAACTGCACAGATGTTGTTATACATGTATAAAAATCACTTTATTTAGGCTATCAAACGGTACCTAACAGGGAACCAGTACTATAGATTAACGGACCACCAATATATATGCTGATTAATTTAGAAACTATAAAGAATAAGGGTGCGTTTGATACAACAAATAAATTTATGCGAAAAAGGGCATATAAGAGGCCTGCAACATAATTTAATATAGGATAGGGTGTATAAAGTTAAATTATTGTTTAATAGAAAGCACAAAATATTGTACTAAAAACCATATATTATGTTAATTCTTGTGTGATAGCATGTATTAATAGGTGTATAAACTTATTTTTTGTTTGATAGAATACATAAACCACCATATAAGTAATAAAAAATGATAAAAAGACAATTCTACCCTCCTTTTGTCAGCATCTTGTACATTGTTTGATAAACTTTATTACTTCCAAAATTAGTAAACTTGTAGATTTTCAACTACATAAAAAATGTGGGATCAAGAGTGGGCATACGTGTGGGCAACATTTATAAAATTAAGGGAAAATCACTTTATAGTACATTTGAGATTTCTTACTACAATGTAGCACAATCACTTTTTAGTACATTTCACATTTACCAACAAACATTTCACATTTAAAAGTGGTTGTATTAGATTGTGGGGAGAAGTTGAATTTTGTATCAAAAAGTGAATAATCACTAAAAAAAATTAAAAGCTTTCAAGCTCACAAACGGCCCCTAAAGTTACTATACTCCCCCGTCTCATGCAGTGACGGACCCAAAAAATTTGAATTGGAGGACTCGATTAAAATTACTATTAAAAAAAAAAATTATAAAATTTTATACCTACAAACAAAAATTCATTATAAAATTTTCAATAGACCTCATTTTATTAATTTAAATTTAACGTATGTTTCAAATAAAAATAATCTTAATTGTTTCAACTCATTATAAGTGAAACGGTGTTAAAATTTAATGTGCATTTTCGTTGAGACATTAGTCAACAAATGTAGAACTTAAAATATACCCTCCTATTCCGTAATGACTTGCATACCTTAACAAGTTCACTTTTAAATTTTTAGAGATATGTGAGGTCAAATAAATGAGGAGTATTTTGAGTGATTTAGTGAGATTTAAATGAAATTTAGTGAGGTTAAATAAATGAGAAGTATTTTGGTTGATTTAGTGCGGTTTAAATGTGATCTAGTGAGGTGTAGGAAGAATGTGAATTCAAAATGAGTGGCAATTTTAAAAATAAAATAATGTAGCGGAGTATATTTTTGGGTGATTTAGTGAGGTTTACATGTAATTTAGTGAGGTGTAAAGGATAATTTAGTGAGGTGTAGCCCGTAGGGAAGAATGTGAACAAAAAATGAGTGATAATTTTAAAAATAAAACAATGTAGTAAGAGTATTAATTTTGTAGATTATTTACATATTATAAGTGTGGAAAAAACCTTGAGATGTCTCAATAAAATAGTGTACGACTAATTACGAGACGCAAGAAATATATATATATATATATATATATATATAAAAATAAATAAAAAATCAGTGGAGGGTCCATTGGCCCCCCTGGACCCTACATGGGTCCGTCTCTAGTCTCATGATTATTTGCACATTTTTCTAATTGGACGTCCTAAAATTATTTGCACACTTAATATGAAAATACCCCATAAAATTAATACTCTCCCAACATCATTTTATTTTTAAAATTGTCACCCCATAAAATTAATACTCTCCCAACATCATTTTATTTTTAAAACTGTCACTCCTTTTTTTCATGTACATTTTACTTTACACCTCATCTAATTCACTTTACACTTCATCAAATCACTAAAACTACCCCTCATTTATCTTATATCATCAATCACAATTTTTTTAATTTTAAAAAAATTGTATCGATAACTTTGTAAATAATATCGGGAACCAATATAATCAACATAGACTACCGGATCATTTATTTTACATTATTGTCATTTCCTATTTTTTGAAATTAATGCAAAATTTATACGTTTTGCACTTTAGATACGTAGGTTTTCTTTAATAGTCCACCACTTTGTGACAGTTTTCAGTGTGCAAGTGTGCAACTGACTGATGACTTATATTTTGTTCGAATTTAAAAATAAATATGCTATTTTTAGTTCTATTCACAATTTCACATGATGAATATTGAAATTAATTAATAGACTCCAAAATTGACCATTTTGGCATGGGATAATATTTCATTTCCACATGAAATGGCTGACTTTCGGGAAAATCATTCGAGTTAATTAGATGGGGGAATTTAATTTAACAGAATTCGACCCAGTACCTTATTATAGGTCAAATCTTAGATGAATTCCTATCTTATCCACCTCATGTTTCATTTTGGGTATGTCTGTTGATGCGGCCTAAAAATGTCACCTAATAAGGAGTCGACACGTATATAAAAGATAAGGTCAAAATGGAAGGATTGGATTATCTAGTACCCTCTGGATAAGGAATCCCCTCTAGAGGTCTCTCCGGAGGGAGCTCCGTCTGGAGGGGAGTATCAGAAAGAAGCAGTCTTAATATGAAGTCGTGGACCGTAAATATAGAGGACTTCCGCCCTTTCCGGTCCAGACTTGATAAAAGGAAGACCTTATCCTCCTTTATCTTAGGAAACGAAGTCCACTAAGAGGGAGTATCGCCGAGTCTTCAGGGAGTGGAGAGAAAGGAAGACTTCGCCCACTCAGCAGGGCCGAGTCTTATGGGCCGCTCCGAAATAAGAGGAAGGCTTGACTTCCTCTCCAGAAAGTATCTCTATAAATAGGTAAACTCGAGGAGATTTCCAGGTTAGACATTCTTACACTACAAACTCGATATACTAAACACATAAACGCTTTTCTGATATTCTTTGAGAACTATTTTGATATATCAAGGATCTTGAGATCCTTGGGAGACATTGATAAGCCCTATACTGACTTAGGCATCGGAGTGTCCACACCGGACCCCCCTCCGGTGTGTTCTTTGCAGGTTCTTGAAGATTTCGAGTAAAGGCAGCATATTTGGAGTGATTGTACGTGTTCAAAGAGCGGGACATCCAATCCAGAGGACACGTAATCCTCTCGTGCAAATTTTGGCACATCAACTGGCGCCGTCTGTGGGAATTAGTTGAAAGATTTTCTCACGAGTTTCTACCTGTTCGAGCAAATGGGTGGCGGAAACAAAACATCTACTTCTGGAAAGAAGAACCTTCCAGGGGAAAATTCCCCTTTGCCAACTGATCCCCCACCAAGGGGAGGCCGGGGGAAAGATCCAGTCCATACTCCTTCTGGATCAAATCAGCCATTGGCACCTACTCCAGGCTTGGGTGACGAAAGTCATCCCCTACCGGTCGGTGAGGGAATAATAGGGAACCTTGAAGCCCCAGAGTTCCAGACCGCAGATCCTCAGCGAGAGGATATTCCAGACTCAGGGCCACTCCTGATCTCTCCCGATCAATTGAACGCCCTCATCAAGCAAGCTGTAGAGAAAGCCTTTGCAGATCAAAGAGACCGGATTCCCAGAGCTGCACCAGGGAATCTGGAGGTGCCTGCCCCGAGATCCCAGGATGAAGCACCTGGAGCCTCCCAAGTGTTGTCCAAGGAAATGGGGATGCGGGCGGAGGAAGACGATAAGGTGCCCTCGCGAGCGGAAAGAAGCATTCCCATTCGGAGTACAAGAAGGAATGCAGATCTGGCACCCCGAGGGACAGAACCCCTTGAGACAGAAGAAAGCACGGATGATACCTACGGAGGGCCGGTCAGCGACCAATTACTGGCCCTACAGAAAGAGATGAGAGATATGAGGAAGCAAATGAGCAACCGAACCAGTAGATCCGCTCACGCCTCTGGATGTCAGGTCTCCCCTAACATATTATAGGATGAACTATCATTCAATTTCAAGCCCCTTAATTTTGAATACGATGGTACGGCAGACCCGTACGAACACCTAGTAAGGTTCGAGAATGCTGCATTGCTACACCGCTATGGAGAGGGAATAAAGTGTAGGGTATTCCTAACTACCCTAGCAAAAGCCGCACAACAATGGTTCACTCAGTTGGAACCCAATACAATCCGATCCGGGGAAGAATTCAGTGAGCTCTTCCTTCATCAATTTGCCAGTGCCCGGAGACAACCGAGGGCCACTTTGACCCTCTTTAATTTGAGACAGGGAGAGGGCGAGAGCTTAAGAGCTTTCCTCCGGAGGTTTAATCAAGCAGCTCTGGAGGTCCCTACAGCCTCTCCGGAGGTGAAAATCAACGCTCTTACTAACTGATTGCGTGATGGTGACTTCTTCTCCTCCTTAGCTAAGAAGCTGGTTAAGAACTTTGATGAATTGCTGCATAGGGCAGAAAAGTACCTCACTCTGGAGGAGGTCCGAAAAGCAAAGAGATTGGAGGTTAGGCCACAAGATCGAGAGAGGAGAAGGGAAAGGGAAGGCCCCTCCAGACGATTCAGTCCAGAGGTCCCTCGGACCTCCGGATCAGCAAGAGATAACAATCCCTCCAGAGGTCCCCGGTCTGGCCCTCGCGGGAGGTTTGAGAAATACACACCCTTGAGAATTGAACCTGCCGAGGTACTGGAGGTAGCAGGGGATCATCCAGACTTGAAATTCCCGTATTCCAGAGGTCGAGGACCTCAGAAGCCCAAGTCTGATCGATTTTGCCGATTTCACAATGAATATGGGCATGATACAAATCAGTGTTACCACCTGAAAGACGAGATTGAGAGGATGATCCAAGCGGGCCATCTAAAAGAATTCATATTTAGAGACAACAGGGCCCTCGGGGGCAGAAGCGAAAAGAACATGAAAGAAAACCAGAAGAGAAGGAAACCAGAGAGGCGGCCGAGGATATCCGCTACCAAGGATAGACCAGCTAGTAGATGCAACTTCAGGCTTCGAGTTGCTAAGCATGATGGATGCATACCAAGGATACCATCAGATCCAACTGAACCCTGCAGATGTCTCCAAAGTGTGCTTCATAGCAGCGTGCGGAACGTTTGGATATGTTCGGATGCCATTTGGATTAATCAATGCCGGAGCAACATATCAAAGGATGGTCGATGCTGTCTTTCGAAGACAGCTGGGAAGGAACATGGAGATATATGTAGATGATATGCTGGCTAAGAGTGTGAAAGCAGATCAACATGTGGAAGATCTGGAGGAAATTTTCCAAGTGATTCGAGAGAACGGCATCAAATTGAACCCAGCCAAATGCTCTTTTGGAGTAAAATCAGAGAAAGTTCCTCGGATATATGGTCACTCAAAGAGGTATAGAAGTGAATCCAGCCAAGGTGAAGGCTGTACTGGACATGCAGCCACCGAGAAATATAAAAGAGCTCCAGACACTCAATGGGAGGATTACAGCATTGAGCAGATTCATAGCCAGGTCTGCTGAAAAGAGTCATCCCTTCTTTAAAATTCTCAAGAAAGGGACTAAGTTTGAATGGAACGAAACATGCCAAAAGGCCTTTGAAGACCTGAAGCACCATTTGTCTCAGTTGCCGAAGCTGACAAAGCCTTCTCCGGGAGATACCCTCATTCTGTATCTCTCCGTAGGGGAATTCTCACTAAGCACCGCCCTAGTCAAAGAAGAGGGATCTCTGCAGCATCCTATTTATTATGTCAGTAAGGTCATTCAAGGGGCCGAAACTCGATACTCAGAAATTGAGAAGACTGCTCTGGCCGTAGTGGTTACAGCGCGAAGGCTGCGCCCATATTTCCTTTCTTACAAAATACTGGTCCGCACTAATTACTTGTTGAAACAGGTTATAGGGCGAGCAGACCTCTCCGGAAGGATGGTGAAGTGGGCAATCGAGCTCCAAGAATATGACGTGGATTTCGAGCCGCGGAAGGCTATAAAAGCCCAAGCTTTGTCCGATTTCATCCAAGAGTCGACCAAACCAGAGGAAGTCGAGGGATGGAAGGTGTATGTAGATGGCTCAGTGACCCTGAGCGGATGTGGAGCAGGGATCGTGCTAACGGGCCCTCGAGGAGAGGATCTACAATTTACAGTGAGGTTTCAATTCATGACCTCAAATAATGGAGCAGAATACGAAGCTTTGATCAGAGGAATGGAGATGGCATTAGAATTGGGAGCTCCAAAGGTAACTCTATACTCAGACTCCCAATTAGTTGTTCAGCAGGTGAATGGTGAATATGTAGCCAAAGATAGCAGGATGGCTGCCTATCTGGAACGAGCCAAAGAAGTGATAGGCAAATTTCAAGAGTGCGAGGTAATCCAGATACCTCGGGAGAAGAACATGCAAGCGGATAGCCTCTCCAAACTCGCTAGCTCCACAGAGTTTGATGGACAAGGAACAGTAACTTTAGTAGTTGCAGAAAGAGAGACTCTGGAGAACCCTATTGGTTCCATTGAAGAGGAAGATGATTGGAGAAGAGCTATATGGATGGAACTCACCAAGGGAGCAGATGCCCCTACCACCAGAGAGACCCGAGCCCTTCGGATCAAATATTGTATTATCGGAGGGCACTTATACAAGAAATCATTCACACACCCATATTTGAGGTGTATATCAACTCGAGAAGCTATGTACACACTCAAAGAGATCCACGAAGGTGATGCAGCCAGTCATGAAGGATACAAAGCAGTGGTGAAGAAAGTTTTAAGGGCTGGATTATATTGGCCCTCCATGACAAAAGACGCTAGAGAATTTGTGAGAAAATGTGTCAAGTGTCAGAAAAATGGTCCATTGATAAGGACCCCTGCGGAAGAGATGGGAGCGATGCACTCTCCCTGTCCCTTTGCTAAGTGGGGAATCGACTTGGTAGGACCCTTCCCTCCAGCCTCCGGAGGGAGGAAATTTCTCATAGTAGCAGTGGACTATTTTAGCAAATGGGTGGAAGTTGCTCCTCTGGCTACGATAGATGAAGAAAATGTGATTAAATTCTTGAAAAAACAGATTTGTTGTAGGTTCGGAGTACCCAGAATATTGGTCTCTGATAATGGAACACAGTTTAACGGAGAAAATGTACGAGGATGGTGTGCAAGACTGAACATAATACAGAGATTCACCTCTGTAGCTCATCCTCAAGGTAACGGACAAGTGGAGGTTACTAATCGAACGATAGTAGATGGAATTCGAACAAGGCTGACGAAGATAGGAGGAGGATGGGTGAACGAGTTAGATAATGTATTGTGGTCATATAGAACTAGTCCGAAGAGAGCAACTGGAGAGTCCCCATTTCAGCTGGTCTACGGAGCTACGGCGGTGATACCTCCAGAGGCCGTGTTACGATCGCATCGAATTGCCCAATTTGAAGAACATCAGAATGAAAGATTGATGAGAGAGGCTCTAGATTTGATGGAAGAGGAAAGAGAGATGGTTAGGGTACGTGCTGAAAGATATAAGAGCAGAATTAAAGCTGCATATGACCGAAGGGTGATCCCGAGGTCCTTCAGAGCGGGGGACCTGGTGCTAAGAAGAACGGACGCCCTGAAGAATACAGGAAAGTTAGAACCCAACTGGGAGGGGCCTTATAAAATCACACAGGTACTGAAAGGAGGAGCATATAGACTGCAGAGTATGGAAGGGGTCGACATAGCTAGACCCTGGAACGTTTGCCATTTGAAGAGATTCTTTATTTGAAGAAAGTGTAAGGTCTTTGAGACCATTTATGACTTTTGTTTTGTGATTTTTTGCATTGATTCACATTTTGCTTGATGTATTTTGTGGCTTCACCGGAGCTCTTTTTCCCTCTCTACGGGTTTCCCCTTTGGGGTTTTTCCGTAAAGAGGTTTTTAATGAGACCGGCGTAGGTTATCTATGGCCTATGTTGAAAATTGACAATAAATCAATGAAGCCTTATCCCTTTTTGAAGAAAGAATTATTCAGAATTGTTGTGTCTTGATTATCTTTCTCATATTTGAATATACGATGTATGAATATAACAATGACGAGTGTGAGAGACACTCAGAAGCCTAGAGGCTGAGGTGCTCCAGAGAGCCCTCACCTTACTTGAGACCCAAGTGGGTTACTGAAATGAGAAGATTTTATGAATTAAAATCTTTTAAGAATAAGAGTGAGAGACACTCAGAGGCCTAGAGGCCGAGGTGCTCCAGAGAGCCCTCACCTTACTTGAGGCCCAAGTGGGTTACTGAAATGAGAAGATTTTATGAATTAAAATTTTTTAAGAATAAGAGTGAGAGACACTCAGAGGCCTAGAGGCCGAGGCGCTCCAGAGAGCCCTCACCTTACTTGAGACCTAAGTGGGTTACTGAAATGAGAAGATTTTATGAATTAAAAATCTTTTAAGAATAAGAGTGAGAGACACTCAGAGGCCTAGAGGCCGAGGTGCTCCAGAGAGCCCTCACCTTACTTGAGACCCAAGTGGGTTACTGAAATGAGAAGATTTTATGAATTAAAAATCTTTTAAGAATAAGAGTGAGAAACACTCAGAGGCCTAGAGGCCAAGGTGCTCCAAAGAGCCCTCATCTTATTTGAAACCCAAGAGGGTTAATTGATGAAAGGAGAAGATTTTTGTGAATCAAAGTCTTTCAAGTACAAGAAAGTGAAAAAAAAAAAAAAGGTGTAGAGGCTTAGAGACCGAGGTCCCCCAGAAAGCCCTCACCATGCTTGAGAACTACAAAGACTAGATAATGAAAAGGACAGGTCTTATGATCCAGGAGTCAAGAAAAGAGGGAGGATGTCCTCCCATAACCAAGTCACCTAAAATCGATAAACTGCACAGCCAAGAGGTGATTCCAACGTAGCCTACAAGACCAACAAAAAGGGGGAGGAAGAGAGCACACCTCCAACACATTATTTGCTGGCTTGTAAGTTACTCATGCAAGAAAGAAAAAGACAACAAACAAGCAATATCAAGCTAATACGATTACTACAAAAAGCCCCCACATATCCAGGAGTGTGGGGTCCCCTATAAAGTATGGAGAGCAAGTATTATGAGCAGAAAGTAAAAAGTGTAGCAAAACAAGAGAAAAGTAAATTGTTTGTTGTAACCATGGAAATGTGAAATTTAAACTGCTTTTTCAGCAGCAGCTTCCTCAGCAACAGCCCCCTCGACCTCAACTCCTTCAGCTCCTCCAACAGCGCCCTCCTCTTCAGCAACATGGTTGCTAGATCCTCCGCCCTCCTCTGGGCCCTCTGTACCTCCCACGGTATCTGCAACGCCAGTCCCTCCATCCACCTCTGTTGCCACTTTTGGAGCAGAGGCATAAGGATAAACAAGATGCTCCAGAGGCTTTAACTCAGCCATGCTCACCTTGGCAGCCTGCAACTGAGTGATGGCCTGACCCATGCCGGGTAACCACCAAGGACTGTCGGGGCTCTCCGTCGCCTCCTGTACCAAATACTTAATTCTAGCTGCATCCTGCTTGCTTTGAGCCCGTATGAGAGACAACTCCTCAGATAGAGCTTGAGCTCGCTTATGAGCTTTGTCTTTCTCCGTAGTGATACCCTTGAGGGTTGACTGGAAAGAGGACGCTTCAGCCCGGAGAAGTTCGAGCTCAGCCACCATCTCAACACCTTGGTCGAGTATCTTAGCATAGGTAAGACCAAACTACAGAGGAAAAAGAAATAACGCTTGAGGATATGAAGAAGACAGAGATTATGAAAATGGAAAATAACAGAAAACACCTCAGAAAGAAGGTGAGCGCCATGGAGCAGTCGATCCTCAGGAAGGGGCGTGTCGGATAACTCAGCATCCGGAGGAGCAGGACATCGGTCAATAAGGCGATGGAAAGGCTCGTATACAGTAGAAGGAGGAGTTTCCTTCTCAGCACGGGTAGCTTTTCCCTTCTTCTTCTTAGAGGTGCCACAGTTAGAGAAGAAGGCGTTGGCAGCTGAGCGGGTTCTCCTGGCAACTGAACCAGGGACTTGAATAGATGAACTGGGGAGAGGAGGAACCTTTGAAGGGCTCTCTGGAACTGGAGTCTTTGCGGAGCTCTCGAGAGCAGGGGACGGAGGAGCCTTTGGAGGATCTTCTGGAGCGGATAATACAGGGGTCTTCACTATGCTGAGAGCAGGGGCATCCCGTGAGATGTGAGTTAGCCAACTCATTGCTGCAGACAACCAAGAAAATGCTCAAAATGCAGAAAAATGACCACATACGAGAAGAGGAATACAGTAATAGAAGATTTTTTACCATCTCGAGAATCTAAAGGGAAATCTTGAGGACAAAAGCCGAAGTGGGAGAGGATGCGAGGATTTTTGCAAATACCAAGGATATCAAAATAATCGTGTAGACGGACGTGGGTATTGAGACTAGCCATAACAGTATGATTTGAAACAGAGTAAGATTTTAGAGGAGGGGGGAGTACTCCTGGATTGTGGAATATCCAATCTCCATGAGGGAAGGGCCAATCAGTGGGGCTGGTAGCAAAAAAATAATAATCCCGCCAAGATGAGTCCTCTTCATGGAGTTTTTTCAGAAATTTACAAACACGGGACCTACGCCCACTAACATAGAAGAAGCCATCATTTACCTTGCAAGAATGTTGGCTCAGAAATAGTTCGGCAGATGGGTCGCCCCCATTCCCTTTCACCAAGATGAAAAAACCTATCATGGTACGGATAGCATTCGGAGTAAACTGGTTAAGAGGGATCTGCATGCGGGTCGATATGGCAGCCAAATAGGGATGAATCGGAAATCGTAGTCCGGCCCTAAGGTGGGCTTCGAAAAAAGCAAGAGTTCGGGGTTGGGAGAGATCTGGGCGTTCATTTGAGCGAGGAGCGCGAAAGGCATACTCCGATGGAAAACCATAGGCATGGGAAAGGTTAACTAAGTGAGTGTGGTTGATTTTGGAAGCAAGGGAAATCTTATTCTCTGGACTCCCTATCAGAGAAGGAGTCAGTTCGGAGGAGTTTTGGCTAATGGCTTCCGGCGGAGAAAGGGGGTTTGACATTACTAAACAAGTACGAATAAAAGAAGAAAAGAGGGATAGCTAGGTTACCTTGGTCGGGGAGACTATGGAATCAGTCGGAGTGACCGGCGACGATGAGACCCGGAATGAAGAACGCCTGAAGAACAGATGGAGATAACGAGAGATTTTTGGGGAAGAAATGAAATTCAAAATAAGGGATAGAGAAAAGAAAAGGGACGGTTGCGTGAAGTAAATGAGAGGAAATATGGGGTAGAATCGAGGATTTTCCTCGGGAGAATAACAAAGGAGAGAGAAAAGCAATCGCGTGGGGCCCACGCGCGGAAGCCGAAAAGTCTCCCAAGTTGGAGGCGGGAAAAGCCTTCAGAGAAGGTCACGTTTTGAAACTTCCTCTCCGAAGCAGAAACGATACACGTCTCTCCAGAAAGACCCTTGTACCAGGTTCTTGGAAATTTTTCTACTCTCACAAAAGATGTCCTCCTTTTACGAGAGTAGGGGGGAGTAGATGATGCGGCCTAAAAATGTCACCTAATAAGGAGTCGACACGTGTATAAAAGATAAGGTCAAAATGGAAGGATTGGATTATCTAGTACCCTCTGGATAAGGAATCCCCTCTAGAGGTCTCTCCGGAGGGAGCTCCGTCTGGAGGGGAGTATCAGAAAGAAGCAGTCTTAATATGAAGTCGTGGACCGTAAATATAGAGGACTTCCGCCCTTTCCGGTCCAGACTTGATAAAAGGAAGACCTTATCCTCCTTTATCTTAGGAAACGAAGTCCACTAAGAGGGAGTATCGCCGAGTCTTCAGGGAGTGGAGAGAAAGGAAGACTTCGCCCACTCAGCAGAGCCGAGTCTTATGGGCCGCTCCGAAATAAGAGGAAGGCTTGACTTCCTCTCCAGAAAGTATCTCTATAAATAGGTAAACTCGAGGAGATTTCCAGGTTAGACATTCTTACACTACAAACTCGATATACTAAAAACATAAACGCTTTTCTGATATTCTTTGAGAACTATTTTGATATATCAAGGATCTTGAGATCCTTGGGAGACATTGATAAGCCCTATACTGACTTAGGCATCGGAGTGTCCACACCGGACCCCCCTCCGGTGTGTTCTTTGCAGGTTCTTGAAGATTTCGAGTAAAGGCAGCATATTTGGAGTGATTGTACGTGTTCAAAGAGCGGGACATCCAATCCAGAGGACACGTAATCCTCTCGTGCAAATTTTGGCACATCATCTGTAAACTATAGTGATTGCTTTAAAGTGATTAAAATTGATTTTTAAAATAAAATAGAAAGTTGATAGTGTTTTAAAATTAAGCACTTTAAATCAATTGTGTATATGTTGTGGTGTTTACAAAACAAACCACTTTTTTTTATAAATTTACAAAAAACACCCTTATTACATTTAGATAGGTAATGTGTAAAGATGAAATATTATTTAAATTGTGAGGGCAAAATTGTAAAATGTATTATTATAATGATGAGAAACACATAGAAGCTATTAGAAGTAGGTGGAGGGGTGCTTCACCAAAATCACTTTTAACAAATTAACTTAATCACTTGGTTGTGTTTGCAAACACTTCAAAAGTGATTCTATTTGAAAAAAAGAACTTTTAAGTAACTTCTAGTGTTTCCATACACCCACTTTGTATTTTTATTGAATTTTTAACACATCCACAAATTGTTGTTGTTGTTGTTATTTTTTATTTTTATCTTAGGCAAAAATAATAATAATGGGCCAAGGTTAAATGCCCCCACATATTATATCTTCACCCCACTCCAATTTATGTTTTAAACTAATAGCCAAAAAGACTATATACTATCCTGGTGTGCTGAGTCCACTTTCCACCTGGACCAACTTTTTCATGTTTTTATTCAAAACTCGGTCAATCAGTGTTGAATCGGTCAAAACACATGTTTCATCTCCCAACTCTTCTGTTTTGTACAAAAACCAAGTTTATTCAACAATTGAAAGTTAAAATCATTCTCAATAATAATTATTAAACAACAAAAACTAACCTACATTTGAAAATTTAATTTTCAAATGTAGAAACTTGAAAAAAAAAAATTCTAAACCCTAACCTAATGAACAATAATACACATCAAGAATACCTAAACTAACATACAAATAACATATATCACAACCTAAAAACTAAACATTCGAACTTTAACATTTAAATTAAACTTTAACATTCAAGTTTAAAATCTAAACATTCAAACTATATTTACCTTTGTCTATTGAAGAACACGGCGGCGGGGGAGTGGGAGGGCGTTTTGGAGCGAAAGGGTTTTATTTTGAAAGTGGGGATGAAGTTAAAAGATTATTTTTAATATGTATAAGAGTGTTAGTGAGTTAAAAGATTATTTGTGATATTTTAGGGGGTGAACTTATATGTGGGGTAAATAAATGGGGGATGAAAGACATAGTATGTGGGGCATTTAAGTGGCCATAATAATAAGGGTTTGACTATTTACACCTCCATTTTGGAGAGATGCACCCCCTTTCAATTTAATAATATAATAATTTTGTAAAAAATAAAAAACACCCCTTAAGTAAAAAGTACTCCCTCCTTCGTCCCAGGATTATTTGCACCATTTTATGGGCACGCACACTAAGAAAAAAGTGTAATGAGTGGAGTGTTGAAGGGTAATTTTGTAACTTTTATGAATAAAGTAAAGTGAATAATTGGATTGAGGGTAAAAGTAATGACATTTTGTGTAAATATGTGGATATTGTGGGGGTGGGGTTTATGAAAAAGTTACATTTTTACGTAGTGCAAACAATTGTGGGACGGACGAATAAGGAAAGAGTGCAAACAATTGTGGGACAGAGGGAGTATCATACTAAATGCACCTCCCCTTACTGATCACATCCTCTTATTTTCTTATCTCTTCACCTTTTTCAAACCACTTTCTCCCCCACTTTCTGCAGCTGAAATTATCGAAAAAAAAAATTATTCCCTAATAGAGTCATTCTTACAACCCCTTAAGCAAATAGAAACACCAAGTTTAAATTTTTTCTAATAGAGTCAATTTGAAGACAAAAAACCCAAACTACCCTTAATATAATTATTTTTAAACTAACTCAATTATTAAATTCCATAAATGTTGCAGCTAGTCAAATCCTAAATTTTAGGTTAAGTTATCCGAAATTCCCTGACTTTCCAATTTGAGTAGAAAATTAATTACTCAGATTCTTGTTATGCACTAAAATCAAAATTAGAAAATTTCCCAAATTCAATTTTGAAATTCAATTTCTCAGAATCGATTATGCACTGAAATCAAAATAAGAAATCATTGAAATTCAAACCGTCATTGCTACCGTGAAACGCGGCCTCCGCCGCCCCCATGGCTGCCGCCTCCATATGTCCGGCGAAGACGGCTGCCCACTGTGCCCCAAATCTTAGCCGTCGTTTGCAAACCTTCGTCGCCCATTGTGCCCCAAAGTTGTTTCATGGATTTTTTTTTCTTTATTTTTTGCTTTTGAAAATATAATTGGTTATTCCCCATAGAAGTGAAGCGAGTTACTTTAGAATTTTCTTGATTTTATGTTTCAATATACATATGTTTAGACTGCACTTTAGTTTGCATGTTTTTATGTAAAATTGTCGAAATGCACTTTAGTTTGCATAATACTGGACGTAATTCACATTAACTTCAATATACATATGTTAGAATGCACTTTAGTTTGCATGCTTTTATGTAAAATTATCTCTATGCACTTTAGTTTTGCAGATTAAGAGAGGTGTATTCAATTGAGATTTTATTGGAATTTAAAAATTACGTGGATTTATAAAATTCATGGAGTCCATGCAGAGTTTGACAGACTTTTTTAATTGATTTATATGGATTTTCATAGATTTGACAGAATTGTGAAATATATTTTTTTATTGATTTACATAGATTTTCATAAACTCCGACATTGATGCGACAGTTTTTTTTTTAATGTGAAAGTATTTTTTTAAAATTAATATTATATATATATTATATAAAATATTTTACCAAAATATATATATATATATATATATAAAGTTTATATATTAATTCGGGGCAGGTCGGATACTCGCAGATCGGGCATAAGACCCAGACCCGACCCATACTCGATACGAGGTGAATATAACCTGATCCAAAGCTTGCGGGTGGGGTGGGTAACCGCGGGTCGGATCAATATTGTCATTCCTACTTCTGATCTTTCGTTTTCAGAGTTCTCTAAGAGAATCAGTTGAAATCTCTGGTTTTTAGAAGAGATTTTGGATAGTGTAATTTATTTATATTTTTTTAGGAGAATCCAACAAAATCCATAGAGTATTAAAATTCATAGACAGTTGAATACCTAAAAATTTTTAAAGACTTTTAAAAATCCGTATTGAATACCTCAAAATTTTTAAAGAGTTTTGAAAATCCGAATTGAATACCCCCAAACTTTGAAAGTTCAAAAAAATCCTATAGAATCCACACCCCCTAAGTTTGGAAGGTGAAATCTCTCAATTAAATTTGAAGGTCTTCTTTTTAGAAATGATTTGAAATTTGGAAGCCAATTAAATGTGAAGAACTTCTTTTTAGGAAGGATTTGAAATTTTAAATTTTTAACTAATATTAATTAATTCGAAAAAAATTAAATACGTCTCTTATGCATTAACATTTGCCATAAAATATAAGCCATCTACCGATTTACGAATTTAACAGCTTTACTAAAATAGAATCTACCCATTTTAATTTGATTGAAAACTTGATTTCCGTCTAGAGCCCATCGAGTGCTCGTACTGGCAAATTCCAATGACTCTCTCACCAAATTATCGATTTTCTGAGACGGTGTCGTTTACGATTGTTTCAGAGTTTTCACCGGGACCCGTCAAACTGGAATGGTACAAGTTGATTGAACTGTTGAAGACAATGCAAATGCAGTAACTCCGACTAGGTAATTGATATGATTGTGAACTATTTTCCTTTTTCGTGATCCTTTTGTAAATTTTGTTTTGAATTCTTAAAATCTTGATTGAAGAATCAATAATGAACTTAAATTAGTTTTTCCAGGAAATGCCTATGCCTAAGATTGTATTTGCATGTGAAAAAATTGATAGTATAAGGCTATCTAATTGATTCCGATTTTTCAGTCTCTATGGCAGTGTGAAGGGGCCCCAAGGTTGTTTTAAATTTTAATAGTTTGCATGATTTTATGTAAAATTATCTATATGCATTTTAATACGAATTATCCTATTCACTTATTATTGTATAACTGTATACTCCCTCTGTCCCATAATAACTTTCACACTTTCCTTTTCGGGACGTTCCACAATAACTTTCACACCCTTAAAATGGAAAAGTCTTTATAAACTTGAGTTTATTGACATTATAGACCAAGATCCTAGCCCGTCTTTTAATTCAAGACAAAAATTATTGTTATTACAAATTAAAACAAATCCACATTTGGCATTCCTAATATGCCCTCAAATCAATATATTAAAAGAATTAATATTAAAATTGAATGAACCTTCCTTGTTTTTTGCCGAATTTTCCTTATTAGATTTATTTCCAATTGAATCATTCATTTCCAATTTTCCCTCCAAAAATCTCTCAGCGTAATCAATATCTCTCATCGTCTCCCTCTTAGTTCCTCCAAAAAAACTGCATTCAATTTCAGCGTTTATCTCCATGAATCGATGATAATTAACCTCTATCATCGTCATTCATTTTTGTTAAAAATTTGGCGTCGATCTGTTCAAGGTTCGGGCAAATCCGTCACGAACTGCCATTGTTGCACCGACAAGCTATGTAATTCTGTCTAAGGTTCGGCCAGATCCACTCGAATACGACGTCATCGATCTGTTCAAGGTATGTAATTTTGTGTTTTAAAATTTGCGAGCTTATCTCGCAAGTGGGGTGTTTTGAACTCATCAATCATGGGATTTCTCCAGATTTAATGAAGCTGGTTTTGTTTATTGCCGGTGGAATTTTTGTGATTGCACCGGAGAAGAAGAAAACGGTGGCAAGGTCGCCGGAGCGGTCGTACGGGTTCGAGGAGATCGTCCACGGTGAGGAGGAGATTAAAGATCAAGGTGAATATTTGACTGTATATAATTATATGTACGCATATTTTATATATGCATTTAATGTATGCACTATTTTATGCATATATCAAAATATATGCGTTAAATATATTATTTTCAAAGAGTGTTAAATATAATCACAATATCTTGTTTTGCCACACAGTCAAATAATATGCATGTTATCAAAATAATGTATTAAAATCCCCCCGCCCAAAAAAAAATGTATTAAAATAATTTATCTAAATAAATTATAAATTTTATAGTACTGTTATACAATTTTTCTTTCGAGATTATTTAATTTTCATATACTATAGATTTGTATTTTAATTATATAAAATTAAATATTAAACAATTTTAAACTATCAATAATAATCTTGGGCATATTGACATTTCCAAATATAATAAATTAAACATATTTATAAAAGTGGTATGCAACATATTTTTGCATATCAATTAGAATATGCAACAATTTTTTCTATATGCAACATTTTTTTAATGTCAATGAGAATATGCAACATATGTATGGGAATCGAATTTGGAGATTAATAATTTTTTTAAATTATGGAAAATTATAAATGGACAGAATTTTAGAAATACTTTTACAGATTTTGTTTTTTAATAGTTGACTTTATAATAATAATACTAATTTTGCTGAAATTAATTTTTTAAAATTTGAAATTCATTTTAATTAGTAACAATCGAAAAATAATAGTAACATGCAAGACACGATTTGTGCTCTAAATACCTTTAAGTATTCTACGCACAAGCTTTTTTCTTCTTCTGGTTATCTTCTTTCACCTTCAATGGCGAGAGAATTCCAATGTTGGGAGAAATTAATGTGGAGTTGATGTATAAGGAAAGTGTTTTTGAATTAATAGGAGTGCGCGATTTTCGAGGAAAATATCTTCCAGATTTTATTGATTCTCTTCTACTAGTTGACTTTCTAATAATTATAGAGTTTAAATCTAATTATATTTCAAAAGTTAAATTTGTATCAACACATTAGGGGTATAATTGTACTTCAATTTGTTATTTTGGCTTGATATGTAATAGCAAATAAATTTTCCTTGATTTACAAAAACTTAGGGTGAAATGGTCTATAGTGTAATTCTCCCTATAAACATCACCCTTAAAATATCCTCAATTTTACCCAAACGCCATTACTTTTTCTTTACACATACACAAAAGTCAACTCATTCTTTACTTTATACATAAAATTTTACAAAATTACCCCTAAAAACTCCACTCATTATTATACTTTCTTAATTTACGTGTCCACCTACCTATGAAAGTTAATACGGGACGGGGGGAGTACTTTTTTTTTGCAGATTAAGGGGGTGTATTCAATGGAGATTCTATTGGATTTTTTTGGACTTTTAAAATCTGGGGTATTCAATCTGGATTTTTAAAAGTCTTTCAAAATTTTGAGGTATTCAATACGGATTTTAAAAAGTCTTTAGAAGTCTTTAGGTATTCAACAATCTATGGATTTTAATACTCTATGGATTTCGTTGGATTCTCTTTCAAAAATATAAATAAATTTCACTATTCAAAATCTCTTCTAAAAAGTAGAGATTTCAACGGATTCTCTTAGAAGACTTGAAAGAGAAGAAAAAAAAACTTTTGTTAACTATGTTCTTCGATAAGCATCACACAGATTCTTCACCATCATAATTATCTTGAAAAAGATTACATCCCTGTATTTTAAAATTATGTTATTTCTTTAAAAATTATAGTATATCAGACACCGTTATCTAATCGACGTCAATTCCCCATTCCCCATTACGTGGTGTTCGATATATCTAAAAGATTTTGGTGGTTAAGGTCGTCACCCCAAAAATGCAAGGTATTTTCAAATTTTTTGTATTTTCAAATTGCAATCGATTCACAAGTTCTCATTTCAAACACAAGCAGAGTTAGTATTGACTCGTGCTGGATTAAATAATTTTTTTCGGAAAGAATGTCGCTCTGATGAATTTTCAGTCGAATATAAAGAAGATCAAGATTCACCACATGATGGAAAAATGAGGCCGAGGTATAAGCGTGATGGAAATGAAGATGAGAATAATAATGATGAATAATAATTTTTTTTAACTAGTTTTAGGGGCGTAGTTTATGAAATCCATGTAAATCAATAAAAAAATGTGTATTTCAGAATCCTGTCAAATCTATAAAAATCCATATAAATCAATAAAAAAGTCAGTCAAATTCTGCATAGAGTCTATGAATTTTCTAAATCCACAGACTTTTTAAATTCCAAAAAAATTGAACATAATCTCAATTGAATACATCCCCCTAAGTTTGAAAAGTGAAATCTCTCAATTAAATGTGAAGATCTTCTTTTTAGGAATGATTTGAAATTTGGAAGTCAATTAAATGTGAAGACCTTCTTTTTAGGAAGAATTTGAAATTTTAAATGTTTGACTAATATTAATTAATTTGAAAAAAATTAAATTAAAGGGACAGATTGGTCTATTTATGTCCAATTTGATCTTATTAGAAACAAAAAAAATAAGGTAGGTTCTATTAGAGAAAAGTAGGGGTGAGATGACTCTAATAGTTATTTCCCCAAAAAATAACGCCAACTCTGAGCCGCCATCACTACTTCCTACATCCAACATCATCTAATCCAAAAAAAAAACTCAAAATTAAAAAAAAAATCGACATACCAGGGTCGACCGTATACATTCTCGTCGATAAATTGTTGTCGACGGGAGTGTATATGGTCGACCAACAATTGAAAAAAATATTTTTTTTTTAATTTCGACACACCAGGTTCGATCATACACACTCTCATCGACAACAATTTGTCGACAAGAATGTATATAATCGACTCTGGTGTGTCGAAAAAAAAAAGAGAAGACATACCTGCTCCAAACGTGCGCGCAGAGAGAGAGAGTGGGGAGGGAGGACTAGGGTTTGGGAATAATATAGAAAAAAGGGAAAAATAATTGAGGGAAGGGAGGGCTGTGGGAGGGTCGGTGGGAGGGGCGGTGGTGGGTGGGTGGTCTGGGGGGTTTTGAGTTTTTTTTTTCTTCTGCTGCAGCGATGGAGATGGAGGTGGAGGTGGGGCGAGGGAGGAGGGAAGGAAGAAGGAGAAAAAAAATTAGGGTTTGGAGGTACATTTAATAAGGGGAGTGTTTGGAAAATGTATTAAAATGGTATTTATGACAATTCAAGGGAGATACATTTATCCTAATTAAATTTGAGGGGGAGTGCATTAATCGGGGGTGACCTTAAACAAATCAGAGTTGCATAGAGTCAAACCCTAATAATAATGTCCCAAAAACATTTGGCCCAACATAAAATTCATTCCCAAATCTTAAAGGGGCTGACTATTTACACCTCCATTTGAGTTGGATGCGCTCCCAGTCACTTTATTAATTTAATAATAGTATAAAAATCTAAAATACTCTTCGTTTAATATTACACTATTAAACCCTAAATCTAATTTACGCAACAACATTCGTTGCCGCCGCCGCTACCATCACCACCACTTCTTGTGGCCATCGAACCAAAAAAAAATTCAAAAAAAAATTAGAAAAATCTCAAAAAATATTTTTGAAATTTTCGACAAACCAGTGTCGACCATATACACTCTCGTCGACAAATTGTTGTCGACGAGAGTGTATATGGTCGACCTACAAAGGTCGAAAAAAATTTAATTTTTTTTAATAATCGACACTGTAATGTCGACCATATACACTCTCGTCGATAAATTGTTGTCGACGAGAGTGTATATGGTTAACATTACATAGTCGAAAAAAAAGTTTATGCAAAAAACCCTAAAAAAAATCGCGGCCGACATTAAATTTTACTAGGCGGCGGCAGCGGCCAATGCACATACCTGGGGTGGGGGTGGTCGGCATCTTGGACCAAGAGGCGGCGGCTGGATGAACAAATGTTTTTTTTTGCAGAAAATCGAAGAGGGAGGGGGAGGCCGTCGCGGTCGAGGAAAGGGAGGGGGAGGTCGTCGCGGCTGAGGGAGAGAAAGGGAGAGATGAATTAGCGTTTGGGGAGTGTATAGTTAGTAAATGTGTATTTTATAGATAAAAGAGAAAAAATGGTATTTAAGACAATTTGGGGGTGCTTGACAAATTTTTAAAGGAGCATCAAATGGGGGTGTGTTCTCAACGCAAATGGAGGTGTAAATATTCAGCCCAATCTTAAATTAAGTTGAACTTCTTATATTGAAAGAAAGGCCCAATAAACAATTGTCAAGCCCAATTGCGAAATCTTAGAAAAAGGCCCAACAAACAATTTTATCTTTGTTTTGCTCTCTCTTCTCCCAGAACGCCCATGCTTATGTAAAAGGAAAGTAATTATTTTGTTTATATTTGGTTTAATATACTTATGTTAAATGAGTTGAGCTCGAACTCGTTAGATACTCGATTCACTAACGAGTCGACTCAATATCTATTTTTTTTTTTTAATTTCATTAGACTCGTTAGACTCAATTTGATAAGAGCTCGAACTTCAAGTCGAGTTCAAGTACTCGACTTGATTGGAATAACAACTCTAAATTTGCCCATACCTTCTTGATTGTGTAATGTGTTCGGGCTATCCCTAAACAAAAAAGAGTCATCTAATATTTTATTAAGGTTGAAAAAGTTTTTATTATATTTCCTCTTACACGTGTAAAAACTTATTTTGGGACTAACAATAACACCTCTACCCAATTAAGTAAACAATTACTCCCACCGTTCCAAGTTTGTATGTGCACTTACTGTACGCACGCACGGAGTTTAATGCGTGAGTTGTTTATTAGTATTAAATGAATTAATAAAGTAGAAGGTATGCAAGTCTTTTGATCGAGTAATAAAGTAAATAATAAAATATTGTGAGTAATAAAGTAAAGTGATAAAGTAATAACATCTGATGTAATTTTAAGATGGTTGAAAGGTGTAGTTTAAAGTGAAAAAATGTTTATTGTCAAATAAGGAAATACACAATCTAAATTGGAACGTTCATTTTTTACAAATGAACAATCTAGCTTAAGATGGAGGGAGTAGTATATACCGGACAAAATCGACTCGAAGATCCACAATATAAACAATTTTTTTTTATAGTTATATAGCATATTAAGGGAATGAAGATTGAAGACAACTAAAACAATTAAGTTGCTACTAAATTACAAAACTATGAGCCTCAAGACTAAATTATAAGCTGAACTAACAATAATGGTGTTTATACTATACTTAAATTCTCACACATTGTCGGTCGGTTTTCTAAATTAAAATTAGGATGTTTATTCCCGTAGATAGTTGGAGTTCTGTAGCCCCCGCCCCCAGAACCTACCTACATCTCATTAATAATGCAACGTAATTAAATGGTCATTTATTTTTATTTTAATGTCTGTTGGGGTCAAACAAGTCTTTCATATCAGAAAAAGCATTGAAGGATCATGGATTATAAAAGGGTGGACTAGTATCTCATTTGGTATAAGACATTTTGGGGAAACTCAAAAGCAAAATCGTGCGGGTTTGACAAACTCAAAGTGGACAATATCATACCAACTGGGGAATACAGAAGGGTACATCCCGAAAAACCTTAACAATTGACGCCGTCTGTGAAAAATTAGAGCCATGTTCCTAGAAGAATTTGATGTTGGAGGAGTTTCGGGTGTCAAACTGTAAAAAAATGGAACGCGAGTAACCCTTGAATTTGAAGTACTTCCAATGGAATATTCTGTCAGCAATCGGGCCGAAAACGACACCGTTTCACCTTCAACCTAGATTCCGTCGGAAGTTGAAATCCGTCGGGACTTTGCAGATTTCAATATTCCGTCGAAGAAACGACAGAGTGATTCTCTGTGGACTAGGAACGATGATCTAGATAGAGCGGGTCGTTTGAGGGGAGGCTCGATGGTCTTTGTTTGAAGGAGATGATTATTGGGGTCAAACAAATCTCACATTGAAGGATTATGAACTATAAAATGGTGGACTAATATCCCATGGTATGAGTCCTTTTGGGAAAACTAAAAAAAGCAAAGTCATGTTTAACAAACTCAAAGTGACAATACCATACAAAGTCTATCCACAAAACCCTAACAATGTTAACTACTAATCTAATGCAAATCCTAATTATATTTGCATGTCCAATATTTACTGTAACTATCATTAGCACAACACGATTTTTTACTTTTAAGTTCTAGCTTCCACAAATTTTAAAAATATCACATTATTTTAAGATATATATTTCGTCAAATTTACTCATTTTTGTCATTTTTATGTCTCATAAATAATTACTCATATTTTTTTTTTTTATGTCTACGTCCATTATCTCTCCCTCCAATTTTTTTTTTAACTATATATTTCTACCTCAACAACATATAATACTATATTTCTTAATTAATGTGCAAAAAGTAAATGAACAACCTTTAAAATAATGTATAAAACATTATTTTTACTAAAATCATAATTTATTTCTCTATCTACAATCCCTAATCCTTTTCCATTCACTTCCGAGGGTGGGAATCAGATGGACCTAGCTAGGCTTTAAGAAATTAATATACTTCCTCCGGGATAATTTGCATAGTTTGATCGACACGTTGTTTAAAAAAAAGTGGATTTAATGGATGATGATGTAAAATAAAAGAGGGGTATTTTAAGTAATTTGATGATGTGTAAAGTGGAATGTATAAAAAAAATGAGTGACAAATTTAAAAATAAAATGATGTTGTAAGGTTATTAATTTTGTGGGGTATTTTCATATTAAAAGTGTGCAAGTAATTTTGGGACGTCCCAATAAGAAAAGTGTGCAAGTAATCACGGAACGGAGGGAGTACATTTTTTTTAAAGGCTTGGCCTCTTCTATCATGGATTTGACCTTCCGCATTCATTAGTTTGGCATCAATGATGTGATCGGCCGCTGTTGCATGTTTTTGTAATATCATGCCAACTCCTCCGCCGCTAAAGTGACCGCCAACGCCGACGGTACGAACTCGTATCAGCATTCCTAGTTTCTTTGAGCAATAAATTGCAGCAAGAATATGTGATTCTTGAAACGGTGTGACGATGATATTTGGCTTCTCGCGGGAGTTTGATAGTGCTCTAAGATTTTGTGGTCTTAGAAGAGATGCATACGTTGGATTTTGAGAAGTTTAAATCAAATTTGTCGTTGAATTAGAGCCTCTAACTTGGTCCGAAAGGCGTTCAAGAAAATCATGGGAAGGAGCTCCCAAGAATAAAAAGTTTACAAAAAATAGCATGAATGTAATGCGAAGGTATTCCATTTCTTGATTAATTGATGAAGCTAGCAATAGTTGCATGTGTTGGAACCAAAAACCTTCTGCATGTACTTTATATATAAATTTTAATGAGTTTGTAGACTAAAAGCTTGTCTTAATGATAATTAATTAATCCCTTTTTTAGAAGAATTAATACTTCATTTTTCAAACTTTTATAGCATTTATTATTTTAAGCAAGCAAATATAAATATGAGTTTATATATATATATATATATATTACATGCAGAAAGTTTATGGTTCCAACACATGCAACTATAGCTAGCTTCATCAATTAATCAAGAAATGGAATATCCTCGTATTACATATATTCATGTTATTTTTGGTAACCCTTTTATTCTTGGGAGTTCCTGATCAAATTTCTCATAATTTTGTTGAATGCCTTTCGGACCTAGTTGGAGGCTCGAATTCAACCAATAATTTTATTTATACCCCTCAAAATCCAACATATGCATCTCTTCTAAGACCACCAAATCTTAAACCACTATCAATCTCCCGTGAGAAGCCAAATATCATCGTCACACTGTTTCAAGAATCCCATATTCTTGCAGAAATTTATTGTTCGTTTTCCCGTTGACGGAGACCTGACGGAACTAGAGAAAACCCTAAGTACAAGGTTTTCGTCGACTTTATCATGAGAAATGTGCTACCACCGATGCAGCGCCTTTTCCGAGGTTCTGTTAACTCTGAAAAAGGTCACCGTTTCGGGAACCCTAACCAACGTAACTTTAAATTCGAGAACAATTCCGAAACTGGTGCCTCCACCTCCTCGTATGGCCCAAAAAAGATCCTCTCCCATGCTTCTTTTCATGGGCGGACCAGAACTAGGTGGTGAGGGGGGCAATTGAATATTGTTAACATTATTAAATGTTCGATAATAAAATTAAAATATTCATATTTATAAATTTATCTGGGTCTATAATCTATAATCATCTGAAAATTAAAAAAATTAATGAATGATAATTTTTTGTTTATTTATCATGCACAGAATTTGCACAAATTTTGCACAAAATGTGCACATACAGATCGTGCACGAAATGTGCACGTACGTATCGTGCATAAAATGTGCACATGAAATTAGTATTTTATTCACTATAAGAAAAAAAATTGTCACATATTTTTCGTCACACTATAAAATGTATCATTTATATTTGAATTAATTTGTATAACTAAAATATTAGAAATTCAAATATATTTTTAATATTAATATTTGAACAAAAGTTCATATCTTAGTAGCCCAACTAATAATTAAGAAATAAGTTAAAAGTTAATTTAAAAGAAAAAAAAAATAATATATATATATATATATATATATATATATAATAGGAAAAAGAAAAAAGAAAAAAAAAAGTGAGGAGGGCCATGGCCACCCTAAGGGTGTGCCTAGGTCCGCCCATTTTAATAAATATGTATGATCCGAAAAGCTTTTAGAGACCTTTTAGTTCTATTGTGCATTTAATAAAATTCCACATTCAACTGTTTTTTTCCAACTATTAAAAAAGGAATATAAATATTGAATAACATGAGTCTGGTTTATTTATTAAATGAGTCAGAGCTGAATCGAGCTTTAATAGGCTCACTTATAGACCTCTGTTGGATAGTCTGACCCATTCTTATCTACGTTCATATGCTCGTGATTTTTTCTTCCTATATATTTAACGGATTGGTCTTATATAGAATCAATTCCTTATAAGGAATTGAGTTGACTTGGTTAACTTAAATCTTAAATATTCAAGAATATTATTGTGAACCCTAAATATTCAAGATTATTGTGAATAAAATTTTTGACTTGGTTAATTTTTTTTAATTATTATTTTTTTTTTTTGTAATTTTTTTTTATTGATAATTTTTTTTCGAAATTGTGTGTGTTGAAAAGTGTAAGTTAATATTACTAAAATGTGTAACACAATATTACTAAAAAGTGTAACACATTTTTTTATTAAAAAGTGTAAGTCACTATAATTGAAAAGTGCAACACAACTTTTAATGAAAAGTATAAGTCATTATAACTAGAAAATGCAAGTTAGTATAACTAGAAAGTGCAACACAATATTATTAAAAAGTGCATGTCAATATACTTGAAAAGTGCAACACAATATTTTAATGAAAAGTGTAAGTTATTATAACTGAAAAGTGTAACATAACATTACTAAAAAGTGTAAGTCACTATAACTGAACATATTGTTGAAAATTGTAATTCACTACAACTGAAAAGTGCAACAAAATAGGACTAAAAGGTGTAGCACAACATTACTAAAAAGTGTAAGTCAATATAACTAAAAAATATTGTTGAAAATAGTAAGTCACTACAACTGAAAAGTGCAACAAAATATGTGTAACATAACATCACTAACAAGTGTATGTCATTATAACTGAAATTATTATTGCAAATATTGCAAAATAACATGCTAAAAAATTGTAAATTGCATGTTACACTTTTCCTTATTTTCAACATGCACTTTTATAATTAAAAAAAAATATATGTGAAAATTGTTAGATGTAAGAGTTGAACACTAAGACCTCAAAAAAAAAAATATTCTCAACCGTTTAAGCTACATAAATTATCATACATGTTTTTCGCGTATTTTATTTTTATTATCAATTCTACCAATTTTTTAAAATGAGTCTACAAGAGACCTCCCCATATTTAACGTTTGTTTCCTCTCTAGTCGTTTGAATTTAAGGAATTTAGAAGATGAACAAGTGTATGAATTAAATGGAAGACTTTGTGGAAATTAAAGTGGTACAACGCGTATTTGAATATGGCTATATATATTCTGGGCACTTGGACTGATACGTAAATTCTTCTTAAAAAGTCCACCACTTTTTGACAGATTCACAAGTCTTGCGGGCTCGATTTTAATTTTTTTTTGTTTTGCATGTGACAAATTAATAAGCCAATTCATTTGACATGATGTAAGTGTACAATTGTATATAGACACCGAAATTGACCAATTCCTTGAAATAGGGATCGAGTCCAAATTAATGACAAGATTTAATAACAAACTCATCTTATTATTAATAATACACAAAAATTTGTTAAACAAAAAACTTTTAAATACAAAATTTATAAAATATCACACATTATTCTCAACTTAACCCAAAATATCAATACTTTTGAGTCTACACATATACTCAAGTCAACTCTTTTCGATCTTTTATACAATTATCACTCGAAACTATACCATCTTTTATACAATTATCACTCGAAACTATACCCATTATTACACTTTCTTGATATGTATGTATATCCACTTACCTGTTAAAATTATTGTGAAACGGAGAGAATATATTTTACTCAATAAAATTAGTTTTTAATTTATAGGTATATATATATGCAAAGTGATTACATTTAAAAAAAAATGACGGATCTATGGTTTTAAATTTGGGTGTACAATAAATAATTAATAAAATATTATTTAATATATGAAATCATACAATTAATTCGACCCAAAAAATAATAATATATGCAAAACATTCATGTAAAAATACATAAATATTTAATTTTTTAAAATATAATAAATAAATGGGGGTATGATTTCTAGGGAATTTAGTTTTTTATGTCCCTAGGAGTTATCACGATCTATTTTAATTTTAGTCCTATCAACGTTTTGTAGCAGGTAAAACATTCGGTTAATGCTAATATAACAAAGTTGGATTTATTCATGTGACAAAATTTGTTTGTAACTTGAATGTCGTATAGATTGTGAGCAAACCAAAATGTCATGAATTATATTAAAAGTTAACAAAGTCGAGAGAATTATAAATAGAAAAAAAATATATAAATTACGTGACAAAAAAATCTATTTTTCCTGAATTATATTTCTAATTTTTTAGTTATACTCCCTTTGTTCCGTAAAAGTTCATGGGAAAATTTTGGCACATAGTTTAAGAAAAAAAAAAAGGTAATGATGGAAGTATTGAATGATAATTTTGTAAATTTTTATATACAGTATAAAGTAAAAAAAAAGTTGAATTGAGTGTATGATGGGCCTCGAAAGTAATGATATGAATGGTAAATATATGTATATTGTGCAAGTGAAAATTGTCAGAATTATTTTTAAACCTTTTATAGAACAAACTAAAAAAAAAAAAATGGAAGGAGAAAGTATATAATAATAGAATTTTCATTTTTGGGTACATTTGTACCCTAGTTAAATTTGTACATGGATGATGCATCTAGTGATCCAAAATGATGTTCCTCCAATTTCATTATTACTACTTTTCTTTAATCATTCAATTTCCTTATTTCCATTATTTTATCAGAGAATTTTATTTTATTTTATAAATGGACCCTGTAAATATCTCATTATATCCTTAATTAATTTATCGACTTTATACTTAAATTAATTACTAATATTTATTAAAATCTGTGCTCAAAATATTGAACATCGTGAATTTGAACAGAGAGTGTGTTTATTTTTCATTAAACAAAACACATTTCATATAACCTCGCATAATATTTTGCCCATAATCATATTCCACTACGTATAGACTTCTTACCTCATAGACAATTTATTTTCCACGGCAACGAAATGGTAGACTTATTTTTTAGAAATAACCTCGAAGTATAGATGGGCCAATTATTGATGCTCAAAGTCAAACACTAGCAACAAAATAAACTACCAAGTGATTACAATTTCTTGCTCATTATACTGCTATATAAATAGCACCCCATGCATGTATACTTTCACAAATTAAACACAACACTAGCTATTAGCTTGTTGATGTAATCAATAATCATGAACACTTCAACCATTTCAATACTCATCCTTCTCTTCATTTCTTGCTCATTAGCATCTTCTGCTCATGATCATGGCAATTTTCTCAAATGTCTTTCCCAAAAATTCCAAAACTACTCCTCCATTTCCAACCTCGTTTACACCCCGACCAACTCCGCTTACTCTTCCGTCCTGCTCGCCCCCATTTGGAATCTCAGATTTACCTCCAACTCTACCCCCAAACCCCAAGTCGTCATAACCCCAGAACACGAATCCCAAATCCCGCCTATCATACTCTGCGCTAAACAAAATGACATGGAAGTTAGAATTCGAAGTGGTGGCCATGACTTCGAGGCACTATCTTCCGTAGCAAAGGTCTCATTTTTGGTCATTGATTTGATCAAACTTGCTGACATAACAGTCGATGCCAAGGCGAAAACCGCATGGGTTCAAGCTGGTGCAACTATTGGCCAGTTATATTACAGGATCGCTGAGAAAAGCTCGACTTTAGCATTTCCTGCAGGTATTTGCACTACACTTGGAGTGGGTGGGCACATAAGTGGAGGAGGCTACGGCTCATTGCTCAGAAAATACGGCCTTGCTGCAGACCATGTCATCGATGCAAGAATAGTCGATGCTAATGGAAGAATTCTTAACAGAAAATCAATGGGCGAGGATCTCTTCTGGGCCATCAGAGGCGGTGGAGGTGCCAGCTTTGGTGTAATTCTTGCGTGGAAGCTTCAACTTGTTGATGTTCCAAAAAGTGTCTCTGTTTTCAATGTGCAGAGGACTCTGGAACAGAATCTAACTCAACTCCTTCACCGCTGGCAATACGTCGCACCCAGATTGGACCGGGATATAACCCTTTTCGTCAATGCAGTAGTGATGAATTCCAATCAAACTGCAGGGAGGAACGTTACACTCAACGCTTCCTTTTTCGCGCTTTTTCTCGGCGGGGCAGACAAATTATTGGCAATGATGCAGTACAGATTTCCGGAGCTGGGATTGGTGAGAGGGGACTTAATTGAGATGAGTTGGATTCAATCCACTCTATACTTTTATGGCCTCCCAATTCAATCCCCTCAGACTTTACTAAACAGGACTTCTACCAATAAATCATACATGGTGAGAAAATTAGATTACGTGCAGAAACCCATTCCAGAGAAAGGATTTGAAGGCCTCACCAGTAAATATTTTGAACCCGAAGCCAGGATGTCTACGCTTTCCTTCGTACCATACGGCGGAATAATGGCTGAAATATCTGAATCCGCCATTCCTTATCCTCATAGAGCTGGTAACTTGTTCCATATGTTTTATACGCCCTATTGGCTAGAAGCAGACGCTCAAAATGCATTAAAGTACATAAATTGGGTAAACAGGGTGTACAGCTACATGACTCCCTATGTGTCAAAGTCTCCAAGGTCGGCATACTTGAATTACAGAGACATTGGCCTTGGAGTCAATAACGTCAACGGAAAGACGAGTTATGCACAAGCAAGCATTTGGGGTAAGAAGTATTTCAATAACAATTTTGATCGTCTCGTTCGGGTGAAAACCAAAGTTGATCCACAAAATTTCTTCCGGTATGAACAGAGCATTCCATCACTGCATAAGTAAGTGTTGAGAGTGAAGGGAGTCTAATAAAATATATTCATGAGACAGACGGTTGTATTTTTCATTTACTTTTGACTTCAATAAATTAAAGCATTCTGAAATTTATTTTCATTTGAAATAGAAATAAGATTTTATTAGAGTTTTCTTCTGGTATTGTACTTATATTTTGTTCAATTTCATTATACTCATTTCTTTTTTTTTTTAAATAATATTATTCACATCACTTTATCTTAACCTTCCAATTATCACTTATTTATTCAATTTGACATTCTTCACTTTATTATAAGCAATTAATCACTTTATTTATAAGTGAATCTCACAATATTTCATCTTACCCTCAATATATCTACTTTATATATAAAATAATAAATATTCATTAAAATCTGAGTCCGAAGAAATAGACATAATGAGTTTAGGCGGAGAGGGTATTTTTCCATGTATATTAAATGTTTATTCATTTTCTTCGGGCCACTAACAATTGATATGCTTAAGACAACTGGTTTAGATTGGTTTATATAATTTGGAGAGTGAAAAATATAAATGGGAAAATATCACTCAACAAGTTCAGACTCTTTTTCATTGTTTATCTTCCTCAAAAGTTGAGATAACTTTTATTGAGTTTCCTTCTTGTTGGATAGAAATATTACACATGTGGAATTGAAAAAATCATCAACAACCATAAGATAGAGTATATTTCTTACCATTGATACTTGCATGAGACATAGGGTATTAGGAATATTATATTTAAGTATGGTATATATATTTATATGTAGGCCCATCTCATGTTATTTATGAGCCTCATTTATAAGCCCACTAAGATTAGGCCAGATTCATGTCTCGTATAAATACCCTTTGTACATTCATTTGTAAAGTAATCAAGAAAATATATTTTCCATCTCTCTATAGGGTATCATCGAGTCCATTGGCTCACGCCTGATCCACCAAACCCTAGCCGCCGCCGTCTTCTCCTCTGAAGCTCCGCCGCCGCCTGTCACTTCCGTCTCTAACGCCCAGCACTACTACCCATCTCATCTCCGCTGCCTCCTCTGTCACCGTGACTACCCCTGCATCCTCCACCACCTCCCTTATCACCTTCAAAGGTCTTGCCCAAACACCTTTGCAACTCACCTCCACCAACTATGGAGCATGGTCCTTCCAGCTTAGACTCCTACTCACTAGCCATGACCTCTTTGGTTATGTCACGGGCTCACACCCTTGCCCTCCGTCAACTCTTCCGGCCACCGACGATACCACCTCGACCGTACCAAATCCTGAGCACTCCGTCTGGCTGTGTCAGGACCATCTCATATTCTCAGCCATTGTTAGCTCCATGTCCCCATCACTCATTCCCTTTATTGCATCAACAAAAATCTCCTGTGAAGCCTGGTCATTGTTGGAGAGTATGTACGGAAAACCCTCCAGAGGTCGCATCCTCGCCCTCAAGATAAAACTTCTTTCCCTTTCCAAGGGAGATCGCTCTATCTCTGACTTCCTCATGGATGTTTGCCTAGTCGTCGACGAGCTCGCCCTGCTCGGCGTCACCTCTAACCCTGAAGATATAACCCTCAAGGTTCTGACCAGCCTTGACGATACTTACTGTGACATCGCCAATGCAATCCAGGCTCGAGAACACCCAATCTTGTTTGCTGAACTCTGTGACAAACTTCTGAGTGCTGAGGCCCAGATTGCTTCGCGACCGTCCTCGACACTGGCACCTGCGTCCGCCCTGGCTGCTGGCAAGACTCATTATCACTCTTCGCGATCTGAGTCGAGGCCCCGATCCTTTGATGCTCGTCCTCGCCATTCAGCGCAAAGGTCATATCTTGGCACGTGTTAATATTGTCGAGCACCTGACCACACTGCTCGCACCTGCCCAGAAATTCCTTCGGCACCCTCACCCTTTACTCCACCAGCAGGCCAGCATCGGCCATCTTCCCAGGGCGGCTTTACCCCATCAGCCTCTCGCCGTCCCAAACTTGGTGCTCGCCCGGCCTACTCGACACACTCAGCCTCCTCGTCTCATCCTGCCGAGCACTGGATACTCGACTCTGGAGCCTCCCACCACATCACGAGTGATCTCGCCAATTTCTCCCCCCACTCATCCTTTGATGGATCTAACACAGTGGAAATCGGTGATGGTAAAGGATTACATATCTCACACACTGGCACCATGCATTTCGATCAACTCGATTCTCTACATTTTTTCGAATGCTTTGGTCGTCCTAAGCACCTCGAAAAACCTTTTATCCGTCTCTTGCCTTTGTTGTGATAACGATGTTAGCATCACTTTTGGTCAATCTTCTTTTCAGGTGCGGGATGGTCACTCGGGGAGCATTCTCCTCGTCGGGAGTCGTATAAATAATTTATACGTATGGCCGGCACAAATATCTAAACACTCCCCAACAGCCCTTATCACTCAACATCTCACCACTACCACCTGGCATGCTCGACTTGGTCATCCATCAACAAAGATCCTCTCACACACTCTATCCAAGTTTAGTTTATCTAATGCACCCTCCAAATATTTCAATTGTAACTCTTGCTCTTGTATCAAAAGTCACAAACTTCCCTTTTATGATTCTAACATTATTTCAACTAAACCTCTTGATGTCATTTTCTCTGATGTGTGGTCGTCTCCTGTCTCATCTACTGAAACATTCAAATACTATGTCATATTTGTTGATCACTTTAACAAATATATATGGGTCTATCCTCTAAAACGAAAATCAGATGTCTTATCAACATTTATCACATTCAAAAATCTTGTTGAAAACTACCATCAAAACACAATCAAAACTTTTTACTCTGACAATGGTGGGGAATTCGTTGCTCTTCGCTCCTTTCTCCAAACCCATGGCATCTCTCACCTCACCACCCCTCCCCACACCCCAGAACACAACGGTATGTCCGAACGTCGCCATCACCACGTGGTCGACACAACTTTAGCTCTTCTCCATCATGCTTCCATGCCTCTCACATATTGGCCCTATGCTATCTGCTCGGCCACCTACATCATCAATCGCCTTCCCAAAGTCAACATAAACATGATATCCTCCTTCCAAAAACTTCTTAGTTGCCCTCTTAACCTATCCAAACTCCGTGTATTTGGTTGTCTATGTTACCACTGGCTTCGTCCCTACACCACTCACAAACTAGATCCTTGGTCCAAATCGTGTGTATTCGTCGGGTACTCCCTCACTCAGAGTGCCTACCTGTGCCTTGACCCTTCCTCTAACCGCATCTACACCTCGCGCCATGTCCATTTCGTCGAACACACCTTTCCCCTCTCCACCAATCCTGCTCTCCCACAAACACCTGATCCTGCGACCACCAATTCCCCAACTTCCAATATCTACACTGTTATACCTAGTCAAAGAAGTCAATCTTTGACAAGTCAATCCCAGTCACCAGCTTGCGTGGCGAGGACCAGTCAACCAAGTCGTGCGACGACTAGTCAACAAGATGAAGAAATTGTAATAAAAGTAATGTATTTAATGTAATTAAGTGCTCGCCCAAAGATGTTGGCGAGCACATGTTTAGTTAGCTGCTCGCCCAAAGATGTTGGCGAGCACATGTTTATTTAGCTAGAGAAGATAAGTGTTGAAGCCTTGGAAGACAGCATAGAGCGTGGCGACCACATTTGTAACACCCATAAAAATTCTCAAGTTGGTTATTTCAAAAATATATTTAAATATTCAATTCTTTTAAATAAGAGATTTTATGTGATTTTTAAAAACTATAATATATATAAATATATATATATGGATTAGATATATAATTTTGCACTTCTCGTTGTTCCTATTTTAAAGGTACACAATAATATCTTTCCTAGAAATTACAGATTTGGTTTAGATCTCGTAATTCCATAATTTTTGCAACTAAATTAGTTTTCTAATCTTATCTAAATTCTCCGTCTTTTAAAAATAAAATAAAACCTAATGAATTAATTTCAAAATCACCAAACTTAAATTCAGATCTTAGCCGTGGGTTTTCTTATTATAAATTTTGGTTATTTAATTATTTAGGCAATAAAATTTCGTAAGATATATTTATTGAAATCTTCCGTCCATCTTATAAGTGAATCAAATTAAATCTTGAGACTTTTTTTAAATTTGTAAACTTATTCCACAAGAAAATCTATTTCCTCTCCTATAAATAGAGGATCCTATTTACAATGAAAAAACGCACATACAAATATATTACACATAAAAAATTATAGATTTATTCTACACTCGATTCATGGAAGTCGGCTCCAAGAGGACTAAAGCTATTACATCAATTACATTCCATCAAAATAAAAATAAAAATATATTACATCAATTACATTCATTGCATCAACGACATAAGTTTGAGGTGGGGATTTCTATCTTGATTTGTTTGTCATTATTAAATGCGATATGTGATTATTTTGATATTCATGTTAAATATGATTTGTAACTTCAATTAAATGTGATATGTGATTATTCCGATATTTATGTGAAATTATTTTGATGTTCATGAAAGATAAACAAGGATAGGTCTTCTGACCTTTATAAACGAGGATAGGTCTTCTGACCTTTATAAACGAGGATAGGTCTTCTGACCTTTATAAACGAGGATATACCATCTGACATTTATAAATGAGGTAATGTTATTGAATTATTATGATATTATACATGTTAATGTGAATTGATGATTTAATTGCTTATTGTATTTAGTTTTGACAAACTTGTCCCCACTGAGTTGTGGTTTGCTCACCCCTTATTTAACATTTTCAGATTTAGAAAGGAAGCTTGGACGTGGTGGCAAGGCGGTGGAGACTAGTAGCTTAATATGCAATTTAATGAACTCAACATGGTCATATTAAATGTTTATTTAAATTTTGAATTAGGAAAACTATTTAGAATTTTATTTGTTTAAGTGGTTTCATGAAATTGTTTTACGTTATGGTTGAATTTGGTCCTTTTAAAATAATTTGTTCTTTATCCGTAGCAAATATTCTCTTTTATTTTAAAGTAAATGGTCTAAGCAATATTTTATTGAGGAAAATGTATTTGATTTATTCGCTTCCGTTAGATTTTATTTTAATTAATCTAGTTGATAGTTAAATAGTAAAATTACGGGTGATTTCTTCTAGGCCCCTAAATTTGGGATGTGACAACCTTCCTCGAAGATGATGGCGACCACCTTCCTCGACGACCAGGTCCGCCGGCGACCACCGTGGGTTAGCTCCTCGTCTCCACCGAGGACGACCACAGAGGCGGTTTAGCATTAAATGCGCTGTCCCATCACCTTTTCGGGCAGAAGTTCAGGTCCAGTGAGGGCATGCCACGTGTAAAGGGCGGGCAGCTCCAAAAACTACTATATAATGCCTAAAAGGCTCATTTGTAACATTCAAGTAACATTTCTCACCCAACCCAAAGCAATACACTTCCCAAGCTCAAAGCTTTAGCTTCTCCAAGTAGCTATTTCTTGTGTTCTTCACTGTTCTTCATCAAGATCATCATAAATCATCATATTAATCCGCATAAACACGTAATAAAACCCGATCATAAATATATGTTTGTTTAGTGCTTACAAAAGCCCACATCCAGATCATCCGTTCAAAGCACGTACAACATTTGGCGCTAGAAGGAGGTGTCCTTTTACGTGTTCTTCATCTCAGTTTCAACCGATCATCGAGCGATCGACTTGCAAACTCCTTATTTCAGGTTTTAATCGGTAGATCTACCGTTTAGAGCATCGTTTACATATTTTATTTATTTTCATGTTCTTGAATATTTGCGGTATTCGAGACATATTTTGGAGTTTGATCTCCTTGTAATTCTGTTTTTAAGCTTCCTTTGTTGTTACTTTGCTAAGATAGTAGTTGTAATAGCACGTTCTTCTGCGTAACAACTCAAATCTTTTGTTTTTAAGCGTCGAAAGCTTAGAACAGTCATATCTTTATAATCGTTTCCTAGCAGACACTCTTTTGCGATGTCTCAGCATTCACAACTTGGCGGAGTCCCACCGCCCGGAGGGAACGAACACCCTCCGCCGCCGGTGGTTCCGACGCCGAACCCTTTCGGGAACATCAATTTGGGGGACATCTTGAAAGATCCCCAGAACTTGAAAGACTTCTCTAACTTCCTCATTGAGAAGAGGAGGCATAACAAAGCGGAAGAGATTGAGAAGGCCAAGGACCAGGCCTTCGACAAAGCTCGCAAGGCTAAGGTAAGAGCCAACGTGAATGATGAGGACGATCGCTCCTATCATTCATACTCCGTGCATCCCCAAGACAAAGGGAAAAATAAAGCCGCAGAGCACTCCCACAACAGCCATACGGGAGACTCGCGAGGAGGCCGAAATTCGGTTTTCAATCGAATGGCCGATAAGGATGGGAAAGCTCCTTGCCCTTTACCTTTTAACCTTGGAGGTCGACCAGAGAGAGATGGCCGACCAGATAGATCCGACCACAGAGATTGTGGAGGGAAGAGAGGCCAAGGAGACAGGGTCTCCGTCCTCGACCGAGTGGGGCCGGGCTCGCGAGCTCCGTCAAAGAGTTATCGCAGCCACCAGTCAGAGAGACATCATTCCCCCAGGCAATCACGCCATGATGATCGCCCGGCCGCATCTCACGGGAGCCGGCGCGACGAGGTCGTCATCCCCCGACCACAGACTGCCGAGGAAGGGCAGATCGCCCAGTTCATCGAATCACAGAAATTGATGAAGTTGGAAATGGAGACTCTACGAGCAGAGGTGGTCGCATCAAAGCAAGGAACTGCCCCACCAGTCACTCTGCCCGCTCCTCAACTAAGTGTTACGGTCCTCACTGCCCCCATTCAAAGAAAAAATCAGATGCCTTCCATGACGACATACGATGGAATGTACGACCCCAGTGTACAGTTGTCCAAGTACTCAAACTACATGGCCTCAATCGGGGCAACGGACGCCACCCAGTGCAGAAACTTCTCCCTGACCTTGGGAGACCGAGCTCATCGCTGGTACACTATTTTGGGTGTCGGGTCCATCACCTCTTTCCTCGAGCTGGGGCAACAATTCTTGACCTACTTTGGGTCAATTGCTGCTCGCACAACCTCAAAGCAACGTTTGGCAAACGTTCGCTAATCACTGACCGAATCGGGCAAGGACTTTATCAGTGCTTCGACAGGTTAGTGATCGATGTGGAGGCAGTCAATGACGAGACAAAGCTGATCTCGGTTGTTTCCGGTCTGAGGATAGGTTCCAAGCTCTGGGAATCTATGCATACCGTCTTCCCGGTTTCTTATGCGGATTTCCGCACGAGTGCTGGGAACTTTATTCAGATGGAAGAAATAATGGACACCGCCAAGGCTAACGAGCAGCCTGAAGCGGCCAAGAGGGTCTGGCCAAAGAAAAATACCAACACTGGGGAGACGTCCCAGCCAAAAAAGGCGACCACTCAGGGCGGCAGTGCTCGCCCAGCAAACTTCAGACCTTTCGAGGAGTCTCCGGAGATCATTCAGTTCCGGGAAGCCCTCTCTCTTGATCCTAAGGGCATTTTTGACACAATCAGGGGAAAGAATCTGCTCCCCCAAGCAAAGCCCATGCATACGAACGAGGATAACTTGGATGGTAGTAAATTTTGCAACTACCACAACTCCATCGGCCACCACACTAATAGGTGCCGAGACTTGGTGAGAAATCTCTTCAAGTTATACAACGAGGGCAAGCTCGCCCTATTCGTCAAACCCAGGGATGGGAATGGCGACAACAGGGGCAAGAAACGTCGCGACGACAGCGACGACCTACGCCAACATTTGAATCGCCAGAAACTGACTCCCCCAATGCCGAACACTCCTCTGGGCGACGTCGACTTCGTCGGCGGCCTAAATCTGATGATAGAAGGCCCTTTGGGGGGTACAGAATCTGGTAATGCTCTATCTGTTCGCCGACAGCAGAGTGAGATGCGAGCACTCAATAATGTGCATCAAGTGTGCGTCGCAGCGGCTGCCGAAAAGCCCATCTCACACCAAGTCCTCTTTACGGATGATGATCTCAACGGAGTGGTCCAACCAAACAACGATGCTTTGGTCATCTCCGGGAAGATTATGGGCACGAATGTCCACCGCATGATGGTCGACACCGGGGCATACACCAACGTCCTTTTCAAGCATACTCTGGATGCTCTCGGTGGATATACTAAATATATCGAGCCTTGCGATGATATTATTGTAGGTTTCGGAGACACGCGCAGCCTTTCCCTTGGGAAAATCAGGCTATCTTTGGAACTAGCATCGTCGAAAGAGCTAGCAATGCACTACACTCGGCAGCTCGATTTCATGATCGTCGACATGCCATCCTCTTACAATGTTTTCCTCGTCCGACCTTTCTTCAACGAGTTCAAGGCGGACGCCTCTACTTTTTATTATTGTGTAAAGTTTCCGACCCCGGCGGGAGTTATAACCGTCAAGGGCTACCAGACGCGGGCGAGGGAGTGTCTCGTCCATTTTGCTAAGCGTCATTCTAAAGTAACTCCTATGATTGGAAAGTATATTGAGTGTCAAGAACAAAAAGAACAAATGAACTACTTGAAGGGTCTTCCTAGCAAGTATCAAAAGATCGAAGTTGGGGAGTGTAGTCAGCGTTTCGACGACCACCAAGTGGAGGTGAACGAACACACCTCCATGGAAGTGGACGACCACACCCCAATGGAGATTGACGAGCAGACAGATTCGGGCGACCAGATCCCCGACGACCAGGTTCCAGAAAACATTCCAGATCTGGAGCCTAGGTTAGGCTTTGAGCCAGAGTTCGGAATCGAGGACCCTCGTTGGAAGGAGCCTAAAGAGCGGGCAACTCCAGCGGAGGACCTTGAAACCATCCACCTAAACGAAGCTCGTCCAGAACTCGAAGTATTCATAGGTTCAAATTTACCAGTGCAATTGGGATCTGATATGGTCGCATTTTTGAAAGAAAACATCGGAGCATTCTCCTAGTCGCACAAGGATATGGTGGGCATTAACACGAACCATGCCTGCCACAGATTGAATATTGATCCAACAAGAAGACCCATCACCCAAAAACGAAGAAAATTTGGGCCTGATAAATATGTGGCTATGGCGGTCGAAGTCAAGAAATTGATCGACAACAAATTAATCGAGAAAACTGGAACTGATCCTGAGTGGTTGGCAAATCCAATGCTCGTCAGAAAAACGACCGGGTCGTGGAGATTGTGTATAGACTTCACAGATCTAAACGACGCCTGTCCGAAAGATCACTTTCCGATGCCCCACATCGATCATCTGGTGGATAATACAGCGGGGCACGAGATGTTAACTTTTATGGATGCTTTTGCGGGATACCATCAGATTGCAATGCATCCCGACGACCAGCGACACATGGCTTTCATGACGGCGACCGACATGTACAGCTGGAAGAGAATGCCTTTCGGTTTGAAAAACGCGGGGGCAACATACCAAAGACTGGTAAATAAGATGTTTGAGAAACACATCGGCGAGATGGTGGAGGTCTATATCGACGACATCGTTGTTAAAAGCTTGCGGAAAGAGGATCACCTACACCACCTTGCCATGACATTCGATATTCTGAAAGAGTACAACATGAAGTTAAATCCGAAAAATGCAGTTTTGGAGTTAGCTCCGGAAAATTTCTGGGGCACTTGGTTAGCCAACTGAGCATCAAGGCGAATCCGAGTAAAATTCAAGCAGTCATCGACATGCAAAGCCCGAGGAATGTAAAAGAAGTACAAAGGTTGACAGGATGCCTAGCATCGCTGAACAGATTCATTACACGAACAGACGATCGTTGCAAACCTTTTTTCGATGCTCTGAAAAAAGGGAGGTTCAAATGGACCGATGAGTGTGAGAAAGCTTTCGAAGAATTGAAGGAATATCTATCAGATCCGAAGGTCCTATCTAAGCCAGTCCCCGACAAAATTTTATATCTATACTTGGCGGCCACTGACTGTGCAATCAGCTCAGTGCTCATTCGAGCAGAGGGGAGCACACATCTGCCAATCTACTACGTAAGTCAATCACTGAGAGATGCGGAGTTGAGATACTCTCCGATGGAAAAATTGGCGTACGCTTTAGTCATGAGCGTCAGAAAGCTAAGGCAGTACCTGTTTGACCACGAGGTGGTCGTCCTCACGACATTTCCTCTTCGGCGAGCACTGAATCGTCCAGATACCACTAGAAGACTTTTGAAATGGTCGGTGGAAATCGGGCAATTCGAGCTCACCTACGCACCTAGAACGGCGACCAAGGGACAAGTGCTGGCAGAATTCATAGTGGAACTCACTTTCCTGGATAAATTGGACAAGGGAATCAAACTTTCTTGGACATTGTTCGTCGATGGCTCTTCGACGAGCACCAAAGCGGGGGCAGGAATCGTCCTCACTAGCCCAGCCGGACAGACGTTTGCTTCGGCGATCGAGTTCGAGTATCAGGCGACCAACAACGAAGCAGAGTACGAGGCTCTGGTCGCTGGAATCAAGATGGCTATGGCCGTAGGCGCTAGAAAACTGAAATTTTTTTCTGACTCTCAACTGGTGGTATGTCAAATTACGGGCGAGTACGAGGCTCGCGGCGATCAAATGATAAAGTATCAAGACCTAGTGAAAGGGTTACTCGAGCAATTTGATCAAATCTACATCGAGCAAATCCCTAGGGAGGAGAATACGCAAGCAGATGCTTTAGCTCGGCTGGCCACTTCAGAGGGGGAGGCAATATTTTCAGAAGCGACCATCGCTAAGATTTCTTCCCCATCAGTGAGTAGAAGTCAAATTTTGCAGGTTGAAGCGACCAGCGACGAGGACTGGAGGTCACCGATCACCAAGTACATCAAGATCGGCGAGCTCCCGGATGACAACGTGAAGGCGACCAGGTTGCAACTCAGGTCCGCCAGGTACACAATTATTGGCGACCAGCTGTACAAACGGGGTTTTTCAATGCCTTTATTGAAATGCCTCGGAGATGATGAAGAGAAGATCGTCATGCACGAAATCCACGACGGAATATGTGGAAATCATACAGGGGGGCAAGCGCTCGTTTTAAAAATCATGAGGCAAGGCTACTTTTGGCCAACACTGAAGAAGGATGCTATTCATTACGCCTAGACATGCAAGAGATGCCAAACTTTTGCTCCCGCTATTCACTCACCTCCAGACGAGCTCATCTCCGTCTATAGCTTTTGGCCCTTCGCGAAGTGGGGCATCGACATCATCGGACCTTTCCCGCCTGGCGTCGGGGGGGGGGGGTAACTTTCGTAGTCGTAGCAGTCGATTAATTCACCAAATGGACGGAAGTAAAGGCATTGAAGACCATCACAACGACCCAGATGATAAGCTTCATCTGGAAAAATATAATTTGTAGGTTCGGCCTACCACGAGCAATAGTGACCGATAACGGACGTCAATTTACGAGTCAAGACATGCTGGAATTCTGCTCAAAGCGGAAAATCAAGAAACTTTTTTCAACACCCTATCATCCAGAATCAAATGGTCAGGTAGAAGCGATCAACAAAATCATCAAGCACACCTTGAAAGATAAGCTAGATGGATTGAAGGGCAAATGGACGGACGAGCTGCATATGGTTCTGTGGGCATATCAGACGACCACGAGGAATTCCACAGGTGAGACCCCGTTCGCGCTCGCGTTCGGAACCGAAGCTGTCATACCAGCAGAAGGACAGGTCGCCACTTTCCGAGTGGCAAACTATGACGAGCAGTTGAATAACGATGCACAACTCTCCGACTTGGACTTCCTAGAAGAGCGAAGACTAACAGCAGACGAGAAGAATGTGGTCTACAAACAAAGGTCAGAACGCTACTACAACACCAAAGTACGTGCTCGCCATTTTACTATCGGCCAGCTCGTACTTCGACGGGCGACGAAATAGTCCATTGGCATACTTGACCCGACTTGGGAGGGTCCGTACCGAATAACACGCACACTCTTGAACGGATCATACGAATTAGAAGACCTCGAAGGCAAGCCAAGCAAGTACCCATGGAATGCGGTCAAGTTGAAGAAGTATTATCAGTAATTTTTTAAATTCCGTACATTTGTATAGTTTGTATCTAGTACTTTTTCAATACATGTCAAGTTTCAAATTTCATCAAGTGTTAGGAAAATTTTAGAAATTTTAGATAAGGCTCTGCGTAGCCAGTTAAGAAAAGAGTTCAACCGATGAATGGTTAACTCTAAAAGACGAGTACTCTTTCTTAAAGATGCTCGCAAGGTAGTGACGACGACGATCACTATCTAAAAACAAATGAGTTCAACGACGAATGGTTAACTCTAAAAGACGAGTACTCTTTCTTAAAGATGCTCGCAAGGTAGTGACGACGACGATCACTATCTAAAAACAAACGAGTTCAACCGACGAATGGTTAACTCTAAAAGACAAGTACTCTTTCTTAAAGATGCTTGCAAGGTAATGACGACGACGATCGCTATCTAAAATCACACGAACACAAACCAATGAAAGACAAGTACTCATTGAAAGATGCTTGCAAAAAAATAAATCAAACATAAATTGGAAAGCAGTGACGAGGACGATTACTCAAAATAAACGAACACATCATAAGCAAAAAAGTTCCATTAATTGAAAAGCCTTAAAAGGCTGAAATTACAAAGAAGGCCCTAGTGGCCGAACAGTTATAAGCAAAATAAAAAGAGAAGGTGCCGAGCATATTTATGGTTGATCTCCAACCTCTGCAGCATCTCCCTCGACAAGAGCATCTTGCTCTCCTACAACCTCTTCTTCGGCAGGAGCACTCTGCTCGCCCTGTTGAGTTGGGGGGTCTTGTGGCGGACTCTCAAAGAGGACCGGAATCGCCAGAAGGCGAGGGAACATGAGTCTCATCTTCATCAGATCGAGCAGGGGGAGAGTTGAGCCTTCGACAGGTTCTTCCTCCATAATAAGGTTGTCTATGAAACCGCCGAGCTCAGTTACGTCCACTTCTGGATGAACTTCTTTGAAGTGACGAACAAGCTCGTGGGCAGTGAGCGCTACCGCATAAACTGCCGCAGATGTAGCGAGGTCACCGTTAACATCTCGCTCTTTCTTCACGGCGATTAGATCTCGCCGAAGAGTGGCCAAATCATCCTCAGCAGATGTGAGTTTGGATTGCAGAGTGGTCACCTCTTCGCGAGCAGCCGCGAGCTCGCTGGTCTTCACTAACATCCCGTCCTCGGCAGCTTTGAGACGAGCACGGAGATCTTCGATCATTTGGAGATCTTCTTGATCTTATTTTCGTACAGCATCAAGTTGGGCCTCAGAATCGGCCAGCTTCTTCTCAGTGTCGGCCACCTTTTTCTCAAGGCCAGCTTTAGCCTTGGTTAGTTGGGCGATCGCCGCACTTTTCTCCTCGTTTGTTTTTCGATGTTCGTAAATCTGGAGGGAAAGTTGCTCGGCCGCGTAGGATATGCGACTAGTTTCGACGTCGATCAGTCTCGCGTTCTCGGCGGAGTTGTGGCCGCCAACCTCGTCTACGAATTTTGTAGTTAGCGATCGGAGCAAGTTCTTCATTGCCCTGATCGCGACCTGATTCAGCTCATCGTCGTCAGTCGGGTCCCGCGACCGGTAATAGTTGAGGAGATCTTCATTGAAAGGTTCGGGACACGGATGCTCGGCAATCCTAATAAAGAACAAAGACGATCAGAAAAGGTACTTCTAGAAAATATTCAAAGGCATTTTTAGTAAGCTTACTTGGCAACCCGTTCAGCATTCCAGCCGAGAAGAGTGATGTCCCCGGGGGCCCTCTGCTCGGCCGACGAGCTCGCAGTAACTTCCCGCGACCGTTTGGTTCTGCGAGGAGGGGATGCCTCCTTGGGGGGTGGCGAGTTACCCCTCAGCGGAGATCTCCTCGGCGAGACTCTCTGCTCGGTAGCAGTTGGGCGAGGACCCCCTCGGGTCGGTTTAACAACCTTTTTTGGAGGAGCCTCCGCAGTCTCCGGCCCTTTCCTCTTATTTGTGCCCTCAATGATCGTGCGCTCGCGACTGGCTTTCGCTGTTCGCAAGACTTTGCTCACCATGATTTTTTCGAGTTGGATGGTCGGAGGAAGATAGGTGATGATTTTCTCAAGAACCACTATTAAAGAACGAAGAGTCAGTTTTGCGAAGGAGAAAAGAAATTTTACTAAAGACTTAGAAATATTTTGATACCTGGAGGAAACTCTCGAGTGATGTGGTGAGGAGGTACTCTAAGCCTGCTCGCTCTCGCATACACTCCCTGTTCAGAAAGCGGCAAGACCTCTCCAAGTAGCGACGATTAAATACGCAACAAATATGATATTGAAAAATGGGCGATAGACGGTGCTCGGCAGTCTTCGCGCGAACAGTTTCACCTACAAAAGCGAGGAGTTATTCAGTAAGACAAGAGCGAGCACAAATGAAAAGACTTACTGCGAATTCTCTGGTAGTCGGTCGCAATTTGAAGGCGAGCTGAGGATCCATCTGGGCTCTCGGCACTTTTCCAGTCCCCGGCTACCCACCACTAGTTGGTCTTCAAATCTAGGATTTTTTTAGGGACCCCTTCGACCAATTTCGAGTGGTCGCGACTCTTCACATAGTACCAGCCGTAGCCCACTTTCTTTCCGGCTTGTGTTTCGACAACCATTCTCGACTGCCTCTAGGCCGAACACGGTGAGTGTAGGTCCCCAAAGTTGAGTTAATAACGAGTAAGCTAGTGAAAATGTCTAGAGGGGGGTGAATAGACTTTTCAAAATTCTATCGAAATATCAGAATACAATATGCGGAATACGAAATTAACAATGAGCCCAATTCAAGTTTATACTCAACTTCAAAATTCGAGAACTCTGTTCTATACTCAACTTGTTAAGCTTAGTAGTAGTTTAAACAGTTAAGCAATTAAACAATTAAAACAGTAAAGTAAACAACACACAAAGATTTATAGTGGTTCGACAACTTGTCTACATCCACTCTCACAAACCCAGTTGTGATGTTTCCACTAAACTCTTCCAATCGAGTACAAGTGTATATTCCTGTCTTTTAAGTCCCAAGAAGAAGACTTAGATCTTCAACAGACTATACCTCCAGATATGTCTACGATCTAACTAGAAATTTTACAAGTATCTAGCACCTTGAAAAATAACAACAAAAACTAAACACTTCTCTGATCTTCAGTAGTAGCCTTTTGAACTCTTCACTTGTCTTCTGGCTTCTTTCTGAATCTTCAATGCACTCTGAGAGTAATCTTCAGTATATAGCTTTAATACGCTTCAGTATATCGAGTTTCAGTAGTCTTCAAATGATCACCATTATGAAGTATTTATAGACTTCAACCATCAAGAACTTAGTTAGTTGTAACCAACTTTTCTTGATAACTACCTTCAACTGAATCTTCTTATCAATCCACGCGTTTCTGTTATGAATTAGTTATTCCATAACTAACTTCTTTATCCTTATCTTTTCACGCGTTTCGAACTAACTTCACGTTGACCTGTCTTGTGTAGACTTGTATGTACTTGTCTTGTAGGCCACCTGTCTTGAGTAGTAGACTTCAACTCTTCTTGACTGGTCTTCCTTGTTCAATCAGTAGACTATACTAAACCTATCAAGACTATTACATTACTTTAAGCTTTCATAATACAAGCTTAGTCAACTTATAAACTATACAATAAAACTAATCTATTACATATAAAAACATCATGAGCTCTATACAACATTTAAATAGCTCAGTAACAAACTTAAACAAATACTGTAAACACATATGAAGTACTTATAAACTGTACTTATCTTTTCATGTGAACTTATGTGAACTTATGTGAACTCTACTGGTCTTGTACAAGATGACTTAACTCAACTAGACTAGATTAGTCAACACTTAGAAAATATTCATACTACTTTTGGCTTATCAAAACTTCATCTTTTATTCATCATTTAGGACTTGTTCTAGGATTCATATCCCAACAATTTCCCCCTTTTTGATGAAGCCAAAACTACTTGAATCTTTTCTCATAAGTAGACTAGTTAAGTAGTTACCTTGTCTTTTAACATCAAATAGTACTTATCTTTCACTCATTCAAAATAGATCAGTAGATTACACATACTTTGAATAAAAAAAACTAAGTATCAGAGCAAAAAAAACTAAACTTCAAACAAACAAAACTAATCTGAAAGAGTACCTCCTTCTGGATTTGGAACGCAGAATGCATCAAGGAGTCTCTTGTGAATCAGACTAATATGATCTTCATCATCAATCTTCTCCTTCTCGAGTAGTTGTTCTTCAAATTTCTTGATTCTATTGATGTCAACTCTTTTGCCTGAACTTGTCATGGGACATTTCCATTCAGGAAATTCAGGAACAAGAATGTTGAAGTTAGCACCAGCAGAAATCCTCAAGATTAGATGCCACAACTTCCTGTGTTGTCCTTCCATGAACCTGTCAAATAAAGAGTATAGTTCATCTTGACTTTCAGCATCACCATACTTCCTAATTATCCAATGATCAAGTTCCCATTGACTCTTCACTTCAATCCATTCAGCTCTATGCTCATTATCTATGAAGTGATCAATGAACTTGTCTTCCATTTTGTCTTCATCAGCTTTCAACTTCTGCAACCTTTCAATATGCTTAACAATCTTCTTTTTGCTTGCATAGTGAATCTCATCATCAGCAATTCTTTGCTTCTTCTCAACTGTTGCAGTAGCAGTAGGCTCTTCAATATTCAGCTTTCTCTTAACTCGTCTGGTCTGAATCTCTGCTTCAGGAGACACAATACCTTTGCCTTTTGCTAACTTCAGCTCATCTGCTCTTACCTTCTCAAGTTCAGCAGTCTTGACTAGCCTTCTCTTAGGCCTTCTGAGCTCTTGTATTGCTTCAGCAGCCTCCTTAGCTTCTGGTTCAGCAGACTTAGCCTTCTCAATCTTACTTGACTCTTCCCCCTTTTTGGCTTCATCAGTAGCCTTAAGAGTGAAAAGACTAGTAAATCGAGTCATCTCTTCTAGCATAGCTTGCTTCATAGCTTCAGTAGCTTTTTCAATCTGCCTTTGATGAGAACCGTCTTGACTCAACTTGTCCAGTTTGGTTGCCACCAACTCCAGCTTCTGTGTAGACAAGTTCAATTCATTCTTAAAATGAGTTGCAGTCAGACGTAACTTCCTGTTCTCCTCAGTCATAGCACTGATAAACTCTTTCGCTTGTGCTAACTGGTCATAGGCTTCTTTCCTTTGGACATCAGCTACTTCGATTTTGGCTCTATAGACTCGTTCCATCTTCTTGGATTCAGTAGCTAGAATACGAGCAAAATCAACTGAGCTTTTCTCCGAGTATTCAACTTGATTCTGGAGAAATCCTTCGATCTGCTTAAACATCTCTTGCCTGAAGTCGTTATCCAACTGATTGACTTCATTCAAGATCATCTCTTTTGAACTTGTCACAAGGACACTGTTCTGTTCAACAAGAGATTTCTTAAGTTCAGTCTTGAGAAAAACATCGATAGTTGACTTGATGACAGTCTTCAAATCTTCTTTTAACTCATCTATCGAGGCGACTGGGATAGCTTGAGACGACTGAACATTAATGACATTATCTTCCTGAACTTTCTCAATAAGTTCATCTTCAGTAAACATAACTGCATCCATGAACTCATCATCTTCTTTACCAAACATGAGTGAATCGACTTCATCTTCATCACTTTCAACAATTTCTTCCAATTGTTCTGAATTCTGAACTGCCATCTCAGCTACTTCCGGCTTGTTCTCGTCTTCCACCAGATCAGTCTGGGTTCCGACGTCGAATGTGAACACATCCTCAATGACACCATCCGGAATATTCAGCAGCTTTTTGACTAAATCAACCAAGGCTTTGCGAGGGAACAGTTCGGAGTGATCCTTAACTCCACTGTTTTCTTTTTGTTCCATCTCCCAATCCATGAAATTGGAGATTCCGCCCATGCCTTGAATGACTTCAAAAAGATCATCCGTAGAAGATTTCTTCAGAGCAAACCACGTGCAAATCCGTACGAGCTTCTCAAACTGTTCAGAAGCTGTGTCGATGTCAAGAGTCGAGAGCTGCTTCTTCAGATTTCTTGAAACTCGAGCACGAACCCTCTTCTCTCGCAGACACATCGGATAATATACCAGGGATTCAAATCTAACAACAGACGGGTCCTGAGTAGATGGGGTCTCTAACTCAGCTGTTGCAGTGGCAACTGGCGTCTTGTCTGAAGTAGATGGGTTGGAGGGTTCACCATATTCTGGTGAGGTAGAGGGAGTAAAGGCAGTGGTCTCTATGGGCTTTGATGTGGCTAGGTCAGGTATGACAACTGTCGGAGTATCAGTTGTATCTTGTTTGGGAGTGATTTGGGGATGACTGACTCTAAGCGGTAATGCCGCCAGTACATGTGAGGTTAAGGGTAAAGGACGAGGCCTAGATCGATGTGATCTAGCCTTGGTTCGAACAGTAGAGAGAGAGAGAGAAGGAATTGACAAAGTTTGTGAAGAGGTACCAACCTGGTGACTCGTCTCTTCTGGTGGAGGTGGAGTTCCAACTCTTACAAGAGTATATATCTCAGGAACTTGAGCACTAGGCTTCTTCACTAGATCAGTCTCCTCCTCTGATTGGGTCTCTTCTGAATCATCACCATTCGACTCAGCTTTCGCAGTGGCCTTCGCTTCTTCATCATCGGACTCATCTTCTGAGGAACTAGATGAGTTGCCATAGGGTAAGACGTCTGAGTCGTCTATCTGAACTCGTCTAGGGGCAGCTGGCCTCGCAGCAGCCTGCTTCCTCTGGGCTTCCGACTTTAAGTAGAATTTGAGAGGATGGAAGGGCTTTCCTTTGCTCCAGTCCGATTTGTTGGGTAACAACAAGGGGAGTAGGATACTCAACTTGTTGTCGTACCCAACCGTGTGAGACACCACCCAATTGCATGAATCGGTATCCACTCGAACACTCTTCTCGAAATACATCATCCGATCCGCAATCAGCTTGAACCAATTGCCTTCAGTAATTCCGTCATAGATTGCCGCCATCACCCTTGTCTTGGCTTGGGTGACTGCATCAAATGAACCAGTGGCACATAGAAGCATCTTACTTGCTATGTCCAGTAGAGTGCGATACTTCTCCAACAATTCGGCCTTCTTAACAGCAGGGGCCTTGCCGTCCGATTTGAGCTTCAACTTCCTTCCACAAAAGATGCTCAAATACCTCATCTCTTGTCCAGTGGCATAGTTCTCCACATCAATCGTTCCGATGGGCAGCCTTAAATGCCTGAAAAGCACCTCACGAGTGAGTTCAACTCGGCTCGTTCCTATGAAAGATTCAATTTCATCTCCTCGTCTTGTGGCGTTGGCATAGAACAATAACACCTCTTCCTCCAAGACGACTTGAGGAAATGCTTCCAGATAAGGCTTCAATCCACAATGTGAGCACTTATCAAGGATCTCTTGGTTTCCAGCCGTGTGCAGCCCTTTGAAGAACATCGAGGGTTCCACATGCACCTTGTTCTCCGAAATATACTTTCCAAGATTGAACCTCGCTTGCATGTTAGTTCTGACATCGAAAAGAGAAACAATCGACATCTTTTAGAGAGTAAAGTAAGAACTAGGTAGGTTTGATTTGCAAGAAACTCGAGAGCTAGAGTAGGAGAGTTATGAAAACGTAAGTCGAGTTGTGGGAAAGGTGAGTTTTGTTAGAACTGAAAAGTGATCCAACGGCCAAGATTGAATTGTTTAATCCAACGGTCGAGACCTTTGAAATTCGGTTACGGAATCGAGAATATTATGTGATTTGATATTGTAAGTTTTGAAATCCGGCTCTTCTTAATTAGGACAGGGAGTGTACACATCTGACCTAGTGTAGTAGAGTAAGAACTGGGTGTATACACCTCATTAAGAATGGGAGTGTATAAATCCAATTCTAGGGTTTTCAAAATTTAGCATTATCTAATTACTATAATACCCTTAATCCGTTTGAATAGACACTTAACATATTTCAATCAAGAGAAACACTTAGTTTGTCTGTTCGAGTCCATCCAGAACAGACGAGTAGACTTAAGCTTCGCAAGACGAGTTCGCTCAAGTACACAAGACGAGTTCCCCCTTCGCCTGTGCCTGTCTATTCTGAACGTCGAACGACTGTATGTACCTATCTCATCATTTTCAATGTGTAATCGTAGGTACAGGTAGAGTAAGATAAATAAGATGAATATCAATCTAAAGCAATGATCAAGGTTTCGAACAAGATGACCTGTTAAAAAACATAAGAGTCAACATAAGGATTTTTAAGAAATCAAGGATTCCCCCTTAAATGTTTATTCCCTTAGTATTACCCTCAGCTTTACCAGCTTCCTCATTGGGTTGTTTTGGTCATCTAGTCTAGCCTTGTATACTGTCTGTTGGATGAGTAGTCGAGTGCTCTGGTCTAGTGATCTTGTCTCCTCTTATTGATGTACCTGTTCTGTTAGTACATAGCTATAGGCAAGTAGGATCTAAATCAATTAGTCCTAGACTAATGCATAACTCACGAAATCGTGCCTCAGCTAATGGTTTTGTAAAAATATCAGCTCTTTGAAAATCAGTATGAATCTTTTCCATGCGAATATCCTTCTTTTCTACATGATCACGTATGAAATGATGCTTCACATCAACATGCTTACATCGTGTGTGTAAAACAGGATTTTGTGTAATGGCAATTGCACTATTACTATCACAGAAAATAGGAACATTTGATTCATGTATATTGTAATCACGTAACTGTTGTATGAGCCAGAGTAGTTGACTACAGCAGCTACCAGCAGCCATGTACTCGGCTTCGGTAGTAGAGGTAGCAACACTAGTCTGCTTTTTAGAAAACCAAGATATGAGTTTTGTGCCTAGAAATTGACAAGAACCAGAAGTAGATTTCCTATCTATTCTACAGCCTCCAAAGTCTGAGTCTGAATACCCACTTAAGGATAGATCATCATTTGAAGGATACCATATACCACGATTGATGGTCCCTTTCAAATATTTCAAGATCCTTTTGGTAGTTTCCATGTGACTTTCTTTTGGATTGGCTTGGAATCGAGCACAAACACCAATAGAGAATGCAATGTCAGGTCTACTAGCAGTTAGATACAGTAAAGAACCAATTAAGCCACGATAATAGGATTGGTCAGCACATTTACCGTTCTCATCTGGATCCATTCTGTAAGTTGGTTGCATTGGTACACCAGTGGACTTACATGTTTTGATCCCATACTTGTCTAGAAGATTTCTAGTGTACTTCGCCTGATTTATGAAAATACCTTCTGGGGTTTGTTTTACTTGAAGTCCAAGAAAGTAGTTCATTTCACCCATCATAGACATCTCAAATTTACTTTGCATGAGTGTTGAAAAACTTTCACTCAGCTTTTTGTTAGGTGACCCAAAAATGATGTCATCTACGTAAATTTGGACGAGTAAAATGTCCTTCCCTTCTTGTCTTCTGAACAAGGTTCGATCGACCTTGCCCTTAGTAAAACCATTTTCCAATAGAAAGAGAGATAGAGTGTCATACCATGCTCTTGGAGCTTGCTTTAGTCCATATAAGGCCTTCTTTAATCTGTACACCTGGTTGCCTTTGACTTCGAAACCTGGAGGTTGTTCAACATACACTTCTTCCGCAAGAATACCGTTAAGAAATGCACTTTTAACATCCATTTGATATACAGTAAACTTCATGTGAGCAGCATATGCAAGGAACAATCTAATGGCTTCTAGTCTAGCAACAGGAGCATATGTTTCATCATAGTCTATGCCTTCAGCTTGTGAGTAGCCTTGGGCGACTAATCTAGCCTTATTTCTAACGACTAAATCATTCTCATCTTTCTTATTCTTGAAAATCCATCGAGTGCCAACTACATTATGATGTTTCGGCCTATCGACAAGTTCCCAGACGTCGTTTCGAACAAACTGGTTCAACTCGTCTTGCATAGCGATGATCCAATTACTATCAGCCAATGCCTCTTTAACAGTGGTAGGCTCAATAGATGAGAGGAAACAACACCAGCAAAACATAGTTGGACTAGACTGTTCTTGCGACTCAAAGAGTTGTCGTCTAGTCTTCACACCTATAGTAGAGTCACCAATGATATTTTCAGTATCATGCGCAGATTTCCATGTTTTCCTATTCTTAACAGGAATACTAACATCATCTATATCATGTACAGCATCATGCATGTCAACATCATTTGTATCATCAACAGATTTAACAGGAGTAGATGAGTCAACTAGAGCAGGCATGTCAACTGGTCTAGAGGACTTACCTTGAGCACTTACTTTCTCCTTGTCATCAGAATCGAGAGCTTTTAGGAATAGGTTGTAGGCTTGTACGGATTCATATATCTCTGAATCTTTGTCAGATTCGATTGATAGATCAGTTACCTTCTTACTGATCTTGTCGGCAGACGAGTCCTATTGAGATTCATCGAAAACCACATGTGGTGTTTCTTCCACACAAAGAGTTGAGTAGTTGAATACTCTAAATGCTTTGCTAGTCGAGGAGTATCCTAAGAATATCCCCTCGTCTGCTTTAGCATCGAAAGCATTCAACTTGCTCTTTCCATTGTTGTGAATGAAACACTTACAGCCAAATATATGGAAATATGAAACTCTTGGTTTTCTACCTTTCCAAACCTCATAAGGTGTCTTGCCTAGAGCTTTGTTGATCGCGCTTCTATTCTGTGAATGGCATGCAGTGTTGATAGCTTCAGCCTAAAACTTTTGAGGTGTGTTGAACTCAGCTATCATGGTTCTACAGGCTTCTTTGAGAGTTCGATTCCTTCTTTCTGCTACACCGTTCTGTTGTGGTGTCCTAGCTGCACTAGTAAGGTGCTGGATACCACGTATAGTACAAAATTCTTTGATATAGCAATTAATGAACTCAGTTCCCTTGTCACTTCGAATTTTGACAATAGACTGGTTCTTCTCAACTTGTAACTTCTTCAACAGTTCAGGCAGAAGTGTTTGTGTATCACTCTTCTTGTGTAGAAAGACTACCCAAGTGAACTTAGAATAGTCGTCTACAACAACAAGTGTGTACCTTCTACCGTTCAAGGTTGGAGGAGTTATTGGTCCATGAAGATCCATATGTAGGAGTTCTAGAACTCTACTAGTTGAGAGAGTAGGAATTGACTTAAATGAACCTTTAACCTGTTTACCCCGTTGACAAGCCGTGCATACATGTGACTTGTAGTAAACTTCATTGGGAATACCTTCTACAAGGTAATCTCTGGCTATCTTATTAAGAACCTTAAAGTTTAGATGACAGAGGCGTCTATGCCATAGCCAGCCAAGTTCTTTAGGATTCTTAGTAAGTAGGCAGGTGTCCCTCGGACAACTGTTCCAGTTCACTATGTACACACTACCTTGTCTTACGCCGACTAGTAGAACTGTGTGTGTCCTTTTGTCGATGACTTCACATTTGCGGCTTTTGAACTGCACTTTGTAACCACGATCACAAAATTGTGAAACAGAAAGTAGATTATATTTCAAACCTTCAACATATGAAACATCTTGTATTTCGACGTCTCCATTCCGGATGTAACCAAATCCTTTAGTGACAGCAGTGGAGCTATCACCAAATATCACTTTTGGTCCTTCTTGCTCATGGTAGCTAGACAAGAGAGCTTTGGTACCAGTCATGTGGTGCGAACAACCACTATCTATGTACCAGGTTTCTCCTACTGAGCCACCCTTCTTATACAAGTCAAGTCGACCCTGCAATAGATGATATTCAATAACTTAGGTACCCATTTGTTTATTAGGGTCCTTGGGGGTTAGTCATGTTCAGAGGAATCCAGATATACATTGGAGTCTTGAACAAGTTCGATCTTTTAAGCTTTCGCCCATATTTGTTGCAAAATAAGACCTTGTTGTCCTTCTCTGGCCTATCAGTCGAGTTCGGGTCTACTCTTTGGAGATAGCCTTTCGACTTAATCTCTACTTGAGCAGGCACTTGTCTATGATAGTTAGAGTAGGGTTTGAAAGCATTAGGTCCATACGGTTTATAGACGCGCTTGGGTCTTTCCTCACTTAAAATATCGTATGATAGAGGTGGAAGATATAGGACAGCTTGTGTACGATATTTTGGAGCTACCTGTCTAGGTCTAGATGAGTAGAGTTGAGACTGCCTTATAAATGGAGGTCTAGACTCTTGTCGTCTAGTCTGTACCTGTCTAGTACTCGTCTCCTCAGGATACCAGTCCTCGTATCTGACCTGGTTGGGTCGTCCACGATTAGTGGTCCTTTGAAGATTAGTTCTAGATGGAACAGGCTTGCTGTTACTATACTTTTTACCTCCCTTGGTAATCGGAATGTTAACTCGAGCTTGTTTAGGTACAGTACTATTAGAAGGAGTTCCAATATCGTATAACATTGGTCCTTTTCCTTTATCATTTGGCAAAAGTCTTGCTTTAATAGTAGTAGGGTTCTTAATGACTCGAGTAGACGAGCTAGATGACTCAGCACCTATACCAGTCTTGTCACCTGGATCTCTATACCTATCTGACAGTTCAAGGTTAATCTTTGAAGGATTAACCAGGTCAGTAAGTTTGAGATCAAGTGTAACTACCTCGGTCTCTAAGAACTTATTACGTTCTTCAAGTCTGTTGCACTTGTTCTTTAAAACATTGAATTCATTTCTCTCAGTTGCATGTATCTTACGTAGGTCTTGATATAACCTGTCTGTCAACGCACACTTTTCTTTGAGTTTACTCAACTCTTCAGTCAAGCGTTTATTTAGGACTGTTATATTAGGATCTACTTTTGACTGAGCTTCCTTAAGATCAATGATTTCTTGTTTTAATGCAATGTTTTCATCACTGACTTCAATGAATGCTTGGTTAGCAAGTAGAAGGTCGTCTTCGACTGCACTAGTCGAGTGCTGAAGACTACTTCCCACTTCACTACTAGCAGTGTCACTTTCATCAGTTTCTGAATCATCACAAGATTGAAAAGATGTAGCAGATGATACCTCTTGGTCGATTTTAGCCATGCAGCATAGGCCATCATCTACTATGAATGCTTCGTCGTGATCTTGATCAGTTGAGTGACTAGATACGGACGATGGCAACTCGTCTGAATCCGAATCAGAGTCATCATTGGCCATCATAGCCTTTTTGCCACGGTTATATCTTCTTTCTCTTCGTGCCTTGCGTTCTTCACGATCATCAGTGCTCAGGTCTGGACATTCATATATGTAGTGACCTGGCTTTTCACAATTATAGCACAAGAGATCATTAGTAGCCTTTTTAATAGGAGATTTGTCCCTACGTTTATCACGTCTATCAGAACGTTGAATCTTCCTATCGTCAGACTCTCTATCTCGTCTGTTACTTTTAGAGACTTCGTCTCTCCTTTCGGAAGAGTTTCGATCTCGTCTGGTCTCAGACGAGTTCTTAGAAGTAGATGCTCTATGATCCCTATAGAACTTCTTGTATCTTCCGAAGCGTTTATTGAGCCTATCAAACTTTCTAACCATGAGACTCATCTGATCCTTTAAACTAAGATCAGTATCTAACTCATCTTTCACAGAGGCAGACTTAGTTCTAGACTTGGACCTGTCTACCTTAGAGGACTTAGAAGAGCTAGACTTAAAGGCAACGTTCTTAGATACAGCATGTTCTCTATCACTACTGGCTAGTGGTTCATCTTCGTCTAAATCAAACTCATGGGCTTTAAGAGTTTGAAACATGGTTTCAGCAGTCCACGTATCAATATCTTGAGTGTTCTTAACAAGCATCTTTACCATTTTCCAACGACCATCAAGACTCTTCAAAATCCTAAGATTGATCTCACGAGCAGTATAAGATTTACCAAGTACTTCCAAATCATTCATGATCTTAGTAAAACGAGTATCCAGCTGGTCGATAGTTTCGCCAGCTTTCATCTGAAATGATTCAAATCTTTGGACAGCTGTGGAGAGTTTGCTCTCTTTGATTAGGAAGGTCCCTTCACAAAGGATAGCTAGTCTGTCCCACATCTCTTTGGCAGTCTTACATTTTAACACTTTTCCTAGATACTCGTTAGGAAGGGTGTGTAAAATGTAATTCTTTGCCAAACTATCCAAATTATTTTGACGCATTTCTTCTGAGGTTAGATCTGACCTGGGTTTCTTGACGAGAGTACCAATTGGTTTGCTTGGGTCAAGAACAGCAGTATTTGGAATCATCGTAACAATGGGTCCTTCTGTGATGACAGAGATCATTAGGTCGTGCGTGGAACTGAAAATGGCTTCCATTCGCAGCTTCCAGTAGTCGTAGTCTTGAACCTGGAACTTGGGTAACTTGTTAGCGCTGATCTCAAGAGACATGATTTCAAGAAATAAGTGCTAAGTAGAGTTATGATCAAAAAAAAGATAAGTCAAGAACAGGGAGCATGAAACAGATATAACAAGAGTATTTGATCAAGAACACGTAAGCAACTACAATCAAGGAACAAGACTTCACCCTAAGTCTTAAGTCGGTTATCAAGAAACAGCAGTTCGAAAACTACTGCTCTGATACCACTTGTAGGTCCCCAAAGTTGAGTTAATAACGAGTAAGCTAGTGAAAATGTCTAGAGGGGGGTGAATAGACTTTTCAAAATTCTATCGAAATATCAGAATACAATATGCGGAATACGAAATTAACAATGAGCCCAATTCAAGTTTATACTCAACTTCAAAATTCGAGAACTCTGTTCTATACTCAACTTGTTAAGCTTAGTAGTAGTTTAAACAGTTAAGCAATTAAACAATTAAAACAGTAAAGTAAACAACACACAAAGATTTATAGTGGTTCGACAACTTGTCTACGTCCACTCTCACAAACCCAGTTGTGATGTTTCCACTGAACTCTTCCAATCGAGTACAAGTGTATATTCCTGTCTTTTAAGTCCCAAGAAGAAGACTTAGATCTTCAACAGACTATACCTCCAGATATGTCTACGATCTAACTAGAAATTTTACAAGTATCTAGCACCTTGAAAAATAACAACAAAAACTAAACACTTCTCTGATCTTCAGTAGTAGCCTTTTGAACTCTTCACTTGTCTTCTGGCTTCTTTCTGAATCTTCAATGCACTCTGAGAGTAATCTTCAGTATATAGCTTTAATACGCTTCAGTATATCGAGTTTCAGTAGTCTTCAAATGATCACCATTATGAAGTATTTATAGACTTCAACCATCAAGAACTTAGTTAGTTGTAACCAACTTTTCTTGATAACTACCTTCAACTGAATCTTCTTATCAATCCACGCGTTTCTGTTATGAATTAGTTATTCCATAACTAACTTCTTTATCCTTATCTTTTCACGCGTTTCGAACTAACTTCACGTTGACCTGTCTTGTGTAGACTTGTATGTACTTGTCTTGTAGTCCACCTGTCTTGAGTAGTAGACTTCAACTCTTCTTGACTGGTCTTCCTTGTTCAATCAGTAGACTATACTAAACCTATCAAGACTATTACATTACTTTAAGCTTTCATAATACAAGCTTAGTCAACTTATAAACTATACAATAAAACTAATCTATTACATATAAAAACATCATGAGCTCTATACAACAGTTAAATAGCTCAGTAACAAACTTAAACAAATACTGTAAACACATATGAAGTACTTATAAACTGTACTTATCTTTTCATGTGAACTTATGTGAACTCTACTGGTCTTGTACAAGATGACTTAACTCAACTAGACTAGATTAGTCAACACTTAGAAAATATTCATACTACTTTTGGCTTATCAAAACTTCATCTTTTATTCATCATTTAGGACTTGTTCTAGGATTCATATCCCAACAGTGAGGAGTCCGATTAGGTTCGACCATCCGTTCGGCAACACTTGAGAAGGTGCCACCCCAAGAAAATGTAAGAACCTGGTGATTCCGGGGTGCAGTGGGAACCTCAGTCCGGCCTCCATCATGCCTATGTTCATGGCGACCATCCCTTCGAGAGGCTGGTCGGCCCTCTCATCCTCTCGCGGAACGAAGAAGCAAACGTCCCGAGGTAATTGATACTTTCTTTGAGAGTTGGTCACTTGGGCCAACGAGACTGTGCTCGCATATTCGCTAGCAGCATAGATCGACTCATATGCCTCTCGGTAAGGGCGAGGAAACGACCTCAGTGGGTACTCGGCTGCATACTGGTAGTAAGTCTCTCGAGACAGCTCGTCCCTATCGAGCTCTTCTCGCCCGGACAAAATGTCTTTAATGCTCGCCGCGTAGTGAGAAATCTCCTCATACTCCTCACGGAGAGTGTTCGTCAAGGTCTCCTCGACTCGGGCCTGGTCAAGCTGCTCGCCCTTTCTTACGTTCAGATCTGGGTCGTCTAGGTCTGAGTCAGTCCTCTCGACATCCTCCTCGGCATCATTGCCGGCATCCTCCCTTACAGATCCATCGCTCTCAATGGCAACGGCAACGCCGACCACTTCCAACATTTCTTCCCAACTATCGGCCGGAAGATTGGGAACACCTACATTAATGGGGTCAGGGGAGTGAACCCTAGAATCCGAAGAGACTGCCCTCTCCACTAGGGCCAAACGAGCACCCTCGCCGGAAGGGCTAGCACCACCGTCCAACGGCGGCGGACCACTGCCGGAGCCACCACCAACCTCCATTTTTTCTATAGAAATGGGGGAGAAAGAAGTTTTAAAGAATAAAATGTGAGTTGTTTACCTTTTTTCCGATCGAAAACCACCCAAAGTCACCGGAAAAGCTTGAAGAAGTTGCTTGGAAGGAGGCGCGAGAGGGATTCGTAATTTGCAAAGTGAGAAAAGTGTTTTCAAGAGGTATGAGGTCCTATTTATAGGCAAAAATGTTCAGGGACCAATGTGCAAAAAACGGGGTCAAATTTGATATTTTCCAAAAGTTTTGGGGTCATTTCCGAAATCGAGGCAGGAAAGTGACCCCACGCGCGACCTTTGAGGTCGACACGCGCCCCACGCACACAATTCAAATTTTGAGGCGCCGACCACGCGCCTGACACATGTCACATCCGTCATCATTAAAGTTGCTTCGAAAAGTGTGCTCGGCGTGAGAAACGAGGAGACCATCTCCAACTTTCGTCATCAAGATTTCAAGATTGATTTTTGTCGAAGACAAGTCCACCTTCCATACAGACGATCACACTGCTCGCCTTACTATTCTACGAATATGAAGAAAGGCGACCAGGGGCAAATGTTATACCTAGTCAAAGAAGTCAATCTTTGACAAGTCAATCCTAGTCACCAGCTTGCGTGCCGAAGACCAGTCAACCAAGTCGTGCGACGACTAGTCAACAAGATGAATAAAATGTAATAAAAGTAATGTATTTAATGTAATTAAGTGCTCGCCCAAAGATGTTGGCGAGCACATGTTTAGTTAGTTGCTCGCCCAAAGATGTTGGCGAGCACATGTTTATTTAGCTAGAGAAGATAAGTGTTGAAGCCTTGGGAGAAAGCATAGAGCGTGGCGACCACCTTCCTCGATGACCAGGTCCGCCGGCGACCACCGTGGGTTAGCTCCTCGTCTCCGCCGAGGACGACCACATAGGCGGTTTAGCATTAAATGCGCCGTCCCATCACCTTTTCGGGCAGAAGTTCAGGTCCAGTGAGGGCATGCCACGTGTAAAGGGCGGGCAGCCCCAAAAACTACTATATAATGCCTAAAAGGCTCATTTATAACATTCAAGTAACATTTCTCACCCAACCCAAAGCAATACACTTCCCAAGCTCAAAGCTTTAGCTTCTCCAAGAAGCTATTTCTTGTGTTCTTCATCAAGATCATCATAAATCATTATATTAATCCGCATAAACACGTAATAAACCCCGATCATAAATATATGTTTGTTTAGTGCTTACAAAAGCCCACATCCAGATCATCCGTTCAAAGCACGTACAACATACACCTCGACCATCCCTGTAACCCCTGCACCTCCTAATCCTACCCCTCCACTCCTCACTCCCAATCCAATGCCGACCATCTCTACTCCTGCCGACCAACCTCTGATTGCCCAAACCCCTATCACCCAGCCGACCACCCAACCTACCATACTCGCGATCACTACCAACGCCCTCGTGCCGACCAGTGCTCCTTTTCGACCTCCTGCACCTCGCATGGTCACTCGCTCCCAGAATCAAGTGTTCAAACCCAATCCAAGGTATGGTCTTACATCCACCCTATCCTCTGATATTGAACCGAGTTGTGTTTCTCAGGCTCTAAAAGACAAGCACTGGTGAGATGCAATGTCTACAGAATTTGATGCCCTTCTCCGTAATGGAACATGGGACTTAGTTTCCCCTACGACCTCTCAAAACATTGTTGGCTCAAAATGGGTGTTTCGCATCAAGCGGAAACCAGATGGCACCTTGGATAAATACAAAGCTCGCCTGGTCGCCAAAGATTTCCACCAACGTTCGGGTGTGGACTTCACTGAAACCTTCAGCCCTGTTGTCAAGCCAGCCATCGTGCGAGCAGGACTCAGTATTGTTGTTACAAAAAATTGGCCTCTTCAACAGTTTGATGTTAACAATGCCTTCCTACATGGCACTCTCTCCGACACAGTCTTCATGGCCCAACCTCCGAGATTCAAAGATAAAACTTTCTCACTTATGTCTGCAAATTGCGCAAATCCATATATGGTTTAAAACAGGCTCCTCGCACCTGGTACTATGCCCTCCGCACATTCCTGAAAGATATTGGATTCATTCCAACACACTCTAATGAATCCTTATTTTTCTACAACAAATCTGGTGTACTCGTCTATTTCCTCGTCTATGTTGATGACCTTATTCTCACAGGAAACAGCTCGCCCCTTCTTTCCCGCGTGGCTGCCGAGCTTGGCACAAAATTCTCTGTGAAAGACCTGGGCCCTCTTTCCTACTTCCTCGGCGTCGAAGTCCTTCGCTCCGAGAAGTCATGCTTTCTCTCACAACGGAAGTATGTTGTTGACCTACTTACACGATACAACATGATCACATCCAAACCTTTTCAGACTCCACTATCTACCTCTACTAGCCTATCCCTTTCAGATGGCACATCCCCCACAGATTCCACCCAATATCGCTAAGTGCTCGAAAGCCTACATTATCTTCAACTTACTCGGCCTGACATTGCCTTTGCTGTTCACAAGCTATCTCAATTTATGCATGCTCCCACTGTCACTCACTGGAACGCTACTGAACGTCTTCTTCTCTATCTCAATGGCACCAGAGATGCCGGGATCAACCTGACTCCCACCTCGTCCTCGCTTCACTATTTTACTGATGCCGACTGGGCAGGCGACCGCGATGATCGCACTTTCACCAGTGTCTATGTTGTCTTTCTAGGGGCGAATCCTATCTCTTGGTCCTCCAAGAAACATAAATTTGTTGCTCGCTCATCCACTGAAGTCGAATATCGAGCAATTGCCTCAGTAGCCTCTGAGGTTCAATGGTTGAAGTCGCTACTAAAAGAATTAGACTTCTCCATTTCGCAAGTGCCCGCCATCTACTGTGACAACATTGGGGCCACCTACCTATGCTCCAATCCAGTGTTTCACTCACGCATGAAGCACATCGCAATTGACTTCCACTTTGTTCGTGATCTCATCAAAACTGCTCAAGTTCGCGTCTCACATGTCTCATCTGCCGACCAGCTTGCTGATGCACTCACCAAACCCCTCTCGAGTGCTCGCCTCCAACTTCTTATGTCCAAGATTGGATTATCCTATGGCACTCCATCTTGAGGAGGCATATTAGGAATATATATTTAAGTATTGTATATATATTCATATGTAGGCCCATCTCATGTTACTTATGGGCCTCATCTATAAGCCCACTAAGATTATGTCAGATTCATGTCTTGTATAAATACCCCTTGTACTTTCATTTGTAAAGTAATCAAGAAAATATATTTTCCATCTCTCTATATAGGGCCAAACAAGTCTATATGCGCAGAAGCTGAAGAAGTCTTTTAGTGTAGATGGTGTACTTTTTCATTTAATGAAACTTTCACTTGATTGCCCCCTTGACATGCTTTGTTGAATAATTCATTAGGCATGCACAGTCTCTCCACTAGTGTCATTTTTGCAATCTTGTCGAGGGTTTTAAGTTCAGGTGATTTAGTCGTTTATGTCATAGTCTAAATACACAACTCTTTCCTTGAATGTCTTAGAAGATATTTGGGTATTAGTGTTAGTCGACTAAATACACAACTCTCTAGGTGGACTTGGGTGCAACAGGGTTGAACCGTTGTTGGTTAGGGTTCAGGAGACATTTTTTCTTAAGCAAGTAGGGATGAGCTAGGCTGCCTCTTGTTTCGGGTTGTTTGTTCCTTGGTACTCTTAGTTGAGATCACTTTCTTAGATGAGTTGGTTTAGACTGATAGTATCATATTGATCTTCACTTTGTTTTCTGAATGATTGTTTGATCATGAATCCTTTTTTGTTGCTCAACCTACTCGTTCTTCGATCAGATCAGTGTTTAACTCCTCTACCAAGTTGTTGCAAAATAAAATAAAAAATTGATTTCAGATCATACTCACATTCAACCAAAGTAAGCTTTTGAACTTGGACATTAAAAGCTCTTGTAGTGTGATGAAGTCATTCATTAGCTTTCCAAAATAAATTAAGCTTCATACTAACACCACCTCCTAGGCTTATGTAAGTGATTAGAAGAAGCATGATGAGATTTAGATTGTACGTCAGGACAATTTTTCTGTAGTTGTAACAAATATCTTCATCATCTTTCATATTTCTTTGATTTAGGGTCATTTGAATAAGATGGTTCAGTTTAATTTGTTGGACTATTAATTTATGATATCTTATTCTTTTTTTTAGCGTACCTAGCTATGATCACCTCTTTTATCCTCAAAACCAGTTGTCGAGTTAGGTAATTGGTTGTAGTTCTTATTTTACCTATTATCATAATAATATTTCTTGTTGTATCTCCCAAATCTTGCATTGAGTTTATTGAACCTTTTAGCCATCAAAGTCATCTCTTCTTTTCAAAAAAAAAAAGTCATCTCTTCTTTCATTTCAGCTTAATTTAGAGACCAACTTTAATTTGAAGACCTTGGAGTGTATGAGTTTGAAGTGGATGGTTCATCACTAAATCATCAGTAACCTTTCATATGTTTTTAGCTCTACAGAGATCTGTTTCATGGACATAATATTAGAGAGATATTTGGTATTTTTCATCATTACTTAGTACACAACTAGCCCATCTAGAGGTTAATTAGTCTTCTCAATATTTGAAGAGAGATATACTTCACCAAGGGAATTTATTTCATTCATAATTTTAGTGAACCTGTCATCATGTTTATTAATGGACTCATTTGACTCCATTGTAAATTATCCATACTTTTGCACAACCACTGTCAACTTATTTTATTTTATATATCGATCTTGTTAGTTTTCTGACACATTAATGCAAAAGTATCTCATATTTCTTTTGTAGTGGCTTACTGAATACTGATAAACTATATTCATTACATCATCATGAATAGTTTGATACAATGTATTCATGGCAACAAAATTGAGATCATGTCTCTTTTTCTCATCGAGGTGAAATACTCTTCATTCTTGGACTATTCTCTTATCTATGATCTAAGATTTGTGTAGCTGTGACCTTGGAATTAAGAGTTGTGAAGATGACCAAACATTTTTTCATTACTCAGAAGCATCTCCATCGATCATAAAGGCAAGGCAAGCTAGCTATAGATGAGCTCTCATTCTTAATTCCAAAATATCATAATTTTCTATGGATCGAGAACATTGGAAGTTTATGATTAATTGAGACATATGATTTATAGGATTTTCACCCATATTGTTGAACTTGTTGACAACACTTCCATCTACAACAGCATAGTAAGCTGTGATATAAGCAGTATGAATATATATAATGAATGCATAAAAATAATTTTCATTAAAAACTAGATTAACTCAATTGACTACCAACAATTTCTCCTTAGAAACTGATAATATTTAAAGTTAGTGGTCTTTTAAACTATTGATTTGATACCACTTGCTGGTCCTCGAAACGAGTATGTTACAAGTGTATGTAAAATAAACTTGTATAGAACTTTTTACAATGTTCGTATGTGAAAATTGTTTAGTGGACCTGAAGGTTAAAGATAAACGAAAAATAAGGCAAAAGATATAAGACTATATCTAGATAACAAATCTATTGGACTACTATTAAGTTTATCAGCTAGACAACTATCTAAACAAGTCTAGAGTGCAGAAGTGGTTTCCCTAAGGGCATGTTTGTTTTGAGATTTTGAGGATTTTGAAATCCAAATTTTAGAATTTAGTGAATTTCAAAATTCTAAAATTTAGTGGATTTTAAATTTTTTTTATAGTTATATCAGCTTAATTATTATTCTTCTGAACTTCTCTTCACTTCAACCACTAACACTTAAGTATAAGTCAAGGTTAATTTGGATGTTGCTTCCAACTATGTGAGATATATTTTACAATAGAGAATGATGCAAATGATAAAATACCTCTCTAAACTTAAAGATATATATACATAAATATATATGATGTAGCCCAGTGAAAATATAAAAGATAAACTATACATATACAAACTAAGAAACACTAGGGAAATTTGTATTGTAGGGTGCATCTTGTATGCTTTGATTGAAAGAAAATTTTACTGTCATTATTAGGGATTTTGGTATCTAATGAAAATCTGATCTTTTATTTCTCCCAAATTCTAAGAAAAGGAGAAAAATCAGCTGCCTACTTTTAGAGGTTCAAGTGTTTTCGAGCTAACCTAACAGTTGTGTGGAGTTTTAAGTTTTCGTTTGAAAAAAAAAACAAGCTAAAGAATAAAGTTGGAAAATATGCAATTTCCAAAAAAAAAAAAAAAGATAGGGAATGGAAGGAAAGGAAAAAATAAATTGGAGAGGGATATCAATAGAATTTGAACTTCAAAAAAGTTGAGTAAGTCATTCAAAGTCAAGAGTCTTTAGAGAATTATTATAGTGTGAGAGTAACCAATAGTTTACTACATTTGATGGTAAATGTGAATTGAAAGTGGTTCATCAAGAGAGACAAGAAAACATTATGCTAAAAATCCAATTTTGAGATTAAAAAATAAAAACATACATAGCGATAGCAGCATGAGTCCATTGCCGATTTTACAACGGACCATTTATCTTACATTATTATAATATTTATGTCCAACTTTATAATTTCAGTACTGGGTCTGATACGTCAATTTTTTTTAATTTGGTTCGTTAAACGCGTTTCTTATCATTTTTATAAAATCCAAACAATGCTTGAGGGAATTTAAAAAAAAAATGAAAATTATATTTATGTTGACCACTTCCAATAATGCTTACTTAATTTGTTTGGCAGATTAAATATTTCGAAATAAAAGAAGCGGCAGAGTTTTTCAGTTAAACGCGTAAATCAGTAAACTAATTCATAATACTTCATAGGCCTTACTTATAAATAGCACACCATGCATATATGCTTCCACACACACAATAATCTTCTCTAAATCATGAACACTACTCCGACCATATCTGCAATTACATTCACCCTTCTACTAATATTTTCGTGCTCATCGGCAGATGATCACGAAGATTTTCTCGAGTGCCTTTCTCAAAAATTACATAACTACTCCTCCATTTCCAACCTTGTTTACACTCCGACCCACTCCTCTTACTCTTCCGTCCTGCTCTCCCCCATTTGGAATCTCAGATTCACCTCAAACTCTACACACAAACCCCAAGTTATTATAACTCCAGAACACGAATCTCAAATCCCGCCTATCGTACTCTGCGCCAAACAAAATGACATGGAAGTTAGAATTCGAAGTGGTGGCCATGACTTCGAGGCACTATCTTCCGTATCAAAAGCCTCATTTTTGGTCATTGACTTGATCAAGCTTACTGAAATAACAATTGATGCCAAGGCGAAAACAGCATGGGTTCAAGCTGGTGCAACTATTGGCCAATTGTATTACAGGATCGCTAAGAAAAGCTCGACTTTAGCATTTCCTGGCGGTATTGGCACAACTCTGGGAGTGGGTGGGCACATAAGTGGAGGAGGCTACGGCTCGTTGCTCAGAAAATACGGTATGGCTGCAGACCATGTCGTCGATGCAAGAATAGTCGACGTTAATGGCAGAATTCTTGATAGAAAATCAATGGGTAAGGATCTGTTTTGGGCGATTAGAGGCGGTGGAGGTGCGAGCTTTGGCGTAATTCTTGCGTGGAAGCTACAACTGGTTGATGTTCCGGAAAGAGTCTCTGTTTTCAATATCCAGAGGACGACAGAACAGAATCTAACTCGACTCCTTCACCGATGGCAGTACGTCGCACCCAAATTGGACCGGGATATAACCCTCATGATCAATGCAGTAGTGATGAATTCCAATCAAACTGCAGGGAGGAATGTTACACTTAGTGCTTCTTTTTTCGCGCTTTTTCTCGGCGGGGCAGACAAATTATTGGCAATGATGCAGTATAGATTTCCAGAGCTGGGATTGGTGAGAGGGGACTTAATTGAGATGAGTTGGATTCAATCCACTCTATACTTTTATGGCCTCCCAATTCAATCCCCTCAGATTTTGCTAAACAGGACTTCTACCAACAAATCATACATGGTGAGAAAATTAGACTATGTGCAGAAACCCATTCCAGAGAAAGGGTTTGAAGGCCTCACCACTAAATATTTTGAACCCGAAGCCAGGATGTTTACGCTCTCCTTCGTACCATACGGTGGAATAATGGCTGAAATATCTGAATCTGCCATTCCTTTTCCTCATAGAGCTGGTAACTTGTTCCACGTCTTTTATACAGCGTATTGGCTAGAGGCCGACGCGCACAATCCAGTAAAGTACGTAAATTGGCTTAACAAGGCCTACAGCTACATGACTCCATATGCGTCCAAGTTCCCAAGGTCTGCATACTTGAATTACAGAGATATTGGCCTTGGAGCCAATAACGTCGACGGAAACACGAGTTATGCACAAGCAAGCATTTGGGGTAAGAAGTATTTCAACAATAATTTCGATCGGCTTGTTGAGGTGAAAACCAAAGTTGATCCACATAATTTCTTCAGATACGAACAAAGCATTCCATCATCAATGCACTCAACATAAGTATAATGCCTCCATTACAGTATTAATTTGGTATTTTATTTTTTCAGTATTATACTTATAGGTTGATGTATAATATGTATTACACGTTTTCTTCTCTTTCTTTAGTTTTTATGTACCGGATAAATTTTAGTAATGTTATAAAAATCTTATTTTATTGCTGAACTTACACAGAATATTAAAGGGTTAATGCTAAATAAATACATCACCTTTAATCTCAATATCAATTTAATCACAAATTTTTACTATTATTATAAAAAATTACAACCTTTCTTTGTGTTGAAATTAAATACACATATTTTTCTGGCCAACAATTGATGATGTGGCTTGCCGGAGCTTGCCACATCAGATTACACATATTTTTTTATTTTCCACATCAGATTACCCTTTATAGAAATAAAAACAAAACTCCCCTTCTTTTGCTCTTCTCAAACTCAATCAAGTTCTTCTTCTTCTCAAACTCAATCAACTTCTTCTTCCATAACTTCCTTGTCAACTTTTATCTCTCTCAATTCAAATAAATTATTTAAATACATATTTTGTAACACATCTTTTTCAACTTGTATCCCATTTTCTTTACTTCTTCAACTAAATCAAAATAACCAACTATCTGCACTATTTAATGTTGAAGTCTAAGGTTCCATTGGTACAGTAAATTACCATCCACAGTGTCAAACTTTCCACCATGTTGCCATTTAATTACTTGGAGTTTTTGTAGAGTTTAGGGTTTACAAACTTCACTCTACTTTCAAAAGACACAACTTTATTTTAGGATTCTTGACAAAAAAAAAATCTTTTTTTTGCGCTTACTTTGAGTTTTCGTAGGGTTTAGGATTTACAAACTTCACTCTACTTTCAAACGACACAACTTTTTAGGATTTTTGACAAAAAAAAAAATCTTTTGCGATTTTTAGTGTCAGGGTTCTATCTCTATGATTTTGATTTTTAGAATTAGAAGAGAAGAACTTGATTGAGTTTGAGAAGTGAGAAAGACAGCCGAAGAACTCTATTGAGTTTGACAAGTGAGAAGGACCCAGAAAAAGAATCTATTGAGTTTGAGAAGCTAAGAAGTAGGGGTGGGAATGGGCCAAGCCTTAGTAGTAGGCTTTAAGAAAAATATTCTGGCCTGTTATATATTTCTTAGGTCCGAGTTTGGCCCATGGCCTGTCATAGACTTTTTTTTAAAGACTCAAGCCTGGTGATTCGGGTGGAATTTACACGATTTAGATGCATATTTGAAGCTCATATGATGTTGATTTCATTGAATTATTGGTTGATTATCATTGTTTTGGTCAAAATAAGAGAAATGTAGTGTTTTGTCGATTTTGTAGAAAAATGATGTATTTTGGAAGCAAAACACCAACCATACTTCACTGGATCAAGAAGAGAATCTGACCATTGGATTCGTCTCGAAAAACGGAGTGGAATGTAAAAAAGAATTGAGTCAATCGGAGGTCGGAAGCTCGAGATACAACGTAACGAAAAATGACGAGGCCGGACCACATTTCTACCCGGCCGGGTTACTTCCACCCGGCCACAGTGCTGTACACCCACATTTTGGATTAGTTCACCCATTTCGTATTTCGGCCGGGTGGGTCATTTCACCCGGCCATGCCATTTTCCATCAAGACCTTCGTATTTTGGCCGGGTAAAACCACCCGGCTCGGTCGTTTTCACCCGGCCAAGCCCTATTTTAGCCATTTGCTACATATTTCGGGGGTTTTGGCCCATTTTCTCCATTTTCGAGGGACCTAAGTGAAAATTTCGTCCAAGACTTCTACCCCAACTATAAATAGCTCTAATTTCAGTTTTAGAAAGGGTCTTACTCTTTTTACAAGCTTTCTTCACACACATTCACATAGTAGTAGGTGTTCTTCATAGATTAGTTTAATTTCTTCATTAGATTAGATAGAATAGTGGTTTTTACTTCGAATCAAGGTACGATTATCATCGGGCATCGTCTATTACATCGGTTTGTAGCTAAATTCTCATGATCAAGGTGATATTATTCTATTTTGCAATTCAATTTAGTATTTTCTTAATTTCTTCAATCTTTTGCTATTTTACCATTAGTTTGATGTTATTTGTTGTTGTAGCCATGAGATTATATTCTAGAACCATGGGCTAAACTCTTATTGCCTTGGGTGTGAATGTTTTGATGGGTGTTTAGTGTAATTATATATTAATTGCATGATTAGCTTAGGAATTGTGTGTATATGTTTCTAGTGTTGTAATTTTCATGATTCAATTGATTAATTCACCATATTAGCTAGCATTGTTAGTTTTGTCGACTTCAACGACCGTATTGGGTTGCATGATTAAGAGTGTGTGTATGAGCTTGAATTAATCAATTAGAATTAACATAGTAATTAGCTACACCGACCGGGGGTTGATTGCTTAGATCGATGACACTAGACACTAGTCGATTAGAGGTCGTCTATTAGATTAGTGAGAGGGCGTCTCATAAACATTAGTAACCGTGTTGAACGTGTTTATGAGACACTATCTTAGGAGCTTATGGTATTGATTAGACTATATAATTGCTAATCGATGCACGTGTTCACCTAGGCCTCACAAGGGATTGGTCTACACACACGAGTGATAGCCTTTAACTTAATCCAAAACCATAGTTTAATTCATGCAATTGGTTCGTTAACTCATTGAATTACCCACAAAACGGAAACACCCGAGACAATACCCTTCTCTTGCACTTTATCTCGAAAGTTAGATAGCTTATTATTACTTTTGTCTATTTCTTGTTTATCTTAGTTAATTTAGTTTAATACTAGTGTTTTAATTCCCGAAAATCCAACAAACACGTTTAGTTACTACAATAGCATGAAAACTTATAACTTTAGGGATTCACTTTCACTCAATTAGGTCCTTGGAACAAAAATCTACTTGGTCGTACTTGCGTACTACAATCGAATCCATACGCTTGTGGGGATCGTATTGTAAAGTGCTTTAAAAAGTGTTGAAAAAACGAGATAAGTCAATGGCGCCGCTGCCGGGAATTTAAGCGAGTGTTATTTGTGAAACTTAAAGTTTGTTGAGTGTTATTGATAGTAGCATTTCTTTTTCGTTATTTTATTTTTCGTTTCTTTTGTGGGCTTTGATACTTGTTTTTGTATAGGTGTGAACTTCATTGCCTCTATGGATGGATACAACCAATACCAATGGGATCAATGCTATAATCAGAATGGTATGATTTATCCTCCACAACCTAGAGATGTGAACTACGATGGTTGGAGGAACTTTGATCACCACTATCAAATGCAACAAGTTCCCTCCTATTATCAAGATTGGATGAATGAAGAAGCATCACCTCCTCCTCAAGGATATTATCCTTATCCTTACCCACCTCAACCACAAGCATATTATCCACCTCCTCCACAACATCAATACCTTCCACCGCAACACCCTTATCCTCTACCTCCAAATCAATACACTCCTCCTCAACACCAATATCCATATCCCCCCCACCACCTGAAGATCTATATTTTCCACCTCCTCCTCCAACTATGGAGGAACTCTGCCTTGAATTTCATGGAGTTTCGAAGGAAAATTGTTATGATAGTGAGAGGAGCTTTGAGTACGATTATCAAATACAACAAGCTCCTTCTCATTATCAATATCAAGAGTGGGAAAGCAATGCACATTGGTCACCAAATAATGAAGAAAGTGATACTACAAAAGAGCTCATTGCACTCACCTTGAAAATTTTGGATGCAAGTGAAAAAAGGTTGGATGCATTAGAAGAGATCAAGGCCACCCAACTACAACAAGCGAATCAACTCAAGTCACTTTTGAATGGAATGAAGCGGATGAACTCAACAATCAGGGGATTGGTCATCGCTATGAAAGAAGAAGAGGAGGATCCAAGTGAGGAGGTTGAAGATGTCAAGCTTTTTTACAAAGGAGATGAAGAGGAATGTCCTTTGATGGACATGAGCAACAAAGAACAAGAAGATCAAGAAGCATCCCAAGATGAGTTGGAGAGCGAAATGAACATTTCTAAACCTTTAAACTCTTCAATTTGCACTTTACTTGATATTGATGCTTCTATTGATTTTATTTTGCCTCTTAATCACTTTGATTCAAAGAAAGAACTTGAGAAGAGCTTGGGCATCCTTGGGGAAAAGGGAGAGCAATGGAAAAAGAGGATGGAGGAAGAGCAAGAAGAACGTGCATTGAAAAAAATATGCAAGTGATGAGTCTACCATTCATGAGAGTCTCCATGACTTTGAGGCCAAAAGATTGAAATACAATGGGAAGGAGGCCCGATATCCATGGCCTTTTCGATGAGCTCATTTAGTTATGTCCGGCTTGAAGACGTTAAACTTAGCGCTAAATGGGAGGCAACCCATTTTTACTTGCTTTATTTCATTTCTTGTTCATTTTATTTGCTTTGTTAGTTTAGTTTGATGTGTTTGTGAGTGTTGATGTTAGTTGAAGAAGCTTGAATCGAATGGACGATTGGAGATTGCAAGTGTAACCTCGTGCTTCGAAGAAGGTGTAGATATAGCAATCGTAAGAGGTACGCCCACTCTAAACTTAGGAATTGCATAGCAATTACTAAGTTTGGGGGGGGGGGGGTAGTGGAATTTATATGCTTGTTCATAATATTGATTGCTTAGCTACTCTTAGTGTTAATTGTTGGGATAGTGGCCCATGTGTGTAGATTTGTATGGTTAGCACTTGGTGTCAATATCAATGCAACACTATTTTTCCAAACTTTTAATTGCTTTGCAATGAAAAAGTTTGGGGGGGTATGTTCGTTTTTACATTTTCTATTGACACCAATGTGTATTCTTGTGTATGTGTGAAATTTGAGTTTTAATGATCATTGAGACACATTTGATGGTGATTTGTTGTGAATTTGATTCCTTGAATGTGTACATAATTGGAATGAATCATCTTGTTTGTGTTGTTGTCATCTTGTTGCCTATGGATGTTTTGCATGCACAATGAGTTATGTGTGGTGGTGATTGATGAATGTTTGAGTCTTGAATGAACCGGTGAGAGTTGAGCTTTGAACCGAGCATTAATCCGGTTTATTTCATTTGTGAGTGAATCAATTCATTGCTTGCTTTTCTAGAACTTGCCCAAGTTCTTTCTTGAAGATCATGTTTGTGTGATACTTTGAGATATGATGTAGGCCATCTTTCGTATTACAAGTCACTTAGCCAATTTTTTCCCAATAACCAAAGTAATCCACCGTAGTTAGCCCGTTTGAGCTTGATTTCCCATTTTCTTAGCAACCTACAATGTTTAACCACTTAGCCTTTTTAGCCTTTGATATCCAAATCTAGTGGAGAATAAAAAGAAAGTGGTAAAACATGTGCTTTAGTGCATTTGGTTTGAAGAGAAAAATTGCAAAGTTGTGAAAAGAAAAAGATGGAAGTGAAAAAAAAAATTGAGAAAGAAAAGAGGGACAATGAGCCCCAAGAGCTTAAAAAGAAAATAAATTGGTTAGAAAAATATGAGGAGATGATTGCATTTGAGAAACGTAAATGAGAAGTGAGAATGAAGGGTTGTAATCCTTAAGAGCATGAGCTTGAATTGTTGAAAAACAACTTTCGTTTTCCACTAGACGAGTCACTTTTTCCATATTCATCTTACCCCGTCCAAAGAGCCAATGTTACGTCCTTGGATAAGCCCTATTGATCCCATTGTTGAACATGTTTGTGGTGGAAAGATGGTAGAGCTTGGGCAAGCATATGGGAATTGTAATGCATGATTTGATTGATGAGTGCTTATTGTCCTTAATTTGTTTGAGTGTTTGAGAGAAACACTATCTCTAGGGAGTTGAACTTGAACATTTTGATATTGTCATCACCATCACTTGTTGTTGTGTGTTGAGCATGTGTGAGTAATTAGTTGTATATTCAATATTGAACTTGTGATCATTTTTTGAGAATGTATCTTGAGGAAGAAGAATTCATTTCATGTCATTTGATACGTGGGATCTTTCATTGATCATCTAGTTGTAAATTTCACCCTCATGTTGTAATTCTTTCGTTGCTCGAGGACGAGGAACACTTTAAGTTTGGGGGAGTTGATTCGGGTGGAATTTACACGATTTAGATGCATATTTGAAGCTCATTTGATGTTGATTTCATTGAATTATTGGTTTATTATCATTGTTTTGGTCAAAATAAGAGAAAGGTAGTGTTTTGTCGATTTTGTAGAAAAATGATATATTTTGGAAGCAAAACACCAACCATACTTCACTGGATCAAGAAGAGAAGCTGACCATTGGATTTGTCTCGAAAAACGGAGTGGAATGAAAAAAAGAATCGAGTCAATCGGAGGTCGGAAGCTCGAGATACAACGAAACGAAAAATGACGAGGCCGGACCACATTTCTACCCGGCCAGGTTACTTCCTCCCGGCCACAGTGCTGTACACCCACATTTTGGATTAGTTCACCCATTTCGTATTTTGGCCGGGTAAAACCACTCGGCCGGGTCATTTCACCCGGCCATGCCATTTTCCATCAAGACCTTCGTATTTTGGCCTGGTAAAATCACCCGGCCGGGTCGTTTTCACCCGGCCAAGCCCTATTTTAGCCATTTGCTACATATTTCGGGGGTTTTGGCCCATTTTCTCCATTTTCGAGGGACCTAAGTGAAAATTTCGTCCAAGACTTCTACCCCAACTATAAATAGCTCTAATTTGAGTTTTAGAAAGGGTCTTACTCCTTTTACAAGCTTTCTTCACACACATTCACATAGTAGTAGGTGTTCGTCATAGATTAGTTTAATTTCTTCATTAGATTAGATAGAATAGTGGTTTTTACTTCGAATCAAGGTACGATTATCATCGGGCATCGTCTATTACATCGGTTTGTAGCAAAATTCTCATGATCAAGGTGATATTATTCTATTTTGCAATTCAATTTAGTATTTTCTTAATTTCTTCAATCTTTTGCTATTTTACCATTAGTTTGATGTTATTTGTTGTTGTAGCCATGAGATTATATTCTAGAACCATGGGCTAAGCTCTTATTGCCTTGGGTGTGAATGTTTTGATGGGTGTTTAGTGTAATTATAGATTAATTGCATGATTAGCTTAGGAATTGTGTGTATATGTTTCTAGTGTTGTAATTTTCATGATTCAATTGATTAATTCACCCTATTAGCTAGCATTGTTAGTTTTGTCAACTTCAACGACTGTATTGGGTTGCATGATTAAGAGTGTGTGTATGAGCTTGAATTAATCAATTAGAATTGACATAGTAATTAGCTACACCGACCGGGGGTTGATTGCTTAGATCGACGACACTAGACACTAGTCGATTAGAAGTCGTCTATTAGATTAGTGAGAGGGCGTCTCATAAACATTAGTAACCGTGTTGAACATGTTTATGAGACACTATGTTAGGAGCTTATGGTATTGATTAGACTATATAATTGCTAATCGATGCACGTGTTCACCTAAGTCTCACAAAGGATTGGTCTACACACACGAGTGATAGCCTTTAACTTAATCCAAAACCATAGTTTAATCCATGCAATTGGTTCGTTAACTCATTGAATTACCCACAAAACGGAAACACCCGAGGTAATGCCCTTCTCTTGCACTTTCTCTCGAAAGTTAGATAGCTTATTATTACTTTTGTCTATTTCTTGTTTATCTTAGTTAATTTAGTTTAATACTTGTGTTTTAATTCCCGAAAATCCAACAAACACGTTTAGTTACTACAATAGCATGAAAACATATAACTTTAGGGATTCACTTTCACTCAATTAGTTCCTTGGAACGAAAATCTACTTGGTCGTACTTGCGTACTACAATAGAACCCATACACTTGTGGGGATCGTATTGTAAAGTGCTTTAAAAAGTGTTGAAAAACGAGATAAGTTACCTGGCCTTTTTAATAAATAGGTCTGACCCGAAAGCTTTCTAAAGGCCTCTTAATCTTATTAGCATATTTTTTTAAAAAAAAATCTACAACAGTATTAGAAATGGAAGTAATAGAATGTTCCAAAAAAAAAAAAATTCAAATATTTTTTCAACTATTACAAAGAAAATTATAACTATTGTTACTAAATTTTCTTACTTATTTATTTATTTGAAAATCACATATTATATATATATATATGTGTGTGAAGTTATATAGGCTGGCGTGTTGGGCTTAAAAGGCTTACGAAAAAGCTTAAGCCCGACCTACTTAGCTAAATAGGTTTCTAAAAAATCTTGAGCCCGACTTGTTTATTAAACGAGCCGAGCCGAGCCGAGCTTTAATAGGTCGAGCCGTAGGTTCCTGTCGGGTAGCCTGGCCCATTCCCACCCCTCCTGAGAAGAGCGGAAGTTTTATTTTTATAAAATTTTATTTTTATTTATATAAAGTGTAATCTGATGTGGAAAATAAAAAAAATAAAAAAAACTCTAGCAAGCCACATCATCCATTGTTGGTGGGAGAAAAAAAATGTGTATTTAATTGCAACACAATTAAAGGTTGAGATTTTTTACAATAATTGTAAAGATCGTGATTAAATTGATTATGAGACTAAAATTGGTATATTTATTTAGATTTAAACCAATATTAAATTACAATTTTAACTTGCCAAGAACTTAATTAAGAATTAAAAAATCCTTACGTGCTAAATCCGTTGACAATAATATTAAAAAATGCAGAAATGTCAGTCTTTAGCTATTGATATTTTATAGTTAAGTCTGTTTGACAAGTAAAATTACGTACAAATGAATTCAGTCAATGAAATGAAGAATACTATGCGCCACAAAACAACGACATTTTAATGAAATAATTAGCTAGGGATGTCAACATATATGACAAGCAAACTCACACTATGAAATTTGATTTGTTAGATGGTGAACGAGCTCGTTAGTAATTAAGTTTGTGAATTAATCCTATATATAAATTATACTAATGAATAAGGATTTTAATTTATAATTTTCACACTTAATATTTATGATAAATATAAAAATATAGTATGTATTTAATTAAAGTAAAAATTTTAGAACCATATGATTTAAATTTTAGAACTATATGATTTACTTTTAAAATTAAGTGATAATAAGCTTTAGCTCAAGTTCAATAATTAATAAACAAGCTAGTCAAGCTCAAACACGAGTTTGACGGTTTTTTTTTTTATAACTTTATTGTTTTTTAATTAAATAATTTTTAAAATAGGGTATTTTTTAAAAAATATATCAAAATGTAGTAAAACACATTAGGACCAAGCGTTTTTCTGTAACAAAAATGTGAGACCCCACGCGTTTTGGTGTCAAAATACAATTAACACATCTTATTTATAGTAAAAAGTGTTAATTATATTTTGACCCCAAAATGCACGAGGTTTCGCGTTTTACTACATTTTTATATATTTTTTAAATACAGTAATACCCTATTTTAAAAATGATTTAATTAGAAGATAATAAATTGATTAAAAAAAAAACCCTATTTAATTACATCCAATAAATAATGGTATTTGTCGACGAATTTGTCAGTATTATAATGTAGACATTAAAAATTTCTAGTTGGACCAACAATTCCCCGTCCACCTCTATCTACAATCTTCTTCCCCTTAATTAACAAAATGTCGTAACTTTTGCCATTAAAATAGATTGACAAAGCTTTCGAGGGAGGGAGAGAGCAATATATCAGGTTTAATTTTAAGGTTGTTGGTGGGCGCCATTTTAATTTGATTCAATCTTACAAAAACTCGACAAAGATAAAATCACCAGTGCACAAACTTGAGAAGCTCCAGTGGTATTTCTAATTCCACGATTGCAAATTTCTCAGATTACCAAATTCTTGTGATTTCTCAATAAACAAGTTTTTTGTTTATGGGATTAGGTGTAGTGTGTGTGATTCTGTGTTGTGGAAATCTTTTCTAGAAAACGTTAAGAAGTATATGGTAGACTAGCTGTTCGATGAAATGCCTGAATGGGAATAATACACAGTCTGAAATTGCAAGGATGAAGAAAGCTGGTGCACTAAACACAGTCTGAAATTGCAAACAATCTTTTATTAATCAACATGCAGTACATCAATTTATTAATACCGAAAGAACAATAATCCTTATTCATAACCAAACACTGTAATGAAATCAAAGTATGTGAAAGCACCGTCTGTTTAGTGCAGTGATGGAATGCTCTGTTCGTATCTAAAGAAATTCTGTGGATCAACTTTGGTTTTCACCCGAACAAGGCGATCGAAATTCTTGTTGAAATACTTCTTACCCCAAATGCTTGCTTGTGCATAACTCGTCTTTCCGTTGACGTTATTGACTCCAAGGCCAATGTCTCTGTAATTCAAGTATGCAGACCTTGGGAACTTTGACGCATATGGAGTCATGTAGCTGTACACCCTGTTTACCCAATTTATGTACCTCACTGGATTTTGAGCGTCGGATTCTAGCCAATAGGCTGTGTAAAAGACATGGAACAAGTTACCGGCTCTATGAGGAAAAGGAATGGCGGATTCAGATATTTCACTCATTATTCCACCATATGGTACGAAGGAAAGCGTAGACATCCTGGCTTCGGGTTCAAAATATTTACTGGTGAGGCCTTCAAATCCTTTCTCTGGAATGGGTCTCTGCACATAATCTAATTTTCTTACCATGTATGATTTGTTGGTAGAAGTTCTGTTTAGCAAAATCTGAGGGGATTGAATTGGGAGGCCATAAAAGAAGAGAGTGGATTGGATCCAACTCATCTCAATCAAGTCCCCTCTCACCAATCCCAGCTCCGGAAATCTGTACTGCATCATTGCCAATAATTTGTCTGCCCTGCCAAGGAAAAGCGCGAAAATTGAAGCACTAAGTGTAACATTCCTTCCTGCAGTTTGATTGGAACTCATCACCATTGCATTGATCATAACGGTTATATCCCGGTCCAATCTAGGTGCGACGTACTGCCAACGGTGAAGGAGTTGAGTTAGATTTTGTTCCAGATTCCTTTGGACACTGAAAGCAGTGACTCTTTCTGGAACATCAACCAGTTGTAGCTTCCACGCAAGAATTACGCCAAAGCTCGCACCTCCACCACCTCTGATCGCCCAGAAGAGATCCTCGCCCATCGATTTTCTATCAAGAATTCTGCCATTAACGTCGACTATTCTTGCATCAATGACATGGTCTGCAGCCATCCCGTATTTTCTAAGCAAGGGGCCGTAGCCTCCTCCACTTATGTGCCCGCCGACTCCAAGAGTTGTGCCAATACCGCCAGGAAATGCTAAAGTCGAGCTTTTCTCAGCGATCCTGTAATATAATTGGCCAGTAGTTGCACCAGCTTGAACCCATGCGGTTTTCGCCTTGGCATCAATTGTTATTTCAGTAAGCTTGATCAAATCAATGACCAAAAATGAGACTTTTGCTACGGAAGATAGTGCCTCGAAGTCATGGCCCCCGCTTCGAATTCTAACCTCCATGTCATTTTGTTCAGCGCAGAGTACGATAGGAGGGATTTGGGATTCGTATTCTGGGGTTATAATAACTTGGGGCTTAGGGGTAGAGTTTGAGGTGAATCTGAGATTCCAAATGGGGGAGAGCAGGACGGAAGTGTAAGCGGAGTTGGTCGGGGTGTAAACAAGGTTGGAAATGGAGGAGTAGTTTTGGAATTTTTCGGAAAGGCATTCGAGAAAATCGTCGTGATCATGTGCCGATGAGCACGAAAATATGAGTAGAAGGATGAATGAAAGTGCAGAGATGGTTGGAGTAGTCTTCATCATTGTTTGTTTAGAGAAGTTGTGTGGAATTAAGGATATATGCATGGGGTGCTATTTATAATGCTTGAATTATGAGTGCTATAGTTTATTAAATTAGAATATTCCCGCGCCCGTTTCACACATTTAACTTGAAATTAAACAATATATTTTTATTTTTATTCCATGAAAGTATGCCACTTCATTCATTTCTAGGTCAAACAAAATAATTCACAAAGACTTGGTACGTAGCTAGCTAGTTGATCATACTTCTGTCACTTTAATAATTAGATCTTTAAATTTGGAATTAATTTTGTATATATTCTACATTCTGAATATATAATAACAACTAGCATACGCAACTTTAATTAAATTGGATTCTAGCTCCCCCATCTACTCGTTAATTAAATTTCCATGCAAATTTCCCAGTCTCTAACTTCTAGAAATCAAAGTAGTACTGTTTAATTAATCTCTTAGAAATTTCCAATAAATGAAATATTTATTTTGATACATTTTTATATGAGACAGTTCTCATACATTAGACGGACTCTACTTTCGTCCTTGAGTCATATTTATGGCTTTTAAAAACATGAAATATGAAATGTGGAGTCCCTACTCATGTATGTGAACTAATACGCGTTTTTGTCATTTGATCTGTTACAATTAACTACTAAGTACTAACGAGGTCTAATTTTCAGATTTTCTTTCATAATTAAAAGTTTAATCTGGGCTCTTGATATATAACATATTCCACACTTAAAACATTTTAAGAATGACATTTAGAATAATGAGCATCGATCGAGAAATTAATTAATTACCTCCATTTTCAATTTTAAAATGAATTATTGAGATTAAATAATTATTCGGTCTCGTGGATATATATGAATTATTTTTAAAATTGATCTTCAAGGAATTGGTCAATATTGGTAAGCTTCGTGGATAAACAAAATTAAAATTAGTCTTTTTTTTCTGTGTGGACCATCAGACAGGAACTAGATCAAGAGTTATATCTCTGAATTTGAAATACTCCGTATAAATTTATCGTCTACACATAACCTTCCAGAGCTGTCTAATTTTGGGTCCCACAAATTATGAATGCAATCAAATTAACTTTTAATAACTGAAATCATGTTATTATAATCCAAAATAAATTCTTACAAGCTATTAATTTTAATCTTTTTTAAAATATATTTCAGTACTAAAATTTTAATCATTTAAATATAATAAAATCTGAAAACTTTAATAAAATTTAAAAAAAAATACTGATTTTAATGTATATTTTTTTTAAAACATCATTAAAACATTTTTTAAAATTAAATAAAAATATCATTAAAATCTGAATTATGCTCAAATTCTATCTAGCCATTTTTTCCTAATTAATTAAATATATAAAAATTCGAAAATAAAAATAAAAATATATACTAAAATCTAGAAAATTGAAAGAATATTATAAATATATTTTAAAAAAAGGGACAACTCCAACTACCCATGCCATATTTTCCAAATGTAAATTATATGATTTATATAATAAATTGAACGAGATTATACGAGATTTTATGTATCCGTAGACCTCCCATCCAAGAAATTATTTTCCGAACACAAAATTGAACGCAAGTATAATTAAATCTAAACTCTATAAGTAATTACTGTGATAAACATAATATTAAATCATATAAAAACGCAGTCCAATTAATTTAATGCACATTTATTAAGTTTTGAAATTCTTATTTAAGCTTGTTTTGATAATTATATGAGTCGAAATCAAACGAGCTTTAATCGAGTCGAACTCAAACGGGCTTTAATCTAGTCGAGATTAATTTAAACCCTAAACCCCTGTCATATTCTCCAAATGTAAATTATAAATTATTATATAAATCATATAATTTACATTTGAAGAATATGACGGGGTAGTTGGAGTTGTCCCTTTTTTTAATACATATATATAATTTTCTTTCAAATTTTTAGATTTTAGTACATATTTTTATTTTCGAATTTTTATATTTTTAATTAATTAGAGAAAAATGGTTAGGTAGAATTTGAGCATAATTCAGATTTTAATGATGTTTTTATTTAATTTTAAAAAATATATACATTAAAATCAGTATTTTTTTTCAAATAAAGTATTTATTTTGGAATCACTCAAACTTAAAGGACTAAAAAAAAATTCCTCTAACTTTTCTAACTCTTTAATAATGATATAAATTGACTTTTAGTTTTTCTATCATGGAGGTGGGAAATGGGCTTGGAAATTAACTTTTAATGATATCATTATAATTTCTCAAACCATGTGATTATAACTTCTCTTTGTTGCTGCTAAAATATTTTTAGATCTTTTTTTTTTTTCTCTAAAATATTTTCAGATCTATTTTTTGTTGGTATTGAAATCGGTAAAATCTGGGTTTGGTTTGCATCTAGATTTGTTTTGATTCTTGGTTTGTTATGTAAGATTTTCTTGAAACTGAATTAGTATTCTTGTTACCCTGATTTTTGTCTTTTTTTTATCAGCATTTTTGCTTTGTTCAAACATAACACTCACTTCATATAAAGTTTTTACCGTTTTATTTAAAAAAATTGATCATTCGTGCAATATTTTTTTAGTGCTCGGAGTATAAGTAATGTTAGTTTTGTTTAATTTTTATAATTTTGTTTTCAAAAGTGTCTGGAGTTGTATGTCTTTTTTATTTAGTTTATTTTGTAAATAACAATTTATTTTTTATGTTTGATGTCTACTTTTGAGATATTTTTTGTGATATCCGGTGTTTTATTTTGGGATTTTAAATCTTATAGTTATCTCTTTAATTTACTTTTTTTTTTCTTTTTTTTTTTTCTGAAAAAGATTAGAGTTCAAATTTTTAAAATTTAAAATTTAATCAAAATAGTATAAAAATAATTTTAATTGTCATTTTTCATTTTTAACTTAAAAAAAAAAAATTAGTGAACGTAAAAATGTGTCAAAAGCACCTTAGAGTAATTCCGGATTTCATATCATTACTACAATTTAATATATTTAATAAAATCATAATCCAAATCATTCAAAAATCACAAAGATTAAAAGTTATTCTTACAATTCGGATTTGGGGCTATGAAAAGATTGTTGAAGTACATCTTGTCCAAGTTTCTAAATAAACAATGAGTTTTATTGCAGCGAGGTGGTCGCCGAGATTAATGGTAATTTTCTTAAATTTGCATAACACATCGTGACGAGTTAAAAATTAAGATTGTGTGGAAAAAAAGTTGAAGAATATGGTACATATATTCTTCTTTGATTTGCAAAAGTCTACTCTTTGGATCTTCATTCTAGTGAGGAAAAAAAGGTCTTTCAAACGGAGTAATTAAGAAGAATGTGATCATCATCAGTTTGATTATTGGTTAAACTCTTTCAATTTGAAGTGGTCAAACTTTGACCAGTCTATAGACATAGGCACGTCGACAAGAGACGAGCATATATAAGTTAAAATTAGAAAAAAGATAAACAACAAATAAAAATGAGCAAATTAATTACTTATGTTTTTCTCAGTTCTCACTTGCGTGGATCGGATTGGAAACTGTCAAAAAGTGGACGACTCGCTTGCGTATCTAATGGAATATAAAGTTTAATATGCATAAACATTTCCAAATATAAAAATGAGAGTAGTGTAAAATAAATGCTTCGTCATTATATTATATTAGGGATGTTTATGTTTTTTTAATACTTCCGAGTCTCGTACATATCGAATTTACAGTATGGTATACGATATGTGATTTTTCATGTCGAATTTTCGATATATTAAAATTTTCGATACATATCAATATTTTCAATATCGAAATTTTCGATACGGTATTGACATGGTTCGGTCCAAAGTGGGATATTAAATATTATTATTACACCCGGGATTGGATTAGTATTCCTTTCGTCCAATTTTATTATGTCCACTTCTTCGTTTACGGATTTTAATGAGTATTGATTAGTTTATGTATAAAATAGATAAGTTGGGGGTATTATGGGATGTTGTGTAGTTCATTTATAGATAAAATGTATGTTTATGAATAAAGTCAATAATGACAATTTGAGTAAATAAGTGATAGTTGAAGAGTGTAAATAAAATAGTGTGAATAGTAAAATTTTCAAATAAAGAATAAAAATAATAAAATTGAATAGTTCGAAAAAAAAGTGAAAATTATAAAATTGAACGGGACTACTTATATTGCTACTCTAGTAGACCTGGGCCTAGTTGAGAGGGAAAAGTCAAGCCCATTTTGGGCCCCAAATATCTAGCTCGTTGCCCATTGGATATAGTGTAATACTCCCTTCGTTTGTGAAATGTAGTCTCATTGGAGTGAGACACATGTTTTAAAAAAAAATAGATAAAAATAAGGGTATTGTAAGGTATTGTGGGGTCCATTGTAAATAAAGTGATTGTTTGTGAATAAAGTTGATGACAATTTGAATAATTAAAGTGATGGTTGAAGGGTGATAGTTTCCATAAAGAGTATGTGACTACATTTTGTGAACAAAGAATATAAGACAAATGAGACTACTTTTCGTAAACGGAGTGAGTACTATTCTTTTTCTATTCGAACTTATTTATGCAAGGGTTTGACTATTTACACCTCAATTTCAGAGAGATGCACTCCCCTTTTCAATTTAATAATATAATAATCATGTAAAAAATAAAAAATACCCTTCACTAAAATGCATTATACTAGATGCACTCCCCTTACAGAATGCACCCTCCTATTGTCATTTCTTTCACTTTTTCCCTAGACCACCATTTCTGATCGCCACCGACACCATTTTCGATGACCACCAAACCAAAAAAATTCAAAAAATACTTAGAAAAATCACAATTTTTTTTATAAATTTCGACCAACCAATGTTGACCATATACACTTCCGTTGACAACTTTTATCCGGTCTTCTGTGTATAATCATTTCTCAAGTTTTTTATTTACTACTAATTTTTTTGCCCGTGCGATGCACGTGTCGATTTTAGTTTTTTGTTCTGTAATTTTTATTTTTTTGTTCTATATATATTTTGTTTAAATATCGTCAATATTTTTTTTTGTAATAATAATTTTTTGTTGCTTTATATAGTTTGAAAGTTAGATTTATAATTTTTTTTTTAATTAAACTAAAATTTATCTTTAAAAAGAAAAGAAAAATTACCAAAAACATTAATCTTGAAATAATTAAACATCCAAAGTGAAATATGTAATGTATAAATATTGAATTGCATACATTTGGATGGAATTCAACCATAATTGGTAGACCCATTTGCTTTCATTGCCAAAGTTCTTTGTTTTCATTTGGTTCAATTCGTTGAAACTTAACACATAGTTGAACAATGTGAAAGACCTTTATTTTCCTAAGCTCCACCAAATTCTTCATCCTAACTCCAGGGCTCCAACCACCTTCCTCACAAGTCTCTTCTTAGCAACCAAATAGATCAACACAAAGCTGGGACAAACGGCCCATAATTAAATAGGGAAATTAAAAATATTTAAATATACCAACTACATATTAAAAAAGCATCTACAAATACCATGTATTTACAACAGTTACTCTAAGACAAGTAGTATTTTTTATGCTACTAGAGACATGACAGATACTACTTGATGTAGAACAAAAAAAAAAAAAATCATATTTATGGAGTGTTAAACATCTAATGCAATTTAATTATTTAGTTCATCAACTTTACCTTTCAGTCATGTTGCCCTTCGTCAAACAGATATACATACTGAATAAATAATATCAACTTTATACAAGTGGTTTCTGAAGGGAAAACTCCATTTACTTGTTGCATCGCATAGAAACATATGTGGTCTGCATTTACAACCACATTTGATTGGGTACAATTAACCAACTATTGATTGCCAACGTATAGCATAACTATAATTGTTTATCACATTTTCAAGTGGGGATACATCTTTTCCAAAGCCTTCACACCTTCTTCTAGAAGAAATGTCTTATGCAAGTCAGAAAAGTTTTTATGAGTAACTATTGTGAAGAAAATCGAACATTCATTTAGATTTGAGAATGTATATAAATGCAACCGATAAAATATCATATAGCACGTGAAGGATATCATATAAAAAGCAAGGGAAAAAAATGAAGTAGAACAAAGCTGCACCAAGTCAATCAAAGAACTTTGTAATCAATGCACATCTCAAACAATTAATAAAAAATTTACTGGTATATTCATTATGAGTTTATGACACATGTAGTAAAGATTTCATTTGTCATAAAAAAGGGCTGGAAAGGGCAAGTTGTTAAAACATAAAAGATCACCTCTCAAACTGTTGTTAAGAGATGGAGTACAAAAGACATCTGAAGTATTCAGTCAACTACAATAGTACATCCCAAATATAGGTACACATAACTTAATGCAAAAGACAATAAAAAGAAAATATAGGTAAGAAGACAAACCTTTTCCACGCTTTTCACATTGTTACTACATTTTCTTCCTTTGCCGCAAACTCATTTCTTTCAATTGAAATGAATCAACTAATTTTTTAATCTAACGTCTTTAGTGCCAGTTCAGTTACATCCTTAGAGAGATAGAAAATCATGATTCCCATCTGAATTGTGCATATAGAACCCAATTTTGGTAGAATACTAAATTTGTATCCAATTAAATCAACATAAATATATATATATATATATATATATATAAAAAGCAAGAAGCATGAATACCTTGATATACTGTGTGGTAACAATCTTTGGGCGCGGGACAAATGAAAACATAAGATCAAATGTCCAAGAAACAAAAATACTGCAACTACATTGAGGAAGATTAAATAAGTTTGGTTGGGCCATTCCATTGGTAAACACCATTGAAACTGAAGTCTAAATTGCTTACAATCTTTGACCCCAAAGACAACAACTAATATCTTTATACATCTTGATTCTCCAAAAGAAATTCTCATATAGAAACTTGAAATCGTTCAAACAACTCCAAAAGATCATTCCTCAAATTTTACATATTTACACCACCACAAATACATGTTGCATACCTTCTTCCAGTGATTCAAACCTGTTTATTTAGGAGTAGAAACCCCGTACTTCCGGCTTGCTCTAAACGTTGTTCAAAAAACTTGAAGCTTTATCAGAACCTTTCTGCTTCACCATCCTCATTATAGCTTGTGCTTGCAATAAATTAGAATTGTTTTCAGGCACTCTATTTTTGTAAGATTTATCTATTCAAAACCCAAATTTAGAAAATAAACAATCCCCATCTTACATAATTAGGCTCTTACCCAGACTTTAGATTGTCTCTTTTCCCAACGAATGCTTGCCTGCCTTCCAGTCATGTAAAAATCAATCACAATTGCAATTGCATTGAATATTATGAAGATGAGATTCTCTGTAACAGAGGATATGTCGTAATATTTATACAAAATAATCAAAATCAAGACTACCCAGAAAATGATCATAATGACGCAAGACTGATATCTCTCCTCTTCTTCTTCATTAAGATTATTTAATGCAATAACCTTCCCTTGTGTGCGTTTCAATTTGTCCTCTGTCTCTTTTATCTTCATTCATGTTAACATAACCCCAAGGAGTTGGCCTAGTGGTGGAGGCTTGGGACTTACGAGTATGCTCCTCTCTAGGTCTCAAGTTCAAACCCTCTAAGGTGCAAACAATTTCTATGGGGCCATGTCCATACAGAGCGCAAAGTTCTGGCTTTTAAACGGGACCGCCGCAAATGGGTGGTAGGATTGGTCCCCCGGGATTAGTCGGTCCAAGACCGGATACCTGAGACTTCAAAAAAAAAAAAAATGCTTCTCACACCTGAAAGAAACTCATACATCATACAATAATTAATAACTAAATCAATATAACAAATTGCTAAAAACAAATCCAACGGCGGCTAGCTAGCAACTGTAATGTTAAGTGAATTCAAAATCTAATTTAATATGTATGCAACTGAGTTCCACAAGAAACCAAATTCAATTGAATTCGGATCGCATTGCCACTCCTGACCGCGGTGGCTTCTCCCGCATCTAAAACTGATTTCTTTACTCCCTTGACTATCCCTTGAAACTCCGACGTCCAATTCCTGATCGAAGCATTCATACTCTTCGCTCTCAAGCCTGTTTGAGAATAACTTATGAAAATCGAAATAGGAAAATAGGATTTAAAGAAACTTTTGTCAGATCATGAACCCTAAACATTAGTGAAACCAAGTGTGCGTTTCTGTGATTAATACTCATACCTAATTGAAGTAGACGTTTCACTTGGCAACGCCTACATCTCTTCGCTGTTATATTGAACGACATAATGTGCACGTACAGAACACGGTTGACCTCCCGGCGAGCCGAGTGTTTACTTTGCGGAGGCCGATTGCTGCCATTGAATTAGGGTTATAGTTCTGCAGATTGGAAAATTTTGATTTTATTGTAGATATTGAATAGTTGTAGAGAAAAAACGTTTTGTTTACTTTAAGCAGGAAGAATATAAACGTTTGTTTATTTTTGGAAGACTAAGAACCACCAAATCAGCAATAAAAAATTATGACATGACAGACATATGGCGGAAGGAGGAGGGGTCTCAAATGCACACGTGTAAGCATGAAAGCATCATCCTCGATAAGAAAGATTTGGTGATAAGCAAATCTATATCTTTTGTTTTAAATGTATATTTAATCATCATTAGCTCGCTTATTAATTTCTAGAAAAAACCCAATCTCCTCAAATTTTTTGCCACTCTTGAAATATTTCATATATGCATTCCTTCCCAATTAGATCAAGTCAACCAAAAGTCAAATTAAGACAATTTAAAAAAAATTGCGAGTCATAAGCTCGAATTCGGGTTACTCAGAAAATTCACGGATCGCAAATAGGTGGTTTACTACATGACCAAAATATTGTTACTACAAGGTCAAAAATTTAATACTACATGTTAATATATTTTGACAAATTTACCCAAAAAATTAAGTGTCCAGAATATTTTTGAACATGTAGTAATACACTTTTAACCTTGTAGTGATAAAATTTTGGTCTTATATTTATAATTTAAAATAGGAAAAATGGATTTTTTTTAAAATCAAAATGCCTGAGAATGAGAATGTGGGGATTTTGAAATAGACAATTTTGGTGAAGAGAGAGAGAGATTGTGATAGAGCGGTGAAATTGTGACACATCTCATTATATTCTCACAAATATAAAGTATTAGATGAACATACACGTACTCCGCGGAATGTTAGTAAATATTATTACATATTAATATATTTAAATAATTTAAAGAGAAAATTGTGTACTCCATTTTGTAGTAATATTTATTTTAAAACCTTTATATTTATTTATTGTTTTTTATATGAATAATGTATTAATGTATTAGTAATTTATTGTATTCTTGCATCATATTTGTTTCAAGGAATAAAAAATCGTGAAATAATTTATTTCCTAATTTCATTGATTTAATATCTAATTGGAATTTCCATTAATGGTATGTTTGATGAATTTAGAAAATTAGTCAATTAATTAAATTTCAAAGTTGATAAAACTTTCCATTATTTAAAAAGCTTAAATCAACAATTTAATTACATGTGACAAAGTGGGATAGCTCAAGTGGTTAGAGCATCACTACCTAGGCCTTAGATCCGGGTTCGAGTCATGGGGAGGGGAAAAGGGATGGGTATTTAATGTAATTCAAAAAAAAAAAAAAACAATTTAATTACATGTCATATTTTAGAAATCAAACAAGTTTATCAAATTGTGACACATATCATCAATTAAATATAAAAACAACACGTAGACAAAATTAATCAGACACATCATCAATTTGAACTCTCTATTAATATATATATATATATATATGGGATTAAGATGTAATAAATTGACTTTTAGGATGAATATTATGTGTATTTTTTGGATTAGGAAGGATATTAATCATATTATAAGTGTTGGTGATGACGTCAATGCCAACACAGGAACAATCAATTTCTGACTAAATTGATCTCTCGGGATTTCTATGTTTAACAAATTGTATCTTCTGAATTTTGGTTAGATTCTCTAGGATTTTCTCTCCTATTTAATGTTTAGGGAATCCAAGTATTCCAATATGCATGTTTTCTCAATTTCCATATAAAGAAAGATACCTTAATCCGTGTTTTGTTCTTAAAAAGGACATAGAAACTTTATATGGAATATATGACTTGCCATGTTTCTTTGTTTTCCTTTTGTACTGCCATGCCATGGGCCGGAGCCCATTGATACTAGGTTTTCTATTCCCTTCCACTCTGTATATATTCTTTATAAATTCACGCATGAGAAATAATATTTTAATAAGGCTAGGGGAGATGGCTGCGATAGATATTCCGGAAGAAGTAATCAGAGAAATCCTGTTGAGGCTGCCTGTCAAATCCCTTTTGAAAATCAGGTGTGTTTCTAAATCATGGCTTTCTTTAACATCCACTCACCAATTCGCTATGGCTCAACTCAACATTTCAAGCAAGAAAAATGAAAGACTCATTTTCGGCACCACTAACATCAAGAACCTATATACTTGTTCTGTTTCCTCTGTTTCTCAGTCAAGTACTGATCTCGTCTACTCTGTAGAGGATGAAAATCCTGTATATGATGAGCTGCTTGATTGTCCCTTAGATGAATTTAGATGGATTGTGGGATCTTGTAATGGGTTGGTGTGTTTGACGTCGTTTCCTAATGGCGACAACATCATATTGTGGAATCCAGCTACCAGGAAATTTAAAAGGTTGCCCTATTCCGGTACCCATTTATCTGGTTATGGCCGAAGATGTAGTCATGGTTTTGGTTATGATAAAGTGCATGATGATTATAAGGTAGTGGAGTATTCCAATGCTGATAAATTAAAAGTTTACAGTAGGAGTTCCAACTCTTGGAAGGCTTTGGGCAACTGGCCGGGTGGGGATGTGTCTTGTTTGCTCAGCCACTTCTTGAATGGAGCCATATATTGGTCTGTACGTAGATCATCCCACTGGTTAATTTTTGCACAGGATCTTGCTTCCGACGAGTTTGTTGAGTTGCCTCTCCCTAAGTTTGATCAGGACAATAATAGTAATGCGGTTATAGTCATGGTTGAGATTTTGGATGGTTGTATTGGTTTGTGCTGTGGGTATAACAGTTACATGGATGTGTGGGTGATGAAAGAGTACTCATGGGTTAAGCATGTTTGCATTCCCTATTTTCTGAATTTGGATCATTACCTTTTCCCACCTCCCCAACCCCGCCCATTGTTATCTTTTGGAGATGGCAGGATTTTAATTAACTATTGGACGAGTTTAAGAATATATGATTCCACCAATCCACAGACGGGCCGTCAGTTATCTGATTTGAATAAACGATTTGGACCAGCTGTAGTAACAACTTATCTTGAAAGCCTAGTTTCACCAAGTTTGGATGAAGCAGATAGTGTTTGTTGTTCAACTTCTTCTTCTTAAGTAAAGTAAGTTGTGTTCTTATAATTCATTCACTTTTGATTAAATTCTTCAACTTGATGATCATGAAGTTCCATATTTTTTTACTCAGATAATAGCTGCTATCAAACAGATTTTGGTGTGGAGGATGGATTGGTGGTGGTTAAATTGTTGTCTCGTGGGATGATGCTTGCTGCATAGTGATGATAGTGGTTAGAATTTGTGAAGCCATGTCACCAACTTGCTTTTTTTAATTTTGTTATGTTTTTATTTAAGTTTAATTTCACCTTTTGAAAAACCTGTGTGTTTTAAATCTCATCATGTTTTTATTCAGCTTCCATCTTGTTGAATATTTAATTGTGTTGGTATTTTTTCCTTAATTAATCAACCAACTTATATACACACTGCAAGCATCACAGGTACGTACCAATTTGATGGGCTAGAGAAAGTAATATATGGGTTATTAACTTAATATATACAAAACTTCACCAAAATCCATCATAATTTGATTAAAGTAAATGAATGGATCGAATTTCAAATAATTATCATTTTTTTTAGTTAAAATTGGAAGAATTTTAAATTCTCATTAAAAACCATGATATTTGAAATCAATCTATTTTTAAATCATTTAATTTGAAATACTTTCTCAAATCAAATCCTCTAATCCAAACACAACCTAGATTGGTTATATCATTATTGGGTTAGTCTTATGTGAAATATTGTATACATGCATTCCATCCCAATTAGGCAAGTCAAAATCCTAAGCTCAAAAGTCAAATTAAATCAATTTTAAAAAATTTGAGGGTCAGAAGCCTTGATCCGGATTGTTCAGAAAATTCGCGAGTTACAAACAGATGGTTTATTACATGACCAAAATATTGTTATTAAAAGGTCAAAATATTACCACTACAAGGCAAAAAATTTAATACTACATGTCAAAACATTCTGACAAATTCACCAAAAAATTAAGTCTTTAGAATATTTTTGAACATGTAGTAAGTAATACACTTTTGACCTAGTGATAAAATTTTGGTCTTGTAGTAGCCGATTAAGTCAAAATTATTTTAGTAATTTTGCCCAAAAAAATAAGTGTCCAGAATATTCTTGGACTTTGAATAATACACTTTTGGCCTTGTAGTGACAAAATTCAGGTCTTGTAGTAACATAATTTTGGTCATTTAGTAAGATAATATTTTAGAGTTAAAATAAATATTCTAATTAAGGTTGACCCGCTTTGACCCATAAATTTTGATATAATTTACCTTAATTAGTCAATATTGCATGTATGCAATATTGCATATAAGTTTTTGCCATCATTATTTAGATTTTATTTTAACAAAATCAATTTATAAGTATTGGCAAAAACTTACATGCAATATTGCATACATGCAATATTGCATACATGCAATATTGATTGATTAAGGTAAATTAAGTCAAAATTCGTGGGTCAAATCAGGTCAACCTTAATTAGAATATTTATTTCCACCCTAAAATATTATCTTACTACAAGGCCAAAAGTGTATTTTTTTTTTGAAGTCTCGGGTATCCGGTTCAAGGCCGACTAATCCCGGGGGACCAATCCCACCGCCCACTTGCGTGGGTCCCGTTTAAAGCCAGAGCTTTGCGCTCTGTATGGACATGGCCCCATAAAAATTGTTTGCACCTTAGGGGTTTCGAACTTGAGACCTAGAGATGAGCACACTCCTAAGTCTCAAGCCTACACCACTAGGCCAACTCCTTGGGGTTACAAGGCCAAAAGTGTATTACTGCAAGTTCAAAAATATTCTGGACACTTATTCTTTTTGGGCAAAATTACTAAAATAATTTTGACTTATTCGGCTACTACATGGCTAAAATAATGTTACTACAAGACCAAATTTTTATCACTACAATGTCAAAAGTGTATTACTACATGTTCAAAAATATTATGAAGACTTAATTTTTTGGTGAATTTGTTAGAATGTTTTGACATGTAGTATTAAATTTTTTGCCTTGTAGTGGTAATATTTTGGTCTTGTAGTAACAATATTTTGGTCATGTAGTAAACCACTTGTTTGCAACCCGCGAATTTTCTGGACAACCCGGATCCAGGCTTATGATCCGCGAAATTTTTAAAATTGACTTAATTTGACCTTTGAGCTTAGAGTTTTGACTTGCCTAATTCAGATGAAATACATGTATGCAATATTTCACACAAGACTAGCCCCCCCTTTTTTTTTCTAGTCGTATGTGAAATATTTCATATATGCATTCCATCCCAATTAGATCAAGTCAAAACCTTAAATCTATTAGACCAAACTTCAAATTAAGACAATTTAAAAAAATTTGCGGGTCATAAGCTCGGATTCGGGTTGCTCAGAAAATTCACGGATCGCAAACAGATGGTTTACTACATGACTAAAATATTGTTACTATAAGTCAAAAATTTAATACTACATGTAAAAATATTTTGACAAATTTACCCAAAAAATTAAGTGTCCAGAATATTTTTGAACATGCAGTAATACACTTTTAACCTTGTAGTGATAAAATTTTGGCCTTATAGTAACATTGTTTTAGTCATATAGTAGCCGAATAAGTCAGAATTATTTTAATAATTTTGCCCAAAAAATATAAGTGTCCAGAATATTTTTGGACTTGCAGTAATACACTTTTGGCTTTGTAGTGACAAATATAAGGTTTTATAGTAACATAATTTTGATCATGTAGTAATATAATATTTGAGAGCGAAAATAAATACTCCCTCCGTTTTTTATTAAATGTCACTTTGTCTTTTTCAATATTTTTTAAATAAGTGTCATTCTACACTTTTTTCTTCAAGTTTGACAATTTTACCCTTGTACATTGTACTCCCTCCATTTTCTTTAACTTGATTTAAGTTTTTTCCCTTTTGAATATAGTACTATAACATAAATCATGCATAAACCTTAATTATTGTATACATGAATATCATCTACAATATTTACCACATTCATTACTAAACATAAATTCAATATTAAAATTAGTTATCATTAATGAAGGGTAAAATGGTCCATGATTATATATCTTAATATGTTGAAAATTGTTAAAATGACATTTATTTAAAAGTGGAGGGAGTATTTTAATTAAAGTTGATCCGCTTTGACCCGTGTTTGACCCACAAATTTTGACCTAATTTATCTTAATTGGTCAAATATTGCATCTGGGCAAAGGCGAGGGAATTGCCCTCTTTAATCACTTTGGCGACAACAGAGGCGAGGGGCAGTCACTGTCGCCAAAGTGCTCCTCCCTAATTTATTGGCGAGGGCACCCTCGCCTATTAGAGAGGGCAGAATCACACTTGTCAATTAAAGAGGGCGCGCCCCCCCTCGCGAATTAAAGAGGGGGCCCCACTCGCGAATTAAAGAGGACCTTTAACCTCGCTCCGGAACAAGAAGTGTTTATGCGCTCCTTGTGTGCCGTTTAGGCTAGGAGTTTAGTCGTTATACTTTGAATGTAATTAATATATATATACATATACATATTATAATTTTAATTTTTTTCTTTCTTTCTTTTAAAGTAACTTGTTTATCTTTAGATTGTCAAAACACATTTAATATATTTATTTTTAAATGTGAAATTATAATATTATGTGTTACAAATAATTGACTGGGTTTAATTTTGTTCTCCAATTACATTTTTTTTTTAATTCGTGATTATTCAATAATTATGTCTAATTAATTTTCTTCATAAATATATATATATATATATATATATATATATATTTCAAATTTGTAATTAAATCATTGTTAGTAAAATTTATTTGAATATATATATTCAATATAATTAAAATTTAACATTAAAAATAAAAATCAAGTACCATTAATAATCAAAACTTAAAAATAAATGCACCATTAAAATTGAAATTAAAAGATAAATATTTAAAAATTAATTAATCATTTTTTAAATTAAATTTAATTTTTTAACTTGATTAAAATTATAATCATGTCGTAACACACCTTCTACAAGAATAAGCACACTCATCCTCTAACATCATCATATTTCTATTTAATAAATTAAATTACATATAACATAAATTAATAACATAATTAAATTATCAAAACATTATATTTATAATTAAATTATATTATTAACAATATTTAACCATTAATTAATCTAATAATGATAATTAACTATTAACCTAATTAAAATTATCTAACAATTAATATCTAATAATATTAAATTAATTAGCATACTCAAATTTGATTTGCATGCAATCCCTATTTCCTCGTCAATTTGATTTATCTAACAATTTGATTTAAAGAGGGGCGAAAAAAGCAACCGTCGCCAATTTCGCGAGGGTATTAATTTCCCTCGTTAATTTGCGAGGGATTTTGGTACCCTCGCCAACGCGCTTGTAAATTGGTGAGTGCACCTTTTTCCACTCGCTAATTCGCGAGTGTGATTCCATCCCTCGCCAATTCCCTCTTTATTTGTGCCCCTCTTTAAATCCCTCGTCAAACAGCGAGGGTTTAATCCCCCTCTTTATTTCAGTAAAATTTTGTAGTACATGTATGCAATATTGCATATAATTTTTTTTTATTTTACCAAGCCAATAGTTAGCAATTGTATTTTTAAAATGTTCAGCAATTCTAATTACTCCATCAATTAACTGAATTAAAATTATTTTTGCTGCTGAAGCGGTTATCTTTGGTATTAGCTCACACCTAATTTTTCTCGATAAATGCTTTAACAAAAAATGAGTACATGTCATGATTTAGAAATTAGAAACTCAGTAACATTTCGCTGCATAATGGGCTTCTCTTTCCATTTACAATAACTAGATTTTCACGGGCATCGTTTCAATTTTTTTATAGTTCATAAATTAATAAGTATATATATAGATACTTATAGATATCTTAAAACTGTCTCACATAAAGAGTTTAAAGTCTTTCTACCCTTATTTTTATAGTTTGCTTGCTTACAAATAATATTTATCTTTAGTATTACGTGTTTTGAACCAGATATTTCTTTTTCTCTCCTCTTTTATTTCTTGTAATCTATACAACTACCATAAATTTAACTTGGAGTTCTCATAATCATATTGATCATCTTCTTCATACCCTCACCTTCTAAATACAATTTTCAAACAAAAAATAACTAAAAAAACAAAAAAACCAATCATCTGTAAGCTAGCTTAAAAATGCTTTTATTACTAATCTGTTTATAGGCGTTGAGCCTGGGATTATGTGATTTGCGCTGATGCTTGAAAAGTTATTAGTACTGTACTGGGTGCATATCATCAATGGAAGAAAAGGTTCCATTTTTCCCTTAAATAACAATGTATTGAAGTTAGTCAATTGTAATTGCTCAAAAGATGGAGGATAATAAGCTTTTAAGGTTAAATAAAAATGAATAAAAGACATTCAGTTTGTCAAAAATATGCAGAATAATACAAACTTTTCCATTCTACATTTTTTTATATCTATCACATCAAGTAAGACATATCTACATTGTTAGAGATAGACGCAAGTTTAAAATATATAAAATCTTTCTTCATAATGGGATGAACTTGTTTAATTATCATCAAAATCTTATATAATTCTCACTCTTGTCGCTATTATGGCTCTATTCATTATCATTTATTCAATTATGAAACTTAAAATGTAGATAAAACACCAAATCACACATATAAGTGTTGGTAAAGCTAAAAACATGATAAAAACAAAAAAAGCAAATTAAGCTCACATGTACAGAAGCGAAGAACAAACTCATATAATTAAGTAATATTTCAACTCCGCAATCCTTTGAATCCTCGCAATTGAAGTTCAAGTTATTCACACACACTTCAGTATTATGCGTATCACTGCATTAAGCATCTAAAGTAGAAATGGATTCAGTTGCCCTTCACGAAATCACCAAACTCAGAAGCACATACAACATTTAGATAAACATCATCATAATAAAAATGACAAAGGTTTATTCATTTCTCCGAATTTAGGTATGCTACTTTGCTACAGTAAGATGACTCAGGAATACCTACTAATTGGAAAAGATGAATTAGAGAAACGAAAAAAACCTGTCGGATCTTTGACTGCATGGTAGAAAGGAGAAGTAATGTGAAAAACACATTCACATCCATCAACTACAGAATCAAAGGACCCCAATAGAGCTCACCCTTTATTGAAAGGTCCTGCTAAATTGCTTTAGTTGCAGCATCTGCACATCATAATTTACAAAAGATCATAACAACTACTTACACAAGGTGATAATTGATAAAACACTCTTATTAGAAGGAAAGTACGCAAAGTAGTCTGACCTTTGCCAACAGGCTACCCATGGAATCGATGGATCTAATTACAATTTGCCCTTCAATTATTTAACTTTAACCTATGAACAATAGAGAAATATATATATGAATATCAAATCGGAATATCGTGAAGCACCCGACACCCTATTATAGGAGCCAGCGGAGAACTGCTACTCTGCCCTTTGACGTGAGAATATTTAGAGACACATTGTCTTGTGGAATTTAGTAATATTTGCATGTTATGGGGTTAATTCTTTTCCACATTCTTTTTTTCTGGAATCAAAGCACAAAATGAAGATGAGGATTGTCTTCCCTTGCTGCCTAGATTAGATTTTAGATTTTTTTGGGGATGATTCAAATTCTTCAGCCTGAAATATGAAAATCAAAGAAGGTATATCTTTTTTTAGTACAAACGTACTATAAAAAATACAGACATATATTATAGAGGAATATAGTGAAAAGCAGGAAAATCAATAATGAGAGAAAGATCAATTTTGTTGAAGTTCTTAAGAATATATATATATATATATATATATATACACTGAAATATGAAAATCAAAGAAGGTATATCTTTTTTTTTGTACAAACGTACTATAAAAAATACAGACATATATTATAGAGGTATATAGTGAAAAGTAGGAAAATCAATAATGAGAGAAAGATCAATTTTGTTGAAGTTCTTAAGAACACATATATATATATATGTTGGAATTAATGGGAATTAATTGGGTTTTGACACCCTTATCTAATTTAATTAATTAGACGGACTAAACGTTAGTTAAGAAATAATTGAACGTGACATAGTCGATCTACTCGCGGAGTAGATGAACGTGGTATATTTAATATCTCAAAACCGAGTTAAGGTGAGTCAGAAATTAATTGTTGAAGTTGAAGAGTTTCAACTTGGAAGTTTGAGAATGTGGGGAATGGGCTCGGCCCATTCGAACTACTTCAAGAATGTTCCAGAATAATCTGGAAGTCTCAAACTTGGTCTTCAAGACTTATCCACGTACGAGATATTATCTCAACCGCTGTGATATTTTCGCAATATATTCCCAAGAATCGGGCCTGGCCCACGCGTTTTCCAACAGCCCTCCTAGGGTTTCTTCTGCCTATAAATATCAGACTCTTCCCTCATAAATCCTTACGCTGAAATTCGCCCCTCAATCCTTCTACTCTCCTCTCGTCCCTACGCAGTGTGTTGAGCTCCCGAAAGCCTTACACTGTTCTTTCTTGTGCCGGATTTATATCCGAGAGTGTTCAGTTCGTACTAAGTACGTTCGCCGATACTTCTTATACAGTGGTGCTACTGTGTAAGAAGTGAAAGTCGTTTTACCTTTGGGAACGGAACGCCGTAACAGTCGAGCACTATCCTGGGCGTATTCTGTTCTGCGGGAAAAGGGATTCCCTTGACTCGACTTATTTGTGTTATTTATTTGTTATTCTGATATTTTCGATATTGCGGGCGTAAACCGGAACCAACAATCGCAGAACAGAATATATAATTAATAATTTCGAATATAATTAATATTTTCGGACCTAATTAAATTAATTAATTTACTGCAATATCAAAGATGAATGATAACATGGATGTTGATCCATTGATACGGAAGCAGTACATGGTACTGAAAATATTGGCAACGATGCTAATAAGGAAGCGTCTCCCTTTTGGATATTGGGACTTTCTGTCTATATATTGAAAATATTGGCAACGATGCTAATAAGGAAGCAACTCCCTTTTGGATATTGGGACTTTCTGTCTATCCATTGAGCTGCAGGCGCTTCTCGCGGGGACAAAATTGATTTTTGGATATTGGGACCTTCTGTCTATCCATTGAGCTGCAGGCGCTTTCTCGCGGGATGAGATTTGGTGATTCTGAGAAAAGAATTGATTTTTGATATTAATTTATTTATCTTCAGATAATTAATTAATTAAGTTTTGGATAATTACTGCAGGTAAAAGGGAAAACCGCCTTCTCCTTCTCCAATTCTTACTCCAGATTAAATTTTGGGAGAAGGTCTAAAGCTCCAGATTAAATTCTGGGAGTTGATATAAAGCTTCAGATTAAATTCTGAGAGTTGGTCTAAACCTCCAGAGATTCTGGGTGGTGGATCCATACATGAGCTACTGGCGCTTACTCATGGATTTGAGAGATTTGGTGATTCTCAGATTTGAGAGATTCTGGGAGATTTGGTGGAGATTTGGTGATTCTCAAATTTGAGAGATTCTGGCAGGTGGTCTCCATCCATTGAGCTACTGGCGCTTACTCATGGATTTGAGAGATTTCTGCACAACGCAGAATTCTGAAAGAGCACGCCTGGAAAAATCCAATTAAATTGGAATTATCCATTGAGCTGGGTGTGCTTGGAAATCCAATTAAATCAAATTGGAATTGCACATCAATTAATCTATAGGATTAAATTAGAGAATGTGCTGATAAATTGATTAATTACCGTAATTAATCAAATTAAATCAATTAATCAAGAGGATTAAATTGACTAATTAAATCAATTAATCAGGAGTATCAAAGTATATTTGATATGGAGCATGGCTTCGTTGTTCGTTGGAGCATGGCTTCGTTGATATGGAGCATGGCTTCGTTGATATGGAGCATGGCTTCGTGTGATAACATCTCCGGCGTGTGATAACATCAAGGCAGAATTTGATGTATTCTGTTTTCTTAGACCGAGTATTCTGAGAGTATTCTGAGAACAGAATTGACTTTGTCAATTAATTACAGAATAAAATAAAGATTAATTAATAATTAATTTAATTGATAATGAATTAATTAAATTTTGGATAATTACTGAGGAATATCCAAATTTAATTATTAATTATCTCTGGGAATTAAATATTTGTGCTCGAGAGCATAAATTTGTTTTGAATTTAGTTCAAAAGATTTTGACTAGTATAATTTGATCGAAAATTGTGCTCGAGTCACGAGTGACAATAAAAGTCACATTTGAAATTGAATTTAATTTTGGTATGTTGACCAAAGATTAAATTAATTTTGAAGTTGGAAATAATTCCAACAAAAGAAAAATCAAAGATCGATTTTTCAATGTATCGAGGCTGTGTCTAAATTTGGTGAATAAGAGAAATTCACAAATAAAGTGGCAAGCAGCTCGAATGTGGGGATATGCATCTCCTCACATGGAAACATTCAAATGTGAGGGAGAGAGGTCTCCGTCGACATGTTTGAATGAAAAAGGGTAACTAAGGTGTGACCTTAAAGCTAAATATGGAAAAACCTAAAATAGTTGAATTCAGTGGAATGTTTTCCACAAGTAATGTGGATTTGTTCATCATGAAAAATCACATTCGAGTAAAAGCTCCACACGAGGAGGGAAAAAGTACTTTATTAATTTTATTGATGATTGTACACGATTCTGCTACGTTTATCCTTTAAGAAGTAAAGACGAAGCTATAAAGGCTTTTAAACGTTATAAAAATGAAGTAGAGAATCGATTGGACACTCGAATTAAATCAATTCGTAGTGATAGAGGTGGAGAGTACGTAGCTCCGTTTGAACAATTATGTATTGAATCTGGAATCATACATCAAACGACAGCCCCTTACTCACCTCAGTCTAATGGTGTTGCGGAAAGAAAAAACCGAACACTAAAGGAGATGATGAACGCAATGTTAATCAGCTCTGGTCTACCTCAGAACTTGTGGGGGGAAGCGATTCTATCGGCTAACCACATTCTGAATAAGATTCCTCATAAAATTAAGGATCAAACTCCTTATGAAATATGGAGGAAACGAAAACCTTCATACAACTACCTCAAAGTGTGGGGGTGTTTGGCTAAGGTTGAAGTACCGCTTCCTAAACAAGTTAAGATCGGCCCTAAAACCGTCGATTGTATCTTTATAGGATATGCTTCAAACAGTAGTGCCTATCGATTTCTCATTCACAAATCCGAAGTACCGGATATGACAGAAGGCACTACGATTGAATCAAGGAACGCAGTGTTCTTTGAGAACGTCTTTCCTCTTAAGGAAAAAGAGGAAGACTGCTCGAGCAAACGAACTCTCGAAGCAACAGACGACACTGTTAGTCCCTCCACTCAAGAGAGTGAAGAACCGAGACGCAGTAAGAGAGCTAGAATTGATAAAGACTTTGGTTCAGACTTCATTACTTATGTTTTGGAGGAAGAAGAACCCAAAAACTATCAAAGAAGCAATGGCAAGACCAGATGCACACCTCTGGAAAGAAGCCATAAAAAGTGAATACGAGTCTATTCTCTTAAACCACACATGGGAGTTGGTTGACCTCCCTAAAGGTTGCAAGCCCTTAGGATGCAAGTGGATCCTTAGAAGAAAGTACAAAGCAGATGGATCTGTTGATAAGTACAAAGCTCGTCTTGTTGCAAAGGGGTTTAAACAGAAGGAAAGGTATGATTTCTTCGATACATACTCACCAGTGACAAGGATCACCTCCATTCGGGTGTTAGTCGCCATTGCCGCGTTGCACAATCTCGAAATACACCAAATGGACATTAAGACGACGTTTCTTAATGGTGAGATGGATGCAGAAATATACATGGAGCAACCTGAAGGATATGTTGCTCCTGGAAACGAGAAAAAGGTGTGTAAACTCGTTAGATCACTGTATGGACTTAAGCAAGCTCCAAAACAGTGGCACTTGAAATTTGACAGTACGATGCTGTCAAATGGGTTTCGAATTAACGAATGCGATAAGTGTGTGTATGTGAAGGATACACCTACTGGATATGTTATTGTGTGCTTATATGTCGATGACATGTTAATCATGAGTAACAATCACGATATCATCGTTAATACGAAGAACATGTTAAGTAGAAACTTTGACATGAAAGACATGGGACTAGCAGATGTGATTCTTGGAATCAAGATAGAGAGAACGTCCAATGGAATTTCCTTGACACAATCTCACTATGTGGAGAAGGTACTAAAGCAATTTAAGGCCTTTGACGATCCACCTGCTAAGACACCTTTGGAACTCAATGTTCACTTGAAAAAGAATAGAGGAGAACCAGTGGCCCAACTGGAATACGCAAGGATCATTGGAAGTGTGATGTACATCACGAACTGTACACGCCCTGATCTTGCATGTTCGGTAAACAAGTTGAGTCAATACACGAACAATCCAAGTCATGAGCACTGGAAAGCGTTGAAAAGGGTATTAAGATACTTGAAGTACACCCTTGATTATGGGCTTCACTACACAAGACATCCAGCTGTAGTCGAAGGATACAGTGATGCAAATTGGATATCAGACACGAAAGACTCGCTATCCACTAGTGGATATGTATTCACTATTGGAGGAGGAGCAGTGTCGTGGAGGTCCAAGAAACAAACATGTATTGCTCGTTCCACAATGGAATCAGAATTTATAGCGTTAGACCTAGCCGCTGCAGAGGCTGAATGGTTGCGTAATTTTCTGGAAGACATTCCATGTTGGAAAAAGTCGGTACCTGCGGTGACGGTACACTGTGACAGTCAAGCTGCCATTGGGAGAGCTACGAATGTCATGTACAACGGAAAGTCGAGACACATACGTCGTCGACACAACTCCGTTAGAGAATTGATCTCCACTGGAGTAATGTCCATTGATTATGTCAATACGAAGGACAATATAGCGGATCCGCTCACGAAGAGCATAAACCGAGATCAATTGAACAAGCTGGTAGAAGGAATGGGTCTAAAACCCACAATAAAAACCAAAGTAGTGGTAACCCAACCATGATGACTGGATATCCCAAGAACTTGGTTCAATGGGAAAACGAAGCTGTGGAGGTTAGTGATAAAACACTTGAAAATTACGACTATTCCGGACAGCACTATCTCAAGTGTTAACGACCCGTAAGATGTGGTAAAGGCTGAGTCTTCGACTGTTAATGATTCCTAGAGTATAACGGGATACTTGAAAGGAAGTTACCTATATAAATGAGAAGTGAGGGCCGCTTCGACCAAACATTTATGAATACAAAGGACGTCCATGGCCAAAACGGACAAAAACGTGAGAACGTTACGAAGACGAGATCGAAGTGTGCTGACACTGTTGTCTAGGTATACACTATGGAGGAGTAGTTCAAGGCATCGCGTCCACTAAGCCGCCGGTATATCCCATAGTGTTTGGCTACGGAAAGTTCAAGGCCAAAAACCACTTATCCGGACGCACGGAGATCTCACTCGAACTGAACACTGAGTCTGATGTTGTATAGATACGATTTTCACTCATGTGGGGGATTGTTGGAATTAATGGGAATTAATTGGGTTTTGACACCCTTATCTAATTTAATTAATTAGACAGACTAAACGTTAATTAAGAAATAATTGAACGTGACATAGTCGATCTACTCGCGGAGTAGATGAACGTGGTATATTTAATATCTCAAAACCGAGTTAAGGTGAGTGAGAAATTAATTGTTGAAGTTGAAGAGTTTCAACTTGGAAGTTTAAGAATGTGGGGAATGGGCTCGGCCCATTCGAACTACTTCAAGAATGTTCCAGAATAATCTAGAAGTCTCAAACTTGGTCTTCAAGACTTATCCACGTACGAGATATTATCTCAACCGCTGCGATATTTTCGCAATATATTCCCAAGAATCGGGCCTGGCCCACGCGTTTTCCAACAACCCTCCTAGGATTTCTTCTGCCTATAAATATCAGACTCTTCCCTCATAAATCCTTACGCTGAAATTCGCCCCTCAATCCTTCTACTCTCCTCTCGTCCCTACGCAGTGTGTTGAGCTCCCGAAAGCCTTACACTGTTCTTTCTTGTGCCGGATTTATATCCGAGAGTGTTCAGTTCGTACTAAGTACGTTCGCCGATACTTCTTATACAGTGGTGCTACTGTGTAAGAAGTGAAAGTCGTTTTACCTTTGGGAACGGAACGCCGTAACAATCGTGCACTATCCTGGGCGTATTCTGTTCTGCGGGAAAAGGGATTCCCTTGACTCGACTTATTTGTGTTATTTATTTGTTATTCTGATATTTTCGATATTGCAGTTTACACGGCGTAAACCGGAACCAACAATATATATATATATATATATATATATAACTAATGCTGGAAAATCAGAAAGTATACAAAATGAAGACAAAAATTAAACCCATATTCTAGTTATTCCAGAAGAGCACAATCAAAGAAGAAAAGTCACCTTCTGTTTCTCAGTGTCTAAAATTGCATCAGACTTCAGAGTTTGGAGGAGTGAAATCAAGATTTCAATTGAGTCTCAACACAGGGGAGAAGATCAATAGACGCCCATTAACTTATTTTCAGTTTCAAGTTAACCGGACTTTCGGTTTCAAATTGAGAAAGGTAGAAAGTCTTTCCTTATTCAAATTGCCACGTGGCAGAAGAAGGATAGGTCTCAAATGCACACGTAGCGAAAGCAGGAGAGTCCTCTTCCTCCTTTTGTATAAGATTATAATGAGATTATTTTCTAATAGAGTCACTATTACCACCCTTAAGCAAATAGAAACATCAACTTTAATAATTTTCTAATAGAGTCAAATTAAAGACAAAAAACTCATACTACCCTTGATCTAATTGTTTAAATTAATTTCGTGATTTAAAACTAACTCGATTTTTGAAATTAATTTAGTCAATTCCTATCATTTAGGTTATGTTACCAGAAAGTCACTGACTTTCCAAATTCGAAAATTAAATTCTCAGATTCTTGTTATGCACTGAAATCAAAATAAGAAAATTTCCCAAATTCGATCTTCAAATTCAATTTCTGAGATTCGGATATACAATGAAATCAGAATAAGAAATTTCTCAAATTAGATTTTCAATTTCGATTTCAATTTCTCATATTCGATTATGCACTGAAACCAGAATAAGAAATTTCATATTGATATTAGATCCAGATTCTGGTACTTATCCAATGCTTTTCTATTGTTTCGTTGCATATATTTGAGATCTATAGTATTTAAGTGTTCTACACATATGCTCATTTCCAGACACATGTCAAATATTATGCACATGCACTAAATACAACAATGACATTTATCCTACATGTGCATTAACTGCTGCAGTTGTAACCTGTACAAACATGTCGACTCCTGTGGACAAACATATTCTACCGATATGTAAGTGTATAACAGATATGCACCTACTCACGCATATTATTACGTATACACATGATATATGTCATACGGATATGCAATGTCCTAGTTGTTGATAGTTTACGTGATTCTATAGTTAAAAGGTTACAAGCTTATATGAATATGCATTCGACACTGCATATCTGTTTATAATACATACCATGCGATTTTTCTTGTCGTCTACACTTTATATTCAATAGCGTCATATAATATTGTAGATATGCATCTTGAATACAGAACAACACATAGTTCATCCCTCTAATTTAAACAGAAGCATGTATATGATCGTATTACCTTTTGCAGTAGATCTTTATCTTCGTCGCTAGTGTTTGTAGACGCTTTTGTCGAAATCTGTAGGTTGAAATGTAGATTTCCAAAATCCCTTAGCTTAACAAAATTAAACGAAATAAATGGAGAGACCTACCTTTTAGGAAAATTTTTAAATTTTAGAAGGTGATAGATTTTTGGAATTTGGAGAAAATGCATTTACGAATTGATTGCATGTTTAGTTGACTAATAATTTTGAATTAATAAATTTGGTGGGAGGGCATAATTGTCTCAAACAATCCATTTTGACTCTGTTAGATTAAAAAAATTATGATAGGTTCTATTAGAGAAAAGATGGGGTGAGATGACTCTATTAGTTATTTACCCGATTATAATCCAGTTTAGCCGTTTAGGTGTATGAATTAGTGCCTACTTAGTATTGTTTTGAAAGACATTACTTAATATATGATAATGTTTTTATGTTTGCATTGATGTGTGATGTGGCAAGTTCCGTTCATGGCTGAGATATAGACCTTGGATATGATGATCTTTGAAATAGATGACCTGCACAAAAATCGAGTCGAAGAGGGTTCCGACGACAGCCCTCCGACGCTCATGTCAGTTAAATTGTTATGAATTAGTGTCTACTTAGTAGGGGTGTGCAGAGTATGGTTCAGACCGACTGAACTAACCGAACCAAACCAAATCATTAAATATGATTCGATTTTTGGTTTACGGTTTGATTTACAGTTTTGAGAATTGATTTTTTTTGTATGACTTGATTTACAGTTTTCACTAATGAAAAAACCGAACTAATATTATATATATATAAATATATATTATATATTATATAAATCCTAGAAAAACCCAGATGCCAAAGTGTCAAACCCAACTTCCAGAGTTCCAAGCCCAAAGGCTAGACCATAAACCCTACGTTCCTGGAGTATTATTCTTCTATATTTTGCGATTATTTAATTATTTTTTAATGATTAGTTTTTTAACCTTATGATAACATTTTGTCTATTCGAATTATATTTTATATTATTGAGATTTTAATTTGTCTATTTTATTAGATTGCGTTTTACACGTTCATTAATTATTGTGTAGAAAATATTATGGTTTCAAACCAAACGGTTTTTATAAGAGGATGAAAAGTATTTTATAATTGTTTGTCTTCCTTTTGTGCATTACTGCTGTCCATTTACACCTCTATTTCAGTTGAGAACACACCCCCGTTTAATGCACCCTAAAATTTAACTAGATGCACCATTTTCCTAATTGTTATAATAAATACAATTTTTTTTCCTTTTTTCTATAAAATACACATTTACTAACCACACCCTAATTATAACCCTCATCTCTTTCATTTTCTACCCTCCACCTGCTGCCGTTGCACGCCACCCCATTTTTTATTTTGTGTTTTTTGTTCACCCCGCCCCTGTCCGGCCGCTCCCCTCCCCCATACACCGGCGTCGCCTCCCACCCACTCACCCACTCGTCGTCGCCGGACGCCCCACCCCGATCTAAGACGATGGCCCCAAGTTTGGATGTTTTGGTTTTTTTCTTCCTTTTTTTTTCCTATTCTTCATTTTTATGTTTTATTATTATTTTTTATATATATATTTTTGACCATTTTAGGTAGACCAAATACACCCTCGTCGAATAATTTGTCGACGAGAGTGTATTTGGTCGACCTAAAATGGTCGAATATATATTTTTTACAACCAATCAATGTCAACCTTATACACTTTCGTCGACATATTGTTGTCGACGGGAGTGTATATGGTCGACACTGGTTGGTCGAAATTTTAAAAAAAAAGATTGTGATTTTTCTAAATATTTTTTTTTGAGATTTCTGATTTTTTTTTTGTTTGGTGGTCATTGGAAATAGTGATGGCGGCGACCGGAATTGGTGGTTTAAGGGAAAGGTGAAAGGAACGATAATAGGGGATGCGTCCAGTACGGGGGTGCATCTAGTATAATACATTTTACTAAATAGTATTTTTAATTTTTTCATGATTATTATATTAATAAATTGAAAGGGGGTGTGCCTCCCTCCTAAATGGAGGTGCATATAGTCAGACCCTTTGTAATATTTGGTGTCCATCAAATTTATTTCATGGCCCAATCGATTGGGCCTTAAATAAATTTAACTCCATAAAGATGGGTCAGGACATATACCCATCCACACTTGTTAAATATACTTCTGATTCATACACTCTCCCTTAAAATGGATTATGTTAGATGTACTCTCCCTAAAATATAATATGTCCTTTTACACATTTAAATTAAATTATACATACACTCCTTTAAAACCCCTAAACCCTTCTTTCTCCCAACTGTCGCCCGCCTCTGCCCAGCCGATGCCCGCACCCAAGCTCCCTCGCCCAAGATCCTCCTTTTTTTTTTTTTCGGTTTTGTTATGTTCACAGGCGGCGGCGCCGTCCCTCCCTCTCCCAGCGACGTTGTCGCTGCCTCCTCCCCCCTACTCCCTCCTCCATTCACGCGGTCGGCCTCCAGCTACCTCCTCCTCCCCTTGTTTTATTTCTTTTTTCTGCACGTCGGCCATGGAGAGTGTTGTGCCTTACTCCACTCACCTAGAACCGTCGCCCCTCCCACGCTGTCGCCTGCAATCAGGTAGATTTTCTCTCTTTAAAAAAAACGACTTGAAATTGTAAAAAATAAACATTATGGTCGATAAATTGTTGTCGACCATAATGTTTTTTTTTCGATAATTTCTTGTCGAAAATTTTGAATTTTTTAAAAAATATTTTCTCGATAAAATGTTGTCGACAATGGTGTTTTTTGTCAACATTAATTTGTCGAAAAAATGTATTTTTTTTAAAGATTTCTAAGTTTTTTTATTTTTAAATTTGTTTAGATGGCGGCCTCCAAAGATGGGGCAATGACCGGCAAAGGTGGGCGACAGAGGTGAGCGGCGGCTGCTCCCCTGCAATTAGGGTTATGGTTTAGTGTGTGTGAATTTTATGGGAGTGTATCTAACATGTGTTATTTTATTAAAATGATAAATTGAGTAATTTACATGAATATTAAATTAATAAATAAGTGGGGAGTATATTTAACAAGTTTGAAGGGTATATAGCCTGGCCCATAAAGATTTGTGGCATGGGCTCAATAAATTGACCAAGTAATGGGTCCAAGCTGATGGTCCCGAAAGGAGTGTGACACGTGTAGTGGGGGGGGGGGGGAAATACATGTGTGTGCATTTCTCAAACTTTTTCAAAACAATAAACACACAATACATAGAGTCAGATAAGTTGTCCAAATGTCAAGTCCTATAAAAATACCTTTTGAGTGTTTTCACAAGTCTTTAACAAATAAATAAACTATATGCGGAATTATGATAGACCTTTTTTATACTCCTTAAAATAACTTAGTTAATCATCTTGATTTTACTCACACAAAAATAACTCTTATGTCAACTCAAATGAATACTTTAAAACTTTAATAGAATGCTTAAATGAATGAATGATCAAATAATATTCAAGCAAGTGTTAAACAGGTAAGCATATAAGTAAGCAAGTAAATACAAAAAGGTAAATGACACAAGATGTTTAGTGGTTTGGAGACTAAATTGCTCCTATGTCCACTCTTCTAATTTAATAGGATAATTCCTTAATCACTTGGAATTAACTTGTTTTTATAGTGCCCAGGTGCACTCTCCTCTTGATTCCTTACAACCTTCTCTCGTTGCAATACTCTCAAACTACTGCGAACTCTATAACACTCTCAAATATCTCTCAAAGTGAAAGTAGGGTTTTGTTCTTGGTTACCAACTTAATGTGATATCCTTTACAATTTAGAACGAATGTAAAGACTTAGGATATCATTTTCTAGGCTTTGGATAATAGTGTAAAACTTGCCTAGTGGGGACTAAGGATAACACTCAATAAAATACTTATAAGCTTAATCTCTTTGAATGCTTAGAATAAATATAACTTGTATATGTAGCTTGTATGCCCCATAATCTTGAAATAATTCAAGATGTGGCATATTCATAGATGAAGCAAACCATCCGTTGGTGGAGATAGCAAACACTATCCAGAAATTTGAACTTTTAAATAGTCCATGGGCATGCATACAATTAGTACATGCATTCACGTCCATTCTGAAAAATTCATTCCATTCTCAGAATTTGTTATATGCTGTGACAGGTGGAAATCGATCATTGACCTTTTTGGAATAATTCTGACCTTTTTAAATAACGGCTTGATCTTATATCAGGTGAAATTCAGTGCTGCTTTGTCATTCATCTTCCTTGTTCATTAGTAAGCCAAGTCCAACTTATTTGTAATTGACTTCAGAGTACTTAACCTTCTTGTAAAGTCACCTCTATGATTCTTCAGGATACTTATCTTCTTGCTCTTGTATCTTTTTTATCTTGATCCTTATTCCATGTGACTTGTACTTCATTTGTCTTGACAATTGCAGTTGTCTCCTCTTCATGCCAATTGTCCAAAATGATTTCTTAACCTTTTCTTCATGAAACTTTGACTTTCCATTCAGTCTGTCAACTTCTATGGATTATCATTTGAACTTGTCACTTGCTAAAACAATCTTCTTTATCTTTATGACACTTGACTTCATGCTTCTTGTCTCCATTGCTCTTGAACTACCAGGTCTCTTGTCATAGATTTTCAAAAATATATATGAGCTCCCTAACATATATGAGCTTTTCTAACCTGTAAATCAAACTTGGCAATTCATCATACTTGGAGTTTTTCTAGGATTTTGGTATCTAATCAAAATTAAATTCTTTCTTTTATTTATATAAACCATATCTCAACAATTTTCCCCTTTTTTATGATGTCAAAACCTACTTACTTCAAAAGATCCATAAGGATTTCTTTTTCAGTAGATTTGACAAGCATAAGGACAACTAGCCTGTATTTACTAAGAAAATTTTACAGAATATTTTCAGATCAAAAACCTACGGAGGCTAAGTTCTCTGAAATCTATAAAACTTAAGTTAAGTACATAATCATTTTAAATTTTAGCAAGAGCCTTGTTTAGACAAATAAAAACACAAATTAGAAGACTCAATAATTGTTGTCAAGTGCATAAGTAGATTAATATCATCCAAAATAAGGTAGCACAAATAAGAGCAGAAGGTTGTAAATTCTAACTCTTGGAGCAACAATTGTTCAACTGAAAATCATAAATAACTAGGAAAGAGTAAATCTTGACTTGACCTTCTTCAGCTTGATCACTTGTTTGCTTCAGCTTTCTTCTTCAGAAAAGTTGGAATTTCTTTGAACAATGGTGTTAAACCATAAGAAGCAAAGTGTCTATTCTTGAGGGCCACAACTTCATCCTTCTTTCCTATGAGGTCTTCATCCTTAACAAGATGCACAAATTCATCAGCGATGGCTTTTCTATCAATCCCACTGCCATCATCCTTCATTAGCGGAGTCTAGAAGATCTGTTCAGGAGCTTTCACAATCACTTTCTCTTTCTGAGCTGCTTCAAGTATCTTGGGATACATATCTGGATAGTTCTCCATCATGAACCCTTCATAGAGTCCATCTACATCTTCAAAGTCTCCCCACCTCTTGACAACATAGAAAATATGACCCCACTCTATTTTTGCTTCTTCCCAAACATCATTGAATTCAAATGGGACCCATTTGTCAACATGAGGGGATATTTTAAGAGTCTCAATCTTTATTTTTGCTATATTTTCCATCATTAAAGCATAAGAACTCTTAAAAGACTTTGAGTTACTAGGAAGGAATTGTTTGCGCCTCTTAAGTCTGCAATCTTCAGCCTCTTTAAACATCTTTGTTCTTTCTTCAATGATCAATCTTCTCACACCTCTCCTTGTTTCAACATCTTGCCCAGCTCCTTCAGCAAATATGTTTGCTACTTCTTCAAATTCAGGAGCTTTGTCTTTACCAGCGTCAACAGCTTCTCAATAGGGTTGGTGTATCTAATTCTTCAATTTATTCTTCCTCATCTGGTTCACTTGTCTTGGATTTCTTGCTCTTCTCATAGTCCGACAATTCAGGAAGTTTCTTCCTCTTTTGAGTTGGCTTTCTTATTTTTCAACTTCTTGTCTTTGGGCAGTCTTCTTCTTCTGTAGTAATTTCAAGTAGTTTTGCTTTTTCCTTGCCTTTTCCCTTGCTTTTGCTTCCTTCACCCTTACTCCAATATTCCTCTTTTTTGGCATCATCAAATGCATCATCTTCAATAGGGTGATCAACAGGGTTGGTATCAACACTTGCCAGAGTTAAAGATAACTCTTGTTGATATGCATCCATTCTTTTAATTTGTGCAGAGAGGGGATCAATTTGATTGATCAAAAAATGCAGAGATAGTGGAACTTACAACTTCATCAACTTGGTTTCTGATAGTCTCATCAACTTACTTCTTCATTGCATTTATCACATCATCCAAGTTGGTTTTAAAGAGATCAGAAGCATCCACAAGTGAACTCTTGACAGTTTCTCTAATCAGATTGTCTCTTTCACTTCCCATTTATTGTATTAGTTTATCAATGTCGTTAGACAATATCTGAGAGATTTCTTCCTTTTTCCTTTGCAACTTCAACTTTTAATTTCAAGATTTCATCTTTCTCCTTCTTAATAGACTCATTTTCAGTGTGGAAGTAGGTTGACACAACACTTGACATATACTGAGAAGATTCACCAATCTTCAAGGTAGATGCATTCACCTCCTTCTCAACTGCATCTAACTTTTTGTCATTTGAGACAAAACCTTTCTCCACAGTTTCAAGTTTACAGATGTTCCTTTCAGTTTTTTCTCCAAGCTTTCAATCTTTATATTTAACTCCACTGAGTTATTATCAAGAGTTTCTTCCAGGTTCTCCATCCTTCTAGTCATTTTCCTTGCTTTTGAATTTAGGTTTAGCAAGTACTTTGACTGAGCTTCATTTGTGGGAATAATTGTCTCATCCAATGTGTTCCTCACATACTTTCCCATTTCTAAATAGAGACCTACAACATTCTCCATTCTTTTCTTTTCAACAATTTCAATTTGTTCAATTTGAGAATTGAGCGCATCCTTCATAGATTGCATCCTTATGTCTTCCTAATCAATGATACTTCAATTAGTGGAGATGCATCAAGATGAATTGGGAATTCCATTGAAATTGATGGTGCTGCAGCTTTTGCCTCATTTACCATGGTCTTCTCTATAGCAGCAAATTCCTCCATCTTTTCCGCTTTCACTACTTCCTCCATTTTGGCCTCAACTTCCTTATCCTCAGGCATTTTAATTGATTCATCCATCTTGTCATCAATTTTGTCACTTGGAACTTCATCCATTTTTAAAATTTCCATTGATTCAATATTTTGAATCTCTTCTTTCTCAGTATCCTCTATCAACTGATCTTGATCTATTTCCTCAATTTTCTCTCCTTCACTTGAGGAATCTCCATTCTTTATTTCTTCAATGGCAGTGTCAACTCCTTCAAAGAAATCTTCATTCTTTTCACCAGTCTCAACAATGATATTTTCTTCCAGCTTGTCTTCAGCAATTTCTTTCTCTAGTTTCTCCTCCATTTGTGTAGCTTCATCTCCTTTGACATTTGTCAGTTTGTCCCAGCAATTTTGGACATATCATCAGTCTTGTCCTCAGCTATCTTGGACATGTTTTCTTCTTCAGTTTTGTCCTCTTCCATTTTATCTTCTTCATTCATGCTAGTTAAACCAATATCAGAGATAATTGATATAATAGCCTCTCCTTGCAAATTCTTATGTACTAAGTTGGAAAAAACTCTCTCATCAGTTAATTCAAAACTTGAGTCAACTTCTACAAACTCAGTCAATCTTGCTTCTTCATTCTCCCACCAATCAAGTCCCTTGGACTCAATTACTTTGTCAATATCATACATTGACTTCTTCCTTATATCTACTATCAATCTAGGATCATAGAAGATAGTTCTCAATTCAGGGTATTTGGCAAGTTGGGGATACAATTGATCTAAGAGATATTTTTACTCATCTCTTAAGGACATTTCATATGTGTATTCTTGTATCTGTGGGGGTGAGTTGGCTTTTTCTGTAAGGTTGGCTTTCTCTAATTGGGTTAACTTAGATTCAATGGACATTGGAATATGGGTATCAATAGGGTAGGAAATTTGTAGTAATGAAGGGTTATCTATATGAGAGGTGGGTTCAAAGATTTCAGGGGTATAATCTTGATCATATAGGTTCAATTCTTTAGATGATGTATCCATAACATCATCATCTTCCTCTTCCTCCAACTCAGCTTACTCATCATCATCTTCCTCTTCCTCCAACTCAGCTTGCTCATCATCATCAATTTCCTCCTCATCAGATGATTCATCAGACTTCTCAAGTGTCTCTTCACCACTTGAGCTTGTGCTTGACACAACTTGCTTCTTCTTTGACCGAATATATACTGCAACCTCTTTTCCTTTGGACTTTTCCTTTTCCAAGATGATTATCACCATCCTTGTTGCTAATACTCTTCTGCTTGGCTGATTTGGTTTGCTTCTTGGAAGGCCTTTCTGGTGATTTGATCTCCAATCCCAATTTCTTTTGGGTTTTGATAGAAAGTTTTCTAAACAGAATTTTTGTTGTGTTGAACTTCACTCCATCTTCAACAATATCATCAGGGCCTTTACATACAAAAATGAACCAACCTTAGTACAAAAAGCAAGTTTCTTCTCCACTATCACGTTTTTTACATCCACAATTGAAATTTTGGATTTTTCTTCTGCTAATTTCTTCAGAAAGTAGCCTATCCAGTTCATCTGCCTTCTCCCTCCATCAATGATTGCTTTCATCAATCTCACTTTTGTTCTGCTAATTTGATCATAAATAGTGTTTACTATCATTCCCGTATAAAGTTGAAGGTATGAAAGTATTTTGAGCAATAAAATAGTAAATGAAGTTTAAAGTAAAAAAAAAATAAAAATTTTATTATCAAATTAAGAAATTATGGATTTAATTTAAAAAATATATATTTTACAAACCATAAATTTAAAACGAGAGGAAGGGGTACATAAAATATAACCAGCAATAATGTAGTAAATGAAGTTTAAGGAGGGAAAATTATTTTATTATCAAATTAATTTTTTTTTTTAAATAACTCACTAATTATAACACGTGTAATTAGACTAATTTTACGAAAGAACGCGTCACCAAATTTGACCACAAGTTCACAGTTCACTTTAGGGTTTTTCTCTCTCGTCCACCTTTTTGAGTCACCGTCGGCTTTTCTTCCGCCGCCGCATAGTGGTCTATCCAGTGGCCCTTTACCCTTTGGTTTTGTCCAAGTTTGTTTCTAGGTGTCGGTCTCCCCCACCCTTTTTCCCTCCCAACTCATCCTAGTTGTCCCCCACTTCCAACAACCCCATGTGCCCCTATACGTGCCATTCCCACACCTGTGTGCCCCCCTCCCCCTCCATCAAACACGTGTCTCCCTAACTTTCGAGCTCTCCCTTAACCTCGGTTCTCTAGGTGCACTTTTGTTAGGGTGGATCTGGTTTTTCTTGGTCTTTTGTTTTGTGTGTTCTTCATTTTTGTCTAGATCTCCATATTCCCAGATCTCGAGTATACCTTGGTCTTGTCTCTAGTCTAGGTGGGTATTAGGAATGACTTTTCAAAGTACTAGTAAGCCAAATCTTTTCACAAAGGAAGATATCCTTCGATTTGAGAATAATGGAGAGAACTCGAACTAGGCTCCTCCTTGTGCCTTATGAGAAGGATTCTCACTAATAAACTATTCAATGCCTTCGGTTTCTTGGGGGCCATGAAACTCCTAAAAGGTTTTACAGCTATGGAAGTATGAATAATTTTTTTTTGTTCCAGTTCAAAGACGAACAAGATATGAGAGATGTTCTCGCGAGAGAGTCGTGGCACTTCGAAAAAAATCTCGTAATCCTCAAGGAGATCAAGAGAGGGGAACAACCCTCCATGGTCAACTTCACAGCGACTAACATCTGGGTTCGTATGTATGACTTACCCATGAATGTGCGAAATGAAATCTGCATCCGAAAAATGGCGGAGCAATGCGATATGGTGCTGGAGATAGACCAAAAATCTCAGAGCGATCTGGGGAGAAGCGTCCGAGCAAAGGTGGAAATAGACGTAACAAAACCACTCAAAAAGGGTGTCTCGGTCGAACAGGGACGCAACCCACCGGTTTGGGTCCCGTTTAAGTATGAGAGGCTACCCTCTTTCTGCTACATTTGTGGTACACTAGGGCATATGAAGCGAGAATGCGACATCACACACAGAGAAGATACCATACATGCCCTCCCAGATGAAAAGCTCCCATATGGTGACTGGATGAGGGCATCCCCCTCAAAACGAGCCTCTTTATCAACTGAAAGTAACAAAAATGAAACTCCAGACAAGTCGATCCGAAGAAAGCTCTTTGAGGACTTCAGGAGAAAAATAGAAGTGGGCAAGGAACTTAACCCAGAAAGAATTGATGAGGAAAACAAGGAGGGTAAGGACTGCAAGATGAACCCGGAGGACCTAGAGGCTCTAAGTCAAAACCTAGGAAGAGTGTATGTGAAAGAGAAGAAGGAAGACGTGAACGTAATCACGAGTAGTATGTCAAGGAGCTCCCAGTCATCCGCTGCTTCAGAGAAGGCTACTACCGAGGGTCCACCACCCAACACTGTGAACGAGGAAAATAGTGTAGCATGTTCTCCCACTCACTCCATGCCAAGCTCATCATTATATTCAAGTGCAGCTTCAGCAATGGTGACAAATGCCACCACTGTTGAGGAGCACTTGGCAAGCTTGACTAGAGCTATAGAAGGACTCACGAAACATGTCCAAGAACAGGATGCCCGGATTGCTAAGCTGATGAGCAATGCAGATAAAGGAAAGCAAGTCGAAGGACATGATGCTGAGACGTCTGGTGAATGCCAACCAGTGAAAATTGACCAAACTCTTAAGGAGTTACAAGTTTCTCCCGATGGTTTGGTGCCCGTTGACCGACTGAAAGAAATCATACTTGGGGTAATCAAAGATAAGTTCGAGGAAAATCCCAAGTCTTCATTCACTTACAACAAGACTTACACGAAGAGGATTAACAGTTTGAAGATGCCAACTGGTTATCAACCTCCAAAGTTGCAGCAGTTTGATGGCAAGGATAATCCAAAGCAGCATATTGCTCACATCGTAGAGACTTGCAACAATGCCGACACTTACGGAGATCATTTGGTGAAGCAATTTGTACGTTCTCTAAAGGGGAATGTATTCGATTGGTACATTGATTTGGAAGCTAGCTCGATTGACAGTTGGGAGCAAATGGAGCAGGAATTTCTCAACCGGTTTTACAGTACTCGTAGAATGGTGAGCATGATTGAATTGACGAACACTCGTCAATCAAAGGAAGAGTCGGTGATCGATTACATAAATCGATGGAGGAATCTAAGTTTAAATTGTAAGGATAGATTGACTGAAACTTCAGCAATCGACATGTGCATCCAAGGAATGCAGTGGGGTCTTCGATATATCCTTCAAGCAATTCGACCAAGATCATTCGAGGATTTGGCTACTAAGGCTCGTGACATGGAGTTGAGCATGTCTACAAGTGGATTTGAAGGGCCGCTATCTCAAGAATGGGGGCAAAGGAAAACGAGTTTGAATGAGTTGCAACGAAAGCAATATCCATTTCTAGACTTAGACATCCCCAAAATTTTCGATGACTTGATCAAGAATGATCTCATTGAACTACCACAAATGAAACGACCTGATGAGGATGGGGAACAGACGACCCCAAATATTGCAAGTACCATCGATTGGTAGGACATCCAACCCAAGACTGTTTTATACTTAAAGAGAAAATTATGCGGCTAGCCAAAGAAGGGAAGATCTTGCTAGAAGAAACTGAAACAACGACGAATCACGTCACAGGTTAAGAAAATCAAATTAAGGAAGTTTACGCAAATGGCGCCTACAAATTGATTTCTGAAGACGGCGTATACATTGGTCCCATGAACGGAATGTTTTTGAAACGCTACTACGCGTAAAGAAAACAAGTATGCTCTATAAACGCACGAGCCCAAACTGCTTGTTGCTCCAAGAACGCATGAGCCTAAACTGCTTGTTGCTCCATAATGCACGAGTCTAAACTGCGTATTACTCCTGGTCCGCATGAGTCTAAACTGTGTACGACAACCACCAAAGGTAAATACATGTGGTTAAACTGTTAACTTACTCCACTAAAGAGATTTTAAGTGTTTAAATAATTAAATTCCTACTTTCTCAAAAGTAGTTAAAGAATAGTCACTCCTGGCCCGCATGTGGGAAATCATTTGAAAGTAATTCGCAATTCGTCCACATCAAAGACAAACGTTCTCGTGAACGAAATGCGAGGAGGCAATTTGTAGATAAGCAAAATTCAATTAATTTGGGCCTCCAAAGCCCAACAAATCAAGATGGGCCTCTAAAGCCCAACAAATCAAGTCGGGTCCCTAAAGCCCAACAAATCCAGTCGGGCCTCTGAAGTCCAGTAAATCAAGACGGGCCTCTAAAGTCCAACAAATTCAAATCGGGCCTCTAAAGTCCAATTAGTCAAGACGGGCCTCTAAAGTCCAATTAGTCAAGACGGGCCTCTAAAGTCCAAAAATCATATCGGGTCCAAATCTGGTATTTTGAGCCCATCAAGCAATTCAGCCCAACACCAAGTTGTAGATAAGATTTGACTAAGTGCTAACTACTTAGCACAAAAATATCCAACCCATAAAATTTGGCCCATAAAAGCCCTAGGTTCTACACCTATAAATAGGGGCCTCATTCCATTCATTTCAGATGAAGAAATCAGAAGCATTCAAGGCTTTAAAATTCTCGCCAGAGATTTTAGAGTGTTCTTCAGCAGTCAAAGGAGCTTCAAAGGCGTTCTTCGTGCAAAGTGGCGAGAAGCAGTGTTCGAGAGGAGATCAAGGTGTTAAGCCCCTTCGATTCGGCGTTTCTTCAAAGTTCTTCGTGGATCTTCAACGAAAAAGTCCCGAAAAAGTCTCGAAGGTCCCGAAAAGTCCCTAAAATCGACATTTAATCCAAAATACGGCGCTAAGCCTTTGGATTAACGTTATAAAACCCCAATTCCAAGATCGGAGAGGATTCGGTTGCGGATCCGACCCCAAAAGTTCAAGTAAAGTTAAGAAGAGAGAATCGGAGGAGAAATTAGAGATTGTAACCCACAATATTTATCGATTTAATCCGAAATGAAATACTACATTGTTTCGCATTTTTGCGTTTTAATATTTAATTCATGAAATTTGATGAAAGACTATACAACACTTGCTGAAGAGAAAAATGAAAATGAGGAGAGGAAACAAGAGTCTTGTAATCTAACCTCACAACCCCACCACCTAAATACCCCACACCAAACATCATTAACCCCCACACCCACCAAAACTACTGCAATAACTCACCTCAATAACTATGATAGTCGGCACTTCCTCATACCCATAAGCCAACTTCAACTCATGTGTGCTACCAACCCTACAGGAACCCCCACACTGCCCAAACCTCAATCCACATTCCCACTTAGAAAGAACCCAACTAGGCCACCCCACGTGCTCGGAAACACATGAAACATCCCAAAATCCCAACTCCCCACCCATAAGACCCCCAAACCCTAAGAACACATCTACCCTAGGAACTAACACACCCAAATAAAACTACCCCACCCCCTCCCCTTGACCAATCATATACAATGAAACACCAAGTCAATACCCCACCATTGCAAACGCCAACACCTCAACGCCACCCTCTACACCCACTAGCCAAAATAAAAAAAGAAACACACGAACCTGCTCAGACATAGAATCAGAGGATGACTCAAATAACAAGGAAAAGAAAGGACAACGAAGATGCCTATGCAGCGACCAATACGAAGAGTTCTAGAGCAAATACAATACCAACTGGAATGGCGGAAACTACCATGCAGTCCCGCCGAGAGCAATGATCGCCTTAAGCTTGAACTGTCGCGGGCTTGGGAACCAAGCGACAGTTAGAGCTCTAAAGAAGCTCCTACGTGAGGAAATTCGAGTATATTTTTCTTCACGGAAACAAAATCTCTATGTACTCAAATGTCTCTCTTGAACTCAAGATCCCTCCACTTCCATGGATGTTTTCCCGTCGACTGCACATAACTGGGGCACTCTCGGAAAGGTGATATATGTTTGTTTTGGAAAAATGATATAAACATATCTCTTATCAACTTCTCCATAAACCATATCTCGGTGGATGTAGAAGATGATAGAGGAAGGAAATGGGTGTTCACAGGGATGTACGGGTGGCCAGAAAACACGAACAGACACAAGACATGGAGCCTACTCAATCGCATACGCCCTGACCCAACTACCCCTTGGCTGTTTGTAGGTGATTTCAACGAAGTCCTCTGGTCCACCGATAAACTAGGAGGGCAACCAAGAAGAAATACGACAATGGAGGAATTCAGAGTGACAACTACAAACTTGGGGCTTCAAGATTTGGGATACAGGGGCTACAAGTACACTTGGACTAACGGGAGAAGTGGTGATCAGAATATTCAAATTCGTCTTGACAGAGCACTTGCGATAACCGACTGGAAAGTGTGCTACCCGATGCATATTATGTTTCACAAGGTACGCTACTCTTCAGACCATACCCCGATCACCGTGGACTTCGGGGACCTCGACACCTCAACCGACCCCCACAAGAGCCCAAAGAGAAGTAAGTTATTTCGCTTTTAGAAAATTTGGTTAGAAGATGCCAACTGCAAGGATATCGTTCAAAGAGGCTGGCTGCGGCAGAACTCATTCGAACAACAGTTTCACCGTCCGTATCAAAAGTTGTGAAAGCCAGTTAACTCTCTAGAGCCAATCCGTGTTTGGAAACTCCAACAAACAAATTCAAGAAACTAAGGCCCGCTTAGCTGACTTGCATTTCGGACCCCAATCACCTGTTATTATCCAAGAGATTAAAGACTTAGAAGCCTCTCTAGATCATCTACTAAAGATGGAGGAGACTTACGGGTTCCAAAGGGCGAAATCCTTTTGGATTCGAGATGGAGATAGGAATACTTCCTTCTTCCATAGGAGAGCGGCCCAACGAAAGGAGAAAAATACAATACACCGGCTGAAACAACCGAACGGAGATTGGGTTAAAAACCGATCAGGAAATTGAACGGATGTTGAGGGATTTCTATATTGAGCTCTTCACCTCTGATGGTCATTGTGATACCCACCGAGTCCTAGAGTCAGTCAAGTCTACAGTCACAAAGGATATGAATGAGACTTTGATGAAACCGTACACACTAGACGAAATCAAAAAGGCCTTGAAGCTGATGCACCCCACAAAGTCCCCGGGACCCGACGGTATGCCTCCTTTATTTTTTCAGAATTTCTGGTCTATTGTTAAGTCATCTTGTGTTGCTACATGCTTGAATATTCTCAATAATAAAGCCGACCCCACCCCCTTAACCACACGTTTACTGTTCTCATTCCAAAGGTCAAATCCCCTACCTCCCCAAAAGAATTCAGACCCATCAGCTTAAGCATCGTCATCTCTCGAGTCATTTCCAAGGTCATAGCAAACAGGCTCAAGAGTATCCTTAACCATGTGATCTTCCAAAACCAAAGTGCTTTTATCTTGAATAGACTTATCACTAACAATGCCATGATTGTTTTTGAAACTTTTCACTACATGATAAAGAAGAAAAATGGTAAAAAAAAAGGTTTTTTTTTTGCTCTTAAACTTGATTTGAGTAAAGCTTATGATAGGGTTGAGTGGGAATTCTTGCGAAGTATGTGCCTAAAATTGGGATTTTGTCAATCATAAGTTAATTTGGTGATGAGATATGTAACATCGGTTTCCTATTCCATCCTTGTTAACGAGAAGCCGACTGAATTTTTTCTCCCCAACGGGGTCTTTGTCAAGGGGATCCCATATCTCCTTACCTTTTTCTTCTATATGTAGAAAGTTTCTCGGCTCTTATCAATCAGGCGGAAAATAGAGGTGAGATCACGGGCATAAAGGTGGGCAAGAAATGCGTCCCCGATTTCACATCTATTTTTTGCTGATGACATCGTTTTATTCTTCTAAGTAAACCTTCCAGAGCTCAACAAGATTAAAGGCATCATCGCAACCTATGAAGCAGCTTCAGGTCAAAGAGTCAATCTCGACAAATCTGAGCTCTTTGCTAGAAGAAACATCTCTTGTGAGGTTCAAGATGAAATGGGACAGCATCTGGGGGCGCGTACAGTGGTTTTTTTTTCCTAAATATCTTGTCTACCCACCCTGATCGGGAGAGCAAAGAGCCTGTTTCAAGTTATTATTGATCGAGTTATAGCTAGGTGTTGGTCCCTGAACGAGTAGTGAATGGGATTAAAGTCTAGAGGGGAGGGGTGAATAGACTTTAAAACTTTTCAAGAGAGTTGGGAACCTCTTCTGATTTCTATGTCAACTGGACTACAAGTCTGTTGGTCCAGATGACTATAGTAATCTGATGAAGAGATTATATGCGGAAGTTTAGTAGGACTTGTTTAGACTCGTTCTTTAGTTTCTTTTGAAAGTGCCAACTTGTTTACTTAATGAAAATCTCAGCTGATGCTGGTTTGAAAGTTATGGCCTGATTTTGAATAGAATTGAAAACACAATATGCACTATATAAGATATATGAAATGACAACAAGGTAAAGTGCAGAATGTAAAAGACACCAGGTTTATAGTGGTTCGGATATGCGTTCCTACGTCCACTCTCACGTCCTAACGTGATGTTTAATCCCTGTTGGGAATAAAATGAGATATGTTTTGATTCAATACCAAAACCCCCTGAGACATGCCTAAGTCAAGATGATTATGTTCTAAGATTGTTAGAACATATAGAATAAGGCTAGATGAGGAGCTAATATGTTAGGCATCTCTTAGTTAGTTAGATGCATTTCTGGTTCAGCAGTTTTGGCTTTGAATGCCACTCCTTTTGTGGGAATTGAAGGCTCCTCAACAGGCTTTCTTCTGTTATGGTCGAACTCATAAGCCTTGAGTTCAGAGAAGATTTGTTGCATAGGCATGGTGAAAAGATCTTTGGTATTTTGCATCATGACAACATAGACATCCCACTTTTGAGTGAGACTTCTCAAGATCTTCAGTCCAACTTCTCTTTTGGAGTACACCTTGCCTAATGAGTTGATCTCATTCATCACATCAGTGAATCTACCAGCAAATTTGTCAATGGATTCCTCAGATTCCATTGTGAATTGCTCAAACTTTTGCACTGCCACTTGGAGCTTGTTCTCCTTGATCTTTTCAGTACCCTCACACATTTCAGCAAGAGTATCCCAAATTTATTTGGCAGTTGTGCAGTGGTAGACTCTGCCCATTATTGCATCTGGAATTATTTGGTAGAGGGTGTTCATGGCAAGATAATTCAGATTATCTTTCCTCTTCTCATCAGCAGTGAAGTCATCTTCATCTTTGGGGAGCACCTCTCTTGGGTCTGCCTTTTGAGCCTCAGTGACTTTGGGATTGACAAAGGTGAACACAAAAGGACCTCTTGTGATCACTCTCAACATATCAGTGTGAAGAGGTGCAAGATGAGCCCTCATTCTGATTTTCCAGAAGTCATAGTTGTCTATTGAAAACATGGGCAATTTGTGATGAGATATGTGTTTGACTGGATTTGTGGCCATGTTGTCCAATCCTTGAACAGCAGGAGGTGGAACAGCAGCATTGTTGTTGGCCATATCTCAAGAGCAAACAGTTAGTCAACAGTTGATAGGATTTCAGATAGACCAGTTCAGTGACCACACCAAATATGTGATTTTAAAAACCAAGATGGCTTTTCAGAAGCAGTGGTCTTTGAACCCCTGCTCTGATACCACTTGTTGGTCCTGAAAGGAGTATATAACAAGTGTATGGGGGGGATACATTTGTATGCAATTCTTTTTGACTTTTGATCAAACCAGAGCTCAACAAGGTTGTCTTGGACAACTCTGCTGAAGATGATTAACTCTTCTAAGATAATCAAACTACTAAGTACTACAGAGTACTTAGTTGAATAACTATCTAAGGGAGTTATATGTGCGGAATAGTGGTTGGCCCTTTTAGTTTAGACTCCTTTAGTTCTGAAATCACTTAGTCAATTCAATATAGTCCAGTTTTCAGGGAACTTGTCCAAATAGGTTTTGCACAGTCTTTGAATGTTTAACCTTTAAAAGATCAGTTTTGTGTGCAGTGTTGGATGTATGAAAGTACTTTGAAAAGCAAATCAACACAAGAGTTTATAGTGGTTCAGAGACTCAAGCTCCTACATCCACTTTCCCTGATTTAACAGGATAATTCCTTCACTCTTGGAATTAACTTGTTTTATAGTGCCAAGGTGCACTTGATCAATAACACCACTCCTTGGTGAATTGATCCCTAGGACGTCTAGATTCCTAGTACCCTCTTCTCAACTCAGAACTGAACTGTTCTTCTCTCAACAGTCAGCTCCTACCACTTCTACTACTACAACCTTCTCACTTCCTCACTTGAAAGGGGTAAGGATTGAAGTAAGGTTGTTGGGATATAAATTCACCCTAAGCCCCACTTGATGTTAGAATAGTTTTGATGGCCAAAACACTTAGAGTTTATAAATGTAATAGGATCAGCTGACTTGTATAGAACAGCTTAGACTAGTCTTGTGTGATCAACTTTATTGATATCAGCTGATCAGCACAGTCCTGGCTTACATGCCTATCCTCAAGATGAGAAGAGTAGAAGACATGAAGACTAGAAGATCCTTGAAGACCAGATAAGTTAAGGTGCTTGTATACCTACTTATCTGACGGAGTCCCAGATTGAAGATGGTCTAAAGCAGTACAAAGAATTTCCAGATCAGAAGAGTGTTACTCTACTGATATCAGAAGACAGAAGACCTAAGGCCAGAAGAGTAGTCAGAAGACTAGAAGTACAGAACAGAAGACTATGTGCTCTTCCAGGACTCGGCTGATTCCTAAGTCATCTTGCAATTCAAATGAAGACCTACTTTATTTAGAAGATTGACATGATCCCAGGATTGAAGCAATCAAGCGGCTGGAATCAAGGAATCAAGCTATTATGGAAAGATTGCTCAAACGGCTAGTCAACTCCAACGGCTAGTTGCAACCAATCTCCATTATAAATACAAGAGGATGAGAAATCACAAAAGAAGTCACAAGAGAGAATTCAACAAGCCAAGCAAGCAATCAAAGCTAAAGCCATACTATTCTAAGAATTCTCAAAAGAGCCAGAAACCATTAGATTATCTATAGCTCTTAAGTGATTTCTATCCAACCCCTAAGAACCTGAAACCTGTTCATATTGTATATCAATTGTTTTAGGCATAGTGGTTAAGCAAATTATAAGCTTGAACCATTAGTTGGATACACCTCAAAAACCCCAAACCCTCACCGAAAGGTTAAAGTTTTTGAACCCCTTAAAGTGCAAGTGCTTACAATCACTTGTGGAGACCGTAGCTGTTAGGACGGCTCAGATCTCAAAGTCCTAACCTTGGGACTATAAAGGTCAAGACCCTTGTAATTTGTGGTAAATTAAAGGGATTAAACATCACGTGTGGACGTGAGAGTGGACGTAGGAACGTATATCCGAACCACTATAAATCCGGTGTCATTTACTTTCTGCACTTTACATTTCTGTCTTTACATACATTATTATATAGTGCATACTGTGATTTCAACATTCTTCACAACAAAGCCATAACTTTCAAACCAGCATCAGCTGAGTATTTTCATTAAGCAAAACAAGTTGAACACTTTCATAAGAATTACAAGAACGAGTCTAAACCAGGGCCACCATAATTCCGCATATAACCTCCTCAGTCAGATCACTATAGTCATCTGGACCAGCAGACTTGCAGTCCAGTTGACATAGCAATCAGAAGAGGTTCTCAACTCTGTTTGAAAAAGTTTTAAAGTCTATTCACCCCTCCCCTCTAGACTTTAATCCCATTCACTACTCGTTCAGGGACCAACAAGTGGTATCAGAGCAATGGTTCTAACGGACTACTGTCTCTAGATTATCAGAAGACTTGAGGGAGTCTTTCTGTAGTCCTCTTGAACAGATCTTTTTGGAAAACTCATACAGCATGAGTGCTAATATGCGAAAGTTGCCTAAGTTTTCAGTAGAGGATTATGATTACTGGAAGATCAGGATGAGGAAGAATCTCACATCAGTCCACTACAAGATGTGGTCAGTAATCACAGAAGGCCTAATCACCATCATGATAGTCAACACTGCAAATGGTGATCCAGAAGTCCCAGTTGGAGAACTGGTTCCCAAGCCCATGAAGGATCTCACACCAGAAGAGATGAAGCAATCAAATCTTGATAGCATTGCTCAAGATTACATAATGCAAACTCTTCCAAATGAGTACATTGCAAAGGTAATCCACTGTGAGTCAGCCAGAGAGATGTGGGAGGCATTGGCACTTCTCTGTGAAGGAACTGAGCTGATCAAGGAATCCAAGTTGTCTACAGCAGTCAAGAAGTTCGAACACTTCAAGATGCAACCAGAAGAGTCTATTGATCAGCTAGACAATAGATTTACCAAGATCATCAATGAGATAGAATCTCTGGGCAAGAAATATACAAATAGAGAGAAAAATCTAAAGATCTTAGACTCTCTAACCAAGAAATGGAGACTTAAGAAGACCATCATCAAGGATACTCAAGATATCAAGAAGTGGTCTGCTCAAACTCTATTTCAGAACCTAAAAGCTCATGAATATGATCTGGAAAGAGAAGAAAACCCAGGAAGTGATGAGCCAACTACAACCCCATCTACCTCCAAGACCGTAGCCTTCAAGGCAGCCAATACAAAAACTGCGAGTACCTCATCTGGCAAGACCTCTCTGAAAACAGAAGACTGTGAAGGATCAGACATGAGTCTGAAGGAACAAATGGCTCTTATGATCAAGAGATTCGAAAGGATGAACACTCTCAACAGCAAATATAGAAAATTCTATAGAAACTACAAAGATAGAAGAGCAAGTTCACCCTCCAGAGGTTCCAGAGAAAGAACACCAGAAAGACATCCTAGAAAGGATGTGGAGTCATCTAACAGCCGAGGATCTAGAAGAAGAGATGCCACTCCTCCAAGGAAAGACAACTCAAATCAGAAATCTGGATCATGCTTTAATTGTCGCAAACCAGGACACTATGTCTATGAATGTCCTGAGCTGGATTTGTATGACAAAGAAGAAAGAAGGCCAAGGAGAAATTCAGATAAGAAAGCTATGGTGACTGAAGAATCTGAATATCAAAGTGATGAAATCCCTACATCACCAGACTGTCAAATCTTCTCAGATAATTCAGATGACCTAGCTATGATGGCCATAGGTGAAAATGAGGTAAACTCCTATACTACTACTTTCCATTCACCTATTTTTTCACAATCTGATGAGATAAACTCATCTGAAGGCGAATCAGAAGACACCTATTATCAATCTTTAAGAAAGGTAAAAGGTGATCTGGATATTGCCACCAGAGCTTTTATAGAAGTGGAAGAGGAGAACAAGGGTCTAAGGAAAGAAATTACTAAGTTGAAAAAGACTAAGTTTGATAACACCCCTGAGTTGGTCACAATGAATGAAAGATTGACCAGAGAAGTGGAGCTTCTTAAGGAAGAAAATACCACAATAACTCAGTTGTATGAGGGGATGTTACAAATTCAAGCTTTAGAAACTAAGGAACTTCGTTCACTACAATCCAAGTTCATGCTTCTTGTCTCCATGCTTCTTGAACTACCAGGTCTCTTGTCATAGATTTTCAACAGTCTTCTTTATCTTTATGACACTTGACTTCATGCTTCTTGTCTCCATTGCTCTTGAACTACCAGGTCTCTTGTCATAGATTTTCAAAAATATATATGAGCTCCCTAACATATATGAGCTTTTCTAACCTGTAAATCAAACTTGGCAATTCATCATACTTGGAGTTTTTCTAGGATTTTGGTATCTAATCAAAATTAAATTCCTTGTTTTATTTATATAAACCATATCCCAACAATTTCCCCCTTTTTTATGATGTCAAAACCTACTTACTTCAAAAGATCCATAAGGATTTCTTTTTCAGTAGATTTGACAAGCATAAGGACAACTAGCCTGTATTTACTAAGAAAATTTTACAGAATATTTTCAGATCAAAAACCTACGGAGGCTAAGTTCTCTGAAATCTATAAAACTTAAGTTAAGTACATAATCATTTTAAATTTTAGCAAGAGCCTTGTTTAGACAAATAAAAACACAAATTAGAAGACTCAATAATTGTTGTCAAGTGCATAAGTAGATTAATATCATCCAAAATAAGGTAGCACAAATAAGAGCAGAAGGTTGTAAATTCTAACTCTTGGAGCAACAATTGTTCAACTGAAAATCATAAATAACTAGGAAAGAGTAAATCTTGACTTGACCTTCTTCAGCTTGATCACTTGTTTGCTTCAGCTTTCTTCTTCAGAAAAGTTGGAATTTCTTTGAACAATGGTGTTAAACCATAAGAAGCAAAGTGTCTATTCTTGAGGGCCACAACTTCATCCTTCTTTCCTATGAGGTCTTCATCCTTAACAAGATGCACAAATTCATCAGCGATGGCTTTTCTATCAATCCCACTGCCATCATCCTTCATTAGCGGAGTCTAGAAGATCTGTTCAGGAGCTTTCACAATCACTTTCTCTTTCTGAGCTGCTTCAAGTATCTTGGGATACATATCTGGATAGTTCTCCATTATGAACCCTTCATAGAGTCCATCTACATCTTCAAAGTCTCCCCACCTCTTGACAACATAGAAAATATGACCCCACTCTCTTTTTGCTTCTTCCCAAATATCATTGAATTCAAATGGGACCCATTTGTCAACATGAGGGGATATTTTAAGAGTCTCAATCTTTATTTTTGCTATATTTTCCATCATTAAAGCATAAGAACTCTTAAAAGACTTTGAGTTACTAGGAAGGAATTGTTTGTGCCTCTTAAGTCTGCAATCTTCAGCCTCTTTAAACATCTTTGTTCTTTCTTCAATGATCAATCTTCTCACACCTCTCCTTGTTTCAACATCTTGCCCAGCTCCTTGCCTTTTTCCTTGCCTTTTCCCTTGCTTTTGCTTCCTTCACCCTTACTCCAATATTCCACTTTTTTGGCATCATCAAATGCATCATCTTCAATAGGGTGATCAACAGGGTTGGTATCAACACTTGCCAGAGTTAAAGATAACTCTTGTTGATATGCATCCATTCTTTTAATTTGTGCAGAGAGGGGATCAATTTGATTGATCAAAAAAGGCAGAGATAGTGGAACTTACAACTTCATCAACTTGGTTTCTGATAGTCTCATCAACTTACTTCTTCATTGCATTTATCACATCATCCAAGTTGGTTTTAAAGAGATCAGAAGCAGCCACAAGTGAACTCTTGACAGTTTCTCTAATCAGATTGTCTCTTTCACTTCCCATTTATTGTATTAGTTTATCAATGTCGTTAGACAATATCTGAGAGATTTCTTCCTTTTTCCTTTGCAACTTCAACTTTTAATTTCAAGATTTCATCTTTCTCCTTCTTAATAGACTCATTTTCAGTGTGGAAGTAGGTTGACACAACACTTGACATATACTGAGAAGATTCACCAATCTTCAAGGTAGATGCATTCACCTCCTTCTCAACTGCATCTAACTTTTTGTCATTTGAGACAAAACCTTTCTCCACAGTTTCAAGTTTACAGATGTTCCTTTCAGTTTTTCCTCCAAGCTTTCAATCTTTATATTTAACTCCACCGAGTTATTATCAAGAGTTTCTTCCAGGTTCTCCATCCTTCTAGTCATTTTCCTTGCTTTTGAATTTAGGTTTAGCAAGTACTTTGACTGAGCTTCATTTGTGGGAATAATTGTCTCATCCAATGTGTTCCTCACATACTTTCCCATTTCTAAATAGAGACCTACAACATTCTCCATTCTTTTCTTTTCAACAATTTCAATTTGTTCAATTTGAGAATTGAGCGCATCCTTCATAGATTGCATCCTTATGTCTTCCTAATCAATGATACTTCAATTAGTGGAGATGCATCAAGATGAATTGGGAATTCCATTGAAATTGATGGTGCTGCAGCTTTTGCCTCATTTACCATGGTCTTCTCTATAGCAGCAAATTCCTCCATCTTTTCCGCTTTCACTACTTCCTCCATTTTGGCCTCAACTTCCTTATCCTCAGGCATTTTAATTGATTCATCCATCTTGTCATCAATTTTGTCACTTGGAACTTCATCCATTTTTAAAATTTCCATTGATTCAATATTTTGAATCTCTTCTTTCTCAGTATCCTCTATCAACTGATCTTGATCTATTTCCTCAATTTTCTCTCCTTCACTTGAGGAATCTCCATTCTTTATTTCTTCAATGGTAGTGTCAACTCCTTCAAAGAAATCTTCATTCTTTTCACCAGTCTCAACAATGATATTTTCTTCCAGCTTGTCTTCAGCAATTTCTTTCTCTAGTTTCTCCTCCATTTGTGTAGCTTCATCTCCTTTGACATTTGTCAGTTTGTCCCAGCAATTTTGGACAAATCATCAGTCTTGTCCTCAGCTATCTTGGACATGTTTTCTTCTTCAGTTTTGTCCTCTTCCATTTTATCTTCTTCATTCATGCTAGTTAAACCAATATCAGAGATAATTGATATAATAGCCTCTCCTTGCAAATTCTTATGTACTAAGTTGGAAAAAACTCTCTCATCAGTTAATTCAAAACTTGAGTCAACTTCTACAAACTCAGTCAATCTTGCTTCTTCATTCTCCCACCAATCAAGTCCCTTGGACTCAATTACTTTGTCAATATCATACATTGACTTCTTCCTTATATCTACTATCAATCTAAGATCATAGAAGATAGTTCTCAATTCAGGGTATTTGGCAAGTTGGGGATACAATTGATCTAAGAGATATTTTTACTCATCTCTTAAGGACATTTCATATGTGTATTCTTGTATCTGTGGGGGTGAGTTGGCTTTTTCTGTAAGGTTGGCTTTCTCTAATTGGGTTAACTTAGATTCAATGGACATTGGAATATGGGTATCAATAGGGTAGGAAATTTGTAGTAATGAAGGGTTATCTATATGAGAGGTGGGTTCAAAGATTTCAGGGGTATAATCTTGATCATATAGGTTCAATTCTTTAGATGATGTATCCATAACATCATCATCTTCCTCTTCCTCCAACTCAGCTTACTCATCATCATCTTCCTCTTCCTCCAACTCAGCTTGCTCATCATCATCAATTTCCTCCTCATCAGATGATTCATCAGACTTCTCAAGTGTCTCTTCACCACTTGAGCTTGTGCTTGACACAACTTGCTTCTTCTTTGACCGAATAGATACTGCAACCTCTTTTCCTTTGGACTTTTCCTTTTCCAAGATAATTATCACCATCCTTGTTGCTAATACTCTTCTGCTTGGCTGATTTGGTTTGCTTCTTGGAAGGCCTTTCTGGTGATTTGATCTCCAATCCCAATTTCTTTTGGGTTTTGATAGAAAGTTTTCTAAACAGAATTTTTGTTGTGTTGAACTTCACTCCATCTTCAACAATATCATCAGGGCCTTTACATACAAAAATGAACCAACCTTAGTACAAAAAGCAAGTTTCTTCTCCACTATCACGTTTTTTACATCCACAATTGAAATTTTGGATTTTTCTTCTGCTAATTTCTTCAGAAAGTAGCCTATCCAGTTCATCTGCCTTCTCCCTCCATCAATGATTGCTTTCATCAATCTCACTTTTGTTCTGCTAATTTGATCATAAATAGTGTTTACTATCATTCCCGTATAAAGTTGAAGGTATGAAAGTATTTTGAGCAATAAAATAGTAAATGAAGTTTAAAGTAAAAAAAAATAAAAATTTTATTATCAAATTAAGAAATTATGGATTTAATTTAAAAAATATATATTTTACAAACCATAAATTTAAAACGAGAGGAAGGGGTACATAAAATATAACCAGCAATAATGTAGTAAATGAAGTTTAAGGAGGGAAAATTATTTTATTATCAAATTAATTTTTTTTTTAAATAACTCACTAATTATAACACGTGTAATTAGACTAATTTTACGAAAGAACGCGTCACCAAATTTGACCACAAGTTCACAGTTCACTTTAGGGTTTTTCTCTCTCGTCCACCTTTTTGAGTCACCGTCGGCTTTTCTTCCGCCGCCGCATAGTGGTCTATCCAGTGGCCCTTTACCCTTTGGTTTTGTCCAAGTTTGTTTCTAGGTGTCGGTCTCCCCCACCCTTTTTCCCTCCCAACTCATCCTAGTTGTCCCCCACTTCCAACAACCCCATGTGCCCCTATACGTGCCATTCCCACACCTGTGTGCCCCCCCTCCCCCTCCATCAAACACGTGTCTCCCTAACTTTCGAGCTCTCCCTTAACCTCGGTTCTCTAGGTGCACTTTTGTTAGGGTGGATCTGGTTTTTCTTGGTCTTTTGTTTTGTGTGTTCTTCATTTTTGTCTAGATCTCCATATTCCCAGATCTCGAGTATACCTTGGTCTTGTCTCTAGTCTAGGTGGGTATTAGGAATGACTTTTCAAAGTACTAGTAAGCCAAATCTTTTCACAAAGGAAGATATCCTTCGATTTGAGAATAATGGAGAGAACTCGAACTAGGCTCCTCCTTGTGCCTTATGAGAAGGATTCTCACTAATAAACTATTCAATGCCTTCGGTTTCTTGGGGGCCATGAAACTCCTAAAAGGTTTTACAGCTATGGAAGTATGAATAAATTTTTTTTGTTCCAGTTCAAAGACGAACAAGATATGAGAGATGTTCTCGCGAGAGAGTCGTGGCACTTCGAAAAAAATCTTGTAATCCTCAAGGAGATCAAGAGAGGGGAACAACCCTCCATGGTCAACTTCACAGCGACTAACATCTGGGTTCGTATGTATGACTTACCCATGAATGTGCGAAATGAAATCTGCATCCGAAAAATGGCGGAGCAATGCGATATGGTGCTGGAGATAGACCAAAAATCTCAGAGCGATCTGGGGAGAAGCGTCCGAGCAAAGGTGGAAATAGATGTAACAAAACCACTCAAAAAGGGTGTCTCGGTCGAACAGGGACGCAACCCACCGGTTTGGGTCCCGTTTAAGTATGAGAGGCTACCCTCGTTCTGCTACATTTGTGGTACACTAGGGCATATGAAGCGAGAATGCGACATCACACACAGAGAAGATACCATACATGCCCTCCCAGATGAAAAGCTCCCATATGGTGACTGGATGAGGGCATCCCCCTCAAAACGAGCCTCTTTATCAACTGAAAGTAACAAAAATGAAACTCCAGACAAGTCGATCCGAAGAAAGCTCTTTGAGGACTTCAGGAGAAAAATAGAAGTGGGCAAGGAACTTAACCCAGAAAGAACTGATGAGGAAAACAAGGAGGGTAAGGACTGCAATCACGAGTGTATGTGAAAGAGAAGAAGGAAGACGTGAACGTAATCACGAGTAGTATGTCAAGGAGCTCCCAGTCATCCGCTGCTTCAGAGAAGGCTACTACCGAGGGTCCACCACCCAACACTGTGAACGAGGAAAATAGTGCAGCATGTTCTCCCACTCACTCCATGCCAAGCTCATCATTATATTCAAGTGCAGCTTCCGCAATGGTGACAAATGCCACCACTGTTGAGGAGCAATTGGCAAGCTTGACTAGAGCTATAGAAGGACTCACGAAACATGTCCAAGAACAGGATGCCCGGATTGCTAAGCTGATGAGCAATGCAGATAAAGGAAAGCAAGTCGAAGGACATGATGCTGAGACGTCTAGTGAACGCCAACCAGTGAAAATTGACCAAACTCTTAAGGAGTTACAAGTTTCTCCCGATGGTTTGGTGCCCGTTGACCGACTGAAAGAAATCATATTTGGGGTAATCAAAGATAAGTTCGAGGAAAATCCCAAGTCTTCATTCACTTACAACAAGCCTTACACGAAGAGGATTAACAATTTGAAGATGCCAACTGGTTATCAACCTCCAAAGTTGCAGCAGTTTGATGGCAAGGGTAATCCAAAGCAGCATATTGCTCATATCGTAGAGACTTGCAACAATGCCGACACTTACGGAGATCATTTGGTGAAGCAATTTGTACGTTCTCTAAAGGGGAATGCATTCGATTGGTACATCGATTTGAAAGCTAGCTCGATTGACAGTTGGGAGCAAATGGAGCAGGAATTTCTCAACCAGTTTTACAGTACTCGTAGAATGGTGAGCATGATTTAATTGACGAACACTCGTCAATCAAAGGAAGAGTCGGTGATCGATTACATAAATCGATGGAGGAATCTAAGTTTAAATTGTAAGGATAGATTGACTGAAACTTCAGCAATCGACATGTGCATCCAAGGAATGCAGTGGGGTCTTCGATATATCCTTCAAGCAATTCGACCAAGATCATTCGAGGATTTGGCTACAAAGGCTCGTGACATGGAGTTGAGCATGTCTACAAGTGGATTTGAAGGGCTTCTATCTCAAGAGTGGGGGCAAAGGAAAACGAGTTTGAATGAGTTGCAACGAAAGCAATATCCATTTCTAGACTTAGACATCCCCAAAATTTTCGATGACTTGATCAAGAGAGATCTCATTGAACTACCACAAATGAAACGACCTGATGAGGATGGGGAACGGACGACCCCAAATATTGCAAGTACCATCGATTGGTAGGACATCCAACCCAAAACTGTTTTATACTTAAAGAGAAAATTATGCGGCTAGCCAAAGAAGGGAAGATCTTGCTAGAAGAAACTGAAATAACGACGAATCACGTCACAGGTTAAGAAAATCAAATTAAGGAAGTTTACGCAAATGGCGCCTACAAATTGATTTCTAAAGACGGCGTATACATTGGTCCCATGAACGGAATGTTTTTGAAACGCTACTACGCGTAAAGAAAACAAGTATGCTCCATAAACGCACGAGCCCAAACTGCTTGTTGCTCCAAGAACGCATGAGCCTAAACTGCTTGTTGCTCCATAATGCACGAGTCTAAACTGCGTATTACTCCTGGTCCGCATGAGTCTAAACTGCTTGAAAAACTGTTTTGCATGCATTTTGTTTTCATAAAAATAATACTTGCATGTATTTGGATTATTGTGTGTTAAGAACAGGTCAACAACTAAGGGGGAACATCTGCTCAGTTGAGTTCTAGCTCTATCTGAATTTACACGCGTATGAGCAAGAAGAGGAGATCAAGATGATCAAGTTGTTAGAAGACCTGAAGGCAAGAAGAGCTTAATTGAAGTCGTCTGATTTGCAACATATCAACTGAAGAGTAGATAAGAAGACCTTTGTAATAGCTGATTAGGTGAGTCCGTGCTTGTAAAGTGCAATATTAATAAAACTCATCTTTTTAGCTTTTGGAGATAACATCTAGTTATCTCATCTGATGACAACTTCTCATTGTCATCATACAAAAGCCTTTTGTTTTTACTCTTCTACACTATTATATGGACTCTAGCACTGTCTGTTCTTTATTGCTTCAGTTAGTGTTAGATGATTTGGTTATATCAAAAAGGGGGAAATTATTGGGATATGAATATCCTTAGTTTAGTTTTGATAAACCAAATCAAACATGTAATAGGATAAGTTGTATTGTATAGACAACTTTATTATACATCTTGTAATAGATAGGACTCTGGTTAGAAGAGAAGCCTTGTCAAATGCTCTAGAAGAGAAGAGAAGACCAAGACCAGAAGTCATCTTACATCAGCTGAGTAGAAGTCGTCTTACATCAGCTGAGTAGAAGTCATCTTACAACCAGCTGAGTAAAGACAGCAGAGTAAAGACAGCAGCTGAGAAGAAACAGAAGCTGTGTAAAGCCAGCTGAGTAAAGACAGCAGAGTAAAGACAGCAGCTGAGAAGAAACAGCAGCTGTGTAAAGCCAGCTGAGTAAAGACAGCAGAGTAAAGACAGCAGCTGAGAAGAAACAGCAGCTGTGTAAAAACAGCAGAGTAGAAGTCTTCTTACCAGCAGAGTGAAGTCTTCTTATCAGCAGAGTAGAAGTCTTCTTACCAGCAGAGTGAAGTCTTCTTACCAGCACAGTAGAAGTCTTCTTACTCAATTAAAGGAAGGCCAATCAGAGTTGAAGTCAAGGATTGACAAGATACGCATAAGAAAGGAAAGTCAAAGATATGATTGAAATTACATGACAATGGTAATATTCAATCATATCAAATCAAGAGATTGGCAATTCCCGAATTAGTGGAGATTTGAATTGCTATCATCCAACGGTAACATTCAAACATCAACACTATATAAATGAGTCCATACATCATTGGGAATGTGAGAAGAGGTGTGAGATGCAGAGGTCGAGCAAAGTTCATAAAATCCAGAAATAAGAAGAGCTCAAGAAGATCATTCATGAAGATTCAAGAGCTCAAGAAGATCATTCATGAAGATTCAACACGCATCACCTCATCCCCAGTGAGTGAACTCATACCATCTAAGCCAGTGCAACCACTCATATATATCCATATCTTAGAGAGAATTTCCCAATCCTAGCATGAGGCTAAAACAGACTGTAAGGGAAATTCTCACCTAGTTCATATACACAAAACCCACCTTCTACCATAAAACCTTAGAAGTCAAGTTGAGTGTTTATCACTGTAAAGAGTCCAAGTGCTCTATAAATCACTTGTGGAGTTCAAGTGCAAGTGCTTACAATCACTTGTGGAGACCGCAGCAGTTAAGGGAACTGGCTCAGATCTCAAAGTCCTACCCTTGGGACTATAAAGGTCAAGGCCCTTGTAATTTTTGGTAAATTAAAGGGATTAAACATCACATGTGGACGTGAGAGTGGACGTAGGTACGTATATCCGAACCACTATAAATCAATGTGTTATTTACATTTCTGCACTTTACATTTCAAGTCTTTTCATACATATTTGTGCATAAACTGTTTTACACACTGTATTTATTAAATAGACGAGTATAATATTTATGGGCACACTACAATTCCGCACTTAACTCCGATAAGTAATTAATCAGTCGACTAACTAGTCCTAGGCCCCTAGTGAAATCAGCGGACTAGTTACTTTGAAGAGTTAGTTTATTTTCCACACAATCAGCAGACATCAAGTCAGCTGATCTTACACTCGTCTCAGGGACCAACAAGTGGTATCAGAGCCGTGTGTTCAAAAGACCATTGCTTTGAATTTTTGATTTTCGAAAATCTGCACTTTTTCTGTTATTTTCAGAATTTAGCGTGTGAGTACACCTTTTAAAGTGGAATTGATATTTTGAATCGAACTCACTGCTACGCAGTGACTTGTAATGCTTTTTGGCCAAATTCCATCGTTTGAGCCATCAAAAACACGTTTTACTGTTTTCAATGGTCACCTGAATAGATCCATTTTTGAAAAACTGTTTTGCATGCATTTTGTTTTCATAAAAATCATACTTGCATGTATTTGGATTATTGTTTGTTAAGAACAGGTCAACAACTAAGGGGGAACTTCAGTTCAACTGAGTTCTAGCCCTATCTGGATTTACACGCGTATGAGCAAGAAGAGGAGATCAAGATGATCAAGTTGTTAGAAGACCTGAAGGCAAGAAGAGCTTAATTGGAAGTCGTCTGATTTGCAACATATCAGCTGAAGAGTAGATAAGAAGACCTTTGTAATAGCTGATTAGATGAGTCCGTGCTTGTAAAGTGCAATATTAATAAAACTCATCTTTTTAGCTTTTGGAGATAACATCTAGTTATCTCATCTGATGACAACTTCTCATTATCATCATACAAAAGCCTTTTTCCTTTACTCTTCTGCACTATTATATGGACTCTAGCACTGTCTGTTCTTTATTGCTTCAGTTAGTGTTAGATGATTTGGTTATATCAAAAAGGGGGAAATTGTTGGGATATGAATATCCTTAGTTTAGTTTTGATAAACCAAATCAAACATGTAATAGGATAAGTTGTATTGTATAAACAACTTTATTATACATCTTGTAATATATAGGACTCTGGTTAGAAGAGAAGACATGTCAATGCTCAAGAAGAGAAGAGAAGACCAAGACCAAAAGTCATCTTACATCAGCTGAGTAGAAGTCGTCTTACATCAGCTGAGTAGAAGTCATCTTACAACCAGCTGAGTAAAGACAGCAGAGTAAAGACAGCAGCTGAGAAGAAACAGCAGCTGTGTAAAGCCAGCTGAGTAAAGACAGCAGCTGAGAAGAAACAGCAGTTGTGTAAAGCCAGCTGAGTAAAGACAGCAGAGTAAAGACAGCAGCTGAGAAGAAACAGCAGTTGTGTAAAAACAGCAGAGTAGAAGTCTTCTTACCAGCAGAGTAGAAGTCTTCTTACCAGCAGAGTGAAGTCTTCTTACCAGCAGAGTAGAAGTCTTCTTACACGATTAAAGGAAGACCAATCACAGCTGAAATCAAGGATTGACAAGATATGTGCACAAGAAAGGAAAGTCAATGATATGATTGAAATTACATGACAATGGTAATATTCAATCATATCAAATCAAGAGATTGTCAATTCCTCAATTAGTGGAGTTTTGAATGCCATCATCCAACGGTAACATTCAAACATCAACACTATATAAATGAGCTCATACATCATTGGGAGAAGAGAAGAGGTGCGAGATGCAAAGGTCGAGCAAAGGTCATAAACTCCAGAAATAAGAAGAGCTCAAGAAGATCATTCATGAAGATTCAACACGCATCACCTCATCCCCAGTGAGTGAACTCATACCATCTAAGCCAGTTTAACCACTCATATATATCCATAGCTTAGAGAGAATTTCCCAATCCTAGCATGAGGCTAAAATAGATTGTAAGGGAAATTCTCACCTAGTTCATATACACAAAACCCACCTTCTACCATAAAACCTTAGAAGTCAAGTTGAGTGTTTATCACTGTAAAGAGTCCAAGTGCTCTATAATCACTTGTGGAGTTCAAGTGCAAGTGCTTACAATCACTTGTGGGGAAGTGCAAGTGCTTACAATCACTTGTGGGGAAGTGCAACTGCTTACAATCACTTGTGGAGACCGTAGCTGTTAGGACGGCTCAGATCTCAAAGTCCTACCCTTGGGACTATATAGGTTAAGGCCCTTGTAATTTGTGGTAAATTAAAGGGATTAAACATCACGTGTGGACGTGAGAGTGGACGTAGGAACGTATATCCGAACCACTATAAATTAATGTGTTATTTACATTTCTGCACTTTACATTTCAAGTCTTTTCATACATATTTGTGCATAAACTGTTTTACACACTGTATTTATTAAATAGACGAGTATAATATTTATGGCCACACTACAATTCCGCACTTAACTCCGATAAGTAATTAATCAGTCGACTAACTAGTCCTAGGCCCCTAGTGAAATCAGCGGACTAGTTACTTTGAAGAGTTAGTTTATTTTCCACACAATCAGCAGACATCAAGTCAGCTGATCTTACACTCGTCTCAGGGACCAACAGTAAAAGACACCAGGTTTATAGTGGTTCGGATATACGTTCCTACGTCCACTCTCACGTCCTAACGTGATGTTTAATCCCTGTTGGGAATAAAATGAGATATGTTTTGATTCAATACCAAAACCCCCTGAGACATGCCTAAGTCAAGATGATTATGTTCTAAGATTGTTAGAACATATAGAATAAGGCTAGATGAGGAGCTAATATGTTAGGCAGCTCTTAGTTAGTTAGATGCATTTCTGGTTCAGCAGTTTTGGCTTTGAATGCCACTCCTTTTGTGGGAATTTAAGGCTCCTCAACAGGCTTTCTTCTGTTATGGTCGAACTCATAAGCCTTGAGTTCAGAGAAGATTTGTTGCATAGGCATGGTGGAAAGATCTTTGGTATTTTGCATCATGACAACATAGACATCCCACTTTTGAGTGAGACTTCTCAAGATCTTCAGTCCAACTTCTCTTTTGGAGTACACCTTGCCTAATGAGTTGATCTGATTCATCACATCAGTGAATCTACCAGCAAATTTGTCAATGGATTCCTCAGATTCCATTGTGAATTGCTCAAACTTTTGCACTGCCACTTGGAGCTTGTTCTCCTTGATCTTTTCAGTACCCTCACACATTTCAGCAAGAGTATCCCAAATTTATTTGGCAGTTGTGCAGTGGTAGACTCTGCCCCTTATTGCATCTGAAATTATTTGGTAGAGGGTGTTCATGGCAAGATAATTCAGATTATCTTTCCTCTTCTCATCAGCAGTGAAGTCATCTTCATCTTTGGGGAGCACCTCTCTTGGGTCTGCCTTTTGAGCCTCAGTGACTTTGGGATTGACAAAGGTGAACACAAAAGGACCTCTTGTGATCACTCTCAACATATCAGTGTGAAGAGGTGCAAGATGAGCCCTCATTCTGATTTTCCAGAAGTCATAGTTGTCTATTGAAAACATGGGCAATTTGTGATGAGATATGTGATTGACTGGATTTGTGGCCATGTTGTCCAATCCTTGAACAGCAGGAGGTGGAACAACAGCATTGTTGTTGGCCATATCTCAAGAGCAAACAGTTAGTCAACAGTTGATAGGATTTTAGATAGATCAGTTCAGTGACCACACCAAATATGTGATTTTAAAAACCAAGATGGCTTTTCAGAAGCAGTGCTCTTTGAACCCCTGCTCTGATACCACTTGTTGGTCCTGAAAGGAGTATATAACAAGTGTATGGGGGGGGGGGGGAATACACTTGTATGCAATTCTTTTTTACTTTTGATCAAACCAGAGCTCAACAAGGTTGTCTTGGACAACTCTGCTGAAGATGATTAACTCTTCTAAGATAATCAAACTACTAAGTACTATAGAGTACTTAGTTGAATAACTATCTAAGGGAGTTATATGTGCGGAATAGTGGTTGGCCCTTTTAGTTTAGACTCCTTTAGTTCTGAAATCACTTAGTCAATTCAATATAGTCCAGTTTTCAGGGAACTTGTCCAAATAGGTTTTGCACAGTCTTTGAATGTTTAACCTTTAAAAGATCAGTTTTGTGTGCAGTGTTGGATGTATGAAAGTACTTTGAAAAGCAAATCAACACAAGAGTTTATAGTGGTTCAGAGACTCAAGCTCCTACATCCACTTTCCCTGATTTAACAGGATAATTCCTTCACTCTTGGAATTAACTTGTTTTAGGTGCACTTGATCAATAACACCACTCCTTGGTGAATTGATCCCTAGGACGTCTAGAGTCCTAGTACCCTCTTCTCAACTCAGAACTGAACTGTTCTTCTCTCAACAGTCAGCTCCTACCACTTCTACTACTACTACCTTCTCACTTCCTCACTTGAAAGGGGTAAGGATTGAAGTAAGGTTGTTGGGATATAAATTCACCCTAAGCCCCACTTGATGTTAGAATAGTTTTGATGGCCAAAACACTTAGAGTTTATAAATGTAATAGGATCAGCTGACTTGTATAGAACAGCTTAGACTAGTGTTGTGTGATCAACTGTATTGATATCAGCTGATCAGCACAGTCCTGGCTTACATGCCTATCCTCAAGATGAGAAGAGTAGAAGATATGAAGACTAGAAGATCCTTGAAGACCAGATAAGTTAAGGTGCTTGTATACCTACTTATCTGATGGAGTCCCAGATTGAAGATGGCCTAAAGCAGTACAAAGAATTTCCAGATCAGAAGAGTTTTACTCTACTGATATCAGAAGACAGAAGACCTAAGGCCAGAAGAGTAGTCAGAAGACTAGAAGTACAGAACAGAAGACTATGTGCTCTTCCAGGACTCGGCTGATTCCTAAGTCATCTTGCAATTCAAACGAAGACCTACCTTATTTAGAAGATTGACATGATCCCAGGATTGAAGCAATCAAGCGGCTGGAATCAAGGAATCAAGTTATTATGGAAAGATTGCTCAAACGGCTAATCAACTCCAACGGCTAGTTGCAACCAATCTCCATTATAAATACAAGAGGATGAGAAATCACGAAAGAAGTCACAAGAGAGAATTCAACAAGCCAAGCAAGCAATCAAAGCTAAAGCCATACTATTCTAAGAATTCTCAAAAGAGCCAGAAACCATTAGATTATCTATAGCTCTTAAGTGATTTCTATCCAACCCCTAAGAACCTGAAACCTAATCATACTGTATATCAATTGTTTTAGGCATAGTGGTTAAGCAAATTATAAGCTTGAACCATTAGTTGGATACACCTCAAAAACCCCAAACCCTCACCGAAAGGTTAAAGTTTTTGAACCCCTTAAAGTGCAAGTGCTTACAATCACTTGTGGAGACCGTAGCTGTTAGGACGGCTCAGATCTCAAAGTCCTAACCTTGGGACTATAAAGGTCAAGACCCTTGTAATTTGTGGTAAATTAAAGGGATTAAACATCACGTGTGGACGTGAGAGTGGACGTAGGAACGTATATCCGAACCACTATAAATCCGGTGTCATTTACTTTCTGCACTTTACATTTCTGTCTTTACATACATTATTATATAGTGCATACTGTGATTTCAACATTCTTCACAACAAGGCCATAACTTTCAAACCAGCATCAGCTGAATATTTTCATTAAGCAAAACAAGTTGAACACTTTCATAAGAATTACAAGAACGAGTCTAAACCAGGGCCACCATAATTCCGCATATAACCTCCTCAGTCAGATCACTATAGTCATCTGGACCAGCAGACTTGCAGTCCAGTTGACATAGCAATCAGAAGAGGTTCTCAACTCTGTTTGAAAAAGTTTTAAAGTCTATTCACCCCTCCCCTCTAGACTTTAATCCCATTCACTACTCGTTCAGGGACCAACAAAGGTTCCAACTAATGAGATATCCTTTACAATGAAGATCAGTGTATAATGATTAGGATATCTCTCTAAGCTTTGTATGGATATACAATGTAGTTCAGCTTAGAAGAAGTGTTTGAAGACTAAGATAGTCTTTGATAGCTAGAAATCACTCTTGCTTGTAAGATAGTTGGATGTTCTTGTCAATTGTTGAGGTGCTTTCAAATGGTCTTCACACTTCTGTATTTATAGACAAATGAAGGATTTGCCCGTTGGAGAGGCAGCCCCAAATGTCCATAAATGTCTTCTTTCAGTTCTTCAACTTAGAAGACAGATTCTTGATAGTGACATGTCCTCATTTGGGAAATAAACGGCTGTTAAGACTTTGTCTTCAATCTGCAGCACTCTTCCCAATGTCTGACTTTAAGATACTCTTGTTAGGACATGGACATGGCTTCTGAAGGTTGTTCCAATGATAGGACAACATTCCTTATCAAATTGGACAACTCTCCTTATCACTATCAGCAGTCTTGCTTATCAGCAAGGTTGGCTTGCTCTTCTTCAGATGATTTGACTCTTACCCTTTGCTTCACTTGAAAGTGATCTTAGCATGATTCATTAAGGATCTTTAGGGTATAGTTGTCTCAAACTCTTCAGCATGGTTGACCTTAGGCTTTCAGTACACTTTTTCTTGATTATTTGGTGTGAGACAACTCCTCTTGGACAACTCTCCTGAACAGCATATTTGGTCTTCAATAGACTTAGTGGTTGTTCCAGAATTTGAGCCTTGAGGGGACTTGTTCTTGATAGACTTCAAAGCATATGTTCCCCCTCAAATTGTGCATCTAACTAACTAAGAGCTGCCTAACATATTAGCTCCTCATCAAACCTTATTCTATATGTTCTAACAATCTTAGAACATAATCATCTTGACTTAGGCATTTCTCAGGGGGTTTTGGTATGGAATCAAAACATATCTCATTTTATTCCCAACAATTTCCCCCTTTTTGATGATGCCAAAACCTATACATTCAATGCAAAAGTGACTTGACTACACCTATTACATTTATCTTAAGAAGACATGACTAAGGTTAATATTCCTGAAAAACAATGTGTTAGTGTATTCACTGTTTATGTTGCAAGTAGGTTTCAAAGATAGGCATAGAGAAATTTCTGCAATAATGTATCTTGATTCAAAGCTAGTTCAACTATCATTCATATGAAAATCATTACAAACATGTTGATAGTTGAAAATAACTTATCAGAGCATGAATTCAAGATATCATTACAATTGATCATTTCATTACAAATATTCAGAGCATTTACGAAGCATAAGATCTAGAGTATCAGATACACTAAACACTAGAAATTATCTAGATCTTCAAATATGAGAGCATCTTCTAGTATCAGAGCAAAATACCAGATATCAGAGCAAATACTTATATCAGATCATCCAAGGCATATCAGAGGAAACAAAATGTCATAGCACACCAAATCAGGAGTCTTGTCCAAACTTCAGCATATTTGACCAATTAAAACATATCTTCAGATAAGATAAGTTTTTATCCAAAAAGGTCAGAAGACTTAGCCATTTCAGAGATCATCCTCAGGAGGTGGCACCATCCCATATTGTGCCCACACTCTTCTTTTCAAGGCCATGGCTTCTTGGTTTGTTCACTAGGGTCCAAGAACCATCTTGTTCAGCTTGAGGATCTCAGTAAATTCTTTCAGGATCTTTGCCTGGTCAATCCATCCTTCAAGCTTTGGAGGCATGTATATGATTGGCTTGGGAGCTGTGAGTTCAAATCTTGCAAGATCAGCAGCTGCAAGTAGTTGTTGATAAAGTTCTCTGTGATACTCTATCATGAACTCAGCAAAAGTGGAGTTGGAATCTTTTCCATTCCATCTGTCAATGACATAGTAGTCATAGACAAACTCCCTTTTGGCTTCCTCCCATGAGTCATTCAGCTGAATTGGTACCCATTTATCCAAGTGAGGATATTTGGTGTCCATTGGGATCAACAGCTGTGGCTTCATCTTGTTGTAAGTTGCTCTCTTCCTTCTTGACTTCTGGAAATCTGCTCTTCTTTTATCTCTTGCTCTTTGTGCTTCATTCATCAAATCCATCTTTTCTTGAGCCCTCATTATGGCCAGTTTATGTTGTGTTTCAGGGTCTTTGCCATACCCTTCATGAAACAGCTTTGATGGATCATTTTGCACCACCACTTTCTTCTTCTTAGGTCCTGGTCCAAAGCCTTCTTCATACAGCTCCTCTACATCTTCAGAAGCTTTGGCACCATCAGTGGACTTAGTCTCAGTAGACTTTTCCTTCTCAGAAGACTTGTCTTTTTCAGCAGCTTTGGGCACTTCAGCAGACTTGACTTTTTCAGCATTTTTGGTCTTCTTTGAGATAGGCTCATCATCAGCAATTCTGAACTCAGGTGGTAGATCAAGGCTGTTGGGAAAATCAGTAAATGTCTCAGCTTGTCTTTTCTTTCCTTTGGCCCTCTTGATCTTTCCTCTAGTTTGGACACCTTCAGCATCTTTGTCCAAACTAGATACCTCTCCTCCTGGTCTCTGCTGTAACCTCACTTCTTCCTCTTGAGCTGAGGCCATTGAGTTTTTCAAAGCAAGTGCTAACTGCTCCTCTTCATCCAAATCTTCTAAGTTCAGCACTGCTGGCTCTTTCCCTTTTCCTTCAGCAACTTTGTCCTTTCCCTTGACTGGGCTTCCAATCACCAAGGCACCTTTTGCCCTTGCTCTTTCCCTTTCCCCCTTTTTGGCTTCATCAAAACATGAAGGCTTCAGTTCACTCATAGTTGATGCCATCAAGGACTGGGCTTGGGTTAGGGACTTCATCTCTTCCAACAAATATACATTCTCATCATGTATATTTTGCATCCTATCACTGCTCAAGCTAAGAAAAGCTAGAACAGGCTTCATCTTTTGTTGGACAACCTCTTCCAAGGTTGCTTTCAGAGATGCATCCAATTGGGCCTTAAGGAGCTCAGTGAGGTTGGCCACTGCACCTTCAGCAATGTTGGCCATCACCTCTTGGGAAAACTTGTCTGAGGCTGCTTTCACCATAGCCAGCCTTTGTTCTTCAGCTCTTTTCCTTTGCAGGACTGTCTTTCTTCCAAGAGCTTGCTTAACCACTGATCTCAAGGTTTTCACATTCCTGTTGTGGTTATTCCTTAGCAACGTTTGCTCTTTCTTGACATCCTTTGATACTGACTTCATGGTATTCTTGGCTTTGATGACTTCAGTGGAGATGGTTTGCAATCCAGACTCAACTCCATTAATTCTTGCTTCCAAAGTGGGTAACACTACATCTTCTGAGCCAGTAAGCCTCATTTCAACAGATGCTAGAGTTCTTCCATGCTCATCCAAAGCTCCAGTAGTTTCTTCATGAGCTGTTTGGACTTGGTGAGACAAGGAGTCCAACTTTTCTGACTGCATCCCAAGCAAGGCTTGTGCTGATCCAGTATCAAATTGAATGAGTGCATCTGTCAAGAAGTCATCTGCAAAAATCTGGTCAAAGGTTATACCTGCAATATCAGACAAATCAAACGGGTTAGTGAAAACACACTCATCACCCTCAATTTCTTTTTCATAAGAATCTGATACATCAGCAGCCTTCTTCTCATTTTCAACTACTTCTTTTCTTCCTTCATTAGTAATTTCCTCACTTAAGGGAACATGCCTCCTCTCATCAAGGGATTCCTGAAGTTCAGATTTGACTTCAAGAATAGCCTGCCCTTCCTCACTTATATCACCCTCATTTGGTGGTACACTCACTATCCTAGTGATCACCACATCTCTCTCATCTACTACTCCCTCTGGTTTTTCCACTAGACTTTCCTTTTCAACTCCATCACCTAAACCTGCATCATCTTCACCTTCAACAAGGTTCAAAGATGGCAGTTGTGGGGAGATCACAGTGCTTATTTCAACAGCCACTGAGTCATCCTGAATGATTAAGGGCTGATCAGTGTCCAACTCATCTGACACTGAATAGGCCTTAACCAAACCAGCCTCTATTATAGGAACCTCCACATCTTTAGGCTGTGCCTTGGGTTCAGAAGAACCTTCATTGGCAGATGTGTCCTTGGTTGTGTTACCACCCTTGGTCAACACCTCTGATGACACAGAGTCTTTCCTATGATAGGTTAGAAGGAGAGTTGAAGGCAGTTTGGATTCAGAAGGGTTGGGATTGGTTTCAGGAGGGTTGGGGTTTGAAGGGTTTGAGGGATCATCAGGGGAATCATCATCATTGGAGCTGCTATCAGGGTGTTTGATGCCCTTAGCTTTTCTCTCTTTCTCCTCAATGATCTTATCATCTACCAACTTTGCAAACACTTCCTCATCAGTGAGGAATCTTGTTTTCATCATACCATCAAAGTGTAGCAATCTGCTCTCCTCTACTTGCCACCAGTTTGCACCCTTATCTTGGATGACTTGTGATATTTCCATAATGGTTTTGTCCTTCACATCAACAAGCATCCTCAAATCATGGAACATTTTCTGGATTCTTGGAAATCCAGCAAGTTGTGGATACAAACTGTCCACAGTAGCTTTGGCTCCTCCTCTGAGCATACTCTCATAAGTATACTCCTCCTCATCTCCACTAGAATGGGGACTTTGGGTTACAGGGGAGTTGGCTCTGGGTTCTCCTAAAGTGGCTTCAGGAAGGTTGAGTTCAGGGATATTGGCTTCAGAAGGGTTGTTTGCAATTGAAGGTACTTCAGTTGCTTTTGAGAGCAATGGATCTGAAGGGGCTTTGCTAAGAGGGGTTGGCTCATGAAGTGCAGCTTCTAAAAGCTTTGAGTAATTGAGCATAGATGAGTCAAGGGGTGAGTGTAGCCTTGTTTCATCCACTGCTAAATTTGCTAGCACATCTATCCCACTCCTTTGCACACTCCCTTCTGGAGAATATCTCTTTGTAAGGTTGATAGGGGTGATTGGTTGGTTGGTTGGTTGGGGTTATGTGGGTTTCAGGGGAGTTGGGCTCAGGGTTCTGAATTTCAGGGATGTTGGCCTCTATTGGTTGACCTTCAGGGACCTTGGATTCTGGAGTTCCAGAACCAGATGAGTTGGTCCTTGATTTGGATTTGGTCCTGCTTTCAGCTCTGCTCTCTCTTAGAGCTAGTTGGAGAGACCTTTCCTCCTGAATCTCCAACACTTTATCAGTAGGCTTGGCCCTTCTCTTGCTGGCCCTACTGCTCCCACTTCCTTCTCCATCCTTCTCAGGGACAACTTCCCTGATCGTCTTATCACCTCTAGACTTTTGTCTAGTCTCATTATACTTTTGCCTCAACTCTTCTGAATGATCAGAAGGCACACTTACTCCCTCTTCAGCAACTTCTTCAATCTCTGCTGAAGCTCCTGAATTCTCCTCTGAGGGGATTTGAGACACTTTTCTTGTCTTCACCACTCTGGCCTTAGTCCTCTTTTTCAATTTGGGCTTCTCCTCCACCTTCTCATCAGCAGGTTTGGCCAGTAGCATCCTCCTTTGCTCAGTTTTCTTGCTGAGCTTTCTAAACATTATCTTCTGGGCTGGGAGGGGCTTTGCAAAGGTTTGCATTTGAGAATAATGGGAAAACCTCTCAATCAACAAGCTTGCCCTGGTGCAATACTTGAGTTTCCCTTCTAGCACAACCTTATTGTGAGTTTTCACCTTAAACTTAGCCTTTTCTTTCATCATCTCAGACATGATGAAGGTCCTCCAATCAAACTTGATGCCTTTGTCACTAGCATCAATAATTGCAGCCATAATTCTGATTCTTGGATGGCTGACTTGCTCCAAGCTTCCAGTATTGCTCAAGAGACTCTTAGCAACTACCTCAAAGAGGTTGAGAAATTTTGGCTTGAGAGTCTTCTTGTTTTGTGTTGCAGAGAGAGGACCTGGTACTAATAGCCATTCCTGAGCTATTTCATCTTCAAGGCCAGTACCATAAACTTCTGGATTCCTTCCCTCAGAATGCAATCCAAAGGCTCCTTCAAGATCTTCTGAAGAGAATTTCACCCTATGAAATCTCTCCTCTTCCTCTCCCTCTGCTACATAAGAGAGTCTTGTAGCAACTTCACCATCTTTTGACTGACCTCTCCATTTGAGGAAAGCAAAGAACTCTGCCATGTAGCTCTCCAAACAGGAGCTTGGCCTTTCTTCCATAAACTTTTGAAGACCTGCCCTCCTCAACCATCTCCAGGTTGGTGTAATCTCAGGATCTTCACTTTCAAAAGATACTATGGGCTCAAAGTGAAGGCTGTTTTTGTTGCTCAAATATCCAAAATCAAGATCTAGATCCTTGTTGGAGAAATCAATGATCATTTCTGGTCTAACTTTGGGAGCCATTGAAGGTTACAGAAATGAATTTGAGAGAGTTTGAGAGTGTTTGAAGAAAATAAGAGCTAGGGTTTCGAATGCTTGGGGAAGAAATGTTTGTGGGGGATCTTAAGGCTTGAGAATATTCTAAAAAGAATGTTTGTCAATGAGTTGGTGAGTTTTGTGAGTTTTCAACTATTGTCAAAAATGGAAAACACACTTGGACGGCCAGGATTGATTTCAGGGGAGTTGGCAAGTTTTGATCCAATGGTCAAAAACCAATGTAACAGTGAGTTATTGGTTTTATTCAAAACGTGGAAGTTATTTAATATTAGTTAATGGTTGGGGAGTTTTCGAGATAGATCATGGCTTGAAAAGTGTAATGCAAACAAGAGTTAAATCTTGGCATTTAATGCATGGAAAGTGACCTTTTGGGTGGGAGACAAATTAAATCCCATAAAGATGATATCTGTAATTGGGACAAATATCAAAGTAGGCAATGATTACTCAAAATAGGTGCTTATCAAACCAAGGGAATAGTTTGATAGCCAGGACAACTTATCTGACCCCACTAGGACAAGTGTCCTGAAAAGATGTGGACAAGTGTCCTGAGATTCAATGGACAAGTGTCCTGAGTAATTGTGATCATCTCTTGTGAACTTCAAGTCTGCTGAAGACCAATTCAGTTACCTTACTCCCATTAACTTCAATGGTTTTTACTTGTCCAACTTCCCTGGATCAAGTAATCCCAACTCTGCTGATAGCTCCAGAAATCTTGCCTCTGCAAGTGGCTTTGTTAGAATATCAACTTTTTGATGATCTGTGTGGATCTTGACCAACTTTATGTCCTTCTTCTCCACATGATCTCTAATGAAGTGATGCTTGATGTCCACATGTTTGCATCTTGTGTGCAAGACAGGATTTTGTGATATTGCAATTGCACTATTGTTATCACAAAATATTGGCACTTCAGTAGAGTTGACTTTGTAATCTCTTAGTTGTTGTCTCAACCAAAGAATTTGAGCACAACAACTTCCAGCTGCAACATATTCAGCTTCAGTGGTGGAAGTAGCCACTGTGTTCTGCTTCTTGGAGAACCAAGATATAAGCTTGTTGCCTAAGAATTGACAAGTCCCTGAAGTGGACTTTCTATCAATTCTGCAACCTCCATAATCAGCATCTGAGTAGCCAGTAAACTCAATGTTGTCATCAGCAGGGTACCAAAGGCCTAGATTCTCAGTGCCTTTGAGATGCCTCAAGATCCTCTTTGCAGCCTCAAGATGGCTTTTCTTAGGATTTGCTTGAAACCTTGCACAAACACCTACTGCAAATGTGATGTCAGGTCTGCTGGCAGTGAGATAGAGGAGTCAACCAATTATTCCTCTATACTCAGTAGAGTTGGTTGGAACACCATTCTCATCAGGATCCATCTTCCAATTTGAGTTCATTGGGATCCTTACTGGCTTGCTAGTTGCACACCCAATTTTTTTGATCATTTCTCTGGTGTACTTAGCTTGGTTGATGAAGATCCCTTCTTTTGATTGCTTAACTTGTAGACCCAAAAAGAAGTTCATCAACCCCATCATGGACATCTCAAACTTGCTTTGCATTAGCTTTGAGAATTTCTCACACAACTTCTCATTGGGGGATCCAAATATTATGTCATCCACATAAATTTGGACAAGCAAGATGTCCTCTCCTTCAGTGATTCTGAAGAGTGTTCTGTCCACAGTTCCCTTGATGAATCCATGATCCAAGAGGAATTGTGACAGTGTATCATACCAAGCCCTAGGGGCTTGCTTGAGTCCATATAGAGCCTTCTTCAGTCTGTACACTTGGTTTCCAACCTCAAAACCAGGTGGTTGCTTCACATAGACTTCTTCTTTCAAGACACCATTCAGAAAGGCACTCTTGACATCCATTTGGTACACTTTGAACCTCTTGTGGGCTGCATAGGCTAGAAAGAGCCTTATTGCTTCTAGCCTTGCCACAGGTGCAAAGGTCTCATCATAGTCAATGCCTTCATGTTGGCAGTAGCCTTTTGCCACTAGTCTTGCTTTGTTTCTGACAATCACATTATTCTCATTCTTCTTGTTCTTGAACACCCACTTTGTTCCAATAACATCTTGATGTGAAGGTCTATCCACCAGCTCCCAAACTTCATTTCTGGTGAATTGGTTCAGTTCTTCCTGCATGGCTGTGATCCAATTGGCATCTTGAAGTGCTTCTTCAATGTCACTTGGTTCTTGTTCTGACAAGAAACAACAGAAAAGAGCACTTTCACCATGAAATCTCCTTGTTTTGACTCCAATACTTGGGTCACCAAGTATTAAATCAGTAGGATGGTCAGACAACCAAGTCCTTCTTTTTCTGATCTATTCAGTAGAGTTGTCCTCTACTGAAGTTGAGTCATTTTGATCATAAAATTCAGGATAATTGAATGCAGGATCTAATTCAGGATCATAATCAGGGGTGTTGTCCTCAATGTCAGGGACATTGACATTTTCAACATTTTGGGTTCCCCCTTGATTATTTGACCCATTAACTACCTCAGCAGGAACTGCTTCTTCACTGGTAGTTGTTACCTGGATGTGAACTGGGATTGGATCATTCAGTTCACCAATTTCTTCAGTGGGATTTGCCTCAGGAAGGTTGCCTTAAGGATTGTTGTCCAATGGGAGTTTTTCAGGTAGGTTGGCTTGGACAACTTCTATGTATTCAGTGTCTTTGTCTTTTAGGCTCAGTCTAGTTGTCCTCTGTATGATTTCTTCTGATTCCAAGTTCTCATTCTTGAACTCATGAATAGATTCATCAAACACAACATGAGGTGTTTTCTCCACAATAAGGGTTTTCTTGTTGTAGACTCTAAAAGCTTTACTGATTTGAGAGTATCCAAGAAATACTCCCTCATCAGCTTTGCTATCAAAGGCTTTCAACTGTTCTTTCCCATTATTGTGTATAAAACACTTACAACCAAAGATGTGAAAGTATGACACTTTAGGCATTCTTCCTTTCCAGAGTTCATAGGGGGTTTTGCCTTGCCCCTTAGTGATCAAACATCTATTTTGAGTATGGCATGCAGTGTTTATAGCTTCAGCCCAAAACCTCTTAGGTAAATTTGAATCAGCAATTAAGGTTCTAGCAGCTTCTTTTAAGGTTCTATTTCTCCTCTCTGCAACTCCATTTTGTTGGGGAGTTCTAGCTGCTGAAGTTTCATGAGCTATTCCATTAGATGTGCAATACTCATTGATGTATGAGTTTATGAACTCAGTGCCTTTATCAGATCTTATCTTGATAATGCTAAGGCTTTTCTCATTTGACAATCTCTTTAAAAGTTCAGGTATTTTGACTTGTGTTTCCTTCTTATTAAGGACAAATACTACCCATGTGAACCTAGAGAAGTCATCTACTACAACCAATGTGTATTTTCTACCATTTATGCTTGCTGGGGTAATTGGTCCAAATAAGTCCATATGTAATAGTTCAAACACCCTTTCAGTAGAGATGACTGGTTTTCCTTTAAATGAGGCTTTAATCTGTTTTCCTTCTTGGCATGGCTTGCAAACATGCTCCTTAATGAAAACCTCATTAGGTAGTCCTCTAACTAATGCATTTCTAGCAATCTTGTTCATTGTTTTGAAGTTCAAGTGGTTTAATCTCTTATGCCATAACCAACTTTGTTCACTAGAACTCTTAGCAATGAAACATGCAGCATCAGTAGACTTGTCCCAGTCTGCAAAATACACATTTCCTTTCCTAGTTCCAGTCAATAGAATTTGTTGAGTCTTATCTTTGATTAAACATTTTCCACTTAAAAACTCAAGGGAAAATATCAATTTTGGTCACCGAGTTTTACTTCTTTTCATATTTGGTCACCCACATTTGATCACTATCAAAATTGGTCACTCACTTATTATATTCTATCAAAATTTATCATTCCGTTAGTCAATCTGTCATTGACTAACGGAGAAAGAGTTTTAGAGCTCAAAATTTTCAAAACATTAAAAACTTTTGATGCATCTTCTAGAAACTAATGAAACAAACGCAGTAGTAAGAATGAAACATGTGAAACACGTTCTCATGCGGAATTTTCATTATATTTATCCTTGATTAGAAAGAATTCTCAAACGTGATTCAATCAACTTGCTGTTGTTGTTGGTTTACTTTTTAGAACGTGATTCAATCAACTTTGCTAGTAGTCAAAAAATTTCAGTAAGTTTTTAATAATTATTTAACTCAATTATGAATTCATTTGTTGTTGGTTTACTTTTTATTTTACAGGAAAATGAGAAACTCAAGATAGAATGAAACTTTGTACTCTTGTTTTTTTTTTAACAATTGTACTCTGTTTTTCAATTCTTGGTTTCATATTGAATTTGTATAATAATTGGAGATATAAATTTGGAAAAATATCAATTTTGGTCTTTTTGACTACCCAGCAAGTTGATTGAATCACGTTCCAGAAGATGCATGAGAATTCTTTCTAATAAAGAATAAATATAATGAAAATTTCAAGATGCATGAGAATTCTTTTGACCTATTACGGATAAATATAATGAGAATTCCTTCTGATCTATAAGATAAAACTAAGATTCTTCAATGGGTATTCACGCTCCGGTAGGTTCCACATGTTTCATTCTTGCTACTGCGTTTGTTTCATTAGTTTGTAGAAGATGCATCAGAAGTTTTTAATGTTTTGAAAATTTTGAGCTCAAAACTCTTTCTCCGTTAGTCAATAACAGATTGACTAACGGAATTATCAATTTTGATAGAATATAATAAGTGAGTGACCAATTTTGATAGTGATCAAATGTGGGTGATCAAATATGAAAAGAGGTAAAACTGGATGACCAAAATTGATATTTTCCCAAAACTCAACATTGAAATCTTTATCACAGAATTGACTGATACTTAGGAGATTATATTTGAGACCAGCCACATAAGACACATTGGATAGTTTGATGTTACCAATCATCAAAGTACCATAACCTTTTGTTGTAGCTTGTGAGCTGTCTCCAAATGTGACATTTGGGCCTTCTTTTTCAATGAAATCAGTGAGGAGTTCCTTGTTTCCAGTCATGTGCCTTGAGCATCCACTGTCAAGGTACCTTGCTGACTTTTTACTCATGCTCCTCTTCTTGTGGCCCAGTGGTACCTGCAATTAGATAGGTTTAGGTACCCTTTGAGTTTTGGGTCCTGAGAGGTTAGCTGTACCTTTAGGAACCCAAACTTGCCTAATAACCCTGATTGATTCAAGGTGGCTAAGTTGTCGTCCTCTAGCATCTATATACACTGTCTTTCCCTTAAATGCCTTTGGGAAAGTGTGTGTGAATGTGTTAACTCTATAAGTTTTAGGAGAGTTGTCAAATCTCCTGAACTTATGAGTTCTTTGTGCTTCTTGAGGAAATCTTTAAGGAAAGGCTTTCTTATGACCATTACCCTTTGGCATATAGGGCTTTGGTTGTCTCATTTTATTTTGCCTTTGAGGATAGTTGTCCTTAGGTCTAGTCAGCTGAGGCTTTCTCAGTAGAGTTGGCCTAGGCTGATTATACCTTGGATAACTCCTCTGAACATTGTTCAGGAGAGTTGCCCTTCCATTGGGTCTACTCCGCTGACCAATATTCCTCTTATGTTCAGGAGCTTTGGCCATTTCCTTAGGTTTTGGCCTAGTCTCCTGAAACACTTGAGTAGGCAGATCCTCCATTTTGCCCTTTCCTTTATTCAGTGGCTGAATTACTTCTTTTTCAGCTTGTGCCACTGACTTAACAAAGATTCTCTTAGTGTTACTTGTAGAAGCAACACTAAGACAATGTGAAGATTCAAATGGATCAAATCCTAATCCACTTCTTTGAGCCATAGGTCTTTGATAACTCTGAATTTCCTCTATTGCTCTAGAGGATTTCTTCAGAGCAGACATCTTTAGTTTCAGGCTCTCTTCACTTGATTTAAGAATATCATACTCATGTGAGAGGTTTTCAAACTTGGCATTTAGAATTTTTAGTTCAAAATCTTTTCTCTTCTGAGAGAGAAGTTGATCATCAATCTCCTTTTGTTGGTCAACTATCCTGAGATTTGCTTCCTCAAGCTCTCTCAAGACTTGTTGATACAACTCAGTAGATTTGACATCAACCACTACCTCAGAGTTTTTGGCAAGCTCAATAGCCAGTCTTTCATTTTCTCTCACACAGTTATCATGAAATTCTTGTAACATAGTGAAATCTTCCATCAACTTTCCAAGGGTAAGCTTCAGGTTGACCTCACTAGTGTTTTGTGAGATGAATGATGATGAGCTAGAAGTAGAGGATACCTCATCATCCTCAAGAGCCATGTTGCAAACATCATCATCATCTTCACTGTTGGAGAACAATCTATCAGAAGAGTTGAAGCTTTCAGTACTTTCAGATTCTTCACCAGCCATCATGGCTTTTCTATTGGTGAACTTTATGTCTCTCTTAGCTTGTCTTTCTCTTCTCTCCTTAGAGCTCAATTCAGTGCAGTCATACTGGAAATGCCCTTTCTTCTTGCAATTATAGCACAAGTCTTCATCATCATCTTTCTTTGGTTCTTCCTTTCTTCTTGATGATGAAGGTTCAACTCTACTGGACCTTCTCCCATCAGAGTATTTGTCCTCTGATCTTTTCTCTTCAGGCTTCTTGACCTCAGCCTGAGCTTCAAATCTACCAAACCTTGAATTTTACTTGAATTTAACTTGTCAAATCTTCTAGCCATCAAGGAGACTGACATCATTTCAGTCTTGGAGACTGACTTTGATGATCTAGGAGTGGACTGCATTTCTGGTTCAGCAGTTTTGGCTTTGAATGCCACTCCTTTTGTGGGAATTGAAGGCTCCTCAACAGGCTTTCTTTTGTTAAGGTCGAACTCATAAGCCTTGAGTTCAGAGAAGATTTGTTGCATAGGCATGGTGGAAAGATCTTTGGTATTTTGCATCATGACAGCATAGACATCCCACTTTTGAGTGAGACTTCTCAAGATCTTCAGTCCAACTTCTCTTTTGGAGTACACCTTGCCTAATGAGTTGATCTTATTCATCACATCAGTGAATCTACCAGCAAATTTGTCAATGGATTCCTTAGATTCCATTGTGAATTGCTCAAACTTTTGCACTGCCACTTGGAGCTTGTTCTCCTTGATCTTTTCAGTACCCTCACACATTTCAGCAAGAGTATCCCAAATTTCTTTGGCAGTTGTGCAGTGGTTGACTCTGCCCATTATTGCATCTGGAATTGTTTGGTAGACGGTGTTCATGGCAAGATAATTCAGATTATCTTTCCTCTTCTCATCAGCAGTGAAGTCATCTTCATCTTTGGGGAGCACCTCTCTTGGGTCTGCCTTTTGAGCCTCAGTGACTTTGGGATTGACAAAGGTGAACACAAAAGGACCTCTTGTGATCACTCTCAACATATCAGTGTGAAGAGGTGCAAGATGAGCCCTCATTCTGATTTTCCAGAAGTCATAGTTGTCTATTGAAAACATGGGCAATTTGTGATGAGATATGTGATTGACTGGATTTGTGGCCATGTTGTCCAATTCTTGAACAGCAGGAGGTGGAACAACAACATTGTTGTTGGCCATATCTCAAGAGCAAACAGTTACTCAACAGTTGATAGGATTTCAGATAGATCAGTTCAGTGACCACACCAAATATGTGATTTTGAAAACCAAGATGGCTTTTCAGAAGCAGTGGTCTTTGAACCCCTGATCTGATACCACTTGTTGGTCCTGAAAGGAGTATATAACAAGTGTATGGGGGGGGGAATACACTTGTATGCAATTCTTTTTTACTTTTGATCAAACCAGAGCTCAACAAGGTTGTCTTGGACAACTCTGCTGAAGATGATTAACTCTTCTAAGATAATCAAACTACTAAGTACTATAGAGTACTTAGTTGAATAACTATCTAAGGGAGTTATATGTGCGGAATAGTGGTTGGCCCTTTTAGTTTAGACTCCTTTAGTTCTGAAATCACTTAGTCAATTCAATATAGTCCAGTTTTCAGGGAACTTGTCCAAATAGGTTTTGCACAGTCTTTGAATGTTTAACCTTTAAAAGATCAGTTTTATGTGCAGTGTTGGATGTATGAAAGTACTTTGAAAAGCAAATCAACACAAGATTTTATAGTGGTTCAGAGACTCAAGCTCCTACATCCACTTTCCCTGATTTAATAGGATAATTCCTTCACTCTTGGAATTAACTTGTTTTATAGTGGCAAAGTGCACTTGATCAATAACACCACTCCTTGGTGAATTGATCCTTAGGATGTCTAGAGTCCTAGTACCCTCTTCTCAACTCAGAACTGAACTGTTCTTCTCTCAACAGTCAGCTCCTACCACTTCTACTACTACAACCTTCTCACTTTCTCACTTGAAAGGGGTAATGATTGAAGTAAGGTTCCAACTAATGAGATATCCTTTACAATGAAGATCAGTGTATAAGGATTAGGATATCTCTCTAAGCTTTGTATGGATATACAATGTAGTTCAGCTTAGAAGAAGTGTTTGAAGACTAAGATAGTCTTTGATAGCTAGAAATCACTCTTGCTTGTAAGATAGTTGGATGTTCTTGTCAATTGTTGATGTGCTTTCAAATGGTCTTCACACTTCTGTATTTATAGACAAATGAAGGATTTGCCCGTTGGAGAGGCAGCCCCAAATGTCCATAAATGTCTTCTTTCAGTTCTTCAACTTAGAAGACAGATTCTTGATAGTGACATGTCCTCATTTGGGAAATAAACGGCTGTTAAGACTTTGTCTTCATTTTGCAGCACTCTTCCCAATGTCTGACTTTAAGATACTCTTGTTAGGACATGAACATGGCTTCTGAAGGTTGTTCCAATGATAGGACAATATTCCTTATCAAATTGGACAACTCTCCTTATCACTATCAGCAGTCTTGCTTATCAGCAAGGTTGGCTTGCTCTTCTTCAGATGACTTGGCTCTTACCCTTTGCTTCACTTGAAAGTGATCTTAGCATGATTCATTAAGGATCTTTAGGGTATAGTTGTCTCAAACTCTTCAGCATGGTTGACCTTAGTCTTTCAGTACACTTCCTCTTGATTATCTGTGCTGAGACAACTCCTCTTGGACAACTCTCCTGAACAGCATATTTGGTCTTCAATAGACTTAGTGGTTGTTCCAGAATTTGAGCTTTGAGGGGACTTGTTCTTGATAGACTTCAAAGCATATGTTCCCCCTCAAATTGTGCATCTACTTCTGGAACATATGCTTTGAAGTCTATCAAGAACAAGTCCCCTCAAGGCTCAAATTCTGGAACAACCACTAAGTCTATTGAAGACCAAATATGTTGTTCAGGAGAGTTGTCCAAGAGGAGTTGTCTCAGCACAGATAATCAAGAGGAGAATTGGACAAAGATGTTGAAGGTGTCCAAACTAGAGGAAAGATCAAGAGGGACAAAGGAAAGAAAAGACAAGCTGAGACATTTACTGATTTTCCCAACAGCCTTGATCTACCACCTGAGTTCAGAATTGCTGATGATGAGCCTATCTCAAAGAAGACCAAAAATGCTGAAAAAGTCAAGTCTGCTGAAGTGCCCAAAGCTGCTGAAAAAGACAAGTCTTCTGAGAAGGAAAAGTCTACTGAGACTAAGTCCACTGATGGTGCCAAAGCTTCTGAAGATGTAGAGGAGTTGTATGAAGAAGGCTTTGGACCAGGACCTAAGAAGAAGAAAGTGGTGGTGCAAAATGATCCATCAAAGCTGTTTCATGAAGGGTATGGCAAAGACCCTGAAACACAACAGAAACTGGCCATGATGAGGGCTCAAGAAAAGATGGATTTGATGAATGAAGCACAAAGAGCAAGAGATAAAAGAAGAGCAGATTTCCAGAAGTCAAGAAGGAAGAGAGCAACTTACAACAAGATGAAGCCACAGCTGTTGATCCCAATGGACACCAAATATCCTCACTTGGATAAATGGGTACCAATTCAGCTGAATGACTCATGGGAGGAAGCCAAAAGGGAGTTTGTCTATGACTACTATGTCATTGACAGATGGAATGGAAAAGATGCCAACTCCACTTTTGCTGAGTTCATGATAGAGTATCACTGAGAACTTTATCAACAACTACTTGCAGCTTCTGATCTTGCAAGATTTGAACTCACAGCTCCCAAGCCAATTATATACATGCCTCCAAAGCTTGAAGGATGGATTGACCAGGCAAAGATCCTGAAAGAATTTACTGAGATCCTCAAGTTGAACAAGATGGTTCTTGGACCCAAGTGAACAAACCAAGAAGCCATGGCCTTGAAAAGAAGAGTGTGGGCACAATATGGGATGGTGCCACCTCCTGAGGATGATCTCTGAAATGGCTAAGTCTTCTGACCTTTTTGGATAAAAACTTATCTTATCTGAAGATATGTTTTAATTGGTCAAATATGCTGAAGTTTGGACAAGACTGCTGATGTGGTGTGCTATGACATTTTGTTTGCTCTGATATGCCTTGGATGATCTGATATAAGTATTTGCTCTGATATCTGGTATTTTGCTCTGATACTAGAAGATGCTCTCATATTTGAAGATCTATATAATTTCTAGTGTTTAGTTGATCTAATACTCTAGATCTTATGCTTCGTCAATGCTCTGAATATTTGTAATGAAATGATCAATTGTAATGATATCTTGAATTCATGCTCTGATAAGTTATTTTCAACTATCAACATGCTTGTAATGATTTTCATATGAATGATAGTTGAACTAGCTTTGAATCAAGATACATTATTGCAGAAATTTCTCTATGCCTATCTTTGAAACCTACTTGCAACATAAACAGTGAATACACTAACACATTTTTTTCAGGAATATTGACCTTAGTCATGTCTTCTGAAGATAAATGTAATAGGTGTAGTCAAGTCACTTTTGCATTGAATGTATAGGTTTTGGCATCATCAAAAAGGGGGAAATTGTTGGGAATAAAATGAGATATGTTTTGATTCAATACCAAAACCCCCTGAGACATGCCTAAGTCAAGATGATTATGTTCTAAGATTGTTAGAACATATAGAATAAGGCTTGATGAGGAGCTAATATGTTAGGCAGCTCTTAGTTAGTTAGATGCACAATTTGAGGGGGAACATATGCTTTGAAGTCTATCAAGAACAAGTCCCCTCAAGGCTCAAATTCTGGAACAACCACTAAGTCTATTGAAGACCAAATATGCTGTTCAGGAGAGTTGTCCAAGAGGAGTTGTCTCAGCACAGATAATCAAGAAAAAGTGTACTGAAAGCCTAAGGTCAACCATGCTGAAGAGTTTGAGACAACTATACCCTAAAGATCCTTAATGAATCAAGCTAAGATCACTTTCAAGTGAAGCAAAGGGTAAGAGTCAAATCATCTAAAGAAGAGCAAGCCAACCTTGCTGATAAGCAAGACTGCTGATAGTGATAAGGAGAGTTGTCCAATTTGATAAGGAATGTTGTCCTATCATTGGAACAACCTTCAGAAGCCTTGTCCATGTCCTAACAAGAGTATCTTAAAGTCAGACATTGGGAAGAGTGCTGCAGAATGAAGACAAAGTCTTAACAGCCGTTTATTTCCCAAATGAGGACATGTCACTATCAAGAATCTGTCTTCTAAGTTGAAGAACTGAAAGAAGACATTTATGGACATTTGGGGCTGCCTCTCCAACGGGCAAATCCTTCATTTGTCTATAAATACAGAAGTGTGAAGACCATTTGAAAGCACCTCAACAATTGACAAGAACATCCAACTATCTTACAAGCAAGAGTGCTTTCTAGCTATCAAAGACTATCTTAGTCTTCAAACACTTCTTCTAAGCTGAACTACATTGTATATCCATACAAAGCTTAGAGAGATATCCTAATCCTTATACACTGATCTTCATTGTAAAGGATATCTCATTAGTTGGAACCTTACTTCAATCCTTACCCCTTTCAAGTGAGAAAGTGAGAAGGTTGTAGTAGTAGAAGTGGTAGGAGCTAACTGTTGAGAGAAGAACAGTTCAGTTCTGAGTTGAGAAGAGGGTACTAGGACTCTAGACATCCTAGGGATCAATTCACCAAGGAGTGGTGTTATTGATCAAGTGCACCTTGGCACTATAAAACAAGTTAATTCCAAGAGTGAAGGAATTATCCTGTTAAATCAGGGAAAGTGGATGTAGGAGCTTGAGTCTCTGAACCACTATAAACTCTTGTGTTGATTTGCTTTTCAAAGTACTTTCATACATCCAACACTGCACACAAAACTGATCTTTTAAAGGTTAAACATTCAAAGACTGTGCAAAACCTATTTGGACAAGTTCCCTGAAAACTGGACTATATTGAATTGACTAAGTGATTTCAGAACTAAAGGAGTCTAAACTAAAAGGGCCAACCACTATTCCGCACATATAACTCCCTTAGATAGTTATTCAACTAAGTACTCTATAGTACTTAGTAGTTTGATTATCTTAGAAGAGTTAATCATCTTCAGCAGAGTTGTCCAAGACAACCTTGTTGAGCTCTGGTTTGATCAAAAGTCAAAAAGAATTGCATACAAGTGTATTTCCCCCCCCCCCCCCATACACTTGTTATATACTCCTTTCAGGACCAACAAGTGGTATCAGAGTAGGGGTTCAAAGACCACTGCTTCTGAAAAGCCATCTTGGTTTTTAAAATCACATATTTGGTGTGGTCACTGAACTGATCTATCTGAAATCCTATCAACTGTTGACTAAGTGTTTGCTCTTGAGATATGGCCAACAACAATGCTGTTGTTCCACCTCCTGCTGTTCAAGGATTGGACAACATGGCCACAAATCTAGTCAATCACATATCTCATCACAAATTGCCCATGTTTTCAATAGACAACTATGACTTCTGGAAAATCAGAATGAGGGCTCATCTTGCACCTCTTCACACTGATATGTTGAGAGTGATCACAAGAGGTCCTTTTGTGTTCACCTTTGTCAATCCCAAAGTCACTGAGGCTCAAAAGGCAGACCCAAGAGAGGTGCTCCCCAAAGATGAAGATGACTTCACTGCTGATGAGAAAAGGAAAGATAATCTGAATTATCTTGCCATGAACACCCTCTACCAAATAATTCCAGATGCAATAATGGGCAGAGTCTACCACTGCACAACTGCCAAATAAATTTGGGATACTCTTGCTGAAATGTGTGAGGGTACTGAAAAGATCAAGGAGAACAAGCTCCAAGTGGCAGTGCAAAAGTTTGAGCAATTCACAATGGAATCTGAGGAATCCATTGACAAATTTGCTGGTAGATTCACTGATGTGATGAATGAGATCAACTCATTAGGCAAGGTGTACTCCAAAAGAGAAGTTGGACTGAAGATCTTGAGAAGTCTCACTCAAAAGTGGGATATCTATGATGTCATGATGCAAAATACCAAAGATCTTTCCACCATGCCTATGCAACAAATCTTCTCTGAACTCAAGGCTTATGAGTTCGACCATAACAGAAGAAAGCCTGTTGAGGAGCCTTCAATTCCCACAAAAGGAGTGGCATTCAAAGCCAAAACTGCTGAACCAGAAATGCATCTAACTAACTAAGAGCTGCCTAACATATTAGCTCCTCATCTAGCCTTATTCTATATGTTCTAACAATCTTAGAACATAATCATCTTGACTTAGGCATGTCTCAGGGGGTTTTGGTATTGAATCAAAACATATCTCATTTTATTCCCAACAGGGATTAAACATCACGTTAGGACGTGAGAGTGAACGTAGGAACGTATATCCGAACCACTATAAACCTGGTGTCTTTTACATTCTGCACTTTACCTTATTGTCATTTCATATATCTTATATAGTGCATATAGTGCATCAGCTGAGATTTTCATTAAGTAAACAAGTTGGCACTTTCAAAAGAAACTAAAGAACGAGTCTAAACAAGTCCTATTAAACTTCCGCATATAATCTCTTCATCAGATTACTATAGTCATCTGGACCAGCAGACTTGTAGTCCAGTTGACATAGAAATCAGAAGAGGTTCCCAACTCTCTTGAAAAAGTTTTAAAGTCTATTCACCCCTCCCCTCTAGACTTTAATCCCATTCACTACTCGTTCAGGGACCAACACCTAGCTATAACTCGATCAATAATAACTTGAAACAGGCTCTTTGCTCTCCCGATCAGGGTGGGTAGACAAGATATTTAGGAAAAAAAAACCACTGTACGCGCCCCCAGATGCTGTCCCATTTCATCTTGAACCTCACAAGAGATGTTTCTTCTAGCAAAGAGCTCAGATTTGTCGAGATTGACTCTTTGACCTGAAGCTGCTTCATAGGTTGCGATGATGCCTTTAATCTTGTTGAGCTCTGGAAGGTTTACTTAGAAGAATAAAACGATGTCATCAGAAAAAAATAGATGTGAAATCGGGGACGCATTTCTTGCCCACCTTTATGCCCGTGATCTCACCTCTATTTTCCGCCTGATTGATAAGAGCCGAGAAACTTTCTACATATAGAAGAAAAAGGTAAGGAGATATGGGATCCCCTTGACAAAGACCCCGTTGGGGAGAAAAAATTCAGTCGGCTTCTCGTTAACAAGGATGGAATAGGAAACCGATGTTACACATCTCATCACCAAATTAACTTATGATTGACAAAATCCCAATTTTAGGCACATACTTCGCAAGAATTCCCACTCAACCCTATCATAAGCTTTACTCAAATCAAGTTTAAGAGCAAAAAAAAAAACCTTTTTTTTTACCATTTTTCTTCTTTATCATGTAGTGAAAAGTTTCAAAAACAATCATGGCATTGTTAGTGATAAGTCTATTCAAGATAAAAACACTTTGGTTTTGGAAGATCACATGGTTAAGGATACTCTTGAGCCTGTTTGCTATGACCTTGGAAATGACTCGAGAGATGACGATGCTTAAGCTGATGGGTCTGAATTCTTTTGGGGAGGTAGGGGATTTGACCTTTGGAATGAGAACAATAAACGTGTGGTTAAGGGGGTGGGGTCGGCTTCATTATTGAGAATATTCAAGCATGTAGCAACAAAAGATGACTCAACAATAGACCAGAAATTCTGAAAAAATAAAGGAGGCATACCGTCGGGTCCCGGGGACTTTGTGGGGTGCATCAGCTTCAAGGCCTTTTTTATTTCGTCTAGTGTGTACGGTTTCATCAAAGTCTCATTCATATCCTTTGTGACTGTAGACTTGACTGACTCTAGGACTCGGTGGGTATCACAATGACCATCAGAGGTGAAGAGCTCAATAATGGGCAGAGTCTACCACTGCACAACTGCCAAAGAAATTTGGGATACTCTTGCTGAAATGTGTGAGGGTACTAAAAAGATCAAGGAGAACAAGCTCCAAGTGGCAGTGCAAAAGTTTGAGCAATTCACAATGGAATCTGAGGAATCCATTGACAAATTTGCTGGTAGATTCGCTGATGTGATGAATGAGATCAACTCATTAGGCAAGGTGTACTCCAAAAGAGAAGTTGGACTGAGGATCTTGAGAAGTCTCACTCAAAAGTGGGATGTCTATGCTGTCATGATGCAAAATACCAAAGATCTTTCCACTATGCCTATGCAACAAATCTTCTCTGAACTCAAGGCTTATGAGTTCGACCATAACAGAAGAAAGCCTGTTGAGGAGCCTTCAATTCCCACAAAAGGAGTGGCATTAAAAGCCAAAACTGCTGAACTAGAAATGCATCTAACTAACTAAGAGCTGCCTAACATATTAGCTCCTCATCTAGCCTTATTCTATATGTTCTAACAATCTTAGAACATAATCATCTTGACTTAGGCATGTCTCAGGGGGTTTTGGTATTGAATCAAAACATATCTCATTTTATTCCCAACAGGGATTAAACATCACGTTAGGACGTGAGAGTGGACGTAGGAACGTATATCCGAACCACTATAAACCTGGTGTCTTTTACACACTACTACAAAAACTGGCTGTAGAGACACGCATAAGTGTCACCAATAGTAGTTTTTAGTGACGCTTTTGCTGTAGTGACGCTTAGTCTATGCGTCACCTGATTTGGCGTTTCTTTTGGTTGTTACAGTGACGCTTAAAAGCGTCATTGCAAATGGTAATTGTGACGCTAACCAGCATCACAACGGTGTGCTTTACAGACGCTTTGTCGCGTCATAAAAAAATTTATAACTAAATTAACTACCTCGTTTAGTGATGCATTTATGCGTCATGGAAACATTATTTGGTTATGCTAATTGGCGTCACGATGATGTGTTTTAGTGATGCTTTCTTGCGTAACAAAAAGTTTTATAACTAATTTAACTACCAAATTTAATGTCACATAATATTAGTACCAATAATGGTTATACATAGACCCCTAAAAACAGGTGAAGCATATATAATAATTTTATAATTTCATTCATTTATATCATAACAATAAAATATCTCCACCTGTAAAACATAAATAAACAAAGATATAACAATAATATATTAAATAGAAACAAACAAAGTTCAAAACATCTCAACTCAGATCTAAGTATCAACCACATAACTATCAATTACAATATTTCAAATTAAAGAAATTTAAAGATAAATTACACCTAAACTATGTGTGGCAAAATCCATTTTGCTATCTTCATCTTGCATCGTCCACTTGAACCTATAATAATGAATGAAATGGAAAATTATTAATACTTGAATTTCAAAAAGAAAAGCTAAAAAATAAATGAAATAATATCAAAAGAAAACTTATAAGATGCTTTAGCAATGCTACTAGCTTTCCCAACAACTTTAACACCTCCAAATTTCCAAATTCATATGGTTTGTATGCACGTTCAACACTTAACAAGTAACACACTTACATGATTCCCATACAGAATCAGATCCACAAAAAAAAAAAAAATTGGCACATTGCTTAAAAGACCTAAGAAGAGCATGTAAGGTTTAGATTTGGTTTAGCTTAACAACCCTTGATGTTAGTACTAGGAAAATTGTTGCAGAAATAAATGAATCAAATATGTAGATTATTAAATAAATAACAGAAAATAGTAGCAAACCAGGAGGTCATCCAAAACTTCAGGATTTAAGTTGCAAACACATAAAATCAGCATATATTACAGAATGACTGTAAACAGATTACTGCTTTCCTCAACAATATTTCTTGTGCTAGCACAATAAATATAAACACATATCGCTTTTTCCTTTTACAAATTTTTTGCTTAGGTTGAATTTATAATATTTGTGGTCAGCTCTTACTACTGTTTTTTCTTTTTTTGTTTGTGATTGTCAAGATATTTATCTACACCTATCAGTTCATGGTGATTGTCAAGATATTTTTTTATGTTTACAGATCCTGCCCTGCCAGATTTCTCTGTTTGCAGTTCATGAACTGATATGTTATTTTGCTACCATGAAGGTGATTGTTAAAAGGAATATTTACAGATCATATCAGGTTTCTCTGTAAAACATTCTGCTAGCAAAATAGAGGTGGGGGACTACATGCGAGATTCCAGCATATACACATTAATGTAAAAGACAAACAACTTCACACAAAAACCTGGTATAATTATTTTCAGCGTATACAAATTAATGTAAACATTGCTGATGTATAAAAAAGAGTCCAGGAACATCAAATTTCTCAAGTCAATACAAAGAAAATCACTAAGATCACAAGTCAAACACAAGAAAATCAAACTTCTCAATTTTTAGAACACTTGGCATCAGTGAAAACATTCACAACAATTTGGTGACTAATATCACAAGTCAACTACAAGAAAATTACTAATTTCCCAGCGAAATTTACAAATCTAGTCTATCTATACTATTGCGGCATAAATAAAAAGCTTATACTCCCAGGTGCACAAAGTAGATATTTTTAAAAAAACTACTGTTCAATATCACAATATATAGGACATATGCATATCCTAGTTTCATCTCTTTGAAGAAACACTATGGCACACAACAACTTCACAACAGTCTTAGCACATCATACCTGATATTTTCTCCATAAAGCCACAGAAGATCGACCATATATCTTGTTCAAAACTTTATGACCATTGAGAAAATAATGGCTAACAGTGGCAGTAATCAACATCTATTTAACAGCAACTCGTGCTAATAAATTCATTAATGATTAAACCTAAAGCTGAAGAAACTTCAAATAAATTCGAACACGTTGATCCACAACAATCAAGACATGCCTCATCAAAGAATTACATGAGAAACATCACAATTGCATAGCCTCCTAACAACAAATAACTCATACCTGAATCTTTGCCTATGACGTTTTCTATCTCGGTCTTTTTTCCTCATTGGAATTAAAAATTACCCAACACATGTAAAGCACAAGATGACTAGGCCTGTGAGCAAATGAAAAAATCAATTCAAGATAACTACAAGATAAATTGGGCCTGGTAAAAATATGTAGGCCGCCTCTTTCGATTCTGTCAAACTATTTAGACTCATGAAAATGAACAGAAATTGAACACATCGCTGAAGTGAAAACAGAAACAAAACAGAGTTGGAGTTTCTTGAATTTGGGGTTCTTCATTAAATCTGCCTCTGAATCAAAGTGGATATCCAACAATAACCATTCGGATCAGAAAATTAAGAAACTAAATCTAAATTGATTATGATTGAAGAATACCCAACAATATACACATAAGAATTTTGCGCTGGACAAGAAAGAATACACAAACCTGAGTGGCTCTCCATTTTATCTGCAACAGTAACTCTTCGATTGGTGGAAGATTTTGGCAAGATCGAGGTAAATTGCGTGGAAAGAGTTTAGGGGAGGATCACACGATTGAGGAAAAATTATAAGGATCACACGATTGAGAAAAAAATCTAGGGCAGAATCTCATGATTGAGAAATTTGGCAGCAAAGGTGAAAATTGGCGATGGAGACTAGGGTTTTAATTGGGATCCCACGATTGAGAAAGGAAGATCAGGCAGGGGAGAGAATATCATACTTAATTTTGTGCGGGATTTAATTAAAAAGAAAACCTATGAGCGGGAATAAATTTTAGTATGAGGGACTTTGAGAAAAAGATTAATTAAATTCAATTATAAAAAAAAAAGATTATGATAATTAAAAGGAAAAAAAATGAAAAATCCCATTTCCGGGAGTTGAACCGATGACCTCTTATTTAAATGAGGTGTACTCTAACCATGTGAGCGTCACTAAATTTAACTTAAAGTTAAAGCATCTTTATATATGTAATACGGTGACGCTTAATTAAAAGGGTCACCAAGAAAGGGTCACTATATGGGTATTTTTCTAGTAGTGACATTCTGAACTTTACCTTATTGTCATTTCATATATCTTATATAGTGCATATTGTGTTTTCAACTCTATTCAAAATCAGGCCATAACTTTCAAACCAGCATCAGCTGAGATTTTCATTAAGTAAACAAGTTGGCACTTTCAAAAGAAACTAAAGAACGAGTCGAAACAAGGCCTACTAAACTTCCGCATATAATATCTTCATCAGATCACTATAGTCATCTGGACCAGCAGACTTGTAGTCCAGTTGACATAGAAATCAGAAGAGGTTCCCAACTCTCTTGAAAAAGTTTTAAAGTCTATTCACCCCTCCCCTCTAGACTTTAATCCCATTCACTACTCGTTCAGGGAACAACAAGTGGTATCAGAGCAGTGGTTCTAACGGACTACTGTCTCTAGATTATCAGAAGACTTGAGGGAGTCTTTCTGTAGTACTCTTGAACATCAGATCTATCTTTTGAAAAAACTTGTTTTTGAAAACTCATACAGCATGAGTGCTAACATGCGTAAGTTGCCTAAGTTTTCAGTGGAGGATTATGATTACTGGAAGATCAGGATGAGGAAGAATCTCACATCAGTCCACTACAAGATGTGGTCAGTAATCACAGAAGGCCCAATCACAATCATGACAGTCAACACTGCAAATGGTGATCCAGAAGTACCAGTTGGAGAACTTGTCCTCAAGCCTATGAAAGATCTCACACCAGAAGAGATGAAGCAATCAAATCTTGACAACATTGCTTAAGATTACATCATGCAAACTCTTCCAAATGAGTACATTGCAAAAGTAATCCACTGTGAGACAGCTAAACACATGTGGGATGCATTGGCACTTCTCTGTGAAGGAACTGAGCTGATAAAGGAGAGCAAATTGTCAACAGCAGTCAAGAAGTTCGAACACTTTAAGATGTAACCAGAAGAGTCTATTGATCAGCTAGACAATAGATTTACCAAGATCATAAATGAGATTGAATCTCTAGGCAAGAAATACACAAATAGAGAGAAAAACTTGAAGATCTTAGACTCTCTAACCAGGAAATGGAGATTCAAGAAGACCATCATCAAGGATACTCAGGATATCAAGAAATGGTCTGCCCAAACTCTATTTCAGAATCTAAAAGCTCATGAATATGATCTTGAAAGAGAAGAAAACTCAGGAAGTGATGAGCCAACTACAACCCCATCTACCTCCAAGACTGTGGCCTTCAAGGCAGCCAATACAAAAGCTGCAAGTACCTCATCTGGCAAGACCTCACTGAAAACAGAAGACTTTGAAGGATCAGACATGAGTCTAAAAGAGCAAATGGCTCTTATGATCAAGAGATTTGAAAGGATGAACACTCTCAACAGCAAATATAGAAAATTCTACAGGAATTATAAAGATAGGAGAGCTGGTTCATCTTCTAGAGAATCAAGAGAAAGAACACCAGAAAGATATCCTAGAAAGGATGTGGAGTCATCTGACAGCCGAGGTTTTAGAAGAAGAGATGCCACTCCTCCAAGAAAAGGCAATTCAAATCAGAAACCTGGATCATGCTTCAATTGTCACAAACCATGACATTATGTCTATGAATGTCCAGAGCTAAACTTGGATGACAAAGAAGAAAGAAAGCCAAGAAGAGACAGAAGAAATTCAGACAAACAAGCAATGGTGACTGAAGAATCTGAATATCAAAGTGATGAACTTCCTACATCACCAGACTGTCAAATCTTCTCAGATGATTCAGATGATCTAGCTATGATGGCCATAGGTGAAAATGAGGTAAATTCCTACAAGACAACTTTCCATTCACCTATTTTTTCACAAACAGATGAGATAAACTCATCTGAAGGCGAATCTGAAGACACCTATTATCAATCTTTAAGAAAGGTAAAAGGTGATCTGGATATTGCCACAAGAGCTTTTATAGAAGTGGAAGAGGAGAACAAGGATTTAAGGAAAGAAATTACTAGGTTGAAAAAGGTTAAGTTTGATAACACCCCTGAGTTGGTAACAATGAATGAAAGATTGACCAAAGAAGTGGAACTTCTTAAAGAAGAAAATACCACAATAACTCAGTTGTATGAGGGGATGTTAGAAACTCAAGCCTTAGAAACCAAGGAATTTCGTTCATTACAATCTAAGTTCGATGATCTCTTCCAAGCACACAAGCTCTTAGAAAAGGAGAAGGAGTGCCTTAATCAAAAGATATCAGAGTTCAATAAAGCATCTGCCTCTATTGAAAGTATCTCTGAATATTATAGATCTAATGGCAATAAGATGGGTTTTGGTTATGATTTTAATCCATCAAAATCCTCTCCACCTGAGGGTAGTACACCTAATCAGTGTCCTACTCGATCACATGAAAAAGGTGAGTGTTCCAAACACAATGAACCTAATATGAACCAAAAGGCATCTGTACCAGCTAAGGCTAACTGTCCCAACACCAAAAATGGTAAGATGCAAGTTAACCCCAAGTCTGTACAGAAGAACAACAAACAGCCTAGACCATCTCGATTGAGACAGTCTCAGTTGTATGCTGCTCCAGCCAAGAAGAAGAAGTCTTCTTCACACAAATCTGTTCTCTTTGCACCCCCTATCTCTTATGATATTGTGAGAACAGAGGAGTATGGTCCATATAATCGTGTGCATTGTCCAGCTAATGCACCCAGGCCGAATGTAACTAGTCAAAAGATAATGTATGTACACTCCTATAAGAGGAAACCATTTGACTATTACTTAGCTGACACAAGTAACAAATCAGACCAGTCCAAGGTGTTAACTGGTAAGATTTGGTTCTGTGATGCCCGAGGGAAACAACTCAAGTTCTCAAGGTTGTTCAAACGACCAATGTATATGTGGGTTCCCAAGGGTAGTACTAACACCCAAGGACCCAAGACAAAATGGGTACCTAAGACTTAACCTTTCTTGCAGGAAAGGAGGGATCTATACAGAAGAGGAGGCCTAGCAGGGGAAACTTGGTACATAGATAGTGGATGCTCAACTCATATGACTGGAACCAAAGCCCTGCTGACCAACTATAAAGAAAAGAAAGGTCCAAAAGTCTTCTTTGGTGATAACGCGCACGGTAACACAAAAGGATATGGCACCCTTAAAAATGGTGACATTGAGGTACATGATGTATCATATGTAGAAGGTTTAAAGTTTAATTTATTATCTGTTTCTCATTTTTGTGACACTGGTTACTCAGTAAAATTCTCTAACGATGAGTGTCTCATAAGTGATAAAAGAACAAAACAAAACCTTCTAAAAAGATCTAGAAAAGGTAGTATGTATCTTGCAAATTGGAACAACTGTCCTAAGGATACATGTCTGCTTGTGAAAAGCCCTAAAGATGTCAGCTGGCTATGGCACAAACGCCTTAGTCATCTCAACTTTAAGACTGTGAACAAGCTAGCAAGGGAATCCAAGTATGCCTAATGAACTCTACTGTAAAGATCAGGTATGTGATGCATGTCAACAAGGAAAGTAAACAAAGGTCTCTTTCAAGACCAAGAAGACAGCATCAACCAGCAGAGTTCTTGAACTGCTTCACATGGATCTCTTTGGACCAATTACTCAAACCACACTTACAGGAAGAAAGTACACTCTCATTGTTGTAGATGACTACTCCAAGTTTACTTGGGTTATCTTCTTATACAAGAAGAGTGAAACTCAACAGAAACTTCCTGAACTATTGAAGAGAAAACAAGTAGAGAAAGGAGAACCTATTGTGAAAATTAGAAGTGACAAAGGCACTGAATTCATTAACTCTTATATTATTGCCTATTGTACTTCTAATGGTATTCAGCATGAGACAAGTGCAGCAAGAACACCACAACAGAATGGTGTAGCTGAAAGAAGAGTCAGAACACTCAAAGAAGCTGCAAGAACTCTCCTTGCTGAATTCTCTACTCCTAAGAAGCTATGGCCAGAAGCCATCAACACAGCTTGTCACACTCAAAATAGGTCAGGTATTCACAAAATTCATGAGAAAACCCCATATGAACTGTGGAAAGGAAGAAAACCTAGAGTATCTTACTTTCATATATTTGGTTGTATGTGTTTCATTCACAACAATGGGAAGAGTAAGTTGAATGCTTCTGATGCCAAAGCAGATGAGGGGATATTCATGGGATACTCCTCAACTAGCAAAGCATTTATAGTACTCAACAAACGAACCCTTCTTGTGGAAGAAACACCTCATGTTGTTTTTTATGAATCTTGTGAAAAGAATGAAGTAGAAACAGACTCAGCTGCAGATAAGATGAGGAAACTAGTGATCAAGTCCAGACCAGATGAGTTTATTGAAGTCAATGAACCATTCCCTGAAGAACCAGAGGAGGATAAACCACATAGACCTGTCACTAGATCTCAAACTCAAGCTGAGCAAGCTGACCAGAACCAAGATGCAACAATCCCAAATGCAAGGGGGAATGATCTCTTTGACACACAAGATACAGATGATGATCGACCAAATCAAGTCAACCCTCCTGATGGCAATAGAACAAATGAGAATCCAAGCTCATCTAATGCAGATACACCTGTGAGGCATACATGGAGAAACAATCATCCATCAAACCTCATCTTAGGAGGAGCAGACTCAGGTGTCAAGACCAGAAGAACACTGAATCAGAACCCCCAGTCCTCTATGTTCTGCTGGTGTGCCTTCTTGTCCAACATTGAACCAGCTGACATAGAAGAAGCAATGACTGATAGTAATTGGATCACTGCTATGCAAGAAGAACTAAACCAATTCGAAAGAAATGAAGTATGGGAATTGGTAGATCGTCCTGAAAACCACAATGCAGTAGGAACAAAGTGGGTATTCAAGAATAAGAAGGACGAAAATGATGTAATAACTAGAAATAAAGCAAGGCTAGTTGCAAAAGGATACTCACAATCTGAAGGGATTGACTATGATGAAACCTTTGCTCCAGTAACCAGATTAGAAGCCATTCGGCTGTTTCTAGCTTATGCATCATATATGGGCTTCAAAGTGTACCAAATGGATGTCAAGAGTGCTTTTCAAAATGGTATTCTGGTAGAAGAAGTGTATGTAGAGCAGCCTCCAGGATTTGAAAAAGGAGATCAAGTATATCGACTGAAGAAGGCTCTCTATGGTTTAAAGTAAGCCCCTAGAGCTTGGTATGACACATTGTCACAATTCCTACTTGACAATGGATACACAAAAGGCAAAGTTGATAGAACACTTTTCAGAATACAAGAAGGAGAAGACATTCTAATGGTGCAAATATATGTAGATGACATTATATTTGGATCACCCAATCAAGACATGTGCAAGAAGTTCTCTGAACTTATGCAAGGAAAATTTGAAATGAGCATGATGGGTGAGATGAATTACTTCCTAGGACTCCAAGTCAAGCAGAGTCCAGAAGGGATCTTCATCAATTAGTCCAAGTATACCAAGAGCCAATTAGAAAGATTCAAAGCTCTACAAAGCAAGACTGCAAGAATTCCAATGATGACTTCTTTCAAAATGGAACCAGATGAGTCTGGAAAGGCAGTTGACCAAGCTGAATATAGAGCACTGATTGGATCTCTACTATACCTTACAGCCAGCAGACCAGACATAACATTTGCTGTAGGAGTATGTGCTAGGTTTCAAGCAAACCCAAAGCAAAGTCATCTAGAAGCAGCAAGGAAAATCCTCAAGTACCTAAAAGGAACAGTCAACTTAGGACTATGGTACCCTGCTGATGACAATCTAGAATTGAGTGGTTACTCTGACTCAGATTATGGTGGTTGCAGAATAGATAGGAAATCCACATCTGGAACCTGTCAATTCCTAGGCAACAAGTTAATTTCATGGTTCTCAAAGAAGCAAACTTCAGTTGCAACCTCCACCACTGAGGAAGAATATATGGCAGCTGGAAGTTATTGTAGTCAGCTGCTCTGGCTAGTTCAACAACTCAAGGATTACAATGTAGAGGCAAGAGAAGTCCCTATCTACTGTGATAGCAGCAGTGCCATAGCCATCACTCAAAATCCAGTCCTCCACACAAGGTGCAAGAATGTCGACATTCGACACCACTTCATAAGAGACCACCTTGAAAAGAAGGACATCAAGATGGAGAAAATTCACACAGATATCCAAAGAGCAGACATCTTGACTAATCCCCTAGCTGAAGAAAGGTTCAAGACCCTATGCTACAGCTTAGGTCTCCTTGATCCAAGCACATGAAGAGAAAAGATCAGCTGAAGACCTCAGCTGATACAATTGCAGCAGACTAGGAGGATCAGATGAGGTGAATAGACACCCTCATCTTCAGGTAAGTACTTTCCCAATGAAGACATATAAAGCTGAGGGAAAACATAGAGTCATTTAATCAAGGGGGAATCCATGATACCTTAAGAATCCTTGATAAAATACTCTACAATCTGCATTGCATAATATATATATATATATTCAGAAAAGTTGAACAAAGTTAATTGGTACCTGTACTCAAGCAATGTATACATGTGTATCATAATAAACTATGCTTCATAAAATACTTTATTACTATACATGCATACAGTATACTATTGAGTTAAACTTGGTTGGATTAATACACCATCCTCACCGACTCAACAGTATGCAAGCACTGTACGGATTTCAAATAACTCTTGTCCAAAATCTATAATTTCTGCATTCCATAAGATAAAGTCTGAATATCTTTAAATGTGAACCCTTAGATCAAAAATCTCATTATTGATCTTAAGAAGTAGCTTTTCAGAAATTCAGACCTATCAACTCTATAGTTTTGTCATCTTTCACTCCACCACCTCATTTCTACCCCTATAAAAGGAGGAAGTTATGGGAATACCTAAGAACACAAATTACTAACTACTATTCTTGTTTCAGGTATGGAGAAAATCGAAAGAAGAGATGGCATGGACATCATCCCTCAATCAAAGTTTTGGGTGAAGGAGATGAAGATCTGTCCAGAAGATGGAGATGATGCAAATCAGCATACTTGGTTCACCCAACATAAGTATGTTCTTGAAAAGTAAAGGAATGAGAGACGTTCTAGTTGAAAAATAAAGTAGGAGAGATGCAGAGGATAAAGTAGCAAGCAAGCAGAGCTTCTTCTCCAGGGGGAAGTTCTACATGGAGAGCTTGTTACCAAAGGCTGTTGTGTCAAAACAAATCAAGGAGACAAGGTTCCTGCCTTTCTCTTCACACTCCATTGAAGCACCTTCCAATCTTCTCCCTCTTTCAAGAGAGGCGAAGAAATTCAATTAGAACACATTAGATGCTACAACCCATCTGATGATGAGGAACATCGGATGGTGAGGGCAACCTGAACCAGTGGGATGTCATCTAGGCTGATCATCTACATATTAATTTGATGGTCCCACATGGTTAAGGGGGAGAGATGAAAGATCCATCAAACCAGGTTGGATCATCACACACAGAAGATTTACTCAGCTACCCCAAACCTCTACTCAGCTGATCAGAAGACCAACTCAGCTGACCAGAAGACTTTCAAGAAAATCAGCAGACTTTTCGAAGAAATCAGAAGACTTCACTCTGCTGATCAGACCACTTCATTTCAGAGCATAATTAACATCTTTGATCATGTAATTCATTCTAGATTTGTTTCTGAATGTAATTAAAGAAATCGGCTTATATAAGGAATGCAATTTACTTATAGAAAACGACCTTGATGATCAATTTTTACTAAAATTTAGTCACAACGGCTATTTTTGGTAATGATGTCATTAGTACTCAATTACTGTTTTGCCAACGAATCATCAATTGACACATGACAAATTCAGCCGGCAAAATTAAAGGAATGGGCCGAAATCAAAGAAGGAAATCTTGGGTACTACTCCACATTAAATCAAATCTGACCGTTGGATTGTACAATCTTCAAGATTTGCTGGAGTATATATACAACCCTTAAACCATTCCTCAAACCCTTTCGCACACAAAACTCTATTGCTCACGATCACTCTCGTTCTGCAAATTTCTTTCAAACTCTCGAAACCTTACACTCAAAACTCAGAATGGGAATCATTGAAATCTTTGATGAGAAGACCAAGATCACAGGCACTCTAGATGCTGCGAAGTGGTCTAAGGAAGGGAAGATTTTCACGGAGAATGCTCTATATTTTAAGGGCGTTCACACAGCTGAGAACAAGGAGATACTCCTTCGTTGTCTCAACCTCAATCTCAGAGAATTTCTGCAAGCAGCACCTGCCAATGTTTATGAACAAGATATGCTGACTTTCTACTCAAACGCTGTGATGAACGGCTCACAAGTTGAAAGTGTCATGGGTAGACACACGGTCAAAATCACAAGAAAAACTCTTAAGGACCTGTTCTACCTACCAAGGGGGGAGGTAAACATCTCTACCTACATTATAGGAAGAGAAAAAGAATATATGGAGATGTTTACTAGTGGAAGAGTCAAGGCTGCTAATGCCTCTGGACTGAAGAAGTCTCAACTTGTTCACAAGTTTCAGACACTAATGGACATAGCAGGCAAGATGCTGCTAGGTAACACACTCAGCCATGATGCTGTTACCACTCTAAAGGTTAGAGTTATGGCTGCAATCTGGGATCAGATTGATGGAGATTGGCAAGGGCTAATTTTGGATAGAATTGCTCTTGAAGCCAAGAAGGTTTCCTTGGACTTACAATCTAAGGAATGGAAGGTAACCTCTACTGTCAGCTTTGTCAACAAGCTGAGTATTATTCTTCCAGAAATACTCCCAAAGAAGTACAAGATGGGTCCTGCTAAGAAGTATCACATCTCCAAATACTTCTTGAGGAAGGAAACTATTGATGAGGCAGCAAAATTGAAGGAAGAAAAGAAGAAGATGTTAGTTGAAGCATCTTCTAAAGATGTTGTTGAGGGAGCAGAAGAGTCTGCTCATGACTCTGCTGAAGAAGAAGAAGAGGAGCCTTCTAAAGAAGAGGCTCACCAGAAGACTGCTGAGGATGATGACAATCAGACCTTAGCACAAAGAAGAATTCTGATCAGATCTGGGCTCATTTCCCCATTTGATTCAGATGTCACTCCATCAGCCTCTCCTCTGAAGAAGGCAAGTATTTCTAATTCCTCTCTCACAATTACTCCTTCTAAGCTATCCAAGGGTCAGAAGAGGAAGAAGAACACTTCTTCTTTCACTAAGAAATCCAAGAAATCCAGGCTCCCTACTCCTATGAGTATAGCCCCAATTTCATCCTTTAACCCTACTGAAGAAGCCAACCCATCTGAACCTTCAAACACTGATTCCCAAATCCCTGCTGATACTCACACAGCAGAGGAGCAAGCCCAGCCTAACACAGCAGATGAACCAACCTTGCCTACCTCACAAATCCCTGCTGATATCCAACCAGCAGAGGACCAAGCCCCAGAAACTCAACCTTCTACTGATCTTCAAGTAGAAAATGAATCAGACCAGCAGACTCAATACCCTGCTGGTGCACAAGCCAATGAAGATCAATCTCACCCTCCTACCCAATCCGAAGATATCACTTCCCAAACCCCTGCTGATACTCACACAGCAGAGGACAATATCCCATCCACTCAATCTCCAATCCTCACTGCCCCTTCTGCACAAGAAGAATTGACACCAGCAGACCTGGCTCAAGCAGGCCCTTCTCAGCCTCAGTACAGCATGGTGCACTATCCTATGTGCATAAGAGAGAAAATAATGAGAATGAAGATAGCCAACCTGCTCAAGTCTACTATTCCTGATATTGATGAGGAGTCAACCCAGTTTGAACAAGTACTAAGGATCTGTACTTGGATTGAACTTCGAAGAGACGATGTGGATGACCTTCTTGAAGTCATGGAAGGAATGGGAGGAAAGGCTAACTTCCTCGACTGGGAATTGGAGCAAAAAGAAGTTGCTCAAGTCCAATCATTCACTCAACTACTGCCAGCAGAGGCTCTGACCGCAGTGTGCAACAGGATTCTAGGAATCCCATCTGAAGTTACCTCTGTCCCAGAAGATCCTTCAGATTAGCAGATAGCTGACAAAGCCCCAGGAGATGACTCAGCTACACCAGCACTGGCTAAGGACTCAACTGAACCAGCTGAAAAAGTAGAGATTGAAAAGGAAGTTGTAATCGTACCAGCTCACTTCAGGCCTTCAGATGACCTGACTCACTTTATTGTTCAATCAGATGATAAAGAAAGAATGATCATGTCCCATCTGGTTAATGCCACTACCTGCTTCCTCAATGAAGACTATCTATCAGTTGAAGAAAGATGCAAAGCATTGATAGTTCATCCCAAACCTCAAGGTACTGCCTCCACCCCTACCCCATCTGTTGACTATACAGAAGACATCTGCTCCCAGGTCAAAACTGCAATAGACTTGCACTTTGAGAAAGGCCTAGGCATGCAACTTGGAAGATATGTTGAGAAAGTTGTTAAAGAGCAGAGGACTCGTCTTCACGACCAGATTATTGATATTGAAGACAAGTTTAGTGAGGCACTTCATCAACAGATAGGAGAGTACTTGAACACTATTCAGAAGAAGGCTTCTGACTCCTCCAACATGTTTGCTGATCTCTATACTAATGAGATTACTCGCATGGAGACCACCTATAAGACAAGGATTGAGGATGCTGAAGCAAGAGCCACTGAAGGTCAAGCTCTTCTTAAATCAGCTGCAGAGGAGAATGAAAAACTGCAGACTCAGCTGAAGGAGACAGCAGCCAAATTGGAAGCACTTACAGCTAAGCTAGAAGCTGCCTCCTCCTCCAACTCTCATGCTCAGGTCTTAGAGCACAGCATCACCCACCTAACTCAAGTTGGCAAGGTCAATGCCATGGCTCTCAAGAAGACATTGCAGGTGGAAATTCTGAATGCCATGAAGCCTTTTGCGGCTGCCCTTGTTGAAGCCAAAAAGGGGGAAGATGTATTGATAAAAGCTCTTGAGAAGTCTACTGCACAGCAAGCTGTAATGGTAGTATCTCAAGATGAGCTGAATGAAACCTTGGGAGGTTTGAAAAGTAAAATCAAGAACAGACAAGGCAAAGAAGCTGTTCAAGAAGAAACCCAAGGTCCAGCCAAGAGTCTGACTCTCACTGCCCCCATAGAACAAGGTTCTGAAAGAAGGATGACAAGGAAAAGGAAGGCAGCTGAGCAAGCTCAGATAAGTGAGAAGTCAGCTCCAGCAGAGCCTACTGCAGAAGAGAAAGAGGCTTTAGAGCTGAAGAAAAGGAAGCTGCTTGAAGCTCAAGAGCTTAAGCAAAAGAAGCTAAATGATGCGAAGGCACTCAAGGCCAAATTTGATAGGAAGGTGGCCAAACTCAGGAAAGCACTAAAGGACAAAGCAAAGGAAGACATTATCCTAGTGTTTGATAGCACTTATGTGGATTATTTAGCCCTTCAAGATGAGCTACCAAGGTGGTATCCCCTGAAGAAGAAGTGGCAAATCCAACACCACATAGTGAGGAAATTTGGCCCTCTCCCTACTTATGAAGATGAATTCTTTCAGTTCAGTCAGTTCATGAACATTGAAGATCAAGAATTCTGGAAAGAAATAGTCAAGACAGCCAAAGAGCTTGACAACTGCAGAATCCTAACTCCTGAAGAACCTAAATGGGATGCACCTACTCTGATGTCAGGAAGAACAGACATGATAGAAGTTAAAAGGATTCTGGAGAAGATTTATCTTGAAGAAAATGTTACAGACCCGCAACACATGGAAGATGTTAGAACTCGTCTGTACATTGCCTTCCGCATTTGAAGATCAGAAGACCTGATGAAGACTACTTTAGAAGTTCAAAGAAACTATTACTTGTAATCTGTAAAAGCTCCATATATATTCAAGTACTAGTTCTTTTTGCTTACAAGACAAACTCTCATTGTCTTCATCAGATACTTCAATTTTTAAAAGTTTTCTTTTATAAACTATTATCTTATTCATTAAGAGCATTTATCAAGTAGAGTTTTGGCTTCATCAAAAAGGGGGAAATTGTTGGGATGTAAATTCACCCTAAGCCCCACTTGATGTTAGAATAGTTTTGATGGCCAAAACACTTAGAGTTTATAAATGTAATAGGATCAGCTGACCTTGTATAGAACAGCTTAGACTAGTCTTGTGTGATCATATGTATTGATATCAGCTGATCAGCACAACCCTGGCTTACATGCACGACCTCAAGATGAGAAGAGTAGAAGGCATGAAGACTAGAAGATCCTAGAAGACCAGTTAAGTAAGGTGCTTGTATACCTACTTATCTGATGGAGTCCAAGTTGAAGATGGCCTAAAGCAGCACAAAGAATTGCCAGATCAGAAGAGTATTACTCGACTGATATCAGAAAACAGAAGACATAAGGCAGAAGACATGAGACCAGTAGTGAAGATCAGAAGACTAGGAGCTCGTCCAGGACTCGGCTGATTCTAAAGTCATCTTGCAATTCAAATGAGGACTTACCTTACTTAGAAGATTGACATGATCCCAGGATTGAAGCAATCAAGCGGCTGGAATCAAGGAATCAAGCCAACATGGAAAGATTGCCCCAACGGCTAGTCAACTCCAACGGCTAGTTGCAACAATCACCACTATAAATACAAGAGGATGAGAAATCACAACATACGAAGTCACAACGAGAGAATTCAACAAGCTAAAAAAGCAAGCAAGAATAAAGCCATATTGTATTGAGAGTTCTCTAAGAGCCCAGAATCCATAAGAACATCTCTAGCTCTTAAGTGATTTCTATCCAACCAAAGAACCTGAATCCTATTCATACTGTATATCCATTGATTTAGGCATAGTGGTTAAGCAATTTATAAGCTTGAACCATTAGTTGGATCCATTCAAAAACCCCAAAACCCCCTCCATAAGGTTAAGTTTTTGAACCCCTGCAAAGTGCAAGTGCTTACAATCACTTGTGGAGACCGTAGCAGTTAGGACTGCTCAGATCAAAGTCCTACCCTTGGGACTATAAAGGACAAGCCCTTGTAATTTTTGGTAAATTAAAGAGATTAAACATCACGTTAGGACGTGAGAGTGGACGTAGGAACGTATATCCGAACCACTATAAACCTGGAGTCTTTTACATTCTGCACTTTACCTTATTGTCATTTCATATATCTTATATAGTGCATATTGTGTTTTCAACTCTATTCAAAATCAGGCCATAACTTTCAAACCAGCATCAATTGAGATTTTCATTAAGTAAACAAGTTGGCACTTTCAAAAGAAACTAAAGAACGAGTCTAAACAAGGCCTACTAAACTTCCGCATATAATCTCTTCATCAGATCACTATAGTCATCTGGACCAGCAGACTTGTAGTCCAGTTGACATAGAAATCAGAAGAGGTTCCCAACTCTCTTGAAAAAGTTTTAAAGTCTATTCACCCCTCCCCTCTAGACTTTAATCCCATTCACAACTCGTTCAGGGACAAACACTGGGCTAAAAGGCTGGAAAGAGAAGACCCTCACAAAAGTAGGAAGAGAAATCATCATCAAAAGCGTAATTCAAGTCATTCATACCTATGTTATCAGTTGTTTCTTATTTCCAAAGTCTTTGTGTGAGGACATCGAGAAAGCCATGGCTCATTTCTACTGGGGTGCAGTGGGTGAGGAGAGGAAGACCCATTGTTGTAGCTGGGAAAATATCTCTCGTTCTCAGGTTTCACGAGATTTTTTTCTTCAATATTGCAGTGGTAGCAAAACAGTACTAGAGAATTGCTAGGAACCCACAATCTCTCATACACAAAACCCTCAAGGCTCGTTACTTTCCACGATCAGAAATCGATGAGGCCACAATCGGATTCCAAACAAGTCACTTGTGGAGGAGCCTCCTCAAGGCACGACCGCTGGTTAGAGAAGGCACAACTTGGAGAGTTGGCAATGGTCAGTTGATCAATTATTCCAATGATAGATGGGTAATCATAAACACAACCTCAAAACCCCTTCCCCTCACAAATAGAACCGTTGTCTGGAATACTGTCTCAGACTTTATTGATCAGGAAAGGAAAGTTTGGATTGAAGATAAATTAAGGCAGTGCTTCTGTGAGTCAAATACCCACAAAATTCTTAGCATGCCCATTAGTGAGAAATTCCCTATTGATCGTCCCTTTTGGAGGTGTTCAAAGAATGGTTTGTTTTCGGTGAAGTCGACCTACCACCTCGCGACCCAGAAATTCTCAACCTGTGGTGTGAGCCTCCCATCACCAAGCACACCCAATAAACTTTGGAAGAAGATTTGGATCCTTCAAGTTCCTCCATCTATCCGACATTTCATTTGGAGAACCTGCATCAACTCACTTCTGACGAAAGAAAATATGGCTAAAAGAGGTATGGAGGTGAACCTGGATTGCCAGGTCTGTGGTCTCGAGACATAATCTACTTCTCACATTTTTTTTATGATGACCTGCAGCTGTTCATATGTGGGGTCAAAGCCCAATCCTAGCAGCCACTACTGATCACAATGCCTCTTTCAAGGAAACCTGCGCCCACCTTCTCGATCACCTCCCACAGGAGGGCTGCTCCCTCTTTGCCATTCTTGTGTGGAACCTTTGGAAAGCTCGGAATTCCCTTATCTTAGAAAATTTTTGACTCAACCGAGAATTATTATCCTACGCTCTATCCGGATCTTCCACGACTCTGAGCAAGCCTCTACTCTTAATCCCCTCATCGAGAAACCTTCTGCCCGTTGACAAAGGTGGAAATGCCCGCCCACTGGAAGACTCAAGATACACACAGATTGTAGATGTTGTTAATCCTTAAATGCCTTAACATTATCAACAACATCTTAATTTGACCTTCCGAGATTTTTTCTAAGTCCTTTCTGAAATGTTACATTAAATGTTGATCTAAATGTCACAGCATTTCTGGCAGAGTCTAGAAGCTTCTACAAGGATTTGGAACCTGGAAGATTCCAGAATATTGGAGAACGTCCTAGAAGAGCTAGAAGAGGCTAGAAGCATCTTAGAATGACCTGGAACGTGCAAGAAGGATCTAGAAAGATCATGGAAGTTGAGTTCCTAAAAAATAGGATCTCAATGTGGAAGCCTCTAGAATCAGCACCCCACTTCTATAAATACCGATTGAAGGCTTCTCAAATCAGTGTACTATATTCGATCAATTTCCTAGACCGAGCGTTCATCCCTGTTAGGAATTGTGGCCAGTAGTTTTACCTTTTAGTTCATACGTTCGTATCCCACCCGTATGATTGTGTACTTCTCTTATCTATCGAGAGTGTAATCATAGATAGACTAGCATTTCGACAGTGCGTAATCTCTTATACACTTAGTTCGTTTTTAGAACAAGGCACCTGCCTCGTTTGTAGTTTCAGTTGTGAATGTTATTGCTGTAACATTTCACACAACATTTGTACTTGAAGATAAGTATTGAATTTCGCCGTAAGGCTCGCATAGATTTTTATTTATAAAATCTATGTGAAAAAATATTTCCATTGTGTCACGTTTGTTTTTAGTGTTTCAAGTCTTCCGCTGTGAATCTTAATTTCTGATTTTCTGTTAGAGTCAGTGTTGTACAATTTGTCACAACATTTAGTACAACATTATTCTACTTAAACTTAAACACTACATATACAGAACACTTTCAGTTGGTATAAGAGCCGATACCTGATGACACTAGGTTAGATCTTTGGTCAAGTGTGTTTTTAGTGTAGGTTAGCAATGGAAACACATCACATATCCACGGCACTTAGGCCACCCGTTTTAGATGGTTTGAATTATGCTTATTGGAAGCCTAAGATGCGTATGTACATCAAGTCAGTTGATGAACGTGCTTGGAGGAGTGTACTTACAGGTTGGGAAGCTCCAAAAAGACCAGTAGACGCAGATGGTGAAATACAACTCAAGAGAGAAGTTGACTGGACGGCTGATGAAATAACAACAGCAAGCTACAATTCTAAAGCTTTAAATGCTATTTTTACTTCTGTTGATGTTTCAATGTTTAAAATTATATCTAACTGTTCTACTTCTAAAGATGCATGGGACAGATTGGAAGAGCATTGTGAGGGTTCAGAAAGTGTTCGAAGGACTAAGCTTCGAATGTTGGGGACAAAATTTGAGAATCTCCGAATGAGGGAAGATGAAACAATTACAGCCTACAATGAAAGGTTAAGTGAGATTATCAATGAATCACATTCTCTTGGTGACCCTATTTCTAATGTTAGAGTAGTTCATAAGATATTAAGATCTATTCCTAAAAGATTTGATGCTAAAATTTGTGCTATTGAAGAGGCAAAAGATACAGATAAGTTAAGTCAAAATGAATTAGTGAGTATTCTTAGAACATATGAAATAAACACTAATCAAGATGATGAAGCTAATGCTGATAAGAAAGTTGTGGTTTTTAAAGGGGAAACATCAAACACTTCTGAAGTTCAACCTATCATTACTGAAGTTGATTCTGATGAAGAACTGCTTGATGAATGCCTCAACAATCCTAACAACATTGCCTTGCTCACTAAGAACTTTAATAAGTTTCTTAAGAAATCTGTGAACAAATCTAGAAACATCCAGCCTAAGATTCAAATCAACACATCAACACCTCAACCAGAAAGGAGGAAAGGTCAATTCACACCAAGACCATCAAAGAGTGAAGGTAAACCAAGGTATGATCCTGAATTTCGAAAATCAGTTCAATACAATGCTTGTTCTGATTATGGCCATTATGCAAATGAATGTGCCAATACTAGACTTAAGCAAAAGCTGAACTTTAGTGCTACCTTGAGTGATGAATCTGATGATGATGATCTTGATGAGCTAAATCAGAATGAATATTCTAATTTTACCAGAATTGATTATAATGATTCCTCTGATGATGATCTGGATGAAACAGATTCTGATGCTGTACCTGATGCTTCAACATCTACAGCAACATCAGAACAGAGTCACCCAGATTTGAACAGTTTTAATGGTTTAGTTGATGATGCAGGAAAAAAGACTGATGACAATGAACACCAAAAGTTGTTAGATGATTGGAACAATCTGAAACTCACTCTTAATTCCTTGAATAAAGAGAATGAGGATCTGAAAGACACAATCACCAAGCTAGAGGTTATTCTTACCAAAAGAGATTTGTAAATCTGTAACTTAAAGGAGAAATTGATAAATTCCACCTTATGTTTCAAGAAATATTCCAAGAGTGCTTCTGAGGTAAATAATGCTATAGCTACTGGTAAGTCTAATAATCATGGTTTAGGTTATGATGGTACTACTGCATCTATTTCTGATAAATTTAGAAAACCTGTGAAATTTGTGATGGCAAATGTTGACACATCTGATGCAACATCTGCACAAACTGATCCTCACAAGGTTAAAAGGAAGTATATCTGTCATTACTGTTTCAAAGTTGGTCATATTCGTCCTTACTGTATAAAATTGTTTGAAGAACAGAAAACTTTGAAAATGCTGCATAATAAACTGTCACATTCTGGTAAACAGTTTATGAGATCTGCATGGAAACCAAAAACTACCTGTAATGTTGTTCACACCTCCTTAAAAGCATGTCTACCTGATTTGTGGTACTTTGATAGTGGTTGTTCTAGACATATGACAGGTCGTACTGATTTCTTATCTGATTATGTGACCTTAAATAGTGGTAGTGTTACATATGGTGGAGGTTCTAAAGGAAAGATTATTGGTAAAGGGACTTTGAATGTTGAAGGATTTCCTAAGCTTAAAAATGTCTTACATGTTGATGGCTTACTTGCAAATCTGATTAGCATTAGTCAACTTTGTGATGATAATTTGCATGTGAAATTTGATAAAGATTCATGTTATGTTCTTAATAAAGATGAAGTTTGTGTCATGACTGGTACTAGGTCAGCTGATAATTGCTATCTTATTGGAACAAATATGTGTAACTTGTCAAAATATGATGAAAATGTTTTATGGCATCAAAGATTGGGTCATGCAAATTACAGAGCAATGCAAAAACTAATCAAAGCAGATGTAGTAAAAGGAATTCCAAAACTGAGGTTTCACAATATCACTGTATGTGGACCATGCCAAAAAGGTAAGCAGGTAAGAATGTCGCACAAAATGCTATCACATTGTACTACACATCGATGTTTTGAATTACTGCACATGGACTTGATGGGTCCTATGGAAACTGAGAGCATTGGAGGAAAGAGGTATTCCTTAGTTGTGGTAGATGATTTTTCTAGATATACCTGGGTAGAGTCTTTAAGAGACAAATCTGAAGCATTTGCTGCATTTAAAATTCTTTATAAGAGGTTCAAAAATGTGTTTAACTTAAAAGTTGGCCGTATTAGAACTGATCATGGTAGGGAATTTGAAAACAGCATGTTTAATGATTTTTGTGATAAAAATGGTATCTTGCAAGAATATTCATCTCCTAAAACTCCACAACAAAATGGAATTGTTGAAAGAAAGAATAGAACTTTACAAGAAATGGCTAGAGTTATGCTTACATCCAAATGTCTTGCTAAGAAATTTTGGGGAGAAGTATTGAATACTGCATGTCATGTTATTAATAGGGTTTTTATTCGTTCTGGCACAAGTCAAACACCTTATGAGATCTTGAACAACAGAAAACCAAGTGTGAAATATTTTCATGTATTTGGTTGTGTGTGTTATATTTTTAATGATAGGGATCAACTTCATAAGTTTGATTCTAAAAGTGATAAAGGTTTCTTTTTAGGCTATTCTAGAAATAGTAAAGCTTATAGAGTATATAACCTTAGAACTAACACTGTTCAAGAATCTGTTAATGTTGTCTTTGATGATGATAAAGGTCTTACAGATGACAAAGATGAAGAAGATGTATCACAGGTTACTGATAGTTCTGAGAATACACTGAAGTCTGAAAATGTTGCACCGAATGTTAACACATCTGGGTCAACATCTACAGAATAGTCAGTTGTAACTTCACAGAATGACCAGTATGTTCCCAAAACGAATCCTTCTTCAAGAATAGGTAAAAGTCATCATTCTGACCAGATCATAGGTGATGCTACAGTTGGAGTGCAAACAAGAGGAAGAGTAAGATCAAACAAGGTAGATGTGGTAAGAACAATATGCATGTCTTCTACACTACAAAAAATGCTTAAATTAGAGACCAAAGTTTTGAGACCGTCATAAAACGGTCTCAAATAAAGACTGGTTTGAGACCATTTTGAAAAAACTACGAATTTTGAGACCGATTTCATTTCAGTCTTTAATTTTATGTATTCAGACTGTTTAGAGACCGTATTGGTGGTCTCTAACCCGAAATTAAATTTCTGATTTTAAATTTTGTTTTGAGACCGCATTAACAGTCTTTAATTGGTATTAAAAATTCCAATTCCCAAATTTTATTTTGACCGCCATTTTTGCCCGCTCATTTAGAGACCGTTTTGTGAAAACGGTCTCTAACCCGCTTATAAACCCGTTTGTAACCCGTCTATAAACCCTAGTTCATTTGTACCGCCTCTTTCACTTTCACCCTATGCAATTTCTCACGACCCTCGCGATTCTCTCTTGCTCTCTTGCTGCGACAAGAGCTGGCAAATTGGATCGTTCGACCCGGCCCATCTGGCCAAGCGATATTCGTGGGTTGGGTCGGGTCGGTCCATGAATTTGTCAGGCCTATAAAATGTGAGCCCAACCTAGCCCACTAGACTTGCGGGCCGGCCCAGCCCATGAAATAATTTTTAAAAAAAAAAATTAGCAAAAATTATACTCCCTCCGTCCGCCTATAAGTTTCTCACTACTTTTTGGCACAGAGATTAAGAAAAGTGATTAAATAATAGATATAGTACAAGTGATGTGATTGGAAGAAGGAGAGAGATAGAGAGAAAAAGTAAAATATAAAGTGAAGTGTAAGAAAAAGTACTTACCAAAAAAGGTATGGGAAACTTATAGGCGGACGGACTAAAATGGTAAAATGGGAAACTTATAGGCGGACGGAGGGAGTATATATAAATGTTGTATTGGTCACATACTCACATATAATTTTTATTTATACAAATAATAATAATTAAAAATATGCAATACTAAAGTATTAACTATACATAATTCATAAACGATTATAATCAGTATAACATTACACTCTATAACAACTTCAACTAAAATTATAAATAATTCACAAGTTCAAATTTTAAAGTCAAAATAAAATAAAAATACAATAATATTTAAATATAAAATACTTTACTTATTTTAATTATCTATTTGTTTAAAGAAAAAATATTGATCGGGCTAAACGGGTTGTCCATGGGCCAGCGGGCCAAATTCAGCCTAGCCCATTAGGCCCATCGGTTCCATCGGGTCAGGTCAAATAGGCCCAATTCTATATGGGCCTCTAATTTTAGAGCCCAACCCATACTATGTTCCGGGTTGACCGAGCCAGCCCATCGGATCGGGCCCAAATTGCCAGCTCTAGCCGCGACGACTCCAACTCCGTCCATGTTCTTAAGAAGATATCGCTGACGCCGCCTCTTCGTCGCCGCCAGTTGGTTATCAAACGTCTCCACCGAATTTAAGTTAAGGTAATTTTTGGATTTTTCTATTTTTGAGATTCTGTTTGAAAGAATTGATACTAGAATATTAAAAGATGAGATAAATAAATTGATGAGAAAAAAATATTATATGAGTATGAGATTAAATATAATAAAATTATAAATAAAATATAAGTGATGTGATTGAGAAAGAGAAGGAGAAGAGAAAAAATAATATGAAAAAAAAATTGAATTAGAAACTTATTGTGGAATTTATAGTGGGATGGAGGGAGTATATAATAAAGAAATTAATTAATACATATATAATTAATTTTAAAAATTACACAAGACAATTACTTGTCAAAGTGGTGGGTGCCCAGTAATGGGCACCCATCCACCCGGGATCAATTCCCACCAAGATCAAATAAATGGTCATTTAAATAAAGTGGGTGTGGGTGGGTATGGGGTTCGGGTCGGGTGTGTGGGTTCGGATGTGGGTTCGGGTGGGTCGGGTTAGGGTGGGTGTGGGTTCGGGTCGAGTGGGTGGGTCGGGACATGACGGGTGTGGGTTCAGGTCGGGTGGGTCACGGCGGGTGTGGGTTCGATTCGGGTCAGGTGTGGGTTTAGTTCGGCCGCGTGGGTCGGGGTTCGATACCGGATGTGGCAGTCTCTAAATTAAAGACCGTCTTGAGACCGTCTCAGGGCCCGAAAAAATTTCGGGCCGACCAATTGTTTGAGACTGTTTGTAGACCGCTACAATTTAGAGACCTAAAAAAATCGGTCTATAATTTGAGACCGATACATGAAAACGGTCTCAAAATATTTAAAACGAACCTAATAGTGACCAACCAAAAACGGTTTCAAAACGATCTCTAATGCGTTTAGAGACCATTTTTACGGTCTCTAATTGGTTGTTAATTGAGGTGTTTTTTGTAGTGCTATGTGTAATGTTGTAAATGCTGAATGCTATTTATCTGAAATTGAACCTAAGAGTGCTAAAGAAGTCTTAACTGATGAAAACTAGATTAATGTTATGCATGAAGAACTTGGTCAGTTTGAAAGAAATGAAGTGTGGACACTTGTTCCAAGACCTAGTCATACTAATGTCATTGGAACAAAGTGGATATTCAAGAATAAAACTGATGAATCTGGTAATATTGTTAGAAACAAGGCTAGGTTAGTAGCACAAGGTTACACCCAAGTTTAAGGAGTTGATTTTGATGAGACTTTTGCACCTGTTGCTAGGATAGAATCTATTAGATTACTGCTAGCTATTGCATGTTTTATTGATATTAAACTTCATCAAATGGATGTAAAGGCTGCATTTCTAAATGGCATATTGAATGAAGAAGCATATGTTGAACAACCTATAGGATTTGAAGATCCACAATACCCTAATCATGTATATAAACTTAAGAAAGCATTGTATGGTCTTAAACAAGCTCCTAGAGCATGGTATGGTAGGCTTACTGACTTTCTTTTGGAATATGGATTTATTAGAGGAGAAGCTGATAGAACTTTGTTCATTATGCACACTGAAGGAGATTTACTTATTGCACAAATATATGTTGATGACATTGTGTTTGGTTCTACTTGTGATAAAATGTTGAATAACTTTGTTGAGGCAATGACTGTAACATTTGAAATGAGTATGGTTGGAGACTTGAACTATTTTCTAGGTCTTCAAATCAAACAATGCAGTGATGGTATTTTCTTCTCCCAGAGTAAGTATGCTAAGAACTTGGTTAAAAGATTTGGTCTTGAGAATTCAAAACCAATTAAAACTCCTATGGGATCTACTTTGAAACATTGCAAAGATAGTGCTGGAACAGATGTTGATCCAACACTTTATAGATCCATGATAGGCAGTTTACTATATTTAACCTCTAGTAGACCAGATATTATGTATAGTGTGTGTGTTTGCGCTAGGTACCAAGCTAATCCAAAGGAATCACACCTGAATGCTGTGAAGAGAATCATCAAGTATGTTTCAGGTACAAGTGACCTTGGAATCTGGTATACTAAGGACACCAACAACATTTTGATTGGTTATAGTGATGCTGATTGGGCTGGAGATATAGATGATAGAAAGAGTACGAGTGGAGGATGTTTTTACATGGGTAACAATCTTGTATCATGGCATAGCAAAAAACAGAATTGTGTTTCGCAATCCACTGCAGAATCTGAGTATATTGCTGCTGGAAGCTGTTGCACACAACTCTTGTGGCTGAGCAAGATGTTCCATGACTATGGTATTGAGAATGGTATACTTACAATCTTTTGTGATAATACTAGTGCTATTAACATTTCTAAGAATCCTGTACAACACTCACTCAATAAGCACATTAGCATAAGACATCGCTTTATAAGAGATTTAGTAGAGAAGAATATTGTAAAGTTGGAGTATATACCTACTGAAAAACAAAATGCTGACATCTTTACTAAAGCATTGGACCATGAGAGATTCTCAATCTTGAGGAAATCTCTTGGTATGAGCACTATCTGAAAAATTCGGATGGATGTTGTCACAAATGCGGTAGCATTTGGGACAACATCATGGGTTGTATAAATTTTATAAGTTGAATTTATTTCTTACTTAGTTAAATAATTCATTTGTAAAATATCTACGAATCTAAGAACCTTGGAGTGCAAAAATAAACGTCTTACACCTCTCAAATGCATAAAAATGAGAATGTTATTAGCATACTAAAAGATGTACCAAATCACTGAGTAACTATGGAGCACGGAGATCACTACTACGATGCCTTCTTTTCAAAAGGTGATATTTGGTAAAAACATCAACATATTTGTAATCCATTAAGTAAGTATGGGGCACGGAGTTTGCTACTACGATGTACTCTACAGGAACAATGGATCAATAAAAATTAGATGCTATAACACAAAAAGAAAAAAAAAATATGGTGCAACACAAATGAAGCAAATTCATGTAAAAACCGTGTTGAGGTGTTTGTAACAGTTTTGAGCACAACATTGCCTGATTCGAATTTATTTTTATCTGTTGTAATTATTTAATTATTTATTGAGGTTTATTTTATTTATTTAATTATATACTAATCCACGTTTTTATTTTTCAGATTACGCTTGGACTAAGTAAAAATTCTAGAAACTTCTTAATTACTTAATTAATTAATAAAATTGATTTTTCCCACTAATTAAACCATGATCTAGGTTGTGGCTAAAAATGTGGAGCACTATCAAATTATTTCCGGAATTAATCGTGTTAACCTCCAACTACACACATTCTCTCTATAAAACTCAATTAACTATGATTAATGTTGCTAATTGTCTTTGTCGAGCTGTGTTAAGTACTTCATTTGCAGAAATTTCTCTTTGGCCGTGTATTTCCCAAATTTACTGCATACACTCTCAAAAACCTACCTTGGAAATCCAACCGATTCTTCTTAATGGCTGGAAACCACCCTCAATCACACTCTCACTCACACTCTGCTCCTGAATCTTCCGATCTAAACGCCCAAAATTCTCTCGATCTTCTTGCTTCAATGGCCTCACAACAGTCAAATTCCTCAAATGCCGACACCAATGTCTCTACATCTCCATCAACAACCACTCATGTTCCACAAACTACTCCACCAACTACCCACATCCCACAAGACTCAACTGTTGAAGAATTCACTAGGGCTGTTGAAGAGGTATCCAACACTCTTCGGGCTACTGGTCATCTACCTGTGATGACGTTCGGAGATATCACTGTGGATATCTCGAGCTATTTGGCCGAACAAACTGCCCAAATGGCTGCTGCTGCAAAAACCCCCCAATTCTTCAAACCCTACTGAGCCTGCTGAACCAGAACAGAATGTGGAAACCGTTGCTGAAGGAGAAGCTAGTGCTGATGCATCCAATTCTGAAGATGTCGAAATGGAGGATGCTGAAGCCTCTAATGATGGTACAAACTCCTCTCTCTCACCCTCTGATGAGTCTGCCCCTGTTCCTCTTAAGAAAATGGTGTAGAAAGGGAAACGACAGAGAAGCCCTGTTCAAAGGAGGAGGTCAAACCGTGTCTTTACCCGAATAGATTACTCTGAATCTATGAGGAAGAAGAAGAAAGCCGGAGCTGATGCTAGTGAACCTATTCAGGTGTTTACTGATTCTGAAGAAGAGGTTGAAGCTGCTCATGTTGCTGCAAAGAAACCAAAGAAAGTTGCTGTTAAGAAACCAATTGAGAAGAAGATTGATGCTGATCCTAAAGGAAAAGGGAAGGCCAAGATGATCCCTGAAGAAGAGCCTGCTGAATCAGACTCTGATTCTGATTTCAATATTTGCCTAAGAGATATGCAAGAATCTCTTAAGAAGAATGCTGAGTCCCTTGATGCTGCAAAGGAGTCCACACCAGAACCTGATGATGGTGGAAGTGGAGACTCATCTTCTGAGGCAAAGAGCTCATCTGCTGAGGCAAAGAGCTCATCCAAAAGCTCCTCTGAACATGATGGAGATTCTGATCCTGATGAGGAACAACCTTCTGAGGCAGAAAGTGAAGGTGTCTCTGATCACTCTAATTATGTTGAGAAAAGGTTAGAAATTTACTCTAAGAGGAAGTTGTTGATTGAGAAAAGAATTAATGTGCCTGATTTTGATAGTAAGTGAATGATTAAGTTCTTAGAGGATAGAAATCTGTTGAATGCTGTTACATTTGGTAAAGCTTTTCTGACTAATTGGTCATATGAATTCTATGCTTGTATGAAGAAAAGTTCTGGTAGGAGAAGTTCTAGATCTTATGGTACTATTAATTTTAGGGGGAGGGATGTGCCATTCACTCCTGAACTTATTAATGAGTTCCTGCACACCCCTAATGTTGATGAGGATGAGGATCCAGATATGGATGTTGTGATTACTGCAATCACAGGGGGTAGAAAGACTAAGTGGGCTAGGAAAATGTTGGCTAGACACTTAACCTCCTTACATTATGTTCTGTATAAGTTGATTATTTACAATTGGATCCCCACTACCAACACCACTAAAATTACCAGAGATCAAGCCATTCTTATGTATAGGATTTCCATACTTAAGAAGTTCAATCTAGGCCACACCATTTTTCACCACATGAGGAAGTTTACTGGGAAAACTACTGGGAAAGGAAATCTGCCCTATCCAGTCTTGATTTCAAACTATTTGAAGCATCATGGCTTTACTGCCAAGAAGACTGATGTTTTGAGGGGGAGAGTGCTACTGCTTGCTGTTGCTCCTGCCTTATTGATTGGGGACAGAGTGATTGATCTGCCCTTAGTTGCCCCTGGTACTGATAGTCCACAGAGAACTTCCAGACCCTCAACTACTGATCATCCAGAATCATCCAGATCAAGATAGAGAAATGCAACCCCAAATGTTGAGAACATCCGTATCAACATTTCTGGTAATGTGTATCTTTCACAGGAATTCATCAAACTCCAACTCCAACACTTGCAGGAAACAATTGATGAGCTCCAGTTCCTGAAGGACAGGTGGACCAATCTGCTTTCACCTACAACAGGGGGAGTACCGCCACCATTGAACTCCAATGTGGTGATTGAAGAGATGGTTGCTGATGATGGAGTTCCAGCTGCTGCTGCTGGTGATGGACCTGATGCTGGAGATGCTGGAGTGGCTAATGTAGTTACACACCTTGCATCTACTTACTTTGTTGATGAAGGAGATGATGATGCTGACTTGGAGACCTTGTATGGTGATCTCCATAGAGGAAGCTGCTAGACAGGGGGAGATCTGAATTCCATAATGGCTATGGTGCAGGAAGATGATGCTGCAGCTGTTACCACAGCAATATATGCCATTTATTCAGTTCAATCTCTGTAACTAATGTTTAAGTGTGAATTCTGAAATTCTGATACACTTGTTATTTATTTTTCTAGATAGGCTGTCTATTGTTTTGCAACTTGCTTAATTATGGTTCCACTTGATATTTGTTTACTGCCTTTGCTTAAATTGTTTACAGGTTATCATGTGTCTACTGCAGGTTGCTTAGTTGTTTGTTTTGTCCAGAGTTGTTGTGCTTTTGCGCTGATGCTTAAGCTATTTTGTTTATTGCTCTGATTTTGTTGTTTTTGTTGTGTCTTACTTAGATTCTAAGTTAATTTCTTCCAGTTTAACTTATGATCTTAGTAAAGTTACTTATGTTGTGAATAAGTGTAGTGTTTATACTTGTTCTATTTTGGATAAATTTTATCTTGATCTTATGGCACAGATCATTGTAAAATTATCCTTGATCTTCATTTGATTTGATCCAACGGTTACAACAGGTATTGTCTTGACTAATGCTTAGCAATGATGTCAAACTCAACTAAGTACATAATACTGAGTATATATAGAAATATATGTGCATCAGGTGTGTTGTAGTCGAAAGGTCAAATTGGGGGAGATTGTAGATGTTGTTAATCCTTAAATGCCTTAACATTATCAACAACATCTTAATTTGACCTTCCGAGATTTTTTCTAAGTCCTTTCTGAAATGTTACATTAAATGTTGATCTAAATGTCACAGCATTTCTGGCAGAGTCTAGAACCTTCTACAAGGATCTGGAACCTGGAAGATTCCAGAATATTGGAGAACGTCCTAGAAGAGCTAGAAGAGGCTGGAAGCATCTTAGAATGACTTGGAACGTGCAAGAAGGATCTAGAAAGATCATGGAAGTTGAGTTCCTAAAAAATAGGATATCAATGTGGAAGCCTCTAGAATCAGCACCCCACTTCTATAAATACCGATTGAAGGCTTCTCAAATCAGTGTACTCTATTCGATCAATTTCCTAGACCGAGCGTTCATCCCTGTTAGGAATTGTTGGTCCCTGAACGAGTAGTGAATGGGATTAAAGTCTAGAGGGGAGGGGTGAATAGACTTTAAAACTTTTTCAAACAGAGTTGGGAACCTCTTCTGATTGCTATGTCAACTGGACTGCAAGTCTGCTGGTCCAGATGACTATAGTGATCTGATTGTTAAGGTTGTATGCGGAATTTTGGTGGCCCTTGTTTAGACTCGTTCTTGTAACTTGTTCTACTTAATGAAAATACTCAGCTGATGCTGGTTTGAAAGTTATGGCCTGTTTTAAAGAGTGTTGAAATAACAGTATGCACTATATAATAATGAATGTAAAGGCAGAAATGTAAAGTGCAGAAAGTAAATAACACCGGATTTATAGTGGTTCGGATATACGTTCCTACGTCCACTCTCACGTCCTAACGTGATGTTTAATCCCTTTAATTTCCACAAATTACAAGGGTCTTGTCCTTTATAGTCCCAAGGTTAGGACTTTGAGATCTGAGCCGTCCTAACAGCTGCGGTCTCCACAAGTGATTGTAAGCACTTGCACTTTGAGGGGTTCAAAAACTTTAACCTTTCGGTGAGGGTTTTGGGGTTTTTGAGATGTATCCAACTAATGGTTCAAGCTTATAATTTGCTTAACCACTATGCCTAAAACAATTGATATACAATATGAACAGGTTTCAGGTTCTTAAGGGTTGGACAGGAAGCACTTAAGAGCTATGGATAATTTAATGGATTTCTGGCTCTTGGAGAACTCTTGGAACAGTATGGCTTTTGCTTGATTGCTTGCTTAGCTTTTGAATTCTCTCTTGTGACTTCTTGTGTTTGTGATTCCTCATCCTCTTGTATTTATAATGAAGATTGGTTACAACTAGCCGTTGGAGTTGACTAGCCGTTTGAGCAATCTTTCCATAATAGCTTGATTCCTTGATTCCAGCCGCTTGATTGTTTCAATCCTGGGATCATGTCAATCTTCTAAATAAGGTAGGTCTTCGTTTGAATTGCAAGATGACTTAGGAATCAGCCGAGTCCTGGAAGAGCACATACTCTTCTGATCTGTACTTCTAGTTTTCTGACTACTCTTCTGGCCTTAGGTCTTCTGTCTTCTGATATCAGACGAGTAACACTCTTCTGATCTGAAAATTCTTTGTACTGCTTTAGGCCATCTTCAATCTGGGTGTCCATCAGATAGGTAGGTATACAAGCACCTTAACTTATCTGGTCTTCAAGGATCTTCTAGTCTTCATGTCTTCTACTCTTCTCATCTTGAGGATAGGCATGTAAGCCAGGACTGTGCTGATCAGCTGATATCAATACAGTTGATCACACAAGACTAGTCTAAGCTGTTCTATACAAGCCAGTTGATCCTATTACATTTATAAACTCTAAGTGTTTTGGCCATCAAAACTATTCTAACATCAAGTGGGGCTTAGGGTGAATTTATATCCCAACAATTTCCCCCTTTTTGATGAAGCCAAAACTATACTTGATAAATGCTCTTAATGAAATAAGATAAGAGTTTATAATATGCTAAAACTGAAGTATCTGATGAAGACAATGAGAGTTTGTCTTGTAAGCAAAAAGAACTAGAACTTGAATATAGATAGAACTTTTACAGATTACAAGTAATAGTTTCTTTAAACTTCTAATGTAGTCTTCATCAGGTCTTCTGTTCTTTAAATGCGGTAGGCCAGGTACAGACGAGCTCGAACTTCTTCCATGTGCTGCATGTCTGTAACATTCTCCTCTTCATAAATCTTGTACAGAATCTTCTTGATTTCAATCATGTTGACTCTTCCTGAGTCCAGAAGGGGTGGTTCCCATTTGGGTTCTTCAGGAGTTAGGATTCTGCAGTTGTCAAGTCCTTTGGCTGTCTTGACAATTACTTCCCAGAACTCTGGATCTTCAAAGTTCATGAACTGGGAGAATTGGAGAAATTCTTCTTCATAAGTAGGAAGAGGGCCAAATTTCCTTACTATGTGGTGTTGAATTTGCCACTTCTTCTTCAGAGGATACCATCTTGGTAGCTCATCTTGAAGGGCTAAGTAATCCACATAATTGCTATCAAACACCAGGACCTTGTCTTCTTGTGCTTTCCTGAGTTTGGCAATTCTTCTTTCAAATTTGGCTTTGACTGCCTTCGCATCATTCAGCTTCTTTTGCTTAAGCTCTTGAGCTTCAAGCAACTTCTTCTTCTTCAACTCTAGAGCCTCCTTCTCTTCTGCAGTAGGCTCTGCTGGAGTTGGCTTCTTGCTGGTCTGAGCTTGCTCATCTGCCTTTCTTTTCCTTGTCATTCTCTTTTCAGGGACTTGTTCTTCAGAAGCAGTGATCTGAAGAGTTTTGGCAGGAGCCTGAGTGGGTGCTTGGGTATCTCCTTGAGCAATTTCTTTGCCTTTGCCTTGCCTGTTCTTGATTTTGCTCTTTAAACCACCCAAGGTTTCAGTCAAGTCATCTTATGCTACTACCAGTTCAGCTTGCTGGGCAGTAGACTTCTCTAGAGCCTTTATCAACACATATTCCCCCTTTTTGGCTTCAGCAAGTGCAGCCGCAAAAGGCTTCATGGCATTCAGAATTTCCACCGTCAGAGTCTGCTTTAGAGCCATGGCATTGGCTTTGCCAATGTGGGTCAGATGAGTTATGCTGTGCTCAAGAACTTCAGCATGAGAATTGGACGAGGAGGCAGCTTCAAATCTAGCTGTAAGTGCTTCCAACTTGGCTGCTGTCTCCTTCAGCTGAGTCTGCAATTTTTCATTTTCCTCTGCAGCTGATTTAAGGAGAGCTTGTCCTTCAGTGGCTCTTGCTTCAGCATCCTCAATTCTTTGCTTGTAGGTGTTCTCCATGCGGTGCATCTCATCAGTGTAAAGATCAGCAAACCTTTTGGAGGTGTCAGCTGACAACTTTTGATAGGTACTTAAGTATTCTCTTATCTGCTGATGGAGTGCTTCACCAAACTTGTCTTCAATGTCAAGGATTTGGTCACGAAGACGGGTCTTCTGTTCCCTTGCAGCTTTCTCAACATATCTACCTAGCTGCAGGCCTAAGCCTTTCTCAAAGTGCAAGTCTATTGCAGCTTTGACCTGGGAGCAGATGTCTGCTGTATGGTCAACAGATGGGGTAGAAGTAGAGGGTGTACCTTGAGGCTTGGGATGAACAATTACTGCTTTGCCTCTTTCTTCAGCTGATAGGTACTCCTCATTGAGGAAGCAGGTAGTGGCCTTGGTCAGATGGGTCATCATTCGTCTGCCCGGATCCTCTTGATTTTCAATGAAGTGAGTCAGTTCGTCTGAAGGTCTGAAGTGAGCTGGTATTCTGACTACTTCTCTTTCAAATTCTTCTTTGTCAGCTGGTGCAGCTGAGTCTTCAGCAGGGGCAGCTGAGTCTTGAGCAGGGGCAGCTGAGTCGTCCACCAAGGCTGGTGTAGCTGATTCCTTCATCTGTGCTTGTTCAGCTGTCTGCTGATCTGATGAGTCTTCTGGGATAGAGACATTAGCAGTGGGGATTCCTAGAATCCGGTTGCAAACTGTAGTCAGTGCCTCGTCTGATAGCAGTTGAGCATAAGAACGAACTTGAGCAACTTCCTTTTGCTCCATTTCCCAGTCGAGGAAGTTTTCCTTTCCTCCCATTCCTTCAATGACATCAAGAAGGTCATCCACATCATCTCTTCTGAGCTCAATCCAAGTGCATATCCTAAGCACTTGCTCAAACTGGATTGAATTCTCATCAACTCCAGGGATAGTGGATTTGAGCAGGTTGCCTATCTTCATCCTCATTATCTTCTCTGTTGTACACATGGGGTAGTGAACCATCTTGAATTGAGGTTGAGAAGGGCCAGCTTCATCCAGGGCTGCTGGTGCTAAGTCTTCTGGAGCAGTTGGGGCAGAGAGGATAGGAGATTGGGTAGCTGGGGTATGTTCCTCTGCTGTGTGAGTATCAGCAAGGATTTGGGGAGTGATTTCTTCTACAGTGGTTTGTTCATCAGCAGGGTTTTGAGTCTGCTAGTCTGGTTCAGTTCCTTCTTGAAGATCAGTGGGTGTTTGAGCTTGATGATCCTGATCATGTGCTGTTTGAATGTCAGCAAGGATTGTGGATATAATCTGAGTTTGATCATCAGCAGGTTGTGTGGAGGTGGTCTGAGGTTGTTTGTCTGCTGTTTGAACATCAGCAGGGATTTGGTTTTCAGTGTTTGGGGGTTCAGATGGGTTAGAATCATCAGACGGGTTGAAGGATGAAATAGGGGCTATGCTCATGGGAGTAGGGAGCCTGGATTTCTTGGATTTCTTTGTGAAAGACGAAGTGTTCTTCTTTCTCTTCTGACCCTTTGACAACTTGGAAGGAGTGAAGGTGAGAGAGGGGTTAGAAGTACCTGCCTTCTTCAAGGGAGAGGCAGTTGGAGTGACATCTGAATCAGATGGGGAGATGAGCCCTGATCTGATCAGATATCTTCTTTGTGCTAAGGTCTGATTGTCATCATCATCCTCAGCAGCCTTCTTTTGAGCCTCTTCTTCTTCTGCAGCAGACTCTTCTGCCTCTTCAACTGCATCTTTGGAAGGTGCTTCAGCCAACAACTTCCTCTTCTCCTCTTTCAACCTTGCTGCCTCAGCAAGAGCATCCTTTCTCAAGTAATATTTGGAGATGTGGAAGGTCTTGTGAGGTCCCATCTTGTATTTTCTGGGGAGTATTTCTGGAAGAATGATACTCAGCTTGTTGACAAAGCTGACAGTAGAGGTCACCTTCCATTCTCTAGATTGAAGGTCTAAGGTTGCCTTCTTGGCTTCAAGAGCAATTCTGTCCAAAAAGAGTCCTTGCCAATCTCCATCAATCTGATCCCAGATTGTTGCCATAACTCGAACTTTCAGAGTGGTAACAGCATCATGACTGAAAGTGTTACCAAGCAGCATCTTGCCTGCTATATCCATTAGGGTTTGAAACTTAGGTTCCAATTGAGATTTCTTCAGTCCGGAGGCATCTTCAGCCTTGATTTGACCACCAGTGAACATCTCCATGTATTCTTTCTCCTTACCCATGATGTAGGTGGAGATATTGATCTTCCCCCTTGTCAAACCGAACAGTTCTTGGAGGATTTCCCTTGTTACTTTGACCTTGTGTCCACCCATGACACTTTCAACGTGAGAACCCTTCATCACAGCATTGGAGTAGAAAGTCAGCACATCTTGTTCATACACATTCGTGGGTGCTGCTTCCAGAAAATCTCGAAGGTTGAGGTTGATGCAGCGAAGAAGGATTTCCTTGTTTGCAGCTGTGTGTTTGCCTTTGAAAAACAGAGCATTCTCTGTGAACATCTTCCCTTCCTTGGACCATATTGCAGCATCCAAGGTGCCAGTGCCCTTGGTCTTCTCGTCGTAAATCTCAATGATTGCCATAGTAGTGTTTGAGTGTTAGGTTTTGAGAGCTTGAAAGAAATTTGCAGGACGAGAGAGTATTGAGAGCAAAAGTGAATTGTAAGCGAAAGGGTTTGGGAGAGGTTTAAGGGTGTGTATATATATACTCCAACAATTCTTGATCTAACGGTCAGATTTGGATTTAATTGTGGAGTAGAGCCCAAGATTTTCCTTCTTTGATTTTGGGCTGTCTTTAAATTTGCCGGCTGAATTTGCCATGTGGCAACTGTTGATTTGCTGGCAATTTGGTAATTGAGTATTAATGACATCATTACCAAAAATAGCCGTTGTGACTAATTTTGTGGCAAGAATTGATCATCAAGGCCGTTTTTTTATAAGAGAATTGCATTCCTTATATAAGCCAATTTGTTTAATTACATTCAGGAATAAATCTAGAATGAATTACATGATCAAAGATAGTCATTTAAACTCAAAAATCAAGTGATCTGATCAGCAGAGTGACGTCTTCTGATTTCTTGAAAATGTCTGCTGATTTCTCTTGGAAGTCTTCTGGTCAGCTGAGTAGGTCTTCTGATCAGCTGAGTGGAGGTTTGAGATTTGCTGAGTAAATCTTCTGTGCTTTGAAGGTCCAACTTGGCTTGATGGATCCTTCATTGTTGCTGTGATGATCCAACCTGGATGATGGATCTTCCAGCTTTATTGTGAGTGGTGATCCAACCTGGTTTGATGGATCTTCCAGCTCTGTCTGAATCAAGTAGGACCATCAAATCAATATGTAGATGATCAGCCTGGATGATATCCCACTGGTTCAGGTTGCCCTTACCATCTGATGTTCCTCATCATCAGATGGGTTGTAGCATCAAATGTGTCCTAATTGAATCTCTTCGCTACTCTTGAAAGAGAAGGAAGATTGGAAGAGGCTTCAATGGAGTCGAAGAGAGAGCCATGGACTCAGCCTTCATGTTCTGTTTAGACACAATAGCTTTTGATAACAAGCTCTCCATGTAGAACTTCCCCCTGGAGAAGAAGCTCTGCTTGTTTGCTACGCTGTCCTCTGCATCTCTCTTTCCTCTAGTTTTCAATAAGTACTTCTCTCCTTCCTCTAGTTTTCACAGGCATACTCATGTTGAGTAGGCCAAGTATGTTGATCTGCATCATCTTCATCTTCTGGACAAATCTTCATCTCCTTCACCCAAGACTTTGGTTGAAGAATGATCTCCATTCCATCTTTTCTTTCGATCTTCTCCATACCTGAAACAAAAATTATAGTTGGTGATTTGTGTTCTTAGGTGTTCTCATAACTTCCTCCTTTTATAGGGGTAGAAATGAGGTAGTGGAGTGAAAGATGACAAAATTATAGAGTTGATAGGTCTGTATTTCTGAAAAGTTACTTCTTAAGATCAACAATGAGATTCTTGATATAAGGGTTCACATTTAAAGATATTCAGACTTTATCTTATGGAATGCAGAATTTATAAATTTTGAGCAAGAGTTATTTGAAATCCGTACAGTGCATGCATACTGTTGAGTCGGTGAGGATGGTGTATTAATCCAACCAGTATAACTCAATAGTGTACTGTATGTATGTATACAAGATAAAGTATTTTATGAAGAATAATTTATTAATATACATAGTTATACATTGCTTGTAAAGAAATCAAATAGCCTTGTTCAAGTCTGCTGTCTATATATATATATATGTATGATATGCAATGCAGATTTTAGAGTATTTCATCAAGGATTCTTAAGGTATCATTGATTCCCCCTTGATTAGATGACTCTAAGTTTTCCCTCAGCTTTATTTGTCTTCATCGGGAATGAACTTACCTGAAGATGAGGGTGTCTATTCACCTCATCTGATCCTCCTAGTCTGCTGCACCTGTATCAGCTGAGGTCTTCAGCTGATCTCTTCTCTTCATGTGCTTGGATCCAGGAGTCCTAAGCTGTAGCATAGGGTCTTGAATCGTTCTTCAGCTAGGGGCTTAGTCAAGATGTCTGCTCTTTGGATATCTGTGTGAATTTTCTCCATCTTGATGTCCTTCTTTTCAAGGTGATCTCTTATGAAGTGGTGTCGGATGTCGACATGCTTGCACCTTGTGTGGAGGACTGGATTTTGAGTGATGGCAATGGCACTGCTGCTATCACAATAGATAGGGACTTCTCTTGCCTCTACATTGTAATCCTTGAGTTGTTGAACTAGCCAGAGCAGCTGACTACAACAACTACCAGCTGCCATATACTCTGCTTCAGTGGTGGAGGTTGCAACTGAGGTTTGCTTCTTTGAGAACCATGATATCAACTTGTTGCCTAGGAATTGACAGGTTCCAGATGTGGATTTCCTATCAATTCTACATCCTCTATAGTCTGAGTCAGAATAGCCACTCAATTCTAGATTGTCATCAGCAGGGTACCATAGTCCTAGGTTGACTGTTCCTTTTAGGTACTTGAGAATCTTCCTTGCTGCTTCTAGATGACTTTGCTTTGGGTTTGCTTGAAACCTAGCACATACTCCTACAGCAAATGTTATGTCTGGTCTGCTAGCTGTAAGGTATAGTAGAGATCCGATCAGTGCTCTATATTCAGCTTGATCAACTGCCTTTCCGGACTCATCTGGTTCCATTTTGAAAGATGTCATCATTGGAATCCTTGCAGTCTTTCATTGTAGAGCTTTGAATCTTTCTAATAGACTCTTGGTATACTTGGACTGGTTGATGAAGATCCCTTCTAAACTCTGCTTGACTTGAAGTCCTAGGAAGTAATTCATCTCACCCATCATGCTCATTTCAAATTTTCCTTGCATAAGTTCAGAAAACTTCTTGCACATCTCTTGATTGGGTGATCCAAATATAATGTCATCTACATATATTTGTACCATTAGAATGTCTTCTCCTTCTTGTATTCTGAAAAGAGTTCTATCCACTTTGCCTTTTGTATATCCATTGTCAAGTAGGAATTGTGACAATGTGTCATACCAAGCTCTAGGGGCATGTTTTAGACCATAGAGAGCCTTCTTCAGTCGATATACTTGTTCACCTTTTTCAAATCCTGGAGGCTGCTCTACATATACTTCTTCTACCAGAATACCATTTAGAAAAGCACTCTTGACGTCCATTTGATATACCTTGAAGCCCATATATGATGCATAGGCTAGAAACAGTCGTATGGCTTCTAATCTGGCTACTGGAGCAAAGGTTTCATCATAGTCAATTCCTTCAGATTGAGAGTATCCTTTTGCAACTAGCCTAGCCTTATTTCTAGTTATCACATCATTTTCGTCCTTCTTGTTCTTGAATACCCACTTTGTTCCTACTACATTGTGGTTTTCAGGACGATCTACCAATTCCCAGACTTCATTTCTTTCGAATTGGTTTAGTTCTTCTTGCATAGCAGTGATCCAATTGCTATCTGTCATTGCTTCTTCTATGTCAGCTGGTTCAATGTTGGATAAGAAGGCACACCAGCAGAACATAGATGATTGTGAGTTCTGATTCAGTTGTCTTCTCGTCTTGACACCTGATTCTGGTCCTCCTAAGATGAGGTTTGATGGATGATTGTTTCTCCATGTATGCCTCACGGGAGTATCTGCATTGGATGAGCTTGGATTCTCATCTGATCTAGTGCCATCAGGAGGGTTGACTTGATTAGGTCGATCATCATCTGTATCTTGTGTGTCAAAAAGATCATTCCCCCTGGCATTTGGGATTGGTGCATCTTGATTCTGGTCAGCTTGTCCTGCCTGAGTTTGAGATCTAGTGACAGGTCTATGAGACTTATCCTCCTCTGGTTCTTCAGGGAAAGGTTCATTTACTTCAATGAACTCATCTGGTCTAGACTTGATCACTAGATGTCTCATCTGTTCTGCAGCTGAGTTTGTTTCTACTGCATTCTTATCACAAGACTCATCAAAAATAACATGGGGTGTTTCTTCCACAAGAAGGGTTCGTTTGTTGAGTACCCTGAATGCTTTGCTAGTAGAGGAGTATCCTAAGAATATCCCCTCATCTGCTTTGGCATCAAAGGCATTCAACTTACTCTTCCCATTGTTGTGAATGAAACACTTACAACCAAATATATGAAAGTAAGATACTCTAGGTTTTCTTCCTTTCCACAGTTCATATGGGGTTATCTCATGTATTTTATGAATACCTGACCTGTTTTGAGTGTGACAAGCTGTGTTGATGGCTTCTGCCCATAGCTTCTTGGGAGTGGAGAATTCAGCAAGGAGTGTTCTGGCAGCTTCTTTGAGTGTTCTGACTCTTCTTTCAGCTACACCATTCTGTTGAGGTGTTCTTGCTGCACTTGTCTCATGCTGAATACCATTAGTAGTACAATAGGCAATAATATAAGAGTTAATGAATTCAGTGCCTTTGTCACTTCTAATTTTCACAATTGGTTCTCCTTTCTCTACTTGGATCCTCTTCAATAGTTCAGGAAGTTTCTGCTGTGTTTCACTCTTCTTGTATAAGAAGATAACCCAAGTAAACCTTGAGTAGTCATCTACAACAATAAGAGTGTACTTTCTTCCTGTTAGAGTGGTTGGAGTGATTGGTCCAAAGAGATCCATGTGAAGCAATTCAAGAACTCTGCTGGTTGATGCTGTCTTCTTGGTCTTGAAGGAGACCTTTGTTTGCTTTCCTTGTTGACATGCATCACATACCTGATCTTTACAGTAGAGTTCATTAGGCAGACCATCAACTAAGGATTCCCTTGCTAGCTTGTTCATAGTCTTAAAGTTCAGATGACTAAGACGTTTGTGCCATAGCCAGCTGACATCTTTAGGGCTCTTCACAAGCAGACATGTATCCTTAGGACAGCTGTTCCAATTTGCAAGATACATACTTCCCTTTCTAGATCCTGTTAGAAGGTTTTGTTTTGTTCTCTTATCACTTATGAGACACTCATCTTTAGAGAATTTGACTGAGTAACCAGTGTCACAAAAATGAGAAACAGATAATAAATTAAACTTAAGACCTTCTACATATGATACATCATGTACCTCAATGTCACCATTTTTAAGGGTGCCATATCCTTTTGTGTTACCATGCGCGTTATCACCAAAGAAAACTTTTGGACCTTTCTTCTCTATGTAGTTGGTCAGCAGGGCTTTGGTTCTTGTCATGTGAGTTGAGCATCCACTATCTATGTACCAAGTTTCTCCTGCTAGACCTCCTCTTCTGTATAGGTCCCTTCTTTCCTCATTTTCACCTATGGCCATCATAGCTAGGTCGTCTGAATCATCTAAAAAGATTTGATCGTCTGGTGATGTAGGGAGTTCATCACTTTGATATTCAGATTCTTCAGTCACCATTGCTTTCTTGTCTGAGGTTCTTCTTGGCCTTCTTTCTTTCTTGTCATCCAAATCCAGCTCAGGACATTCATAGACATAGTGACCTGGTTTGCCACAGTTGAAGCAAGATCCAGGTTTCTGATTTGAGTTGCCTCTCCTTGGAGGAGTGGCATCTCTTCTTCTAGATCCTCGGCTGTCAGATGACTCCACATCCCTTCTAGGATGTCTTTCTGGTGTTCTTTCTCTGGAACTTCTGGAGGGTGAACTTGCTCTTCTATCTTTGTAGTTTCTATAGAATTTTCTATATTTGCTGTTGAGGGTGTTCATCCTTTCAAATCTTTTGATCATAAGAGCCATTTGTTCCTTCAGACTCATGTCTGATCCTTCGCAGTCTTCTGTTTTCAGAGAGGTCTTGCCAGATGAGGTACTTGCAGCTTTTGTATTGGCTGCCTTGAAGGCTACGGTCTTGGAGGTAGATGGGGTTGTAGTTGGCTCATCACTTCCTGAGTTTTCTTCTCTTTCCAGATCATATTCATGAGCTTTTAGGTTCTGAAATAGAGTTTGAGCAGACCACTTCTTGATATCTTGAGTATCCTTGATGATGGTCTTCTTAAGTCTCCATTTCTTGGTTAGAGAGTCTAAGATCTTTAGATTTTTCTCTCTATTTGTATATTTCTTGCCCAGAGATTCTATCTCATTGATGATCTTGGTAAATCTATTGTCTAGCTGATCAATAGACTCTTCTGGTTGCATCTTGAAGTGTTCGAACTTCTTGACTGCTGTAGACAACTTGGATTCCTTGATCAGCTCAGTTCCTTCACAGAGAAGTGCCAATGCCTCCCACATCTCTCTGGCTGACTCACAGTGGATTACCTTTGCAATGTACTCATTTGGAAGAGTTTGCATTATGTAATCTTGAGCAATGCTATCAAGATTTGATTGCTTCATCTCTTCTGGTGTGAGGTCCTTCATAGGCTTGGGAACCAGCTCTCCAACTTGGACTTCTGGATCACCATTTGCAGTGTTGACTGTCATGATGGTGATCGGGCCTTCTGTGATTACAGACCACATCTTGTAGTGGACTGATGTAAGATTCTTCCTCATCCTGATCTTCCAGTAATCATAATCCTCAACTGAAAAGTTAGGCAACTTTCTCATGTTAGTACTCATGCTGTATGAGTTTTCAAAAACGAGTTTTTTTTTTTTTTTTTTTCAAAAAGATCTGCTCAAGAGGACTACAGAAAGACTCCCTCAAGTCTTCTGATAATCTAGAGACAGTAGTCCGTTAGAACCACTGCTCTGATACCACTTGTTGGTCCCTGAACGAGTAGTGAATGGGATTAAAGTCTAGAGGGGAGGGGTGAATAGACTTTAAAACTTTTTCAAACAGAGTTGGGAACCTCTTCTGATTGCTATGTCAACTGGACTGCAAGTCTGCTGGTCCAGATGACTATAGTGATCTGATTGTTAAGGTTGTATGCGGAATTTTGGTGGCCCTTGTTTAGACTCGTTCTTGTAACATGTTCTACTTAATGAAAATACTCAGCTGATGCCGGTTTGAAAGTTATGGCCTGTTTTAAAGAGTGTTGAAATAACAGTATGCACTATATAATAATGAATGTAAAGGCAGAAATGTAAAGTGCAGAAAGTAAATAACACCGGATTTATAGTGGTTCGGATATACGTTCCTACGTCCACTCTCACGTCCTAGCGTGATGTTTAATCCCTTTAATTTCCACAAATTACAAGGGTCTTGTCCTTTATAGTCCCAAGGTTAGGACTTTGAGATCTGAGCCGTCCTAACAGCTGCGGTCTCCACAAGTGATTGTAAGCACTTGCACTTTGAGGGGTTCAAAAACTTTAACCTTTCGGTGAGGGTTTTGGGGTTTTTGAGATGTATCTAACTAATGGTTCAAGCTTATAATTTGCTTAACCACTATGCCTAAAACAATTGATATACAATATGAACAGGTTTCAGGTTCTTAAGGGTTGGATAGGAAGCACTTAAGAGCTATGGATAATTTAATGGATTTCTGGCTCTTGGAGAACTCTTGGAACAGTATGGCTTTTGCTTGATTGCTTGCTTAGCTTTTGAATTCTCTCTTGTGACTTCTTGTGTTTGTGATTCCTCATCCTCTTGTATTTATAATGAAGATTGGTTACAACTAGTCGTTGGAGTTGACTAGCCGTTTGAGCAATCTTTCCATAATAGTTTGATTCCTTGATTCCAGCCGCTTGATTGCTTCAATCCTGGGATCATGTCAATCTTCTAAATAAGGTAGGTCTTCGTTTGAATTGCAAGATGACTTAGGAATCAGCCGAGTCCTGGAAGAGCACATAGTCTTCTGATCTGTACTTCTAGTCTTCTGACTACTCTTCTGGCCTTAGGTCTTCTGTCTTCTGATATCAGACGAGTAACACTCTTCTGATCTGGAAATTCTTTGTACTGCTTTAGGCCATCTTCAATCTGGGACTCCATCAGATAGGTAGGTATACAAGCACCTTAACTTATCTGGTCTTCAAGGATCTTCTAGTCTTCATGTCTTCTACTCTTCTCATCTTGAGGATAGGCATGTAAGCCAGGACTGTGCTGATCAGCTGATATCAATACAGTTGATCACACAAGACTAGTCTAAGCTGTTCTATACAAGTCAGCTGATCCTATTACATTTATAAACTCTAAGTGTTTTGGCCATCAAAACTATTCTAACATCAAGTGGGGCTTAGGGTGAATTTATATCCCAACAGGAATTGTGGCCAGTAGTTTTACCTTTTAGTTCATACGTTTGTATCCCACCCGTATGAATGTGTGCTTCTCTTATCTATCGAGAGTGTAATCATAGATAGACTAGCATTTCGACAGTGTGTAATCTCTTATACACTTAGTTCGTTTTTAGAACAAGGCACCTGCCTCGTTTGTAGTTTCAGTTGTGAATGTTATTGCTGTAACATTTCACACAACATTTGTACTTGAAGATAAGTATTGAATTTCGCCGTAAGGCTCGCATAGATTTTTATTTATAAAATCTATGTGAAAAATTATTTCCATTGTGTCACGTTTGTTTTTAGTTTTTCAAGTCTTCCGCTGTGAATCTTAATTTCTGATTTTCTGTTAGAGTCAGTGTTGTACAATTTGTCACAACATTTAGTACAGCATTATTCTACTTAAACTTAAACACTTCATATACAGCACACTTTCACAGATGTTGCAGACTTTGGAGACAGTCGAACTGGTTTTGGGTTTGTGATTTGGAATGACTACGGAGAGGTGCTGATGGCGGGCTCGACCCGTTGTTGGGCAGTGGGTACCGGTACAATCCTTGAAGCTTTGGCTGCCCGCTTTGCTATCCGTCACGCCGTGGACTCCGAGTCCCCAGTGAAGGCCTTTCTCTCAGAAATTCAGGTCAAGCCGCACACTATGATCATTATTGAAGATATTTGGGAAATTTCCCTCTTGGTTGGAAGAATTGACTTTGTTGTTGTGCGTAGGGAAGCAAATACTGTAGCCCATCAACTTGCTCACTATTGTAGATCAGTTAATTCTAATTTTTTCTGGATGGGAGGGGCTACCCCTTGTTGTAATCCTTTGATTCAAAATGAATGAAAATGGTTTTTTCCCGTAAAAAAAAAATAAAAAATACCCCCTAACCCTTCCCTCAATTTTATAATTTTCAATTTTTTTGTTAACCTATTAATCTTCATTTCCTTAAAAATGTAATACTTTTAATACATACTACTTAATTTGTATTTTATCTGCATTCTTAAACTTTCATTTTTTATCTAAAAAATCAAATTTCTTAGAGCACGTTTATTGAAAAATACTCACTCCGTCCAATTCTATTATGCTCATTTTATTTTTTGTTGTTCAATTTCATTATGCTTATTTATATTTTGAAAATAATATTATTTATACTACTTTATCACCACCCTCCAACATTCACTTTATTTATAAATGAACACCACAATATCCCTCATACCTTTAATTTATTTACTTTATATATAAATTAATTAATATTCATTAAATTTTGTGTCAAAAAAATGAATGTAGATGTTGTTAACTCTTAAATGCTTTAACATTATCAACAACATCTTAATTTGACCTTCCTTGATTTATTCTAAGTCATTTCTGAAATGTTACATTACATGTTGTACTAAATGCTCTCACATTCAGGTACGATTCTAGAAGTTTCTACAAGAGTCTGGAACCTGGAAGATTCCAGAAGGTTGGAGAACGTGCTAGAAGAGTTTAGAGCATTGTAGAACGACCTGGAAGATGGAAGAAGGATCTAGAAAGATCATGGAAGTTGAGGTCCTAAAAAATAGGATCTCATAATGGAAGGATCTAGAATTCGGCTATTGCTCTATAAATACCGCTGAAGCCTTTCATTTCAAAGCATGCACTATTCGAATAACACCTTTCTTGAGCATTCATCCCTGTTATGAGTTAGGGTTAGTAGTTGTATCATTTAATATACACCGAGGGATACCACACCTTCCCGTGTATTTAGTTCTAGTCTTGTATCGATTGAGAGTGAATCATAGATCAGATTAGTTCTTTAGACAGTGTTCTTACACTTAAGTCTATTTACGGATTCAGGCACCTGCCTCGATTGTAGTTTCCGTTTGTGGAATGTTGATGTAATTGCTGAGACATTTCACACGACATTTTCATAACTTAGGAACTAAGTTATTGTTTTCGCCGTAAGGCTTAGCATAGGTTTTGTTATTAATAAAATCTATGTTAAAAATCATTCTATTGTGTTTTAGTGTTTTAGACTTCCGCTGTGTACTGTGTTTACTTATTCTCATTCTGTTAGAGTTAATGCTACACTAATTGTCACAACATTTAGTGTAACATTGTTCTGTTTTTTACTTAAACACTAGATACTACCCCACGCACACTTTCAGTTGGTATCAGAGTCGATACCTGACGACACTAGGTTTAGATCCTTGCTTAAAGTGTGTTTTAGTTTATGTTATCAATGGAAACACATAACATATCCACAACACTTAGGCCACCCATTTTAGATGGTTCAAATTATGCTTATTGGAAGCCTAAGATGCGTATGTACATCAAGTCAATTGATGAACGTGCTTGGAGGACTGTTCTTACAGGTTGTGATGCACCAAAGAATCCAGCATATGCCGATGGTGAAATTCAACTCAAGAAAGAAGCTGATTGGACGGCCGATGAGATAACAACAGCAGGATACAATTCTAAAGCCTTAAATGCTATTTTTACCTCTATTGATACCTCTATGTTTAAAATTATATCTAACTTTCTACTTCTAAAGATGCATGGGACAGGTTACAAGAGCATTGTGAAGGTTCCGATAGTGTTCGAAGGACAAAGCTTCGAATGTTGGGGACAAAGTTTGAGAATCTCCGAATGAGGGAAGATGAAACAATTTCATCCTACAACGAAAGGTTAAGTGAGATTATTAATGAATCACATTCTCTTGGTGACCTTATTTCAAATGTTAGAGTAGTACATAAGATATTAAGGTTTGTTCCTAAAAGATTTGATGCTAAAATTTGTGCTATTGAAGAGCCAAAAGATAATGATAAGTTGAGTCAAAATGAATTAGTGAGTATTCTTAGAACCTATGAAATAAACACTAATCAAATTGATGAAACTAAAGATGATAAGAAAGTTGTTGTTTTTAAAGGAGAGACATCAAACCTGACAGCATTGCCCTTCTTACAAAGCATTTTAATAAATTTCTTAAGAAGTCTATGCATAAATCTAAAGGAAACATTCAGCCTAAGATCCAAATCAACACATCAACACCACAACTAGAAAGGAGGAAGAGTCAATTCACACCAAGACCATCAAAGAGTGAAGGTAAACCAAGGTATGATCCTGAATTTAGATAATCAGTTCAATGCAATGCATGTTCTGGTTATGGCCACTATGCAAATGAGTGTGCCAATACCAGACTGAAGCAAAAACTGAATTCTAGTGCTACCTTAAGTGACGAATCTGATTATGATGATCTTGATGAGTTTAATGAAAATGAACGTGCTCATTTTACCAGAATTGATTATAATGATTCCTTAGATGATGATCTGGATGATACAGATTCTGATGTTGCACCTGATGTCTTCACATCTACAGTAACATCAAAACAGAGTCACCCAGATTTGAACTGTTTTAATGGTTTTGTTGATGATGCAGGAAAAAGGATTGATGATGAGACATATCAGAAATTGTTAGATGATTGGAACTCTCAGAAACTCACTTTGAATTCTTTGAATAAAGAGAATGAGCATCTGAAAGACACAATCACTAAGCTAGAAGTCTTACTTACCAGAAGAGATCTTGAAGTTTGTAAACTGAAGGAGAAATTGATCACCTCTACTTTAAGTTTCAGAAAATTTTCTAAGAGTGCTTCTGATGTGAATGATGCTATAGCTACTGGTAAATCTAATAATTATGGTTTAGGTTATGATGGTGAAACTGCTTCTATTTCTGAAATTTTAGAAAATCTGTGAAATTTGTGAAGGCAAATGCTAACACATCTGGTGTAACATCTGCACAAACAGATTTTCACAAGGTTAAAAGGAAGTATATTTGTCATTATTGCTTTAAATATGGTCATATTCGTCCCTTCTGCTTGCAAATGGTTAAAGATATGAAAACTGAGTTTATGCTATCCAGAATGTCTTCACATCCTAGGAAATATTCTATGAAATTTGCATGGTAACCAAAAGTTACCTATAATGTTGTTCACACAACCTTGAAAGCATGTTTACCTGGTCTATGGTATTTTGATAGTGGTTGTTCTAGACATACGACAGGACAAATAGACTACTTATCTGATTATGTGACCTTGAATGGTGGTAATGTTACATATGGTGGTGGATCAAAAGGAAAGATAATATGAAAAGGAACTTTGAATGTTAAAGGTTTTCCTAAGCTTAAAAATGTCTTGCATGTTGATGGCTTACTTGTTAATTTGATTAGTATTAGTCAACTTTGTGATGATAATTTGTATGTAAAATTTGACAAAGAGTCTTGCTATGTTCTTAATGAAGATGATGATTGTTTAATGACTGGTACTAGGTCTACAGATAACTGTTATCTTATTGGAACTAATGTATGCAATTTGTCAAAACATGATGAGAATGTCTTATGGCACCAAAGATTAGGGCATGCAAATTACAGGGCAATGAAGAAACTAATCAAATCAGATGGAGCTAAAGGATTACCAAGACTGAATTTCCAGAAAACCATTGTATGTGGATCATGCCAAAAAGGTAGGCAGGTAAGAATGCCACACAAAGTGCTGTCACATTGTTCTACACATCGATGTTTTGAATTGTTGCACATGGATTTGATGGGTCCTATGGAAACTGAAAGCATTTGAGGTAAGAGATATTCCTTAGTTGTGGTAGATGATTTTTCTAGATATACTTGGATTGAGTTTTTAAGAGATAAATCTGAAACATTTGCTGCTTTTAAAGTTCTCTATAATAGGTTCAAAAATGTGTATAACTTGAAAGTTAGCCGTATTAGAACTGATCATGGTAGGGAATTTGAGAATAGCATGTTTAATGATTTATGTGATAAGAAAGGTATCTTGCAAGAATATTCATCTCCTAAAACTCCACAACAAAATGGAATTGCTGAAAGAAAGAATAGAACTTTACAAGAAATGGCAAGAGTCATGCTTTTATCTAAAAGTGTTTCTAAAAGATTTTGGGCTGAAGCATTGAATACAACATGTCATATTATTAATAGAGTTTATATTCGATCTGGTACTAATCAAACACCTTATGAGATTCTGAATGTTAGAAAACCAAGTGTGAAATATTTTCATGTATTTGGTTGTGTGTGTTATATTCTAAATGATAGGGATCAACTTCACAAGTTTGATTCTAAAAGTGATAAATGTTTCTTTTTAGGCTATTCTAGAAATAGTAAAACCTATAGGGGTTGTTTGGTTAGGGATTGTGGTGGATGGGATGGGGATGGGGATTTGAAAATTGTGGATGGGGGTAATCCATGAATAGTAATTGAATAAAAATTGTGTTTGGATAGAGATTGAAAAATAAATGTGGATGGAGAACTTTATGTCAAATCAATAGTGATGTATTATTTTATTAGAGTAATTAGTGTAAGGAAGAAAAGTAGGAAAGAGAATAAATGTGTGGAAGAAAAGTAGGAGAGAGAATAAATGTGTGGAAGGAAAGTAGGAAAGAGAATAAATGTATGGAAGAAAAAGTAGGAGAGAGAATGAGTAATTAGTATAAAAATATGATGATGTAATGGTATAAAAATAGGTATATAGGTGTATTATAGGGGTGGATGGGTATTGAGATGGGTATTTGGATGGAGAGGGATGGAGAGGGATGGGATGGGAGATGGCCCATCCAAATCCGGATGGGCCAATCCCAAACCAAACACACCCATAGAGTTTATAACCTTAGGACTAACACTGTTCAAGAATCTATTAATGTTGTGTTTGATGATGATAAAGGTCTTACAGATGATAAAGATGAAGAAGATGTATCACAAGTCACTGACAATTCTGAGAATACACTGAAACCTGAAAATGCTGCACCAAATGCTAACACATCTGGAGCAACATCTACAGATCAGTCAGCTGTAATCCCACAGAATGATCAGTATGTTCCCAAAACGAATCCTTCTTCAAGAATGGGGAAAAGTCATCCTTCTGACCAGATCATAGGCGATGCTACAGTTGGAGTGCAAACAAGAGGAAGAATAAGATCGAATAAGGTAGATGTGGTAAGAACAATATGCATGTCTTCTATTTGCAATGTTGTGAATGCAGAGTGTTACTATTCTGAAATTGAACCTAAAAATGTAAATGAAGCATTAACTGATGAAAATTGGATAAATGCTATGCATGAGGAACTTAATCAGTTTGAAAGAAATGAAGTTTGGGCACTTGTTCCAAGACCTAGTCATACTAATGTCATTGGAACAAAGTGGATTTATAAGAATAAAACTGATGAGTCTAGAAACATTGTTAGGAACAAAGCTAGGTTAGTTGCACAAGGTTACACCCAAGTTGAAGGTGTTGATTTTGATGAAACTTTTGCACCCGTTGCTAGGATAGAATCTATTAGGTTATTACTAGCAATTGCATGTTTTATTGATATTAAACTACATCAAATGGATTTAAAAGCTGCATTTTTAAATGGCATATTGAATGAAGAAGCATATGTAGAACAGCCCAAAGGTTTTGAAGATCCACAATACCCGGATCATGTGTACAAACTAAAGAAAGCATTGTATGGTCTAAAACAAGCTCCTTGAGCATGGTATGGTAGGCTTACAAACTTTCTTTTAGAGTATGGAATTATTAGAGGAGAAGCCGATAGGACTTTATTTATTAAGCACACTAGAGAAGATTTACTTATTGCTCAAATATATGTTGATGATATTGTGTTTGGTTCAACCTGTGATAAAATGCTGAACAAATTTGTTGAAGCAATGACAGCAACATTTGAGATGAGTATGGTTGGAGACTTGAATTATTTTTTAGGTCTTCAAATCAAGCAATGTAAGGGTGGTATTTTCTTCTCTCAAGGTAAGTATGCTAAAAACTTGGTCAAACGGTTTGGTCTTGAAAGCTCAAAAGTAATTAAAACACCTATGGGTTCTACTTTGAAACTTTGCAAAGACAATGGTGGAAAAGATGTTGATCCAACATTGTATAGATCCATGATAGGTAGTTTACTTTATCTAACCTCTAGTAGACCTGACATTATGTATAGTGTGTGTGTTTGTGCTAGGTACCAAGCTAATCCAAAGGAATCTCGCCTGAATGCAGTGAAAAGGATTATCAAATATGTTTCAGGTACAAGTGAACTAGGGATATGGTACACTAAGGACACCAACAACACATTGATTGGATACAGTGATGCGGATTGGGCTGGAGATATAGATGACAGAAAGAGTACGAGTGGAGGATGTTTCTACATGGGGAACGTACAATCTTGTGTCTTGGCATAGCAAGAAACAAAATTGTGTTTCTCAATCCACTGCCGAGTCTGAATACATAGCTGCAGGAAGTTGTTGCACACAGCTATTGTGGTTAAGTAAGATGTTTCATGACTATGGAATTGAAAATAATATCCTCACAATTTTCTATGATAACACAAGTGCTATAAACATATCTAAAAATCCGGTACAACACTCACTCACTAAGCACATTAGCATTAGACATCATTTTATGAGGGATTTAGTGGAGAAGAACATAGTTAAGTTGGAATATGTGCCTACTGAAAATCAAAATGCTGATATTTTTACTATGGCTCTTGACCATGAGAGATTCTCATTTTTGAGGAAATTTCTTGGTATGTGTAATATCTGAATAATTCTTGAGAGGATGTTGTCACAAATGCGGTAGCATTTAGGACAACAGCCTAAGGTGGTATAGTTATTATAGATTTGATTTATTTCTTATTTTCGTTGAATAATTCCTTTGTAAAATATTCTTGAATCTGAAATTTGTTTGTGCAAAAATAGGCATGTACTACACCTCTCAAAAGCTTGAAAAATTGAGAATGTTACAGCATACTAAAAGATGTACCAATTCACAGAGTAACTATGGAACACGGAGTTCGATACTACGATGCCTTCTTTTCAAAAGGTGAATTTTGGTAAAAACATCAAGAGGTTCGTAATCTATTAAGTAAGTATGGGGCACGGAGTTCGCTACTACGATGTACTCTACAGGAACAATGGATCAATACGAATTAGATGTTGTAGCACAAAAAGAAGAAATGCAATGAAAAGAAAAATGCTGAAAATTGGCTACATTGGATAGGTAAAACCTGTGAAAAACCAATATTGAGGTGTATGTCAAATCCTTGAGCACAACATTACATGATTTAATTATATTTTTATAAGTTGTAATTATTTAATTAATTGTGGGAATTTATTTTATTTATTTATAAGTATACTAACCACGTTCCTTTTATTATTTCAGATTATACACATTTTTTATTTTAATTAATTCTAGAATATTCTTAATTGAATTAATTTATTAATTAAGATTTTACCCCACTAACTCACCCATGATTTACTTGTGGCTGAATTTGTGGAGCATTATCAATTTAGTCTAGAATTTTCTTTAAGTTAAGCCTTAATCCCACGTACAGTATTCCAACTACTAAGCTCTCTCTATAAATACTCCCATTAATTGATTTTCTAAGCTTTGAAATTTAAGTGAGTAAGTTGAGTATTATTTTGTAGATTTTGTTATAAGGTATTTTGTGCTTATCTCGATTCTTGTGTAGTGCTTTTCGAATTCTTGGTTTAAATGGCAGGAAACAAGAAATTAAATTCACAGAAACCAAACTCTCCAAACTCACAACCGTCATCTCCGTCCCTCTCGAATCTTCATACACTTGCTTCCATGGCTGCTTCGCACGAAAATTCACCCCCAACTGCCGCAACCGTCACACGCATTCCAGCTACTCCGACAACTATCCATATCGCAAACAAAGCTACACTCTCCGAGCTGAACCAGGCGGTTGAGAATTTTTCTCAATTGATGAGATCGTCTAATCCACCCATCCTCAAAATTGGTGATATGTCCATAGACATCTCTCACTACTTGCGCACCAACGAAGTGATCACTACTGCACCTTCTTCATCCACAGCCGAAAAGCCCCAAAATCCAAGCCCTAATGTTGAAATAGAGGCCTCGACTGCTGCCTCTATGGGGGAGACTGAAAAGGAGATTGAAGAATCACCTGTTGCTGAGTCAAAGGAGCCGTCGAATGCGGAAACGCTCGAAAAATAGGCTGAGGACGCTCAGATGGAGGATGCTGAAACGCTCGAAAAATAGGCTGAAACCGACTCTGACGTCTCGAAGTCGGACTCTGAACCGATTCCTTTCAAGAGGAATGCTGAAAAGGGGAAGAGAAAGAGGAGTCCAGTACCAAGGAGACGATCAAACCGAGTTTTCCCTCGAATTGATTACTCAGACTCTTTGAGGAAGAAGAAGAAGCTAGGAGGTGATGTTGCTGAACCGATTCAGGTATTCTCTGAATCTGAAGAAGAAGAAGTGGTGATTGAGAGGCCAACCAAGAAGAAGGCTGATCCAAAGGGGAAGGGAAAGGCAAAGGTTGATGTTGTTCGAACAATGCCTGAAGAACCAGAACTTGATTCTGATTCTGAAATGGAGGTTTGTCTCAGGGATATGCAGCAAGCCTTGAAGAAGAATGATGTCTCACATGCTGAATCAAGTGCTCCAGCACCAGAACCTGATGATGGAGATGATTCAAGCAGTGCAGCTTCTGACAAAAGCTCTGAAAAAGAAGGTGAATCCAGTTCTGAGGAGGAGAAAGAACCAAGTTCTAAGGAAAGTACTTCTGAGGAAGGTAATTCTGAACCTGATGTAGATTCTGATATTGATGGTTTGGTTGATAAAATTACTAGGTTGTCTAGGAGAAAACTGTTGATGGAAAGGAGAATTCATGTTTCTGATTTTGAGAGTAAGAATTTGATTCAATTCTTAGAGGATAGAAAGTTGATGAAAGCTCTGAATTTGTGTGATACTTTTGTTTCTGATTGGGTGTATGAATTTTATGCATGTCTGAGGAAGAGTAATGGTAGGAGGTGTTCCCGTTGGTATGGGAATGTACAGTTTAGGGGGAGTATAGTTCCATTTACACCAGAGTTGATTAATGATTTCTTAGAAATAGAACCAGTACTTGATGATGATGAACCTGATTTGGATGTTGTTACTGCTTCTATGACTGGAGGATTGTTAACTAGATGGAAAAATGGAATGCTGGCTACGGACCTTACATCTCTTTATTCTGTGTTGCATAAATTGATTGTCTATAATTGGATACCCTCTACCAACTCAACCAAAGTGACAAAGGATCAAGCAATCTTGTTGTATAGGATAGTGGTTTTGAAGAAGTTTAACTTAGGATTGACTATTTTCCACCACATGATGAAGTTTAGTGGTGACATTTCTAATAAAGGCAACGTTCCATACCCTGTACTTATATGTTCATACCTGAAGATGCATGGTTTTAGCCCTAAGAAAACTGAAGTTCTTAGAGGTAAGGTTCCTTTATACACTATTTCACCTGCCTTGCTCATTGGTGAAAGAGTGAAAGATCTACCCTTGCACAATCCTGGAAGTTCTTCTCAAAGACCAGCTCCTGCTCAACCTCAACCTCAACCCACACCAGCACAGAGACCTGAACAGAACACAGCTGCACCAGATGCTGAGAACATTGGTGGTAATTCCGATACCACATTTTCTATTCCCAGATCTTTTATAGTACTGCAGTTACAGCACCTACAGGACCAAATTGATGAGCTCCAGTTCATAAAAAACAAGTGGACTATGCTACTTTCCACTACAATAGGGGGAGTACCACCTTCCACTTTAGCTAGAGCTTCTGGAGTTTTTATTGAAGAGCTGAATCCTGAAGCTGGAGGTGTACCTGATGCTGCTGCTACAGAGAATGGAGGAACTGCTACTGCTAACAATGTTGTTGCACTCTTTGCATCAACTTGTTTTATTGAGGAACCAGAGGGTGATGAAGACAAGTTTGCAGATGCTGCTGAAGATGATGAGGATATGGAAATCCTCTATGCTGATATCTAGAACAGATGCTGCAAGACAGGGGGAGTACTGAAGTACAGATGGCACATGTGCAGGACCTTGATGCTGCTGCTATTGTTATAGCAATTCATGTTATTTTCACTCCTACTTTTGTTTTTGTTATTCTGTTATGTTTAAGTTAAATTCTGTTTATTCTGATACAATTTTTATTATTCCTAGTTGATAGGTTGTTTATATTTATCTTGCTTAAATTAGTTTGCACTAATGATATTTGATTATTGCTACTTGCTTAATTTGTTTTCTTATCATTAAGTGTTTACTGCATGATGAATATGTTTTGTTTTCTTCATGTTTTGCTCTGATTATTTTGTTTAGTCCTTATTTGTTTGTTTTTTAGTCTTACATAAGTCTTAGAACTAATCTGGTATATACTCTTATACTCTGATTTAATCTTTGATTTTTGTAAAGGTATATGTCTTGTAAACAAGTGTACTGTTTATACTTGTTTTGGTTTTGAATAAGATTACTTTGATCTTATGGCACGGATCTCAGTGAAATTGTTCTTGATCTTCTTTTGATTTGATCCAACGGTTACAACAGGTATTGTCTTGACTAGTATTTAGACTTGATGTCAACCTCGCCTAAATACATAATACTGAGTATGTATAGAAATATATGTGCATCGGGTGTGTTGTAGTCGAAAGGTCAAATTGGGTGAGATTGTAGATGTTGTTAACTCTTAAATGCTTTAACATTATCAACAACATCTTAATTTGACCTTCCTCGATTTATTCTAAGTCATTTCTGAAATGTTACATTAAATGTTGTACTAAATGCTCTCACATTCAGGTACGATTCTAGAAGTTTCTACAAGAGCCTGGAACCTGGAAGATTCCAGAAGGTTGGAGAACGTGCTAGAAGAGTTTAGAGCATTGTAGAACGACCTGGAAGATGGAAGAAGGATCGAGAAAGATCATGGAAGTTGAGGTCCTAAAAAATAGGATCTCATAATGGAAGGATCTAGAATTCGGCTATTGCTCTATAAATACCGCTGAAGCCTTTCATTTCAAAGCATGCACTATTTGAATAACACCTTTCTTGAGCGTTCATCCCTGTTAGGAGTTAGGGTCAATAGTTGTATCGTTTAATATACACCGAGGGATACCACATCTTCCCGTGTATTTAGTTCTAGTCTTGTATCGATTGAGAGTGAATCATAGATCAAATTAGTTCTTTAGACAATGTTCTTACACTTAAGTCTATTTGCGGATTCAGGCACCTGCCTCGATTGTAGTTTCCGTTTGTGGAATGTTGAAGTAATTGCTGAGACATTTCACACGACATTTTCATAACTTAGGAACTAAGTGATTTGTCGTGAGATTGCTCGAATTTGTGGATGAATTGTACTCTAAATATCAAGTTATTCTTGCAAGAATCGTGTGATTGTTGGTTAATTCTTGAAATTTTGATACACGAACATTCTTGTTTGATTTCTAGGTAATACGAGAAGTTTCGAAGCAAACCACGACGAATCCAGCCGTTGGATCATTCCAAAGATGCAACCACATGAATGGCATCAAAGAGAGGATCGTAACAAGACAAGAATCGAGCCGATCGGGCATCGGGATTGAGAGTTATGCATGAAACGAGAAGGGAAGGAGGCAACTCGGCCGAGTGAGCCAACTCGGCCGAGACAGAGACTTTGGGAAAGACTGCGCACTCGGCCGAGTCAATTCCAATGCTTTAGCTCCTGGAAATTCAAGACCACTCGGCCGAGTGAGCCAACTCGGCCGAGTCACAGTTGGACAAAAGTGTAACACGCTTTTTCACTAAGTCCACTCGGCCAAGTTGCATGACTCGGCCGAGTCACAGAGCAAATTTAGCCCACTCCGATTTTTGACCTAGGAACACGTGCCAAGCTCAAGGGGGAGGGTATAAAAGGCCACAAGTTCATTTTTCTTGGAAAAGCAGCCATTGGAAGAGTACCCAAGCTCCCCAAATCCAAATTTCACCATCATTTGCTCATTCTACTTAGTTTTAGCCATAGATATTAGTAGTTTCCATAGTTTAATTGTTATTGTGGATTGTAATTTCATTTTCAAGCAAGGATTGAAGATTCCATTGAAGCACTTTAAGGTTTTGTCTACATTTTCAATCAAAGAGGTGATACCTTTACTTTTATTTAAGAATTTTGTGTTATTAAGCATGGGTTTGTTGATTATCTCTCTTTTCTTCCTTAATTTCATTAAATTAGCTATGGACTAAGCATTTTGGTGTTTGAGTGTTGTAGAATTGTGATGGAATTAATGTTTTAGCTTGATTTCAATTGTGGAATTCATTGGTGGGTTTATTGGTTAGGTTTATGGGTTTTGATGGATCATTTTACAAGAACTCAATTATTAGGTTGTATTGGAAGCTCGATAAATGCAACGAGAGTTGGTTAATCGGGGTAGATAGTATAATCGAGGGTTGAGAATCGAGTGAATGAATTAATATTGGTTTATCGCAACGAGAGTTGGGTAAATTTCATTAGAACCCCATTTATCTACATTAATTGCTTAAATTAACACTTAAGTGATTAGTTAGAAGTCCTTAGGAGCTTGGTTGTTAGTATTCAAGTGGAAAAGCATAACTAGGGATTAGTTTAGTTTAATTAGGTAGAGTCGAACCCCCTAGTCGTGTGATTACCCGAGTAAGAAAACTTCTATTCATCCTCTCGATCCTATGTGCTTTGCTCGATATATGCCTTAACGATTGCTTCTACCAAATTTCATCCAATGAATTACACATAGAATTCGACTATTAACATCGATTCCACACAAGGAAGAACACCCGAACACTACCCTTCACCACTTGATTTCTATCATTATCTTCTTAGTTATTGCTTATCGTTAATTGTTAATTGAGAATTTCATTTACATTTCTTAGCACAAACCATGAATTTCCACTATATTCAAAGATCAATGCATAGCACTAAGGCTACTTTTACATACTAGTCTCGCGGATCGATAATTTAACCGGGCCTTGCTTTTATTACATACGAACCTCTTATACTTGAGGGGAACGTGTTGGTAAAAATACGTGTCACTAAGTTATTGTTTTCGCCGTAAGGCTTAGTTAGCATAGGTTTTGTTATTAATAAAATCTATGTTAAAAATCTTCTATTGTGTTTTACTGTTTTAGACTTCCGTTGTGTACTGTGTTTACTTATTCACATTCTGTTAGAGTTAATGCTACACCAATTGTTACAACATTCAGTGTAACATTGTTCTATTTTTTACTTAAACACTAGATACTACCCCACGCACACTTTCAATGAATATTATAAATTTAAAGGAAGGGAATATAAATATAGATGGAGGAAGTACTATTTTTATAACGAGACATTTATTCTTTAGTATGTTACTCCCTCCATCCGCTTAAAAGTTTTCTCATTATACAATTTTGGTTCGTTTATCTATAAGTTTCTCATATCATTTTTTGGTAAATATTTTTTAAGAATTGGTCTCTTGTAAACTCGAGTTCATATAAAAACTCGAGTTGATCAGTTCAATTTTTTTTTTTATAGTGTTACACTTTTCAGTTGTAGTGTCTTACACTTTTCATTAAAAATTGTGTTGCGCTTTTCAATTATAGTGACTTACAATTTTCATTAAAAAATGTGTTACACTTTTCAGTAATATTGACTTGCACTTTTTAATAATATTGTGTTACACTTTTTAGTTATAATGACTTACACTTTTCATTAAAAACTATGTTGCACTTTTTAGTTATAATGACTTACACTTTTCATTAAAAATGTGTTGCAATTTTCAGTAATATTGTGTTACACTTTTTAGTTATAATGATTTACATTTTTCAGTAAACATTGTGTTGCATTTTTCAATTATAGTGACTTGCACTTTTCATTAAAAAAATGTGTTGCACTTTTCAGTAATATTGTGTTACACTTTTTAGTTATAATGACTTACACTTTTCAACATATACTTTTCAGAAAAAAATTACAAAAAAAAAAAAAAATGACCAGGTCAACTCGAGTACTTATATGTACTCGAGTTTATATGAGACTTTGACGTCTTTTAATTTTTTATTCTTAAACTTTCCTTTATATCTTACATTTTTCTATATATCTCCTTCTCTTTCAATCACTTTTCACTATATCTATAATATATTTAATCAATTTTTTAATATATGTGTTCAAAAATAAAGAAAAAATTATAAGTGGATAGAGGGAGTAATTCACAAATTGTGGTCTATCTAAATTTAGTTTCAATATGACAATTACTTAGGTTAGGTGTACTAGTTACATACATGTAACTAGATCAAATTGTCTCTATGGGCTATAAGCTGGATATTTAGATAAGTCACAGTCATTTGCCCCCTTATTTTTTTATGAGTTCACCTCCAAAAAATTTTATTGAAATTTACATGTAAGAAATTAAATTAAATTACAACTCACTAGAATTATAATTGTACACCTACCATCGAATCACCAATTAATCACAATTGAGTTACCACTGAGTCACATATTACACTATTTTAATTTTTCGAAAAAATTACCGAAAAAAACTATGAATATCGAAAAAAATTATTAGAAAAAAATATGAAACTTAAAAATAAAAAATTTCAGATTTTTTTAAATGACCAAAATTTCGGAAAAAAACTTCTGAAAAAATACAAAAAATTAAAAAAATAACAACAACTAAATTAGTACTCCCTCCGTCACATTATTATTTGAATATTTGCCTAAAACCTTTGTCACGTTGTTATTTGAACATTTTTCACCTACTTCTTTAAAAATTAATTATTTACACCCTTTGTCATTACTTTTTTGTTTTTATACACAAACAATAGATTATCTCTCCAATAAAGTAGAAATATTCATAACATCCCTCACAAAAGTTAATCTTATCACTTTTAACATTAATAAACAATTCTACATTAAAACTCGTGCAAACAGTAAATGCTCAATTTATAATGAGACGGGGGAGTATTTTTTTTGTAATTGGATCTAGTTTCATAAATGGGCTATAAGATGGGTTAACCCTACCGTGCCTATTTTTTCTGGGCAAAAGAAGAGCAAGAAAAAAATACATCCCATCAGATCGAATTTAATTGCACTTTTTCGACCTTTGCTGGATAGCAACCCGTTTCTCGAATATTTTTTCATGGTCGTCGCTCGATGCTCCCTTGCACTTCCTACTGGACCCATGGACGAAAATATCCAGAAATTTTTCCGATATATCAATTTTTCGCGGTCACTGATATCGATATTGGAAAAAAAACGATATTTTCACGATATTTGTAAAAAAAATAAAAAATATCTATAAAAATTGAAATACAATAATAATATTGAGACTAATATCGGTAAAATATCGAAAGAATATCGAAAAATTCGAAAAAAAATCGAGAAATGTCTTGTATGCTATATTTTATACTCCCCCGTCCCAGAATTACTTGCACGGTTTGACCGACACGTTTTTTAAGAAAAATGAATTTAGTGGTTGATGATGTAAGATAAATGAGGGGTATTTTAGGTGATTTGGTGATGTGTAAAGTGGATATGATGAGGTGTAAAGTAAAATGTATGTAAAAAGATGGTGGCAATTTTGAAAATAAAATGATGTTGGGAGGGTATTAATTTTGTGGGGTATTTCTATATTAAGAGTGTGCAAATAATTTTGGGACGTCCAAATAAGAAAAGTGTGCAAGTAATCACGGGACGGAGGGAGTATAAATTTATCATAGATGTAAATGTATTTAAATTGTTTCGTTGAATTTATGTATTAGAAGTTAGTTATCAAATTTTCACAATTTTTAAAATTTACCGATATCGATATTCGATATCGATATATCCATCGATATTTCCACAAATTTAAAGTCTCGATATTTCCACCGATACCGATATTTTTGACCTTGATTGAACCCTTATCTAGCACAACATTATACATTTTTCGAGCTTAAAGCTTATAACAAATCGTAGACAAAGTCTCAAGTGTACTCAAGTACACGGTGTACTTGAGTAGACTTTGATTGGTCAACGGTCAAACTTCGACATTTTTTTTTTTCGATTTTTTTTTTTTGAAAAAGTGTATGTTACTATATTGAAAAGTGTAATATTGTTTTTAATGAAAAGTGTATGTTATTATAACTGAAAATTGTATGTTATTATAACTGAAAACTGTATGTTATTATAACTGAAAAATGTATGAAATATTAATGAAAAATGTATGTTATTATAACTGAAAAGTGTATGTTATTCTAACTGAAAAGTGTATGATATTATAACTGAAAAGTGTATGATCTATTAATGAAAAGTGTAAGTTATTATAACTAAAAAGTGTATGTTATTATAACTGAAAAGTGTATGATATTATAACTGAAAAGTGTATGATATTATAACTTAAAAGATTATGTTGATATAGTTGAAAATATTATTGAAAAATGTAATTTTTTCTGTATAAAAAAAAAGTTAAAGTTTGACCGTTAACCGATCAACGGTCAACAATTGACCAATCAAAGTCTACTCAAGTACATGGTGTACTTGAGTACACAATAGACTCACCCCACATCGTATTATACTTTGAGACTCGAAGACATTAGAGGTTATCCTTTTGTATATGAATGTGAAGTAATGATATATTGTATGTGAACTAATATTATACTATGTAGATGAACCAATATTATACTTTTTTCAAACTCAAACCTTATAAAATATCATATTTTACTTTGATACTCGAAAACATTATATCTTATACCTATATATAAATTAATACTATAATATTTGTGACTTGATACATTATTGTATATGAATCAATAATATACATTTTTCAAGCTTAGAGCTTATAAAAAATCATATAATTATATTTTAAAACTCGAACACATTAGAGTTTATACATGTATATGAACTAATAATATACAATTTTTTAGTTTATAGTTTATAACGTATCATATTATACTTTAAAACAGGAAGACGTCTAAGTTTATAGTTGTATGGAACTAATACTATGATGTATGCGAACTAATACTACAATGTATATAAACTAACTAATATTATATCGTATTCTAAGTTTGTACAGAACTAATACTATAATGTATGTGAACTAATAATATAATGTATATGAACTAATATTATACAATTCTCGAGCTTATAGTTTATACCTTATCATATTATACTTAACGGAAATACATTTGAGTTTATAGTTGTATTGAACTAATACTATAATTTATGCAAACTAACATTTTACTGTATATGAACTAATACTATATTGTATGTGAACTAATATCATACTATATATGAACTAATACTGCATTGCATAGTGTTTACTAACATAATAACACTTTTAAACTAAAATTAATATTCAAAATAAACTAGAATAGATCTAAATGAATTTAAGAAAAAAAAAAAAAGATGTATAGATAGAATGAACATATTTAGTTCATATATGTATAATATTATTTTAAATACTCTATATATTGAAGCTGAACTTCTTCAACAGACCAACAGGGAAGATCTGAATGATACACTCCGGCCTGACAAAGGGAAGACTATCCTAGTTGAGGACAGTGCTCAGTCACAATTTAAATCTATGAATCGGCCGACATGCACCTAAAATTGTTCACAATTTCGCCGATCTTGTGTCTAATCAGGAGGATCGGGTAGGAGGAGCTGAGGCGTTACTTGATTTAAGGGGCAGAAAGGTGGACCCAAGAACTAGCCTTGCTCTTGAGCCTCTCTCATTTATCATCCCAAGGAGTCATGAGCATCGGGTGGAGAAAGAATCGTTATTTGGAGTCGATAATGGAAAGGATTACCGTGTTACTCACTACGTTAGCCGTGATTTTAGAGCATATGACTATACCACCTATGTTGAAATTATCAATGAAGGAGAAAGCCCTTATGTTCCAGCGCGTGAAAAGGTTCATATCATCAAGCGTCAAGCAACTATTGGTGATGGCTTCATGGGGATTCGAATTCCAGGAACTGATGTGGTATCGGCGCACAGCACGAATGAAAATAGCAGGAAGAGAGGTTATAATGCTGAAGCAAGGGAAATAGTTAAGGTGTGGGAGGAATATCACAGAAGGGAGATGGAAACTTTGGGCATGCTCAAGAAGGCTAGAAGCATGTTTGAATTGTATGGTGAGGATATAGGAATCCCAGGCATGGCTGAGGCTGAGGTGGATCAGCCCCGCCGAGGCGAATGATTGCTATTTTTTGGAACGCACGAGGGGTTCGTGGGGCTCGTGCGTTCAATCGGGTCAGCAAGTTAGTTAAGTAATATCATGCTTCTATCTTGTTTATTAGTGAATCTAAATGTTTAGCTTCTCATGTTGATAGTCTTAGGGTAAGACTTGGTTTCAACTTTTGTTTTTCTGTGGATGCTTGTGGTTACTCAGGAGGTCTAATCCTTTTCTGGAATGATATGAATCTTAATGTTTTATCGTATTCTTCTGGTTTTATTGATTGTGCAATCTATAATGGCTCTCAATCTTGGAGGTTTACTGGTTTTTATAGGAATCCAATCCTTCGGTTAAGAAAACACTCATGGGAACTGTTATCAAAACTTAAACATTAAATATATGATGTTCTACTCTCAATTCACTCAAATGGTCCAAAATTCACTTGGATGAACAAAAGGAAAGGGGGTAGATTAATTAGAGAACGCTTGGACAGATTTGTTGCAAATGACCAATGGCAATCTTTATTTCCCCAATTTACTTCAAAAAATCTGAGTTTCTGTGGCTCTGATCATCGTGCTATTTGGATCAGCTACAAGAATAATCAGAATCCTACCAAAAGGCCTTAATCACACAACTTTCGCTTTGAGAATGCCTGGCTCAAAGAGGCGGATTTTAAAGATCACGTCAAGAACATCTGGGAACAAAAGGATATCAATGCGGAGTTACCTGCGACTTTAGAAGAATGTGCTGGAAAAATGCGATCATGGTCAAATACAAAGGGTGGTTCTATCCCCAAGCGCATTCAGACTACTCAAGAAGCTTTGGATCGCATTCTGGATGATGAAGAAAGTAACACTGATTTCGACTCAATACAAATCCTTGAGAATCAATTAGAAAAGCTTAATGCACAAGAGGAGTTATATTGGAAGCAAAGGGTGCGTGTGGAATGGCTCAAAGAGAGAGATAGAAACACCAAACTCTTTAATATGAGAGCATCTAAGCGACAAAGGCTCAATCGGATTGATGGTATTCAGGATGATAATGGTAGATGGAAAACAGCTTAAGCGGATATTGAAGAAGTGTTTCTTGGCTATTTTCAAAAAAAAATTACCACCAAGGGCACTTTGGAAGAACATATCAATCAGACTGCCGACTACATACCTGGGAAAATCACTCCTCATATGAATGCTTTTTTGGATACCCCCTTCACTGTTGAAGAAATTAATCGGGTCGTACATGATCTTCACCCAGGAAAAGCACCAGGTCCGGACGGTTTTCCGGCTTCTTTCTATCAAACTAATTGGGAAACAGTTGGGGATGAGGTTGCGAGCCAAATTCTCAACATTCTTAATCAGAATGGCTCGGTGGAGAATTTGAATAACACAATCATTACCATGATTCCAAAGGTGAAGGAACCAAATATGGTCTCTCAATTTAGACCAATTAGTCTGTGCAATGTTAGCTACAGGATTCTTGCTCGCACAATCACAAATTGTCTTAAATCAGTGATGCACGAAGTTATTGATCATCATCAGAGTGCTTTTGTACCAGGTCGACTCATTTCAGACAATATTCTGGTTGCATTTGAGTGTATGCACTGGCTCCGTCACTCCAAGAATAAAGAAGGTTTTGCGGCTATGAAACTCGATATGAGTAAGACTTATGATCGAGTTGAATGGAATTTCCTCCTTGCAGCAATGAGAAAGATGGGCTTTTCGGAACATTGGGTTGAATTGATTCTTAAATGTGTGATATCTGTGTCGTATTGTGTCAAAATTAATGGGTCTTTATCATCTCATTTTCGCCCCTCAAGAGAGCTTCGTCAGGGTGACCCTTTGTCACCATACTTATTCGCCATTTGTGCCCAAAGCCTCTCTTCTTTGATCTCAACAGTAGTCCACAAAAAACATATGGGTATTAGAGTTGCTCGGACAGCGCCTACAATTTCACATCTCTTTTTCGCGGATGGCAGTATTTTTTTTTTCAAGGCAACAAAGGAAGAATAATCGGCTATTCAAGGTTGTTTACGTACATACGAGCAAGCTTCGGGGCAGCTTGTCAATTTTGACAAGTCAGCTATCACTTTTAGCCCTCTCACTCAGAAGAGGAATATGGATGTTATAAGGAATATGATGCAAATCCGATCAGTGGATGGACATGATTTATATCTGGGGCTTCCGACTGTTACGGCAAGATCGAAAAGGCATAAATTTAATTACTTGCTGGATAGAATGCGCAGAAAGATTGATAACTGGAGTCATAAACATTTCTTGGAAGGTGGACGAGAAATTCTTATCAAATCTGTCCTTCTGTGTAGATATGGAGAGTGTGATGGCTGGTTTCTGGTGGGGTTCTGGGAAAGAGCATAGAAAGATCCATTGGACCAAATGGCGAGAATTATGCAGACCAAAGAATGAAGGTGGACTTGGGTTTCGAAGTTTGGTGACTTTTAACAAAGCTTATTAGCAAAACAGGTGTGGAGAATCATGCACAATCCTCAAACATTGGTTAGTAGAGTTTTCAAAGCTCGGTATTTTCGTTATGTAGATATCATGGAGGCTGATATTGGATCTAATCCGTCATATATATGGAGATCAATGATGTGGGGGAGAGAATTGCTTGACCATGGAATTCGATGGAAAGTTGGTAACGGAAAGACAATTAATATCTATAAGCATCGTTGGGTCCAGGACTTACATGATGGATATATTCTTTCCCGAATAGCTAGTGGATCTACGGTGGCAAGATTTATCACCCAAGACTATCATTGGGACCAGCCTTTAATCAAACAAACCTTTCTGCCTTTTGAAGCTCGGGCGATCATGTTAACCCCCCATTATGGGAAATGATATTGACGATTATAGAGTTTGGGGAGGGGAATCAAAAGGTAATTTCTCGGTAGCGTCAAGTTATTACTGGGCTTTGCAGGAGGCAGAAAATACAAGGAAACTAGGAATGTTAAGCACATCAAGTTCTAAGGTCATGAAGCAGGTCTTTCATAAATTATAGAAATTGAAAATTCCACCGAAGATTCGAATATTTGGATGGAAATTGATTAGAGATATTGTTGCGACTGAAGAAAATATGGCCAAGCACCATGTTCCGATCGACTCCAGTTGTCGTTGTTGTGGTAAGGGTGATGCTAATATGATTCATGCCATTTTCAAATGCTCATTTGCGAAAAAAGCTTGGAAGAAACATGATATCTAGCCTCAAATCAAGCACTGGTGGTGCCATGAACACTGTCTGGTAAGTATTGCAAATATTTGTAAGATGGATGTTGGGCTGGACATCCTTTTTGTTACGGCCTAGGCTTTATGGAAAGAAAGGTGCAATTTGATTCACTGTGTTGATCATAGCTATCCGAAGAGGGGTAGAGATGAATTTAAAACGGAATGGGCTTTAAGGTATCTTAGAGAATTTCAGGAAAGTGGAGATGAACGGGATTGGAAAAAAGGATGGTTAAGCTCAAGAAGCAACAATGTGGGGAGTGCATTACATGGTCGAATGTTATTCACATATGCATCATTCAATATCAATAGACATCAGTTTGGGATACACAATGAAGGCCCTATCTTTTTGGCAGGTTTTAGGAGAATGAATGAAAAATAAGTTAAAAGGCGCGTGTGTTGCAGGTGGGATATGATCCCATGACATTGGGCGAATCTCCTTTTAATGGTTTACCAATAGGCTACAATTCACCGTCTCTCTTATTAATTCAGTTTTATTATGGTACGATCCAAAAATGGATCCAATTACATACATATACCCCTTATACAAGAGTACAACTCAAGAAAATATTATACTAATTAATATACTCGTCATGAGTCCAGTTGTTATAAACCCATTAAACTATTTTCTTCTAAATGTTACCAAAAAAAAAAATTAAATTGCATGTTTAAGTTTGTCAAATGTCCAGATGTGGTTAATTTTAATATTGTGTCTTATGAAAAATAATTATATTACATGTTTCATAATTAAGTTAATTTGATTTTTAGAAAAAAAAAATTGATTTGTATATTTATTATTGGTTAGAAAGTATATGAGTCATTGATATCAAAAAGGAAAGTTATGTCTAAAATTAAATTAAAATCAATTATGTTATTTTAAAAAAGTGATAATGTTTTTGACATGATTATCATTTTTAACTTATACATTATCATTTTTTACTCAAACATTGTCACTTTTAACAAGGTAGAATGGGATATGGTCTCACCCACAAGATTAGCTCTTTAAAATAATAATAGTTAAATATTGTAAAAATGCTAAAGAAGTTAATATTATTATTATTTAATGTTAAAGAGAATGTTAGTGAAATAGGGGGCAAATTTATTTAAATATAATATTTTTTAGAAGTGTTTTCTAAAATGTAACAAAAATGGAGAAAATTTTCAATTTAGGCAAAGGCCTGGGTGCCACCCTAGCTTTTTGAAAAGGCATGGGTGCCACCCTAGCCTCTTAATTTAAAAATCGAAAAAAAAAAAAAAAAAAAAAAAAAAGGCCTATATGCCAGAAGAGCCTTTTACACGGTTTCTCTCAATAACCAAGCCAAAAGGCCTATGTGGCAGATGGGCTTTTTCATTCCCGAGAATTTTGTAGCTTGTGAATAGGGCTGACAAATCGTGCTATCGTGTCGGGTTTCGTGTCGACATGGTGACACGACACGATAAGGCCAAACACGAACACGACACGATAATGATATATGTCGACACGAACACAATAATTTTCGTGTCGATACGACACGATAATTTTTGTGCCGAAATGACACGATACGATAAGGACACGCAACACGATAACAACACGATAACGACACGATAAGAAAATAAATAAATTTAAAATTTCATTTAAATATATAAAAATTAATATATTTATATAAATATAAAAATTATCGTGTTATTATCGGATACGTGTCATTATCGTGTCGTATCATGTAAATAACAGGTTAATGGGTTACATGTTTATTTTATCGTGCTTAACGGGTTGACACGAACACGACACACAATTTTCGTGTCATTATCGGGTCAACCTGATAATGACACGAACCCGATAAGGCCAAACACAAGCCCATACTTTTCGTGTCAAATTCGTGTTTCTAATGAAAAACGGTGCATACTGACTGACCTAATGCGGGTTTCTAATCAGCATCAAATTGTAAAAAAGTGAAGCAAACAACATACTTCCTCCGTTCAATTTTATTATGTCCATTTTTTCGAGCATGAGTTTTAATGAATATTGATTAGTTTATTCATAAAGTAGATAAATTGAGGGTATAATGGGGTATTGTGGGGTCCATTTGTAAATAAATGATTGTTTATAAATAAAGTGAATGATGACAAAGTGGGTAAATAAGTGATGATAGGTAAATAAGTGATGGTAGGAGGGTGGAGATAAAATAGTATGAATAGTATTGTTTCCAAAAAGGGTACGTACATAATAAAATTGGACAACCAAAAAAGGAAAATGAAAATAATGAAATCAGGCGGAGGGAGTATTTATTAGGGATAAAAGTTAATTTAGCCCCATAACTTTTTATCTTTTTAAAATGGTTCAAAAAAGTTACAAGTGTCAATTTGATTCTATTTTTTTTTTCAATTTGTTTTGTTTTAGTTCCAAAAAATTAAATGTACTAATTTAGTCTTATTTTTTCGCAATTTATTTTATTTTGATCTCAACAAAGTTAAATATAATTGTAAAAATATGAGACTAAATTGATATATTTAATCTTTTTAGGATCAAAACAGAACAAATTACAAAAACATAAGACCAAATTAATAAATTTAATTTTTTTGGGACCATTTCAATAAAAGTTGAAAATTATGAAACTAAATTGACTTCAATTGCTATTATTACTCGACAAAGTGGGATAGCTCAAGTGGTTAGAGCACTACTACCTAAGGCGGGTTCGAGTCATGGGGGGAAAAAAAGATGGGTATTTAACTTCCACACAAAAAAAAAAATTTGCTATTATTACTCTCCAGTATGTTCATTTCTTTTTTAAAAATAATCATTTTATTTTTATTTTACAATAATTTCAAAACACCTTTACTTTATCTATTTTTACTTAAAATATGTGTTTAGTCAAAAAAAAAAAAAAAAAAAAACACGAAACATAGTTTTTGAGAGCTGATGAAGTTTGATAAAAACAAACACACCCAATCATTCAACTCAAACAAGGCCCAGAGGTTCCCAAGGCCGAATAGGAAAGTCCAAGGAAGCCTAATATAAAATATTATGAATACCGCCATTTAAATCTATGGATGAACTGTTTTGACCATTAATTTTTTAAGATGTTGAACAACAATCCCCCAATATTGACTTTCTTCAAAATCAAGTTTAATGTATCCATAACTGGATATTCACTCTAAAGCTTATTCTGAATCTGGATAAAATTAAAGATGCTTATTAATAAAACATAAAATGTAAATATTGTTAAAAATCATCTCCAAGATTTTCTTAATAACTTTCATGAAAATAAAAATCGTACAAATTCATTATGCTAATTTTTGCCGATACATATTTTAATTAATATTAATTACTTTATTTATAAAATAGATTTGTTATGGTTATGATAAGATATTTTGTGGTCAATTTATAAATAAAGTGATTAATAAAAGGAAATAAATTATGGTTTTAGGTTGAAGATGAAGTAGTTTAAATACGTATTATTTTAATAAAAAAAATTAGAACAAAAACAATAAAATTGTAAAAATGAGGTTGGATTTCTATATTTTACTAGTATTCCACCTTACTAAATTTTTAACATGTGTCGTTCCTAATATTGTAGGACGTTAATAATTTGTTAATATGACACATATCAATATTGTGGAACATCAAAATTAGAATATGTCACGTAAAGTCAAAATAATAAATAAAATTGGGCGAGCATATGATAATATTGGATCCTCCGTGGAAAATGATGGATGTTCTGCACACTATTTGGAAAAATGTAAAATTAAAATAATAATAAAATAAATGTCTGCCAGCGAAGTTGCCTTGAGTAGCAGCCTCTTTTGAAATATGTATATTTTAATTTGAATTCACTTAAATTTTCCACTGGAAAGACTTATAAATAAAACCTAAACCAAGTCCCAACAAACACAGAACGGAACACAAATTAGTAGTGTCAAAAGTCATGAAGACTCGAAGCATATCTTCACTTGCATTCATTATTCTTTTCATATTTTCTTGCTCATCAGCAGCACCTTTTGTTCATGATCACCATGGTTTTCTGGAATGTCTTTCTCAAAAATACAACAACCACTCCATTTCCAATGTCATTTACCCCAAAACACACTCGTCTTATTCGTCCGTCCTGCACTTCCACACGTGGAATCTGAAATTTGCATCAGACTCCACCCCTAAACCTCAAGTCATTTTAACCCCAGATCACGAATTCCAAATCCCGCCTATCGTACACTGCGCTAAACAAAACGACCTCGAAATCAGAATCCGAAGTGGCGGCCATGACTACGAGGGACTCTCTTGGGTCTCACATGTTCCATTTGTGGTCATTGATTTGATCAATCTTAGTGAAATAACAGTCGACGCTAAGGCGAAAACTGCGTGGGTTGAAGCTGGTGCCACTCTCGGCGCTTTATATTACAAGATCGCCGAGGAAAGCCCTGTCCTGGGATTCCCCGGCGGTCTTTGCCCAACCGTTGGAGTGGGTGGGCACATTAGTGGAGGAGGCTACGGCCCGTTGATGAGAAAATACGGCTTGGCTGCAGACCACGTACTCGATGCAAAAATAGTCGACGCTGAGGGCAGAATTCTCGATAGAGATTCAATGGGCGAAGATCTGTTCTGGGCCATCAGAGGCGGAGGAGGCGCCAGCTTCGGAATAATTCTTTCGTTCAAGCTACGACTGGTTGATGTTCCGGAAAAGATCACTCTTTTCGTCGTCCAGAGGACGATGGAACAGAATGCAACGCAGCTCGTTCATCGCTGGCAATACGTGGTCCCTGGAATCGACCACGATTTGTTCCTTATAGTCCAGGCTGGGAGGACGAATGTCCTAACAGGAAAGGTGAATCCGGGGCAGGACGGAACGAGTATTAGTGCTGCATTTTACGCACTTTTCCTCGGTGGGAGTGACAGATTACTTGCATTGATGCAACAGGAATTTCCAGAGTTGGGTGTTGTAAAACAGGACTTAACAGAAATGAGCTGGATTGAATCTTTCTTATATTTCAACCAAATTCCCTTCGATGAACCCGCAGCTTTGCTCGACAGGACGCAGCGCAAAACGTTCATGAAAGCGACGTCAAATTACGTGGAAACGCCTATTCCTGTTGAGGGACTCGAGGGGCTCTGGAAGTTTTTTGCTAAACCGGAGGCGGAGCAATCTGACGTCGTTTTCCTCGCCTACGGAGGAAGAATGGCGGAGATTCCGGAATCTGAGACTCCGTTCCCTCATAGGGCAGGTAACTTGTACAATTTGAATAATATTGTGTATTGGAGTGAAGAGAATGCTCATAATTCGGACAAGTATGTAAGTTGGACTAGGAAACTTTACAGTTACTTGACTCCTTATGTTTTGAACAACCCGAGGGCTACGTACTTCAATTACAGAGATCTCGACATTGGAGTCAATAACCCTAAAGGGAAGACGAGTTACGCACGAGCGAGCATTTGGGGTGAGAAGTATTTCAAGAACAATTTCGATCGCCTTGTTCAGGTGAAAACCATGGTTGATCCCCATAATTTTTTCAACAACGAACAGAGCATTCCACCTCTGCACAAATGGGAGATTGAGATATGATCATGTTCATTTTTTTTATTTATTTTTTTGGTAGAAATAAAGATATTGTACTTTGATCTATATATAATTTTGTGTGAAGGAAGAATGAATGTAAGATCTAAAGAATGAAATGACATGTTCTTATTGTTTTCAGAGAAAAGATCTTAAGAATGAAATAACATATCTCCCACGAAACCAACCAACGATGAATTTATAATACTTCTATTATGGAGGAATAGTATGTTTATGTTAAGACCGGTTTCGTTGTAATTATTTATTGGACATTTATTGTAAAACAAAATGAATCACTTGTCATTTTCATGGTAGAAAAACACATGGAGGTAGGGTAATATACATACTAAATCTTTTTCTCTTTTGAAACTTCTCACCTAATCTTTTGTAATGCATGATCAAATATTATAGAGTTGGTCTCCTATGGACTCGAGTGCATGTTGTGCACCCTAGTACATGTTGCACTTTTCAGTTTTACTGACTTACACTTTTTGATAAATGATGTTGCACTTTTTAATTATTAAACTGTATAATAATATTTTTAGTTATAGTGACTTACACTTTTTAGTAATATTGTGTTGTACTTTTCAGTTTAATAACTTACACTTTTCTTTAGATTAGGGTGCACAACATACACTCGAGTGCATACTAGACTTTACCAATATTATATTATAGATTGATTGTGTTGTACTAATTAATTACGTATTTTATATATTTTGATTTCTTTAGCATTAATGATAATATTATATTAATATAGATTGATTGTGTTGTAATTAACTATCCTAAATTCTAATACCATTAAAAGATTTCATTTCATATATATGGAGTACTTATTAATTACCCATACAAATATATACCTTCAATTGTCCAGGTGGCACGTGGCACAGAGGCCTGGTCAAGCTTGCCATTTCATAGGCAGAACATGTGTTTTTTTATTTTTCTGACCTTTTGGCATTTTCTTTCTTTTTGTACAAACCCGAAATAATAGAGCCGTTGTCAATTTTTTATCTTTTTTTTCTTCACATTCATAAAATATATGTTCGTTGCTTATGTAATTGGAAATATGCAAAATTGAAAATATATAGCCGTTGCTTATGCAATTGGAAATATATATATTTTTAACACTATGTTCGACAATAAATATTATCAAAATTATGTTCTTCTTCTCACGTAAGATCTCTTTCTTCCCTATCACTCTATATATATTCAAAGTATATATATTGACTAACTAGGTATTCGGATATACATGCTGTTGAATTGACTTCTCCTTCCCATCTAGAATAAGGTTGAAGATAGAGTTGTTTGAAATTACATTGGAAACGTTCAGCCCTCACCTTATATTACCAACAAGTCTTTCCCCTCACCTCACAACACCTATGTATAAATAACACCCACATATATCTATCTTCTTCTCAAATTAAAATCATGAAGACTCCAACCATATTTTCACTTACATTCATTCTTCTTCTCATATTTTCTTGCTCATCCACATCTTCAGCTGATCATGATGATCAAGAAGATTTTCTCGAATGCCTTTCCGAAAAATTCCATAACTACTCCACCATTTCCAACCTTGTTTACACCCCACTCAATTCATCCTACTCTTCCGTCCTCAACTTCTCAATCTGGAATCTTAGATTCGCGACGCCTTCTACCTCTAAACCCCAAGTCATTATAACCCCCGACCACGAATCCCAAATCCCAACTATCATACACTGTGCCCAAGAAAATGACATGGAAATCAGAACTCGGAGTGGTGGCCATGACTTCGAGGGGCTATCTTATGTATCAAAAGTCCCATTTGTGATCATTGATATGATCAAGCTCAGTGAAGTAACAGTTGATGCTGAGGCAAAAACCGCGTGGCTTGGAGCTGGTGCAACCCTTGGTATTCTATATTACAGGATCGCTGTGAAAAGCTCGACTCTGGGGTTTCCAGGCGGATTTTGCCCAACAGTGGGTGCTGGTGGATACTTCAGTGGAGGAGGCTATGGCTCATTAATGAGAAAATACGGCCTGGCTGCAGACCATGTCATCGATGCAAGAATAGTCAATGTTAATGGAAGAATTCTTGATAGAAAATCAATGGGCGAGGATCTCTTCTGGGCGATCAGAGGCGGGGAGGGGCTAGCTTCGGAGTAATCGTTGCCTGGAAGGTGCAACTAGTTGACGTTCCAGAAAAAGTTACTGTTTTCACAATCCTTAGGACTTTGCAACAAAATGCAACTCAACTCATTCATCGGTGGCAACACGTGGCGCCAAAATTCGATAAAGATTTGCTCATCTATGTCAATGCAGCAAGGATGAGTTACCTTACAGGAGCGAATTCAAGCCAAGAATCCGGAACGAATATTTCACTTGGTGCTTCATTCCGCTCACTTTTCCTTGGCGGGGTTGATCGATTACTTCCATTGATGCAAGAAAGCTTCCCCGAGTTAGGTTTGGTCCGAGAAGATTGTACCGAAATGAGTTGGATCCAATCCGTACTATATTTCATGGGACTTCCTTTAGAATCGCCCGAAATTTTGTTAAACAGGACACAACAAAAAACGTACTACAAAGCAAAATCAAATTATGTGAAGAGTGTGATTCCTGAGAAGGGAATTGAAGGCATTTGGAGATTTAACTACGAAAGAGAAGGGCAGGATTCTGTGGTGATATTCTACCCATACGGTGGAAGAATGGCTGAAATTTCAGAATCGGCCCTTCCGTTTCCTCATAGAAATAACTTGTTCAAAATGACTCATATGGTACTTTGGCAACAAGAGGAGGCTCAGAATACTGAAAGGTATCTAAGTTTGAGTAGGAGAATTTACAATTACTTTACTCCCTATGTTGTGAATTCCCCTAGGGCGACGTACTTGAATTACAGAGATCTCGACATTGGAGTCAATAACAACGAAGGAAAGACGAGCTACGCACAAGCAAGTGTATGGGGCTTGAAATATTTCAAGAACAATTTTGATCGCCTCGTTCGTGTGAAAACCGTTGTTGATCCGAAGAATTTCTTCAGGAATGAGCAGAGCATTCCTCCTCTGCATTCAAGGTGGACTAACGATGAAGATTAAGGTTTATTCATTCTTTTACTATCTAGGATTTGTTTGAATATGTTATTGTAATAATTATTTGGTGCAACTATGTATACATTAGCAGAAATAAAGTTTGTACCTGTAATATGGTGAGTTTGATGCACGGTTTGTAATATAAATAATAAATTTACATATCTATTTTGATTTTAAGATTTTTGTCTTAAACTATCGAATCATTTATCATTTAATTAATATTATTTTAATTACCTCTTTTTTTACAAAAATAATGTAAATTGTGATGACCAACCATGGAGTATATAAAAGAGGAAGTTGAAACATACAAATTACAACACATAGTATAATATATTATCCTAAAAAACTTATCCAATAAATTTTATTATGTATTTGATACCTTTCAAAACGTTACACAAGAGAAATATACAAACATATCTTTAAAGTATATTCATTCTGCTGTAACGGATATATTTTATCTATCAATCTATTGTACTCTCTCCGTCGAAATAACTTTCATATGTAGATGAACATGTAAATTAAGAAAGTGTAATAATGAGTGAAGTTTTTAGGGGTAATTTTATAAAACTTTATGTATAAAGTAAAAAATAAGTTGATTGTTGTTTATCTGTAGAGAAAAAGTAATGACATTTGTGTAAAATTGAGGATATTGTGAGGGTGGAATTTATAAAGGGTTTTCCATTTTAAGGGTGTGAAAGTTATTGTGGAACGTCCCGAAAAGAAAAGTGTGAAAATTATTGTGGGACGAAGGGAGTAATTGATTACTCTCCAAAAAAATTCTTAAAGTGTACACTACAAAAAATACCTCGATTAGAGACCAAAGTTTTGAGACCGACATAAATCAGTTTCAAATAGAGACTGATTTGAGACCGAACCGAAAAAAAATCAAGTTTTGAGACTGTTTTCAGTTCGGTCTTTAGTATTATGTTTTCAGACCGCTTAGAGATCGAATTTCGATCTCTAAACCGAAATTAAAATTTTGATTTTGAATTTTGTTTAGAGACCGACAATTGAGTCTTTAATAGATATAAAAAAATTTGAATCCCAAAATTTTAATTGACTATCAATTTTGACCGCTCGTTTAGAAACTGTTTCAGTTCGGTCTTTAATACAGTATTATGTTTTTCAGACCATTTAGCCACCGAATATCAATCTCTAAACAGAAATTAAAATTCTGATTTTGAATTTTAATTGGAGACCAAAAATTCAGTCTTTAATTGGTATAAAAAATTTCGCCAGGTTGTTTTATACGTATGTGAATCGATCACTTACCGTCGGGATCGGGCGAGAATCTTTTAAGCTCGGACAAAGTATCCACATCCGAAAAAGAATCTTTTATTACGCTATCAAAATCTGTGGAATCTTTCACTACATCCTCTAAATCAACCAAAACATGCACTACGATCTCTAAATCAATTGAATCAGGCACTACGATCTCTAAATCAATTGAATCGGGCACTACCATCTCCACTTCCAACGAATCTGGCTCTATGACTTTGTTGAGATGGAGGAATCGAATTTAAGAGAAGAGGAATATTCGTCCATCGTTGGAAGAGACATATCAGATTAGCAATTAAAGAGATATGAATAATATTTAAAGATACAAATCTTTAAAATATTATCCCTAATATTGTATATATAGATAATTTTAAACGGTAGAGACCGAATTTTCGGTCCCAAATCAGGCAGTTGTGTTTAGAGACCGATTTTTGCGGTCTCAAATCGGTATCAAATCAAGTTGTTTGTTTTTAGAGACCGATTTTAGCGGTCTCTGAACACTTCGGAAGAAAGTCCAGCCCACGCCCCATTCTTGCGAATAAATAACCCATATATATATCACATGTCATTCTCTTAATTTTAACCCACAAACCAGCTTATAAATAGATCATTCCTTGATTTTCCTCTCCAATATAAGTTTGAAGATCTCGTTTCGAATTCAATATAAGGTTTCTCATTCCCTCATCGTTTAAATTAATGTTTTCTCATATTTCTCAAATTAATTAATTTATGAAGTGTTCACATTATGATAATTTTCTTTTAATGTATATTACATCATATAATTAATAGATATGTATAATAGTAGTAAATAATATGACGGTGTTATCTTCATAAATCAAATACTAGTACTAATTAAAGTTATTTATTCTGAAAAGTATCATGATCATATTAAAATTACTAATAAATTGGAACGACTATGAAACATGCTGATGTCGACCCATATTTCATCAAAGACCAAATATACACCTTTATTTTTCCGATAATTTATTTATCTTCGATTTAATTGATTTTTCCGCTTTGAAAATTTAAGTTCTTAATTATGTTTAACTGTTTTTCGTGATTATAAATAATACTCCTAAGATTATAAATTATAGTAAGAAGTAAATCATACATCATATGGTATAATGATTGTTATTCGAATTATGTTTTAAAGTAAAATAATTGTCAAATATTAAAATAAACAATGTAAAAAAATCACGATTGAATCGGAATGACGTCGTGATCAAATGATTGTTATATGGCAATATCTATCTTATATACATATGTCAATTATATATTTTCTTAAAATTTTGATTATAAATGGAACTATCGGATCGTCGGTGGATGTATTGTACTCCTCGATTCGTTGATGGAAGTACGAACAATGAATTTTACATTCAAGTTCGCAAATTCATTGATTTTGCGAAGATGATTGGCCACGATATATGTTTAACGATAAAATCAAGTGTCCGTGTACTTTGAAGAAATGTCGGAATAAAGCATTTAAAAGCGTTGAGGAAATGTCGGAATAACTATTAGTTTTAAATAGTTATTAATATTATTTTGGACTTTTTAAAGTAACTGATTTTTTACAATTAATAGAATATTTTTTATCAATTAATATATATATGTGAAATAATTTAACAAATGAAACTTTAAAATTTTTAAAAGTTACACAAAACAATTACTTGTCAAAGTGGTAGGTGTCCATATCCACCAAGGATCAATTCCCACAAAGGCCAAAATAAAATGGCCATTTAAATAAAAAGGGTGTGGGTGTGGGTGTCGGTTGCTGGGTCGGGTATCGGGTCGGGTCAGGGGTGTCGGTTGCTGGGGTTGGGGGTTGGGTCGGGGGTGGGTAAATAAAGAGGGTGTGTGTGGGTGTGGGTGTCGGTTGCAGGGTCGGGTCTCGGGTGGGTGTGGATAAATAAAGAGGGTGTGGGTGTCGGTTGTTGGGTCGAGTATCGGGTGGGTGTGGGTGTATATTATTTAGAGACCGAATATTCGGTCCCTAATTATAGAATATAGATCGATTTGTGTTTTAGGGCCCGAAAATAGGTCGGGTCGACTCACGTTTAGGGACCGTTATAAGATCGAATTGTCGGTCTCTAATTTAGGGATCGACCAAAAATCGATCTCTAATTTAAAACTGTTTCATAAGTTCGGTCTCTGAATATCAGGTACCAATGCAATAAGGTCCACTATAAGACGGTCTCTAACGTGTTGAGACCGCAAATCGGTCTCTAATCGAAACATTTTTTGTAGTGGTATCTCAATCGTGCAACCATAGGTGGAACGCCGTCTCTTCATCAATAGGGTGGGTGATGTTCTGAAACGTCTCCACGCTGATATTACCAAATGCAAAGATCAGATTTGCGACAGCGACAGCCATTTTCATACCAAAATGGTATTATTTTACCTTATGACAATTAACTTAGCGACGGATTGTCATTTCCATAAATGGCACTCAATTGTCATTTCCACCGCTATTTTTTCATCTCATCGGGAGTCCTGAAGGTGCTCAACAAGCATAATTTTTAACGCTCTTCGTTTCATAGGTACGTTTTTGATCTTGTTGTTTTCAATTTTTGACTCCTTTAGCATTTTATGTTTAATGATTTTTTAATTAGTTATATATTTTTTTACTTGGTTAGTTAGAGTTGCACACGTTGTACATGTAACTTGACTTTTTGGCACATGAATATCTGACATAAATAATAGTCCCTATATTTATTCCCTCCGTTCCAAGATTTTATGCACACTTTTTTTAACGGACGTCCCAACATTTTTTGCACACTTCAAAAAAGGAAACAATAATACCAATTGTAGGTCCCCAAAGTTGAGTTTAATATCGAGTAAGCTAGTGAAAATGTCTAGAGGGGGGTGAATAGACTTTTCAAAATTCTTTCGACATATCAAAGTACAATGCGGAAATCAGAATATATCAATGAGCCCAATTCAAATTTATACTCAACTTACTATTCGAGAACTCTGTTCTATGTATACTCAACTAGTCTTGTTCAGATAGGTATTTAAACAACTAAACAGTTAATCAATTAAACACAAACAAAACAGTAAAGTAAACAACACAAAACGATTTTATAGTGGTTCGACAACTTGTCTACGTCCACTCTCACAAACCCAGTTGTGATGTTTCTATTAACTCTTCCAATCGAGTAATATGTGTGTTCTTGTAATTTTAAGTCCCAAGAAACAAGACTTAGATCTTCTCGAATATACTACCAAGTATATCTTCGATCTTACTAGAGATTTACAAGTATCTAGCAACTTGAAACAGTAAACTAAAAACTTATTCAGTAGCAGTCTTCTTCATTCTTCACTAGTCTTCTGACTTGCTTTCTGAACTTCAAAATAACTCTGAGAGTGTTTGCTTCTTTGAATTCTTCAATAATGCTTCAGTATGCAGTAGCATCAGTAGTATGTCAGTAGTCTTGAATCGTTGAATACCATGAGGTATTTATAGACTTCTGAATTCAAGAACTTGTGAGTTGTAACCAACTCTTCTTGAAAACTAACTTGATAACTTGTTAAGCTTATCCATCCACGCGTTTATGTGTTAATTAGTTATTTCTAACTAACTCTTCAATCCTTATCTTCCAACGCGCTCGAATAACTAACTTCAGCTTTATTATGTTGACTTGTCTTGTTGAGTCTTCTATGCGCACCTGTCTTGTGTAGACTTCTTCTCTTCTTGTCTGGTCTCGCGCAGTCTTCAGCAGTAGACTATTCTAATCTTAACAAGACTATTACATCACTTTAAGCTTTATATCATAGCTTAGTCAACTTAGAAATCTATACAATGAATATTTACATATGAAAAACATGAGCTTCTATACAATGTTTAATATAGCTCAACAACAACCTAATCATTTAATACAGAGTATATACGTACTATAAGTACTTGTCTTTTATATATAACAACACTTGTCTTATGTGAACTCTACTGGTTTGTACAAGATGACTTCTCCTTAACTAGACTAGATCAGTCAACACTTAGAAAATATTCAAACTACTTTTGGCTTATCAAAACTTTGGGGCATATCCCAACAATTTTCCCCTTTTTGATGAAGCCAAAACAACTTGAATCTTTTCATAATAGTAGACTAGTTAAGTAGTTATCTTGTCTTTAAACACCAAATAGTACTTATATTTTCATTCATTCAAAATAAGATCAGTAGATATTACACATACTTAGCAAAAATTAAAAACTAACAATCAGAGCAAATAAACAACAAAATAAACTAATCAGTTATGTTACCTCCTTCAAGATTTGGAACGCAAAACGCATCTAGGAGTCTTCTATGTATTACTGTGATGTGTTCTTCATCATCGATCTTCTCCTTGTCTAGTAGCTCCTCTTCAAATTTCTTGATCTGGTTAAAATCAACTCTTTTACCTGAGCTAGTCATAGGAGTCTTCCACTTCGGGTAGATCGGCACCAAGATATTGTAGTTCACAGCAGCAGATATTCTTATGATCAAGTTCCAAAGCATCCTATTCTGACCTTCCATGAACTTGGCAAAGATAGAATATAACTCATCTGGACTCTCAACATCACCAAATTTTCTGATAATCCAGTGGTCAAGCTCCCATTGTCTCTTCACTTTCAACCAATCTTGACGATGTTCTTTGTCCATAAAGTAATCAATGTAAGCATCTTCCACTTGATCTTCATTCGTCTTCAGCTTCTGCAACCTTCTAATATGCTTACCAAGCTTCTTCTGGTTCGCATAGTTTCTTTCATCATCATTAGCAGCATCAACAACCTTCTGCTTCTTTACAATTGCAGTTGCCTCAGCTTCTTTCGGTTCTTCAATAACAACAGACTTTCTCTTTGATACTGGCCTCTTCTGAACCTCTGTTTCAGGAGTAGCAGCAACACCTTTGCCTTTCTCCTTTCTCTTCTGCTCATCTGCTCTAGCTTGCTCAAGATCCGCTGTTTTCACCAACTTGCCTCTCTTAGGCCTTCTAAGATCTTGCATAGCTTCCGCAGCCTCTTTTGCTTCTGGTTCAGAACTGGACTTAGCTTTTTCACCTTCAGCAACTTCAACTCTGGCTTCGACTCTACTCGTCTCTTCCCCCTTTTTGGCTTCATCAGGAGCCTTGAGAGTGAAAAGAGAAGTAAAGTAAGTCATCTCTTCTATCATAGCTTGCTTCATCAGGTTAGTAGCTTTCTCAATCTGCTTCTGGTGAGAACCGTCTTGACTCAACTTGTCTAGCTTGGTAGTAACCAACTCCAACTTCTGAGTAGACAAATTCAACTCATTCTTGAAATGTGTTGCAGTCAGACATAACTTCCTGTTCTCTTCAGTCATAGCACTGATAATCTCTCTTGCTTGTGCTAGCTGATCATAAGCTTCCTTTCTCTGAACATCAGCAATGTCAATCTTCACTCGATACACCCTTAACATCTTTCTCGATTCTTTAGCTAGGACACGAGCGAAGTCGACTGAACTTTTCTCCGAATATTCAACTTGGTTCTGGAGAAATCCTTCAATCTGGTTGAACATCTCTTGCCTAAAGTCATTGTCTAACTGATTGGTCTCATTCATAATCATCTCTTTTGAACTTGTCACAAGGACACTATTCTGTTCAACAAGAGTCTTCTTGATTTCGAACTTGAGGAATTCATCAATAGACCACTTGATCACAGCTTTTAGATCGTTCTTCAACTCATCTATTGAAGCAGCTGGAATTGCTTGAGAAGATTGACCCACTTCTATATGAGCAGCTTCTTCCATGACCTCATCTTCTGGAAGAGATAACACTTCCACCAACTTTCCTTCTGGAGCAGTAGTCAAGACCTCGTCTTCTACTACTTCAGCCTCTGGAACCACACTTCCAGCAATAGCTTTTAAATTAAGTTGAGGAGAGTAAGGAACGATTGCTAACCTTGCTTCTTTAGCCTTTCTTTCAGCATCAGCCAAGTCTTTCTTCACCATGGCTTGCAACTTGTTCACATAGCCACAAATTTCTGCTGGAAAGAACTTGTCAGAATATCGATTAATGAACTTTGAATCTGACCTCGGACTGTCAGCATGTTCCACTTGAAATTTGAACACAATGCCTCTCAGCTGGTCTGAGACATTGTCAAGCTCTATCACAGGATCAGTAGACTGAATATCTTGGATTGGTTCAACATCGACCATCACTTCATCTTCTATAAAATCAGTCTCTGAAACTTGAACACCCACATCAAATTGGGATTCTGAATACAGTAAATCATCAGAAATACTCAATATCCTTTTCACGAGAGCAGTAAGGGCGTGGGCTGGGAATAGCTCTGAATGGTCTCGAACACCACTGTTCTCCATTTGCTCCATTTCCCAATCCATAAAATTGGAGATACCACCCTTTCCTAAGATGACTTCAAACAAGTCGTCTGTTGGGGACTTCTTCAATGCAACCCAAGTGCAAATCCTAAGAAGCTTCTCAAACTGCTCTGTTGAGTAGTCTATCTCGATAGATGAGAGTTGTTTCTTCAAATTGTTGCACATCTTCGAACGAATCCTCTTTTCTCTTAAACACATCGGGTAATAGACCAAGGATTCAAATCTAGTTTCAGACGAGGTCTGAGCAAGTGGGGTCCTTGCTTCAGTTGTTGCAGTGGCAACTAATGAAGTGTCTGAAATAGATGGGTTTGAGGGTTCAACATATTCTGTTGAGGTAGAAGGAATATGGACTGTGGTTTCTGGGGGCTGAGATGTAGCTAGGTTTGGTATGACAACTGTTTGAGTATCAGTTGTGTCATATATGGTAGTGTCTTGGGTAATGCTGGCTCTCAGTGGATGCACTGTCAGCACTTGCGAGGTTGAGGGAATAGGTCTGGCACGAGATCGATGTGATCTTGCCTTGGTTGAAACGGGGAGAGAGAGAGGTAATGCAGGAGTTTGAGAAGAAGAACCAACCTGTGGAGTCGACTTGTCTGGTGAAGGAGTCGTCTCTACTCTCACTAGGCGATAGACTTGGAGATCTTCAGCAATAGATTCCTCTTCTTTCTCAGATTGAGTCTCCTCCGAGTCTTCTAAAATTGCTCCAGCCTCGGATTTTTCCTTAGAGTCTTCACTCTCCGACTTGTCTGGCCTTGTATACCTGTCTGTTGAGCGAGTAGACGAGTGCTCTGTTCCAGTGATCTTGTCTCCTTATTTCTTTGATGTACCTGTCTTGTTCGTCTGGATCCATCATGTATGTAGGTAGCATAGGTACGCCAGTAGACTTGCATGTCTTAATACCATACTTGTCTAGTAGATTTCTAGTATACTTTGTTTGATTTATGAAAATCCCTTCAGGGGTCTGTTTTACTTGAAGACCAAGAAAGTAATTCATTTCACCCATCATGGACATCTCAAATTTACTTTGCATGAGTGTTGAGAAACTTTCACTCAGCTTTTTGTTAGGTGAACCAAAAATGATATCATCTACGTAAATTTGGAAAAGTAAAATGTCTTTCCCTTCTTGTCTTCTGAACAAGGTTCTATCGACCTTGCCCTTAGTAAAACCATTTTCTAGTAGAAAGAGAGAGAGAGTATCATACCATGCTCTTGGAGCTTGCTTTAGTCCGTATAAGGCTTTCTTCAATTTGTACACCTGGTCGCCTTTGACTTCGAAACCTGGGGGTTGTTCAACATACACTTCTTCCGCAAGAATACCGTTAAGAAATTCACTTTTGACATCCATTTGATATACAGTAAACTTCATATAGGCAGCATATGCAAGGAACAATCGAATGGCTTCTAGTCTAGCAACAGGAGCATATGTTTCATCATAGTCTATGCCTTCAGCTTGTGAATAGCCTTGGGCTACTAGTCTAGCCTTATTCCTAACGACTACATCATTCTCATCTTTCTTGTTTTTGAAAATCCATTGAGTGCCAACTACATTATGATGTTTAGGCCTATCGACAAGTTCCCAGACGTCGTTTCGAACAAACTGGTTCAACTTATCTTGCATAGCGATGATCCAATTACTATCAGCCAATGCCTCTTTAACAGTGGTAGGCTCGATAGATGAAAGGAAACAACACCAGCAAAACATAGTTGGACTAGGCTGTTCTTGCGACTCAAAGAGTTGTCGTCTAGTCTTCACACCAATAGTAGAGTCACCAATAATATTTTCAGTATCATGCGCAGATTTCCATGTCTTTCTAGACTTAACAGGAATACTATCATCATCTACATCATGTACAACATCATGCATGTCAACATCATTTGTATCATCAATTTTAACAGGAGTAGATGAGTCAACTAGAGAAGGCATGTCAACTGGTCTAGTAGACTTACCTTGAGCACTTACCTTCTCTTTGTCATCAGACTCGAGAGCTTTCATGAAAGGATTGTAGGCTTAAACGGATTCATATACCTCTGAATCTTTGTCAGATTCGATCGATAGATCAGTCACTTTCTCACTGATCTTGTTGGCAGATGAGTCCTGTCGAGATTCATCGAAAACCACATGTGGTGTTTCTTCCACACAAAGAGTTGAGTAGTTGAATACCCTAAATGCTTTGCTAGTCGAGGAGTATCCTAAGAATATCCCCTCGTCTGCTTTAGCATCGAAAGCATTCAACTTGCTCTTTCCATTGTTATGGATGAAACACTTACAGCCAAATATATGGAAATATGAAATTCTGGGTTTTCTACCTTTCCAAACCTCATAAGGTGTCTTGCCTAACGCTTTGTTGATCGCGCTTCTGTTTTGTGAGTGGCATGCAATATTGATTGCTTCTACCCAAAACTTTTGAGGAGTTTTGTATTCGGCTAGCATGGTTTTACAGGCTTCTTTGAGAGTACGATTCCTTCTTTCAGCTACTCCGTTCTGTTGTGGCGTCCTGGCTGCACTAGTAAGATGCTGGATACCACGTTTAGCACAAAAATCTTGGATATAGCAATTAATGAACTCAGTTCCCTTGTCACTACGAATCTTGACAATAGACTGGTTCTTCTCAACTTGTAACTTCTTCAACAGATCAGGTAGAAGTGTTTGTGTATCACTCTTCTTGTGTAAGAAGACTACCCAAGTAAACTTAGAATAGTCGTCTACAACAACAAGTGTGTACCTTCTACCATTCAAGGTTGGAGGAGTTCTCGGACCATGAAGATCCATATGTAAGAGTTCTAGGACTCTACTTGTTGAGAGAGTAGGAATTTTCTTAAATGAAACCTTTACCTGTTTACCTTTTTGGCACTCATCACACACTTGTGATTTGTAATAGATTTCATTAGGGATACCTACAACAAGGTAGTTTCTTGCGATCTTGTTAATTATCTTAAAGTTCATATGGCATAGGCGTTTGTGCCATAGCCAGCTGATTTCTTTAGGACTTTTAGTAAGAAGGCAAGCATCCCTAGGACAACTATTCCAATTCATAGTGTAGACACTGCCTTGCCTTACTCCAACCAGAAGGATTGTATGAGTTCTTTTATCCCATATTTCGCATTTGGTGCTTTTGAAGTAGACTTTATAACCCCTGTCACAAAATTGAGAGACATATAACAAATTATACTTCAAACCTTCTACATATGAGACATCGTGAATCTCTACGTCTCCATTCCTGATGTATCCGAATCCTTTCGTGATAGCCATAGAACTATCTCCAAAGATGACTTTTGGTCCTTCTTGCTCATGGTAGTTAGAAAGAAGAGCCTTGGTACCAGTCATGTGGTGAGAACACCCACTATCTATGTACCAAGTTTCTCCAACCGAACTACCCTTCTTATACAAGTCGAGTCGACCCTGCAATGAAGATATTCAATAATTTAGGTACCCACTAGTTTATTGGGGTCCTGGGGGGTTAGTCGAGTTCAAAGGAATCCAAATATACATTGGAGTCTTGAACAAGTTTGATCTCTTAAGCTTCCTGCCAAATTTGTTACAGAATAAGATCTTGTTGTCCTTATCTGGCCTATCATTTGAGTTTGGGTCTACTCGTTTGAGATATCCTTTCGACTTAATCTCTACTTGAGCAGGCGCTGGTCTATGATAGTCAGAATAGGGTTTGTATGCATTAGGTCCATACGGTTTATAGACGCGTTTAGGTCTTTCCTCACTAATAATATCATATGACAAAGGTGGAGGATATAGAACAGCTTGTGTACGATATTTTGGAGCAACCTGTCTAGGTCTAGATGAGTAGAGCTGAGACTGCCTTATGAAAGGAGGTCTAGGCTCTTGTCGTCTAGTTTGTACCTGTCTAGTACTTGTCTCCTCAGGATACCAATCCCCGTATCTGACCTGGTTGGGTCGTCCACGATTAGTGGTCCTTTGTTGACTAGTTCTAAATGGAACAGGCTTGTTGTTAACATTCTTCTTACCTCCCTTGGTAGTCGGAATGTTAACTCGAGTCTGTTTAGGTACAGTACCTTTTATTTGGAGTTCCAATATCGTAGATCATTGGTCATTTTCCTTTATCATTTGGCAAAAGTCTTGAGTTATTAGTAGTAGGGTTCTTAATGACTCGAGTAGACGAGCTAGATGACTCAGCACCTATACCTGTCTTGTCAGCTGGATATCTATACCTATCTGACAATTCAATGTTAATCTTAGAAGAGTTAACCAGGTCAGTAAGTTTGAGATCTAGTGCGACAACCTCGGTCTCTAAGAACTTATTACGTTCTTCAAGCTTTTTGCACTTGCTCTTTAAAACATTGAACTCATTTCTCTCAGTTGCATGTGTCTTAAGTAGGTCTTGATATAACCTGTCTGTCAATGCACACTTTTCTTTGAGTTGCCTTAACTCTTCAGTCAAGCGTTCATTTAGGACTGTTACATTAGGATCTACTTTAGACCGAGCTTCCTTAAGATCAATGATTTCTTGTTTTAAGGAGATGTTTTCGTCACTGACTTCAATGAATGCCTGATTAACAAGTAGGAGGTCGTCTTCAACAGCACTAGTGGAGTGATGAAGACTACTCCCTACTTCACTACTAGCAGTATCACTTTCATCAGTATCTGAATCATCACAAGATTGAAATGAAGTAGCAGATGATACCTCTTGGTCGATTTTAGCCATGCAGCATAGGCCATCATCTACTATGAATGCTTCATCGTGATCTGGATCAGACGGGTAGCTAGATGAGGACGATGGCAACTCGTCTGAATCAGAATCAGAGTCATCATTGGCCATCATTGCCTTCTTGCCACAGTTGTATCTTCTTTCCCTTCGTGCTTTGCGTTCTTCTCGATGGTCAGTGCTCAGGTCTGGACATTCATAAATGTAGTGACCTGGTTTCTCACAGTTATAGCACAAGAGATCATTAGTAGCCTTTTTAATAGAAGATTTATCCCTACGCTTATCACGTCTATCAGAACGAGTAATCTTCCTATCATCAGACCCTCTATCACGTCTGTTACCTTTCGAGACTTCATCTCTCCTTTCAGACGAGTTTCGGCCTCGTCTGGTCTCAGACGAGTTCTTAGAAGTAGACGCTCTATGATCTCTATAGAACTTCTTGTATCTACCGAAACGCTTATTCAGCCTATCAAACTTTCTAACCATGAGGTTCACTTGATCCTTCAGACTAAGATCAGTATCTAACTCGTCTTTCACAGAAGCAGACCTAGTCTTAGACTTCGACCTGTCTACCTTAGAGGACTTAGACGAACTAGACTTAAAGGCAACGTTCTTAGATACATCATGTTCTTTATCACTACTGGCTAATGGTTCATCTTCGTCTAAATCAAACTCATGAGCCTTTAGAGTTTGAAACATGGTCTCTGCAGTCCATGCATCTATGTTTTGGGTATTCTTAACAAGCATCTTTACCATTTTCCATCGACTATCAAGGCTTTTAAGAATCCTAAGATTGATCTCACGAGCAGTATAAGACTTACCAAGGACTTCCAACTCATTCATAATCTTAGTAAAACGAGTATCCAGCTGGTCGATAGTTTCACCAGCTTTCATCCGAAATGATTCAAATCTTTGGACAGCAGTGGATAATTTGCTCTCTTTGATCAGGGTAGTCCCTTCACAAATGATAGCTAATCTGTCCCACATCTCTTTGGCAGTTTTACATTTTAACACTTTTCCTAGATACTCGTTAGGAAGAGTGTGTAAGATGTAATTCTTCGCCAAGCTATTCAAATTATTTTGACGCATTTCTTCTGAGGTTAGATCTGACCTGGGTTTCTTGACGAGAGTACCAACTGGTTTGTCTTTGTCGAGGGCAGCAGTATTTGGGATCATTGTCACGATCGGGCCCTCGGTAACAACAGAGATCATTAGGTCGTGCGTGGAGCTAAAAATCGCTTCCATCCGCAGCTTCCAATAGTCGTAGTCCTGAACCTGGAACTTGGGTAACTTGTTAGCGCTGATTTCAAGAGACATGTTTAGCAAGTAGGTCAGTGCTAATCAGTTTTATGATCAAGAAGCAGATAAGTCAAGAACAGGGAACAAGAAACAAATATAACAAGAATGTTGATCAAGAACACGTAAGCAAATACAATCACGGACCAAGACATCACCCTAAGTCTTAAGTCGGTTATCAAGAAACAGCAGTTCGTAAACTACCGCTCTGATACCACTTGTAGGTCCCCAAAGTTGAGTTTAATATCGAGTAAGCTAGTGAACATGTCTAGAGGGGGGTGAATAGACTTTTCAAAATTCTTTCGATATATCAAAGTACAATGCGGAAATCAGAATATATCAATGAGCCCAATTCAAGTTTATACTCAACTTACTATTCAAGAACTCTGTTCTATGTATACTCAACTAGTCTTGTTCAGATAGGTATTTAAACAACTAAACAGTTAATCAATTAAACACAAACAAAACAGTAAAGTAAACAACACAAAACGATTTTATAGTGGTTCGACAACTTGTCTACGTCCACTCTCACAAACCCAGTTGTGATGTTTCTATTAACTCTTCCAATCGAGTAATATGTGTGTTCTTGTAATTTTAAGTCCCAAGAAACAAGACTTAGAACTTCTCGAATATACTACCAAGTATATCTTCGATCTTACTAGAGATTTACAAGTATCTAGCAACTTGAAACAGTAAACTAAAAACTTATTCAGTAGCAGTCTTCTTCATTCTTCACTTGTCTTCTGACTTGCTTTCTGAACTTCAAAATAACTCTGAGAGTGTTTGCTTCTTTGAATTCTTCAATAATGCTTCAGTATGCAGTAGTATCAGTAGTATGTCAGTAGTCTTGAATCGTTGAATACCATGAGGTATTTATAGACTTCTGAATTCAAGAACTTGTCAATTGTAACCAACTCTTCTTGAAAACTAACTTGATAACTTGTTAAACTTATCCATCCACGCGTTTATGTGTTAATTAGTTATTTCTAACTAACTCTTCAATCCTTATCTTCCAACGCGCTCGAATAACTAACTTCAGCTTTATTATGTTGACTTGTCTTGTTGAGTCTTCTATGCGCGCCTGTCTTGTGTAGACTTCTTCTCTTCTTGTCTGGTCTCGCACAGTCTTCAGCAGTAGACTATTCTAATCTTAACAAGACTATTACATCACTTTAAGCTTTATATCATAGCTTAGTCAACTTAGAAATCTATACAATGAATATTTACATATGAAAAACATGAGCTTCTATACAATGTTTAATATAGCTCAACAACAACCTAATCATTTAATACAAAGTATATACGTACTATAAGTACTTGTCTTTTATATATAACAACACTTGTCTTATGTGAACTCTACTGGTCTGTACAAGATGACTTCTCCTTAACTAAACTAGATCAGTCAACACTTAGAAAATATTCAAACTACTTTTGGCTTATCAAAACTTTATCTTATCTTTTCATCATTTAGGACTTGTTCTAGGATTCATATCCCAACACCAATAATATCCCTCCTTTATTTTACCTTTAATCAAATTTTTTTCACTTTAATTAAGAGAATATTCCCTAATAGAGTCATTTCTATAGAATATTAAGCAAGTAAAACCTACAACTTTTAAAATTTTCTAATAGGGTTAAATTAGTGTCAAAAACCCTTAAATACCCTTAATATTCATATACCTCCTTAATTTCTATATTTGAACATTTAATTCGAATTTTAAATTCATAATTATGGTCAGCCAATTAATTCGGGCGGAGTTATAGGCATAACTTGACAAATTATTGACTTTCCAAAATCGAATTCTTAAAATTCATCTCCATCATCGGTTTCTGGGCTGAGGGGGCGATTACGATTTAATTCAATCGCTGTAAATTGGTGAAAACGCGAAGCTGTTTTTGTTTGGAAGATCGTGGGTGAATGTCATCATCGGTTTCTGGGCTGAAGGAGCGGTTAAAATATTCTATAATCGCTGCAATTGGGAAGAACAACATCGATGCATTTTGGGAGGAACGAAGGAGAATTCACCATTGTGTTGCTGGGCTGCAGAAACGATTCAATTTATGCTGCCATTGATGCGATTTGGGAAAAATCACAAACGGTTAGTCCTAATTTCTGCCATTGTTGATGAGCTTTTTCGAAATCTGCCATTGTTGATGAACTTTGTTCGAAATCTGCCATTGTTGATGCGATTGGTGCGAATTCGGCCACTGTTCACGCCATTAAAACTGGAGTTTCTAGAGTCCATTGGTGAACGTTCAGTGCTGGAATTGTTAATCTTCACTTGGAAGAATTCAGATCTGCAATCACGGTTTTTGTAGGAGTTTGTTCGTGTTAATTGAGGATCAATTTCTGCAAATTGGGCAGAACACGAATTTGCGAAATCTGCAAGTGTTAACACCAGAAAAGCTGGTGTTCCTCAATATTCTTTGCTGGAATTTCTGAAGAATTTATGTCCTGCAATCACAGTCTATTGTTGGATGTTGCTCGTGTGAGTTTCATTTTTGTGTTCGTGACTGAAGAAGTGATTTCTTTCATCTTTTATTCGCTGAAAACTGGGAGGTGCAACCCGACGTTGAAAGAATTACCGGTTAGTATTTTTCTGAGCAAGAATCGCCCTAATTATTACGTCTTTAGGGTGCAACTTAGTACTCGGGGATTAGGCGAAAAAAGGAGAAGTTTCATGGATACAACAACTTGACATGGAGGTGAACATTAGATATGCACATTACCGTATGCATGTATACATGCATATCGTATAGTGCATTTCACATATGCACATATGTAAAATGCATGTACCCCGTTTTCCGTGCATATTAATATGCATATCCATGTATGAACTTTTTTCTAAGTTTATAAACTCATAATTTTATTATGACCCATTTCTACATAACAAAATTCATTTCACTGTTCATATTAAACTTCATAATCTATTTTCATATATGTATGCATATTCAAATAATCGGAAACTGCATCCACTATAGCACGCTTATTTAGTCTTTTTGTGTTTTAATTGTGTTATGAGTATTTTGGTTGTAATTTAATTCTGGATCATAAAATGCAGATTTTATACCTTTATTTGTTTTGGGAAAGTAATCCTTCAGCTACACAAAGTCGGCTAATTAATTCGAATTGGCTTAATTTTAGGAACATTTGAATAATGGAAGGTGATATAATATCGCGTTTTACGGGGATATGCATTAATTCAAACGATTTGATGTAAATCTATCTAATATTTATTAATTTCAAATAATTTAAATGGGTAAAGGGCAACTATGTCTTATTAGATGCCAATTTGACTCTAATAGATAAAAAACAATAACATATTCCCAATTAGATAAATGTCTTAGTGAAATGACTCTAACAATAATTTCCCCTTTAATTAATGAATTACCAATAATAGCCCTCCTTTATTTACCTTACACATCACTTTATTCAATTTTCTTAATTTTCGTGCCGGTTAAAGTGTGCATAAAATCCTGGGACAGAGGGAGTAATATTATGGACTTATAAGGATATGATGTATGTAGCTCGATGAAAGACTTTTAGGACATGTTTGTTTTGGGACTCACCCGTCCGAACGTGGGACATAACGTCCCACGTCCTTGTTCTTCTTCGGGATTTCACATCCGAATTTCTCCATCCAACTACATCCACCCCTAAAAATACATATACATCCTACTATTACATTCTATCGAACTACTCTTACACAATTTGATTTGACATAAAATTACATCACATCCTACTCAAAATTCCAAAACAAACACACACAATTACTATTGATCAGGATTTCACCATCTAAAATTTCCCCATTCAAGATTTCCCCCATCCTACATAATCCCAAAACAAACATCCCCTTGACCTTTTTGGTTGGATGTCTGGTGTTTGAATCCTTTAAGCAGCAATCCCCTATTCCCCTTTAAAAAAAAGTTTTTCTTTTTTTATTTGACCACTTTTATTTTTTCTCTCTTAGCTACAAAAGTCTTATATTTGTAGCCTGGTCAATTCTTTTTACGACATTTTACATTAATTAAATTTTTTTTTTTAATTGGATCTTTTAAATTTTACTTAATTTTATCTCATTTAATTATTTTTTCCAATCTTGACTTTCAATTTTAAATCACTTAAACTTATTTTAGTTTGTTATGAACATAACTTTTAGTTTATATATGTTATGATATCAATTAATAAGTGTTATGGTATAATATCTGACATAAATAACAATATTATTAGTTCATGTATAATATAATTTACAAATGTTGCGGTATAGTATTAGTAGAGAAAATATATAGTAATACTCCGTTCATATACATTATAGTATTAGTCCATGTATAATATAATTTTAGTTCATGTATAAAATTTAATCTTTCAATTTTAAATATAATATGGAATTTTATAAGCTTTAAACTCAAAACATGTATAGTACTAGTTCACACATAATATAGTATTAGTTCATAAGCAATATAATATTAGTTCGTATATTCATTTTCAATCGCACCCCTGAACTACTGAAACTTTAAAATAGGTCTTTATTGTCTACGTACAATCAAAAGCAAATGAACAAAATCATGATTTTTTTTACAATAGTTAGCAACTTTGCATTAACATGAACACAATATTAGGCCTGACAAATCGTGTTATTGTGTCATGATTCATGTCGAAACGATATTAGCACGACACGTTAAGGCCAAACACGAACTTGACATGATAAGAATATGTGTCGACACGATACGATAAGAATATGGATCGACACGACACGAACACAATATTTTTCATATCGACGTGGCACGACACGCAACACGATAACAAAATGATAATGACACAATAAGAAAATAAATAAATTTATAATTTCATTTAAATATATAAAAATTAAAAAATATATTTAAATATAAAAATATATTATGTCATTATCGTGTTATTATCGGATACGTGTCATTATCGTGTTGTGTCGTATTGGGTAAATAATAAGTAACATGTTGTTAACGAGTTAATGAGTTACTTGTTAATTTTATCGTGTTTAACGGGTTAACACGAATCTGACACGAACACGATAAGATCAAACACTAACCTGTAATTTTTGTATTGAATTTGTGTCGTGATATTGGGGAAAATTGCACTTTTGGTCCTGTAAGAATGAATTCAAATCACTTTCGGTCCTTTTTCATGCACTTTTGGTCCTGTAGTTTATTTCCTTTAGTTTTAACGAATGAAAATTGCATAAACCGTTAAATATTTCACCTTTGATCCTGTAAGAATAAGATTAAACCACTTTCGACCCTTTGTCATATACTTTTAGTCTCATATTAAATTTATGTTTGTTTTAACGGAAGAAAATTGCGTGAAAGTCACACATCCCTTAAAACACAACCAAAAGCTTAATATCGAATTAAAATTATGGTAATATCACTAAAATTATAAAACTACCAAATGTATTTTAACAATTTATTTAAATAATTATTTAAAATTGGTAAATTTACTTAAAATAATTTTATAATCTAAAAATTCAATCATTATATATAAAATGAAAATTAAATCTAAAACTGATCTCAAATCAATGAAAAAAAATAAAAAGTACTATTTGGCTTGATTTCAATTGTTGTATTTTTAAATTATATCCAAATTATATGGAGTTAAAAATTAAGGAGGGTGTATTCAATTGAGATTTTGTTGGATTTTTTTGGACTTTTAAAAGTCAGTTGGATTTAGAAAATTCATAGACTCTATGCAGAGTTGACTGACTTTTTTATTGATTTATATGGATTTTCATAGATTTGACAGGATTCTAAAATACAAATTTTTTTATTAATTTACATTGATTTCCATAAACTACGCCCCTAAAACTAATGCAAACGTATGACTTTGAGAAAACAATTCCAAATTTTCTCTTTGCATTTCTGGGGGTAACGACCTTGACCACCAAAATCTTTTAGATGATATCAAATTGAATAACTCAATTGCATTTTTTGGGTAACGACCTTTATCACCAAAATCTTTTAGATGATATCGAACACGTGCTAACTTTAAGATTGTGAATAAATGTTCTTGAGATCTTAACGATATACTATAATTTGAACATAATTTTAAAATACAGAGATGTAATCTTTTTCACGATAATAATGATGGTGAAGGATCTGTGATGCTTATTGAAGAACATAGTTACGTTTCTTAATATTATTTCGTTTGAAGAAGAGGGATGTGTAGGATTTTGTGGTTCGAATTACACCAAGAATGTTTGTATGTGCTTTCGAAGGAAACTTTGAAATTTTGTTAGAAGAACAACAATTTTTTTTTTCTTCTCTTTCAGGCCTTCTGAGAGAATCCGCTGAAATCTCTAGTTTTTAGAAGAGATTTTGAATAGTGAAATTTATTTATATTTTTGAAGGAGAATCCAACGAAATCCATAGAGTATTAAAATCCATAGATTGTTGAATACCTAAAGATTTCTAAAGACTTTTTAAAATCCGTATTGAATATCTCAAAATTTTAAAAGACTTTTAAAAATCCGGATTGAATACTCCCAGATTTTAAAAGTCCAAAAAAATCCAACAGAATCTCAATTGAATACACCCCTCTAATTTAAATTTGAAGATTATATTTGAACATACATTGTATATTTTTAATTTAATATTTTTGTATATTCAAATTATTTTTCAAAATTTACTTTTAAATTTGTATTTTTTTTTTGTATATTTCAGTTTTAATACAACAAATTACTTCAAAAGTTATTTAAATTCAAATTACATTATTTTTTTAGTAAATTTTAATTATATTCAAATTCTTGAATTAAAAAAAATATATATTTAGATTCTATAAAAAAAATTCAAATTATATAACTTAGTGAGATTTCGTTATTTATAGTAAAAAAAAGTCAATATTCTAAATTCTATTGATTTATTTACATTTTAATTCTATATAAGTATAATTTATTATTATTTTTAATAATATTTTTGTATTTTTTAATTATAATTAATTTTTTAGGAACATTTTTTGGTTAACTAACGGTTTCAATTCATAAGCTATCTTACAGGACCAAAACTGCAATAAAGAGGACCATTTACAAACCTCAGGACCAAAAGTGATTTTGCAAAATTCCTACAGGACTAAAATTGTAATTTTCCCCGCGATATTGTGTTATATCGAAAATTGTCGATACCCATTTTTTCACATAATTTAACACGACAACTTTCTCTAGAAAAAAAATTGTAAAAATAACCAATTTAGTTGTTTTTTTTTAATTTTTATGAATTTCTTATTTTCTTTTTAGAAGTTTTTTCTAGAATTTAGTTTTTTTTTCTCGTAAATTTATGCCAAAATTTTGGTCACTTTTTTATAAAAAAATCTCAAAATTGTAATTTTTTTTTTCGAGATTCATGGGTTTTATGGTAATTATTTATGATATTATTGTTTTTTAGGGTAATTTTTTTCAAAAACTTAAAAAAAGTATAATATATGTGACTCAATGGTGAATCGACGGTGATTCGATAGTGATTCTATGGTGAGTGTACAATAATAATTTTAATGGATTAATGTATTTTAATTTAATTGATAAAAGAATATTATAATCTTTTTATATATAATTTTTTTTTTAAAAAGGGTGAACTTATAAAAAATGAGGAAACAAATAATTGTGACATATATTAAAACTCAAGTCATAGACTCGTAGCCCGTGTGTATCATCTAGCCTACCTACAAAATTGGATGGCCACGGCTAAACAAACACCCAGATCTACTGTACAACCTCAACGACTTCAACTACTATACACATTCTACATAAAATATATATATATTTTTTAAAATTAATACCCACACCTTAATTTTTTTTTTTTTTTTTTGAATTACATTAAATACCCATCCCTTTTCTCCTCCCCATGACTCGAACCCATGATCTAAAGCCTAGGTAGTGGTGCTCTAACACTTGAGCTATCCAACTTCGTCATACCCACACCTTAATGTTAGGTCGTTATAATTAAATTTTTTTAAAAAAAATTATGACAAAATTAAAAGAAACGCAGTGAAATGTGAAGAAGAAAAAAGTGAGTTCAAGTTTAAAAGGAGGAGTTCCAACCGTACATATTTATCATTAAGAGTTTTCTATCGAACAATATGAGTAAATTTGGTACGCCTAATCTCAATTTTTTTTACGTTGTTTCGTTAGTTTTTATCAAAATCTAGAGTTTTAATTTTTGTGAATTTTTTAAGTATCTTGAATTAAATTTTTATTTTTCTTGTTTCACCTCACAGAGGAGAAGCATTTTTAGTGTGTGTGCGTGTTTTTTTTTTTAAAATTTGAATATAATTGTTCAAAATTATAATGTAGGTAGAAATTTAAAAATAAATTATATTTTATATGAGGTGTGTATAGTAGTCAGGGTGTATACAGTAAAACTAGAGGTTTGTTTAGCCGTGGCCAAATTGGATCCACTTACACACTGTGTAATTTGTACACATAATTATTCAACTTAAAACATGTACATATAACTTTCATCTACTAGTAATGCCTCACCATATAGATTAAACAAAAATATTAAAGAAAGACAAATTCTTCCATACACTCTAGTGCACCTACACTCAATTTCAGATTTTAATTTATTAAATTTTTTATTTTACGATTGGCCACGGTTATTTACACCCTCACTTTTTTTGACTTCACTGTCTAATTTTTCTTTTATAAAATAATTACACCTAAAGTTACTATAGTGCCATTTTATTAATTTAGAGAAAATTTAATACAATCAAACAATCAATCATAATTTATACATAAACAATTGGTCACGGTTATTTACTCCCCCACTTTTGTTGGCTTCACCCCACCCCCACCAATTTTTTAAAAAAAACTACACCTAAAATTACTATAATGCCCTTCTATTAATTTAGAAAAAAATATAATACAATCAACCTAATTTATATATAAACAATTGACCACGGTTATTTACACCCTTACTTTTGTTGACTTCACCCTCCAAATTATTTAAAAAAAAAATTACACTTAAAATTACTATAGTGCGCTTCTATTAATTTAAACAAAATATAATATAATCAATCCTAATTTATGTAGGCAAATTTTTATATACACTCGAGTGTATATACTCTTCAATTTCATTAAATTTTGGGCTTAATTTACTTTTTTCGGTGAAGACAATTAATGGGTCGCACAAATATAATGAAAGACCACAATTATATTCACACACAAGATTGACGTGGACACTGATGAGTCGGTTTATTATTGCATATTTTTGTGCTTTAATTGAATATTCTTTGTGAATTAAATTGGTATTTTAGTGCATCTTTTCGACTCATTATTTTGTGCCTTTAATTATCTTGATATTTTTATTTTCTTATTTAATTCATGTAAAGTGGAGCATTTTGATTAGATTGAAAGTTAATTCTTGTGTGCTGCATACCGAAGAAGTAAAACAATAGGAAGGAAATAAATTACGTGGCCTTATAATATAGTTGTTGGGCCTGCTGCAAAGGAAAATAAAAAAGAAGGTTTTGGGCCCATTGATTGTTGCTGGATTGAGCCTAGGAAACTTTAGAGAAAATGGGAGATTCCTGGGAGAAAGAAAAGGACTACAACCGCCGTTGGGAGAAGAGTCAATGCGGGGTTTTGCTGGTGGAAACAGTTGCTGGCCGTGCCATTGGAGAAGTGGAAAAGACATTGATGTTCATGTTTCTTTAGTTTGGTTTGATTAATTTCTTTTACCATTTCCTTTCGTATTGACTTTTGAGATTATGGATCAATCAACTATTTGTATTGTTTCGTTGATTATGAGTAGCTAATTTCTTTATTCTAGCTCGAGAACGTGAAACCTTATATTGATTATGCCTGTTTAATTAAATAATTTCTTATTGATTTTGATTTGTATCTCGATTTTGTTATTACTTGAGTAGATGCTGTGCATGTTTGAATTAGGAGTTTAATAGGCTTGATTACCCAATTTTATTCCTATATCAATTCTAGCTATCCCATAAATTGTAATCCGTAATTGTTATAATATTTTGGGAGTTGTAGCAACTAAGGCAGAACACCTTAGGGGTAGTAACATTTAGGTTTCATGAAACGAGCGTCTCGTATTCATGGTCTAATTTATCCTATTGTTTTAATTCTTGAATGCGCTCCTCGAGTTGAACCTTAGATACATATTTTAGGGTTATTCGTATGGATAGATTAATTGGGGGTCGTACCTGCTGATTAATTAAGACGTAAGAAACAATTCGAACTAGTTTGGTCGTACCACTGGTTTAGGGATAAGATTCGAGATTAAATTGAGTCAACGCAGGGTTTGTTGATTAAATTGGTATAATTAATTAAGGTGAAGCAATCTGAGGGCTAGATCATTCTCACTATTTGAGTCTTTGTTGATTTTATATTTTCAATTTATTATTTCTTGCTTTTTAGTAGTTTGTTAGCCTATCACTCCAAAATCCCCCCCCCCCCCCAATTACTTTCGTACATGAATTATTTAATTAAATTACAATGTTCCATGTGGATCGACCCTTACTTGCCCTACTATATTAGTGGGTAGTTACAGAATTATTTTTGGGTGCCGCTGCCGGGGATTTGGTTGTTAATTCGATCGAATATTTTGTGTTTTCAATTTTTGTCAAAAAATCAAAAAAAATTTGAACAGAAAAACCAAATTTTTAGTCCTGTTTTTTCTTTGTTTTGTTTTCAGTGAATGATCACTCACTCAAATCGGAGTGCACGACTTGAATACAATCCAGAGGTAGAGAGAACAACAAGGAAACTAGTACACGTCGACAAATTAATTTTGCACCGACAAGAGAGACGAGTAGTGGTGAAGAAAGTGATACTCGTGAAGGGCCAATTTTCGAGCAAAATTTTGAGAATATGGTTGAAGAAGTTCAAGAGAGAACGATGAATGAGTTGGCAAACCCAACCATAACTTGTCAACCCCTTTACATTACAATTCCTACTCTTGCTGCTAATGTAAATTTTGAATTAAAATCGGGACAAATCCATTTGTTGCCTTCTTTCCATGATCTTGCAGGAGAAAACCCACACACGTTCCTCAAAGAGTTCCATGTAGTATGCTCGAGCATGAAACCAACCAGAGTCACAGTAGATCATGTCAAGTTGAGTGCATTCCCGTTTACACTAAAGAGCACTGCAAAAGATTGGTTTTATTTCTTGCCACCTAATACAGTGAACACATGGAATGACATGGAGAGGGTCTTTCTCCAGCACTACTTTCCAGCCACCCGAGTGGCAACTTTACGAAAAGAGATTGCAAGTGATAGGCCAGGCAAGGGTCAGGGGAGACGTTGTATGAGTATTGGGAACGTTTCAAGCGCCTTATAGCTTCGTGCCCACAACACCAGATTGGTGATCAGCTGCTTATACAATATTTTTATGAGGGACTTGCCCTCACAAATCGTAACATGATTGATGCATCTAGTGGAGGAGCTTTGATGGATAAAACACCAACAGCTGCACGTGAGCTGATATCTAATATGGCAGCAAATACTCAACAGTTTGGTGCACGAGATTCCATGTTTAGGTCGGATCATGAGTCAAAGGATGATGCATTGGAGAAAATTGCTAGCATGATGCAAATGATGATGAAGGGAAAAACTCCAGAAATCCGACCATGCCGAATTTGCTCCACCACAGATCATGCCACTGATGATTGTCAGATTTTGAATGAGGAAATAGAGCAGCATGCTAATGCAATTGGTTTTGGAAATTCTCAAGGTCGGAGATATGATCCACACTCCAACACCTATAATCCGGGGTGGAGGGACCATCCTAATCTACGATATGGGAACCAACAAAACTATCACCATGGGGAAAATCAAAGGCCTCAACACCAAGATCGTAAGTTCCTTTTGTTTAGAGGGAATGATCGTAATGTTGAACCTATGAGACAGAATAGTGGTGGTGGAAGTTCAGATATGTCTTTTGAGGATATGTTGAAGTCATTGGTTGCCACGAAGATGAAAGCTCAACAAGAGAGTCAAGTAGTCGTGAGGGACTTGCAGGCCAGACAAAAGAATTTGGAGGCCAAATGAGTCAAATAGCTACATCCCTCAACCAAATGCAAGCCCAAAACAGTGGTAAGCTACCATCTCAGCCCGAAATCAACCCTCGAAATGTAAGTTCCATCACTTTACGAAGTGGTAAGACTTTAGAAGAAATTTTGGCACCCAAACGAAGTGAGGAAGTTGGAGGGCAGATTGGGGCAAGTGATGAGGGGCATTCTCAGGTTCCTAATGATCAGATTGATGCTCGGGACGAGCTGGTTGGACCAGAGAAAGCTGTCCGAAAAAGAATCAGGATGCAGATTTCAGTAACATTGACCCCCTCAGTGTCAGTGTCCCAGAAATGAAAAATGAGGTAAATGCTCGTAATTCAATTCATGTTATTACTAAACCTTTACCTTTCCCGTCCAGGTTTAAATAGGAAGAAAAAGGTGTCAAGGACCAGCAAATACTTGATGTGTTCCGAAAGGTTGAGATCAACATTCCGTTGATAGATGCAGTTAAGCAAATTCCAAGGTATGCCAAGTTCTTGAAAGAATTATGCACTAATAGGCGTAAGTTGGTTGGGAACGAAAAGATCTTCATGGGAGAGCACGTCTCAGCCGTCTTCCAAAAGAAGCTGCCTCCAAAAAGGAAGGATCCGGGTATGTTCTTTATTCCTTGCACGATAGGGGATCACAAGATTGAGCAAGCTATGCTTGATCTTGGAGCCTCTATTAATGTCATGCCACAATCTATATATGAGAAGTTAGGGATTGGACCATTGAGGGAGACGGGAGTGACTATCCAACTAGTTGATAGAAGTGTCACACATTCAGTTGGTGTAGTTGAGGATGTTCTCGTACAGGTAGATAAGTTAATTTTTCCTGCAGATTTTTATGTGTTAAATATGAATGATAGTTCAGGACATTCCATACCTATTTTGTTAGGAAGACCATTTATGGACACTTCCCAAACAAAAATAGATGTTCATGGGGGTACCCTCACAATGGAATTTGACGGACGAATCATTCATTTTAATATATTTGATGCTATGAAATTTTCTAATGCTTCTGACTCTCTTTTTGTTGTGAGTGTCATAGACCCAATTGTGCAGAAAGTTTTTGAGCTTGATTGCAAGAATGAATTAGAAAGTTTGCAAGAAATGAAAAAAGAGGACGAGAAATCCATAATTATGGAGATGCCAGATATGTATGAGGTTGTCTTTGATAAATTGCCAGATAGTTACCCAAAAACTCTTCCATCCTCCTTGTAGGCCTTGGGCCTTGAATTGAAGTTACTTCCTGAGCACTAAGTACACATATTTGGGCAAAGTTGGATGATATATAATTTTCAAGTCGAGCCACCGACAATAAACAAAGGCGCTTGTTGGGAGGCAACCCAATGCTTACTTAGTTTTTTTTTTGCTTTTAATTTTGTTTTTGTGTGTTTGTATTTCAGGAGAAGATTTCAGATAAGGCGTGGGCACGCCTTAGGAAAAGAGTTCTCCTGGAATTTTACTTTGCATTTTTCATTTGCTAGATTAGTTTTATTTATTTATTTTATTTTATTTTTTTATTATTTTCTCTCAGGCACGCAGAAACCCTAATCACAATCAACCGCCTCCTACCATCTCTCTCGCTGGAGAAACCGCCCCACCGCTGGCCCACTTCGCCTCACGCCGGCGATAACTGATTGTCGCGCCTCCACCGCACGCCTGCCGTGTTTTCTTCTCGCCGGAATCGCAGAGGCCGTACCACCACACCTCAGCGCCGTCGCACCTGCGCGATCCGACCATCCGCACTCTCTCTTGTCGACTCCACAACGCCGCAACCACTCCAGCACGACACCATCGCGTGCAGCCATAAATTAATAAAATGACCATATAATCTTTTTAAATGTAATTTTTCTAAAATATATATTTTGGGGTGAACTCATGAAATGAGTGGATAAATCCAATTGCATGGGGCTACCCAAGTACTAAACTTAAAAGAATAACAATAAAAATCATGAATAAAAATATATATCCAAAAGTTAACGAAAATATTGCATAGCTCAATTTCTTGTTTGAATAAGGTAGGGATTTAGGTATGGATTTTAAATTTATAATCTAAATTCACACCATTTATTTATTTGGATTTAAAAGTAAATGAATGAATTTCATAAACTTTACATATTTTTTTTAGTTAAAATTGATAGGATTTTAAATCCTCACTAAAACTATCTCATTTGAAATCCATATATTTTTAAATTATTTCATTTGAAATATCTCTTAAAATCAATTTCCCTCATCCAAACACAACCTAAATATATACTTCTCATAGTATAATATTTACACAACCTAAAAAAAATTTGAAATTCATTCATTTACTTCTAAATACAAACAAGTGAAGTAAATATAGAAATTCAATATTTAAAATTTATACCTAAATCCCTCCAAACACAACCTAAATGAAATTTAACACCCAATTTTTTTAAGAGTTTAACCCATGGTTATACACACAAAACTCATTGACAAGGACGACTTTTCAGGCCACAAGAAATAACTACTCCCTCGGTCGAATATGAATTTGCACACTTTCCATATATGAATGTCCCATACCAATTTGCACACTTCACAAAATGAAATATCTTCATAACCCTCACCCTCAAAATATACTTATTTACTCATATGCCATTACTTTTCCACACTCAATCTAACTTTTACTTTACTTTATTTTATTCATAAAACTTTACAAAACTATCTCTCAAAACATCACTCATTACACTTTTTTTTACACATTTCTTAAATTGTGTGTCACCATAAGTGTGCAAATTCCTCTGGGACAGAGGGAGTATGAATTACGGTGAATTTAACTATGAATTACACACACACTAAACCCATGGCTACACACACAAAACACTTAACTATATATGAATTTATCGAAGAGAAATCATAAATGAAGGAAGAAAATCACAATGAATAAGTCTTGATAAGTTGAATCTTCCAAAATATCTTCAAAATGGGTAGGTCTCTTGTAGACTCAATTCCTTATAAGGAATTGAGTAAATTTTAAAAAATTGGTAGAATTGATAATAAAAATAAAATACGCGAAAAACATGTATGATAATTTATGTAGCTTAAACGGTTGAGAATAATCTTTTTTATGTTGAAGTCTAATTTTCACATATATTTTTTTTTAATTATAAAAGTGCATGTTGAAAATAAGGAAAAGTGTAACATGCAATTTACAATTTTTTAGCATGTTATTTTGCAATATTTGCAATAATAATTTCAGTTATAATGACATACACTTGTTAGTGATGTTATGTTACACATATTTTGTTGCACTTTTCAGTTGTAGTGACTTACTATTTTCAACAATATTTTTTAGTTATATTGACTTACACTTTTTAGTAATGTTATGCTACACATTTTAGTCATATTTTGTTGCACTTTTCAGTTGTAGTGACTTACAATTTTCAATAATATGTTCAGTTATAGTGACTTACACTTTTTAGTAATGTTATGTTACACTTTTTACTCGTATTTTGTTACACTTTTCAGTTATAATAACTTACACTTTTCATTAAAATATTGTGTTGCACTTTTCAAGTATATTGACATGCACTTTTTAATAATATTGTGTTGCACTTTCTAGTTATACTAACTTGCATTTTCTAGTTATACTAACTTGCATTTTCTAGTGATAATGACTTATACTTTTCATTAAAAGTTGTGTTGCACTTTTCAATTATAGTGACTTACACTTTTTAATAAAAAAATGTGTTACACTTTTTAGTAATATTGTGTTACACTTTTTAGTAATATTAACTTACACTTTTCAACACACACAATTTCGAAAAAAAATTATCAATAAAAAAAAATTACAAAAAAAAAATTAATAAAAAAAAAAAATTAACCAAGTCAAAATTTTTATTTACAATAATCTTGAATATTTAGGGTTCACAATATTTTTAAATATTTAAAATTTAAGTTGACCAAGTCAACTCAATTCATTATAAAAAATTGATTCTATATAAGACCAATCCCTTCAAAATCCATAAGAAATTGCTCTACAAAATTAAACTGTTTCAATAGTTGCAGCTAGCAGACCCTATCTTTTAAGAAATTCACAAAATGTGACAGTGATACCTAGGACGACTTTTCAGGCCTGGTGGGGGCAGCAACTTGCACCAGACTATCTTTTCTCCCCGGTGGCTGTATGTGATAATGACCTTGTATTAGACAAATAATATAAATTAATTAATTTATGTCTCTTTACAAATTGAGATTTTGAAATATGTCTCCTTATAAATTCAGATTTTTAAATGAGACGTCATCCTTGCATTTATTAGAGATTTAAATCTACACGTTCGGTTAAAAGCAACTCCACATATACTAAATTGTTCCATAGATAAATTTTCTTCTCGAAAGGTAGTAGAAGTTATAATCCAATCACACTTTTAAATGAAACAAATTTTTTTTGACGGATCAGTTAATGCAGCAGCTGCCCGTTTGTTCTCATTTAATGTGGTCCACATGGCTTTGTTCATTAAAATCCCCGGCTGCGTACGCAAATTTGGTGGAGTTTATCCTATTTCCAATTAATTCGCTGACTTTGTTGAAAAGTATGCCACATTTATTACCCCCAACCCCCAAGATGGGCTGCAAATTTGCACTTATGGGCTCAAATTAAAAAAACTATCCCTTTCTTTTTTCTTAATTCCGTGCTTCACTTCAAAAAATTCTTTTTTTACTTGGTAAAAATTGGTAAAAACTTGTGTATACCCTCATGTATCTTTTTCTGTGAGACGAATCCATTTTAACCCATATTTCAAAATTTTGGATAGGATAATCCATATTTTTTTTCAGATTTTGGTTTGTAAAAAAAAAATGATACTAATATTTAAGTAAAAAGTGATACTCCCTCCGTCCCATTATTAATGGAACATTTGTCAAAAACCCTTATTCCATTATTATTGGAACATTTGTCACCTACTTCAATCTCCTTTAAAAATCTCCCTTAACATCTACTTATTTACACTCCATGTCATTACTTTTTACACACAAACAAAAGATTCTCTCTCCAATAAAGTTGAAATACCCATAATATCCCTCTTAAAAGTCAACCTTATCACCTTTAATACTAATAAACAATTCTACATTAAAACTCGTGCAAACAGTAAATGTTCCATTAATAATGGGACGGAGGGAGTAATATTTTTAACAAAAGTGACTGTCACTTTTTACTTAAACACTATTATTTTTTGCTCAAACATTATCACTTTTTATATATGACGGCCGTATCACGGATCTCATTCTGTGAGACAGTCTCACCTAAGACTAGCCCGTAAAAATTAATATTACATTTTTCAAGTATAATTAATCAATTTAATATAAATGTACATGATTCGAATAAATTAAGCAATGAAGTTGCAACCTTTGCAGACAAATATTACACAAATCATTAGTCAATTTAGCAGTTGAAAAATTCAATTTTGTCTCGTAATTTTAATTTTTTCGCAAAAGGTCCCAAAAACATCTTAGGTCATGTTTATTTTGGAATTACGTAGGATGGTGGGAATTCAAATGAATAATTATTGTGTGTTTTATCAATCTCTGTTTTACACACATGTCTGGAGAGGGAGAGAGAGTGTGAGGGGGTGAGAAAGGGTGAGCGAGAGTGGGTGAGAGTAACCCGTAGGACTTCCCGACCCCATTCCGAGCGTTTTCCGGTGAGGCATTCATACTACCCTAACCTTAGCGTACCTCGTAACCCAAGCCACCCATGTAGGAGAGAGAGGAAACAGGTAGACGAAGTTGGAACACAGAGGAAATCAAGGGGTCGCGAACCTTGGCGAGATAAGTGGACTGATGTATGAAATGGAAACATTGTCTCGTTTCTCATCAAAAACTTTCCTTTAGACTGTAATTCGAAGTTCTTGATGTAAGAAATGGAATATTCAAGTCGATTGGTAAAGTGGTGGATGTCTTCAAGCCAACGAAGAATGATAAGGAAGGAAAGCTGTTTGGGTTCGTCAGATTCGAAAAAGGTGTGGATCCTGAGAAAACCCTAGAGGAACTCAACAATACCTGGATTGGAAGTTACAAGGTGTGGGCTTTCGTTCCTAAATACGATAAGACGGGCCAAGATCTAGGTAGGGCCCGGCGTACCCCAAGCACTCATAAATTCAACATAGAATCGACCTTAAGGAAGTCTGACAGGTCGTATAAAGCAGCAATGTGTAATATGGAGACTCAGAGCCTACCGAGAAATAAACCAGATCCACTAGAATTTATCACAAGGCCGGAGGACACAAGGTAGCTTAACGAATGCATTACTGGAGCCTTAAAAGAGGAATTCTTATGGGAGGAATATGGGGAGGAAATCCAACAGGAATGCGGAAACATGCTCAAACTGAGACCCCTGAGAGCGGATGTGATACTAATCCAAAACCTTACAGAATTGTCCTACGACGAGTTAGTCACAAATCTTGATGAATGGCTCAAGCACTGGTTTGATTGGCATAGAAAGTGGAGACCCAAAGATGTGAACCACAGACGACAAGTATGGACTCGATGGGTAGGTGTCCCGGTACATGCCTGGGACCCCCGATTCTTTGCAGCGGCCAACATCGAGATTGTATCCTTTGTAAAGCTCGACGGGGTAACAGCTACAAAAGCTAGACTTGATGTGCTAATTTCATCCTATCTTAAGGAGATAAATCAGATAATCCAAGTAAGGGTAGATGGGGTGGAATACTCTTGCAGAATCACGGAGGAGCTCCATAGTTCCGCAGAGGAGAAAGCAGAAGATGTCACCGGCTCTGACGAGGAGGACTCACTACTCTCAAGCGATCAAGACGATCTTAGGTCCAACGGCGGCGGCGGGCGATGTCGACCAGGAACTCACTGAGTTCAATAATGATTCGGAATTGGTACACCTAGAGTCGAGGCGTCCCCTCGTTTCCCGAGAGGAAGGCGGCGCGGATATTATGTTGAATAAGTCCCAAGATAACATATTGAATGCGGAAGCTTCGAAAGTAGTGGAAACGTGCGATGAGAGGGGACAAGAATCACGTATGGACCCCACCCTAATTATTCTGAAGCGCCGTCGTGGGAACACATGTTCTGACTTGGAATACCACCAGATTGGGCCGCCCCCTTTTATTCCCCAAGATGGGCCTCCAAGCCCAAACCCAGCCAGCCCATCACCACATGCTAAAATATTACCTCCCCTCCCAACCCAGCCCAAACTTTGGCCAAGCCTAACCCCGCTAGCCCAGCAAAGCCAAGTTTTAAGAAAGCCCATTCAGTATCCTACATCAGTGGACCCAGCCGACGCCCTATCGATCCCAACCTCATCTCCCTCCCAAATTCTAACACAACCCCCTTATGGGCCCACCTCCTCTTCTAATTCGCAGCTCTATCCAATTCCTACGTGTCCATCCACGACACCTCACCTCCCCCTACCTCTTATCCCCAATTTCCTCCCCACCTCTGGCTTCGATAATAAACACCCCAGTCGCCCCCAATCCTACCCCACCCACCCACCCACCCACCTGTGCCGCCTCCAACTCCCAATCCTGGCACCACCATCTTGCACTAATTTCCCACCCCCCAAACATTCCAAGAAAAAGATCAGAGTTAATAAACAGATGTTGAGGGAACAAGAAATTGTGAAATGGAAAAGCTTCGTTGGAAACCTGGAATCGAAGGAAGATAGATTTGAGAACATGAAGGACCTTCGGATAATCAACCAAATGAAGGGTTCGAAGACAAAAGAAGAAAAAGAGACAGGACATGCTGAAAATCAGAATGGAAGCCGTGAGGAAGCAACAAAAACATGGAATTTCGGAAAAGAGTTAGGATTAAAGGCAAATGTGGCAGATGCATCGCTAATCGAAAGACTCGTAGAAATGGATGGCCAGACCAATGTCATGGACAACCAAGATAAAGGGGTTACACAGGTCAGTGATTAAATGAAGATCCTCTCCATTAATATACGAGGTTTTTGGAGTTAGATTAAGAAAGATGAAATAAAGAATCTCATAAAAAACAACGGGGTTGACCTGTGTTGCATCCAAGAGTCAAAGATGGAAGATGTGGACGAATTAATTTGTAGAAGCCTGTGGGGGTCTGGAAGATTAGAATTGGCTTCACTCCTATCGGCGGGACGATCGGGAGGCATCATATCCATATGGAATCCTGAGGTATTCCAATGCTCCAGCTTTTGGTATATGGAAGGGTGCGTAGTAATTAACGGCTGGTGGGGAACTGGTATAACACATTGTGTTATAATCAACACATATGCCCCGTGCGCGACATCCGAGAAGGTAGAACTATGGGGCAAAATTAACTTGGTAGTGCAACAGAATCCTACATCCTGTATTTGTATTGTAAGTGATTTCAATTAAGTACGGAGTGAAGCGGAGAGAGACGGAAGAAATTTGTCCCCCAACAGATGAGACATACAGCAGTTCAATAATTTCATCAGGAATGCCAACCTGATTGACCTCCCAATCCACGGGAGGTCATTCACCTGGTACAAAGCGGACGGACAATGCAAGAGACGGCTTGATAGAGCACTGATCAACCAGAACTGGATTAATAATTGGCACAGCATACACCTTAGAGGGTTGAGAAGGTCGGTGTCTGATCACTACCCCATCCTTCTTGGAATTAAGACAAAGGGATTGGAGACCCAAACCCTTTAGATGCCTCGACACATGGCTTTCACATCCAGGCCTCAGGCCATACATAAAAGAGAAGTGGAATAGTTATGACATACAGGGATGGGGAAGTTATGTTGTCAAAGAAAAGCTTAAACGCTTAAAGCAGGATTGAACACCACCAGGAAGAGATAAAAAGATTGGATCTGTTTGACGAGGTATTTGGCCTGGAAGAAGTAGAAGTCATCGAGAGAAATAAAATATTTGTGCTACTACTCAGAGACATGAAGAGAAATAATTGTCTAGCATACCAAAAATCTAGATGCAACTGGATCAAAGAAGGGGACTGCAACACACGTTTCTTCCATGGATACATAAACAGGCGGAGAAAGAGAAACGAGATTCTGGGGTTGGAGGTAAACGGGGAATGGCTGGAGGAGGTACAGTTAGTGAAAAAAGAAGTCCACATGCACTTCCAACAACACTTTAGAAAAGAGGCAGTGGAGAGACCTATCCCAGAAATAAACTTCACAAGAAAGCACATCTCCCAGGAGGCAAATGAGAGATTGATAGCCCCCTTTTCACAAACAAAAATTTGGGAGGCGTTAATAGCGTGTGACAGCTCGAAAAGCCCTAGGCCGAATGGTCTAAATTTTGGCTTCATCAAAGCAAACTGGGAAGCACTTGAACCGGACATACTCAGGCTGATGAAGGAATTCCACGAGAATGGGCGTTTGGTCAAAGGATTTAACTCGACTTACATAGTCCTCATACCCAAGAAAGATAACAGCAACGAACTGAAGGACTACAGGCCTATCTCATTGGTAGGAAGCACTTCCGTCGATCATCTCAGACGCCCAAAGTGCTTTTCTAGGTGGGAGATTCATTCTAGATAGCGTGGCCATCCTAAACGAAGCTATTGATGAGGCAAAAAGGGAGGGGGGGGGGGAAACAGAAGAGCCTTCCTCCTTCAAGATTGACTTCGCGAAAGCCTACGACTCGGTTGATTGGGGCTATCTAAACGTAATGATGGAAAGATTCAGATTCCACTCGAAATGGAGAAATTGGATCATGGAATGTATCTCCTCAGCTTCGGCAACAATGTTGGTAAATGTTAGCGCCTCACGTGAATTCAAGATGGAGAGAGGGCTTCGACAGGGAGACCCCCTCTCCCCCTTCTTGTTTCTTATAGCAGCAGAGGGTCTGAGCATACTAATGGACAAGGCAATTGAGCTGGGCCACTTTAAGGCAACAGTAATTGGAAGAGAAAGAACCAGGGTCTCCCACCTCTAATACGCAGATGACACGATCATGGTGGGAGAAGCAAGCGTCGCAAATGCTTTGGGAATGCGTCGGGTACTTCGAAACATAGAACTTATGTTGGGATTTAAAGTCAACTTTGATAAATGTGAAGTGCTAGGGATTAATGTGGAGTAAATTGTTCTCACATAAATGTCCCAAATTCTAGGCTGCAAAATGGGCTCTCTACCATTCTCCTATGTTGGAATGAAGGTAGGAGGAAACTATAAACGGACAACAGAGTGGGGCGTCATCATAAAAAAGATCAAGAATCGTATTCGTAAATGGAAAGACAAAAAAATCTCAATGGTGGGGGGAGGGGGCAGAGTCACTTTGATCAACTCGGTTCTCTCTTCTCTACCGATATACTATCTCTCCTTCTACTTTATCCCAAAAAATATTGTGAGAGAGATTGAGCGTATTTTTCTTAAAATTTTGTGGGGGAATGATGCAACACAACAAAACCGCTAGGATTGAGTGGAAAAAAAATTAGTAATTCAAAATTTATGGGGGTTCTCGGGGTTAGGGATGTGGGTATATTTAATAAAGTTCTGATTGGGAAGTGGGGGTGGAAATTCTTAAATGAGAGCAATAGCTTGTGAGCTAGAGTACTAAAATCCAAATATGGTGGCACTAGGGGTGGGAGGGGGGGGGGGGGCTGAGGAGGATAGACTGCCTAAAGGCAGAATAGGTAGAGTCTCAACATGGTGGAATGACATTCTTAAGACAGTAGATCAAGGGAATGAGGGCTGGTTTGAAATTGGGATAGAAAAGAAAGTAATGAATGGCAGGAATACTTACTTCTGGGTAGAAAATTGGACAGGGGAAGGGAAACTAGCTAGAAAATTCCATAGGCTATTTCAAAATAATTTAGATAAGAACACTACAAAATAATGGGGAAATGGGGACGGGGAAGGCATCGGATCTGCCGTTGCCAATGATGAAGGCAACGGCAAAGGGGACGGTAGTGTGCCGATGCCAATATGCTCGATGCTATTTAAATGGCATCGGATTTGGGGAAAACCGTTGCCTTTTGGCATCGGCAGGTGGCCGTTACCTTTTCGCATCGGGCCCACTGCCGATGCCTTTTCGCATCGGGGACTGCCGTTACCAAATGGCATCGGGGCCCACTGCCGTCCCCTTTTTGCCGTCGCCTTTTTATTAACATTTAAAAAAGACGAATCTGGGTTTCGAACCCAAGTATCGAGGCCACCAACACACACCCCCCACCGCTGGGCCACCCCATTTTTTGGAAATCTGGCATTTTTCGCGAATTGTGGGGTTCGAACTCGGGACCTCGCGGTCTCGAAGGCTTTTGAGCGCCCCCTGTGTGCCGTTTATGATAGGAGCTTTTAGTCGACATGTTGTGAATGCAATTAATATATATTCAATTTAATTTGAGTTTTTAATTCTTTAATTAATTCAATCCATTCTAACTTTAATTGTTGCTTATTAAATTATTTATCAAAGCATATCATAATTATTTCTAAATTATGTTTTTCAAATTAACTAAATTATGTTTTTCAAATTAAATAATTTAATTACGGTATCAATTCACACTATTTAAATTTATTCTAATCCTCAATTTACAACATTTAAATTCATTCTAATTTTTAATTTCACAATATTATAATTACATACAACATTAAATATAATTATTTTCACTTATACATTTAAATTTATTCTAATCACATCATTTAAATTCATTCTAATTTTCAATTCACAACATTAAATATATATAATTATTTTCACTTATCCATTTAAAAATATGAATTCAATTATCCATTTAATTAAAAATATTTTCATCTATTATAAAATTATTCTCTAGTTCATTTTCAATTAAAATAACATCATATCACAAACAACATTAATTATAATCATAATTAGCATGTTCACGTCAATTAAAATAACATCACACACAACATTAAAATAAAAATTAATCCTCAACGTCAATGTAATATAATAACATCACACGTAACAAAGTAATATAAAAATGTATCACTCCTCATCATCACCACCATCATCCTCAGTATCATCCCGATCCTCAACCTGGCTACTATCATGAACGTTGTGCGACGCCCCCGACGGCCTCGGCGGCCTCGGCTCCCCACCCATCTAACCCATCCCACCCATCTGTCCCATCATCGTTGCCATCTGCTCCTGAAAATGCTTGAGTAAGCGCTCCTCCTGCTACTGCATTTGTAGGAGTAAGCGCTGCTCTCTCTCTTCATTGACTCTCCGTTCTTCAGCAATAGCATGGTTAATGTCGGCCTGGGTGAATCGTCCATATGCCGTACCACTTGACGTCTCGCCAGGACCGGAGGAGACCCGTCTGTTCTTGCCTACTTGTCCAAGGCCCCTAACACGTCCATGAGACCTGCCGACCTTCTTCACGTACAGTTCAGACATGTCGGGTATAGGTGGGCCCTGGGAACCATCCTCTGAACTAGGTTCATCTAACGGATCTCTTGTAGTATTATTGGTCAACTCCTCCTGTATCTGGTCCTATACGTGCACATTTAAAAGTGGGTTAATACATTTTCAAGTACAATTAAATATATATTTGTTATATAATGTAATGTATATATATATATATGTACACACTTACAAGTATATCACCCATATAGCCATAAGTGTATGTCCCGTTTTCGTAACGGTGGTAATATTCAACTATCTCTCAGTCGTATGCAGGGCGTCCCTGCCTCTCCTCCTGTATTTTGAATCGAAGACATATACGAATAAATAAACTAAATAATTAACTAAAATTAATTATATATAATTGACCACAAATACTTATAATGCGCCGTGCGACCTCTGCTGCTCCACGAGCTCCGCCTTTATGAGTACCATGGCCAGTACCCGGACCTCCAGGCTCGGATAAGCGGTTCTTACGAGCCTGCTCACTCTTCTTAATTGTTTCAGGATTGTTCCAGTGGCGAACTAAGTCGTTCCAAACATTCACATCCCACCTCGGCCTCTTCTTATCCTTCACCCACGCTTTCTTGACTTTTGATAACATGTTAGTGTACCGATTTGCTGCTCTTTGAAGAAAGAGTCTGTACACCTCTGCAGAAGATGTGACTTCAGGGTCCCACCTGACCTCGGTCTGCAAAAAAAAATTAATTAATGAATTAATATAATAAAATAACAAAATGTTAATGTAAAGTTATTTTATACCTGGAATGTATCCCATCACCGCTGTATCGTGCCGGGTGATACCATGGCCCAGGCGTGTGCACCAAGCTCCATATTCCTGTACATAATCGATCTGATCGTCCTCGAAATCAAATTTGAAGGCATCAACCTGTTACACGTATTTTATAATAATAAAAAAAATTATTAATAAACATGTTATACATACGTCTAATGAAATTTAAATATAATATACTTACGTATCAAGGTAGATAAACAGGAGGATGCGATTGTCGGGTGCATCAGTCGACATGCTGGCCTGTGTCCCGACAGACGGAGGTCTAACTGGCGAATGTATCGGTGGAGGGGATTGTTCCTGTGCATGTGGAACCATATAAGGCAACTGAGGCACCTGAGTGTAATAGGAATTAGGGTTCATTCTGGGCATCTGGGGCAACTGTAGTATCCCAGTCATATCGGGCATATAAAAACCCTGTGGTATCTGCACAGTCGGTGTCTCATCCACCGGCTCTCCTCTACCTCTACCTCTACCTCTACCTCGCCCATGTCCAGAAGAACCCTGTCCAGAAGAACCCTGACCAGAGCCATGTCCAGAAGAACCATGTCTACGACCACTCATCTGTCAAAATGAACATTAAAACATTATTAACGTTGAACATTGTAACAATTAAAAAACACTATATATGAACATCATTGTAACGATTAACACTAAAATATAAATAAGGAATATAATTAAGGAATTAATATTTAGATAACATTGTCTAACAATTAACCCAACGTCTCATTCCTCCAACTCTATTAAAATTAATTAATATAATTCTAAATATATTCTAATAATTATTCTAACACCCTAATTAACAAATAAATTCATATATATATAGACATAACACAAATATAATTCTAACACCCTAATTAACAAATAAATTCATATAACTTAATTATTAAAACATATATATAAATACATGCCTAACACAACATAATTAACAATTTATAAATTCTAACAATTAACACATGCATGCATAAAAATTAACAATTCTAACAATTTTATATATACATACAACATATATGCATATATATACTAAAACTATATATACACATATAACTTCAAATTTAACCAATGAAAATGAAAAAAATTACCGTAAAAATGCTCCCGTCGAAGTGTAGAACACAAATGGCCAAAAACCGAGTTCGATCCGCAAACGAAGGTGATTTTTGAGTGTGGAGGTGTATAACTCGAAGCTTCAATGGAGGTGTGGGGGGTGCGCGGCTGTTACATTCTGGAAGAGAGGGGTTTGGCCAATTTATATGCAATTAGGGCGACGGGGAAGGCAACGGGCCCACTGCCGATGCCATTTCGCATCGGGGGGGCCGTTACCAAATGGCATCGGGGCCCACTGCCGATGCCATTTCTCATCGGCCATTAAATGCCGTTACCAAATTGCATCGGCCTGCCTGCCGTTGCCAATTGCCGTTGCCTTTTGGCCAATATTTTGTAGTGGAATAAGATGGTGGGGGATATGGGGAGCTGGGTAGATCAGGAGTGGAGATGGACATGGAACTGGAGACAACCGTTGTTTGAGAGGGAAGTAGTATATATCCTTTAACGAGCTTATTTCTCTAATTGACAGGTTCAAGCCGACACCTAATACGGAAGACACATGGAGCTGGAGATACTCAAAATCATGCGTGTTCACGACCAAGGAGACTTATGCGACCTTATTCAATCAAGTCCATCCATCGCAGCTTGATGACGATTCCAGCAGGGGCTTCAAGTTGATATGAAGGTCGTTCGCACCCATAAAGGTGATAACACACGGCTGGCGCTTGCTATGGGGAAGGCTGCCCACTAGAATGAATTTACGCAGGAGAAACATCCTCCAAGCAAGCAATGATCTGAAATACGTTTATTGCAAGGAACACGAAGAAACGGAAAAACATCTATTCTTCGAGTGCTCATACACTTTCAAGATTTGGATGGAATGCATTGCATGGATACAACAATCAGCAGCCACTCAACCAGGTACATTGCATAATCTATTGAACTTTGGGGGCTTAATGGTAGGAAAGAAAGGTAGAACAAAGGCAACGTGTATTTGGCTTGGGGTTGTATGGCTTATCTGGAAGTGGAGAAACGACATAATATTCCAGAGCATAGAATACTAACATAAAAAATTCATGGAGGAACTCAAGGCACGCCTATGGAGTTGGTTCAATGCCAAATTCGCACACCTGGGAAATTTTTCGTTCAAGAACTGGATCCGCAATCCCTGTTCTTGAATTAATGCAAACCGCTGTACGCTATTTCTTTTTAGATCTATTCTACTGATGCTTCATTGTAAAGTAATAGGTAAACCTTATACCTAAATTATGTTATTAATGAAGTTCTTTTGACTGATAAAAAAAATAAAAATTATTGTGTGTTTGTGTTTGAAATTTTGAGTTGGATAACATGTAACTTTATGTCAAAATCAACCGTGTACGAGTATGTGATGTTGTACTAATTTGTTGAAAATATGCAATAACTCTTTTTAGGAGTATAGTAAATGTATAGAGAAACAATGAATAGAGAAATTATGATTTCATTGAATAAATGTAAAGGATACATGAGGGGAGTATTTATAGATATAAAATATATCTACTTTATATCTCTAATTAAAGAAATAACTCTATCTAAGGAAATAAAGATTTACAAGATATATATAATATATCCTAATATATTATATATGCCTAATACGCCCCTCAAGATGGAGTACCGTAGGAGAGTCCAATCTTGATCATTAGCATTTGAAGACGAGAACGAGCAAGAGGCTTTGTGAGAGCATCGGCTAGTTGGTCTTCGGAAGGCACATGTGAAACACGTAATTGAGTTATTTTGATCAAATCCCGAACGAAGTGATAGTCAATGGCAATGTGTTTCATTCGAGAGTGAAAAACTGGGTTGGAGCAAAGATACGTCGCACCAATATTGTCACAGTAGATGGCAGGTAAAGTTTTGATGGAAAAATATATTTCTTGAAAGATAGATTTTAACCATTGTACCTCAGAAGCTGCTGATGTAATGGCCCTATATTCTGCTTCAGTGGAGGAGCAAACAACCGACTTTTATTTCTTGGAAGACCAGGAGATGGGATTTGGTCTAAGAAAGACAATATAGGCACTTGTCGACGTACGATCATCAGTATTTCTGGCCCAATCAACATCCGTGAAGCAGTGAAGTGAGGCAGATGGGTTGGGGCGGAGGGTAATTTCAACATCTCTAGTTCCATTAAGATATCGAATGAGGCGTTTTACATTGCCCCAATGAGTTGTGGTGGGAGCATGCATAAATTGAGACAATTTATGCACAGTAAAAACAATATCAGGTCTAGTAAGTTTGAGGTATTGGAGACTTCCAAGAACTTGATGATATTAGGTGATATCAGTGGGCGGTGTTCCATAAGAAAGAGATAAACGAGTAGAGGTGGATAGAGGGGTTTGGACAGGTTTGGAAGTGAGCATATTATATTTGGTGAGTAGGTCAATGATATACTTACGTTGGGAGAGAAAGCAGGTTTTCTTAGTACGGAGCACTTCCACACCTAGGAAATAGGAAAGTGAGCCTAAGTCTTTGACAGAGAACTTAGTACTAAGGTCTGAGGCCACCTTTGTGAGGAACAAGGTGTTTTTTCCTGTAAGGATTAGACCATTAACATACACGAGAAAATATGCAGTTATACCAGATTTGTTGTATACAAAGAGAGACTCATCAGATTTGGTGTGAATGAAACCAATACTCTCCAAGAAGGTTCAAAGAGCAAAATACCAAGTCCGAGGTGCCTATTTTAGGCCATAGATGTATTTATGTAACTTGCACGCATATGTAGGAAAGATTTTGTCAACAAATCCAGGTGGTTGAGCCACAAATACAGATTCGGCTAAGGAACCGTGAAGGAAAGCATTATTCACATCGAACTGACGAAGTGGCCAATCTTTAGTGACTGCAATACTCAGGACTGCTCGAATGGTTGCTGGTTTGACCACAGGACTAAATTTTTCAGAAAAGTCAACCCCAGGGCGTTGGTGAAAGCCTTTGGCGACAAGTCGAGCTTTGAACTTGTCTAAGGAACCGTCTGGTTTCCGTTTGATGCGAAAGATCCACTTCGAACCAATAATGTTTACAGAATCATCAGGTGGTACTAAATCCCAAGTACCATTTTTGAGAAGGACATTAAATTCAGATGACATGGCCTTCCTCCATCGTTCATCTTTTAATGCCTGAGAGACGCAGCTAGGTTCAGTGTCAGAAGATAAAGTAGAAGATAGACCATACCTCGGATTTGGTTTGAAGATGTTGTTTTGGGCTCGAGTGACCATTCGAGTTCGTTGTTGTACCGGTGGAGATAGCAGTGAGGGAGCAACTGGCGACTCGAGATCAAGAGTTTGTATCGTGGATTTAGGGTTTGGGGTCGATGGAGGTGTATTTAGTAAACTGGGGGGTGTAGTGTTTGGGGTCGATGGGGGTGTATTTAGTAATCTGGGGGGTGCAGCAGAGCTGGACAATGGGCTGGGGTGTATTAATCGGAGCAGGGTGTGTGTGATGGAATTGGTGGTGGGGCAGTGGTGTGGTCGAGAGGTGGTAGATTATGGGGAGGAGGTGTATTCGTAAAAGTAGTGGGTGGGGCAGGAGAAGTAGGTAAGGGAGGGGTGTATTAATCAGAGTGTGCGGTGGATAAAACATAACATAAGGGTTTTCTGGTGGGCAGGGGGTGTATCTACTAAATCCGGGGGGTGTATCAGGAACATTTTTTGGAGAGGCTAGGGGAAATATATTTTCAACGAATTGAACATGACGAAAGGTATATATTTTGTTGGTTTTTAAGTCAAGGCAAAGATAAACAGCTTGGGTAGGAGAGTATCTAATGAAGACACAAGGAGTGGATCTAGGGTCTAATTTATGGGAAGTGTAAGGACGGAGCAAATGATAGCATAAGCAACCAAAAACTCTAAGTTTGGATAGGTTGGGAGTTTGTTTTAGTAGGTATTGATATGAGGACAACATGTTAAGACTGTGTTTTGGTAGACGGTTTATAATATAGGTGGCAACACAAACTACATGGGGCCAATATGTAAGAGGCATGGAAGTATGATGTAAAAGGGTTAAGGCAGTATAAACAACATGTCTGTGACGACGTTCAGACATGCCATTATGTTCAGGGGTGTGGGGTGGGGTTGTGAGGTGAGATATGCCATGGTTTTGAAGGAGACAACACTGGACGTCGCTCATCATGAGGTGTATCAGATCGGTCTCATATTCGTTCAAAATAAATGGGTAGATCCATGGTAAAGTATCTCCGACTCGGGGCATTCACCAAGGGGACCCACTATCACCATATTTATTCGTTCTTTGATCTCAAGGCCTCTCTTCCCTCATCACTAAGGATGCTCATGAGGGACGAATTCATGGGGTATCTATTGCACGAGGGGCTCCAATGATAACCCACCTCTTCTTTACGGATGACAGCTTGGTTTTCTTTCGGACGGGCAAAAATTATTGCGACAATATTAAGAATTGTCTAAGTACCTATGAAAAAGCATCGGGGCAGCTCGTGAACTTCGAAAAATCCGCACTTACTTTTAGTGCGAAAACCAGAAATGAAAACATAGAGACGGTTAAAAGTTATTTGAATATCAATGTATGCCAAGGCTACTAAGAATATTTGGGGTTGCCTACTTTTACCCTAAAAAATAAAAGATTGCAATTTGGGTATATCAGGGATAGAGTAGCAAAAAAGCTGGATGATTGAAAACTAAGACACTTCTCAGAGGGAGGTCGAGAGGTTCTCATCAAAGCAGTGATTTAAGCCATCCCCACATACGCGATGCAGTGCTTCAGAATTCAGAAGTGATCATAGAAGAACTCAGAACTACTGTCTCGTGCAAGTGAAGCAGCGGCATACATCATCTTCCAAGAGAGAAAACGATGATAACACATCGGCTGGCAAAATATGCGATTGACTCTCCACATCGTCACGCTTGGAGTGAAGTAGAGATACCTTCATGGGTTAGAGAGTTGACTCAATAGCTTAATTGTTATTGTAACTGTGAGCTTCTTTCTTGTCAAAAAAAAAAAAAATTAAAAGTAGACGCTAAGTATTTAAAATCAATTCATTTACTTTTTAATTCAAACAAGTAGAGTGAATTTGAATTGTAGATTTAAAATACATAGATCAAATCCCTTCATTCAAATGGATCCTATTGAAGTAATTCAAATAAAGTGTGCATTAAAATGACTTAAATTACAAGTAAATATTACACCAATTAAAGATTATGTTTCTCCCCAAATATGCTAGATTCTCTTATTTGTGATGATGCTTCTTTCATTTCACCCATTTATATAGAATTTTGAGAATAATATACAAACTATTCCACAAAGCATCCAATTGAAATTTAGGACACAAAATAAAATAAAATTAAATGAAAGATTAAACCAAAACCATGGCAATTGTTGAGGTAAGCAGTAAGCACATGAAACAAAGGGTTGGAGAATATTGTGGGCTAATCTTTTGATCAATCATTAATTTATTATTCGTGTCTTATTATGTTATTTAAAAACCCACAAAGCCTGTTACAACTAGGGGTTGACCTTCCCCACATGAATCTACATTTATCTTATTGGATGTTCCATTTTTTTATTTTTTATGTTCCATATAAAATTTGTAAAAATATCTTTGCAAATTTCACCATTACAATATTCATATATTTATACAAAATATTATTATTTTTTGGATTCACACGTAACACTCTGTCAAATCTATTTATTTACTCTTTTGTTTCAAGATTTCTTTCACATATGAAGTGACCCACAAAATAAAAAAGTGAATTTAGTAGGAATTTTGAGGGGTAATTTTATAAACATTTATGTATAAAGTAAAGAAATTAGTTGACTTTTTTGTGTACGTGTGGAGAAAAAGTAATACTCCCTCCATCCATGAAAAGTAGGGACATGGGGATGGGGCACAAGTTTTAAGAAAATGGTAGATAAAGTAAGGGTATTATAGGGTATTGTGGGGTCCATTGTGAATAAAGTGATTGTTTAGGAATAAAGTTGATGGCAAATTGAGTAATTAAGTGATAGTTGAAGGGTGATAGTTTTCATAAAGTGCATGGGACTACATTTGGTGGACAAAGAATATGTGTCAAATGGGACTACTTTTCGTGGACGGAGGGAGTAACATTTATGAAAAATTGAAGATATTGTGAGGGTGAAGTTTATAAAGTGTTTTCCATTTAAAGAGTGTGAAAGTTATTGTGGGACGTCCTCTAAAAAAAAAATAGTGAAAGTAATTGTGGAACGTAGGGAGTATTTTAGTTATAAAAACTTACAAAACTATTCCCAAAATCTACTAATTACATATTTTTCTTACATTTTTTTAATTATATCACATGTTATTATTTTTTGATTTGGTAATAAATATAAAAATTCACCCTAAACTAAACTCTTCAAACATCTCAAAATTATACCACATATTATTATTTTATTATTCACAATTATTTATTACTTCAAATTTTTTTACATTATCTTCTTCACTTTTTCTTTAAATACTAATAAACAACTTTCACGTAAAACTCCGTTATAAATCTAAAATGGGATGAGAGGATAATATATTTTGTTTATGGATATTGATCGCTAAGGGCATGTGGTGGATGAGATGGGGATGAAGATTGAAAAAATATGGATGGAGGTAATCCATGCATGAATAGTAATTGAATACAAATTATGTTTGGATAGAGATAAATAGGTGTGGATGAAAAACTTTATGTCAAATCAATAATGATATTGTATTATTTTTAGTTAGTCGAGTAATTAGTGTAAGGAAGAAAAATATGAGAGAGAATAAATGTGTGGAAGAAAGTAGGATGTGTGAAAGAAAAGTAGAAGACAAAGTGGAATAGCTCAAGTGGTTAGAGCACCACTACCTAGGCCTTAGGTCTTGAGTTCGAGTCATGGGGTATAAAAATAGATATGTAAGTGTATTATAGGGATGGATGAGTATTTAAATGTGTATTTTAATGGAAAATGATGAAGAGAAATGGAATGAGGGATGGTTCATCCAAATTCAAATGGTTGAATCTCAAACCAAACAAACATGGAGCTCAATTGGCTCATAGTAAATTCTCAAGTTATGGCAGATCCCATCCGTCTATAAAAATAAAAATGCAAAACTTCAGTCAAATTTAGACAGCCCGTCCCATGTGAATGCCGCCTATGTAGCGCTTAGTTGTTAGTACGGGTGACAATTTAAAAATATTTGCTAAAAACAATAAATTAGTAAATAAATTTATTTATATTACTCCTGTTATTTATAAGGATTAGAGATGCTGTCTCTATCAGGTTATAAAATAATTTGGTTGGTATTTGTTAAAATTTAAAATATGACTATAATTTTAGTTTGTTCCTGACCTACAATAATAATATATAAAGATATGATTTATCTTTTCTTGATAATTAAAATATGACTATAATTTTAGTTTGGTCCTTACCTACAGTAATAATACTATATAAACAGTGACGGTCCTACTCAGTGGCCGGGGCCCGTGGGCCCCCCACTAATTTTGTAAATTTGTTAGGAGTATTTTGATAATTTCACACATATTAAAATTAATACTATGTTCTATAATTATCTACACACTCTTGATATAAAAATAATCCACAAAATTAATATATATTCAAACGTCATTTTATTTTAGAATCGTCATTCATTGAGTCTACATTTTACCCTACATTTCACTAAATCTATTTTACATCCTACTAAATCCTCCTCACACTTTATCAAATCACTCAAAATATGTTTTCTTATTTGACTCTACACCACTAAATTCAATTTTTTTTAAAAAGTGAATCGGTTAAATTGTATAAGTTATCACGGGACGGATGAAGTATTAACTTCTACCAAAACATAGCAAAAGTCAACTTATTCGATCAATTTAATTTAATGAAATGTGACGTATTGACAATTTTATAATGTGAAATTTTAATGAAAATAATGAGTACGTATTATTTTATCTTTATAATAATGTTAATCGGGCCCCTCTACCGAAATTTTCTGGGTCCGTCACTGTATATAAAGATGTATCTTTTCTTCATAATGACCATATAATAATAAATTAAAATTTACAATATAAATATGTAATGATTGCAACACAAGATATTAAAAAAAAAAAAAAACGAACGACGTATGTACACTTAAAATTTTGATTAATAATGGTTCTTCGGTTCAGATAATTAGAGGTTAATTCGGTTACACTAAAAATTAGTGTTATGTTTTTTTTTTATCTAATCTTCTCATTTTTGGTGGGTGAGAGTTTGACTAGTTGGTGATGGTGTGTTGGTTTAAAGACTTGGTCATTTGACCAAAAAAGAATAAAAATAGAAAAATCAAAATAAACTAAATAAATTCATACTTGAGAATACAGGCGAATAAAATTATTAGTTCAAGAGAGATGAAATAAAAATCAATAAATTAATTATTTAAATACAACACGCGCAGTACCTCACCGACACCGATCCTATTCATACCAAATCATTACATATGAAGTAAAGTATTAAATGCGAATTATGGACACTTCCGTCATTAAACAAATGATCGATTATCGAAAGAATAACATGTAGGTGTAGAAGGTGGAGAAAAATATCAATATATCACCATACCATATAAATGGTATTATAAATGGACCCTTTATTTATATGCAAATTATGTATCTTATTTTCTCTTTTTAAATTCAAATTCTCTTTCAACTAAATTTTGAATTCGACAAATAATCAAAACTTTTTTGGAAGAGCATGTTTTTTTAAGCACTTGCAAAACCTAAAATTGGTATTGTGTAGTGATACTACTTGTCACTCTTAAGTCTCTAACATGAAAAACCTATAAAATTAAAGCAAAGATATATGTGAGACATCATACGGGCCACAAACTAGTACTCCTCCATCTTTTATTAAGTGTCACTTTGACTTTTTAATTAATTTTAAAATAAGTGTCATTCTAGTGTTTTTTCTTTAATTTTGACTATTTTACCCTTATTCATTTACCATAAATATTTTTCATAATTAAATTCCACGAAAATTGTTTATACCAAAATTAATTTAATTTATTAATACTAACTACATTCTTGACCACATTCTTTATCAAACAAAATTTTTATATTAAAATTAGTATAATTAATGAAGGGTAATATAGACTATAATTTATAATCTTAATTTGTTGAAAAAAGCTAAAATGACATTTTTTAAAAAATGGAGGGAGTATTAATTAACTTTAATTAATTCATTTTAAAGAGTTTAAGTGTCATATTAAAAAAATTATGCTATGTTTCATGGTATGGTCTCCTACCAGACCTCCTCTAAAATTAACATGGTAATAAATAATATTCTACAGAGACAATAAATTTTTTAGGTGTGTATATGTGTGTTTTGAACACATTCAAGGATGACAACATTACAAAATATTGCGGATTATTAAGAGATAATTAAGGGATAATTTCATGATTATCTCCCCCTTCTTTGTATATAAAGATTTATATTTATTTCTTATGCTACAATCATGTAAATCAGTTTTCTCTTGTAAACTCAAAGTATATATACAAGTTCCCTTACTCACCAACATTACGGTGATCAAACCCTAATTCTCACATGGTATCAGCCTTCTCTCGATCCTAAACACTTTCCTCCCTCCGCCCTCACGGCAGCCTCCGCCTCTCTCCGACGAGCCAGTCCCCCTCGTCTTCTCTCATAATCGAGTCTGTCCCCCTCGATCTACATTCGAATGGCCGATTCCTCAATCCCCATGAATGTCTTAATCCACATGGTTACGGTCAAACTGACCTCCACCAATTTCCTTCTATGGAAGAAGCAAGTTCTTCCAATGTTGCACTGTGTCGATCTGTTCGGCTTTGTTGATGGAACCACTGTCGCCCCTCCTACCAGAGTCAACAACGCCGCAAATCCGCCCTACACCGTCTGGCGTGCTAAGGATCAGAAAGTCCTTAGCCTTATCCTCCTCTCCTCTCTTACCGAGGAATCCCTCTCCGAGGTGATCGATTGTGACACCTTTCGGGATGCCTGGCTCGCCCTTGAGGCCGCCTTCAGCCACTCTCTTCAGTCTCTCACCACTCAACTCCGCGAGGAACTCCTTCTCCTAAAAAAGAACGATATGCTTGTTACCGACTATGGCCGTAAATTCAAACTCATTTGTGACCAACTGGCCGCCATCGGTAAGCCCGTCGATGACTCGGACAAGTCTCATTGGTTCCTTCGTGGCTTGGGTCCTCACTTTGGGGGTTTCTCCGACACTCGCATGTCCATGACTCCGGTTCCACCCTTTCGGGATCTACTTCATCAAGCCACAACCTTCGAAATAATGAACAAGCCCCCTGACACTGCCCCACTTCAGGCTACCTTCGTTGCTCATGGTCGCCCTCGCTCAACCAGTGACTCCTCGTCGAATCATCGCGGCCAAACCACTCATCGCAACAACACTTCTTCCTCCTTTCGGGGCAGTCCCCATGGCTCCGGTCGGGGTGACCGTCGGCCTTATGTTCATCGCTGCCAAATTTGTCGGGGCGAACACTATGCAGATAAATTCCCTGGTCGATATGCTCGTCCGCTCACGCACTCTACTGCCCCATTATATGCTCGCCCGCCCGACCACTCTTCAGCTCATCTAATGCAGGCCTTTCACTCTGCCTACTCGCTAGACCCGCCCCCTACATCTGACTGGTACATTGACTCTGGGGCTTCGGCGCACATGACATCTCGCCCTTCCGACCTGGACTCTTGCTCACCCTACTCTGGTAATGGTTCTTTGATTATTGGTAACGGTTTTGATTTACCTATTTCACATATTGGTTCTCGCTTTATATCTAGTACAGTTCAACTTCGTGATGTATTAGTTGTGCCCGATATCACGAAGAATCTTTTGTCTATCAGCAAGTTAACCTCTGATCTAGCTGTTGATGTTGTTTTTTCTGACAAATCATTTAAAATTCAGAAGCGGAACACCAGGGAGGTGGTCGCTCGGGGCAGATGTGATTAAGGAATATATGTGTTGGACTCCTCTCTTCCAGCCCTCGTTGCAGCTGTTCGAGCCACTATAACCAAGGCCTCTTTCGATTTATGGCACTTAAGATTGGGACATGTTCCCTTTGATGTTTTGAAACTTTTGCATAGACTAGGAGCTATTTTAGTTACATCTGTATTACCCACTCCGGGAGTTTGTTCTTCATGTCAGTTAGCCAAGAGCAAAAGATTATCTTTTCAAGTTAATGAAAAACGAGCTTTATCTGTTCTCAATTTAGTGCATTGCGATTTATGGGGTCCTGCACCTGTTTTTTCCACAGAAGGTTATCGATATTATGACGTGTTCGTCGATGATTTCTCCCGTTTCTCTTGGATATACCCTATGCGAGCTAAGAGTAAATTTTCGGTCATTTTGGAGACATTTCACACCTTTGTCTGCAACCAGTTCTCCACTTCTATTAAGGTGTTCCAGAGTGATGGAGGAATGGAGTTCGTCAATAGTAAAGTTTCCACCTTCTTGCGAACACATGGTGTTCTCCATAGATTATCTTGTCCATACACTCCCGAGCAAAATGGCAGGGCTGAGCGTAAGCATCGACACATCACTGAAACAGGGCTTTCTATGATGTTTCATGCCAATCTTCCTGCTCATTTTTGGTTTGATGCTTTTTCGGCAGTTGTTTATTTCATCAACCGACTGCCCTCCACCATCTTGAGTGGCACCTCTCCATTTCAGGCTCTCTTCTCTAAGTCGCCGAACTATGGGCACTTCAAGCCCTTTGGCTGCCGAGTTTATCCATTTCTTCGCGACTATGCTTCACACAAGCTCGCACCTCGTAGTCGCCCCTGTATTTTCTTGGGATACAACAACATTCACAAGGGGTTTCGTTATCTTGATTCAGACTCGAACAAAATATTCGTCACCAAACATGCTAAATTTGACGAGCACTGCTTTCCCTTCTCGGCTTCAGCTCGCTCCTCTCCCATGCCACTATTGGATGTTTCGGTATTTTTGAAGCCTATCTGCTCGCCCTCTCCTGCCTATCAGTCTCCTCCGGAATCACCTGGTCCCTGCTCGCTATGCCCCACTAAGCCGGATCTAGTCGGCGCCCCGGTGGTCGTCCAACCACCGCCGCCGCCTCTGCCTTCGCCTACTTCCTCGCATCAAATGGTCACTCGGAGTAAGGCATGTATCTTTAAACCCAAATATCCTATTGGTTCAACTTCCTCGACACTTGTCTCTGCTCTGTCTCTATCATCTGAACCACGGGGGTTTAAGTCCGCTGCTAAGTCTCCCCTTTGGTTGGCGGCTATGCAATAAGAAATTGATGCTCTTCGCAATAATCACACCTGGGATCTGGTTCCTCGCTCATCTGGCGTTAATATTGTCAGATCGAAATGGGTATTTCAGACAAAATATCACTCTGATGGTTCATTGGAACGCCATAAAGCTCGCTTGGTCACTCAGGGCTTCACTCAGATCCCTAGCGATGACTTCTCCCATACCTTCAGTCCCGTGGTCAAGGCAGCGACTATTCGGATCATTCTCGCCATTGCTGTTCAATCGAACTGGTCGCTCCACCAGCTTGATGTTAAAAATGCATTCCTCAATGGTGTCCTAGACAAACCCGTCTTCATGGCTCAACGCCCTGGCTATGACGATGCTCGCTTCCCGGATCACGTTTATCGTCTCAAAAAGGCGTTGTACGGCCTGCGATAAGCTCCACTTGCCTGGTTTCAAAGGTTTAGTACCTTTTTGTTCGAACTCGGTTTCTCTGCTTGCAAGTCCGACTCCTCACTCTTTTATCTCCATAAGGGCAAGTCTGTTGTCTATCTGCTTCTCTATGTGGATGACATTATCATCACCGACAATGATCCTCCTCTCCTTGCTCGCTTCATCTCGCAGGCCCACAAGGAGTTCGCCTTGAAGGACTTAAGTCGCCTGAACTATTTTTTGGGACTTGATATCTCCTACACTTCAGATGGCCTCTTTATTAGTCAGTCCAAGTATGCTCGCGACATCCTCGACCGAGCATCCCTGGCAGACTCCCGACCAATTGCTACCCCCTTAGTCGCCGGTGAATCTCTAACGAGCACGGGTGCCTCGTTCTTCGATCCGACTCTCTACCGCTCACTTGTTGGTGCTCTCTAATATCTGACGATCACTCGACCAGATCTCTCTTTTGCGGTGAATCATGTTAGACAATTCCTTTAGGCGCCTTCTGTCGACCATTTCGCTGCGGTCAAACGCATCATCCGCTATGTCAAAGGAACTCTTCACTACGGGCTTTCCTTTACTCGCAGATTTGATCGATCAATTGTCGTCTATTCAGATGCCGATTGGGCTAGGTGTCTTGAAACTCGCCACTCCACCTACGATTACTCGATCTTCTTAGGAGGTAATCTTATCTCTTGGAGCTCCAAGAAACAACCAACAGTTGCTCGCTCGAGCTGCGAGTCCGAATACTGGAAAATGGCGAACACAATTGCTGACATAATTTGGCTGACGAACCTTCTGCGAGAACTTCATCAGCTTCCACCTGCTCGCCCAGTTCTTTTGAATGACAACAGAAGTGCCCTTTTCCTCAGCCAAAATCCGGTGGCCCATAAGTGAGCAAAACACATTGACATCGACTGTCATTTTGTGCGCGAAATGGTAACATCCGGGAAACTTCTCACTGACTTTGTGTCGTCTCATCTCCAGCTTGCGAACATGTTCACGAAGAGTCTTACTCGCCCAACTTTCGAATTTCTGCGCTCCAAGCTTTGCGTTTTTCCGCATCCCACACAACGCTTGATGTGAGATATTAATAGATAATTAAGGGATAATTTCATGATTATCTCCCCCTTCCTTGTATATAGAGATTTATATTTATTTGTATTTATTTCTTGTGCTACAATCATGTAAATCAGTTTTCTCTTGTAAACTCAAAGTATATATACAAGTTCCCTCACTCACCAACATTACGGTGATCAAACTCTAATTCTCACACGGATACATCACAAATTTGAATATTGCGAAATGAATATTGAGATCTAATTTTTTTTTTTCAAGTAGTGCGAAAATACCGCAAAATATCTATATTAATATCAATATCGTTCAATCGTAGTGTAAAATTTGACGAAAATCGAAAAATATTGTGAATATATCACATAATATCGCAAAATTAAAAAAATACAACTTTTTAAATCTTATATTTATACTTGCAAAGGAATATATTCTGAATTCACTTAATATATTTAATAAAACATATGAATTGTAAGTGCATAATTATATCTAAATTACTCTAATGAGATGAATTGATAAGTATTGTTTTGATGAATTAAATATATGTTATAATAATTTATGTGAATTTTTTTAGATTTTAATAAAATTTTGTGTCATTTTTTTTTAATTACATTATATATCCTTCTTTTTTTTCTTCCCCATGACTCAAATAAGAATTTTAGACCTAGATAGTGTGCTCTAACCACTTTGAGCTATCCCAATCCCGTCATTTATTTTTACAAAATCGATATGTGATGACAATATATTTAGTGATAATCCCTACAATTTAGGTTGCAATATATTTTCATACTTGAAGTAAGCTTGTAAATTTATTCAATTAAAGCATTCTAGATAAGAGATATTAGTGGTCTAAATTATCTCTATATAGTGATCCACTCGAAATTCAGGTTTCTTTTAAATAAAACGTGTGTTGACCGTGTAATTTTAATAAAAAAATAGACTTTTCAATTTTCAACATTTTTCAGCAATTTTAAAACTTTCAACATTTGTACATGAATGAACGTGTGTTTCCCCCCTATATATAAACAGAACAAACGATATATCAACACCAACAAAACCAAACATCTTTTAGCTATGAAAACTTCTTCAAGCCTTTGTGCTCTCACATTCATTCTAGCTGCAATCTTTTCGTGCTCATCCGCAGCTTCTTCTACTGATGATTTTCTCACCTGCCTTTATCAATACAACTCCTCAATTTCCACCGTTGTTTACACCCCAAACAACTCCTCGTTCACTTCCGTCTTTCGATTCCGAATCTGGAATTTGAGATACTTGACAGCTTCTTACCCGAAGCCTCAAGTTATCATAACCCCGGAACTCGAATCCCAAGTCCCGCCTATCGTACTCTGCGCTAAACAGAATGCCTTGGAGATTAGATCTCGAAGTGGCGGCCATGACTACGAGGGAGCATCCTCTACTTCCCAAGTCCCCTTTGTGATCATTGATTTGATCAGACTCAGTGACACAGTTGTCGACGTCGAGGCGAAAACCGCCTGGGTCGGAGGTGGTGCCAACCTCGGCTCTGTTTATTACAGGATCGCTGAGAAAAGCAGAGTTCTCGGGTTCCCCGGGGGTCTTTGCCCCCTTGTTGGCGTTGGTGGACACATTAGCGGAGGAGGCTACGGCCCGATGGTCAGAAAATACGGGCTCGCTGCAGACCATGTCATCGATGCAAGAATAGTCGATGCTTATGGAAGAATTCTTGATAAAAAGTCGATGGGGAAAGACTTCTTCTGGGCAATCAGAGGCGGGGGAGCTGCCAGTTTCGGCGTAATCCTTGCGTGGAAGCTAGAACTGGTCGACGTACCCGAAATAGTGACTGTTTTCAACTTGGGAAGAACTTTGGAGCAAAATGGAACTCAAATCATTCACCGCTGGCAAAGCGTGGCTCCTACAATCGACAGAGATTTGTACATAGGACTCAATGCAATGAGGGTGAATTCCACATCTACAATCAGTGCTGCTTTTTTCTCAGTGTTTCTTGGAGGGGCAGACAGATTGATCAAATTGATGCAAAAGGAGTTTCCTGAATTGGGATTAACAAGACAAGACTGCCAAGAAGTGAGTTGGATCCAATCCGTCCTACACATGGGCCAATTCTCCGTAAACGCGCCGCTTGAAGTTCTGCTCAACAGGACACAATTAGTCCCTAGATACTTGAAGATAAAAACAGATTACATAGTGAAACCTATGCCCGTGACTGTTTTCGAAGAAATCTTTCGACGATACCAGCAGCCAGAAGGCGCGATTTCGCAGATGTACTTCGTGCCATACGGAGGGCGAATGAACGACATTTCGCCATCCGCCATTCCATACCCTCACAGGGCTGGAATCCTGTACATGGCTGCTAATTTTGCGGATTGGCGCGAACAAGATGACCCGGAGAGGTATGTCACTTGGGTTAGGAGGATTTATAAGTTAATGACTACTTATGTTTCTTCCAACCCAAGGGCTGCATACATCAACTACAAAGATCTTGATCTTGGAGTCAACAACGTAAATGGGCCGACGAGCTACGAACAAGCAAGCGTTTGGGGCAAGAGATATTTCAAGAACAACTTTGATCGGCTTGTTCAAGTGAAAACCATTGTTGATCCACAGAATTTCTTCAAGCATGAACAGAGCATTCCACCAATGCAACTCAAGATGGTTGGTTCATCATGAGGAATTGTAGGAATTAAGTAACACAATTTATGTAATGTGATTTCATTGTTGAATTAGGTTTTGAAATAAAGTTTGAGTTTTATGTTTTATTCAATAATTGATGTATATTGGAATCCCTTCCACAGACTGCTGTTCTAAAAGTCGCTGCACTTTTTTTACTTCTATCAGACTTCCTCGGATCAGAAAGTCATTGTCCCCAAACATATGAAAATATGTCAAAAAGTTCAAAACGACAATAGTGATTATTTAAACACCAGCAGCCCATTTGATTATTTCTTGTTGAAATAATTAATTTGTAATACTACTAATTTTGAAGATGCATGAACCTAGAAGATAGATGCCTGAGTTGAGTGGTTGTGGAAAATGAATTTAATTAATATTTTGGAACATGGAGTCAATGTCTTTGAAATTGTCAAGTTTCAATTCTAATTATTACTATTTATTTATATTCATCATGTATTATCGAGTGTTCTCCATACAACAATATATATAGTTATCTCGTTTGCGGGATGGAATCACCCGTTCCAATTTTTGGTGTTCCACATTTTATTCCAGTACTATATAAATGATTAACATGTGTTATATTAAAAAATAATCAAAGTCCTATGACAACAAATTAAAAAAAAATTACACGAACATAGAATCAAAACTGTAATTTGAGATCCAAGCATTAACAAAAAAAATAAAAAATAAAAATGGAGGAAAATCTAATTGTAAAAGAGAGTTGTAGCTACTCAATTAAAATGTCAGCAATATAAAAATTTCTTCAACTCCATTATTGCTTCCGCACACAACATTTCCATCTTTAATTTTTTGAGTGGTTAGCATAATTATTAATCCCTCCCCGTAATTTTATAATTTTAATGCTCCAATTTTATAATCCTCATTTTTTTGCATACTTTTTCAACACTATTTTATTTTGACATTTCAGTTACCATATATTTACTCAATTAAAATTTCATTGATAATGTTATATATATTATATTTAGTTAAAGAGTCAACAATCGATTTATTGACCTGTCAACATTCAACGAAAAATAGTCAAAGTCTTCAATCCTAGTCAGCAATGGCGAGGACGAGCATCCAATAAGAAGCAAGTAAGAAAGTTGTCATAAAAGGGTCAACAAGTCAAGGGAATCCACGTAGGATTGAGAATAAAAAATGATATTGTATTGGCGAACATGTAATGGATGGTCGCCTAAATAAGAAGAATTAGAGGTATTAATAAGGTAATTTGTATTATCCAAGTTAAGATGGTCGTCGGAGACCAAAATGACGAAAAAGAAGATCCAAGAACAGCTGCTCGCCCAATGACCAGGTTAGGGCGAGGACGACCAGCAGCCAGCATAATCGAACAATAGCAAGCAACAAACTATGGAATTCATCTTATGAGCGTTGACAATCAAAGACGGTGTAATTAGGGTGTTCGGCGACGAGCACCGTGTAGGATGGGACGATCCACGTAGGATTGAGAATAAAAAATGATATTGTATTGGCGAACATGTAATGGATGGTCGCCTAAATAAGAAGAATTAGAGGTATTAATAAGGTAATTTGTATTATCCAAGTTAAGATGGTCGTCGGAGACCAAAATGACGAAAAACGTCATGATGACGAAAAAGAAGCCTTGAAGACCCAATAATGCAATTATAATGAGAAGATCCAAGAACAACTGCTCTCCCAATGACCAGGTTAGGGCGAGGACGACCAACAGCCAGCATAATCGAGCAATATCAAGCAACAAACTATGAAATTCATCTTAAGAGCGTTGACAATCAAAGGCGGTGTAATTAGGGTGTTCGGCGACGAGCACCGTGTAGGATGTGACATATATTAGTTGGTTTCAGATGCATTTAATGCAAAGTAGCTGCATTAAATGCATGAAATGATCATATTAAGGGCAGTTGTATTTCAATTAATAGGTGTATTAATGCTGAGCTGCCAGCAATTAATTGCATGCAATGTAAACCTAGTATATAAAGCCATTGAAGGCTGAATAACAATTCATTCCAAACTTTTCTAAAAAAGCATAACATTTTCGATAGCTTCCTCTCTAAGTTTTATCAAGAACACCAAACCCTAATTTCAAGAGTTCATAAAAAACATCCCTGATCATCTTATAATCCGTAAAAACCACTCAAATATAAATGATTATGTTTGTTAACGTTTGTTAGATACACCACGACAGAAATCGTTACAACATTTGACGCTAGAAGGAAGGGCTTTACGGTGCTATTGTAAGATCTTCAATAAGTTTTCGAGCTCAAGAATATGTTGTTTTTCAGTGATTAATACGTTCGTACAAGTTTCTAGGAACTTTGTACGGTGAAATATCATCTAAATTGTAATCTAAAGCTTTTGTTTGAGTTTTTGTTGTAGAATCATCAACTTAAACACTAGTGTGTTTAAGGTTTTCAGTTTATAAATTATTTTCTGGGCTATTGTAAAGGTTTTGTTCTTACGTGTTCAAGAACAAGATCATCTTCAAGTTTAACTTTTTACTAGGAAATTGGTTATTCCTTTTCTTAGTTTCAAAATTTTACTAGGAAATTGGTTACAAAATGTCTCAACATCCCTCACATAGAGAAGACAATCTGATCCGGGTAAGAGATGCAAATCGTGGGAAGGGCCCTGAGATTCTGCCACTACACGTACCACTACACGGACAGCCACCGAGACCGGGAACGCCGACAGCTTTCCAGGCCGGAACCACAATCGAGATCGAAGCTCTTTTGAGGGATCCTCAAAAGAGGAGGGATTTAATGAGGTTTTTGGCGGAAGAACAAGATAGAGAAACGGAAAGAGAAAGGGCCAACCAAGTGCCACCCCCAGCCCGAGTCGAGGATGAACGTGCCTCCCAAGATAGAAGTGGGGGGCAACGTCAAAGGCATCACCAAGGTGATGATCAGAGGGAAGAGTCAGGGGACTCACAGCGAACCTAACGATCAACGCTTGATCGTCTGGGCGATCAAAGAATTCCGAGGGTACCCCCTGCCCGAAGAAATTTATAAGAACGAAGGTATGATGGCCGATACATCCATGTCGAAGATAATCGGGGACAAAAACCGGCTCAATCAGAAAGAGTGCGCCATCGTGAGAGAAATGAGGGGCAATGATTAGTCTATGATATAGTGAATGTTGATCGCCCTGCTTTTTCTCAGAGGGTACATCATCATGCAAGAAACGATGGACAACGATCAGTTCATCATCGCGTGGGTCCGTACCCGGCCGCTTCCGGAACTTCCATTAATAATCAGCGAGGAGTAGATGACGCTCGGCGACCAGCCCATGTTCAACCTATTATCGCCGAGGTCGATGACAATCGAATGATGATAATGGCCCAAAATCAGGAGAGACTGCATAGGCAGGTCGAAGGGTTATTACTCGAAGTTGAAGCAAACCGAGGAGCAGCAAGGCCGATCACTATGCCCACTTCGCCTTTAAGTGTGCTAATTCTCACTACTCCGATTCATAAAAAATTCAGGTGCCAGCCATCCGGTGTATAATGGAGAGACAGACCCCCGAGTGCACTTGTCCAAGTATACAAATTACATGGTACTCTATGTTGCCCGCTGGAAAAATTGTTTCGTTTGCCCATCTGGGGCAAGAATTTTTTATTTATTACGGTGCAATAGTTGCTCGCTCAGCATCGAAAGAAAGATTGGCGAACATGAGACAGGGGCTGGACGAGACAGAAAATGCCTTCATCGAGAGATTCAATAAGGTAGTTATGGATGGAGAGCCCATAAATGACGACTCCAAGATCATTTCGATTGTTGGAGGACTAAAGGTCGGTACGCAACTTTGGAAAGACGTAAACTTAGGCTTTCTAAAGTCATATCAAGAATTCAGGAACATGGCTGGGGATATTATATAGAAAGATGAGATGATGCGCGCCCAACAAGCGCCCGCTAAAGGAAATTAGGCAGAGTCCTCGAAGAAACAATGGTTAAACACTGGGGGAAACAACAACAACAATAAATGAGCACGAGTGCAGGCTCTAGCCCCAGTTGCTCGGCAGCAAGCAGCAACGCCCACCCCGGTTCTAGCTCAAAATCAACCATATCAAAGGCCTGGAAATTTCAGGCCGTTTGATGGTCCTACTGATGTTGAAACAATCAAGGACGTTTTCCATGTAGCAAGGATAAATCCACGAACACTGTTTGAGGTGGTGATATTTGATAACAGGCTTCCTCCGGTAAGGCCAATGTTCGTCGACCCAGAAAAGCTTAATCCGTAGAGATTCTGCTCGTACCATAATTCAATTGGCCATCGAACACATCAGTGCCGAGATCTATTGTTCAATCTATATAAATTATATGAAGAAGGAAGTTTGGCACAGTATATCACGGTGGCCGGAGATGAAGGAGGAAATGAGAATAACAATCACGTCCGAGGGCGTGACGAACAAAATGATCGATAGATTCCTCCTCCATAAAACAGACAGAGGTCGAACAACAATCAGGCTCAGAATCAGAATTCGGGTAGAATCCATGGACCGATCATACCTCCAAGACTTGAAGCTCCGCCAGTTGCTGCTCGGAATAACAGGGTGGTCGACAATGTGAATGACATGAATATGCACATGATCGAGGGTCCAGTGGGAGGCCTAGAAATAAGAAACAATCTCTCCAACCAACGTCGTCGCATGGAGGAAATGGCACTGGAGAATGTGCACCAAGTATCGGTGGTCGCCGCAATTGAAAGACCCCCCTCACACCAGGTAACTTTTTCCGAGGATGACCTGAATGGCATAGTAATGTTGAATAACGACGTGCTGGTCATCTCGGCGAGGATCATGGGGGTAATTGTGCATTGGATGCTGGTCGACTCGGGTTCATATGTGAATATCATCTTCAAGAAGACTTTGGACATCATTGGCGATTTCGACCAGTATATTGAAGAGTGCGAAGATGCTATAGTGGGGTTTGGGGAGGCAGTGTCGCACCCCATCAGAAGGATAAGGTTAGCCGTAGAGCTAGAATCAGAAGATGTCCCTAGTATCGCTTTACCTAGGATGGTAGATTTTGTAATAATAGATGGGCCATCTTCCTATAATTGTTTTTTAGGAAGACCCCTTTTCAATGAATTTAAAGATGTGGCTTCTTCGTACTACTATTGTGTTAAAGTGCCTACTCCGAATGGAACGATCACGGTAAAGGGCGACCAGAAAAGGGCAAGTTTGTGCATCAGAAGATTCGCTCAGAAATTCACAAAAGTCCACTTTCCGAATAATAAAGATAAGGCCCCAGAAGCGCCCACCTCGGCAGAAGTGCCAGAAAAAATATCAATGAATTACATAGAAAGAAAGCATATTCATTTGTGAGTGTTACCTTTAGTCCCCTTTAGGCAAGCTTATTGTTTGATTATCCGAAGCCTAGAAAGTGATATCCTAGCCTTTACATTAGTTCTTAAATTGTAAAGGATATCACACTTAGTTGGTACAAGAACAAAACCCTACTTTCACCTTGAGCAGGGGCGGACCCAGGATGAATAATTGAGGGGGGCCAACATTAAAATTTCAAAGTAATTAAATTTATACCATGTATTATTAAGTTTATATACTCCCTCCGTCCCGGAGGAACTTGCACCCTTTGACCGACACACATTTTAAGAAATGTGTAAGAAAAGGTGTAATGATTGATGTTTTGAGGGGTAGTTTTGTAAACTTTTATGAATAAAGTAAAGTAAAAAGTAGATTGAGTGTGAAAAAGTAATGGCATGTGGGTAAATATGAGTATATTTCAAGGGTGAAGGTTGTGAAGATATTTCCTTTTATGGAGTGTGCAAATTGGTATGGGACATCCATATATGGAAAGTGTGCAAATACCTGTGGGACGGAGTATAATATATTAATTATTATAAAATTTTCAGAATATAACATTAAACCTACAACCTGTTAAAAGTATTATTTGATATGGTCCAACTTGAATGCCAGGACGATTTTCATCATTATTTATAAATGGATTTAACTTAGATGCTCGATTATTTTTATTCTTTCTTTCAAAGAAAAATTCTATTGTTCATAGTTTTTTCATTTGCGAAATAATCAAATACAAATGAAGTAATCAAAAGAAAGATTACATTAAATTCTAAATTCCAAACTTTTAATCAGCCATTAGTTATATTAATTCCAATTTACCTTTGATTTAGAAAATAAAATTTATAAATACATCAATTAATATCTCAAGAATTAATTTTAAACTAAATGCTGAAATATGAATTAAATATTTGAAAATTTTGAGAATAATTAAAATAGTGCATTAACAAATAACAAAATAAAAATAATAATATACAAATATAAATTAAAATTACAATTACAAACCGGTGAGTGGTAGTATGGAAAGCAACGGAATTAAATTAGCAGAGAATTGGGCCTAGAAGAAAAAGAATTAAGTAATTACTGGACCAGCTTAAATTAGTTTATTAATTGGGGGAGGCCAATCAAAAAAATAAAATAAAAAATATCACTAAAATATACATATACGACTACTTAATTGGTAAAAGTTAGGGGGGGCCATGGCCCTCCTCACCATAGGCATAAGTCCGCCCCTGACCTTGAGAGATAGTTTGAGAGTATTGTTAAGTTCGTAGAAGTGTTGAGAGTATTGCAACGAGAAAAGGTTGTAAGAAATCAAGAGAAGAGAAGAAGAAGTAGAGTGCACCTTGGCACTGTAAAAGCAAGTTAATTTCAAGTGATTAAGGAATTATCCTATTAAATTAGGAGAGTGGACGTAGGAGCAGTTTAGCCTCCGAACCACTATACGTCTTGTGTTCTTACTTACTGCATTTATCTTTTTGCTTAAGCTTTTGCGTTGTTATAATTGCTTACTGCTATTTGATAACTTAGTACTTAAGTGCGTATTATTTAAGGAGTATAATTGGGCCTATCATTTATTTCGCATACAAGTTGCCTACTGTTAAGATCTGTTAGAATACACTGTTTAGTATTTTCATAGGACTTGACATACTGTGTAACTTATTTGACTCTGATTATTGGTGTTGATTACTTGCAAAAGTTTTTTAAAAACACATACAAGTGTATTTCCCCCCATACACGTGTCACACTCCTTTTTGGGACCAACATTTACTATCATTATTATTCATATTGCATCCTGCTTTTACACTGATTTAGAAAACAAGGCCATAGAAAGAAGTATTCAAAACCAGTAGACATCAAGTCAGCTGAGTAGTTTTTAATTTGGCTAAAGGGTTTTTCATTATACAAGAACGAGTCTAAATAAAGGGCCTACACAATTCCGCAAAAACACATACAACAGACTACTGAGTAATTTGGATCAGCAGACTAGCTAATCCAGCAGACTATTTAAATCAGCTGAGTAACTTACAACTCTATTTAAAAAAAGTTTTAAAGTTTATTCACCCCTTCCCTCTAGAATTTAAACCCATTCACTACTCGTTCAAGGACCAGCAGGTAAAATTATTAGAGGATCTGTAGGCTTCCTATTTTACGATAACTTGGAATTTAAACATGATAGGGGCTCGTCGGTCAGATTTTGGCTTGCCCCATGACTAAACGACAGGAAGTGCCTGAAAGAGAAATTTCACTCTCTGTAGTCACTATCCATGGACAAGCAAGGGAGTATTAAAAACCTTTTCTCACAAGATGGGGTAACTTGGGGTTTCAATTGGAATGGGTCTTTTAATGCTAACAATTATGTGGATTTTCTCTCTATGTGGCTTTGCATTTGCAGGTTCAGGTTAGTGATTGATAGAGAGGACACGCTCGTTTGGAAAGGAACTAAATCAGGGCAGTTTAGTACTAGAAGTAGGTACTGCGGATTGGTCGATCAAATGCAGACAAAAGACGATACGACTGTGAGCTGGGCAAACGTGTGGTGGAAATCACTACTAAAAAAAACCCTTTATAATGACGCTTAGTTAGTGACTCATTTAAATAAGGGTCACAAAATATGTGCATAATGACCCTATCATAATTTAATTAGTTCTAGTGACGCTGTAAATAGGATGCCTTAGTTGATTTTTTCTTAAAATAAAAAAGTTTCTTAATTCTCCCTAAAAAAAATTAAGTCACTCTAATGTTAATTTAAGAAATAATTCCCTCATTTCTTTTCATCCCATCCCGCGCCTTTTCAGCCCTAATTCTTCATCGCGAAATCCTTCATCACAACGCATTACACATATCTTTTCTTCAGCCTTCATAATTCACGAAACCTTCAGCACAATCGCATATTTTGCCCTAATAATTCACAAAATCCTTTTTTAACCAAAATCTTCTTCTCAATTGGTTTCTGAAGCCCCCGTCATACGATATAGCGTGCTCTCATCCACGGAATCCTGAAGGCCTCACCACCATTCGCGAAGCGTGCCCTCATCCGCGTAAGATTAATTTTTCAGTAATTTTATAAACGTTACAGAGTGATTTCTCTAAATTGGAATGTTGATGGGCAGGATTCGAATTAATCGCTCAATGGAGCTTTCTATAATTTTATGTTCGAAATGGAATACTTAACTTCCCAGTTCAGGTGGCAGATTTCAGGTATTTGATAGGGGAAAATTTGATTTTTCACTTGGGTTTATTGTACATCAGATCTGATTCTGGGATGTGTTGATAGTTTAGATTATCTTAGTTTTGAAATTGTTCTTGTTCTTAAGAAATAAGGAACAAGGCATTAGTTTACTTGGTGTTTGGGTTTGCTTGTTTGATGTTTTATTTTTCACTGATTTGTGTCAGATGACTGATTAAGAGAGTTGGCTGGATAATTTTCTTGCTTTTGCTCTGTGAATTGAATGGTGGTTTTCCTCTTTGTGTTTACTGCTCTGAAGAAGTTAACTTTAATAAATGGAATAAATCAAATATTTCACAAAGCCCTCTGTTTTCTCTGTTTGGCCTACAAGTGATACTATAATTAACCACTTTGTAGAACTATTAATCTAATGTTATTATATCCAATAATGGGGTCAACATGCATATATCTTTAATTAATGTCAGGACCTATGCATTAGCGTCTCAAAACTCAGAAACAACATGATTAACTACAGGAATTCAACACATTTGTAGTAAATAATTAAATAATATCAGAAAAAATTCACCCTTCTATGAGTATCAGAACTTTGTACTAATTATAAATCGTCAGATCACTTTACTATCCCATTTAGTTTTCAAGGATTTGAAACTTTGATGTTTGTGACAGGACAAGATTCGACCAAATACGAAACAGCGTTTCCTAAAAAATTCATATGTCAATGTGTATGTTGATGTTCAATATATGTAAACTTCCATTTAGATCATGTAATATATTATATGTAAAAAATATGTGAATAAAGCATTGATTTTACATGAGATCTATGTGCTTGTTTATGATGGATGCTTGTGCTCAGATCTTGGTGGCATGGATAAGTGTTGACCTGATTAGTAAGAGAACCGAACTTACATGAGATCTTTTATTCAGAGTTTATCTTGATTTTACAGGAGACCTTTTATGTAGATTTTATCTTGATTTTATTTAATTTGTAAGACAAAGATCAAAGTGTATGTGCAAGTACCCTTTTTAAAAGGTAGAAGCAGAAGCAAATTGACCTTGTAATGACTTAAAGAATTTAGATTTCCTCATTTCCTTCTCTCCTTTTCTGCTTTAGTTTTTTCCAACTATGAGATTTGATGAAATAATTTTTGAGCTAGCAAACATTATTTTTAATTTCCAAATGTCCCGTACTACGAGTTGTGAAGACTTTTGGTAATATATTGTAGAAATGGTTGAAATTTTGGCATTGTATTCCTATGGTTTACCAGATTAGTAAACCTTTTTAGAATTATGCCAACAATAGTTCCTATATGCACATTTTCTTGAATAGAGTGTCATGTCCGACGACTGGTTAAGAGACTACAAAGAACTAATGCATCTCATCTCTTATATTTTTATTCTCTACAGTTTGATATCAGATCAAAAGGAAACAACATTCAGTAGAGAAAGTGGTGGATTCGGTAATTCTCATTGACTTCGCTAAGCCCGTCACTACCTACTGCAGGTTTTCCTTCTCTTCATTTTACGTGCCTTCGTTAACGTCCTATTAAATTGATCTTCCATCAAGTATAGGTGGTTTGATTTTGTGCGAGTTACTATGAAGGGTGGGCTGGTAAAAGGATAACTAAAAAGAACAATTTCTTCACACCTTTACTAAATTTACTAGGAGTCTCTACACAAATCTATATACTCATTACATAAACATATACATGTTGCAGCAAATTCCCCCTATTCTATGACCTCCCTCACACTTCATGCTATAACTCTTCCCCACTTCTATATGTTTTCAGTACATCATAATCATGTTTTTATTATTTTTTAATTTTATTTTCCACCCAAAAAAAATTAAAGACAATTCTAAGCCTCAAGACACATTCAGGGCTACTTAATTAGAAGTTGTAAATTTGTTGATTAATCATTTTTTTTTCTTTTTCTTGTTGGACACGTTTTTGTAGGCTTTACTTTATGTCGATACTGAAGATGAGTCGTGTTTGGCTTACAACCGCGAGATGGATGCTTGTTCTATCATTATTGATTTGGCTAAATTAATAATTATGAGTTATATCCTTTCAAAATTTAATGTTATTTTTTCTTCTCAATAAAACTAGTAACATATACTGCAAAGGCTTTACTGGAAACGTGCTTCGAGAGCAAATTACAGGTTGATGCTGACTTCTCCACTGAGGTCTTTTCATTATTCTAACCAGAAGTTCAACAAAAACAGTGGTACAATTAAGCATGCCATATTTTACCCTCGAAAGTTGAGGTAACTATCCTTCCCCTCTTTACGAATTAATTTTTGCCATTTGTCGCTGTTTCTTAATTATAAAATAGGACTCGTTCTCAAAAGAAATCTCCATATATAACAGATATATACACATTATTTGTTCATATATTTGTAGGGTGAATTCTTAGTTAGGCATTAATTGAAATGCATATCTTAGTTACAAATTTAATAGATTTAACATCTGCATCTAGGTGTTTTCTCAAATTGATTGAATCTGTGTTTATGCTCATCATCCATCATAGGAAGAATCCTATATAATTGTCTTTAAGCATTCATTCGGAGAAGTTTAGGAAAACGGGACTCAAATACGAGGCCAATTTAGTTATTTTACTACAGCTTTATCATGAAAGGTTGTAAGTATATATTGATGCTTCTTGGCAATACCATAGTGAAGAGATATGCCTATCAAGTGTGTCATTTGTCTTGTTGATACCTTATGCAATCTGAATAAGTGTGAAGTTCTCAATAATTTTTTTTAATAGAGTGAAGACATTAAGTTATTAACTAAACATGTATAGTTTTTTATTAATATGAAGATTATTTTCTGCATCTGGTAGTCAATATGTCCAATATTTAGTTTGAGAATGGTTCATTCATTATGAAAGTTAATATTTTTGACTGGATTATTTATCACAAGTTTCATATTAGCTTTATGAGTAATTTTTTTTTTTTTTTGTGATATTGTTTGACAGGTAGCAATGTGTAACTTCCATACAATTAAAGATGCACCAGATTTTGCTATTGTAACTATTCTTTCTAGTATACAAGTGAGATTGTTCTATGCTCTGTAACTATTTTTTCTAGTATACAAGTGAGGTTGTTCTATGCTTACACTGTATTGCTTTCAAATTATGGTAAAATTTCATATATAAGAAGATCCATTTATATATGCTTTTGTTTGTGCAAATTGGCAGAAACCCATTCACAAATTTTTGAACTTTTTTACTTTGGAATATTGACTTGATTGTTATATGGTGGATACCAATCTGATTTGAGAACTTTTAAATTTTGGGTGTTTCTGTTTTACAAGTGCAATGACATTTTATTGTTATATCTTTAGTTGTTTGCGTTTTAAAAATATGATGATATTTTATTGTTATTATATAAATGTGAAAATATAAAATTATTATATATGCTTGAGCAGTTTAGTGCTATATGTATAGCCAATATTTTGTAGTTAATTTAATTATAAGAATTATAGTGATGCGAGAAAGTGTCACTAAAACACACGGTCATGACGGCGGTTAGCGTTACCAAATAACATTTCTATGACGCCTAAAAACATCACTAAATGAGGTGGTTAAGTTAGTTATAATTTTTTTCATGACGCGAGAAAGCATCTCTAAAGCACTCCGTCGTGATGCCGTTTAGCGTCACCATATAGTGTTACTATGATGCACAAAAATGTCACAATGACCATTTACGATGACGCTTTCAAGCGTCACGAAAACAGCCTATAGAAACGGCAAATCAAGTGACGCTTGCCCAAAGCGTCACTATATCAAAAGCGTCATTAAAAGCAATATTTAGTGACACTTTTGAGCGTCTCTAAAGACCTTTTTTGTTGTAGTGAATGTATCTTGATTAAGGTGTCAACATTATCTTGGAAGGTCCTACGAGGTAGAGTTGCTATGGCTGACAATTTTATGCGAAGGGGTATCAATCTGGGGGGAATGAATAACGCGTGCCCACAATGCAGAGTCGGTTCAGAATCAGTGCAACACCTGTTTTATTCATGCACGACGACGTTAATGGTGTGGGAGGACATTCTCAAGTGGATTAAGGGCAAAATGCTTTATTCGAACAACCTGGGAGAGCAGATGGAAGAATTTCGCAATTTCGGGAAGAAGGCCATCCGTAGGAAGATACTTAGTCTCATCTGGCAGTGCTCTATATGGAAAATAAGGAGGAATAGGAATAACTTGATTTTTAACGAGAAACCGTCATCGGCGGAAGAGATATCAGATAACATTACATTTAGTTCTTGGAAATGGTTGAAGGCACACAAAATTATTGATTCCTCATTTTTTATTGGGAAAGGGAACCATGGATGTGTATCTCTGACTAATTACTAGCATAGTCTGACACCTCTTCACCTTGAAACACACTGTAACTTTATCACATCGATGTAAACGGGTTCGAGTACCCCTGTACTCAAATAGAATACAAAGCACCACTTTACTTTTCAAAAAAAAAAAAAAATACATGACTTGCAGGGAATTAAAAAAATTAAATATATGTTAGGATTTTTTAAGCAGGATGAAGTAGGGTTGGATTTAATAATATATATATACAAACATAAGTACTAGAAAATATTTGATAGTACTACATATTTGGCCTTGGAGAGCTTTTAGAAGAGCTCTCCAAGTGGGAGCTGTCCAAGCTAAATTGCACTTGGAGAGCCCTTTAAGAGCTTTCCAAGTGCAAAAAGGGCTCTCCAAGTGCAATTTAGCTTGGACAGCTCCCACTTGGAGAGCTCTTCTAAAAGCTCTCCAAGGCCAAATATGTAGTAGTGACGTCCATACGAAGCACAAGTCTTTGATTTTAATTGAGATCTTTGTAAGTGGACGGTGAAATTGATCCCTCCAATTAATCGGTTCTGCACCGAATATCAAAGCATAAAAAAATAAATAAAAATAGAATTAAAAATATATTATTCCTACATTATTCTCTATTAGTAGCTTTCCCACTCCAATTAAGAAGAGGTTGGATTCAGTGGAGCAATATTTTCTCACTTTTTCATTGCTTAGCCAAAAATGAATGGTGTTAATTCATATTAATTGTCATTACGAAACTGATAAGGTTAGTGGAGAGTTATTTAAGGGATATGGTTGGGGCTGGAATAGGATGTCAATGCCAAATATTAATAATATTTATTGTATTCGGGTTCTAATTGGTATTTACTATTTAGTTTATTATTTTTGTAAACGGGTTTTAATTGGTATTTAGTTTTTTTTTTTTTTTTTAACTGGTACTTACTGTCTTAAATATTTGGAACTATTATCCAAGTCTTATATATTCAGTATAAAAATTACAAGCCCATTCAATACATTTTTCCGAAATAAAAATATATCACATCATTTCAAGCAAATGCCTTATATTCCCTCCAAAAAAAAAGTCCACTATTAAATTATTGCAAGAAAATTGCACTTTTGCTCCCGTTAAAATCTGGTCAAAGCACTTTCCAAAAATAAAAAAAACATGGGATATTTATTTAAAGGGTCTAGTCAACATAAAATTTCATTTAAAATCTTCTTAATTTTTATTTAAATGACCCTCTTTTCAAATAATGGGTTGTTTTATGCGTTGTCTTGTTAGGGAATTTAGGGGGCTTCTTATTAATATTAGTCAAGGGCTATTTAAATAAAATTTTAAATGGAAGAGGTAAATGGAAATAATTTCCCAAAAAAACATTTATTTTCCCTCCTCTTCCACGTTATAATTATTTCAAAATATGAGTTTAGGAATGTTGGGTTTTGGTGCCGCTGACTGTCACTTAACTCGAGCCTCTTCGTCGTCTCCCTTGAACGAGTATGCATGAGTTTATTTGGAAGAATATATAATTACTATAAATTATATATAATATATTAATTATTATAAATTTTTTAAAATATAACATTATATATAATTTCTATAAAATTTTATAAGCGAATATGCATGTGTTTATTTGGAAGAATATATAATTCATTTTTCAAAAACTCAACCCCAACCCCAACCCCAACTCACTCCCCTATATATATTTACTAGTGCACGACCCGCGTACTACGCGGGAATTAAAAATAATTACCATTAAAATGATTGGAGAAATTAGAAATGAAAATTGCAGTTGGCGGAATAATCTGTAGAATTTATTCTACACAAATTTTCAGAAAACGAATTAGAAACCAAAAAAATGCAACCGCTAGCAAAGGGATAAAAGAGTAAAAAGAGATTTAAAAAAAAATAGGAGAAACAAATGGATAGGAGAGTAAAAAGAGATTTTAAAAAAATAGGAGAAACAAATAACCGTAAGTTTTGGGTGAGAAAGATGAGAGAGAAAAAAGAACAAAAAAGTAAAATAAGGATGTTAAATTAGATTAGGTGAGAAAAAATCATACATTAAAAAATATAAAATACGAATATTTAAAGTAAAATTATAAGAATGCATAATTTCAAATTAAAGAGATATGGAGTATGCCACAGAAAATTTAATGTAAATTAAATAGAAAAAAAATTATAAGTCTAGTGAAAAGAATGAAACATTAGCGTGACAAAATAATCTAAACACAAATGCTTAAAGAGAAATCAATATGAATTAGTTAAGTTTCAAAATAACAAAGAAGAATATGCTCAAAAATTTAGTAAAGTATTGTGGAAATATATGAATTAACCATCCACAAAATATATGTAAGCATATGAATCTCGAATCATTCCATCCCTAAATTTCTTATTTATAATATTCCTATGTTTATTAGGATTTTCAGTGAAATTTTAATGAAAATTAAATAGAAAAAATTAGAAGTAGAAAAAATTACTCCGTATAAAAAATTTTAGTAGAAGAATAAAAGATTATCTGAAAAAATAACAAACAAGAATATGACCAAGAATTAGTAAGGAGTTGGAACTCTTCATTAAATATTAAAACAAAATTATAGTAAAAGAATGAAAGATTACCTGAAATATAACATAGAAGAATATACTCGAGAATTAATAAGGAGTTGAAACTCTTCATTGAAGTATCTGTATTTTGAACCGTTTGAAAAATTCTATCAGACAGAGGGGGAAAGAAAGAAGGAAAATTATTAAACACAAAAATTGTACACCATACAAAGAATACAAAATATTACACTATTTAAAAAAATTATATGTAAAAAGAGGCGTAAACAATGTACAATGGTGGCGCGCAACAGATTTGGTTAATTGAAGAATTTTGACGGGAGGCAGAGAAGAAAATGTTGTAAGGTTGAATTTGAAAAGAAGAAAAGTAGAAAAGTGCAATGCAAATGAAAGTGAGAGAAAATAAATGAGTTATTTAAATGAAAGAGAGAAAAAAAAAAAGGAGCAGTTTTAAAAAAAATAACTGACTCATAAAATTGCATTATTTCAAAAAGAAGGAGGTGAGAGGAAGCCACGTCAGATTTATGAGAACTGTGAAATAGATAAATTAAAGATATATTAAAATCAAAATTTAATATTTTTAATATTTTTTAAATTAAATAAAATTAATGATTGAATTAATTTAAATATAATTAATATTTTAACAGGTATTTTAATTGTAAAACTAATCTTAAAAATATACATATTATACATGTTTGAGACTATATTATTGAAAAAAAAAATGATCATATTGTATTGATAGATGTATTTGAGAAATTTAATAGTAATTAAAACTTCCTTCATCCACGTATATGTGTTTGTTTGTTTTTTTTTTTGCACCGATTTTAATTAATATTATTTTTTTATGAATAAAGTAGAGAATTGAATAAAATAGATATAGAGAGGAGATAAAATAAGTTTGATCGGGTATATAAATATATATATTTATTTTTTTTATTTAAAAAAAAGAATTAATCGTACACACTTTATTCCATAAATATTATAATTATACATATATTAGCATGGGCGGACCCAGAATTAGGTGGTGAGGAGGGCAATAGAATATTGTTAAGATTATTAAATGTTCGATAATAAAAATTAAAATATTCATATTTATAAATTTATCTGGGTTTATAATCTATAATCATCTGAAAATTAAAAAAATTAATGAATGATAATTTTTTGTTTATTTATAATGCACAAAAAAATATTCATATTTATAAATTTATATGGGTTTATAATCTATAATCATCTGAAATTTAAAAAATTAATGAATGATAATAAAATTAAAATATTCATATTTATAAATTTATCTGGGTCTATAATCTATAATCATCTGAAAATTAAAAAATTAATGAATGATAATAAAATTAAAATATTCATATTTATAAATTTATCTAGGTCTATAATCTATAATCGTCATACCGTTTCAAGAATCCCATATTCTTGCAACAATTTATTGTTCATTTTCTTGTCGACGGAGACCTGACGGAACTCAAGAAAACCCTGAGTACAAGGTTTTCGTCGACTTTATCATGAGCAATGTGCTGCCACCGATGCAGCACCGTTTCTGAGGTTCTATTGACTCTGAAAAAGGTCACCGTTTCGGGAACCCTAACCAACGTAACTTTAAATTCGAGAACAATTCCGAAACTGGTGCCTCCACCTCCTCGTATGGCCCAAAAAAGATCCTCTCCCATGCTTCTTCTCATGGGCGGACCCAGAATTGGGTGGTGAGGAGGGCAATAGAATATTGTTAACATTATTAAATGTTCGATAATAAAATTAAAATATTCATATTTATAAATTTATCTGGGTCTATAATCTATAATCATCTGAAAATTAAAAAAAATTAATGAATGATAATTTTTTGTTTATTTATTATGCACAAAATTTGCACAAAATTTGCACATACAGATCGTGCACAAAATGTGCACGTACGTATCGTGCATAAAATGTGCACATGACATTTGTATTTTATTCACTATAAGAAAAAAAATTGTCACATATTTTTCTTCACACTATAAAATGTGTCATATATATTTGAATTAATTTGTATAACTAAAATATTAGAAATTCAAATATATTTTTAATATTAATATTTGAACTAAAGTTCATAACTTAATAGCCCAACTAATAATTAAGAAATAAGTTAAAATTTAATTTAATAATATATTAATATATTAATTTAATAACTAATTAATTAATTGATTAATATATATATATATATATATATAAAATAGGAACAAAAAAGAAAAAGAAAAAGTGAGGGGGGCCATGGCCACCCTAAGGGTGTGCCTAGGTCCCATATTAGTGTTTTGAATTATTAAAAAAACTCTGCCCCCTAACTACTAGTCCTGGCTTAAAATATCCTGGTCTCCCATATTTTAAGCAAGCGAATATGCATGGGTTTATTTGGTAGAATACATCTTTTTTCCAATGCTTGCGTACTTTTTTGTTTAGCCAAAAAAAGGGCTTAATTAATTATCATTAAGACAGTTTTTAGTCTAAAACTCATTAATATTTATATATAAAGTACATGCAAAAGGTTTATGGTTCCAACACATGCAACTATAGCTAGCTTCATCAATTAATCAAGAAATGGAATATCCTCCTATTACATATACTAGTTTTTTGTCCGTACAATTTACGGGTCTGTTGTAATTTTTTTTTGAATCTTTAAAAAATATTAAAAAATGTGTTTTTTAAAAAGTATTACTTGTATAAAATATGTTTTCATATGAATAAAACATTCCGTTGTTTTATACTATAAGTGAGTGTTTGCAAACACTACTATATACTTAAAAACACTTTCTTTTTTAAATAGAATTACTTTTGAAGTGTTTGTAAACACAACTAAGTGATTAAATTAATTACTTATAAGCAGTTTTGATGAAACACCTCTTCCCTTGCTTCTAACCGTTTCTAAGTGTTTCTCATCATTACACTAATTAATTTTACAATTTTGCCCCACAATTTAAATAATATTTTATCTTTACCACAATGTAATAAGGGTGTTTTTTGTAAATTTATAAAAAAAAAAGTGTTTTATTTTACATGTACCTCATCATATAAAAAATTTATTAGAAGTACTTAATTTTAAAACATTACCCACTTTCAATTTTACTATAAAAATTGTTGGGATATGAATCCTAGAACAAGTCCTAAATGATGAAAAGATAAAGATGAAGTTTTGATAAGCCAAAAGTAGACTTGAATATTTTCTAAGTGTTGACTGATCTAGTCTAATTATGGAAGTCATCTTGAGTAGATCAGTAGAGTACGCAAGTTATGTTTCATAAGTAAAAGTTTGAAAAACAAGTACTTATAATATGTTGATACTTTATATTTGTTTAGGATGTTATTGAGCTATTAATGATTGTATAGAAGCTCATATTGTTTAGTTTGTATTCATTATATTCAATGTATAGATTTTAAGTTGACTAAGCTATTTTATAAAGCTTAATGTAATGTAATAGTCTTGTTAGATTAGATGATAGGACTAGATTAGTCTACTATTGAAGTCTACTACTGAAGTCTACTGCGCAAGACAAGAAGAGTGAAAAGAAGACTCAGAATTTGTCTAAGTGTTGAACAAGACAGGTGGACTACAAGACAAGACAAGTCAACGAAAAGAATAATAAAGTTAGTTATTCAAAGCGCGTGTAAAGATAAGGATTGAAGAGTTAGTTAGAAATAACTAATTAACTGAAGAAACGCGTGGATGGATAAAGAGTAACAGTTAAAAGTTAGTTTTCAAGAAAAGTTGGTTACACAACTGAAAGTTCTTGAACTCAGAAGTCTATAAATACCTTGGTGTATTCAACGATTAAGGACTACTGAAATTCTACATACTGAAGCGTTACTGAAGCATTCAAAGAAGAAAAATACTCACAGAGTTTGAAGATTCAGAAAGAAGCCAGAAGACAAACTGAAGAAATCAGAAGGCTACTACTGAAGACAAGAGAAGTTTTAGTTTTTGTGTTTACTATTTCAAGTTGCTAGATATTTGTAAATCTCTAGTAAGATCGAAGAAACACTTGGTAGTGTTGTCGAGAAGATCTAAGTCTTATTTCTTGGGACTTAAAGCTACAAGAACACATTACTCCATTAGACGAGTTAATAAGAATATCACAACTGGGTTTGTGAGAGTGGACGTAGACAAGTTGTCGAACCACTATAAATTTTGTGTGTTATTTACTTTACTGTTTTGTTTGTGTCTATTTGATTAACTGTTGAATTACATATATGAACAAGACTAGTTGAGTGTTCATAAAAGAGTTCTCGAAATAAGTTGAGTATAAACTAGAATTGGGCTCATTGTTATATTCTGATTTCCGCATTGTACTTTGATATATTGAAAGAATTTTGAAAAGTCTATTCACCCCCCTCTAGACATTTTCACTAGCTTACTCAATATTAAACTCAACTTTGGGACCTACAAGTGGTATCAGAGCAGTAGTTTACGAACTGCTGTTTCTTGATAACCGACTTAAGACTCGGGTGAAGTCTTGGTCCGGGATTGTATTTGCTTACGTGTTCTTAATCAACATTCTTGTTATATTCGTTTCTTGTTCCCTTTTCTTGACCGATCTGCTTCTTGATCATAAAACTGATTAGCACTGATCTACTTGCTAAACATGTCTCTTGAAATCAGCGCTAACAAATTACCTAAGTTTCAGGTGCAAGACTATGACTCACTACAGGAAATTTGAGAAATCGCGACGACAACAATTCGTCACAAAAGCATCATTTTTCGTCACAAAATGTGTTTGGCGATAATTTTCTTCGTCGGAAAGAACGTCGCTGTATGTGCGTCGCGTTAGGTAAATGTGACGTTATTTAAATTCATCATCAAAAGTTATCTTTTGGTGACGCTAAAGTTCACTGTCGCTATATCATTTTATTTATGGTGACGAATAAAGTGTCACATTTGACATTCAATTTTGTCACTAAGTATGGTTTTTCGTCACTAAAAATCAACTTTACATGACGGTTTGATTTATTGTCACAAAAATATTAATTTTTAGTGACGATTATCCATTTCCCATCAACTTTGCCAAATTTTAATGACAAAATTTTTGCCACAATTAGATTAACTATTTCGTCATAATTTATATAATTCGTCACCAAAGAGTTCGACTTTACATGACTATTTAATTTATTGTCACTAAAATATTAATTTTTAGTGACGATTGTTTCCATTTTTTACCTACTTTATTAAATTTAGGTGATAAAATTTTCGTCGCAATTAGATAAATTATTTTGTCACAATTTATATGGTTCGTCACCAAAAAGTTTCACTTTAGTGACGAAATTTTAGTCGTTATTATATGTATGTATATGATGACGATACAATGCGTCACAAAAATGTGATATTTAATGACAAAATATTTGTGGTCGCTAAATAGTCTAGAAATGATGATGAATCACTTTTGTCATAATAAATATTATTTAGTGACGAATGAGATAAAAGTCACTAAATTTGTAGATATAATGACAAACTATATTTTGTCTTCTTTTAAATATTTTGTCACAAAAGAATTACGCTATTATTACGAATTTTTTAACATCGTCGTATATTTATATGTATAATGACAATACAAATTCGTCATTAAATAATAATATTTTAGTGACAAAATGACAATTGTCATTACTAATTAGTATATGGTGACAATGTCTTTTGTCATTAATTAAAATTTTGCCGTGGGGAATAACGTGGGGAATAAATTGTCATGAAATGACTTTTTTTTTTAATTCAATTTTGGTTGAATTTATATATGGTAATTAAATACGTTTATAGACGAAAAATATTATCACGATGACCTAATTTAAGTACTAAATTATAATACATCGACCACTAAATTGGAGGTGGTAAATAAATTTAAATTGATAAGATAAAAAATGTAATGAACTAAGTTGTACCAAAATTAAAAGCAACAAACATAAAAATAAATAAAAAACTATTCTCCTAAATCGTAAAGGGCTTTTCACTTTCTCATCCAAACTCACATGTTTGTTCATGGTGCCTTTTATATCATTCACTTCTGTCTGGAGTGCACTCGTGCACTCGCTCGACTTTCAGGTGCTTTCAACTTTTTTTTGACTCAAGTAGTTCCGTTTACAATTGATTAAAAGCATCATCTGACGCATTAGGAGGCATTTGGACCATAACCAAGCCCTTTTGTATAAGCGGTGTCATGGCCTAGGACCTTAAGAACAATTTCAGCTAAACATTAATTGTCAATTCCTTGAACATATTCTTCTTGTTTCTTTATCATTTTCTCCTATTTGATCATTAATATCATAAAAAAAATATTAATTAGAATCAATTGTAATAAAATGAAATCTCATATGTAGATGCCTACAAGATCAATTACCCAGTTTTCTTTAGCCTAATCCGATTTCCAACTGTCTTTCTGTGAAGAATGTGTACGGACATACAACTCAATCCTATCACACTCTTCGCCATTTAGTTCATGTTTAAACTGCAAAAAATCAACAATTTAAACTAGATTAAAGTTATAGATCATAACACCACAACTGTCCACTGCACAAGGTAAGCACCTAATGCCAAAGAAACAAAATATAGTTTAAAGTCCTTTAATTTTTTACTCAAACATGAAGAGCTTGCTTGCAAAATTAATTTAATAGGTTAAGGTTTCTATAAATCTCCATTATCGAAATAATACCTGATCTTACCTAATAATGCTTTTTTTTTTTTAACAAAATAATGCATTTTTTATAATCGGGAAAAGAATATTTATTAATATATATAGGTGAGTATGAGTAGTACCCCAAAAGGTAGAGTACGTTTACAGTAAATAGTACTAATCAAATAAGTAAAATAAAAACACCAAGCCACCATCTAATGAAAATTAACAAGCTATAACAGTATTCGGATAACATTCCATTCTGCATAGGTGCACGAATGATCACTCAAACCATTTGCTCCCACCTAGCTACTAATAATGTCTATTAACTGAGAATTAAGGTTGTATCCACTAAATCACTTCGAAAATATTTAAAAAAAATAAGATAATTATGTATGTGAATCAACTAAAGCAAACAACACTTTCCAAAGTGATTTACAGCAAGTCAGTAGTTATGTAAGCAAAATTTGACTATTAACAAGAAATTAAACACTATTGAAGCATGAGAAATAGTTACTTGCTATCCAATTCTTAATCACAGAAGCCATTCAAATAAACATACTACATACCACCAGATTCGCATAAAGCATTAGTTAATTATTAAACTACTGAGAGCAGGTAGTTTGTAATACTCACAATTTCATGGGTCCTACCTATAAAAGCATTTCTTCCCGAAATATACATATTAAAAAACTATACATACTCGTCTCATAATCAAAAACATGATTACCAACTGAACTCACAGTCACAAACAATTAATCTAGTTACATTTTTATAATTTTATAGAATTTGATAAATAAGAGTAACAAACCAAACAAGAGGCGTTTATCTGATACTTTAAGATAATAAAAAATATAGATCAAAGTAAGATAGACAAACTATCAAAGTTGTTCAAGAATTATGATTACTTGGGGAAAAGATGCACACCTACATCAAATTATAAATTTATCATACAGTTTCTATGCACACCCAGGTTAAATAATATATAAGCATTATAGAATAAATAATTGAAAACTGACAATAATAATTTCCATTAGAAATTACAGGGGAAATTTTCGATTTACGCAATCCACACCATATTAAATAGAAAATGATACCACATAAACAAGTATGGAACCGTTTTTACCGAGGATGCCGTTCGGGGAATGAGCTAAGAAACTATGTTTTGGCTCCACACACACCAAGCTTATAGCATACATATCAAGAGATTTAAATGGATCTAAATTGGATCTTTTTTTTTAATGAAAAACAAAGATTCATGTGTAAAGAACAATCAGATCTGATTTGTTGAATACATACAAAAATTCAAAGTGTAATTACACAACAATTTCAGAAACCCAAATAGAATCAACTTTGAAACCTTATTATGCACAAATCAATATTCTTAATCCCTATTCAGCAAAAATTAGGACTTTTAAACCCTGTATGAAGCTGAATCTCAATTGGCTCCGTCGTGGCCGTCAAAATGCACACTCTAAGCAATAAGCACATATATTTGATATTGATAGAGACAATATTATAAAATCTAAAAATTTAGAGAAAGAATCTGCAATGCTTTGAAATGAACAATAACTACCAATATCATAAAAAGAGAAGGGAAAAGTAAAGAGAAGAAAATACCTTGTATGTGAGAGATGCCAGCGGTTTTCTGTAAATGGGAGGGGCGAGAGTGAGAAACGTAAGATCCTATTAAAGAGGATGAGATCCGATTGAGGCAGAGAGTGAAAATTTTGGTGATAGTGATCATCCTCTCCAAAGAAAAGGAAACCAAAACGATTCTGAGAAAAAGGGGAAAAACTATATGTCGCATAATCACTTTGATTAATTCCAGAGGTTTTCTGTAAATGTCGTGAGAGGAATAGGGGTTGTGTTGTGAGGGGAATAGGAGTTTTCTGCAAATGACGTGAGTTATTTGAGAACAGGAAGGTGGATACAAATGGAAGGAATTGCTTGAGATTTTCAGCGTATATTCTTCGGATTTATTACGTGTTTAACATATTATTATAATATATGATATTAGTAGGATATAAATCTAATTTTTAGGAATTTCCTAATTAAAATTTGAAAAAGTCTTCAAAATAATTTTTAAAATCCCGACTGAAATTTTTTGGCTCTTAAATTCTTTTGGTTTGGCTCCAAAATTATTTTGGCTAAAATTTCTTTATTGATTTAGTTAATTATTGTTTATTTATTTTGAACATATAAATTTTCGTTTATAACTTTATATCCTAGAAAAAAATACATTCTTTTTACTAAAATATTTGTGTATATAAGGTTGAAATTTGTGTTGATCTTGAATTTGGGCAATTGATCACATTTTTTTAAGTTAAATTCGGTCAAATTCTATCGTTTGAGGGATGAAAACTATTTTTTATATTTTTCGGTATTATTTTGAATTTTTTTGATTTTTCGAGGACCTTTTTACAATTTACTATTTGGTCTAATCAAACATTAATACATTGCAATTATAACTTAAAGGTCACCATTTGGTTCATGGGTCATTAGCACTAGATGAATCTATAAGACGATTCGAGGTTTACAATCAATTTCGTTTTTCAGAGAGCATGAACCAATATGAACAAATGTCGACTCCATATAGAAATTATAAATATAAATAGTAATTGAGAGCTTTAGACAATGTGTTGTACTTGTGCTCCTCTCAACGAATGACCATATGCTAGCTGCCTAGCTTGCACCTTTTTGTTTGGCCTCGCTATCTACCTTGTAGGGAGAGTATAACTTGTAATGATCTTCTCAAAATCATCTTGAGATACATACTCCCTCCGTCCCATAGGAATTTGCACACTTTATGTCCCATACCAATTTGCACACTCCATAAAAGGAAATATCTTCATAACCCCCACACACTCTCAAAATATACTCTTATTTACCCATATGCCATTACTTTTTCACACTCAATCTACTTTTTCCTTTACTTTATTCATAAAACTTTACAAAACTACCCCTCAAAACATCACTCATTACACCTTTTCTTACACATTTCTTAAATTGTGTGCCATCCCAAGGGTGCAAATTCCTTTGGTACGGAGGGAGTATAAGTTAGTTACATTGATCGAAATTTGAAGCCACAAACAATTTCAATACACGAGCTTTTCATGACTAGAACCAAAAAAAAAAACAAGACGTCCCGGTGATAGCCCCCATGACCATTAGACGAACTATATGAAGACATTTACAAACTCAAGTCCATGTCTGAACATACACATGTTCTCAAATGAAAACTCTTATTGTAGGATAATATAACATACAAACAAGTTTTGTGTAAGTAGTTTCAAGTTTCAATGATTCCCTATACCATAATAAAACAATGTAATCAAGCAATTAGACAAATTTCAATATACTTTACTATTATCTATTTATAATATCAAACTGTTGTTCAGACTTATGTTACCAAGTGATTAATGTGTTATATAATCGCTTCTCCATTGTCCTATCTCATAAATTAATACTCTAATTAAAATATAATTACTCTAATTTTATTATTTTACTAAAAGATATGTAACAAATGTTTTTAAAAATACAAAATATTCTCAAACAAAATTACATATATTTATGTATTTTAAATAGATATAAATAATTTGAATATCATATAAAGAAAAACAATTTAAAGATACAATTTTATCATTAAAAAAATGGCGGGGAAACATTGGTGGTCCTTGAAAAAAACGCCCACTAGGGGGAAAAATATTTGAGAAAAGGCAGAGTGAAACACAAATCCCCAATCCTAAATTCCAAATCGTGCGGCGATCATTGTAAATCTCACACTCATCCTTAAATTCCTAATCCTAAATCCCAAACCTGCTGTTGTGCCTGAAAAATTTGGCGCTTTAAGGAAAAAATTGGCGCTCATAGAAAATAAGATAGTGCTCATAAGGATCATGAGTATACTTCAAAATTGGGGTTTAAGGGGAAAATTGGCGCTCCAATTCGATTCTAAATCGTCGGGGAGGGAAGTAGAGTAAATCTGGACTAGAGTATACCTACAGATTCGAAATTGGGGTTGAGGGAAAAATTGGCGCTCCAATTCGATTATAAATCATCGGGAAGTAGGGTAGAAGCTCAGGCTAGAGTAGACGGCGACTGCGACTAGTTAGGAGTGGTTCTTGGGTTAGAGTTGTCGCTCCAACTTATACTAACTTCTGATCACCTCAACCTGTCGGGATTCACACGTTTCTGGGAGCTGCTCTCCAGGTACTTTTTTGTTCTTCTATTTCTTTTGAATTTCGATTACGAAGCGTATTTATTCATCTACTGCGCTTAACTAGTATATATGATAACGTACCACGTGTTGGATTGATTGAATTTGAACTTTTTTTTAATCAATAAGAAAAGGGTTATGTTGGATTGATTGAATTTGAACACGTTGTTATCTGTTTAATTGAAAATTGTCTTGTTTTGTGCTTTTAGCTTTTTAATTGTTGTTCACTTGTTCCCTAGTTCCAACTTCATTTATAAGCCTCCTTGGCTTTGTCAAACCTGATATTATTCTTCTAAACTTAGCTTATACCAGTAAGATGTCTTCATTTTAAGTTGCCACATTCTTAAGCATCAAGTTCCTACAATAATTATACATGTTGATCTTCTGTTGAACTAAGCTCAAAACTGTAGTTTGATTCAATCAATGCCATGATGTACCATAACCCCATATTTTTAATCAGATCAATCCAAATCTTGTAGGAGCACGATCTTCATTTTAATTTTCTGCTACACGAGTTAGGGAATCTTGAAAGTTATTATGGCATTGTCTTAAAATTTGTATACCTGCTGCTTCTTCATTTTAATCAAGTTCTTATTATGTTGCATGTTGTTGTAATGACGATGTTGTCAAGTTAGTTTATTTGGTACATATGTTTTCTTAATATATATGGCTTATATATACCAATTACTCACCTTTTTATTTTCATAGGTGTCAGGGCTTACGATAGTGAATTGAAACGGGTAGTTTGATAATCATCTTCTTGTTTTGAATCTGTTTGGGTGAAGGAGAGAGCATTGTATTGGACTTTCAACAGTAAGTGGGATAATCACAACTGTATTTTGTTGATTATTAGTGTCCCTGTAATATTATTAAAATTTATTTCACCTTACAAGTGACAAAAAGTGCATATCATTCTCACTCAATTATTTATGACATAGTCAATTGGTGATGTATGGTGGTCCTTATTCTTAACAAGAGAGAGTTTCAGCATTCATGCTTAACTAGGGATGTTAGTATACCATAAATTCTAAAAGGTCAGCTGATTGATGATGTATGCATTACTTATGGTTTTGATATCATGGTTTTCTTAACATCTTTATACCTGGTCTACATTAGGAATGCCATGTTGGAACGTATAATGATGATGAAGGGTTTGATACGAGTCTTTGGAAGCCTTGTTCGCTAGAGCACCTTTATTCGTGTTAAGTTTGTATACGTAAGAGGTATGTTGACTAATATGATGATAGTTTCTAGTTAGTAAATCTCGATTTTATAGTTCATAAAGATTAACTAAATCTACTACCTCTCTTACATGGGCCTGGTTGCTGCAGGTGGAGTAACCCATTCAAGTTGTCCGTATAAATGTATATACGACAAGTACAGGACACCAAGGTGCTACACACCATTTGAGGAGCTGGTATATACATTTGGAGGCCCTTGACCCTTTGTCTTTCTATTGTTCTGTTTAGTCATATTGAATACTTTGAGAATCAAATTTATTGGATCGGGGTGCTCATATGGTAGGGGCAAACTCAATCATTCATCACGATGATCAACAAACTCCTTATCTTCTTTCATTTTCGTAGGTCCGTGGGGCCAAGGCAGATGAAACTCAGGTTCTTGTACATGGATGTATTTTATGGGTCCTAATACGTTTAGGGAACTCTGTCATCTTCCTTACTCACCCCCGCTGCAATATTTGAGATCGTGTAAGAATATTTGTTCATTGTCTACTTTATTACTGCAGTGCAAAAGAATGCAACTAGTATTCTGAAGATATTATGTCACATATTTTAAATAGCACATGACTGATTTCCCCTTTACCTTACCAGCTTTCATTATGTTACTGATTTATGATCTAGTTCCACTAATTGAAATGTGAAATTAATAGTTGTAAGTTATCTACAGTCTTAAGTTTTCTTTCGCTTTTGTTCCATCATTTGGAGTTTTAGGTGTCTTTTCTTGCCTAAGTCGATAATTTTGATCTTTGAGCCAAATTTTAATTCTTTTTGGGCTGATTATAAAAATACAATGCTTGGACCTTTTGTTTTGAGATTCTATTTGGTAGTTTGCTTTGAGATTTGTTACAGCCCATATGCAGCTTTTTCTAATTAGCGGATTTTGATTTTTGCTTAGCTCATTACTCATTCTTTTAGTCGTGTGGGCTTTTGGGCCTTTTATTTTGTATTTCCTTTCGCGATGTGGCTCCCCCTATTTTCAGTTTTCTTTTATAATATAACACCAATTCAGTTTGTACATTTATTTGAGGTTGAAGGCCTGTTCCCTAATGGGTTTTCTTGCATTTATATTTTTTCTTTCTTGTCAAAGATTTCTTTGATCACCAACCATATTGTTTAGGCATTGCAAGTATGAAGAATCTTTAACAGATTTCTGTGTTAGGAAATTCTTTGGGGAAAAATTCTTTTCAGAATGAAGAACATAGGAGAGCTCTAGAAGGCGAAAAATTCAATTGGGTTTGCGATGAATACAGATTGGAAGGAAAATTCTCTCATTATAAACCAACTAAGGTAATTAATTAATTAATTTTCTAACATTATAAAGATGGTACAATAATTGTTTCTTATAGGTTTATTTTTCTTATATATATATCTGCCATATTGAAAACAAAATTGTTCTTGAATCTAGCTGCTCAAACTTTGGTTAGGGAAGAATATTTCTTGTAATGTGATAATTTGACGAAATAGGTTATAAGATGTTGTGATAACATGAGTAATGGTAACTATCCTTTCTACTGTTCAAGAAAACAAAGATCAAAGTTGGATTAGTTAATAGTTAGCTTAGATTAGATATCCTAGGATTATATTATTTGAATCACAAATTTGAGGCCTGGAGTATAAAACCGCTGGAAACGCTAGTAACTTAGTTTCTTTAATTGATTAGCTAGGAGGTAGTAATTATTTCGCTGACAAGGTCAGCAAATTGACCCTATTCTCAGTTCTGTAAACTCTTAATTTTGAGGGTAATTCTCTTACCCAGCAATGCAATATAATTTTTCTGATAAAAAAAAAAAAAACAAGGTAGTGAGATTATGAAAGTAGTTGTCAATATCAGTTGTTGGGGTTTACTGCTATGTTATTTTCTCTAGTTATATAATTATTGAATGTGGGGATATAGTGTATTTAAGGTTTTATCTACAAGTACCCTTGAGTTTACTGTGAGAGACTACTTTTATTTCATGAAGAATTTGTAATTAGCCTTGTCATATAGGTGTGTGCATGATCTATTTGATGTTTTAGAGTTATTAGTTTCTTACTTTTATTGGGGATAGTTTTGGGTGCATTTTACTCTGATAATGCAAAATACTTAATGTTGTGTTTTATCACAAATTGAATTTTCTTTATTTGGTGGATTTGGCCATGAAAAATGTCATGTTTTTTCCTTGCTTAATTTTTGTTTTGTATGACATTGAAAAATGCAGGCTTTGGCAGGGCAAGCGCCTTGCAAGGCTCTGCCAAAGCTAGGATTAGTTGCAGTGAACGCGCATTTTCCACCAAACAATTATTTTATAATGACAAAGGTTTTCATTGCACGCCTATAAATATTTTTGTTTAAGAGTATCATCTTTATATACTGCTCAGATGAAACAGTTTAATCCAAAAGTTTGAAAATTCACTTTCATGTATTTGAAAATCATAATCACCTAGCTAGGGGTGTGCATCGGTCGGTTCGGTCACCGAACCGAACTAGCCAAACCGAACAAAAACTGAACTTTAATATTAGTTGCAGTGAACGCGCATTTTCCACCAAACAATTATTTTATAATGACAAAGGTTTTCAATGCACGCCTAGAAATATTTTTGTTTAAGAGTATCATCTTTATATACTGCTCAGATGAAACAGTTTAATCCTAAAGTTTGAAAATTCACTTTCATGTATTTGAAAATCATAATCACCTAGCTAGGGGTGTGCATCGGTCGGTTCGGTCACCGAACCGAACTAGCCGAACCGAACAAAAACCGAACTTTAATATTAGTAATCGAAACTGAACCGAATTGATTCAAAACTACAATAATTTTTTAGATTTATTAATTTTTTAGATTTAATATAATTTTTGTAATCATAATCACCTAGCTAGGGGTGTGCTGGGAATAGATTGGGAATTAGGGTTTGTAAACTACAATAATTTTTTAGATTTAATATATATATGGTGATAATTCGGTTCGGTTTCGGGTAACCGAATTTTTTTCCCATCTAACCGAAACCGAAAGCCGATATTTTAAAAATGCAAACCGAAAATTGAACCAAATTTTACGGAAACCGAATCGAACTCATATTTCGATTCGGTTTTCGGTTAAAATCCAAATTGTGCTTAGTTGCTCACCCCTACACCTAGCCATCACCTCTACCCAATACCCCCAGCAGAAAAAAAAGAAAAAGGGAATGCAATATAAATGAACTGGGGCTTGGGGAATGCTTAAGGTTAACAGTGCTGATGTTGGATGTTCTTCTGTCGTTCAATTTGAACATTCATTTTTTAATTTTTTACTATTATATGATATCCTGTTTGCAAAAATTTAGATGTAATATATAATTATACTTGCTAATTTTCCTCGTATAGATATTAATATACTGGACCTTCATTACTTTAGATGATACTATAAGTGACAAACATTGGATGATAGTGATATTGTGTCCATGCTAATGGTGACTTTGTAAATTTATTTTCATGATTTTGTTTATTTGATTTTGACTGTTGACAATAAATATGTATTTTAAAAGTTTCAATAGTTGGGGGTGTGATTGAAAAGGAATATAATAATTAATACTATACTATTTAAAAACTAATACGACACAAATAGTATCGTCATGAAAATATATGTTTTTATGGCGTTAAGTATTGTTATCAATTATTATTAAAATCGTCACCAATTTGGGACGAAAATATACTGTGAATAAATATTTTGAATAAATTAATGACGAAAAATAGTATCGTCATGAAAATATATATATTTTTTAGGACGTTAAACATCGTCATCAATTATTATGAAAATCGTCACCAATTATTAGTGTGACGAAAATATTTTGTCACTAAATATCTCGAATAATTAATGACAAAAAATAGTATTGTCATGAAAATATGTATTTTTGTGACGTCGAATATCGTTATCAATTATTATTAAAATTGTCATCGGTTAATTTTGTGTCGAAAACATTTTGCCACTAAATATTTTGAATAATTAATGATAAAAAATAATATAATTATGAAAATATATTTTTCATGACATCGAATGTCGTCATCAATTACTATGAAAATTGTCACCAATTATTAGTGTGATGAAAATATTTTGTCACTAAATATTTCGAATAATTAATGACAAAAAATAGTATTGTCATGAAAATATATTTTTTATGACGTCAAATATCGTCATCGATTATTATTAAAATTGTCACCAATTATTTTTGTGACGAAAATATTTTGTCATTAAATATCTCGAATAATTAATGACGAAAAATAGTATTGTCATGAAAACATATTTTTCATGACGTCAAATATCGTCATCAATTATTATTAAAATCGTCATCAATAACTATTGTGATGAAAACATTTTGTCACTAAATATTTCGAATAATTAATGACGAAAAATAATATCTTCAAGAAAATATATTTTATATGACGTCAAATATCGTCATCAATTATTATTAAAATCGTCACCATTATTATTGTGACGAAAGTTTAGAATCGTCAAGAAAAAATATTTTTCACGACGTCGAATTTCGTCACCATTTATTACTAAAATCGTCATATATTATTATTGTGACATATTTATTAACATCGTCATGAAATGCACAATTTTGCGACGAATTTAAATTTTGTCACAATTTCTGATACTTTAATGACAAAAAATAAATTTCGTCTCGTTTAAGTAACAATTTGTGACGATTTTTCTGTCGTCGCAAAAAATTTCGTCACAAAATGTGTAGTTTTCTGTAGTGACTATTGGAAGTTAAGGATGGAAGCCATCTTCAGCTCCACGCACGACCTAATGATCTCTGTTGTCACTGAAGGACCTATTGTCACGATGGTTCCCAATACTGCTGCCTTAGACAAAGACAAACCTGTCGGAGTCCTCATCAAGAAACCCAGGTCAGAGCTAACCTCAGAAGAAATGAGGCAAAATAATTTGGATAGCTTGGCAAAGAATTACATCTTACACACACTTCCTAACGAGTATCTAGGAAATGTGTTAAAATGTAAAACTGCCAAAGATATGTGGGACCGTTTAGCTATCATTTGTGAAGGGACTACCCTGATCAAAGAGAGCAAACTCTCCACTGTTGTTCAAAGATTTGAATCATTTAAAATGAAGACTGGCGAAACTATCGACCAGCTGGATACTCGATTTACTAAAATCATGAATGACCTTGAAGTTTTGGGTAAAACATATACTCCTCGAGAAATTAATTTGCGCATTCTTAAGAGTCTAGATCCTAGATGGAAGATGGTTAAGATGCTTGTTAAGAATACCCAAGACATAGACAAGTGGACTACAGAAACTATGTTTCAAACTCTAAAGGCTCATGAGTTTGATTTAGACGAAGATGAACCATTAGTCAGTAGTGATAGAGACAATGCTGTATCTAAGAACGTTGCCTTCAAATCTAATTCGTCCAAGAAATCTAGAATTAGCCAGTCCAAGTCTAAGACTAGGTCTGCTTCTGTGAAAGACGAGTTAGATACTGATCTTAGTATGAAGGATCAGGTGAACCTTATGGTTAGAAAGTTTGATAGGCTGAATAAACGTTTCGGTAGATATAAGAAGTTCTATAGAGATCATAGAGGGTCTGCCTCGATCTAAGAACTCGTCTGAGACCAGACGAGACCGAAACTCGTCCGAAAGGAGAGACGAAGTCCCGAAAGGTAATAGACGAGATAAAGAGTCTGACGATAGGAAGATTAAGCGCTCAGATAGACGTGATAAGAGAAGAGAAAATTCTCCTATTAAAAAGGCTACTAATGATCTTTTGTGCTAGAATTGTGAGAAGCCAGGTCATTATATCTATGAATGTCCGGACCTGAGCACTGATGATCGTGAGGAACGCAAAGCTCGAAGGGAAAGAAGATATAATCGTAGCAAGAAGGCAATGATGGCCAATGATGACTCTGATTCGGATTCAGACGAGTTGCCATCGTCCTCATCTAGCTACCCGTCTGATCGAGATCACGATGAAGCCTTCATAGTAGATGATGGTCTGTGCTGCATGGCCAAAATTGACCAAGAGGTATCATCTGCTACATCCTTTCAATCTTGTGATGATTCAGAAACTGATGGAAGTGATACTGCCAGTAGTGAAGTAGGGAGTAGTCTTCATCAATCTACTAGTGCGATTGAAGACGGTCTCCTACTTGCTAATCAGGCATTCATTGAAGTCAGTGACGAGAACATCGCCTTAAAACAAGAAATCATTGATCTTAAGGAAGCTCAGTCTAAAGTAGATCCTAATGTAACAGTCCTAAATTAACGCTTGACTGAAGAGTTAAGACAACTCAAAGAAAAGTGTGCATTGACAGACAGGTTATATCAAGACCTACTTAAGACACATGCAACTGAGAGAAATGAATTCAATGTTTTAAAGAGCAAGTGTAATAGACTTGAAGAACGCAATAAGTTCTTAGAGACTGAGGTTGTCACTCTAGACCTTAAACTTACTGACTTGGTTAACTCTTCTAAGATTAACCTTGATCTGTCAGATAGGTATAGGGCTCCAGCTGACAAGACAGGTATAGGTGCAGATTCACCTAGCTCGTCTACTCGAGTCATTAAGAACCCTACTGCTTTCGTCTCAAGTTCTAATGATAAAGGAAAAGGACCAATGATATACGATATTGGAACTCCATCTGAAGGCACTGTACCTAAACAGACTCGAGTTAACACTCCGATTACCAAGGGAGGTAAGAAGAATGTTAACAACAAGCCTGTTCCGTTTAGGACTAATCTTCAAAAGACCACTAATCGTGGACGACCAAATCAGGTCAGATACGAGGATTGGTATCCTGAGAAGAAGAGTACTAGACAAGTACAGACTAGACGACAAGAGCCTAGACCTCCTTTCATAAGGCAGTCTCAGCTCTACTCCTCTAGGCCCAGACAGGTTGCTCCAAAATATCGTACACAACCTGTCATATATCCTCCACCTTTGTCATATGATATTATAAGTGAGGAAAGACCCAAACGCGTCTATAAACCGTATGGACCTAATGCATGCAAACCCTATTCTGACTATCATAGACCAGCGCCTGCTCAAGTAGAGATCAAGTCGAAAGGCTATCTCAAACGAGTAGACCCGAAATCGAATGATAGGCCAGATAAGGACAACAAGGTCTTATTTTGTAACAAGTATGACAGAAAGCTTAAGAGATCAAACTTGTTCAAGACTCCAATGTATATCTGGATTCCTTTGAACTCGACTAACCCCCCAGGACCCCAATAAACTAAGTGGGTACCTAAATTATTGAATATCTTCATTGCAGGGTCGACTTGACTTGTATAAGAAGGGTGGCTCAGTAGGAGAAACTTGGTACATTGATAGTGGTTGTTCGCACCACATGACTGGTACTAAGGCTCTCTTATCGAGTTATCATAAGCAAGAAGGACCAAAAGTGATATTTGGTGATAGTTCCACTGCTGTCACTAAAGGATTTGGTTACATCAGGAATGGAGACATAGAGATTCAAGATGTCTCATACGTAGAAGGTTTGAAATATAATTTACTATCTGTTTCCCAATTTTGTGACCGTGGATACAAAGTGCAGTTTAAAAGCCGCAAATGCGAGATCATTGACAAAAGGACGCACACAGTCCTACTCGTCGGCATAAAACAAGGTAGTGTATACATTGTGAATTGGAACAGCTGTCCAAGGGATACTTGTCTACTTACTAAGAACCCTAAAGAGCTTGGCTGGCTTTGGCATAGACGCCTCTGCCACATGAACTTTAAGGTAATTAATAAGATAGCAAGAGATTACCTAGTGGAAGGTTTACCCAACGAAGTTTATTACAAATCACATGTATGCAATGCTTGTCAGAAAGGTAAACAGGTAAAAGGTTCCTTTAAGTCAATTCCTACTCTCTCAACAAGTAGAGTCTTAGAACTACTACACATGGATCTTCATGGTCCGATAACTCCTCCAACCTTGAATAGTAGAAGGTACACACTTGTTGTTGTAGATGACTATTCTAAGTTTACTTGGGTAGTCTTCCTACACAAGAAGAGTGATACACAAACTCTTCTACCTGATCTGTTGAAGAAGTTACAAGTTGAGAAGAACCAGTCCATTGTCAAGATTCGTAGTGACAAGGGAACTGAGTTCATTAATTGCTATATCCAAGATTTTTGTGCTAAACGTGGTATCCAGCACCTTACTAGTGCAGCTAGGACTCCACAACAGAACGGTGTAGTTGAAAGAAGGAATCGAACTCTCAAAGAAGCCTGTAGAACTATGCTAGCCGAATACAAAACTCCTCAAAAGTTTTGGGCTGAAGCAATCAACACTGCATGCCACTCACAAAACAGAAGTGCAATCAACAAAGCGTTAGGCAAGACACCCTATGAGGTTTGGAAAGGTAGAAAACCCAGAATCTCATATTTCCATATATTTGGTTGTAAGTGTTTCATCCATAACAATGGGAAAAGCAAGTTGAATGCTTTCGATGCTAAACAGACGAGGGGATATTCTTAGGATACTCCTCGACTAGCAAAGCATTTAGGGTATTCAACTACTCAACTCTTTGTGGGGAAGAAACACCCCATGTGGTTTTCGATGAATCTCGGCAGGACTCGTCTGCCGACAAGATCAGTGAGAAGGTGACTGACTAACGATCGAATCTGACAAAGAATCAGAGGTATATGAATCCGTTCAAGCCTACAATCCATTCTTAAAAGCTCTCGAGTCTGATGACAACGAGAAGGTAAGTGCTAAAGGTAAGTCTTCTAGACCAGCTGACATGCCTGCTCTAGTTGACTCGTCCACTCCTGTGAAAATTGCTGATACAAATGATGTCGATATGCATGATGCTGTACATGATGTAGATGATGATAGTATTCCTGTTAAGAATAGAAAAACATGGAAATCTGCGCATGATGCTGAAAATATTATTGGTGACTCTACTATTGGTGTGAAGACTAGACGACAACTCTTTGAGTCGCAAGAACAGCCTAGTCCAACTATGTTTTGCTGGTGTTGTTTCCTCTCTGCTATCGAGCCCACTACCGTAAAAGAGGCATTGACTGATAGTAATTGGATCATCGCTATGCAAGACCGGAACATCATAATGTAGTTGGCACACGATGGATTTTCAAAAACAAGAAAGATGAGATTGATGTTGTCGTAAGGAATAAGGCTAGACTAGTAACCCAAGGCTATTCACAAGCTGAAGGCATAGACTATGATGAAACTTATGCTCCTGTTGCTAGACTAGAAGCCATTCGATTGTTCCTTGCATATGATTCCTATATGAAGTTTACTGTATATCAAATGGATGTTAAAAGTGTATTTCTTAACGGTATTCTTGCGGAAGAAGTGTATGTTAAACAACCCCCAGGTTTCGAAGTCAAAGGCAATCAGGTGTACAGATTAAAGAAAGCCTTATACGGACTAAAGCAAGCTCCAAGAGCATGGTATGATACTCTCTCTCTCTTTCTATTAGAAAATGGTTTTACTAAGGGCAAGGTCGATCGAACCTTGTTCAGAAGACAAGAAGGGAAAGACATTTTACTCGTCCAAATTTACGTAGATGACATCATTTTCGGTTCACCTAACAAAAAGCTGAGTGAAAGTTTCTCAACACTCATGCAAAGTAAATTTGAGATGTCCATGATGGGTGCAATGAATTACTTTCTTGGTCTTCAAGTAAAACAGACCCCTGAAGGGATTTTCATAAATCAAGCAAAGTATACTAGAAATCTTCTAGACAAGTATGGTATTAAGACATGCAAGTCTACTGGCGTACCAATGCTACCTACTTACAGGATGGATCCAGACGAACATGGTAAATGTGCTGATCAAACTTATTATCGTGGTCTTATTGGTTCATTACTGTACTTGACTGCTAGTAGACCTGATATTGCATTCTCTGTTGGCGTTTGTGCTCGTTTTCAAGCTAATTCAAAAGAGAGTCATATGGAAACCACTAAAAGGATATTGAAATATTTGAAAGGAACCGTATATCGTGGTATATGGTATCCTTCAAATGATGATCTATCTCTAAGTGGCTACTCAGATTCTGATTTTGGTGGCTGTAGAATAGATAGGAAATCTACATCCGGTTCTTGTCAATTCTTAGGCACAAATCTCATTTCATGGTTTTCGAAAAAGCAAACTAGTGTGGCTACCTCTACTACCGAAGCCGAGTACATGGCTGCTGGTAGCTGCTGTAGTCAACTACTTTGGCTCATGCAACAACTTAGAGATTACAACACATATGAATCAAATGTTCCTATTTTCTGTGATAGTAATAGTGCCATTGCCATTACACAAAATCCTGTTTTGCACACACGATGTAAACATGTTGATGTGAAGCATCATTTCATACGTGATCATGTAGAAAAGAAGGATATTCGCATGGAAAAGATTCATACTGATTTTCAAAGAGCTGATATTTTCACAAAACCATTACCTGAGGCTCACTTTCGTGAATTCTGCATTAGTCTAGGACTAATTGATCTAGACCCTACTTGCCTATAACTATGTACTAACCAGACAGGTACATCAAAGAAATAAGGAGACAAGATCATTGGAACAGAGCACTCATCTACTCGCTAAACAGACAGGTATACAAGGTCAGACAAGATGACCAAACAACCCGATGAGGAAGCTGGTAAAGCTGAGGGTAACACTAAGGGAATATACATTTAAGGGGGAGTCCTTGATTTCTTAAAAATCCTTATGTTGAATCTTAAGTTTGTTAAAAGTCATCTTATTCGAAACCTTGACTATTGCTTTAGATTGATATTCATCTTAATTATTCTACTCTACTTGTACCTACGATCATACGTTGCATAAGACAAGAAAGGTACATGAAGTCGTTCGACATTCATAATAGACAAGCACAGTCGAAGGGGGAACTCGTCTTGTGCGCATCAGTCTACTACGCCAACGCAACCAGAAGAGGCGACTCAATTCAATCTTTCGTTGGTGGGAGTCGAGTAGAGCTTACTCAAGATAATGTTTTCAAGCACTTGAAGCTGCCTATCGGATCAATCGACGATGAAAATTACGCTATTGGTCAAGAGCTGAGATACCTGAGTATCTTTTGTGGCAAGAAATTGAAGCTAGGACGAGACGGAAAGATCCAGCTGTCAAGAAGAAGGAGTTGCTTGACAAGTACAAGACTCTCCTTGACATAGCAAGCAAAATGTTGTTGTGTGTCACCGGAATCTATGATTAAGTCACTCTACAAAAGGCAAGAGTGATGTCCGCAATCTATGGCGGCATCACTGAAGGAAACTGGTACAAATTATTCGCGGATCGTCTCATGTACTTTGAAAGAAATGTAAGAGTCGACACCGACTCAGCCAATTGGGTGGTGTCTGCTGCTGTTGGATTCGGAAACAAGATGAGTATTCTCTTACCCATCTTGTTGCCAAGAAAGACAAATTGGAGCAAGGGGAAGCCGTTCCATGCTTTGAAATTTTATCTGAAGAAGGAAGATCTTGCGAAACAAGCGGCTGCAAGGACTGCTGCTCCCAGACAGGTTCAGATTAATCCTCTCGATGCCATGATTGATGCCGCCTCGTCTAGTTCAGAGGAAGACGAGTCGGATGGTGCAGAATCAGAAGAGGTTGATGAGGCTGGAACTAGTGGAAGACTAGTTGATTATGTGCCAGAGGAGGCTCAGTTCGTGGCTGCTGGTGATTCGGAGAAGACTCAATCCGATAAAGAGTCTGAGAAAGAGGAAGAGGCAAGTGCTGATGCTCCTGAAGTGTATCGCCTTATGGAAGTCGAGTCGAGTCCTTCGCCAGGCAAGTCGACTGCTGAACAGGTTGGTTCTTCTTCTAGAACTCTTTCAATTCCTCTCTCTCTCCCTATCAAAACCAAGGCAAGATCACTCCGATCTCGTGCCAGACCTGCACCCCAATCCTCATCTGTGTTGGCAGTGAAACCACTGAGAGCCAACATAACCCAAGACACAACCATATATGATACAACTGATACTCCTACAGTTGTCACACCAAACCTAGACACATCACAGCCCCCAGAAACCACAGTCCATATTTCCTCTACCTCAACAGAAAATGTTGAACCCCTTAACCCATCTATTTCAGAAAAGACTCTGGTTGCCACTGCAACAACAGATGCAAGGACCCCACTTGCTCAGACCCCTTCTGAAATTAGATTCGAATCCCTCGTTTATTATCCGATGAGCTTAAGGGAGAAGAGAATTCGTTCGAAGGTGTCGAACAATTTGAAGAAACAGCTCTCGTCTATTGAGATAGACTCTTCTACAGAGCAGTATGAAAAACTTCTAAGGATATGCACATGGGTTGCATTGAAGAAGGCCCCGACGGAAGACCTTTTCGAAGTTATCACGGGAATGGGTGGAATCTCCAATTTTCAAGATTGAGAGATGTAGCAGAAGGAGAACAGTGGAGTCGAAGACCACTCAGAGTTGTTTCCCCCTCATGCTCTAACTGCTCTGGTGAAGAGGATGCTAAACATTTCTGATGACGTGCTGTCTTCTCAAGACAAGTTTGAAGTCGGAGTTCAAACCGATCTTGTGGAAGAAGAGTCGAAAGCTGAACTTGTTGATGCTGCAATTCAGACTTCAAAACCTCTATTGGAGTTAGAGAATGTCCCTGATCATCTTGAAGAAGAGGCTGACAGTGCTGAGGTAGAAGACGACTTGATCGTTCTTGGTGAAGAAGATGATGAGTTTGTAGAAGCCATCATGTTTAATGAAGATGAGCTAGTTGAGAAAGATCAAGAGGATGTTGTTGCTGAGACTCAGTCTTCTACTCAAGTTTGGCCAGAAGGTTTTCTAGATGAGTTGAAGACAGATTTGAAAAGTGTTGTTCAAACTGCTATAGATGAGTTCTTAAACTCAAAGCTGAAAGAAGTCCTTGTTGAACAGAATCAATCTCTCGTAGACAGCTCAAGAGAATTGATAGTTGGTGAAGTTAACAAGATGGACTCAACCTTCAGAGAAGAGATGTATGCTCAGGTTGAAGACTTCTTGAAGAGGCAAGTTGACTACTCGGAGAAGAGATCGATCTACTTTGCTAGATCCTTAGCTGAAGAGTCGAGTAAGATGGAGAGACTCTACAGAGTTAAGATCGAAATCGCTGATGAGCAAAGAAGAGAAGCACAAGACCAGTTGGTGCGTTCTCGAAATGTTCTAACTGAGTTGACAGAACAGAATAGGTTGCTCAGACAGACAGCTACGCACTTCAAAGATGAACTAGTTTCTAGTACAAGGAAATTAGAATTGGCTACTGATCGTCTTGACAAGATGAGTCATGACAAGACGCATCAGAGGCAGATAGAGTTAGCTGCTGAAGCGATGAAGGAAGCTATGTTAGAAGAGATGACTCGTTTTACTTCTCTTTTCACTCTCAAGGCGACTGACGAAGCCAAAAAGGGGGAAGAGACGAGTAGAGTTGTCGAAGCTGAAGTTGAAAAATCTAAGTCTGCTGAACCAGAAGTGAAAGAAGCTGCGATAGCTACGCAAGATCTGAAGAGGCCTAAGAGAGGCAAGTTAGTGAAGAAGGCAGATCTTGAACAGGCTAGAGCTGAAGAGCTGAAGAGAAAGGAGAAAGGCAAAGATGTTGCAACTCCTGAAGCAGAGGTTCAGACGAGACAAGTAAAGAGAAAGCTGGTTATTGAAGAACCTGAAGAACAGACTGCAGTTGTGAAAAAGCAGAAAGTTAAAGGTGATGATGATGAATCTCATTATGCAAGCAAAAAGAAGATTGGAAAGCATATTCGAAGGCTGCAGAAGTTGAAAGTAAATGAAGAACAAGTTGAAGATGCATTCATTGACAACTTTATTGACAGAGAACATCGTGAAGATTGGTTCAAAGTTAAGTTGCAATGGGAGTTGGATCACTGGATAATCAGGAAGTTTGGTGATGCTGATAGTTCTGATGAACTCAATGCTGTTTTTGACAAATTTATGGAAGGTCAGAATCAGATGCTATGGAACCTGATTATGAGGATAGCAACTGCTGTTAATTTTAATATCTTGGTGCCGATCTATCCAAGATGGACTACTCCTATGCTTAGCTCAGGAAAGAGAATCGACTTCAACCAAATTAAGAAGTTTGAAGAAGAGCTGCTGGATAAGGAGAAGATTGATGATGAAGAACATATCAGAGTGATTCATAGAAGACTCCTCGATGCGTTCTGTGTTCCAAATCTTGAAGGAGGTAACATAACAGATTAGTTTTTGTTTGTTTATTTGCTCCGATACTTAGTTTTTTTGATATTAGTATGTGTAATATCTACTGATCTTATTTGAATGAATGAAAGATAAGTACTATTTTGATGTTAAAGACAAGATAACTACTTAACTAGTCTAACTATTGAGAAAATATTCAAGTAGTTTTGGCTTCATCAAAAAGGGGGAAATTGTTGGGATATGAATCCTAGAACAAGTCCTAAATGATGAAAAGATAAAGATGAAGTTTTGATAAGCCAAAAGTAGACTTGAATATTTTCTAAGTGTTGACTGATCTAGTCTAGTTATGGAAGTCATCTTGAGTAGATCAGTAGAGTACGCAAGTTATGTTTCATAAGTAAAAGTTCGAAAAACAAGTACTTATAATATGTTGATACTTTATATTTGTTTAGGATGTTATTGAGCTATTAATGATTGTATATAAGCTCATATTGTTTCGTTTGTATTCATTATATTCAATGTATAGATTTTAAGTTGACTAAGCTATTTTATAAAGCTTAATGTAATGTAATAGTCTTGTTAGATTAGATAGGACTAGATTAGTCTACTATTGAAGTCTACTACTGAAGTCTACTGCGCAAGACAAGAAGAGTGAAAAGAAGACTCAAAATTTGTCTAAGTGTTGAACAAGACAGGTGGACTACAAGACAAGACAAGTCAACGAGAAGAAGAATAAAGTTAGTTATTCAAAGCGCGTGTAAAGATAAGGATTGAAGAGTTAGTTAGAAATAACTAATTAACTGAAGAAACGCGTGGATGGATAAAGAGTAACAGTTAAAAGTTAGTTTTCAAGAAAAGTTGGTTACACAACTGAAAGTTCTTGAACTCAGAAGTCTATAAATACCTTGGTGTATTCAACGATTAAGGACTACTGAAATTCTACATACTGAAGCGTTACTGAAGCATTCAAAGAAGAAAAATACTCACAGAGTTTGAAGATTCAGAAAGAAGCCAGAAGACAAACTGAAGAAATCAGAAGGCTACTACTGAAGACAAGAGAAGTTTTAGTTTTTGTGTTTACTATTTCAAGTTGCTAGATACTTGTAAATCTCTAGTAAGATCGAAGAAACACTTGGTAGTGTTGTCGAGAAGATCTAAGTCTTATTTCTTGGGACTTAAAGCTACAAGAACACATTACTCCATTAGACGAGTTAATAAGAATATCACAACTGGGTTTGTGAGAGTGGACGTAGACAAGTTGTCGAACCACTATAAATTTCGTGTGTTATTTACTTTACTGTTTTGTTTGTGTCTATTTGATTAACTGTTGAATTACATATCTGAACAAGACTAGTTGAGTGTTCATAACAGAGTTCTCGAAATAAGTTGAGTATAAACTAGAATTGGGCTCATTGTTATATTTTGATTTCCGCATTGTACTTTGATATATTGAAAGAATTTTGAAAAGTCTATTCACCCCCCTCTAGACATTTTCACTAGCTTACTCAATATTAAACTCAACTTTGGGACCTACAAAAATCAATTTTAATCAATTTGAATTTACAAACACACCCTAATTTGAAGGTTTGTTCAAATTAGTTTGGTTAAACTAAATTTCATATTTAAACAAAAATAAAATAACAGAAAAACATTAACTTGAAAGGCCACAATTTGTACAATGGTTGTGAACTTGTGATTAGTTTTAGTAACTCTCTTTTATTGTTGTGATTATTTTTAGGCATTGTTTGGTATGTGATTGGCTAATTCGAATTTGAATGGAACATTTCCAATCCAATCCCTTTAAATTCAAATATTAATATATCTGAATAATACATTTGCACACGTACAGTAAAACCTCTATAAATTAATAACTTTGGGACCATGAAATTTTATTAATTTAAAAAGGTATTAATTTATCAATAAATTAATACTCCCTCCATCCACCAAAAGTAGTCCTATGGTGGATGGACACAAGTTTTAAGAAAAATGTAGATAAAGTAAGGGTATTATAGGGTATTGTGGGGTCCATTGTGAATAAAGTGATTGTTTGTGAATAAAGTTGATGGCAAATTGAGTAATTAAATGATGTTTGAGGGGTGATGGTTTCCATAAAGTGTATGGGACTACATTTGGTGGACAAAGAAAATGAGGCAAATGGGACTACATTTCATGGACGGAGGGAGTATTTATTAATTAAAATAGAGAATTTTGAAATTCAACAAATTTAGTGCATATGTATTGAAGATAAATGAAAATTCATATATGTTTCATTGATTATATTCATGCATCAAACAATTCTCTGTAACTAATTAAATATATATATTCATACATGGTGAATGAAACATATACTCCACTATATAAATTTCAATATAAAAATAAAATAATTCATAACACCTAGTCATGTCTTCTCATCTAAAAGTCATCGCAAAATCATCTATGAATGATCAAATGTGTAAAGCATTATGTGAGTATAAGAGAGATCATCCCACATGTATTCAAAAAAGATTTACAAGAGTGGATTGATGAAAAATATCATTTGAAAGTTAGTTAAGGTACAATAGATTCATATTTTAGCAATTTACCATCATATTTATAATTTTAATATTTATGAATTATTAATTTAGAGTTTTAATGGGATCTAATATTTATAAAGGGATTTTTCGAAAAATTATTATCTTATCGAATTTGATGATTTTTTACAAAGGCCCAAGTCGGGATCGGAAGATTTTATTATTTTAAAGAGTTTATTAATTTATAGAGTATTAATTTATAGGGTTTTACTGTATTTTTATAAAATCATATCACATTTTCTAACCCAAACCGTTTTCAAGTCCAAACCCGGCACCTACAGTTTAGGAGTATAATGTAGTTTGAGGTCAAAGTACCAAAATCTTCATCAATTCATCGGCAACATAATGGAGTCTTTTTCCAGCGAACTATTCTCTCTATCCAATTCGAATTACTTCGTTTCACAAAAAAAAAAAAAACATAGTTCATCATTAAGATTTTTTTTAGCTCATCAAATGCATTTTATGCAGTAAGTTTACTTAACTATTTCTACTAATGTATACGTAGAATAAAGTTAATAGAATCTAGATCTCTTAACATTTTTATTTCGTGAATCTTCTCAATTTTTCAATTAAATTTATGTAGTTTTTTTTTTCATTTTTCTCATTTGGCATGTTTATGGCAGGTATATCTTTTGTATTTTGAAATTAACATAATATTACTGAAGAATTTTAATAATTCATAAATTATATATATATATATATATATATATATATATATATATGAGTCAATCTATCAAGTAAGTCTTGAGGGGGACAAGCTATTCTATTTTAGATGATGAAAAACATTCTAAGCATTTGTGCATTTTTTTAATCTCGAGAACACATTCACATATCATAACAGAATGGGTAACTATGGTAGACGAAAACCATGTTCTTTCTTTTTCTGTATATAATTTGTAGAGCTCTCAATCTTTATATTCTTCATTAAAAACTAAAGGGTTAATTGCATAAAAATTCACGACATTTGGAGTATTTATCAATTACAACATATCCTTTTAAAATTTGCAATTTGATGCACGAATTAATTAATTGTTGCAATTTTAATACACCGATAAATATTCCGGCGATACTAATATTGACGTAGCAGTCGGAGATGCCACATGGATTCCACGTCGACGCCAAGTCAATAGATTGTTTTGTTTTTAAATTTATTTCTAAACCTTTTAAAATTAAAAAAAACAAAAATTAAAACAATTTGGAAAACCTTTTTATTCCAAATCACAAAAACAAGATCAAACCAAACTATATTTTATCTTTTGGTTTGTATGATTGTATGCATGAGTACTTTTATTGGCGACAAAGTGGGATAGCTCAAGTGGTTAGAGCACCACTACCTAGGCCTTAGATCCTGGGTTTGAGTCATGGGGAGGGGAAAAGGGATGGGTATTTAATTTGTAAAAAAAAAAAAGAGTACTTTTATTGGCGGATTTTTGTTTCTGGGAGTGGGAGTGCAAGAGATGTGGGAAATTTGATTTTGTTATTAATATCACCATTGATTGCGACACCCACCGGAAGCACCATCAATGCCGGACAGAAATTGAAATCAACTGGGGGGTGAATCCAAATTCCAGAAATTACAACTATAATAAGGTAGGTGGTGAAATTAAACTCATTTAAAAATTGGATTTCAATTGCAAATAATTTCACAAATTGAAACTCAATTGTAATTGCTAATGCGCGTCCTCTTCGTCACTGATTCCATATCCCGATATCCACCATTGCATTCGCGAAAACCTTCACACCTCGTCACTGATTCCATATCAGCCCTTGCATTTGTGAAAATCTTCACACCATTGAGAGTGATGAATGGATATTGGTTAAAAACGATTGGGGCAGATTTGATTTGAGAGAAGATAAATTCAAATCTGAGATTTGGGGGAAGATTTGATTTTTATGTTTTCCAAAAGAATATGTTTGATAATTTGGAAATATTTAGTTTAAAAAAAAACGTTTGTAAGATTATGAGAAAAAAAAAAAAAAGGATTTTCACAAGGTTGACGTAGCATCACATGTGGCAACTCCGGCTGCCATATCTGCTTAAGTTTGCCGGAATTTAGCTTGGTGACTCAAATTGTAAAATTAAAAAAGATGGTGTATAAAATTGTAAAGAAAAAAAGAATTAATACGTTGTAATTGATAAAAATTGCAAAGGTTGTGATTTTTTTTACAATTAATCCAAAACTAAATTATTAAATATGCATACAAATGAACAGTTGGATCATCTCCAAGTTGTTTCTTAACATATAAAGTGATGCAGTGGAAACACTACCTTTCTCAACTGGTGCCTTTTTTGTCATTTGCAGCCTTATCTCCTACTCACCTTTACCACAATCAATATATTAGTGGAGTATAATTTAGGCATCTAGCTAGCTAGGATAAAAATATTATTAACAAATAAGAAACATGTTAGTAGAATGGATAAATGTTATAGAAAAAGATTAAGAGTCTAACCTTTCATAGTCAGCAAAGTAAAACTTTCGAAAGAATCTAAAAATATTTAGAATAGTACAAAATGATTAACAAAGGAAGTGACGTTAATTAATGCAATATAATTTGTGGCATTTGTCGTTTCATATGATCAGTTGCTCAGGGTGAATTGTAAAACCTGAAAAAATCAGCGATTAAAATAAAACCATATGCAGAGATCCAGTACATAGATAAATACTCTACATTCAAATGAAAAGATAGATATATATTAGATCAAATTTACAAGCCTTACCTCATCATTTTTCTGTCTATTGTGCATCTGCATTCAAATGAGAAGATAACTATTATATCAAATTTACAAGTCTTACCTCATAGTATTTCTAGTTGTGCATCTTTTGTTTACCAGCTTCATACCATCTATTATCCATACTACTTTCAAGACTTCCAAACAACAATCTATTAGTAGAAAGACTCCAAGATCTCAAGAACGAGTGAAGAAGAATAGTAACAGATAAATCGGATTACTCCGCCCAAGCCTAAGCCGAAAGATTCAATATTATTCAACACCAAAAATAGGATGAGTACTCAAGTATATATACAAGTAGGCCTTAGGCGGTTAAGTCTAAACCGCCTAACTAACTGCTCAATCTATTTGTTTAACCTTATCATTTATTTGTCTTCTTTTATAATGTAACAACTCCCTTCCCCTCCAAAAACGCCTTGTCCTCAAGGCGGAAGTCCGGAAATTGAGAACGAAAATAGACAGTATCAACCCACGTTGCGTCCTCGTCAGGGAGGCCTCTCCAAACCACTAAAACCTGTGGCACCCTTTCATCACCCCGCCATATCTCACGGACGCGTAACACCCTTTCAGGAAGGAATTCTGGAAATTCATCGCACAACTCCGGAGGAAGGGTTGAGACTGCTGTGCCCTCGCTCACCAATTTCTTTAATTGCGACACATGGAACACTGGATGTAATCGCGTTCCTTCAGGTAATAACAGCCGATAAGCAGCTGAATCAATTCGTTCACGCACCGGAAATGGGCCAAAGTAACGAGGAGCTAGTTTGACATTCAATCGTTTGAACAAGGAAGCCTGTCGATATGGTCTAAACTTTAGGAAAACGTGGTCGCCCACGTTGAATGCCACGTCGTGGCGGTGCTTGTTGGCGGCGGCCTCCATTCGCTGCTGAGCCCCGTTCCAAATGGTACCGGAGGCTTTGTAAAATCTTGTCCCGGGCTTGCAACTCGTCCGCCACGACCTTAACTCTAATCTCCGCTGGTAAAAACTGCGTGATGACCGGAGAAGGACGGCCATACATAGCTTCAAAAGGCGAACAACCTGTTGAAAAATGAAAACTTGTGTTAAAAGAGAATTCAGCCCACGAAAGCCAAAAAGCCCACCGTCGAGGGTGTTCAAAAGTAAAATAGCGAAGATAAGTTTCGAGGCATCTGTTCATGACTTCCGTCTGGCCATCGGACTCCGGATGGTAAGCGGAGCTCATACAGAGTTGGGTACCCGTGGCCTTAAAAAATCCTTCCAAAAATTGCTTAAGAAAACAGCATCCCTATCGGAGACAATCGATCGCGGAATCCCGTGAAGCCGAACTACTTCGCGGACCATCACTACCGCAACGTCTTTTGCTGAGTAAGGGTGGGTCAATCCGATGAAATGGGTGCCCTTTGAGAGTCTATCGACGACCACCAAAATAACGTCCCATGAATTCGATTTGGGAAGCCCCGTAATAAAGTCTATACTGATATCCTCCCATATCTTATCCGGAATTGGGAGGGGCTGCAATATTCCTACTGGGGAGCGCGTCTCGGTTTTATTTCATTGACAGGGAATGCAAGCCGCGACATACTCGGTGACTGACTTCATCATCCCTGGCCAAAAAACATTGTTGGCGATTCGCCGATAAGTGCGATAGGCGCTTAAGTGACCTCCAGTGGGTGTGGCTTGAAATTCGCGCAGCATCTGTTCAGTCCATCTTACCGTCTTCGGAACAGCTAGGCGACCTTTATAAAAAAGTAGGCTGTAGACGAGAGCATTCGGCCTTGCAGTGTCCTTATCGTCTGCCTCGATCGCCCTTATAATCGGCCTGTAAGTGGGGTCTCATTTAGTGTCCATTCGAAGGCGTTCCCAATCAATCCATTGTGGTATAGAGATGGCCTCAAGTTGGGCCTTGCCGTCTCGGCGTGAGAGAGCATCTGCTGCGGCATTACTAGATCCTGTTTTATATTCAATTGTAAATTCGAACCCCAAGAGTTTAGCCACCTAGAATTGCTGGCAAGGCACCGAGATGGCCTGCTGAAGGAGATGGCGAAGGCTCCGGTGGTCGGTGCGGACTGTGAAGGGACGGCCGAGCAAGTATTGTCTTTAGTGGGTGACCGAAAGAGCTAAGGCCATTAGTTCCTTTTCATACGTGGATTTGCCCTTGCTAAAAAACGCGATTGGACGTCCTCGTTGCATGAGAACATCCCCAATTCCCAGTCCGGAAGCGTCGCATTCGACCACAAAACCTATCGAGAAGTCGGGTAGCGCCAACACTGGTGCTATCGTGATGGCCTTCTGAAGAGAGGCGAACGCCTGCTGCGCCGAGGCCGACCATACCAAATTTGCTTGCGCGTCCTTTTTGAGTAGATCCGTGAGGGGCCGTGCCATCAATCCATAGTCCTTAATAAATCTTCGATAGTAACCCGTAAGGCCCAGAAATCCCCTAACTTGTTTAATAGTGTTCGGCATCGGCCATGTTAATACAACCTCTGTTTTGGAGGGGTCCATCCGCACCCCGTCGTGGCTCAGAATATGCCATAAGTATTCAATTGATTGCCGCGCCCAGGAACACTTTTTTGGATTCACCGAAAAAGAATTCGAGGTCAGTAGGTGAAGAGTGATGCGCAAATGTTGGAGGTGGGATGACCAATCGGGGCTGTATATCAAGATATCGTCGAAGAAGACGAGAATGAAATGGCGGAGATGTGGCCTAAACAGATCATTCATTGCCGATTGGAAGGTTGATGGGGCGTTCTGTAGGCCAAAAGGCATCACGATCCACTCATAATGCCCCGAATGTGTTCGGAACCCAGTTTTTTGGATATCTTCGACCGCAAGGCGGATCTGATGGTAGCCAGCGCGCAAATCCAGTTGGGTAAACCAAGATGCTCTATGAAGCTCGTCCAACAACTCCTGGATAACAGGGATAGGGTACTTATCGGGAATTGTTCGCTTGTTGAGCTCCCGATAATCCACACAAAATCTCCAGCTCTGATCTTTTTTCCGGACCAAAAGCACCGGGCTAGAATAGGGTCCCGTGCTTGGTTGGATGAGGCCGACACGCAGCATTTCCGTCACCAATCATTCGATTTCGTCCTTTTGTGCAGTGCTGTAACAATATGGTCGTACCGACACAGGTTCCGCGCCCGGCTTTAAGGTATACTGTGGTCGCAAGATCGCGAAGGAGGGAGAGCGGTCGGTGGGGCGATGATCGAGGTAAACTAGTCGTTGGAGGTCAGGATGCGTGCGGTCAACAGTCGGGGTCGTGCATTGGGAGTCTTCTAGTTGCCACAAAATCCAACACTAATCCACCTCGTTGAGCTTAAGGGCTGAAATCCCCGTGATCTGTCTACGTTCCAGTCCCGGAATGCCCATGATAGTGACTGGTATGACATTGTGGATGAAAGACATCGTGAGCGTCGCCCAATTCGCGCGAATGTCCCCAAGGCCAGCCAACCAAGAAACTCCGAGAATGATGTCTATCCCTGTAACAGGAAATACATAGGCTGAGATTTTGAATTGGACTGAAGCAATAGTTAAAGATAGAGAAGAGCAACACCCATTTGTAAGAACGTGGTTTCCATCGCCTAGTTTGACTGGAAGAGTGGCGGATGGGTCAATGGCTAATTTCAGGCGCTGAAAAATTTGAGGCGAAATAAAGCAGTGTGTTGCGCCACTATCGATCATAATTGCGACTTGATAGTCGCCGATAAGGCCTAAAACCTTCAGTGTATGAGGGCCATCTAAACCACACGCGACAGTGGCCATTAGTTCAATGGAAGAACTCGGTTCTGGAGTTGGTTTCGGCTGATCGTTAAGAACTTCGCAATCGTGGAGAACCGCTTCTTCCGGATCATCAAGAACGACCATAACACGGAGTGATCATTGCGAACAGACGTGGGTCGGCGGGAAGGGCTCGCGGCATCGAAAGCATAAACCTCGAGAGCGAAGGTTTGATATTCTGAGCTGGACATCTAGCGAGTTGGTCGCGGACTAGAAGAGGCGGAGGACGAGTCGGTTTCAGTGGGCGATTGATGTGGTTTGGTCCGCGGTTGACCGGTGTGAGAATTTGGAACCGACGATGAATTGGAAGGTCTCCAAGGGGTCGAAGAGATGGGAAAACACACCCGATTGATTGCCGAAGAGTGGCCGCCACCGCGACCTGTTGATGGCCGGTATGAACCTGCGTACCCCCAACTCGGGGAAGGACGAAGGGAATCCACTTCCCTCTCGATTTCTCTAGCGACAAGCACAGCGGCTCCAAGGTCGTCCGCGTCTCTCGATCGGATGCGTAGCCGGATGTCCTCCTGTAGGCCGTAGAAGAAAAGTCTCAAGGCGGCCGAGTCCGTTAGGTCAGAAACTGCAGAAAGTCGCGCAATAAAGTTATCGACGTATTAGCCCACAGAGCCGGTCTGAGTAGTGGCCGCAAGAATTTCATGTGGGTTATGTGATTTGGGGTCCTCGCTATAACGTTTTAGTAATTCCAGCGAAAATTTCTACCAACTGATCCCCGGGAACCGTTTTAAGGTCCATTGCATCCAATGCAATGCGTTCCCCTCCATGGCGATGAGAGCCATGTCGACGCGCATATCCGTAGGAGTGTTATGGATGGAGAAAAATTGTTCGGCCCTTGCGATCCATGCGGAGGGCTTATCACCGGAAAACATAGGAAGATCGAACTTGAATGTGGGGCGAAAGCCGGCGGTAGAGATAATGTTGGTGTGTTCGTGCGCAGGGGGCGTTGGAGTGACTGAGGACGATCCCTCCTGAGTAGGGCCCTTATGTTTGACTAGTAAGGAGAGTGATTGCTGGATAGCCTTTAAGGCCGCATCTGTGGCGTCATGACGCTTTGTGAGAGCCGTCAGGGTATCGTCGTTGGCGTCGAGGCGACTGTTGGTCTGCTCAATGCTTTGAGTAAGAATTCCTACCAACGTTTCCAACGTCTCTATCCGAGTCTCTTTTCTTATTCCCGTCATCGAAACGGCAGGTCGAGACCATTTGTTAGTAGAAAGACTCCAAGATCTCAAGAACGAGTGAAGAAGAATAGTAACAGATAATTAAATCAGATTACTCCGCCCAAGCCCAAGCCTAAGCCGAAAGATTCAATATTATTCAACACCCAAAATAGGATGAGTACTCAAGTATATATACAAGTAGGCCTTAGGCGGTTAAGTCTAAACCGCCTAACTAACTGATCAATCTATTTGTTTAACCTTATCACTTATTTGTCTTCTTTTATATGTAACACAATCTAACACATGCTCCATAACAAAATGGGTGTTGCAAGCTTCACACCACATACCAAAGCAAAAGGAAGACATAAACAAAAACAAATCTTACAAAGACCCCACCACAGAATAATACCTTCACAAAATGGTTGGAATGCAATGAACAGCCCCACTCGTACAGGGAGCACGAAAAAACTACCGGATAACATGATCTTTTATTTAGTGCGGCCTCTCCCCTTACAACATCCTTAGTGATTGTATAACTTCCTCATGAAATAAAGATAGGCATTGGAAAGGACTCTTGATGTAATGGTTAATGTTTTTATTTTTTTCCCCTCTTAATGACAAACTTTTATTTAAAATGGACACCTATCGAAATATTAGACATTCTAAATTGACACATGGCACATGCTGGAGAGACACCGTCCTCCTTTTATATATAAAGATTCATGTTATTTTTTGTAAACCTTTTATTTTTGGGAGTTCCTGATCAAATTTCTCATGATTTTGTTGAATACCTTTCGGACCTAATTGGAGGCTCGAATTCAACCAATAATTTTATTTACACCCCTCAAAATCAAACATATGCATCTCTTCTAAGACGACCAAATCTTAAACCACTATCAAACTCCCGCGAGAAGCCAAATATAATCGTCACACCGTTTCAAGAATCCAATATTCTTGCAGCAATTTATTGTTCATTTTACTCACGACGGAGACCTGACGGAACTCAAGAAAACCCTGAGTACAAGATTTTCGTCGACTTTATCATGAGCAATGTGCTGCCACCGATGCAGCGCCGTTTCCGAGGTTTTGTTGACTCTGAAAAAGGTCACAGTTTCGGGAACCCTAACCAACGTAACTTTAAATTCGAAAAGAATTCTGAAACTGGTGCCTCCACTTCCTCGTATGGCCCAAAAAAGATCCTCTCCCATGCTTCTTCTCATGGGCGGACCCAGTATTAGGTACGGTGGTGAGGGGGGCAATAGAATATTGTTAACATTATTAAATTTTCGATAATAAAATTAAAATATTCATATTTATAAAGTTATCCGGGTCCATAATCTATATTAATCATCTGAAAATTAAAAAAATTAATGAATGATAATTTTTTGTTTATTTATCATGCACAAATTTTGCATAAATTTTGCACAAAATGTGCACATACAAATCGTGCATGAAATGTGCACATACAGATCGTGCACGAAATGTGCACGTACGTATCGTGCATAAAATGTGCACGTACGTATCGTGCATAAAATGTGCACATGACATTTGCATTTTATTTACTATAAGAAAAACAAATTGTCACATATTTTTCGTCACACTATAAAATGTGTCATATATATTTGAATTAACTTTTTATAACTAAAATATTAGAAATTCAAATATATTTTTAATATTAATATTTGAACTAAAGTTCATAACTTAATAGCCCAACTAATAATTAAGAAATAAGTTAAAAGTTAATTTAATAACATATTAATTTAATAATTAACTAATTAATTAATTGATTAATATTATATATATATATATATATAAGAGGAACAAAAAAGAAAAAGTGAGGAGGGCATGGCCACCCTAAGGGTGTGCCTAGATCCGCCCCTGTATATTAGTGTTTTGAATTATTAAAAAAACTCTCCCCCTAACTACTAGTCCTGGTCTCCCATATTTTAAGCAAGCGAATATGCATGGGTTATTTTGGTAGAATACATCTTTTTTTCTACTCTTATTACATTTATTATTTTAAGCGAATATGCATGGGTTTATTTGGAAGAATTAATACTTCATTTTTCAAACTTTTATAGCATTTATTATTTTAAGCAAGTAAATATAAATATGAGTTTATATATATATATATAGAGAGTACATGCAGAAGGTTTATGGTTCCAACACATGCAACTATAGTGTTGTACGTGCTTTTGATGGTTGAATCGGATGTGGACTATTTGTTAGCACGAGACAAACATATATGATGATCGGGGGTTTATTACGTGTTTAGAGAGTATTTATATGATGATCTTGATGATCTTATGAAGAACAAACAAGAACACAAGAAGTAGCTTCTTGGAGAAGCTAAAAGCTTGAGAGCTTTGGGAGTGTTTATTGCTTGGGTTGGGAGTAATTTGTAGGAATGGGGTAACTTGTGTACAAATGAGCCTCTTTTAGGCATTATATAGTGGTTTCTAGGGGCTGCCCGCCCTTTACACGTGGCACGCCCTTATTGGACCTGTCTTCTGCCCGGAAAGGTGATTTGATGGCGCATTTAATGCTAAACCGCCTCGGGTGCTCGTCCTCACCGAACAGCCGAGGAGCTGAGCTACGGTGGTCGCCGGAGGACCATGTCGAGGAGTGTGGTCGCCACGCTCCATGTTGTCTCCCAAGGCTTCAATACTTAGACTTTCTTAACTAAGATAGACACGTGCTCGCCACACATTTGGGCGAGCAGCTAACTAAAACATGTGCTCGCCAACATCTTTGATCGAGCACTTAAATATATTAAATACATCTATTCTATTACATTTTCTTGGTCTTGTTGACTAGTCGTCGCAAGACTTTGTTGACTGGTCCTCGCCACGTAAGCTGATGACTAGGATTGACTTGTCAAAAATTGACTTCTTTGACTAGGTATAACATATAACTAGCTTCATAAATTAATCAAGAAATGGAATATCCTCGTATTACATCTATTCATGTTATTTTTTGTAAACCTTTTATTTTTGGGAGTTCCTGATCAAATTTCTCATGATTTTGTTGAATGCCTTTCGGACCTAGTTGGAGGCTCGAATTCAACCAATAATTTTATTTACACCCCTCAAAATCCAACATATGCATCTCTTCTGAGACCACCAAATCTTAAACCACTATCAAACTCCCGCGAGAAGCCAAATATCATCGTCACACCGTTTCAAGAATCCCATATTCTTGCAGAAATTTATTGTTCGTTTTCCTGTCGACGGAGACCTGACGGAACTAGAGAAAACCTTGAGTACAAGGTTTTCGTCAACTTTATCATGAGCAATGTGCTGCCACCGATGCAACGCCTTTTCCGAGGTTCTGTTGACTCTGAAAAAGGTCACCGTTTCGCGAACCCTAACCAACGTAACTTTAAATTCGAGAACAATTCTGAAACTGGTGCCTCCACCTCCTCGTATGGCCCAAATAAGATCCTCTCCCATGCTTCTTCTCATGGGCGGACCCAGAATTAGGTGGTGAGGGGGGCAATTGAATATTGTTAATATTATTAAATGTTCGATAATAAAATTAAAATATTCATATTTATAAATTTATCGGGGTCTATAATCTATAATCATCTGAAAATTAAAAAAATTAATGAATGATAATTTTTTGTTTATTTATCATGCACAAATTTTGCACAAAATGTGCACATACAGATCGTGCACGAAATGTGCACGTACGTATCGTGCATAAAATGTGCACATGACATTAGTATTTTATTCACTATAAGAAAAAAAAAATTGTCACATATTTTTCGTCACACTATAAAATGTGTCATATATATTTGAATTAATTTGTATAACTAAAATATTAGAAATTCAAATATATTTTTAATATTAATATTTGAACAAAAGTTCATATCTTAGTAGCCCAACTAATAATTAAGAAATAAGTTAAAAGTTAATTTAATAACTAACTAATTAATTGAATAATATATATATATATATATATATATAATAGGAAAAAAAAAAGTGAGGGGGGCCATGGCCACCCTAAGGGTGTGCCTAGGTCCGCCCCTGCTTCTTCTATCATGGATTTGACCTTCCACATTCATTAGTTTGGCATCAATGATGTGATCGGCCGCTGTTGCATGTTTTTGTGATATCATGCCAACTCCTCCGCCGCTATATTGACCGCCAACGCCGACGGTACGAACTCGTATCAACATCCCTAGTTTCTTTGAGCAATAAATTGCAGCAAGAATATGTGATTCTTGAAACGGTGTGACGATGATATTTGGCTTCTCGCGGGAGTTTGATAGTGCTCTAAGATTTTGTGGTCTTAGAAGAGATGCATACGTTGGATTTTGAGAAGTGTAAATCAAAATTGTCGTTGAATTAGAGCCTCTAACTTGGTCGGAAAGGCATTCAAGAAAATCATGGGAAGCAGCTCCCAAGAATAAAAAGTTTACAAAAAATAGCATGAATGTAATGCGAAGTATTCCATTTCTTGATTAATTGATGAAGCTAGCAATAGTTGCATGTGTTGGAATCAAAAGCTTGTCTTAATGATAATTAATTAATCCCTTTTTTTTTGGAAGAATTAATACTTCATTTTTCAAACTTTTATAGCATTTATTATTTTAAACAAGCAAATATAAATATGAGTTTATATATATATATATAGAGAGAGAGAGAGAGAGTACATGCCGAAGGTTTATGGTTCCAACACATGCAACTATAGCTAGCTTCATCAATTAATCAAGAAATGGAATATCCTCGTATTACATATATTCATGTTATTTTTTTTAAACCTTTTATTTTTGGGAGTTCCTGATCAAATTTCTCATGATTTTGTTGAATGCCTTTCGGACCTAGTTGGAGGCTCGAATTCAACCAATAATTTTATTTATACCCCTCAAAATCCAACATATGCATCTCTTCTGAGACCATCAAATCTTAAACCACTATCAAACTCCCGCGAGAAGCCAAATATCATCGTCACACTGTTTCAAGAATCCCATATTCTTGCAGAAATTTATTGTTCATTTTCCTGTCGACGGAGACCTGACGGAACTAGAGAAAACCCTGAGTACAAGGTTTTCGTCGACTTTATCATGAGCAATGTGCTGCCACATATGCAGCGCCTTTTCCGAGGTTCTGTTGACTCTGAAAAAGGTCACCATTTCGAGAACCCTAACCAACGTAACATTAAATTCGAGAACAATTCTGAAACTGGTGTATCCACCTCCTCGTATGGCCAAAAAAAGATCCTCTCCCATGCTTCTTCTGATGGGCGGACCCAGAACTAGGTGGTGAGGGGGACAATTGAATATTGTTAACATTATTAAATGTTCGATAATAAAATTAAAATATTCATATTTATAAATTTATCTAGGTCTATAATCTATAATCATCTGGAAATTAAAAAAATTAATGAATGATAATTTTTTGTTTATTTGATATCATGCACAAAATTTGCACAAATTTTGCACAAAATGTGCACATACAGATCGTGCACGAAATGTGCACGTACGTATCGTGTATAAAATGTGCACATGACATTAGTATTTTATTCACTATAAGAAAAAAAAATTGTCACATATTTTTCTTCACACTATAAAATGTGTTATATATATTTGAATTAATTTGTATAACTGAAATATTAGAAATTCAAATATATTTTTAATATTAATATTTGAACAAAAGTTCATATCTTAGTAGCCCAACTAATAATTAAGAAATAAGTTAAAAGTTAATTTAATAACTAACTAATTAATTGAATAATATATATATATATATAATAATAATAATAATAATAGGAACAAAAAAAAAAAATGAAAAAGTGAGGGGGGCCATGGCCACCCTAAGGGTGTGCCTAGGTCCGCCTCTGCTTCTTCTATCATGGATTTGACCTTCCGCTGATGATGTGATCGGCCGCTGTGGCATGTTTTCGTGATATCATGCCAACTCCTCCGCCGCTAAAGTGACCGCCAACGCCGACGGTACGAACTCGTATCAACATCCCTAGTTTCTTTGAGCAATAAATTGCAGCAAGAATATGTGATTCTTGAAACGGTGTGACGATGATATTTGGCTTCTCGCGGGAGTTTGATAGTGCTCTAAGATTTTGTGGTCTTAGGAGAGATGCATACGTTGGATTTTGAGAAGTGTAAATCAAAATTGTCGTTGAATTAGAGCCTCTAACTTGGTCGGAAAGGCGTTCAAGAAAATCATGGGAAGGAGCTCCCAAGAATAAAAAGTTTACAAAAAATAGCATGAATGTAATGCGAAGGTATTCCATTTCTTGATTAATTGATGAAGCTAGCAATAGTTGCATGTGTTGGAACCAAAAACCTTCTACATTGTACTTTATATATAAATTTTAATGAGTTTGTAGATTAAAAGCTTGTCGTAGGTCTCCAGTTGAGTTAATAATATTGAGTAAGCTAGTGAAAACGTCTAGAGGGGGGTGAATAGACTTTTAAAACAATGAGATTAAGCAATTAATCAATCAAACACAAATAAAACAGTAAATTAAATCAAACACGAGATTTATAGTGGTTCGACAACTTGTCTACGTCCACTCTCACAAACCCAGTTGTGATATTCTTATTAACTCGTCCAATAGAGTAATGTGTTCTTGTAGCTTTAAGTCCCAAGAAATAAGACTTAGATCTTCTCGATTATATCTCCAGATATATCTTCGATCTAACTAGCTATTTAACAAGCAACTAGCAACTTGAAACAAAAATAAAACTTCTCTGTCTTCAGTAGTAGCCTTCTTGAATCTTCACTTGTCTTCTGGCTTCTTTCTGAATTTGAACTCTGTGAGTTTCTTCTCTTGAATACTTCGTAAATTCTCTTCACTTGAGTATAGGTTATCAGTATGTCAGTAGTCTTCAATTGATCAATACCATGAGATATTTATAGACTTCCAATTTCAAGAACTTTCTGTTATGTAACTAACTTTTCTTGAAAACTGACTTCTAACTTCTTCTTCTTATCCTTCCACGCGTTTCTTCAGTTAATTAGTTATTTCGTAACTAACTCTTCAATCTTTATCTTCACACGCGTTTATTTAACTAACTTCTTTCTTCTTGTCTTGTCTTGTTGCGCACCTGTCTTGTTTCCACTTGACTTGTCTTGCGTAGGTCTTCTTCTGTAGACTTCAATAGAACACTGAACTAGTCCTATCATCTAATCTTAACAGAACTATTACATTACATTAAGCTTTATAAAACAACTTAGTCAACTTAAGATCTATACATTGAATATGCGCGAATACATATGAAATAATGAGCTTCTATACATCTTTGAATAGCTCAGTATAAATCCTAAACAAATATATAACAAAGTACTTATAAAACGTACTTGTCTTTCGAACACTTAAACTTTCTTTTGAACTATTACTTGACTTGTGAACTCTACTGATCTGCTCAAGACGACTTCCATAACTAGACTAGACCAGTCAACACTTAGAAAATATTCAAGTCTACTTTTGGCTTATCAAAACTTATCTTATCTTTTAATCATTTAGGACTTGTCTTAGGATTCATAACCCAACAATTTCCCCCTTTTTGATGAAGCCAAAACTACTTGAATCTTTTCTCAATAGTAGACTAGTTAAGTAGTTATCTTGTCTTAATCACCAAAATATGTTTATCTTTTCTTTCATTCAAAATAAGATCAGTAGATTACACTTACTTAATAAAAAACAAAAAGAAATAAGTAAAGTACTAATCAATCAGTAATGTTACCTCCTTCTAAGTTAGGAACACAAAAAGCATCGAGGAGTCTTCTATGTATCTCTGAGATATGTTCTTCATTCTCGATCTTCTCCTTCTCTAGCAATTCTTCCTCGAACTTCTTGATCTTGTTGAAGTCGATCCTCTTACCAAAACTTAGCATAGGAGTAGTCCATTTAGGATAGATAGGAACCAAAATGTTAAAATTCACAGCAGTTGCGATCCTCATGACCAAGTTCCACAGCTTCTGATCTTGCATCTCCATGAACTTGTCAAAGATTGCGTATAGCTCTTCCTTGCTGTCTGCATCTCCAAATTTTTGAATAATCCAATGATCAAGTTCCCATTGCAACTTAACTTTGAACCATGCATCTCGATGTTCATTATCAATAAGGTTGTCAATGTAAGCATCTTCAATTTCATCTGGATTAGCCTTCAACTTCTGTAATATGCGAATATGCTTGCCAACCTTCTTCTTACTAGCATAATGTGCATCTTCTATCTTTTGCTTCTTTAGAATAGCAGTCTCATCCAGATCAGCAATGATCTGTCCTATTGACTCTTTAACTTTCGGCTCTTCAATAATAAGCTTCCTTTTGACAACTCGTCTTGTCTGAACCTCAGGAAGCGCAATCGACTTGCCCTTCACCAATCTCTTCTGCTCTTCTGCCTCTGCTTCTAGATCAGCTTTCTTGACTAGCCTTCTTCTCTTTGGCCTTCTTAACTCTTCTATAGCAGTAGCAACAACCTTCATTTATGGTTCAGCACTAGACTTTTCTTCAACTCTACTTGTCTCTTCCCCCTTTTTGGCTTCATCACTTGCCTTAAGAGTTAAAAGAGAAGTAAAGCGAGTCATCTCTTCCTTCAAAGCTTCCTTCATTGCTTCAGCAGCAATCTCAATCTGCCTCTGATGCGTCTTGTCATGACTCATCTTGTCAAGACGATCAGCAGTAAGCTCTAGCTTCCTTAAACTTGAAATCAACTCATCCTTGAAATGAGTAGCAGTCTGTCTGAGCAATCTGTTCTGTTCAGTCAGCTCTGTTAGAACAGCTCTTGAACGCACCAATTGATCTTGTGCTTCTCTTCTTTGCTCATCTGCTATCTCAATCTTCACGCAATAGAGTCATTCCATCTTGCTTGATTCTTCAGCCAATGACCTTGCAAAGTTGATAGATCGCTTCTCTGAATAATCAACTTGCCTCTTCAAGAAGTCTTCTATCTGAGCATACATCTCCTGTCTGAAGGTTGAATCCATCTGATTGACATCACCAACAATCAACTCCTTCGAACTATCTACCAGAGACTGATTCTGCTCCACAAGAACTTCTTTCAAGTCAGATTTTAAGAACTCATCTATAGAAGACTGAACAAGTTCCTTCAAGTCCATCTTCAAATTGTCTATGAAAGCTTCTGGAAAGACATGAGTAGCATGAGTATCGGCGATATCATCATCATTATCTTCAATAGCGATCTCATCTTCATAAAAAACAAAAGCTTCAACCAACTTGTATCGAATATAATAGTGTCTTGGGTAATGTTTGCTCTCAGTGGTTGCACTGCCAACACAGAGGTTTTGGGAATAGGTTTGGCACGAGATCGGAGTGATCTTGCCTTGGTTTTGACGGTGAGAGAGAGAGGAATTGAAAGAGTACGGGAAGAAGTACCAACCTTTTCAGTCGACTTGTCTGGTGAGGGACTTGACTCGACTCTCACCAGTCGATAAGTTTCAGCAGTCTCGACTTCCTTCTCAGGCTCCTTGTCCGAATGAGTCTCTTCCAAATCTTCAGCTGGCTCAAACATTGCCTCCTCTGGCACATACTGAACTAGTCTTCCACTAGTTCCAGCCTCAGCAACCTCTTCAGATTCTTCATCATCATCCGACTCGTCTTCCTCAACACTAGACGAGGCGGCTTCGAACATAGCATCTTGAGGATTGATCTGAATCTGCCCACGCTCAATAGCCCTTCCTGTAGTTTGCTTAGCAAGAGCCTCCTTCTTCAGATAATGTTTAAGAGCATGAAAAGGCTTGCCTTTGCTCCAACTCGTCTTGTTCGGCAGCAAGACGGGTAAAAGAATACTTAGCTTATTTCCGAAGCTAACTGCAGCAGATACCACCCAATCTCTAGTATCGGTATCAACACGAACATTTCTTTCGAAATACATCAACCGATCTATGAATAGCTTATACCAGTTTCCATCCGTGATGCCGTCATAGATTGCGGCCATCACTCTTGCCTTTTGAAGCGTAACAGAATCGAAACTTCCTGTGACACCAAACAACATTTTGCTTGCAATGTCGAGTAGAGTCTTGTATTTCTCCAGAAGCTCCTTCTTCTTTACAGCTGGGATTTTTCCATCACGGTTCATTCGAAGCTTCTTTCCACAGAAAATACTTAAATATCTCAACTCTTGCCCTTGGCCATAATTCTCCACATCGATTGTACCAGTAGGTAGCTTCAATGTTTTGAATACATCATCACGAGTGATTTCCACTCTGCTTCCTCCGACAAAGGCTTCAATTGAGTCGCCTCTTCTAGTAGCATTGGCATAAAACTCCAACACCTCTTCTTCGAACACAATCTCCGGAAAGGCCTCCAAATAAGGTCTCAAACTACACCGGTAGCACTTGAGAAGAATTTCTTTGTTGTCATCAGTGTGATTTCCTTTGGAAAACACCGACCCTTCTACATGCACCTTGCCTTTTGAGGCGTACTTCCCTAAGTCAAATCTTACCTGCATGTTAGTGCGAACGTCGAACAACAAAATAATTAACATGATAGTATTGTTGAAAGAGAACGAACAAATCGGATTTTGCAAGAAATTTTGAGTGCTTGAGAGTAGGAGAGTTATGAAAATGTGAGCAGAGAAGAGTGAAACAGTTGGGTTTTGATAAAACTTGAGTTTTGAATCGACGGCCAAGATTAAATGTTTTGATCTAACGATTGAATCTCTTGGTATTCAGTTACGGAATCGAGAATATTACGTGATTTGGTATTGTAAAATTTGGAATCCGCCCTTCCTATTGGTTAAGACAGAGAAGTGTACTCATCTGACTTAGTGCAGTAGGGTTTTGGCGCGAACTGGGTGTATACACCTCATTAAAGGGAGTGTATAAATCCAATTCTAGATTTTCCAAATTTCACATTATTAAATTACATTAATACCCTTAATTCGCACTGATTAAACACTTAAAATATATTTGAATCATAAGAACACTTATCTTGTCTGTTCGAGTCTATCCAGAACAGACGAGTAGACTAATGTGCACAAGACGAGTTCCCCCTTCGACTGTGCTTGTCTGTCTGAATGTCGAACGACATTATGTACCTATCTTATCTTGTGCGACACATGAGTGTAGGTACAAGTAGAGTAGAATAATTAAGATGAATATCAATCTAAAGCAATGGTCAAGGTTTCGAACAAGATGACTTTTAAACAACTTAAGAGTCAACATAAGGCTATTTAAGGAATCAAGGATTCCTCCTTAAATGTTTATTCCCTTAGTATTACCCTCAGCTTTACCAGCTTCCTCATCGGGTTGTTTGGTCATCTTGTCTGACCTTGTATACATGTCTGTTGAGCGAGTAGACGAGTGCCCTGTTTCAGTGATCTTGTCTCCTTATTTCTTTTGATGTACCTGTCTGGTTAGTACATAGCTATAGGCAAGTAGGGTCTAGATCAATTAGTCCTAGACTAATGCATAATTCACGAAAACGAGCCTCATGTAATGGTTTTGTGAAAATATCAGCTCTTTGAAAATCAGTATGAATCTTTTCCATGCGAATATCCTTCTTGTCTACATGATCACGTATGAAATGATGTTTCACATCAACATGCTTACAACGTGTGTGCAACACAGGATTTTGTGTAATGGCAATGGCACTATTACTATCACAGAAAATAGGAACATTTGATTCATATATGTTGTAATCTCTAAGTTGTTGCATAAGCCAAAGTAGTTGACTACAGCAGCTACCAGCAGCAATGTACTCGGCTTCGGTAGTAGAGGTAGCCACACTAGTCTGCTTTTTCGAAAACCATAAAATGAGTTTTGTGCCTAAGAATTGACAAGACCCAGATGTAGATTTCCTATCTATTCTACAGCCACCAAAATCAGAATCTGAGTAGCCACTTAAAGATAAATCATCATTTGAAGGATACCAACCACGATTGATGGTTCCTTTCAAATATTTCAATATCCGTTTAGTGGTTTCCATATGACTCTCTTTTGGATTAGCTTGAAAACGAGCACATACGCCAACAGAAAATGCAATATCAGGTCTACTAGCAGTCAAGTACAGTAATGAACCAATAAGACCACGATAATATGTTTTATCAGCACACTTACCATGTTCGTCTAGATCCATCCTGTATGTAGGTAGCATAGGTACTCCAGTAGACTTGCATGTCTTAATACCATACTTGTCTAGTAGATTTCTAGTATACTTTGCTTGATTTATGAAAATCCTTTCTGGGGTCTGTTTTACTTGAAGACCAAGAAAGTAATTTGTTGGGATATGAATCCTAGAACAAGTCCTACATGATGATTAAAAGATAAAAGATGAAGTTTTGATAAGCCAAAAGTAGTTGGAATATTTTCTAAGTATTGACTAATCTAGTCTAGTTGAGTTGAAGTCATCTTGAACAGATCAGTAGAGTTCACATGAAAAGAAAGTATTGTTTTCTTATTAAAAGATAAGTACGATTTATAAGTACTTCATATGTGCTATTTGTATATGTTAGATTGTTGTTGAGCTATGAATAATCATTGTATAGAGCTCATGATTTTTGTATGTAATAGATAGATTGATTGTATAGTTTTAAGTTGACTAAGCTATAAGCTTAAAGTAATGTAATAGTCTTGTTAGGATTAGAATAGTCTACTACTGAAGATTGCACAAGAAGACCAGAAGAAGAAGAGTTGAAGTCTACTACTCAAGACTGGTGGACTACAAGACAAGTGCATCTACTAGACTATACAAGACAGGTCAACTTGAAGTAAAGTCTAAGTGAAGCGCATGTAAAGATAAGGATGAAGAAGTTAGTTATGGAATAACTAATTTGTAACAAGAAACGCGTGGATTAATAAGAAGTTTCAGTTTAAAAGTTAGTTTTCAAGAAGAGTTGGTTACAACTACCTAAGTTCTTGAAGATTGAAGTCTATAAATACTTCATGGTGTTTATCATTTGAAGACTACTGATACTAAGACTACTGATACTGAGATTACTAAAGATATACTGAAGATTACTCACAGAGTTCGTTGAAGTTCAGAAAGCAAGTCAGAAGTGAAGTGAAGAATCAGAAGACTGCGACTAAATAAGTTTTTAGTTTTTGTTGTTTTTATCAAGTTGCTAGATACTTGTTAAATTTCTAGTTAGATCGTAGACATATCTGGTGGTATAGTCTTAGAAGATCTAAGTCTTCTTCTTGGGACTTAAAATCACAGGAAACTACACTTTGTACTCGATTGGAAGAGTTTAGTGGAAACATCACGACTGGGTTGTGAGAGTGGATGTAGACAAGTTGTCGAACCACTATAAATTGTTTGTGTTGTTTACTGTTTTAATTGCTTAACTGTTTAAGTGTTTACATACTTAACTGTACTAGAGTAGTTGAGTATAGAACAGAGTTCTCGAATTTAATAAGTTGAGTATAAACTTAAATTGGGCTCATTGTTAATTTCGTTATTCCGCATATAGTATTCTGATATTTCGATAGATTTTTGAAAAGTCTATTCACCCCCCTCTAGACATTTTCACTAGCTTACTCGTTATTAACTCAACTTTGGGGACCTACAAGTGGTATCAGAGCAGTGGTTTTCGAACTGCTGTTTCTTGATAACCGACTTAAGACTAAGGGTGAAGTCTTGGTCCGTGATTGTACTTGCCTACGTGTTCTTGATCTGTACTTGTTCTATCTGTTTCTTGTTCCCTGTTCCCGATCTATCTGCTTCTTGATCATACAACTACTTAGCACTTATTTCCTTAAATCATGTCTCTTGAGATCAGCGCTAACAAGTTACCCAAGTTCCAGGTTCAAGACTACGACTACTGGAAGTTGCGAGTGGAGGCTATCTTCAGCTCCACGCACGATCTAATGATCTCTGTTGTGACCGAGGGTCCGATCGTGACAATGGTTCCAAACACTGCAAATCTTGACAAAGACAAACCAATTGGCATCCTCGTCAAGAAACCAAGGTCTGATCTAACCTCAGAAGAAATGCGTCAAAATAATTTGGATAGTTTGGCGAAGAATTATATTTTACACACCCTTCCTAACGAGTATCTAGGAAAAGTGTTAAAATGTAAAACTGCCAAAGAGATGTGGGACAGATTAGCTATCATTTGTGAAGGGACATCCCTGATCAAAGAGAGCAAATTATCCACTTCTGTTCAAAGATTTGAATCATTTCGAATGAAAGCTGGCGAAACTATCCACCAGCTGGATACTCGTTTCACTAAAATCATGAATGACCTTGAAGTTCTTGGTAAAACTTATACTCCTCGTGAAATCAATCTTAGGATTCTTAAGAGCTTAGATTCTCGATGGAAAATGGTAAAGATGATAGTTAAGAATACCCAAGACATAGATGCTTGGAGTGCAGAGACCATGTTTCAAACTCTGAAGGCTCATGAGTTTGATTTAGACGAAGATGAACCACTAGCCAGTAGCGATAGAGAACATGTTGTATCTAAGAACGTTGCCTTTAAGTCTAGCTCTTCTAAGTCTTCTAAGGTAGATAGGTCTAAGTCTAAGACTAAGTCTGTCTCTGTAAAAGACGAGTTAGATACTGATCTTAGTTTGAAAGATCAGGTGAGCCTCATGGTTAGAAAGTTTGATAGGCTGAATAAACGTTTCGGAAGATACAAGAAGTTCTATAGGGATCATAGAGCGTCTACTTCTAAGAACTCGTCTGAGACCAGACGAGACCGAAACTCATCCGAAAGGAGAGACGAAGTCTCGAAAGGTAATAGACGAGATAGAGAGTCCGACGATAGGAAGATTCAACGTTCCGATAGACGTGATAAGCGTAGGGATAAATCTCCTATTAAAAAGGCTACTAATGATCTCTTGTGCTACAACTGCGAAAAGACAGGTCACTACATATATGAATGTCCAGACCTGAGCACTGACGATCGAGAAGAACGTAAAGCTCGAAGGGAAAGAAGATACAACCGTGGCAAGAAGGCAATGATGGCCAATGATGACTCTGATTCGGATTCAGACGAGTTGCCATCGTCCTTATCTAGCCACTCGACTGATCAAGACCACGACGAAGCATTCATAGTAGATGATGGCCTATGTTGTATGGCTAAAATCGACCAAGAGGTATCATCTGCTACATCTTTTCAATCTTGTGATGATTCAGAAACTGATGAAAGTGACACTGCTAGTAGTGAAGTAGGAAGTAGTCCTCAGCACTCGACTAGTGCTATTGAAGACGACCTTCTACTTGCTAACCAAGCATTCATCGAAGTCAGTGATGAAAACATTGCATTAAAACAAGAAATCATTGATCTTAAGGAAGCTCAGTCCAAAGTAGATCCTAATATAACAGTCCTAAATGAACGCTTGACTGAAGAGTTAAGACAACTCAAAGAAAAGTGTGCATTGACAGACAGGTTATATCAAGACCTACTTAAGACACATGCAACTGAGAGAAATGAATTTAATGTTTTAAAGAGCAAGTGCAATAGACTTGAAGAACGTAATAAGTTCTTAGAGACCGAGGTTGTCACACTTGATCTCAAACTTACTGACCTGGTTAACTCTTCAAAGATTAACCTTGAACTGTCAAATAGGTATAGAGACCCAGGTGACAAGACTGGTATAGGTGCTGAGTCATCTAGCTCGTCTACTCGAGTCATTAAGAACCCTACTACTACTAACGCAAGACTTTTGCCAAATGATAAAGGAAAAGGACCTATGTTATACGATATTGGTACTCCATCTCAAGGTACTGTACCTAAACAAGCTCGAGTTAACATTCCGATTACCAAGGGAGGTAAAAAGAATGGTAACAGCAAGCCTGTTCAACCTAGAACTAATCTTCAAAGGACCACTAATCGTGGACGACCCAACCAGGTTAGATACGAGGACTGGTACCCTGAGGAGACGAGTACTAGACAGGTACAGACTAGACGACAAGAGCCTAGACCTCCTTTCATAAGGCAGTCTCAGCTCTACTCGTCTAGACCTAGACAAGTAGCTCCAAAATATCGTACACAAGCTGTTCTATATCCTCCACCTTTATCATATGATATCGTTAGTGAGGAAAGACCCAAACGCGTCTATAAACCGTATGGACCTAATGCTTACAAGCCCTACTCTGACTATCATAGACCAGTGCCTGCTCAAGTAGAGATTAAGTCGAAAGGCTATCTCCAAAGAGTAGACCCTAACTCGACTGATAGGCCAGTTAAGGACAACAAGGTCTTATTTTGTAACAAATATGGGCGAAAGCTTAAAAGATCGAACTTGTTCAAGACTCCAATGTATATTTGGATTCCTCTGAACACGACTAACCCCCAAGGACCCCAATAAACAAATGGGTACCTAAATTATTGAATATCTTCATTGCAGGGTCGACTTGACTTGTATAAGAAGGGTGGCTCAGTAGGAGAAACCTGGTACATAGACAGTGGTTGTTCGCACCACATGACTGGTACCAAGGCTCTCTTATCAAGCTACCATGAGCAAGAAGTACCAAAAGTGATATTTGGTGATAGCTCCACTACTGTCACTAAAGGATTTGGTTACATCCGGAATGGAGACGTTGAGATCCAAGATGTCTCATATGTTGAAGGTTTGAAATATAATTTACTCTCTGTTTCTCAGTTTTGTGATCGTGGTTACAAGGTGCAGTTCAAGAGCCGCAAATGCGAAATCATTGACAAAAGGACGCACACAGTCCTACTAGTCGGCGTAAGACAAGGAAGTGTGTACATAGTGAATTGGAACAGTTGTCCGAGGGACACCTGTCTACTTACTAAGAATCCTAAAGAGCTTGGGTGGCTCTGGCACAGATGCCTTTGTCATCTAAACTTTAAGGTTCTTAATAAGATAGCCAGAGATTACCTTGTTGAAGGTATTCCCAATGAAGTTTACTACAAGTCACATGTATGCACGGCCTGTCAACAGGGTAAACAGGTTAAAGGTTCTTTTAAGTCAATTCCTACTCTCTCAACTAGTAGAGTCCTTGAACTTCTACATATGGATCTTCATGGTCCAATAACTCCTCCAACCTTAAATGGAAGAAGGTACACACTTGTTGTTGTAGATGACTATTCTAAGTTTACTTGGGTAGTCTTTCTACACAAGAAGAGTGATACACAAACACTTCTGCCTGAACTGTTGAAGAAGTTACAAGTTGAGAAGAACTAGTCCATTGTCAAGATTCGTAGCGACAAGGGAACTGAGTTCATTAATTGCTATATTAAAGATTTCTGTACTAAATGTGGTATCCAACATCTTACTAGTGCAGCTAGGACACCACAACAAAACGGTGTAGCAGAAAGAAGGAATCGAACACTTAAAGAAGCCTGTAGGACCATGCTAGCTGAGTTCAACACTCCTCAAAAGTTTTGGGCCGAAGCTATCAATACTGCATGCCATTCACAAAACAGAAGCGCGATCAACAAGGCTCTAGGCAAGACACCTTATGAGGTTTGGAAAGGTAGAAAACCCAGAGTTTCATATTTTCATATATTTGGTTGTAAGTGTTTCATTCACAACAATGGAAAAAGCAAGTTGAATGCTTTCGATGCTAAAGCAGACGAGGGGATATTCTTAGGATACTCCTCGACTAGCAAAGCATTTAGAGTATTCAACTACTCAACTCTTTGTGTGGAAGAAACACCACATGTGGTTTTCGATGAATCTCGACAGGACTCGTCTGCCGACAAGATCAGTAAGAAGGTAACTGATCTAACGATCGAATCTGACAAAGACTCAGAGGTATATGAATCCGTTCAAGCCTACAATCCATTCATGAAAGCTCTCGAATCTGATGACAAGGAGAAAGTAAGTGCTCAAGGTAAGTCTTCTAGACCAGTCTCCTGGTAAATCTGTTGATGATACAAATGATGTTGACATGCATGATGCTATACATGATGTAGATGATGATAGTATTCCTGTTAAGAATAGAAAAACTTGGAAATCTGCGCATGATACTGAAAATATCATTGGTGACTCTACTATTGGTGTAAAGACTAGACGACAACTCTTTGAGTCGCAAGAACAGCCTAGTCCAACTATGTTTTGCTGGTGTTGTTTCCTCTCATCTATTGAGTCTACCACTGTTAAAGAGGCATTGGCTGATAGTAATTGGATCATCGCTATGCAAGACGAGTTGAACCAGTTTGTTCGAAACGACGTCTGGGAACTTGTCGATAGGCCGAAACATCATAATGTAGTTGGCACTCGATGGATTTTCAAGAATAAGAAAAATGAGAATGATTTAGTTGTCAGGAATAAGGCTAGATTAGTTGCCCAAGGCTATTCACAAGCTGAAGGCATAGACTATGATGAAACATATGCTCCTGTTGCTAGACTAGAAGCCATTCGATTGTTCCTTGCATATGCTTCTCACATGAAGTTTACTGTATATCAAATGGATGTCAAAAGTGCATTTCTTAACGGTATTCTTGCGGAAGAAGTGTATGTTGAACAACCTCCAGGTTTCGAAGTCAAAGGCAACCAGGTGTACAGGTTAAAGAAAGCCTTATACGGACTAAAGCAAGCTCCAAGAGCATGGTATGACACTCTCTCTCTCTCTTTTTATTAGAAAATGGTTTTACTAAGGGCAAGGTCGATCGAACCTTGTTCAGAAGACAAGAAGGGAAGGACATTTTACTCGTCCAAATTTACGTAGATGACATCATTTTTGGGTCACCTAACAAAAAGCTGAGTGAAAGTTTTTCAACACTCATGCAAAGTAAATTTGAGATGTCTATGTTGGGTGAAATGAATTACTTTCTTGGTCTTCAAGTAAAACAAACTCCAGAAGGTATTTTCATAAATCAGGCGAAGTACAGTAGAAATCTTCTAGACAAGTATGGGATCAAAACTTGTAAGTCTACTGGCGTACCAATGCAATCAACTTACAGAATGGATCCAGATGAGAACGGTAAATGTGCTGACCAATCTTATTACCGTGGTTTAATTGGTTCCTTACTGTATCTAACTGCTAGTAGACCAGACATTGCATTCTCTGTTGGTGTTTGTGCTCGATTCCAAGCCAATCCAAAAGAAAGTCACATGGAAACCACCAAAAGAATCTTGAAATATTTGAAAGGGACCATCAATCGTGGTATATGGTATCCCTCAAATGATGATCTATCCTTAAGTGGCTATTCAGACTCAGACTTTGGAGGCTGTAGAATAGATAGGAAATCTACTTCTGGTTCTTGTCAATTTCTAGGCACAAAACTCATATCTTGGTTTTCTAAAAAGCAGACTAGTGTTGCAACTTCAACTACCGAAGCCGAGTACATGGCTGCTGGTAGCTGTTGTAGTCAACTACTCTGGCTCATGCAACAACTTAGAGATTACAACATACATGAATCAAATGTTCCTATTTTCTGTGATAGTAATAGTGCAATTGCCATTACACAAAATCCTATTTTGCACACACGATGTAAGCATGTTGATGTGAAGCATCATTTCATACGTGATCATGTAGAAAAGAAGGATATTCGCATGGAAAAGATTCATACTGATTTTCAAAGAGCTGATATTTTTACAAAACCATTAGCTGAGGCACGATTTCGTGAGTTATGCATTAGTCTAGGGCTAATTGACTTAGACCCTACTTGCCTATAGCTATGTACTAACCAGACAGGTACATCAAAGAAAAGGAGACAAGATCACTAGACCAGAGCACTCGTCTACTCACGCAACAGACAGGTATACAAGGCTAGACTAGATGACCAAATTACCCGATGAGGAAGCTGGTAAAGCTGAGGGTAATACTAAGGGAATAAACAATTAAGGGGGAATCTTTGATTTCTTAAATAACCTTATGTTGACTCTTATGTGTGTTATAGTCATCTTGTTCGAAACCTTGATCCTTGCTTTAGATTGATATTCATCTTATTTATGTTACTCTACTTGTACCTACGATTACACATTGCAAATGATAAAGATAGGTACATGAAGTCGTTCGACGATTCAGAATATACAAGCACAGGCGAAGGGGGAACTCGTCTTGTGTACTTAAGCCAACTCGTCTTGTGAAGCTTAAGTCTACTCGTCTGTTCTGGATAGACTCGAACAGACAAGCTAAGTGTTTTTTTTAAATATATTAAGTGTTTAATCAAAACAAATTAAGGGTATTATAGTAATTCGATAATTCCAAAATTTGAAAGCCCCAGAATTGGATTTATACACTCCATTTTAATGAGGTGTATTCACCCAATTCGTACTCAACTTTACTAGGGCAGATGAGTTCACTCCCCTGTCCTAACTAAGAAGAGACGGATTTCAAATTTTCCAATATCAAATCACATAATATTCTCGATTCCGTAACCGAATACCAAAAGCCCCAACCGTTGGATCTCATCCTTCGATTTTGGCCATTGGATCAAAAAAAATTCTATTTTGAACAAAACCCAATACTTACACAAGTCTTACCCCACAATTTCTTAACTCTCCTACCTTCGTGCATTTGTTCCCTTGCAAATCCAAGCTATTCATTCTTATTCAAACTCTTAAGAATGTCGACTCGCTCTATTTTCGATGTGAGAACTAACATGCAGGCTACATTCGATCTAGGGAGATACATTTCCGACAATAAAGTGCATGTTGAACCTTCTGTGTTCTTTGAGGGCAATCACACAGATGGAAATGCCAAAATTCTGTCCAAATGCACCAGATGTGGTCTAAAGCCTTATTTGGAGGCGTTTCCTCAAGTCGTTCTGGAAGAGGAAGTACTGGAGTTCTATGCCAACGCCACCAGACTAGGTGACACAATTGGATCGTTTATTGGTGGAAGTCCAGTAGAAATTACTCGAGAAGCCATGTTCGAGCATCTGAAGTTGCCCACCGGAACAATTGATGTAGAAAATTATGCCATTGGGCAAGAGACAAGATATCTGAGTATATTTTGTGGAAGATAGATGAGGCTGAAACCAGATGGCAAGCTACCTGCCGTCAAGAAGATGGAACTTCTAGAGAAATATCGAACCCTTTTGGACAGAGCCAGCAAAATCCTGCTATGTGCCACTGGTTCCCATGACTCTGTAACCTTGGGAAAAGCAAGGGTGATGGCTGCTATTTATGATGGTATTACAGAAGGCAATTGGTTCAAATTGATAGCTAATCGGATCATGTATTTCGAGCGAAGTGTTCGGGTGGACACCGATACTCGTAATTGGATGGTATCTAATGTGGTTGGATATGGAAACAAGCTTAGCATTCTATTTCCATTATTAATGCCAAACAAGTCTGAATGGAGTAAAGGAAAGCCATTCCATCCTTTGAAGTTTTATTTGAAAAAGGAAGCCTTGAAGAAGCAGGCTGCTGCTAGGCCAGCTGCATCTAGGCAAGCTCGCATTGATCCTATGGAAGCCTTGCCGTATGCTGCCTCGACTAGTGCATCGGAAGATGAGTCAATTGAAGAATCGAAGAAAGCTACACAAGACTCGTCTAGCGCAGATGACTCTGAGAAGACTCAGTCGGAAGAGGAGTCCGAACAAGAAAAGGAGCCAAGTGCTCAAATTCCAGAATTGTACACTCTTGTGCGAGTTGAGTCGTCCTCTCCACCAGAAGAGTCAAGTATTCAGGTTGGTACATCTTCTCAACCTTTGTCAATTCCTCTCTCTCACTCTTCTGTTCGAACCAAGGCTAGATCGCATCGATCTAGGCCCAGACCTATTTCCTCAACCTCGCAAGTGCTGGCAGCACATCCGCTGAGAGCCAGCCTACCCCTAATCACTCCCATAATTGACACAACTGATACTCCGACAGTTGTCACACCAATCCTAGACACATCAAAGCCCACAGAAACCACAGACCAAATTCTATCCTTACCTTCAACAGAATATGTTGAACCTATCAACCCATCTACTTCAGAGAAGACGCCAGTTGCCACTGCAACAGCTGAGATAGAGACCCCATCTACTCAGACCCCGTCTGAAGTTAGATTCGAATCCTTGGTCTACTACCCGATGTGTTTAAGAGAGAAGAGAATTCGATCGAAGATGAGCAAGAATCTGAAGAAGCAACTCTCATCTATCGAAGTCGACTACTCGTCAGAGCAGTTTGAAAAGCTTCTACGTATATGCACCTGGGTTGCATTGAAGAAGTCTTCAACAGACGACTTGTTCGAAGTCATCTTAGGGAAAGGTGGTATTTCTAACTTCATGGATTGGGAGATGGAGCAGAAGGAGAATAGTGGTGTTCATGATCACTCCGAGCTTTTTCCAAATCATGCTATTACTGCTCTTGCTAAGAGGTTACTGGGTATTTCTGATGACTTGATGAGTTCAGAATATCAGTTTGATGTAGGCGTTCAGGTTTCAGAATCTGACTTTGTGCAAGATATTGTGATGATTGAAGCTGAACAAGCTGAGTTGATCCAGTCTACGGATCCGGTCATAGAGCTAGACAATGTCTCAGATCAGTTGAGAGGCATTGTGTTCAGATTTCAAATGGACCATGCTGATAGTCCAAGGTCAGACTTCAAGTTTATTAATCGATACACTGGTTTTCTACTTCCCATTGAGATATGTGGATACATGGAGAAATTGTACGCTTTATTGAAAAAGGAATTTGCTGATGCTGAAAGAAAGGCTCATGAAGCAAGGTTAGCTATCATTCCTTATTCTCCCCAACTAAACCTAAAAGCTATTGCTGGAAGTGTGCTTCCGGAGGCTGAACTAGTTGAAGACGAGGTCTTGACTACTACTCCAGAAGGCCAGTTGGTGGAAGCTTTATCAATTCCAGGAGATGAGTTTATGGAAGAAGCTGTTCATGTTGAGGTTGGACAAACATCTCAAGCTATCCCAGCCACTTCGATTGATGAGTTGAAAGATGACTTGAAAGCTGTCATTAAGTCGTCTATTGATGAATTCCTCAAGACTGAATTGAAGAAGACTCTGGTTGAACAGAACAGTGTCCTTGTGACAAGTTCAAAAGAGATGATCCTAAACGAAGTCAATCAGTTGGACAATGATTTCAGGCAAGAAATGTTCAACCAAATCGAAGGATTTCTCCATAATCAAATTGAATATTCAGAGAAGAGCTCAGTTGATTTTGCTCGTGTTCTAACTACTGAATCCAGAAAGATGGAAAGAGTCTATAGAGCCAAAATCGAAGTTGCTGATGTTCAGAGAAAGGAAGCCTATGATCAGTTAGCACAAGCTAAAGAGTTTATCAGTGCTATGACTGAAGAGAACAAGAAGCTGCGTCTGACTGCAACCCATTTTAAGAATGAGTTGAACTTATCTACTCAAAAGCTGGAGTTGGTGGCGACCAAACTAGATAAGTTGAGTCAAGATGGTTCTCATCAACGGCAGATTGAAAATGCTACAAACCTTATGAAGCAAGCAATGCTAGAAGAGATGACTCGGTTCACTTCTCTATTCTCTCTCAAGGCGACTGATGAAGCCAAAAAGGGGGAAGAGACAAGTCGAGTTGAAGTTATTGCTGAAGGTGAAAAAGGAAAGTCAGCTGCTGAACCAAAAGCTGAGGAAGCTGCTACAACTATGCAAGATCTAGGAAGGCCGAAGAGACGGAAGTTGGTTAAAACTGCAGATCTTGAGCAAGCTAAGGCTGAAGCAGTTGAGTTGAAAAAGAAGGAGAAAGGCAAAGCAGTTGCATCTCCTGAAGCTGAAGTTCAAACAAGACAAATGTCAAAAAGGAAATCTATTGTTATAGAAGAACCGAAAGAAGCTGAGACAACAACAAAAGTGAAGAAGCAAAAGGTTGTTGATCCGAATGATGAAGCTCACTATGCTAGTCAAAAGAAGATTGGAAAACATATTGAAAGGTTGCAAAAGCTGAAAGCAGATGAAGATCAGATGGATCAATTCATTGACTACTTCATTGACAAAGAACATCGATCTGAATGGATGAAAGTGAAGAGATAATGGGAAATTGATCACTTGATAATCAGGAAGTATGGTGACTCTGAAAGTCCAGATGAGTTATATTCTTTGTTCGATAAATTTTTGAAAGGTCAGAACAGAATGCTTAGGAATTTGATCTTGAGGATATATGCTGGAGCAAACTTCAATATTTGTGTTCCTGAATTTCCAAGATGGAAATGTCCTATGACAAGCTCTGGAAAAAGGTGTGATATGAATCAGATCAAGAAGTTTGAAGAAGAACTACTCGAAAAAGAGAAGATTGATGATGAAGATCATATCAGTATTATTCACAGAAGACTTCTAGACGCGTTCAATGTTCCAAATCCAGAAGGAGGTACTATTTCAGATTAGTTGAATTTTTATATGATGTTTTTGTTTTTGCTCTGATATTTTTTTAAGTATGTGTAATATCTACTGTTCTTATTTTGAATGAATGAAAATATAAAGTACTATTTGATGTTAAGACAAGATAACTACTTAACTAGTCTACTGTTGAAGAAAAGAGTCAAGTAGTTTTGGCTTCATCAAAAAGGGGGAAATTGTTGGGATATGAATCCTAGAACAAGTCCTACATGATGATTAAAAGATAAAAGATGAAGTTTTGATAAGCCAAAAGTAGTTGGAATATTTTCTAAGTATTGACTAATCTAGTCTAGTTGAGTTGAAGTCATCTTGAACAGATCAGTAGAGTTCACATGAAAAGAAAGTATTGTTTTCTTATTAAAAGATAAGTACGATTTATAAGTACTTCATATGTGCTATTTGTATATGTTAGATTGTTGTTGAGCTATGAATAATCATTGTATAGAGCTCATGATTTTTGTATGTAATAGATAGATTGATTGTATAGTTTTAAGTTGACTAAGCTATAAGCTTAAAGTAATGTAATAGTCTTGTTAGGATTAGAATAGTCTACTACTGAAGATTGCACAAGAAGACCAGAAGAAGAAGAGTTGAAGTCTACTACTCAAGACTGGTGGACTACAAGACAAGTGCATCTACTAGACTATACAAGACAGGTCAACTTGAAGTAAAGTCTAAGTGAAGCGCGTGTAAAGATAAGGATGAAGAAGTTAGTTATGGAATAACTAATTTGTAACAAGAAACGCGTGGATTGATAAGAAGTTTCAGTTTAAAAGTTAGTTTTCAAGAAGAGTTGGTTACAACTACCTGAGTTCTTGAAGATTGAAGTCTATAAATACTTCATGGTGTTTATCATTTGAAGACTACTGATACTGAGATTACTAAAGATATACTGAAGATTACTCACAGAGTTCGTTGAAGTTCAGAAAGCAAGTCAGAAGTGAAGTGAAGAATCAGAAGACTGCGACTGAATAAGTTTTTAGTTTTTGTTGTTTTTATCAAGTTGCTAGATACTTGTTAAATTTCTAGTTAGATCGTAGACATATCTGGTGGTATAGTCTTAGAAGATCTAAGTCTTCTTCTTGGGACTTAAAATCACAGGAAACTACACTTTGTACTCGATTGGAAGAGTTTAGTGGAAACATCACGACTGGGTTGTGAGAGTGGATGTAGACAAGTTGTCGAACCACTATAAATTGTTTGTGTTGTTTACTGTTTTAATTGCTTAACTGTTTAAGTGTTTACATACTTAACTGTACTAGAGTAGTTGAGTATAGAACAAAGTTCTCGAATTTAATAAGTTGAGTATAAACTTAAATTGGGCTCATTGTTAATTTCGTTATTCCGCATATAGTAATCTGATATTTCGATAGATTTTTGAAAAGTCTATTCACCCCCCTCTAGACATTTTCACTAGCTTACTCGTTATTAACTCAACTTTGGGGATCTACATAATTCATTTCACCCATCATGGACATCTCAAATTTACTTTGCATGAGTGTTGAGAAACTTTCACTCAGCTTTTTGTTAGGTGAACAAAAAATGATATCATCTACGTAAATTTGGACGAGTAAAATGTCTTTCCCTTCTTGTCTTCTGAACAAGGTTCTATCGACCTTGCCCTTAGTAAAACCATTTTCTAAAAGAAAGAGAGAGGGAGTATCATACCATGCTCTTGGAGCTTGCTTTAGTCCATATAAGACTTTCTTCAATCTGTACACCTGGTTGCCTTTGACTTCGAAACCTGGGGGTTGTTCAACATACACTTCTTCCGCAAGAATACCGTTAAGAAATGCACTTTTAACATCCATTTGATATAGAGTAAACTTCATATAAGCAACATATGCAAGGAACAATCGAATGGCTTCTAGTCTAGCAGTAGGATTATATGTTTCATCATAGTCTATGCCTTCAGCTTGTGAATGCCTTGGGCTACTAGTCTAGCCTTATTTCTAACGACTACATCATTCTCATCTTTCTTGTTCTTGAAAATCCATCATGTGCCAACTACATTATGATGTTCTGGCCTATCGACAAGTTCCCAGACGTCGTTTTGAACAAACTGGTTCAACTCGTCTTGCATAGCGATGATCCAATTACTATCAACCATTGCCTCTTTAACGGTAGTAGGCTCGATAGAAGAAAGGAAACAACACCAGCAAAACATAGTTGGACTAGGCTGTTCTTGCGACTCAAAGAGTTGTCGTCTAGTCTTCACACCAAAAGTAGAGTCACCAATGATATTCTCAGTATCATGCGCATATTTCCATGTTTTTCTATTCTTAACAGGTATACTATCATCATTTACATCAGGTATAGCATCATGCATATCAACATCATTTGTATCAACAGATTTAATAGGAGTAGAAGAGTCAACTAGAGCAGGCATGTCAACTGGTCTAGCAGACTTACCTTGAGCACTTACCTTCTCGTTGTCATCAGACTCGAGAGCTTTTATGAATGGATTGTAGGCTTGAATAGATTCGTAAACTTCTGATTCTTTATCAGATTCGATCGTTAGATCAGTCACCTTCTCACTGATCTTGTCAGCAGACGAGTCCTGTCGAGATTCATCGAAAACCACATGTGGTGTTTCTTCCACACAAAGAGTTGAGTAGTTGAATACTCAAAATGCTTTGCTAGTCGAGGAGTGTCCTAAGAATATCCCCTCGTCTGCTTTAGCATCGAATGCATTCAACTTGCTTTTCCCATTGTTATGGATGAAACACTTACAACCAAATATATGGAAGTATGAAATTCTGGGTTTTCTACCTTTCCAAACCTCGTAAGGTGTCTTACCTAATACCTTGTTGATCGCACTTCTGTTCTGAGAGTGGCATGCAGTATTGATCGCTTCAGCCCAAAACTTTTGAGGAGTTTTGTATTCGGCTAGCATGGTTCTACAGGCTTCTTTGAGAGTTCGATTCCTTCTTTCTGCTACACCGTTCTGTTGTGGTGTCCTGGCTGCACTACTAAGGTGCTGGATACCACGTTTAGCACAAAAATCTTGGATATAACAATTAATGAACTCAGTACCCTTGTCACTACGAATCTTGACAATATACTGGTTCTTCTCAACTTGTAACTTCTTCAACAGATCAGGTAGTAGGGTCTGTGTATCACTCTTCTTGTGCAGGAAGACTACCCAAGTAAACTTAGAATAGTCATCTACAACAACAAGTGTGTACCTTCTACCATTCAATGTTGGAGGAGTTGTCGGACCATGAAGATCCATATGTCGTAGTTCTAAGACTCTACTTGTTGAGAGAGTAGGAATTGACTTAAAGGAAACTTTTACCTGTTTACCTTTCTGACAAGCATTGCATACGTGTGATTTGTAATAAACTTCGTTGGGTAAACCTTCCACTAGGTAATCTCTTGCAATCTTATTAATTACCTTAAAGTTCTTGTGGCAGAGGCGTCTATGCCAAAGCCAACCGAGCTCTTTAGGGTTCTTACTAAGAAGACAAGTATCCCTTCTTATACAAGTCGAGTCGACCCTTCTTATACAAGTCGAGTCGACCCTGCAATGAAGATATTCAATAATTTAGGTACCCTCTTTGTTTATTGGGGTCTTGGGGGGATAGTCGAGTTCAGAGGAATCCAAATATACATCGGAGTCCTGAACAAGTTTGATCTCTTAAGCTTCCTGCCATACTTGTTACAAAATAAGACCTTGTTGTCCTTATCTGGCCTATCATTCGATTTCGGGTCTACTCGTCTGAGATAGCCTTTCGACTTAATCTCTACTTGAGCAGGCACTGGTCTGTGATAGTCAGAATAAGGCTTGTATGCATTTGGTCCATACGGTTTATAGACATGTTTAGGTCTTTCCTCTCTTATAATATTGTATGACAAAGGTGGAGGATATAGGACAGGTTGTATACGATATTTTGGAGCAACCTTCCTGGGCCTAGACGAGTAGAGCTGAGACTGCCTTATGAAATGAGGTCTAGGCTCTTGTCGTCTAGTCCGTACTTGTCCAGTACTCGTCTCCTCAGGATACCAATCTTCGTATCTGACCTGGTTGGGTCGTCCACGACTAGTGGTCCTTTGTAGACTAGTTCTAAACGGAACAGGCTTGTTGTTAACATTCTTTTTACCTCCCTTGGTAATCGGAGTGTTAACTCGAGTCTGCTTATGTACAGTGCCTTCAGATGGCGTTCCAATATCGTATATCATTGGTCCTTTTCCTTTATCATTAGTCAAAGAACTTGAGATGAAAGTAGTAGGGTTCTTAAGGACTTGAGTAGACGAGCTAGGTGAATCAGCACCTATCCCTGTCTTGTCAGCTGGAGCCCTATACCTATCTGACAGTTGAATGTTAACCTTTGAAGAGTTAACAAGGTCAGTAAGTTTAAGGTCTAGAGTGACAACCTCAGTCTCTAAGAACTTATTACGTTCTTCAAGCCTTTTGCATTTGCTCTTTAAAACATTGAACTCATTAGTCTCAGTGGCATGTGTCTTAAGTAGGTGTTGATATAACCTGTCTGTCAATGCACACTTTTCTTTGAGTTGTCTTAACTCTTCAGTCAAGCGTTCATTTAGGACTGTTACATTAGGATCTAATTTAGACCGAGCTTCCTTAAGATCAATGATTTCTTGTTTTAAGGTGATGTTCTCGTCGCTGACTTCAATGAATGCCTGGTTAGCAAGTAGGAGGTCTTCTTCATTCACACTAGTAGAGTGATGAAGACTACTCCCTACTTCACTACTGGCAGTATCACTTTCATCAGAATCCGATTCATCACATGATTGAAACGAAGTTGCAGATGATACCTTTTGATCAATTTTAGCCATGCAGCATAGGCCATCATCTACTATGAAAGCTTCATCGTGATCTCGATCAGACGGGTAGCTAAACGAAGACGATGGTAACTCGTCTGAATCCGAATCAGAGTCATAATTTGCCATCATTGCCTTCTTGCCACGATTATATCTTCGTTCCATTCGTGCTTTACGTTCTTCACGATCGTCAGTGCTCAGGTCTGGACATTCATAGATGTAGTGACCTGGCTTTTCACAGTTATAGCACAAAAGATCATTAGTAGCCTTTTTAATAGGAGAATTATCCCTTCACTTATCACGTCTATCAGAACGCTTAATCTTCCTATCATCAGACTCTCTATCTCGTCTATTACCTTTCAAGACTTCGTCTCTCCTTTCGGACGAGTTTCGGTCTCGTCTGGTCTCAGACGAGTTCTTAGAAGCAGACCCTCTATGATCTCTATAGAACTTCTTATATCTACCAAAGCGTTTGTTCAACCTGTCGAATTTCCTAACCATGAGGTTCACCTGATCCTTCAGACTAAGATCAGTTCCATCTAGCTCGTCTTTAACAGAAGCAGACTTAGTCTTAGACTTAGACTTACCTACTCTAGAGCACTTCGACGAACTAGACTTAAAGACAACATTCTTCGACACGACATTCTCTCTATCACTACTAGCAATGGGATCTTCTTCATCTAGATCAAACTCATGAGCCTTTAGAGTTTGAAACATCGTCTCTGCTGACCACTCGTCTATGTCTTGAGTATTCTTAACAACCATTTTCACCATTTTCCATCGAGCATCAAGACTCTTAAGAATTCTCAAATTAATTTCACGAGCAGTATAATATTTGCCAAGAACTTCCAAGTCATTCATAATTTTTGTAAAGCGAGTATCCAACTGGTCAATAGTTTCACCAGTTTTCATCTTGAATGATTCGAATCTCTGAACAGCAGTAGAAAGCTTACTTTCTTTGATTAGGGAAGTCCCTTCACAAATAATAGCAAGACGGTCCCACATTTCTTTGGCTGTCTTACATTTTAACACTTTCCCAAGATACTCGTTAGGAAGGGTGTGTAAAATGTAATTCTTAGCCAAACTGTCCAAGTTATTCTGCCTCATTTCTTCAGATGTTAATTCTGACATGGGTTTGCGAACAAGAGCTCCAACAGGTTTGTCCTTGTCCAAGGCAGCAGTGTTAGGGATCATCGTCACGATTGGTCCTTCGGTGACGACGAAAATCATCAAGTCGTGAGTGGAGCTGAAAATGGATTTCATCCTCAACTTCCAGTAGTCATAATCTTGTACCTGGAACTTCGGTAGCTTGTTAGCACTTATTTCGAGAGACATTGATTCCAAGAAGATTAGTATTGAGCAGTTTTATGATCAAGAAAAAGATATGTCAAGAACAACGATCAAGAACACGTAAGAGCACGTACAATCAAGAACCAAGACTTCACCCAAGTCTTAAGTCGGTTATCAAGAAACAACAGTTCGTAAACTACTGCTCTAATACCACTTGTAGGTCCCTAGTTGAGTTAATAATATTGAGTAAGCTAGTGAAAACGTCTAGAGGGGGGTGAATAGACTTTTAAAAAATCTTTCAATATATCAGAATACGAATGCGGAATATCAGATTTAAACAATGAGCCCAATCAAGTTTATACTCACCTAAATTCGCGAACTCTGTATGAACACTCTACTAGTCTTGTTCTTAAGTATTTAAGTCAATTAAGCAATTAATCAATCAAACACAAATAAAACAGTAAAGTAAATCAAACACGAGATTTATAGTGGTTCGACAACTTGTCTACGTCCACTCTCACAAACCCAGTTGTGATATTCTTATTAACTCGTCCAATAGAGAAACAAAAATAGCAACTTGAAACAAAAATAAAACTTCTCTGTCTTGAGTAGTAGCCTTCTTGAATCTTCACTTATCTTCTGGCTTCTTTCTGAATTTGAACTCTGTGAGTTTCTTCTCTTGAATACTTCGTAAATTCTCTTCACTTGAGTATAGGATATCAGTATGTCAGTAGTCTTCAATCGACCAATACCATGAGATATTTATAGACTTCCAATTTCAAGAACTTTCTGTTATGTAACTAACTTTTCTTGAAAACTGACTTCTAACTTCTTCTTCTTATCCTTCCACGCGTTTCTTCAGTTAATTAGTTATTTCATAACTAACTCTTCAATCTTTATCTTCACACGCGTTTATTTAACTAACTTCTTTCTTCTTGTCTTGTCTTGTTGCGCACCTGTCTTGTGTCCACTTGACTTGTCTTGCGCAGGTCTTCTTCTGTAGACTTCAATAGAACACTAAACTAGTCATATCATCTAATCTTAACAAAACTATTACATTACATTAAGCTTTATAAAACAGCTTAGGCAACTTAAGATCTATACATTGAATATGCGCGAATACATATGAAATAATGAGCTTCTATACATCTTGGAATAGCTCAGTATGAATCCTAAACAAATATATAACAAAGTACTTATAAAATGTACTTGTCTTTCGAACACTTAAACTTTCTTTTGAACTATTACTTGACTTGTGAACTCTACCGATCTACTCAAGACGACTTCCATATTTAGACTAGATTAGTCAACACTTAGAAAATATTCAAGTCTACTTTTGGCTTATCAAAAGTTATCTTATCTTTTCATCATTTAGGACTTGTCTTAGGATTCATATCCCAACACTTGTCTTAATGATAATTAATTAATCCCTTTTTTTTGGAAGAATTAATACTTCATTTTTCAAACTTTTATAGCATTTATTATTTTAAGCAAGCAAATATAAATATGAGTTTATATATATATATAGTACATGCAGAAGGTTTATGGTTCCAACACATGCAACTATAGCTAGCTTCATGAATTAATCAAGAAATGGAATATCCTCATATTACATATATTCATGTTATTTTTTGTAAACCTTTTATTCTTTGGAGTTCCTGATCAAATTTTATTTATGCACCTCAAAATCCAACATATGCATCTCTTCTGAGACCACCATATCTTAAACCACTAACAAACTGTTGGTCCTTGGTGGAGTATAACACAAATGTATGGGGGAGGGGAATGCACTTGTGTATGCAAATTCTTTCTTTTTGAACAAACAGTCTTATCAGGCAAGTTGTCTTACAGCAAGCCTGAGAGTGAACTTTGATAGATACTTGTCCTACTGATTACTATTGAGTGATCAGTTGGCTAAATATCTAAAAGAGTTGCTAAGTGCGGAATGTGGTTAGCCTTTTACTCAAAGAAATACTCCAAAACAATTTTTCTTAACTTACTAAGTTTGTCCAAAACAGTTTTTCTTAACTTACTGAGTTTTGCTCTTTGAAATATGAATGAATATAAGCACAATAATAAAGGCAGTAAGTAAATGGCACACAATTTATAGTGGTTCAGAGACTCAAGCTCCTACATCCACTTTCCCTGATTGAACAGGATAATTCCTTCACAATGGAATTAGCTTGTTTTGTAGTGCCAAGGTGCACTGATCAACAACACTCTCTTAGTGCTTTGATCCCTAGGATAATCTGAGTCCTAGTGCTCAATTTCTCTGAGTTAAGACCGTGTTTCACAATAACAGTCCTTAACTCCTCACTTCTACAACAAACACTCTCTTCACTAAATGAGATAAGGGTTTGAGGTTTGGTTCCAACTAGTAGAGATATCCTTTACAATAAGAACAGTTGTAAAGGCTTAGGATATCTCAATGCTAAGCTTTGGATGTTTACAAAGATTGGCTTAGCTAAATGAAGTGATTCAGGAAACTTGGGATTCTGAAGAATAGCTTGGTTTCCTTTGATTTGCTTGATGATAGTTTGATAACAAGTAGTTGGATGTTTGAATCCCTTGATCACTTCTGTATTTATAGGAAAATTTGAACAACTAACCGTTGGAGGGATAGCAATTCAAATATGTCTATTTGCAGCACCATTGAAACGGTTAAGAAGCTTGGCATCCTTTTATCCAGAGTGTAAAAGCTTCTTCAATGGTTGCTAGAATGAATGTGTTGACTTCTGAGAAATGCGGCTGAGATGACTTGTGTCAGTTTCCAAATATGCACATTTCCCAAGGTTGATTTGTGGCAAACTCTACACTCAACCAACGGTCAGATGGGACAAGTTCCCTGAACATTCCTGCTGCAACTTTAGAATGTTCCAACATTCATTCAATGCTTCTGTCTTTAATGCTCTAAGTCTTCAATGCTTGGTTCAGGCTTGATTGGCAATAAATGCTTCATTGAATGTGTCTTTTGTGACTCTAGCATTCAATGCACTTGATCATTGGCACTTTGATTGATCTGATGCAGTCTTTATCAATGCAACAGTCCTTGCCTTATCATTCTTTGATCCTTTCAGCCATGTTGTCCACTCAGTGAGCTTGTCTTGTAAGAACTCAGCAACTTTGGCCTAGAGACTTAATACTTATCAAGCTGCCTAACATTTCAGCTTTGGACAACTATCCTGAACTATAAAATCTCACAAAATTTCTGAGATTTTAGACTTAGGCAATTCTACTTACTCAAGTGTTCTGAGACAACTTGTCTGAACTAGACTTGAGAATATCTTAACTAATCTGAACATCATCAATCAGGGGTTTTGGTATCTAAATCAAAATCATTTTATTCCCAACAATTTCCCCCTTTTTGATGATGCCAAAACCTATTACAAAGGGAACTTGACTTATACTATACTTTACCTTCAGGATGAGTGGTCTGTTCAATTTTCCTGAAAGAAACTGTTTGCACAATAAATCAAGTAAATGTGTTATGTCAGGTTAGTTGAGATAATGAGTTGTTATCTCTTGATAGAAACATAGTGATCCTTTCATATAAATCAAAGGGCATTATAGATCAGAAAATTAAAAGGACTCACTAGACTGATATAACAGAATAACAACAATCATAAAAACCATAAAAACAGATAGAGATAGAATGAACTTATCCATTAGAGAGTTCCATCATCTTGAGGTGCAATGCCATACTGAGCCCAAACCCTCTTCTTCAACTCCCAGATGTCCTTGTTGGATCCTCTAGGGCCAGGCTTCATCTTCTCCATCCTCATGATATTAATGAACTCTTCCAGAATCTTTCCCTCATCAATAAGGTTCCCATTAAACTTTGGTGGCATGTACAGAATAGGACCAGGGGCCTTGAACTCAACTCTTGCCATCTCAGCTGCTGCAAACAGCTTCTGGTAGAGGTCCCTATGGTTCTCAAACATAAACTGCACAAAGACTTCATCTACACTCTCTTCAAGCCATTTCCCAATGACATAAAAGTCATATACAAAGATTCTCTTGGCCTCCTCCCATGCATCATTCAGTGAGATTGGAACCCACTTATCATGGTGAGGGTACTGAGTGTCCCATCTCTGCAGCATCTGTGGTTTGAGTCTTCTGTAAGAAGCCCTTCTTCTTGGAGCTTTAAAGTTAGCCCTCCTCTCATCTCTTGCCTTATTGGCCTCAACCAATTGATCCATTCTCTCTTTAGCCCTTTGAAGAGCTAGCTTCTCCTGTGTCTCTGGATCCTTTCCAAATCCTTCTTCAAACAGCTTAGAAGGATCATCAGCAAGCTTGGGCATCCTCACTTCAGGCTCTTTGTCCTGTTCTTCTTCTTCATCAACTTCTTCTTGAATTTCAGGCAACTTTGCTATCTTTTTCAATCTTTTAGACTGCCTCAGTGGAGTTGACTCTTCAGACTGGAATTCTGATGGAAGAGTCAGGCTGGTTGGGAATTCATTGAAGGCTTGCAATTCCTTCCTCTTTCTTTCAGAAGCTCTTGTCACCTTCCCCCTTACTTCAGCAGCCTTCTCCTTGGGGTCAAGTCCTGCTGATTCACCACCAGGCCTCTGAAGCCTTCTTGCCTGACTTTCCATGGCTGACATCATAGACTCCTTGACAGCAATCTGAATTTGCTCTTCCTCAGTCAAGTTTTCAATATTCATTGGGCCTTTGCCTTTCCCAATGTCTTCTACTACGACCTCCTCAACATTAGGGACCTTCTCCTTTCCCTTGGATTCACCAATCACCAAGGTTCCCTTTGCCCTAGCTCTCTCTCTTTCCCCCTTTTTGGCATTATCAAAACATTGGGGCTTTAACTCACTCATAGAGACAGAGAGATGTGAGTGAGGGATTTCAACTCTTGCAGCAAATAAACATTCTCATCATGAATGTTTTGCATCTTGTCATCTGCCATGCTTAAGAATGTGTGAACAAGTTTCATCTTCTGAGCAACTATGGCATCCAGAGTGGCTTTCAGTGATTGATCAAGTTTGGCCTGAAGTTGATCAGTGAGGTTGGCCACAACTTGATCAGACACTTTGGCCATAAGTTCAACAGTGAACTTCTCTGCAGCTTCTTTCACCATAGCAGCTTTCAATTCCTCAGCTTTCTTTCTCTGAGCTGCTGTCCTTTGCCTCAATGCATCCTTGATTGTCCTCCTTAGAGCTCTCACATTGTCCTTGTAGAGATTCTTGAGGCCCAGCTGCTCTTTCTTCACAGATTTTGTGAACTTCACCATCTCATCCTTTGCCTTTGTTACTTCTGTTGAAACTGTTTGCAGTCCAGTTTCAACTCCACAAATTCTTGCATCTAATGTGGGCAAAATCACCTCTTCTGAGCCAGTTAGCCTCATCTCCACAGAGGCTAAAGTTTTGCCTTGGCCATCTAGAGTATCCACTGTTGCAGCATGTGCTTTCCCAACTTCCCTGACCAGTGTATCCAACTTTTCTGATTGCTCTTCAATGATGGATGCAGTTTGAGTAGCAATCTGAAAACCAGCCTCAGTGGTATTGGCTTGTTCAAAGTACATCTTGTTCAAGGTGGACACATTTGCTGAGACTGCTTCTAGGTCAATGTCAGCATCAACTGGAATATCTGTGAGAGAAGCATCTGCAAAAATTTGTTCAATGGTAACAGCAACAGAATCTGTAAAACTAAGAGTGTTAGTGAAATCTCCCTCAACACCCTCATTTTTTCTTTCTCCCATAAGGCCTGATACATCAGCACATTCTCTCTCATTTTCAACTAGTTTCTTTTCTTCAATATCAACAGATAGACTCACATTCACTGGAGAATCAGGCCTCCTTTCACCAAGGGATTCATCAAGTTCAGATTTGACTTGAAGAATAGCCTGAGTCTCATATTGGGCTGCACCCAATATTTCAACTTCATCTCCCTCTATAATTGGTGCACTCAAGGAACCAGTAATCACACAATCATCCTCACCATCTCCCTCTGATTTTTCAACACTATCAGCCTTTTCAACTCCTTCCATTCCTAAACCTGACACCTCCATATCCTCAACAGGATCCACAGAGGGCAGTTGTTGGGAGATCACAGTGCTTGGGCATCCCAAGGCCACTGAGTCATCCTGAATGACTAAAGGCTGGTCAATGTCCAACTGTCCTGACATTGATGAGGCTTTAGCCAAACCAGCTTCTCCCATGGAAGTCTCAACATTGTCAAGCTATGCCTCAGGTTCAGAAGAACCATCCTTGGCCAATGCATCTTGGACTGAGTCACCATCTTTGGTCAACTCCTCTGAATGATCAGAGTCGTTAACAGAATGATAGGTCAAGTAATGTACCTGAGCAGAATTGAGGCCAGGAGGGTTGGGATTGGTGTTATCATCATCATCATCATTATCATCATCAGATGTGCTATCAGGATGCTTGATTCCTTGTGCAATTCTTTCCCTCTCAGCAAGCACCTTCTCATGAACAATGGTGCAAAACAAGGCCTCAGTGGTCAACACACTGGACTTCTTCACATTTGCAAAATGTAAAAGCCTGTTCTCTTCAACCTGCCACCAGCTAGCTCCTTTATCCTGAATAGCCTGAGCTATTTCCACCATAGTTCTATCCTTGATTTCAACAAGTGCCCTGAGATCATAGAACTGTTGTTGCAGCCTAGGATAAGCCTTCAATCCAGGATATAATTCATCCACATTAGCCTTGGAAATCTGCCTCAGCATCCCCTCATATGTGTACTCTTCACCACTTTCATCTCCATCAGAAGAATTGGTTTGGGATTAAGGAGGGTTGGATTGGGATTCAGGTAGGTTGGGTTCAGAAGGATTGGGTTCAGATGAGCTTATGACAATTTGGGATTCAGGTGCTTTTGAGAGCAATGTTCCTGAAGAGGTAATTGGAATGGCTGGAATGGGTGGGAGATTAACTGAAATTTGATCACCTTCTTGAATGACAGTTTCAAGAAGTTTAGTGTAGGATAGAAGTCTGGGATCAAGGGGGGAGAATTGTCTATCCTCAATGCCAGCTAATTCAGCCAACACATCAATACCTGACCTGTCAGGGGCACCTTCAGGAGAATAAACTTTCTTTCCAACAATTGGGGCATCTTCAGGAGTCTTGCACTCCTCTTCTTCATACCTTGATGGTGTTATTCTTTCAGATTGAATATCAGGAGAGTTGGCTTCAGGGCTGTTGGGTTTTGACTTGGACTTGGAGTTAGACCTACTTGCCTGTCTAATCTCCTTGAAGAATTCCTTCTTCTTCTTCTCCTCTTCCATCAACTTTTGCTTCTCAGAAGTTTTGATAATTCTCCTTCTCCTTTCTGACCTTGTTGGCTTATCAAGGTCTCTATACTCAGTCACAGCTTCAGGTTCCAGAGGGACAAACTCCCTGACTTATTCACTTTCTTCAGGAGGATTGGCTCCTTCTTCAGCAACTTTCTCAATTTCCTCAGAAGTGGCTCCTCCACTTCTTGACTGGCTTTCTGGAGAAGATTCACTCAAAATATTCTTCATCCTCTTCATCTTTGGTTGTGCTGTTGCTGGTTGAGCTTTTCTTTTTCTTGGAGAAGCTCTTGTTGCTGTTACTACAGTAACTGCTTTCTTTGAAGCTGCATCTTGCTTCCTCTTTTCTGTCTTGGAAGACAGCTTCCTGAACATCACCTTTTGAGCTGGAAAAGGCTTTGGCTTGGCTTGGAGGTGGGTATAATGTGCAAATCTTTCTAAGAGCAAGCTAGCTCCTGTGCAAAACTGGAGTCTCCCATCAACCACCACCTTGTGGTGCTTCACCTCCTTAAATTTGAATTTTTCATTCATCATCTTGTCCAGAATGAAACTTTTCCAATCAAACTTGACTCTCTTTTCAGCAGAGTCAATCACAGCAGCCATCACTCTCAGTTTTGGCATACTGATTTGTTCAACACGTCCAGAATGGCTCAACAAGCTCTTCACAACACAATCAAACAAGTTCCTATAAACTGGCTTTAAGGTGTTCTTGTTTTGAGCACTTACAAGTTTCTTGGGTACTATCATCCATGGATAGTAGAACTCCTGATCCTCTCGTTCTTTGTATACTTCTGGATTCTGGCCTTCAGAAGGTAGCCCAAAACTGGCATCTAGATCCTCAGCAGTGAAGATGATGGTATGTTGGCTTTCTTCATCTTCATCTTCCTCAGCATAAGTCAGCTTGGTGCATACATCACCCTTTTTGCCCTTCCATCTGAGATGGGCAAAGAATTCTGCCATGAAAGGATTCAGGCAGGAATCAGGCTTGGTGCCAAGAAATTTCTCAAGCCCTGCCTCCCTTAGCCATTGGAGGACTTGATGAACTTCTGTGTCAGGGCTATCAAAAGCTACCAACTTTTCAAACCAAAGAGAATTTGGGTTGCTAAGATAAGAGAAATCAATGTCCAAGGAGGAATCATTGAAATCTACAAGTTCTTCTCTCTTGATTTTGGGAGCCATGGATAATATGAGAATTGGGTAGGTTTTGGAGAAAAGTTGCAGGTTTTGAGAGGTTTTGAAAAACTTGAGAATTTGGAATTATGAGTGCGTGAGGAAGGAAGTAAAAATCGAGGAGTTTATATATGTGGGGAATTTATTAACCGTTGGTTAATAGATAATAACAGTGGGTAATAGTTAAAACCAATTGGATAAAGTGGGGTAGTGGGATTTAGGCGGTTTGATGGAGTTTTAATGCAAATCAATGGCCTTGATGATGGCTCAAGAATTCATGAAATCTTAATTAAGATTTTGCATTAAATGTTGAATTGCCATTTTGGTGGCAAAGATCTTTATAGCACACGCCATCCTAAAATGGCCTACTCTTAGACCAAGAAACCTTTTAAATGTCTAATCAATGCTAAAAATAGCAATAATTATCCAATTTACTCGGACAACCATCCTGAGATGTGTTTTGACTTCTTTCTTGGTCAAAATGTCTGACCAACATGCCTGAGTGGGTTCCAATGTTGCTGACTGGGTCCCACTAGGACAAAGCTCCTGACCAACATTGCTGAACATCATAAGGACAACTTTGCTGAGTTTCCCTTCTTGGCAGACTGTTTCAGTGAGGTTGGTCAACTTTGCTGAAGTTCATCTTAATGAACTTTCCCCTTCACATGAGCTTTCTTTCCTCATTTCTCCATCTTCCCTGGATCAAGTAAGCCCAATTCAGCTGATAATTCCAAGAACCTTACTTTAGCTAGAGGCTTAGTCAAGATATCAGCTTTTTGCTTATCAGTGTGAATTTTGACAAGCTTGATATCTTTCTTCTCCACATGATCCCTTATAAAATGATGTTTGATATCAACATGTTTGCATCTAGTGTGTAGCACTGGATTCTGTGAGATGGCAATTGCACTATTGTTGTCACAGAATATTGGCACTTCATTGGAGATGACTTTGTAGTCTCTAAGTTGCTGTCTGAGCCAAAGTATCTGAGCACAGCAACTTCCAGCTGCTACATATTCTGCTTCAGTTGTTGAAGTTGCAACTGTATTTTGCTTCTTGGAGAACCATGAGATAAGTTTGCTGCCCAGAAATTGACATGTTCTAGAGGTGGACTTTCTATCAATTCTACATCCTCCATAGTCTGCATCTGAATATCCAGTGAGCTCAATGTTGTCATCAGCTGGATACCACAATCCAAGATTCTCAGATCCCTTGAGATATCTTAGGATTCTTTTGGCAGCATCAAGGTGGCTCTTCTTTGGATTTGCTTGAAATCTTGCACATACTCCAACCGCAAATGTGATATCAGGCCTGCTTGCAGTGAGATATAGCAGGGATCCTATGATTCCCCTGTAGTTGGTGGAGTTTGTTGATTCTCCACTTTCATCAGGATCCATTTTCCAGTTAGTATTCATAGGGATTCTGACTGGCTTGCTTGTAGCACATCCAAATTTCTTGATCATGTCCCTTGTATACTTGGCCTGATTGATGAATATTCCTTTCTTAGATTGAGTAACTTGAAGTCCTAAGAAGAAATTCATCAATCCCATCATGGACATCTCAAATTTGCTTTGCATGAGTTTGGAGAATTTCTCACACAATTTCTCATTTGGAGATCCAAATATAATGTCATCCACATAGATTTGGACTAACAAAATATCATCTCCTTCACAGATTCTAAACAAGGTTCTGTCAACAGTGCCTTTGACAAAACCATGATCTAGAAGAAACTGTGATAAGGTGTCATACCAAGCTCTTGGAGCTTGTTTTAAGCCATAGAGGGCTTTCTTCAATCTGTACACCTTATCTCCTTCTTCAAAGCCTGGGGGCTGTTCAACATATACTTCTTCTTTGAGCACCCCATTGAGAAATGCACTCTTCACATCCATTTGATACACCTTGAACCTCATGTGAGCTGCATATGCTAAGAAGAGTTTGATTGCCTCAAGTCTGGCCACTAGAGCAAAGGTCTCATCATAATCAATCCCTTCAGATTGACAATATCCCTTGGCCACCAGTCTTGCTTTGTTCCTCACAATGATGTCATTTTCATTTTTCTTATTTTTGAACACCCATTTGGTTCCAATGACATCTTGATGAGTTGGCCTATCTACCAGCTCCCATACTTCATTTCTGGTGAACTGGTTCAACTCTTCTTGCATGGCTATGATCCAGTTGGTGTCTTGTAGTGCTTCCTCAATATCTTTTGGTTCCTGTTCTGAAAGGAAACAACAAAACAAGGCACTTTCTCCATGAAATCTTCTAGTTTTGATCCCTTCACTTGGATTACCAAGTATCAGGCTAGTTGGGTGGTCTTGCAACCAAGTCCTTCTAGACCTGATCCCTTCAGGAGGATTGTCCTCATTTGAGGTTGGATCACTAGACTCATTAAATTCAGGAAAGTTAATTGAAGGATCAAGCTCAGGATCATATTCAGGGGTATTGTCCTCATTGTCAGATAAGTTGACATTTTCATTGGTTCCCCTTGAATATTGGATCCATTTACTACCTCAGCATTGCCTGCTTCTTCATTGGTAGTTGTTACCTGGTTTTGAACTGGGATGGGGTCAGTCAGTTCAATTTCACCTTCAGGTTGGTTGTCTTCTGGTTGATTGCCATCAGGTAAGTTGTCCAGTATTTGATTATCATTAAGTTCAGGCTGGGCAATATCTACAAACACTGTCTCCTTGCTTTGAAGCCTTAGTCTGGTTGTTCTTTGTGTTATCTCATCAGTATTCAGGTTTTTATCCCTGAACTCATTAATAGATTCATCAAACACAACATGAGGTGTTTCTTCCACAATAAGGGTTTTGCAATTGTAGACTCTGTAAGCCTTGCTGATTTGTGAATATCCAACAAATATTCCTTCATCAGCTTTGCTGTCAAAAGCTTTCAATTGCTCTTTCCCATTATTATGAATGAAACACTTACAACCAAATATATGAAAATAAGCAACAGTGGGCAAACTACCTTTCCATATTTGATATGGGGTTTTACCTTGTCCTTTGGTGATTAAGGACCTGTTTTGAGTGTGACATGCAGTGCTAATGGCTCCAGCCCAGAACCTTTTAGGCAATTTGGATTCAGCAATCAATGTTCTTGCTGCTTCTTTCAAGATTCTGTTTCTTCTTTCAGCAACTCCATTTTGTTGAGGTGTTCTTGCTGCAGAAGTCTCATGAATGATGCCATTCTTGCTGCAGTACTCATTGATGAATGAGTTTATGAATTTAGTGCCTTTGTCTGATCTGATCTTGACAATACTTAGGCCCTTTTCATTACTCAATCTCTTCATCAATTCAGGTAGCTTGACTTGAGTCTCCTTTTTGTTCAGCAGGAATACCACCCAAGTGTACCTGGAAAAATCATCAACAACAACTAAAGCATATTTTCTTCCATTTATACTTACTGGTATAATTGGCCCAAATAGATCCATATGCAATAGTTGAAGAACTCTCTCAGTTGAGATGACAGGCTTTCCTTTGAATGAAGTTTTGATCTGCTTTCCTTCCTGACATGGCTGGCAAATATGTTCTTTGGTGAACACTAGATTTGGCAGCCCTTTAACTAGAGAGTTTCTTGCAATCTTGTTGATGGTTTTGAAGTTCAGATGGTTTAATCTTTTGTGCCACAGCCAGCTTTGCTCACTTGTGCTTTTGGCAACAAGACAAACTGCTTCAGGGGTTTTGCTCCAATCTGCAAAATAGACATTTCCCTTTCTCACCCCTGTTAGTAGCACCTGTTGTGTTGAGTTCTGTTTGATAATACATTCATTTGGTGCAAATTCAACACAATATCCTTTATCACAAATTTGACTTATAGACAACAAGTTATATTTCAGGCCTTGGACATATGAGACATCAGTAATTTTAACACTACCAATGTTTAATGTACCATAACCTCTTGTGATCCTTTGAGAGCTGTCTCCAAAGGTTACTGAAGGACCATCTTTTTTATGAATTCTGAGAGAAGCTCTTTGTTCCCAGTCATGTGTCTTGAACATCCACTGTCCAAGTACCATGTTATTTTCTTGTTGATGCTTCTCCTCTTCTTGTTGTCCTTGCAACCCTGCAAAGTCAAAATTTAGGTACCCTTTGAGTGTTGGGTCCTTGAGGGTTAGCTGTACCTTTTGGAACCCAAATCTGCCTAATTACTCTGATTGACTCAAAGTGACTGACTTGGTTTCCATTTACATCTACATACACAGTTTGACCCTTAAATGTCTTGGGTGGTTTCTGTGTATAGGTGTTAGCCTTGTAAGGTTCAGGAGAGTTGGTGAATTTCTTTGGGACATTTCTCCTGAAGTTACTAGACTTAGGTGCAGCTTGGTAAGACCTTTGAGGATAGGGGCTTGGATGGCCTTTTCCTTTTGGCATGTAAGGTCCAGGCTTCCTGAAGGTTTTATACCTGTCCGAGGGGATTGGCCTTAATCCATTCAGTTGAGGTTGCCTCATTTGAGTTGGCCTTTTCTGTACAGATTTTGGACAACTCCTCTGATGAGGATTCAGATAGGTTGGCCTTCCATTGGTTCTACCTTTCTGAATCTCATTTCTCCTGTAACCAATGTTCTTAACCTTTTCCTTAGGTATGGGTTTAGAAGCATTGTTTACTTGAGTTGGTATAAAGATACCTTTACCCTTGTCCTTGATCAATGGTTGATTTACTTCTATTTCATTTTGTTGTGCCACTGATCTTACAAAAGTCATCTTAGAATTGCTTGATGAAGCAATACTAAGACCAGGTGAGGGTTCAAATGGATTACAGCCTAATCCACCCTTTTGAGCAAATGGTCTTTAAAATCCTTGAATTTCCTCTATTGCCTTAGCAGATTTGTTCAAGGCAGACATTTTCATTTTTAAGCTCCCCTCACTTAATTTTAGAGTATCAAACTCACTTGAGATATTGTCAAATTTAGCTTGAAGAATTCTAAGATCAAAGTTCTTTTTCCTCAAGGCCAGTTCTTGCTCATCAATCAACTTTTGTTGTTCAATGACTTTGAGAGACATTTCATCATGTTCTCTCATAGTCTGTTGATACAACTCAGTTGATTTAATGTCAAACTCTGGTTCAGGAAGGTTGGGAGTTTGAGCTTTAGAATTCAGTAGCTCATTTTCTCTAAGTGCCATATTGCATACCTCTTGTAGCCTGGTGAAATCCTCAAGTAACTTTCCAAAGTTGAGTTTCAAGTGGATTTCACTAGACTCATGTGTGTTATTAGAAGAACTTAAAGAATTAGAAGATGAACATACCTCTTCATTTTCAAATGCCATTTGACAGTCATCATCACTGTCACTGTTGGAGAACAGTCCATCATCAGAAGAGTAGACACTCTCTTCACTTGCTGAATCCCCAGCTATCATGGCCTTTCTGTTGTTCAGCCTTTTGTCTCTTTTGTTTTGCCTTTCTTTTCTTTCTTTTGCACTCAGGTCTGGACAATCATACTGAAAGTGACCCTTTTTCTGGCAGTTGTAACACACATCTTCATCATCATTCTTCTTGCTTGAGGACTCCTTCCTCCTTGATGATGATGGTTCAGCTTTGCTGTACTTCTTTCTGTCAGCATATCTTTCTTCCTTCTTCTCATCAGAGACTTTGTCCTCTGATTTGTTATCAGGAGAACTGAATCTCCTTCTGGTTCTGTTGGCTTGGTAGAACTTCTTGTATCTACCAAATCTGGAGTTGAGCTTCTCAAATCTCCTAGCCATGAGTGCCAGCTCCTCCTTCATTTCAGATTTTGAAACAGATTGAGAGGATCTTAGAGTACTCTTCTTTTCTGTTTCAGCAGCTTTGAAAGCAACACCTTTGCTTGAGGAGGATGGCTCATCATGCACTTTCTTTCTGTTCAAATCAAACTCATATGCTTTGAGTTCAGAGAATACTTGCTGCATGGGCATGTTGTCAAGATTGCTAGTGTTTTGCATCATAACTGAGTATATGTCCCACTTGGATGTGAGACTTCTCAGAATCTTCAAAGCAACCTCTCTTTTGGTGGTGTTAACAGCACCCCCTGGAACTGCATTGTTAGCCATTTTAACAGAAATAATATTAGATAAACACAAATAGGTTTTTCAGAAATTTGGATCAGTTCAGTGACCACATAAATATTTGTGATTTTGAAAATCAGTGATTTTCAGAGTCAGTGGTCTATGAACCCCTGCTCTGATACCACTTGTTGGTCCTTGGTGGAGTATAACACAAGTGTATGGGGGGGGAATGCACTTGTGTATGCAAATTCTTTCTTTTTGAACAAACAGTCTTATCAGGCAAGTTGTCTTACAGCAAGCCTGAGAGTGAACTTTGATAGATACTTGTCCTACTGATTACTATTGAGTGATCAGTTGGCTAAATATCTAAAAGAGTTGCTAAGTGCGGAATGTGGTTGGCCTTTTACTCAAAGAAATACTCCAAGTTGATTTCTGAAAAACACAGTTATCAGGGACTTTGTCCAAAACAGTTTTTCTTAACTTACTGAGTTTTGCTCTTTGAAATATGAATGAATATAAGCACAATAATAAAGGCAGTAAGTAAATGGCACACAATTTATAGTGGTTCAGAGACTCAAGCTCATACATCCACTTTCCCTGATTGAATAGGATAATTCCTTCACAATGGAATTAGCTTGTTTTATAGTGCCAATGTGCACTGATCAACAACACTCTCTTAGTGCTTTGATCCCTAGGATAATCTGAGTCCTAGTGCTCAATTTCTCTGAGTTAAGACTGTGTTTCACAATAACAGTCCTTAACTCCTCACTTCTACAACAAACACTCTCTTCACTAAATGAGATAAGGGTTTGAGGTTTGGTTCCAACTAGTAGAGATATCCTTTACAATAAGAACAGTTGTAAAGGCTTAGGATATCTCAATGCTAAGCTTTGGATGTTTACAAACATTGGCTTAGCTAAATGAAGTGATTCAGGAAACTTGGGATTCTGAAGAACAGCTTGGTTTCCTTTGATTTGCTTGATGATAGTTTGATAGCAAGTAATTCGATGTTTGAATCCCTTGATCACTTCTGTATTTATAGGCAAATTTGAACAACTAACCGTTGGAGGGATAGCAATTCAAATATGTCTATTTGCAGCACCATTGAAACGGTTAAGAAGTTTGGCATCCTTTTATCCAGAGTGTAAAAGCTTCTTCAATGGTTGCTAGAATGAATGTGTTGACTTCTGAGAAATGCGGCTGAGATGACTTGTGTCAGTTTCCAAATATGCACATTTCCCAAGGTTGATTTGTGGCAAACTCTACACTCAACCAACGGTCAGATGGGACAAGTTCCCTGAACATTCCTGCTGCAACTTTAGAATGTTCCAACATTCATTCAATGCTTCTGTCTTTAATGCTCTAAGTCTTCAATGCTTGGTTCAGGCTTGATTGGCAATAAATGCTTCATTGAATGTGTGTTTTGTGACTCTAGCATTCAATGCACTTGATCATTGGCACTTTGATTAATCTGATGCAGTCTTTATCAGTGCAACAGTCTTTGCCTTATCATTCTTTGATCCTTTCAGCCATGTTGTCCACTCAGTGAGCTTGTCTTGTAAGAACTCGGCAACTTTGGCCTAGAGACTTAATACTTATCAAGCTGCCTAACATTTCAGCTTTGAACAACTATCCTGAACTATAAAATCTCACAACATTTCTGAGATTTTAGACTTAGGCAATTCTACTTACTCAAGTGTTCTGAGACAACTTGTCTGAACTAGTCTTGAGCATATCTCAACTAATCTGAACATCATCAATCAGGGGTTTTGGTATCTAAATCAAAATCATTTTATTCCCAACACAAACTCCCGCGAGAAGCCAAATATCATCGTCACACTGTTTCAAGAATCCCATATTCTTGTAGAAATTTATTGTTCATTTTCCTGTCGACGGAGACCTGACGGAACTAGAGAAAACCCTGAGTACAAGGTTTTCGTCGACTTTATCATGAGAAATGTGCTGCTACCGATGCAGCGCCTTTTCCGAGGTTCTGTTGACTCTGAAAAAGGTCACCGTTTCGGGAACCCTAACCAACGTAACTTTAAATTCGAGAACAATTCTGAAATTGGTGCCTCCACCTCCTCGTATGGCCCAAAAAAGATCCTCTCCCATGCTTCTTCTCATGGGCGGACCCAGAACTAGGTGGTTAGGGGGGCAATTGAATATTGTTAACATTATTAAATGTTCGATAATAAAATTAAAATATTCATATTTAAAAATTTATCTGGGTCTATAATCTATAATCATCTAAAAATTAAAAAAATTAATGAATGATAATTTTTTGTTTATTTATCATGCACAAAATTTGCACAAAATGAGCACATACAGATCGTGCACGAAATGTGCACGTACGTATCGTGCATAAACCTTTTGCATGTGTTGGAACCAAAAACCTTCTGCATGTACTTTATATATAACTTTTTTTTTGGAAGAATTAATACTTCATTTTTCAAACTTTTATAGAATTTATTATTTTAAGCAAGCAAATATAAATATGAGTTTATATATATATATATATATATATATATATATATATATATAGAGTGAGAGAGAGAGAGAGAGTACATGCAGAAGGTTTATGGTTCCAACACATGCAACTATAGCTAGCTTCATGAATTAATCAAGAAATGGAATATCCTCGTATTACATATATTCATGTTATTTTTTGTAAACCTTTTATTCTTGGGAGTTCCTGATCAAATTTCTCATGATTTTGTTGAATGCTTTTCGGACCTAGTTGGAGGCTCGAATTCAACCAATAATTTTATTTACACCCCTCAGAATCCAACATATGCATCTCTTCTGAGACCACCAAATCTTAAACCACAATCAAACTCCCGCGAGAAGCCAAATATCATTGTCACACCGTTTCAAGAATCCCATATTCTTGCAGAAATTTATTGTTCGTTTTCCTATCGACGGAGACCTGACGGAACTAGAGAAAACCCTGAGTACAAGGTTTTCGTCGACTTTATCATGAGCAATGTGCTGCCACCGATGCAACGCCTTTTCCGAGGTTCTGTTAACTCTGAAAAAGGTCACCGTTTCGGGAACCCTAACCAACGTAACTTTAAATTCGAAAACAATTTCGAAACTGGTGCCTCCACCTCCTCGTATGGCCCAAAAAAAATCCTCTCCCTTGCTTCTTCTCATGGGCGGACCCAGAATTAGGTGGTGAGGGGGAACAATTGAATATTGTTAACATTATTAAATGTTCGATAATAAAATTAAAATATTCATATTTATAAATTTATCTGGGTCTATAATCTATAATCATCTAAAAATTAAAAAAATTAATGAATGATAATTTTTTGTTTATTTATCATGCACAAAATTTGCACAAAATTTACAAAAAATGTGCACATACAGATCGTGCACGAAATGTGCACGTACGTATCGTGCATAAAATGTGCAAATGACATTAGTATTTTCTCACTTTTTCATTGCTTAGCCAGAAATGAATTGTGTTAATTCATATTAATTGTCATTACGAAAGTGATAAGGTTGGTGGAGAGTTATTTAAGGGATATGATTGGGGCTGGAATAGGATGTCAATGCAAAATATTAATAATATTTATTGTATTCGGGTTTTAATTGGTATTTAATTTATTATTTTTGTAAACGGGTTTTAATTGGTATTTAGTTTATTATTTTTTTTAACTGGTATTTATTGTGTTAAATATTTGGAACTATTATCCAAGTCTTATATATTCAATATAAAAATTACAAGCCCATTCAATATATTTTTCCGAAATAAAAAGATATCACATCATTTCAAGCAAATGCCTTATATTCCATCCAAAAAAAAAGTCCAATATTAAATTATTGTAAGAAAATTGCACTTTTTGCTCCCGTAAAAATCTGATCAATGCACTTTCGAAAAATAAAAAAAAACGTGAGATATTTATTTCACTACAAAATAATTTGAAAATGGCATCGGGGAAGGCATCGGATCTGCCGTCCCCAATGATGAAGGCAACGGCAAAGGCATCGGCAGTGTGCCGATGCCAATATGCTCGATGCTATTTAAATGGCATCGGATTTGGGGAAAACCGTTGCCTTTTGGCATCGGGGGGACAGCCGATGCCAAATTGCATCGGGCTCACTGCCGATGCCTTTTCGCATCGGGGACAGCCGATGCCATTTCGCATCGGGGCCCACTGCCGATGCCATTTTATTAACATTTAAAAAAGACGAATCTGGGTTTCGAACCCAGGTATCGAGGCCACCAACAACCACCCCCCACCGCTGGGCCACCCCAATTCTCGGAAATCTGGCATTTTTCGCGAATTGTGGGGTTCGAACTCGGGACCTCGCGGTCTCGAAGGCTTTTGAGCGCCCCCTGTGTGCCGTTTAGGCTAGGAGCTTTTAGTCGACATGTTGTGAATGCAATTAACATATATTCAATTTAATTTGAGTTTTTAATTCTTTAATTAATTCAATCCATTCTAACTTTAATTGTTGCTTATTAAAAATTATTTATCAAAGCATATCATAATTATTTCTAAATTATATTTTTCAAATTAACTAAATTATGTTTTTCAAATTAAATAATTTAATTACGGTATCATATCACACTATTTAAATTTATTCTAATCCTCAATTTTCAACATTTAAATTCATTCTAATTTTTAATTTCACAACATTATAATTACATACAACATTGAATATAATTATTTTCACTTATACATTTAAATTTATTATAATCACATCATTTAAATTCATTCTAATTTTCAATTCACAACATTAAATATATATAATTATTTTCACTTATCCATTTAATTAAAAATATTTTCATCTATTATAAAATTATTCTCTAGTTCATTTTCAATTAAAATACACTTATCTAATACGGAGTACTAGTGAATACTTTTTTTTTTTTAATTGCAGAGAATAAGCTTGATTAATTTCCTAATTGTTGTAGTATATTATATATAATGTTCGTTTCACTCTGATCAGGAGTAATGCTAAATTCATAAGTCATTCTAACTTTAATTGTTGCTTATTAAATTATTTATCAAAGCATATCATAATTATTTCTAAATTATGTTTTTTATATTAACTAAATTATGTTTTTCAAATTAAATAATTTAATTACGGTATCAATTCACACTATTTAAATTTATTCTAATCCTCAATTTACAACATTTAAATTCATTCTAATTTTTAATTTCACAACATTATAATTACATACAACATTGAATATAATTATTTTCACTTATACATTTAAATTTATTATAATCACATCATTTAAATTCATTCTAATTTTCAATTCACAACATTAAATATATATAATTATTTTCACTTATCCATTTAAAAATATGAATTCACTTATCCATTTAATTAAAAATATTTTCATCTATTATAAAATTATTCTCTAGTTCATTTTTCAATTATGGAGTCAAAATCCACGCAAATATACATGACATATATAGAAATGATATTGAGACCATTTAATGGGCTCCTTATGGAGTCAAATGATGATGTGTCATTATCTACATCATTATATTTACTTACATAATTAACACTATTTTATGTAAATTTAAAAAATTAAAGGATATTCCTATAAAATTAGGAAACGTAGGACAAAGATACCATAATCAAGATTACCAATGCTAATTATTTTGATTTTTTAATTAATCAAGATTAATTATTTTGATTTTTTAATTAATCAAGATTAATTATTTTAAGATTTTTTAAAATTATTTATTAACGTGTTTATTATCAGTATATAATTATTAAATTAAAAAAAAACCATACATTTATATATATAATTTTTTTAATAACAAAAAAATTAAAATTAAAGTTATAAAAATAATTAATTGAAAAATAATGACTACATTAATTAAACTAAATCATAAACTCTAAATTCTAAAAAAAAATCATAATTTTCAATTTTAGGGTTTCAGGGTTTAGGGTTAAGAGGTTTAGGGTTTTAGGATTTTAGGGTTTAGGGTTTTAGGGCGACGGAGAAGGCATCGGGCCCACTGCCGATGCCATTTTGCATCGGGGGGGCCGTTACCAAATGGCATCGGGGACCACTGCCGATGCCATTTTGCATCGACCATTAAATGCCGATGCCATTTCGCATCGAGGCCCACTGCCGATGCCATTTTGCATCGGCCATTAAATGCCGATGCCATTTTGCATCGGCCCGCCTGCCGTTGCCAATTGCCGTTGCCTTTTGGGCAATATTTTGTAGTGTTTAAAGGGCCTAGTCAACCTAAAACCTCATTTAAAATCTTCTTAATTTTTATTTAAATGACCCTCTTTTCAAATAATAGACTGTTTCAAGAATCCCATATTCTTGCAGCAGTTTATTGTTCGTTTTCCTGTCGACGGAGACCTGACGGAACTCAAGAAAACCTTGAGTACAAGGTTTTCGTCGACTTTATCATGAGCAATGTGCTGCCACCAATGCAGCGCCTTTTTCGAAGTTCTGTTGACTCTGAAAAAGGTCACCGTTTCGGGAACCCTAACCAACGTAACTTTAAATTCGAGAACAATTCCGAAACTGGTGCATCCACCTCCTCGTATGGCCCAAAAAACACTACAAAAACGCTCGTTTTTGCCGACGGACGTATACCGACGGATTACCTTTCCGACGGCTGTACCGACGGATTACCGACGGAATTCAAAGTCAGAAGACTCTACCGACGGAATTCAATTTCCGTGGGCTTTCCGGACGGAATGCCGACGGATATGCCGACGGACATTCAGAACTCTCTACACGGTGTCGTTTTTGGGTCACCGGCCGACGGATTTTTCAGTCGGTATTGTAAATTTCCGTCAGTAACCGACCCGCATTAACTAACCGCCTCTTGATCGACTCCCAAAATTAAATCTGGTCATTACCGACGGAAATTTCCGTCGGTAACCGACCCGCATTAACTAACCGCCTCTTTATCGACTCCCAAAATTTAATCTGGTCATTACCGACGGAAATTTCCGTCGGTAAAGGCAATTTTTTTTGTATATAAACTGAAGAACAGATTACTTCTTTCTCTTTCGAGAGAAAGAAGGTCGATCCCCCCCCCCCCCCGCCTCCTCACTCCTCGATCCCTCCTCCCTGTTTCTATCTCCTCTATTGCGCGAAGAAGAGGCTCTGCCGAGGTGTTCTCTCAACTCAATTAGAAAATCTATACGTTACGCTTTCTTAATTTGTTAGTAATTAATTTTTAAGTTATATTGTATTGCCTATAATTATGAATTAAATTGCATGTGTTAATTTAAATTGTTATATAAATTCATATGAAATTGTTTGTAGTTGATGTATATAGTTAATTATTTTGAATGTATGTAGTTGATATATCTAATTAATTAGTTGATATTGTAAGTGGATAATTGCCTATATATAGCTAGTTGATGTATATAGTTATTTATAATAAATTAATGTGATTTGTTAAGATCGATATTGCATGTTTTGCATAATTGATGTTATATATATAGTTGATATTATTGTTTAATTTGCATATACGTTGGAGTGGAGTTAATTACATAATTAAATTATGATATTGTAACTTATAATTAGCTCGATTAATATTGTTGATTTACTAATTATGAAATTATTGATTAAATTAGGGGCTTTGTTAATTATATTAGGAAATTGTTATTTTAAAGTTAGAAAAAATTGTTACTAAATTTATTAGGTTATAGATTGTTAATTAAAATAGAAAATTGTTAATTAAAATTGGAAATTATTGAATAAATTAGTTATTGTTGAATAAAATAGGAAATTAGTTATTGTTGAATAAAATAGGAAATTATTTATTAAAATAGGTTATTATTGATTAAATTAGGTATTGTTGATTGAATAAAAAATTATTTATTAAAATAGGTTATTGAATAAAAAATTATTGATTAATATTGTTGATTTACTAATTATGAAATTATTGATTAAATTAGGGGCTTTGTTAATTATATTAGGAAATTGTTATTTTAAAGTTAGAAAAAATTGTTACTAAATTTATTAGGTTATAGATTGTTAATTAAAATAGAAAATTGTTAATTAAAATTGGAAATTATTGAATAAATTAGTTATTGTTGAATAAAATAGGAAATTAGTTATTGTTGAATAAAATAGGAAATTATTTATTAAAATAGGTTATTATTGATTAAATTAGGTATTGTTGATTGAATAAAAAATTATTTATTAAAATAGGTTATTGAATAAAAAATTATTGATTAATATTGTTGATTTACTAATTATGAAATTATTGATTAAATTAGGGGCTTTGTTAATTATATTAGGAAATTGTTATTTTAAAGTTAGAAAAAATTGTTACTAAATTTATTAGGTTATAGATTGTTAATTAAAATAGAAAATTGATAATTAAAATTGGAAATTATTGAATAAATTAGTTATTGTTGAATAAAATAGGAAATTAGTTATTGTTGAATAAAATAGGAAATTATTTATTAAAATAAGTTATTATTGATTAAATTAGGTATTGTTGATTGAATAAAAAATTATTTATTAAAATAGGTTATTATTGATTAAAATAGGTTATTATTTAGGGATTAAATTTTAATTTATTAGATTATTGTTTTTTATTAAATTAAGAAATTTATTATTAATTAATTAGTATTATATATATAATTTATTAATTTAAATGTTTAAATTAAATAGATGACTGGAAATGGTGCTGGTGCCTCTGGTGGCTCGGGATCTCACGGGGCCTCCGGGTCACGTAGCCGATCGAGGAAGAGTCGATCGAAACTTAGACCCGAGGCGCCGGCGCCTACACTGCCACAAACACCATTATCGTCGCCTCCGCCACCCATTCCACACCCGTCTCCTGATCAGCCGTCGTCTCATTCGTCTGTCCGGGACCATCCTGTTGTTCCTGCTCGGGATGGCCGGGAGCGCATTTGGGTTACAGGTGGAGGAGTGTAAGTAATTAAATACTTTTATTGTTTAATAATTAATAATTAATTAATTTCGCATTCGTTTTAATTTATAATGTGTTTTGTTTGTTAATTAATGTCACAGATTGTTACCTGGTAACGAGGTCTCCAGGGCATGCACGATTGCTTTTGGCTCTTTACCGATCTCTGCGGGTGCAATTACCTGGTAGAAGGTCCCAAAATAAAAAAAGTTGGCGTACTTCGAGGAATTTCAGGTAGTAATTGATTACTTAATTATTTAATTAATGTTTGTTAATTTTTTCAATAATAAACAATTTATTATATGTGCAGAAACAAACCACACTTGGGATCGAAATATGTACTCAGACCAGGCTATGTTCAAGTATTTCTGTAAATCGGCGCAAGAGCGGTATAAGGATTTAATGTACGAATGGAGAATGGCATGGCGGAGCGTTGGGACGACGCAGAGCTTGGGTAAGGATGATAATGATGTTGTGTTGTGGGATTCATTGACGAGGGAGTGGCTGGATCCTGCGTACATCAGGAAGTGTGAGATTGCTAAGGCCAACCGGAGATCCGACGTTGGGGGTGGGATGTCCAGGCATCGGACTAGAGTCCGGTCCATCCTTGAGCAGTCGATGGTCATTGTAAGTGTTTATTAATTTCAATAAATTTAATTATATATTTAATATATATAATACATAAATTTAATTATTAGGAACGGGATACGGGGCGTGTACCCACTCACTTGGACCGGATGAGCATTGCTCATCCGTTTAATGCTGATACACAGCAATCCACATACGGGCGCACAACTAACCTCCACGTAAGTAATAAAATTGTTTAATTAAATACATTTTTTATAATTTATTCTATTAATTTAAAATTATTAATTATGTAGTTGGAGATGAACCGGAGGATGGCCGAGATCGGAACTCAAGTCGACCCTACTCAAGCCGGAACCAGCAGTGCCCCTACAGTCGAGGAGGTGGACCGGGCTTATTTGGAAGTTGCCCCCACCACCCGCAGACGAGTTCTGGGCCTTGGTCGTATGAGCGCTGATGTCAGGTCCGGCACTGGTCCGTCCCAAACGGCATCGCAGGGTTCCGTATCTTACACCCCAACTCCTGATGTGACGATGGCACAATTCAACCATTTCATGCATGTGATGCATGTGAATATGGGTCGAGAGATTGGGTGGTCGGACGAGAGGATCGAGGAGGTTTATCAGAGAACCATGCAAGCTCCTCTACCGACGGCGTCTGTTCCCCCAGGCGCCCCCCCAGCCTCCTCAGCCCCCCCAGCCTCCTCAGCCTATGTCCCGACCATGCAGCAGGATGATGACATCGTCGATCTGGGTCAGCAGTTTGTTGGCAACGAAGACATTGATTTGTGGAGCTTTGGTCAATGAGTGTCTTTGAACAATTTTATTTTTTATTTCTGTTGAACAATTTTATTTTTATGTCTCATAGAACTATTTATTTTTATGTCTTGTAGTTAGTTGTTTAATTTTAGTTATGTGTGTTTTATGTGTTAAGAATGTGTATATTAATTTTAGTTATGTTTTATGTGTGATTTTGGATGTGATATGTATTGGATCTTCATTTATGTTTGAATGTACTCTGTTTTTTCATGTTTGTGTTTATGTGAATGTGAATGTGATGGGAGACTCTATGTGATAGATAAACAACATTTTCATTGAAAATTGCCTTGAAGAAAGGCTGTTGTTGTGGTTACATTACATGCATACACTTAGCATTACATAAACTTAGCAATACATATTAGAGGCATAAATTTAGCAATACATATTAGAGACATAAACTTATGATTACATCCAGCCTATAAATTTGAACATATAGGGTAGAACACATAATATTATGGTCATGATAAGAAAGTTTCTCTGCTTCTTTAGCTCTTGAACTTGTCCAGCTTGAAATTCTACTTCTGATGTTAGGTGATCAGATGAATCCTTATAGATTTCACCAACTACTTTTGCATTATTCAGCTTGTTGTTGAGCTCTTGATTTTCAAGCAAAAGTGAGTCAATTCTCCTCACCATGCCCGGAAACATTCCGTGTGAACACGTTCCTTGTCCGTGGATTTCGTGTTCATCGACCCAAACAAAAAAGGAGCATCCAAGACCACTTAGTGAATCTGGGCAAGTATAAAATAGTCTACCTCTGCTTTTTTCTTGCTTCGAAATGCACACACGAGCTTCTTTTCCACAATGGCATACCACAATTTTCATGAATGTGGAAGATGAAGACATGAGTTTCTGTATTTTTTTTGTTTTTTGATGTTTGTTAAGAAGTAGGTTGTTTTGAGTGTGTATATATTTTTCTTCTGTAATTTTTATTTTTTTTATACGCGTCTTTTACCGTCGGAAAGGTATTCCGTCGGTATAGACACATGTTCAATGCCGACGGATAATTTCCGTCGGCAATGTAAATACCGACTGAAATTTGTTCAACGGAATCTGACTGATTTGACATGCATTTGAAATCGTTGGTACCGACTGAAATTATCCGTCGGTATTGACAATACCGACGGAATTTAGGCGAGCGATATACCGACGGACTGACATTTTCGTCGGCATGTAGTATTGAAAAATGATCCAGAACCTCAAAACACGCGAAAATTTTGGAGTGGAGCAAAAAATTAAGGGAAAATTTTGGATTGGAGCGAAAATTTAAGGTATGTTTTTCTATTAATTAAGTGTACATAGTTTAATTTTCAGTGTGTAATTTTAATTTGGTGTTTAATTTTCTAGTGTGTAATTTTACTACATAGTTTTTACTTTTAGTGTTTAATTTTTAGTGTGTAATTTTAATTTGGTCAAATTATTTAACAGATGGAATTGCCGGATCGTCGGTGGATGTATTGTACTCCTAGGCTCGTTTTAGGAAATGTGAATGTTGAATTTTATGATAAACTCGTGTCATTTGTTGAATTTGCAAAGCTACACCCACATTACATGTCTGAGGATCGTATTAGGTGTCCGTGTAATGCTAAGAAATGTAAGAATAGATCATTTAAAAGCATTGATGAAGTCTTATGCCACGTTGTTATGAATGGGTTCGTTGATAATTACTATAATTGGACAAGTCATGGCGAACAACGGTGGCCTTATAATTTTGATCAAGTCTTGTACTATTACACTACTGCAATTTATGAACAACCAGTACACGTTGAGCATGTCGGCACCAGTAACGATCAAGAGTTTGGGGTGGAAGAACCCGATATGTATCAAACAATGGTGATGGAAGCCGATATGTCAAATATAGAGGAGGAACCAACGGATGAAGCATTTCAGTTTTATGAGATGCTCAAATTAGTCGATCAAGATTTGTACCCATGGTGTGATTCTCATTCTCAGTTGTCATTTAATGCTCGACTTATGGCTATCAAGACAGAGAACAAGCTATCTAACAGAGCATATGAGCAAATGACACAATTATGTAGTGATATTTGTCCTGTCGATAATAAAGTACCTACGACGTTTCATCAGAGCAAACAACTGATGAAGAATATGGGTTTGCCGGTTGAGAAGATTGATTGTTGTGTGAATGGTTGCATGTTATACTGGGGTGATGACGATAGCGATCTTCTTATGTGTAGAATGTGTGGCCATCCCCGGTACAAAGAGCCACGACGGAAGGGACCAGGTGGTCAATCGAGCAAGACAAAAAAGAAAGTGCCACATAAGAGGATGTATTATCTTCCTATCATTCCTCGTTTAATGAGATTGATTCAATCTAGTGCTACAGCTCAACACATGACGTGGCATGCAAGAAATTCTGAAGATACTGAGGCTGGGGATATGAGACATCCGTCCTACTCTGAAGCCTGGAAACACCTTGATAACGTGTTTCCAGGATTTTCTTGTGAACCGAGGAATGTGAGATTAGGCTTGAGTACTGATGGTTTTGCACCGTTTGGGAGTTATGGAAAGAAGTATTCTTTGTGGTCGGTGATACTGACTCCGTATAATCTACCTCCATGGATGTGCATGAAACCTCAAACAATGTTTCTGACTGTATTGGTGCCTGGTCCGTCGAATCCAAAGCATAAACTTGATGTTTATCTCCAGCCTCTTATTAAAGACTTGATCTTCCTATGGGATAACGGAGTCCAAACGTATGATGTTTCTAGGAAACAGAACTTCACGATGCATGCTGCTTTATTGTGGACCATTAGCGACTTTCCTGCATATGCTATGTTGTCCGGGTGGAGTACAGCCGGAAAGCAAGCTTGTCCGTATTGTATGGAATATTCTGAAGCTTTCAGTCTCCCGAAGAGTAGAAAAGTTTCATGGTTCGATAATCACCGAAGGTTTTTACCTCGAGATCATCCATTTCGAAGGAATAAGGTGGACTTCACGAAGAATAGAACAGTCACAAACAATCGACCGTCCCTTCGAAATGGTATTTTATACATTTAACATATTTTTTTGGGTTACATTTATTCTAACATTTATTAATCGTACAGGACAAAGTCTGTTACATGAGATTGAGTGGACGGGTTTGAAAAAAACTACGGAGGAAAATGCAGAAGAACACAACAAAGGAATCCCAGGTAACTGGAAGAAAAAGGGTATTTTTTGGGACTTGTCATATTGGAGTTCACTATTGCTCCGACACAATTTGGATGTCATGCACATTGAGAAGAATGTGTTTGACAATGTGTTTCACACAATCATGAACACAGAAGGCAAGACGAAAGATACTCCAAAGTCCAGGGAAGAGTTGAACACTATCTGTCGCCGTGATGAGTTGGAACAGGATACCCGTACAGGTAAATATCCAAAGGCTTGCTACACACTAGATAAGGCACAAAAACAGGAATTGTGTAGGTGGATTAAAGAGTTAAGATTTCCAGACGGCTACGTGTCAAACATGAGTCGATGCGTAGACACAACAAAAGGCAAAGTTGCAGGGTTGAAGAGTGATGATTGTCATGTTTTTATGCAGCGCTTGATACCTATTGCGTTTCGAGAATTTCTTCCACTGAATGTGTGGAGGGCTGTCACTGAATTAAGTCTCTTTTTTAGAGATTTAACGTCTACAACAATCAAGGTTGATGATATGAATCGTTTGGAACGAGACATTCCAGTTATTTTGTGTAAGTTGGAACGTTTTTTCCCACCTAACTTCTTTGACTCGATGGAACACTTACCTGTTCACTTAGCGTATGAAGCTAGGATTTGTGGTCCAGTGCAGTACAGGTGGATGTACCCATTTGAGAGGTGAACAATTCTATTTCTCTCATTTAATTAGTTTTTAGTATAAGGAGCCTTATTTTAATTTGTTAACTATTATAATTTTAGGTATCTCCACAACTTGAAGCGCAATGCTAAACAAAAGGCAAACGTCGAAGCATCGATTGTTAATGCGTATTTGAATGAAGAGGTTGGCATGTTTTGTTCATATTATTTTGAAGACCATGTCAACACGAGGATCAGGAATGAACCACGTAACTTCGATGGTAGAGGTACGCAACAAGAAGTCGATGACATGCTCTCTGTATTCAAGTCTAAGGGGCGACCTATAGGAAAAGCCACTGAACGATATTGGTCAACAAACACAGAGGCTGAAATAGCACAAACGTACGTGTTATTGAATTGTGATGAAGTTCAGCCTTACATTGAGTAAGTATTTCATATATTTATCATCTAATTAAATAGCACTAAACGTGCGTCATTTATCATCTAATTTTGTTGTGAATTATTAGGATGCATACACAAGAACTACGACATGCAGATCAAAACATCTCAGATAGAGACATAGATACTAGTCTTCAACGTCAATTTGCCCGATGGTTCCAACGTTATGTGAGTATCATTAATTGAATTTTACGTGAATAAATAATTATTTTGATTAATGTTAATTTTAACTGTACGTATAGGGACAATCGCACGATTTTCAGAGCCGGTTCTTACAGGATCTCAGCCAAGGACCACTACGGCGTGTGAGGACTTACAACGGCTATATTGTGAAAGGCTACAGGTTTCATACATCAGAGTATGCATCAACAAGAACGACTAACAATAGTGGTGTTTGTCTTAGGGGTGCGAATTACAATGCAGATGCAAGTGATTACTTTGGGGTGTTGCACGAAGTCGTTGAAATTGAATATCCGGGATATCCAGTGAAAACCGTAATGTTGTTCAAGTGCCATTGGTTTGACACATCCCCTTTAGGAACCAAAATTCATCCGGAGTACAAGCTTGTGGATGTTAATTCGAAAAGGAAGTATAGCGGGGATGATCCGTTTGTATTTGCCTCTCAGGTATCTCAAGTCTACTACTGCACGTAATCAGGAGCTGGAAAACGTAATAGATCAGAATGGCACGCTGTTTGCAAAGTGAAGGCAAGGTCAATGGTGGAGGTCCCCCAAAAGGAAAACAACGATGAAGATGAACCTCCGTTTCAAATGGAACAAATAGAGAATCAAACTGAAGTGTTTGCGGGAGATTTTAATCTTTCGGTAGACTTGACGACTGCAAATCCACAATTAATTGTTATTGAAAACGATAGTGGACATGAGGAGGAGGATGAACATGACGAGAGGGAGGATGAAGAAGATGAGGATGAAGAAGATGAGGAGGAAGAGGAAGATGTGGCAAATAATGAAAATGAAGACGAAGATGAAGATGAAGATTAAATTAATGTAACCTAGCTATTTTATTTTGTACAATTTATAAGATTTCATTATTTATCATTTGGTTATAACTTATAATTTAATTATTTATCATTTGGTTATATTATTAACTTATAATTTAATTATTTATCATTTGGTTATAAAAATCCAATGGCGACGGAACATATTCGTCGCCATTTCCGTCGCTAACGGTAACGAGCCAAAGCCGACTGAAAGAATCCGTCGCCATGTCCGTCGCTATCGGCACCGACCCAAAGCCGACAGGCATATCCGTCGCCATTTCCGTCGCTAACGGCACCGACCCAAAGCCGACCGAAATATCCGTCGGCATATCCTTCGGCATTTCCGAATATAAATGTAACTTTCTCTCATTTCACGCGTTATTTCCCCCACTCCACCTTCTTATTTTCTCTCTCTGTCTCTCCCTCTCCCTCTCCCCCACCCCCACCCTTCTTAATGAACCTCTCCACCATAGGAAGCGGCGGCGACGCGGCGGGATTGCGGCAATTCTTGGAGGAAAGAGGCGGTGAATCTTTACAGCAGTACACACTTCGCTACTGGTATGCACTCACTTCGATCTCAAACCGTTGAATAATTAAGAATTTTGTTGTTGGTAGTGTTATATTTCCTTTTGGAATTTGAAGAAAAAATTATTTTATTTGGAAGGGAAAAGAAAGAATCGGGTGAATTATTTTTTTTAATGAAGATTACGACTATCATTATTTGTTTGCTTTTATTGTGTGAAACGGACTTTTATGTATGAGATTGAATTTATTCTTGAGTTTGTATTTTACTTTATAATCTTTATATCAAAATACAATTCAAATAAAATTATAATACTTCATAAAATTTGTAAATGTTAAAAATAATCTTATGTATAAGTCCTTCTTATAAATTTCTTTTTTTTAAATATTAATATAATAAATCTCTTCGAACATTATTTAAATTTAAATAAGATCGTCGAACATTGATTATATGATTTATATGAAAGATCTTCAAATCCGTAAACAAACATAGCCTTATGCTGACGGTTTTTAAAAATCTTTTATATGCCTATGTAAAACGGGGAACCTGTTTGGTTTATGGCCGATAGGCGATAGTGATTCATTGTTTTTCACTTTGCTCTCCTTCTCATTTGCTGCCGCGCCTTACCAAAGGTCTCACCCTACAAAGCGCGTTTTAAAATAAGGTGATTTTTTCAATTTTTAAACTCTTTTCAAAATCTGCTAAATTGATTTTGAGATCTAACTCTTGATTTGAACCTATCATGTTTATTGCTCGGTTTTTGTACCGATGGTTGTGCTGAACCAACTTGTATTCGTCTGTTGTTTGAAATAGAATTAGGAGAATGACGGATTCTGGGGAAGTTGAAACAACAATAATATCAATGGATTATTGTAGAGCTATTTCTATTTCTATTAGCAATAGTATTACTTCTTACAAGATAAATTATTCTATCCCTTGCAAACACAAATTAAAAAGAAAAAAAGAAAAGCATTAACAAATTTGAATTATTGATTTATTTATTGTACTCTAAATCTCTTATCTTTGAACTACCAGCATGACCGAAACTATGCGAGCCTAATGAAGTTACTTGATCTCTGTTGAGGTATGTTCAATTTTTATGATAATTTAATTTATGTTTAAATATATAAAATGACGATTGAATCTTGATTCTTTGGAATTGATTTTGAAATGGCAGGGATGGAGTCGAGTCAGCGAAGGACAATTTAATATACTCCACGGTACGTATTAATATACTCACATTCTTGTTAAATTATTTCTCATATAAGTTTTTGTTAATGTTTACTACGTTGTTTTAATATTTCAGAGAGCTTTTTCAACCATTCTAGTGAGGGGTATAGTTGTCATAATCAGCAGCAAAATTCTATTTGCTTCTTACTTGATCGATCCTCTGCCAATTCCGGAACACCATTAGATTCCTTCGATGCCTTAGCACTCTGGTCTACATCATCAAGTTTTTGCTGTTTGCTCAAGCAAAGGACGGCGATTTTGTTTATTCTGTTGGATCTAATATAGATTTGTGTATTGAATTATTTAAGCAATTTTGATCGGGTCGGATCCCGATCGCAAATAAAATTTTTTTTTAATTTTTTGGTACTTACCGACGGACTATTCCGTCGGTTTAGCGTCGGTAATACCGACGGGCGAGCCGACGGAATATCATTTTTTTTTAAAAAGTTTGATACTTACCGACGGAAAATTCCGTCGGTAAGTTAAAATAATAAAATTTAAGTCCAAAATATACCGACGGATCTACCGACGAAAACTTGATTTGGGATCCGTCGGTACAGGCGACCCGGTTTGAAAACAGGTTGGCTTGACTGCCGACGGAATTGAATCCGTCGGTACAGGCAACCCGGTTTGAAAACGAGTTGGTTTGAATCCGTCGGCATATACCGACGGATGCATATTTTCCGTCGGTAACCACTACCGACCAATTCATTGACGACGGATGAAATCCGTCGGTAAGAGCCAATACCGACTGAATATCCGTCGGCATAACCGTCGGTAAAACACCTTTTTTTTGTAGTGAAAGATCCTCTCCCATGCTTCTTCTCATGGGCGGACCTAGAACTAGGTGGTGAGGGGGGCAATTGAATATTGTTAACATTATTAAATGTTCGATAATAAAATTAAAATATTCATATTTATAAATTTATCTGAGTCTATAATCTATAATCATCTGAAAATTAAAAAAATTAATGAATGGTAATTTTTTGTTTATTTATCATGCACAAAATTTGCACAAACTTTGCACAAAATGTGCACATACAGATCGTGCACGAAATGTGCACGTACGTATCGTGCATAAAATGTGCACATGACATTAGTATTTTATTCACTATAAGAAAAAAAAAATTGTCACATATTTTCGTCACATTATAAAATGTGTCATATATATTTGAATTAATTTGTATAACTAAAATATTAGAAATTCAAATATATTTTTAATATTAATATTTGAACTAAAGTACATATCTTAGTAGCCCAACTAATAATTGCAGCAAGAATATGTGATTCTTGAAACGGTGTGACGATGATATTTGGCTTCTCGCGGGAGTTTGATAGTCCTCTACGATTTTGTGGTCTTAGAAGAGATGCATACATTGGATTTTGAGAAGTGTAAATCCAATTTGTCGTTGAATTAGAGCCTCTAACTTGGTCGGAAAGGCGTTCAAGAAAATCATGGGAAGGAGCTCCCAAGAATAAAAAGTTTACAAAAAACAGCATGAATGTAATGCGAAGGTATTCCATTTCTTGATTAATTGATGAAGCTAGCAATAGTTGCATGTGTTGGAACCAAAAACCTTCTACATGTACTTTATATATAAATTTTAATGAGTTTGTAGACTAAAAGCTTGACTTAATGATAATTAATTAATCCTTTTTTTTTTGGAAGAATTAAAACTTCATTTTTCAAACTTTAATTTATAGAATTTATTATTTTAAGCAAGCAAATATAAATATGAGTTTATATATATATATATATATACACATGCAGAAGGTTTATGGTTCCAACACATGCAACTATAGCTAACTTCATGAATTAATCAAGAAATGGAATATCCTCGTATTACATATATTCATGTTATTTTTTGTAAACCTTTTATTCTTGGGAGTTCGTGATCAAATTTCTCATGATTTTGTTGAATGCTTTTCAGACCTAGTTGGAGGCTCGAATTCAACCAATAATTTTATTTACACCCCTCAGAATCCAACATATGCATCTCTTCTGAGACCACCAAATCTTAAACCACTATCAAACTCCCGCGAGAAGCCAAATATCATCGTCACACCGTTTCAAGAATCCCATATTCTTGCAGAAATTTATTGTTCGTTTTCCTGTCGACGGAGACCTGACGGAACTAGAGAAGACCCTGAGTACAAGGTTTTCGTCGACTTTATCATGAGCAATGTGCTGCCACCGATGCAGCGCCTTTTCCGAGGTTCTGTTAACTCTGAAAAAGGTCACCGTTTCGGGAACCCTAACCAACATAACTTTAAATTCGAGAAAAATTTCGAAACTGGTGCCTCCACCTCCTCGTATGGCCCAAAAAAGATCCTCTCCCATGCTTCTTCTCATGGGCGGACCCAGAATTAGGTGATGAGGGGGGACAATTGAATATTGTTAACATTATTAAATGTTCGATAATAAAATTAAAATATTCATATTTATAAATTTATCTGGGTCTATAATTTATAATCATCTAAAAATTAAAAAAATTAATGAATGATAATTTTTTGTTTATTAATTATCATGCACAAAATTTGCACAAATTTTGCACAAAATGTGCACAAAATGTGCACAAAATGTGCACATACAGATCGTGCACGAAATGTGCACGTACATATCGTGCATAAAATGTGCACATGACATTAGTATTTTCTCACTTTTTCATTGCTTAGCCAAAAATGAATGGTGTTAATTCATATTAATTGTCATTACGAAAGTGCATGATCAGGTTGGTGGAGAGTTATTTAAGGGATATGGTTGGGGCTGGAATAGGATGTCAATGCAAAATATTAATAATATTTATTGTATTCGGGTTTTAATTGGTATTTAATTTATTATTTTTGTAAACGGGTTTTAAATGGTATTTAGTTTATTATTTTTTTTAACTGGTATTTATTGTCTTAAATATTTGGAACTATTATCCAAGTCTTATATATTCAATATAAAAATTACAAGCCCATTCAATATATTTTTCCGAAATAAAAAGATATCACATCATTTCAAGCAAATGCCTTATATTCCATCCAAAAAAAAGTCCAATATTAAATTATTGTAAGAAAATTGCACTTTTGCTCCCGTAAAAATCTGGTCAATACACTTTCGAAAAAAAAAAAAAAAACGTGAGATATTTATTTAAAGGGCCTAGTCAACCTAAAACCTCATTTGAAATCTTCTTAATTTTTATTTAAATGACCATCTTTTCAAATAATAGACTGTTTCAAGAATCCCATATTCTTGCAGCAGTTTATTCTTCGTTTTCCTGTCGACGGAGACCTGACGGAACTCAAGAAAACCCTGAGTACAAGGTTTTCGTCGACTTTATCATGAGCAATGTGCTGCCACCGATGCAGCGCCTTTTCCGAGGTTCTGTTGACTCTGAAAAAGGTCATCGTTTCGGGTACCCTAACCAACGTAACTTTAAATTCGAGAACAATTCCGAAACTGGTGTATCCACCTCCTCGTATGGCCCAAAAAAGATCCTCTCCCATGCTTCTTCTCATGGGCGGACCCAGAACTAGGTGGTGAGGGGGGCAATTGAATATTGTTAACATTATTAAATGTTCGATAATAAAATTAAAATATTCATATTTATAAATTTATCTGAGTCTATAATCTATAATCATCTGAAAATTAAAAAAATTAATGAATGGTAAATTTTTGTTTATTTATCATGCACAAAATTTGCACAAATTTTGCACATACAGATCGTGCACGAAATGTGCACGTACGTATCGTGCATAAAATGTGCACATGACATTAGTATTTTATTACTTATAAGAAAAAAAAAATTGTCACATATTTTTCATCACACTATAAAATGTGTCATATATATTTGAATTAATTTGTATAACTAAAATATTAGAAATTCAAATATATTTTTAATATTAATATTTGAACTAAAGTTCATATCTTAGTAGCCCAACTAATAATTGCAGCAAGAATATGTGATTCTTGAAACGGTGTGACAATGATATTTGGCTTCTCGCGGGAGTTTGATAGTGCTCTACGATTTTGTGGTCTTAGAAGAGATGCATACGTTCGATTTTGAGAAGTGTAAATCCAATTTGTCGTTGAATTAGAGCCTCTAACTTGGTCGGAAAGGCGTTCAAGAAAATCATGGGAAGGAGCTCCCAAGAATAAAAAGTTTACAAAAAACAGCATGAATGTAATGCGAAGGTATTCAATTTCTTGATTAATTGATGAAGCTAGCAATAGTTGCATGTGTTGGAACCAAAAACCTTCTACATGTACTTTATATATAAATTTTAATGAGTTTGTAGACTAAAAGCTTGTCTTAATGATAATTAATTAATCCTTTTTTTTTGGAAGAATTAAAACTTCATTTTTCAAACTTTTATAGAATTTATTATTTTAAGCAAGCAAATATAAATATGAGTTTATATATATATATATATATATATATATATATATACATGCAGAAGGTTTATGGTTCCAACACATGCAACTATAGCTAACTTCATGAATTAATCAAGAAATGGAATATCCTCGTATTACATATATTCATGTTATTTTTTGTAAACCTTTTATTCTTGGGAGTTCGTGATCAAATTTCTCATGATTTTGTTGAATGCTTTTCAGACTTAGTTGGAGGCTCGAATTCAACCAATAATTTTATTTACACCCCTCAGAATCCAACATATGCATCTCTTCTGAGACCACCAAATCTTAAACCACTATCAAACTCCCGCGAGAAGCCAAATATCATCGTCACACCGTTTCAAGAATCCCATATTCTTGCAGAAATTTATTGTTCGTTTTCCTGTCGACGGAGACCTGACGGAACTAGAGAAAACCCTGAGTACAAGGTTTTCGTCGACTTTATCATGAGCAATGTGCTGCCACCGATGCAGCACCTTTTCCTAGGTTCTGTTGACTCTGAAAAAGGTCACCGTTTCGGGAACCCTAACCAACGTAACTTTAAATTCGAGAACAATTTCGAAACTGGTGCCTCCACCTCCTCGTATGGCCCAAAAAAGATCCTCTCCCATGCTTCTTCTCATGGGCGGACCCAGAACTAGGTGGTGAGGGGGGCAATTGAATATTGCTAACATTATTAAATGTTCGATAATAAAATTAAAATATTCATATTTATAAATTTATCTGAGTCTATAATCTATAATCATCTGAAAATTAAAAAAATTAATGAATGGTAATTTTTTGTTTATTTATCATGCACAAAATTTGCACAAATTTTGCATAAAATGTGCACAAAATGTGCACATACAGATCGTGCACGAAATGTGCACGTACGTATCGTGCATAAAATGTGCACATGAAATTAGTATTTTCTCACTTTTTCATTGCTTAGCCAAAAATGAATGGTGTTAATTCATATTAATTGTCATTACGAAAGTGATAAGGTTGGTGGAGAGTTATTTAAGGGATATGGTTGCTGCTGGAATAGGATGTCAATGCAAAATATTAATAATATATATATGCACCATACCCACCAAATCAAGTTCGATGCACTCACTTTTTAACCGCTTTTTCTTTTCTTCTCTTTTCTCCCATCCTTCTTTCTCTTCTTTTTTCAATGGCAGTTCTATTTTATTATTATTAATTTAAAATCAATCCAAAAATTAACTAAGAAACACCACGACAAAATCTCTCAACATAAACCCCAGAACTTGGATTTTACTAGAAATCTCAATTTTTTTTTTTAAGAATGAAATCTCAATCCAAAGAATAACTGAAGACGACTTCATCATTTTTGTGGAACTCTAGCCTCAGTCATCTCTTCTTAAAGCCTTTATTAGTATTTATTGTTGTTGATCCACAACTTCTTGATTATTTTTCTGTGCATTGTTACAAATGGTTCATGTCTATTAGTTTATGAAAATATATTGTTTAATGAAAATCGGTATTTAAATGTGTAGTTTTATTTTATTGAAAAGTTGTAATTTTATTATTGAAAAGTGTGATTCTTTCTTATTGAAAAGTGGTAACTATTATTATTAAAAAGTGGTGTCTTTTGTTACGAAAAATAGTAATTTTGTTATTGAAAAGTGGTAATCATTATTATTGAAAAGTGGAAATTTTGTTATTGAAAAGTATTAACCATTATTATTGAAAAGTGATAATTTTATTATTAAAAAGTGGTAACTATTATTATTGAAAAGTGGTAATTTTGTTCTGAAAAAGTGGTAACTATTATTATTGAAAAGTGGTGACTTTTGTTACTGAAAAGTGGTAATTTTGTTAATTAAAAAAACAATATTTTTTTTACTGAAAAGTTTAAAAAAAAAAAAAAAGTTGATAAACAATGTTTTTTTTTTTTTTACTGAAGAGGTTAAAAAAATACATCATTTTTATGTTGACTGCAAGTTTCGAACCTGGATCTATTAATAGGCCGATGTTAGGTTATCCACTGCACTAGGCATTACTTTGTTTTAAAATTACGCATTTTATTGTGACGGTGCACCCTACGCACCAGAGCCCAACTCTAATATTTATTGTATTCGGATTTTAATTGGTATTTAATTTATTATTTTTGTAAACGGGTTTTAATTGGTATTTAGTTTATTATTTTTTTTAACTGGTATTTATTGTCTTAAATATTTGGAACTATTATCCAAGTCTTATATATTCAATATAAAAATTACAAGCCCATTCAATATATTTTTCCCAAATAAAAAGATATCACATCATTTCAAGCAAATGCCTTATATTCCATCCAAAAAAAAGCCCAATATTAAATAAAAAATCTGGTCAATGCACTTTCAAAAAAAAAAAAAAATGTGAGATATTTATTTAAAGGGCCTAGTCAACCTAAAACCTCATTTAAAATCTTCTTAATTTTTATTTAAATGACCCTCTTTTCAAATAATAGACTGTTTCAAGAATCCCATATTCTTGCAGCAGTTTATTGTTCGTTTTCCTGTCGACGGAGACCTGACGGAACTCAAAAAAACCCTGAGTACAAGGTTTTCGTCGACTTTATCATGAGCAATGTGCTGCCACCGATGCAGCGCCTTTTCCAAAGTTCTTTTGACTCAGAAAAAGGTCACCGTTTCGGGAACCCTAACCAACGTAACTTTAAATTCGAGAACAATTCTGAAACTGGTGCATCCACCTCCTCGTATGGCCCAAAAAAGATCCTCTCCCATGCTTCTTCTCATGGGCGGACCCAGAACTAGGTGGTGAGGGGGGCAATTGAATATTGTTAACATTATTAAATGTTCGATAATAAAATTAAAATATTCATATTTATAAATTTATCTGAGTCTATAATCTATAATCATCTGAAAATTAAAAAAATTAATGAATGGTAAATTTTTGTTTATTTATCATGCACAAAATTTGCACAAATTTTGCACATACAGATCGTGCACGAAATGTGCACGTACGTATCGTGCATAAAATGTGCACATGACATTAGTATTTTATTACTTATAAGAAAAAAAAAATTGTCACATATTTTTCATCACACTATAAAATGTGTCATATATATTTGAATTAATTTGTATAACTAAAATATTAGAAATTCAAATATATTTTTAATATTAATATTTGAACTAAAGTTCATATCTTAGTAGCCCAACTAATAATTGCAGCAAGAATATGTGATTCTTGAAACGGTGTGACGATGATATTTGGCTTATCGCGGGAGTTTGATAGTGCTCTACGATTTTGTGGTCTTAGAAGAGATGCATACGTTGGATTTTGAGAAGTGTAAATCCAATTTGTCGTTGAATTAGAGCCTCCAACTTGGTCGGAAAGGCGTTCAAGAAAATCATGGGAAGGAGCTCCCAAGAATAAAAAGTTTACAAAAAACAGCATGAATGTAATGCGAAGGTATTCAATTTCTTGATTAATTGATGAAGCTAGCAATAGTTGCATGTGTTGGAACCAAAAACCTTCTACATGTACTTTATATATAAATTTTAATGAGTTTGTAGACTAAAAGCTTGTCTTAATGATAATTAATTAATCCTTTTTTTTTGGAAGAATTAAAACTTCATTTTTCAAACTTTTATAGAATTTATTATTTTAAGCAAGCAAATATAAATATGAGTTTATATATATATATATATATATATATACATGCAGAAGGTTATGGTTCCAACACATGCAACTATAGCTAACTTCATGAATTAATCAAGAAATGGAATATCCTCGTATTACATATATTCATGTTATTTTTTGTAAACCTTTTATTCTTGGGAGTTCGTGATCAAATTTCTCATGATTTTGTTGAATGCTTTTCAGACTTAGTTGGAGGCTCGAATTCAACCAATAATTTTATTTACACCCCTCAGAATCCAACATATGCATCTCTTCTGAGACCACCAAATCTTAAACCACTATCAAACTCCCGCGAGAAGCCAAATATCATCGTCACACCGTTTCAAGAATCCCATATTCTTGCAGAAATTTATTGTTCGTTTTCCTGTCGACGGAGACCTGACGGAACTAGAGAAAACCCTGAGTACAAGGTTTTCGTCGACTTTATCATGAGCAATGTGCTGCCACCGATGCAGCACCTTTTCCGAGGTTCTGTTGACTCTGAAAAAGGTCACCGTTTCGGGAACCCTAACCAACGTAACTTTAAATTCGAGAACAATTTCGAAACTGGTGCCTCCACCTCCTCGTATGGCCCAAAAAAGATCCTCTCCCATGCTTCTTCTCATGGGCGGACCCAGAACTAGGTGGTGAGGGGGGCAATTGAATATTGCTAACATTATTAAATGTTCGATAATAAAATTAAAATATTCATATTTATAAATTTATCTGAGTCTATAATCTATAATCATCTGAAAATTAAAAAAATTAATGAATGGTAATTTTTTGTTTATTTATCATGCACAAAATTTGCACAAATTTTGCATAAAATGTGCACAAAATGTGCACATACAGATCGTGCACGAAATGTGCACGTACGTATCGTGCATAAAATGTGCACATGAAATTAGTATTTTCTCACTTTTTCATTGCTTAGCCAAAAATGAATGGTGTTAATTCATATTAATTGTCATTACGAAAGTGATAAGGTTGGTGGAGAGTTATTTAAGGGATATGGTTGCTGCTGGAATAGGATGTCAATGCAAAATATTAATAATATATATATGCACCGTACCCACCAAATCAAGTTCGATGCACTCACTTTTTAACCGCTTTTTCTTTTCTTCTCTTTTCTCCCATCCTTCTTTCTCTTCTTTTTTCAATGGCAGTTCTATTTTATTATTATTAATTTAAAATCAATCCAAAAATTAACTAAGAAACACCACGACAAAATCTCTCAACATAAACCCCAGAACTTGGATTTTACTAGAAATCTCAATTTTTTTTTTTAAGAATGAAATCTCAATCCAAAGAATAACTGAAGACGACTTCATCATTTTTGTGGAACTCTAGCCTCAGTCATCTCTTCTTAAAGCCTTTATTAGTATTTATTGTTGTTGATCCACAACTTCTTGATTATTTTTCTGTGCATTGTTACAAATGGTTCATGTCTATTAGTTTATGAAAATATATTGTTTAATGAAAATCGGTATTTAAATGTGTAGTTTTATTTTATTGAAAAGTTGTAATTTTATTATTGAAAAGTGTGATTCTTTCTTATTGAAAAGTGGTAACTATTATTATTAAAAAGTGGTGTCTTTTGTTACGAAAAATAGTAATTTTGTTATTGAAAAGTGGTAATCATTATTATTGAAAAGTGGAAATTTTGTTATTGAAAAGTATTAACCATTATTATTGAAAAGTGATAATTTTATTATTAAAAAGTGGTAACTATTATTATTGAAAAGTGGTAATTTTGTTCTGAAAAAGTGGTAACTATTATTATTGAAAAGTGGTGACTTTTGTTACTGAAAAGTGGTAATTTTGTTAATTAAAAAAACAATATTTTTTTTACTGAAAAGTTTAAAAAAAAAAAAAAAGTTGATAAACAATGTTTTTTTTTTTTTTACTGAAGAGGTTAAAAAAATACATCATTTTTATGTTGACTGCAAGTTTCGAACCTGGATCTATTAATAGGCCGATGTTAGGTTATCCACTGCACTAGGCATTACTTTGTTTTAAAATTACGCATTTTATTGTGACGGTGCACCCTACGCACCAGAGCCCAACTCTAATATTTATTGTATTCGGATTTTAATTGGTATTTAATTTATTATTTTTGTAAACGGGTTTTAATTGGTATTTAGTTTATTATTTTTTTTAACTGGTATTTATTGTCTTAAATATTTGGAACTATTATCCAAGTCTTATATATTCAATATAAAAATTACAAGCCCATTCAATATATTTTTCCCAAATAAAAAGATATCACATCATTTCAAGCAAATGCCTTATATTCCATCCAAAAAAAAGCCCAATATTAAATAAAAAATCTGGTCAATGCACTTTCAAAAAAAAAAAAAAATGTGAGATATTTATTTAAAGGGCCTAGTCAACCTAAAACCTCATTTAAAATCTTCTTAATTTTTATTTAAATGACCCTCTTTTCAAATAATAGACTGTTTCAAGAATCCCATATTCTTGCAGCAGTTTATTGTTCGTTTTCCTGTCGACGGAGACCTGACGGAACTCAAAAAAACCCTGAGTACAAGGTTTTCGTCGACTTTATCATGAGCAATGTGCTGCCACCGATGCAGCGCCTTTTCCAAAGTTCTTTTGACTCAGAAAAAGGTCACCGTTTCGGGAACCCTAACCAACGTAACTTTAAATTCGAGAACAATTCCGAAACTGGTGCATCCACCTCCTCGTATGGCCCAAAAAAGATCCTCTCCCATGCTTCTTCTCATGGGCGGACCCAGAACTAGGTGGTGAGGGGGGCAATTGAATATTGTTAACATTATTAAATGTTCGATAATAAAATTAAAATATTCATATTTATAAATTTATCTGAGTCTATAATCTATAATCATCTGAAAATTAAAAAAATTAATGAATGGTAAATTTTTGTTTATTTATCATGCACAAAATTTGCACAAATTTTGCACATACAGATCGTGCACGAAATGTGCACGTACGTATCGTGCATAAAATGTGCACATGACATTAGTATTTTATTACTTATAAGAAAAAAAAAATTGTCACATATTTTTCATCACACTATAAAATGTGTCATATATATTTGAATTAATTTGTATAACTAAAATATTAGAAATTCAAATATATTTTTAATATTAATATTTGAACTAAAGTTCATATCTTAGTAGCCCAACTAATAATTGCAGCAAGAATATGTGATTCTTGAAACGGTGTGACGATGATATTTGGCTTATCGCGGGAGTTTGATAGTGCTCTACGATTTTGTGGTCTTAGAAGAGATGCATACGTTGGATTTTGAGAAGTGTAAATCCAATTTGTCGTTGAATTAGAGCCTCCAACTTGGTCGGAAAGGCGTTCAAGAAAATCATGGGAAGGAGCTCCCAAGAATAAAAAGTTTACAAAAAACAGCATGAATGTAATGCGAAGGTATTCAATTTCTTGATTAATTGATGAAGCTAGCAATAGTTGCATGTGTTGGAACCAAAAACCTTCTACATGTACTTTATATATAAATTTTAATGAGTTTGTAGACTAAAAGCTTGTCTTAATGATAATTAATTAATCCTTTTTTTTTGGAAGAATTAAAACTTCATTTTTCAAACTTTTATAGAATTTATTATTTTAAGCAAGCAAATATAAATATGAGTTTATATATATATATATATATATATATATACATGCAGAAGGTTATGGTTCCAACACATGCAACTATAGCTAACTTCATGAATTAATCAAGAAATGGAATATCCTCGTATTACATATATTCATGTTATTTTTTGTAAACCTTTTATTCTTGGGAGTTCGTGATCAAATTTCTCATGATTTTGTTGAATGCTTTTCAGACTTAGTTGGAGGCTCGAATTCAACCAATAATTTTATTTACACCCCTCAGAATCCAACATATGCATCTCTTCTGAGACCACCAAATCTTAAACCACTATCAAACTCCCGCGAGAAGCCAAATATCATCGTCACACCGTTTCAAGAATCCCATATTCTTGCAGAAATTTATTGTTCGTTTTCCTGTCGACGGAGACCTGACGGAACTAGAGAAAACCCTGAGTACAAGGTTTTCGTCGACTTTATCATGAGCAATGTGCTGCCACCGATGCAGCGCCTTTTCCGAAGTTCTTTTGACTCTGAAAAAGGTCACCGTTTCGGGAACCCTAACCAACGTAACTTTAAATTCGAGAACAATTCCGAAACTGGTGCATCCACCTCCTCGTATGGCCCAAAAAAGATCCTCTCCCATGCTTCTTCTCATGGGCGGACCCAGAACTAGGTGGTGAGGGGGGCAATTGAATATTGTTAACATTATTAAATGTTCGATAATAAAATTAAAATATTCATATTTATAAATTTATCTGGGTCTATAATCTATAATCATCTGAAAATTAAAAAAATTAATGAATGATAATTTTTTGTTTATTTATCATGCACAAAATTTGCACAAATTTTGCACAAAATGTGCACATACAGATCATGCACGAAATGTGCACATACGTATCGTGCATAAAATGTGCACATGACATTAGTATTTTCTCACTTTTTCATTGCTTAACCAAAAATGAATGGTGTTAATTCATATTAATTGTCATTACGAAAGTGATAAGGTTGGTGGAGAGTTATTTAAGGGATATGGTTGGGGCTGGAATAGGATGTCAATGCCAAATATTAATAATATTTATTGTATTCGGGTTTTAATTGGTATTTAGTTTATTATTTTTGTAAACGGGTTTTAATTGGTATTTAGTTTATTATTTTTTTTAACTGGTATTTATTGTCTTAAATATTTGGAACTATTATCCAAGTCTTATATATTCAATATAAAAATTACAAGCCCATTCAATATATTTTTCCGAAATAAAAATATATCACATCATTTCAAGCAAATGCCTTATATTCCATCCAAAAAAAAAAGTCCAATATTAAATTATTGTAAGAAAATTGCACTTTTGCTCACGTAAAAATCTGGTCAAAGCACTTTCGAAAAATAAAAAAAACATGAGATATTTATTTAAAGGGACTAGTCAACATAAAACCTCATTTAAAATCTTCTTAATTTTTATTTGAATGATCCTCTTTTCAAATAATAGACTGCTTCAAGAATCCCATATTCTTGCAGCAGTTTATTCTTCGTTTTCCTGTTGACGGAGACCTGACAGAACTCAAGAAAACTCTGAGTACAAGGTTTTCGTCGACTTTATCATGAGCAATGTGCTGCCACCGATGCAGCTCCTTTTCCGAGGTTCTGTTGACTCTGAAAAAGGTCATCGTTTCGGGTACCCTAACCAACGTAACTTTAAATTCGAGAACAATTCCGAAACTGGTGTATCCACCTCCTCGTATGGCCCAAAAAAGATCCTCTCCCATGCTTCTTCACATGTGCGGACCCAGAACTAGGTGGTGAGGGGGGCAATTGAATATTATTAACATTATTAAATGTTCGATAATAAAATTAAAATATTCACATTTATAAATTTATATGGATCTATAATCTATAATCATCTGAAAATTAAAAAAATTAATGAATGATAATTTTTTGTTTATTTATCATGCACAAAATTTGCACAAAATGTGCACATACAGATCGCGCGCGCACGAAATGTGCACGTATGTATCGTGCATAAAATGTGCACATGACATTAATATTTTATTCACTATAAGAAAAAAAAATTGTCACATATTTTTCGTCACAATATAAAATGTGTCATATATATTTGAATTAATTTGTATAACTAAAATATTAGAAATTCAAATATATTTTTAATATTAATATTTGAATAAAAGTTCATATCTTAGTAGCCCAACTAATAATTAAGAAATAAGTTACGGAGTAAAAGTTAATTTAATAACTAACTAATTAATTGAATAATATATATATATATATATATATAATAGGAACAATAAAAAAAATGAAAAAGTGAGGGGGGCCATGGCCACCCTAAGGGTGTGCCTAGGTCCGCCCCTGCTTCTTCTATCATGGATTTGACCTTCCGCATTCATTAGTTTGGCATCAATGATGTGATCGGCTGCTGTTGCATGTTTTCGTGCTATCATGCCAACTCCTGCGCCGCTAAAGTGACCTCCAACGCCGACGGTACAAACTCGTATCAGCATCCCTAGTTTCTTTGAGCAATAAATTGCACCAAGAATATGTGATTCTTGAAACGGTGTGACGATGATATTTGGCTTCTCGCTAGAGTTTGATAGTGCTCTAAGATTTTGTGGTCTTAGAAGAGATGCATATGTTGGATTTTGAGAAGTTTAAATCAAATTTGTCGTTGAATTAGAGCCTCTAACTTGGTCGGAAAGGCGTTCAAGAAAATCATGGGAAAGGAGCTCCCAAGAATAAAAAGTTTACAAAAAATAGCATGAATGTAATGCGAAGGTATTCAATTTCTTGATTAATTGATGAAGCTAGCAATAGTTGCATATGTTGGAACCAAAAACCTTCTACATGTACTTTATATATAAATTTTAATGAGTTTGTAATATATATTTATATATATAGTACATGCAGAAGGTTTATGGTTCCAACACATGCAACTATAGCTAGCTTCATCAATTAATCAAGAAATAGAATATCCTCGTATTACATATATTCATGTTATTTTTTGTAAACCTTTTATTCTTGGGAGATCCTGATCAAATTTCTCATGATTTTGTTGAATGCCTTTCGAAACTAGTTGGAGGCTCGAATTAAACCAATAATTTTATTTACACCCCTCAGAATCCAACATATGCATCTCTTCTGAGACCACCAAAACTTAAACCACTATCAAACTCCCGCGAGAAGCCAAATATCATCGTCACACCGTTTTAAGAATCCCATATTCTTGCAGAAATTTATTGTTCGTTTTCCTGTCGACGGAGACTTGACGGAACTAGAGAAAACCCTGAGTACAAGGTTTTCGTCGATTTTATCATGAGCAATGTGCTGCCACCGATGCAACGCCTTTTCCGAGGTTCTGTTGACTCTGAAAAAGGTCACCGTTTCGGGAACCCTAACCAACGTAACTTTAAATTCGAGAACAATTTCGAAACTGGTGCCTCCACCTCCTCGTATGGCCCAAAAAAGATCCTCTCCCATGCTTCTTCTCATGGGCGGACCCAGAATTAGGTGGTGAGGGGGGACAATTGAATATTGTTAACATTATTAAATGTTCGATAATAAAATTAAAATATTCATATTTATAAATTTATCTGGGTCTATAATCTATAATCATCTGAAAATTAAAAAAATTAATGAATGATAATTTTTTGTTTATTTATCATGCACAAAATTTGCACAAATTTTGCACATACAGATCGTGCACGAAATGTGCACGTACGTATCGTGCATAAAATGTGCACATGACATTAGTATTTTCTCACTTTTTCATTGCTTAGCCAAAAATGAATGGTGTTAATTCATATTAATTGTCATTACGAAAGTGATAAGGTTGGTGGAGAGTTATATAAGGGATATGGTTGGGGCTGGAATAGGATGTCAATGCCAAATATTAATAATATTTATTGTATTCGGGTTTTAATTGGTATTTAGTTTATTATTTTTGTAAACGGGTTTTAATTGGTATTTAGTTTATTATTTTTTTTAACTGGTATTTATTGTCTTAAATATTTGGAACTATTATCCAAGTCTTAAATATTCAATATAAAAATTACAAGCCCATTCAATATATTTTTCCGAAATAAAAATATATCACATCATTTCAAGCAAATGCCTTATATTCCATCCAAAAAAAAAAAAAGTCAAATATTAAATTATTGTAAGAAAATTGCACTTTTGCTCCCGTAAAAATCTGGTCAAAGCACTTTCGAAAAATAAAAAAAACATGAGATATTTATTTAAAGGGCCTAGTCAACATAAAACCTCATTTAAAATCTTCTTAATTTTTATTTAAATGACCCTCTTTTCAAATAATAGACTGTTTCAAGAATCCCATATTCTTGCAGCAGTTTATTGTTCGTTTTCCTGTCGACGGAGACCTGACAGAACTCAAGAAAACCCTGAGTACAAGGTTTTCGTCGACTTTATCATGAGCAATGTGCTGCCACCGATGCAGCGCCTTTTCCGAGGTTCTGTTGACTCTGAAAAAGGTAATCGTTTCGGGTACCCTAACCAACGTAACTTTAAATTCGAGAACAATTCTGAAACTGGTGTATCCACCTCCTCGTATGGCCCAAAAACGATCCTCTCCCATGCTTCTTCTCATGGGCGGACCCAGAACTAGGTGGTGAGGGGGGCAATTGAATATTGTTAACATTATTAAATGTTCGATAATAAAATTAAAATATTCATATTTATAAATTTATATGGGTCTATAATCTATAATCATCTGAAAATTAAAAAATTAATGAATGATAATTTTTTGTTTATTTATCATGCACAAAATTTGCACAAAATGTGCACATACAAATCGCGCGCGCACGAAATGTGCACGTATGTATCGTGCATAAAATGTGCACATGACATTAGTATTTTATTCACAATAAGAAAAAAAAATTGTCACATATTTTTCGTCATACTATAAAATGTGTCATATATATTTGAATTAATTTGTATAACTAAAATATTAGAAATTCAAATATATTTTTAATATTAATATTTGAACAAAAGTTCATATCTTAGTAGCCCAACTAATAATTAAGAAATAAGTTAAAAGTTAATTTAATAACTAACTAATTAATTGAGTAATATATATATATATATAGACAATAAAAAAATTGAGAAAGTGAGGGGGGCCATGGCCACCCTAAGGGTGCGCCTAGGTCCGCCCCTGCTTCTTCTATCATGGATTTGACCTTCCGCATTCATTAGTTTGGCATCAATGATGTGATCGGCCGCTGTTGCATGTTTTCGTGATATCATGCCAACTCCTGCGCCGCTAAAGTGACCGCCAACGTCGACGGTACGAACTCGTATCAGCATCCCTAGTTTCTTTGAGTAATAAATTGCACCAAGAATATGTGATTCTTGAAACGGTGTGACGATGATATTTGGCTTCTCGCTGGAGTTTGATAGTGCTCTAAGATTTTGTGGTCTTAGAAAAGATGCATACGTTGGATTTTGAGAAGTTTAAATCAAATTTGTCGTTGAATTAGAGCCTCTAACTTGGTCGCAAAGGCGTTCAAGAAAATCATGGGAAGGAGCTCCCAAGAATAAAAAGTTTACAAAAAATAGCATGAATGTAATGCGAAGGTATTCAATTTCTTGATTAATTGATGAAGCTAGCAATAGTTGCATGTGTTGGAACCAAAAACCTTCTACATGTACTTTATATATAAATTTTAATGAGTTTGTAGACTAAAAGCTTGTCTTAATGATAATTAATTAATCCCTTTTTTTTGGAAGAATTAATACTTCATTTTTCAAACTTTTATAGCATTTATTATTTTAAGCAAGCAAATATAAATATGAGTTTATATATATTTATATATATAGTACATGCAGAAGGTTTATGGTTCCAACACATGCAACTATAGCTAGCTTTATCAATTAATCAAGAAATGGAATATCCTCGTATTACATATATTCATGTTATTTTTTGTAAACCTTTTATTCTTGGGAGATCCTGATCAAATTTCTCATGATTTTGTTGAATGCCTTTCGGAACTAGTTGGAGGCTCGAATTCAACCAATAATTTTATTTACACCCCTCAAAATCCAACATATGCATCTCTTCTGAGACCACCAAAACTTAAACCACTATCAAACTCCCGCGAGAAGCCAAATATCATCGTCACACCGTTTCAAGAATCCCATATTCTTGCAGAAATTTATTGTTCGTTTTCCTGTCGACGGAGACCTGACGGAACTAGAGAAAACCCTGAGTACAAGGTTTTCGTCGACTTTATCATAAGCAATGTGCTGCCATCGATGCAACGCCTTTTCCGAGGTTCTGTTGACTCTGAAAAAGGTCACCGTTTCGGGAACTGTGAGAATTAGGGTTTGATCACCGTAACTTTGGTGAGAGGGATAACTTGTATATATACTGAGATTTACAATACTAACTGATTACATGAAAATAGGCATGAAATATGCACAATAAAGTATAAATTCTATATACAAGGAATATGGAGATAATTATGAAATTATAAGGAATTATTCCTTAATATCCCCCGTCAAGCTTTGCGTGGGATGCGGAGAGACACAAAACTTGGAACGCAAGAATTCGAACGCCGGGCGAGGAAGGCTCTTCGTGAACATGTCCGCGAGCTGGAGATGAGAGGGCACAAAATCGGTGAGTAGTTTTCCGGACGTGACCATTTCCCGGACAAAGTGGCAATCAATGTCTATGTGTTTAGCCCGTTTGTGGGCGACCGGATTTTGACTGAGAAAAAGAGCACTTCGATTGTCAGTCAAGAGAACCGGGCGAGCAGGTGGTAGTTGACCAAGTTCTCGCAGAAGGTTCGTCAACCAGATGAGGTCGGCAGCAGTGTTCGCCATCGCCCTGTATTCAGATTCACAGCTCGAGCGAGCAACTGTCGGTTGCTTCTTGGAACTCCAAGAGACCAGGTTGCCTCCCAATAAGATGGAGTAACCATAAGTTGAGCGACGAGTTTCAAGACACCGGGCCCAATCGGCATCCGAATAGCCTATAATTGATCGATCAGCTCGGCGAGCAAAGGATAGGCCATAGTGAATTGTCCCTTTGACATAGCGGATAATGCGCTTGACTGCAGAGAAGTGATCGACAGTGGGCGACTGAAGAAATTGACTTACATGATTTACCGCAAAGGAGAGGTCTGGTCGAGTGATCGTCAGATACTGAAGAGCATCGACAACCGAGCGGTAGAGTGTGGGATCGGAAAAGGAGACACCTGTGCTCGTAAGAGATGCGCCGGCGACCAGTGGTGTAGCAATTGGTCTGGAGTCGACCAGGGATGCTCGGTCGAGGATGTCGCGAGCATACTTGGACTGACCAATAAAAACGCCATTTTGAGTGTAGGAGATCTCAAGGCCCAAAAAATAGTTTAGGCGACCTAAGTCCTTGAGGGCGAACTCCTTGTGGGCCTGCGAGATGAAGCGCGCGAGGAGGGGAGGATCATTGCCAGTAAGGATGATGTCGTCCACATAGAGGAGCAAGTAGATGACCGACTTGCCCTGTCGGAGATAGAAGAGCGAGGAGTCGGATTTGCAAGCAGAGAAACCAATGCCGAACAAGAAGGTACTGAACCGCTGAAACCAGGCCAAAGGAGCTTGCCGAAGACCGTATAACGCCTTCGTGAGGCGACAGACATGATCTGGGAAGCGAGCATCAACAAACCCAGGGGGCTGAGCCATAAAGACGGGCTTATCTAGGACGCCGTTGAGAAACACATTTTTGACGTCGAGCTGATGGAGGGGCCAGGTCGACTGAACAGCAATGGCGAGGATGATGCGAACAGTCGCAGCCTTAACCACTGGACTGAAGGTGTGGGAGAAGTCATCGCCAGGAATCTGAATGAAGCCCTGAGCGACCAGGTGAGCTTTATGTCTTTCAACCGAGCCATCTGAGTGATATTTGGTCCGAAACACCCATTTGGACCTAACAATATTTACGGCCGAAGGGCGAGGAACCAACTCCCAAGTGTGATTGTTGCGAAGAGCATCAATTTCCTCTTGCATAGCGGCCAACCAGAGAGGAGACTTGGCAGCTGACTTGAACCCTCTTGGTTCAGATGAGAGAGCCAAGGTAGAGACAAGTGTCGAGGAGGTCGAACTAAGTGGGTATTTGGGCTTGAAGATCCCTGCCTTACCCCTAGTGACCATTGGATGCGAGGACGTTGGTGGGGGCAAGGTGCGAGCAGGTGGTGGTGGCTGGGCGACCACCGGTGCGGCAGCAGATCCTGGATCGGATGAGCATAGCGAGCAGGGCGTGGGATTGTCTGGAGGAGACAGGTCGGCAAGGGACTGGTCGTCAGATGAGGGCGAGCAGTCAGGCTCCAATAATACTGAAATATCCAAAAGTGTCACAGGAGAGGAGCGAGGAGATGCCGAAAAGGGGAAGCAGTGCTCGTCAAATTTGGCATGACGAGTGACGAACACCCTTCCTGAGTATGGGTCAAGGTATCGAAAACCCTTGTAAGAGTTGTTGTATCCCACAAATAAGCAGGGACGACTGCGGGGGGCCAGTTTGTGCGAGGCATAATCTCGGAGAAAGGGATATACCCGGCAGCCAAAGGGCTTGAAGTTCTCGTATTTAGGCGATTCAGAGAAGATGACCTGAAACGGAGAGGTGCCACTCAAGACAGTGGATGGCATACGATTGATGACATAGACAACTGTGGCAAACGCATCAAACCAAAACCGAGCAGGAAGATTTGCATGAAACATCATAGAGAGCCCCGTCTCGGTGATGTGTCTGTGTTTTCGCTCAGCCCTGCCATTTTGCTCGGGAGTGTACGGACAGGATAGTCTGTGGTGAATCCCATGTGCTCGCAGAAAATTTGAAACCCTGTTGTTGACAAATTCCGTTCCTCCATCACTTTGGAACACCTTCATGGTTGTTGAGAACTGGTTGCAGACAAATGAGTGAAATGTCTCCAAGATGGTAGGGAATTCACTTTTGGCTCGCATAGGATATATCCAAGAGAAGCGGGAAAAGTCATCAACAAATACGACATAATATCTATAGCCATCTGTGGACAGACAAAGAGCAGGGCCCCATAAATCACAATGCACCAATTGTAAAACAGATGAAGCTCGTTTTTCATTTATTTGATAGGATAAACGTTTGCTCTTAGCTAGCTAACTGACATGAAGAACAAACTCCAGGAGTTGGTAATATAGATGTAACTTAAATAGCTCCTAACTTATGTAAAAGTTTCAAAATATCAAACGGGACATTCCCCAATCTCAAATGCCATAAATCATAGGAAGCCTTAGACACAGCGGATCGAACAATTGCAACGAAAGCTGGAAGAGATGACTCCAACACATAAAGGCCTTGCTCACACCTACCCCGAGCGACCACCTCCCTGGTGTTCCGCTTCTGAATTGTAAACGTCTTGTCAGAAAATATAACATCAACAGATAAATCAGAAGTTAATTTGCTGATAGACAAAAGGTTATTTATGATGTTAGGCACAACTAACACATCACGAAGCTGCACTGTACTGGAAATAGAACGAGAACCAACATGGGAGATAGGTAGGGTAGAACCATTACCAACTATGACCGAACCATTACCAGAATACGGCGAGCAGGTGTCCAGGTCGGTCGGGCGAGCAGTCATGTGTGCCGAAGCCCCGGAGTCAATGTACCAGTCGGACGCAGAGGGCTGATTGAGCGAACAGGCAGAGTGAAAGGCTTGTGCCAGGTTCGCATTTGAGTGGTCGGGCGGACGAGCATACGATGGGGCAGGTGGGTGCTCGTGTGGACGAGCATAGCGACCAGGACACTTGTCGGCATAGTGGTCGCCCCGACAGATCTGACATCGAGGAGTGAAGTGTCGACGATCACCTCGGCCAAAACCATGACGACCACCCCGAAACGAGGATGAACTGCCGGTTCGATAGGAGGCCTGACCGCGAGTGAGCGAAGATGAGGCAGAGGTCGGGCGAGGACGAGGATGAGCAATAAAGGCAGCTTGAGGAGGAGCAGCATCGGGGGGTTTGTTCATGATCTCGAAGGCTGTGGCCTGATGAACGAGATCCCGAAAGGACGGAACAGGAGTCATGGACATGCGAGTGTCAGCGAAACCCCCAAAGTGAGCCCCTAGGCCGCGGAGAAACCAATGAGATTTGTCCGAGTCATCGACGGGTTTGCCGATGGCGGCCAGTTGGTCGCACAGGAGCTTGAATTTGCGGCTGTAATCAGCAACAGGCATATCGTTGCGTTTGAGGAGAAGAACTTCCTTGCGGAGCTGTGTGGTGCGAGATTGGGACGAATGACTGAAGGCGGCCTCCAGTGCCTGCCAGGCTTGCCGAGAAGTGTCACAGTTGATCACTTCGGACAGTGACTCCTCGGTGAGAGAGGAGAGGAGAAGACCAAGGACTTTTTGATCCTTAGAGCGCCAGACGGTGTAGGCCGGATTAGTGGCGTTGTTGACGGTGGTAGGGGGGCGACAGTGGTGCCGTCAACAAAGCCGAACAGATCGGCACAGACGAGCATCGGAAGAACCTGTTTCTTCCAAAGGAGGAAATTGGTGGAGGTCAATTTGACTGTGACCATGTGTATTAACACGTTCATGGGGATTGAGGAGTCGGCCATTTTAGGGCAAATCGAGGGGGACTAGGGCGATGAGAGAGAGAGAAGAGTGTGCCGTGAGGGCGGAGAGAGAGAGAGATGTTTAGGATCGAGAGAAGGCTGATACCATGTGAGAATTAGGGTTTGATCACCGTAACTTTGGTGAGAGAGATAACTTGTATATATACTGAGATTTACAATACTAACTGATTACATGAAAATAGGCATGAAATATGCACAATAAAGTATAAATGCTATATACAAGGAATATGGAGATAATTATGAAATTATATGGAATTATTCCTTAATAGGAACCCTAACCAAAGTAACTTTAAATTCGAGAACAATTTCGAAACTGGTGCCTCCACCTCCTCGTATGGCCCAAAAAAGATCCTCTCCCATGCTTCTTCTCATGGGCGGACCCAGAATTAGGTGGTGAGGGGGGACAATTTAATATTGTTAACATTATTAAATGTTCGATAATAAAATTAAAATATTCATATTTATAAATTTATCTGGGTCTATAATCTATAATCATCTGAAAATTAAAAAAATTAATGAATGATAATTTTTTGTTTATTTTATCATGCACAAAATTTGCACAAATTTTGCACAAAATGTGCACATACTGATCGTGCACGAAATGTGCACATACGTATCGTGCATAAAATGTGCACATGACATTAGTATTTTCTCACTTTTTCATTGCTTAGCCAAAAATGAATGGTGTTAATTCATATTAATTGTCATTACGAAAGTAATAAGGTTTGTGGAGAGTTATTTAAGGGATATGGTTGTGGCTGGAATAGGATGTCAATGCCAAATATTAATAATATTTATTGTATTCGGGTTTTAATTGGTATTTAGTTTATTATTTTTGTAAACGGGTTTTAATTGGTATTTAGTTTATTATTTTTTTAACTGGTATTTATTGTCTTAAATATTTGGAACTATTATCCAAGTCTTATATATTCAATATAAAAATTAAAATCCCATTCAATATATTTTTCCGAAATAAAAATATATCACATCATTTCAAGCAAATGCCTTATATTCCATCCAAAAAAAAAGTCCAATATTAAATTATTGTAAGAAAATTGCACTTTTGCTCCCATAAAAATCTGGTCAAAGCACTTTCGAAAAATAAAAAAAACATGAGATATTTATTTAAAGGGCCTAGTCAACCTAAAACCTCATTTAAAATCTTCTTAATTTTTATTTAAATGACCCTCTTTTCAAATAATAGACTGTTTCAAGAATCCCATATTCTTGCAGCAGTTTATTGTTCGTTTTCCTGTCGACGGAGACCTGACGGAACTCAAGAAAACCCTGAGTACAAGGTTTTCGTCGACTTTATCATGAGCAATGTGCTGCCACCGATGAAGCGCCGTTTCCGAGGTTCTGTTGACTCTGAAAAAGGTCACCGTTTCGGGAACCCTAACCAACGTAAATTTAAATTCGAGAACAATTCTGAAACTGGTGCCTCCAACTCCTCGTATGGCCTAAAAAAGATCCTCTCCCATGCTTCTTCTCATGGGCGGACCCAGAATTAGGTGGTGAGGGGGCAATAGAATATTGTTAAGATTATTAAATGTTCGATAATAAAATTAAAATATTCATATTTATAAATTTATCTGGGTCTATAATCTATAATCATCTGAAAATTTAAAAAATTAATGAATGATAATTTTTTTGTTTATTTATCATGCACAAAAAAATATTCATATTTATAAATTTATTTGGGTCTATAATCTATAATCATCTTAAAATTAAAAAATGAATGAATGATAATAAAATTAAAATATTCATATTTATAAATTTATCTGGGTCTATAATCTATAATCATCATATTTATAAATTTATCTGGGTCTATAATCTATAATCATCTTGTCACGCCCCCAATTTTTATAAATGTAGATTTTACAAGAATGACAGGATAAATCAAAGTAAAGGGCATGAACTGAAATTTTTAACTAAAGGGATGTGTTTTTCAAACTTACTTACAAATAAAATTATTTGGATAACAGTAGAAGGCTCGATAAAATAAACAACATCCGAAAAGGGATTTAATTTAAAACACCTATCATGTCTAAATTGGAATATCTCCTAAAATTCAGAATAGTAAAACACTTGAAAATTCATAAACTCCGTATAATAAACGGTGACGGACATCCATCACCTCTCCTCAACACCAGCTCTTCAACCTGAAAATGTTAAATATAGGGATGAGTATGCAAGCACACTCAGTGGGATCGAATCCATTGATATTTTGCCAACTTTTTCATTAAGACTTTGTCATAGAGTTTTGTGAACCTTTCCAAAGCCAAATTAATGACTAAGGCTAGGTATTCTCACACGTAAACTTTGCCATTGATTAATGTTTTGTGGACCTTCCCAAAGTCAAATTAATGACTAAGGTATTCCCACACGTGGAATTTAACTCGCCTTGGAGCACGGCGGGTAGAACCCGAAGATCCGTCGATCCCGGACCTAATTAGGGCCCCTGGCTATTAGAAACTTTATCAATCGAATATTAAATATAAATCCAATTACACAACATGCACCCCAATAAGTTATTTAAAGCATTTAATCAACAATAACTACGCATTAAATCACTACTAAACCACTGTAGATATTAAAGCGATTAAACCCCACCTTGCACGGATGTCGTGGATGCAATGAAATTATGTTAATCCTCGTTCCCTAAAATAAATGAAAATAACGTGTCTTAAAATATTTATATCTAAATAGTCAGAATATTATTGTTAGATAGATAATGATTTTACAAATGTAATACCAATCCATATAAATAGAAGAAAAATGGGCTTCGACCATAATTACTAATTAGAAATAAAGTAATCTATTTATTTAATAGTTTAATAAAAATGGTTTACATCTCAAGCTTTATCGATTTGTTCAAGAAATCAAAAGAATTATTGTGCACAATCAAAGTGCATCAGCAAATAATAAAGCGTACTATAATTTAGAAATTATATATTTTTCATTTCAAAAATAAATAAATCTGAGCACTTTAAAACAATCTACAAATCTGGAAATGAAAATGAGACAACCATAAAGTTTGTTTGAGACATACAACAATTATAACCCATGGCATGGTAGTTTTAGACATCTATATATAAAAACTCAAATGAACAAATAAGAGGGTATATAAGTGTAGAACAAACCATTGAATTTAATAAGAGAATAATGAAGAAAATGTTACTGAGAGCGGCCGATCCAAAAATTAAGTATTGAGATTGTAGGTTTTGTTCCAGGGTTCAGGCAAGACCTCATATTTATATGTAAATAAAAGTTGGGCTTAGAATTGCACTTTGACTTGGGCTTAAGATTTAAATGAGATAAATATAATTAAGTCATAATTTAAATTCTCAAAGTTTTGGAGTCACTATCTCGTTAGAAAGTATATGAATTAAAATAAAATTAAAAATCAATCAAATAATTATATATATATAAAATTCACATAAAATTTACGGGTATTATATTACACATCTGAAAATTAAAAAAATAATGAATGATAATAAAATTAAAATATTCATATTTATAAATTTATTTGGGTCTATAATCGTCACATCGTTTCAAGAATCCCATATTCTTGCAACAGTTTATTGTTCGTTTTCCTGTCGACGGAGACCTGACGGAACTCAAGAAAACCCTGAGTACAAGGTTTTCGTCGACTTAATCATGAGCAATGTGCTGCCACCGATGCAGCGCCGTTTCCGAGGTTCTATTGACTCTGAAAAAGGTCACCGTTTCGGGAACCCTAACCAACGTAACTTTAAATTCGAAAACACTTCAGAAACTAGTGCCTCCACCTCCTCGTATGGCCCAAAAAAGATCCTGTCCCATGCTTCTTCTCATGGGCGGACCTAGAATTAGGTGGTGAGGGGGGCAATAGAACATTGTTAACATTATTAAATGTTCGATAATAAAATTAAAATATTCATATTTATAAATTTATCTGGGTCTATAATCTATAATCATTTGAAAATTAAAAAAAGGGAAAATATCAATTTTGGTCACCAAGTTTTACCTCTTTTCATATTTGGTCACCCACATTTAGTCACTATCAAAATTGGTCACCCAATTATTATATTCTATCAAAATTGATTAATCTGTTAGTCAATCTGTCATCATTGACTAACGGAGAAATTAAAGAGTTTTGAGCCGTGATTTCTCAAAAGTTAAAAAATTCTCATGCATCTTTCTAGAACTAATGAAACAAACTCAGAAGGAGTTCTGATGCATGTTCTAGAACGTGATTCAATCAACCATGTTGTTGTTGGTTTACTTTTTATTTTATAGATAATGATAATTCTTTCTCATGCATCTTCTAGAACGTGAAACTTGCTGGATTGTCAGAAATTTTCAGTAAGTTTTTAATAATTATTTAACTCAATTATCAATTCATTTTTGTTGGTTTACTTTTTATTTTACAGAAAATGAGAAACTCAAGAGATAGAATATACTCTGTTTTTTTTTTTTAAAATTGTACTCTGTTTTTCAATTCAAATTTCATAAACTTATTTTTCATTCTAAATATTTTTCTATTAAAATCATTATTGCAGATTTCTTGAAATGTTAGTCAAAAAATTGGGCATTTGAAATTAATTGAAATAAACCTGAGTTTCTCATTTCCTAATTCAACCAATCACGTTCTACAAGATGCATCAGAATTCCTTCTAACCTAAGAATTCTGACCTATTATAAATATAATGTAAGAATCCGACCTATTATAAATATAATGTAAATATTATAAATATAATGTAAATATTGGTAATTTTTGCCCATGTTTCATTCTTGCTTCTGAGTTTGTTTCATTAGTTCTGGAAGATGCATGAAATTTTTTAAACTTAGGTTTTGAGAAATTTGACTGCTCAAAACTCTTTCTCCGTTAGTCAATGACAGATTGACTAACGAGTGATCAATTTTGATAGAATATAATAACTGGGTGACTAATTTTGATAGTGACTAAATGTAGGTGACCAAATATGAAAAGAGGTAAAACTGGGTGACCAAAATTGATATTTTCCCTTAAAAAAATTAATGAATGATAATTTTTTGTTTATTTATCATGCACAAAATTTGCACAAATTTTGCACAAATTTTGCACAAAATAAGCACAAAATGTGCACATACAGGTCGTGCACGTACGTATCGTGCATAAAATGTGCACGTACGTATCGTGCATAAAATGTGCACATGACATTTGTATTTTATTCACTATATAAAAAAAAATGTCACATATTTTTAGTCACACTATAAAATGTGTCATATATATTTGAATTAATTTGTATAACTAAAATATTAGAAATTCAAATATATTTTTAGTATTAATATTTGAACTAAAGTTCATAACTTAGTAGCCCAACTAATAATTAAGAAATAAGTTAAAAGTTAATTTAGTAACATATTAATTTAATAACTAATTAATTGATTAATATATAAATATAAATATATATATATATATATAATATAAAAAAAAAAGAAAAAGAAAAAGTGAGGGGGCCATGGACACCCTAAGGGAGCAATATTTTCTCACTTTTTCATTGCTTAGCCAAAAATGAATGGTGTTAATTCATATTAATTGTCATTACGAAAGTAATAAGGTTGGTGGAGAGTTATTTAAGGGATATGGTTGGGGCTGGAATAGGATGTCAATGCCGAATATTAATACTCCCTCCGTCCAATTTCATAATTCCAATTTTCCTTTTTTGGTTGTCCAATTTTATTATGATCATACCTTTTTTGGAAACAATACTATTCATACTACTTTATCTCCACCCTCCTACTATTACTTATTTATCCCATATTCTTGCAGCAGTTTATTGTTCGTTCCCTGAGTACAAGGTTTTCGTCGACTTTATCATGAGCAATGTGCTCCTACCGATGCAGCGCCGTTTCCGAGGTTCTATTGACTCTGAAAAAGGTCACTGTTTCGAGAACCCTAACCAACGTAACTTTAAATTCGAGAACAATTCTGAAACTGGTGCCTCCACCTCCTCGTATGGCCCAAAAAAGATCCTCTCCCATGCTTCTTCAGATATTAGTGTTTTGAATTATTAAAAAAACTCTCCCCCTAACTACTAGTCCTGGTCTCCCTGATTTTAAGCAAGCGAATATGCATGGGTTTATTTGGTAGAATACATTTTTTTCCACCTCTTATTACATTTATTATTTTAAGTTAGTAAGCGAATATGCATGGATTTATTTGGAAGAATTAATACTTCATTTTTCAAACTCTTATAGCATTTATTATTTTAAGCAAGCAAATATAAATATGAGTTTATATATATATATATATCGATCAAGGCTAACATCCAATGCTTGCGTACTTTTTTGTTTAGCCAAAAAAAGGGCTTAATTAATTATCATTAAGACAGCTTTTAGTCCACAAACTCATTAATATTTATATATAAAGTACATGCAGAAGGTTTATGGTTCCAATACATGCAACTATAGCTAGCTTCATCAATTAATCAAGAAATGGAATATCCTCGCATTACATATATTCATGTTATTTTTTGTAAACATTTTATTCTTGGGAGTTCCTGATCAAATTTCTCATGATTTTGTTGAATGCCTTTCGGACCTAGTTGGAGGCTCGAATTCAACCAATAATTTTGTCGAATTCAACCAATAATTTTGTTGGTCCCAAAAGAGGTGTGACTCGTGTATGGGGGGGGGGGGGAATACACGTGTATGTGTTTTTCATAAACTTTTGCAATTAATCAACACAAATAATCAGAGTCAAATAAGTTGTACAGTATGTCAAGTCCTATGAAAATACTTTATGAGATATTGGAACAGAACTTAACAGAAAACAACTTGTATGTGGAATAAATGATAGGCCTATTATACTCCTCAAATATTATGCACTTAAGTATTAAGTTACCAAATAGCAATAAGCAATTATAACAACACAAAAGCTTAAGCAAGAAGATAAATGCAGTAAATAAGAACAGAAGACGTATAGTGGTTCGGAGGCTAAACTGCTCCTACGTCCACTCTCCTAATTTAATAGGATAATTCCTTAATCACTTGGAATTAACTTGTTTTTACAGTGCCAAGGTGCACTCTACTTCTTCTTCTTCTCTTCTCTTGATTTCTTACAACCTTCTCTCGTTGTAATACTCTCAACACTTCTACGAACTCAACAATACTCTCAAACTATCTCTCAAGGTGAAAGTAGGGTTTTGTTCTTGTACCAACTAAGTGTGATATCCTTTACAATTTAAGAGCGAATGTAAATGCTATGATATCACTGTCTAGGCTTATGATAATAAAACAGTAAGCTTGCCTAGTGGGGACTAAAGATAACACTCACAAACGAATATGCTTAAAAGCTTTTGATCTCTCGAGTGTTTTGAATACTTTTAAATGCTAAAATATTGCTAGAATGTGTATGACTTGTGTGTCCCGTAATCTTGAAATGATTCAAGATGTGGCCTATATACAGAGGAAGCAAACTATCTGTTGGTGGAGATAGCAAAACTTATCCATAAATTTGAACTTTTACATTGTTCAGGGGCCTGCATGAAAATAGTACATGCATTCACGTCCATTCTGCATTTTGCATTCCATTCTCAGAATTTGTTATGCGCAGTGACACGTGGCACTTATTCATTGGCTGTTTTGGAATAATTTCGTCCTTCCCGCTAACGGCCTCGTACTGGGTAAAATGCCTCGTCATCCATCGTCTTTGACCATAAGTGTGCCAAGTCCAAAGTATATGAATAGCCAAATTCATCATACTTGACTTTTGTCTTTCAGCATACTTGGCTTCATGAATCCTTGTCACTTTTTCATAACACTTCACCTTCTTGTCTTCAATGCTACTTGTCTTCATGCTTTTGTGCTTTCAGGTCATTTGTCATAGATTCAAAGAACAATCTATCTAAGAAAAATTAAAGCTCCCTAACATATATGAACTTTTCTAACCTGAAAATCTAGACTTGGCAAAACATCATACTTGGGGTTTTACTTAGGGTTTTGGTATCTAATCAAAATCAAAATTTTCTTTTATTAATAAAAACCATATCCCAACAATTTCCCCCTTTTTGATGATGCCAAAACCTACTTACGTCAAAAGATCCATAGGGATTTCTTTTTCAGTAGATTTGATAAAAACCAGGACAACTAGCATGTATTTTCTATACTTAGAGAATTTCACAGAACAAATTCAGATTATTAACCTAATAGGGCTAAGTTCTCTGAGTTCTATAAAACTTGATCTAAGCAAGAATCATTTAAAAAAAATTGCTAGAGCCTATTTTTAGACAAAAATAGCACAAGTAAGAAGACTAGAAAATTGTTGTCCAGTGCATGAAATGGATAATCAGCATCCAAATAAAGTAGCACAAAGTAAGAGCAGAAGATTGTAAATTCTAGCTCTTAAAGAGCAACAATTGTTCAGAGTTAAAAATAAACATAGATAAAAAGTTCATGATAGTTTGAATCTTGACTTGACCTTCAGCAGCTTCATCACTTGCCTGCATCTGACTTTTTCTTCAGAAAAGATGGGAGTTCCTTGAACAATGGTGTCAGCCCATAAGATGCAAAATGCCTGTTCTTCAAGGCCATGACTTCTTCATTCTTCCCAATCAAGTCTTCATCTTTGACAAGTTGCACAAACTCATCAGTGATGGTTTTCCTATCAATTCCATTTCCATCAGCCTTCATTGGTGGAGTCCAGAAAATCTGTTCAGGAGCCTTGACAATCACATTCTCCTTCTGAGCAGCTCCTAAGATCTTCGAGTATAGTTCTGGATAATTCTCCATCATAAAACCTTCATACAGACCATCAATGTCTTCAAAATCTCCCCTTCTCTTAACAACATAGAAGAGATGATCCCATACTCTTTTTCCTTCTAGCTTCCCAAGCATCATTGAGTTCAGCAGGAGCCTAATTGTCAGTATGAGGGAGTCTTTTCAAGGTTTCAATCTTTCTCTTAGCTCTATTCTCCATCATCAGAGCATAAGAACTCTTGTAGAATTTTGAATTTCCTGGAAGGAAGTTTTTGTTCCTCTTCAGCCTGCACTCTTCAGCATCTTTGAACATTTTTTTTTCTTTCTTCAATAACAAGCCTTCTCACTCCTCTTCTGGTCTCTACATCTTGACCAACTCCTTCAGCAAATATGTTTGCAACTTCTTCAAAACCAGGAGTTTTGGCTTTTGCAGACTCAGCAAGAACTTCAGGAGAAGCTCTCCTTACATGCAACTTATCCTCCCTTCTTACTAAGATCGAGGTTTCCATTTCTTCCATCTCTTCATCATCATCAGGTCCACTTGACTTGTATTTTTTGCTCTTCTCATAATCAGATATCTCAGCAAGCTTCTTTCTCTTCTGGGTGGGTTTCCTAATCTTTCCACTTCTGGTCTTGGGGAAATCCTCCTCCTCGGTTACATCAGTAATTTCCAGTGCTTTGGTTTTCCCCTTGCCAGTGCCTTTGCTCCCTTCCCCCTTACTCTTCTCTTCCCCCTTTTTGGCATCATCAAATGCCTCAAGGTTAGTGGGGTCAGCAGGGTTGGCATCAATCTTAGCCACATTAAGTGAAAGTTCTTGTTGACATGTGTCCATTCTCTTCATCTGAGCAGAAATGGGGTCAACATGACTTAGCAAAAAGGCAGAGATAGTGGAACTTACAGATTCATCCACTTGCTTCTTCACATGTTGATCAACTTGGTTTATCATCACTTTTATTATTCCCTCCAAGTTGGCTTTGAATAGGTCAGAAGCAGCATCTAGTGAACTCTTCACAATCTCTCTTATCAGATGATCTCTTTGACTCTCCATAGACTGAGCAGTTTGTCAATGTCTTTTGACAGCATTTGAGAAATTTCCTCCTTCTCCTTGACAACTTCATCCTTCAATTTTAAAATCTCCTATCTTTCCTTCTTAATCAAGTCTTTTTCAGTGTGGAAGTATGTGGTTACAGCATCTGACATGATCTTTGATGACTCACCAATCTTGAGGGTGGAGTCCTTCACATCTTTTCCAACACTATCCATCTTTTTATCAAAAGATTCAAAACTCTTTTCAACATCCTCCAGCTTGATGGTTGTGGAGTTCACTTTTTCTTCCAAACTTTCAACTTTGATACATAATTCCAAAGAATTATTATCAACAGTCTCCTCCAAGTCCTCCATCCTTCTTGTCATTCTCCTTGCCTTAGAGTTTAAGTTGAGCAACGACCTGTGCTGGGCTTCATTTGTAGGAATGATAGTTTCATCTAAACTGTCTCTGACATACTTTCCCATATTCATGTAGAGACCTACAACATTTTCTAATATTTTTCTTTCAGCTTCATCAATTTGTTCAATCTGTGAATTGAACTCCTCCTGCACAACTTCCAATCTCTTCTCCTCCTCATCAATGATGCAGACTTCAGTCAGTGGAAGAGCATCTAGGTGAATTGGGAACTCCATCGAGGTTGATGGTGCTGCAGCTATTGCCTCATATTCCAAGGGTTTCTCCATAGCAGCTGGTTCCTCAGGTTTCACAGCTTCTTCCTCAGCAATATTGACCTTCACATCATCTTTCTTGGCCTCAGCTTCAGTGACTTCAGTAGGAGTTGACTCAATCAACTCAGCATCATAGATGATAGATTCTTCAACAGTTTTCTCAGATGGAGTTTCATTCACAATGACAATCTCCATAGATTCAGTAGTTTGAACAGCATACTGTGCTTCTTCTTCAACATTTTCAATCAATTGACTCTGGTCAATTTCATCAATTTTCTCTCCTTCACTGGACTCTCCATTCTTTATTTCCTCAATGGCAGTATCAACTCCATCAAAGAAATCTTTTTCATCAGTCTCACTACAAAAAACGCATCGATTAGAGACCGATTTTGAGACTGTAAAGGCGGTCTCAACACACGTTAGAGACTGATTTGAGACCGATTTATGGAGGTCCTTATTTCATCGGTACCAAATATTGAGAGACCGAATTTATGGCACAGTCTCAAATTAGGGACCTATTGTCGATCGGTCTCTAAATGACAGACCGGCAATTCGGTCTTAAAACGGTCCCTAAACGTGAGTCGGCCCGACCTATTTTCGAGCCTAAAACAGTCTCACATCGGTCTCAGATTAAGGACCGATTTTCAGTCGGTCTCTAAATGAGAGACTAGCAATTCGGTCTTAAAACGGTCCCTAAACGTGAGTCGGCCCGACCTATTTTCGGGCCTAAAACAGTCTCACACCGGTCTCAGATCTTACCCAGCAACTGCCCCCGAAACCCGACCCGCTGACCCACACCCACCCTCTTTATTTACACCCACCTTCACACCCGCATCGCTAACCCATCCCGACCGTCAACCCGACCCACACCCGCCTTCGAGACCCGATCCAACCCGCCAACCCACACCCGCCTTCGAGACCCGACCCGACCCGCACCACCAACCCACACCCACTTTATTTAATTGACCATTTTATTTTGTCCTTTGTGGGAATTGATCCCTGGTGGATGGGTACCCAAAAATGGGCACCCACCACTTTGACAAGTAATTGTCTTGTGTAACTTTTAAAAATAATTATATATATATGTAATTAATTTCTTTATTATATATGTTTTAAATAATAAATTTTCAAAATCAACGTTACTTTAAAGAAGTCCAAAATAATTAAATCATTTCCATATATATTAACTGATAAAAATTATTGAATTAATTGTAAAAAATCAATGTTACTTTAAAAAATCAATGTTACTTTTAAATATTTTATTTTGACACTTCTTCAAAGTACATGGACACTTGATTTTATCGTTAAACATATATTGTGGCCTCGTCTTCGCAAAATCAATAAATTTGTGAACTTGATTGTAAAATTCACTGTTCGTACTTCCATTAACGAATCGAGGAGTATAATACATCCACCGACGATCCGGTAGTTCCATCTATACGTACTCAAAATCAAAATGATTACATAATTGACATATGTATATAAGATAAATATTGTTATATTATTATATTCAAAGAATAAATATTGTTGCATTATTGTACTAAAATTAATAATGTTAATAATAATATTTAATTTGGTAGATATGTGAGAAGAATGTGGTGGAGCCCATCGTTAATCCAAAATTTAAAGCTAAAAAATTTGATAGCAAACAGGGTATGCTCTATGAGAAATTAATTCAAGATCTTTAATTTGTTTGACTTTCAAGTAGATCAACTTTGAATCGTAAACCATATAAAGTAAAATTTTGGGAATTCAGTTATTTCATAAAAACTTAATTTGTCAGTATTAACTACTTAAGTCAAAAATATTAATTGTGGAATTCTAAATTGATTATTATGAATAAATTTTACTTATACTCGGTCTTATAATATGTGTATAGATAAAATTGTACAAAAAATTTTGAGTGAAATATTTTAACAGTTTTAATTTAATATTAGACAATTAATTCACTCTAAAACCTAATTTACATGTATTCATACTTTCAACAGGTTTAATTGGACATATAATAGTACACATACGATTATGATATCTTTCAAAATAATTAATTCTAATTAGTATTTGATATGATATCATAACAACGTCAGTGGTCTATCTTATTTACTACTATTATACATATCTATTAATTATATGAAAATAAAATTATCAACGAACACTTAATTAATTAATATGAGAAAACATTAATTTAAATAAAGAGGGAATGAGAAATCTTACGGTTGAATTCGAAACGAGATCTTCAAACTGATATTGGAGAGTAAAATCAAGGAATTGTCTATTTAGAAGCTAGTTTGTCGGTTTAAATTGAGAGAGTGACATTTGGGACTGACAATATCGGTCTATAACCACAACCGCGTGATTTGGGACCGATTTGGGACCGAATTATGCTGTCTCTACTATGTTAAAAATTATCTAAGAATATTCTTCTGGAGTGTTCAGATACCACTAAAATCGGTCTCTATAAAATAAACGGTTTAATTTGATACCTATTCGAGACCGAAAATATCGGTCTATAAAAACAAACGCCTGATTTGGGACCGAAATATGCGATCTCTACTGTTAAAAATTATCTATATATACAATATTAGGATGAATATCTAATATAATATAGATATAATCGCCAACTTATTTATCTCTCTCAATGATATATGGACGAAAATTCCTCTTCTCCTAATTCTGATTCCTCTATCTCGAACAAAGTCATAGAGCCAAATTCGATGAAAGTTGATACGGTTAATTAAAATTTTGGGATTCAGAATTATTTATACCAATTAAAGACTGAATTTAATTCGGTCTTCAATTAAAATTCAAAATCAGAGTTTTAATTTCAATTAAAATTCAAAATAAGAATTTTAATTAATTCAATTAAAATTCAAAATAAGAATTTTAATTTTGATTTAGAGACTGAAATTCGGTGGCTAAGTGGTCTGAAAAACATAATATTAAAGACCGAATTGAAAATAGTCTTTAAACGAGCGGTCAAAGTTGGTAGTCAATTCAAATTATACTTTTCAAAATATTTGATACCAATTAAAGACTAAATTGTCGGTATCTAAAAAAAATTCAAAATCAAAATTTTAATTTCGGTTTAGAGACTGAAATTCGGTCTCTAAGCGGTCTGGAAACATAATATTAAAGACCGAATTGAAAACAGTCTCAAAACTCAAATTTTTTTACGATCAGTCCCAAATCGGTCTCAAATTGAGACTGATTTATGCCGGTCTCAAAACTTTAGTCTCTAATTGAGGCATTTTTTGTAGTGTCTTTTCACCAACATTTTCTCCTTCATTGTTGTCCGCCTCTTCCATTGCATCATTCTTTTCTTCTTCTTTGTCCTCAACAGTCTTGGACATCTCCCCTGTCTTGTCCTCAGTACTTTTGGACATCTCTTCTCTCTTGTCCTCAACTTGTTTGGACATTTCATCATCCTCCTCCATCTTATCTTCAAGATTCAGATCAATCCCAGCAATAATGGATTGGATAGCTTCCTTCGGAATCTTAATATTCACCAAGTTGGCAAATAATTTTTCATCTGTCAGTTCAAATGTGGATTCCACTTCAGCAAACTCTGTCAACCTTGACTCCTCATGTTGGTCCTGAAGGAGTATATAACAAGTGTATGGGGGGGGGGGGAATACACTTGTATGCAAATCTTTTTCAAACTAACCAAGTATGACTTCAGCAAGATTGTCTTGGACAACTCTGCTGAGATGTATAACTCCTTTAAAGATAACCAAGCTACTAAGTACTATGAAGTACTTAGTTGAATGACTATCTAAGTGAGTTATAAGTGCGGAATTAGTGGTTGACCCTTTAGTTTAAACTCATTTAAATTATAAATCTCCTTAATCAATTAGTCCAGTATCAAAGAACTTGTCCAAATAGGTTTGCACAGTCTCAAGTATATGTTCTTTGAAAGGTCAGTTTTGTGTGCAGTGTTGAATGAATTTAAGTACTTGAAAGTAAATCAACACAAGAGTTTACAGTGGTTCAGAGACTCAAGCTCCTACATCCACTTTCCCTAATTTAAATGGATAATTCATTCACTTTTGAAATTAACTTGTTTTATAGTGCCAAGGTGCACTTGATCAAGAACACCACTCCTTGGTGCTTTGATCCCTAGGATGTCTAGAGTCCTAGTACCCTCTTCTCAACTCAGAATCAACTGTTCTTCTCTCAACAGTTAACTCTTTACACTTCTACTACTACAACCTTCTAACTTTCTCTCTTTGAAAGGTATAAGTGTTGAAGTAAGGTTCCAACTAATGAGATATCCTTTACAATGAGGTTCAGTGTATAGGATTGGATATCTCTCTAAGCTTTGTATTGATATACAATGGGGTTCAGCATAGATGAAGTGTTTGAAGACTAAGATAGTCTCTTTGAAAGCTTGAAAGTTCTTATGAGCTTGTAGCTTCAGTATGATTGTTTGTAGTTGGATGCTTTCAAGTGGTCTTCACACTTCTGTATTTATAGACAAAATTGAGGATTTGCTCGTTGGAAAGCCAGCCTCAATTGTCTATAAATGTCTTCCTTGAACTCTAAAACTAGAAGACAATTTCTTGATAGTGACTTGTCCTTTGTTTGGGAAATAAACGGCTGTAACTACTTTGTCTTGACTTTGCAGCACTCTTCCCAATGTCTGACTTCAAGATTCACTTGATCAAACATTGACATTTCTTCTGATGATTGGTCCTATGATAAGGACAACATTCCTTATCACTTGGACAACTCTGGTTATCACTATCAGGAGACTTTGCTTATCAGCAAGGTTGGCTTAAGCTCTTCAGATGACTTGGCTCTTTCACTTTCCATGCTTTCTTGGAATAGATCTTTGTGCATTCATGACATAGAATAGGTGTCCTTGACCTTATCAGCAAGGTTGGGATGAACTTGATTGGTTCTGGTACAAGTGTGCTGAGACAACTTTCCTGGACAAACCTTCTGAGCAAGAATGCTTTAGTAGGTTATGTCTAGATGATGCATTTAACATGCTTGATCTTCAAATAGATTGTTCCACAATTCATTCAATCTTGATCAGCATACTTGTCTATTCAGCAGACTTGGGACACATTCATCTTGAGCCTTGAGGGGACTTGATCTTGATAGACTTCAAAGCATGTGTTCCCCCTCAACTTGTGCATCTATTTATCTAAGAGCTGCCTAACATTTCAGCTTCTCAACTAGCCTTATGCTATATGTTCTAACATACTTAGAACATGATCATCTTTGACTTAGGTATGTCTCAGGGGGTTTTGGTATTAAATCAAAACACTTCTCATTTTATTCCCAACAATTTCCCCCTTTTTGATGATGCCAAAACCTATACATTTTATGCAAAAGTGACTTGACTACATCTATTACATTTATCTTCAGAAGACATGACTAAAGTCAATTTTCCTGAAAAAGAATGTGTTAGTGTAATGACCATTCTGATTGCAAATAGGTTTCAAAGATAGGCATATTGAGATTGTAACATGTTGTTTCTTGACTCACAAAAGGATTCAACTATCATTCAATGAATTTTGACATTACATGCATGTTGACAGTTGAATTAACTTATCAGAGCATGAATCGAAACAACATTACATCAGAGCATAAACTAACAAAATACATTATCAGAGCTTAGATCATGTGTATCAGAGCAATTAACAGCATGTCAGCAGTCTTGATTAACTTTCAGCATAGATGACCAAATCAACAAATCAGCAACCAAGATAAGTTTTTATCCATTTCAGCACACAAGAGTCAGAAAAACTTAGCCATTCAGAGATCATCTTCAGGAGGTGGCACCATCCCATATTGTGCCCACACTATTTTCTTTAACTCCATGGCCTCTTGATTGGTTCCCTTGGGTCCAAGTACCATTCTGTTTAACTTGAGAATCTCAAGGAACTCTTGGAGAATTTTGGATTGGTCAATCCATCCATTCAGCTTGGGAGGCATGTATATGATTGGCTTAGGGGCATTGAATTCAATTCTTGCCAGATCTGCTGCTGCAAGAAGTTGCTGATATAACTCCCTATAATACTCAATCATGAAATTGGTAAAAGTGGAGTTCACATCCTCATTATTCCATCTGCCTATGACATAGAAATCATAGACAAACTCCCTTTTTGCCTCTTCCCATGAGTCATTCAGCTGAATTGGAACCCATTTATCCATGTGTGGATATTTGGTGTCCATGGGGATCAGTAGTTGTGGCTTCAACTTGTTGTAGGTAGCCCTCATTCTCCTAGGCTTCTGAAAGTCAGCTCTTCTTTTATCTCTTGCTCTATTTGCTTCCTCCATCAAATTCATCTTTTCTTGGGCTCTCATCATAGCCAATTTCTGTTGTGTTTCAGGGTCCTTGCCATAACCTTCCTGAAACAACTTTGATGGATCATTGATCAACACTGTTGTCTTCTTCTTTGATGCAGGTCCGAAGCCCTCTTCAAACAACTCTTCAACAATCTCTGTGGTCTCAGCAGCTTTGACACCTTCAGCAATCTTGATCTCAGAAGACTTGACAATTTCAGCACTTTTGACTTGTTCAGTAGACTTGGCCTGTTCAGCATTCTTGACCTGTTCAACATTCTTGGCCTTTTTGGAGGTAGGCTCTTCTTCTTCAATTCTGAATTCAAGTGATAAATCAAGGCTGTTAGGAAAGTCTGTGAAGGTTTCCTCTTGTTTCCTTTAGCCTTCTTAATTTGGCCTCTTGTCTGGACACCTTCAGTGGACTTGTCCATTCCAGAAACCTCACCTCCAGGCCTCTGTTGAAGCCTAGCTCTTTCTTCTTGAGCTGATGCCATTGAATTCTTCAAGGCTATGGCTAACTGCTCTTCTTCATCAAGCTCTTCCACATTCAGCACTACTTGCTTCTTTCCCTTGTCTTCAGCAACCTTGTCCTTTTCCTTGTCTGATCCACCAATTATCAAGGCACCTTTTGCCCTTGCTCTTTCTCTTTCCCCCTTTATGGCAGCATCAAAACACTGAGGTTTGAGCTCACTCATGGTAGATGCCATTAAGGATTGAGCTTGGTTAAGGGACTTCATCTCCTCAAGCAAATAGACATTCTCATCATGAATATTTTGCATCCTGTAACTGCTTAGGCTTAAGAAAGCCAAGACAGGTTTCATCTTTTGCTCCACAACCTCTTCCATGGTTGTCTTAAGGGATGCATCAAGGTTGACCTTCAAAAAGTCAGTAAGGTTGGCCACTGCACTTTCAGCAATCTTGGCCATCACTTCTTGGGAGAATTTTTCAGAGGCAGCCTTCACCATTGCTAACCTCATTTCTTCAGTTTTCTTTTTCTGCAAGGCAGTCTTCTTTCCAAGAGCTTGCTTAACCACCAGTCTCAATGCGTTCACATTCTTGTTGTGGTTACTCCTTAGCAATGTCTGTTCCTTCTTGACTTCCTTGGATATTGAATCCATGCTGGTTTTTGCTTTCTGAGCTTCAGTTGAGATGGTTTGCAATCCAGATTCAGCTCCACTAATCCTTGCCTCAATTGTGGGAAGCACCACATCCTCTGAGCCAGTGAATCTCATTTCAACAGATGCCAAAGTCCTACTTTGCTCATCCAAGGCTCCTGAGGTTTCAGCATAGGCAGTTTGAACTTGATGAGCTATAGAATCCAACTTTGTTGACTGCTCTCCAAGAATGGCTTGAGTAGAGCTGGAATCCACATGGATAGGTACATCAGTGAGGAGATCATCTGCAAATATCTGATCAAAAGAAATTCCTGCAATATCAGACAAATCAAAGGGGTTAGAAAACAAACACTCATCACCCTCAGTATTTTTAGCATAAGACTGATACATCAGCAGTCTTCTCCTCATTTTCAACTACTTTTTGACTACCTTCAATATTGATGTCCTCACACAAAGGATCAGGCTTCCTCTCATCAAGGGATTCTTGAAGTTCAGATTTGACTTCAAGAATAACCTGTCCTTCCTCACTTATTCCACCCTCATTTGGTGGTACACTCACTATCTTAGTGATGATAACATCTCTCTCATCTCCACCTCCCTCTGTTTTTTCAACTATATTCTCCTTTTCAACACCTTCAACTAAACCTGCAACATCTCCACCTTCAACAAAGTTCAAAGATGGCAGTTGTTGGGAGATCACACTGCTTTTATCAGCAGCCACTGAGTCATCCTGAATGATTAAGGGCTGGTCAGTGTCCAACTCTCCTGACACTGATGAGGCCTTAATCAAAGCAGCTTCTAAAGTAGGAGCCTCAACATCTTTAAGCTGTGCCTCAGGTTCAGAAGAACCTTCATTGGTAGATGCATCTTTGGCTGTGTCACCAGCTTTGGTCAACACTTCTGAAGATACAGAACCTTTCCTATGATAGGTTAGGTAATGAATTGTAGGCTTTTTGGGACCAGGAGGGTTGGGATTTGTGGGATCTGAGGGACTATCATGAGAATCATCATCATTTTAGCTACTATCAGGGTGTCTGATTCCCTTAGCAAGCCTCTCTTTCTCTTCAGCAATCTTTTCTGCCACCAACTTTGCAAATACATCCTCATCAGTGAGGAATCTTGTCTTACTAACTCCAGCAAAGTGCAGCAATCTGCTTTCCTCTACTTGCCACCAATTTACACCCTTGTCTTGGATGACTTGAGCAATTTCCATGATTGATTTATCCTTAACCTCCACTAGCATTCTCAAATCATGGAACAACTTCTGAAGTCTTGAAAATTCAGCAAGTTGTGGGTACAAACCATCTCCACTTGAATGGGGACTTTGGGTTATATGGGAGTTGTCTCTGGTTTCAGGTAAAGTGGCTTCAGGAAGTTTGAATTCAAGAGGATTGGCTTCAGAAGGGTTGGGTGCTACAAAGGTTACTTTAGTTGCTTTTGAGAGCAATGGATCTGAAGGGGCTTTGCTCAGGGGGGTTGGCTCTAATAGTGCAGCTTCTAAGAGTTTTGAGTAATTGAGCATTGATGAGTCTAGAGGAGAATGAAGCATTGACTCATCTACTGCAATATCAGCTAACACATCCATAGGTCCTCTTAGTGCACTCCCTTCTGGAGAATATCTCTTGGTAAGATTAAGAGGGGTAATGGGTTGGTTTTCAGGAGTTTTGTGAGTTTCAGGGGAGTTGGGCTCTTGGTGATGAGTTTCAGGAGTTTTGGATTTGGAAGATCCAGAACCAGAAGAGTTGGTTCTAGATTTGGATTTGGTTCTACTCTCTGCCCTACTCTCCTTCAAGGCAACTTGGAGATTCCTTTCCTCCTGAAGCTCCAAAATCTTTTCAGTGGGTTTGGCCCTTCTCTTGCTGGCTCTATTACTCCCACTTCCTTCCTCCTCAGGGACAACTTCCCTGGCCCTCTTATCATCCTTCTTCTTCTGCCTCCCTTCATTGTACTTTTGCCTCAACTCTTCTTAATGATCAGAAGGAACTTGAACACCTTCCTTTGCAACCGCATCAACTTTAGTTGATGCTCCTGAGGTCTCTTCTGATGGAAGTTGAGACAACTTCTTTGTCTTGACAGTCTTTGCCTTAGTTCTCCTCTTCAACTTAGGTTTCTCCTCCACCTTCTCCTCAGCAGGTTTGGCCAGAAGCATTCTCCTTTGTTCAGTCTTCTTGCTCAGCTTCCTGAACATGATTTTCTGTGCTGGGAGAGGTTTTGCAAATGTTTGCATCTCTGAATAATGGGAGAACCTCTCAATCAGCAGGCTTGCCCTGGTGCAATACTTCAATTTCCCTTCCAACACAACCTTGTCGTGAGCTTTCACCTTGAACTTGGTCTTCTCTTTCATCATCTCATTCAAGATGAACTCCCTCCAGTTGAACTTGATGCCCTTATCACCGACATCAATCACTGCAGCTATGATTCTTATCCTTGGAGCACTCACTTGCTCTAGGCTGCCAGTGTTGCTCAACAGACTCTTTGTAATTACCTCAAAAAGATTGAGGAATTTTAGTTTTAGAGTCCTCTTGTGTTGTGTTGAGGAGATGGGACCTGGAACCAATAGCCATTCTTGAGCTATTTCCTCTTCATGTCCATTCCCATTAAATTCTGGATTCCTTCCCTCAGAAGGCAATCCAAAATCTCCTTCAACATCTTCTTCAGAAAATTTCACCATGTGAAATCTTTCTTCTTCATCACCCTCTGCAACATAAGACAATCTTGTTGCTACCTCACCATCTTCAGGCTTTCCTCTCCACTTTAGAAAAGCAAAGAATTCTGCCATGTACCCTTCAAGGCAGGAGCTTGGTCTTTCCTCCATGATCTTCTTGAGACCAGCTCTTCTTAGCCATCTTAGAGTGGGAGAAACCTCTGCATCCTCACTTTCAAAAGACACAATGGGTTCAAATATGAGGTTTTTCTTGTTGCTGAGATATTCAAAATCAAGGTCAAGAGCCTTGTTTGAGAAGTCAAGAACCATCTCAGGTCTGGCTTTTGGTGCCATTGATGAAACAGTAAGAACTTTGAGAGTGTTTTGAGAAGATGAAAGCTAGGGTTTAAGAGAATTGAGTGTGTGGGGAAGAAGTGAGCTTTGTGGGCTGCTTTAAGACTTGTGGATATGCTAAAAGGAATGTATGTCAATGAGTAGGTGAATCTTGGGCAATTAAACGGTTTACAAATGAGGAAATCAAGTTTGAACGGGCAGAATTGATTTCAAGGGAGTTGGCCAAACTTGATCCAACGGTTAATAGCCAATGAAACAGTAGAAAACGGTTTTTATTCAAACGTGGGAAGTATTTAATATTAGTTAATGGTTGGGGAGGTTTTCAAGATAGATCTGGCAAGAATTGTTTAATGCAAACAAGAGTTAAATCTTGGCATTTAATGCATTGAAAGTGACTTTTTGGGTAGGAGACAAATTGAATCCTTGAAAAGGTGATATCTTTAAAAGGAATGGGACAGATATCAAAATAGGCAATGATTACCCAAAATAGGTGCTTATCAGACCAAGATTTGGTTTGATAGCCAAGACAACTTATCTGACCCCACATGGACAAGTGTCCTGAAATGACATGGACAATTGTCCTGAATTCTTGTGGACAAGTGTCCTGAATTTCAATGAGGTCATCTCTTCTGAGTTTCAGTAGACTTGACCAAGTCTACTGATTAACCCTTTCAATTCCCCCTTGACTCATTAACTCCATTTGATTTATTTGTCCAACTTCCCTGGATCAAGTAATCCCAATTCTGCTGATAGTTCTAAGAATCTTGCTTCTACAAGTGGCTTTGTCAAAATATCAGCTTTTTGAAGATCTGTGTGGATTTTAACCAACTTAATGTCCTTCTTCTCCACAGGATCTCTGATGAAGTGATGCTTGATGTCCACATGTTTGCATCTTGTGTGCAATACTGGATTATGTGATATTGCTATGGCACTATTGTTGTCACAGAATATTGGCATTTCAGCAAAGTTGACATTGTAGTCCCTTAGTTGTTGTCTCAACCAAAGGATTTGAGCACAACAACTTCCAGCTGCAACATACTCAGCTTCAGTGGTGGAAGTAGCCACTGTGTTCTGCTTCTTTGAGAACCATGATATGAGCTTGTTCCCCAAGAATTGACAAGTCCCTGAAGTGGACTTTCTATCAATTCTGCAGCCTCCATAGTCAGCATCTGAGTAGCCAGTAAGCTCAATGTTGTCATCAGCAGGGTACCAAAGGCCTAAATTTTCAGTGCCTTTGAGATACCTCAGGATCCTCTTAGCAGCCTCTAGGTGGCTCTTTTTGGGATTTGCTTGAAACCTTGCACAAACACCTACTGCAAAGGTGATGTCAGGTCTGCTGGCAGTGAGATAGAGGAGTGAACCAATGATTCCTCTATACTTAGTAGAGTTGGTTGGAACTCCACTCTCATCAGGATCCATCTTCCAATTGGTGTTCATAGGGATCCTTACTGGCTTGCTAGCGGTACACCCAAATTTCTTGATCATTTCTCTGGTGTACTTAGCTTGGTTGATGAAGATTCCTTCTTTTGATTGCTTGACTTGAAGTCCCAAGAAGAAGTTCATCATTCCCATCATGGACATCTCAAACTTGTTTTGCATGAGCTTTGAAAACTTTTCACAAAGCTTCTCATTGGGGGATCCAAATATGATGTCATCAACATATATTTGGACAAGCAAGATGTCTTCTCCTTCAGTGATTCTGAAGAGAGTTCTATCCACAGTTCCTTTGATAAATCCATGGTCCAAGAGAAACTGTGACAGTGTGTCATACCAAGCTCTTGGAGCTTGCTTGAGTCCATATAGAGCTTTCTTCAGTCTGTAAACTTGGTTTCCAACCTCAAAACCAGGTGGTTGCTCTACATAGACTTCTTTCTTCAAGACTCCATTTAGAAAGACACTTTTGACATCCATCTGGTACACTTTGAACCTCTTGTGGGCTGCATAGGCTAGAAAGAGCCTTATTGCTTCTAGACTTGCCACAAGTGCAAATGTTTCATCATAGTCAATGCCTTCTGATTGGCAATAGCCCTTTGCCACCAGTCTTGCTTTGTTTCTGACAATCACATCATTTTCATTCTTCTTGTTCTTGAACACCCACTTGGTTCCAATAACATCTTGATGTGAAGGTCTATCCACCAGCTCCCATACATCATTTCTGGTAAATTGATTAAGCTCTTCCCGCATAGTTGTGATCCAATTTGCATCTTGAAGTGCTTCCTCAATGTCACTTGGTTCTTGTTCTGACAAGAAACAACAAAATAGAGCACTTTCACCATGAAATCTTCTAGTTTTGACTCCTATACTTGGATTACCAAGTATCAGATCAGTAGGATGGTCAGATAACCAAGTCCTTCTTTTTCTGATCCCTTCAGTAGAGTTGTCCTCTACTGAGGTTGAGTCACTAGGATCATAAAATTCAGGGAAATTTAATGCAGGATCTAACTCAGGATCATAATCAGGGATGTTGTCCTCAATGTCAGGGACATTGGCATTATCAACATTATTGTTTCCCCCTAGATTATTTGATCCATTAACTACCTCAGCAGGAACTGCTTCTTCATTGGTAGTTGTTACCTGAGTGTGAACTGGGATTGGATCATTCAGTTCACCATTTTCTTCAGTGGGGTTTGCCTCAGGTAAGTTGCCTTCAGGATTGTTGTCCAGTCTTATTACTTCAGGGAGGTTGACTTGGACAACATCTATGAAGGTAGTATCTTTGTCCTTTAGGCTCAGTCTGGTTGTCATTTGTGTGATTTCCTCTGTATCCAAGTTCTTGTTCTTGAACTCAAGACTAAATTCAGCAAACACAACATGGGGTGTTTCCTCCACAATAAGGGTTTTACAGTTGTAGACTCTGAAAGCTCTACTAATTTTGGAATATCCAAGAAATACTCCCTCATCAGCTTTGCTATCAAAGGCTTTCAACTGTTCTTTCCCATTGTTGTGAATGAAACACTTACAACCAAAGATGTGAATGTAAGATACTTTAGGCAACCTTCCTTTCCAGAGTTCATAGGGAGTTTTGCCTTGCCCCTTAGTTATCAAACATCTATTTTGAGTATAGCATGCAGTGTTTATAGCTTCAGCCCAAAACCTCTTAGGTAAGTTTGAATCAGCAATTAAGGTTCTAGCAGCCTCTTTTAAGGTTTTATTTCTTCTTTCTGCAACCCCATTCTGCTGAGGGGTTCTAGCTGCTGAAGTTTCATGGGCTATACCATTTTGTGTGCAATACTCATTGCTGTATAAATTTATGAACTCAGTGCCTTTGTCAGATCTTATCTTGATTATGTTAAGGCTTTTCTCATTTGACAATCTCTTTAGAAGTTCAGGGAGTTTGACTTGTGTTTCCTTCTTATTAAGGAGAAATACTACCCATGTGAACCTAGAGAAGTCATCTACTACCACTAATGTGTATTTTCTACCATTTATGCTTGCAGGGGTAATTGGTCCAAATAAGTCCATGTGTAGAAGTTCAAGTACCCTTTCAGTAGAGATGATTGGTTTTCCCTTGAATGAGGCTTTGATCTGTTTTCCTTCTTGACATGGTTTGCAAACATGTTCTTTAATAAAAACCTCATTAGGTAGTCCTTTTACTAATGCATTTCTAGCAAGTTTGTTCATTGACTTAAAGTTCAGGTGGTTTAGCCTTTTATGCCATAACCAACCTTGTTCATTAGAGCTCTTAACAATGAAACATGCAGCATCAGTAGACTTGTCCCAGTCAGTAAAATACACATTTCCTTTCCTAGTTCCAGTCAGTAGAGTTTGTTGAGTTTTATCTTTGATTAAGCATTTTCCACTTGAGAACTCAACACTAAAATCTTTATCACAGAACTGACTTATACTTAGGAGATTATATTTGAGACCAGCCACATAAGACACATTGGATACCTTGATATTACCAATTATCAAGGTACCATAACCTTTTGTTGTAGCTTGTGAACTGTCTCTGTTGGTCCCTGAGACGAGTGTAAGATCAGCTGACTTGATGTCTGCTGATTGTGTGGAAAATAAACTAACTCTTCAAAGTAACTAGTCCGCTGATTTCACTAGAGGCCTAGGACTAGTTAGTCGACTGATTAATTACTTATCGGAGTTAAGTGCGGAATTGTAGTGTGCCCATAAATATTATACTCGTCTATTTAATAAATACAGTGTGTAAAACAGTTTATGCACAAATATGTATGAAAAGACTTGAAATGTAAAGTGCAGAAATGTAAATAACACATTAATTTATAGTGGTTCGGATATACGTTCCTACGTCCACTCTCACGTCCTAACTTGATGTTTAATCCCTTTAATTTACCAAAAATTACAAGGGCCTTGACCTTTATAGTCCCAAGGGTAGGACTTTGAGATCTGAGCGGTCATAACGGCTACGGTCTCCACAAGTGATTGTAAGCACTTGCACATGCACTCCACAAGTGATTATAGAGCACTTGGACTCTTTACAGTGACGAACACTCAACTTGACTTCTAGGGTTTTATGGTAGAAGGTGGGTTTTGTGTATATGAACTAGGTGAGAATTTCCCTTACAATCTGTTTTAGCCTCATGCTAGGATTGGGAAATTCTCTCTAAGCTATGGATATATATGAGTGGTTAAACTGGCTTAGATGGTATGAGTTCACTCACTGGGGATGAGGTGATGCGTGTTGAATCTTCATGAATGATCTTCTTGAGCTCTTCTTATTTCTGGACTTTAAGCACTTTGCTCGACCTCTGCATCTCACACCTCTTCACTTCTCCCAATGATGTATGAGCTCATTTATATAGTGTTGATGTTTGAATGTTACCGTTGGATGATAGCAATTCAAATCTCCACTAATTGAGGAATTGACAATCTCTTGATTTGATATGATTGAATATTACTATTGTCATGTAATTTCAATCATATCTTTGACTTTCCTTTCTTGTGCACATATCTTGTCAATCCTTGATTTCAGCTGTGATTGGTCTTCCTTTAATTGTGTAAGAAGACTTCTACTCTGCTGGTAAGAAGACTTCTCTCTGCTGGTAAGAAGACTTCTACTCTGCTGGTAAGAAGACTTCACTCTGCTGGTAAGAAGACTTCTACTCTGCTGGTAAGAAGACTTCACTCTGCTGTCTTTACTCAGCTGTCTTTACACAGCTGCTGTTTCTTCTCAGCTGCTGTCTTTACTCTGCTGTCTTTACTCAGCTGTCTTTACACAACTGCTGTTTCTTCTCAGCTGCTGTCTTTACTCTGCTGTCTTTACTCAGCTGTCTTTACTCAGCTGTTTTTACTCTTCTTATCCTATAAGATGAGTTCAACTCATCTTATCAGGAGACTTCTTGTCTTGGTCTTCTCTTCTCTTCTAGAGCATTGACATGTCTTCTCTTCTAACCAAAGTCCTATCTATTACAAGATGTATAATAAAGTTGTCTATACAATACAACTTATCCTATTACATGCTTGATTTGGTTTATCAAAACTAAACTACGGATATTCATATCCCAACAGTCTCCAAATGTGACATTTGAGCCTTCTTTTTCAATGAAATCAGTGAGGAGGTTCTTGTTTCCAGTCATGTGCCTTGAGCATCCACTGTCAAGGTACCATGCTGACTTTTTGCTCATACTTCTCATCTTCTTGTGGCCCATTGGTACCTGCAATTAGATAGCTTTAGGTACCCTTTGAATTTTGGGTCCTGAGAGGTTAGTTGTACCTTTAGGAACCCAAACTTGCCTTATAACCCTGATTGATTCAAGGTGGCTAAGTTGTCTTCCTCTAACATCAATGTACACTGTCTTTCCCTTAAATTCCTTTGGGAAAGTATGTGTAAAAGTGTTTTCTCTATAGGTATCAGAAGAGTTGTCATTTCTCCTGAACTTATGAGTTTTATGTGCTACTTTAGGGAATCTTTGAGGATAGGCATGACCATTACCCTTTGGCATGAAGGGTTTTGGTTGTCTCATTTTATTTTTCCCTTGAGGATAGTTGTCCTTAGGTGTGTTCAGTTGAGGCTTCCTTAGTAGAGTTAGCCTAGGCTGATCATACCTTGGATAACTCCTCTGAACATTGTTCAGGAGATTTGCCCTTATATTGGGTCTACTCTGCTGGCCAACATTCCTCTTGTGCTCAGGGACTTTGGCATTTCCCTTAGGTATGGGCCTAGTCTCCTGAAGCACTTGAGTGGGCAATTCATGCATTTTGTCCTTTCCTTTATTCAGTGGCTGATTTATTTCATTTTCAGCTTGTTGAGCCCCTGATTTAACAAAGATTCTCTTAGTGTTACTTGTAGAAGCAACACTAAGACAAGGTGAAGATTCAAATGGATCAAAACCTAATCCACTTCTTTGAGCCATAGGTCTTTGATAACTTTGAATTTCCTCTATTGCTCTAGAGGATTTCTTCAGAGCAGACATCTTTAATTTCAGGCTCACTTCACTTGATTTAAGAATGTCATACTCATGTGAGAGATTTTCAAATATTGCTTGAAGAATTTTAAGTTCAAAATCTTTTCTCTTCTGAGAGAGCAGTTAATCATCAATCTGCTTTTGTTGGTCAACTATCCTGAGATTTGCTTCCTCAAGCTCTCTCAAGACTTGTTGATACAACTCAGTAGTCTTGATGTCAACTACTTTCTCAGTAGGTTTTGAAAGTTCAATTGAAAGCCTTTCATTTTCTCTCACACAGTTATCATGAAATTCTTGTAACATAGTGCAATCTTCCATCAACTTTCCAAAGGAAAGTTTCAAGTTGACTTCACTAGTGTTTTGTGATAGAAATTATGGTGAGCTAGAAGTAGAGGATACCTCTTCATCCTCAATGGCCATGTTGCACACATCATCATCATCATCACTGTTTGAGAACAGTCCATCAAAAGAGTTGAAGTTTTCAGCACTATCAGATTCTTCACCAGCCATCATAGCTTTTCTGTTGGTGAATTTTCTATCTCTTTTAGCTTGCCTCTCTCTTCTCTCCTTAGAGCTGAGTTCAGGGCAGTCATATTGGAAGTGCCCTTTCTTCTTGCAGTTGTATCACATGTCTTCATCATCATCTTTCTTAGGCTCATCTTTCCTTCTAGATGATGAAGGCTTAGCTCTGCTGGACCTTCTTCTATCAGAGTACTTGTCCTCTGATCTTCTTTCTTCAGGCCTTTTGTCCTCAGCCTTGGCTTCAGGAGAGTTGTATCTTCTCCTGACCTTGTTGTCTTGGTAGAATTTATTGTATCTACCAAACCTTGAATTCAGCTTGTCAAACCTTCTTGCCATCAAGGCTAGTTCTTCCTTCATTTCAGCCTTGGAGACTGACTTTGATGATCTAGGAGTGGACTGCATTTCAGGTTCAGCAGCTTTGTTTTTGAATGCCACTCCTTTGGTAGGTAATGAAGGTTCCTCAACAGACTTTCTTCTGTTGAGATCAAACTCATAATCTTTTAGTTCAGAGAAGATTTGTTGCATGGACATGGTGGAGAGATCCTTGGTGTTCTGCATCATCACAGCATACACATCCCACTTTTGAGTGAGACTTCTCAAGATCTTTAGACCAACTTCTCTCTTGGAGTACACCTTGCCGAAGGAGTTGATTTCATTCATCACATCTGTGAATCTACCAGCAAACTTGTCAATGGACTCTTCTGAATCCATTGTGAATTTTTCAAACTTTTGCACTGCCACTTGGAGCTTGTTCTCCTTGATCTTTTCAGTACCCTCACACATTTCTGCAAGAGTATCCCAAATTTCTTTGGCAATTGTGCAGTGGTAGACTCTTCCCATGATTGCATCTGGAATAGTTTGGTAGAGAGTATTCATGGCTAGATAATTTAGATTATCTTTCCTTTTCTCTTCAGAGGTGAAGTCATCTTCATCCTTGGGGATCATCTCCCTTGTGTCAGCTCTTTGAGAATCAGTGATTCTAGGATTAACTTGAGTGAACACAAAGGGTCCTCTTGTGATTACTCTTAGCATATCAGTGTGAAGAGATGCAAGATGAGCCCTCATTCTGATTTTCCAGAAATCATAATTCTCAATTGAGAATATGGGCAGCTTGTGATATGATATATGGTTGACTGGATTGGTAGCCATATTGTCCAGCTCTTGAACAGCATTAGGAGGAACAGCAGCATTGTTGTTTTGATTCTGATTCTAATTTTGATTCTGCTGCTAGTTCTGGTTGTTGTTGTTGTTTCCTCTTGCCATATCTCAAGATAAGGGTTAGACAAACAGATATACAAGATTTCAGAAAGATCAGTTCAGTGACCACACCAAATATGTAATTTTGAAAATCAAGATGGATTTTCAGAAGCAGTGGTCTTTGAACCCCTGCTCTGATACCACTTATTGGTCCTGAAGGAGTATATAACAAGTGTATGGGGGGAATACACTTGTATGCAAATCTTTTTCAAACTAACCAAGTATGACTTCAGCAAGATTGTCCTGGACAACTCTGTTGAGATGTATAACTCCTTTAAAGATAACCAAGCTACTAAGTACTATCAAGTACTTAGTTGAATGACTATCTAAGTGAGTTATAAGTGCGGAATTAGTGGTTGACCCTTTAGTTTAAACTCCTTTAAGTTCTGAAATCTCCTTAATCAATTAGTCCAGTGTCAGGGAACTTGTCCAAATAGGTTTGCACAGTCTCAAGTACATGTTCTTTGAAAGGTCAGTTTTATGTGCATTGTTGAATGAATGTAAGTACTTGAAAGTAAATCAACACAAGAGTTTATAGTGGTTAAGAAACTCAAGCTCCTACATCCACTTTCCCTGATTTAACAGGATAATTCATTCACTCTTGGAATTAACTTGTTTTATAGTGCCAAGATGCACTTGATCAAGAACACCACTCCTTGGTGCTTTGATCCCTATGATGTCTAGAGTCCTAGTACCCACTTCTCAACTCAGAATCAACTGTTCTTATCTCAATAGTTAACTCTTTACACTTCTACTACTACAACCTTCTAACTTTCTCACTTTGAAAGGTATAAGGGGTGAAGTAAGGTTCCAACTAATGAGATATCCTTTGCAATGAGGTTCAGTGTATAGGATTGGATATCTCTCTAAGCTTTGTATTGATATACAATGGGGTTCAGCTTAGATGAAGTGTGTGAAGACTAAGATAGTCTCTTTGAAAGCTTGAAAGTTCTTATGAGCTTGTAGCTTCAGTATGATTGCTTGTAGTTGGATGCTTTCAAGTGGTCTTCACACTTCTGTATTTATAGACAAAATTGAGGATTTCCCGTTGGAAAGCCAGCTTCAATTGTCTATAAATGTCTTCCTTGAACTCTGCAACTGGAAGACAGTTTCTTGATAGTGACTTGTCCTTTGTTTGGGAAATAAACGGTTGTAACTACTTTGTCTTGACTTTGCAGCACTCTTCCCAATGTCTGACTTCAAGATTCACTTGATCAAACATGGACATTTCTTCTGATGATTGATCCTATGATAAGGACAACATTCCTTATCACTTGGACAACTCTGCTTATCAATATCATAAGACTTTGCTTATCAGCAAGGTTGGCTTAAGCTCTTCAGATGACTTGGCTCTTTCACTTTCCATGCTTTCTTGGAATAGATCTTTATGCATTCATGACATAGAATAGGTGTCCTTGACCTTATCAGCAAGGTTGGGATGAACTTGATTGGTTCTGGTATAAGTGTGCTGAGACAACTTTCCTGGACAAACCTTCTCAGCAAGAATGCTTTAGTAGGTTATGTCTAGATGATGCATTTAACATGCTTGATCTTCAAATAGATTGTTCCACAATTCATTCAATCTTGATCAGCATACTTGTCTATTCAGCAGACTTGGGACACATTCATCTTGAGCCTTGAGGGGACTTGATCTTGATAGACTTCAAAGCATGTGTTCCCCCTCAACTTGTGCGTCTATTTATCTAAGAGCTGCCTAACATATCAGCTTCTCAACTAGCCTTATGTTATATGTTCTAACATACTTAGAACATGATCATCTTTGACTTAGGCATGTCTCAAGGGGTTTTGGTATTAAATCAAAACACTTCTCATTTTATTCCCAACACCTCATTTTCCCACCAGTCCAGTCCCTTGGACTCAATAACCTTCCCAATATCATACACATAATTCTTCCTTATGTCAACAATCAATCTAATATCATAGAAACTGGATCTTAAATCAGGATATTTGGCAAGTTTGGGGTAAAGTTGGTCTAGGAAAAATTTGGATTCATCTTTTAGTGACATTTCATAGGTGTACTCTGGGGCTTTATCTGACTTGGGTGAGGATTGGGGTTCTTAAAAAAGAATGGGTATGGGGGTATCAGACTTGTAAGAAATTTTAAGAATGGTTGGGTCATTCAAGTGAGGGGTGGTTTCAATAGCTTTTGAACTATGAGTAAGTGGTTCTGGATCATTCAAATCCAAGTTTCCAGGTGATACTCTTTCTTCATCATCACCTTCATTATCATCCTCTGAACCTTCAAGTTCAGCTTGTTCATCCACATCCATTTCTTCATCAGAGGTATTCATACTCCTCTGTTGTCTCTTCTTCACTCGAACTAGGGCTTGACATGGCCCTTTTTTTCTTGGATTTTGAGGCTGGTTCAACCTCCTTCCCCTTTTCTTCCTTCTTGGCTCTTTCAAGAATGTTGATCACCATCTATGTTGCTTCTTCACTCTTTTGTATGGCAGTTCTTGCTTGCTTTCTTGTTGAGGCTTTTGGTGACTTGATCTCCAAACCCAATCTTTTCTGAGTTCTCACAAATAGTTTTTTGAACAGAATTTTGGTGGTGTTGAATTTCACTCCATCTTCAACATTGCCATCAGGTCATTTCTTGTATAGAAATGCAGCAATCTTTGTACAGAAGGCAAGTTTATTCTCAATGAATACCTTCCTTACTTCCACAATCTTGAACTTTGCTTTCTCCTCTGCTAGCTTCTTCAGAAAATATCCTTTCCAATTCATTGGTTTCTTTCCTCCATCAATGATTGCTTTCATCAATCTTACTTTGGATTTGCTAATCTGGTCATAGCTTCCTGTGGTGCACATAACAGTCTTTGCCACCACATCTAGCAGAAGTTGATAATCCTTCTTTAAAACTCTCTTGTGTAGACCAGATTTGAGAGGTACTGGTTTGTCCATCCATTGGTTGGCAACTTCTTGTTCATGAAGTCTCATATACTCTTCAGGATCCTCTCCAGTAGCATTCAAAACAAAGAAATCATCAAGGTCTTCTTCAGTAAACTCAAACTTTTGAGTTGTCCTCTTGGTTGTATCTGGCTCATGAGTCATTATGTAACCAGATCCTGAGCTTTTCTGAGTGAATGTGCCTAAGAACTGAGTGGTTGAAAGTTCCAGGCATGTTTTCGGGATGGCCTCGAGCCATTTTTTCAGGCCAGCTTGTTCCAACCAAGTGACTATCCTCCTTGTGTGTTTGTTTCACAGATTGTCAAAGCAAACAGTTTGCTCAAAATGGAGCATGGTTGATTCGCTTAAGTAGTCCCAGTTGATGTCCAAATCAGGGTGATTGAAGTCAACTAAAAACATAACCAATACATAATATTAGTATGGATAAATATCAAAATCTCTCCATATAATTAATGAACCATATGATTAGACTATATTTAAATAATATCTTGCATTTATGTCTAAGATTTATTGTGGATAGATTTACAGAGTATGTTCATAATACCATATCCAACAATGTATTTTAAGCTTGTAATCTTGACATCTAGATGCCGTATCTGTATGATTCTAAGACATTATCAAGGCTTTAAGCATATCAACATGTATTTAACAGCATATCATTCAATAAATGAAGAATCCGCAAATATAGCATATTTAAATTTTAAACATAAATAATTTGAAATAAAAACAGAGCATGTATTTACAGTTGTTTTTTCTTGAAATCATGATGTATATGCATGTTTTCAAAAGATGAATATGAGAAGTACTCACCCATTTCCAAAGACATTTTTGTGAAGATAGTAGAGCTTAGAGCAAAGCTTGAAGATGAGCTTGAAGATTCTTGAGAAATTTAGCTTAGGGCTTTTTCAGAAATTTTGAAAATGTAAATGGTGAAAAAATCTAAGTCTTGCTTTTATATCTCCTCAGTTGTACGTTTTGAAAAATGTTAGGTGTAATGCTGAGATTGAATTGATCAAGATTAAGGGGTTAGATCAATTCTGTTACACCAAAGGACGCAGATGTCGTGTCCAGTGCACAGTAAGTTGCTTTTTCAGAAAATCGTGCAATTGATCGTCTTTTAGCAAAAATCTCTTGTTTGTCGATTATGAGCATTAAATGCGTACTATAATGATAAATAGAGTTTTAACTTATATGATGTATGAGCATTAAAGTTCCTTGAATCTTGTTTCAGCTAGAGGTTTTGTGAGAATATCAGTCTTTTGCTTATTAGTATGAATCTTTTTCATTCTAATATCCTTTTTCTCAATATGATCTCTTATGAAGTGATGTCTGATATCCACATGTTTACACCTTGTGTGTAACACAGGATTTTGAGTAATGACAATGGCACTATTATTATCACAGTAGATGGGTACATCCTTTAATTTGTGACAAATTTATAATCCCTTATCTGTTGCTTGAGCCATAGGATTTGTGTACAACAGCTTCCAGCCCGTGTGTCTTGGTTGTGGCTAGGGGTGTGCACCGGTCCAAAACTAGACCGGAACCGGTTTGGATCGGGACTAGAATCTACCTTAATGGTTGGACCGGAATGAACCGGTCCGGTTCGGACCAGTTTTTTTTTTTTTTTTTTTTTTTTCATGTTTTCTAAGTTTTTGGAAGCAAGAACAACAATGATGAATTTGTGTATGAAAATTAGTGTTAGTTCTTCATTTGAAATCAATTTCCGCTAATGTGAATTTTTTTTACAATATTATTAATGGTATTTTGACACTAAAAGTAAATTGATTATTTTTGTTCTATTATATACTTGACGAATTGTAATAAATCTCAACACTTTTACTTCACATCCTCACCAATTATTTGATTCTAAGCATACTATGTTTCCATTTTTTTTTTTTAGAATCTTAATGAAGGAAATATTTTAAAAGTTTTCAAATTAGTAATTCTAATTTTATTTAATTTATAATAATTAAGTTTGTATTATTAGTAAAATATAAAAAATATAAATTTTAAAAAAATTCGGTCTGGTCTAAATTCCGGTCTTAACCCTGATCGGACCGGAAACCCGGAATCTTAAAATTTAATGGACCGGAGACCGGACCGGTCGGTCCGGTTCAAGTCCGGTCCGATTCCGGTCTTTTTTTCGGTCCGAGTTTTTTTTGCACACTCCTAGTTGTGGCCTGGCATTGGAAACTATTGCCCACGTTCTTGTTGAGTGCCCTATTGCTGTGCACACATGGGGTAGAAGTCCCATCCGTCTCAACTACCAATAGGGCAGCGATCAGAATTTTCGTATTGCTTTTGCTGATATTTGTGAATATCTCCCTACCCATGGGATCGCGACTTTCGCTGTCTTTTCATGGAACCTTTGGAAGGCACGAAATGACCGCATGTTTGAATAGAAGTGCCAAGACCCAACACTCATCTGCTCGCGGTCAATAAACCTTCTTGAGGAGCTGCCAATGGTTAATAATCGACCAAAACCCACCCCTGTGACTGCCTTAAATTATCGATGGGTGTGCCCCCCGGCAAGCTTAAATTGAACTTTGAACTCGGATGCAGCAATTTTCTCGAACGGATCGGTGGGTTTTGGATATGTTGTTCGAGACGATCATGGGCTCGTGGTCACAGCAGGGTCGAAGAGAACCATGGCGAATGGAAGCAGCACTTTTGTCGAGGCGTGGGCACTTTGCTTTGTTGTCAAAAAAGCCTCTGAAATGGGTCTAAAACATTTACGCATGCATCGAAACAGATTCATTAACCCTCACTCAAGCTTTCCACGAGGGAACGGAGGTGGACCCCTACACAACAGTCTTGATTGATGACCTTCGGCAGCTGACTTTGGATAATGAGCTCATATCTTGTAGCTTCGTGCGTAGGGAGGTAAATAGAGTGACACATTTTCTTGCCCATCTTGGAGATAACATAGGATTTGAGAAAACTTGGAATGATGTTTTACGTCCCTCTCTTGTAACAGTTTAGTTCTTGAAGATGTAAAGCCCTCGGCCTACAATTCGTAATCAATGGAAATTTCCTTTTTGTCAAAAAAAAAAATATCTCAAATTATAGTTTACTTTATTTTTAATTCAACCTATTTGACTAAAATACCCCTATCTTTTTAGACATATGGATTATTATTATTCTTAATTGTTGGACGTCCGAGTAATCATGTTCCTAGAAATGGAGATATTCTCACTGGAAATGTATATTTCACTAATTTATATGTTATCAACTTATAATTATTGACTTTGTCCAAATATTTATTTATATATTTTGATTTCTTTTAACATTAATTATATTTTGTCTCATTTGAAATGTAGAATCTATATAATTTTCCTATAATCAACTTACATTTATTATTGACTTTGTCGATATTATTATCATTTCTTAACTTTTTAGATCCTCCGCCTATCAAATGTTATTTGCATTTACTGAATAAGTTTTGACTTTAAAAAATGGTTATGTATTGCTCTACCCAAAATAAAAATCATATGTGTCCGTCACTCTATATAACCTAAGGTTTTTGGGTCGTGATAATATTCAATACAACTAGGTACTGCATATCTATCATTCAAGAAATGGAATACCGCCATATTACCTTCATAATATTTTTTGTAAACCTTTTTATCTTCGGAGTTCCTTACAAAATTTCCCATGACTTTCTCAAATGCTTTTTAGATCAAGTTGGAGGCTCGAATTCAACAACTAATTTGATTTACACCCCTCAAAATTCAACATATGCATCTATGCTAAACCCACAAAATCTAAGACCCTTATCAACCTCTCGCGAGAAGCCTAATCTCATCGTTACACCATTTCATGAATCTCATATTCTTGCAGCAATTCACTTGCTCCAAGAAATTGGGAATTCAGATAAGAGTTCGTAGTGGTGGCCATGACTACGAAAGTCTCTCTTACACTTCAGAAAATCCTTTCGTTGTTGTCGACATGAAAAACTTCCAATCGATATCTATAGATGTCGAAGAAAAAACGGCATGGGTTCAAGCTGGGGCTACTTTAGGTCAATTTTACCACGCAATTGCACAGAAAAGCAAGACTCTTGCTTTTCCGGCTGGTGTTTGCCCCACCGTTGGCGTCGGGGGCCTCTTCAGTGGCGGAGGATATGGCATGATATCTCGAAAACATTCCATCGCCTCCGATCACATCATTGATGCCAAACTAATCAACGCCGATGGCCAAATCTTGGACAGAAGAAGCATGGGAGAAGATCTATTTTGGGCCATCCGAGGAGGTGGATGCACTAGCTTTGGAATTTTTCTCGAATTTAAGGTTACGTTGGTTACGGTCCCGGAAACAGTGACGCTTTTCCAAGTCAACAAAACATCAAAAACAGCTATGAAACTGGTTGAGAGGTGGCAACACATTGCTGATAAAGTCGACGAAAACCTTGTACTTAGGGTTTTATTGCAATCCGTTAGGTCCCCTTCGACGGGAAAACAAACAATCGTAGCCGATTTCAAGGCATTGTATCTTGGCCCCGTTGGTGATCTTCTGCCGTTAATGAAGGAGCAGTTTCCTGAGCTTGGTTTGGTTAAAAAAGATTGCATCGAAATGAGTTGGATCGAATCCATACTTTTTTCCGCAGGCCTCGTTGGTAAGCCACTCGACGTATTGCTCGATAGAACATCGCATGGAAAATTTGCGCCATCGCTTTTCAAAGGAAAATCGGACTTTGTGAGTAGTCCGATTTCAAGGAATGGCCTGAGAAAGATGTCGAAATTCCTACACGAGGTGGATAATACCACCTACGCCTCATTGTTGTTCATTCCCCATGGAGGGGCACTCAACAATTTCCAAGAATCCGAAACTCCGTTCCCACATCGAAAAGGCAACATATTCATGATACATTATATGATAGTCTGGAATGACACTAATCAATCTGAAAAGAACTTAGATTGGGTAAGAAGACTTTACAGTTTTATGACTCCTTACGTGACAAAGAACGAATAATATTAGTGGGAACACAAGTTATGAGCAGGCTAGTGTATGGGGACTTAAATATTTCAAAAATAATTTCAAAAGATTGATACATGTGAAGAGCAAGGTCGATCCATCCAATTTCTTCAGAAACGAACAAAGCATTCCTCCTCTGTCGTCTAATATATAAGGCGTTGTGTAGTAATATCCGTCAGATTAAGCTTATGATATTTTTTTGTTGTTGTTCTGTACTTCTGTTTAACAAATATGAAAATAAAAAGAAGCAAAGTCTGACAGCGGTTTTGGAAATTAATTAAGAATTATATTTTCCTATCTTTAAGTAATATTATTCATAACGATCGAATTATTAAAAAAATCAAATTTTAGATCTACCACTTATTTTATTTGGAAAAGTTGTAGTCGTTTATATTCAAACTAGTCCGTTACATTCGTCTATTACTTGGGGGATGTAAGAAATAATATTATTAAATTTCAATTAAATATATAAAAACATATTTAGTTCCATTAATTCTATTCAATAATAATTCACCCTTTACATTTAATTTTAAATCTCCCTCAATAATGATTTGGCTAAGTTTGGGTATTCAGGTTAGAAAGCCGATCAAGCTGTAATTTTAGCGAAGTGTTAATTTAAAGATATAAAGATTCAATTTAGGGGAAACAAGTTATTGGAAAATGTATATTGAAGTGAGCTTCGACTCGATATCTCATTCACCCATTTTGGAGTTGGAATGAATGCGAAATGAATTTTCCAAATAATTGTTGTAACCAAAATTTGAGTAGGAAAAAATGAAGTAGTTTTCCTATATTGATATTAAATGAGTGGGTATAAAAGTATGAACCCATTAGTAGTTTGTAGTATTACACGAATGTCGCACCAATTTGGTAGCGGACGGACAAACTAGTTCTTGCCTCGAATTTTTTCGTAACTGTTGAAATAATTAGAGCAGTCTCAAAATTGAAGTGTTGGAGGTTATTTTCGGAGAATTAAACCTTGAATTTAAATTGGATGAATGTTACAAATGTATCATTATTGGGGCGGTGACAGTTTCAGTCCATTTTAAAATTCAAGAGTCAGAAATTTATTCTGAAAATTTAAAACCTGTACTAAATGGCTTGTGGTTACACATGATGGCTGCAACAGTTACAACCAAGTTGAATTATCAATTAAAATTCGTATTAAGTATGGCAGTTTCAGTTTTGGTCCAATTTCGGTTTTGGTCCAAAATTTAATTGCTACTTTATTGCGGCCAGCAGTTACAAATTTGGGTTGCTATATAAGTAGCTGCAATCCATCAATCCCGACTATACAAGAAAAACACGAAAAATAATATTGGAAAGAGATACAACATTTTTCGGCAATTGCTACGCTATTTTGCATTCATTTTTATCTCATTCCTTTGGCACTCCGGTGATATATTTCGAGCAATTTCTCGGTTCGCCGTAAGCAAAATACTTGTGCTTGTATTTTTTCTATCTAATCGTTGTATCCTAGGAAACAAACGTCCTAATAGTCACTAGCACCGAGAGTGAAGGACGAATATTCACTACAAAAAAGAGGTGTTTTACCGACGGAAATAGAGATTTTTATCTCATTCCTTTGGCACTCCGGTGATATATTTCGAGCAATTTCTCGGTTCGCCGTAAGCAAAATACTTGTGCTTGTATTTTTTCTATCTAATCGTTGTATCCTAGGAAACAAACGTCCTAATAGTCACTAGCACCGAGAGTGAAGGACGAATATTCACTACAAAAAAGAGGTGTTTTACCGACGGAAATAGAGATTTTTATCTCATTCCTTTGGCACTCCGGTGATATATTTCGAGCAATTTCTCGGTTCGCCGTAAGCAAAATACTTGTGCTTGTATTTTTTCTATCTAATCGTTGTATCCTAGGAAACAAACGTCCTAATAGTCACTAGCACCGAGAGTGAAGGACGAATATTCACTACAAAAAAGAGGTGTTTTACCGACGGAAATAGAGACGGAAATTCGGCCGAAAACAGTGTTTTTCGATGGAAATACCGACGGAAAAATTATATCGGTGCTAACCTCGTCGGTAATTTCTACTGACGGAATTTTTTTTTTTATTTTTTAATTACCGACGGATTTTTTTTTTATTACAAATTCAAAAAATAAATTGAACCCTGAATCCGGGCCCAAGCCAACGGGCTGGCCTAGCCCGGCCCAGAATTCGCGAAGGCCCGAGCATAATTGGTTGAATATCTTCATGGGACTCGAACCCGTGTGTGTGGGCGCCTAGTGAGGGGCGCTTACCACTCATACAAGTCTGTTTTTCGTTTATAATTGTTTTATTAATTGTATATGTACTCATTTTCGACCTTTTTTTTTTTTTTAAATTCACAAAATTAATTTCTTTCCATATTAATATTACTAAATTTGTGATTTATAACTATTGTAAATTTAATTTTTTTTAATTTATATATTGTAAATCTAATTTAATTATTTTTTGTGTTTTAATTAAAATTCTAAAAAGTTCATCTCATTATTACTCTTTTTTTTTTTTAAATAAATCAATTTAATAATTGAACATTCTTTTACTTTTATTAATCACTAAATTTGTGACTTATAATTATTGTATATGCGTAAATCTTATTTTCAAATAGTATATTAGTAATTAATGTATGCATGCATCATATTTTTATTCAAAAAAAAAAATTAAAAATAATAATTGTCATTTTTTCACTTATATTAATCACTAAATTTGTGACTTATAATTATTGTAAAATTAACTTTTTAATTTATAAATTGTAAATGTAATTTTTTTTGTTGTAATTAAAATTCTAAAATCCACATGTATAATTTTTTTTTGATTAAACATTATTTCACTTAGATTAATCACTAAATTTGTGGCTTATAATTATTGTAATTTTTTTAAATTTATAAATTATAAATGTAGTTTTATTTTTAATTCTTTTGGTTATTAATAATTCTTTTATTTGTTAATTCACACAACAAAGACTTATGTATCATATAAATTAAATGGATATAAAAACTAAAGAAATTTTTTAATTTAATCAATATAACATAAAATTTTCGAATTTAATCAATAATTTCCTAATTTAATATAAATTTTTTTAATTTAATCAATAATTTCCTAATTTAATATAAAATTTTATAATTTAATAAATAATTTCCTAGTTAACTTAATCAACAATTTTCTAATTTAATCGACATGTTTCTAATTTAATCAACAAATTTTTTATTTTAATCAATCATAATTTCCTAGCTAACAAATTGTGAAAGTATTTGGAATTGTTTTTCATTGGATTAGAAAGTAACCAAGGTAACATATGTATACACATCTTGAAGTGATAACTACTTCAAGATTTGAAAACTAACTAACTAACTCTAGGTTATTGTCTTTGATATGTTGACACCGCCCCTCAAGCTAGACGGATGGGGACAGACGTGAAGCTTGGATCTGAAAAACTCAAAAAGTGGTCTAGGAAGAGCCTTGGTGAAAATGTCCGCAAGTTGTAATGTAGAAGGGACGAACTGAGTTGTTAGCCGACCAGAAGTGACAAGCTCGCGAATAAAGTGGTAGTCTATATCAATGTGTTTGGCCCTATTGTGTGCGGCCGGATTTTGACTTAAGAAGAGTGCGCTTTTGTTATCGCATAGCAGACGAGGAGGATCAGTAGGAAGAGCGTTAAGCTCATGTAGAAGCGAGGAGACCCAGATGAGTTCCGAAGCTGTGTAAGCCATAGACTGATATTCAGATTCGCAGTTGGATCTAGACACAGTTGGTTGCCTTTTGGCACTCCAAGAAATAATATTTGGGCCGAGGAATATTGAGTAGCCGTAGGTTGAACGCCGAGTATTGAGGCAGCGAGCCCAGTCAGCGTCAGAGTATGCTAGAAGATGGGTAGGGCCGCAAGCAAACTCAAGACCGAACTGAAGAGTACCCTTGACATAGCGAAGAATCCGTTTGACGGCCTGGAAGTGATCGGTTGTTGGATTGGATTGGAATTGATTGACCGTATTGACCGCAAGAATTAATAACAAAACCACACTTGGATCTACCATTACAGTGGAGATCCTACACAAATACAAATGGTGATACCCGGTCACAGCCACACATGTTGTGGCACAAATTAAAATGTCCAAACATGTCGTCAAATAAATTAAGTAGGTTATGCATATAACAAAGGGGATTATAAATGATGCAAACATAACAAAACCACATTAGGATCAACCATTACAATTGAGATCCAACTCCAATGCAAATGGTGATACCTGGTCACAGCCACACATGTCGTGAAATAAATTAAAATTCTCAAACGTGCCATCAAACAATTCAAAATGTCCAAACATGCCATCACACAAATCAAAATGTCATCAACATGCCACCACACACATTAAAATGTCCAAGAACAGAAATAAAAATTCCAGATTGTTGCGGTAGGGGAAAAATGGTAAACAAAACATATTAATCTCCGGATCTCCAATAGTTCCACATGCCCAAAGCTAAACCCTCTCGCCATTCATTAACATGTGGCGATGACTCAACGGAGTCCACAACATCCTCATTCATTTCATCGTCACCCGGAACATCATCAGGTAAGTCGAACAATTCCTCAATTGGGTCCACATGCATTTGAGAGCGGAAATAATTGTGGAGGAGGAAACATGCCACGATAAGTCTCAATTGAACCTTCACAATATAGAACGACGCACTTCTAAGTATGTCAAAACGTTTTTTTAAGACACCAAAAGCCCGTTATATAACGTTATGAGCCATAGTGTGTCTCATGTTGTAATGTTCATGGGGATCGGTTGGCCTGCCAGTGTTGGGACCCCACTCACTAAGATGATATCTACAACCACGGTAAGGAATGAGAAACCCTTCGCTGTTGGGATAGCTTTTGTCACACAAATAGTACTCCCCTACGAACAAGGCAATTAGGGTGAGATGCATATTTACGTAAGCAACAGAGAATTAGTTAAAGAAGGCATGTACACATTATTTACCCTTAGGAACTTTGAGCCCATGAGTCCTAGTTACGGCATCGTGAAGTATTCTACAATCAGCAGCCGGCCTTTTCCACCCTGGAAGAACGTAAACGAATCTCATTTACGTGTTGCACACTCCAAGCACATTAGTAGAAATACGACCCTTGCGTGTTCTATAACGTGTTCTATATAGACAGGGCACATGAAGATCAATAAATGTACCATCAAGGGCACCAAGACAACCCTACAAAACAAGAGACAATATATTAAAAACAACAATTTCAGAGGGTAAATAGTTGCACTCAAAAAACAGTATACAGGATTACCTTGAACCATTTCCATCTTGGGTCGGTGGAGTCATCGGGTACGGGAAGAGGTTTAACAAGGAAAATGTGGTGAAATTTCAAAACAACTTTCAAGACTAGATGGACAACGGTGGATAATTATTGACCAAACCTTTCAAAATCGAATGCCACAACCCTATTCTTTTTGTGGTGAGCTAAGACACTTAAGAACACGAAAACTTGCTCTTCAACACCAATATACTTTCGTTTTTTCAATCCTCCTAATTCACCAAGTAAAAAACATAAACATGCAAACGCATTCCGATCCATCCTTAGATTTGCAACACAATCAGCATCGCGAATGTGGAATAGCCTGTTCATGTGTACTACTTACCTAGGGATTTTAGAAATCATTCCCCAAGAAAGGGTGCACCTTCTAACATTTTTGTTGCGTCTAGTTATTAAGAGCATTGTAGGTGTTATCTCGTAATCTCATAGTTAGAAGATGTAATCAACTAATAGGATTAGATAAGATGACTTAAGCCGAATTAGATGAGTTGAAGGTTTCAATCAGCTGAGGAGGTGATGCTTAGAGTTCAGCATAGTTGGTCAGATCAGCAGAGTAGTTCAGCAGAGTAGATCAACAGATTACTTGAGCAGAGTACTTAAGCAGAGTAAAGATCAGCACAGTATGAAGTCTATCAGCAGAGTCAGCTTTTGATCACAGAACAGAAGAGTTGGGTATCAGATGAGTAATAGTCATCTGATCTTTATGGGCAAGTCTTCAGCAGAGTAGATCAACAATTACAACTACTTGAGGGTATAACTACCATTTCAGTTGGGCAATAACAGAGCACATGGGTTGTTACAAGCGGTTGCAAACGGTTTCTAACTAAACAGTTCCTAACAGCAGTAACTACTTTTGGTCTTTATATACTCTTGTAGGTGTACATTGTAAAGGTTGATTTCGGATGCAAGTACGATTGTAATCTTTAAGTTGTGTGAGTTCACGAGTGAAGTGAGGAAATATTGTATTCCGAGTGAATGAGTGAGTAAACATTCTTTATCAATCAAAGAAGTGCTCATCTGGTCTAGTGGATGCAGATCACATTGATCGAACCACTTAAATCCTTTGTGTGTTGTTTGTCTCGTTGCTTATTTTGAATTACTATTGTAGGTCCCGAAGATGAGTTAATATCGAGGGAAGCTAAAGAAAATGTCTAGAGGGGGGTGAATAGACTTTTCTAAAATCTTTCGATATATCAGAATTAAGCAATATGCGGAATACATAAATTAATAATGAGCCCAACTAAAGTTTATACTCAATCTTCTTATTTCGAGAACTCTGTTCTATACTCAACTTGTCTTGTTCAGTTATGTGTGTAAACAATTAAGCAATTAAACAAAACAGTAAAGTAATCAACACAAACAATTTATAGTGGTTCGACAACTTGTCTACGTCCACTCTCACAACCCAGTTGTGATATTTCCACTAACTCTTCCAATCGAGTACAAAGTGTGAGTTCTTGTTCTTTTGAGTCCCAAGAAAAAGACTTAGATCTTCTAAGACTATACCACCAGATATGTCTACGATCTTACTAGAAATTTAACAAGTATCTAGCAACTTGAAAATAACAAACAAAAACTAAAAACTTATTCAGTAGCAGTCTTCTGGTTTCTTCACTTGACTTCTGGACTTGCTTTCTGAACTTCAATAAACTCTGTGAGTAAACTTCTTCAAAATGCTTCAGTATCGCTTCAGTATTCAGTAGTGCAGTAGTATCAGTAGTCTTGAATCGATGAACACTACGAATTATTATAAACTTCTAAAATCAAGAACTTAGTTAGTTGTAACCAACTCTTCTTGAAAACTAACTTGTAACTGCATCTTCTTATCCATCCACGCGTTTCAGTTATTTAGTTATTTCTAACTAACTCTTATCTTTATCTTTATACGCGCTTCATCTTTACTTCAAGTTGACATGTCTTGTTGAGTCTTGTAGACCACCTGTCTTCAGTGGTAGACTTCATTCCTCTTGTCTAGTCTGGTCTTCTTGTGCGATCTTCAACAGTAGACTATTCTAAACCTAACAAGACTATTACATTACTTTAAGCCCTTCAGAATTATAAAGCTTAGTCAACTTAAAAACTATACAATGAATCTATCTATACGAAAATCATGAGCTCTATACAATGATTATTATAGCTCAATAACAACCTATATAACAATGAACAACACATATGAAGTACTTATAAATCGTACTTATCTTTTAATATAATAACAATACTCGTCTTTCAAATGTGAACTCGATCTACTGGTGTGTACAAGATGACTCCTCTTAACTAGACTAGATCAGTCAACACTTAGAAAAATTCAAACTACTTTTGGCTTATCAAAACTTCATCTTATCTTTTAATCATCGACTCGGACTTTGTTTCAGGATTCATATCCCAACAATTTCCCCCTTTTTGATGAAGCCAAAACTACTTGAATATTTTCTCAATAGTAGATTAGTTAAGTAGTTATCTTGTCTTAACATCAAATAGTACTTATATTTTCATTTATTCAAAAAAAATAATACCAGTAGATATTACACATACTTATCAAAAATCAAAACTAACAAAAAATAATCAGAGCAAATAAAATAACAAAAAAACTAATCAATTATGTTACCTCCTTCAAGATTAGGAACACAAAACGCATCTAGGAATCTTCTGTGTATAACTGAAGTATGCTCATCATCATCAATCTTCTCTTTATCCAGTAGCTCTTCTTCAAACTTCTTGATTTGATTAAAATCAACTCTTTTTCCAAAGCTAGTCATAGGACATTTCCATCTTGGAAATACAGGAACAAGAATATTAAAATTCTCTCCAGCAGATATCCTCAAGATCAGATTCCACAGCAGCTTGTTCTGACCTTCCATAAATTTGTCGAACATAGAATACAACTCATCTGGACTATCAGAATCACCATACTTACGAATAATCCAATGATCAAGTTCCCATTGCTTCTTCACTTTCATCCATTCAGATCGATGTTCTCTATCAATGAAGTAGTCAATGAATTGATCTTCCATCTTATCTTCATCTGCCTTCAGCTTCTATAAACTTTCAATGTGATTTCTAATTTTCTTCTTGCTTGCATAACGACTTTCATCATTTGGATCAGAAACCTTCTGCTTCTTCTCAACAATCGCAGTAGGTTCTTCAGCTTCTTCAACAGCTAACTTTCTCTTAGTCCGTCTGGTCTGAACCTCAGCTTCTGGAGATGCAACACCTTTGCCCTTCTCCAATCTCTTCTGCTCATCAGCTTTAGCGTGCTCAAGTTCTGCAGTCTTGACTAGCTTGCCTCTCTTAGGCCTTCTTAGCTCTTGAATCGCAGTAGCAGCTTCCTTCTCTTCCGGTTCAGCACTAGACTTAGAAAATTCAAATTTCTCAACTCTACTCGCCTCTTCCCCCTTTTTGGCTTCATCAGTCGCCTTAAGAGTGAAAATACTTGTAAAGCGAGTCATCTCTTCCTTCACAACTTCCTCCATCGCCTTAGCAGCCAACTCGATCTGCTTCTGGTGCGTCTTGTCATGACTCATCTTGTCAAGATGATCAGTAACCAATTCCAGCTTCCTTGAACTGGAGACTAGTTCATCTTTGAAATACAAAGCTGTTTGGCGAAGGAGTGTGTTCTGCTCTGTTAGCTCGGTGAGAACTGCTCGAGAACGCACCAACTGATCTTGTGCTTCCCGTCTCTATTCATCAGCAATCTCAATTTTAACCCTGTAGAGCCTTTCCATTTTACTTGACTCTTCAGCTAACGAACGAGCAAATGAGATAGATCTCTTTTCAGAGAAATCAACTTGTTTCTCAAGGAAACTTTGAACTTCAGCATACATCTCTACTCTGAAAGTTGAGTCCATCTTGTTGACCTCTCCAACAATTAACTCTCTTGAGCTGTCAACAAGTGATTGGTTCTGCTCAACTAACATATCTTTCACCTTTGAGTGTAGAAACTCATCAATAGCAGAGTGTACAACCTCTTTCAAATCCGACTTCAGCTCTTCAAGATAGCCTTCAGGAAAGACTTGAGTAGACGACTGAGCTTCAACTACGACTTCTTCTTGAACTTTCTCCACAAGTTCATCTTCAGTAAACATGACTGCATCCATGAACTCATCATCTTCTACTCCAAGTTCAAAAGAGTCAACTTCTTCAGAGCTTTCAGCCTCTTCTTCAGCATGAGCACCTTCTAATTCCAACATGGGCTCTGAGGTCTGAACGACAATATCAACAAGTTCTGCCTTCATCTCTTCTTCTACCAGATCAGTCTGGGTTCCAATATCGAACGAGAACTCTTCAACCAGAACACCATCATGAATGCTCAACATTCTTTTTACAAGATCAACTAAGGCCTTGCGAGGGAATAATTCGGAGTGGTCCTGGACACCACTGTTTTCTTTCTGTTCCATCTCCCAATCCATAAAGTTGGAGATTCCTCCCATGCCTTGAATGACCTAAAAAAGATCATCTGTCGAGGATTTCTTCAATGCAAACCAAGTGCATATCCTGACAAGTTTCTCAAATTGTTCTGAGGAAGTGTCGACTTCAAGAGTTGAGAGCTGCTTCTTCAGATTCTTGGAAACCCGAGCACGAACTCTCTTCTCCCTAAGACACATAGGATAATATACCAGGGAATCAAATCTAACATCAGACGGGTTCTGAGTAGGTGGGGTCCCTGTCTCAGCTGTTGCAGTGGCAACTGGCGTCTTGTCTGAAGTAGATGGGTTGGAGGGTTCAACATATTCTGTTGAGGGTAAGGAGAGAGTTTGGAGTGTGGTTTCTGGGGGCTGCGATGTGGCTTGGTTTGGTGTGACAACTGTCGGAGTATCAGTTGTATCCTTTTATGGGAGTGTTTTCAGGATGACTGGCTCTAAGCGGTAATGTTGTCAGTACTTGAGAGGTTGAGGGTACAGGATGAGGCCTAGGTCGATGTGACCTAGCCTTGGTTCGAACAGAGGAGAGAGAGAGAGGAATTGAAACAGATTGTGTAGAAGTACCAACCTGAGAACTCGACTCGTCTGGTTGAGTAGGCGAACCAACTCTCACGAGTGTGTACAATTCTGGAACTTGAGCACTTGGCTCCTTCTCTTGTTCCGACTCCTCTTCCGACTGAGTCTTCTCTGAGTCAGCTGCACTGGACTCAGCTATCGCAACGTCCTCCGATTCTTCATCATCGGACTCGTCTTCTGAAGAGCTAGACGACCCAGCATATGGCATCGCTTCCGAATCATCAACCTGAACTTGCCTTGGGGCAGATGGCCTTGCAGCAACTTGCTTCTTTAGCGCCTCCTTCTTCAGATAGAACTTCAATGGGTGAAAGGGTTTTCCTTTGCTCCAATCAGATTTGTTTTGCAACAACAAGGGTAGTAAGATACTCAGCTTGTTGCCAAAACCAACAACATTCGACACCACCCAACTGCAAGAGTCGGTGTCAACCCTAACACTTCGTTTAAAATACATGATTCGATCAGCCATCAACTTGAACCAATTACCCTCTGTAATTCCGTCATATATAGCCGCCATCACCCTTGCCTTGGCTAGAGTGACTGAGTCATGAGAGCCAGTGGCACATAGTAGCATTTTGCTAGCTATGTCCAAAAGAGTGCGATATTTCTCAAGGAGTTCCCCTTTCTTGACGGCTGGAATCTTGCCATCTGGTTTGAGCCTCAATTTCCTACCACAAAAGATGCTCAAATACCTCATCTCCTACCCGGTAGCATAGTTTTCCACATCAATCGTTCCGATGGGAAATTTCAAGTGTTTGAACACAGCCTCGCGAGTGAGTTCCACTCGGCTTCTTCCAATAAATGATTCAATTTTGTCTCCTTGTCTGGTGGCGTTGGCATAGAACTGCAACACCTCTTCTTCCAACACGACCTGAGGAAATGCCTCCAAATACGTCTTCAATCCACAGTTAATACACTTATTGATGATTTCTTGGTTTCCTTCTGTGTGTAACCCTTTGAAAAACATCGAGGGTTCCACATGCACTTTCCCTTCTGCAATGAACTGGCCAAGATCAAACTTAGCTTGCATGTTAGTTCTCACGTCAAATAGAGAGATAATCGACATCTTTAGTAGATAGAGTAAGAACAGGGGAGTTTGATTTTGCAAGAAATTCGAAAGCTAGAATAGGGGAGTTATGAAAACGTGGGGCAAGTTGTGTGAGGAAGATGAGTTTTGTTAGAACTGAAATTCCAATCCAACGGTCAAAATTTAAGGATTAGATCCAACAGTTGGGGCCTTTGGTATTCAGTTACGGAATCGAGAATATTATGTGATTTGATATTGTAAAATTTGGAATCCGCCTCTTCTATTAGTTAGGTCAGGGGAGTGTACTCATCCGACCTTGTATAGTAGAGTGGTGTGCGAACTGGGTGTATACACCTCATTAAAATGGGAGTGTATGAATCCAATTCTAGGGTTTTCCAATTTTAGCATTATCTAATTACCATAATACCCTTAATTCATTTTGATTAAACACTTAACATATTTAAATCAAAAGAACACTTATCTTGTTTGTTCGAGTCCATCCAGAACAGACGAGTAGACTTATGAACACAAGACGAGTTCCCCCTTCGCCTGTGCTTGTCTATTCTTGAACGTCGAACGACTTTCATGTACCTATCTTATCATATACAACGTGTAATCGTAGGTACAAGTAGAGTAAAATAAATAAGATGAATATCAATCTAGAGCAATGGTCAAGGTTTCGAACAAGATGACTTTTAACAAACATAAGAGTCAACATAACGATATTTAAGAAATCATAGATTCCCCCTTATATGTTTCTTCCCTTAATATTACCCTCAACTTTACCAGCTTCCTCATTGGGTTGTTTGGTCATCTAGTCTAGCCTTGTATACCTGTCTGTTGCGTGAGTAGTCGAGTGCTCTGTTCTTGTCTCCTTGTTTCTTTGATGTACCTGACTGGTTAGTACATGTCTATAGGCAAGTAGGGTCTAGATCAATTAACCCTAAACTAATGCATAACTCACGAAATCGAGCTTCACTAAATGGTTTTGTGAAAATATCAGCTCTTTGAAAATCAGTATAAATCTTTTCCATGCGAATATCCTTCTTTTCTACATGATCACGTATGAAATGATGCTTTACATCAACATGCTTACAACGTGTGTGCAAAACAGGATTTTGTGTAATGGCAATGGCACTATTACTATCACAGAAAATAGGAACATTTGATTCATGTATATTGTAATTTTTAAGCTGTTGCATGAGCCAGAGTAGTTGACTACAACAACTACTAGCAGCCATGTACTCGGCTTCGGTAGTAGAGGTAGCTACACTAGTCTGCTTTTTCGAAAACCATGAAATGAGTTTTGTGCCTAAGAATTGACAAGAACCAGATGTATTTTTCCTATCTATTCTACAGCCTCCAAAGTCAGAGTCTGAGTAGCCACATAAGGATAGATCATCATTTGAGGGATACCATATACCACGATTGATGGTCCCTTTCAAATATTTCAAAATCCGTTTCGTGGTTTCCATGTGACTTTCTTTTGGATTGGCTTGGAAACGAGCACAAACACCAACAGAGAATGCAATGTCTGGTCTACTAGCAGTTAGATACAGTAGAGAACCAATTAATCCACGATAATAAGATTGGTCAGCACATTTACCGCGTTCATCAGGATCCATTCTGTAAGTTGGTTGCATCGGTACGCCAGTAGACTTACAAGTCTTAATCTCATACTTTTCTAGAAGATTTCTAGTGTACTTTGCCTGATTTATGAAAATCCCTTCTGGGGTCTGATTTACTTGAAGACCAAGAAAGTAATTCATTTCACCCATCATGGACATCTCAAATTTACTTTGCATGAGTGTCAAAAAACTTTCACTCAGCTTTTTGTTAGGTGACCCAAAAATGATGTCATCTACGTAAATTTGGACGAGTAAAATGTCTTTCCCTTCTTGCCTTCTGAACAAGGTTCTATCGACCTTGCCCTTAGTAAAACCATTTTCCAATAGAAAGAGAGAGAGAGAGTATCATACCATGCTCTTGGAGCTTGCTTTAGTCCGTATAAGGCTTTCTTCAATCTGTACACCTGGTCGCCTTTGACTTCGAAACCTGGAGGTTATTCAACATACACTTCTTCCGCAAGAATACCGTTAAGAAATGCACTTTTAACATCCATTTGATATACAGTAAACTTCATGTGAGCAGCATATGCAAGGAACAATCGAATGGCTTCTAGTCTAGCAACAGGAGCATATGTTTCATCATAGTCTATGCCTTCAGCTTGTGAATAGCCTTGGGCAACTAGTCTAGCCTTTTTCCTAATGACTACATCATTCTCATCTTTCTTATTTTTGAAAATCCATCGTGTGCCAACTACATTATGATGTTTAGGCCTATCGACAAGTTCCCAGACGTCGTTTCGAACAAACTGGTTCAACTCGTCTTGCATAGCGATGATCCAATTACTATCAGCCAATGCCTCTTTAACAGTGGTAGGCTCGATAGATGAGAGGAAACAACACCAGCAAAACATAGTTGGACTAGGCTGTTCTTGCGACTCAAAGAGTTGTCATCTAGTCTTCACACCAACAGTAGAGTCACCAACAATATTTTCAGTATCATGCGCAGATTTCCATGTCTTTCTATTCTTAACAGTAGCACTATTATCATCTATATCATGTACAGCATCATGCATGTCAACATCATTTGTATCATCAATAAATTTACTAGGAGTAGTAGAGTCAACTAGAGCAGGCATGTCAGCTGGTCTAGAAGACTTACCTTGAGCACTTACCTTCTCTTTGTCATCAGACTCGAGAGCTTTCATGAATGGATTGTAGGCTTGAACGGATTCATATACCTCTGAGTCTTTGTCAGATTCGATCGTTAGCTCAGTAACTTTCTCACTGATCTTGTTGGCAGACGAGTCCTGTCGAGATTCATCGAAAACCACATGTGGTGTTTCTTCCACACAAAGAGTTGAGTAGTTGAATACCCTAAATGCCTTGCTAGTCGAGGAGTATCCTAAGAATATCCCCTCGTCTGCTTTGGCATTGAAAGCATTCAACTTGCTCTTTCCATTGTTATGGATGAAACACTTACAACCAAATATATGGAAAATATGAAATACGGGGTTTTCTACCTTTCCAAACCTCATAAGGTGTCTTGCCTAGAGCTTTGTTGATCGCGCTTCTATTCTGTGAATGGCATGTAGTATTGATGGCTTCTGTCCAAAACTTTTGAGGCGTATTGTACTCGGCTATCATGGTTCTACAGGCTTCTTTGAGAGTTCGATTCCTTCTTTCTGCTACACCGTTTTGTTGTGGTGTCCTGGCTGCGCTAGTAAGATGCTGGATACCACGTTTAGCACAGAAATCTTTGATATAGCAATTAATGAACTCAGTTCCCTTGTCACTACGAATCTTGACAATGGACTGGTTCTTCTCAACTTGTAACTTCTTCAACAGTTCAGGCAGAAGTGTTTGTGTATCACTCTTCTTGTGTAGGAAGACTACCCAAGTAAACTTAGAATAGTCGTCTACAACAACAAGAGTGTACCTTCTACCATTCAAGGTTGGAGGAGTTATCGGACCATGAAGATCCATATGTAGGAGTTCTAGGACTCTACTAGTTGAGAGAGTGGGAATTGACTTAAAAGAACCTTTCACCTGTTTACCCTGTTGACAAGCCGTGCATACATGTGACTTGTAGTAAACTTCATTGGGAATACCTTCTACAAGGTAATCTCTGGCTATCTTATTAAGAACCTTAAAGTTTAGATGACAGAGGCGTCTATGCCAGAGCCAGCCAAGTTCTTTAGGATTCTTAGTAAGTAGACAAGTGTCCCTCGAACAACTGTTCCAATTCACTATGTACACACTTCCTTGTCTTACGCCGACTAGTAGGACTGTGTGTGTCCTTTTGTCAATGATCTGACATTTGCGGCTTTTGAACTGCACCTTGTATCCACGATCACAAAACTGTGAAACAGAGAGTAAATTATATTTCAAACCTTCAACATATGAGACATCTTGTATCTCTACGTCTCCATTCCGGATGTAACCAAATCCTTTAGTGACAGCTGTGGAGCTATCACCAAATATCACTTTTGGTCCTTCTTGCTCATGGTAACTTGATAAGAGAGCCTTGGTACCAGTCATGTGGTGCGAACAACCACTGTCTATATACCAGGTTTCTCCTACTGAGCCACCCTTCTTATACAAGTCAAGTCGACCCTGCAATGAAGATATTCAATAATTTAGGTACCCATTTGTTTATTGGGGTCCTTGGGGGTTAGTCGTGTTCAGAGGAATCCAAATATACATTGGAGTCTTGAACAAGTTCGATCTCTTAAGCTTTCGCCCATACTTGTTACAAAATAAGACCTTGTTGTCCTTGTCTGTCCTATCATTCGAGTTCGGGTCTACTCGTTTGAGATAGCCTTTGGACTTGATCTCTACTTGAGCAGGCACTGGTCTATGATAGTCAGAGTAGGGCTTGTAAGCATTAGGTCCATACGGTTTATAGACGCGTTTGGGTCTTTCCTCACTAATAATATCATATGATAAAGGTGGAGGATATAAGACAGCTTGTGTACGATATTTTGGAGCTACCTGTCTAGGTCTAGACGAATAGAGCTGAGACTGCCTTATGAAAGGAGGTCTAGGCTCTTGTCGTCTAGTCTGTACCTGTCTAGTACTCATCTCCTCAGGATACCAGTCCTCGTATCTGACCTGGTTGGGTCGTCCACGATTAGTGGTCCTTTGAAGATTAGTTCTAGGTGGAACAGGCTTGTAGTTACCATTCTTTTTACCTCCCTTGGTAATCGGAATGTTAACTCGAGCTTGTTTAGGTACAGTACCTTGAGATGGAGTACCAATATCGTATATCATTGGTCCTTTTCCTTTATCATTTGGCAAAAGTCTTGCGTTAGTAGTAGTAGGGTTCTTAATGACTCGAGTAGACGAGCTAGATGACTCAGCACCTATACCAGTCTTGTCACCTGGATCTCTATACCTATCTGACAGTTCAAGATTAATCTTTGAAGAGTTAACCAGGTCAGTAAGCTTGAGATCTAATGTGACAACCTCGGTCTCTAAGAACTTATTACGTTCTTCAAGTCTATTGCACTTGCTCTTTAAAACATTGAATTCATTTCTCTCAGTTGCATGTGTCTTAAGTAGGTCTTGATATAACCTGTCTGTCAATGCACACTTTTCTTTGAGTTGTCTCAACTCTTCAGTCAAGCGTTCATTTAGGACTGTTATATTAGGATCTACTTTCGACTGGGCTTCCTTAAGATCAATGATTTCTTGTTTTAATGCAATGTTCTCATCACTGGCTTCGATGAATGCTTAGTTAGCAAGTAGAAGGTCGTCTTCAACAGCACTAGTAGAGTGCTGCAGACTACTTCCTGCTTCACTACTAGCAGTGTCACTTTCATCAGTATCAGAATCATCACAAGATTGAATTTTAGCCATGAAGCATAGGCCATCATCTACTATGAATGCTTCGTCGTGGTCTTGATCAGATGGGTAGCTAGATAAGGACGATGGCAACTCATCTGAATCCGAATCAGAGTCATCATTGGCCATCATTGCCTTCTTGCCACGGTTGTATCTTCTTTCCCTTCGAGCTTTACGTTCTTCTCGATCGTCAGTGCTCAGGTCTGGACATTCATAAATGTAGTGACCTGGCTTTTCACAGTTGCAGCACAAGAGATCATTAGTAGCCTTTTTAATAGGAGATTTATCCCTACGCTTATCACGTCTATCAGAACGCTGAATCTTCCTATCGTCAGACTCTCTATCTCGCCTATTACCTTTCGAGACTTCGTCTCTCCTTTCGGACGAGTTTCGGTCTCGTCTAGTCTCAGACGAGTTCTTAGAAGTAGATGCTCTATGATCCCTATAGAACTTCTTGTATCTTCCAAAACGTTTATTCAGCCTATAAAACTTTCTAACCATGAGGCTCACCTGATCCTTCAGACTAAGATCAGTATCTAACTCGTCTTTTACAGAGGCAGGCTTAGTTTTAGACTTAGACCTGTCTACCTTAGTGGACTTAGACGAACTAGACTTAAAGGCAACGTTCTTAGACACAGTATGTTCTCTGTCACTACTGACTACGGGTTCATCTTCGTCTAAATCAAACTCATGGGCTTTAAGAGTTTGAAACATGGTCTCTGCACTCCACTTATCTATGTCTTGGGTATTCTTAACCAGCATCTTTACCATTTTCCATCGAGGATCTAAGCTCTTAAGAATCCTAAGATTGATTTCACGAGGAGTATAAGTTTTACCAAGAACTTCAAGGTCATTCATAATTTTAGTAAAACGAGTATCCAGCTGGTCGATAGTTTCGCCAGCTTTCATCCGAAATGATTCAAATCTTTGGACAGCAGTGGATAATTTGCTCTCTTTGATCAGGGATGTCCCTTCACAAATGATAGCTAATCTGTCCCACATCTCTTTGGCAGTTTTACATTTTAACACTTTTCCTAGATACTCGTTAGGAAGAGTGTGTAAGATGTAATTCTTTGCCAAACTATCCAAATTATTTTGACGCATTTCTTCTGAGGTTAGATCAGACCTTGGTTTCTTGACGAGCGTGCCAATTGGTTTGTCTTTGTCAAGATTAGCAGTATTTGGGACCATTGTTACGATCGGACCCTCGGTCACAACAGAGATCATTAGATCGTGCGTGGAGCTGAAAATCGCTTCCATTCGCAGCTTCCAGTAGTCGTAGTCCTGAACCTGGAACTTGGGCAACTTATTAGCACTTATTTCAAGAGACATGTTTAAGCAAGTAGATTAGTGCTAACCAGTTATATGATCAAGAAGCAGGTAGATCAAGAACAGGGAACAAGAAACAGATATAACAAGAATGTTGATCAAGAACACGTAAGCAAATACAAACACGGACCAAGACTTCACCCTAAGTCTTAAGTCGGTTATCAAGAAACAGCAGTTCGTAAACTACTACTCTGATACCACTTGTAGGTCCCGAAGATGAGTTAATATCGAGGGAAGCTAAAGAAAATGTCTAGAGGAGGGTGAATAGACTTTTCTAAAATCTTTCGATATATCAGAATTAAGCAATATGCGGAATACAGAAATTAATAATGAGCCCAACTAAAGTTTATACTCAATCTTCTTATTTCGAGAACTCTGTTCTATACTCAACTTGTCTTGTTCAGTTATGTGTGTAAACAATTAAGCAATTAAACAAAACAGTAAAGTAATCAACACAAACAATTTATAGTGGTTCGACAACTTGTCTACGTCCACTCTCGCAACCCAGTTGTGATGTTTCCACTAACTCTTCCAATCGAGTACAAAGTCTGAGTTCTTGTTCTTTTGAGTCCCAAGAAAAAGACTTAGATCTTCTAAGACTATACCACCAGATATGTCTACGATCTTACTAGAAATTTAACAAGTATCTAGCAACTTGAAAATAACAAACAAAAACTAAAAACTTATTCAGTAGCAGTCTTCTGGTTTCTTCACTTGACTTCTGGACTTGCTTTCTGAACTTCAATAAACTCTGTGAGTAAATGTTGGGAATAAAATGATTTTGATCTAGATACCAAAACCCCTGATTGATGATGTTCAGATTAGTTGAGATATGCTCAAGTCTAGTTCAGGCAAGCTGTCTCAGTACACTTAAGTATGTAGATTGCTTAAGTGAAAAATCTCAGGAATGTTGTGAGATTTTATTGTTCAGGATAGTTGTCCAAAGCTGGAATGTTAGGCAGCTTGATAAGTCTATAGGCCAAAGTTGCTGAACTTTCAAGGGAGACTGACCAAGTGGACAACTCAGCTGAAGAGATCAAGAGCAGTAAAGCAATGCTCATAAATGCAAATGATCAAGACAGTTGAAGTACAAATGATCAAGAGCATTGAATGCCATAGCCCACATAAGACACATTCAATGAAGCATTTATTGCCAATCATGCCTGAACCAAGCATTGAAGATTTAGAGCATTAAAGAGTGAAGCATTGAATGAATGTTGGAACATTCTAAATTGCAGCAGGAATATTCAGGGAGCTTGTCCCATCTGACCGTTGGTTGAGTGTAGAGTTTGCCACAAATCAACCTTGGGAAATGTGCATATTTGGAATCTGACACAAGTCTTCTCAGCCGCATTTTTCAGAAGTCAACACATTCATTCAAGCAACCATTGAAGAGCCCTTTTACACAGTGGATAAAAGGATGCCAAGCTTCATAGCCGTTTCAATGGTGCGGCAAATAGACATATTTGAATTGCTATCCCTCCAACGGTTAGTTGTTCAAATTTGTCTATAAATACAGAAGTGATCAAAGGGATTCACAATCCAACTACAAGCTATCAAACTATCATCAAGCTTTCAAAGGAAACCAAGCTGTTCTTCAGAATCCCAAGTTTCCTAAATCACTTCAATTAGCTAAGCCAATCTTTGTAAACATCCAAAGCTTAGCATTGAGATATCCTAAGCCTTTACACTGTTCTTATTGTAAAGGATATCTCTAATAGTTGGAACCAAACCTCAAACCCTTATCTCATTTAGTGAAGAGAGTGTTTGTTGTAGAAGTGAGGAGTTAAGGACTGTTAGAGTAAAACACAGTCTTAACTCAGAGAGATTGAGCACTAGGACTCAGATTATCCTAGGGATCAAAACACTAAGAGAGTGTTGTTGATCAGTGCACCTTGGCACTATAAAACAAGCTAATTCCATTGTGAAGGAATTATCCTGTTCAATAAGGGAAAGTGGATGTAGGAGCTTGAGTCTCTGAACCACTATAAACTTGTGTGCCATTTACTTACTGCATTCTTTATTGCACTTACATTCAATCATATTTTAAAGAAGCAAAACTCAACAAGTTTAGAAAAACTGTTTTGGACAAAGTCCCTGATAACTGTATCTTTTCAGAAATTAACTTGGAGCATTTCTTTGAGTCAAAGGCCAACCACATTCCGCACTTAGCAACTCTTTTAGATATTTAGCCAACTGATCACTTAATAGTAATCAGTAGGACAAGTATCTATCAAAGTTCACACTCAGGCCAGTTGTGAGACAACCTGCCTGATAAGACCAGATTTATTAAAAAGAAAAGAATTTGCATACACAAGTGCATTCCCCCCACCCCCATACACTTGTGTTATTCTCCACCAAGGAACAACAAGTGGTATCAGAGCGGGGGTTCATAGACCACTGCCTCTGAAAATCATTGATTTTCAAAATCACATTTTTTGTGGTCACTGAACTGATCCAAATTTCTGAAAAACTTATCTGTGTTCATCTTATATTATATCTGTTGAAATGGCTGACAATGCAGTTCCAGGAGATGCTTTCAACACCATCAACAACATGGGTCCAAACCAAGTCAATCATATTTCTCATCACAAACTGCCAATGTTCTCAATTGAGAACTATGATTTTTGGAAGATCAGGATGAGAGCACATCTTGCTTGCCAGCATGATGAGATGCTTAAAGTCATCACTAGAGGGCCTTTCACATTCACTAAAGCAAATCCCAAGCTCACTGATGCTCAGAAAGCAGATCCAAGGGAGTTGCTGCCAAAGGATGAAGATGACTTTACAGCTGAAGAAAGAAAAAGGCACAACCTGAACTACATTGCAATGAACACATAGTACCAGACTATTCCAGATGCAGTGATGGGAAGAGTGTACCACTGCACATCAGCTAAAGAGATTTGGGACACCTTAGCACTTATGTGTGAAGGTACCCAAAAGATCAAGGAGAATAAGCTTCAAGTGGCTATCCAAAAATATGAACAATTCTCTATGGAAGCCAATGAAACTATTGATCATCTTGATGGCAGATTCACTGACATCATGAATGAGATAAACTCTCTTGGCAAGTTCTATGCCAAAAGAGAGGTTGCTTTGAAGATTCTGAGAAGTCTCACATCCAAGTGGGACATATATTGTGTCATGATGCAAAATACCAGCAATCTTGACAACATGCCAATGCAGCAAGTATTCTCTGAACTCAAAGCATATGAGTTTGATCTAAACAGAAAGAAGGTGCATGAAGAGCCATCCTCCTCAAGCAAAGGTGTTGCCTTCAAAGCTGCTGAAACAGAAAAGAAGAATACACAAAGATCCTCTCAATCTGTTTCAAAATCTGAAATAAAGGAGGAGCTGGCACTCATGGCTAGGAGATTTGAGAAGCTCAACTCCAGATTTGGTAGATACAAGAAGTTCTACCAAGACAGCAGAACCAGAAGGAGATTCAGTTCTCCTGACAACAAATCAGAGGACAAAGTCTCTGATGAAAAAAAGAAGACAGATATGCTGATAGGAAGAAATTCAGCAAAGGTGAACCATCATCATTAAGGAGGAAGGAGTCCTCAAGCAAGAAGAATGATGATGAAGATGTGTGTTATAACTGCCAGAAAAAGGGTCACTTTCAGTATGATTGTCCTGACCTTAGTGCCAAAGAAAGAAAAGAAAGGCAGAACAAAAGAGACAAGAGGTTGAACAACAGGAAGGCCATGATAGCTGGAGATTCAGCAAGTGAAGAGAGTGTCTACTCTTCTGATGATGGACTGTTCTCCAACAGTGACAGTGATGATGACTGTCAAATGGCATTTGAAAATGATGAGGTATGTTCATCTTCTAGTCCTTCTAATTCTTCAAATGACACACATGAGTCCAGTGAAATCCCCTTAAAACTCAACTTTGTAAAGTTATTTGAGGATTTCACCAGGCTAAGAGAAGTATGCATTATGGCACTTAGAGAAAATGAGTTACTGAATTCGAAAGCTCAAACTCCCAACCTTCCTGAACCAGAGTTTGACTTTAAATCAACTGAGTTGTATCAGCAGATTGTGAGAGAACATGAGGAAATGTCTCTCAAAGTCTCTGAACAACAAAAGTTGATTGATGATCAAGAACTGGCCTTGAGGAAAAAGGATTTTGATCTTAGAATTCTTCAAGAAAAATTTGACAATCTCTGAAGTGAATTTGATACTCTAAAATTGAGTGAGGGAAGCTTAAAAATGAAAATGTCTGCCTTGAACAAATCTGCTAAGGCAATAGAGGAAATTCAAGGGTTTCAAAGACCATTTGCTCAAAAGAGTGGATTAGGCTATAATCCATTTGAACCCTCACCTGGTCTTAGTATTGCCTCATCAAGCAATTCTAAGATGACTTTTGTAAGATCAGTGGCACAACAAAATGAAATAGAAGTAAATCAACCACTGATCAAGGATAAGGGTAAAGGAATTTTTATACCAACTCAAGTAAACAATGTCCCTAAACCCATACCTAAGGAAAAGGTTAAAGACATTGCTTACAGGAGAAATGAGGGTCAGAAAGGTAGAACCAATGGAAGGCCAACCTATCTGAATCCTCATCAGAGAAGTTGTCCAAAATCTGTTCAGAAAAGGCCAACTCAAATGAGGCAACCTCAACTGAATGGATTAAGGCCAATCCCCTCTGACAGGTATAAAACATTCAGGAAGCCTGGACCTTACTTGCCAAATGGAAAAGGCCATCCAAAACCCTATCCTCAAAGGTCTAACCAAGCTGCACCTAAGTCTAGTAACTTCAGGAGAAATGTCCCAAAGAAATTCACCAACACTCCTGAACCTTACAAGGCTAACACTTATACACAGAAGTCATCCAAGGCATTTAAGGGTCAAACTGTGTATGTAGATGTAAATGGAAACCAAGTCAGTCACTTTGAATCAATCAGAGTAATCAGGCAGATTTGGGTTCCAAAAGGTACAACTAACCCTTTAGGACCCAACACTCAAAGGGTACCTAAATTTTGACTTTGCAGGGCTGCAAGGACCACAAGAAGAAGAGAAGCATCAACAAGAAAATAGCATGGTACTTGGACAATGGATGTTCAAGACACATGACTGGGAACAAGGAGCTTCTCTCAGATTTCATAGAAAATGATGGTCCTTCAGTAACCTTTGGAGACAGCTCTCAAGGGATCACAAGAGGTTATGGTACATTAAACATTGGTAGTGTTAAAATTACTGATGTCTCATATGTCCTAGGCCTAAAATATAACTTGCTGTCTATAAGTCAAATTTGTGATAAAGGATATTGTGTTGAATTTGCACCAAATGAATGTACTATCAAAAACAAATCAACACAACAGGTGCTACTAACAGGGGTGAGAAAGGGAAATGTCTATTTTGCAGATTGGAGCAAAACCCCTGAAGCAGTTTGTCTTGTTGCCAAGAGCACAAGTGAGCAAAGATGGCTGTGGCACAAAAGACTAAACCATCTGAACTTCAAAACCATCAACAAGATTGCAAGAAACTCTCTAGTTAAAGGGCTGCCAAACCAAGTGTTCACCAAAGAACACATATGCCAGCCATGTCAGGAAGGAAAACAGGTCAAAGCCTCATTCAAAGGAAAGCCTGTCATCTCAACTGAGAGAGTTCTTCAACTACTGCATATGGATCTCTTTGGACCAATAATCCCTGTAAGTTTAAATGGAAGAAAATATGCTTTAGTTGTTGTTGATGATTTCTCCACGTACACTTGGGTAGTATTCTTGCTGAATAAAAAGGAGACCCAAGTCAAGCTACCTGAATTGATGATGAGATTGAGCAATGAAAAGGGCCTAATTATTGTCAAGATCAGATCAGACAAAGGCACTGAATTCATAAACTCATACATCAATGAGTACTGCAGCAAGAATGGCAACACTCATGAAACTTCAGCAGCAAGAACACCTCAACAAAATGGGGTTGCTGAAAGAAGAAACAGAACCTTGAAAGAGGCAGCAAGAACATTGATTGCTGAATCCAAACTGCCTAAAAGGTTCTGGGCTGAAGCCATTAGCACTGCATGTCACACTCAAAACAGGTCCTTAATCACCAAAGTACAAGGTAAAACCCCATATCAAATATGGAAAGGTAGATTGCCCACTGTTGCTTATTTTCACATATTTGGTTGTAAGTGTTTCATTCACAATAATGGGAAAGAGCAATTGAAAGCTTTTGATAGCAAAGCTGATGAAGGAATATTTGTTGGATATTCACAAATCAGCAAGGCTTACAGAGTTTACAATTGCAAAACTCTTATTGTGGAAGAAACACCTCAGTTGTGTTTGATGAATCTATTGATGAGTTCAGGGATAGAAACCTGAATATTGATGATATAACACAAAGAACAACCAGACTAAGGCTTCAAAGCAAGGAAACAGTGTTTGTAGATGTTGCCCAGCCTGAACTACATGATAATAAAAAACTGGACAACCTACCTGATGGCAATCAACCAGAAGACAACCAACCTGAAGGTGAAATTGAACTGACTGGCCCCATCCCAGTTCAAAACCAGGTAACAACTACCAATGAAGAAGCAGGCAATGCTGAGGTAGTAAATGGATCCAATATTCAAGGGGGAACCAATGAAAATGTCAACTTACCTGACAATGAGGACAATATCCCTGAATATGATCCTGAACTTGATCCTTCAATTAACTTCCCTGAATTTAATGAGTCTAGTGATCCAACCACAGATGAGGACAATCCTCCTGAAGGGATCAGGTCTAGAAGGACTTGGTTGCAGGACCACCCATCTAACCTGATACTTGGTAATCCAAGTGAAGGGATCAAAACTAGAAGGTTTCATGGAGAAAGTGCTTTGTTTTGTTGTTTTCTTTCAGAACAGGAACCAAAAGACATTGAGGAAGCACTACAAGACACCAACTGGATCATAGCCATGCATGAAGTATGGGAGCTGGTAGATAGGCCAACTCATCAAGATGTCATTGGAACCAAATGGGTGTTCAAAAATAAGAAAAATGAAAATGATATCATTGTGAGGAACAAAGCAAGACTGGTGGCCAAGGGATATTGTTAATCTGAAGGGATTGATTATGATGAGACCTTTGCTCCAGTGGCCAGACTTGAGGCAATCAGACTTTTCTTAGCATATGCAGCTCACATGAGATTCAAGGTGTACCAAATGGATGTGAAGAGTGCATTTCTCAATGGGGTGCTCAAAGAAGAAGTATATGTTGAACAGCCCCCAGGTTTTGAAGAAGGAAACAAGGTGTACAGATTGAAGAAAGCTCTCTATGGCTTAAAGCAAGCTCCAAGAGCTTGGTATGACACCTTAACACAGTTTCTTCTAGATCATGGTTTTGTCAAAGGCACTGTTGACAGAACTCTGTTCAGAATCTGTGAAGGAGATGATATCTTGTTAGTCCAAATCTATGTGGATGACATTATATTTGGATCTCCAAATGAGAAGCTGTGTGAGAAGTTCTCTAAACTCATGCAGAGCAAATTTGAGATGTCCATGATGGGATTGATGAATTTCTTCTTAGGACTTCAAGTCACTTAATCAAAGAAGGGAATATTCATCAATCAGGCCAAGTATATAAGGGACATGATCAAGAAATTTGGATGTGCTACAAGCAAGCCAGTCAGAATTCCTATGAATACTAACGTGAAAATGGATCCTGATGAAAGTGGAGAGCCAACAAACTCCACTAACTACAGAGGAATCATAGGATCCTTACTATATCTCACTGCAAGCAGGCCTGATATCACATTTGCAGTTGGAGTATGTGCAAGATTTCAAGCAAATCCAAAGAAGAGCCACCTTGATGCTGCCAAGAGAATCCTAAGATATCTCAAGGGATCTGAGAATCTTGGATTATGGTATCCAGCTGATGACAACATTGAGCTCACTGGATATTCAGATGCAGATTATGGAGGATGTAGAATTGACAGAAAATCCACCTCTGGAACATGTCAATTCTTGGGCAGCAAGCTTATCTCATGGTTCTCCAAGAAGCAAAATACAGTTGTAACTTCAACAACTGAAGCAGAATATGTAACAGCTGGAAGTTGCTGTGCTCAGATACTTTGGCTCAGACAGCAACTTAGAGACTACAAAGTCATCTCAAATGAAGTGCCAATATTCTGTGACAACAATAGTGCAATTGCCATCTCACAGAATCCAGTGCTCCACACCAGATGCAAGCATGTGGATATCAAGCATCACTTCATAAGGGATCATGTGGAGAAGAAAGATATCAAGCTTGTCAAAATTCACACTGATAAGCAAAAAGCTGATATCTTGACTAAGCCTCTAGCTGAAGCAAGATTCTTGGAATTGTCAGCTGAATTGGGCTTACTTGATCCAGGCAAGATGGAGAAATGAGGAAAGAAAGCTCACATGAAGGGGGAAGTTCATTAAGATGAACTTCAGCAGAGTTGACCAACCTCACTGAAGCAGTCTGTCAAAAAGGGAAACTCAGCAAAGTTGTCCCTATGGTGTTCAGCAATGTTGGTCAGGAGCTTTGTCCATGTGGGACCCAGTCAGCAACTTTGGGACCCACTCAGGCAAGTTAATCAGGCAGTTTGACCTTCACAGAAATCAAAGCACATCTCAGGATGTTTGTCCGAGTTAATTGGATAATCATTGCTATTTTTAGCATTGATTAGACATTTAAAAGATTTCTTGGTCTAAGAGTAGGCCATTTTAGGATGGAGTGTGCTATAAAGATTTTTACCACCAAAAAGGCAAATCAGCATTTAATGCAAAATCTTAATTGAGATTTCATGAATTCTTGAGCCATCATCAAGACCATTGATTTGCATTAAAATTCCATCAAACCGCCTAAAGACCACTACCCTACTTTATTCAATTGGTTTTTACTATTACCCACTGCCATTATCTATTAACCAACGGTTAATAAACTCCCCACATATATAAACTCCTCAGTTTTACTTTCATCCTCACGCACTCATAATTCCAAACTCTTAAGACTTTCAAAACCTCTCAAACCTGCAACTCCTCTCCAAAAACCTACCCAACTCTCATATTATCCATGGCTCCCAAAATCAAGAGAGAAGAACTTATAGACTTCAATGATCTATCTTTGGACATTGACTTTGCATATCTCAGCAACACAAGTTCTCTTTGGTTTGAGAAATTAGTAGCTTTTGATAGTCCAGACACTGAAGTTCATCAAGTCCTCCAATGGCTAAGGGAGGCTGGGCTAGAAAAGTTCCTAGGCACTAAGCCAGATTCTTGCCTGAACTCCTTCATGGCTGAATTCTTTGCCCATCTCAGATGGAAGGGCAAGAAGGGTGATGTGTGCACCAAGCTCACATATGCTGAGGAAGATGAAGAAGAAGAAAGCCAACACACCATCATCTTCACTGCAGAGGATTGGGATGCTAGCTTTGGTCTACCATCAGAAGGCCAGAATCCAGAAACTTACAAGGAAGGAGATGATCAGGAGTTCTACTTTCCATGGCTGCTTACACCCAAAAAGCTAGTAAGTGCTCAAAACAAGAATACTTTAAAACCAGTTTTTAGGCACTTGTTTGATTGTGTGGTGAAGAGTTTGTTAAGCCACTCTGGGAGTGTTGAACAAATCAGTATGCCTAAGTTAAGAGTGATGGCTGCTGTAATTGACTCTGCTGAAAATAGAGTCAAGTTTGACTGGAAAAGCTTTATTTTGGACAAGATGATGAATGAGAAATTCAAGTTTAAGGAGGTGAAACACCACAAGATGGTGGTTGATGGAAGACTCCAGTTCTGCACAAGAGCAAGCCTGCTCTTGGAAAGATTTGCTCATTATACCCACCTTCAAGCCAAGACAAAGCCTTTTCCTGCACAAAAGGTGATGTTCAGAAAGCTGTCTTCAAAGACAGAAAAGAGGAAGCAAGATGCAGCTTCCAAGAAAGCTGTTGCAGTAGTTCCAGTAACCAGAGCCTCTCTAAGAAAAAGGAAAGCCCAACCACCAAAAGCTCAGCCAAAGATGAAGAAGATGAAGAAGATTCTAAGTGAATCTTCCCCAGAAAGCCAGTCAACCCCCCTGAAGAGGGTGAAGAATTCAGAGAGGTTGTCCCCTTACAGCCTGAAAGTGTAACAGAATTTAGGGATCTTGACCAGCCAACAAGATCTGAAAGGAGGAGAAGGATAATCAAAACTTCTGAGAAGCAGAAGTTGATGGAAGAGGAGAAAAAGAAGAAAGAGTTCTTCAAAGAGATTAGACAAGCAAGTAGGTCTAACTCCAAGTCCAACAGCCCTGAAGCCAACTCTCCTGATATTCAATCAGAAAGAATATCCCCATCAAGGCATGAAGAAGAGGAGTGCAAGACTCCTGGAGATGCCCCAATCATTTCCAAGAAGGTTTACTCCCCTGAAGGTGCCCCTGACAGAGCAGGTATTTATGTGCTGGCAGATTTGGTCAATCTTGAGGATAGACCTTTTTCCCCACTTGATCCAAGACTTCTCTCATATACCAAACTTCTTGAAACTGTTCTTCAAGAAGGTGATCAAGTTGTTCTCCCACCCATTCCAGCCATTCCAATTACCTCTTCAGGCACATTGCTCTCAAAACCACCTGAATCCCAACTTGTCTTAAGCTCTTCTGAACCCAATCCTTCTGAACCCAACCTACCTGAATCCCAATCCAACCCTCCTGAATCCCAAACCAACTCTTCTGAAGATGAAAGTGGTGAAGAGTACACCTATGAGGGGATGCTAAGGCAGATTGCCAAGGCTAATGTGGATGAATTATATCCAGGATTGAAGGATTATCCTAGGCTGCAACAACAGTTCTATGATCTCAGAGCTCTTGTTGAGATCAAAGATAGAACTATGGTGGAAATTGCTCGGGCTATTCAGGATAAAGGAGCAAGCTGGTGGCAGGTTGAAGAGAACAGGCTCTTGCATTTTGCAAATGTGAAGAAATCCAGTGTGTTGACCACTGAGGCCTTGTTTTGCACCATTGTTCATGAGAAGGTGCTTGCTGAGAGAGAAAGAATTGCACAGAGACTCAGGCACCCTGATAGCCAATCTGATGATGATGATGATGATGATGATAACACAAATCCCAACCCTCTTGGCCTCAACTCTGCTCAGGTACATTACTTGACCTATCATTCTGAAAAGGACTCTGATCATTCAGAGGAGTTGACCAAAGATGGTGACTCAGTCCAAGATGCATTGGCCAAGGATGGTTCTCTTGAACCTGAGGCACAACTTGACAATGTTGAGACTTCCATGGGAGAAGCTAGTTTGGCTAAAGCCTCATCAATGTCAGGACAGTTGAACATTGACCAGCCTTTAGTCATTCAGGATGACTCAGTGGCCTTGGGATGCCCAAGCACTGTGATCTCCCAACAACTGCCCTCTGTGGATCCTGTTGAGGATATAGAGGTGTCAGGTTTAGGAATGGAAGGAGTTGAAAAGGCTGATAGTGTTGAAAACTCAGAGGGAGATGATGGTGAGGATTGTGTGATTACAGGTTCCCTGAGTGCACCACAAGTAGAGGGAGATGAGGTAGAAATATTGGGTGCAACCCAATATGAGAGTCAGGCAATTCTTCAAGTCAAATCTGAACTTGATGAATCCCTTGGTGAAAGGAGGCCTGATTATCCAATGTATGTGAGTCCATCTGATATAAATGAAGAAGAAAAGAATAAAGTTGAAAATGAGAGAGAAGGTGCTGATGTATCCGGCCTTATGGGAGAAAGAAAAAATGAGGGTGTTGAGGGAGATTTTACTAACACTCTTAGTTTTGCAGATTCTGTTGCTGTTACAATTGAGCAAATTTTTGCAGATGCCTCCCTTACAGATATTCAAGTTGATACTGATATTGATCTTGAAGCAGTATCAGCCAATGTATCCACCTTGAATAAGTTGTACTTTGAGCAAGCCAACACCACTGAAGCTGGTTTTCAAATTGCTACTCAGACTGCATCCATCATTGAAGAGCAATCAGAGAAGTTGGATACATTGGTAAGGGAAGTTGGTAAGGCACATACAGCAACCATTGACACTCTAGATGGCCAAGGAAAGACTCTAGCCTCTGTGGAGATGAGGCTAACTGGCTCAGAGGAGGTGATTCTGCCCACTTTAGATGCAAGAATCTGTGGAGTTGAAACTGGACTGCAAACAGTTTCAACTGAAGTGACAAAGGCCAAGGATGGTATGGGAAAATTCACAAAATCTTTGAAAAAAGAGCAGCAGGGTCTCAAGGATTTGTACAAGCATACTGTGAAAGCCTTGAGAAAAACAATCAAGGATGGTTTAAGGCAGAGGACAGCAGCCCCCAGAGGAAGAAGGCTGAAGAATTGAAAGCTGCAATGGTGAAGGAGGCTGCTAAGAAGTTCACTGTTGAACTTATGGCGAAAGTGTCTTATCAAGTTGTGGCCAACCTCACTGAACAACTTCAGGCCAAACTTGATCAATCACTGAAAGCCACATTGGATGCAATTGTTACTCAAAAGATGAAGCCAGTTCACACATTCTTAAGCATGGCAGATGATAAAATGCAAAACATTCATGATGAGAATGTTTATCTACTGCAGGAGTTGAAGTCCCTCACTCAGGCCCACTCACATCTCTCAGTCTCTATGAGTGAATTAAAGCCCCAGTGTTTTGATAATGCCAAAAAGGGGGAAAGAGAGAGAGCAAGGGCAAAGGGAACCTTGGTGATTGGTGAACCTAAGGGAAAGGAGAAGGTCCCTGAGATTGAGGAGGAGGTAGTAGAAGACATTGGGAAAGGCAAAGGCCCAATGGATATTGAAAACTTGACTGAAGAAGAGCAGATTCAAATTGCTGTCAAGGAGTCTATGATGTCAGCAATGGAAAGTCAGGCAAGAAAGCTTCAAAGGCCTGGTGGTGAGTCAGCAGGACTTGACCCCAAAGAGAAAGCTGCTGAAGTAAGGGGGAAGGTGACAAGGTCATCTGAAAGAAAGAGGAAGGAATTGGAAGCCTTCAATGAATTCCCAACCAGCCTGACTTTGCCATCAGAATTTCAGACTGAAGAATCTACTCCAGTAAGACAATCAAAGAGATTGAAGAAAGCAGCCAAGCTGCCTGTTATTAAAGAAGAAGATAGTGAAGAGGAGGTACAAAAAAGAGACCGAAGTTGGTGTGCCCAAGCTTGCTGATGATCCTTCTAAATTGTTTGAAGAAGGATTTGGAAAGGATCCAGAGACTCAGGAGAAGTTAGCTCTTCAGAGAGCTAAAGAAAGAATGGATCAGTTGGTGGAGGCCAACAAGGCAAGGGATCAAAGAAGGGCAAACTTCAAAGCTCCAAGAAGGAGGGCTTCTTACAGAAGGCTCAAACCTCAGATGCAGCAAAGATGGGACACTCAGTACCCTCACCATGATAAGTGGGTTCCAATCTCACTGAATGATGCATGGGAGGAGGCCAAGAGAAGTTTTGTATATGACTTTTATGTCATTGGAAAGTAGCTTGAAGAGAGTGTGGATGAAGTCTTTGTCCAGTTTATGTTTGAGAACCATAGGGACCTCTACCAAAAGCTGTTTGCAGCAGCTGAGATGGCAAGAGTTGAATTCATGGCCCCTGGTCCAATTCTGTACATGCCTCCTAAGTTCAATGGGAACTTAATTGATGAGGGAAAGATTCTGGAGGAGTTCATCAACATCATGAAGATGGAGAAGATGAAGATTGGCCCTAGAGGCTCCAACAAGAATGTTTGGGAGCTGAAGAAAAGAGTCTGGGCTCAATATGGCATTGCTCCTCAATATGATGGAACTCTCTAATGGATAAGTTCATCTCTTCCCTATCTGGTTTTTTATGATTGTTTATGATTGTTGTTATTTTGTTTCTCTTGTATCAGTCTTGTTGTCCTTTTGATTTTCTGATCTGTAATGCTCAATGATATATATAAAAGGACTACTGTTTTTCTATCAAGACATAACAACTCATTATCTCAACTAACCTGGCATTACATATATACTTGATTTATTGTGCTAACAGTTTCTTTCAGGAAAGTTGACCAGTTCACTCATCCTGAAGGTAAAGTATAGTATAAGTCAAGTTCCCTTTGTAATAGGTTTTGGCATCATCAAAAAGAGGGAAATTGTTGGGAATAAAATGATTTTAATCTAGATACCAAAACCCCTGATTGATGATGTTCAGATTAGTTGAGATATGCTCAAGTCTAGTTCAGGCAAGTTGTCTCAGTACACTTGAGTATGTAGATTGCTTAAGTGAAAAATCTCAGGAATGTTGTGAGATTTTAGTGTTCAGGATAGTTGTCCAAAGCTGGAATGTTAGGCAGCTTGATAAGTCTATAGGCCAAAGTTGCTGAACTTTCAAGGCAGACTGACCAAGTGGACAACTGAGCTGAAGAGATCCAGAGCAGTAAAGCAATGCTCATAAATGCAAATGATCAAGACAGTTGAAGTACAAATGATCAAGAGCATTGAATGCCAAAGCCCACAGAAGACACATTCAATGAAGCATTTATTGCCAATCATGCCTGAACCAAGCATTGAAGACTTAGAGCATTAAAGAGTGAAGCATTGAATGAATGTTGGAACATTCTAAATTGCAGCAGGAATGTTCAGGGAGCTTGTCCCATCTGACCGTTGGTTGAGTGTAGAGTTTGCCACAAATTAACCTTGGGAAATGTGCATATTTGGAATCTGACACAAGTCTTCTCAGCCGCATTTTTCAGAAGTCAACACATTCATTCAAGCAACCATTGAAGAAGCCAATCTTTGTAAACATCCAAAGCTTAGCATTGAGATATCCTAAGCCTTTACATTGTTCTTATTGTAAAGGATATCTCTAATAGTTGGAACCAAACCTCAAACCCTTATCTCATTTAGTGAAGAGAGTGTTTGTTGTAGAAGTGAGGAGTTAAGGACTGTTAGAGTAAAACACAGTCTTAACTCAGAGAGATTGAGCACTAGGACTCAGATTATCCTAGGGATCAAAACACTAAGAGAGTGTTGTTGATCAGTGCACCTTGGCACTATAAAACAAGCTAATTCCATTGTGAAGGAATTATCATGTTCAATCAGGGAAAGTGGATGTAGGAGCTTGAGTCTCTGAACCACTATAAACTTGTGTGCCATTTACTTACTGCATTCTTTATTGCACTTACATTCAATCATATTTTAAAGAAGCAAAACTCAACAAGTTTAGAAAAACTGTTTTGGACAAAGTCCCTGATAACTGTATCTTTTCATAAATTAACTTGGAGTATTTCTTTGAGTCAAAGGCCAACCACATTCCGCACTTAGCAGCTCTTTTAGATATTTAGCCAACTGATCACTTAATAGTAATCAGTAGGACAAGTATCTATCAAAGTTCACACTCAGGCCAGTTGTGAGACAACCTGCCTGATAAGACCAGATTTATTAAAAAGAAAAGAATTTGCATACACAAGTGCATTCCCCCCCCCCCATACATTTGTGTTATTCTCCACCAAGGACCAACAAGTGGTATCAGAGCGGGGGTTCATAGACCACTGCCTCTCAAAATCATTGATTTTCAAAATCACATTTTTTGTGGTCACTGAACTGATCCAAATTTCTGAAAAACTTATTTGTGTTCATCTTATATTATATCTGTTGAAATGGCTAACAATGCAGTTCCAGGAGATGCTGTCAACACCATCAACAAGATGGGTCCAAACCAAGTCAATCATATTTCTCATCACAAACTGCCAATGTTCTCAATTGAGAACTATGATTTCTGGAAGATCAGGATGAGAGCACATCTTGCTTGCCAGCATGATGAGATGCTTAAAGTCATCACTAGAGGGCCTTTCACATTCACTAAAGCAAATCCCAAGCTCACTGATGCTCAGAAAGCAGATCCAAGGGAGTTGCTGCCAAAGGATGAAGATGACTTTACAGCTGAAGAAAGAAAAAGGCACAACCTGAACTACATTGCAATGAACACATTGTACCAGACTATTCCAGATGCAGTGATGGGAAGAGTGTACCACTGCACATCAGCTAAAGAGATTTGGGACACCTTAGCACTTATGTGTGAAGGTACCCAAAAGATCAAGGAGAATAAGCTTCAAGTGGCTATCCAAAAATATGAACAATTCTCTATGGAAGCCAATGAAACTATTGATCATCTTGATGGCAGATTCACTGACATCATGAATGAGATAAACTCTCTTGGCAAGTTCTATGCCAAAAGAGAGGTTGCTTTGAAGATTCTGAGAAGTCTCACATCCAAGTGGGACATATATTATGTCATGATGCAAAATACCAGCAATCTTGACAACATGCCAATGCAGCAAGTATTCTCTGAACTCAAAGCATATGAGTTTGATCTAAACAGAAAGAAGGTGCATGAAGAGCCATCCTCCTCAAGCAAAGGTGTTGCCTTCAAAGCTGCTGAAACAGAAAAGAAGAATACACAAAGATTCTCTCAATCTGTTTCAAAATCTGACATAAAGGAGGAGCTGGCACTCATGGCTAGGAGATTTGAGAAGCTCAACTCCAGATTTGGTAGATACAAGAAGTTCTACCAAGACAACAGAACCAGAAGGAGATTCAGTTCTCCTGACAACAAATCAGAGGACAAAGTCTCTGATGAAAAAAAGAAGACAGATATGCTGATAGGAAGAAATTCAGCAAAGGTGAACCATCATCATCAAGGAGGAAGGAGTCCTCAAGCAAGAAGAATGATGATGAAGATGTGTGTTATAACTGCCAGAAAAAGGGTCACTTTCAGTATGATTGTCCTGACCTTAGTGCCAAAGAAAGAAAAGAAAGGCAGAACAAAAGAGACAAGAGGTTGAACAACAGGAAGGCCATGATAGCTGGAGATTCAGCAAGTGAAGAGAGTGTCTACTCTTCTGATGATGGACTGTTCTCCAACAGTGACAGTGATGATGACTGTCAAATGGCATTTGAAAATGATGAGGTATGTTCATCTTCTAGTCCTTCTAATTCTTCAAATGACACACATGAGTCCAGTGAAATCCCCTTAAAACTCAACTTTGTAAAGTTATTTGAGGATTTCACCAGGCTAAGAGAAGTATGCATTATGGCACTTAGAGAAAATGAGCTACTGAATTCGAAAGCTCAAACTCCCAACCTTCCTGAACCAGAGTTTGACTTTAAATCAACTGAGTTGTATCAGCAGATTGTGAGAGAACATGAGGAAATGTCTCTCAAAGTCTCTGAACAACAAAAGTTGATTGATGATCAAGAACTGGCCTTGAGGAAAAAGGATTTTGATCTTAGAATTCTTCAAGCAAAATTTGACAATCTCTGAAGTGAATTTGATACTCTAAAATTGAGTGAGGGAAGCTTAAAAATGAAAATGTCTGCCTTGAACAAATCTGCTAAGGCAATAGAGGAAATTCAAGGGTTTCAAAGACCATTTGCTCAAAAGAGTGGATTAGGCTATAATCCATTTGAACCCTCACCTGGTCTTAGTATTGCCTCATCAAGCAATTCTAAGATGACTTTTGTAAGATCAGTGGCACAACAAAATGAAATAGAAGTAAATCAACCACTGATCAAGGATAAGGGTAAAGGAATTTTTATACCAACTCAAGTAAACAATGTCCCTAAACCAATACCTAAGGAAAAGGTTAAAGACATTGCTTACAGGAGAAATGAGGGTCAGAAAGGTAGAACCAATGGAAGGCCAACCTATCTGAATCCTCATCAGAGAAGTTGTCCAAAATCTGTTCAGAAAAGGCCAACTCAAATGTGGCAACCTCAACTGAATGGATTAAGGCCAATCCCCTCTGACAGGTATAAAACATTCAGGAAGCCTGGACCTTACTTGCCAAATGGAAAAGGCCATCCAAAACCCTATCCTCAAAGGTCTAACCAAGCTGCACCTAAGTCTAGTAACTTCAGGAGAAATGTCCCAAAGAAATTCACCAACACTCCTGAACCTTACAAGGCTAACACTTATACACAGAAGTCATCCAAGGCATTTAAGGGTCAAACTGTGTATGTAGATGTAAATGGAAACCAAGTCAGTCACTTTGAATCAATCAGAGTAATCAGGCAGATTTGGGTTCCAAAAGGTACAGCTAACCCTTTAGGACCCAACACTCAAAGGGTACCTAAATTTTGACTTTGCAGGGCTACAAGGACCACAAGAAGAAGAGAAGCATCAACAAGAAAACAGCATGGTACTTGGACAGTGGATGTTCAAGACACATGACTGGGAACAAGGGCTTCTCTCAGATTTCATAGAAAATGATGGTCCTTCAGTAACCTTTGGAGACAGCTCTCAAGGGATCACAAGAGGTTATGGTACATTAAACATTGGTAGTGTTAAAATTACTGATGTCTCATATGTCCTTGGCCTAAAATATAACTTGTTGTCTATAAGTAAAATTTGTGATAAAGGATATTGTGTTGAATTTGCACCAAATGAATGTACTATCAAAAACAAATCAACACAACAGGTGCTACTAACAGGGGTGAGAAAGGGAAATGTCTATTTTGCAGATTGGAGCAAAACCCCTGAAGCAGTTTGTCTTGTTGCCAAGAGCACAAGTGAGCAAAGATGGCTGTGGCACAAAAGACTAAACCATCTGAACTTCAAAACCATCAACAAGATTGCAAGAAACTCTCTAGTTAAAGGGCTGCCAAACCAAGTGTTCACCAAAGAACACATATGCCAGCCATGTCAGGAAGGAAAACAGGTCAAAGCCTCATTCAAAGGAAAGCCTGTCATCTCAACTGAGAGAGTTCTTCAACTACTGCATATGGATCTCTTTGGACCAATAATCCCTGTAAGTTTAAATGGAAGAAAATATGCTTTAGTTGTTGTTGATGATTTCTCCAGGTACACTTGGGTAGTATTCTTGCTGAACAAAAAGGAGACCCAAGTCAAGCTACCTGAATTGATGATGAGATTGAGCAATGAAAAGGGCCTAAGTATTGTCAAGATCAGATCAGACAAAGGCACTGAATTCATAAACTCATACATCAATGAGTACTGCAGCAAGAATGGCAACACTCATGAAACTTCAACAGCAAGAACACCTCAACAAAATGGGGTTGCTGAAAGAAGAAACAGAACCTTGAAAGAGGCAGCAAGAACATTGATTGCTGAATCCAAACTGCCTAAAAGGTTCTGGGCTGAAGCCATTAGCACTGCATGTCACACTCAAAACAGGTCCTTAATCACCAAAGTACAAGGTAAAACCCCATATCAAATATGGAAAGGTAGATTGCCCACTGTCGCTTATTTTCACATATTTGGTTGTAAGTGTTTCATTCACAATAATGGGAAAGAGCAATTGAAAGCTTTTGATAGCAAAGCTGATGAAGGAATATTTGTTGGATATTCACAAATCAGCAAGGCTTACAAGGTTTAAAATTGCAAAACTCTTATTGTGGAAGAAACACCTCATGTTGTGTTTGATGAATCTATTGATGAGTTCAGGGATAGAAACCTGAATATTGATGAGATATCACAAAGAACAACCAGACTAAGGCTTCAAAGCAAGGAAACAGTGTTTGTAGATGTTGCCCAGCCTGAACTACATGATAATCAAAAACTGGACAACCTACCTGATGGCAATCAACCAGAAGACAACCAACCTGAAGGTGAAATTGAACTGACTGACCCCATCCCAGTTCAAAACCAGGTAACAACTACCAATGAAGAAGCAGGCAATGCTGAGGTAGTAAATGGATCCAATATTCAAGGGGGAACCAATGAAAATGTCAACTTACCTGACAATGAGGACAATACCCCTGAATATGATCCTGAACTTGATCCTTCAATTAACTTCCCTGAATTTAATGAGTCTAGTGATCCAACCACATATGAGGACAATCCTCCTGAAGGGATCAGGTCTAGAAGGACTTGGTTGCAGGACCACCCATCTAACCTGATACTTGGTAATCCAAGTGAAGGGATCAAAACTAGAAGGTTTCATGGAGAAAGTGCTTTGTTTTGTTGTTTTCTTTCAGAACAGGAACCAAAAGACATTGAGGAAGCACTGCAAGACACCAACTGGATCATAGCCATGCAAGAAGAGCTGAATCAGTTTACCAGAAATGAAGTATGGGAGCTGGTAGATAGGTCAACTCATCAAGATGTCATTGGAACCAAATGGGTGTTCAAAAATAAGAAAAATGAAAATGACATCATTGTGAGGAACAAAGCAAGACTGGTGGCCAAGTGATATTGTCAATCTGAAGGGATTGATTATGATGAGACCTTTGCTCCAGTGGCCAGACTTGAGGCAATCAGACTTTTCTTAGCATATGCAGCTCACATGAGATTCAAGGTGTACCAAATGGATGTGAAGAGTGCATTTCTCAATGGGGTGCTCAAAGAAGAAGTATATGTTGAACAGCCCCCAGGCTTTGAAGAAGGAAACAAGGTGTACAGATTGAAGAAAGCTCTCTATGGTTTAAAGCAAGCTCCAAGAGCTTGGTACGACACCTTGTTGGGAATAAAATGAGTTATGTTTTGATTGAATACCAAAACCCCCTGAGACATGCCTAAGTTATTATTGAATATGTTCTAGACATGTTAGAACATATAGTATAAAGGCTAGAAGTGGAGCTAATATGTTAGGTAGCTCTTAGATGATTAGATGCACAAATTGAGGGGGAACATATGCTTTGAAGTACATCAAGAACAAATCCCCTCAAGGCTCAAACTCTGGAATCATGATCAAGTCTGCTGAAAGACAAGTATGCTGATCAGGAGAGTTGTCCAGAGGAGTTGTCTCAGCTCAATTAATCAAGATCAAGTGCTCTGAAAGCCTGAGGTCAACTATGCTGAAGAGAAAGAGACAATCACACCCTAAAGATCTTCAAAGAAACAAGCTAAGATCATCTTCAAGAGATATAAAGGGAAAGAGCCAAGTCATCTGAAGAAGAGCAAGCCAACCTTGCTGATAAGCAAGACTGCTGATGGTGATAAGGAGTGTTGTCCAAATGTTGAGGAATGTTGTCCTATCATTGGAACAACCTTCAGAAGTGATGTCCAAGTTCTAACAAGAGAATCTGAAAGTCAGATATTGGGAAGAGTGCTGCAGAATGAAGATAAAGCTCTTACAGCCGTTTATTTCCCAAATGAGGACATGTCACTATCAAGAAACTGTCTTCAAAGTTGAAGAACTGAAAGAAGACATTTATGGACATTGGAGGCTGCCTCTCCAACGGGCAAATCCTTCATTTGTCTATAAATACAGAAGTGTGAAGACCATTTGAAAGCATCCAACTAATCTCAACACAATCCAACTAAGCTCAAGTTCTTACAAGCTAGAGTGCTTTCAAAGCTTTCAAAGACTATCTTAGTCTTCAAACACTTCATCTAAGCTGAACTTCATTGTACATCCATACACAAGCTTAGAGAGATATCCTATCCTTATACACTGATCTCCATTGTAAAGGATATCTCATTAGTTGGAACCTTACTTCAATCCTCATATCTTTCAAGAGTGAAAGTGAGAAGGTTGTAGTAGTAGAAGTGGTAGGAGCTGACTGTTGAGAGAAGAACAGTTCAGTTCTGAGTTGAGAAGAGGGTACTAGGACTCTAGACATCCTAGGGATCAATTCACCAAGAGTGGTGTTCTTGATCAAGTTCACCTTGGCACTATAAAACAAGTTAATTCCAAGAGTGAAGGAATTATCCTGTTAAATCAGGGAAAGTGGATGTAGGAGCTTGAGTCTCTGAACCACTATAAACTCTTGTGTTGATTTACATTTCAAGTACTTACAATACATCAACACTGCACACAAAACTGATCTTTCAAGGATAAACATTCAAAGACTGTGCAAAAACTTATTTGGACAAGTTCCCTGAAAAACTGGACTGTTTGATTAACTAAGTGATTTCAGAACTTTAAAGGAGTCTAACCTAAAGGGCCAACCACTATTCCGCACATATAACTCTCTTAGATAGTTATTCAACTAAGTACTCAATAGTACTTAGTAGTTTGATTATCTTTAAGAAGTTAATCATCTTCAGCAGAGTTGTCCAAGACAACATTGCTGATATCTGGTTTGATCAAGTTTGAAAAGAATTTGCATACAAGTGTATTCCCCCCCCCCATACACTTGTTATATACTCCTTTCAGGACCAACAAGTGGTATCAGAGCAGGGGTTCAAAGACCACTGCTTCTGAAAAGCCATCTTGGTTTTTAAAATCACATATTGGCTGTGGTCACTGAACTGATCTCTCTGAAATCCTTATTGTATTTTGACTGACTATTTGTTCTTGAATTATGGCCAACAACAATGCTGTTGTTCCACCTCCTACTATCCAAGGATTGGACAACATGGCCACAAATCCAGTCAACCACATTTCACATCACAAACTGCCCATGTTCTCAATTGATAACTATGATTTCTGGAAAATCAGAATGAGGGCTCATCTTGCATCTCTTCATACTGATATGTTGAGAGTGATCACAAGAGGTCCTTTTGTGTTCACCTTTGTCAATCCCAGAGTCACAGAGGCTCAAAGGGAAGATACAAGAGATGTACTACCCAAAGATGAAGATGACTTCACTACTGATGAAAAGAGGAAGGATAATCTGAATTATCTAGCAATGAACACCCTCTACCAAACAATTCCAGATGCAATTATGGGTAGAGTCTACCACTGCACAACAGCCAAAGAAATTTGGGATACTCTTGCTGAAATGTGTGAGGGTACTGAAAAGATCAAGGAGAATAAGCTCCAAGTTGCTGTGCAGAAATTTGAACAGTTTGCAATGGAGTCTGAGGAATCCATTGATAAGTTTGCTGGTAGATTAACTGATGTGATGAATGAAATCAACTCACTGGGCAAGGTCTACACCAAGAGAGAAGTGGGGTTGAAGATCTTGAGAAGTCTCACTCAAAAGTGGGATGTCTATGCTGTAATGATGCAAAACACCAAAGATCTTTCCACCATGCCCATGCAACAAATCTTCTCGGAACTCAAAGCTTATGAGTTCAACCTCAATAGAAGAAAGCCTATTGAGGAACCTTCAAATCCTACTAAGGGAGTGGCATTCAAAGCCAAAACTGCTGATCCAGAGATGCAGTCCACTCCAAGATCATCAAAGTCAGTTTCAAAGACTGAAATGAAGGAAGAACTAGCCTTGATGGCTAGAAGGTTTGAAAAGTTAAACTCAAGGTTTGGTAGATACAAGAAATTCTACCAGGACAACAAATTCAGGAGATACAACTCTCCTGAAGCACAGGCTGAAGTCAAAAAGCCTGAAGAGAAAAGATCAGAGGACAAGTACTCTGATAGGAGAAGGTCCAGTAGAGCTGAACCTTCATCATCAAAAAGAAGAGAAGAATCAAAGAAAGAAGATGATGAAGATCTGTGCTATAACTGTAAAAAGAAAGGGCACTTCCAGTATGATTGCCCTGAATTAAGCTCTAAGGAGAGAAGGGAGAGGCAGGCCAAAAGAGATAGGAAATTCACCAACAGAAAGGCCATGATGGCTGGTGAAGAATCTGATAGTGCTGAAAGCCTCAACTCCTCTGATGGACTATTCTCCAACAGTGATGATGATGATGATGTCTGCAACATGGCTCTTGAGGATGATGAGGTATCCTCCACTTCTAGCTCACCATCATTCATCTCACAAAACAATAGTGAGGTCAACTTGAAACTCTCCCTTGGAAAGTTGATGGAAGATTTCACTATGTTACAAGAATTTCATGATAACTGTGTGAGGGAAAATGAAAGATTGGCTATTGAACTTGCCAAAAACTCTGAGGCAGTTGTTGATGTCAAGTCTACTGAGTTGTATCAACAAGTCTTGAGAGAGCTTGAGGAAGCAAATCTCAGGATAGTTGACCAACAAAAGGAGATTGATGATCAACTTCTCTCTCAGAAGAGAAAAGATTTTGAAATCAAAATTCTCAATGCCAAGTTTGAAAACCTCTCACATGAATATGATATTCTTAAATCAAGTGAAGAGAGCCTGAAATTAAAGATGTCTGCTCTGAAGAAATCCTCTAGAGCAATAGAGGAAATTCAGAGTTATCAAAGACCTATGGCTCAAAGAAGTGGATTAGGTTTTGATCCATTTGAATCTTCACCTTGTCTTAGTGTTGCTTCTGTGAGTAACACTAAGAGAATCTTTGTTAAGTCAGTGGCACAAACTGAAAATGAAATAATTCAGCCACTGAACAAAGGAAAGGGCAAAATGGATGTTATGCCTACTCAAGTGCTTCAGGAGATTAGGCCAAAACCTAAGGAAATGGCCAAAGCTCCCGAACACAAGAGGAATATTGGTCAGCAGAGTAGACCCAATGGTAGGACAACTCTACAGAACAATGTTCAGAGGAAGTATCCAAGGTATAATCAGCCTAGGCCAACTCTTCTGAGAAAGCCTCAGCTGAATAGACCTAGGGACAACTTTCCTCAAAGGCAGAATAAAATGAGACAACCAAAACCCTTCATACCAAAGGGTAATGGTCATAAGAAAGCCTTTCCTCAAATATTCCCTCAAGCTGCACAAAGAACTCAAAAGTTCAGGAGACTTGACAACTCCCCTGAAACTTATAGAGTTAACACATTCACACACACTTTCCCAAAGGCATTTAAGGGAAAGACAGTGTATTTAGATGCTAAAGGAAGACAACTTAGCCACCTTGAATCAATCAGGGTTATTAGGCAAGTTTGGGTTCCTAAAGGTACAGTTAACATCTCAGGACCCAACACTCAAAGGGTACCTAAACCCATCTAATTGTAGGTACCAATGGGCCACAAGAAGAGGAGCATGAGCAAAAAGTCAGCATGGTATCTTAACAGTGGATGTTCAAGGCACATGACTGGAAACAAGGAACTTCTCACTGATTTTATTGAAAAAGAAGGCCCAAATGTCACTTTTGGAGACAGCTCACAAGCAACTACAAAAGGTTATGGTACTTTGATGATTGGTAAGATCAAAGTATCCAATGTATCTTATGTGGCTGGTCTCAAGTATAATCTCCTAAGTATCAGTCAATTCTGTGATAAAAACTTCAATGTTGAGTTTTCAAGTGGAAAATGCTTAATCAAAAATAAGACTCAACAAATTCTATTGACTGGAACTAGGAAAGGAAATGTGTATTTTGCAGACTGGGACAAGTCTACTGATGCTGCATGCTTCATTGCTAAGAGTTCTAGTGAACAAAGTTGGTTATGGCATAAAAGATTAAACCACCTGAACTTTAAAACAATGAACAAAATTGCTAGAAATGCATTAGTCAAAGGACTACCTAATGAGGTTTTCGTTAAAGAGCATGTTTGCAAACCATGCCAAGAAGGAAAACAGATCAAAGCCTCATTTAAGGGAAAACCAGTCATCTCTACTGAAAGGGTACTTGAACTGTTGCATATGGACCTTTTTGGACCAATTACCCCTGCAAGCATAAATGGTAGAAAATACACATTGGTTGTAGTAGATGACTTCTCTAGGTTCACATGGGTAGTATTTCTCCTTAATAAGAAGGAAACTCAAGTCAAACTGCCTGAACTTCTAAAGAGATTGTCAAATGAGAAAAGCCTTAGCATTATCAAGATAAGATCTGATAAAGGCACAGAGTTCATTAACTCATACATCAATGAGTATTGCACATCTAATGGAATAACTCATGAAACCTCAGCAGCTAGAACTCCCCAACAGAATGGAGTTGCAGAAAGAAGAAATAGAACTTTAAAAGAAGCTGCTAGAACTCTAATTGCTGATTCAAAATTACCTAAGAGGTTTTGGGCTGAAGCTATAAACACTGCATGCCATACTCAAAATAGATGTTTGATTATTAAGGGGCAAGGCAAAACCCCCTATGAACTCTGGAAAGGAAGAATGCCTAAAGTGTCTTACTTTCACATTTTTGGTTGCAAGTGTTTCATTCACAATAATGGGAAAGATCAGTTGAAAGTCTTTGATAGCAAAGCTGATGAAGGAGTGTTTCTTGGATACTCCCAAATCAGCAAAGCTTTCAGGGTCTACAACAAGAAAACTCTTATTGTGGAAGAAACACCTCATGTTGTATTTGATGAATCTACTCATGAGTTCAGGAATGAGAAGTTGGAATCAGAAGAAATCACACAAAGAACAACCAGACTAAGCCTAAAAGACAAAGACACTGAATTCATAGATGTTGTCCAAGCCAATCTACCTGAAAACTCTATGTTGGACAACCATCCTGAAGGCAACCTTCCTGAGGCAAATCCCACTGAAAGGAATGGTGAACTGAATGATCCAATCCCAGTTCACATCCAGGTAACAGCTGAGGTAGTCAACAGGTCAAATAATCAAGGGGGAACTCAAAATGTTGAAAATACCAATGTCCCTGACATTGAGGACAACACCCCTGATTATGATCCTGAATTAGATCCTGCATTCAATTATCCTGAATTCTATGATCAAATTGACTCAACTTCAGTAGAGGACAACTCTACTGAAGAGATCAGAAAAAGAAGGACTTGGTTATCAGACCATCCTACTGATCTAATACTTGGTGACCCAAGTATTGGAGTCAAAACCAGAAGATTTCATGGTGAAAGTGCTCTTTTCTGTTGTTTCTTGTCAGAGCAAGAACCAAGTGATATTGTGGAAGCACTTCAAGATGCCAATTGGATCACAGCCATGCAGGAAGAACTGAATCAATTCACCAGAAATGAAGTATGGGAGCTGGTGGATAGGCCTTCACATCAAGATGTTATTGGAACAAAGTGGGTGTTCAAGAACAAGAAAAATGAAAATGATGTGATTGTCAGAAACAAAGCAACACTTGTGGCAAAAGGCTATTGCCAACATGAAGGCATTGACTATGATGAGACATTTGCACCTGTGGCAAGGCTAGAAGCAATAAGGCTCTTTCTAGCCTATGCAGCCCACAAGAGGTTCAAAGTATACCAAATGGATGTCAAGAGTGCCTTTCTGAATGGAGTCTTGAAGGAAGAAGACTATGTAGAGCAACCACCAGGTTTTGAGGTTGGAAACCAAGTTTACAGACTCAAGAAAGCTCTATATGGACTCAAGCAAGCCCCTAGGGCTTGGTATGATACACTGTCACAATTTCTCTTGGATCATGGATTCACCAAGGGAACTGTGGACAGAACTCTTTTCAGAATATCTGAAGGAGAGGACATCTTGCTTGTCCAAATTTATGTGGATGACATAATATTTGGATCCCCCAATGAGAAGCTGTGTGAGAAATTCTCAAAGCTAATGCAAAGCAAGTTTGAGATGTCCATGATGGGGTTGATGAACTTCTTTTTGGGTCTTCAAGTCAAGCAATCAAAAGAAGGAATCTTCATCAACCAAGCTAAGTACACCAGAGAAATGATCAAAAAGTTTGGGTGTACAACTAGCAAGCCAGTAAGGATCCCAATGAACACAAATTGGAAGATGGATCCTGATGAGAGTGGTATTTCAACCAACTCTACTGAGTATAGAGGAATAATTGGTTCACTCCTCTATCTCACTGCCAGCAGACCTGACATCACCTTTGCAGTAGGTGTTTGTGCAAGGTTCCAAGCAAATCCTAAGAAAAGCCATCTTGAGGCTGCAAAGAGGATTTTGAGGTATCTCAAAGGCACTGAAAATGTAGGCCTTTGGTACCCTGCTGATGACAACATTGAGTTAACTGGCTACTTAGATGCTGACTATGGAGGTTGTAAAATTGACATAAAGTCCACTTCAGGGACTTGTCAATTCTTGGGCAACAAATCCTTTGGCTGAGACAACAACTGAGAGACTACAAAGTCAACTCTACTGAAGTGCCAATATTTTGTGATAACAATAGTGCCATTGCTATATCACAGAATCCTGTATTGCACACAAGATGCAAGCATGTGGACATCAAGCATCACTTCATTAGAGACCATGTGGAGAAGAAGGACATAAAGTTGGTCAAGATCCACACTGATCATCAAAAAGCTGATATTCTAACTAAGCCACTAGCAGAGGCAAGATTTCTGGAGCTATCAGCAGAGTTGGGATTACTTGATCCAGGGAAGTTGGACAAGTAAATCTCATGAAAAGTTAATGGATATATGGAAACTGAGAAGGTTCTCAGCAGACTTGGTCAAGTCTACTGAATATCAGAAGAGATGGCTGAAATTATTCAGGACACTTGTCCATTGGAATTCAGGACCATTATCCACATCTCTTCAGGACACTTGTCCAAGTGGGGTCAGATAAGTTGTCTTGGCTATCAAACTATTTCCTTGGTTTGATAAGCACCTATTTTGGGTAATCATTGCCTACCTTGATACATGTCCCAACTACAGATATCATTTATGTGGGATTTAATTTGTCCCCCACCCAAAAGGTCGCTTTCCATGCATTAAATGCCAAGATTTAACTCTTGTTTGCATTACACCTTTTCAAACCATGATCTATCTCGAAAACTCCCCAACCATTAACTAATATTAAATACCTTCCACGTTTTGAATAAAACCAACAAGTCACTGTTACATTGGTTTTTAACCATTGGATCAAAACTGGCCAACTCCCCTGAAATTCATCCTGGCCGTCCAAGTGTATCTTTCCATATTTGACAACAGTTGAAAATACACAAAACTCACCAACTCATTGACAAACATTCTTTTTAGAATATTCTCAAGTCTTAAGAACTCCCCACACACTCTTCTTTCCCAAGCATTCGAAACCCTAACCTATTCTCTTCAAACTCTCTCAAAACTTTCTAAATTTCATCTCTGCAATCTTCAATGGCTCCCAAAGTTAGACCAGAGATGATCATAGATTTTTCCAACAAGGCTCTAGACCTTGATTTTGGATACCTAAGCAACAAAAACAATCTTCATTTTGAACCCATAATCTCCTTTGAAAGTGAAGATTCTGAGATTACTCCAACCCTGAGATGGTTGAGAAGGGCTGGTCTTCAAAAGTTTGTGGAAGAAAGGCCAAGCTCCTGCTTGGAAAGCTACATGGCTGAATTCTTTGCCTTTCTCAAATGGAGGGGCAAGCCTGAAGATGGTGAAGTTTCCACCAGACTGTCATATGTTGCTGAAGGAGAAGAGGAAGAAAGATTTCATAGAGTGAAATTCTCTTCAGAAGATCTTGAAGGAGCTTTTGGATTGCCTTCTGAGGGAAGGAATCCAGAAATCTATGGCACTGGTCATGAAGAAGAAATAGCTCAAGAATGGCTATTGACACGAGGCCCTCTCTCCTCAACTCAAAACAAAAAGACTCTCAAGCCAGAATTTCTCAACCTCTTTGAGGTAGTAGCTAAAAGTCTCTTGAGTAATACTGGAAGCTTGGAGCAGGTCAGCCATCCAAGAATCAGAATCATGGCTGCAGTCATTGATGCCAGTGATAAAGGCATCAAGTTTGATTGGAGGACCTTCATCATGTCTGAGATGATGAAAGAAAAGGCAAAATTCAAAGTGAAATCTCACAATAAGGTTGTGCTAGAAGGGAAACTCAAGTATTGCACTAGGGCAAGCTTGTTGATTGAGAGATTTTCCCACTACTCCCAAATGCAAACCTTTGCAAAGCCTCTCCCAGCTCAAAAGATTCTATTCAGAAAGCTCAGCAAGAAAACTGAGCAAAGGAGGATGTTAATGGCCAAGCTTGCTGAAGCAAAGGTGGAGGAGAAGCCAAAGATGAAGAAGAGGACTAAAGCAAGAGTGGTGAAGACAAGGAAAATGTCTCAGATTATCTCAGAAGAGAACTCAGATGCTTCAACTGAGATTGAAGAAGTTGCTAGAGAAGGTGTACAAGTGCCATCTGATCACTCAGAAGAATTAAGGCAAAAGTACAATGAGACTAGACAAAAGTCTAGGGGTGATAAAAGGATCATGGAGGTTGTCCCTGAGAAGGATGAGGAAGGGAGTGGAAGCAGTAGGGCTAGCAAGAGAAGGGTCAAGCCTACTGACAAGGTGTTGGAGCTTCAGGAAGAAAGGTCTCTACAACTTGCTCTAAGAGAGAGCAGAGCTGAAAGCAGGACCAAATCAAAGTCAAGGACCAACTCATCTGGTTCTGGAACTCCAGAATCCAGGGTCCCTGAAGGTCAACCAATGGAGGCCAACATCCCTGATATTCAGAATCTTGAGCCCAACTCCCCTGAAACCCATATAACCCCAACCAATCAACCTATCACTCCCCTAAATCTCACAAAGAGATACTCTCCTGAGGGAAGTGTGCAGAGAAGTATGATAGATGTGCTAGCTGACATAGCAGTAGATGAGACAAGATTACAATCTCCCCTTGACTCATCTATGCTCAATTACTCAAAGCAATTAGAAGCTGCACTTTTTGAGCCAACCCCCCTGAGTAAAGCCCCTTCAGATCCATTGCTCTCAAAAGCAACTGAAGATCCTTCTACTGCACCCAACCCATCTGAAGCCAACATTCCTGAACTTAACCTGCCTGAAGCCGCATTAGGAGAACCCAGAGCCAACTCCCCTATAACCCAAAGTCCCCATTCAAGTGGAGATGAGGAGGAGTATACTTATGAAAGTATGCTCAGAAGAGGAGCCAAGGCTACTGTGGACAGTTTGTATCCACAACTTGCTGAATTTCCAAGAATTCAGAAGGCCTTTCATGATCTAAGGATGCTTGTTGATGTAAAAGATAAATCCTTGATGGAAATATCACAAGTCATCCAAGATAAGGGTGCAAACTGGTGGCAAGTGGAGGAGAACAGATTGTTACACTTTGCTGGAGTTTCAAAGACAAGATTCCTCACTGATGAGGAAGTATTTGCAAAGTTGGTGGATGACAAGATCAATGAGGAGAAGGAAAAGAACGCTAAGGGCATCAAACACCCTGAAAGCAGCTCCAATGATGATGACTCCCCAAATGATCCCTCAAACCCCTCTAAACCAAACCCTCCTGAAACCCCTCAAGCCAATCTCCCTAAGCCTCCTGTCTCTGAAAGACTTTCCAACCCCCCTAGAACCTATCATAGGAAAGGCTCTGTCATTTCAGAGGTGTTGACCAAGGATGGTAACACAACCAAGGACACATCTGCCAATGAAGGTTCTTCTGAACCCAAGGCACAGCCTAAAGATGTGGAGGTTCCTTCTCTAGAGGCTAGTTTGATTAAGGCCTATTCAGTGTCAGAAGAGTTGGACACTGATCAGCCCTTAATCATTCAGGATGACTCAGTGGCTGTTGATATGAGCACTGTGATCTCCGCACAACTGCCATCTTTGAACCTTGCTGAAGGTGGAGATGCTGCAGGTTTAGGAGAAGGAGTTGAAAAGGAAAGTAGATTTGAAAAATCAGAGGGAGTTGTGGATGAAAGAGAGGTAGTTATCACTAAGATTGTGAGTGTACCAACATATGAGGGTGGTATAAGTGAGGAAGGACAGGCTATTCTTGAAGTCAAATCTGAACTTCAAGAATCCCTTGATGAGAGGAGGCCTGTTTCTTTAAGTGGGGAAACTTTTATTGAAGGAAGAAAAGAAATAGTTGAAAATGAGGAGAAGACTGCTGATGTATCAGAGTCTTATGAAAAAGAAAATGAGGGAGATAAGTGTGTTTTCACTGATGCTTTTGATTTGTCTGATATTGCAGGGATAAGCTTTGATCAAATATTTGCAGAAGATCTCTTGACAGATGCTCCCATCCAAGTTGACACTGGATCAGCACAAGCCTTGCTTGGGATGCAATCAGAGAAGTTGGATTCCTTGGCTCAACAAGTTCAAACAGCTCATGAAGAAACTTCTGGAGCATTAGATGAGCATGGAAGAACCCTAGCTTCTGTTGAAATGAGACTAACTGGCTCTGAAGATGTGGTGCTACCCACATTGGAAGCAAGAATTGAAGGAGTAGAATCTGGTCTTCAAACCATCTCTACTGAAGTTCACAAAGCCAAAGTCAGTATGGAAAACATCTCAAAGGAGGTCAAGAAGGATCAAAAAAGGCTGAGAGACAATCATAATGCAAATGTTCAAGCTATCAGATTAACAATCAAGCAAGCTCTTGGCAAGAAGACAGCCTTGCAGAAGAGAAGAGCTGAAGAGCAAAGACTAGCTATGGTCAAAGCAGCCTCAGAAAAGTTTTCCCAAGAAGTGTTGGCCAACATTGCTGAAGGTGCAGTGGCCAACCTCACTGAGCTCCTGAAAGCCCAATTGGATGCATCTCTTAAGGCAACCATGGAGGAGGTTGTTCAACAGAAAATGAAGCCTGTTCTTGCCTTTCTTAGCTTAAGCAGTGACAGGATGCAAAATATACATGATGAGAATGTATATCTGTTGGAGGAGATGAAGTCTCTAACCCAAGCCCAGTCCTTATTGGCATCCACTATGAGTGAACTGAAGCTAGAATGTTTTGATGCTGCCAAAAAGGGGGAAAGGGAAAGAGCAAGGGCAAAAGGTGCCTTAGTGATTGGGAGTCCAGTGAAAGGGAAGGACAAAACCCCTGTAGGAAAGGGAAAAGAGCCTGCAGTGCTAAACTTGGAAGAATTGGATGAAGAGGAGCAGTTAGCACTGGCATTGAAGAACTCTATGGCCTCAGCTCAAGAGGAAAAAGTGAGGCTACAACAAAGACCAGGTGGTGAAGTATCTGGTTTGGACAAGGATGCTGAAGGTGTCCAAACTAGAGGAAAGATCAAGAAGGCCCAAGGAAAGAAGAGACAAGTTGAGAAATTCACTGACTTTCCCAATAGCCTTGATCTTCCACCTGAATTCAGAGTTATTGATGATGAGCCTATCTCAAAGAAGGCCAAAATAGCTGAAGAGCCCAAGAATGCTGAAAAAGACAAGTCTACTGAGACTAAGTCCACTGAAAGTACCAAAGTCACTGAAGATGTGGAAATCTTATATGAAGAAGGCTTTGGACCTGGACCAAAGAAGACAAAGATTGTGGTACTCAATGATCCATCAAAGCTGTTTCATGAAGGGTATGGCAAAGACCCTGAAACACAACAGAAACTGGCCATGATGAGGGCCCAAGAGAAAATGGACTTGATGGAAGAGGCCAACAGAGCAAGAGATAAGAGAAGAACAGACTTCCAGAAGCCAAGAAGGAAGAGAGCAACTTACAACAAGATGAAGCCACAGCTATTGATCCCAATGGACACCAAATATCCTCACTTGGATAAATGGGTGCCAATTCAGCTGAATGACTCATGGGAGGAAGCAAAAAGGGAGTTTGTCTATGATCAGTATGTCATTGACAGATGGAATGGAAGAGATGCCAACATCAATTTTGCTGAGTTCATGATTGAGTACTACAGAGAACTCTATCAACAATTGCTTGCAGCTGCTGATATTGCAAGATTTGAACTCACAGCTCCCAAGCCAATCATATACTTACCTCCAAAGCTTGATGGATGGATTGATCAATCAAGGATTCTGAGAGAATTCACTGAGATCCTCAAGCTGAACAAGATGGTTCTTGGTCCTAAGGGAACCAACCAAGAAGCCATGGCCTTGAAGAGGAGAGTGTGGGCACAGTATGGGATGGTGCCACCTTGAGAGGATGATCTCTAAATGGGTAAGTCTTCTGACCTATCTTAATTGATCAACTATGCTGAAAATTGGTCAAGTTTGCTGATGTGGTGTGCTAATCTGTTTGCTCTGACTTGATATGGATTGCTCTGATGTTGAAAATCTTGTATATGTCTTGAAGTGTTAGTATTTGTTCTGATATAAGATTGGTGCTCTGATACAAGGTTATGCTCTGATACTGAAAAATCTTGTATATATGTTGAACTGTTAGAAAGAAATGCTCTGATGTATTTAGTGTTGATGATTCATGCTCTGATATGTTAAATTCAACTATCAACATGCTTGTAATGTCTTTTAATGAATGATAGTTGAACTTATTTTGAATCAAGAAACACTCATCTCTCTATGCCTATCTATAAAACCTGTGTGCAACATGAATGGTGAATACACTAACACATTGCTTTTCAGGATAACTGACCTTAGTCATGTCTTCTGAAGATTAATGTAATAGGTGTAGCTAAGTCACTTTTGCACAAGCTATATAGGTTTTGGCATCATCAAAAAGGGGGAAATTGTTGGGAATAAAATGAGTTATGTTTTGATTGAATACCAAAACCCCCTGAGACATACCTAAGTTATGATTGAATATGTTCTAGACATGTTAGAACATATAGAATAAAGGCTAGATGAGGAGCTAATATGTTAGGTAGCTCTTAGATGATTAGATGCACAAATTGAGGGGGAACATATGCTTTGAAGTACATCAAGAACAAATCCCCTCAAGGCTCAAACTCTGGAATCATGATCAAGTCTGCTGAAAGACAAGTATGCTGATCAGGAGAGTTGTCCAGAGGAGTTGTCTCAGCTCAATTAATCAAGATCAAGTGCTCTGAAAGCCTGAGGTCAACTATGCTGAAGAGAAAGAGACAATCACACCCTAAAGATCTTCAAAGAAACAAGCTAAGATCATCTTCAAGAGATATAAAGGGAAAGAGCCAAGTCATCTGAAGAAGAGCAAGCCAACCTTGCTGATAAGCAAGACTGCTGATGGTGATAAGGAGTGTTGTCCAAATGTTGTCCTATCATTGGAACAACCTTCAGAAGTGATGTCCAAGTTCTAACAAGAGAATCTGAAAGTCAGATATTGGGAAGAGTGCTGCAGAATGAAGACAAAGCTCTTACAGCCGTTTATATCCCAAATGAGGACATGTCACTATCAAGAAACTGTCTTCAAAGTTGAAGAACTGAAAGAAGACATTTATGGACATTGGAGGCTGCCTCTCCAACGGGCAAATCCTTCATTTGTCTATAAATACAGAAGTGTGAAGACCATTTGAAAGCATCCAACTAATCTCAACACAATCCAACTAAGCTCAAGTTCTTACAAGCTAGAGTGCTTTCAAAGCTTTCAAAGACTATCTTAGTCTTCAAACACTTCATCTAAGTTGAACTTCATTGTACATCCATACACAAGCTTAGAGAGATATCCTATCCTTATACACTGATCTCCATTGTAAAGGATATCTCATTAGTTGGAACCTTACTTCAATCCTCATATCTTTCAAGAGTGAAAGTGAGAAGGTTGTAGTAGTAGAAGTGGTAGGAGCTGACTGTTGAGAGAAGAACAGTTCAATTCTGAGTTGAGAAGAGGGTACTAGGACTCTAGACATCCTAGGGATCAATTCACCAAGAGTGGTGTTCTTGATCAAGTTCACCTTGGCACTATAAAACAAGTTAATTCCAAGAGTGAAGGAATTATCCTGTTAAATCAGGGAAAGTGGATGTAGGAGCTTGAGTCTCTGAACCACTATAAACTCTTGTGTTGATTTACATTTCAAGTACTTACAATACATCAACACTGCACACAAAACTGATCTTTCAAGGATAAACATTCAAAGACTGTGCAAAAACCTATTTGGACAAGTTCCCTGAAAAACTGGACTGTTTGATTAACTAAGTGATTTCAGAACTTTAAAGGAGTCTAACCTAAAGGGCCAACCACTATTCCGCACATATAACTCTCTTAGATAGTTATTCAACTAAGTACTCAATAGTACTTAGTAGTTTGATTATCTTTAAGAAGTTAATCATCTTCAGCAGAGTTGTCCAAGACAACATTGCTGATATCTGGTTTGATCAAGTTTGAAAAGAATTTGCATACAAGTGTATTCCCCCCCCCCCATACACTTGTTATATACTCCTTTCAGGACCAACACACCTTAACACAGTTTCTTATAGATCATGGTTTTGTCAAAGGCACTGTTGACAAAACTCTGTTCAGAATCTGTGAAGGAGATGATATCTTGTTAGTCAAATCTATGTGGATGACATTATATTTGGATCTCCAAATGAGAAGCTGTGTGAGAAGTTCTCTAAACTCATGCAGAGCAAATTTGAGATGTCCATGATGGGATTGATGAATTTCTTCTTAGGACTTCAAGTCACTCAATCAAAGAAGGGAATATTCATCAATCAGGCCAAGTATACAAGGGACATGATCAAGAAATTTGGATGTGCTACAAGCAAGCCAGTCAGAATTCCTATGAATACTAACGTGAAAATGGATCCTGATGAAAGTGGAGAGCCAACAAACTCCACTAAATACAGGGGAATCATAGGATCCTTACTATATTTCACTGCAAGCAGGCCTGATATCACATTTGCAGTTGGAGTATGTGCAAGATTTCAAGCAAATCCAAAGAAGAGCCACCTTGATGCTGCCAAGAGAATCCTAAGATATCTCAAGGGATCTTAGAATCTTAGATTATGGTATCCAGCTGATGACAACATTGAGCTCAATGGATATTCAGATGCAGATTATGGAGGATGTAGAATTGACTGAAAATCCACCTCTGGAACATGTCAATTCTTGGGCAGCAAGCTTATCTCATGGTTCTCCAAGAAGCAAAATACAGTTGTAACTTCAACAACTGAAGCAGAATATGTAGCAGCTGGAAGTTGCTGTGCTCAGATACTTTGGCTCAGACAGCAACTTAGAGACTACAAAGTCATCTCAAATGAAGTGCCAATATTCTGTGACAACAATAGTGCAATTGCCATCTCACAGAATCCAGTGCTCCACACCAGATGCAAGCATGTGGATATCAAGCATCACTTCATAAGGGATCATGTGGAGAAGAAAGATATCAAGCTTGTCAAAATTCACACTGATAAGCAAAAAGCTGATATCTTGACTAAGCCTCTAGCTGAAGCAAGATTCTTGGAATTGTCAGCTGAATTGGGCTTACTTGATCCAGGCAAGATGGAGAAATGAGGAAAGAAAGCTCACATGAAGGGGGAAGTTCATTAAGATGAACTTCAGCAGAGTTGACCAACCTCACTGAAGCAGTCTGTCAAAAAGGGAAACTCAGCAATGTTGGTCAGGAGCTTTGTCCATGTGGGACCCAGTCAGCAACTTTGGGACCCACTCAGGCAAGTTAATCAGGCAGTTTGACCTTCACAGAAATCAAAGCACATCTCAGGATGTTTGTCCGAGTTAATTGGATAATCATTGCTATTTTTAGCATTGATTAGACATTTAAAAGATTTCTTGGTCTAAGAGTAGGCCATTTTAGGATGGAGTGTGCTATAAAGATTTTTACCACCAAAAAGGCAAATCAGCATTTAATGCAAAATCTTAATTGAGATTTCATGAATTCTTGAGCCATCATCAAGACCATTGATTTGCATTAAACTTCCATCAAACCGCCTAAAGACCACTACCCTACTTTATTCAATTGGTTTTTACTATTACCCACTGCCATTATCTATTAACCAACGGTTAATAAACTCCCCACATATATAAACTCCTCAGTTTTACTTTCATCCTCACGCACTCATAATTCCAAACTCTTAAGATTTTCAAAACCTCTCAAACCTGCAACTCCTCTCCAAAAACCTACCCAACTCTCATATTATCCAGGGCTCCCAAAATCAAGAGAGAAGAACTTATAGACTTCAATGATCTATCTTTGGACATTGACTTTGCATATCTCAGCAACACAAGTTCTCTTTGGTTTGAGAAATTAGTAGCTTTTGATAGTCCAGACACTGAAGTTCATCAAGTCCTCCAATGGCTAAGGGAGGCTGGGCTAGAAAAGTTCCTAGGCACTAAGCCAGATTCTTGCCTGAACTCCTTCATGGCTGAATTCTTTGCCCATCTCAGATGGAAGGGCAAGAAGGGTGATGTGTGCACCAAGCTCACATATGCTGAGGAAGATGAAGAAGAAGAAAGCCAACACACCATCATCTTCACTGCAGAGGATTGGGATGCTAGCTTTGGTCTACCATCAGAAGGCCAGAATCCAGAAACTTACAAGGAAGGAGATGATCAGGAGTTCTACTTTCCATGGCTGCTTACACCCAAAAAGCTAGTAAGTGCTCAAAACAAGAATACTTTAAAACCAGTTTTTAGGCACTTGTTTGATTGTGTGGTGAAGAGTTTGTTAAGCCACTCTGGGAGTGTTGAACAAATCAGTATGCCTAAGTTAAGAGTGATGGCTGCTGTAATTGACTCTGCTGAAAATAGAGTCAAGTTTGACTGGAAAAGCTTTATTTTGGACAAGATGATGAATGAGAAATTCAAGTTTAAGGAGGTGAAACACCACAAGATGGTGGTTGATGGAAGACTCCAGTTCTGCACAAGAGCAAGCCTGCTCTTGGAAAGATTTGCTCATTATACCCACCTTCAAGCCAAGACAAAGCCTTTTCCTGCACAAAAGGTGATGTTCAGAAAGCTGTCTTCAAAGACAGAAAAGAGGAAGCAAGATGCAGCTTCCAAGAAAGCTGTTGCAGTAGTTCCAGTAACCAGAGCCTCTCTAAGAAAAAGGAAAGCCCAACCACCAAAAGCTCAGCCAAAGATGAAGAAGATGAAGAAGATTCTAAGTGAATCTTCCCCAGAAAGCCAGTCAACCCCCCTGAAGAGGGTGAAGAATTCAGAGAGGTTGTCCCCTTACAGCCTGAAAGTGTAACAGAATTTAGGGATCTTGACCAGCCAACAAGATCTGAAAGGAGGAGAAGGATAATCAAAACTTCTGAGAAGCAGAAGTTGATGGAAGAGGAGAAAAAGAAGAAAGAGTTCTTCAAAGAGATTAGACAAGCAAGTAGGTCTAACTCCAAGTCCAACAGCCCTGAAGCCAACTCTCCTGATATTCAATCAGAAAGAATATCCCCATCAAGGCATGAAGAAGAGGAGTGCAAGACTCCTGGAGATGCCCCAATCATTTCCAAGAAGGTTTACTCCCCTGAAGGTGCCCCTGACAGAGCAGGTATTTATGTGCTGGCAGATTTGGTCAATCTTGAGGATAGACCTTTTTCCCCACTTGATCCAAGACTTCTCTCATATACCAAACTTCTTGAAACTGTTCTTCAAGAAGGTGATCAAGTTGTTCTCCCACCCATTCCAGCCATTCCAATTACCTCTTCAGGCACATTGCTCTCAAAACCACCTGAATCCCAACTTGTCTTAAGCTCTTCTGAACCCAATCCTTCTGAACCCAACCTACCTGAATCCCAATCCAACCCTCCTGAATCCCAAACCAACTCTTCTGAAGATGAAAGTGGTGAAGAGTACACCTATGAGGGGATGCTAAGGCAGATTGCCAAGGCTAATGTGGATGAATTATATCCAGGATTGAAGGATTATCCTAGGCTGCAACAACAGTTCTATGATCTCAGAGCTCTTGTTGAGATCAAAGATAGAACTATGGTGGAAATAGCTCAGGCTATTCAGGATAAAGGAGCAAGCTGGTGGCAGGTTGAAGAAAACAGGCTCTTGCATTTTGCAAATGTGAAGAAATCCAGTGTGTTGACCACTGAGGCCTTGTTTTGCACCATTGTTCATGAGAAGGTGCTTGCTGAGAGAGAAAGAATTGCACAGAGACTCAGGCACCCTGATAGCCAATCTGATGATGATGATGATGATAATGAGAACACAAATCCCAACCCTCCTGGCCTCAACTCTGCTCAGGTCAATTACTTGACCTATCATTCTGAAAAGGACTCTGATCATTCAGAGGAGTTGACCAAAGATGGTGACTCAGTCCAAGATGCATTGGCCAAGGATGGTTCTCTTGAACCTGAGGCACAACTTGACAATGTTGAGACTTCCATGGGAGAAGCTAGTTTGGCTAAAGCCTCATCAATGTCAGGACAGTTGAACATTGACCAGCCTTTAGTCATTCAGGATGACTCAGTGGCCTTGGGATGCCCAAGCACTGTGATCTCCCAACAACTGCCCTCTGTGGATCCTGTTGAGGATATAGAGGTGTCAGGTTTAGGAATGGAAGGAGTTGAAAAGGCTGATAGTGGTGAAAACTCAAAGGGAGATGATGGTGAGGATTGTGTGATTACAGGTTCCCTGAGTGCACCACAAGTAGAGGGAGATGAGGTAGAAATATTGGGTGCAACCCAATATGAGAGTCAGGCAATTCTTCAAGTCAAATCTGAACTTGATGAATCCCTTGGTGAAAGGAGGCCTGATTCTCCAATGTATGTGAGTCCATCTGATATAAATGAAGAAGAAAAGAATAAAGTTGAAAATGAGAGAGAAGGTGCTGATGTATTCGGCCTTATGGGAGAAAGAAAAAATGAGGTTGTTGAGGGAGATTTTACTAACACTCTTAGTTTTGCAGATTCTGTTGCTGTTACAATTGAGCAAGTTTTTGCAGATGCCTCCCTTACAGATATTCAAGTTGATACTGATATTGATCTTGAAGCAGTATCAGCCAATGTATCCACCTTGAATAAGTTGTACTTTGAGCAAGCCAACACCACTGAAGCTGGTTTTCAAATTGCTACTCAGACTGCATCCATCATTGAAGAGCAATCAGAGAAGTTGGATACATTGGTAAGGGAAGTTGGTAAGGCACATGCAGCAACCATTGACACTCTAGATGGCCAAGGAAAGACTCTAGCCTCTGTGGAGATGAGGCTAACTGGCTCAGAGGAGGTGATTCTGCCCACTTTAGATGCAAGAATCTGTGGAGTTGAAACTGGACTGCAAACAGTTTCAACTGAAGTGACAAAGGCCAAGGATGGTATGGGAAAATTCACAAAATCTTTGAAGAAAGAGCAGCAGGGTCTCAAGGATTTGTACAAGCATAATGTGAAAGCCTTGAGAAAAACAATCAAGGATGGTTTAAGGCAGAGGACAGCAGCCCAGAGGAAGAAGGCTGAAGAATTGAAAGCTGCAATGGTGAAGGAGGCTGCTAAGAAGTTCACTGTTGAACTTATGGCGAAAGTGTCTGATCAAGTTGTGGCCAACCTCACTGAACAACTTCAGGCCAAACTTGATCAATCACTGAAAGCCACATTGGATGCAATTGTTACTCAAAATATGAAGCCAGTTCACACATTCTTAAGCATGGCAGATGATAAAATGCAAAACATTCATGATGAGAATGTTTATCTACTGCAGGAGTTGAAGTCCCTCACTCAGGCCCACTCACATCTTTCAGTCTCTATGAGTGAATTAAAGCCCCAGTGTTTTGATAATGCCAAAAAGGGGGAAAGAGAGAGAGCAAGGGCAAAGGGAACCTTGGTGATTGGTGAACCTAAGGGAAAGGAGAAGGTCCCTGAGATTGAGGAGGAGGTAGTAGAAGACATTGGGAAAGGCAAAGGCCCAATGGATATTGAAAACTTGACTGAAGAAGAGCAGATTCAAATTGCTGTCAAGGAGTCTATGATGTCAGCAATGGAAAGTCAGGCAAGAAAGCTTCAAAGGCCTGGTGGTGAGTCAGCAGGACTTGACCCCAAAGAGAAAGCTGCTGAAGTAAGGGGGAAGGTGACAAGGTCATCTGAAAGAAAGAGGAAGGAATTGGAAGCCTTCAATGAATTCCCAACCAGCCTGACTTTGCCATCAGAATTTCAGACTGAAGAATCTACTCCAGTAAGACAATCAAAGAGATTGAAGAAAGCAGCCAAGCTGCCTGTTATTGAAGAAAAAGATAGTGAAGAGGAGGTACAGAAAAGAGAGTCTGAAGTTGGTGTGCCCAAGCTTGCTGATGATCCTTCTAAATTGTTTGAAGAAGGATTTGGAAAGGATCCAGAGACTCAGGAGAAGTTAGCTCTTCAGAGAGCTAAAGAAAGAATGGATCAGTTGGTGGAGGCCAACAAGGCAAGGGATCAAAGAAGGGCAAACTTCAAAGCTCCAAGAAGGAGGGCTTCTTACAGAAGGCTCAAACCTCAGATGCAGCAAAGATGGGACACTCAGTACCCTCACCATGATAAGTGGGTTCCAATCTCACTGAATGATGCATGGGAGGAGGCCAAGAGAAGTTTTGTATATGACTTTTATGTCATTGGAAAGTAGCTTGAAGAGAGTGTGGATGAAGTCTTTGTCCAGTTTATGTTTGAGAACCATAGGGACCTCTACCAAAAGCTGTTTGCAGCAGCTGAGATGGCAAGAGTTGAATTCAAGGCCCCTGGTCCAATTCTGTACATGCCTCCTAAGTTCAATGGGAACTTAATTGATGAGGGAAAGATTCTGGAGGAGTTCTTCAACATCATGAAGATGGAGAAGATGAAGATTGGCCCTAGAGGCTCCAACAAGAATGTTTGGGAGCTGAAGAAAAGAGTCTGGGCTCAATATGGCATTACTCCTCAATATGATGGAACTCTCTAATGGATAAGTTCATCTCTTCCCTATCTGGTTTTTTATGATTGTTTATGATTGTTGTTATTTTGTTTCTCTTGTATCAGTCTTGTTGTCCTTTTGATTTTCTGATCTGTAATGCTCAATGATATATATAAAAGGACTACTGTTTTTCTATCAAGACATAACAACTCATTATCTCAACTAACCTGGCATTACATATATACTTGATTTATTGTGCTAACAGTTTCTTTCAGGAAAGTTGACCAGTTCACTCATCCTGAAGGTAAAGTATAGTATAAGTCAAGTTCCCTTTGTAATAGGTTTTGGCATCATCAAAAAGAGGGAAATTGTTGGGAATAAAATGATTTTAATCTAGATACCAAAACCCCTGATTGATGATGTTCAGATTAGTTGAGATATGCTCAAGTCTAGTTCAGGCAAGTTGTCTCAGTACACTTGAGTATGTAGATTGCTTAAGTGAAAAATCTCAGGAATGTTGTGAGATTTTAGTGTTCAGGATAGTTGTCCAAAGCTGGAATGTTAGGCAGCTTGATAAGTCTATAGGCCAAAGTTGCTGAACTTTCAAGGCAGACTGACCAAGTGGACAACTGAGCTGAAGAGATCAAGAGCAGTAAAGCAATGCTCATAAATGCAAATGATCAAGACAGTTGAAGTACAAATGATCAAGAGCATTGAGTGCCAAAGCCCACAGAAGACACATTCAATGAAGCATTTATTGCCAATCATGCCTGAACCAAGCATTGAAGACTTAGAGCATTAAAGAGTGAAGCATTGAATGAATGTTGGAACATTCTAAATTGCAGCAGGAATGTTCAGGGAGCTTGTCCCATCTGACCGTTGGTTGAGTGTAGAGTTTGCCACAAATCAACCTTGGGAAATGTGCATATTTGGAATCTGACACAAGTCTTCTCAGCCGCATTTTTCAGAAGTCAACACATTCATTCAAGCAACCATTGAAGAGCCCTTTTACACAGTGGATAAAAGGATGCCAAGCTTCATAGCTGTTTCAAAGGTGCGGCAAATAGACAAATTTTAATTGCTATCCCTCCAACGGTTAGTTGTTCAAATTTGTCTATAAATACAGAAGTGATCAAAGGGATTCACAATCCAACTACAAGCTATCAAACTATCATCAAGCTTTCAAAGGAAACCAAGCTGTTCTTCAGAATCCCAAGTTTCCTAAATCACTTCAATTAGCTAAGCCAATCTTTGTAAACATCCAAAGCTTAGCATTGAGATATCCTAAGCCTTTACATTGTTCTTATTGTAAAGGATATCTCTAATAGTTGGAACCAAACCTCAAACCCTTATCTCATTTAGTGAAGAGAGTGTTTGTTGTAGAAGTGAGGAGTTAAGGACTGTTAGAGTAAAACACAGTCTTAACTCAGAGAGATTGAGCACTAGGACTCAGATTATCCTAGGGATCAAAACACTAAGAGAGTGTTGTTGATCAGTGCACCTTGGCACTATAAAACAAGCTAATTCCATTGTGAAGGAATTATCCTGTTCAATCAGGGAAAGTGGATGTATGAGCTTGAGTCTCTGAACCACTATAAACTTGTGTGCCATTTACTTACTGCATTCTTTATTGCACTTACATTCAATCATATTTTAAAGAAGCAAAACTCAACAAGTTTAGCAAAACTGTTTTGGACAAAGTCCCTGATAACTGTATCTTTTCAGAAATTAACTTGGAGTATTTCTTTGAGTCAAAGGCCAACCACATTCCGCACTTAGCAACTCTTTTAGATATTTAGCCAACTGATCACTTAATAGTAATCAGTAGGACAAGTATCTATCAAAGTTCACACTCAGGCCAGTTGTGAGACAACCTGCCTGATAAGACCAGATTTATTAAAAAGAAAAGAATTTGCATACACAAGTGCATTCCCCCCCCCTCCATACACTTGTGTTATACTCCACCAAGGACCAACAGTAAACTTCTTCAAAATGCTTCAGTATCGCTTCAGTATTCAGTAGTGCAGTAGTATCAGTAGTCTTGAATCGATGAACACTACGAAGTATTTATAAACTTCTAAAATCAAGAAATTAGTTAGTTGTAACCAACTCTTCTTGAAAACTAACTTGTAACTGCATCTTCTTATCCATCCACGCGTTTCAGTTATTTAGTTATTTCTAACTAACTCTTATCTTTATCTTTATATGCGCTTCATCTTTACTTCAAGTTGACATGTCTTGTTGAGTCTTGTAGACCACCTGTCTTCAGTAGTAGACTTCATTCTTCTTGTCTAGTCTGGTCTTCTTGTGCGATCTTCAACAGTAGACTATTCTAAACCTAACAAGACTATTACATTACTTTAAGCTCTTCTGAATTATAAAGCTTAGTCAACTTAAAAACTATACAATGAATCTATCTATACGAAAATCATGAGCTCTATACAATGATTATTATAGCTCAATAACAACCTATATAACAATGAACAACACATATGAAGTACTTATAAATCGTACTTATCTTTTAATATAATAACAATACTCGTCTTTCAAATGTGAACTCTACTGGTCTGTACAAGATGACTCCTCTTAACTAGACTAGATCAGTCAACACTTAGAAAAATTCAAACTACTTTTGGCTTATCAAAACTTCATCTTATCTTTTAATCTGTTAGTGTATACTGTAAAGCAAACTTTTATTGGGCTTTTGTGACGTATATTCAATTTCCTTTTATCTGAAATAAATGGTTTTTCACATTATTGCATTCTTTGCGATTACTTGTATGTCTGCTTATCTTGCATTGTAGACGATGTGGTGGGTTTGTAGTCACACAGAAGATCAAATTGTCAGTTCCTTGTAAGATATAAACAGTATTCACAACTGAGATAGTTCTGGACAAAACTATTGGTTTAAGTTGTAGTGTAAACTTGTTAGTGGTTTGTCTTGGCCATTAGTTTATACTAGTGCGCTGTGGCGTATTGAATGGATCACAGATAAGACATGTTCTTCTGTTCTGACTGTTATGAAGAACTAGAAGTCTTGGTGACTTTTATGATTCTTAACCCTAAGTGTGATATTTAGATGTGTGGGGTGCTTGTTCACTACTTTGATGTACCATAAGTGAGAATCTTGGTAGATTCTTCACGCTCCGTATTTTGGGTAGTGTCATCGCTCGCATGATGTCTACTTATTGGCATTAGGGCACCGTGTCCTGTACATCCAGGCTGATGATGTCCCCTTGAGGAAACTCATAAAGGATTGTCGTATTAAACCCTGCAGGTGGATTTAATCCGTACGACAACAAGGTTGAGTGGTACTACTCAAGGAATTATAGTAATTAATTATTTAAAGAAGTCGGAAGCTTTAATAATTAATGGACGTGCGATATCTTAAACACGGGGAATTATAAAGTCTAATAGAAGCCCTGATTCGTTTCGGGATAGGACGGGAGTGCAACATTAATTCTCTAGTGGAATGAATTAATGTTCTCGGGCCAAATTATATGTTCTGGGCTGAACATAAGAGTATTTGGGCCTGTAAGAAGCCCAAGCCCTATACCTTCTAATGGATCCCTAGTCTGGCCCATGAAACTTATGGAAATTATAAATAGGAGCCCTAATTCAGTTTTGAAACCCTAGCACACACGAAATAGAGAAAAACGGCTAGGGTTTCAAGGAGACAAAATTGAGGCACCTTCTCCACGTTTGATAGCACGCCGTCCACCCGGTGTTCGAGCGAAGTTGGGAGACAGACTAGAAGATCTGTAGATTGGAATCAACGCCTCGATCTTCAAGGGTAACAGATCTAAACTATGTTTTAGAAGCATGTTTAGGTTTTATTTATTTATTTATACGTTTGGCATCCGACAACGATCCTGGTGACGGACCGCCTTCGCCGGCGTGTTCCAGCAATTGGTATCAGAGCCTGGATTCGTGGATTGTTGGCTCTGCCTGAAACGTATGATTGTATGATCGACTCGAACTTTGTTTCAGGATTCATATCCCAACAACTATCTTAGAGGAGTTATTTCTTTTATATTCAAGCTTTATATTTGGTTGGAGACGTCTAATCGACTAGAAAACTTGACAAGCACGATTATACATATAAGAATGAATTGTTGATGCATTTCTTCAACATTGTATATTGTTTGATGCATTTCTTCAACATTGTATATTGTATGATGCATTTTTTTCTCATCGAAGGGGTCAACATTGTATATTGTATGATTACCTATACCAAAAACAAACAAATAGATTGGGGAATAAATACTAATTGTCTACAACTAATCAAGGGGGAATGAAAATCAAATGAAACCCATAAACTCTATCAATGACCAGAACACTTGATACAAAACACAACCGTCACAACAATTTACAAAACAAAACTTTTATGAAACTCGATTGAAACCCTAAACCTAAACAAAAAACCCAACGCAAACGAAAATACCTACGAGTAACAAGTAAAGAGGTTAATAGAAAAACGTAAAATTAATTTGAAGCAAATAGAACCTTCAATTTGAAGTGAATGAAGCAAATCGAACCTTCAACCTTTCACGGCAGGGAACCCATCCGACGCACACCTACAAACGCACAAGAGGATGGTGGAAAGGCATAGTACGAAAGAGTATTTCATAAACCCTAACAAAAAATTAAAACAATAATCGTCCATCTGCGATTTTAACCATTATTGATGGACAAAATATTCAACGTCGTGCGCAACCAAGCGGTAGTGTGGCACGGAGGAGAACGAAAATTGGGGATGAAGGTCGGCGGTGGTGAAAAGTCGTCGGAATCGACCGAATTGCAAAACGTGAAGAGAGGAAATTAAAAGAGTTGCGTGAAAATGTGATATTGTTGTTGATATTATTTTTAGGGCAACATCATAGTGTGTTAGAAGGGCAAAATCGTAATCTGGCTTATACAGGTCAAACCCGTATAAAATAATACTAGGAGGGGGGTGGTATTAATTCTTTAAAGGTGAATAGTGAAAAACCTGTATTAGACCCCAAAACAACACTTTTTAGTACATAGCTTTTTTCACTATCAAACAACATCATTGTTGTTATACATGCCATTTAATTTTTTCCCTTATTTAGGCTATCAAACGGTCCCTTAAAGTAAAAAAATATAGGAAGAAAAAATATAGAAAGATGTAGAAAAAAGAAAAAAATATAGAAAAGTAAGAACGAAAAAAAGTATAAATAGGGAGATAGTAAATTTTGTCATTTAAAAAAATAAAAAACTTAATGATAGATACATCTAAATTAAGCATGTGGAAAACTTATGGGAAATGGAGGGAGTATACAATTAATATGTTTTTTTAGTAGGTCTTGAACACTTGAATCCATTAAAAAAATGGTGAAGATATTGTCCATATTCTAAAACAATGTGTTTTACGGAAGAAAAAAAAATGGTGAAGGTGCACATCTTTTCTGAACTTTTTAGGTCCATGTTTTGAATCTTGCCTTTTATCCTAATTTTTGCATATATATATATATATATATTTTACTTTAACAACTATAAAATTATTTAAAAGTACAAATGGTAATTACTGAAAAGTACTTTTGTGTAGTGTTTGACGTGCATTAAATGCCGATGCCATTTTGCATCGGCCATTAAATGCCGATGCCATTTCGCATCGGGCCCACTGCCGATGCCAATTGCCGATGCCTTTTGGGCAATATTTTGTAGTGAGTATGACATTAAATCGTCCCATGCAATATTTACCTTTCTTGTGTAGTGTTTGACGTGCATTGCCCGGCTTGGAGCTAAGATCAAGACAGCAAATTCGTGTCAAAATTTAAAAGCATGTGAATATCTAAAAAAAATTGGTCCACAATGGATATTAATTATATGTCAAAATATAGCGTACCATTTTTTTATTTTTTTTATTGAATCGCGCTCTTAAAATTATGTTTTGCCCGTGCATCTTTTATTTGAAAATTCTTTAATCCATATATTATTAAATATTACTCCCTTCATCCAAATTTATTATGTCAATTACTCAAATCACGTGTTTAAATGATTATTGATTAGTTTAATTATATATAAAGTAAAAATGTTTGAGGTATGATGAGATATATATTAAGGGGTTCATTTGTAAATATAATAATTGTTTATTAATAAATTGATGACATTTTGAATAGATAAGTGATCATGGTTAAAGGGTGAAGATAAAATAGTGTGAATAATATTATTTTTAAAAAAGAAAATGAGAATAATAAAAATCTACAATAAAAAAAAGAGTGAAACATGAAATTGGATGGAGGGACTAGGAAGTACTCCATTAATTAGTATATATTTTATTTGGTTCTTAAATGATACAGTATTTAATTAGCGCAATATTTGCAACTATATATTATCATATACTATGTATATGTATAAAAATGATGATGCCTACTATTTTTTCCGTAATAAAAATATATCACATCATTTCAAGTAAATATGGGTTTTGGAAGAATACCTAAAATACATCCTCTGTCACGACATTTCAAGCAAATACGTAAGGGTTTTAGAAGTTTTTGTCAAAATTGATATAAAACTCTTTGAGTCTTTATATGGTAACAAAACACTTCCTCGTGTTTTACAACAAAAAAATATTTCAGATATCATTTGATCGTTGGAGAAAAAAACTATTTACATTCCATAGTTGAAAAAATTCGTTGGAAATTCCCAAATTACAATTGTAATGCATCGTCCTACTAATAAATTAAATTAATAAATAAAAATGACGAATATATCTTTTTTATTTAAATTAAATAAAAATATTTAATTTTAAATGACATATATAGCTAAACTTATCAAATAGGTCGGACCGGACTAGGCATGTCGAGCGACATGTGTTCTTTCGGGCCTGACCATGTCGTCGGGTTGTATGTTCCTCTCTGTCGAGTTAGGTCCGTCGGATGACATGTGTTCTTTCGGGCCAGGCTGGGCCCTTTGTGAAGTTTGTTTCTCTCGTGTCGGTCAGTTGGACTTCATGTTTCTCTCGGTCCTGAAGATCTGCAGCTCAGTCTGACTCGAAAAAATTAAATATTTTATTTAGTGGCAAAATGCAATTATTCATGATAAAGTTAGATGACATGTTAACATTTCACTGGATGCTTGTTTTAAGCCGGAATGAATCCTCCGTCTCACGCTAGAGAAAACCAAACTCTCTCTATATTGACCAATAAATAAAATATTTGAGACTATGGAGTACTGTTCTAGTTATATATATATATATATATATATATATATATACTCCCTCTATTTTCCAATGAACGTTGTTTTAGCATTTTTCTCTTATAAATAAATAAGTGATGTTTTAGAATTTTTTACACCGTTTATTCCTATTATGCCCTCTCTTTAATTTTAGAAGATCTTATAATTTCTAACTTACTTTTACTAACTAATTAATCTTCTCGAGGAAATAAGTGAAAAGATTGATTAAAGAATTTGGAAAGATTTGAAGGGAATTAATGTGATTAAAATCTTCTTTTATTTTTAATTTCAACACATTTCATGAAAACAATATTTATTGAAAAATGGAGGAAGTATATATATACTCCCTCCGCCCGCTTATAAGCTTCTCTGTCATTTTGTCATTTTGGTCCGTTCGCCTATAAGCTTTTCATACATTTTTGACAAATATCTTTTAATTTTTTATTCTTCCACTTCACTATATATTTACTTTTTCTCTCTATTTCTCTCTTTCTTTTAATTACATTAATTATACTATATCTATTATTTAATCATTTTTTAAAATTCATGTGTCAAAAAGTAACCTGAACTCCTACGGAAGGAGGAGTATTCAGTATAACAAATGACGACCCCTTCTATTTTTCCATGATAAAAATATATCACATCATTTCAAGTAGATATGGGTTTTGGGATAATACCTAAAAGGCAAAAACTTGTGTGAGACCGTCTCACGGATATTTTTCTGTGAGACGAATCCTTTTAACCCATATTTCAAAATTTTGGGTAGGATAACCCACATTTTTTTTTCCAGATTTTGGTTTGTAAAAAAGTGATAATGTTTAAGTAAAAAGTGATAATATTTTTAACAAAAGTGACTATCACTTTTTACTTAAACACTATCACTTTTTGCTCAAACATTATCACTTTTTATATATAACAGTCGTCTCACAGATCTCATTCTGTGAGACGGTCTCACCCAAGACTAGCCCTACCTAAAATACCTCCTCTGTCACACAATTTCAAACAAATACAGGTTTGAGAAGTTTTTGTTTAAATTTATATAAAACTCTCTCTCTCTCTCTATTGACCACTGAATAAAATATTTGAGACTATATTATCTTAGATCATAGCCAAGACTAATTAAACTAAAATTAAAATAATATTTAAACTTTATAGATTTTAAAATATAATTTACTCTTAATATAAGCTATCAAATAATTTACAAAATATAATATATAGTTAATCTAAATTTAATTTAAACTATCAAACATATTACTCCATACGGAGTATTAGTTATATATATATACAGACCCTGACATTTTTCCGTGATATAAATATAAAATATATCACATCATTTCAAGTAAATATGGGTTTTGGAAGAGTACCTAAAATACCTTCTCTGTGACACCATTTCAAGCAAATACGGGTTTTAGATGTTTTTGTCAAAATTGATATAAAAATCTCCATTGACCAATAAACGAAGTCGACCATGAACCTTGTGGATTAATAATTTTTAACAAACAAACAAGTGAATTAATTTGTATTGTACATATATAGTTCTTCACTGCATCTATATATATCAGAAGGTTTTTAGGTTATGATATGATAAGAAACCCAACAAGCTAGAACTATTAATCAAGAAATGGAATACCCACCTATCATATTCTTATTTATTTTTGCAAGCCTTTTATTTTTAGGAACTCCTTATAAATTCTCTCATGATTTCCTCGAATGCATTTCCGACCAAGTTGGAGGCTCCAATTCAACAACCAATTTGATTTACACCCCTCAAAATCCTACATACGCGTCTCTTCTAAAACCCGATAATCTAAGACCACTATCAACCTCTCGCGAGAGGCCCGATCTCATCATCACACCGTCTCACGAATCCCATATTCTTGCAGCAATTTACTGCTCCAAGAAACTGGGAATTCAGATAAGAGTTCGCAGCGGCGGCCATGACTATGAAGGTCTTTCTTACACTTCCGAAATACCCTTCGTCATGGTCGACATGAGAAACTTCCAATCAATATCCATAGATGTTGAGGAAAAGACGGCATGGGTTCAAGTTGGCGCTACATTAGGCCAATTTTACCAAGCAATTGCACGGAAAAGCAAAACCCTTGCTTTTCCAGCGGGTATCTGCCCAACCGTCGGTGTGGGCGGCCACTTCAGCGGCGGAGGGTATGGCATGATATCCCGTAAACATTCAATCGCCGCGGATCACATCATTGACGCCAAACTAATAAACGCGGATGGCGAAATACTGGAGAGAAGAAGCATGGGAGATGATTTATTTTGGGCGATCCGAGGAGGTGGAGGTACAAGTTTTGGAATTGTTCTTGAATTTAAGGTAACACTGGTCACGGTTCCCGAAATGGTGACTTTTTTCAAAGTCACCAGAATTTCGGAAACCGTGATGCAGCTGGTGCACAGGTGGCAGTACATTGCTGATAAGGTCGATGAAAATCTTTCACTCAGGCTGTACTTAAGTTCCGTCAAGTCTCCGTCAACAGGAGAAATAACAATATCTGCCTCTTTTGTGACGCTGTACCTCGGCCCCGTTAGTGATCTTCTGCCAATAATGAAGGAGGATTTTCCTGAGCTTGGTTTGGTCAAAGAAGATTGCGTCGAAATGAGTTGGATTGAATCTATGCCCTTTACCGATGGTTATGAGTTCTATGCAAGCGCATATAACAAAGCAAAATCGGACTTCGTGAGCAGTCCAATTCCGATGAATGGTCTGAGAGAGATGTGGAGATTCTTGTATGAAATGGATAATGTCGTCTTGCAGTTTAGTCCGTATGGAGGGGCACTCAACACTTTCTCGAAATTCGAAACTCCGTTCCCACATCGAAAAGGCAACATATTCATGATCCAGTATTGGGTAGGATGGCCTAGCTCAGATGAATCGGAACAAAACATTGATTGGATAAGAAGAATTTACAGTTTCATGGCTCCTTACGTGACAAAATCTCCGAGAGCAGCTTATTTTAATTATAGGGATCTTGATATTGGAATAAACAATGTTGGTGGGAACACAAGTTACGAACAAGCTAGTGTTTGGGGACTTAAATATTTCAAGAACAATTTTAGAAAATTGGTACGTGTGAAGAGCAGGGTTGATCCATCCAACTTCTTCCAAAATGAACAGAGCATTCCTCCTCTACCATCAAATTTATGGGGAGTTATGTAACAGTATTTGCCAGTAGCTTTTCCATTTTGGAAATTTATTATTGACCTACTCTCTGAGTTATTGCCACGTTTTGTATTGAATTTAAGGGGAACACAAAAATGCAGGTAACAAGTGCTATGATACTTTTTTGTTGTTTTGTTTATTAAATATGATACAAGATTACATTAAATTTTAAATTTTAGCCATTAATCAACAATTAATTATATGATTTGTGTTTATTTTTAACCTACAAAATAAATTCTAAAAATACATCAAATAATAAAGGAATAATTAATTTTAAATTAAAGGTACAATCAAAATAATAAATTAACAACTAACAAGATAAAATGAATAATATTTTGTTTTGAAAGAAAATGAAATAAAAAGGAATTCATTAATTAAAAGTTGATTTTGGAAATGGGCCGGACATAGTTAGTTCCTTAGAAAAAAAATTGGGAAGGTCTTGTGTGAGACCGTCTCACGGTGGAGCTCCATATATCCATTTCAATTAGTGAAGGCCGCAGTAATGCAGAAAAATGGGCCGAGCTCCACAAAAATTAAAGTCAGGCTAATGTTGCCAATCCAAACCAATTAAAAGGCCAAGTGGCCCACAAATTTTGTTGTATAGACGACTGTAACTTTTAAGCAAAATGTTATAACTAATTTATAATATTTTTTGTTTTAAAAATAATAATATTTTAAATTAAAAGTTATACATCAATTTTTGACGATGTAATTAATAAAGATATATAATCATATCTACTAATAAATAATATTATTCTTTAACTCAAAAAAAGTGATAATATTTAAATAGAAAGTGATAATGTTTAAGTAAAGAGTGATAGTCATTTATTTATAATAAAAACATTAATTATCTCTTTCCAACTAAACATTTATCACTTTGAGAATAGTGATATTCCATCATGTAAAAAGAGATAATTAACTCAAAAAATTGATGTAATTAACTCAAAAAATTGATGTAATTAATAAAAATAATCATGTCGAATAACAAGGAGTAATATAATTCATTAAAAAGTGATAATGTTTAAGTGAATAGTGATAGTAAATTTTGATATAAACATTATCACTTTCCAAGTAAACAATTTCACTTTTTGAATAATGATATTCTTTCAAATAAAGAAGAGTGATAATTAACTTACAAAACTAATGCAATTAGTAAATATAATCATGTTTACTAATGTGTAATCTCATTCATTAATTCAAAATTAAAAAGTGATAATGTTTAAGTAAAAAGTGATAGTCATTTTTCTGATAAATAATTATCACTTTTCCACCATATTTTATCACTTTTTAAATATATAGTGGAGTATATAAAGTAAAAATGATAATTAATACAAGAAATTAATATACTTAGTAGGGCAATTCTTACGGTAGTCACATTTTACAAAGTGACTACACAGTCACTTTGTCGAATCGCGCTATGTGGCGTCGTAAACGTCGTAACGACCTACTACGTGTTATACAGGTTTAAGTTATTTTTAGCATTATTTAAAATTTATTTTGTTATTTACTATATTACCCTTCTTTTATTTAAATTATTTATAAGAAAGTTTAATTTATTAAAAATAATAAAATTACTATCCAACCATTTTAATACAAATATTAATAAAATGACTATCCTACCCTTTTAATACAAATATTATAATTTAAAATTTAAAAAATCAAATAAACAAATTCCAGAATAATGCATTAGGGTTCCTTTCCGCTTTCTTTTCTACTCCAAATCGATGTTATGTTTCTCCCCCAATTCCATAATAATACTTGAAATTGAAATTAGGCCGGGTTCCTTTCTCCCAACTCCATTGTTCATAAATTGTGAATGAATTGGAATCGTTTATTTCTCCCCCAATTCCAACGTTCCTAAGTTGCAAAGTGAATTCGATTATCCTAAGTTACAAAATCAATCATAGAAAATCGAAAATACTAACCTGGTTTTCAAAATCAGTGCGGCTGAAAGGCGGCAGCGGTGGCGGGCAGGCGCGGAGGCAGGCAGGCACGGAGGCAGGTGATAGCAGAAGGCCCGAAAAGAACAATTGAAAAGGCATGCTAGGTTTTAATAATTTTAATTCCTTTTTTAAGTTATAATTTAATTTATTTTTTATTAATTAATTGATTTTATTTATTCTTTTGTTATTAATAACATATATAAGGGTAAATATGTAATTTGATACGTTACATATTTTAATTACATTAACAAAAATATAGTAATAAATTATTTTATTGTATAAGGATACAAATGTATTTTACAATAATATATTTTAATTAATTTAATTTAATCGAAAATACAAATTTATGACACATTACAACAATACATATTGTAAAATTTACAAAAGGTAACAGGTCATCAAATCTAAACCTTTAGATTAAATTTTTAATGACTTAGATTAACTGACTAAGGTAGTCATTACGACACGTTACGACACCCTGACTACATATAGAAGGTCCCTACTTTTTAGTAAAAATAATCATGTTCACACAAGTCTTAGTGTTAAATATTTCCTTACTAAAAATTATCTCTTTTCAACTAAACATTTATCACTTTGAGAATAGTGATATTCTATCATGTAAAAAGAGATAATTAACTCAAAAAATTGATGTAATTAACTCAAAAAATTGATGTAATTAATAAAAATAATCATGTCCACTAACAGGGAGTAATATAATTCATTAAAAAGTGACCTCCATTTCGGAGAGATGCACTCCCCCTTTCAGTTTATTAATAAAATAATAGGGTAAAAAACCAAAAATACCCTTCATTCAAATACAGCTTACTAGATGCACTCCCCTACTAAACGCACCCCCTATTATCATTTCTTTCACCTTGTCCCTAAACCAAACTTCCGGCCGCCGTCACCATTTTTTCTAGTAACAAGAAATAAAAAAAATTCAAATGTTTCAACAAATCAACCATTTCATTCATAAAACACGAATTATCAAACCCCACCCTCAAAGGATCCCTAGCGTGATGGTCCATAACCCACAAGTGCCAATAATTCCCCACAAAGGAGATGGGAAATGTGGTCCCATAATAATTTCCCACAAAGGAGTTGGGGACCACATTGTTGGGGGACTATTATTGAGTATTGGTATATAACCCAACATCATAGACATTTCAAATTTACTTTGCATGAGCTTTGAAAAGCTCTCACTCATGCTTTTGTTGGGTGAACCAAAAATGATATCATCCACGTAAATTTGAACAAGTAGGATATCCTTCCCTTCATGTCTTCTGAACAAGGTTCTATCGACCTTGCCCACGTACCAACTTGTCTACCAGCTCAGTAGACAAGACCTTGTCTTCTACTACTTCATCTTTTGGAATGACGCTTCCAGCAATAGCTTTCAAGTTGAGAGGAGGACAATAAGGAACAATAGCTAACTTGACTTCCTTAAATCTTCTCTCTGCCTCATCTGAGTCTTTCTTCACCATGGCATGTAGCTTCTTCACATAGCCACATAATTCTGCAAGAAATGTCTTCTCCACATACCTATTGATCTGCCCTACATCTGTCCTTGGGCTATGAGCATGTTCCACTTGAAATTTGAACACTATTCCTCGTAGTTGATCAGAAACATTCTCAAGATCAATGGTTGGATCAGTAGACTGTACCTCTTCTACTGGTTTTGCATCTTCCAACAACTCAATTTCTGAAAGATCAGTTTCCGAGACTTGCACACCAACACTCAACTTAGCTTCCGAAGACAGCACATCATCAGAAATATTGAGCATCTTCTTCACAAGAGCAGTCAAGGCATGCGATAGGAGTAGCTCAGAGTAGTTCTTAACTCCACTGTTTTCTTGTTGCTCCATCTCCCAGTCTTGAAAATTAGCAATTCCACCCATTCCTTGAATGATCTCAAATATGTCTTCACTCGGTCCTTTCTTCAATGAAACCCATGTGCATATCCTGATCAACTTCTCATACACTTCTGAAGTTGTGTCGATCTCGACTGATGGGAGCATTTTCTTCAGGTTTCTAGTCATCTATGCACACAGCCTCTTCTCTCGCATACACATAGGACAATCAACCAGGGCTTCAAATTTGTTGTTGGGAGGGGTCTGAGTAAGTGGGGTCCTTAACTCAGTTGATGAAGTGTCACCTAGGGGAGTTCCCGAAACAGATGGGTTATGGGGGTCAACATTTTCTGTTGTGGGAGTGGGAGTAATTTGGGTTGTCGTTTCTTGGGGCTCTGATGTGGATAGGTTTGGTATTGCAGTCGTAGAAGTATCAGTTGTAGCATATATGGTTGTGTCTTGGCTTAGGTTTGAACTTAGCGGTTGAACAAACATCGGAGTGGTTTTGGGAATAGGTTTGGCAAGAGATCGAAGTGATCTTGCCTTGGTTTTCAAAGGAACATTAAGAGGAGCCGGAATAGAAATAGCAAGAGAAGAAGTACTAACCATTTCAGTCTTCTCTACTAGTGGCGAACTGGTCTCAACCATCACCAGTCTGTAAGCTTCCTTTTCCTCAACTTCTTCTTCCGAAGACTTATCTGATTCCGTTTCCTCAGAATCATCAACCGGCTCAATCATAGCCTCATCTGACACATAGCTCACTAGTGCACCACTAGTTCCAGCCTCAACCTCGTTTTCTTCAGCACTAGACGAGTCAGCCTCAATCATTGCGTCTTGAGGGTTGATTTTTATTTGCTCACGCTCAAGCTTCCTTTGCTCAGCTTGTCTGTCGAGTGCATCCTTCTTCAAGTAATGTTTCAAAACATGAAACAACTTACCCTTGCTCCAGTTCGTCTTGTTTGGGAGTAAGATAGGTAGAAGGATACTGAGCTTGTTTCTAAAACTCATAGCAGCAGACACCACCCATTCTCTGGCATCTGTGTCCACCTTCACATTCTTCGCGAAATACATCAACCTATCTAAGAACAGTTTATACCAATTTCCATCGGTAATACCATCATAGGTTGTAGCCATCACCCTCGCCTTCTGAAGCGTTACAAAATTGTAACTTCCAGTCATACCAAGCAGCATTTTACTTGCAATGTCAAGTAGGGTTTTGAACTTGGGCAGCAACTCCTTCTTCTTCACAGATGGAATCTTGCCATCACGCCCTAGCTTCAATTTCTTTCCACAGAACATGCTAAGATATCTCAACTCTTGTCCTGACCAATAAGTTTCCACATTAATCGAACCCGAAGGCAAACTTAATGCGTTGAAAAGAACTTCTCGAGTGATCTCTACTCGACTACCACCAACATATACTTCAATGGAGTCGCCTAGTCGAGTAGAAGTAGCATAGAACTCCAACACTTCTTCTTCATAAACAGCTTCCGGAACGGCTTCCAAGTAAGGTCTCAAACCACATCTGAAGCATTTGATAAGAATTTCTTTGTTCTCGTCCGAATGCCTTCCGTTGAAGAACACAGAACTTTCAACATGCACTTTGCCTTCCGAGGTATACCTTCCTAAATCAAACCTTGCTTGCATGTTAGTAGATATGTCGAACATAGAAACAATCGACATGATGTATACGGAATTGAGTATTCAACACAAAAGATATCAAGAGAGATAGATCAATTGCTTGAAATTAGAAAAGTAGAGTGAAACGTGAGGAGTAATTTTAGGAGAGTGGAGTGGTTTTGTTACAAATCAAATTTTGAATGAACGGCCAAGATCAATTTAGTTGATCTAACGGTAATAAACCTTTGAAATTCAGTTACGTAATCGAGAATATTATGTGTTTTGATATTGTAAAATTTGGAATCCGTCTTTGCTATTGGTTAGAACAGAGGAGTGTACTCATCTGACCTAGTCCAGTAGGTTTAGGCGGGAACTGGGTGTATACACCTCATTAAATGGAGTGTATAAATCCAGTTTTAGTGTTTCCAAAATTTTGCACTACCAAATTACACTAATACCCTTAATATACGTTTTAAACACTTAGTGAATCCTAGATCACGAGAGAGCTGGTCTGTTCGAGTTCATCAGAACAGATTAGTAGACTTCATCTGCACTAGACGAGTTCCCCCTTCGACTGTGCTTGTCTGTCTGATTGTCAAACAACATCAAGTACCTGTCTCATCTTGTGCGACGTATGAGAGTAGATACGAGAAGTAGAGTAAAGTAGAGTAGAATAAATATATTGAATATCATACTTATACAGTAATCAAGGTTTTGATCAAGATGACTTTTAACACACTTAAGAGTCAACATAAGGATATTTAAGAAATCATAGATTCCCCCTTAAATGTTTATTCCCTTAGTATTACCCTCAGCTTTACCAGCTTCCTCATCGGGTTGTTTGGTCATCTTGTCTGATCTTGTATACCTGTCTGTTTGGCGAGTAGACGAGTGCTCTGTTTCTGCAGTAACTTGTATGTTCTCCGTTCTTCTTTATGATGTACCTGTCTGGTTAGTACACAGCTATATACAGGTAGGGTTTAGATCAATTAGTCATAGACTAATGCATACCTCTCTAAAACGAGCTTCAGGCAATGGTTTCGTAAAAATGTCAGCTCTCTGAATATCAGTATGAATATTTTCCATGCGAATATCCTTCTTTTCTACATGATCACGTATAAAATGATGCTTCACATCAACATGCTTACAACGTGTGTGCAAAACAAGATTTTGTGTAATGGCAATAGCACTGTTACTATCACAAAATATAGGAACATTTGATTCAAAGATATTATAATCTCTAAGCTGTTGAATGAGCCAAAGCAACTGACTACAATAGCTACCAGCAGCCATATACTCAGCTTCAGTTGTGGAAGTATCCACACTGGTCTGCTTTTTCGAAAACCATGAAATACGTTTTGTGCCTAGAAATTGACAATAACCAGAAGTAGATTTCCTATCTATTCTACAGCCACCAAAATCAGAATCAGAGTAGCCACTTAGAGATAAATCATCATTTGAAGGATACCATATACCACGATTGATGGTTCCTTTCAAATATTTCAGTATCCGTTTAGTGGTTTCCATATGATTCTCTTTTGGATTAGCTTGGAATTGAGCACATACGCCAACAAAGAATGCAATATCAGGTCTACTAGAAGTTAAGTAAAGTAATGAGCCAATAAGACCACGATAATATGATTGATCAGCACACTTACCATGTTCATCTGGACCCATCCTGTAGGTGGGTAGCATTGGTACTCCAGTAGATTTGCAAGTTTTAATACCATACTTGTCTAGCAGATTTCTAGTATACGTTGCTTGATTTATGAAAACCCCATTGGGAGTTTGTTTTACTTGAAGACTAAGAAAGTAATTCATTTCACCCATCATTGACATCTCAAACTTACTTTGCATGAGTGTTGAAAAACTTTCACTCAGCTTTTTGTTGGGTGAACCAAAAATGATATCATCCACGTAAATTTGGACGAGTAAAATGTCATTCCCTTCTTGTCTTCTGAACAAAGTACGATCTATTTTTCCCTTAGTAAAACCATTTTCTAATAGAAAGAGGGATAGAGTGTCGTACCATGCTCTTGGAGCTTGCTTTAGTCCATACAAGGCTTTCTTCAATCTGTATACTTGGCTGCCTTTGACTTCGAAACCTGGAGGTTGTTCAACATACACTTCTTCCGCAAGAATACCATTAAGAAATGCACTTTTAACATCCATTTGATATACAGTAAACTTCATATAAGCAGCATATGCAAGGAACAAACGAATGGCTTCTAGTCTAGCAACAAGCACATACGTTTCATCATAGTCTATGCCTTCAGCTTGTGAATAGCCTTGGGCTACTAGTCTAGCCTTATTTCGAATGACTACATCATTCTCGTTGTTGGGATATAAATTCACCCTATGCCCCACTTGATGTTAGAATAGTTTTGATGGCCAAAACACTTAAAGTTTATAAATGTAATAGGATCAGCTGACTTTGTATAGAACAACTTAGACTAGTCTTGTGTGATCAACTGCATTGATATCAGCTGATCAGCATAGTCCTGGCTTACATGCCCATCCTCAAGATGAGAAGAGTAGAAGACATGAAGACTAGAAGATCCTTGAAGACCAGTTAAGTAAGGTGCTTGTATAACTACTTATCTGATGGAGTCCAAGATTGAAGATGGACTTAAAGCAGCACAAGAAACTACCAGATCAGAAGAATGCTACTCGACTGATATCAGAAGACAGAAGACATAAGGCCAGACGAGTAGTCAGAAGACTAGTAGTGCAGATCAGAAGACTATGTACTCGTCCAGGACTCGACTGATTCCCAAAAATCATCTTGCAATTCAAATGAAGACCTACCTTAATTAGAAGATTGACATGATCCCAGGATTGAAGCAATCAAGCGGCTGGAATCAAGGAATCAAGCCAATATGGCAAGATTGCCCCAACGGCTAGTTGCAGCAATCACCACTATAAATACAAGAGGATGAGAAATCACAACACACGAAGTCACAACGAGAGAATTATACAAGCAAAACAAGCAAGCAAGCAAAAAGCCATATTGTATTGAGAGTTCTCAAAAGAGCCCAGAAACCCTTAGCGTATCTCTAGCTCTTAAGTGATTTCTATCCAACCAAAGAACCTGAATCCTACTCATATTGTATACCCATTGATTTAGGCATAGTGGTTAAGCATATTATAAGCTTGAACCACTAGTTGGAAACATTCAAAAACTCCAAACCCTCACCGAAAGGTTAAAGTTTTTGAACCCCTGCAAAGTGCAAGTGCTTACAATCACTTGTGGAGACCTTAGCAGTTAGGACTGCTCAGATCTCAAAGTCCTGCCCTTGGGACTATAAAGGACAAGCCCTTGTAATTTTTGGTAAATTAAAGGGATTAAACATCACGTTAGGACGTGAGAGTGGACGTAGGAACGTATATCCGAACCACTATAAATCTACTGTCTTTTACATTCTGCACTTTACATTATTGTCATTTCCATATATTTTATATAGTGCATACTGTATTTTCAACTATCTTCAAATCAGGCCATAATCTTCAAACCAGCATCAGCTGAGGTTTTCATTAAATAAACAAGTGTTGGTGTTTTCAAAAGAAACTAAAGAACGAGTCTAAACAAGGCCTACCAAACTTCCGCATATAATCTCTTCATCAGAGCACTATAGTCATCTGGACCAGCAGACTTGTAGTCTAGTTGACATAGAAATCAGAAGAGGTTCCCAACTCTCTTAAAAAAGTTTTTAAAGTCTATTCACCCCTCCCCTCTAGACTTTAAACCAATTCACTACTCGTTCAGGGACCAACAAGTGGTATCAGAGCAGTGGTTCTAACGGACTACTGTCTCTAGATTATCAGAAGACTTGAGGGAGTCTTTCTGTAGTCCTCTTGAACAAATCTATCTTTTGAAAACTCATACAGCATGAGTGCTAACATGCGTAAGTTGCCTAAGTTTTCAGTGGAGGATTATGATTACTGGAAGATCAGGATGACGAAGAATCTCACATCAGTCCACTACAAGATGTGGTCAGTAATCACAGAAGGCCCAATTACAATCATGGCAATCAACACTGCAAATGGTGATCCAGAAGTTCCAGTTGGAGAACTTGTTCCCAAGCAAATGAAGGACCTCACACCTGAAGAAATGAAGCAATCAAATCTTGACAGCATTGCTCAAGATTACATCATGCAAACTCTACCAAATGAGTACATTGCAAAAGTAATCCACTGTGAGACAGCTAAAGACATGTGGGATGCATTGGCACTTCTCTGTGAAGGAACTGAGCTGATCAAGGAGAGCAAATTGTCAACAGCAGTCAAGAAGTTCGAACACTTCAAGATGCAACCAGAAGAGTCTATTGATCAGCTAGACAATAGATTCACCAAGATCATCAATGAGATAGAATCTCTGGGCAAGAAATATACAAATAGAGAGAAAAATCTAAAGATCCTAGACTCTCTAACCAAGAAATGGAGACTCAAGAAGACCATCATCAAAGATACTCAAGATATCAAGACGTGGTCTGCTCAAACTCTATTTCAGAACCTAAAAGCTCATGAATATGATCTTGAAAGAGAAGAAAACTCAGGAAGTGATGAACCAACTGCAACCCCATCTACCATCAAGACTGTGGCCTTCAAGGCAGCCAATACAAAAGCTGCAAGTACCTCATCTGGCAAGACCTCTCTGAAAACAGAAGACTTTGAAGGACCAGACATGAGTCTGAAAGAGCAAATGGCCCTTATGATCAAGAGATTCGAAAGGATGAACACTCTCAACAGCAAATATAGAAAATTCTACAGGAATTCTAAAGATAGGAGAGCTGGTTCATCTTCTAGAGAATCAAGAGAAAGAACACCAGAAAGATATCCTAGAAAGGATGTGGAGTCATCTGACAGCCAAGGATTTAGAAGAAGAGATGCCACTCCTCCAAGAAAAGGCAATTCAAATCAAAAGCCTGGATCATACTTCAATTGTCACAAACCAGGACATTATGTCTATGAATGTCTAGAGCTGAATTTAGATGACAAAGAAGAAAGAAGGCCAAGAAGAGACAGAAGAAATTCAGACAAACAAGCAATGGTGACTGAAGAATCTGAATATCAAAGTGATGAACTTCCTACATCACCAGACTGTCAAATCTTCTCAGATGATTCAGATGATATAGCTATGATGGCCATAGGTGAAAATGAGGTAAACTCCTATACAACAACTTTCCATTCACCTATTTTTTCACAAACAGATGAGATAAACTCATCTGAAGGCGAATCAGAAGACACCTATTATCAATCTTTATATTGCCACTAGAGCTTTTATAGAAGTGGAAGAGGAGAACAAGGATTTAAGGAAAGAAATTGCTAGGTTGAAAAAGGCTAAGTTTGATAACACCCCTGAGTTGGTCACAATGAATGAAAGATTGACCAAAGAAGTAGAACTTCTTAATGAAGAGAATACCACAATAACTCAGTTGTATGAGGGGATGTTAGAAACTCAAGCCTTAGAAACCAAGGAATTTCGATCACTACAATCTAAGTTCGATGACCTCTTCCAAGCACACAACCTCTTAGAAAAGGAGAAGGAATGCCTAAATCAAAAGATATCAGAGTTCAATAAAGCATCTGCTACTATGGAAAGTATCTCTGAATATTATAGATCTAATGGCAATAAGATGGGTTTTGGTTATGAATTTAATCCATCAACATCTTCTCCAGCTGGGGGTAGTACACCTAACAAGTGCACTACTCAGTCACATGAAAAAGGTGAGTGTTCTAAACACAATGAACCTAATATGAACCAAAAGGCATCTGTACCAGCTAAGGCTAACTATCCCAACACCAAAAATGGTAAAAGACAAGTTAACTCCAAGCCTGTACAGAGGAACAACAAACAACCTAGACCATCTCGTTTGAGATAGTCTCAGCTGTATGCTGCTCCAGCCAAGAAGAATAAGTACTCTTCACACAAATTTGTTCTCTTTGCACCCCCTATCTCTTATTATATTGTGAGAACAGAGGAGTATGGTCCATATAATCGTGTGCATCGTCCAGCTAATGCACCCAGGCCGAATGTAACTAGTCAAAAGATAATGTATGTACACTCCTATAAGAGGAAACCATTTGACTATTACTTAGCTGACACAAGTAACAAATCAGACCAGTCCAAGGTGTTAACTGGTAAGATTTGGTTCTGTGATGCCCGAGGAAAACAACTCAAGTGCTCAAGGTTGTTCAAACGACCAATGTATATGTGGGTTCCCAAGGGTAGTACTAACACCCAAGGACCCAAGACAAAATGGGTACCTAAGACTTAACCTTTCTTGCAGGAAAGGAGGGACCTATACAGAAGAGGAGGTCTAGCAGGAGAAACTTGGTACATAGATAGTGGATGCTCAACTCATATGACTGGAACCAAAGCCATGCTGACCAACTATACAAAAAAGAAAGGTCCAAAAGTCTTCTTTGGTGATAACGCGCACGGTAACACAAAAGGATATGGCACCCTTAAAAATGGTGACATTGAGGTACATGATGTATCATATGTAGAAGGTTTAAAGTTTAATTTATTATCTGTTTCTCATTTTTGTGACACTGGTTACTCAGTAAAATTTTCTAAAGATGAGTGTCTCATAAGTGATAAAAGAACAAAACAAAACCTTCTAACAGGATCTAGAAAGGGAAGTATGTATCTTGCAAATTGGTACAGCTGTCCTAAGGATACATGTCTGCTTGTGAAAAGCCCTAAAGATGTCAGCTGGCTATGGCACAAACGCCTTAGTCATCTGAACTTTAAGACTATGAACAAGTTAGCAAGGGAATCCTTAGTTGATGGTCTGCCTAATGAACTCTACTGTAAAGATCAGGTATGTGATGCATGTCAACAAGGAAAGCAAACAAAGGTCTCCTTCAAGACCAAGAAGACAACATCAACCAGCAGAGTCCTTGAACTGCTTCACATGGATCTCTTTGGACCAATCACTCCAACCACACTTACAGGGAGAAAATACACTCTTATTGTTGTAGATGACTACTCCAAGTCTACTTGGGCTATCTTCTTATACAAGAAGAGTGAAACTCAGCAGAAGCTCCCTGAACTATTGAAGAGAATCCAAGTAGAGAAAGGAGAACCTATTGTGAAAATTAGAAGTGACAAATGCACTGAATTTATTAACTCTTATATTATTGCCTATTGTACTTCTAATGGTATTCAGCATGAGACAAGTGCAGCAAGAACACCACAACAGAATGGTGTAGCTGAAAGAAGGGTCAGAACACTCAAAGAAGCTACAAGAACACTCCTTGCTGAATTCTCCACTCCTAAGAAACTATGGGTAGAAGCTATCAACACAGCTTGTCACACTCAAAATAGGTCAGGTATTCACAAAATTCATGAGAAAACCCCATATGAACTGTGGAAAGGAAGGAAACCTAGAGTATCTTACTTTCATATATTTGGTTGTAAGTGTTTCATTCACAACAATGGGAAGAGTAAGTTGAATGCTTTTGATGCCAAAGCAGATGAGGGGATATTCTTGGGATACTCCTCTACTAGCAAAGCATTTAGAGTACTCAACAAACGAACCCTTCTTGTGGAAGAAACACCTCATGTTGTTTTTGATGAATCTTGTGAAAATAGTGCAGTAGAAACACACTCAGCTGCAGATCAGATGAGGAAACTAGTGATCCAGTCTAGACCAGATGAGTTTGTTGAAGTCAATGAACCATTCCCTGAAGAACCAGAGGAGGATAAGCCACACAGACCAGTCACTAGATCTCAAACCCAAGCTGAGCAAGCTGACCAGAATCAAGATGCAACAATCCCAAATGCAAGGGGGAATGATCTCTTTGACACACAAGATACAGACGATGATCGACCAAATCAAGTCAACCCTCCTGATGGCACTAGAATAGATGAGAATCCAAGCTCATCTAATGCAAATACACTTGTGAGGCATACATGGAGAAACAACCATCCATCAAACCTCATCTTAGGAGGAGCAGACTCAGGTGTCAAGACCAGAAGACAACTGAATCAGAACCCCCAATCATCTATGTTCTGCTGGTGTGCTTTCTTGTCCAACATCGAACCAGCTGACATAGAAGAAGCAATGACAGATAGAAAATGGATCACTGCTATGCAAGAAGAACTAAACCAATTCGAAAGAAATGAAGTATGGGAATTGGTAGATCGTCCTGAAAACCATAATGTTGTAGGAACAAAGTGGGTGTTCAAGAATAAGAAGGACGAAAATGATGTAATAACTAGAAATAAAGCAAGGCTAGTTGAAAAAGGATACTCACAATCTGAAGGGATTGACTATGATGAAACCTTTCCTCCAGTAGCCAGATTAGAAGCCATTCGGCTGTTTCTAGCTTATGCATCATATATGGGCTACAAAGTATACCAAATGGATGTCAAGAGTGCTTTTCTAAATGGTATTCTGGTAGAAGAAGTGTATGTAGAGCAGCCTCCAGGATTTGAAAAAGGAGATCAAGTATATCGTCTGAAGAAGGCTCTTTATGGTCTAAAGCAAGCCCCTAGAGCTTGGTATGACACATTGTCACAATTCCTACTTGACAATGGGTACACAAAAGGCAAAGTTGACAGAACACTTTTCAGAATACAAGAAGGAGAAGACATTCTAATGGTGCAAATATATGTAGATGACATTATATTTGGATCACCCAATCAAGATATGTGCAAGAAGTTCTCTGAGCTTATGCAAGGAAAATTCGAAATGAGCATGATAGGTGAGATGAATTACTTCCTAGGACTCCAAGTCAAGCAGAGTCCAGAAGGGATCTTCATCAATCAATCCAAGTATACCAAAAGCCTATTAGAAAGATTCAAAGCTCTACAAAGCAAGACTGCAAGAATTCCAATGATGACATCTTTCAAAATGGAACCAGATGAGTCTGGAAAGGCAGTTGATCAAGCTGAATATAGAGCACTGATTGGATCTCTACTATACCTTACAGCCAGCAGACCAGACATAACATTTGCTGTAGGAGTATGTGCCAGGTTTCAAGCAAACCCAAAGCAAAGTCATCTAGAAGCAGCAAGGAAGATTCTCAAGTACCTAAAAGGAACAGTCAACCTAGGACTATGGTACCCTGCTGATGACAACCTAGAATTGAGTGGATACTCAGACTCAGACTATGGTGGATGTAGAATTGATAGGAAATCCACATCTGGAACCTGTCAATTCCTAGGCAACAAATTGATATCATGGTTCTCAAAGAAGCAAACTTCGGTTGCAACCTCCACCACTGAGGCAGAATATATGGCAGCTGGAAGTTGTTGTAGTCAGCTGCTCTGGCTAGTTCAACAACTAAAGGATTACAATGTAGAGGCAAGAGAAGTCCCTATCTACTGTGATAGCAGTAGTGCCATTGCCATCACTCAAAATACAGTCCTCGACACAAGGTGCAAGCATGTCGACATTCGACACCATTTCATAAGAGACCACCTTGAAAAGAAGGACATCAAGATGGAGAAAATTCACACAGATATCCAAAGAGCAGACATCTGGACTAAGCCCCTAGCTGAAGAAAGGTTCAAGACCCTATGCTACAGTTTAGGACTCCTGGATCCAAGCACATGAAGAGCAAAGATCAGCTGAAGACCTCAGATGATACAATTGCAGCAGACTAGGAGAATCAGATGAGGTGAATAGACACCCTCATCTTCAGGTAAGTACTTTCCCAATGAAGACAAATAAAGCTGAGGGAAATCTTAGAGTCATTTAATCAAGGGGGAATCCATGATACCTTAAGAATCCTTGATGAAATACTCTACAATCTGCATTGCATAATACATATATACATATTCAGAAGACTTGAACAAAGTTACTTGATATCTATACACAAAGCAATGTATATCTATGTATAGTAATAAACTATTCATCATAAAATACTTTACCACTATACAAGCATACAGTATACTATTGAGTTATACTTGGTTGGATTAATACACCATCTTCACCGACTCAACAGTATGCAAGCACTGTACGGATTTCAAATAACTCTTGCTCAAAATCTATAATTTCTGCATTCCACAAGATAGAGCCTGAATCTCTTTAAATGTGAACCCTTGGATCAAGAATCACATTGTTGATCTTAAGAAATAGCTTTTCAGAAATTCAGACCTATCAACTCTATAGTTTTGTCATCTTTCACTCCACTACCTCATTTCTACCCCTATAAAAGGAGGAAGTTATGGGAATAGCTAAGAACACAAATTACTAACTATTATTCTTGTTTCAGGTATGGAGAAGATCGGAAGAATAGATGGCATGGACATCATCCCTCAACCAAAGTCTTGGGTGAAGGAGATGAAGATCTGTCCAGAAGATGGAGATGATGCAGATCAGCATACTTGGTTTATCCAACATAAGTATGTTCCTGAAAAGTAAAGGAAGGAGAGACGTTCTAGTTGAAAAATAAAGGAAGGAGAGATGTAGAGGACAAAGTAGCAAGCAAGCAGAGCTTCTTCTCTAGGGGAAGTTCTACATGGAGAGCTTGTTACCAAAGGCTACTGTGTCAAAACAAATCAAGAAGACCAAGTTCATGCCTTTCTCTTCACACTCTATTGAAACACCTTCCAATCTTCTCCCTCTTTCAAGAGAGACGAAGAAATTCAATTAGAACACATTAGATGCTACAACCCATCTGATGGTGAGGAACATCCGATGGTGAGGGAAATCTGAACCAGTGGGATACCATCTAGGCCAAACCATCTACATATTGATTTGATGGTCCCACATGGTTAAGAGGAACAGCTGAAAGATCCATCAAACCAGGTTGGATCATCACAGGCGAATTGAAGGATCCATCAAACCAGGTTGGATCATCACGCATAGAAGATTTACTCAGCAAACCTCAAACCTCTACTCAGCTGATCAGAAGACCAACTCAGCTGACCAGAAGACCTCCAAGAAAATTCAGCAGACTTTTTGAAGGAATCAGAAGACCTCACTCTGCTGATCAGATCACTTTAATTCAGAGCATAATGACCATCTTTGATCATGTAATTCATTCTAGATTTGTTTCTGAATGTAATTAAGGAAATCGGCCTATATAAGGAATGAAATATACTTACAGAAACCGGCCTTGATGATCAATTCTTGCCAAAATTTAGTCACAACGGCTATCTTTGGTAATGATGTCATTAGTACTCAATTACTGTTTTGCCAACGAATCACTAATTGACACATGGCAAATTCAGCCGACAAAATTAAAGGAATGGGTCAAAATCAAAGAAGGAAATCTTGGGTTCTACTCCACAATTAAATCAAATCTGACCGTTGGATTGTACAATTTTCAAGATTTGCTGGAGTATATATACAAACCCTTAAACCGTTCCCCAAAACCTTACGCTCTCAAAACTCATAAGCTCTCAATCACTCTCGTTCTGCAAATCACTTTCAAGTTTTTCTAAACCTAACACTCAAAACTCAGAATGGGAATCATTGAAATCTTTGATGAGAAGACCAAGATCACAGGCACTCTAGATGCTGCGAAGTGGTCTAAGGAAGGGAAGATTTTCACGGAGAATGCTTTATATTTCAAGGGCGTTCACACAGCTGAGAACAAGGAGATACTTCTTCGTTGTCTCAACCTCAATCTCCGAGAATTTCTGCAAGAAGCACCTGCCAATGTTTATGAACAAGATGTGCTGATTTTCTACTGAAACGCTGTAATGAAAGGTTCTCACATTGAAAGTGTCATTGGTGGACACAAAGTTGAAATCACAAGAGAAATTCTTCAGGAATTGTTCGGCTTGTCAAGGGGGAAGATAAACATCTCTACGTACATTATGGGAAGAGAGAAGGAATATATGGAGATGTTTATTGGTGGAAGAGTCAAGGCTACTAATGCCTCTGGACTTAAGAAGTCTCAACTTGATCACAAGTTTCAGACACTGATGGACATAGCAGGCAAGATGCTGCTAGGTAACACATTCAGCCATGATGCTGTTACAACTCTAAATGTTAGAGTTATGGCTGCAAGCTGGGATCAGATTGATGGAGATTGGCAAGGGCTAATTTTGGATAGAATTGCTCTTGAAGCCAAGAAGGTTTCCTTGGACTTACAATCTATGGAATGGAAGGTAACCTCTACTGTCAGCTTTGTCAACAAGTTGAGTATCATTCTTCCAGAAATACTCCCAAAGAAGTACAAGATGGGTCCTGCTAAGAAGTATCACATCTCCAAATACTTCTTGAGGAACGAAGCTATTGCTGAAGCAACAAGATTGATGGAAGAAAAGAAGAAGATGTTAGCTGAAGCATCTTCTAAAGATGTTGTTGAAGAGGCAGAAGAGTCTGCTCATGACTCTGCTGAAGAAGAAGACGAGCCTTCCAAAGAAGAGGCTCAACAGAAGACTGCTGAGGATGATGATGATGAAAATCAGACCTTAGCACAACGAAGATATCTGATCAGGTCTGGGCTCATCTCCCCATCTGATTCAGATGCCACTCCTTCAGCCTCTCCTTTGAAGAAGGCAGGTACATCTATCCCATCCCTTAATATTACACCTTCTAAACTGTCCAAGGGTCAGAAGAGAAAGAAGAACACTTCTTCTTTCACCAAGAAGTCCAAGAAATCCAGGCTCCCTACTCCCATGAGCATAGCCCCTACTGAAGATGCCAACCCATCTGAACCTTCAAACACTGATACCCAAATCCCTGCTGATACTCACACAGCAGAAGAACAAGCCCAGCCTCAAACAACTCTTGAAGCACAACTGCCTACCCCTGCTGATGTACAAACAGCAGATGACCATGATCATCAAGCCCAACCATCTACTGATCTTCAAGTAGAAATAGAACCAAATCAGCAGACCCAAACCTCTGCTGATGCCCATCCCACTGAAGATCAAGCCCCTACTCACCCTGAAAATATTACTTCCCAAATCCCTGCTGATACTCACACAGCAGAGGAAAATGCCCCATCCACTCAATCCCCTATCCTCACTGCCCCATCTGCCCCATCTGCACAAGAAAACTTGGCACCAGCAGACCTGGTTCAAGCAGGCCCTTCTCAGCCTCAGTACAGCATGGTGCACTATCCTATGTGCACGAGGATGAAGATAGCCAACCTGCTCAAGTCTACTATTCCTGGTATTGATGAGGAATCAGTTCAGTTTGAGCAAGTACTAAGAGTCTGTACTTGGATTGAACTCAGAAGAGATGATGTGGATGACCTTCTTAAGGTCATGGAAGGAATGGGAGGAAAGGCAAATTTCCTCGACTAGGAGATGGAGCAAAAGGCCCTGACCGCAAAGGCCCTGACCGCAGTATGCAACAGGATTCTAGGAATCCCCACTGATGATATCTCTGTCCCAGAGGGCTCATCAGATCAGCAGACAGCTGATAAAGCACAGGCAGATGACTCAGCTGCACCAGCTCTGGCAGAAGACTCAAGTGAACCAGTTGACAAAGTGGAGATGGAAAGAGAAATAGTCAAAGTACCAGCTCACTTCAGGCCTTCTGATGATCTGACTCACTTCATTGTTCAATCAGAGGATAAAGGAAGAAGGATCATGACTCAACTAGTTGAGGCCACTACCTGCTTCCTCAATGAAGACTATCTATCAGCTGAAGAAAGAGGCAAAGCATTGATCGTTCATCCCAAACCTTAAGGTACTGCCTCCACCTCTACCACGTCTGTTGACTATACAACAGACATCTGCTCCCAAGTCAAAGCTGCAATAGACCTGCACTTTGAGAAAAGCTTAGGCCTACAGCTTGGAAGATATGTTGAGAAAGCTGTTAAGGAGCAGAGGACTCGTCTTCACGACCAGATTATTGACATTGAAGACAAGTTTGGTGAAGCACTTCATCAACAGATCGGTGAGTACTTGAACACCATTCAGAAGAAAGCATCCGACTCCTCCAACATGTTTGCGGATCTATACACTAATGAGATTACTCGCATGGAGACCACTTACAAGACAAGAATTGAGGATGCTGAAGCAAGAGCCACTGAAAGTCAAGCTCTTCTTAAATCAGCTGTAGAGGAGAATGACAAACTGCACACTCAGCTGAAGGAGACAGCAGCCAAATTGGAAGCACTTACAACCAGACTAGAAGTTGCCTCCTCCTCCAACTCTCATGCTGAAGTCCTAGAGCACAGCATCACTCATCTGACCCAAGTTGGCAAAGTCAATGCCATAGCCCTGAAGCAGACTCTGAAGGTGGAAATTTTGAATGCCATGAAGCCTTTTGCGGCTGCACTTGCTGAAGCCAAAAAGGGGGAAGATGTATTGATAAAAGCTTTGGAGAAGTCTACTGCCCAGCAAGCTGTAATGGTAGTATCTCAAGATGAGCTGAATGAAACCTTGGGAGGTTTGAAAAGCAAAATCAAGAACAGACAAGGCAAAGGCAAAGAAATTGCTCAAGAAGAAACCCAAGCTCCTGCCAAGACTCGACAGATCACTGCCCCTGTAGAACAAGTTCCTGAGAAGAGGATGACAAGGAAAAGAACGGCAGATGAGCAAGCTCAGTCAAGTGAGAAGTCAGCTCCAGCAGAGCCTACTGCAGAAGAGAAAGAGGCTTTAGAGCTGAAGAAAAGGAAGTTGCTTGAAGCTCAAGAGCTTAAGCAAAAGAAGCTCAACGATGCGAAGGCACTCAAGGCCAAATTTGATAGGAAGGTGGCCAAACTCAGGAAAGCACTCAAGGACAAAGCAAAGGAAAACAATGTCCTGGTGTTTGACAGCACATATGTGGATCTAATAGCCCTTCAAGATGAGCTACCAAGATGGTATCCCCTGAAGAAGAAGTGGCAAATCCAACACCACATAGTGAGAAAATTTGGCCCTCTCTCTACCTATGAAGAAGAATTCCTCCAATTCTCCCAGTTCATGGACTTTGAAGACCAAGTGTTCTGGACAGAAGTAGTCAAGACAGCCAAGGAACTTGACTGCAGAATCCTAACCCCTGAAGAACCAAAATGGGATGCACCCACTCTGGGCTCCGGAAGAACAAACATGATTGAAGTCAAAAGTATTATGGAGAAGATCTATCTTGAAGAGAATGTTACAGACCCTCAACACATGGAAGATGTTCGAGCTCGTCTGTACCTTGCCTTCCGCATCTGAAGAAAAGAAGACCTGATGAAGACTACCTTAGAAGCTTAAAGAAACTATCACTTGTAATCTGTAAAAGCTCCATATATATTCAAGTACTAGTTCTTTTTGCTTACAAGACAAATTCTCATTGTCTTCATCAGATATTTCAACCTTAAGTTATTTTATAAACTCTTATCTTATTTATTAAGAGCATTTATCAAGTATAGTTTCGGCTTCATCAAAAAGGGGAAAATTGTTGGGATATAAATTCACCCTATGCCCCACTTGATGTTAGAATAGTTTTGATGGCCAAAACACTTAGAGTTTATAAATGTAATAGGATCAGCTGACTTTGTATAGAACATCTTAGACTAGTCTTGTGTGATCAACTGCATTGATATCAGCTGATCAGCACAGTCCTGGCTTACATGCCCATCCTCAAGATGAGAAGAGTAGAAGACATGAAGACTAGAAGATCCTTGAAGACCAGTTAAGTAAGGTGCTTGTATACCTACTTATCTGATGGAGTCCAAGATTGAAGATGGCCTTAAAGCAGCACAAGAAACTACCAGATCAGAAGAATGCTACTCGACTGATATCAGAAGACAGAAGACATAAGGCTAGACGAGTAGTCAGAAGACTAGTAGTGCAGATCAGAAGACTATGAGTAAAGATCAGAAGACTATGTACTCGTCCAGGACTCGGCTGATTCCCAAAAGTCATCTTGCAATTCAAATGAAGACCTACCTTAATTAGAAGATTGACATGATCCCAGGATTGAAGCAATCAAACGGCTGGAATCAAGGAATCAAGCCAATATGGAAAGATTGCCCCAACGGCTAGTCAACTCCAACGGCTAGTTGCAGCAATCACCACTATAAATACAAGAGTATGAGAAATCACAACACACGAAGTCACAACGAGATAATTCTACAAGCAAAACAAGCAAGCAAGCAAAAAGCCATATTGTATTGAGAGTTCTCAAAAGAGCCCAAAAACCCTTAAAGTATCTCTAGCTCTTAAGTGATTTCTATCCAACCAAAGAACCTGAATCCTACTCATATTGTATACCCATTGATTTAGGCATAGTGGTTAAGCATATTATAAGCTTGAACCACTAGTTGGAAACATTCAAAAACTCCAAACCCTCACCGAAAGGTTACAATCACTTGTGGAGACCGTAGCAGTTAGGACTGCTCAGATCTCAAAGTCCTACCCTTGGGACTATAAAGGACAAGCCCTTGTAATTTTTGGTAAATTAAAGGGATTAAACATCACGTTAGGACGTGAGAGTGGACGTAGGAACGTATATCCGAACCACTATAAATCTACTGTCTTTTACATTCTGCACTTTACATTATTGTCATTTTCATATATTTTATATAGTGCATACTGTATCTTCAAATCAGGCCATAATCTTCAAACCAGCATCAGCTGAGGTTTTCATTAAATAAACAAGTGTTGGTGTTTTCAAAAGAAACTAAAGAACGAGTCTAAACAAGGCCTACCAAACTTCCGCATATAATCTCTTCATCAGATCACTATAGTCATCTGGACCAGCAGACTTGTAGTCTAGTTGACATAGAAATCAGAAGAGGTTCCCAACTCTCTTGAAAAAGTTTTTAAAGTCTATTCACCCCTCCCCTCTAGACTTTACACCCATTCACTACTCGTTCAGGGACCAACACTCGTCTTTCTTATGTTTTTAAATCCATCGTGTGCCAACTACATTTTGGTGTTCCGGCCTATCAACAAGTTCCCAGACGTCGTTTCGAACAAACTGGTTCAACTCGTCTTGCATAGGGATGATCCAATTACTATCAACCAGTGCCTCTTTAACGGTCGTAGGCTCGATAGATGAAAGGAAACAACACCAGCAAAACATAGTTGGGCTCGGCTGTTCTTGCGACTCAAAGAGTTGTCGTCTAGTCTTTACACCAATAGTAGAGTCACCAATGATATTTTCAGTATCATGAGCAGATTTCCATGTTTTTCTAGACTTAACAAGCATATTATCATCATCTAATTCAGCTATAGCATCATGCATTTCAACATCATTTGATTCAGCAGTTTTAATAGGAGTAGAAGAGTCAAGTAGAGCAGGCATGTCAACTGGTCTAGTGGACTTACCTTGAGCACTTACCTTCTCCTTGTCATCTGATTCAAGAGCTTTCATGAATGGATTGTAGGCTTAAACTGATTCGTAAACTTCTGATTCCTCATCAGATTGGATCGATAAGTCGTCCACTTTCTTACTGATCTGGTCGGCAGACGAGTCCTGTTGAGATTCATCGAAAACAACATGTGGTGTTTCTTCCACACAAAGAGTCGAGTAGTTAAACACTCTAAATGCTTTGCTAGTCGAGGAGTATCCTAAGAATATCCCCTCGTATGCTTTCGCATCAAATGCATTTAACTTACTTTTCCCATTGTTATGGATGAAACACTTGCATCCGAATATATGAAAATATGAAATTCTGGGTTTTCTACCTTTCCATATCTCGTAGGGCGTCTTACCTAGTACCTTATTAATTGCGCTTTTGTTCTGGGAGTGGCATACAGTATTGATCGCCTCTGCCCAAAACTTTTGAGGAGTATTATACTCGGCCAACATGGTTCTTCAGGCTTCTTTGAGTGTTTTATTCCTTCTCTCAGCTACACCATTTTGTTGTGGGGTCCTAGCTGCACTAGTAAGGTGTTGGATACCACGTTTAGAACATAAATCTTTGATATAGCAGTTAATGAATTCAATCCCCTTGTCACTACGAATTTTGACAATGGATTGATTCTTCTCAACTTGTAACTTCTTCAACAGATCAGGTAGGAGTGTTTGTGTATCACTCTTCTTGTGTAAGAAGACTACCCAAGTAAACTTAGAATAGTCGTCTACCACAACAAGTGTGTACCTTCTACCATTCAAGGTTGGAGGAGTTATTGGACCATGAAGATCCATATGTAGTAGTTCTAGGACTCTATTTGTTGAGAGAGTAGGAATTGACTTAAATGAACCTTTTACCTGTTTACCTTTCTGACAAGCATTGCATACATGTGACTTGTAATAGATTTCGTTGGGTATACCTTCAACAAGGTAATCTCGCGATCTTATTAATCACCTTAAAATTCATATAACATAGGCGTCTATGCCATAGCCAACTGATCTCTTTAGGGTTCTTACTAAGAAGACAAGTATCCCTCGGACAGCTATTCCAATTCAAAATATATACGCTGCCTTGTCTTATGTCGACGAGTAGTACAGTATGAGTCCTCTTGTCTATGATCTCGCACTTTCGGCTTTTAAACTGTACCTTATAACCACAATCACAGAATTGAGAAATAAATAGTAAATTGTATTTCAAAGCTTCTACGTAGGATACGTCCTGTATCTCTACATCTCCATTTCTGATGTAACCAAAGCCTTTCGTAACAGTTGTTGAGCTATCACCGAAAATCACCTTGGGTCCTTCTTGATCATAGTAACTCGATAGAAGAGCCTTAGTACCCGTCATGTGGTGCGAACAACCACTATCAATGTATCAAGTTTCTCCTACAGAGCCACTCTTCTTATACAAGTCAAGTCGACCCTGCAATGATGTTATTTAATAATTTAGGTACCCTCCTTGTCTATTGGGGTCCTGGGGGGTTAGTAGAGTTCAGTGGAATCCAAATATACATAGGAGTCCTGAACAAATTTGATCTCTTAAGCTTTCTACCATACTTGTTGCAAAATAAGACTTTGTTGTCCTTATCTGGCCTATCATTAGTTGTGTCTACTCGTTTGAGATAGCCTTTCGACTTAACCTCTACTTGAGTAGGCATGGGCCTTTGATAGTCAGAATAGGGCTTGTATGCATTGGGGCCATACGGTTTATATACACGTTTAGGTATTTCCTCACTTATAATATCATAAGACAAAGGTGGAGGATATAAGACAGCTTGAGTACGATATTTCGGAGCAACCTTCTTAGGTCTAGTTGAGTAGAGCTGAGACTGGCTTATGAAAGGAGGTCTAGGCTCTTTCCAACAAGTCTGTACTTGTCTAGAACTCGTCTCCTGAGGATACCAATCTTCGTATCTGACCTGGTTTGGTCGTCCATGACTAGTGGTCCTCTTTTGATTCGTTCTAAACGGAACAGGTCTGTTGTTAACATTCGTTCTAATCGGAGTGTTAACTCTAGTCTGCTTATGTACAACACCTTTGGATGTCATTCTAATATCGTATTCCATTGGTCTTTTGCCTTTATCATTTGTCAAAGAACTTGAACTAGCAGCAGTAGGGTTCTTAATGACATGAGTAGAAGAGTTAGGTGTTTCAACTCCCAACCCTGTCTTGTTATCTGGAGCCCTATACCTATTTGACAGTTGTTGATTAATCTTTGAAGAATTAACCAAGTCAGTAAGTTCAAGGTCCAGATTTACGACTTCAGTCTCTAGGAACTTATTGCGCTCTTCAAGCTTTTTGCACTTATTATTTAAAACATTGAATTCATTAGTCTCAGTAGCATGTCTTTTTAGTAAATCTTGATACAACTTGTCTGTTGACGCGCACTTGACTTTAAGTTGTTCCAACTCTTCTGTCAAGAGTTTGTTTAGGACAGTTATATTATGATCTACTTTAGACTGGGCTTCTTTAAGATCAATGATTTCTCATTTTAAGGCGATGTTCTCGTCGCTGACTTCAATGGATGCCTTTTTAGCAAGTAGGAGGTCTTCTTCAGTCACACTAGTAGAGTGATGAAGACTACTCCCTACTCCATTGTCGGCAGTATCACTTTCATCAGAATCCGATTTATCACAAGATTGAAACGAAGTTGCAGATGATACCCCTTGTTCGATTTTCGCCATGAAGCTTAGGCCATCATCCACTATGAACGCTTCTTCTTCTTCTTCATGAGTAGACGGGTAGCTAGATGACGATGATGGTAACTCGTCTGAATCCGTTTCAGAGTCATCATTAGCCATCATAGCCTTCTTACCCTTGTTGTATCTTATTCCACGCCTCGCTTTCCGTTCTACACGATCATCAGTGCTCATGTCCGGACATTCGTAAATGTAATGACCTGACTTCTCACAGTTAAAGCATAATGGATCGTTAGTAGACTTTTTCACAGGAGAATTATCCCTTCTCTTATCTCGTCTATCAGAACGTCTAATCTTTCTATCCTCAGAGTTCCTATCTCGTCAGTTTTCTTTCGAGACTTCGTCTCTCCTTTCGGAAGAGTTTCGGTCTCGTCTGGTCTCAGACGAGTCCTTAGTAGCAGAACCTCTAAAGTTTTTGTAGAATCTCTTATATCTACCATAGCGCTTGTTTAACTTGTCGAACTTTCTAACCATAAGAGTCATCTGATCTTTCAGACTTAGATCAGACCTGTCTAACTCATCTTTAACACTAGCAGACTTAGCCTTAGACTTTGACTTGCCTACTCTAGAGCTCCTAGACGAACTAGACTTAAAAGCAACATTTTTCGACACAGTTTTCTCTCTATCACTACTGGCAATAGGATCATCCTCATCTAGATCAAACTCGTGTGCTTTGAGAGTTTGGAACATTGTCTCAGCTGACCACTCATATATATCCTGAGTATTCTTAATGATCATTTTGACCATTTTCCATCTAGCATCAAGACTCTTAAGAATTCTCAAGTTTATTTCACGAACAGTATATGTCTTGCCAAGTACTTCCAAATCATTCATAATTCTTGTGAAACGAGTATCTAACTGGTCTATATTTTCACCAGCCTTCATCTTAAATGATTCGAAACTCTATACAGCTGTGGAAAGCTTACTTTCTTTGATTAGGGAGGTCCCTTCACAAATAACAGCAAGTCGATCCCACATTTCTTTGGCAGACTTACATTTTAATACTTTCCCAATATACTTGTTGGGAAGGGTATGTAAAATATAGTTCTTAGCCAAACTGTCCAGGTTATTCTGTCTCATTTCCTCAGAAATTAATTCTAACTTGGGTTTGGGGACGAGCACCCCAACAGCTTTTGAGGGTTCCAATGCAGCAGTGTTAGGCACCATAGTAATGATCGGGCCTTCTTTTACGACGGACACCATAAAGTCGTGCGTCGAGGTAAAGATAGCTTCTATCCGCAGCTTCCAGTAATCATAGTCCTGTACTGAAAACATGGGAAGTTTGTTAGCGCTTATTTCCAAAGACATGTTGTCAAGAAGATTAGTAGAATGCAGTGTAGATAAAAAATACACGTAATTCAAGAATAGTGATGAACAGGTACAATCAAGAACCAAGACTTCACCCGAGTCTTATAGAGGTTATCAAGAAACATCAGTCCCATGAACTAATGCTCTGATACCACTTGTAGGTCCCTAGTTGAGTAGATAATATTGAGTAAGCTAGGAAAACGTCTAGAGGGGGGTGAATAGACTTTTCAAAATCTTTCAATATATCAAAATACACAATGCGGAAATATCAGATTTAACAATGAGCCCAACAAATTTATACTCAACTAATCTCGAATATGAACTTCTGTATGAACACTAATCTTGTCTATTCTATATGCAATATTAAACAATTAAACAAGTAATCAATCAAACAACAAATAAAACAGTAAAGTAAATCAACACAGAATTTATAGTGGTTCGACAACTTGTCTACATCCACTCTCAAAAACCCAGTTGTGAATTTATAGTGGTTCGAGTAGTGTGTTCTTGTTGCTTTAAGTCTCAAGAAATAAGACTTCGATCTTTTCGATAACACTACCAAGTGTTTCTTCGATCTAACAACTAGCTATTTTACAAGTAACTAGCAAATTGAACAAACAATCTTTAAACGTAAAACTTCTCTTAGTCCAGTAGTAGCCTTCTTTGAAATTTGACTTGTCTTCTGGCTTCAACTTTCTGAACTTGAACTCTGCGAGTTTCTCTTCTTCAAAATATCTTTCAGTAATTGCTTAGTAAATCTCAATGCTTAAGTAGTCACACTTTCAGTAGTCAGTAGTCATAACCGCTTCAAACACTTAAGGTATTTATAGACTTATGAAATCAAGAACAGTTTGTTATCCAACTGACTTTTCTTGATAACTAACTTCAAACGGTTTCTTCTTATCCTTCCACGCGTTTCTTCAGTTAATTAGTTATTCCATAACTAACTCTTCAATATATCCTTATCTTGTTACGCGTTTCTGACTTAAGTAATCTTCCTTCTTTTGCTCACTTGTCCTGTCTGGTCTTCCATACTTAGACAAATCTTCAGTCTTCACTTCACTTGTCTTCTTGAGTCTTCTTGTCTTTTCGCAGTAGACTTCTTCAGTAGTAGACTTCCATGAAGAACTAATCTATACTAGTCCTATCATCTAATCCTAACAAGACTATTAATTACTTTAAACTTTATAATTTCAGCTTAGTCACCTTCAAAAACTATACATCAACATGAACAAAAGATATGAACTATGAGCTTCAATACATCAATTATTCGCTCATCATAAAACCTATATAAACTTAACATAGTACTTATAAAACGTACTTGTCTTTTCTTTCTTTCTTATGCATTTTGTACTTTGTACTCTACTGATCTTGTTCATAAGACGACTGTTGGTCCCAAAGTTGAGTTAAGATTGAGTAAGCTAGGAAAAGTCTAGAGGGAAGGGGTGAATAGACTTTTCAAAATCTTTCAAAATATCAGAGTTATATGCGGAAATGTGTTCTGTATAGTACTGTTCTTACTGGGTCAGATTAGTACTTCCAGTTTTAGTTTTATACTCAACTTAGATTTAGATCAGTAATATGTATGTTAAACAAATATTAAACAGTAAGTAAATCACCACACAAGATTTATAGTGGTTCGACAAAAGTCTACATCCACTCTCACAACTCCAGTCGTGATATTTTATTAACTCTTCCTTCTTGAGTTTCTTGTGGCTTAAAGTCCCAAGACTAAGACTGTGATCTTTTCGATTATATCTCCAGATATATCTTCGATCGACTAGTAATTTCACAAGTAACTAGCACACTTGTTTTACAACAAATCACAAACTAAAAGTAAAGTAAAACTTCTCTTCGTAGTAGCCTTTGATTCTTCAGATCAGTACAATGGCTTCTTCTTGATTTGATCTTCTTCAACTCTGTGAGTTCTTGAATACTTGAATTCTCTTTGAATGCTTCGAATACTTTGAGTAGCAGTAGTCTTTTTAAGTAGAAGATCACACAGAATTTATAAGATCTAGTATGACAGTTAGCAGTTTGTGAAACTAACTCTCAACTAACTCATAACCGTTTCTTGTTGTAACTTCCTTTTTGTAACCAACTTAAAACTTATCTTTCCAAGTCAGCATATCTTCACATATATCTCCAGTTACACTTCAAATAAGTTATCCAAACTTATTCTTCAATTACACTAACTCAGCACAGTAAACTACTCTTCTTAGTTTTACTGTTCTTAGTCAGTCAACACAATTCTCCAAAACTGTTCTTCTTCCTTAAAAAATACTTCTCTTGTATCTCTGAGCTTCATCTTACTCCTTTTGATAGTCTTCTTATTCTGGAGTAGTCTTCTGATCTTCCTTAGTCTTCTTTAGTCTTCTGATCTGGTTCCAATCTACTATTCTAAACTTTTACAATGCTGAATACAATAGAATACAAACTTATAAATATATAAAACCTATCTATACATCAACTGAACTATATACAGTAGAGTACATCTAAGTCTTATACTATAAGTTGTTCTATACAATACATTTATCAGCTTAGTTCCTTAACAGTTCATATATCAGATCAGTAAAACACTAAGATCAGTAAACTCAGTTTTCATAACACATTAAGATCAGTAAACTTATTTCATATGACTTAGTTAGAATGACTTAGAGCCACATATATCATTAACATCAAGTTGCTTTTGGCCATCAAAACATACAATCACCAACTAGAACATTGTTTATAGGATTCATATCCAAACAATGACTTCCATAACTAGATCAGTCAACACTTAGAAATATATTCAAGTCTACTTTTGGCTTATCAAAACTACTTCACATCATCAATTAGGACTTATATTACGACTCATATCCCAACAAAGGTGTATATTTGGTCTTTGATGAAATATGGGTCGACATCAGCATGTTTCATAGTCGTTCCAATTTATTAGTAATTTGAAGGATCATGATACTTTTTAGAATAAATAACTTTAATTAGTACTAATATTTGATTTATGAAGATAACACTGTCCCTGATCTATATTATTTACTACTATTATACACATATATTAATTATATGATGTAATATACATTAAAAGAAATTATCATAATGTGAACACTTCATAAATTAATTAATTTGAGAAATATGATAAAAATTAATTTAAACGAAGAGGGAATGAGAAACCTTACGTTGAATTCTAAACGAGATCTTCAAACTAATATTGGAGAGGAAAACCAAGGAATGGCCTATTTAAAAGCTGGTTTGTGGGTTAAAATTAAGAGAATGACATGTGATATATATGGGCTATTTATTCGCAAGAACGGGGCGTGGGCTGGTCTTTCTTCCGGAGTGTTCAGAGACCGCTAAAATCGATCTCTGAAAACAAACAACTTGATTTGATACCAATTTGAGACCGCAAAAATCGGTCTCTAAACACAACCGCCTAATTTGGGACCGATTTGGGACCAAAAAATCGGTCTCTACTGCTTAAAATTATATATATATAAAATATTAGGGATAATATTTTAAAGATTTGTATCTTTAAATATTATTCATATCTCTTTAATCGCTAATCTGATATGTCTCTCCCAACGATGGACAAATATTCATCTGATTCACTTGATTTAGAGATCGTAGTGCGTGCTTTAGTTGATTTAGAGGATGTAGTGAAAGATTCCACGAATTTAGATAGCGTAGTAAAAGATTCTTTTTCGCATGTGGATACTTTGTCCGAGCTTAAAGGATTCTCGCCCGATCCCGACGGTAAGTGATCGATTCACATACGTATAAAATAACCTGTCGAAATTTTTTATACCAATTAAAGACTGAATTTTTGGTCTCCAGTTAAAATTCAAAATCAGAATTTTAATTTCGGTTTAGAGACTGATATTCGGTGGCTAGGTGGTCTGAAAAACATAATATTAAAGACCGAACTGAAAACAGTCTCTAAACGAGAGGTCAAAATTGGTAGTCAATTAAAATTTGGGGATGCATAATTTTTTATACCAATTAAACACTGAATTGTCGGTCTCTAAACAAAATTCAAAATAAAATTTTAAATTTCGGTTTAGAGACCGAAATTCGGTCTCTAAACGGTCTGAAAACATAATATTAAAGACCGAACTGAAAACAGTCTCAAAACTCAATTTTTTTTAGGATCAATCTCAAATCAGTCTCTATTTGAGACTGATTTATGTCGGTCTCAACACATTGGTCTCTAATCGAAGCATTTTTTGTAGTGAGAACTCACTCTCACTGCATACATGTTGGTCCTAAAAGGAGTATATAACAAGTGTATGAGGGGGGGGGGGAATACACTTGTATGCAATTCTTTTCAAACTTGATCAAAACAGAGATCAGCAAGGTTGTCTTGGACAACTCTGCTGAAGATGATTAACTCTTTAAAGATAATCAAACTACTTAGTACGGAATTAGTGGTTGGCCCTTTAGTTTAAACTCCTTTTAAGTTTTGAAATCACTTTGTCAATACAGTCCAGTTTTCAGGGAACTTGTCCAAAAGTGTCACGCCCCAATTTTTCATAAAAGTAAATTTGGTAAAAAGGCAGGCTAAATCGAAGTAAAGGGGCATGTACTAAAATTTTAACTAAAGAAATGAGATTTTCGAACATATTTACTAATAAAATTACTTGAATAACAAAGGAAGACTCGATGAAAAAAAACAACATCTCAAAAGGAATTTAATTTAAAACATCAATCATGTCTAAACTAGAATATCTCCTAAAAGTCACACTAGTGAAACACTTGAAAATTTATAAAGTTCTTATAATAAATTGTGACGAATTAATTGACATCCACCACCTCTCCTCACCACCAGCTCTTCAACCTGAAAATGTTAAATATAGGGATGAGTATGCAAGCACACTCAATGGGGCATAATTATTCTAAATTAAATACTAAAAATAAACAAACAAGATGTCGGTACTAATTGAATAACAATCACATATTCTAGCTCATTGCAACATAAACCTTGTCATAGATACTTTGCCACACTTTGCCCTTGTAACTTTACCATCGTAACTTTATCAATAGAGTTTTGTGAACCTTCCCAAAGCCAAATTAATGACTAAGGTATTCTCACACGTAGACTTTGCATGTTTGTGGACCTTCCCAAAGCCAAATTAATGACTAAGGTATTCCCACACGTAGTGAGCACGGCGGGTTACACCCGAAGACCCGTCGGCCCCGGACCCCATTTGGAGCCCCTGGCTATTAGATAACTTTGACATTTGAATAACATAGGAACAACTCACATAGCAGACAACTCGAAATTTATTGGAAGCATTTAATAAAGAATAAACATGCAATAAATCACTACCAAACCACTGTAGGAATTAAAGCAATTAAACCCCACCTCGTAATGAACGTCTTGAATGTAATTGATGCAAACGCCATTAGCTTACTTCTTGTAATTACTGTCACCTAGCATTAAATTAAATATATTTTAAATTTAATTCCTCCAAAATTAAGAGAAAAATATGTATATCCTACCAGAACTCTTGGAACTAATTTAATAATTAAGTACTAGGTAAAATTCCCAATTTAGTGAATTCAAAAACTCACATACTGATCATATGAGTCATACTAATTGAAATCTCAAGTGAAAACTTCCAAATGTGACGAATGAGTATTGAAATTCATGTATAAAGCATCCATTTATACTTTCACTTAATTAAGTTAAAATATAACCTAATCTACTCTAACAACATTGAACAATTAAATTACAGAAAATTGTAACTAATCTATGACAATTGACATCACACGCACATCACCGCACACATGACACATCCACACACACATATATATATATATACACGATTGGCGTATGAAACTCTATATATATTTACAATGATGGAGGAATTAAGAAAAAGGGAGAAAATACCGTAGACTTTGAACTTCTGAAATCGCCGTGTAGTTAGATTAACAATTGTCCTCTAAAAATTAGGGTAAAATATAATATATATATATATATATATATAGTATATTATGAATGGACTTTGAGATTGGGCTTGAACTTTGAGATAAGGACTGAATTTAAAATTATAAAACATGGTTTTAAATATTTATTTCAATAGACTAACAAGGGAAAATATCAATTTTGGTCATCCAGTTTTACCTCTTTTCATATTTGATCACTCACATTTAGTCACTATCAAAATTGGTCACTCACTTATTATATTCTATCAAAATGGATCATTCCGTTAGTCAATCTGTCATTGACTAACGGAGAAAGAGTTTTCAGCTCAAAATTTTCAAAACGGTTAAAAACTCTGATGCATCTTCTAGAAACTAATGAAACAAACGCAGTAACAAAAATGAAACATGTGGAACCTACCGGAGCGTGAAAAAATGTCCATTGAAGAATCTTATTTTATATTTAATTTAAGTTTTAAGTTTTAAGTTTTTTATGACAAAATTATTTTATTATATTTATCTTATAGATTAGAAGGAATTCTCATTATATTTATCCAGGTTAGAAGGAATTCTCATGCATCTTTAGAAGGAATTTTCATTATATTTATCCTTGATCAGAAAGAATTCTTATGCATTTTTGGAACGTGAGTAGTCAAAAAAAATTCAGTAAATTTTTAATAATTATTTAACTCAATTATGAATTCATTTGATGTTGGTTTACTTTCTAGAACGTAATTCTGGTAGTCAAAAAATTTCAGTAAGTTTTTAATAATTATTTAACTCAATTATGAATTCATTTGTTGTTGGTTTACTCTTTATACAATTGTACTCTGGTTTTTTTTATACAATTGTACTCTGGTTTTTTTTGAACAATTAGAAATAGAATGAAACTTTTGTACTCTGGTTTTTTTTGAACAATTGTACTTTGTTTTTCAATTCTTGGTTTCATATTGAATTTGTATAATAATTGGAGATATAAATTTATTTCAATTCATTTCCCAATTTATAATTATTGGAGCATAATTTGTGGTGAAGATTAATTGTTAACAGTTTTCTAAAATTATTCATTCAAGATTTTGTTCTAAATATTTTTCTATTAAGATCATTATTGCAGATTTCTTGAAATGTTAGTCAAATAATTGGGCATTTGAAATTAATTGAAATACGTAAATTCTAACTCCTGGACTTCTCATTTCCTAATTATCTATAAAATAAAAAGTAAACCACGTAAAAGATGCATCAGAATTTCTTCTGGCCTATTATAAATATTTTTGCACATGTTTCATTCTTGCTTCTGGAAGATGCATGAGAATTTTTTAATCTAGGGTTTTGAGAAATTTCACGGCTCAAAACTCTTTCTCCGTTAGTCAATAACAGATTGACCAACAGAGTGATCAATTTTGATAAAAAATAATAATTGAGTGACCAATTTTGATAGTGACTAAATGTGGGTGACCAAATATGAAAAGAGGTAAAACTGGGTGACCAAAATTGATATTTTCCCGACTAACAATTATAATATAATTTTAAAATACATGAAATAAATAATTATACATATAAATCTAAATAATAAATTTTATGGGTATTACATTCTTCACCCCTAAAAATATTTTCGTCTCCGAAAATTAGAGTTTGCTCAATAAAGTATGCATGCACATGGAACATAATAATAAATTTTACGGGTGTTACAAAAAGTCTTTTGCACAGCCTTTAGATAATAGTCCTTTGAAAGATCAGTTTTGTGTGCAGTGTTGAATGTTATGAAAGTACTCAAAAGCAAATCAACACAAAAGTTTATAGTGGTTCAGAGACTCAAGCTCCTACATCCACTTTCCCTGATTTAACAGGATAATTCCTTCACTCTTGGAATTAACTTGTTTTATAGTGCCAAGGTGCACTTGATCAAAAACACCACTCCGTGGTGAATTGATCCCTAGGATGTCTAGAGTCCTAGTACCCTCTTCTCAACTCAGAACTGAACTGTTCTTCTCTCAACAGTCAGCTCCTACCACTTCTACTACTACAACAACCTTCTCACTTTCTCACTTGAAAGAGGTAAGGATTGAAGTAAGGTTCCAACTAATGAGATATCATTTACAATGAAGATCAGTGTATAAGGATTAGGATATCTCTCTAAGCTTTGTATGGATATACAATTGGGTTCAGCTTAGAAGAAGTGTATGAAGACTAAGTTAGTCTTTGAAAGCTTTGAAAGCACTCTTGCTTGTAGGATAGTTGGATATTCTTGTCAATTGTTGAGGTTCGTTGGATGCTTTCAAAAGGTCTTCACACTTCTGTATTTATAGAAAATTGAGAATTTGCCCGTTGGAGAGGCAGCCTCAAATGTCCATAAATGTCTTCTCCTTCTTAGAAGATAGATTCTTGATAGTAACATGTCCTCATTTAGGAAATAAACGGCTGTATAGACTTTGTCTTCATTCTGCAACACTCTTCCCAATGTCTGACTTTAAGATTCTCTTGTTAGGACTTGGACATGGCTTATGAAGGTTGTTCCAATGATATGACAACATTCCTTATCAAATGGACAACTCTCCTTATCACTATCAGCAGACTTGCTTATCAACATGGTTGGCTTGCTCTTTTCAGATGACTTGGCTCTTTCCCTTTGCTTCACTTACAGGTGATCTTAGCATGATTCTTTGAAGATCTTTAGGGTATAGTTGTCTCTAAATCTTCAGCATGGTTGACCTCAAGCTTTCAGAACACTTGTTCTTGATTAATTGTGCTGAGAAAACTCTTCTGGATAACTCTCCTGATCAGCATACTTGGCCTTCAATAGACTTAGTGATTGTTTCAGAATTTGAGCCTTGAGGGGACTTGTTCTTGATAGTCTTTAAAGCATATGTTCCCCCTCAAATTGTGCATCTAAACAACTAAGAGTTGCCTAACATATTAGCTCTTCATCTAGCCTTATTCTATATGTTCTAACATTCTTAGAACATAATCATCTTGACTTAGTCATGTCTCAGGGGGTTTTGGTATTGAATCAAAATATATCTCATTTTATTCCCAACAATTTCCCCCTTTTTGATGATGTCAAAACCTATACATTTTATGCAAAAGTGACTTGACTACACCTATTACATTTATCTTCAGAAGACATGACTAAGGTCAATTATCCTGAAAAAGAATGTGTTAGTGTACTCACCATTCGTGTTGTAAATAGGTTTCAAAGATAGGCATAGAGAGATTTCTGCAATAATGTTTCTTTATTCAAAGTAAGTTCAACTATCATTCATTTGAAGATCATTACAAGCATGTTGATAGTTGAAGTTAACATATCAGAGCATGAATTCAAGACACTATTACATTAGATCATTTCTTTACAAAGATTCAAAGCATATACTCATCACAAGATCTAGAGTATCAGAGCAAAAACTAAACACTTAATAGTATCTAGATCTTCAAGTATCAGAACACAAAACTTATGTCAGAGCAACCAAATCATATCAGAGCAAACAAATTATCTGAGCACACCATATCAGCATACTTGACCAAACTTCAGCATAGATGACCAAATAAAACATATCTTCAGGTAAGATAAGTTTTCATCTATAATAAGGTCAGAAGACTTAGCCATTTTAGAGATCATCCTCAGGAGGTGGCACCATCCCATATTGTTCCCACACTCTTCTTTTCAGATCCATGGCTTCTTGGTTTGTTCCCTTGGGTCCAAGAACCATTTTGATCAGCTTGAGGATTTCTGTGAATTCCTTCAGGATCTTTGCCTGGTCAATCCATCCATTAAGCTTTGGAGGCATATATATGATTGGCTTGGGGGCAGTGAGTTCAAATCTTGCAATATCAGCAGCTGCAAGTAGTTGTTGATAAAGCTCTCTGTGATACTCTATCATGAACTCAGCAAAAGTGGAGTTGGCATCTCTTCCATTCCATCTGTCAATGACATAGTAGTCATAGACAAACTCCCTTTTGGCTTCCTCCCATGAGTCATTCAGCTGAATTGACACCCATTTATCCAGGTGAGGATATTTGGTGTCCATTGGGATCAAAAGCTGTGGCTTCATTTTGTTGTAAGTTGCTCTCTTCCCTCTGGGCTTTTGAAAATCTGCTCTTCTTTTGTCTCTTGCTCTTTGTGCTTCATCCATCAAATCCATCTTCTCTTGGGCCCTCATCATGGCCATCTTCTGTTGAGTTTCAGGGTCTTTGCCATACCCTTCATGAAACAACTTTGATGGATCATTTAGCAACACAACTTTCTTTTTCTTTGGTCCTGGTCCAAAGCCTTCTTCATACAGCTCCTCCACATCTTCAGCAGCTTTGGCACCATCAGTGGACTTAGTCTCAGCAGACTTTTCTTTCTCAGAAGATTTGTCTTTCTCAGCAGCTTTGGACACTTCAGCAGTCTTGTCCTTTTCAGCATTTTTGTTCTTTTTGGAGGTAGGCACTTCATCATCAATTCTAAACTCAGGTGGCAGATCAAGGCTGTTGGGAAAGTCAGTAAATGTCTCAGCTTTTCTTTTCTTTCCTTTGTCCTTCTTGATCTTTCCTCTAGTTTGGACACCTTCAGCATCTTTGTCCAAACCAGACACCTCTCCTCCTGGTCTTTGTTGTAGCCTAACTCTTTCCTCTTGAGCTGAGGCCATTGAGTTCTTCAAGGCTAGTGCTAACTGCTCCTCTTCATCCAAATCTTCCAAGTTCAGCACTGCTGGCTCTTTTCCTTTAGTTTCAACAACTTTGTCCTTCCCTTTCACTGGGCTTCCAATGACCAAGGCACCTTTTGCCCTTGCTCTTTCCCTTTCCCCCTTTTTGGCAGCATCAAAACATTCAGGCTTAAGTTGACTCATAGTTGATGCCATCAAGGACTGGGTTAGAGACTTCAACCTCCTCCAACAAATATACATTCTCATCATGTATATTTTGCATCCTATCACTGCTCAAGCAAAGGAAAGCTAGAACAAGCTTCATCTTGTTGGGCCTTAAGAAGCTCAGTGAGGATGGCCACTGCACCTTCAGCAATGTTGGCCATCACTTCTTGGGAAAACTTTTCTGAGGTTGCTTTCACCATAGCTAGCCTTTGTTCTTCAGCTCTTTTCCTCTGCAGGGCTGTCTTCCTTCCAAGAGCTTGCTTAAGCACTGATCTTAATGTTTTCACATTCCTGTTGTGGTTACTCCTTAGCAAAGATTGCTCTTTCTTGACATCCTTTGACACAGACCTCATATTATTCTTGGCTTTGATGACTTCAGTGGAGATGGTTTGCAAACCAGTTTCAACTCCACTGATTCTAGCTTCCAAAGTGGGTAGCACTACATCTTCTGAGCCAGTTAGCCTCATTTCAAAAGATGCTAAAGTTCTTCCATGCTCATCCAAGGCTCCAGTGGTTTCTTCATGAGCTGATTGGACTTGATGAGACAAGGAGTCCAACTTAGCTGATTGCATCCCAAGCAAGGCTTGTGCTGATCCTGTATCAACTTGAATGGGTGCATCTGTTAAGAAGTCCTCTGCAAAAATCTGGTCAAAGGTTATACCTGCAATATCAGATAAATCAAAAGGGTTAGTGAAAACACACTCATCACCCTCAATTTCTTTTTCATAAGACTCTGATACATCAGCAGTCTTCTTCTCATTTTCAACTACTTCTTTTCTTCCTTCAGTAGTAATGTCCTCACACAAGGAATCAGGCCTCCTCTCATCAAGGGATTCTTGAAGTTCAGATTTGACTTCAAGAATAGCCTGTCCTTCCTCACTTATATCACCCTCATTTGGTGGTACACTCACTATCCTAGTGATCACAACCTCTCTTTCATCCTCTACTCCCTCTGATTTTTCAACTAAGTTTTCCTTTTCAACTCCATCACCTAGACCTGCAACATCTCCACCTTCAACAAGGTTCAAAGATGGCAGTTGTGGGGAGATCACAGTGCTTATTTCAACAGCCACTGAGTCATTCTGAATGATTAAGGGCTGATCAGTGTCCAACTCTCCTGACACTGAATAGGCCTTAACCAAACCAGCCTCTATTATAGGAACCTCAACATCTTTAGGCTGTGCCTTGGGTTCAGAAGAACCTTCATTGGCAGATGTATCTTTGGTTGTGTTACCACCCTTGGTCAACACCTCTGAAGAAACAGAGCCTTTCCTATGATAGGTTTTAGGAGGGTTTGAAAGTCTGACTGATACAGAAGGCTTATGTTGAGAAAGATCAGGGAGGTTAGCTTGAGGGGTTTCAGGAGGGTTGGGATTTGAAGGGTTTGAAGGATCATCAGGGGAGTCATCATCATTTGAGCTACTATCAGGGTGTCTGGTGCCCTTAGCTTTTCTTTCTTTCTCCTCAATGATCTTATCCTCCACTAACTTTGCAAAAACCTCCTCATCAATGAGGAATCTAGTTTTTAATACACCAACAAAGTGTAGCAGTCTGCTTTCCTCCACTTGCCACCAGTTTGCACCCTTATCTTGGATGACTTGTGATATTTCCATTATGGTTTTGTCTTTCACATCCACAAGCATCCTCAAATCATGGAACATCTTCTGAATTCTTGGAAATTCAGCAAGTTGTGGATACAAACTGTCCACAGTAGCCTTGGCTCCTCCTCTGAGCATACTTTCATAAGTATACTCCTCCTCATCTCCACTTGAATGGAGACTTTGGGTTATAGGGGAGTTGGCTCTGTCTTCTCCTAGAGTGGCTTCTGGAAGGGTAAGTTCAGGGATATTGGCTTCAGAAGGATTGGGTGCAATTGAAGGTACTTCAGTTGCTTTTTAGAGCAATGGATTTGAACGGGCTTTGCTCAGGGGGGTTGGCTCATGAAGTGCAGCTTCTAAAAACTTTGAATAGTTGAGCATAGATGAGTCAAGGGGTGATTGCAATCTTGTCTCATCTACTGCTAAATCTGCTAGCACATCTATCCCACTTCTTTGCACACTCCCTTCTGGAGAATATCTCTTTGTAAGATTGAGAGGGGTGATTGGTTGGTTGGTTGGGGTTATATGAGTTTCAGGGGAGTTGGGCTCAGGATTCTGTGCTTCAGGAAGGTTGGCCTCTTTAGGATTGTTGTCCAGTGTAAAGTTTTCAGGGAGATTGGCTTGGACAACATCTATGAGTTCAGTGTCTTTGTCCTTTAGGCTCAGTCTGGTTGTCCTCTGTGTGATTTCTTCTGGTTCTAAGTTCTTATTCCTGAACTCATGAATAGATTCATCAAACACAACATGAGGTGTTTCCTCCACAATAAGGGATTTCTTGTTGTAGACTCTGAAAGCTCTACTGATTTGAGAATATCCAAGGAATACTCCCTCATCAGCTCTGCTATCAAAGGCTTTCAACTGTTCTTTCCCATTATTGTGAATGAAGCACTTACAACCAAAGATGTGAAAGTATGACACTTTAGGCAATCTTTCTTTCCAGAGTTCATAGGGGGTTTTGCCTTGCCCCTTAGTAATCAAACATCTATTTTGAGTATGGTATGCAGTGTTTATAGCTTCAGCCCAAAACCTCTTAGGTAAGTTAGAATCAGCAATTAAGGTTCTAACAACTTCTTTTAAAGTCCTATTCCTTCTTTCTGCAACTCCATTTTGTTGAGGAGTTCTAGCTGCTGAGGTTTCATGAGCTATTCCATTAGATGTGCAATACTCATTGATGTATGAATTTATGAACTCAGTGCCTTTATCAGATCTTATCTTGATAATGCTAAGGCTTTTCTCATTTGACAATCTCTGTAGAAGTTCAGGCAGTTTGACTTGAGTTTTCTTCTTATTAAGGAGAAATACTACCCATGTGAACCTAGAGAAGTCATCTACTACCACCAATGTGTATTTTCTACCATTTATGCTTGCAGGGGTAATTGGTCCAAATAAGTCCATATGTAAAAGCTCAAGTACCCTTTCAGTAGAGATAACTGGTTTTCCCTTGAATGAGGCTTTAATCTGTTTTCCTTCTTGGCATGGTTTGCAGACATGCTCCTTAATGAAAACCTCATTAGGTAGTCCTTTAACTAATGCATTCCTAGCAATTTTGTTCATTGTTTTGAAGTTCAAGTGGTTTAATCTTTTATGCCATAACCAACTTTGTTCACTAGAACTCTTAGCAATGAAACATGCAGCATCAGTAGACTTGTCACAGTCTGCAAAATACACATTTCCTTTCCTAGTTCCAGTCAATAGAGTTTGTTGAGTCTTATCTTTGATTAAGCATTTTCCACTTGAGAACTCAACATTGAAATCTTTATCACAGAATTGACTGATACTTAGGGCATGTTTGATAGCTTAGATTAAACCTAGATTAATTATATATCATTTTTATTGGTTGTTTGATAACTTAGATTAAGGGTAGATTATGCTTTAGAATTTATAAAGTTTAGTTATCATCCTAATCTTAGATAATCAGTCTATGCTATCAAACATGTCCTTAGGAGATTATATTTGAGACCAGCCACATAAGATACATTGGATACTTTGATGTTACCAATCATCAAAGTACCATAACCTTTTGTTGTTGCTTGTGAGCTGTCTCCAAATGTGACATTTGGGCCTTCTTTTTCAATAAAATCAGTGAGGAGTTCCTTATTTCCAGTCATGTGCCTTGAACATCCACTATCAAGGTACCATGCTGACTTTTTACTCATGCTCCTCTTCTTGTGGCCCAATGGTACCTGCAATTAAATAGGTTTAGGTACCCTTTGAGTTTTGGGTCCTGAGAGGTTAGCTGTACCTTTAGGAACCCAAACTTGCCTAATAACCCTGATTGATTCAAGGTGGCTAAGTTGTCTTCCTCTAGCATCTAGATACACTGTCTTTCCCTTAAATGCCTTTGGGAAAGTATGTGTGAAAGTGTTAACTCTGTATGTTTCAGGAGAGTTGTGAAATCTCCTGAACTTATGAGTTCTTTGTGCTACTTGAGGAAATCTTTGTGGAAGGGCATTTTTATGACCATTACCCTTTGGCATGAAGGGTTTTGGTTGTCTCATTTTATTTTGCCTTTGAGGATAGTTGTCCTTAGGTCTAGTCAGCTGAGGCTTTCTCAGTAGAGTTTGCCTAGGCTGATTATACCTTGGATAACTCCTCTGAACATTGTTCAGGAGAGTTGCCCTTCCATTGGGTCTACTCTGCTGACCAACATTCCTCTTGTGTTCAGAAGCTTTGGCCATTTCCTTAGGTTTTGGTCTAGTCTCCTGTAGCACTTGAGTAGGCAGATCATCCATTTTGCCATTTCCTTTGTTCAGTGGCTGAGTATTTTCATTTTCAGTTTGTGCCACTGACTTAACAAAGATTCTCTTAGTGTTACTTGTAGAAGCAACACTAAGACAAGGTGAAGATTCAAATGGATCAAATCCTAATCCACTTCTTTGAACCATAGGTCTTTGATAACTCTGAATTTCCTCTATTGCCCTAGAGGATTTCTTCAGAGCAGACATCTTTAGTTTCAGGCTCTCTTCACTTGATTTAAGAATATCATACTCATGTGAGAGATTTTCAAACTTGGCATTTAGAATTTTTAGTTCAAAATCTTTTCTCTTCTGAGAGAGAAGTTGATCATCAATCTCCTTCTGTAGGTCAACTATCCTGAGATTTGCTTCCTCAAGCTCTCTCAAGACTTGTTGATACAACTCAGTAGATTTGACATCAACAGCTACCTCAGAGTTTTTGGCAAGCTCAATTGACAATCTTTCATTTTCTCTCACACAGTTGTCATGAAATTCTTGTAACATAGTGAAATCTTCCATCAACTTTCCAAGGGAAAGCTTTAGGTTGACCTCACTAGTGTTTTGTGAGATGAATGATGGTGAACTAGAAGTGGAGGATACCTCATCATCCTCAATAGCCATGTTGCAAACATCATCATCATCTTCACTATTGGAGAACAGTCCATCAGAAGAGTTGAAGCTTTCAGCACTTTCAGATTCTTCACCAGCCATCATGGCTTTTCTATTGGTGAACTTTCTGTCTCTTTTTGCTTGCCTTTCTCTTCTCTCTTTAGAGCTCAATTCAGGGCAGTCATACTGGAAGTGCCCTTTCTTTTTGCAATTATAGCACAAGTCTTCATCATCATCTTTCTTTGGTTCTTCTCTTTTTCTTTGGTTCTTCTTTGCCCTATCAGAGTACTTGTCCTCTGATCTTTTCTCTTCAGGCTTCTTGACCTCAGCCTGAGCTTCAGGAGAGTTGTACCTTCTCCTGAATTTGTTGTCTTGGTAGAATTTCTTGTATCTACCAAACCTTGAGTTTAGCTTTTCAAACCTCCTAGCCATCAAGGCTAGTTCCTCCTTCATTTCAGTCTTGGAGACTGACTTTGATGATCTAGGAGTGGACTACATTTCTGGTTCAGCGGTTTTGGCTTTGAATGCCACTCCCTTTGTAGGATTTGAAGGTTCCTCAACAGACTTTCTTCTGTTGAGATCGAACTCATAAGCCTTGAGTTCAGAGAAGATTTGTTGCATGGGCATGGTAGAGAGATCCTTGGTATTTTACATCATGACAGCATAGACATCCCACTTTTGAGTGAGACTTCTCAAGATCTTCAGTCCAACTTCTCTTTTGGAGTACACCTTGCCCAATGAGTTGATCTCATTCATCACATCAGTGAATCTACCAGCAAATTTGTCAATGGATTCCTCAGACTCCATTGTGAATTGTTCAAATTTCTGCACTGCCACTTGGAGCTTATTCTCCTTGATCTTTTCAGTACCCTCACACATTTCAGCAAGAGTATCCCAAATTTCTTTGGGAGTTGTGCAGTGGTAGACTCTACCCATTATTGCATCTGGAATTGTTTGGTAGAGGGTGTTCATGGCAAGATAATTCAGATTGTCTTTCCTCTTTTCATCAGCAGTGAAGTCATCTTCATCTTTGGGAATCAATTTCCTTGCATCTGCTCTTTGAGCTTCAGTGACCCTGGGATTTATTTGAGTGAACACAAAAGGACCTCTTGTGATCACCCTCAACATATCAGTATGTAGAGATGCAAGATGAGCCCTCATTCTGATTTTCCAGAAATCATAATTGTCTATTGAGAACATGGGCAATTTGTGATGAGAGATGTGGTTGACTGGATTTGTGGCCATATTGTCCAATCCTTGAACAGCAGGAGGTGGAACAACAGCATTGTTGTTGGCCATATCTCAAGAACAAACAGTTAGTCAACAGTTGATAGGATTTCAGATAGATTAGTTCAGTGACCACACCAAATATGTGATTTTGAAAATCAATATGGCTTTTCAGAAGCAGTGGTCTTTGAACCCCTGCTCTGATACCACTTGTTGGTCCTGAAAGGAGTATATAACAAGTGTATGGGGGGGGGAATACACTTGTATGCAATTTTTTTCAAACTTGATCAAACCAGAGATCAGCAAGGTTGTCTTGGACAACTCTGCTGAAGATGATTAACTCTTTAAAGATAATCAAACTACTAAGTACTATTGAGTACTTAGTTGGATAACTATCTAAGAGAGTTATATGTGCGGAATTAGTGGTTGGCCCTTTAGTTTAAACACCTTTTAAGTTCTGAAATCACCTTGTCAATACAGTCCAGATTTCAGGGAACTTGTCCAAAAGTCTTTTGCACAGTCTTTAGATAATAGTCCTTTGAAAGATCAGTTTTGTGTGCAGAGTTGAATGTTATGAAAGTACTCAAAAGCAAATCAACACAAGAGTTTATAGTGGTTCAGAGACTCAAGCTTCTACATCCACTTTCCCTGATTTAACAGGATAATTCCTTCACTCTTGGAATTAACTTGTTTTATAGTGCCAAGGTACACTTGATCAAGAACACCACTCCTTGGTGAATTGATCCCTAGGATGTCTAGAGTCCTAGTACCCTCTTCTCAACTCAGAACTGAACTGTTCTTCTCTCAACAGTCAGCTCCTACCACTTCTACTACTACAACAACCTTCTCACTTTCTCACTTGAAAGAGGTAAGGATTGAAGTAAGGTTCCAACTAATGAGATATCCTTTACAATGAAGATCAGTGTATAAGGATTGTTGGTCCCTGAACGAGTAGTGAATGGGTTTAAAGTCTAGAGGGGAGGGGTGAATAGACTTTAAAACTTTTTCAAACAGAGTTGGGAACCTCTTCTGATTGCTATGTCAACTGGACTGCAAGTCTGCTGGTCCAGATGACTATAGTGATCTGACTGAGGAGGTTATATGCGGAATTATGGTGGCCCTGGTTTAGACTCGTTCTTGTAACTTGTTTTACTTAATGAAAATACTCAGCTGATGCTGGTTTGAAAGTTATGGCCTTGTTTTGAAGAGTGTTGAAATCACAGTATGCACTATATAATAATGAATGTAAAGGCAGAAATGTAAAGTGCAGAAAGTAAATAACACCGGATTTATAGTGGTTCGGATATACGTTCCTACGTCCACTCTCACGTCCTAACGTGATGTTTAATCCCTTTAATTTCCACAAATTACAAGGGTCTTGACCTTTATAGTCCCAAGGTTAGGACTTTGAGATCTGAGCCGTCCTAACAGCTACGGTCTCCACAAGTGATTGTAAGCACTTGCACTTTAAGGGGTTTCAAAAACTTTAACCTTTCGGTGAGGGTTGGGGGTTTTGAGGTGTATCCAACTAATGGTTTAAGAGCTATAGATAATCTAATGGTTTCTGGCTCTTTTGAGAATTCTTAGAACTGTATGGCTTTAGCTTTGATTGCTTGCTTGGCTTGTTGAATTCTCTCTTGTGATTTTTTTTTCTTTTTGTGATTTCTCATCCTCTTGTATTTATAATGAAGATTGGTTGCAACTAGCCGTTGGAGTTGACTAGCCGTTTGAGCAATCTTTCCATAATAGCTTGATTCCTTGATTCCAGCCGCTTGATTGCTTCAATCCTGGGATCATGTCAATCTTCTAAATAAGGTAGGTCTTCGTTTGAATTGCAAGATGACTTAGGAATCAGCCGAGTCCTGGAAGAGCACATAGTCTTCTGATCTGTACTTCTAGTCTTCTGACTACTCTTCTGGCCTTAGGTCTTCTGTCTTCTGATATCAGACGAGTAACACTCTTCTGATCTGGAAATTCTTTGTACTGCTTTTAGGCCATCTTCAATATGGGACTCCATCAGATAGGTAGGTATACAAGCACCTTAACTTATCTGGTCTTCAAAGATCTTCTAGTCTTCATGTCTTCTACTCTTCTCATCTTGAGGATAGGCATGTAAGCCAGGACTGTGCTGATCAGCTGATATCAATACAGTTGATCACACAAGACTAGTCTAAGCTGTTCTATACAAGTCAGCTGATCCTATTACATTTATAAACTCTAAGTGTTTTGGCCATCAAAACTATTCTAACATTAAGTGGGGCTTAGGATGAATTTATATCCCAACAATTTCCCCCTTTTTGATGAAGCCAAAACTATACTTGATAAATGCTCTTAATGAAATAAGATAAGAGTTTATAACATGCTAAGACTGAAGCATCTGATGAAGACAATGAGAGTTTGTCTTGTAAGCAAAAAGAACTAGAACTTGAATATAGATAGAACTTTTACAGATTACAAGTAATAGTTTCTTTAAACTTCTAAGCTGGTCTTCATCAGGTCTTCTGATCTTCAAATGCGGTAGGCAAGGTACAGACGAGCTCGAACTTCTTCCATGTGCTGTACATCTGTAACATTCTCCTCTTCATAGATCTTGTACAGAATCTTCTTGATTTCTATCATGTTGGCTCTTCCTGAATCCAGAAGGGGTGCATCCCATTTGGGTTCTTCAGGAGTTAGGATTCTGCAGTTGTCAAGTCCTTTGGCTGTCTTGACAATTTCTTCCCAGAACTCTGGATCTTCAATGTTCATGAACTGGGAGAATTGAAGAAATTCTTCTTCATAAGAAGGGAGAGGGCCAAATTTCCTTACTATGTGGTGTTGACTTTGCCACTTCTTTTTCAGGGGATACCATCTTGGTAGCTCATCTTGAAGGGCTAAGTAATCCACATAATTGCTGTCAAACACTAGGACACTGTCTTCTTGTGCTTTGTCCTTCATTGCTTTCCTGAGTTTGGCAATCCTTCTTTCAAATTTGGCTTTGACTGCCTTCGCATCATTCAGCTTCTTTTGCTTAAGCTCTTGAGCTTCAAGCAATTTCTTTTTCTTCAACTCTAGAGCCTCTTTCTCTTCTGCAGTAGGCTCTGATGGAGCTGATTTCTTGCTGATCTGAGCTGACTGAGCTTGCTCATCTGCCTTTCTTTTCCTTGTCATTCCCTTTTCAGAAACTTGTTCTACAGGAGCAGTGATCTGTAGACTCTTGGCAGGAGCTTGAGTGGGTGCTTGAGTATCTTCTAGAGCAATTTCTTTGTCTTTGACTTGCCTGTTCTTGATTTTGCTCTTTAAACCACCCAAGGTTTCAGTCAAGTCATCTTGTGCTACTACCAGTTCAGATTGCTGGGCAGTAGACTTCTCTAGAGCCTTTATCAACATATCTTCCCCCTTTTTGGCTTCAGCAAGTGCAGCCGCAAAAGGCTTCATGGAATTCATGATTTCCACTTTCAGAGTTTGTTTCAGTGCCATGGCATTGACCTTGGCAACTTGGGTCAGATGGGTTATGCTGTGCTCTAGAACTTCAGCATGTGAATTGGAGGAGGAGGCAGCTTCAAATCTAGTTGTAAGAGCTTCCAACTTGGCTGCTGTTTCCTTCAGCTGAGTCTGCAGTTTCTCATTCTCATCTGCAGCTGTTTTAAGAAGAGCTTGTCCTTCAGTGGCTCTTGCTTCAGCATCCTCAATTCTTGTCTTGTAGATGGTCTCCATGTGGTGCATCTCTTCAGTGTAAAGATCAGCAAACCTTTTGGAGGTGTCGGCTGATGACTTCTGATAGGTACTCAGGTATTCTCCTATCTGCTGATGAAGTGCTTCACCAAACTTGTCTTCAACATCAAGAATCTGGTCATGAAGACGAGTCTTCTGTTCCCTTGCAGCTTTCTCAACATATCTTCCTAGCTGCATGCCTAAACCTTTCTCAAAGTGCAAGTCTATTGCAGCTTTGACCTGGGAGCAGATGTCTGCTGTAAGGTCAACAGATGGGGTAGAGGTAGAGGGTGTACCCTGAGGCTTTGGATGAACAATAATTGCTTTGCCTCTTTCTTCGGCTGATAGGTACTCCTCATTGAGGTAGCAGGTAGTTGCCTTAGTCAGATGGGTCATGATTCGTCTGCCTGCATCCTCTTGATTGTCAATGAAGTGAGTCAGATCATCTGAAGGTTTGAAGTGAGCTGGTACTCTGACTACTTCTCTTTCAATCTCTTCTTTGTCAGCTGGTGCAGTTGAGTCTTCAGCAGGGGCAGCTGAGTCTTCCACCAAGGCTGGTGCAGCTGATTCCTTCATCTTTGCTTGTTCAGCTGTCTGCTGATCCGATGAATCTACTGGGATAGGGACATCAGCAGTGGAGACTCCTAGGATCCGGTTGCAGACTGTAGTTAGTGCCTCATCTGATAGCAGCTGAGCAAAGGATTGAACTTGAGCAACTTCCTTTTGCTCCATCTCCCAGTCGAGGAAGTGTTCCTTTCCTCCCATTCCTTCCATGACATCAAGAAAGTCATCTACATCATCTCGTCTGAGCTCAATCCAAGTGCATACCCTAAGCACTTGTTCAAACTGGATTGAAGTCTCATCAACTCCAGGGATGGTGGTCTTGAGCAGGTTGGCTATCTTCATCCTCATTATCTTTTCTGTTTGGCACATGGTGCCAAGTCTTCTGGAGCAGAAGGGACAATGATGGTAGGGGTTTGGGTAGTTGGGGCATTTTCCTCTGCTGTGTGAGTATCAGTAGGGATTTGGGAAGTGATTTCTTCTTGTTGGGTAGGAGGTTGGGATTGATCTTCAGTAATTTGTTCATCAGCAGGGTTATGGGTCTGCTGGTCTGGTTCAGTTTCTTCTTGAAGATCAGTAGGTGTTTAAGCTTGATGATCTTGGACATTTGCTGTTTGAATATCAGCAAGGATTGTGGATATAATCTGAGTTTGATCATCAGCAGGTTGTGTGGAGGTGGTCTGAGGTTGGTTGTCTGCTGTTTGAACATCAGCAGGGTTAGGCTGGGCTTGTTCCTCTGCTGTTTGAGTATCAGCAGGGATTTGGGCATCAGTGTGTGAGGGTTCAGATGGGTTGGTATCATCAGAAGGGTTGAAGGATGAAATAGGGGCTATGCTCATTGGAGTAGGGAGCCTGGATTTCTTGGCTTTCTTTGTGAAAGAAGAAGTGTTCTTCTTTCTCTTCTGACCCTTTGATAGTTTAGAAGGTGTGAAAGTGAGAGAGGGATTAGAAGTACCTGCCTTTTTCAAAGGAGAGGCAGTGGGAGTGACATCTGAATCAGATGGGGAGATGAGCCCTGATCTGATCAGATATCTTCTTTGTGCTAAGGTCTGATTGTCATCATCATCCTCTTCAGCAACCTTCTTTTGAGCCTCTTCTTTCGATGGCTCCTCTTCTTCTTCAGCAGCAGAGTAATGAGTGGACTCTTCTGCCTTTTCAATAACATCTTTGGAAGATGCTTCAGCTAACAGCTTCTTCCTCTCTTCTTTCAACCTTGCTGCCTCAGCAAGAGCGTCCTTCCTTAAATAATATTTGGAGATGTGGAAGGTCTTATGAGGTCCCATCTTGTACTTTCTTGGGAGTACTTCTGGAAGGATGATACTCAGCTTGTTGACAAAGCTGACAGTTGAGGTTACCTTCCATTCTCTTGATTGAAGGTCCAAAGTCACCTTCTTGGCTTCAAGAGCAATTCTGTCCAAGAAAAGCCCTTGCCAGTCTCCATCAATCTGATCCCAGATTGCAGCCATAACTCCAACCTTCAAGGTGGTAACAGCATCATGGCTGAAAGTGTTACCTAGCAGCATCTTGCCTGCTATATCCATCAGGGTTTGAAACTTAGGTTCTAATTGGGATTTCTTGAGTCCAGAGGCATCAGCAGCCTTGATTCTCCCATCAGTGAACATCTCCATGTATTCTTTCTCCTTATTCATGATGTAGGTGGAGATATTGATCTTCCCCCTTGACAAACCAAATAGTTCCTGAAGGATTTCCCTTGTTACCTTGACCTTGTGTCCACCCATGACACTTTCAACAGCGTTCGCATAGAAAGCCAGCACATCTTGTTCATAAACGTTGGTGGGTGCTGCTTCCAGAAAATCTCGAAGGTTGAGGTTGATGCAATTGAGAAGGATTTCCTTGTTTGCAGCTGTGTGTTTGCCTTTGAAAAACAGAGCATTCTCTGTGAACATCTTCCCTTCCTTGGACCACTTTGCAGCATCCAAGGTGCCAGTGCTCTTGGTCTTCTCGTCGTAAATTTCAATGATTGACATAGTAGAGTTTAAGTGTTTAGGTTTTGAGAGCTTGAAAGAAATTTGCAGAACGGGAGAGTATTGAGAGCAATAGGGTATTGTGAGCGAAAGGGTTTGGAAGAGTTTTAAGGGTGTGTATATATACTCCAACAAATCTTGATCTAACGGTCAGATTTGGGTTAATTGTGGAGTAGAGCCCAAGATTTTCCTTCTTTGATTTTGGGCCTTCCTTTAAATTTGTCGGCTGAATTTGCCATGTGGCAACAGTTGATTTGCTGGCAATTTGGTAATTGAGTATTAATGATATCATTACCAAAAATAGCCGTTGTGACTAATTTTGTGGCAAGAATTGATCATCAAGGCCGTTTTTTATAAGTGAATTGCATTCCTTATATAGGCCAATTTGTTTAATTACATTCAGGAATAAATCTAGAATGAATTACATGATCAAAGATAGTCATTAAACTCAAAAATCAAGTGATCTGATCAGCAGAGTGAAGTCTTCTGATTTCCTGAAAAGGTCTGCTGATTTCTCTTGGAAGTCTTCTGGTCAGCTGAGTTGGTCTTCTGATCAGCTGAGTGGAGGATTGAGATTTGCTGAGTAAATCTTCTGTGCTTTGAAGGTCCAACTTGGCTTGATGGATCCTTCATTGTTGCTGTGATGATCCAACCTGGATGATGGATCTTCCAGCTTTATTGTGAGTGGTGATCCAACCTGGTTTGATGGATCTTCCAGCTCTATCTCTGAATCAAGTAGGACCATCAAATCAATATGTATATCAGCCTGGATGGTATCCCACTGGTTCAGGTTGCCCTTACCATCTGATGTTCCTCATCATCAGATGGGTTGTAGCATCAAATGTGTCCTAATTGAATCTCTTCGCTACTCTTGAAAGAGAAGGAAGATTGGAAGAGGCTTCAATGGAGTCGAAGAGAGGGCCATGGACTCAGCCTTCATGTTCTGTTTAGACACAATAGCTTTTGATAACAAGCTCTCCATGTAGAACTTCCCCCTGGAGAAGAAGCTCTGCTTGTTTGCTACTCTGTCCTCTGCATCTCTCTTTTCTCTAGTTTTCAATAAGGACTTCTCTCTTTCCTCTAGTTTTCATAGACATACTTATGTTGGTTAAACCAAGTATGCTGATCTGCATCATCTTCATCTTCTGGACAAATCTTCATCTCCTTCACCCAAGACTTTGGTTGAAGAATGATCTCCATTCCATCTTTTCTTTCAATCTTCTCCATACCTGAAACAAAAATTGTAGTTGGTGATTTGTGTTCTTAGGTGTTCTCATAACTTCCTCCTTTTATAGGGGTAGAAATGAGGTAGTGGAGTGAAAGATGACAAAACTATAGAGTTGATAGGTCTGTATTTCTGAAAAGTTACTTCTTAAGATCAACAATGAGATTTTTGATCTAAGGGTTCACATTTAAAGATATTCAGACTTTATCTTATGGAATGCAGAATTTATAAATTTTGAGCAAGAGTTATTTGAAATCCGTACTGTGCATGCATACTGTTGAGTCGGTGGTGTATTAATCCAACCAAGTATAACTCAATAGTACACTGTATTTATGTATATAAATAAAGTATTTTATGAAGAATAGTTTATTATTATACATAGTATACATTGCTGGGAATAAAGAGATCAAATAACTTTGTTCAAGTCTGCTATATATATATATATGATATGATATGCAATGCAGATTTTAGAGTATTTCATCAAGGATTCTTAAGGTATCATTGATTCCCCCTTGATTAGATGACTCTAAGTTTTCCCTCAGCTTTATTTGTCTTCATTGGGAAAGAACTTACCTGAAGATGAGGGTGTCTATTCACCTCATCTGATCCTCCTAGTCTGCTGCACTTGGGTCAGCTGAGGTTTTCAGCTGATCTTTCCTTCTTCATGTGCTTGGGTCCAGGAGTCCTAAGCTGTAACATAGGATTTTGAACCTTTCTTCAGCTAGGGGCTTAGTCAAGATGTATGCTCTTTGGATATCTGTGTGAATTTTCTCCATCTTGATGTCCTTCTTTTCAAGGTGGTCTCTTATGAAGTGGTGTCGAATGTCGACATGCTTGCACCTTGTGTGGAGGACTGGATTTTGAGTGATGGCAATGGCACTGCTGCTATCACAATAAATAGGGACTTCTCTTGCCTCTACATTGTAATCCTTGAGTTGTCGAACTAGCCAGAGCAGCTGACTACAACAACTACCAGCTGCCATGTATTCTGCTTCAGTGGTGGAGGTTGCAACTGAGGTTTGCTTCTTAGAGAACCATGATATCAGCTTGTTGCCTAGAAATTGACAGGTTCCAGATGTGGATTTCCTATCAATTCTACATCCTCCATAGTCTGAGTCAGAATAACCACTCAATTCTAGATTGTCATCAGCAGGGTACCATAGTCCTAGGTTGACTGTTCCTTTTAGGTACTTGAGAATCTTCCTTGCTGCTTCTAGATGACTTTACTTTGGGTTTGCTTGAAACCTAGCACATACTCCTACAACAAATGTTATGTCTGGTCTGCTAGCTGTAAGATATAGTAGAGATCCAATCAGTGCTCTATATTCAGCTTGATCAACTGCCTTTCCAGACTCATCTGGTTCCATTTTGAAAGATGTCATCATTGGAATCCTTGCAGTCTTGCTTTGTAGGGCTTTGAATCTTTCTAATAGGCTCTTGGTATACTTGGACTGGTTGATGAAGATCCCTTCTGAACTCTGCTTGACTTGAAGTCCTAGAAAATAATTCATCTCACCCATCATGCTCATTTCAAACTTTCCTTGCATAAGTTCAGAGAACTTCTTGCACATCTCTTGATTGGGTGATCCAAATATAATATCATCTACATATATTTGCACCATTAGGATGTCTTCTCCTTCTTGTATTCTGAAAAGAGTTCTATCCACTTTGCCTTTTGTATATCCATTGTCAAGTAGGAATTGTGACAATGTGTCATACCAAGCTCTGGGGGCTTGTTTTAGACCATAGAGAGCCTTCTTCAGTCGATATACTTGATCACCTTTTTCAAAACCTGGAGGCTGCTCTACATATACTTCTTCTACCAGAATACCATTTAGAAAAGCACTCTTGACAACCATTTGATATACCTTGAAGCCCATATATGATGCATAAGCTAGAAACAGTCGTATGGCTTCTAATCTGGCTACTGGAGCAAAGGTTTCATCATAGTCAATCCTTTCAGATTGAGAGTATCCTTTTGCAACTAGCCTAGCCTTATTTCTAGTTATCACATCATTTTCGTCCTTCTTGTTCTTGAATACCCACTTTGTTCCTACTACATTGTGGTTTTCAGGACGATCTACCAATTCCCAGACTTCATTTCTTTCGAATTGGTTTAGTTCTTCTTGCATAGCAGTGATCCAATTGCTATCTGTCATTGCTTCTTCTATATCAGCTGGTTCAATGTTGGATAGGAAAGCACACCAGCAGAACATAGATGATTGTGAGTTCTGGTTCAGTTGTCTTCTTGTCTTGACACCTGAGTCAGCTCCTCCTAAGATGAGGTTTGATGGATGGTTGTTTCTCCATGTATGCCTCACAGGAGTATCTGCATTGGATGAGCTTGGATTCTTATCTGATCTAGTGCCATCAGGAGGGCTGACTTGATTAGGTCGATCATCATCTGTATCTTGAGTGTCAAAGAGATCATTCCCCCTGGCATTTGGGATTGGTGCATCTTGATTCTGGTCAGCTTGTCCTGCTTGAGTTTGAGATCTAGTGACAGGTCTATGAGGCTTATCCTCCTCTGGTTCTTCAGGGAAAGGTTCATTGACTTCAATGAACTCATCTGGTTTGGACTTGATCACTAGATGTCTCATCTGATCTGCAGCTGAGTTTGTTTCTACTGCATTCTTTTCACAAGATTCATCAAAAACAACATGAGGTGTTTCTTCCACAAGAAGGGTTCGTTTGTTGAGTACTCTAAATGCTTTTCTAGTTGAGGAGTATCCTAAAAATATCCCCTCATCTGCTTTGGCATCAAAAGCATTCAACTTACTCTTCCCATTGTTGTGAATGAAACACTTACAACCAAATATATGAAAGTAAGATACTCTAGGTTTTCTACCTTTCCATAGTTCATATGGGGTTTTCTCATGTATTTTATGAATACCTGACCTGTTTTGAGTGTGACAAGCTGTGTTGATGGCTTCTGCCCATAGCTTCTTGGGAGTGGAGAATTCAGCAAGGAGTGTTCTGGCAGCTTCTTTGAGTGTTCTGACTCTTCTTTCAGCTACACCATTCTGTTGTGGTGTTCTTGCTGCACTTGTCTCATGATGAATACCATTAGAAGTACAATAGGCAATAATATAAGAGTTAATGAATTCAGTGCCTTTGTCACTTCTAATTTTCACAATTGGTTCTCATTTCTCTACTTGGATCCTCTTCAATAGTTCAGGGAGCTTCTGCTGTGTTTCACTCTTCTTGTATAAGAAGATAACCCAAGTAAACTTGGAATAATCATCTACAACAATAATAGTGTACTTCCTCCCTGTTAGAGTGGTTGGAGTGATTGGTCCAAAGAGATCCATGTGAAGCAGTTCAAGAACTCTGCTGGTTGATGCTGTCTTCTTGGTCTTGAAGGAGACCTTTGTTTGCTTTCCTTGTTGACATGCATCACACACCTGATCTTTACAGTAGAGTTCATTAGGCAGACCATCAACTAAGGATTCCCTTGCTAACTTGTTCATAGTCTTAAAGTTCAGATGACTAAGACGTTTGTGCCATAGCCAGCTGACATCTTTAGGGCTCTTCACAAGCAGACATGTATCCTTAGGACAGCTGTTCCAATTTGCAAGATACATACTTCCCTTTCTAGATCCTGTTAGAAGGTTTCATTTTGTTCTCTTATCACTTATGAGACACTCATCTTTAGAGAATTTGACTGAAAGTGTCACAAAAGTGAGGAACAGATAATAAATTAAACTTAAGACCTTCTACATATGATACATCATGTACCTCAATGTCACCATTTTTTCAGGGTGCCATATCCTTTTGTGTTACCATGCGCGTTATCACCAAAGAAGACTTTTGGACCTTTCTTTTCTATGTAGTTGGTCAGCAGGGCTTTGGTTCCTGTCATGTGAGTTGAGCATCCACTATCTATGTACCAAGTTTCTCCTGCTAGACCTCCTCTTCTGTATAGGTCCCTCCTTTCCTGCAAGAAAAGTTAAGTCTTAGGTACCCATTTTGTTTTGGGTCCTTGGGTGTTAGTACTACCCTTGGGAACCCACATATACATTGGTCGTTTGAACAACCTTGAGCACTTGAGTTGTTTCCCTCGGGCATCACATAACCAAATCTTACCAGTCAGCACCTTGGACTGATCTGATTTGTCCTTAGTGTCAAATGGTTTCCCTTTATAGGAGTGTACATACATGATCTTTTGACTAGTTACATTCGGCCTGGGTGCATTAGCTGGTCGATGCACACGATTATATGGACCATACTCTTCTGTTCTCACAATATCATAAGAGATAGAGGGTGCAAAGAGAACAGATTTGTTTGAAGAAGACTTCTTCTTCTTGGCTGGAGCAGCATACAGCTGAGACTGTCTCAGCCGAGATGGTCTAGGCTGTTTGCTGTTCCTCTGTACAGGCTTGGGGTTAGCTTGTCCTTTACCATTTTTGGTTTTGGGATAGTTAGCCTTAGCTGGTACAGATGCCTTTTGGTTCATATTAGGTTCATTGTGTTTAGAACACTCACCCTTTTCATGTGTCTGAGTAGTGCACTTGTTAGGTGTACTACCCCCAGCTGGAGAGGATGTAGATGGGTTGAGTTCATAGCCAAAACCCATCTTATTGCCATTTGATCTATAATACTCAGAGATACTTTCAATAGTAGTAGAGGCTTTATTGAACTTTGATATCTTTTGATTTAGGCATTCCTTCTCCTTTTCTAAGAGCTTGTGTGCTTGGAAGAGGTCATCGAATTTGGATTGTAGTGAACGAAGTTCCTTAGTTTCTAAAGCTTGAGTTTGTAACATCCCCTCATACAACTGAGTTATTGTGGTATTTTCTTCCTTAAGAAGCTCCACTTCTCTGGTCAATCTTTCATTCATTGTGGCCAGCTCAGGGGTGTTATCAAACTTAACCTTTTTCAACTTAGCAATTTCTTTCCTTAGATCCTTATTCTCCTCTTCCACTTCTATAAAAGCTCTAGTGGCAATATCCATACCACCTTTTACTTTTCTTAAAGATTGATAATAGGTGTCTTCTGATTCGCCTTCAGATGAGTTTATCTCATCTGATTGTGAAAAAATAGGTGAATGGAAAGTAGTAGCATAGGAGTTTACCTCATTTTCACCTATAACCATCATAGCTAGGTCATCTGAATCATCTGAGAAGATTTGGCAGTCTGGTGATGTAGGGAGTTCATCACTTTGATATTCAGATTCTTCAGTCACCATAGCTTTCTTGTCTGAAGTTTTTCTTGGCCTTCTTTCTTCTTTGTCATCCAAATCCAGCTCAGGACATTCATAGACATAGTGTCCTGGTTTGCGACAGTTGAAGCATGATCCAGGTTTCTGATTTGAGTTGCCTTTCCTTGGAGGAGTGGCATCTCTTCTTCTGGATCCTCGGCTGTCAGATGACTCCACATCCTTTCTAGGATGTCTTTCTGGTGTTCTTTCTCTGGAACCTCTGGAGGGTGAACTTGCTTTTCTATCTTTGTAGTTTCTATAGAATTTTCTATATTTGCTGTTGAGAGTGTTCATCCTTTCGAATCTCTTGATCATAAGAGCCATTTGTTCCTTCAGACTCATGTCTGATCCTTCACAGTCTTCTGTTTTCAGAGAGGCCTTGCCAGATGAGGTACTTGCAGCTTTTGTATTGGCTGCCTTGAAGGCTACAGTCTTGGAGGTAGATGGGGTTGCAGTTGACTCATCACTTCCTGAGTTTTCTTCTCTGTCAAGGTCATATTCATGAGCTTTTAGGTTCTGAAATAGAGTTTGAGTAGACCACTTCTTGATATCTTGAGTATCTTTGATGATGGTCTTCTTGAGTTTCCATCTCTTGGGTAAAGAGTCCAAGATCTTCAAGTTTTTCTCTCTATTTGTATACTTCTTGCCTAGAGATTCAATCTCATTTATGATCTTTGTACATCTATTGTCCAGCTGATCAATAGTTTCTCCTGGATGCATCTTGAGGTGTTCAAACTTCTTGACTGCTGTCGACAATTTGCTTTCCTTGATCAGCTCAGTTCCTTCATAGAGGAGTGCCAATGCCTCCCACATCTCTCTGGCTGACTCACAGTGGATGACCTTTGCAATGTACTCATTTGGAAGAGTTTGCATTATGTAATCTTGAGCAATGCTATCAAGGTTTGATTGCTTCATCTCTTCTGGTGTGAGATCCCTCATAGGCTTGGGAACCAGTTCTCCAACTGGGACTTCTGGATCACCATTTGCAGTGTTGACTGTCATGATGGTGATTGGGCCTTCAGTGATTACAGACCACATCTTGTAGTGGACTGATGTGAGATTCTTCCTCATCCTGATCTTCCAGTAATCATAATCCTCAACTGAAAACTTAGGCAACTTTCGCATGTTAGCAATCATGCTGTATGGATTTTCAAAAACAAGTTTTTCAAAAGATCTGTTCAAGAGGACTACAGAAAGACTCCCTCAAGTCTTCTGATAATCTAGAGACAGTAGTCCGTTAGAACCACTGCTCTGATACCACTTGTTGGTCCCTGAACGAGTAGTGAATGGGTTTAAAGTCTAGAGGGGAGGGGTGAATAGACTTTAAAACTTTTTCAAACAGAGTTGGGAACCTCTTCTGATTGCTATGTCAACTGGACTGCAAGTCTGCTGGTCCAGATGACTATAGTGATCTGACTGAGGAGGTTATATGCGGAATTATGGTGGCCCTGGTTTAGACTCGTTCTTGTAACTTGTTTTACTTAATGAAAATACTCAGCTGATGCTGGTTTGAAAGTTATGGCCTTGTTTTGAAGAGTGTTGAAATCACAGTATGCACTATATAATAATGAATGTAAAGGCAGAAATGTAAAGTGCAGAAAGTAAATAACACCAGATTTATAGTGGTTCGGATATACGTTCCTACGTCCACTCTCACGTCCTAACGTAATGTTTAATCCCTTTAATTTCCACAAATTACAAGGGTCTTGACCTTTATAGTCCCAAGGTTAGGACTTTGAGATCTGAGCCGTCCTAACAGCTACGGTCTCCACAAGTGATTGTAAGCACTTGCACTTTAAGGGGTTTCAAAAACTTTAACCTTTCGGTGAGGGTTGGGGTTTTTGAGGTGTATCCAACTAATGGTTCAAGCTTATAATTTGCTTAACCACTATGCCTAAAACAATTGATATACAATATGAACAGGTTTCAGGTTCTTAAGGGTTGGATAGAAATCACTTAAGAGCTATAGATAATCTAATGGTTTCTGGCTCTTTTGAGAATTCTTATAACTGTATGGCTTTAGCTTTGATTGCTTGCTTGGCTTGTTGAATTCTCTCTTGTGATTTTTTTCTTTGTGATTTCTCATCCTCTTGTATTTATAATGGAGATTGGTTGCAACTAGCCGTTGGAGTTGACTAGCCGTTTGAGCAATCTTTCCATAATAGCTTGATTCCTTGATTCCAGCCGCTTGATTGCTTCAATCCTGGGATCATGTCAATCTTCTAAATAAGGTAGGTCTTCGTTTGAATTGCAAGATGACTTAGGAATCAGCCGAGTCCTGGAAGAGCACATAGTCTTCTAATCTGTACTTCTAGTCTTCTGACTACTCTTCTGGCCTTAGGTCTTCTGTCTTCTGATATCAGACGAGTAACACTCTTCTGATCTGGAAATTCTTTGTACTGCTTTTAGGCCATCTTCAATCTGGGACTCCATCAGATAGGTAGGTATACAAGCACCTTAACTTATCTGGTCTTCAAGGATGTTCTAGTCTTCATGTCTTCTACTCTTCTCATCTTGAGGATAGGCATGTAAGCCAGGACTGTGCTGATCAGCTGATATCAATACAGTTGATCACACAAGACTAGTCTAAGTTGTTCTATACAAGTCAGCTGATCCTATTACATTTATAAACTCTAAGTGTTTTGGCCATCAAAACTATTCTAACATTAAGTGGGGCTTAGGATGAATTTATATCCCAACAAGGATTAGGATATCTCTCTAAGCTTTGTATGGATATACAATTGGGTTCAGCTTAGAAGAAGTGTATGAAGACTAAGATAGTCTTTGAAAGCTTTGAAAGCACTCTTGCTTGTAGGATAGTTTGATATTCTTGTCAATTGTTGAGGTTCGTTGGATGCTTTCAAAAGGTCTTCACACTTCTGTATTTATAGACAATTGAGAATTTGCCCGTTGGAGAGGCAGCCTCAAATGTCCATAAATGTCTTCTCCTTCTTAGAAGACAGATTCTTGATAGTGACATGTCCTCATTTAGGAAATAAACGGCTGTATAGACTTTGTCTTCATTCTGCAGCACTCTTCCCAATGTCTGACTTTAAGATTCTCTTGTTAGGACTTGGACATGGCTTCTGAAGGTTGTTCCAATGATATGACAACATTCCTTATCAAATGGACAACTCTCCTTATCACTATCAGCAGACTTGCTTATCAGCATGGTTGGCTTGCTCTTTTCAGATGACTTGGCTCTTTCCCTTTGCTTCACTTACATGTGATCTTAGCATGATTCTTTGAAGATCTTTAGGGTATAGTTGTCTCTAAATCTTCAACATGGTTGACCTCAAGCTTTCAGAACACTTGTTCTTGATTAATTGTGCTGAGACAACTCTTCTGGACAACTCTCCTGATCAGCATACTTGGCCTTCAATAGACTTAGTGATTGTTCCAGAATTTGAGCCTTGAGGGGACTTGTTCTTGATAGTCTTTAAAGCATATGTTCCCCCTCAAATTGTGCATCTAAACAACTAAGAGTTGCCTAACATATTAGCTCTTCATCTAGCCTTATTCTATATGTTCTAACATTCTTAGAACATAATCATCTTGACTTAGGCATGTCTCAGGGGGTTTTGGTATTGAATCAAAACATATCTCATTTTATTCCCAACAATACACAGCTGATATCAAGAAACAACAAGTTTGAGAAAAATACTCAAGTATCGAGTTCTTTAGAGCCTGCAAAGATTTCTATTCTTAGTGCTCTAAGATTCCGATCCTAAGCCCGTTCAAAGAATCTTATCTTTAGAGCTTAGAATATTAGTTGGTTATACACACATCTCTTTGTAAAGGTTGTTTGTTACCTCACCAACAAACAGACCAGTTCCTCAGAAAGTAGTTAAGGTTCTTGATCCGAAAAGTCTTCTCTTGGGATTATAAAGCAGCATGTTATTGAATTTCTCTATCTGATTAGAGAGAGCGGACGTAGGATATTGAGATCTGAACTACTATAAATCGTTGTGTTCTTTACTGCTTATTCTTTATTTAACATTCATATTCATCACTGTTAATACTTGTTCATAACATAGTTTTTGAAGTTAACATTTTAAAAAGGTTTTCATAAAAGTACCCACGAGTCTAAACACGTAGGGCCTACACATTTCCGCACCCATAGCACTTGAGATAGCTTTCAAACTTACCAGCTGAATTCAGCAATCAGTAAGGTTTTTATCTTGAATTGCTATAACACATACACTCTACAGATCAGAACATCTTGTTTGCATATAGACGAACGAGTACATAACTCTTCTGAACGTCTAATCTAATAAAAAAGGCACGAAAAAGTTTTGTATCACCTGACAGTATATTCACCCCCCCTCTAGACTGTCACTATACTCGTTTTGGGACCAACAATACTAAGGCCATCTCCAGCCACAAACTCTCAAATGAAGATCTCTAAACTCTAAAATATAGTTTTTCATACTCTATTTTAAAAACCTTCTCCAACCATAAAACTTTATATCTTACTCTATTTATTATTTTATTCATTTTTAATATATTACCATCATTAAATTATATATTTATTTTCATATTTAAATTAATATATACAATTAAATATTCAATTAGTAAATTAAATATTATTGGTTTTATCAAAATCATAAAATGTAAATAAATGTGAGTATAATCTAATACAACACAATTACGTTTGAAATAGACTAAATTAATTTGACCCGTTTTTTAGCGGAACTTCTCCATCTGGATCCAACATTCCGCCGTACTAGTGTATTGTTTTTTTATTATTTGTATTTGTATTTCTTTTCAGTTTGTGTTCACTTATTTTAATATGTCAATGTTACATGTAGCTATGTAATGTATGTATGTCCATTTTAATATGTATTGTATTCTCATATTTAATATAATGTATTTTTTATTATATTATATGTTATTTTTTTTGTTGGTAATAATAATACAAAAAAAAAAAAAAACTACACAATTAAAATTATATTATAAATTAGTATAATAATATAATTGTTATTATATTTAACAAATTATTAATATAGAATTGCAATACAGAATTGTAAATATTTGTAGGTCCCCAAAGTTGAGTTAATATCGAGTAAGCTAATGAAAATGTCTAGAGGGGGGTGAATAGACTTTTCAAAAATTCTTTCGATATATCAGAACACAATATGCGGAACACGAAATTAAACAATGAGCCCAAGTAGTTTATACTCAACTTCTTAATTCGAGAACTCTGTTCTATACTCAACTTGTCTTGTTCAGATATGTATGTTTAAATAGTTAAGCAATTAAACAAAACAGTAAAGTAAACAACACAAACAATTTATAGTGGTTTGACAACTTGTCTACGTCCACTCTCACAAACCCAGTTGTGATGTTTCCACTAACTCTTCCAATCGAGTACAAAGTGTGTGTGTTCTTGTTCTTTTGAGTCCCAAGAAAAAGACTTAGATCTTCAAAGACTATACCACCAGATACGTCTATGATGTTACTAGAAATTTTACAAGTATCTAGCACCTTGAATACAGTAAACAAAAAAAAAATGAAAAACTTATTCAGTAGCAGTCTTCTGGTTTCTTCACTTGAGTTCTGACTTGCTTTCTGAACTTCAATAAACTCTGAGAGTAAACTTCTTTGAATGCTTCAGTACGCTTTAGTATGTGTATTTGCAGTAGTTCTGTAGTCTTGAATCGATGAACACTATGAAGTATTTATAGACTTCCGAAATCAAGAACTTAGTTAGTTGTAACCAACCTTTCTTGAAAACTAACTTGCAACTTCCATGCTTATCCATCCACATGTTTAAGTAGTTAATTAGTTATTTCTAACTAACTCTTTAATCCTTATCTTCATATTTCTTCAAAACGCGTATTTGTAACAAACTTCAAGTTGGCTTGTCTTGTCTTGTAGACCACCTGTCTTGTGTAGTAGACTTCATCCTTCTTGTCTGGTCTGGTCTTCTTGTGAACTTCTGTAGTAAACTATTCTAATCCTAACAAGACTATTACATTACTTTAAGCTCTTCATAAAGCTTAGTCAACTTATAAAACTATACAACGAATATATCTATTACATACGAAAATCATGAGCTCTATACAATGATTATTATAGCTCAATAACAACCTAAACAGTTAATATAGACAAATATGAAGTACTTATAATTCGTACTTATCTTTTAATATATAACAATACTTGTCTTATAATGTGAACTCTACTGGTCTGTTCAAGATGACTCCTCTTAACTAGACTAGATCAGTCAACACATAGAAAATATTCAAACTACTTTTGGCTTATCAAAACTTCATCTTTATCTTTTAATCATCATTTAGAACTTGTTTCAGGATTCATATCCCAACAATTTCCCCCTTTTTGATGAAGCCAAAACTACTTGAATCTTTTCTCAATAATAGACTAGTTAAGTAGTTATCTTGTCTTAACTTCAAATAGAACTTTTATCTTTTCATTCATTCAAAAAGAACAGTAGATATTACACATACTTCAAAAATCAAAATCAAATACTAAGTAATCAAAACAAACAACTAATCTGAGAGAGTACCTCCTTCTGGATTTGGAACACAGAACGCATCTAGGAGTCTCTTGTGTATAATTCTGATATGGTCTTCATCTTCAATCTTCTCTTTCTCAAGTAGCTCTTCTTCATATTTGTTGATCTGGTTTAGATCAACTCTTCTTTCTGAGCTGGTCATAGGACACTTCCACTTTGGAAATGCAGGAACAAGAATGTTGAAGTTTGCAGCAGCAGATATCCTTATGATCAGGTTCCATAGCAACTTGTTCTGGCCTTCCATGAATTTGTCAAACATAGCATACAACTCATCTGGGCTTTCAAAATCACCATACTTCCTGATAATCCAATGATCAAGTTCCCATTGCCTCTTCACTTTAATCCAATCAGCTCGATGCTCTTTGTCAATGAAGTAGTCAATGAACTGATCTTCCATCTGATCTTCATCAGTCTTCAGCTTCTGCAATCTTTCAATGTGTTTTTCAACTTTCTTCTTGCTCGCTTAATGACTTTCATCATTTGGATCAACAAACTTCTGCTTCTTCTCAACAATCGCAGTAGGTTCTTCAGCTTCTTCAATAGCTAACTTCCTTTTAGTTCGTCTGGTCTGAACCTCAGCTTCAGGAGATGCAACACATTTGCCCTTCTCCAATCTTTTCTGCTCATCTGCCTTAGCTTGCTCAAGCTCTGCAGTCTTGACTAGTTTGCCTCTCTTAGGCCTCCTTAGCTCTTGCATAGCAGTCGCAGCTTCTTTCTCTTCCAGTTCAGCACTAGACTTAGCTATTTCAATCTTCTCAACTCTACTCGCCTCTTCCCCCTTTTTGGCTTCATCATTCGCCTTGAGAGTGAAAAGACTAGTAAAGCGAGTCATCTCTTCCTTCACAGCTTCCTTCATAGCTTCAGCAGCCAACTCGATCTGCTTCTGATGCGTCTTCTCATGACTCATCTTGTCAAGACGATCAGTTGCTAATTCCAGCTTCCTTGAACTTGAAACGAGTTCATCCTTAAAATATGTGGCTGTCTGGCGAAGGAGTCTGTTCTGCTCTGTTAGCTCGGTGAGAACAGCTCGAGAACGCACCAACTGGTCTTGTGCTTCCCATCTTTGTTCATCAGCAATCTCGATCTTAACCCTGTAGAGTCTCTCCATTTTGCTTGACTCTTCAGCTAACGATCTAGCAAATGAAATAGATCTCTTCTCAGAGAAATCAACTTGCTTCTTCAAGAAATTTTCAACTTCAGCATACATCTCTTCTCGAAAAGTTGAGTCCATCTTGTTGACCTCACCAATAATCAACTCTCTTGAGCTGTCAACAAGTGATTTATTCTGCTCAACTAGCACATCTTTCACCTTCGAGTGCAAGAATTCATCAATAGCAGATTGGACAACATCTTTCAAGTCCGACTTCAACTCTTCAAGATAGCCTTCAGGGAAAGCTTGAGTAGACGACTGAGCTTCAACAATAACTTCTTCTTGAACTTTCTCCACAAGTTCATCTTCATCAAACATAACAGCATCGATGAACTCATCGTCTTCTTCTCCAAGCTCGATACAGTCAGCTTCTTCAGAACTTTCAGCCTCTTCTTCAGCATGAACAGGAGCATCTTCTAACTCCATCAAAGGTTCTGAGGTCTGAATAGTAGAATCAACAAATTCTGCCTTCGACTCTTCTTCCATGAGATCAGTCTGAGTTCCAACATCAATCGAGAACTCTTCGCAGAGAATGCCATCAGGAATGCTCAACATTCTCTTCACAAGATCTGTTAAGGCTCTTCGAGGGAATAGTTCAGAGTGGTCTTGAACACCATTGTTCTCTTTCTGCTCCATCTCCCAATCCATGAAATTGGAGATCCCTACCATTCCTTTAATGACTTCAAAAAGATCATCTGTTGGGGACTTCTTCAATGCAACCCATGTGCATATCCTTAGAAGTTTCTCAAACTGTTCTGTAGAAGTGTCGACTTCGATAGTTGAGAGCTGCTTCTTCAGGTTCTTGGACACTCTAGCACGAACTCTCTTCTCCCTTAGACACAAAGGATAGTATACCAAAGATTCAAATCTAACCTCAGACGGGGTCTGAGCAGGTGGGGTCCCTGTCCCAGCTGTTGCAGTGGCAACTGGCGTCTTGTCTGAAGTAGATGGGTTGATTGGTTCAACATATTCTGTTGAGGGTAAGGAGGGATTTTGGTCTGTGGTTTCTGGGGGCTGCGATGTGGCTAGGTTTGGTGTGACAACTATCGGAGTATCAGTTGTATCTTTTATAGGAGTGTTTTAAGGATGACTGGCTCTTAGCGGTAATGCTGCCAGTACTTGTGAGGTTGAGGGTACAGGTCTAGGCCTAGGTCGATGTGACCTTGGCTTGGTTCGAATAGAAGAGAGAGAGAGAGAGGAATTGAAACAGATTGAGTAGAGGTACCAACCTGTGGACTCGACTCGTCTGGTTGAGTAGGCAACTCTACTCTTACTAGTCGATAAACTTGGAGATCTTCAGCACCAGTCTCCTCTTCTTTTTCAGACTCTTTTTCAGATTGAGTCTCCTCTGAGTCTTCTGCACTTGACTCAACTTTTGTAACATCCTCCGATTCTTCATCTTTCGACTCGTCTTCCGAAGAACTAGTCGAGGCAGCATATGGCATTGCTTCCGAAGAATCAATCTGAACACGCCTTGGGGCAGATGGCCTTGCAGTGCCTCCTTCTTCAAGTAAAATTTCAAAGGGTGAAAGGGCTTTCCTTTGCTCCAATCAGATTGATTCCTTTGTTTGGCATCAACAAAGGTAGGAGTATACTGAGCTTGTTACCAAAACCAACAACATTTGATACCACCCAACTGCAAGAGTCGGTGTCAACCCTAACACTTCTTTCGAAGTACATGATTCGATCGGCCATCAATTTGAACCAATTACCCTCTGTGATTCCATCGTATATCGCCGCCATCACTCTTGCCTTAGCCTGAGTGACTGAATCATGTGAGCCAGTGGCACATAGTAGCATCTTGCTTGCTATGTCCAGTAGGGTTCGATACTTCTCCAATAATTCCTTCTTCTTTACGGCAGGAACTTTGCCATCTCGATTCAATCGGATCTTCTTGCCACAGAAGATACTCAAATACCTCAGCTCCTGGCCATTTGCATAGTTCTCCACATCAATCGTTCCGATGGGTAACTTCAAATGCTCAAAAACAGCCTCGCGAGTGATTTCAACTCGACTCGTTCCAACAAATGATTCGACCACATCTCCTAGTCTGGTGGCGTTGGCATAGAACTGCAACACCTCTTCTTCCAATACGACTTGAGGGAATGCCTCCAAATACGATTTCAACCCACATCGAATGCATTTTGTGAGAATTTCTTGGTTGTCTACAGTGTGTAGCCCTTTGGCCTGCATGTTCGTTCTTACATCAAAGAGTGAGATAATCGACATGTTGATAGATAGAGTAAGAACACGGGAGTTTGATTTCGCAAGAAATTTGAGAACTAGAATAGGGGAGTTATGAAAAACGTGGGGCAAGTTGTGTATAGAAGTTGGGTTTTGTTAGAACTGAAATTTCAATCCAATGGCCAAGATTGAAGGATAAAATCCAACGGTTGGGGCTTTTGATATTCAGTTACGGAATCAAGAATATTATGTGATTTGATATTGTAAAATTTGGAATCCACCACTTCTATAGGTTAGGACATGGGAGTGTACTCATCCGACCTAGTGTAGTAGAGTGGGGTTCGAACTGGGTGTATACACCTCATTAAAATGGGAGTGTATAAATCCAATTCTATGGTTTTCCAATTTTAACATTATCGATTTACTCTAATACCCTTAATTCGTTTAGAGTAAACACTTAGCATATTTGAATCAAAATAACACTTATCTTGTCTGTTCGAGTCCATCCAGAATAGACGAGTAGACTTATGAACACAAGACGAGTTCCCCCTTCGACTGTGCTTGTCTATTCTGAACGTCGAACGACTTCATGTTCCTAGCTTATCATATGCAACGTATAATCGTAGATACTAGTAGAGTAAAATAATTAAGATGAATATCAATCTAAAGCAATGATCAAGGTTTCGAACAAGATGACTGTTAACAAACATAAGAGTCAACATAAGGATATTTAAGAAATCAAAGATTCCCCCTTAAATGTTTATTCCCTTAGTATTACCCTCAGCTTTACCAGCTTCCTCATCGGGTTGTTTGGTCATCTAGTCTAGCCTTGTATACCTGTCTGTTGCGTGAGTAGACGAGTGCTCTGTTCTGGTGGTCTTGTCTCCTTATTTCTTTGATGTACCTGTCTGGTTAGTACATAGCTATAGGCAAGTAGGGTCTAGATCAATTAGCCCTAAACTAATGCATAACTCACGAAATCGTGCCTCAGCTAATGGTTTTGTGAAAATATCAGCTCTTTGAAAATCAGTATGAATCTTTTCCATGCGAATATCCTTCTTTTCTACATGATCACGTATGAAATGATGCTTCACATCAACATGCTTACAACATGTGTGCAAAACAGGATTTTGTGTAATGCCAATGGCACTATTACTATCACAGAAAATAGGAACATTTGATTCATGTATGTTGTAGTCTCTAAGTGGTTGCATGAGCCAGAGTAGTTGACTACAACAGCTACCAGCAGCCATGTACTCGGCTTCGGTAGTAGAGTTAGCAACACTAGTCTGCTTTTTCGAAAACCATGAAATGAGTTTTGTGCCTAAGAATTGACAAGAACCAGATGTAGATTTCCTATCTATTCTACAGCCTCTAAAGTCTGAGTCTGAGTAGCCACTTAAGGATAGATCATCATTTGAGGGATACCATATACCACGATTGATGGTCCCTTTCAAATATTTTAAGATCCTTTTCGTGGTTTCCATGTGACTTTCCTTTGGATTGGCCTGGAAACGAGCACAAACACCAACAGAGAATGCAATGTCTAGTCTGCTAGCAGTTAGATACAGTAAGGAACCAATTAATCCACGATAATAAGATTGGTCAGCACATTTACCGTTTTCATCTGGATCCATTCTGTAGGTTGGTTGCATCGGTACGCCCGTAGACTTACAAGTTTTAATCCCGTACTTGTCTAGAAGATTTCTAGTGTACTTCGCCTGATTTATGAAAATCCCTTCTGGGGTCTGTTTTACTTGAAGACCAAGAAAGTAATTCATTTCACCCATCATCGACATCTCAAATTTACTTTGCATGAGTGTTGAAAAACTTTCACTCAGCTTTTTGTTAGGTGACCCAAAAATGATGTCATCTACGTAAATTTAGACGAGTAAAATGTCCTTCCCTTCTTGTCTTCTGAACAAGGTTCTATCGACCTTGCCCTTAGTAAAACCATTTTCTAATAGAAAGAGAGAGAGAGAGTATCATACCATGCTCTTGGAGCTTGCTTTAGTCCGTATAAGGTTTTCTTTAATCTGTACACCTGGTTGCCTTTGACTTCGAAACCTGGAGGTTGTTCAACATACACTTCTTCCGCAAGAATACCGTTAAGAAATGCACTTTTAACATCCATTTGATATACAGTAAACTTCATGTGAGCAGCATATGCAAGAAACAATCGAATGGCTTCTAGTCTAGCAACAAGAGCATATGTTTCATCATAGTCTATGCCTTCAGCTTGTGAATAGCCTTGGGCTACTAGTCTAGCCTTATTCCTAACGACTAAATCATTCTCATCTTTCTTATTCTTGAAAATCCATCGAGTGCCAACTACATTATGATGTTCCGGCCTATCGACAAGTTCCCAGACGTCGTTTCGAACAAACTGGTTCAACTCGTCTTGCATAGCGATGATACAATTACTATCAGCCAATGCCTCTTTAACAGTGGTAGGCTCAATAGCAGAGAGGAAACAACACCAGCAAAACATAGTTGGACTAGGCTGTTCTTGCGACTCAAAGAGTTGTCGTCAAGTCTTCACACCAATAGTAGAGTCACCAATGATATTTTCAGTATCATGCGCAGATTTCCATGTTTTTCTATTCTTAACAGGAACACTATCATCATCTATATCATGTACAGCATCATGCATGTCAACATCATTTGTATCATCAACAGATTTACCAGGAGTAGTAGAGTCAACTAGAGTAGGCATGTCAACTGGTCTAGAAGACTTACCTTGAGCTCTTACCTTCTCTTTGTCATCAGACTCGAGAGCTTTTAGGAATGGGTTGTAGGCTTGAACGGATTCATATACCTCTGATTCTTTGTCAGATTCGATCGTTAGATCAGTCACTTTCTTACTGATCTTGTCGATAGACGAGTCCTGTCGAGATTCATCGAAAACTACATGTGGTGTTTCTTCCACACAAAGAGTTGAGTAATTGAATAACCTAAATGCCTTGCTAGTCGAGGAGTATCCTAAGAATATCCCCTCGTCTGCTTTAGCATCGAAAGCATTCAACTTGCTCTTTCCATTGTTATGGATGAAACACTTACAACCAAATATATGGAAATATGAAATGCGGGGTTTTCTACCTTTCCAGACCTCATAAGGTGTCTTGCCTAGAGCTTTATTGATCGCGCTTCTGTTCTGTGAATGGCATGCAGTATTGATAGCTTCAGCCCAAAACTTTTGAGGTGTGTTGAACTCAGCTAGCATGGTCCTACAGGCTTCTTTGAGAGTTCGATTCCTTCTTTCAGCTACTCCGTTCTGTTGTGGTGTCCTGGCTGCACTAGTAAGATGCTGGATACCACGTTTAGCACATAAATCTTTGATATAACAATTAATGAACTCAGTTCCCTTGTCACTACAAATCTTGACAATAGACTGGTTCTTCTCAACTTGTAACTTCTTCAACAGATCAGGCAGAAGTGTTTGTGTATCACTCTTCTTGTGTAGGAAGACTACCCAAGTGAACTTAGAATAGTCGTCTACAACAACAAGTGTGTACCTTCTACCATTCAAGGTTGGAGGAGTTATTGGACCATGAAGATCCATATGTAGGAGTTCTAGGACTCTACTAGTTGAGAGAGTAGGAATTGACTTAAAAGAACCTTTCACCTGTTTACCCTGTTGACAAGCAGTGCATACATGTGACTTGTAGTAAACTTCATTGGGAATACCTTCCACAAGATAATCTCTGGCTATATTATTAAGAACCTTAAAGTTTAAGTGACAGAGGCGTCTGTGCCAGAGCCAGCCAAGTTCTTTAGGATTCTTAGTAAGTAGACAGGTGTCCCTCGGACAACTGTTCCAGTTCACTATGTACACACTACCTTGTCGTACGCCGACTAGTAGGACTGTGTATGTCCTTTTGTCAATGATTTCACATTTGCGGCTCTTGAACTGCACCTTGTATCCACGATCACAAAACTGTGAAACAGAGAGTAAATTGTATTTCAAACCCTCAACATATGAGACATCTTGGATCTCTACGTCTCCATTCCGGATGTAACCAAATCCTTTAGTGACAGCAGTGGAGCTATCACCAAATATCACTTTTGGTCCTTCCTGCTCATGGTAACTTGACAAGAGAGCCTTGGTACCAGTCATGTGGTGCGAACAACCACTGTCTATGTACCAGGTTTCTCCTACTGAGCCACCCTTCTTATACAAGTCAAGTCGACCCTGCAATGAAGATATTCAATAATTTAGGTACCCATTTGTTTATTGGGGTCCTGGGGGGTTAGTCGAGTTCAGAGGAATCCAAATATACATTGGAGTCTTGAACAAGTTCGATCTCTTAAGCTTTCGGCCATACTTGTTACAGAATAAGACCTTGTTGTCCTTATCTGGCCTATCATTCGAGTTTGGGTCTACTCGTTTGAGATAGCCTTTCGACTTTATCTCTACTTGAGCAGGCACTGGTCTATGATAGTCAGAGTAGGGCTTATATGCATTAGGTCCATACGGTTTATAAACGCGTTTGGGTCTTTCCTCACTTATGATATCGTATGACAAAGGTGGAGGATATAAGAGAGCTTGTGTACGATATTTTGGAGCAACCTGTCTAGGCCTGGACGAGTAGAGCTGAGACTGCCTTATGAAAGGAGGTCTAGGCTCTTGTCATCTAGTCTGTACCTGTCTAGTACTCGTCTCCTCAGGATACCAGTCCTCGTATCTGACCTGGTTGGGTCGTCCACGATTAGTGGTCCTTTGAAGATTAGTTCTAAACGGAACAGGCTTGTTGTTAACATTCTTTTTACCTCCCTTGGTAATCAGAATGTTAACTCGAGCTTGTGTAGGTACAGTATCTTTAGATGGAGTTCCAATATCTTATATCATTGGTCCTTTTCCTTTATCATTTGGTAAAGGTCTTGCGTTAGTAGTAGTAGAGTTCTTAATGACTCGAGTAGACGAGCTAGATGACTCAGCACCTATACCAGTCTTGTCAGCTGGATCTCTATACCTATCTGACAATTCAAGGTTAATCTTTGAGGAGTTAACCAGGTCAGTAAGCTTGAGATCTAGTGTGACAACCTCAGTCTCTAAGAACTTATTACGTTTTTCAAGTCTGTTGCACTTGCTCTTTAAAATATTGAATTCATTTCTTTTAGTTGCATGTGTCTTAAGTAGGTCTTGATATAACCTGTCTGTCAATGCACACTTTTCTTTGAGTTGTCTCAACTCTTCAGTCAAGCGTTCATTTAGGACTGTTACATTAGGATCTACTTTAGACTAGGCTTCCTTAAGATCAATGATTTCTTTTTTTAAGGCAATGTTCTCATCACTGACTTCGATGAATGCTTGGTTAGCAAGTAGAAGGTCGTCTTCAACAGCACTAGTAGAGTGCTGCAGACTACTTCATACTTCACTACTAGCAGTGTCACTTTCATCAATATTTGAATCATCACAAGATTGAAAAGAAGTAGCAGATGATACCTCTTGGTCGATTTTAGCCATGCAGCATAGACCATCATCTACTATGAATGCTTCGTCGTGATCTCGATCAATCGAGTGACTAGATAAGGACGATGGCAACTCGTCTGAATCCGAATCAGAGTCATCATTGGCCATCATTGCCTTCTTGCCACGATTATATCTTCTTTCCCTTCGTGCTTTGCGTTCTTCTCGATCATCAGTGCTCAGGTCTGGACATTCATATATGTAATGACCTGGCTTTTCACAATTATAGCACAAAAGATCATTAGTAGCCTTTTTAATCGGAGATTTATCCCTACGCTTATCACGTCTATCAGACCGCCGAATCTTCCTATCATCAGACTCTCTATCTCGCCTATTACCTTTCGAGACTTCGACTCTCCTTTCGGACGAGTTTCGGTCTCGTCTGGTCTCAGACGAGTTCTTAGAAGTAGACGCTCTATGATCTCTATAGAACTTCTTATATCTACCGAAACGTTTATTCAGCCTATCAAACTTTCTAACCATAAGGTTCACCTGATCCTTCAGACTAAGATCAGTATCTAACTCGTCTTTCACAGAAGCAGTCTTAGTCTTAGACTTAGACTTGTCTTCCTTAGAGGACTTAGACGAAGTAGACTTAAAGGCAACGTTCTTAGATACATCATGTTCTCTATCACTACTGGCTATGGGTTCATCTTCATCTAGATGAAACTCATGAGCCTTTAGAGTTTGAAACATGGTCTCAGCAGACCACTTGTCTATGTCTTGAGTATTCTTAACAAGCATCTTTACCATTTTCCAACGACTATCAAGACTTTTCAGAATCCTAAGATTGATCTCACGAGCAGTATATGATTTACCAAGAACTTCCAGATCATTCATAATCTTAGTAAAACGAGTATCCAACTGGTCGATTGTTTCGCCAACTTTCATCCGAAATGACTCAAATCTTTGGACAGCAGTGGAGAGTTTGCTCTCTTTGATCAGGGAAGTCCCTTCACAAATGATAGCTAGTCTGTCCCACATGTCTTTGGCAGTTTTACATTTTAACACCTTTCCTAGATACTCGTTAGGAAGAGTGTGTAAAATGTAATTCTTCGCAAAACTATCCAAATTATTTTGACGCATTTCTTCTGAGGTTAGATCTGACCTGGGTTTCTTGACAAGAGTGCCAATTGGTTTGTCCTTGTCGAGGGTAGCAGTATTTGGAACCATTGTCACGATCGGACCCTCTGTGACAACAGATATCATAAGGTCGTGCGTGGAGCTGAAAATGGCTTCCATTCGCAGCTTCCAATATTCGTAGTCCTGAACCTGGAACTTGGGTAACTTGTTAGCGCTGATCTCGAGAGACATATTTAGCAAGTAGATAAGTGCTAATCAGTTTTATGATCAAGAAGCAGGTAAGTCAAGAACAGGAAACAAGAAACAGATATAACAAGAAAGATGATCAAGAACACGTAAGCAAATACAATCTCGGACCAAGACTTCACCCTAAGTCTTAAGTCGGTTATCAAGAAACAGCAGTTCGTAAACTACTGCTCTGATACCACTTGTAGGTCCCCAAAGTTGAGTTAATATCGAGTAAGCTAATGAAAATGTCTAGAGGGGGTGAATAGACTTTTCAAAAATTCTTTCGATATATCAGAATACAATATGCGGAACACGAAATTAAACAATGAGCCCAAGTAGTTTATACTCAACTCCTTAATTCGAGAACTCTGTTCTATACTCAACTTGTCTTGTTCAGATATGTATGTTTAAACAGTTAAGCAATTAAACAAAACAGTAAAGTAAACAACCCAAACAATTTATAGTGGTTCGACAACTTGTCTACGTCCACTCTCACAAACCCAGTTGTGATGTTTCCACTAACTCTTCCAATCGAGTACAAAGTGTGTGTGTTCTTGTTCTTTTGAGTCCCAAGAAAAAGACTTAGATCTTCAAAAACTATACCACCAGATACGTCTATGATGTTACTAGAAATTTTACAAGTATCTAACACCTTGAATACAGTAAACAAAAAAAAAATGAAAAACTTATTTAGTAGCAGTCTTCTGGTTTCTTCACTTGACTTCTGACTTGCTTTCTGAACTTCAATAAACTCTGAGAGTAAACTTCTTCGAATGCTTCAGTACGCTTTAGTATGTGGATTTGCAGTAGTTCAGTAGTCTTGAATCGATGAACACTATGAAGTATTTATAGACTTCCGAAATCAAGAACTTAGTTAGTTGTAACCAACCTTTCTTGAAAACTAACTTGCAACTTCCATGCTTATCCATCCACATGTTTAAGTAGTTAATTAGTTATTTCTAACTAACTCTTTAATCCTTATCTTCATATTTCTTCAAAACGCGTATTTGTAACAAACTTCAAGTTGGCTTGTCTTCTCTTGTAGAGCACCTGTCTTCTGTAGTAGACTTCATCCTTCTTGTCTGGTCTGGTCTTCTTGTGAACTTCTGTAGTAAACTATTCTAATCCTAACAAGACTATTACATTACTTTAAGCTCTTCATAAAGCTTAGTCAACTTATAAAACTATACAACGAATATGTCTATTATAACGAAAATCATGAGCTCTATACAATGATTATTATAGCTCAATAACAACCTAAACAGTTAATATAGACAAATATGAAGTACTTATAATTCGTACTTATCTTTTAATATATAAAAATACTTGTCTTATAATGTGAACTCTACTGGTCTGTTCAAGATGACTCCTCTTAACTAGACTAGATCAGTCAACACATAGAAAATATTCAAACTACTTTTGGCTTATCAAAACTTCATCTTTATCTTTTAATCATCATTTATGACTTGTTTCAGGATTCATATCCCAACAATATTAATAAAATAATAGATATAAAATATAGAGTTTTGAATAGTGAACTTCATATATGAAGTTTACTATTCAAAACTCTATTTCAAATCTTCAAAATAGAGTAGGGTTGGAGCACTACTACAAAAAAAGGCTTTAGAGACGCTCAAAAGCGTTACTAAAGGTAGTGTTAGTGACACTTTTTCTATAATGACGCTTTGTCCAAGCGTCACTTGATTTGGCGTTTCTTTATGTTGGTAGCGTGACGCTTACAAGCGTCACCATAAATGGTCATTGTGACAATTTTACACGTCATAGTAATACTATTTGGTGACGCTAACCTACATCACGACGGTGTGCTTTCTAGCGTCACGAAAAAGTTATAACTAACTTAACCACCTCATTTAGTGATATTTTTATGCGTCATAGTAACACTATTTGGTGACGCTATACCGCATCACGACAATGTGCTTTAAAGACATTTTATTGCGTCACAAAAAAAAAACTAACTTAACTACCTTTTTAGTGACACTTCATACGTGACTAAATGATAGTCTTGTGGTACCATCATAAGTAAGATTGTTGCCGTTAATTTACTAAGCATTAAAATTCTAACTTAACATAACAAGAAAATTTTCATAAATACCAATCAATCATGAAGTGATTATTTATACATTGAAGCATCATAAAATTCAAATGCATTCATTACAAATCCGTAATCCGACTACATAATGATAACTAACAACATTGATTACGCATCAAAATGATGCCCGAAATTTTTTGGTTCTTCTTTATCTTTAAAGATACCTGAAACAATACCCAAAACCTAAATAAATAATATTGTAATAGCTCATGGTACAATAAATATAAAAAATACAATATATGTTAATATAAACCAATCTATGTTAACATTACACCCTCCTTCATGCATGATATGTGCATAAAGAAACGATGCGTCAATTATAATTAATGGGATGTGCAAATGACATGAATAAATGTAATGACAAGTCCTCAAAACATTCTCTGCATATATCTTCTATTGCATATAAAATAGGAATAAAAGTGCCTATTTTTAATTTCCAAGATTCAAACTTTCATATAAGAAGCCCAACATAAATCTAAAATGCTAGAAATCAAGGTTCCGTTGTATATTAATAGAAGATTAAACAAATTTCTTTAACTGAAAAGTCACAAGAAGTAATTGTCGAACATAGTAATCTCTATAAATTCCTTGAACTTTTACTATACCTAAATATATAGAACATTCTTTTTTTGGTATTATCACGAACATTAGAACCTTGGGGCGAGATCCACTAAGCACGTATTACAAAAAAAGAGTAAAGTACCTGCATGTAACCATGGAGGTCATTCCCGTCCTGAAAAAGAAGACAATGCTAGAATTAGATAACCAAATAAATTCATCCAACTAAAATAGTTACTTTTTGCAGTGAATGAATATTAAAACTCATAGTCGTCTAGCTGATTCAGATGGTGTGAGATACTACGATGAATAGAAATATATTGATTTAACATCAAATAAAAGTAGGGAGATCTTGTAGCATCAGATTATTTCCATTCGTCCAAGATAATTAATAAAACTTGAAAATTGCAATCATCAATGTGACTTCTATACATAGTTGAAGCAGACAAGTGCAGGAAAATATCCAGTTCACTTAATGTTAAGCTCAAACATATTTCTACACCAATGACATGCTCAAGTACATGTCTATAGAGCCTAAAAGATGGATACTTAATTAAAACATAAAAAAATCAAGTATACAATTACTGAGTAAAATGGACTGACTTTAGCCTCTGGTTATGAAGTTTTTTCTTTCACTTACGAGTAATGCACCTTTTTCTGAGTAGTAGAAAATGGCTGGAGGTGATCTGAATGTATATATGGTTAACTAGAGAGAACGATATAAGACTTATATACGAAGCAGTATGGTCAATAATACATAAATGAGCTAAATTGTTTATGCTGCCAAACATGTTTTTAAATTAGTATCGCATCCGTGTTATACATGAATTTATCATATATAATCATCAATCATTGATAATAATCAAACTACGCATTTAACTAGAGCTTAAATTGAGAAAGTGTCAATTTAATAAATAAAAATAAAAACAGTATGAACATAATAAGCATAATTTATCTTAAAATGAAGCCTAGTCATCTCATACACCTTCCTCTTCACTAAATATCATATTCATATGATTCAAGGATTCAAGTATGCACAAGAAAATCTCTAAACCAGATCAAGTTTTTTCTTTAAAAAACAATTGTCTGCTGTAAAAAATAGTGTTATGCTGTCAAAAACAACAATTTTCTGCTGTTAAAAACAGTTTTCTGCTGTCAAAAACAGCTTTTTAGCTTCCAACCATTGTTACTACTAGTAGCATTGCATACTTTCATATATGAATTACTAAACTTTGCAAACATCATAATCAACTAAATAAATAATAATAGAAGCATAATTTAAAGATTATAATTGGTTTGGAAAATACATTTCTTTCAAGAAAAATGAATTGAATTTCCTGTTTTACAAACATAAGAAACAGAGATTTCATTACACTAGCTCATCATAGAATCTTAGCAATGACCAAATAACAATTTGAATAGATGTGCATTAGAGTGGATGGTAAAAATATCAGCAGGTAGCATCTATTCATATATATAGGGCATTGGGTCATTTAGATAGTTGAATGACTATTTAAATATCATCTACGTAAATTAGTTGATGATGGCTACTCATGCTACAGATGAATGAATATATACCACATTGGTATGCAGCCTACAGGTCTCAGTGGAGATATTGGAGCAAAGTCAACTATATTCATTATCAAAATATTGGTATGGGTAGATATTAGCAAGTTTACTTATCTTTCTCTTATCTCTTCTCTTCAAAAGCCCATACACCCCCTTGTGTATAATTCCATTAATCAAGGCACTCTTATCACCCTACTCGAGTGGAAAAACGAAATGCGAGAACAATTTTACAAACATAAGAAACAGAGATTTCATTGCAATAGGTTATCACAGTGTGCCAGAGGATATTAATTAAACAAATTCTCATAAATCTACAAAAATACATACCATATACATAAATCTGCAAAAATACATACCAAATACAGACCATATACCTTTGACAGAAAACGACAAGTGCTCTCAATCAGAGACTGATAAGATTCACGACCACCTCAACCTGCAACTTGGCCACCAAGTGCAGGAATGACTGAAAATGAGTAATAACCATATTTGAGAGAAGCATTTTACAATAAGTATCAATAAATACATCAAACTTAGAAATTCAGAAAAAAAAATAATAGGTATAATTTAAGTTATACTCCCTCCGTCCACGAAAAGTAGTCCATTTGACACATATTCTTTGTCCACCAAATGTAGTCCCATGCACTTTATGGAAACTATCACCCTTCAACTATCACTTAATTACTCAATTTGCCATCAACTTTATTCCTAAACAATCACTTTATTCACAATGGACCCCACAATACCCTATAATACCCTTACTTTATCTACTTTATCTACCATTTTCTTAAAACTTGTGCCCCATCCCCATGTCCCTACTTTTCATGGATGGAGGGAGTATGTGTTATTCTCAATAGTTCTAAGTTCTCTCACCAATAATTCAGCAGTATAGGCAGCATAATAAAGAATCATCAAATTCAATAATTTTATAGACAATAAAAATGAGAATAAGAATGGAAGTAACAAATAAAGAAAATTGCATAAAGGTAATCATATGAATGCTCGTGTCATATTACAATTCCCTTAAGTCATCTAACAACCAGTCTACTAACTGAAACAAGTAATAGTAAATATGCATACACAACCAGTCAACTACCTGCAACCAAAAGATATATATGCCTATAACAGACAAGTATCTTGCTCCACAACATGTTTATGAGAATGAAAACCCCATCATGATGGCTAAACTTTAGTCATAATAATAAGATAAGGTCTGCATCTCCATGAATAACGCCACCACATCTGAACACTTGCTTTTTTTTTTCAAATTATAAAATTATTTCATTTGATCCAGTTTAGTACAAATCTAAATAAGTGCATTTTACATTTTAACCCTTTAATACATATTTACCCACCAATAGTAACCATTCCCTTATGAATACAGAATACCATTCGTACTCATAACTCAAGTTGGATAACTATCAAATAGTTCAAAGGAAAAATCTTTAGTCAATTTCAGTTATTGAGTCATCTTTACTCCCTTTTGTTTGTCTCGTTAATGAATGTTGACTGTGTCCATCTCAAAAATTTCTGGTGCAACTAGTTTTGGACATATTTTCAAAGAACAGAGTCATACACTGCTAAGCTATAAAATATTGACTTTGCATAAAAAATGTTTTCGTCATATAGATTAGCCCAGAAAAAGTTGATGATTCAAAAGAATCAAAACTCTTTTGAGTATAACAATATAGTATTGGAAAACGCATCAAACCATATTACAGTTACTCAATGTAGGTGTAGATGCCAAAACAATTTTAGAGATTATATTCTACTATTTTTCTCCTAGATGAAACACACAAGTTGTACACACTGCCTCAAAACTTATACCTCGACAAACCATAAATATCCAAAAGTTTTAGCAGAATATAATTTCAGAGGTCAGTAGAAGAAAATTGTAACAGAAGCAGAGCAATGATAATATTAAATTCAGAGCCGAATTGATTAATATGAAATATTACCAACTCAAATAGAAACTGGCACCAAATCAAACCACCTATACTGATGAAAGATCAAATTCAAAACAATTTAATGAAGAGAAGAAAAATGCAGAGAACGAAAGATGAGTTGAAATTCCAATTCAAGATGACAGGAAAAATAAAATCTTGCTCCCTAAAATTTTTCAACATCAAACAGCCTCAGACAACCAAATTTTGGACCCGAAACAACACCATTCATAGTAATTTTCACCAAATCACACCACCTATACTTGATGGAAGATCAAAGTAAAAGACATTAATGGAGAGAAGCAAAATGCAGAGAAGGAAAACCTGCAGTACACAGTGACTGGCTTAGCCAGGTCAGTGACAAGCACCGAGTCCACCACATGTATACATTGCTTTGAGTACAAGCTTTAAGTAACTTTGTTCAACTCTTCTGGATTAATATATATATATGTTATGCAATGCAGAAGATAGAGTATTTTATCAAGGATTCTTAAGGTATCATGGATTCCCCCTTGATTTAATAACTCTATGTTTTCCCTCAGCTTTATTTGTCTTCATTGGAAAATACTTACCTGAAGATGGGGGTGTCTATTCACCTCATCTGATTCTCCTAGTCTGCTGCAGTTGTATCAGCTGAGGTCTTCAGCTGATCTTGCTCTTCATGTGCTTGGATCAAGAAGTCCTAGGCTATAGCATAGGGTCTTGAACCTTTCTTCAGCTAGGGGCTTAGTCAAGATGTCTGCTCTTTGAATATCTGTGTGAATTTTCTCCATCTTGATGTCCTTCTTTTCAAGGTGATCTCTTATGAAATGGTGTCGAATGTCGACATGCTTGCACCTTGTGTGGAGGACTGGATTTTGAGTGATGGCAATGGCACTGCTGCTATCACAGTAGATAGGGACTTATCTTGCCTCTACATTGTAATCTTTTAGTTGTTGGACCAGCCAGAGCAGCTGACTACAACAACTTCCAGCTGCCATATATTCTGCCTCAGTGGTGGAGGTTGCAACAGAGGTTTGCTTCTTTGAAAACCATGAAATCAGCTTGTTGCCTAGGAATTGACATGTTCCAGATGTGGACTTCCTATCTATTCTGCATCCACCATAGTCTGAGTCAGAATATCCACTCAATTCTAGATTGTCATCAGCAGGGTACCATAGTCCTAAGTTGACTGTTCCTTTTAGGTACTTGAGAATCTTCCTTGCTGCTTCTAGATGACTTTGCTTTGGGTTTGCTTGAAACCTAGCACATACTCCTACAGCAAAGGTTATGTCTGGTCTGCTGGCTATAATGTATAGGAGAGATCCAATAAGTGCTCTATATTCAGCTTGATCAACTACTTTTCCCGATTCATCTGGTTCCATTTTGAATGAGGTCGTCATTGGAATTCTTGCAGTCTTGCTCTGTTGAGCTTTGAATCTTTTTAATAGGCTCTTGGTATATTTGGATTGATTGATGAAGATCCCTTCTGGACTTTGCTTGACTTGAAGTCCTAGGAAGTAGTTTATCTCACCCATCATGCTCATTTCGAATTTTCCTTGCATTACTTCAGAGAACTTCTTGCACATATCTTGATTGGGTGATCCAAATATAATATCATCTACATAAATTTGCACCATTAGAATGTCTTCTCCTTCTTGTATTCTAAAAAGTGTTCTGTCAACTTTGCCTTTTGTGTATCCATTGTCAAGAAGGAATTGTGACAATGTGTCATACCAAGCTCTAGGGGCTTGCTTCAGACCATAGAGAGCCTTCTTCAGACGATATACTTGATCTCCTTTTTCAAAGCCTGGGGGCTGCTCTACATACACTTCTTCTACCAGAATACCATTTAGGAAGGCACTTTTGACATCCATCTGATATACTTTGAAGCCCATATATGATGCATAAGCTAGAAATAGTCGAATGGCTTCTAATCTGGCTACTGGAGCAAAGGTATCCTTTTGCAACTAGCCCTAGCCCTACTTTATTTCTAGTTATCACATCATTTTCGTCCTTCTTATTCTTGAATACCCACTTTGTTCCTACTACATGGTGGTTTTCAGGACGATCTACCAATTCCCACACTTCATTTCTTTCGAATTGGTTTAGTTCTTCTTGCATAGCAGTGATCCAATTGCTATTAGTCATTGCTTCTTCTATGTCAGCTGGTTCAATGTTGGACAAGAAAGCACACCAGCAGAACATAGAAGACTGGGGGTTCTGATTCAGTTGTCTTCTGGTCTTGACACCTGAGTCTGCTCCTCCTAAGATGAGATTTGATGGATGATTGTTTCTCCATGTATTCCTCACAGGTGTGCCTGCATTGGATGAGCTTGGATTCTCATCTGCTCTAGTGCCATCAGGAGGGTTGACTTGATTTGGTCGATCATCATCTGTATCTTGTGTGTCAAAGAGATCATTCCCCCTTGCATTTGGAATTGTTGCATCTTGCTCAACTTGTGTTTGAGATCTAGTGACAGGTCTATGTGGTTTATCTTCCTCTGGTTCTTCAGGAAATGGTTCATTGACTTCAATGAACTCATCTGGTCTGGACTTGATCACTAGTTTCCTCATCTTTTCTGCAGCTGAGTTTGTTTCTACTGCATTCTTTTCACAAGATTCATCAAAAACAACATGAGGTGTTTTTTCCACAAGAAGGGTTCGCTTGTTGAATACTATAAATGACTTACTAGTAGAGGAGTATCCCAAGAATATCCCCTCATCTGCTTTGGCATCGAAAGCATTCAACTTACTCTTCCCATTGTTGTGAATGAAGCACTTACAACCAAATATGTTAAAGTAAGATACTCTAGGTTTCTTACCTTTCCACAGTTCATATGGGGTTTTCTCATGAATTTTGTGAATACCTGACCTATTTTGAGTGTGACAAGCTGTGTTGATGGCTTCTGCCCATAGTTTATTTGTAGTAGAGAATTCAGCAATGAGTGTTCTTGCAGCTTCTTTGAGTGTTCTGACTCTTCTTTCAGCTACACTATTCTGTTGTGGTGTTCTTGCTACACTCGTCTCATGCTGGATACCATTAGAAGTACAATAGGCAATAATATAAGAGTTAATGAATTCAGTGCCTTTGTCACTTCTAATTTTCACAATAGGTTCTCCTTTCTCTACTTGGATTCTCTTTAGTAGTTCAGGAAGATTTTGCTGAGTTTCACTCTTCTTGTATAGAAAGATCACCCAAGTAAACTTGGAGTAATCATCTACTACAATAAGAGTGTACTTCCTTCCTGTAAGTGTAGTAGGTGTGATTGGTCCAAAGAGATCCATATGGAGTAGTTCCAGAACTCTGCTGGTTGATGCTGTCTTCTTGGTCTTGAAGGAGACCTTTGTTTGCTTTCCTTGTTGACATGCATCACATATCTGGTCTTTACAGTATAGTTCATTAGGCAGTCCATCAACTAAGGATTCCCTTGCTAGCTTGTTCATAGTCTTAAAGTTCAGATGACTAAGGCGTTTGTGCCATAACCAGCTGATATCTTTAGGAGTTTTCACAAGCAGACATGTATCTTTAGGACAGTTGTTCCAATTTGCAAGATACATACTACCTTTTCTAGATCCTGTTAGAAGGTTTTGTTTTGTTCTTTTATCACTTTTGAGACACTCATCTCTAGAGAATTTTACTGAGTAACCAGTGTCACAAAAATGAGAAGCTGATAATAAATTGAATTTCAAACCTTCGACATATGATACATCATGTACCTCAATGTCACCATTTTTCAGGGTGCCATATCCTTTTGTGTTAACGTGCGCGTTATCACCAAAGAAGACTTTTGGACCTTTCTTTTCTGTGTAGTTGGTCAGCAGGGCTTTGGTTCCAGTCATATGAGTTGAGTATCCACTATCTATGTACCAAGTTTCTCCTGCTTGACCTCCTCTTCTGTATAGGTCCCTTCTTGCTTGCAAGAAGAATTAAGTCTTAGGTACCCATTTTCTCTTGGGTCCTTGGGTGTGAGTACTACCCTTGGGGACCCACATATACATTGGTCGTTTAAATAACCTTGAGCATTTGAGTTGTCTCCCATGGGTATCACAAAACCAAATCTTACCAGTTGACACCTTGGTCTGGTCTGATTTGTTAGTTGTGTCAGCTAGGTAACTGTTAGATGGTTTCCTCTTATAGGAATGTGTGTAGATTATCTTCTGACTAGTTACATTAGGCTTGGGTGCATTAGCTGATCGATGCACACGATTATATGGACCATACTCCTCTGTTCTCACAATATCATAAGAGATAGGGGGTGCAAAGAGAACTGATTTGTGTGAAGAAGATTTCTTCTTCTTGGCTGGAGCAGTATACAGCTGAGACTGTCTCAATCGAGATGGTCTAGGCTGTTTGTTACTCTTCTGTATGTGCTTGGGGTTAACTTTTCTCTTGCCATTTTTGGTGTTGAGATGGTTAACCTTAGCTGATACAGATGCCTTCTGGTTCATTGTAGGTTCATTGTGTTTAGAACACTCACCCTTTTCATGTGATCGAGTAGTACACTGGTTAGGTGTACTGCCCTCAGCTGGAGAAGATGTTGATGGACTAAATTCATAACCAAAACCCATCTTGTTACCATTGGATCTATAATATTCACAGATGTTTTCAATAGTAGCAGATGCTTTATTGAACTCTGATATCTTTTGATCAAGGCTTTCCTTCTCCTTTTCTAAGAGCTCTTTTGCTTGGAAGAGATCATCGAACTTGGACTGAAGTGAACGAAATTCCTTGGTTTGTAAGGCTTGAGTCTTTAACATTCCCTCATACAACTGAGTTATTGTGGTATTTTCTTCTTTAAGAAGTTCCACTTCTTTAGTCAATCTTTCATTCATTGTTACCAACTCAGGGGTGTTATCAAACTTAACCTTTTTCAACCTAGCAATTTCTTTCCTTAGGTCCTTGTTCTGTTCTTCCACTTCTACGAAGGCTCTTGTGGCAATATCAAGATCACCTTTTACTTCTATGAAGGCTCTTGTAGTGAACTAATGTGAGATTCTTCCTCATCCTGATCTTCTAGTAGTCATAATCTTCCACTGAAAACTTAGGCAACTTACGCATGTTAGCACTCATGCTGTATGAATTTTCAAAAACAAGTTTTTCAAGAGATGGATCTGTTCAAGAGGACTACTGAAAGACTCCCTCAAGTCTTCTGATAATCTAGAGACAGTAGTCCGTTAGAACCACTTGTTGGTCCCTGAACGAGTAGTGAATGGGATTAAAGTCTAGAGGGGAGGGGTGAATAGACTTTAAAACTTTTTCAAAGGAGTTTGGAACCTCTTCTGATTTCTATGTCAGCTGGACTACAAGTCTGCTGGTCCAGATGACTATAGTAATCTGATGTAGAGCTGTTTCTTCTTTTCCTCCTTCAACCTTCTTTTCCTCCTTTTCTTTTCCCATGATGTAGGTAGAGATGTTTACCTTCCCCCTTGGTAATTCGAATAATTCCTTGAGGATATCCCTAGTGACTTTAACCTTGTGTCCACCCATGATACTTTCAACATACGAACCTTTTGCCACAACGTTCGATTAGAAAGTCAGCACATCTTGTTCATACACATTCGTTGGTGCTGCTTCCAGAAATTCACGAAGATTCAGATTGATGCATCGAAGAAGGATTTCCTTGTTCTCAGCAATGTGTTTGCCCTTGAAAAACAGAGCGTTCTCAGTGGATATCTTCCCTTCTTTCGACCACTTTGCTGCATCTAGAGTGCCTGTGATCTTGGTCTTCTCATCAAATATTTCAATGATTGCCATTCTAAATGTTGGTTTGTAGGTTTAGAGAGCTTTTGAGAGAATTTTCAGAACGAGAGAGGTTGAGTGCGATTGAGTTTTGTGAGCGAAATGGTTTGAGAGAGGGTTTAAAGGTTGCTTATATACTCAAGCAAATCTCGAATTGAGTAGTGATCCAACGGTCAAAAATGATTTAATGTGGAGTAACACCCAAGAATTTCCTTCTTCATCTTCAGCCCTTCCTTTAATTTTACCGGCTAAATATGCCATGTGTCAATTGTTGATTCGCTGGCAAAATAGTAATTGAGTACTAATGACATCATTACCAAAAATAGCCGTTGAGACTAAATTTTTTTAGTAAACTTTTGATCATTCAAGGCCGTTTTCTATAAGTAAAATTCATTCCTTATATAGGTTGAATTCCTTAATTACATTCAGAAACAAGTCTAGAATGAATTACATGATCAAACAAATAATCATTAGTCCTTTTGTTGATTTAGAAGTGATCTGATCAGAAGAGTAAAGTCTTCTGATTTTCTTGAAAAGTCTGCTGATTTTTCTTGAAAGTCTTCTGGTCAGCTGAGTTGGTCTTCTGATCAACTGAGTAGAAATTTTGAGTTGCTGAGTAAATCTTCTGTGAGAGTTTATCCAACCTGATTTGATGGATCTTTCAGCAATTCCCCCTTAACCATGTGGTACCATTTTAACAATATGTAGCTGGTCAGCCTGGATGGTATTCCACTGGTTCAGGTTGCCTTCAACATCGGATGGTCCATCACCATCAGATGGTGATGTGCCAAAAATTACACAGATGGATTAGATATCCTTGGAGTTAGATATCCGAATTCCCGAACGCGTATTACTGATCCGGGTATGCTGCTTCCTTTGAAATGATCCTACAGAACCTGCAAAAGACACGCCGGAGGGGAGTCCGGCGCGGACACTCCGATGCCTAATTCAGTATAGGGGTTTCAGTATATCATAGGGACCTAAGAGTCCTCGATTTATCAATGGGGTTCTCGAAGGATATCAACGTATTTAATAAGAAGCGTAATAAGTCTGATAAATATTAGAGATCGTAACCTAGGAATGTCCATGGGTTTACTTATTTATAGAGGAATCATACCTGAGGGGAAGTTAGTGTTTCACCTTATTTCGGACCTGTATTTCCTTTTGCCTTTGACTCGGCCCAGCTGAGTTGACAGAATCTCTCCACTCTCTTAATCCCGGAAAGACCGCGACCACTCCCCCTAGTGGGCTTCCTCCGTTGGGATAAGGGAAGAATGAATCTTCCTTTATCCAGCCTTAGTCCGTTTTGCGCGGGACTTCTCCTAAACTCTCGGACTACCAATTCTCATCAGGATTGGGTCTTCCTGATATCTCTCCCCTGGGTGGAGCTCCCTCCTGAGGGACATCCAGAATAGATTCTTTATCCGGAGAATGCTCCTTAAACCCCTATCTTCTTATTTCATCTTATCATTAATACACGTGTCGACTTCCTATAGAATGACAATTTTAGGCCGCATCATCTACTCCCCCCTACTCTAAAAAAAAGGAGCATATCTTTTGTGAGAGTAGGAGTCAGGCACGGAGGCGTTTCCGGAGAGACATGTATTATTCTTGCTTCGGAGAGGAGTTTCAAAAGTATTTTCCTTCGGAGATTTTTCCCGCCCCTAGTTCCGAAAAAACGCTTCGAATTCTGCGCCTGGGTCCCACACAGTCGCAATTTTCTCTCTCTTGCTAGTTTCTCGAGGAGAAATCTCGATTCTAACCCCCTTTTCCTATTCACTTCACGCATCTTCCTTTCAAATTTCATCTTCTCGAAAGTTCCCCATTATTTTCCATTTTCTCCTTCAGGCGTCTCCTTCCCCAGGTCTCCTCGTCGCCGGTCGCCCAGTCCGACTTCGTACTTCTCCTAACAAGGTAACCTAGCTAACTTCATTTTCTTTTTTAACACTACTTTGTCAATGTCTTCTCCTAATTTTCCACCCGAATCTTTCGAACCAAATCCTTCCGAGTCAACCCCGTTTCCGATGGGGAGCCCTGAAAATAGGATTTCAACTTCTCTAATCAACGATACCCATCTAGCCAGTCTATTCAGGCCCAAGTCTTTCCGCCGGAGTACACCCTCTGAATTCCTCGCTCAGATGAACGCCCCGATTTTCCTGGGCCCCAAACCCTAGCTTTTTTTGAAGCTCAAATTAGGGCGGGTCTTCGATTTCCTGTTCACCCCTATTTGGCCTCCATATCCACTCGCATGCAAATCCCCCTCAATCAATTCACTCCGAATGCTATCCGCACTATGATAGGGTTTTATATTTTGGTGAAGGGGAATGGCGGTGAGCCTTCTACCGAATTATTTCTGAGTCAACACTCTTGCAAGTTGAACGACGACTTTTTCTATGCTTGTGGGAGAAGGTCTCGTGCTTCCAAATTCATGACAAAACTCCATGAAGAAGAGTCATCTTGGAGGGATTATTATATTTTTATCACTAACCCCACCGATTGGCCGTTTCCCCACGAAAATTGGATATATCATAATCCGGGAATACCTCTTCCTCCTCCGAAAACTTACTCTGTCTCAAACCACACTGTTATGACTAATCTCAATGCTCATGTCCGCCAACACGATTTTTTCGATGTGCTTGGTATCTGCAAAAACCCTCGCATCCTCTCTCATTTTGGATTCTGTCCCCAGGATTTTCCCTTAGAACCTCGAAATGGTAAAAAATTCCTTGTTCTTGTATTTCGATTTTTGCATGTGTCTATTTTTCTGAATTCTGAAAATTTCTTGGTTGCCTACAGCAATGAGTTGGTTGACTCATATTTCGTGGGATGCTCCTGCTCTTGGAATGGTGAAGGCACCTGCAGTGACTGCCCCTGAAGACCTCCCTAAGGCTCCTCAAGCCCCTGCTCCGGCTCTAGAGAGTTCTGTAAAGACCCCGGCCCCAAAGAGTTCTACCAAGGCTCCTCCTCTCCCTAGCTCTTCTACCCAAGTCCCAGACACTGTCTCTAGGAGGACTCGTTCAGCTACAAATGCTTTCTTCTCTGACTGCGGCACTTCTAAAAAGAAAAAGGGGAAGACTGCTCGGGCTCCTGCTGAGAAAGGAGTCCCCCTTTCTACCTCTTACGAACCTCTTCAGCATCTCATCAGTCGATGTCCTCCTCCTTCCAACACCGAGCTCTCCGACAAGCTTCTCCCTGAAGATCAACTGCTTCGCGACGCTCATCTTTTTTCTGAGGTATTTCCCCTTATCTTTATGGCATCTAACTTCTTCATCTGTTAAACATTACTTCTTCTCGTCATGCAGTTCGGCCTTGTCTACGCTAAAATATTTGACCAAGGTGTTGAAATGGTTACCGAGAATGAACTCCTTCGAGCTGAGGCATCCTCTTTTCAGTCAACTCTTAAAGGTGTCACCGCGGAGAAGGATAAAGCTTAAAAGCGGGCTCAAGCTTTGGCTGAGGAGCTGCCTCTTCTCCGGGCTCAAAGCAAGCAAGAGGCAGCTAAGGTCAGGCATCTGGAAGAGGAAGTGGAACAAATGGGAACAGAGATGAAGCGGATGGAGCGCGAACTGCCGGATGTTGGAGTGCAGACCTGCATCAAATCCCTGTTCACCTCTTCCTTGGGCCAATAATTCTTGGGGACTCTCCATACTCAGTGGCTGTCCAGCATTTTAAAGAGCTCGAGCTTCCTATGCACTATGGGGCCACATATTCCTCATTTCATCGACCACGGCTTCAGCAATGCCGTGGCCGAGCACTCAGCCCCAGGGTTCGATGGGACCTACTCTCGTGCCTTCCGTCTGGACAAGCTTGCTCCCCCTCCCAAATTCTTAGGGGATCCGGCGGAGGATAGTCCTTGGTGGTTGCTCGGAATGAATCAGGCCATTGCCAAATTACAAGCGGCCAAGGTGGGTATGGCTGAGCTAGAGCCTCTGGAGCAGTTGGTCTATCCTTATGTCTCTGCCCCTAAGACTGTAGCAGAAACAGATGGAGAAAAGGGTGTTGAGGCTACCTTAGGAGGAGGAGAGGGCCCAGAGGAGGGGGGTGGATCTAGCAGTCATGCCGCTGCTGAGGAAGCTGCTGGCGAGGAGGCTGCTGTTGAGGAGGCTGTTGCTGAGGGGGCTGTTGCCGAAGGGGCTGCCACTGGAAAGGCTTCTTAAAATTCGTGTTTCCATGGTCATAACAAACATTTTATCTTTTGTTTTGCTACACTCTTTTAATTTCTGCTCGTAATACTTGCTTTTCTTATACTCCGTAGGGGACCCCACACTCCTGGATATGTGGGGGTTTTTTGTAGTAATCGTGTTAGCTTCATACTACTTGTTTATTGGCATGTCTTTTCTTTTCTGCTTACACGGGCAACCTATAAGACCAGTAAAGAATATGGTTGAGATGTGCCCTTTTCCTCCCCCCTTGTTGGTATTGTAGGTTGCACCATTATTGTCTCTTGGTTACATAACCTTCAAAGAATTTCCTCAAAAAATTTAGGGAATCTCTCACCCTTTCAAGGGATCACCTCTAGTTTCAGGCGGCTCGAGGGGGTTTTCTTCGGCTTCTAGGCTTCTATCTATCTTTTCTTTCTTTTTGTAGATAGAATCTTGGGGAATGATTTTGTTTCATGAAAATTTTGTTTTCTAGGTAACCCTCTTAGGTCTTGATTATGGGGAGATGCTTTCCAACTCTCCTTGGCCTTTAGGCCTCTGAATGTCTCTCATTCTCATTCTTAAAAGATTTTAATTCATAAAATCCTTCTTTTCATTAAGTAACCCTTTTGGGTCTCAAGTATGGTGAGGAACTCTGCGTAGCTCCTCGGCCTCTAGGCCTCTGAGTGTTTCTCACTCTCATTCTTAAAAGATTTTGATTCATAAAATCCTTATTTTCATTAAGTAACCCTTTTGGGTCTCAAGTATGGTGAGGAACTCTTCGTAGCTCCTCGGCCTCTAGGCCTCTGAGTGTTTCTCACTCTCATTCTTAAAAATATTTTGATTCATAAAATCCTTCTTTTCATTAAGTAACCCTTTTGGGTCTCAAGTATGGTGAGGAACTCTTCGTAGCTCCTCGGCCTCTAGGCCTCTGAGTGTTTCTCACTCTCATTCTTAAAAAGATTTTGATTCATAAAATCCTTCTTTTCATTAAGTAACCCTTTTGGGTCTCAAGTATGGTGAGGAACTCTTCGTAGCTCCTCCGCCTCTAGGCCTCTGAGTGTTTCTCACTCTCATTCTTAAAAAGATTTTGATTTATAAAATCCTTCTTTTCATTAAGTAACCCTTTTGGGTCTCAAGTATGGTGAGGAGCTCACCGTAGCTCCTTGGCCTCTAGGCCTCTGAGTGTCTCTCACTCTCATTTTATCATGTTCATGCATCATATACTCTAATGAGAGAAAGATAATCAAAACGTGATAACTCTGTATAATTCTTTTTCAAAAGGAATAAAGCTTCATTGTTTAATATCAGTTTTCAACATAGGCCATAGATAACCTACGCCAGTCTCATTAAAAACCTCTCTACGGAAAAACCCCAAAGGGGAAACCCGTAAAGAGGGAAAAAGAGCTCCGGTGAAGCTACTCAATACATTAAATAGAATAGGAATTAATGCAAAAATCACAAATGGTCTCAAGACCTTACATTTTCTTCAAACAAAGAACCTCTTCAAATGGCAAACATTCCAAGGTCTGGCTATATCGACTCCCTCCATGCTCTGCAATCTATAGGCTCCTCCCTTCAGTACCTGTGTGATTTTATAAGGCCCCTCCCAGTTGGGCTCCAGTTTTCCCGTATTCTTTAGAGCATCAGCTCTCCTTAATACCAGGTCCCCCACTCTAAAGGATCTCGGGATCACCCTTCGGTCATATGCAGCTTTAATTTTGCTCTTGTATCTCTCTGCACGTACTCGAACCATCTCTCTTTCTTCTTCCATTAAATACAGGGCCTCCCTCATCAGCCTCTCATTTTGATGTTCTTCGAATTGGGCAATTCGGTGGGACTGCAGCACGGCCTCTGGAGGTATCACCGCCGCAGCTCCGTAGACCAGCTGGAAAGGGGATTCTCCAGTTGCTGTCTTTGGGCTAGTTCTATAGGACCATAGCACATTGTCTAACTCGTTCACCCATCCTCCACCTATTTTCGTCATCCTTATCCGAATAGCATCTACTATCGTTCGATTAGTAACTTCCACCTGCCCATTAGCTTGAGGATGAGCTACGGAGGTAAATCTTTGTATTATGTTTAGTCTTGCGCACCATCCTCGTACATTTTCTCCATTGAACTGTGTCCCATTGTCAGAGACCAGTATCCTGGGTACTCTGAATCTGCAGCAAATCTACTTTCCCAGGAACCTAATCACATATTCCTCATCTATTGTAGCTAGAGGGGCGACTTCGACCCATTTGCTAAAATAATCTACTGCTACTATCAAAAAATTTCTTCCTCCCGAGGCTGGGGGGAAGGGCCCCACCAAATCGATTCCCCATTTAGCGAAAGGACACGGAGAGTGCATAGCTCCCATCTCTTCCGCAGGAGTCCTTATCAAGGGACCATTTTTCTGACATTTTGCACATTTCTTTACGAATCATCCTTCGTCATGGAGGGCCAATATAACCCGGCCCTCAAGGCTTTCTTCACCACTGTTTTATATCCCTCATGACTAGCCACATTTCCTTTATGAATTTCTTTGAGTGTGTACGCCGCTTCTCGGGTTGATATGCACCTCAAGTATTGTTGGGTAAATGACTTCTTGTATAATCGCCCTCCGATAATACAGTATTTGATCCTAAGAGCTCGAGCTTCTCGGGTGGTAGGGGCATCTGCCCCTCTGGTGAGTTCCGTCCAGATATCTTTCCTCCAATCATCTCCTTCCTCGATGGAACCAATGGGGCTCCCGAGAGCCTCTCTTTCTGCTACCACCAAGGTCACCGTTCCATGTCCATCAAATTCTGTGGAACTGGAAAGTTTGGAGAGGCTATCAGCCTGTACGTTCTCCTCTCAATGTACTTGAATCACCTTACAATCTTGGAACTTGCCCATCATATCTTTAGCCCGTTCCAGGTAAGCAGCCATTCTATTATATTTAGCTGCATATTCTCCATTTACCTGTTGAACAACCAATTGGGAATCGGAATATAGAATTACCTTTAGAGCTCCCAACTCAACCGCCATCTCCATTCCTCTGATCAGAGCCTCGTATTCTGCTCCATTATTTGAAGTTATGAATTGGAATCTCACTGCAAATTGTAGGTCCTCTCCTTGGGGGCTCACTAGCATTATCCCCGCTCCACATCCGTTCAAAGTCACTGAACCATCCACATATATCTTCCATCCCTCTGCTTCTTCTGGTTTAGTAGATTCTTAGATGAAATCAGACAAAGCTTGGGCTTTGATGGCCCTCCGTGGCTCGAAGTCCACATCATATTCTTGGAGCTCTATTGCCCATCTCACCATCCTTCCTGAGAGGTCTGCTCGGCCAATAACCTGTTTCAACGAGTAATTAGTGCGGACCAGTATTTTATAAGAGAGGAAATATGGGCGCAATCTCCGCGCCGTAAATACTACGGCCAGAGCAGCTTTCTCGATTTCTGAGTATCGAGCTTCAACTCCTTGAATGACCTTACTGACGTAATAGATAGGATGTTTGATAGATCCTTCTTCTTTAACTAGGGCTGTGCTCAATGAGAATTCCCCTACGGAGAGATACAGAATGAGAGTATCTCCTGGAGAAGGTTTAATCAACTTCGGCAACTAAGACAAGTGACATTTCAGATCCTCGAAGGCCTTCTGGCATGTTTCATTCCACTCGAACTTGGCCCCTTTCTTGAGAATTTTGAAGAAAGGGTGACTTTTCTCGGCGGACCTGGCAATAAATCTACTCAACGCTGTGATTCTCCCATTGAGCGTCTGGAGTTCTTTCACGTTCCTCGGTGGCCGCATGTCCAGTACAACCTTTACTTTAGCTGGATTCACTTCTATTCCTCTTTGAGTAACCATGTATCCGAGGAATTTCCCCGATTTCACCCCGAAAGAGCACTTGGCCGGGTTCAATTTGATACCATTTTCTCGAATCACCTAGAAAATCTCCTCTCGGTCCTCCACATGCTGATCTGCTTTTACACTTTTGGCCAACATATCGTCCACATATATTTCCACATTTCTTCCTATTTGTCCTTGAAAGACGGCGTCAACCATTCTTTGATATGTTGCACCGGCGTTGATTAACCCGAATGGCATTCGGACATAACCAAATGTTCCACACGCTGCTATGAGGCACACTTTGGGGACATCTGAGGGGTTTAGCTGGATCTGGTGGTACCCTTGATATGCATCCATCATACTTAGTAGCTCGAAGCCAGAAGTCGCGTCCACCAACTGGTCTATCCTCGGCAGTGGATAATGGTCTTTAGGGCATGCCTTGTTGAGGTCTCTGAAGTCAATACACATTCTCCATTTCCCTCCCTCTTTAGGTACTAATACCGCATTGGAGAGCCATTCTGGGAATTGTACTTTCACAACGTGTCCTGCCTTTAATAATTTCTCAACTTCTACTTTCACGATACTGTTCTTCTCAACTCCAAAGTTTCGTAACTTTTGTTTCACCGACTTTGCCTTTGGGTCAACGTTAAGACAATGTATGGCTATCTCCGGAGGGACACCTGTCATGTCAGCTGGAGAAAATGCAAATATATCGGAATTTCGACGTAATGTAGAGATTACCTTCTCTGTCAGTTCAGGTCCCAGCTGGGTGCCTATCTTAGTGGCAAAGCCGACTTTCCCTGGGAAGAGCTCCACATTCATCAGCTCCTCATCTGTTTTAACGTTTACCTGTTCAGGTACTACTCCTTCCACTTTCTTTTTCTTTAACTCAGGGTCGTCTCCTCTCGTCCTCTCCAGGCCCTTGGTTAAAGCTCTGTCCGCCATCTTTACAGACTCCGCATAGCACTTTCGTGCCTGATATTGATCTCCTCTCACTTCCCCCACTCCTCCAGCCGTAGGAAATTTCATTTTCATATGAAATGTTCAGATGACCGCTTGAAAGAGATTCAGGCTGGGTCTTCCCATCACTATATTGTATGATGAGGGAATATCCATAATGAGGAACTCCACCAGATGGACCTTTTGAGCTGGAGCGTCCCCCAATCCTACCTGTAACATCACAGACCCTAAGGGTTGGATGGCCCCTCCGGAGAAACCGTATATGGAGGTATCTACAGGTCGCAGCTTCACACTCAGCTCCATCCTTTTGAAGCACTCAAAAAACATAATATCAGCCGAGCTTCCCGTGTCTACAAAGATTCGGGCGACATCAAACCCAGCTATATCTATAGTGATCACCAAGGCGTCATTGTGATCCTCCTTAATTTCCTTTATTTCCTCCGGCCCAAATTTGATATTGGGCGTCTCTGTCATGCGTCCTACTTCTTTTAGTAGACTTCCCTGTCCAACTCTTAGAGCTCGAACATTCTGCTTTCTTTTTCGGAAGGAATCTCTATCTGCGGGACCTCCCACAATTATGTGTATTACTCCTCTTTTTGGCGGCGGAGGAGGCATATCTTCGGCCGCCTCTTTGGACTCCTTTTCTTCCGGTTTCCTTTCATGTTCCTTCCGCTTCTGCCCTCGAGGGCCCTGCCTATCTCTGAATATAAACTCTTTCAGATGCCCCGCCTGGATCATCCTTTCAATATCATCTTTCAGATGATAACATTGGTTTGTGTCATGTCCATATTCATTGTGGAATCTGCAAAATCGATCGGATTTGGACTTCTAAGGGCCCCGATTCCTGGAATAAAGGAATTTCAAGTCGGGATGATCTCCTGCTACCTCCAGTACTTTGACAGGTTCTATTCTCAAGGGTGTGTACTTATCAAACCTTCCGCGAGGGCCGGAACGGGAACCTCCAGATGGATTGTTGTTTCCCGTTGGACCGGAGGTCCAAGAGACCTCTGGACTGGAACGTCTGGAGGGGCCCTCTCTCCTTCTCTCTCGATCTTGTGGCCTAGCCTCCAGTCTCTTGGCTTTACGAACCTCCTCCAAGGTGAGGTATTTCTCTGCTCTGTGTAGTAACTCATCAAAGTTCTTGACTGACTTCTTAGCCAAGGAGGAGAAGAAGTCTCCATCACGCAATCCGTTAGTAAGAGCATTGATCTTCACCTCCGGAGAGGCTGTAGGGACCTCCAGAGCTGCTTGATTGAACCTTCGGAGAAAGGCTCTCAAACTCGCGTTCTCCCCTTGCCTCAGATTGAAGAGGGTCAGAGTGGCCCGCGGCTGCCTCCGGGCACTTGCAAATTGATGAAGGAATAATTCACTGAACTCCTCCCAGGATCGAATGGTATTGGGTTCCAGTTGGGTGAACCACTGTTGTGCTGCTTTTGCCAAGGTAGTCAAGAATACTCTACACTTGATTCCCTCTCCATATCGATGTAATAAAGCCGCATTCTCAAATCTTAGTAGGTGTTCGTACGGATCCGCCGTCCCATCGTATTCAAAATTGAGGGGCTTGAAGTTGAATGGCAGTTCATCCTGTAATATGTTAGGAGAAAACTGACATCCATAAACATAAGCAGATCTACCTGCTCGGTTAGTCATCTGTTTCCTCATATCCCTCATTTCCTTCTGTAGGGCCTGCAGTTGGTCGCTGACCGGTTGTTGGGATATGAATATCCTTAGTTTAGTTTTGATAAACCAAATCAAACATGTAATAAGATAAGTTGTATTGTATAGACAACTTTATTATACATCTTGTAATAGATAGGACTCTGGTTAAAAGAGAAGACATGTCAATGCTCAAGAAGAGAAGAGAAGACCAAGACCAGAAGTCTCCTGATTAGATGAGCTGAACTCATCTTACAGGATAAGAAGAGTAAAAACAGCTGAGTAAAGACAGCAGAGTAAAGACAGCAGCTGAGAAGAAACAGCAGCTGTGTAAAGACAGCTGAGTAAAGACAGCAGCTGAGAAAAAACAGCAGCTGTGTAAAGACAGCTGAGTAAAGACAGCAGAGTAAAGACAGCAGCTGAGAAGAAACAGCAGCTGTGTAAAGCCAGCTGAGTAAAGACAGCAGCTGAGAAGAAACAGCAGCTGTGTAAAGACAGCTGAGTAAAAACAGCAGAGTAGAAGTCTTCTTACCAGCAAAATAGAAGTCTTCTTACCAGCAGAGTGAAGTCTTCTTACCAGCAGAGTAGAAGTCTTCTTACACAATTAAAGGAAGACCAATCACAGCTGAAATCAAGGATTGACAAGATATGTGCACAAGAAAGGAAAGTCAAAGATATGATTGAAATTAAATGACAATGGTAATATTCAATCATATCAAATCAAGAGATTGTCAATTCCTCAATTAGTGGAGATTTGAATTGCTATCATCCAACGGTAACATTCAAACATCAACACTATATAAATGAGCTCATACATCATTGGGAGAAGTGAAGAGGTGTGAGATGCAGAGGTCGAGCAAAGTGCTTAAAGTCCAAAAATAAGAAGAGCTCAAGAAGATCATTCATGAAGATTCAACACGCATCACCTCATCCCCAGTGAGTGAACTCATACCATCTAAGCCAGTTTAACCACTCATATATATCCATAGCTTAGAGAGAATTTCCCAATCCTAGCATGAGGCTAAAACAGATTGTAAGGGAAATTCTCACCTAGTTCATATACACAAAACCCACCTTCTACCATAAAACCCTAGAAGTCAAGTTGAGTGTTCGTCACTGTAAAGAGTCCAAGTGCTCTATAATCACTTGTGGAGTTCAAGTGCAAGTGCTTACAATCACTTATGGGGAAGTGCAAGTGCTTACAATCACTTGTGGAGACCGCAGCAGTTAAGGAAATGGCTCAGATCTCAAAGTCCTACCCTTGGGACTATAAAGGACAAGACCCTTGTAATTTTTGGTAAATTAAAGGGATTAAACATCACGTTAGGACGTGAGAGTGGACGTAGGAACGTATATCCGAACCACTATAATTTACATTTCTGCACTTTACATTTCAAGTCTTTTCATACATATTTGTGTATAAACTATTTTACACACTGTATTTATTAAATAGACGAGTATAATATTTATGGGCACACTACAGTTCCGCACTTAACTCCGATAAGTAATTAATCAGTCGACTAACTAGTCCTAGGCCCCTAGTGAAATCAGCGGACTAGTTACTTTGAAGAGTTAGTTTATTTTCCACACAATCAGCAGACATCAAGTCAGCTGATCTTACACTCGTCTCAGGGACCAACACCGGTCCTGGGCATGTATCATCTGTACTTTCTTCTACTTCGGGGAGCTCCATCTCTCGAGATGCCAGGTCTGCATTCCTTCTTGTGTTCCGAGGGGGAACACTTCTTTCTGCTCGAGAAGGCACTTCCTCGTCCCCTTCTGCCCGCACTCCTGCATCTTTGGAGAATACTTGGGAGGCCCCTGGTGCCTCTTCTTGGGGTCTCAGAGTACGTATATCCGCATTCATCGGTGTAGTTCTTGGGACCTGACCTCCTTGAGCCGCGAAAGCTCTTTCTACAGCCTGCTTAATAAGGGCATTCAATTGGTCTGGAGAAACCAGGCATGGTTCTGGGTTTGGAGTATCCCCCTGTCGGGGATCTGAAGTCCGGACCGCTGGGGCTTCCGTGATCGCCGTTATCCCTTCTCCGATCGGCAGGGGATGGTTTTCATCACCCAAGCCCGGGGTTGGTGTCAAGGGCGGATTTGATCCGGAAGGGACATGAATTGGGTCCTTTTCTCGGCCTCCCTTCGGTGTGGGATCAGTCGGCAAAGGGGGGTTTTCTCCTGGAACAGTTTTCTTCCCTAAAGTAGGCGTGATTGTGTTATTTCCTCCGCCCATCGCTCGAACAAATAGAAATTCGTGAGAAGATCTCTCAAATCGTTCCCACAGACGGCGCAAGTTGATGTGCCAAAAATTGCATAGATGGATTAGATATCCTTGGAGTCAGATATCCGAATTCCCGAACGCGTATGAATGATCCGAGTATGCTGCTTCCTTTGAAATGATCCTCCAGAACCTGCAAAAGACACACCGGAGGGGAGTCCGGCACGGACACTCCGATGCCTAAGTCAGTATAGGGGTTTCAGTATATCACAGGGACCTAAGTGTCCTCGATTTATCAATGGGTTTCTCGAAGGATATCAACGTATTTAATAAGAAGCGTAATAAGTCTGATAAATATTAGAGATCGTAACCTAGGAATGTCCCTGGGTTTACTTATTTATAGAGGAATCATACCTAAGGAGAAGTTAGTGTCTCCACTCTCTTAATCCCGGAAAGACCGCGACCACTCCCCCTAGTTGGCTTCCTCCGTTGGGATAAGGGAAGAATGAGTCTTCCTTTATCCAGCCTTAGTCCGTTTTGCGCGAGACTTCTCCTAAACTCTCGGACTACCAATTCTCATCAGGATTGGGTCTTCCTGATATCTCTCCCCTGGGTGGAGCTCCCTCCTGAGGGACATCCAGAAGAGATTCTTTATCCGGAGAATGCTCCTTAAACCCCTATCTTCTTATTTCATCTTATCCTTAATACACGTGTCGACTTCGTATAGAATGACAATTTTAGGCCGCATCAGATGGGTTGTAGCATCTAATGTGTCCTTGTTGAATTTCTTCGCCTCTCTTGTAGGAGGGAGAAGATTGGAAGGTGCTTCAATGGAGTGTGAAGAGAAAGGCAGGAACTTGGTCTTCTAGATTGGTTTTGACAAGGTAGCATTTGATAACAAGCTCTCCATGTGGAACTCCCCCCTGGAGAAGAAGCTCTGCTTGTTTGCTACTTTGTCCTCTGCATCTCTCCTTCCTTTTCTTTTCAACAAGAACGTGTCTCCTTTCTTTTCTTTTCAAAAAGATGTGTATGTTGAGTGAGCCAAGTATGCTGATCTGCATCATCTCCATCCTCTAGACAGATCTTCATCTCCTTCACCCAAGATCTTGGTTGAGGGATGATGTCCATGCCATCTCTTCTTTTGATTTTTTCCATACCTGAAACAAAAACAATAGTTAGTGATTTGTGTTCTTAGGTATTCCCATAACTGCCTCCTTTTATAGAGGTAGAAATGAGGTGGTGGAGAGAAAGATGACAAAAGTATCGAGTTGATAGATCTGAATTTCTGAAAAGTTACTTCTTAAGACCAACAATGAGATTCTTGGTCTAAGGGTTCACATTTAAAGATATTCAGACTTTATCTTGTGGAATGCAGGAATTTATAGATTTTGAACATGAGTTATTTGAAGTCCGTACTTAGCTTGCATACTGTTAAGTCGGTGAGGATGGTGTATTAAAGTATTTTATGAAAAATAGTTTATTATTATACACATGTATACATTGCTTTGAGCACAAGTTCTAAGTAACTTTGTTCAACTCTTCTAGATAAATATATATATATTATGAAGTGCAGATGATAGAGTATTTTATCAAGGATTCTTAAGGTATCATGGATTCCCCCTTGATTAAATAACTCTGTGTTTTCCCTCAGCTTTATTTGTCTTCATTGGGAAAATACTTACCTGAAGATGAGGGTGTCGATTCACCTCATCTGATTCTCTTAGTCTGCTACCACAGGTGTATCAGCTGAAGTCGTCAGCTGATCTTGCTCTTCATGTGCTTGGATCAAGAAGTCCTAGGCTGTAGCATAGGGTCTTGAACCTTTCTTCAGCTATGGGCTCTTTGAATATCTGTGTGAATTTTCTCCATCTTGATGTCCTTCTTTTCAAGGTGATCTCTTATGAAATGGTGTCGAATGTCGACATGCTTGCACCTTGTGTGGAGGACTGGATTTTGAGTGATGGCAATGGCACTGCTGCTATCAAAGTAGAGAGGGACTTCTCTTGCCTCTACATTGTAATCTTTTAGTTGTTGGACCAGCCAGAGCATCTGACTACAACAACTTCCAGCTGCCATATATTCTGCCTCAGTGGTGGAGGTTGCAACAGAGGTTTACTTCTTTGAAAACCATGAAATCAACTTGTTGCCTAGGAATTGACATGTTCCAGATGTGGACTTCCTATCCATTTTGCATCCACCATAGTCTAAGTCAGAGTATCCACTCAATTCTAGATTGTCATCAGCAGGGTACCATAGTCCTAGGTTGACTGTTCCTTTTAGGTACTTGAGAATCTTCCTTGCTGCTTCTAGATGACTTTGCTTTGGGTTTGCTTGAAACCTAGCACATACTCCTACAGCAAAAGTTATGTCTGGTCTGCTGGCTGTAAGATATAGGAGAGATCCAATTAGTGCTCTATATTCAGCTTGATCAACTGCTTTTCTAGATTCATCTGGTTCCATTTTGAATGAGGTCATCATTGGTATCCTTGCAGTCTTGTTTTGTTGAGCTTTGAATCTTTCTAATAAGCTCTTGGTATACTTGGATTGTGTTGGGATATAAATTCACCCTAAGCCCCACTTGATGTTAGAATAGTTTTGATGGTCAAAACACTTAGAGTTTATAAATGTAATAGGATCAGTTGACTTGTATAGAACAACTTAGACTAGTCTTGTGTAATCAACTGAATTGATATCAGCTGATCAGCACAGCCCTGGCTTACATGCCCATCCTCAAGATGAGAAGAGTAGAAGACATGAAGACTAGAAGATCCTTGAAGACCGGACAAGTAAGGTGCTTGTATACCTACTTATCTGATGGAGTCCAAGTAGAAGATGGCCTAAAACAGCACAAGGAATTGCCAGATCAGAAGAGTGTTACTCGACTGATATCAGAAGACATAAGGCCAGACGAGTAGTCAGAAGACTATGAGTGAAGATCAGAAGACTATGTACTCGTTCAGGACTCGGTTGATTCCAAAAGTCATCTTGCAATTCAAATGAAGACTTACCTTACTTAGAAGATTGACATGATCCCAGGATTGAAGCAATCAAGCGGCTGGAATCAAGGAATCAAGCCAATATGGAAAGATTGCCCCAACGGCTAGTTGCAGCAATCGCCACTATAAATACAAGAGGATGAGAAATCACAAGACACGAAGTCACAACGTGAGAATTCAACAAGCTAAATAAGAAAGCAAGCATAAAGCCATATTGTATTGAGAGTTCTCCAAGAGCCCAGAAACCATTAGAACACCTCTAGCTCTTAAGTGATTTCTATCCAACAAAAGAACCTGAATCATATTCATTTTGTATATCCATTAGTTGGATATGTTCAAAAACCCCAAAACCCCCACCATAAGGTTAAGTTTTTGAACCCCTGCAAAGTGCAAGTGCTTACAATCACTTGTGGAGACCGTAGCAGTTAGGACTGCTCAGATCTCAAAGTCCTACCCTTGGGACTATAAAGGACAAGACCTTGTAATTTTTTGTAAATTAAAGGGATTAAACATCACGTTAGGACGTGAGAGTGGACGTAGGAACGTATATCCGAACCACTATAAATCTGGTGTCTTTTACATTCTGCACTTTACTTTATTGTTTTTACTTATATTTTTATAGTGCATACTGTGTTTTCAACTCTATTCAAACAAGGCTATAATCTTCAAACCAGCATCAGCTGAGGTTTTCATTAAGTAAACAAGTTGGTACTTTCAAAAGAAACTAAAGAACGAGTCTAAACAAGGCCTACTAAACTTCCGCATATAATCTCTTCATCAGATCACTATAGTCATCTGGACCAGCAGACTTGTAGTCCAGTTGATATAGAGATCAGAACAGGTTCCCAAACTCTCTTGAAAAAGTTTTAAAGTCTATTCACCTCTCCCCTTTAGACTTTAATCCCATTCACTACTCGTTCAGGGACCAACAAGTGGTATCAGAGCAGTGGTTCTAACGGACTACTGTCTCTAGATTATCAGAAGACTTGAGCGAGTCTTTCTGTAGTCCTCTTGAACAGATCTATCTTTTGAAAAACTTGTTTTTGAAAACTCATACAGCATGAGTGCTAACATGCGTAAGTTGCCTAAGTTTTCAGTGGAGGATTATGATTACTAGAAGATAAGGAGTAGGAAGAATCTAACATCAGTCCACAACAAGATGTGGTCAGTAATCACAGAAGGCCCAATCACAATCATGACAGGCAACACTGCTAATGGTGATCCAAAATTTCCAGTTGGAGAACTAGTCCCCAAGCCTATGAAGGATCTCACACCAGAAGAGATGAAGCAATCAAACCTTGACAGCATTGCTCAAGATTATATCATGCAAACTCTTCCAAATGAGTACATTGCAAAAGTAATCCACTGTGAGACAGCTAAAGACATGTGGGATGCATTGACACTTCTCTGTGAAGGAACTGAGCTGATCAAGGAGAGCAAATTGTCAACAGCAGTCAAGAAGTTCGAACACTTCAAGATGCAACCAGAAGAGTCTATTGATCAGCAAGACAATAAATTTACCAAGATCATAAATGAGATTGAATCTCTAGGCAAGAAATACACAAATAGAGAGAAAAACTTGAAGATCTTAGACTCTCTAACCAAGAAATGGAGACTCAAGAAGACCATCATCAAGGATACTCAGGATATCAAGAAGTGGTCTGCTCAAACTCTATTTCAGAATCTCAAAGCTCATGAATATGATCTTGAAAGAGAAGAAAACTCAGGAAGTGATGAGCCTACTGCAACCCCATCTACCTCCAAGACTGTAGCTTTCAAGGCAGCAAATACAAAGGCTGCAAGTACCTCATCTGGCAAGACCTCTCTGAAAACAGAAGACTTTGAAGGATCAGACATGAGTCTGAAAGAGAAAATGGCCCTTATGATCAAGAGATTCGAAAGGATGAACACTCTCAACAACAAATATAGAAAATTCTACAGGAATTATAAAGATAGGTGAGCTGGTTCATCTTCTAGAGAATCAAGAGAAAGAACACCAGAAAGATATCCTAGAAAGGATGTGGAGTCATCTGACAACCGAGGCTCTAGAAGAAGAGATGCCACTCCTCCAAGAAAAGGCAATTCAAATCAGAAGACTGGATCATGCTTCAATTGTCACAAACCAGGACATTATGTCTATAAATGTCCAGAGCTAAATTTGGATGACAAAGAAGAAAGAAAGCAAAGAAGAGACAGAAGAAATTCAGATAAACAAGCAATAGTGACTGAAGAATCTGAATATCAAAGTGATGACCTCTTTTCATCACCAGAAAGTCAAATCTTCTCAAATGATTCAGATGATCTAGCTATGATGGCCATAGGTGAAAATGAGGTAAATTCCTATACAACAACTTTCCATTCACCTATTTTTTCACAAACAGATGAGATAAACTCATCTGAAGGCGAATCTAAAGACACCTATTATCAATCTTTAAGAAAGGTAAAAGGTGATCTGGATATTGCAACAAGAGCTTTTATAGAAATGGAAGAGGAGAACAAGGATTTAAGGAAAGAAATTGCTAGGTTGAAGAAGGTTAAGTTTGATAACACCCCTGAGTTGGTAACAATGAATGAAAGATTGACCAAAGAAGTGGAACTTCTTAAAGAAGAAAATACCACAATAACTCAGTTGTATGAAGGGATGTTAGAAACTCAAGCCTTAGAAACCAAGGAATTTCGTTCACTACAATCTAAGTTCGATGATCTCTTCCAAGCACACAAGCTCTTAGAAAAGGAGAAGGAATGCCTAAATCAAAAGATATCAGAGTTCAATAAAGCATCTGCTACCATTGAAAGTATCTCTGAATATTATAGATCTAATGGCAATAATATGGGTTTTGGTTATGAATTTAATCCATCAACATCCTCTCCAGCTGAGGGTAGTACACCTAAAAAGTGCACTACTCAGTCACATGAAAAGGGTGAGTGTTCTAAACACAACGAACCTAATATGAACCAAAAGGCATCTGTACCAGCTAAGGCTAACTATTCCAACACCAAAAATGGTAAGAAACAAGTTAACCCCAAGCCTGTACAGAGGAACAACAAACAGCCTAGACCATCTCGATTGAGACAGTCTCAGCTGTATGCTGCTCCAGCCAAGAAGAAGAAGTCTTCTTCACGCAAATCTGTTCTCTTTGAACCCCCTATCTCATATGATATTGTGAGAACAGAGGAGTATGGTCCATATAATCGTGTGCATCGTCCAGCTAATGCACCCAGGCCGAATGTAACTAGTCAAAAGATAATTCACATACACTCCTATAAGAGGAAACCATTTGACTATTACTTAGCTGACACAAGTAACAAATCAGACCAGTCCAAGGTGACAACTGGTAAGATTTGGTTTTGTGATGCCCATGGGTGACAACTCAAATGCTCAAGGTTATTCAAACGACCAATGTATATGTGGGTCCCCAAGGGTAGTACTAACACCCAAGGACCAAGACAAAATGGGTACCTAAGACTTAACCTTTCTTGCTGGAAAGGAGGGACCTATACAGAAGAGGAGGCTTAGCAGGAGAAACTTGGTACATAGATAGTGGATGCTCAACTCACATGACTGGAACCAAAGCTCTGCTGACCAACTATACAGAAAAGAAAGGTCCAAAAGTCTTCTTTGGTGATAACGCGCACGGTAACACAAAAGGATATGGCACCCTTAAAAATGGTGACATTGAGGTACATGATGTATCATATGTAGAAGGTTTAAAGTTTAATCTATTATCTGTTTCTCATTTTTGTGACACTGGTTACTCAGTAAAATTCTCTAAAGATGAGTGTCTCATAAGTGATAAAAGAACAAAACAAAACCTTCTAACAGGATCTAGAAAGGGAAGTATATATCTTGCAAATTGGAACAGTTGTCCTAAGGATACATGTCTGCTTGTAAAGAGCCCTAAAGATGTCAGGTGGCTATGGCACAAACGTCTTAGTCATCTGAACTTTAAGACTATGAACAAGCTAGCAAGGGAATCCTTAGTTGATGGTCTGCCTAATGAACTATATTCTAAAGATCAGGTATGTGATGCATGTCAACAAGGAAAGCAAACAAAGGTCTCCTTCAAGACCAAGAAGACAGCATCAACCAACAGAGTTCTTGATCTGCTTCATATGGATCTCTTTGGACCAATCACTCCAACCACACTTACAGGAAGGAAGTACACTCTTATTGTTGTAGATGACTACTCCAAGTTTACTTGGGTTATCTTCTTATACAAGAAGAGTGAAACTCAACAGAAGCTTCCTGAACTATTAAAGAGAATCCAAGTAGAGAAAGGAGAACCAATTGTGAAAATTAGAAGTGACAAAGGCACTGAATTCATTAACTCTTATATTATTGCCTATTGTACTTCTAATGGTATTCAGCATGAGACAAGTGCAGCAAGAACACCACAACAGAATGGTGTAGCTGAAAGAAGAGTCAGAACACTCAAAGAGGCTGAAAGAACACTCCTTGCTGAATTCTCTACTCCTAAGAAGCTATGGGCAGAAGCTATCAACACAGCTCGTCACACTCAAAATAGGTTAGGTATTCACAAAATTCATGAGAAAACCCCATATGAACTGTGGAAAGGAAGGAAACCTAGAGTATCTTAATTTCATATATTTGGTTGTAAGTGTTTCATTCACAACAATGGGAAGAGTAAGTTGAATGCTTTTGATGCCAAAGCAGATGAGGGGATATTCTTGGGATACTCCTCTACTAGCAAAGCATTTAGAGTACTCAACAAACGAACCCTTCTTGTGGAAGAAACACCTCATGTTGTTTTTGATGAATCTTGTGAAAAGAGTGCAGAAGAAACAAACTCAGCTGCAAATAAGATGAGGAAACTAGTGATCAAGTCCAGACCAGATGAGTTTATTGAAGTCAATGAACCATTCCCTGAAGAACCAGAGGAGGATAAACCACATAGACCTGTCACTAGATCTCAAAATCAAGCTGACCAGAATCAAGATGCAACAATCCCAAATGCAAGGGGGAATGATCTCTTTGACACACAAGATACAAATGATGATCGACCAAATCAAGTCAACCCTCCTGATGGCACTAGAACAGATGAGAATCCAAGCTCATCTAATGCAGATACACCTGTGAGGCATACATGGAGAAACAACCATCCATCAAACCTCATCTTAGGAGGAGCAGACTCAGGTGTCAAGACCAGAAGACAACTGAATCAGAATCCCCAATCATCTATGTTCTGCTGGTGTGCTTTCTTGTCTAACATTAAACCAGCTGACATAGAAGAAGCAATGACTGATAGTAATTGGATCACTGCTATGCAAGAAGAACTAAATCAATTCGAAAGAAATGAAGTATGGGAATTGGTAGATCGTCCTGAAAACCATAATGTTGTAGGAACAAAGTGGGTGTTCAAGAATAAGAAGGACGAAAATGATGTAATAACTAGAAATAAAGCAAGGCTAGTTGCAAAAGGATACTCACAATCTAAAGGGATTGACTATGATGAAACCATTGCTCTAGTAGCCAGATTAGAAGCCATTCGGCTGTTTCTAGCTTATGCATCATATATGGGCTTCAAAGTATACCAAATGGATGTCAAGAGTGCTTTTCTAAATGGTATTCTAGTAGAAGAAGTGTATGTAGAGCAGCCTCCAGGATTTGAAAAAGGAGATCAAGTATATCGTCTGAAGAAGGCTCTCTATGGTCTAAAGCAAGCCCCTAGAGCTTGGTATGACACATTATCACAATTCCTACTTGACAATGGTTACACAAAAGGCAAAGTTGACAGAACACTTTTCAGAATACAAGAAGGAGAAGACATTCTAATGGTGCAAATATATGTAGATGACATTATATTTGGATCACCCAATCAAGATATGTGCAAGAAGTTCTCTAAGCTAATGCAAGGAAAATTCGAAATGTGCATGATGGGTGAGATGAATTACTTCCTAGGACTCCAAGTCAAGCAGAGCCCAGAAGGGATCTTCATCAATCAATCCAAGTATACCAAAAGCCTATTAGAAAGATTCAAAGCTCTACAAAGCAAGACTGCAAGAATTCCAATGATGACATCTTTCAAAATGGAACCAGATGAGTCTGGAAAGGCAGTTGATCAAGCTGAATATAGAGCACTGATTGGATCTCTACTATACCTTACAGCCAGCAGACCAGGCATAACATTTTCTGTAGGAGTATGTGCCAGGTTTCAAGCAAACCCAAAGCAAAGTCATCTAGAAGCAGCAAGGAAGATTCTCAAGTACCTAAAAGGAACAGTCAACCTAGGACTATGGTACCCTGCTGATGACAACCTAGAATTGAGTGGATACTCTGACTCAGACTATAGTGGATGTAGAATTGATAGGAAATCTACATCTGGAACCTGTCAATTCCTAGGCAACAAGTTGATATCATGGTTCTCAAAGAATCAAACTTCAGTTGCAACCTCCACCACTGAGGCAGAATATATGGCAGCTGGAAGTTGTTGTAGTCAGCTGCTCTGGCTTGTTCAACAACTAAAGGATTACAATGTAGAGGCAAGAGAAGTCCCTATCTACTGTGATAGCAGAAGTGCCATTGCCATCACTCAAAATCCAGTCCTCCACACAAGGTGCAAGCATGTCGACATTCGACACCATTTCATAAGAGACCACCTTGAAAAGAAGGACATCAAGATGGAGAAAATTCACACAGATATCCAAAAGCAGACATCTTGACTAAGCCCCTAGCTGAAGAAAGGTTCAAGACCCTATGCTACAGCTTAGGACTCCTGGATCCAAGCACATGAAGAGCAAAGATCAGCTGAAGACCTCAGCTGATACAATTGCAGCAGACTAGGAGGATCACATGAGGTGAATAGACACCCCCATCTTCAGGTAAGTACTTTCCCAATGAAGACAAATAAAGCTGAGGGAAATCTTAGAGTCATTTAATCAAGGGGGAATCCATGATACCTTAAGAATCCTTGATGAAATACTCTACAATCTGCATTGCATAATACATATATACATATTCAGGAGACTTGAACAAAGTTACTTGATATCTGTACACAAAGCAATGTGTATCTATGTATAGTAATAAACTATTCTTCATAAAATACTTTACCACTATACAAGCATACAGTATACTATTGAGTTATACTTGGTTGGATTAATACACCATCTTCACCGACTCAACAGTATGCAAGCACTGTACGGATTTCAAATAACTCTTGCTCAAAATCTATAATTTCTACATTCCACAAGATAGAGCCTGAATCTCTTTAAATGTGAACCCTTGGATCAAGAATGTCATTGTTGATCTTAAGAAATAGCTTTTCAGAAATTCAGACCTATCAACTCTATAGTTTTGTCATCTTTCACTCCACTACCTCATTTCTGCCCCTATAAAAGAAGGAAGTTATGGGAATAACTAAGAACACAAATTACTAACTATTATTCTTGTTTCAGGTTTGGAGAAGATCGAAAGAAGAGATGGCATGAACATCATCCCTCAACCAAAGTCTTGGGTGAAGGAGATGAAGATCTGTCCAGAAGATGGAGATGATGCAGATCAGCATACTTGGTTTATCCAACATAAGTAAAGGAAGGAGAGACGTTCTAGTTGAAAAATAAAGGAAGGAGAGATGCAGAGGACAAAGTAGCAAGCAAGCAGAGCTTCTTCTCCAGGGGGAAGTTCTACATGGAGAGCTTGTTACCAAAGGCTACTGTGTCAAAATAAATCAAGAAGACCAAGTTCCTGCCTTTCTCTTCACACTCCATTGAAGCACCTTCCAATCTTCTCCCTCTTTCAAGAGAGGCGAAGAAATTCAATTAGAACACATTAGATGCTACAACCCATCTGATGGTGAGGAACATCCGATGGTGAGGGCAATCTGAACCAGTGGGATACCATCTAGGCCAAACCATCTACATATTGATTTGATGGTCCCACATGGTTAAGAGGAAAAGCTGAAAGATCCATCAAACCAGGTTGGATCATCACAGGCGAATTGAAGGATCCATCAAACCAGGTTGGATCATCACGCACAGAAGATTTACTCAGCAAACTTCAAACCTCTACTCAGCTGATCAGAAGACCAACTCAGCTGACCAGAAGACCTCCAAAAAATTCAGCAGACTTTTCGAAGGAATCAGAAGACCTCACTCTGCTGATCAGATCACTTTAATTCAGAGCATAATGACCATCTTTGATCATGTAATCCATTCTAGATTTGTTTTTGAATGTAATTAAGGAAATCGGCATATATAAGGAATGAAATATACTTATAGAAACCGGCCTTGATGATCAATTCTTGCCAAAATTTAGTCACAACGGCTATCTTTGGTAATGATGTCATTAGTACTCAATTACTGTTTTGCCAACGAATCACCAATTGACACATGGCAAATTCAGCCGGCAAAATTAAAGGAATGGGCCGAAATCAAAGAAGGAAATCTTGGGTTCTACTCCACAATTAAATCAAATATGACCGTTGGATTGTACAAATTTCAAGATTTGCTGGAGTATATATACAAACCCTTAAACCATTCCCCAAACCCTTACGCTCTCAAAACTCATAAGCTCTCAATCACTCTCGTTCTGCAAATCACTTTCAAGTTTTTCTAAACCTAACACTCAAAACTCAGAAAGGGAATCATTGAAATCTTTGATGAGAAGACCAAGATCACAGGCACTCTAGATGCTGCGAAGTGGTCTAAGGAAGGGAAGATTTACACGGAGAATGCTCTATATTTCAAGGGCGTTCACACAGCTTAGAAACAGGAGATACTTCTTCGTTGTCTCAACCTCAATCTCCGAGAATTTCTGCAAGCTGCACCTGCCAATGTTTATGAACAAGATGTGCTGATTTTCTACTCGAACGCTGTAATGAAAGGTTCTCACGTTGAAAGTGTCATTGGTGGACACAAAGTTAAAATCACAAGAGAAATTCTTCAGGAATTGTTCGGCTTATCAAGGGGGAAGATAAACATCTCTACCTACATTATGGGAAGAGAGAAGGAATATATGGAGATGTTTACTGGTGGAAGAGTCAAGACTGCTAATGCCTCTGGACTTAAGAAGTCTCAACTTGATCACAAGTTTCAGACACTGATGGACATAGCAGGCAAGATGATGCAAGGTAACACATTCAACCATGATGCTATTACAACTCTAAAGGTTAGAGTTATGGCTGCAATTTGGGATCAGATTGATGGAGATTGGCAAGGGCTAATTTTGGATAGAATTGCTTTTGAAGCCAAGAAGGTTTCCTTGGACTTACAATCTAAGGAATGGAAGGTAACCTCTATTGTCAGCTTTGTCAACAAGCTGAGTATCATTCTTCCAGAAATACTCCCAAAGAAGTACAAGATGGGTCCTGCTAAGAAGTATCACATCTCCAAATACTTCTTGAGGAAGGAAGCTATTGCTGAAGCAGCAAGATTGAAGGAAGAAAAGAAGAAGATGTTAGCTGAAACATCTTCTAAAGATGTTGTTGAAGAGGCAGAAGAGTCTGCTCATGACTCTGCTGAAGAAGAAAAAGAGCCTTCCAAAGAAGAGGCTCAACAGAAGACTGCTGAGGATGATGATGATGATAATCAGACCTTAGCACAACGAAGATATCTGATCAGGTCTGGGCTCATCTCCCTATCTGATTCAGATGCCACTCCTTTGAAGAAGGCAGGTACATCTATCCCGTCCCTTAATATTACACCTTCTAAACTGTCCAAGGGTCAGAAGAGAAAGAAGAACACTTCTTCTTTCACCAAGAAGTCCAAGAAATCCAGGCTCCCTACTCCCATGAGCATAGCCCCTATTTCATCCTTTAACCCTACTGAAGATGCCAACCCATCTGAACCTTCAAACACTGATACCCAAATCCCTGCTGATACTCACACAGCAGAGGAACAAGCCCAGCCTCAAACAACTCTTGAAGCACAACTGCCTACCCCTGCTGATGTACAAACAGCAGATGACCATGATCATCAAGCCCAACCATCTACTGATCTTCAAGTAAAATAGAACCAAACCAGCAGACCCAAACCTCTGCTGATGCCCATCCCACTGAAGATCAAGCCCCTACTCACCCTGAAAATATTACTTCCCAAATCCCTGTTGATACTCACACAGCAGAGGAAAATGCCCCATCCACTCAATCCCCTATCCACACTGCCCCATCTGCACAAGAAGACTTGGCACCACCAGACTGGTTTTGTTAGGGTTATACTGGCAAGTATGCTTTTAGTGCCACTTATGTATACAAACTGATTTTTGCACTTATTAATGAGAATAAATTTTTGTCACTGTTTGCTTTAAATATAATGAATGGTAATTACTTATTGCATAAACGTTCAGATGTACTTTACATTGTAGACAATGTGGTGTGTAGAAGATCACAGAAGATCACATTGTCAGTTCCTTGTATATAAGTACAATTGATTCACAACTTAGATGGAATTGAACAATCCATTGGTAGAAGTTGAGGTGTAAAGCTCAGATTGGTTTGTCTTGACCAAGAGATTACACTAGTGCATTTTGATGTGCTGAAAAGGACCTACAGAGAGGTAATTCTTCTAGACTGGCTTAAGGAATGAAGAATTAGACCTCAGTGGTTGTTGATTTCTTAATCTCTGTCACTTAAATGGAATTGTCTGTAGTTAAGAAGTATTGCTTTGATTTATTATGGGTAAAGAATCAATGTGATTCAATACTTTATATTTTGGGCAATATTATTAATTATAGGACAGATTGCCAAAATTAATACAGAGAATCGTGTCTTGGAGTGTCAAGTTGATTATGTCCCCTTGGTGGGCTCAGAAGGTTTATCATATCAAATCTGATCAGTGGAATTTATTTCCGGTATGATAATAATGTTGAGCTGTCCTTACTCTGAGGAATAAAAGATATTAATTAATTAAAGCATTCAGTAGCTTAAATTAATTGATGGACATTGAATCTTAAACACGGAAAATAATAACCGGGAGCCATATTTCGTAATATGGGTTAGGATGGATAGTGCAATATTAATTCTATAGTGGAATGAATTAATATTAATGAGCTGGAAAAATATTGTGGCTCAATATTGATTTCTGGGCCCATTGGGAGGTCCAATCCTAATTCTCCTAAGGGCCCCTCAAGTAGCCCAATAAAAGTCCATTAACTAAGGTAATTAAAAAGATAAGAATTAATCTTGTTGCAAGAAAGAGAGGAAAGTAGCGCTTATTTTGGGGAGAGAATATTATGGAGAAAGATATGGAAATAATATAATATCTCTTGGAGAATAAAATATTTCTAGATCTCCTATATTTTCTAATAAATAAATTGACTATTCTCTCTCTTATAAATAGAGGAAAAACCGTTTGTTTAAGAGTAGACAAAGAAATCGGTTTTCTCTACAAAAGAAAAAGGAGAGATCTGTAATTTTCGAAATTACAGTGTGTGCAACAAGAGAAAATTAATTCTTCCTTGAGAGTTAATAGTTCGTGAGATCTCCCACCGGATCAACGGGCTAGGACTTAGGGAATACTTGAGAAGGCAATTGGGTTGAAGTTGTTATTCTTCTCAACGGTATCTCTCCGATTCAAAGGTAAACACGTAATCCCTTAGTTCCGCATGTTTAGGGATTTATTTATTTACCGTACATTCATTACATGAATTAGTTGATTTAATTTGTTTAAATTATGAAATTAGATTTATGATAATTCATATTTAAATTACGTCCCAAATAGATCCGGGTAATTTTAAATGAGTCTCAAAGGATTCCCGAGAGTCTCGAGAGACCCTAGGGCACATCTCATTCTCAGGAGTAAAAGATTCTCAGGAGTCTCAAAGGATTCCTAGCATGATGGTCCATAACCCACAAGTGTCAATAATTCCCCACAAAGGAGATGGGGAATGTGGTCCCATAATGATTTCCCACAAAGAAGTTGGGGACCACATTGTTGGGGGACTATTATTAGGTATTGGGATAATTCCCAACAGGTTAAAGCAGGCCCTTCTCAGCCTCAGTACAGCATGGTGCACTATCCTATGTGCACGAGGGAGAAGATAATGAGGATGAAGATAGCCAACCTGCTCAAGTCTACTATTCCTGGTATTGATGAGGAATCAGTTCAGTTTGAGCAAGTACTAAGAGTCTGTACTTGGACTGAACTCAGAAGAGATGATGTGGATGACCTTCTTGAGGTCATGGAAGGAATGGGAGGAAAGGCAAATTTCCTCGACTGGTTGATGGAGCAAAAGGAAGTTGCTCAGGTTCAATCTTTTGCTCAGCTGCTGCCAGCAGAGGCCCTGACCGCAGTATGCAATAGGATTCTAGAAATCCCCACTGATGATATCTCTGTCCCAGAGGGCTCATCAGATCAGCAGACAGCTGATAAAGCATAGGCAGATGACTCAGCTGCACCAGCTCTGGCAGAAGACTCAGTTGAACCAGTTGACAAAGTGGAGATTGAAAGAGAAATAGTCAAAGTACCAGCTCACTTCAGGCCTTCTGATGATCTGACTCACTTCATTGTTCAATCAAAGGATAAAGGAAGAAGGATCTTGACTCAACTACTTGAGGCCACTACTTGCTTCCTCAATGAAGACTATCTATCAGCTGAAGAAAGAGGCAAAGCATTGATCGTTCATCCCAAACCTCAAGGTACTGCCTCCACCTCTACCCCATCTGTTGACTATACAGCAGACATCTGCTCCCAAGTCAAAGCTGTAATAGACCTGCACTTTGAGAAAGGCTTAGGCCTACAGCTTGGAAGATATGTTGAGAAAGCTGTTAAGGAGCAGAGGACTCGTCTTCACGACCAGATTATTGACATTGAAGACAAGTTTGGTGAAGCACTTCATCAACAGATCAGTGAGTACTTGAACACCAATCAGAAGAAAGCATCTGACTCCTCCAACATGTTTGCTGATCTCTACACTAATGAGATTACTCGCATGGAGACCACTTACAAGACAAGAATTGAGGATGCTGAAGCAAGAGCCACTGAAAGTCAAGATCTTCTTAAATCAGCTGCAGAGGAGATTGACAAACTGCACACTCAGCTGAAGGAGACAGCAGCCAAATTGGAAGCACTTACAACCAGACTAGAAGCTGCCTCCTCCTCCAACTCTCATGCTGAAGTCCTAGAGCACAACATCACTCATCTGACCCAAGTTGGCAAAGTCAATGCCATGGCCCTGAAGCAGACTCTGAAGGTGGAAATTCTGAATGCCATGAAGCCTTTTGCGGCTGCACTTGCTGAAGCCAAAAAGGGGGAAGATGTATTGATAAAAGCTCCGGAGAAGTCTACTGCCCAGCAAGCTGTAATGGTAGTATCTCAAGATGAGCTGAATGAAACCTTGGGAGGTTTGAAAAGCAAAATCAAGAATAGACAAGGCAAAGGCAAAGAAATTGCTCAAGAAGAAACCCAAGCTCCTGCCAAGACTCTACAGATCACTGCTCCTGTAGAACAAGTTCCTGAGAAGAAGATGACAAGGAAAAGAAAGGCAGATGAGCAAGCTCAGTCAAGTGAGAAGTCAGCTCCAGCAGAGCCTACTGCAGAAGAGAAAGAGGCTTTAGAGCTGAAGAAAAGGAATTTGCTTGAAGCTCAAGAGCTTAAGCAAAAGAAGCTCAACGATGCGAAGGCACTCAAGGCCAAATTTGATAGGAAGGTGGCCAAACTCAGGAAAGCACTCAAGGACAAAGCAAAGGAAGACAATGTCCTGGTGTTTGACAGCACATATGTGGATCTAATAGCCCTTCAAGATGAGCTACCAAGATGGTATCCCCTGAAGAAGAAGTGGCAAATCCAACACCACATAGTGAGAAAATTTGGCCCTCTCTCTACCTATGAAGAAGAATTCCTCCAATTCTCCCAGTTCATGGACTTTGAAGACCAAGTGATCTGGACAGAAGTAGTCAAGACAGCCAAGGAACTTGACTACAAAATCCTAACCCCTGAAGAACCCAAATGGGATGCACCCACTCTGGGCTCCGGAAGAACAAACATGATTGAAGTCAAAAGTATTCTAGAGAAGATCTATCTTGAAGAGAATGTTACAGACCCTCAACACATGGAAGATGTTCGAGCTCGTCTGTACCTTGCCTTCCGCATCTGAAGAAAAGAAGACCTGATGAAGACTACCTTAGAAGCTTAAAGAAACTATCACTTGTAATCTGTAAAAGCTCCATATATATTCAAGTACTAGTTCTTTTTGCTTACAAGACAAATTCTCATTGTCTTCATCAGATATTTCAACCTTAAGTTATTTTATAAACTCTTGTCTTATTTATTAAGAGCATTTATTAAGTATAGTTTTGGCTTCATCAAAAGGGGGGAAATTGTTGGGATATAAATTCACCCTATGCCCCACTTGATGTTAGAATAGTTTTGATGGCCAAAACACTTAGAGTTTATAAATGTAATAGGATCAGCTGACTTTGTATAGAACAGCTTAGACTAGTCTTGTGTGATCAACTGCATTGATATCAGCTGATAAGCACAGTCCTGGCTTACATGCCCATCCTCAAGATGATAAGAGTAGAAGACATGAAGACCAGTTAAGTAAGGTGCTTGTATACCTACTTATCTGATGGAGTCCAAGATTGAAGATGGCCTTAAAGCAGCACAAGAAACTACCAGATCAGAAGAATGCTACTCGACTGATATCAGAAGACAGAAGACATAAGGCCAGACGAGTAGTCAGAAGACTAGTAGTGCAGATCAGAAGACTATGAGTAAAGATCAGAAGACTATGTACTCGTCCAGGACTCAGCTGATTCCCAAAAGTCATCTTGCAATTCAAATTGAGACCTACCTTAATTAGAAGACTGACATGATCCCAGGATTGAAGAAATCAAGCGGCTGGAATAAAGGAATCAAGCCAATATGGAAAGATTGCCCCAACGGCTAGTCAACTCCAACGGTTAGTTGCAGCAATCACCACTATAAATACAAGAGGATGAGAAATCACAAGTACGAAGATACAACGAGAGAATTCAACAAGCTAAACAAGCAAAAAGCCACACTGTTTTAAGAGTTCTCCAAGAGCCAGAAATCATAAGAACATCCCTAGCTCTTAAGTGATTTCTATCCAACCAAAGAACATGAATCCTATCCTTATTGTATACCCATTGATTTAGGCATAGTGGTTAAGCATATTATAAGCCTGAACCACTAGTTGGAAACATTCAAAAACCCCAAACCCTCACCGAAAGGTTAAAGTTTTTAAACCCCTGCAAAGTGCAAGTGCTTACAATCACTTGTGGAGACCGTAGCAGTTAGGACTGCTCAGATCTCAAAGTCCTACCCTTGGGACTATAAAAGACAAGCCCTTGTAATTTTTGGTAAATTAAAGGGATTAAACATCACGTTAGGACGTGAGAGTGGACGTAGGGACTTATATCCGAACCACTATATATCTACTGTCTTTTACATTCTGCACTTTACATTATTGCCATTTCCATATATTTTATATAGTGCATATACTGTATTTTCAACTATCTTCAAATCAGGCCATAATCTTCAAACCAGCATCAGCTGAGGTTTTCATCAAATAAAAAAGTGTTGGTGTTTTCAAAAGAAACTAAAGAACGAGTCTAAACAAGGCCTACCAAACTTCCGCATATAATCTCTTCATCAGATCACTATAGTCATCTGGACTAGCAGACTTGTAGTCTAGTTGACATAGAAATCAGAAGAGGTTCCCAACTCTCTTGAAAAAGTTTTTAAAGTCTATTCACCCCTCCCCTCTACACTTTAAACCCATTCACTACTCGTTCAGGGACCAACAAGTGGTATCAGAGCAGTGGTTCTAACGGACTACTGTCTCAAGATTATCAGAACACTTGAGGGAGTCTTTCTGTAGTCCTCTTGAACAAATCTATCTTTTGAAAACTTGTTTTTGAAAACTCATACAGCATGAGTGCTAACATGCGTAAGTTGCCTAAGTTTTTAGTGGAGGATTATGATTACCGGAAGATCAGGATGAGGAATAATCTCACATCAGTCCACTACAAGATGTGGTCAGTAATCACAGAAGGCCCAATTACAATCATGACAGTCAACACTGCAAATGGTGATCCAGAAGTTCCAGTTGTAGAACTTGTTCCCAAGCCAATGAAGGACCTCACACCTGAAGAAATGAAGCAATCAAATCTTGACAGCATTGCTCAAGATTACATCATGCAAACTCTACCAAATGAGTACATTGTAAAAGTAATCCACTGTGAGTCAGCTAGAGACATTTGGGAAGCATTGGCACTTCTCTGTGAAGGAACTGAGCTGATCAAGGAGAGCAAATTGTCAACAACAGTCAAGAAGTTCGAACACTTCAAGATGCAACCAGAAGAGTCTATTGATCAGCTAGACAATAGATTCACCAAGATCATCAATGAGATAGAATCTCTGGGCAAGAAATATACAAATAGAGAGAAAAATCTAAAGATCCTAGACTCTCTAACCAAGAAATGGAGACTCAAGAAGACCATCATCAAAGATACTCAAGATATCAAGAAGTGGTCTGCTCAAACTCTATTTTAGAACCAAAAAGCTCATGAATATGATCTTGAAAGAGAAGAAAACTCAGGAAGTGATGAACCAACTGCAACCCCATCTACCTTCAAGACTGTGGCCTTCAAGGCAGCCAACACAGATATCTTGACTAAGCCCCTAGTTGAAGAAAGGTTCAAGACCCTATGCTACAACTTAGGACTCCTTGATCCAAGCACATGAAGAGCAAAGATCAGCTGAAGACCTCAGCTGATACAATTGCAGCAGACTAGGAGGATCAGATGAGGTGGATAGACACCCTTATCTTCAGGTAAGTACTTTCCCAATGAAGACAAATAAAGCTGAGGGAAAACATAGAGTCATTTAATCAAGGAGGAATCCATGATACCTTAAGAATCCTTGATAAAATACTCTACAATCTGCATTGCATAATATATACATATATTCAGAAGAGTTGAACAAAGTTAATTGGCATCTGTACTCAAGCAATGTATACATATGTATAATAATAAACTATTCTTCATAAAATACTTTATCATTATACATGCATACAGTATACTATTGAGTTATACTTGGTTGGATTAATACACCATCCTCACCGACTCAACAGTATGCAAGCACTGTACGGATTTCAAATAACTCTTGTTCAAAATCTATAATTTCTGCATTCCACAAGATAAAGTCTGAATATCTTTAAATGTCAACCCTTAGATCAAGAATCTCATTGTTGATCTTAAGAAGTAAGTTTTTCAGAAATTCAGACCTATCAACTCTATAATTTTGTCATCTTTCACTCCACCACCTCATTTCTACCCCTATAAAAGGAGGCAGTTATGGGAACACCTAAAAACACAAATCACTAACTATTATTCTTGTTTCAGGTATGGAGAAAATCGAAAGAAGAGATGGCATGGAGATCATCCCTCAACCTAGGACTTGGGTGAAGGAGATGAAGATTTGTCCAGAAGATGGAGATGATGCAGATCAACATACTTGGCTTATCCAACATAAGTATGTTCCTGAAAAGTAAAGGAAGGAGAGACGTTCTAGTTGAAAAATAAAGGAAGGAGAGATGCAGAGGACAAAGTAGCAATCAAGCAGAGCTTCTTCTCCAGGGGGAAGTTCTACATGGAGAGCTTGTTACCAAAGGCTACTATGTCAAAACAAATCAAGAAGACCAAGTTCCTGCCTTTCTCTTCACACTCCATTGAAGCACCTTCCAATCTCCTCCCTCTTTCAAGAGAGGCGAAGAAATTCAATTAGAACACATTAGATGCTACAACCCATCTGATGATGAGGAACATCCGATGGTGAGGGCAACCTGAACCAGTGGGATACCATCTAGGCTGATCATCTACATATTTATTTGATGGTCCCACACGGTTAAGGGGAAGAGCTGAGAGATCCATCAAACCAGGTTGGATCATCACGCACAGCAGAGCTGAAAGATCCATCAAACCAGGTTGGATCATCATGCACAAATGATTTACTCAGAAACTTAAAACCTCTACTCAGCTGATCAGAAGACCAACTCAGCTGGCCAGAAGACCTCCAAGAAAATCAGCAGACTTTTTGAGAAAGTTAGAAGACCTCACTCTGCTGATCAGATCACTTTATTTCAGAGCATAATGACCATCTTTTATCATGTAATTCATTCTAGATTTGTTTTTGAATGTAATTAAGGAAATAGGCATATATAAGGAATGCAATTTACTTATAGAAAACGGCATTGAATGATCAATTCTTGCTAAAATTTAGTCACAATGGCTATTTTTGGTAATGATGTCATTAGTATTTGATTACCATTTTGCTAGCGAATCATCAAATGACACATGGCATTATTAGCCGACAAAATTAAAGGAAAGGGCTGAAATCGAAGAGGGAAATCTTGGGTACTACTCCACATTAAATCAAATCTGACCGTTAGATCGTACACACTTCAAGATTTGCTGGAGTATATAAGGAACCCTTAAACCTTTCCTCAAACCCTTTCGCTCATAAAACTCAATTGCTCTCAACCACTCCCGTTCTGAAAATTCATTCAAGCTTTCTAAACTTAATACTCAGCATTCAGAATGGCGATCATTGAAATTTAAGATGAGAAGACCAAGATCACAGGCACTCTAGATGCAACAAAGTGGTCTAAGGAAGGGAAGATATTCACAGAGAACGCCCTGTTTTTCAAAGGCAAGCATACAGCCGAGAACAAGGAGATCCTTCTTCGTTGTATCAATCTCAATCTCCGTGAATTTCTAGAAGCAGCACCAACGAACGTATATGAACAAGATGTGCTTGCTTTCTACTCGAACGCTGTGATGAAAGCATCTCATGTTGAAAGTGTCATGGGTGGACATAAAGTTAAGATCACAAGAGAGATTCTTCAGGAACTGTTCGGCTTACCAAGGGGGAAGATAAACATCTCTACCTACATCATGGGAAGAGAGAAATAATATATGGAGATGTTTACTAGTGGAAGAATTAAGGCTATTGATGCCTCTGGAGTCAAGAAATCTCAACTTGACCCTAAGTTTCAAACCATGATGGACATAGCAGGCAAGATGCTGCTAGGTAACACATTTAGTCATGATGTTGTTACTACTCTAAAGGTTAGAGTTATGGCTGCAATCTGGGATCAGATTGATGGAGATTGGCAAGGGCTATTCTTGTTGGGATATAAATTCACCCTAAGCCCCACTTGATGTTAGAATAGTTTTGATGGCCAAAACATTTAGAGTTTATAAATGTAATAGGATCAGCTGACTTGAATAGAACAGCTTAGACTAGTCATGTGTGATCAACTGTATTTATATCAGCTGATCAACACAACCCTGGCTTACATGCCTATCCTCAAGATGAGAAGTGTAGAAGACTTGAAGACTAGAAGATCCTTGAAGACCAGTTAAGTAAGGTGCTTGTATACCTACTTATCTGATGGAGTCCAAGATTGAAGATGGCCTAAAGCAGCACAAAGAATTGCCAGATCAGAAGAGTTTTACTCGACTGATATTAGAAGACAGAAGACCTAAGGCTAGAAGAGTAGTCAGAAGACTAGTAGTACAGATCAGAAGACTATGTGCTCTTCCAGGACTCGGCTGATTCCAAAGTCATCTTGCAATTCAAACAAAGACCTACCTTATTTAGAAGATTGACATGATCCCAGGATTGAAGCAATCAAGCGGCTGGAATCAAGGAATCAAGCCATTATTGAAAGATTTCCCCAATGGCTAGTCAACTCCAACGGCTAGTTGCAAGCAATCACCACTATAAATACAAGAGGATGAGAAATCGCAAATATGAAGTCACAACGAGAGAATTCAACCTGCTAAACAAGCAATCAAGCAAAAAGCCATACTGTTCTAAGAGTTCTCCAAGAGCCAGAAACCATTAGAATATTTGTAGCTCTTAAGTGATTTCCATCCAACCCATAAGAACCTGAAACCTGTTCATATTGTATATCCATTGTTTTAGGCATAGTGGTTAAGCAATTTATAAGCTTGAACCATTAGTTGGATACTCTTCAAAAACCCAAACCCTCACCGAAAGGTTAAAGTTTTTGAACCCCTCAAAGTGCAAGTGCTTACAATCACTTGTGGAGACCGTAGCTGTTAGGACGGCTCAGATCTCAAAGTCCTATCCTTAGGACTATAAAGGACAAGCCCCTTGTAATTTTTGGTAAATTAAAGGGATTAAACATCACGTTAGGACGTGAGAGTGGACGTAGGAACGTATATCCGAACCACTATAAATCTGGTGTTATTTACCTTTCTGCACTTTACATTTCTGTCTTTCTATATATTTTTATATAGTGCATACTGTGTTTTCAACATTCTTCAACTCAGGCTATAACTTTCAAACCAGCATCAGCTGAGTACTTTCATTAAGCAAGACAAGTTAACACTTTCATAAGAACTAAAAGAACGAGTCTAAATAAGGCCTACCATAATTCCACATATAACCTCTTCATTCAGATCACTATAGTCATCTGGACCAGCAGACTTGTAGTCCAGTTGACATAGCAATCAGAAGAGGTTTCCAACTCTCTTGAAAAAGTTTTAAAGTCTATTCACCCCTCCCCTCTAGACTTTAATCCCATTCACTACTCGTTCAGTGACCAACAAGTGGTATCAGAGCAGTGGTTCTAACGGACTACTGTCTTGTTGGTCCCTGAACGAGTAGTGAATGGGATTAAAGTCTAGAGGGGAGGGGTGAATAGACTTTAAAACTTTTTCAATAGAGTTGGGAACCTCTTCTGATTGCTATGTCAACTGGACTACAAGTCTGCTGGTCCAGATGACTATAGTGATCTGAATGAAGAGGTTATATGCGGAATTATGGTAGGCCTTGATTAGACTCGTTCTTTTAGTTTCTTAAGAAAGTGTTAACTTGTTTTGCTTAATGAAAGTACTCAGCTGATGCTGGTTTGAAAGTTATGGCCTTGTTTTGAAGACAGTTGAAAATACAATATGCACTATATAAAAATGTATGGAAAGACAGAAATATAAAGTGCAGAAAGGTAAATAACACCAGGTTTATAGTGGTTCGGATATACGTTCCTACGTCCACTCTCACGTCCTAACGTGATGTTTAATCCCTTTAATTTACCAAAAATTACAAGAGTCGTGTCCTTTATAGTCCCAAGGATAGGACTTTGAGATCTGAGCCGTCCTAACAGCTACGGTCTCCACAAGTGATTGTAAGCACTTGCACTTTGAGGGGTTCAAAAACTTTAACCTTTCGGTGAGGGTTTGGGGTTTTTGAAGGGTATCCAACTAATGGTTCAAGCTTATAAATTGCTTAACAACTTTGCCTAAAACAATGAATATACAATATGAACAAGTTTTAGGTTCTTATGGGTTGGATAGAAATCACTTAAGAGCTACAAATATTCTAATGGTTTCTGGCTCTTGGAGAATTCTTATAACAGTATGACTTTTTGCTTGATTGCTTGCTTAGCTTGTTGAATTCTCTTGTTGTGACTTCGTGTTTGTGATTTCTTATCCTCTTGTATTTATAATGGTGATTGCTTGTAACTAGCCGTTGGAGTTGACTAGCCGTTGGGGCAATCTTTCCATGTTGGCTTGATTCCTTGATTCCAGCCGCTTGATTGCTTCAATCCCGGGATCATGTCAATCTTCTAAATAAGGTAGGTCTTCGTTTGAATTGCAAGATGACTTTGGAATCAGCCGAGTCCTGGAAGAGCACATAGTCTTCTGATCTGTACTACTAGTCTTCTGACTACTCTTCTGGCCTTAGGTCTTCTGTCTTCTGATATCAGTCGAGTAACACTCTTCTGATCTGCCAATTCTTTGTGCTGCTTTAGGCCATCTTCAATCTTGGACTCCATCAGATAAGTAGGTATACAAGCACCTTAACTTATCTAGTCTTCAAGGATCTTCTAGTCTTCATGTCTTCTACTCTTCTCATCTTGAGGATAGGCATGTAAGCCAGGGCTGTGCTGATCAGCTGATATCAATACAGTTGATCACACAAGACTAGTCTAAGCTGTTCTATACAAGTCAGCTGATCCTATTACATTTATAAACTCTAAGTGTTTTGGCCATCAAAACTATTCTAACATCAAGTGGGGCTTAGGGTGAATTTATATCCCAACAATTTCCCCCTTTTTGATGAAGCCAAAACTATACTTGATAAATGCTCTTAATGAAATAAGATAAGAGTTTATAACATATTAAACTGAAGTATCTGATGAAGACAATGAGAGTTTGTCTTGTAAGCAAAAAGAACTAGAACTTGAATATATATAGAACTTTTACAGATTACAAGTAATAGTTTCTTTTAAACTTCTAAAGTAGTCTTCATCAGGTCTTCTGATCTTCAAACGCGGTAGGCAAGGTACAGACAAACTCGAACATCTTCCATGTGTTGCACGTCTGTAACATTCTCCTCTTCATAGATTTTATACAAAATCCTTTTGATTTCAATCATGTTGGCTCTTCCTGAGTCCAGAATGGGTGCATCCTATTTGGGTTCTTCAGGTGTTAGGATTCTACAATTGTCAAGTTCTTTGGCTGTCTTGACAATTTCTTCCCAGAACACTGGATCTTCAAAGGTCATGAACTGATTGAACTGGAAGAATTCATCTTCATAAGTAGGGAGAGGGCCAAATTTCCTTACTATGTGGTGTTGAATTTGCCACTTCTTCTTCAGGGGATACCATCTTGGTAGCTCATCTTGAAAAGCTAAATAATCCACATAATTGCTATCAAACACCAGGACATTGTCTTCTTTTGCTTTGTCTTTGAGTGCTTTCCTGAGTTTGGCAATTTTCCTTTCAAATTTGGCTTTGACAGCCTTCGCATCATTCAGCTTCCTTTGCTTAAGCTCTTGAGCTTCAAGCAGCTTCCTTTCCTTCAACTCTAGAGCCTCTTTCTCTTCTGCAGTAGGCTCTGCTGGAGTTGACTTCTTACTGGACTGAGCTTGCTCATCTGCCTTCCTTTTCCTTGTCATTCTCTTCTCAGGAACTTGTTCTACAGGAGTAGTGATCTGTAGAGTCTTGGCAGGAGCTTGAGTGGGTGCTTGGGTATCTTCTTGAGCAATTTCTTTGCCTTTGCCTTCCCTGCTCTTGATTTTGCTTTTTAAACCACCCAAGGTTTCAGTCAAGTCATCTTGTGCTACTACCAGTTCAGCTTGCTGGGCAGTAGACTTCTCTAGAGCCTTTATCAACACATCTTCCCCCTTTTTGGCTTCAGCAAGTGCAGCCGCAAAAGGCTTCATGGCATTCCGAATCTTCACTACCAAGGTCTGCTTCAGGGCCATGGCATTGACTTTGCCAACTTGGGTCAGATGAGTTATGCTGTGCTCTAGAACTTCGGCATGAGAATTGGAGGAGGAGGCAGCTTCAAATCTAGTTGTAAGTGCTTCCAACTTGGCTGCTGTCTCCTTCAGCTGAGTCTGCAGTTTTTCATTCTCCTCTGCAGCTGCCTTAAGAAGAGCCTGACCTTCAGTGGCTCTTGCTTCAGCATCTTTAACTTTAGACTCGTAGGCTGACTCCAATTGGGAGATCTCATCAGCAAACATTTTGGAGACATCACCTGCCCTCTTCTGGATAGTGCTTAAGTATTCACCTATCTGATGGTGAAGTGCCTCACCAAACTTGTCTTCAATGTCAATAATTTGGTCATGGAGACGAGTCTTCTGCTCCCTAACAGCTTTCTCAACATATTTTCTAAGTTGCAGGCCTAAACCTTTCTCAAAGTGCAAGTCTATTGCAGCTTTGACCTGGGAGCAGATGTCTGCTGTATGATCAACAGATTGAGTGGAGGTGGAGGCAGTACCTTGAGGTTTGGGATGAACTATCAATGCTTTGCCTCTTTCTTCAGCCGAAAGATACTCTTCATTAAGGAATGAGGTAGTGGCCTTAACCAGATGGGTCATGATCTTTTCTCCTCTCTCAATGAAGTGAGTCAGGTCATCTGAAGGCATGAAGTGAGCTGGAACTTTGATTATTTCCTTTTCAAGTTCCACTCTATCAGCTGGTGCAGCTGAGTCTTCTGCAGGGGCTGTTGCAACTGAGCCTTCCACCAAGGCCGGTGCAGCTCAGTCTTCCACCTTTGCTTTATCAGCTGTCTGCTGATCTGATAAGTCTTCTGGAACAGAGAGGTCATCAGTGGGGATTCATAGAATCCTGTTGCAGACTGCAGTTAGGGCCTCTGCTGACAGTAGCTGAGCAAAAGATTGAACCTGAGCAACTTTCTTTTCCTCCCATTCCTTCCATGACCTCAAGAAAGTCATCCACATCATCTCTTCTGAGCTCAATCCAAGTACATATCCTAAGTACTTGTTCAAATTGGATTGATTGCTCATCAACACCAGGAGTAGTAGACTTGAGCAGGTTGGCTATCTTCATCCTCATTATCTTCTCTCTTGTGCACATAGGATAGTGCACCATGCTGTAGTGGGATTGAGAGGGGCCAGCATTCAGGTCTGCTGGTGCCAAGTCTTCTGGAGCAGATGGGGTGGTGAGGGTAGGAGATTGGGTAGCTGGGTCAGTTTCCTCTGCTGTGTGAGTATCAGCAGGGGTTTGGGTAGTGATATCTTCTTGTTGGGTAGGAAGTTGAGATTGAGCTTCAGTAGGTTGTTCATCAGCAGGGTTTTGGGTCTGCTGGTCTGGTTCTATGTCTACTTGAAGATCAGTAGATGGTTGAGCTTGGACATCTGCTGTTTGAACATCAGCAGGGATAGGCAAGTGTGGTTCAAGGGTTGATTGAGACTGGGCTTGTTCCTCTGCTGTGTGAGTATCAGCAGGGATTTGGGTATCAGTGTTTGAAGGTTCAGATGGGTTGGAGTCATCAGAAGGGTTGAAGGATGTAATAGGGGCTATGCTCATGGGAGTAAGGAGCCTGAATATCTTGGATTTCTTGGTGAAAGAAGAGGGGTTAGAAAGTACCTGCCTTTTTCAAGGGAGAGGCATTGGGAGTGGCATCTGAATCAGATGGGGAGATGAGCCCTGATCTGATTAGAATTCTTCTTTGTGCTAAGGTCTGATTGTCATCATCATCATCCTCAGCAGCCTTCTTTTGAGCCTCTTCTTTGGAGGGCTCCTCTTCTTCTTCTACAGCAGAGTCATGAGCAGACTCTTCTGCCTCCTCAACAGCATCTTTGGAAGATGCTTCAGCCAACAACTTCCTCCTCTCTTCTTTCAACCTTGCTGCCTCAGCAAGAGCTTCCTTCCTCAAATAATACTTGGATGTGTGGAAGGTCTTATGAGGTCCCATCTTGTATTTCCTTGGGAGCACTTCTGGAAGGATAATACTCAGCTTGTTGACAAAGCTGACAGTTGATGTTACCTTCCATTCTCTTGATTGGAGTTCCAATGTGACCTTCTTGGCCTGAAGGGCAATCCTATCCAAAAATAGCCCTTGCCAATCTCCATCAATATGATCCCAGATTGCAGCCATAACTCTAACCTTTAGAGTAGTAACAGCATCATGACTGAATGTGTTACCAAGCAACATCTTGCCTGCAATATCCATTAGGGTTTGAAACTTAGGTTCAAGTTGGGATTTCTTGAGTCCATAGGCATCAATAGCCTTGATTCTTCCATTAGTAAACATCTCCATATACTCCTTTTCTCTTCCCATAATGTAGGTAGAGATGTTTATGTTACTCTTTGACAAGCTAAAAAATTCCTGAAGGATTTCCCTTGTTACCTTGACTTTGTGTCCACCCATGACACTTTCAACATAAGATCCCTTCATCACAGCGTTTGAGTAGAAAATCTCTGTGAAAATCTTCCCTTCCCTAGACCACTTGGTTGCATCTAGGGTTCCAGTGCTCTTGGTCTTCTCGTCGTAAATTTCAATGATTGCCATTCTGAGAATTTGAGTGTAAGGTTTGGAATGCTTAAGAAAATTTGCAGAACGAGAGAGAGTTTGAGAGCAATTGAGTAATGTGAGCGAAAGGGTTTGGGAGAGGTTTAAGGGTGTGTATATATACTCCAACAATTCTTGATCTAACGGTCAGATTTGATTTTGAAGTGGAGTAGTACCCAAGATTTCCTTCTTGATGTCGCCCAGTTTCCTTTAATTTTGCCGGCTGAATTTGCCATGTGGCAATTGTTGACTTGCTGGAAATATGGTAATCAAGTACTAATGACATCATTACCAAAAATAGCCGTTGTGACTAATTTTGTGGCAAGAATTGATCATCAAAGGCCGTTTTCTATAAGTGAATTGCATTCCTTATATAGGCCAATTTCTTTAATTACATTCAGGAATAAATCTAGAATGAATTACATGATCAAAGCTAGTCCTTATACTCTAAAATGGAGTGATCTGATCAGCAGAGTGAAGTCTTCTGATTTCTTGAAAAGTCTGCTGATTTTTCTTGAAAGTCTTCTGGTCAGCTGAGTTGGTCTTCTGATCAACTGAGTAGAGGATTGAGGTTTGCTGTGATGATCCAACCTGGATGATGGATCTTCCAGCTTTATTGTGAGTGATGATCCAACCTAGTTTGATGGATCTTCTAGCTCTATCTCTGAACCATGTAGGACCATCAAATCAATTTGATGATCAGCCTGGATGATATCCCACTGGTTCAGATTGCCCTCACCATCTGATGTTCCTCATCATCAGATGGGTTGTAGCATCTAATGTGTCCTTGTTGAATTTCTTCGCTTCTCTTGAAAGGGAAGGAAGATTGGAAGAGGCTTCAATGGAGTGTGAAGAGAGAGCCATGGACTTGGTTTCCTTTATTTGTTTAGACACAGTAGCTTTTGATAGCAAACTCTCCATATAGAACTTCCCCCTGGAGAAGAAGCTCTGCTTGCTTGCTACTTTGTCCTCTGCATCTCTCCTTCCTCTAGTTTTCAACAAGAACGTCTCTCCTTCCTTTAGTTTTCATAGGCATACTTATGTTGGATAAACCAAGTATGCTGATCTGCATCATCTTCATCTTCTGGACAAATCTTCATCTCCTTCACCCAAGACCTTGGTTGAGGGATGATCTCCATTCCATCTCTTCTTTCGATTGTCTCCATACCTGAAACAAGAATAATAGTTAGTGATTTGTGTTCTTAGGTGTTCTCATAACTTCCTCCTTTTATAGGGGTAGAAATGAGGTAGTGGAGTGAAAGATGACAAAACTATAGAGTTGATAGGTCTGAATTTCTGAAAAGTTACTTCTTAAGATCAACAATGAGATTCTTGATCTAAGGGTTCACATTTAAAGAGATTCAGACTCTATCTTATGGAATGCAGAATTTATAAATTTTGAGCAAGAGTTATTTGGAATCCGTACAGTGCATGCATACTGTTGAGTCGGTGAGGATGGTGCATTAATCCAACCAAGTATAACTCAATAGTATACTGTATGTATGTATATAAATAAAGTATTTTATAAAGAATAGTTTATTATTATACATAGATATACATTGCTTAGAGTAAAGATGTCAAATAACTTTGTTCAAGTCTGCTAGATATATATATATATATATAATATGCAATGCAGATTGTAGAGTATTTCATCAAGGATTCTTAAGGTATCATTGATTCCCCCTTGATTAGATGACTCTATGTTTTCCCTCAGCTTAATTTGTCTTCATCGGGAAAGAACTTACCTGAAGATGAGGGTGTCTATTCACCTCATCTGATCCTCCTAGTCTGCTGCAATTGTATCAGTTGAGGTCTTCAGCTGATCTTTGCTCTTCATGTGCTTGGATCCAGGAGTCCTAAGCTGTAGCATATGGTCTTGAATCTTTCTTCAGCTAGGGGCTTAGTCAAGATGTCTGCTCTTTGGATATCTGTGTGAATTTTCTCCATCTTGATGTCCTTTTTTTCAAAGTGGTCTCTTATGAAGTGGTGTCGAATGTCGACATGCTTGCACCTTGTGTGGAGGACTGGATTTTGAGTGATGGCAATGGCACTGCTGCTGTCAAAATAGATAGGGACTTCTCTTGCCTCTACATTGTAATCCTTGAGTTGTTGAACTAGCCAGAGCAGCTGACTACAACAACTTCCAGCTGCCATATATTCTGCTTCAGTGGTGGAGGTTGCAACTGAAGTTTTCTTCTTAGAGAACCATGATATCAACTTGTTGCCTAGGAATTGACAGGTTCCAGATGTGGATTTCCTATCAATTCTACATCCTCCATAGTCTGAGTCAGAATAACCACTCAATTCTAGATTGTCATCAGCAGGGTACCATAGTCCTAGATTGACTGTTCCTTTTAGGTACTTGAGAATCTTCCTAGCTGCTTCTAGATGACTTTTCTTTGGGTTTGCTTGAAACCTAGCACATACTCCTACAGCAAATGTTATGTCTGGTCTGCTAGCTGTAAGGTATAGTAGAGATCCAATCAGTGCTCTATATTCAGCTTGATCAACTGCCTTTCCAGACTCATCTGGTTCCATTTTAAAAGATGTCATCATTGGAATCCTTGCAGTCTTGCTTTGTAGAGTTTTGAATCTTTCTAATAGGCTTTTGGTATACTTGGACTGGTTGATGAAGATCCCTTCTGGACTCTGCTTGACTTGAAGTCCTAGGAAGTAATTCATCTCACCCATCATGCTCATTTCAAATTTTCCTTGCATAAGTTCAGAGAACTTTTTGCACATCTCTTGATTGGGTGATCCAAATATAATATCATCTACATATATTTGCACCATTAGAATGTCTTCTCCTTCTTGTATTCTGAAAAGAGTTCTATCAACTTTGCCTTTTGTATATCCATTGTCAAGTAGGAATTGCCACAATGTGTCATACCAAGCTCTAGTGGCTTGCTTTAGACCATAGAGAGCCTTCCTCAGTCGATATACTTGATCACCTTTTTCAAATCCTGGAGGCTGCTCTACATACACTTCTTCTACCAGAATAACATTTAGAAAATCACTCTTGACATCCATTTGATATACCTTGAAGCCCATATATGATGCATAAGCTAGAAACAGTCGAATGGCTTCTAATCTGGCTACTGGAGCAAAAGTTTCATCATAGTCAATCCCTTCAGATTGTGAATATCCTTTTGTAACTAGCCTTGCTTTATTTCTAGTTATCACTTCATTTTCGTCCTTTTTATTCTTGAATACCCACTTTGTTCCTACTACATTGTGGTTTTCAGGACGATCTACCAATTCCCATACTTCAGTTCTTTCGAATTGGTTTAGTTCTTCCTGCATAGCAGTGATCCAATTGCTATCTGTCATTGCTTCTTCTATGTCAGCTGGTTCAATGTTGGATAGGAAGGCACACCAGCAGAACATAGATAATTGGGAGTTCTGATTCAGTTGTCTTCTGGTCTTGACACCTGAGTCTGCTCCTCCTAAGATGAGGTTTGATGGATGATTGTTTCTCCATGTATGCCTCACAGGAGTATCTGCATTAGATGAGCTTGGATTCTCATCTGTTCTAGTGCCATCAGGGGGGTTGACTTGATTTGGTCGATCATCATCTGTATCTTGTGTGCCAAAAAGATCATTCCCCCTTGCATTTGGGATTCGTGCATCTTGATTCTGGTCAGCTTGCTCTGCTTGAGTTTGAGATCTAGTGACAGGTCTATGAGGCTTATCTTCCTCTGGTTCTTCAGGGAAAGGTTCATTGACTTCAATGAACTCATTTGGTTTGGATTTGATCACTAGCTGTCTCATCTGTTCTGCAGCTGAGTTTGTTTCTACTGCACTCTTTTCACAAGATTCATCAAAAACAACATGAGGTGTTTCGTCCACAAGAAGGGTTCGTTTGTTGAGTACTCTAAATGCTTTGCTAATAGAGGAGTATCCTAAGAATATCCCCTCATCTGCTTTGGCATCAAAAGCATTCAACTTACTCCTCCCATTGTTGTGAATGAAACACTTACAACCAAATATATGAAAGTAAGATACTCTAGGTTTTCTTCCTTTCCACAGTTCATATGGGGTTTTCTCATGAATTTTGTGAATACCTGACCTGTTTTGAGTGTGACAAACTGTGTTGATGGCTTCTGCCCATAGCTTCTTGGGAGTGGAGAATTCAGCAAGGAGTGTTCTTGCAGCTTCTTTGAGTGTTCTGACTCTTCTTTCAGCTACACCATTCTGTTGTGGTGTTCTTGCTGCACTTGTCTCATGCTGAATACCATTAGAAGTACAATAGGCAATAATATAAGAGTTAATAAATTCAGTGCCTTTGTCACTTCTAATTTTCACAATTGGTTCTCCTTTCTCTACTTGGATCCTCTTCAATAGTTCAGGGAGCTTCTGCTGAGTTTCACTCTTCTTGTATAAGAAGATAACCCAAGTAAACTTGGAATAGTCATCTACAACAATGAGAGTATACTTTCTCCCTTTTAATGTGGTTGGTGTGATTGGTCCAAAGAGATCCATGTGAAGCAATTCAAAAACTCTGCTGGTTGATGCTGTCTTCTTGGTCTTGAAGGAGACCTTTGTTTGCTTTCCTTGTTGACATGCATCACATACCTGATCTTTACAGTAGAGTTCATTAGGCAGACCATCAACTAAGGATTCCCTTGCTAACTTGTTCATAGTCTTAAAGTTCAGATGACTAAGGCGTTTGTGCCATAGCCAGCTGACATCTTTAGGGCTTTTCACATGCAGACATGTATCCTTAGGACAGCTGTTCCAATTTGCAAGATACATACTTCCCTTTCTAGATCCTGTTAGAAGGTTTTATTTTGTTCTTTTATCACTTATGAGACACTCATCTTTAGAGAATTTTACTGAGTAACCAGTGTCACAAAAATGAGAAACAGATAATAAATTAAACTTTAAACCCCCTACATATGATACATCATGTATCTCAATATCACCATTTTTAAGGGTGCCATATCCTTTTGTGTTACCGTGCGCGTTATCACCAAAGAAGACTTTTGAACCTTTCTTCTCTATGTAGTTGGTCAGCAGGGCTTTTGTTCCTGTCATGTGAGTTGAGCATCCACTATCTATGTACCATATTTCTCCTGCTAGACCTCCTCTTCTGTATAGGTACCCATTTTGTCTTGGGTCCTTGGGTGTTAGTACTACCCTTGGGAACCCACATATACATTGGTCGTTTGAACAACCTTGAGCACTTGAGTTGTTTCCCTCGGGCATCACAGAACCAAATCTTACCAGTTTGCACCTTAGACTGATTTGATTTGTTACTTGTGTCAGCTAAGTAATAGTCAAATGGTTTCCCTTTATAGGAGTGTAACTAGAACTTAGCTGACACAAGTAACAAATCAAAAGATCATGTATGTACACTCCTATAAAGGAAAACCATTTGACTATTACTTAGCTGACACAAGTAACAAATCAGACTAGTCCAAGGTGTTAACTGGTAAGATTTGGTTCTGTGATGCCCGAGGGAAACAACTCAAGTGCTCAAGGTTGTTCAAACGACCAATGTATATGTGGGTTCCCAAGGGTAGTACTAACACTCAAGGACCCAAGACAAAATGGGTACCTAAGACTTAACCTTTCTTGTAGGAAATGAGGGACCTATACAGAAGAGGAGGTCTAGCAGGAGAAACATGGTACATAGATAGTGGATGCTCAACTCACATGACAGGAACCAAAGCCCTGCTGACCAACTACATAGAGAAGAAAGGTCCAAAAGTCTTCTTTGGTGATAACGCGCACGGTAACACAATAGGATATGGCACCCTTAAAAATGGTGACATTGAGGTACATGATGTATCATATGTAGAAGGTCTTAAGTTTAATTTATTATCTGTTTCTCATTTTTGTGACACTGGTTACTCAGTCAAATTCTCTAAAGATGAGTGTCTCATAAGTGATAAAAGAACAAAACAAAACCTTCTAATAGGATCTAGAAAGGGAAGTATGTATCTTGCAAATTGGAATAGTTGTCCTAAGGATACATGTCTGCTTGTGAAGAGCCCTAAAGATGTCAGCTGGCTATGGCACAAACGCCTTAGTAATCTGAACTTTAAGACCATGAACAAGTTCGCAAGGGAATCCTTAGTTGATGGTCTGCCTAATGAACTCTACTGTAAAGATCAGGTATGTGATGCATGTCAACAAGGAAAGCAAACAAAGGTCTCCTTCAAGACCAAGAAGACAGAATCAACCAGCAGAGTTCTTGAATTGATTCACATGGATCTCTTTGGACCAATCACTCCAACCACTCTAACAGGGAGGAAGTACACTCTTATTGTTGTAGATGACTATTCCAAGTTTACTTGGGTTATCTTCTTATACAAGAAAAGTGAAACACAGCAAAAGCTCCCTGAACTATTGAAGAGGATCCAAGTAGAGAAAGGAGAACCAATTGTGAAAATTAGAAGTGACAAAGGCACTGAATTTATTAGTTCTTATATTATTGCCTATTGTACTTCTAATGGTATTCAGCATGAGACAAGTGCAGCAAGAACACCACAGCAGAATGGTGTAGCTGAAAGAAGAGTCAGAACACTCAAAGAAGCTGCAAGAACACTCCTTGCTGAGTTCTCCACTCCTAAGAAGCTATGGGCAGAAGCCATCAACACAGCTTGTCACACTCAAAACAGGTCAGGTATTCACAAAATTCATGAGAAAACCCCATATGAACTGTGGAAAGGAAGAAAACCTAGAGTATCTTACTTTCATATATTTGGTTGTAAGTGTTTCATTCACAACAATGGGAAGAGTAAGTTGAATGCCTTTGATGCCAAAGCAGATGAGGGGATATTCTTAGGGTACTCCTCTACTAGCAAAGCATTTAGAGTACTCAACAAACGAACCCTTCTTGTGGAAGAAACACCTCATGTTGTTTTTGATGAATCCTGTGAAAAGAGTGCAGTAGAAACAAACTCAGCTGCAGATCAGATGAGACAACTAGTGATCAAGTCCAGACCAGATGAGTTCATTGAAGTCAATGAACCTTTCCCTGAAGAACCAGAGGAAGATAAACCTCATAGACCTGTCACTAGATCTCAAACTCAAGCAGTGAAAGCTGACCAGAATCAAGATGCACCAATTCCAAATGCAAGGGGGAATGATCTCTTTGACATACAAGATACAGATGATGATCGACCAAATCAAGTCAACCCGCCTTATGGTATTAGAACAGATGAGAATCCAAGCTCATCCAATGCAGATACTCATGTGAGACATACATGGAGAAATAATCATCCATCAAACCTCATCTTAGGAGGAGCAGACTCAGGTGTCAAGACCAGAAGACAACTGAATCAGAACTCCCAATCATCTATGTTCTGCTGGTGTGCCTTCCTATCCAACATTGAACCAGCTGACATAGAAGAAGCAATGACAGATAGCAATTGGATCACTGCTATGCAAGAAGAACTAAACCAATTCGAAAGAAATGAAGTATGGGAATTGGTAGACCGTCCTGAAAACCACAATGTAGTAGGAACAAAGTGGGTATTCAAGAACAAAAAGGACGAAAATGATGTGATAACTAGAAATAAAGCAAGGCTAGTTGCAAAAGGATATTCACAATCTGAAGGGATTGACTACGATAAAACCTTTGCTCCAGTAGCCAGACTAGAAGCCATTCGACTATTTCTAACTTATGCATCATATATGGGCTTCAAGGTATATCAAATGGATGTCAAAAGTGCCTTTCTAAATGGTATTCTGGTAGAAGAAGTATATGTAGAGCAGCCTCCAGGCTTTGAAAAAGGTGATCAAGTATATCGACTGAAGAAGGCTCTCTATGGTCTAAAGCAAGCCCCTAGAGCTTGGTATGACACATTGTCACAATTCCTACTTGACAATGGATATACAAAAGGCAAAGTGGATATGAGTCTTTTCAGAATACAAGAAGGAGAAGAAATTCTAATGGTGCAAATATATGTAGATGACATTATATTTGGATCACCCAATCAGGAGATGTGCAAAAAGTTCTCTGAACTCATGCAAGGAAAATGAGTACGATGGTGAGATGAATTACTTCCTAGGACTTCAAGTCAAGCAGAGTCCAGAAGGGATCTTCATCAACCAGTCCAAGTATACCAAAAGCCTATTAGAGAGATTCAAAGCTCTACAAAGCAAGACTGCAAGGATTCCAATGATGACATCTTTTAAAATGGAACCAGATGAGTCTGGAAAGGCAGTTGATCAAGCTGAACATAGTGCACTGATTGGGTCTCTACTATACCTTACAGCTAGCAGACCAGACATAACATTTGCTGTAGGAGTATGTGCTAGGTTTCAAGCAAACCCAAAGCAAAGTCATCTAGAAGCAGCAAGGAAGATTCTCAAGTACCTAAAAGGAACAGTCAATCTAGGACTATGGTACCCTGCTGATGACAACCTAGATTTGAGTGGTTATTCTGACTCAGACTATGGAGGATGTAGAATTGATAGGAAATCCACATCTGGAACCTGTCAATTCCTAGGCAACAAGTTGATTTCATGGTTCTCTAAGAAGCAAACTTCAGTTGCAACCTCCACCACTGAAGCAGAATATATGGCAGCTGGAAGTTGTTGTAGTCAGCTGCTCTGGCTAGTTCAACAACTCAAGGATTACAATGTTGAGGCAAGAGAAGTCCCTATCTATTGTGACAGCAGCAGTGCCATTGCCATCACTCAAAATCCAGTCCTCCACACAAGGTGCAAGCATGTCGACATTCGACACCACTTCATAAGAGACCACCTTGAAAAGAAGGACATCAAGATGGAGAAAATTCACACAGATATCCAAAGAGGAGACATCTTGACTAAGCCCCTAGATGAAGAACGATTCAAGACCCTATGCTACAGCTTAGGACTCCTGGATCCAAGCACATGAAGAGCAAAGATCAGCTGAAGACCTCAGCTGATACAATTGCAGCAGACTAGGAGGATCAGATGAGGTGAATACACACCCTCATCTTCAGGTAAGTTCTTTCCCGATGAAGACAAATAAAGCTGAGGGAAAACATAGAGTTATCTAATCAAGGGGGAATCAATGATACCTTAATAATCCTTGATGAAATACTCTAAAATCTACATTGCATATTATATATATATATATATATCCAGCAGACTTGAACAAAGTTATTTGAAATCTTTACTCTAAGCAATGTATATCTATGTATATTAATAAACTATTCTTCATAAAATACTTTATTTATATACATACATACAGTGTACTATTGAGTTATACTTGGTTGGATTAATACACCATCCTCACCGACTCAACAGTATGCATGCACTGTACGAATTTCAAATAACTCTTGCTCAAAATTTATAATTTCTGCTGTTGGTCCCTGAACGAGTAGTGAATGGGATTAAAGTCTAGAGGGGAGGGGTGAATAGACTTTAAAACTTTTTTCAAACAGAGTTGGGAACCTCTTCTGATTGCTATGTCAACTGGACTGCAAGTCTGCTGGTCCAGATGACTATAGTGATCTGATTGTTAAGGTTGTATGCGGAATTTTGGTGGCCCTTGTTTAGACTCGTTCTTGTAACTTGTTCTACTTAATGAAAATACTCAGCTGATGCCGGTTTGAAAGTTATGGCCTGTTTTAAAGAGTGTTGAAATAACAGTATGCACTATATAATAATGAATGTAAAGGCAGAAATGTAAAGTGCAGAAAGTAAATAATACCGGAATTATAGTGGTTCGGATATACGTTCCTACGTCCACTCTCACGTCCTAATGTGATGTTTAATCCCTTTAATTTCCACAAATTACAAGGGTCTTGTCCTTTATAGTCCCAAGGTTAGGACTTTGAGATCTGAGCCGTCCTAACAGCTGCGGTCTCCGCAAGTGATTGTAAGCACTTGCACTTTGAGGGGTTCAAAAACTTTAACCTTTCGGTGAGGGTTTTGGGGTTTTTGAGATGTATCCAACTAATGGTTCAAGCTTATAATTTGCTTAACCACTATGCCTAAAACAATTGATATACAATATGAACAGGTTTCAGGTTCTTAAGGGTTGGATAGGAAGCACTTAAGAGCTATGGATAATTTAATGGATTTCTGGCTCTTGGAGAACTCTTGGAACAGTATGGCTTTTGCTTGATTGCTTGCTTAGATTTTGAATTCTCTCTTGTGACTTCTTGTTCTTTGTGATTCCTCATCCTCTTGTATTTATAATGAAGATTGGTTACAACTAGCCGTTGGAGTTGACTAGCCGTTTGAGCAATCTTTCCATAATAGCTTGATTCCTTGATTCCAGCCGCTTGATTGCTTCAATCCTGGGATCATGTCAATCTTCTAAATAAGGTAGGTCTTCGTTTGAATTGCAAGATGACTTAGGAATCAACCGAGTCCTGGAAGAGCACATAGTCTTCTGATCTGTACTTCTAGTCTTCTGACTACTCTTCTGGCCTTAGGTCTTCTGTCTTCTGATATCAGACGAGTAACACTCTTCTGATCTGGAAATTCTTTGTACTGCTTTAGGCCATCTTCAATCTGGGACTCCATCAGATAGGTAGGTATACAAGCACCTTAACTTATCTGGTCTTCAAGGATCTTCTAGTCTTCATGTCTTCTACTCTTCTCATCTTGAGGATAGGCATGTAAGCCAGGACTGTGCTGATCAGCTGATATCAATACAGTTGATCACACAAGACTAGTCTAAGCTGTTCTATATAAGTCAGCTGATCCTATTACATTTATAAACTCTAAGTGTTTTGGCCATCAAAACTATTCTAACATCAAGTGGGGCTTAGGGTGAATTTATATCCCAACATCTGCATTCCATAAGATAAAGTCTGAATATCTTTAAATGTGAACCCTTAGTTTAAGAATCTCATTGTTGATCTTAAGAAGTAACTTTTCAGAAATTCAGACCTATCAACTCTATAGTTTTGTCATCTTTCACTCCACTACCTCATTTCTACCCCTATAAAAGGAGGAAGTTATGAGAACACTTAAGAACACAAATCACTAACTATTATTCTTGTTTCAGGTATGGAGACAATCGAAAGAAGAGATGGAATGGAGATCATCCCTCAACCAAGATCTTGGGTGAAGGAGATGAAGATTTATCCAGAAGATGAAGATGATGCAGATCAGCATACTTGGTTCAACCAACATGAGTATGCCTATGAAAACTAGAGGAAGGAGAGAAGTTCTTGTTGAAAACTAGAGGAAGGAGAGATGCAGAAGACAAAGTAGCAAGCAAGCAGAGCTTCTTCTCCAGGGTGAAGTTCTACATGGAGGGCTTGTTATCAAAGGCTACTGTGTCTAAACAAATCAAGAAGACCCAGTCCATGGCTCTCTCTTCACACTCCATTGAAGCCTCTTCCAATCTTCCTTCCCTTTCAAGAGAAGCGAAGAAATTCAACAAGGACACATTAGATGCTACAACCCATCTGATGATGAGGAACATCAGATGGTGAGGGCAACCTGAACCAGTGGGATATCATCCAGGCTGATCATCAAATTGATTTGATGGTCCTACATGGTTCAGAGATAGAGCTTGAAGATCCATCAAACCAGGTTGGATCATCACTCACAATAAAGCTGGAAGATCCATCATCCAGGTTGGATCATCACAGCAAACCCAATCCTCCACTCAGCTGATCAGAAGACCAACTCAGCTGACCAGAAGACTTTCAAGAAAAATCAGCAGACCTTTTAAAGAAATCAGAAGACTTCACTCTGTTGATCAGATCACTTCAATTTAGAGTATAATGACTAGCTTTGATCATGTAATTCATTCTAGATTTATTCCTGAATGTAATTAAAGAAATTGGCCTATATAAGGAATGCAATTCACTTATAGAAAACGGCCTTTGATGATCAATTCTTGCCACAAAATTAGTCACAACGGCTATTTTTGGTAATGATGTCATTAGTACTTGATTACCATATTGCCAGCAAATCAAAAATTGCCACATGGCAAATTCAGCCGGCAAAATTAAAGGAAACGGGGTGAAATCAAAGAAGGAAAATCTTGGGCTTTGCTCCACATTAAGACCAAATCTGACCGTTAGATCGATCACACCTCAAGTATTGCTGGAGTATATATACAACCCTTAAACCATTCGTCAAACCCTTTCGCTCACAAATCTCAAATTGCTCTCAATCTCTCTCGTCTTGAAAAATTCTCTTAAGCATTCCAAACCTTACACTCAAACTCTACTATGGTAATCATTGAAATTTACGACGAGAAGACCAAGAGCACTGGTACCCTAGATGCAACAAAATGGTCTAAGGAAGGGAAGATTTTCACGGAGAATGCTCTATTTTTCAAGGGCTAACACACAGCTAAAAACAAAGAGATACTTCTTCGCTGCATCAACCTCAACCTTCGTGATTTTCTGGAAGCAGCACCAACTAATGTTTATGAACAAGACGTGCTGGCTTTCTACTCAAACGCTGTGATGAAGGGTTCTTATGTTGAAAGTGTCATGGGTGGACACAGGGTCAAAGTAACAAGGGAAATCCTTCAGGAACTATTTGGTTTGTCAAGGGGGAAGATCAATATCTCCACCTACATCATGAATAAGGAGAAAGAGTACATGGAGATGTTCACTGATGGGAGAATCAAGGCTGCTGATGCCTCTGGACTCAAGAAATCCCAACTAGAACCTAAGTTCCAAACCCTGATGGATATAGCGGGCAAGATGTTGCTAGGTAACACATTCAGTCATGATGCTGTTACTACTCTAAAGGTTAGAGTTATGGCTGCAATTTGGGATCAGATTGATGGAGACTGGCAAGGGCTTTTCTTGGACAGAATTGCTCTTGAAGCCAAGAAGGTGACTTTGGACCTTCAATCAAGAGAATGGAAGGTAACCTCAACTGTCAGCTTTGTCAACAAGCTGAGTATCATCCTTCCAGAAGTACTCCCAAGAAAGTACAAGATGGGAGAAAAAGAGGAGGAGCCATCGAAAGAAGAGGCTCAAAAGAAGGCTGCTGAGGATGATGATGATGACAATCAGACCTTAGCACAGAGAAGATTTCTGATCAGATTAGGGCTCATCTCCCCATCTGATTCAGATGCCACTCCCACTGCCTCTCCTTTGAAAAAGGCAGGTACTTCTAATCCCTCTCTCACTTTCACACCCTCTAAACTGTCAAAGGGTCAGAAGAGAAAGAAGAACACTTCTTCTTTCACAAAGAAATCCAAGAAATCTAGGCTCCCTACTCCCATGAGCATGGCCCCTATTTCATCCTTCAACCCTTCTGATGATTCAAACCCATCTGAACCTTCAAACACTAATACCCAAATCCCTGCTGATACTCACACAGCAGAGGAACAAGCTCAGCCTAACCCTGCTAATTTTCAAACAGCCGACAACCGACCTCAGACCACCTCCACACAACCTGCTGATGATCAAACTCAGATTATATCCACAATCCTTGCTGATATTCAAACAGCAAATGTCCAAGATCATCAAGCTCAAACACCTACTGATCTTCAAGAATAAACTGAACCAGACCAGCAGACCCATAACCCTGCTGATGAACAAATTACTGAAGATCAATCCCAACCTCCTACCCAACAAGAAGAAATCACTTCCCAAATCCCTGCTGATACTCACACAGCAGAGGAAAATGCCCCAACTACCCAAACCCCTACCATCATTGTCCCTTCTGCTCCAGAAGACTTGGCACCAGAAGACCTGGTTCAACCTGGTCCTTCTCAACCTCAGTTCAGAATGGTGCACTACCCCATGTGCCAAACAGAAAAGATAATGAGGATGAAGATAGCCAACCTGCTCAAGACCACCATCCCTGGAGTTGATGAGACTTCAATCCAGTTTGAACAAGTGCTTAGGGTATGCACTTGGATTGAGCTCAGAAGAGATGATGTAGATGACCTTCTTGAGGTCATGGAAGGAATGGGAGGAAAGGAAAACTTCCTCGACTGGGAGATGGAGCAAAAGGAAGTTGCTCAAGTTCAATCCTTTGCTCAGCTGCTATCAGATGAGGCACTAACTACAGTCTGCAACCGGATCCTAGGAGTCTCCACTGCTGATGTCCCCACCCCAGTAGGTTCATCGGATCAGCAGACAGCTGAACAAGCAAAGATGAAGGAATCAACTGCACCAGCCTTGGTGGAAGACTCAGCTGCCCCTGCTGAAGACTCAGCTGCACCAGCTGACAAAGAAGAGATTGAAAGAGAAGTAGTCAGAGTACCAGCTCACTTCAAACCTTCAGACGATCTGACTCACTTCATTGATAATCAAGAGGATGCAGGCAGACGAATCATGACCCATCTGACTAAGGCCACTACCTGCTACCTCAATGAGGAGTACCTATCAGCCGAAGAAAGAGGCAAAGCATTAATTGTTCATCCAAAGCCTCAAGGTACACCCTATACTTCTACCCCATCTGTTGACCATACAGCAGACATCTGCTCCCAGGTCAAAGCTGCAATAGACTTGCACTTTGAGAAAGGTTTAGGCCTGCAGCTAGGAAGATATGTTGAGAAAGCTGTAAGGGAACAGAAGACTCGTCTTCATGACCAGATTCTTGACGTTGAAGACAAGTTTGGTGAAGCACTTCATCAGCAGATAGGAGAATACTTGAGTACCTATCAGAAGTTGTCATCTGACACCTCCAAAAGGTTTGCTGATCTTTACACTGATGAGATGCACCGCATGGAGACCACCTACACATCCAGAATTGAAGAAGCTGAAGCAAGAGCCAAAGAAGGTCAAGCCCTTCTTAAGGCAGCTGCAGAGGAGAATGAGAAATTGCAGACTCAGCTGAAGGAGACAGCAGCCAAGTTGGAAGCTCTTACAACTAGATTTGAAGCTGCCTCCTCCTCCAATTCACATGCTGAAGTTCTAGAGCACAGCATAACCCATCTGACCCAAGTTGCCAAGGTCAATGCCATGGCACTGAAACAAACTCTGAAAGTGGAAATCATGAATTCCATGAAGCCTTTTGCGGCTGCACTTGCTGAAGCCAAAAAGGGGGAAGATATGTTGATAAAGGCTCTAGGGAAGTCTACTGCCCAGCAAGCTGAACTGGTAGTAGCACAAGATGACTTGACTGAAACCTTGGGTGGTTTAAAGAGAAAAATCAAGAACAGGCAAGGCAAAGACAAAGAAATTGCTCTAGAAGATACTCAAGCACCCACTCAAGCTCCTGCCAAGAGTCTACAGATCACTGCTCCTGTAAAACAAGTTCCTAAAAAGAGAATGATAAGGAAAAGAAAGGCAGATGAGCAAGCTCAGTCAGCTCAGACCAGCAAGAAATCAGCTCCAGCAGAGCCTACTGCAGAAGAGAAAGAGGCTCTAGAGTTGAAGAAAAACAAATTGCTTGAAGCTCAAGAGCTTAAGCAAAAGAAGCTGAATGATGCGAAGGCAGTCAAAGCCAAATTTGAAAGAAGAATTGCCAAACTCAGGAAAGCAATGAAGGACAAAGCACAAGAAGACAGTGTCCTAGTGTTTGACAGCAATTATGTGGATTACTTAGCCCTTCAAGATGAGCTACCAAGATGGTATCCCCTGAAGAAGAAGTGGCAAATTCAACACCACATAGTAAGGAAATTTGGCCCTCTCCCTTCTTATGAAGAAGAATTTCTTCAATTCTCCCAGTTCATGAACATTGAAGATCCAGAGTTCTGGGAAGAAATTGTCAAGACAGCCAAAGGACTTGACAACTGCAGAATCCTAACTCCTGAAGAACCCAAATGGGATGCATCCCTTCTGGATTCAGGAAGAGCCAACATGATAGAAATCAAGAAGATTCTGTACAAGATCTATGAAGAGGAGAATGTTACAGATGTACAGCACATGGAAGAAGTTCGAGCTCGTCTGTACCTTGCCTACCGCATTTGAAGATCAGAAGACCTGATGAAGACTAGCTTAGAAGTTTAAAGAAACTATTACTTGTAATCTGTAAAAGTTCTATCTATATTCAAGTTCTAGTTCTTTTTGCTTACAAGACTAACTCTCATTGTCTTCATCAGATACTTCAAGTCTTAGCATGATATAAACTCTTATCTTAATTCATTAAGAGCACTTATCAAGTATAGTTTTGGCTTCATCAAAAAGGGGGAAATTGTTGGGATATAAATTCATCCTAAGCCCCACTTGATGTTAGAATAGTTTTGATGGCCAAAACACTTAGAGTTTATAAATGTAATAGGATCAGCTGACTTGTATAGAACAGCTTAGACTAGTCTTGTGTGATCAACTGTATTGATATCAGCTGATCAGCACAGTCCTGGCTTACATGCCTATCCTCAAGATGAGAAGAGTAGAAGACATGAAGACTAGAAGATCCTTGAAGACTAGATAAGTTAAGGTGCTTGTATACCTACCTATCTGATGGAGTCCCAGATTGAAGATGGCCTAAAAGCAGTACAAAGAATTTCCAGATCAGAAGTGTGTTACTCGTCTGATATCAGAAGACAGAAGACCTAAGGCCAGAAGAGTAGTCAGAAGACTAGAAGTACAGATCAGAAGACTATGTGCTCTTCCAGGACTCGGCTGATTCCCAAGTCATCTTGCAATTCAAACGAAGACCTACCTTATTTAGAAGATTGACATGATCCCAGGATTGAAGCAATCAAGCGGCTGGAATCAAGGAATCAAGCTATTATGGAAAGATTGCTCAAACGGCTAGTCAACTCCAACGGCTAGTTGCAACCAATCTCCATTATAAATACAAGAGGATGAGAAATCATAAAAAGAAGTCACAAGAGAGAATTCAACAAGCCAAGTAAGCAATCAAAGCTAAAGCCATACAGTTCTAAGAATTCTCAAAAGAGCCAGAAACCATTAGATTATCTATAACTCTTAAGTGATTTCTATCCAACCCTTAAGAACCTAAAACCTGTTCATATTGTATATCAATTGTTTTAGGCATAGTGGTTAAGCAAATTATAAGCTTGAACTATTAGTTGGATACACCTCAAAAACCCCAAACCCTCACCGAAAGGTTAAAGTTTTTGAAACCCCTTAAAGTGCAAGTGCTTACAATCACTTGTGGAGACCGTAGCTGTTAGGACGGCTCAGATCTCAAAGTCCTAACCTTGGGACTATAAAGGTCAAGACCCTTGTAATTTGTGGAAATTAAAGGGATTAAACATCACGTTAGGACGTGAGAGTGGACGTAGGAACGTATATCCGAACCACTATAAATCTGGTGTTATTTACTTTCTGCACTTTACATTTCTGCCTTTACATTCATTATTATATAGTGCATACTGTGATTTCAACACTCTTCAAAACAAGGCCATAACTTTCAAACCAGCATCAGCTGAGTATTTTCATTAAGTAAAACAAGTTACAAGAACGAGTCTAAACCAGGGCCACCATAATTCCGCATATAACCTCCTCAGTCAGATCACTATAGTCATCTGGACCAGCAGACTTGCAGTCCAGTTGACATAGCAATCAGAAGAGGTTCCCAACTCTGTTTGAAAAAGTTTTAAAGTCTATTCACCCCTCCCCTCTAAACTTTAAACCCATTCACTACTCGTTCAGGGACCAACACAAAGCCTCAAGGTACTACTTCAACTCCTACCCCATCTGTTGACCTTACAGCAGACATCTGCTCCCAGGTTAAAGCTGCAATAGACTTGCACTTTGAGAAAGGTTTAGGCCTGCAGCTAGGAAGATATGTTGAGAAAGCTGCAAGGGAACAGAAGACTCGTCTTCATGACCAGATTCTTGACATTGAAGACAAGTTTGGTGAAGCACTTCATCAGCAGATAGGAAAATACTTGAGTACCTATCAGAAATTGTCAGGTGACACCTCCAAAATGTTTGCTGATCTTTACACTGATGAGATGCACCGCATGGAGACAACCTACAAGACAAGAATTGAAGAAGCTGAAGCAAGAGCCTCTGAAGGTCAAGCCCTTCTTAAGGCAGCTGCAGAGGAGAATGAGAAACTGCAGACTCAGCTGAAGGAGACAGCAGCCAAGTTGGAAGCACTTACAGAAAAGCTCGAAGCTGCCTCCTCCACCAATTCTCTTGCTCATGTCATGGAACACAGTATATCCCACATTACTGCTGTCAACATGGTCAATGCTATGGCACTGAAACAAACTCTGAAAGTGGAAATCATGAATGCCATGAAGCCTTTTGCGGCTGCACTTGCTGAAGCCAAAAAGGGGGAAGATATGTTGATAAGAGCTCTTGAGAAATCAGCTGCACAACAAGCTGTAATGGTAGTATCTCAAGATGAGCTGAATGAAACCTTGGGTGGTTTAAAGAGCAAAATCAAGAACAGGCAAGAAAAAGGCAAAGGCAGAGAAATTGCTCAAGAAGGCACCCAAGCACCCACTCAAGTTCCTGCCAAGACTCTTCAGATCACTGCCCCGGAAGAACAAGTTCCTGAAAAGAGAATGACAAGGAAAAGGAAGGCAGATGAGCAAGCTCAGTCAACTCAGACCAGCAAGAAATCAGCTCCAGCAGAGCCTACTGCAGAAGAGAAAGAGGCTCTAGAGTTGAAGAAAAAGAAGTTGCTTGAAGCTCAAGAGCTTAAGCAAAAGAAGCTGAATGATGCGAAGGCAGTCAAAGCCAAATTTGAAAGGAGGATTGCCAAACTCAGGAAAGCAATCAAGGACAAAGCAAAAGAAGACAGTGTCCTGGTGTTTGATAGCAATTATGTGGATTATTTAGCCCTTCAAGACGAGCTACCAAGATGGTATCCCCTGAAGAAGAAGTGGCAAATTCAACACCACATAGTAAGGAAATTTGGCCCTCTCCCAACTTATGAAGATGAATTCTTCCAGTTCAATCAGTTCATGAACATTGAAGATCCCGTGTTCTGGGAAGAAATTGTCAAGACAGCCAAAGGACTTGACAACTGCAGAATCCTAACTTCTGAAGAACCCAAATGGGATGCACCCCTTCTGGATTCAGGAAGAGCCAACATAATTGAAATCAAAAAGATTTTGTACAAGATCTATGAAGAGGAGAATGTTACAGATGTGCAGCACATGGAAGAAGTTCGAGCTCGTCTGTACCTTGCCTACCGCATTTGAAGATCAGAAGACCTGATGAAGACAACTTTAGAAGTACAAAGAAACTACTGCTTGTAATCTGTAAAAGCTTTATATATATTCAAGTTCTAGTTCTTTTTGCTTACAAGACAAATTCTCATTGTCTTTGTTGGGATATAAATTCACCCTAAGCCCCACTTGATGTTAGAATAGTTTTGATGGCCAAAACACTTAGAGTTTATAAATGTAATAGGATCAGCTGACTTGTATAGAACAGCTTAGACTAGTCTTGTGTGATCAACTGTATTGATATCAGCTGATCAGCACAGTCCTGGCTTACATGCCTATCCTCAAGATGAGAAGAGTAGAAGACATGAAGACTAGAAGATCCTTGAAGACCAGATAAGTTAAGGTGCTTGTATACCTACCTATCTGATGGAGTCCCAGATTGAAGATGGCCTAAAGCAGTACAAAGAATTTCCAGATCAGAAGAGTGTTACTCGTTTGATATCAGAAGACAGAAGACCTAAGGCCAGAAGAGTAGTCAGAAGACTAGAAGTACAGATCAGAAGACTATGTGCTCTTCCAGGACTCGGCTGATTCCTAAGTCATCTTGCAATTCAAACGAAGACCTACCTTATTTAGAAGATTGACATGATCCCAGGATTGAAGCAATCAAGCGGCTGGAATCAAGGAATCAAGCTATTATGGAAAGATTGCTCAAACGGCTAGTCAACTCCAACGGCTAGTTGTAACCAATCTTCATTATAAATACAAGAGGATAAGGAATCACAAAGAACAGGAAGTCACAAGAGAGAATTCAAAAGCTAAGCAAGCAATCAAGCAAAAGCCATACTGTTCCAAGAGTTCTCCAAGAGCCAGAAATCCATTAAATTATCCATAGCTCTTAAGTGCTTCCTATCCAACCCTTAAGAACCTGAAACCTGTTCATATTGTATATCAATTGTTTTAGGCATAGTGGTTAAGCAAATTATAAGCTTGAACCATTAGTTGGATACATCTCAAAAACCCCAAACCCTCACCGAAAGGTTAAAGTTTTTGAACCCCTCAAAGTGCAAGTGCTTACAATCACTTGTGGAGACCGCAGCTGTTAGGACGGCTCAGATCTCAAAGTCCTAACCTTGGGACTATAAAGGACAAGACCCTTGTAATTTGTGGAAATTAAAGGGATTAAACATCACGTTAGGACGTGAGAGTGGACGTAGTAACGTATATCCGAACCACTATAAATCCGGTGTTATTTACTTTCTGCACTTTACATTTCTACCTTTACATTCATTATTATATAGTGCATACTGTTATTTCAACACTCTTTAAAACAGGCCATAACTTTCAAACCGCCATCAGCTGAGTATTTTCATTAAGTAGAACAAGTTACAAGAACGAGTCTAAACAAGGGCCACCAAAATTCCGCATACAACCTTAACAATCAGATCACTATAGTCATCTGGACCAGCAGACTTGCAGTCCAGTTGACATAGCAATCAGAAGAGGTTCCCAACTCTGTTTGTAAAAGTTTTAAAGTCTATTCACCCCTCCCCTCTAGACTTTAATCCCATTCACTACTCGTTCAGGGACCAACAGTCTTCATCAGATACTTCAGTCTTAGCATGTTATAAACTCTTAACTTATTTCATTAAGAGCATTTATCAAGTATAGTTTTGGCTTCATCAAAAAGGGGGAAACTGTTGGGATATAAATTCACCCTAAGCCCCACTTGATGTTAGAATAGTTTTGATGGCCAAAACACTTAGAGTTTATAAATGTAATAGGATCAGCTGACTTGTATAGAACAACTTAGACTAGTCTTGTGTGATCAACTGTATTGATATCAGCTGATCAGCACAGTCCTGGCTTACATGCCTATCCTCAAGATGAGAAGAGTAGAAGACATGAAGACTAGAAGATCCTTGAAGACCAGATAAGTTAAGGTGCTTGTATACCTACTTATCTGATGGAGTCCCAGATTGAAGATGGCCTAAAGCAGTACAAAGAATTACCAGATCAGAAGAGTGTTACTCTGCTGATATCAGAAGACAGAAGACCTAAGGCCAGAAGAGTAGTCAGAAGACTAGAAGTACAGATCAGAAGACTATGTGCTCTTCCAGGACTCGGCTGATTCCTAAGTCATCTTGCAATTCAAACGAAGACCTACCTTATTTAGAAGATTGAAATGATCCCAGGATTGAAGCAATCAACAACGGCTAGTTGCAAGCAATCACCATTATAAATACAAGAGGATGAGAAATCACAAACAAGGAAGTCACAAGAGAGAATTCACAAGCTATGCAAGGAATCAAGCAAATAGCCATATTGTTCTAAGAGTTCTCCAAGAGCCAGAAAACCATTAGAATATCTATAGCTCTTAAGTGATTTCTATCCAACCCCTAAGAACCTGAAACCTGTTCATATTGTATAATCATTGTTTTAGGCATAGTGGTTAAGCAAATTATAAGCTTGAACCATTAGTTGGATACACTTCAAAAACCCTAAACCCTCACCGAAAGGTTAAAGTTTTTGAACCCCTTAAAGTGCAAGTGCTTACAATCCCTTGTGGAGACCGTAGCTGTTAGGACGGCTCAGATCTCAAAGTCCTAACCTTGGGACTATAAAGGTCAAGACCCTTGTAATTTGTGGTAAATTAAAGGGATTAAACATCACGTGTGGACGTGAGAGTGGACGTAGGAACGTATATTCGAACCACTATAAATCTGGTGTCATTTACCTTCTACACTTTACATTTCTGTCTTTACATATATTTTTATATAGTGCATACTGTATTTTCAACTGTCTTCAAAACAAGGCCATAACTTTCAAACCAGCATCAGCTGAGTACTTTCATAAAACAACAGGTTAACACTTAAAGAACGAGTCTAAACAAGGCCTACCATAATTTCGCATATAACCTCTTCAATCAGATCACTATAGTCATCTGGACCAGCAGACTAGTAGTCCAGTTGACATAGCAATCAGAAGAGGTTCCCAACTCTATTGAAAAAGTTTTAAAGTCTATTCACCCCTCCCCTCTAGACTTTAATCCCATTCACTACTCGTTCAGGGACCAACAAGTACATTACCTCAACGTGGACCCTAGAGCAAGACCAGTGAAGCAAAAATTGAGGAATTTCGGTAAAGAAGAGAATCTCATTGTGAAAGATGAAATTGATAAATTGTTGAAGGCAGGACATATAAAGAGGGTACAGTTTCCCGAATGGCTCTCAAATGCTGTGTTGGTATCTAAAGGAGCTGGTAAGTGGAGAATGTGTATCGACTTCAGAGACTTAAACAAAGCATGCCCCAAGGACCATTACCCCTTGCCCAGGATCGATCAGTTGGTGGACGCAACATCAGGTTTTGAGTTGCTCAGTATGATGGACGCATACCAAGGAAACCATCAGATCTAGTTCAATCCACTTGATATCCTGAAGGTATGTTTTATTGCAGCCTGTGGTACCTTTGGATATATACGCATTCCTTTTGGACTAATAAATGCAGGAGCCACCTACCAGAGAATGGTAGACTCATTTTTTCGAGAGCAAATTGGTAAGAACATGGAAATTTACGTGGATGATATGTTGGCCAAGAGCGTTAAGGCAGAGCAACATGTGAAAGACCTGGAGAGATATTCCAGGTGATCAGGAGTAACGGCATTAAGCTGAATCCAGCTAAATGCTCTTTCGGAATAAGATCAGAGAAATTTCTATGATACATGGTGACCTAAAGGGGAATAGAAGTCAACCCTGCCAAGGTGAAAGCTGTGTTGGACATGCAGCCTCCTCGAAACCTGAAGGAATTACAAACCTTGAATGGGAGGATAGAAGCTCTGAGCAGGTTCATATCGAGATCAGTAGAGAAAAGTCATCACTTCTTCAGAACCTTGAGGAAAGGTGCGAAATTCGAGTGGGACGAGCCTTGTCAAAAGGCCTTTGAGGAACTGAAACGTCACCTGGAACAACTCCCAAAGCTGACAAAACCTTCTAGGGAGATATACTATTCCTATATCTTTCAGTGTGGGAGCACTCCTTAAGCAAAACACTGATGAAAGAAGAGGGCTCCACGCAGCAGCCCATATACTACGTGAGTAAGGTAATTCAAGGAGTAGAGGTCAGATATTCAAAGGTACTAGGGAGAGCAGACTTGTCTAGAAGAATGGTCAAATGGGCCGTTGAATTGCAGGAATGTGATGTTGATTATGAACCCAGGAGGGCTATTAAGGCCCAAGCCCTGACAAACTTTATTCAAGAATCCACTAGAGCAGAGGAGATGGAAGGCTGGAAGGTGTATGTTGATGGCTCCGCATCAGCGCTTGGGTGTGGGGCAGGGATAATATTGATGAACCCTGCAGATCAGGAGGTAACAGGGGAATACCTCGCCAAAGATGAAAAGATGATTGCGTATTTAGAGCAAGTGAGGAACTTGAAGAATAAATTCCAAGAGAGGAAAAAACACTTGTGATTCTGATATTGAAAAAAATTCAATCATCGAGAGAATTGCGCGAACAAAGGAATTTCGCTTCACAAAAAGGAGGGAGGAATGAATGCTCTCAACCGCTGCATACTCGACAACTTAAGGGAGGTATCTCAGCACTTTTTATGTGAACCGAAATTGAAATATCGCTTGTAAGACATTTTTTGTTGATGATCTAGTGTTAAGTATTTTTGAAAAATCAGCTTGTATAAGAAGCATAAATTTAGCATGAGAACATGTGTTTAATCTGATGAAAAATGACTGTGTTAATATTTGCATCAACAGTCATCTCTTGACTATTGTGTTGAAAGGGTAAGTGAAATATATATTAAGACTTGCAGTAGTGTTTATCTCTTAGCTATTATGCTGTGAAAAATGTGATATATGAGGTAGCATGCATTGTCTTGGCTAATTGATTCATATTAATCTAATATTTGAATGAGACTCGTCGATATGATGAATTTGAGTGAGAAGAACAATTTATCTATGATAGATAGGATCGAGATTAACTATCATATGTTGTGATTTGCATAATTGACTACTCCTTAACTACGATGTTGTGTAGAAGGATTTAAATCTACATAGTTTAGCATGGATATTAATCGTTTCAATCAATGTGTTGCGAAAATATGAGATGTATTGTATATGTGGAAAGATTCGCATGAGAATACATTTTTATTGAATGAGCACTAGAATATTGACAAAACATGTACCGAATCTTGGTACACATTGTTATTTAACCTTTTTGTTGTGAGAAATGTCGAGAAGGTCCAGCCTAAAAACCTTTAAGAACCCTGGGAGTGCTGAAAACACAAGAGGTTTTGGAAGGGTATGCAGGGCCCCGAGGTCCATGATCCAGATCGGTGGAGGTTCTAGAGGGTTATTCAGGGCCCCGAGGCTTAACATCCAGATTAGACAGTATGAGGCAGAGATAGGGAACATTCTGGTCCCCGAGGGCTGGCAGAGATAGGGAATATTCTGGTCCCCGAGGGCTGGCAGAGATAGGGAATATTCTGGTCCCCGAGAGCTGGCAGAGATAGGGAGTATGTTGGGATATAAATTCATCCTAAGCCCCACTTGATGTTAGAATAGTTTTGATGGCCAAAACACTTAGAGTTTATAAATGTAATAGGATCAGCTGACTTGCATAGAACAGCTTAGACTAGTCTTGTGTGATCAACTGTATTGATATCAGCTGATCAGCACAGTCCTGGCTTACATGCCTATCCTCAAGATGAGAAGAGTAGAAGACATGAAGACTAGAAGATCCTTGAAGACCAGATAAGTTAAGGTGCTTGTATACCTACCTATTTGATGGAGTCCCAGATTGAAGATGGCCTAAAAGCAGTACAAAGAATTTCCAGATCAGAAGAGTGAAGACAGAAGACCTAAGGCCAGAAGAGTAGTCAGAAGACTAGAAGTACAGATCAGAAGACTATGTGCTCTTCCAGGACTCGGCTGATTCCCAAGTCATCTTGCAATTCAAACGAAGACCTACCTTATTTAGAAGATTGACATGATCCCAGGATTGAAGCAATCAAGCGGCTGGAATCAAGGAATCAAGCTATTATGGAAAGATTGCTCAAACGGCTAGTCAACTCCAACGGCTAGTTGCAACCAATCTCCATTATAAATACAAGAGGATGAGAAATCACAAAGAGAAGTCACAAGAGAGAATTCAACAAGCCAAGCAAGCAATCAAAGCTAAAGCCATACAGTTCTAAGAATTCTCAAAAGAGCCAGAAACCATTAGATTATCTATAGCTCTTAAGTGATTTCTATCCAACCCTTAAGAACCTGAAACCTGTTCATATTGTATATCAATTGTTTTAGGCATAGTGGTTAAGCAAATTATAAGCTTGAACCATTAGTTGGATACACCTCAAAAACCCCAAACCCTCACCGAAAGGTTAAAGTTTTTGAAACCCCTTAAAGTGCAAGTGCTTACAATCACTTGTGGAGACCGTAGCTGTTAGGACGGCTCAGATCTCAAAGTTCTAACCTTGGGACTATAAAGGTCAAGACCCTTGTAATTTGTGGAAATTAAAGGGATTAAACATCACGTTAGGACGTGAGAGTGGACGTAGGAACGTATATCCGAACCACTATAAATCCGGTGTTATTTACTTTCTGCACTTTACATTTCTGCCTTTACATTCATTATTATATAGTGCATACTGTGATTTCAACACTCTTCAAAACAAGGCCATAACTTTCAAACCAGCATCAGCTGAGTATTTTCATTAAGTAAAATAAGTTACAAGAACGAGTCTAAACCAGGGCCACCATAATTCCGCATATAACCTCCTCAGACAGATCACTATAGTCATCTGGACCAGCAGACTTGCAGTCCAGTTGACATAGCAATCAGAAGAGGTTCCCAACCCTATTTGAATAAGTTTTAAAGTCTATTCACCCCTCCCCTCTAGACATTAAACCCATTCACTACTCGTTCAGGGACCAACAAGTGGTATCAGAGCAGTGGTTCTAACGGACTACTGTCTCTAGATTATCAGAAGACTTGAGGGAGTCTTTCTGTAGTCCTCTTGAACAGATCTTTTTGGAAAACTTGTTTTTGAAAACTCATACAGCATGAGTGCTAACATGCGTAAGTTGCCTAAGTTTTCAGTTGAGGATTATGATTACTGGAAGATCAGGATGAGGAAAAATCTCACATCAGTCCACTACAAGATGTGGTCAGTAATCACTGAAGGCCCAATCACCATCATGACAGTCAACACTGCAAATGGTGATCCAGAAGTCCCAGTTGGAGAACTGGTTCCCAAGCCCATGAGGGATCTCACACCAGAAGAGATGAAGCAATCAAACCTTGATAGCATTGCTCAAGATTACATAATGCAAACTCTTCCAAATGAGTACATTGCAAAGGTCATCCACTGTGAGTCAGCCAGAGAGATGTGGGAGGCATTGGTACTCCTGTGTGAAGGAACTGAGCTGATCAAGGAAAGCAAATTGTCGACAGCAGTCAAGAAGTTTGAACACCTCAAGATGCATCCAGGAGAAACTATTGATCAGCTGGACAATAGATGTACAAAGATCATAAATGAGATTGAATCTCTAGGCAAGAAGTATACAAATAGAGAGAAAAACTTGAAGATCTTGGACTATTTACCCAAGAGATAGAAACTCAAGAAGACCATCATCAAAGATACTCAAGATATCAAGAAGTGGTCTACTCAAACTCTATTTCAGAACCTAAAAGCTCATGAATATGACCTTGTCAGAGAAGAAAACTCAGGAAGTGATGAGTCAACTGCAACCCCATCTACCTCCAAGACTGTAGCCTTCAAGGCAGCCAATACAAAAGCTGCGAGTACCTCATCTGGCAAGGCCTCTCTGAAAACAGAAGACTGTGAAGGATCAGACATGAGTCTGAAGGAACAAATGGCTCTTATGATCAAGATATTCGAAAGGATGAACACTCTCAACAGCAAATATAGAAAATTCTATAGAAACTACAATGATAGAAGAGCAAGTTCACCCTCCAGAGGTTCCAGAGAAAGAACACCAGAAAGACATCCTAGAAAGGATGTGGAGTCATCTGACAGCCAAGGATCTAGAAGAAGAGATGCCACTCCTCCAAGGAAAGGCAACTCAAATCAGAAACCTGGATCATGCTTCAACTGTCGCAAACCAGGACACTATGTCTATGAATGCCCTGAGCTGGATTTGGATGACAAAGAAGAAAGAAGGCCAAGAAGAACTTCAGACAAGAAAGCTATGGTGACTGAAGAATCTGAATATCAAAGTGATGAACTCCCTACATCACCAGACTGCCAAATCTTCTCAGATGATTCAGATGACCTAGCTATGATGGCCATAGGTGAAAATAAGGTAAACTCCTATACTACTACTTTCCATTCACCTATTTTTTCACAATCAGATGAGATAAACTCATCTGAAGGCGAATCAGAAGACACATATTATCAATCTTTAAGAAAAGTAAAGGGTGATCTGGATATTGCCACTAGAGCTTTTATAGAAGTGGAAGAGGAGAATAAGGATCTAAGGAAAGAAATTGCTAAGTTGAAAAAGGTTAAGTTTGATAACACCCCTGAGCTGGCCACAATGAATGAAAGATTGACCAGAGAAGTGGAGCTTCTTAAGGAAGAAAATACCACAATAACTCAGTTGTATGAGGGGATGTTACAAACTCAAGCTTTAGAAACTAAGGAACTTCGTTCAATACAATCCAAATTCGATGACCTCTTCCAAGCACACAAGCTCTTAGAAAAGGAGAAGGAATGCCTAAATCAAAAGATATCAGAGTTCAATAAAGCCTCTACTACTATTGAAAGTATCTCTGAGTATTATAGATCAAATGGCAATAAGATGGGTTTTGGCTATGAACTCAACCCATCTACATCCTCTCTAGCTGGGGGTAGTACACCTAACAAGTGCACTACTCAGACACATGAAAAGGGTGAGTGTTCTAAACACAATGAACCTAATATGAACCAAAAGGCATCTGTACCAGCTAAGGCTAACTATCCCAAAACCAAAAATGGTAAAGGACAAGCTAACCCCAAGCCTGTACAGAGGAACAGCAAACAGCCTAGACCATCTCGGCTGAGACAGTCTCAGCTGTATGCTGCTCCAGCCAAGAAGAAGAAGTCTTCTTCAAACAAATCTGTTCTCTTTGCACCCCCTATCTCTTATGATATTGTGAGAACAGAAGAGTATGGTCCATATAATCGTGTGCATCGACCAGCTAATGCACCCAGGCCGAATGTAACTAGTCAAAAGATCATGTATGTACACTCCTATAAAGGGAAACCATTTGACTATTACTTAGCTGACACTAAGGACAAATCAGATCAGTCCAAGGTGCTGACTGGTAAGATTTGGTTCTGTGATGCCCGAGGGAAACAACTCAAGTGCTCAAGGTTGTTCAAACGACCAATGTATATGTGGGTTCCCAAGGGTAGTACTAACACCCAAGGACCCAAAACAAAATGGGTACCTAAGACTTAACTTTTCTTGCAGGAAAGGAGGGACCTATACAGAAGAGGAGGTCTAGCAGGAGAAACTTGGTACATAGATAGTGGATGCTCAACTCACATGACAGGAACCAAAGCCCTGCTGACCAACTATATAGAAAAGAAAGGTCCAAAAGTCTTCTTTGGTGATAACGCGCATGGTAACACAAAAGGATATGGCACCCTTAAAAATGGTGACATTGAGGTACATGATGTATCATATGTAAAAGGTCTTAAGTTTAATTTATTATCTGTTTCTCATTTTTGTGACACTGGTTACTCAGTCAAATTCTCTAAAGATGAGTGTCTCATAAGTGATAAGAGAACAAAACAAAACCTTCTAACAGGATCTAGAAAGGGAAGTATGTCTGCTTGTGAAGAGCCCTAAAGATGTCAGCTGGCTATGGCACAAACGTCTTAGTCATCTGAACTTTAAGACTATGAACAAGTTAGCAAGGGAATCCTTAGTTGATGGTCTGCCTAATGAACTCTACTGTAAAGATCAGGTGTGTGATGCATGTCAACAAGGAAAGCAAACAAAGGTCTCCTTCAAGACCAAGAAGACAGCATCAACCAGCAGAGTTCTTGAACTGCTTCACATGGATCTCTTTGGACCAATCACTCCAACCACTCTAACAGGGAGGAAGTACACTCTTATTGTTGTAGATGATTATTCCAAGTTTACTTGGGTTATCTTCTTATACAAGAAGAGTGAAACACAGCAGAAGCTCCCTGAACTATTGAAGAGGATCCAAGTAGAGAAAGGAGAACCAATTGTGAAAATTAGAAGTGACAAAGGCACTGAATTCATTAACTCTTATATTATTGCCTATTGTACTTCTAATGGTATTCAGCATGAGACAAGTGCAGCAAGAACACCACAACAGAATGGTGTAGCTGAAAGAAGAGTCAGAACACTCAAAGAAGCTGCCAGAACACTCCTTGCTGAATTCTCCACTCCCAAGAAGCTATGGGCAGAAGCCATCAACACAGCTTGTCACACTCAAAACAGGTCAGGTATTCATAAAATACATGAGAAAACCCCATATGAACTATGGAAAGGAAGAAAACCTAGAGTATCTTACTTTCATATATTTGGTTGTAAGTGTTTCATTCACAACAATGGGAAGAGTAAGTTGAATGCTTTTGATGCCAAAGCAGATGAGGGGATATTTTTAGGATACTCCTCAAATAGCAAAGCATTTAGAGTACTCAACAAACGAACCCTTCTTGTGGAATGTTGGGATATAAATTCATCCTAAGCCCCACTTGATGTTAGAATAGTTTTGATGGCCAAAACACTTAGAGTTTATAAATGTAATAGGATCAGCTGACTTGTATAGAACAGCTTAGACTAGTCTTGTGTGATCAACTGTATTGATATCAGCTGATCAGCACAGTACTGGCTTACATGCCTATCCTCAAGATGAGAAGAGTAGAAGACATGAAGACTAGAAGATCCTTGAAGACCAGATAAGTTAAGGTGCTTGTATACCTACCTATCTGATGGAGTCCCAGATTGAAGATGGCCTAAAAGCAGTACAAAGAATTTCCAGATCAGAAGAGTGTTACTCGTCTGATATCAGAAGACAGAAGACCTAAGGCCAGAAGAGTAGTCAGAAGACTAGAAGTACAGATCAGAAGACTATGTGCTCTTCCAGGACTCGACTGATTCCCAAGTCATCTTGCAATTCAAACGAAGACCTACCTTATTTAGAAGATTGACATGATCCCAGGATTGAAGCAATCAAGCGGCTGGAATCAAGGAATCAAGCTATTATGGAAAGATTGCTCAAACGGCTAGTCAACTCCAACGGCTAGTTGCAACCAATCTCCATTATAAATACAAGAGGATGAGAAATCACAAAGAGAAGTCACAAGAGAGAATTCAACAAGCCAAGCAAGCAATCAAAGCTAAAGCCATACAGTTCTAAGAATTCTCAAAAGAGCCAGAAACCATTAGATTATTTATAGCTCTTAAGTGATTTCTATCCAACCCTTAAGAACCTGAAACCTGTTCATATTGTATATCAATTGTTTTAGGCATAGTGGTTAAGCAAATTATAAGCTTGAACCATTAGTTGGATACACCTCAAAAACCCCAAACCCTCACCGAAAGGTTAAAGTTTTTGAAACCCCTTAAAGTGCAAGTGCTTACAATCACTTGTGGAGACCGTAGCTGTTAGGACGGCTCAGATCTCAAAGTCCTAACCTTGGGACTATAAAGGTCAAGACCCTTGTAATTTGTGGAAATTAAAGGGATTAAACATCACGTTAGGACGTGAGAGTGGACGTAGGAACGTATATCCGAACCACTATAAATCCGGTGTTATTTACTTTCCGCACTTTACATTTCTGCCTTTACATTCATTATTATATAGTGCATACTGTGATTTCAACACTCTTCAAAACAAGGCCATAACTTTCAAACCAGCATCAGCTGAGTATTTTCATTAAGTAAAACAAGTTACAAGAACGAGTCTAAACCAGGGCCACCATAATTCCGCATATAACCTCCTCAGTCAGATCACTATAGTCATCTGGACCAGCAGACTTGCAGTCCAGTTGACATAGCAATCAGAAGAGGTTCCCAACTCTGTTTGAAAAAGTTTTAAAGTCTATTCACCCCTCCCCTCTAGACTTTAAACCCATTCACTACTCGTTCAGGGACCAACATGGAAGAAACACCTCATGTTGTTTTTGATGAATCTTGTGAAAAGAATGCAGTAGAAACAAACTCAGCTGCAGAACAGATGAGACATCTAGTGATCAAGTCCAAACCAGATGAGTTCATTGAAGTCAATGAACCTTTCCCTGAAGAACCAGAGGAGGATAAGCCTCATTGACCTGTCACTAGATCTTAAACTCAGGCAGGACAAGCTGACCAGAATCAAGATGCACCAATCCCAAATGCCAGGGGGAATGATCTCTTTGACACTCAAGATACATATGATGATCGACCTAATCAAGTCAACCCTCCTGATGGCACAAGATAATATGAGAATCCAAGCTCATCCAATGCAGATACTCCTGTGAGGCATACATGGAGAAACAACCATCCATCAAACCTCATCTTAGGAGGAGCTGACTCAGGTGTCAAGACAAGAAGACAACTGAATCAGAACTCACAATCATCTATGTTCTGCTGGTATGCTTTCCTATCCAACATTGAACCAGCTGATATAGAAGAAGCAATGACAGATAGCAATTGGATCACTGCTATGCAAGAAGAACTAAACCAATTCGAAAGAAATGAAGTCTGGGAATTGGTAGATCGTCCTGAAAACCACAATGTAGTAGGAACAAAGTGGGTATTCAAGAACAAGAAGGACAAAAATGATGTGATAACTAGAAATAAAGCTAGGCTAGTTGCAAAAGGATACTCTCAATCTGAAGGGATTGACTATGATGAAACCTTTGCTCCAGTAGCCAGATTAGAAGTCATACGACTGTTTCTAGCTTATGCATCATATATGGGCTTCAAGGTATATCAAATGGATGTCAAGAGTGCTTTTTTAAATGGTATTCTTGTAGAAGAAGTATATGTAGAGCAGCCTCCAGGTTTTGAAAAAGGTGATCAAGTATATCGACTGAAGAAGGCTCTCTATGGTCTAAAACAAGCCCCTAGAGCTTGGTATGACACATTGTCACAATTCCTAATTGACAATGGATATACAAAAGGCAAAGTGGATAGAACTCTTTTCAGAATACAAGAAGGAGAAGACATCCTAATGGTGCAAATATATGTAGATGATATTATATTTGGATCACCCAATCAAGAGATGTGCAAGAAGTTCTCTGAACTTATGCAAGGAAAGTTTGAAATGAGCATGATGGGTGAGATGAATTATTTTCTAGGACTTCAAGTCAAGCAGAGTTCAGAAGGGATCTTCATCATCCAGTCCAAGTATACCAAGAGCCTATTAGAAAGATTCAAAGCCCTACAAAGCAAGACTGCAAGGATTCCAATGATGACATCTTTCAAAATGGAACCAGATGAGTCTGGAAAGGCAGTTGATCAAGCTGAATATAGAGCACTAATTGGATCTCTACTATATCTTACAGCTAGCAGACCAGACATAACATTTGCTGTAGGAGTATGTGCTAGGTTTCAAGCAAACCCAAAGCAAAGTCATCTAGAAGCAGCAAGGAAGATTCTCAAGTACCTAAAAGGAACAGTCAACCTAGGACTATGGTACCCTGCTAATGACAATCTAGAATTGAGTGGCTATTCTGACTCAGACTATGGAGGATGTAGAATTGATAGGAAATCCACATCTGGAACCTGTCAATTTCTAGGCAACAAGCTGATATCATGGTTCTCTAAGAAGCAAACCTCAGTTGCAACCTCCACCACTGAAGCAGAATACATGGCAGCTGGTAGTTGTTGTAGTCAGCTGCTCTGGCTAGTTCAACAACTCAAGGATTACAATGTAGAGGCAAGAGAAGTCCCTATTTATTGTGATAGCAGCAGTGCCATTGCCTCCACATAAGGTGCAAGCATGTCGACATTCGACACCACTTCATAAGAGACCACCTTGAAAAGAAGGACATCAAGATGGAGAAAATTCACACAGATATCCAAAGAGCAGACATCTTGACTAAGCCCCTAGCTGAAGAAAGGTTCAAAACCCTATGTTACAGCTTAGGACTCCTGGACCCAAGCACATGAAGAAGGAAAGATCAGCAGAAAACCTCAGCTGACCCAAGTGCAGCAGACTAGGAGGATCAGATGAGGTGAATAGACACCCTCATCTTCAGGTAAGTTCTTTCCCAATGAAGACAAATAAAGCTGAGGGAAAACTTAGAGTCATCTAATCAAGGGGGAATCATGATACCTTAAGAATCCTTGATGAAATACTCTAAAATCTGCATTGCATATCATATCATATATATATACAGCAGACTTGAACAAAGTTATTTGATCTCTTTATTCCCAGCAATGTATACTATGTATAATAATAAACTATTCTTCATAAAATACTTTATTTATATACATAAATACAGTGTACTATTGAGTTATACTTGGTTGGATTAATACACCACCGACTCAACAGTATGCATGCACAGTACGGATTTCAAATAACTCTTGCTCAAAATTTATAAATTCTGCATTCCATAAGATAAAGTCTGAATATCTTTAAATGTGAACCCTTAGATCAAGAATCTCATTGTTGATCTTAAGAAGTAACTTTTCAGAAATACAGACCTATCAACTCTATAGTTTTGTCATCTTTCACTCCACTACCTCATTTCTACCCCTATAAAAGGAGGAAGTTATGAGAACACCTAAGAACACAAATCACCAACTACAATTTTTGTTTCAGGTATGGAGAAGATTGAAAGAAAAGATGGAATGGAGATCATTCTTCAACCAAAGTCTTGGGTGAAGGAGATGAAGATTTGTCCAGAAGATAAAGATGATGCAGATCAGCACACTTGGCTTACTCAACACAAGTATGCCTATGAAAACTAGAGGAAAGAGAGACGTCCTTATTGAAAACTAGAGGAAAGAGAGATGGGGAAGACAAAGTAGCAAACAAGCAGAGCTTCTTCTCCAGGGGGAAGTTCTACATGGAGAGCTTGTTATCAAAAGCTATTGTGTCTAAACAGAACATGAAGGCTGAGTCCATGGCCCTCTCTTCGACTCCATTGAAGCCTCTTCCAATCTTCCTTCTCTTTCAAGAGTACCGAAGAGATTCAATTAGGACACATTTGGTGCTACAACCCATCTGATGATGAGGAACATCAGATGGTAAGGGCAACCTGAACCAGTGGGATACCATCCAGGCTGATATACATATTGATTTGATGGTCCTACTTGATTCAGAGATAGAGCTGGAAGATCCATCAAACCAGGTTGGATCACCACTCACAATAAAGCTGGAAGATCCATCATCCAGGTTGGATCATCACAGCAACAATGAAGGTTCCATCAAGCCAAGTTGGACCTTCAAAGCACAGAAGATTTACTCAGCAAATCTCAATCCTCCACTCAGCTGATCAGAAGACCAACTCAGCTGACCAGAAGACTTCCAAGAGAAATCAGCAGACCTTTTCAGGAAATCAGAAGACTTCACTCTGCTGATCAAATCACTTGATTTTTGAGTTTAATGACTATCTTTGATCATGTAATTCATTCTAGATTTATTCCTGAATGTAATTTAACAAATTGGCCTATATAAGGAATGCAATTCACTTATAAAAAAAAAAAAAAACGGCCTTGATGATCAATTCTTGCCACAAAATTAGTCACAACGGCTATTTTTGGTAATGATGTCATTGATACTCAATTACCAAATTGCCAGCAAATCAACTGTTGCCACATGGAAAATTCAACCGGCAAATTTAAAGGAAGGCCCGAAATCAAAGAAGGAAAATCTTGGGCTCTACTCCACAATTAAACCCAAATCTGACCGTTAGATCAAGAATTATTGGAGTATATATACACACCCTTAAAACTCTTCCAAACCCTTTCGCTCACAATACCCTATTGCTCTCAATACTCTCTCGTTCTGCAAATTTCTTTCAAGCTCTCAAAACCTAAACACTTAAACTCTACTATGGCAATCATTGAAATTTACGACGAGAAGACCAAGAGCACTGGCACCTTGGATGCTGCAAAGTGGTCCAAGGAAGGGAAGATGTTCACAGAGAATGCTCTGTTTTTCAAAGGCAAACACACAGCTGCAAACAAGGAAATCCTTCTCCGTTGCATCAACCTCAACCTTCAAGATTTTCTGGAAGCAGCACCCACCAATGTTTATGAACAAGATGTGCTGGCTTTCTATGCAAACGCTGTGATGAAGGGATCTTATGTCGAAAGTGTCATGGGTGGACACAGGGTCAAGGTAACAAGGGGAATCCTTCAGGAACTTTTCGGTTTATCAAGGGGTAAGATCAATATCTCCACCTACATCATGAATAAGGAGAAAGAGTACATGGAGATGTTCACTGATGGGAGAATCAAGGCTGTTGATGCCTCTGGACTCAAGAAATCCCAACTAGAACCTAAGTTCCAAACCCTGATGGATATAGCAGGCAAGATGTTGCTAGGTAACACATTCAGTCATGATGCTGTTACTACTCTAAAGGTTAGAGTTATGGCTGCAATCTGGGATCAGATTGATGGAGACTGGCAAGGGCTTTTCTTGGACAGAATTTCTCTTGAAGCCAAGAAGGTGACTTTGGACCTTCAATCAAGAGAATGGAAGGTAACCTCAACTGTCAGCTTTGTCAACAAGCTGAGTATCATCCTTCCAGAAGTACTACCAAGAAAGTACAAGATGGGACCTCACAAGACCTTCCACATCTCCAAATATTATTTAAGGAAGGACGTTCTTGCTGAGGCAACAAGGATGAAAGAAGAGAGGAAGAAGCTGTTAGCTGAAGCATCTTCCAAAGATGTTATTGAAAAGGCAGAAGAGTCCACTCATAACTCTGCTGCTGAAGAAGAAGAGGAGCCATCGAAAGAAGAGGCTCAAAAGAAGATTGCTGAAGAGGATGATGATGATAATCAGACCTTAGCACAAAGAAGATATCTGATCAGATCAGGGCTCATCTCCCCATCTGATTCAGATGTCACTCCCACTGCCTCTCCTTTGAAAAAGGCAGGTACTTCTAACCCCTCTCTCACTTTCACACCTTCTAAACTATCAAAGGGTCAGAAGAGAAAGAAGAACACTTCTTCTTTCACAAAGAAAGCCAAGAAATCCAGGCTCCATACTCCAATGAGCATAGCCCCTATTTCATCCTTCAACCCTTCTGATGATACCAACCCATCTGAACCCTCACACACTGATGCCCAAATCCCTGCTGATACTCACACAGCAGAGGAACAAGCCCAGCCTAACCCTGCTGATGTTCAAACAGCAGACAACCAACCTCAGACCACCTCCACACAACCTGCTGATGATCAAACTCAGATTATATCCACAATCCTTGCTGATATTCAAACAGCAAATGTCCAAGATCATCAAGCTCAAACACCTACTGATCTTCAAGAAGAAACTGAACCAGACCAGCAGACCCATAACCCTGCTGATGAACAAATTACTGAAGATCAATCCCAACCTCCTACCCAACAAGAAGAAATAACTTCCCAAATCCCTGCTGATACTCACACAGCAGAGGAAAATGCCCCAACTACCCAAACCCCTACCATCATTGTCCCTTCTGCTCCAGAAGACTTGACACCAGAAGACCTGGTTCAACCTGGTCCTTCTCAACCTCAGTTCAGAATGGTGCACTACCCCATGTGCCAAACAGAAAAGATAATGAGGATGAAGATAGCCAACCTGCTCAAGACCACCATCCCTGGAGTTGATGAGACTTCAATCCAGTTTGAACAAGTGCTTAGGGTATGCACTTGGATTGAGCTCAGAAGAGATGATGTAGATGACCTTCTTGAGGTCATGGAAGGAATGGGAGGAAAGGAAAACTTCCTCGACTGGGAGATGGAGCAAAAGGAAGTTGCTCAAGTTCAATCCTTTGCTCAGCTGCTATCAGATGAGGCACTAACTGCAGTCTGCAACCGGATCCTAGGAGTCTCCACTGCTGATGTCCCTATCCCAGTAGGTTCATCGGATCAGTAGACAGCTGAACAAGCAAAGATGAAGGAATCAGCTGCACCAGCCTTGGTGGAAGACTCAGCTGCCCCTGCTGAAGACTCAGCTGCACCAGCTGACAAAGAAGTGATTGAAAGAGAAGTAGTCAGAATACCAGCTCACTTCAGACCTTCAGACGAACTGACTCACTTCATTGCCAATCAAGAGGATCCAGGCAAACGAATGATGACCCATCTGACCAAGGCCACTACCTGCTTCCTCAATGAGGAGTACCTATCAGCCGAAGAAAGAGGCAAAGCAGTAATTATTCATCCAAGGCCTCAAGGTACACCCTCTACTTCTACCCCATCTGTTGACCATACAGCAGACATCTGCTCCCAGGTCAAAGCTGCAATAGACTTGCACTTTGAGAAAGGTTTAGGCATGCAGCTAGGAAGATATGTTGAGAAAGCTGCTAGGGATCAGAAGACTCGTCTTCATGACCAAATTATTGAAATTGAAGACAAGTTTGGTGAAGCACTTCATCAGCAGATAGGAGAATACTTGAGTACCTATCAGAAGTTGTCAGCCGACACCTCCAAAAGGTTTGCTGATCTTTACACTGATGAGATGCACCGTATGGAGACCACCTACAAGACAAGAATTGAGGATGCTGAAGCAAGAGCCACTGAAGGACAAGCTCTTCTTAAAACAGCTGCAGAGGAGAATGAGAAACTGCAGACTCAGCTGAAGGAAACAGCAGCCAAGTTGGAAGCACTTGCAGAAAAGCTCGAAGCTGCCTCCTCCACCAATTCTCTTTCTCATGTCATGGAACACAGTATATCCCACATTACTGCTGTCAACAAGGTCAATGCCATGGCATTGAAACAAACTCTGAAAGTGGAAATCATGAATGCCATGAAGCCTTTTTCGGCTGCACTTGCTGAAGCCAAAAAGGGGAAAGATATGTTGATAAGAGCTCTTGAGAAATCTACTGCACAACATGTTGTAATGGTAGTATCTCAAGATGAGCTGAATGAAACCTTGAGTAGTTTAAAGAGCAAAATCAAGATCAAGCAAGAAAAAGGCAAAGGCAAAGAAATTGCTCAAGAAGACACTCAAGCACCCACTCAAGCTCCTGCCAAGACTCTTCAGATCACTGCTCCTGAAGAACAAGTCCCTGAAAAGAGAATGACAAGGAAAAGAAAGGCAGATGAGCAAGCCCAGACAACTCAGACCAGTAAGAAATCAACTCCAGCAGAGCCTACTGCAGAACAGAAAGAGGTTCTAGAGTTGAAGAGAAAGAAGTTGCTTGAAGCTCAAGAGCTTAAGCAAAAGAAGCTGAATGATGCGAAGGCAGTCAAAGCCAAATTTGAAAGAAGAATTGCCAAACTCAGGAAAATGATGAAGGACAGAGCAAAAGAAGACAGTGTCCTGGTGTTTGATAGCAATTATGTAGATTACTTAGCCCTTCAAGATGAGCTACCAAGATGGTATCCCCTAAAGAAGAAGTGGCAAATTCAACACCACATAGTAAGGAAATTTGGCCCTCTCCCAACTTATGAGGATGAATTCTTCCAGTTCAATCAGTTCATGAACATTGAAGATCCAGTGTTCTGGGAAGAAATTGTCAAGACAGCCAAAGGACTTGAAAACTGCAGAATCTTAACTCCTGAAGAACCCAAATGGGATGCACCCCTTCTGGATTCAGGAAGAGTCAACATGATAGAAATCAAGAAGATTTTGTACAAGATCTATGAAGAGGAGAATGTTACAGATGTACAGCACATGGAAGAAGTTCGAGCTCGTCTGTACCTTGCCTACCGCATTTGAAGATCAGAAGACCTGATGAAGACTAGCTTAGAAGTTTAAAGAAACTATTACTTGTAATCTGTAAAAGTTCTATCTATATTCAAGTTCTAGTTCTTTTTGCTTACAAGACAAACTCTCATTATCTTCATCAGATACTTCAAGTCTTAGCATGATATAAACTCTTATCTTAATTCATTAAGAGCACCTATCAAGTATAGTTTTGGCTTCATCAAAAAGGGGGAAATTGTTGGGATATAAATTCATCCTAAGCCCCACTTGATGTTAGAATAGTTTTGATGGCCAAAACACTTAGAGTTTATAAATGTAATAGGATCAGCTGACTTGTATAGAACAACTTAGACTAGTCTTGTGTGATCAACTGTATTGATATCAGCTGATCAGCACAGTCCTGGCTTACATGCCTATCCTCAAGATGAGAAGAGTAGAAGACATGAAGACTAGAAGATCCTTGAAGACCAGATAAGTTAAGGTGCTTGTATACCTACCTATCTGATGGAGTCCCAGATTGAAGATGGCCTAAAAGCAGTATAAAGAATTTCCAGATCAGAAGAGTGAAGGCAGAAGACCTAAGGCCAGAAGAGTAGTCAGAAGACTAGAAGTACAGATCAGAAGACTATGTGCTCTTCCAGGACTCGGCTGATTCCCAAGTCATCTTGCAATTCAAACGAAGACCTACCTTATTTAGAAGATTGACATGATCCCAGGATTGAAGCAATCAAGCGGCTGGAATCAAGGAATCAAGCTATTATGGAAAGATTGCTCAAACGGCTAGTCAACTCCAACGGCTAGTTGCAACCAATCTCCATTATAAATACAAGAGGATGAGAAATCACAAAGAGAAGTCACAAGAGAGAATTCAACAAGCCAAGCAAGCAATCAAAGCTAAAGCCATACAGTTCTAAGAATTCTCAAAAGAGCCAGAAACCATTAGATTATCTATAGCTCTTAAGTGATTTCTATCCAACCCTTAAGAACCTGAAACCTGTTCATATTGTATATCAATTGTTTTAGGCATAGTGGTTAAGCAAATTATAAGCTTGAACCATTAGTTGGATACACCTCAAAAACCCCAAACCCTCACCGAAAGGTTAAAGTTTTTGAAACCCCTTAAAGTGCAAGTGCTTACAATCACTTGTGGAGACCGTAGCTGTTAGGACGGCTCAAATCTCAAAGTCCTAACCTTGGGACTATAAAGGTCAAGACCCTTGTAATTTGTGGAAATTAAAGGGATTAAACATCACGTTAGGACGTGAGAGTGGACGTAGGAACGTATATCCGAACCACTATAAATCCGGTGTTATTTACTTTCTGCACTTTACATTTCTGCCTTTACATTCATTATTATATAGTGCATACTGTGATTTCAACACTCTTCAAAACAAGGCCATAACTTTCAAACCAGCATCAGCTGAGTATTTTCATTAAGTAAAACAAGTTACAAGAACGAGTCTAAACCAGGGCCACCATAATTCCGCATATAACCTCCTCAGTCAGATCACTATAGTCATCTGGACCAGCAGACTTGCAGTCCAGTTGACATAGCAATCAGAAGAGGTTCCCAACTCTGTTTGAAAAAGTTTTAAAGTCTATTCACCCCTCCCCTCTAGACTTTAAACCCATTCACTACTCGTTCGGGGACCAACAGAGTATTCTAGTCCCCGAGGGCTGGCAGGGATATGAACACTAATTGGTCAGGACCTAAGGGTTCGTGCTGAAAGTGATGGAAACGTTGGAGGTTCTGGAGGGTTATTCAAGGCCCCGAGATCCAGCATCCAGACCAGGGAGTTCGAGATGGAGTATTCAGGGCCTCGAGGGCTGACAGAGACCTAAGGATCCAGGTCCGTGAGAGCTAGCTAAGATACGATGAGTACATTGGTACCACTGGTTAGTACACGAGTTTGATATAGCCTAAAATATTGGACCTTTTGTATTAATTTGATATTACCATGAGCATGTCTTTAAGAGATTGACGTATATGATTCGAGGCTACTTTTTTCCGTTGAATTAAGCATAGTCCCCTTGAGCTTACATGATTGATTTATGTAGATATTTTAGAAATGATATTGGAATTGAGAATTACTTGAAATCTTAGAAGCATGAGTAGATAATTCATATGTTGAGTTCTGTGACTACTTTATGTGGGAGAATTGATGATTAGATATTGATGATGACTATGGTTCTGGAAGTGAATACTAACATAACTATTTTCAAATTGTGTATGATTGACATGTTTCTATACTTGAGATATGATTTCAGATTATAGATTGAGCCTACTCAGGTCCTTGAAAAAAGAGAGAAATGAAAAGTGCTACTTCTTACCTTTTTATCTTTGAATAATGATATGTCTTGAGTTATATTCCCGTTTGGGACCTTGAAGCTTGCATGTATTAGAAATACTCATTCATGATGAAACGTGGAGAATTGAGTATTCATTGTAATTTTCATTTGAAGAGATTCTTTGAGAGAGCATGATCCACTTTATTTTTTATTTTTAGAGTGGAAGTTGATTTGTTTTGTTTGTTCGATGCTATGAAGTTTTATATATGAAAAGATAATGAATTTTTAGTATTGCATGAGATGATTCTTTTAGAGTGATGAAACATGATTTGAGCGCTCTGAGGTACTTAAAGGTCAGTAGCCCTAAGTAACCGAAGTGCTAAGTCCAAGAGTTTTGAGGTGTTTTAGGGCCAGTGGCCCTAAATGAGTGAAATGGTAAGCCTGAAAACTAGAGTTGATGATTGGAGGAGACTGGAGAGAAATCCTTACAAAGCTGAACAAAGACTCAGGGGCTCCACTGTCCAATGAGAGGTCCGAGCCCTAAGACTGAAATATTGCATCATGGGAGGTCAGTTATACAAAGATCACCCTGAGCTCCACGAATAAGAGGTTAAGAAATTGATCCCCTTGCCGAGTCTGGAAGTCCTGGAGGGGGTCCAGGTTTCAGGTTTGAGATCAAAAGAGACTTGATTTACATTGTTTGATTATTTCATGTTTGAACTATATAATTAATGTATATAATTGATGCTTATGAAGCTTATCCGAGCACTTGAGAGCCTATGTTGGAGGCCCTTTTGGGTGTATTTTTACAAGATTGATTTAAGAATGATATACGAGTAAATCGGGAGATCTACATGTCACTCTAGAAGCTGAACTAGAACACAATGAAGGAGTTCCCCCTTAGGAGCTCCCCAAACTTGAGTTGAGTATCCAAGACTTTGAGGTATATCAGAGATAAGAGTACATATGAGAACAGTTGAGGGATGCGGAGTCCTTGAGAAATTCGATGGGTAATTTTACCCTCTTGGTAGAGGGGGTAGGGCGGTTGGCATGAGCCATGTATGACTTGCATTTATTGTTTGTGAATTTAATTCCATATGATGTTTTGTGATATTTATGAGATTCCTTGAAGGAGATAACTACTTGAAAAGATTGATGAAACGATTATTTTACATGACTGCTATATGTAAATCCTAGTATATCTTTGGGGCAATATCCCTGGAGGACTGAAAATTATATCCCTGAAAAGGGGTAGAATAAACCTGCAAATACTTTGATTCGAGAATGAGAGACACCCTAAGGCCACGAGGCCAATGGGATCCAGAGAAAATTGCGTAGGTTCTTAATGAACCTCACCTTGAGAAATTCAGTAGGTTCCGATGAACCTTACTCTAGGAAAATGCGCAGGTTTAGACAAACCTCACCCTGAGAAAAATGAGTAGGTTCCGATGAACCTTACTCTGAGAAAATGTGCAGGTTTAGACAAACCTCACCCTGAGAAAATGAGTAGGTTCCGATGAACCTTACTTTGAGAAAATGCGCAGGTTTAGACAAACCTCACCCTGAGAAAATGAGTAGGTTCCGATGAACCTTACTTTGAGAAAATGCGCAGTTTTAGACAAACCTCACCCTGAGAAAATGAGTAGGTTCCGATGAACCTTACTTTGAGAAAATGCGCAGGTTTAGACAAACCTCACCCTGAGAAATTGAGTAGGTTCCGATGAACCTTACTTTGAGAAAATGCGCAAGTTTAGACAAACCTCACCCTGAGAAAATGAGTGGGTTCCGATGCGCAGGTTTAGACAAACCTCACCTTGAGAAATTGAGTAGGTTCCGATGAACCTCACTTTGAGAAAATTACAAAAGTCCTTCACAAATCACACTCTGAGAATCGGTGTGAGTCCAGGATGAGCCTCACTATAAGGAAATTCTTAAAGACGATATTTGGAGCTCTATGATCCAACATGCCCCCAGAGTTACAAGAAATGAGAAATCTTCATCCACTATAGCCTTCGAGGTTAGGGGGAGTAGGAGCCATATATGAACTATACGGGGCTATCAAAACCAAAATCAAGTAAGTACAAGAACCTAGATTTTCTACTTTTGCGATAATGAAGCCTCAAAGTCTATATGTGTTAGAAAAATGTCAGAGATATGCATTGCATGAATTTGCTCAGAGGCATAGAAACCTAGCTAAGAGATGATGAGGACAAAACATACTTATTATCCTAAACACAATATATGACATGCTTATGAAGAAAGAGCAATATATATATATATATATATATATATATATACATGCATGCAAGGAGATAATATGCAGGTATTGTAAGCTGTAAGAAGAGATGAGATAAAGCACGGAAAGTCGAAAAACATTCAAGACGAGGGATATTTCTGTGGGTTCTTGATAGGAACCCCACCCCTGAGAAACGTGCGTGGGTTCTTGATATGAACCCACTCCTGATATATTTGCGAGAGTCCTTGATATGAACCAGGAAATGGTGTTTGTAATTCTATGACCCAACAAGTGTCCAGTTCCCAAAATGATTAAAGAAGAAGCTCTACCCATTATATCCCTCGAGGCTTGGGGAGAATAGATGACATCCAGAGTTATAAGAGGTTTTCAAAACTATGGATATAGGACCCTAGCCCTCCACAGAAAAACTCAGAGGTATAAAAGCAGGATTAAAGTTTCTTACGACCGGAGAGTGAGGCCACGAGGCCGAGGGGAATTAGAGAGCCCCTCACAATTCTGAGGTCCAATGATGAGCTTGATTTGAAGCCACGAGGCCAGATTATTAAGCGAGAAACACTCTAGAGGTTCTGAGATTCAAAGAGATGAACTGTTTCGATTTAAGGTCGTGCGACTAAACTCATGAGATTGTAAGTGAGAAACTCTTATGAGATTTTGAGGTTCAGTGTATGAACCACCTTGACTGGGCTAGCCAAGGTATGGCTTAAGATTTTGAGAAGTGTAAATCACTTAAAGAGTTCGAGAGGCTTGAGATCTAAACCATATTGAGTCAGGATATGGCTGAGAGTTTCTGAGTGATAAGTGTTAGCCACTTAAGAGTCCTTAAGGTTCAGAGTACGAGAGATAACACTTAATATCCCTGAACTGGAGAAATTTCTAAAAGTTTGAGCACTAGATGCCTAAGAGTTTTTGAGAAGTCCAACCTCTGGACTATATTAATCCATAGTTATGAGATGGCTATAATTTTTCTCTTACCAGGTCTTAATAGCAACTAACACGTTGGAGGGTTATTAGAATGCATAAGGACTCTGGGGGAATAGTGCATAAGCAAGACTGGGAACGTAAAGAAGTGAGAGCCCCACTCATGGTAGGGTTTAAGGCCTGGGGGGAGTAAGGGTCGTGCTAAGTTATTAAAACTATCAGACTCCAGACGAGTACATACATATATGAAAGAAGGGTATATGAAGAGAAAATAAATAAGAGAAGTTATGGAGAAGATGAGAGGAAATTTCGAAGAGTTTTGAGCTCCCCAGGGCTCGAGGGTTCTGAGAGGGATATAATTTCCCAGGGTGACATGATACACTCTCTGAAACTTGAACTTTAGTGCATCCAGGAATGGAAGAGAGTATTGAAGGAAATATGGTGATGATCTATACGAAGAGGTGTTCAGGTTAATTCATCTTGTGTTTTCCTACTCTCATAAATTTGAGGTACTTTACGAGAGTAGGGGGAGTAGTTGATGCGGCCAAAATATGTCGTCTCCCGAGATATCGACACGTGGATATAAGACGAATTAACCTCGTTTTCTATGAATGATGCAACGAATGATTGTCTTACAAGAGGGATTAATACACTCCTGATTATAGGGAAAGAAATTGGCCTAAACATCTCTAGCCCAGGCATCTTTCGCCCATATCTCTGGCCCACGTCCTTAGCCCAAGCATTCTGGAGTCAAATGTTTCCAGCCCACGAAGGGGACCCAAAAGACCCAGTCTTAATTATTGAAGCCCAAGAGAAATAGTCATAATGAATGGAAGCAGTCCACAAGAAGACCGAGTCTTAAGGGCAGTTGAGAAGTAAGGGGTAGAGGGGGTCTCCCTCACTCCCACGAAATGAGGAGAGGTATATAAGCAGGTTCGTTTTACGAATTGACTACGTTTTCATATTACAAACACACAATTTACATTATTCACAGAGAATATACGAAATCCATTGATAATACATTGAAAAGAAAAGATATCCTACAATTCTTGCGAGAATTTCCCTTGATTCACTGGAAAATTCCTCTTTGATTCTCCCGAGAAGATTTCTGACTTGAGCGTCGGAGATTCCACGCCGGAATCCCCTCCGGCGTGTTTTTGCGGGTCTTACGGGAACGTAGAAGAGGATTATTCGTGAGAGAGCTTGCGGAAAAGTGATGATTCAAGCCCGTAAATATCACAGCCCACACGGGAAAATTTAGTATCCTTGATCGTTATTTTTGGACGCAACACCAGGTTAGAACTTTCTACTGATGAAATGAAACAGAATAATTTGGATAGCATAGCTAAAAACTTCATTTTACATACCTTGCCTAATGAGTGTATAGGTAAAGTATTAAAATGTAAGTCAGCTAAGGAAATGTGGGATAGATTAGTTGTTCTTTGAGAAGGCACTAGCCTGATCAAGGAAAGTAAACTATCTACTGCCAACCAAAAATTCGAGTAATTTAAAATGAAATATGGCGAATCTATCGACCAGTTGGATACTCGTTTTACGCGTATAATGAAGACCACACAGGATATATATACCTCGTCCGCTAAAACCCTCTTTCAAACCCTTAAAGCCCATGAGTTTGAATTCAATGAAGAAGGTCCATTAGCTGGTAGTGATTAGGACAAGACAGCCTCCAAGAATGTTGCCTTCAAGGCTTCTTCCTCTAAAAACTCTGGAACCTCTAAGTCGAAACCTTCTAGTATTAGAGATGAGTTAGAGAAGACTGATCTTAGCCTGAAGGAACAGATGAGTCTGATGATTAAACATTTTGATAAGCTGAATAAAAGATATGGCAGTGATGCGTCGAAAAAGAACGCCTTTAGATATCAGCCGTTCCTCTACGAGCACTGCTAATCACGAATCGAATCACTCGTTTTGTCTTTGGCAATCTTCCAGTAAATCTCCTTGGGAATCCGAAAATGACCTGCAAAAGTACGCCGGAGGGGGGCTCCGGCGCGGAAGCTCCGACGCTCAAGTCAGAATCGATATTAGGAGAATCAAAGAGGAATTCCCCTGTATTTCTAGGGAAATTCCGGCGAATAATATGGTGTTTCTTCTCAATTCAATGTATATTTCGTAAGAATGTATGTATATTATGTAAAAACGTAACTAAGAATATAGAAATAACCTGCTTATATACCTGGTCCCCCTCTCAGGAAAGAAAAAGACTCTTTCTTCCTAGATTTGCTCCCTCAATGTAAATCCGGCCCCAAGTCCCTGAGGATTTGGTCCCTCAATGTATCACCCCCTATCTTCATGGACTTACCCATTATTTTGACTTAGTTAGGAAAGATTAATTCATATCATGCGTTCCCCTTTGGGCCCTATCCTTAGGCCCAAAGGATATTATCCTTCGAATGTGGGCCAAAGGCCCAACCAATCTTCTTTCCCTTTAGAAGCCCAGGGGTGTATTAATCCAATCCTTCAAGCCTATTGACCTAATTACGACTATCATAATTTATCCCGTTTCCACGTGTCGACTTTTCCAAGAGCGACATATTTATCTACATCAACCACTCCCCCCTACTCTCGTAAAAAGGATAATTTTTAAGAGAGTAAGAAAAAATAATTAAGTAAATCACAAGAGAAATAATTCGTTTCTTTCATCACTCCTTCTTCATATCTTAAAATGCGAAATATCTGGCTCTTAATAATTATCTACAGTCATCATGCCCTTTCCGCTTCCACACGCAAACTTACTCTTCGAAGTCTGTAGCCAAACGTCTGCCCGAAGGGAACATCAAGCCGCCTCTTTTCAGGCACGCGCTTTTCTATTGGGGGGTATTTAATTCTTCTTGATTTTTACCCTTCTCTCTCCAGAGTAATTATTTCAAAACTTGAATTCGCTCTACTAAAAGAAAACCCTTTTCCCTTTTCTTCTCAAACTTATCCCCACTTCCTTACTCTCATTTTTACTTCTGCGACTAACCTCTTCACGCACGACTATCGGTCAGTTCATCACCTTCGAAAACCGACCTCGCTTCAGGTATCTCTTCTTCTTCCTCGTTTTTTTTTCTTTTACTGCAACCTCATGTCATCTTCCCTTCAAACCTCGTCGGACTCAATATCCATGGAAAGTTCATCTTCCAACTCTCTTTCTATCTTTCCCATAACTGACCCCGCTTTGAAAAATAAACTCTCTGGTTCTTCCATACTCCCTCCTGAGCGTGTTGCCGCCTTCCTCCGCTCGGGAATTTTCCCCACCGATTACATCGTTAGGGCAGCCCATAGGAAGGAACGCCCTAATTTTCTAGGTCCTAACACCTTGGCCTTCTGGGAGGCTCAACTAAAAGCGGGCCTCCGCTTTCCGATCCATCCCTACTTTTCCGAAATTTCTACTTATCTTCGCATACCCCTTAATCAATTCACCCCCAATGATATTCGAGCAATGCTAGGTTTTTACATTTTGATGAAGGGGAACGGTGGCGAACCCTCAGCCCAGCATTTCCTAACTCAAATATGTAAGTTCGCAGATGGGTTCGTCTATTCCTCTGGCCGTCCTTCCAGGGCCAGGAAATTCATGGAAAAGCTCCATGAAGGAGTCCAGGACTGGAAGGACTATTACTTCTTTGTTACAAACCCCGCTCCTTGGGATTTTCCTCACGAAGGGTGGATTTATGAGAACCCTGGGGTGCCCCGTCCTCCTCTTTCTGTTTGTTCTTCTCTGAACTTGGATGTGATGAACCATTTAAATGATAATGTCTCTGCCCATGGTTTTTTTGATGTGATGAGTATTTGTAAGAACACTAGAGCCCTATCTCATTTCGGTTTTGGTCGCCCCGATTATCCCCTAGGTCCCGACGATGGTAATACCATTTCTTTTCTCTTGGTATTATCCTCAAGATTTAAACTGCTGTGATTGTTAACATCTTTTCATATTTCTTTATGCAGCTATGAGTTGGTTAACTCAAATTTCCCGTGACGCCACTCCACTCTCGATGGTTGCTAAGTCTCCGGCCCCTGAAAGCTCCTCAAAGGCCCCTATTCCTCCCTCCCCAGTGAAACCTTCCACTGGGTCAGTTGCTAAGCGTACCAGATCTTCCACTGAGAAAGCTATGGTTTCCTCACTGCCCCCTGCTTCCGATGCCTCTAAAAAGAAGTCCGAGATTAAGTCCTCTCTGCCCAATGTCACTCCCAATGCTCCTGGTGAGATTAATGTTGATCACCTCATAGCTTTCATAGAGCGTCACACTCCGACCCCTGCCACCGAGGCCCTTAATGCTCTATCCTCAGAAGAGCGAGTTGTGCATGCCGCCCACAGTTTCACTCAGGTAGATTTTTAATACAGATATACTTCTAAACAATTAATAAGAAAAAGTATATACGTCTTACTTCTTTAAATTGTTTCTTGTGCAGTTTGGTCTTCTATTCTCCGATGTATCTGAACGGGCCCTTCAATCCCTTCAGTTAGTGGACGATCTCCAAAGCCAGGTGGAGTTGGAAAAGGTAAAGAAGGAGATACTTGATGCAGAATTACGGGACGCTAACCAGAGGTGTAAGGTACTTCAAGCGGAGAAGACGAAGCTTTCGGAGGAGGTTTCTTCGCTGAAGACTAAGTTTGGTGAGCGGGTTGAGCGCTTGGAGGCTACTCTCCCTTTAGCTGGGATGAAACTATACATCGACTCCCTTTTTACCTCCGCCATGGGTCAGAAGTTTTTAGGTACCTTGCATCAGGAATGGTTGGAAGCCTTTCTTCAGAGTAGCAACTTCTTGGGGGCAATGGGCCGTAGCTGAACACTCCGCTCCAGGATTTAATTGTCAGTATACTCGTGCCCTTCGGTTGGATGAACTGGACATTCCCCCTAAGTTCCCTGGAGATGCTAAGGAGGACATCAACACTCCCTGGTGGTTACCTGGGATGAGGAAGGCGATCTTGGAGCTGAAAGAAGCTGCCCTGAAATTGGACGATCTAGTGCCCGCAAAGGACTTGACATTCCCCATCCATGTGTCTAACCCTGATCCTGTGGCATCTATAGTAGCTGGCGTCCTAGAGGAGAAAGCGGAGGGGGTGGTTCCAGTGGCCAAGTGGATGAAGCAGGAGAAGGTCTCGAGGGGAAGAATGATCTTCCCCTCTCTTCATAACTCTATTTCTCTGATAACATTTCGGTACTTTTAAAACACTTTTATTTTTGTTAAGGCCTCTAAGGCCCCTTTTGGTATTTTCAGGAGACTCCACACTCCTGCGTTTTTCTGTGGAGGGCCAAGGCATAATGCTCTTGGTCTGGGATATTTTATTTTCTTCTTAATACCGTACCTGCACATTATCACTTGGCATGCATATATATATATATCTCTATCTCTGCTATATGATGTAATACCTGTCCTGCTCTTTCTTTACTTATGAATTTAGCATGTTTTCAACATCTTCTTGACACTTAAAGGCTCTAAAGCTCATAGAAAAATCTTAAATGAGAATATAGGGTTTATGTTCCTGTATTTACTTGGTGACTTGATAATGCTTCTAGTTTCTCTCTTAGAGTTAGACTTTTTAGGGATTATACTCTCCCAAAAGTTAGAATATTTAGGGATTATACTCTCCCAAAAGTTAGAATGTTTAGGGATTATACTCTCCCAAAAGTTAGAATATTTAGGGATTATACTCTCCCAAAAGTTAGAATATTTAGGGATTATACTCTCCCAAAAGTTAGAGTGTTTAGGGATTATACTCTCCCAAAAGTTGTTTATACTCGTAAGAGTTCTTAGGGATTATACTCTCCCTGAAGTTATTTATACTCGTAAGAGTTGTTTATACTCGTGAGAGTTCTTAGGGATTATACTCTCCCTTAAGTTGTTTATACTCGTAAGAGTTGTTTATACTCGTGAGAGTTCTTAGGGATTATACTCTCCCTTAAGTTGTTTATACTCGTAAGAGTTGTTTATACTCGTGAGAGTTCTTAGGGATTATACTCTCCCTTAAGTTGTTTATACTCGTGAGAGTTCTTAGGGATTATACTCTCTCTTAAGTTGTTTATACTCGTAAGAGTTGTTTATACTCGTAAGAGTTCTTAGGGATTATACTCTCCCTTAAGTTGTTTATACTCGTAAGAGTTGTTTATACTCGTAAGAGTTCTTAGGGATTATTGGCAGGTTAATTATATCTTCCGCTACCATACCCCCTACTCCCCCTAGCTTTAGAGGCTATCGTGGATAGAAGCTTTAGGAATTGTTCCTAGGCATTTTGTATTCGAATTTTTATGAGTTGGTGTAAGTCTCTTTATCTTGCAGTATCTCTATCATGTTATGTTTTAGCATTCAACACACGTACACTATCTCAACACTTGTTATGCGAGCCCTTAAAGGAAATTACTGAAATTTTCCACAAACGATGCTCCATTGATCAAAAGTGTTCATCAACATAGGCAAATAAGGGGAACTTATGCCGGCCTCATTAAAAACCTCTCCGTGGTAAAACCGCAAAGGGAAACCCACTTAGAGGGAAAATGAGTGCCGGTGAAGCAATTATTCGAGTAAGAAACTGTTGGTCCCTGAACGAGTAGTGAATGGGATTAAAGTCTAGAGGGGAGGGGTGAATAGACTTTAAAACTTTTTCAACAGAGTTGGGAACCTCTTCTGATTGCTATGTCAACTGGACTACAAGTCTGCTGGTCCAGATGACTATAGTGATCTGATTGAAGAGGTTATATGCGGAATTATGGTAGGCCTTGTTTAGACTCGTTCTTTTAGTTCTTAAGAAAGTGTTAACTTGTTTTGCTTAATGAAAATACTCAGCTGATGCTGGTTTGAAAGTTATGGCCTTGTTTTGAAGACAGTTAAAAACACAGTATGCACTATATAAGATATAAGAAATGACAGTAATGTAAAGTGCTGAAAGTAAATAACACCAGGTTTATAGTGGTTCGGATATACGTTCCTACATCCACTCTCACGTCTCAACGTGATGTTTAATCCCTTTAATTTCCCAAAAATTACAAGGGTCTTGTCCTTTATAGTCCCAAGGTTAGGACTTTGAGATCTGAGCCGTCCTAACAGCTACGGTCTCCACAAGTGATTGTAAGCACTTGCACTTTGATGGGTTCAAAATCTTTAACCTTTCGGTGAGGGTTTGGGGTTTTTGAAGGATATCCAACTAATGGTTCAAGCTTATAAATCGCTTAACCACTATGCCTAAAACAATGAATATACAATATGAACAGGTTTCAGGATCTTAAGGGTTGGATAGAAATCACTTAAGAGCTATAGATAATCTAATGGTTTCTGGCTCTTTTGAGAATTCTTAGAACAGTATGGTTTTTGCTTTGATTGCTTGCTTGGTTTGTTGAATTCTCTCTTGTGACTTCTTATTTATGATTTCTCATCCTCTTGTATTTATAATGGTGATTGCTTGCAACTAGCCGTTGGAGTTGACTAGCCGTTGGGGAAATCTTTCCATAATGGCTTGATTCTTTGATTCCAGCCGCTTGATTGCTTCAATCCTGGGATCATGTCAATCTTCTAAATAAGGTAGGTCTTCGTTTGAATTGTAAGATGACTTTGAAATCAGCCGAGTCCTGGAAGAGCACATAGTCTTCTGATCTGTGCTACTAGTCTTCTGACTACTCTTCTGGCCTTAGGTCTTCTGTCTTCTGATATCAGCAGAGTAACACTCTTCTGATCTGGTAATTCTTTGTACTGCTTTAGGCCATCTTCAATCTGGGACTCCATCAGATAAGTAGGTATACAAGCACCTTAACTTATCTGGTCTTCAAGGATCTTCCAGTCTTCATGTCTTCTACTCTTCTCATCTTGAGGATAGGCATGTAAGCCAGGACTGTGCTGATCAGCTGATATCAATACAGTTGATCACACAAGACTAGTCTAAGCTGTTCTATACAAGTCAGCTGATCCTATTACATTTATAAACTCTAAGTGTTTTGGCCATCAAAACTATTCTAACATCAAGTGGGCCTTAGGGTGAATTTATATCCCAACAATTTCCCCCTTTTTGATGAAGCCAAAACTATACTTGATAAGTGCTCTTAATGAAATAAGATAAGAGTTTATAACATGTTAAACTGAAGTATCTGATGAAGACAATGAGAGTTTGTCTTTTTAACAAAAAGAACTAGAACTTGAACATATATAGAGTTTTCACAGATTACAAGTAATAGTTTCCTTAAACTTCTAAAGTAGTCTTCATCAAGTCTTCTGTTCTTTAAATGCGGTAGGCAAGGTACAGACGAGCTCGAACTTCTTCCATGTGCTGCACATCTGTAACATTCTCCTCTTCATAGATCTTGTACAAAATCCTTTTGATTTCAATCATGTTGGCTCTTCCTGAGTCCAGAATGGGTGCATCCCATTTGGGTTCTTCAGGTGTTAGGATTCTGCAATTGTCAAGTCCTTTGGCTATCTTGACAATTTCTTCCTAGAACTCTGGATCTTCAATGTTCATGAACTGGGAGAATTGAAGAAATTCTTCTTCATAAGAAGGGAGAGGGCCAAATTTCTTTACAATGTGGTGTTGAATTTGCCACTTCTTCTTCAGGGGATACCATCTTGGTAGCTCATCTTGAAGGGCTAAATAATCCACATAATTGCTATCAAACACCAGGACAGTGTCTTCTGTTGCCTTGTCCTTGATTGCTTTCCTGAGTTTGGCAATTTTCCTTTCAAATTTGGCTTTGACTGCCTTTGCATCATTCAACTTCTTTTGCTTAACTTCTTGAGCTTCAAGCAACTTCTTTTTCTTCAACTCTAGAGCCTCTTTTTCCTCTGCAGTAGGCTGTGCTGGAGTTGACTTCTTACTGGTCTGAGCTGACTGAGCTTGCTCATCTGCCTTCCTTTTCCTTGTCATTCTCTTTTCAGGGACTTGTTCTTCAGGGGCAGTGTTCTGAAGAGTCTTGGCAGGAGCTTGAGAGGGAGCTTGGGTGCCTTCTTGAGCAGTTTCTTTGCCTTTGCCTTTTTCTTGCCTGCTCTTGATTTTGCTTTTTAAACCACCCAAGGTTTCATTCAGCTCATCTTGAGATACTACCATTACAGCTTGTTGTGCAGTAGACTTCTCAAGAGCTCTTATCAACATATCTTCCCCCTTTTTGGCTTCAGCAAGTGCAGCCGCAAAAGGCTTCATGGCATTCATGATTTCCACTTTCAGAGTTTGCTTCAGTGCCATGGCATTAACCTTGCTGACAGCAGTAATATGGGAGATACTGTGCTCCATGACATGAGCAAGTGAGTTGGTGGAGGAGGCAGCTTCGAGCTTTTCTGCAAGTGCTTCAAACTTGGCTGCTGTCTCCTTCAGCTGAGTCTGCAGCTTCTCATTCTCCTCTGCAGCTGCCTTAAGAAGGGCTTGACCCTCAGTGGCTCTTGCTTCAGCTTCTTTAATTTTAGACTCATAGGCTGACTCTAATTGAGAAATCTCATCAACAAACATTTTGGAGACATCACCTGACTTCTTCTGGATGGTGCTCAGGTATTCACCTATCTGATGGTGAAGGGACTCTCCAAACTTGTCTTCAATGTCAATAATCTGGTCATGAAGACGGGTCTTCTGCTCTCTAACAGCTTTTTCAACATATCTTCCAAGATGTAGGCCTAAACCTTTTTCAAAGTGCAAATCTATTGCAGCTTTGACCTGGGAGCAGATGTCTGCTGTATGGTCAACAGGTTTGGTGGAGGTGGAGGCAGCACCTTGGGGATTAGGATGAACTACCAATGCTCTGCCTCTTTCTTCAGCTGAAAGATAGTCTTCATTAAGAAAAGAGGTAGTGGCCTTGACCAGATGGGTCATGATCTTTTCTCCTTTATCAATGAAGTGAGTCAGGTTCTCTTTAGGCATGAAATGAGCTGGTACTCTGACTACTTCTCTATCAACTTCTACCCTGTCAGCTGGTTCAGCTGAGTCTTCAGCAGGGACTGTTGCAATTGAGTCTTCTGCTAAGACTGGTGCAGCTGAGTCATCCACCATTGTTTTTCCAGCTGTCTGCTGATCTGATGATCCTTCTGGAACAGAGATATCATCAGTGTGGATTCCTAGAATCCTGTTGCAAACTGCAGTCAGTGCCTGATCTGATAGCAGCTGAGTAAAAGATCTAACTTGAGCAACTTCCTTTTGCTCCATTTCCCAATCGAGGAAATTTTCTTTTCCTCCCATTCCTTCCATGACTTCAAGAAGATCATCCACATCATCTCTTCTGAGCCCAATCCAGGTACATATCCTAAGTACTTGTTCAAACTGGATTGATTTCTCATCAACTCCAGGTGTAGTAGACTTGAGCAGAGTGGCTATCTTCAACCTCATTATCTTCTCTTTTGTGCACATAGGGTAGTGCACCATTCTGAACTGAGGTTGAGAGGGGCCAGCTTGATCCAGGTCTGCTGGTGCCATGTCTTCTGGAGCAGATGGGGCAGAGAGGATAGGGGATTGGGTAGCTGGGGCATTTTCCTCTGCTGTGTGAGTATCAGCAAGGATTTGGGAAGTGATATCTTCTTGTTGGGTAGGGATTTGATCTTCAGCGAGTTGTTCATGAGCAGGGTTTGTTAAGGTGGTCTGAGGTCGGTTGTCTGCTGTTTGCAGGGTTTGGCTGAGCTAGTTCCTCTGATGTGTGAGTATCAGCAGGGATTTGGGTATCAGTGTTTGAAGGTTCAGATGGGTTGGAATCATCAGGAGGGTTGAAGGATGAAATAGGGGCTATGCTCATGGGAGTAGGGAGCCTAGATTTCTTGGATTTCTTTGTGAAAGAAGAAGTGTTCTTCTTTCTCTTCTGACCCTTTGACAGTTTAGAGGGTGTGAAAGTGAGAGAGGGATTAGAAGTACCTGCCTTTTTCAAAGGAGAGGCAGTGGGAGTGGCATCTGAATCAGATGGGGAGATGAGCCCTGATCTGATTAGAAATCTTCTCTGTGCTAAGGTCTGATTGTCATCATCATCATCCTCAGCAGCCTTCTTTTGAGCCTCTTCTTTGGATGGCTCTTCCTCTTTTTCTGCAGCAGAGTCATGAGGAGACTCTTCTACCTCTTCAACAACATCTTTGGAGGATGCTTCAACCAACAGCTTCCTCTTCTCTTCTTTCAACCTTGCTGCCTTTGCAAGAGCTTCCTTTCTCAAATAATACTTGGAGATGTGGAAGGTCTTACGAGGTCCCATCTTGTACTTCTTTGGGAGAATATCTGGAAGGATGATGCTCAGCTTGTTTACAGAGCTGACTGTAGCTGTTACCTTCCATTCTCTTGACTGCAAGTCCAAAGTGACTTTCTTTGCCTCAAGAGCAATTCTATCTAAGAATAGTCCTTGCCAGTCTCCATCAATCTGATCCCAGATTGCAGCCATAACTCGAACCTTCAAAGTAGTAACAGCATCATGACTAAATGTGTTACCAAGCAACATCTTGCCTGCAATATCCATCAAGGTTTGAAACTTAGGTTCATGTCTGGATTTCTTGAGTCCAGAGGCATCAATAGCCTTGATTCTTCCATCAGTAAATGTCTCCATATACTCCTTTTCTCTACCCATAATGTAGGTGGAGATATTTATTTTCCCCCTTGACAAGCCAAACAATTCCTGAAGGATTTCCCTTGTTACCTTGACCTTGTGTCCACCCATGACACTTTCAACATAAGAACCCTTCATCACAGCGTTTGAGTAGAAAGCTAGCACGTCTTGTTCATAAACATTAGTTGGTGCTGCTTCCAGAAAATCACGAAGGTTGAGGTTGATGCAGCGAAGAAGTATCTCTTTGTTTTCAGCTGTGTGTTTGCCCTTGAAAAACAGAGCATTCTCCGTGAAAATCTTCCCTTCCTTAGACCATTTGGTTGCATCTAGGGTACCAGTGCTCTTGGTTTTCTCGTCGTAAATTTCAATGATTGCCATAATAGAGTTTGAGTGTAAGGTTTGGAATGCTTAAGAGAATTTTTCAAGACGAGAGAGATTGAGAGCAGTTTGAGATTTGTGAGCGAAAGGGTTTGAGGAATGGTTTAAGGGTTGTATATATACTCCAGCAATACTTGAGGTGTGATCGATCTAACAGTCAGATTTGGTCTTAATGTGGAGTAGAGCCCAAGATTTTCCTTCTTTGATTTCGCCCCGTTTCCTTTAATTTTGCCGGCTGAATTTGCCATATGGCAATTTTTTATTTGCTGGCAATATGGTAATCAAGTACTAATGACATCATTACCAAAAATATCCGTTGAGACTAATTTTGTGGCAAGAATTGATCATCAAAGGCCATTTTCTATAAGTGAATTGTATTCCTTATATAAGCCAATTTCTTTAATTACATTCAGGAATAAATCTAGAATGAATTACATGATCAAATCTAGTCATTATACTCTAAATTGAAGTGATCTGATCAGGAGAGTGAAGTCTTCTGATTTCTTTGAAAGGTCTGCTGATTTTTCTTGAAAGTCTTCTGGTCAGCTGAGTTGGTCTTTTGATCAGCTAAGTAGAGGACAGGGGTTTGCTGTGATGATCCAACCTGGATGATGGATCTTCCAGCTTTATTGTGAGTGGTGACCCAACCTGGTTTGATGGATCTTCCAGCTCTATCTCTGAACCATGTAGGACCATCAAATCAATATGATGATCAGCCTGGATGATATCCCACTGGTTCAGATTGCCCTTACCATCTGATGTTCCTCATCATCAGATGGGTTGTAGCATCTAATGTGTCCTTGTTGAATCTCTTCGCTTCTCTTGAAAGGGAAGGAAGATTGGAAGAGGCTTCAATGAAGTGTGAAGAGAGAGCCATGGAATGGGTCTTCTTGATTTGTTTAGACACAGTAGCCTTTGATAACAAGCTCTCCATGTAGAACTTCACCCTGGAGAAGAAGCTCTGCTTGCTTGCTACTTTGTCCTCTGCATCTCTCCTTCCTCTAGTTTTCAACAAGAACTTCTCTCCTTCCTCTAGTTTTCATAGGCATACTCATGTTGGTTGAACCAAGTATGCTGATCTGCATCATCTTCATCTTCTGCACAAATCTTCATCTTCTTCACCCAAGATCTTGGTTGAGGGATGATCTCCATTCCATCTCTTCTTTCGATTGTGTCCATACCTAAAACAAGAATAATAGTTAGTGATTTGTGTTCTTAGGTGTTCTCATAACTTCCTCCTTTTATAGGGGTAGAAATGAGGTAGTGGAGTGAAAGATGACAAAACTATAGAGTTGATAGGTCTGAATTTCTGAAAAGTTACTTCTTAAGATCAACAATGAGATTCTTGATCTAAGGGTTCACATTTAAAGATATTCAGACTTTATCTTATGGAATGCAGAAATTATAAATTTTGAGCAAGAGTTATTTGAAATCCGTACAGTGCATGCATACTGTTGAGTCGGTGAGGATGGTGTATTAATCCAACCAAGTATAACTCAATAGTACACTGTATGTATGTATATAAATAAAGTATTTTATGAAGAATAGTTAATTAATATACATAGATATACATTGCTTAGAGTAAAGATGTCAAATAACTTTGTTCAAGTCTGCTGGATATATATATATATATATATATAATATGCAATGCAGATTTTAGAGTATTTCATCAAGGATTCTTAAGGTATCATTGATTCCCCCTTGATTAGATAACTCTATGTTTTCCCTCAACTTTATTTGTCTTCATCGGGAAAGAACTTACCTGAAGATGAGGGTGTCTATTCACCTCATCTGACCCTCCTAGTCTGCTGCAATTGTATCAGCTGAGATCTTCAGCTGATCTTTGCTCTTCATTGGCTTGGATCCAGGAGTCCTAAGCTGTAGCATAGGGTCTTGAATCGTTCTTCAGCTAGGGGCTTAGTCAAGATGTCTGCTCTTTGGATATCTTTGTGAATTTTCTCCATTTTGATGTCCTTCTTTTCAAGCTGGTCTCTTATGAAGTGGTGTCGAATGTCGACATGCTTGCACCTTGTGTGGAGAACTGGATTTTGAGTGATGGCAATGGCACTGCTGCTGTCACAATAGATAGGGACTTCTCTTGCCTCTACATTGTAATCCTTGAGTTGTTGAACTAGCTAGAGCAGCTGACTACAACAACTTCCAGCTGCCATATATCCTGCTTCAGTGGTGGAGGTTGCAACTGAAGTTTGCTTCTTAGAGAACCATGAAATCAACTTGTTGCCTAGGAATTGACAGGTTCCAGATGTGGATTTCCTATCAATTCTACATCCTCCATAGTCTAAGTCAGAATAACCACTCAAATCTAGGTTGTCATCAGCAGGGTACCATAGTCCTAGATTGACTGTTCCTTTTAGGTACTTGAGAATCTTCCTTGCTGCTTCTAGATGACTTTGCTTTGGGTTTGCTTGAAACCTAGCACATACTCCTACAACAAATGTTATGTCTGGTCTGCTAGCTGTAAGGTATAGTAGAGACCCAATCAGTGCTCTATATTCAGCTTGATCAACTGCCTTTCCAGACTCATCTGGTTCCATTTTAAAAGATGTCATCATTGGAATCCTTGCAGTCTTACTTTGTAGAGCTTTGAATCTCTCTAATAGGCTTTTGGTATACTTGGACTGGTTGATGAAGATCCCTTCTGGTCTCTGCTTGACTTGAAGTCCTAGGAAGTAATTAATCTCACCCATCATACTCATTTCAAACTTTCTTTGCATGAGTTCAGAGAACTTTTTGCACATCTCCTGATTGGGTGATCCAAATATAATGTCATCTACATATATTTGCACCATTAGAATGTCTTCTCCTTCTTGTATTCTAAAAAGAGTTCTATCCACTTTGCCTTTTGTATATCCATTGTCAATTAGGAATTGTGACAATGTGTCATACCATGCTCTAGGGGCTTGCTTTAGACCATAGAGGGCCTTCTTTAGTCGATATACTTTGTTGGGATATGAATCCTATAAACAATGTTCTAATTGATGATTATATGTTTTGATGGCCAAAAGCAACTTTAGAGTTAATGATATATGTGATTATATGTTGTTCTATGTAAATTATATGAAATAAGTTTACTGATCTTAATGTGTTATGTTGATTAAAGTTTACTGATCTTAGTTTGTTATTAATCTGATATATGAACTGTTTAAGAACTAAGCTGATGGAAATATTGTATAGACAGCTTATAGTATAGAATTTAGATATACTCATCTGTATGTAGTTCAGTTGATGTATAGATAGGTTTTATATTTGTAAAGTTGTATTCTACTGTATTCAGCATTGTAATAGTTAGAACAGTAGATTAGATTGAAGTCAGAAGACTAAGAGATGACTAAGAAGACTACTTCAGAGATTGAAGAAATCAAGTGAAGTTTTTGAAGGAAGCTGAACAGTTTTGGAAGAACTGTGCTGACTGACCAAGAGCAGTATAACTAAGAAGAGTAGTTTACTGTGCTGAGTTGGTTTGTTTGAAGAATAAGTTTGGATGACTTATTTGAAGCGTAACTGAAGATATTGTTGAAGATAAGCTGACTTGGAAAGATAAGATAAGTTGGTTACAAAACAGAAAGAAGTTACAAAACAAGAAACGGTTATGAGTTAGTTGAGAGTTAGTTCACAAACTGCTAACTGTCTTACTAGATCTTATAAATACCGTGTGATCTTCTACTTGAAAAGACTACTGAAACTACTACTACTCGAAGTATTCAAGAAGCATTCAAGTATTCAAGCACTCACAGAGTTGAAGATTGAAGAACTGAAGAGAAGCCACAGATCTGATTTGAAGAAATAAAGGCTATTACAAAGAGAAGTTTTACTTTTCGTTTTAAGTTTGTATTGTGTAAACAACTGTGCTAGTTACTTGTGAAATTACTAGTAGATCGAAGATATACCTGGAGGTATAATCGACAAGATCAAGGTCTTAATCTTGGGACTCTAAACAACAAGTACTCAAGTGGAAAAGAGTAATAAAACATCGCAACTAGAGTTGTGAGAGTGGATGTAGACATTTGTCGAACCACTATAAAAATCTTGTGTTCTTTACTGCTTTATGTTTTGATTAACTGTTGATATATTTGTTGAATAAGAACAGTAAGTTTTCTAAAGAAATGATTTAAAGAAAAGTTGAGTATAAAAGCTAACTGTGAAGTACTGAGCTGATTTTAAGTACAGTACTGTACAGAACATATTTCCGCACTAAAAACTCTGATATTTTGATAGAATTTGAAAAGTCTATTTACCCCTCCCCTCTAGACTTTTTCTTAGCTTACTCAATCTTAACTCAACTTTTGGGACCAACAAGTGGTATCAGAGCAGTAGTTCTTTGGACTGCTGTTTCTTGATAACCTTGTAGACTTTGGGAAAAGTCTAATTGTCTCTCATTACTGATACTTGTTTCTTGATCTTACTTGTCTTTCTTGACCTATCTGTCATACTACTGATCTTAATTGTCTACTCTATCATGGAAGAAACTAACATCAATAAACTTCCAAAGTTCAAGGTTGCAGATTACGATTACTGGAAACTGAGGATGGAGGCCATCTTTAGTTCAACCCATGATCTAATGATGTCTGTGATCAAAGAAGGGCCTATTACTACCATTGATACCCAACACTGCAACTCTGGAGCCTTCAAAAGCCATTGGTGTTCTCGTGCCAAAGCCCAGGTTAGATTTAAATACTGAGGAAATGAGGCAGAACAATCTAGACAGCTTGGCCAAGAATTACATTTTGCACAGCCTTCCCAATGAGTATCTTGGGAAAGTGGTTAAATGTAAATCAGCCAAAGAGATGTGGGACAAGTTAGCTATCATTTGTGAGGGAACCTCTCTTATAAAAGAAAGCAAACTATCCACTGCTGTCCAGAAGTTCGAATCATTTAAAATTAAGCCTGGTGAAACAATAGACCAGCTCGATACTCGTTTTACCAAGATTATGAATGATCTGGATGTTTTAGGCAAGACTTATACCAATAGGGAGATCAATTTACGTATCCTTAAAGCCTTAGATGAACGGTGGAAAATGGTCACACTGATCATTAAAAACACTCAGGATATAGATAACTGGTCTGCTGAAACTACCTTCCAAACCCTTCAGGCACATGAGTTTGAATTGGATGAAGAAGATCCAATAGTTAGTGGTGATAGGGTTAAGGAAATCTCCAAAAGCATTGCACTTAAGGCGTCTACCTCTAAGAAGCCTAGATCATCTATGTCTAAGTCCTCAAGCATAAAAGATGAACTAGAGAGTACTGATCTTGATCTTAAGGATCAGTTGAATTTAATGATTAAGAGGTTTGACAAGCTTAACAAGAGGTATGGTAGATACAAAATATTCTATAAGGACACTCAGGGCTCTAATAACAGGGACTCTTCTAGGACCAGAAGGGATCACAAATCTTCTGAAAGGAGAGATGAGATCTCTAATGAGAAAAGAAGAGATAGGAACTCTGCTGATAGGAAGGATAGAAACTCTACTGATAGAAAGGACAGGAACCGATATCATTCTCCTTCTAAACGTACTTCTAATGAACCTCTGTGTTATAACTGTGAAAAGCCAGGTCATTACATCCATGAATGTCCTGATCTGAGTGCTGAAGACAGAAGAGAAAGGAAAGCAAGGAGATATCGCAAATATGCAAAGGGTAAGAGGGCAATGGTGGCTAACAATGAATCTGATACGGATTCAGATGAGTTACCATCCTCCTCTTCTGATTACCCTTCCAGCAGTGAGAAAGAAGTCTTCATTGCAGATGATGGACTGGTCATGATGGCAAAAATAGATCAAGAGGTATCATCTGTCACATCTTTTCAATCTTGTGATGAATCAGATTCTGATTCTGATTTATGTGACACTGCTGATAGTAGTGTAGGGAGTAGTCTTCACCATTCCAATGGAATGAATAAAGAAGACCTCCTACCAGCTAACAAAGCATTCATAGAAATCAGTGATGAGAACATATCTTTAAGACAAGAAATCATGAGTCTTAGAGAAGCTCAAATGAAAGTGGATCCTAATATAACTATTCTAAATGCACGACTATCAGAAGAGTTGTCACAACTCAAAGAAAAGTATGCATCTATGGACAAGTTATATCAGGGTATGCTTCATACACAAGCTAAAGAGACAAATGAGTTCAATGACTTAAAGATTAAATGTGAAAAACTTGAAGAGCGCAATAGATTCTTAGAATCTGAAGTACTGAGCTTGGATCTGAAGCTATCTGATATGATTAACTCTTCTAAGATTAATCAAACACTATCAGACAGATACAGAGCTCCTTATGATAAGAGTGGAATAGGTACTGATCTGCCTAGTCCCTCTACTTCAGGCATTAAGAACACTACTGGAGCAAGTTCAAGTTCTTTACAATTAGATAAAGGAAAAGAACCTATGATCTATGATAATGAACCAAACTCCAAGGTACAGTCTAAATACATTCCTCCTAATGCCAAGAATGGTAAACAGAAGAATGGATCTAGACCAGTACAGTCAAGACCATAGCAAAAGAGTTCTACTCCTCTGACCAGAGCTGAAAAGTCCTGGAATCAGAAGAGGCAGACTCAGAACAGTAGGTCAAGACAAACTCAGGCAAGTTGGAAACAGCCTAGACCTCCTTTCATAAGGCAGTCTCAACTGTACTCAACTAAACCTAGGAAATTTGTGCCTCATTATCATAACAAACCTGTTCTTTATCCTCCACCTTTATCTTATGATATCATTGGAGAGGAAAGACCAAAACGCATCTATAAGCCGTATGGTCCACAGGCTTTTAGGCCATATGCAAACTATTACAGACATACTGATCTTACTGAAAAAGGGATAGAACCAAGGAAAGGCTATCTCAGAAAAATAGATCCTAAGTCTGCTGATAATTTGGATAAGGTCAACAAAGTACTGTTCTGTGATAAGCATGGTAGAAAACTTAAGAGGTCTCAATTATTCAAAACTTCAATGTTTATTTGGATACCTCTTACTACTAACCCCCAAGGACCCCAATAAAGAAAGGGTACCTAAATTATTAAGACCACTACTTGCAGGGTCGACTGGATCTTTACAAGAAAGGTGGCTCAGTTGGAGAAACTTGGTACATAGACAGTGGGTGTTCTCACTACATGACTGGTACCAAGACTCTCCTTTCTGACTATCATGAGAAGGAAGGACCAAAGGTGATCTTTGGAGATACTTCCATGGCAATCACAAAAGGATTTGGATACATCAAGAATGGAGATGTAGAGATTCAAGATGTCTCTTATGTTGAAGGTCTGAAATATAATTTGTTATCTGTCTCTCAATTTTGTGACAGGGGCTACAAAGTTTACTTCAAAAGCACCAAATGTGAAATCTGGGATAAAAGAACACATACAATTCTACTAGTTGGAGTTAGACAGGGCAGTGTCTACATTGTAAATTGGAATAGTTGTCCTAGGGATGCTTGCCTTCTTTCTAAAAGTCCCAAAGAAATTAGTTGGCTATGGCACAGACGCTTATGCCATCTGAACTTTGAGATTATTAATAAGATTGCAAGAAACTACCTTGTTGAAGGTATCCCTAATGAAATCTATTTCAAATCACAAGTGTGTGATGCATGCCAAAAAGGTAAACATGTAAAGGTTTCCTTTAAGTCAATTCCCACTCTTTCTACTTGTAGAGTCTTAGAACTATTGCACATGGATTTACATGGTCCAATAAAACCCCCTACACTGAATGGTAGAAGGTACACTTTGGTTGTGGTAGATGATTATTCAAAGTACACTTGGACAATCTTCTTACACAAAAAGAGTGATACACAAACCCAACTACCAGATCTGTTAAAGAGGTTGCAAGTAGAAAAAGGTCAGCCCATTGTCAAGATCAGGAGTGACAAGGGGACTGAGTTTATAAACTGCTATATTAAAGAATTTTGTTCTAAGTCTGGAATTTAGCATTTGACAAGTGCAGCCAGGACACCCCAACAAAATGGTGTAGCTGAGAGAAGAAACAGAACACTGAAAGAAGCATGCAGAACAATGCTTGTTGAGTACAACACTCCACAGAAGTTCTGGGCTGAAGCAATCAACACTGCCTGTCACACTCAGAACAGATGTGCATTCAACAAAGTACATGGTAAAACTCCTTATGAGGTATGGAAAGGTAGAAAACCAAGAATTTCATATTTTCATATTTTTTGATGTAAGTGCTTTATTCATAACAATGGAAAGAGCAAATTAAATGCTTTTGATGCCAAAGCTGATCATGGAATATTCTTAGGATATTCCTCTACAAGCAAGGCATTTAGAGTATTTAATTACTCTACTCTATGTGCAGAAGAAATACCCCATGTTGTCTTTGATGAAGTTGTACAGGACTCTGCTGATCATCAGATCAGTAAGAAAATTGATGATCTGACCATTCAAACTGATAAAGACAATGAAGAGACTGAACTCTATGAATCTGTACAAGCCTACAATCCATTTCTCAATGTTCTAAACAAAGATGATGATGTAGAAAAGGTAAAAGACAATGGTAAGTCTTCTAGACCAACTGACATGCCTGAATTGGTTGACTGTTCTCCTGTGAATAAACCTGCTGAAAATGATGATATTGATATTGATGATTCTGTTATACATGATGTGGATGATGAAAGTGTTCCTGTTAAGACTAGAAAAACATGGAAATCTGCTCATTCCACTGATCTGATTATTGGTGAATCCAATAAAGGTGTTAAGACCAGAAGACAACTGTTTGATTCTAAACCTGAACCAAGTAATTCTCTATTTTGTTGGTGTTGCTTCTTATCTTCTATTGAGCCTGCTAATGTGAAAGAAGCTTTATCTGACAGTAACTGGATTATTGCTATGCAAGAAGAATTAAATCAGTTTACTCGAAATGATGTATGGGAACTCGTAGAGAGACCTACTGATCACAATGTGGTAGGTACAAAGTGGATTTTCAAAAATAAGAAAGATGAGAATGATCTTGTTGTGAGAAACAAAGCCAGATTAGTGGCTCAGGGCTACTCTCAAGCTGAGGGTATTGACTATGATGAAACATTTGCCCCTGTAGCTAGATTAGAAGCTATAAGATTGTTTCTTGCTTATGCTGCTTATATGAAATTCACTGTGTATCAAATGGATGTGAAAAGTGCATTTTTAAATGGTATACTTGTTGAAGAAGTTTATGTAGAACAACCTCCTGGATTTGAGGTAAATGGTAATCAAGTATACAGGTTGAAGAAAGCACTATATGGTCTGAAACAAGCTCCAAGAGCCTGGTATGACACTCTTTCACTATTCTTAGTTGAAAATGGATTTACTAAGGGCAAAGTGGATCGAACTTTGTTCAGAAGACAAGAAGGTACAGACATTTTATTAGTCCAAATTTATGTTGATGATATAATATTTGGATCTCCTAACAAAAGCATGAGTGAAAGCTTTTCAAAGCTCATGCAAAGCAAGTTTGAAATGTCAATGATGGGAGAAATGACCTATTTTCTTGGACTTCAAGTAAAACAATCATCTGATGGTATCTTTATCAATCAAGCAAAATATACAAGAAATTTGTTAGATAAATTTGGTATCAAGACTTCTAAAACAGTTGGAGTACCAATGCTGCCAACCTACAGAATGGATCCTGATGATCAAGGTAAGTCTGCTGACCAATCCTATTACAGAGCTTTAATTGGTTCTCTACTCTATTTAACTGCTAGTAGGCCAGACATTGCATTTGCAGTAGGTGTATGTGCTAGATTTCAGGCCAACCCCAAAGAAAGTCATGTGAAGACTGCTAAAAGGATATTGAAATATCTAAAGGGTACCATTAATCGAGGTTTGTGGTATTCTGCAAATGATGATCTATCTCTAAGTGGTTATTCAGATTCTGACTTTGGTGGTTGCAGGATAGATAGAAAATCAACTTCTGGTTCATGCCAATTTCTAGGTTCTAAGATCATATCATGGTTTTCAAAGAAACAAACAAGTGTGGCAACTACTACCACTGAGGCAGAATATATGGCTGCAGGAAGTTGTTGTAGTCAGCTTCTTTGGCTAATGCAACAACTTAGAGACTACAACATTGTGGAATCCAATGTACCTATATTCTGTGACAGCAATAGTGCAATTGCCATCACTCAAAATCCCGTTTTACATACTAGATGCAAGCATGTAGATGTTAGGCATCATTTTATTAGGGATCATGTTGAAAAGAAAAACATTAGAATGGAAAAGATCCATACTGATATTCAGAGAGCTGACATTTTCACAAAACCTTTGGCTGAAACTAGATTTGGAGAGTTATGCATAAGTTTAGGATTGAGAGACATGGATCCTGCTTGTATATAGAGCTGTATACTAACATTTCAGGTACTGAGCTGATATCAAGACCAGTTCACCAAGAAGGGTAAATTCTGAAGAACAGACCATGTCAAAACCTCTACAATCATCACAATCAGGTAAAAAGGTTACTAAGGTGCCTAAATCCCGATGAGGAAGCTGGTAAAGCTGAGGGAATTGAGAATATACATTTAAGGGGGAATCTATGATTTCTGAAAAATCCTGTATGTTGACTCAAAAGCACAAGTCACCTTAGAACAAACCTTATATAGACCTATTTTAATTATTCTTTACTATTCTGTACTGTATTTCACCATCTATACATGAACTGACACTTCTACCAAGGTGAAACAGGCACAGAAGAGGAGTTCTCCACTGGAGGGGGAACTGATCTGATTGCAGATTTGATCTGTCTACAAATCTGATCTGATTACAGTATAAATCTGTCTACAGATATGTTCTGATTATTGTATTGAGTTGTCTACAGAACTATTCTGACTACAATATCATTCAATCTACAGAGCTGATCCGATTACTGATTAAACTGTCTACAGAGCTTATTTGATTACAGAAAATTTGTCTACAGAATATTTCCAGTACTGATCTGAGAAAGTACTGTGCTGGTATCAAAAAGGTGAAAATCAGAAGAGTTGGGGAACTGATCTGATGACTACTGAGGTGACCCAACTACTGAGCTGATCTTCAAAAGAGTACTCAGCTGATCACAGTACTCAGCTGAACCCAGATAAGTAAAATTCCATATAGTAGTAATAAGAAATTGAAGCATAATGTGTTGGAAAACAACTGTGCTGATATACATCAGAACAATATCCTGTCTTAGGATTCTTCTAAGTCAAGGACTGTTCAAAGTTAGATTACTTATAGAGAAGATTAATACACTCCTCTATTTTTAACCTAATTTAAAAGGTGTATTTATCAACACAAGTTGGCTCCAATTTGGAATTGAGCTGTTATGAATCTGGAACGTTTTTCCTAATTTACAACTCAATCCAAACCACACAACGTGGAAATCAAAATCAACGTCTTCTCCATTACTCTAAATCTTTCTGCTAAATTCTCTAAGCTCAAGCATTTTCGATTCTTCCTACTCTTGCAACTACACTTCTCTATTTCTCTCCTATGGCGATTATCGATATTCTTAACGAAGAAAATGAAGTCGCATGAACTTTTGATTCTACCAGATGGATGCGAGAGAAAGGAATCTTCGTTGAAAACTCCGTTTACTTCACCGGACGTCAGAAAACTGAGAATCAAGCCATTCTCACCATGTGTGAAGAATGTGGGCTACGGAAATACCTAGAATCATATCCTGAAAAGGTTTACGAACCTGAGGCGATGGAATTCTTTCTTCAGGTGCAGGGTGACACAAACAGCATTCGTTCGATCATACCAGACGGGCCAATAGACATTCTGAGCTATATGGCAGGGCAAGAGAAGGTTCGCGTGGGCAGGTGGTTGAATATTGACCCAGCAACGTTGTCAAATTTGAAGAAGGATATTCTTCCAGAAGGTTTGCAATTATTGATGGATATAGCTGGAAAATGCTTGTTAGGGCAACATTTCAGTCAAGACGCTCTCACCAATCTCAAGATTCGCATTATGGCTGCAATCACTGATCGTGTTGATGGTGATTGACAAGGATTTCTGCTTGGAAGATTATTGGCTGAAAGAGAGAAAGTGGTTTTTGATGAGGTCTCTAGAGAATTTTCCATTAAATCAATGATGGGTTTTGGAAGTAAATTGAGCATACTGTTGCCTCAATTAGCTGAAAGGAAGATGGATTGGAGTCGTCCAAAAAGATTTCATCAGGGCAAATTCTTGTTCAAGAAGGAGTCTACTTTGTTTGAACAAAGCCAGAGGAATCAACCACAAGAATCTGGTGGTTCTATGTTTCGTTCTGACAATGATGAGCCGGAGTTGAGAACAAAGGCTAGGCATGATCCTCACCGATCTGGATTAAGAAGAGGTCGATCAGCTAGGGCTGTTCCTGAAAAGTCAGAAGAGTCAGTTGCCAATGTGAAGGAGTCTTCTGTGGAAGAGGTAAGTTCTCCAAGTCTTATCCTTTCACACAAGAGAACTAAAGTTTCTGGTGTTCTTAGACCCAGAAGAGTCCTCAAGAACACTACCCCTTCTCCCTCAACCTCTCATTCTATTCAAGCCCAACCCCTTGAAACAGTGTCTTCCTGTTCTGAGGAGTCAGTTCACTACTCTCCTATTCGACAGAACACTCCTCACTCAACCCCTCAGAAAACTTCTTTTAATTCCACTCCCAAATCAAGTTCTCATCAAAATCCCACTCCTCATTTATCTCCTGAATTTGAATCTGAACCAGTTCATGATCACTCTACTGAGCATGAACATATACCTTCCTCTGAACCAATTGAAATTACCTCTTCTCCCGAAACTGAATTTATCCAACCTGAATCAGTGTTCTTGATGGATTATCCTGTTTGTGACAAGGAAGAGAGGATTCGATTTAAGTTGAGAAATGCTCTTCTCAAAAGCTTTCATGGTTTAGATGACAGCACTAGAACCTTTGAGCAACTTCTAAGGATAGGTACTTGGGTATATCTTAGAAGTATAGGTCTAGATCAGCTGATGATTATAGCTGAAGGTATGGGTGGTCTTTCTGTGTTTCATGATTGGGAACAAGGACAGAAAGAAGCTGCAGATGTTAATTCTTATACTGAGTTATCAAATTTGGAATCTGTTATTCAGTTGATTGAAAGAATAACTGGTTGCAGATACTCCATTGTTAAGTCTGCTGATGTGAATGTTGATACTGATGTCAACATGGATGCGGATGATGCTGAAGTTAAACATTCTGATAATCAAGCTGATGTTGAAGCTGGTGTTGAAGCTGATTATGAAGCTGATATGGAAGCTGATTATGAAGCTGATACCAATGCAACTGAGATGTTTGAGAACACAGTTGTAGCTGAAGACACTGGGGTCTTAGAGGAACAATCTTTGGGTGCTAATGAGTTGGAGAGCACACCAATTGATCTTGTTAAGGATACTGTGCTTGATGATGTTCAAGAGACAATAAGAACAGATCCTTCTGAGACAGCTCAAGATAACTCTAGCTTTGAAATGTTGAAAAAGCATAATGAAGAGTTACAAAGCAAGCTGGATGAGACTTTGAAGAGGTTTCAGCAAGCTACTGAGAAATTAGAAAGTTTGACTGCTGCAAATTCTTATGACAAGATAATGGAATTCACAATGTCAAAAATCTATGATCTGCATAGATTACAAGAAAAGTCACTTTCTACTGAACTGCAAAAGAAAGTAGAGATACTTTTAACACCCTTGAAGGAATGGCAAAATGAATCCAAAAAGGGGGAAGTAAAAGTAATGAAAGTGATGGAACAAACTCAATCACAACAAGCTCAATTGGTTGTGAGTCAAGATGAGTTGAAAGTCAGCATTGATGATTTGAAAGAAGAAATCATCAGTCTGAAGCTAAAGTTACAAAATCTTGATTCTGTTTCTCAAGAAACTGCTATTCAGAAACATGTTGTTGCTGAATCTTCTTCTGGAAAAAGAAAAAGAAAATTGATTATTGATGATGAAGAAGAGACTGAACAGATTGGTAGAATTACCAGGTCTAAAAGCAAGTTGAAACATGTTGATACTGAAAATAGACCAAGTGATGTGCTGATAGCTGAAACTGTTGAAAAGCATAATCAGATGCTTTCTAAGAAGAAAATTGAAATGACTGAGAAAAGATTTGCTGAACAGATTAGAAAACAAAAGATGAGAGATGCAGAAGCTACAAGAAAGAAGTTTGATAATAGAGTTGCTGCATTGAAAAAGAAAATGAAGTCTAAATCTGTTGGAACTATTCTGGATGAACAATTCATGGAATTTGTTGTGGATCCAGAAGATATGGAGTTCTGGAATAATTTGAAAAAGAAATGGCAGATTGCTAATTTTATTGTGAAGAAATTTGGTGACCATTCAAGCAAGGAATATGAATATTCTGACTTTGATGCATTCATGATGAATATCTCAAGAGAATTTTGGGAACATATTCTATTGTTAGCTGCTAGTACAGGAATAAAGATTTTATGTCCTGAAGAACCAGTTTGGGAACCTCCTAGACTTGAAAATGGTGAACCAGATTACTCAGAAATTGGAAACATTATTTCATAGATCATTAAAGATGAAGGCATAACTGATCATAAGCACATGATGGATATCAAGAACAGAATGTACTTGGCATTCAGAATCCCTGATAGAGACTGAAGATGAAGGACTATGCTGAAGAAGATAACATTTCTTATCCTTATCTTTATTTCTTTATTTTGTATTTCTGTGTTTATATGACTTAGTTGTAATATGTGATATATCTGATATGAATCTGAATCTGATTTTTGAATTGATGAACTGATATGATTAACTATATATCTTAACTACTGATCTTAGAATGTTTAAGTAGTTTTGGCTTCATAAAAAAGGGGGAAATTGTTGGGATATGAATCCTATAAACAATGTTCTAATTGATGATTATATGTTTTGATGGCCAAAAGCAACTTTAGAGTTAATGATATATGTGATTATATGTTGTTCTATGTGAATTATATGAAATAAGTTTACTGATCTTAATGTGTTATGTTGATTAAAGTTTACTGATCTTAGTTTGTTATTAATCTGATATATGAACTGTTTAAGAACTAAGCTGATGGAAATATTGTATAGACACCTTATAGTATAGAATTTAGATATACTCATCTGTATGTAGTTCAGTTGATGTATAGATAGGTTTTATATTTGTAAAGTTGTATTCTACTGTATTCAGCATTGTAATAGTTAGAACAGTAGATTAGATTGAAGTCAGAAGACTAAAGAAGACTAAGAGATGACTAAGAAGACTACTTCAGAGATTGAAGAAATCAAGTGAAGTTTTTGAAGGAAGCTGAACAGTTTTGGAAGAACTGTGCTGACTGACCAAGAGCAGTATAACTAAGAAGAGTAGTTTACTGTGCTGAGTTGGTTTGTTTGAAGAATAAGTTTGGATGACTTATTTGAAGCGTAACTGAAGATATTGTTGAAGATAAGCTTACTTGGAAAGATAAGATAAGTTTGTTACAAAACAGAAAGAAGTTACAAAACAAGAAACGGTTATGAGTTAGTTGAGAGTTAGTTCACAAACTGCTAACTGTCTTACTAGATCTTATAAATACCGTGTGATCTTCTACTTGAAAAGACTACTGAAACTACTACTACTCGAAGTATTCAAGAAGCATTCAAGTATTCAAGCACTCACAGAGTTGAAGATTGAAGAACTGAAGAGAAGCCACAGATCTGATTTGAAGAAACAAAGGCTATTACAAAGAGAAGTTTTACTTTTCGTTTTAAGTTTGTATTGTGTAAACAAGTGTGCTAGTTACTTGTGAAATTACTAGTAGATCGAAGATATACCTGGAGGTATAATCGACAAGATCAAAGTCTTAATCTTGGGACTCTAAACAACAAGTACTCAAGTGGAAAAGAGTAATAAAACATCGCAACTGGAGTTGTGAGAGTGGATGTAGACATTTGTCGAACCACTATAAAAATCTTGTGTTCTTTACTGCTTTATGTTTTGATTAACTGTTGATATATTTGTTGAATATGAACAGTAAGTTTTCTAAAGAAAAGATTTAAAGAAAAGTTGAGTATAAAAGCTAACTGTGAAGTACTGAGCTGATTTTAAGAACAGTACTGTACAGAACACATTTCCGCACTAAAAACTCTGATATTTTGATAGAATTTGAAAAGTCTATTCACCCCTCCCCTCTAGACTTTTTCTTAGCTTACTCAATCTTAACTCAACTTTTGGGACCAACATACTTGATCACCTTTTTCAAATCCTGGAGGCTGCTCTACAGATACTTCTTCTACCAGAATACCATTTAGAAAGGCACTTTTGACATCCATTTGATATACCTTGAAGCCCATATATGATGCATAAGCTAGAAATAGTCGAATGGCTTCTAGTCTGGCTACTGGAGCAAAGGTTTCATCGTAGTCAATCCCTTCAGATTGTGAATATCCTTTTGCAACTAGCCTTGCTTTATTTCTAGTTATCACATCATTTTCGTCCTTTTTATTCTTGAATACCCACTTTGTTCCTACTACATTGTGGTTTTCAGGACGATCTACGAATTCCCATACTTCATTTCTTTCGAATTGGTTTAGTTCTTCTTGCATAGCAGTGATCCAATTGCTATCTGTCATTGCTTCTTCTATGTCAGCTGGTTCAATGTTGGATAGGAAGGCACACTAGAAGAACATAGATGATTGGGAGTTCTGATTCAGTTGTCTCCTGGTCTTGACACCTGAGTCCGCTCCTCCTAAAATGAGGTTTGATGGATGATTATTTCTCTATGTATGCCTCACAGGAGTATCTGCATTGGATGAGCTTGGATTCTCATCTGTTCTAGTGCCATCAGGGGGGTTGACTTGATTTGGTCGATCATCATCTGTATCTTGAGTGTCAAAGAGATCATTCCCCCTTGCATTTGGGATTGGTGCATCTTGATTCTGGTCAGCTTGCACTGCTTGAGTTTGAGATCTAGTGACAGGTCTATGAGGCTTATCTTCCTCTGGTTCTTCAGGGAAAGGTTCATTGACTTCAATGAACTCATCTGGTCTGGACTTGATCACTAGTTGTCTCATCTGATCTGCAGCTGAGTTTGTTTCTACTGCACTCTTTTCACAAGATTCATCAAAAACAACCTGAGGTGTTTCTTCCACAAGAAGGGTTCGTTTGTTTAGTACTCTAAATGCTTTGCTAGTAGAGGAGTATCCTAAGAATATCCCCTCATCTGCTTTGGCATCAAAGGCATTCAACTTACTCTTCCCATTGTTGTGAATGAAACACTTACAACCAAATATATGAAAGTAAGATACTCTAGGTTTTCTTCCTTTCCATAGTTCATATGGGGTTTTCTCATGAATTTTGTGAATACCTGACCTGTTTTGTGTGTGACAAGCTGTGTTGATGGCTTCTGCCCATAGCTTCTTAGGAGTGGAGAATTCAGCAAGGAGTGTTCTTGCAGCTTCTTTGAGTGTTCTGACTCTTCTTTCAGCTACACCATTCTGCTGTGGTGTTCTTGCTGCACTTGTCTCATGCTGAATACCATTAGAAGTACAATAGGCAATAATATAAGAGTTAATAAATTCAGTGCCTTTGTCACTTCTAATTTTCACAATTGGTTCTCCTTTCTCTACTTGGATCCTCTTCAATAGTTCAGGGAGCTTTTACTGTGTTTCACTCTTCTTGTATAAGAAGGTAACCCAAGTAAACTTGGAATAGTCATCTACAACAATAAGAGTGTACTTCCTCCCTGTTAGAGTGGTTGGAGTGATTGGTCCAAAGTGATCCATGTGAAGCAATTCAAGAACTCTGCTGGTTGATGCTGTCTTCTTGGTCTTGAAGGAGACCTTTGTTTGCTTTCCTTGTTGACATGCATCACATACCTGATCTTTACAGTAGAGTTCATTAGGCAGACCATCAACTAAGGATTCCCTTGCTAACTTGTTCATAGTCTTAAAGTTCAGATGACTAAGGCGTTTGTGCCATAGCCAGCTGACATCTTTAGGACTCTTCACAAGCAGACATGTATCCTTAGGATAGCTGTTCCAATTTGCAAGATACATACTTCCCTTTCTAGTTCCTATTAGAAGGTTTTGTTTCGTTCTTTTATCACTTATGAGGCACTCATCTTTAGAGAATTTGACAGAGTGACCAGTGTCACAAAAATGAGAAACAGATAATAAATTAAACTTAAGACCTTCTACATATGATACATCATGTACCTCAATGTCACCATTTTTAAGGGTGCCATGTCCTTTTGTGTTACCGTGCGCGTTATCACCAAAGAAGACTTTTGGACCTTTCTTCTCTATGTAGTTGGTCAGCAGGGCTTTGGTGTTCTTTCTTCTGGATCCTCGGCTGTTAGATGATTCCACATCCTTTCTAGGATGTCTTTCTGGTGTTCTTTCTCTGGAACCTCTGGAGGGTGAACTGGCTCTTCTGTCTTTATAGTTTCTATAGAATTTTCTATATTTGCTGTTGAGAGTGTTCATCCTTTCGAATCTCTTGATCATAAGAGCCATTTGCTCTTTCAGACTCATGTCTGATCCTTCAAAGTCTTCTGTTTTCAGTGAGGTCTTGCCAGATGAGGTACTTGCAGCTTTTGTATTGGCTGCTTTGAAGGCTACAGTCTTGGAGGTAGATGGGGCTGCAGTTGGCTCATCACTTCCTGAGTTTTCTTCTCTGTCAAGGTCATATTCATGAGCTTTTAGATTCTGAAATAGAGTTTGAGTAGACCACTTCTTGATATCTTGAGTATCTTTGATGAAGGTCTTCTTGAGTTTCCATCTCTTGGGTAAAGAATCCAAGATTTTCAAGTTTTTCTCTCTATTTGTATACTTCTTGCCTAGAGACTCAATCTCATTTATGATCTTTGTACATCTATTGTCCAACTGATCAATAGTTTCTTCTGGTTGCATCTTGAGGTGCTCAAACTTCTTGACTGCTGTAGACAATTTGATTTCCTTGATCAACTCAGTTCCTTCATAGAGGAGTGCCAATGCCTCCCACATTTCTTTGGCTGACTCACAGTGGATTACCTTTGCAATGTACTCATTTGGAAGAGTTTACATTATGTAATCTTGAGCAATGCTATCAAGATTTGATTGCTTCATCTCTTCTGGTGTGAGATCCTTCATGGGTTTGGGGGCCAGTTCTCCAACTGGAACTTCTGGATCACCATTTGCAGTGTTGACTGTCATGATGGTGATTGGGCCTTCTGTGATTACAGACCACATCTTGTAGTGGACAGATGTGAGATTCTTCCTCATCCTGATCTTCCAGTAATCATAATCCTCAACTGAAAACTTAGGCAACTTTCGCATATTAGCACTCATGCTGTATGAGTTTTCAAAAATAAGTTTTTCAAAAAGAATAGATCTGTTCAAGAGGACTACAGAAAGACTCCCTCAAGTCTTCTGATAATCTAGAGACAGTAGTCCGTTAGAACCACTGCTCTGATACCACTTGTTGGTCCCTGAACGAGTAGTGAATGGGATTAAAGTCTAGAGGGGAGGGGTGAATAGACTTTAAAACTTTTTCAACAGAGTTGGGAACCTCTTCTGATTGCTATGTCAACTGGACTACAAGTCTGCTGGTCCAGATGACTATAGTGATCTGATTGAAGAGGTTATATGCGGAATTATGGTAGGCCTTGTTTAGACTCGTTCTTTTAGTTCTTAAGAAAGTGTTAACTTGTTTTGCTTAATGAAAATACTCAGCTGATGCTTGTTTGAAAGTTATGGCCTTGTTTTGAAGACAGTTAAAAACACAGTATGCACTATATAAGATATAAGAAATGACAGTAATGTAAAGTGCTGAAAGTAAATAACACCAGGTTTATAGTGGTTTGGATATACGTTCCTACGTCCACTCTCACGTCTCAACATGATGTTTAATCCCTTTAATTTCCCAAAAATTACAAGGGTCTTGTCCTTTATAGTCCCAAGGTTAGGACTTTGAGATCTGAGCCGTCCTAACAGCTACGGTCTCCACAAGTGATTGTAAGCACTTGCACTTTGATGGGTTCAAAAACTTTAACCTTTCGGTGAGGGTTTGGGGTTTTTGAAGGATATCCAACTAATGGTTCAAGCTTATAAATCGCTTAACCACTATGCCTAAAACAATGAATATACAATATGAATAGGTTTCAGGTTCTTAAGGGTTGGATAGAAATCACTTAAGAGCTACAGATAATCTAATGGTTTCTGGCTCTTTTGAGAATTCTTAGAACAGTATGGTTTTTGCTTTGATTGCTTGCTTGTCTTGTTGAATTCTCTCTTGTGACTTCTTATTTGTGATTTCTCATCCTCTTGTATTTATAATGGTGATTGCTTGCAACAAGCCGTTGGAGTTGACTAGCCGTTGGGGCAATCTTTCCATAATGGCTTGATTCCTTGATTCCAGCCGCTTGATTGCTTCAATCCTGGGATCATGTCAATCTTCTAAATAAGGTAGGTCTTCGTTTGAATTGTAAGATGACTTTGAAATCAGCCGAGTCCTGGAAGAGCACATAGTCTTCTGATCTGTGCTACTAGTCTTCTGACTACTCTTCTGGCCTTAGGTCTTCTGTCTTCTGATATCAGCAGAGTAACACTCTTCTGATGGGGTAATTCTTTGTACTGCTTTAGGCCATCTTCAATCTGGGACTCCATCAGATACGTAGGTATACAAGCACCTTAACTTATCTGGTCTTCAAGGGTCTTCCAGTCTTCATGTCTTCTACTCTTCTCATCTTGAGGATAGGCATGTAAGCCAGGACTGTGCTGATCAGCTGATATCAATACAGTTGATCACACAAGACTAGTCTAAGTTGTTCTATACAAGTCAGCTGATCCTATTACATTTATAAACTCTAAGTGTTTTGGCCATCAAAACTATTCTAACATCAAGTGGGGCTTAGGGTGAATTTATATCCCAACAGAAACAAGCATTCAAAATTGTCCATAAAGGGAAAGATGGTAGGGGAATAACACCTTCTTCAAACGTAAAATCTCTTCAAGTGGCACACGTTCCATGGCCTTAGTATTTCTTTTCCTGTCATATCCTGGAGCTTGTATGCCCCACCTTTTAGTACCTGTATTACCCTGTACGGACCTTCCCAATTGGGTTCCATCTTTCCAGTGTTCTTCAAGGCATCTGCTCTCCGAAGGACTAAATCTCCAGCTTTAAAGGAACGAGGGATTACCCTGCGATCATATGCTGCCTTGATCCGACTCTTGTACCTTTCTGCTTTCAATCTCGCCATCTCCCTGTCTTCATCTACCATGTCTAGCGCCTCCCTCATCAATTCTTCATTTCTTTTCTCTTCAAAATAGGTGATTCGGTGCGATTTGAGTCTGGCTTCAGGAGGTATCACTGCCGCTGCCCCATACACCAAGTAGAAGGGAGATTCGCCCGTAGCTGTTTTAGGGCTGGTCCTGTAAGACCAAAGGACATTGTCTAACTCCTTCACCCATTTTCCTCCTACCTCTTCCAATCGTGTTCGGATGCCATCCACTAGGATTCTGTTTGTAACTTCCACCTGTCCATTAGCTTGTGGGTGGGCTACCGAAGTGAATCTCTGTACAATGTTCCATCTTTCGCTCCATCTCCTTACCTGCTCTCCATTGAATTGTGTTCCATTGTCGGAAACCAAGATTCTCGGCACTCCGAACCTACAGCAAATATGTCTAGCCAGAAAAAGAATTACGTTATCTTCTTCTATTTTGGCTAAGGGCACGGCCTCTACCCACTTACTGAAGTAATCCACAGCTACGATCAAAAATTTTCTTCCTCCGGGCGCTAAGGGGAAGGGTCCTACTAGATCTCTCCCCCATTTGGCAAAGGGACAGGGCGAGTACATGGCCCCCATCTCCTCTGCCGGTACTCGTATCAAGGGTCCATTCTTCTGACACTTTTCACATTTCTTCACATATTCCCTAGCATCTCTGATTATATTAGGCCAGTAAAAACCTGCCCTAAATACCTTCTTCACCATAGTCTGGTAACCTTCATGGCTGGATGCGCAACCTTCATGGATGTCCTTGATCACTAGCTCTGCTTCTCTTTTTGAAAGACATTTCAGATAGGGTTGAGTGAAGGATCTCTTGTATAATTGACCTCCTAGGATACAATACTTCCTTCTCCAGGCTTTGGCCTCTCTGGTCATTGGGGTTACTTGCTCCCTGTTCAACTCTTCCCATATTTCTTTCCTCCAGTCATCTGCTTTCACATTTTCTTCTCTCGACACCTGTATCACTTCAAAAGTATGGAATTTATTCTTTAGTTTCTTTACCTGTTCTAAATAGGAGATCATCCTTTCATCTTTGGCGAGGTACTCCCCCATGACCTGTTGCACTACCAGCTGTGAGTCAGAGTACAGGGTAACTTTTTGTGCTCCTAACTCTGCTGCCATGTTAGCCCCTCTAATCAGGGCCTCATATCCCTGATCAGGATCAATCAAAATTATCCCTGCTCCACATCCTACAGCGGATGTTGAACCGTCAACATATACCTTCCAGCCTTGTTCCTCTTCCGTTCTGGTAGACTCTTGAATGAAGTCTGCTAAAGCCTGGGCTTTGATGGCCCTCCTTGGTTCATAATCAATATCGTAGTCCTGTAATTCCACTGCCCATCTGACCATTCTTTCCGATAAGTCTGCTCTCCCTAGCGTCTGCTTCAAAGGGAAATTAGTTCGCACCATAACTTTATAAGACAAGAAGTAAGGGCGTAGTCGCCTAGCCGTTACCACCACTGCCAGGGCTGCCTTCTCCACCTCTGAATATCTTATTTCTGCCCCTTGAATGACCTTGCTCACATAATATATGGGCTGTTGTGTGGAGTCTTCCTCTTTCATCAGGGCTGTACTCAGGGAATGTTCCCCTACTGAGAGGTATAGGAGTAAAACATCTCCCTGAGTAGGCTTGGTTAGCTTCGGGAGTTGTTCCAGATGGAGCTTCAGTTCTTCGAAAGCCTTTTGACATTGCTCACCCCACTCAAATCTTGACCCCTTCCTTAATGTTCTGAAGAAGTGGTGGCTCTTCTCCGCTGATTTTGCTATGAATCTGCTAAGGGCAGCGATTCTGCCGTTCAGGGTCTGCAATTATTTCAGGTTTCGAGGAGGTTGCATGTCAAGGACCGCTTTCACCTTGGCAGGGTTAACCTCAATTCCTCTATGAGTCACCATATATCCCAGGAATTTTCCTGGCCCTACTCCAAAGGAACATTTAGCTGGGTTAAGTTTGATACCGTTTTCTCTAATTACCTAAAATATCTCCTTCAGGTCATTAATGTGTTCCTCTGCTTTGACGCTTTTAGCTAGCACATCGTCTACATAAACCTCCATGTTCCTCCCTATCTGTCCTCGGAACACCGAGTCTACCAGCCTTTGATAGGTGGCTCCTGCATTTATCAGTCCAAACGGCATACGTACATAACCAAAAGTACCACATGTTGCAATAAAGCATACCTTTGGTATATCAAGGGGGTTCAATTGGATTTGATGGTACCCTTGATATGCATCCATCATGCTGAGTAGTTCAAATCCGGACGTAGCATCTACCAGTTGATCAATCCTAGGCAGGGGATAGTGATCCTTAGGGCATGCTTTGTTCAGATCCCTAAAGTCGATACACATCGTCCATTTGCCGGCTCCCTTGGACACCAGCACTGCGTTCGAAAGCCACTCAGGGAACTGCACTCTCTTCACGTGCCCTGCACTCAACAATTTATCGATTTCCTCTTTCACAATGAGGTTCTTTTCCTTACTGAAGTTCCTTAACTTCTGCTTCACTGGCCTAGCTTTGGGATCCACATTAAGATAGTGCATTGCTATCTCTGGAGGGATACCCGTCATATCCGTCGCCGTGAAAGCGAAGATGTCCGCATTCTCCTGGAGGGTGAGTATCATCTTTCCCTGGAGCTCAGGGTTCATGTGTGTACCTATCCTGGTTGTGAATCCCTCCTTTCCTGGGTAAAGCTCGATGCTCATTAACTCCTCATCTGCTTTGGCTTTAGGTTGCTCTTGCACTAGTTCACCCACTTTCTGTCTTTTCAATTCAGGGTCTTCACCCTTAAATATCTCCATTCCTCGGAACACGGCCCTGTCTGCTATCTTGACCGATTCTACGTAACACTTCCTTGCTTGGTATTGGTCCCCACATATCTCTCCCACACCCCCCGAGGCAGGGAATTTCATCTTCATGTGGAAGGTGGAGATCACTGCCTGAAAGATATTCAAGCTTGGTCTTCCCATTACTACATTATACGAAGATGGGACGTCTACTACCAGGAACTCTATTACATGCACGCGTCGGTTAGGGGCGACTCCTAACCCTACTTGTAGTAACGCTGAACCAAGGGGTTGAATGGATCCCCCTGAGAATCCATAAAGGGCTGTCTCTACTGGTCTGAGCTTTATATTTAGATCCATCTTCTTGAAACACTCCAAGAACATGATATCGGCAGAGCTCCCCGTGTCTACAAAAATTCTTGCTACATCGTATCCCGCTATATCCGTGGTAATGACTAGTGCGTCATTATGAATTTCTCTGGGTTCCCCAGCGTCTTCTGGCCCAAAATGAATGTCCGGACCCTCTGTCATCTTTCCCACCTCATGGTGTTCTATATTCCGCTCGTTCTTTAGCGACCTAACGCTCTGCTTCCTCTGCCTGAAGGAATCCCCATCAGCAGGGCCTCCCATAATCATGTGAATAGTTCCCCTCTTTTGGGGAGGGGGTGGTTGCTCCTCGGTGTTCTTCCTCTGATCTCTTCTGTTATCCTCTTGTTTCCCCTCAGGGTCCTTTCTCTTTTGTCCCCGTGGGCCTTGTCGATCTCTAAAAATAAATTCTTTCAGATGGCCTGCCTGAATCATTCTCTCTATTTCGTCTTTCAGATGCCAACATTGGTTGGTATCGTGGCCATAGTCGTTATGGAATCTGCAAAATCTGTCTGACTTAGGGTTTTGAGGACCCCTGTTTCTTGAGTAGGGGAACTTCATATCAGGATGGTCCCCTGCCACTTCTAGAACTTCAGTTGGTTCTATCCTCAGAGGGGTATATCTCTTCGCCCTTCCCCTGGGGCTCCAGGGTGCAACTTCCTCTCTTCTTACATTTTCCAACCTCCTTGAACTTCTGTGTCTCTCTGGACTTGGCCTCCTAAGTGGAATTTCTTTCCTCCTTTCTCCATTACCCACTATTGTCCTGGTCTCCGAACGCTTAGCCTTCCTTACCTCTTCCAGGGTGAGGTATTTTTCTGCTCTCCTCAATAACTCATCAAAGGTCCGAACTGGCTTCTTAGCTAGAGATGTGAACAGATCTCCGTCTCTTAACCCGTTGGTAAGAGCGTTGATTTTGACCTCTGAGGAGGTTGTGGGTACTTCTAGGGCCGCTTGGTTGAATCTCTTCAAGAAGGCCCGTAAGCTTTCGTTCTCTCCTTGTCGCATGTTAAATAAGGTGAGGGTAGCTCTAGGTTGTCTCCTAGCGCTGGTGAATTGATGCAGGAACAATTCGCTGAATTCAGACCATGAGCGGATGGTATCCGGTCCCAGCTGTGTGAACCACTGTTGTGCATCCTTAGATAGGGTAGTCAGAAATACTCTGCACTTGACGCCCTCTCCATATCGATGTAGTAGAGCAGCATTCTCGAATCTCATTAGATGCTCGTACGGGTCCGTGGTGCCATCATATTCAAAGTTTAAAGATTTGAAGTTAGAGGGCAGTTCATCTTGCAAAATATTAGATGAGAATTGATATGCAGTGGTGTAAGAGGGTTTACTTACGTTGTCAGTAATATGTCTCTGCATATCCCTCATCTCTTTACGTAAGGCCTGGATTTGATCACTGACGGCTCCTTGGTACGTGTCGTCCGTGCTTTCTCCCATCCCTGTATCCAGAGTGGTATCCCCAAGGATCCTCTCCACATCCCTCCGAGGGGGTCTTTCAAGGATACTTCTTTCGGCCTGGGAAGGTATCTTTTCTTCTGGGTTTCGAGGGAGATCCTCATTCCTAGAGGGGACTGGAACAGAATCGATGACATGTTCTGGGGGATTTTACTTTGTACCCTCATAGGTAGGTGGAATAGGTCCGGGAGGACGAAGTCCGCGAGCAGCGATTATCCTTTCAACCGACTGCGCGATCATCTCATCTAACTGATCTTGAGAGATAGTCAGGAGTTCCGGTTGAGCGTTAGGGTTATCCTTATTGATCCCACTCCTCGAAGCTCCTGAGGTACCTGGTACATTTCCCTCTTGGGCGGGAGGGATATCTTCTGGTGTATGATCCACAGGTTGTTTCCCTAGATTTCGATTTAAGGGAAAACCTGGAGGAGGCGGAGGGAAAGGAGGAGGAGTGGAATCTCCTTTCTCCTTTGTTTGCTTCGTTAGATCTGTCCTCCACCCATTTAATACGGAACTTTTCTCACGCCTTAGCTTGAAATGTTTCCCACAGACGGCGCCAGTTGATGCGTCGGAAAAGAACGCCTTTAGATATCAGTCGTTCCTCTACGAGCACTGCTAATCACGAATCGAATCACTCGTTTTGTCTTTGGCAATCTTCAAGTAAATCTCCTTGGGAATCCGAAAATGACCTGCAAAAGTACGCTGGAGGGGGGCTCCGACGCGGAAGCTCCGACGCTCAAGTCAGAATCGATATTAGGAGAATCAAAGAGGAATTCCCCTGTATTTCTAGGGAAATTTCGGCGAATAATATGGTATTTCTTCTCAATTTAGTGTATATTTCGTAAGAATGTATGTATATTATGTAAAAACGTAACTAAGAATATAGAAATAACCTGCTTATATACCTGGTCCCCCTCTCAGGAAAGAAAAAGACTCTTTCTTCCTAGATTTTCTCATCCATTCCTGTAAATCCGGCCCCAAGTCCCTGAGGATTTGGTCCCACAACGTATCACCCCCTATCTTCATGGACTGACCCATTCTTTTGACTTAGTTAGGAAAGATTAATTCATACCATGCGTTCCCCTTTGGGCCCTATCCTTAGGCCCAAAGGATATTATCCTTCGAATGTGGGCAAAAGACCCAACCAATCTTCTTTCCCTTTAGAAACCCAGGGGTGTATTAATCCAATCCTTCAAGCATATTGACCTAATTATGACTATCATAATTTATCCCGTTTCCACGTGTCGACTTTTCCAAGAGCGACATATTTATCTACATCAGGCAGGTATAAGCGTTTCTATAAGGATTTTAAGGGTTCCGATAACAAGGACTCTTCTGGGACCAGAAGAAATCACACCTCTTCTGAAAGAAGGGATGAGGTCTCCAATGAGAACAAAAGAGATAGAAACTCTTCTGATAGGAAGGTTAAGAACTCTTTTGATAGGAGGGACAGGAATCGTGAACATTTTCCTACTAAAAATCTACTAATGATCCTTTGTGTTATAATTGTGATATGTCAGGTCACTACATTTATGAGTGCCCTGATCTAAGCTCTGAGGACAGAGAATAAAGAAAGGCGAGACGTGATCAAAGGTACGCAAGAGGTAAGAAGGCATTGTTGGTACACAATGACTCTGATTCAGATTCAGATTTAGACGAGTTGTCATCGTCTTCTTCTAATTACCTCTCTAGTAACGAAAAAGAAGCACTTATCATTGATGATCTAACCATGATGGCAAAGATACAGCTTGAGGTATCTTTTGTTACTTCTTTTGGTTCATGTGATAGTTCTGATTCTGATTAAGTGACACTGCTGATATTGGCGTAGGGAGTAGTCTTCATCACTCCAATGGGGTGACTGAAGAAGACCTCCTACATGCTAACGAAGCATTCATGGAGGTCAACGATGAGAACATTTCTTTAGATTAAGAAATCATTAGTCTACGTGAAGCACAGTCTAAAGCAGATCCTAATATAGCTATCTTGAATGAGCGTTTATCAGAAGAGCTGTCACAACTCAAAGTTAAGTACACATCCATTGATAAGTTATATCTGGGTATGCTCAAAACTCAAGCCATAGAGATAAATGAATTCAATGCTTTAAAAATTAAGTATGAAAACTTGAAGAGTGCAATAGATTCTTAGAGACTGAAGTACTGAGCTTGGATCTAAAACTAGTTGATATGATTAATTCTTCAAAGATTAATCAACAATTATCAGTCACCAGCTGATAAGAGTGGGTTGGGTGCTGATGTATCCAGCTCATCTACTCCAGTAGATAAGAACACTAATGGTGCTATTTCAAGTTCTTTATCTATAGATAAAGGAAAGAAACCGATGGAATATGATAATGGTACATGTTGCGTCAAAAAGTAACGCCTACGGATATCAAATGTTCCCGTTCGGATAATGCGAATCACGGGATTAAGTTGTCCTTTATCTTTAGCGATCCCCACGAGCAATCCTTCTTAAGCCTCCTTGGCGCTCAAGTCAGAATCATTCTCAAGAGGATCAAAGAGGAGTTTCCCTGTGATTCTAGGGAAACTCTCGCAAAATCAAAGAATACTTCTTGTAAATTCAAGGTATATTCAGTATGTTTCCTGTGTTGTGTAAAACGTAACCTGATCAAATGAAATCTAACCTGCTTTTATACTTGGCCCCCTTCCTCGGAGAGAGGAAGACTTCTTCTCCCTATATTCACTCCCATATCCCTGAAGACTCGGCCTTTCAACATCCTAAAGACTCGGCCCTTTAGCATAGTGGCCCTATCTTCATGCCTTGACCCATTCTCCTGATCTTACCTAGAGAAACGACTCTTAAATCCTCTCCTTTTGGACCGGACCATTTGGCCCAAAGGCTACTGATCCTCTAATATGGGCTAAAAAGCCCAATTACCTTTATTTCCCTCTTTGGGCCTAGGAGTGTATTAATCCACCCTCTAAGCCCATTATCCTAATTAAAACTATTATAATTTATCTCGTGTCCACGTGTCCACGTCTCCAAGGGCGACATATTTTGTCCGCATTAACTACTCCCCCTACTCTCGTAAAAAAAAAAAATTTTAAGAGAGTAGAAAAAAGAAATGAGATAAATTTCAAGAGGAATACTTCCTTCCTTTAATCAGCTCCTTTTCACAATTTCCCTTAAAATGTGGTATACCTAGCTCTTAATGATTTTCCACAATAATCAACGGCTTTTCCACTTCCACACGCCAACTTAATTTCGAACTCCGCACCCATGCGTCTGCCCGAGAACCAACATCCAGCCGCCCTTCTTTTGTCACGCGCCTTTCCATTGGGAGGCATTTACACTTATCTATTTCCCCCCGCCCCCACTTTTTCCCTTCATCATAACTCATTAATTCAAAAATCCCTTTTACTTCGCAAAAACCCTTCTCTTTCTTCAAACTTATCCATTTCCCTCTAACCTTCGTTTCCACATTTTCCTTTACTGGGATTAACTGTTGGTCCCTTAGACGAGTGTAAGATCAGCTGACTTGATGTCTGCTGATTGTGTGGAAAATAAACTAACTCTTCAAAGTAACTAGTCCGCTGATTTCACTAGGGGCCTAGGACTAGTTAGTCGACTGATTAATTACTTATCGGAGTTAAGTGCGGAATTGTAGTGTGCCCATAAATATTATACTCGTCTATTTAAAAAATACAGTGTGTAAAACAGTTTATGCACAAATATGTATGAAAAGACTTGAAATGTAAAGTGCAGAAATGTAAATAACACATTGATTTATAGTGGTTCGGATATACGTTCCTACGTCCACTCTCACGTCCACACGTGATGTTTAATCCCTTTAATTTACCAAAAATTACAAGGGCCTTGACCTTTATAGTCCCAAGGGTAGGACTTTGAGATCTGAGCCAGTTCCCTTAACTGCTGCGGTCTCCACAAGTGATTGTAAGCACTTGCACTTCCCCACAAGTGATTGTAAGCACTTGCACTTGAACTCCACAAGTGATTATAGAGCACTTGGACTCTTTACAGTGATAAACACTCAACTTGACTTCTAAGGTTTTATGGTAGAAGGTGGGTTTTGTGTATATGAACTAGGTGAGAATTTCCCTTACAGTCTGTTTTAGCCTCATGCTAGGATTGGGAAATTCTCTCTAAGCTATGGATATATATGAGTGGTTGCACTGGCTTAGATGGTATGAGTTCACTCACTGGGGATGAGGTGATGCGTGTTGAATCTTCATGAATGATCTTCTTGAGCTCTTCTTATTTCTGGACTTTAAGCACTTTGCTCGACCTCTGCATCTCACACCTCTTCACTTCTCCCAATGATGTATGAGCTCATTTATATAGTGTTGATGTTTGAATGTTACCGTTGGATGATAGCAATTCAAATCTCCACTAATTCGGGAATTGCCAATCTCTTGATTTGATATGATTGAATATTACCATTGTCATGTAATTTCAATCATATCTTTGACTTTCCTTTCTTGTGCGTATCTTATCAATCCTTGACTTCAACTCTGATTGGCCTTCCTTTAATTGAGTAAGAAGACTTCTAGTCTGCTGGTAAGAAGACTTCACTCTGCTGGTAAGAAGACTTCTACTCTGTTGGTAAGAAGACTTCACTCTGCTGGTAAGAAGACTTATTTAAGGAAGGACGCTCTTGCTGAGGCAGCAAGGTTGAAAGAAGAGAGGAAGAAGCTGTTAGCTGAAGCATCTTCCAAAGATGTTATTGAAAAGGCAGAAGAGTCCACTCATAACTCTGCTGCTGAAGAAGAAGAGGAGCCATCGAAAGAAGAGGCTCAAAAGAAGGTTGCTGAAGAGGATGATGATGACAATCAGACCTTAGCACAAAGAAGATATCTGATCAGATCAGGGCTCATCTCCCCATCTGATTCAGATGTCACTCCCACTGCCTCTCCTTTGAAAAAGGCAGGTACTTCTAACCCCTCTCTCACTTTCACACCTTCTAAACTATCAAAGGGTCAGAAGAGAAAGAAGAACACTTCTTCTTTCACAAAGAAAGCCAAGAAATCCAGGCTCCCTACTCCAATGAGCATAGCCCCTATTTCATCCTTCAACCCTTCTGATGATACCAACCCATCTGAACCCTCACACACTGATGCCCAAATCCCTGCTGATACTCACACAGCAGAGGAACAAGCCCATCCTAACCCTGCTGATGTTCAAACAGCCGACAACCAACCTCAGACCACCTCCACACAACCTGCTGATGATCAAACTCAGATTATATCCACAATCCTTGCTGATATTCAAACAGCAAATGTCCAATATCATCAAGCTCAAACACCTACTGATCTTCAAGAAGAAACTGAACCAGACCAGTAGACCCATAACCCTGTTGATGAACAAATTACTGAAGATCAATCCCAACCACCATCCCTGGAGTTGATGAGACTTCAATCCAGTTTGAACAAGTGCTTAGGGTATGCACTTGGATTGAGCTCAGACGAGATGATGTAGATGACTTTCTTGATGTCATGGAAGGAATGGGAGGAAAGGAACACTTCCTCGACTGGGAGATGGAGCAAAAGGAAGTTGCTCAAGTTCAATCCTTTGCTCAGCTGCTATCAGATGAGGCACTAACTGCAGTCTGCAACCGGATCCTTGGAGTCTCTACTGCTGATGTCCCTATCCCAGTAGATTCATCGGATCAGCAGACAGCTGAACAAGCAAAGATGAAGGAATCAGCTGCACCAGCCTTGGTGGAAGACTCAGCTGCCCCTGCTGAAGACTCAACTGCACCAGCTGACAAAGAAGAGATTGAAAGAGAAGTAGTCAGAGTACCAGCTCACTTCAAACCTTCAGACGATCTGACTCACTTCATTGACAATCAAGAGGATGCAGGCAGACGAATCATGACCCATCTGACTAAGGCCACTACCTGCTACCTCAATGAGGAGTACCTATCAGCCGAAGAAAGAGGCAAAGCAATTATTGTTCATCCAAAGCCTCAGGGTACACCCTCTACCTCTACCCCATCTGTTGACCTTACAGCAGACATCTGCTCCCAGGTCAAAGCTGCAATAGACTTGCACTTTGAGAAAGGTTTAGGCATGCAGCTAGGAAGATATGTTGAGAAAGCTGCAAGGGAACAGAAGACTCGTCTTCATGACCAGATTCTTGATGTTGAAGACAAGTTTGGTGAAGCACTTCATCAGCAGATAGGAGAATACCTGAGTACCTATCAGAAGTCATCAGCCGACACCTCCAAAAGGTTTGCTGATCTTTACACTGAAGAGATGCACCGCATGGAGACCATCTACAAGACAAGAATTGAGGATGCTGAAGCAAGAGCCACTGAAGGACAAGCTCTTCTTAAAACAGCTGCAGATGAGAATGAGAAACTGCAGACTCAGCTTAAGGAAACAGCGGCCAAGTTGGAAGCTCTTACAACTAGATTTGAAGCTGCCTCCTCCTCCAATTCACATGCTGAAGTTCTAGAGCACAGCATAACCCATCTGACCCAAGTTGCCAAGGTCAATGCCATGGCACTGAAACAAACTCTGAAAGTGGAAATCATGAATTCCATGAAGCCTTTTGCGGCTGCACTTGCTGAAGCTAAAAAGGGGGAAGATATGTTGATAAAGGCTCTAGAGAAGTCTACTGCCCAGCAAGCTGAACTGGTAGTAGCACAAGATGACTTGACTGAAACCTTGGGTGGTTTAAAGAGCAAAATCAAGAACAGGCAAGGCAAAGACAAAGACAAAGAAATTGCTCTAGAAGATACTCAAGCACCCACTCAAGCTCCTGCCAAGAGTCTACAGATCACTGCTCCTGTAGAACAAGTTTCTGAAAAGAGAATGACAAGGAAAAGAAAGGCAGATGAGCAAGCTCAGTCAGCTCAGACCAGCAAGAAATCAGCTCCAGCAGAGCCTACTGCAGAAGAGAAAGAGGCTCTAGAGTTGAAGAAAAAGAAATTGCTTGAAGCTCAAGAGCTTAAGCAAAAGAAGCTGAATGATGCGAAGGCAGTCAAAGCCAAATTTGAAAGAAGGATTGCCAAACTCAGGAAAGCAATGAAGGACAAAGCACAAGAAGACAGTGTCCTAGTGTTTGACAGCAATTATGTGGATTACTTAGCCCTTCAAGATGAGCTACCAAGATGGTATCCCCTGAAAAAGAAGTGGCAAATTCAACACCACATAGTAAGGAAATTTGGCCCTCTCCCTTCTTATGAAGAATAATTTCTTCAATTCTCCCAGTTCATGAACATTGAAGATCCAGAGTTCTGGGAAGAAATTGTCAAGACAGCCAAAGGACTTGACAACTGCAGAATCCTAACTCCTGAAGAACCCAAATGGGATGCACCCCTTCTGGATTCAGGAAGAGCCAACATGATAGAAATCAAGAAGATTCTGTACAAGATCTATGAAGAGGAGAATGTTACAGATGTACAGCACATGGAAGAAGTTTGAGCTCGTCTGTACCTTGCCTACCGCATTTGAAGATCAGAAGACCTGATGAAGACCAGCTTAGAAGTTTAAAGAAACTATTACTTATAATCTGTAAAAGTTATATCTATATTCAAGTTCTAGTTCTTTTTGCTTACAAGACAAACTCTCATTGTCTTCATCAGATGCTTCAGTCTTAGCATGTTATAAACTCTTATCTTATTTCATTAAGAGCATTTATCAAGTATAGTTTTGGCTTCATCAAAAAGGGGGAAATTGTTGGGATATAAATTCATCCTAAGCCCCACTTAATGTTAGAATAGTTTTGATGGCCAAAACACTTAGAGTTTATAAATGTAATAGGATCAGCTGACTTGTATAGAACAGCTTAGACTAGTCTTGTGTGATCAACTGTATTGATATCAGCTGATCAGCACAGTCCTGGCTTACATGCATATCCTCAAGATGAGAAGAGTAGAAGACATGAAGACTAGAAGATCCTTGAAGACCAGATAAGTTAAGGTGCTTGTATACCTACCTATCTGATGGAGTCCCAGATTGAAGATGGCCTAAAAGCAGTACAAAGAATTTCCAGATCAGAAGAGTGTTACTCGTCTAATATCAGAAGACAGAAGACCTAAGGCCAGAAGAGTAGTCAGAAGACTAGAAGTACAGATCAGAAGACTATGTGCTCTTCCGGGACTCGGCTGATTCCTAAGTCATCTTGCAATTCAAACGAAGACCTACCTTATTTAGAAGATTGACATGATCCCAAGATTGAAGCAATCAAGCGGCTGGAATCAAGGAATCAAGCTATTATGGAAAGATTGCTCAAACGGCTAGTCAACTCCAACGGCTAGTTGCAACCAATCTCCATTATAATACAAGAGGATGAGAAATCACAAAAAGAAAAAAAAATCACAAGAGAGAATTCAACAAGCCAAGCAAGCAATCAAAGCTAAAGCCATACAGTTCTAAGAATTCTCAAAAGAGCCAGAAACCATTAGATTATCTATAGCTCTTAAGTGATTTCTATCCAACCCTTAAGAACCTGAAACCTGTTCATATTGTATATCAATTGTTTTAGGCATAGTGGTTAAGCAAATTATAAGCTTGAACCATTAGTTGGATACACCTCAAAAACCCCAACCCTCACCGAAAGGTTAATGTTTTTGAAACACCTTAAAGTGCAAGTGCTTACAATCACTTGTGGAGACCGTAGCTGTTAGGACGGCTCAGATCTCAAAGTCCTAACCTTGGGACTATAAAGGTCAAGACCCTTGTAATTTGTGTAAATTAAAGGGATTAAACATCACGTTAGGACGTGAGAGTGGACGTAGGAACGTATATCCGAACCACTATAAATCCGGTGTTATTTACTTTCTGCACTTTACATTTCTGCCTTTACATTCATTATTATATAGTGCATACTGTGATTTCAACACTCTTCAAAACAAGGCCATAACTTTCAAACCAGCATCAGCTGAGTATTTTCATTAAGTAAAACAAGTTACAAGAACGAGTCTAAACCAGGGACACCATAATTCCGCATATAACCTCCTCAGTCAGATCACTATAGTCATCTGGACCAGCAGACTTGTAGTCCAGTTGACATAGCAATCAGAAGAGGTTCCCAACTCTGTTTTAAAAAGTTTTAAAGTCTATTCACCCCTCCCCTCTAGACTTTAAACCCATTCACTACTCGTTCAGGGACCAACAAGTGGTGGAGGTTGCAACTGAGGTTTGCTTCTTAGAGAACCATGATATCAGATTTTTGCCTAGAAATTCACAGGTTCCAGATGTGGATTTCCTATCAATTCTACATCCTCCATGTTGGTCCCTGAACGAGTAGTGAATGGGATTAAAGTCTAGAGGGGAGGGGTGAATAGACTTTAAAACTTTTTCAAACAGAGTTGGGAACCTCTTCTGATTGCTATGTCAACTGGACTGCAAGTCTGCTGGTCCAGATGACTATAGTGATCTGATTGTTAAGGTTGTATGCGGAATTTTGGTGGCCCTTGTTTAGACTCGTTCTTGTAACTTGTTCTACTTAATGAAAATACTCAGCTGATGCCGGTTTGAAAGTTATGGCCTGTTTTAAAGAGTGTTGAAATAACAGTATGCACTATATAATAATGAATGTAAAGGCAGAAATGTAAAGTGCAGAAAGTAAATAACACCGGAATTATAGAGGTTCGGATATACGTTCCTACGTCCACTCTCACGTCCTAACGTGATGTTTAATCCCTTTAATTTCCACAAATTACAAGGGTCTTGTCCTTTATAGTCCCAAGGTTAGGACTTTGAGATCTGAGCCGTCCTAACAGCTGCGGTCTCCACAAGTGATTGTAAGCACTTGCACTTTGAGGGGTTCAAAAACTTTAACCTTTCGGTGAGGGTTTTGGGTTTTTGAGATGTATCCAACTAATGGTTCAAGCTTATAATTTGCTTAACCACTATGCCTAAAACAATTGATATACAATATGAACAGGTTTCAGGTTCTTAAGGGTTGGATAGGAAGCACTTAAGAGCTATGGATAATTTAATGGATTTCTGGCTCTTGGAGAACTCTTGGAACAGTATGGCTTTTGCTTGATTGCTTGCTTAGCTTTTGAATTCTCTCTTGTGACTTCTTGTTTTTGTGATTCCTCATCCTCTTGTATTTATAATGAAGATTGGTTACAACTAGCCGTTGGAGTTGACTAGCCGTTTGAGCAATCTTTCCATAATAGCTTGATTCCTTGATTCCAGCCGTTTGATTGCTTCAATCCTGGGATCATGTCAATCTTCTAAATAAGGTAGGTCTTCGTTTGAATTGCAAGATGACTTAGGAATCAGCCGAGTCCTGGAAGAGCACATAGTCTTCTGATCTGTACTTCTAGTCTTCTGACTACTCTTCTGGCCTTAGGTCTTCTGATATCAGACGAGTAACACTCTTCTGATCTGGAAATTCTTTGTACTGCTTTAGGCCATCTTCAATCTGGGACTCCATCAGATAGGTAGGTATACAAGCACCTTAACTTATCTGGTCTTCAAGGATCTTCTAGTCTTCATGTCTTCTACTCTTCTCATCTTGAGGATAGGCATGTAAGCCAGGACTGTGCTGATCAACTGATATCAATACAGTTGATCACACAAGACTAGTCTAAGTTGTTCTATACATGTCAGCTGATCCTATTACATTTATAAACTCTAAGTGTTTTGGCCATCAAAACTATTCTAACATCAAGTGGGGCTTAGGGTGAATTTATATCCCAACAATTTCCCCCTTTTTGATGAAGCCAAAACTATACTTGATAAATGCTCTTAATGAAATAAGATAAGAGTTTATAATATGCTAAAACTGAAGTATCTGATGAAGACAATGAGAGTTTGTCTTGAATATAGATAGAACTTTTACAGATTACAAGTAATAATTTCTTTAAACTTCTAATGTAGTCTTCATCAGGTCTTCTGTTCTTTAAATGCGGTAGGCCAGGTACAGACGAGCTCGAACTTCTTCCATGTGCTGCATGTCTGTAACATTCTCCTCTTCATAAATCTTGTACAGAATCTTCTTGATTTCAATCATGTTGACTCTTCCTGAGTCCAGAAGGGGTGGATCCCATTTGGGTTCTTCAGGAGTTAGGATTCTGCAGTTGTCAAGTCCTTTGGCTGTCTTGACAATTACTTCCCAGAACTCTGGATCTTCAAAGTTCATGAACTGGGAGAATTGGAGAAATTCTTCTTCATAAGTAGGAAGAGGGCCAAATTTCCTTACTATGTGGTGTTGAATTTGCCACTTCTTCTTCAGAGGATACCATCTTGGTAGCTCATCTTGAAGGGCTAAGTAGTCCACATAATTTCTATCAAACACCAGGACCTTGTCTTCTTGTGCTTTCCTGAGTTTGGCAATTCTTCTTTCAAATTTGGCTTTGACTGCCTTCGCATCATTCAGCTTCTTTTGCTTAAGCTCTTGAGCTTCAAGCAACTTCTTCTTCTTCAACTCTAGAGCCTCCTTCTCTTCTGCAGTAGGCTCTGCTGGAGTTGGCTTCTTGCTGGTCTGAGCTTGCTCATCTGCCTTTCTTTTCCTTGTAGTTCTCTTTTCAGAGACTTGTTCTTCAGAAGCAGTGATCTGAAGAGTTTTGGCAGGAGCCTGAGTGGGTGCTTGGGTATCTCCTTGAGCAATTTCTTTGCCTTTGCCTTGCCTGTTCTTGATTTTGCTCTTTAGACCACCCAAGGTTTCAGTCAAGTCATCTTGTGCTACTACCAGTTCAGCTTGCTGGGCAGTAGACTTCTCTAGAGCCTTTATCAACACATCTTCCCCCTTTTTGGCTTCAGCAAGTGCAGCCGCAAAAGGCTTCATGGCATTCAGAATTTCCACCGTCAGAGTCTGCTTTAGAGCCATGGCATTGGCTTTGCCAATGTGGGTCAGATGAGTTATGCTGTGCTCAAGAACTTCAGCATGAGAATTGGACGAGGAGGCAGCTTCAAATCTAGCTGTAAGTGCTTCCAACTTGGCTGCTGTCTCCTTCAGCTGAGTCTGCAATTTTTCATTTTCCTCTGCAGCTGATTTAAGGAGAGCTTGTCCTTTAGTGGCTCTTGCTTCAGCATCCTCAATTCTTTGCTTGTAGGTGGTCTCCATGCGGTGCATCTCATCAGTGTAAAGATCAGCAAACCTTTTGGAGGTGTCAGCTGACAACTTTTGATAGGTACTTAAGTATTCTCTTATCTGCTGATGGAGTGCTTCACCAAACTTGTCTTCAATGTCAAGGATTTGGTCACGAAGACGGGTCTTCTGTTCCCTTGCAGCTTTCTCAACATATCTACCTAGCTGCAGGCCTAAGCCTTTCTCAAAGTGCAAGTCTATTGCAGCTTTGACCTGGGAGCAGATGTCTGCTGTATGGTCAACAGATGGGGTAGAAGTAGAGGGTGTACCTTGAGGCTTTGGATGAACAATTACTGCTTTGCCTCTTTCTTCAGCTGATAGGTACTCCTCATTGAGGAAGCAGGTAGTGGCCTTGGTCAGATGGGTCATCATTCGTCTGCCTGGATCCTCTTGATTTTCAATGAAGTGAGTCAGTTCGTCTGAAGGTCTGAAGTGAGCTGGTATTCTGACTACTTCTCTTTCAAATTCTTCTTTGTCAGCTGGTGCAGCTGAGTCTTCAGCAGGGGCAGCTGAGTCTTGAGCAGGGGCAGCTGAGTCGTCCACCAAGGCTGGTGCAGCTGATTCCTTCATCTGTGCTTGTTCAGCTGTCTGCTGATCTGATGAGTCTTCTGGGATAGAGACATCAGCAGTGGGGATTCCTAGAATCCGGTTGCAAACTGTAGTCAGTGCCTCGTCTGATAGCAGTTGAGCATAAGAACGAACTTGAGCAACTTCCTTTTGCTCAATTTCCCAGTCGAGGAAGTTTTCCTTTCCTCCCATTCCTTCAATGACATCAAGAAGGTCATCCACATCATCTCTTCTGAGCTCAATCCAAGTGCATATCCTAAGCACTTGCTCAAACTGGATTGAATTCTCATCAGTACTCCAGGGATAGTGGACTTGAGCAGGTTGCCTATCTTCATCCTCATTATCTTCTCTGTTGTACACATGGGGTAGTGAACCATCTTGAATTGAGGTTGAGAAGGGCCAGCTTCATCCAGGGCTGCTGGTGCTAAGTCTTCTGGAGCAGTTGGGGCAGAGAGGATAGGAGATTGGGTAGCTGGGGTATGTTCCTCTGCTGTGTGAGTATCAGCAGGGATTTGGGGAGTGATTTCTTCTACAGTGGTTTGTTCATCAGCGGGGTTTTGAGTCTGCTGGTCTGGTTCAGTTCCTTCTTGAAGATCAGTGGGTGTTTGTGCTTGATGATCCTGATCATGTGCTGTTTGAATGTCAGCAAGGATTGTGGATATAATCTGAGTTTGATCATCAGCAGGTTGTGTGGAGGTGGTCTGAGGTTGTTTGTCTGCTGTTTGAACATCAGCAGGGATTTGGTTTCCAGTGTTTGGGGGTTCAGATAGGTTGGAATCATCAGAAGGGTTGAAGGATGAGATAGGGGCTATGCTCATGGGAGTAGGGAGCCTGGATTTCTTGGATTTCTTTGTGAAAGAAGAAGTGTTCTTCTTTCTCTTCTGACCCTTTGACAACTTGGAAGGAGTGAAGGTGAGAGAGGGGTTAGAAGTACCTGCCTTCTTCAAGGGAGAGGTAGTTGGAGTGACATCTGAATCAGATGGGGAGATGAGCCCTGATCTGATCAGATATCTTCTTTGTGCTAAGGTCTGATTGTCATCATCATCCTCAGCAGCCTTCTTTTGAGCCTCTTCTTTGGATGGATCCTCTTCTTCTTCTGCAGCAGACTCTTCTGCCTCTTCAACTGCATCTTTGGAAGGTGCTTCAGCCAACAACTTCCTCTTCTCCTCTTTCAACCTTGCTGCCTCAGCAAGAGCATCCTTCCTCAAGTAATATTTGGAGATGTGGAAGGTATCTTCAGCCTTGATTTGACCACCAGTGAACATCTCCATGTATTCTTTCTCCTTACCCATGATGTAGGTGGAGATATTGATCTTCCCCCTTGTCAAACCGAACAGTTCTTGGAGGATTTCCCTTGTTACTTTGACCTTGTGTCCACCCATGACACTTTCAACGTGAGAACCCTTCATCACAGCATTGGAGTAGAAAGTCAGCACATCTTGTTCATACACATTCGTGGGTGCTGCTTCCAGAAAATCTCGAAGGTTGAGGTTGATGCAGCGAAGAAGGATTTCCTTGTTTGCAGCTGTGTGTTTGCCTTTGAAAAACAGAGCATTCTCTGTGAACATCTTCCCTTCCTTGGACCATTTTGCAGCATCCAAGGTGCCAGTGCCCTTGGTCTTCTCGTCGTAAATCTCAATGATTGCCATAGTAGTGTTTGAGTGTTAGGTTTTGAGAGCTTGAAAGAAGTTTGCAGGACGAGAGAGTATTGAGAGCAAAAGTGAATTGTAAGCGAAAGGGTTTGGGAGAGGTTTAAGGGTGTGTATATATATACTCCAACAATTCTTGATCTAACGGTCAGATTTGGATTTAATTGTGGAGTAGAGCCCAAGATTTTCCTTCTTTGATTTTGGGCTGTCTTTAAATTTGCCGGTTGAATTTGCCATGTGGCAACTGTTGATTTGCTGGCAATTTGGTAATTGAGTATTAATGACATCATTACCAAAAATAGCCGTTGTGACTAATTTTGTGGCAAGAATTGATCATCAAGGCCGTTTTTTATAAGAGAATTGCATTCCTTATATAAGCCAATTTGTTTAATTACATTCAGGAATAAATCTAGAATGAATTACATGATCAAAGATAGTCATTTAAACTCAAAAATCAAGTGATCTGATCAGCAGAGTGACGTCTTCTGATTTCTTGAAAATGTCTGCTGATTTCTCTTGGAAGTCTTCTGGTCAGCTGAGTAGGTCTTCTGATCAGCTGAGTGGAGGTTTGAGATTTGCTGAGTAAATCTTCTGTGCTTTGAAGGTCCAACTTGGCTTCATGGATCCTTCATTGTTGCTGTGATGATCCAACTTGGATGATGGATCTTCCAGCTTTATTGTGAGTGGTGATCCAACCTGGTTTGATGGATCTTCCAGCTCTGTCTGAATCAAGTAGGACCATCAAATCAATATGTAGATGATCAGCCTAGATGATATCCCACTGGTTCAGGTTGCCCTTACCATCTGATGTTCCTCATCATCAGATGGGTTGTAGCATCAAATGTGTCCTAATTGAATCTCTTCGCTACTCTTGAAAGAGAAGGAAGATTGGAAGAGGCTTCAATGGAGTCGAAGAGAGAGCCATGGACTCAGCCTTCATGTTCTGTTTAGACACAATAGCTTTTGATAATAAGCTCTCCATGTAGAACTTCCCCCTGGAGAAGAAGCTCTGCTTGTTTGCTACTCTGTCCTCTGCATCTCTCTTTCCTCTAGTTTTCAATAAGGACTTCTCTCCTTCCTCTAGTTTTCACAGGCATACTCATGTTGAGTAGGCCAAGTATGTTGATCTGCATCATCTTCATCTTCTGGACAAATCTTCATCTCCTTCACCCAAGACTTTGGTTGAAGAATGATCTCCATTCCATCTTTTCTTTCGATCTTCTCCATACCTCATCTGATCCTCCTAGTCTGCTGCACCTGTATCAGCTGAGGTCTTCAGCTGATCTCTTCTCTTCATGTGCTTGGAACCAGGAGTCCTAAGCTGTAGCATAGGGTCTTGAATCGTTCTTCAGCTAGGGGCTTAGTCAAGATGTCTGCTCTTTGGATATCTGTGTGAATTTTCTCCATCTTGATGTCCTTCTTTTCAAGGTGGTCTCTTATGAAGTGGTGTCGGATGTCGACATGCTTGCACCTTGTGTGGAGGACTGGATTTTGAGTGATGGCAATGGCACTGCTGCTATCACAATAGATAGGGACTTCTCTTGCCTCTACATTGTAATCCTTGAGTTGTTGAATTAGCCAGAGCAGCTGACTACAACAACTACCAGCTGCCATATACTCTGCTTCAGTGGTGGAGGTTGCAACTGAGGTTTGCTTCTTTGAGAACCATGATATCAACTTGTTGCCTAGGAATTGACAGGTTCCAGATGTGGATTTCCTATCAATTCTACATCCTCCATAGTCTGAGTCAGAATAGCCACTCAATTCTAGATTGTCATCAGCAGGGTACCATAGTCCTAGGTTGACTGTTCCTTTTAGGTACTTGAGAATCTTCCTTGCTGCTTCTAGATGACTTTGCTTTGGGTTTGCTTGAAACCTAGCACATACTCCTACAGCAAATGTTATGTCTGGTCTGCTAGCTGTAAGGTATAGTAGAGATCCGATCAGTGCTCTATATTCAGCTTGATCAACTGCCTTTCCGGACTCATCTGGTTCCATTTTGAAAGATGTCATCATTGGAATCCTTGCAGTCTTGCATTGTAGAGCTTTGAATCTTTCTAATAGACTCTTGGTATACTTGGACTGGTTGATGAAGATCCCTTCTGAACTCTGCTTGACTTGAAGTCCTAGGAAGTAATTCATCTCACCCATCATGCTCATTTCAAATTTTCCTTGCATAAGTTCAGAGAACTTCTTGCACGTCTCTTGATTGGGTGATCCAAATATAATGTCATCTACATATATTTGTACCATTAGAATGTCTTCTCCTTCTTGTATTCTGAAAAGAGTTCTATCCACTTTGCCTTTTGTATATCCATTGTCAAGTAGGAATTGTGACAATGTGTCATACCAAGCTCTAGGGGCTTGTTTTAGACCATAGAGAGCCTTCTTCAGTCGATATACTTGTTCACCTTTTTCAAATCCTGGAGGCTGCTCTACATATACTTCTTCTACCAGAATACCATTTAGAAAAGCACTCTTGACGTCCATTTGATATACCTTGAAGCCCATATATGATGCATAGGCTAGAAACAGTCGTATGGCTTCTAATCTGGCTACTGGAGCAAAGGTTTCATCATAGTCAATTCCTTCAGATTGAGAGTATCCTTTTGCAACTAGCCTAGCCTTATTTCTAGTTATCACATCATTTTTGTCCTTCTTGTTCTTGAATACCCACTTTGTTCCTACTACATTGTGGTTTTCAGGACGATCTACCAATTCCCAGACTTCATTTCTTTCGAATTGGTTTAGTTCTTCTTGCATAGCAGTGATCCAATTGCTATCTGTCATTGCTTCTTCTATGTCAGCTGGTTCAATGTTGGATAAGAAGGCACACCAGCAGAACATAGATGATTGTGAGTTCTGATTCAGTTGTCTTCTGGTCTTGACACCTGATTCTGCTCCTCCTAAGATGAGGTTTGATGGATGATTGTTTCTCCATGTATGCCCCACAGGAGTATCTGCATTGGATGAGCTTGGATTCTCATCTGATCTAGTGCCATCAGGAGGGTTGACTTGATTAGGTCGATCATCATCTGTATCTTGTGTGTCAAAAAGATCATTCCCCCTGGCATTTGGGATTGGTGCATCTTGATTCTGGTCAGCTTGTCCTGCCTGAGTTTGAGATCTAGTGACAGGTCTATGAGGCTTATCCTCCTATGGTTCTTCAGGGAAAGGTTCATTTACTTCAATGAACTCATCTGGTCTAGACTTGATCACTAGATGTCTCATCTGTTCTGCAGCTGAGTTTGTTTCTACTGCATTCTTATCACAAGACTCATCAAAAACAACATGGGGTGTTTCTTCCACAAGAAGGGTTCGTTTGTTGAGTACCCTGAATGCTTTGCTAGTAGAGGAGTATCCTAAGAATATCCCCTCATCTGCTTTGGCATCAAAGGCATTCAACTTACTCTTCCCATTGTTGTGAATGAAACACTTACAACCAAATATATGAAAGTAAGATACTCTAGGTTTTCTTCCTTTCCACAGTTCATATGGGGTTTTCTCATGTATTTTATGAATACCTGACCTGTTTTGAGTGTGACAAGCTGTGTTGATGGCTTCTGCCCATAGCTTCTTGGGAGTGGAGAATTCAGCAAGGAGTGTTCTGGCAGCTTCTTTGAGTGTTCTGACTCTTCTTTCAGCTACACCATTCTGTTGAGGTGTTCTTGCTGCACTTGTCTCATGCTGAATACCATTAGTAGTACAATAGGCAATAATATAAGAGTTAATGAATTCAGTGCCTTTATCACTTCTAATTTTCACAATTGGTTCTCCTTTCTCTACTTGGATCCTCTTCAATAGTTCATGAAGTTTCTGCTGTGTTTCACTCTTCTTGTATAAGAAGATAACCCAAGTAAACTTGGAGTAGTCATCTACAATAATAAGAGTGTACTTTCTTCCTGTTAGAGTGGTTGGAGTGATTGGTCCAAAGTGATCCATGTGAAGCAATTCAAGAACTCTGCTGGTTGATGTTGTCTTCTTGGTCTTGAAGGAGACCTTTGTTTGCTTTCCTTGTTGACATGCATCACATACCTGATCTTTACAGTAGAGTTCATTAGGCAGACCATCAACTAAGGATTCCCTTGCTAGCTTGTTCATAGTCTTAAAGTTCAGATGACTAAGACGTTTGTGCCATAGCCAGCTGACATCTTTAGGGCTCTTCACAAGCAGACATGTATCCTTAGGACAGCTGTTCCAATTTGCAAGATACATACTTCCCTTTCTAGATCCTTTTAGAAGGTTTTGTTTTGTTCTCTTATCACTTATGAGACACTCATCTTTAGAGAATTTGACTGAGTAACCAGTGTCACAAAAATGAGAAACAGATAATAAATTAAACTTAAGACCTTCTACATATGATACATCATGTACCTCAATGTCACCATTTTTAAGGGTGCCATATCCTTTTGTGTTACCATGCGCGTTATCACCAAAGAAAACTTTTGGACCTTTCTTCTCTATGTAGTTGGTCAGCAGGGCTTTGGTTCCTGTCATGTGAGTTGAGCATCCACTATCTATGTACCAAGTTTCTCCTGTATAGGTCCCTTCTTTCCTGCAAGGAAAGTTAAGTTTTAGGTACCCATTTTGTTTTGGGTCCTTGGGTGTTAGTACTACCCTTGGGAACCCACATATACATTGGTCGTTTAAACAACCTTGAACATTTGAGTTGTTTCCCTCGGGCATCACAGAACCAAATCTTACCAGTCAGCACCTTGGACTGATCTGATTTGTTCTTTGTGTCAGCTAGGTAATAGTCAAATGGTTTCCCTTTATAGGAGTGTACATACATGATCTTTTGACTAGTTACATTCGGCCTGGGTGCATTAGCTGGTCGATGCACACGATTATATGGACCATACTCTTCTGTTCTCACAATATCATAAGAGATAGGGGGTGCAAAGAGAACAGATTTGTTTGAAGAAGATTTCTTCTTCTTGGCTGGAGCAGCATACAGCTGAGACTGTCTCAGGCGAGATGGTCTAGGCTGTCTGCTGTTTCTCTGTACAGGCTTGGGGTTAGCTTGTCCTTTACCATTTTTGTTTTTGGGATAGTTAGCCTTAGCTGGTACAGATGCCTTTTGGTTCATATTAGGTTCATTGTGTTTAGAACACTCACCCTTTTCATGTGTCTGAGTAGTGCACTTGTTAGGTGTACTACCCCCAGCTGGAGAGGATGTAGATGGATTAAGTTCATAACCAAAACCCATCTTATTGCCATTTGATCTATAATACTCAGAGATACTTTCAATAGTAGTAGAAGCTTTATTGAACTCTGAAATCTTTTGATTTAGGCATTCCTTCTCCTTATCTAAGAGCTTGTGTGTTTGGAAGAGATCATTGAATTTGGATTGTAGTGAACGAAGTTCCTTAGTTTCTAAAGCTTGAGTTTGTAACATCCCCTCATACAACTGAGTTATTGTGGTATTTTCTTCCTTAAGAAGCTCCACTTCTCTGGTCAATCTTTCATTCATTGTGACCAACTCAGGGGTGTTCTCAAACTTAGCCTTTTTCAACTTAGCAATTTCTTTCCTTAGATCCTTATTCTCCTCTTCCACTTCTATGAAAGCTCTAGTGGCAATATCAAGATCACCTTTTACCTTTCTTAAAGATTGATAATAGGTGTCTTCTGATTCGCCTTCAGATGAGTTTATCTCATCTGATTGTGAAAAAATAGGTGAATGGAAAGTACTAGTATAGGAGTTTACCTCATTTTCACCTATGGCCATCATAGCTAGGTCGTCTGAATCATCTGAAAAGATTTGATCGTCTGGTGATGTAGGGAGTTCATCACTTTGATATTCAGATTCTTCAGTCACCATTGCTTTCTTGTCTGAGGTTCTTCTTGGCCTTCTTTCTTTCTTGTCATCCAAATCCAGCTCAGGACATTCATAGACATAGTGACCTGGTTTGCCACAGTTGAAGCAAGATCCAGGTTTCTGATTTGAGTTGTGTCTCCTTGGAGGAGTGGCATCTCTTCTTCTAGATCCTCGGCTGTCAGATGACTCCACATCCCTTCTAGGATGTCTTTCTGGTGTTCTTTCTCTGGAACTTCTGGAGGGTGAACTTGGTCTTCTATCTTTGTAGTTTCTATAGAATTTTCTATATTTGCTGTTGAGGGTGTTCATCCTTTCAAATCTTTTGATCATAAGAGCCATTTGTTCCTTCAGACTCATGTCTGATCCTTCACAGTCTTCTGTTTTCAGAGAGGTCTTGCCAGATGAGGTACTTGCAGCTTTTGTATTGGCTGCCTTGAAGGCTACAGTCTTGGAGGTAGATGGGGTTGCAGTTGGCTCATCACTTCCTGAGTTTTCTTCTCTTTCCAGATCATATTCATGAGCTTTTAGATTCTGAAATAGAGTTTGAGCAGACCACTTCTTGATATCTTGAGTATCCTTGATGATGGTCTTCTTGAGTCTCCATTTCTTGGTTAGAGAGTCTAAGATCTTTAGATTTTTCTCTCTATTTGTATATTTCTTGCCCAGAGATTCTATCTCATTGATGATCTTGGTAAATCTATTGTCTAACTGATCAATAGACTCTTCTGGTTGCATTTTGAAGTGTTCGAACTTCTTGACTGCTGTAGACAACTTGGATTCCTTGATCAGCTCAGTTCCTTCACAGAGAAGTGACAATGCCTCCCACATCTCTCTGGCTGACTCACAGTGGATTACCTTTGCAATGTACTCATTTGGAAGAGTTTGCATTATGTAATCTTGAGCAATGCTATCAAGATTTGATTGCTTCATCTCTTCTGGTGTGAGGTCCTTCATAGGCTTGGGAACCAGCTCTCCAACTTGGACTTCTGGATCACCATTTGCAGTGTTGACTGTCATGATGGTGATCGGGCCTTCTGTGATTACAGACCACATCTTGTAGTGGACTGATGTAAAATTCTTCCTCATCCTGATCTTCCAGTAATCATAATCCTCAACTGAAAACTTAGGCAACTTTCTCATGTTAGCACTCATGCTGTATGAGTTTTCAAAAACAAGTTTTTTTTTTTTTTTAAAAAGATCTGTTCAAGAGGACTACAGAAAGACTCCCTCAAGTCTTCTGATAATCTAGAGACAGTAGTCCGTTAGAACCACTGCTCTGATACCACTTGTTGGTCCCTGAACGAGTAGTGAATGGGATTAAAGTCTAGAGGGGAGGGGTGAATAGACTTTAAAACTTTTTCAAACAGAGTTGGGAACCTCTTCTGATTGCTATGTCAACTGGACTGCAAGTCTGCTGGTCCAGATGACTATAGTGATCTGATTGTTAAAGTTGTATGCGGAATTTTGGTGGCCCTTGTTTAGACTCGTTCTTGTAACTTGTTCTACTTAATGAAAATACTCAGCTGATGCCGGTTTGAAAGTAAATAACACCGGATTTATAGTGGTTCGGATATACGTTCCTACGTCCACTCTCACGTCCTAACGTGATGTTTAATCCCTTTAATTTCCACAAATTACAAGGGTCTTGTCCTTTATAGTCCCAAGGTTAGGACTTTGAGATCTGAGCCGTCCTAACAGCTGCGGTCTCCACAAGTGATTGTAAGCACTTGCACTTTGAGGGGTTCAAAAACTTTAACCTTTCGGTGAGGGTTTTAGGTTTTTGAGATGTATCCAACTAATGGTTCAAGCTTATAATTTGCTTAACCACTATGCCTAAAACAATTGATATACAATATGAACAGGTTTCAGGTTCATAAGGGTTGGATAGGAAGCACTTAAGAGCTATGGATAATTTAATGGATTTCTGGCTCTTGGAGAACTCTTGGAACAGTATGGCTTTTGCTTGATTGCTTGCTTAGCTTTTGAATTCTCTCTTGTGACTTCTTGTTTTTGTGATTCCTCATCCTCTTGTATTTATAATGAAGATTGGTTACAACTAGCCGTTGGAGTTGACTAGCCGCTTGATTGCTTACAACTAGCAATCTTTCCATAATAGCTTGATTCCTTGATTCCAGCCGCTTGATTGCTTCAATCCTGGGATCATGTCAATCTTCTAAATAAGGTAGGTCTTCGTTTGAATTGCAAGATGACTTAGGAATCAGCCGAGTCCTGGAAGAGCACATAGTCTTCTGATCTGTACTTCTAGTCTTCTGACTACTCTTCTGGCCTTAGGTCTTCTGTCTTCTGATATCAGACGAGTAACACTCTTCTGATCTGGAAATTCTTTGTACTGCTTTAGGCCATCTTCAATCTGGGATTCCATCAGATAGGTAGGTGATTGTTACTCATGATTAACATGTCATCGACATATAAGCATACGATAACAAATCCATTTGGTGTATCTTTCACATATACACACTTATCACATTCTTTAATTCGAAACCCATTTGACAACATCGTATTGTCAAATTTCAAATGCCACTATTTTGGAGCTTGCTTAAGTCCATACAGTGATCGAACGAGTTTGCACACATTTTTCTCTTTTCCAGGAGCAACATATCCTTCAGGTTGATCCATGTATATTTCAGCATCCATCTCACCATTAAGAAACGCAGTATTAACGTCCATTTGGTGTATTTCGAGATTGTGCAATGCAGCAATAGCGACTAATAAACGAATATAGGTGATTCTTGTCACTGGTGAATATGTATCGAAGAAATCATACCCTTCCTTTTGTTTAAAACCCTTTGCAACTAGACGAGATTTGTACTTTTCAACATATCCATCTGCTTTGTACTTTCTTCTAAGGATCCACTTGCATCCTAAGGGCTTGCAACCTTTAGGGAGATCAACCAACTCCCACGTGTGATTTAACAGAATTGAATCGTATTCACTTTTTATGGCTTCCTTCCAGAGGGGTACATCTGGTTTTGCCATAGCTTCTTTGATAGTTTTAGGTTCATCTTTCTCCAAAACATAAGTAATGAAGTCTGAACCAAAATCCTTATCAATTCTAGCTCTCTTATTGCGTCTTGGTTCTTCACTCTCTTGAGTGGAAGGACCAGCAATGTCATCTGTTGCATCATGAGTTCTTTTATTTGAACTGACTTTCTCTTTTTCCTTAAACGGGAAAATATTTTCAAAGAACACTGCGTTCCTTGACTCAATTGTAGTACCTTCTGTCATATCCGGTATTTCAGATTTCTAAATCAGAAATCGATAGGCACTACTGTTTTAAGCATATCCTATAAAGATACAATCAACTGTTTGAGGGCTGATTTTAACTTGTTTAGGATGTGGTACTTCAACCTTAGCCAAATACCCCCACACTTTGAGGTATTTGTATGAAGGTTTTCGTTTCCTCCATACTTCATAAGGAGTTTAATCCTAGTTTTATGTGGTATCTTATTCAGAATGTGGTTAGCCGACAGAATGCCTTCCCCCCACAAGTTCTGAGGTAAACCAGAGCTGATTAACATAGCGTTCATCATCTCTTTCAGTGTTTGGTTTTTCCTTTCCGCAACACCATTAGATTGAGGTGAGTAAGGGGCTTTCGTTTGATGTATAATTCCTGATTCAATACTTAATTGTTCAAACGGAGCTACGTACTCTGAACCTCTATCACTGCGAATTGATTTAATTCGAGCATCCAATTGATTCTCTACTTCAATTTTATAAAGTTTAAAAGCTTCTAAACCTTCGTCCTTACTTCTTAAACGATAGACGTAGCACAATTTTGTACAATCATCAATAAAAGTAATAAAGTATGTTGGGAAATAAAATGATTTTGATTAAGATACCAAAACCCCTGATTGATGATGATCAGATTAGTTGAGATACAATCAAGTCTAGATCAGTCTAGTTGTCTCAGGGTAGTTGAGACAGTAAGAATGCTTAAGTCTAAATCTCAGAAATGTTGTGAGATTTATAGTTCAAGATAGGTGTCCAAAACTGGAATGTTAGGCAGCTTGCTAAGTGTTAGTGCTTTAGGACAAGTTTGCTGTTTATACAAGACAAGCTTGCTGAAGAGGACAATATGGCTGAATGATCAAGTATGATAAGGCAAAGCCACATGCATTGATAAGAGCTGTATCAGATCAATTGATGTCCTAATGATCAAGAGCATTGAATGTTGCATTCACAGAAGACAAATTTATTGAAGCATTAATTGCCATCAAGCCTGAACAAGCATTGAAGACTTAGAAGCATTAAAGACTGAGGAATTGAATGAATGTTGGAACATTCTAGTTAGCAGCAGGAATGATAAGGACAGTTGTCCTATCTGACCGTTGGTTGAGTGTAAAGTCTGCCACAATCAACCTTGGGAAATGTGCAAATTTGGAAGCTGACACAAGTCATCTCAGCCGCATTTTTCCGAAGTCAACACATTCATTCAAGCAACCATTGAAGAGCCTTGTACACAGTGGATAATAGAAGGTTAAGCTTCATAGCCGTTTCAATGGAGTTGCAAATAGACAAGTTTGAAATACTATCTCTCCAACGGATAGGTGATCAAATTAGTCTATAAATTCAGAAGTGATCCAAGGATTCAAGTATCCAACAACTTGTTATCAAATTATCATCAAGCAATCAAAGAAAACCAAAGTTGTTCTTAAGAATCCCAAGTTTCCTGATCACTTCAAATAGCTAAGCCATTCCTTGCAATATCCCAAGCTTAGCATTGAGATATCCTAAGTCTTTACATTGCTCTTATTGTAAAGGATATCTCTATTAGTTGGAACCAAAACCTCAAACACTTACCTCATTGAGTGAAGTAGTGTTTGTTGTAGAAGTGAGGAGTTAAGGATTGTTATTGAGAAACACAGTCTTAACTCAGAGAGATTGAGCACTAGGACTCAGATTATCCTAGGGATCAAAGCACTAAGAGAGTGTTGTGGATCAGTGCACATTGGCACTATAAAACAAGCTAATTCCATTGTTAAGGAATTATCCTGTTCAATCAGGGAAAGTGGATGTAGGAGCTTGAGTCTCTGAACCACTATAATTTGTGTGTTATTTACTTACTGCACTCTTTCCATTACTCAACTACTTGCAATCAATCATTCTCAAAGAGTTAATTTCAGTAAGTTAAGAAAAACTGTTTCGGACAAAGTCTATGGTCAACTGTGTATTTCAGAAATTAATCTGGAGTATTCTTTTAAGAAAAAAAGGCCAACCACATTCCGGACTTAGCAACTCTCTTAGATATTTATCCAACTGATCACTAAATAGTTTTTAGTAGGACAAGTATCTATTGAAGTTAACACTCAGGCTAGTTGTGAGACAACCTCCCTGATAAGATCAACCTGTTTAAAAAGAAAGAATTTGAATACACAAGTGCATTCCCCCCCCCCCCCTCCCCATACACTTGTGTCATACTCCACCAAGGACCAACAAGTGGTATCAGAGCAGGGGTTCAAAGACCACTGCCTCTAAAAAATCCAACTGGTTTTTCAAATAAAATATTTATGTGGTCACTGAACTGATCCAAATTTCTGAAAAACTTATTTGTGTTTATCTAACCAAATTCTCTAGAGATGGCTAACAATGCAGTTCCAGGAGATGCTGTCAACACCATCAACAACATGGGTCCAAATCAAGTGAATCATATTTCACATCATAAACTGCCAATGTTCTCAATAGAGAACTATGATTTTTGGAAGATCAGGATGAGAGCACATCTTGCCTGCCAGCATGATGAAATGCTCAAAGTCATCATCAGAGGGCCTTTCACATTCACCAAAGTAAATCCCAAAGTCACTGATGCTCATAAAGCAGACCCAAGGGAATTACTACCAAAGGATGAGGATGAGTTTACAGCTGAAGAAAGAAAAAGGCACAACCTGAACTACATTGCCATGAACACTTTGTACCAGACCATTCCAGATGCAGTGATGGGAAGAGTATACCACTGCACCACAGCAAAAGAGATTTGGGACACCTTAGCACTTATGTGTGAACGTACCCAAAAGATCAAAGAAAATAAGCTTCAAGTGGCTATCCAAAAATATGAACAATTTACCATGGAGCCAAATGAAACTATTGATCATCTTGATGGTAGATTCACTGACATCATGAATGAGATAAACTCTCTTGGCAAGTTCTATGCCAAAAGAGAAGTTGCACTAAAAATTCTGAGAAGTCTCACATCCAAGTGGGACATATACTCTGTCATGATGCAAAACACCAGCAATCTTGATAACATGCCTATGCAGCAAGTGTTTTCTGAACTCAAAGCATATGAGTTTGATTTAAACAGAAAGAATGTGCATGAAGAGCCACCCTCCTCAAGCAAAGGTGTTGCATTCAAAGCTGCTGAGACAGAGAAGAAGAGTGCACAAAGATCATCTCAAACTGTCTCCAAGTCTGAGATGAAGGAGGAGCTAGCACTCATGGCCAGGAGATTTGAGAAGCTTAACTCCAGATTTGGTAGATACAAAAAATTCTACCAAGACAACAGGACAAGGAGGAGATACATCTCTCCTGACAACAAATCAAAGGACAAAGTCTCTGATGAGAAGAAGGTAGATAAATATGCTGACAGAAAGAAGTACAGCAAAGCTGAACCATCATCATCAAGGAGGAAGGAGTCCTCAAGCAAGAAGAATGATGATGAAGATGTGTGTTATAACTGCCAGAAAAAGGGTCACTTTCAGTATGATTGTCCTGACCTAAGTTCAAAAGAGAGAAAAGAAAGGCAGAACAAAAGAGATAAGAGGTTGAACAACAGGAAGGCTATGGTGGCTGGGGAATCAGCTAGTGAAGAAAGTGTATACTCATCTGATGATGGGCTATTCTCCAATAGTGACAGTGATGATGACTGTCAAATGGCTTTTGAAAATGAAGAGGTATGTTCATCTTCCAATTCTTCAAATAACACACATGAGTCCAGTGAAATCCATTTGAAACTCAACTTTGGGAAGTTACTTGAGGATTTCACCAGACTACAAGAAGTATGCAATATGGCATTGAGAGAAAATGAACTGTTGAATTCTAAAGTTCAAACTCCCAACCTTCCTGAACCAGAGTTTGACTTTAAATCAACTGAGTTGTATCAACAGACTGTGAGAGAACATGATGAAATGTCTCTCAAATTCACTAAACAACAAAAGCTGATTGATGAACAAAATCTGGCTTTGAGGAAAAAGGATTTTGACCTTAGAACCCTTCAAGCTAAATTTGATAATCTCTCAAATGAATTTGATACTCTTAAATTAAGTGAGGGGAGCTTAAAAATGAAGATGTCTGCCTTGAACAAATCCGCTAAAGCAATAGAGGAAATTCAAGGGTTTCAAAGACCATTGGCTCAAAGAAGTGGATTAGGCTATAATCCATTTGAACCCTCACCTGGTCTTAGTGTTGCTTCAACAAGCAATTCTAAGATGATCTTTGTTAGGTCAGTGGCTCAACAAAAAGAAAAGGAAATAGAAGTGAACCAACCACTATTCAAGGGTAAGGGCAAAGAAACACTTATGCCTACTCAAGTAAACAATGCTTCTAAACCCAAACCTAAGGAAAAGGTTAAGAACATTGTATACAAGAGGAATGAGGTTCAGAAGGGAAGAACCATTGGAAGGCCAAACCATCTGAACAGTCATCAGTGGAGTTGTCCAAAATCTGCTCAGAAAAGGCCAACTCAGATGAGGCAACCTCAACTGGACAGATGGAGGCCCAACCCCACTAACAGGCATAACAGCTTCAGGAAGCCTGGACCCTTCATGCCAAAGGGAAAAGGCCATCCAAGCTCATATCCTCAAAGATCTTACCAAGCTGCACCTAAGTCTAGTAGCTTCAGGAGACCTGTCCCAAAGAAAGTCAACAACCCTCCTGAACCTTACAAGACTAACACTTATGCACAGAAACAACCCAAGGCATTTAAGGTTAAGACTGTGTATGTAGATGTAAAAGGAAACCAAGTCAGTCACTTTGAGTCAATCAGAGTAATCAGGCAGATTTGGGTTCCAAAAGGTACAGCTAACCCTCTAGGACCCAACATTCAAAGGGTACTTAAAGTTTGACTTTGCAGGACTGCAAGGACCACAAGAAGAAGAGAAGCATAAACAAGAAAACAACATGGTACTTGGACAGTGGATGTTCAAGACACATGACTGGAAACAAGGAGCTTCTCTCAGAGTTCATTGAAAAGGATAGTCCTTCAGTAACCTTTGGAGACAGCTCTCAAGGGATCACAAGAGGTTATGGTACATTAAACATTGGTAGTGTCAAAATTACTGATGTTTCATATGTTCTAGGCCTAAAATATAATTTGTTGTCTATTAGTCAAATTTGTGATAAAGGATACAGTGTTGAATTTGCACCTAATGAATTCATTATCAAAGATAAATCAACACAACAGGTTCTACTAACAGGGGTGAGAAAGGGAAATGTCTATTTTGCAGATTGGAGCAAGACCCCTGAAGCAGTATGTCTTGTTGCCAAAAGCACAAGTGAGCAAAGCTGGCTATGGCACAAGAGACTGAACCACCTGAACTTCAAAAGCATCAACAAGATAGCAAGAAACTCTCTAGTAAAAGGGCTGCCTAACCAAGTGTTCACCAAGGAACATGTATGTCAGCCATGTCAGAAAGGAAAGCAAATCAAAGCTTCATTCAAAGGAAAGCCTGTCATTTCTACTGAGAGAGTTCTTCAACTACTGCATATGGATTTATTTGGTCCAATAATCCCAGTAAGTATAAATGGAAGAAAATATGCTCTAGTAGTTGTTGATGATTTTTCCAGGTACACTTGTGTAGTTTTCTTGCTGAACAAAAAGGAGACCCAAGTCAAGTTACCTGAATTGATGATGAGACTAAGCAATGAAAAGGGCATAAGTATTGTTAAGATCAGATCAGACAAAGGCACAGAATTCATAAACTCATACATCAATGAGTACTGCAGTAAAAATGGCATCACCCATGAGACTTCTGCAGCAAGAACACCTCAACAAAATGGTGTTGCTGAAAGAAGGAACAGAACCTTGAAAGAGGCAGCAAGAACTTTAATTGTTGAATCCAAATTGCCAAAAAGGTTATGGGCTGAAGCCATTAGCACTGCATGCCACACTCAAAACATGTCCTTAATCACTAAAGGTTAAGGTAAAACTCCATATGAATTATGGAAAGGTAGATTACCCACTGTTGCCTATTTTCTCATATTTGGTTGCAAGTGTTTCATTCACAATAATGGAAAAGAGCAATTGCAAGCTTTTGATAGCAAAGCTGATGAAGGAATATTTGTTGGATATTCACAAATCAGTAAAGCTTACAGAGTCTACAATTGCAAAGCCCTTGTTATTGAAGAAATACCTCATGTTGTATTTGATTAATCTATTAATGAGTTCAGGGATAGAAACCTGAATATTGATGAGATAACACAGAGAACAACCAGACTAAGGCTTCAAAGCAAGGAAACAGTGTTTGTAGATGTTGTCCAGCCTGAACTTAATGACAATAAAAAACTGGACAACCTACCTGATGGCAATCAACCAGAAGTCAACCAACCTGAATGAGAAATTGAACTGACTGAACCAATCCCAGTTCAAAACCAGGTAACAACTACCAATGAAGAAGCAGGCAATGCTGAGTGTTGGTCCCTGAACGAGTAGTGAATGGGATTAAAGTCTAGAGGGGAGGGGTGAATAGACTTTAAAACTTTTTCAACAGAGTTGGGAACCTCTTCTGATTGCTATGTCAGCTGGACTACAAGTCTGCTGGTCCAGATGACTATAGTGATCTGATCGAAGAGGTTATATGCGGAATTATGGTAGGCCTTGTTTAGACTCGTTCTTTTTAATTTCTTATGAAAGTGTTTTGCTTTATGAAAGTACTCAGCTGATGCTGGTTTGAAAGTTATGGCCTTGTTTTGAAGACAGTTGAAAATACAGTATGCACTATATAAAAATATATGTAAAGGCAGAAATATAAAGTGCAGAAGGTAAATGACACCAGATTTATAGTGGTTCGGATATACGTTCCTACGTCCACTCTCACGTCCACACGTGATGTTTAATCCCTTTAATTTACCACAAATTACAAGGGTCTTGACCTTTATAGTCCCAAGGATAGGCCTTTGAGATCTGAGCCGTCCTAACAGCTACGGTCTCCACAAGTGATTGTAAGCACTTGCACTTTAAGGGGTTCAAAAACTTTAACCTTTCGGTTAGGGTTTGGGGTTTTTGAAGTGTATCCAACTAATGGTTCAAGCTTATAATTTGCTTAACCACTATGCCTAAAACAATGATTATACAATATGAACAGGTTTCAGGTTCTTATGGGTTGGATAGAAATCACTTAAGAGCTATAGATATTCTAATGGTTTTCTGGCTCTTGGAGAACTCTTAGAACAGTATGGCTATTTGCTTGATTGCTTGCTTAGCTTGTGAATTCTCTCTTGTGACTTCCTCTCATTTTGTGATTTCTCATCCTCTTGTATTTATAATGGTGATTGCTTCCAACTAGCCGTTGGAATTGACTAGCCGTTGAGGCAATCTTTCCATAATGGCTTGATTCCTTGATTCCAGCCGCTTGATTGCTTCAATTCTGGGATCATGTCAATCTTCTATATAAGGTAGGTCTTCGTTTGAATTGCAAGATGACTTTGGAATCAGCCGAGTCCTGGAAGAGCATATAGTCTTCTGATCTGTACTTCTAGTCTTCTGACTACTCTTCTGGCCTTAGGTCTTCTGTCTTCTGATATCAGCATAGTAACACTCTTCTGATCTGGTAATTCTTTGTACTGCTTTAGGCCATCTTCAATCTGGGACTCCATCAGATAAGTAGGTATACAAGCACCTTAACTTATCTGGTCTTCAAGGATCTCCTAGTCTTCATGTCTTCTACTCTTCTCATCTTGAGGATAGGCATGTAAGCCAGGACTTTGCTGATCAGCTGATATCAATACAGTTGATCACACAAGACTAGTCTAAGCTGTTCTATACAAGTCAGCTGATCCTATTACATTTATAAACTCTAAGTGTTTTGTCCATCAAAACTATTCTAACATCAAGTGGGGCTTAGGGTGAATTTATATCCCAACAATTTCCCCCTTTTTGATGAAGCCAAAACTATACTTGATAAATGCTCTTAATGAAATAAGATAAGAGTTTATAACATGCTAAAACTGAAGTATCTGATGAAGACAATGAGAATTTGTCTTGTAAGAAAAAAGAACTAGAACTTGAATATATACTCTAGAGAATAGATTGGCCATTTATTCTAAGAGAAAACTGTTGATAGAGAAGAGGATAAATATACCTGATTTTGATAGTAAAGGCATGGTTAGTTTCTTAGAAGAAAGGAATTTGATGCATGCTGTAAATTTTGGTGAATCTTTCTTGATAAATTGGGCATATGAATTCTATGCATGTTTGAAAAAGAGCACTGGTAGGAGATCTTCTAAGTGGTATGGGACTGTTAATTTTAGGGGGAGGGATGTACCTTTTACTCCTGAATTGATAAATGAGTTTTTAGAAATTCCCAATGTTGAGGTCGATGAAGAACCTGACATGGATGTGGTCATTTCTGCTATAACTGTTGGTAGGGTAGTTAAATGGACTAGACACATGCTAGCCAAAGACCTCACTTCCCTACACTTTGTGTTATACAAACTCATCATCTACAATTGGATTCCCACCACAAATACTACCAAAATCACTAAGGATCAAGCTGTTTTGATATATAGGATTTCTGTGCTTAAGAAGTTTAATTTGGGTCTCACAATATTCCAACATATGATGAGATTTACTGGGAGAGTTTCTGAAAAAGGCAATTTACCCTATCCTGTTCTGATTTCCAATTATTTGAGACATCATGGATTTGTTGCCAAGAACACTGATGTGTTGAGGGGGAGAGTTCCACTGTTGGCCATAGCTCCTGCCTTACTCACTGGGGATAGAGTAATTGATCTGCCCTTGCTTGCTCCTGGTACTGAACATCAGCAAAGACCCTCTACTTCTGCTCAACCAGAACCAACCAGACCCTCTACTACTGATCATCCTGAATCATCCAGACCAAGACACAGAAATGCAACCCCAAATGTTGAGAACATCCGTATCAACATTTCTGGTAATGTGTATCTTTCACAGGAATTCATCAAACTCCAACTCCAACACTTGCAGGAAACAATAGATGAACTTCAGTTTCTGAAGGACAGGTGGACCAACCTCCTTTCACCTACAACAGGGGGAGTACCACCACCATCCAACTCCAATGTGGTCATTGAGGAGATTAATGATGATGGAGTTCCAGCTGCTGCTGATGCTGGTGATGGGCCTGATGCTGGAGGAGATGCTGCTGTTACTGATGTAGTTGCACACCTTGCATCTACTTACTTTGTTGATGAAGGAGATGATGATGATGCTGCTGAGATGGACACCTTGTATGGTGATCTTTCTGGAGGAAGCTGCTAGACAGGGGGAGATCTGAATTCCACAATGGCTATGGTGCAGGAAGATGATGCTGCAGCTGTTACCACAGCAAAATAAGCCATTTATTCAGTTCAACCTTTGTAATTAATGTTTAAGTTTGAATTCTGAAATTCTGATACAATTGTTATTTTACTTTCTAGATGGTAGGATGTTTATTATTGCAACTTGCTTAATGATGGTTCCACTTGATAATTTGTTTACTGCCTTGCTTAATTTGTTTGCAGATTGTCATGTGTTTACTGCAGGTTGTGTATAGTTTTAGTGTCTGTTTCTGTTTATATTCTTTTTACATTATGTTTTGCTCTGAATTTTTTGTTTTGTTTTTGTTAGTGTCTTACTTAGATTCTAAGTTTATTTCTTCCAGTTCAACTTAAGATCTTAAGTAAAGTTACTTATGTTGTGAATAAGTGTAGTGTGTATACTTGTTCTGTTTTGGATAACATTTATCTTGATCTTATGGCACGGATCATTGTAAAATTATCCCTGATCTTCATTTGATTTGATCGAACGATTACAACAGGTATTGTCTTGACTAGTACTTAGCAATGATGTTAACCTCAACTAAGTACATAATACTGAGTATGTATAGAAATATATGTGCATCAGGTGTGTTGTAGTCGAAAGGTCAAATTGGGGGAGATTGTAGATGTTGTTAATCCTTAAATGCCTTAACATTATCAACAACATCTTAATTTGACCTTCCGAGATTTTTTCTAAGTCTTTTCTGAAAAGCTACATTAAATGTTGATCTAAATGTTGTCGTCAGGTATCAGCTCTGATACCAACTGAAAGTGTGTGGTGTGGTGTATGTATATGAAGTGTTTAAGTTTTAACAGAATAATGTTGTACTAAATGTTGTGACAATTGGTACAACACTGACTCTAACAGAATATCAGAAATTATGATTCACACAGCGGAAGACTTGAAACACTAAAAACAAACGTGACACAATGGAAATAATTTTCACATAGATTTTATAAATAAAAATCTATGCTAGCCTTACGGCGAAAAACAATACTTATCTTCAAGTATAAATGTTGTGTGAAATGTTACAACATTAACATTCACAACAGAAACTACAAACGAGGCAGGTGCCTTGTTTTAAAAACGAACTAAGTGTATAAGGTATACACTGTCGAAATGCCTAGTCTATCTAATGATTACACTCTCAATAGATAAGAAGACACACAGCCATACGGGTGGGATACGAACGTATGATCTAAAAGGTAGTTCTACTGGCCACAATTCCTTACAGGGATATACGCTCGGTATAGGAAGTTGATCGAATAGAGTACACTGATTTGAGAAGCCTTCCATCGGTATTTATAGTAGTGGGGTGCTGATTCTAGAGGCTTCCACAATGAGGTCCTATTTTTTAGGAACTCAACTTCCATGATCTTTCTAGATCTGTCTTGAATGCTCCAGGTCGTTCCAAATGGTTCCAGGCCGTTCTAGCATGTTCTCCAATGTTCTGGAATCTTCCAGGTTCCAAATCCTTGTAGAAGCTTCTAGATCCTGCCAGAAATGCGACAACATTTAGATCAACATTTAATGTAGCATTTCAGAAAAGACTTAGAAAAAATCTCGGAAGGTCAAATTAAAATGTTGTTGATAATGTTAAGGCATTTAAGGATTAACAACATCTACAAGTTTCTTTATACTTCTAAAGTGGTCTTCATCAGGTCTTATGATCTTCAAATGCGGTAGGCAAGGTACAGACGAGCTCGAACTTCTTCCATGTGCTGTACATCTATAACATTCTCCTCTTCATAGATCTTGTACAGAATCCTTTTGATTTCAATCATGTTGGCTCTTCCTGAATCCAGAAGGGGTGCATCCCATTTGGGTTCTTCAGGAGTTAGGATTCTGCAGTTGTCAAGTCCTTTGGCTGTCTTGACAATTTCTTCCCAGAACACTGGATTTTCAATGTTCATGAACTGATTGAACTGGAAGAATTCATCTTCATAAGTTGGGAGAGGGCTAAATTTCCTTACTATGTGGTGTTGAATTTGCCACTTCTTCTTCAGGGGATACCATCTTGGTAGCTCATTTTGAAGGGCTAAATAATCCACATAATTGCTATCAAACACCAGGACACTGTCTTCTTTTGCTTTGTCCTTGATTGCTTTCCTGAGTTTGGCAATTCTCCTTTCAAATTTGGCTTTGACTGCCTTCGCATCATTCAACTTCTTTTGCTTAAGCTCTTGAGCTTCAAGCAACTTCTTTTTCTTCAACTCTAGAGCCTCTTTCTCTTCTGCAGTAGGCTCTGCTGGAGCTGACTTCTTACTGGTCTGAGCTGACTGAGCTTGCTCATCTGCCTTCCTTTTCCTTGTCATTCTCTTTTCAGGAACTTGTTCTTCAGGGGCAGTGATCTGAAGAGTCTTGGCAGGAGCTTGAGTGGGTGCTTGGGTATCTTCTTGAGCAATTTCTTCTTTGCCTTTGCCTTGCCTGTTTTTGATTTTGCTCTTTAAACCACCCAAGGTTTCAGTCAAGTAATCTTGTGCTACTACCAGTTCAGCTTGCTGGGCAGTAGACTACTCTAGAGCCTTTATCAACACATCTTCCCCCTTTTTGGCTTTAGCAAGTGCAGCCGCAAAAGGTACCATAGCATTTCGAATCTCTATCATCAGGGTTTGTTTTAGAGCCATGGCATTGACTTTGCTAACCTGGGTCAGATGTGATATGTTGTGTTCAAGAACTTCAGCATGAGAATTGGAGAAGGAGGCAGCTTCAAATTTATTTGTAAGTGTTTCCAGCTTGGCTGCTGTCTCCTTCAGCTGAGTCTACAGTTTTTCATTCTCCTCTGCAGCTGCCTTAAGAAGGTTTTGACCTTCAGCAGTTCTTGCTTCAACATCTTTAACTCTTGACTCGTAGGCGGCCTCCATTTGGGAGATCTCATCAGCAAACATTGTGGAAACGTCAGTTGTTCTTTTCTGAATGAGAGTCATGTAATCTCCTATCTGATCATGGAGTGCCTCACCAAATTTGTCCTCGATGTCAAGGATTTGGTCATTAAGACGAGTCCTCTGCTCCCTAACAACTTTTTCAACATATCTTCCAAGCTGTAGACCTAAACCTTTTTCAAAGTGCAAGTCTATTGCAGCTTTGACCTGGGAGCAGATGTCTGCTGTGTGATCAACAGATGGAGTAGAAGTAGAGATTGTACCTTGAGGCTTTGGATGAACAATTATTGTTTTGCCTCTTTCTTCAGCTGAAAGATATTCTTCATTGAGGAATGTGGAAGTGGCCTTCACCAGATGTGTCATGATCTTTTCTCCTTTATCAATGAAGTGAGACAGGTCCGCTGTTGGCATGAAGTGAGCTGGTACTCTGACTACTTCTCTTTCAATCTCTTCTTTGTCAGCTGGTGCAGCTGAGTCTTCTGCAGGGGCAGGTGCAGCTGAGTCAACTACCAATGTCGTTTCAGCTGTCTGCTGATCTGATGAGTCTTCTGGGATAGAGACATCAACAGTGGGGATTCCTAGAATCCGGTTGCAAACTGCAGTCGGTGCCTCGTCTGATAGCAGCTGAGAAAAAGATCGAACTTGAGCAACTTCCTTTTGCTCCATTTCCCAGTCGAGGAAGTTTTCCTTTCCTCCCATTCCTTTCATGACCTCAAGAAGGTCATCTACATCATCTCTTCTGAGCTCAATCCAAGTGCATATCCTAAGCACTTGTTCAAACTGGATTGATTCCTCATCAACACCAGGAGTAGTGGACTTGAGCAGGTTGGCTATCTTCATCCTCATTATCTTCTCCTTTGTGCACATAGGATAGTGCACCATTTTGAACTGAGGTTGAGAGGGGCCAGCTTGATCCATGTTTGCTGGTGCCATGTCTTCTGAAACAGATGGGACAGTGATGGTAGGAGGTTGGGTGGCTGGGGCATTTTCCTCTGCTGTGTGAGTATCAGCAGGGATTTGGGAAGTGATATCCTCTTGTTGAGTAGGAAGTTGGGATTGATCTTCAATGATTTGTTCATCAGCAGGGTTTTGAGTCTGCTGGTCTGGTTCAGTTTCTACTTGAAGATCAGTAGATGGTTGAGCTTGAAGATCTTAGACATCTGCTGTTTGAATGTCAGCAGGGGTTGAGGATGTGATCTGAATTTGATCATCAGCAGGGAGTGTGGAGGTGGTCTGTGTTTGGTTGTCTACTGTTTGAACATCAGCAGGGGTAGGCAATTGTGGTTCAAGGGTTAGTTGAGGCTGAGTTTGTTCCTCTGCTGTGTGAGTATCAGCAGGGATTTGGGTATCAGTGTTTGAAGGTTCAGATGGGTTGGACTCATCAGAAGGGTTGAAGGATGATATAGGGGCTATGCTCATTGGAGTAGGGAGCCTGGATTTCTTGGTTTTCTTCGTGAAAGAAGAAGTGTTCTTCTTTCTCTTCTGACCCTTTGATAGTTTAGAAGGTGTGAAAGTGAGAGAGGGATTAGAAGTACCTGCCTTTTTCAAAGGAGAGGCAGTGGGAGTGGCATCTGAATCAGATGGGGAGAATCATCATCCTCAGCAGCCTTCTTTTGAGCCTCTTCTTTGGATGGCTCCTCTTCTTCTTCAGCAGCAGAGTCATGAGCAGACTCTTCTGCCTCTTCAACAACATCTTTGGAAGATGCTTCAGCTAACAACTTCCTCCTCTCTTCTTTCAACCTTGCTGCCTCAGCAAGAGCTTCCTTCCTCAAATAATACTTGGAGATGTGGAAGGTCTTACGAGGTCCCATCTTGTACTTCTTTGGGAGAATATCTGGAAGGATGATACTCAACTTTTTGACAAAGCTGACTGTAGCTGTTACCTTCCATTCTCTTGACTGTAAGTCCAAAGTGACTTTCTTTGCCTCAAGAGCAATTCTATTTAAGAATAGTCCTTGCCAGTCTCCATTAATCTGATCCCAGATTGTAGCCATAACCCTAACCTTTAGAGTAGTAACAGCATCATGACTGAATGTGTTACCAAGCAACATCTTTCCTGCAATGTCCATTAGGGTTGGAAACTTAGGTTCAAGTTGGGATTTCTTGAGCCCAGTGGCATCAATAGCCTTTATTCTTCCATCAGTAAATATCTCCATATACTCCTTTTCTCTACCCATAATGTAGGTGGAGATATTTACATTCCCCCTTGACAAGCCAAACAATTCCTGAAGAATTTCCCTTGTTACCTTGACCTTGTGTCCACCCATGACACTTTAGACATAAGATCCCTTCATTACAGCGTTTTCATAGAAAGCCAGCACATCTTGTTCATAAACATTGGTGGGTGCTGCTTCCAGAAAATCTCGCAGGTTGAGGTTGATGCAGCGAAGAAGGATCTCCTTGTTTTCTGCTTTGTGTTTGCCCTTAAAAAACAGAGCATTCTCTGTGAACGTCTTCCCTTCCATGGACCACTTTGCAGCATCCAAGGTGCCAGTGCTCTTGGTCTTCTCGTCGTAAATTTCAATGATTGCCATAGTAGAGTTTGAGTGTTAGGTTTTGAGAGCTTGAAAGAAATTTGCAGAACGAGAGAGTATGGAGAGCAATTGATTAATGTGAGCGAAAGGGTTTGGAAGAGGTTTAAGGGTGTGTATATATATACTCCAACAATTCTTGATCTAACGGTCAGATTTGGGTTTAATTGTGTAGTAGAGCCCAAGACTTCCTTCTTTGATTTCGAGCCATTCCTTAAATTTGCCGGCTGAATTTGCCATGTGGCAACAGTTGATTTGCTGGCAATTTGGTATTTGAGTATTAATGACATCATTACCAAAAATAGCCGTTGTGACTAATTTTGTGGCAAGAATTGATCATCAAGGCCGTTTTTTATAAGAGAATTACATTCCTTATATAGGCCAATTTCTTTAATTACATTCAGGAATAAATCTAGAATGAATTACATGATCAAAGCTAGTCATTATACTCTAAATTGAAGTGATCTGACCAGCAGAGTGAGATCTTCTGATTTCTTCAAAAAGTCTGCTGATTTTCCTTGAAAGTCTTCCGGTCAGCTGAGTTGGTCTTCTGATCAGCTGAGTAGAGGATTGAGATTTGCTGAGTAAATCTTCTGTGCTTTGAAGGTCCAACCTGGTTTGATGGATCCTTCAGTGCTGCTGTGATGATCCAACCTGGATGATGGATCTTCCAGCTTTATTGTGAGTGGTGATCCATCCTGGTTTGATGGATCTTCCAGCTCTGTCTCTGAACCATGTAGGACCATCAAATCAATATGATGATCAGCCTGGATGATATCCCACTGGTTCAGATTGCCCTCACCATCTGATGTTCCACATCATCAGATGGGTTGTAGCATCTAAAGTGTTCTTGTTGAATCTCTTCGCTTCTCTTGAAAGGGAAGGAATATTGGAAGAGGCTTCAATGGAGTGTGAAGAGAGAGCCATGGACTTGGTCTTCATGTTCTGTTTAGACACAGTAGCCTTTGATAACAAGCTCTCCATGTAGAACTTCTGTTGGGATATGAATATCCTTAGTTTAGTTTTGATAAACCAAATCAATCATGTAATAGGATAAGTTGTATTGTATAGACAACGTTATTATACATCTTTTAATAGATAGGACTCTGGTTAGAAGAGAAGACATGTGTCAATGCTCAAGAAGAGAAGAGAAGACCAAGACCATAAGTCATCTTACATCAGCTGAGTAGAAGTCGTCTTACATCAGCTGAGTAGAAGTCATCTTACAACCAGCTGAGTAAAGACAGCAGAGTAAAGACAGCAGCTGAGAAGAAACAGCAGTTGTGTAAAGCCAGCTGAGTAAAGACAGGAGCTGAGAAGAAACAGCAGCTGTGTAAAGCCAGCTGAGTAAAGACAGCAGAGTAAAGACAGCAGCTGAGAAGAAACAGCAGTTGTGTAAAGTCAGCTGAGTAAAAACAGCAGAGTGAAGTCTTCTTACCAGCAGAGTGAAGTCTTCTTACCAGCAGAGTAGAAGTCTTCTTACCAGCAGAGTGAAGTCTTCTTACCAGCAGAGTAGAAGTCTTCTTACTCAATTAAAGGAAGGCCAATCAGAGTTGAAGTCAAGGATTGACAAGATACGCACAAGAAAGGAAAGTCAAAGATATGATTGAAATTAAATGACAATGGTAATATTCAATCATATCAAATCAAGAGATTGACAATTCCCGAATTAGTGGAGATTTGAATTGCTATCATCCAACGGTAACATTCAAACATCAACACTATATAAATGAGTCCATACATCATTGGGAACGTGTGAAGAGGTGTGAGATGCAAAGGTCGAGCAAAGGTCATAAACTCCAGAAATAAGAAGAGCTCAAGAAGATCATTAAAGAAGATTCAACATGCATCACCTCATCCCCAGTGAGTGAACTCATACCATCTAAGCCAGTGCAACCACTCATATATATCCATAGCTTAGAGAGAATTTCCCAATCCTAACATGAGGCTAAAACAGATTGTAAGGGAAATTCTCACCTAGTTCATATACACAAAACCCACCTTCTACCATAAAACCTTAGAAGTCAAGTTGAGTGTTTATCACTGTAAAGAGTCCAAGTGCTCTATAAATCACTTGTGGAGTTCAAGTGCAAGTGCTTACAATCACTTGTGGGGAAGTGCAAGTGCTTACAATCACTTGTGGAGACCGTAGCTGTTAGGACGGCTCAGATCTCAAAGTCCTACCCTTGGGACTATAAAGGTCAAGGCCCTTGTAATTTTGGGTAAATTAAAGGGATTAAACATCACGTGTGGACGTGAGAGTGGACGTAGGAACGTATATCCGAACCACTATAAATCAATGTGTTATTTACATTTCTGCACTTTACATTTCAAGTCTTTTCATACATATTTGTGCATAAACTGTTTTACACACTGTATTTATTAAATAGACGAGTATAATATTTATGGGCACACTACAATTCCGCACTTAACTCCAATAAGTAATTAATCAGTCGACTAACTAGTCCTAGGCCCTAAGTGAAATCAGCGGACTAGTTACTTAGAAGAGTTAGTTTATTTTCCACACAATCAGCAGACATCAAGTCAGCTGATCTTAAACTCGTCTCAGGGACCAACAACTTCCCCCTGGAGAAGAAGCTCTGCTTGCTTGCTACTTTGTCCTCTGCATCTCTCATTCCTCTAGTTTTCAACAAGAACGTCTCTCCTTCCTCTAGTTTTCATGGGCATACTCATGTTTAGTAAGCCAAGTGTGCTGATCTGCATCATCTTCATCTTCTGGACAAATCTTCATCTCCTTCACCCATGACCTTGGTTGAAGGATGATCTCCATTCCATCTCTTCTTTCGATTTTCTTCATACCTGAAACAAAAATAATAGTTAGTGATTTGTGTTCTTAGGTGTTCTCATAACTTCCTTCTTTTATAGGGGTAGAAATGAGGTAGTGAAGTGAAAGATGACAAAACTATAGAGTTGATAGGTCTGAATTTCTGAAAAGTTACTTCTTAAGATCAACAATGAGATTCTTGATCCAAGGGTTCACATTTAAAGATATTCAGACTTTATCTTATGGAATGCAGAAATTATAAATTTTGAGCAAGAGTTATTTGAAATCCGTACAGTGCATGCATACTGTTGAGTCGGTGAGGATGGTGTATTAATCCAACCAAGTATAACTCAATAGTATACTGTATATATGAAGAATAGTTTATTAATATACATAGTTATACATTGCTTAGAGTAAAGATGTCAAATAACTTTGTTCAAGTATGTTGTATATATATATATATATATATATATATATATATATATATATATCTAGTGTGCAGTGCAGATTTTAGAGTATTTCATCAAGGATTCTTAGGGTATCATTGATTCCCCCTTGATTAGATAACTCTAAGTTTTCCCTCAGCTTTATTTGTCTTCATTGGGAAAGAACTTAACTGAAGATGAGGGTGTCTATTCACCTCATTTGATCCTCCTAGTCTGCTGTAACTGTATCAGCTGAGGTCTTCAACTGATCTTTGTTCTTCATGTGCTTGGATCTAGGAGTCCTAAGCTGTAGCATAGGGTCTTGAATCGTTCTTCAGCTAGGGGCTTAGTCAAGATGTCTGCTCTTTGGATATCTGTGTGAATTTTCTCCATCTTGATGTCCTTCTTTTCGAGGTGGTCTCTTATGAAGTGGTGTCGAATGTCGACATGCTTGCACCTTGTGTGGAGGACTGGATTTTGAGTGATGGCAATGGCACTGCTGCTATCACAATATATAGGGACTTCTCTTGCCTCTACATTGTAATCCTTGAGTTGTTGAACTAGCCAGAGCAGCTGACTACAACAACTACCAGCTGCCATGTATTCTGCTTCAGTGGTGGAGGTTGCAACTGAGGTTTGCTTCTTAGAGAACCATGATATCAGTTTGTTGCCTAGAAATTGACAGGTTCCAGATGTGGATTTCCTATCAATTCTACATCCTCCATAGTCTGAGTCAGAATAGCCACTCAATTCTAGATTGTCATCAGCAGGGTACCATAGTCCTAGATTGACTGTTCCTTTTAGGTACTTGAGAATCTTCCTTGCTGCTTCTAGATGACTTTGCTTTGGGTTTGCTTGAAACCTAGCACATACTCCTACAACAAATGTTATGTCTGGTCTGCTAGCTGTAAGGTATAGTAGAGATCCAATCAGTGCTCTATATTCAACTTGATCAACTGCCTTTCCAGACTCATCTGGTTCCATTTTAAAAGATGTCATCATTGGAATCCTTGTAGTCTTGCTTTGTAGAGCTTTGATTCTTTCCAATAGGCTTTTGGTATACTTGGACTGATTGATGAAGATCCCTTCTGGACTCTGTTTGACTTGAAGTCCTTGGAAGTAATTCATCTCACCCATCATGCTCATTTCAAACTTTCCTTGCATGAGCTCAGAGAACTTTTTGCACATCTCTTGATTGGGTGATCCAAATATAATGTCATCTACATATATTTGCACCATTAGAATGTCTTCTCCTTCTTGTATTCTGAAAAGAGTTCTATCCACTTTGCCTTTTGTATATCCATTGTCAAGTAGGAATTGTGACAATGTGTCATACCAAGCTCTTGGGGCTTGCTTTAGACCATAGAGAGCCTTCTTCAGTCGATATACTTGATCACCTTTTTCAAATCCTGGAGGCTGCTCTACATATACTTCTTCTACCAGAATACCATTTAGAAAAGCATTCTTAACATCCATTTGATATACCTTGAAGCCCATATATGATGCATAAGCTAGAAATAGTCGAATAGCTTCTAGTATGGCTACTGGAGCAAAGGTTTCATCAAGTCAATCCCTTCAGATTGTGAATATCCTTTTGCAACTAGCCTTGCTTTATTTCTAGTTATCACATCATTTTCGTCCTTTTTGTTCTTGAATACCCACTTTGTTCCTACTACATTGTGGTTTTCAGGACGATCTACCAATTCCCAGACTTCATTTCTTTCGAATTGGTTTAGTTCTTCTTGCATAGCAGTGATCCAATTGCTATCTGTCATTACTTCTTCTATGTCAGCTGGTTCAATGTTGGATAGGAAGGCACACCAGCAGAACATAGATGATTGTGAGTTCTGATTCAGTTGTCTTCTGGTCTTGACACCTGAGTCTGCTCCTCCTAAGATGAGGTTTGATGGATGATTGTTTCTCCATGTATGCCTCACAGGAGTATCTGCATTGGATAAGCTTGGATTCTCATCTGATCTAGTGCCATCAGGAGGGTTGACTTGATTAGGTCGATCATCATCTGTATCTTGTGTGTCAAAGAGATCATTCCCCCTTGCATTTGGGATTGTTGCATCTTGATTCTGGTCAGCTTGTCCTGCTTGAGTTTGAGATCTAGTGACAGGTCTATGAGGTTTATCCTCCTCTGGTTTTTCAGGGAAAGGTTCATTGACTTCAATGAACTCATCTGGTTTGGAATTGATCACTAGATGTCTCATCTGATCTGCAGCTGAGTTTGTTTCTACTGCACTCTTTTCACAAGATTCATCAAAAACAACATGAGGTGTTTCTTCCACAAGAAGGGTTCGTTTGTTGAGTACTCTAAATGCTTTGCTAGTAGAGGAGTATCCTAAGAATATCCCCTCATCTGCTTTGGCATCAAAAGCATTCAACTTACTCTTCCCATTGTTGTGAATGAAACACTTGCAACCAAATATATGAAAGCAAGATACTATAGGTTTTCTTCCTTTCCACAGTTCATATGGGGTTTTCTCATGAATTTTGTGAATACCTGAACTGTTTTGAGTGTGACAGGCTGTGTTGATGGCTTCTGCCCATAGCTTCTTAGGAGTGGAGAATTCAGCAATGAGTGTTCTGGCAGCTTCTTTGAGTGTTCTGACTCTTCTTTCAGCTACACCATTCTGTTGTGGTGTTCTTGCTGCACTTGTCTCATGCTGAATACCATTAGAAGTACAATAGGCAATAATATAAGAGTTAATGAATTCAGTGCCTTTGTCACTTCTAATTTTCACAATTGGTTCTCCTTTCTCTACTTGGATTCTCTTCAATAGTTCGGGGAGCTTCTGCTGTGTTTCACTCTTCTTGTATAAGAAGATAACCCAAGTAAACTTGGAATAGTCATCTACAACAATAAGAGTGTAGTTCCTCCCTGTTAGAGTGGTTGGAGTGATTGGTCCAAAGAGATCCATGTGAAGCAATTCAAGAACTCTACTGGTTGATGCTGTCTTCTTGGTCTTGAAGGAGACCTTTGTTTGCTTTCCTTGTTGACATGCATCACATACCTGATCTTTACTGTAGAGTTCATTAGGCAGACCATCAACTAAGGATTCCCTTGCTAGCTTGTTCATAGTCTTAAAGTTCAGATGACTAAGGCGTTTGTGCCATAGCCAGCTGACATCTTTAGGGCTCTTCACAAGCAGACATGTATCCTTAGGACAACTGTTCCAATTTGCAAGATACATACTTCCCTTTCTAGATCCTGTTAGAAGGTTTTGTTTTGTTCTTTTATCACTTATGAGACACTCATCTTTAGAGAATTTAACAGAGTAACCAGTGTCACAAAAATGAGAAACAGATAATAAATTAAATTTAAGACCTTCTACATATGATACATCATGTACCTCAATGTCACCATTTTTAAGGGTGCCATATCCTTTTGTGTTACCATGCGCGTTATCACCAAAGAAGACTTTTGGACCTTTCTTCTCTATGTAGTTGGTCAGCAGGGCTTTGGTTCCTGTCATGTGAGTTGAACATCCACTATCTATGTACCATGTTTCTCCTGCTAGACCTCCTCTTCTGTATAGGTCCCTCCTTTCCTGCAAGAAAGGTTAAGTCTTAGGTACCCATTTTGTTTTGGGTCCTTGGGTGTTAGTACTACCCTTGGGAACCCACATATACATTGGTCGTTTGAACAACCTTGAGCACTTGAGTTGTTTCCCTCGGGCATCACAGAACCAAATCTTACCAGTTAGCACCTTGGACTGATCTGATTTGTTCTTTGTGTCAGCTAAGTAATAGTCAAATGGTTTCCCTTTATAGGAGTGTACATACATGATCTTTTGACTAGTTACATTCGGCCTGGGTGCATTAGCTGGACGATGCACACGATTATATGGACCATACTCTTCTGTTCTCACAATATCATAAGAGATAGGGGTGCAAAGAGAACATATTTGTTGGAAGAAGACTTCTTCTTCTTGGCTGGAGCAGCATACAGCTGAGACTGTTTCAAGCGAGATGGTCTAGGCTGTTTGTTGTTCCTCTGTACAGGCTTGGGTTTAGCTTGTCCTTTACCCTTTTTGGTTTTGGGATAGTTAGCCTTAGCTGGTACAGATGCCTTTTGGTTCATATTAGGTTCATTGTGTTTAGAACACTCACCCTTTTCATGTGTCTGAGTAGTGCACTTGTTAGGTGTACTACCCCCAGCTGGAGAGGATGTAGATGGATTAAGTTCATAGCCAAAACCCATCTTATTGCCATTTGATCTATAATACTCAGAGATACTTTCAATAGTAGTAGAAGTTTTATTGAACTCTGATATCTTTTGATTTAGGCATTCCTTCTCCTTTTCTAAGAGCTTGTGTGCTTGGAAGAGGTCATCGAACTTGGATTGTAGTGATCGAAACTCCTTAGTTTCTAAAGCTTGAGTTTCTAACATCCCCTCATACAACTGAGTTATTGTGGTATTTTCTTCCTTAAGAAGTTCCACTTCTCTGGTCAATCTTTCATTCATTGTGACCAACTCAGGGGTGTTATCAAACTTAGTCTTTTTCAACTTAGTAATTTTTTTCCTTAGATCCTTGTTCTCCTCTTCCACTTCTATAAAAGCTCTAGTGGCAATATCCAGATCACCTTTTACCTTTCTTAAAGATTGATAATAGGTGTCTTCGGATTCGCCTTCAGATGAGTTTATCTCATCTGATTGTGAAAAAATAGGTGAATGGAAAGTAGTAGTATAGGAATTTACCTCATTTTCACCAATGGCCATCATAGCTAGATCATCTGAATCATCTGAGAAGATTTGACAGTCTGGTGATGTAGGGAGTTCATCACTTTGATATTCAGATTCTTCAGTCACCATTGATTGCTTGTCTGAATTTCTTTTGTCTCTTCTTGGCCTTCTTTCTTCTTTGTCATCTAAATTCAGCTCAGGACATTCATATACATAGTGTCCTGGCTTACGACAATTGAAGCATGATCCAGGTTTCTGATTTGAGTTGCCTTTCCTTGGAGGAGTGGCATCTCTTCTTCTAGATCCTCGGCTGTCAGATGACTCCACATCCTTTCTAGGATGTCTTTCTGGTGTTCTTTCTGTAGAACCTCTGGAGGGTGAACTTGCTCTTCTATCTTTGTAGTTTCTATAGAATTTTCTATATTTGCTATTGAGAGTGTTCATCCTTTCGAATCTCTTGATCATAAGAGCCATTTGTTCTTTCAGACTCATGTCTGATCCTTCACAGTCTTCTGTTTTCAGTGAGGTCTTGCCAGATGAGGTACTTGCAGCTTTTGTATTGGCTGCCTTGAAGGCTACAGTCTTTGAGGTAGATGGAGTTGCAGTTGGCTCATCACTTCCTGAGTTTTCTTCTCTTTCCAGATCATATTCATGGGCTTTTAGGTTCTGAAATAGAGTTTGAGCAGACCACTTCTTGATATCTTGGGTATCTTTGAAGATGGTCTTCTTGAGTCTCCATTTCTTGGTTAGAGAGTCTAAGATCTTTAGGTTTTTCTCTCTATTTGTATATTTCTTGCCCAGAGATTCTATCTCATTGATGATCTTGGTAAATCTATTGTCTAGCTGATCAATAGACTCTTCTGGTTGCATCTTGAAGTGTTCGAACTTCTTGACTGCTGTAGACAACTTGCTCTCCTTGATCAGCTCAGTTCCTTCACAGAGAAGAGCCAATGCATCCCACATCTCTTTGGCTGAGTCACAGTGGATTACCTTTGCAATGTACTCATTTGGAAGAGTTTGCATTATGTAATCTTGAGCAATGCTATCAAGATTGGATTGCTTCATCTCTTCTGGAGTGAGGTCCTTCATAGGCTTGGGGGCAAGTTCTCCAACTGGAATTTCTGGATCACCATTTGCAGTGTTGACTGCCATGATGGTGATTGGGCCTTCAGTGATTACTGACCACATCTTGTAGTGGACTGATGTGAGATTCTTCCTCATCCTGATCTTCCAGTAATCATAATCCTCAACTGAAAACTTAGGCAACTTTCGCATATTAGCACTCATGCTGTATGAGTTTTCAAAAACAAGTTTTTCAAAAAGAATAGATTTGTTCAAGAGGACTACAGAAAGACTCCCTCAAGTCTTCTGATAATCTAGAGACAGTAGTCCGTTAGAACCACTGCTCTGATACCACTTGTTGGTCCCTGAACGAGTAGTGAATGGGATTAAAGTCTAGAGGGGAGGGGTGAATAGACTTTAAAACTTTTTCAACAGAGTTGGGAACCTCTTCTGATTGCTATGTCAGCTGGACTACAAGTCTGCTGGTCCAGATGACTATAGTGATCTGATCGAAGAGGTTATATGCGGAATTATGGTAGGCCTTGTTTAGACTCGTTCTTTTTAATTTCTTATGAAAGTGTTTTGCTTTATGAAAGTACTCAGCTGATGCTGGTTTGAAAGTTATGGCTTTGTTTTGAAGACAGTTGAAAATACAGTATGCACTATATAAAAATATATGTAAAGGCAGAAATATAAAGTAGAGAAGGTAAATGACACCAGATTTATAGTGGTTCGGATATACGTTCCTACGTCCACTCTCACGTCCACACGTGATGTTTAATCCCTTTAATTTACCACAAATTACAAGGGTCTTGACCTTTATAGTCCCAAGGATAGGACTTTGAGATCCGAGCCGTCCTAACAGCTACGGTCTCCACAAGTGATTGTAAGCACTTGCACTTTAAGGGGTTCAAAAACTTTAACCTTTCGGTGAGGGTTTGGGGTTTTTGAAGTGTATCCAACTAATGGTTCAAGCTTATAATTTGCTTAACCACTATGCCTAAAACAATGATTATACAATATGAACAGGTTTCAGGTTCTTATGGGTTGGATAGAAATCACTTAAGAGCTATAAATATTCTAATGGTTTTCTGGCTCTTGGAGAACTCTTAGAACAGTATGGCTATTTGCTTGATTGCTTGCTTAGCTTGTGAATTCTCTCTTGTGACTTCCTCTCATTTTGTGATTTCTCATCCTCTTGTATTTATAATGGTGATTGCTTGCAACTAGCCGTTGGAATTGACTAGCCGTTGAGGCAATCTTTCCATAATGGCTTGATTTCTTGATTCCAGCCGCTTGATTGCTTCAATTCTGGGATCATGTCAATCTTCTATATAAGGTCGGTCTTCGTTTGAATTGCAAGATGACTTTGGAATCAGCCGAGTCCTGGAAGAGCATATAGTCTTCTGATCTGTACTTCTAGTCTTCTGACTACTCTTCTGGCCTTAGGTCTTCTGTCTTCTGATATCAGCAGAGTAACACTCTTCTGATCTGGTAATTCTTTGTACTGCTTTAGGCCATCTTCAATCTGGGACTCCATCAGATAAGTAGGTATACAAGCACCTTAACTTATCTGGTCTTCAAAGATCTCCTAGTCTTCATGTCTTCTACTCTTCTCATCTTGAGGATAGGCATGTAAGCCAGTACTGTGTTGATCAGCTGATATCAATACAGTTGATCACACAAGACTAGTCTAAGCTGTTCTATACAAGTCAGCTGATCCTATTACATTTATAAACTCTAAGTGTTTTGGCCATCAAAACTATTCTAACATCAAGTGGGGCTTAGGGTGAATTTATATCCCAACACTGAGGTAGTAAATGGATCTAATATTCAAGGGGGAACCAATGAAAATGTCAACCTATCTGACAATGACGACAATACCCCTGAATATCATCCTGAACTTGATCCTTCAATTAACTTTCCTGAATTTAATGAGTCTAGTGATCCAACTTCAGAAGAGGACAATCCTCCTGAAGGGATCAGGTCTAGAAGGACTTGGTTGCATGACCACCCAACTAGCCTGATACTTGGTAATCCAAGTGAAGGGATAAAAACTAGAAGATTTCATGGAGAAAGTGCTTTGTTTTGTTGTTTCCTTTCAGAACAGGAACCAAAAGATATTGAGGAAGCACTTCAAGACACCAACTGGATCATTGCCATGCAAGAAGAGCTAAACCAGTTTACCAGAAATGAAGTGTGGGAACTGGTGGATAGGCCAACTCATCAAGATGTCATTGGAACCAAATGGGTTTTCAAAAATAAGAAAAATGAAAATGACATCATTGTGAGAAACAAAGCAAGACTGGTGGCCAAAGGATATTGTCAATCTGAGGGGATTGATTTTGATGAAACATTTGCTCCTGTGGCCAGACTTGAGGCAATCAGACTCTTCTTAGCATATGCAGCTCACATGAGATTCAAGGTGTATCAAATGGATGTGAAGAGTGCATTTCTCAATGGTGTTCTGAAAGAAGAAGTGTATGTTGAGCAGCCCCCAGGCTTTGAAGAAGGAGACAAGGTGTACAGACTAAAGAAGGCTTTGTATGGATTGAAGCAAGCTCCAAGAGCTTGGTATGGCATCTTATCACAGTTTCTTCTAGATCATGGTTTTGTCAAAGACACTGTTGACAGAACCTTGTTCAGAATCTGTGAAGGAGATGATATTTTGTTAGTCCAAATCTATGTGGATGACATTATATTTGGATCTCCAAATGAGAAACTGTGTGAGAAATTCTCTAAACTCATGGAGAGCAAATTTTAGATGTCCATGATGGGATTGATGAATTTATTTCTAGGGCTTCAAGTCACTCAATCAAAGAAAGGAATATTCATCAATCAAGCCAAATATACAAGGGACATGATCAATAAATTTGGATGTGCTACAAGCAAGCCAGTCAGAATTCCTATGAATACAAACTGGAAGATGGATCCTGATGAAAGTGGAGAATCAACCAATTCCACTAATTACAGAGGCATCATAGGATCCTTGCTATATCTCACTGCAAGTAGGCCTGATATCACATTTGCAGTTGGAGTATGTGCCAGATTTCAAGCAAATCCAAAGAAGAATCACCTTGATGCTGCCAAGAGAATTCTAAGATACCTCAAGGGAACTGAGAATCTTGGATTATGGTATCCAGTTGATGACAACATTGAGCTCACTGGATATTCAGATGTAGATTATGGAGGATGTAGAATTGACAGAAAATCCACCTCTGGAACATGTCAATTCTTGGGCAGCAAGCTAATCTCATGGTTCTCAAAGAAGCAAAATACAGTTGCCACATCAACAACTGAAGCAGAATATGTAGCAGCTGGAAGTTGCTGTGCTCAGACACTTTGGCTCAGCCAGTAACTCAGAGATTACAAAGTCATCACAAATGAAGTTCCTATATTCTGTGACAACAATAGTGCAATTGCTATCTCACAGAATCCAGTGCTCCACACCAGATGCGAACATGTTGATATCAAGCATCATTTCATAAGGGATCATGTGGAGAAGAAATATATCAAGCTTGTCAAAATTCACACTAACAAGCAAAAGGCTGATATCTTAACTAAGCCATTAGCTGAAGCAAGGTTTCTGGAACTTTCAGCTGAATTGGGCTTACTTGATCCAGGAAAGATGGAAAAATAAAGAAGGGAGCTCAAATGAAGGGGGAAGTTCATTAAGTTGAACTTCAGCAAGGTTGACCAACCTCACTGAAATTATCTGCCTAAGAAGGAAACTCAGTGGAATTGTCCATATAGTCTTCAACAATGTTGGTCAGGAAGATTGACCTTGTGGGACCCAGTCAGCAACATTGGGACCCACTCAGGCATGTTGGTCAGTTATTTTGACCAAAACAGAAGTCAAAACACCTTTGAGGATATTTGTCCAAGTTGATAAAGTGATAATTGCTATTTTTAGCATTGATTGGACATATAAAATAATTCTTGGGCTAAGAGTAGTCTATTTTTAGGATGGCGTGTGCTATTAAGGTTTTAGCCCCCAAATGGCAAATCTGCATTTAATGCAAAATCTCTTTTAAGATTGCATTAATTATTGTGCTATCATCAAAGCCATTGATTACTCTTAAACCTTCATCTAACCGTTTCACAACCCACTACCCCACTTTATCCATTTGGTTTTATGATTTGTCCACCCTCAAAAGCTTTTGTCCAACGGTTAACAAAAGTCTTACATATAAAAACACTCAGTTTTTACCCTCATTTCTCACGCACCCATATCTTCAAACCCTTAAGAAATTTTGAAAAACTTTCAAAACCTTCAAACTCCCCACTCATCTCTTTCAGAAAATATCCATGGCCCCCAAAATCAAAAGAGAGGAACTGGTAGACTTCAATGATCCATCCTTAGATATTGACTTTACCTATTTGAGCAACATAAACTCCTTATGGTTCGAAAAGCTTGTGGCCTTTAACAGCCCTGATGAGGAAGTACATCCAGTCCTTCAATGGCTAAGGGATGCTGGGCTCGAAAAGTTCTTAGGCACCAAGCCTGACTCATGCCTCAACCCATTCATGGCTGAATTCTTTGCTTACCTAAGGTGGAAGGGTAAGAAAGGTGTTGTGTGCACCAAGCTCACATATGCAGAGGAGGATGAAGAGGAGGAGACTCAACACACCATCATCTTCACTTCTGAAGACTTGGATGCAAGCTTTGGGCTACCCTCAGAAGGTCTTAATCCTGAATTGTATAAAGAATGAGAGGAACAGGAATTTTCTGATCCATGGATGAAGGTCCCCAAGAAACTGGTAGGTGCTCAAAATAAGAAGACTTTGAAACCAAAGTATGAGCACTTATTTGATATTGTGGTCAAAAGTCTGCTAAGCCATTCTGGAAGTGTTGAGCAAATTAGTTTGCCAAAATTAAGAGTGATGGTTGCTGTGATTGACTCTGCTGAAAAGGGAGTCAAGTTTGATTGGAAGACTTTCATTCTAGGGAAGATGATGAATGAAAAGTACAAATTCAAGGAGGTAAAGCATCACAAGGTTGTGGTTGATGGGAAGCTGCTGTTTTGCACAAGAGCAAGCCTGCTCTTGGAAAGATTTGCCCATTACACCCACCTACAAGCCAAACCAAAGCGGAAGATATTATCATGTACTTTTAGTTAGGCTTTACTTGTAAAATGATGGGTTGAGTACCCAAAATACTCAATTGATATGAAAATACTTTATACTGTTCAAACAAGCCAAACAAAAGCCTTTCCCAGCCCAGAAGGTGATGTTCATGAAAATGTCCTCAAAAACAGAAAAGGGGAAGCAAGGTGCGGCAGCAAAGCAAGCCCTAACAGTTGCACGTGTTACCAGATCTTCTCCAAGAAAAAGAAAAGCTCAGACAGTGAAAACTCAACCCAAAATGAAGAAAATGAAGTAGATCCTCATTGAATCTTCTCCAGAAAGCCAATCAAGAAGTGGAGGTGCCACTTCTGAGGAGATTGATAGAGTTGAGGAAGAAGGAGTCAACCCTCCTGAAGAGGGAGAAGAGTTCAGGGAGATTGTCCCTCTTCAACCTGAGATTGTAACTGAGTACAGGGACCTTGAGAAGCCAACAAGGTCTGAAAGGAGAAGAAGGATAATCAAAACTTCTGAGAAGCAGAAGTTGATGGAGGAGGAGAAACAAAGAAAGGAGTTCTTCAAGGAGATTAGACAATCCAGTAGGTCTAACTCCAAGTCAAGGTCCAAGTCCAAGAGCCCTGGAGCCAACTCTCCTGATATTCAATCTCAAAGAATATCACCATCACATGATGAGCCAAAGCCTGAAGAAGAGGAGTGCAAGACTCCTGAGGATGCTCCCATTGTGGCCAAAAAGACCTATTCTCCTGAAGGTTCCCCTGACAACACAGGTATTGATGTATTGGCTGATTTAGCTGATATAGAAGATATGCCATTCTCCCCCCTTGATCTCAGACTTCTTTCATATACCAAACTTCTTGTATTGGCTGATTTAGCTGATATAGAAGATAGGCCATTCTCCCCCCTTGATCCCAGACTTCTTTCATATACCAAACTTCTTGAATCTGCTCTTCAAGAAGGTGATCAACTTACCTTACCACCCATTCAAGCCATTCCAATAACCTCCTCAAGAACATTGCTCTCTACAGCACCTGAGACCCAAATCATTCTCAGTACCTCTGAACCCAACCCATCTGAGCCCCAGCCCAACCTTCCTGAAGCCCAAGCCAACCCTTCTGAATCATAGGCCAACTCTTCTGATGAAGATAAAAGTGGAGAAGAGTACACTTATGAGGGGATGCTAAGGCAGATTGCCAATGCTAATGTTGATCAGCTGTATCCTAGGTTAAAGGAGTATCCTAGGCTACAACAACAGTTCTATGATCTCAGAGCCCTTGTTGAGATCAAAGATAGAACTATGGTGGACATAGCTCAGGCTATCAAGGATAAGGGTGCAAGCTGGTGGCAGGTTGAAGAGAACAGGCTGTTGCATTTTGCAAATGTTAAGAAGTCTAGTGTGTTGACCACTGAGGCCTTGTTCTGTACAATTGTCCATGAGAAGGTGCTGGCTGAGAGAGAAAGGATTGCTCAAGGAATCAAGCATCCTGACAGCACCCCAGATGATGATGATGACAACACCAATCCCAACCCTCTTGGACTAAATTCTGCTCAGGTACATTACTTGCCTTATCCTTCAATTCAGGACTCTGATAAATAAGAGGAGTTGACCAAGAGTGGTGACTCAGTCCAAGATACATTGGCCAATGATGGTTCTTTTGAGCCTGAGGCAAAGCTTGACAATGTTGAGACTTCCATAGGAGAAGCTGGTTTGACTAAAGCCTCATCAATGTCAGAGAAGTTGGACATTGACCAGCCTTTAGTCATTCAGGATGACTCAGTGGACTTGGGATGCCCAAGCACTGTGATCTCCCAACAACTGCCCTCTGTGGATCCTGTTGAGGATATGGAGGTGTCAGGTTTAGGAAATGAAGGAGTTGAAAAGGAGAGTAGTGATGAAGAATCAGAGGGTGATGAAGGTGATTGTGTGATAACTGGTAGTATGAGTGCACCACAAAAGAAGGGTGATGAGATTGAAATGTTGGGTGCAGCCCAACATAAGAGTCAGGCTATTCTTCAAGTCAAATCTGAACTTGATGAATCCCTTGGTGAAAGGAGGCCTGATTCTCCAGTGTATGTGAGTCCATCAAATTTAAATGAAGAAAAAAATGTAGTTGAAAATGAGAGTAAAGGTGCTGATGTATCAGACCTTTTGGGAGATGAAAAGAAAGAGGGTGTTGAGGGAGCTTTTACTAACCCTTTGAGTTTTGCAGATTCTGTAGCTGTTACAATTGAACAAATTTTTGCAGATGCTTCCCTTACTGACATTTCAGTTGATGCTGATGTTGATCTTGAGGCAATCTCAGCCAATGTGTCCACTTTGAACAAAATATACTTTGAACAAGCAAATGTAACTGAGGGTGGTTTGCAAATTTCTACACATACTGCAACTTCCATTGAGGAGCAATCAGAGAAGTTGGACATCTTGGTCAGAGAAGTTGGGAAAGCCCATGCAGAAACTGCTGACACCTGATGCAGGCTGCGGAAGCGTCTAAAAGATGAAAATGGAAGAACACAAAAGAAAAACACACAATCCGTTAATTCTACGAATACCCGGAAAAGTGGCAAAACTCAGATGCGTTGATTCACAAAGAATACCGTAAAAGAGATCCTGAGATAAACTCTCGTTTTTTTTATTAATCAAATCACCTCCTCTTACATTGTGAAACACCAAAGTTATAAATAAGCAAACATCAAAACCCTAGTCTTACGGCCCAACACTGTCGTGGGCTTATACCAAAAAGGAAAAGGAATTCAAAAGGAAAAACTACTGCAAAAATTAAAAACTTAACCAAAAATAACATCTAATTAACATTAAAATTAACAACATAATTGCCAATTAATCTGCATCATCTCTCCTGGGGTAGGAAAGATTCGTCCTCGAATCGAAAGTTTGAAGAGCGCGTCGGGATCGATCTGCAACAATATCTTTAGAATAAACAATATGTAGTTTGTGTATGGGTGTATTGTTCCCCACATAGTTTGCATATTGCTTCTTAGAAGACACAAGCACCAAATAAAGTCGTGGTGTGGGACACACATCCACCAATGAATCAATAACGACAAAAGACTCCTTTAAAAATGACACAAGCATTGTACCATCTTTAAAAAATGAAGGGGCGTCATAGTGAATAATGCCCTCTTCATCAAATTTTGGAGGACCCTCCTAGTCTCCAACCGTATACATTAAATCTTCAAAAATAACACCTTCCGCGAAAAAATCATCCACCTCTTCATAAAAAATCGGTGGACCCTCATAGCCCACATTGACATCATCATAGGTCTCTGAAAAGTTATTGGAAAACAAATTTTGGGTGAGATTGACATCCATAGTGGCTTGATCAATGTGAATCAACATATGAGGAGCGTTGACTGGACTCTGAATACCAACTGATGCAGGCTGCGGAAGCGTCTAAAAGATGAAAATGGAAGAACACAAAAGAAAAACACACAATCCGTTGATTCTACAAATACTCGGAAAAGTGGCAAAACTCAGATACGTTGATTCACACAGAATACCGTAAAAGAGATCCTGATATAAACTCTCGTTTTTTTTATTAATCAAATCACCTCCTCTTACATTGTGAAACACCAAAGCTATAAATAAGCAAACATCAAAACCCTAGTCTTACGGCCCAACACTATCGTGGGCTTATACCAAAAAGGAAAAGGAATTCAAAAGGAAAAACTACTGCAAAAATTAAAAACTTAACCAAAAATAACATCTAATTAACATTAAAATTAACAACATAATTGCCAATTAATCTGTATCAACACCCTTGATGGCCAAGGAAGGACATTAGCCTCTGTTGAAATGAGGCTCACAGGCTCTGAAGAAGTGGTCTTGCCAACCTTGGATGCAAGAATAAGTGGTGTTGAAACTGGTCTGCAAACAGTTTCAACTGAAGTTACAAAAGCCAAGGATGCCATGACCAAGTTCACAAGAACTTTGAAGAGGGAGCAGGAGGATTAAGAGACAGCTACAAGCACAATGTGTTGGCCCTAAAGAGGACAATCAAGGATGCCCTGAGGCAAAGGACAGCAGCTCAGAGGAGGAAAGCTGAGGAACTTAAAGCTGCAATGGTGAAGGAGGCTGCTGAGAAGTTCACAGTGGAACTTATGGCCAAGGTCTCTAATCAAGTTGTGACCAACCTTACTGACCAGCTGCAGGCCAAACTTGATCAATCTCCCAAGGCCACACTTGATGAAATTGTTGCCCAGAAGATGAAGCCAGTCCATGCCTTTCTTAGTATGGCAGATGATAGGATGCAAAACATCCATGATGAAAATGTCTATCTACTGCAAGAACTGAAGTCCCTCACTCATGCTCATTCCCATCTCTCTGTTACAATGAGTGAGTTAAAGCCCCAGTGTTTTGATAATGCCAAAAAGGGGGAAAGAGAGAGAGCTAGGGCAAAGGGAACCTTGAAGATTGGAGAATCCAAGGGAAAGGACAAGGTACCTGAGTTTGAAGAGGAGGAAGAGGTAGACATTGGCAAAGGCAAAGGCCCTATGAATATTGAAGATCTTACTGAAGAGGAGCAAATTCAGATAGCAGTAAAGAAGTCCATGGCCTCTGTGGTTGAAGATCAGGCTAGATGGAAACAAAGACCTGGAGGTGAATCTGCAGGCCTTGACCCCAAAGAGAAGGTAATTGAAGTGAGGGGGAAGGTCACCAGAGCCTCTGAAAGGAAAAGAAAGGAACAGACCTTTATTGATTTCCTAACCAGCCTGAACTTACCAACTGAATTTCAAGCTGAAGAGGCAACTCAACTGAGAAAGTCAAAGAGGCTGAGGAAAACAGCCATGTTGCCTGAAATCCAAGAAGTGGAAATTGAAGAAGAACAAGAGGAGAAGGAGCCTGATGTGCAAATGCCCAAGCTTGCTGATGATCCCTCAAAGCTGTTTGAGGAGGGATTTGGAAAAGATCCTGAAACTCAGGAAAAGCTGGCTCTTCAGAGAGCCAATGAAAGAATGAATCAGTTGGTTGAGGCCAACAAAGCAAGGGATGAAAGGAGAGCCAATTTCAGAGCTCTAAGGAGAAGGGCTTCTTACAGAAGGTTGAAGCTACAAATGCTTCAAAGATGGGACACTCAATACCCTCACCATGACAAGTGGGTGCCAATCCAACTGAATGATGCATGGGAGGAGGCCAAAAGGAGTTTTGTTTATGACTTCTATGTCATAGGCAAGTGGCTAGGAGAAAATGTTGATGAAGTGTTTGTTCAGTTTATGTTTGAGAATCACAGGGACTTGTATTAGAAGCTGTTTGCAGCAGCTGACATGGCAAGGATTGAGTTCAAAGCCCCTGGTCCCATTCTGTATATGCCTCCCAAGTTCAATGGGAATCTGATTGATGAAGGGAAGATTCTGGAGGAGTTCATCTCCATTATGAAGATGGAGAAGATGAAGCCTGGCCCCAAAGGAACCAATCAGGATATCTGGGAATTGAAGAAGAGAGTTTGGGCTCAGTATGGAATTGCTCCCCAAGATGATGGCACTCTCTGAAGCATAAGTCCCCTCTTTCCCTTCTATCTATGATTTCCTTTTGTTGTTATCTTAATTTGTCTTGTATCAGCTTATTGAGTCCTTTTGATTTTCTGTATTGTAATGTCTTATGATATATATTAAAGGATCACTACTTTTTATCAGAGATAACAACTCATTATCTCAACTAACCTGACATAACCTATATACTTGATCTATTATTGTGCTAACAATTTGTTTCTGGAAAACTGACCAGATCATTCATCCTGAAGACAAAGCTTAGTATAAGTCAAGTTCCCTTTGTAATAGGTTTTGGTATCATCAAAAAGGGGGAAATTGTTGGGAAATAAAATGATTTTGATTAAGATACCAAAACCCCTGATTGATGATGATCAGATTAGTTGAGATACAATCAAGTCTAGACCAGTCTAGTTGTCTCTGGGTAGTTGAGACAGTAAGAATGCTTAAGTCTAAATCTCAGAAATGTTGTGAGATTTATAGTTCAGGATAGGTGTCCAAAGCTGGAATGTTAGGCAGCTTGCTAAGTGTTAGTGCTTTAGGACAAGTTTGCTGTTTATACAAGACAAGCTTGTTGAAGAGGACAATATGGCTGAATGATCAAGTATGATAAGGCAAAGCCACATGCATTGATAATAGTTATATCAGATCAATTGATGTCCTAATGATCAAGAGTATTGAATGTTGCATTCACAAAAGACAAATTTATTGAAGCATTAATTGCCATCAAGCCTGAACAAGCATTCATAGCCGTTTCATAGCCGTTGAAGAGCCTTGTACACAGTGGATAATAGAAGGTTAAGATTCATAGCCGTTTCAATGGAGCTGCAAATCGACAAGTTTGAAATACTATCTCTCCAACGGATAGGTGATCAAATTAGTCTATAAATTCAGAAGTGATCCAAGGATTCAAGTATCCAACAACTTGCTATCAAATTATCATCAAGCAATCAAAGGAAACCAAAGATGTTCTTAAGAATCCCAAGTTTCCTGATCACTTCAAATAGCTAAGCCATTCCTTGTAATATCCCAAACTTAGCATTGAGATATCCTAAGCCTTTACATTGCTCTTATTGTAAAGGATATCTCTATTAGTTGGAACCAAGACCTCAAACCCTTACCTCATTGAGTGAAGTAGTGTTTGTTGTAGAAGTGAGGAGTTAAGGACTGTTATTGAGAAACACAGTCTTAACTCAGAGAGATTGAGCACTAGGACTCATATTATCCTAGGGATCAAAGCACTAAGAGAGTGTTGTTGATCAGTGCACCTTGGCACTATAAAACAAGCTAATTCCATTGTTAAGGAATTATCCTGTTCAATCAGGGAAAGTGGATGTAGGAGCTTGAGTCTCTGAACCACTATAATTTGTGTGTTATTTACTTACTGCACTCTTTCCATTACTCAACTACTTGCAATCAATCATTCTCAAAGAGTTAATTTCAGTAAGTTAAGAAAAATTGTTTTGGACAAAGTCCCTGATCAACTGTGTATTTCAGAAATTAATTTGGAGTATTCTTTTAAGAAAAAAAGGCCAACCACATTCCGCACTTAGCAACTCTCTTAGATATTTATCCAACTGACCACTTAATAGTTTTCAGTAGGACAAGTATCTATTGAAGTTCACACTCAGGCTAGTTGTGAGACAACCTCCCTGATAAGATTAACCTGTTTAAAAAGAAAGAATTTGAATACACAAGTGCATTCCCCCCCCCCCCCCATACACTTGTGTCATACTCCACCAAGGACCAACAAAGTACTTTTTCACTCCTCGTGTGGAGCTTTTACTCGAATGTGATTGTTCAAGATGAACAAATCCACATAACTTGTGGAAAACATTCCACTGAGTTCAACCATTTTAGGTTTTTCCATATTTAGCTTTGAGGTCACACCCTAACTACCCATTTTCATTCAAACATGTCGACGGAGACCTCTCTCCCTCATATTCGAATGTATCTATGTGAGGATATGCATTTCCCCACATTCGAGTTGCTTGCCACTTTATTTGTGAATTTCTCTCATTCACCAAATTTGGACACAGCCTCGATACATTAAAAAAAAAAATCGAGCGTTGATTTTTCTTTTATTGAAATTATTTCCAATTTTAAAATTAATTTAATCTTTGGTCAACCTACCAAAATTAAATTCAATTTCAAAGGTGACTTTATTGTCACCCGTGACTCAATCGTAATTTTCGATCAAATTACACTAGTCAAAATCTTTTGAACTAAATTCAAAACAAATTTATGCTTTCGAGCACAAATATTTAATCCCATATCAAATATAATTTGATACTCCTTATTTGGGCCCAAAAATTAATTCATTAAGTTAACAGCCTAAGATCCGGTCAATTTGAACCAATCATTAATTTATGGCTTACAACCAAAAATTCAATCCAAACTTTGTCACTTCTTCTGAAATGGTTGTCGTATACTGCAGTTGTGATAACTTCCCAGTATTGGACAAATTTTCAAATAATATATGATTTATTCAAAAATAGGAGAAATGACATCCTGTTTCAATTCTCTTTTTTTAATTTGTGTGCAATTCCAATTTAATCCTCTTGATTAATTGATGTGATTAAATCCAATTTAATCCAATTGATTAATTGACGTAATTAATCAATTTATCACACATCCTCTTGATTAATTGAGGTAATTAATCAATTTTTCAGCACATGTGCAATTCCAATTTAATTGGATCTCAGAATCTTGCATAACAGGGTATTCATCCAGCATCAACTCAGTCTTCACAATCTGATACGCCGCAGAGAAATCGTTAATCTGGAGCCTTAGACTAACTCGGCCACCTCAATATCAATAAGTGAGTGTTTAGATAATCCATAACTTTAATCTGGAGCCTTAGACCAACTCCCAGAACTTTAATCTGGTGCCTTACTTAGACTAACTCCCAGAACTTTAATCTGGAGCCTTAGACCAACTCCCAGAACTTTAATCTGGAGCCTTAGACCAGAACTTTAATCTAGAGCCTTAGACCAACTCCGCCACCTCCTAGAACTTTAATCTGGAGCCTTAGACAGAACTTTAGGAGGGTGTATTCAATTGAGATTCTGTTGAATTTTTTTGGACTTTAAAAAGTCAGTGGATTTAGAAAATTCATAGACTCTATGCAGAGTTTGGCTGACTTTTTTATTGATTTATATGGATTTTTATAGATTTGACAGGATTCTGAAATACACATTTTTTTATTGATTTACATGGATTTCCATAAACTACGCCCTTAAAAAATTATTATTTATCATTATTATTCTCATCTTCATTTTCATCACAGTTATACCTCGGCCTCATTTTCACATAGTTAGCAATACTAGTTCTCCATGCATTAGCCTAAGTTCTTTGTTGTAGTTGTCTTTGAGAAAGCAATTCCAAATTTTCCTCTTTCATGTGGTGAATCTTGATCTTCTTTATATTCGACTGAAAATTCATCAGAGCAACCTTCTTTCCGAAGAAAGTTATGTAATCCACCGAACTTGTGAATTGCAATTTGAAAATACCAAAAATTCGATTGAATAATTGCATTTCTGGGGTGACGACCTTGACCACCAAAATCTTTTAGATGATATCGAACACCACGTAATGGGGAATTGACGTTGATTAAGAATCTGTGATGAGAACATAGTTAACACAATTTTTTTTCTTCTCTTTTCAGAGTCTTCTAAGAGAATCCGTTGAAATCTCTACTTTTTAGAAGAGATTTTGATTAGTGAAATTTATTTATATTTTTGAAAGAGAATCCAACAAAATCCATAGAGTATTAAAATCCATAGATTGTTGAATACCTAAAAATTTCTAAAGACTTTTTAAAATCCGTATTGAATACCTCAAAATTTTGAAAGACTTTTAAAAATCCGGATTGAATACCCCCAGATTTTAAAAGTCCAAAAAAATCCAACAGAATCTCAATTGAATACACCCCCCTTAATCTAGACACTGTTTGAATTTCTAGTACTTAAAGAGATGAACTTCTCCTCATTTCCAAGACTAGCACGAGACGGATCCCTCTTGTTTTACTATCTCATTTCTGGTATACGAAGAAATCCATAGAATAGTCAGGCAACGGGCCTTTTCGATTCTCTAGATAATGGTGGTAATATATATTAATTCCAAAAGATAATTAATAATTAAATTTCGATATTGCGCAATAATTATTCAAAAGTTAATTAATTAATTATCCGTCAAATTAATTATCCGTCAAATTAATTATCCGTCAAATTAATTAATTAATTAATCAATATATCTATTCTATTCTGCGATTGTTGGAAACATTAAGCCTCATATGGGTAAATGCAATATCGAAATATTGAAACCAGAAAGTCGAGTCAAGGGAAAACCCTTTTCCCGCAGAACAGAATACGCCCAGTTAGTGCTCGACTGGTATGGCGTTCCGTTTCCAAAGGTAAAATGACTTCTACTTCGTAAACAGTAGCACCGCTGTACACAAGCCTCAACGAACGTACGACGTGTACGAACTGAACACACAGATAAATCTGTAAAAAACAAGAACAATATATTCTTCTGGGAGAAATATATTGAGGCAGAAAGAGGAGAGAATGAGCAATTGATTCTGAGGGGAAGTGTATGTATTTATAGACAGATCAAACCCTTGGAGATTGCATGTCCGATATTTTTGAAAAACTTCCAATAATTAAGGAAGACGTGGTAAGTGGTTCTTGACCACTACGTTTGAGTTTCAAGGCTCTAGATAATTCTGGAATGTTCTTGAAGTGATTCGAAATGGGCCAAGCCCATAACATCCTTCACCTTCCCACCACTCAAACTCAAAGTTGAATCCTTCAACTTCATTCATTAATTTCTCACTCACCTAAACTCGATTTTGAGATATTAAATATACCACGTTCATCTACTCCGAGAGTAGATCGACTTTGTCACGTTTAAATATTTTATAATTAACGTTTAGTCCTTCTAATTAATTAATTAGATAAGGGTGTCAAAACCCAATTAATTCCACATTAATTCCAACATATTTGTCCAACCGTCGGCATTGGCGGCCACTTCAGCGGCGGAGGGTATGGCATGATATCTCGTAAACATTCAATCGCCGCTGATCACATCATTGATGCCAAACTAATAAACGCGGATGGCGAAATATTGGAGAGAAGAAGCATGGGAGATGATTTATTTTGGGCGATCCGAGGAGGTGGAGGTACCAGTTTCGGAATTGTTCTTGAATTTAAGGTAACGTTGGTCACGGTTCCCGAGACGGTGACTTTTTTCAAAGTCACCAGAACGTCGGAAACCGTGATGCAGCTGGTGCACAGGTGGCAGTACATTGCTGATAAGGTCGATGAAAATCTTTCACTCAGGCTCTACTTAACTTCCGTCAAGTCTCCGTCACTACTACATATTTGGCCTTGGAGAGCTTTAAAAAATGGTCTTGGAGAGCTTTTAAAAGAGCTCTCCAAGTGGGAGTTGTGCAAGCTAAATTGCACTTGGAGAGCTCTTTTTAAGGGTTGTGCAAGCGAGGGCTTAGACAGCGGTTTTGAACCGCTGTCCAAATAAAGGCACTTGGACAGCGGTTCATAACCGCTGTCTAAGTGATTTTTTTTAAAACGCTTGTGCTTGGACAGCGGTTATGAACCGCTGTCTAAGTCAATATTTTTTTTCATTTCACTTGGACAGCGGTTCATAAGTTTTTTTTTTTTTTTTTAATAATTATTTTATATTTTAAAAATCCATTTTATACAAAACCAAATTTATTTATATACCAATAAATAAATTTTATATTTTAAAAATCCATTTTATACACGTCAAATACCAAAAAATTAAATAAATAAACGTACACTAACATACGTTCAATATACACCAAAAACATTAAATATCATCACAAGCTACTTTAATTATACATATACAAAAATCGATTGTACATGTACCCGATCCAATTTTTTTTCCATTTGTCCATTCTTTTGTCGTTGTAAGTGTTGAGCGGACGGGCATAGACAAACTGCAAACAATATAGTTAGATATATAGTATATGGATTTTTATTCAATCAATAATAATTTAAATAAATCAATAAATTGACTAACAGTGTTAGGATTAATCTCCAATCCAGAAAAATTGATTATATCCTCAATATAACAACATACAAAATGTCCACAATGGTCTCCATCACGTTGCCTCGGAACCTGTTATGATAATTAGCAATTATAAGCATGCGTGCATTACAATTATGATTATTTTCTATTAATTTGATAATGTACTAAATTAAATTACATTAACATCTATCCAGCTCACTTTATTGAAACTAGATCTTGAGGTTTGATTGTGAAGGCGACTCCGATACATCGTCATCACACTGTTATTATTATAATTAGAAAAAAAATAGATTAAATATGCATAATTTTAAAAGTAAAACAAATCATTATATTAGAATATTAAAAATGAACTTACGCTTCCATGTATGACATTATGTACATTAATCTCGATTAACCTCGTCAGCCTCCGGATCTGCTTCGATTATGAATTTAGCCTTGATGTTCTTGGCATTGTCCCTGCAATAAAAAGTAGCATATCCATCCATCACTAAACTTATCTCGAGTATTAGTAATTTATTTATCGCCTATCGGCACCTGTTTATAACTCCTCCCAGGGCTGCAGGGATTAGAATATCGCAATCCTCAAGCAAGATATCATTGGCGTCGAGATGATCAGCCCTGTTGAATCCCTTTACGCCTCGATTTTCCTTGACATGCTTAACAAGACTAGGTATGTCAATTCCATTGGCATTCCTTATAGCTCCTGTAATGTCACTAACAGCAACTACTTTCCCCCCTTGTTCACTTATCAGCTGAGCAGCCCAAGATCCAACGTTTCCAAATCCCTACCACCACATTCATTCATTAGTATTCGACACGATCATCAACTACATACACTTCATTTTCACTAGCCTACCTGTATAACAACGCGCAGCCCTGCAATGCTTTTTCCATACTCGTTAAGCAGCGCTTCCGTCGCGAAAAGCACACCTCTCCCCGTAGCTGCATCTCTGCCAAGGGATCCTCCCAGATCCTGATTGACACCATATATATAAAGAAGCAAGAATGAACATATATATGACTTGAAAATCACTTGAAAATCATTCATTCATGCTTACAATTGGCTTTCCAGTGACCACAGCAGGTGAATAGCGATTTGCACTTCACCTCAAAAGCATGACTCAAAAACAAAAGTTACTCTCTATCTTAACACAATCAATCTGTTCTGAGTTAGTGGTAAAACTATGTAATTGTTACCATACACAAACAATTCATAAGCTCATAAAATACCATTCCCAATATGCAACTAAGATTAAAAATTCAAATTGCATATGTTCTTGCAAAGCAAATTTCTAAAAAAAAACAAATCACAGTATTTTCCATGCAGAAGAATTAAAGCATAAACAAACACAAATTAAAACCAGAAAATTTACAGCTCCTCCTCGATCACATGATCAAACCAGAGAATTAATTAACTCGTACAAGGATCATATTTTTTTCCTTACATATATATATATAACGAAAGAAACCAAAAAATCAATAATTGAGAAAGGCCTAATTTCCCCATCATCATCGCATTAACTCATTCATTCATTCATTCATTCACCAAACTTTCACACACACACTCACCACGCACAAACAAACAGACCCACCATTTAATTATTTCAACACAGGAGAAATCCACTATATATCCACAACCATATTTAGGAGGTCTTTACTTTTACTAATTATCATCTGGTATTCAAATGAGAATTCGAGCTAGACGATTACAAATCGAATTATCAAACACCTTGAGTGCTTCAAACACCAATATATATACATCATACATACACCATTAATATACATACACAAATACATACTGCAACATGATAATTAATATACACCATTAACATACACATAATATACAATAATTAACATATATATACATAAACTGTAAATACGTCTGTGTATATATATATATATATGTACGTACCTCTACAGCTGTGGGAGTGGGAGGGAGTTGGGCGAAGGCGACGGCACGCAGGAGAGGGAGGCGATGCGACGACGACGAGGAGTACGTGAGAGGGAGTGAGGCGACGGCGCGAGGAGGGAGAGGGAGGGAGTGAGGTGACGGCGCGAGGAGGCGGAAGAAGGAGGGAGGCGACGGCGACGCCGCGAGGAAGGAGGCGATCGACGGCGACTGTTGATTTGGGGGAGAAATTAGGTTAAAATTAATTAAACGCGTTTTGATTTAGAGGAGAAACCCAGCTTCGATATATTTTAGTAAAGGAATGAGTAATTGGAGGAGGAATGATTAGGGGATATATTTATGGCATTTAACCAAGAAAATAATCAAGATAGTAGTAATTATCTAAGTTTTATGTAAATTTTAATTATACATGCACTGATCCAAAATTACATTATCTTGAATTTGAAGCATATATACAATTTCATATTTCTGTACGATATAGTATTAGATATATATACAAAAAATAGGAAAAAACTAATTAATATTGTTTAATTTGTTGGTATTGTAATAAGAAAAGAAAAATTATTTTGGATGGGTAGAAAAAAAAAATTTATCACTGAAAAAAAATGTTTATTACACCAATAGTATACTTTACGGGTGCATTTGTTTTTTTGTTTTTTTATTTTAAATTTAAAGGTTTCACAAAAAATGCATGAAGTGAGGAGTATGGATGTAGTACTTTATTTTGAGTCCAAAGATAGGCCAAAATTTTAAAATAGATGAATTTTCCAAAATTTTGGTCACTTATTTTTATATAAATGTTTGAAATGTTGGACAAGTGAAAAAGAATGTTAGTAAAATAAGTGACATTATTTGAATGTTAGAAATAGGCCCCTTAAGGCCCTTAGTACGTATATGGGCCTATCCTTTTTGTATAGTGCCCCGGCCCATTTATCATGAGCAGAGGTAGAGGCTCGCGTTGTGATACCAAAATTCCATTAAAAAAAAGAAATTTGGCTTGGAGAGCGGTTATGAACCGCTTTCCAAGTGTGTACTTGGAGAGCGGTTCAAAACCGCTGTGTAATGTTGGTTTGCAGTGCGGTTCTCAACCGTTGTCCAAGTATTTCACTTAGACAGCGGTTTTGAACCGCTGTCTATGTTATTTTTTATTTTTTTTTATAAAACCGCTCTCCAAGTGCTAACTTGGAGAGCTTTTCGAAAAAAGAGCTCTCCAAGTGCTATCTTGGAGAGCTTTTCGAAAAAAGAGCTCTCCAAGTGCAGCTCTCCAAGCTTAAATGTGTAGTAGTGCGTCAACAGGAGAAAGAACAATATCTGCCTCTTTCGTGACGCTGTACCTCGGCCCCGTTAGTGATCTTCTGCCAATAATGAAGGAGGATTTTCCCGAGCTTGGTTTGGTCAAAGAAGATTGCGTTGAAATGAGTTGGATTGAATCTACGCCCTTTACCGATGGTTATGAGTTCTATGCAAGCGCATATAACAAAGCAAAATCGGACTTCGTGAGCAGTCCGATTCCAATGAATGGTCTGAGAGAGATGTGGAGATTCTTGTATGAAATGGATAATGTCGTCATGCAGTTTAGTCTGTATGGAGGGGCACTCAACACTTTTCCGGAATTTGAAACTCCATTCCCACATCGAAAAGGCAACATATTCATGATCCAGTATTGGGTAGGATGGCCTAGCTCAAATGAATCGGAATAAAACATTGATTGGATAAGGAGAATTTACAGTTTCATGGCTCCTTACGTGACAAAATCTCCGAGGGCAGCTTATTTTAATTATAGGGATCTTGATATAGGAATGAACAACGTTGGTGGGAACACAAGTTACGAGCAAGCTAGTGTTTGGGGACTTAAATATTTCAAGAACAATTTTAGAAGATTGGTACGTGTGAAGAGTAGGGTTGATCCATCCAACTTCCTCCGAAATGAACAGAGCATTCCTCCTCTACCATCAAATCTACCATCAAATTTATGGGGAGTTATGTAACAGTATTTGTCAGTACTCAGTAGCTTTTCCATTTTGGAAATTTATTAGTGACCTACTCTCTGAATTATTGCCACGTTTTGTATTGAATTTAAGGGGAACACAAAAATGCAGGTAACAAGTACTATGATACTTTTTTGTTGTTTTGTTTATTAAATATGATACTTCATTCTGTTGTTATGTTTTAAGTATAAAGATAAGGGTCCACAAGTTCTATACCAAGTGCTTTATTTGATTGGCTAAGATCTTTGAAATGCATGGTTTACATTTGTTCTGACCTGATCTCCTCGCTTACAAAGTTGTTCCTCACTCTCCAAATGTGCCACACGATGATGCAACACAATAAGCATTGTGGTGTTTGCATAATTTAATAGTTAAATCATCTTTTTACAATTGAATTGTGTTTGGTTTAGAACAATATCTTGTAATAGTTGCCTAGCTTTAGAATTAAAAGAGAAAATTTATTTATGTATGTAACTTTTATCTTTTTTTAAAACGTCTCAACAAAGATAAAAAAAAATAAAAAATTACGTCCCATAATTTCATAAATTAGTTAATTTACGTTCATTTCTTGCCGCATATACCAAAACATCGTTGTAACATTCACAGTTTTGTCACATGCACATAAAAACTAAGGAAAATCAACAGAAATTTTAGGCTGAGCTCGGCTTGTATAGTTTGAAAAAGCAAAGACTGTGTGGATTAAAAAAAAAACTGCAAGTCCCTATTTATAATTTGTAGAATGAACAAAGGGACGTACTTGCTAGGAGTCGAAAATTATAACTATGCGAGAATTTGTTTCATTCATTATGTTATTATCCTAGCTACTTGTAGTAGTATACTTGAGATACTCGAACGACAAATACAAACTAATCATACCCGTGATATCTCTTTCTCTAATGAGCATCAACAAACGTGTAATCCATATGGGTTCTTGTACTTGATGGGGATGGATCAAACTAATCACACTAATTAAACAACACTACAGTCTTTGAAGGATATCCTAGCCTGAATATTCTACATCAATGACTTTTTGGAGCACTCAGAAGTAAATCACTTGCATCTACATTGTACTTTGCACTTTTAATGCATACACCACTGTTGATAGTAGTCGCTCTTGTTTGTGCATACTTGGATGTATGAAATTTGTAGTCATTCACATAACACCCGTTATATGTCCTGACATGACGTAGTGATCTCGGGTTGTATGACTGCACCTGTAATTCAAATTAACATTAACTATATATACTAATAATAATTACAATACTTAAATGGTACTCACATAATCTTGGAACCATCCGGAAAAATTACGTTGAATATTGACATTTATGTCTGCATCTCTAGTGATGATTTTTTTTTTTTTTTAGGGCAGAATTACAAGATAGGAATATTGAAATTGCATCCCTCGCTCACCTATCTATTACAGATAAATTCTACCATAGACTCATATTCCAAACTCAATCTTGAGAGAGTGGAGAGTCACACAAGCAATCTATTTGGTTCCTCGATCAAGAAAGATATCAAATCTGCTTCAAAAAAGAAACAAATTGTCGCCCACTACGACTCGCGCTATAAACTTCCCAAATCATAGAAGATGACCCAAGGACAGCCAGTGTCAACCAAACAAAGCTTCCAAGCAAAAAGAACCCACAAAGGGGCAGGATACCCACAACAGGGGAGGAGGACCCATAAAAGGGAGGCAAAAACAACCGTAAATAAATAGGAAATAAAGCAATAAAGAAAACAACAACAGTAAAAAAATAAGAAACTAAAACGGGATCAACGGAAGAAACTCAACCATACGGTCACTGTGGCTCCGTCGGAGAGGATCTACACATTGATCCCAACAGGGAGACGACTCTTCTACGATCCGGCAGCGGTCTGGCGGTGTTCCGACGGTGGTGAGCGGCGGTCTGACAGCAAATCTACTCAAACGATGGATGGCGACGATCGATCAAGATAGCCTCTAGAGTCGAGGAGAGGGAGAGGAACAGGTGGGCGGTGTGGGCTGCAGATGAAGAAGATGAGCGGTGCGGGCGGTGGAGTTTTGGGGCGGTGCTTAATTACTAAGCAACTAGAGAGAATATTAGAGAGAGAGAACAGGTGGGCGGTGTGGGCTGCAGATGAAGAATAATACTATATCTCTAGTGATGATTTGTTTTTCTTGTCATTAATAAATATTTACTCCGTAAGAAGCAGTGTTTAATTAAATGATACTCCCTTCATCCATAAAAAGTAGTCTTATTTCCGTTATATTTTTTATCCACCAAATGTAGTCTCATACACTTTATGGAAACTATCACTCTTCAACCATCACTTAATTACTCAATTTACCATCAACTTTATTCACAATGGACCCCATAATACCCTATAATACCCTTACTTTATCTACCATTTTCTTAAAACTTGTGCCCCTCCTCCATGGGACTACATTTGGTGGTAGGAGGGAGTACATTCATACATATAGGAACTACATATCGAATGTAGAGTTGAACTTTTTCCCAATTTAATAACACGTATGTACAATTTGAGCCTCTACTTACTGCTATCAGGTGATGTCAAAGACGACAATGAGACACCATCCTCTCACAAAATAGCCAATTTCAATTTTTGTGTTCAATTTTTAATTTCTACCATCACCTAATTCTTTCTTTAAGAGAAAGAGTCTCTTCAAAAAAATCGAAGTATCCATAGCTCGCTTATAGGTTTTGTTCAGTGCAATAACGGAAGAATAGTAATCTTTATTTACACTACTATACTATAGTGGCACCAGATAACTATTACAATGCCTTATTCAAAACCATATACAAGAGGACTTATTGACATGAAAATAAAAGAAAGGATACATGTGTGCAAACAAATATATATCTCAGTCTCCTTCATTTGTGTGCAGGGGTGGAATGCTTTGTTCGTTCCTGAAGAAATCTTCTGGATCGACAATTGTTTTCACACGAACAAGCCTTTCGAAATTGTTCTTAAAATATTTCATACCCCAAATACTTGCTTGTGCATAACTTGTCTTTCCTTCATTGCTATTCACTCCAATGTCAAGATCTCTGTAATTCAAGTAGGAGGCCCTTGGGGAGTTTGAAACATAAGGAGTCAAGTAACTGTAAAGTCTCCTACTCCAACTTATATACCTTTCTGAATTTCTAGCCTCCTGTTCTTGCCAATATACCATATGAGAAAGTTTGTACAAATTACCGGCCCTGTGAGGAAACGGAATGGCCGAGTCAGAAATCTCCGCCATTCTTCCACCATACGGCATAAAGACGACCACAGAATCCTCGGCTTCTGGCTCATAACCATATCTAAAGATGCCCTCAATCCCATTCTCAGGAATGGGACTCTGCACATAATTTGATTTTCCTTTCATATATGTTTTGGGATACGACCTGTTAAGGAAAATATCTAGTGATTTTGTCGGAAACCCCTGCAAATATAAGATGGATTGGATCCAGCTCATTTCGGTACAGTCTTCTCTCACCAAACCCAACTCGGGGAAACTTTCTTGCATCAGTGGGAGTAATCGTTCAACCCCGCCGAGAAAAAGTGAGTAGAAAGAAGCGCCGATTGAAATATTTCGTCCGGAATCTGCCCGTCCTGTAAGGTAACTCGTCCTTCCGGCTTGGATTGAGATAAACAAATCTTTGTCCAATCCAGGAGCGACGTATTGCCAACGATGAATGAGTCTGGTTGCATTTTGTTCAAGAGTCTTATGAATTGCAAAAACAGTGACTCTTTCTGGAACATCAACCAGTTGCACCTTCCAGGCAAGGATTACTCCGAAGCTCGCACCTCCACCGCCTCTAATCGCCCAGAACAGATCCTCGCCCATTGATTTTCTGTCGAGAATTCTACCTTTAACGTCGACTATTCTTGCATCCATTATATTATCTGCAGCAAGACCATATTTTCTCATCAATGGGCCGTAGCCTCCTCCACTGAAGTGTCCACCTAAGCCAACGGTTGGGCAAACTCCGGCGGGAAACCCTAGAGTCGGGCTTTTCTCCGCGATCCTGTAATATAAAGAGCCAATGGTTGCACCAGCTCCAACCCATGCAGTTTTGGCCTCAACATCAACTGTTATTTCACTAAGCTTGATCAAATCAATGACTGCGAACGGGACGTTTGATACGTAGGATAATCCCTCAAGGTCATGGCCGCCACTTCGCGTTCTAATTTGGATGTCATTTTCTTCAGCACAGTGTATAATAGGCGGGATCTGGGATTCGTGTTCCGGGGTTATAATAACTTGGGGTTTAGGGGTAGAGCGTGACGTGAATCTCAGATTCCAGATGGTGAAGTTGAGGGTGGAAGAGTAATTTGAGTTGGTTGGAGTGTAAACTAGATTGGAAATGGAGTTGTAGTTGGGGAATTCTTCGGTAAGGCATTCGAGAAAATCTTCATGATCATCGGCAAAAGCTGCCGATAAGCAGGAAGATATGAGAAGAAGGATGAATGTAAGTGAAGGTATGCTTGGAATCTTCATGGTTTTGAGATGAGTTTATGTGTACTGTGTACATCTATTTATAAGGCTTCAATTCTTCTTAGGGGAAAAGTACTTATTGGAATAAACTTTTGAATTTTAATTACATCCTTGTAAATAATTTTCTTTTAAGTTCTTTAATTTCCCAAATGACTTTCAATCCATTCTAGAATAAAAGAAATTAAGATCAATTCCGCTGTAAACTTTTCTATTTTAGCTGCTAACTTCAAAACCACGTTCGAATATAAAAAAATTGTCTTTTAATAAAATAAATTATGTCATTATAATTTGTCTAACTAAAAGTCTTCAATGATACAAATTGACTTTTACCGACAGATTTTATCATTAATTCTAATATTTTTGTCAGTAAAGACTTTTAACTAGAGAAGCTAATAATGAGAGTATTTTGTCGTAAAAATCAATTTTCTTGTAGTGTGAGGCGATCCATGCACGATCCTCCTGGAATTTTTTCGTTATTTACTTAATATTTTCAATTAAATTTGCTTGAATTTTTAACCAAATTAATTTGTATTCTAGCTGTGATATTGATGTACGTCTAAATCTTATTTTCAATCTCCTTGAGAAGTCGTCAAAGATCAGAAATCAAGTTTTGAGATCAATTTTGAAGCTATGTAAAGTCGGTTGATTAGTTGAAAATAGATACTCCCTCCGTCCATTTATATAATTTGCATTTGAATTGGGCACGAGTTCTAAGAAAAAATGTTGTTTAATTATGTAAAAATTGAACGTTTGAGGATTATTGAAATGAAGTAATTTGTGTGAGTAATATTTTTCCATTTTAATAAATGAATGCTTTCAAAAAAAAAAATGAAAATTATAAAAATAGACTTATAAAAAAGAAAAGTGAGGGAAGTTAGTTCCAGAATTTAATTTCCTATCATCATAAATCTGGTATATCAAGCCAAGGTTGAGGGAAAATCATAAGTTTCAATTTCAGATTTGATAGTGGTTGAGAGTTTGTCAGTATAGATTAATTTTATTCAACTGTTACGAAAATTAATATAACACAAATAAATTAATTTCATACATCACTAAATTCGAACTTTTAAATAAGATGAAAATATTTCACGGAGCATATAAAATCTTGTGTTATGACTTATGAATATTGATTCTATTTTTCATCTAAATTTTCATTATGATCATCATCAATCTTGATCATTGAATCATACATTTTGCATATGTTTGCCTCTTCATTCATAACACTGCCAATTTTATAATCCGATTAGGGAAAAAAGTGGTTTTTAAGAAGTCAAAGATCAAAATTGCAAATACTAAACAAACTGTTTCCCTCAGAATTAAACCAAAATGTCCAAACGTCAAACCTAACCAGCTTATTTCACGAGTCTTGACTAATCCACTCAAATCCCAATCTCAGTCTTTTAATTTAGAATTTTCTGAAACTTGTAATTTTCACTAATTTAACTATTTAACCAAAAGCAAAAATTAATCTAATTACTTAAGGTCAAACTCATCCATCGTTTAAATATTTGTTTGTCGGAGCATGTCCAATGGCGCACTTAAACAAAGATGGACATGATCTTAGGCGTTTTGAGATTGTTGTACTACTAATTGGTATTAAAACAGATCTCGATCAATTGATAGTATAAAAAAAAAAAGTTGACATAAATAACACAAAAAAAATTACGAGTTGCAAGTTGAAAATAGAGTTACAGTACATGTTGTAAATTAATACCTCCCCATCCCTTAAGAATTCATAACTTTTGCACACGAGTTTTAATGTATGAATTGTTTATTAGTATTATAAGAGATAAAAGTGGGGTTAGTAAAAAAAATTCAACTTTATAAGTAGTAAAGATGGTTTTTAGTATAGATAAAAGAGTTGGTCTCTGGCGCGTAGGGTGCACCGTGCACACTATACTGGCCAATCAACCCTTATGAACTATAAAAGGCGCATCCTTAAAACAAAGTAACTACTAGTGCAGCGGTTACTCTAACTCCTTTAGTTAGGAGGAGGTCAGGTTAGGATCCTCTTCCAACAAAAACAAAAAAAATACGTATTTTTAAAAAATTTCAGTAAAAAAAAAAAACATTGTTTTTTTAAATACCAAAGTTACCACTTTTTAATAATAATTTTAAAAAAAAAATGTTTATCTCAATAAAAAAAACATCGTTTTTTTAAATACCAAAATTACCACTTTTTAATAATAATGTTTATCAATTTTCATTAATAAAATTATCAACGTTTTTTTAAAACTTTTCAGTAAATAAAACATTGCATTTTTAAATACCAAAATTACCATTTTTTAATAATAATGGTTATCAATTTTCATTAAGAAAAGACACCACTTTTCAATAATAATAGTTACCACTTTTCAATAAGAAAATAACTATACTTTTCAATAATAATGGTTAGCACTTTTCAATAATAATGATTACCACTTTTCAATAAGAAAGAACTATACTTTTCAATAATAAAATTATCACTTTTCAATAATAAAATTATCACTTTTCAATAATAATGGTTACCACTTTTCAATAACAAAATTTTCACTTTTCAATAATAATAATTACCACCTTTCAATAATAATAGTTACCACTTTTCAATAACAAAATTACCACTTTTCAATAAGAAAGAACTACACTTTTTTCGGTAACAAAATTACCACTTTTCAATAAGAAATAACTACACTTTTCAATAACAATAGTAACCACTTTTCAATAATAAAATTACCACTTTTTAATAACAATAGTTACCACTTTTCAGTAACAAAATTACCACTTTTCAATAAGAAAGAACTACACTTTTCAATAATAATAGTAACCACTTTTCAGTAATAAAATTACCACTTTTCAATAAAAATAGTTACCACTTTTCAGTAACAAAATTACCACTTTTCAACAATAATAGTTAGCACTTTTCAAAAATAAATGTTACCACTTTTCAATAAAAAAAAACAACACTATTCAAAATAATTAAAAACCAAACTCTTATCCAAATTCCGTTCTAATTTTTTTATTCACAACAAAATTAAATAACCATTCTCCAAAAAATTATTACAGGTATCATGTTCATCGATGGAAGTAGGAGTTGTTCCAAATCAGAGCGTCATGGCAGATGTATCGAATAATTTCGCAAAGAAAGAAGCATTTTTTTATACCTGGTTCTTGAATAGACAAAAAAGCGAGGGTTTTAAGGTACAAGGAGAAGAGAAAGAACAGAAAATTCGAGAAAACGATTCGTGTGGATGGATCCACCGCTCACAGAGGGGTCCATCATTGCCGTCAAGATGTTGAGCGGCGCGCAGAGGAGGCAACGGTCTCCATGGACGGTCGGGAGAGGAACCTTGAGTGGGAGCAGGTGGCCGGAACTGAGGAAGGTGACGGTACGGTGTGAAGACAAACATAGTGAAAGGTGTGGATATTTTTTAGGGTTTATATATTTTCTTAAATAAAAATAAAAAAGAGGTTAAATTTTTTTAAAAAAAAAGCGGTTAAAATAAAAAGCAGTTAAAAAAAAGGCAAAAAAAAAAAAAAAAAAAAAACATGTTAGAAAAGGGAGTGCACCACATCACTTTGGTGTGTATGTGATTAGTGTGATAATTGCTTGAAATTCATAGATTTAATTTGCATAATTTTATTGGATTTCGTGCATTATTTATACTAAATTGACTAATTGCACTTGATTTGGAGAAAGGGTGTTGTTTGCTATTTTTATAGGAAAAAAAGCATTTTTAGAGCAAAACACGCCTGATTCATTTTATGAAGTTAATTGAAGGAGTGAGACGAGTTAGAGTCCCAGACAAGAGAAATTGGAAGTTAAAATTATTTGGGTTTGAAATTAATTTTTGCAGCCCACTTAATTAAATGTTTTGGGCCCTTCTCATTTTTACACTAATTAATTTGATAGGCCATGTCTATTCATTCCATATGGCAGCTGGCATAAATTAAAAAGCTAGGCCCATTTGATTTGTAAAGTAATGCGGCGTGAGAAATGAAATTGGGCCCATCTCCATCGATTGATAAGTGAGCAGCCCATTTTGATCTTAATTGGACCCATTCAAGATTTATTCGGTCGGGGAATACACGCAAAAGCGGAGAGGCATACAGAACAGCATTGGCGAGAAAGAGGGCAGCTCTCCATTGGGGGAGAAATCTCTTCTCCTCCCCACCAATCCACTCAATAGATTAGTTTAATTTGTTCTTCCATTTCATAGATAGATTTCAATTTAGTATTTTATTTTATTATTTGAGAGATTGAAGCATTTGAAGACTAAGGTGATATTTTTCCATTATAGTAAATTTAATTTAGTAATTTTAAATTTCATTCATGTTTTGTAGTTTAAATCACATAAGTTTTATTCTAGTTGTCAATTTAGACATGAGCTAATCCTTAATTGCCTTGGGTGTTGATGTTTTGATGATAATTTAGTGTAATTGTGGATTAATTGCATGATTAGCTTAGAATTTGGGTGTTTATGTTTCTAGAGTTGTACTTTGATTGATTCATTTGGTTGATCAACCCTATTAGCGAGCATGTTCGATTATGTTTATTGCAACGAGAGTTGGGTAGCATGATTGGGAGTGTGAGTGTGAGCTTTGGTCAATTGAATAGAAGTTAATTAGTAATTAGCTAACCGAGAGGAGGTTAATGGCTAGACCGACAACTTTAGACATTAAACAAATAGAGGTCGTCTAGGAGTTTGGTGAGAGGGCGTTTCATAAGCATTAGTAACCGTGTTGAAAGTGCTTATGCAACACTATCTTAGGAGCTTATGGTATTTGGTTAGATCCTATAATTGCTAATCAATGCACGATGTTGACCTATGCCTTTCGAGGGGGTTTACACACACATGTGATAGCCTTTAACTTAACCAGAATTCTTAGTAAAATCATGTAATTAGTTCACTAGTTCACTTAATTGCTCACAAAACGGATACACCCGAGGCAATACTTTCACTTGCACTTTCATCTTTTTGAGAGTTAGTTTTAGTTGTTTGCATTAGTTTTTTATTTTCTTAATTGGTATTTGCTTTATCCTCCCGCTTAGCTTCTATAACACCATTTTGACTTATAGTTTTGGGGCTCCACGCTCTCCTAATTAGGTCCTTGGAACGAATATCTACTTGGTATACTTATCATACTACTATCGAACCCATACGCTTGTGGGGATCGTATAGTTGTTTAAAAAGTGCAAAAATACGAACCAAGTCAGTATGGTGCATATAAGACTTTTCCTAGATAAAGTAGTGGCATTTGATATAATATTGAGATGTTTTGAGGGATAGTTAAAATGTTTTTTTTACTATTTTAAGTATCAGTTGTTGGGATATGAATCCTGATACAAGTCCTAATTGATGTTGAAGTAGTTTTGATAAGCCAAAAAGAAGACTTGAATATATTTCTAAGTGTTGACTGATCAAGTTATGGAAGTCGTCTTGTGAAGATCAGTAGAGTACAAAATATGAAAGAAAAGTTTAAGTATGAATAAAAGACAAGTACGTTTTTATAAGTACTGTGTTAGGTGTTATGATGAGCGAAACAAATGATGTATAGAAGCTCATAGTTTGTATGTTTAATTCATATTGATGTATATATTTTAAGTTGACTAAGCTGAATTATAAAGCTTAAAGTAATGTAATAGTCTTGTTAAGATTAGATGATAGGACTAGATTAGTTCTTTATGGAAGTCTACTGAAGAGGAAGACTCGCGACCAGACAAGACAAGTGAAGAAGAAGACTGAAGATTTGTCTAACTTTGAAAGACTAGACAAGTGCGCAAGTAAAGAAGATTTTAAAGAAATCAGAAACGCGTATGAAGATATATATTGAAGAGTTAGTTATGGAATAACTAATTAACTGAAGAAACGCGTGGAAGGATAAGAAGAAACCGTTTGAAGTTAGTTATCAAGAAAAGTTAGTTGGATAACAGAAAGTTCTTGATTTCTAGAGGTCTATAAATACATGAAGGCATTTGACAGTTATGACTACTGAACATACTGATACTAAGAGATTACGAAGCGAATCACTGAAGAATTAAAAAGAAAAGAAGCTCGCAGAGTTGAAGTTCAGAAAGTTGAAGCCAGAAGACAAGTGACGAATTTGAACAAGGCTACTACTGGACTAAGAGAAGTTTTCGATTATTGTTTTTGTTCAAGTTGCTAGTTACTTGTAAAACTACTAGTTGTTATGTTGGGATATAAATTCACCTTAAGCCCCACTTGTTGTTAGAATAGTTTTGATGGCCAAAACACTTAGAGTTTATAAATGTAATAGGATCAGCTGACTTTGTATAAAACAGCTTAGACTAGTCTTGTGTGATCAACTGTAGTAATATCAGCTGATCAGCACAACCCTTGCTTACATGCACAACCTCAAGATGAGAAGAGTAGAAGGCATGAAAACTAGAAGATCCTTGAAGACCAGTTAAGTTAGGTGCTTGTATACCTACTTAACTGATGGAGTCCAAGATTGAAGATGGCCTAAAGCAGCACAAAGAATTGCCAGATCAGAAGCTAGAGTGTTACTCTTCTGATATCAAAAGACAGAAGACCTAAGGCTAGACGAGTAGCCAGAAGACTAGTAATGAAGATCAGAAGACTAGGAGCTCGTCCAGGACTCGGCTGATTCCAAAGTCATCTTACAATTCAAACGAAGACTTACCATTCTTAGAAGATTGACATGATCCCAGAATTGAAGCAATCAAGCGGCTGGAATCAAGCAAACATGGAAAGATTGCCCCAACGGCTAGTTGCAACAATCATCCCTATAAATACAAGAGGATGAGAAATCACAAGTACGAAGTCATAACGAGAGAATTCACAAAAGCTAATCAAGCAAGCAAACAAAAGCAATATCACATTGAGAGTTCTCCAAGAGCCCAGAAATCCTTAGAACACCTTCTAGCTCTTAAGTGATTTCTCATCCAACCAAAGAACCTGAATCCTATTCATATTGTATATTCTTTGATTTAGGCATAGTGGTTAAGCATTTTATAAGCTTGAACCATTAGTTGGATATATTCAAAAACCCCAAAACCCCCACCATAAGGTTAAGTTTTTGAACCCCTGTAAAAGTGCAAGTGCTTCCAATCACTTGTGGAGACCGTAGTAGTAAGGACTGCTCAGATCTCAAAGTCCTACCCTTGGGACTATAAAGGACAAGCCCTTGTAATTTTTGGTAAATTAAAGGGATTAAACATCACGTTAGGACGTGAGAGTGGACGTAGGAACGTATATCCGAACCACTATAAACCTGGTGTCTTTTACATCCTGCACTTTACTTTATTGTCTATCCATATATCTTATATAGTGCATATTGTGTTTTCAACTATCTTCAAATCAGGCCATAACTTTCAAACCAGCATCAGCTAAGTATTTTCATTAAGTAAACAAGTTGGTACTTTCAAAAGAAACTAAAGAACGAGTCTAAACAAGGCCTACTATACTTCCGCATATAATCTCTTCAACAGATCACTTTAGTCATCTGGACCAGCAGACTTGTAGTCCAGTTGACATAGAGATCAGAAGAGGTTCCCAACTCTCTTGAAAAAGTTTTAAAGTCTATTCACCCCTCCCCTATAGACTTTAATCCCATTCACTACTCGTTCAGGGACCAACAAGTGGTATCAGAGTAGTGGTTCTAACGAACTACTGTCTCTAGATTATCAGAAGACTTGAGGGAGTCTTTCTGTAGTCCTCTTGAATAGATCTATCTTTTGAAAAACTTGTTTTTGAAAACTCATACAACATGAGTGCTAACATGTGTAAGTTGCCTAAGTTTTCAGTGGAGGATTATGATTACTGGAAGATAAGGATGAGGAAGAATCTCACATCAGTTCACTACAAGATGTGGTCAGTAATCACAGAAGGCCCAATCACAATCATGACAGTCAACACTGCAAATGGTGATCCAGAAGTTCCAGTTGGAGAACTTGTCCCCAAGCCAATGAAAGACCTCACACCAGAAGAGATGAAGCAATCAAATCTTGACAGCATTGCTCAAGATTATATCATGCAAACTCTTCCTAATGAGTACATTGCAAAAGTACTTCAATGTGAGACAGCTAAAGACATGTGGGATGCATTGGCACTCCTCTGTGAAGGAACTGAGCTGATCAAGGAAAGTAAACTGTCAACAGCCGTCAAGAAGTTTGAACACTTCAAGATGCAGCCAGAAGAGTCTATTGATCAGCTAGACAATAGATTTACCAAGATCATAAATGAGATTGAATCTCTAGGCAAGAAATACACAAATAGAGAGAAAATCTTGAAGATCTTAGACTCTCTAACCAAGAAATGGAGACTCAAGAAGACCATCATCAAGGATACTCAGGATATCAAGAAGTGGTCTGCTCAAACTCTATTTCAGAACCTAAAAGCTCATGAATATGATCTTGAGAGAGAAGAAAACTCAGAAAGTGATGAGCCTACTGCAACCCCATCTACCTCCAAGACTGTAGCTTTCAAGGCAACAAATACAAAGGCTGCAAGCACCTCATCTGGCAAGACCTCTCTGAAAACAGAAGACTTTGAAGGATCAGATATGAGTCTAAAAGAGCAAATGTCTCTTATGATCAAGAGATATGAAAGGATGAACACTCTGAACAACAAATATAGAAAATTCTATAGGAATTATAAAGATAGAAGAGATGGTTCATCCTCCAGAGAATCCAGAGAAAGAACACCAGAAAGGTATCCTAGGAAGGATGTGGAGTCATCTGACAGCCGAGGCTCCAGAAGAAGAGATGCCACTCCTCCAAGAAAAGGCAATTCAAATCAGAAACCTGGATCATGCTTCAATTGTCATAAACCAGGACATTATGTCTATGAATGTCCAGAGCTAAATCTAGAAGACAAAGAAGAAAGAAGGCCAAGAAGAGACATAAGAAGTTCAGACAAACAAGCAATGGTGACTGAAGAATCTGAATATCAAAGTGATGACCTTCCTACATCACCAGACTGTCAAATCTTCTCAAATGATTCAGATGATCTAGCTATGATGGCCATAGGTGAAAATGAGGTAAATTCCTATACAACAACTTTCCATTCACCTATTTTCTCCCAAACAGATGAGATAAACTCATCTGAAAGCGAATCTGAAGACACCTATTATAAATCTTTAAGAAAGGTAAAAGGTGATCTGGATATTGCCACTAGAGCTTTTATAGAAGTGGAAGAGGAGAACAAGGATTTAAGGAAAGAAATTGCTAGGTTGAAAAAGGCCTGAGTTGGTAACAATGAATGAAAGATTGACCAAAGAAGTGGAACTTCTTAAAGAAGAAAATACCACAATAACTCAGTTGTATGAGGGGATGTTAGAAACTCAAGCCTTAGAGACTAAGGAATTTCGTTCACTACAATCTAAGTTCGATGATCTCTTCCAAGCACACAAGCTCTTAGAAAAGGAGAAGGAATGCCTAAATCAAAAGATATCAGAGTTCAATAAAGCATCTGCTACTATTGAAAGTATCTCTGAATATTATAGATCTAATGGCAATAAGATGGGTTTTGGTTATGAATTTAATCCATCAACATCCTCTCCAGCTGAGGGTAGTACACCTAATCAGTGCACTACTCGATCACATGAAAAAGGTGAGTGTTCTAAACACAATGAACCTAATATGAACCAAAAGGCATCTGTACCAGCTAAGGCTAACTATTCCAACACCAAAAATGGTAATAGACAAGTTAAACCCAAGCCTGTACAGAGGAACAACAAACAGCCTAGACCATCTCGATTGAGACAGTCTCAGCTATATGCTACTCCACCCAAGAAGAAGAAATCTTCTTCACACAAGTCTGTTCTCTTTGCACCCCCTATCTCTTATGATATTGTGAGAACAGAGGAGTATGGTCCATATAATCGTGTGCATCAACCAGCTAATGCACCCAGGCCGAATGTAACTAGTCAGAAGATAATACATACACACTCCTATAAGAGGAAACCATCTGACTATTACCTAGCTGACACAAATAACAAATCAAACCATGCCATGGTGTCAACTGGTAAGATTTGGTTTTGTGATGCCCATGGGAGACCAATGTATATGTGGGTCCCCAAGGGTAGTACTAACACCCAAGGACCCAAGACAAAATGGGTACCTAAAACTTAACCTTTCTTGCAGGAAAGGAGGGACCTATACAGAAGAGGAGGTCATGCAGGAGAAACTTGGTACATAGATAGTGGATGCTCAACTCATATGACTGGAACCAAAGCCCTGCTGATCAATTACACAGAAAAGAAAGGTCCAAAAGTTTTCTTTGGTGATAACGCGCACGGCAACACAAAAGGATATGGCACCCTTAAAAATGGTGACATTGAGGTACATGATGTATCATATGTAGAAGGTTTAAAGTTTAACTTATTATCAGTTTCTCATTTTTGTGACACTGGTTACTCAGTAAAATTCTCTAAAGATGAGTGTCTCATAAGTGATAAAAGAACAAAACAAAACCTTCTAACAGGATCTAGAAAAGGTAGTATGTATCTTGCAAATTGGAACAGCTGTCCTAAGGATACATGTCTGCTTGTGAAAAGCCCTAAAGATGTCAGCTGGCTATGGCACAAACGTCTTAGTCATCTGAACTTTAAGACTATGAACAAGCTAGAAAGGGAATCCTTAGTTGATGGACTGCCTAATGAACTCTACTGTAAAGATCAGGTATGTGATGCATGTCAACAAGGAAAGCAAACAAAGGTCTCCTTCAAGACCAAGAAGACAGCATCAACCAGCAGAGTTCTGGAACTGCTTCACATGGATCTCTTTGGACCAATCACTCCAACCACACTTACAGGGAGAAAGTACACTCTTATTGTTGTAGATGACTACTCCAAGTTTACTTGGGTTATCTTCTTATACAAGAAGAGTGAGACTCAACAGAAGCTTCCTGAACTATTGAAGAGAATCCAAGTAGAGAAAGGAGAACCAATTGTGAAAATTAGAAGTGACAAAGGCACTGAATTCATTAACTCTTATATTATTGCCTATTGTACTTCTAATGGTATTCAGCATGAGACAAGTGCAGCAAGAACTCCACAACAGAATGGTGTAGCTGAAAGAAGAGTCGGAACACTCAAAGAGGTTGCAAGAACACTCCTTGCTGAATTCTCTACACCTAAGAAGCTATGGGCATAAGCCATCAACACAGCTTGTCACACTCAAAATAGGTCAGGTATTCACAAAATTCATGAGAAAACCCCATATGAACAGTGGAAAGGAAGGAAACCTAGAGTATCTTACTTTCATATATTTGGTTGTAAGTGTTTCATTCACAACAATGGGAAGAGTAAGTTGAATGCTTTCGATGCCAAAGCAGGTGAGGGGATATTCTTGGGATACTCCTCTACTAGCAAAGCATTTAGAGTACTCAACAAACGAACCCTTCTTGTGGAAGAAACACCTCATGTTGTTTTTAAAGAATCTTGTGAAAAGAGTGCAGTAGAAACAAACTCAGCTGCAGATAAGATGAGGAAACTAGTGATCAAGTCCAGACCAGATGAGTTTATTGAAGTCAATGAACCATTCCCTGAAGAACCAGAGGAGGATAAACCTCACAGACCTGTCACTAGATCTCAAACCCAAGCTGAGCAAGCTGACCAGAATCAAGATGCAACAATCCCAAATGCAAGGGGGAATGATCTCTTCGACACACAAGATACAGATGATGATCGACCAAATCAAGTCAATCCTCCTGATGGCACTAGAACAGATGAGAATCCAAGCTCATCTAATGCAGATACACCTGTGAGGAATACATGGAGAAACAATCATCCATCAAACCTCATCTTAAGAGGACCAGACATAGGTGTCAAGACCAGAAGACAACTGAATCAGAACCTCCAGTCCTCTATGTTCTGCTGGTGTGCTTTCTTGTCCAACATTGAACCAGCTGACATAGAAGAAGCAATGACTGATAGAAATTGGATCACTGCTATGCAAGAAGAACTAAACCAATTCGAAAGAAATGAAGTATGGGAATTGGTAGATCGTCCTGAAAACCACAATGTAGTAGGAACAAAGTGGGTATTCAAGAACAAGAAGGACGAAAATGATGTAATAACTAGAAATAAAGCAAGGCTAGTTGCAAAAGGATACTCACAATCTGAAGGTATTGATTATGATGAAACTTTGCTCCAGTAGCCAGATTAGAAGCCATTCGACTGTTTCTAGCTTATGCATCATATATGGGCTTCAAGGTATATCAAATGGATGTCAAGAGTGCTTTTCTAAATGGTATTCTGGTAGAAGAAGTGTATCGTCTGAAGAAGGCTCTCTATGGTCTAAAACAAGCCCCTAGAGCTTGGTATGACACATTGTCACAATTCCTACTTGACAATGGATACACAAAAGGCAAAGTTGATAGAACTCTTTTCAGAATACAAGAAGGAGAAGACATTCTAATGGTACAAATATATGTAGATGACATTATATTTGGATCACCCAATCAAGATATGTGCAAGAAGTTCTCTGAACTAATGGAAGGAAAATTCGAAATGAGCATGATGGGTGAGATGAACTACTTCCTAGGACTTCAAGTCAAGCAAAGTCCAGAAGGGATCTTCATCAACCAGTCCAAGTATACCAAGAGCCTATTAGAAAGATTCAAAGCTCTACAAAGCAAGACTGCAAGGATTCCAATGATGACATCATTCAAAATGGAACCAGATGAGTCTAGAAAGGCAGTTGATCAAGCTGAATACAGAGCACTAATTGGATCTCTACTATATCTTACAGCCAGCAGACCAGACATAACATTTGTTGTAGGAGTATGTGCTAGGTTTCAAGCAAACCCAAAGCAAAGTCATCTAGAAGCAGCAAGGAAAATCCTCAAGTATCTAAAAGGAACAGTCAACTTAGGATTATGGTACCCTGCTGATGACAATCTAGAATTGAGTGGTTACTCTGACTCAAACTATAGTGGATGCAGAATAGATAGGAAGTCCACATCTGGAACCTGTCAATTCATAGGCAACAAGTTGATCTCATGGTTCTCAAAGAAGCAAACTTCAGTTGCAACCTCCACCACTGAGGCAGAATATATGGTAGCTGGAAGTTGTTGTAGTCAGCTACTCTGGCTAGTTCAACAACTAAAAGATTACAATGTAGAGGCAAGAGAAGTCCCTGTCTACTGTGATAGCAGCAGTGCCATTGCCATTACTCAAAATCCAGTCCTCCACACAAGGTGCAAGCATGTCGACATTCAACACCACTTCATAAGAGACCACCTTGAAAAGAAGGACATCAAGATGGAGAAAATTCACACAAATATCCAAAGAGCAGATATCTTGACTAAGCCCCTAGCTGAAGAAAGATTCAAGACCCTATGCTACAGCCTAGGACTTCTTGATCCAAGCATATGAAGAGCAAAGATCAGCTGAAGACCTCAACTGATACAATTGCAGCAGACTAGGAGAATCAGATGAGGTGAATAGACACCCTCATCTTCAGGTAAGTACTTTCCCAATGAAGACAAATAAAGTTGAGGGAAAACATAGAGCTATTTAATCAAGGGGGAATCCATGATACCTTAAGAAACCTTGATAAAATACTCTACAATCTGCATTGCATAATATATATATATATATTCAGAAGAGTTGAACAAAGTTTCTTGGTATCTGTACTCAAGCAATGTATATATATGTATAATAATAAATTATTCTTCATAAAATACTTTATCATTATACATGTATACAGTATACTACTGAGTTATACTTGGTTGGATTAATACACCATCCTCACCGACTCAACAGTATGCATGCACAATACGGATTTCAAATAACTCTTGTTCAAAATCTATAATCTCTGCATTCCACAAGATAGAGCCTGAATCTCTTTAAATGTGAACCCTTAGATCAAGAATCTCATTGTTGATCTTAAGAAGTAGCTTTTCAGAAATTCAGACCTATCTACTCTATAGTTTTGTCATCTTTCACTCCACCACCTCATTTCTACCCCTATAAAAGGAGGCAGTTATGGGAACACCTAAGAACACAAATCACTAACTATTATTCTTGTTTCAGGTATGGAGAAGATCGAAAGAAGAGATGGCATGGACATCATCCCTCAACCAAGGTCTTGGGTGAAGGAGATGAAGATCTGTCCAGAAGATGGAGATGATGCAGATCAACATACTTGGCTTACCCAACATAAGTATGCTTATGAAAAGTAAAGGAAGGAGAGACGTTCTTGTTGAAAAATAAAGGAAGGAGAGATGTAGAGGACAAAGTAGCAAACAAGCAGAGCTTCTTCTCCCGGGGGAAGTTCTACATGGAGAGCTTGTTGTCAAAGGCCACTTTGTCAAACCATATCAGGAAGACCAAGTTCCTGCCTTTCTCTTCACACTCCATTGAAGCACCTTCCAATCTTCTCCCTCCTACAAAAGAGGCGAAGAAATTCAACAAGAACACATTAGATGCTACAACCCATCTGATGGTGAAGGAACATCCGATGGTGAGGGCAACCTGAACCAGTGGAATACCATCCAGACTGATCATCTACATATTGATTTGATGGTCCCACATGGTTAAGGGGGAAGAGCTGAAAGATCCATCAAACCAGGTTGGATCATCACACACAGAAGATTTACTCAACAACTTAAAACTTCTACTCAGCTGATCAGAAGACCAACTCAGCTGACCAGAAGACCTCCAAGAAAATCAGCAGATGTTTCAAGAAAATCAGAAGACTTCACTCTGCTGATCAGATCACTTTTTGATCTCAATAAAAAGTCTAATGTTCATCTTTGATCATGTAATTCATTCTAGATTTGCTTCTGAATGTAATTAAGGAAATTGACTTATGTAAGGAATGCAATTTACTTATAGAAAACGGACTTGAATGATCAATTTTTGCCAGAATTTAGTCACAACGGCTATTTTTGGTAATGATGTCATTAGTACTCAATTACCTTTTGCCAGCGAATTATCAAATGACACATGGCATTATTAGCCGGCAAAATTAAAGGAATGGGCTGAAATCGAAGAGGGAAATCTTGGGTCCTACTCCACATTGAATCAAATCTGACCGTTGGATCGTACACACTTCAAGATTTGCTGGAGTATATAAGGAACCCTTAAACCATTCCTCAAACCCTTTCGCTCACAAAACTCAATTTCTCTCAATCACTCTCGTTCTGAATATTCTATCAAGCTTTCTAAACCTAATACTCAACACTCAGAATGGGGATCATTGAAATCTATGATGAGAAGACCAAGATCACAGGCACTCTAGAAGCAGCAAAGTGGTCTGAGGAAGGGAAGATATTCACTGAGAATGCTCTGTTTTTCAAGGGCAAACACATAGCTGATAACAAGGAAATTCTCCTTCGTTGCATCAACCTCAAACTCCGTGAATTTCTGGAAGCAGCACCAACTAACGTCTATGAACAAGATGTGCTGGCTATCTACTCGAACGCCGTAATGAAAGGATCTCATGTTGAAAGTGTCATAGGTGGACACAAAGTCAAGGTCACAAGAGAGATTCTTCAGGAACTGTTCGATCTACCTAGGGAGAATGTAAACATCTCTACCTACATTATGGGGAGAGAAAAAGAATACATGGAGATGTTTACTAGTGGAAGAGTCAAGGCTATTGATGCCTCTGGAGTCAAGAAGTCCCAACTTGACCCTAAGTTTCAAACCTTGATGGACATAGCAGGCAAGATGCTGCTAGGTTATACATTTAGTCATGATGTTGTTACCACTCTGAAGGTTAGAGTTATGGCTGCAATCGGGGATCAGATTGATGGAGATTGGCAAGGGCTATTCTTGGACAGAATTGCTCTTGAGGCCAAGAAGGTTACCTTGGACCTTCAATCGAAAGAATGGAAGGTGACATCCACAGTCAGCTTTGTCAACAAACTGAGTATCATCCTTCTAGAGATACTCCAAAAGAAGTACAAGATGGGTCCGAATAAGAAGTTTCACATCTCCAAGTACTATTTGAGGAAGGAAGCTCTTATTGAGGCAGCAAGGCTGAAAGAAGAAAAGAGGAAGTTGTTGGCTGAAGCATCCTCCAAAGATGCAGCTGAAGTGGTAGAAGAGTCTGCTCATGACTCTGCTGAAGAGGAAGAGGAGCCTTCCAAAGAAGAGACTCAACAGAAGACAGCTGAGGATGATGATGATGACAATCAGACCTTAGCACAAAGAAGAATTCTGATTAGATCTGGGCTCATCTCCCCATCTGATTCAGATGCCACTCCAACAGCCTCTCCTTTGAAGAAGAAAGGTATCTCTAATCCCTCCCTCACTATTTCACCTTCTAAACTATCCAAGGGTCAGAAGAGAAAGAAGAACACTTCTTCTTTCACCAAAAAGTCCAAGAAATCCAGGCTCCCTACTCCCATGAGTATAGCCCCAATTTCATCCTTTGACCCTACTGAAGCTGCCAACCCATCTGAACCTTCAAACACTGATTCCCAAATCCCTGCTGATACTCACACAGCAGAGGAACAAGCCCAGCCTCACACAGCATCTGCCCCAAACTTACCTACCTCACAAAACCCCGACTGATGTACAAACAGCAGATGACCAATCTCAGAAACCCTCAACACCCCCTGCTGATGATCAAACTCAAATAATCTCTCCAACCCCTGCTGATACTCAACGAGCAGAGGACCAAGATCTTCAAGCCCAACCATCTACTGATCTTCAAGTAGAAAAAGAATCTGACCAGCAGACTCAAAACCCTGCTGATGCACAGCCCAATGAAGATCAATCACAACCTCCTATCCAACCCGAAGATATCACTTCCCAAATCCCTGCTGATACTCACACAGCAGAGGAAAATGACCCATCCACTCAATCCTCTATCCTCACTGCCCCATCTGCACAAGAAGACTTGGCACCAGCAGACCTGGCACAAGCAGGCCCTTCTCATTCTCAGCCTCAATTCAGCATGGTGCACTATCCTATGTGCACAAGGGATAAAATAATGAGACTGAAGATAGCCAGTCTACTCAAGTCTACTATACCTGATATTGATGAGGAGTCAACTCAGTTTGAACAAGTACTAAGGATCTGTACTTGGATTGAGCTCCGAAGAGATGATGTGGATGACCTCCTTGAAGTCATGGAAGGAATGGGAGGAAAGGCTAACTTCCTCGAATGGGAATTGGAGCAGAAAGAAGTTGCTCAAGTTCAGTCATTTACTCAGCTGCTACCAGCAGAAGCACTGACCAAGGTATGCAATAGGATTCTAGGAATCCCTTCTGAAGATACCTCTGTCACTGAAGGATCATCAGATCATTAGACAGCCAACAAAGCATTGGGAGATGACTTAGCTACACCTGCACTGGCAGAAGACTCAGCTGCACCAGCTGAAGCAGATGAGATTGAAAAGGAAGTTGTAACCGTTCCAGCTACCTTTATGCCTAAGGATGATCTGACTCACTTCATTGACCACTCAGATGATAAAGGAAGGAGGATCATGACCCATCTGGTTGAGGCCACTACCACCTTCCTAAATGAAGAGTATCTATCAACTGAAGAGAGAGGCAAAGCATTGATAGTTGCTCCAAATGTTCTGCATTCCAAACTTCAAGGTACTGCCTCCACCTCTACCTCGTCTGTTGATTATACAGCAGACATCTGCTCCCAGGTCAAAACTGCATTAGACTTGCACTTTGAGAAAAGCTTAGGCCTGCAGCTTGCAAGGTATGTTGAGAAAGCTGTTCAGGAGTAGAGAACTCGTCTTCACGACCAGATTGTTGACATCGAAGACAAGTTTGGTGAGGCACTTCATCACCAGATAGAACAGTATTTGGACACTGTGATGAAGAAGACATCTGACCACTCCAAAATGTTTGCTGATCTCTATACTAATGAGATAACCCGCATGGAGACCACCTACAAGACCAGGATTGAAGATGCTGAAGCAAGAGCAACTGAAGGTCAAGCCCTTCTTAAAACAGCTGCAGAGGAGAATGAGAAACTGCAGACTCAACTGAAGGAGACAGCAGCCAAATTGGAAGCACTTACAGCTAAGCTCGAAGCTGCCTCCTCCTCCAACTCTCATGCTCAAGTCTTAGAGCACAACATCACTCATCTGACTCAAATTGGCAAGGTCAATGCCATGGCCCTCAAGCAGACTCTAAAAGTGGAAATTCTGAATGCCATGAAGCCTTTTGCGGCTGCACTTGCTGAAGCCAAAAAGGGGGAAGAAGTATTGATAAAAGCTCTAGAGAAGTCTACTGCACAGCAAGCTGTAATGGTAGTATCTCAAGATGAGCTGAATGAAACCTTGGGAGGTTTGAAAAGCAAAATCAAGAACAGACAAGGCAAAGAAGCTGTTCAAGAAGAAACCCAAGGCCCAGCCAAGAGTCTAAAGCTCACTGCCCCTACTGCCCCTATAGAACAAGTTTCTGAAAAGAGGATGACAAGGAAAAGGAAGGCAGATGAGCAAGCACAGGCAAGTGAAAAGTCAGCTCCAGCAGAGCCTACTACAGAAGAGAAAGAGGCTTTAGAGCTGAAGAAGAGAAAGTTGCTTGAAGCTCAAGAGCTGAAGCAAAAGAAACTCAATGATGCGAAGGCAGTCAAGGCCAAATTTGATAGGAAAGTGGCCAAACTCAGGAAAGCACTTAAGGAGAAAGAGAAGGAAGAAAGTGCCCTGGTGACTGACAGCACTTATGTGGATTATTTAGCCCTTCAAGATGAGCTACCAAGATGGTATCCCCTGAAGAAGTGGCAAATCCAACACCACATAGTGAGAAAATTTGGCCCTCTCTCTACTTATGAAGATGAATTTCTTCAGTTCAGTCAGTTCATGAATATTGAAGATCAAGTGTTCTGGACAGAAGTAGTCAAGACAGCCAAGGAGCTCGGCTGCAGAATCCTAACCCCTGAAGAACCTAAGTGGGATGCACCTACTCTAGGATCTGGAAGAACAGACAAGATAGAAGTCAAAAGGATTCTGGAGAAGATCTACAAAGAAGAAAATGTTACAGACTTGCAACACATGGAAGATGTTCGAGTTCGTCTGTACCTTGCTTTCCGCATCTGAAGAAAAGAAGACCTGATGAAGACTATTTTAGAAGTTCAAAGAAACTAACACTTGTAATCTGTAAAAGTTTCATCTATATTCAAGTATTAGTTCTTTTTGCTCACAAGACAAACTCTCATTGTCTTCATCAGATACTTCAACTTTAAAGTAACTTTTATAAACTCTTATCTTATTTATTAAGATCATTTATCAAGTAGAGTTTTGGCTTCATCAAAAAGGGGGAAATTGTTGGGATATAAATTCACCCTAAGCCCCACTTGATGTTAGAATAGTTTTAATGGCCAAAACACTTAGAGTTTATAAATGTAATAGGATCAGCTGACTTTGTATAGAACAGCTTAGACTAGTCTTGTGTGATCAACTGTAGTAATATCATCTGATCAGCACAACCCTTGCTTACATGCACAACCTCAAGATGAGAAGAGTAGAAGGCATGAAGACTAGAAGATCCTTGAAGACCAGTTAAGTTAGGTGCTTGTATACCTACTTAACTGATGGAGTCCAAGATTGAAGATGGCCTAAAGCAGCACAAAGAATTGCCAGATCAGAAGAGTGTTACTCTTCTGATATCAGAAGACAGAAGACCTAAGGCCAGACGAGTAGCCAGAAGACTAGTAATAAAGATCAGAAGACTAGGAGCTCGTCCAGGACTCGGCTGATTCCAAAGTCATCTTACAATTCAAACGAAGACTTACCATTCTTAGAAGATTGACATGATCCCAGAATTGAAGCAATCAAGCGGCTGGAATCAAGGAATCAAGCAAACATGGAAAGATTGCCCCAACGGCTAGTCAACTCCAACGACTAGTTGCAGCAATCATCCCTATAAATACAAGAGGATGAGAAATCACAAGTACGAAGTCACAACGAGAGAATTCACAAAAGCTAATCAAGCAAGCAAACAAAAGCAATATCACATTGAGAGTTCTCCAAGAGCCCAGAAATCCTTAGAACACCTTCTAGCTCTTAAGTGATTTCCCATCCAACCAAAGAACCTGAATCCTATTCATATTGTATATTATTTGATTTAGGCATAGTGGTTAAGCATCTTATAAGCTTGAACCATTAGTTGGATATATTCAAAAACCCCAAAACCCCCACCATAAGGTTAAGTTTTTGAACCCCTGTAAAAGTGCAAGTGCTTCCAATCACTTGTGGAGACCGTAGTAGTAAGGACTGCTCAGATCTCAAAGTCCTACCCTTGGGACTATAAAGGACAAGCCCTTGTAATTTTTGGTAAATTAAAGGGATTAAACATCACGTTAGGACGTGAGAGTGGACGTAGGAACGTATATCTGAACCACTATAAACCTGGTGTCTTTTACATCCTGCACTTTACTTTATTGTCTATTTATATATCTTATATAGTGCATATTGTGTTTTCAACTATCTTCAAATCAGGCCATAACTTTCAAACCAGCATCAGCTGAGTATTTTCATTAAGTAAACAAGTTGGTACTTTCAAAAGAAACTAAAGAACGAGTCTAAACAAGGCCTACTATACTTCCGCATATAATCTCTTCATCAGATCACTATAGTCATCTGGACAAGCAGACTTGTAGTCCAGTTGACATACACTACAAGAAAATATCAAATTGGCTACAGAATATTTGGTAGGCAATAATCACAATTTTGTAGGTATTTGCTTTTGCCTACGGAATACCAACGGAAAAAAAAAGTAGGTAATTCGCTCGTAGGTAATTTATTTACCCACGAAAATGTGATCCATAGGTAATTGCCTACCGAAATTTCGTAGCAGAGTCATACCCTTTCGGTAGGTGATATGATTACTATAGTAAATGAAATTCTGTAGGTAAAATATCAACTTCGAAACATTTCGTTGGTAATTCCGTAGGCAAATTTGGCAACAAACATTTCGGTAGGCAAATTTTAATATATATTAATAAATTTATTTTTTAACATTTGCCTACAAAATAAATTTTGTAGCAGAGCAGTGGGTGGATTTAGAAAGGAGGTGAACTTATCAGATTAGTTGGTGGAAATTCTGTAGCAGAGCAGTGGGTGGATTTAGGAAGTGGGTGAACTTATTAGATCAGTTGGTGGAATTCTGTAGTATTTTTTTTTTTTTTTTAAATAGCATTATATTTATTAGAACTCAATTTTTCAGCCAAAAAATGCCAACCATTCATATTAAACAACGCACATGGAGGCACATATTTATTTTACAATCCATTCTCAACACTGAAAATATTGTGCGAATTGACGAGGTTTTTTCGGGGCCTTTTCAACAAAGGATCGTAGTAGCTGTTGAAATGTAATTTCCCTATTTCATGGGGCTCCTATCATTACGCGTATACGTTCATCAATTTGACGTTGCAAGTCCTCAGAAAATTTCCTTTGTTGAAGTTCATTTTGTCGCTGCATTTCTGCAATAACTTGATCTTGTTCATCAAGTCGACGCTTCAACTCACGAATTGTTTGTTGTGCCTCAAGTTGTGTAGCAGATGAGGATGCATCTTTTTTGTAATATTCACATGCTACGGAGCCAAGCCCATATACGACATTTTTATGGCTCATTCCACCCGCGGAGTCTAGAAACAATTTTTCTTCATCAATTTCTTGATTATTTTGTATCAGTTGAACTCTATTCGCCTCGATAGTATCCTTCATATCATTTGCAAGAAAAATAATATATAGTTTGGTTTTTCTATTAATAATTTTAAAAACATAAATCAAATGAATAACTTACATTTACATTCTTGGACTTCTCATTGATAAAAGTTATTCCATCACCTTTCTTCGTATGCGTTTTGACGTAGACCTCACGAGGAAAAGGCTTTCGTCCCAATACTACAGCCTACATAATAACACACAAAAAATCATTTAAATGTGAATTGCCAACTATTTCATAAATAAATTTACAATATTACTGACAACAATCATGGTTTAGTTAATGAATGAATTGTAAACACATTTTCAATATCTGTTAGATATAGGAGAGTAGCCAAGAACACAAAGAACGAAAAAGAAAATACGGATGAATCCGTCCCAAGTTTAAAGCCAAATTAACAAATGTATTCACTAACTTCTGCAACTACAATACTACTGCCCTGTTTATAATATGCAGTTATCAACAAACTAACCAACATATGTAGCCTACCCATAATTCCCTTAGTTCATTTCCTATACGCAACAACATCATATATACAGTATATATGAAAAGATGAAGCATAATCAGTCCATATATAATCCAGCTTATCTCATCTCTACCTATAATCCAACTTATCCCAACAATCCATATTTTCATTTTCTTTCCAGTGATTCAAGTACTCATAATATATATACTAGGAGATTTCATGGATATAAATAAAATTTAAAAATTCTTACGAGTTTTTGCGCAGCCTTGAAATGGGTGATAGAACCCGCATTGTGGGTGGGGAGTGCAGGGGCACTACTAGAACCACCTCTCCTATTTTTTGAGTTTTGTTCAGATTTTGTTTTAGCCTCATCTGAGTTCCAATATTCCAGCCAACGTTCGTATGTATCATCTTCCATGTATTTTGGCTTGGCCCCTCCAAACTTGATATCCTTTAGCATTTCAGTATAACGACGACTAGCTTTCTTATTCCAAGCTTTGCGAATTTGTGTTGGGGTATATATTTCAGAATCCCAATAGACATGTTTCTGCAATTCCAAGAATAAAACATATATATATTATGAGAGATGCCAAACACGTAATTGGTGGAATAGAAACATATTAGTTACATCGATCATACCAATGTACTTTGAAGAGTAAATTAAATGTATTTTTTATTACTTCAAACTCTGAAAAATAGAAAGTTTTTGTCTCTTCAGAAAGTTTCTTCCATGTAAATCCCTCATATTCCTGTCTTTCCTCAAAAAGCTTCCTTATAGCTCGAGAGCAGTCTTCAGATGGCTCTATCCTGCACAACCAAAGGTTTACCAAAATATTGTTAAGTGTGATGCATAACTACAAAACATGTGCTTGTTTTAACATGCTTACACCACATCATGTTATGTGATCAAAATGCCTGATTTATGCGTGTGATAAGTTTCATATATCATTGTGTGCATGTGTAAATCATAAATACACATTAGTTACTGTATGAAAACTGTATAATAATGTAAATACAGTGATAGGGTTTATCCAATTACATTAAATAGAATGTAATTTCAACTAAGTTAAGTGTACTTACATGTTTCCACGTAAATACACATGAATAAGTCCAGTGGATGTCCTAGAGCATGTCGAAGATGCATGGATTTGTGATGACCCTGCAGAATCTGCTGGTGGTGGTGTTGATTGCCTGGGTGAAACGTGATCTGGTGTCTCTTCTACATTTGAGCCATCCACGAGACTTTGCCCAAAATTAGTAGAAATCCCGACACCATTTCGTCTTCTAGCCATTTCTACAATAAAAGTTAAAAACAGATATGCATCCACAATGTTGATCAATAGTTGTAAACGCAATATATAAGTAAAAATGTCAAATAAACAAACAACTAATGTATACCATAATGAAAAATACATCCACAATGTTGATCAATTAATTGCAAACACAGAAGTAAAAAAACAAATAAACAAACAACTAGATGTCTAAAAATTAATGAGTTTCATCTTCACTCTCATATTGATCTGAATCTGACTCAAGTATTGGATCATCTGAGGCTTCTTCTTCATCTTCACCCAAATCAATAAATTCACCCCCAAGATCATTTAAAGGACTTGAATCATCAATGCTTGTTGATGCCTCGGTGAATTCCACATTAACCGACTCATCTTCTTGGAATGCTTTGTCAATTGTAGGAACATCCACCACCTGTCTAGCCTTTACCTTAAATACAGCCAACCAATCAGACTTATCTCTTCTAGAGCTTGGATATGGGACATAATATACTTGGGCAGCTTGCATGGCAAGAATGAAAGGCTCATACTTATTGAGTTTGCGTATATGGTTTATATCTACCAAAGCATACTGTTTATGTACCTTCGTACCAATATTTTTTGTGGGATCAAACCATTCACACTTAAACAATACGGTACGCTTAATAGGTAGTCCAGGGTACTCCAACTGTAAAACCTCAGATAAACGATCATAATAATCACTTTCAGTCTCACTATAATTTATGCCCTTAATACATACTCCACTATTTGAAGATAACCTTACCGAACCATGTGAATCCGTATGAAATTTATATCCATTAACAAAATAGACAGGAAATGTATTCACAATTCTTAAAGGGCCTTGTGCAAGTGCATTGATGAAATTGTTGTCAATCACATTTTGACGGGCCTACCAAGGAAAATATATGACATTAAAATTTATACATTAAAAAAATACATTTAGATATTTCTAAATAAAAAGTTCAGAAACTTACATAATTTTGAAACCATTTTACAAAATGTGTATCAAGTTGAGTGTCAAGAGTGTCACTGTCGATGCCCGACGATGCTTTTAGTAACTCATCAGTAAACATGCTATGTATATTGCAAAATATATTAAAAAGTTGCAGAAAAATAACTAAAATTAGAATGAGATTTATAATGAAAATACTTACTTGATGTAAGGTGCAACCTCCTTGCAATTTAGCAATATATAAGTTTGCGCAGCATGATATTCAATGGCAGTCATTATCCTTGAGTTTTCTTTTCCATATGGTCGTCCAGGATACTCAAAGATTGACAAATTTCCAGGAATATGTTCAAGATGACCACCATCATCATTGCGGGCAACTTTTCGCAAGCTTGTGGAAACATAAGGCTCAAAATAGTACGAACAAAATGTAGAAGCTTCTTCCACCAAGTATGCATTACATATTGAGCCTTCTACTTTTGCTTTATTGTTCACATTCCTCTTCAAGCGTCGCAAAAACCTGTATATAAATATAACACATATAAATAATTATACATAAAAATTCAATTAATTGAAAAAAAGTTATCGTTCTTACCTTTCAAAAGGATACATCCAACGATATTGTACTGGACCGGCTATTTTTGCTTCATATGGTAAGTGCACTGGAAGATGTTCCATGGAGTCGAAAAAACTAGGAGGGAATATACGCTCCAACTTACAAAGGATGAGAGGAATTTCTTTCTCGAGCCTAGACATGTCTTCGACTCTAATTGAGGTAGATGTGATTTCTTTGAAAAATATACTTAATTCTGTAATGGCTTGCCAAACATTGGATGGAAGAAGCTCACGAAAAGCAATGGGCATCAACCTCTGCATAAAAATATGGCAATCATGGCTTTTCATACCAAACAACTTGTACTTTTTCATATCAACGCATCGCCCCATATTTGAAACATAACCATCAGGAAATTTCAGATTTTTAACCCATTGACACAATATCCTTTTTTGATTTGTATCTAATGTGTAGCATGCTTTTGGATATTTTCCGGTAGCTTCATTCTTTTCCAATTCAGGCCTTTGACATAAGTTCTTCAAATCTGCTCTTGATTTGTCATTGTCCTTAGTGTTTCCCTCAATATTCAATATAGTATTGAAGATATTGTCAAATACGTTCTTCTCAATATGCATCACGTCTAGATTATACCTTATTAGATTTGTACTCCAATAAGGCAAATCCCAAAATATACCGCGTTTTTTCCATCCACATGTCTTGCAAATTGGACCATTGACAACCTCACCATCAATTTAAGTTACTTTCCTCAACCCTAATTCTTCTATCTCATGTAATATTTGAGTACCGCTCTTCACAGGAGGTGCTGGAGACATCTCAACTTTATTTTTGAGAAAACTAGCTTTGTTACGCCTAAAAGGATGTTCAAGTGGGAGAAATTTTCGGTGATTATCAAACCATGATGTCTTTCTACCATTGTTGAGTGTGAATGCTTGTGACTGTTCCATACAATATGGACAAGCAAGTTTTCCAGCTGTACTCTAACCAGATAACATAGAGTATGCTGGAAAATCATTGATAGTCCACATTAGAGCAGCTCTCATTCTAAAATTCTGTTTTTTTGCTACATCATATGTACGCACACCCACATCCCACAGTTGCTTCAATTCTGCAATTAAAGGCTGAAGAAACACATCAATTCTTTGTTTAGGATTGTTGGGTCCTGGAATAATAACAGATAAGAACATGTACGCCTCCTTCATGCACATCCACGGTGGCAGGTTGTACGGAGTGACTATTACTGGCCATAAGGAATATTGTTGGCCCGATTGCCCAAAAGGCTGGAAACCATCTGTACACAAGCCCAATCTAACATTGCGACTCTCTGAAGAAAAGGTAGGATTCATGCAATTAAAATGCTTCCATGCCTCAGAATCAGATGGATGACACATCTTTCCATCTTCTTGTAGATGCTCTTCATGCCATCGCATGTGAGGTGCTGTTACTTCTGAAGCATACATACGTTGTAATCGAGGTGTTAAAGGAAAGTAATACATCCTCTTGTACGACTCATCTTTTTTGTGATTCAACTTTCGAGTCCTATTCTTGAATCTTGCATGTTCACAAAACTTGCAACTGCTTAAGGTATTATCAATACCCCAATATATCATACAACCATTTGGACAACAGTCAATTTTTTCCACCGGAAGACCAAGGCCTTTAACTAGTTTTTTTGTACTATAGAAACTATCCACCATTTTGTTCTCCTCTGGTAACACTTCTTTTATAAATTGGGCAATATCATCATAACACCTCTCAGAAAAGTGATGCTCAGACTTCATATACAATAATCGTGCCACAACAGACATTTGTGAATGATTTTTGCACCCTGACCACAATTTTTCATCAGCAGCATTAAGCATATCATATAATTTTTGTGCAGTCGGATTAGGAACTTCATCCATTTCATCTGTGAAATATTCAGGCCCAACAACATCGAGAATCATTTATCGGTAAGAATTTGTCGAAGTCGTACCAGCCTCTGTAGGAACATCCATCTCATTATGCTTTGTGTCTCTATTCACATATGGTTCCCCATGTCGACTCCATTCATAATAGTTAGGGATAAATCCCTTTTTGAACAAATGTATCCGAACTTCTTCAATCTCTTGGAATTTTCGATTATGACAGTTTGTACATGGACACCTAATCTTAGTTGTAGCAGACTTTCTCGTCTGATTGAGAGCAAAAGAAATAAAAGTGTCCACGCCTTCAACAAAATCAGTATTTATGGTTCCATCGGTGTTATGCCTAACATACATCCATTGTCGATCGTTTCTCATTTTGTCAAATGAAATGCTTCCTTTAAAGACAAAGTAAAAAAGAGAAACAGATAGATACAAAGTTGATTCAACATAAAGGAATGACATTTTGATGTGTAATTAATGTATATGAACATTGTAGCTTCGCATAAATATAAAAAAAATAGTTAATAACAGGCCAATCATATAAATAATTTATGAATTTAGAACGCAACAAAAGAGGTACTTGAGAATATATACATTAATCTCTCATTTTGAATGGGCATCAGAAGATTTACTTTAGAACTATGATTACAAGTTAATTAAGTCAAAAACAGGTTCTTAAAGGCCAAAATAGTTAATTTAATTTATTTAGTTGGATTCTATTTTCAATTCACATAAACACGTATTCCAGATACCAAACAACAAACTTTAAAGCTCATTTACTTTCACAATGGATCCAACTCTTTTTCACAACGGATTCTTTCTAATTCACTCGTCTACAGCTTGCCTCACATTTTCTATATATACTCTTCCACTCACCATTCTATTTCCATCATCCTAAACCAAAACATCTTTATCTATATAATCTCAATGACTTGTTAATTATTTCAGCCTTCTGATTTCGATGGGCAACAAGTGTCCCTGAAACTTGATGGTGATGGACAATTTGGAACTAAAATAATAAATTAAATAAGAAATTAGATGGTTTGCAAGGCATTTATGCAATCATAACTTATAAGTTATAAGCAATAACAATATCTTTTAAGAATCTTAAAGTTTATGCATCAGTAAACTTCTAAGTTTCCATCTTATAATTTGAGCTAAGGAATACCCCATCTATATAAGGGAAAAGAATACCATGTAGACGACAAGTTTTATATTAAACAATCTACACTCATAGGCAAAGTCAGGAAGCCCTATGGTTGTTTAAGAAATTCAGTAGTCATAATAAGAAGCAAAATAAACAACAATTCAGTAGCAGTGGATGTGAATGTTAACCAAATAAAAACAAAAAATAAGAGCTTTTGTTAATCAAAGAAAAACCTTAGCTCCAGATTATGCCCACCTTGGAGGAAGGTAGGTGAATAGGGCAACCAAAAAGTGCATCTATGCCTCCTAAAGAACCTTGGTTGGCCAATCTCTCAACCTGACAAAATTGGCCTGAAATTATATATATTTGTCCCTTCAGTTTAAAATGAGTGTTGGAGCATAAAGTGCACTTACTACAGAGAGTAAAACAAACTTCGTAGGAAGAATTTGTAAAGGTGGGCTCAGAATACCATACAATTAAAATTGAGGAAACTACACTAGATCGAAAAACACTTCAAATCAAGACTAAAAAATTGTAACTAGTTCAAAGGAAGCCCCCCTTTTACCACAAGTCCACAAATCTCAGCTGCAAGAACCAGAAAAAACAAGGTTAAGGATTAGCATTAAAACAAAAAACAAATCATCTTCAATATTTTTATATATACATACTGTCACGCCCCAATTTTCATAGAAGTAGATTTCAGGAAAATAACAATCAATATAAAAATAAAGGGCATGAACTGAAATTTTAACACAAGAAAGTGGACTCACAAATTTATTTGGCAATGAATTTAAAATAAAATTTAACGGAAGCTTAGAAAATAAACAACGTCTCCAAATAAATTTTAACTTCAAATATAAATTGTACCAAACTTGATTATCTCATAAAATATCTCACTATTGAAATACTTAAAATTTAAATTAACTAGTTTATCAAATTCTTTAAATAAAATGTAACGAACTTAAATGACATCCATCGCCTCTTCCCGCCATCAACTCATCAACCTGAAAGTGTTAATTGTATGGTATGAGCAAACCACTAGCTCAGTGAAGTCACTTGACAATATTAAACACAAATGAAGAAATAAAATGAATCACGACATATAAACATGTACTTCAAATAATGTAACTCATGTATGCACTTTTCTTCATACTTGTTAATAACTTTGTTTCACGGTTTTCCCAAGGATCTCTTTTAAATCCCACTGGGTCCCCCTCAAAGACCTATTTTCAGTCTCGAGTTCTTTTCTTTCTTGTGCACTTCTTGTCATGTAATATCATGTATTTCTCATGTCATGCATGTAGCAGATAATCACAAATAATCACTTCATTCATACATAACATTTAATAGAGACAAGTAACCACACCTGAAATTAATGTCCTGGATGCAATTGATGCAATCAAAATAACCTTAATCCTCGTCACCTAAAATATTTAAATACCATGCCTTTGAATTATTAATAAATTAGAAATTATACAATATATTTATTACTCATATAACAATATAACAATACTAAATATATAATCTGGACTAACTTAAACAAAAGAACAGAAAACCGATCTTTACTAAAAAAAAGGTTTTGGCTAAAATATAAATAAAAAGCAATGTCAGCATTCCAACATTGGCCGAATTAGTTTTAAAATATAAATAACATGGGCTTGATTGACCACCATTAAAATCTGGTTTACAAGATTTATATAACCACGTTATATTAATGTGGCAACAACCAAGAAAAAGTATTTGGGCAGCACCATATGGCCAAAACATTTAATCATTAATTAAATTGGATCGAGTTTGAGAATTAATCAGAGTTTCTTTAAATTCTTGAACGGATAGAATAATATATATCTATAATAGAAGTAACCGAAAGATAAAGAGAATAGGAGGGGGAAAAATTACCGTGCGTTTTTTTTGGAGAGGAGGCGATTGAAGATTTGAGATTATGTAAAAATTAGGGTAAGTCTATTATATATATGTATATTCAAATTGGTAAGGTTAGGGTTTAACATCTTAAAAGTCTGATTCTAAATTTAATCAGCTTACAATATTTATTTTTAATGAACTAAGATTTATAATATAACTTTAAAATAAACAAAATAAATAATTAAACATACAAATCTAAATTATAAATTTTACGGGTGTTAAACATACATACATTGTGTTCCTTAAATGGGCTAAACAATATCCACATGCCCATTCTAAATTATTTTCATTCAGCAGCCAAAAATTATTTGATTCTAGAGTAGAACAGACACAAATTTAACTAAAAAAACAAATCAATCTGAATAAACTTAAGCATCAAAATCACTTCACTGACAATCATTTTGATACAAAAACTAAAAAAAGGCGAATTACTCAAAAAACTACCAAGAACATGTGGAATTAAATCGAATTAAACTAATTCAGCTCTAAAATTCAACAACAGAATGAGATGAATTCAAGTAAAATTACTGATTTGAAAGAAAAGCCGCCAAATTCTGAAGATAAAAAACGCAGAAAAGCTGAAAATTTTGTCTCACTGAAATAAAGAAACATACCTTGGAGAAAACAGAGTGGTTACTGAATTCACCAGTAAATCTGAGGAGAAAACACTCCAATAATGAAGATGAAGAGAATCCGAGGAGAAAACACTCCAATAATGAAGATGAAGAGAAGGATTGAAAGATGAATTGGAAATAATTAATTGTTTCGCAATATAAAAGGTAAAAAAATTTTGAATAAAATAACACTAAATCTGAATCAGAGCAAAACAACAGCAGAAAAATAAGCTTCGCAATGGCTAATCAATGACACCAACACATGAAAACCAAGTCTCTCACATATTAACAATAAGCACTCGTAGAAGATATTATATAAGAAGGGAGAAACCATAGTTGTACTACACTGTGGAGGAGGCAGATTGTAGAAAACAAGAGTTCTACCGAATCAAAAACCATAAAACGTAATACCTGAATGGTGCGATTGAAAAATATCTTCCTCACCACAATACCTTCCCTCAAGCAAATAGCAAAAAATCTGCATCACAATTTTTTGTTTCAGGAACTAGGGTTTAAAATGTGAGATTTGGGGAAAATATGTACTCATAGAATATGAAAAAAAAACCTATGAAGATTGGAATAGAGATGAAACTATCGTCGTTTTGTTTATCACGGCGACGGCAGCGGCGACAGCAGCGGCGGAGCTTTCATCGTAGACTTCAGAGGAGGTGAATGAATAGAGGAATTCAAAATCTTAGATTGGAAGAGAGAGAAACAATTACTTTAGCGCTAGGTTCTGGTTCGTACTTTGGTTCTGGGAGTGGAGGTTTTTGGAACGTTTAGAAACCATCATCGATTAAATCTTTGCGTATTTTTTAATTTCTAATTAATTGGGTTGGTAATTCAATTAAAAAAAAATTATTTTTTAAGTTAATAGGTAATTTTGTAGCAAAAGAAAAAAAAATTAGCTACAACCATTTTGGTGGGAAAATAATATTTTGCCTACGGATTATTTTGTAAGTAAATCACCATATAAATAGCTAGAAAAGATTTTGTAGTAAAAGAAAAAAAAATTGGCTACAACCATTTCGGTGGGGAAATAAGATTTTACCTACGGATTATTTTGTAGGTAAATCACCATATAAATAGCTAGAAAAAATTTTGTAGCAGAAGAAAAAAAAATTGACTACAACCATATTGGTGGGGGAAATAAGATTTTGCCTACGGATTATTTTGTAGGTAAATAAAAAAAAATTGCCTACAACCATATTGGTGGGGGAAATAAGATTTTGCCTACGGATTATTTTGTAGGTAAATCACCATATAAATAACTAGAAAAAATTCCGTAGCAAAAGAAAAAAAAAATTCCTACAACCATATTGGTGGGAAAATAAGATTTTGCCTACGGATTATTTGTAGGTAAATCACCATATAAATAGCTAGAAAAAATTTTGTAGCAAAAGGAAAAAAAAATTGCCTACAACCATTTCGGTGGGGAAATAAGGTTTTGCCTACGGATTAATTTGTAGGTAAATCACCATCAGATTTTCCCTTGGTAATTCTGTAGGTAAAAAGGTGTAAAATAATTTATGAAAATCGGTAGCCAATTCGTAGGTAATCCTCATTATTTAGGGACGAAATTGTTTTCGTAGGAAAATTCGGTAGGCAATTTAATAATTTCTTGTAGTGATAGAGATCAGAAGAGGTTTCCAACTCTCTTGAAAAAGTTTTAAAGTCTATTCACCCCTCCCCTCTAGACTTTAATCCCATTCACTACTCGTTCAGGGACCAACATGTTAGATCGAAAAAACACTAGGTAGTGTTATCGAAAAGATCGAAGTTTTATTTCTTTGGACTTAAAGCCACAAGAACACACTACTCGAAGAGAAGAGTAATAAGAATATCACAACTGGGTTTGTGAGAGTGGAAGTAGACAAGTTGTCGAACCACTATAAATCTTGTGTTGTTTACTTTACTGTTTTATTTGTTGTTTAGTTGATTACTTGTTAATTGATTAATCTACATATAGACTAGACAAGACTAGTGTTCATACAAAAGTTCATATTCGAGATTAGTTGAGTATAAATTTGTTGGGCTCATTGATAAATCTGATATCTCCGCATTGTGTATTCTGATATATTGAAAGATTTTAAAAAGTCTATTCACCCCTCCTCTAGACGTTTTTCTAGCTTACTCAATATTATCTTCTCAACTAGGGACTTACAAGTGGTATCAGAGCAGTAGTTCATTGGACTGTTGTTTCTTGATAACCTCCTAAAGACTTGGGTGAAGTCTTTGTTCTTGATTGTTCTTGTTCATCACTGTTCTTGAAATTATCTGTATCTTTGATCCAAACTACATACTACTAATCTTCTTGACATCATGTCTTTGGAAATAAGTGTTAACAAACTTCCTAAGTTTTCTATCCATGATTATGACTACTAGAAACTGAGAATGGAGGCAATTTTCAGTTCGACTCATGATCTTATGATCTCTGTTGTTCAAGATGGACCAATCACGACAATGGTGCCTAATACTGCCACTCTGGACAGAACAAAAGTTGTTGGCGTACTCGTCGCCAAACCCAGGTCAGAGTTAACTTCTGAGGAAATGAGACAGAACAACCTGGACAGCTTGGCTAAGAACTATATTTTACATACCCTTCCCAATGAGTATCTTGGAAAAGTATTAAAATGTAAGTCAGCCAATGAAATGTGGGATCGACTTGCTGTTATTTGTGAAGGGACCTCCCTGATCAAAGAAAATAAGCTTTCCACAGCTGTACAGAGGTTCGAATCATTTAAGATGAAGGCTGGTGAAACAATAGACCAGTTAGATACTCGTTTTACAAGAATTATGAATGATTTGGAAGTACTTGGCAAGACATATATTGTTCGTGAAATAAACTTGAGAATACTTAAGAGTCTTGATGCTAGATGAAAAATGGTCAAAATGATCATTAAGAATACTCAGGATATAGATGAGTGGTCAGCAGAGACAATGTTCCAAACTCTCAAAGCTCACGAGTTTGATCTAGATGAGGATGATCCTATTGCTAGTAGTGATAGAGAGAAAGCGGTGTCGAAGAATGTTGCCTTTAAGTCTAGTTCGTCTAAGAGCTCTAGAGTAGGCAAGTCTAAGTCTAAGACTAAGTCTTCTAGTGTTAGAGACGAGTTAGATAGGATTGATTTAAGTCTGAAAGATCAGGTGAATCTTATGGTTAGAAAGTTCGACAGGCTAAACAAGCGCTACGGTAGATATAAGAAGTTCTATAAAGACTTTAGATAGTCTGCTACTAAGGACTCGTCTGAGACTAGACGAGACCGAAACTCGTCTAAAAGGAGACACGAAGTCTCGAAAGGTAACTGACGAGATAGGAAATCTAAAGAAAGGAAGATTAGGCGTTCTGATAGATGAGATAAGAGAAGGGATAGTTCTCCTGTGAAAAAGAGTTGGGATATGAATCCTAAGACAAGTCCTAAACGATGAAAAGATAAAGATAAGTTTTGATAAGCCAAAAGAAGACTTGAATATTTTCTAAGTGTTGACTGATCTAGTCTAGTTAAAGAAGTCGTCTTAAGCAGATCAGTAGAGTTCACATGTGAAGTTCAAAAGACAAGTTATGTTTCAAAAGAAAAGTTTAAGTGTTCGAAAGACAAGTACGTGTTATAAGTACTTTGTTATATTTGTTAGGTTGTTTATTGAGCTATTCAAAGTGTATAGAAGCTCATGATTTTCGTTTTGTAAATGTATATTCATTGTATAGATCTTAAGTTGACTAAGCTATTTTATAAAGGTTAAAGTAATGTAATAGTCTTGTTAGATTAGATGATAAGACTAGATTAATGTTCTATTGAAGTCTATTGAAGAAGATCGGCGCAAGACAAGATGAGTAAGAAGAAGACTCAGAATTTGTCTAAGTGTTGAAACAAGACAGGTGCGCGTCAACAAGACAAGTCAAGGAAAAGAAGGAATGAAGAAGTTAGTTTCAATACGCATGTGAAGATAAAGTTTGAAGAGTTAGTTGGAAATAACTAATTAACAACATAAACGTGTGGATGGATAAAGAGTAATAGTTATGAGTTAGTTTTCAAGAAAAGTTGGTTACACAACTGAAAGTTCTTGAAGTTGATAGTCTATAAAAACCCCATGGTATTGTTCGATTCAAGACTACTGAAACTCGATATACTGAAGCGAATTAAAGACGTACTCAAGCGAATTACTCTCAGAGTTTGAAGATTCAGAAAGAAGCGTGAAGACAAATTGAAGAAATCCAGAAGGCTACTACTGAAGACAGAGAAGTTTATTTTTGTTTACTGTATCAAGTTGCTAGTTGCTTGTTAAATAGCTAGTTAGATCGAAGAAACACTTGGTAGTGTTATCGAGAAGATCTAAGTCTTATTTCTTGGGACTTAAAGCTACAAGAACACATTACTCTATTGGACGAGTTAATAAGAATATCACGACTGGTGTTGTGAGAGTGGACGTAGACAAGTTGTCGAACCACTATAAATCTCGTGTTTGATTTACTTTACTGTTTTATTTGTGTTTGATTGGTTAACTGCTTAATTGATTGAATTACATATCTGAACAAGACTAGTAGAGTGTTCATAACATAGTTCTCGAAATAAGTTGAGTATAAACTGAATTGGGCTCATTGTTTTATTCTGATATTCCGCATTGTACTTTGATATATTGAAAGAATTTTGAAAAGTCTATTCACCCCCCTCTAGACATTTTCACTAGCTTACTCAATATTAACAACTCAACTTGCGACCTACAAGTGGTATCAGAGCAGTAGTTTACGAACTGCTGTTTCTTGATAACCGACTTAAGACTTGGGTGAAGTCTTGGTTCTTGATTGAACATACTCTTACGCGTTCTTGATTGCTGTTATTGAAAATATCTGTTTCTTGATCATAAACTGTGCTATACTAATCTTCTTGGAATCATGTCTCTCGAAATAAGTGCTAACAAGCTACCGAAGTTCCAGGTACAAGATTATGACTATTGGAAGTTGCGAATGGAAGCCATATTCAGCTCCACTCACGACTTAATGATCTATGTCGTCACCGAAGGTCCAACCGTGACGATGATCCCTAACACTGTTGCCTTGGACAAAGACAAACCTGTTGGTACTCTCGTTCGCAAACCCAGGTCAGAGCTAACCTCCGAAGAAATGAGGCAGAATAATTTGGACAGCTTGGCCAAGAATTACATTTTACACACCCTTCCTAACGAGTATCTAGGAAAAGTGTTAAAATGTAAAACTGCCAAAGAAATGTGGGACCGTCTCGCTATTATTTGTGAAGGGACATCCCTGATCAAAGAAAGCAAACTTTCTACTACTGTTCAAAGATTCGAATCATTTAAAATGAAAACTGGTGAAACTATTGACCAGTTGGATACTCGCTTTACCAAAATTATGAATGACTTAGAAGTTCTTGGTAAATCTTATACTGCTCGTGAAATCAATCTGAGAATTCTTAAAAGTCTTGATATTAGATGGAAGATGGTAAAAATTCTTGTTAAGAATACTCAAGATATAGATGTGTGGACAGCAGAGACCATGTTCCAAACTCTAAAGGCTCATGAGTTTGATCTAGATGAAGAAGATCCCATTGCAGGTAGTGATAGAGAGATTACCGCTTCGAAGAATGTTGCCTTTAAGTCTAGTTCGTCTAAGTGCTCTAGAGTAGGCAAGTCGAAGACTAAGACTAAGTCTGCTTCTGTGAAAGACGAGTTAGATACTGATCTTAGCCTGAAGGATCAAGTCAATCTCATGGTTAGAAAGTTTGATAGGCTGAATAAGCGTTTCAGTAGATATAAGAAGTTCTATAGAGATCATAGAGGGTCTGCTTCTAAGAACTCGTCTGAGACCAGACGAGACCGAAACTCGTCCGAAAGGAGAGACGAAGTCTCAAAAGGAAACAGACGAGATAGAGAGTCTGATGATAGGAAGATTAAGCGTTCTGATAGACGTGATAAGCGAAGGGATAATTCTCCTATTAAAAAGGCTACTAATGATCTTTTATGCTATAACTGTGAGAAACCAGGTCACTACATTTATGAATGTCCAGACCTGAGCACCGATGATCGTGAAGAACGCAAAGCACGAAGGGAAAGAAGATACAACCGTGACAAGAAGGCAATGATGGCCAATGATGACTCTGATTCGGATTCAGACGAGTTGCCATCGTCCTCATCTAGCTACCCGTCTGATCGAGATCACGATGAAGCCTTCATAGTAGATGATGGCCTATGCTGCATGGCTAAAATCGACCAGGAGGTATCATCTGCTACTTCTTTTCAATCATGTGATGAATCGAATTCCGATGAAAGTGATACTGCCAGTAGTGAAGTAGGGAGTAGTCTTCATCACTCTACTAGTGTGAATGAAGAAGACCTCCTACTAGCTAACCAGGCATTCATTGAACGCTTGACTGAAGAGTTAAGACAACTCAAAGAAAAGTGTGCATTGACAGACAGGTTATATCAAGACCTACTTAAGACACATGCAACTGAGAGAAATGAGTTCAATGTTTTAAAGAGAAAGTGCAAAAAGCTTGAAGAACGCAATAAGTTCTTAGAGACTGAGGTTGTCACTCTAGACCTTAAACTTACTGACCTGGTTAACTCCTCAAAGATTAACCTTGAATTGTCAGATAGGTATAGGGCTCCTGCTGACAAGACAGGTATAGGTGTTGAATCACCTAGCTCGTCTACTCGAGTCCTTAAGAACCCTACTACTTTCATAAAAAGTTCTTTGACCAATGATAAAGGAAAAGGACCAATGATATACGATATTGGAACGCCATCTGAAGGCACTGTAACTAAGCAGACTCGAGTTAACAATCCGATTACCAAGGGAGGTAAGAAGAACGTTAACAACAAGCCTGTTCCGTTTAGAACTAGTCAACAAAGGACCACTAATCGTGGACGACCCAATCAGGTCAGATACGAGGATTGGTATCCTGAGGAGACAAGTACTAGACAAGTACAGACTAGACGACAAGAGCCTAGACCTCCTTTCATAAGGCAGTCTCAGCTCTACTCATCTAGGCCCAGGAAGGTTGCTCCAAAATATCGTACACAACCTGTCCTATATCCTCCACCTTTGTCATATGATATCATAAGTGAGGATAGACCCAAACGTGTCTATAAACCGTATGGACCTAATGCATACAAGCCCTATTCTGACTATCATAGACCAACGCCTGCTCAAGTAGAGATTAAGTCGAAAGGCTATCTCAGACGAGTAGACCCGAAATCGAAAGGCTACAACAAGGTCTTATTTTGTAACAAGTACGGCAAGAAGCTTAAGAGATCAAACTTTTCAGGACTCCGATGTATATTTGGATTCCTTTGAAATCGACTAACCGCCCAGGACCCCAATAAACAAAGTGGGTACCTAAATTATTGAATATCTTCATTGTAGGGTCGACTCGACTTGTATAAGAAGGGTGGCTCAGTAGGAGAAACTTGGTACATTGATAGTGGTTGTTCGCACCACATGACAGGTACTAAGGCTCTCTTATCGAGTTACCACGAGCAAGAAGGACCCAAGGTGTTGGTCCCTGAACGAGTAGTGAATGGGTTTAAAGTCTAGAGGGGAGGGGTGAATAGACTTTAAAACTTTTTCAAACAGAGTTGGGAACCTCTTCTGATTGTTATGTCAACTGGACTGCAAGTCTGCTGGTCCAGATGACTATAGTGATCTGACTGAAGAGGTTATATGCGGAATTATGGTGGCCCTGGTTTAGACTCGTTCTTGTAACTTGTTTTACTTAATGAAAATACTCAGCTGATGCTGGTTTGAAAGTTATGGCCTTGTTTTGAAGAGTGTTGAAATCACAGTATGCACTATATAATAATGAATGTAAAGGAAGAAATGTAAAGTGCAGAAAGTAAATAACACCGGATTTATAGTGGTTCGGATATACGTTCCTACGTCCACTCTCACGTCCTAACGTGATGTTTAATCCCTTTAATTTCCACAAATTACAAGGGTCTTGACCTTTATAGTCCCAAGGTTAGGACTTTGAGATCTGAGCCGTCCTAACAGCTACGGTCTCCACAAGTGATTGTAAGCACTTGCACTTTAAGGGGTTTCAAAAACTTTAACCTTTCGGTGAGGGTTTGGGGTTTTTGAGGTGTATCCAACTAATGGTTCAAGCTTATAATTTGCTTAACCACTATGCCTAAAACAATTGATATACAATATGAACAGGTTTCAGGTTCTTAAGGGTTGGATAGAAATCACTTAAGAGCTATAGATAATCTAATGGTTTCTGGCTCTTTTGAGAATTCTTAGAACTGTATTGCTTTAGCTTTGATTGCTTGCTTGGCTTGTTGAATTCTCTGTTGTGACTTCTTGTTTGTGATTTCTCATCCTCTTGTATTTATAATGGAGATTGGTTGCAACTAGCCGTTGGAGTTGACTAGCCGTTTGAGCAATCTTTCCATAATAGCTTGATTCCTTGATTCCAGCCGCTTGATTGCTTCAATCCTGGGATCATGTCAATCTTCTAAATAAGGTAGGTCTTCGTTTGAATTGCAAGATGACTTGGGAATCAGCCGAGTCCTGGAAGAGCACATAGTCTTCTGATCTGTACTTCTAGTCTTCTGACTACTCTTCTGGCCTTAGGTCTTCTGTCTTCTGATATCAGACGAGTAACACTCTTCTGATCTGGAAATTCTTTGTACTGCTTTTAGGCCATCTTCAATCTGGGACTCCATCAGATAGGTAGGTATACAAGCACCTTAACTTATCTGGTCTTCAAGGATCTTCTAGTCTTCATGTCTTCTACTCTTCTCATCTTGAGGATAGGCATGTAAGTCAGGACTGTGCTGATCAGCTGATATCAATACAGTTGATCACACAATACTAGTCTAAGCTGTTCTATACAAGTCAGCTGATCCTATTACATTTATAAACTCTAAGTGTTTTGGCCATCAAAACTATTCTAACATCAAGTGGGGCTTAGGATGAATTTATATCCCAACAATTTCCCCCTTTTTGATGAAGCCAAAACTATACTTGATAAATGCTCTTAATGAAATAAGATAAGAGTTTATAACATGCTAAGACTGAAGCATCTGATGAAGACAATGAGAGTTTGTCTTGTAAGCAAAAAGAACTAGAACTTGAATATAGATAGAACTTTTACAGATTACAAGTAATAGTTTCTTTAAACTTCTAAGCTAGTCTTCATCAGGTCTTCTGATCTTCAAATGCGGTAGGCAAGGTACAGACGAGCTCGAACTTCTTCCATGTGCTGTACATCTGTAACATTCTCCTCTTCATAGATCTTGTACAGAATCTTCTTGATTTCTATCATGTTAGCTCTTCCTGAATCCAGAAGGGGTGCATCCCATTTGGGTTCTTCAGGAGTTAGGATTCTGCAGTTGTCAAGTCCTTTGGCTGTCTTGACAATTTCTTCCCAGAACTCTGGATCTTCAATGTTCATGAACTGGGAGAATTGAAGAAATTCTTCTTCATAAGAAGGGAGAGGGCCAAATTTCCTTACTATGTGGTGTTGAATTTGCCACTTCTTCTTCAGGGGATACCATCTTGGTAGCTCATCTTGAAGGGCTAAGTAATCCACATAATTGCTGTCAAACACTAGGACACTGTCTTCTTGTGCTTTGTCCTTCATTGCTTTCCTGAGTTTGGCAATTCTTCTTTCAAATTTGGCTTTGACTGCCTTCGCATCATTCAGCTTCTTTTGCTTAAGCTCTTGAGCTTCAAGCAATTTCTTTTTCTTCAACTCTAGAGCCTCTTTCTCTTCTGCAGTAGGCTCTGCTGGAGCTGATTTCTTGCTGGTCTGAGCTGACTGAGCTTGCTCATCTGCCTTTCTTTTCCTTGTCATTCTCTTTTCAGAAACTTGTTCTACAGGAGCAGTGATCTGTAGACTCTTGGCAGGAGCTTGAGTGGGTGCTTGAGTATCTTCTAGAGCAATTTCTTTGTCTTTGCCTTGCCTGTTCTTGATTTTGCTCTTTAAACCACCCAAGGTTTCAGTCAAGTCATCTTGTGCTACTACCAGTTCAGCTTGCTGGGCAGTAGACTTCTCTAGAGCCTTTATCAACATATCTTCCCCCTTTTTGGCTTCAGCAAGTGCAGCCGCAAAAGGCTTCATGGAATTCATGATTTCCACTTTCATAGTTTGTTTCAGTGCCATGGCATTGACCTTGGCAACTTGGGTCAGATGGGTTATGCTGTGCTCTAGAACTTCAGCATGTGAATTGGAGGAGGAGGCAGCTTCAAATCTAGTTGTAAGAGCTTCCAACTTGGCTGCTGTTTCCTTCAGCTGAGTCTGCAGTTTCTCATTCTCATCTGCAGTTGTTTTAAGAAGAGCTTGTCCTTCAGTGGCTCTTGCTTCAGCATCCTCAATTCTTGTCTTGTAGGTGGTCTCCATGCGGTGCATCTCATCAGTGTAAAGATCAGCAAACCTTTTGGAGGTGTCGGCTGATAACTTCTGATAGGTACTCAAGTATTCTCCTATCTACTGATGAAGTGCTTCACCAAACTTGTCTTCAACGTCAAGAATCTGGTCATGAAGACGAGTCTTCTGTTCCCTTGCAGCTTTCTCAACATATCTTCCTAGCTGCAGGCCTAAACCTTTCTCAAAGTGCAAGTCTATTGCAGCTTTGACCTGGGAGCAGATGTCTGCTGTATGGTCAACAGATGGGGTAGAAGTAGAGGGTGTACCTTGAGCCTTTGGATGAACAATTAATGCTTTGCCTCTCTCTTCGGCTGATAGGTACTCCTCATTGAGGTAGCAGGTAGTGGCCTTAGTCAGATGGGTCATGATTCGTCTGCCTGCATCCTCTTGATTGTTAATGAAGTGAGTCAGATCGTCTGAAGGTTTGAAGTGAGCTGGTACTCTGACTACTTCTCTTTCAGTCTCTTCTTTGTCAGCTGGTGCAGCTGAGTCTTCAGCAGGGGCAGCTGAGTCTTCCACCAAGGCTGGTGCAGCTGATTCCTTCATCTTTGCTTGTTCAGCTGTCTGCTGATCCGATGAACCTACTGGGATAGGGACATCAGCAGTGGAGACTCCTAGGATCCGGTTGCAGGCTGCAGTTAGTGCCTCATCTGATAGCAGCTGAGCAAAGGATTGAACTTGAGCAACTTCCTTTTGCTCCATCTCCCAGTCGAGGAAGTGTTCCTTTCCTCCCATTCCTTCCATGACATCAAGAAAGTCATCTACATCATCTCTTCTGAGCTCAATCCAAGTGCATACCCTAAGCACTTGTTCAAACTGGATTGAAGTCTCATCAACTCCAGGGATGGTGGTCTTGAGCAGGTTGGCTATCTTCATCCTCATTATCTTTTCTGTTTGGCACATGGGGTAGTGCACCATTCTGAACTGAGGTTGAGAAGGACCAGGTTGAACCAGGTCTTCTGGTGCCAAGTCTTCTGGAGCAGAAGGGACAATGATGGTAGGGGTTTGGGTAGTTGGGGCATTTTCCTCTGCTGTGTGAGTATCAGTAGGGATTTGGGAAGTGATTTCTTCTTGTTGGGTAGGAGGTTGGGATTGATCTTCAGTAATTTGTTCATCAGCAGGGTTATGGGTCTGCTGGTCTGGTTCAGTTTCTTCTTGAAGATCAGTAGGTGTTTGAGCTTGATGATCTTGGACATTTTCTGTTTGAATATCAGCAAGGATTGTGGATATAATCTGAGTTTGATCATCAGCAGGTTGTGTGGAGGTGGTCTGAGGTTGGTTGTCTGCTGTTTGAACATCAGCAGGGTTAGGCTGGGCTTGTTCCTCTGCTGTGTGAGTATCAGCAGGGATTTGGGCATCAGTGTGTGAGGGTTCAGATGGGTTGGTATCATCAGAAGGGTTGAAGGATGAAATAGGGGCTATGCTCATTGGAGTAGGGAGCCTGGATTTCTTGGCTTTCTTTGTGAAAGAAGAAGTGTTCTTCTTTCTCTTCTGACCCTTTGATAGTTTAGAAGGTGTGAAAGTGAGAGAGGGGTTAGAAGTACCTGCCTTTTTCAAAGGAGAGGGAGTGGGAGTGACATCTGAATCAGATGGGGAGATGAGCCCTGATCTGATCAGATATCTTCTTTGTGCTAAGGTCTGATTGTCATCATCATCCTCTTCAGCAACCTTCTTTTGAGCCTCTTCTTTCGATGGCTCCTCTTCTTCTTCAGCAACAGAGTTATGAGTGGACTCTTCTGCCTTTTCAATAACATCTTTGGAAGATGCTTCAGCTAACAGCTTCTTCCTCTCTTCTTTCAACCTTGCTGCCTCAGCAAGAGCGTCCTTCCTTAAATAATATTTGGAGATGTGGAAGGTCTTGTGAGGTCCCATCTTGTACTTTCTTGGGAGTACTTCTGGAAGGATGATACTCAGCTTGTTGACAAAGCTGACAGTTGAGGTTACCTTCCATTCTCTTGATTGAAGGTCCAAAGTCACCTTCTTGGCTTCAAGAGCAATTCTGTCCAAGAAAAGCCCTTGCCAATCTCCATCAATCTGATCCCAGATTGCAGCCATAACTCTAACCTTTAGAGTAGTAACAGCATCATGACTGAATGTGTTACCTAGCAACATCTTGCCTGCTATATCCATCAGGGTTTGAAACTTAGGTTCTAATTGAGATTTCTTGAGTCCAGAGGCATCAGCAGCCTTGATTCTCCCATCAGTGAACATCTCCATATACTCTTTCTCCTTATTCATGATGTAGGTGGAGATATTGATCTTCCCCCTTGACAAACCAAACAGTTCCTGAAGGATTTCCCTTGTTACCTTGACCTTGTGTCCACCCATGACACTTTCAACATACAAAATCCCTTCATCACAGCGTTTGCATAGAAAGCCAGCACATCTTGTTCATAAACGTTGGTGGGTGCTGCTTCCAGAAAATCTCGAAGGTTGAGGTTGATGCAACGGAGAAGGATTTCCTTGTTTGCAGCTGTGTGTTTGCCTTTGAAAAACAGAGCATTCTCTGTGAACATCTTCCCATCCTTGGACCACTTTGCAGCATCCAAGGTGCCAGTGCTCTTGGTCTTCTCGTCGTAAATTTCAATGATTGCCATAGTAGAGTTTAAGTGTTTAGGTTTTGAGAGCTTGAAAGAAATTTGCAGAACGAGAGAGTATTGAGAGCAATAGGGTATTGTGAGCGAAAGGGTTTGGAAGAGTTTTAAGGGTGTGTATATATACTCCAACAAATCTTGATCTAACGGTCAGATTTGGGTTTAATTGTGGAGTAGAGCCCAAGATTTTCCTTCTTTGATTTTGGGCCTTCCTTTAAATTTGTCGGCTGAATTTGCCATGTGGCAACAGTTGATTTGCTGGCAATTTGGTAATTGAGTATTAATGACATCATTACCAAAAATAGCCGTTGTGACTAATTTTGTGGCAAGAATTGATCATCAAGGCCGTTTTTTTTTATAGGTGAATTGCATTCCTTATATAGGCCAATTTGTTTAATTACATTCAGGAATAAATCTAGAATGAATTACATGATCAAAGATAGTCGTTAAACTCAAAAATCAAGTGATCTGATCAGCTGAGTGAAGTCTTCTGATTTCCTGAAAAGGTCTGCTGATTTCTCTTGGAAGTCTTCTGGTCAGCTGAGTTGGTCTTCTGATCAGCTGAGTGGAGGATTGAGATTTGCTGAGTAAATCTTCTGTGCTTTGAAGGTCCAACTTGGCTTGATGGATCCTTCATTGTTGCTGTGATGATCCAACCTGGATGATGGATCTTCCAGCTTTATTGTGAGTGGTGATCCAACCTGGTTTGATGGATCTTCCAGCTCTATCTCTGAATCAAGTAGGACCATCAAATCAATATGTATATCAGCCTGGATGGTATCCCACTGGTTCAGGTTGCCCTTACCATCTGATGTTCCTCATCATCAGATGGGTTGTAGCATCAAATGTGTCCTAATTGAATTTCTTCGCTACTCTTGAAATAGAAGGAAGATTGGAAGAGGCTTCAATGGAGTCGAAGAGAGGGCCATGGACTCAGCCTTCATGTTCTGTTTAGACACAATAGCTTTTGATAACAAGCTCTCCATGTAGAACTTCCCCCTGGAGAAGAAGCTCTGCTTGTTTGCTACTCTGTCCTCTGCATCTCTCTTTCCTCTAGTTTTCAATAAGGACTTCTCTCTTTCCTCTAGTTTTCATAGACATACTTATGTTGGTTAAACCAAGTATGCTGATCTGCATCATCTTCATCTTCTGGACAAATCTTCATCTCCTTTAATTTCCACAAATTACAAGGGTCTTGACCTTTATAGTCCCAAGGTTAGGACTTTGAGATCTGAGTCGTCCTAACAGCTACGGTCTCCACAAGTGATTGTAAGCACTTGCACTTTAAGGGGTTTCAAAAACTTTAACCTTTCGGTGAGGGTTTGGGGTTTTTGAGGTGTATCCAACTAATGGTTCAAGCTTATAATTTGCTTAACCACTATGCCTAAAACAATTGATATACAATATGAACAGGTTTCAAGTTCTTAAGGGTTGGATAGAAATCACTTAAGAGCTATAGATAATCTAATGGTTTCTGGCTCTTTTGAGAATTCTTAGAACTGTATGGCTTTAGCTTTGATTGCTTGCTTGGCTTATTGAATTCTCTCTTGTGACTTCTTGTTTGTGATTTCTCATCCTCTTGTATTTATAATGGAGATTGGTTGCAACTAGCCGTTGGAGTTGACTAGCCGTTTGAGCAATCTTTCCATAATAGCTTGATTCCTTGATTCCAGCCGCTTGATTGCTTCAATCCTGGGATCATGTCAATCTTCTAAATAAGGTAGGTCTTCGTTTGAATTGCAAGATGACTTGGGAATCAGCCGAGTCCTGGAAGAGCACATAGTCTTCTGATCTGTACTTCTAGTCTTCTGACTACTCTTCTGGCCTTAGGTCTTCTGTCTTCTGATATCAGATGAGTAACACTCTTCTGATCTGGAAATTCTTTGTACTGCTTTTAGGCCATCTTCAATCTGGGACTCCATCAGATAGGTAGGTATACAAGCACCTTAACTTATCTGGTCTTCAAGGATCTTCTAGTCTTCATGTCTTCTACTCTTCTCATCTTGAGGATAGGCATGTAAGCCAGGACTGTGCTGATCAGCTGATATCAATACAGTTGATCACACAAGACTAGTCTAAGATGTTCTATACAAGTCAGCTGATCCTATTACATTTATAAACTCTAAGTGTTTTGGCCATCAAAACTATTCTAACATCAAGTGGGGCTTAGGATGAATTTATATCCCAACACAAGGTGATATTCGGTGATAGCTCCACTGCTATTATGAAAGGCTTTGGTTACATCAGAAATGGAGATGTAGAGATACAGGACGTATCCTACGTAGAAGGTTTGAAATACAATTTACTATCTGTTTCTCAATTCTGTGACCGTGGTTACAAAGTGCAGTTTAAAAGCCGAAAGTGCGAGATCATAGACAAGAGGACCCATACTATCCTACTCGAAGGCATAAGACAAGGCAGCGTATACATTGTGAATTGGAATAGCTGTCCGCGGGATACTTGTCTTCTTACTAAGAACCCTAAAGAGCTCGGTTGGCTCTGGCATAGACGCCTCTGTCACATGAACTTTAAGGTAATTAATAAGATAGCAAGAGATTACCTAGTGGAAGGTTTATCCAACGAACTTTATTACAAGTCACATGTATGCAATGCTTGTTAGAAAGGTAAACAGGTAAAAGGTTCTTTTAAGTCAATTCCTACTCTCTCAACAAGTAGAGTTTTAGAACTCCTACCCATGGATCTTCATGGTCCGATAACTCCTCCAACCTTGAATGGTAGAAGGTACACACTTGTTGTTGTAGACGACTATTCTAAGTTCACTTGGGTAGTCTTCCTACACAAGAAGAGTGATACACAAACTCTTCTACCTGATCTGTTGAAGAAGTTACAAGTTGAGAAGAACCAGTCTATTGTCAAGATTCGTAGTGACAAGGGTACTGAGTTCATTAATTGCTATATCCAACATTTTTGTGCTGAACGTGGTATCCAGCACCTTACTAGTGCAGATAGGACGCCACAACAGAACGGTGTAGCAGAAAGAAGGAATCGAACTCTCAAAGAAGCCTGTAGAACCATGTTAGCCGAATACAAAACTCCTCAAAAGTTTTGGGCCGAAGCAATCAATACTGCATGCCACTCTCAGAACAGAAGTGCGATCAACAAGGCGTTAGGCAAGACACCCTATGAGGTTTGGAAAGGTAGAAAACCTAGAATTTCATATTTCCATATATTTGGTTGTAAGTGCTTCATCCATAACAATGGGAAGAGCAAGTTAAATGCATTCGATGCTAAAGCAGACGAGGGGATATTCTTAGGATACTCCTCGACTAGCAAAGCATTTAGGGTATTCAACTACTCAACTCTTTGTGTGGAAGAAACACCACATGTGGTTTTCGATGAATCTCGACAGGACTCATCTGCCGACAAGATCAGTGAGAAGGTGACTGATCTATCGATCGAATCTGACAAAGAATCAGAGGTATATGAATCCGTTCAAGCCTACAATCCATTCATGAAAGCTCTCTAGTCTGATGACAACGAGAAGGTAAGTGCTCAAGGTAAGTTTACTAGACCAGTTGACATGCCTGCTCTAGTTGACTCGTCTACTCCTATTAAAGTACCTGATACAAATGATGTTGAAATGCATGATGCAATACCTGAGGTAGATGATGATAGTATGCATGTTAAGTCTAGAAAAACATGGAAATCTGCGCATGATACTGAGAATATCATTGGTGACTCTACTATTGGTGTAAAGACTAGACGACAACTCTTTGAGTCGCAAGAACAACCTAGTCCATCTATGTTTTGCTGGTGTTGTTTCCTCTCTTCTATCTAGCCTACCATTGTTAAAGAGGCATTGGCTGATAGTAATTGGATCATCGCTATGCAAGACGAGTTGAACCAGTTTGTTCGAAACGACGTCTGGGAACTTGTCGATAGGCCGGAACATCATAATGTAGTTGGCACTCGATGGATTTTCAAAAATAAGAAAGATGAGAATGATGTAGTTGTTAGGAATAAGGCTAGACTAGTAGCCCAAGGCTATTCACAAGCTGAAGGCATAGACTATGATGAAACATATGCTCCTGTTGCTAGACTAGAAGCCATTCGATTGTTCCTTGCATATACTGCCTATATGAAGTTTACTGTATATCAAATGGATGTCAAAAGTGCATTTCTTAATGGTATTCTTGCGGAAGAAGTGTATGTTGAACAACCCCCAGGTTTCGAAGTCAAAGGCAACCAGGTGTACAGATTGAAGAAAGCCTTATATGGACTAAAGCAAGCTCCAAGAGCATGGTATGATACTCTCTCTCTCTTTCTATTAGAAAATGGTTTTACTAAGGGCAAGGTCGATAGAACTTTGTTCAGAAGACAAGAAGGGAAAGACATTTTACTCGTCCAAATTTACGTAGATGACATCATTTTTGGTTCACCTAACAAAAAGCTGAGTGAAAGTTTTTCAACACTCATGCAAAGTAAATTTGAGATGTCTATGATGGGTGAAATGAATTACTTTCTTGGCCTTCAAGTAAAACAGACCCCTGAAGGGATTTTCATAAATCAAGCAAAGTATACTAGAAATCTACTAGACAAGTATGGTATTAAGATATGCAAGTCCACTGGCGTACCGATGCTACCTACATACAGGATGGATCCAAACGAACATGGTAAGTGTGCTGATCAAACATATTATCGTGGTCTTATTGGTTCATTATTGTACTTGACTGCTAGTAGACCTGATATTGCATTCTCTGTTGGCGTATGTGCTCGTTTTCAAGCCAATCCAAAAGAGAGTCATATGTAAACCACTAAACGGATATTGAAATATTTGAAAGGAACCATCAATCGTGGTATATGGTATCCTTCAAATGATGATTTATCTTTAATTGGCTACTCAGATTCTGATTTTGGTGGCTGTAGAATAGATATGACCCAAAACTCATTTCATTGGCTACTCAGATTCTGATGGATATCTACATCTGGTTCTTGTCAATTCTTAGGCACAAAACTCATTTAATGGTTTTTGAAAAAGCAGACTAGTGTGGCTACCTCTACTACCGAAGCCGAGTACATGGCTGCTGGTAGCTGCTGTAGTCAACTACTTTGGCTCATGCAACAGCTTAGAGATTACAACATATATGAATCAAATGTTCCTATTTTCTGTGATAGTAATAGTGCCATTGCCATTACACAAAATCTTGTTTTGCACACACGTTGTAAGCATGTTGATGTGAAACATCATTTCATACGTGATCATGTAGAAAAGAACGATATTCGCATGGAAAAGATTCATACTGATTTTCAAAGAGCTGATATTTTCACAAAACCATTACCTGAGGCTCGCTTTCGTGAATTATGCATTAGTCTAGGACTAATTGATCTAGACCCTACTTGCCTATAGCTATGAACTAACCAGACATGTACATCAAAAAAATAAGGAGACAAGATCACTGAAACAGAGCACTCGTCTACTCGCTCAATAGACAGGTATACAAGGTCAGATAAGATGACCAAACAACCCGATGAGGAAGCTGGTAAAGCTGAGGGTAATACTAAGGGAATAAAAATTTAAGGGGAATCTATGATTTCTTAAATATCCTTATGTTGACTCTTAAGTTTGTTAAAAGTCATCTTGTTCGAAACCTTGACTATTGCTTTAGATTGATATTCATCTTAATTATTCTACTCTACTTGTACCTACACTCATACGTCGCACAAGATAAGATAGGTACATGAAGTCGTTCGACATTCAGAATGGACAAGCACAGTCGAAGGGGGAACTCGTCTGGTGTGAATTAGTCTACTCATCTGTTCTGGATAGACTCGAACAGACAAGATAAGTGTTCGCGAATTTAGTTGAGTATAAACTTGATTGGGCTCATTGTTATTCTGATATTCCGCATTCGTATTCTGATATATTGAAAGAATTTTGAAAAGTCTATTCACCCCCCTCTAGACGTTTTCACTAGCTTACTCAATATTAACAACTCAACTTGGGACCTACAAGTGTTCGTATGATTCAAATACTCTAAGTGTTTAATCAGTTCGAATTAAGGACATTAATGTAATTTGACAATGTGAAAATTGGAAAACCCTAGAATTGGATTTATACACTCCCATTTAATGAGGTGTATACACCTAGTTCGCGCCAAACCCTACTACCCTAGGTCAGATGAGTACACTCCTCTGTCCTAACCAATAGGAAAGGCGGATTCCAAATTTTACAATATCAAATCACGTAATATTCTCGATTCCGTAACTGAATTCCAAAAGCCACAACCGTTAGATCAAAGCATTCAATCTTGGCCGTTGATTCTCAAAATCAGTTTTAACAAAACCCCAAACAGTTCCACTCTTCTCTCCTTACGCATTCTTAACCTTTCTACTCTTAAGAAATCGAAACCTTTGCATAATTCTTACTGTTTGTCCTCGTATAATCCTACTACTATGTTGATAGTATCTCTATTCGATGTTAGAACTAACATGCAGGCCAGATTTGATCTTGGCAAATATGCATCGGAGGGCAAGGTGCATGTGGAAGGTTCTGAGCTTTTCAAGGGCAACCACACAGACGACAACAAAGAAATTCTAATGAAGTGTTGCAGATATGGGTTGAGACCCTATTTGGAGTCGTTTCCAGAGGTCGTCTTGGAAGAAGAGGTGTTGGAATTTTATGCCAACGCCACCAGAAGAGGAGACTCAATTGAATCGTTCGTTGGTGGAAGCCGAGTAGAACTTACTCGAGACAATGTGTTCAGAAATTTGAAGCTGCCAATTGGTTCAATTGATATAGAAAACTATGCTATTGGTCAGGAGTTGAGGTACTTAAACACATTTTGTGGCAAGAAACTGAAGCTGGGTCGTGATGGAAAGATTCTGGCAGTCAAGAAGAAGGAGCTTCTAGACAAGTACAAGACTCTTCTTGACATTGCAAGCAAGATGTTTCTTTGTGTCACTGGAAGTTATGACTCAGTCACGTTGCAAAAGGCAAGAGTGATAGCCGCAATCTATGACGGCATCACTGAAGGCAATTGGTTCAAGTTGTTCGCGGATCGATTGATGTATTTTAAAAGGAACGTGCGTGTTGACACCGACACAAGAGATTGGGTGGTGTCTGCCGCAGTTGGCTTCGGAAACAAGTTAAGCATTCTGTTACCCCTCTTGTTGTCGAACAAGACGAATTGGAGCAAGGGCAAGCCATTTCATGCCCTCAAGCATTATCTGAAAAAGGAGGCTTTGGCAAAGCAAGATGCTGCCCCCAGACAAGTTCAAATAGATCCTCAAGTCTAGTTCTGAGGAAGACGAGTCGGATGAAGAAAAATTTGGTGATGAGGCTAAGGCTGGAACTAGTGGAAGACTAGTTCAGTACGTGCCAGAGGAAGCTATGTTCGAGGCTGCAGAAGACTCGGAAGAGACTCATTCTGATAAAGAGTCTGAGAAAGAGGAGGAGACAAGTCCTGAAATTGCCGAAACCTATCGACTGGTGAGAGTCGAGTCCCTCGCCAGACAAGTCGACTGTTGAAAAGGTTGGTACTTCTTCCCGAACTCTTTCAATACCTCTCTCTCTCCCCGTGAAAACCAAGGCAAGATCACTTCGATCTCGTGCCAGACCTGCACCCAAATCCTCGTCAGTGTTGGCAGTGAAACCACTGAGAGCCAACATAACCCAAGACACTACTATATTTGACACAACTGATACTCCTACAGTTGTCACACCAAACCTAGCCACATCAAAGCCCATAGAAACCACAATCCAAATTCCCTCAACCTCAACAGAAAATGTTGAACCCATCAACCCATCTATTTCAGAAACTCTACTAGTTGCCACTGCAACAACTGAGACAAGGACCCCACTTGCTCAGACCCCTTCTAAAATTATATTCGAATCCCTAGTCTATTATTCGATGTGCCTTAGGGAGAAGAGGTTGCGTTCGAAAGTGTCGAAAAATCTGAGAAAGATGCTCCCGTCTATTGAGATCGACTAATCTTCTGAGAAATATGAGAAACTTCTAAGGATATGCACATGGGTTGCATTGAAGAAGGCCCCGGCGGAAGATCTATTCGAAGTCATCACAGGAATGGGCGGAATCTCCAATTTTCAAGATTGAGAGATGGAACAGAAGGAGAATAGTGGAGTTAAGGACCACTCAGAATTGTTCCCTGCTCATGCCTTAACTGCGTTGGTGAAGAAGATGCTCAACGTTTCTGATGATGTTTTGACTTCTCAAGACAAGTTTGAAGTTGGAGTTCAAACTGATCTGGTGGAAGAGGAGTTGAAAGCTGAGTTAGTTGATGCTAGTGTTCAGACATCTGAGCTAGTACTGGAATTGGAAAATGTCTCAGAACAATCTGAAGAAGAAGAATACAACTCCATCTTATTTGCTAAGGAGGATGATGAATTTATAGAAGCTTTCATTTTTGATGAGGATGAGATCGCTATCAAAGATGATGATGAGTTTGTTGTCGTTCAAGATTCTCAAGTATTTCCTGAAGGATTTTTAGATGGATTGAAGACGGACTTGAAGGAAGTAGTTCAGTCGTCTATTGATGAGTTCTTGAATTCAAAACTGAAAGAAGTCCTTGTGGAACAGAATCAGTCTCTTGTAGACAGTTCCAGAGAATTGATTGTTGGTGAAGTCAATAAGATGGACTCAACTTTTCGACAAGAAATGTATGATCAGGTTGAAGACTTCTTGAAGAGACAAGTTGACTACTCGGAGAAGAGATCGATCAACTTTGCAAGATCTTTGGCTGAAGAGTCGAGTAAAATGGAAAGACTCTACAGAGTAAAAATTGAGATAGCTGATGAGCAGAGGCGTGAAGCACAAGAACAGTTGGTGCGTTCAAGAGTTGTTCTTACAGAACTAAGAGAACAGAACAGGCTGCTCAGACAGACAGCTACGCATTTTAAAGATGAGCTAGTTTCAAGTTCGAGGAAGTTAGAGCTGACTACTGATCGTCTTGACAAGATAAGTCACGACAAGACGCATCAGAGGCAAATTGAGTTAGCTGCTGAAGCTATGAAGGAAGCTCTCAAGGAAGAAATGACTCGATTTACTTCTCTTTTCACTCTTAAGGCAAGTGATGAAGCCAAAAAGGGGGAAGAGACGAGTAGAGTTGAAGTTGAAAAATCGAAGTCTAGTGCTGAACCGGAGATGAAAGAAGCTGCTATAGTGATGCAAGATTTGAAGAGGCCTAAGAGAGGAAAGCTAGTCAAGAAGGCAGATCTTGAGCAAGCTAAAGCAGAAGACCAGAAGATCGAGACAGGAGAAAGGCAAAAGTGTTGCATCTCCAGAAGCTGAGGTTCAGACCAGACAAGTCAAAAGGAAGTTGATTGTTGAAGAATCAAAAGCTGAAGAAATGACTGCAATCGTAAAGAAGCAAAAGATAGTTGAGAAGGCTGATGATGAATCTCACTATGCAAGCAAAAAGAAAGTTGGAAAGCACATTAGAATGTTGCAGAAGTTGAAAGCGAATCCCGATCAAGTTGAAGATGCATTCATTGACAACTTCATTGACAGAGAACATCGTGAAGATTGGTTCAAAGTCAAGTTGCAATGGGAGTTGGATCACTGGATAATTCGTAAATTTGGTGATGTAGACAACTCTGAAGAACTTTATGCTGTGTTTGACAAATTTATGGAAGTTCAAGATTTGAAGCTATGGAATCTGATTATGAGGATAGCTGGTGCTGTAAACTTTACCATTTTGGTTCCGATCTATCCTAAGTGGCATACTCCTATGTTAAGCTCTGGAAAGAGGATCGACTTCAACCATATCAAGAAGTTTGAAGAAGAGCTGCTAGACAATGAGAAGATCAACAATGAAGAACATATCTCAGTAATTCATAGAAGTCTCCTAGATGCGTTTTGTGTTCCTAACTTGGAAGGAGGTAATATTACTGATTAATTGTAATTTCTTTACTTAGTTCTTTTTTATTTTGATTTAGTAAGTGTAATCTACTGATCTTATGTGAATGAATGAAAAGATAAGTATTTTTGATGATTAAAGACAAGATAACTTACTTAACTAGTCTACTATTGTGAAAAGATTCAAGTAGTTTTGGCTTCATCAAAAAGGGGAAATGGTTAGGATATGAATCCTAAATCAATTCCTAAATGATGAAAAGATAAAGATAAGTTTTGATAAGCCAAAAGAAGACTTGAATATTTTCTAAGTGTTGACTGATCTAGTCTAGTTAAAGAAGTCGTCTTGAGCAGATCAGTAGAGTTCACATGTGAAGTTCAAAAGACAAGTTATGTTTCAAAAGAAAAGTTTAAGTGTTCGAAAGACAAGTACGTGTTATAAGTACTTTGTTATATTTGTTAGGTTGTTTATTGAGTTATTCAAAGTGTATAGAAGCTCATGATTTTCGTTTTGTAAATGTATATTCATTGTATAGATCTTAAGTTGACTAAGCTATTTTATAAAGCTTAAAGTAATGTAATAGTCTTGTTAGATTAGATGATAGGACTAGATTAGTGTTCTATTGAAGAAGACCGGCGCAAGACAAGATGAGTAAGAAGAAGACTCAGAATTTGTCTAAGTGTTGAAACAAGACAGGTGCGCGTCAACAAGACAAATCAACGAAAAGAAGGAATGAAGAAGTTAGTTTCAATACGCATGTGATCGAGAAGATAAAGTTTGAAGAGTTAGTTGGAAATAACTAATTAAAAACATAAATGCGTGGATGGATAAAGTGTAACAGTTATGAGTTAGTTTTCAAGAAAAGTTGGTTACACAACTGAAAGTTCTTGAAGTTGATAGTCTATAAATACCCCATGGTATTGTTCGATTCAAGACTACTGAAACTCGATATACTGAAGCGAATTAAATACGTACTCAAGCGAATTACTCTCAGAGTTTGAAGATTCAGAAAGAAGCCTGAAGACAAATTGAAGAAATCCAGAAGGCTACTACTGAAGACAGAGAAGTTTATTTTTGTTTATTGTATCAAGTTGCTAGTTGCTTGTTAAATAGCTAGTTAGATCGAAGAAACACTTGGTAGTGTTATCGAGAAGATCTAAGTCTTATTTCTTGGGACTTAAAGCTACAAGAATACATTACTCTGTTGGACGAGTTAATAAGAATATCACGACTGGTGTTGTGAGAGTGGAAGTAGACAAGTTGTCGAACCACTATAAATCTCGTGTTTGATTTACTTTACTGTTTTATTTGTGTTTGATTGGTTAACTACTTAATTGATTGAATTACATATCTGAACAAGACTAGTAGAGTGTTCATAACAGAGTTCTCGAAATAAGTTGAGTATAAACTGAATTGGGCTCATTGTTTTATTCTGATATTCCGCATTGTACTTTGATATATTGAAAGAATTTTGAAAAGTCTATTCACCCCACTCTAGACATTTTCACTAGCTTACTCAATATTAACAACTCAACTTGGGACCTACAAAAAGGCTACTAACGATCTGTTATGAAATAACTGTGAGAAACCAGGTCACTACATTTACGAATGTCCGGACCTTAGCACTGATGATCGTGAAGAACGGAAAGCAAGGCATAAACGAAGATACAACAAGGGTAAGAAGGCTATGATGGCTAATGATGACTCTGAGACGGATTCAGACGAGTTACCATCGTCTTCATCTAGCTACCCATCTGATCGTGAAGACGAAGAAGCGTTCATAGTAGATGATGGACTCTGTTGCATGGCAAAAATCGAACAAGAGGTATCATCTGCAACTTCATTCCAATCGTGTGATGAATCGGATTCTGATGAAAGTGATACTGCCGATAGTGAAGTAGGGAGTAGTCTTCACCACTCTACTAGTGTGACTGAAGAAGACCTCCTACTTGCTAACAAGGCATTCATTGAAGTCAGCGACGAGAACATCGCTTTAAAACAAGAAATCATTGATCTTAAAGAAGCTCGGTCTAAAGTAGATCCTAATATAATTGTCCTAAACAAACGCTTGACAGAAGAGTTGGAATAACTTAAAGTCAAATGCGCGTCAACAGACAAGTTGTATCAAGATTTACTAAAAAGACATGCTACTGAGACTAATGAATTCAATGTTTTAAAGAACAAATGCAAAAAGCTTGAAGAGCGCAATAAGTTCTTAGAAACTGAGGTTGTTAATCTAGACCTTAAACTTACTGACTTGGTTAACTCTTCAAAGATTAATCAACAATTGTCAGATAGGTATAGGGCTCCAGATGACAAGACAGGGTTGGGAGCTGAAACACCTGACTCGTCTACTCATGTCATTAAGAACCCTACTGCTACTAGTTCAAGTTCTTTGACAAATGATAAAGGAAAAAGACCAATGGAATACGATATTGGAACGACTCCCAAAGGTATTGTACATAAGCAGACTAGAGTTAACACTCCGATTACCAGAGGAGGTAAAAAGAATGTTAAAAACAGAACTGTTCCGTTTAGAACTAGTCAAAAGAGACCAAACCAGGTCAGATACGAAGATTGGTATCCTCAGGAGATGAGTTCTAGACAAGTACAGACTAGTTGGAAAGAGCCTAGACCTCCTTTTATAAGGCAGTCTCAGCTCTACTCGATTAGACCTAGGAAGGTTGCTCCGAAATATCGTACTCAACCCATCTTATATCCTCCACCTTTGTCATATGATATCATAAGTGAGGAAAGACCTAAATGAGTATATAAATTGTATGGCCCCAATGCATACAAGCCCTATTCTGACTATCAAAGGCCCATGCCTACTCAAGTAGAGGTTAAGTCGAAAGGCTACCTCAGACGAGTAGACACGACTACTGATAGGCCAGATAAGGACAACAGGGTCTTATTTTGCAACAAGCATGGTAGAAAGCTTAAGAGATCAAATTTCTTCAGGACTCTTATGTATATTTGGATTCCACTGAACTCTAATAACCCCCCAGGACCCCAATAGACCAGGAGGGTACCTAAATTATTATAATATCATCATTGCAGGGTCGACTTGACTTGTATAAGAAGGGTGGATTTGTAGGAGAAACTTGGTACATTGATAGTGGTTGTTCGCACCACATGACGGGTACTAAGGCTCTTCTATCGAGTTACTATGATCAAAAAGGACCCAAGGTGATTTTCGGTGATAGCTCAACTGCTTTTACGAAAGGCTTTGGCTACATCAGAAATGGAGATGTAGAGATACAAGACGTATCCTACGTAGAAGGTTTGAAGTACAATTTATTATCTGTTTCACAATTTTGTGATCGTGGTTATAAGGTACAGTTTAAAAGCCGAAAGTGCGAGATCATCGACAAAAGGACTCATACTGTACTACTCGTCGGCATAAGACAAGGCAGCGTATATATTGTGAATTGGAATAGCTGTTTCGAGGGATACTTGTCTTCTTAGAAAGAACCCTAAAGAGATCAGTTAGCTTTGGCATATACGCCTTTGTCACATGAACTTTAAGGTGATTAATAAGATTGCACGAGATTACCTAGTGGAAGGTATACCCAACGAAATCTATTACAAGTCACATGTATGCGATGCTTGTCAGAAAGGTAAACAGGTAAAAGGTTCATTTAAGTCAATTCCTACTCTCTCGACAAGTAGAGTCTTAGAACTACTACATATGGATCTTCATGGTCCTATAACTCCTCCAACCTTGAATGGTAGAAGGTACACACTTGTTGTGGTAGACGACTATTCTAAGTTCACTTGGGTAGTCTTCCTACACAAGAAGAGTGATACACAAACTCTTCTACCTGATCTGTTGAAGAAGTTACACGTTGAGAAGAATCAATCCATTGTCAAGATTCGCAGTGACAAGGGGACTGAATTTATTAATAGTTATATCAAAGAATTTTGCTCTAAACGTGGTATCCAACACCTTACTAGTGCAGCCAGGACGCCACAATAAAATGGTGTAGCTGAGAGAAGGAATAGAACACTCAAGGAAGCCTGTAGAACCATGCTGGCCGAGTATAACACTCCTCAAAAGTTTTGGGCAGAGGCGATCAATACTGCATGCCACTCCCATAACAGAAGCGCGATCAATAAGGTACTAGGTAAGACACCCTACGAGATTTGAAAAGGTAGAAAACCCAGAGTTTCATATTTCCATATATTTGGTTGTAAGTGCTTCATCCATAACAATGGGAAAAGTAAGTTAAATGTATTTGATGCTAAAGCAGACGAGAGGATATTCTTAGGATACTCCTCAACCAGCAAAGCATTTAGAGTGTTTAACTACTCAACTCTTTGTGTGGAAGAAACACCACATGTTGTTTTCGATGAATCTCGACAGGACTCGTCTGACGACCAGATCAGTAAGAAAGTGGATGATTTATCAATCCAATCTGATGAAGAAACAGAAGTGTACGAATCAGTTCAAGCCTACAATCCATTCATGAAAGCTCTTGAATCAGATGACAAGGAGAAGGTAAGTGCTCAAGGTAAGTCCACTAGACCAGTTGACATGCCTGCTCTAGTTGACTCGTCTACTCCTGATAAAACTGTTGATACAAATGATGTTGAAATGCATGATGCTATAGCTGAGTTAGATGATGATAGTATGCCTATTAAGACTAGAAAAACATGGAAATCTGCTCATGATACTGAAAATATCATTGGTGACACTACTATTGGTGTGAAGACTAGACGACAACTCTTTGAGTCGCAAGAACAGCCTAGTCCAACTATGTTTTGCTTGTGTTGTTTCCTCTCTTCTATCGAGCCTAAGACCGTTAAAGAGGCACTGGCTGATAGTAATTGGATCATCGTTATGCAAGACGAGTTGAACCAGTTTGTTCGAAACGACGTCTGGGAACTTGTTGATAGGCCGGAACATCATAATGTAGTTGACACTCGATGGATTTTCAAAAACAAGAAAGATGAGAATGATGTGGTCGTTAGGAATAAGGCCAGACTAGTAGCCCAAGGCTATTCACAAGCCGAAGGCATAGACTATGATGAAACATATGCTCCTGTTGCTAGACTAGAAGCCATTCGATTGTTTCTTGCATATGCTTCTTATATGAAGTTTACTGTATATCAAATGGATGTTAAAAGTGCATTTCTTAACGGTATTCTTGCGGAAGAAGTGTATGTTGAACAACCTCCAGGTTTCGAAGTCAAAGGCAATCAAGTATACAGATTGAAGAAAGCCTTATATGGACTAAAGCAAGCTCCAAGAGCCTGGTACGACACTTTATCCCTCTTTCTATTAGAAAATGATTTTACTAAGGGCAAAGTAGATCGTACTTTGTTCAGAAGACAAGAAGGGAATGACATTTTACTCGTCCAAATTTACGTGGATGATATCATTTTTGGTTCACCCAACAAAAAGCTGAGTGAAAGTTTTTCAACACTCATGCAAAGTATGTTTGAGATGTCAATGATGGGTGAAATGAATTACTTTCTTGGTCTTCAAGTAAAACAAACTCTTGATGGGATTTTCATAAATCAAGCAAAGTATACTAGAAACCTGCTAGACAAGTATGGTATTAAAACATGCAAGTCTACTGGAGTACCTATGCTACCTACTTACAGAATGGATCCAGACGAACATGGTAAGTGTGCTGATCAATCATATTATCGTGGTCTTTTTGGTTCATTACTGTACTTGACAACTGGTAGACCTGATATTGCATTCTCTGTTGGTGTATATTCTCGATTCCAAGCTAATCCAAAAGAGAGTCATATGGAAACAACTAAACGGGTACTGAAATATTTGAAAGGAACCATCAATCGTGGTATATGGTATCCTTCAAATGATGATTTATCTTTAAGTGGCTACTCAGACTCTGATTTTGGTGGCTGTAGAATAGATAGGAAATCTACTTCTGGTTCTTGTCAATTTCTAGGCACAAAACTCATTTCATGGTTTTCGAAAAAGCAGACTAGTGTGGCTACCTCTACTACTGAAGTCGAGTACATGGTTGCTGGTAGCTGTTGTAGTCAATTATTGTGGCTCATTCAACAACTTAGAGACTATAATATTTATGAATCAAATGTTCATATATTCTGTGATAGTAATAGTGCTATTGCCATTACACAAAATCTTGTTTTGCACACACGTTGTAAACATGTTGATGTGAAGCATCATTTTATACGTGATCATGTAGAAAAGAAGGATATTCGCATGGAAAAGATTCATACTGATATTCAGAGAGCTGACATTTTTACAAAACCATTACCTGAGGCTCGTTTTAGAGAGTTATGCATTAGTCTAGGACTAATTGATCTTGACCCTACTTGCATATAGCTGTGTACTAACCAGACAGGTACATCATTAAGAAGAAAGGTGAACAGACAAGTTACCACAGAAACAGAGCACTCGACTACTCGACAAACAGACAGGTATACAAGGTCAGACAAGATGACTAAACAACCCGATGAGGAAGCTGGTAAAGCTGAGGGTAATACTAAGGGAATAAACATTTAAGGGGGTATCTATGATTTCTTAAAGATCCTTATGTTGCCTCTTAAGTTTGTGAAAAGTCATCTTGATCGAAACCTTGGTTACTGCATTTGAATGATATTCGATTTATTTATTCTACTCTACTACTCGTATCTACTCTCATGTGTCGCACAAGAAGAGACAGGTACTTAATGGTGTTCGACAATCGGACAGAAAAGTACAATCGAAGGGGGAACTCGTCTAGTGCAGTTGAAGTCTACTAATCTGTTCGGATGAACTCGAACAGACCAGATAAGCTCTCTCGTGATCTTAAAATTCATTAAGGATATTAATGTAATTTGATAATGCAGATTTTGGAAAACCTAAAACTGGATATATACACTCCATATAATGAGGTATATACACCCAGTTCCCGCCTAAACCCAACTGTACTAGGTCAGATGAGTACACTCCTCTGTACTAACCAATAGAAAGGTCGGATTTCAAAGTTTACAATATCAGATCACATAATATTCTCGATTACGGAACTGAATTTCAAAAGATTCTTACCGTTAGATCGACCCAAATCAATCTTGACCGTCCATACGAAACTAGCTGTGTATCAAAACCACTCCACTCTCCTAAAATCACTCCTCACGTTTTCACTCTACTTTCCTAACTCTCAAGCAATCGATTTTCTTGCGATTCTCATTATCTGTGTGTTTGATCTTTATACATCCTATTCATAATGTCGATCGTGTCTATGTTTGACATTTCTACTAACATGCAAGCGAGATTTGACCTAGGCAGGTATGCTTCGGAAGGTAAGGTACACGTTGAGAGTTCAGTGTTCTTCAATGGAAGGCACAATGATGACAACAAGGAGATCCTCATCAAGTGTTTCAGGTGTGGTTTGAGACCCTATTTGGATGCATTTCCAGAGGCTGTGTATGAAGAAGAGGTTTTGGAGTTCTTCGCCACTGCTACTCGATGAGGCGACTCCATCAAAGCCTTTGTTGGTGGAAGTCGAGTGGAGATAACTCGAGAAGTTTTGTTCAACACATTAAGCTTGCCTTCGGGTTCGATTAATGTGGAGACATATGGTTCCGGGCAGGAATTGAGATATCTAAGCATCTTCTGCGGAAATAAGCTAAAGTTGGGTCGAGATGGCAAGATTCCGTCTGTCAAGAAGAAGGAGTTGCTGCCTAAATACAAGACTCTTCTTGACATAGCCAGCAAGATGTTGCTCGGAGTGACTGGAAGTTTTGATTATGTGACTTTACAGAAGGCAAGAGTGATGGCTGCAATCTATGATGGCATCACTGATGGAAATTAGTATAGGTTGTTCTTGGATAGGCTCATGTATTTTGAGAAGAATGTTAGAGTCGACACAGATGCCAGAGAGTGGGTTGTGTCTGCTGCTGTTAGCTTTGGAAACAAGCTAAGTATTCTTCTACCCGTCTTACTCCCGAACAAGACAAATTGGAGCAAGGGTAAGCCGTTTCATATTTTGAAACATTATCTGAAGAAGGACGCTCTCGATAGACAAGCAGAGCAAAGGGCTATTGAGCGTGGGCAAGTTCAGATTAACCCACGAGACGCGATGATTGAAGCCGACTCGTCTAGTGCAGAAGAAGATGAGGCTAAGGCTGGAACTAATGGTGCACTAGTTAAGTATGTGTCAGATGAGGCTATGATCGAGCCAGCTGATGATTCTGAAGAAACGGAATCGGACGAAGATTCGGAGAAAGAAATCGAGGGTGCAGAAGCGTATCAACTGGTGAGAGTCGAGTCGAGTTCACTTCCAAACGAGACGACTGAAATGGTTAGTACTTCTTCCCGTGCTATTTCCATTCCTCTCGATCTTCCTGTGAAAACCAAGGCAAGATCACTTCAATCTTGTGCCAGACCTATTCCCCGAACCTCTCCGTTGGACGTTCAACCGTTAAGGTCCAACATAAGCCAAGACACTACCATATATGCTACAGCTGATACTCCTACAGCTGATACACCAAACCTAGCCGCATCTAAGCCCCAAGAAACCACCATCCAAATTATTTTCTCTCCCACAGCAGAATATGTTGACCCCAATAACCCATCTATTTCGGGAACTCCACTAGCTGACACTTCAGCAACTGAGTTAAGGACCCCACTTACTCAGACCCCTCCCAAAAATAGATTTGAAAGCCTTGTTTATTATCCGATGTGTATGCGAGAAAAGAGACTGCGTGCTCAAATGACTCGGAATTTGAAAAAGATGCTGCCGTCTGTTGAGATCGATACAACTTCAGAAGTTTTTGAGAAGTTGATAAGGATATGCACATGGGTTGCATATAAGAAAGGTCCAACATAAGATATTTTTGAAGTAATTCAAGGTATGGGTGGAATTGCAAATTTCCAAGATTGGAAAATGGAACAGTTAGAGAACAGCGGAGTTAAGTACTATTTTGAACTACTCCCAGCGCATGCTTTGACTGCTCTTGTTAAAAGGATGCTTGATATTTCTGATTATTTGCTGTCTTCGGAAGCAAAGATGAGTGTTGGTGTTCAAGTGACAGAGACTGATCTTTCTGAAGATGAGTTGATGCAAGATTAGAAGTCAGTAGAAGAGGTGCAGTCGTTCCGTACTGTCCTCCTTTGAACTTGAAAGCCATTGCTGAAGTGTCTGCCTAGAAGATGAAGTAGTAGAAGACTTAGTCTTGACTACTGATCTGGAAGACAAGTTAGTTGAAGCTCAAGTGTTTGATGAAGATGAGCTCATGGAATAAGCTATTCCTGAGGATAATATTCCTGTTCCAGAGATTCCGACTGCATTCTTAGATGAGTTGAAGATGGATTTGAATTGAAGCAAGTGATCCAGTCATCTATTGATGAATTTTTAAAGACAGATGTGAAGCAAACTCTGGAAGATCAGAATAAATCTCTTGTTGATAGTTCGAAGGAGCTAATCATTGGTGAAGTTAATCAGATGGATGCAACATTCAGACAAGAGATGTATACTCAGCTAGAAGACTTCTTGCAAAGATAAATCAATTATTCAGAGAAGTGTTCTATTGATTTTGAGAGAGTGTTGGCTGAAGAATCTAAGAAGATGGAAAGAATTTGTCGTGTGAAGATTGAGATAGCAGATGATCAAAGAAGAGAAGCACAAGATCAGTTGGTGCAAGCAAGAGCTCTACTGATAGAAATGACTGAAGAAAACACACTGCTCAAGCTAACTACTACTCACTTCAAGAATGAATTCACTTTTTGTTCGAAAAAGTTGGAATATACAACTGATCGTCTTGAGAAGCTAAGTCAAGATAAGACGCATCAAAAGCAGATTGATAGAGTTGTTGAGTTGATGAAGGAAGCTGTTAAGGAAGAGATGACTCGATTTACCTCTCTATTCACTCTTAAGGCAAGTGATGAAGCCAAAAAGGGGGAAGAGACGAAAGAGGTGAATGTTGTTGCTGAACCTGAAATTGAAGCTGCGACTGAAGAGACTAGTAGGCCTAGGAGAAGAGGCAGACTGGTAAAGAAAGCTGAGTTAGAAGAGATAAGTTCTGAAGAGCAGAAGAGACTGGCGAAAGGCGAGTCTGTTGCAACTGAAGAAATCCAGACGAGAAGGATTGTTAAAAGAAAGTTGGTTATTTCAGAACCGAAAGTGAAAGAGTCTATAGATCAGATCAATGCTGATCTAGATGAGACGGAGATAATAAAAAATAGAAGGTTGAAGATGATCGTTATGCTAATAAGAAGATATTAGGTAAACACATCAAGAATCTGCAGAAGTTGAAAGAAAATCCTGATCAAGTTGAAGATGCCCAAATAGACAAGTTCATTGACAATGAGCATAGAGATGCTTGGAAGATTGTCAAGTTGAAGTGGGAAATTGATCACTGGATTATAAGAAAATTTGGTGATGCAGACAACAAAGAAGAGTTATATGTTGTGTTTGACAAGTTCATGGAACTTGGTCATGCGCATTGCTACTACAATTGGTTACAACATTTTGGTTCCTGATTTTCCTAAGTGGGATACTCCACTACTTGGCTCTGGAAAGCGGATCGACTTCAACAAGGTGAAGAAATTTGAAGAAGAGTTGCTCGAGAAGGGGAAGATAGATAATGAAGATCATATCTCAGACATTCACAGAAGAATTCTCGATGCATTCTGCATTCCGAATCCAGATGTTGGAAACATCAGTGAGTAAGGTTGTAAGTATTTTACTTAGTTTCTTATTATTTTGTCTAAGTAATTGTAATCTACTTATCTACTGATTATGAATGAAAAATATAAACATATTTTGAGAAGATAACTACTTAACTAGTCTAATGGCTTAAAATAATTCAAGTAGTTTTGACTTTATCGAAAAGGGGGAAATTGTTGGGATATGAATCCTGATACAAGTCCTAATTGATGTTGAAGTAGTTTTGATAAGCCAAAAAGAAGACCTGAATATATTTCTATGTGTTGACTGATCTAGTTATGGAAGTCGTCTTGTGAAGATCAGTAGAGTACAAAAGTATGAAAGAAAAGTTTAAGTATGAATAAAAGACAAGTACGTTTTTATAAGTACTGTGTTAGGTGTTATGATGAGCGAAACAAATGATGTATAGAAGCTCATAGTTTGTATGTTTAATTCATATTGATGTATTGATTTTAAGTTGACTAATCTGAATTATAAAGCTTAAAGTAATGTAATAGTCTTGTTAAGATTAGACGATAGGACTAGATTAGTTCTTTATGGAAGTCTACTGAAGAGGAAGACTCACGACCAGACAAGACAAGTGAAGAAGAAGACTGAAGATTTGTCTAAGTATGGAAGACTAGACAAGTGCGCAAGTAAAGAAGATTTTAAAGAAGTCAGAAACGCGTATGAAGATATATATTGAAGAGTTAGTTATGGAATAACTAATTAACTGAAGAAACGCGTGGAAGGATAAGAAGAAACCGTTTGAAGTTAGTTATCAAGAAAAGTTAGTTGGATAACAGAAAGTTCTTGATTTCTAGAGGTCTATAAATACATGATGGCATTTGACGGTTATGACTACTGAACATACTAATACTAAGAGATTACGAAGCGAATCACTGAAGAATTAAAAAGAAAAGAAGCTCGCAGAGTTGAAGTTCAGAAAGTTGAAGCCAGAAGACAAGTGACGAATTTGAACAAGGTTACTACTGGACTAAGAGAAGTTTTCGATTATTGTTTTTGTTCAAGTTGCTAGTTACTTGTAAAACTACTAGTTGTTAGATCGAAGAAACACTAGGTAGTGTTATCGAAAAGATCGAAGTTTTATTTCTTGGGACTTAAAGCCACAAGAACACACTACTCGAAGAGAAGAGTAATAAGAATTTCACAACTGGGTTTGTGAGAGTGGAAGTAGACAAGTTGTCGAACCACTATAAATCTTGTGTTGTTTACTTTACTGTTTTATTTGTTGTTTAGTTGATTACTTGTTAATTGATTAATCTACATATAGACTAGACAAGACTAGTGTTCATACAGAAGTTCATATTCGAGATTAGTTGAGTATAAATTTGTTGGGCTCATTGATAAATCTGAAATGTCCGCATTGTGTATTCTAATATATTGAAAGATTTTGAAAAGTCTATTCACCCCCCTCTAGACGTTTTCCTAGCTTACTCAATATTATCTACTAAATTAGGGACCTACATCAGTCATTAAGTACGAAGCACACAAAATGATCAAATGAATCATTAAGTAGGGTAGGGGTGTAAACGAGCTGAGTCGAGCCAAGTAGTGCTGAGCTCGAAACTCGACTCGATCGATCCTAAAATTTTAAAGATCGAACTCGACTCAATAAGAAACTTGATAAACTCGAGCTCGCCTCGACTCGACTACCTATATACTTTTCAAAATTAATGGTAAAACATATTTTTCTAAAATAAACTCGAGCTCGACTCGATTACTTGTATATAAATATAAATTAATTACAAAATAGTAAATAATGTTAAACTCGATTAGGCTCGCGAGCCTTTCGAGCCGAGTATTTATGAGCTCGAACTCGGTAGCTACTCGAGTAGCTCAAAACTTGACTCAACTCGATTAACTTCGAGTCGATTTCGATCTTTCTCCGAGTTAAGCCCGAATAGCTCGCGAGTAGGCTTGACTAACTTACACCCCTAAAGTAGGGGACGGAGAATATTAACCGTGTCACATTTTAGTAGTGTTGGGCAGGGTAGCATAGAAAATCTAATTCTCAATTTTCAGTTTCATACCAATTAGTTAAGAAAAGCAAAACTTAATACGGAGGAGTTCCGAACAGCATCCAATTTATTATTTTGACGTACGGAGCCATGTAACTGTACAGCCTCCTCACCCAATTTACGTACCTATCCCGACTCTCAGAGTCACTCTCTTGCCAAAACACGACTTCTGCAATCTCGTACAGGTTACCATCTCTGTGAGGAAACGGAGTGGTAGACTTGGAAATTTCGTCCATTCTTCCCCCGAATGGCACGAAGAGGACCTGCCTGCCTTTCCCTTCCGCCTCCAGAAAATGTCTCCACATTCCTCTGAAACCTTTTCTGGAAATCGGTTTCTGAACGTAATTTGATTTCGATTTCACGAAAACTGCACTCGATTGTGTCCTGTTTAGGAGACTTTCGCGTGATTTCAAAGGAAATCCCGTGAAAAAGAGGGTTGATTCGATCCAGCTCATTTCAATGCAGTCTTCTCTTAGCAAACTCAGTTCCGAGAAATTTGCTTGCATCAAGTAGAGTAAGCTATCGACTCCACCTAAGTAGAGTGAAGAAAAAGTTGCCCCAATCGTAATCTCCTCGCCTTTTTCGCTCAGATTCGCCCTTCCTGCCAGGATTGTAATGAACAAATCTTTATCAATCTGAGGCGCAACGTGTTGCCAATGGTGAATCAAACTAGTCACATTTGGTTCCTAAGTCCTGTGGACTCGGAAAACAGTGACTCTTTCTGGAACATCCACCAGTTGTACCTTCCAGGCAGTTATTACACCGAAGCTAGCACCCCCACCGCCCCTAATCGCCCAGAAGATATCCTCGCCCATTGATTTTCTGTCGAGAATTCTGCCATGAACGTCGACTATTCTTACATTGATAACATTGTCTGCTGCTAGGCCGCATTTTATGAACAACGTGACATAGCCGCCTCCACTGAAGTGCCAACCTACGCCAACGGTTGGGTAAGTGCCGGCAGGAAAGCCTAAAACAGGGCTTTTTTCAGCAATTTTGTAATATAAAGAGCCAATTGACGCACCAGCTTCGATCCACGCAGTTTTATGGTTAACATCGACTGTTATTTCGCTAAGTTTGATCAAATCAATGATCACAAACGGGACGTCTGCTACGTAGGATAGTCCCTCGAAGTCATGGCCGCCACTTCGAGATCTGATTTGTATGTCGGTTTTCTTGGCGCAGAGTATGATAGGCGGGATTTGTGTAACACCCCGTTTTTTAAAAATCAAAATTTTTGCATTTCATGATTTTAGAAATTAAGATATCTCTTTTAAGGATTAAATGAAAAATTAATTGAAATCCTAAAGATATATAATTTTACGTAATTTATGAACTAATGTTTTCAATAAGTTGTACAGAGTTTTGCAGGATAGCTTACTGAGGAGATCGGACTCGATTGTGACTCACTCGACACGGTTTAATAAGATGATGAGATAAGTTAAAATGAAGTAAATCATAATAGAATTTAATGATAAATAATTTATCTAATAAATTATTAATATGAAAATAAGCTAATAATAGAGTAAAAGATATTTATAATAATAATGTTTATAGAGAATATGAGAAATATTATTTCTTGATTACTTTACAAAGAAGTGTACAAGGGTATTTATACAAGACATGAGTTAAACCTAATCTTAGTGGGCTAATAGATGAGGCCCATAAGTGACATGGGTTGGGCTTACATATGAATATATATACAATACTTTAAATATATTCCTAATATGCCCCCTCAAGATGGAGTACCATAGGATAATCCAATCTTGGATATAAGAAGCTGGAGGCGAGCACCCGAGAGGGGTTTGGTGAGAGCATCAACAAGTTGGTCGGCAGATGAGACATGGGAGACACGAATTTGAGCGGTTTTGATAAGATCACGAACAAAGTGAAAGTCAATTGCGATATGTTACATGCGCGAGTGAAAGACTGGGTTGGAGCATAGGTAGGTGGCCCCAATATTGTCACAGTAGATGGCGGGCACTTGCGCAATGAGTAAGTGTAGTTCTTTGAGTAGAGACCTCAACCATTGGATCTCAGAGGCAGCAGAGGCAATTGCTCGATATTCGGCTTCAGTAGATGAGCGAGCAACATATTTCTGTTTCTTGGAGGACCAAGAGATGGGATTTGCCCCTAAAAAAACAACATAGGCACTGGTGGAAGTGCGATCATCGTGATCGCCTGCCCAGTCGGTATCAGTAAAACAGTGGAGCGAGGACGAGGTGGAAGTCAGGTTGATTCCAGCACCTCTGGTGCCATTGAGGTAGCGAAGAAGACGTTTAGCAGCATTCCAGTGAGTGATAGTGGGAGCATGCATAAATTGAGATAGCTTGTGAACAAGAAAGGCAATATCAGGCCTATTGAGTTGAAGGTACTATAGGCTGCCGAGCACCTGGCGATATTGGGTGGAATCTGTGGGAGATGTGTCATCTGAAAGGGATAGGCGAGCAGAGGCAGATAGTGGGGTCTGAACAGGTTTAGATGCGAGCATGTTATATCGAGTGAGTAGGTCCACAACATACTTTCGTTGTGAGAGAAAACATGATTTGTTGGAGCGAAGAACTTCAACACCGAGAAAGTAGGAAAGAGGGCCAAGATCTTTCACAGAGAATTTTGTGCCGAGCTCGGCAGCCACGCGAGAAAGAAGGGGCGAGCTGTTTCCCGTGAGGATAAGGTCGTCAACACATACGAGAAAGTAGGCGAGCACTCCTGATTTGTTGTAGACAAATAAGGATTCATTAGAGTGTGTTGGAAGGAATCCAATGTTCTTCAAGAAGGTGCGGAGTGCATAGTACCAGGTACGAGGGGCCTGTTTTAAACCATATATGGACTTACGTAGTTTGCATACATAAGTTGGAAAGGTTTTGTCTTTGAATCCCGGAGGTTGGGCCATGAAGACTGTATCAGAGAGAGTGCCATGTAGGAAGGCATTGTTGACATCTAACTGTTGAAGAGGCCAGTTTTTGGTAATAGCAATACTAAGTACTGCTCGCACAGTGGCTGGCTTGACAACAGGGCTGAAAGTTTCAGTGAAGTCCTCACCCGGTCGTTGGTGGATACCTTTGGCGACCAGGCGAGCTTTGTACTTATCCAAGGTGCCATCTAGTTTTCGCTTTATGCGGAACACCCATTTCGAGCCAACAATGTTTTGAGAGCTCGCGGGAGGAACTAAGTCCTATGTTCCATTACGAAGAAGAGCATCAAATTCCGCAGACATTGGTTCTCGCCAGTGCTTATCCTTCAGAGCCTGAGAAATACAACTTGGTTCAACATCAGAGGATAGGATGGATGTAAGACCATACCTCGGATTAGGTTTGAATACTTGATTCTGGGAGCGAGTAACCATGCGAGGTGCAGGAGGTCAGAGAGGAGCATTGGTCAGCACAGGGGTGTTGGCGATGGGCAAGGCTTCAATTTGCTGGTTGGTCGGCTGAGTTATATGAGGTTGGTCCATCAGAGGTTGGTCGATTGGAGTAGTGGTGGTCGGCAGTGGGTTGGGGGCGAGGACAGGAGGTATAGGATTAGGAGGTGGAGGGGTCAAATTGAAGGACGAGGGTAAGACACTAGAAGAAGGGGAGCTGGTGGTCGCAGGATTAGATGTCTGTGTGGGAGGGGGGTTGGTGGAGAGGGGAAAGGTGTGCTCGACGAACTTGACATGGCGCGAGGTGTAGATGAGATTAGAGGAAAGGTCAAGGCAGAGGTAGGCACTCTGGGTGAGGGAGTACCCAATGAACACACACGGAGTGGACCGAGGATCAAGTTTGTGAGTGGTGTAAGGGCGAAGCCAGGGATAATAGAGGCAACCAAAAACACGTAATTTGGATAGGTTGGGAGGGCGACCAAGGAGTTTTTGGTAGGAGGACAGCATATTGAGGTTGACCTTAGGAAGGCGATTGATGATGTAGGTGGCCGAGCAGATAGCGTAAGGCCAATATGTGAGGGGCATGGAAGCATGATGGAGAAGGGTTAAGGCTGTGTCGACCACATGGCGATGGCGACGTTCGGATAAACCATTATGTTCTGGAGTGTGAGGAGGGGTAGTGAGGTGAGAGATTCCATGGGTTTGAATGAAGGAGCGAAGAGCAATGAATTCCCCACCGTTGTCGGAGTAAAGTGTTTTGATTGTGTTCCGATGGTAGTTTTCAACAAGATTTTTTAAATTGGTGAAGGTTGGTAAGATATCTGATTTTCTTTTTAGTAGATAGACCCATATATATTTGCTGAAGTGATCAACAAATATGACATAGTATTTGATGTTCTCAGTAGAGAGGACAGGAGACGACCACACATCAGAGAAAATGACATCAAGAGGTGTAGATGAAGTAATGTTAGAATCATAGAAGGGAGGTTTGTGACTTTGGATACAAGAACAAGAGTTACAATTGAAATGTTTTGAGGGTACATTGGATAAATTAAACTTGGATAGTGTGTGAGAGAGGATCTTGGTCGAAGGATGGCCAAGGCGAGCGTGTCAGGTGGTGGTGGTGAGATGTTGAGTGACAAGAGCTTATGGGGAGTGGTTGGATATTTATGCCGGCCATACGTACAAGTTATTTATATGACTCCCGAAGAGGAGAATGCTCCCCGAGTGACCATCTCGCACCTGAAAAGAAGATTGACCAAAAGTGATGTCAACATTATTATCGCGACAGAGATAAGAAACGGATATAAGGTTTCTCGATATGTTTGGAACGACCAAAATATTTTAAAAACGAAGAGAATCAAGTTGATCAAAGTGCATTGAGCCAGTGTGTGTGATATGTAAACCTTTACCGTCACCAATTTCCACAGTATCAGATCCATCAAAGGGTGAGTGCAGAGAGAGATTGACGAGGTCACTTGTGATGTGGTGGGAGGCTCCGGAGTCAAGTATCCAGTGTTCGGTAGGATGGGACGAGGAGGCTGAGTGGGCCGAGTAGGCAGGGCGAGCATCGAGTTTGGGGCGGTGAGAGGCTGGTGAGACGAGGCTGCCCTAAGAGTGTGGTCGCTGCTGACCTGTCGGCGGGGTGTAGTGCAAGGGTGCCGAGGGAGTTTCTGGGCAGGTGCGAGCAGTGTGGCCTGGTGCTCGACAGTATTGACACGTGCCAAGGTAAGGTCGCTATGTCGATTAGAGAGGACGAGCATCAGAGACTCTGGGTCTCGACTCAGCCCGCGAGGAGCGATGGTGGGTCTTGCCAACAGCTAGGGCTGATGCAGGGGCAAGTGCCGAGGATGGTCGCGAAGCAATTTAGGCTTCAGCACTTAGAAGTTTGTCGCATAGTTCAGCAAATGAGATCGGAGTCTCTCGACCTTGGATTGCATTGGCAATGTCATTGTAGGACTCATCAAGGCTTGTTAGAACTTGGAGGGTGACGTCCTCGGCATCAGAGGGAACGCCGAGGAGAGCCAGCTCGTCGACCACAGAGCGAACTTCCATGAGGAAGTCAGAAATTGATCGAGCACCTTTAGAGAGAGCACAAAACTTAGGTTTGAGGGCAAGGATGCGGCCTCGTGAGGGTTTTCCATACATGCTCTCAAGCATCGACCAGGCTTCACATGAGGTTTTTGTCGATGCAACAAAAGGAATTAGTTCCGGGGACATGGATCCAACCAAGGTTGAGAAAATGAGATTGTCTTGACATACCCATAGCTCGTGGGCAGGATTGGGAATGGTGGTGGTGGTGCCATCAGTGGCCGGAATTGTGGGAGGTGGGCATGGATGTGTGCCCAAAACATAGCCAAAGAGGTTGTGACCTGTGAGGAGAAGGCGGAGTTGGAAGGACCAGGCTCCATAGTTGGTGGAGGTGAGTTTCAAGGACATCTGTGCAAGACCCTTGAAAGTAATGAGAGAAGGTGACTGGTTTAGGGTGGCCATTGTATTGAGTTGAGCAGCGGAGAAAAGGATGAGCAACAGTGAGCTGGGTGTTTGAGACAGGCGGCGTCGGCAGCTAGAGTTTAGGAGCGGCGGCGGCTAGGGTTTGGATCAGGCGTGAGCCAAGTGACTCGATGATACCATATAGAGAATATGAGAAATATTATTTCTTGATTACTTTACAAAGAAGTGTACAAGGGTATTTATACAAGACATGAGTTAAACCTAATCTCAGTGGGCTAATAGATGAGGCCCATAAGTGACATGGGTTGGGCCTACATATGAATATATATACAATACTTTAAATATATTCCTAATAATGTTACATTAAATTCTGATATTCTTTTAAATTAAAATTTAACCAAGAACCAGGACTTTTAATTAAAACGCGGTGGAATGCGAAGAGTCTTTCTCTATTTAAAGGGGTGCGAAGAGTCATTCATTCTTACTTACGCATCTCTTCTCTGAAAGACTCATTTTTCTCAGAAACCCTCTCCTTCTCAAATGTTTCTCTCAAACATTTTCTTCTCAAATTTCATCATAAAAAAAAAAAATGGAATCTCCTCAACCAACGCCATTCCTCAAAGGATGAGAAGGCCTTCTATTTTTCACTATCATTCCACACAAAGCGTAAGATTCAGGCACGGAGCCTTTTTCTTGGTTTTAAAGAAATAAACCCATTTTTTTTTTTTAACAATGCATCCGGCTCTTGTAATTTTCTTATGATTCTTGTTGTGTGGTTACTGATTCATTTTATTTGGAGTATAAGAATGTTCTGGTGGTTGAGTTTTGTGTTGATTTCTTGTTAAACTTGTGGGATTTGAATACGGCTCATTGAAGATTATATTTAGATTTCATGATGTATTGCATGTGTGATCTCTTATGTACCGATTATTCCCTGGGTGGTTTGTGTTGAATTTCTTGTTGAACTTATGGATTTGCATACTAGGTGACTCATTGATGCTTATATTTAGATGGAGAAATTAGTATATAGGACATTTCACCTATAGAAACTCGAAATAAAGACAAAAAATTTTAAAGTTAGGAAGAAGGACAATTTGATTTATAAAAGTACAATTTTAACCTCCGTTTATAAATAAAATCGAAATTTGCATATTCAATTAAGATAAAATAGAAAATTCAAAACAGGAGCTGATGAAATATTAAATTCCCGGAAATCTCGATCATAATTGCGTTCGAAATTTCAAACTTTCCTAAATATCCATCGGTCATAATCTCTGTCATAATTGCGTTCGAAATATTAAATTCCCGAATATACAATCTTAAACAATTTGGATGGAAAACCATAGCAACAAAAAAAAAAAAATGCATATGATGTAATTAATTCAGTAACGTGGAACGTTTTCTATGGAATATATGCGCACGTATATGTCAAACAAATATGCACATTGAGATATGTGCAGTATGGAATGCAAAATACACCATTTTTTTCTATATTTATGATTACTACGATAATCATAGTATTATTACGTGAATCATTTGGTTATAGATGTTAACTATAAAAAATATTATTATAATATTGACGTGTACATATTGTGTACATATTATGCAAACGTGGATATCAAAATAAACTATTCATTTTAAAATTTTTAATTATAATATTATTTATAGAAAAAAATTACCATTGAATATCAGTATGTTTGAAAATGTCAAAAATATATTGTTGGTTTGGATTACGTGAGATAATTGTGGGGAGTAGTGGATATATTTAAATTTAATAATATTAATTGTGATTGATAAATTATAATCTTTTAACATTACTTTTATAATTGTATGGATTATTTTAATATGAAATTAATTATTATGATATTCCATGATTTTATTCGATGTCATAGAAAACATTATATTATGGGTTGAGTTAACTATATATGGCCCTAACATAAGTAATTAATGAATACATATCTAGTTACTGCATATATTGAAATATATGCTAAACATTTAATGCACATGTGTAAATATAAGTTGAATATAAGCTAAACCTGTAAATCATATTCTAAAAAACAAAATATACTCTAAGCAAAAAAAACAATATGGAAGAAGACAATATGGGCCACATACCGATTACTTCGTTAACAATGTCTTCGAACTTTGAAGATTGTTGAACACGGATCAACTTGGTTTTCTCCTCGAATTCGAACTTTAAAATCACAGCATATTCCATTTCTGATTCAGTAAACCCTAAATCGAATAATATAAAATAGGGGCGAATTAGAAAAGATCGAAGATCGTGTTGGACAGGGTATATATTGGAAGAACAATGAACCAATCGAATTATTGATTATTGAATTAAAACAACACGGAATAAAATTGCATACCTTGATAATGGAATGGTTCTCGGATGAGATTTAGAAACTCAAAATTAACTCTATTTTGGATAGTTCGGTGATGATCGCATATCGCAGATGGGATTTGCAGATCGAATTATTGATTATCGCAGATGGAATTTGCAGATGGAATTATTGCATCAACACCGAATTCATACATTCACAATGGAATGATTCTGGTATCGAAGATAGCGCAAATGGGATTTGCAAATCGAATTATTAATTATCGTAGATGGGATTTGCAGCAACACCGAATTCGTAACTTCAAAACGGAATGTTTCTGGTATAGAAGATATCATTGTTGACCATGAAATGATTTAAATTTAAAATATAATTTTAATTTTAATTTACAATTTGATTTAAAATTAAAAATCTTAATTTTAATTTAAATTATTGTTTTAATTTAAATTATTGGTGTGAGGAAAGAATAAGGGTATAATTGCAATGACAAAAATAGATTTTCAGTTACCACAATACACATATATATTTGTCTCAAAAACTTCTCAACCTATTTTAAAATAACATCCATGGCCTCAAACGATATCCATAACATAAGGAAAAGTGTTCATTAAGAAAAATGGACTCAAATCACCTGCAATGACAAATACGACCTGCAATCTAAATAGAGTTTAATTAAGACTGCAATGACAAATACGACATGCAATCTAAATAGAGTTTAATTAAGATTAGGGACAATCCTATAGATACAACTAGGAAAAGAGACAAAAAATTATAGTATTAGGATTAAGGTCAAATTGATAACCTTACTTTCAAAAAAAGTACCGTCCCTTTTCCAATGTTTTTAGCTCAAACTCTTTTATCGCACCGCATTGAGGTACTTTCAAACCTGGGATATGAGGTTAAAATGTTTGAGGTGTTTTCAATTTTATGTGATTTTTCTTTGAGGCACTGTACTGTACAGAGGTGAAAAACTGTCTTGTTTTTTGGTTGAGGTTATAAAAATTCCCTCACATAGCTAGCTTCGTTTTTTTGGGCTAATTTTCGACTATGTTAACTTACTGTGTCTTGGCTTTCATAAGAATTTTATCTAAGACACATTTGGATTTATATTATATTTTTAATAATTTTTCTAACATACCGTGTTTCTTCTTTATAAACGTAGACTGTGTGTTTTGATGCTCAAAAGAAATGCATGCTTAAATAGCAATGTATAAAATTAAAATGTAATGTTTACATGGATATTACTACTGTCCTTATAGTTGTGTCTTATAGTTGTGTAGAATTTGGCCTTACATTTTTATAAGAAACGAAAAAGCTTTGACAAATTCTAGAAGATTTCTTGTCACAGTCCATTTTCGGGTCTTGTATTTTCAATGGTCTTACAAAATTTATAAGTAATATTCTATAAGTTATCTTTTAATGAAAATTTTATTATGTGCACCACTCTATGTTTGGAGTCTACTGTACTGTGAAGAATAAAAACAAGTTAAGTAAGATTATTAGTTAGAGTAGTTAGTTGTAACTCATTTGTTAGTTGTAACTCCTCTTTTGTAAATCCCTCTCTTATATATAAGAGGGGTGATAATTCAATTTGATCATGTAATTCCAATCTAAATTCTCTCAATATGCACTCTATCCAATTTCTTCTCGTTATAAAATTCCACATGGTATCAGAGTTGTGTATCGATTAATTTATGATCGATTAAATATGTTCGTCGATCTAGGTACGTTTCCGCAATTCAGTTTGAATGAATCTTTTGAGTTCTATACTCATTATTGAGTTTTATACTCATTTCTGCCAAATCTTTGATGGATTTGGATTTATATCCAATTTTTTCTCTTTTCGAGATTTCTTCTTTACGGGTTTTATGCTCATGATTTTTTTTGGATTCGATTTTCTCTTGATTCGAATTCTTGGAGTTCTATACTCATTTTTTTTAGTTTCTTGAGTTTTATACTCATTTCTTTGCGAGTTTTATGCTCGTGAGTTTTATATTCGATTTCATGTTGATTCGAAATCGAATTCTTTAGAGTTCTATACTCAATCTAGTCTTTTCTCTTCGTGTATATCACGATTCTACTTTTTTTTTTTTTTTTTGAAATATTGGTGAAAATTTCACCATTGATTAGATGCATGGGTTGCATCTTTTGTCTACTCTCTAGTCTCTACATCAATGTTCAAATGTTCAATTTGGTGTGAGATTCTATTCTCGAAGGCCACCTCTTCATTGCGGATATCATTGCACTCACATCGTGCTACTCGTAATGATTTGGAGTTTTTTTTAACAACAAGTTCAAGATGTGCTTGATTACCATCCATGCTCATCTTGTGGGAGGGTGTGAAGAATAAAAACAAGTTAAGTAAGATTATTAGTTAGAGTAGTTAGTTGTAACTCATTTGTTAGTTGTAACTCCTCTTTTGTAAATCCCTCTCTTATATATAAGAGGGGTGATAATTCAATTTGATCATGTAATTCCAATCTAAATTCTCTCAATATGCACTCTATCCAATTTCTTCTCGTTATGAAATTCCACATGTACAAAGATTATGAATTTTAAGAATTTCTATGATTTATGATAAATAATTTACTACAGACAATTTAAACGTATGAAATGAATTTAACAAAATTTTGTGAATAAATTATTTATTGAAAATTTAATATCTTTCCAGAATAAACAAATTTGAATTATATGTGTATTTGAAACATTTTTATAATCCACTTTAAAGGTGCTTAGGAAATTATTTTGGAGCACTCCGAAGTAAATCACTTGCATCTACATTGTACTTTGCACTTTTAATGCAAACATCACTGTTGATAGTAGTCGCTCTTGTTTGTGCATACTCGGATGTATGAAATTTGTAGTCATTTACATAACACCGGTTATATATGTCCTGACATGACGTAGTGATCTCGGGTTGTATGACTGCACCTGTAATTCAAATTAACATTAACCATATATACTAATAATAATTACAACACTTAAATGGTACTCATATAATCTTGGAACCATCCGGAAAAATTACTTTGAATATTGACATTTATGTCTGCATCTCTAGTGATGATTTGTTCTTCCTGTCATTAATAAATATTTACTCGTAAGAAGTAGTGTTTAATTAAATGATACATTCATACATATAGGAACTACCTATCGAATGTAGAGTTGAACTTTTTCCCAATTTAATAACACGTATGTACAATTGGAGCCTCTACTTACTGCTATAATTAACAGGTGACCGTCAAAGACGACAATGAGACACCATCCTCTCACAAAATAGCCAATTTCAATTTTTGTGTTCCATTTTTAATTTCTACCATCACCTAGTTAGTTAGAGAGGATATGGAAATGTATTCATTTTTTAATTCTTTCTTTAAGAGAAAGAGTCTCTTCAAAAAAATTAGCTCACTTATAGGTTTTATTCAGTGCAATAACGGAAGAATAGTAATCTTTATTTACACTACTATAGTATAGTGGTACCAGATAACTATTACAATGCCTTATTCAAAACCATATACAAGATTCAAAACCATATACAAGAGGACTTATTGACATGAAAGTAAAAGAAAGGATACATAGACGAATGCTTGTGTTCAAACAAATATATATCTCAATCTCCTTCCTTTGTGTGCAGGGGCGGAATGCTCTGTTCATTCCTGAAGAAATCTTCTGGATCGACAATTGTTTTCACACGAACAAGCCTTTCGAAATTGTTGTTAAAATATTTCATACCCCAAATACTTGCTTGTGCATAACTTGTCTTTCCTTCATTGCTATTAACTCCAATGTCAAGATCTCTGTAATTCAAGTAGGAGGCCCTTGGGGAGTTTGAAACATAAGGAGTTAAGTAACTGTAAAGTCTCCTACTCCAACTTATATACCTTTCTGAATTTCTAGCCTCCTGTTCTTGCCAATATACATATTGAGAAAGTTTGAACAAATTACCCGCCCTGTGAGGAAACGGAATGTCCGAGTCAGAAATCTCCGCCATTCTTCCACCATACGGCGTAAAGAAGACCGCGGAATCCTCGGCTTCTGGCTCATAACCATATCTCAAGATGCCCTCAATCCCATTCTCAGGAATGGGACTCTGTACATAATTTGATTTTCCTTTCATATATGTTTTGGGATACGACCTGTTAATAAAAATATCTAGTGATTCTGTCGGAAACCCCTGCAAATATAAGATGGATTGGATCCAGCTCATTTCGGTACAGTCTTCTCTCACCAAACCCAACTCGGGGAAACTTTCTTGCATCAGTGGGAGTAATCGTTCAACCCCGCCGAGAAAAAGTGAGTAGAAAGAAGCGCCGATTGAAATATTTCGTCCGGAATATGCCCGTCCTGTAAGGTAACTCGTCCTTCCGGCTTGGATTGAGATAAACAAATCTTTGTCCAATCCAGGAGCGACGTATTGCCAACGATGAATGAGTCTGGTTGCATTTTGTTCAAGAGTCTTATGAATTGCAAAAACAGTGACTCTTTCTGGAACATCAACCAGTTGCACCTTCCAGGCAAGGATTACTCCGAAGCTCGCACCTCCACCGCCTCTAATCGCCCAGAACAGATCCTCGCCCATTGATTTTCTGTCGAGAATTCTACCTTTAACGTCGACTATTCTTGCATCCATTATATTATCTGCTGCAAGACCATATTTTCTCATCAATGGGCCGTAGCCTCCTCCACTGAAGTGTCCAACTAAGCCAACGGTTGGGCAAACTCCGGCGGGAAACCCTAGAGTCGGGCTTTTCTCCGCGATCCTGTAATATAAAGAGCCAATGGTTGCACCAGCTCCTACCCATGCAGTTTTGGCCTCAACATCAACTGTTATTTCACTAAGCTTGATCAAATCAATGACTGCAAACGGGACGTTTGATACGTAGGATAATCCCTCAAGGTCATGGCCGCCACTTCGCGTTCTAATTTGGATGTCATTTTCTTCAGCACAGTGTATAATAGGCGGGATCTGGGATTCGTATTCCGGGGTTATAATAACTTGGGGTTTTGGGGTAGAGCGTGACGAGAATCTCAGATTCCAGATGGTGAAGTTGAGGGTGGAAGAGTAATTTGAGTTGGTTGGAGTGTAAACAAGGTTGGAAATGGAGTAGTAGTTGGGGAATTCTTCGGTAAGGCATTCGAGAAAATCTTCATGATCATCGGCAAAAGCTGTCGATGAGCATGAAGATATGAGAATAAGGATGAATGTAAGTGAATGTATGCTTGCAATCTTCATGATTTTGAGATGAGTGTATGTGTACATCTATTTATAAGGCTTAAATTCTTCTTAGGGGAAAAGTACTTGTTGGAATAAACTTTGAATTTTAATTACATCAATTTTCTTTAAGTACTTTAATTTCAAATATAAGTTTCAATCCATTCTAGAATAAAAGAAAAAAGATCAATTCCGTTGTAAACTTTTCTATTTTAGCCGCTAACTTCAAAACCACGTTCTTGGAATATATACTATATCTCGGTATGCATTCAATTTGACTCTGTCTAGTAGTTACATAACGACTTTTAATGACACTACAAAATTGATCTATAATGACTAAATTCTGTCATTATAACTTCTCGATCTAGCTAAAAGTTTTTAAAGACATAAATTGACTCTTAATTAGTAACAGATTCTGTCATTAATTTTCAATATCATGTCACTAAGACTTTTAACTAGAGAAACGATAATAAGAATATTTTGTCATTAAAAATCAATTTTCTTGTAGTGTGAGGCGATCCCTGCACGATCCTCCTGGAAAAACGTTATTATTTACGTAATATTTTCAATTAATTTTGCTTATGAATTTTTAACCAATTTAATTTGTATTCTACATGTGATATTGATGTAGGTCTAAATTTTATTTTCAATCTCCTTGAGGAGTCGTCAAAGATCAGAAATCAAGTTTTGAGATCAATTTTGAAGCTTTGTAAAGTCAGTTGATTAGTTGAAAATAAAGAAGATAAGCTTGTGACATGGCTAGGAGAACAAAACGTTTTAACACCAAATTCTTCAGTTTTTGCGTGGTTCTGCGACCTGTTCTTATGCATTGCTGAATAGTTTTTCGTAAGGCTCAAGAAACTGGGTCCTAAAATACCCCTTGTAAAATAGACTATTTGTATATCGATGGGTTGAGTACTACATGTACTTGTGGTTATATGAAACATTCTTTACCATTCAAAAAAAAAAGAGGGGGAGGGGCAATGACGGAGGCACCAAGGGCCCGGGGGCAGTGGACCCCCCACCAATTTTGTAAAAAAATCAAGGGTATTTTAGTAATTTTACACATATATATATTTAAATAATTAAAAATTAAATATATGGTAATATGTGCCCTTGTACACGCAATTTTCTCTGGCCCAATACTGTACACGCAATTTTCATTATAAAATTCTCAACCTATTTCCCTTCTTTCATTCAGGGCGTTTATATATTATAATCCTCAACTCCTCCACTCCTCCAAGGTAATAATTTTTTATATTATTAATTTAATTATATATATTCTTTATTGTTTTAATTAGTTTATAATTAAATTTATTTCTAGTCTTTTGTCTCCTTGTTGAATTTTAAATTTATAGGATTCTTCATATTTAAAGATCAAGAATATATATACACCTTGTTGTTACTCTATTTTCTATAATTATAGAGCAAAAATTTATTGGATTGTGAATTTTGTGACATCATGTGATAGGAGAAATAATTATTTATTTATGTAACTTAAATTATAGTTATTAATTAATGTTCATGCTTTATGTTATTTTTAGATGTTAATGTAATTAAATTTATCATTTTTATTATATAAATAGTAGTAGTACTTCATGAGCTTATTTTAAATTTTCACTTTTTAATTTTTTTTTAGTGTTATTTTTTGGGCACCCCGACTTAAAAATCCTGGCTCCGTCACTGGGGAGGGGGAAACAGATACTCTCTACGTCTATTGATTAGTTGGGCACGTGTTTTAAAAAATGAAAGTTTGAGTGTTGAAATAAAGTATTGTGTGTGAGTAATTTTTTTCCGTTTTATAAGGAAATGAGAATTATAAAAATAGACATATAAAAAAGGAAAGTGAAAATTAAAAAAATAGAAAAATTTATAATAGATCGAAAATTTAATTTAGTTATTTTAACCAGCCTTGGATTGATGGAAGTTGTTTCCAGAACTTTCTATCATCATAAATTTGCAGGTATATCAAAGCAAGGAATGGGTTGAAACCAATACTGATCGACATTCACTACACAATGCCAAAGTTGAGGGAAAATCATAAGTTTCAATTTCAGATTTTATATTGCAACTCTTGTAGAATCACTTTTGTAATTACATCGATCTCGGTGGGTTCTCAATATTAATAAGAGTTCAGTGCCTCTCTGTTAGTATAGATTAATTTTATCACATCTCTACTTTTAAATAAGATGAAAATATTTCATTTGTGTTATGAATATTGATTCTATTTTTCATCTAAATTTTCAATTGTTATGAAGATATCAATCTTCATTCATAAATGTACACTGCCAATTTTATAATCGGATTAGGGAAAAAAGTGTTTTTTAAAAAGTCAAAGATCAAAATTGCAAATACTATACAAACTTTTTCCCTCAGAATTAAACCAAAATGTCCAAACGTCAAACATAACCAGCTTATTTCACGAGTCTAAACCATTAATCCACTCAAATCCCAATCTCAGTCTTTTAAAATTTTCTGAAACTTGTCATTTTCACTAATTTAACTATTTAACCAAAACCAAAAATTAATCTAATTACTTAAGTCAAACTTATTCATCGTTTAAATATTTTTTTGTCGGAGCATGACCAAAGGCGCACTTAAACAAAGATGGACATGATCTTAGGCGTTTTGAGATTGTTGTACTAGTAATTGGTATTAGAAACAGATCTCATTTGATAGTATCAAAAAGAGTTTAACATAGTAAATAACACGAAAAAAATTACGAGTTGCAAGTTGAAAATAGAGTTATCGTACATGTTGCAAATTGATATTAATCGTGTTACATTTTAGTGGCCCAAATTATTTATGAAAAGCAAAACTTAGTACGGAGTAGTTCGGAACAACATCCAATTTATTATTTTGACCCAACACACCCTAGAATCAATTTTAATTAATTTTAAAAAGTTGTAACTAACGGCTTAAAATAAAAGTGATTCTGGATTGTAGGCTCGAAATTGAAAAACTACAGAGGCGGAATGCTCTGTTCGTTGTTGAAGAAATTCTCAGGATCAACGACGGTCTTGACCCGAACAAGGCGATCGAAATTGTTGTTGAAATATTTGTTTCCCCAGATGCTTGCTCGTGCATAACTAGTCCTCCCTACATTGTTGTTAACTCCAAGGTCGAGATCTCTGTAGTTGAAGTATGCAGCCCTCGGGGAGCTGGACACGTACGGAGCCATGTAACTGTACAGCCTCCTCACCCAATCTACGTACCTATCCCGACTCTCAGAGTCGCTCTCTTGCCAAAACACGACTTCTGCAATTTCGTACAGGTTACCATCTCTGTGAGGAAACGGAGTGGCGGACTCAGAAATTTCGTTCATTCTTCCTCCGAATGGCACGAAGAGGACCTGCCCGCCTTTCCCTTCCGCCTCAAGAAAATGTCTCCACATTCCTTTGAACCCTTTTCTGGAAATCGGTTTCTGAACGTAATCTGATTTCGCTTTCACGAAAACTGCACTCGATTGTGTCCTGTTTAGGAGACTTTCGCGGGGTTTCAAAGGAAATCCCGCGAAAAAGAGCGTTGATTCGATCCAGCTCATTTCGATGCAGTCTTCTCTTACCAAACTCAGCTCCGGGAAGTTTTCTTGCATCAAGTTGAGTAAGCTATCGACTCCACCTAAGTAGACTGAAGAAAAAGTTGCCCCAATCGTAATCTCCTCCCCTTTTTCGCTCGGATTCGCCCTTCCTGCCAGGATTGTAATGAACAAGTCTTTATCAATCCGAGGCGCAACGTGTTGCCAACGATGAATCAAACTAGTCACATTTGGTTCCTGAGTCCTCTGGACTCGGAAAACAGTGACTCTTTCTGGAACATCCACCAGTTTTACCTTCCAGGCAGTTATTACACCGAAGCTGGCACCCCCACCGCCTCTGATCGCCCAGAAGAGATCCTCGCCCATTGATTTTCTGTCGAGAATTCTGCCATGAACGTCGACTATTCTTGCATCGATAACATTGTCTGCTGCCAGGCCGTATTTTCTGAACAACGTGCCGTAGCCGCCTCCACTGAAGTGCCCACCTACGCCAACGGTTGGACAAGTGCCGGCAGGAAAGGCTAGAACAGGGCTTTTTTCAGCAATTTTGTAATATAAAGAGCCAATCGACGCACCAGCTTCGATCCACGCAGTTTTATCGTTAACATCGACTGTTATTTCGCTAAGTTTGATCAAATCAATGATCACAAACGGGACGTCTGCTACGTAGGATAGTCCCTCGAAGTCATGGCCGCCACTTCGAGTTCTGATTTGTATGTCGTTTTTCTTGGCGCAGAGTATGATAGGCGGGATTTGGGATTCGTGTTCTGGGGTTATAATCGCGTGTGGTTTAGGGGTGGATTTTGAGGTGAATCTTAGGTTCCAGATGGAAAATTGTAGAACAGAATCGTAGGATGAGTTGGATGGGGTGTAGACATAATTGGAAATAGAGTAGTTGTTGTAATTTTTGGACAAACATTCAAGAAAATCATCATGTTGATTATGTTTAGAAGCTACAAGTGAGCAAGAAAAGATGACCAGAAGAAAGAATGTAAGAGTTGAAACGCTTGAACTGCAGATCTTCATGATCTACAGATGAGTAGTTCGTGTTAATTTGTGGGTCTTAGTTTATGCTATAGTTGGGGGGAGGGGGCTAGCTATTAAAGAAGTTGCAAATGAATCAAATCTTTTTTGGTCCCTTAATTTACATCTTTTTTTTTAAATTGTCTTAAACAAAATAAACACACGAATTAAGTTTCAATTATTTATATATGTACCAATCTTCAGAACATAGTCGTTTTTAGTTAGCAACTTCACCGGAATCGACCACCCATGTGTCGAACACATGACCAAAAACAACGTCGTTTTGAGAATTCTAACAACTTTAGGACGAAATTAGTACATATAAAAAATATTATATTCCCAATTTCAAAAGTTTTTCAAAGTATCTTTTAAAATAAATTTATTTTCGGTTGAATCAATTTAAACCACTTTTTTTCTAGTCAAGTAAAACAAAAGTCCGGACGCGACTCATAATTGGGGTGTTGAGCTTCAAAGAAGACTGCCGTCGTATACTGGATGGGAGTAACGTATTAACGCATCCACTATTAATAATTAGTTGTAACAAAATAATTCAATGATAATGCATATATACCCATCTCTTTATTTCAAGGATGTTATTGTTTTTTTTTTCTTTCTAAATTACAAGTCACTGTGTAAACATGAATATTTGTCATAGTGAAAAGAAATAAAATCAAAGATATAATATATTATCAAATTAAAGACACTCCTTATAACTCAATTTGCAAAAATAATTAACAAATGATTTGAATTCCATAAAAAATATGCACATATCTTTGAACTAAATTTTTTTAAAAGTAGATAAAGTAAGGGTATTGCGAAATTTATATATATATATATGTTGTACAAGTCCATTTATAACACCCACCAGTGGATGGGTGCCCAGTAATGGGCACCTACCACTTTGACAAGTAATTGTCTTGTGTAACTTTTAAAATTAATTATATATATATATATATATAATTAATTTATTTATTGTATATGATCGGAAAATGATATAGTGTCCACCGCCTAGTTGGCATGCCCACGTCAATAAAAAAAAAATTTATATTTAATTTAAATTTAATGTCATATTAATATTTTATTTCATCTTTTTTTAAATTGTAAAAAAAAATTTACAATTTAATTTAATATTATTTCTATCAAATCACACACGTCATTAATTTTTTCTCATATCTTTCATTGCCATTAATTTTTTTCTCAGAATCTCTTCTCCACAAAATTAAAATTAATCTCTTCTCTACAAAATAAAAATTAATCTCATTGTCATATATAACAACATTTTAGAATATAGACTTTTGTTATCAAATGAGAATTTCATTCATCACCGACCTCATTAAATGTTTTGATAATTCATTCAATAAATCAACTAAATGTCGACAAAGTGAGGAAATATAAAAAATCCGCTAAAATCGGTCTCTAAAAACAAACAACTTGATTTTGATACCGATTTGAGACCGCTAAAATCGGTCTCTAAACACAACCGCCTGATTTGGGACCGAAAAATTGGTCTCTACTGTTTAAAATTATCTATATATACAATATTAGGGATAATATTTTAAAATTTTGTATCTTTAAATATTATTCATATCTCTTTAATAGCTAATCTGATATGTCTCTCCCAACGATGGACAAATATTTCTATTCTCCTAAATTCGATTCCTCTATCTCGAACAAAGTCATAGAGCCAGATTCGTTGGAAGTGAAGACGGTGGTGCCCGATTCAATTGATTTAGAGATCGTAGTGCCTGCTTTAGTTGATTTAGAGGATGTAGTGAAAGATTCCACAGATTCAGATAGCGTAGTAAAAGATTCTTTTTCGGATGTGGATACTTTGTCCAAGCTTAAAGGATTCTCTCCTGATCCCGACGGTAAGTGATCGATTCACATACGTATAAAACATTTATACCAATTAAAGACTGAATTTTTGGTCTCCAATTAAAATTGAAAATCAGAATTTTAATTTCGGTTTAGAGACTGATATTCGGTGGCTAAGTGGTCTGAAAAACATAATATTAAAGACCGAACTGAAAACAGTCTCTAAACGAGCGATCAAAATTGGTAGTCAATTAAAATTTTGGAATTCAGAATTTTTGATACCAATTAAAGACTGAATTATCGGTCTCTAAACAAAAATCAAAATTTTAATTTCGGTTTAGAGACCGAAATTCGGTCTCTAAGCGGTCTGAAAACATAATATTAAAGACCGAACTGAAAACAGTCTCAAAATTCGAATTTTGTTCGGATCGGTCTCAAATTGATGCATTTTTTGTAGTGAATGATGTTTTCAAAAAAAATGAATATACTAAATTGAGTAACAATTTGAGTAATTTGTTGGCATGTAATTAAGTTAAATTATTTTTGTTGGATCCGGTTTACGCCGTGTAAACTGCAATATCAAAAATATCAGAATAATCAGAAAAACATAAAGAATACCTCAAATAAGTCGAGTCAAGGGAATCCCTTTTCCCGCAGAACAGAATACGCCCAGGATAGTGCTCGACTGTTACGGCGTTCCGTTCCCAAAGGTAAAACGACTTTCACTTCCTATACAGTAGCACCACTGTATAAGAAGTATCGGTGAACGTACTTAGATACGAACTGAACACTCTTCGGATATGAATCCGTCACAAGAAAGAACAGTGTAAGGCTTTCGGGAGCTCAGTACACTGTGTAGGGACGAGAGGAGAGTAGAAAGGTTGAGGGGCGAATTTCAGCGTAAGGATGTATGAGGGAAGAGTCTGATATTTATAGGCAGAATAAACCCTAGGAGGGCTGTTGGAAAACGCGTGGGCCAGGCCCGATTCTTGGGAATATATTGCGAAAATATCGCAGCGGTTGAGATAATATCTCGTACGTGGATAAGTCTTGAAGACCGAATCTTGAAGACCAAGTTTGAGACTTCCAGATAATTCTGGAACATTCTTGAAGTAGTTCGAATGGACCGAGCCCATTCCCCACATTCTCAAACTTCAAAGTTGAAACTCTTCAACTTCAACAATTAATTTCTCACTCACCTTAACTCGGTTTTGAGATATTAAATATACCACGTTCATCTACTCCGCGAGTAGATCGACTATGTCACGTTCAATTATTTCTTAATTAACGTTTAGTCCGTCTAATTAATTAAATTAGATCAGGGTGTCAAAACCCAATTAATTCCCATTAATTCCAACAATCCCCCACATGAGTGAAAATCGTATCTATAGAACATCAGACTCAGTGTTCAGTTCGAGTGAGATCTCCGTGCGTCCGGATAAGTGGTTTTTGGCCTTAAACTTTCCGTATCCAAACACTATCGGATATACCGGCGGCTTAGTGGACGCGATGCCTTGAACTACTCCTCCATAGTGTATACCTAGACAACAGTGTCAGCACACTTCAATCTCGTCTTTGTAACGTTCTCACGTTTTTGTCCGTTTTGGCCATGGACGTCCTTTGTATTCATAAATGTTTGGTCGAAGCGGCCCTCACTTCTCATTTATATAGGTAACTTCCTTTCGAGTATCCCGTTATACTCTAGGAATCATTAAGAGTCGAAGACTCAGCCTTTACCACATCTTACGGGTTGTTAACACTTGAGATAGTGCTGTTCGGAATAGTCGTAATTTTCAAGTGTTTTATCACTAACCTCCACAGCTTCGTTTTCCCATTGAACCAAGTTCTTGGGATCTCCAGTCATCATGGTTGGGTTACCACTGCTTTGGTTTTTATTGTGGGTTTTAGACCCATTCCTTCTACCAGCTTGTTCAATTGATCTCGGTTTATGCTCTTCGTGAGCGGATCCGCTATATTGTCCTTCGTATTGACATAATCAATGGACATTACTCCAGTGGAGATCAATTCTCTAACGGATTTGTGTCGACGACGTATGTGTCTCGACTTTCCGTTGTACATGACATTCGAAGCTCTCCCAATGGCAGCTTGACTGTCACAGTGTACCGTCACCGCAGGTACCAGCTTTTTCCAACATGGAATGTCTTCCAGAAAATTACGCAACCATTCAGCCTCTGCAGCGGCTAGGTCTAACGCTATAAATTCTGATTCCATTGTGGAACGAGCAATACACGTTTGTTTCTTGGACCTCCACGACACTGCTGCTCCTCCAATAGTGAATACATATCCACTGGTGGATAGCGAGTCTTTCGTGTCTGATATCCAATTTGCATCACTGTTGTTGGTGTATACTGTAAAGCAAACTTTTAGTGGGCTTTTGTGACGTATATTCGATTTCCTTTTATCTGAAATAAATGATTTTTCACATTATTGCATTCTTTGTGATTACTTGTATGTCTGCTTATCTTGCATTGTAGATGATGTGGTGGGTTTGTAGTCACACAGAATATCACATTGTCAGTTCCTTGTAAGATATAAACAGTATTCACAACTGAGATAGTTATGGACAAAACTATTGGTTTAAGTTGTAGTATAAACTTGTTAGTGGTTTGTCTTGGCCATTAGTTTATACTAGTGCGCTGTGGCGTATTGAATGGATCACAGATAAGACATGTTCTTCTGTTCTGACTGTTATGAAGAACTAGAAGTCTTGGTGACTTTTATGATTCTTAACCCTAAGTGTGATATTTAGATGTGTGGGGTGCTTGTTCACTACTTTGATGTACCATAGGTGAGAATCTTGATAGATTCTTCACGCTCTGTATTTTGGGTAGTGGCATCGCTCGCATGATGTCTACTTATTGGCATTAGGGCACCGTGTCCTGTACATCCAGGCTGATGATGTCCCCTTGAGGAAACTCATAAAGGATTGTCGTATTAAACCCTGCAGGTGGATTTAATCCGTACGACAACAAGGTTGAGTGGTACTACTCAAGGAATTATAGTAATTAATTATTTAAAAAAGTCGGGAGCTTTAATAATTAATGGACGTGCGATATCTTAAACACGGGGAATTATAAAGTCTAATAGAAGCCCTGATTCGGTTCGGGATAGGACGGGAGTGCAACATTAATTCTCTAGTGGAATGAATTAATATTCTCGGGCCAAATTATATGTTTTGGGCTGAACATAAGAGTATTTGGGCCTGTAAGAAGCCCAAGCCCTATACCTTCTAATGGATCCCTAGTCTGGCCCATGAAACTTATGGAAATTATAAATAGGAGCCCTAATTCAGTTTTGAAACCCTAGCACACACGAAATAGAGAAAAACGGTTAGGGTTTCAAGGAGACGAAATTGAGGCACCTTCTCCACGTTTGATAGCACGCCGTCCACCCGGTGTTCGAGCGAAGTTGGGAGACAGACTAGAAGATCTGTAGATTGGAATCAACGCCTCGATCTTCAAGGGTAACGGATCTAAACTATGTTTTAGAAGCATGTTTAGGTTTTATTTATTTATTTATACGTTTGGCATCCGACAACGATCCTGGTGACGGACCGCCTTCGCCGGCGTGTTCCAGCAATTGGTATCAGAGCCTGGATTCGTGGATTGTTGGCTCTGCCTGAAACGTATGATTGTATGATTCAATTTATTTTGTTTCATGTATGTATGCGTTTCTGTTGGTTAATTTTTTTTATTCTTCTATCGCAACCCTAGTGTTATGTAATCGTTTTTCTCACCAGATAATAAGTGTGGGTAGTATAGGACTATTTCATAGATCACTGTAGTAGGGTTTTGCTCGTTTATATTGTAATTTTTGATCGTGAGAACGGGCGGTGTCGATGGAAGATCTGAAAACAGTAATCTGAGTTTTTCGGGTTATGGCCTTGGATGGTGAAAACTGTTTTGGCCATAACTTTTGACTCGGGTGTCCGTTTTCAGCCCACAAGACCTTTTCGGAAACGTCTCGACGAGATCTACAGGAATCACAGCTATGCTGTGACGACGAGTGGCGAGGCCTAATTAAAACGTCTTGATGAAGTTTTCTGCCAGTTTTAGTCGGTGGACGCGTATTCGAGTTTTTTGCATTGCGTGAGAGGCCGATGCGAGACATCCGTCCGCGCCACTGTTTTATCATTGTAATAGCTTATTGTAGGCTGTTTTTTGATAGGTTTTTCAAGGGGTTGCGATAGATGTGCATTTATTTATTTATTTTTACCTCTATTTATCGCATCTTGTTATGATTGGCATGCTTGTATTATTTAGTTAATTTGTTATGCCTGTGAATAATCTTCAAAGTTTAAATGACTAAGTGAGATAATTGAATTTTAATTAATTTATAGGCCTCCACAATTGGTCTTTAAGTAAGGTGTATGTTGCTCGTGGGACCTTGGGAGTCTTCCCCTAACGGGTGCAACATTCACGAGGTTACTAGTTAAGACTTCTAATAAAACTGTTTTAATCTTTAGATGAAGTGTGTGATCTTCCCTAACGGATGTGTCATCCATGAGTTCATCGGTAAAGAATAATTCAAGATAACTGTTGTTAAATTGTGGTCATCACTTAGATGTGAATTTGAATATAACCCCCCAACGGGGTCACTGTTCTAGTTCACATGGCCAGTTAAAGTTCGACTGTTAATTTCATTCGTCATAAGGATAAGTTGACGTGATATTGAAATTAAAGACTGAATGTCTGGTCGATGAATACATGTGTAAACGACCACCCTAACGTGGCTTGCATATGTGTTTGTTGGGCTGTTGGAGGTTGTGTTGAATGTTGATTTTGAAGGTTTCCAATGTTTTATGCTTCAAACTTATGTGATTTATTCCTTGCATTTTATTTATTTCAGATACATTATGGTGACATTCAACCCACTTATGGTTATCTTAAATCAAAATAAGCTTATTGGTCAAAATTACTTGGATTGGAAAAGAAATCTGGACATTGTCCTTGTTGCAGATGAGTACAAGTTTGTGCTTGACATACCTGCTCCTGCCCCTTTGGGACCCGAATCTACTGAAGAGCAAAAGGAGGCTCATAAGAAGTGGCACAAGGCTGATGAGATGGCTCGTTGTTACATTTTGGCCTCGATGTCAAATGTTTTACAACAGCAGCATCAAACTATGCCTAGTGCCGCAGCTATGATGTTGAGCCTCAAAGAGCTTTTTGGTGAGAAAGATAGGGCTGCCCGCTTTGAGGCTATGAGGAAGATCATGTCAACCTCTATGCCAGAGGGAGCGTCCGTGAGGGACCACGGTCTCAAGATGATGGAATATCTGAATGAGATTGAGGTCCTCGGAGGGTTAATCGATAATGACACCAAGATCGATATGATCCTACACTCGCTCCCAAAGTCTTTTGAGAACTTCCGTGTAAACGCGATCATGAGTAAGAAGGATTATACTTTAACCGAGCTTCTTACGGAATTGGTCGCGGTGGAGGGTCTCATGGGTAAACGACCACAAGCCAATGTTACTGTCCAGGCTGGACCTTCTTCGTCTAATGGCAAGAAGAAGAAAAAGCCTTTACAGAAAAAGGGTGGTGGTGAAAGCAGTGGGAGCAAGAAACTGGCGCCTTCTGGTGGCGTTAAAAAGCCGAAGGGCAAATGTTTCAAGTGCAACAAGACAGGACATTGGAAGTCTGATTGTCCCCTTCTGAAAAAGGAAAACTCTGGTACGTCTCTCGCTTTAGTTGTTGAAACATGTTTTGCGGCTTGTTCTGCCTTTTCTTGGGTAGTAGATACAGGAGCCACTGACCATGTTTGTTATACCTTGCAGGGGTTTCTGCAGACAAGGGAACTGAGTGAGGGCGAGATTACTATTAGTTTGGGCAATGCTTCGATAGTATCGGTGGTTGCAGTGGGAGACGTGCACTTATGTTTATCTAATTTTGTTTTAGTATTAAAGAACGTTTTATACGTGCCGAATTTTCGGAGAAATTTAATTTCTGTTTCGAAGTTATTTTTGGATGGATGCTCGGTTGTTTTTAATGACAATGTTGTTATTATGAGAAATGACTCTTTAAGCTGTTCTGGCACGTTAGAAAACAATTTTTATACTATTACGTGTGCATATCATACTGTGACTGAAGCTCATTCATCATCATCATTAAATAAGAGAAAGGAACCTTCTAAGTTGAATCAAACATACCTTTGGCATCTAAGATTGGGTCATGTCAACCTAAGAAGGATTCAAAGACTAGTAAGTAGTGGGTTTTTGGAGTCTCTCCAAGTGGAACCATTCTCAGTCTGCGAATCCTGTTTGGAAGGCAAGATGACCTCGAGGCCTTTTAAGGCCAAGGGTAATAGGGCTAATGATGTGTTGGAATTGATTCACTCTGATTTGTGTGGGCCTATGACTGTTCAAGCTAGAGGAGGTTTTGAGTACTTCGTCACTTTCATTGACGATTACTCAAGATATGGATACATCTACCTGATGCGCCACAAGTCTGAATGTTTTGGCAAGTTCAAAGAATTTAAGGCAGAAGTGGAGAACCGTCATGGTAAGAGTATCAAGTCACTGCGTTCTGATCGTGGTGGCGAGTACCTTAGCAACGAATTTAGGCAATACTTATTAGAGAACGGGATTAGATCCCAGCTCTCCGCGCCTGGTACTCCGCAACAAAATGGCGTGGCTGAGAGAAGGAATAGGACTCTATTAGATATGGTGAGATCGATGATGAGTTATGCTTCATTACCTACCTCTTTTTGGGGTTATGCCTTGGAAACAGCAGCGTACCTTCTAAATTATGTACCTTCTAAAGTGGTTCCAAAAACCCCGATTGAATTGTGGTCTGGGCGAAAGCCCAGTCTAAACCACATTCGGATTTGGGGTTGTCCAGCACATGTGCTGAACAAGGAAGCTGATAAGTTGGCACCTAGAACTGAAGTATGGTTGTTTGTAGGATACCCTAAGGGAACGAGAGGTGGTTATTTTTATAGTCCTAATGATCAGAGGGTGGTGGTGAGTACCAATGCCCGATTTTTAGAAGAAGACTATATGAATGAGCATAAGTCCAATACTGAGATCATTCTAAATGAGTTGAGAGGAGACAATGGCACACCGAGTGTGCAAGAGGAAATACCACAAGAGACTGCACAACGTGGCGACTCTGATGAACCTTTGTATACATTGCCTCGTCGTAGTGGGAGGGTTGTTCGCCAACCTGATCGTTTCATGTTTGTGGGAGAGTCTATTGACTTGATTCCAAGCGATGAACATGATGATAACGACCCCTGGACATACAAGGAGGAAATCAAAGACAAAGATGCAGAGTCTTGGCACAAGTCCATGGATTCAGAAATTGAATCTATGGATGCTATGGAAGTGTATGACCTAAGTGAACTTCCCCACGACAAGAAAGTTGTTGGGTGTAAGTGGGTCTACAGACGTAAGAGAGGGTCTGATGGGCAGATTACTGCTTTTAAGGCACGGTTGGTGGCAAAGGGTTTTACCCAGAAAGAAGGAATCGACTATGACGAGACCTTCTGACCAGTAGCCATGCTAAAATCGATCCGGATTCTCTTATCCATAGCTAATCACATGAACTATGAGATTTGGCAAATGGATGTCAAGACAGCTTTCCTTAATGGAAATTTGGATAAGGACATCTATATGCAGCAACCCGAGGGTTATGTGAAGAAAGGCCAAGAGCATCTAGTCTGGAAGCTGAAAAAGTCTCTTTATGGGCTAAAACAAGCTTCCAGGTCTTGGAACATTCGTTTTGACGAGGTGATCAAATCTTTTGGATTTGAACAATGTCAAAATGAAAGTTGTGTGTACAAGAAGAGTGACAGAGACGTAGTGGTATTCTTAGTATTATACGTAGATGATATTCTTCTTATTGGCAACAATGTGAAAGTATTATCAGACGTAAAGGTGTGGCTTTCAGAATAGTTTCAAATGAAGGATATGGAAGAATTATCGTACATTCTTGGTATTAAGGTCACTCGTGATCGAAAAAAGAGAATGTTGTGTTTATCTCAAGCGTCTTACATTGATACTGTGATTGCTCGTTTTGGCATGCAGAATTCCAAGAAGGGTGTACTACCTTTCAGACATGGAGTCCCTCTATCTAAAGATATGTGTCCTAAGACACAGAAGGAGATAGAGGAGATGGCTAAGGTTCCTTATGCTTCGGCTGTAGGAAGCCTTATGTATGCGATGCTGTGTACGAGGCCTGATATTTGCTATGCAGTCGGCATGGTAGCAAGATATCAGTCTAACCCTGGTCAAGGACACTGGACTGCTGTTAAGCATATTCTCAAGTACTTGAAAAAGACTCGAGATTATATGCTAGTATACCAGTCAAATAATTTGATTCCTTTGGGTTATACCGATTCAGATTTCCAAGCTGATCGAGATGAACGGAAGTCAACCTCGGGTTATGTGTTTATGCTGGGAGGCGCATCCATATCTTGGAGAAGTGTGAAGCAGAAATGCATCGCAGACTCCACTATGGAAGCCGAGTACGTAGCTGCCTCAGAGGCCGCAAAGGAGGCTGTCTGGCTGCGTAATTTCTTTCTGGAATTAGGGGTATCTCAGAGTATGCCGATGTGTATCACTGTTTATTGTGATAACGGGGGTGCAGTGGCAAACTCGAAAGAACCTAGAGCCCACAGAGCAAGTAAACACATAGAGCGAAAGTACCACATTATACGAGATATCGTAAATCGAGGAGACGTGGCTGTAGCTAAGATTGCATCGTTGGATAACTTGGCTGATCCTTTCACAAAGACGCTGGCAATAAAAGTCTTTGAGAAACATGTAGAGGGCCTTGGTTTACGATGTATTACAAGCTAGACTTTGAGTATAAGTGGGAGAAATGTTGATGTCTTTATGTGTATACTAAAAGTTAAGCTTTAGTATAAGTGGGAGATTGTTGGTGTATACTGTAAAGCAAACTTTTAGTGGGCTTTTGTGACGTATATTCGATTTCCTTTTATCTGAAATAAATGATTTTTCACATTATTGCATTCTTTGTGATTACTTGTATGTCTGCTTATCTTGCATTGTAGACGATGTGGTGGGTTTGTAGTCACACAGAAGATCACATTGTCAGTTCCTTGTAAGATATAAACAGTATTCACAACTGAGATAGTTATGGACAAAACTATTGGTTTAAGTTGTAGTATAAACTTGTTAGTGGTTTGTCTTGGCCATTAGTTTATACTAGTGCGCTGTGGCGTATTGAATGGATCACAGATAAGACATGTTCTTCTGTTCTGACTGTTATGAAGAACTAGAAGTCTTGGTGACTTTTATGATTCTTAACCCTAAGTGTGATATTTAGATGTGTGGGGTGCTTGTTCACTACTTTGATGTACCATAGGTGAGAATCTTGATAGATTCTTCACGCTCTGTATTTTGGGTAGTGGCATCGCTCGCATGATGTCTACTTATTGGCATTAGGGCACCGTGTCCTGTACATCCAGGCTGATGATGTCCCCTTGAGGAAACTCATAAAGGATTGTCGTATTAAACCCTGCAGGTGGATTTAATCCGTACGACAACAAGGTTGAGTGGTACTACTCAAGGAATTATAGTAATTAATTATTTAAAAAAGTCGGGAGCTTTAATAATTAATGGACGTGCGATATCTTAAACACGGGGAATTATAAAGTCTAATAGAAGCCCTGATTCGGTTCGGGATAGGACGGGAGTGCAACATTAATTCTCTAGTGGAATGAATTAATGTTCTCGGGCCAAATTATATGTTCTGGGCTGAACATAAGAGTATTTGGGCCTGTAAGAAGCCCAAGCCCTATACCTTCTAATGGATCCCTAGTCTGGCCCATGAAACTTATGGAAATTATAAATAGGAGCCCTAATTCAGTTTTGAAACCCTAGCACACACGAAATAGAGAAAAACGGCTAGGGTTTCAAGGAGACGAAATTAAGGCACCTTCTCCACGTTTGATAGCACGCCGTCCACCCGGTGTTCGAGCGAAGTTGGGAGACAGACTAGAAGATCTGTAGATTGGAATCAACGCCTCGATCTTCAAGGGTAACGGATCTAAACTATGTTTTAGAAGCATGTTTAGGTTTTATTTATTTATTTATACGTTTGGCATCTGACAACGATCCTAGTGACGGACCGCCTTCGCCGGCGTGTTCCAGCAACTGTATCCTTCGACTACAGCTGGATGTCTTGTGTAGTGAAGCCCATAATCAATGGTGTACTTCAAGTATCGTAATACCCTTTTCAACGCTTTCCAGTGCTCATGACTTGGATTGTTCGCGTATTGACTCAACTTGTTTACCGAACATGCAAGATCAGGGCGTGTACAGTTCGTGATGTACATCACACTTCCAATGATCCTTGCGTATTTCGGTTGAGCCACTGGTTCTCCTCTATTCTTTTTCAAGTGAACATTGAGTTCCAAAGGTGTCTTAGCAGGTGGATCGTCAAAGGCCTTAAATTGCATTAGTACCTTCTCCACATAGTGAGATTGTGTCAAGGAAATTCCATTGGACGTTCTCTCTATCTTGATTCCAAGAATCACATCTACTAGTCCCATGTCTTTCATGTCAAAGTTTCTACTTAACATGTTCTTCGTATTAACTATGATATCGTGATTGTTACTCATGATTAACATGTCATCGACATATAAGCACACAATAACATATCCAGTAGGTGTATCCTTCACATACACACACCTATCGCATTCGTTAATTCGAAACCCATTTGACAGCATTGTACTGTCAAATTTCAAGTGCCACTGTTTTGGAGCTTGCTTAAGTCCATACAGTGATCTAACGAGTTTACACACCTTTTTCTCGTTTCCAGGAGCAACATATCCTTCAGGTTGCTCCATGTATATTTCTGCATCCATCTCACCATTAAGAAACGCCGTCTTAACGTCCATTTGGTGTATTTCGAAATTGTGCAACGCAGCAATGGCGACTAACACCCGAATGGAGGTGATCCTTGTCACTGGTGAGTATGTATCGAAGAAATCATACCCTTCCTTTTGTTTAAACCCCTTTGCAACAAGACGAGCTTTGTACTTATCAACAAATCCATCTGCTTTGTACTTTCTTCTAAGGATCCACTTGCATCCTAAGGGCTTGCAACCTTTAGGGAGGTCAACCAACTCCCATGTGTGGTTTAAGAGAATAGACTCGTATTCACTTTTTATGGCTTCTTTCCAGAGGTGTGCATCTGGTCTTGCCATTGCTTCTTTGATAGTTTTGGGTTCTTCTTCCTCCAAAACATAAGTAATGAAGTCTGAACCAAAGTCTTTATCAATTCTAGCTCTCTTACTGCGTCTCGGTTCTTCACTCTCTTGAGTGGAAGGACTAACAGTGTCGTCTGTTGCTTCGAGAGTTCTTTTGCTCGAACAGTCTTCCTCTTTTTCCTTAAGAGGAAAGACGTTCTCAAAGAACACTGCGTTCCTTGATTCAATCGTAGTGCCTTCTGTCATATCCGGTACTTCAGATTTGTGAATCAAAAATCGATAGGCACTACTGTTTGAAGCATATCCTATAAAGATACAATCGACGGTTTTAGGGCCGATCTTAACTTGTTTAGGAAGTGGTACTTCAACCTTAGCCAAACACCCCCACACTTTTAGGTAGTTGTATGAAGGTTTTCGTTTCCTCCATATTTCATAAGGAGTTTGATCCTTAATTTTATGAGGAATCTTATTCAGAATGTGGTTAGCCGACAGAATCGCTTCCCCCCACAAGTTCTGAGGTAGACCAGAGCTGATTAACATTGCGTTCATCATCTCCTTTAGTGTTCGGTTTTTCCTCTCCGCAACACCATTAGACTGAGGTGAGTAAGGGGCTGTCGTTTGATGTATAATCCCTGATTCAATACATAATTGTTCAAACGGAGCTACGTACTCTCCACCTCTATCACTACGAATTGATTTAATTCGAGTGTCCAATTGATTCTCTACTTCATTTTTGTAACGTTTAAAAGCTTCTATAGCTTCGTCTTTACTTTTTAAAGGATAAACGTAGCAGAATCGTGTACAATCATCAATGAAATTAATAAAGTACTTTTTCACTCCTCGTGTGGAGCTTTTACTCGAATGTGATTTTTCAAAATGAACAAATCCACATTACTTGTGGAAAACATTCCACTGAATTCAACCATCTTAGGTTTTTCCATAATTAGCTTTAAGGTCACACCTTAGCTACCCTTTTCATTCAAACATGTCGACGGAGACCTCTCTCCCTCACATTTGAGTGTATCCATGTGAGGAGATTCATATCCCCACATTCGAGCCGCTTGCCACTTTATTTGTGAATTTCTCTTATTCTTATTCACCAAATTTGGACACAGCCTCGATACATTAAAAAAAATCGATCTTTGATTTTTTTTTTCCTTTTATTGGAATTATTTCCAACTTCAAAATTAATTTAATCTTTGGTCAACATACCAAAATTAAATTCAATTTCAAATGTGACTTTTATTGTCACTCGTGACTCGAGCATAATTTTCGATCAAATTATACTAGTCAGAATCTTTTGAACTAAATTCAAAACAAATTTATGCTCTCGAGCACAAATATTTAATTCCCAGAGATAATTAATAATTAAATTTGGATATTCCTCAGTAATTATCCAAAATTTAATTAATTCATTATCAATTAAATTAATTATTAATTAATCTTTATTTTATTATGTAATTAATTGACAAAGTCAATTCTGTTCTCAGAATACTCTCAGAATACTCGGTCTAAGAAAACAGAATACATCAAATTCTGCCCAAGCCGGAGATGTTATCACACGAAGCCATGCTCCATATCAACGAAGCCATGCTCCCCACGAAGCCATGCTCCATATCAACGAAGCCATGCTCCATATTAACGAAGCCCAAGCCGGAGATGTTATCACACGAAGCCATGCTCCATATCAACGAAGCCATGCTCCCCACGAAGCCATGCTCCATATCAACGAAGCCATGCTCCATATTAACGAAGCCATGCTCCAACGAACAACGAAGCCATGCTCCATATCAAATATACTTTGATATTCCTGATTAATTGATTTAATTAGTCAATTTAATCCTCTTGATTAATTGATTTAATTAAATCCAATTTAATCCTCTTTGATTAATTACGGTAATTAATCAATTTATCAGCACATTCTCTAATTTAATCCTATAGATTAATTGATGTGCAATTCCAATTTGATTTAATTGGATTTCCAGGCACGCCCCCGCCCCGCGAGTAAGCGCCTGCAGCTCAATGGATAATTCCAATTTAATTGGATTTTCAGGCGTGCTCTTTCAGAATTCTGCGTTGGGCAGAAATATCTCAAATCCATGAGTAAGCGCCAGTAGCTCAATGGACCACCTCCCAGAATCTCTCAAATCTGAGAATCACCAAATCTCTCAAATCCATGAGTAAGCGCCAGTAGCTCAATGGATAGATCCACCACCCAGAATCGAATCACCAAATCTCTCAAATCCATGAGTAAGCGCCAGTAGCTCAATGGATAGATCCACCACCCAGAATCTCTGGAGGTTTAGACCAACTCTCAGAATTTAATCTGAAGCTTTATATCAACTCCCAGAATTTAATCTGGAGCTTTAGACCTTCTCCCAGAATTTAATCTGGAGTAAGAATTGGAGAAGGCGGTTTTCCCCTTTTATTAAGGAGTAAATACCTGCAGTAATTATCCAAAACTTAATTAATTAATTATCCGAAGATAAATAAATTAATATCAAAAATCAATTATGTTCTCAGAATCACCAAATCTCATCCCGCGAGAAGGCGCCTGCAGCTCAATGGATAGACAGAAAGTCCCAATATCCAAAAGGCCAATATCCAAAAGGGAGACAGACGCTTCCTTATTAGCATCTTTGCCAATATTTTCAGTACCATGTACTGCTTCCGTATCAACGGGATCAACATCTATGTTATCATTCATCTTTGATATTGCAGTAAATTAATTAATTTAATTAGGTCCGAAAATATTAATCATCTTCGAAAATATTAATTATATATTATGTTCTGCGATTGTTGGATCCGGTTTACGCCGTGTAAACTGCAATATCAAAAATATCATAATAATCAGAAAAACATAAAGAATACCTCAAATAAGTCGAGTCAAGGGAATCCCTTTTTTCGCAGAACAGAATACGCCCAGGATAGTGCTCGACTGTTACGGCGTTCCGTTCCCAAAGGTAAAACGACTTTCACTTCCTATACAGTAGCACCACTGTATAAGAAGTATCGGCGAACGTACTTAAATACGAACTGAACACTATTCGGATATGAATCCGTCACAAGAAAGAACAGTGTAAGGCTTTCGGGAGCTCAGTACACTGTGTAGGGACGAGAGGAGAGTAGAAAGGTTGAGGGGCGAATTTCAGCGTAAGGATGTATGAGGGAAGAGTCTGATATTTATAGGCAGAATAAACCCTAGGAGGGCTGTTGGAAAACGCGTGGGCCAGGCCCGATTCTTGGGAATATATTGCGAAAATATCGCAGCGGTTGAGATAATATCTCGTACGTGGATAAGTCTTGAAGACCGAATCTTGAAGACCAAGTTTGAGACTTCCAGATAATTCTGGAACATTCTTGAAGTAGTTCGAATGGACCGAGCCCATTCCCCACATTCTCAAACTTCAAAGTTGAAACTCTTCAACTTCAACAATTAATTTCTCACTCACCTTAACTCGGTTTTGAGATATTAAATATACCACGTTCATCTACTCTGCGAGTAGATCGACTATGTCACGTTCAATTATTTCTTAATTAACGTTTAGTCCGTCTAATTAATTAAATTAGATCAGGATGTCAAAATCCAATTAATTCCAATTAATTCCAACAATTTTTACTTTTGATTCTACTAACTTTCGCATTTTGATTTTAATTTTGTAACTTACAATTTTTAAAATTTTCATCCTTTAACACGCTACTTCAGATCACCTATCCGATCAAATCCGACATACCAGCTTTATTTTATTTTTTCTTTAACACGGATAAAATCTTTAAAATATATATTATATATTTAGTATTTAATTAACCACTGATCCCGAATGCTGGAAAGGTGTTCCAAATTATGGACAATGATGTTCTTCACATGTTGGAAAAATTCAATCGAACTAGAAATTGATAATGGCATTCTTTACAAACTGGGGGAACTAAATTGATTAGGGATTGACAATGATGTTTTTCATAAATTTGAAGAGTTCAATAGAGTTGGGAATTGACAATTCTCAAAATTGTTTTGAATTCGAATGTTGAAGTGAAGGGGTTGGATTCAACCAAGCAAATTTCTGATATTCTCGAGCTCTCAAAAATCACAAAATTGAATTACGTTTCTAATTTATGCGTTATTTGTTTTTCATGTACGTTTCTACAAATTGATGGTTTCTGGATTGCAAATATATGTTTGTAACACATCATTGGTATTTGATGTTCATCATGTTTGGAACCCCTGGGTTCAGTTTTGACGAAGAAGACTGAAATGGTTCCACATGCACGATATAAAAGTGTCACAAAATAGGTCCATATAGATAATTAATATTAACAAAAATGAGAATTAATTGTCACATCGGATGTGATAGGAAGGGTGACCTAAAGTAGCATGGTAGAATGAAATTTGCAAAATTTTAAGTTATGTGATTAAAATCAAAATGTGAAAATTAGTAGGATCAAATAAAAAATACGCATTTTCTCATTAAATCATTTGTAAAATGTTATTTGAAGATAATAAGTCCATCAAGACGGCTGGCATTTGATTTTCAAAGTCAAGTCAAATATATATACACTTTTGTGGATAGTTCCGTGCTTTGAACCACGAAATAATAAATACTCCCCCAATTCAACGAAATTGTGATTTGACTTTCAAACAAAAGCGTTAAATGCTTTAAAAAAACATTAAATTATACATACTCAGAAACTCCTCTTCGTTTTGTTTATTATATTAAGGGTGCGTTTGACACGGGAAACAATTTTAGTATGGAAAATAGCATATAAGAGGTCCGCATACTAATTTAATGCAAAAAGTGACATATAAAGGTGTATAGAGCTAAAATTTTGTGTGATAGAAAGTACAAAAAAGTGTGCTAAAAACACTATATTATTGTTAATTCTTGTGTGAAAGCATGTACTCCCTCCGTCCCATACTTGAAGGCACAAATGAATTGGGCACGAGTTTTAATGAATGAATTGTTTATTAGTATTGTGTAAGATAAAGTGGGGGTAGTAAAGACTTTTCAACTTTATAAATAGTAATAATTAAAGTTACTTTTTAGTGTAATAAAGTAATGACATTTGTTGTAATATTGTGATGTTTTAAGGAGATTGTTTAAAAATGTTTTTGCTATTTTAGGTAATGTGCCTTTAAGTATGGGACGCCCAAAATGGTAAAATGTGCCTTCAAGTATGGGACGGAGGGAGTATTAAACTTTATAAAGCTTTATATAAAGTTCTTTTTTGTTTGATAGAATGTAGAATTCACCATATAAAAATGATGAAAAGGCATTTATACCCTCATTATTCATCACTTTATACATTGTTTGATGCACCATATTACTTCTGATACATCAAAATCGAACATTCTTTATTAACATTGGACATTTGCCACTCTTCGACTTCACGCACACATTTCCCGAGTTCTCCATTTCATCGTCTTCCAAAGCTCCCGACTGCACGCAAGGTTTTCTTCATCATTCTCCATTCCCCCGTCGTCACCGTTTCTTTGTCACCGCTAACCATCTGTTGTTTTTTCCCCGTTGCAGGTGCGCTCTCCACTGTTGAAGCCGACAATGTCCCAGGTGTTTGTATCTTTGTTTTTTCTCCATTTCAGAACTCGTTGTCGTATGATGTACATTTCTTAGCTATTGAATGTCATAAACGATTATGTTGGGTTGTTGTTTTAGTCGATGAAAATTTCGTCTTCTTGTTCAATAAGACATTTGGTTCACTGTTTGCGAGGGTTTCGAGTGGATTTACTGTTTTCCCCTTCCATTTTGTCCAAATATGTTATAGTCTGAAAAAAATTAGGGTTTGTTAAGGTTGGTTTATGATTATTGCTTTGAATCGGTTGTAGATGGAATGTGGAGGCTCCAGTTTCGATACTACCCCACCAACGGGCAAGAAGAGGTACAAGGCCTGTTCGAACAGAGTGCCAACTGAAAATAACAAGCGAAAGAGGCGAAATTGAATTGACGTAGAGGAGTCCGTTCTGCTGAGTAAGCTTAAGGAGATTGTGCTTGATGGCTGGAAGACCGAAAATGGCTTCCGGCCAGGTTATCAGAATAAACTAGAGGAGATGATGTTGATTGAAATGCCCGGCACCGACATTCGAGCCAATCCCCACATTAATTCGAAGATAATTGTTTGGAAGAGGCTTGTATATGGCTCCCTTAGCACCATGCTCAAAGATAACTCCGGGATTGGATTCAACAACACAACTTACCTCATTGACTGTGACAATGAGATGTGGGAAAAGATTGTTAAGGTATCTACATAAAGTGTGTTCAATATATGTGTGTGGTTGAATCTATTATGTATTTGTATTTAAGTTGTATATTGTTTATGTTTTCACAAAGATCCATATGCCGCAATCACGTGCTTCAAGCCCTGGCCAATGTACGGTGATTGGCTTGAGGTGTTCGGTAATGATCGAGCAACCGGATCTGGCGCTGAGGATGTGTACGAAGCTTTCAATTCCCTTGTTGATGATGATTTTCCGCATGTGGATAATGTTGAGTATGTGAATATGGAATCAGAGCCACCGCAAGCTGGGACTCCTGTCCGTGGGGCAAACGTATACACTGAGCAGCCTGATGTTAATGTTAATTGTTCGATGGACAAGGATTCTGAAACTCAGGCACCTACACCCTTCAATGGTCGTCGTCCCAATGTTTCTCGTAAGCGAAGCTCTTCGGCAGCAGCTGTGAATTCTGAAGATCCGTTGATGAACGTGCTGGGTCAGATGGCCACATCCTCCGACCATCGCTTAGGCGTGATTTGTGATGTGTTAAAATATGAGTCAAATCTTGGTCTTAAGAGGCACGACATCTATAATCTTCTTGGGGACATTCCAATTGATGTAGGGGCCAACCATTTCGAAAACCGTGTAAAAAGGCATTGTTGACATCCAATTGATGTAGGGGCCAACCATTTCGAACAGCGAGAGAGAGCACAATGCGAACAGTTGCGGCTTTGACAACTGGGCTGAAAGTGTGTGAGAAGTCGAAACCAGGAATCTGAGAGAAACCCTGGGCAACCAGGCGAGCCTTGTAGCGATCAACAAAACCATCACTATGAAATTTTGTAAGGAAAACCCATTTGGAACCGACAATGTTCGTGCTCGGCGGCCGAGGAACACAAAAATTATATTTAATTTAAAAGTCTTTTCACCCTTTTCTCTACACTTTTAACCCCGTGTAACTCGTTTGGAACCAACATTAACCATGGTCATACAATAATTTGTTTGATGACAAATTTAATTTCAGTCGATATGTTTTATTGACATTTTGGAAAATTCTGGGCCAGTTTTGACCTTTATGGGCCATTCATTTGGATAGATTTCTATAAGGCGTGGGTATATACCCCTCCAACTTTGTTTAATACACTCCCCCTTCATTTTTATTAATTCAATATTCATGCAAAATATCAATTTTACTCTTTTACTAAATCATGTTAGATACATACACTCTCCCTACAATTTAAACACAACCTTAACCCTAACCCCTTTTTATTAAAATTATGTATGATAAATACACACCCCCTAAAAACCTTAATTTTCATTCTTCTTCCCCACCCTTTTCTTCTTCCTCATTTATAAACCCTAATTTCATTTTCTTCTTCCTCATTTATAAACCCTAATTTCATTTTCTTCTTCTTCCACCATCATCCCAATCCCAGCCTCTGGCCGCAACCCTCCAATGCTCGCCAAACCAGTGTCGACCGGAGTATTTTTTGTCGACAATGGTTTGTTAAAAATACTAAGATTATTTTAAATTTCTAAATTTTATTTGAGGTGATGATGGTGGCTGCTGGAGGTGTGGCGATGGCGGCGGCCAAGGGGGTGTTAGAATTTGTTTGTGGTGGTGGCGGCGGCGGTGGCTGTCTAATTCTAGGGTTATGTATCTAACATGATTTAGTAAAAGGGTAAAATTGGTATTTTGCATGTATTGAATTAATAAAAATGAAGGGGGAGTGTATTAAACATAGCTGGAGGGGTATATACCCCACTATAATTTTAATTGGGCTTGTTCCTTTAAAATAATATTTAGGCCGAGGCTACGTACGGTTAAATGAACCCTTCAAAATAATTAGTACAGCCACCTGCATTTTTAATTATTTTCAAACAGGTATTAAAGTATCGGGCTATCCTCGTCCCACTTGTCACTCAATTCACTTTAGTAAGTATACCCACCCCCATAATACACATAATTCGTTGACCACGTACAAGTAAAAACTTAGAAAAGTTAGAAAAAGAAAAAAAAAAAGAATAATTTGTCTGGTGGCTTGAGCCTTGAGCCTTGAGGTCTTGGTTCCGCTGTCAAAGTTCGTAAAAAGGGACAAAAAAATTAAACTTTTACTATTTTTTTTCTACTTTTAAATTGCAAAAAATGAAAGTAGACAAGAAAAAAAGAAAATGAAAATAGACAAGATTTGACAAATCGAAATACGGAGTATAAGACAATAATGTTGAAAAAAAATATGAAAGTAGATGAATTCGAAAAAAAAAACATGGGTCTTTATACGGTAAGACAAGTTTCGCCCTGTCTTATGACAAGCACCCCTTCAAATACCGTTAGATCAACTATCTAACATATGAATTTTATTTTATATGATTGCACTTCGCATTAGTGTGTTTGCTCTATGCAATTTGCAATCGCACTATATCGTCCTACTAATAAATTAAATTAATATATATAGAATGACTAAAATATCCTTTTTAATTTAAAATAAAATACTTCAAACTGAAAATCATTCTCATATAAAAAAAATTCAAATTGATTGTGTCCAAAATTAAAAATAATAAACGAAAAAAATCAAAATAATAATAAAAAAAAATGTCTTCTTCTTCACGCATCTTCTTCTGCAAAATATTCAGGCGGACCACGACAGTGACTCCGGCGAACTAACCAAGACCACGGTCGGAGTCTCCCTAAGTCCAGCAACCTATCCCACCCTTATGCGTGACGGCCAAGTCGCCGTGACCAAATCGCAGGCTTATGTCCCTTTCAACGTCGTCGTTTCGGTGAACGATGAGCTTCAAGCTTCATACTGATTTGAAGCTCTTGACAAGAAGAGAAAAACCCCTCAAGAAATTAGACGATCAGAACGCTGAAAAAGTTCGTTGATTTTTTACGAGAAACCACTGATTTTTAACATTCTCGTTCAATTTTAATTCAGACCATTACCGTCATCGTCGCCATTATATATATATATTGAAAACATAATTATAATGTTTGAAATTTGTTATACCTAGTCAAAGAAGTCAATCTTTGACAAGTCAATCCTAGTCACCAGCTTACGTTACGTGGCGAGGTCCAGTCAACAAGTCGTGCGACGACTAGTCAACAAGACCAAGAAAATGTAATAGAATAAATGTATTTAATATATTTAAGTGCTCGCTCAAAGATGTTGGCGAGCACATGTTTTAGTTAGCTGCTCGCCCAAATGTGTTGGCGAGCACGTGTCTATTTTAGCTAGAGAAGACAAGTGTTGAAGCCTTGGGAGACGACTCGGAGCGTGGCGACCACCTTCCTTCAAGGTGTTGGCGACCACCTTCCCCGACGACCACCAGAGGCGGTTTAGCTCCTCGGCATCTCGGCGAGGACGACCACCAGAGGCGGTTTAGCATTAAATGCGCCATCCCATCACCTTTTCGGGCAGAAGACAGGTCCAGTAAGGGTGTGCCACGTGTAAAGGGCGGGCAGCCCCTAAAAACCACTATATAATGCCTAAAAGGCTCATTTGTAAGGGACAAGTTCGATATTCCACCAAATCATCCAACCCAAAGCAATACACTCCCAAGCTTCTAAAGCTTTTAGCTTCTCCAAGAAGCTACATCTTGTGTTCTTACTGTTCATCATTAAGATCATCAAGATCATCATATAAATCCTCTCTAAACACGTAATAAACACCCGATAATCATATATGTTTGTTTCGTGCTAACAAATAGTCCACATCCGAGTCAACCCAACTAAAGCACGTACAACATTTGGCGCTAGAAGGAGGGGTCCTTTTACGTGTTCATCATCTCAGTTTCGACCGATCATCGAGCGATCGGTTTGCAAACTCCTTATTTCAGGTTTTAATCGGTAGTTTCACCGTTTAAAGCTTTATTTACGTATTTTAGTGTTCTTCGTGTTCTTGAATATTTGCGTTATTCGAGACATATTTTGGAGTTTGATCTCCTTGTAACTTTGTTTTCAAGCTTCAGTTGTTGTTACTTTGCTAGAAAATAGTTGTAATAGCACGTTCTTCTGCGTAAGAACTCTAATCTTTCATTTTTTAAGCGTCGAAAGCTTAAAGAACAGTCATACCTTTGTAATAATCCCCAGGAGACAATCTTTAAACGATGTCTCATCATACTCCTCAAGACGGATTTGTAGCTCCCGGACGGAACGAACCCCTTCCGACGCCGGTGAATCCTTTTGCAAACTTGACCATGGGGGACATCTTGAAAGATCCCCAGCACTTGAAAGACCTCTCTGACTACCTCCTGGAGAAGAGAAGGCAGAATGAGAAAGAAGAGCTTGAGAAGGCCAAAGATCAGGCCTTCGACAAAGCCCAAAAAGAAAAGGCGAAGGCCAGGGGAAATGATGAGGACGACCGCTCCTATCATACATATTCTGTTCGCCCCCAAGACAGAGGAAAGAACAAAGCTGCCGAGCACTCCCACAACAGCCACACGGGAGACTCGCGAGGCCAAGATTCGGTCTTTAATCGCATGAATGACAAAGATGGGAGGGCTCCTCGCCGGGTGCCTTTCAACGTGGATGGCCGACCAGAGAGGTCCAACCACAGGGATCGCGCTGACAAGAGAGGTCAGGGAGACAGGGTCTCCACCCTCGATCGAGTGGGGCCGGGGCAGGGCTCGCGAGCTCCGGCGAAGAGTTATCGCAGCCACCGTTCGGAGAGATATTCTCCTAGGCGATCACATCATGGTGATCACCCGGCCGCATTTCACGGGAGCCGACGCGAAGAGGTCGTCGTCCCCCGACCACAGACTGCCGAGGAGGGGCAAATCGCCCAATTCCTCGAAACCCAGAAATTGATGAAGCTTGAGATGGAGGCCATGCCAAACAACCCAGGTGGCGACATCGATAACGTGGGCGGAGCCTGTATGGTTTTGGAAGGCCCTTTAGGGGGAACTCAGTCCGGGAAAGCTCTGTCTGTTCGCCGACAACAGAGTGATATGCGAGCACTCAACAATGTACATCAAGTGTGCGTCGCTCCGGCTGCCGAGAAGCCTCTAACCCATCAAGTCCTTTTCACGGACGACGACCTGAACGGCGTGGTGCAACCAAACAATGATGCTTTGGTCATCACAGGGAAAAAAATGGGAACCAACGTCCATCGCATGATGGTCGACACCGGGGCATACACCAACGTCCTCTTCAAGCATACTTTGGATGCTCTCGGTGGATATGCAGACTACATTGAGCCTTGCGATGATATTATCATCGGGTTCGGGGACACGCGCAACGTTCCCCTTGGGAAAATCAGACTATCCCTGGAACTGGCATCATCAAAAGAGCCAGAATTGCATCATGCTCGACAGCTCGACTTCATGATCGTCGACATGCCATCTTCCTACAACGTGTTCCTCGGCCGACCTTTCTTCAACGAGTTCAAGGCGGCCGCCTCTACTTATTTTTACTGTGTAAAGTTTCCGACCCCGGCGGGAGTTATAACCATCAAGGGCGATCAGACGCGGGCGAGGGAGTGTCTCGTCCATTTTGCAAAGCGTCATTCTAAAGAAACTACTATGATTGGCCAGTATATCGAGTGTCAAAAACAAAATCAACAAATGAACTACTTAGAGGGTCTTCCTAGCAAGTACCGAAAGATTGAAGTTAGGGAGTGCAGTCGGAGTTTCGACGACCACCAAGTGGAGGCGAACGAGCACGCCTCCATGGAAGTGGACGACCACACCCCAATGGAAATCGACGAGCAGACAGATTCGGGCGACCAGATCCCTGACGACCAGGTTCCAGAAAACGTTCCAGATCTGGAGCCTAGGTTAGGCTTTGAGCCAGAGTTCGGAATTGAGGATCCTCGTTGGAAGGAGCCTAAAGAGCGGGCAACTTCAGCGGAGGACCTTGAAACCATCCATTTAAACGAAGCTCGTCCAGAACTCGAGGTATTCATTGGCTCGAATTTACCAGAACAATTGCGGTTAGATATGGTCGCATTTTTGAAAGAAAACATCGGTGCATTCGCCTGGTCGCATGAGGATATGGTGGGCATTAGCCCGAACCATGCCTGCCACAGATTGAATATTGCTCCAGCAAGGAGACCCATCACCCAAAAACGAAGAAAATTTGGGCCTGATAAATATGCGGCTATGGCGGTCGAAGTCAAGAAATTGATCGACAACAAATTAATCGAGAAAACTGGAACTGATCCCGAGTGGTTGGCAAATCCGGTGCTCGTCAGAAAAATGACCGGGTCGTGGAGATTGTGTATAGACTTCACAGATCTAAACGACGCCTATCCGAAAGATCACTTTCCGATGCCCCACATCGATCATCTAGTAGACAATACAGTGGGGCACGAGATGTTAACTTTCATGGACGCTTTCGCAGGCTACCATCAGATTGCGATGCATCCCGACGACCAGCGACATACGGCCTTCATGACGGCGACCGATATGTATAGCTGGAAGAGAATGCCTTTCGGTTTGAAAAACGCGGGGGCAACATACCAAAGACTGGTAAATAAGATGTTTGAGAAACACATCGACGAGATTGTGGAGGTCTATATCGACGACATCGTTGTCAAAAGCTTGCGGAAAGAGGATCACCTACACCACCTTGCCATGACATTCGATATTCTGAAGGAATACAACATGAAGTTAAATTCAAAGAAATGCAGTTTTGGAGTTAGCTCAGGAAAATTTCTGGGGCACTTGGTTAGCCTGCGGGGTATCGAGGCGAATCCGAGTAAAATTCAAGCAGTCATCAATATGCAAAGCCCGAGGAACGTGAAAGAAGTACAAAGGTTGACAGGATGTCTTGCATCGCTGAACAGATTTATTGCACGAATGGGCGATCGTTGCAAACCTTTTTTCGATACTTTGAAAAAAGGGAGGTTCGAATGGACCGATGAGTGTGAGAAAGCTTTCGAGAAATTGAAGGAATATCTATCGGATCCGAAGGTCCTATCTAAGCCAGTCCCCGGTGAAATTTTGTATTTATACTTGGCGGCCACTGACTGTGCGATCAGTTTAGTGCTCGTCCGAGCAGAGGGGAGCACACATCTGCCAATCTACTACGTAAGTCAATCACTAAGAGATGCGTAGTTGAGATACACTCCAATGGAAAAATTGGCGTACGCGTTGGTCATGAGCGTCAGAAAATTAAGGCAATACCTGTTCGACCACGAGGTGGTCGTCCTCACGACTTTTCCTCTTCGGCGAGCACGGCACCGTCCGGATACCACTAGAAGACTTTTGAAATGGTCGGTGGAAATCGGGCAATTTGGGCTCACCTACGCACCCAGAACGGCAATCAAGGGACAAGTGTTGGCTGAATTTATCGTAGAGCTCACTTTTCCGGAGAAATTGGACGAGGGAATCGAACTTCCTTGGACACTGTTCGTCGATGGCTCGTCGACGAGCACCAAAGCAGGGGCAGGAATCGTCCTCACCAGCCCAACCGAACAGACGTTTTTTTCGGCGATCGAGTTCGAGTATCGGGCGACCAACAACGAAGCAGAGTACGAGGCTCTGGTCGCAGGAATCAAGATGGCTATGGCCGTGGGCGCCAGAAAACTGAATTTTTTTTCTGACTCTCAACTGGTTGTATGTCAAATTACGGGCGATTACGAGGCTCGCGGCGATTACGAGGCTCGCGGCGATCAAATGATAAAGTATCAGGACCTAGTGAAAGGATTACTCGAGCAATTTGAACAATTCCACATCGAGCAAATCCCTAGGGAGGAGAATACGCAAGCAGATGCGTTAGCTCGGCTGGCCACTTCAGAGGGGGAGGCAATATTTTCAGAAGCGACCATCACTAAAATTTCTTCCCCATCGGTGAACAAAGGTCAAATTTTGCAGGTTGAAGCGACCAGCGACGAGGACTGGAGGTCGCCGATCACCAGGTACATCAAGACCGGCGAGCTCCCGGCAGACAAAGTGAAAGCAACCAGATTGCAACTCAGGTCCGCAAGGTACACTATTATTGGCGACTAGCTGTACAAACGGGTATTTTCAATGCCTTTATTGAAATGCCTCGGAGAAGACGAAGCGAAGATCGTCATGCACGAAATCCACGATGGAGCGTGTGGAAATCATACAGGGGGGCAAGCGCTCGCTTTAAAAATCATGAGGCAAGGCTACTTTTGGCCAACACTGAAGAAGGATGCAATCCATTATGCCCAGACGTGCAAGAGATGTGAAGCTTTTGCACCCGATATTCACTCACCTCCAGACGAGCTCATCTCCGTCTATAGCTCTTGGCCCTTCGTGAAGTGGGGCATCGACATCATCGGACCTTTTCCCGCCTGGCGTCGGGGGGGTAACTTTCGTAGTCGTAGCAGTCGATTACTTCACCAAGTGGACGGAAGCAAAGGCATTAAAGACCATCACAACGGCTCAAATGACAAGCTTCATATGGAAAAACATAATTTGCAGGTTCGGCCTACCATGAGCAATAGTGACCGACAACGGACGTCAATTCACAAGTCAAGACATGCTGGATTTCTGCTCAGAGTGGAACATCAAGAAATTTTTTTCAACACCCTATCATCCACAATCAAATGGTCAGGCAGAAGCGATCAACAAAATCATCAAACACACCTTGAAAGCTAAGCTAGATGGATTGAAGGGCAAATGGGCGGACGAGCTGCACATGATTCTGTGGGCATATCGGACGACCACGAGGAATTCTACTGGTGAAACTCCGTTCGCGCTCGCGTTCGGAACCGAAGCTGTCATACCAGCAGAGGGGCAGGTCCCCACTTTTCGAGTGGAAAATTATGATGAGCAGTTGAATAACGATGCACAGCTCTCCGACTTGGACTTCCTAGAAGAGCGAAGACTAACAGCGGACGAGAAGAATGTGGTCTACAAACAAAGGTCAGAGCGCTACTACAACACCAAAGTACATGCTCGCCAATTCACTATCGGCCAGCTCGTACTTCGGCGGGCGACGGAGCAGTCCATTGGCATACTTAGCCCGACTTGGGAGGGTCCGTACCGAATAACGCACACACTCCTGAACGGATCGTACGAGCTAGAAGATCTCGAGGGCAAGCCGAGCAAGTACCCATGGAACGCGGTCGAGCTGAAGAAGTATTATCAGTAAGTTTTTAACTTCTTTATATTTATATAGTTTGTATCTAGTCATCATTTCAATACAAGTCAAAGTTTTAAATTCCATCAAGTGTTAGATAAATTTTAGAAATTTTAGATGAGGTTCTGCGTAGCCAGATAAGAATCAAGAGTTCAACCGACGAATGGTTGACTCTAAAAGACGAGCACTCTTCCTTAAAAGATGCTCGCAAGGAAAAGAGGAGCACTCTTTCTTGAAGATGCTCGCAAGGTAGTGGCGACGACGATCACTACCTAACAAACAAAAGAGTTCAACCGACGAATGGTTAACTCTAAAAGACGAGCACTCTTTCTTAAAGATGCTCGCAAGGAAAGACGAGCACTCTTTCTTAAAGATGCTCGCAAGGAAAAGACGAGCACTCTTTCTTAAAGATGCTCGCAAGGTAGTGGCGACGACGATCACTACCTAACAAACAAAAGAGTTCAACCGACGAATGGTTAACTCTAAAAGACGAGCACTCTTTCTTAAAGATACTCGCAAGGAAAGATGAGCACTCTTTCTTAAAGATGCTCGCAAGGAAAGACGAGCACTCTTTCTTAAAGATGCTCGCAAGGAAAGACGAGCACTCTTTCTTAAAGATGCTCGCAAGGTAGTGGCGACGACGATCACTATCTAAAGCATACAAACGCAAACCAATGAAAGGCAAAATCAAAAGACAAGTATTTACTGAAAGATGCTTGCAAAAAATAATCATAACATAAATTGAAAAGCAGTGACGAGGACGATCACTCAAAATAAACGAACACATCATAAGCAAAAAAGTTCCATTCATTAGAAAAGCCTTAAAAGGCTGAAATTACAAAAAAGGCCCTAGTGGCCGAACAATCCTAAAACAGAATAAAATAAAAATAAACTAAGCTTCCTGCTGCTCGCCGGCAACCTCTTGCTCGCCCGCAGCCTCCTCCTCGCCCATGGCCACCTCCTCGACAGGAGCACTCTGTTCGCCCTGTTGAGTTGGGGAGTCTTCTGGCGGATCCTCAAAATACACCGGAACACCCAAAAGACGAGGGAACTGGAGTCCCATTTGCATCAAAGGGAGTATGGGGAGTTTTGATTCCGGTCGAGGATTTTCCCCCATAAGGAGGTCGTCTATAAATCCGCCGAGCACAGTTACGTCCACTTCCGGATGAACTTCTCTAAGCTTATGGACGAGCCCGTTGGCAGTGAGCGCCACCGTTAAAATGGCCACGCTTCCAGCGAGGTCATTGCTTTCATCCAGCTCATCCTTCACAGCGACCAGCTCTTGCCGAAGAGTGGCCAAGTCATCCTCAACAGTTGTAACTTTATTTTGAAGAGTGTTTACCTCGGCAGTTTTCATTTCTAGCGCGTCCTCGGCAGCTTTGAGGCGAGCACGGAGATTTTCGATCTCTTGAAGATCTTCCTGATCTTTCTTTCGAACAACCTCAAGTTGGGCCTCAGCATCGGCCAACTTTACCTCAAGGTCGGCCACCTTCTCCCCAGAAGCGGCCAGCTGCCTCTCAACACCAGCTTTAGCCCTAGCCATTTGGGCGAGCTTCGCGCTCCTGTCCTCGCTGATTTTGCGACTCTCGCAGATCTGGCTGGCGAGCTTCTCGATAGTGAAGGATGCTCGGCTGAGATCAATGGCGACCAACCTCGCATTCTTCAGAGAATTCTGGTTGTTCACCTCGTCGACCAGCGTTGTCGTTAACGAGCGGGGCAGGTTCCTCATGGCCCTAAGAGTGATCGGATCCAGAGGCTCTTGGCTGGCCGGATCCCGCGAGCGGTAATAACCGGCGAGGTTCTGGTTGACTGGTTCGATGACCGGGTGTTCGGCAACCCTAATAAAAATAAGGGAAAGTTAGGAAAGGTATTTGAAAATATTCTAAAATTGTTCTTTTAGTAAACTTACTTGGCAACCCTTAAGGCGTCCCCGGGGGCCCTCTGCTCGGCCGACGAGCTCGGAGCAACATCTCGCGACCGAGTGTTTCTGCGAGGAGGGGATACGATCGGTGCGGGGGGAGGCGAGTTATCCCTCGCTGGAGATCTCCTCGGAGAGACCCTCTGTTCGTCTACCTGCTCAGCCCTCTGCTCGGCAGCAGTTGGGCGAGAAGAACCCCCTCGGGTTGGTTTTGCAATTTTCTTCGGAGGAGCCCCCGAGGTCTCCGTCCCTTTCCTCTTGCTTTTGCCTGAGCCGTCGATGATGTGACGCTCGCGGAGCATTCTTGCTTGTTGAATCATTCTGCTCGACATGATTCGATCGACTTCAATGGTTGGAGGAAGATAGGTGACAACTCTTTCAGGAACCACTACTAAAAACAAAGTGTTAGTATTACGAAGAGAAGAATTTTTTGCTAAAAAACTTGGAAACATTTCGTTACCTGGAGGGAACTCTCGAGTGGTGTGGTGAGGAGGTACTCTAAGACCTGCTCGCTCGCGCATACACTCCCTGTTCAGAAAGCGGCAGGACCTCTCCAAGTAGCAACGATTAAGAACGCAACAGATGTGGTATTGAAAAAGGGGCGAGAGACGGTGCTCGGCAGTCCTCGTGCGAACAGATTCACCTACAAGAGCGAGGAGTTATTCAGTATAGACAAGAACGAGCAGAAATAAAAAGACTTACCACGCATTCTCTGGTAGTCGGTCGCGATGGGAATGCGAGCAGAGGATCCATCTGGCCTCACTGCACTTTTTCAGTCCCCGGCTACCCACCACCAATTGGTCTTCCAATCTCGAATCTTGTTGGGGACCCCTTTGACCAACTTGAAGTTATCGCGGCCCCTTACATAGTAATACCCATAGCCCACCTTCTTTCCGGCCTCGGCCGCTTGAAGGAGATAGTTGATCTCTTTCGGGCTAAGCCATGTGTTCCGACATCCATTCTCGGCCGCCACCAGGCCGAACAGCGTGAGGAGTCCGATCAGGTTCGACCACCCGTTCCGCAAAATTTGAGAGGGGGCCACCTTTAGAAAATGCAAGAAGTTTGAAATCTTGGGGTGCAGGGGGAACCTCAGCCCTGCCTCCATCATACCAATATTGACGACGACCATCTCTTCTGGCGGCTGGTCGGCCCTCTCATCGTTGCGAGGAACAAAGAAGCAGACGTCGGCCGACAGTTGATACTTCTTCCGAGAATTTTCTAGCTGGGCCGAGGAGACTTTGCTCGCGTCTTTACTTGCTTCATACCTCGATTCAAAAGCTACTCGGTACGGGCGAGGAACCTCTCTAGGAAGGTAATCGCAGAAATACTTATAATAGGCCTCCCTCGAGAGCTCATCACCATCCAAGTCTTCTCGCCCACTCAAAATATCCTTTATGCTCGCCGCATAGCGAACAACTTCCTCAAAATCCTCGCGAAAACTCCTCGTCAAAGTCTCCTCGACTCAAGCAGTTTCTATCTGTTCGCCCACCCCTCGGTCCAAACCTTGGTCGCGCAGATCTGAGTCAGTCTCACTACTAACCTCCTCGGCATCATCCCTATCGGATTCGTCGATCTCATCTACGTCGACGACCGCCACCATTCTAACATTGTGGACTCCAACAATTATAGGTACGGGGGAATGGATCCTAGAGTCCGAAGAGGCTGTCCTCTCCACTAAGGCTAAGGCTAATTTATCTACCTCGCCGGAACTTGCGGCGCCACCGTCCAACGGCGGCGGACCACCATCGGAGCCACCACTAACCTCCATTTTTTCTTAAGAAATGGGGGAAAAGAAGATTTTTAAAGAAAGAAATGTAAGTTCTTTACCTTTTTGACGATCGAAAACCACCCAACAATCGCCGGAAAAGCTTGAAGTAGAAGGCTTGGAAGGAGGCTCAAGAAATTCGAAAATTTGCAGAGTGAAAAGTGTTTTGAAGAGGATGAAGGCCCTATTTATAGGCAAGTATGTTCAGGGACCTATGTGCAAGAAAATGGGGTAAAACCCGTAATTTTCTCAAAATTTGGGGTCATTTCCGAAATCGAGTTTGGAAAGTGACCCCCACGCGCGACCTTTGAGATCGGCACGCGCCCCACGCGCGCATTTCAAATTTCGGGCGCCGTTCACGCGCCCGACACGTGTCAAATCTGCCATTATTAAAAGTTGCTTCGAAAGTCGTGCTCGGTGCAGGAAACGAGGCGACCGCCTCCATCTTACGTCATCAAGATCTCAAAATTGATTTTGTTGTCGAAAACAATTTCACCTTCCAAGAAGACGATCATACTGCTCGCCTTACTATTCTAGGAATGCGAAGAAAGGCGACCAGGGGGCAAATGTTATACCTAGTCAAAGAAGTCAATCTTTGACAAGTCAATCCTAGTCACCAGCTTACGTGGCGAGGTCCATTCAACAAGTCGTGCGACGACTAGTCAACAAGACCAAGAAAATGTAATAGAATAAATGTATTTAATATATTTAAGTGCTCGCTCAAAGATGTTGGCGAACACATGTTTTAGTTAGTTGCTCGCCCAAATGTGTTGGCGAGCACGTGTCTATTTTAGCTAGAGAAGACAAGTGTTGAAGCTTTGGGAGACGACTCAGAGCGTGGCGACCACCTTCCTTCAAGGTGTTGGCGACCACCTTCCCCGACGACCAGGTCCTCCGGCGACCACCAGAGGCGGTTTAGCTCCTCGGCATCTCGGCGAGGACGACCACCAGAGGCGGTTTAGCATTAAATGCGCCTTCCCATCACCTTTTCGGGCAGAAGACAGGTCTAGTAAGGGTGTGCCACGTGTAAAGGGCGGGCAGCCCCTAAAAACCACTATATAATGCCTAAAAGGCTCATTTGTAAGGGACAAGTTCGATATTCCACCAAATCACCCAACCCAAAGCAATACACTCCCAAGCTTCTAAAGCTTTTAGCTTCTCCAAGAAACTACATCTTGTGTTCTTACTGTTCATCATTAAGATCATCAAGATCATCATATAAATCCTCTCTAAACACGTAATAAACCCCCGATAATCATATATGTTTGTTTCGTGCTAACAAATAGTCCACATCCGAGTCAACCCAACTAAATCACGTACAACAAAATTATTAACCAATTTTTAGTTTAAAATGAACTTCATCAGCCAACAGTACAACCGACGGCTCCACTTCAATTTTACAGAGCATGACATTTGCTTTCACCATGAAATTAATAATGCCTGAAATTTTTTATCTTATCTTTCTCATTTTCAAGCATGATAATCGAAGGAACCTACTTGATCAATCAAATTATCAACAATTCTTGATGCCATGTGAAGTGGATTCATCTGCTTGCGTCGTTGTTATTCGTTCAATCACTGTAGTTCGCAGTGAAGTTGAGATTCAAATTATTAATTAGTTGACCTAATTTTTTTCCATATATATTTGTGAGAGGGATATTTCAGTAATTCTATATTTTCTTTTTACAAAATATAAATATTTTATTAAAGTGCGAAGTGCGATCGCTATGACAAAGTTAAGTGACGTGTCAATTATTCATTGGGCGCTTATTGTAAGGCAGGATGAACCCCTTGTCTTAAGCTAGAAACACCCAAAAAAAACATACGTATGATTCTCGGAATACCATAATCAAACTTCATCAATTCGACTAATCGCAGACCCATCAATTTTTTTTGGTCTAAATACATACCGTATTTATTTCGGGGTTGGTTTTTATTTGACCAAGTCAATTTTATTTATATTTAAAAAAAAAGTGTTTGTTGAAAAAAGTGCAACACAATATTAGCAACACATTTTTTATTAGAAAGTATAAGTCTCTTTAATTGAAAAATGTAAGAAAAATTCATTTTATGTCTTGTAAATTAGGCCTAATCCAATTTATATCTTTTAAGTTATCATATTTTCAATTTACGTTCTATGGTGTCCAATTTACATCATTTTTACCGGAAAAATGGAATTTCTAGCAAATAGTCAATTTACGTCATTTAAGTTTGAAAATAAAAAAATAATAATTAAAAAAAATCTGAAAATAACATTAAAAAAATCTAAAAATATCATTAAATTGTGTAAAATAAAAATAAAAAATTCTAAAAATTATTTAAAAAATAAAAATAAAAAATTCTAAAAATTATTTAAAAAATAAAAAATAATCTACAATTCTAAAAATTTGAAAATGTATCAATTAAAAATATTTTTTTTTCTAAAAATCTCATAAAAATAAATATAAAATCCTAAAAATAAAAAAATGTATAAATTAATATTTAAAAAATGTTTAAAATAAAAATTCTAAAAATCTCATTAAAATTATAAAAATCTCATTAAAATGAATTTGGAACTTCCACTAAACCTTGGCGGTGAGTTGGGAAACCTTTTGGCGGTGTTTGGTTTGGGATTATCCAATCCGGATTTGGATTGGCTCAATCCCAATCCAATCTCTCTCAATCCATCTCAATCCAAATACAAATCCACATACTAATCCACCCCTATAATACACCTATACACCTATTTTTATACAATCAAATCACTCTTTTCAACCACTCATTCTCTCTCCTACTTTCTTCTCTCTCATACTTTGATGTGACATAAAAATACATATACCCCTACTTCTCAATCCTTAACCAAACACAACTTATACACACAATTATTATTCATGGATTACCCAAATCTCAATCCAATCCACCTCAATCCAAATCCAATCCAAATCAATCCCAAACCAAACACCACCTTTGGGACCCAAAAAATTTAGGAGCTCGAGCAAAACTTTAATGGCAGATGAGTTCGAATCAAGTCAGATTTTTAATGAAATATTAATACTTTTTATTATTCTTATAAGATTTGTAGAATTTGTAAATTTTACATTTTAAAAAATATAAGATTTTTAAAAAATTTAATGAGTTTTTTTAGAAATTTTATTGAGATTTTAGAATTTCGTAATTTTTAAATTACACAATTTTCAATTTTTTTAATTGTTGGATTTTTTATTTTTAGTACTTTCAGAATTTTTTATTTTACACATATTTTAGAATTTTTAATGAGATTTTTAGAAATTTTAGATTTTATTATATACTCCTACATTTTATAGTTTTTAATTTTAATTAGATGTTTTTATTTTTAATAATATTTTAAGATTTTTTGGAATTTTTAATGGTGTTTTAATTGTTAACTTTTAATTTTTAAACTTAAAGGACGTAAATTGGACTATTTGCTGGAATCTCAATTTATTTCTCACATTCCGGTAAGTTTGAAAATTTTCCGGTAAAACGGATATAAATTGAACAAAAAAGAACGTAAATTGAAAAAGTGAAAACGTAATGGATATAAATTAAATTAGGCCTAAGTTACTGGACATAAAATGAAATTTTCTCGAAAAATGTACATAACTTTTAATGAAAAGTGTAAGTCATTATAACTAAAAAGTGCAACACATACAATATTACTGAAAAGTGCAAGTCTATATAACTAAAAGGTGAAGTATAATATAATATTACCAAAAAGTGTATTTTAATATAACTGAAAAAATTATTTTGAAAAGTGTAAGTCATTCAATTAAAAAGTGTAACATAAAAAAAAAATATATCAAAAAAAAAAAATTAATTGTCAATGGTTGAACGATGACTTGATCAACCCAGTTTCTTATATAAATTCATTTCCAATATAGGATACCTCCCCTTTATTTCGTGTATTATACACAAATTTAAAAAAAAAAACATAATTTATGTCAACTTGCATAATATTTTCAAAAAACATAAAACCCTAAAAATGTAAATAAATTAATCTCTATTATTTTCGGTTTGTATTCAATATTTTATTATTTTCATATTTAATTTGATTTTTTGTATTTTAAATATAAAATAATAATATTTTATGGCAACGAAGAGTTAGTAAACCTCATGGGCCGACTCGAAGCTTTTTAGAGTTCGAGCAATGCTTTAATAACGGGCGATCAACTAGAATCAGATAAGATTTTTATTGAGATATTAATAAATTTTTATTATATTTTTTTAGAATTTTTAAATTTTAATATACACATTTTCGAATTTTAATGAGATTTTTAGAAGTTTTAATGATAATTTTAGAATTTTTAATGAGATTATTATAATTTTAATGTGATCTTTTGAATTTATAAATTTCATTGTGATTTTTTTGGATTTTTAACACCTCTTTTTTAAAATTTCTTAATTTTTTATTTACACATTCTCATAATTTTTTAATTGTAAAATTTTTTATTTTTAGATTTTTATTTTAATGAGATTTGTATAATTTTTTGTTTTTCAAACTTAAAGGACGTAAATTTGATTATTGAACTGGAATTTTAATTTGTTCCACACATTCGAGTCATATTCACATTTTTTGTGAATTTGAAAAATAAAAAATAGCGAAAACAATGTAAATTATATAAATAAAAAATGACGTAAACGGGATATTTTAGAACGTAAACTGAAAAGTTATATATTTAAAAGATTTAACAAAATGAAGTTATCCCTAGTACCAACTAAATCAATGCTTTGTAATTTCATTAATAATCTACCTTTATATATTATTTCCCAATCCATTATTTTCTACCGTGGCTTCCTAATTTTTCTTTTTCTAATTTTATAAAATTTCTGATTTTTTTTTCCTCTACGGTTAACTCATCTAATTTTAAAATTATTTTCTTTCTCTCTCTCTTTGACATTTTTTTTTTCTGATTTACATTTTTTCATTTTTTGTGTAACCTTTTCTCTGCGTTTAATTCATATAATTTTAAATTACTTTTTTTTTTATCTAACTTACAATTTAAATTTAAGTGTAATGGTGAACATAAAAAAAAAAAAAAAATCGTTACTATTTAATGTAATATATATATATATATATATATATTTTTTTTTTTTTTTTTAATTCGCGTTTTGTACTAGTTGATAAATAAAACGAAAATGCACTATGTTGAGACTGCCCATAGATTACGTGAGGAGTTTGGCAATATTCTCAACTAACCTCGCCTATTCCTTCTGTTTTAATTTTTATTTTATTATTTGACAAGAAAAAACACAAGGGATATCATGTTAATGTAACATTGTCCTTCTATTTTAATGTCTATTGGCCAAGTTACTCATGAATTCTATTTTTTTATCAATACTTTTTTTTTTTTTTAGCTTTTGATTCAGTATTATGCAACACTAAAATATACGGCCGCAAGTATACGGCGTCTATCGTAGCGTGATAAGTACGAGGTCGATCCCACGAGAAGGTGTAGTGATAAAAGTGAAGTTTGTCGATTTTAGTTCTAAATAGACGTGATCGATAAAATGGAGTGGTTAATTACCCTAAAATTGTCTACCAAAGGTTGTCACAAGTAAACAATTGAGAGAGTAATAGAAATCGATCAATGAATGCTCATGCAAATCACAAAACGAGAGAAATACGGTTAAAACTCAATTAAGAGAAGGTAGGTTCCAAGGCATATGTCACACTAAGGAGTCAATTCATGAGCAAAAGTCTATTTAAGTGGTGTTGTGATTATTACTATAGGGTTGATCACAAAATGATGAATTAAGAGTTCTTTCGATCCAATTAATCCAAGAAACATATCACCCAAACTAGTATCTCTACCTAGCATGCATAATAAATCCCCAAAAGGTTCCTAAGATCATCTAGTACCCTCCCAACAATTGATATTCTCTCGAACTTCTCAATAAATTGGGTCGAATGCTTAAATACGATTAATGAAAGAGATTTCTCAATCCAATTTCAATTAACAATAAATAAAACATATTATCATGGTCATTGACAACATGTCTTGCAATGAAAGTTAAGCATTCAAATAGAAATAGCAACACAACCACCAAATAAACAAGAAATTAATTCATAAACATCATCCAAAGTATAAACATAGCCCTAGAACCAAAAGTGTTCTAGCCAATCAACAACATAATCAAATAAACTAAACTAAATGAAATAACTAAATAAAAAGAGAGAGAAATAGAAAGTTTAGTCTAAAATATGGTGAAGGATGGAATTTCCAAGCTATTGATGCCTTTCTTGCATTGATTGATGAAGAATTGAAGAAGATATGACCAAATCACCTCCAAGTATGTGCTACTATGTGTGGAATTTGAGGAATTGGGGGAAGGTACAAGTGATTTCAAGAATTGGGGCTTTTATAGTGTTGGGGTAGGGTTTGGATGCACAATTTGCAAGTTGGTCCCTCAAAAATGGCAAAAATAGGAGGTAGGCACTGAAAATGGGGGTAGCACGGCCGTTCACGGAGCACGGTCGTGCCATTGCGTAACAGGGGTGGGAAGAGGCTCGGCCGTGGCGTTGGCGTGCGCAAATTTCTCGAGCTCGGCCGAGCTGGAGTCTCGGCCGTGCATTGCAGTGGCCCAACATTTCTGTCACGGATTGCCCTATTTCGAGAAGGTGGATCGGTCGTGGCCTTTGATTTTCGCTTGGACAGGTGCTCGGCCGTGCTCCATCATGGCCCCAAATTTTTGTTTCGGGCTTCCCAATTCCGTGCATCAAACTCGGTCGTGACTTGATTTTTGGCTTGGAAAATGGCTCGGCTGAGCCATGAGTTCGGCCGTGCTCTTGCTCATCTCGATCCTTTTTCGTTTCGTGCATATCTTTCACCTCGGGTGTCCGATTGACTCGATTCTTTTGGCTATTCCACTCCGTTTTTCGAGATGAATCCAACGGTGCACTCCAGTAAAGTACGGTTGGTGTTTTGCTCCAAATTCCATCGTATTTCCTAAAAAATCGACAAAACACAACCTTTCCCTCATTTTGGCTCAAATCATCATAATCAATCCATAATTCAATGAAATCCACATCAAAATACGCTTCACATGTGCCTCTAAAGTATGTAAATTCCACCCGAATCAAACCCCGCTAAACTTAAAATGTTGTTTGTCCTCAAACAACTAAGCACTTAAAGCAATGAGGGTGGAATGATCACAATGAAATATTCAATGCAAATCACACATGCAAAGTAGAGTATAGTGATATCTCTTTCTCAAAGTTCATTTCTCAATGAAGGTCATAGGCTCATTATTGCAATTCACACTCATGGATCAAAGAATGTACAAACACACAACACATTGTGAATGGGAAACATAATCCAAATGCTCAAGTCCTCTACTCACATGATATAGTGTTTCTTTCAAACACACAAACAAATTGAGGATATTAATGCACTCATCAATCAAGTTATGCTATGCAATCACTATATGCTTGCCCAAATTCTACTTTCTACAACACTCAAATGCTCAACAATGTGATCAATAGGACTTAATCAAGGATGTAACATTGGCTCTTTGGACAAGGTGGGATGAATTTTGGAATTTGTGACTCTTCTAGTGGAGGACAAAGTTTGTTATTTTACAATTTGTGCTTTCACTTTCAAAGTTTACAAACTCCATCCTCACTTTTCATTTTCCTTTCTTTTTCAAGCATTCATCACCTCATTCTTTTGAACCATTTTTCTTTTCAAGCTTTTGGGGCTCTTTGTCCCTCTTTTCTTTTCCATTGATTTTCTTTTCATCTCTTTTCAACTTTTTCTTTCAACTTTTCCAACTTCTCCTTTCACCAAAAATATTTAAGCACATGTTTATCCACTTTGTCTTTTATCCCCCACTAGATGTAGGTATCAAAGGCTCAAAAAGGCTAAGTGGTTAACATTGTAGTTTGCCAAGAAAATGAGGAATTAAGCTCTAAGGGGCTAACTACGGAAGATTACTTCGGTTTTATGAAATTTTGGCTAAGTGACTCTTTAGAACAAGATGGCCTATATCCTATCACAAAGTCTCACACAATCATGCTTTCAAATAAGAACTTGGGCAAGTTCTAAGATTACTAGCAATAACTTAATCCACTCTCAAATGAACTAAATCTGATTATATGTTCGATTTAAGGCTCAATTCTCACCGGTTTATTCAATAGGAACCTCACAATCATTGAATGTCCCCAAACAACAACACATCATGCACTCATGCCATCAAAGATCAACAAATATGAACACAACATGATACTACTATCCATCACTAATCATGCATACATTCAAAGCAAATAGACATCACTTCACTACTCAACCATGAATTACAATGATTATTCATGTTCACATTTCACCATAAGTTCACTAACCAACACATAATCACAATCAACTCAAACAATATAAGCATATGAAAGCCAAGTGTGCGCCGGTGCAAAATGTAACATAAGTAGAATGATGAACTAGTAGAAAAATAAAAGAAAAATAACTCCCCCAAACTTAGAATTTTACTATGTAGAAATTCTAAGTTTGGGGCTACAAGTTGTTACCTCCCTCCTTGCACATCCAATGCTCTTCAAAGATCACCATTGCTACACTTACTTTCCCTCTCCAAACTTAGCTTTGCCTCCTTCTTCATTCTCCAAGATATGATGTCCACAATGCTCCTCATCCATACCTACAAAAGAAACTAAGCTATCAAAACTACTAAAGTAATAAAAACAAGAAAGCAATAAAACCTTGGGTTGCCTCCCAAGAAGCACTATTTTAACGTCCTATGCCGGACGGTTCTTCCTTGAGATGATTATCAAGTCACCCCATCATCATCCTTGCTCTTAGGCTTCTTTCCCCATACAACTTTCTTAAGTCCATCAAAACATCCACTAGCTAGTCCATCCGGCTCTTCAATCATGTCATAGGAAGTTGATGCCTCATTCAAACCCAAGCTTGCAGAAGTAGCTTTTCTTGATTTGGGGGAGTTTTTAAAAAAAAAACTCCCCCAAACTTGGCCTTCTTGCCCATCTTCAATTCACTTTATTCCACTTTGGGGTCTTCTTTCACAAAATTTACCTTCAAATCTTCTCCAACCTCCTCTTTCATGCGCATTGGAGGATGATCTCCCTTGGGGCTCCCATTTTCCCTATCTTCATCCGCCCGAAATTTGGTATTTCTACAATAGTCGAACACAACTATCTCATTGTTCACTTGAAGCTCCAATTCTCCATTCTTCACATCAATTACGGCCCTTCCGGTTGCCAAAACTGGCCTTCCCAAAATCAGTGGGGTATACTTGTCCTCCTCCATATCCAAAACCACAAAGTCTACCGGAAAGATAAACTTGTTGATTTTGACCAATACATCCTCCGCTATACCCAAAGGGTATGTCATAGACCTATCCGCCAATTGGAGATTCATTGTAGTTGGTGTGAGCTCTCCCAAACCAATGGTCTTAAAGATGGATAGAGGCATAAGGTTTATACTAGCTCCCGAATCACATAAAGCTCTAAATGTACCTCCATCTCCAATAACACATGGTAAAGTGAAGGATCCTGGGTCCATAAACTTTGGAGGTAGCTTAGCTTGGATTATGAAGCTACATTGTTCGGTTAAGTTCACCGTCTCATACTCCTCCATTTTCCTCTTGCTTGACAATATTTCTTTCAAGAACTTGAATTAATGCGGCATTTGTTCAAGAGCTTCGTTGAAAGGGATATTGATGTGGAGTTTCTTCAACATCTCCGCAAACTTGACAAATTTTTTGTCCAAGCCCTTCTTCTTCAACCTTTGAGGATATGGAAGAGGCACTACATTCTTGCCTTTGTCTTGTGGAGGGATTGCCTCCTCACTCTTCTTCTCCCCTTCTTTCTCTTTCACTTTGCCATCTTTTTTATCAACACTTTTGGGTGCTATTACCACTTCCTCCTCTAATGGAATCTTGGGCCCTTCGTAGCTTGTCCCACTTCTTAGATTTATGGCTTTGCATTGTTCCTTAGGGTTGAGCTCCGTGTTAGAGGGGAATCGACCCGCCTTGTGTTGATTTCCAACCATATTAGCAATTTGGCCCACTTGAATCTCAATGGCTTTCACATCATTCTTGATTCCAATCACCTCATTTGCCAATTGACCAATTTTCTCATCTTGACTTTCAATCTTTTGCCAAGTCTTTGTCATGAAACTCTTCGTCTCTCCCATGAACTTCTTGGTTTCTCCCATGAAGGTTATGAACATCTCTTCCATGGTGAGCTTTGACGACGACACTTATATCACACCATCTCGGGTATTGAAATTCGACGGTGGTTGAATGGCATTGTGAGGGTTAGCATACGAGAAATTTTCATGGTTTCTCAAGCCGGGATGGTATTGGTTCGGATTATGGGGGGTGATAGTTCCCATGGGTTTGTCTTTCTCACCAACCTCTTTCTCGATAATTTCGGTCCCGTTGGTTGTTCATGTAATGAGCCTCTTCGTATTGTGCATCATTGGGCTCCACTAGTGCTTTGACCGTCATCAAAGAGATTAGTTTATCCACTTTGTTGGATAAGTTGACACTTTCTTCCGAATTTTGAGTGGAAGCCACCCTTCGATTTTGCCTTCGTTCGGATGGCTATTGATTGCCATTATTAGCCATCTCCTCCAAAAGCACATAACCCTCATCCGTTGTCTTTCCCAACAAAGACCCTCCACCGGCCGAAGCGTCTACCATCCCTCTTGTACGGTGATCCATCCCGTTATAGAAATAACAAATGATTTGATCCCTTGAAAACCCGTGTTGAGGACAACTTCTTATGAGCTCCTTAAAGCGCTCCCATGCCTCGGCCAATGATTCATCCTCATCTTGTCGAAATGAAGATATTTCTCCCCGTATTTGAATGGTTTTTCTTGGGGGAAAATACTTCATTAAGAAAGCATCCACCAAATCACTCCAATTCTCTATCGTCCTTAGATCAAGAGACATATACCATCGTTTTGCACGATCACGGAGTGAGAAAGGGAACAATTGGAGACGAATGTAGTCTTGAGGGACTCGGTTTATCTTCACCGTCCCACTTATCTCTAAGAATTGAGATAAATGCCGGTTTGAGCTCAAACTTATGAGCGTCTACGGGATCCCTACCCGCTCCTCCGTACGGCCTTTGAATAGGTCGAAAGTGATCCCTCAAAACTCTTTGAAGTCCATGTTCCTCATTCGCCCTTGGTCTTTCATCTCTTTCCACACCAACATTTTCTCCAACTCCCCGGTGAAAGTTGTCCCTTAACACTCTTTGAGGTCTGTTACCTCTATTCCCATTTGGTCCATCAACTCCGTCGCCCCTTGATTCTAAACTTCCTCCTCGACCTCTTCCACGATTGGATTCTCTCTTCTATTCATGGCTTCTAACTCAATTCTTCTCCTTTCGGCGTTCCTTCTTCGACAATTGGCTTCGATCTCCGGGTCTAAAGGTAACACTTCTTGTTGGTTCCTCCTAGATCGTGTGATCATAAGCCATGTCTATCAAAAGTTCAAACGAGAGTGAGAATTGCAAGTAATATCAAGATAGCAAACACAGATATTTTTGGATTTTTTGCAAATAACGAAAGCATGTAAAGTGTCTAGACTAAAACTCTATCGACCTACACTCTAGAACTACAAAAACCTCCCCGACAACGGCGCCATAAACTTGATTCACGTATTATGCAACACTAAAATATACGACTGCAAGTATACGGCGTCTATCGTAGCGTGATAAGTACGAGGTCGATCCCACGAGAAGCTATAGTGAGAAAAGTGAAGTTTGTCGATTTTAGTTCTAAATAGACGTGATCGATAAAATGGAGTGGTTAATTACCCTAAAATTGTCTACCAAAGGTTGTCACAAGTAAACAATTGAGAGAGTAATAGAAATCGATCAATGAATGCTCATGCAAATCACAAAACGAGAGAAATACGGTTAAAACTCAATTAAGAGAAGGTAGGTTCCAAGGCATATGTCACACTAAGGAGTCAATTCATGAGCAAAAGTCTATTTAAGTGGTGTTGTGATTATTACTATAGGGTTGATCACAAAATGATGAATTAAGAGTTCTTTCGATCCAATTAATCCAAGAAACATATCACCCAGACTAGTATCTCTACCTAGCATGCATAATAAATCCCCAAAAGGTTCCTAAGATCATCTAGTACCCTCCCAACAATTGATATTCTCTCGAACTTCTCAATAAATTGGGTCGAATTCTTAAATACGATTAATGAAAGAGATTTCTCAATCCAATTTCAATTAACAATAAATAAAACATATTATCATGGCCATTGACAACATGTCTTGTAATGAAAGTTAAGCATTCAAATAGAAATAGCAACACAACCACCAAATAAACAAGAAATTAATTCATAAACATCATCCAAAGTATAAACATAGCCCTAGAACCAAAAGTGTTCTAGCAAATCAACAACATAATCAAATAAACTAAACTAAATGAAATAACCAAATAAAAAGAGAGAGAAATAGAAAGTTTAGTCTAAAATATGGTGGAGGATGGAATTTCCAAGCTATTGATGCCTTCCTTGCATTGATTGATCAAGAATTGAAGAAGATATGGCCAAATCACCTCCAAGTATGTGCTACTATGTGTGGAATTTGAGGAATTAGGGGAAGGTACAAGTGATTTCAAGAATTGGGGCTTTTATAGTGTTGGTAGGGTTTGGATGCACAATTTGCAAGTTGGTCCATAAAAAATGGCAAAAATAGGAGGTAGGCACCGAAAATGGGGGTAGCACGGCCGTGCACGGAGCACGGCCGTGCCATTGCGTAACAGGGGTAGGAAGAGGCTCGGCCGTGGCCTTGTCTCGGCCGTGGCGTTGGCGTGCGCAAATTTCTCGAGCTCGGCCGAGCTGGAGTCTCGGCCGTGCATTGTAGTGGCCGAACATTTCTGTCACGGATTGCCCTATTTCGAGAAGGTGGATCGGCCGTGGCCTTTGATTTTCGCTTGGACAGGTGCTCGGCCAAGAAGAGTGCTCGGCTATGCTCCATCATGGCCCCAAATTGTTGTTTCGGGCTTCCCAATTCCGTGCATCAAACTCGGCCGTGACTTGATTTTTGGCTTGGAAAATTGCTCGGCCGAGCCATGAGCTCGGTCGTGCCCTTGCTCATCTCGATCCTTTTTCGTTTCGTGCATATCTTTCGCCTTGGGTGTCCGATTGACTCGATTCTTTTGGCTATTCCACTCCGTTTTTCGAGACGAATCCAACGGTTCAATCCTATTCCTGATCCAGTAAAGTATGGTTGGTGTTTTGCTCCAAATTCCATCGTATTTCCTAAAAAATCGACAAAACACAACCTTTCCCTCATTTTGGCTCAAATCATCATAATCAATCCATAATTCAATGAAATCCACATCAAAATACGCTTCACATGTGCCTCTAAAGTATGTAAATTCCACTCGAATCAGCTTTGCGCTCTGTATGTGTAATATCCCAGAATTTTAATAAATATAAGATGCAGAATGTTATGATATTATTTTCTTGATTCAGATATCCATAATATATATATATATATATATATATATTATAAGATATTATTTTAATTTTACATAAATAGATTAATTATGGATCAAATCCTTATCCCAAATTTTCAACGGGTGGTTTCATTAGTTTAAAAATGGGAGATTTATTAGCCCATAAACACTGATTTCTCGCAACCGAATTCCTCAGCATAATCTCACCCTTGACTAAAGCATTTCCATAATTACGCATACGCATAACTTTACCTTTGAGCGTAGAGAATAATACTCATCTTTCACACATATTTTACGTCGTGCTCGAAGTATTTCCACTCCACGACGAATCGAATTCTCCAAGCAGCTGCAACGCGATTTCATTGTTACTGCATCCGACAGCTTCGATCAACTGTATTTCCTTCTCAATAGTAACTCCTTTCTTTTATTTATTTGGATCTCTATTATATATAATTATATGTTGATACTCTAATTTTAGTAGAGTGTATATATGCGATTACGTGGAGTCTGAAATTATCTTTGTTACTAAAATTTATTATGGATCATAGATTTAGGTCTGTAAATCTTGTCGAGAATAATGCTTATGGATTAAAGGTCTTTAGAATTCCTCTCGTCAAAAATTGTACATGGCCGGAAGGCCCTATTTTTAGGGGTTGATTAATTTATATTTGATTACCACTTATCTCGAAAATTAAATAGATTTTATCTAGTTTTAAAATCTCAAACAATTGTAGTCCTGGTCCATTCAAACTGTCCACTAAACCTTGTTTATTTTGAAATGTTTATTCAAATCCCTTCATCATTCTTAATAAGTCAAATTTTAGTTTTTGTAAAGACTTCTGGATTGGACAATGGCATATATTGGCAACACATTTTGTTATGCTTTTAGATTTGCAGTGTCATTTTGATATATATATATATATATATATATTCGGTTATTATACAAGTTTTGCTCATTACATATAATATTAGCATGAATTATAAATTTATTCAGAATGATCTTAAGACATGTTATCATTATTATTATTTTAGGTTGCAAGGGACCTGCTCCATAAAGCACAATTAATTATTTTACTTTGGCAAGTGCAATCAAGGTTTAAGGTGTGGTTTACTTGTCTCTATTAAATGTTGTGTATGAATGAAGTGATTATCTGTTGCATGCATGACATGAGAAATACATGATATATAAGAAGTGCACAAGAAAGAAAAGAACTCGGGACTGAAAATAGGTCTTTGAGGGGGACCCAGTGGGATTTAAAAGAGATCCTTGGGAAAACCGTGAAATCCTAATGAAGAAAAGTGCACACATGACATTGTATGAAATACATGTTTATATGGCGTTATTCATTTTATTTGTACATTTGTGTTTAATATTGTCAAGTGGCTTCACTGAGCTAGTGGTTTGCTCATTCCATACAATTAACACTTTCAGGTTGATGAGTTGATGGCGGGAAGAGGCGATGGATGTCATTTAAGCTCGTTACATTTTATATTAAGAATTTGATGAACTAGTTTATTTCAATTTTAAGTATTTCAATAGTGAGACCTCTTTTGAGATAATTAATTTTGGTACAATTTATATTTGAAGTTAAAATTTATTTTGAGACCTTGTTTATTTTCTAAGCTTCCGCTAATTTTTATTTAAAATCTATTGTCAAATAAATTCTTATAGTCCACTTTCTTGTATTAAAATTTAGTTCATGCCCTTTATTTTTATATTGATTGTTGTTTTCGTAAAATCTACTTTTATAAAAATTGGGGCGTGACAGTATGGACTGGCCCCATAGAAATTGTTTGCATCTTAGAGGAGGGTTCGAACCTGAGATTTAGAGAGGAGCATACTCCTAAGTACCAAGTCTACACCATTAGGCCAACTCCTTGGAGTTATTTACTATAGATTTATTTCATCGTTATTTCACCCCCAATTGTTTGGGTTGTCCCGTCTTTTCTGTAAACAATTAAAAACAACAAAATAAAAAGTGAAATTTCTAAAACGTATAATTGAAACGAAGAGCGCGGGAAGCTATGTTTGTTGAGTGACTCCTCGACTCCATACAACCATTTTCCGGCGATATATGAACATTAGAAAATAGAGGAAAATAGAAGAGGGATGGCTTTGTAAATGGTCAAATGGACGGCAATTGTAATATATAGTAACAAAATTAACGACGAATTTGCGATGATCTGTATGTAAATTTGTCGCTAATTTTAAGACCATAATAAAAAAAACATAGTTTTGGTGGATTTGTGATGGAATTTGCCGTCGCAAACCATCACAAATCGAGCAGTGGAATTTTATAATATCATGACACATGTGAGGTGTCCTGTGCATTGATTTGCGAAAGTTTTTGAATATCATGACACATGTTAGGTGTCCTGTGCATTGATTTGCGAAAGTTTTTGTCGTCGCAAATTTAAATGTCGGATTTGCGATGACAAATTTCGTCACAATTAATTACACCAAAATGGCATATATAGTTTCCCTCCCTAGTGAAAATTGATTGCAAATACTGTTGCAATTTGCGACAAAATTTGTAACTGTTCCGTCACAAATTACAATTACAAATTCGATTACCGTACCATTTGATCATATTCATATCCATATCCATCTCAAATTTTGATGAATTGATCTGACCATCACAAAAATATCCGTCGCTAATCTATGTGTTTTTTTTAGTGTCAATAATATATAAATTCCTCGCTTTTTTCATAATTGAGTGCATGCTATTTTTTTGTCATAGAAGGCAATTGATTATATTTGGTGTAACCCATACTTATTCCTATAAGGTCGAATACATGCAGTATATAGCTTTAGCTGGAAGAAAGGGCAATCGATTATATTTGGTGTAACCAATACTTATTCCTATAAGATCAAATACGTGTAATATATAGCTTATAGTTGGAAGAAAAGCAATCGATTATTTTGATAAAGGTGATACTTATTCCTATAAGATCAAATACATGTACTAAACATCAATTCCATCCATTTAAATTGTTCATTGGATAAATCTCCTTTCAAAAAATGAGGGTGAGTAATTAAGAAATTAATATAAGGTAAAGTCTAGTATGCACTCGAGTGCATGTTGTGCACCCTAGTTTAAAGAAAAGTGTATGTTATTATACTGAAAAGTACAACACAATATTATTAAAAAGTGTAAGTCACTATGACTAAAAATATTATTATACAGTTTAATAATTGAAAAGTGCAACACCATTTACCAAAAAGTGTAAATCAGTAAATTTGAAAAGTGCAACATGGACTAGGGTGCACAACATGCACTCGAGTCCATAGTAGACCCACCCTTAATATAAATGAATTAAGGGGAAAAAACAGAATAGGACAATCCACTCTAAGACTTTAAGATTAAAGACAAAAATTTTTGGTAAAACAATGAAGGACAAAACAGCCTTCAAAATCTCCATTATACCCTTAATTCCATATAATTCGAAAAGTCAATAGTTGTTTAAGATATTACCAGAATTTGGCTAAATTTCCATATTTGAATTCAATCAATTTGAATTCAAATGAATTCAAATCGAATGGTCTCCTCTCTCATGCAGTCAAAAAGTTTCCAAAGAATTTCTAAATTTCCAAAATTACATACAAAAAATTTCTGCGAATGAATTTCTAGAATGTTTTGAGTTTCTGCATTTTTTGGTTTCAATTGAATTTGGGTATTTGGTTGAAACAGTTTTAGTAACTGCATTTTGAGAATCTGCAGTCATAGTTTTAGTAAAACACATTCATCTTCTTCGAATTTTTTGCTGCATATCCCGGATCTTTTTTTTTTTGATATATTCAGTTCTGAAATTGATTTGGGACCGAAATTTGAAAACAATGGATTCATCACTAATATTGAAGATCAATTTCGATGGGCGGAGTAAACTCATTCAAGTTACAGAAGCCACAACATTTCAACATATTACAGATGTAATTAGAAGGAAGTGGCCTTCTATATGCCCAGGTAAATATTCGTTTCTTTACTCAGTGGGGGAAATTAAGAATTGCTGTTTAGACGGTGATTTAGATTTTGATAGTATGAAAGATTATTGCATAATGACATCAGAAAAATTAGTGAATATATCTATTGAGATTGTTGAAGATGTTATTCAATCTGATGCTGTTGAATCCTTAACAGGAAATTCAATGTTAGGTTATGAGGGGAATGCAAATATAGTTGATATTAATTCCCAGGAATCATATTTAGATAGAACTCAAAACAATTTGTCTAATAAGGATTTTATTTTGAGTGATTCTCAAACTTCTGTGTCGAATGAATTTGTTGGATTGGGTAGTTTACCTCTATTCGATATATGCCCCTCTGAGAAGAAGAAGTCGTATTTATCAGATCACTGGATGGATTTAATGAAAGTTGGAGCTACATTTTCTGGTGGTGCCCCTGAGTTTAGAGTAGAACTCATAAAGTACTGTACAAAACTTAATTTCAAGTTTACATACCTAAAAAACTGCCCAAGGTATGTATATGCAGAATGTAGTGAGAAGGCAACATTCAATTGTTCATGGTTTGTTAAAGCTAAACAGAGTGCCTTGAAAAATGGATTCGTTGTTCACAAAGCTAACCTAGTGCACACATGCGTAGGAAATCTATTAGATGGTGATAATGGTAGGTTTGGCCCTAAGATTATTAAAGAACTTGTAATTGAGAGTGTTAAATCCAATCCAAACATTAGAGGTAAGAATATTATAGATGGAATTAACGTGGATTACGGATTCTCTATTCCTTACTATAAAGCTTGGCGCGGTATAGAGGCTGCGAGGGATGACATATTTGGAAGTTATGATGAATCTTACGATCAACTTCGGTGGTATGGTGAAGCTGTTAAACGTACAAATCCTGGTAGTGTAGTTGATTTAGAGATAGATAGTACTACTCACCATTTTGAAAGGATTTTCATTTCTTTCTATGCTTGTAAAGAAGGATTTAAACACTGTAGACCTATGTTGTTTATCGACGGTACATTCATGAAAGGGAGGGCAAAAGGAGTGTTACTTATTGCCACTGCTAAAGATGGAGATAATGGTATGTTTAACTCATTCTAATACTAAAATATATTGTTTTGTATGCTCATTGAATATTATTCATTTATTTATGTGCAAAATATGAAATGCATTTTATTTCAATGTAGGATTATTCCCTGTTGTATTTTCTGTGGTATCTGCTGAAAATAAAAGTAACTGGACATGGTTTTTGCACAAAATTAAGGACTGCATATTCCATCCGAAACAGATCATATTTATATCGGATAGGAACCCAGGTCTTATGTCAGCCTTTTATGATGTATGGGAAAATCCTCCACATTTCTACTGTTTATTCCATCTGATAATGAATCTAAAGGGCAGATACGGAGGGGGGTGGAATACGCAGCACAGAGAAAATATGGCTGACTTATTCAAGCAGTGTGCATACGCACCCAATGTACGAATATTTGACGATAAGCTTAAGAAATTCAAAGAAGTTGGCGGTCGAATTGCAGAAATCTGGCTTGAGGACTTGCCTTATTCACACTGGGCTGTTTCTCATTCACCTAACATCAAGAGATATGGTGAAATGACTTCAAATGCAGCTGAATCTTTCAATTCATGGATATGGGAGTCCAGGGGATTACCAATTACGCATATGATTGATTCAATAAGGTCAAAATTATCCAAGTGGTTTGTTGATAGGAGAATTGACAGTAGTAATTGGTCTGGTTTGTTGGTTCCTTCAAAGGAGGAACTATGGAACGAACGTGCAAATATTAGTGCATCGTGGAGGGTCAATGTATATCCCAATGGACAGTTTCAAGTAGCTTCAAAGACATCAGTCACTGGTGATTTGGAACAGAAATTCTGCTCATGTTTTCAATGGCAAGTTACTGGATTCCCATGTGCTCATGCGGTTGCTGTTATTAAGAGATATTGTTCTTCAATTAACAATGTTGTTGAAGATTGCTTCATGGTATCAAACTATAAACAATGCTACAAGGTTGATTTAAGGCCAGTTCCAGAAACTGAGAAGTATGAATGGAAGCCGACTATGGACAGTGAAAAAGTACTTCCACCGATTCTAAATAAACCTCCTGGTAGACCAAGACAAAAACGAATTACCTCGTATGGCGAGTTTCGTCGTGTAAATCCTACAAACTGCTCTATATGTGAGAAGAAAGGTCGACATGATCCTTTAATGTGTGCTGCAGTATTTGGAAATGATGTGACAAATATTTACAAGTGAATTGAAGTTAGATTAGATTTAGTTTATTGCTCAATAAACTATTGTCTTGGAATATTTCTTAATTCATGGTTATGAAATACTTATTTTGTAAGAATCTTCAGGATTTTATATAATTATTCCACTTTTTTTTACATTGAAGAAAATTTTATGTATAAAATATTATTCCTCATTTGTATCCATAATCTAATGAATATTTATAGTCATAAATGTCTAAGACCCACTACATAATAAATATGAAGATAGTTAAGTGTTGTTTAAAAAGATTAAATGATCAAATAAATTATGTGTATCATATCTTTAATTGATCAAATCTAAGTTGGGTATCATACTGTTCGGTCCATCAAACATTAAAAAAAATAAAAAATTTAAAAATTCTATGTATGCGCTGCATATTCGTGTAACACTTCAGTATCAGATCGAAAACATCGTTATTCTGATGTATGGATCTTAAATTTGTAAAACACTTTGTAAAATACTTTAAATGATCAGTTTTATATTTTGAATCTAATGGCCCAGATCAACAAGATGTTTCACAGATGGCAGATATGCACGAACATTATTGTTCCTGCAACGCATATATGTAAATGAGGATGACAGTGACAATGCATATTTCAGATTAACTCGCATATCCTTTGATATTAATGCATATTTCAGATTAACTCGCATATCCTTTGATATTAGTGCGTTTAAACAATAACAATATATATTCATGAAAGTCAAAACGGATAAAATACATATTTATTAATAAAATAGGAAACAAAATAATGCACATACATATGCAAAAGCCCAAAAAAGAAGTAGTCCATATTCAGTGCATATGTGTAATCACATATGCATATACTACATGTCAAGTGCATATATGAAGGGATACTGCATATTCGGCCCAACTAGCAGTGCATTATCAACTTGGAGTGCATTTGTATCATTGTAAATTTTAGTGCCTTTAAAAAATGTTAATATATATTTATGAAATTCAAAACAAATAACATACATATGGAATATCATAAAACACTAATATAATTGCAAAAATAAACATATACACAACCATATGGAATATCATAAAACACTAAGATAAAAAAATTTACACAACAGGGCTAAACAAGTTAACAAACAAAAAGTGTTCAAAATCATAGACAAATAGTTAAAACAGTTAAGTGTTTAAGACACTAGTTTCTGAATGGCCTCACTAGACTGGGAGTGTACCAATACGAGCACCCAATATGTGGTTGATCGTCCATATACATCAACGGCTCGAATTCCTTCTTCATTACATCATAAATCTGGAATCTCCCAGACGGTTCTTCCCTGAACAATATTCTTTTTTTGGAGTTTTTGAAACATATTGGTACAAGTTTATAATAATTAGGTAGTATCTCTTCCTTGAAAATTACAACTCTAGACCACGAACGACGACGCCTTGATTCATACGTCAGAATATGCATCTCAAAGAAATAACTACTTCCACCCTCGTCTTCAGGACCAAGCTGACATGCATAAATACCAATACTAGATTCGTCCAAAGCAATAATTGATAAAAACCACGATGACAATATAAACAACGGAGCTTCAAAATAACTGTATGTTAAACGATTAGGGTCGAAAGTGATAAACTCGTTTTCACCGTGACCTTTATATACTTTCCAATGGAACAGACCACCAACAAAACAGGCATTATCAACAGGGGGGTTATTAAATGGAAAAGGTGGAATATTGATCCAACTGTTTGAGTTTCTTGAGTATAATTTAGGTTCTGAAAGTATTCCTTCCGGATCAAAAAATCTTGCAACTCGCATAATCATATAATCATCACTCTCAATGTTATAACCTAGACCATAAAACACCCAAGCTTCAGAATATCCATTAGGGATAACAGGGATATCATTTTCAATTAGAAATGACTCCATTGACAATGGATTCCTTAAGAAAAATCTGTCATGAACATCACCAATTAAAATCAAACCATTATCACTTCCAAGTATTTCATATTCTTCATTATGCTCTGAAATCGATCTTCTTATTGGGGGAACCTCTGTAGGTACAGAAATGTAAATTATTGGAGGGTTAGCAACAGTTACCTTGTGAATCAGGCAAATCTCTTTCAAATGTTTCATTCTTTTGAGATGTGCTTCCACAAATGAACTGGAGGAGATAAATGCTCTCCATTCCGGCGAGACGCACCTGAATCGCCCTAATGCCTTTGGCGGAAGAAGGACAAGGATGTCCGCTGCAATTTTGGGTGGGATTGATGAATTTTCAATCAAACGCCTCATTGTTCTTTTACAAATTAAATGAAGATAAAATTTTTCCCTAAATTTTTTCAAATGTGATGAATGCGAGAATCGAGTGTGAAAGATATGCTATAATTGATGCTCCATTGTCAACTTTCAAAAGTGAAAAACTGTTGCGCTTCCCCATGTACAGCAGTTAATTACATAATTTGTAGTGGGGTTATGCATTTAACCTTAGCTTACGCAATAATTATTAATATAATATTATATATTAATTAATATTAACTACAATTTGGCGGTTGATTCATCATTTAAGTTTCGTGGATTTAATTTAAGACAGAACACATCATATCAAAGAGCACGTCGTTTGGACTTCCCAATGTAGCAATTTTTACAGAAACTAAATTAATTTAGTTTTGCTTATGCGTTAAGTTTTTATTTTTTTATTTTCTGAATTGTTTTTTATTATAGTAATATATTATTTAATAAATATGCTATATGAACTATTTCTATAATAATATAATTTAGAATAAAAAAATATTATATTAAATGAAAATAATATATTGGAAAAATTCAATGGTTAAACTAAATGCATATACATATTATATGTCGTGCACAGTGGTATTTATGCAAAGCATATAATATTCCCACGTACGTGAACATCACGTACATTATTTATTAATTATTTGTGAGATAAAAATTTTTAAATCTTTGTAAAATATTCATATCATATGTAGTTTCAGTTAAAATGATTAAAGTTTAAAATGTTAGGTAATTTCTTATTCAATTAAAATTGTTTCTTAAACTAACTAATGAAACGAATAGTTGCAATGCATTAAATGCTATTTAACAGGCCTCTTAAACAAAAATTGAACATAACCTCCATCATCATTTTTTCGAGTAGGAACATCTCTAAACTGGTAAATTTAACATCTTTCTTAAAAAGCTATCAAAAAAAAAAATGAGTGAACCAATACCAGAAGACATTTCATTTCAAATACTTGAGCAACTTCTTCCCAAATCACTCATAAGATTCAAATGCGTTTCTCGCATATGGGAGAGGTTGATTTCTACTGATGAGTTTGTTCAAAGGCACCTCCGTAGAATGAAAGAAGATAATAGATTCTCAGTGCTCAATCAAGTAAAGGAGGCAAATCCACCTATATGTTATGAATTGGTTCCTCTTGCAGATCCATCGTATAGAAGGTTTGTTCGTTCTGAAGATGAAGATTATGAAATACTTGGTACATACGATGGGTTAGTATTTTTTTGCAACACTGATGATCAGTATTCTCTTGTCAATCCATCTTCAAATGAAACATTTTTTTATAAAAAATGACCCTATATCAATACCTCCTCAATTTCGTGAAGCATGGGTTTATTTTTGCATAGGTTTTGACATCGATTTAAATGATTTCAAGATAATGAGAATAGCTAGATTTTGGTCTTTACAAGGATATCATTTTGAGGTGAAGCTATATTCACATAATTCAGATTCTTGGTGTTTTGTTGAACGGTATCCGTATGATAGGCCTCCTATTGCAAATAGTTTTTTTGTTGGTGGTCGCTTTCATTGGCAGGTTAAATTTGATGGTGTAGTATATAAAATTGTATCGTACGATGCAAATAAGTCTGTTTATGACCTAATAGATATTCCAAATTTTATACTCCCGACATGGTATGTGGATATTCGTGCTTTGGACGAGACAACTATTGTTGTTTATTCCAGCAAGCTTAGCCCAGAAGTGAACCTAGTGAATAGATACTTTCTTCAGATGCACATATTAACATATCAAAACGATCAATCTAAGTGGACAAGCTTGACGATATACAAAGAAGAAGTTTTACCTTTTATGTTCACTATCAACCCGATTTGCTATTTGAATTTTACGAAGACTTTGATTATGTTCAAAGAAGAGCCAAATGGTACATTTTGCTCTTATGATATAGAAAAGAGAGAATTCCAAGCGCTGGATTCCATAGATGCAGCCCCTGGGGTCGACCGTACATATAGTGTTTTACATAGCCTTGTTTCTCCATTCCCCAAATATGTATAGTAATGAGTATTACAATATTTATTTTTGTAAGCTATATTGAAGTGAAATATATGTTGTAAATGTTATTTCTGAACAATCTCATATTTGGTATTCTTATTATGTGAAGCGTTGAAACCTATGAATGAAGTAAAAAAAAAAATATCATAATAGCTTCATTACCAAAACACTAATACAGAAAATCAACCAATGAAAATTGAAAGTGTTTACTGCAAGAATTAAATATCATAAAACATTTAATCTATCATAAGCATATCGCATTTGACATTAGAGATTGACTTCATCCATAGATACCATAATACCCAAACTACAAAGATAAACAACGTGTATTTAAAATAGACAGCTGCTAAATTTAGTGTTCCTTTTTTAGCCTTGTTGTCAACAGTATTCCCCTCAACAATCAGAGCAGACAACATCTGTGCATTCTCAACCTTAAAATATGCAATCTCATCTTCTAGCTTCTTGATATTAATCAGCAGGTCGTTGGCTTGATTTCTCTCCTCATTTAATTTCTTAATCAGTCCATGTATAATATGTTGTCCTCGTGCACACAATGGATCATCAATCCATCTAAAAAACTTGCAGAATCCAGATTTCTGTAATTAATTTGCAGTAAAACTTAATATTTACATATATGCGTAAATTAAACCAGTTGAACATTGTTATAAAAAATACATATCATTAAATGGAACAACTAACCGGGTACGATTCGCAGCCATGAAATCTCCTACCCACATTCTGATTCTTCCAAGATGTGACGATTTTAGCATCGATTCCACAATAGCATCTTAGCCGATGCACTGCATTCACATCCCAATTATCCTCACGATTCATATCGCTTCGAATTAATATTATATTAGATAGGTATTCGAATGTTAAAGATATAAAAGTAGGGCAAAATGGTTCCCTTCTGGGATATATAAAGCGTAGGTATCTAAATAAATAGGGGAATTCGTTGAGTAATGGTGATTAACCCTAATTTTAGAAACGAAATAATAAAAAATATAATAATAATTTATCCAATTAATAAATACCAAATTTATAATTGGGAAATAATCAATTAAAATAAGTTTCTATAACGAAATTATTTTTCAACATATTGCATATATAATATGTATACTAGTATACAATTCGTATTTAATTTATATATATATATATATATATATAGAGAGAGAGATTATATACAATATAAATAAATATGCATATCTAATGAATATAATTAAGGTAATAGTATGACTGAATATATACATATATAAATATGCATATCTAATGAATATAATTAAGGTAATTGTATGACGGAATATATACATATGTTTTACTAAGAATAAAATCAAGATAATTCATAGATGAAATCGAACAATGTCATTCCATTCATAAGTTATGAACTCAAAAAGTTGTCAACATCTAATAAACCAAAATAGCAAAACCAACTGAGTGACAGGGAGTTCAATTCGTAGGAGATGAGTACATTGTTTAAAATAAACACACATAACTAATTGTAAACGAACGGATTCAGAAATATCCCAACCATCTGAACACGCATAGCACTTGCAGCATCGGCATTGTAATCGCCTACCGGAGGTTCTTCACCCTTTACAAAGCATTCGAGTAATTTGCAAACTATAATCCCACAATCTAGTGAACCAGGTACCTGCTGCATAATCTCAGATTGAATAGGATTTGAGAATTTAATCTTTAAAAACGGATGGTTAGGTTCTGATTTGATGAACACTGTTGTCAACTTCGCCTCGACATACTTAACCTAGTAATTTGGATAAATGAATGAAATATTTATATTAATAACAGTTCGTATTGAACATATATAAATTTCTTATAATATTTAATTATAAGAATTGAACAACTTACAACATGCATAGCCTCTTTCAAGTATGGATCAGGAGATGTAAGCTTCCTTGGACGAAGGGAGTTATAGAACGTCCATTGCCTACTCTTCATTTCCAATTTCAATAGTGTCCAGTGCCCTGTAACATTTGATCTCGTTCTTCTACCAACATCGGTTATGATAATAGGGAAGAGAAGTATATTCTTATCAAAACTTTGTTCAAGAACTCTTTCAATCATACTTCCAAATATTTTTTGCTGGGAGATTTCGCGCCTTGAAATCATTGACTAAAAATTAAACAGAAAATTATTATCTGAATCTCTAAAATAAGAAAATACTTGGATTATTTAAGTAGTTTATTACCCAACATGATGAGGTCAGTATAGTGACACCGTGAGAAGAAGGATATTGTTCCGATGCAGTTGATCGTATGCAATCAGACCATGCATCTATAACCTGTTTTACATACAACAAAAAATATGATAACCGACATATGCTGTCAGACGATCCATCGATTTTTATAAAACTGAACAATCATTTGACTGAATGATATAATGTTTATTAACCTGATTGTCAACTGTCATCTCATTTAGTAAGTTTATCAGCATTTGAACGGTGGCATCAGTTAACGGACCATTCCCAACGTACACTGAATGGCTGAACATGTATAAACATTATAAAACAGATATATTATGCATAAACACAAATTGAGAAAAATAAGTCAAAATCTAAATATGTAAGGCTGCATATAATTAAAGTTTCAATTTACCTAGCTCCATAATCATACAGCTCGCTAAACAATTGATTCTTCAACCCTAACGGTGCATTCTTCACAGTTTGGACATAAACATTGAACGGAGACTTTATCAACTTTTGACATGTGTTGTCTATTTTTTGGCCCTCCTCTATCAATTCTTCAGTGTCGCTTAACTCGTGCACCAAATCTAATTCCTGGGTCAGAACTTGCGGAGACATCAGAATAGGCTTCCTGTTATTTGCAAAGGTTCTCCCTTTGATTCGATCAACCATAGAACTAGGAGATCGAATAACCTTATTCCTTCTTCCTACTTTAACAGCTGGTCTTGGTGGACTCTCATAATTAATTTCCCGTTCGCATTCACTTCCAACCTGAACTTTACTAACCGAAGTTGTCGCCAATAATTCTGTAGCAATAACAGGTTCTGCTGTAAGAACATTCTCTTCCTCAAACACACTACTAGACTTTTTACCCAACTCTTCTTTTTCAACTCTGTCTAGTTCTTCCATCATCAACTCATATTCTGTTAGTTTGTTCAAAGGCTTGCTGAGCATTTGATTTTCTGCCTTTAGCACTTCTATTTCAAACTCCAGTCCTAAAATCATCTAATTTTTTGCATTCTTATCCAGTGCATATGTAGCTCTTTCCTTCTCAAATTCTTCTTTGAGCTTCTTTATTTCAAGTTCCAGCTTCTCATTGCACTTTCTCAAATGAACAATATCATCCAAACTTTTGTCAACCTCATCTTGTACAACCTTATCAACTTCAATACTTACCCCTTTTTTAATCACACCAAATTCGGTATGATCTTCAACAAAAGATATTTTCAGATCACTGCAAACCCTCATTACAGTTCTATCAACGTCCACATCGTCCGGTTCATTATTATTACCAAATCCTATATCAAAAGAAGGACCATCATCCATGCTTGTAGCCTTCAATTTTGAACTCGATCCAATATCAAAATTTACAACTTGCTCTTTACCGGGCAAAACACGTTGTCTGTCTACAGACTCTGCATTTGCATTTACATCAGCAGTTGCGCATGACTGTCCACGAGCATTCGTAAAATCACCAGGATTACTGTCAGCCCTTGCTATCCTATTTGATCTTTCATTATCTCTGAATGCATTCAGTGTATTGTACTGTTCTTCCTCCCAAGCAGTTTTTTTCAAACAATTGGTTGACAGTGTAAACTGCATATAACATTTTCAACAAATTCTCCATATTAATCATTTCAATAATATTTGTGATAGAAAAATATGTAGAGTTAGTATTACCTTAGAATGTTTGTTCAGAATTCCCCTGTCTAGAACAACATTAAGAGCGTTTAAATCCCACTTCAAAAATCTCGGGAAAGCTCTGTCGTTCAACGGATCTATTAAGGAAGAGTGTTCACAAAGCCAAAACTGCATACAAAATTAAAATTAGTAACTGTAACTATATATCAATGTTGCATATAAATATACATGGAACAATATAATATAGAAGTAAATGCTTACAGGTAATAATGCAGCACAACCACCTGACTTGGTATCCTTACTTTTCTTAACATGATACTTCAGATATTGAACTACAAACATACTCCAATCGTACTTGCATACATCATAAAAATCCTCCAAATATAATGTCAAATACCATGGTAAAGCACCACTCTTAACCGGACATAGAATACCACACATAACATAACAACTCAATAGTCTAGCAACATCCTGCAACGATTCTTTATCAGTGCGATGCTGCATTTCTTGAATCTTGTTCTTTATCAGTGGACGGTATAAAGATGGCAAAGGTTTTCTGTTCAAGAACCTCCCATCAAAGCATCTTCTAATCCAGGCAGGGTGACTATAATTATCAACTCGAAATGGCAACTTCTCGTTACCCGATGTTAATCCCAAGATTAACTCTGCATCACTTCTATTCAAATCCAATTCCTCTCCCCCAATCAAAAAACCACCAGAGACCTTGTCGTATTTTGAAACAATTTGTCTGATATCTTCCTCATACTTAGTACATTTAATAACCATATCCTCAGTTCCATTTTTTAAAATTGCTTCCATTAAGAACCAGAAAGGTGTCAGTTTCATTTCTTCATAATGCATGTCTGAAAACCTGAAACACAGCATTTCTTTGAAGCATGTACGCATATTTGATCGAAAACAGTATTCTCCACCTCTTTCACAATCAGCAACTGATGATCATAAAAAATGTGTTAATATAGTTATGCATAATTACCCCTTAACAAAAAATAAAATGGTCCAAGATACATCACTTACCTTTAATTATCTTCTTTTTTCTTATATTCAACTTAGTTTGTCTACATTTGTTTCTGCTGCATTCTCCAATATCAGAATCTGAATTACGAATTGATCAAACCAAGTCATATAGTATTAAATAATAATTAAGATATGGAATTAAATATACATACAAATAAAAACTACAATACAGATTAAAACGATAATTAAATTTACCTTCAGAGACAGACATTGTGTGTTCATCTATATCCAAGTCCATCTCCGGTTCGCTCTCAAAATCTAACAATATATGTATTCATATTAATAGATGTAAAACAATTTCATGTATGAATAAAGTATTCATACAACAAATGTCATTACAAACATATAAACATAACCTGAATCATCCGATAATACTCTGCATCGCATAACTTTTTGCTTTTTTCCTGATATTGAATAACAAGGTTAAGTTAGTTATATTTGTATATTTCATAATAAAATAAACAGAAAAGCTATTGTATAAGAATGTTATACGATCCAACCTTTTCCCTTGTCATTTCTGACCTTAACGGTTACGTTTTTCCTTCCAAAAACAGAAAACAACTAAAGAATCAGACACAGACTGCATATAATTATTATTTTAAACTAAAGTTGCATAACAACCATATATAAATGAAATCTAATAATAAACACTTACTTGCAGATGCTCCAACAGCTTTTATTGCTTTCTTCTTTTTGATATTTCTTCCACCTTCCTTAATTTATATCACACCTTTTTTACCTCTTGCCATCTTCATATATGTATACAGAAAAACATGCAGATGAAAACACTTGTTAAAGATATATATTCAATAACAAGTAACTTATTTCCCTTTTCATATCTCCACAAGAATTCTCAATCTTAAAGTAAGTGCATATAAATGTCGAATCTTGTTTTAACAACTTGTATTTGTCTATAACCCATAATTTTAAAAAAAATAATACAAAATTCTGAAAATTTAAAATGCCCAAGACTACTTCTTCAATATACAGACATTAACTATCCTATTGTTCAAATTTAAATTGTATATGCGGCTAGGCACTTCAATTTTCAATCTATTGTTTTTAATCAATACAAATCATTACCAGAAAACAATCAACATCGCTAATACGCGTTCCATATTTCGAACTATTCTCTATGAATATGCAAAACCCTAACCAAATATCTACAGTACTACCCCTACAAAAACATAGCATTTTCAACAACAAAAATCATTTTATCAAACACCAGTATCTATAAAAAAACATATAATCATCAGAAAAACAACTGAAAATCGAAAAAAAACATGAATCACATATATTTAAAACATTGCGAAAACATATACACTATGAGATTTCGTTTTTTTATACCATTGATCATAAAATAACAGACACGCAGTCAAAAAAACCTGGAATAAAGATGGTAACGAACGCGATTTCGAGTTTCAACCCTTCGAAGCTTCGAACTAATCTCTGAATATCAAGCCACCGCGTGAATATGCACTCGAGTCAAGCTGAGAGGAATTTGGTAATATGTTTCTGGAAGAAAAGCAGCGCGAGATTCTAGGGAATATAATTAATACCTTAATTGAATTTTAAATTGGTTGACTTTCCTAATTTTGCTAAACTAAATTAATTGAATTCGAATATACAACTTAATTTGAAAACAGGGGCATATTGGTCTCAAACTAATTAATTTTGTCCTTGGTTGTTTTAGTATAAATTTTTGTCTTTCTTTGTTTAAGACACTAAGTTATTGTCTTATATTGTATATAATCTCATGAATTTATTTATCACCTTTCTATAAATTCAAACTTTTAGATAACGAAATTATTTCCTTTAATTTAGTGTAACCAATACCTATTCCTATAAGTTCTAGTACGTGCAGTATTTAGCTCGTATTTGTGTACAACACTCACATACGTAACGTACCTCTACACATAAACTTGTACTTTCTTTATTCCGTAATTATTTTCACACTTTTCTTTTTAAAATGTTCCACAATTACTTTCACACTCTTAAAATGAAAAATCATTTATATACTCCATCATCACAATATCCTCAAATTTACACAAATGTCATTACTTTTTCTTCAAACATACCCAAAAGTCAACTCATTCATTTACTTTATACATAAACATTTATAAAATTAACGGAGGGAGTATTATATATTTAAATAATTTGAAAATTATATTAAAGAGCTAAAGAGATAAAAGTAAATAAATGTATAAATTATAAATGTATTTCAATCTGAAACTATTTAATATACACCTGAAACTATATAATTTTAATTTTTTTACATAATAAAACATGTCTAATATTTTTTAAATAGTCAAATAAATAAAAATATATCTTAATTTCTTTTAGAATTATACAATTTTTTATTCAGAAATTTGTTACCAGGGAGTAGAATTCCCTTTTAATAGGAGTATAAAATTACAAACGATGAAATTACAAAAAATGGTCTATAAAATTACAAAGAATGAGTATATATAATTTCCAGATTCTAATGATGATGGCCCCCATATATCACTGCAAACGATACTCATTTTCAGAAATCAGAAAAATCGAAAATGGCAATCTATGACATTTAACAAGAGCATGCAACATTCAATTTTATTTCTGGAATAAGGCAAATTGCATGATTTCAAGGCCCGGCCTTCTAACTATAATGAATGGCCTAATCTTATTTCCAACAATCATGCATATTGCTAGAAAATTATCTCAATCAATATTACAACATATCTTAATTCCTTTGTTGCACTACATGAAAATTGACTTTCAATGACATAAAAAAATTTCAATTGCTAAAAGTTTTCAATGACAAAAAATTAAGAATTAAAAGTCAAATTTATGTCATTAAAAAAATTTAACTAGAGAAGTTATAATGACATAGAAATTTGTCATTAAAAGTCAATTCTCTTGTAGCGTTGCGCATCATCTGTGTAGTGGTGGAATGCTTTGTTCGTTCCTGAAAAAATTCCGGGGATCAACAACTGTTTTCACTCGAACAAGGCGATCGAAATTGTTCAAGAAATATTTCTTCCCCCAAACGCTTGCACGAGCGTAACTCGTCTTCCCTCGGACGTTATTAACTCCAATGTCGAGATCTCTGTAATTGATGTACGTTGCTCTGGGTGACTTGGAGACATAAGGAGTCATGTAACTATGCAGCCTCCTAACCCAATTTATGTACCTGTCCGAATTTTGAGCCTCGTCGTCTTGCCAACGCACGAGGTAAGTGAATTCGAACAGATTACCAGCCCTGTGAGGGAATGGAATAGCAGATTCAGATATTTCATCCATTCTTCCACCGTATGGCATCAATTGCACCTCTGCTTCTTCAGCTTCCGCTTCGTAAAAAAATCTCCAGACGCCTTCGAATACGGATTCAGGAATCGGTTTCTGCACGTAATCTGATTTCCCCTTGACGTATCTTGCGTCTGCCTGTGTCCTGTTCAGTAAAACTTCGGTAGGTGATTGTATCGCGAACCCTCCAACGAACAAGACGGATTGGATCCAGCTCATTTCCGTGCAGTCTTCTCGTACCAACCCCAACTCTGGGAACTTTTCTTGCATCAATGGGAGTAATCTGTCAACTCCACCAAGAAAAACAGAGATAAACAGAGCATTTACTGTTATATTCCTCTGGTTTTCGGTGGAACTCCCTTGACTTAATACTACAGTGAGGAACAAATCTTTGTCCAATTCAGGGGCAACATATTGCCAGCGATGAACGAGTTGAGTCGCGTTTTGTTCCAACGACTTTTGGATTGTGAAAACAGTGACTGTTTCCGGAACATCAACCAGTTGCAACTTCCAGGCAACGATTACACCAAAGCTGGCGCCCCCGCCGCCTCTGATCGCCCAGAAGAGATCCTCGCCCATTGACTTTCTGTCGAGGATTCTTCCGTTAATGTTGACTATTCTTGCATCGATGACATGGTCTGCAGCAAGGCCAAATTTTCTATGCAATGTGCCGTGGCCTCCTCCACTGATGTGCCCACCAGAACCTACTAATGGGCAACCGCCAGCAGGAAATCCGAGAGTCGGACTTTTCTCCGCGATCCTGTAATATATAGATCCGAGGGTTGCACCAGCTTCGACCCACGCGGTTTTCTCCTCTGTGTTAACTGTTACGTCGCTGAGTTTGATCAAATCAATGATCACGAATGGGGTTCGCGCGACGAAAGATAGTCCCTCGAAGTCATGGCCACCACTTCGAGTTCTGATCTCTATGTCGGTTTTCTTGGCGCAGTGTATGATAGGTGGGATTTGGGATTCGTGTTCCGGGGTTATAATGACTTGCGGTTTAGGGGTGGAGTTTGTGGTGAATCTTAGGTTCCAGACGGAAAATCGCAGGACGGAAATGTAAGACGTGTTGCTCGGGGTGTAGACATCGTCAGAAATCGAGTTGTTCCAGTTCGATAGACAATTGAGAAAATCGTCATGGCTATGAGCAGAAGCTGCAGAATTGCATGAGAAGATGAGGAGAAGAATGAATGTAACAGTGGAAATGCTTGGAATCTTCATGATTTTTAGCTAGAGATATTGATGATTTTTTTTTTTTCAATACTGATTGACAAGATTTGATTTCACGATGAGTTATTTGTTTCGGAACATTTTTATTTCCCAGAAGTCAGTCAAATTAAAGTAATTAAAGGAATATAAATATTCAATATTCAAAGTCAATAATATATATGAACTACTCCAGGATCTTTATATCCAGTAGTTGAATAATTCAATGATTTTGTCCTCTCCATATTAGTATTACGTAAGATGCGTGGTCATAACCCTGCTTGCAATCGCGTAATGGTCAATTGACCTTTTTTTTTTATTAATTAAATATGATAACATTTAATTTATACACACACTGACATTACAACTTCAACATTGTAATTTGTAAGGCTTTTGTCGAATTCTTATAACAGGGGAGGAGGAAATGTGTAAAATCCAGATTTGGGTTTCAATATGGATAGCCAGCTGTAACTTATTTATCATAAATCCAAAATCAATAAGAAAACTAATATAAATAAATTAAGTTTAAGATCCTCTATAAGTTCCAAGTTCTAGATAAAATAAAATTATTTCTGGTTACCAGATTAGTTCACGTCCATAATCTAGTCCATAACCTAGTTCAAATTTAACGTAAACAACTCTCTATTATTTTAATTGTTCACCTGATGAGTTTTATCCACAAAAAATAAGAATTGATAGTTTTATCCACAAATGTGATGAGACTTGAGAGGGAATATTTCTATAAAATCAATATAAATGAATTAATTTGATCCATCTCAATATATATTCCAACTTTTAGATGTGATTTTTTTTAAAGCTAATGGAATTCTTTTAATTAAAAAACTATATTTTTTTTAGGGTTTAAGGGATTCTATTTTACATTCAAAAAAAAAAAAAAGTTGCTCAAATCCAACTATGATGCAGAACTGGAAAAAAAAAAGATGACTGCTGTGAGACACATGCGAGGTAGTTATAATTATTATACAGGGGAGTACACGGTATGATTTTGGCGACTTTTTTCACAAATTTAAAACTGAGTAAATTTTTCAATACAATTGAATGTATAAATACATTTAGATTTTAATATTCTATTTATCAAATTTAATTTATTAAAGTTCAATTTCAATTGTATACATACAAATAATTACAATTGATAAAGTCTAGTATGCATTCGAGTGCATGTTATGCACCCTAGTCATGTTGCACTTTTCAGTTTTACTGACTTACACTTTTTGGTAAATGATGTTGCACTTTTTAATTATTACTAAAAATATTATTATACAGTTTAATAATTGAAAAGTGTAACACCATTTACCAAAAAATGTAAGTCAGTAAAACTGAAAAATGCAACAGGACTAGGGGTGCATAACATGCACTCGAGTCCATAGCAGACCAACCCATTACCATTTACACCTAAAATTCAAATTCAAATTGAATTGTTTGTGCAGTGAGGTTTGTTAATAAAAAATTAATAGCAATTTATTTTAAAAAATGACATGTAGCTGATCCGGTTTGGTTTGGACGGGTGGATGCGTTTTAAAATTTTATGAACATCCCTATCCCTAGTATTATATACTACAATACTGTCTTTTTATTCTTGAAATTTAGAAAGGAAAACCAAGTATAAATATTTTTAAAAGAGCTGAGATTCTAGATGGTTTATATGTTGACTAGCCGGCAAATCCGATGACTTTTCTCAAGCTGTCGTGCAATACCAATATTGGAATGAATATTCATATATTTATTTTTGAATGAGGATAGGTGTCATAATTAATTATTTTGGTTAGATGTCTATATTATAATCCTTCTGTCTCATTATTTTTAAATTTAAAAAAAAAAAACATACGTATTTTAATTCAACATTTTTTTATTTGAAAAAAACAACATTTTACTTTTTAAAAAAAATTCTCAAATATTTTTTATTTTACACACTAAAAAAATATTTTGTCTCCAATAAAATTACCCAATATAATCATTTAAAAAAAAAATTTATCAACTTTAATAGCAATAATAATTTTTACATAAAATACTCGTGCAAATAATAAAATAATATTTAATTAATAATGGAATGGAAGGAAATTATAATTTGTATGCTAAGAGTTGACCGTTGCATTAAGTTGCACACTTGCACTGTCCAATCCAATTTCAAAAAAAAAAAAAAAAGTGGCCGGGGAGAAGTAGTAGAAAGGAACAGAACTATAAACAAGTTTTATCGTATAAAAAATGTAAGAACTTCGAAACATGGTTGAATTTAAGAATATATTTCATAACTACTCCATTTCCAAAATGGTTTACAACCCAGCCACTTAGATTCGTACCAAATTAATTTTTCCCACTCTTACCCATTTGAAATCTGACCGTCATACTCTACTCCTAACCCCCAACCTTTATAGCCCCAAATCCCTCCTATTTTCACTATGTCGCTTTAAAAAACGACATGGAAACTTTCATTTGTAGTCATTAATTTGATCAGCCTAATTTAGTGAAATGATGTTGTTGTGTTTCGGGCCGCGGTCTCCAGCACGAGAGTAAGGGTGTTATATAGGCTCAGGTCTCCTCTACTGACAGCAGTGAGATATGTCAACTAAAATCTCTCCACTCTCGATCACAAAACTCACACAACAATGATATTCAAATACAAAGATCTATTTTGAACTTCAAGGAACGATGATAGTCATCATCTCAATTTATTGACGGTGAAAAGGATTTAGATTGTAATTTCTTGTTTCTTTGGTGATTTCAGTTTCTAAATTGGTATTGTTGAATCAAATTCGCAACCATGACAAAATGGTCGTTGATGGTTATGCTCTAGAATTTCTTCAAAATCAGTATTCTCGCTTACATGTTTTGATGATTCAATTTTATTTTTGAAAATAACACTACTCACAATTTTGTATCATTAATCTCTTTATACTTGTTTACTTTATTCATAAACTTTTATTTATAGTTGGAATTTACAATATTGTATAATATTATCATTGTACTTTATATATAAACTAATCAATAATTATTACTCCCTCCATCCATGAAAAGTAGGGACATGGGAATGGGGCACAAGTTTTAAGAAAATGGTAGATAAAGTAGATAAAGTAAGGGTATTATAGGGTATTGTGGGGTCCATTGTGAATAAAGTGATTGTTTAGGAATAAAGTTGATGACAAATTGAGTAATTAAGTGATAGTTGAAGGGTGATAGTTTCTATAAAGTGCATGGGACTACATTTGGTGGACAAAGAATATGTGTCAAATTGGACTACTTTTCGTGGACGGAGGGAGTAAAATTTATATTTGAAGAAATATACAGAAAATTACTTCAGAAATCATTTTATCATTCTATTCGTACATGACCGGAAAAACCATACTATCATAATGCTACAAACTAATTACAGAAAACATAAACAAAAGTATATATGGTTATGAATTCAAATTATTCAATAATGTATCCACTAATACATTCTAATATTTCGTCCACAGAGTCGGAATGCTCTGTTCATTTCTGAAGAAATTCTGAGGATCAACGACGGTTTTCACACGAACAAGCCGACGAAAATTCTTCTTGCCGAAATACTTTTCTCCCCAAATTCTTGCTTGAGTATAACTTGTATTCCCATTAATATTATTAACTCCAAGATCAAGATCTCTGTAATTAACGTACGCAGATCTCGGTTTTTTCGAAACGTAAGCTGCCATGTAACTGTAAAGCCTCCTAAGCCAATTGATATACCTATCTGGATTATCGCCATTGTAAAGTTGCCAGTACACCAAACTGTATAAATTGCCAGCTCTGTGCGGATATGGAATGGCGGAGGCCGAAATCTCCGCCATTCGTCCGCCATACGGTGTCATGGCGAACTGTGACATCGCGGCTTCTGGTTCGTAAAATTGACTCCAAATTCCTTCGAGCCCTTTTATGGGGATCGGTTTCTCTACGTAATCGGATTTTCCTTTGAAGTGGAAAAGTGTTTGTTGAGTCCTGTTTAGCAGGATTTCGGGGGGTGTTGCGATGGGGAAACCCGCGAAATACAGGGCGGCTTCGAGCCAGCTCACTTCGGTGCAGTCTTCTCTTACTAATCCCAGCTCCGGGAAGCTTTCTTGCATCAACGGAAGCAGTTTTTCGATAGGGCCGAGGTAAAGCGAGCTGAAGGAAGCTTGGATCGTCATGTTCCTCTCGTTCTGGGTTGAATTTGAATTTGAATTTACTCTCCCGATAATGACTCTGACAAGCAAATCTTTGTCGAACGTATGCGCGATGGATTGCCAGCGGTGGACGAGGCGAGTGGCATTTTGTTCCAAAGTCCTTTGTGGTGTGAAAACAGTGACTTTTTCGGGAACATCGACCAGTTGCAACTTGTACTTTAGAATTACGCCAAAACTGGCGCCACAGCCGCCTCTGATCGCCCAGAAGAGATCCTCGCCCATTGATTTTCTGTCGAGAATTCTGCCATTAACGTCGACTATTCTTGCATCGAGGACATGGTCAGCAGCCATCCCGTATTTCCTCAGCAATGTGCCGTAGCCTCCTCCGCTGAGGTGCCCACCGACCCCAACGGTTGGGCAAAGCCCGGCCGGAAAGCCAAGGACCGGGCTTTTTTCCGCGATCTGGTAATACACGGATCCAAGGTTTGCGCCAGCTCCGACCCATGCAGTTTTCGTGTCAACATCAACTTTAATTTCGCTAAAATTAATCAAATCGAGGATTATAAACGGGACATGCGCGACGTACGACAAGCCCTCGAAGTCATGGCCGCCACTTCGAATTCTAATTTGCAAATCAATTTGTTTAGCGCAGAGTATGATAGGCGGGATTTGGGATTCGAGTTGTGGGGTTATAATCACTTGCGGTTTAGGAGTAGAGGGGAGATCGAATCTCAGATTCTGGACTAGAAATCGAAGAACCGAAGTGTAAGACGAGTTTTGTGGGGTGTAAACAAAGTTGGAAATCGAGGAGTAGTTGTGAAAATTTTGGGATAGACATTGAAGAAAATCATCTTGTTCAGCTGCATGTGAGATTGAAATTACTACAAGAAAAATAAATGCAAGAGTTGACATGTTTGGGGTTTTCATGATTGAAATACTTTGTGTACGTTTATGATTGAAGATTCAGTTATATATATATATACACAGTTAGCTTGGTGCGTATGTTAATTTCTTGCAACTTAAAGCATATCTATGATATATGTAGCTAGTCTAAAGTCCTATAGATAAAGAAACTTCGATTCTGTTTTAACCCTTTTGTCTTTTTTGTCATCAACTAATCATTTTTGTCTTTGGTCAAACGAAGAAGCTGGGAAATGGTAAATACACCAATGATAAAATATTTTTTTATTGAGGGTGTATTAGTCCATTGAGAAAAAAAATGTGTTTATATGAAAAATTAATGACATCCCCTATATACTAATAGGGAGTTTAAGTTTGCCAAGTGTCGAGATGTGGTTAATTTTAATGATGTGTCTTATGGAGAATAATTGTATTACATGTGTCATTATTAATTAGGTTAAGTTAATATTTTTAGAATTTTGATTTGTATATTTATTATTGGTTAGAAAATATATGAGTCATTGATATCAAAATGGAAAGTTGTGTCTGAAATTAAATTAAAATCAATTATGTTATTTTAACTGCACTTTCTTTATATTGTTTTTATCTAAAAAAATATTTAAAAATTTTGTAAAGTATATTAATTTAATTAATCAATTTTTTTAAAATTATTTATAGGACTAGCTAATTCAAATAAAAAAAACACTTTAATCAGTATAATTTTTATCGAAAATTATAATTTAATAAAATATTTAAAATATTTAATTATGTAATAAAATTTAAAATTATAGAAAATAGATATTGTTATAAGAAATATTAAATTTTATTAATATATTGTTAAAAATATGAGTACTATTATTTACATTATTAAATAAAATATGAATAATAACTTCTACGAATAGTCCGCGTAATACGCGGGAATTCTATCTAATTTTAAATAATTATGAGATATTTGAAGGAGATATTTAAAGAAGAACAGAATTACTTGTTTGAGATGAGACAATTTAATAGGGGACGAACCTAAATAAAAAAATGTGTCGTTTAATTAGGGATGGAGGAAGTAATTAATTATCTTGACTTTTGTTTAAGAATTGTCAATGACTTTTACTTGGTTATTTAAAATTGCAAAATAAAGTTTAATGCGTTTATATTTTATTCCTTTTGATGAATATCAATACATGCATATAATTTTTTGTGTGGATCTTCTGCACTTAGACGTGGAAACATCAATCTCAACTACCCCAACAAGAAAAGATAAATTATAATGTGACAGTATATACTGTGTTTATATATATAATAACGTTAGAATTAATGGAAAAATAAATTTAAATTATAGTAAATGAATTTTAAGTTTTTACCACTTTTCGGGCAACTATGTTTGACTTTTATTTATTTTTTTTGACTAATTGATTAATTTTAATTTGTCGCATGATAAAATTTAAAATAATACACAAACAGGTTTTTAAATGATAATTAAATTACCATCAAGTAATCTAGATCATTGTGAAAGATCCCACGTAAGAAAATTTTAATTTAGTAAACAATTTGTGTGACACAGTCACACATGCAACGTGCTAGACATGTCACAAATTAATATTCATTTCTTCTAAAGTACGTCTTAAAATATTATGTTATGTCTCACATGACCGTCTCATATAAAATCTAGCTCTAAAATTTATATCTATACTAATAAAATAGAATATGCTAAACAAGCTATATGCTATAGATTTTTTTTTTAATCAGCAAAGAAGTCATTATATTAAAAGGAGTACAAGATACAATAATCCAATTACAACAATTATAGTTGTCTTCATAGCTTCAATCAATTCCAAATTCTAATACATTTAAGACCGACATTTTACTCCAAACTAAAGATTTTGTTCCCACGAAATAAAGTTACTTGATTTTGTAATATAGAATACTAAACCACATAAGATCCACTTAATGAATTGCTTCTAGAAATGGCAAACATTGTAGACGTACTTCTTGATATTTCTTTTTTAAAATTGCTTTTTTTTTTTTTTTATTGACATTTTATAAGTCCATTCTTTAGCTGCAATAATTGAAGGTTGGGTCGAATATTGACCAATTTTTATAATAGCAAAGCTTCACTCAGTTGACAAATTTTATGATAGGTAGAGGATTTATTTTATGTAAACATTTGAATTATTATATAATATGAATAGAAGAATACCACAGTTGTTTTCAATTATAAGCTAACAATGTCAGCGAGGCTTGTATGGATATTAATATTTTTAGAATTTTTGGTTGCCGTCAAGCAATAAGGCTAAAAATATATAATGAAAATTATCTTATTATGCAAGACTAGTATGCACGTAACGTAACTACGTAAGGCACAAATTTATAAAATACGTGTAATATAATTTATCCAATCAAACTTACATTTTTCTAATCATCTTTTCAAAATAACAAAAAATCCATTTTAAATTGCAATGAATACGATTACGCATCAATTGCAGGGATTTGATTAGTACAACATTGTCATGTGCAATATATATAACTGCGCAATTATATTTTCTTAACAACACTATCGCGTTATTGTACTACACATATCTTGATTCACAATATAATCATGCGTTTACATTACACTTAATGTTGTTTTTTTTTACTAGATAGTCTAGATACAATCCATATAAATAGTGGATCGTCAAGCCAACTTAACCCATCCTACAGACGTAGAGGAGTACAAAATCGTATAAATGAAATTTGGATCACGCAGTACAACACCGTCCTATGCAATATAACTACACGATTTTATAATCTATTTTTAAATACACAACACATTGTTGTATTCAAAAATCTAGATTCACAATATAACCGTACAATTATGTTATTGAGGATAATGTTGTACTGCACCAGATCCAATCCGTATAAATGGTGGATAGTCGGCAATTCAATCTGTAAAAATTAATGTTGGATTGCCGGCCAGCCCATCATACACTTTGTTTATCTAGACAGGCATATCTACGTATGGAGTACACAATCTCCCTCTTTGTGGAAAATTCCCTATTTACTAATTAATTAGTACAACAACTTTGACCTCCAGCTGCAGTCTTTGAATTCTTTAAAAAACAAAATTGAAAAGTCTACAGGATCCACATGTTGACTAGCCGCCAAATTGCAGGCCATGACATGCCAATAGGTTTATTGCTGCTATGATGATATATACAATCAATATATGAATATATAATTGACACATAAAATGTTTTTTTTTTAATGGTTAAATAATTATTGCTTTGACATTTTGTAAAAAGCTGTTGGGCCAGGATTATATATAAGAATTTGAGGAAATGACCCCAAATTCCCATTGCAAAAGTAAAAAAACGAGATTTAAAAATGGGTTGGGGTATATACCCCTCCAGGTTTGTTAGATACACTACCCCCAAACTTTTAATAATAAAATAATCAAGTAAAATGTCCATGTTGCCCTTTGACTGAAATGGAGTCCGATAGATACACTCCCACAATTCCAATATTGGTACGAAATGAAATAGGCGACCCTTTGCCTACTCCATCTTGTCACTTTTCTGGAAAACTCAAAAACTCAAAATCCAACCTCAAGCAAGGCAAAAAATCTCACGGGCAAGCTTCAGACGGCTTTTAGGGTGACGAAAATATCAAGAATGGTGCGAAAACGTGAAGGGCACAATACTCCAGTAAGTTTGTTTTTTCGTTTTTACAGTTTTGTAATGTATACATGCATGACTAGGTTTTCGATTTTTGTTAGTGTTTTAATGTTCGTAGTATATTTTGTGGTAGTTTAGGGGTTCTAATGTGATGAAAATGGTGTTTGGTTGTGTTCCCGCGTCAAAATATTTAAGTTTTCGAAGTTAACATTACCGATCCTGGTGTGTCGCCGGTAATAATTGTGGTCGACGGGAAGAAGTCGACCGGAAGGTTTCCCGTCGACACTGTGTAGTCGATTAAATAAGTATTGATGTTGTTGTTATAAATTTGTGGTCGACCGTATACAGTCGACTGTAATGATGTTGAGCGAGGGTAGAGTGTCGACTGGGTTGTTTGTGATCGACCCTTATGTGTCGACTACCATTCAATTTTAAATTAAAATGTGTCCTTTTTATCAGGATTTGGCGGACGATCCGGAATATTTTGAGGATACTGTTGTTGAGGATAGTATTGAGAATACTGAAATTCAATCATGGGAGGCAAAGATCCATGAAGATGAAGAATTTGGCCATTTTGATTTTTGATTTTGAAGGTGGTCTTATTTCATTTGATGAAGAGGGCAGATGTGGTGAAGGTGGTGAAGAGGAGGTTCCATGTAATGATATGGTGATGGACTATACGGATGTCTTCACCAATGGAAATTACTTTGCTAGTCGGGAAGATTTGCAAGAGTGGGTCCGTCGTGTATCTATAGAAAATAACATGGTCATTGTTGTTAAGCGCTCCGATAACGGCTCTGGGAAGAAGAAGGCACATGTTTTGCTTGCATGTGAACGAGCTGGAGTATATCGTCAATTTAAGGGGAGGGACAGGAGTAAAATTGTTATTCACAAGGATTCAAAGGATTCGGATTTTGAGGACGAGCTAAACGACAAGAAGAAGCGGACAACCGGATCGAAGAAGTGTGGATGTCCGTTTTTATTGAAGGGCATCAAAATTTCAGAGGGGGAATGGAGGTTGGATGTGAAGTGTGGGCTTCATAATCATCCTGTGGCTTTGTATCTTGAGGGCCACTCTTATGCTGGGAGATTAACTCCCGAAGAAGAGCAAATTGTAATTGACATGTCTAAATGCAATGCTCCTCCGAAGGATGTATTGATGATGCTCAAGAAGAGGAATCCTGACAACCACTCGACACTCCGCACCATCTACAATGCCCGGAAAAAGTACAAGTTGACGGAGTATGCCGGACAAAGTCAACTACAACAATTAATGAGTCTGTTGATCGATAATCAATACTTCCATTGTCATAGAACCTGTTCAGAGACAAACACCTTGAAAGATCTGTTCTTTGCACATCCTATGGGGATTCAATTGTTTCGGGGCATTTCCTAGTATTCTGATCATCGATTGCACGTATAAAACAAATAGGTACAAGATGCCTTATTTGGAGATGGTCGGATTCACACCAACAGGTATGTCATTTTCAGTTGCTTCTGTCTACCTTGACCATGAGAGAGAGGAGAACTACACATGGGCATTAGGTGTCCTTCGTGAAGTCTTGGACGATGCTTGCCTACCTAGAGTTGTACTTACGGATAGAGAGTTGGCACTGGTGAATGCTTTCGGTTCAATATTTCCACGAGCAACGCATTTCCTATGTTCGTGGCATATCGATAGGAATGTGTTGGCGAAGTGTAAGGGGAAGTTCTCTACGAAGGATGAGTGGAATAGATTCTATCAAGTTTCATGGAAGAACGTAATGAATGCATCGTCTTTGGAAGAATTTGAAGAGGTCTGTCGCTCTTTCCATGACGAGTATGCGGATGTCCCTATTCAAAGTGAAGCGTACGAGTATGTCATGAGGCAATGGGTTGATCCGTACAAAGAGAAATTTGTAGCAGCTTGGACAGATCAAGTGATGCATTTTGAGAACACAACAACTAACCGGTAAGTTTTAATATTTGTTAACACTTGTTTATAATTCAGTTGGTTGGTTGTTTCATATAGGTAAGTTTGGTTGTTTATATTTGTTAATAGCTGATGAAATATATTGGTTGGTTGGTTGGTTGGTTGTTGCATATAGGTTGGTTGGTTGTATTGTGGTTTTTAATCAATGGAAACAATGTGGCTGTGACACACAGTAGTGGACAGGAAACTTTGCAGTCGACACATAGTAGTCGACTGGATAGTTTTCAGTCGGCACTCAGTAGTCGATGGGATTCATTTTAGTCGACACATAGTAGTCGACCGAATGTGTAATAACCGACTCTGTAATGTCGACTGACTGTGTAATCAGATTAGTTTTCTATGCCTTTTGAATTAAATTCTTTAGCTATATCTGTGGTTCTTTATGAATTTGATCTATATTCCATTACTTTCAGGGTTGAATCACACCATGCTTCTTTGAAGAGATCTCTTGGTACTAGCATGGGAAACTTTGAGGCATGTTGGACTAGCTCGGAGGCGCTGTATAATGCAAGCCACAATGCCATAAAAGCATCTTTTGAAAAGAGTGTCAACGTCGCTCTACACAAGTTCAAGTCAGTGTTGTGGAAAGATCTAAGAGGGGTTGTGTCTATCTATGCATTGGAGAAGATGTATAAGGAGATGACACGAATTGAAGCAGGGGAATCCAATCCACTCATTTGCAATCACTACTTGAGGAAAGTTTGTGGGTTACCATGTTCGCATGAGCTTGATGAATACCATCGACTTGGTAAACCCATACCACTTGATGCAATCGATAAGTTCTGGAGGAAATTAGATATGGAGCCCACGGTAAGAGACGTGAATGATGCTAAGGATGGTGTTGATGAAGACCTTGACACCCGTTTTGACGGTGTTATACAGTCCATGGTTGTTCGATATCATGGGGAAGAAGAAACAGCACGAAAGAGAGTCATGTTGAGGCAAGCAATAGAATGGCACAATCCGGCCACCACTTCTGTACTTGAGCCCTCGCCAAAAAAGAACACTCGTGGTCGCCCGAAAGGGAAAGGGAAGGGGAAGGGGAAGTTCAAAGGGTCAAAGAAAAAGAACGAAAGTTCGACAAAGCGTGATCCCAGTGAGTTTGAGTATGTGGAGTCTATTCCCTTTCCTGATGAGGTTATTGATTTGACCACACAAAAGTCAAGCAACAAAAGAACAGCCCCTCTACGCCCGGTAATTTATGCATTAATTTTCATGTGTTTATATGTAAGTCAGTATTTAATATGTAAGTCAGTTTTTAATCATTTTGTGTACAGGTTTATCGCAAGCGAACCCGATCCGTAAGAAAGACAGCTTTAGTAGACTTTTTGCCAGTACGATTCCAACCACATGTATTGGAGTGCAAAAATGTGGAATCTGACGGCCATTGTGGTTTCCGAGCCGTTGCATCCGCAATGGGCTTTGGTGATGAAAATTGGGTAAGAGTACGACAGAATATGATGACTGAGCTAAGCCACCGTGTTCACTTGTACGAGGGAGCCTTCCGAGAGAATGGAGCCGTGGCTAGGATGTCGACTGCACTTAATTGTTTCACACCTACAGCCCCCGGAACCCGGTGGTTCCAATTGCCATATATGGGTTTTTTGGTTGCAAGTGTGTACAACGTCGCTCTTGTTACGTTAGGGGATGATTTGTCCCTTACATACTTGCCCCTGAGAACTCCTCCACCGGAGAATCCGAAGCTGATTTGCATTGGGCATGTGAATCGAAATCATTTCATACATGTAAGTTGGTTGTTAATAGTTTACGTTGGTTGTTATTTATTCTTTACGTTGGTTGTTATTTATTCTTTACGTTGGTTGTTGCATATAGGTAATTCTTCGTGATGGACGTCCACTGCCGCCGATTGCATCTGCATGGACGGCCTACAAACTTTCAGCGGCTACTGGATGGAGGGATGCATATGAAAGTAACAAATTTAAGTAGATAGGCATGTTTGGTATTAGTTGTTTATTAAAACTTCATCTTTTGTATGATCGAAATGATCAAAAATTCATCTTTTGTATGATCGAAATGATCAAAACTTCATCTTTTGTATGATCGAAAAGATCAAAACTATAATCCTTTTGCCCTTATCATCTATTTGAATCATTTTGATATATTTGTGAGATTATTGTACATAGTTTTTTGTAACAGATCCGAAAAGTTTTGCAGGGTTCACGAAAATAAACCAACCAATCTGTATAAATATAAATGATACATGACCCAATCGACATATATATATCGCCCATATCTTCTTCGGTCGACGTCTAATAGTCGACCATTTCACTTCAAATCGACATTTTATGGTCGATCGAAATATAAATGTCGATCATATCTATTCCAGTCGACTACTCATAGGCGACCAAGTCACTTCAAATCGACAACGATTTTCGATTATAATGATAGATGCACTCCCTCTGTCGACATTTTGTAGTTGATCGACATATATATGTCGCCCATATCTATTACGGTCGATTACTAATAGTCGACCAATTCACTTCAAATCGACAACAATTTTCGATTATAGTGATACATGCACTCCCTCTGTCGACATTTTGTAGTCGATCGACATATATATGTCGCCCATATCTATTACGGTCGATTACTAATAGTCGACCAAGTCACTTCAAATCGACAACAATTTTCGATTATAGTGATACATGCACTCCCTCTGTCGACATTTTGTAGTCAGTCGACCGATACATGTAGTTCGACTGAATTTTAGCCAGTCGACCACCTGTATTTCTTAACCCTTAACACAACATATTTGCAACAAAAATTACAATCTATCAACAAAATAACAATCCTTAAAAATCACAATAATCCATCACACAAAATAATAATTACAATCCATCAACAAAATAACAATCAATCCTTCAACAAAATAACAATAATCTAGTCACAAAAGTAGAATCCATCAAAATAATAATCCATCAAAATAACAATCCATCAACAAAATAACAACAATTTATGTTTTCCTCCCCCTTTTGGTGACTCTTCTTGAGGCTCTTCCTCGTCCTCTACCACCTTCAGCTCTTGAAGATGACGACGTTGTATGTTGTGGTAGTTGAAGTGTTCGACATGCTGCCTCCATTACATGCATTGCCTCATCCGTGGTGGGACCATCTCCGGACTTCCATCTGTCCACCAAAGGAGCCATCATATTTTGAGCCACACTGATCATAAGTCACACATCATCGCTAATGGGTACTCGTTCATGTTCAGCCCGCGTACGTGTTGTAGGGTTTGATAGATACAGGTGCGTGTTTTGTTTGTACCATGTGAGATAGTCCGATGAACACTCCCATGGTAATCTAGCACGCTCACCAAGTCTTTCAGTAGTTAGTAGATGCGTATCCCACGCTCCGAAATAATCAGCTAGATGGCCCCACACAAGCTTTGTCTTTTGAGAGGTTTTGGCACTTCTCTGCGTACGAGCGACAAGAGGCTTCTCCGGTATAGTCTGCACATATCCGAACTGTCTAAGGACTCGGTCCGGCATGTACGGTTCCACAATGTCACCACACACCAAGCAACCATGGAAGTACGTCACATCATGACAAGGATACTCATTTCTAATCTTTGAGTACGGATTCCATGTAACCTAAGAATAATAATATTGATTAACTTCAAAATTCTATGTTAGACACATAAGAATACAACGGGAAAGGCGCTTACCTCGTACGGCTCTAGGGCATCCATACGATCCCTATATGCTTGCACACGAGCAAGTGATGGACCAGAATGGCCCTCTGGTGCCCACCTCGCTGACAGTGGGAAGCCATTGTTGAAGTCCATGTTGTGTGGAGGTTTGATCAAAACAGGAAAATGCTCGTAAATCCAAGCCTACAAAGAAAATTTGGTTTTTTAGTACATTACAAAATATTAAACAATGGAAGTTTAAGTGCACATACATACCTCCAACAAAGTTAAATAGCCAGATATCTGGGCTGTTTTATATTGTGATGCTAAACCCAACTGCCTATACAAATACGCTAACGTAGCCGCACCCCAAGCATACTCGTGAAACCTGTCCATATCCTCCAAATACTCCAGCCATGAGGTAGATACCCGAGTGCCAGTTTTATCAGCAAATATAGAGCACCCAAAAGTATATAATGCATAGGCCCGTGCAGCCATCAACACCTCACGAGTATTTTCAGAACTAGCCATATCCATGTAAGTCTCTTGCAACCATTCCAACTTCAACGCGTGCCCACGTGTACCACAAACTACCTGTTTTGCAACCATATCGTCTACACCCAAGATGGAGCTAACATCTTCAGCCCCGTGGATGTGGTCTACACGAGACGACTGCACCGGTCGTCCTTCAACCGATAAACCGGTTATGCAAAATACGTCGTCAAGTGTGATGGTAATCTCACCAAATGGAAAGTGAAATGAGTTGGTCTCGGGATGCCATCGCTCGATAAAGGCTGTAATCAAGTTCTTGTTCACTGACCTATACGAGAAATTCCTTACTTGAAGAAGTCCAGATTTCTTAAAAAACCTCCTCCAACGGCGATGCTGTTGGGCATCGACATCCTCCACGATCGTCCATGCCATAAGCTTACTAATGTGGCTGTGACACTTAAGCACACCACGCTCCTCGCCCTTCCAAATATATTTTGCCACGTGAATGTCGAAAGAACTCAACAATGGAGGATTGGCCACATTCGTTTCAACATCCACATCAATCTGTCCTTCGTCCATATATTCTTCATCCAAGTTCTCTTCATCGTCCCACTCTTCACCACCGGATACAAAGTCATCGCTCGAATCGTCAACATTAGGGACAGCTTCTTGTTGCGGAGAAGGGGCAGCTTCTTCATGCTCAAGAGGGGTAGCTTGTTGTTGTTGTGGAATAGGGGAAGCTTCTTGTCCTCGTTGTAGAGGAGGGGGAGCTTCTTGTTGTTGTGGAGAAGGGGGATTTTGTTGTTGTTGTGGAGGAGGGGGAGTTTGTTGTTGTTGTGGAGGAGGGGAAGTTTGTTGTTCTTGTGGAGGGTGGGGAGTTTCTTGTTGTGGAGGAGGGGGAGTTTGTTGTTGTTGTTGTGGAGGGGGAGTTTCTTGTTGTTGTTGTGGAGGAGGGGGGGTTTGTTGTTCTTGTGGAAGAGGGGGAGTTTGTTGTTCTTGTGGAGGGTGGGGAGTTTCTTTGTTGTGGAGGAGGGGCAACTTCTTCTGGTTTTTTGTGAAGCTCCTCGTTTTTCTTCCTATTAGACGCCGTTGGTCTAGTTCTCTTGTACACTGCAAAAAACATAAACATAAAAACATAAACATAAAGAGAAACTCCCCACCCTCCACAAATACGATCGACGACAAATAATCGATGAATGAACATCTGTCGACATGAAAGAGTCGACCAAACATCGTTCGATCGATGGACCAGAGTCGGCGAGAAAAATTACAATCGAGCCTGGTCCGTCGATCCATTATTATTATGACAAAACCCAATATCATTCGCTTTGTAATTTTTACACCCCATACTAGTTTTCACCACAAATCCAAGAAACCACTTACGAAATATAAACCCTAGTTTAACAAGAAACCACAAATCAAATTCTACAACAATCTTCGAATTTCTACTCAAATACAACACGAAATAAACCCATTAAGTGCAAAAGAACTACGAAACGCTTCATGCCCATACAGAAAAATGCAAAAAAAATACAAAAAATGTCATTCTTGTAAAAAAACAAAAAAATTCAAAAACATCTACGCAACGTACGTTTAGCATTCGGGGGTAGCTCCATTGCTTCTGCTCTAAGTCGTTCGACGTTCGCCGCCGTTCGCCGTTCGCCGCCGTTCGCCTTTGAAATTGAAGAGTTTTTTGAATTTGGGATGGAGTGATATGGAGTGATATGATGGAGTGTATCTTTACCATATTTTTTGGCTCCAATAATGGTCAAAGGGTACTGGAGACATTTCAGGGGGGGTGCATGTATCTAAGCTCAATAAATGGGGGAGTATGGAAATCGGTGGAGTGTATCAAACAAACCTGGAGGGGTATATACCCCAACCCTTTAAAAATTAAAGACCAAATACCAAACTGTAAATGGCTTGGTTTCGATTAGCATTTTCCGCAAATTGAAATCGTCGGTTTCCAACCGTTGTGCACCTCGGTAGACACTACTCTTCTTTTATATATAAAAAAGTGAAATTAAAAATTACTTCTTCTATCCAATTTTATTGTTCTCATTTTACTTGTTTGGTTGTGCAATTTTATTATTCAAATCATTTCCTTTTTTAAAATAAGACTATTCACACTATTTTATCTCCAACCACTGACGGAGCCAGAAATATTAGATAGGGGACTATAAAGGAGTCTAATAGATACACTCCTAGGTCTTTAACTTACATATTAGTTCACCCTTATTAATAGGGTAGTTAATTAGTTAGTTGAGTGGTTAGTTGGTTGGTTAGACTAATCTCAAGATTATATACAGGCTTGAGATTCTATCATTTGTATTGAATCATCTTTTGTAATCAAGACTGGAATATTCTGCAATACACAAAATTTGTGTTCTTTGTTTCTCTCCTTTTGTGAGGAAGATGATCCATGATTTGATCATCAACATGGTATCAGTCTCCAAATAGGTTTCGATTCTTCTTAATTGAGAGATTTTATCGTTTCCCTCTTTTCTAGGGCTTCGATTTCTTTTCTTCCACCCGTTTTTCCGCTTCTTGGCGATTTCTCTCAATTCATCCATGGCGGATAACAATCCCAGCAACAATTCTAATTCTGGCACATCAACGGCGACGGCGAACAACAACGCCACCTCTCTTGACCCAGCCCTAAATCCTTTCTCTCCGTTGGCGCTGCACCAGAACGCCAATCCTGCTGTGGCGATTGTTCTTGAGCCCCTTGACGGAACCAATTACGTCTCCTGGAGCCACGCCATTGATTCGGGTGGAATTTAAACTATTTAGATGCATATTTGAAGCTCATTTGATGTTTATTTCATTGAATTATACATTGAATATGATTGTTTAAGCCGAAATGAGAGAAAGGTTGTGTTTTGTCGAGTTTGTAGGAAATACGATGGAATTTGGAGCAAAACACCAACCATACTTTACTGGATCAGGAAGAGGAGTGCACGGTTGGATTCGTCTCGAAAAACGGAGTGGAATGAAAAAAAGAATCGAGTCAATCGGAGGTCGGAAGCTCGAGATACGAAGAGACGAAAAAGCATACCCGGGTAGAAACGACCCGGGCGGGTCACTTCGACCCGGGCAAGGGCAGATTTTGTGGAGGTTCGAATTTCGCCCGGGTGAAACCCACCCGGCCGGGTGGTTTCGACCCGGGCAAGGCTGAAATCTCACTTGCTTCGTCTTTTGGCCGGGTGGCATGCCCGGGTGGGAGCCACCCGGCCGGGTCACATCATTTTCGGGGTTTTTGGCCCATTTTCTCCATATTTCAAGGGCCTAATTGCAAAATTAATTCAAGACTTCTACCCCAACTATAAATAGACCAAATTTGAGTTTTAAAAGGGAGTCTTACTCCTTTTACAAGCAATTGAACACACACATTCACATAGTTGTAGGTGTTCTTCATTTTTAGTTGAGATTCTTCATTAAATTAGATAGATTAGTGGTTTTTACTTCAAATCAAGCTACGATTATCATCGGGCATCGTCTATTACATCGTTTTGTAGCTACATTTTCATGATCAAGGTGATATTAATCTATTTTGCAATTTATTTTGGTATTTTCTTAATTTCTTCAATCTCTTGTTATTCTACTATGAGTTTTATGTTATTAGTTGCTTTAATCATGGAATTCTCTTCTAGAACCATGGGCTAAACTCTTATTGCCTTGGGTGTGAATGTTTTGATGGGTGTTTAGTGTAATTATAGATTAATTGCATGATTAGCTTAGGAATTGGGTGTATATGTTTCTAGTGTTGTAATTTTCATGATTCAATTGATTAATTCACCCTATTAGCTAGCATTGTTAGTTTTGTCGACTTCAACGACCGTATTGGGTTGCATGATTAACAGTGTGTGTATGAGCTTGAATTAATCAATTAGAATTAACATAGTAATTAGCTACACCGACCGGGGGTTGATTGCTTAGATCGACGACACTAGACACTAGTCGATTAGAGGTCGTCTATTAGATTAGTGAAAGGGCGTCTCATAAGCATTAGTAACCGTGTTGAACGTGTTTATGAGACACTATCTTAGGAGCTTATGGTATTGATTAGACTATATAATTGCTAATTAATGCACGTGTTCACCTAAGCCTCACGAGGGATTGGTCTACACATAAGAGTGATAGCCTTTAGCTTATCCCATTTTTATAGGTTCATTCATGCAATTGATTCGTTAACTCATTGAATTACCCACAAAACGGAAGTACCCGAGGCAATACCCTTCTCTTGCACTTTCTCTCGAAAGTTAGATAGCTTATTATTACTTTTGTCTATTTCTTGTTTATCTTGGTTAATTTAGTTTAATACTTGAGTTTTAATTCCCGAAAATCCAACAAACACGTTTAGTTACTACAATAGCATGAAAACTTGCAACTTTAGGGATTCATTGACACTCAATTAAGTCCTTGGAACGAAAATATATACTTGGGAAAAACTTATCCAAAAATACGAACAAGTCAGCCATCAAAAGAGGCCTCAGCGTGAAGAACAAAGCACGCCTCATCGATGGCTCCCTACCTATTCCAGATGAGGATCAAGAACCGGCCATTTACGCCGCCTGGGTAAGAGCTAATGATCTTGTTCTTATGTGGATTTTAAACTCGATTATCCCTGACATTAAGAGAACCTTAGAGTATTTTTCTATTGCTAAAGATGTTTGGGATGAGTTAAAACTTAGGTATGCTCTGTCTGATGGCACTAGAGTCTACCATCTAGAAAAATCCCTAAGCTCCATTACTCAAGGTTCTCAATCTCTAGTCTGTTACTATAATCAGTTTAAAGCCCTGTGGGATGAATATCTTAGTTTTAGGCCTCTCCTTAAATGCTCTTGTGGTGCTGTGGATTCTTGTAACTGTGATTTGCCTAAACTAATGACACAAACTCAGGAACGAAATTCTGTAATGAAATTTTTAGTAGGCCTGAATGATTCCTATACAACTATTATGAGCCAATTTCTGTTGCAATCTCCTTTTCCTCCTTTGTCAAAAATTTATGGCCTATTGCTTCAAGAGGAATCCCAAAGAAATCTTAACCTCACCCCTGAACCTACTCATCTTGACTCTATTGCCATGACTGCAAAGAATCCTAGATTCTATAGAGACAGAAGAAAACCCCTTAAATGTGGACATTGTGATGGATTGGGCCACACAATTGATAGATGCTTTCACATCATTGGCTTTCCCCCTGGTTGGAAAGGACCTAGAGGGCTCCCTAGTAAGGATTCTAACAAAACAGCCAGCAACTCCCTTAGGTCCATTCCTGGGAAAGACCCCTCCAATCCCCTCATCCATCCTGAATACTATAACAGCTTTGTGAGCTCCTCTAAGATGCAGCACCATGGTGACACCAAGGATCCAACTCATTCTGCAGCAGGGGCCTCAACTGTTCTAATTGAAGATCATCCCCCCACCACTACATCTGGTATGATTTCTATTACTTGCTATAATTCTACTTCTTTTTTTTCCACATGGATCTTGGACACTGGAGCTACAGATCACATGGTGCATGACATCTCCATGTTTTCTACTCCTCCCAGTGTTGCCAACATTCATATTTCTCTCCCAAATAAGGTTATCTCCATAGCTACACACATGGGCAACATCACTATAAATGAGCACCTCACATTGTACAATGTTCTATATGTTCCAGAATTTACTTTCAATCTCTTATCCATTAGCCATATGACTAGATACTCTAATTGTACTGCTAGTTTCTTGTCCTCACATTGGGTTTTACAGGACAACTTGAGCAAGAGGGTGATTGGTACTGCTGAGCAAGTGAGAGGATTATATCTCCTACATACTTCTCCCTCAACACACTGTACTTTAGAGAATTCTGCTATTTCTGGTACTTCTAATAATGAACATTGTATGTTTGACTTGTGGCATAGGAGATTAGGCCATACCTCAAGAAAATGTATGCTGCACATTCCTGATTTGAATGTAACACCCACTAATAAACATAATGATTGTTTGATTTGCCCATTGGCTAAGCAAAAGAAAAGATCATTTCCTTTAAGCACCTCTACATCTTCTCATGCTTTTCAATTGATACATTGTGATGTTTGGGGGCCCTTTGCTTTATGTTCTGCCACTGGTCATAAATACTTTCTTACTATAGTAGATGACTTCAGTAGATGTACTTGGATTTATCTTTTAAAAGCCAAGAGTGATGTTAAACATTCATTAGAAAACTTCTACAATATGGTCATTACTCAATTTCACACTAAAATTCAAACTTTAAGAAGTGATAATGGAACTGAGTTTATCCTTTCTGACTTCTTTCACAAGTTGGGAATCATTCATCAAACATCCTGTGTTGAAACCCCCCAACAAAATGGCATTGTAGAGAGAAAACATCAACATCTTCTTCAAGTTGCTAGGGCTCTCATATTTCAATCTTCTCTTCCCTTAAAGTATTGGAGTGAGAGCATTAAAACTGCTGCTTTCATTATCAATAGAATCCCTTCTTATATCCTCAATCATAGATCTCCCTTTGAATTGTTATATGGAACAAAACCTGACTATTCTTTTCTCAGAACATTTGGATGCTTGTGTTTTGCTAACACATTGGGTTCCAATAGACATAAATTTGATCATAGGGCCACCAAATGTGTCTTTATTGGCTATCTCTTTGGCACAAAGGGCTACAAACTGTTGGAACTTGAAACTGGTAAAATCATTGTTTCCAGAAATGTTAAGTTTTTTGAAAACATCTTTCCCTTTACTAACATAAGCACTCTCACTCAACACACTACACCCTTACATAGTGATGATGATGATGATGACACTGTTTCACATATTCACACAGATTTGCTTAATGAGTTTACTACACATACCACTGTTCCCACCCCCTTTGACAATACCAATTTGCCTCTTGATGATATCACTCAAAACCATGAGGATCATGTTCATAATACCATTGATACTGATAACCACAGGCCTGATTCTTACACCAGGCCACATAGAACCAAAACTCAACCTGCCTATCTACAGGTCTATGAAACCAATCTTCCAGCTTCTGTTGACCATGCTAAAATTAACCTTTCTTTCTCTGATAAACTCTATCCCATCCAACATTTTCTCTCTACTAATAGGTTGTCTAATTCTTATAAACTATTTACAGCCTCTATATCCCAACAATAAGAGCCCAAAAGCTATAAACAGGCTTCTCTTGACCAAAATTGGGTCACTGCTATGAAAAATGAAATTGCTGCTCTGAAAAGAATAACACTTGGACTCTTGTTAACTTGCCTATTGGGAAGCACTGTATAGCATGTAGATGGATTTATAAAATTAAGTACAACTCTGATGGTTCTATAGAAAGGTATAAAGCTAGGCTAGTTGCTAAAGGCTATACACAACAAGAAGGCATTGACTATTTTGATACCTTTTCCCCTGTGGCCAAAATTACCACAGTTAGAATCTTACTTGCTGTTGCCACATCTAAAAATTGGCATGTTCACCAATTAGATGTCAATAATGCTTTCTTACATGGTGATTTGAATGAAGAGATATATATGTTACCTCCTCCTGGTTATTATTCACAAGTTGAGAAAAGGGTGTGCAAGTTAAACAAAAGTCTTTATGATTTAAAACAAGCTTCCAAACAATGGTTTACTAAATTGACTGCTTGTTTATTATCCTTAGGCTTTACTCAATCAAAAGTTGATACATCTCTTTTCACTAGACAAAATGATGTCCATTTCACTGCTATACTCTGTTATGTGGATGATCTCATTATAACAGTAACTAACATCCACATCATCAATACCATTAAACTGCATTTACATGAGAAATTCACTATCAAGGATCTTGGTCCTTTGAGATATATACTAGGCATTGAAATTGCTAGAAATAACAAAGGAATGACTTTGTGTCAAAGGAAATATGCTCTTGACCTACTCCAAGATTCTGGTTATTTGGGTTGTAAACCATCTTCTACACCTATGGATCCCAAAGTTTCTTTTGACACTACTTCTCCTCCTCTTAAACATCCTGCTTATTACAGGAAGATAGTTGGTAAGCTTCTTTACCTTACTATTACTAGGCCTGTCATTTCATATGCAGTTCAGACATTAAGCCAGTTCATGCAGCTCCCTACTCAAGATCATCTGACTGCAATGCATAAGGTTTTGAGGTACATCAAAGGATCACCTGGTGCAGGAGTATTCTATCCCAAACTTAATACATTTAAATTGCATGCTTTCTTTGATTCTGATTGGGCTAGATGTTTACATACAAGGAAGAGTATTACAGGTTTTAGTATTTACTTTGGTGACTCTCTAATCTCTTGGAAATCCAAGAAGCAATCTACTGTAAGCAGGTCATCAGCTGAGGCAGAATATAGGGCACTGGCAACAACAAGTTATGAGCTTCAATGGATTCACTTCATTCTTGCTGACTTGAAGATTCATCGTTCCACTCCTTCAACCATGTACACTGACAGCAAAAGTGCATTTTCCATTGCTCACAGTCCTTGTCTTCATCAAAGAACGAAGCACATCTCTTTGGACTACCACTTCACAAGGGAAAAGATTCAAGAGGGCCTTCTCAAACTTGTTCACATTCCTACTGAACATAATTTGGCTGACATGCTCACCAAACCTTTGCCTACTTCTCTTTTTGGTTTACATGTTTTCAAAATGGGCTTGATAAATATCCATTTTCATTTTGAAGGGGGGTATAAAGGAGTCTAATAATAGATACACTCCTAGGTCTTTAACTTACATATTAGTTCACCCTTATTAATAGGGTAGTTAATTAGTTAGTTGAGTGGTTAGTTGGTTGGTTAGACTAATCTCAAGATTATATACAGGCTTGAGATTCTATCATTTGTATTGAATCATCTTTTGTAATCAAGACTGGAATATTCTGCAATATATACCCAAAATTTGTGTTCTTTGTTTCTCTCCTTTTGTGAGGAAGATGATCCATGATTTGATCATCAACAGGGGCCCAATTAACATTATACTTTCTTTGTTCTACGATTATTTGTATACTTTTTTTTTCGATCCGTTTTATAATTATTTACACACTTCTAAAATTGTCAATCATTTTTCGACCCCACATTTTATCTCACATCTGACTAAATCCTCTTTACACTTCATTAAAAATCACTCAAATTACATATCTTTTTATTTGACTCAACACCCGACTAAATTCATTTTTCTTAATTTGTGTGTTAATGTATACATACAAATAATCTTAAAACATAGGAAGTATACTGTATAAGAATAAAGTAATATCAAAAGTTAGCATTCTTAATATTCTTAATAGCTCAAACACCTCAATCCATTAAGGGGCCATTCTATTCTAGTGCCTTTTGGACTTGGCAAAACCCATTAAGTGCTACAAAAGAAAAAAAACTCCTATAGGTGCTATTTGAGGGTCAAGATTACATTCTTGCCCTTATAGAGGAGGAAAGTAAGAAAGATGTCATCTCATATCTTCTTCCCACTCCCTCTCTCTCCACAACTCATCGTCTCCCAATAAAAAAGAAAACATTACCTTCTCCCCTCCATTTTCGAACGCCGGCCGCCTCCAACTCTCCGGTGTAGACGGCCCACCGTCATCGCCATGGCCAAGCTGTTCACCGTCGACGCCCCCACCATGGCCGTCGGCCTTAAACTCCATGGCCGCCCCCCACCTTTGCCGCCGCCGCCCAAGCTGTCCACCTGTACCACCGTCGAACACCGCCGCCCACCTGTAAGACAAAATGAGTGTGTGTCGTTTTGTTCTCGTTTTTTAGTTGTTGTGATCTGTTCTCGATTTTTCCTCCGACGTCGATTCAATTTTGTTACATACCTGTTCTCGTTTTTTCAGATCTGTTACTTTCAACGCGTTGTCTCCTTTTTCTTCTGTGATTTTCAACGTTGTTTGGTTACCACAAAGGATGTTCGAATCTAAATAATTCCGACGAAGACGCCATGGCCGCCGATCTGCAGCACTCCGACGAAGACGAAGATGAAGGGAGCCTTGATCTGTGCGTGGCGAAGGCGAAGAAAGTTCGTGGTGGGGGCCGGTCGGCGACGGAGGACTAAGGTGGGAGCCGGTCGACGACGACATTCGTGGTGTGGGAGCGCGGCGGCAGCCAACGTGGGGTGGTGGTGGAGGGCTAGGGTTAGGGTTTTGGCAATTGGGCCTGGGCTAGGTTTCCCACCCCTAATGTGCACCCACTTTTTCAATCAAAACACCCACTTTTTCTAACCCCTAATGTGCACCTACACTTTCTAATGTTTGAAGAATCGTCGTGGTGGTGGTGAAGAATGAGTTCTTGGTAATACATTTTTTTGAATTTTGAAACTGTGTTGTAAGACTCCATTTTTGTTAAGTTGAAAAAAGATAAGGGATGAAATATTGAAGGAAAATTCTTAAAAGACGATGAAGAAGATTGTTCATCTTTTTTTTTCGATTTTACTGATTTGTCCGGTTTGTGCTCTAGTTTCTAGATTTTTGTATTTTTCTTTTTTCATGGGACTCGAAAATGGATGATTTTTGGTTCTGATTGTGTAATAATTTTGAAGAAGACGTTTTTTTACTGGAACTGTTGATGGTGCAAATATTTTCTCCTTTGATTCAAATTATTTCTTCAGTCAAATGCAAATATTTTCTTCCTTGTTGCAAATATTTTCTTCCTTGACGCATACATTTTATTTGGTAGTGGTCAAGTCCCTAAATGCAGAAAAATACAGAAATTAATATAAAACTAACAAAATCACAAAAAATACAAAAAAAAAAAAAAAATTGCATCAATGAGAAAATTAATATAAAACCCAAAAATAAATTTGACAAGTCCCTAAATTCACAAAAATACAAAAATAAAATTTGCATCTATGAGAAAATAATTTGCATCAACGATCAAAAATTTTACCCAAAAAATAAATTTGCATCAACGAATAAAAATAAATTTGCATCAACGAAAAATAAATTTGAATCATCGAACGAGCTTTTTGCATCAACATAACAAAACTTCACAACAACACAACAATTCTTTTTAGTAAAAAAAAAAACAGACCAGCAGGACAAGATCTTTATCTTCTTCGACACAAAAAAAATTAAAACTCAAAATCTCCATTACAAAAACTTTGCAGGACGAAGATCTTCATCTTCCTCAACACAAAAATATTAAAACTCAAAGCCTATATCTTCTTCAGCACAAAAAATTTAAAACTCAATACCACCATCACAAAAATCTGCACCCTCTTAACCTTCAAAAGACTATACAAAAAAAGCAATTCAAGTGTTTCAAGAGGTGTATTGATTACAAGAGTGGGTGCGCATTAGGGGTGGAAAACCCTAGCCCACTAGCAGTCCCAAGTGGGGGGTGGGAAACCCTAGCCGCCGCCTAAGAAAATTCCGGCAACGGCGATGGAGGTTCGTCGGCCATGGCGAAGGGCACCATCTTCTTCAAGGAGATCGCGACGGTGCCTTCGTCTTCTTCCAGTCTCCGGCAAAGGGCGGCGACTTCGTCTCCTTCAAGGAGCCACCACGAACCGACCCTTCGTCTTCACCACGAATCAAATAAAACAATAAAAAAATTGTTGTAGAACAAAATCTAAAAATTTATAAACAAAAATCAAAGATTCAAACAAATCATTGTTTCGCCCCCAAAGAATTTCGACGAAACAAAAACCAAAATGATGCTACCTTTTGCTGGGAAGCTCGTCGGCGAAACAAAATTCCCAGATCTATTACAAATACGATCCTTACTAAGAAAATTCCGGCAACGGCGATGGAGGTTCGTCGGCCATGGCGAAGGGCACCATCTTCTTCAAGGAGATCGCGACGGGTGCCTTCGTCTTCTTCCAGTCTCCGGCAAAATGGCGGCGACTTCGTCTCCTACAAGGAGCCACCACGACGAAGGGAAAATCGATGGGGGAGGCTCGTCGACGATGGCTCCTGCAAGCTCTTCCACAACGGCGGCAACAGGGGAGCCTCGTCTTCAAGGGCGGAGATGGGCGGCGGCCATGGAGGTTCAAGGGCGGCGACCATGGTGGGGGTCTTCACCGGTGCTAGGCTAGGGCGGGCCGCTTCGACTTCCTCGTGGCGGTGCTCCGTTACAGATGCCTAACTTGATGATAAATCAAAATCTAATCAGATTCTTTGAAGGGGATTTAGGAGAAGAGGGAATGTGTAAGGAGAGAGAAAATTTAATCTGGATGATTGGACCCGTCTGCAATTGTGTAAGGAGGGTGGGAATGTGTAAGGAGAGAGAAAATTTAAGTAAGGGCAATTTGGGTTTTTCACATTGTTTTTGCACCTAAAATAAACTTTTCAAAATAGTAGCACCTACATAGAGTTGGGTGGTGGAAATTGCACCTAAGCAGCAATAAACTCATCCATTAATATTAAATTATTAATAATTTATAAAATATAGTAGATGCGTTTTTATTTATAAAATCTTGAGAGCTCCAAAATTAAATTGTGAAAATGTTTTTTTCTACTAAATATTCAAATTTCATGAAGAATCCAAATAAAAAGTATGAAAGTGTGCATTAACCATGTCCGTAAAGACTGTAATCTAATAGAGAGAAGCAACATTTATATATTATTATTATTAATTAAAATAAAATTTTGATATTGAAGTAAAAGAAAAAATCTAAAATAAAAAAATATATATTTAAAAAAAAAAACTGGGCCTAATGTGGCTCCGTCGTTGTCTCCAATCATCACTTATTTATTCAAAATATCATTGACTTTATTCATTAACGATCATTTTATTTATATTTTTTTTTTTTGACAAAATTACAAGGGCTATAAAACAATCACTCATCATTGAGAGTTAAGAGCACGCCTGTCCTTGTAGAATTGTGAGAAATCAGCTTCATTCCAATCTTGAGGAAATGAAGTGTTAAAAGAGCTTTAAGCCAGATCATGAGCAATATGATTATACTCTCTTGGCACATGCTGGCAATCCCAAATATGCTCCAGTCGAAGTAATTCCTTAACTTTGTTAGCATAGCTTTGTTCCAAATAACCAAACTGATCTTCCTTCTCAATTGCATTAATGACATCCATTGAATCCGTCCTATTGCCATTAATTTTAATATTGTGCTGCTTACTCTTTTGAAGACCAATGGCTATTGCATTAAGTTCCGCGCCACAAACCGAGCCCGGACATTCCATACGCTGTGCTCCAGCACGAATGATTCGGGAACTGGAGTCGAAAATAACCCAACCTGCAACATAGAAATTTTGTGCCATATTATAAGCAGCATCCGTGAAGAGTTCATTACCTTGTTTGATTCCCGTACACAGTTCTCTTTGTTTGGTGATAAAGTCCGCTTCTGTGTTACCAATATTTCTCATCTTTTGAAAATCATGCCAATATGATAAGGCCCACTTAACATTGAAAGTCATTCCAATGTCTATCTTACCATGCCTAAATGCCTCTTGATGAGTAACATGACATCTCTCTTTCCAAATAGCCCATGCTACCATGATTACCAACGACATTTCATCCCTCTTCATAAACTTCACACACCAGCCAACAAATTCCATGCCACTACCTTGTATTGCACTTCTCACATCATTCCAAAGCCCTACTTCTTTCCATGTATTTTTTGTAAAGACACATTTGAATAGACAGTGCATAGTATCAGCTATGAAAGTCCCACAACAACTGCAAGTCGAACTAATGGGTACATGATGATAAGCTAAATTACCTTCAGAAGGGATCATGTTTTGTGCAACCTTCCAGCAAAATATCCTGACCTTTGGTGGAATTTGTAGCTTCCATATTGCTTCATAGATCTTAGCAGAAATCTGGGAATTAGAGGGACCTTCACTGCTGTCACTACTTTCCTTCAAAAAGCTTCGCATGGCCAATGAATATCCTGATGCAACTGTATAATTTCCATTCGAAGAAAGTGGCCAATAAAGTTGATCACAATGATTAATACCAAAAGTTGGAGTGTTAAGAATATGATCAGCTTCAAAAACTAAAAAAGCTTGTCTAATGAGGTGTTCATCCCACTTTCCATTATCAAGTAAGAACCTGTTAACATTCGAGGCACTAGCCCTTCTTGATCTGATCATTCCACTTTCAGTGCCATGAACCCAACTATCCTTAAAAATCCTTATTGCACTTCCAGATCCAATTCTCCATCTAGCTCCTTCCTCCAGTAAACACTTGCTCCAATACAGGGATCTCCAAACAAAGGAAGGATTCGAACCAAGCTCTTAATCAGATAAGCTGAAGCCTCTAATATATTTAGCAATGAATATCCTTCCAATCAAAGTTTCAGGCTTATTGATAATTCTCCATAGTTGTTTGGCTAGAAGAGCTTTATTGAAAAGAGTAAGACTTCGAAAACCCAAACCTCCATCACTCTTTGTCTTGCACAAATCAATCCATTTCTTCCAGTGTTTTCTTTTTCCCACTTCTTCATCACCCCACCAAAAACCAGCAATGATCTTTTCCATATCAGAGCAGACAGTAACCGGCACCCTAAAGCATGACATAGCATAGGAGGCTGTTGCTTGTAATACAGCTTTAATAAGAACCTCTTTGCCCCCTTCTGAAAAAGATTTATGCTTCCATGATAACACCTTTTGTCGAATTCTATCAGTAAGATATCCAAACTTCAATCTTTTAGCTTTTGGAATAATTGTGGGAAGGCCAAGATATAAATCATAACCCTGAGATGATCTTATTCCCAGCATGAGTTTGGATTGATCAACATTAGTTTGGCAAGTTGAAGGACTAAAAATGATAGAAGATTTATCCCTGTTAACCAGTTGCCCAGAAGCCTTTTCATAGGCATAAATACAATTCACCACAGCTTGTGTTTCTTGTTTGGAAGCTTTGAAGAAAAAGAGGTTGTCATCTGCAAAAAATAGATGAGAAAGGATGGGTGCACCTCTAGCTATTCTGATACCAGAAACTTGTTTTGCTTCCACTACAGATGAGAGCATGGAGGATAAAGCCTGAGCACATAAGACAAACAAATATGGAGACAAAGGATCTCCTTGTCTCAGGCCCCTCGTAGGAGTAAAAGTCTCAGTGCAGCTCCCATTGATATTAATAGCATATGTCACAGAAGACACACATTTCCAAACAAGTTGAATCCATTTGCTTGGAAACCCCATCACTTGCAAGATTTTCAACAAAAAAGACCATTCAATCCTGTCATATGCCTTGCACATATCAAGCTTCAATGCTGCATAACCCACTTTACTTTTTGATGATCTCAAAAAATGCATACCCTCATAAGTTACCAAGATGTTATCAGTAATGATTCTACCAGGCACAAAATCACTTTGATGGGAATCAATTAACTCATTAAGGACCCCTTTCAATCTATTAGTCACTGTTCTAGCAAGAATCCTATAAAAGACATTACACTGGCTGATAGGTCTGAATTGTTGAGGAGAAGCAGGATTACTAACTTTAGGGATAAGTGATATAATGGTATGATTCCATTTTCTCACTTCACCCTGACCATTGAGAATGTCTAGGATAGCATTAGAGATATCCTCACCAATGATGTTCCAATTATGAAGGTAGAAAGAAGCTGGAAACCCATCCGGACCCGGAGCCTTCCATGGATCAAGATCCTTAACTGCTTTGAAAACTTCCACTTTGGTTAATGGAGCATCAAGTACAACAGAATTAACCACATATATCCTTGTTTTGATGCATTGTGTTGCCCTTCTAATGTCCTCATTAGATGGGTTACCTGTTGCAAAAATCTTCTAGAAGTAATCAATAAAAGTGGCATCAACTTTGTTTTTTGAATTCTGCCAATCTCCATTGCTATCTTGTATCTGTCGTATAGTGTTTCTCTTTTTCCTCTGGGTAGCTCTTAAGTGAAAGAATTTAGTATTGTGATCCCCTTCTTGAAGCCATGCCACTCTAGCCCTCTGTTTCCAGAACCATTCTTCTTGCGAATTAAGTTTTGCCAATCCATCTTCCAACTCACCAACTTTACCCATATCAGGAACACAATTATCATCATCCAGAATATCATTGATTTGTTTTTGAACTTGTTGAATTCTATCGCTCAGTGTACCCCCTTTCTTGTTAGCCCATTCTTGAAGCATGGCACCACATGTATTCATATTCTCTATCAAATTAAGATTGGAGCCTAACTTATTCCAAGCTACTGCCATTACTTTTTTGAATTCTGGTTCTTTCAACCAGTAATTTTCAAATTTGAAAGGCTTCTCCCTCTTTTGATTGATCTTTAAGAACCTTGTGGCTTCAAATCTCATCATAATCGGCCTGTGATCTGAGCTCATAAAACTTAAGGCCGAGCCTTCACAATAAGCACATAACTCCATCCACCTCTCAGTAGCTAAGAACCTATCCAGTTTCTCTTTGATATAGAATGGCTCCTTTCTTCGATTATGCCATGTGAATTTTGGGTCCGACATCTTAATATCTTGAAGCTTATTGTGCACTAAAACTTCATGTAACAAATCAATATTACCACTAGGCTTAGTTTTGCCTCCTACCTTTTCATGATTATGCAAAATCTCATTAAAATCCCCCCCAATCAACCAAGAACTTGGAAGATTAGGCAAGTAATCTTTAAGCCTTTTAAGAAGTTGCCATGAAGCATATCTTTGTTGAGATACTGGATTTGCATAAATTCCTGTAAATCGCCATGTTCCAATAGAATCCTTAATTAGACAATCTATATGACCAAGCGAATACGACAACACAGAAACATTTGATTCATTCCAGAAAAGCAAAAGTCCACCAGCAGAACCACACGCTTGAACACAGAAAACATTGGAAATCCCTAATCGAACCCTAAGAACTTCTGCAAATGATTGGTTACATTTTGATTCAGAAACAAAAAAATACGATGGATTGTACAATGTAACCAACTTCCTAAGCTTACTGAATGCACGTGCACTACAAACACCACGTGCGTTCCAGCATAACAGAATCATTCAACTCGGCGGGGTTGAGTGACCTCAACCTCCGCCGTCATCGGGATCGAAATTTCTGAACCATACGTCTCCAGCATACTCCTTGCCTTCTTCAAAAAGAACAGCCCATCAATTTCTTGCCTCACCTTTTCAGCCCTCACAAAATCAGCTAGATCACCAGAGTTATCTTTCCACAATCTCTTCTTTCCAGCCCGCATGTCACCTGGGATTGAAAAACTCTGCCCATTTTCCTCAGATTGTTCATGATCAACATTATTTTGCCCCGTTTCTTCTCGCATTGGAACATAAGGATGTTCACCTTCATGAAGAATCTCTTCATAAGCCACAAAATCAAAGTTTTTAAAATCTCTACCAACATGGTGAATAACTCTAATCCCCTTACGATTATCCATCTCATTCTCCAGCAGTGGTTCAGTGATCATTCTATGATGATAACCAAAAGGAACAGTAAAAGAAAGCGGATGAAGAACCAAACCTGTTTTAGGATCCTTTTTTGCATTACCAGTATTTTCTACTGCACCGTCCTCTCCCCTTTTGGTCATGAGCTCCTGAAAGGTATAAACTACTTCCCTTTTATTTTGAAGAGGATGTGCTTCTTCATTGAGGTTCCAAAGAGGGCCCATCACCTCTTGCTCAGTTATTTGCCACATCTCCTTAACACCATCATCCAGCATCACTGCCTTACCCTTTGCCCTCCTTTTTTCAGACTCAGAGGAGATGTTGTCTTCCAGATTAATTATATTCTTACCCTTATCCTCTCTTCTAACTTCCAACTCTTGGTTCACCACAGCAGTAGTAGTTCGATCCAAATTAATGCCTAGCAACCTTGAGAGATCCTGCATGTCTCCTGCATTAGGCCTTTTAGTTTTATCCGCCTTTAGCCACTCCGGGAAGAATTTGTGATTCTCCACCCAATCGTCCTCCCTGTCCCTGACCTTGCTACAACCTCTAGCAGAGTGAGTTAGATGTCCACAGTAAGAGCAGAAATATGAAAGCCTTTCATAACGAAAGAAAATTATTGTGGTTACATCATGAGCAGTGAAATTAGAAAAACGACATAAGGGTGCTTCCGTATCATAAAGCACACGGACTCGCAGTGATTCTCCCCATGCTACCTGCCCTTCTTTAGCATTAACTTGAAGCACCTCCCCAAGAATGCTTCCAACTCGTTCCCCATTTACCTTTGTCATTGCATGTGCCGGGAGGCCGTGGATCTGAACCCAGAAAGGTACCCTGTCCATTTTCATATCAGCAAAACACTCCGCTCCTGAGAGTGGTTTAAGGACCATGAGTGATCGGCGCAAGTTCCATGGCTGCATGTCTAGAACCTCCTGCATCTCCGCTTTTTTGATGAAATCAACAACATACAGGCCTTCCCCCACCGAAGTGACAGTGAGGGAAGAGTTAATCTTCCAACTCGACATCAACAGTTTTTTAAGCTCTAGAACATTAAAAAAGCGCCGAGAAATAAACTTTAAAGCAACTGAAGAATTAGGGATAACAAACTCACTCATGTGAACGACCGTATTTGCCGTTTCCTTCACCGAAATCGAACATTCACTGAATTTTTGTTGAATCTCCATTGCCATTTTTTCAAGTATGAAGAAAATATCGAATACTAGAAGAAAGAAGATGTAAAGTTGTGAAAAACCACCATTATTCTGTGAAACCATTGGCCCGTCTGAATAAAATATTTGGTGTTGGATATGTTCTCCAAAATCACACCCTTCCGTTGAAGAACCCGATGCTTCTCGCGTGTGAGGAGATGAAAGGACTCCTACCATCGTTTGAAACACCCCCAATGCAGAGGCAAGTGTATCACACACACTGCTTAGGAGAATGCCAATTTGTATTCCCCCTAATGATTAATCGAATTCGCCAAATCCAAGACAGCCACAAAGTAATCCAGTTGTGTTTAAAAGTGCAAACATCTCATTAATTGCTTGATCCCAATAACAAGAAAACCAATTCAAAACTTTTCAAAAGAGAAAAGAATTGAAGAGAACATTATTTTCTTGAAAAAAGAAAAGATGAAGTTTTCCGGCGAACGCCGGCGGATTAGAGAGAGGAATACACGTTTGGATATTCAAGTTACGATCATTTTATTTATATACCCTCAACTTTTCTATTTTATATATCTCATTGTTTATTCGTTTCATTCATTTTTTAGAAAATAAACTATTGGAATTGAATATAAGTATAACAATAAAGTAAAAAAAAAGGGAAAACGAACAAGAAAATAAACGAAGGAAATAAAACTCACCTAAATTTTGGGAAGAGATGAGATCAAATATATAAAGATGGCTGGGCCCAAAAGAAAAAAATGGGAAGTAGATGAGTGTAATTAAGTGCAAGGACATTTATAGTATTTTATCTCTTTTACTATCTAATTTTGGCTAATTACATTTGTTAAAGCAAAAAAAAATTGTATTTTGTTATTTTTTAGGAAAAACGTATGTTTTACAAAGCATGAGTGTGAAAACTGTATAAATAAATTAGGGTGATACTTGCGTACACTCGCATGTACCGTACCAATGATTTTAATTTTAATTATTTATTTATATTTTATCTACACCAGTTAATTTAATGAGTTCATCCTTAAATTATATTTTTACTACAGTTATGTACACCCACTCATTTTATGAGTTCACTCCCAATTTTTTTTTTTACCACATTTATCTGCACCCGCTCATTTTATGAGTTCACCCCTAAATAGTTTTTAAAAAATAATTACATTTAAAAGACTATATTATTTTTTTATTAATTTACACAAAATATAATAAAATCAACCTTAATTTATACATTTACAATCTGCCGTCATTGCCGAGTTACCGTCGATTCACCACCAAATCACCTATATTTTTAGAAAAAAAATAGTAAAAACATAATTAAAAAAAACTATCGAAATTAGGCACAAATCTCGATTTTTTTTCTTTTTAATTTTTCTTCTCATTTTCAATTTTTATTCCAAACTTTTTATTTCTTCGTTTTTTTGTTTGTTTCCTACTTTTTTTTCATTAGTATTTTTTTTAATTTTAATACAAAATAATATTATATGTATGATTTTATTATAATCCCTCCGTCCCAGTGAAAGCTCCCCCATGAACTTCGGGCACGGAGGCTAAAAAATATGATATAATAAGTGGATGTATGAGAGGTGATGTGATTGATAGAGAGATGAATATAATGAAATGTGAGAGGAAATAGTTTGCCAAAAAATGAATGGGTAACTTTCATTGGAACAAACGAATAAGGAAAGTTGGGTAGATTTCACTAGGACGGAGTGAGTAGTCGGTAATACAATAAGTAATAACCAGTAATACCATAAACAGTAATCAGTAATACCATTAACAATAATTAATAATATCTTATACAATAACAAATAATTTCACACATCTAATTATATTCAGTCATACCAAAAACAATTAAATTCGCCTGGGATTTCATCAGCAAGGTCACCGACTTCGAATGCCGGCTGATCAGATATCCATCAGCAACATACTCACATTCCTCCATCGGGCCGCAGTCAGCCGGAGGAAGAGACTGCGCAGGAGCAGGGTGAAGAAGATGGACGAAGCAATGTAGCTTCGATTTGGGCAGAGATGAACAACGAGAGAGAGGCAGCGTCGATTCGAGTGTTGCAAGCGAGCGTCATTGATGCCGGAGAAGCTCCTGGATCGCGAACGCAAGGGAGATTGATTGAAGCAGCGCGTCGGTGGTCGAAATGAGGAGAGGATTTCAGCCGCCATGGATCCTGGCCGAGATGAAAGATTATGTCGATTGTCATGGAAGTGAAGAATCGCGATTGTGATTCTAGGAGGGGTCTCGGGCTTCAGCGGTCGAGACGGAAGCGTCGCTGTCGCCGTCGAGGGGGTGGTCTGGCATTTTGGTGGCTGGGTCACCCGCCGACAGGCATGGATTTCTGGCAGGTCCTTTACTCATCAAATTAAAATTTAAATTCAGGTGCACCACCGACCGACTATAATAAAATTATACCTATAATATTATTTTGTATTAAAATTAAAAAAATACACATGCAAAAAATGGAAAAGAAAGGTAGGAAAATTAAAAAAGGAAAAGAAAAAAAAATGAAGAAAAAAAAATTGATAATAGGAAGAAAAAAGGAAAAGAGGAGGGGGGAGAAAAATTAAAACGAAAAAAATTGAGATTTGTGACTAATTTCGATAGTTTTTTATAAATTATATTTTTACGATTTTTTTTTAAAATTTGGGTGACTTGGTGGTGAATCGATTTTTTAGAGTTTATTTTATTATATTTTGTGTAAATTAATATGAGGATAATATAGTCTTTTAAATGTGATTATTTTTTTAAAAATATTTTGGGGTGAACTCATAAAATGTGCGAATGCAGATAACCGTGGTAAAACAATAATTTGGGAGTGAACTCATAAAATGAGCGGGTGTAGATAACCGTTGTAAAAAATAAATGATTTGGGGGTGAACTCATTAAATGAGCGGGTGCAGATAACTGTAGTAAAAACATGATTACAGGGTGACTTGGTTCGTATTTTGCACACTTTCTCAAACAACAATACGATCCCCACAAGCTTATGGGTTCGATAGTAGTATGATAAGTATACGACCTAGTAGTTTTCGTTCCAAGGACCTAGAGAGAGCGTGGAGCCCCAAAACTATAAGTCAAAATAGTGTTATAGAAGCTAAACGAGAGAATAAAACAAATACCAATAAAAAAAAACAATAAGCAAGCAACTAAACTAACTCTCAAAAAGATGAAAGTGCAAGTGGAAGAATTGCTTCGGGTGTCTTCCTTATGTGGGATCACTAATGAATTAACGAACTAATCACAATAATTAAGTCTAATGTCTTGAATTATGCTAAAGGCTATCACATATATGTGTAGACCAATCCCTTGTGAGGCTTAGGTGAACACGTGCATTAATTAGCAATTATAGGATCTAATCAATACCATAAGCTCCTAAGATAGTGTCTCATAAACACGTTCAACACGGTTACTAATGCTTATGAGACGCCCTTTCACTAATCTAATAGACGACCTCTAATCGACTAGTGTCTAATGTCGTCGATCTAAGCAATCAACCCCCGGTCGGTGTAGCTAATTACTATGTTAATTCTAATCGATTAATTCAAGCTCACACACACATTCTTAATCATGCAACCCAATACGGTCGTTGAAGTCGACAAAATCAACAATGCTAGCTAATAGGGTGAATTAATCAATTGAATCATGCAAAACACAATACTAGAAACAATTAAAATCAAGACATAGGTTAATTAAGCAATTAATTCATAAATCCACTAATTACCCTCATAATTCCAACACCCAAAGCAATAAGAAATTACCCCATATCTAAATTAACAACTAGAATAAAACTCATAGAAATTAAACTACAAAACATGAATGAAATTAAAATTACCAAATAATATAGAAATAAAGGAAAGAAATCACCTCTATTGTCTTCAAATCCTTCAATCCCACAATAAAATGAAATACTCAATTGAAATCTATCTAAAAAATGAAAATAACAAGCTAAACTAATCCATTGAGTGGAGTGATGGGGAGTGGGGAGGATTTTCCCCCCAATGGGAGCTGCTGCCTCTGTTTTCCGCCAATGCCTGCGCGTCTGTGTGTCTATCCCCCTTCCAAATGTCCAGCAACTCTTTTCTATTGAAAATGTTGATGGCAAGAAATGGGCCCCAATTGATTAAATAAGGCCCTGGCTATATACCCCTCCAGATTTGTTAAGTATACTCCCCCGATACATACACTCCCCCAAAAAATATTTTACGTTAGATGTAGACATGTGCAGCGGTTGAAAACCGCCGGTTTCGGTTAGAAACCGGCGGTTACGGTTTTCGGCAACCGTAACCGAACCGCGAACCGCCGATTACGGTTACGGTTTTTGAACCGGCGGTTCGGTTCGGAAACCGGCGGTTCGCCGGTTAGTTTTTTTTTTTTTTTTTTTAAGCTCGTTTTCGCCTCTTTTTTCGATCGTTTTCGCCTCTTTTTTCGATCGTTTTAAGTTAAAATTATTTGTACAACTTAAAATTAAAATTATACTCGTTTTAACTTTTGTTTATCGTTTTTTTTATAAATTATTATATTATAACTTTAAGTCGATAACTTATATTCTTATAACTTTAACTTATAACTTATTAAATATTAAGAGAATAAATTTAATGTAACTTAGGCGGTTAGGCAACTTAGGCCTATTTCTTAAAAAAAAAAAATTAATTATAATTTACATTAGAAAACTTACAAGTTACAACTTATAACTTACAACTTATAAAAACTAAATCAAACTTATATAAATTAAAAACTTTAGAATTACAACTTACAACTTACAATCAATTTGGAATTTTGGGGAGGGGTTAAAAGAAATTGGACTTGAGCTTAATTTAAAAAATTAAACTTAGAAATTCTAAGTTCAAAATTTTTAAATTAAGTTGCCTACGTATCCAAATTCAACGGAAATTGGAATCAAAGTCCACGTAGTTCTCTTACCTCAACTTACCTCGTTGTTGTTGAACTTGAAGGAGGTTCTTCATTCTTCACTTCCGCCCGTAGAGGTCCATTCCTCGTCTTCTTCATTATCTTCTTCTAACGATTGGGCTCTTTTTTCGGCTCTTATCCAATCATCAAGTAAACATTGGTTCTCTACGTTTTCAACGGTCATATTGGATCTTGTTGCATCCAAAGTATAACCTCCTACACTAAATGCTTGCTCAACGGCAACGGTTGAGGCGGGAGCCGCTAAAATTTCTCTTGCAAGCATTGACATTGCCGGAAATACTTGAGTCACCGTCGACCAACACCTTAGTATATCAAAGTCTCCTTCCATATTTTCCATGGATGTATTCGCTTCATAGCTTTCATATTCTTGAGTATAAGTAAATTTTGATTTTTTACAATTACGTTGAAAAAGAAAGCTATCAACATCATCATCATCCATGTCGTCATCATTATTTTGTACGTTAAAACTAGCAGTAGAACTAGAAGAAGAACTATGACTAGGGTTGGATAAACCATGTGTATCCATATACTCCTTAATTAATGATAATATAAGTTGTTGAACTTCAAATATGAAATGATCGGTGTTCGGTTGATCATTCGGAAATTCGGCAATAGGATATAATTTTTTATAATACAAGGCTAACATAGCTTTAACACCATCTAACTTATATCTAGGATCAAAAACTTTAGCAACTAAAAATATAGGGGGAATTATAGCAAAATATTTTTTCCATTTTTCCAACATAGGAGCAATAGCAAGATATAATATTGGATCGTTTTTGTAACGTGCTAAAACGTTGACAATTTTTAGACAATGTTCAAGTGCCAAATGAGAAGTAGGTTCGTAAACTTTAGACATAGCAAAAGTAGCATTATTAAAAGTTTCCAAAACCTTAATTATGTTTATGCAATGATTCCAATCTTCAGGAAGTAAACCAAAACCACATTTTTCTTCTTCAAAAAAATCACATAAAGTCTCTTTATAATCAACCGACTCTTTTAACAACTTATAAGTAGAATTCCACCTTGTTGACACATCAAGAGAAAATTTTTTTGGATGCACATTCCTACTTCTACAAAAATGTTTCCATTTTTTCATCAAACTACTACGCCTCGTCAAATAAGTAATAGCATCTTTAATAGGAGAAATATAAATTCTCAAAGCATTTAAACCATCTTGAACACATAAATTTAAAATATGACACATGCATTTAAACTTAGATGTACTCCCCTTCAATTATCCAAATTACCCTCTTCTCTTACAAACCCTAATTCTTCCAATTTCCTTTCTCTTTCTTTCTCCCTCAAACCAATAAACCTCCACGGCGCCGCCCCTCCAAGTTGCCGGCCACGGCACCGCTCCCGCCGCCGGCACGATCTCCCCCGCCCCAGCCTTCGTCGACCACCGCCTCCCAGCCAACGCCGCCCGCTGCCGTCGACGCAGGTAGGGTTTTATTTTTTAAAATTCTTCTCGCGGCGGCGCCCTCTCGCCCAGCGCCGCCCGCCGCTCTCTCCTCCCCCGTGCGTCGCACGCCGCCTGCCGATCTATCCTCCCCGCGCGCCGCCGTCGACCAAGTATTTTTTTTGTTTTTGTTTTTAATTTCTACTCGCGGCGGCGGCGCTCCTTCGCCCAGCGCCGCCCGCTGCTCTCTCCTCCCCCGTGGGTCGCGCGCCGACGCCGCACGCCTCCCTCCACGGCAACCATCTCCGCTCCTCCTCCCTCACTCCCACGGCCGGCGGCTACCGGCCCTCCTTTTTTTTTTCTTTTTTCTGTAGCAGATTTCTTTCCCCTTTTTTTTTTCCTTCAACTTATGTCGACCATATACACTCTCGTCGACACATTGTTGTTGACTAGAGTGTATATGGTCGACCATAAGTTGTCGAATTTATTTTTTGATTTTTTTCGACACACCAAAGTTGACCGGATTCACTTTCGTCGATAAATTTTTGTCGATGAGAGTATATATGATCAACGCTGGTGTGTCGAAAAAAATAAAATAAAAAATCTGTCATTTTCTATATTTTTTTAACTTCGAAATATATGACGTGTGGGTGGTGGTGTTTTTTTTGGAGTGTCGACCGTCGCCGGCCATGGCGGGTTTTATAAGTTGGGGAGTGTAGCTAACCTATCCTATTTTATTAAAAGGGTAAATTGGGTAATTCACATTAATATAAAATTAATTTATGAGTTGGGGGAGTATACTTAACAAAGCGGGAGGGGTATATAGCCAGGGCCTTAAATAAATGTTTGGGCTTCATTAATTCCAGCCGGCCTACTGCCTCCCAATTTGAAAGGGTCCGACTATTTACACCTCCATTTGCGTTGAGAACACTCCCCCTATGAATTTAATAATAAAATAATGAAGTAAAAAACCAAAAATACCCTTTAAGTCATATTAAACTACTAAATGCACCCCCCACCTTTAAACCTAAGTTTTATCCATCCTCCGCCGCCACCGTCGCCGCCGCCACCAAACACCAAAATTTATCCCCAAACAACAAAATTTCTCCCCAAACAAAAAAAATTCAACTTAAAAATTTCAACTTTTTTTTTAAGATTTCGACAAACCAGTGTCGACCATATTCACTCCCGTCGACACTGGTTTGTCGACAAGATTGTATATGCTCGACATTTGTTGATCGGAAAAAAAAAAAAAAATTAAAAACTCGTCGACAACTTTAGGTCGACCAAAAATACACTCGTCGACACCCTGTTGTCGACGGAGTGTATTTGGATCGACCTAAAGTGGTCGAAAGGTAAGAAAAAGAAGGAAAAAAAAACAAAAAAAAAGCAAACCTGGATTTTTGGCCGATGGACGGGAGCGGGGGCGAGGGCCGTTGAGCGGGGGCGGCGGCGGCATTACTGTAAATTTTTTTTTTTTTACAAATTGAGATGGGAGAAGGAGGGGGGAGGGAGGGGACTGGCTCGGCGAGGGAGGGAGGAGGAGGGGGGAGGGAGGGGACGGCCGCGGCGGCCGATGGACGGGGCGGCCGCGCGCGGCCACGATCTGTTTTTTTTTTTACAGGCGGAGGGGGGAGGGAGGGGACTGGCTCGGCGAGGGAGGGAGGAGGAGGGGGGAGGGGGGGACGGCCGGGGCGGCCGCGCGCGGCCACGATCTGTTTTTTTTTTTTTTACAGGGAGGGGGGGCGACGGATTCGGCGAGGGAGGGAGGGGGTGGCGTCGCCGACGACGGGTGGTGGAGGAGCAGGTCGCCGACGGTGGTGGTGAGGGGTGGGGGAGAAGATGAAAGAAGAATTGGTGGAGGAGGAAGAAATGGAGGAGGAAGAAGATGGAGGATTTGGGGGAGAAAGTAGGGTTTAGGGGGGGTGTGAGTAGTAATTGGAATTATATAAGAGAAGGGCATTTATGACAATTTGAGGGGGTGCATCAGATTTTAGGGGGGGTGCGTCCAGAGGGGGAGTGTTCTCAACGCAAATGGAGGTGTAAATAGTCGGACCCAATTTGAAATTAGGTATGCCCTTTCCAATTTAATTAAATGGGCCTTCAACTAAGCTTGCAAATGAATATTTCTGGGCCACTAATTAAACAAATGAGGGACATGAAATGGGCTGTAAATTGAGCCCACGACTTTTAGCTGCTAGTGGCTTAGAAATTCACTTGCTGAATTTTAAATTATATCTCCTCAACCCATTTATTTTTCTTCTCGATCTAGACTCATTTCACTTCGAATTTTATTCGATTGACTTCACGAAGTAATCGAGATGTATTTTGCTCCAAATATCCTCACTTTTCCTATAAAAATAGCAAACTACACATTTTCTCCAAATCAAGTGCAATTAGTCAATTTAGTGTAAACAATGCATGAAATCCTATAATATTATGCAAATTAAATACATGAATTCCAAGCAATTTTCACACTAATCACAGGGTGAATTTATTAAATTAGCGGGTGCAGATAACTGTAGTAAAAATATGATTAGGGGGTGAACTCATTAAATTAGCGAATGCAAGTAAATATAAATAAAAAATTAAAATTGAAACTAGGGGCACCGTACCTTAGGGGGTACGAGAGAATTTGGCAATAAATTATATTATTGTGACATTACTTGGAGCCCAATATATCAGGAAAAATTCAAAAAATCTAGATAACCACGCTAAGATTGTGTTTGGATGATGGAATTTGATTTGAGAAAGTATTTCAAATGAAAGGATTTAAAAATAAATGAATTTAAAATGACATGATTTTTTTAATGAAAATTTAAATTTTTTTCAATTTTAACTAAAAAAAGATTCTAAATATTTGAAATCCATTCAATTACTTTTTAATCCAAACAAAGTATAGTGAATTTACCTTCATTTTAGATGATTAATCATTTATTGTACCTTTAAGATGTATAGTTTTTATTTTCTCCTATCAAAATAGAAAAAAATACGCTTATGATTTATGATAAAATAATTTAATCAATAACATTTATTAATGAAAAAATTACGCTTTGAAAACAGATATAGATATTGACTGAATAAACAACCACTCCCATATTTCATGCCACAATTATACAACAATAATTGCTCCCTTTAATTTAATTTTTATTTTTATTGTTGAATTTTAAAGTTCTATCAAATTTAACAAATTACTTTATGGACATTCACAACTTTATTTTTGTCCATTTAATTTTAACTTAACATTTTTTTACTACTATTTGACTTTTTCCCTATAGTTGCAAGATTATATGTTCGTGTAATTCATATGAAAATTAGTTGTGTTGCGAGTAACCATACATATTTTATTTGAATTAATCTAAATTCTCTTTCAATCAAGAATATTGAAATTTTGGATTTTGTACGTCAATTATGAGTTGGATATTAATTCCACCATGTTCAAATATACCTTTTAACTACTGAGAATAAATTCCGAAATAAAAAATATTTTATTAAAAAAAAAATCCATAATTGCAAATAGAACATAAAATTGTTCGAGTTTCAATTGAGTAAAATAATTTTTTTTATTAAAATTGTGCAAATACAACTAAAAAAATGCATATCAGATGAGGAACATTGAATCGGATGATTAGAGTATAGTTACGTCATAACAGTGTAATTAAATTCAATCATTAATTTCAGTAATTTAAGAAACTATATACCCACAATTCTTGATTATTTCTATTTTTTAATATATTATAATCTAACATATAAAACATTTATGGCGTGGAATTAAATTTTAAAGTCAAATTTACTTAAACTAATTAAAATAAAATATTATTTAGTTATTAAATTCATATTTTATTTTCTTCTATTTAAGATTATAAATATTATTTATTAAATGTAACTGTTGATGCGGTTGAGGCTCATTACAAAGTCTAACAATTTAAACGCAAATCAAGTTTAATCACATTTAATCGCATGTCAACAAAGTCAAATTTACTTAAACTAATTAAAACAAAATATTATTTAATTATTAGATTCATATATTAATTACTTATTAAATTCATATTTTATTTTATTCTATTTAAGATTATAAATATCATTAAATAAAAGTAACAGTCGCATCGACGCTCATTCCAAGGTCTAAATTGCAAATTGACATATTCTAACAAAGTCAAATTTACTTAAATTAATTAAAACAAAATATTATTTAGTTATTAAATTCATATAGGAGTATTAATTACTTAAGATTATAAATATCATTTATTAATAAAAGTAACTGTCAATGCGATTGAGGCTCATTACAAGGTCTTAACAGTTCAAACGCAAATCAAGTTTAATCACATGTGAAATTGACATACTAACAAAGTAACGTTAAAAAATTTTGGGTTATAAACTAATAAGGACAATTCACTACTAGTTTTTTCTAATAAAACCTACACCATAAATTCTTGTCTAATAGAGTCAAAATTAAAAATCTTAGACAACTTTACCCTTTTACTAATTTGACACAATTCGAAATATTTAATTCAAATTAACAAGTCAACTAAATCCCCTAATTTAAGGATCTTTCAAAAATTCGAAAATTGCGTAATTTAAGTAGCTTCCAAAAATTTAAACATTTTCTAAAGAGTAGGTATCCTCATTAATCCTCATTCTCTCTAATTCCCGGAAATCTTTCACCTTCTAAAATATAAATAATTTCCTAAAAGATAGCTATCTCCATATATTTCGTGTAAACTTATTAAACTGAGGGTTTTGAGAAATCTGCAATTCAACCTACAGGTTTAGGAAAAAGCTTCTGCAAAAACGGCGAAGTGTAGAAGAACATAAAAATAGAAGCGTATGTATTATCTACACATATGCATATTGAAGTTCATGTGAATTACGTTCACTATTATGCAAACTAAAGTGCATTTCGACAATTTTGCATAAAAACATGCAAACTAAAGTGCAGTCTAAACATATGCATAATGAAGTTCATGTGAATTACGTTCAGGAGTATGCAAATTAAAGTGCATTTTAATAATATGCATATTGAAGTACATATAAATGACATAAAAAGTATCGTCATTTCAATGCATATTCCATCACAAAAGAATCAGTACAACCAACAGCTTAAACAAAAAAAAAAAAAAAAGTAGAGATCAAAGTCTAAACAGAAAATTCAATTACCTTAAATTTCAAATCAAAATCCAACAAAACCTCAATCCAGAGGAACCTCCACGTCGCCATCAGTAATCTCCTGTTGCAAGTCCTTGGGGTCTTTTCCATCAAACGTACAACCAACAGAGACGCAGGTACCCAATGATTGATTTGATGATATTAACAATTAATGATATGAACAACAATTCGTGACTGAGTTGCCGGTGAAGAGACAGCGGGAGGAGGAACGGGCCACTTCATTCGAATTTGAGATATTGAAATCGAAATGCGGATTTGGAAAAAAAATTTGATATCGAAATGAATTGAAAATTGGGTGCGTAACAAGATTCTGGAATAATTTTGAGATTGCCGAAAAACGGGACTCCATTGTTGCCGTCGCAAGCAGAGTCGTTGAGCAAAAACAAGAATGGAACTCCATTGTTGTCATCTCAATCAGGGTTGAACTTCGGCGGCATTTCGAATTTTGAAACTCGTGTTTGGATCGATTCTGCAGAAGCTTTTCGAAATCAAAAATTGGAAATTCACAGAATTGAGGAATTGAATGAAAGGCGATAATTGTGGCAATAATAACTATCTGAATTAATATCAAATTCTGTAACCTAATATTGATGAATTAAATGAAACACGAAATTTTTGCCAAGACTAAATATCTGATATAGTAGCTTTTTCGAAAATTTAAACCAATTTGAATGAATAAGGGTAATTATGGTTTTTTGAATCCAAAATGAAGCAAATAGACAAACTTTTAAGAAGCTGTTGCAATTTGTTGAAGGTGGGGTGATAATGACTCTATTGGTAAATAATTTCAAAAAGTTTCAATATTCTTGATTATCTATTAAATTAGATTAGGCATAATTATAGATTATTAAATATTGAATTTGACTTTAATCCATTTATTTTCAACGCTATTTTTTTTACAGAAATTGCATAATTGCAAATAGAACATAAAACACGCGAATTTAAATCGAGTAAAATAATTTTTTTTATTAAAATTGAGTAAATACAACTAATTTTTTTTGTTAAAAGTGTTATATTGGATGAGAAACATTGAATACAATATTAGAGTATAGTTATGTCATAACAATGTAATTAAATTCAATCATTATTTTCCATTATTTAAGAAACTATAATTAAAGTCGAATTTACGGAAACTAATTAAAAAAAAGATTATTGTATTTACTTTTTTATTAAAGTAAAAGGTTGGCGTATAATAACATGCCAAATTATGCATATCAATCATATGTCAAAAAAGTAACGTACAAATTTTTGCAGCAATTTCCTAATCTATTCAATTAGGTTAAACATAATTGTAGACTATTAAATACTGAATTTGACTTTAATCCATTTTTTTCACTATATAAAAGATATTGTGTAAATCATTCCCACAAAACAAAATTTTAAGACACATTTATCTTTTGATTCATACAATTCTCCAAATCATGTCCGAATCAAAAAATGTTTGTTTATCTACTTAGTAAAACAATTCATATTACACATTTTTTACTCAATTTGCCAAGAAATTTATTTAAATTAATAGTATTTTTTTTCCAGAAAATGTTGTCCATTTATTCTCCAATTTCAGACATCAGTCCAGTTAAAGAACAATGGACAATTAAAGATTTAAAGTTAAGGTGGTAAGACCGTGGTACGTTATGTGTAGGGATTCAAGGCCTCAAAAAAGTTTTTATGAGCTTATTCTTATGGATGAGGAGGTATTTTTTCTTATAATATTATTTTTTTATTAAAACCTCCTCATTTTATCTTATTATAATATTATTGGTAGAAATTAATTATTAATATTTGATTTTGAATAGGGCTGCAAAATTCAGGCTACTATTCGAAAATTTCTAATTTGAAAATTTGAGAAAAAAATTCAAGAAGGCTCAAGTTATATAATACAAAACTTCTCCGTCGGCCTTAATAATTATGGAAAATTACTGGCAACCAAAAACCTTTACAAACTTCTATTCCAAAATAACACAGATGTCCAACGTTGTTCGGATATAGAATTATTAAAATCTCCATACTCTTTCAAGAGCTTTGAGGAAATCAAATTGTTACGTTCAGATGAAGCAAAATATCTTATAGGTAAAATGAATAAAAATATTTGTATTTTTACATTATTTATTTTTGTAATTTCTTTTATATTATATATAATTCTTTTATACGGAGTAATATTTACTCTATCATTTTAAGATATCATTGCTTTTGTGGTACGTATATACGCTATTGAAACTGTTGATGTCGATGGAAGAGACGTTGAGAAGGTTAAAGTTGAAGTTGAGGATGAAGGGTAACTTTATCTATTATTTTGGAGTTAAATTCAAATTTATACTTTAACATTATTAAATATTATTAAAAAAATTATACAGTTGTACAAGAATGATGTTAACTCTATGGGAGGGAAAATTTGAACCGTTGCTGGAATACAACAAAAATAATCCAAACGAACCCATCATTTTCTTCTTGGATTATGCTAAAATCCAACTCCAATATAGAGGTAATTTTTTAAAAAAAATAATTTACATTAATTTTAATGCAAATGAGATAATTTTAATTTAATGTTATACTTCAATTTTTTTAGAGAAAAATATACAGAATTCAATGTTTGCAAGTCGACTATCACTCAATGCTGATATTTCTGAAGTGAATGATTTTAGAAACAGGTAATGCTAATTTAATTTAGATTTACATTGTTTATCTTAATATACTTATAATGGTTGATTTTATTTTATTCTAGCTTGAAATCAATGAACATTGAGATTCCAGCTCCTATTTATGTCTCAAGTAAAATAGAGTTCAACCATTCTTCGGCGTACGATGAGATAACTGAAAATGTTGAATTAATGTCTCTCGCAAACATTTATGATGTCACAGAGGTATTTATGTAAATAATTGTTAATTATTTTTATACTATAATTTTATCATTATCAACGTTTCTAAAAATTTGTTGTGATTTTTTTTCTTTTTCTTTGAAGGAGGGTTATTTTTAGAGATGTCTATCGGGCTGGCCCTAGCCCTATAGGTCCAGCCCTACAGGGTTGCGGGCTAAACGGGTTAGGGCCTTAACCGGTTCATATTTAACGGGCCTACAATTGTTGGGACCTAACCCTAACCCTTGCGGGCCACGGGTTAAACGGGCCATTAACGGGCTACAATAAATTTTTTTCTTTTAAAATTAAAGGTCTCAATTGGTACGTCCAACAAGCAAATAAAATAGAAAAATACATAATTAGTTAATGATCAGTAAATGAGAAAAAAAAAGGTATAATTTAAACACAATTCTAGAACTCATTAGTCCTTAATATGACCAAATAAAGTTAAACAAATATCATAATCTAATAAAAAATAGTAATAATGACTGGGCTTCTTAATGCTTATAGTTATGGTTATTGGTCAAATGACCCAAAATTTGTTCTTAGGTTATTTATTAAAAAAAAAAAAAAAAAAAGTAACAACTCGGGCTAGCGGGCTGGCCCTGTCGCCCTGCGGGCTGGCCCGGTTTAGCCCACGGGCTAACCGGTCCGGGTTAAAAAAGCCCGGTTTTAAACGGGCCTATAATTCATGAACCCTAACCCTGTATTTTTCAGGGTTAAGGCCAGCCCGGATAAACATCTCTAGTTATTTTGTTGCACTTGCTACTTGCCATTCTATAGAGTCGGGTGAGAACTGGTACTACCATGCATGCAAACAATGCTCTAAAATGGTTCATATCTACGAAGATAAATGGAGATGTGAAGTCTGCAATTTGTACCCGGAAACTGTTGACACTAGGTAATACATTTTATTTGAAATCTCTATTATATGTTTATTAAATTTATAAAGAAATAACAGTTAATTAAATTAGTACCTATTTTGACAACTAAAATTATTATTCATGTTTAAGGTTCAGATCCGTGTTGTTAATCATACTAGATCAGCCTCATTAGTTATGTTTAATCGGATTGTAAGTAAGTTGGTTGGCAAAACAGCTCTGGATATTCTTAATAAAATGGAAGAGGTAATTTAAAATTATAATAAGCTATACTTAAGTTTTTCATTTTAAAAAAAATTGATTTATTTTAAATTGATTTTAATAACATATTTTTTAATTTTTTTAGAAAGAAGTTTGTGACAAATTTCCGTCTGAAATTCAAGATTTAGTCGGCAAAAAATTCACATTTCGATTTCATATTTCTAAGTTTAACTTGAAGAATAACTACACGACTTACACTGTTGTAAAGCTTTGCTTCGATGAAGAATTGATCAAAAGAATTGAATCCAAAAATTCTTCTTCAAAGGTACTTTATATTATATATAAAATAATATATTTTAAATGAAGTTTTATATTAATATATTTTTATTTTAATTGTAGGAATCTTCGGTTGATATTTCCACTATTATTAAAAGTGAAGATAATGCTCCTACTTCAGAATCAAAGGTATTAACATTTTTAATCCATTTTTATTCCCTTTTAACCCATTTTTATTCCTTTTAATACATTTATTTTATTAAATTTTTTAATGTTGTGTGTTAATTTTATTTAATTATATCTTATTTCAGTGGAATAGTACTTCTTCGTCAATATGTGACAACGAAGATGATTGTGTAGAAATAACCCCACAAAATAAGAGAAAGTTAGATGAAGATGAATCTATTCTATGTGAGAGGGATGATAAGGAATTTCAAATGTCATCTACGAAGAAGAAGTTTAAGGCAAATGATGAAGGAAAGGAATAAACTTTAGTTGATTTTTTAAAGAGTGGTTTTTAAATAGTTGTTTGAAACAATTTTATTGAATTTTTGTTGATGTTTTTTATTGAAACTTGATAGTTATTGATTTATTGATTAGTTTTTTGTTTGGATAATATTTTTTATTTAAATGCATTATTTAATTGTTTGTTGATTTGTGTAGATTTATTGATTAGTTTTTTATTTGAATGCAATATTTAATTCTTTATTCATTTGTGTAGAATATTATTTCTCTATCCAATATTCTGTACAATATCTTCGAAGTTGGATAGCTCAAGTGGTTAGAGCACCACTACCTAGGCTTTAGATCCTGGGTTCGAGTCATGGGGAGGGGAAAAGGGATGGATATTTAATGTAATTCAAAAAAAAAAGTCAAATTAATTATTTATGGGATCTTATTTGCATAATATAAATATCATTAATCTTGCACCATTTAATGTGCACGTCATTAACTTTATTAATTTATTAATGAAGTAAATCTCATTATTATTGCCTATTTTTTATTTTTTTCCTTATGAACTACAAAGTGAAATTCTATAAATTTGAGATGGGTAGGTCTATGTAAATTTTAAAAAATTAGTAGGATTGATAATAAAAATAAAATACGCGAAAAACATCTATGATATTTTATGTAGCTTAAATGGTTGAGAATAATCTTTTTTATGTTGAGGTCTAGTGTTCAACTCTTACCTCTAACAATTTTCACAATTTACAATTTTTTAGCATGTTCAGTTATAGTGACTTACACTTTTTAGTAATGTTATGTTACACTTTTTACTCGTATTTTGTTACACTTTTCAGTTATAATAACTTACACTTTTCATTAAAATATTGTGTTGCACTATTCAAGTATATTGACATGCACTTTTTAATAATATTGTGTTGCACTTTCTAATTATACTAACTTGCATTTTCTAGTTATAATGACTTATACTTTTCATTAAAAGTTGTGTTGCACTTTTCAATTATAGTGACTTACACTTTTTAATAAAAAAATGTGTTACACTTTTTAGTAATATTGTGTTACACTTTTTAGTAATATTAACTTACACTTTTCAACACACACAATTTCAAAAAAAATTATCAATAAAAAAAAATTACAAAAATAAAAATAAAAATTAACCATGTCAAAAATTTTATTCACAATAATCTTAAATATTTAAGATTTAAGTTGACCAAGTCAACTTATACAAGACCAATCCATTTGAGATTATTGTTCATCTCTTATACAAAGAAAATTCTATAATTGTGTCTTATGATCAAGTTATGAACTCCTTCGATCAAGGTACACTTTTCTAATGATCATGTGTGTTTATTTATACACTTGACTTATGATAATGTATATACTCTCACTTATTATTATGTGTGTTAATTTATTTTATCTAGCAAAATCAATATGCATTTTATTATCATAACTGCCATATAATCTTTTTCTATAAACAATCTACTATTTGAAGTTTTATAAACTATTATTACATAAATACTCAATAATTTCATGACAGCAAATAATGATATTCTTCAATGAATATCTCAATCATAATTTATAATAAAACTATGAAACTTTAAAACACATTCAATATTCTAAAACTAATTTAAACAATAAACTTTCAAATGCAATACATATCAAATCTTAAATTACCTGAAATTGATAATTCCATTCTTTTATATGATTTGATCAACTCGAATTTTTAACCGAATTTCACCGGATTTTTGTTTGAATATACAAAGAATAGAAATTAACATTATTAGTTATACATTTATAATAACAAATCAAATATAATCAATAATCTTCAAAAACTATGAATCTATGAATCTTTCGATTATCTTTTGCAATGACGATAAATAAAAGTCCAGGCCAGTCCCTTTCTATGGTAGGCGTCTACCTTCTGAAACCTGTGTTCACACACGGACAGTTGTATGTTGCAGCCTCTAGAGTCAAGAGCAAAGGTGGATTGAAAATTATTTGTCTAGATTCAAAGGGAAAAATATGTAAACGTACAACGAATGTTGTCTACAAGAAAGTTTTCCGAAATTTGTAATGTATTAAGTTAGTCTCTTTTATAAACTCATTTTTTAATTCTGTTTTATCTTTTATTTTTTTATATAAATGTCATAATTTATATTTCTGCAATATTTTATTTTTCATCTTTTAATAAACTAGAAAAATTAAAAATCTATAAACATATATATTTTTTAATTGATAAATTAAATATATTATAAATTTTATTCAACCACGCCTCTTACGCCGGTCTTACACTATGCATTATATTTGACAGACATATTTCTCATATTCTACAATAAAAAACGAGTCAAATTTCAGCTACTTGTTAATTATTCTCACATAGTAAGCAGCCCAAAAAAGAACAAATTGCAGTCCTTTTTTCTAAGTTTAAATTAGGCGTAGGTTATTTACCCCTCCAACAATGTTAGATACACTCTCTCGATACATATACTTTCCCAAATTACATACTTTTTTTCTCTAAAATTCTGTTTGATAAATATACCCCTCCTAAAACTCTAATGTTTCTTCCTCGTCACTCCCCACCACTCCAACCCGTTGCCCTCCGCCTTAGCGCCGCCGCCTTCGTACGCTACCTCACCCAGATGTCGTCCCCTCCTCCTCTTTTTTTTTTTCTTTTCTTTCTGCAATAGGCGGCGTGGCCGCCCCCTCTTCCCTTGCCCAGCGACGCCACCGCCGCCTCCTCCTCCACTTTCCCGTTGCCCTCCCACGATATTGCCCCTCCACCCACCCAAGCCGCCGTCCCTCCTCCCTCGCCCAACTTTTTTTCCCTTTCTTCAACAGGCGACGTCACCACCCTCTCCTCCCTGGGCCAGCGCTGCTGCCTCCTCCTCCACCCCGGTCTCCCTCCCATGCTGCCCAACCTAAGCAGGTCGCCCGACCTCCCCCGTACGCTGCCCCATCCCAAGCCGGTCGACCGCCCATACGCAAAGCAAGTTTGAAATTTTTAATTTTTTTAAAATTTTCGACGATCTATTTTTTACTATTTTCGTCACTGATTTGTCGAAAATATATCAATTTTTTAAAAAAAGATTTCTTTGTTTTATTTAGAATTTCTAGATTTTTTTGGCGCTATTTGGGTGGGGGCTGCCGGAGGTAACGACGACGGCTGTTGCAATTAGGGTTAGAGTTTGAATTTTGGAGGGAAGTGCATGTGGGATATTTTACTAAAAGAATAAATTAGATATTTTATATTCATATTTAATTAATAAAATAGAGGGAGGAATGCATCTAATATTGTTGGAGGTGCAAATAATCCACGACTAAAATTTCAGCAATTGGGCCAGGGAAATGGCAGCCTGTTGCTTTGGCAACGGATAAATGCTCCCAATTATTATGTCTTCAACCCTAACATAAGTTCATCCCCCTTTTATTTTTCAAAATTACCCTTCTTATTCATAAACTCTAATTTTTCTCCCTTCTCACTTTTTTTTTTCCCCGCCGCACACCAAAGCTTCCAAGCTTTCCTCACTACTCACTGCTCAATATATGTGTACTGTATACTGTATCCGTGTTTTTTACAAAAATGTCGTTTTGCAAAAACTCAGCACTGGTTCGCCGAGTTTTGTGAGATTTTTCAGAAAAAAGTTTCATGTTATAAATCAAAACTCGGCCAACTTTTTCACGTTTTGACTCAAAACTCGGCCAACTTTTCCACGTTTTGATTCAACACTGGTTCGCCGAGTTTTGAATCAAAATGTGGAAAAGTTGGCCGAGTTTTGATTCAAAACGTGGAGCTTTTTTCCGAAAAATCTCACAAAACTCGGTGAAGTACTAGTGCTGAATTTTTGTAAAACGCGATTTTTATAAAAATAAACTCAAAAACGAAATACACTACACATATATTCATTACAACTATACAATCATGCAACAATATGATCAAATTAAATAATAATAACATAAAACATAATCAATTACAAAAAAATTTGTAAAAAAAATCTGTTTATTTTTTGTTTAGGGGTGAAGGGGAAAGGGTGAACTCAGCACATAAGGGTAATATAATCTTTTTACCTATTAGTTCAAAATATAAATTGGGGTGGGATGAATACATAATAGGTGGGGGCATTTATCCGTGGCCTGTTGCTTTTATTTTCGGCCCAAAGTAGAAGGTTATTTACAGCTAATAAGCAACCTAATTTGGGGCCTTTGCAACAACAAAATAATGAGGGGTAGGGCTATTAACATCTGCATCATTGTTAACCACACCCCCGGATTAATGCACACTTGAAAGTACTATTTTTAGCATTTGGTGACTTTTTTTACCTGCTATACCCCCGATAGATACACTCCCTCTTCTATACCACTGCAAAACCCTTTCTTCTCCATCTTCAATTTTTTCTTCTACCAAAAAAAAAAAAAATCTCCTCCATCATGCCTCCCCCACTTTGCCGTTGCCCCACCACCGCCCACAACCCCCAACTAACCCATCCCCAATTTTTTTTCCATTTTAATATTTTAGATAATTTATTTTTTAATAATTTTTGACACTAATTTACCGACTATAGTGTGTTTCGTCGATAAAACAATGTTGAAAACATAGTGTTTTATCGGCAAAGTGTTGTTGAATTTATTTTCAACAACACTTAGCTGACAGAAACCTCCCCCCCCCCTTCTTTTTTTTTTCCTTTTTGTCCAACACCACTTTGTTCTAATGCTTCCACCAACAAGCAAACAAGTTTATTCTAACTATATCATCAAGATCAAAGAAAAAAAGTATATAAAAATACTATAAACTCTAAATTCCTAGAATTAAAATACATACATACTACAAAATAAATTCATTAAAATACATAAATCATAAATGGGAGAAAGGGAGTGACGCGTGCAAATGGTGGGTGGCGGTCGGAAGTGGTGACGACGGCCACTGCAATTAAATTTAGATTTTAAATGTTGAAGGGAGATATATTTAATAGTGGAAATGCATCTAGTAATGATATTTTTATTTAAAGAATATTTTAAATTTCTTACATAGAAGGAGGAATATTTATCAATAATGATGGAGGTGTTAATAGCCGTACCCAATAATAATTGGAAACAAGCAGTCATCAACGATTTTGGGTTTGACTATTTACACCTCCATTTTGGAGGGATGCACACCCCCAATTGATGCACCCTCCAAAATTTGTCTAAAATATAGATGCACCCCCTCGAATTGTCTTAAATACCCTTTTGTCTTATAAAATACATTTACTAATCACACCCCACTCTCAAACCCTAATTTCTCAACTTCTTCTTCCTTCCTTCTTTTCTCCTTTCATCACTCATTTTCTCCTTTCTCACCTACTGCCACCACCCGCCACTGCGCCTCCACCGCCTGCCACCCGCCCACAACCACTCCTCCCTAGCTCCCTCCCTCCGTAACATAGCAGAAAAAAATAAAATAATAACCATCCCTAGCCCAGCCACCTCGCCCCCAACCCCACCACCCCCCACCCCTGCCCCCGCTCCACAGGGGCGGACCTAGCTTGGGACATGGGGTACAACTGTACCCCCAAATCCCAATTTTTTTTATTTTTTTTATTATTATTATGTATAAAAATAATTTTATAATTATGAATTATTAAAAAATATCAAATATACGCCGTATCTTTTGATTCCGTGAATATCTAGCTAATTAGATATGTTACCTGCTTTCCTTATTTTTCTCTATTTTCGACCCATAATTAGTTGAGGCCTTCATGTATATAATGCACCCTCTATACAGCAGTTTAACATTATGAGAAAATATATTTTCACGTGCCTTCTTTTTAGTTTTATTATGTGCCTTGTATTTGGTTTTATCATGAATAGGTGAAAGATGATGAAAAGTTCAATACATTTACCTTCTAAGTTTATTTAAATGTTTTTGAGCTTATTTTATACTCCTTCGTCTTATTTTTCATATTTTGTCATTAAACCATTTAAACCCTTATATTTCATATTAAAAAAAATCTAATGAAAATTACAAGTATATCATTGAGCCATCTAAACATTATTTTTCATATTTTGTCGGAATACTTACAGCTCACACATTTATTTGCATATATCTTCATATATCTTAAAACATTCATACATATATTTATTTATATCGTAAATATTTGGTTCATTTATATATTTATCGTACCCCCAGATTCAGAATCCTGGATCCACCACTGCCGCTCCACCATCCCCCAGCCCACCGCCCCAACCTCCAACAAAAATGCAGCACCTCATCTCAAGTTTGTTTATTTCAATTTTTAATTTTTTTTCGACACACTATGTTCGACTATATATATTCTCGTCGACAACAATTTGTTGACGAGGGTGTATTTGGTCGACATTATATGGTCAAAAATATTAATTTTTTTTTCGATCAATCAGTGTTGACCATGTACACTCTCGTCGATAAATAGTTGTCGACGAGAGTGTATATGATCGACACTGGTTGGTCGAAATTTATAAAAAAAATTTGTGATTTTTTAAAATATTTTTTGGAATTTCTGAATTTTTTTAATTTAGTGATCACCAGAAATGGTGCCGATCACTGCCGAAAATAGTGATTTAGGAGAAAAGTGAAAGGAATGATAATAGGGGGTGCGTTCAGGGAGAGTGCATCTAGTATCTGCATTTTAGTGTAGGGTATTTTTTGTTTTTTATATGATTATTATATTATTTAAATGAAAGGGGAAGTGCATCTATTGCAAATGGAGGTGTAAATAGTCAGACCCACGATTTTCTTAACAAGAGCTGTGAACAAAGCCAGAAGCCCATACTAAAAGATCTGGCCCAAACTCCACTCGCGAAATCCACCTCGTTGAATATATATACAGTATATTTTTTTAATTATTATTTCTGAAAGTAATTGGAACTCACTAAAACACTCATTAAATATATGTACAACCCTTGGTAAATAAAAGTAATAGAATTTTAATATTTCGAGTTAGCCTAACTTTTGTATTTAGTTTGCACCATACATATTAATCAATATTTAAAATTGGATCGCCCCATTAACAATATAAAATTCAAAATTTTAGACCAAATAAAACAACAGTTTGGTGGAAGATACATTCTTAACATTGAAGGTGTACATGTTCAATCCCCTGATGGAGGGAGTGATAATTATCAATTACACTGTAATCAATTGATACAGAGAGAAATGTATTTTAGAGTTAATTAATTAAATTAATTTAATAAGGTTCTATTATACTATATGGAGAATATTTTGCATCAATTACAACATGCATGTAATTTACTTTCTTTGTCTACATAATTTTTTTTTTAGTATTACTGAGAGTTACTTATTCTCTTTTGATAAATTATTATTCCTCACAATTCATTATAATTTTCTCTTTTTTAATCACATCTACAATATACGAAAAATGGATACAACTTTTTTACTGCTACTTAGGATAGGAAATAGGTTTGAAAAAGTATCTAAAATGTCAAATTTAGGTATCTGTATCATGTCCATTACCCTTTTTATAGGGACGAATCTTGTATGTGTTCTTAAGGAAAAAAAAAAATATTGTCCATTTTTCAAGGTCTCAAAGGGGCGTGGAAATACATAAAAACTCTTGAATGAAAATGAAAAAAAGGATGTAACTCGAGTTCCTAGTTAGAAACCAATGTCATCACTACTATATCTACTTATTATATAATATTTTTTAATCTTCTCTTTTGGTGTTTATGGGGTATACGAGACTTTGTCGAATATTTCACATTGGCCATTGCCCAAGGGCCAAGAGGGTACTAGGGGAAAAATGTATTTTAGAGAGTTAATTAATTAATTAATTAATTAAATTTAATAAGCTATGTTCTATTATATAAAGAGAATATTTGCGTCAATTACACCATGAAATTTACTCCATCCGTTCCAATGAAAACTATCTAACGTTCTTTTTTCGTTTGTCACGGATGGTTATTCATTCATTTTTTAACAAATTACTATATCTCTCTCAATCCTATCACTACTAATACATGATACATCTACTTATTATATTACTCCCTCCGTCCGCCTATAAGTTTCACGTTACTTTTTGGCACAGAGATTAAGAAAAGTGATTAAATATTTTTTTTTTTGAGGGAGGATTAAATAATATATATAGTTCAAGTGATGTGATTGAGAGAGGAGAGAGATAGAGAGAAAAAATAAGATATAAAGTGAAGTGTAAGAAAAAGTACTTACCACAAAAGGTATGGGAAGCTTATAGGCGGACGGACCAAAATGGTAAAATGAAAAACTTATAGACGGACGGAGGGAGTATATTTTTTAATTTTTGTGCCCAAAACATATAAGTACCGGGGCGGGAAGAGTAATTTTTATACTCCGCAAACATATCTGAAAGAAGTTATTTTCGCAAATCATTAAATTTATTAATCCCTTTGTCCCATAGAAATTTATTAATCCCTTTGTCTCATAAAATGTGTGTCATCCCAAGGGTGTAAATTCCTTTGGGACAGAGGGTAGAGATGTTTATTCGGGCCGGGCTAACCGGGCTGGCCCGTTTAACCCTGAAAAATGTAGGATTAGGGTTCATGAATCATAGGCCTGTTTAAATTCAGGCTTTTTTGATCCGGACCGGTTAGCCCGCGGGCTAAATCGGGCCAGTCCGCAGGTCTACAGGGTCAGCCCGCTAGCCCGAGTGATTCGGGTGGAATTTACACATTTTTTATGCACATGTGAAGCTCATTTTGGTTTTGATTTCATTGATTTATGGGTTGATTATGATTATTTTGGTCAAAATAAGAGAAAGGTGGTGTTTTGTCGATTTTGTAGGAAAAAACGAAGGATTTTGGGAGAAAAAAACCTACCACAAGTCACTGGACCAAAAGGAGGAGTGCACCATTGGATCCGGCTCGAAAAATGGAGTGGAATAGAAAAAAGAATCAAGTTAATCGGAGGTCGGAAGCATAAGTTACGAGTAAAACGAGTTGAGGACCATGCCACGGCCGAGTGTTCAGTCTCGGCCGAGTCGGAGGCCGACCTGCAACTTTGGGATTTTGCATGCCACGGCCGAGTGTTTAGTCTCGGTCGAGTCGGAGGCCGACCTGCAACTTTGGAATTTTGCATGCCACGGCCGAGTGTTCAGTCTCGGCCGAGTTCGAATGATGGACTGCAAGTTGTTTTGCCATGCCACGGCCGAGTTAAATGCCACTGTCTTGTTGAAGAGGAAATTTGCCAATGCCGTGCTTGCAGTCTCGGCCGAGCAACCCCTATTTTCGGTGCCAATTGTGTATTTTGGCCATTTTTGAGGGACTTACTTGCAACTCTTGCACCCAAACCCTACCCCAACACTATATAAACCCCCATTCTTGAAATCAATTGTACCTTCCCCCAATTCTAAGAATTTCTCACATACAAACACACATTCGGAGGTGTTGTGGCAACAAATTTTTCAATTCTCCATCAATTCAAGTAAGGAAGACACCAATAGCTTTGAAATTTCATTCCACACCATCCATTAGACTAAGCTTTCTATTTCTGTTTCTTTTTATTTAGTTATTTCATTTAGTTTTGTTAATTGAATTATGTTGTTGATTGGCTAGAACATTTTTGGTTCTAAGGCTTTGTAAATATTTGGATTGTATGAACTAATTTCTTGCTTTAAATGGTGTTTGTCTCTTATTTGTGTGCTTAATTTTCATATGGAAGCATGCTATTATTGGCCATGATAATATGTTTAATCTATTGTTAATTGGGGTAGTATCGAGAGATGTAAGCATGCAACTCAATATTATTATGATCTCGAGAGAGGATTAGTTATTGGGAGGGAATTGAATGACCTTTGGGGCTAAATTAAGTCGTGTGATGTTTGTAATGTAGAGATACGAACTTACGTCGCATACTCCTTTGGATTAATTAGTTATATCGAGAGATTGATTAATTCTTCTTTAGTGGTCAACCTTATAAGAGGACAACCTTAATTGCCATTTGAATGAGTTACGAATCATAAATGGATATCTAAGTATTGCAAATGCCTTGGAACGTCTATCTTCTCATCTTTGAGTTTCACACGTTTATTTCCCGTTTCTTTGGTTTGCATGATATTTGATCGATTTCTCTATTACTCTTTTAATTGTTTACTTGTGACAACTTGGGTTGATAATTAGGGGTAATTGCTACTTTTCAATTAACCTTTTCGATCACGTCTATTTAGAATTCCATCGACAAACTCCACTTTTACACTACACCTTTTCGTGGGATCGACCTCGTACTTACTTCGCTACAATATAAACCGTATACTTGCGGTCGTGTATTTTAGAGTTGTAGAATACGCGAATCACCGAGTTGTTACCTTTTTTTTAATATATAACCTTAGAACAAATTTTGAGTCATTTGACCCATAGTCATAACTATAAACATTAAGTAGCTCATTACCATCTATTAATCAATATTACTATTTTTTTTATTAGATTATGATATTTGTTTAGCTTTATTTGACTATATTAAGAACCAATGAGTTCTAGAATTGTGTTTAAAACATACTTTTATTTTCTCATTTACCGATCATTAACTAATTATATATTTTTATGTTTTATTTGTTTGTTGGACGTGCCAATTGAGACCTTTAATTTTAAAAGAAAAAAAATATTGTAGCCCGTTAGTGGCCCGTGGCCCGCTAGGGTTAGAGTTAGGTCCAAACAATTGTAGGATCGTTAAGTATGAACCGGTTAAGGCCCTAGCTCGTTTAGCACGTAGCCCTGTAGGGCTGACCCTACAGGGCTAGGGCCAGCCCGATAGACATCTCTAACGGAGGGAGTATTACAAATTTACAATACCAGAAACAATACTCCCTTATGTTCAAAATGTATGTCACTTTAGACTTATGCACACATATTAAGAAAATTAATTACTTTTCACTATACTCTTAATTAATTGCTTTAGGATTCTACACTATACATAAAAAATTATTACTATTTAAATTATGGGAAAATATCACTTTTGGTCATCAAATTTTACCTATTTTCAGATTTGGTCACCCACGTTTAGTCACTATCAAAATTGGTCACTCAATTATTATTTTCTATCAAAATTGATCTTGATGTTAGTCGATCTGTCATTAACTAATTGGTCACTCAATTATTATTTTCTATTAAAATTGATCTTGATGTTAGTCAACCTGTAATTAACTAACGGAGGCAACAAGTTTTGAGCGTGAAATTCACCTAAACTTATAAGCATTCCTCAAAATCCATAGCTAGTTTTCCCTTTCTCCAAAACCTTAATTTATAAATTGATTTCACTCCTCCAAACTCCAATCAAACTTTGAATCTTCAAGCACATGTATGTCTAGTTGTTTATAAGCATTTCTACTCACTTTTTCATTGACACTACTTCCTTTAATGTAAAGATTATGCTAGCTTTATAGAAACTTACCGTATTGGAAGCATTCGTGTTCCCCATTAACTTCAGTTCTTCGTACAAATTCAAAAACACTCGTGAATTTTTTTTTTTTTAACCACACATCCGTAGTAATATAAATTGAACAAAAATACAATAGAAAGAGGGGAAATGAGATGTCTCTTTTTTTTTTTTTTTTGTGAATTCTTTAAAATTTTGAGAGATTTCACCCTCAACATCCTTCTTCGAATTGACTAACAATGTCAAATTTGATAGAAAATAACAACTGAGTGATCAATTTTGACCAAATTCGAGAAGAGGTAAACTTTGGTGACCAAAAGTTATATTTTCCTTTAAATTATTATTAATGGATTTGAGGGTAATTTAGAAAAAAAATGTAATTAATTTACATTAAAAAGTGCAAAACATCAGATGTGAAAACGTGGAGAGGGAGTATAATTAAATATCTTTATTCGTGCAGAATGAAATCAAATAATTATTAGAGTATCTTACCCCGAATCAAATAATACATAAGTAACAATAACAAATTAAAGAAAGAACATACATATATGTATATACACACTAAATACACGTAGTGTGAAGTGAATTACGTCCTATTCATTAATCACCTTCCTTTGTCCACCTTGAGTGCAGGGGTGGAATACTTTGTTCGTTTCTAAAGAAGTTGTCTGGATCAACCACAGTTTTCACCCGAACAAGCCGATCGAAATTGGCCTTGAAATATTTGATGCCCCAAACGCTTGCTTGTGCGTAACTAGTCTGCCCTTCGTTGTTGTTTACTCCAATATCGATATCTCTGTAATTCATGTAAGCTGCCCTGGGGTTGTTTGAGACATAAGGAGTCATGTAGCTGTACAGCCTCCTAATCCAACTTATGTATCTGTCTGTATTTTGTACTTCATTTGGTTGCCAATACACCAAATGCTGGATTTTGTACAAGTTACCTGCTCTGTGAGGAAATGGAATGGAAGATTCTGGAATTTCATCCATTCTTCCGCCGTATGGGCTCAAGATGACCTGGGACTCATCGGCTTCTGGTTCGTAAAATAGTCTCCAGATGCCTTCGAGCCCGTATTCAGGAATTGGTTTCTGCACGTAATCTGATTTGGCTTTGAAGTATGGTACAATGGGCTGAGTCCTGTTGAGCAAAACTTCACGCGAGTCGATGGGGAACCCGGCGAAGTACAGGATGGATTGGATCCATCTCATTTCCCTGCAGTCTTCTCTTACCAAACCCAACTCAGGGAACCTTTCTTGCATCATCGGAAGCAATCTGTCCACTCCGCCAAGGAAAATTGAATTGAAGTTAGCACGAATAGTCATGTTTCGTCCATTTTGGCTAGAATTCGCTCTCGTTATAAGGATTCGGATGAACAAATCTTTGTCGAATTTAGGCGCAACATATTGCCAACGATGAATGAGTTGAGTGGCATTTTGTTCCAGAGTCTTCTCAATTGTGAAAACAGTGACCTTTTCTGGAACATCCACCAATTGTATTTTCCATGCCGTTATTATACCGAAGCTGGCACCTCCACCACCTCTAATAGCCCAGAACAGATCCTCGCCCATCGATTTTCTGTCAAGAATTCTTCCATTAACGTCGACTATTCTTGCATCAATAACTTGATCTGCAGCTAAGCCGTATTTCCTCAGCAATGTTCCGTAGCCTCCTCCACTGAAGTGCCCGCCAATACCAACCGTCGGGCAAACTCCAGCAGGAAACCCTAGAATCGGACTTTTCTCCGCGATCCTGTAATATAAAGAGCCAATGGTGGCACCCGGTTCGACCCAAGCGGTTTTCTCCTCTGCATTAACTGTTATTTGACTGAGGTTGATCAAATCAACAATCACAAACGGGACTTGTGAGACGTAGGATAGTGCCTCGTAGTCATGGCCGCCGCTTCGAGTTCTAATTTCCATGTCATTTTCTTTAGCACAGTAGATAACAGGGGGGATTTCAGATTCGTGTTTGGGAGTTATAATCACATGGGGTTTTGGGGTAGAATCTGACGTGAATCTCAGGTTCTGGATAGAAAAACGCAGGATGGAGGTGTATGAAGTGTTTCTTGGGGTGTAAGTATTATTTGAAATTGATGGGTAGTTATGGAGACATTCAAGAAAATCTTCGTGATCATCAGCAGAAGATGAAGATGAGCACGAAAAGATGACAAGAAGAAGAAATGAAAGCGTATAAATGGTTGGAATCTTCATGTTTAATTAATGATATATTCATGAGGGCTTATTTGTGTTCTATTTATAAGGGTTATGAGGGGGTAAAATTTCGTTGGACAAGTTTGATTGAGAACTTTATGTTTGAAATTTCTTAATACCGTGTGATTAGAAGCATACATGCATCCATCTATGTTGAATTTTCTTAAAATCAAGATTGTTCTGCTCATATATACTATTGTCATTGTTCTTATCAGGATTAATTTCTTGTTATCATTAATTCTTATTGAAAAAGTGAAACATCATCAAAGTAAACACCTTAATTTTAATTTAAAATTGAAACATCGATAGTCCACCTTCGACATAGTGCGATCGTCCACCTTCGACTGAAAGAGGTGACCTGAAGGGCCAGTGCGGGTCTAGCCCGACAGAAAGAGGTGGCACAGATGCTAGGCCGGACCGTTCCGTCCTGTTTCAGAAAAAAGTAATGCGTATTTATTTACTATGCATATGACGGACAAAAAGAACGCAAAAACTTTTGTGCAAATAGTTTATGTGTAATTATGTGTAAATGCCCATTTAGAGGTTTAGGGTTATTTTACCCGCTCCATTTTTTATTTGGATATCACCCAAATCACCCAAATCAATTAACCTATTTCACGATCTACTTGCGCACCAGTTTTCCTTTTCACCGTTTTTCACCTTCTGCTCCATCACCGGCAGCCTCAGCGGCGGCGGCATCCAAGTTCAAGCTGCACGATCAGCTCCGCCTACTGCTACGCGTTTCACGTCGCCTACATCGACAAATGGATTCTCACCAATCAAACGTGCCCGCTCTGTAGGTCCACCGTACTCCCCTCCGAATCAGATGCACTCGATAAAATACTCTCTCCGCAGTTGCTGCCGCCGACGATGTGGAGGTGAATCGCCGTCGCACACCTGCTCATACAGGGAAATTGTTGTCCACCGCCAGACCGACAAGGGAAAGGAAGAAGGTCATTAAGTTTAATATGGATACGAAGCTAGGTCGCAAATCTCCCAAGCGCTTGTACATTAACAAGGTATCCTAATCCTTGTTATTTCCTACTTGATTTTGCTAATCATAACTGGTTTCTTAATCCTCAACTAGCAAAATCTTGTTAATTTCAATCCATTTGAACTGTTTGTTCATAATTCTTGCAAGCTTGTTGTGTTTGGCAGATAATTGTTCCTGGTTCTGAATATTTGGCATCATGAAATAAGAAATTAACTGATTTAACACTAAATTCTCCTTGTTTCTGATAATGATAATTGATTTTTGTTAATCCTCAGCTAGCAAATTGTGATACACGAGCTTCTCACTACTCATTGAGCAATATAATTCATGCATTGAGCCTTTTATATCATTTATGAGCTATTTGTGATATTGCAATATTTTATCTTGCATTTAAATTGTTTTTAAATATTGAAACTTATGTATATACTTTTAAGTGATTAATGGTGTGAGGACTCTAGTATAATTATTTGGACATTATTAGAATTAAGTGAGTCCAGTAATTAATTTAGGTATTAATAAAGGATATTAGTAAAGTTGTAATATATACATATACATATATATGATTTATACGTGAGTGTGTGCATTAGTGCATAGTTATATATATATTATATTATAGTATATATAGGTGAATACTAACTATTAGTAATTATCCTAATTAATAAAAATAAAGAAGCTTCATAGATAAGCTATAGGAAAGCGGCCGTGTAAAGTTTAATTGTCACACATATCTAAGATCTTGTTTCAAATTAAAAAAAATACACACACCAACATATACTTGAGGATATCAGAAGTTGGGCGAAGCAGAAGTCTAAAAGAAAAATAGAAGAAAGGGGGAGAAGATAAAGAGGTTTTAAGCGAGAGTTTTACAGAGTGATTTTATATAGGTACGTAATTATATGTTAGAATACTTTTCTTTCCATATAAGCTGGTTAATTAGTTTAGGTTGCGGAAACATATTAACCCATTGTTAAATAGGGTTTTGAGGCATTCAGTCGAAGCATTTAGTTGAGGAAATTGGTTCTAATTTAAGTAGTTAATTATTTGGAGTAATATTTATAGTTGATTTTATATAGATTGGAGATTCGACGGTGATAAGGGGATTTAAGTATTCGAGTTATTGTTGTGTATATATATCACTCGAGGTAAGTAGAAATTCATTTGCAACTGCAATGCATAAACATAGTATACTTTGAATTAATTGTGTTAATTAGTGATATGTGAGTATTCTTTAATTAAGAAATTTGAGTTTTAAATTATCTTTTGAATTTTGTGATTATTTTGAGTTGAATCTGGTCGATTCTTTTGTGTAATGTACCTGTGAGTTGAACAAGTGAGTTCAATCATATTGCTAAATGAACCAGTGTGTTCAATGATAATAGTGAAATTTGTCAATGAGTTTAACGATATATGAAGTTCACAAGATATTATGTGTTTGCATTGTATCAAGTATAACATTATAAATCGTATATGAAATGAATGGCCTCCGGGCAAGATGCTCACTAGAGCTCCGGGAAAGATGGTCATTAAATGAAATGAATGGCCTCCGGGCAAGATGCTCACTAGAGCTCCGAGTAAGATGGTCATTGAATGAATTGGCCTCCGGGTAAGATGGTCATTAGATCTCCGGGTAAGACGGTCAATGTACAAGTAAAATGGTCTCCGAGCAAGATATATAACTATAGACCTTCGGGTCTAGATAAATGTATACGTTGTTTATAAAGATAAAGAAAAATAAATAAGACAATGATTTTGAATGTACATTTATTGTTGTGCATAATTTTTACTTACTGAGATTTATCTCACATAGTTTGTGCATTGTAGGTTACTTTGATTATCTGCGATTCTATGGACCTACTGGACAAGCTGTGGAGCCCCTACATGATTTTGAGTGGCTGTGTACATAGATGACGACCTGTTGGGCAGGACCGTGACTTGTTTTACATCTGTTATATGTTGTGTTCCCTTTGAATATATATGGTATTGTATAATCTAGTATGTATCAGTTTGTTAACTTGGAGATTTATGCCTGTTTCGGGTTTTGGAACATTGTATATATGAATGTGAATATGTTATTTTGGGTGTGAAATAATGTTATGTTATACAAAAATGGGTTATCAACAAGTTTAGATGTTGTATTACGTTTAAAGTTGTAATATATTTAGTTTAGCAATTGGGGTTGTGTCACAAATCTTGTTAATTGCAGTCCATTAGTTTGTTCCTAATTGTTGCACCTTGTTGTGTTTGGCAGATAATTGTGTTTGTTCTTGATTATTTGGAATTGAGAAAGGAGAAAAGAATAATTTAAGAAAATAAGCCACCTAACTCATAATCTCTGGTTTCTTTTATTGTTCTAGCTCATTGTGTTTAAAATTGAGAATTATTGGGGAAGACTTAGCTTGTGTATGCTAACTAAGAGCCTGTGTTGGTTTTTCTGATATGTTTAGGAAATGTATGATGCAAAAGTCTGCTGCTTAAAAAATTACATTGTGAAGAATTAAAATATGTTTTGATTGTTCTTTTATTAATTCAAGATTAAGCTCATTGTGTTTAAAATTGAGAATTATTGGGGAAGATTTAGCTAAGAGCCTGTGTTGATTTTTCTGATATGTTTAGGGAATATGTTATTTTAAAAAAACAAGTGAGATAAAAATGTGGAGTTATTAAGGTACCTGTCCTCCTATGTTTCTTAATTATTAGTACAAGTATATTTGTATACTGCAAAACTCTTTTCACTTCACTTTCAACCCAAAATCTTTTGTTCTTCTTCTTCAATTACACTGATGGAGCTGAGTTTGAGTTTAGGAGATGCTGCATCATCAACACCCTGCAGCTTGGAAAACAAGAATAAGAGGAGAGATTTGTGCATTAATTCTCAGAAATTACAAGAAAATGATGATAGACCAAACTGCCCTTTACCTAAATCTTTTTCCTATTCGGATTTCCCCTTGGTCTTCTGATATTCATAATGGTACTTGTCTGTTTTTAATTTGATTTTGGGCATGCATATGATAATATTTGTCATTTGTTATGGTGTTGATTTTGATGACACTCTAAAATCGGGTAATTTATATTGCATATGCTATGCACCTACTGACACGCCCACTATTCCCTTTGCATTACATAATGACGACTACAGTATATGCAAGGAAGGATGTACATATGTACTATTGCACTGTAATAATCTTGTGCCTTTAGATGTGATATTGTGAAAAATGTGACGTAAATAGAGACAAAAATAAGATCAAGAAGTGAGGATGATGAATTGGTGGACAATGTTGTTAGAGAAGAAGAGAATGATGCTGAGGTAATTAAAAAAAATGTATAATTGCATGTAATACTGGTATGTTTTTACATGTAATACTGTTACGTTTTAATTGTAATATTGTTTATGTTTTGATTTAATGTCCTTCAAAACATACTTTTTTCCTTACGTTTTTAATGTAATATTGTTATGTTTTTAATATAATACCGTCAAGTGTAATTGTGTAATACTATTAAATGTAATGTCATAATACTATTCAGGAAATGAGGAGTGGGTTGTTCTTTCCAAACATTTTTGCTGGAGATCTTTCTAGACATTTTTGCTGTCTCCAGGTCTTAAGGAAATATTTTTGCTTAAATATTTTTTTTTACAGAAATACAAGATCTAATGATGTTCATACCATATTTCCTATTAAATGTAATGTTATAATACTATTCAGGAAATGAAGAGTGGGTTGTTCTTTCCGGACATTTTTACTGGAGATCTTTCTAGACATTTTTGCTGTCTCCAGGTCTTAAGGAAATATTTTTGCTTAAATATTTTTTTGCTTAAATTTTTTTTTTTTACAGAAATACAAGATCTAATAATGTTCATACCATATTTCTTATTATGTAATACTGTATGCCTTTCATGTGTGATACTGTTAAGAGAATGTGCACAGATGATGAAAAAAAGAGACAAAAAACGTGTAACAAGAATGAGGGTATGGTAAAACAGTGGATAATGTGGTTAGAGAAGAAGAAAATAATGATTCAATAATAAATATTTTGATTTTCAATTTGTAATACTGTCAATTGCAATAATGCAATACTGTTAAATGTAACAGTGTAATACTATTTACATAAAATTTGTGTTATTATTTTTGTATTTTGTTTAATACTGACATGTATAAATGTGATACTCTTATAGTATTTTGTGTATACTATATTAAATTTTTTTTGTGTATTAATATGAGTAAAGTAAAAAATTAAAAAAATAGAGAGAAGGGTTAGTGCCTGTTTATTGCCTTAATATTGAAAAATAAAGAAAAAGAAAAAAGATGTTCTGTGTAATACTCATATTGTTTTAAAAAATGTTCTGTGTAATACTCTAAAGAGAAAGAAAAAATTAAAAAAATAAGGGAGATGGTTAGTGCTATTGTTTATTGCCTTAATATTGAAAAAGAAAAAAAATGTTGTCTAATACTAACATATATAAATGTGATACTCTCATAGTATTTTGTGTATACTAAAAAAATGTTATAAATGAGATTTGAGCCTGCAACCTCTACATGAAAAACGTAAGCTTTTACCACTAGGACATAACTATAATTTATTATTATTTTTGCCTTACATGCGTAATAATGTTATCTTAATTTCGCGGGCCTTGGGATTTGGGCCAGTTTTTTTCCGGGTTACCCGCGAGAATATTTACCAAGATTTTTTTTTTTCCTTATTTGATGGATTTGCATATAAGTGCAAGTAAGGTATTTTCACATAAGTCCATCCCCAAAAGAATATAAAGAACAATATCCCACCTCATAATTAATTTGTACGTAGAAAAATAAAACTTTCCTTTAGCGAGTAAATGAGGATATTGAAATTAGGAAATAATCATCATTTTTTTTTAGAACCATCGTCTTTAAGCTGATCTTTTAATATCTTGTCTAAGTTATAATTATTTATATTTTATAATGTCAAAAAATTAATATGCTGTCTAAGTTATAATTATTTATATAAGTACGTACCAATTAAAATGTTCATATAAAACGAAGAATAATATAAAATCAACCATTTCGCAATCAGGAAGCTGCTGATCAATAGTCTATGTTATCTTAGAATATTTGATTTTTCAAAGTCTGTAGGCTGACATTTTATATATGTTTGGTTATTGTTCACTAAACGCTTATATAGGTCTCTAACTAATGACCAGGTCCTATAATGTGTAACCGCGCGACGTCGTTAAAAATCCACATAAGTGATTTTCTGGGAAAATTCTGCTCCTCCACCGTTGCCGTTCCATGCTCTCCGCCTAATGCATAAAATTAAATAGAGCTGAGTAATAGTTTAAATGAGAAATTTTCTTGACATGACATTTGTATTTTATTTATTAAAAAAAATTATCACATATTTTTTCGTCATATTATAAAATGTGTCACACACCTTTCGTCAAATTCATTTATATATATATATAAAAAGTAGGTCCCGAAATCTCAGTGCCTCAGGACCACCCCTAGTCATCATAGTTGTATGTCTTTCATATAAGTAAGTAAGGGGAGATCGATTTCATGAGATTTAGCGATGATTTTATGTGGAGAAAAAAATGTTTTATGTCCTGTAATTTTTATGTTTTTTTTTAAAAAAAACATCCAAAAATAGTTAAATGTTTAATTTATGTTCCATAATTTCATTAATTGATTAATTTGCATCCAATTTATGCTGGAGACATCAAAAGACGCCGGAAAATGTCACGTGCTAATAAAAATTGTGGAATCCAGCAAAAATAATGGCGTGAATCTTATGTGGCTTTTTCTAATTGATAAAAAATAAAAAAGTTAAATATGACATGTCAAATTCAAAGCATGTTAAATGAAATGTCTGTGAAATGTAAATGAAAATATAGGAAATGACTTTCCCCCAAATTCAAACACTTAATCAAAAAAAAAAAAAATTAAAACACTTCAATCAACAATCACGTATGCATCTTTTTTCAAATTGAAAACCCTAACCAATGAACTCACAAAATTTCAAATTGAAAACCCTAATCATTTTTCAAATTCGAGCAGTATTAGTATTTTATGCGCACCAGAATAACATTTAAAAATACCAATAATAATACAACATACATCTTTTATTAAGAAATCTTTCCTCTCGCTCAAGTCAAATGGTCAATAACCACCTTCTATGCTTTGGTAACACAAATGATAAAGAGAATGTAAGAAACATAATACCTTAAATTACTTCAGTCATCATTTCAGCAACCTACCTGACCGTAGCCTTATTTGGTCTAGTAACGGATCATAGATAGAAAATTAAATAATGTCTTATAATTCCCCAACATAGAAGTAGGAAATAAACAATGACTCATCCTCCAATCGTCCAGAGATCAAAATTAGAACTGAAACCAATCGATCAATCATCTATAGATCCCAATAGCACAGAAAATGAATGCAAATAATCGATAAATAACAATTAACACTTAATACAATAAATAGTAAAAGAAGACAACAAATACTCAACCTTTAACACATCCACGTTGATTTAAAGTCTCAAGAATTAATCTACAATTAATATTCTCAGTAACGTCACCTTAATTCAACCGTATAGAGTCTCTGGAGTTAAATTCTTGAAATACAAATAATAAATGAAACATCAAGGGTTCACCTTTTTATGCTATCTTGAAATTGCTACAGATAATTTTTGTAACGATTCTCCATTATCTATTTTGCAGTAGCTTTTTGGCAACTCGGCAGAGATGAAACTCTCTCACGGATTCAAACTGAAGCCGATGACATGCAACTTCTTCTAAAAAAAAAAAAAGAAAAAGAAAAAAAATTGAACTTGCTGAAATTGAATTTTCATAATTAAGGTATAAAAACACAATGGATCAATTCGTAATCAAATTAGTAAAAAAACAAACTGAATATGATTCATTCAAACTCGATATATTTAAACGAAGCTAAAAAACTTAATAGAAGATCACTAACATGTACTACATAATTTTAGAAATAGCAATTGCCTATTCAGATTTGATCAACTTGTACCTTAATTGACACATATAAATGTATGAGAAGACCACCCTGGAAGTACTGGAGCATATATATCTTGCAAATGGTAGGAAAAGCCATACTACAACTCAGTCTGATTATTTTGCCACAAACCCAAACTGCGAATGATTGGAGAAAGTCAAAATACTGAATAGCAAAAACTCTTCATAAGTAGTTGAGATTACCAAATAAAAAATCTAAATAATAATTTAATGTTTGTACCTTTTCAAGCTTACATTGTAAATATGGAGTATCAATCATCTCACATGCATGTTAAGATGATTTTCTAGATCGTTCAATTCCACGTAATTATGGGGAGGCTGCAAAGTGACAACACTTTGCTCAATTGTTTTGATGAAATCGTATCTGAAATTCGACTGTCCTTAAATTATACACACACTGTTACAATAAGTGCAAAGGGAAGATGGATTAATAAAGAATTGAGAACGGAAAAATAAAAATAGAGAAAAGCAGAGGAGAAGATGAATTACCTTATATCCAATACAATATTTTCTTTACACAAGAAATATAATACCTTAAACAGAAGAAACTGAACACCTAAAGCACGGGAGAAGATGAAACTAATCGTATACCCAAAAAATATTTCAAATCAAATTGAATATGAATTACCTTGTATCATGTAGTATTTTCTTGATTAAGAAATCAAATTCCTGAAATAGAGAATATACTACTCCAAAAGAATTAGTAAAGTTGTTTGGATTTCCATTCAAATTTCACCATCCCAAAAAGGCTTCTCTGGTTTCATAAGAACCATAAGTCTGATTAACAAATATATCCCATATAATTAGTTTTGCCTGCACAACAATGTCACAAATTCAACATAATTTAAAATGCTAATTTAAAGGATTCATTATTATTATTAGTAATGATAAAAACCATAGGTCACATATCTCCCTCTCGAAGTCAAAATATCTTGATAAATTCACTTCACATGTACTAATAAAAGCCGATCCAAAAATCAAAATCGGGATCTTGAAATTTGATAAATACAATAGACGTGTTTTGTAAGAACCTTGTAGAGCTTCCTCCTCCAACTGTATGAATACGCTTATGTTCTCGTTGTATGTTGCACCTACAAACTCCTTCACTCAATGACCTCAAAAATACCAGCATAGGAGGAGGGAAGTCAAATTACAATCAGATATGCAGGAGAGAGAGAGAGAGAGAGAGAATATTACCCAAGCTGGTAAATCAAAGTACTAAAAGCCAAGATAGATGATTTCAATATATAAATAATCTTGCAAAGACTCATGCAATAGCCTACATATCACACGATTGGTAAAATGCTAAGAAAGTACTTCATAGCCACTACTCAATACATGATAACTTAAGAGCCCTTTAAAACAAGAAATTGTTCTCTACAAATTATAATTGTAGCCCTTAAAAGGAGCATGAGAAAATGAATTCTGCATATAGTCTTTTAACAAGCCAAGAAAATGCTTTCTATACAATGAATTATAGGCCTAAAAAACCAAGAAATGTAGTAGTACTAAAAAAGAATAAACTCAGCCAAGAAGATGAATTTTCAGCATTTTACCATATAATTTGTAGTCTCCGTCTTCAATAACAGGATTAGCCCCAAAAGGCTGCAAAATTCCAAGAAAAAACTTATTATAATCACCTTTTTCCTTTACAAATAAGTGTAGTAATTTTTTCCAATTACAAAAATTCAAAGGGAAAATAAATTAGAAATTTAGGAGGAAAAGAAAAACCCTGCAATTTGAGATACTCATGACTTTGGTTCTCCCCTTTGAGGAGATCAACATCGATGACATCGAACTCGATTCCTTTTCCAATTAAACAGACGATCACTCTCACTGTCCATAAACCTTCACCACCATTTTTGCTTCTCTTTATTTTTAGTGGAATTTGTAAAGGGCTCTGATTACAATCTTGCTGCTTCCAAGGAAATAATGCATAAGAGATTCCAACCATGTTGTTTTTAGAAAATTGCATAGGATTTGAGGAATTTGTCTCCATTATGCAAGTGAATGGAAACAACAAAAAATAAATTCTATATTCGTACAAAAATCCACAACATAAAGGCTGTCATGAAATTCACCATGTCCCCAACTCTTACTGAGTGTGAAGCATTCAAAATAACACATTATACTAAAATTAACACAACGGAGAATCATACAGAATCAAAACCAAAGTAAACAAAATAGAAAAGCTAACTAAAGTTGACATTAAACCAAATCTAAACCTATATTTGAAAGGCTCTAAGTGATCTTCTCAGTTTTCATTTTTTCTGCTATGCTTCTGTAAACTTTAATATAAGCATTTTAATGGTTAAAAAAAAAAAACTATATTTGGAAGAAACTATAACTCCATAACAACATACCTTCACACAAATGTGGAATATATATCTCTGTAATTGGATGTAATAAAAACTGGGAAACAAAGGAATTGAAGGTCTTCGATTACTATATTAGAAATAAAACTGAAATTCTAAAATAAATTAACAAACAAATTATGAAGACACGTTGGATTGAACTTTGGCTAGTGATGCCACTAATCCAGGAAGAAATCCAGGAATCAATCGCAGTTTTCCGGAACCACCCAATTCCACTTTCTCCTTAAGCATCCGTCGACTCCAGGCGTTGCAGCATAACCCTAGGGGACACGGAGGCGTCGTCATGCGAAATGGATAAATAATAATGCAATTGGAGGCAAAGAATGTGTGCAATACCAATAGGAAAAGAAAGGGAAGTGGAAGATGAAGGATCAATTGAATGTCAGAAGTTATAATAACTCATTAATTGGACCTTCAATTTCAGAAAAAATCAAAATCCTTCCTCAAAATTCTAGATAGATGAAGAAACTACAGAGTTAAATGAGATTGGTAACGCTAGCGTTAGAATTCTAAAATTTCTAAGAAGATGGAGTGTAACGGCTGCACATAGTAAATCGCATAAGGTGACACGTGGCAGAAGGAGATTTGCCTCAAATAGACACTTGTCAAAACGTGGAGAGCCATATTCCTCCTTTTAGATATATAGATTGTGGTTGCACATGGTTGTTGTGTAAAGTAGTATAAAAAAAATGTGTAGGTCCCTTTCCCAACAGTGTTTGGTCCCTTTGTGTGTGATGAAATCTTATTTTGTGGTTTTATTATTTTTTTTTTTTTTTGCAGATCCCAAGAGTAAATATCTTACTATTGTAGTATATTTGGGGGCAGTTTGTGAATATGCCTAATACTGTGTATGAGGGGGTGATAGGCTTTTATTAGATTGGATTAAGGCCGGTGAATTCAAAGTTTCTGACTTAGTTGAATTTATAGGGATAAAATTGGTATTAAAGCTGACGGTAAATACCATTTAAGAATGAGGGATTAAATTTATTTAAATTGGTATGCGATGATGAAGATCTTAGGCTATGGGCTAATATGTATCTAGTTGATAGAGAACTACATATACATATTAAAGTAATTGAAGTTGAGACGACAATGGGAGATGAGCCTCAAAATGAGCCTCAAGATATCCTAGAAATTGAATCTGACCTTGACTTTGACTACGACTCATTTGAGGACTCTGATTTTGTTATTGGGTGTGAATTAACTGATAATGATTACGATGATGAAATTTTTTAGGGTGAAGTGGAAAGTGTGGAAGGTGATTTAGAAACAGTAGAACCTAAAAATGTGTTTAATAGTATAATGAATGTTTAGGTTGAACTTGAGAATTTGGGGGTATTGGTGAAAGTGAGAATCTAGGTGAGATTGAGGGTGGGAATATGGGGGAAAGTGGTGTTCTACAATCTATAAATGAGTCGGATAAGGCTAAAAATAGAAGTTGAGAGTGGGAGTGAGAATGAGGATGAAAATGATCTTGAAAATTAGGGAAAATTATTTTTTCAGGACTGCAACTTAGGGGTGTTTGCAAAAAGAGGACCGCAACTTTACGGGCTGACAAAATTAGGCCCGTAACTTCTTTTTTTCACAATTTCAGGTCAAATTAGCCCAATCAACCCAATTTCAGGCTGATTGAGGCCCATTTTTCGGGCCAAACTTATTTATGGCAAAAAGAGGACTGTAACTTTTTTTTTATGCAATTTTAGGCCTAATATAAATATATAATTTTTAAAATATACTCAAGTTTATATTCTCTTCTTCAATTAGATCCATTCTCATGTCTTATTTATTTTAAAATATTATAAAAAATTAAGATGATTTTTTTTTAAAGAAAGAATTATTTAGAAAAAAAAAAGTAGATTAAAAAAATATATATACATATATATGCAGATTTTTTTGGGGGAAATTTTGGTTAATGGTTTAAAGCCAAAGCTACAAGCCTGCAGAAAAAATAAAAAAAAGGTTTAAATCTAACCGGTGATTTTTTTTACGGAATCAAAACTGAGCCACATTTTATATGTTGCGATTCGGTTACTGAACAGTAACCAGCGACTAAAAATTATCAATCTTTAGCAATTCAAGATTCAATTTTTACTTTATCTTCAATTTAAGATTAATTTGATTTATGTTCTTTTGTCTCAATTCAATGCCCAACATTTTTAAGTAATAAAAAGTAGTCATAATTGAGTTTTTCAAATTTGATCTTAAAAGTAAAAAAAATCATAACGAAGTTTTTTGAATCGAGTTTGCAAAAAATGCAATTTTTTTTTTTTGAAATCTACCCTTTTTTTTTCGAATTTTTTGTTTCTTTTATATAATTCTTACTAAAATTTGAGATTTTTTTTTACTAATTTATTATTTAAAAAAAAATCGATTCCACTTATTTTTTCAAAATATTAACTTTTATTAAAAAGAAAAAAAATGAAAATATAAAAAATAATCGAAATTTCCCCAAAAAAATCGAAATATATATGTATATATTTTTTTTAATCTACTTTTTTTTTTTCTAAATAATTCTTTCTTTTTAAAATAAAAAAAGCATCTTAATTTTTTATAATATTTTAAAATAAATAAGACATGAGAATGGATCTAATGGAGGAACATAATATAAACTAGAGTATATTTTAAAAATTATATATTTATATTGGACCTAAAATTGTAGAAAAAAAAAGTTACAGTCCTCTTTTTGCCATAAATAAGTTTGGCCCGAAAAATGGGCCTCAATCAGCCCGAAATTGGGTTGATTTAGCTAATTTGGCCTGAAATTGTGAAAAAAAGAAGTTACTGGCCTAATTTTGTCAGCCCGTAAAGTTGCGGTCCTCTTTTTGCAAACACCCCTAAGTTGCGGTCCTGAAAAAATAATTTTCCCTGAAAATTAGGTTGTTGATGGGGATTTGGAGGAATTTGATGAACATAGGTTGTCTGAAGATGATAATGAGGCCCCTATTGCTCCTATTTTTAATCCACAAACAACTTTTAATTAACCCTGAATTTATCTTGAATTAGGTGTTTGCATCTAAAAAAGATTTTAGGAAAGTTGTATAGTCACATGCCATTAAAAATAGAAAAAAAAATGATAATAGAAAAATATATGCCAAATGTGTTGAAAAGTCTTGTAAGTGGCATATTCATGCATTGGAGAATGATTTTTTTATGATCCAAGGCCTGGATGATAGATTAACTATTAATTTAAAGGCTAAAAGAAATTTCTTATCGATAAAAGACTTGATTCATATACAACTATCAATTGAATGTTTAAAATTTTAACACCGTTAACAATATATTTAACGGAAGGTTATAAACAAAGACTTGCAGTAGTTTGTGGAAGTAACAAATAAACCAAGTGACAAAACACACAAAACGTATATAAACCCAATTCACTTTATTACGATCCCCCCGTAATGTCCTTCATAGGACTAATGTCGATCTTTGGGGGGTCAGAGTGCCGCCTAGGGTGAGCAGGGAAGCCGAAGAAGGACAGGCCATGGACGTTAGTTCTATATCTATCTTGTTTATCTACCCTCTGCTAACATAGTTATCATCTACGATACTCACTCTCTCCTTCTTTCTTGGACAAAAATCAATCTGGTGACAAGGTTATGGAGTTTTGTTACTTTTATTTTGCTAGAGTGCTAATCATATGAGGTTTCAGAAATGGTAATGCTGCAATTTTTGACAAGTTCATGGAAGTGCAAGATTAGAATTTATGGAACTTGATCATGAGGATTGCAACTGCTGTAGGATATAACATTCTCGTTCCTATCTATCCAAATTGGGAAACTCCAATGTTAGGCTCTGGAAAGAGGATCGACTTCAACAAGATCAAGAAGTTTGAAGAAGAACTGCTTGAGAAGGAGAAGATTGAGAATGAAGATCACATCTCAGATATTCATAGAAGACTACTCGACGCGTTCTATGTTCCAAATGTAGATGGAGGAAACATTAGTGAGTAATTGTAAGTACTTTACTTAATTCTTTTTATTTTTGATTAAGTATGTGTAATCTACTGATCTTATTTGAATGAATGAAAAGATAACATATTTTGGTTATGATAAGATAACTACTTAACTAGTCTACTGTTGTGAAATAATTCAAGTAGTTTTGGCTTCATAAAAAAGATGGAAATTGTTGGGATATGAATTCTGATACAAGTTCTATTTGATGATAAGATGAGTTTTGATAAGCCAAAAGTAGACTTGAATAATTTCTAAGTGTTGACTGATCTAGTCTAGTTATGAAGTCATCTTGAACAGATCAGTAGAGTTCACAAGTAAAGTTCAAAAGATAAGTATCGAGAGAAAGTTTAAGTGTTCAAAAGACAAGTACGATTTATAAGTACTATGTATGTTTGTTTAGGATTTATACTGAGCTATTAAATGATGTATAGAAGCTCATAGTTCATATTGTATTTGTATATTCATTGGATCTTAAGGTGACTAAGCTGATTTATAAAGCTTAATGTAATGTAATAGTCTTGTTAAGATTAGATGATAGGACTAGTTTAGTTCTATTGAAGTCTACTGTTGAAGACCTGCGCAAGACAAGACAAGTCAAGTAAAGAAGAAGACTAAGTTTTTATCTAAGTATGGAGACAAGACAGGTGCGCAAGCAAAGGATGACAAGTTTAAGTAAGAAACGCGTATTGAAGATAAGGATTGAAGAGTTAGTTATGGAATAACTAATTAACTGCATAACCGCGTGGAAGGATAAGAAGAAGAAGTTAAAAGTCAGTTTTCAAGAAAAGTTAGTTACATAACAGAATGTTCTTGAAGTTGGAAGTCTATATATACCCCAAGGTATTTGACGATTATGACTACTGAAGCATTGAGATTTTACTAAGCAATTACTAAGAGATATTCAAAGAGAAGAAACTCGCAGAGTTCAAGTTCAGAAAGTTCAACCCAGAAGACAAGTGAAGAATTCAAAAAAGGCCACTACTGAACGAAGAGAAGTTTTATTGTTTTGTTTTATTTCAAGTTGCTAGTTACTTGTAAAATACCTAGTTAGATCGAAGAAGCACTTGGTAGTGTTTTCGAGAAGATCAAAGTCTTATTTATTGGGACTCTAAGCCACAAGAACACACTACTCGATTGGAAGAGTAATAAGAATTTCACGACTGGTGTTGTGAGAGTGGATGTAGACAAGTTGTCGAACCACTATAAATCTCGTGTTTGATTTACTTTACTGTTTTATTTGTGTTTGATTGATTAACTGCTTAATTGATTGAATTGCATACAAGAACAAGACTAGTAGAGTGTTCATACAGAAGTTCGCGAATATAGTTGAGTATAAATTTGATTGGGCTCATTGTTAATCTGATAATTCCGCATAGTGTACTTTGATATATTGAAATATTTTGAAAAGTCTATTCACCCCCCTCTAGACGTTTTCCTAGCTTACTCAATATTATCTAACTCAACTAGGGACCTACATAAATATCATTCGAATGTAACAGAATATCGAAACTTGGGCGACTGGATTTTGTGAACTAATCGGTCAATCCAATCATCTAACTTAAAATCATTTAAAATTAAAATAGTAATATATATAGTGCCAGATTTTACATATATATATAGTTATAGTTATAGTTATATATATTCTAATTAAATCAATAGTATATATCCAACAATATCTATAAACATATATTTTTCATAATTTATTTATATTCAAATAATACCTGCATTTTTAAGAATATATATATGATTGGAAATTTTATAAAAATTTCTTATTAAATCTTATTGCTGGAAAGGAGACATAGAAATTTAATAATAATAATAATAATAAAAATAATGTGGATGTTGTGATTTCTTAAATGAATCAACATTCTCAACAACATCTTAATTTGATCTTCAGAGATTTTTTCTAAGTCTTTTCTGAAATGTTACATTAAATGTTGGGCTAAATGTTAGCGCATTTCGGGCAGGATCTAGAAGTTTCTACAAGGATCTGGAACCTGGAAGATTCCAGAACATTGCAGAACGTGCTAAAGCAGCCTGGAACATTATAGATTAACCTGGAACATGGAAGAAGGATCCAGAAAAGATCATGGGAGTTGAGTTCCTAAAAAATAGGATCTCAAGATGGAAGCCTCTAGAAGTCGAATCCCACTCTATAAATACCGAAGGATGGCTCTATAATTCAGTGTGTACCATTCGATCAATCTCCTAGACTGAGTGTTCATCCCTATTAGGAATTGTGGCCAGTAGCTATACATTTTAGATCATACAAAGTATCCCACCCGTATGACTGATCACTTTTCTTTATCTATTGAGAGTGTAATCATAGATAGGAACTAACATTTCGGTAGTTTATATTTTATACACTTAATTCGTTTTTATATCAAGGCACATGCCTCGATTATAGTTTCAGTTGTGAAAGTTATTGTTGTAACATTTCACACAACATTTGTACTTGAAGATAAGTATTGATTTTTTCACCAGAAGGCTAGAATAGATTTTTAGTGTTTCAAGTCTTCCGCTGTGTGTCTTAATATTTCTGATATTCTGTTAGAGTCAGTGTTGCACTATTTGTCTCAACATTCTGTGCAACATTATTCTGTTTTTACTTAAGCACTTGATAGCACACTTTTAGTTGGTATCAAAGCCAACACCTGACGACACTAGGTTAGATCCTTGCTTTAAGTGTATTTTTAGTTTATGTTAGAAATGAAAACACATCACATATCCACGACACTTAGGCCACCTATTTTAGATGGTTCAAATTATGCTTATTGGAAGCCTAAGATGTGAATGTACATCAAGTCAATTGATGAACGTGCTTGGAGGACTGTACTTACAGGCTGGGAAGCTCCAAAAAGACTAGTAGATGCAGATGGTGAAGTTCAACTCAAGAGAGAAGTTGACTGGACGTCTGATGAAATAACAACAACAAGATACAATTCTAAAGCTTTAAATGCTATTTTTACCTCTGTTGATGTTTCAATGTTTAAAATTATATCTATCTGTTCTACTTCTAAAGATGCATGGGATAGGTTGCAAGAGCATTGTGAAGGTTCAGACAGTGTTCGAAGAACAAAGCTTCGAATGTTGGGGACAAAATTTGAAAATCTCCGAATGAAGGAAGATGAAACTATTTCATCCTATAATGAAAGGTTAAGTGAGATAATCAATGAATCACATTCTCTTGGTGACCCTATTTCTAATGTTAGAGTAGTTCATAAGATATTAAGGCCTGTTCCTAAAAGATTTGATGCTAAAATTTGTGTTATTGAAGAGGCAAAAGACACTGATAAGTTAAGTCAAAATGAATTAGTGATTATTCATAGAACTTATGAAATAAACACTAATAAAGTTGATGAAATTAAGGATGATAAGAAAGTTGTTGTTTTTAAAGGAGAAACATCAAACAAATCTGAGTGTCAACCTATTATTACTAAGGTTGATTCGGATGATGAGTTGATTGATGAATGTCTTAACAATCCTAACAACATTTCCCTACTCACTAAGCACTTTAATAAATTTCTTAAGAAATCTGTAAATAAATCTAAAGAAAACATTCAGCCTAAGATCCAAATCAACACATCAACACCACAACCAGAAAGGAGGAGGAGTCAATTCACACCAAAACCATCAAAGAGTGAAGGTAAACCAAGGTATGATCCTAAATTTAGAAAATAAGTTCAATGCAATGCATGTTCTGGATATAGCCATTATGCAAATGAATGTGCCAATACCAGACTTAAGCAAAAACTGAATTTTAGTGCTACCTTGAGTGATGAATCAGATGATGATGATCTTGATGAGTTAAATGAAAATGAATTTGCTCATTCTACCAGAATTGATTATAATGATTCCTCCGATGATGATCTGGATGATACAGATTCTGATGTTGCACCTGATGCCTTAACATCTATAGTAACATCAGAACAGAATCACCCAGATTTGATCTGTTTTAATGGTTTGGTTGATGATGCAGGAAAAATGATTGATGACACTGCATACTAAAAGTTGTTAGATGATTGGAACTCTCAGAAACTCACTTTTAATTCCTTGAATAAAGAGAATGAGGATCTGAAAGACACAATCACCAAGCTAGAAGTTATACTTACCAAAAGAGATCTTGAAATATGTAACTTAAAGGAGAAAGTAATCAATTTCACTTTATGTTTCAAGAAATATTCCAAGAGTGCTTCTGAGGTAAATAATGTTATAGCTATTGGTAAGTCTAATAATCATGGTATAGGTTATGATGACAAAAATGCTTCTGTTTCAAAGATATTTGGAAAATCTGTGATGTTTGTGAAGGCTAATGTTGAAACTTCTGATGTAACATCTGCGCAAAATTTTTTTAAAAAGAAGAAGTATATTTGTCATTACTATTGCAAGATTGGTCATATTCGTCCTTACTATGGCGTGACTGAGAGAAGGAATAGGAATCTATTAGATATGGTGAAATCGATGATGAGTTATGCTTCATTACCTACCTCTTTTTGGGGTTATGCCTTGGAAACAACAGCGTACCTTCTAAATTATGTACCTTCTAAAGTGGTTCTAAAAACCCCGATTTAATTGTGGTCTGGGCAAAATCCTAGTCTAAACCACATTCGGATTTGGGGTTGTCCAACACATGTGCTGAACAAGGAAGGTAATAAGTTGGCACCTAGAACTGAAGTACGGTTGTTTGTAGGATACCCTAAGGGAACGAGAGGTGGTTATTTTTATAGTCCTAATGATCAAAGGGTGGTGGTGAGTACCAATGCCCGATTTTTAGAAGAAGACTATATGAATGAACATAAGTCCAATACTGAGATCATTCTAAATGAGTTGAGAGGAGACAATGGCACACCGAGTGTGCAAGAGGAAATACCACAAGAGACTGCACAACGTGGCGAATCTGATGAACCTTTGTATACATTGCCTCGTCGTAGTGGGAGGGTTGTTTGCCAACCTGATCGTTTCATGTTTGTGGGAGATTCTACGGACTTGATTCCAAGCGATGAACTTGATGATAAATACCCCTGGACATACAAAGAGGCAATCAAAGACAAAGATGCAGAGTCTTGGCACAAGTCCATGGATTCAGAAATTGAATCTATGGATGCTATGGAAGTGTATGACCTAAGTGAACTTCCCCACGACAAGAAAGTCGTTCGGTGTAAGTGGATCTACAGACGTAAGAAAGGGTCTGATGGTCAGATTACTGCTTTTAAGGCACGGTTGGTGGCAAAGGGTTTTACCCAGAAAGAAGGAATCGACTATGACGAGACCTTCTCACCAGTAGCCATGCTAAAATCGATCCGAATTCTCTTATCCATAGCTAATCACATGAACTATGAGATTTGGCAAATGGATGTCAATACAGCTTTCCTTAATGGAAATTTGGATAAGGACATCTATATGTAGCAACCCGAGGGTTATGTGAAGAAAGGCCAAGAGCATCTAGTTTGGAAGCTGGAAAAGTCTCTTTATGGGCTAAAACAAGCTTCCAGGTCTAGGAATATTCGTGTTGACGAGGTGATCAAATCTTTTGGATTTGAACAATGTCAAAATGAAAGTTGTGTGTACAAGAAGAGTGACGGAGACATAGTGGTATTCTTAGTACTATACGTAGATGATATTCTTCTTATTGGCAACAATGTGAAAGTATTATCAGACGTAAAGGTGTGGCTTTCAGAACAGTTTCAAATGAAGGATATGGGAGAAGCATCGTACATTCTTAGTATTAAGGTCACTCGTGATCGAAAAAAGAGAATGTTGTGTTTATCTCAAGCGTCTTACATTGATACTGTGATTGCTCGTTTTGGCATGCAGAATTCCAAGAAGGGTGTACTACCTTTCAGACATGGAGTCCCTCTGTCTAAGGATATGTGTCCTAAGACACAGAAAGAGATAGAGGAGATGGCTAAGGTTCCTTATGCTTCGGCTGTAGGAAGCCTTATGTATGCGATGTTGTGTACGAGGCCTGATATTTGCTATGCAGTCGGCATGGTAGCAAGATATCAATCTAACCCTGGTCAAGGACATTGGACTGCTGTAAAGCATATTCTCAAGTACTTGAAAAAGACTCGAGATTATATGCTAGTATACCAGTCAAATAGTTTGATTCCTTTGGATTATACCGATTCAGATTTCCAAGCTGATCGAGATGAACGGAAGTCAACCTCGGGTTATGTGTTTATGCTGTGAGGCGCAGCCATATCTTGGAGAAGTGTGAAGCAGAAATGCATCGCGGACTCCACTATGGAAGCCGAGTACGTAGCTGCCTCAGAGGCCGCAAAGGAGGCTGTCTGGCTGCGTAATTTCTTTTTGGAATTAGGGGTATCTCAGAGTATGCCGATGTGTATCACTGTTTATTGTGATAATGCGGGTGCAGTGGCAAACTCGAAAGAACCTAGAGCCCACAGAGCAAGTAAACACATAGAGCAAAAGTACCACATTATACGAGATATCGTAAATCGAGGAGACGTGGTTGTATCTAAGATTGCGTCGTTGGATAACTTGGCTGATCCTTTCACAAAGACGCTGGCAATAAAAGTCTTTGAGAAACATGTAGAGGGTCTTAGTTTACGGTGTATTACAAGCTAGACTTTGAGTATAAGTGGGAGAAATGTTGATGTCTTTATGTGTATACTAAAAGTTTAGCTTTAGTATAAGTGGGAGATTGTTGGTGTATACTGTAAAGCAAACTTTTAGTGGGCTTTTGTGACGTATATTCGATTTCCTTTTATCTGAAATAAAGGGTTTTTCACGTTATTGCATTCTTTGTGATTACTTGTATGTCTGCTTATCTTGCATTGTAGACAATGTGGTGGGTTTGTAGTCACACAGAAGATCACATTGTCAGTTCCTTGTAAGATATAAACAGTATTCACAACTGAGATAGTTCTGGACAAAACTATTGGTTTAAGTTGTAGTGTAAGTGGCTTGTCTTGGCCGTTAGTTTATACTAGTGCGCTATGGCGTATTGAATGGATCACAGATAAGACATGTTCTTTTGTTCTGACTGTTATGAAGAACTAGAGGTCTTGGTGACTTTTATGATTCTTAACCCTAAGTGTGATATTTAGATGTGTGGGGTGCTTGTTCACTACTTTAATGTACCATAGGTGAGAATCTTGGTAGATTCTTCACTCTCCGTATTTTGGGTAGTGGCATCGCTCGCATGATGTCTACTTATTGGCATTAGGGCACCGTGTCCTGTACATCCACGCTGATGATGTCCCCTTGAGGAAACTCATAAAGGATTGTCGTATTAAACCCTGCAGGTGGATTTAATCCGTACGACAACAAGGTTGAGTGGTACTACTCAAGGAATTATAGAAATTAATTATTTAAAGAAGTCAGAAGCTTTAATAATTAATGGACGTGCGATATCTTAAACACGGGGAATTATAAAGTCTAATAGAAGCCCTGATTCGGTTCGGGATAGGACGAGAGTGCAACATTAATTCTCTAGTGGGATGAATTAATGTTCTCGGGCCAAATTATATGTTCTGGGCTGAACATAAGAGTATTTGGGCCTGAAAGAAGCCCAAACCCTATGCTTTCTAATGGATCCCTAGTCTGGCCCATGAAGCCTTTGGAGGTTATATAAAGGAGCCTTAAGTTAGTCTTGAAAACCCTAGCACACACGAAATTGAGAAAAACGGCTAGGGTTTCAAGGAGACGAAACTAAGGCACCTTCTCCACGTTTGATAGCGCGCCGTCCACCCGGTGTTCGAGCGAGGTTAGGAGACAGACTAGAAGATCCGTAGATTGGAATCAACGTCTCGATCTTCAAGGGTAACAAATCTAAATTCTGCTTTAGACGCATGTGTAGGTTTTAATTCGTTATTTATACGTTTGGCATCCGACAACGATCCCGGTGATGGACCGCCTTCGCCGGCGTGTTCCAGCACTGAGTCTACAGATCGAAGAGGAAACAACAGAAGGGACGCAAGTCCTATACGAAGCAAAAGAGATAGTTCACCAGCACGAAGCTCCAAGGAAGGAAAACATCTATGCTACACTTGTCAAAAACCAGGACATTTCAGTGTTGATTGTCGCGATCTGAGTCAGAAGGAGCGTGAACTACTTCGAGCCAGAAGAGAAAGAAGATACTCATCCAGAAGGAAAGCCATGTTGGTTGGTGAAGAGAACAGTAGTTCGGACGATGATCTACCATCTTCTTCAGACGAATCTGGTTTCGAATCTAAGGATGAGGAACAACGCAAAGATGATCACTACTTAATGGCAAGAGAACAAAGAGAGGTATATTCCAAAACTATGTCCATACATTCATCTTTTTCACAATCACTTGTGAACAGTTGAAGACTGATCTTGGTCTGGCAACAACAACTTATATGGAAGCTGAAGATGAGACAATGCGTCTGAGAACTGAAATAGTACAACTGAAAGAGCATAAGTCAGACGAGTTTCTTAAACTCAGGACTTTAAATGGAAGGTTATCTGAAGAATTGTCTCAGTTCAAAGAGAAACATTCCTTTTTGAGTCATGTTTATAAGAAACAATGTTTGACTCATGCTGAGGAAGTAAAGGAACTTTCAGAACTCAGAAAAGCGCATGAGGCACTTATCAGTAACCATCGAGAGCTTATAAAAGAGAAGAACCTTGTAAAAGCAGGAATTGGCTATGAAGGTAAAGTCACTGACAAATCAGCACACAAACCTGAGCCAATTTTCGTTAAAAAGTCTTCTCTAGTCGAAAGTACAGAAAGCTCAAAATCTAGTAATGAAACGATTGATCTAACCAAAACCTCTAAGAAATCTGAAGTGATCCAAAATCCAAAGCCTCCATTTCTAGTTGTTGCTGATCCTAAGATGAATTTCTTTATCACCAGATATGGTGGTAGACCACAGGATTCGAAGGAAAAGCTCTGCAATCTGAGGCAGAAGACTTATAGCCAACTGCTGAATATTGTGCTAGAAAAACAGCTGAGTTGTAATCAGCCTGGACCCTCTGATCAGAAGTCCCAACTGAAAACAACTAAGCAGATACAAAAGGCTGAAAGTTGACTATCCACCTCCAAAACCTATGAAATAATCAATAAACGTGGATTTTGGCTCCCATCTCTAAAACCTGATGCACCTATTCTGAATGAAAGTCAGAAGACAGCTCCTAAACGCCTAAAGAAACATAAGTCTTCTGAAAAGGTTAAGAAGGTTTGGTATTGTGATGCCCGAGGGAACAAACTAACATGTTCAAAGCTTTACATAAGAGCTATGTACATCTGGGTTCCCAAGGGTAGTACTAACACCCAAGGACCCAAAACAAGTTGGGTACCTAAACAATGATTTACTTGTAGGGTCGCGTGGATCTAAAGAACAAAGGAGGATTAGAAGCTGAAATCTGGTACATAGATTCAGACGCTTCACGTCATCTGACAGGATCAAAGCACCTCCTTTCAGACCTCAAAGAAAAGAAAGGTCCACGAGTAGTCTTTGGTGACAATTCTGTTGCTAAAACCAAAGGAATTGGAACCTTAGTCAATGGCGACATATCGGTAAAAGATGTATCTTATGTTGATGGCTTAATGCACAATTTACTTTATGTTTCTCGATTCTGTGATAGAGGGTATAATGTTGAATTTTCCTCTACTGGCTGTAAAGTTGTAGATAGAATTATTAAAAACGTACTACTCTCTGGAAACAGAATAGGAACCATTTATGTTGCTGATTGGAAAAGTTGCCCTGTTGATACTTGTTTAGTTGCTAAGAGTTCTAAAGAAGTAAGTTATTTATGGCACAAGAGGCTAGGCCATCTGAATTTTAAAACTCTAAATACTCTAGCAAGAAATTCTCTAGTGGTTGGCTTACCTAATGAAGTCTTCAGTAAAGATCTACAGGTGTGTGATGCATGTCAGAAGGGCAAACAGAAAAAAATGCCAATGAAAAGCAAAACTGTATCATCCACCAGCAGGGTTCTTGAACTTCTTCATATGGACCTGTTTGGACCTATCTCACCTGCTACTCTAAGCAGCAGAAAGTATACCCTTGTGGTGGTAGATGACTTCTCTAAATACACATGGGTTACTTTTCTATTCGAAAAGAGTGAGACAAGGACCAAGCTCCCAGAGCTCATGAAGAAGATTCAGAACCAGAAAGGATCAACAATCATCAAAATCAGAAGTGATAAAGGTGGTGAGTTTCTTAACTCTTCTATTACCACTTATTGCATTGACAATGGTATTCAGCATGAGACAAGCTCAGCACATACACCTCAACAAAATGGAGTGGCTGAGAGGAGAAATAGAACTCTCAAAGAAGCCGCTCGAACCATGATAGCTGAATTTGATATACCAAAGAAGTTCTGGGCAGAAGCTATAAATACAGCTTGTCATACTCAGAACAAATATCTCGTCTATAAAAGACATGGTAAGACTCCCTATGAGATTTGGAATGAAAGAAAACCTAGAGTACCTTATTTTCATATCTTTGGTTGCAAGTGTTTCATCCATAACAATGGGAAGACCCAACTAAAGGTTTTTGATGCTAAAACGGACGAGGGAATTTTCTTAGGATATTCCTAAGTCAGCAAGGCATTCAGAGTCTTTAATAAGAGGACCCTTATAGTGGAAGAAACACCCCATGTTGTATTTGATGAAACTACTTCTGTAAGTACAGCTGATAAAGTAGATCTCCTAACTTAAAAAGCTACATCAAAGTCACTATTCCCTTCTCAGACGATGAGGATAGTGATGATGATCAATTCAAACCTAGGAGACCTACTACAAGATCCTAGACGAATACAGTAAATGAAGCTCCCAGAGTAGATACGGAACCTACTCAAGTAGGGGGAACAACTGAAACTGTTGAAACCGAAGAAGCTGTTAACACACCTGAACCTGTTGAGACAGCTGAAGTTGAACCGACAGATGATACTCAAGCTGGTGATACAGCTGAGACACATCAATGTCAACATCCTAGTGACACAACATCATAAGAGGATCCCAACTCACCTGATGGTACTTATCCAAAATTTATTTGGACAAGGGATCATTCAACTGATCTGATTATAGGAGATTCAAGCTCCGGTGTCCAAACTAGAAGGCAAAAGGCCAATGCTAACCATTCAGCTCATATTGCTGAAACTTGATTTTGTCACTGTTGTTTTCTTTCCTTGAAGGAACCTTCAACAATCGAAGAAGCTCTAGAAGACAGTAATTGGATTACTGCTATGCAAGAAGAACTCAATCAGTTCACAAGGAACGATGTTTGGGAACTCGTAGACATTAAAGTGTGATTGGTACCAAATGGGTATTAAAAAATAAGACGGATGAAAATGGTGCCATAACAAGGAACAAGGCTAGACTTGTTACGGAAGGATATTCACAATCAGAAGGGATTGATTATGATGAAACCTTTGCACCTGTCACTCGCCTTCAGTCTATTAGACTATTTAAGAAGATTCAAAATCAGAAAGGTTCAACGATCATCAAAATCAGAAGTGATAAAGGTGGTGAGTTTCTTAACTCGTCTATTACCACCTACTGCACTGACAACGGAATTCAGCATGAAACAAGCTCAGCTCATACACCCCAACAAAATGGAGTGGCTGAAAGGAGGAACAGAACCCTCAAAGAGGCTGCTCAAACAATGCTTGCTGAATTCGACATACCCAAGAAGTTCTGGGCGGAAGCTATAAATACAGATTGTCACACTCAGAACAGATGTCTCATCTATAAAAGACATGGTAAGACTCCCTATGAGATTTGGAAGGAAAGAAAACCTAAAGTATCTTATTTCCATATCTTTGGTTGCAAGTGTTTCATTCACAATAATGGGAAGACCCAACTAAAGGCCTTTGATGCTAAAATAAACGAGGGGATATTCTTTGGATATTCTCAAGTCAGCAAAGCATTCAGAGTCTTTAACAAGAGGACCCTTATAGTGGAAGAAACACCCCATGTTGTATTTGATGAAACTACTTCTCTGAGAACATCTGATAAAGTGGATCTCCTTAATCAAAAGTTTCAAAGCCTAAATCTGAAGAGAAAGGGATCAGATGACAACAAGTTTGTCAAAGTCTCCATCCCCTTCTCAGACGATGATGACAGTGATAATGATTAGATCAAACCAAGGAGGCCCACTACAAGATCCCAAACAATTACAGTAAATGAAGCTCCTGTAGCAGATACTGAACCTACTCATGTAGGGGGAACAACTGAAACTGTTAATACAGAAGAAGCTGGTAATACAGCTGAACCTGTAGAGACGGTTGAAGTTGAACCGACAGATGACACTCAAGCTGCTGAACCAGCTGAGACACATCAATGTCAAAATCCTAGTGACACAACATCAGAAGAAGATCTTAGCTCACCTGATGGTACTTATCCAAAATTCATTTGGACGAGAGATCATTCAACGGATCTAATTATTGGAAATTCAAGCTCTAGTGTCCAAACTAGAAGGCAAAAGGCAAATGCTAACCCCTCAGCTCACATTGCCGAGACTCTATTCTGTCATTGTTGTTTTCTATCCTTGAAGGAACCCTCAACAATCGAAGAAGCTATTGAAGATAGCAACTGGATTGCAACCATGCAAGAAGAGCTCAATCAGTTCACAAGAAATGATGTTTGGAAACTTGTGGATCGTCCTAGACATCAAAGTGTGATTGGAACGAAATGGGTATTCAAGAACATGACATATGAGAATGGTGCTATTACAAGGAACAAGGCTAAACTTGTTGCAAAGGGATACTCATAATCAGAAGGAATCGATTATGATGAAACCTTTGCACCTATAGCCCGTCTTGAGTCTATAAGATTATTTCTTGCATATGCATCTCGAATGAAATTCAAAGTATATCAAATGGATGTTAAAAGTGCTTTCTTAAACGGAGTACTTGCAGAAGAAGTATATGTCGAACAGCCCACTGGCTTCGAGGAAAGTGATCAAGTGTATCAACTTAAGAAAGCTCTATACGGACTCAAGAAAGCTCCCAGAGATTGGTATGATACATTATCTCAATTCTTGGTTGATAATGGATTCACAAAAGGAATAATAGAGAAAACCTTGTTCAGAATTCAAGAAGGAAATTATATCTTATTGGTTCAGATCTATGTGGATGATATCATTTTTGGTTCGCTAAATGAAGAGTTATGCGATAAGTTCTCAAAGTTGATGCAAGGAAAATTTGAGATGTCAATGATGGGTGAGATGAACTACTTCCTAGGTCTTCAAGTAAAGCAAAGCTCAGATGGGATATTCATCACTCAACCCAAATATACAAGAAGTCTCATTACCAAGTTTGGGGCTCAAACGAGCAAAGTATGCAAGATTCCAATGATGACTTCGTTCAAGATGGATCCAGATGAGGATGGAAAATCCGTAGATCAAACCAAATACAGAGCCCTGATAGGATCTCTTCTGTATCTTACAGCCAGCAGACCAGATATTACTTTTGTTGTAGGTGTCTGTGCTAGATTTCAATCCAATCCAAAGGTTAGTCACCTAGATGCAGCAAAGAAAATCCTAAGGTATCTGAAGGGTACAGTAAATATGGGTTTATGGTATCCCTCAGTAGACGGTTTGGAACTGAGTGGCTATTCAGACTCTAACTTCGCAGGATGCAGAAAAAATAAGAAATCTACTTCTGGCACATGTCAAATTTAGGAAACAAGCTGATATCTTGGTTCTCCAAGAAACAAACCTCAGTTTCTACCTCCACTACTGAAGCCGAGTATATGGCTGCTGGTAGTTGTTGTAGTCATCTACTATGGTTAAGTCAACAATTGTTGGATTATAACATCAAAACAAGAGAAGTTTCAATCTATTGTGATAGAAATAATGCAATAACCATTACTCAGAACCCAGTTCTCCACACCAGATGTAAGCATGTTCATGTTAGACATCACTTCATTAGAGATCACGTGGAAAAGAAGGACATCAGAATGGAAAAGATTCACACAGACGTCCAAAGAGCAGACATGCTCACCAAGCCTTTAGCTGAAACGAGGTTCAGAGAACTATGCTTCACTCTACGCCTGCTAGAGCTAGATATCTCAAAACCAGCTGCTGAGAAGTCAACCCTAACCCAACTGATTGTTGAAGAACTCCAACCAGACAACAAGTGCAGACTATCCTTACAGATGAGTTGAATAGACACACTCATCATCCAGGTAAGTTTTTATCCCTATGAAGAAAGCTAGTACAGATGAGGGAAACTGAGAGTTCTTAATTCAAGGGGAATCCTTGATTCTTTAAAAATCCCTATTCAGAACACTCAGATTAATTGCATTTATTTATTTTACATGTCTATCTGCATTATATGTCTTCGAATGACAAGGATTCAAATCCTTATATTAATTATTTGTCGTTACTTATTTTTCTCACTTATCTTTGATTTTGACGTATACATTGAACGCATTTATGATAATTTAATGTCTGTCTGAAGTCCAAACAATAATTTCCTAGATTACGATCAATTTGGACCCTTAGATCAATTTTGTACAAAATCTTAACCACACGATGTTCAACAAGAATATTTAGAGTTCCAAGAAAGTCTCTGCTTTCCAAAACTCTTTTTAGAGGCTAAGACTATAGGCTTTAACGTTTACTTACCAAAAATCTTACTCCTTCTAGTATAAATACCAGCACTTAGTCTTCAAATTATCTCATCCCTAACTCAAAAACAATCCTTTTGTATAGGAATAAAATCTAAAGGAGAGAAAAGAAAAGAAAAAGGCGTGAGAATGAAAAGCATAGAGCTACACGCAACAAAACAGCCCAAGACATGGGTCAAGGCCAGAAAAATCCTTCAAAATCATCATGAAGTGGCTGGAATCTCATGTGTCTCATGTCAAACCGGACTGAATCTCCGGTGTCTCATGTCATGCTAACTTCAACCTCCTCTCCGGGGACGAAGGATGAAGCTGGATATAGAGACAAACACTAGGTGCTAGTGGAAGTGGAAACTGATGGAGATGGAAGGCAAAGCGTTAAGCAGAGCTTCCTCTCCACAGTTGGAGGATAGAGGATCTAAATCCATTTCAACTGACATCCAGCAAGAGACCTCGTGCATCAAGGTCCAATCCAATGCATGACAGGTGGCTGAAGGTACAAGTAAGTTAAACTCAATGAAGAAGTTGTTACAGTTGAGAGTTATTTAACAAGAGATATCTAAGTCTTAAGGGGAATTTTCATGAAATTCTTAAAGATCCTTAGCTTGGAATACTCTTATGCTTTCTCACTAATGATTTTTTTTTCTTGACTCATTTAATCTCAAAAATTTCACTTTGAACATTACATCTGAAATCTAATAGTTCACTCTCAGATAAGTAATACAGATGAAATACAAGCAGAAAGGTTATCAGCAAAAGGAAAACTGCAGCTGAAAACCAAACAATGCTAAAATTCTTCAGAAGAGGAAATATCAGCTGAAGGGGGAACGATCTCAGCTGATAAAGGAAAATTAGAAGCTCAATCAGAAGACAACTTGACTACTGTTTCAACACAGCTGGAATAGATTGATTTGTTTTTCCTCCTTAGTTGTCTATATACTTATGTCAAATGATTAGAAGACAAATTAAATGAAATTCGTTCTCATTGAATACGTTCAGTTTTCATTTATTGCTATTCAGCATACTAGTACACATCTGAACTAAAATTAGTAATGTGTACGTGTCACGCCCCAATTTTTATAAAAGTAGATTTTACGAAAACAACAATCAATATAAAAATAAAGGGCATGAACTAAAATTTTAATACAAGAAAGTGGACTATAAGAATTTATTTGAAAATAGATTTTAAATAAAAATTAGCGGAAGCTTAGAAAATAAACAAGGTCTCAAAATAAATTTTAACTTCAAATATAAATTGTACCAAACTTGATTGTCTCATAAGATGTCTCACTATTGAAATACTTGAAATTGAAACAAACTAGTTCATCAAATTCTTAAAATAAAATGTAACGAGCTTAATGATATCCATCGCCTCTTCCCGCTGTCAGCTCCTCAATCTGAAATTGTTAATTGTATGGTATGAGCAAACCACTAGCTCAGTGAGGTCACTTGACAAAATTGAACACAAATGTACAAATAAAATGAATAATGGCATATAAACATGTACTTCATAAAATGTCATGTAATCACTTTCTTCATTCATAACTTTGTTTCACGGTTTTTCCCAAGGATCTCTTTTAAATCCCACTGGGTCCCCCTCAAAGACCTATTTTCAGTCCCGAGTTCTTTTCTTTCTTGTGCACTTCTTATCATGTAATATCAATATTCATTTCTCATGGCATGCATACAACATATAAACAATTCATTCATACAAAGCATTTAATAAAGGCAAGTAAACCACACCTTAAACCTTGATCGTACCCGTCGAAGTAAACTAAATTATGCTCTATGGAGCGGGTCTGCAACCTAAAAATAATAAATATCGAGTCTTAGAATTATATGTAAATAAACGCACAATCTGGTTACATTCTAGATTAATAATATTCCAAGTATTATATATGTATATAATAATATATCAGAACCTCATCTTTACCAACTCAAGAACAATTCTCAAGAATGTAACTTCTAAATGAAAATATATATTATAATAATAATAATAAATATAAGAATAGGAATTTGATCTCCAATACCCACAACAAGAGACTGCCGTCTTTGGCTCAAGTGAATGGAAATGATGTGTTTCTCCGAAGACATTTTAATAAACAGTGAGTTGGGCCTTTGAAATAACGATTGAAATTCTGGAATAAATAGAATTCATCCAAGAAAATTAGGTATATGACATGTACTTAATATACGATAGTAGTATTCCTAAATAAATGTGGAAAATAGGGAATAAGAAATACTTTCAAACATTATTTGAAACCATAAACAAGAATATTGTAATCTCTACAACCAACACGACAAACATGAAAATGAAATATTTTAAAAGGGGAGAAGAAATTTACGTAGTGTTTCAATGGAAAAGGATGGTATTGCTCCGGCCACCCGGGGAAAGTGGCTGCTCGATCAAAGGTGTGTAACTACAATGATGAAGACGCAGGATCTAATCTATTCTGAAAGTTGTGAGAGAGGAATATTTTTCTGGTGTTTTCTTGAGAAAATGACCGAGTATTGAGAGGAGTAGACTTAGTTGCTAAAAACGTGGGATATGGGTTAATTATCAGATTTCGCGTTGAATAATTGGCCTAATTGAATGAGAAACTTGTGGAGAAAGATTTATCCCAAATCAACTTATTCTTATTTAATATATTTACAAATATTTATATACTTTTATTTATATATATATATATATATATAAATTCATTAAAAATAATATATAGATTATATAAAAGTAAGATTCATCTTAATTAAAAATAATAACAATATCTTAATCTTATGCATTTTATATTAATTGAAATTCTAGGTATTACAGTACGTGCCCTTAAAATTCGTGAAAATTGGACAGTTGCTTTATTTGCCAACCAATAGAATGTTGAGCATTAAATGCGGACCCGAAAAATCTATATGATGAAACTGCAAAATGCATTTAATCTATTTTGAAATCCCTTGTAGAATATGAAGTGGCAGAACTTAAGATTCAAATTTGGATGAGTACACCCCTTCATCCAGATTGTCCATTAAGTCTCTAAGATCCTATCCAGACCATTGATCGAACTTTTCAGATCATATATAAGAGAGACTTAGAATCTTTATTCAGTTTACGCTTTCAGAATCCTACTCCCGTATCTCTCTGAAATCTTCAATTTTCTCTAATCTTTATATCAATGGCTTCATCCAGGCACCACAATCAGGATACAATAAGAGAATTTTCAGAGATTATCATACCTGATACCTACAGACCAGATGTATGGGCAAAGGAGCGTATGGTGGCTGAAGGTTGCGTAAACTTCTCAAGACCACATACTCCTCAACAAGAATGGATTGCAAAAGTCCTAATCGATGTAGGTCTGAAGAATTTGATCTGTACCAGTTCAACGCTGATATACGGAGAAGATGTAGCTGATTTTTACATCTTTCTACGGGAAAGGTCCGATGGTTCTATCTCCTCACACATTGAGGAAGACAAGGTTAGATTATCTGCTACTACCTTCAACGATATGTTTGATTTGGAGCATGAAGGTATGGCCAATCCTAAAGAATATCCATGTGGAGATATGAAAGAGTGTAGAAGGAGTTCGTCCTCAAAGATTATCTAAAGCTTGCTCTGACGACTCCAAGCCACTTGAAGAAATCTATGTTGAAGGAACAGTACAGAGATCTGTTCGATATTGTCTCAAAGATAATAATGGGTCAACATGGATCCCTAGATGGTATCACTCAAAATAAAGTTATTCTGATGAAGGCCATAGTCGGCAAGGCAAAAATCAATTGGGGAAGATACAACATAAGAAGATTTATTGGCGAATCTAAGAAGATTAAGAGGAAAGATGATGATGGCTCATTTTGGCCTGGTTCTAAACACAGCTTTGTCACAAAGCTAAGTGTTATCCTCCCAAAGCTGCTTCCAGATAAGAAGGATTGGGGGAATGGAACCAAGTTTATCCGTTCGAAATGGTTGCTGACGAAGGAGAAAGCCACCACTACCGAAGGTTCCAAGAGGAAGAAAGGGTCTAAAACCTCAAAATCAGAGGCCCCTTAGAAGAGACAGAAACAGAAGGAAGCTGCTGAAACTGCTCCAGCTGCAACCACATTTGAGTCCTCCTCTGAAGCCACAAAGTCAGATGAGGAGTCTCAAGCAGCTGAAAATATGTCTGCTGAAGTCCAGGATACTGGAGGTGCTGCTAAAATCCCTCTAGTCAAACCTCCCAAGAAACTTAAGGTAAATCGCAAAATTTCCTTTAAGTCTTCTACTGAAAATCCCCTGGCCCTAAATCCCATCTCTTCTCAACCCTCTGAAACCACATCAAAATCCATATACTCTCCTCCATCCAATCTGTCTAAGCCTAAATCAACTGAAACAACACCAGTTGATGATTCCCTCGCCATTATACCCGTTAATCCAGAAACCCCAGCTATAGGTCCAACCCTAGGACGTATAAGCCTAACCTCAGCAGACATTATTTCTGCTGACCCAACCATTGATCCTCTGAAACTTGATGCACACGTTGCATAAGATTATGCTCAAGTTTCAAACCCCTCTTCTCCAACCAACCTTGAAATCACGGCAGACGTTGCTCGACCAGATCCAGTCGAAGCATCAAATCAACCTCTCTCGCTCCCTAAACCTTTCAATCCTACCCTATCCACCTACCCCATAGGACCTAAGGAACAACTCTTCAGATATCGAACTGAAGCAATCTTAGAGGAACAGTATCCAGAGCTGAAGCAGTATCCAGATTTGCTCGAACAAATCTTAAGAATCTGGGCCTGGAGGGAACTTCGATTTGTAGACATCTCTAGAATCATTTACGCAGTCGAAGAAAAAGGCGGAGTAGACATGTTCTACGATTGGGAATTGGAACAGCTTGAGGCTGCTGGAATTTATGATCTTCATGGTCTAAAATCTGATGATGCACTTTCAGAACTTGTCACTAGAAAGCTTGGACAGCTTTCGAAATTACAAGGATCTGAAACTGCTAAGGATTCTCTAGACCACAGCAACGGTGGACCCGAGTCCGGAGCTGAAAAAAAGACAACCAACGATGACAATCCTACACAGGATCTAATAAGAGGGAACGCTGTTGAAGGAGCAGATAACGCAACATCTGATTTAGGTGGGAGTTCACCTAAACAGACTGGCAATGATGCTGAGAAATCAGCAGAGCTAGAGACAGACGCTGTGAAAACAATTGAAGTCCCTGCCCATGACGAGTCCTTGGACATCGAGGCATTACTGCTAAAATCAGTTTTTGACTCGATGATGGAGACAGTCTGGAATGATAATGCACTGTCCAATGCTCAATCTGATCAAACACATTCTACTGTGTTAGCTGAACCTTCACAGCCTCCGGTCTCAGAGGTTCAGGGATCTCAAAGAATTGAGCAGCCAACTCCAGAAGCTGAGGAGAAGATGCCGGCTGATCCAGCCGAGGAGAAAGAAGCCAAGATAGAAAAGTTAGAAGAAGCTATGCAGAGCGCTTTAGTGAAAGCAACATAACTCCTTACTGATTTAATCATTCTTGATAAAGAAGGAGTTGATGATATTCAAGTTGTTGAAACTGCTGAAGTGAATCGGACTGCTGAAGAAATAGCTCAGAATCTTCAGATCCAAGATGGCTCAGATAAAGAGAACACTGCGGAAGGTGACAAAATCGATGAAGAACTGAATGTTGATCACAATCAGATTACTGAAACTGACATTGTGATATTCAGCGATGGTAATGATGATGATACGCGACTTCAGAAGATAGTTGCATCCATTCCTGAGAACCTTTCTTAGAGGCCATTTGACGAACTGCTGGGTGCTCTTACAAGAAACGAGGATGTTCAACAAATTGGAGAATCATCATCCGATGTTATTCAGACGAAAATTAATTTCTCAGATATGATCTGGTACAGGTTGAAAACAATCGGGCTGAATGAATCAGACATACCTCTCATTGGTCAAGTTCTTTGTGATCTCGCGAAACTTGTTCATGAAGATCTAGCTCCAACAATGAAACATGTTGTACTTAAGATTGAGCAATATCAATTGGATACTTATCAGGATATATTCAAAGCCGTTCGAGAAAATATGAAGAAATATTTTGAGAAGGATCTAGTTGATTATGTAGTTACAGCTTTTGGAAAAAGCTTGAATGAATCAGCCAAGTTATTCCAAGACGGTCTCGCTAAAATTGATTACGAGCATCAAACAGAATTGTTCAATAAAGTGGATGATCTGAAAGTTGATGAATTAAAACGCAGTCAGGTCAGGGAAAAGCAAGCCACTTCTGACCTCCAACAAAAATATCTTGAGCTACAGAAGGAGTCTGCTGCTCAAAGAGCTGAACTGACCAAACAGTTGGAGTTGGCCAAGGAACTTGCGTAGAAGATGGAAGATGAATTTGACAATCTCAAACATGCTAAGGAGCAGCTTCAGATCACTACCGAAGAATTGAAGCTTCGACTTCAACTTGCCCCTACTCCTGCTGACTTGGACAAAGTAATTAAAGATACTGCATCTAAGGCAACTGGTCTTCTAAGCCAGAAGGCCACTGGTATTCTGAACACTGCCAATACTGATCATCTTACGAAAATTACTTAAGCGCTCACTTCCCATATTGAAGGAGCCAAAAAGGGGGAAGAAGAGGCCAGAGCTAAGTTATCAGAACAATTCTCTGATCAGCTAAAGCAAATTTCTGAAAAGGCTACTGAACAGATGAAGAAAGCAGCTGAAGACTCTGCTGCAATGTTGAAAAAGCTTTCTGATAATCAATCTGATCTGGCTAGGAGATTAGCAGATGCAGAAGAGCAAATCAGAAGTCAATCCACTCAGACTCAACAAGGCACATCTCAAGGGGGGATTTCTTCCAAAATTACACCATCTATAATGCCTTCTATTTCTCACATTGTACATGTATCTAATGCTCTTGCTCTAAATCAAGAAGACACGTCTCAGAAGCAAACAGATAATCCTGAAACCGAAAAAGAAGTAGAGAAAGAGTCTGAAGATGAAGATGAAAATGTTCCTCTCAGAGTCACAAGAAGTCAAAGACTTGTGCAATCAGAAGAGGAACATCATCAACAACAGCTGAAAAGAAAGAATTCATCCCAGCTTGATACAAATTACAAAAAGAGGAAGACCATCCTGAAAAAGAAACAGGAATCTGGAAAAGATGAAGAAGATCTTCCAAAGCATGAACCCTCAAATCAGCAAATTGATGAATTTCTGGACCAAGTTCACAACTTAAGATGGCTGAATCTGAAGAAACAATGGCAGATAATTTATCATCTTGCTCGTAGATGGGGAAAACAAGATCCGCAAACGGCTTTCGGTTGCTTTGAAAGCTTTCTAGAGGGAAAGGACAAAGAGTTCTTAAGCATTGTCATGGAAGAAGCAGCTGAGAAGAACATTAACATTGTCCTACCAGAATTTTCAGCCTGGGATATTCCTACCACTATTAACAACACGAAGGACATGAGGGAACCAGAAAACCTCATTGATCAAATCTGAAAGAGAGTTTATCGAGCTTTTGGCGTCTCTGGAAGACCTTATCAAGTGCTGAATTAAAATTATCTTGTATTTGTAATCTGAAACTTCTTATTTCCCATATTAATACAAGAATTTACTATTTCAGCTTCAAGACAACTACTCATTGTCTTCCTTAGAAGCCATCTGCATTTTTACTATCTGATTTTAATATGTCATCATCTAACCATTTTCTCTTACTTCTTAATCCAGTAACTGATCTGATAAATTAGCTTAGTTAGTTTTGGCTTCATCAAAAAGGGGGAAATTGTTGGGATATTCATCCAAGCCCCTAATCTGAATGTAATAAATAGCCTTAGTTTTGGTGGCCAAAACTCAGATCAGTAGAGTACAGGTTAGATTGTCTAGTCTTGAATAGAAGTAAGATTCCTAAGCTGTATTGCTAAGCTTAGAAGTATTGAAAGTTATTGTATTTCTAGTCTAAGAGTCAGCAGTGCAATGGTCAGCTGAATGCTCATCTGTACACTCCACTGAAGATTATTAAGAAGAATACAGAAGACTAGAAGACTCCAAGAGTTCATTGGTAGACTCAAATATAAAGCTTTTTGTATACCTTGTATATTAGATCTGCTATATGATAATCTGCAATCGAAGTTCAGAAGACAACACAGCAGATATGAACTCATCTATATCTTGTCAAACAAGCCTTAAAGAGCATTAAAGTCGAAGAAGCACCTAGCATTTATGAACAAAACACCTTCACAAGTGTTAGTTCATTTATGAATAACTAAGTCAGATGATAGAGGCATACAAAACAGAAGACAAAGAGAATGTTGGATTAACATCTGAATTACTCAAAATAGAAGACATCTGAATGTTGGACCAATGAAACATCGACGCGAAGCTATGAAGTTGACAGCCCAGTAGGTCGTACAAGAGATCTGTAGAAAAGGTACAGAGCATTTAATGCACCTTGCCTTTCTAAGGTAAAGCCGTACCAGAAAATCTGCAAACACCATTCCTATGAAGATGGCGACCATACTTGAAAAGATTTGTTGCAACGGCTAGTTCTCACCAATGGCTAGTTTCTGAGCACAAATCTCTCTATAAATACAACACTTGTTCTTTGGAATAAGGTACCGGAAACTCTCCACGCAAGAACTCACTCTCACTGCATATACTCAAGAAACAACAAGTTTGAGAAACACACAAGTATCGAGTTCTTTAGAGCCTGCAAAGATTTCTATTCTCAGTGCTCTAAGTTTTCGATCCTAAGTCTGTTTAAAGAGTCTTATCTTTAGAGCTTAGAATTTTAGTTTGTTATACACAAATCTCTTTTTAAAGGTTGTTTGTTACCTCACCAACAAACAAATCAGTTCCTCAGAAAGTAGTTGAGGTTCTTGATCTGAAAAGTCTTCTCTTGGGAGTATAAAGCAGCAAGCCTATTGAATTTCTCTATCTGATTAGAGAGAGTGGACGTAGGATATTGAGATCCGAACCACTATAAATCTCTGTGTTATTTACTGCTTACTCTTTATCTTGCACTCATATTCATCACTGTTAATATTTGTTCATAACATAGTTTTTGAAGTTACTGTTTAAAAGGTTTTCATAAAAGTACCCACGAGTCTAAACACGTAGGGCCTACACATTTCCGTACTCATAGCATTTGAGATAGCTTTCAAACTGACCAGCTGAATTCAGCAATCAGTAAGACTGTTGTCTTGAACTGCTATAACACATACACTCTACAGATCAGAACATCTTGTTTTGCATAATAGACGTACGAGTATATAACTCTTCTGTACGTCTAATCTGATCATAAAGCACGAAAAAAATTTCTATCACCTGACAATCTATTCACCCCCCCTAGACTGTCACTATACTCGTTTTGGGACCAACATATTCTTCTTAAGAAAATGTTAAAATTTATAGACCTTAGCTTCTGAAAAGGGTTTCTGGAAAATAGTAGTTTTCTTGGAAATTTAAAGATTCCTTTTATAAACGAATGGTGAGGATGCTACTTAGTTTTGATCCAAGGGTCCAGATTGATAGTGATCTTAAAATACTACTGTTTGGACTTCAGACCAAAATTAAATAGACATAACAAGTTTCAATTCTGAATCCAATGTGAAATAAAATAATAAATAACTAGTAAATGTGCATCTGAAAGAGAAAAGAATGAATATACATATATACATGTGTTCTGAGTGTCTTAATCAAGGATTTTTAAAGAATCATAGATTTCCCCTTGAGTAATGAACTCAGATTCCCTCAGCTTTACTAGTTTTCTTCATAGGGATAAGACTTACCTGGAGGATGAGTGTGTCTAATCAACTCATCTATAATCTCATCTGCCTTTGTTATCTAGTGGAACTGCTCTATGATCAGCTGAGTTAGAGTTGACTTCTCAGCTGCAGGCTTCGAGATATCCAGCTCCAATAAACCCAAGGAAAAACACAGCTCTCTAAACCTTGTCTCAGCTAAAGGCTTAGTGAGCATATCCGCTCTTTGGATATCTGTGTGAATATTTTCCATTCTGATGTCCTTCTTCTCCACATGATCTCTAATGAAATGATGTCTTACATGAACATGCTTACATCTAGTATGGAGAACTGGATTCTGAGTAATGGCTATTGCACTGTTGCTATCACAATAGATTGGGACTTCTCTAGCAACAATGTTATAATCCAATAACTGCTGACTTAGCCATAACAGCTGACTACAACAACTACCAGCGGCCATATATTCGGCTTCAGTAGTGGAGGTAGCAACTGAGGTTTGCTTCTTGGAAAACCATGAAATCAGCTTGTTACCTAGAAACTGACATGTGCCAGAAGTAGATTTCCTATCTATTCTGCACCCTGCGAAGTCAGAATCTGAATAGCCACTCAAATCTAAACTATCTTCAGATGGATACCAAAAGCCCATATTCATTGTACCTTTCAGATACCTCAGAATTCTCTTAGCTGCATTTAGGTGACTAGCCTTTAGATTGGATTGAAATCTAGCACAAACACCTACAACAAAGTTAATATCTGGTCTACTAACAATTAGGTACATAAAGGATCCTATAAGGGCTCTATATTTGGATTGGTCTACAGACTTGCCATCCTCATCTAGATCCATCTTAAAGGAAGTCATCATGGGAATCTTGCATACTTTACTTGTCTGAGCACCAAACATGGCAATCAAATTCCTTGTATACTTAGCGTGAGTAATGAATATCCGATCTAGACTTTGCTTCACTTGTAGACCTAAGAAGTAGTTCATCTCTCCCATCATGAACATCTCAAATTTGCCTTGCATCAACTTTGAGAACTTGTCACATAGCTTCTGATTGGGTGAACCAAAGATGATATCATCTACATAGATCTGAACCAATAAGATATCATCTCCTTCTTGAATCTTAAATAACGTCCTTTCAATAATACCTTTTGTGAATCCATTATCAATTAGGAACTGAGATAGTGTATCATACCAAGCTCTAGTAGTCTGTTTTAGTCCATAAAGAGCTTTCTTAAGACGATATACTTAGTCATTCTCTTCGAAGCTTGGGGGCTGTTCGACATAGACTTCTTCCACAAGTATTCTGTTTAAGAATGCACTCTTGACATCCATTTGATACACCTTAAATCTCATTTGAGAGGCATAAGCAATAAATAGTCTAATAGACTGAAGGCGAGCGACAGGTGCAAAGGTTTCATCATAATCAATCCCTTCTGATTATGAATATCCTTTCGCAACAAGTCTAGCCTTGTTCCTTGTTATGGCACCATTTTCATCCGTCTTATTTTTTAATACCCATTTGGTACCAATCACACTTTGATGTCTACGACGGTCTACGAGTTCCCAAACATCGTTCCTTGTGAACTGATTGAGTTCTTCTTGCATAGAAGTAATCCAATTACTGTCTTCTAGAGCTTCTTCGATTGTTGAAGGTTCCTTCTAGGAAAGAAAACAACAGTGATAAAATCAAGTTTCAGCAATATGAGCTGAATGGTTAGAATTGGCCTTTTGCCTTCTAGTCTGGACACCAGAGCTTGAATCTCCTATAATCAGATCAGTTGAATGATCCCTTGTCCAAATAAATTTTGGATAAGTACCATCAGGTGAGTTGGGATCCTCTTATGATGTTGTGTCACTAGGATCTTGACATTGATGTGTCTCAGCTGTATCACTAGCTTGAGTATCATTTGTCGGTTCAACTTCAGTTGTCTCCACAGGTTCAGCTGTGTTAACAGCTTCTTCTGTTTCAACAGTTTCAGTTGTTCCCCCTACTTGAGTAGGTTCAGTATCTGCTCTGGGAGCTTCATTTACTGTATTCGTCTGGGATCTTGTAGTAGGTCTCCTAGGCTTGAATTGATCATCATCATTATCCTCATCGTATGAGAAGGGAATAGTAACTTTGATGTAGCCTTTGTCAGCTGATCCCGTTCACTTCAGATTTAGACCTTGAAAATTTTGAGTTAGGAGATCTACTTTATCAGCTGTACTTACAGAAGTAGTTTCATCAAATACAACATGGGGTGTTTCTTCCACTATAAGGGTCCTCTTATTAAAGACTCTGAATGCCTTGCTGACTTGGGAATATCCTAAGAAAATTCCCTCGTCCGTTTTAGCATAAAAAACCTTTAGTTGGGTCTTCCCATTGTTATGGATGAAACACTTGCAACCAAAGATATGAAAATAAGACACTCTAGGTTTTCTTTCATTCCAAATCTCATAGGGAGTCTTACCATGTCTTTTATAGATGAGACATTTGTTCTGAGTATGACAAGCTGTATTTATAGCTTCTGCCCAGAACTTCTTTGGTATAACTAATTCAGTTATCATGGTTCGAGCGGCTTCTTTGAGAGTTCTATTTCTCCTCTCAGCCACTCCATTTTGTTGAGGCGTATGTGCTGAGCTTGTGTCATGCTGAATACCATTGTCAGTGCAATAAGTGGTAATAGAAGAGTTAAGAAACTCACCACCTTTATCACTTCTGATTTTGATGATTGTTGATCCTTTCTGGTTTTGAATCTTCTTCATGAGCTCTAGGAGCTTGGTCCTTGTCTCACTCTTTTCGAATAGAAAAGTAACCCATTTTTATTTGGAGAAGTCATCTACCACCACAAGAGTATATTTTCTACCACTTAGAGTAGCAGGTGAGATAGGTCCAAACAAATCCATGTGAAGTAGTTCAAGAACTCTGCTGGTGGATGATACAATCTTGCTTTTCATTGGCACTTTTGTCTGTTTGCCCTTCTGACATGCATCACACACCTGTAGATCCTTACTAAACACTTCATTAGGTAAGCCAACCACTAGTGAGCTTCTTGCAATAGTATTTAGAGTTTTAAAGTTCAGATGACCAAGCCTTTTGTGCCATAGCCAACTTACTTCTTTAGAACTTTTAGCAACTAAACAAGTGTCACTAGGGCAACTTTTCCAATCAGCAACATAAATGGTTCCTAGTCTGTTACCAGAGAGTAGTACGTTTCTACTAATCTTATCTACTACTTTGCAGCCTGTAGATGAGAATTCGACACTATACACTCTATCACGGAACTGAGGAACAGAAAGTAAATTGTGCATTAAACCATCAACATAAGATACATCTTTTACCGATATGTCGCCATTGACTGTTGTTCTAATTCCCTTGGTTTTAGCAACAGAATTGTCACCAAAGACTACTTGTGGACCTTTCTTTTCTTTGAGGTCTGAAAGGAGGTGCTTTGATCCTGTCATATGACGTGAAGCATCTGAATCTATGTACCAGATTTCAGCTTCTGATCCTCCTTTATTCTTTAGATCTACGTGACCCTGCAAGTAAATCATTGCTGAGGTACCCATTTTGTTTTGGGTTCTTGGGTGTTAGTATTACCCTTGGGAACCCAGATGTACATTGCTCTTCTGTAGAGTTTAGAGCATTTCAGCTTGTTCCCACGGGCATCGCAATACCAAACCTTCTTTACTTTTTCCTTAGTAGAGGAGGTTTCAGTAGTGTCAGTTGAGTGAAATTGAGAAGACTTGTGTTTTGACAGTTTCGGGATTGTCTTTTGATTTTCCTTCAGCTTAGGTGCAGCAGCTGATCGTAACTTAATCTCAGATCTAGGTCTGCCAAGAATATCATAAGACATTGGAGGTGCATACTTGACATGCCTTTTGTGGACTGGGTCCATCTTTGCTTTGGTTATTTTCGGCTGAGACATCTTAAAAGAGGGTCTCTGCTAAATACAACTCTTCTGTTGTTCAAGTACCATCTTTAGTAGTTGACCATAGGTCTTTTGCTTCAGAATGCGCAACTTTTCTTTCGAATCTTGTGGTCTACCACCATGTCTGGTGATAATAAAATTCATCTTGAGATCTGTTGGAACAACAAGAGATGGCTTGGGATTTGAGATCACAACCTTTGGCTTTTGCAAGCTTGGAGTTGTTTCAGTTACTCGAGTAGCAGACTCACTTGGAGCTGAACTCTCAGCTTGAGAAGAATATTCTTCGAGAATACAACAGTTGGGCTCTTCTTCTGATTCTTCAGCTAGGTTCTCACCTTGCTGATTAATAGAGGATTTACCTTCATAGCCTATTCCTGACTTTTCTTTTCGACCTCTAGGAACGCCACAAATCAGATTAAGAGCTTCTTTCGATCTGTTAATCTCGGCTACCTTTAGGTCTAAAAGATTCTTCTATTCTGTAAGCTTTTTATTCGTGTTGAGGAGTTCATTATACTTTGATTTCAGAACTTGAAATTGTTCTGTTTCCACAACATGAGTCATTAGCTGATTCTTGTGCACATGAGTCAGAACTGAGTGCTGATCTTTGAGCTGAGTAAGATCTTCAGTCAGTCTCTTATTCATCATCACTAGCTTGGAATCAGCTCCAGGCTTAAGCTGTTTCAACTGAACAATATATGTTCTTAGTTTCATAGTTTCTTCCTCAGCAGCCATATAAGCTGATGTAGCCATACTGAGATCAATCTTCAATTGTTCACAAGTGAACTGAAGGTGATCTGCAGAGTCGGCATCAGATGAGTCGTACTCATCTGTTTGTGAAAACGAGGAATGAATTGACATAACTTTGGAATTTACCTCTTTATGTTCTCTGGCCATGAGACAGTGATCATCTTGCTGAGTGTTATCACTTTCAGATAGAAAACCTGATTCGTCTGAGGAGGGTAGATCATCGTCTGAACTACTACTTGTCTCATCAGCCATCATAGCTTTCCGTCTTGAGGCAAATTTCCTCTCTCTTTGGGCTCTTAGTTGTTCGCGCTCTCTGGAACTTAGATCTGGACAATCAACACTAAAATGACTAGGTTTTTGACAAGTATAACATAGATCCTTACCATCCCTAGAGCTGCGACCAGGAGTAGCATCTCTTCTGTTTCGGTTTGGAGTAGTATTATCTCTTCTGCTACTTCCTCTTCGATCAGAGGACTCTTCTCGTCTGGAAGAACTAGGTTCTTCTCGTCTGCGCTCAGGAGTCCTTTCAGATCTGTCCTTGGACTTATATGAAGATGATTGACTACCTGCATGGTTAGATCTTTTGTCTTTATAATCTTGATAAAAGTGTTTGTATTTACCATGCTGAGATTGAAGCTTGTCAAATCTCTTCATCATCAATGCCATTTGCTCTTGTAGGCTTAGTTCTGAAGGGATTGGGGTCTTCTCTTTTCTCACTTTAGGTTCTTTGCCAGATCGACTAGAACTATTGGTGGTAGTTGAAGCCTTGAATGCAAAAGCTTTAATAGAAGAGGTTGAGACCTGTTCATCACCTGTTTCTTATGCTCTTTCAACATCATATTCGTGAGCCTTAAGAGTTTGAAACAAAACTTGTACAGACCAGTTCTTGAATTCTTTATCATTTTTAATGATCCATACTTTAGTTAACCAAATCTTGGGTAAAGCATACAATACTTTAGCGTTGACTTCTCTTTTCAAGTATGTCTTACCTAGGTCTGTGATCTCATTAAGAATTCTGGTAAATCTATTGTCCATTTGATCAATAGTCTCACCTGGCTGCATCTTGAAGTTATCAAACTTCTGTACAGTAGTTTTAATCTGCTCTGGTAATGAGCTTATTTTATTTAATCTGCTCTGTGCCCTCGCTCATAATGGCTAATGTTTCCCACATTTCTTGAGCAGTTTTAAGACGAACAATTTTACCAGCATACTCATTAGATACAGTAGTTAAAATCATATTATTATCTATTTTGTCGAGGTTGTGCTGCTTTGCTTCATCAGGCGTGAAGTCAGCTCTATCTTTTGGCAGTAGCTGACCAACTGGAATATCAGGGTTTCCAGCGGCTGTGTTCGAAGCCATCACGGTGATAGGGCCATCTGAGATTACGTCCAACATCAGATCATGAATCTGACTGAAGGCAACCTCCATTCTGCCCTTCCATAGATCATATTTTCCGACTGAAAAGACGGGCAACTTGCGAGTGTAAGAATCTCCACCCATAGTGAATAAATATTAATGAGTTTTATGAAAATAGGGTTTTCAAGAAAAAAAAAATGAATTTGTTCAAGAGAGCTACAAGAACTTCTTCCTCAAGAAATTAAGTAACAGAATCAGTAGCTCGTTAGAACCACTGCTCTGATACCACTTGTTGGTCCCAAAATGAGTATGGTGACAGTCTAGAGGGGGTGAATAGACTGTCAGGTGTTTAAAACTTTTTCGTACTTTAGATCATATCAAACGATAGGATGAGTTATATACTCAGTCGTCTGAATGCAGATAGGATGTTCTGATCTGTAGATTGCTTAGGTAAATTATAGTAGATTAAGATAACAACCTTACTGATTGCTGAATTTAGCTAATCGGTTTGAAAGCTATCTTAAAGGCTACATGTGCGGAAATGTGTAGGCCCTACGTGTTTAAACTCGTGGGTATTTTATGAAAACCTCTTGAAATAATGACTTCTAAAACAATGCAAACTTATCAGTTGATTTGGTATCTGCTGATTATGAAAATAAACACTTGATGTGTTTTGACTCTTTGATAAATCTGTGTGTTTCAACAAGTAAGAACAGTAAGAATATGAATGTTGAATAGTCTAGTAAGCAATATAAAACACAAGTATTTATAGTGATTCGGATCTCAATATCCTACGTCCACTCTCTCTAATCAGATAGAGAAATTCACTATTTTGCTGCTTTATAGTCCCAAGAGAAAACTTTCGATCAAGAACCTAAAGTACTTTCTGAGGTTACGGATCTGTTTGTTGGTGAGGGAACAAACAACCTTTACAGGGGTTAATACCAATAAATGAAAGTATGTGTATAACCAACTAGTTCTAAGCACTAAAGATTGGATTATTTAAGCGGGCTTAGGATCGGAAACTTAGAGCACTAAAGGTTAGATAACTTTGTAGGCTCTAAAGAACTCGAACACTTAGAATGTTTCTCGAAATTTGCTGTTTTTGATATCAGCTGAATGCGTAGAGAGTTCTTGCTTGTATGGTTTCCGGTCACTTGTTCCAAAGAACAAGTGTTATATTTGTAGACAAATTTGTGCTCAGAAACTAGCTGTTGGTGAGAACTAGTCGTTGCATAAAAAATTTCTAAGTAAGGTCGTTATCTTCATATGAATGGTGTTTACAGGTTTTCTGGTACGATATTGCCTCAAGAGGTAATGTGCATTAAATGTTCAGTACTTCATCTGCAGATCTCTTGTACGACTTATTGTATTGTCAACTTCATAGCTTCGTGTTGATATCTCATTGGTCCACATTAGCTTAGTAGTTGAGTGTTGTCTTGTCTTCTGTTAGAGCAATTCAGAACTTAATCTGACATTCTCTTTGTCTTCTGTTATGGATGCCTTTATCTTCTGACTTAGTTAGTCATAAAATGAACAAACACTTGTGAAGGTGTTTTATCCATAAATGCTAACTGTCTTCTCATCCTTTAGATGAGCCTTTAACTTGAATGCTCATTAAGGCTTCTTAGACAAGATACAGACGAGCTCATATCTGCTAAGGTGTCTTCTGAATTTTACTTGCAGATTATCATATATATCTTTTAATCTATAAGGCATACAACCACCTTTAGATCTGAATTCACTAATGAGCTCTTGATATCTTCTAGTCTTCTGTTTTCTTCTTTGAGAGGTTAGAGTAGAGTATACAGACGAGTAATCAACTGATATCAATACAGCTGATTCCTCAGAATAGATCTATACATGAACACTACTTCTAAGCTTTATAACTCAGCTTAGGAAACTTAGTTCTAGATTTCAAATTATCTATCTAACTTGTACTCTACTGATCTGGTTAAGGCCATCAAAACTAAACTATAAATTGCAATCAGATTAGGGGCTGGATGAATATCACAACACAAAATAGATCCATGTTGACAAAAGAACAAGGAAAAACCCATTATGAACTTTTCAAAGGGAAAAAACCAAGGATTTCATACTTTAATGTTTTTGGTTGTAAATGTTTCATCCACAATAATGGGAAACAACAATTAAAGACTTTTGATAGCAAAGCAAATGAAGGAATTTTCTTAGGATATTCTTCCTCTAGTAAAGCTTTTAGAGTTTATAATTGTAGAACTCTTATTGTAGAAGAAACACCATATATTCTATTTTATGAATCTTCTTTCAAGTATAGGAGCAATGACAAGGAAGACAAGTCAAATGAAGACATCAACAAAAGGGTGACAAGACTCAATGTAAAAGATGGTGAAAGATAGGAGACAATCTACATAGATGCCATCATACCTGAATTGGACAACTTCAAGGAGTCCAACTCAACTGGAGTCAACCACAATGAAGGCAACCCACCTGAAGTTAACCTGCCTGAGGAAAACTGCAATGTTGAGTTGAATGAACCCACTCAACCTGAGGTAAGTACTCCCAATGAAGAAGCCGGTGGAGCTGAGGGAGTACAAGGATCCAATAATCAAGGGGGAACTCATATAGAGAATGTCAATGACTTGAATTATACCCTTGATTATGAAGTAGATCCAGTCTTTAACTTTACTGAATTTTATGTTGAACTAAATGTTGAACCAAATGAGACTAACTCATCTGAAAATGATTAGTCTAGAAGGACTTTACTTAATGCTCATCCTTCAGACCAGATCATTGGTGATCCTTCTATTGGAGTTATCACTAGAAGACAACATGGAGAAAGTGTCTTATTCTGTTGTTTTCTTTCTAAAACGGAACCCAAAACCATTGAAGAAATAATGCAAGACTCTGATTGGATAACAATTAACAACCATGCAAGAGGAGCTGAATCAATTTAAGAGAAATGATGTTTGGGAATTGGTGGATAGACCAACCCATCAAGATGTTGTTGGAGCAAAATGAGTCTACAAGAATAAAAAGAATGAGAATGATGTGATAGTTAGGAACAAAGCCAGATTAGTTGCAAAATATTATAATCAACATGAAGGGATTAATTATGATGAGACCTTTGCCCCAGTTGCAAGGTTAGAGGTAATTAGGTTGTTCTTAGCATATGCAACTCATATGAAGTTTAAGGTATACCAAATGGATGTAAAAAGTGCATTCTTGAATGGTGTACTCAAAGAGGAGGTATATGTGGAACAACCACCTTATTTTGAAGAAGGAGATAAAGTGTTTAGGTTGAAAAAATCACTTTATAGTCTCAAACAAGCACCAAGAGCTTGGTATGAGACATTGTCATAATTCCTATTGGATAATGGATTTGTGAAGGGCACAGTTGATAGAACCTTATTCTAGACTCTTGTAGAAGTTTCTAGAATCGTCCCTGAATGTGAAAGCATTTAGTTCAACATTTAATGTAACATTTCAGTAAAGACTTAAAATAAATCACGAAAAATCAAATTAAGAGGTTGTTGATAATGTTAAAGCATTTAAGAGTTAAGAACATTTACCGTACTTATATTTACTTTTCAATATTTAAATAAGGGATCTTTTTATTTACAATATTTTATATGTTTGTAATTATATTTTTAAATAAATTAATCAATATTTGCGTATTTTTCTAATAGTAATAATTGTCTAATTGACTTAATCCAAAATTATTAATAAACAATAATTTATTTATTTATTTTTACATTGATTTAGTCAAAGTCAATTAATTAATATTCTTTCTTAATTTTTTACATTTTTTTTCCGTTAAAGATTAAGATATTATGCAATTATCTAGTGATGTAATGTTCATGTTAATGAAAGTAAAAAAATCAATAATAAAAATTGAGAATATTAGATTGAGAATAATTAAGGAAACAAATAAATAATCATGTATTGGTTGTTTTTTAAAATTTGATTTTTCATACAAAAAGGTTGCAAATATTTAAAATTCGAAATTTAATTTCCGTAAATATAATGTCTTGTTTTAATCTAGTCAACATGGTCATATTATTAAAATTTTGAATATATTATTACTGACAATGAAATTAGAACGTTTATAAATATATTTTGAAATTTAAATATTGGTGTTTTATAGATCTCATATTTATTTATAAAATAACATTTTTTTTCAAATTAAAATTTGTAAAAAATTAAAATCTTAATAATATTTATTAACTAATAATCAAACCTATCGTAAAATCTTGATAGTCTGAATGATTTGGTGGGGTGTATAATAATAAAAAAAATCTAAGACTTTTCACAAAGTGTACTATTCATTAAAATATGTAATTATTTATAGTTAAAGATGGCTGGTGTCATGTGAAATATAAATTATGCACATTTATCTTCATATATTTAATTAATTTTTTTTAAATACTATAATTTGAATGTCAATTCAAAACACAGAATTAGTGATAAATATGACAAACAGCTCTAGAAGAAGAAGCAAGTTGAAATCGTGGGGGATAACCGCTACGCACCGCTTGATGGTTATCAAGAAAATGATGATATACAATATGAGCAGAAATCTTCGGATAAGGGAGTCAGTATGGATACCTCGGCCACAGCAGAGATGGGTACTCAGAAAAAACGCCTCAAGTCAGTGGTATATGCCTCGTCGGAGGCCCATGCGACAGAGAATTTTGATGACACTTACGATCAGCAGGAGGCCAACATTGAGTCGCCAAACGCATTTCTTGAAGAAGTGTTCAAGCAACATGATGCAAAACGACTAGTGTCCATTGAAAATTCAAGCTCACCACGGTACAGACATATGGTTGATGAAGCAATCGGCCGATGGGGAGACGTGGACACTTCAGACTTTGATGATTTTGAATCGGAACGACAACCGCCGAGGCACGGTTACAACAGCAGTGGTCAATGATTGTGCTATTTTGGAACATACAGGGCATGGGCAATGTGGATTCGCAAAATATCCTGAGAAGCCACTGCCGTGCCCATTCACCGGATTTTTTGGTGGTCGTGGAGCCAAAAATTTGTATTGAGAGCATCCCCACGGTTTTCTGGAACACTCTCAGTATTAAATTTTGTTTTCAGAATCAGAGGCATCAAATGAGGTCTAACATTTGTATTTTTTGCAAGTTTATGTTATATGATGTCACCACAATCTACAAATCTTCTGATCAGATTGTAGTCCTTCGTACTACAATTCATAATCTCACTTTTCACATGGGATTGGTCCATGTGGCATCCGATCACGTGCATCGTCGCATTTTATGGGAAGATATTGTGAACATGAATTTGGATCCACTATGCTTATTTGGTGAATTTAATGTTGTTAAAAGTGCTCATGAGCATGTCGGCCTGGCAATGCCAATCCCAATCGCATGCAGAGAATTCCACCAATTTATTGTTGATGCGCGACTAATAGACTTGGACATTGTGGGCCCTTGTTTCACATGGGTGATTAGGCGGAAGGATGGCAGTATCTCGACTGGACAGAGTCATGGCCACAACGTCCTTTTTAGAGTTATTGTCTTCAGTTTCAGCCTCGGACCACCATCCCATTTTAGTGGACTGTACAATGGGTGTTAGGCAGCGCAACTCAAACTTCAGATTCCAAAGAATGTGGCTCAGTGATCCAAGGTGTTTGGAGGAAATCCGTAGATCATGGCTTATTTACCTCCCAGCTGCAGATCCAATTACACTGGTTAAGCTGAAATTGAAGAGGCTAAAAGCAACGCTCCGAAAGTGGAACACGGAGGTATTTGGTAACGTCCACTCCAGAATTGCTGAGGAAAAAGTGATTCTTATTTCGATCCAATGTGGGATTGATGCAAGGGGCTACACAACAACCTTAGCCCAACGGGAATTGGACGCGAAAATCACCCTTAACATGTCGCTGCAGCAACAATAAGTTCTATTCTCCTAGAAAAATCGTATTAAATGGCTGAACCATGGAGACCGAAACACGAAGTTCTTTCATAAACTTAATCAGCTGAAAAAAACGAGGCATCCTTTGGAAACGATGGATATTAATGGGGTTATCTGCACTGATTTGAAGGTTATTACGGAACACATTACAAACTTCTATAAGAATCTATTCTCGGTCCCTAATAATACCCTGAGCTTTGCTGAACTGGACACATTGCTAGCAGTGCGTGTTACTCATGCACAAAATGTCGGTTTGATGGAAACTCCATCGCTGACGGAGATTCGTAAAGCGTTCTTCGATTTGTCAGCCGACTGCGCCCCAGGTCCGGATGGTTTTGATGGTGCTTTCTTCCATGCTGCCTGGGATATAATACAGAACGACATTGTAAGAGCGGCTCAGTATTTCTTCAAATTCACTTTCCTTCCGCATGGATTAAACTCGAATTTGGTAACTCTGATACCCAAGACAGCGGGTGCGACTAGAATTGAAGACTTCCGACCCATCGTGCTGGGAAAATTCTTATTCAAGGCCTTGTCTAAAATTGTGGCGACTAGGCTAGGACCCATCCTCGCGTCGATTCTCTCAGAATTTCAGTTTGGCTTTATCCCAGGCCATAGTATTCATCATGCCATTGTTGTGGCATCGGAAGGGGTGAACTGTCTAGACAGAACTCGGGTCTACGGTAACATGGCTCTAAATATTGACATAAGGAAAGCCTTTGACACAGTCAGATGGGACTTTCTACTTGAGGTAATGCGCAGGTTAGGGTTCCGAGAAGATTTTTATATGCTTATCCGCTGCATCCTACAGTCCGCTCGCCTATCAGTTTTGATCAACGGACAACCACACGGCTACTTTCAGTGCACTCAAGGAGTGAGACAAGGTGATCCGCTATCGCCGTTGCTATTCTGTTTGGCGGGGGAAATCCTTGCGGCATTGCTTGATACGGCAGCAAGCAGTGGGCATCTCCAGCCATCTTTCATAGGTCGTGGCCTGGCATGCCCGGTGTATTTATTATACGCAAATGATGTCCTTATCTTCTGCCGTACGACGATACGATACGAGCGGTGCATAGAGCGCTTGAGCAATATGGTCATATGTCGGGCCAGAACTTCAACCCCCACAAATCATGCGCTTATTTTGGCAAGTATGTTGGATATAACAACAAGAAGTATGTCCGAGTGTTGCTGGGTATGAGCACAGGTACACTTCCATTTACTTACCTGGGAGAGCCATTATTTAAAGGAATGCCTAAGGCATTGCACATGAGGGCCATTGCGGACAAAGTTATAAATAAATTCTCAGCTTGGAAGGGATCATCACTCTCGTTTGCTGGAAGAGTGTGCTTAGTGAACCATGTCATCACGTCATCACTCGTTCACACGATGATGATTTACAAATGGCCACGAGGATTAATTAAAAGCATTGAAAGGGCTATGAGAAATTTTTTCTGGACGGGGGATATTGATAGAAGGTCGTATTGCTCGATATCATGGACTAGAGTGACAGCCCCACGCTCAGAAGGCAGACTGGGAATACGATCGATAATCACAGCAAATGACGCATACATACAGAAACTGGCCTAGCAAATTCATACGGATAACAGCATCCCAATGAAATTCTTGAAACAAAGATACATGCCAGGCGATAAAACGCGCACGACAACACTGACATCATCAGTATGGCGAGGGGTGAGACCCCACCTTCTACATATTCGTGAAAATTCACAATGGTTAGTGGGAAACGGAGCATCGGTAAAGTTTTGGCTGGACAACTGGCTAGGCTACATCATAGCTGATCAGATGAAGATGCCGATGGGAGTTCGAAACCGATATCTTTTCTAGATTTCAGATTATTTATTTGATGGCACATGGCATCTAGACGCAGATTTTGCAAGGCTCTATCCTCTCAATGTGGAGGACATTCTCAGTTATGAATGTTCACTCACTGAGGATATGTTAATTTGGCCTCCCTCCGTACATGGAATCATCACAGCGAAGGGAGCTTATTAGCAGAATCGGCATTGCTTCCTGGAAACAAATTGGGGGGCTTGGATTTAGGACTCCTTCATCCCACCTAGGCGCTCAACAACCATTTGGAGAGTAATCCATCAAAAGCTGCCAACATGAAGTTTTCTGCGTCGGATGGGTTTGAATGGGCCGGGAATCTGCATTCTCTGCCGCACAAAGGAGGAATGCATTGATCATCTCTTCAGGGAATGCATATATTTCAGGCATTCATTCAGCAGGATAACGGACTTATTCCAGGTCCGGATAAGCACAGATGAGGGTTTCATGAGCTGGTTTGTAAAGGCAATACGACTAAAGTTCAGTCCTCAAGTTTTGGCGGCATGGAAGCTAGCAATCATCACTCTAGTATGGCATTTGTGGCACTCGCGTAACGCGACTGTTGTACGTGCTTTTGATGGTTGAATCGGATGTGGACTATTTGTTAGCACGAAACAAACATGTATAATGATCGGGGGTTTATTACGTGTTTAGGGAGTATTTATATGATGATCTTGATGATCTAATGAAGAACAAACAAGAACACAAGATATAGCTTCTTGGAGAAGCTAAAGCTTTAGAAGCTTGGGAGAGTTTATTGCTTTGGGTAGGGAGTGATTTTTAGGAATGGGTAACTTGTGTACAAATGAGCCTCTTTTAGGCATTATATAGTGGTTTCTAGGGGCTGCCCGCCCTTTACACGTGGCACGCCCTCATTGGATGGCGCATTTAATGCTAAACCGCCTTTGGTGTTCGTCCTCGCCGGAATGCCGAGGAGATGAGCTACGGTGGTCGCCGGAGGACCATTTCGAGGAGTGTGGTCGCCACGCTCCATGCTGTCTCCCAAGACTTCAGTACTTAGACTATTCTAGCTAAGATAGATATGTGCTCGCCACACATTTGGGCGAGCAGCTAACTAAAACATGTGCTCGCCCACATCTTTGAGCGAGCACTTAAATATATTAAATACATCTATTCTATTACATTTTCTTGGTCTTGTTGACTAGTCGTCGCAAGACTTTGTTGACTGGTCCTCGCCACGTAAACTGATGACTAGGATTGACTTGTCAAAGATTGAATTCTTTGACTAGGTATAACATTTGCCCCCTGGTCGCCTTTCTTCGTATTCGCAGAATGGTAAGGCGAGCAATATGGTCGTCTTGGAAGGTGAGATTGTTTGACAAAACAAAATCAAATTTGAGATCTTGATGACGTGAGAAAGAGGCGGTCGCCTCGTCTCTAGCGCCGAGCACGATTATCGAAGCAACTTTTCATGATGATGGATCTGACACGTGTCAGGCGCGTGGTCGGCGCCCGAAATTTGAATTTAGCGCGTGGGGCGCGTGCCGACCTCAAAGGTCGCGCGTGTGGCCCACTCGCCGAACTTGAATTCGGGAAAGACCCAAATTTTTGGGAAAATTGTGTTTTTGACCCCGTTTTTTGCACATAGGTCCCTGCACAAATTTGCCTATAAATAGGCCCTTCATCTTCATAAGAAAACTTTCACTTTTCTGCAACTTTCGAACCTTTCTCGAGATTTCTTCTAAACTTTCTACTTCAAGCTTTTCCGGCGTGTTTGGGTGGTTTTCGATCGTCAATAAGGTAAACAACTTGCATTTTCTTCTTTAAAACTTCTTTCTCCCCCGTTTCTATAGAAAAAATGGAAGTTGGTGGTGGCTCCGGTGGTGGTTCCGACGGTGGTCCGCCGCCGTTGGTTGGTGGTTTTGAGAATTTCGGCGGCGTAGACCGTTTGGCCTTGGCTCTAATGGAGAGGGCATCCTCTTCGGACTCTAGGATCCACTCCCCCGAACCTATAAATGTTGGAGTCCGGAATCTTGTAAAGGCAGTGGTTGTCGATGTCGACGAGTCCGACAGGGAGGATGCCGGCAATGATGCCGAGGAGACTGACGAGGAGACCGACTCAGATCTGCGTGATCCGGATTTGAATCGAGGGGTGGGCGAACAGCTAGAAACTGCCCAAGTCGAGGAGACCTTGACGAGGAGTCTCCGCGAGGACTTTGAGGAAGTTGTTCAGTATGCAGAGAGCATAAAGGACATTTTGAGTGGTAGGGAGAATCTGGATGGCGACGAGGTCTCGAGGGAGGCCTATTATAAATATTTCTGCGAATACCCTCCTCGAGAGGTTCCTCGCCCGCACCGAGAAACTTTCCAAACTGAGTATGAAGCGAGCAAATATGCGAGCAAGGTCTCCTCGGCACAGCTAGAAAATTCCAGGAAGAAATATCAGCTGCCGGCCGACGTTTGTTTCTTTGTTCCTCGCCCGGATGAGAGGGCCGACCAGCCGCTAGAAGGGATGGTCGCCGTCAACATCGGCATGATGGAGGCAGGGCTTAGGTTCCCCCTGCACCCCAGTATCTCGAATTTTTTACATTTCTTAAAACTGGCCCCTTCTCAAATTTTGCCGAACGGTTGGTCGAACCTGATCGGCATTCTTACACTGTTCGGCCTGGTGGCGGCCGAGAACGGATGTCGGAACACATGGTTAAGCCCTAAAGAGATTAACTATCTCTTTCAGGCGGCCGAGGCCGGAGAGAAGGTTGGCCACGGATACTATTACGTGAGGGGCCGTGATAATTTCAAGTTGGTTGAAGGGGTTCCCAACAAAATTAGAGATTGGAAAACCAACTGGTGGTGGGTAGCCGGGGACTGGAAAAGTCCAGTGAGGCCGGATGGCTCCTCGGATCGCATTCCCCTTGACACTGAATATCAAAGAATTCGTGGTAAGTTTTTTTTATCTCTGCTCGTTCTTGTCTATACTGACTAACTCCTCGTTTTTGTAGGTGAAATTGTTCGCAAGAAGACCGCCGAGCACCGTCTCACGCCCCTCTTCCAATACCATATTTGCTGCGTACTCAACCGTCGCTACCTGGAGAGGTCCTGTCGCTTTCTGAACAGGGAGTGTATGCGTGAGCGAGCAGGTCTCAGAGTACCTCCTCATCACTTCACTCGAGAGTTCCCTCCAGGTATCAACATATTTCTAAGTTTTTTGTGAATTTTCTCTTCGTAAACACTGACTCCTCGCCTTTCTTAGTAGTGGTCCCAGAGAGAGTTGTCACTTACCTTCCTCCATCCATCGAAGTTGATCGCATACTGTCGAGCAGGATGATGCAACAAGCGAGAATGCTGCGCGAGCGCAAGGTAGTTGACGGCTCCGGCAAGAAAAAGAAAGGAGCGGAGACCTCGGGGGCTCCACCCAAGAAGGTCGCTAAACCAACCCGAGGGGGCTCTTCTCGCCCACCTGCTACCGAGCAGAGGATCTCGCCGAGGAGATCTCCCTCGCCTCCCCCCACACAAGTCGCATCCCCTCCTCCCCGTAATACTCGGTCGCGAGAGGTCGCCGCGAGCTCGTCGGCCGGGGAGAGGGCTCAGGGAGACAACACCCTTCTCGGCTGGGATGCCGCAAGGGTTGCCAAGTAAGTTTATTTATCAATGAGATTTTTATAATATTTTCAAGTACCTTTTCCTAAATAAATTTTTTTTTCTTCTCTAATAGTGTTGCCGACTGCCGGATCGTTGAACCCTTCAACCCGAACCTCCTCGGCTTCTACCGGTCGCGGGATCCGGTCGACAGAGAGCCCCTGAATCCGATCGCACTAAGGGCTGTGAAGAATCTGCCTCGATCGCTGACGACCACACTGGTCGACGAGGTGGACAATCATAACTCGCTGGAGAATGCGAGATTGGTCGCCATAGACTTGAGCCGAGCGTCTTATACGATGGAGAAGCTCGCCTTCCAGATCGCCGAAAGCCGCAAAGTCAGCGAGGACAGGAGTGCGAAGCTCGCCCGAATGGCCAAGGCTAAAGCTGTTGTCGAGAGGAAGGTGGTCGACCTCGAGACCAAGTTGGCCGATGTCGAGGCAAAGTTGGCCGATTCTGAGGCCCATCTTGAGACGATTCGAAAGAAGGATCAGGAAGATCTCCAAGAGATCGAACGTCTCCGTGCTCGCCTCAAGACTGCCGAGGACGAGTTAAGAACTCTTCAAAATAAATCCGCAACTGACGAGGAAGAGTTGGCCACTCTTCGGCAACAGCTGGTCGACCTGACGGAGGAGCGAGATGAAACCAATGAGCTCGCTGGGGGCGTGGCCATGTTATCGGTGGCGCTTACTGCCCACGGGCTCATTCATCGGTTGTTGGAAGTTCATCCAGGAGTGGATGTGACTCCACTCGGCGGGTTTTTGGACGACCTCCTTATGAAGGAGAATCCTCAGCCGGAAACAGAACTCCCTCTGCTTCCTTTGATGGAGTTGGGACTCCTGTTCCCTCGACTGTTGGGTGTTCCGGTCCTCTTCTCGAACCCTCCACAAGACTCCCCACCTCAACAGGGCGAACAGGATGCTCCTGCCGAGGAGGTTGTGAATGAAGAGGAAGCCGAGGAGAATGCTCCAGTAGCTTAGTTGTATTTTATTTCTGTTTTTAGGACTGCTCGGCCATTAAGGCCTTTTTGTAATTTCAGCCTTTTAAGGCTTTTCAATGAATGAAACTTTTTGCTTATACGATGTTTGGTTATTTTGAGTGATCGTTCTCGTTACTGCTTTCCAACTTATGTTATGATTAATTTTTTGCAAGCATTTTTTGATAAGTACTTAAGTCTTTTTGAAAACTCCTTTTATTGCGAGCATCTTTGCGGAAGAGTGCTTCGTCTTTTGTCTTTGCGAGCACCTTTAAGAAAGAGTGCTCGTCTTTTATCTTTGCGAGCATCTTTTAAGAAAGAGTGCTCGTCTTTGATCTTTGCGAGCATCTTTAAGAAAGAGTGCTCGTCTTTTATCTTTGCGAGCATCTTTAAGAAAGAGTGCTCGTCTTTTATCTTTGCGAGCATCTTTAAGAAAGAGTGCTCGTCTTTAATCTTTGCGAGCATCTTTAAGAAAGAGTGCTCGTCTTTTAGAGTTAACCAATCGTCGGTTGAACTCGTTTTAGTTTGGTAGGTAGTGATCGTCGTCGCCACTACCTTGCGAGCATCGTTAAAAAAGAGTGCTCGTCTTTGTTTCCTAGATGGCTACGTAGAGCCTTGTCTAAAAATTCAAACTTATCTAACACTTGATGGAAATTTAAAACTTGTACTTGTATTGAAATGATGACTAGATACAAATTATATAAATATGAAAAAATTAAAAACTTACTGGTAATACTTCTTCAGCTTGACCGCGTTCCACGGGTATTTGCTCGGCTTGCCCTCTAGATCTTCTAGCTCGTACGATCCGTTCAAGAGTGTGCGCGTTATTCGATACGGACCCTCCCAAGTCGGGCCAAGTATGCCAATGGACTGCTCCGTCGCCCTCCGAAGTACGAGCTGGCCGATAGTGAATTGGCGAGCACGTACTTTGGTGTTGTAATAGCGCTCTGATCTTTGCTTGTACACCACGTTCTTCTCGTCCGCTGTTAGCCTTCGCTCTTCTAGGAAGTCCAAATCGGAGAGCTGTGCATCGTTATTCAACTGCTCGTCATAATTTGCTACTCGAAAAGTTGGGACCTGCCCCTCTGCTGGTATGACAGCTTCGGTTCCGAACGCGAGCGCGAACGGAGTTTCACCAGTAGAATTCCTAGTGGTCGTCCGATATGCCCACAGAACCATGTGCAGCTCGTCCGCCCATTTGCCCTTCAATCCATCTAGCTTAGCTTTCAAGGTGTGTTTGATGATTTTGTTGATCGCCTCTACTTGACCATTTGATTGTGGATGATAGGGTGTTGAAAAAATTTTCTTGATGTTCCATTCTGAGCAGAAATCCAGCATATCTCGACTTGTGAATTGACGCCCGTTGTCGGTCACTATTGCTCGTGGTAGGCCGAACCTGCAAATTATGTTTTTCCAAATGAATCTTGTCATCTGGGCCGTTGTGATGGTCTTCAATGCCTTCGCTTCGGTCCACTTGGTGAAGTAATCGACTGCTACGACTACGAAAGTTACCCCCCCGACGCTAGGCGGGAAAGGTCCGATGATGTCGATGCCCCACTTCGCGAAGGGCCAAGAGCTGTAGACGGAGATGAGCTCGTCTGGAGGTGAGTGAATAGCTGGTGCAAAAGCTTGACATCTTTTGCACGCCTGGGCGTAATGAATTGCATCCTTCTTCAGTGTTGGCCAAAAGTAGCCTTGCCTCATGATCTTTAAAGCGAGCGCTTGCCCCCCTGTATGATTTCCACATGATCCTTCGTGGATTTCGTACATGACGATCTTCGCCTCGTCTTCTCCGAGGCATTTCAATAAAGGCATTGAAAAACCCCGTTTGTACAGCTGGTCGCCAACAACAGTGTACCTTGCGGACCTGAGCTGCAATCTGGTTGCTTTCACTTTGTCCCCCGGGAGCTCGCCGGTCTTGATGTACTTGATGATCGGCGATCTCCAGTCCTCGTCGTTGGTCGCTTCAACCTGCAAAATCTGACCTTTGTTCACCGATGGGGAAGAAATTTTAGTGATGGTCGCTTCTGAAAATATTGCCTCCCCCTCTGAAGTGGCCAGTCGAGCTAACGCATCTGCTTGCGTATTGTCCTCCCTAGGGATTTGCTCGATGTGGAATTGATCAAATTGCTCGAGTAATCCTTTTACTAGCTCTTGATACTTTATCATTTGATCGTCGCGAGCCTCGTAGTCGCCCGTAATTTGATATACAACCAGCTGAGAGTCAGAAAAAATTTTCAGTTTTCTGGCGCCCACGGCCATAGCCATCTTGATTCCTGCAACCAGAGCCTCGTACTTTGCTTCGTTGTTGGTCGCCCGATACTCGAACTCGATCGCCGAAGCAAACGTCTGTCCGGTTGGGCTGGTGAGGACGATTCCTGCCCCTGCTTTGGTGCTCGTCGAAGAACCATCGACGAACAGTGTCCAAGGAAGCTCGATTCCCTCGTCCACTTTCTCCGGGAAAGTGAGCTCTACAATGAATTCAGCCAGCACTTGTCCCTTGATTGCCGTTCTAGGTGCATAAGTGAGCCCAAATTGCCCTATTTCCACCGACCATTTCAAAAGTCTTCCAGTGGTATCCGGACGATGCAGTGCTCGTCGGAGTGGAAAGGTGGTGAGGACGACCACCTCGTGGTCGAACAGGTACTGCCTTAATTTTCTGACGCTCATGACCAGTGCGTACGCCAATTTTTCCATTGGAGTGTATCTCAACTCCGCATCTCTCAGTGTTTGACTTACGTAGTAGATAGGCAGATGTGTGCTCCCCTCAGCTCGGACGAGCACTGAACTGATCGCACAGTCAGTGGCCGCCAAGTATAGATATAAAATTTCGCCGGGGACTGGCTTAGACAGGATCTTCGGATCCGATAGATATTCCTTTAATTTCTCGAAAGCTTTCTCACACTCATCGGTCCATTCGAACCTCCCTTTTTTCAGAGCATCGAAAAAAGGTTTGCAACGATCGCCCGTTCGTGCAATAAATCTGTTCAGCGATGCAAGGCACCCTGTCAACCTCTGTACTTCTTTTACGTTCCTTGGGCTTTGCATGTTAATGACTGCTTGAATTTTACTCGGATTCGCCTCGATGCCCCGCTGGCTAACCAAGTGCCCCAGAAATTTTCCTGAGCTAACTCCAAAGCTGCACTTCTTCGGATTTAACTTCATGTTGTACTCCTTTAGTATATCGAATGTCATGGCAAGGTGGTGTAGGTGATCCTCTTTTCGCAAGCTTTTGACAACGATGTCGTCGATATAGACCTCCACCATCTCGCCGATGTGTTTCTCAAACATCTTGTTTACCAGTCTTTGGTATGTTGCCCCCGCGTTTTTCAAACCGAAAGGCATTCTCTTCCAGCTGTACATTTCGGTGGCCGTCATGAAGGTCGTATGCCGCTGGTCGTCGGGATGCATCGCGATCTGATGGTAGCCTGCGAAAGCATCCATGAAAGTTAACATCTCGTGCCCCGCTGTATTGTCTACTAGGTGATCAATGTGGGGCATCGGAAAGTGATCTTTCGGACAGGCGTCGTTTAGATCTGTGAAGTCTATACACAACCTCCACGACCCGGTCATTTTTTTGACGAGCACTGGATTGGCCAGCCACTCGGGATCAGTTCCAGTTTTCTCGATTAATTTATTATCGATCAATTTCTTGACTTCGACTGCCAAAGCCGCATATTTATCAGGCCCAAATTTCCTTCGTTTTTGGGTGATAGGTCTCCTTGCTGGATCAATATTTAGTCTGTGGCAGGCATGATTTGTGGGAATGCCCACCATATCTTCGTGCGACCAGGCAAATGCACTGATGTTTTCTTTCAAAAATGCGATCATGTCCGATCGCAAATGTTCTGGTAAATTCGAACCAATGAATACCTCGAGTTCCGGACGAGCCTCGTTTAAGTGAATGGTTTCGAGGTCCTCCGCCGAAGTCGCCCGCTCTTTAGGCTCCTTCCAACGAGGATCCTCAATTCCGAACTCCGGCTCAAAGCCTAACCTAGGTTCCAGATCTGGAAAGTTTTCTGGCGACTGGTCGTCGGGGAGCTGGTCGCCCGAGACTGTCTGCTCGTCGATATCCATTGGGGTGTGGTCGTCCACTTCTATGGAGGCGTGTTCGTTCGCCTCCACTTGGTGGTCGTCGAAATTATGACTGCACTCCCCAATTTCAATCTTTCGGTACTTGCTAGGAAGACCCTCCAAGTAGTTCACTTGCTCTGTTTGTGTTTGACACTCAATATACTGGCCAATCATAGTACTTTCCTTAGAATGACGCTTAGCAAAACGGACGAGACACTCCCTCGCCCGCGTCTGATCGCCCTTGACGGTTATAACTCCCGCCGGGGATGGAAATTTTACACAGTAGTAATAAGTAGAAACGGCCGCCTTGAACTCGTTGAAGAAAGGTCGGCCGAGGAAAACGTTGTAGGACGATGGCATGTCGATGATCAAGAAGTCGAGCTGCCTAGCATGGTGCATTTCTGGCTCTTTCGACGATGCCAACTCCAAGGATAGTCTGATTTTCCCAATGGGAAGGTTGTGCGTATCCCCAAAACCTACGATTATATCATCGCAAGGCTCGATGTACGCTGCATAATCACCTAGAGCATCCAGAGTATGCTTGAAGAGGATGTTGGTGTATGCCCCAGTGTCGACCATTATGCGATGGACGTTTGTTCCCATGATCTTCCCCGTGATGACCAAAGCATCATTGTTTGGGTGCACCACACCGTTCAGGTCGTCGTCCGAGAAAAGGATTTGGTGAGATAGAGGCTTCTCGGCAGTCGGAGCGACGCACACCTGATGGACATTGTTCAGTGCTCGCTGCTCGCTCTGAGCCCGGCGAACAGATAGTTCTTTCCCAGACTGAGTTCCCCCTAAAGGGCCTTCTATCACCATACAAGCTCCTCCCACATTATCAATGTCGCCGCCAGCATGTTGTGGCATGGGAGGAGTCAGCTTGGGACGATTCAGTTGTTGGCGCAGGTCGTCGCCGTCGTCGCGACGTTTCTTCCCCCTGTTGTCGCCATTTCCGAGAGGCTTGATGAACTGGGCGAGCTTGCCCTCATTGTATAGCTTGAAAAGGTTTCTCACCAAGTCTCGGCACCCATTGGTGTGGTGGCCAATGGAGTTGTGGTAGTCGCAGAATTTGCTACCATCCAGTTTTTCATCACTGGTATGCATTGTCTTGGCCTGGGGGAGCATATTTTTTCCCCTAACTGCATTGAAAATGCCCCTGGGATCCACAGAGAGAGATTCCCTGAACTGGATGATCTCAGGAGACTCCTCGAAAGGCCTGAAGTTGGCTGGGCGAGCACTGCCAGCTTGAGTGGTCGCCTTCTTGGGCTAGGATGACTCCCCTGTGTTTGTATTCTTCTTGGGCCAGACCCTCTTGGACGCCTCCGGCTGCTCGTTAGCCTTGGCGGCGTCCATTATTTCCTCCATTTGAATGAAGTTCCCAGCCCTTGTGCGGAAGTCCGCATAAGAACTGGGAAAACTAAGATGGATAGATTCCCAGAGCTTGGTACCTATCCTCAGACCGGAAACAGCTGAGATCAGCTTCGTCTCATCGTTCACGGCCTCCCCATCAATCACCAGCCTATCGAAGCGCTCGATGAAGTCCTTGCCCGACTCATTTACAGATTGGCGAACGTTTGCCAAACGTTGCTTTGAGGCTGGGCGAGCAGCAATAGACCCGTAGTAGGTCAGAAAGAGTTGTCCCAGCTCAAGGAATGAGGTGACCGATCCGGGACTCAGCGTTGTGTACCATCGATGAGCCCGGTCTCCCAAAGTTAGGGAGAAATTTCTGCATTGGGTGGCGTCCGTTGCCCCGATTGAGGCCATATAGTTGGAGTACTTGGACAAGTGTACTCTGGGGTCGGATGCACCATCGTATGCCGGCATGGAGGGCATTTGAATCTTTCTTTGAATGGGGGCGGTAAGGATTGCCACACTTAGTGGAGGTGCGGGCAGAGTGATTGGTGGGGTGGTCCCTAGCTTCGAGGCGACCACCTCTGCTCGCAGAGCGTCCATCTCTAGCTTCATTAATTTTTGGGTCTCGAGGAACTGGGCGATTTGCCCCTCCTCGGCAGTTTGTGCTCGGGGGACGACGACCTCGTCGCGTCGGCTCCCCTGGGATGCGGCCGGGCGATCATCATGACGTGATCGCCTGGGGGAATGTCTCTCAGACTGGCGGCTGCGATAACTCTTCGCAGGAGCTCGCGAACCCTTCCCTGGTCCCACTCTATCAAGAGCTGAGACTCTATCGCCCTGATCTCTCTTATCAGCGTGATCTCGGTGGTGGTCGGCTCTGCCTGGTCGGCCATCCACATTGAAAGGTACTCGGCGAGGAGACCTTCTATCTTTGTCATCCATCCGGTTGAAAACCGAATCTCGGTGTCGCGAGTCCCCCGTGTGGCTATTGTGGGAGTGCTCGTCGACTTTGTTTTTTCCTCTGTCCTGGGGGTGAACAGAGTTGGGGTGATAGGAACGGTTATCTTCTTCGTTCCCCTTGGCTTTGCGAGCTCGGTCGAAGGCCTGATCTTTGGCCTTCTCCAGCTCCTCATTCTGCCTCTTCTTCCCCGTGAGATAGTCACAGAGATCTTTCAGATGCTGGGGATCATTCAGAATGTCCCCCATATTCAAGTTTGCAAACGGATTCACCGCCGGCGCCGGAGGGTGCTCGTTCCCTCCGGGAGCAACAAATCCGTCTTGAGGAGTGTGATGAGACATTGTTTAAAGAGTGTCTCTGGGGATTATTACAAAGATATGACTGTTTTTAAGCTTTCGACGCTTAAAAACGAAAGATTAAAGTTCTTACGCAGAAGAACGTGCTATTACAACTACTTATCAGCAAAGTAACAACAACTGAAGCTTAAAAACAAGATTACACGGAGATCAAACTCCAAAATATGTCTTGAATATTGCAAATATTCAAGAACACGAAGAACACGGAAATACGTAAACAAAGTTTTAAAAGGTGGAACTACCGATTAAAAACCTGAAAACGGAGTTTGCAAACCGATCGCTCGATGATCGGTCGAAACTGAGAGTGATGAACACGTAAAAGGACCCCTCCTTCTAGCGCCAAATGTTGTACGTGCTTTTGATGGTTGAATCGGACGTGGACTATTTGTTAGCACGAAACAAACATGTATAATGATCGGGGGTTTATTACGTGTTTAGGGAGTATTTATATGATGATCTTGATGATCTAATGAAGAACAAACAAGAACACAAGATATAGCTTCTTGGAGAAGCTAAAGCTTTAGAAGCTTGGGAGAGTTTATTGCTTTGGGTAGGGAGTGATTTTTAGGAATGGGTAACTTGTGTACAAATGAGCCTCTTTTAGGCATTATATAGTGGTTTCTAGGGGCTGCCCGCCCTTTACACGTGGCACGCCCTCATTGGACCTGTCTTCTGCCCGAAAAGGTGATTTGATGGCGCATTTAATGCTAAACCGCCTTTGGTGTTCGTCCTCGCCGGAATGCCGAGGAGATGAGCTACGGTGGTCGCCGGAGGACCATTTCGAGGAGTGTGGTCGCCACGCTCCATGCTGTCTCCCAAGACTTCAGTACTTAGACTATTCTAGCTAAGATAGATATGTGCTCGCCACACATTTGGGCGAGAAGCTAACTAAAACATGTGCTCGCCCACATCTTTGAGCGAGCACTTAAATATATTAAATACATCTATTCTATTACATTTTCTTGGTCTTGTTGACTAGTCGTCGCAAGACTTTGTTGACTGGTCCTCGCCACGTAAACTGATGACTAGGATTGACTTGTCAAAGATTGAATTCTTTGACTAGGTATAACAGCGACCATTTTTTATAACAAAAAAACAACCCCTGGGGCTATGAGAATTTTTTTTTTGGGCATTAGTGGGAGAGGCAAGAAACAATAACATGGGCAGCATGCACAATACGATTTTCGACCTTACTGTCATCAAGAATTTCAAACTTATATGTGCTCCTGGAAAAACACCAACTGTAATATCATTTAAATGGCTTCCGCCAACAGAAGGTGTCATAAAAATTAACACGGACGAAGCTGCGACAGGGGCTCCGGGAAGAATTAAAGATGCAGCGATTTACAGAAATCATAGAGGATCTTTCCAAGGGGGTTTTGCTATGGATTATGGCCAGGGATTTGCGTATGAAGCAGAGTTATTTGCAGCACTTCATGCGCTACGCTATGCTGCTAAACGAGGTTGGAAGCAGATTTGGCTTGAGACGAACTCCACTTATGTGGTTTCAGCTTTAACAAAAGAATCACCTACTTCAATCCCTTGGAAACTGCGTGCACTCTGGGAACAAGTTCGGAATATAGAGATGGAGGAAACTCAACTCATGGTGAAGCATATATATCGCGAGGGCAACTCTTCTGCGGACAAATTAGCAGCAACAGTATCGAATGGATTCATTTGGTTCGACACGCCCCCAAAAAACCTCAGACACTACTTAGCACGTGACCTTAACATGGAATTTTACAAGTTCATGTAATTAGAGGGGTCTACCTTTTCCCCTTGTCTAGAGTTTTCTCTAGCAAGGTTTTCAACGGGGCCCCGGCCTCTGGAACAGACTGTGTTCTTATGACTTTTAGGTTTTTCTTACTTTTTTATATAAGATCTGAATTTATTTAACTATAATTTCGGCCATTAAATTTTAAATTTTTGTGTAATTTAATTTAGATGTTGATGAATTCATGGAAATTAATTTCCTAAATTACTAAAGATTCCTTATATTAATCCCGGTCTCTGAAAAGTTTTCATGTTGATATCGGAAGATCATAATAAATGGTAGAGTCATAAAAATAAAAGTTAATAAAAATTATACAAATTCAAATCAATAGTAGAAAATTACAAAAGAAAGTATACAAGTTGATATCGAAAGATCATAATAAATTGTAGAGTCGTAAAAAAAAGTTAACAAAATGAAAAATAAATTGCAGTGATAAAAAACAAAAGTTAAGAAAAATTATATAAATTCGAACAAATATGAGAAATCTACCATATATATAAAAATAATAATAAATCTATAATATATAAAAATAATAATAATTAGTGACCATAACTAACCACTCAGAGTATAGAATGATATCCGCTTCCATTAAAATGAAAAATAAGAAATCAGAATGAGATCTGTTTAAAAGGAGGAGATGAGAATTATATAGAGGATGATATTAAGAATATATGGAATTTCGTTTCATTTAAATTTTAATATTAGAAAATAAGATTAAAATGATTTTTTTTAAATCCTTCGCATATTTAGAAAATTATGTTTCATTTCAATTTTAATATTCAAATTAATATTTAAAAATGTGCATTTAGAAGATAAGATTAAAAAATGTACGGTTAAGATTAATGATTAAATTTAATAAAAAATTAATAAATATGAAATTAATAAGAAAAAATGGATTTTGAAATAGAATGAATTGAGGAGTGAGAAATTAAAATAGACCAATCAAATTGTGACAAATGACACTTAAAATGTTTGTAAATATATGATAAATTCAAATATATTGTCTTCAATAATATAAATAATAGTATAGTAATTCTCTATAATATATCAATAATAATATTTTTATTATTTAATAATAAAATAATAATAATATTCTTAATTTAAACTAAAAATATTATTCTCATTTAAAATATATAATTAAATTATAAATATTACAAATAATAAAATCAATAATAATAATAATAATAAAAATATAATAATAATAATAACCTTTTATCAACAATAATAATAATTTAAAACACATTTATACAATACTACATTTTATTCACATGTTATATTAATCATAAGAATGATCATTCCATTAAGACATTCATTTTATTATTGAGTTCCTTTCATTTAGAGAATATAATAGAATAATATATTATAGTAATAGTAATAGTATAATATATTATAGGTAGTATTAGAGAATATTATTGAAATATATATTATAGAAATAGTATAATTATAGGTAGCAATCTTTTATTTATGGTTTATATTTATTTCCTTGTATATCTCTTGTAATCTCTATATATAGTGGACCACTCTTATCATCTCATTAACAGTGATTGAATATAATTCTCACATGGTATCAGACTAATACAGTGAAATCTTTTTTTCGGCGTCTCCGACGGGCTGGTAACCCCCGTCGCCGCCTTGCCCCTTCCCATTTTTTCTCAATTTTTTTTCGGCGTCCTCGACGAGCAGGTATCCCTCGTCACCGCCTTGTTTTTTTGTTATCTCGAACGAGCTGGTCTCCCTCGTTCCCTCTCCCGGCCGCTTTTAGCCGCCACTGACGAACTTGTATTCCTCGTCCCCCTTCGATCTTCTTCTCGAACGAGCTGGTCGCCCTCGTTCCCTCTCTTGGCCGCTTTTAGCCGCCACCGACGAGCTTGTATTCCTCGTCCCCCTTCTTCTCGAGCGAGCAAGTCTCCTCGTCCCCCCATTTTTTTCTTGTTCTCGAGTGAGCAAGTCTTCTCGTCTTCTCTACTTCTCTTCTTCTTCTTCTCGCGCGAGCAAGTCTCCTCGTCCCCCCTAAAAAAAAATTTCTTCGAACGAGCACGTCTCCTCGTTCCCTCTCATGGCCGATCAAGTTATCTCCATGACTTTTTTCACTCATATGGTGTTAGTCTCACTCACCTACACTCTAATTTTCTCTATAGCCTCATGTTATATCCTTTTTCTTCTACTTTTATCTTTATCCGGAGAGCCCATGATTAATATCATTGGTTGCTTGCCCCTCCGATCTATTTGGTTTGTGCTCGAATTAACTGTCTTCGGCACACTTACGAGTGTTTCTTGCCTATTTTTTTGTCATCGTTCGTCCTTCAAAGGATTTCGGTGTTTCGATCCATTTGCTTCCCGCTTTTTTGCGCCTTGGCATGTCCTATTTGGTGATTCCGAATTTCCGTTATTTCTTCTGCTCTATGACAACAAAAGTGCATTGTTTTACGGATGACTTCACAAAGTTTCTATCTCAAACTCGCTTCAGATTGTTGTGTACCAAGCTCGTGTTCATATTTACATTCCCAGCTTCGCTTGACCGGGGGTATTAGAGAATATAATAGAATAATATATTATAGTAATAGTATAATATATTATAGGTAGTATTAGAGAATATGAAATAGTATAATTATAGGTAGCAATCTTTTATTTATGTTTTATATTTGTTTCCTTGTTTATCTATTTCCTTATATATCTCTTGTAATTTCTAAGTGGACCACTCTTATCATCTCATTAACGGTGATTGAATATAATTCTCACAATATCATTTAAGCATATCAATTTTATCCTAAAAGACTGTTTTGTATATTTTAAACTACATATCTTGAGGTTATAATTATAGGAGTATTACACCAATTTAAAGCTATAGTTTGGGCCATTTATTTTCTTCCTTTTGGCCCATACAAAGAATTAACCAACCCCACTCATTTTTCACAAACAAATAATTATCCCATCCTTCTACTTTTTTCTATTCTAAACACGTATTTATGGAAAACTTATATGCAATATTGTATACATGAAATATTGATTAATTAAGGTAAATTAAGTCAAAATTCGTGGATCAATGCGGGTCAAAACGAGTCAACTTTAATTAAAATATTTATTTTCAGTCTAAAATATTATCTTACTACATGATCAAAACTATGTTACTACAAGAACTAAATTTTATCACTACAAGGTCAAAAGTGTATTACTGCAAGTTCAAAAATATTCTAGACACTTATTTTTTGGGGCAAAATTACTAAAATAATTTTGAATTATTCAGCTACTACATGACTAAAACAATGTTATTACAAGACCAAAATTGTATCACTACAAGGTCAAAAGTGTATTACTACATGTTCAAAAATATTCCGAAGACTTAATTTTTTAGTGAATTTGTCAGAAAATTTTGACATGTATTAAATTTTTTGCCTTGTAGTGGTAATATTTTGATCTTGTAGTAACAATATTTTGGTCATGTAGTAAACCACATGTTTACAACCCGCGAATTTTCTGGACAATCCGGATCCAGTCTTATGACCGCGAATTTTTTAAAATTGACTTAATTTGACTTGCCTAATTGGGATGGAATGCATGTTTGCAATATTTCACATAAGACTAGCTCCATATTTATTATTTTAGTGTTAATTATATTATTATGCTATTTGATTATAGAGTATAATGTTTTCCTAATATGTTTTTGAAATTACTTGTTCTAAATTTATAATTAATTCTTTCGAAGTTATGTATGTGAGTTATTATGTTAATTTTTAATTGATTTATTATATATCCCTCATGTTATATCAGTACTACAAATATGGACATAATATTTTTGAAATGAACTATGTAAAAATAAGATGTGAAATAGTATAGATGATCAATTATATCAGATTTTTTGACAACTTTTATTAAGAAATGACATGTTTACAAATTCTCGATGACAATGTAATAAATAGCTTAAAAAATATGAAGACCTGACATACACAATTGTAATTGTACTTCTAATTTTATTTAACTTAGTGCACTATTTTATTTATTTGCATATTTAATTTTATTGTATGCAATTTAAATATAAGATATTGATTATGTATAAATATTTTAAAATTATCTACTAATGGTACCTTCAATTTTAAAATTTTGGGCCCTTCACTCGGGAGTTAATCCTTTAATAATTGATTGTCAATTTAGCTATTTTTTCACATTTTTCCTGAGTTTAAATATTTCTGAGAATTACTTATTTTTCATTGAGTTGTGAATAGTGAAGAGAGAAATAGGATGCATGATGGGGATCATAAGATAAAATTTTATATTAATATTGTTTCCATTTAATACAATTATCATTTTGTAGAAAAATAATAAACATTTTTAGAATAAAACAAATTACAAATTATAGTAATAAAATAATACTACTACTTGGAAAGAGGTTTTACATAAAATTTGGTCATTTCTTTGGGGTGGCCAGATTACATGCATATCAATATTCGTAAGATTGCTAAAATCGAGAAAAAGGGAAAGATTATTTTGCACATTGAATGTCAGTTGAGAGTTGATACATGAGAGTTTGAAAGGGTATAATTAAAAATAATACTAAATTAAACAAGAACGTGATGAATCTTATCCCTGCATGCATATTCTATATTTGATCATGCCTGCACCTTACAAATACAGTATTCATTAACAAATGTTGTAATATATGAACAAGAACATCATTGATTCACCCCTGCTAAAATGTACCTACCAAATACAGTATTCATTAACAAATGTTGTAATATATGAACAAGGACATCATTGATTCACCCCTGTTAAAATGTAGTTTTTTTTTTTAATACCCAAAATATGATTTATTTAAAAATAAAATAGATAAAGTAAACAATAAAATAGATAAAGTAGAGAAAAATATAGTAAGTGAAGTGAATATATTTTTAAAAAAAAAATTGAGCACTTTATGTGAACAACTGAAAAAAAAAAAAAGACACACTTTATATGAACAGGGAGAGTATATACTTTCTCGATTGCGCTATAAACTTCTTCTTTACTTTTTACACGGAGATTAATATATATAGTATAAAATGTGTTAGTGGGTAATAAATGTAGAGATGTATATTTAAAGACAAAAGGTAGAGAGATATAATTAATTTTGTCATTTAAAAAATGAAAAGTTTATAACAGAACGTTCAAAATAAATAAATGAAAATCCTATGACGGAACAAAATAAGTATAAAGTAACAATTTGAAATTAATATCAGGCTTTTTAGGAACCCATAGTTATTATTATATAATACTTCATCTTTCTCGTAATCGATTGAACGTTAGCGAAAAGATCCGTCTCAAATTTAATTGAACATTTTTTAAATAGAAATAAAATCAACTCTGTACTTCTTAATCTTATCTCATCTCATTAACCATCTCTCTTAAACATTTCAAAGTTACCCTCAATCTATTACATTCTCACACCATCCCTTTTTTTTCTGTCTTATTCTCAATTAACCATTATGTCCTTCTAAAATATAACATTATCACTTTAATACTAATAACAATTCATATATTAAAACATGGGCAAATAATAGATGTTCAATTCAGTAAATTGAAATTGATAGTAATTTTTATATTAATTGCTAGAGAACGAGTTCATAAAAAAACTTGGTAGCCTCTAACTCATTAAGGAGGATATTTTTCGAGTGAACAATTTAATATTAATGAAGTTACTTTCAACTAGATTTGAACCAAAGACGTATTGACGTGAGCTTAAGATTCTGATACATAATTTTTTTTAAAATTAATTTCATCTAAAAATTTAATCCCGTAAAGAGTGTTGAATTAATTCATTTGTATTAATTCTCTAACCTCCTATATTTTATTTTCTTATAAATAACGTCACTTGTGTTTATTTTGAAACCTTAAATCGATATTATTCCTTTTCATCAAGACAAACAAATATATTGCCCATTTCTAAACGCACAACTTTTAACAACAAATGTATAACATCCACAAGTATAAAACGTTGCTAAAAGAAATTTCATTTCATTGAAAAATGTTTATGTCGACGCCCAAACTAATACATAATGCACTCTATATAATAGTCCATCCTTTCTTTAATAAATGCATTTTTAGATTTTAAATTATGTTTCAAATTATTTATCATTTTAACTATTTTCACTCCATTTTTTCCAATTCATCCCTTTTAACTGTTAAAGTCTTAAATGCACTCACTTTACTTCTTATGTACTCAAATTTAGTAGAATTTTGCGAGTCACACTAAACCTGCTTCGAAATTTCGTGGATCACGCCTAATCAACATAAAAAAAATGTTAAGTATACTAAACAATGCATATAGTATTACACGGAAAAGTGCTAATACTACTTACCGAAAGTACATGTGATACTTACTAAAAAATAGCACATAATACTATTTACTTAAAATTGTTTGGAACTATGCACCTAACACTTAAGAATGACTCACACTTTCATTAGACGACTATCATACTTACTAAGTTACTAGTTAATTGAATTTTTATAGTATATAAAGAAAAGTTTGCGATACTTTAATTGAATTCGAGTGCATGACCTATTCCTTTTAGCTATAATACAAGTGGTAATATTACTAATATGAATAAATATGAAGATATTAAGATATTTTTTTAAAAAACTTAGGTTTAATTTCATAGTTTATTTATTTTTTGTAAAATCGCTAAAAGAAATTATTAAAAGATAGATGGAGTAGTATTTTTGCCCGACGGAAAAGGGAAATTATTTTTTGTTAATCAAGGAGGGCAATGGAATTTTCGTTCATTGAAAATGGAAATTAAAAAAAAAACAAAAAAAAAAAAACCCACTTCATAAAAAAATTGTATGACAGCCGAACATGTACGAAATGTGTTGTATAATGTCAGGATACAAATATAGTAAATTGTATAATTTCAGATGTAGTTAAAAAAAAAAAAAAAAATTGAGGCTCACAATTTATTTATGTGTAGTTAAAATTGTTGGGATATTAGGTAGCTGATATCTTTTATTTTTAGTTTTGATAAATTAAATTAACTTGTAATAGAATAAATTGTATTGTATAGATAATTTCATTATTCATTTTATAATAATTAGCTTCTGGTAGTGAGGGGGAATTCAGCTGAAACAGTGGAGAATCAAACATATGCTCAAGAAAAGAAAAGAAGGAGGAGACAAGAAGAGAAGGAATCAGTTAAGGAGGAACTTAACTGATCAGCCAACACAATCAGCTGAGGTCAAAATCAACTAAGGTCCTATCAGCTGGTATAGAACCGTTAGAGAGCCACCAAATAAGTTGATGTGGACCAATGGAAACACGACAACGGACGTACGGATCTGACACAAAAATTGAAATATCACAAAGCATTAAAGTCAAAGATACACTGAATATTACATGGAAATGGTAATATTCAAAGTATCCATCGAAGATTGCATACCTAAAATAGTGGAGATTTGAAATTACTCTCTAACGGTAACATTTCAAATGTACACTATATATATGAGTTCTTATTCATATCTCACGTATGAGTGAATGGGTCGAGCAAACGAGCTTAAGTGTTCATCTATGAAAAATAACTCAAGAGAACTTCAATAAAGATTCAACAAGCATCATCTTCCAAACAGCGAGTGAGCTCATATCTCCTAAGCCAGTATAGGCACACATATATCCAAAACTGAGAGAGAATTTTTCAATTCTAACTTGAGGCTAAATCAGATTTTAAGGGAAATTCTCACATAATTCATATACATTAAATGATACGCCTATAATTACATATAAGCGCAGAAATAAATCTTAGGATTATGTCTTTTATGTTTCAGTTACTTGGCTGACTTTTAAGTCATTGGGTCATGGGCCCTAGTGCTCTAAAAATAGCCCTGGCTATACTTTGTTTTGCCTTATGCATTAATTGATTGTGAATTAACTGAAAGGTTTAGCCACGAGTAGTTCTTGGAAGTTCTTGTTTCTTTAATCCCTTCTACTATTCAAGATAATCTCCAATAAGTTGGTCCGACCTTGCCGGCGTTATGACGCGTAGTGAGGGCCGTATTGATGCATTGGAAACCGTCTTCAGTTCGTTGGAGAAGAAAGTGGACTCGGCACTCGCTGTTATAACCACCTCTCTTGAGTCCTTGACTGGGGCTACTAAGTCCCCAAATCACGGGAAGGACCCGATTCTTGGTGAATCTTCTGTTGCCGCCACTGACTCGGCTGATGTCGCCGCTCCTCGTCAATTTTCAGGAACCATTCGTCCTAAGATGGTCAAGCTCGAATTACCCAGTTTTTTCCGGAATTGACCCCTCTGCTTGGATTGCTCGGGCGGAATAGTTCTTTCGGATTGACAACACGCTGGTCGATTTGCGCCTCGAGTACGCCTTGATTACCATGGAAGGTCCAGCCCTCCCCTGGTTGCAATGGCTTATGGGCCATCTGCTTGAACTTAGGTGGCAACGTTTCACGGTCGAACTCTTGCGTCGCTATGGCGACGATCCACACGCGAATTTGTGCGAGGTTTTACGGTTGACACGTCAAACGGGTTATGTGGATGACTACGTCGACACGTTCATCTCTCGCTTCAGTCTACGGGAGGAAGCCCCCAACAATTACTCGTTGGTTGCCACAGGAGTTCAGGATTAAAGTCGTCGCGAACGACTTACGTGACAGGGACGACATGCTGCAACAATTAAAGATTCACTTGGCTCGAGCCCAAGAGAGAATGCGCCTGGCAGCCGACAAACATAGACGGGAGATGGAGTTCCAGCTTGGAGATATAGTGTTTCTAAAGTTCAGACCATACCGACAACTGTCGTTGCTTTGAAGACTCAATACTAAACCGGCGCCCTGATATTTTGGTTTGTTTCCGATAGACGAAAGGATAGGTCAGGTGGCCTATAAGATGGGGCTACCCCTAGATCCTAACATTCATCCAGTCTTTCACGTCTCTCTTCTCAAGCCTGCGTTTGGAGACCATTCTGCTCAACCGTCCCTTCCCCATGACTATTTCAGTTCCATTCCCGAGTGATTCATCATAATAACTCACCTGTTACTCAATTGTTGATCGCCTGGCACGATCGTTCCCTCGACGATGTGGCGTGGGTGGATAAAGTGTTTTTCGTTCAGCAATTTCCTACATTTAGCCTTGAGGACAAGGCTTGTTCGGAGGGGGAGAGAGTTGATACGCCTATAATTACATATAAGCACAGAAATAGATCTTAGGATTATGTCTTTTATGTTTCAGTTACTTGGATAACTTTTAAGTCATTGGGCCGTGGGCCCTAGTGCTGTATAAATAGCCCTGGCTATACTTTGTTTTGTCTTATGCACTAATTGATTGTGAATTAGCCGAAAGGTTTGGCCAAGAGTAGCTCTTGGAAGTTCTTGTTTCTTTAAGCCCTTCTACTATTCAAGATAATCTCCAACACTAAACCACCTTCTATCATAAACCCTTAGGAGCCAAGTTTGTGTGATTCACTGTGAGTGTCCTAGTTCCTCATAATGACTAGTGGGATTGAGTGCATCTAAGGATGTGAAAGGATCCAAAGTCTTCTTTGGGAACTATAAAGTAGCAAGACATGATTCTCTTGGCATGTAAATGTTCAAGCCCCTTTGAAAGAGATTAATATCTCATTTGGGCTAGGAGAGTGGAGTGGGACTGGACCCGAACCACTATAAATGATTGTGTGATGTTTACATGCTTTATATTAATTTTTATCATCATACATATTGCATAGCATAAACTTTAAAGAAAATGTACTGTATAGCTGATACGACATGATCTGATTTGCTGTATTTCGAACTCTCATGATCAGCTGATAGCACACACAAAATTATTTATGCATGAAGAGAAATTTGTCTAGTAAACGAGTATAATTATGGGCACATAAATTTTCGTACTTAACTTTGATAGATAACAATCAGCCGATGAGCTAGTCCCAGACCCCTAGTGAATTAGCAAACTAGTTATTTTGAAGAGTTAGTTATTTTTCCTACATTTAGAATACACTAAGTACTCTAATCACTCGTCTGATACCCACTAGGGACCATAAAAAATATTTAATAATTTAGAGGTTCATAATTTTTCTTACAATGTCAAATACGATCTCAATTCTCAAGTAGTCGTAGTTTTAAAAAAATGGTTAAATTGTAAAAAAAAAAAAAAAATCAATGGAGAATTTATCTATTACAAAATATATAGCATTTCAATATACCACTTTTTTTAAAATTTACAATTTGATGACGTGTTATATTTTCAGTCAATTTTAATGTTGCGTCAGAAATGTCAAACTCGTCACGGTGTCGCTATATAGATTGTCCGCTAATAAAATCACTTTTTATGAAAAAAAAAATCATTTAAAAATCTAGTAAATTTTTGTAGTGAAGTTTCAATGCTAGAATCACAAACTTAAGCCATCATATTTGAATGGATTAAATCAAATCAATATTTGTGATATTAAAGTGTAAAGTTGTTGGATGTGGTTTGTAATTTATGTAAACAATTTTTTAAACTTGTGTCTTTCATAAAAAAATAAAATCTATTAACTGACAATTTACGTGCCAAGTTCAACTTCTTCGACACCACGTAAAATTATAATTGGTCAAAAAATATATCAATGTATCTAATTACAAAATATGCAAAAATAATGTTCGAATTACAAAATAATATATATATTGTAAATGGTAATTGATTTAAATTAAAGTTGAGTGAATTTTTTTTGCCATTAATCCTAGCTTAAAAAAGTAGATATAAATATGGCGTTTTTAAAAATATTTAGAGTCTCATAGTTTCCTTTCTTTTTATCTCAAAAAATAGATATGACCTAGTTAAAAAGATTATAGATTCATACTCCCTCCATCTTATTCTTAATTTATTATTAATTAAAAATAGACGTTCAAAATTATATTTATAATTTTCTAATTGGTAATAAAAATATTTTTTTTCATTTAAATTAGCACATTCTTTAATCACTTCAAAATTATACCACAGGTTATTATTTTATTTTATTATTTATTATATTTTATTACTCCACTTTATTACTCAAAAATTTATATACCATTTATTTTATCTATTTTAATATTAATAAACCATATTAATAAACCACTCATTGTTAAACTCCCTAGTCCCTATCCACACGGTATCTGATGAATTAAAAATGAATGTAGGGCGGAATTCTTTAAAATTCTATATATAGTAATATATGTCCAAATTTAAACTTAGGTATTAGATATATTCTCTGTGTATTGCTATGAATATCGAGGAACTATATACTTAAAAAATTTAGTCGACCTAGAGGTTTTTATTACCTGTCTGCCCTCACACGGTCTATAATTATATTATATACTATTTCTCTGTTTAGCCCTCACACGGTCTATAATTATATACTATTTCTCTGTTCAGAAAGCTTGTAAAATTAGTCGAAATACAGATTTATAATTATAATATTACATACTCTTTCAAAATTACTAATAGGTAAATGAGCACGCATATTAAAAAAGTGTAATATTAAAAAAAAGTAATATTGTAATAAGTGGAATTTTGAGGGGTAATTTTATAAAATTTTATATATAAAGTAAATAAAGGAGTTAACTTATATGTATGTGTGGATTTGTGTAAATTTGAGAATATTGTGAAAGTAGGGTTTAGTAAATGTGTGAAAATTATTGTAAAACGTCCTAAAGAAAAATGTGAAAGTAATTGCGAAATGGAGAGAGGAAGTATATTAATAAAACATTACTCCTTCCTTCCCTTTATAAATTGAACATTTACTATTTACATGAGTTTTAATGTTGAATCGTCTATTAGTATTAAAGGTGATAGAAATAATTTTTAGGATAAATATTTTTAGTATTTCTACTTTATTGAAGATAAAGTCTTTTACTTGTGTGTAAAGTGTAATGACATGGAATGTAAATAATAGATGTTTAAGAAAGATTTTTAAATGAGTGACTAACAATTGTTCATATAATAATGGAACAAAGATTTTTAACAAATGTTTAAATTATAATGAGACATGGGAATAGTATAATATATTATAGGTAGCAATCTTTTATTTATGGTTTATATTTATTTCCTTGTTTATCTATGGGAGAGTTGTTATAAGAGTCATTTCACCTATAGAAACTACAAATAGAAACAAACAATTTGAAAGTTAGAAAAAAGGACAATTTGGTGTATAAATGTACAATTATACAATTTCTTTAGAATTACATTCGAAAATTACATTTACATTTAATATAATTTATATTATTCAAATTAAGATTTGATAAAATCCCAAATCATCGGTAATCGCGGTCATAAATAAAATCTCGAAATTCAAACTTTCCTAAAACTACCAATATTAATAATAAATGATTGTCATGTTAATGATAATTATAACTTCTCAATTAAATTATGAATAACTACCAATAAGCATTAATTTCGCGATTAATAATGACTTAATGTTATCATTAGGGGAAATAAAAAAACCGTTTAAGAACAAGAATCGACAAGATTAACCAAGTTGGGTGGAATACCCTATAAAATAAAAAATAAAGAACATACGAATTAATTAATTAATTATCGAGTAACAGAATATATGTTTGACTACATGCTAAAATAATATGCACATTTTAATATATACTTGACAACATGCTAAAAAAATAGACGAGTTTTATCTTTATTTATGATTAATATAATCATAGTATTATTACATAAATCATGGTGTTATCACCTAAAAACATATAATATAATATAAGAAAACTAAATATTCTGCAACAACAAAATTGTTCCACATAATTTATATTTGTTTATAGTTTATATATATAAACAGATTTTTTTAGATAAAATCAACTTATAATATTATTCTATTAAACTAATTAACTTGTTATCAGTTGCGTAAAAGAATATATGCGTGGTGATATGCTAGAACGAAATGCAAATTTGGAAATATGGAACATATATGCAAATAACATGATATTATCTTTACATATAATTAATATAATCAGGGTCCATTTGGTAGAAATTACTAAAATCTTAGATTTGAGCCCAAGATTGGGCCCAACCTGATTAATTCAAGATTTTTAATATATATGTTGTTTAGTATACACCTATGGTATGTGAGTCGATTTGTTCCATAATAAATGCAATTGGCAATTATGTCCTCACTGAAATGTAATTACTCCAACTTTGTCACTTTCGATTTGAGATGCCACTTTTAATTTGAGTTGGGTTTTCTTGGTCCGATCCCAACTATTCTTTAGAAACTCAGAGGAAGTATAAAATTATTTTCACTATAAAGTACTCCGTATAAACATAAATAAACAAGTTTGATTATAAAATTTCACATCACTCCTTAAAAAAATAAAATACAATTCGTCAAAATTAGAACCCTACGTCTCACCAATTTGCCAATCTAAAGAATAAAATGCAATTGTAATAACAATTTGTAGTAACTAAGAATAAAAATCAACCAAAAACCAAGTTGGATTGATGCACAAATTAATCTAATCAATAAGAAGCTGAGCTCCTGGATTCTTGAATATCAAGTTGATGCTCTGCAACTAAAATAAAGGAATCTTGAGGTGAAGCTTATGACCAGTAGAGCACTGTTATCGCAAATGTATTACTTGAAACCTTATGTTTGAGAAACTTAACTTTCTCACAGCTTCTTCTGAATTGTCAGGCGCTGGCAAGGCCAAGGTCTCTCTCATCAAGCCTATAGGAAGCAAGAAAGGCTGCTTTAGAAGAAACAGAGATATAAAAACTTTTAAGATTCAGTCTTTGAGGCCATTACTGAAACATTGCCCTACACTTAAGCCTTAGATCCAACTAAAATGTTTTGTAATTTCTGCAATAGCTACATGATAATGCCAGTCAATCGCACAACTCTGTAAAGATACCCAGAAAAAGAGGCCTTAACAAAACTAAGAAAATCAAAACCACTTCCAGTAAGCCTGAAAAGAGGAACCTTTGGAACACAAGGTTGGACTCGAAAATTCTTGATTTGAACTATTATCTCGCAAACCCTAGCAGAATAAAGGAGATTTAAACGGTGTTTGCATCAGCCCGAAGATAAATCGGCAAATACCACTTAAATTGAGATACCAAATCGACGAATACCACGAAATATAAAAAAAAAAAACAAAAATCGCGAGAGAACTCGCCGGAGTATTTGCGTGATGGGGAACTCGACCAGTACCAAGATTAGGCAGGTGTATTTGCGTGTTGGGAAACTCGAATGAAAATTGTCGGCGTATGTCGATCTAAGAGAAACTCGCCGCGACTCCGATTTGGGGGGAAAATCGCCGCTACTAGAGAGAGGCAGGGGAGAGGTTGAAAATGGATGTTTGGAATGAAAAAGTAGGGTTTGAGGCTTATATACCGAGGGTAGATATGTAATATTGATTTTGAAGAGCCTTCGTATTTTGAGCACGATAAGCTATCTCACCACTTTGGAGCAGATAAAAAACGCACTATTATCTTGTATTTAAGGTGGGCCGTCGGGCTTATCTTGGGCCAACATGTTTTCCACCAAACACAAAATTGGCCCAAATTAGCCCCAATCTTGAATTTAACTTGGCTAATCTGGGTCACCAAATGGGCCCTCATAGTATTATATAAAATATTAGGCATCAACATAAATGTTGGACATAATTTATTTATATTCATAATTTATCTATATTTATAATTAATATATATAAAAGAGATTTTAGATAAAAAATTTACTCATAATATTAAATATTTAAATAAATCGAAATATAAACATTGATGTGTATTATATTGAGGTTAATTATTAACAAAAATAAGTGTTTAAAATCAAAATATAAAATATATAATGTAATATGTAAGAAAAGTAAATATTTTAAATAAATTATGGATATCATTGAAAGCGTATAATATATTACATATAATAGTCAAAATATTATTATAACATGGATATTATTTAATGGGAAGCAAATAATATTATGTATATGTACATTTTGCATCAGAATAAATGCAGATATAATATATATTAATTGGAGGGGGATAAGTGTATATAATACTAAACCAAAAAAAAAAAAAAAATGATAAAAAATATTACAGATATTATGAACAATACTAAAAGATAAACACCTCAAATATATGATAAGAATACAAATGCCTAAAAAAAATTTTATGCCAAACCAATAGAATTGGAAAATATAATAATATTGAATAGTGATTCAAACAATTCTACCGCTTCCTAATCAACGCATAACATATGATTAACACATCGATAGTGGAAAAATGGCGAAAACAAAAAATCCATAACTAAATCAATAAATTTAAAAGTGAATAAGCAACAATAAAAAAAAGTTAAAAACATTCTACTGGACAACATTAGTTTTATCAGTTCCAAAAACACCTGAACGTGTCAATGAATCATGCCTGCCCTTTTTACCACACCTCTTACAACTGGTAGGTTTTACTTTGCGAAATTCTCCGTAGGACGTCATCCTCTTCTGCTTAGGTCTTCTAGGTGGTTTCTGCAGAATCGGAGGAAGTATTTTTTCAACTTCGGCACCTTGTTGTGACTCAAATCGCTCTGTTTGAGGAACTGGGGACAGATCCTCCTTGTAACATTGCTTGTAAGTAGATGTAAAAAAAAAAATTACGATTCAACGAAAGGTTGCATGCGACCGGTACAGCCACGGCGTGATGTAGGGCAGCCATGGTGGCCGGCGCACCAGGGCGGCCATCGATGGCTTCACTTCCCCATTTCCAAATCGACATCTACGATTCCCAAACGGAGTTTCGTTGCCCCTCGATTGATCTCTCCAACCGCGACGGCTATGGCAGCTAGGGCTTGGTGTTCATCTTCTACAACAACGACGACGATGGCTTGGGTGAGGGAGATCGATGTATCCGACGACGATGACGATCGGTGTTCATCTTCTCTAACAACGGCCGTAGTGAGGGCGCAGCCATGGTGGAGCGTTACGGTTTTGGAATAGGAGAAAATAAGAATTGGAAATTTGAATGAATGAAAGGATAAATATAGAAATTAAATTTGAAAGGTGAGATTTATGGAATTTCTCGAAATTGTCAATTGCAATACGAAAGGTAGTTATTCAATTAAGGAAATTTTGGTAGTGATTGAGTAATTATCGGTTGCTAAGGGGAATGAGGATTTAATTTCAATTTGAATTCAGAATAACAAATGCGTGGAAAATGGTATTTCAATTTCGAAATTAATTATATTAATGAATTAATATTGTTTTATAAGACCAAGGGGCATAATTGAGTATTAACACATTAATTTGACCTTAATTGTATTGTTTTAGTTTGTTTCCTTTGTTTGAATATTAGTCTATAGGATTGTCCTTCCTAATGATTAAACTCTTTATCTATTTCCTTGTATATCTCTTGTAATCTCTATATATAGTGGACCACTCTTATCATCTCATTAACGGTGATTGAATATAATTCTCACATGGTATCAGCCTAATACAGTGAAACCCTTCTCTCTCCTCCCTATTTTTTCGCCGTCTCCGACGGGTTGGTATCCCCCGTCGCCGCCTCGCCCCTCCACTTTCTTCTCAATTTTTTCGGCGCCCTCGACGAGCAGGTATCCCTTGTCGCCGCCTTATATTTTTTTTTATCTCGAACGAGCTGGTCTCCCTCGTTCCCTCTCCCGGCCGCTTTTAGCCGCCATCGACGAGTTTATATTCCTCGTCCCCCTTTTTCTTCTTCTCGAACGAGTTGGTATCCCTCGTTCCCTCTCTTGGCCGCTTTTCGCCGCCACCGACGAGCTTGTATTCCTCATCCCCCTTCTTCTTCTCGAGCGAGCACGTCTCCTCGTCCCCCCTTCTTCTTCTTCTCGAGCGAGCAAGTCTCCTCGTCCACCCTAATCTTTTTTTTTTCGAGCGAGCAAGTCTTCTCGTCCCCTCTCATGGCCGATCAAATTATCTCCATGACTGTCTTCACACATATAGTGTTAGACATACTCCCCTACACTTTAATTTTCTTTATAGCTTCACGCTACATCTTTCTTCTTCTACTTTCCTCTCTCTGTAGAGAGCCCATGACCGACTTTATTGGCTTCGCGCCCTTCCTATCTATCTTGTTTGTGCTCGGTTCAATTGCTTCCACAAAACTTGCAAGTGTTTCTTGCCTATTTTTTTGTCATCGTTCGTCCTTCAAAGGATTTCGGTGTTTCGATTCATTTGCTTCCCGCTTTTTTACGCCTTGGCATGTCCTATTTGGTGATCCCGAATTTCCGTTATTTCTCCTGCTGTATGACAACAAAAGTGTATTGTTTTGCGGATGTCTTCACGAAGTTTCTATCTCAAACTCGCTTCAAATTGTTGCGTACCAAACTCGTGTTCATTTACATACCCAGCTTCGCTTGACCGGGGGTATTAGAGAATATAATAGAATAATATATTATGGGAATAGTATATTGTATTATAGGAATAGTATAATATATTATAGGTAGCAATCTTTTATTTATGGTTTATATTTATTTCCTTGTTTATCTATTTCCTTGTATATCTCTTGTAATTCCTATATATAGTGGACCACTCTTATCATCTCATTAACGGTGTCTGAAGGCAGCATCCAACTGATTCACTTCATTCATAATCATTTCCTTAGAATCAGTTACAAGAGAACTGTCCTGGTCTTGCAGTACCTTCATCACATCAGCTCTCAAGAATTCATCAATGGCATTCTTCACTACTTGTCTTAGATCGTCCTTCAACTGATCTATGGACACATTAGCAGGAACTGTTGTTTGAACATCTTCAACAACAACATCTTACATTGTTTCATCAGCAACAAGAACTTCAATCAACTTATCTTCTGATTCAGTAGCTAAGACCTCGTCTTCTTCTACTGGTAGCACACTTCCTGCTATAGCTTTCAAATTTAGAGGAGGAGAGTAGGGTACGATAGCTAACCTTGCATCTTTTGCTCTACGTTCAGCTTCGTCAGAATCCTTCTTTACCATCTCCAATAATTTTACAACATATGCACAAGTTTCAGCTGGAAAGGTTGGTTCCACTTGTCTGGTGATCTGCCCAACATCAGTTCTCGGGCTATGAGCATGTTCAATCTGAAATTCGAACACTAATCCTCTCAACTGGTCTGATGGATTCTCCAGCTCACTTATCGGATCAGTAGACTCCAACTCTTCTTCAGTCTCCAACATCAAATCATCTTCTGAAACTTGAATAGCAGCATCAACTTTTCCACTGATCTGGGCTGATTCCTTAGACTCTTCTACATGAATAACATCATCTGGAACATTGAGCATCCTCTTGACAAGAGCAGTCAAGGCTTGAGACGATAACAACTCATTGTGGCTTTTCACTCCACTGTTCTCTTTCTGTTCCATTTCCCAGTCTTGGAAGTTTGCTATTCCGCCCATGCTTAGAATAACTTCAAACATGTCCTCAGACTGACCTTTCCTTAATGCAACCCATGTGCATATTCTGATCAGTTTCTCATACGTTTTCGAAGACGTATCGATCTCTACTGATGGCAGAATCTTCTTTAAATTCTTGGTCATTTGTGCACGGAGCCTCTTCTCACGCATACACATTGGGTAGTTGACCAGGGATTTGAATCTGTTTTTGGGAGGGGTCTGAGTGAGTGGGGTCCTCAACTCAGTTGCTGAAGTGTCAGCTAGTGGAGTTCCCGAAACAGATGGGTTAGGAGGGTCAACATATTATGTTGTGGGTAAGGATAGATTTTGGGTGGTGGTTTCTTGGGGCTTTGATATGTCTTGGACAAGTATGTCTGCTGTCGAAGTATCAGCAGGAGCATATATAGTAGTGTCTTGGGTTAATAAAGAGCTTAAGTGTTGAACAAACTTGGGAGTGGATTGGGGAGTAGGTTTGGTACGAGAACGGAGTGTTCTTGCCTTGGTTTTAATCGGGACAGAAGGAGGAGATATAATGGGTGAAGAAATAGTAGAAGTACTAACCATTCTGGCCTTTTTGGCTGGTGAAGAGCTTGTTTCTGCCAATAGACGAGTAGGAGGAGGAGGACCAGACAAGTCACCCCTCGGAATTTGACTTATCCTCAGATTGTACTCTTCTTCCGTCTCCATTTCTTATTCTGAAGACTCGTCTGTTTCGGTTTCTTCAGAGTCATCAACTGGCTCTATATGTGCTTCATCCGAATCATACTCAACTAGTGCTCCACTAGTTCCAACTTCTTCAACTTGCACCTCTTCTTCCTCAATAGACGACTCGGCTTCAATCATGGCATCTCGAGGGTTAATTCTGAATTGCTCACGCTCCATCTTCCTTTCCTTCGACTGTCTATCCACAACATCTTTCTTCAGGTAGTATTTCAAGACATGAAATGGCTTGCCTTTTCTCCAATCCTTCTTGTTCGGCAACAAGACTGGTAGCAAAATACTGAGCTTGTTTCCAAAACTCACAGTGCCAGACACTACCCATTCTCTGGCGTCAGTATCTACTTTGACATTCTTGGCAAAATACATAACACGGTCCATGAACAACTTTTGCCAGTTTCCTTCAGTGATTCCATCATAAATGGCAGCCATCACTCTTGTCTTCTGAAGAGTGACCGAATCAAAGCTTCCAGTGACACCAATCAACATCTTGCTTGCAATATCGAGTAGGGTCTTATATTTCGGCAGCAACTGCTTCTTCTTCACTGCAGGAATCTTGCCATCGTTGCTTAGCTTCAGTTTCTTGCCACAGAAGATACTGAGATATCTCAACTCTTGGCCAGAAGCATAAAGTTCCACATCAATCGAACCTTGCTTCAGTCCGAACACATCATCCAGCATCTCTCTGGTTATCTTGATCCGCTTACCACCAATAAATGCTTCAATGTACTCGCCTCGGTGAGTAGCAGTAGCATAGAACTCCAAAACCTATTCTTCAAGGACCACTTCTGGAACGGCTTCCAGATACGGCTTCAGTCCACATCTAAAGCATTTGATGAGGATCTCCTTGTTGTCTTCAGAGTGCCTTCCCTTGAAGAACACTGAGCTTTCTACATGTACTTTTCCTTCAGCTGCATATCTTCCAACATTAAACCTTACTTGCATGTTAGTTTCGACATCGAGAATAGTAACAATCGACATTTTTGAATATAGAATGTAACTAACACAGAGAGTAGTAGGGTTTATAGAAATTAAAGGCTTGAAAATAGGAAAGCTGAGTAAAACGTGGGGAGTAAATTCAGAAATTGATGGTTTTATGAATTTGGGGTTTTTGAACGAGTGGTGTAGATCGAATGGAGCGATCCAACGGTAAGAAATAAACCTTTGGAATTCAGTACTGTAATCGAGAATATTATGTAATTTGATATTGTAAAATTTGGAATCCGACTTTGCTTTTGGTTAGGATAGAAAAGTGTACTCATCTAACCTAATTCAGTAGGTTTAGGCGGGAACTGGGTGTATACACCTCATTAAATGGAGTGTATAAATCCAGTTTTAGGTTTTCCATAATTTTCGCAATTCAAATTACATTAATACCCTTAATTATCTTCTAAACACTTAGTGAATTACACAAAATGTAAGAGCTTATCTTGTCTGTTCGAGTTCATCAGAACAAATTAGTAGACTTCAGTTTGCACTAGACGAGTTCCCCCTTCGACTGTGCTTGTCTGTCTGATGCGCGAACATCTTTATGTACCTATCTCAACTTAATCGACGTGTGAGAGTAGATATGAGTAGAATAATTAATTTGAATATCTATCAAATGCAATAATAAAGGTTTGATCAAGATGACTTTTAACAAACTTAAGAGGCAACATAAGGATATTTAAGAAATCATAGATTCCCCCTTAAATGTATATTCTCCTAGTATTACCCTCAGCTTTACCAGCTTCCTCATCGGGTTGTTTGGTCATCTTGTCTGACCTTGTTTACCTGGATCGAGTCGAGTCTGAAAGTAGTATGACTTGTCTCTGTTGAACTCATCTGTTCTGCAAATGGCTTGCTATGGTGTACCTGTCTAGTTTGTACAATACTATGCAGAAGTAGGGTCAAGATCAATCAATCCTAAGCTAATGCATAGCTCTCTAAATCGTGCTTTAGGTAATGGTTTTGTAAGAATATCAGCTCTCTGAATGTCAGTATGAATCTTTTCCGTGCGTACGTTCTTCATCTCAACATGATCACGTATAAAATGATGTCTTACATATACATGCTTACATCTTGTATGCAAAACAGGATTTTGAGTGATAGCAATAACACTATTACTATCACAGAATATAAGTACATTTGATTCTACAATGTTGTAGTCTCTGAGTTGTTGCATTAGCCACAATAGTTGACTACAACAACTACCCGCAGCCATGTACTCTGCTTCAGTAGTAGACGTTGCTACACTTGTCTGTTTCTTTGAAAACCATGAAATGAGTTTAGAACCTAAGAATTGACATGAACCGGATGTAGATTTCCCATCTATTCTGCAACCACCAAAGTCCGAGTCTGAATATCCACTTAATAATAGATCATCATCTGTATGGTACCATAAACCTCGATTAATGGTTCCTTTCAGATATTTCAATATCCTTTTAGCAGATTCCAGGTGACTTTCCTTGTGGTTAGCTTGAAATCGTGCACACACACCAACAACAAAAGTTATATCCGATCTACTGGCAATCAAGTAGAGTAATGAACCAATTAAGCCACGATAATATGATTGATCGACACATTTACCTCTTTCGTCTGGATCCATGCGATAGACGGGTAGCATTGGTACTCCAACAATTTTACAGGTCTACATACCATAGTACTTATCGAGTAGATTACGAGTATACTTGACTTGATTAATGAAAATGCCTACATCAAACTGTTTTACTTTAAGACCAAGAAAGTAATTCATTTTTCCCATCATAGACATTTCAAATTTACTTTGCATGAGTTTCGAAAAACTCTCACTCATGCTTTTGTTGGGTGAACCAAAAATGATATCATCTACGTAAATTTGAACGAGTAGGATATCCTTTCCTTATTCTCTTCTGAACAGGGTTCTATCGACCTTGCCCTTAGTAAAACCGTTTTCAAATAGAAAGAGAGAGAGTGTGTCATACCAAGCTCTTGGAGCTTGTTTTAATCCATATAAAACTTTCTTCAACATGTACACTTGATTGCCTTTCACCTCGAAGCCTGGAGGTTGTTCTACATATACTTCTTCAGCAAGAATACCGTTAAGAAATGCACTTTTAACATCCATTTGAAACACAGTAAACTTCATATAAGCAGCATATGCAAGAAACAGTCTTATGGCTTCTACTCTAGCAACATGTGCGAAGGTTTCATCATAGTCTATGCCTTCGGCTTGTGAATAGCCTTGGGCTACTAGTCTAGCCTTATTTCTAACGACTAAATAATTCTCATCTTTCTTATTTTTGAAAATTCATTTGGTGCCAACTACATTATGGTGTTCTGGTCTATCGACAAGTTCCCAGACGTCGTTTCGAACAAATTGATTCAACTCATCTTGCATGGCGATGATCCAATTACTATTGGCCAGTGCCTCTTTAACGGTTTTAGGCTCTATAGATGAAAGGAAACAACACCAGCAGAACAGAGATGAACTAGTCTGTTCTTGCGACTCAAAGAGTTGTCGTCTAGTCTTTACACCTTTAGTAGAGTCACCTATGATATTATCACAAGTATGAGCAGATTTCCATGTTTTTCTAGACTTAACAGGCACGCTTTCATCATCCAAGTCATCTATAGCATCATGCATATCTACATCATCTATATCGGCAGATTTATTAGGAGTAGGTGAGTCAACTAGAGCAGGCATGTCAACTGGTCTAGTAGACTTACCTTTGTCACTTACCTTCACCTCGTCATCTGTTGGTCCCAAAGTTGAGTTTTAGATTGAGTAAGCTAAGAAAAAGTCTAGAGGGGAGGGGTGAATAGACTTTTCAAATTCTATCAAAATATCAGAGTTTAAGTGCGGAAATGTGTTCTGTATGTTACTGTTCTTAGAATCAGATCAGTACTAACAGTTTATCTTTTATACTCAACTTTTCTTTAAATCTTTTCTTAGTAAACTTACTGTTCTTGGTTAAACAAATATAAACAGATAATCAAAACAGAAAGTAAAGAACACAAGATTTTATAGTGGTTCGACAAATGTCTACATCCACTCTCACAACTCCAGTTGCGATGTTTTATTACTCTTTCCTTCTTGAGTACTTGTAGCTTAGAGCTGAGTCCCAAGATTAAGACTTTGATCTTGTCGATTATACCTCCAGGTATATCTTCGATCTACTAGTAATTTCACAAGTAACTAGCACACTTGTTTACACAGTACAAACTTAAAATGAAAAGTAAAACTTCTCTTTGTAGTAGCCTTTGATTCTTCTCTTCAGATCTGTGGCTTCTCTTCAGTTCGATCTTCTTGGCTATGTGAGTTCTTGAATACTTGAATTCTCTTTGAATGCTTCGAATATCTTGAGTAGCAGTTTGTGAAACTAACTCTCAAGTAGAAGATCACACGGTATTTATAAGATCTAGTATGACAGTTAGCAGTTTGTGAAACTAACTCTCAACTAACTCATAACCGTTTCTTGTTGTAACTTCCTTCTTGTAACCAACTTAAAACTTATCTTTCCAAGTCAGCATATCTTCAACTATATCTTCAGGTACGCTTCAAATAAGTTATCCAAACTTATTCTTCATTTCTACTAACTCAGCACAATAAACTACTCTTCTTCATTTTACTGCTCTTGGTCAGTCAGCACAGTTCTTCCAAAACTGTTCTTGCTTCCTTCAAAATAACTTCTTTTGATTTCTTGAGCTTCATCTTAATCCTTTTGATTAGTCTTCTTACTCTGAAGTAGTCTTCTGATGTCTCTTAGTCTTCTTTCTTCGATCTAATCTACTGCTCTGAACTTTTACAATGCTGAATACAATAGAATACAACTTTACATATATAAAACCTATCTATACATCAACTGAACTATATACAGATGAGTACATCTAAGTCCTATACTATAAGCTGTCTATACAATTCATTCTCAGCTTAGTTCTTAAACAGTTCATATATCAGATCAGTAAAACACTAAGATTAGTAAACTCAGATTTCATAACTCAGTTAGAATAACATATAATCACATATATCATTAACTTCAAGTTGCTTTTGGCCATCAAAACATATAATCATCAATTAGAACATTGTTTATAGAATTCATATCCCAACAATTTCCCCCTTTTTGATGAAGCCAAAACTACTTAAATGTTAATAAATTAGTAGTTAAGCATATAGTCATTCATAACAGTTCATCAAATACAAAATCAGATTCATATTCAAAATAAGATCAGATATATCACATATTTCAACTAAGTATAATAACAGAAATATCAAACAAAGAAATAAAGATAGGGTTAAGAAATGTTATCTTCTTCAGCTTAGTCCTTCATCTTCAATCTTCATTAGGTATTCTGAATGCCAAATACATCCTGTTCTTGATTTCCATCATGTGCTTGTGATCAGTAATTCCTTCATCCTTAATGATCCTTGCAATAATGTTTCCAACTTCTTTCAGACCAGGTTCTCCATTCTCTAACTTTGGAGGATCCCATACAGGTTCTTCCGGACATAAAATCTGAATCTCTGCAGCAGCAGCCAGCAATAACATGTCTTCCCAGAAGTTCCTTGCTATGTTCATCATGAACTCTTCAAAATCAGAATATTCATTCTCTTTGCTTGAATGGTCACCAAATTTCTTCACAATGAAATTAGCAATCTGCCATTTCATCTTCAGATCATTCCAATAAGCCAAATTTTCAGAATCAACAATGAATTCCAAATAGTTATCATTAATAACTTTCCAACAGAATTTGACTTCTTTTTCCTTTTCAATGCAGCTACTCGGTTATCAAACTTTTTCCTTGCAGCTTCTGCATCTTTCATCTTTTGCTTTCTGAGATGTTCATCAGCTTTCTTCTTTTCAGACAATTCAGCTTTCTTTTTAGCAAACAACTCATTGTGCTTCTTAACAGCTTCAGCCATCTATTCATCACTTGGCTGACTACTAGCAACAACATGCTTCAGCTTACTTCTTGACCTGGTAACCCTACCAGTCTCTTCAGCCTCTTCTTCATCATTCAAGATCAGTTTCCTCTTTTTCTTTCCAGAAGAAGACTCAACAATGTTTTTCTCAATTGTTGCTAAACCTTGAGGTTCAGAAGCCTGTTGTCTTCTGAGATTAATTTTTAGCTTCAAACTAATGATCTTTTCTTTCAGATCATCCTGACTTGCCTTCAACTCATCTTGACTCACAACCAACTGAGCTTGTTGAGTTTGAGTTTGCTCCATCACTTTCATGACTTTATCTTCCCCCTTTTTGGCTTCATCCTGCCATTCCTTCAAGGGTGTCATAAGAAACTCAACTTTCTTTTGCAACTCAGCAGAAAGTTTCTTCTCTTACAATCTATGCAGATCATAGATTTTGGTCATAGTGTGTTCCAACACTTGCTCATACGAATTGGTAGCAGTCAATCATTCCAGCTTTTCAGTAGCTTCCTGAAATTGCTTCAAAGTAGCTTCCAGTTTGGCTTGTAACTCTTCATTATGCTTTTTAAACAATTCAAAGCTAGAGTTATATTGAGTTGATTCAACAGGAACTGTTCTTACTGTCTCTTGAACCTCTTCAAGCACAGTATTCTCAGCAATGTCAATTGGTGTGCTTTCCAACTCATCAGCACCCAAAGCTTGTTCCTTTAAGACCTCAGTCTCTTCAAGTACAACTGTGTTCTCAAACACCTCAGTTGCATTGGTATCAGCTTCATAATTAGCTTTCATATCAGCTTCCAAATCAGCTTGATTATCAAAATCTTTATCACCAACATCCTCATCAACTTCCATGTTGACATCAGCATTTGTAGGTCCCGAAGCTGAGTTAATATCGAGGGAAGCTAAAGAAAATGTCTAGAGGGGGGTGAATAGACTTTTCTAAAATCTTTCGATATATCAGAATTACAATATGCGGAATACAGAAATTAAACAATGAGCCCAATAAAAGTTTATACTCAACTTCTTAATTCGAGAACTCTGTTCTAGTAATACTTAACTTGTCTTGTTCAGTTATGTATGTAAACAATTAAGCAATTAAACAAAACAGTAAAGTAAACAACACAAACAATTTATAGTGGTTCGACAACTTGTCTACATCCACTCTCACAACCCAGTTGTGATGTTTCCACTAACTCTTCCAATCGAGTACAAAGTGTGTGTGTTCTTGTAATTTTAAGTCCCAAGAAAAAGACTTAGATCTTCTCGACTATACTACCAAGTATATCTTCGATCTTACTAGAGATTTACAAGTATCTAGCAACTTGATAATAGTAAACAAAAACTAAAAACTTATTCAGTAGCAGTCTTCTGGTTTCTTCACTTGACTAGCGGACTTGCTTTCTGAACTTCAATAAACTCTGTGAGTAAACTTCTTTGAATGCTTCAGTATCGCTTCAGTATGTGGATTTGCAGTAGTTCAGTAGTCTTGAATCGATGAACACTATGAAGTATTTATAGACTTCTGAAATTCAAGAACTTAGTTAGTTGTAACCAACTCTTCTTGAAAACTAACTTCCAACTGATTCTTCTTTATCCATCCACGCGTTTCAGTTAATTAGTTATTTCTAACTAACTCTTTTAATCTTATCTTTATACGCGCTTCATCTTTTCTTCAAGTTTGACTTGTCTTGTTGAGTCTTGTAGACCACCTGTCTTGAGTAGTAGACTTCATCATTCTTGTCTGGTCTTCTTGTGCGAACGTCTGTAGTAGACTATTCTAATCCTAACAAGACTATTACATTACTTTAAGCTCTTCTTATAAAGCTTAGTCAACTTATAAAACTATACAATGATTATTACATAGAAAATCAATGGGCTTCTATACAATGTTTATTATAGCTCAATAACAAACTAAACATTAATATAACAAATATGAAGTACTTATAAATCGTACTTATCTTTTAATAACAATACTTATCTTTTAAATGTGAACTCTACTGGTCTGTTCAAGATGACTACTCTTAACTAGACTAGACCAGTCAACACTTAGAAAATATTCAAACTACTTTTGGCTTATCAAAACTTCATCTTTATCTTTTATCATCATTTAGGACTTGTTTCAGGATTCATATCCCAACAATTTCCCCCTTTTTGATGAAGCCAAAACTACTTGAATCTTTTCTCAATAGTAGACTAGTTAAGTAGTTATCATGTCTTAACATCAAATAGTACTTTATCTTTTCATTCATTCAAAATAATACCAGTAGATATTACACATACTTCAAAAATTAAAAACAATAATAATCAGAGCAAAAAAAACTAAGTACCAGAGCAATCATTCTAATCTGAAAGAGTACCTCCTTCTGGGTTAGGAACACAGAACGCATCTAAGAGCCTCTTGTGAATTACTCTGATATGGTCTTCATCTTCAATCTTCTCTTTATCCAACAACTCTTCTTCATATTTCTTGATCTGATTTAGATCAACTCTCTTACCTGAGCTGGTCATAGGACATTTCCACTTTGGAAAGATAGGAACAAGAATATTGAAGTTTGCTCCAGCAGATATCCTTAAGATCAGGTTCCACAACAGCTTGTTCTGGCCTTCCATGAATTTGTCAAACATAGAATACAACTCATCTGCACTATCAGAATCACCATACTTTCTGATAATCCAATGATCAAGTTCCCATTGCCTCTTCACTTTCATCCATTCAGCTCGATGTTCTTTGTCTATGAAGTAGTCAATGAACTGATCTTCCATCTGATCTTCATCTGCCTTCAGCTTCTGTAATCTCTCAATGTGATTTCCAATTTTCTTTTTGTTTGCATAGTGAGCTTCATCATTCGGGTCAACAACCTTCTGCTTCTTCTCAACAGTCGCAGTAGGTTCTTCAGCTTCTTCAATAGCTAACTTCCTTTTAGTTCGTCTGGTTTGAACCTCAGCTTCTGGAGATGCAACACCTTTGCCCTTCTCCAATCTCTTCTGCTCATCAGCTTTAGCTTGCTCAAGCTCTGCAGTTTTAACTAACTTGCCTCTGCCTCTCTTAGGTCTACTAAGATCTTGCATAGCAATAGCAGCTTCCTTCTCTTCCGGTTCAGCACTAGACTTAGCTAATTCAACTTTCTCAACTATACTTGCCTCTTCCCCCTTTTTGGCTTCATCATCTGCCTTAAGAGTGAAAAGACTTGTAAAGCGAGTCATCTCTTCCTTCACAGCTTCCTTCATAGCTTCAGCAGCCAACTCGATCTGTTTCTGATGCGTCTTGTCATGACTCATCTTGTCAAGACGATCAGTAGCCAATTCCAGCTTCCTTGAACTTGAAACTAGTTCATCCTTGAAAAACGTAGCTGTCTGGCGAAGGAGTGTGTTCTGCTCTGTTAGCTCAGTGAGAACTGCTCGAGAACGCACCAACTGATCTTGTGCTTCCCGTCTTTGTTCATCAGCAATCTCAATTTTAACCCTGTAGAGTCTTTCCATTTTACTTGACTCTTCAGCTAACGAACGAGCAAATGAGATAGATCTCTTTTCAGAAAAATCAACTTGCTTCTTAAGAAAACTTTCAACTTCAGCATACATCTCTACTCGGAAAGTTGAGTCCATCTTGTTGACCTCTCCAACAATTAGCTCTCTTGAGTTGTGAACAAGTGATTGGTTCTGCTCAACTAGCATATCCTTCACTTTCGAATGCAAGAACTCATCAATAGCAGAGTGAACAACTTCTTTAAAATCCGACTTCAACTCTTCAAGATAGCCTTCAGGAAAAGCTTGAGTAGACGACTGAGCTTCAACCACCACTTCTTCTTGGACTTTCTCCACAAGATCATCTTCATTAAACATGACGGCATCCATGAACTCATCGTCTTCTTCTCCAAGCTCGAAAGAGTCAGCTTCTTCAGAACTTCCAGCCTCTTCTTCAGCTTGCTCAGGAGCATTTTCTAATTCCAATAAGGGTTCCGAAGTTTGAACAGCAATATCAACAAGTTCTGCCTTTGGTTCTTCTTCCATCAGATCAGTCTGAGTTCCAATATCGAATGAGAACTCTTCACACAGAACTCCATCAGGGATGCTCAGCATACGCTTCACAAGATCAGTTAAGGCCTTGCGAGGGAATAATTCTGAGTGGTCTTGAACACCACTGTTTTCTTTCTGCTCCATCTCCCAATCCATAAAATTGGAGATCCCTCCCATGCCTAAGATGACTTCGAAGAGGTCATCTGTTGGGGACTTCTTCAATGCAACCCATGTGCATATCCTTAGAAGTTTCTCAAACTGTTTTGAGGAGGTGTCGACTTCGATAGTCGAGAGCTGCTTCTTCAGATTCTTGGACACTCGAGCACGAACTCTCTTCTCCCTTAGACACATCGGATAGTATACTAGGGAATCAAATCTAACATCAGACGGGGTCTGAGCAGGTGGGGTCCCTGTCTCAGCTGTTGCAGTGGCAACTGGCGTCTTGTCTGAAGTAGATGGGTTTGAGGGTTCAACATTTTCTGTTGAGGGTAAGGAGAGAGTTTGGACTGTGGTTTCTAGGGGCTGCGATGTGGCAAGGTTTGGTGGGACAATTGTCGGAGTATCAGTTGTATCCTTTATGGGAGTGTTTTCAGGATGACTGGCTCTTAGCGGTAATGCTGCCAGTACTTGAGAGGTTGAGGGTACAGGTCTAGGCCTAGGTCGATGTGACCTTGCCTTGGTTCGAACAGAGGAGAGAGAGAGTGGAATTGAAACAGATTGAGTAGAGGTACCAACCTGAGAACTCGACTCGTCTGGTGGAGTGGGCGACCCAACTCTTACGAGTGTGTACAATTCAGGAACTTGAGCACTTGGCTCCTTCTCTTGTTCAGACTCCTCTTCCGACTGAGTCTTCTCCGAGTCATCTGCATCAGCTCCAGTTTGAGCCACATCCTCAGATTCTTCATCATCTGACTCGTCCTCTGAAGATCTAGACGAGGCAGCATATGGCATTGCCTCTGAATCATCAATCTGGACTTGCCTTGGGGCAGATGGCCTTACAGCAACTTGTTTCTTCAGCGCCTCCTTCTTCAAGTAAAACTTTAAAGGGTGAAAGGGCTTGCCTTTGCTCCAATCAGATTTCTTTGGCAACAACAAGGGTAGTAGAATACTGAGCTTGTTGCCAAAACCAACAACATTTGACACCACCCAACTGCAAGAGTCGGTGTCAACCCTAACACTTCTTTCGAAGTACATAATTCGATCAGCCATTAACTTGAACCAATTAGCCTCTGTAATTCCATCATATATCGTCGCCATCACTCTTGCCTTAGCTAGAGTGACTGAATCATGAGAGCCAGTGGCACATAGCAACATCTTGCTTGCTATGTCCAGTAGAGTGCGATATTTCTCAAGGAGTTCCATCTTCTTGACGGCTGGGAGTTTGCCATCTGGTTTGAGCCTCAATTTCCTTCCACAAAAGATGCTCAAATACCTCATCTCCTGGCCAACAACATAGTTTTCTACATCAATCGTTCCGATGGGCAATTTCAAATGATTGAACACAACTTCGCGAGTGAGTTCAACTCGACTCGTTCCAATAAACGATTCGATCACATCTCCTCGTCTGGTGGCGTTGGCATAGAACTGCAACACCTCTGCTTCCAACACGACCTGAGGGAATGCCTCCAGATACGGTTTCAATCCACATCAAATGCACTTATTGATAATTTCTTGATTTCCTTCAGTGTGAAGTCCTTTGAAAAACATCGAAGGCTCCACATTACCTTCAGAGATGAACTGGCCAAGGTCGAATTTGGCCTGCATGTTCGTCCTTACATCAAATAGAGAGACAATCGACATTTTAGTAGATAAGGTAAGAACAAGGTAGTGAGATTTTGTAAAGGATTGAAAGCTTGAGTAGAAAGGTTATGAAATCGTGGGGCAAGTTGTGTGTAGAAGATGGGTTTTGTTAGAACTGAAATTCTAATCCAATGGCCAAGATTGAAGGATAAGATCCAACGGTTGGGGCTTTTGAAATTCAGTTACGGAATCGAGAATATTATGTGATTTGATATTGTAAAATTTGGAATCCGCCACTTCTACAGGTTAGGACAGGGGAGTGTACTCATCCGACCTAGTGTAGTAGAGTGGGGTGTGAACTGGGTGTATACACCTCATTAAAATGGGAGTGTATAAATCCAATTCTAGGGTTTTCCAATTTTAGCATTATCGAATTACTATAATACCCTTAATTTGTTTTGATTAAACACTTAGTATTTCTGGATCAAAAGAACACTTATCTTGTCTGTCCGAGTCCATCCAGAACAGACGGGTATGCTTAAGCTTCACAAGACGAGTAGGCTTAAGTGCACAAGACGAGTTCCCCCTTCGACTGTGCTTGTCTATTCTGTACGTCGAAACGACTTCATGTACCTATCTTATCATATACAGCGTGTAATCGTAGGTACAAGTAGAGGAAAATAAATAAGATGAATATCAATCTAAAGCAGTGATCAAGGTTTTGAACAAGATGACTTGTAACAAACATAAGAGTCAACATAAGGATATTTAAGAAATCATAGATTCCCCCTTAAATGTTTATTCCCTTAGTATTACCCTCAACTTTACCAGTTTCCTCATCGGGTAGTTTGGTCATCTACTCTAGCCTTGTATACCTGTCTGTTGAGTGAGTAGACGAGTGCTCTGTTCTAGTGATCTTGTCTCCTTATTTCTTTGATGTACCTGTCTGGTTAGTACGCAGCTATAGGCAAGTAGGGTCTAAGTCAATTAACCCTAGACTAATGCATAACTCACGAAATCGAGCTTCAGCTAATGGTTTTGTGAAAATATCAGCTCTTTGAAAATCAGTATGAATCTTTTCCATGCGAATATCCTTCTTTTCTACATGATCACGTATGAAATGATGCTTCACATCAACATGCTTACAACGTGTGTGCAAAACAGGATTTTGTGTAATTGCAATGGCACTATTACTATCGCAGAAAATAGGAACATTTGATTCATGTATGTTGTAATCTCTAACCTGTTGCATGAGCCAGAGTAGTTGACTACAACAGCTACCAGCAGCCATGTACTCGGCTTCAGTAGTAGAAGTAGCAACACTAGTCTGCTTTTTCGAAAACCATGGAATGAGTTTTGTGCCTAAGAATTGACAAGAACCAGAAGTAGATTTTCTATCTATTCTACAGCCTCCAAAGTCTGAGTCTGAGTAGCCACTTAAGGATAGATCATCATTTGAGGGATACCATATACCACGATTGATGGTCCCTTTCAAATATTTCAGAATCCTTTTAGTGGTTTCCATGTGACTTTCCTTTGGATTGGCTTGGAAACGAGCACAAACACCAACATAGAATGCAATGTCTGGTCTACTAGCAGTTAGATACAGTAAGGAACCAATTAATCCACGGTAATAAGATTGGTCAGCACATTTACCGTTTTCATCTGGATCCATTCTGTAAGTTGGTTGCATCGGTACGCTAGTAGACTTACAGGTTTTAATCCCGTACTTGTCTAGAAGATTTCTAGTGTACTTCGCTTGATTTATGAAAATCCCTTCAGGGGTCTGTTTTACTTGAAGACCAAGAAAGTAATTCATTTCACCCATCATGGACATCTCAAATTTACTTTGCATGAGTGTCGAAAAACTTTCACTCTGCTTTTTGTTAGGTGACCCAAAAATGATGTCATCTACGTAAATTTGAACGAGTAAAATGTCTTTCCCTTCTTGTCTTCTGAACAAGGTTCTATCGACCTTGCCCTTAGTAAAACAATTTTCTAATAGAAAGAGAGAGAGAGTACCATACCATGCTCTTGGAGCTTGTTTTAGTACGTATAAGGCTTTCTTCAATCTGTACACCTGGTTGCCTTTGACTTCGAAACCTGGAGGTTGTTCAACATACACTTCTTCCGCAAGAATACCGTTAAGAAATGCACTTTTAACATCCATTTGATATACAGTAAACTTCATGTGAGCAGCATATGCAAGGAACAATCGAATGGCTTCTAGTCTAGCAACAGGAGCATATGTTTCATCATAGTCTATGCCTTCAGCTTGTGAATAGCCTTGGGCTACTAGTCTAGCCTTATTCCTAACGACTATATCATTCTCATCTTTCTTATTCTTAAAAATCCATCGAGTGCCAACTACATTATGATGCTTAGGCCTATCGACAAGTTCCCAGATGTCGTTTCGAACAAACTGGTTCAACTCGTCTTGCATAGCGATGATCCAATTACTATCAGCCAATGCCTCTTTAACAGTGGTAGGCTCAATAGCAGAGAGGAAACAACACCAGCAAAACATAGTTGGACTAGGCTGTTCTTGTGACTCAAAGAGTTGTCGTCTAGTCTTTACACCAATAGTAGAGTCACCAATGATATTTTCAGTATCATGCGCAGATTTCCATATTTTTCTATTCTTAGCAGGAACACTATCATCATTTAAATCATGTACAACATCATGCATATCAACATCATTTGTATCATCAACAGATTTATCAAGAGTAGTAGAGTCAACTAGAGCAGGCATGTCAACTAGTCTAAAAGACTTACCTTGAGCACTTACCTTCTTTTTGTCATCAGACTCGAGAGCTTTCATGAATGGATTGTAGGCTTGAACGGATTCATATACCTCTGAATCTTTGTCAGATTCGATCGTTAGATCAGTCACTTTTTCACTGATCTTGTCGGCAGACGAGTCCTGTCGAGATTCATCGAAAACCACATGTGGTGTTTCTTCCACACAGAGAGTTGAGTAGTTGAATACCCTAAATGCCTTGCTAGTCGAGGAGTATCCCAAGAATATCCCCTCGTCTGCTTTGGCATCGAAAGCATTCAACTTGCTCTTTCCATTGTTGTGGATGAAACACTTACAACCAAATATATGGAAATATGAGATGCGGGGTTTTCTACCTTTCCAAACCTCATAATGTGTCTTGCCTAGAGCTTTGTTGATCGCGCTTATGTTTTGTGAATGGCATGCAGTATTGATAGCTTCTGCCCAAAACTTTTGAGGCGTGTTGTACTCGGCTATCATGGTTCTACAGGCTTCTTTGAGAGTTCGATTCCTTCTTTCTGCTACACCATTTTATTGTGGTGTCCTGGCTGCACTAGTAAGATGCTGGATACCACGTTTAGCACATAAATCTTTGATATAGCAATTAATGAACTCAGTTCCCTTGTCACTACGAATCTTGACAATGGACTGGTTCTTCTCAACTTGTAACTTCTTCAACAGTTCAGGCAGAAGTATTTGTGTATCTCTCTTCTTGTGTAGGAAGACTACCCAAGTAAACTTAGAATAGTCGTCTACAACAACAAGTGTGTACCTTCTACCATTCAAGGTTGGAGGAGTTATCGGACCATGAAGATCCATATGTAGGAGTTCTAGGACTCTACTAGTTGAGAGAGTAGGAATTGACTTAAAAGAACCTTTCACCTGTTTACCCTGTTGACAAGCCGTGCATACATGTGACTTGTAGTAAACTTCATTGAGAATACCTTCTACAAGGTAATCTCTGGCTATCTTATTAAGAACCTTAAAGTTTAGATGATAGAGGCGTCTATGCCAGAGCCAGCCAAGTTCTTTAGGATTCTTAGTAAGTAGACAAGTGTCCCTCGGACAACTGTTCCAGTTCACTATGTACACATTTCCTTGTCTTACGCCGACTAGTAGGACTGTGTGTGTCCTTTTGTCAATGATTTCACATTTGCGGCTCTTAAACTGCACCTTGTATCCACGATCACAAAACTGTGAAACAGAGAGTAAATTATATTTCAAACCTTCAACATATGAGACATCTTGAATCTCTACGTCTCCATTCCGGATGTAACCAAATCCTTTAGTGACAGCAGTGGAGCTATCACCAAATATCACTTTTGGTCCTTCTTGCTCATGGTAGCTTGATAAGAGAGCCTTGGTACCAGTCATGTGGTGCGAACAACCACTGTCTATGTACCAGAAGTGATCTGATCTTCAAAGAGAGTACTCAGCTGATCACAGTACTCAGCTGAACCCAGATAAGTAAATTGCAACATATTTTAAGTAAGAAATTGAAGTAAAATGTGCATGGAAACAACTGTGCTGATACACATCAGAACAGTACCATTGCCTTAGAATTATTTCTAAGTCAAGATTTGTTCAAAAAAAAATTAGTTTACTTATAGAGGCAATTAATACACTCCTCTATTCTTGACCTAATTTTAAAAGGTGTATTTATCAACACAAGTTGGCTCCAAATTGGAAATGAGTTTTATGAATCTGGAACGATTTCTTAAAATTACACTTTTCAATACTCAATCCAAACCACTCAACGTGTGAATCTAAATCAATCCAAGCCCTAGATTTGCTTTGATTTAGATTAAATGCGATCACATTAACTTCTTCTTCTTCATTACTTAAAATCTTTCTGCAAATTCTCTAAGTTCAAGTTTTCTCGATTCTCCTTACTCTTGCAACTGCACTTCTACATTTCTACACTATGGCGATTATTGATATTCTTAACGAAGAAAACGAAGTTGTAGGAACTTTTGATTCAACCAGATGGATTCGAGAGAAAGGAATTTTCGTTGAAAATTCAGTCTACTTCACCAGACGTCAAAAAGAAGAGAATCAAGCCATCCTCACCATGTGTGAAGAAAGCGGGCTGAGGAAGTACCTAGAATCGTTTCCCATGAAGGTTTACGAACCTGAGGCGATGGAATTCTTTCTACAGGTGCAAGGTGATACGAATAGCATCCGTTCGATAGTTTCTGGTCATAGGGTTGTCATCTCCAAAGAAACCCTTGGAATCGCGTTCGATTTACCAGACGGGCCAATCGATATTCTGAGCTATATGGCAGGGCAAGAAAAGGCTCGTGTGGGCAGATGGTTGAATGTTGACCCAGCAACTCTAACCAATTTGAAGAAGGAAATTCTTCCAGAAGGTCTTCAACTTTTGATGGACATAGCTGGAAAATGCATGTTAGGGCAACACTTCAGTCAAGATGCCCTCACTAATCTCAAAATTCGTATTATGGCCGCAATCACTGATCGAGTCGATGGTGACTGGCAAGGATTCATTTTGGGCCGACTGTTGGCTGAAAGAGAAAAGGTGTTGTTTGATGAAGACACCCGAGAATTTTCCATTAAATCCTGGATGAGTTTTGGAAGTAAATTGAGCATCTTATTGCCTCAATTAGCTGAGAAGAAGGTGGATTGGAGTCTTCCGAAAAGATTTCATCAGGGCAAGTTTTTGTTCAAGAAAGAGTCTGTCAAATTTGAACAAGAACAGAGGAATCGTCCTCAACCTCAAGAATCTGGTAGTTCGATGTTCCGTTCTGACAATGATGAGCCGGAAATGAGATCGAAGGCTAGGCATGATCCTCACAGAGCTGGATTAAGAAGAGGTAGATCAGCTAGGGCCATTCCTGAAAAATCAGAAGAGTCTGTTGCTGCTGCGAATGAGTCTTCTGTGGAACAAGAGGTAAGTTCTTCGAGCCTCATTCTTTCACATAAGAGAACTAAAGTTTCTGGTGTTCTTAGACCCAGAAGAGTCTTCAAGAACACTACCCCTTCTCCCTCAACCTCTCATTCTATCCAAGCCCAACCCCTTGAAGCTGAGCCCTCCTGTTCTGAGGAGTCAGTTCACTACTCTCCTATTCGACAGAACACTCCTCACTCAACCCCTCAGAACACTTCTTTTCATTCCACTCCCCAATCGAGTCCTCACCAAAATCCCACTCCTCATTTCTCTCCTGAACCTGAACCAGTTCATGATCACTCTACTGAACATGAACATATACCTTCCTCTAAACCAATTGAGATTACATCTTCTCCTGAAACTGAAATCATACAGCCAGATTCAGTGTTCTTGATGGACTATCCAGTTTGTGATAAGGAAGAGAGGATAAGATTTAAGTTGAGAAATGCTCTTCTCAAAAGCTTTCATGGTTTAGATGACAGCACTAGATCCTTTGAGCAACTTCTAAGGATAGGTACTTGGGTATATCTTAGAAGAAGAGGTCTAGATGAGTTGATGATTGTTGCTGAAGGTATGAGTGGTTTATCTGTGTTCCATGACTGGGAACAAGAACAGAGAGAAGCTGCAGATGTTAATTCATACACTGAATTATTCACTCTTGAGTCTGTTATTCAGTTGATTGAAAGAATAACAGGTTGCAAGTTGTCACCCCCCCAATTTTCATAAATGTAGATTTTGCATAAAAACCCGACAATTTTAAAATAAAGGGACATGAACTGAAATTTTTAACTAAATAAATGAGTTTTATAAACTTACATACTAATAATATTAAATGACAAGCAGCGGAAAACTCAAAAGAATCTTTAATTTAAATTACTAATTGTAACAAATCTCTACTATATCACAAAAAAGCTTAATACATATATAAACTAATCACGATTGGTTTTACTAAATAATTGTTTTATCATCCACCGCGTCTCCTCGCCATCAACTCGTCAATCTGAATCTAAATATAAATCTGAAATGTTAAATGTATGGTATGAGCAAACCACTAGCTCAGTGAAGTCACTTTGACAATATTAAATACGACATACGAATAAAATGTGTAGCACATAAAATCACGTAATTCACAAAAAGTCAAATAAGCACCTTTCATCTCACATAAGCATTTTTCATCGTACTTTTGATTAATTATTAATTACATTTCACGGTTATCCCAAGGATCTCTTTTAAATCCCACTAGGTCCCCCTCAAAGACCTCTTTTCAGTCCCGAGTTCTTTTCTTGTGCACGGCGGATTCCCCAGAGATCTCTCTTCAATCTTAGGTTCACCGAGGACCTCTCTTCAGTCCCGGGCCTCTTTTAAGCCCCTGGCCTTTCATAATCTTTTACATTCAAATATTCACTCACATTCAAATAACATCACAATGCATATAAACATTTCATTCATATGAAGCAGCTAATAAAAGCAAAGAAACCACACATAGAATTAATATCGCCACATTCAAATCATGTTATATAATAGATAAACAATCTATTCATACGAAATATTTAATAAAGACAAAGTAAACCACACCTTAAACCTTGATTGCACTTGCCGTAGTAAAATAATTAATTGTGCTTTATGGAGCACGTCTCTTGCAACATAAAATAATAATATTAACATTTCTTAAGATCATTACTTACAAATATATATTTCATGCTAAAATCTTATCTAATGTGAAGAAACGTGTTGATTTACTTAATATTATTCTAAAACCTGGATTCTAACAAAAAAAATATATATATATATATATATATATATATATATGAGTACGTGAGTATATAAATATCACTCTGCAAAAGTTAAAAGTCATTACAAAACTAAATTTTGGCTTATTTAGAATGAGAAGAGATTTGAATAAATATTTCAAATTAAGGCTTGAATGGACCGTGATCACAATTGTTTGAGTTTTAAAACTAGTGATGAAATCTAATTAATTTTTGACACACTGTAATTAAAAAAATGAATTAATAATCAACCCTAAAACATATGGCCTTATGGGCCATTAGTAATTTATTAACGAGTGGAAATCAAAATAATTTTAACCAGTGATTTTGTCATATTACAGATCTTATTTAAGAAAAACAATTTGTAAAGAATCACCAAAGTTTTAATATCAACAAGATAGCATGAAAGTATTTTATATGTAGTATCACGATAAAAAGAAACTGAATTGACTAAAAGAGAGGGGAAGAAAATACCGTGTGTTCGTGGGGAGGAGGCTGATTGAAAATTTTAGATTCTATAAAAATTAGGGTAAATCTAATATATATATGTATATTCGAATTTGGCTTGGGCTTGAAATAAGATTAGGGTTTAAATTCTTAAAAGTCTAAATTTAAACTGGCTTAAAATATTTATTTTTAATGGACTAAAATTTATAATATAACTTTAAAATAAACAAAATAAATAATTCTACATATAAATTATAAATTTTACGGGTATTACATCCTCTCCCACTAATAAAAATTTCGTTCTCGAAATTACACTCGAATTTAGTGAATATAATGCATAATAAGACTTTAATAAAATCAACTATAATTCCAAAGTCTAAAAGTAATACCCATGTCTTCATAAAACTAAATGCCCTGTAAAAAAAAAATGTAAGCAAATAACAAAACAACACAACTAAAGTCATTTCCCATTTCTCATATTTCATCACATTATACGATTATTAAACACATATAATCACGTACCTTGTTGAGCTGGAGCGGGAGGCGACGATGGACGATCTTTACTTTCTAAAATTTTATATTGTTAAACAAAACTCTTTAAAAAATTGAATCTTAAAGTATTTTTTCTTTTTCTTTTAACAAGTCTACAAGAAGTTGTCAAGAACGTAGACCTGCTCTAATACCACTCTGTCACGCCCCAATTTTCATAAATGTAGATTTTGCATAAAAATTCGACAATTTTAAAATAAAGGGACATGAACTGAAATTTTTAACTAAATAAATGAGTTTTATAAACTTACATACTAGAATGGACTCAGGCGAAGCGGGTCATCGCAGGGTCGGGGGAGAGAACAATGCCCGTCTGTGGGGCGTGGCACCCACCTCCGCAAGGGAGGTTGAAAATTAATTTCGATGCGGCTTTCTTCTCGGATTCTGGACAAACGGGTGTCGGAATGGTGATACGCGACGAGCAGGGGGAGTTCATGGTGGGCCGAACTGTAATGCTTCCTTGTGTTTTGCGAGTCGAGGTTGGTGAAGCCGTGGCATTGATGGAAGCTTTGGAGTGGATTAAAAATCTGGGCATAAACAATGTGATTGTGGAGGGGGATTGCAAACTGGTAATTGATGCTGTAAACTCTAGTAATGCCTCTTATACTGTTGTAGGAGACTATATCATTTACTGTCAAAATCTTTTAAAGGAGATGCCCTTGGTAGATGTTAGGTTTGTGAAAAGGGGTGCCAATAGCATGGCACACGATTTTGCTCGAGTTTCTCGATTGTATGGGAACTCTTTTTGCTGGGTCGACCCACCAAGTTTTGTGGTTGGACTTCCTGTCACTCAATGCGTTTGCAATAATGAAAACTAACCTTCATGGTTTTCAAAAAAAATAAACTTACATACTAATAATATTAAATGACAAGCAGCGGAAAACTCAAAAGAATCTTTAATTTAAATTACTAATTGTAACAAATCTCTACTATATCACAAAAAAGCTTAATAAATATATAAACTAATCACGATTGGTTTTACTAAATAATTGTTTTGTCATCCACCACGTCTCCTCGCCATCAACTCGTCAATCTGAATCTAAATCTAAATCTGAAATGTTAAATGTATGGTATGAGCAAACCACTAGCTCAGTGAAGTCACTTTGACAATATTAAATACGACATACGAATAAAATGTGTAGCACATAAAATCACGTAATTCACAAAAAGTCACATAAGCACCTTTCATCTCACATAAGCATTTTTCATCGTACTTTTGATTAATTATTAATTACATTTCACGGTTATCCCAAGGATCTCTTTTAAATCCCACTGGGTCCCCCTCAAAGACCTCTTTTTAGTCCCGAGTTCTTTTCTTGTGCACGGCGGATTCCCCAGAGATCTCTCTTCAATCTTGGGTTCACCGAGGACCTCTCTTCAGTCCCGGACCTCTTTTAAGCCCCTGGCCTTTCATAATCTTTTACATTCAAATATTCACTCACATTCAAATAACATCACAATGCATATAAACATTTCATTCATATAAAGCAGCTAATAAAAGCAAAGAAACCTCACATAGAATTAATGTCGCCACATTCAAATCATGTTATATAATAGATAAACAATCTATTCATACGAAATATTTAATAAAGACAAAGTAAACCACACCTTAAACCTTGATTGCACTTGCCGTAGTAAAATAATTAATTGTGCTTTATGGAGCACGTCCCTTGCAACCTAAAATAATAATATTAACATTTCTTAAGATCATTACTTACAAATATATATTTCATGCTAAAATCTTATCTAATGTGAAGAAACGTGTTGATTTACTTAATATTATTCCAAAACCTGAATTCTAACAATATATATATATATATATATATATATATATATATATATATATGAGTACGTGAGTATATAAATATCACTCTGCAAAAGTTAAAAGTCATTACAAAACTAAATTTTGGCTTATTTAGAATGAGAAGAGATTTGAATAAATATTTCAAATTAAGGCTTGAATGGATCGTGATCACAATTGTTTGAGTTTTAAAACTAGTGATGAAATCTAATTAATTTTTGACACACTGTAATTAAAAAAAAATGAATTAATAATCAACCCTAAAACATATGGCCTTATGGGCCATTAGTAATTTATTAACTAGTGGAAATCAAAATAATTTTAACCAATGATTCTGTCATATTACAGATCTTATTTAAGAAAAACAATTTGTAAAGAATCACCAAAGTTTTAATATCAACAAGATAGCATGAAAGTATTTTATATGTAGTATCACGATAAAAAGAAACTGAATTGACTAAAAGAGAGGGGAAGAAAATACCGTGTGTTCTTGGGGAGGAGGTTGATTGAAAATTTGAGATTCTATAAAAATTAGGGTAAATCTAATATATATATGTATATTCGAATTGGGCTTGGGCTTGAAATAAGATTAGGGTTTAAATTCTTAAAAGTCTAAATTTAAACTGGCTTAAAATATTTATTTTTAATGGACTAAAATTTATAATATAACTTTAAAATAAACAAAATAAATAATTCTACATATAAATTATAAATTTTACGGGTATTACACAAGTATTCGATGGTTAAGTCTACTGATGTAGATATTGATACTAATGTCAACATGGAAGCTGATGATGCTGATGTCAGAGATTCTGATAATCAAGCTGCATATGAAGCTGACATGGAAGCTGATTATGAAGTTGATACCAATGCAACAGAGATGTTTGAGAACACTGTTGTTCCTGAAGAAACTGAAGTCTTAGTGGAACAAGATTTGAGTGCTGATGTGTTGGAAAACACACCAGTCATTGCTGCTGAGAATACTGTGCTTAATGAGACTGTAAGAGATGTTCCTACTGAGACAAGGCAAGATAATTCTAGCTTTGAGATGTTGAAAAAGCAGAATGAAGAGTTACAAAGCAAGCTGGAGGCTACCTTGAAACAATTTCAACAAGCCACTGAGAAATTGGAAAGTTTGACTGCTGTTAATTCATATGACAAGATAATGGAATTTATAATGTCAAAGATCTATGATCTGCATAGATTACAAGAGAAGAAACTTTCTACTGAATTGCAAAAGAAAGTAGACCTACTTTTGACACCCTTGAGAGATTGGCAAGATGAAGCCAAAAAGGGGGAAGATAAAGTGATAAAAGTGATGGAGCAGACTCAAACTCAACAAGCCCAGTTGGTTGTTAGTCAAGATGAGCTGAAAGCTAGTATTGATGATTTGAAAGAAGAAATCATTAGTTTGGAATTAAGACAACAAAATCCTGATTCTGAATCTCATGCTACTCAGAAAATCATTGCTGAATCTTCTTCTGGAAAAAGAAAAAGGAAACTTATTTTAGAAGATGAAGAAGAGGCTGAACAGAATGGAAGGATTACCAGGTCTAAGAGCAAGTTGAAACATGTTGTTTCTGATAATAGGCCAAGTGATGTGCAGATGGCTGAAGCAGTTGAGAAGCATAATCAGATGCTTGCTCAGAAGAAAATTGAGATGGCTGAGAAAAGAACAGATGAACAGATTAGAAAGCAAAAGATGAAAGATGCAGAAGTTGCAAGGAAAAAGTTTGATAATTAACTCGCATTGAAAAGGAAAATGAAGTCTAAGTCTGTTGGAACTGTTCTGGATGAAGAATTCATGGAATTTGTGGTTGATCCAGAAGATATGGAATACTGGAATAATTTGAAAAGGAAATGGCAGATTGCTAATTTCATAGTGAAGAAATTTGGTGATCATTCTAGCAAGGAAGATGAATATTCTGACTTTGATGAGTTCATGATGAACATTGCAAGGAATTTTTGGGAGCATATATTGTTATTAGCTGCTGGTGCAGGAATTCAAATCTTATGTCCTGAAGAACCTGTATGGGATCCTCCAAGATTAGAGAATGGAGAACCTGATCTGATTGAAGTTGGAAACATAATCTCACAGATTATTCAAGATGAAGGAATAACTGATCATAAGCACATGATGGATATCAAGAACAGAATGTACTTGGCATTCAGAATTCCAAATGAAGATTGAAGATGAAGGACTATGCTGAAGAGATAACATTTCTTAACCTTATCTTTATTTCTTTATTTGATATTTCTGTGATTATGTGACTTAGTGGTAATATGTGATATATCTGATCTTATTTTGAGTATTAATCTGATTTTGTTTTGATGAATTAATATGAATGACTATATATCTTAATTATTGATCTGTGAATGTTTAAGTAGTTTTGGCTTCATCAAAAAGGGGGAAATTGTTGGGATATGAATCCTATAAACAATGTTCTAATTGATGATTATATGTTTTGATGGCCAAAAACAACTTTAGAGTTAATGATATATGTGATTATATGTTGTTCTATGTGAGTTATATGAGATAAGTTTACTGATCTTAATGTGATATGAAGTTTAAGTTTACTGATCTTAGTATTTTACTAATCTGATATATGAACTGTTTAAGAACTAAGCTGATGAATGAATTGTATAGACAGCGTATAGTATAGGACTTAGATGTACTCATCTGTATGTAGTTCAGTTGATGTATAGATAGGTTTTATATTTGTAAAGTTGTATTCTATTGTATTCAGCATTGTAATAGTTAGAATAGTAGATTAGATTGAAGGAAGAAGACTAAGAGATATCAGAAGACTACTTCAGAGAATGAAGAGATCAAGAGAAGTATGTTTGAAGGAAGCTGAACAGTTTTGGAAGAACTGTGCTGACTGACCAAGAGCAGTAAAACTAAGAAGAGTAGTTTACTGTGCTGAGTTGGTTTATTTGAAGAATAAGTTTGGATGACTTATTTAAGGCGTAACTGAAGATATATATGAAGATATGCTGACTTGGAAAGATAAGATAAGTTGGTTATAAAAAGAAAGAAGTTACAACAAGAAACGGTTATGAGTTAGTTGAGAGTTAGTTCACAAACTGCTAACTGTCGTACTAGATCTTATAAATACCGTGTGATCTTCTACTTGAAAAGACTACTGATACAATTGCTATTCAAGAGCAATCAAGAAGCATTCAAGTATTCAAGCACTCACAGAGTCAAGAAGATCGTACTGAAGAAAAGCCACAGAACTGAAGAGAAGAATCAAAGGCTATTACTAGAGAAGTTTTACTTTTCGTTTTAAGTTTGTATTGTGTAAACAAGTGTGCTAGTTACTTGTGAAATTACTAGTTGATCGAAGATATATACCTGGTGGTATAATCGACAAGATCGAAGTCTTAATCTTGGGACTCTAAACAACAAGTACTCAAGGAAGAAGAGTAATAAAACATCGCAACTGGAGTTGTGAGAGTGGATGTAGACATTTGTCGAACCACTATAAAATCTTGTGTTCTTTACTGTTTGTTTTGATTATCTGTTTTATATTTATTTAACCAAGAACAGTAAGTTTTCTAAGAAAAGATTTAAAGAAAAGTTGAGTATAAAAGCTAACTGTTAGTACTGAGCTGATTTTAAGAACAGTACTGTACAGAACACATTTCCGCACTTAAACTCTGATATTTTGATAGAATTTGAAAAGTCTATTCACCCCTCCCCTCTAGACTTTTTCTTAGCTTACTCAATCTTAACTCAACTTTTGGGACCAACAAATTCAATCAACAATCAAACACAAATAAAACAGTAAGTAATCAACACACGAATTTTATAGTGGTTCGACAACTTGTCTACATCCACTCTCACAACTCCAGTCGTGATATTTTATTAAATTATCTTGTGGCTTTAAGTCCCAAGAACTAAGACTTCGATCTTTTCGAATATATCACCAGATATATCTTCGATCTAACAATTAGTGATTTAATAAGCAACTAGCAAGCTTAATCAAAACTAAACAATAAAGAAAACTTCTCTATTTCCGTAAGCCTTCTTCTTAATTTGAACTTGTCTTCTCTGGCTTCTTCAAACTTCTTCTTGAACTTTGCTTCGAACTCTGAGAGTTTTTCTTGCTTTAGAATTCTTCAGTACGCTTCAATATTCACGATATCAGTAGTCTTCAACGTTTGAATGTCTTCATGTATTTATAGACTTCTCTTCACAAGAATCCAACAACCTTTTCTTGATAACTAACTTCATAACCGTTTCTTCTTTAATCTTTATCTTCAAATACGTTGGTTATTATGTTATGATATGTAACAACTTCATATCTTCTATACAACAATCTAAGCTTATCATAAAATCCTAATTAAACTTTTCTTTTCAGTACTTAGTTTATATTCAACATTGATTTTTACTTGTCTGATCTTGTGCCATAAGACGACTTCCATAACTAGATCAATCAACACTTAGAAATATATTCAAGTTCTCTTTTTGGCTTATCAAAACTCATCTCATCATCAAATAGAACTTGTCTTAGAATTCATATCCCAACACCTACTCACTATCACAGATTCTATATGGAAGATGCTCATTCCAAAGAAGATGGAAATAGACAATTTGAGGTTGTCTCTCCAACGGACATAACCTCACTTTGCTCTATAAATACTGAAGTTTGGAAACCATTGAAAGCATCCAACCAGTCAAGGAAACTACAAGCTCTATAGCATAAAAGCTTTCAAGCTCTCACAAGAATACATCATTCTTAGTTTCCAAAACACTTCACTACCCATCTAAGCTGAATTCATTGTATATCAATCAAAGCTTAGAGAGATATTCTACCCTTATACAGTTCTTCATTGTAAAGGATATCTCACCCTAGTTGCAAGAAAAGTTAGAAGAGTTGTTGTAGAAGTGTGAGAACTAGAACTGTCAAGTAAAGTACAGTTTAGTTCGAGTAGAGTGAGTATTAGGACTCAGAATTTTTAGGGATCAAGGCACTAAGAAGTAGTGTGGTTGATCAGTGAACCTTGACACTATAAAATAAGTTAATTCCAAGTGAAGGAATTATTTTGTTAAACCAGGGAAGTGGATGTAGGAGTTTGAGTCTCTGAACCACTATAAATCTTTTTGTTATTTACATACTACCATTTCATTCAAGTAACACATTCATACACTGCACACAAAGTTGATCTTCAAAAGATATAATTCACAAACTGTTTAAAACTGTTTTGGGACAAGTCCCCTGAAAACCAGTCAAGTGTTAAGAAGTATTTTAGAACTTAAAGGAGTTTAAATATAAAGGGTCAACCATAATTCCCGCACATATAACTTACCTAGATAGTTATTCAACTGATTACTTAATAGTTCTCAGTAGTTTAATTATCTAAACTAAGTTATACATACTCAAAGAGGTTGACTAGATAACTCTCCTGATAACCTAATTTGTTTTAAAAGAAAAGAGTTTGCAAGAACAAGTTCATTCCCCCCCCCCCCCCAATACTCTTGTGTCATACTCCTTTCAAGACCAACAAGTGGTATCAGAGCAGGGGTTCAAAGACCACTGCTTCTAAAAATCCATCTTGATTTTCAAAACCAGATTTAAGTGTGGTCACTGAACTGATCTTTCTTAAAAACTCATTCATACATACTCTGTGCTTAATTATATACATTTGCAAATATGCCTAACAATGTAGTTGCTGGAGATGTTGTAAAAACTATCAACAACATGGGTCCTAACCCAGTCAATCACATATCTCATCACAAACTACCAATGTTCTCAATAGAGAATTATGACTTCTAGAAGATAAGGATGAAAGTCCATCTTGCCTGTCTTCATGATGAGATGTTAAGAGTTATCACTAAAGGGCCATTCACTTTTACCAAGGCAAATCCAAAGCTCACAGCTACTCAAAAGGCTGACCCCAGAGAGATTTTGCCCAAAGATGAAGATGACTTCACTGCTGAAGAGAGAAAAAGGCACAATTTGAATTATCTGGCCATGAACACTCTATCAGACAATTCCTGATGCTGTCATGGGAAGAGTCTACCACTGCACAACATCCAAAGAAATTTGGGACACCCTTGCAATTATGTGTGAGGGTACAAACAAGACCAAAGAGACCAAGCTCTAAGTTGTTGTGCAGAAATATGAACAATTCACACTGGAATCTAATGAGACCATTGATCATCTTGCTGGTAGATTCATAGATATAATGAATGAAATCAATTCATTGGGCAAGGTTTACTCCAAGAGAGAGGTGGCACTCAAAATTTTAAGAAGTCTCACTCCAAAGTGGGACGTATACTCTGTAATGATGTACAACACAAAAAATCTCTCTACCATGCCCATGCTACAAGTCTTCTTAGAACTCAAAGTCTATGAATTTGATCTCAACAGAAGAAGGCCATGTGAGGAACCTTCAACATCAACCAAATGAGTGGCCTTTAAAGCCAAATCAGTTGAACCTGAAATGCAGACCACTCCAAGATCATCAAAGTCAGTTTCCAAAACTGAAATGAAGGAAGAGCTAGCCCTCATAGTTAGAAGATTTGAGAAGCTCAACTCCAGATTTGGTAGATACAAAAAGTTCTACCAAGATAACAAGGTCAGGAGAAGATACAACTCTCCTGAAGCCAAGGCTGAGGACAAAAGGCCTGAAAAAAGAAGATCAGAAGACAAGTACTCTGATAGAAGAAAGTCCAACAGAGCTGAACCTTCATCATCCAGAAGGAAAGAGGAAACCAAGAAAGATGATGATAAAGACCTGTGCTACAACTGCCAAAAGAAGGGGCACTTTCAGTATGATTGCCCTGAACTCAGCTCAAAAGAGAGGAAAGAAAGACAGGCCAAAAGAGATAGAAGACTCAACAACAGAAGCCATAATGGCTGGTGATGAGTCTCAAAGTGATGAGAGCTTTAATTCCTCTAACGGTGGACTGTTTTCCAACAGTGATGATGATGATGTGTGCAACATGGCATTAGAAGATGATGAGATATGTTCTTCATCTAGTTCATCATCAATTGATTCACTAGAAGCTAATGATGTCAACCTGAAACTATCATTTGGAAAGTTGATGGAGGACTTCACTAGATTACAAGAACTTCATGATAATATTGTGAGAGAGAATGATGTGTTATATTCTGAAGTTGCAAAACTCTCTCAAGTTGAATTTGTAGTTGACATCAAATCTACTGAGTTGTATTACCAAATCGTGAGAGAACTTGATGAAGTATCTCTCAGGGTAGTTGACCAACAAAAACAGATTGATGAGCAAATGCTTATTCAGAAGAGAAAAGACTTTGAGCTTAAAATCTTACAAACTAAATTTGAAAATCTCTCTCATGAATATGATGTTCTGAAATTGAGTGAAAAGAGCCTGAAAAATAAGATGTCTGCTCTAAATAAATCCTCTAGAGCAATAAAGGAAATTCAAAGCTTCCAAAGACCTATGGCTGAAAAGAGTGGACTTGGGTATGATCCATTCGAATCTTCACATTTTCTTAGTGTTGCTTCAACAAGTAACACTAAGAAAATCTTTGTTAAATCATTGGCACAACAAGATGAAAATGAATTGATTCAACCACTGAACAAAGAAAAGGACAAATAAATGAAGTGCCCACTCAAGTAATCAGCAGACCAAGTCCATACCTAAGAAAATGGCCAAAGTCTCTGAATACAAAAGAAATGGTGTTCAGTAGAGTAGACCCAATGGAAGGGCAACTCCCCTGAAAAACATTCAGAGAGGTTGTCCAAAACATGTTCAGCCAAGGCCAACTCACATGAGAGAACCTCAGTTGAACAAGCTCCTAGAGGGTACAATAAAATGAGACAACCAAAACCCTTCATGCCAAAGGGAAAATGTCATCTTAATGCCCATCCTTAAAGATTTCATCAAGCTGCACAAAGACCTAATAAGGTCATGAAAAATGTTCACTCTCCTGATACTTACAAGGTTGACACTTTCACACATTCTTTCCCATATGCATTTAAGGGAAAAATTGTGTATGTTGATGAAAGAGGAAAACAACTTAGCACCTTGAATCAATCAGGGTTATTAGGCAATTTTGGGTTACTAAAGGTACAGCTAACCTCTCAGGACCCAAAATTCAAAGGGTACATAAAGCTTAATCATTGCAGGTACCAAAGGGCCACAAGAAGAAAATGAGTTTGGATAAAAAAGACAACATGGTACTTGGACAGTGGATGTTCAAGACACATGATTGGAAACAAATCACTCCTCACTGATCTCATTGAACAAGAAGGTCTTAATGTAACATTTGGAGACAGCTCACAGGCTACAACAAAAGGTTATGGTACCTTAATCATTGGTAATGTTAAGGTAACCAATGTATTATATGTGGCTGGTCTCAAGTATAATGTTCTCAGCATAATTCAGTTCTGTGATAAAGGATATAATGTTGAGTTCTCAAGTGACACATGCTTAATTAAAAATAAGACAACTCAACAGATTCTACTGACTGGCATAAGAAAAGGAAATGTATATTTTGCTGACTGGAACATGTCTACTGATGCTACATGTTTCATTGCTAAAAGCTCAAATGAGCAGAGTTGGTTATGACATAAGAGGCTAAACCACCTGAACTTTAAATCCATGAACAAATTAGCAAAAAATGCATTAGTAAAAGGGCTGTCAAATGAAATATTCATAAATGGAAGAAAATATACATTAGTAGTAGTAGATGACTTCACTAGATACACTTGGGTAATATTTCTCCTTAATAAGAAGGAAACACAAGTCAAACTCCCTGAGTTAATGAAGAGACTGTCAAATGAGAAAAACCTTAGTATTATCAAGATCAGATCTAACAAAGGCACTAAGTTCATACATTCATAATATTAATGAGTATTGCATTGAAAATGTAATAGCCCATAAAACTTCAGCGGCTAGAACACCTCAAAATTTTAGGGTAGCTGAAAGAAGAAATAGAACCCTTAAAGAAGCTGCTAGAACCTTAATTGCTGAATCTAAACTGCCTAAGAGGTTTTGAGCTGAAGCTATAAATACTTCATGTTATACTCAGAATAGATGTCTAATCACTAAAGGTCAAGGAAAGACCCCATATGAACTCTGGAAGGGAAGATTGCCTAAAGTATCTTACTTTCATGTATTTGGTTGTAAGTGTTTCATTCACAACAATGGGAAATAACAATTGAAAGTTTTTGATAGCAAAGCTGATGAAAGAATATTTCTTAGATATTCCCAAATCAGTAGAGCATTCAGAGTCTACAATTGTAAATCTCTTCTTGTGGAAGAAACACCTCGTGTTGTTTGATGAAACTATTTATGAGAACAAGGATATAACCTTGGATTTAGAAGATATCACACAAAGGACAACCAGAATAAGCTTAAGAGATAAAGATACTCTATTCACTGAAGTTGTCTAACCAAACCTCATTGAAAATCAAACAGTGGACAACTCACCTGATGGCAACCCACCTGATGCAAACCCCACTGAAGGATTGATGAACTGATTGACCCAATCCCAGTTCATAATCAGGTAATAACTACCAATGAAGAAGCAGATCCAATATTTAAGGGGGAACTAATATAATTGAAAATGTCAATGTTCCTGACATTGATGACAATTCCCCTGAATATGATCCTGAATTTTATGATCCTAGTGAATAAATATTACTAACATGAATAAATATGGAGAGATTAATTAAGATAAAATTTTCTAAAACTTAGGTTTCATAATTTATTTATTTTTTGTAAAATCGCTAAAAGAAATTATTAAAAGATAGATGGAGTAGTATTTTTGCCCGACTGAAAAGGGAAATTAATCTTTGTTAATCGAGGAGGGCAATGGAATTTTCGTTCATTGAAAATGGAAATTAAAAAAAAAAAAAAAAAAAAAAAAAAACCACTTCATAAAAAATTGTATGACAGATGAACATGTACGAAATGTGTTGTTTAATGTCAGGATACAAATATAGTAAATTGTATGATTTCAGATGTAGTTAAAAAAAATTGAGACTCACAATTTATTTACTCTCCAAACACTATCTTCAATAGGTGCAGTTAAAATATTTAATAATTTAGAGGTTCATAATTTTTCTTACAGCGTTAAAAGTAGTCGTAAAAAGAAATCACCTACTCCTATATATATCATTTTCCATACCTCACTTCTTTAAATTTTACAATTTGATGAATCGTTATATTTTTCAGTCAATAAAATCATTTTTTATAAAAGAAACACGGTAAACCAATTAATTTAAACACCTGCAAATATGCATAAAAGAAGGTGATAAAAATAAGGTAAACATATTTTTATTAAAAATTTGGGTTACAACTCTCGTTGATCTCTTGATTCTAAACATATGTGGTACCGGCGTCGCTGAACATATGTGGTACCGGGGTCTCAGCGACGTGTTCCGAATTTACCTACAATTTAGTGGTAGGGCGGATTTTGATTTGACCTACAATTTAGTGGTAGGGAGTTGATGGAGTCGTTTGTGACTTATTCCACCTGCCTACTTAAATTCTATTTTCACACTCTTATTTATAAGAGATGAATGACTTAGAGAGCAAGAAAAACATATTAAAAAATCCTAAAAATAAGAAAGAGATAATTACTCAATGTTGGAGATATTATTTTATATTCTTATCTCCAAAACTAGGAGACACATTCAAAATTTAATAAAATTTTAGTGTCTACAAACACATTTAAAAATGTAGTAGTAAATTTTTGTATTGGAGTCTCAATGCTTAAAATCACAAACTCAAATCCTCCTATTTAAATGAAATATATCAAATCAATATTCTTGATATTAAAGTGTAAAGTTGATGAACCTGATTTGTAATTTATGTAAACATTTTTTTTAAACGTATTTTGCATAAAAATAAAATAAAAAACATAAAAACTTATATGCAATATGACATACATGCAATATTGATCAATTAAGTCAATTGGACTGAAAATATTGATTTATTAAGTCAATTGACTGAAAATATATATTATTGGGCCTCCATTAATTAATTGAGTTTATTGACATTATAGACCAAGATCCTAGCCCATATTTTAATTCAAGACAAAAATTATTGATATTACAATTTAAGACAAATCCATACTTGACATTCCTAATATGCCCTCTAATCAATATATTAAAATAATTAATAGGTCTTTTACTCATAATTCCAGTAACGGCGGTGGACTTTAAGGATCACCTATTATTTGATATTTAAAATTTCTCTGTTATTTATTTAATTTATACACTATAAATTATCTTTATATTATTATACATTAATTATATAATGAAATAACGTTTATTATATGTAAAATCTCTTATCTTCAATGTTGTTCGAATAAAGTGTAATTTCAGTATTTACAAAATATTAAACAAATATTTAAAATTTGTATTATTTAACATTTTTAATTAAAGTACATGTAAACTATCATTTTATAAATAGGACTTATGCGTTTGTTATATTACAAGTATTGTTTATCAAAGCTATGCATATAATATAATATATGTATTATTATATGCATATATTGATATATATGATCTATCCTGTGACATATACTCCTATATGCGCACCCATTGTTGCATTGTAGTATGCCTGTTTTTTTAACAAAACTTATACTTAAAAATTACTAACATATATATCTTTTGTTGGTACCGTTTTAATTTTCTAAATAGGTTTAATTAAAATAATTATATATTCAACGAAGATCATGTTTTTCTTGGTCTTTATTTATTTTATGTATTCTATCTTATATTATTATTAATTGTTTACATATTTATATCATTCTGCATAGTGTTTTTGCATATTAAAAGGTATATGCTTCTATGAGGTGCATATATATACATATCATAGACTTATATAAAGCACTTATATTATGTTTTATACAATTACAACATCGCATAGTTTTGAAAAATATATTCTATTTTAATTAGAAATTAAATCACATATATTTTTAAAGTCATCCAAACTTAATTCATGTTCATAATATAATGAGTTATTTATGAATATTATATTCTATACTAATTATGTTGTTATATTTATACTCAGAGAAATTCTACACGTTATATATCGTCATATATATATTGATATATATGATCTATCTTATGACATATAATCATATATGCGCACTCATTGTTGCATTTCATTTTGACTGTTTTTTTAACAATACTTATACTTAAAAATTTATAAAATATATTCCTTTTGTTGGTACCGTTTTAATTTTCTAAGTAGGTTTAATTAAAATAATTATATATTCAATGAAGATCATGTTTTTCTTGGTCTTTATTTATTTTATGTATTCTATCTTATATTATTATTAATTGTTTACATATTTATATCATTCTGCATAGTGTTTTTGCATATTAAAAGGTATATGCTTCTATGAGGTGCATATATATACATATCATAGACTTATATAAAGCACTTATATTATGTTTTATACAATTACAACATCGCATAGTTTTGAAAAATATATTCTATTTTAATTAAAAATTAAATCACATATATTTTTAAAGTCATCCAAACTTAATTCATGTTCATAATATAATGAGTTATTTATGAATATTATATTCTATACTAATTATGCCGTTATATTTATACTCAGAGAAATTCTACACGTTATATATCGTCATATATATATTGATATATATGATCTATCTTATGACATATAATCCTATATGCGCACTCATTGTTGCATTTCATTTTGACTGTTTTTTTAACAATACTTATACTTAAAAATTAATAAAATATATTCCTTTTGTTGGTACCGTTTTAATTTTCTAAGTAGGTTTAATTAAAATAATTATATATTCAATGAAGATCATGTTTTTCTTGGTCTGTATGTATTTTATGTATTCTATCTTATATTATAATTAATTGTGTACATATTTATATCATTATGCATAGTTTTTTTAATCAACAGAATGCATATATCATGGTATGTGCATACATGGAATGCATATTCTGTCTTATATATACTCTTCTCTTGCATTCGAACCACTATATGCAATAAGACAAGTTTGTATATTGTAATGCTTTCTTTGATACTTATAAATCAACAACAACTCAAAATTTCAGTATATTGGTAGAACAACATTCCTAGTTTTTCAAAACATAAAAAAAATAAAAAAACAAGCACGAAAACATTGTTCTAAATCCATGATAAAACAACCAATATACCAAGTTTAACAAAACTAAAAACCAAGCAGGACTCTTCTGTTGCATTCGAACCACTATATGCAATAAGATAAGTTTGGATATTGTAATGCTTTCTTTGATACTTATACATCAACAACAACTCAAAATTTCAGTATATTGGTAGAACAACATTCCTAGTTTTTCAAAACACAAAAAAAACCAAAAAAAAAGCACGAAAACATTGTTCTAAATCCATGATAAAACAACCAATATACCAAGTTTAACAAAACTAAAAACCAAGCAGGACTCTTCTGTTGCATTCGAACCACTATATGCAATAAGACAAGTTTGGATATTGTAATGCTTTCTTTGATACTTATACATCAACAACAACTCAAAATTCCAGTATATTGGTAGAACAACATTCCTAGTTTTTCAAAACACAAAAAAAAAACCAAAAAACAAGCACGAAAACATTGTTCTAAATCCATGATAAAACAACCAATATACCAAGTTTAACAAAACTAAAAACCAAGCAGGACTCATCTATTCTAAATTCATGATATATGAATTTTCTCAGTCATCTTCCCATAGAAATGTGCATCCATCCGATTAAATTCTTCTAACAACGGTTCATTCTCATATTTCAAAACTCTTATTTCATCCTCTAATTCTCTAGTTTTCAACTGCAAAGACGTTGTGGTTGATCTTTCTTCATTCAACTTCTTCAGTAATCCATGTATTATATGTGTTCCCCTCTCACATAAAGGATCATCAATCCATTCAAAAAACTGGTAAAAACCGGGATTCTACCCGATTATAGTAAAAAAGATTAATCAATTCAATGTATACATAATAGTTTACTAATTATTTATTGACTATCAAATCGAAATAAAGTAAATTCCATTATCAAACCTATGCTCTTACCGGAAAAGCTTCACATCCATAAAATCTTCGCCCAACATTATGATTCTTCCAAGACGTAACTACCTTCGCGTCAATGTCGCAAAAGCATCTAATCGCGTAATTCCTTTTTCCCTCGAATTCAATAGGTGTTATTCTTGTTTTCTTCGCTTATCTTCCTTCAGCTTCAATGGGGAGAGATTTTCACAGTTGGGAGCAATTATTGTGTAGTTGAGATATTAGGCAAGTTTTTTGAATTAAGAAGGCCGCGATTTTCGAGGATAATATCTAGCAGAATTAAATTGATTCTCTTCAATTAGTTGACTTTGGAATAATTATATTATTTAAATCTAATTATTTCAAAACTTAAATTCGTATTAACACATTAGGGGTATAATTGTACTTCATTTTGTTATTTTGGCTTGATTTGTAACCATAAACAAAATTTCCTTGATTTGCAAAGACTTAGGGTGAAATGGTCTATAGTGTAATTCTCCCTAATTAATTTAGGTTAATTCTTAATTTATTTGTCAACTGACCCGCTTGTGTTCTAATTTTGACCAAAAATTTTAACCCGTTTATTTTACCAGTTTCTATGATTTTTTTAATCTTTTATTTTATTGCCGAACGCGCAGTATTAAATGTAGTAATTCAAATTGTAATATGTAGTAACACACATTATTTTATGTAGTAATAACACAAACTATTTTATATAATAATACAATTTTTTTTATTTAGTAACACGTTTTTTTCTAGTATTTTTGTTAATGTAGTAACTCACATTATAATACGTAATAACTCACATTATAATACGTAATAACATATATTATCGCATGTAGTAAACACAATAACCATGTTGTAATGCAAATCATTTGATAAAGTTACATATAGTAAAAAACGCATATTCAATGTAGATTATCAAACTGTAGTATGTAGTAACATATAATTTTTTTATATAGTAATACCGATTCTTTTATGTAGTATTTTTTTTCTAGAATTTTTATTGATTAAGTAATTCACATTATAACATATATTATTGCATGTAGTAATATAAAATAACCTTGATCCATAATAATTATTAAAGAATATTTAAAGAAATAGAAAATATTTAAAGATTAAGGTCGTCGTAAATTGCAGCGTTCGATCGCGGCTTAGGGTGGCCGAAAATTGCTCGGAGAAGACGGCTAAGTACAATTTCTGCTAGTAGGTGTATTTATAAAAAAATATGGGTGTGAATTGAACTGTCAGTGGGTGTATTTATAAAAAATGTGAGTTCAACTTTCCATGGGTGTATTTATAAAGAATGTGATTGTGAATGACTGTAATGCATATATGTAATATTTCACATAAGATTAGCCCAATAAAAAATTTATTAGCTGACAGTCTATTGCCGAGTTTAAATTTTTCAGTGCTACATCAAATTAAAGTTGATCAAAAAATATATCAATGTATCTAATTACAAAACATGCAAAAGTGATGTTCAAATGGCAAAGAAAATAAAATTGTACTCCCTCCGTCCAATTTTATTATGCCCACTACTCCAGGCACGTGTTTTAATGAATATTGATTAGTTTATCCATAAAGTAGATAAGTTGAGGGTATGATGGGGGTCCATTTATAAATAAATGATTGTTTATGAATAAAGTGAATGGCAAAGTGGGTAAATAAGTGATGGTAGAAGGGTGAAGATAAAGTGGTATGAATAGTATTATTTCCAAAAAAGAGTATGGGCATAATAAAATTGGACAACCAAAAAAAGAAAGTGAGAATAATGAAATTGAACGGAGGGAGTAATTGATAAATAAATTAAAGTTGGTGAATTTTTTCTATTAATCCTTAAACAATTAGATATAAATATGGCGGCCAAAATTATATTTATAATTTTTTAATTGGTAATAAATTTTTTTTTTTTCATTTAAACTAGTACTTCCTCTATCCAATATTAATTTTCATAGGTAGATGGGCACGCATATATTAAGAAAGTGTAATAATTAGTGGAATTTTGAGGGACAATTTTGTAAAATTTTATGTATAAAGTAAAAAAATGAGTTGACTTTTTGTGTATGTGTGGAGAAAAAGTAATGACATTTGTGTAAAATTGAGGATATTGTGATGGTAGAGTTTATAAAAGTATTTTCCATTATTTAAAGGGTGTGAAAGTTATTGTGGAACGTTCTAAAAAAAAGTGTGAAAGTTATTTTGGAAGGAAGGAGGTACATTTTTCAAACACTTTTATTACTTTATTTTATTTTTCACTATATTTTATTACTAGTCTATTTTATTACTTACAAAAATGGAATACACTCCATAGATAGGTATCTGATGGATTAAAATGAAATACACTCTAATAATGATGGATTAAAATGGAATGTAAAGAGAGATTCTTTATAATTCTATATAATAATATATGTGTCATATGTTCTCTGTACTGTTTTGAATATCGAGGCACTACTTATATTATTAAAAAAATTAGTCGACCTAGAGGGTTTTTAGAACACTGCCTATAATTGTATACTACTTCTCCTATTTTCTAACAGAGTAAAAATTAATTGATATAGAGGTTTATAATATTACATATATTAATAAGACATTAGTTTTTTGTTTTATTATTTACTATTTACACATGTTTTAACGTAGAATTTAGAGTCTATAAGTGAACATTATTTTTTTGTCCACATCCTTTTCATACTAAAGATGGTGAAAAACAACTTAAATGATCAAAGGAGATAATTTTTGACACTTTTTTTTTTTCATATAATTTTGTGTACAGCAAAAAAAAATAGGGTTGTTAATCTTTTTATCATAATTAGATCAATCATAAGGGGTGCAACCGTTCAAGTAATGCAAAGTAGTGGACTCAAATTGTAAACTAAAAAAATCACTACACAGGATATAATTAAAAAAGAGTAAATTGTAAACAAAATAATCACTTTCACTTATTTGTAAATTAATCTAAATTTTTAGATAATTATAAATAAATTACCAATTTTTAATCTTTCTTGTAAACAAAATTGTGATCGAATTTAATATGATATATCTTTAATGAAATAATGTTTTTTAATCTAATTTAATTTGGAAACGTTAAATTCTAACAAGGACGTGGGACCACTACAAGAAAAGAGGTTTTTAGTATCGGAAAATTGGTATCTGATACTAAATCTTAACCTTTTGGTATCAACTAAAAATCTTATGATACTACCTTTATTCTTGGTATCAAATTTTTTTTTTTTTTTTTGATACTATCAAATTTATAGCATCCGTTATTTAGTGATACTAATATTGTTTTTGCATCAGAAATTTATTTATTGATACTACTTAGTTTTATGATCAAATACTTTTTCGATACTATTTATCATTGGTATCGAAAATTAAATTTTTGATACCATTAATTTTATAGCATCCAACATTTTTTTGATACTATTACTATTTTTGCATTAGTAATTTATTTATTGATACTACTTAATTTTTTGTATCAAATAATATTTTTGATACTACTTATCATTGGTATCGAAAACTTTATTTCTGATACCATTAATTTTATAGCATCCAACATTTTTTTGATACTATTACTATTTTTGCATTAGTAATTTATTTATTGATACTACTTATTTTTTTGTATCAAATAATATTTTTGATACTACTTATCATTGGTTTATTTCCGATACCATTAATTTTATAGAATCGATACAACTTATTTTTTGTATGAAATAATCTTTTGCATACTACTTATCATTGGTTTCGAAAATTTAATTTCCGATACCATTAATTTTATAGCATTCATCACTTTATCGATACTATTACTATTTTAGTATTAGTAATTTATTTATTGATACCAATTATTTTTTGCATCAAATAATTTTTTTGATTCTACTTATAATTTGTATCGAAAATTAAATTTTCGATACTATAAATTTTATTTTTAGTGTTAGTAATTTTCTTATTGATGGCACTTTTATTTTTGCATCTAATAATTTTTTTGATACTATTTATCATTAGTATCGAAAATTAAATTTTTGATACTATAATTTTTATTTTTAGTATTAGTAATTTTTTATCAATACTACTTATTTTTGCATCAAATAATTTTTTTTGATACTACATATCATTAGTATCAAAAACTAAAATTTTGATACTATAAATTTTATTTTTAGTATTAATAAATTTTTTTATTGATAGCACTTATTTTTTTGCATCTAATAATTTTTTTTGATACTACTATTTATCATTAGTATCGAAAATTAAATTTTCCACACTATTAATTTTATTTTTAGTATCAATGATTTTTTTATTGATGCCACTTTTTTTTTTGATAGTAATTATGATTGGTATCGATGATTAACTTTTGATACCATTAATAATTTATTTATTTATTAATATAATATAATTTTTAATTAAATTTTTAATAGTAAAAATGATTGGATATCCGATACTAATTCTCATATATCCATTGCTCGATCATAAATTATTAATAGAGTTGGTAAACTAAACACTTGGAAATATTTTAGTGCTCGCGATTTACATATACATGTACAGGTACTCCGTACTCGTCTTTGGATCTGCTCTATCACACTGCCTTTCGTCGCCGTTTACCGTCGTTCGTCGTCATTCACCGTCGTTCGTCGCCGTTCACCGTCGTTCGTCGCCTTTCATCACCGTTCGCGTCGGCCTCCTTCCCCTACCAGGTAAGCCTTAATTTATTTTCTTAGCCCTATCTTCCACTAATTTAGGAAATTTGGATGAGTTTTATATAATTACGAGTACTATTTTTCAGATCGGCGCATTAGATTTTTTCGATTTTAATGTTCTGGTATTAATCGGTCTTGCATTTGTCTTGTGTTATAGCTGAATTGAAGAAGCAGATCTCATTAACAAGTCAGATAATTAGTTGCATTCAAAGTAGTTGTTCAGTTTTAATAATGTTCTGGTATTAATCGCAGTTATGTTGTTTATGGAGCTTGCGTAAAATCAGTAAATCCATCATCGAATGAGGATATTGTATATCTTTCAAATAAAATGAGAACAGAGCAGCGGCACAGGTTTCATTTTTTTGTCAGTTTTTACATTGCTGATGAGTGCATGGATTTTTCATTTTTGTGCAAGATATTTGGAAAGAGTTGAGTACAGAGAAGATAGATCAAATAAGAGCTATGTACTTCGTTTTATTTTGTATATCATCTGGTTGTTCAAGTTGATGCACACCAAGTGTATGTTAAAATGCACATTTAATAAAAAAGAATTGAGTTTATACATCTTGAATAGCTTTCCATCCCGTAAAGATTAAATTTCATCATAATGTTGTCGAACAAGGGAAGGGAATGTTTTTGGCATGATAATGAATTAATGATGATGTATATGCAATGCAGCTACTAATTAGGCAATTATTTGTTTCATCACATCAATTATTTCAGTTTATTTCTAAGTATTTTTAGGCTTCAGTCGTGTGTTGATTCCTATGGCAAGATTTATGTTCCAATACAGAGAATTTATGTAAATCTTAGTTTTAATATTGGTTCATTTCCAAAAGCACTTCATATATGTACCTTACACATTTGTGGAATTACTGCCTCAATACAATATGGTTATGTTATTAATAAAAAAAATTTAGGTGAATGCATATGGCATATCAATTAGGATTATTTTCATCCTTATGGTGCAGAATGTTCTGAAAAAGAACAATGCTGAAGATCATTTCCCTTTGTAAGCATGATTTAAACACTACAACAAGACGTTGGTTGTGAACCTCCTGGAATTTCTTTGTTCAAGTCCTCTGTTGTTAGTATATTAACTTGTTCTTCCCTTCCATATTTTGGATAACGAATTGTATATTGTCTACATTTTTTTCTCCCTGTTCTTATTTTTATAATCTTAAGCACAAGTTATGACATCTTAAGCCTGGATCTATGACATTATGTTTTAACATATATGTGATACTAGCTAGATAATGATGTCACAAAATTAGAATTTTCTGGTTCACAGTTAAAGTGAAGTTGATCCTAAGCCTCTGGTGGCACCCCCAATTCCTCTGTGCGAGGAGAAGTATTACACCAAACTGTCGTGCATTGACTTTGCGTGGAGTGGCAACGACAGTGCGCGGGTTAGAGAAATTTGGAAGAGGATTAGAGTGAATAATCCTTGAAGGACTATTCTGATGAGAAGGTATGATGTTGTTTCTATGGTTTTCTCAATTTGTTCAGTTATATGTGTTTAATTATTGTGTGGAGCAAGTTAATGACTCACGTTGCATTATTTTCGATTTTTCTCATTGATAACTTGATTGGTCTCAAAGCAGATTGTTTAATTTCATGTAATTTTGGTTTTATGATTTAAAAACTTACACTAAAGCCTAATTATAACCGCTATCCCAGATTTAAAAAATGAAATGAGATAGATGCAGGACATTTCGTTATATAGTAAGCAGGAATGAAATTTTACATTTAATAATGTTATTGTATTGTACTTAACATCAGGTCACTTTTTTGTTCCGTACTTCAAGTACTTCCTTGATGGCTGTGTTTGAAGACTTCCAAGGACAGAGATGGTGCAGTATCTCCTTAAGTGTGGCATCTACGGGCTTTGATATTGTCATCTTTACATAAATGTTTCCGATCTCTACGATACTGGAGGTTCAAAGTTTCTTGATTCTTTTAATTTCCAGGTAAGGACAATCTCTTATTTTTTGCTTCACAGTCTAAATATAAAATTCACTAATGGGTAATTAACAAAATAATAGGAAAGTTGCTATTGAACGACAGGGTAATAATAGGAAAGTTTTTCCTGTCCAATGCACCTCGTGTTAGGTTATTTTGAAATTGCTATTAAACGGCAGGGTAATAATAGGAAAGTTGTTATTACTGAATTATTATCACGCGCCTTGAATTTCAATTCATGTTGTTTAACATTTGAAAGTGCTGTAGTTAAGATTATATGATTCATATTGCTATTGTGAGCTGAGATAGGTGCAAGATTTGAAAATGAAATGTATGTGTGGTAAATAAGTATTTGTCTTAAATATAAATATTGGTCGCGTGGGCTCGGTTTAAATGTGCAAAGTTGTATGTACTTTAGCCTTTTAGAGGGATTAATATCAAATTTAAGCAACTCTTCATTGAGTAGTCGCAATATTTAACTAAGCAAACTGCTATAATGTGGCACTGAATAGTAATCTAATCTTATGTTTCCCTTTTTGATTTGTCAACAGACATTGGACCATCAAAGCAGGAATATTACTTACATCTCAATTGTGTCTTGAAAAACACATCAAAGTTAGATATTTTGTAATGGAGCTTATATACTAGTTTTTGTATATGAAACTAATATACTTGTTGTTCATTATTGATAAATGTTATTTTTATATTTGAATTAGTAATATGGAGGGCAAATAAAGCTAGATTTGAATCATATTGAATATTAGCATTTTATACGTACAATGAATATAATATTGTATAAAAAAATTAATATAATTATCCGATGTTAAATGCCTATTTTGATACTAAAGAATTTAATCTTTTAGTATCATAAAATATTTATTGATACTATATATTTAGTATCGTTAAAATTAATTGATATTAAAAATACAATGTAGTATCAAAAAAATTGATACCATTATTCGATACTAAATATTTTTCTGACACTAAAGGTTATATCTTTTAGTATCAAAAAATATTTATTGATACTATATATTTAATGTCGTAAAAAATAATTGATACTAAAGGTTAAATTCTTTTAGTATCAGAAAACATTTATAAATACTATATATTTAGTATCGTTAAAAAAAATTGATGCTAAAAATACAATGTAGTATCAAAAAAATTTGATACCATTATCCGATACTAAATATTATTTTGATACTAAAGGGTTCAATCATTTTGTATCAAAAAATATTTATTGATACTATATGTTTAGTATCAGTAAAAGTTTACGACACTATAAATGCGTTGTTGTATCAAAACAAATTGATACAATAATCCGATACTAAATACAATTCTGATACTAAAGAGTTCAATCCTTTAGTATCAGAAAATATTTATTGATACTATACATTTCTGATACTAAAGGGTAACCCTTTAGTATCAGACTTTTTTTTCTGATACGCGGTCTTTAGGATCGGGAGTATAGGTATCGGAAGTGGTATCGAAATTTTTTTTGATACCAATACCCTTTGGTATCAAATATTTTATTTTTAGTATAAAAAAAAATCCGATGCTAAAAACCCTTTTTTTTTGTAGTGGACGTTACGTCCCACGTCCGTCCCACGTCCGGACGAGTGAGTCCCAAAACAAACATGCCCTTAAGGTAAAAAATAAAATTGAATTATTATACCAATTAAACTATTAGCAAGGGTAATATGTAGATTAGTAGGTCGGCAACATATAGATTAGTGCGTCTTAGATTAAACCACATATAATTTAAACATTTAAATATGGCATATACATATTTTATTTTAGACATATTATTTAGGGTTGGCAACGGGGCGGGTATGGGACGGGTATGACCTGTCCCAGGACCCGCCACGCCAAAAAAATTTATACCCGTTACGCGCCCCACCCCGCCTCAAAACCCGCCAAAACCCGTCCCGCCCCGTCCCGCGAACCCGGCGGGTAAACCCGCCCCGCCCCATCATATATATATATATATATATATATATATTTAATAAAAAAGAACTGTTATTTAAATAAAATAGCACATTTAAAATCTGTTCTTAAAATCACAATAAAACATCAATTCCAACATTAAATAGAACATAAAATCTTAAAAAAACATACATATGGTTCAATGCAAAATTAACCTAACAAAATCAAATGCATAACACAATTAATAACTCAATTCTCAACACTCGTTGATAGATAATTCTTCACGTACGTCTTCTTCCTCGAATTAGAAAGGTAGAAAGCAGTGCGTGTGTATGTTCTGTTATTGTGTAAACCTTACAATTAGAATTTAAAAAGTTTTTTTAATATATATTTATGATACTAATATATATATATATATTATATTATATATATTTTTTAATTATTATATATATGCGGGTCGGGTCGGGTATATACAATCCCATTACCCGTCCCATACCCGGCGGGTATTCGTTGACCAGGTATTTATCCGCCCCGTGCGGGCCGGTTTCATGCGGATCCGGGTTTTTACCCGTCCCATTGCCAACCCTAATATTATTTTCTTCATTTCAATCTGTATTTATTATTTTATTATATTTCATTTTATATTTTTTTCCTCTCAATCATATTACTTATTATAATACATCTATTATTTTATTATATTCATTAATCAAAATATTAATTTGACACGCCATAATAATCTGTAAATTCTTTTCTGTTTCTATATATTTTTATGATATTGCATTTAATATATATTTAAGCATAACACAAATTATTTCCGTTCACAAACCATTACTTTCTATTCAATTTCATAATATATATAGATAGATATACAGAAACTCTATAAATTAATAATATTGGGAACATCAAAATTTATTAATTAAAAGAGTTATTAATTTATACAGAAACTCTATAAATTAATAATTATTAATTTATATATTAATTAATATTTTATTAATTTATAGAAACACTCTTTCCAACTTTTTTTTTTTTTTTTTTTTTTGACGGGAAAATAAATCAATTAAAATGCCAAATCGGCTTCAACATCCGGCTCGATATGAGCTGGTATTACATCTGAAATAAAATCAGCAACGCAAGAAAACCCATACAAAGCTAATCGATGAGCGACGTAGTTTTCCGTTCTCCTCGTCCACGAAAACGAGATAGACTGAAAAGCCTTGCTCAATTGCAAAATATCAGTAATAATAGCCCCCAGATATGATAAGTTGGGCCTCTGCTCCAGCAATGCATTAACAACAACTTGTGAACCAGTTTCAACCACCATCGGTTCGACTCTCTTTTCCACAGCCCATAACATCCCCCTTCTTACAGCCATAGCCTCTGCAACATCAACCTCCCAATCCGTCTGTTCATTTTGGGCAAAACACCACATAACTCTCCCCTGTGCATCACGAAGAACTCCTCCAATTCCTACGCCTTCGTCCTGCCGAACTGATGCATCCGTATTTAGCTTGAGAAAGGGTTGTGTTGGGGGTGTCCACTTGTTCGATTGCTGCTGCGTGCGTCGTCTAGGCATGTTAATATTAGCCTTCCGATACTCCACCATATACTCCTCCGCCATTTGGACAGCCTTGTGCTGGGTTAATTGGATTTCCCGAAAAATCCGAGAATTGCGAGCGAACCAAAGATACCACAGCAGTACAACAAATCTGCTCCTCTGTCCTTCATCGGCCGCTGCCTCTAACATCACCATCACCCATTTTCCGAGCGTCCACTCCGGTGCTCCGAAATCGGTAACACCTACTAGCTCCCAAAAGGCTCGAGCCCATTCACAATCGCGACCGACATGCTCCGGCCCTGTTTCAATCTCTCCATCCCCATGGCCACACAGTGGTTCAATATCAATAAATCTTGAGATCAGGTTTATGTTCGTAGGGAGTATATCATGGAAAATACGCTACACGAACACCCTAATCTTCGGAGCCACCTCCAACTTCCACAAGCGCCTCCACCAGCCCTCATAAATGTCATCCTCCATCTGTATGTCCTGGGATGTTCCATCCTTATACCCTGCCGATGTAGTATAATAGCCATTTTTGGTGAACCTCCACATCAATCTATCCGGGCGATCATTCAAAGCCAGTGGGAGAGATGATATCCGGCGTACAGTCCTGTCATCAAACATCTCTCGTAGACGCTGCAAGTTCCACTCCCTCGACTCCCTATTAATAAGCTCACTGACCATGAACCTTTCACCACCCACAATCTGCATAGGCTGTACCAAAGGCTCACCTCCATCAAAAACCCACGGTTCCCGCACGTCAATCTCTTCACCCGTACCAACCACCCACACCAGGCCCTTTTCCAACACCGATCTCCCTGCCAGAATACTACGCCATGTAAAACTTGCATTGAATCCCATTGTAGCTGTCCGAAAAGATCCCCGTGGGTAATACCTGGCCTTCAACGTCCTCGCTAATAGGGATTGATCATCCTGAATTAACCTCCACCCCTGTTTCGCCAATAACGCTAGATTAAAATCTGATAGCCTTTTCAGTCCCAAACCACCTATATCTTTCGGTCGACACAGGATATCCCACCTCAACCAGTGCACCCTCCGCTCCTCCCTTTTCTGCCCCCAAAGAAATCTAGCCACCGCCGCCTCAATCCGTCGGATCACATTCAAGGGAATCCTAAAACAGGTCATGAGATAAGTTGGGATTGATTGGACCACAGAACGAACCAACGTGATCTTTCCTGCCATAGAGAGCATCCTACTTTTCCAATCCTTTATTTTCTTAAGAACCCTGTCCACCAAATTACGGAATACAGTAGCCCGTGACCTTCCCACCCTTGTTGGTATGCCTAAATAGACAGAATGCTCATCCACTCTTCTAACTCCCAAGGTTCCAGCAAGCTCCTCACCCCTGTCCCTCGAAATACCCCCACTAAAGGCAATATCAGATTTCTCGAGATTTATCGCCTGCCCAGACGCCCCCTCGTACACTTGTAGGATCTTTTTTATTGCTGCTAATTCATTGAAGGTTGCCCTCCCAAATATGACAGTATCGTCAGCAAAGAACAAGCACGACACGGGGGGAGCTTGTCTACAGATTCGAATTCCGTGTAATACGCCACTCTCCAGGTGTCTTCGAATAAGGGCAGACAGAGCTTCTGCACAGAACAAGAATAAGAATGGGGATAAGGGATCCCCTGGCGGATACCTCTCGAAGGACGGAACATCTGAGTCGGAGATCCATTTACTAAAACTGCAAAAGAAACCGAGGTAACACAACGCATAATAGTGGAAACAATTGAATTATTAAGCCCCAATTTCCTCATCACCCCCTCCAGGAAAGGCCATTCAACTCTATCATAAGCCTTGCTCATATCAAGTTTAAAAGCATAAGACCCCCTATTCATTGCTTTGTTATGTCTCATATGATGGAAAATTTCAAAGGCTAACAAAGCATTATCAGTGATTAGACGACCAGGAACAAAAGCAGATTGGCATGGATCAATAATATCATTCAAACAAGATTTTATCCGATTAGCCAACGTCTTAGTAATCAGTTTATAGACCACATTACATAAGCTAATAGGGCGAAAATCAGAAGGCAATAAGGGATTTTTCTTTTTCGGGACAAGGGCTATAAATGTATCATTCACAACTGCTGGGGAGGACTCATTATTAAGCACATCAAGGACAGAAGACACAACAGTTGGGCCTATAACATCCCAAAATTTATGAAAGAAAATTGCAGACATACCATCAGGCCCCGGAGTCTTTGTCGGATGCATTTGGAATAGAGCCTTAGTCACCTCCGCCTCCGTGAACGGTTGTGCTAACAACGCATGAATTTCCCCAGTCACTCTGCAATCTACAGCCTCAATAGCCTCCTCCATGTCCAAGGTCTCCGCAGCAGTAAAAAGCCTCTCAAAATACGATAAGAAGACATCTTTCACGCCTTGCACCTCCTCTACCCGACTCCCATCTGTGGCTATAATTTCATGGATGTAGTTTCTCTTCTTTCTACCACTCGAAATCCTGTGGAAAAAGCTCGTATTCTTATCCCCCTCCCTCATCCAACTAACTCTCGATCTCTGCAGCCAATATAACTCTTCCTTACGCACAAGCGCCTTAATTTTATTTTCTAATGCTCTTGCCGCTTGTACATTCTCCATAGTTTGTCTACCCCTCTGCAACTTGGCTAATTCCCTCTTAATCCGAACAATCTGCCGGGGAATATTCCCAAAATTTTGGGAATCCCAGTCCGCCAGCCTCTCCCTACATGCACTAATTTTGGTAGTCAACTGATTATTTATTGTATATCAAATAAAGTGCCTAGTTTAAAAGAATCATTTAATCTTCCACATTATTATATATGTTTCTTGTGTTCATGGTTTCACTTTATAAACATTAAAAAATATTTTCAATACAAATATACAAAATCAAAATATGCTAATACAAACAAATCATACTTACAACATGAATTCCCATCTTACAGGTGTGAAAAAAAATAACAATGATCGACAAGATTAGAAAAATATTATGCAAGCACAACAAGGATAATCCAAGTCTCACTCAAAAGCAATTGCAATAATGGGCAATAATGAGTACTTAGTAACTATAGTTTACAAGTGAGTCAAGCGATAATATCAAATATAATTAAGCGGTCTTTAGAGTATCTCTCACTTGCTCCTGAAAGAGGTGATGTTAAGTGATGCAAACCGAAAAAAAATTCTAATCTAGAAAAATCTCTCTATGAATGGATTCTTCAATATCAAGAACATGTGAATATGACAGGTGAACTAATCATCAAGAAGACAAAAAAGTTCATGAAGGATATGTATCCCGTGGATACTCCAAACTTTTCAAGAAACATTCATAAACCATTCATGTAATAGGTAATATATAAATAATTATTAATTTATATATTATTTGGGGTCTATAGAAATTACAAAAAATGTATTTTCTTATAATTTTAGCGAGTTTATTAATTTAGCACGCTATCCCCGAGTCGGGACCGGCCAAAAATATTATTTTAGATAGTTTATTAATTTATTGAGTATTAATTTATAGATTTTATTAATTTATCGAGTATTAATTTATAGAGTTTCTACTGTATATATATTTTAATTTTTTTATTGTTATTTATTTTTTAAAAATAATATTTTTCACAATATCTTATCTTCAACTATCATTTATTTATTCAAATTATCATTCGATAAATAATAACTTAAAGAGTAGGGTTTAGTCTAGTATGAATTCGAATGTATGGCATACACTCGAGTTCTATTTTTTTTTTCGCTTTTTGAGAGGGCTTGGACTATATACTTAACATTAAAAAAAAAAATTACTTATCATTTACCCTATTAACATATTTTAATAAATATTGACTTTCTATTATATATATATATATATATTATAATAAAATGATAAAAATTGGTTATAAATAAAAAGTGAAACACAATATTTTTTAAACGTGCAAGTCATTATAATTGAAAAGTGCAATACAATATTAATGAAATGATATAACTAAAAAGTATAATTTATTTAAAACTGTAAAGTGCAACACGATATTACTAAAACGTGTAAGTCACTATAACTGAAAAGTGTATATAACTGGAAAGTGCAACACAATTTTTATTAAAAAGTGTAAGTGAGTATAACAGAAAAATGCAACACAATATAACTAAATAGTGTAAGTCAATATAACTAAAAAGTGTAACACAATATTACTAAAAAGTGTAAGTCAATATAACTGAAAAGTGCAACACAATATTTTAAAAAAGTGTATGTGAGTATAACTGAAAAGTGCAACACAATATTATAAAAAAGAAATAGTGTAAGTCAATATAAATAAAAAGTGTAACACAATATTACTAAAAAGTGTATGTGAATATAACTGAAAAGTGCAACACAATATTTTAAAAAAGTGTATGTGAATATAACTGAAAAGTGCAACACAATATTATAAAAAAGTGTAAGTTAGTATAAATGAAAAGTGCAAAAAGTGTAGTGCAAAAAGTGTATGTGAATATAACTGAAAAGTGCAACACAATAAAAAAAGTGTAAGTTAGTATAAATGAAAAGTGCAATAGAATATTACTAAAAGTGTGAGTATTATAACTGAAAAGTGCAACACACTTTTGTATCTAGAAAAATAGTTGCTACTAAAAGTGTGAGTATTATAACTGAAAAGTGCAACACACTTTTGTATCTAGAAAAATAGGTGCTAAAATTAAAAAAAGTGGAAAAGTGTGAGTATTATAACTGAAAAGTGCATTGAACCCGAGACTTTGTGTTAATTTAATCATATGATGACCATTGGGCCACGGCCCAAGTTTTATTACATTGTCGTTTTTATTATTTAATACTCCCTCCATCCATGAAATGCAGTCTCATTTACTTCATATTCTTTGTCCACCAAATGTAGTCTCATACACTTTATGAAAACTATGACCCTTCAACTCATCACTTAATTACTTAATTTGCCATCAACTTTATTCACACACAATCATTTTATTCAAAATGAATCCCACAATACCCTATAATACCCTTACTTTATCTATTTTATTTACCTTTTCCTTAAAACTTGTGCCCCACCTCATAGGACTACATTTGGTGGATGGAGAGAGTAAATGATTACCGAGTTTAGACCTACCCCAAAGAGTAGCTACTAAGAACCATTAGCTCCAACTATACTTTATTCTAAAATATGAAAATAAAGTTTTGAATATATCTATACACATTACATTTTTTTTTTCCTAACTTTTATTATTAATATTGCATATTTAGTTTTTTCACAGTAATTGTGAGAATTATTGAACCTCGACTCATTGTTCATTATTATACAGTAAATAACCCATATCCTAGCCAATAATAAATAAAAACCGTAGGATATATTATATACTATAGTTTGTTTTATTATATTACATTACTACATCACATGAATTATTAATTTATTTAGGTATATATGGACTACAATATTAGCTTTTTTCTAGGATTGTTCAATTTATTCACGAGAGTCTCTTATTTGAGATATGATGTATCACAAATTATTTTACTTTACTGGCTCCCACTTGCATAGCCGCCTAATGTATAATGGCATTCTACTTTTTATTGTCTGCCCTTTAATATATATAAACAAAAATCTCTTACCTAGATATTTTCTGACTTCCACCCTTGATTCTTTTAAAAATAATAAATAAATTAATATATGATTTTTATTTTTTACATACATAGTACTCCCTCGGTCCTGTAAAATTTTGCTCAAACTTATTTTTGGGTTCACAAAATATATATTTATTCTATTTAAATAGTTAACTTTTGATTATTTTTTCTACTTTATTAACAAGATTGAATATCTATCAACAATATTTTTTACTTATTATTTTACATATATTTTTTATAAATAAAATATAATTTTTTTGAAAAATATGTATAAAAAGAAGTAAGTAAAATTTTACTGGATGGAAAGAGGGAGTATTACTTTTCTCAAAATTTAACTAGTATTCAACAAGAAATATCTCTTAGATATTTTCTGACTTCCACCACTTGATTTAAAAAAAATTAATATATGATTTTTTAATTTTTTTTTACATACATCATTCACATTGCATGTTATTCAATTGATGCATGACTAATGTGGGTCATGTGACTCATGTATTATATAACCGTGTTCAAGATTATATAACCGACTGTCACACTCAATCATATAAATTATTTATTAACCTATGCATTAATGTACTAGATGGAAGAGATTTCATATTATTAATTACACTAAGACGAGTTTTCGCATATCATGTATACAAGTATACAAGTAGTATTTAAAAAAGTTAATTATACAAGATGGAGTAATGTATTATGAATATATGAATTAATTTTTTCATCTGTAAGATATTATGAAACTCACACTCACTGACATGGTGTGAAATGATCTTCCTAAACTACCATAGTAGTCTTTACATTTTTTTTTTAATATATTAATAACTTCTTTTAAAAAGGTCAACGAAAGAGTGAGAAATTAGCAGAGAGGTAAATGTGTAAAATAAGGGTTAGTCTTGTGTGCACCTGAGTGTACCATGTGCACCTAAGTTTATAATTGATTTTTTACTTTATTTTTTATTTTTATATTGCACTATTTTAGTTATAGTGACTTACACTTTTTAATAACTTACACTTTTTAGTAAAATAGTGTTACACTTTTCAATTGTTATACTGTATAATAATATTTTTATTTATATTGACTTACACGTTTTAGTAATATTGTGTTGCACTTTTCAGTTTAATAACTTACACTTTTCATTAATAATTGTGATAATGACTTGCACTTTTTAATAATATTGTGTTGCACTTTTCAGTAAAAAATTGTGTTGCACTTTTCTGTTATAATAACTTACACTTTTCAGTAAAAAATTGTGTTGCACTTTTTAGTAAAAAAATTGTGTTGCACTTTTCAGTTATTGGCTTACACTTTTCATTAATATTGTGATGTTCTTTTCAGTAATATTGATTTGCATGTTTCAGAAATATTGTTTTTCACTTTTTAGTTATACTGACTTATATTTTTTTGTAAATATGGTGTTGCACTTTTTTGTTATATAGACTTACATTTTTTAGTAATTTTGTGTTGCACTTTTTATTGAATAAATTTTTTTCTTAAAAGTTTAATTTAAATGGAGAATTTGTATAATTTTAAGTAAAGAAAAAAATAAAAGGGTAAAAAAATAAAAATAAATTAAATAAAAAGAAGCAGAAAAAAAAAACAAAAAATGATGTAAAAAAAAAATGAAATAAAAAGAAGAAGAAAAAATAAATAAATAAAAAGAAGCTAAAAAAATAGAACATGTAGTTATTTTTATAATAATAATAAAAAAAATGAATTGGTTGAATTGTTCAACTCTGCACGGTGTACCTGAGTGTATATAAGTCTAATAAGTAAAATATATATATATGTTTTTTAATTTTATAAAAAATGAAAAAAAAATAGGACAAATCTTATGAAACTGGGGAAGGAGTAGTTGTAAGAATAAATTAAAAAAGTTAAAATTATGAGATCATATTAATTAGAGATGTTTATTCGTGACGGGCTAACTAGGTTGACCCGTTTAACTCTAAAAAAATGTAGGGTTAGGGTTCATGAATCGTAGGCCCGTTTAACCCTAATAATCATGTCGGTCAGAAAATAATCATGTCATGCATAATGGTATAATATTTTACTGAATTTTTAATGGTTCTAGCTTAATGTATATAGTCAAATTAATTAATATAAAAAGCTGAAAAATATTGAGCAAAATATTCATTTTCTTAATTAATTATGTGGATATATTCAGTTATTTGGATTCATGATATGTGTGTACTGTTGACATATATATTCATATACAAACATTTAATTAATGTAAAATATACCAATGAAACATGAATTAAAATAGTACTAACTAATTAGCTAATTAATATGGGTATTCACAACAAAACCATCTTAAAAACTCACTGATTTTATAGGAGTCTCTAGCTAAGTCTCATGTTCTAATTCATAAAGGTATAAACAATTTTTTAGATTAATTTTAAGTTATATATTCTGTACATATTATCTCTTTCATATCTTATAATTAAATTCAAATATTCAAAATTCTTGTAATAGTTATAAATTTCTTTTGTTAAATTTAAGATTATTAACTCACGAAATCAACTGATTTTAATAGTGGACGCACGGTATAATTAATTAGTTTCTAGAATTAGTCGGTATTTCAATCAGAAATAAAGTAAATTAACATATTTTCAGTAGATGAAATTATTTAAAATAACATGCTTGTATTTACTGATATGCATTTGACTACTTTTAAACTAATTAATAAACTTGAATTGACAATGGTGGTTCCCCTTGGGATAGAAAGTTAATCAACAGAATCCTCCATTTTCTTCGGTATTAAAAATCATTATTATTATCTTTGAAATTTAGGTAATTTTGGGGAGGGCCCTTGATACTTCACCAGAAATAACCGTCATTAGGAGTTAGGCATACTTTTCTTAATATTATTTTTATGCAATACATGCGATTATCTTATGTGTTCAATCCTCTAATAATAAGTAATTATATAAATTAATTATGTCAAGAAACTGTATTACAAAAAATTACTCTCACTGTTCTTGAAAAATGTGTACATAATTAGCACAAATTTCAATATATAAGGAATTTGAAATTATAATATATATGAGTTTGTTTAGATTAACTAAATCAATAACTTCAATAATATATTTGAAGACCCAAAATTATTTGCATTATATTTTTGGCAAACAAAATCAGAAAGAAAATATAATGAGTGGAGTGTTGAAAAGACAATTTTGAAAGTGTGTGGGCGTGCGAGATCAGAGATGTTATCTGTCGTGTTGACACTGTCCAGACAACACTATGCAGCGGAAATTAAAATGCACATAGTGAAAATGGAAGTATTCAAAATTTGCGTAGATTATAAAATAATCTACGCTGTTCACTATATAAAAATATGTGAAACAAATTACAACCTCTTAGAGGTGTATAACACTACGAAAGTGTAAATGATTTACTAGATCCTATGAAACTATCTCCCTCATAGATCTATGCATCTAACCTAATAAATAAGACTATGATCAAACACACTATTATTCGGGTTTACAATAATGTGAAGAACTACAAGAAGAAACAATAATTTTTCTAACTAGAAGCGTATATAGCGTTCAATAGAGTAGTGATCGATTTCAGTTTTTCTTCTTGTGTATCTTGTGTTGAGGCAGCTACTGTATTTATAGGCTTCATGGACGAACTGCCTTCAACTCCTATGATCATCACAGCCGTGAGATCAAGCAGTTATGGAATTTCTCTCCACCATTCCTAGAATATAGGGACTTGTTATATCATGTTCAATAACTTCTCACTCCCACGCAGTGGCATGACTTGGTGTTGCCCACGTCTTCTAACTGCTCTGGGAACATCATTAGACAACAAGCGTAAAATCGGAGTTAGTGAGAAAAGGAAGGGCAAATTCTGATGTTTTCATAAGTGTTGGGAACATTAAACACAACATTCGGCTGTTAGTGTTAGATCATTAAACAAAACACTTATATCAACATTAACAATCTCCCCCAATTTGACCTTTCTACATCAACACTACTGATGTTCGCACAACAGAAATATTGACTAAGAAATTAACACAATTGATATTTTAAAAAGATGAAGTAACAAGTTGTATTAGATCAAATTAAAGTACATCATCTAAACCAAAAGAAACTTGTTTAGATTTAAATAACTTAAACATAAAATAAATTTTAAATAATTACAAAAAGTAAAAAATAGAGTTTGAGAAATAAAATAAACATAAGTACAGAACTTTTACAACAGGGAATGAACTGAATTAACACATGAGAAAAGATTGGGCTGAAATGTATTTCATCTGCATCTCCATAATCTGCATATACTCCCCCATAGTGTAAGCTCTCCCCCTGTCTTCAAGCTCTTTATTTATCCAGATCTCCATACAGATCCTGGATATCCTGGTCTTCTTCTGTCATTGCAGTGTCAGCAACAGTCTCATGAGTTATGTTAGGAACAACATCTGATTCATCTACAAGTGGAGAAATAATGTTAGTGGTCTGCTGGTTGTGTGAAACATCAACTACTCCCCCTGTTGAAGTGGAAAGAAGATTCATCCAAAATTTCTTTTGAATGAGAAGATCCTCCACAGAACTCTGCAAATTAACAATAGATCCCTACAAAATATAATGGATAAGTAAACAGAGGAGACAACTTCTTCTGGAGGCATTGTGGTATTGTGAATTTGATGATTTGCTGGAACACTGGGAGTAGAACTTGGGCCTGCTCCATCATCAGTCCTTCTCAAAGGGAGGTCTACTACCCTTTCTCCTGCCACCCTGAACTGAATTGATATGCTGAATCCAGGTATGTAGTTGCTAACCACCTCCTCTTCTGATCTTTCAAAGGATTTATCAAGCAAGAATTTGTACAACAAGCAGGGGTAAGGCAGAATGCCTCTACCAGACATATCAAATTTGAATGTCATCATATTTGTAAAGATAACCTGTCCTAAGTTGAATCTTTTTAAATGGCCTATCTTGTACATGAGTACAACTTGTTCTAAGGTGAGGGTGGTGTTGTTTGCTGTAGGCAACCAGTTGAAACATACCAGCTTATGCAACACAGAATATAAGCTAGTCAATTTAGATGCTAGGATTCTCCTTCCCCACCTAGTGATTACTCCCCCAGTCAAGATACTAATCATCACATCATGATCGGTAAGTACTGGATCCTCCATTATCTTGGTTTTTAACATAATATTGATCATCCTAGGAGTAATCATAAGCCTATTTCCCCTAAACCAAAACTGCCCATATCTAGTTGAGTTCGGATCACCAGCATGTTGAGAGACATTAACATAAAACTCAAATATCCAGTCTACAATGTATGGACAAGCAAATTGTAAAGCATGCAGTAAAGACCTTTCCTTAAACCATTCAATCAGATTCATTTCTTCAAAGTCAAGAACTTTAATCAGCATTTCACTCAAAATTTGCCTAGTTCTAATGGTTCTATACTGGATACTGGATTTATCATTGTACTCTTCATCAGAATCACTATTTCTATCATCAGAAGAGAGAAGTACCTCATTTTCATCTTCTTCAGAAGAGCTGGATGATGACTCAGGATCAGAAGGCTCGGGTGTTGCCATCGGAGAGGCAACACTAGCGGACTCTCGGAGCCTTTTTGATCTCCTGGTGCTTACTGGTGGATTGTGTTCACTTTCCTCAGCCAAGTCCTCAGCAATCTCATCCACATCGGCCTCATTAACATCATCTTCTTCTACTTGGGCTGGAGCTTGTTCAGGCTCTGTTTCTAGTTCTGGCTCAGAATCAGACACAACAATGGGTTCAGAAGCGTTTCCATCGGTTCTGGGCTTCTTCCCTTTGCCAAAGTAGTCAACAATTTTGTCCAGGTTCCTTTGGGACTTTCTTTTTCCACCGGACCATTTCCTTGCAGTGGGAACAACAACCTTCTTCTTGCCCTTTTTCTGCCGGTGTAGTTTCTCAAATTTGTCAGCTAATACTTCATCATCTGAAGATTCCAGTTGATCCTGCATGTCCACATCTTGGTTTGGTGGAGCATCTCCCTTGAACATCGAGTTGTCCAGTGTTTCTCCCTCAAGCACAATAACAGGGTGTGCTATTTTTAAGCTTAGGGTTTCAAAGGCATCCTTCAGTGTGTTGAAAGGAGTGCCCAGAGGAAAGTGTAAGGTTACTGGAGTAGTTTCGAGTGTGGGTGCTTCAGATGAGGGCTCATTTTGTGTGCGAATGTCGAAGGGATTGTATGGCACGATCTCGAGTGGTGATGATTGTGGAGGTGTTTGTTCATCTTCATATGGAACAACGATTGTTCCAACAATGAATGAAGGTGAGTTAGGGGAGTTTGAGGATGCCATTTCAGCGAGAAGGTTTAAAGTGTTTGGAGAGTTTTTCTTGCTTGAGCTTGAATTCGTTTGTGCAGCTGAGTCATGAGAGTTTTGTGACATAATAGAAGTTGTACACACAAATCAAAGAAAAAAGTTAAATCTAGAAAAATCTTTCGAGTTCTATGGATAAAAGCAAGACAAATTCAAAAAAAAAATGAGTGAGCCTTAAAGTGATGTGACATTTTCTGTGGAAATACTTAAGTGTTGCAATTAATTCAAATTGAGGATTACCGTGCTTAATTGAATCAACAAAGCTCTTAAAGTATTTTCCAACACTTCTTTGGAGACTCATCTTATATGGAGAATTCAAAAGTGAAGAGTAAAGGGAGTGATTGCACGATTCTGGAAATATAGGAAGTGAGGTAGTGAGATTAACTTCCCGACTAATAGATCGTGTGAAGTTGGGAGATGTAATTTCTGAAAAATAAAAATTAAACGCAGAATATATAATAACTGAAATAATAAATTAAGGTAAGACTTAGTCAATTAAATATTTAAGAGAATAATATTTAATAATTATCAAAAATAACAAATTCCTAGAAAATCGAGATATGAATCTGAGTTTACGAGTGTTTCGACTTTTGTTGGCATTCTATACACCTCAACACAGTTTTTTCATAATTCTACATCATATGTGTTGCTCTATTTTCTTTTTCTTTTTATCACACTTCACATTGATCCATCTTTTGAAGAGAGTGCATCGTAGCAGCGAACTCCGTGCCCCATAGTTACTCTATAGATTTGTGAATATATTGATGCAATCTATATCACCTTTTGAAAAGAGATCATCGTAGTAGCGAGCTCCGTGTCCCATAGTTACTCAGTGATTTATAAAGCATCTAATAAGTGATTTTTCTTTTTAAGCATTTGAGAGGTGTATAGGCCTTTTTAGTATTTTTCACAAGTCACTCAGAATTCAAGTATCAATCACACGGAATTTCATTAATTCAATAATTACGAAAATTAAGGCAAGGAAACAATTAAGAGACTTTATCTTAGTGTTGTCTCAAATGTTGCCGCATTTGATACAACACCCTTGATCATATTTTCAGATATTACACAAACCAAGAGATTTTCGAAGTGATGAAAACCTCTTGTCATCAAGAGCTTTAGTAAAAATATCAGCCAATTGTTTTTCAGTAGATATGTACTCCAACTTAACAACTTCCTTTTCAACAAGATCTCTAATGAAGTGATGTCTAATACTTTTATGCTTTGTTAATGAATGTTGCACTGGATTTTTAGAGATGTTTATAACACTAGTATTATCACAGTATATAGTCAAAACATCACTAGGCAAGCCATAATCATGAAACATTTTTTGCAACCATAATAATTGAGTGCAACAACTCCCTGTTGCAATGTATTCTGATTCAGCTGTGGATTGAGACACACAGTTTTGCTTTCTGATGTGCCAAGAAATCAAGTTGTTTCCCATATAAAATAAGCCACCACTTGTGCTTTTTCTGTCATCACAATCACTTGCCTAATCTGCATCACTATGCCCTATCAAAGTACAGTTTGTATCTTTGCTATACCATATGCCAAGATCACATGTTCCTGCAACATACTTAATGATTCTTTTAACAGCATTCATGTGTGATTCTTTGGGGTTAGATTGTATCTAGCACATAAACATACACTGAACATGATATCAGGTCTACTGGAGCTCAAATAAAGAAGACTACCTATCATTGATCTATATAATGTTGGGTCAACATTCTGGCCAACATTGTCTTTACTCAGTTTCTGAGTTGATCCCATAGGTATTTTCATGTGTTTAGCATTCTCTAAACCAAATCTTTTTACAAGATTCTTAGCATACTTACTTTGTGAAATGAAAATACCATCCTTTTGCTGTTTAATTTGCAGTCCTAAGAAGTAATTTAAATCACCAACCATGGACATTTCAAAAGTAGATGTTATTTCATTTACAAAGTGTTTGAGCATATTATCACAAGTAGAACCAAATACTATATCATCAACATAGATTTGAGCAATTATAATAGCATTTTTATCATGTTTAATGAACAGTGTTCTATCAGCTTCTCCTCTTACAAAGCCAAACTCAATTAAGAAATCAGTTAGTCTTTTATAACATGCTCTAGGTGCTTGTTTCAAGTCATATAGAACCCTTTTCAGTTTAAAGACATGATCAGGAAAATCAGGGTTTTCAAAGCCTTTTGGTTGTTCAACATAAGCCTCTTCCATTAGAATACCATTTAAAAAGGTAGCTTTAACATCCATTTGGTGCAGTTTTATATCAATATAGCATGCAATGGCAAGTAAAAGCCTAATGGATTCAATTCTAGCAACTGGAGCAAATGTTTCATCAAATTCTACACCTTCTACTTGTGTATACCCTTGAGCAACCAACCTAGCTTTGTTTCTAATAATATTTCCCATCTCATCAATCTTGTTTTTAAATATCCATTTAGTTCCTATAACATTGACATGGTCTGGTCTAGGAACTAATGTCCAAACATCATTTCTAATAAACTGATTTAATTCTTCATGCATAACTTCAATCCAATTCTCATCATCTAATGCTTCTTTAACAGTTTTAGGTTCAATCTCAAAGTGATAGCATTCATGATTTACTTTACTACACATGCAAGACATACATATAAATCTTACCACATCCTTTGAATTCATACCCATCCTTCTTCTAGTTTGAACACCTGTGGATTGTTCACCAATGATTTGATCATGTGGGTGATACTTTTGAATCCTTATGGAGGGAGTTTTCTGGAGATTATACAGATTTTCAAGGTCTGTATTATCAGATGATTCCTCTGAAATGTCCTCATCTTCAATGCTTTTATCTGTAATGCTTGTATCATCATCAAAAACAACATTTACAGATTCTTGCACAGTATCAGACCTACAGTTGTAAATTCTATAGGCCTTGCTATTTCTTGAATAACCAAGAAAGAACCATTTGTCACTCTTTGAGTCAAACTTATGTAACCGATCCCTGTCATTTAAGATGTAACAAACACAACCAAAAACATGGAAAAATTTAAGGTTAGACTTTCTATTGTTCAGAATTTCATATGGACTTCTAGTAGAATATGTTCTAATATAAACTCTATTTGCAATACGACAAGCAGTGTTAAGAGCTTCAGCCCAAAATCTTTTGGATAAGTTCTTAGACCATAACATAACTCTAGCCATTTCTTGAAGTGTTCTATTCTTCCTTTCTGCTATGTCATTTTGTTGAGGAGTTTTAGGTGATGAAAACTTTTGTATTATTCCTTTAGATTCACAAAACTCAGTAAAAGAACTATTTTCAAATTCTCTTACATGATCATACCTGATTTTGCATACTTTAGAATTGAAAACATTCTTGAATCTTTTATACAGAATTTTGAAGGTGAAAAAAGTTTCACATTTATCTTTTAAGAATTCAATCCATGTGAATCTAGAATAGTCATCAACCACAACCAAAGAATACCTTTTACCTCCAATACTTTATGTTTCCATATGACCCATAAGATCCACGTGGAGCAATTCGAAGCAGTGTTTAGTTGAGCAATATACCGACATTTTGTGAGACACTTTAACCTGTTTGCCTTTTTGACAATGTCCACATACCTTTTTATCTGAGAATTTAAGATCTGGTAAACTTGTAACAACTTTCAATCTTATAAGTTTATCTAGTTGTCTGTAATTAGCATGTCCAAGTTTGTGATGCCATAATGTACTATCATCAACTTTAGCCTTATTACAAGTAAGTTTAGATTCAATGAGATAACAATTATCAGCAGATGTGTTTCCCATCATGATACATTCAGAATCTTTGTTTAACACATAACATGAGTTTTTGTCAAATTTAACATGCAAATCATCATCACATAATTGACTAATGCTTATGAGATTAGCCAGTAATCCATCAACATGCAGAACATTGGATAACTTAGGAAAACCAGGAACATTTAATGTCCCTTTACCAATGATTCTTCCTTTAGATCCACCACCATAAGTGACATTACCACCATTATAAAGTGTATAATCAGAAATATAATCAATTTTACCTGTCATGTGTTTGGAACAACCACTATCAAAGTACCATAATCCAGGAATACATGCTTTTAGAGACATATGAACAACATTACAAGATGTATTTTCTTTTGGTGTCCATACAGAATGTGATCTTGAATGTTGAGTCATTTCAGGCAATTCAGAAGTTTTCAGATGATTTTTCTTCTTCAAACAATGAGGACTTATATGACCCTTTTTAAAACAGTAATGGCAAATCACATCTTTTATATTGATCTAAGACTTAGCAGAAACACTAGGATTGTAATTTACTTCAATTTTTACAAAAACAGTAGGTTTCTTAAGTTCAGTCTTCTTGAAATTTTTACCTTGGTAGCAAATACCTGTTCTTCTTGAGTTGTTGGTCATAAGAGAGTCTTCCAGTTTCATCTTTCCTTCAGAAAATCTTTTAAATCTCAGTGAGGCTTCCTTCAACCTATCTTCAAGTTTAGATATCTCAATATCTTTTCTTGTTAGAATACCTTCAAGCTTGGTAATAGATTCTCTTAAGTTAGAATTTTCAAAATTCAGAGACTTAATTATATCGTTAAGTTTCTCAGTTTCAAAGGATATCTTGAAAACTTTTTCATTTGTTAAAGGTTTTTCATAAGAATATTTCTTAAAATCAAGAATAGACACTTATAGTTTTTCTTTAAGTTTAGAAATTTGTTTATCCTTCTTTGTTAAAAGACTTTCCAGTTTGAAAACAGTATTAGACAAGTCTTGAATGTCAGCATCTCTTCTGGATAAACCTGCTTTGCTTGATGTACCTGTTTCTGTAACAGAACTTGTGAAACAGTTAAATTTTGGTGCATTATTATTTAGAGATTTCCCAAATGATGGCTCATTTGTCCTCACATCGTAATAATCATCCAGATCATCATCAAAAGTATCATCATACTCAATTCTTGTAGAGAAAGCTTTTTCATAATCTTTTTCAGGATCATGTTCAACATCAGACTCATCACTTAAAGTAACACTGAAATTAAGTTTCTTTTTTAGAGTGGTGTTGGCACATTCATTAGCATAATGACCATATCCGAAACATGCATCACATTTGTTGGGATATGAATCCTGATATAAGTCCTAAATTGATGAGAAGTAGTTTTGATAAGCCAAAAAGAGGACTTGAATATATTTCTAAGTGTTGACTGATCTAGTTATGAAAGCCGTCTTGTTAAGATCAGTAGAGTACAAAATACACGTGAAAGAAAGAAAAGACAAGTACGTTTTATAAGTACTGTGTTATATTTGTATAGGTTTTATGATGAGCGATTAAACGATGTATAGAAGCTCATATGTTTTTGTATTTCGTAATTGATTAATTGATGTATAGATTTTAAGGTGACTAAGCTGGAATTATAAAGCTTAAAGTAATGTAATAGTCTTGTTATGATTAGATGATAGGACTAGTATAGATTAGTTCTTCATAGAAGTTTACTGAAGGAGACAAGAAGACTTGACCAGACAAGACAAGTGAAGAAGAAGACTAGACAAGTGCGCAAGCAAAAGAGAAAATCTACTTAAGTCAGAAACGCGTATTGAAGGATATATATTGAAGAGTTAATTATGGAATAATTAATTAACTGAAGAAACGCGTGGAATGATAAGAAGTAACCGTTCGAAGTCAGTTATCAAGACAAGGTTGTTGGATAACATAATGTTCTTGATTTCAGAAGCTTATAAATACATGAAGACATTTGACGGTTATGACTACTGAAAGACTACTGATACATTGAGATTTACTAAGCAATTACTTAGAAGAATTCGAAGAAAAGAAACTCATAGAGTTCAAGTTCAGAAAGTTGAAGCCACAAGACAAGTCACAAATTCGAAGAAGACTACTACTGAACTAGAGAAGTTTTTCATTACTGTTTGTTTTTGTTCAAGTTGCTAGCTACTTGTAAAATAGCTAGTTGTTAGATCGAAGAAACATTTGGTAGTGTTATCGAAAAGATCGAAGTCTTATTTATTGGGACTTAAAGCTACAAGAACACACTACTCGAAGAGAAGAGTAATAAGAATTTCACAACTGGGTTTGTGAGAGTGGATGTAGACAAGTTGTCGAACCACTATAAATCTCGTGTTCAAATTTACTTACTATTTTATTTGTGTTTGATTGATTACTTGTTTAATTGATTAATCTGCAAATACATGTGGCAAATTCTAATTCCTTCAAAACATAAAGGATTAAATTTGATGTAAAAAAGGATTAAAATTGAAAGGTAAATGATGTATTTTATAAAGTTGAAACTTAAAAGGATTTATTTTGAAAAATCTCAAACTTATAGGACTAAAAATAAAATTTCCTCTGAGAGTGGATGTAGACAAGTTGTCGAACCACTATAAATCTCGTGTTCAAATTTACTTACTATTTTATTTGTGTTTGATTGATTACTTGTTTAATTGATTAATGTGCATATAGAATAGACAAGTTAAGTGTTCATAACAGAAGTTCATTTTTGAAGTATTAGTTGAGTATAAATTTGTTGGGCTCATTGTTAAATTTGATATTCCGCATTGTGTATTCTGATATATTGAAAGATTTTGAAAAGTCTATTCACCCCCCCTCTAGACGTTTTCCTAGCTTACTCAATATTATCAACTCAACTAGGGACCTACAAGTGGTATCAGAGCAGTAGTTCATTGGACTGCTGTTTCTTGATAACCTCTATAAGACTCGGGTGAAGTCTTGGTTTTTTATTGTACTTGATCATCACTGTTCTTGAAATTACTTGTATCTTTGATCTTAACTGCATTCTACTAATCTTCTTGACAATATGTCTTTGGAAATAAGCGCTAACAAACTTCCCAAGTTTTCAGTTCAGGACTATGATTACTGGAAGCTGCGGATGGAAGCTATCTTTAGCTCAAAGCACGACTTGATGGTGTCTGTCGTAAAAGAAGGCCCGATCGTTACTATGGTGCCTAACACTGCCACATTAGAACCCTCAAAAGCTGTTGGGGTACTTGTCCCCAAACCCAGGTCAGAATTAACTTCTGAAGAAATGAGACAGAACAACCTGAACAGTTTGGCTAAGAACTATTTGTGAAGGGACCTCCGTAATCAAAATGTAAATCTGCCAAAGAAATGTGGGATCGACTTGCTGTTATTTGTGAAGGGACCTCCCTAATCAAAGAAAGTAAGCTTTCCACAGCTCTACAGAGGTTCGAATCATTTAAGATGATGGCTGGTGAAAATATAGACCAGTTAGATACTCGTTTCACAAGAATTATGAATGATTTGGAAGTACTTGGCAAGACCTATACTGTTCGTGAAATAAACTTGAGAATTCTTAAGAGTCTTGATGCTAGATGGAAAATGGTAAAAATGATCATTAAGAATACTCAGGATATAGATGTGTGGTCAGTTGAGACAATGTTCCAAACTCTCAAAGCACACGAGTTTGATCTAGATGAGGATGGTCATATTGCTAGTAGTGATAGAGAGAAAACTGTGTCGAAAAGTGTTGCTTTTAAGTCTAGTTCGTCTAAGAGCTCTAGAGTAGGAAAGTCTAAGTCTAAGGCTAAGTCTGCTAGTGTTAAAGACGAGTTAGACAGGTCTGATCTAAGCCTGAAAGATTAGATGACTCTTATGGTTAGAAAGTTCGACAGGTTAAACAAACACTATGGTAGATATAAGAAATTTTACAAAGACTTTAGAGGTTCTGCTAACAGGGACTCATCTGAGACCAGACGAGACCGAAACTCTTCCGAAAGGAGAGACGAAGTCTCGAAAGGAAACAGACGAGATAGGGACTCTGAGGATAGGAAGATTAGACGTTCTGATAGACGAGATAAGAGAAGGGATAATTCTCCTGTGAAAAAAGTCTAATAACGATCCACTATGCTTTAACTGTGAGAAACCAGGTCATTACATTTATGAATGTCCGGACCTGAGCACTAATGATCGTGAAGAAAGGAAAGCAAGGCGTGAACGAAAATACAACACGGGTAAGAAGGCTATGATGGCTAATGATGACTCTGAAACGGACTCAGACGAGTTACCATCGTCTTCATCTAGCTACCCGTCTACTCATGAAGACGAAGAAGCGTTCATAGTAGATGATGGCCTAATCCTAATGGCGAAAATCGAACAAGAGGTATCATCTGCAACTTCATTTCAATCATGTGATGAATCGGATTCTGATGAAAGTGATACTGCCGATAGTGGAGTAGGGAGTAGTCTTCATCACTCTACTGGTGTGACTGAAGAAGACCCCCTACTTGCTAACAAGACATTCATTGAAGTCAGCGATGAGAACATTGCTTTAAAACAAGAAATCATTGATCTTAAAGAAGCTCAGTCTAAAGTAGATCTTAATATAATTGTCCTAAACAAACGCTTGACAGAAGAGTTGGATCAACTTAAAGTCAAGTGCGCGTCAACAGACAAGTTATATCAAGACTTACTAAAAAGACATGCTACTAAGACTAATGAATTCAATGGTTTAAAGAACAAATGTAAAAAGCTTGAAGAGCGCAATAAGTTCTTAGAGACTGAAGTCGTAAATCTAAACCTTAAACTTACTGACTTGGTTAATTCTTCAAAGATTAATCAACAACTGTCAGATAGGTATAGGGCTCCAGATGACAAGACAGGGTTGGGAGCTGAAACTCCTAACTCGTCTACTCATGTCATTAAGAACCCTACTGCTGCTAGTTCAAGTTCTTTAACAAATGATAAAGGCAAAAGACCAATGGAATACGATATTGGAATAACATCCAAAGGTGTTGTACATAAGCAGACTAGTGTTAACACTCCGATTACCAAACCATAGAATGGAATGGAATGGTCCAGCAAACTGAACGAAGTCCTATGTTCACTTCAGTAGTCCCCTTCACCTTCAAAAGCGGCTTCCCGAAACACGGAACAAATCCTATTCGCGAATCGGCATGCTTAACACATGCAAGTCGGACGGGAAGTGGTGTTTCCAGTGGAGGACGGGTGAGTAACGCGTAAGAACCTGCCCTTGGGAGGGGAACAACAGATGGAAACGGCTGCTAATACCCCGTAGGCTGAGGAGCAAAAGGAGGAATCCGCCCGAGGAGGGGCTTGCGTCTGGTGGTAAAAAGAATGTTAACAACAGACCTGCTCCGTTTAGAACTAATCAAAAGAGGACCACTAGTCGTGGACGACCAAACCAGGTCAGATACGAAGATTGGTATCCTCAGGAGACGAGTTCTAGACAAGTACAGACTAGTTGGAAAGAGTCTAGACCTCCTTTCATAAGGCAGTCTCAGCTCTACTCGACTAGACCTAGGAAGGTTGCTCCGAAATATCGTACTCAACCTGTCTTATATCCTCCACCTTTGTCTTACGATATTATAAGTAAGGAAAGACCTAAACGTGTCTATAAACCGTATGACCCCAATGCATACAAGCCCTATTCTGACTATCAAAGGCCCATGCCTACTCAAGTAGAGTTTAAGTCGAAAGGCTACCTCAGACGAGTAGACACAACTAATGATATGCCAGATAAGGACAATAGGGTCTTATTTTGCAACAAGTATGGTAGAAAGCTTAAGAGATCAAATTTGTTCAGGACTCCTATGTATATTTGGATTCCACTGAACTCTACTAACCCCCCAGGACCCCAATAAACAAGGAGGGTACCTAAATTATTAAATATCATCATTGCAGGGTCGACTTGACTTGTATAAGAAGGGTGGCTCTGTAGGAGAAACTTGGTACATCGATAGTGGTTGTTCGCACCACATGACGGGTACTAAGGCTCTTCTATCGAGTTACTATGATCAAGAAGGACCCAAGGTGATTTTCGGTGATAGCTCAACAGCCGTTACGAAAGGCTTTGGTTACAATTAGAAATGGAGATGTAGAGATACAGGACGTATCCTACGTAGAAGGTTTGAAATACAATTTACTATCTGTTTCTCAATTCTGTGATCGTGGTTATAAGGTACAGTTCAAAAGCCGAAAGTGTGAGATCATAGACAAGAGGACTCATACTGTACTGCTAAGACAAGGCAGCGTATACATTGTGAATTGGAATGGCTGTCCGAGGGATACTTGTCTTCTTAGTAAGAACCCTAAAGAGGTCAGTTGGCTATGGCATAGACGCCTATGTCATATGAACTTTAAGGTGATTAATAAGATCGCAAGAGATTACCTTGTTGAAGGTATACCCAACGAAATCTATTACAAGTCACATGTATGCAATGCTTGTCAGAAAGGTAAACACGTAAAAGGTTCATTTAAGTCAATTCCTACTCTCTCAACAAGTAGAGTCCTAGAACTACTACATATGGATCTTCATGGTCCAATAACTCCTCCAACCTTGAATGGTAGAAGGTACACGCTTGTTATGGTAGACGACTATTCTAAGTTCACTTGGGTAGTCTTTCTACACAAGAAGAGTGATACACAAACACTCCTACATGATCTGTTGAAGAAGTTAAAAGTTGAGAATAATCAATCCATTGTAAAAATTCGCAGTGACAAGGGGACTGAATTCATTAATTGCTATATCAAAGATTTCTGTTCTAAACATGGTATCCAGCACCTTACTAGTGCAGCTAGGACCCCACAACAAAATGGTGTAGCTGAGAGAAGGAATAGAACACTCAAAGAAGCTTGTAGAACCATGCTGGCCGAGTATAATACTCCTCAAAAGTTTTGGGCAGAGGCGATCAACACTGTATGCCACTCCCAGAACAGAAGCGCGATCAATAAAGTACTAGGTAAGACGCCCTATGAGATTTGGAAAGGTAGAAAACCCAGAATTTCATATTTCCATATATTTGGTTGTAAGTGCTTCATCCATAACAATGGGAAAAGTAAGTTAAATGCATTTGATGCAAAAGCAGACGAGGGGATATTCTTAGGATACTCCTCGACTAGCAAAACATTTAGAGTGTTTAACTACTCGACTCTTTGTGTGGAAGAAACACCACATGTTGGTTTCGATGAATCTCGACAGGACTCGTCTGCCGACCAGATCAGTAAGAAAGTGGATGACTTAACAATCCAATCTGATGAGGAATCAGAAGTATACGAATCAGTTCAAGCCTACACTCCATTTATGAAAGCTCTTGAATCAGACGACAAGGAGAAGGTAAGTGCTCAAGGTAAGTCCACTAGACCAGTTGACATGCCTGCTCTAGTTGACTCGTCTACTCCTGTTAAAACTGCTGAAACAAATGATGTTGAAATGCATGATGCTATAGCTGAGTTAGATGATGATAGTATGCCTGTTAAGTCTAGAAAAACATGGAAATCTGCTCATGATACTGAAAATATCATTGGTGACTCTACTATTGGTGTAAAGACTAGACGACAACTCTTTGAGTCGCAAGAACAACCGAGTCCAACTATATTTTGCTGGTGTTGTTTACTTTCATCTATCGAGCCTACAACCGTTAAAGAGGCACTGGCTGATAGTAATTGGATCATCGCTATGCAAGACGAGTTAAACCAGTTTGTTCGAAACGACGTCTAGGAACTTGTTGATAGGCCGGAACACCATAATGTAGTTGGCACACGATGGATTTTAAAAAACAAGAAAGATGAGAATGATGTAGTCATTCGTAATAAGGCTAGACTAGTAGCCCAAGGCTATTCACAAGCTAAAGGCATAGACTATGATGAAACTTTTGCTCCTGTTGCTAGACTAGAAGCCATTCAAATGTTTCTTGCATATGTTGCTTATATGAAGTTTACTATATATCAAATGGATGTTAAAAGTGCAATTCTTAACGGTATTCTTGCGGAAGAAGTGTATGTTGAACAACCTCCAGGTTTCGAAGTCAAAGGCAACCAAGTCTACAGATTGAAGAAAGCCTTATATGGACTAAAGCAAGCTCCAAGAGCATGGTACGACACTCTATCCTTCTTTCTATTAGAAAATGGTTTTACTAAGGGCAAAGTAGATCGTACTTTGTTCAGAAGACAAGAAGGGAACGACATTCTACTCGTCCAAATTTACGTGGATGATATCATTTTTGGTTCACCCAACAAAAAGCTGAGTGAAAGTTTTTCAACACTCATGCAAAGTAAGTTTGAAATGTCAATGATGGGTGAAATGAATTACTTTCTTGGTCTTCAAGTAAAACAAACTCCCGATGGGATTTTCATAAATCAAGCAAAGTATACTAGAAATCTGCTAGACAAGTATGGTATTAAAACATGCAAGTCTACTGGAGTACCTATGCTACCTACATACAGGATGGATCCAGACGAACATGGTAAGTGTGCTGATCAATCATATTATCGTGGTATTATTGGTTCATTACTGTACTTAACTGCTAGTAGACCTGATATTGCATTCTCTGTTGGCGTATGTGCTCGATTCCAAGCTAATCCAAAAGAGAGTCATATGGAAACCACTAAACGGATACTGAAATATTTGAAAGGAACCATCAATCGTGGTATATGATATCCTTCAAATTATGATTTATCTCTAAGTGGCTACTCTGATTCTGATTTTGGTGGCTGTAGAATAGATAGGAAATCTACTTCTGGTTCTTGTCAATTTCTAAGCACAAAACTCATTTCATGGTTTTCGAAAAAACACACTAGTGTGGCTACCTCCACTACTGAAGCCGAGTACATGGCTGCTGGTAGCTGCTGTAGTCAATTACTTTAGCTCATTCAACAGCTTAGAGATTATAATATCTATGAATCAAATGTTCCTATATTCTGTGATAGTAACAGTGCTATTGCCATTACACAAAATCCTGTCTTGCACACACGTTGTAAGCATGTTGATGTGAAACATCATTTTATACGTGATGATGTAGAAAAGAAGGATACTTGTATGGAAAATATTCATACTGATATTCAGAGAGCTGATATTTTTACGAAACCATTGTCTGAGGCTCGTTTTAGAGAGTTATGCATTAGTCTAGGACTAATTGATCTAGACCCTACTTGCATATAGTTGTGTACTAACCAGACAAGTACATCATAAAGAAGTAAGGAGAACAGACAAGTTACTACAGAAACAGAGCACTCGTCTACTAGCCAAATAAACAGGTATACAAGGTCAGACAAGATGACCAAACAACCCGATGAGGAAGCTGGTAAAGCTGAGGGTAATACTAAGGGAATAAACATTTAAGGGGGAATCTATGATTTCTTAAAAATCCTTATGTTGATTCTTAAGTCTGTTAAAAGTCATCTTGATCGAAACCTTGATTACTGCATATGAATGATATTCAGTTTATTTATTCTACTCTACTACTCGTATCTACTCTCATGTGTCGCACAAGATGAGACAGGTACTTGACGCTGTTCGACTATCAGACAGACAAGCACAGTCGAAAGGGGAACTCGTCTAGTGCAGATGAAGTCTACTAATCTGTTCTGATGAACTGGAACAGATCAGATAAGCTTTCTTGTGATTTAGATTCACTAAGTGTAAAACGTTGTTAAGGGTATTACTGTAATTTGATAATGCGAAATTTTGGAAAACCTAAAACTGGATTTATACACTCCATTTAATGAGGTGTATTCACCCAGTTCGCGCCTAAAATCTACTGGACTAGGTCAGATGAGTACACTCCTCTGTATTAACCAATAGAAAGGGCGGATTCCAAAATTTACAATACCAAATCACATAATATTCTCGATTATGTAACTGTATACCAAAGATCTTTACCGTTAGATCAAAACGAATCAATCTTGGCCGTTCATTCAAAATTTGAGTTACATCAAAACTAATCTTTCCTGAAAACTCTCCCCACTATTCACTCTACTTTCCTAACTCTCAAGCAATCGATCTCTCTTGCTATTATCACTATCTGTGAATTGAACCTCATACATCTCATTCATCATGTCGATTGTATCTATGTTTGATATTTCCACTAACATGCAAGCGAGGTTTGACCTAGGCAGGTACGCCTCGGAAGGCAAAGTGCATGTTGAAAGCTCAGTATTCTTCAACGGAAGGCACACTGACGAAAACAAAGAAGTTCTGATCAAGTGCTTCAGGAGTGGTTTGAGACCTTATTTGGAAGCATTTCCAGAGGTCGTCTATGAAGAAGAAGTGTTGGAGTTCTTCGCCACTGCTACTCGTCGAGGAGACTCAATCGAAGCCTTTGTTGGTGGTAGTCGAGTGGAGATCACTCGAGAAGTTTTGTTCATCAAATTAAGCTTGCCTTCGGGTTCGATTAATGTGGAAACCTATGGGGCAGGTCAAAAATTGAGATATCTTAGCATTTTCTGTGGAAAGAAGCTGAAGCTAGGGCGAGATGGCAAGATTCCATCAGTGAAGAAGAAAGTGTTGGGATATGAATATCCTTAGTTTAGTTTTGATAAACCAAATCAAACATGTAATAGGATAAGTTGTATTGTATAGACAACTTTATTATACATCTTGTAATATATAGGACTCTGGTTAGAAGAGAAGACATGTCAATGCTCTAGAAGAGAAGAGAAGACCAAGACCAGAAGTCTCTTGATAAGATGAGTTGAACTCATCTTACAGGATAAGAAGAGTAAAAAACAGCTGAGTAAAGACAGCAGAGTAAAGACAGCAGCTGAGAAGAAACAGCAGCTGTGTAAAGACAGTTGAGTAAAGACAGCAGAGTAAAGACAGCAGCTGAGAAGAAACAGCAGCTGTATAAAGACAGCAGAGTAGAAGTCTTCTTACCAGCAGAGTAGAAGTCTTCTTACCAGCAGAGTGAAGTCTTCTTACCAGCAGAGTAGAAGTCTTCTTACACAATTAAAGGAAGACCAATCACAGCTGAAATCAAGGATTGACAAGATATGTGCACAAGAAAGGAAAGTCAAAGATATGATTGAAATTACATGACAATGGTAATATTCAATCATATCAAATCAAGAGATTGTCAATTCCTCAATTAGTGGAGATTTGAATTGCTATCATCCAACGGTAACATTCAAACATCAACACTATATAAATGAGCTCATACATCATTGGGAGAAGAGAAGAGGTGTGAGATGCAGAGGTCGAGCAAAGTGCTTAAAGTCCAGAAATAAGAAGAGCTCAAGAAGATCATTCATGAAGATTCAACACGCATCACCTCATCCCCAGTGAGTGAACTCATACCATCTAAGCCAGTTTAACCACTCATATATATCCATAGCTTAGAGAGAATTTCCCAATCCTAGCATGAGGCTAAAACAGATTGTAAGGGAAATTCTCACCTAGTTCATATACACAAAACCCACCTTCTACCATAAAACCCTAGAAGTCAAGTTGAGTGTTCGTCACTGTAAAGAGTCCAAGTGCTCTATAATCACTTGTGGAGTGCAAGTGCAAGTGCTTACAATCACTTGTGGAGACCGCAGCAGTTAAGGAACTGGCTCAGATCTCAAAGTCCTACCCTTGGGACTATAAAGGACAAGGCCCTTGTAATTTTTGGTAAATTAAAGGGATTAAACATCACGTTAGGACGTGAGAGTGGACGTAGGAACGTATATCCGAACCACTATAAATTAATGTGTTATTTACATTTCTGCACTTTACATTTCAAGTCTTTTCATACATATTTGTGCATAAACTGTTTTACACACTGTATTTATTAAATAGACGAGTATAATATTTATGGGCACACTACAATTCCGCACTTAACTCCGATAAGTAATTAATCAGTCGACTAACTAGTCCTAGGCCCCTAGTGAAATCAGCGGACTAGTTACTTTGAAGAGTTAGTTTATTTTCCACACAATCAGCAGACATCAAGTCAGCTGATCTTACACTCGTCTCAGGGACCAACAGAAAGAATTGTTACCAAAGTACAAGACACTTCTCGACATCGCAAGCAAAATGTTGCTTGGTGTGACTGGAAGTTATGATTCTATAACTCTCCAAAAGGCGAGGGTGATGACTGCCATTTATGATGGCATCACCGATGGAAATTGGTACAGACTATTCTTAGATAGGTTGATGTACTTTTCGAAGAATGTGAAGGTGGACACCGATGCCAGAGAGTGGGTGGTGTCTGCTGCCGTAAGTTTTGGAAACAAGCTCAGTATCCTTCTACCCGTCTTATTCCCAAATAAGACGAACTGGAGCAAGGGCAAGCCGTTTCATATTCTGAAACATTATTTGAAGAAGGATGCTCTCGATAGACAAGCTGAGCAAAGGGCTCTTGAGCGTGGGCAAGTTCAGATTAACCCAAGAGACGCCATGTTGGAAGCCGACTCGTCTAGTGCTGAAGAAGACGAGGCTGAGGCTGGAACCAGTGGAGCTCTAGTAAACTATGTGTCAGATGAGGCTATGATCGAGCCAACTGATGATTCTGAAGAAACTCAATCGGATGAAGATTCGGAAAAAAGAGTTGAGGGTGCAGAAGCATACAGACTGGTGAGAGTCGAGGCGAGTTCACCACCAGAAGAGTCGATTGAAATGGTTAGTACTTCTTCTCGTGCTATTTCTATTCCTCTCAATATTCCTGTGAAAACCAAGGCCAGATCACTCCGATCTCGTGCCAAACCTATTCCCAAAACCTCTCAGTTGATCGTTCAACCGCTGAGATCCAACATAAGCCAAGACACTACTATATATGCTACAGCTGATACTCCTACAACTGACATACCAAACCTAGCCACATTACAGCCCCAAGAAACCACAATCCAAATTTTTCCCTCTCCCACAATAGAAAATGTTGACCCCGTTAACCCATCTATTTCGGGAACGCTACTAGCTGACACTTCAGCAACTGAGTTAAGGACCCCACTTACTAAGACCCCTCCCAAAAATAGATTTGAAGCTCTGGTGGATTATCCAATGTGTATGCGTGAGAAGAGGCTGCGTGCACAGATGACCAGAAACCTGAAAAAGATGCTGCCATCAGTCGAGATCGACACAACTTCAGAAGTTTATGAGAAGTTGATTAGGATATGCACGTGGGTTGCTTTGAAGAAAGGTCCAACAGAAGACATCTTTGAAGTTATTCAAGGAATGGGTGGGATTGCTAACTTCCAAAATTGGGAAATGGAACAACAAGAAAATAGTGGAGTTAAGGACTACTCAGAGCTACTCCCAACGCATGCCTTGATTGACTGCTCTTGTCAAGAAGATGCTCAATATTTCGGATGATGTGCTGTCCTCGGAAGCAAAGTTGTGTGTTGGTGTTCAAGTTCCAGAAACTAATCTTGCAGAAGACGAGTTGATGCAAGAAGTTGAACCTGGAGAGGAGTTGATGTCTACTGATCCAATCATTGATCTTGAGAACGTTTCAGATTAGATGAGAGGCCTTGTGTTCAAATATCAAGTGGAACATGCTCATAGTCCACGGACAGATGTTGGACAAATCAACAGTTACGTTGAAAAAGTTTTTCCTGCAGAGTTATGTGGTTATGTAAAGAAGTTACATGCCATGGTGAAGAAGGACTTTAACGAAGCTGAAAGACGATTCAAGGAAGCTAAGCTAGCAATCATTCCATACTGTCCTCCATTAAACTTGAAAGCCATAGCTGGAAGTGTCATTCCAGATAAGGAAGCAGTAGAAGACCAGGTCTTGTCTACTGAGCTGGAAGACAAGTTGATAGAATTTCAAGTTATTGATGAAGATGAGATCATGGAAGAAGCTGTTCCTAATGATGTTGTTAACACGATGCAAAATGTTTCGTCCGCATCTATTGATGAATTGAAGAACGACTTGAAGGAATTGATTAAGTCTTCAATAGATGAGTTTTTGAAGTCGGATATGAAGCAAGATCTGATAGATCAGAATAGTTCTCTTGTTGAAAAATCTAAGGAACTGATTGTTGGTGAAGTGAACCAGATGGATGCTACATTCAGACAAGAAATGTTTACTCAGCTAGAAGATTTCTTGCAAAGACAGATTGATTATTCTGAGAAGTGTTCTGTTAATTTTGCGAGAGTGTTGGCTAAAGAATCTAAGAAAATGGAACGCATTTATCGAGTGAAGATTGAGATAGCAGATGAGCAGAGAAGAGAAGCTCAAGATCAGTTGGTGCAAACTAGAGCTTTGTTGGCATCAATGACAGAAGAGAATAGGTTGCTGAGCCTACCTGCTACTCACTTCAAGACCGAGTTGACATATTGTTCTAAGAAGTTAGAATATACAGCTGATCGTCTTGAGAAGTTGAGTCAAGACAAGTCTCATCAAAAGCAAATTGATAGAGCTGTTGAGTTGATGAAGCAAGCAGTTCAAGAAGAGATGACTCGATTTACCTCTCTTTTCACTCTTAAGGCAAGTGATGAAGCCAAAAAGGGGGAAGAGATAAAAGAGGTTGCTAAAGTTGCAGAGATTGCTGAAACTGCTGCTACTGCTACAGAAGAGACTAGTAGGCCAAGAAGAAGAGGCAGGCTAGTAAAGAAAGAAGATCTAGAACAGATTAGTGCAGAAGAGCAGAAGAGACAAGTGAAAGGCAAGTTTGTTGCAACTGAAGAGGTTCTGACTAGGCGTATTGTCAAAAGGAAGTTGGATATGCGCGAACCGAAAGTAAAAGAATCTATAGGTCAGATCATTGCTGATCTAGATGAAACAGAGATCATGAAGAAGCAGAAGGTTGAAGATGATCGTTATGCTAACAAGAAGTTGTTAGGTAAACACATCAAAATGCTGCAGAAGATGAAAGGAAATCCAGATCTAATTGAAGATGCCCAAATAGACAAGTTCATTGACAATGAGTATAGAGATGCTTGGAAGATTGTCAAGTTGAAATGGGAAGTTGATCACTGGATTATCAGAAAATTTGGTGATGCAGATAGCAAAGAAGAGTTGTATGCTGTGTTTGACAAGTTCATGTAATCTGAAGATAAAAACTTATGGAACTTGGTCATGCGCATTGCTACTGCTATTGGATATAATATTCCAAAGTGGGATACTCCACTACTAGGTTCTGGAAGAAGAGTTGACTTCAACAAGGTGAAGAAATTTGAAGAAGAGTTGCTCGAGAAAGAGAAGATAGACAATGAAGATCATATCTCGGATATTCAAAGAAGAATTCTCGATGCATTCAGTATTCCGAATCCAGACGTTGGGAACATCAGTGAGTAAGGTTGTAAGTATTTTACTTAGTTTCTTATTATTTTGTCTAAGTATTTGTAATCTACTTATCTACTGAAATGAATGAAAAGATAACATATTTTGAGAAGATAACTACTTAACTGATCTACTAACTTAAAATAATTCAAGTAGTTTTGGCTTCATCAAAAAGGGGGAAATTGTTGGGATATGAATCCTGATATAAGTCCTAAATTGATGAGAAGTAGTTTTGATAAGCCAAAAAGAGGACTTGAATATATTTCTAAGTGTTGACTGATCTAGTTATGGAAGTCGTCTTGTAAAAATCAGTAGAGTACAAAATATATTTGAAAGAAAGAAAAGACAAGTACGTTTTATAAGTACTGTGTTATATTTGTATAGGTTTTATGATGAGCGATTAAACGATGTATAGAAGCTCATATGTTTTTGTATTTCGTAATTGATTAATTGATGTATAGATTTTAAGGTGACTAAGCTGGAATTATAAAGCTTAAAATAATGTAATAGTCTTGTTAAGATTAGATGATAGGACTAGTACAGATTAGTTCTTCATAGAAGTCTACTGAAGGAGACAAGAAGACTTGACCAGACAAGACAAGTGAAGAAGAAGACTAGACAAGTGCGCAAGCAAAAGAGAAAATCTACTTAAGTCAGAAACGCGTATTGAAGGATATATATTGAAGAGTTAGTTATGTAATAACTAATTAACTGAAGAAACGCGTGGAAGGATAAGAAGTAACCGTTCGAAGTCAGTTATCAAGAAAAGGTTGTTGGATAACAGAATGTTCTTGATTTCAGAAGTTTATAAATACATGAAGACATTTGACGGTTATGACTACTGAAAGACTACTGATACATTGAGATTTACTAAGCAATTACTGAGAAGAATTCGATGAAAAGAAACTCACAGAGTTCAAGTTCAGAAAGTTGAAGCCACAAGACAAGTCACAAATTCGAAGAAAGCTACTACTGAACTAGAGAAGTTTTTCATTACTGTTTGTTTTTTGTTCAAGTTGTTAGTTACTTGTAAAATAGCTAGTTGTTAGATCGAAGAAACACTTGGTAGTGTTATCGAAAAGATCGAAGTCTTATTTCTTGGTATTTAAAGCTACAAGTACACACTACTCGAAGAGAAGAGTAATAAGAATTTCACAACTGGGTTTGTGAGAGTGGATGTAGACAAGTTGTCGAACCACTATAAATATCGTGTTCAAATTTACTTACTGTTTTATTTGTGTTTGATTGATTACCTGTTTAATTGATTAATCTGCATATAGAATAGACAAGTTAAGTGTTCATAACAGAAGTTCATTTTCAAAGTATTAGTTGAGTATAAATTTATTGGGCTCATTGTTAAATCTGATATTTCGCATTGTGTATTCTGATATATTGAAAGATTTTGAAAAGTCTATTCACCCCCCCTCTAGACGTTTTCCTAGCTTACTCAATATTATCAATTCAACTAGTGACCTACAACATTTAACATTCTTCCTATAATCTTGATCAGATCTAAACCTGTTACCTCTTTCTAATTGTCTAGAAGGATTAAAAGTGTTCTTCCTAACAGACAATTGTTGAGTGTTATTAATCTGCACCTTAGGTTGAATGGTATCCTTGAACCTATTGTTCTTGTTCCTCATGAATGTTTTAAACTGTTTAGTAATAAATGCCATGTAATTAGGATTGTTAAGATATTCCTCAATATCATCTTCATCAGAATCGATTTCAGTCACATAAGGAGACTTTCCAAAACCTGATGATGCAGATGATGAGTCATCACCTTTGAAAACAAGCACTTTCTTTTCATTATCAGTCTTTTCAGAAATGTTCATTTCATAAGTTTTCAAAATACCAATCAATTCATTTTGACTTAACACATCAGTATCCTTAGCTTCTTCTATAGCACATATCTTAGGTTCAAAACGTTTAGGGACTGATCTAAGAATTTTATGTACTAACCTTTGTATTGGATATTGGATCTCCAAGAGAATGAGCTTCATTTGAAATCTCAGTCAGCTTTTCATTGTAAGATGAAATGGTTTCATCTTCTTTCATCCTCAGATTCTCGAACTTGGTTCCAAGCATACGAAGTCTGGTTCTTCGTACACTATCCGATCCTTCATCATTTGTCCAGTCGAGCTCTCTCTTGATCCGAGCTTCATTGTCTTCATCCGTCGTGGTTCTTGGTTGAGTCCAACTAGCAAGAACACTCTTCCAGGCTCGTTCATCAATGGATTTGATGTACATTCTCATCTTTGGTTTCCAGAAGGCATAGTTCGTGCCATTAGAATAGAAGGCTTTAGTGCGGGTGAAAGTGGATACTCCATTTCAGAATTACACACTCTAAGCAGAATCTCTACTTAGTGTATCAAGTAGTTGGCTCTGATACCAACTGAAAGTGTGTGGGCGTGCGAGATTAGAAATGTTGTCTGTCGTGTTGGCACTGTCCAAACAATACTATGCAGCGGAAATTAAAATGCACGTAGTGAAAATGGAAGTATTCAAAATTTGCGTAGATTATAAAATAATCTACGCTGTTCACTATATAAAAATATGTGAAACGAATTACAACCTTTTAGAGGTGTACAATAACACTACGAAAGTGTAAATGATTTACTAGATCCTATGAAACTATCTCCCTCATAGATCTATGCATATAACCTAGTAAATAAGACTATGTTCAAACACACTATTATTCGGGTTTACAATAATGTGAAGAACTACAAGAAGAAACAATAATTTTCCTAACTAGAAGCGTATATAGCGTTCAATAGAGTAGTGATCGATTTCAGCTTTTCTTCTTGTGTATCTTGTGTTGAGGCAGCTACTGTATTTATAGGCTTCATGGACGAACTGCCTTCAACTCCTATGATCATCACAGCCGTGAGATCAAGCGGTTATGGAACTTCTCTCCACCACTCCTAGAATGTAGGGACTTGTTATATCATGTCCAGTAACTTCTCACTCCCACGCAGTGACATGACTTGGTGTTGCCCATGTCTTCTAACTGCTCTGGGGACATCATTAGACAACAAGCGTAAGATCGGAGTTAGTGAGAAAAGGAAGGGCAAATTCTGATGTTATCATAAGTGTTGGGAACATTAAACACAACACTCGGCTGTTGGTGTTGGATCATTAATTAAAACACTTATATCAAAATCAACAAATTTTACAAACTTTTATGAATAAAGTAAAGAAATTGATTGAATTGAGTAATGCATTTTGTGTAAATATTTGAATATTGTGAAGGTAAATTTTATGGATAAGTTTCATTTTTTGAAGTGTGCAAATAATTATGAAATAGACGAAATAAGATAAGAGTAAAAATAATTGTTGGGGTAGGGCTGGTGTACACTCAAGTACACCGTGCACCTGAGTTGACCTAAACCGGTCAACAGTTATTATTATTATTTTTTTATAGAACATTTACAATTTTCAATAATATTTTCAGCTATATTAACATACAATTTTCAGTTATAATATCATACATTTTTTACTTATAATAACATACACTTTTGATTAATATATAACTTACACTTTTCATTAATAGAATATACACTTTTAATTAATATATAACTTACACTTTTCATTAATAGAACATACACTTTTCAGTTATAATAACATACACTTTTCAGTTATAGTAACATACACTTTTCAGTTATAATAACTTACATTTTTCATTAATATAACATACACTTTTGAGTTATAATAACATACATTTTTCATTAATATAACTTACACTTTTCAGTTATAATAACATACACTTTTCATTAAAAACAATGTTGCACTTTTCAATATAGTAACATACACTTTTCATTTAAAACGAAGATGCACTTTTCAATATACTAACACTGAAATGATATAGAGCCCACCAGTGGGCACTATTTCTGTGCCCAGCCCCTACGTGATATGGATAAAATAAAATATTAATATGACATTAAATTCAGATTAAATATAAATATGTGAGGTTTATCTCATAATCTCGAGATTCAGATGAGTTCTAGTATGCTGAAGTACACAACTGTTGGGAGAATCAGATGGTGTACTTAGTTGATAGAAGTCTTCTAGTAAACTCAACTGATGGGCGTATTAGCTGGAGGAGTCAGGCAAGATGACCTAGGCCTGATCAGATGAGTGGAGGATCCAATCAGATGAGAAGGTGATGCTAAGGGTCAAATCAGATGAGGTGTTCAGAAGAGTTCACATCAGATGAGATGATATCTAGTAGCAGGGGAGTCTTTTGGCTAAGTGTTGGGATATCAGAAGAGTAATCAGAAGAGAGAGGTCTTTTGATAGGTCTCCTGATGGTGTCATCTGTTTGCGAGAACAAGTGAAGGGCAAGGAGGTCAATTCTGATTGGGTCACGATGAAAGTGTGAGTTTGTTTGGAGGTTTCAACAGAATCCACGCTGACAATGATCACGCAATCTACCTACGCTGCAATCATCCTTGGCTTCTATAAATACATCATAGCTTGTAATTGTAATCTTTTGACGCTTACGAGCATTCGTTCTTGAGTTGAGAGTTCACGACTGAAGTGAGGAGAAATCCCTTTCCGAGTGTTGAGTGTTGTAAACATCTCTTTTATCAATCAAGATTGAAGTCGTGTGTCCAGTAGATGTAGATCAAATTGATCGAACAACTTAAATCTTTGCGTGCTCTGTTTTCTATTTTCTTTCATTATATTTGTGAATTGCCTTCTTTGATGGATTGTTATTGTGGTCTGATTGTTCATTTGGTATTGGAGATGTCCAATCGAGTGGATAATTACTGACAAATTAAGAAAGAATTTAATGACGTGGACATGCACGTAGGCGATGGGCACATAAATAGTGTCCACCGGTGGACTATATATCATTTCCCTATATTAACATACACTTAAAAGAAAAAAAAAATTTAGGTTCAACTCAAGTACACAAGTGCAGACGAGACTTTGGATAATTGTTGTTGTGCAAATAGTTGTTGGTTACGAAAGGGAAGGATTCAAATAGATGGAGATAATGATATATACTTGCATCTAGTGTGTATATATGTGGGTGTTTATAATTGGAATTTAGTCATTTGTCTTGGTTGTCTATATACTTCATAACTATCATTAATCTAAATTATTTTGTTCGTGAAATTAAATATATTTAAAAAAGAAAAAGGAAAAAAAGTTTAACCATGTTAGAAGCACGTGAAGGGCATATGCATGTAAAATGATACATATATATATGTCCATGTGTATGTGTCCTCTAAAGCACATGACATGCCCATCCAAAACGTTTACATGGTTTTCTTTGTATTAGGTAAAGTCTAGTATGCACTCGAGTGCATGTTGTGCACCCTAGTTTAAAGAAAAGTGTAAGTTATTAAACTGAAAAGTACAACACAATATTGCTAAAAAGTGTAAGTCACTATAACTAAAAATATTATTATACAGTTTAATAATTGAAAAGTGCAACACCATTTACCAAAAAGTGTAAGTCAGTAAAACTGAAAAGTGCAACATGGACTAGAGTGCACAACATGCACTCGAGTCCATAGCATACCAACCCATCCTATTAATGTTGTCACCATAATCACCACATAAAAAAGTGGAAACAAACAACAAACAAAAATTTAAATGGAGATGAAATTAAAAAAACAAAAAATTAGGTGGAGATAACTAGAAGAGGCAATGGATGTTGATAACGAGTTCAATTATATATGTGATTAATACTTAAAATGCTTAAGCATTAATCAAGTTGATGTTCCTCCCACTTGGTCTAAATTAATATATGGTCAAAACCCACCAATCTAAACATATAAACCAAAAGTGACTAATAATTTACAAAATAAAATTCACCATCGGTTAAATTTTATTATTAATTCATACTTTACTCTTTTTTCTTTAACACAAGTTATCTCCACCACTTACAAGTGTTTACTAAAATTATTATTCACTTTATTTATAAACCCCCAACTCATCAATTTTATTATAAACTAATTAATATTTATTAAAATTCTTATCCAAAAAAGTAAACATAATACGGAGTATCTTAAGAATTTCAATAGAGCACTCCCACATCTTGTCAATTCTTCTTGAACATGTCATGCCATTTCTTCACAGTTGAAATGCCCTCTCAAGTCTCAATCATTAATCGTATTCAGGTGAAAAAAATTGTTTATAATTAGAATTTAGCAATAAAATTAGGACGAAGTCTTGCGTTGATACCGTCTCACGGACGTTAGACAAAAGTATAACGGCATGACACGTTTTAAAACCTTGAAAGAGATATGTGCTTATTTGTGAATCGAATCCAGGACGTGTGGGCGTGAGCCTTATGGCTCTAAGGGTAGGTCTCTTGTAGACTCAATTCCTTAATTCCTTATAAGGAATTGAGTCAATTTTAAATAATTGGTAGGATTGATAATAAAAATAAAATACGCGAAAAATGTTTATAATAATTTATGTAGCTTAAATGGTTGAGAATAATCTTTTTCATGTTGAGGTCTAGATACTAACTTGCATTTTCTAGTTATAATTACTTATATTTTTCATTAAAAGTTGTGTTGCACTTTTCAATTATAGTGACTTACACTTTTTAATAAAAAAATGTGTTACACTTTTTAGTAATATTAACTTACACTTTTCAACACACACAATTTTTAAAAAAAATTATCAACAAAAAAAAAAATTACAAAAAAAATAATAATAATAAAAAAAAATTAACTAAGTCAAAATTTTTATTCACAATAATCTTGAATATTTAGGGTTCACAATATTCTTGAATATATAAGACCAATCCTGGCTCTAATACCATGAAAAAATTTTATCTCATCTAAAAGTTTGAACTTGTAGGGAGGTTGAGAATTAATTCTTGTATATTAGCTCCTATTAATTTGTAAATGGTCTCACAAAATTCTTTCTCTAAAATGAATTAATTATTAAAAGAAAGTATGATAAATATTGAATTAATTTGTAAATGGTCTCACAAATTTCTTTCTCTAAAATGAATTAATTATTAAAATAAAGTATGATAAATATTTATGCGATGCACGTTTCCTCCATTTTCATATGCATGCATTCATAACAAAAGTTCAATTTGCTGCAGATTAACAAGTCGTCCATGTCCTAGATTCCAAAAAAGTTTCATATATCAATTACGAAAGGACATGACTAAAACGGTAATTTCAAAGTGGATGAGTAAAATGGGTGTTGTCTGTTAGTGAAAGAGGGATTAGGACCAAGTAGAGAGAGGTGAAGAAGATGTTTTTATAATTGAGGACAAGATAAGGGATAGGCCCTCAGCTCTATTACATTTATAAAATCTTTTATTAATTTAATCAACTTAATTCTATGATTTATATTATTCATCTCATTCTCATCTATCTACTGTATTAATATGTATTACAGTAAATCATATACTATCCCTGTTTTGAATTAAGTTTTTTTTTTTTTTTTTTTTTTAACTCTAAATTTTGTTACTACTCTTTATTTAATTGTCTTTCATACTGTACTTTTTTCAATTACTGAAATTATTTGAAATTATAAGAAGGGAAATCAAGAATATATGTAATTGAGGATCTAATGTAATTCATAAAAAAAATAAATGGTATTGAAATTAAAAAAATTAGAATGCGGTGATGTTGAGATATACATGATGAGGTGCAGATCCATAATTTCGTAGTATATAGAGGATGAGATGGTACTTTCCAAAATTTTTTGTTTTGTTCCATTTCCAATACATTTACATGTTAATTTCATTTCTCATCATGCACCTAACCATTAAACCCAAATACAAAAACAATATAAAATATTTAAGATCCATACCGTGATGAGAATACACCCCTTTCCCTCTTCCTACATCTCATCTCAATTAAACCTAGTACAACACACGTTTTTTTCCACGTTTTTTTACAATATGCCTTCAACACTACTCTCCGATGCCTTTGTAGGCCATTCAGTGGTCAATCTCTCCCTCAAATCCAGCTTGGATCTCAGTTCCGTCAAGGAACTGCCCGAAACTCATGCATGGTCGTGGCAGCTCGACGACCAGCCATTTTCCGCCGGTGGTGGTGGTGGCGATGACGAATCTGTCCCCATCATCGACTTAGCCCAAGAAAATGCCACTGAACTTATAGGTCATGCATGCAAGACTTAGGGGATGTTCCAGGCAATCAATCACAATGTTTCTCAGAATTTGCTGGATGAGGTTGAGTTGTTGGGAAATAACCTCTTTTCCCTCCCTATGCACAGAAGCTCAAGGCGGCGCGGACCGCTGACGGTGTCTCTGGCTTCGGCGTTGCCCGTATTTCCTCCTTCTTCCAAAAGCACATGTGGTCTGAAGGCTTCACTATTGCCGGTTCCCCGGAAGAACACGCTCGTAAACTTTGGCCACAAGATTACCAGGAATTCTGGTATGTCAAATTCCTCTTATAACTTTTTGCATTTTAAGATATGGTCCCATGAACTTTTACTTTTCCAATTTAGTCTAACTCGTATGTATTTAAATTGTATACTTTTTGTTCCAAATCATTTAACAAGAAACATACAATTAGAATATATGTGGGACTAAATTGAAAAGCCAATTTAGTCTAACTCGTATGTATTTAAATTGTATACTTTTTGTTCCAAATCATTTAACAAGAAACATACAATTAGAATATACGTGGGACTAAATTGAAAAGGTAAAAAATTGTGGTATATCTTGTAAAAGGTAGTAATAAGTTAATAGTACCAAAATGGATACATGAAAATTGGATACTTCCTCCGTTTCACTATCCAACTTTTAACTGGTAGATTAAAAAATATATTAAAATAAGCATATGTATTATACCAAAACGTGATAAAAAAAAAGTTAGATAATTTTTACTGGTACAGACATTGGATACTTTATAACTCCAATCTGGCAAGGCTATAAATATGTTATAATAAAATAAATTAATTTGATGTTGTGTTTTAATTTATTCAGTGAAACAATAGAAAAGTACGAAAATGCAATGAAGGATCTATCCCAGAGGCTAATGTGGGTCATGTTCGGGTCGTTGAACATAACAAAAGACGACGTACCAAAAGAGCAAATGGAAGGAGGATGTGCAGCCCTACAAATGAACTCGTACCCGGCCTGCCCTGACCCGAGTCGAGCCATGGGTCTAGCCACGCACACAGACTCAACGCTTCTGACAATTCTCCACCAAAGCAACACGAGCGGGCTGCAAGTGACCCGGGAGGGGGGAAACGGGTGGGTGACAGTGCCGCCCCACCCGGGAGCGTTGGTGATTCACGTGGGAGATTTGCTGCACATTCTATCAAACGGGTTGTACCAAAGTGCTGTGCACCGGGCGGTAGTGAATAGGAACCAACACAGATTGTCTGTAGCCTACTTTCATGGCCCCCCATCAAATGTCAAAATCAGTCCACTGCCAAAATTGGTAGACCACAATCATCCCGCCCTGTATAGGCCAATCACTTGGAATGAATACCTATGCACTAAGGCCAAATATTTCAACAAAGCACTAACATCCGTACGCATTTGTGCTCCAAGAAATATTGGATTTGTCGACACCAACGACCATAATAGTGTTCAAGTTGGATAACAATAACAATAATTAACACATGTTATTTTCATAATAATATTATCGTTTGCTTAATGACGATATTATATATGCTTTTACCTTTTTCATTTTTGTTTTTCAATTTCGAATTTTGTAGTTTAATTTATGATGTAATGTTATGGGATGAAAAAGGTGTTATCGAATGTATTAGTCAAAATTAATAAATACCAAGTCAAATGTTCGTTTACTTGCTTCTTAGAAGTTTTTTAATTATGTTTTTTTTTATATATCAGTAACAAATTTTATAATTATATATGAACACGGTATTATTATTATTTAGAAGAGTAATATAAAATTAAACATTTTAAAAATTATAAAACTTTATATGCTAAAACATAGTCCTATTACTTTGATGCTTCAATTAATTTTTTATAGATAGATTTTGGAAAATATTATATTTGATCATTCAAATTTACCCTTTTTTAGATTTGAACATCCACATTTAATCACTGTTAAAACTGGTCCGATCAATTAACATATCATTAATTAACGGAGGCTAAGAGTTTTAGCACAAAATCACATATTTCCGAAAGAGTTGCACTCCTGTGTACCAGTTACATACATATAACTGGATCCAATTTATAAATATAACCCAAACTCAAACCCATTACCCATGACCCATTTATGCTAATGAGTCCAGGTACCCTGTACATAGTAGATTTCAGATTTTCTAATGTCAGATGCAAGCAGCCCGTTGGCAGTCTACTTGAGTTTTCCATTTACTTCGTTTTTTTAATCACTTTATTTTATTTTAGTATAAAAAAATCTCAACTTATTTTTTTTCAAGCCTAATAAAATTCATTTTAAATTGATTAGTTAATTAATTTTTCCATTTGGACCTTCGTATTTTTAATTATTTTATTTTTAATTAAATATAACCCAAACCCATTAACAATTAATCATTTTAATTTTTTTCCATTTGGACCTTTGTATTAAATAGTACATTAATAATTTGTTACTCTCAACTTCATTTTTTTTAAAGCCTAATAAAATTCATTTTACATTGTTCAATTATTTTTTTCATTCAAACCTTCATATTTTTAATTATTTTAGTTTAGTTTTCAATGAATACAATTTTTAGTTTATAAGTTTTCTGTTATTGGTGGATAAACGTTATGATCTCTGTTACAAAATTCAATTTAGGCAGCTCCTAGTCGATTCGATTTTGCCACTCTAGACATTTTCGTGAAAAAAAGGGCCTAGACAGCCACCAAGGTGCTCAAATTTGAATTTTTTATTTTATTTGTTACTTTTTTATTTTTAATTTAGAAGTGTGATTTGGATAATTATGCACAATTTTCAAGGAAAAATGAGTTTGTAAGCAATACTCATGATTTTTCATGATGCGTGATGTTTTTTTGTCAAATTCAATCGATTAAGGAGTAAAAACTACTCACTTTGTCCCACTATAAGTTTTCCATTTTCCTTTTATGGATTTCCCACAATAAGTTTCTCATTTCATTTTTTTTTTCCATTTTTGTGATACTATTTTCTCTCTCTCGGTCACATCACTTATATTTTATCTATTATTTTATCATACTTCATCTCATACCCATTTATTATTTTCTCTCTTATCATCACATTACTTGTACTACATCTATTATTTTATCATATTTCTTAATCAAAACACTCAAAAGAAATGGAAAACTTATAGTGGGACGGGAGTGTATTTTATAAATAATAAAAAAAAATTCTAGGCGGGAAATGCAAAATGCAAATTCACTAGAATTTCAATTTTTACAACCTTGATTATGGTATAATATTAGTTAATATGCAGTACAATATTAGTTAATATGCAGTATAGTATTAGTTCATATAAAATATACTTCGTATTATAAATTCAGATATTGGTATAAACTCTATTGTTTTTGAGTTACGAGGTATAATATGATATGCTATAAGCACTAAACTTGAAAAATGTATTGTATTGATTCACATATAATATAGTATCAGTTCATGTACAATATAATATTAGTTTATACATTTCTTTCCAATCACATATCCAAGGATCTTTACTAACTATCTTTATCTTCTACAATTAGAAGCAAATGGACAAAATCATGAAAATAATTTTACAAAATGAAACATTTGACACACTACCACCACAAAAACACTAATCCGCTGGTTATTTTACATCAACAAATTTTGAAACACTTTTAAGCTATTCAATTCAAACTAACTACTGAAAGTGAGTTAACTTTCAAGAATTTTGTATGTGTTTATAAATTAATACTATACTGTATATGAACTAATATTATACTATATATAAACTAATATTATACTATTTTTATGTCAAGTTGAGGATCATTGAATAATTGCCGAACAATAAATATTTTTTTGCTTATCTTTAATCACTGATCACGGTATCATCACATGGTGAATACAAGCAACCAAAAACAAGGAAAATTAGAACAAGGGCGGCCCTAAACTAGACTATATAAAAAAAAAAAATCAAACCTTAGTCGTAAGAACAAAATACTATTGTTCAAGGTACATGGTGTATATAATAAATTCTCCAACTAGGTCGAGATAAAATATTATGTTCACCTTATGCACTGTACACCACTAATACTATTGTTCGTAAGAACTAATACTATTGCGCAAGAGAACTAATACTACTGCTTGTAATAACTAGTGTTATTAACAGAACAAATATGCTTCAGTCAATGTGAAAGGACCAAAACACAAGCACAGAGGTTGTTTATGAAAATGTAATTACACATACCATTCTAGTGGCACATACGTACAATAAACGAAATGTATGATCAAAGCTAAACATTTTGATGGATTTATATCGATTTTTTTATCTCAGTTATTCTTCCAAAGCGAACAATAAAGTACTTAATGTACACAATACCCTGATCATCTTCATTTTTCCTCAACTTAGAAATAAAAGGGTACTAAAAAAATTTACACATGATATAACTATTATGCTATTTCCAAGAATGATTCCATCTTTTGGGAGAATCTCAACAATCTGTATACATTTGATAAAAAAATGCATTGTTAAAATCAATCAATATTTATGCAATCATTTACTTGAGCCAAGACTTCATATTCCACCGAATTAAGCAGGCCACAAGCATTTTCTGAAGAGTAAGGAACAAGTACCTTTAAATCTGGGACTAAACTGAACCATGATGCATAACACTCTGCCAAGAATTACCAATTGATCGCTCAATCCCAGAGGCGCACAATGTGAATTTCTTGAAACGCGGGCGTAAGAGGAACTCCACACTACCGATGAGAATATCCTTTATATAACTCACGGCAAATATCACCACCGCGACGGCGGAGGTGTCATCGGAGATGAATTCAGCCGAAATGCCCAATCGCCGCCGAGTGAGTCGACTGGAGTTCGGAGCTTCACCCCTGGGTTGATCTAGGTGACATCGTAGGCGAGGACCAGTCAACAAAGTCGTGTGACGACTAGTCAACAAGATAAAAAAAATGTAATAGAAGTAATGTATTTAATATATTTAAGTGCTCGCCCAAAGATGTTGGCGAGCACATGTTTTAGTTAGCTGCTCGCCAAAATGTGTTGGCGAGCACATGTTTATATAGTCAAGAAAAGACAAGTGTTGAAGCCTTGGGAGACAGCTTGGAGCATGGCGACAACCTTCCTCGAAGGTCTGGGCGACCACCTTCACCGGCGACCACCGTAGCTCAGCTCATCGGCATCTCGCTGAGGACGACCACCAGAGGCGGTTTAGCATTAAATGCGCCATCCCATCACCTTTTCAGGCAGAAGTACAGGTCCAATGAGGGCTTGCCACGTGTAAAGGGTGGGCAGCCCCAAAAACCACTATATAATGCCTAAAAGGCTCATTTGTAAGACACAAGTTTTCATATCCCTAAAATCACCACACCCCAAAGCAATAAACACTCCCAAAGCTCTCAAGCTTTTAGCTTCTCCAAGAAGCTACACCTTTGTGTTCTTCACTGTTCTTCATATTATCTTCATAAATCATCATATTAATCCCGTTTAAACACGTAATAAACCCCGATCATAATATATGTTTGTTTAGTGCTTACGAAAGCCCACATCCAGATCATCCATCCAAAAGCACGTACAACCGTCTGTATCTTGCACAATTTAGCGGATGACGCCTTTAAACCCTGGGCGGAAATCAAATTGATCTCCGGCTACTAATTAATACGATACAACAACAATAGTAAGGGTACCAATTGAACGATATGGAGGGTGGGAGCGCTATAGGTGGATAAGAAAGAAAATTGAAAGGGGAAGAAGGACGCTTGCTTGGAAGAAAGAGGATAACAAACTGGTAAAAAGAAAAGAAAGATGGTGGGTAGGGTCGGGCTAATTGGACCCATTTTTTAAAATTGGATCCAGTTACACAATACTGATGTGTAACTGGTACACACAAGTAATTGTCTTCCCAAAAAATCGACATCTCATTCTTTCCTTTCTCCAAAACTCTAATTTTTTTAATTTCATTGTATTCATTTCTCTTAACTCCAATCAAGATTTGAATCTCCAAGCATGTCTAGTGGTTTATAAATATTTGTGCTCATTTTCGAGTTGGACATTCAAATAGAGATGCATTCGAGTTCAAGTCAAGACACTCAATAGAGTCCACAAATTCCACTTTTCAATTTGAATGTGTGTTGTGTAATTGTGGTATTGAGTTAAAATTAAAGAATTCTTGAACGGCTGAAAATCTAGGAAGAAGATTTTGGTCATGCCCAAATTTCAATGTAAGATTTTTTTTTCATTTCGAACTTGTGATTTTCCATTAATTAGTGTTTTTGTTGTTCATAGACATGTGGTTATTGTGAATTTGTTAGGTGGTTTGATCCATTAAAAATATGTTCATGATTCAAAGTGTTAATCCCTCGATTTCTCAAAAAACTTGATAGGTTTGAAGATGAAATAAATGATATCAAGACTAAAGAAAAAACAACTTGAGACAGAGTTGAGAAGAGCTAAGTGTGTGGAGAGATATTTGAGTTTAAAATTAAAGAACAAACATATTATGGAATTGAACAAAATGAAGAAAAAGAAAAAAAAAACAGCCATAATTGTTGTGATGGTGTGTGTTGTAGTAACATGAATAATGAAAAGTAATTTCTAGTGTATTTGATTGGTGTATATGATTTTGACACTCATCATTAAGTTTAATTAGTGTATTTGATCTTGATACTCAAGTAGTTTAATTGGTGTATTTGATTTTGACATTCATATACTTTAATTGGTGTATTGATGTTTCAAATGCTTGTAAGTAACAGACTTTGTGACAAATAAAAGTCGCCTAATGTGAAAAACAGTAGTGGTGCAAACATGCCAAATATGTTGATGCTCCTCTCATAAATATGAATAATTTTGTTTATTAACCTGCAATGATGATTTTAATAGAAAAATATCTAGAATAGAAAAGAAAGAAGGAAAAAAAAATTCTGAAATAGCCTTGATTGATATGATTTGAGAATTTTAGAGAATTCTTGACAATTAATCTTGCCCACAAATGTTAGTAGATGATCATGCTTGAACAATTATAAATAGGGATATGAATTCAAATAAAAGAAAAAAAAAATTATCTCACATCATTATACATATTTAATATGAAAACCACTCATTATATTGGAAAAAAAAAGTAGTTAAGTTTAAAAAAAAAACAGGGAGAATAGAAAAACAATGTTTCGACCACATTTAATACAATAATTATAAATCATCAAACTAAACAAAAAAACCTTTCAAACTTAATTGCAATATTGTTAAACAAAAAAACTAAGTCTAAAAACAGAGTACAATAGAAAATTAGAGTTTGAATTATGTGTTTTTAAACATCAATTTTTTAATTTTTCAATTACTTAAATCATAGTAGAGAAAATCGACAATATATGTAATTGAAGATATACATAGTGAGTAGGGGTGGAAATAGGCTGGGCTAGGCTAGGCTTTACATGAAAAAGCCTGGGCCTGGTTTATAAATATTGAGCCTGAGCCTGGCCTGTTATCTGTGATAGGCTTTTTTTGCAGCCTAAGCCTGGCCTTTTAAGTAAATAGGCCAGGCCTACGAGCCTTTTAGAAGCCTATTAAATATGAATCGTAGTTCAATATTCAAAGTTGCAAATAAAATTTACTACCAAAATAAATGCATTACAACTATGAGTTTAAATACAAACATTATAATGATTTCAAAAGTACTAAAATAAATTTAACTTACTTTAATTTAATTTAATATAAATGTTAGTACTAAATTTTAAGAATAACTTATTATAAAATATATATAAATATAATATATAATGTTAAATAGGCCGGCCTGGTAGACTTATAAGGCCTTATTTAAAGCCTAAGTCTAGCCTACTTAACTAAATAGGCTTTTTAAAAAGCCTTAGCCCGGCTCATATTATAAATAGGCTAGGCCTAACAAGGCCCTTAATAGGCTAGGCCGTAGGCCCCTGTCGGGTAGCCCGGCCTACTTCCACCCCTAATAGTGAGGTCCAGATCCATAATTCCGTATACAGGACAAGATGGCCTTTTCCCAAACTTGTTGTTTTGTTCTTATTTCCAATACAAATGCATTTACATGTTAATTTCATTTCTCATCATGTACCTCCCCACTAAACCCAAATACAAAAACAAATACAAAATATTTAAGATCCATACCATGATGACTAGTCACCATTCCCTCCATGTCTATCTAAAGAGAATACACCTCTAGGTTGAGTGGTTGGGAAATAGCCTCTTTTCCCTCCCCATGCACCAGAAGCTCGAGGCGGCGCAGATCGCTGACGGCATCTCTGGCCTGGCCGTTGTCCGTATTTCCTCTATCTTCCAAAAGCACATGTGGTCTGAAGCTTCACTATTGCCGGTTCTCCGGAACACGCTTGTAAACTTTGGCCACAATATTACCAGAAATTCTGGTATGTCAAATTCCTCTCATAACTTTTTGCATTTTAAGATGGGTACAATGAACTTTTACTTTTCCAATTTAGTCTAACTCGTATGTATTTAAATTGTATTGTTCCAAATCATTGAAAAAAAACATATAATTAGAATATATGTTGGACTAAATTGAAAAGGTAAAAAAAAAATGTGGTATATCTTCTAAAATGCAGTACTCCAAATATATTAAAATATATATTAAAATAAGCATATGTATTAGAATTGGTCTTATATAAAACCAATTCCTTATAAGAAATTGAGTTGACTTAGTCAACCCTAAATATTCAAGAATATTATGAATAAATTTTTTAACTTGGTCTTTTTTTATTATTATTATTATTTATTTTTTTGTAATTTTTTTTATTGGTAATTTTATTATCGAAAATGTGTGTGTTGAAAAGTGTAAGTCAATATTACTAAAAAGTGTAAGACAATATTACTAAAAAGTGTAACACATTTTTTATTAAAAAGTGTATATCTAGGGGATATATAAGAATTTATATAAAATCCAAAAGCAAGAAAATTGTAAAAAAAAGAAAACCTTATATTACAAATAAATATTACAAATAAGTTAATGGGAAAAATGTGAAAATATACTAATCTCCTCCTCTTCAGGCTTTGGAGACTCATGACTTGGTGATATTCTCAGGAACTGAATATCAAGAGAGTTGGTCTTGGGACTCTTGGACTTTGATTTTGTCTGAGAGTTAGACCTGCTTGCTTGTCTAATCTCCTTGAAGAACTCCTTCTTCAACCTCTCTTCCTCCATCATATTTTTCTTCTCAGAGGTTTTGATGATCCTCCTTCTTCTTTCAGATTTTGTTGGTTTCTCAAGATCCCTGAACTCAGTGAGTGACTCTGGCTGCAAAGGGACAATCATCCTGAACTCTTCACCAGCTTCAGGAGGGTTGACTCCTTCTTCTTCTACTTTGTCAATCTCTTTAGAGGTGGCTCCACCACTCTTGGATTGACTTTCTGGAGAAGATTCACTGAGAATCTGCTTTATCTTCTTCATTTTTGGTTGGGTTTTGGTGGTCTGAGCCTTTCTTTTCCTTGGAGAAGATCTGGTAATGCGTGCAACTGTCAAGGCTTGCTTTGCTGCAACACCTTGCTTCCTCTTTTCTGTCTTGGTGGATAGTTTTCTGAACATCACTTTCTGGGCTGGAAAGTGTTTGGGCTTGGCTTGCAAATGAGTGTAGTGAGCAAATCTTTCCAAGAGCAAACTTGCTCTTGTGCAGTATTGAAGTTTCCCATCTACCACAACCTTGTGGTGCTTCATTTCCTTAAATTTGAATTTTTCATTCATCATCTTCCCCAAGATGAAGGTTTTCCAATCAAAACTTGATTCCTTTCTCAGCTTAATCAATTACAGCTGCCATCACCCTTAATTTTGGCAAGCTTATTTGCTCCACACTCCCAGAGTGACTTAAAAGACTCTTCACCACAATATCAAACAAATGCTCATATTTAAACTTTAAAGTCTTTTTTTTTTAGCACCTACAAGCTTCTAAGGTACCTTCATCCATTCATTTGAAAACTCCTGCTCCTCCCCTTCTCTATAGGACTCAGGATTGCCTCTTTCAGATGGTAGACCAAAGTTGGCATCCAAATCTTCTGATGTGAAGATTATGGTATGTTGAGATTCTTCTTCTTCTCCTTCTTTTGCATAGGTGAGTTTGGTGAAAATATCACCCTTTTTGCCTTTCCACCTGAGAAAGGCAAAGAACTCAACCATGTAGGGGTTGAGGCAAGAATCAGGTTTGGTGCCTAAAAATTGCTCAAGCCCTGCATCTCTCAACCATTGGAGAACAGGATGGACTTCCTCATCTGGACTGTCAAAAGCTACAATCTTTTCGAACCAAAGAGAGTTTATGTTGCTGAGATAAGTGAAATCAATGTCCAAAGATGGATTATTGAAGTTGACAAGTTCCTCTCTTTTGAGTTTTGGAGCCATGGATGTTTGAAGGAATGAATGATTTGAAAGTGAGTAAGAAGGGTTTGAAAGTTTTAGGATTTTTCAGAATTTTGCTTAAGGGTTTTGAAAGTATTTGTGCATAAGAATGAAAGTAAAAACTGAGGGTTTTTATATTCAGTGGTTTTATTAACCGTTGGACAAAAGCATTAGAGGGTGGACAAATCATAATGCAAAGTGGATAAAGTGGGGTAGTGGCTTAGGAACGGTTAGATGTAGGTTTAAAGATAATCAATGGCTTTGATGAGAGGCTCAGTAATTAATGCAATCTTAAAGAGATTTTGCATTTAATGTAGAATGGCCATTTGGGGGCTAAAATTCGAATATCACGCGCCATCCTAAAAATAGACTACTCTTTGCCCAAGAATTCCCTTAAATGTCTAATCAATGCTAAAAATAGCACTTATCACATTATCAGTTTGGACAAGTGTCCTGAAAGTGATTTGACCTTTATTTTAGTCAAAATATCCGACAAAAATGCCTGAGTGGGTCCCAAAATTGCTGACTGGGTCCCACAAGGTCAGTTATCCTGACCAACATTACTTAAAGCCATATGGACAACTCTGCTGAGTTCTTCTTTTAGGCAGACAGTTTCAGTGGGGTTGGTCAACTTTGCTGAAGTCTAATTTCATGAACTTCCCCCTTCATTTGTGCTTCCTTCTTCATTTTTCCATATTTCCTGGATCAAGTTAGCTCAATTCTGCTAATAGCTCCATGAACCTTGCTTCAGCTATTGGCTTTGTCAAGATATCAACTTTTTTCTTATCAGTGTGAATTTTGACAAGCTTGATATCCTTCTTCTCCACATGATCCCTTATAAAGTAATGCTTGATATCAACATGTTTGCATCTTGTGTGAAGTACTGGATTTTGTGAGATAAAAATTGCACTATTATTGTCAGAAAAAATTGGAACTTCATTTGTGATGACTTTGTAATCTCTAAGTTGCTGTGTGAGCCAAAGTATCTGAGCACAGCAACTTCCAGCTACTACATATTCTGCCTCAGTTGTTAATGTTGCAACTGTGTTCTGTTTCTTTGAGAACCATGAGATCAGCTTGCTACCCAAGAATTGACATGTTCCTGAAGTGGATTTTCTGTCAATTCTGCAGCCTCCATAATCAGTATCTGAATATCCAGTGAGTTCAATTGTCTACCCAAAAAATCGACATCTCATTCTTTCCTTTCTCCAAAACTCTAATTTTTTTAATTTCATTGTATTCACTTCTGTTAACTCCAATCAAGATTTGAATCTCCAAGCATGTCTAGTGGTTTATAAATATTTGTGCTCATTTTCGAGTTGGACATTCAAATAGAGATGCATTCGAGTTCAAGTCAAGACACTCAATAGAGTCCACAAATTCCACTTTTCAATTTGAATGTGTGTTGTGTAATTGTGGTATTGAGTTACAATTAAAAAATTCTTGAACGGCTGAAAATCTAGGAAGAAGATTTTGGTCATGCCCAAATTTCAATGTAAGATTTTTTTTTTTTCATTTCGAACTTGTGATTTTCCATTAATTAGTGTTTTTGTTGTTCATAGTCATGTGTTTATTGTGAATTTGTTAGGTGATTTGATCCATTAAAAATATGTTCATGATTCAAAGTGTTAATCCCTCGATTTCTCAAAAAACTTGATAGGTTTGAAGATGAAATAAATGATATCAAGACTAAAGAAAAAACAACTTGAGACAGAGTTGAGAAGAGCTAAGTGTGTGGAGAGATATTTGAGTTTAAAATTAAAGAACAAACATATTATGGAAGGGTCTTTCTATGGTTAGGAAGGTTTCGCCCTTCCTGACAACAGGAAGCATATTAAGTACCATTAGATCGTTGATCCAACGTATACAATTGTTTTGATATGATTGCACTTCGCAATAGTTCGTTTGCACTATGCAATTTGCAATCGTAATGTTTCGCCTTGCTAATAAATTAAATTAATAAATATGAAATGACAAAAATATCCTTTTAAATTTAAATAAATAAAAGGTATCATTTCTAATATTTCATTTTTCAATTAAAACAAATTAAAACACATTTTAACAAAATGAAAATATCCTTTTAAATTTAAATAAATAAATAAAAGGTATCATAACCAGGTTCTTCTTCCTCCTAAAATGAGCCCTGTCCTCATCAAACACATTTTTTTGCAGCTTTCGCCATTTTTCTGCAAACAGCTTTCGCCAATGTTCTACTAAACCCAGTCTCATTTCCTCCCTTCTCCTCTCCTAATTACTCTAAATAATCTGAGTTCTCAATTGTCTCATCTTCTTCCCAATCGTAGTCATCACTCAACCCCCAAAATCGCCGCACACCCCCGAAGATTTAATTCCTTAACAAGAAAACAATGGCTATTAATTGAAATTTGGGGATTGAATTTTGAAACAAGATTTTAGAATATCGAAATACGGTAACAATTGCTAATGATTTCTGAATTAAGTTTGCTGAATTTGCTCCTTACGAGAAAAGTATCACTGAGACCCATAAGAGGGCAAAGAAGTGAGGCATGATCTGATCTTCTTTGATACCTTCAATGAAGCAATTATATCGTGGTGTGGTGTCTTGTTGTTACCCATATATATAGTCTTTGATTTGTATAATGAAATTTGGGGATTTGAGGATTTGAGGATTTATAAATATTATTGTATAAAAGAGTTTTTAAAAGGCAGGATATTTTGGTAATTTCTATATTTTATTTAAAAAATTAATTATTTTATTACATGGCGAAGCTAAATCGCACTATAGCGAAAGTAAACGAGGTGTCAATTTTTAATTCGTCTCCTGTTGTTAGGAAGGGCATTCACCCTTCCTGACTATAGAAAACCCCATTATGGAATTGAACAAAATGAAGAAAAAGAAAAAGAAAAAAAAAAAAAACAGCCATAATTGTTGTGATGGTGTGTGTTGTGGTAACATGAATAATTAAATGTAATTTCTAATGTATTTGATTGGTGTATATGATTTTGACACTCATCATTAAGTTTAATTAGTGTATTTGATCTTGATACTCAAGTAGTTTAATTGGTGTATTTGATTTTGACATTCATATACTTTAATTGGTGTATTGATGTTTCAAATGCTTGTAACAGACTTTGTGACAAATAAAAGTCGCCTAATGTGAAAAACAGTAGTGGTGCAAACATGCCAAATATGTTGATGCTCCTCTCATAAATATGAATAATTTTGTTTATTAACCTGCAATGATGATTTTAATAGAAAAATATCTAGAATAGAAAAGAAAGAAGGAAATTTTTTTTTTGAAATAGCCTTGATTGATATGATTTGAGAATTTTAGAGAATTCTTGACAATTAATCTTGCCCACAAATGTTAGTAGATGATCATGCTTCAACAATTATAGATAGGGATATGAATTCAAATAAATGACAAAAAAAAAAAAACTTTAAAAAAATACAAGTTTGAAAAAAAGTAGGGGAGAATAGAAAAACAAAGTCTTAAATCATCAAACTAAACAAAAAAAATCTTTCAAACTGAAAATCAGTAATTGCAATATTGTTAAAAAAAACTAAGTCTAAAAACAAAAGTACAATAGAAAAACAGAATTTGAATTATGTGTGTAGAGAGAAAAACAGAGGTAATTTGCATTTTAAAAACATCAATTTTTTAATTTAATTACTGAAATTATATAGTAAGGAAATCGAGAATATATGTAATTGAACATCTAATGTAAATCATGAAAAAATAAAATGTCCATAAATAAGAGTAATTATGTGATAATGGTTTAATAAAATAGAGTGACATACGAATGAAAAATGAAACAGCCGAGATATTGAAATTAAAAAAATGAGAATGCTGTGATGTTGAGATATACATTGGAGTCGTATAGAGGACGAGATGTCCTTCCAAACTTGTTGTTTGTTCCATTTCTTTACAAGTTAATTTCATTTCTCATCATGCACCTACTAAACCCAAATACAAAAACAAATACAAAATATTTAAGATCCCTACCGCGATTACAGTTCCGTCAAAGAACGGCCCGAAACTCATGCATGGTCCTCGACCACCAGCATGGTCATAGCAGTCGACGACCGGCCATTCTCCGGTGGTGGTGGCAGACGACGAATCTATTCCCATCACCGACTTAACCAAAAAAACACCATTGAACTTATAGGTCATGGGGTGTTCTGTATTTGTATTTGGACGAAAGGGTTCTTCTGAAACTGCTAGAGAATTACAATACTCATGATAAACTAGCAATTTTACGAATCTTAGGAAAATAGATGTCATACAAATAATATTTTTATTTACAATGCAAATTGTGCAGTATTAGAGTCTACATTAAAGTCAAACATACAAACCAACGCTTCTTCTCATATCCTATTACAAACCTTTGCAATATTTAATTTGATAAGGTTTATCATGGAGGTGAATCAAGAATCCTTCATTTCAATATTCATAGATAGAAGGCAAATGAAAAATGAAAACAAAAATAGACATAGTATGAAATATTTGAATTAATAAAAATAAGATTACGATTCAAAGGATATGCTTCGGCAAAAACATAACCTTCGAGAATACCAGCTTATGTTAGAGATATTGCCTATTAAATTTTTACTATAAAAAAAAAAGCATGCTAAAAATGACATTGTTTCGTGCATTTTTGGATGATTTCGGGGTGAAGAGCATATACTTAGAATATAGGGACTAAACATAAACAGAGTACATCAAACTATTGTTAAAAAAAAATCGTAAACATTCTACTATCATCAATGTATGAGTAGTTGAAATTGAAAGACAGTTGGTCTCATCAAGTGTTCTAGATTTTATGACTTAGAGAATGAGAAATAGCGTCTTGTTTCTAAGTCGGTGAGATGATAGAATATGGAGAAAAGAAATATTAAATATGGGAATATGGTTGTTAAGGAGTTGTGCAAACTTATTCACAGGTGATTTGGTGTGAGATTGCTCGTATTTGAGCTCAATTTTGCTATATTATTGTAGCATTTGAGGCGATTTTGGTCATATTTGATAGAAATTGTGCTACTAACCTTGTTGTCAAAAAATCTGTTGAAAGTGTAGAAAACAAGGTGAAACGTCAACTTTAAAGGAAAAACGAGCATTGACGCATGGGAATTGAAGTCGGTTGGAGGATGAGCAAGGAAAAGTGTTAGAAAAGTCTGAGGAGCAGAATTCACTCGGCCGACCGAGTGGTCCCACACTGGCGGCCGAGTAAAGTGGACTTCCAGAAAGTTTGAAAAATCTCCATGTCACACGGCTGGCCGAGTGACGTAACACTGGCGGCCGAGTGGGGTCGAGTTACAGAAGGTTTCGAGCGAATTCATCCCACACTGGCGGCCGAGTGACCTTCACACTGGCGGCCGAGTGAGATGAGTTCACACTGACGGCCGAGTGAGTCCACACTGGCGCCCGTTTGAGATCTAGAACCCAGTTTGGTAATGTAATCAATTTTCACTTGGTTGGCCGAGTGAACTCACTCGGTTGACCGAGTCAACTTACCAATTTCGGGGATTTTTGCGAATTTTGAAGAACTTTAAGGGCCCAAATGTCAATTTTGTCTCACACACTTTTGAAAGCCTTAAATACTTTCCAAAACAGTTTGTAAAGGACTCTTGGCATCATCTATTCCAAGGACAAGACAAACCCTAGCTATTACTTAGTTTTTTACATTGATTTCTCCTAAATCCATATATTAGGTTTTTGAAGAACAAGCTTACGTTATCTTGTAATATCTTACATTGAGGAAGAATTATCAAGGTGACTTCCACCCAACTCTCTTTTGTTCTATAATTACAAGGTTTATGTTTATTTCATTCTTTTTTGTTGTTTTGGCCATGGGTGTTTCTCCAAACACCATGGGCTAATTTTATTTATGCTTTGGGTGTTCTAAAACCATGTGATTGTTGAGTTCGGAATTGTTGAGCTTTGTTATTGTTGATTTTAGGATTATTGCTTCTTTTATTGGGAATTATTGATACTTTTGTGTGTTAACTTCTATTAATCCATATTTAGATGCATGTTTAGCGTAGACGAGAGTTACATGGACATATGTATATTTATGGTGTGAGTTGTTGGTATGCAATTGTGTTAGTTATACGTTTAATTCATCGAGAGAGAGTTAATCATATTAGAACTCCATTGAAAGACATTAATTATTTGAATGGTTGTTTGAGTAGTTGGTGAGGATTAGGAAGAAAACCTTATTACTGGGTTTGGGAACACCTTAGAATTAAGGCTATATTACCCGAAGGGAAATGATTGTCATCCTAGCATTTCGGTGCTCTTAGCAAACCTTAATTGAAGCATTAACAAAGTAAAAGCAATTCCTCTCAATTTCACTAGGTAGAGAACACCTGAAGCATTCTCTCACCCTTGCACTTCTTCGAATTATATTTGTAGTTGTTATCTTTGTTTTATTTGTCAATTTCTTGTTTTGAGAGTAATTCTCATTTTTAAGTTGTGGTAATTTCTTTTATTGGTTATTTGCTTCGTTTTAGTAATTTAAATTACTGGTTAGTTTCTAGGTTGGTGTTTGATTTAATCTTTTGAAGTTTGGTATCTTAGAGATTCAAAAACCCGAAACCGTAGTTACATTGGTTATGCCAACACACAACTCTAGGGACTCATTGCACACACCCACCTCCTAGGTCGATACTACTTGGTCGAATACTTCCATTACTACTACGAACCCTTATGCTTGAGGGGAAGTAATTAGTCAAATATATTGTCAAAATTCGTTCAAGTCAACCGGTACATTAAGTTTTCTATCGAGGAGGATTATTGAAGGTGGGGTGAATCGATCATACGAGAATTACTCGATGAAAGTCAGCCTACAAGCCGCTGCTAGAGAATTACAGTACTACTCAAGCAAGATCGGGAGTGGACGAGCATTTGAACGAGAGAGGTTCTCCTAAAATGACAACGTATTCGTGGGGAATGTTGCAAGATAAAATACCAACCTAAAATACCATCAGTTACGAAGGAAAAGAAGGACATACAAAAGCATTTTTATTTACAATGCAAATTGTGCTGCATTAGAGTCGAAGATACAAACTACCCCTTCTTCTCATGTTCGATTACTTTAAACATTTGGAATATGATCTACAATAGGTAAGAGAATTATCCTAACATTACAGAATAGTAAGAACCATTACAGTTGAAGAATACTTCATTTTAATAGTCATAGATTGTTATTTTATCATAGATTGAAGGAGGAGAAAAATGGGAACAAACATGGACAGTTGTTTAGCATGGTACGATCTGAAATATTTCGATTAACATAAATAAGATTATGTTCATAGGAATATGCTTCGATGAAAACAAAACGTTCGAGAACATCAGGTTAGCATCTTATAGACATTTAATGCTAAACTCATGTGTTGGTCCTGAAAGGAGTGTGGTACAAGTCTATGGGGGGAATACACTTGTATATGCAAATCTTTTTCAATTTAAGCAAAACAGACTTTCAGCAAGGTTGTCCTGGACAACTCTTCTGAGTATGTATAACTTTCTTAAGATAATCAAACTACTAAGCACTATGAAGTACTTAGTTGAATAACTATCTAATTAAGTTATATGTGCGGAATTATGGTTGACCCTTTATGTTTAAACTCCTTTTACTTCTGAAATCTTTATTAATACTTAAACATCTTTTCAGGGGACTTGTCCCAATACAATTTTGCACAACTTGTGATGTATATCTTTTGAAGATCAGTTTGTGTGCAGTGAATGAATGTGTTACTTGTATGAAATAGCTTGTAAGTAAATAACACAAAAGGTTTATAGTGGTTCAGAGACTCAAACTCCTACATCCACTTTCCCTGATTTAACAGGATAATTCCTTCACTCTTGAAATTAACTTGTTTTATAGTGCCAAGGTGCACTGATCAACCACACTACTCCTTAGTGCCTTGATCCCTAGAAATTCAGAGTCCTAATACTCTCTCTCAACTGAGAACTAAATTGTTCTTCTCTTGACAGTTCTAGTTCACACTTCTACTACAACAATCCTTCTAACTTTCCTTTAAAGGTTTAAGGGTTGATGTTGGTTCCAACTAGGGTGAGATATCCTTTACAATTAAGCTTTGTGTAAGAATAAGATATCTCTCTAAGCTTTGTATGATTTACAGTAGGTTCAGCTTAGTTGGTAACTAGAAGTGTATGGAAACTCTAAGAATGAAATATTCTTTGAGAAAGCTTAAGGCTTGTAGGCTTGAATGCTTGTAGTTTCCACTCACTAGTTGGATACCTTGAATGGTCTCCATACTCCAGTATTTATAGAGCAAATTGAGGTTATGTCCGTTGGAGAGACAACCTCAAAATATCTATTTTGGTCTTCATTGAACTCTGTAACTTGAAGACAGTTTCATGAGAGTGATACGTCCTTAATTTGGGAAGTAAACGGCTGTAAGCTTCTTGTCTTGACTTTGAAGCACTCTTCCCAATGTTTGACTTGAAGATTCAGTTGATGAAACATGGACATAACTTCTGATCATTGGTTCCATGATAAGGACAACTTTCCTTATCATCTTGACAAGTCTGCTTATCACTTTCAGCAGACATAGCTTATCAGCAGTGTTGGCATAGCTCTTTCAGATGACTTGGCTCCTTAACATCACTGATCATTACTTGATGGTTCTTAAGCATTCTTGCATCCATATCAGTGATTTTGACCCCATCAGCACAGTTGGCCTTTGCCTTAGAACATTTCTGGTTCAAGTGTGCTTGGTCAATTTTGCTGGACATATCCTCTGAACTTTGGTATACATTTGAACAGACTTGGTCTTCTTTGATGTGTTCTTTTGAATTGATCATCAGGGAGGTTGTCTCTTTACTGAGTTGTCTTGATCAGCACAGTTGGTCATTCAACATTTCAGCAGTCTTGGGATCAACTTGATTCTGAGCCTTTGAGGAACTTGATTCTTGCAATCATTTAAGCTTGTGTTCTCCCTCAACTTATGCATCTAAATCAATTATGAGTTGCCTAACATACCAACTTCTCAACTAGCCTGATCTACATGTTCCAACATTCTTGAAACATGTTCATACAATTTGATTTATCTATTTGGCATGTCTTAAGGGGTTTTGGTATCTTAATCAAAATCTCATTTTATTCCCAACATTATGTTAACTTTTGAGAATTGGACTAAGAAACCTATTTTTTGTTATAATTGAGTTTTAGGGTATTAAATTTTGCAGATTAAAAAAAAAAAAAAATCCTAAAAATTACACTGTTTCGTGCATTTATCGACGATCTAGAATGAATAGCATACAATTAGAATAACCTAAGACTAAATTGAAAATGTAAAAAATTATGATATATATAGAAAAATGTAAAAAAAATAGAGTACATCAAACTAGTACTTGAGCACATGCAGACTAATTATAAATAGAAAAATGAATTCTAATAAATAATTTTAAAAAAAAACAATTTTCTTTGAATATGAAAATCATTAATTTCACTATTGTTAAAAAAAAATTGTTAAAAAAACAAGACTAAAAGTACAATAGGAAAACAAAGTCTGAATTATGAAAGTAATATGAGGTTTTGGGAAAATAATTGGGTAGACAAATATCTATACTGTTTTTTTGGTGGGAGGATGAGATATTGAGAAGAAAACTATCAGATAAGGAGGATTAAGTTACAGGTAATTAAGGTTTCTACTTAGGAGGATTATTGGACTGATTACTAGATGCTGCCAGAGAATTACCATACTCAGGTAAAACCAGAAGTGGAGGGGTTTCTCTGAAATGATAGCGTTTTCCTGGAGGACATACGCCGAGCATTTTTATATACAATGCATTGTGCAACATTAGAGTTGAAGATACAAACCATTTCTTCTTATCATGTCTGATTACTTTAAACATTTGAGATATGATCTACATCTGATTCGATAAGGTTTATGATGAAGGTGAATCAAGAATGCTTCATTTCAATAGTCATAGATAGAAGGCACAACAAAAATGGGAACAAATATGGTGGACAGTTGTTTAACATAGTACAATCTATAATATTTGAATTAATAGAAATATAATTACGTTCAAAGGATATGCTTCGAGAAAATAGAACCTTCAAGAACATTTAGGTTAGAATCTTATAGATGACTTAAGACTATCAACTCTGATTAAGTTGTAATTAAGTTTTTGGGTATTAAATTTTAATGATTCTGAAAAAATATACTTAAAATGACATTGTTTTGTGCATTTTTCGACGACATGGGATGAAGATCATATAAGTAGAATATACATGGCGACTAAATATAAATAGGGTACATTAAACTAGTACTTGACCAACATAATTAAACTAATTATAAAGCGGAAAATGAATTCAAATAAATGAAAAATGAAAATCAGCAATATTGTTAAAAAAAAATAAAAAATCTGAAAAACAGGATCGGTGTATATGGAGAAAAGTGGTTTGCATTCTACAAAAATCAATTTTTTTTAATTTTTGGGATAAAAATTATTGAGAGAATGAGTAATTTGTAGTGGTATATACTATTTGTATGAGTCGTTTAGGGAGTGTGTTGAAAAGTTCAAATTGAAAGGTGTTACACCAGGTCAAAGAAGTCAATCTTTGACAAGTCAATCCTAGTCACCAGCTTGCGTGGCGACGACTAGTCAACCAAGTCATGCGACGACTAGTCAACATTATGAAGAAAATGTGATTGTGTGCTCGCCCAAAGATGTTGGCGAGCACATGCAGAGTTAGCTAGAAAAGAAGTATTTAGGCCTTGGGAGAGAGAGAGAGAGTAGAGAGTGGCGAGCACGACGAGTGCAACCACCATCCGTGAAGATGACCGGACGACCAGGTCCTCCGGCGACCACCGTAGCCCAGCTCCTCATCTCCGGCGAGGACGACCACCAGAGGCGGTTTAGCATTAAATGCGGCGTCTAATCACCTTTTCGGGCAGAATCTCAGGTACTGTGGTAGTTTGCCACTTGTAAAGGCCGGGCTGCCCGAAAAACATAGTATAAAATGCCTAGAAGGCTCATTTGTATAGTTTTAAGTGACAATTCTCCTACAACACCCAACCCAAAACAATATACTCTCCCAAGCTCAAAGCTTTAGCTTCCAAGAGAAGCTACATCTTGTGTTCTTAATTGTTCTTCATTAAGATCATCATAAATCATCATACTAATCCGTATTAACACATAATAAACCCCAATCATAATATATGTTTGTTTAGTGCTATCGAAAAGTCCACATCCAAATCATCCTCTCAAAAGCACGTACAACATTTGGCGCTAGAAGAAGGGGTCCTTTTACGTGTTCTTCATCAAAGTTTCAACCGATCATCGAACGATCGGCTTGCAAACTCCTTATTTCAGGTTTTAATAGGTAGAAATACCTTTTAGGACATCGTTTACGTATGTCATACGTATTTCATTTATCTTCGTGTTCTTGAATATTTTCGGTATTCGAGGCATATTTTGGAGTTTGATCTCCTTGTAATTCTGTTTGTAGCTTTCTTTTGTTGTTACTTTGCAAAGATTGTAGTTGTAATAGCACGTTCTTCTGCGTAAGAACTCAAATCTTTGGTTTTTTAGCGTCGAAAGCTTAGACCAGGTCATATCTTTGTAACCGTTCACCAGAAACACTCTCAAACGATGTCTCATCACTCCAATCAGATAATGAGTTGTTATCTTTGATGAAAATGGTAGTCCTTTAATATATATCATAAAGCATTACAGTGCTAGAAAACGCAAGGACTAACTATGCTGAAATTTAAACACAACTGATAGAGATAACAACAGATAAAGACATAGATAAAGGGAAAGAAGACTTATTCTTCAGAAAGAACCATCATCTTGAGGAGCAATCCCATACTGAAATTTATTCTGTTGTTTTAGTTTTCGCTAGATCTAAGTTGTACATCTACTGTTTTGAGTTGTAGATATGTAGATCTGGTGTAGTTTATTTCCAGTTCTTGTTAGGGATCAACGTAGATCTTGTCTGTAACAAAGCCACGGTGACTATTCGGGTATTTCTTCGTTGATCCTATTTTAGTGCTTTCATAGGCAGTTTTGGTGCTTACTTAGTTCTTGTTTTAGTTATTGTTGGTTGTCTCTGTTATGGGGCTTTGTTGTGGTTGTGAGATTTTTTTTATGGGCTTCTTGAGATACACTCGAGAGCCCTGGTGCTCTGGTACTTTTGGATTGGGTACTTGTGGAACTTTGTCTGTTTATTCTGTTTCCTATTCTTGATATGAGAACACCTTAGTGTGGGGTTGTCTCATTTAAAGATTGGAGACCTGGACACCTATTAAGGTAATGGGAAACACGTCTTTCCTCTTCACGCGATTGGAGTGGACGACGATATCCGTTCGATTTGAAGATCAAGATCTTAGACTCGTGATTTGTAACTCTATTTTATGATCTTATAAACCCTCCCTAAAAAAAAAAAAAAAAAAAAAAATATCCTTCCCAAAAAAAAAAAATACTCATACGGTAGAAGGTAAGATTGCTTTCACAAATCATTCAATTTAAAATTACAATAACTGAAACAATACAATATTACATATCTTTATTCGTACAGAATGAAATCAAATAATTATTAAAGTGTTATACTCAACCAAATTTAATTATAATATACACTAATGATAACAAATTAAAAACAAACACACATATATGTACAGGTGAGACGTGAATGTGGTGTGAATTACGTTATATATATTCTTCATGATATATCCTTAATCGCCTTCCTTAGTTCACCTTGAGTGCAGGGATGGAATACTTTGTTCGTTTCTAAAGAAGTTCTCCGGATCAACGGTTGATTTCACCCGAACAAGCCGATCAAAATTGCCCTTGAAATATTTGGTTCCCCAAACGCTTGCTTGTGCGTAACTAGTCGGCCCTTCGTTGTTGTTGACTCCGATATCGAGATCTCTGTAATTCATGTATGCTGCCCTGGGGTTGTTTGAAACATAAGGAGCCATGTAGCTGTACAGCCTCCTAATCCAACCTATGTATCTGTCCGTATTTTGTACTTCGTTTGGTTGCCAATACACCAAATGCTGGATTTTGTACAAGTTGCCTGCTCTGTGTGGAAATGGAATGGCGGAAGCAGGAATTTCATCCATTCTTCCTCCGTACGGGCTTAAGATGACGACAGACTCGTCCGCTTCTGGTTCGTAAAATAGTCTCCAGAGGCCTTCGAGCCCGTATTCAGGAATGGGTTTCTGCACGTAATCTGATTTCGCTTTGAAGTACGGTACAGTGGGCTGAGTCCTGTTGAGCAAAACTTCACGCGAGTCGATGGGGAACCCGGCGAAATACAGGATGGATTGGATCCAGCTCATTTCCCTGCAGTCTTGTCTTACCAAACCCAACTCAGGGAACTTTTCTTGCATCATTGGAAGCAACCTGTCGATCCCACCAAGGAAAAGTGAATTGAAGGCTGCACGAATAGTCATGTTCCTTCCATTTTGGTTGGAAATGCCCCTAGTTATAATGATTCTGATGAACAAATCTTTGTTGAATCTAGGCGCAACGGATTGCCAACGTTGAATGAGTTGAGTGGCGTTCTGTTCCAGAGTCTTCTCGATTGTGAAAACAGTGACCTTTTCTGGAACATCCACCAATTGAACTTTCCATGCCGTTATTATACCGAAGCTGGCACCTCCACCACCTCTAATAGCCCAGAACAGATCCTCGCCCATCGATTTTCTGTCGAGAATTCTTCCATTAACGTCGACTATTCTTGCATCAATAACTTGATCTGCAGCTAAGCCGTATTTCCTCATCAACGTGCCGTAGCCTCCTCCACTGAAGTGCCCACCAATACCAACCGTCGGGCAAACTCCAGCAGGAAACCCTAGAATCTGGCTTTTCTCCGCGATCCTGTAATATAAAGAGCCAATGGTGGCACCCGGTTCGACCCAAGCGGTTTTCTCCTCCGCATTAACTGTAATTTGGCTGAGGTTGATCAAATCAACGATCACAAACGGGACTTGTGAGACGTAGGATAGTGCCTCGTAGTCATGGCCGCCGCTTCGAGTTCTAATTTCCATGTCATTTTCTTTAGCACAGTAGATGACAGGGGGGATTTCAGATTCGTGTTTGGGAGTTATAATCACATGGGGTTTTGGGGTAGAATCTGATGTGAATCTCAGGTTCTGGATAGAAAAACGCAGGATGGAAGTGTAAGAAGTGTTGGTTGGGGTGTAAGTATTGTTGGAAAGTGATGGGTAGTTATGGAGACATTCAAGAAAATCTTCATGATCATCAGCAAAAGCTGCAGATGAGCATGAAAAGATGACAAGAAGAACAAATGAAATGCTTGCAATCTTCATGCTTTTTTATGATATATGATTTGTGGTATGTATTAATAAAATGAGGGCTTATTTGTGTTGTATTTATAATGGTTATGAAGGGAAAAAACAAGTTGCAAAAGTTTGACTGATATTAGGATTGATTTTTATTAATATTTGTTCTTATGATGAATATTTCATGCCGCCGTTAATTCTTATTGAAAAGTTGAAATTCATCCATTCTAGCTTGTAAGCAGCTGAATTAATTAGACAACGTACGTCGTCCAGGAATACGAATTAATATAATATTTTCAAATTAGTATATATTATCCATCTCATATATATATGTCATTAGTATATATATGTGTTGCCATGTCAAATTATCTTCAATTTTATACACTTGCGTGAAATTTCCGAAACATATTTCATTACATTTTATACATTTGCCGGCTCTAATATCCATACAAATACGAAAAGTATCAAGACTAAAAACCCACTACTTAATTGTTTTTTTTTTTTTAAATGATAAAATTGATAACTTTCAAAGGGATGGAGGAGGAAGTATATTATACTCCTTCAATGCACAATTTTATTTTACTTTTGAATTAAGAAGAGGTGTCTATTAATAAGTTTCTCATAAATTAGTGAATAATCTTCCTATCACATTCCATGATTTTTGTTTACCATAAAATTTATCTTTTCCACATTGCCAAAGTTAAGAATGAGAGATGATTATTTAACAAGTGTAAGTTTGAAGAAGAATTTTAATTCTAAATATATATAAAACAAGGGACCTCCTACATGTAGTCAGGGTGTCGTATGGTGTCGTAATGACTACCGTAATCAGTTAATGCAAGCCATTAAAAATCTAATCTAAAGACTTAAACTTGATGATCTGTTACCTTTTGTATAATGTACGATATGTATTCATCGTATGTGTTCGTATTGTGTCATAAATTTGTATTTTCTATTAAATTAAATTAATTAAAATATATTATTGTAAAATTACATTTTTATTCTTATACAATAAAATAATTTATTATATTTATTAATTTAATTAAAATATGTAATGTTAAAATTACATATTTACCCTTATGTTATTAATAAAAATTAATAACAAAAAATAAATCAAATCAATTTATTAACAAAAAAAAATCAAATTAAACCTTTAAAGAAATCAAATTAACTAAAACCTAATACATCATTCCAATTCCACTGCGTTTTTTTCCTCCCCCTGCGACCCAGCGCCCAGCGCCTGCCATCCGCCGTTGCTCCGCTGCTTCTCCCATATTATTAAACCCTTCTTGATTCTTGTAGTGAGCGAGCCGCGAGAGGTCGCCGGAAATGTGAAGTAGTACTGAGGGAGGCGTAGTGAGCGAGAGGTCGGAGAAAAATCCTTTTTGATTCTTGGAGTGAGCGAGCCGCGAACAATCGATTGGAATTGAGCGAGCGTCGAAGAAAAGCTCATTCTTGCTTCTTGGAGTGAGCGAGTCGCAATTGTGGATTGGAGAAGCAGAATCAGTGAGAAAAACTCATTCTTGCTTCAAACCTACTAATACCTTGCTTCAAACCTGATAATGGCGATTGAATCAATTCTGCAAGGATCAAACGGAATTTGGGGAGAAATAAGCCATATCTCAAAATTCTTAAGAATCGTGCCAAACTCGATGGAATTGGGGAAGAAAAAAAACATAATTTCTAATTTAACTAATCTATTATTTAATTATTTTTTGGCTTGGTTTATTTAATTTTTAAAATAATAATATTTGTATTAAAAAAGGGTAGAACAGTAATTTTACTTAATATATATATATATATATATATTAAAAATAATTTAAATTAAAGAAGGGTAATATAGTAAATAATAAAATACAATTTAAAAAATGATTTAAATAACTTAAATATGTATAACAAGTAGCAGGTCGTTACGACGTATACAACACCACGTGCCGCGATTCGACAAAGTGACTAAGTAGTCATTTTGTACAATTTGACTACCGTAAAAATTACCCATAAAAGAATGGTAGAATTGAAAGAAATTGTACAAAAAAGTTTGTGCAGCATACCAGGGACGGAGGCAATGTGGTACATGGGGTAAAACTGTACCCCAAATTGGTTTTTTTTTTTTTTTTTTTTTTAATGTAAAAAATATATATAAATTAATAATGTCGGGAAAGTTTATGGCCAACTAAAACTCTGCATTTTCATTATTAATTATGCATAATAGATATAATTATATGAGGACCAATTTCCCACAATCCAATTGTTAAATCTTTTAAAAAAAAATTACAAACAATTTCTTTTCTTCTTCCTACGTAATTACACACCTCTTCAAATAATTATTAAATGATAGTTTAATTAATTTTTTTTTTAAATGTACTTATATAAAATTTTGATTATGATATTATAGATCATTTTTAAAATATGAGAATTTCATCGATTAATTGTAATTTGATTTAAACATTATGTAAAAAAAAATTATTTAAGTTGCATTAAATCGTACGACTTTTATTATTAAATAATTATTCTGTCCCGTGATTACTGACACACTTTTTTTATTAGGATGTCCCAAGATTACTTGTACATTCTCAATATGAAAACAATTTTAAAAAATTAATATATTCACAACATTATTTTATTTTTAAAATTATTATTCATTTTGGGCTCACATTTTACCCCACACTTCACAAAATTCCCTTTATTATGCCTCACTAAATTCTAAAAAATACCCCTCATTTATTTGACCCACACAACAATAAATTATTTTTATTAAAAAATGTATTGTTCAAATTGTGCAAATTATTATGAAACGAAGAGTAATATTTTATTTTTTTCATACCCCAAATTTAAAATTTTGAATATGCGCTGTGGACTACACCCACATAAACGTGTGAATTTGTGTGTGATAAAAGGTGCATCATCATAGATCGTGTTTGGACTAGTATAATAAAAAATAAACTATAAAAGATCAACCATTTTGTATAAAGCGCTGCTGATTTCGTTTAAATGAAACTAAAAGTCCATTAACTATCTTTGAATACTTGATTTTTCAAAGTCGCTAGTTGACATTTTATGTTACATTTTTTTGTTCACGAAAGGCTTGGGTCTCAAATTATCTTCATTATAATGAATCAATGAATATTGTGTAAATTTATTATATACTGTGTAAAGTTAATAAAATCATAATTATGACAAATTAATTTATTTTCTAAAGATAATATAGGAGTATATTTTTAGAAATATATATAAATTTATGTTTATTAAATGTGAATATAAATGTACTAATACATGTGTATGCACATGCATGTTATTGATATTCCTATTATAAATATATGCGCATACGTACAAGATACTCCCTCCGTTTTTTAATAAGTGTCACTTTGACTTTTTAACTAATTTTAAAATAAGTGTCATTCTAGAGTTTTTCCTTTAATTTTGACTATTTTACCCTTATATATTTATCATAAATATTTTTCATAAATAAATTCCACAAAAATTGTTTATACCAAAATTAATTTGATTATGAATACTAGCTACATTCTTGACCACATTCTTTATCAAATAAAATTTCTATATTAAAATTAGTATAATTAATGAAGGGTAATATAGACCACAATTTATTATCTTAATTTGTTGAAAAAAGTTAAAATGACACTTATTAAAAAATGGAGGGAGTACAAATTAAAAGTATCAAGATAAAAATCCCACTTCATAATTTCTAATTGAAAAATTGAAATTTTCTTATAGTGAGAAAATGTGGCTATTAATTAAAAGTAGGAAATAAAGACCAGTCATATTTTATTATTCAGTCTTTAAGTTGACTTTTTAGATTTCTTATCTAAGTTATTTTCGGTAATTAATAAGATTGAAATTAAATTTATTTAATACTCCCTCCATCTTTTAATAAGTTATGTGAGACGATCTCGTTTTTTTTTTAATTACATTAAATACCCATCACTTTTCCCCTTCCCATGACTCGAACCCAAGATCTAAAGCTTAGGTAGTGGTGCTCTAACCACTTGAGCTATCCAACTTCGTCATGTGAGACGATCTCGTATATGAGATAAATCTTCACTTTAATATTTGAGTCAAACATTTCTATAAAACATGATTCACGCGTACAACCTCCCCATGATTCCACGAGTCATAAGTACTTAGTATAATGAAATTAATTTAAGGTTGAATGGAATGAACTCAAGAATGGAATGAGGTTTGAATGACCATTCTTATGATTGGTATTGATTAAGAATGGAAAATCATTGATTCAATTCTCATGATGATTGGTATACTAAAATGAAATGCAAAATAATGTATATATTTTATCTTAAATGATTAAAATACCCTTCAATATATATTTTATAAAACATTTAAATTAATGAATATGCTATTATTTTACTAACAAAATTTACATAAATAATTATTTATTTAAACGTTTGAAATAATCGTAATAATAATATAAATTAATAAATATAAAATAATTAAAATATAAGAAAAGTATATTTTTGATAACTCATGTATATCCTTTTTCTGGTTTGAATTGGTCATTCAATTATCTAAAAAATAAAAAAAAAATTAAGTAAATTAAATAATTATCTTCGTCGTCTCCCACCTTTTTGCTGTCGACCTTCATGCCGTCCCCCACTCCCATATTTAATTCAGATTTGAGGATTTTTTTTTTAATGAAAACTAGTTTATAATATCTATAGAGGACATCAATTGTTCAATTAATTTAACAAACATGAATAAGGGTGACGACGTCTTCTCTTTGCACATACAGTATATAGAGAGAAAAAACAATACAAATTTTATTGTCTCATCGTCTTCTCTCTCGAATTAGGGTTGTTGAATAATAAACCGTGTATTTAATTGTGAATTAGGGTTGGAGGAGTGGGTTAATTGTTGAAAATAATAATTATGTAAAAATAAAATTTGAGTGATTATTTTAGAAAATAAAATATAATTTGACTCCACACAGAATGGAATGGAATGGAATGGGAAAGACAGGGGGTTGGAGAGGAATCAGAATTCTTTATATTTTGGGAATCACCATTTCTTAAGAAATTGAGATTCCACGTATAAAAATATATCAATCGTGAGATTAGGAATGGGCCCATGAATGCTCATTCCATTCCAAGCCTATTACCGCATATCAATCATGCCCCCGAATATTTCTTCAAATATTCTCTTTTACCCTTATTCATTTTTTTACAAATATATATTCCCCACAAATCATTCTCATAATTATCTTTACCATAATATTTCCCAAAATTAACAATTTTTATATTATTATCTCTACCTTCTAGAGTACATTTAATATCAACAAAATTTTCTATAAAACATTAATTACATCATTGTTATCATTAATGAAGGGTATATATATATTGTTGACATGAAATTATAATTTTAATTTATTGTTAAAATTCAAAAAAAACATTTATTAAAAAAATGTAGGAGTAGTAAATAGATAGAACTAGATAACTCCCGCGTATTACGCGGTATATTGATAATAGTTACAGAGTAATATTCAAAATAGTAAAATTCATATTTTAAAAGATACATTTATAAAATTTCATAGGTAAATTTACTTTTCATAATTTAAAATTTTATTATATAATTTTTTATTTTGAATAATTTTTTTAGGTATAATTAGTATGATAACATTTATTTTATCAATTATTTTATAATATATATTCAATTACTGATAAAATTATATACAAATGAATTTATCTTATTAATTAATTAAATTGATATATTCTATAAAATGTATACATATATTTTTAGACAAAAGAAGTAAGAACATAAAAGAGAACTTAATCAAAATAAGATATTAATTGATTTTAATTTTAATTTAAGTAAGACTTTCCATTTTAATATCAATGACATATGAATTAACCAATAGTTTAATTACACATTAAATTTAAAAAAAATTAATTTAATCTCCATGCGACACATCATCACATTTAACCATATAATGACACGTGGCAAAATTAAACTCCCTATTAGTATATAGGGGTGATGGGTCTCATTTATCATACTACTGTATCTCATACAATTTTTGCCAATTTTAATTGATTTATACTATTATACACCTTCAATTTACAAATAAATGACGTTTTACCTATTTTTTGTGGCATTTATAAAGGGTATATATTAAAATTTGAAGAAATTGTGCAAAAAAGTTTTAAACATCATTTAATTATCTGCAAACACATAATGCTAAAACATACTGTGATTTATTTGTGAACGGAGAAGTACATATATAAATGTTCATACAAGTTGCAATGTTATAAATAGAGACAAGAATTATATATACTCCCTCTATCCCACAATTGTTTGCACTCTTTCCTTATTCGTCCGATCCCACAATTGTTTGCACTTCCTAAAAAGGAAACTTTTTCATAAACTCCACCCTCACAAAATTCATATATTTACACAAAATGCCATTACTTTTACACTTATTTCAACCACTTTTTTTACTTTATTCATATAAGTTTACAAAATTACCCCTCAGCACTCCACTCATTACACCTTTTCCTTAATAAGTGTGCCCACAAAGTGGTGCAAACACTTCCGGGACGGAGGGAGTATAATATTTCAATTTAAAAAAACTCAATCATGCATATTTTAATTGTTTATAAAAAAAACCAATAGTTTGCAATACCTCCATTTACAATTGTCTTTTTAGCAATTTTTTAAAAAAAACCCTAACTAAAATTTAGATTCAAGTCTTCCCAATTAATATATTTGCATAAAGCGTGCATCATCATAGATTGTGTTTGGACTATTATAATAAAAAATAATATGAAAGATCAACCATTTTGCAATGAGGAAGAAGCCAGCGCGCTGCTGATTTCGTTTAAATAAAATTAAAAGTCTATTAAGTATCTTTGAATATTTGATTTTTCAAAGTCGCTAGTTGACATTTTATGTTGCATTTTTGTTCACGAAAGGCTTGGGTCTGTAATGACCATGTCATATAATGTGTAACCAACTAATACCAAAATTCTACAAACTTGATTTTCAGGGAAAAATAACTTGAAATCTTTATACGTGTGAAACAAACTCGAGTTATGAATACTCACGAACCTCAAGACTTATCAAGATAATTAATTATGCAATATGAGCTTAAAATAAAATACAACTGAACAAAATAGAAAAAACACGCAAGAATTTAAGTGGTTCAATCAAGATGATCTACGTTCACTGTCCCTTGGAATAGATCTCAATCAACCATCTGTCTACTCACACTTGATCATTCGAAATAGAAAATCTTCTCACTTTTCTCGTGATCTCACTTAACGAATATTAAATTCGTAATATTTACAATGACATACTGATTCAGGTGGAAATTGTATGACTTTCTTGAGCACTTAAATTGTAATTTAATACTTCAAAGTTTAATGTTATTTTTACCCATTTTTTATTAATTGCACCTGATTATAAGAAAGGAAGTTGTTTGTTATTTTTATAGGTAAATTGAGATTTTTTTAAGCAACGGTCAAATTAATTCATATACCTGCAGCCCATTTAAGTATTTGAGGCCCAAAGTCAAACCCAAATTTGGGCCTAATGCAGCAGCCCAAATAGTAGCACTGTAGCAGCATGGAAGAAGTATGATGACCCCTCTTTTGATACTTTTTTGATCGAGAAACATGGAAAAAAAAGAGCAAGCAGGGCCCCACCTCATTTATTAACCTATTTCGGCCTGCATATGTATTAGGAGGAAACAGATTTAGGTACCCTCCTCAATTCAAGGTGCAGCCACACGCATACACGCCTATGTTCTTCATTTCTTCATTCGGAGCTCAAAGTGATAGATTAGCTTGGAATTTTCAACCTTCACTATCTACATTAGTTTAAACTTTCTCTTTTATTTATTATATTTTGTTATTTCCTTTTATATATTGTAACTGAGATAATGTAAGAACACTTTTGATTTTAGTGTCATGTATATATTTTGAATGATGTCGTTTATGAATTAATTTATATAGTATTTGACTCTTATTTTGAATGACTCTTATTGGTCATGATAATGTGTTTTATCCATTGTTAATTAGGGTAAAATAGATTGAAAGGTTAATTTATTCCATTAATTGAACATGATTAAACATGCAACCCAATTTATCATCATGATCTCTCGAGAGAATTTACTATTGGGAGGGTATTGATGATCTTAGGAGCTATTTCGGGTTAAATGATGCAAGTTTGTTAGAGATACACATGATACTCCCTCCGTCCCATAATTTCTTTTACATATGAAGTGACACACAAAATAAGAAAAGTAAACTTAGTGGGAATTTTGAGGGATAATTTTGTAAAACTTTATGTATAAAATAAAGAAATGAGTTGACTTTTGTATATGTGTGGAGAAAAAGTAATGACACTTGTGTAAAATTGAGAATATTGTGAGAGTGAAATTTATAAAGTATTTTCAAATTTAAGGGTGTGAAAGTTATTGTGGGATGTCGCGAAAAAGAAAGTGTAAAAGTAATTGCAGGACGGAATGAGTATTTACTTTAGATTAACTGGATTGAAAAATATTATAATTCATTATTTAGTGTTCAACTCTATAAGATCAAACACGATACCATTTAAATAAGATTTTAGTCATAAAAAAATTCTAAGTATTGCATATGTCTTGAAACCACATTTTTCCTCTATTAATTTTTAATCATATATTTGATATTTTCATTTAATTAGTTTTATTTGCTTTCTTAGTGACATTTATAAAAAACATTGTGAATTAGTCTTAGTTTCTAAACTTTCCTTAAAAATCAATCGTATGTAGATAGAATTGTGCCAACAAATATCACATTTACACTAACCCTTTCTTATAGGATCGACTCGTATTTACCACACTAGCTACAATAGACAACGTACGCTTGAAGTTGACTATTTTAGGTGTTGGGAAAAATAGAAACACATACTCCAAAAGTATTTATACGGGCATTCTACTCCCAGCTTGTTGATTGCAGTTATATATTGTCACGGTTAGTTAGTTGACATCGTTAGCTACTCGTTGCAACAAACCATGTGCGATTAGATTCAACCGTTTCAAAGTTATGCGCCTTAGAAGCTTGTAACCGCATTCAGTTAGAAATTCCAATTGCCTCCTTCAGTAGACTTGTCTCAACTGTTAGTTGAGTCCAACAGCTGATATAATCCATCCATGAAACTATTATAAGACAACTCCACTGCGTGAATACCAACTTCATTGAACATGACCAACTCCTCTGAACCCTTCTCATCTGAAAGACTCAATTGACAACTTGAATGGACAACTCAATTCACTTCACTGTGAGTCAACTCAGTTGACTTGAACTAACCTCTTAACTCGTGACTTAAGTTCATGATCTTCTAATTTACTTCACTAGTTTTTTGCCCGTGCATTGCACAAGACTTTTTTTTAGATTTCTTTGTTATTTTTAATCGGTAAAAGAATAAGTGAATGTTCAGAACCTCTTACACAAATAATTTAGATCCCGTCTTGTTACCATTGTTTTACTATAATTTACTTGTTTACGAATAATTTCTCTTTAGTATTTCTTGCCGCATAAGTTTATCTTTCTCTTCTTCCATTTCTTACATTCTATAAAAGCATTATGAATTGAGTTGCGCAAATTCTTTTTTTTTTCTTTTGTTTTTCATTTTCTACCTAATCATTTTTCAAACTCTACTATATTTTTCATTTTCTAACTAATCATTTTTCAAACTCTACTATAAGTTATGATTATTTTTATTTTTTCTGCACAATAAAGAAAATAGTAACATACAAAAATATTATAAATAAATAGAGCAATTGAGGAAGAGTAAAAATAAATAGGCTACTAACTTTACAATACTTAAATGAACCTCAAATCACTGCCTATTAATTGCACCAATACCTCTAATTGGTTTATCCCATAAAGAGAAAAATATATGTTTATTTTTGGGACAAATATATAACAACAAAACTCATTAATTAACTAAAATCAATAATTTATTTGATCACCACCCAACTTGGAAAGCCGAGGGATTCAGCTGAACCATCTGGATTGAAGCTCATAACTTCCCTTGCAGGTACTCCACGTGTATAATATATCAAAACAAAAAAAAAAAATTTAAGCAAATTTAAAAGAGGAAACACCTTTGTTCTCCAATATTCTCATGCCTAAAAAATATTCTACAACCACCCTACAAAATAAAAGACATGAAAAACCAATAACATTATAACATATATCCAAAGAATATCATGTGCAACTAGTGGACAGCTTCGTAAAAACTAAATTTTTTTAAGCATTGAATAACATATTAACACTAAGTTATTATAAGAAACTTAGAATTGGAAGATGAGGCACTAACACCACGTAATTCAAATAGTTACAATCAATATTAAAATATTCTAAGAGAACCTAAAGTCAAGTCGTAAATAAAGGATATGCAGACATTTAAGGTCTAAAAACAGAACCTACACCCAAACTGGGGGTGAACCAATTACGACATGATAATTGGCTAATCAGATTAGCATGCCAAAAATAAAAACTCATCAGCATTTGCAGCAGATTTATAACATGAAGGTAGTAGCATAAGACAAACTAACCTTGAAGGGAGAAGTCTTTGAGACTAATATGACATTGACTGTAAACATTGTTGGTAATGTTGGCTTTACATAATCTTACTCCAAGTGATGCAGCACAGCTCTTCCTTTGCAGATGAGACACATAGCTCTCAAGGAAACTGCAACATGCCTTTACTGCACCCTCGTACAATATGGGTATCATTCGGAAAATTCAGAGGACATACCGATAAGTAATCAAAGAAAAAGTTAAAATTTCAACAAAAGTATGTATAGATACAACTTAGAGAACATAATTTTCCAAAAATAGATAATACAATAACATTTAGGCAATTAATAAAAATATGTAAATAAAACAGTGGAACTGTGAGACGTCCTGATATATTGTAAAGCTAGAAGAGTAAAATCTCTTGAGAAGTTAGAAATGCAGAAATTTATATGGATCTAACAACACATCTTTATTTAAATCCAAAAAAGAATTATTTCTTCAGAAGCATTTTAAATGTTAGGAAGTCAGAAATTTATATGGATCTAATAACACATCTTTATTTAAATTCAGAAGTATGTGTACACTTGACTGAAATAACAAACATGTTATTTACAACTTCTCAGTATGCAATTGTTAGTCTTATACAAGTTAGAAACCAAAACTGAAACAGAAACACGCATGTGATAGAACTGAAAGACAGGAAAAGGCTTGTGAGGACATAAACGTAATGGTAAAACTTTTTCATGTTATATTATAACATAATGGTTCTCCTCTCCACTTCCATGATGTACAGTTTGATGGTAAAAGACACAGTGATAGCTAAAAAGGCTAATAAACTTAGGTAATGGCAGACAAAATGAATGTCCAACTCAAAATTTGAGACATCTTTTACTTAAATCCTATGGTTCTGAATTCATAACACCAATATATCCCACCACAGAGTATGTAGAAACTAAATTATTCAAAAAAACAACATTGTATTCTATTTCAAATGAGTAAACTGGTTTCAAGTAATTAAGATATAAACATTGCCAAAGAGGCTTCTTAAGTACTCAAAATAAGCACCATTTAAAAGACCAACTTTATCAATTTCATTCTACTTTTGTCCAAGAAAGGTGAAAGTATAAAACCTGGAGATGTAGTCCTCTTCATTATCAGAAGCGATTAAATCATGTGCTTTCTTTCCATCCTAATAATTCCAAAAGGGAATATATATAATAATAAAAAGTTGAATTTTAAAAAGCATGTACAAAATTAATTTTTAAAAAATTCCCAGAATTCGTTGAAGGAGTGTTTGATAGCCTCATTTATATCTAAATTAGACCTTACAAAGTGTTTGATAGTAGTGGCAGAATTTTAAATGGTTTTTTACTTCCCAAATTGATCCTCCTAAATCTATATATTTAACACTAACATAATATTATCATATATACTTACATGATAGATTTATATTTAATATTACTTTCCAAACTGATCCTCCTAAAAACATTGAACAGAAATTTTGATAGACAGAAGAAAAAAGCAGCAACTTACACGACTGAGGAGGTATCGAAAAAAGGTAATACCCGAAGCTACTGCATGGTGAATTAGGCGGATCATTTCGGGTTTCGACTTCAGCGGACCGTAAGTCGCCGACATTCCCACACAGCCCAGCCTGATTCGACACGTCCAATCCCTCCGCCCCTAACTTTATTCTCGGCAACACTGCTAGAGTTGTCGCCGCTGCAAAGGCCATTTGTTAGTACAATGTTGTAATTATAAGTTTGATAACTTTTCCTAATTTTTGCAAATTCCTCAATTTCAAAAAGGTTTAACCTGGATTCTCCTCTTTCTTCAGGAGTTGATCTACACTCTTATCTATACTTTCCCTTTGTACATCATAAACTCAAAAAAATATATACACACAAAATAGATCATAAAAAGGAAATTCAATACTAATAATGACAATTTTTCCTAATTTCTGCAAATTCCTCAATTCATGAAGGTTTAACCTGGATTCTCCTCTTTCTTCAAGAGCTGATCTACACTCTTGATCTATACTTTCCCTTTGTGAGAAGACGAACGAACTGGAAGGCAGAGAAATAGAAATCCGATCAAAAGGGCCGGGGCGCCTGTGAATTTAAAGCACTATACTGGATGAGTAGTTCATGTTAGAAATCCGATCAAAAAGGTTTGTTCTTTGAATTGGAATGGTTTGTATAGGGATTTTTATTTGATTCTTCTGCTAGCAAATATTAAAAAAAACTTCCACTAATTATCATCATAACCTGGCAAAAGAAGCAAGGATGGAAGAATCTGTCTCAGTTCCACACCATTCAACTCGATTGACTCGAATCATCAGTCCATGATCAAACACTTTACATGAATCAAAGTTTAAGGCTCATTTATGAAGGCGTAATATTATGTTAATGCACAACGCAAATATTCCAATTACGCACGCAGTCTGAATCGGGCATAAATGCAAAAAAAAAAAAACTCTCTAAATATCAAAATCAATAAATAAACTGAATATTAGAAGAGTCTGAGACAAATCAGCAGTGCTTAAGTCAACACAGATCAGAAACTACAGTTCTATAGCTCTGTTTGAATTTGTATAAACTAACGTCTATAAAAGTACACAAAATTCGTTCTAACATTTTATTAGTACATCAATATAGCACCAAAACTTAAATGAAGATACCAATTAATCAGAAGCACTTAACCTTGATGGGTGGGTAAGAGTGATGATCCCATTCTCCAGCAAAACAAAATCCTTGACTTCCAAAGGTCATCACACACTATCAAAGCAAGCTGATTAAATAAAGATAAAGTGTGTGTAAGTTTCAATGTTCAGAACAATTCTCTGATTTTAATGCACCCTACAGGTAAATAGTGCCCCAATCTAGTGAGAGCTACACAATATGATCATTGGATTGAAAGATATATTTAGCAACAACTCCACATTTGTGTTAGAACAATAAGACTAACATCATCTTCGACTAAACAACCCTCACCTCTCGCATTTCAAACACAAAAAAGGATGCAGATTTTATAAGTTAATTTGTGAACAGTTCTTGAAATCTTGCACATATTTAAACTGCCCTGATGCATATATCAAACACACAGACATCTAATAATCGAGGCACAACAAATTCAAGGATAAAATCCCCTAATTGAAGATAAAATCCCCTAATTGAAAAAAAATGAACTTCCTTTGTCCCTCTCTAAGGTTTACAATTTTTTTTCGGAAAACGCAATAATCGAGGCACATAAATGGTGAAAGATGAATGCGAGTAGACAAACAGACGAAGAAGAAAGAGAATAATATATGACACATGTTAAATAATGACGTGGCATACATATTACAAGACCTGGAGGGCCACATGTCAAGCTCAGGAGAGAACTTTCCTCCTTTTATATATATAGATTTTCATATTAGGATTAACTACATGCTACCAATTTAATTATAGAGCCTGAGATGTAGGTGACCAAGACTGAATAAATTAAAGAAATTGAGATTCTTTCTACAAAGATTAAGGTGATGTTTACTCTAGGTTGTGGGTTGTTTTGAAATCTTGATGAATACCAATGCCCCCAAATTAACATAATACTGTACCTGCACTTAATCAATCACCCACCATAAATCCAATGCATGAAGCAACTTTCTATACGAAATTGCAGAAGATAAAGTCTTTACATGACGAAATTGTGCTTCAACCAAAGCATATTGCACTACAACCCAGTTGTCAACCCTCTTCACAAAATCACCCAAAGCAAAATGCAAATACAACCTCAAAATCCCTAGAAATGATGGTTATCTTAAAAAGAATGGTGAAAGTCTCTCCATCTCCCTATTCTTGTTAATGTACACGTGGCGAATCTAGGAGCAACCTAAAATGCTTACGTGGCGAATGCTGGAGAGACCTAGTCCTCCTTTTATATTTTCAAGCCCTTGACCAGACCTCCTGCATTATTGAATTCTCCGATACATGACAAAGCCCATAATATCAAGACATCCAAGTGCCATTCCAGAAACCAAAGGGCCTGAGCCACGTATGTTAACACACGTTTTAATAGACTTTGAATAATGAAGTCAGATACGTTGTTAGGAAATAAACACACGCACACGATAACAATAAGAAAATAACACACATTTTGTTTACCCAGTTCGTCTTGCGACTACGTCTGGGGGCGATGCCAAGCCAGGTATTTCAATATGTTTTTCGGATACTGATTACAATGAGAGAACATCTATTTATAATAGAAAACTTGCCATAATTAACCCTAAGCTTATTAGGAAAAGACTTGTTCCCTACTCCAAGCCATTAGGAACAAACTTACCATAATTAACTCTAAGCCTATTAGGAAAAGACTTGCTCCCCACTCCAGGCCCGTTAGGATCAATCTTGTCCTACACTCCAAGCCCGTTAGGATCAATTCAGGCTCCACACTCTAACAATCTCCCACTTGGAGACTGAATTCTCCATGTAACCATATCTTCTTGATTCTCCTCCCGTATCCACTTGGCATCGCCAAGCCTTATCTTCAAGTTCCAAGGCCAATTGAAGCTATATATAGCTTCAACTTCTCTAAGGTCACTACCTTAGTAAACATGTCTGCTGGATTCTCACTTCCAAGAATCTTCACAAGCTGCAAGATCTTCTTCTCTAAAAGGTGACGAATGTAGTGGTACTTCAACCCAACATGCTTTGTCCTTGAGTGGAACGCCGGATTCTTTGCAAGAAATATAGCACTTTGACTATCACTGAAAAGAGTGCTATTCTCATGCTCCTTCCCAAGTTCTCCCAAGAAATTCTACAACCACACCATCTCCTTACTTGCCTCTGTCACAGCTACATATTCTGCCTCAGTAGTGGACAGTGCAACAACCTTCTGCAACTTGGAAGTCCAAGATATAGCAGTACCACCATAAGTAAAGACATATCCGGTTGTACTTCTTCTCCCATCAAGGTCGTTTGATGCCAAGTCTGCATCCACATAACCCACCAACTCCATACTCTTGCCTTTGAAACACAAGGCCTTGTCTGTGGTACCTCTCAAGTATCGCAGGACCCACTTGACTACTTCCCAATGTTGCTTGCCCGGATCACTCATAAACCGGCTTACTACTCCCACTGCATGAGCAATGTCTGGTCTCGTACACACCATGGCATACATCATGCTACCAATCGCTGAGGCATACGGAACATTCAACATCTGGGCACGCTCCTCCTTGCTCTTGGGGGACTCCCTTCTTGAAAGCTTGAACTGACTGCCCAATGGAACACTCACAGGCTTCGACTCTGACATGTTGAATCTTTCCAGGACCTTCTGAATGTAACTCGCCTGCGAAAGATACACACTTCCTGTCGCCTTATCACGTTCAATTCTCATACCCAAAATTTGTTTGGCCTCTCCGAGATCCTTCATTGAGAACCGTTCGGACAATTGCCTCTTCAACTTATTCACTTCTCTTGCATCAGCTCCTATGATCAACATGTCATTAACATATAGCAAGAAAATAAGAAAGCTTTTGTCAAACCTCTTGTAGTAGCAACAATGATCTGCGTGGCATTTCTGGTAGTCGATCTCCATCATGAAGCTGTCAAACTTCATGTACCACTGCTTTGGAGCTTGTTTCAGGCCATACAAGCTCTTCTTTAACTTGCATACAAGTTCCTCCTTTCCTTTCTCTACGAACCCCTCAGGCTGTGTCATGTACAACTCCTCCACCAAGTCACCGTGGAGGAATGCTGTCTTCACATCCATCTGATGTAACAACAAGTTTTCTGCAGCTACCATACTCAACGCCATTCTAATAGTGGTCAGTTTCACAACAGGAGTAAAGACATCAGTATAATCAATACCATGTCGCTGCTCAAACCCCTTGACAACCAGCCGGGCCTTGTAACGTTTGCTACCATCAGCTTCATTCTTCATTCGGTAGACCCACTTGCAGTGCAAGACCTTCTTGCCCTTTGGGAGCTCAACAAGTTCCCAAGTGCCGTTCAACAGAAGAGATGCTAACTCATCATCCATAGCAACTCTCCACTTCCGTCTATCTGCACCCTGCTCTGCCTCTGCATAGCATTCAGGTTCACCACTATCAGTATGTAACAAGTAGTAGTTAGAGGGCGAATACCTATTAGGTGCACGTCGCTCTCTAACGGGTCTTTGCAGCGGATTCTCCGGTGGTGGTGGGGTCCTTGGTTCTTCAATAAGAACCTCTTCTTCATTCTGACTCTCCTTACTCCCACTCGAGTTTGAGATGTCTAACTCGACCTCTTGGGTATTGGTTTTGTCAGAATCTGATGCCTCCAATCTGTTCTTGTACATAACCTGTTCATTGAAAACTACATCTCTACTGCGAATAATCTTTCGGTTATTCTCATCCCAGAGTCTATAACCGAACTCATCACCACCATAACCAATGAACGTACACTTAACAGATTTAGCATCTAATTTACTTCTATCAACAGAGCTAACATGAGCATAAGCAACACAGCCAAAGACACGCAAGTAAGACAGATTTACCTCTTTTCCCGTCCATGCTTCCTCGGGTACTCTGTTCTCCAACGGAACTGATGGACCTCTGTTAATCAGGTATGCTGCTGTATTTACTGCATCTGCCCAAAACGTCTTAGGCAGCCCACTCTTCAGCCTCATGCATCTTGCTCGCTCATTCAACGTTCTGTTCATTCGTTCTGCCACTCCATTCTGCTGGGGAGTTCCTCTCACAGTCTTCTCCATGCGAATCCCATTCTCAGCACAATATTCCTTGAACTCACGGAGTTCATATTCACCTCCATTGTCAGAACGAAGACACTTTACTTTCAGCCCTGTTTCATTCTCTACAAGAGCTTTCCACTTCCTGAAGGTTTCAAAAGCATCCGTTTTATTTTTCAAAAAATAAACCCATACCTTTCGAGTGGAGTCATCGATGAAGGTCATGTAATACTCCGAACCACCAAGGGACTTCACGGGCGCTGGTCCCTATAGATCGCTATGCACCAGCTCCAGCTTTTCTGCCTTCAATGCTCTACCACCTCTCGAGAAACTCACCCTTCTTTGTTTCCCGAAAACACAGTCCTCGCATAGGCCAACTTCAACAGATTTCAGCCCTGGAAGTCTCCCTTTCGAACACATTACCTTCATCCCTTTCTCGCTCATGTGACCCAACCGACAGTGCCACAAATCAACGTTGGTCGTAGCTCCCACAAGGTCAATACAATCCTTGGGGTTAGATGTAGTATACAACGTACCTTCCTTCTTCCCCCGAGCTACTATCATGGCTCCTCTACTGATCTTCCAGCTGTTGCTGCCGAAAGTCACTGAGTATCCTTCTACATCAAGCTGCCCGATTGAAAGCAAGTTTCTTTTCAATCCTGGAATGTGCCTCACACCATTCAGCTTCAACGTTGATCTGTTTGGTGTGGTTATCCGGACATGTCCGAATTCGCCAGACACATAGTTCTCCATTATTTTAGCATCACTGCAAGAGTGGAATGATGCTCCAGAATCCAACACCCACGATTCTAGCGGACTACTGACACTTAAGACCAACACGTCTCCAATATCATCTGTGGTTGCGTTTGCTGTCTTCTTATCGTTCTGTCCCTTCTTATTTTTCTTGGGTGCTGAACACTGGTTGCTGTAGTGACCAAACTCATCACAATTCCAGCACTGGATCGAGTCTTTATCTTTCTTGGATTGACTCTTTCCTCTGGACTTTGATCTGCCACGATTCTGCCTACTCTTCGATCTGCCCCTTTCCTCTGTTTTCAGCGCTGACCCTGAAGTGGATCCAGACTCTTTCCTGCGAACCTCCTCGCTAATCATCAGATCCCTCACTTCGTCAAGCTTCAGTTTATCTTTCGCGGATGAAGAGCTAACTGCAGTTACTGTTGCAGCCCAACTGTCAGGCAAAGAAGATAACAAAACTAAAGCAAGTACCTCGTCACTGAATTCGATCTCGACAGAACACAACTGCCCAATGATCATGTTGAACTCGTTCAGGTGTTGTTGCACGGGTGTGCTCTCCGACATTCTGAGGTTGAACAACCGTCTGATCAGGTGAACTTTGTTCGCCGTTGTGGGCTTCTGATACATCTCCTCCAAGATCTGCAGCATCTCCCTTGCGGACTTGGCTTTAGTCGTGTGGTAGGCTACGTTCATGGACAGCGATAAACGTATCGCACTCATCGCCTTTCTGTTCAACAGATTCCACTCCTTCTGTTCCATCTTTTCAGGTTTCTCCTTCTCCTCTAGGGGCACATACAAATCTTTACTATAAAGGTAATCCTCGATTTGCATCTTCCAGAACCCGAAATTCGATCCGTCAAACAACTTGATTGAAATCTTCTCGTCGCTCATCGTGACTGCTCCCTCCGAACCCAAAGCTCTAGATACCAGTTGTTAGGAAATAAACACACGCACACGATAACGATAAGAAAATAACACACAGTTTGTTTACCCAGTTCGTCTTGCGACTACGTCTGGGGGCGATGCCAAGCCAGGTATTTCAATATGTTTTTTGGATACTGATTACAATGAGAGAACATCTATTTATAATAGAAAACTTGTCATAATTAACCCTAAGCTTATTAGGAAAAGACTTGTTCCCTACTCCAAGCCATTAGGAACAAACTTACCATAATTAACTCTAAGCCTATTAGGAAAAGACTTGCTCCCCACTCCAGGCCCGTTAGGATCAATCTTGTCCTACACTCCAAGCCCGTTAGGATCAATTCAGACTCCACACTCTAACACATACAAGAGAGAAAAAAAACCACATAGAAACTTGCAAAGATGACATGGATAGAAAGGTTCACGAATTAGAAAATGGTTTTACATTTTCTTGAAACCGGAAATAGCAGGATGGTAGGTGGCAACTTACTTGATTTGTAACACAATTGACGTATTTATTTAGACGGTCCTCGAAAATATCTTGTGCACCTTGTATATAAACATGCAATAATAAACCAGCAACATTTAAGTACACCTGCAGATATAAGATGTAAATAGATTAAACATATGTTGCAACATGTTGTTTTAAGATGAAAAGCATCATTAGAAACCTCTGCCGCTATAACATCACTTCTTTCTAGTTCTTTCCAAATGCATTCGTCATAAACATCATGTATTTTTTCCATAGGTGTGTGGGCTTCTAAGTAGCATATATAGAGCAACATGCCACCAGTTGTGTGTATACCTAATAAATAGTCTTTTTCAGCCAAGTAAAACATCATAGTAGTATATCTTTTTAAATGGATATGTACACATATAAAAGACGACAAAGAATCCCATGATCGTGCACAATAATTCATCAACTCCTGCTTCTTTGAAACGACACTCGTACTAAAAGCAAAATATTGGCAATTAAAATGGTGAAAACTCCAATCCCAAATATCCATCAAAACACCAGATATCTTTATAAAAATTCATACAACTTCATGATTCTTTATTATTAGTAGTCTAGAAAATGAAATAAAAGTTCGATCGAGGACTCGTGACATACAATCTGTAGGGATCAGCTCCAGTATATGAGTATGTCCCACTGGGTTTAGATATTGGAATCAATGTCTGAACACCAAATTTAACCATTACTTAGTTTTAAGTCAAGAAGAATTCCTAATTCAGAAACAAACCCTATATGAGTAAAACCTAACCTCACGATTAATGACAAAAAATGGACAATGTCTGGATAAAAATATTGCAAAAAAGTTACCTTCTCCTCCATCCACGTAAAGTACTATCCATCAGATCAATAATCCACCATTTTTATTGTGAATGTTGCAAATTCAAAATCATCCACGATTGCTGCTACACTCAATGCCCACACACAATTGCATCTTGCAAATTTTCACCATAATTATATATATATATATATATATATATATATATATATATAATTATATATAATTATCAAGGTATTCCCTCTCATGTTGAATGGCTCTCGGGCTTTTCTCCAAATCCTTTAACCGACGCTAGGGACGTCACCTTCAGTTGAGGACTACTCGGCCCATTTTGCGAGTAAACTGATTTCTTTACCCCTCGGCCATCCCCTGAAACTCCGACGTCCATTTCCTAATAGTTTTCAGAAATTTTTGCCAGATCATAAACCCTAAAATTAGTGAAAACAACCAAAATTTTGAGAGACCAGGCGTGCGTTTCTTCTGTAAATACCAATCGATAAGTAGACGTTTCACTTGGACAAAATTAAAGAGAGAAGGGTAACGTTCAACTTAGCCAGATTTTACTCCTAAAAATATATGACACGTGGCGAGAGGAGAAAGACTTGAAATTGACACATGGCAAGAGCTGGTGAAACATATCTTCCTTTTATATATAAACATTCTTGGACTTAGTCATATATAAACACCACAACTTTATCTGATCTACATAAGCCGACACCACAATTTCATGTACGAAAACTACTTACACTAGTCAATATTATGTTGGTAAATTATTAGGAATTAATATACAAGAATTAATTTTCAACCTTTCTACAAGTTTGGACGTTTCGATGAGACGAAATTCTTTCATGGTATCAGAGCCATAAGGCTCACGCCCACATGTCCTGGGTTCGATTCCTGCAGCAACTCCCCACTCATTTAAATTGTCCACTCGATGGGCTTCCTCCCCAAAGGGTAAGAGGTGATATTCCGGTCCACGAGCGAGGGGAGTATTAGGAATTAATATACAAGAATTAATTCTCAACCTCTCTACAAGTTCGGACTTTTAGATGAGATAAAATTATTTCATAAACTAAATAATTACTATATCTCCATTCACAATCTAAACTAGCTAGTGTGAGTGCCACCAACCCCTTTTCTCTCCTCTCTCCGTCCACATGTCCTGGGTTCGATTCCTGTTGAAAGCAACTCCCCACTCATTTAAATTGTCCACTCGATGGGCCTATTCCCCAAAGGGTAAGAGGTGATATTACGGCCCACGAGTGAGGGGAGTATTAGGAATTAATATACAAGAATTAATTCCCAACCTCTCTACAAGTTCGAACTTTTAGATGAGACGAAATTCTTTCATAAACTAAATAATTACTATATCTCCATTCACAATCTAAACTAGTGTGAGTGCCCCCAAATCCTCTCTCTAATAATTCTCTCTCTAAGAATCTCCTACCCTCCATCCTTCTTCGCCGGAAATAGGCACCCCCTTCCTACCACCAACCCCTTTTCTCTCCTCTCTCCAATGTAGATCGGATATAAAATACCGAGATCGGTCCCTTGCTACAGTCGCCGCCCACCACCACAACCGCTACTAGTACCGCCCACTTCTCCTCCCCCTTCATCATCTAGGCCCCTCAAACCTTGTAGGTAGATAAAAATAGGTAGATCGGTTGCGTCCTCCGAAAATACAGTAGCACCGCCGCCAGACCGCCGTTGCCAAGCCGCCGGACCACCGCGTCGCATTCACCGGAACTCCGTCTTGCCTTTCCCGTGGGTGAAAGGGTCTTTTTTAGGAATTTAGTTGGGATCAACGTGTGAACCTCCCCGTCGGGGCCACGTTGGCCGATCGGGCTAGGCATCCTTTGATCTCATTTTATTTTCGTTTTATGCTTTCTGCATGTTATTTTAGTTTGATTTCTAGCTTAGATTTGTTGTTTTTTGCTTTATGTTTTTTCTGCATGTTGTTTTTACTTTTCCCTAATGGGTTTCTCCATACTGTTGTGGGTGTTTGTCCCCTGGTGTGATGGGTTTTTCTCCCCGTTTTCGGGTTTTTCCCATGGTAGGCCTTTGTTGTGCCTGATGGAACTGGTTGTCCTTGGATCAGTGCTTTTGTGACTTGGGAGTTTGTAGCACGAGTCGTTATGTGCGACAATCTATTCCTTCTCTGGAGCCGGTTTGCTATCTTCTTAGTTCGCGGAGCTTCAAGGATTGCTGCTTGTTGATCCTTCCATTCTCCCACGATTGAGTTTAATTGGAAATTGAGATCTTTTGGTAGAATTTTCCTGTTTTAATAGGTGAGCGAAAAATGTAATTTATTTTCCTATCTGTAATTCTACACTTAAAAAAAAGCTAAATAATTACTAGTTTGCATAGAATTAAATTAATGAGAGAATTGTAAATCAACGCAGGATTGTACCACTGCACTATTGCATACATCATGCATCCACTTGGGTAATGATAAAATATCTTCTCTACAAGGGCTATAGATTGACTATTGAAATAATTAGGGAAAAAAGCCAATTTAGTCTCGTAACTTTTAACCTTTTCTGAAATGGTCCCAAAAAAATTAAATGTACCAATTTAGTTCCAATTTTTCAAAATTTGTTTTGTTTTGGTCCCATTTTCGCCGGAAAGATGACTGGACAGTTGTATTCCGCCGGAAAGTGCTGACTGTATAAATAAAAAATAATTTTAAATTATTTTAAAGTCTAAAATCCATGTCATTATTTTATAAAAATAAAATTATTATATTATTTAACTAAAATTAATTATTTCAGAAACATAAAAAAAAGGCAATGATACAATAACTGTCGGAAGTTGTCTCCCTTCTCTGTAACCGGAAGCGATTCCCCTTCTCCGTCGTCGGGAGTTATCTCACCTTCCCCTTGCTCATTCCCCCCCGTCGCCTCCTCCATCAGATCTCTCTCCTTCTCCGGCGGAAGACAACATCTCTCCGTCTCCGACGCTAGATGTGGCTGCTGCAGATAACATCTCTCCGTCTCCGGCACCAGATGTGGCTGCAGAATTTGAAGAAATGGCAAGAATTTGAAGAACTAAACATAGGTTTTACCAAACTAAATCAATTCAATATAAACCTAATTGAAATTGCAGAGATAGGTGAACTTCAATCTATGACATTAACTTTATCATAGTAAATTTGACTTGAACTGGAGTATTAATTCATTTATTCACAATTTATATTCCTTGATCGCGAATTCATTCATGCATATATTATTAACCTTTTTTCTACTATTTAATAAATTGTTCAATTTTATTAGGAAAAAAGAAGTTAATTTTAAATAAATACACCATCTTTAGTTTCAATATCAATTTAATCACAATCTTTACTATTATTATAAAAAATCCCAACCTTTCATCGTGTTGCAATTTGATATACATTTTTTTCTCCGGGCAACAATCGATGATGTGGCTTGTCGGAGCTCGCCACGTCAGATTACACATATTTTTTATATTTTCCACATCATATAACACTTAATAGAAATAAAAATAAAATTTTATAAAAATAAAATTAAAACATGTGCTTCTTCTACATCTTCTCCACTTTTCAAACTCGTCTGTAAATCTTGCTTTTTATTTTTTTTGGTAGTGGAAAGCATCAAACTTTTTTTTTAAAAAAAAACAAGAGGAAGCATTGCATAGTGTTAGGAATAAACACACGCACGCGATGACGAAAAGAAAATAACACGAGATTTGTTTACCTAGTTCGTCTTGCGACTACGTCTGGGGCGATGCCAAGCCAGATATTTCACTATATTTTTCGGATGCGCACTGATTACAAAGAGAGAACATCTATTTATAATAGAAAACTTGCCCTAACCCTAAGCCCATTAGAGTCAAACTTGCTCCACACTCTATGCCCATTAGGATCAAACTTGCCCTACACTCCAAGCCCATTATAGTCAAACTTGCTTCACACTCCAGACCCGTTAGGATCAAACTTGCCCTACACTTCAAGCTCGTTAGGATCAATTCAAGCTCCACACTTCAACAATCTCCCACTTGGAGACTGAATTCTCCATGTAACCATATCTTCTTGATTCTCCTCCCGTATCCGCCTGACATCGCCAAGCCTTATCTTTAAGTTCCAAGGCCAATTGAAGCTATTCAGAACTTAAACTTCTCTAAGGTCACCACCTTAGTAAATAACAAGCAGTAGTTAGAGGGCGAATACCTATTAGGTACACGTCACTCTCTAACTAGTCTCTGCAGCGAATTCTCCAGTGGTAGTGGGGTCCTAGGTTCTTCAACAAGAACCTCTTGTTCATTCAGACTCTCCTTACTCCCACTCGATTTTGAGATATCTAACTCAACCTCTTGGGTATTGGTCTTGTTAGAATCTGATGCCTCCAATCTGTTCTTGTACATAACCTGTTCATTGAAAACTACATCTCTGCTGCGAATTATCTTTCAGTTATTCTCATCCCAAAGTCTATAACCGAACTCATCACCACCATAATCAATGAACGTACACTTAACAAATTTAGCATCACTGCAAGAGTGAAATGATACTCCAGAATCCAACACCCACGATTCTACCGGACTACTGACACTCAAGATCGACCAACGCGTCTCCAATATCAACTTTGGTTGCGTTTGTTGTCTTCTTCTCATTCCGTCCCTTCCTGTATTTCTTGGGTGCTGAACACTGGTTCATGTAGTGACCAAACTCATCACAATTCCAGCACTGGATCGAGTCTTTATCTTTCTTGGATTGACTCTTTCCTCTTGACTCTGATCTGCCACGATTTTTCCTACCCTTCGATCTGCCCCCTTCTTCCGTGTTCAGCGTTGACCCTGAAGTGGATCCAGATTATTTCGTGCGAACCACCACGCTAATCATCAGATCCCTCACTTCGTCAAACTTCAGTTTATCGTTCGCGGATGAAGCTCTAACTACCCAATGATCATGTTGAACTCATTCAGGTGTTGCTGCACGGGTATGCTCTTCGATATCCTGAGGTTGAACAACCGTCTGATCAGATGAACCTTGTTCGCCGTTGTGGGCTTCTGATAATCTAATCAATGCACAATCAAAAGAATCAAACAATCCAAATTAAGCAAAAAATTAAAATTTTCCATAAATCCAAACACGATGAAATTTAACCAGTAACTAAATTAACAATTGAAGACAAACTCATAAAATAAATCAACAAAACATTAAATTAAAAAAAGACACCATTTCAATGTCTTCAAATTTTCCAATAATTACAATAAAATAAAATACTTCATTGAATTCTATCAGAGAAATAAAAGGAAATTATACTAAACCCTCTAAGAAATGGGAGCTGAGCCGCTTCCCCCTGTTTCGTATTCAATTGCTCTCGTTGTTGTAGCTCACGACTTCTCTGCCTCCCAAATGAAAAGTGTAATCCTTTTTTCAGTGTGATTGAATTGCTACTAAAGGGTCGTGTATTTCCAAATGGGCTGCATACTTCACTACAAGAAAACAGTCAAATTCCAACAGAAAAATTCGAACGGATTTTTACATTTTTTCCGTTGGAATCACTGATTCCAACGGGAATTCCAACGAAAATTTGACCATTGGAAAAGTTGGTGTTGGAATTGTAAAATTCCAATGAAAATTCCAACGGAAAAAAAATTCCATCGGTACATTCCAACGAATAAGGACAATTGGAATTTTGAATTGTTGAAATATTTTCCAATGAAAATTTCATTGCAAATTCCAACGATAATTTCCCGTTGGAATTTTTTCCAACGAAATTTGACCGTTGGATTGTTTTACTGTTGGAAAATTATCCATCGCACATTCCAACAGAACTTTTTTGGTTGGAATATAAATTCCAATAAGAATTTATCGTTGGAATATACAATTGTTGGAATTTTTGTCCAACGCAAATTTCATTGTCAATTTCATCCATAATTTTTTGTTGGAATTTTCCAACGAATTTTGACCATTGGAATTTCAACGGTTGGAAAATATTTATCTCAAATCCAGCATTAATTCCAACGACATTATTCCGTTGGAATTAAAATTCCAACAGACATATACTGATGGAATATTTCATTGTGGAAAATTATTATATGTGGATTCCAACGTCAATTCCATTGAATGTACTATATGAATTTCTAGTAATAGAAAATTGTCCAATATGAATTTTGACACCAATTTCAATAATATTTTTAATTTTTTTTTAAATGATTATTTTTTTATGTCAATAATAAAAAGCCTGTTAAAATCCTTCAAAATAACACAACATACCAATTAAATGGGCGTATATAATGTTGGTAATCAAATATATAACAATTCCAAAGTAAAGTACATATCGTAAATATATAACATAATAACATAAGCAATACGTTCTACATATCAAAATCACAAATATCAAAGTGTTGATCATCCTCTTAATTCTCATCAACAACAAAAAGAAACTAAGATCATAACATACATATTAAGATCATCATCATCATCAAATTACAGTTTGTCTTCCATTTTGTTCGAAGCAGCTCAAACATTAAAACATACAACCATTCCCTTTTAATTTCTTCATATGAATTGGAAAGCTTGAATGCACAGGAGCTCGCGTTTTATGTTTCCATATTCATTTAAATTCACCTTCACGCTCAAAATCCCATCTACAATATATAATCCTGAATTATCAATAAAAAAATTAATATTCAAGTAGAATGCAACTAAATAGTACAAGCTCTAACAATTAAATATATTTAAAAGCTTATGATATCACCTAAAAAAGTATAAACCACATGTTCTTCATATTTTTAGGGATCTGGCTCCATTCAAGTCATGGTTGTTCGTATTTAATTTTGATGCCTGCGGTAATATGTTTAGTAATTTCTGGGGATAAGAACCTGTTAAATAATATTAAGAAAAACAATACTCATCACTAAAATTAATAAATAATTTAAATGCATTAAAAAATAAAATATTAGAATGTATCTATTTTGAAAGTTATACTCATTAATTTTCATTTGATTGTATCAATAACTTACTAATTGTGCACTTGCCGATGCTGCTAAAGAATCGTCAACAAAGGGTAAATGAGATGGGTGTGATGCACTCTTTCGAGATATTATGGTGTAGGAGCCCTCTCCGATATTCTCTTAATTGGTAAAAGAGTGTCATACATATATGAACACCTAGATTTGAAAAATAAAGCTAAAGAAAATTTGTTAAAGGGACACATATACAGCACACATGTACTGTATATAAGAATTTTTAATCTATCAAACTAAAAACAAGTTAAATTATAATTTAATTGTACAACATATTTTTGCGAATATAAGAGTCTATATGACACGCACACAACACACATATCAGTACTCACACACAGCACACATATCAGTACTCACACACAGCACACACATACTATAACCGGATTTTCACGGTTCGGTTTGGTTAGGCAAAAAGAAAACCGTCGGTTTCGGTTAAACCGGCGGTTTGACCGGTTAACCGGCCAAACCACCAGTTTTTACCTTTTTTTTTTTCTTCTTCTTCTTCAATGTTGACTGCAAATTACAGTCTTGCTGCAGCAATAGTGATGTGACCCCTCGGCTATTCCCCATTCCCCAACATGTGACCCCTACTTTCCATTTTTCTATATTTCCTTCTTCTTCAATTCTTTTTTATCTTTCCAATGTGACCCATCAAGACTTTTACTTTTCCATTCATACCTTTCTTTCTTTTTCCCCTTTGCCTTCATCTCAACAAAACAACTCCAAAAGGCAAAATCTTCATTTTCTTGTTATCCTTCAGCAAAGAAATCACCACAACAACTCCAAAAGACAAAAGCTTCATTTTCTTGTTATCCTTCAGCAAAGAAATCGCCACAAGGCATACGAAAAAAAAAATCTAAATTTCTGTAGAAAAAGGATTCACTACAAGAAAACTGCAATTTAGCTGCGAAAAAATTTATCGCTAATTCTAATATTTTCGTCGCTAACGTGAGTTACCGATGAAATAATTTTGTCGCAGGATTTGTTGCTATACGCCCGTCGCTAACGTGTTTGCGACAAAAAAAATTAACTTTGTCGCAAATGTTTGCGATGAAAATTTGAGTTTCATCGCAAAATATTAGCGACGAAAATTTGCGTTTCATCGCAAAATATTAGCGACAAAAATATAAGTTTCATCGCAAAATGTTAGCGACGAAAATATGAGTTTCATCACAAAATGTTTGCGAGGAAAATCAAACATTTGTCGCAAACACGTTAGCGACGGGTGTATAGCAACAAATCCCGCGACAAAATTATTTCATCGCTAACTCACATTAGAGACAAAAATATTAGAATTTTTGTTGCTAATATTTGGCTATGATATCCGATTTACGAATCATTCTCTAAACCCACTTCCGCACCCACACCCAACCCGCACCAACACTCGACCCGCCCCGCCCCAACCCAACCCAACCCGTACCCAACCCACACCCGCCCCGCCCCAACCGACCCCAACTCAACCCAACCCAACCCGCACCAACACTCGACCCGCCCCGCCCCAACCCAACCCGTACCCAACCCACACCCGCCCCGCCCCAACTGACCCCAACTCAACCCAACCCAACCCGCACCCACATACCCCCTCCCCCATTTTATTTAAATAAATATTTTATTTGGTCTTAGTGGGAATTGATCCCGGGTGGATGGGCGCCCATAGCTGGGCGCCTACCATTCGGGCAGACAGCTCTTTGGTTCAGTTTTTAATATTAATTATATATGTATTCAATTGTTACTAATTTAGTTATTTTTACTCATTTAATAATTTATTTCACATTTATTAATTGATTAATTTTTAACTTGTAACAACTATATATGTATATATACATGTGTATACGTAATTTTTAAAACAATTCCAATTGTAAAAAATCAATGTTACTTTAACAATTTAAAAAAAAAAAAAATTAGAGCCAATCTTCATTCTCCCATTTTTAATTATGTCCATCTTCATTTGCATCATCATATTTAAAAATATTTTTATAAACATTCGTACGGATTTGTAAGACATAAAATTTGGACAATTATTAAACATTTAATTATATAAATCGATTTTTTTGATTTAATAAGCATAGTTGATTTAATATTAGCCATGAAATATAATTATCATTGTTGTTCTTATTATTAACAACAAAATAAAATAATTTGATAAAAGTGTAGCGATAAAATATTTTAATTTTGTTGCAAATATTAATTCCAAGAAATTAGCCACAAAAAATATATTTCATCGCAAAATAATAGCGACTAAATATAATTTTCATTGTTGCCCTAATTATTAACAACAAAATAAAAGAATTTGTACGTTGCTAGTTTAGCGATGAAATATTTTTATTTCATCGCAAAAAGTAATTTCAATAAATTAGCCACAAAAAATTATATTTCATCGCAAAATATAATTTTCATTGTTGTTCTGATTATTAACAACAAAATGCAGCAATACGTTGCTAGTATAGCGATGAAATATTTTAATTTCATCGCAAAAATTAATTTCAATAAATTAGCCACAAAAATTTATATTTCATCGTAAAATATTAGTGATGAAATATAATTTTCATTGTTGTTCTGATTATTAACAACAAAATGAAGCAATTTGTTGCTAATATAGCAATGAAATATATAAATTTTGTTGCAAAAATTAATTTCAAGAAATTAGCCACAAAATTTTCAATTTCATCGTAAAATATTAGCAAGAAAATATAATTGTCATCGTTGCTCTGATTATTAACAACAAAATGATGCAGTTTGTTGCTAATAAAGTGATGAAATATATAAATTTTGTTGCAAAAATTAATTTCAAGAAATTAGCCACAAAAATTTCTATTTCATCGCAAAATATTAGCAACGAAATATAATTTTCATTTTTGTTCTGATTATTAACAACAAAATGAAGCAATTTGCTGCTAATATAGCGATGAAATATATAAATTTTGTTGCAAAAATTAATTTCAAAAAATTAGCCACGAAAATTTCTATTTCATCGCAAAATATTAGCAACGAAATTTAATTTTCATAGTTTTTCTGATTATTAACAACAAAATGAAGCAAATTGTTGCTAATATAGCGATGAAATATATAAATTTTATTGTAAAAAATAATTTCAAGAAATTAGCCACGAAAATTTCTATTTAATCGCAAAATATTAGCGACGAAATATAATTTTCATTGTTGTTTTGATTATTAACAACAAAATTAAACAATTTGTTGCTAATATAGCGATGAAATATATATATTTTGTTGCAAATATTAAATCTAACAATTTAGCAACGAAAATTTATATTTCGTTGCTAAAAATTGATTTTAGCGATGAAATTTAGATTTGTCGCAAAATTTTCGTCGCTATTCCCCACATTTCTTGTAGTGATTGGTCAACTATGCATAGCTGTTAGTTTATTTAGTTTCTTTAAATAAAATATTAGATTGAATCTCTGATTTCTAGGAATTAGATTGGTTCTCTGATTTTTAGGAATTGTGTTTTTTTCCTTTTTAGTGGACTGGAATTCCAGCCACTCTTGGCCTATATTAGGATGTAATTTCATCATTTTGAATATCGAAAATAAAGACCAGATTCTTCTTCATGGTATCAGAGCCAACCTCTGAACCCTAATCTGATTTTCTGGCCAATTTTCTTCACCATGACCAAGTACGGCATGGCTTCTCAATCCTCCTCCATAGGAGGTACACCTCAATCCGATTCAGATCATCCCATAGTTCCCTCCATTCCTGATACTCATCATTTTGTCACAAATCACAAACTTCATGGCCACAATTTTCTTCAATGGTCACAATCAGTTTTCATGTATATCTGCGGCAGAGGGAAGGACGATCATCTCACTGGCGAAATTGTTGCTCCTGAAGCAACAGATCCAAAATATCGATCTTGGAAAACAGATGACCATCTGGTTATGTCATGGCTGATTAATTCCATGACCACGGAGGTTGGGGAAAATTTTTTACTTCATCCTACAGCCAAAGAAATCTGGAAAGCTGCGAGAGAGACGTATTCTAGCACAGAGAATACCTCTGAACTTTTTGAAATTGAAACTAGGTTGTACAACCTAAAACAGGGAGATTCAAGTGTTACTGAATACTTCAATGCCCTCACACGTTGTTGGCTACAACTAGACCTCTATGAAATACACTCATGGAAATGTCCTGGTGACTCTAAACTGTATAAATCGATTATTGAAAAAAAGCGAACAGTTAGATTCCTCCTTGGTCTCAATAAAGACCTTGATGATGTTAGGGGAAGAGTCATGGGAATTAAACCTTTTCCTACGATTCGTGAAGCTTTTGCGGAGGTTCGAAGAGAGGAGAGCACAAAGAAGTTGATGATGACAGACACTAGCATCAATCCTGTAGTTGAAGGCTCAGCCTTATACAGTCACAAGTCATCTCAAAACAACAAATCTGGCAAAGGACGTCCTTGGTGTGAGCACTGTAAATGGCCTGGTCATGTGAAGGCAACATGTTGGAAATTGCATGGTAAGCCTAAAGATTGGAAACCATCTACAAGTAGATCTGAAAACCGTGCCAATGTTGCAGTAACTGGTGTTGAGGCTAATCCATTCACTACAGAGCAGATTGAGGCGTTGTGGAAAATGCTTAGCCAAGTCACCCATTCAGGCCAAGCACCTCCAACAACAACCGAACATCACAGCAGCCTTCTTGCACATCAAGGTATTCAACCTTATGCTCTCAGTGTCCAAAATAACCACTCAAACCCATGGATAGTTGACTCAGGGGCCTCAGACCACATGACTGGTGATTATAATATAATCAGCAACTTTCAGCCATGTAACAGCCATTCCGGAGTCAGAATTGCAGATGGCTCTTTCTCTCATGTGGCCGGAACAGGATCAGTTTATTTAACAAAGGATTTTCATCTTTCTTCAGTCCTTTATGTCCCCAAACTGAACTGCAATTTACTTTCTATAAGTCAACTTACTAGAGACACAAATTGTATTGCTAAGTTCTATCCTAATTGTTGTGATTTTCAGGCAGTGGATTCGGGGAAGGTGATTGGCAGTGCTGATATGCATGGTGGTCTATATTTGTTGAGAGAAAGGGGTCTTTCAAGTAAACAAGTTCACCCCTCAAGTTGTGGTCCAAAGTCTATAAAATTTGCTTCAAATTCAATGTCTGTTTCCAATTCCAATTCTCATTATGTTTCCATTGAAAGGCAAGTGTTGTTATGGCATTATCGTCTTGGCCATCCCAACTTTGCTTATGTCGAGAAGTTGTTCCCTCATTTGTTTATCAATAAAAAGCCCAATTTTTATTTTTGCGAATTTTGTGAATTGGCCAAACACACCAGGCAGGTCTATCCGAGTTTGCAATACAAACCCTCACAGCCTTTTTCTGTGATTCATAGTGATATTTGGGGTCCCTCACGTGTAAAAAGTATCAATGGTGCTAGGTGGTTTGTCACATTCATTGATGATCACTCTAGAACTACTTGGACATTTCTTATGAAAGAAAAATCTGAAACCACCTCCATTTTTCAGTCTTTCCATACTATGATTTCTACCCAGTTTCAAAGCAATATCAAAGTCCTAAAAACTGATAATGCTAGAGACTATTTCAATTCTACTCTTGGGTCTTATTTGTCTAAACATGGGATTATCCATATAAGCTCTTGTGTCAACACTCCACAACAAAATGGAGTGGCTGAGAGGAAAAACAGACACTTGCTTGAAGTAGCCCGTGCCACTATGTTCACCAATAATGTCCCTAAACATTTTTGGGGGGAAGCCATTCTCACTGCTACTTATCTTATAAACAGAATGCCAAGTCGGGTCCTCAAATTTCAGTCCCCTCGTCAAGTTCTTATTAATTCATATCCTCATATCCTCTCGTTTTCTACGGACCTACCATTAAAGGTCTTTGGCTGCTCATCCTTTGTTCATGTCCACCACATTCACAACTCCAAACTCGATCCCAAGTCTCTTAAATGCATTTTCCTTGGTTATTCGTCTAATAAAAAAGGTTACAAGTGTTACTCACCTGTTACTAGGAAAATGTACAATTCCATGGATGTTACCTTCTTTGAAACCCAATCTTTCTTTCCCAAATCCGACATTCAGGGGGAGACTTCAAAGGAATGTCAGATTTGGGATCTTCTCCAAGACACCCAGCCCTATGTTAATCCACCAAATTCAGCCTTTGATCCACTCATTGTCCCGAACGATGAATCTGAAACAGCCCCGGTTTCAATTCCCCCGGTTTCAATTCCTCCAGAACTTGGCATTGGTACCTCCAATCCTCCAGAACTTGGCATTGGTACCTCCAATCCTCCAGAACTTCATGTCTACAGAAGGAGACCAACTCAACATATAGAGGAAACTGTGCATATTCAGCATTCTCAATCCCAAGAACCAAGTCCTATTGCACCCGATAATCATGATGGTAAGGATTCCTCATCATATGATCATCCTGTTCCCATTATTGATGATTTAAATATGCCAATTGCTCATAGAAAAGGTGTGCGTGGATGTACAGAACATCCAATTGAGAAGTATGTTGCATATGGAAAATTATTGCCTCTTTACAATGCTTTTGTGACAAATCTGGATGGTGTAAAGGTTCCAGATTCTATCCAAGAGGCTCTAAAAATACCAGCTTGGAAAAAGGCAGTAGAAGAGGAGATTCGAGCTTTGGAAAGTAACAAGACATGGACTCTTGCCAAGTTACCACCAGGTAAGGATCCGGTTGGATGCAGATGGTTATTTACTGTCAAATATAGGGCTGATGGAAGTATCGAGAGATTCAAGGCTAGACTTGTAGCAAAAGGGTTCACTCAGTCATATGGTATTGACTATCAGGAGACATTTGCACCTGTGGCAAAACTCAACACTATTCGAGTGCTACTTTCTATTGCAGTAAATCATGATTGGCCATTGTATCAACTCGATGTTAAAAATGCATTTCTGCATGGAGATCTTGTACAAGAAGTCTACATGACTATTCCTCCTGATCTAGAAAATGAATCAAACAGCAATCTAGTTTGCAAACTGAAGAAGTCGTTGTATGGCTTGAAGCAGTCTCCTCGTGCATGGTTTGAAAAATTTACTAAAACGGTGATAACCAATGGATATCAGCAGTGTCAAGCCGATCACACATTGTTTGTCAAATGTAGAAACGGGGGGAAGAAGGCGATTCTCATAGTATATGTGGATGATATCATTTTGACAGGAGATGACATCGAGGAGATTATGAAGTTGAAGAAACTATTGGCAACAAAATTTGAGATTAAAGATCTTGGGACTCTTAGGTATTTCCTAGGAATGGAGGTGGCTCGCTCGAAGGAAGGGATTGTTATATCCCAAAGGAAGTACATCTTGGATCTGTTAACTGAAACAGGGCTACGTGGATGCAAACCCGTCGATACACCTATGGATCCAACAAAGAATTTGAGCAGAAATGAAGGAAGCTGTTTGATAGACAAGGGGATGTACCAAAGGTTAGTTGGAAAACTCATCTATCTATCTCACACTAGGCCTGATATCGCCTATTCAGTTAGTGTGGTCAGTCAGCACATGAACAATCCAACTGAAGACCATCTTGAGGCAGTAAACAGAATCCTGAAGTATCTAAAGATGACTCCAGGACATGGCCTACTGTTCAAGAAATCTATAAACCGAGAAGTACATATCTACATGGATGCTAGTTGGGCAGGAGAGCAAACTGATCGTAGATCAACCACTGGCTATTGCTCTTATGTTTGGGGCAATCTTGTTACGTGGAGAAGCAAAAAGCAATCTGTAGTCTCACGAAGCAGTGCAGAGGCAGAATATCGTGCTGTCGCACTTGGAATATGTGAAGCAATGTGGCTACAAAAATTGTTGAGAGAACTTAAAGTTGAGGTACAAAATTCAGTCAAGATGTTCAGTGATAGTCAAGCAGCCATTCGTATAGCAAAAAATCTTGTACATCATGACAGGACAAAACACATTGAGATTGATCGACACTTCATTTCAGAGAAAGTCAACAATGAGATTGTTCCACTCAGTTATATCCCTACAAAACAACAAAATGTCGATATTCTCACTAAAGCTCTTCCAAGGGTCAGTTTTGATGAGCTGAAGTCCAAGCTTGGTTTGTATAACATATACAACCCAGCTTGAGGGGGAGTGTAGAAAAAGGATTGGTCAACTATGCATAGCTGTTAGTTTATTTAGTTTCTTTAAATAAAATATTAGATTGAATCTCTGATTTCTAGGAATTAGATTGGTTCTCTGATTTTTAGGAATTGTGTTTTTTTCCTTTTTAGTGGACTGGAATTCCAGCCACTCTTGGCCTATATTAGGATGTAATTTCATCATTTTGAATATCGAAAATAAAGACCAGATTCTTCTTCAATTTCAAAGTGTGAAATTGAAGTCGTACCACCATGACTCCATTTCTTCTCCCTCCTCATTCTTCACTTGAGAGTTTCTATAATGGCTAACAGATTTTATACATTATATATATATATATATATATAAAGGAAAACCGTCGAACCGTCGATTCGAAAACCGTAACTGTAACCGTAATTGGCGGTTTGCCGGTTTGGTTACCAATTTTGGCAAACCGTAACTGCCGATTTTTCGCGGTTGCGCATGTCTAGATAAAAGCGATCACTACAAATGTACCAAATTACGCAACTAAAATCGTGAGGATGAATAGACTCGTTCCTATCCGGGCAATCACATAACAAGGGGATTTACCTAATCTATATAGTCTAAACCCTAGTCATGCTTTTCCACTTGCATACTAAAGCCCAAACTCCTATAATCTCTTCACTAAATACCTAAATTTTCACTCAAGTAATTAATGGGATTTCTAATGAATTTATTCAACTCTTATTTTGATAAATCAATATAAACTCAAATCACACCTATCACAATCTTCACTCGTACGATCAAACATGAATAACAACTCTCGTCGCAATAATCAAGCATCAACATATAAATTAATAATTGAAATCATGCAATTGATCAAACGAATACTCAATAATCTAATCAATGCACAATCAAAAGAATCAAACAATCCAAATTAAGCAAAAAATTAAAATTTTCCATAAATCCAAACACGGTGAAATTTAACCAGTAACTAAATTAACAATTGAAGACAAACTCATAAAATAAATCAACAAAACATTAAATTAAAAAAAAGATATCATCTCAATGTCTTCAAATTTTCCAATAATTACAATAAAATAAAATACTTCATTGAATTCTATCAGAGAAATAAAAGGAAATTATACTAAACCCTCTAAAAAATGGGAGCTGAGCCGCTTCCCCCTGTTTCGTATTCAATTGCTCTCGTTGTTGTAGCTCACGGCTTCTCTGCCTCCCAAATGAAAAGTGTAATCCTTTTTTCAGTATGATTGAATTGCTACTAATGGGCCGTGTATTTCCAAATGGGATGCATGCTTCACTACAAGAAAACAGTCAAATTCCAACAGAAAAATTCCAACGGATTTTTACATTTTTTCCGTTGGAATCACTGATTCCAACGAGAATTCCAACGAAAATTTGACCATTGGAAAAGTTGGTGTTGGAATTGTAAAATTCCAATGAAAATTCCAACGGAAAAAAATTCCATCGGTACATTCCAACGAATAAGGACAATTGGAATTTTGAATTGTTGAAATATTTTCCAATGAAAATTCCATTGCAAATTCCAACGATAATTTCCCGTTGGAATTTTTTCCAACGAAATTTGACCGTTGGATTGTTTCACTGTTGGAAAATTATCCATCACATATTCCAACAGAACTTTTTTGGTTGGAATATAAATTCCAATAGGAATTTATCGTTGGAATATACAATTGTTGGAAATTTTGTCCGACGCAAATTTCATTGTCAATTTCATCCATAATTTTTTGTTGGAATTTTCCAACGAATTTTGACCATTGGAATTTCAACGGTTGGAAAATATTTATCTCAAATCCAGCATTAATTCCAACGACATTATTCCGTTGGAATTAAAATTCCAACAGACATATACTGATGGAATATTTCATTGTGGAAAATTATTATATATGGATTCCAACGTCAATTCCATTGAATGTACTATATGAATTTCTAGTAATAGAAAATTGTCCAATATGAATTTTGACACCAATTTCAATAATATTTTTAATTTTTTTTTAAATGATTATTTTTTTATGTCAATAATAAAAAGCCTGTTAAAATCATTCAAAATAACACAACATACCAATTAAATGGGCGTATATAATGTTGGTAATCAAATATATAACAATTCCAAAGTAAAGTACATATCGTAAATATATAACATAATAACATATGCAATACGTTCTACATAACTAAGATCATAACATACATATTAAGATCATCATCATCATCAAATTACAGTTTGTCTTCCATTTAATTTGTTCGAAGCCGCTCAAACATTAAAACATACAACCATTCCCTTTTAATTTCTTCATATGAATTGGAAAGCTTGAATGCACAGGAGCTCGCGTTTTATGTTTCCATATTCATTTAAATTCACCTTCACGCTCAAAATCCCATCTACAATATATAATCCTGAATTATCAATAAAAAAATTAATATTCAAGTAGAATGCAACTAAATAGTACAAGCTCTAACAATTAAATATATTTAAAAGCTTATGATATCACCTAAAAAAGTATAAATCACATGTTCTTCATATTTTTAGGGATCTGGCTCCATTCAAGTCATGGTTGTTCGTATTTAATTTTGATGCCTGCGGTAATGTGTTTAGTAATTTCTAGGGATAAGTACCTGTTAAATAATATTAAGAAAAACAATACTCATCAGTAAAATTAATAAATAACTTAAATGCATTAAAAAATAAAATATTAGAATGTATGTATTTTGAAAGTTATACTCATTAATTTTCATTTGATTGTATCAATAACTTACTAATTGTGCACTTGCCGATGCTGCTAAAGAATCGTCAACAAAGGTTAAATGAGATGGGTGTGATGCACTCTTTCGAGATAGTATGGTGTAGGAGCCCTCTCCGATATTCTCTTAATTGGTAAAAGAGTGTCATACATATATGAACACCTAGATTTGAAAAATAAAGCTAAAGAAAGTTTGTTAAAGGGACACATATACAACACGCATGTACTGTATATAAGAATTTTTAATCTATCAAACTAAAAACAAGTTAAAATTATAATTTAATTGTACCACATATTTTTGTGAATATAAGAGTCTATATGACACGCACACAACACACATATCAATACTCACACACAGCACACATATCAGTACTCACACACAGCACACACATACTATAACCGGGTTTTCACGGTTCGGTTTTGGTTAGGCAAAAAGAAAACCGTCGGTTTCGGTTAAACCGGCGGTTTGACCGGTTAACCGGCCAAACCACCGGTTTTTACCTTTTTTTTTCTTCTTCTTCTTCAATGTTGACGGCAAAGATGCAGTCTTGCTGCAGCAATAGTGATGTGACCCCTCGGCTATTCCCCATTCCCCAACATGTGACCCCTACTTTCCATTTTTCTATATTTCCTTCTTCTTCAATTCTTTTTTATCTTTCCAATGTGACCCATCAAAACTTTTACTTTTCCATTCATACCTTTCTTTCTTTTTCCCCTTTGCCTTCATCTCAACAAAACAACTCCAAAAGGCAAAAACTTCATTTTCTTGTTATCCTTCAGCAAAGAAATCACCACAACAACTCCAAAAGACAAAAGCTTCATTTTCTTGTTATCCTTCAGCAAAGAAATCGCCACAAGGCATACAAAAAAAAAAAAATCTAAATTTCAAAGTGTGAAATTGAAGTCGTACCACCATGACTCCATTTCTTCTCCCTCCTCATTCTTCACTTGAGAGTTTCTGTAATGGCTAACAGATTTTATACATTATATATATATATATATATATATATATATATATATATATATAAAAAGGAAAACCGTCAAACCGTCGGTTCGAAAACCGTAATCGTAATTGGCGGTTTGCCGGTTCGGTTACCAATTTTGGCAAACCGTAACCGCCGGTTTTTCGCGGTTGCGCATGTCTAGATAAAAGCTATCACTACAAAATCGTGAGGATGAATATACTCGTTCCTATCCGGGCAATCACATAACAAGGGGATTTACCTAATCTATATAGTCTAAACCCTAGTCATGCTTTTCCACTTGCATACTAAAGCCCAAACTCCTATAATCTCTTCACTAAATACCTAAATTTTCACTCAAGTAATTAATGGGGTTTCTAATGAATTTATTCAACTCTTATTTTGATAAATCAATATAAACTCAAATCACACCTATCACAATCCTCACTCGTACAATCAAACATGAATAACAACTCTCGTCGCAATAATCAAGCATCAACATATAAATTAATAATTGAAATCATGCAATTGATCAAACGAATACTCAATAATCTAATCAATGCACAATCAAAAGAATCAAACAATCCAAATTAAGCAAAAAATTAAAATTTTCCATAAATCCAAACACGATGAAATTTAACCAGTAACTAAATTAACAATTGAAGACAAACTCATAAAATAAATCAACAAAACATTAAATTAAAAAAAGATATCATCTCAATGTCTTCAAATTTTCCAATAATTACAATAAAATAAAATACTTCATTGAATTCTATCAGAGAAATAAAAGGAAATTATACTAAACCCTCTAAAAAATGGGAGCTGAGCCGCTTCCCCCTGTTTCGTATTCAATTGCTCTCGTTGTTGTAGCTCACGGCTTCTCTGCCTCCCAAATGAAAAGTGTAATCCTTTTTTCAGTATGATTGAATTGCTACTAATGGGCCGTGTATTTCCAAATGGGCTGCATGCTTTGACTTGTCTTTCAGAGGGAGTTAGATGGCTGTGGGATCTGCATGACAAGGGTTTGACTATTTACACTTCCATTTTGGAGAGATGCACTCTCCCGATTGATGCACCCTCCCTAAAAATTGTCTAGGATGGATGCACCCCTCTTGAATTGTCCTAAATACCCTTTTGTCTTATAAAATACCTTTACTAACTACACCTACTCTAAAACCCTAATTTCCTTCTTCTTCCTCCCTTCTTTTTCTTTACAGTGCATCCCCTTCTTTTTCCTCCATTCTTTTCTCCTTCCCCCATCTCATTAATTTGTTTCTCCACCCCATCGCCACCGCCCACCACCCTCCCTCCCTCCCCGTAAAAGAAAGAAATCAAAAAAAAACCATGCCCAGCCCACACACCTCGCCCCCACCACCCACCACACCCGGCCCCCGCCACCAGCCCACCCCAACCTCCAAAAAAAAAAAAAGCAGTGAGCGCCAGGTATGTTTTTTTTCGCCCCATCTCCCTATTTTTTTTTCTTTTTACTGTTTTTGTTCGCCCCCGTCGAATTTATCTCTCCCCCCACCCACCGGCGTCACCTGACCCCAGGTCTTTGCATTTGCCTCCTACCTAATCCGTCACTTTTTTTAGGGTTTAATCTGCATAAACCTTTTTTTAAAAAAAATCGACACTTTAATGTCGACCAAATACACCCTCGTCGACAACAATTTGTCGACGAGAGTGTATTTGATCGACATTGAATGGTCGATTTTTTTTTTAATTTTTTTTAAAAAAAATTATTTTCTTTCGACCAATCAATGTCGACCATACACTCTCGTCGACAAATTGTTGTCCACGACAAGAGTGTATACAGTCGACACTGGTTGGTTGAAAATTTTAAAAAAAATTGAAAATTTTCTAATTTTTTTTGTTTGGTGGCCACCGGAAATAATAGTGGCGGTGGTTGTTGCTGCAGAAATTAGGTTTAGAGTTTAAAGATGGAATAAGGGGTGCAGTTAGTAGTGTGGGTGCATTTAGTAGTTTAATATTATTCAAAGGACATTTTAGAGTTTTTACACTATTATTAAATTAATAAAGTGATAGGGGGAGTGCATCCATCGCAAATAGAGGTGTAAATAGTTAGAACCTTAATAAAATTAGCTGCTTAGTTTTATTTCTCTCTTTGGGTTGAGGACTTGGAGAAAATGGGCTCAATTTCTTGGGCCTTCTATTTAGTTAAATGAGCTCCACAAGTTAATGGTCAATCCCAAATTAAATTATCCTTCCAAGTAGTTTCATCTGTTTCGCTTAAAAAAAAAATCTCATTTCCCTATAAAATAAACAAAATAAACTTTTTTCCAAATGAAGTGCAATTAGTAATTTTAGTTTCAATAATGCATGAAATCTTATTAAATTAAATAAATTAAACACATGAATTTTAAGAAATTTTCACAGAGAGCCTAGCTAGAAAGAAAAGCTCGTTAAGGATATGCTCTCTTTGATCAATAAACATGTAGTGGAAGCTATCTCATTCTGTTGATTCGGTTTGGAGAGAAATCTATGGATGGTTCGATGATGTTAACGGTGCTGTTGGGGCCGGGCTCCTCGTGGAACCACTTTTTCTGATCATGGCACTTTGAAAGGCGAGAAATGCAAAGATATTCAATGGTCTTGAGGCAGCCTGCGCAGCTATTATTTTGAGGATTCTTCGATCGGGGCATCAAGTAACAAATAGCTCCTTTAGGTTGTGTTTGGATGGAAGAATTTGATTTGAGGAGGCATTTGAAATGAATGTTTTTAGAAATACATGGATTTCAAATGACATGTTTTAGTTTAAATCCTCTCAATTTTAACTTAAAAAAAGATGCTAAGTATTTCAAATTCATTCATTTACTTTCTAATCCAAACAAGTAGAGTGGATTTTGACTGTGAATTTGAAATCTATGTATCAAATCCCTCCATCCAAATGGAGCCTTAGGGAATTGGTGAGAGTTCCAAATCTTTGCATTAACTGATAGTTTCTGAGATTTTTAATTTGCAGCTGGTTTAGTCCCTTGTTTGCTGTTCATGTGGAATTGTAATCTTCTGTGAGCATTCCTTATGCTCCAGTCTTGATTAAATTAATCCATTAATTTAAATATGAGTACAATTGTGAAGGAACAATAGAATAATATTGTATCTTTTTTATATCTAAAGAAAGGTATTCATGTGCCAATAATCAATTTTAGTATTATAACGAAATCAAAGTAATTAATGAAAGCATAAATGTATAAAAATGAGTTATTTGTGAAGTGCGCATGTATCCTGCTGGTGATAATATCAATTTATGAAGTATGTGATGGAATGCTCTGCTGGTTCTGAAGAAATTGTGTGGATCAACTTTGGTTTTGACGCGAACAAGGCGATCAAAATTGTTCTTGAAGTATGGGACACCCCAAATGCTTGCTCGTGCAACGCTCGTCTTCCCCTTGTCGTTATTGACTCCAATGTCGAGATCTCTGTAATTCATGTATGCTCCCCTTGGGTTCTTTGACACGTAGGGAGTCATGTAACTGTATGCCCTGTTAAGCCAATTTATGTACCTCTCTGAATTTTGAGCATCGTTTTGTTGCCAGTAGACGGTGTGAAAGACGTGGTACAAGTTATCAGCTCTATTAGGATAAGGAAGGGCAAATTCAGAAATTTCAGCCATTCTCCCACTGTACGGAACGAAGTAAAAAAAAGGAAGTTGGAAAGGCTGTTTTTCAAGATCGATTTCGCAAAAGCCTTTGATTCGGTTGGTTGGAACTTTTTGGACGACATGATGAGAAGTATGGGTTTTGCTCCTAAGTGGCGTAAGTGGATCCGAGAGTGTGTATCGTCGGCCTCAGCGCCTGTGCTAGTCAATGGAAGCCCCTCAACCGAATTCCATCTAGAACGTGGGCTTCGGCAAGGAGACCCTCTATCTCCGTTGCTCTTCATCATCGCGGCCGAGGGCTTAAGTGCCCTCATTCATAAAGCCACAGCAGTAGGAGCATATGATTCGACAAGAGTTGGGCGGAAGGAGATCTCGGTTACACATCTCCAATACGCCGACGACACTATTTTTGTGTGGGAGGCGACCACAAAAAACGTTTGGGCTCTCAAATGATCTATTGACCAATTTTGAAAGACTCTCCGGTTTAAAAATCAACTTCTCTAAGTGCAGCCTCCTCAGAACTTCCTCAAGATACATGAAGGTACAACATGGAATGGCAGATTTTTTAGGATGTCGTGTGGGGTCGCTTCCTACGAACTTCCTCAAGATACATGTTGGGATCAACTCTCATAGGGTAAATGCTTGGAAAGGTGTGTTTGAGAAAGTTAAGAACAGAATCAAGATGTGGGAGGATCGACAAATCTCTTTTGGTGGTAGAATTACACTAATCAATCTGGTTCTCGTATCGTTGCCTATTTATTATCTATCCTTATATCGCATTCCTAAGAAAACCTTGAGTGATTTAGTTAGATTACAACGTAACTTTTTTTGGGGGTGGTGTGTGCTCTACAAAAATTCCATGGGTTTAATGGAACGACATTTCTAGATCCAAACAAGTTGGGGGACTTGGTGTTCGAAATCTTGACAGGTGGGTGTGGTGGAGACTACGAATGGAACCCAAAGCTTTCATGACAGGTTCCCCAGAAGTCCAGGCGAACACAAATCTGCCATCAAACTGGTGGAAAATGCTAAGTAATTTATTCTTTGAAAAATGCTCAAAACCCTTGGTTCAGATTAACTCAGCTTCGCACATTCATCAATTCTGTGGTATTGCCGGATTCAAACGTAAGAAATTTATCTTGGAATGCATATGGTGTTTGACGGTCTGGTTTATATGGAATGCCAGAAATAAGAAGATTTTCTCAAACGAGGAGTCGAAACCAGAAAAAATGTTCGACGAAATTAGAGCAAAGGCCTGGAGTATTTTATGCCTCCACAAAGAACGTCCTACCTCGACTTCCTTTCACGACTGAAAACGGAATTTAGAAAACTGTCCTGACATTAGATACCATCACTACAAGAAAATACTTAATCAACTACCGAATATTTAGTAGGCAATAAACACAATTTTGTAGGCATTTAGTTTTGCCTACGGAATACCAACGGAAAAAAAAGTAGTTAATTCGCTCGTAGGTAATTTATTTGCCTACGGAAATATAATTCATAGGTAATTGCCTACCGAAATTTCGTAGGCATAATACATGAAATTCCGTAGGCAAAGTGGGTACCAAAATACATGAAATTCCGTAGGCAAAATTAAAACTACGAAATATTTTGTAAGTAATTCCGTAGGCAACTTTCGCAACAAAAAAAATCCGTGGGTAAATTCTTTGTTTGTTGTTTACCTACCAAATCAATTTCGTTGCAAATTTAGAGAAATTTAAGAATCTATTCCTAGGGAATTCGGTAGGTATTTTTTTTAATAAAATTATATTTATTATTTTCAAAATTTTCAGAATACCTATAATCCATTCAAAACTAAATGATATTTTTAAGCATAAAAAGTTCCATAAATTGACATAAAAGTAAATATAATAGTAAAAAAGTGTCAATCATTCACACTAAACAACAATTTCAAAGTAGAAGAATATTCTTACATAATATATTGAAACCCGGACAAAAATATATCCAACAATCACAAAATATTTCTGCAACTCTTTGGTGCTCAAAGTACTTCTATAAATGTAGCTAAAAAGTAAACAACTTCAGTGCAGCAAAAGATACTGATGGAACACGACTACAAAACCTGTCGAATAGAAATAACTTCTGTTACAACATCATCCAATCATTTGTATATACCAATATAATAAATGAACCACATAGTAGGGGAAGAAAAAAATTGGTACTCTAGATTAGATTTTCATTGCAGCAGTCCAAAAGTAGCACATAGTTTCTATAGGCAGTTTGTATATGCTAAAGATTGGTCATTGAACAATTTATGAAATTAAATTATTTTTATTATTTAAATAAGCTCTATATCCATTCAAGAAATGAAGTTCATACTTTGCAAGTTTGAATGATTTCCTATTCGTGTAAAATTAAAAACTACATACGATGGAATGAACATAATTTTTACCAGAGAAGCAAAACACTCATGTTGGAAAATCAAATATCAAAGGCTAAGGGGAGTAGGCATAGAAACATAAGCGAATCTAGATTTGATCGAATCTAAATCCAACAGAGATTAAGTTTAGGTTCGCCCAATGGTCATCAAAATTTTACTACTTGTAACTTCTAAGTGTTAACTAAGTTCCATTTTCAAGTAACACAATTTCTTCCACATCGTTCTCATTCTACTAAAATCATTTTCTGCGAAAACCCAAAGTTAAACCTCGTCACAAAACACATATTAAAAAAAAATGAAATAACAAATAACATATCAAGTATTCAACCTGTTTTTCTAACTTAGGTATAGTGTCCAACAAAAAACTTAAAAGCATATTGTGAAACATAAAAACAATCGAGCTTATAACCAATAACAACTGTAGGAAATCCCATATGAATAATCTCAGGATGAATTTCAGGGATAGTGTAGGAAATCAGGGATTAATGATTTGTCCTATAGTTCAGGAAATTGATTATGATTATTGACTTTCCTTATTTAGTGTAGCATAGTTGTAAATATAAACTTAGAATGCATTGTATGTGAAACATAACAGTACAAATATATTTTAAGAACCTTTCTTCCTGGTATCAGAGCCCTGCTAGGGTCTCTGGGAAAATACCACCTTCGTTTCTTGTTAGTCGTCCCAGCCTTAATTGCTGGTTTGTTTGTTATTTTTTCTCTTCAGCCTTTATTGCTGACCTTTGTCTCCCTATTTTTATTACCCAACCCAATCGTTTGGAGTATTTAGTATGGAGAAAATTGACAAGCTAAAGAGTATGTTGGGGACAGTTGAAATATCTGCAACTAGCAATTCTCAACCAATGAATCATGGTATGTGTTCATTGACACTTTCAGGTAATGCTCTAGTCTCTCTTGGATTAAATGTTTTTGGAAATGAGCTTAAGAATGTCTGGATCCTTGATTCTAGTGCTACGGACCATATGACACATATATCAAAAAAATTCATAACCTATACCCCTTGTCCTAGCAATAGAAAAATTGTTGTTGTTGATGGTACTATGACCACAGTAGCAGGAATAGGAGATGTTCAAGTTACCCCAAAATTAATTCTTAGAAATGTTCTCCATGCACCCCAGTTATCTACAAATTTGGTCTCCATACAAAAGCTTACCAAAGATCTTATTGGTTGTGTTATATTCCATAATTCACATTGTGACTTTCAGGATCAGAGTTCGGGAAAGAGGATTAGACTTGCTAAAGAGCATAATGGACTTTATTACTTGGATACATTAAGTCAATCGGAATTCAGTGAATCTGCTTTGTCCACATCGTTTTCTTCCTCTAATAAGGATATCATTTGGTTACATCACAGGCGTCTAGGTCATGTATCTTTTCCTACATTGAAAATAATGTTTCCCTCTTTGTTCACAGGAATCCATGTTCAGTCTTTTCATTGTGATATTTGTGAGTATGCGAAACACACTCGTGTACCATTTCCCATCAGTAATAAAAGATTTTCTTCCCCTTTCTTTTTAATCCATAGCGATATTTGGGGACCATCAAATGTTCCAAACATATCAGGGTCTAGGTGGTTTGTCTCATTTATAGATGATTGCACAAGAGTCTCGTGGATCTATTTACTCAAAAACAAATCTGATGTGAGTCATATTTTTCCTATCTTTCATGCAATGATTCAAACCCAATTTGGCACCAAAATAAAACACTTTCGTTCGGATAATGCTCGTGATTATTTCAATCAAATCTTGAGTCAGTATTTCCAAAAGGAAGGAATCATACATGAATCCTCTTGTGTAACCACTCCACAACAAAATGGCGTGGCAGAAAGGAAAAATCGACATCTTCTTGAGTGCACTAGAGCCTTATTGTTTCAGCAAAACGTGCCGAAATCATATTGGGGAGAAGCTGTACTCACATCAGCTTATGTAATAAATAGGATTCCTTCCAGGGTCTTGGGGTTTCTAAGTCCACTAGAAAACTTGTCCAAATTCTACGCCGATATTCGATCTTCATTTAATCTCTCTCCTCGAGTTTTTGGGTGTACTTCCTTTGTCCATGTTCATAGTCACAATCGTGGAAAGTTAGATCCTCGTGCTCTTAAGTGTGTCTTCGTTGGCTACTCGTCTACTCAAAAGGGTTATAAATGTTACCATTCACCAACTAGAAAACTCTATGTCTCAGCTGATGTTACGTTTGTTGAAAATCAGCCCTACTTCACCACTCCTTATCTTCAAGGGGAGTTACATGCACTTGAAGATAAGGAGTCAAACTTTCCACCCCTACAGTCGTCCAAATCCAAATCTCTAGAGTCAAGTCCAAATTCTGATGGTAAAATCTTTGACTGGTTCCGGTTTGACAAAGTGTATGCAAGGAAAGGAGGTCCCATCATGACTACTATGCAAGAACAGCCCTCTGAACTGAACTCCGAAAATGAGGTAACAATGAATGAATTAAATCTAGATTCTACACCACTAATTGAGCAACCTTCTTCTAGCCCTGAACCTCTTGAACCTCTTTTTCCCGAACCTCTTAACCTTGACCAGGATCTACACCTGCCTATTGCTGTAAGAAAAAAGACCCGAGAATGCACAAAGAAACCCTTATACCCATTGTCTCATTTTGTGTCTTTTGAGAAGTTTTCCCCAAGCCACCGAAATTATATTTCCACCTTAAACACAATTTTTATTCCTAGCTCATTGTCTGAAGCATTATCAAAGAAAGAATGGAGACTTACTATGGAAGTGGAAATGGATGCATTAAAGAAGAATAATACTTGGGAGTTGGTCGATTTACCAAAGGGTAAGAAAACAGTGGGTTGTAAGTGAGTTTATACAGTGAAATATAAGGCAGATGGATCCCTGGAACGCTACAAGGCGAGGTTAGTTGCAAAAGGATACACACAGACATATGGAGTAGATTATGAAGAAACTTTTGCTCCGGTAGCAAAGATGAATACTGTGAAGATTTTATTGTCCTTGGCTGTTCATTTTAATTGGGAGCTGCAACAATATGACGTGAAGAATGCATTTCTTCATGGAGATTTAGAAAAGGAAATTTATATGAGCATTCCACCAGGATATAGTGGAGTTGACAGGAACAAGGTCTGTCGATTAAAAAAGTCATTATATGGTCTGAAACAATCACCACGTGCTTGGTTTGGACGGTTTTCCAAAGTGATGATAGCTAGTGGCTACAAGCAAAGTCAAGGAGATCACACACTTTTTATCAAGCATTCAGCCTCAGGGGGAGTCACGATTTTAATTGTTTACGTGGATGACATGATAGTGACAGAAAGTGATGAAATAGAGAATGAGGCTTTGAAGTTGTGTCTAGCCAATGAATTTGAAATAAAAGATCTAGGAAAACTGAAGTATTTCCTTGGAGTTGAGGTGGCTCGATCAAAGCAAGGAATTTTTATTTCTCAGCAGAAGTATGTGACAGACTTGCTCAAGGAAATAGGCATGATGGCTAGCAAACCAGTTGGAACTCCCATTGAACAAAACCACAAATTAAGTGAGGCTCTTGGTGATAAGGCAGTGGACAAAGAGATGTACCAAAGACTGGTTGGGAAACTTATCTATCTTGCACATACTAGGCCAAATATAGCTTACTCAGTTAGTGTTCTCAGTCAATTTATGCATGATCCTAGGGAAGTTCACCTACAAGCAGCGTACCGAGTGCTTCATTACTTGAAAGCACATTCAGGGAGAGGGATTTTATTCAAAAAGGGATCTGAAATTAATGTGGCAATTTACACAGATGCAGACTTTGCAGGATCTGTAGTTGATAGACGATCAACTTCAGGCTATTGTACCTTTCTAGGAGGAAATTTAATATCCTGGAGAAGCAAGAGACAAAGTGTGGTAGCAAGGTCAAGTGCTGAAGCAGAATTTAGAGCTATGGCAGAAGGAATATGTGAATTGTTGTGGGTCAAAATTATCCTAGAGGACCTGAAGATTCAATGGAGCAACCCGATGAAGCTATTTTGTGATAACAAATCTGCTATAAGTATAGCTCACAACCCTGTGCAACACGACAGAACAAAACACATAAAGATAGATAGACACTTTATAAAAGAAAAGCTGGATAGTGGACTGATTTGTACTCCATACACTACTACACTTGGCTTTGGAGAGCTGCACTTGGAGAGCTCTTGTGTCGAAAAGCTATCCAAGATAGCACTTGGAGAGCTCTTTTTTCGAAAAGCTCTCCAATTTAGCACTTGGAGAGCGGTTTTTAAAAAAAAAAAAAAAAAACACTTAGAGAGCGGTTCAAAACCGCTGTCCAAGTGAAACACTTGGACAGCGGTTGAGAACCGCATTACAAGCCCGAATTAGACAGCGGTTCTTAACCGCTCTGCAAGAGAGTTTCTCAAATATAATATTAATTAATTCAATTAATCCCCCATTTAATATTAATTCACCACTACGCGAATTGAAGTCTTGTCTTCTCCCCCAAATCCCACAAACGCGATTAACCTAAAATTCAAAAAAAAAAAAAACACAGAGTATTTGTGAAGCCAAATCCACCGTCGCCGTCCGTCGCCTCCTTCCTCGCGCCGTCGCCTACCTCCCTCTCTCTCGTCGCGCCGTCGCCTCCCTTCCTCTCCCTCCTCGCGCCGTCGCCTCCCTCCTTCCCCCTCCTCGCGCCGTCGACCTCCTCTCCAGACGTCGCCGTCGCCGACTCGTTTCCTCGTTCGTGGTTCAATGTGTCCGCAGCTTCCGACGCCGCCTCAATCAGAATCGGCAATACTTCATCGGATAACGTAGGGTATGGCAGTGTGAGTAGTAGCAATGGCAAGGACACGAAGATTAATGCCAAGGAGAAGTGGTCGCGAAATCGTGAGAGCTATTTGACTGATGCCGAAGATGCGCTCCCTCTCCCCATGACTTATCCCAATTCTTCCCCTGTATCGCCCGAGGAAATTGATAAAAGACTTAAATGCGATCCTGAAGTTGAGGTACTTTATTTCTACCTCATTTTCAATTTAGAATTTTGATCTGAATTGGTGCTTAGAAGATGTTAATGTTGCTTGATTCGTTTACAGTTATATATTCTTTGTTGTGTTCAAAAGTTCTTAGCCTTTCACTGTTCGTCGCGCTTAAATATTTTGATGGTATTGGACGGTTAAGCTTGTTGCAATGGCCCTGAGGGATAGGGATTTTGACTCCAAAGATAAGAATCAATAGTGGTTTATTTATGGAGTATAGTTAATATGTTATTGCGGAGTACCATTATGAATCTTCAGCATCATTTAATAGTACAAAATTGAAATCTTGTAAGAGAAAGGGAAAGAGGTATACCTTGATATTCGTGCTGCATATTGTGACACCATGAATAAGGTAAAAGCGCTTTTTAATGACTCAAAACTGTTGGTTATAGTTGATAGATGAATGTTAACACATTGCAAAAATTAGTTCATTCTTGAAGTAGTTCCTAAAATCTTATCTCAATCTACTGAGGCACATTCATTCCAATTCCATCTGCTATTGTCCCAATTTACACCACCCTATAGACTTGATTGTTATCTTTGTTTATGCTTTTTATTTAATATATAAGTATCAATATTTTTATACATGCAGTTGCTACCTATGTTTTGCAGGTTTTAAGCACAAACATACGAGCTTATATTCAAGCCTTAGAGAAGTTGCAATTAGATATAGCAACATCCAATGATTTGATTGGTGTTGACACCAGAAGTACCAGTCTTTTCTTGAGAGGAAGGGAGCCCTTGAAAAACCGATCTGCTGTTTTCGCTTTGGGTGAAAGGATAAATATTCTCAAGGTGCTAATCTGTTATTAGTAGACTTTATCCCAACTACTTAGTTCACATTTTGTGAGTTGATTTGTGAACTTTTACATTTGACTTCTTTAGCTCTCTCTCCTTTTCCCCATCTTCTCTGTTTTCTTTGTCTGCCAGTAACTGAATGAAATGCACAAATTCTGTCTTGTAAAGGGAAACTGTTGTTTCTTATCAATTCGTGCACTCCAACCGTATGCACCTTTAATGCAACCTGAGCTAAAATAAGTTGTGTTTGGAATGAATCTGACAAAAGGTCAATGCTAGTGGGAACAAAAGGATGTTTAAGCCATACTTATATTAATGCTAGTTGGAGAAAAATTAAAATAAAATTATGCCTTTGGATGTAAAATCCATTGGATCATCTATCTCTATTCTGTATAAAATTATACACGTAGTTCATGATCTGGTATGGTTTTGTTTTTTGACAGTTACCCTCTGTATATATCAAATTAAGCCCATCTGTTTTTCAGTTCTTTCCATTTTTTTTCAGGAAATTGAAGAGCCTGCAGTGATTCCACATATAGCTGAAGCCAGTTCTAAAAAGTATCCTTATGAAGTCCTTTTCAGGAGCTTGCACAAGCTGCTTATGGATACTGCTGCTTCTGAGTACTATCAGATTCTTTTTACTCAATTTTACTTGCATTTTACTTTGTACACATTATCTTAAAAAATGCTGAGTTTACCCGGTGTCATCTTTCAGATATCTTTTCTGTGACGAATTCTTTGGAGAACAATCTATATTTTATGAAATATTTGCAGGTATCTGCAATTTATACTCTGTTTTATGTTTACCAATAACCATATATAATTTGTTCTAATAGGATATCATACCAAATATTTTTGTCTTGACTGAAATTAATTTCCTAGGCATGTTATTTGATTCTAACGACATTAACATTACAAATGACTTTTACCAAAGATATTGTAACACTTATTTTGCTGAATTATCAGGTCCCTCCGCCTCTGCTTATTAGGCTCGATTTTCCTACTTTTACATATTTTAAAACATATATAATGCGAGTGGTCAGTGGGCCTAAAAAACATTATTCTCCATGATTACGTATATTTTAGTTGGAATTTTATTACTAGAGGATTTTAATTTGCAGATGGAGTATTTCGTGCTTAGATCAACTTCCAGAGACTTTGAAGATAATTTACAAGGCCCTTTTGGAAGTCTTCCAAGAAATTGAGAAGCAAATGATAAAACAAGGAACATTATATCGTCTAGACTACGGAAAACAAGCAGTATGTATTAAAACGAGCTCAATTTCTATAATCATTATGTACATTAAATAATCTTCCTTATATATTAACTCAGAATCTCTTTCCTGTGGAATGTGGACATTGTTTTTCTAAAAGCCTCCTTTTTTTTTTAAACTCTTAATTCCTAAAATCATATTATGAACATATTTTTAAGATAAAAAAATAGCTGGATAGTGGGCCCCACCGAAAAAAAAGAGATGTGTGTCATATGTTTTTTTTAATAACGGTATATGAGTCTTTTCAATACAGAATGTATATAAGCTTAATTTTTTTTTCTTTTTTTTTTTTTTATGGCGATTGTTAAAAATGATTATATTTCTTTTTCATTATTCCCTTAATTTAATCCTAAATAAAAATTTATTTCGAGAAAGATACATAATTTATTTGAGATGAGATGCAGGTAAAAAATTTGGTTAATGCTTACTTTGATGAAATTAAATGGAGGGAAAAAAAGTACAAGCCGACAACGCAGGAGTACATGCAAGTGGCTACTAACAGCGCTGGGTATTTACCTTTACTGATTATATCATTACTTGGAATGGGAGAGAATATTGCAACAAAAGAAGCCTTCGATGGGGTGCTCTCTCGACCTGATTTCGTAACAGCTAACGTAATCTTTGCCAGGCTGTCCAATGATATCGTCGGATATGAGGTAACCATACATTATTACTCCCTCCGTCCCAAGATTTTTTACACACTTTGTTTAATGGGCGTCCATTGTCCAACATTTTTTACACACTCCAAAAAAGGAAACAACTTACATAATGAATTACCAATAATACCCCTCTTTTATTTTACTTTTCCTTCTCTTTAGTCAAATCACTCCACTTTAATCAATGAATTATCAATAATACCCTTCTTTATTTTATTTTACACATCACTTTATTTCATTTTCTTAATTTCCGTGCCGATCAAAGTGTGTAAAAAATTTTGGGACGGAGGGAGTATAATTTTTCAATGAATCGTCGAAATTCACATAAATGAATAACAACAATGCGTAGGTAAATAAATAGAAAATACGCAAATTAAATTTACACTCGTTTAATGCAAGAATATGTCTTATTAGCTTAGCTAGCTCCTTTCATTTCATTTTCTTCCCTTTTTCATTACATGAATTGTCATTTAATGTTATTTAATACGATCTCCATCATAGTTTCGTTTTCACACTGGTTTAAACACAAAAACTAAATGGGTGTGCACCGGTCCAGAACCGGACCGGGACCGGAATCTTAAAATTTTACGGACCGAGGACCGGACCGGAATGTAACCGGTCCAGACCGGACCGCCGGTAAATTCCGGTCCGGTCCGATTTACCGGTCCGGTCCGGGTTTGGACCGTTTCAGACCGTTTTTTTTTTTTTTTTTTTAATTTATTATAATTCCTTAGTTTATGAGAAGAAGTGGAGAGTGGATCACATTCGAGTTCTTCATTAGTAAGGGCATCAGCCGATTGATCAGAAAACACCGGTATTCTTTTTGAATGAGATTGTGACTGAGTACTATCCATCTAAAATTTTGAAACAAGAAATTAAAAATAATTATTACGATTATAAGCTGTAAAATAGGTTAAACCTTCTCAATAACTCAAGAAAACTTACATTGCAAGAAGATTAGGTGGAGTATTCCGTTGCGCCGGCCCTATCACCTTCTCAAAATGGGTGAGTCACAACTCACACAAACAATTGCAAGGAGTGGAGATTGGAGAAGGGTTGTCGCCCTTGTCGGTTGGGTGAGGCTGGTGAGCGCCGTTTCATATTCATATAAAGGTTGAAGAATTTTGAGAATGGTAAAAAAGGAATTAGGTTTAAGAAAGTCGAAGAGCCAGAGGAAGTCGAAGAGCCAGAGGAATGGGATTTGTAATTTCTAAAATTCAAATAATAATAAAAAAAAAAAAATAATTGTAAATCCGGGGTTTCCGGTCCTGGACCGGTAAATTCCGGTTTTAGATCGGACCGGAACCCGAAATCTTAAAAAATTTCGGACCGAGGACCGGACCGGAATCTAACCGGTCGGTCCGGTTTCGGTCTTTTTTCCGGTCCGGTTTTATTTTGCACACTCCTAATAACAACAATGATAAAGTAATTAAGGGAATTAATATGTAATAACATAGAGGGTATATAATTAAATAAGTGAAATTTTTTTGGGTAAGAATTGTCAAAAACTTCATTTGTTAGAGTGTGAAAACTAAAATTGGATAAATTAAAAAGGAAAGTGTAAAGATTAATATGTATTGGAAATGAGAACAAAAATTCAAAATACGTATATACGGGTGTAGGGTAAAAAGTTTTAACTAATTAATACGGAGTATTATACTATCACTAAAGATATGTATATTAATATATAGAAGGTGGCATGGTCATTCAATTCTTTTACGTATATATATTGTAAAATGAAATTTACATATATAGCCAAAGTTATTATAGATGACAACAAGATTTTTACCAAGAATGCTACACATCAATATATTTTTTTTTAAATATGGTCTACTCGTACGTAAGTATATATATATGTTTAATTAATTTTGAATATATATAATTGAACTTCGAGTGCATGCATGCAGTTTGAGAAGGGAAGAGAGCATATACCGTCTGCCATAGAATGCTACACGGAAGAGCATAAAGTGTCAAAGAAAGAGGCAATTATTGAATTCGAGAGGCAAATAGAGTCGGCATGGAAAGATATAAACGAGTCTTTCCTAAAACCAACTGCATTTCCAACTCCTATACTTGATCGTAATATCAATTTCGCCCGAGCACTTGTCGTGATTTACGACAAGGAGGATCGCTACACACATGTGGGTCCTGAAATGCAAACTTTCATCAAACAACTCGTCATTCAGCCTATTCCATAATTAATATACCACACACTCTTTAATTTATTCTAAATGAAAATTAGTGTCATGGTGATCACACCTCGATCTTGAGTTTATTTTAATAATTGTCATCATGTTTTGTATTTTAATAATGAATTAATTACCATTTCGCGTGTTTATATAATGAAAGTTGTAATTTTGTTATAAACGCCATTCGATGGGTTGATGCAATATTAATCATGTAACATCATTCGTAAGTGTCAGCTTGTTATGGACTTTATTAAAACTTGGCCTTCAAAATTTTATAATTTGAGATATCTCATTCTTGCTTGTATTAAATTATTAATTGAAAAGGCGAGTAAATATTCATCATTATTATTAGTACTACTACGTTATATTAAATTGAACTAATTAATGAAAAAATTATAAACTATTATTAGAAAATTAATCGACTCACAAATCTCTATAAATATGAGTTTTGATCTATTATTAATTTTTTAGTATTGTAGTCTGGTAACCCTAAGGAGTTGGTCTAGTGGTGTATGTTTGAAACTTAGGAACGTGCTCCTCTATGTGTATATTATCCGGAGCGGAATGAGGATTATTTAGTGAATGGAGGCCAAGAAAAGATTACTAAATAATCTAACTAATTAAAAAAATAAGAAATTAAAAATTGTCATCCATATACGTATTACAAACACTATTACACAATAAACAATGACAAATCTAAAATAAGTTACCTGAATTGGTTGGAATAATTAATACACGATCTGTGTGAAATTTCTTTATACGATCATCTCCGATCACCTTGATACCTGTAAAAGCACGCTGAAAAATTCTCCGGTGCGGGAATTTCGACGCTCAAGTCAGAATCGGATATCTCAAAGAAAGGAGAAGGAGAAATCGTGTCTCAAAAAAAGCTCCTCGTATGTATGGATAAAGCCATCGTCTATTGAGAGTGGTTATGTACACTTCAAGTGATCGAGGTTCGACGGAAAATATGTACGTGAGGTATATTTTCGGCCAATATATCAGTTTATGCGTGACAGTACTATGTGTTAATTTAATAAGATATTCAAAAATTATGATAATAATGCTATAAAATCGTACCTTAGGGGGAAGAGTTATCCCTTTCCTAGGTCTTGGGCTAGAGCCTAGAAACATGGGCTTATTCAGCGTTATCCAGCTCCTCCGAGCTCCGAAAAAGTAGGGACTGGTGTGAAATCTTCGCAAGGCCTCTATCCATACTGCTAAGTCAAACTTCATGCGTAAGTATCATAATTTGAACATCGGAGACCTGAAGATGCTCGACCTAGCACTTCCAGGTCCCAGCTCCAAAAAGTTAGGCCAAAGGCCCAACAACCCTCCTAAAGAGGTAAGCTCACAACATATTCTCATTTTTATCTTTATCCGGCCCAAATCCCTTAATTTTATGATATTGAACTCAATTCATGGTCCAATACATTAATACATAAATTGTTCACAAGCCCATTAACAATTATCTGTGCAATAATGAGATAAATAATTAAATAAACATCGAATTATTATCATATAATCAATAAATAACGTAACAAAGGATATAATTCATCCTGTTACCACACGTCATCTTCTTACTTGATGACATATTTTGTCCACATCATCTTTAAATTAATCAAAACTACCCAATTGTAATTGGCCAATCGATCCATTTTCCACTTAGGTAATTCCCAATTCTCCAACTATCCTCTACATGAATGAAATTTGGTATTTTCACAAGTTCAAATCCGTTCAGTCCTTTTTCTGATCGATAGTTGCCCACATTAATTATAGATTTTGGTCGACACATACCTATCGCCATAAGAGCACATGCTCGACTAACATGTGTCGACCAAAACAACTTATTTCGACAATCAACCGTCGAAATTTTCCTTAAAAGAACAAAAACCTTCTCTCTTTTTTTCTTTTAATTCTGATTATTATGTTATTTCAGGGTTGAGTCTCGCCATGCCGCTCTGAAGAGATCTCTCGGCAATAGCATGGGAACTTTGAGACGTGTTGGGCAAAAATCCACACTCTTTAAGAAGCAAACCACAACGCAATGAAATCCTCCTTTAAGAAGAGTATCAATGTTGCTCTTCACAAGTTCAAATCTGTGCTTTATATAGATTTGAGAGAAGTAGTCTCGATTTATGCGCTTGAGAAAATGTACAAAGAAATGTGACAAATCGAAAATGGTGAGTCCAATACTCTCACGTGCAATCATTATCTTAGAAAGGTGTGTGGGTTATCATGTACCCATGAGTTTGACGAGTACCATCAACTTAGCAAACCCACATTTAGAGATGTTAATGATGTGAAAGATGATGTTGATGATGACTTGAATTCTCGATTTCAAGATATCATACAAGGCATGGTTGTGCGTTATCAATCGGAGGAAATGTCACAGAAGAGAGTATTGTATCAACAAGCGTTGGAGTGGCACAATCCGACCACCACTTCGATTCTTGAGCCCGAGGTAAAGATCAACACTCGTGGTCGACTGAAGGCGAACTCCAAATGGTCAAAAAAGAAAGACAACGCTTCGACGAAATGTGACCCGTTTGAGTTTGAGTACAAGGAGCACTTGCCTTCTCCGGTATTTTCGTTAAAGATGATGTTGTTGATGTGTCCCCGGCGCTAAATAAGAAGTAAACTGCCACTACCCTCCCATAACCTCTAAATACTCAATCCATGAACAAGATACCCGAGAACCAATTTTATCTAAAAAAAATGGAGCACCAAAAAATATACAATGCATATCTCCGGGCAGCCTGCAACATCTTAAGGGGGTTCTTCGAAGTAGTCTTATTCATATATGTCACTCGCAACCATTCCAACTTCATTGAAGACCCGTGAACACCGCTCACTACCTGTTTCACAACAGTTCGGTCTATAGAGAAACAATGAATAGGGAAATTATAATTTCATTAAGTGAATTTAAAGTGTTTACAAGAGATGTATTTATAGATACAAAATGTATCTATATTTATAAGATATGAATAAATATTTACATCAAATATTCTAAAAGATAAGGATAAATCATAATATTAAAAGATACAAATCTTTATAATATTATATTCCTAATACGCCCCCTCAAGATGGAGCACCGTAGGAGAGTCCAATCTTGGTCATAAGTAGTTGCAGTCGAGCACGAGGTAATGGCTTGGTGAGAGCATCAGCAAGTTGGTCTGCAGACGAAACATGTGAGACTCTAAGCTGAGATGTCTTGATAAAATCTCGAACAAAATAAAAATCAATTGCAATATGCTTCATTCGAGAGTGAAAGACAGGATTTGAACAGAGATAAGTGGCCCCAATATTATCACAGTAGATAACAGGAAGAGTCGGAACTGAGAAACACAATTCATGAAATAAGGACTTTAACCATTGAATTTCAGAGGCAGCGGAGGCAATGGCACGATACTCGGCTTCCGTGGAAGAACGAGCAACTGATTTTTATTTCTTTGAAGACCAAGAAATAGGATTAGCCCCAAGAAATACAATGTAAGCACTTGTAGAAGTACGATCATCACTGTTGCCGGCCCAATCAGCATCAGTAAAACAATGTAGAGATGAGGAAGGTTCAGGTTTCAAGGTTATTCCTACATCTCGAGTCCCATTTAAATAACGAAGAAGACGTTTAACTGCAACATCAGTAAAACAATGTAGAGATAACTTGTGAACAGCAAATGCAATATCAGGTCTGGTGAGTTGGAGATATTGAAGACTACCGAGTACTTGACGAAATTGAGTGGCATCAGCAGGAGGTGTCCCATCCGAAAGAGTGAGATGAGCTGAGGTGGATAGTGGAGTCTGAACTGGTTTGGAGGTGATCATGTTATACCGAGTAAGGAGATCAACCACATACTTTCGTTGGGAAAGAAAGCATGATTTCTTGGTACGAAGAACTTCCACACCTAGGAAGTAGGAAAGGGGGCCCAGATCTTTCACTGAAAATTTTGTACCAAGGTCCGTAGCCACTCGAGTGAGGAAGGGAATATTATTTCCTGTGAGAATCAGATCATCAACATACACAAGGAAATATGCAATAACACCAGATTTATTGTACACAAAAAGAGACTCATCAGACTTTGTGTGAATAAATCCAATCCCTTCCAAGAACGTCCTAAGAGCATAATACTAAGTACGAGGTGCTTGTTTTAAACCATAAATGGACTTATGCAGTTTACAAACATAGGACGGAAAAGTTTTATCAACAAAACCAGGGGGTTGTGCCATGTAGACTGTGTCAGACAGGGTACCATGAAGAAAAGCATTATTCACATCAAACTGTTGAAGTGGCCAATTTCGAGTAACTGCAATACTGAGAACAGCTCGAACAGTTGAAGGTTTGACAACAGGACTGAAGGTTTCAAAGAAATCAACACCCGGACGCTGATGAAAACCTTTGGCCACAAGACGTGCTTTAAATTTATCTAGGGACCCATCAGGCTTGCGTTTGATGCGAAAGACCCACTTGGAGCCAACTATATTTTGAGTCTCATCAGGGGGAACCAAATCCCAAGTTCCATTCCTGAGAAGAGCATCAAACTCGGAGAACATGGCTTCCCTCCACCGTTCATCTTTCAAGGCCTGGGAAACACAACTTGGTTCAGTATCAGAAGGTAAAGCCGATGTAAGACAATACCTTGAATTGGGCTTGAAGATCTTGTTTTGAGACCGAGTGACCATACTGGATCTGTGCAAGGCCGGAGGTGGTGAAGGTGGTGGGGGGGGGGGGTCGCGGAGGAGCGTTTGGCGGCACAAGAGCAGCTGGAGGCTGGATAGGGTGGGCGAGAGGTGGGTTTTCGGTATTTGGGGTGATGGGGGGTGTATTTATCATTTCGGGGGGTGCATTGGGATTTTGGGTCGGAGCAGTGGGTGTATTTATCGAAACAGGAGGTGTGTTCAGCGGAACAGTGGGTGTAACAGGGGGAGGGGTGCATTTATCAATTCGGTGGGTGTATCAGGAGTGGGGGGTGTATATATCAGTTTTGGGGGTGTAACTGTCAGATCAGTGGGTGCAGGAGGTGTATCTACCAGAACAGTGGGTGAGTCAGAAACTGAATTGATTTTGGCAAAGGGAAAGGTGTGTTAAACAAATTGAACATGGCGAGAGGTATATATTTTGTGGGTGGTAAGATCTAGGCATAGATAGGCACTTTGAGTGATGGAATATCCAATGAAAACACATGGCATGGAACGAGGGTCTAATTTGTGAGCAGTGTAGGGGCGGAGCCAAGGGTAGCATAAACACCCAAAAACTCGAAGTTTGGATAGGTTAGGTGGTTGTTTTAAAAAGACATTGGAAGGAAGAAAGCATGTTTAGGTTGACTTTAGGAAGACGATTTATGATGTAGGTAGCTGCACAAACCGCATAAGGCCAGTATGTGAGGGGCATAGAGGCGTGGTGTAGTAGGGCTAAGGCTGTATCAACAACATGTCTGTGACGACGTTCAGACATGTCGTTGTGCTCGGGAGTATGGGGTGGGGTGGTGAGGTGGGATATGCCATGGTTTTGGAGAAACGAGCGAAGAGCAATAAACTCTCCCCCATTATCTGTGTAAAGAGTTTTAATTTTGGTGTTGTAGTAATTTTCAACAATGGATTTAAAGGTCGAGAAGGTGGATAGGACATCCGATTTGCGTTTTAGGGGGTAGATCCACATGTATTTACTAAAATGGTCAACAAATATGACATAATACTTAAAACCATCATGAGTTATGACCGGAGATGACCATACATCGGAAAAGATAATTTCAAGGGGTGTATGTGAAACGATACTAGATTCATTAAATGGTAGTTTGTGACTCTTAATACAATGACAAGAATCACAACTAAACAAATTTGCAGGATTACTAGGTAAACGAAATTTAGACAAAGTATGGGATAAAATTTTGAGAGATGGGTGACCTAAACGGGAATGCCAAATCGGAAGAGGAAGACAGTCGGAAATGAATGTGGTAGGTGAGGGTTTGGATGCTCGTGCCGGCCATACGTAAAGATTATCAATGCGACTCCCCACGAGGAGAACGCTCCCCGTACGACCATCTCGCACCTGAAAAGAAGTCAAACCAAAAATGACATCAACATTATTATCTCGGCATAAGGTTGAAACAGAAATTAAATTCTTTGCCATTTGTGGAACAACTAATACATTCGAGAATTTCAACATACCAAAATTGTGAAAAGATAAAGAACCGATATGAGAAATATGTAATCCGTTACCGTCACCAATAACAATGGTGTCAGAACCGAAATAGGGTGAATGTAGAGATAGATTTTGTAGATCAGCCGTGACATGATGGGATGCACCGGAGTCCAGGATCCAAGGGATGGAATGTGTATGTGATATAACCGAGTGGACGGAGGAGGTGTATGTACCAGTAGGGTGGGTGTGTATACTGGGTGGGGTGTATGTAGTAGTGGAGTGGGTGCGTAGATGCGGGGGGGGGGTGTATTTACCAGAGTTGGGAGTGTATGCTGCAGTGGAGTAGTGGGTCTGGCCCACCTGGACAGCAAGTGAGTATGTAGTGTCAGAGGGAGTGCATAGATGATGGGGGGTGTATTTACCAGAGTTGGGGGTGCATGTAGAAGGGGAGTGGTGGATCTGGCCCATCTGACCTATTTGTGCAGCAAGGGAGGAGAAATTAATTTGGAAGGGAGTGATTAAAGATTGAAGAGGAGTGGGGAAGAAGACAAAGCTTCTTGGGAACCGTGGGTTTGTTCGGTGATGGAACCGAACGACGGCTAAGGATGGATCGAGGCGTGAGCCAATTGACTCGTTGATACCATATAGAGAAACAATGAATAGGGAAATTATAATTTCATTAAGTGAATTTAAAGTGTTTACAAGAGAGGTATTTATAGATACAAAATGTATCTATATTTACAAGATATGAATAAATATTTGCATCAAATATTCTAAAAGATAAGGATAAATCATAATATTAAAAGATACAAATCTTTATAATATTATATTCCTAATACGGTCTACACCCAGCATAGCAATAACATCTTCACTCCCGTGGATATGGTCTACACGAGTAAATTGTACCGTTGCCCCTCAACCGGTAATCTAGTAATGCAAAACACATCATCAAGTGTAATGGTCATTTCACCACACTGAAGGTGAAAAGAGTTGGTCTCGGGATGCTATCGCTCGATGAACGCAGAAATAAAGTTCTTGTTTGTGGATGATTAATGTAAAATTTCTTGAAATTCATGTATTTAATTTGCATAATTTTATAGGATTTCATGCATTATTTACACCTGTTATGAGAAAGGTATGCGTTTTACTATTTTTATAGGGAAAATGAGCATTTTTAGAGCAAACATGCCTCGATGATATTGTGGAGTCAATTGAAGGAGTTAGACGAGAATATAGCCAAACCGAGAAAAGATGGAAGTTACAAATTATTTGAACTTGACAAACCATTTGTGTGGCCCATTTAATTTTTCGGTGAATGTTAGACGATTTCTTTTGGTGGGCCATTTGAAAGTATACGTGGCCGGATGGATGGTGTTACTACAAATAAAAAATGGGAAATTAAATGTTAAATACATATCAGCTGGACGGCCCAATTTCATTTAATTGATCATGGGCCCATTGTTGGTCCCAAAATTAGTATGGTGACAATCTAGAGGAGGGGTGAATAGACTGTTTAGATGTCAAGATCAGATGAGTTATATACTCTATCGTCTGAATGCAAATAAGATGTTCTGATTTGTAGAGTGCGGAAGTGTTAGTATAGCAGATTAAGATAACAACCTTACTGACTACTGAATATAGCTAGTCAGTTTGAGTGCTATCTCAAAAGCTATATGTGCGAAAATGTGTATGGATTACGTATTTAGACTCGTGGGTATTTTATGAAAACCTTTTTCAAATAAATGACTTTAAAAACAATGTAGACTTATCAGCTGATTTGATATCAAATGATTATGAAAAACAAACACTTTTTAAAATTTTTAATTTGATATAAATTATTATAAATATTTTTTCAAATTTACACAAATTATTAAAAATAATATGCAATGTTTCATTTTTTCTCATTTTTTGCCATTTTTGCAATATCACTTAACGGTTGTGACATTTTTACAAAAAATGGTACCAAAAAAGAACTTGAGACCAAAATTATTTTTGAAAAATTCTCTTGGGACCAAACTTGCATTTTATCCACTCTCAAATAAATTAACCCATAAATGATGGCAGCCCATTCCCATTTTGAATTTCGAATTCATACCAAATAGTGATGTATGAAATGTTAGTTCTGTTTTTCTCCTAAATAAAAAAATCGTACACCCATCATTATTTCCATGTTGAGAATTGTAATCGTCGCCCAAAATGAACAGTTTACAAAAAGAGTCAAGCAAGTTTAAGCTCCATCGGGTGATGACCTCGATTTTGATTGGATATGCAATGTCGTCTTTAGTTTGTTTCTTGTTATATTATGATTTATCATAGTAGTTTATTTGTTTAAATAATAAGGATTGAAAACGTGAATGTGATATCCTAAATATTGTTTGACGCATATTTGTTTTTTTCTTTGAAGAAGTTTGAACATTTTGGTTCTGATTTGTTGAAAATTTGATCATATTTCAGAAATGTTATAAACTAGCTACTTTAACTAATACTCTTTCATTTTCATTTGTTGACTTTACTTGTTTTCCTTCACATGACATATACTATAATTTCAACACTGATTGTTTGAGAAGATAATGATATTTTGAAAGAAAACTCAAACTTATGTTCGAAAAAAATACATGAACAACAAAACAATGTTCGAAAAATATATATAAAAAAGATGTTAATGTTTCTAAAAAAATATTTGAATAACATGACAATGTTCGAAAAAAGTACTCCCTCCGTCCCATAATAATCTTCATAGGTAGATGGGCACGCAGATTAAAAAAGTGTAATAATGAGTGAAGTTTTAAGGGGTAATTTTGTAAAATTTTATGTATAAAGTAAATAAATGAGTTGACTTTTGTGTATGTGTGAAGATAAAGTAATGACATTTGTGTAAAATTGAGGTTATTGTGAGGGTGGAGTTTATAAAGGATTTTCCATTTTAAGGGTGTGAAAGTTATTATGGGACGTCTCGAAAAGGAAAGTGTGAAAGTTATTGTGGGACGGAGGGAGTATATGAACACAATGTTCGGGAAAAAAATGAACCGGTAATACTGTAAGGTGATGTTTACTTTGGGATTTGAATGGTTTTAAAAATTGGTTTTTAAAATCCTGATAAATAATAATATATGTGTTTCTTTTGAATTTTTGAATAGTATAAAATTTAACTTTATGTCAAATCAATGTGTAAGATTGAATGAAATTGTATTATTATATTATTGTTGAGTGAGATTATAATGATTAGTTAATTGTGTAATGATTGAATGTTGTATTATTATATTATTGTTCATAACGATTATAATATTAATGATTGAAGTAATATTATATAGATTTAATTTTATGTCAAATCAATATGTTTGACATGGGATTTTTTAGTGGATTTAATGGATTTTAAAAACCGATTTTAAATTCTGAAGTAAAACAAGTATAGTACCTTAAAATCCAAAATCTGGTTTTTAAGAACAGAAGTAAACATCACCTGCGAGAAGAGGTATTTTGGATCGATTTTGGTTTGGCATGTAATCATCTTACTGTGACTGTTAAGTGGGTGTTCTAATAAAAATTGTATGTGCCAATAATTGTGTCCAATTCCTAAATATTTTGGCCCGGCCAGAAAACAATTTATCTAAACTAGTTTTTGCCCGTGCATCGCACGGGTCTATTGTAAAACTCGAATGAATCAAATAAGCAAATCTATAAAACATTTAGATATGGTCTAAGGTAACACTTGAAATATAAAGGTTTAAGACTTTCCTACTTAAGAGAGCTTCAACTATTTGAAAAAGTGATTAAAGTGTCGACAAATTTCTAATTTTTTTACTTCAAAAAAAAAAAAAAAGACTCATCACCAGGTAAATTTGAAGTATTTTCTATACAAACAACAATGGACATAAGGTTGAATTGAATCTCATAAATTAAATAGAAGAAAAACAGGATAATTTATTCATTGTTATATCCTCGAAATATATTTAATTCAAGGTAACTTTGTTTCCAGTACAATAATGATCAAATAGAATCAATTTAATTTGACGGATATAAATGTTCCTTACATTTGCACATCCATGTATATGGTTCTCCAGTGTAAATAAGAACACTTGAGCATGGTGTGCAACCATTGCACTTTCCGACACAGCTTGGTGTCAACAACCTCCTATTCAAAAACATATTCTCATGCGTCTCAGAGTCAATTTCAGAAGCTGCATAAATTTTTGGGGTGATAATGAGAAACAAAAAGAATATAGTGAAATACATAAAATTGTTTGATTTCATGATATTGAACACGTTGCAGATGTAAAATATAATTATTTAAGAAAATGTAATAGTATTCTTGTCTTCCAGGGTGTGTATAGATACAATATACTTGAGTTTATATACTACTACAATAATTAATTGATCATTAATATAAAGTAGTGGAGTTATTAAAAGAGGCAAAATACATTTATTAAAATTTGCATATATTAATTTAGATTCCTGTTAATCGCAAAATCACTGTAAATATTATCCAAACTAGTGATTATCCAAAATATAATATAAGCACTGACCTGCCCGGCCTACTCAATTATTGTCTCTTCGATTCATATCTCATCCTCTCTTTCTCTGATCAATTCTGATAGTTATTTTTTTTTTTTTTTTTTTTTACTTTTTTCATTAATTTTAATTTAAAATTATTTAATGTCGAAAAGTAATATTCATTGTTTGAAGTTTCTTAACATATGTTGTTAATTTGAGAAATCATTGACTATTTTTATTAGAATACTCTGATCGAATGATCTGTGTAAACTGGTGCAAAACAATGTTACTGAAAAATTGTTATATAACTAAAGTGTAACACAATATTATTAAAAAATGCAACAACATAAAATAGAAAAGTGTAATACAATAAAGGGTTCGACTATTTACACCTCCATTTCAGATGGATGCACCCCACCTTTCATTTAATTAATATAATAATCATGCAAAAACCAAAAATACCCTTCACTAAAATACAGCCTACTAGATGCACTCCCCTTACTGAACGCACCCCTATTGTCATTCATTTTACCTTTTCCTTCAACCACTACTTCCGGCCGCCGTCCTTCAACCACTACTTCCGGCCGCCGTCGACACATTTTCGGTAACCACTAAAGCAAAAAAAAAAATCCAGAAAAATTACAAAAAATACTTGAAAATTTATCGATTTTTTTTATAAATTTTGACCAACCGGTTTCGACCATATACACTCCCGTCAACAACGTTTTGTCGACGAAAGTGTATATAGTCGACACAGATTGGTCGAAAACAAATAATTTTTTTTTAAAATTTTCAACAACTTAATGTTGACGAAATATACCCTCGTCGACGACGATGTATTTTGGGGATGGGCAAACTTGGGGTGGGGGATGGCCGACATCTGGGATGGAGGCGGCGATGAGGTTGACGGGAGAGAGACGGAGGCAGCGCGGTTGAGGGGGAGGGAGGCCGCATCGCGCGGGTGATGCAAAAAATGGAAGGGTCGTGCCAGAATCGAGCGGAGAGGGAGGTCGCGCTGCGCCCCTTGGCCGACGCAAATAATGGAGGTGGCCGCACTGGCGCCGGAATCGAGGGAGGGGAGAGGAAGGAGACAAAAAAACACACAAGTATAGTACCTTAAAATCCAAAATCTGGTTTTTAAGAACAGAAGTAAACATCACCTGCGAGAAGTGGTATTTTGGATCGATTTTGGTTTGGCATGTAATCATCTTACTGTGACTGTTAAGTGGGTGTTCTAATAAAAATTGTATGTGCCAATAATTGTGTCCAATTCCTAAATATTTTGGTCCGGCCAGAAAACAATTTATCTAAACTAGTTTTTGCCCATGCATCACACGGGTCTATTGTAAAACTCGAATGAATCAAATAAGCAAATCTATAAAACATTTAGATATGGTCTAAGGCAACACTTGAAATATAAAGGTTTAAGACTTTCCTACTTAAGAGAGCTTCAACTATTTGAAAAAGTGATTAAAGTGTGGACAAATTTCTAATTTCTTTACTTCAAAAAAAAAAAAAAAAAAGAATCATCACCAGATAAATTTGAAGTATTTTCTATACAAACACCAATGGACATAAGGTTGAATTGAATCTCATAAATTAAATTGAAGAAAAACAGGATAATTTATTCATTGTTATATCCTCGAAATATATTTAATTCAAGGTAACTTTGTTTCCAGTACAATAATGATCAAATAGAATCAATTTAATTTGACCGATATAAATGTTCCTTACATTTGCACATCATCCATGTATATGTAATAGGAATAATGATTTAGTTCATAATTGATTTAGTCAAAGATCTTTAGAGATTTGTATATATTTTCCATATCTGTAATTACTTGTAGGTTACTCTGTAAATCCTAATTGTAATCTTTATATATATTGAATAGACTAAATTAAAATCCTCAATTGAGGTAAAATATATTTTCTCTTATTCTTTCATGGTATCAGCCTAACAAGGCTGAGAAACCCTAGTCTTTTTTTACCGAAATTCTCTTCATCATGGCCGGTGATACACCTTCTTCTTCCACCTCCGTTTTTTATTCGACTCTTACTCTACATGCTATGACTCACCTAGTCACCATTAAACTCAAACCCACAAACTATCTCATGTGGTATGGTCAAATCTATCCTCTTCTTGCCACTCAGAAATTTATTCCCTACGTTGATAGCTCGCTGCCCGCTCCATCTACCAAGATCCCCACTGATTCTGGTGATTCCTCTAATCCTGCCTACGATGAGTGGCTTGGCAAAGATCAAATAGTTAGAGTTTTTCTCTCCTCAACCCTAACTGAAGATGCCATGGCTGTTGTTGTTGGATGCTCATCATCCGCTGCTATGTGGTCTACCTTGGCTACTGCTTTCAATCGGCCATCCAAGGCTAGAGAGCTTCGTCTCAAGGACGAATTGCAACTTATCAAGAAAGGCTCCCGTTCTGTCACGGAGTATGGTGCCACGTTCAAGAATCTGTGTGATCAACTTCTTGCCATGGGTTGTTCGATCGATGATATTGACAAATCCCATTGGTTCCTTCGCGGATTAGGTACGGATTTTCATGGTTTTTCTACTTCTCAAATTAATCTCACGCCTCTGCCCTCCTTCCCTGAGTTATTGTCCAAAGCCGAGTCGCACGATCTGTTTGCAAAATCTCTCGACTCCGCTTCTGCCTCCTCTCAGTCACCGGCTTTCCTTGCTCAGCAGCGATCAAATAAGAAATCTGGTAATTTTTACCAGTCTGGTTCGTTCCATCAATCTGGCCGTGGGGGATATAATTTTAATTCTAATCGTGGCGGTAATCCTGGCCGTGGTGGTCGTTCCGGTGGCCGTGGTGGTCGTTCCGGTGGTCGTTATCCCCCTAATTGCCAAATCTGCCGTGGTGAATTATGCTCGAGTGTGCCCAGAACGTTACTCTTCTCCTCCGCAACAAGCCAATCTTGCTCATGCCTTTCAAAACAGTTGTTCGATAAATCAGAACTCTCCTGATTGGTATGTCGACACGGGTGCCTCATCACACATGGCTAATTCTACTGATGGTTTGGACTCCACATCGAACTACTCTGGTTCTGATAGGGTTGTTGTGGGAAATGGTAACACTCTTTCTATTTCTCATACTGGCTCTCATACTTTATCTCGTGATTTATCTCTACTAAATGTCCTCGTGGTTCCTCATATCACGAAGAACCTTCTTTCTGTTAGCAAACTTACGAGTGATAATCCGGTGAATGTTGTTTTTTCTAACGACTGTTTTGAAATTCAGAATCGGGTAACAGGGATTCCTTTGGCACGAGGCAGACGTGAAAATGGATTATATATTTTGGAGCGTGGTCATGCGGCTTTGGTGACAGCTTTATGGAATCGTCGTACACGTGCCTCTTTTGAATTGTGGCATAGTCGTTTAGGCCATGTTAATTTTGATACTATTAAGTTGTTGAACAAACTTGGTTTTTTGTCAGTTACTTCTGTTTTACCTAGGCCTCTTGCTTGTTCTTCTTGTCAGTTGGCTAAAAGTAAAAGACTTCCTTTTATCAATAATGAAAAACGCACTTTGCGTTTGTTGGATGTTATTCATTGTGATTTGTGGGGTCCGTCTCCTGTGAAATCTTGTGATGGTTTTCTCTACTATGTGGTTTTCGTTGATGACTTCTCTCGTTTTACGTGGTTTTATCCGCTTCGTTTGAAATCAGACTTTTATGATACGTTTGTTAAGTTCAAAACTTTGGTCGAAAATCAATTTTCCACAACTATCAAACGTTTTCAATCTGATAGGGGTACCGAGTTCACAAATAACAAATTGCAAGACCTTTTCAGAAATTGTGGCATTCTACATACCATGTCTTGTCCATACACCCCTGCTCAAAATGGCCGTGCAGAAAGAAAACATAGACATATTACAGAAACAGGGTTATCTATGTTGTTTCATTCATCTGACCCTATGGAATATTGGGTTGAAGCTTTTGGTGCTGCGGTTTATGTGATTAATCGTTTACCCTCTTCTGTGTTATCCGATAAATCACCGTTTCAATTGGTATTTTCCTCTCCTCCAAATTATGATAATCTTCATACGTTTGGATGTAGAGTTTATCCATACTTACGAGATTATGCTGCTAACAAGTTTTCTCCTCGCAGCATTCCTTGTATTTTCTTGGGTTACAGTTCCAGGCATAAGGGTTTTTGCTGTCTCGATACAACATCGTCTCGTTTTTACATTAGCAGGCATGCTCGGTTTGATGAGGAATATTTTCCCTTTGCGCCTTCCACACGGTCCTCTTCAGCCGACTCGTTGGATTTTTCGGCTTATAGGGATCTTGGTTCGACTCCCATTTTTCCTTCGCCTTCGAGTCCAGCAGTGGTTCCGATGGATTTGGCTGCTTCGACTCCTTGTTCAGCATGTCCGGATCTCACGTCTACGGCATCTCCGGCGCGCCTGGCCTCTCCGCCACCTTCACCACCGGCCTCGCCTCCGCCTTCGCCATTGGCCCCTTTGCCGCCACCTGCTTCGGTATCAACTCATCATATGCGAACACGTGCCAAGGATGGCATTTTCAAGCCAAAGTATCCTCCTTCAACTTCTTACTTGGCTCATAGTGGTTTTCTTTCCACTCTACACTCTTCTAAGGAGCCCAAGGGTTTCAAATCAGCTGCAAAATCACCTCACTGGATTTCTGCAATGGACGATGAGCTTAAGGCTCTTCATGCCAACAACACTTGGACTTTGGTCCCTCGTCCTGCTACTGAAAATGTTATTGGTTCTAAATGGGTCTTTCGTACCAAGTATTTGGCGAATGGTTCTATTGATCGCTATAAAGCTCGCTTAGTTGCTCAAGGGTTTTCTCAGCTTCCTGGTTTCGACTACGATCATACTTTCAGTCCTGTAGTCAAAGCTTCCACTGTTCGTATCATACTCTCTTTGGCGGTTATTAATAATTGGCCATTACGTCAATTGGATGTAAACAATGCTTTTCTGCATGGTGTTCTTTAAAAGCCTGTTTACATGGAGCAACCACCTGGCTACATTGATTATGTTCGTCCTTCCTTTATTTGCAAGCTAAATAAGGCGATTTATGGTTTGAAGCAGGCTCCTCGGGCGTAGTTTCAACGCTTTTGTGCCTTCTTGGTAAGTCTTGGTTTTCTTGAAAGCAAATCTGACACTTCTTTGTTTGTCTTTCGCCAAGATCGTTTTTTGCTTTATTTACTTGTCTACGTGGATGACATTATTATCACTGGGAGTGACCAGTCGCTTATTGATCGTATTATTCTTCGAATTCGCCGTGAATTTGCGATTAAAGACCTAGGGCGGCTGAATTATTTCCTCGTCTTGGAGGTAACTTATACGAAATCTGGTATCTTCTTGGGTCAGTCCAAGTATGCGCGAGACATCCTTCTTCGATCTGCTCTTATCGATGCCAAGCCAGTGTCTACTCCCCTTTCCTCATCGGAAATTCTTACAGTTGATGGTGATCCTCACTCCAATCCTACTGAGTTTCATTCTTTGGTGGGTGCGTTGCAATATCTCACTATAACTAGGCCGGATTTATCATATGCTGTGAACACTGTAAGTCAGTTTCAATCGAAACCCCCTGTTGCTCATTTTCAGGCTGTCAAGCGCATTCTTCGTTATGTCAAGGGCACGCTTACATTTGGTCTGGATTTCACTCGTGGACCTCTCAATCTTTTGGGTTACTCTGATGCTGATTGGGCTCGTTGCCTTGACACTAGCCGCTCCACTTATGGTTATTCCATATTTTTGGGTCAGAATCTTGTTTCTTGGAGTGCTAAGAAACAACCCACTGTCTCTCGTTCCAGCTGTGAGTCTTTGTATAGGGCTTTGGCTAATGCTGCCTCTGAAGTTATTTGGGTCACGTTACTCTTGCGTGAACTTCATGCCATGCCTTCATCTTCACCAAAGCTCATGTGTGATAATAAGTCTGCACTCTTTCTTAGCCAAAATCCGGTGGCTCATAAGCGTGCAAAACACATTGATATTGATTATCATTTTGTTCGGGAAATGGTTGCTTCGGGTCGTCTATCTACCCATTTTGTCCCCTCAAATCTTCAACTTGTATGTCTTCTTCAAAGAAGACATATTAATCACAAACTCAAGTGGTGTTGTGCTTTTTCTATAAGATTGATCACAAAATAATGAGTTAAAAGTCTTTTCAATCCAATTAACCCAAGAGAAATATAACACAACCTAGTATCTCTACCTAAATTGCATCATAAAACCCAATTAAGCCCCTAAGATCATCACATATCCTCCTAATCATTGATCATCTTTCGATCTCTCAATATAACTAGGTTAAATGATTGCAATCAACCAATTAAAAGAGATTTCTCAATCCAATTTCAATTAATTAAGATTAACACATCACTATTGTACACTAATGACATGTTTGGAAGTGAAAATCAAGTATTCAAATAGAATTGCACCACATAAACACCAATTAAGCAAAGTACTAATTCATAAACTTCATCAAAAGTATTTACAAGGCCCTAGAACTAAAAGTGTTCTAGCCAACAATCAACATAATCAAATTAACACAAACTAATGAAATAACTAAATAAAAAGAAAGAAAAAGAAAAAGCTTAGTCTAATGGATGATGTGGAATGGAATTCCAAAGCTTTTGACTGCTTCCTTGCTTGATTTGGTGGAGAAATGAAGAAATTGATGATAACTCCCTCTAAGAGTGTGTTTATAGGTGAAGAATTCTTGTGAAATGGGTAAGGTGTGTTTGAATTCAAGAATGGGAATATTTATAATGTTGGGGTAGGGTTTGGGGGTAAGATTTGCACTTAGATCCCTAAAAAATGGAGAGAATGGGCCAAAACCCCCCGAATTTCATCTCACCCGGCTGGGTGGTGTCACCCGGGCATGTCACCCGGCCAAAATACGAACAAAACGGAGCAAGCAGGGCGTGGCCGGCTGAAACCACCCGGTCGGGTGGTTTTACCCCGCCAAAATACGAAAGTTTTGATGGCACAGGGTATGGCCGGGCTAAAATAACCTGCTCGGGTGGTTCTACTCGGCCAAAACCTTCGATGGGTGAACTAATCGAAAACATGGGTGTACAGAACTGTGGCCGGGTCATTCTACCTGCCCGGGTCATTCCACCCGGGCATGCTTTTTCGTCTCTTCATATCTCGAGCTTCCGACCTCCGATTGACTCGATTCTTTTTATCATTCCACTAATTTTTTCGAGCCAGGTCCAATAGTGTACTCCTCTATTTGGTCCAGTGAATTATGATAGGTGTTTTGCTCCCAAAATCCTTCATTTTTCCTACAAAATCGAACAAAACACCACCTTTCTCTTATTTTGACCAAAACAATCATAATCAACCCATAAATCAATGAATTCACACTAAAAATGATCTTCACATGCGCATAAAAAACGTGTAAATTCCACCCGAATCAAAAGAAATTAATTTTGTGATTTTTTTTGTAAAAAATGGGTCGAAAATGATTACACATACAATTAATATTACAATTATGAATAAGAAACAGACTTGTTCGAGTGCTAGGTGCCCCTCACTAGGCGCCCACACACCCGGGTTCGAGTCCTAGCAAGGCCAAATGCATATTGATCAAAATTAAAATCTCGCGGGTTGGGTCTAGGTCCAGCCCCTGATCTTTTTTTTTCGTTTACATTACCGACGGATTTCCTAACGGATATCGACGGAAATTAATTTCGAGATAAAAAATTGTAAAATTATATTCCGTCGGTAGTGCCGACGGAAATTAATTTTGGTAAAAAAAATTGAAAATTACATTCCGTCGGCACCGCCGTCGGTAATACCGACGGAAGTAATTTCTTTTTTTATTATTTTTTTATGTAATATATACCGACGGAATCTAGACCCGGTTAGAAAATGGGTCATTGATATTACCGACGGGTAGTATTCCGTCGGAAGCTCCGACTGTTTATTTTCGTCGGCAATCTGTCGGTACTGCCGACGTAATAAAAAAATTCATCGGTAATCCTTACCGACGAGGTTGACACCGACAAAATTTTTCTGTCGGTAACCACAATTCCCGACCGAAATTCCATCGGTATTTTCGTCGGCAAAATGCGTGTTTTTTGTAGTGTACGAATTGTTAATTATTTAAGTCATTTGGAGCAATGTCGGGACAAGTATTTAACCCCCGAAAGTCGTCTGTATATTTTGGGAAATACGTGAGTTACAATAACAGAAGATATGTTCGTGATATGCTGGGCATGAGCTTTTGGCACTTTACCCTTCATTTATTTGGGTGTACTTATTTTTAAAGGGACACCAAAAGCATCAAATATGAGGGGAATATCGGATAAGATTTTAAATTAATTTTCGGCATGGAAAGGGTCAGCCTTATCCTCTTCTGGCCGGGTTTGCTTGGTAAATCATGTGATAACTTCATCACTAGTGCACACAATGATGATCTACAGGTGGCCAAGGAGTCTTTTGCAGCAAATTGAAAGAGCGGTGTGGAATTTTATTTGGACAGGTTCTATTGATCGAAGGGGATTTTGCACGATTACTTGGAACAGGATGATCACCCCAAAGAAAGAGGGTGGATTAGGGATCAAATCAATTGTTTACGCCAATTCAGCCTATCTTCGAAAGCTGTCATAGGCTATATTAACGGATGAAAGCAGGCCGATGTGTTTTCTAAGGGAGAGATATATACCAAATGACAATGTAAGAAGCATAACAGTGGAATCCTCGATTTGGAGGGGTCTGCGTCCCTAGCTACTGCATGTTTCAGCTCAAGCAAGATGGCTTGTTAGTGATGGTGCTTTGGTAAAATTCTGGTTGGATAATTGATTGGGATATATGATTGCGGATCGCGTAGAAATGCCAACCTCAGTCCGTCACTTGTACACGTTTGATGTTTTAGATTATTTAGTTGATGGAGTTTAGCGTTTGGATGAGAATTTTGTGCGGCTGCGACCTAGAATTGTTGAGGACATCACGTCCTATGTTTGCGCTCTAGATGGAGATGTGTGAATTTGGCCAGCCTCAACGCATGGCAATATGACTGCTAAAATGGCATATGAGCAGCTGCGACCACAATATCCAGAAGTAACCTGGGGAGATTGGATCTGGGCAAATTATATCCCACCTAGATGCTCAATGGTGATGTGGAGAGCGATACACGGGAGGCTGCCCACCTGGGATTTTCTTAAGATGAGAGGTTTTTTGGGCCCAGAAATTTGCATTCTTTGTCAATCATCGGAGGAGGAAATAGATCATGTGTTCAGTGAGTGCACATTCTTCACACACACATTTGGGAAGATTTTGGATTAGTTTCAAGTCAGAATCAACTTACAAGATGGATTTCAGTGCTGGATTTTGGATGCAATACGTCTCAAATTCAGTCCACAATTAACAGCTCTATGGAGGTTATCAATTGTCACACTAGTGTGGCAGATTTGGCACTCAAGAAACGCAGCAGTCTTTGATGGAGCTCGAGTTACCCCGGAGACTATTCGCGTAGCAGTTTGGGCACTGGTGGGAGAATCTAAAGATGCAAGTATGGGTAGCATGCACAAAAGGGGTTCCAAGAGTAGCACCGAGAGTAATCACGGTTACATGGTCCCTGTCGCCAAAAGAGACGATCAAAGTAAATGTGGATGGAGCAGCAATGGGATCATCGGGAGCGATTAAAGGAGCTGCTATTTACCGAGATCATGAGGGCAATTTTTTGGGGGCTTTTATCATTAATCACGACATGGGCTTTGCTTATGAAGCTGAGTCATTGACAACATTGCATGCGCTGCGTCAAGTAGTTAGCCGTGAATGGAGGAGCCTTTGGCTTGAGTCAGATTCTTCCTACGTGATATATATGTTGACAGAGGCAGCCCCAAGGATTCCATGGAGATTTCGCTCATTGTGGTAACAAGCGAAGAAAGATTTAATTGGCGCGAGCATGAAAGTAACACACATATACCAAAAAAAAAATAGTACAGTAGTTAATGAAAGATACTAAAAAAATAATCTTGTATGTAGCTATTTTTAAAGAAAGATACTAAAAAAATATTGAAACGTCTTATTGATCATGTGCCAATTAATAGTACAGTAGTTAATGAAAGCATAAATTAGAGTATAGAAAGAAATGTGTTAATATTTGTGAAGTCATGAGCATGCATCCTGGTGATAATATTATAAATTTAAGAAGTAGTACGTGGTGGAATGCTCTGCTGGTTCCTGAATAAATTGTGTGGATCAACTTTGGTTTTGACGCGAACAAGGCGATCAAAGTTGTTCTTGAAGTACGGGACACCCCAAATGCTTGCTCGTGCAACGCTCGTCTTCCCCATGTCGTTATTGACTCCAATGTCGAGATCTCTGTAATTCATGTATGCTCCCCTTGGGTTCTTTGACACGTAGGGAGTCATGTAACTGTAGGCCCTGTTAAGCCAATCTATGTACCTCTCTGAATTTTGAGCATCGGCTTGTTGCCAGTAGACGGTGTGAAAGACGTGGTACAAGTTACCAGCTCTATGAGGATAAGGAAGAGCGGATTCAGAAATTTCAGCCATTCGCCCATCGTACGGAACGAAGGAAAGCGTAGAAAGTCGGGCTTCTGGTTCATAATACAGTCTGGTCATTCCTTCAACACCCCTCACTGGAATAGGTCTCTGCACGTAATCTGTTTTTCTTTTCATGTATGATTTGTTGGGCTGGGCCCTACTCAATAAGGCCTCAGGTGTTTGGATGGGGTGATTGTCGAAAAACAGTGCAGATTGAATCCATCTCATTTCGGTACAGTCTTCCCTCACCAATCCCAACTCTGGAAAACTCTGTTGCATCATCGCCAATAATCTGTCGACCCCGCCGAGGAAAACTGCGAAGAACGTAGCGTCGAGTGTGATGTTCCTTTGGCTGGAATTGGAGACTACTGCATTGATGAGGAGGGTTATATCACGGTCCATTCTAGGTGCGACGTATTGCCAGCGGTGAATGAGTCGAGTTAGATTTTGTTCCATGGTCCTTTGGATACTGAAAATTGTGACTCTTTCTGGAACATCAACCAGTTGTAGCTTCCACGCAACAATCACACCAAAGCTCGCACCTCCACCGCCTCTAATCGCCCAGAAGAGATCCTCGCACATTGATTTTCTGTCGAGAATTCTGCCATTAACGTCAACTATTCTTGTGAAAGGCGACCAAGGTTGCGAAGAAATCCTATTTGGCATGGAGAGGATACAACCATTAGAAGCGAGAGTGATCATCAACAAACACATCATAATAACGAAAACCGGAAGAGGAATTAACAGGGGCACGGCCCCAGAGGTCTCAATGAACCAACTCAAGAATTGCAGAAGCACGTTTTTCAATAATGGTAAAAGACAATCGTTTACTCTTTGCCAACTGGCAAGAGGTGCAAACAGTGGAATTTTCCAAAAGCGAACTAACAAAAAGATGCCCTAATCTATTTAAGTCCTTAATAACAGTAAAGGGGACATGCCCCAAACGAGAATGCCATAAATGAAAGCAAGCACGAGCAACATCATGCTGCTTCAAAGCAGCGACCAAATATGGGATTGCTCGTTCCAACACGTACAACCCCTGTTCACAACGGCCCTAAGCCACCACCCCCTTGGTAGCTCGATTCTGAATGACAAATGATTTGTTAGAGAAGCAAACATCAACTGCTAATAGATAAGAGATTCTTGGTGATATGAGGAACAACAAGAACATCCAGAAGACCAATATCCTTAGATATTGAATGTGACCCAACATGAGAGATCTGTAAAGAGTTACCGTTACCAACAATGGCTTGACCATTACCGAAATAAGGGGCCGAGGAGTCCAGATGCGAGGTACTGGAAGTCATATGGGCCGAAGCTCCCGAGTCAACATACCAATCCGAGGAGGTTGGCGAGGAGATGGTGCAGGCTGAGTGAAAGGCCTGAGCAAGGTTGGCGGATGGGTCCTTGGACAAGCGGGCAGGGGGGCGAGCAGACTGGCGAGGAAACAGACCGCGAACAAATCGCTGAGGGCACTTATTGGCATAGTGCTCACTGCGACAAATTTGGCAACGAGGGACGTAGGACTTCCATCCGCCGCAACCACCAGAAAAATTATTCTGGACAGTACGGGAAGTTTCAGACGGGCGACCACCAGCATGATCGCGAGGCTGAGGACGAGCAAATGGCTGTCCACGAGCATAGAATGCAGTCGGAGAGGGGTCCGCCGAGTCAGGCTTGTTCATAATTTCAAAGGCAACAGCCTGATGCAGCAAGTCACGGAAGGAGGGAACTGGCGAGAAAGCCATACGAGTGTCACTAAACCCGCTGAATTTGGGGCCAAGACCCCGCAGGAACCAGTGGGACATGTCAGATTTGTCCACGGGTTTACTGATCACGGCAATTTGGTCGCATAAGACCTTAAAATGTCGACCATAGTCGGCAACAGGGAGCTCCTCACGCTTGAGGAGAAGGAGCTCCTCACGAAGTTGAGTAATACGTACGGGACTGTGAGAAATGGCTGAAGGCATCTTCCAGGGCAAGTCAAGTATCACGAGCCGTGTCACAAAGAGGAGAGAAGAAGGGCAAGAAACTTCTGATCCTTTGATTTTCAAACAACAAAGGTAGTATGATTGGCAGCAGAAGGATCAGATGTGCCATCCACAAAGCCAAGGAGATCGGCACAAGTAAGCATTGGAACAACCTGCTTCTTCACAGGAGATAGTTGGAAGAAGAAAGTTTTACCGTAACCATATGAATAAGAACATTCATGGGGATGAAGGATTCTGCCATTGGAGAGAGATCGAGGGGGACAAGCTCGATAGAGGGAGGTGGCGACAGAGGGAGGAAGAGAGAAATAATTAGGGTTAGGGTTTTTAGGTGTGTTTTTAAGCTGATACCATGTTAACAATGAGATATGATCACCGTTAACTTTGGTGAGGTGTGAAGACTTGTATATATAATAAAGTTTACAATAACTGATTTACATGATTGTAGGGAATTAAATATACTAAATGCTATATACAAGAAATAAAGCTATATACAAGGAATGAGTCAATCATTTCTTAATAGTAATAATGAGTGGAGTTTTGAGGGGTACTTTTGTAAAACTTTATGTATAAAGTAAATAAATAAGTTAACATTTGTGTAAAATTGAGAATAGTGTGAGGGTGAAGTTTATAAATGATTTTTCATTTTAATTAAGGATATGAAAGTTATTGTGGGACGTCCTATTGTGGGACGGAGGGAGTATCATTTTCAATTCAAAAGTGATTTTGAAAAATTCTTATAAGACTAAAAGTGCAATTTTCCCGGGAATTAAATAAAACCATGGTACGTATCTGAATGCATCATGTTTTAATTACTGAAAATGGAGCAAAAGGTTTCTAAGTTTTAAGTGAACAACAGTACTATAGAAAACAGCTTGTTAAATAATCCATCAATTTATCATGAGTACAATATTGTGAAGCCAAGGAACAGTTGAATAATCTTGTATGTAGCTATTTCTAAAAAAATATTAATTGCAACGTCTTATTGATCATGTGCCAATTAATAGTACAGTAGTTCATGAAAGCATAAATTAAAGTATAGAAAGAAATGTGCTAATATTTGTGAAGTCATGAGCATGCATCCTGGTGATAATATTATAAATTTAAGAAGTAGTACGTGGTGGAATGCTCTGCTGGTTCCTAAAGAAATTTAGTGGATCAACTTTGGTTTTGACGCGAACAAGGCGATCAAAATTGTTCTTGAAGTATGGGACACCCCAAATGCTTGCTCGTGCAACGCTCGTCTTCCCCATGTCGTTATTGACTCCAATGTCGAGATCTCTGTAATTCATGTATGCTCCCCTCGGGTTCTTTGACACGTAGGGAGTCATGTAACTGTAGGCCCTGTTAAGCCAATCTATGTACCTCTCTGAATTTTGAGCATCGGCTTGTTGCCAGTAGACGGTGTGAAAGACGTGGTACAAGTTACCAGCTCTATGAGGATAAGGAAGGGCAGATTCAGAAATTTCAGCCATTCGCCCACCGTACGGAACGAAGGAAAGCGTAGACAGTTGGGCTTCTGGTTCATAATATAGTCTGGTCATTCCTTCAACGCCCCTCACTGGAATGGGTCTCTGCACGTAATCTGTTTTTCTTTTCATGTATGATTTGTTGGGCTGGGCCCTACTCAATAAGGCCTCAGGTGTTTCGATGGGGTGATTGTCGAAAAACAGTGCGGATTGAATCCAGCTCATTTCGGTACAGTCTTCCCTCACCAATCCCAACTCTGGAAAACTCTGTTGCATCATCGCCAATAATCTGTCGACCCCGCCGAGGAAAACTGCGAAGAACGTAGCGTCGAGTGTGATGTTCCTTTGGCTGGAATTGGAGACTACTGCATTGATGAGGAGGGTGATATCACGGTCCATTCTAGGTGCGACGTACTGCCAGCGGTGAATGAGTCGAGTTAGATTTTGTTCCATGGTCCTTTGGATACTGAAAATGGTGACTCTTTCTGGAACATCAACCAGTTGTAGCTTCCACGCAACAATCACACCAAAGCTCGCACCTCCACCACCTCTAATCGCCCAGAAGAGATCCTCGCCCATTGATTTTCTGTTGAGAATTCTGCCATTAACGTCGACTATTCTTGCATCAATGACATGGTCAGCAGCCATCCCGTATTTTCTCAGCAACGCGCCGTAGCCTCCTCCACTGATGTGCCCTCCCACGCCAACGGTTGCGCACATTCCTGCAGGAAATCCTAGAGTCGGGCTTTTCTCAGCGATCCTGTAGTACAAAGAGCCGAGGGTTGCACCACCTTGAACCCATGCAGTTTTGGCCGCAGCGTCGACTCTTATTTCACTCAGCTTGATCAAATCAATGATCACAAATGACACTTTTGATACAGAAGATAGTGCCTCGAAATCATGCCCGCCCCCTCGAGTTCTAACTTCAATGTCATTTTGTTTAGCGCAGAGTATGATAGGCGGGATTTGGGATTCGTGTTCTGGGGTTATGATAACTTGGGGTTTCGGGACAGAGTCCGACGTAAATCTGAGATTCCAGATTGGGAAGAGCAGGACGGAGGAGTAAGACGAGTGGGTCGGGGTGTAAACAAGGTTGGAAATGGAGGAGGAGTTATGAAAACTTTCAGAAAGGCATTCCAGAAAATTGTTGTTGTGATAATCATGATTAGCTGCTGATGACCATGAAAATATCACAAGAAAGATGAATACTGTAAATGCAGATATGCTACTTCGATTATTCATGATCAAAATTGTTTGTGTTTGTTGTGCCTTTAAAGGATTCATGGCCTGCTGCTATTTATAATAAGAAGTTAGCTACGCATTTATTTCTGAGGGCCCGGGGAAAACCGTGTTGAATATATATTGTAAGCATACTTTATATATAATTAATTATTTAATAGCCCCATCCACACGTTACACTTATTTAACCAAGGGAGAATTGTAAAAATATCCCATATATTTTATGGTTTTATTAAAATGCCATGAAAATTTTGAATTACATATGTTAGACCCTTTGGGGAGGATGTCATCGAGTAGACAATTTTTAAATGAGGGAAGTTGCTTTCAGTAGGAATCGAACCTAAAACGTGAGGGCGTAAGCCTTGAAGCTCCGATACCATGTAAAAAATTATGTTACATCTAAAAGATCGAATTTATAGAGAAATGTGAAATTAATTCTTGTATATTAATTCCTTTGTAATTTTAAAAAAAGTGGGGGAAATAAATATATTGGGCTAACTCTTAAATTGTTGGGGTTGAGAAATTTGGCATAGTTGGTCCGGGCAATTTTTTCGAAGTTACAACACTTTTGTAAAGGGCATTTACGGTGCATTTTTTTTAGTCTTTTTTTCATTTTATCCCTTTTAATTTACTTACTTCCAGAAAGTCTTCCACTTCATACTAGTTCTGGAAATTAAAAATATATCGAATTCGCAAAAAATCATTCCATTCAACCTCAATAAATACATTTTTATTCTTCTCATTCTAAAAGGACAACGAAAGTAAACACTATCGATCATTTTATTCAAAGTCTTGCTCCATCTAGCTAGGTTGATATTTTATAATATTTGGTCAAGTTCACGAAAGCTAACCTTTGGTCAAATTAAAATGAAGTCTTATTATATTATCGTGCCACACTAATTAACTTCAAAATTCTAAAAACATGATTTTCAGGGAAATTATTTAAAGTCGCATGCACTACAAAATTTAAGACATATATTTTCTAAGCTAGCACTAATTAATGCTGGCAACCATATTAGAACCATTCCAATTAAAAGTACTCATCAATGGTTCTATTTTATACTATACAATATACAATATATATATATATATATATATATATATATATATATATATATTAAGAGTACTTATTCTCTTGTGCACCAGTAGCTCCATGCACTACAAGAAAAGAGGTTTTTAGCATCGAATTTTTTTTATACTAAAAATGAAATATTTGATACCAAAGGGTATTGGTATCAAAATTATTTTCGATACCACTTCCGATACCTATACTCCCGATCCTAAAGATCGCGTATCAGAAAAAAAAGTCCGATACTAAAGGGTAGCCCTTTAGTATCAGAAATGTATAGTATCAACAAATATTTTCAGATACTAAATGTTCAATCCTTTAGTATCAGAATTGTGTTTAGTATCGGATTATTGTATCAATTTATTTTGATACAACAATGCATTTATAGTGTCGTAAACTTTTACCGATACTAAACATATAGTATCTATAAATATTTTCTGATACTAAAAGGATTTAACCTTTAGTATCAGAAAAATATTTAGTATCGGATAATGGTATCAATTTTTTTTGATACCACGTTGTATTTTTAGTATCAATTATTTTTTACGACACTAAATATATAGTATCGATAAATATTTTTTGATACTAAAGGATATAACCTTTAGTGTCAGAAAAATATTTAGTATCGAATAATGGTATCAATTTTTTTTAATACTACATTGTATTTTTAATATCAATTAATTTTAACGATACTAAATATATAGTATCAATACATATTTTCTGATACTAAAAGATTGATTTTTTTAGTATCAAAAAAGGCATTTAGCATCGGATAATTATATTAATTTTTTAATACAATATTATATTTATTGTATTTAAAATAGTACAAACTGATTCTAAAATTAATGGTTATTATAAAAAAGTTCTAATATTAATTTCTGTATAACAAAAGAATTGCCAAGAAATTCCCAAATGCAAATAGACAATATTAGTCTCCATTACATGATACTTGTTCAGATTGACATGAAATGAAATGAAAAGGCTAAATGTAAAGATTTCAAAAATTTCAAAAACTGAAAATACTAAGTACTGGTAACTATACAAAAATCTAATTTGTCTAATTCCAACACAATAATAAAATTCCAAAGCCTATCTTGTCACACAGACAATATAGGATGCAATAAAGATTAGAAGATTTCTCTTTACATTCATTATAAAACCTTTTCAAGACATAGTTCATCAACACCTTCTCATTAGCCCTTTTAGCAATGTCTCTTTACTTTGAATAACTTGATCATGGTGCCTGAATGCATAATGTAGATAAATGATTAATAAGCATAAAAGAAGTTTAGGGATATTCAACGATTCTCCTAAATATTAGTATTACAGATAGATACAATTGATAAAATAAGATGTATAAAACATGAACATTGATCCTACAGTGAGAGAGACTATTGATTCCATAAGTAACAAAGAACTAATAAAATCTATTATAGATGGCTATATACACTCATGCAACTACTGCAATATTTTATAGCATGAACATTGTGGAGAATAAAAGAAAACTACACCAATCTACAAAATTGCAAAAAAAGATGTAGAAATGGATCAGATGATAACCTGTTAAGCTTTGCAGCTCATACTCAAGCTCCCAACAAGCCATGACTGCTTCCATGGCATGAACTTGTACATGTTGATGGAGTTGCTCTTTAAATGAGGAGAGCAATAGAACATAATGTGTCTACAAAAAGTTCAAAGTCCACAATTAGGGATTATGGAGAAAAAAATTCCCCAAATGGCCAAATGATATTATGAAGAACGAATCAGCAGGTCTTAGTTAATTAATGTCTCAAGACCGCATCCTTAAGACCCCTTTGAAAATAAAACTAATATTTCCAATCATAAAAAACAAATAACCTTCAAGTAAATATTCCCCAATATAATGTAACAGAAAAATTAAGTCTCAAGATTTCTAAAATTAGAAGAGGCACCAAGTAACCCAACAGAATTTCCATCTAACAGAGACTCATTCTCAAATAGAGTGAGGCCATTGAGTGAAAAAAAGAAGGTAAGAACATAGATCTAATTAGCTTCATACCTTGGAGTTTTTGAGCTTTCAAGTCAAAATGCGCATGTATCACCAATATAATGCAACCTACAACTCTGAAAAAGATCGATAAGAAGATTATAGATAAATTAATGTCTAATGTGAATAAGAATCACAAATTTGTTACCAGACAGAATTAGAAAATGCATAAAATTAACATTCTCACACAATGTCAGCAAACAAGATGACAAGTCTTCAAAAAATATAAGTCCTCAAATATATTCTCCATAACAGAGAGAAAGTACATATGCCAAATGTGCAAATTCAGGAGTAGCCAAATCTCCCTTTAAGGTCACCAAAGTTCCCTTTAATATAGTCCTCAAATGTAATGATGTTAACTTGACAATGAATACCTCACCAAAAGAAAGTGTTATGATACCTCTGTGACTGATCTCCCAAAGAGCCACTATATATTTAATTCTATCCCAAACTTCTTCTAGGGATTTCGTTTAGTAAACAGTGACTAATCAAATAAAATGCATAATTTTTTTTCTAGAAAGATCTTCAATACCTGGTCATATGAATGTATAACCTTGTCAAAACAGAAAAGAACCATCATACATTATAAGAAACTAGAAAAGAGAGTCGAGAACTGGTCAATAACCAACATACATTATAAGAAAGGATATCATCGAGATCTACTATAGGACCTTTTCCAAGAAGCCATCAAATGTGTTTCTTCTTCAAGAATGAGAAGATATAGTTTCGTAGTTCAAAGAAGAGATGCAAATGATAATTTTCATGGCATGCACAACATTTGTTTAGCATATTTTAATTACCTACTTTATATACAGGGTATTCATTCAAAGAAACAACTCATAATTAACTCAGATGGCTCAATAGCAAGGACAAGGCCAGGCTCAATAGCAAGGACAAGGTCAGGTTAGTAGCCACAATCTTAATCTAACTTTCCTAATATCATCAAGCTATTGATGAAAATACCAATTCAGTCTGCAACATTGCAGATCAGCAAACCATGCTAACAACAAAATTCCGAGAAACTATCAAATTTAGGTCTGAAATCGAATGAATCACAATAATTTTGAGTAATTGAATTAAATGATTAACAAACCTTTTCTAAGTGATCGCGTTGAGGTTTGGAGGCTATGGAACGCAGATGTGATCCGTATCGGTGGTGTAGAGAGACTGGATCTGGTTTATGTGTCTTCGAATTGAGGTTAGTTGATCATCAGAAGAACCGACATTCGATGATGTTGGCGTGAACTCGAGACGCTCAAGACTCTCCACCGGCGAAGGACGACCTAGAGAGGTCCCTACCGGCGAAGCACCGTCGCGCGCAGAGGGGAGGGCCGAGGGTGGCGCCGTGAGCGTCATCCAATCTGTGGCCATGAGCGTCAGGCACGCCGGCCTGAGAGCAGGGAGACCGGCCGGCGAACCGGCGACAACAACAGCCGGAGAGAAAGGTACCGGAGCGGTGCCTCACTGTGTGTAAATCGCACACAGTGAGGTGTGAAAACCCTATTTTCTTTTGCGAAACTTCAATTACTTTAGTAAGTATAAGATTCATTATTTAACATTTTTTTAAGTTAGATACAACGTAAAAGAACTGAGAAAGGTGAGAGAGATCTATGATTCATATATGAGCAATTGCCAATTGGTATCGGATTCCTATTATTTTTTTATATATATAAATAGTATCGGATATCTATACCAATCATCATTCCTAATGAAAAAAAAAGTGATATCAATAAAAAAAAAAATAGATGCTACAAATAATATTAATAGTATCAAAAATTTAATTTTCGATACCAATTATATATAAGTACTATAAAAAAATCAAATGATACAAAAAATAATTGGTATAAATAAAAAAAATATTAATACTAAAAATAAAATTAATAGTATTAGAAATTTAATTTTCAATACCAATTGATAAGTAGTATAAAAAAAATTGGGTAAAAAAAATAAGTGGTATCAATAAAAAATTACTAATACTAAAAATTTAATGAATAGTATCAATAAATTTAATTTTGATGCCAATGATAGTAGTATCAAAGAAAATATTGGATACAAAAAATTAAGTTGTATCAATAAAAAATATTAGATACAAAAAATAAGTGGTATCAAAAAAAATATTAGATACAAAAATAAGTGGTATCAATAAAAAATTACTAATACTAAAAATTTAATGAATAGTATCAATAAATTTAATTTTGATGCCAATGATAGTAGTATCAAAGAAAATATTGGATACAAAAAATTAAGTTGTATCAATAAAAAATATTAGATACAAAAAATAAGTGGTATCAAAAAAAATATTAGATACAAAAATAAGTGGTATCAATAAAAAATTATTAATGCTAAAAATTAAATTAATAATATCAAAAAATTGAATTTTTGATACCAATGATAAGTAGTATCAAAAAAAATATTTGATACAAAAAATAAGTTGTATCAATAAAAAATTACTAATACTAAAAATAAAATTAATAGTATCAAGAAATTTAATTTCCGATACTAATGATAAGTAGTATCAAAAAAAATATTAAATACAAAAAATAAGTGGTATCAATAAAAAGTTACTAATACTAAAAATTAAATTAATAGTATCAAGAAATTTAATTTTCGATACCAATAATAAATAGTATCAAAAAAATATTAGATACAAAAAATAAGTGGTATCAATAAAAAATTACTAATACTAAAAACAAAATTAATAGTATCAAAAAATTAATTTTCGATACCAATGAAAAGTAGTATCAAAAAAAAATTTAGATGCAAAAAATAAGTGGTATCAATAAAAAAATTACTAATACTAAAAATAAAATTAATAGTATCAGAAATTAAATTTCCGATACCAATGACAAGTAGTATCAAAAAATAATTTGGGGATGGCATCGGATCTGCCGTCCCCAAAGATGAAGGCAACGGCAAAGGCATCGGCAGTGTGCCGATGCCAATACGCTCGATGCCATTTAAATGGCATCGGATTTGGGGAAAACCGATGCGAAATGGCATCGGCAGGTCGCCGTTACCAAATGGCATCGGGGCCCACTGCCGATGCCATTTCGCATCGGGGACAGCCGATGCCATTTCGCATCGGGGCAACCGCCGTTACCAAATGGCATCGGGGCCCACTGCCGATGCCATTTTGCATCGGGCCCATTGCCGATGCCTTTTTATTAAAATTTAAAAAACCCGAATCTGGGTTTCGAACCCAGGTCGATAGGCCACCAACACCCACCCCCCATCGCTGGGCCACCCCATTTTTCGGAAATCTGGCCATTTTCGCGATTTGTGGGGTTCGAACTCGGGACCTCGCGGTCTCGAAGGCTTTTGAGCGCCCCCTGTGTGCCGTTTAGGCTAGGAGCTGTTATTCGACATGTTGTGAATGCAATTAATATATATTCAATTTAATTTGAGTTTTTAATTCTTTAATTAATTCAATCCATTCTAACTTTAATTGTTCCTTATTAAATTATTTATCAAAGCATAACATAATTATTTCTAAATTATGTTTTTCAAATTAACTAAATTATGTTTTTCAAATTAAATAATTTATTTACGGTATCAATTCACACTATTTAAATTTATTCTAATCCTAAATTTACAACATTTAAATTCATTCTAATTTTTAATTTCACAACATTATAATTATTTTCACTTATACATTTAAATTTATTCTAATCACATCATTTAAATTCATTCTAATTTTCAATTCACAACATTAAATATATATAATTATATTCACTTATCCATTTAAAAATATGAATTCACTTATCCATATAATTAAAAATATTTTCATCTATTATAAAATTATTCTCTAGTTCATTTTCAATTAAAATAACATCGTATCACAAACAACATTAATTATAATCATAATTAGCATGTTCACGTCAATTAAAATAACATCACACACAACATTAAAATAAAAATTAGTCATCAACGTCAATGTAATATAATAACATCACACGTAACAAAGTAATATAAAAATGTATCACTCCTCATCACCATCACCATCACCATAAGTGTAGAATATTTCATTTTAACAACCTTGATGTAAAATTAGGAATTTTTTAATCCCCAAGTGTAAAATATTTAATTTAACAAACTTGGTGTAAAATTAGGATTTTTTTAATCCATAAGTGTAAAATATTTCATTTTAACAACTTGGTGTAAAATTATGATTTTTTTTAAGTGTAGAATATTTCATTTTAACAACCTTGATGTAAAATTAGGAATTTTTTAATCCCCAAGTGTAAAATATTTAATTTAACAAACTTGGTGTAGAATTAGGATTTTTTTAATCCATAAGTGTAAAATATTTCATTTTCACAAAATTAGTAATTTTTAATCCCTAAGTGTAAAATATTTCATTTTAACAAACTTTGTGTAAAATTATGATTTTTTTTAATTTTTAAGTGTAAAATATTTCATTTTAACAATTTTGGTGTAAAATTATGAATTTTTTAATTCCTAAGTGTAAAATATTTCATTTTAACAACTTTGTGTAAAATTATGATTTTTTCAATCCCTAATTATAAAATATTTCATTTTAACAACCTTGATGTAAAATTAGAATTTTTTTAATCCCTAAGTGTAAAATTAGGAATTTTTTATTCCTAGGTGTAAAATATTTCATTTTAACAAACTTGGTGTAAAATTATGAATTTTTTAATCTCTAAGTATAAAATATTTCATTTTAACAAGGTGTAAAATTATGAATTTTTTAATTCCTAAGTGTAAAATATTTCATTTTAACAACTTTGTGTAAAATTATGAATTTTTCAATCCCTAATTATAAAATATTTCATTTTAACAACCTTGATGTAAAATTAGAATTTTTTTAATCCCTAAGTGTAAAATATTTCATTTTCACAACCTTGGTGTAAAATTAGGAATTTTTTATTCCTAGGTGTAAAATATTTCATTTTAACAAACTTGGTGTAAAATTATGAATTTTTTAATCTCTAAGTATAAAATATTTCATTTTAACAAGGTGTAAAATTATGAATCTTTTAATGCCTAAGTGTAAAATGTTTCATTTAACAACCTTGATGTAAAATTAGGATTTTTTCAATCATATCCCTAAGTGTAAAATATTTCATTTTAACAACCTTGGTGTAAAATTATGAATTTTTTAATTCCTAAGTGTAAAATATTTCATTTTAACAACCTTGTGTAAAATTATGAATTTTTTAATTTCTAAGTGTAAAATATTTCATTTTAACAATTTTGGTGTAAAATTAGAAAAATTTTAATTCCTAAAGGTAAAATATTTCATTTTAACAATCTTGGTGTAAAACTATGAATTTTTTAATCCCTAAGTGTAAAATATTTCATTTTAACAACCCTAAACCCCAAACCCTTTACCCTAAACTCCGAACCCTTTTTCCTAAATCGTAAACAATATATGTTGAGAAACGAGTATTCGGGGATAAGTTACCATATTGAATATAAATTCATAATACACATTTGAAGTTTGTTTATTAATGAAGTCTAAGTGTACACGTTGAAAAGAGTAGTCGGACCCTTTACCCTAAACCCTAAACCCTTTACCCTAAACTCTGAACCCTTTACCCTAAACTCTAAACTCTGAACCCTAAACCCTAAACACTATATGTTGAGAAACAAATATTTTTTAGTATATTAATTAAAAATAAGTAAAATTCATTTTAAGTAACATAATTTTAAGTAAAATCGATAAATTAATATAAATTATTACATTAGTTATTAAATATGATAAATTGGTAAATAGTTTATAAATTTATACATCTGTCGCTCTTAATTATGTATACTCACTTAAATTACGTATATTCACTTAAATTACGTTTAAAATCTTGAATTAATAATATATATATATATATAATAGAAAAATATCGTGTGTTTGTAGATAGAAAACTAATATCTATGTAAAAATATTTTATGTGACTAGATTTGATAAATACCATAAAATAAAAGAAAGGGAGATAAATTTACCAAATAGCATCGGCCATTAAATGCCGTTACTAAATGGCATCGGGGCCCACTGCCGATTCCATTTTGCATCGGGGGGGCCGTTACCAAATGGTATCGGGGCCCACTGCCGATGCCATTTTGCATCGGCCATTAAATGCCGATGCCATTTTGCATCGGCCATTAAATGCCGATGCCATTTCGCATTGGGGCCCACTGCCGATGCCATTTTGCATCGGCCATTAAATGCCGTCCCCTTTTCGCATCGGCCGGCCTGCCGTTGCCATTTGCCGATGAGTTTTCAGTAATATTTTGTAGTGAGTAGTATCAATAAAAAAAATTATGATGCCAAAATAACTTTAGTATCAATAAATAACAGATGCAATAAAATTAATGGTATCAAAAGATAAAATTTTGATACCAAGTATGTAAGTAGTATCAATAGTTTTATGATTGATACTAAAGGATAACATTTAGTATCGGAAAATGTATCGGATACCAGTTTTTTGATACTAAAACTCATATTTTTTGTAGTGATGTAAATAGGCACAGGAGTAAAAATGTGACACCAGATTTAACTGGAATGTTACACTAACATTAGCTGAAATGTGTTAAGTTCACGAAACAAAACAATTATGTATATTAAATAGTGAATTATGTATATTAAACAGTGATACTAGCTTCAACTGAAATTTGCAAGATATAACTAGAACGTATCAAAAATTCATATGGAGCGAGTGCACGGATGCACCAATTAAGTGCATATGAGACTTGGCGTATAAATATTTATAAACTAACTTATTATTTGATATAATAATTAGATCAATTTTCATTAAAAGTCCTCGAATCTGATACGATTTCCTATTCTCAAAATCCACAATGATGATGACAAACGTTAATCATATATTTTAAAATTCATTTTGTATATTATTACATTAATTTCTCATAATAAAACAATATGAAATATTTTACACCTAAAATATGTATAATTAAACTAATATTTAAAAATTCACCAATCAGAAGTTTAGATCTGGATCTTTAAAAATAATTGAGGGACGCAAGTTCAGATTTACCTAATTGTAAATTTTTCAAGTTAGAAAAACTCATATATGTTAGGGAGTTTTATGACTTTTATCTATGAAAGTTAGACCTGAAAGACAAGAAGCCCGACGAATTAGATGAGTTGTCCAAATTAAGAAGAATCGGATGAGATGACCAGAGTGGAATCAACGGTTATGTCCTCAGATGACTTATCCAAAAATATGTTTTGAAGTTCAATATTTGAAGACATAATTCAGTGCAAATTCCAAGTGAAGACATAAGGTTGAAGTCTTATTTCTAAGGAAATAAAGCCTGAATCAACTTGACAGCTCATTACTAAACCTAGGTTGCACAATGTCGTTATTCAAGTGTCAGAAAATATTTAGAATGAAGATCAATCACACTTCTTTTTGGGACCAACTGATAGTCAAACACTTCAATGCAAATTAAACATGCATGGATACATTGCAATATACTGAATTGACTGATATACTGACTTAGCATTGCGAGCCTTGTCAAAGCCCCTTTAATGACCCCAGTGATTCTCGAGGACAACTTTTATGGTCCCGGACATTGAGAACTAGTCCCTAACTATCTGATTTCATAACATGAAATATAAAACACAATGGACACATCACACATTCAATATATCAAGTTAAAAATCTAAAATTAAACAACTTGTTCTATTAATTATTGTAGAGATACAAAGATTTTTTTTTAGAGAGAGTTAGAGAGAGAAAGGGAATGGAGTGGGTGAGGAAGAGTCAGGTAGTTTCTAAGTTCAGCCACACCCCCACCCAGAGTATCCACCGGTGAGACAGAAAACACCTCAACCCCAATCATTCCCAGCCCATCCTAGGATACATAATCATCGGACACCTATGCATGAGCCACTGCAGAGGGGATTCAATTCACCCAAGAACAAAGGTACGTAAGATACCAGAATGGTTAAGGATAATTGAGGCCTCAACATTCACCTTCTTCTTCTGAAACTTTCCATCCCGAACCTCCTGGAGAAATTTGACCCCATTGAGAAGGTGAAAGATGTTTACATCTAAAAAAAACCAACAAACGGGACGACTTCTTCGATTTTGTTCGATTCTCAAACAGTAGATGCCGTCGTGAGATCGAAGAGAGGCTGAATTCGATTTGGTTTGGCTCTTACAAACTTTGAGCAAATCTATCAAAATTCACCAAGAAAGATCAAGAGACCCCCCATATCCCTAAAAGCTTTGTGATCTCTATGGTCCCTTTTTTAAAACTTTTTCAAACAATACAACAAAAATAATCAGAGTCAGGTGAGTTGACTATATGCAAAATCCTATGAAAATACTACTTAAGGTATTTTGACAAATCTTAACAAATAATCAACTTTTATACGAAATTTATGATAGACCCTATTATACTCCTTAGAAAATATGCTTTTCACAAGTTAACTAATTTTACTCACACAAAAATAGTGTTTATGCAAATTCTTATGAAAAACAAGGTTTAATAAATATGAACTATCTTGTGAATATCAAAAATAAGTTTTATACACCAAATAAACAAGTAATGAACAAGCAAGTACTAAATAGATAAGTAAATGCAATAAGTAAAGAACACAAGATGTATAGTGGTTCGGAGGCTAAACTGCTCCTACGTCCACTCTTCTAATTTAATAGGATAATTCTTTAATCACTTCAGAATTAACTTATTTTTATAGTGTCAAGGTCCACTCTCTTATTCAGAAAATATTTAGAATGAAGACCAATCACACTTCTTTATGGGACCAACTGATAGTCAAACATGTCAATGCAAATTAAATATGGATACATTGCAATATATGAAATGACCACTACAAAAAAACTGAGATTTAGAGACAAATTAGATACCATTTTTTTTTTCTAATGAGGGACGGAAATATAATCCATTTAGAAAATTAAAGAATTTTGCATAAGGTTTTTTAAAAGTTTCCATAGTTTTTAGATTAAAAAAATTATATCATTCATTTAGAAAATAGGTTAGTATAAATATAATTTCAATCATCCATTGAGAAAATGAGTTATTACAAATAGCGTTGCTAATTGTAAAAGGCCAGTCTTGCATGAAATATTTCATGCATGCATTTTACCCAATTTAGGCAAAAACTTAAAATCATGGCCCATTTAACTAAAAGTTAAAACTCTTAAGCTAATTTTGCGGGTTCTCAATAAATATGCATGTACACAATAATATAATAAAATATGTACAGTATATTAAGTAACATAAATAAATTTATTTAATTAAAATATAATATGTTAAATTATAGAAATATTTCTGTTAATATGACAACTGGTTTTAAAAAAATACATGAATAGAAACATATTACTACATGTACAAAAAATGTTATTTCATTAAATAAAAAATAGTACTACATGAAAAATGTATAATACCACTATGTATCAAAAAACTTGTCACTACATTTGAAAAAAAAAATGTTTTACTAAAAGAACAGAATTAAACTACTACATGAATAAAAAAAATGATAATATAACAACGGATTTAAAAAATACATGAACAGAAATATATTACTACATGTAAAAATGTATGATACTACATATCAAAAAACTTGTCACTACATTTAAAAAAAAATGTTTTACTAAAATAACAGAATTAAACTACTACATGTATAAACAATATTAATTATTATTACATGAATAGGAAAAAAAATATGACAACAAATTTAAAAAAATACATGAACAAAAACATATTACTACATGTAAAAAAAATATTACTACATGAAAAATGTATAATACTACATATCAAAAAAACTTGTCACTAAATTTGAAAATTAATAAAGTAAAATTAATAAATCAGATGGAAATCTGGAAATTGGGACAAGACGGATAAAATTAATAGAACATATTAAAATTTAATAAAACATGTTGACCCAATTTAACAGCCCAATTCTATGTTGAGCCCACTTACTAAACGTGGCAATATTTCATATATGAAATATTGCATGCAAGTTTTTGTGAATTGTAAAAGGATCTAAAAGTTATGTTGAAAATTTGGGAGAGTGACAAATTAATTAAGTTGAATCTAATTTATAGAGATCAAATTCGGAATTAAGAAAAATATATTACAAAAACTTATTTTGAACCAGATAATAAAATACGTGATCTAGTAAAGAAAAACCAATTGTATTAATTGAAATAAAATTTAAATCAAAATACAAATACAAATTGGAATCAAAATGAAGGGAGCAACGACAACCTAGGGTCAAAATTATATATATATAAATTAATTTATTAAATGAGATAAAATTGAATACATATACAATTTAGAAATTTATAACAAAAAAATATATTTACAAATTTAAAAGTTACAATTTGAATATATATGTTAAAGAAATAAATTAAAAAAATTATCAAAAGAATATATCTATACAATTAATATTAAAACATAAAATAAAAGAGTTATTTATCCAAGTGACGGGTGCCCATGGCTAGGTACCCGCCCACCAGGGTTCAATTCCCACATAGAGCAAATAAATGGTCATTGTTGGGCCGCCCACCAGGGTTCAATTCCCACATAGAGCAAATAAATGGTCATTGTTGGGTCTCCACGTCGTCTCCGTTGAACAACTCCGGTGAGTATTCCGATAGGGACGGGCACATTCCCACCACTACAAGAATACTACATTAATTATAATACACTATAAAAGATGTGTATTGAAAGTTAATCTATTCTTACACTAACTTTTCATAACCTAAAACTATATATACTATTCTATGACTTATTAATACATTATCAACTAAGTGTCATAATACAACATATTAGGACATTTTGAATACTGTATTATTAGCATTAATATAGTTTTGAAAAATAAATAATTTTATTTTAATTAATATAGTTTATTTAAACTCTTAAAAACCGCAATGTTAATGCCTATTTATTTAAACGAAGGATTTTTTTTTTCTTTTACCTATTCTTGATTGACTTTTTTTTAATATTATTAATATCTACGATTTCATACAAATAATTAACTAAAATAATTTTTTTTAAATAGTAAAATCATTTATATTTTTTAACAAATAATTACGAAATTATTGGCGTAGAACCAATAAATGGAAAGTAATTAAATAATAATTAAAAACTTAAGCCTTTATTGGGCTTTGTGAGCAAACTGGTATAATAAAAATTGTTGGTTAATTTTTATTTTAAAGAATTGAAAGGGTAAATTATAAAACTTAATAAAATGGGTCCCTGATTATACGCTTCGTGGAAAAAGGGGTGGAGAAGGAGAACCCCAGTAACGCAAACCTTAATTAATTTTCCCTTCTTCGTGCGAACCGAACTTATTTTCCGGTTTTTGTGCGCCGCCTTGAGAGCCCTTTAATCGTCTGTAAAGAGTAAGAATTTGTCTTGAGAGGAGGCGCTCTGAATCGAGGTATATTCTTTTCTTGTGGTTTTTTTGTATCTTTGATCATCTTTTTGGTGGATTATTTGGTCTCACCCCCTTCCTGATTCTTGTTTTCGTATCATGCTACTATGATAGAAATTGAATTAAAATGTAGAGAGACTCAAATATATATTTTGAAATTCAATTATCAATTGATGGAGGGGTTGGATTTCAGGGGATGAACTAAATCAATTATCTCAATCAACTGTTGGAGAATTAGGTGTTTAAGCACACTAATTTTTAGTTTGTGTTATAGTTTCAACTGTTTTCAAGTTTAAATCACCAGAATTATGTAAATTAGGGCATGAAATATTTGTGATCTGAAATTTGGGGTCTTCTTCTTCACTCATGTTTTTCCTGGAGCTTTGCAACCTTCTAACATTATCTTGGTAAGAATACTTAATTCATCTTTTTTTAAACTATTTATTGTTGCACGCCAAAATTAATTAATTCTGATATTAGCTTGGTAAGAATGTTTTATTCATTTAATTACATCGATTTGGGTTAGCTAGTAAAATCAGCTAGGGTCGACCTTATCTTTAAGGGTCACTCATTCTCCCATCCTTTTAGGTCGGGGGCATCCTTTAGGGCAGAGCCTTGTACATTGCCTCACAAATCCTTCTTGCTCGATTTGCTTGTGGTAGCTGTCAAAGCCTTATTCTCCTTCTTGGTGTTGCCAGAGATTTGTTTGGAATCTCCTTGGAGCTCTGAATTGATGTATCAATTGCTTTGTTAAAATGATGGGCTTTTGTTTCTTCTTTTCTATTTTTTTACAGGCTCTATTCCTCTCTTTTGTCAATACTGCATATTTTTCTTGTTTTGCTACATTTTATCACTGATCTATATGTGTATATATTTGAGTTTTTTTGTTAGTTTAATAACATGAATGTGTGATGCAGTTACTATTTCATATTTCTATTACCGCGGAGAGGTGAGTTTTGTCATCCATTGGGATAAATGGAAAAATTGGAAACATTGTTTGAAAGAAAATTATGGGAAGATGGTAGGTGTTCCTTTGGTTAATTTTATAGAACAGTAACGGGATAAAAGGATAGCGCATAAAATAAATTAAAATAAAATCTGCATCTATTCATTTTTGTTCTTCAATTCAATTTCAGGAAGTAAGCAAGAGAAACAAGAAAGCTAGATCTAAAAAACTCATGAAGCAAAGAACTGGGAAGAGATCATCTGATGCCCAAGTTCGATCTAAATAGGTAATACAACTGCTGCAGTTTTTTTTTCATTAATAAATTTTTTGTCCTCAAATCATGTTTCTACAATATTTGAAAATTATGGAAAATGCTAATTGTTTTTTACTTTTTGTAAGCTTGGGTATGGTTGGGGCTCTGTATGTTTGGGCTTTGCAATGAGCAGATAATGGGTTTTGTGTTCAGGTTTGAGTAGAATTGCATGAATATATCTACATGGTTAGTGAAGTTGAGTGATCCATGTACACTAGAATGCTTTTGAAAGAAATTGACTTAACAATGATATGATATTTTTTGTATCTAACTATCTAAGAACTTTCTAAATATGTTTTTTTTTTCTTTTTTCCTTTTATTTATATGCCTATTGAAAACTTATTTTGATCCTTTAACTAAATGTCGATTTTGTTCATCTATTCAGGATTCAAGAGTAGTAGAATGTGCGAACTTAAAAGGATGAAGATTGTCGATCTGTTCATCTCTAGAGAAGTTATTTGCTAAAATGATCGGACGATGAAGTTTGTCGATTTGTTCAACTCCATTCACAGTTTAATTTCTTTCTTTTCTTAAAATGATTTATATGTAGAGAATTTTTTGGGTATTTGTATAGAAATGTTATCAAGTTTTGTATGTCAGATGGTTACTTTGTTAAACTTTACTGTAGTTATTGAGAAGATATCTTAATATTATTCCTTCGTATAATATATTTTCTAATTTATTATTATTGTTGTTATTATTTAATTATTATCAATATTATTATGAATTTGGTGCTCCGTATCTTATTGCAATTAAATATATATATATATATATATATTATAAAAAACAATCATGACATTTAATAGTGTATTATTAATTTATATTTAAAAATTGTAATAATAAAAAATAGTTTTAATATGAATGTAACATGACACTTAATCATGCAGTTTTAATTAATATCGAGAATTAGGGTAATAAAAATAATTTTAATAATAAACCTATCATGACATATAATATTGTATTATTAATTAATATTAATAGATTAATATAATAATTAAGTGTAGTTTAAACAATTTTATCAATACATTTAAGAATGTCAAAATAGGGTTGATGTCTATCCTTACATTAGAATGGATGACATTTTTATTAAATGTCATGATAGTTTGATAGTAGTATTAGATAAACTATAATTACATTTCTAAATGTCAACATAACCCATTTTTCTTGTAGTGCATTGGCCCATCATCTACTCATGGATCACAAAGAAAATCATAGAGCAACACAAAAATATAAGCACAAAGAAAATCCACAATGTATGAAGTCATACATAACACACATACATATAAACATGCAACCATTCCCCCACATTCCCACTGGCACTGGCCCATCATCTACTCATGGATCACAAAGAAAATCATAGAGCAACACAAAAATATAAGCACAAAGAAAATCCACAAAGACACCAAAGAACACACAAAGTACACGAAGACTCAATAGACATCACCAAGTTCATCAACGTCATCAGTAATGGCAATGTTAGCACGATTAGCATGAGAGTTCTTATTATGCTTCTGGTTCCTTATAGGTTCAATGCACTCATTAATCTTGTGACTAGGGTCACCACAATTATAGCACTTTCTAATCCAAGGCTTACCATGGGGTTTCTTACCACCCCTCCCTCTAACATGCATAACCTCACAAGAAGGACTACTACCCCCACTATGTTTTAATTCATGCTCTTTACTTTTCAGGCCATTAACGACAATATCAAGAGTGAAATTATCTCTACCATACATAATCACAGATTTAACATCAACATAAGTATCAAGAATAACATTTAACAAAACAACAGGGGTATATTCATCAATGCCCTTATCACCAGTAAGCTTGATATCTTGAATAAGCTTGGTAAACACATCAAGATTTTCATCCATATCCTTATTCAAGTCAAGTTTAAAACTAAAGAACTTTTCAAGTAAAAAGGTTCTACTAGGCAAGGATGTTTCAGTGTATAACTTTCCTAACTTATCCCATAACACTTTAGCATCTTTCATCACACCAACCTTTCTCAGCACACAATCAAACAAATGCAAGATTATGGAAGATAAAGCATGTCTATTCATTACCTTTTTCTGTTTATCAGTTTCATCATCCTCATAACAATGGTCAACGACTGCGTAAACATTCTGCTGGATTAGGATGCATTCCATTTTCTGTTGCCAGATACTGAAATCACCTTTTCCAATAATGGGGGCCAACACATACATAGGAGTAGGGTTGGCCATTTGGTTTACACAGCTTTGAGCCCAATGGAAAAAACTACAAAAATATGCAAAGAAAAAACTGTAAATGGCAAGCGGAAGCAGGCACACACAGGTCACCAAAATCAAGACCACAAAACAGAGATAATAAGCATATAAATCAGTCACAAAAACCTAAATCTACAGCACCAAAATTCCAAGCAAATAATCCCCGACCAGGGGCTACGCTACGAAAATAATAAACGAGAGGTCAAAGCCAATTTACCAGAGCGAGACCCTAGGTCAGAGTCTCAAAACACCAAGCGAAAACTTCAAGACAATCCCGGGACCAAGCAAACGTGCTGCCTAATTCCCGTCAGTGACGGGGGCAGATCCCACGAGTGCCGCAGAAATTACTATTTCACTGAGACTATAAATAATCCACAGACTATCGCAATAATCTATCTAAACCAAAATATATGCTTGAAAATCACAAGGTTAGATGAACACAATAATTAAATATTAATCTATAAGGTGTAAAATCACTACCTAAATAAATAAATATAAATTAATATTTAAAATTAATCTACTGCAGAAAACCAAAAGTTAATAAATTAAAACCTTACCTTACCAGTAGTTAGGGCGGGAGGCAGAAAGCAGAAAAAGGAAATAAATTAATAAAAGCTTACCTCCCTTACCACTCTATTTACCTACGGAAATGGTGGTGTGACTGGAGAAGCGGCGGCGGTTGCGACTTCAGGAGAGCACGAGCTGGAGGCGGCGGCGGCGCTGCTGAAGGGACGAGCGGCGACGGCGCTGCTGTAGGGACGAGCGGCGACGACGGCTAGGTTTTCTCCCGTTGAACAACTCCGATGAGTATTCCGATAGGGACGGGCTCAGGTCACCTGAGTATCGGATCTAAACGGATAGTAGAGAAAATAACCAAAAGACTAAGACTGGGTAGCACAACACCCACACAAGTCTCACACACTTCTCTCAATATCGTTTAACGTCACAAAGAAGGAAGAGAGACTTGTAGTGTATTTGTATGGCTGCCAAACAGCCCTAGGACAAACAAATAGGGTGGGCCTAAAGGTTTACCACATGGGCCAAAACAACAATAGGGCCCAAGCCCAACAGTCATGCGGGGTGGGCTTCGGGTTGCGGGGTGGGTTCGGGCTTAGGGTTGAGTTGTGGGCTTCGGGTTGCGGGTTGGGTTAGGTTGGATTGCGGGCTAGGTTTGTCGTTTAGATACGGATTTAGAGACGACGAAACGCCATTTCTAATTAGGAACAAATTTTTAGACGTATTCTTGACCCGGCTTGACCCGGATGTAAAACTTTCGTCATTTCTAATTAGGAACAAATTTTTAGACGTATTCTTGACCCGAATGTAAAACGGGCCGTTCATTGTTTAGATACCGGCTTGACCTGGATGTAAAACTTTCGTCATTTCTAATTAAGAACAAATTTTTAGACGTATTCTTGACCCAAATGTAAAACGGGTCGTTCATTGTTTAGATACCGGGAGATATTGTATTTATACCAACTCATTTTCTAAATGGATGATATAAACGTTTTAATTTTAATCTTAAAACTATGAGAACTTTTTAAAAAACCTTATGCAAATTTTTTTACAAGTCTTTAATAAATATATTTATTTGATATGTATCAATATATACGACTTCAAATGTTAGTAAATAAGTATTTTATTAATTAATTATCTATTGTATAATGTAATACTTTAATTCAAATGTATTTTAAATTGGTATTTTATTAATTATTTATTATACACAAAGTTTTTAATTGGTAGATTGGTTGATAAAATAATTTTTGATTCCAGCCTTCTCCTTCGTCTTCAGTTCCGAAGAATTATTCAAAGTCTATATATATATGAGTATATATTAACATGCATTTTGGTCAAATGTGAAAGTCATAGAATTACTGGCAATTAATTAACGCATCAAAAACTTGTACTCCAATATTATTAATGCCGGTACCTAGGACTACTATACAAATATTCCATGGGGATCGATGAAGACATACAGGACCTATTTTATACTATACGTCAGACCCTAATTAATGGTTTAATTAGCTTAAATTAAAAATTATTAATATAATATATTAAAAGTATTCCTTAAAAAGACATTAATTTAATCGGTACGTACGTAGTTTGTCATAACCATAGTTGACAAGATCCACATAATTAGTAGTACAACCAAACTCATTGAATATAATGTATATATGCTCGGTTATTTTCTTATTAATCAACAACTACATGTTAAATCATCAATATAATTATCGGTATAATAAAAAATTTATTGTTTTATTAAAAGGCATGCACATAATTAACAACTGTTACAAGGACATTAATCATGCAAGAAATAATTAATACTGTAATGAAATGAAATAAAATGATATACATAAATGAAATAAAGAAGGAAGAGAGACTTGTAGTGTATTTGTATGGCTGCCAAACAGCCCTAGGGCAAACAAATGGGGTGGGCCTAAAGGTTTACCACATGGGCCAAAACAACAATAGGGCCCAAGCCCAACAGTCATGCGGGGTGGGTTCAGGCTTAGGGTTGAGTTGTGGGCTTCGGGTTGCGGGTTGGGTTAGGTTGGATTGCGGGCTGGGTTTGTCGTTTAGATACAAATTTAGAGACGACGAAACGCCATTTCTAATTAGGAACAAATTTTTAGACGTATTCTTGACCCGAATGTAAAATGGGCCGTTCATTGTTTAGATACCGGCTTGACCTGGATGTAAAACTTTCGTCATTTCTAATTAAGAACAAATTTTTAGACGTATTCTTGACCCATATGTAAAACGGGTCGTTCATTGTTTAGATACCGGGAGATATTGTATTTATACCAACTCATTTTCTAAAGGGAAAATTACATATATCTACAATGGGTTAGGGCCCATTGCATATATCTACAATCCAAAAAATTTAATACTAAAATCTACAAAGGTGTAGTTAAAGTGACCATTATGCCCTTACTTTACTACTAAAGTCAAACTTCTCATTTCTCCACTTTTTCACATCATTAATTAATATTATTATTTTATATTTGTATTCAATTTTATTCAAAAAAATTATGAATAGAATAATTTTTTTTGTTCAGATTTTTTTATTCCAAAATTTTTTAAATGTTTTTTTTACTTCTTTCACACGTATTTTACTTTTTTCATTTTTTTAATATTATATTTACCTTTATTCAAAAATTATTTACATTCATATTTTAAATTATAAAATCATTTTTTATTTATTTTATTTAGATTTTTTTACCAGTACTACACATTGCATACCCAACAATAAACAATGCAATACTACACATTGCATACTAGCAATAAATAATGCATATATCAAGTGAATGTTGCATATTTGCAACACACATTGCATACTAACAATAAACAATGCATATACCGAGTGAATGATGCATATTTACATACTGTATTTTGACATATATATTGACAAATAAATTATAAAATAATTTGTTATTCCTATTTTATTTAGATTTTTTACACATTACTGCAACAAACAATGCATGTGACACATTACATACTAGCAAAAAACAATGCATATTACACATTGCATACTAGCAAAAAACAATGCATATACCTTGTGAATGATGCATATTTACAACACACATTGAAAACTTTAGAAAGAGAAGGCATAGAGGATGTACAATCAGAATGTTAAAATAAGAAAATTTAGAAAACCTAAAAAGATAGAACTTCACTACACCCTCATACTCTCTCAATTTACAAAAATCTATAAAATGAAACCAAAATCACACCAACACCATTGACAAGAGAATATGCTTGGATTCAAGCTTCATAAACTTCATCTTCTCCAACTCAAAGATCTCGCTCCTGCAAATAATAGATCATCATAATTTTCCCACACACACTAGCACACATATACATACTATACACACACCCAGAAAAATATTTTCACTATGTGAAAAATATACATGTAATGAGTGTTGATAAAAACCCCAAAACACATAAGAAAAACACACTCAAACACGCAGTGTAAAAATCAATCTCAGGTCCCTCTTAGATCTGAAAATCAACACGAAAAGATTCATCACATAATCACATAAAAACGGACTCCTATCTCAGTTTCACAAAACACAATAATATGCAAACACAATAACTCATAACCTCACGAGAAATAAACTTTGAGCCCTAATCAAATTAATTCAATTATTTAGCATAAACCATAGAGCCAAAATAAATTTCAATCCAATTAATATAATTAAAAAATTAAAATCAACTATCCATCTAGCCTACTACAGAAACAAAATAAAAAAAAAAAAATTCACCATCTTCACCTACCTTTGTCACGGCAGAAACATAAATTAGGGAAGAAAATTTTACCTTTCTCTTCTACCTGCTGCAATCCACAAACAGGCGGCCCAAGAAACCATACCTTTCCTTACGACAATTGATGGAACCGCCGAAGACATCGGCGTGGTGGCAACAGCAAGGCGGCGGAGCGGCGACTTCTCCAGGCGAGCAGGGGCGCCGCGACGGGATGCGGCTGGCGGTGGAGCAGAGGCGAAATGGCGGCGACTCCTTCGACTGTTGCAGCAGTGACGACGTAGGAAATCGCCCTCACATTGTCTTGAGATTTGTAAACCTTTCGTGATCGATCTAGCGATCTAGATCTAGGGTTCCGTCCAACTGTATTATGACGACGATTCTAGTCGGACGCCAACCCACCTCCGACTGCACCACCGTTCACTCCTTCCTCCATTTTTGTGGCCGTTTTGTTATAGAGAGATAAGGGGATAAATTGAGAGAGGGTATTTGAATTTACATAGAATCTGGTGACGACCTTCTTCTTCCTCAAACCGAGGCGGCGGCAAATGGCGAGGCTCGTGGGAGGAGGGGTGCGAACAGGTAGCGGCAGCGGCCTTTTACAGATCTGTCGGTCGCTTTTTACTTGAAATAGCAGCGACGGCGGCGACAGGGCGAGGGAGGAGGGGCGACGTGGGTGGGCGTAGTGCTCTGCAGCTCCGGCTTCATCATCTAGCCTCACCCTCAGAATAAGTTCATGCGCCGCCGCCTTGGCTTCTACCACGCTTCCACCCCCAAAATTACTAAGCTCTTCAGATCCGGTTCTACACTTTCGCCGGAAAAGAGAGGGGTATCATTTTCTGTGGTCGCCGGAAGAGAGAGAGTTGGGAGGCATGAGTGGGGGGTTTGGAGAGAGTCGGTCAAAGTAAATTTGAAAATGAATCTCAAAAGTTTCAGTAAAAAGAGAGGGAATTGGAGAGAGAAAATGAATAAAAAATTGGAGAGTGAATTCATTTAGTAACATAAGGGCATATTAGGGCTTTCATTCCAATTTTGTAGATTTTAGTAATACCAATTTGTTTGTGTAGATTTGAGTGGTACCCCTATTATTCACGTAGATTTGAGTGAATAATCACTTTTCTAAATGGATGATATAAACTTTTTAATCTTAAAACTATGAAAAAACCTTATGCAAATTTTTTTACAAGTCTTTAATAAATATATTTATTTGATATGTATCAATATATACGACTTCAAATGTTAGTAAATAAGTATTTTATTAATTAATTATCTATTGTATAATGTAATACTTCAATTCAAATGTATTTTAAATTGGTATTTTATTAATTATTTATTATACACAAAGTTTTTAATTGGTATATTATAATAAAAGATTGGTTGATAAAATAATTTTTGATTCCAGCCTTCTCCTTCGTCTTCAGTTCCGAAGAATTATTCAAAGTCTATATATATATGAGTATATATTAACATGCATTTTGGTCAAATGTGAAAGTCATAGAATTACTGGCAATTAATTAACGCATCAAAAACTTGTACTCCAATATTATTAATGCTGGTACCTAGGACTACTATACAAATATTCCATGGGGATCGATGAAGACATACAGGACCTATTTTATACTATACGTCAGACCCTAATTAATGGTTTAATTAGCTTAAATTAAAAATTATTAATATAATATATTAAAAGTATTCCTTAAAAAGACATTAATTTAATCGGTACGTACGTAGTTTGTCATAACCATAGTTGACAAGATCCACATAATTAGTAGTACAACCAAACTCATTGAATATAATGTATATATGCTCGGTTATTTTCTTATTAATCAACAACTACCATGTTAAATCATCAATATAATTATCGGTATAATAAAAAATTTATTGTTTTATTAAAAGGCATGCACATAATTAACAACTGTTACAAGGACATTAATCATGCAAGAAATAATTAATACTGTAATGAAATGAAATAAAATGATATACATAAATGAATGCTAGCTACTTTTGAATTAAGCTGCATATATCGTCTAACGTCCCTTTGTAGTTAATTATTTGAAAATAATTACTAAAATTTTTGGAGGGGTGGAATGCTCTGCTGGTGCCTGAAGAAATTGTGTGGATCAACTTTGGTTTTGACGGCAACGAGGCGGTCGAAATTGTACTTGAAATATCTGACGCCCCAAACGCTTGCTTGTGCAACACTGGTCTTTCCCTTGTCGTTGTTGACTCCAAGGTCAAGGTCTCGGTAGTTCTGGTACGCACCCCTAGGGTTCTTGGAAACATACGGCGTCATGTAATTGTAGGCCCTGTTAAGCCATTTCAAGAACCTAGCTGGATTTTGAGCATCTTCTTCCTCCCAATACACCGTATGAAAGATATGGTACAAATTACCGGCTCTATGAGGGTAAGGAGTGGCGGAATCGGATATTTCATCCATTCTTCCGCCGTATGGGACGAAAGAAAGCGTAGACAGCCTGGCTTCCGGTTGGTAATACAGGTCGATCATGCCTTGGACCCCCTCCTTAGAAATGGGCTTCTCCACGTAATCCGTCACTCTTTTCATGTACGATTTCAAGGGTTGAGTCCTGTTCAGCAAAGCCTCGGGGTTGTCCAAGGGATGATTGTCCATATATAGAGCAGATTGGATCCAACTCAATTCGGTACAGTCCTCCCTCACCATCCCCAACTCGGGAAAGCTTCGTTGCATCAGTGCCAATAATTTGTCGACCCCGCCAAGGTAAAGTGCGAAGAAACTAGCATCAAGTGTAATGTTGTTGTTGTTTTGGCTGGAATTCACTACTACCGCATTGATCATGAGGGTTATATCTTTGTCCATTCGGGGTGCTACGTATTGCCAGCGGTGAATGAGTCGAGTCAGATTTTGTTCAGTCGTCCTTCGGATATTGAAAACAGTGACTTTTTCAGGAACATCAACCAGTTGTAGCTTCCACTCAAGGATCACACCAAAGCTGGCACCTCCGCCTCCTCTAATGGCCCAGAAGAGATTCTCGCCCATGGATTCTCTATCGAGAATCCTGCCCTTAACGTCGACTATTCTTGCATCGATGACATTGTCTGCAGCCATCCCGTATTTCCTGACTAATGTGCCGTAGCCTCCCCCGCTTATGTGGCCACCAACACCGACAGTGGCGCAAAGACCTGCGGGAAACCCTAGAGTTGGGGTTTTCTGGGCGATGCTGTAATATAAAGAGCCGAGGGTTGCACCAGCTTGAACCCAGGCAGTTTTGGCCTCAACATCAACTTTGATTTCTCTAAGGTTGATCAAATCAATGATCACAAATGGGACTCTTGATACAGAAGAGAGTGCCTCGAAGTCATGGCCGCCACTTCGAGTTCTGATTTGGAGGCCAGTTTGTCTAGCGCAGAGTATGATAGGCGGGATTTGGGATTCGTGGCGAGGTGTTATAATGACTTGGGGCTTAGGCATAGAGTCGGAGGTAAATTTGAGGTTCCAGATGGGAAAGAGAAGGATGGAAGAGTAAGATGGGTTGGTTGGGGTGTAAATAAGGTTGGAGGAGTTGTTACCATATTTTTTAGAAAGGCAATCGACAAAATTCTCGTGCCGATCGTTAGCAGTAGCTGACGACGAGCACGAAAATATCACAAAAAGGATGAATAATGCAGATATGCAGGTTGGAGACTTCATGGTATATAATTTAATTAGAAGAAGAAGATATTAGATAGATTTGTGTGTTTGTGGAATTGGATAGTTGGACGCGGTGGTATTTATAAGCATGGGATATGAATATTAGCGTGTTGTGTTGACAATATTATTATATAACCAAATTCAAATAACGCGGACCCCGCATCCACACGTTATATACCCATTTTTATTTAATTAATTAATTTCATCAAACTCTACCTTCCAATCATATTCTAGGAAAAAAAGAAATACTATCAATTTCGCAGCAAATACAACCTATCGTCAAGGCAACGAATCATTCGAATTTCTTTGGATTTGAATTCCTCATCAAGAATAACAAAATCATGCATGCCAATTCTTTTATTTTAATTCGCATCAACAATTTTGTTTCGAAAAAATAAATAAAAATTCGCATCAATAATTATTGATCCAGCCAGATGCACAAGATAAAATAAACGGTACAAAAGTCTTTAATTTGGATAATAGAGTAAGTAATAAAATATTTTCAGTAATACAGTAATTAATAATATGTGGTGTAATTTTGAAAAGTGTTATTTAAAGTGAAAAAGTGTTTTGTTGTCAAATTAAAAAATGATGAATTTAATGTGGGACATTTATTTTTATCAAATGATACATCTAAATTAGGATGAAGGGAGTATAAATTTTGGACAAAGCAAGTGTTTTTTTTTTCTTGGCCTTTTCCCGTAATTAGTTCACTATAAAAGCGCGCAGTTTTGCCGACGGAAATATTCCGACGGATCCAGTTCCATCGGTTATACCGACGGATTACCGACGCGGTAACGACGGATGCGGAAGGCCATTGATGCTGCCGACGGATATGCCGACGGACAAACAAAACTCTCTACACGGCGTCGTTTTTAGGTAATATGCCGACGGATTAATCAGTCGGTATTTTAAATTAGTGTTACCGACGGCACATATCCGTCGGTAACCGCCACATATTATTGCGCCCCCACGTGAACCAATGAAAGGACGCGTGGTAATTCAAATCTACCAATACCGACGGAACGTATCCGTCGGTAACCGACCCGACTTAATAACCGCCTCTTTATTTACGCGGTGAATTTAATATTGGTCAATACCGACGGAAAATTCCGTCGGTAAAGGCGTATTTTCGTGTATATAATCTGTAAACAGATTGCTCTTTCGAAAGAAAGAAAAAAATTTCTCCCGTCTCACAATTACTTTCACATTTTCTTTTTTAAAACGTCTCACAATTACTTTCACACCCTAAAAAGGAAAATTCTTTTATATAATTCACCTTTACAATATCCTCAAATTTACACAAATGTCATTACTTTTTTCATTACAATATACAAAAATCAAAGTCATATATTTGTTTTATACATAAAAGTTTACAAAATTACCCCTCAAAATCTACATTAAATTAATTTTTCTTATTTTGCCTACCATTACATGTGGAAAAAATCATGGGATGGAGGGAGTATAATATATTATACTATGAATTAATAATTCTCTTCACTAAATTCACTTTTATAATAATTATTATTATTTTTTTTTTTTTTGAGGACGTGCATAGATATAAAAAACTAAAGATGTATATTTATAAAGCTGCTGGTTTTCTTTTCTTTATTTTCATGGAAGTTCTTAACAACCCCATTTACAGAGTCAATAGAACTGAATATAACCTAGTCAAGATGATGAGGCCCCAGGTTTAACCTCCAATTAAAATCTAAACTAATTGGGAAATATTTAAGGGTGCGTTGACTCTAGCTAGCTAGTTTTATTTATTTATTCTAGATTAATTGGTATTTTATGATTGGTTAAATGACTAGGTCTAAGGTCTTGTAAGTATTGTATCATCAACTCCAAAATTCTACACAAATGATTTTCAGAGAAATTATAATAACTGCCAGCGGATCAAATGTGGACAATAATCCATATTAGACCGCCACTATATATAATACTAGTGATAAATTCGCGTATTACTCAATTGAACATTTGTAAAAAAGGTTCGTTCCTGGCTTAATTGAGCATTTCAGTAAATGGAAATAGAGCAATTAATTCATTTTCTTTTAAGTATTCCCCTCAAACATTTTAATATTACACCATATACCATTATTATTTTTTCTACATAAAAATGTATTTTGTTTTGCCTTTGATACGGTTCAAGTCGGATATAGTAAAAAAGTAAGGGTTATTTTCAACTCGTTTCTTTTTCAGTTCAGAATTCAGTTCTAGCTAGTTCAATTATTTTCAAGTTTGTTTTTAGAATTTTGGTGTTAATGACACATTATAAGACTTGGTCGTTTGACCAAAGCATTTCGTGACCTTGACTAAACATAAGACTTTGAATAACACCAAATATCTAAAGACCGTTTACTTATATTTTTTCTTTAAAAATGTCAACCTTTTCACATATATATAATTGAAATAGATTAATAATAAATGAGTAAATTTAGTATCAACTCTTTTAATGAGATCGGTAAAATATATAGTCCACGATTAATATTTCAATTTAGTATCAACTCTTTTAATGAAATCGGTAAATTTAGTATCAGCTCTAGAGAAAATCAGCAGCTTCTTCATGCATGCATCATTTGTGTTAAATGGTCGATATTTCATCTTAATCATTATTAGACCTAATTAATATTATAAAAATGAATGTAATGATGAAATAAAAATTAAATTAAAAGAAATGGTCGGACATTGACAATTAGCTCGAACCGTGGACAACTAGATCTGAATAATTAGAGAACATTAATATAAATGAAATAATTCAATACCTCTTTCCAATTTAGACAAACCGTGGACAATCAAGACATCATCAAAATCGAATCAGGAAACCGCAAAACAAGCCAGTTTTAACAATCGGTTCGATAAACCGTCGACTACGGTTCAAAAACCGAACCGTGCAACTGATAAAATGTGGTTTGGTTTCAATTCCGTAAAATAAATCGTTGATTACAGTTTGACAGTAAGTTCGGTGGTTAAACATGCGCTTTTTCAAATTTTTTTAATAAAAATTATATGTGTCCTATCATTTTCTATCATGTCCTATATTTGTTTTGGGATTGGCCAATCCGGATTTGGATTGCCCAATCCAATCTCTCTCAATCCATCTCAATCCAAATACAAATACTAATCCACCCCTATAATACACTTATACACCTATTTTTATACAATCAAATAACTCATTCTCTTTCCTACTTTCTTCACTCTCTTACTTTTCTTTCACACACTCATTATCTCCCCTACTTTCTTCTCTCTCTCTTACTTTTCTTTCACTATTAACAATAATAAAATATTATAACATCACTTTTGATATGACATAAAGTTAAATCTACCCCTACTTCTCAATTCTTAACCAAACACAACTTACACACAATTACTATTCATGGATTACCCAAATCCCAATTCAATCCACCACAATCCAAATCAAATCCAAATCAATCTCAGACTAAACACCACCTTAGGGTATGATTGGTATGGTGGAAACCAAACCGTGGAATAGATTCATGAATGGAACCACCATTCATAGATCTATTTCAATTATAATTTATGGAATAGAATCATCATTCCTTAGAGGATGTTTATTTTGGAACTAGTGTAAGACCCACGTTTTACGCGGGATTAAAATAAATTTATTATATAATTTAATTTATTAATTAAAAAATAATTTTTTAAACATGTATATAAAAGTATTAGATTAAATTATAGTTAAATAATTTATACCTAGTAATTTAAACAATCATCTTCTTCTCGATAGTATATCGTCTAACATTGCCTTTGCCTCCCATATCCTTTAAAAATTATGTCTAGACAACTCATACTTGATAATAGAAGTAGAGTTGAAAATAAATTTCTAAAATAATGAGATGATGTCCAGAAACTTGCCTTCAATACAATTTCATCAACATACGTTCTATCATCATCTAAAATATTCACTGCATAGCAAACATCTTTGAATGTAGGATATATTACATTATCAATCATTCTAATCTTTTCGTGTAACCTAGAACCCTTACTGTGAGGTATTAAAAGACTCAAGTAATGTTGTTCACCGGCACCTGATGGAACATAATTCAATATTCCCAATAAAAGTATTATTTTCTCTAAGAATCCACTTGTGATTTTGATTATTCTAAATAAACCTAAAGGAAAATTCTATATATGTAAGATCCCTTACAAATTCATTTTCTCTGTTGAATTTCATCTAGGCTAAAAACATCGAATGTTGTGTAGAAGGTCTTTCTAGAATATTGCCAATGTGTTCATCATCATCATCAAACACAATTGTTTGTTTGGGAGATGAAATAACAATTTTTGCAAAGAAATGAACTTGTAGTAAATTTCGAATCTAGGTGTTCTCCAGGTAACTTCACATGGGGAAACATATCAACAATTGAGATTTTTTCTAATTTCATCTTTAAACGTAAAATCCTCTTCTCCCTCTTCATCGCTGGAAATAGTTGCAAATAACTATCACATCCCTTGTTGATATACTTAAACAGGTATTTGATAGATTTGTGTTTGTTTCACCACTCGGCATTTATATGGACTTGATACTTACTCAATAAATTGGCATTGTAAGGTACCACATACCGATTGTCAAGACTTGTTTTCCATCTATTGGATGAACGATCCTCGTTCCTTCTCCTTTAAAGAGGGTAGTCGTCCTCGTCGATTGTATGTAGTTCGTTCTATGCGTTTCTTTGAAAATCTTTTACTACAACTCTTATCCATCATGTAAGGGCGGTTCTAGTTCGCAGCACCACACGAACTAAGCATCACACACTCTGCAACTAAATCGTGTAATCTCAAATCAACGTCTTTGTCAAGTATTTCTGTAGATATAATACGATCAACATCCTCGGGATTTGGAATTTTGTTGTCCATATGCAAGAACAATAATATGTGGGCATAGAACGATCATCCCTCTTATAACTCAACTGGGTAAACCACTGTAACAAACAAAAAAAAAATAAGGTTATAATTTGTGACATAAATTTTTTTACTTAACTAAGGCAGTTCTTAACTAACTTCATTAGAAATTTTGTACTATATATAGTACAAAAAACCAATTTACCTATATATTACTTGTGTCATATACCCACAATGCACATTCAAACTCTATAGCACAGAGATCTAAGATAATTAAATTACTCTATATATATATTAATAGAGAATTTAGATTATATTTTTTGGTTAATTTTACTTATGTGTCATTTTGTAGTTTAATTTGTTTATGTGCCTTAATTTAATGAAGTCGTTAATTTTAAAAACTATGACATGTGCTTAAATTATTGGTTGCGCAACATATGTAATGTGACACATCCTCTGTTCACTATTTCAAAATATTAGTATACTTTTATTAACTATTGAATTTTCTTTCTAATTAGTTATGATTAATTGCAAATTAAATTACCACTTCTCACTCATCTCATCTGCAATGTAATCTAAACTTTTAAATAATTACAAATAAACCAACAACTTTAAATATTGTTACAAAATTAGACTTCTTGAAAGACTAATTTGTGTTGAATCAAACGTTTTGAAATTAAATCAAATTTAAAAAATAATATTATTTTATTAAGGAGATGTTATGTCAAAAAAAGTTTAAATTTCATTAATTAGATTCAGTCACATGAGACTTGCTAAGAAGTCTAAATTACAAAGTTAGTAAAATTCTAATTACTATATCCCATGTTTACAATCATGTATTTTAGTTCAAAAAATAATTAATATACGTTATATGTATTAATTAAGATTAATAGTGAAATAATTAGATTATAAGCGAAGACCCATATAAAAATATTATGATAATATATACTCCTAAATAAAATAGCGAGCCTAAAGTGAAGCAAGAAATGTCAAAAGAAATTTCAGTTTACTTTAAAAGAAAAAATAATGAGTGCTAATAATATGATGATATTAAATAAATTTAAAACTAAAATAAAATAGCAGACCTAAATATTGATTGTAATATATTACTAACAATAAAATTCGAATAAAAGATACATTATACTTTTATTAAATTTAGCTTCATCATATATTGATGGAATTAAATCATTCCAATTTTTATAAAAATATAATCTAATAAATGTTACATAATATTTTATATTCTTAATTTAAATGTCTCCTTAATTCGTTATAATATAATTTAAAATGATACATAACTTACTTTCGTAAAATTTAAATCTTATATTTTCAATTCTAATTTATAATGTAATGCTAAAAAATATCCTTAAATTTCGATACATAATTTGTCAATTTCATATCATTACTTAATATTATTATGACATGTGTTTAAAAATTGATTTCTAACTCTAATGTAGGGGACTCATTATTATTTTCCTAACAACATGTACTCATACATGGAATATGATTATGTATTTAAGTTAATTTAATTAATGTTATACCAAATTGGATTTTAGTATCTTGCATGATTTATAAAAATATAATTTATTTTTTTGAAAGCATAAACTCTTAAAAATATGCATACGTTTGTTTTAAAAAAAAAAAGTTTCACGTAATCAATCAACTGGATCAACTGGAAGTTGAATATATATAATTAAATTAAATTATTATTATTATTTTTTTTTCTATAATTGAATTAGTCAACTGAAAATTAAACATATATTTACTATGTACATTTATGATAGTTAATACACATAAAAAAATGTAGTCGGAATTTGAATTTAAGAGGAATGAAAAGTAAATACTAAAACTCTTTCCTAATTATTTTAGTTTAATCTCTGAATCCCTCCAAATATGTCAAACGTTTCCTTCAAATTTTGTAATCAAGATTGTGGAGTATATATTAATATATATAGATTCACCTTAATCCATGCATTGATTGAGCATTTTAAAATTTTATATATATATATATATATATATATATATATATAAAACGTTCTAAATTAGTTTATTTTAAAATTAATTTGATTAGCACAATTTAAGTAACATGTACTCAATAAGTAATAATTGACACATAATTCTAGAAACTTAATTGTATTTAAATTCATCATTAAATTGTGCTATTATTTTTTCCTATAAATATGAATTCGAAAAAACTTGATTTATGGAGTACTATTTATAGTACTTAGTTATTGTGTATACCATATCATTTGCATTTATGGTTAATTAGTAAATTCTACATTAATATATATTTAAATCTTTACTTTACTTACATTAAAAACAATAAAATATACAACTTTATTCTATTTCTTAATATAATTAAAGAAAGGTATAGTTATTATTTCATTTTTATATTAAAGTTTGACAAATTCAATTAAAATTTTTATTGTATTTAGATGTGTAACAATTTTCTCCAAAATATGAAAGACTGCATATAAGACAAAATAGTTAAAATGAATATCTAGAAAATGGTGTATACAACTTGGCTTCGAATATAAATTATAAATCATCAAAATAATTAATTACATGATCTTCGAATATAAAATAAATTACTAAATCAAAGCAAAAAAAATTACACCATAAAAATTTGGCAGAAATATACATCGTTTTCATTTTAACTTTATAATTTACATAAGAAACTTATGTAAATGGATCGTACATAGGAAATAATAATAATCGTTATGGCTTCGATTGTTGCTCTTGGATTTGAGACGCGCTATTTGAATCGTTTAGCATGTTATGGATGACGATACGAAGATGAGACTTTTTCAATATGACTGGGTCACATGAATGACTTTTTGAGTAGTATGAGTGCACGCGGAGATGTTAAATTTCTGCAAAACGTAAATTAAGGCAAAAAACAAATATATATATATATATATATGTGTGTGTGTGTGCGTGCGCGCGCGCGCGCGCGTATGTGTATATGGATCGTGAATGACAAACAAAAAGATTAGAAATCTACATTATATATACGTATAAAATAAATAATGAATTCACCGATTGAGAATGAATAATACATACACACATCATAAACAAACGATATGTTTGAGAAAAAAAAATATTAGAGATCTACAATCTAAATAACTCTAGGTATGAAAGACATACAAAATTCATTGATTGACAATGAATACACCATATGTACAACCATAAACGAAAAATATGTTTGATTAGAGAATAGTGTGAAAGGTTGAGTGGTTGAAATGAAAGGACATGAGATTTATATAGGAGTGAGATTAAGAATGAAGGGTGGAGATTAAAACTTAAAATGAAGATTAAACAAAATGAATGGTTAAGATTAAAGGAAAAAGATGAAATGGATGAGAATGAAGGAATTTTGAAATGAGAGAATTTAGAGGAGAGAGGTTGAGGTAGAGGGGGGTGAGAATGTGACATGTGTCACAACAAAAGTTTGTAAATATATATATATATATATAGATTTTGAAATTCGGATTTCAAAATCTAGTAGATTTCAAGAGTTTATTAACAAACTAAGGGGGTGTATTTAATTGAGATTCTGTTGGATTTTTTTGGACTTTTAAAAGTCGGTGGATTTAAAAAATCCATAGACTCTATGCAGAGTTTGACTGACTTTTTTATTGATTTATATGGATTTTTATAGATTTGACAGGATTCTGAAATACAAATTTTTTTATTGATTTACATGGATTTCCATAAACTACGCCCCTAAAACCTAGTTAAAAAAAAATAATTATTTATCATTATTATTCTCATCTTTATTTTCATCACAGTTATAAATCGGCCTCATTTTCACATAGTTAGTCATACTAGTTCTCCATGCATTAGCTTAAGTTATTTGTTGTAGTTGTATTTGAGAATGAGAAAGCAATTCCAAATTTTCCTCTTTAATGTCGAGATGTGGTGAATCTTGATCTTCTTTATATTCGACTAGCATAGCGACCTTCTTTCCGAAGAAGGTTATGTAATCCAGCGAACTTGTGAATTGCAATTTGAAAATACCAAAAATTCGATTGAATAATTGCATTTCTGGGGTGACGACTTTGACCACCAAAATCTTTTAGATGATATCGAACACCACGTAATGGGGAATTGACGTCGATTATATATTATTGACCGTGTCCGATATACTATAATTTTTAAAGAAAGAACATAATTTTAAAATACAGAGATGTAATTTTTTTCACGATAATAATGGTGGTGAAGATTATGTGATGCTTATCAAAGAACATAGTTAACACAGTTTTTTTTTCTTCTCTTTTAGAGTCTTCTAAGAGAATCCGTTGAAATCTCTACTTTTTAGAAGAGATTTTGATTAGTGAAATTTATTTATATTTTTGAAAGAGAATCCAACGAAATCCATAGAGTATTAAAATCCATTGTGTAGGTCCCCAAAGTTGAGTTAATAACGAGTAAGCTAGTGAAAATGTCTAGAGGGGGGTGAATAGACTTTTCAAAATTCTATCGAAATATCAGAATACAATATGCGGAATACGAAATTAACAATGAGCCCAATTGAAGTTTATACTCAACTTCTATATTCGAGAACTCTGTTCTTATGAATACTCAACTTGTTAAGCTTAGTAGCAGTTAAACAGTTAAGCAATTTAAACAATTAAAACAGTAAAGTAAACAACACACAAAGATTTATAGTGGTTCGACAACTTGTCTACATCCACTCTCACAAACCCAGTTGTGATGTTTCCACTAAACTCTTCCAATCGAGTACAAGTGTATAATTCCTGTCTTTAGAGTCCCAAGAAGAAGACTTAGATCTTCAAAGACTATACCTCCAGATACGTCTATGATCTAACTAGAAATTTTACAAGTATCTAGCACCTTGAAAAATAACAACAAAAACAAACAAAAACTTCTCTGATCTCCAGTAGTAGCCTTCAAAAATTCTTCACTTGTCTTCTGGCTTCTATCTGAACTTCAATCAACTCTGAGAGTAAACTTTGAATATATCTTTTGTAAGCTTCAGCAATCAGTTTTTCAGTAGTCTTCAAATGATCACCATCATGAAGTATTTATAACCTTCAACCTTCAAGAACTTAGTAAGTTGTAACTAACTCTTCTTGATAACTACCTTCAACTGAATCTTTAGTGTATCCACGCGTTTCTGTTATGAATTAGTTATTCCATAACTAACTTCTAACTTTATCTTTATACGCGCTTCACTTCGATTTATACTTTGACTTTAAGTAACTCTCGTTGACTTGTCTTGAGTAGACTTGTATGCACTTGTCTTGTCTTGTAGTCCTCCTTATCTTGAGTAGTAGACTTCAATCTTCTTGACTTGTCTTCTTTCTTCAAACGATAGACTATACTAAACTTATCAAGACTATTACATTACTTTAAGCTTTCATAATACAAGCTTAGTCAACTTAGAAACTATACAATCAATCTAATCTATTACATATAAAAAACATCATGAGCTCTATACAACATTTAAATAGCTCAGTAACAGACTTAAACAAATATGAAGTACTTATAAAAACGTACTTATCTTTTAATATGAACTTATGTGAACTCATGTGAACTCTACTGGTCTTTGCACAAGATGACTCAACTCAACTAGACTAGATCAGTCAGTACTTAGAAAATATTCAATCCACTTTTGGCTTATCAAAACTTCATCTTATCTTTCATCATTTAGGACTTGTCTAGGATTCATATCCCAACAATTTCCCCCTTTTTGATGAAGCCAAAACTACTTGAATCTTTTCTCATAAGTAGACTAGTTAAGTAGTTATCTTGTCTATTAACATCAAAATATTTCTTATCTTTCATTCATTCAAAATAGATCAGTAGATATTACACATACTGTGAAAAATCAAAATACAACTAAATATCAGAGCAAATCAAACAAAAAAAACTAACAATGTAAATCAACTAGTCTGAAAGATTACCTCCTTCTGGGTTTGGAACATGAAACGCATCAAGGATCCTTCTATGTATCAGACTAATATGACCATCATCAACGATCTTCTCTTTGTCTAATAGATCTTCTTCAAACTTCTTTATACGACTCATATCAATCCTTTTACCTGAACTTGTCATGGGGCATTTCCAATCAGGAAATTCAGGAACAAGAATATTAAAATTAGCTCCAGCTGATATCCTTAGGATAAGATGCCATAACTTCCTATGTTGACCTTCCATGAACCTGTCAAACAGTGAATAAAGCTCATCTTGATTTTCAGCATCACCAAACTTCCTAATTATCCAATGATCAAGTTCCCATTGATTCTTCACTTCAATCCATTCAGCTCTATGCTCATTATCTATGAAGTGATCAATGAACTTGTCTTCCATCAGATCTTCATCAGCTTTTAACTTCTGCAATCTTTCAATATGCTTGACAATCTTTTTCTTGCTTGCATAGTGAATTTCATCATCATTAATTCTTTGCTTCTTCTCAACTGTTGTAGTAGCAGTAGCTTCTTCAACATTCAGTTTTCTCTTAGTTCGTCTTCTAGTCTGAATCTCAGCTTCTGGAGATGCAGCTTCTTCACCTTTTAACAACTTCAGCTCTTCTGCTCTATTCTTCTCTAGATCAGCAGTCTTGACCAACTTACCTCTCTTAGGTCTTTTGAGCTCTTGAATAGTTTCAGCTGCCTCCTTAGCTTCCGGTTCAACTGATTTCTCAACAATACTTGACTCTTCCCCCTTTTTGGCTTCATCTGCCTTAAGAGTGAAAAGACTAGCAAAGCGAGTCATTTCTTCCTTAACCGCTTCCTTCATAGCTTCAGTAGCTAACTGAACTTGAGTCTGAATCGTCTTTTCATCAACCATCTTGTTTAGACGATCAGTAGTCAGCTCTAGCTTCTGTGAAGTTGAAGTAAGTTCATCTTTGAAGTGCGTAGCTGTCTGTTGAAGTAGAGTGTTCTGGGCTGTTAACTCATGTAGAATCGCTTGAGAACGCACCAACTGATCTTGTGCTTCTCTTCTCTGGTCATCAGCAATGGCAATCTTAATACTATAGAGTCTTTCCATCTTACTCGACTCTTCTGCCAGTGAACGAGCAAACGAAATAGACTTCTTTTTAGAAACATCCATTTGTTTCTTCAGAAATCTTTCAACTTGAGCAAACAACTCTTCTCTGAAAGTGGAGTCCAACTTGTTGACCTCACCAACCATCAATTCTCTGGCACTGTCAACAATTGACTGATTCTGTTCAACTAACACATCCTTCATCTTTGAGTGTAAGAACTCGTCTATGGCAGATTGAACAACACCTTTCAGATCGAGCTTCAATTCATCCAAAAATCCTTCAGGAATAACTTGAGCAGATGACTGAGTCTCTTGTACTTTCTCAACAAGTTCATCTTCATTGAACATCTCAGCATCCATAAAATCATCATCTTCTTTACCAAATTGAAAAGAATTTGAACTTCCAGAACATTCAGCATCGTCTTCTGAACCATCTTCTATTTCCAAAATAGGTTCTGAAGTCTGAACGTTCTTCTCAGCTTCTTCAGGCTTGATCTCTTCTTCCACCAGATCAGTCTGGGTTCCGACATCAAACGAGAATTCATCTTCAAGAACACCATCAGGAATGTTCAACAGCTTCTTGACTAAGTTAACCAAGGCCTTGCGAGGAAATAGCTCGGAGTGATCTTTAACTCCACTAGTCTCTTTTTGTTCCATCTCCCAATCCATGAAATTGGAGATACCGCCTTTGCCTTGAATAACTTCAAAAAGATCATCTGTAGACGACTTCTTCAAAGCGAACCATGTACAGACTCGGACTAGCTTCTCAAACTGTTCAGAAGCTGTGTCTAAGTCAAGAGTTGAGAGCTGCTTCTTCAGATTTCTTGAAACTCGAGCACGCACTCTCTTCTCTCGAAGACACATAGGATAGTAGACGAGGGATTCAAATCTAACCTCAGACGGGTCCTGAGTAGATGGGGTCTCTAACTCAGCTGTTGCAGTGGCAACTGGTGTTTTGTCTGAAGTAGATGGGATGGAGGGTTCACCATATTCTGGTGAGGGAGAGGGAGTGAAAACCATGGTTTCAAGGGGTTTTGATGTGGTTAGGTCAGGTGTGACAACTGTCTGAGTATCAGTTGTGTCCTTTTTGGGAGTGATTTGGGGTAGGCTTGCTCTCAGCGGATATGCTGGCAATGCCTGAGAGGTTGTGGGTAAAGGACGGGGCCTAGATCGGTGTGATCTCGCCTTGGTTCGAACAGAGGGGAGAAAGAGAGAGGGAATTGACAAAGATTTAGATGAAGTACCAACCTGGTAACTCATCTCTTCTGGTGGAGGTGGAGTACCAATCCTCACAAGTCGAAGAACTTGAGTCTCCTTTTCTTCATCATCCTTCTTTTCAGAGTCAGCTTCCTTGTCCGAGTGAGTCTGTTCAGAGTCATCTCCACTCGACTCAGCTTTTGCAGGAGCCTCTGCCTCTTCATCCTCGGACTCATTTCCTGAAGAACTAGTTGAGTCGCCATAGGGTAAGACGTCAGAGTCTTCAATCTGAACACGTCTCGGGGCAGCTGGCCTCGCAGCAGCTTGTTTCCTTACAGACACCTTCTTCAAGTAGAATTTCAGGGGATGGAAGGTCTTCCCTTGACTCCAACTCGACTTGTTGGGCAGTAGACGAGGGAATAGAATGCTCAATTTGTTTCCATATCCAACAGCTGTAGACACCACCCAATTGCGAGTGTGGTCATCTACTCGGACGCTCTTCTCGAAGTACATAATTCGATCTGCAATCAACCTAAACCAATCTCCTTCCGTTATGCCATCATAGATTGCAGCCATGACCCTTGCTTTGGCAAAAGTCACCGAGTCATGCGAACCAGTGGAGCTGAGTAGAATCTTGCTGGCAATATCCAACAATGTGCGATACTTGTCAAGAAGATCACCCTTCTTGACTGCAGCATATTTTCCATCATGCTTGGGTTTTAGCCTCCTTCCACAAAAGATACTCAAATATCGAACCTCTTGCCCTAGTCCATAATTCTCCACATTAATCGATCCAGTGGGCAACTTCAGGAATTTGAACAACGCCTCTCGAGTGATTTGCACTCGATCTTCTCCAATAAATGATTCGAGACTGTCACCTCGTCTGGTGACATTGGCATAGAATTCGAGCACTTCTTCCTCCAATACGACTTGAGGGAAGGCTTCCAAATAGGGTTTCAGACCACATCTAGTGCATTTGGTCAAAATCTCTTCATTCTCAGCTGTGTGTTGGCCCTTGAAGAACACAGATGGTTCTACATTCACCTTGTTGTCGGCAATGTACCGGCCTAGGTCGAATGTGACGTGCATGTTGCTTCTGAGATCGAAAATTGGGCGAGTAGACATAGTATAATGTGAGAAGTTGCAGTTATCTTGAGGAATAGCACGAAATCAAATGTCTCAAGTAGAAGAGTTAAGAACAAAGTGGGAAAGACGTGTGGGAGTAATGGAACAGTAAGGCTAGTGAGTGTGGAAGATGAGTTTTGTTAAAACTGTAAATTGATCCAACGACCACGATTGAAGGATTAGATCCAACGGTCGAGACCTTTGAGATTCGGTTACGGAATCGAGAATATAATGTGATTTGATATTGTAAAATTTGAAATCCGGCTCTTCTTATTTAGGACAGGGGAGTGAACTCATCTGACCTAATGTAGTTGAGTTCGAACTGGGTGTATACACCTCATTAAATGGGAGTGTATAAATCCAATTCTAGGGTTATCAAATCCTAGCATTATCTAATTACAAAAATGTCCTTGATTCGATTGACAGAGCACTTAACATTTATCAATCAATAGAAACACTTAGCTTGTCTGTTCGAGTCTATCCAGAACAGACGAGTAGCCTTTAAGCTTCACAAGACGAGTAGCCTTAAGAACACCAGTCGAGTTCCCCCTTCGACTGTGCTTGTCTATCTCAATCGTCGAACGACTGTATGTACCTATCTCATCATTTTCAATGTGTAATCATAGGTACAGGTAGAGTAAAATAAATAAGATGAATATCAATCTAAAGCAATGATCAAGGTTTCGAACAAGATGACCTGTTAACAAACATAAGAGTCAACATAAGGATATTTAAGAAATCAAGGATTCCCCCTTAAATGTTTATTCCCTTAGTATTACCCTCAGCTTTACCAGCTTCCTCATCGGGTTGTTTGGTCATCTAGTCTAGCCTTGTATACATGTCTGATGTATGAGTAGACGAGTGCTTTGGTCTAGTGATCTAGTCTCTTCTTCTTGATGTACCTGACAGGTTAGTGCATAGCTATAGGCAAGTAGGGTCTAAATCAACTAGCCCTAGACTAATGCATAACTCACGAAATCGTGCCTCAGATAATGGTTTTGTAAAAATATCAGCTCTTTGAAAATCAGTATGAATCTTTTCCATGCGAATATCCTTCTTTTCTACATGATCACGTATGAAATGATGCTTCACATCAACATGCTTACATCGTGTGTGTAAAACAGGATTTTGTGTAATGGCAATTGCACTATTACTATCACAGAAAATAGGAACATTTGATTCATGTATATTGTAATCACGTAACTGTTGCATGAGCCAGAGTAGTTGACTACAACAGCTACCAGCTGCCATGTACTCGGCTTCGGTAGTAGAGGTAGCAACACTAGTCTGCTTTTTAGAAAACCAAGATATGAGTTTTGTGCCTAGAAATTGACAAGAACCAGAAGTAGATTTCCTATCTATTCTACAGCCTCCAAAGTCTGAGTCTGAATACCCACTTAAGGATAGATCATCATTTGAAGGATACCATATACCACGATTGATGGTCCCTTTCAAATATTTCAAGATCCTTTTGGTAGTTTCCATGTGACTTTCTTTTGGATTGGCTTGGAATCGAGCACAAACACCAACAGAGAATGCAATGTCAGGTCTACTAGCAGTTAGATACAGTAAAGAACCAATTAAGCCACGATAATAGGATTGGTCAGCACATTTACCGTTCTCATCTGGATCCATTCTGTAAGTTGGTTGCATTGGTACACCAGTGGACTTACATGTTTTGATCCCGTACTTGTCTAGAAGATTTCTAGTGTACTTCGCCTGATTTATGAAAATACCTTCTGGAGTTTGTTTTACTTGAAGTCCAAGAAAGTAGTTCATTTCACCCATCATAGACATCTCAAATTTACTTTGCATGAGTGTTGAAAAACTTTCACTCAGCTTTTTGTTAGGTGACCCAAAAATGATGTCATCTACGTAAATTTGGACGAGTAAAATGTCCTCCCCTTCTTGTCTTCTGAACAAGGTTCGATCGACCTTGCCCTTAGTAAAACCATTTTCCAATAGAAAGAGATATAGAGTGTCATACCATGCTCTTGGAGCTTGCTTTAGTCCATATAAGGCCTTCTTTAATCTGTACACCTGGTTGCCTTTGACTTCGAAACCTGGAGGTTGTTCAACATACACTTCTTCCGCAAGAATACCGTTAAGAAATGCACTTTTAACATCCATTTGATATACAGTAAACTTCATGTGAGCAGCATATGCAAGGAACAATCTAATGGCTTCTAGTCTAGCAACAGGAGCATATGTTTCATCATAGTCTATGCCTTCAGCTTGTGAGTAGCCTTGGGCGACTAATCTAGCCTTATTTCTAACGACTAAATCATTCTCATCTTTCTTATTCTTGAAAATCCATCGAGTGCCAACTACATTATGATGTTTCGGCCTATCGACAAGTTCCCAGACGTCGTTTCGAACAAACTGGTTCAACTCGTCTTGCATAGCGATGATCCAATTACTATCAGCCAATGCCTCTTTAACAGTGGTAGGCTCAATAGCAGAGAGGAAACAACACCAGCAAAACATAGTTGGACTCGGTTGTTCTTGCGACTCAAAGAGTTGTCGTCTAGTCTTTACACCAATAGTAGAGTCACCAATGATATTTTCAGTATCATGCGCAGATTTCCATGTTTTCCTATTCTTAACAGGAATACTATTATCATCTATATCATGTACAGTATCATGCATGTCAACATCATTTGTATCATCAACAGATTTACCAGGAGTAGATGAGTCAACTAGAGCAGGCATGTCAACTGGTCTAGAGGACTTACCTTGAGCACTTACTTTCTCCTTGTCATCAGAATCGAGAGCTTTTAGGAATGGGTTGTAGGCTTGAACGGATTCATATATCTCTGAATCTTTGTCAGATTCGATCGATAGATCAGTTACCTTCTTACTGATCTTTTCGGCAGACGAGTCCTGTTGAGATTCATCGAAAACCACATGTGGTGTTTCTTCCACACAAAGAGTTGAGTAGTTGAATACCCTAAATGCTTTGCTAGTCGAGGAGTATCCTAAAAATATCCCCTCGTCTACTTTAGCATCGAAAGCATTCAACTTGCTCTTTCCATTGTTGTGAATGAAACACTTACAGCCAAATATATGGAAATATGAAACTCTGGGTTTTCTACCTTTCCAAACCTCATAAGGTGTCTTGCCTAGAGCTTTATTGATCGCGCTTCTGTTTTGTGAGTGGCATGCAATGTTGATAGCTTCAGCCCAAAACTTTTGAGGCGTGTTGAACTCAGCTAACATGGTCCTACAGGCTTCTTTAAGGGTTCGATTCCTTCTTTCTGCTACACCGTTCTGTTGTGGTGTCCTAGCTGCACTAGTAAGGTGCTGGATACCACGTTTAGTACAAAATTCTTTGATATAGCAATTAATGAACTCAGTTCCCTTGTCACTTCGAATTTTGACAATAGACTGGTTCTTCTCAACTTGTAACTTCTTCAACAGTTCAGGCAGAAGTGTTTGTGTATCACTCTTCTTGTGTAGAAACACTACCCAAGTGAACTTAGAATAGTCGTCTACTACAACAAGTGTGTACCTTCTACCATTCAAGGTTGGAGGAGTTATTGGACCATGAAGATCCATATGTAGGAGTTCTAGAACTCTACTAGTTGAGAGAGTAGGAATTAACTTAAATGAACCTTTAACCTGTTTACCCTGTTGACAAGCTGTGCATACATGTGACTTGTAGTAAACTTCATTGGGAATACCTTCTACAAGGTAATCTCTGGCTATCTTATTAAGAACCTTAAAGTTTAGATGACAGAGGCGTCTGTGCCAGAGCCACCCAAGCTCTTTAGGATTCTTAGTAAGTAGACAGGTGTCCCTCGGACAACTGTTCCAGTTCACTATGTACACACTACCTTGTCTTACGCCGACTAGTAGGACTGTGTGTGTCCTTTTGTCAATGACTTCGCATTTGCGGCTCTTGAACTGCACTTTGTATCCACGATCACAAAACTGTGAAACAGAGAGTAAGTTATATTTCAAACCTTCAACATATGAGACAACTTGGATCTCAACGTCTCCATTCCGGATGTAACCAAATCCTTTAGTGACAGCAGTGGAGCTATCACCAAATATTACTTTTGGTCCTTCTTGCTCATGGTAGCTAGACAAGAGAGCTTTGGTACCAGTCATGTGGTGCGAACAACCACTATCTATGTACCAGGTTTCTCCTACTGAGCCACCCTTCTTATACAAGTCAAGTCGACCCTGCAATAGATGATATTCAATAACTTAGGTACCCATTTGTTTATTGGGGTCCTTGGGGGTTAGTCATGTTCAGAGGAATCCAGATATACATTGGAGTCTTGAACAAGTTCGATCTTTTAAGCTTTCGCCCATATTTGTTGCAAAATAAGACCTTGTTGTCCTTCTCTGGCCTATCAGTCGAGTTCGGGTCTACTCTTTGGAGATAGCCTTTCGACTTAATCTCTACTTGAGCAGGCACTTGTCTATGATAGTTAGAGTAGGGTTTGAAAGCATTAGGTCCATACGGTTTATAGACGCGTTTGGGTCTTTCCTCACTTAAAATATCGTATGATAGAGGTGGAGGATATAGGACAGCTTGTGTACGATATTTTGGAGCTACCTGTCTAGGTCTAGACGAGTAGAGTTGAGACTGCCTTATAAATGGAGGTCTAGACTCTTGTCGTCTAGTCTGTACCTGTCTAGTACTCGTCTCCTCAGGATACCAGTCCTCGTATCTGACCTGGTTGGGTCGTCCACGATTAGTGGTCCTTTGAAGATTAGTTCTAGATGGAACAGGCTTGCTGTTACCATTCTTTTTACCTCCCTTGGTAATCGGAATGTTAAATCGAGCTTGTTTAGGTACAGTACCTTTAGAAGGGGTTCCAATATCGTATAACATTGGTCCTTTTCCTTTATCATTTGGCAAAAGTCTTGCTTTAATAGTAGTAGGGTTCTTAATGACTCGAGTAGACGAGCTAGATGACTCAGCACCTATACCAGTCTTGTCACCTGGATCTCTATACCTATCTGACAGTTCAAGGTTAATCTTTGAAGAATTAACCAGGTCAGTAAGTTTGAGATCAAGTGTAACAACCTCGGTCTCTAAGAACTTATTACGTTCTTCAAGTCTGTTGCACTTGTTCTTTAAAACATTGAATTCATTTCTCTCAGTTGCATGTGTCTTAAGTAGGTCTTGATATAACCTGTCTGTCAACGCACACTTTTCTTTGAGTTTACTCAACTCTTCAGTCAAGCGTTTATTTAGGACTGTTATATTAGGATCTACTTTTGACTGAGCTTCCTTAAGATCAATGATTTATTGTTTTAATGCAATGTTTTCATCACTGACTTCAATGAATGCTTGGTTAGCAAGTAGAAGGTCGTCTTCGACTGCACTAGTCGAGTGCTGAAGACTACTTCCTACTTCACTACTAGCAGTGTCACTTTCATCAGTTTCTGAATCATCACAAGATTGAAAAGATGTAGCAGATGATACCTCTTGGTCGATTTTAGCCATGCAGCATAGGCCATCATCTACTATGAATGCTTCGTCGTGATCTTGATCAGTTGAGTGGCTAGATACGGACGATGGCAACTCGTCTGAATCCGAATCAGAGTCATCATTGGCCATCATAGCCTTTTTGCCACAGTTATATCTTCTTTCTCTTCGTGCCTTGCGTTCTTCACGATCATCAGTGCTCAGGTCTGGACATTCATATATGTAATGACCTGGCTTTTCACAATTATAGCACAAGAGATCATTAGTAGCCTTTTTAATAGGAGACTTGTCCCTACGCTTATCACGTCTATTGGAACGTTGAATCTTCCTATCGTCAGACTCTCTATCTCGTCTATTACCTTTCGAGACTTCGTCTCTCCTTTCGGACGAGTTTCGGTCTCGTCTGGTCTTAGACGAGTTCTTAGAAGTAGATGCTCTATGATCCCTATAGAACTTCTTGTACCTTCCGAAGCGTTTATTGAGCCTATCAAACTTTCTAACCATGAGACTCATCTGATCCTTCAAACTAAGATCAGTATCTAACTCATCTTTCACAGAGGCAGACTTAGTTCTAGACTTGGACCTGTCTACCTTAGAAGACTTAGAAGAGCTAGACTTAAAGGAAACGTTCTTAGATACAGCATGTTCTCTGTCACTACTGGCTAGTGGTTCATCTTCGTCTAAATCAAACTCATGGGCTTTAAGAGTTTGAAACATGGTTTCAGCAGTCCACGTATCAATGTCTTGAGTGTTCTTAACAAGCATCTTTACCATTTTCCAACGACTATCAAGACTCTTCAAAATCCTAAGATTGATCTCACGAGCAGTATAAGATTTACCAAGTACTTCCAAATCATTCATGATCTTAGTAAAACGAGTATCCAGCTGGTCGATAGTTTCGCCAGCTTTCATCTGAAATGATTCAAATCTTTGGACAGCTGTGGAGAGTTTGCTCTCTTTGATTAGAGAAGTCCCTTCATAAAGAATAGCTAGTCTGTCCCACATCTCTTTGGCAGTCTTACGTTTTAACACTTTTCCTAGATACTCGTTAGGAAGGGTGTGTAAAATGTAATTCTTTGCCAAACTATCCAAATTATTTTGACGCATTTCTTCTGAGGTTAGATCTGACCTGGGTTTCTTGACGAGAGTACCAATTGGTTTGCTTGGGTCAAGAACAGCAGTATTAGGAACCATAGTAACAATAGGTCCTTCTGTGATAACTGAGATCATTAGGTCGTGCGTGGAACTGAAAATGGCTTCCATTCGCAGCTTCCAGTAGTCATAGTCCTGAACCTGGAACTTGGGTAACTTGTTAGCGCTGATCTCAAGAGACATGTTTTCAAGAAATAAGTGCTAAGTAGAGTTATGATCAAGAAAAACAAATAAGTCAAGAACAGGGAGCACGAAACAGATATAACAAGAGTATTTGATCAAGAACACGTAAGCAACTACAATCAAGGAACAAGACTTCACCCTAAGTCTTAAGTCGGTTATCAAGAAACAGCAGTTCGTAAACTACTGCTCTGATACCACTTGTAGGTCCCCGAAGTTGAGTTAATAACGAGTAAGCTAGTGAAAATGTCTAGAGGGGGGTGAATAGACTTTTCAAAATTCTATCGAAATATCAGAATACAATATGCGGAATACGAAATTAACAATGAGCCCAATTCAAGTTTATACTCAACTTCTATATTCGAGAACTCTGTTCTTATGAATACTCAACTTGTTAAGCTTAGTAGCAGTTAAACAGTTAAGCAATTTAAACAATTAAAACAGTAAAGTAAACAACACACAAAGATTTATAGTGGTTCGGCAACTTGTCTACATCCACTCTCACAAACCCAGTTGTGATGTTTCCACTAAACTCTTCCAATCGAGTACAAGTGTATAATTCCTGTCTTTAGAGTCCCAAGAAGAAGACTTAGATCTTCAAAGACTATACCTCCAGATACGTCTATGATCTAACTAGAAATTTTACAAGTATCTAGCACCTTGAAAAATAACAACAAAAACAAACAAAAACTTCTCTGATCTCCAGTAGTAGCCTTCAAAAATTCTTCACTTGTCTTCTGGCTTCTATCTGAACTTCAATCAACTCTGAGAGTAAACTTTGAATATATCTTTTGTAAGCTTCAGCAATCAGTTTTTCAGTAGTCTTCAAATGATCACCATCATGAAGTATTTATAACCTTCAACCTTCAAGAACTTAGTAAGTTGTAACTAACTCTTCTTGATAACTACCTTCAACTGAATCTTTAGTGTATCCACGCGTTTCTGTTATGAATTAGTTATTCCATAACTAACTTCTAACTTTATCTTTATACGCGCTTCACTTCGATTTATACTTTGACTTTAAGTAACTCTCGTTGACTTGTCTTGAGTAGACTTGTATGCACTTGTCTTGTCTTGTAGTCCTCCTTATCTTGAGTAGTAGACTTCAATCTTCTTGACTTGTCTTCTTTCTTCAAACGATAGACTATACTAAACTTATCAAGACTATTACATTACTTTAAGCTTTCATAATACAAGCTTAGTCAACTTAGAAACTATACAATCAATCTAATCTATTACATATAAAAAACATCATGAGCTCTATACAACATTTAAATAGCTCAGTAACAGACTTAAACAAATATGAAGTACTTATAAAAACGTACTTATCTTTTAATATGAACTTATGTGAACTCATGTGAACTCTACTGGTCTTTGCACAAGATGACTCAACTCAACTAGACTAGATCAGTCAGTACTTAGAAAATATTCAATCCACTTTTGGCTTATCAAAACTTCATCTTATCTTTCATCATTTAGGACTTGTCTAGGATTCATATCCCAACACATTGATTGTTGAATACCTAAAGATTTCTAAAGACTTTTTAAAATCCGTATTGAATACCTCAAAATTTTGAAAGACTTTTAAAAATCCGGATTGAATACCCCCAGATTTTAAAAGTCCAAAAAAATCCAACAGAATCTCAATTGAATACACCCCCTAAGACAATCCATAAGTCATTTAAACAAAGTAAGACAAAAAAATTGAATAAAACAATTAAGACCAAAATAGAGTACAAAATCTCATCTTTGCCCTTCATTTTATATTATTCGAATTTATTTTCAATTTGAAAGTCTTTCAGCATTCACTACAAGAAAAAACGATTTTTCCGACAAAGGTATTGGTCGGTATTCATTAACATCGGTCGGAAATACTACATTACCGACCGCAAGTCCGTCGCTATAATCCGTCGGACCAAGCCTACTCGATATTGTCTTTACCGGCTGGAAGAAATTTCATCGGTATTACGTAGTTATTAGCGACCAATTGGTCGGAAGATGATATTTTTACTTTAATTTTATTCCTCAGAAAATACGTTATACCGACGAATTGTCTATCGGTAACACATAAGGGTGCTTATTGTTCTTTTACCTTTTATTTATACCGATGAGCGACTACTCGGTATAACTTTTAACATTGAGCGAGTTTTTGGTTTGAATAGTATTTTCCCGCTTGAATTTTTTTGGCTTTTTACCTTGTCATTTATACCGACGGGCGACTACTCGGCATAACATTTGGCATTGCGCCAATTTTTTTATTTGAATAGTATTTTTCGCGGGCATTTTTGAGCGAAATGTTGTGCCGACTGATGGACCGTCGGACTTCTATGTTAACAAATTAAAAAATTATTTCATAATACTCATTCAAAAATATAGTACCGACAGATGTGGCGTCGGAATTCAGTGTTTATAAATTAGAAAAAAAAACAAATATTATTTTTTGAGAGATCATATTTAAGCTTTATTAATCCAGATTACAATTAATAATCATATTGAAGCCCCAAATACTCATTCAACATTTATTTATTTTTCAATGAATAAAAAGTTTCCATTAAGAGAGAAAATTGGGTACAAGATGTAACTAAACAACATTACATTAGTGACTAACAACAGAGAGCTCACAAAACAAAATTAGAGTAAGAGAGTAAGCAAAATGGCAGGCCATATGCTGAGAAGCCAGAACTACAACTTTTCTTCATCAACTAATTCATGCCACATTGCCTCAAGTTTTATCCTACGAATTCATGCCACAAAAGCACACCTATAAAAAAATCATTGAATTAGAGAAAGAAAACACCTTAAATGCAGCGCCCCAAATGCAAGTATGCAAGTAGTGATAAGATATAAGAACAATTTACACACAGAAAGAAAATACAAGGTTCCCTAAATGAAGGTGTACCATAACAACAATTTTTTTTCTCATAATAACATAATAAATGGAAAGAAAATAAAAGGGAAAGAAAATGAAAGTCTACCATAATAGTATAATACATGGAAAAAAATAAAAGAGAATCAAAGTCAGTCTTCCTACTAAAAAACTAAAATCAACCGGAGGCAACAAAATTAGAAAACAACAGTAGGTAAAAAAACACTTAGAAAACAAAATTCTAAAACTCCATTGTCAAAGCATATCCATAAAAAAATTATTAACAAATTTAGAACATAGAAACACTTATTTTTTCTAAATAAATTGCACAAACATAAAAAAAAGAAACACAAAGGATTAAGTTAACCTTAAAGATGAGACGGTGAGAGTTGGGTTGGTAGTCTTCCAATAGAGGTTATGCTTCTCCAAAATTGAAGATACATAGCAAAGAAACTATCAATGTATTTTTGTGGTTTGGAAAGTTTGGGATAATTTAATATTTTATGGAAGAGTTTCATATGATATGGAGAGAAAGAGAAATAATTTGGTGATAAAAATTATTGAAAGAACAAGACTGGTCGAATATATATTGAGATATGCGCGGGATACCAAATTTTTTTGAGGAGAAATGAAAATTTCAGCGGCAAGTGAAAATTATTACCGACGGATTATTCGACGTTACAAGGAATGAATATGTATAGAGACTAAGTTTTAGTCGGTATTACAATTCACTTAATATGTGTACAAAATTGTATTTGTCATTCACTATTTATAACGACCGTGGAGTAGTCGGTATTTTGGTTGATCTTATACCGACATATTTCTTCGTCGGGAGAGAAGAACATTTATTTTCTGCAGAAATAGACGTTACAAATAAATGCATATTTATACCGACTGCACCAAAGTCGGTATTAAATTGTAATTAAGATTGATTATTTATGATACATATTTATACCGACCTGGATTTTGTCGGTATAAACAGTTATACGAAATTTTGTTTATTCCCGACTAATATGTTGTCGGGATAAGCGAGCATTTATTTTCTGAGTGTGCTGCTATATTAGATTATGTTAATTCCGATGAATATGTCGTCGGTATAGGATGCATTTATTTTTCTAAACCTACTACTTAGTATATAGTTCAATTTCGATGTTTTTTCTACAACTTCACCATATTGCTTCTTCCACTCTGGTCATGCTGCATTGGTTTAATTTGTGCAATTAAATAAGGTATGTTTCTTTTAATATTATATTGTATTTGTGTAGATTAGATTTTACAGTGCTAAAGTTTTTTTTTTTTTTATGTATAGGTGTAGTTACAATATGCCAATAGACCAAAGTTGGATGTATAATCGATTGAATGATAGAAATTTTCTAAATCAAGACTTCTTGAATGGTGTGTATACTTTTTTGGATTTTGCATTTTCGGATTCCGGATTTCAAAGTGGAAATAAGATTAGATGTCCTTGTAAAAAATGTTCAAATAGGACATTTCATACACGTGACGTAGTTGGTGGGCATTTGTGTCAATGGGGATTCATTAATCAGTATTATGTGTGGGAAGCTCATGGCGAGCAAATAAATGATTTACAATCTTTTGGTGGCACGGAGGGGTCTCCTATGGCCTTCGATGAAATTAGAGATGAAATGGAAAATCCGTATTGACAAATGGTTTTTGATACACTTGGTCCTCAATTTCAAAATGAGGGCTCTAGCAGTGAAAGAGAGGCACCAAATAAAGAGGCTGCAGATTTTTATCAATTGTTGCAATCATCGGATGTCGTGATATGTGAAGGCATTGAGCAAACAGTTCTGCAATTTGTTTCACAGTTTTTGCATAATAAATCTGTGAACAACGTAATAGATGAGGGAGCTGAAGGATTTCTAAAATTGTGCAGAAGTCTAGTTAAGGAAGAAGATCGACATAAAATTCCACATAGTATATACAAACTAGAGAGTATGATGAAAAAACTTAGATTTGGTCATACTACGATTGATATATGCTACAACAACTGTTTTCTGTATTATCAAGAAGGTGAACAATATGTCCAGTGCCCAGTTTTCCATGAGCCTAGATACGAAAGAAGTACAATGACTGGGAATAAGACTCCTCGAAAGAGGTTATGGTACTTTCCAATCACTCCACGACTACAAAGGTTATATATGTCACAGAAAACAGCAAAACACATGACATAGCATAAAAATTGTGATGGGAACAGTGACATTATGATCCACCCAACTTGTGGTGAGGCTTGGAAGCATTTTGACAGAACTCATTCAAATTTTGCTGTCGAGGCACGAAATGTAAGACTTGGACTTTGCATTGATGGCTTCAACCCACACGGTCATTCTACAAAGTCTTACTCATGTTGGCCAGTATTCGTTACACCATACAATCTACCACCAGATCTTCTCATGAACCAAGAGCACATATTTCTCAATCTTATCATTTCAGGCCCTGAAAGTCCAAGTCAGAACATTGATGTCATGCTTCGCCCATTGATTGATGAATTGAACAAGTTGTGGAGCATCGGAGTTGAAACATATGATAGTTTCAGGAAACAAAACTTCATAATGAGAGCTGCTCTTATGTGGATAATTAGTGACTTTCCAGCGTATGGAATGTTATCAGGGTGGAGCACACATGGACGATTGTCTTGCCCATATTGTATGGAAAAATCAAAGGCATTTCGACTTAAGAATGGGCGTAAGATATCTTTCTTCGATTGTCACCGTCAGTTCTTACATGAGAACCACCAATTCAGAAGAAACAAAAAAGATTTTTTTTATGGTAAAACTGAGTATGATTGTAATATGGAAAGGATTTCTGGAGCAGAAATTTTTGAACGAGTGCAACATCTTTGGTTTGGGATGACGTCTAATATTGAGGGGTTCGGTATACACCGTAATTGGAAGAAAGTAAGCATATTTTGGGATTTGCCATATTGGTCTACACTTCTCATCCGTCACAACTTAGATGTCATGTATTGTGAGAAAAACTTTTTCGATAACATTTTGGCCACTGTTATGGATGATCCGGATAAGACAAAGGACAATGTTAATGCAAGGAGAGATTTAGAGCTTCATACAAGAAGAAAAGAATTGTTTCTGAAAACTGATCAAAGAGGAAGGGTAATTAAACAGAAAACTACATATACATTGAGCAAGGATCAGAAGAAACTTGTATGTGATTGGCTGAAAGAGATGCGTTTTCCTGACGGATATGCCTCAAATATCTCTAGGTGTGTCAATATGCCTCTTCTTCGCTTAGAGCACATGAAAAGCCACGATTGTCATGTGTTTATGCAGAGACTACTACCTATTACATTTCGTGACTTCTTACTAGAAAATCTTTGGGGCCCATTGACAAAGGTGAGTAATTTCTTTCGAGCATTGTGTGCAACTGAAATTCGTCGATCAGATATGGGATCATTAGAAAAATCAATTGTGGAGACTATTTTGTAAATTAGAAAAATTCTTCCCTCCTGGATTCTTTGACTCGATGGAGCGTTTGGCAATTCACCTTCCGTATGAAGCCAAAGTTGGAGGACCGGTACGAGATCGATGGATGTATCCATTTGAAAGGTACATATATGCACTTGTATTTTGCATTTGGTTGTGAATATATTTATGTCCAATTAAAATTTGACAATTTTTTTATAATTGTAGGAGAATACGAGATCTGAAAAGAACTGTACGCAATAAAGCACGTGTTGAAGGATCAATATGTGAGGCGTATCTCATTTCTGAGATAACTTACTTTTGTTCTCATTATTTTGAATCCGAAGTACAAACAAGATTGAATCGTCCTAGTAGAAATGAGGTTTTAGTTGATCCAGTTGTTGAAGGTGAATTGTCAATATTTACTTGCAAAGGTCGGCCACTTGGACCTATTTTGAGAGCTCGCACATTAACAACCGAGGAGTTCAAAGCCATAGAACTTTATGTACTTATCAATTGTCCACAAATCGATGGCTGGTTGAGGTATGCATTGCTATCTTTTAATTATACTTGTTTACGAATTCTATATAACAAAAATGTAAGTAAATTTTATTTTATTTAATTCAGTTTATTCGATGATGAAATGGGTTGTGCACACCTAGATGATCAATCTATTTCAAAGATAAGTACAAATTAGTTTGTTCCTTGGTTTAAGCATTGGGTACGTAGTGGGCGTTATGAAGTAGATTCACATCTCAAAACATTAGTCGATGGGCCTGAGTGGACCATGAACACCTATAAGGGGTACTTTGTGAATGGGTACAAATTTCACACTGAAGCACATGGACGATCAAGAAAGACAATGAATAGCGGCGTAAGTGTGAAAGCGAGTACAGGTGATGAAGACGATCAAAGGAACTTTTATGACATGCTTCAAGAAGTAGTACAAATTATGTACTGGGGTTCTGGACAACAACAGACAATTTTTCTTTTCAAATGTGATTGGTATGATATTACGAGGGGAATGATTATCCATCCTAAGTACCACTTAGTTGATATTAATCCTCGGTCAAGATTGTGAACTACAGAGCCATTCATTTTTGCTAATCAAGCCGCCCAAGTGTACTATACTCGTTATCCTTCAGGAGGGGCTTCTCGAAGAAGACATTGGTGGGCAGTTTGTACTGTAAAGGCAAGACACGTGGTTGACATTTCATCAATCAATGAAACATACCAGGATACTATGCCACCACCAATTAGTATAATGGAAGAGCCTAGTGATTTTAATGAGAATGAGATACGACTTGCAGACGATGGAATTGAAATTGTTGAAGAAATTGGAATTGCAGATGATGATGAATTAAGTGAAGAAGAAGAGTTTGATGATGAATATGAAGAGTCTGATGGTGAACATGACATACCCAGAGAAGATGATATTGATGAAATGTAACAATCTCATGCATTTTATTTTACTACTTGATGTCTTCTGTAATCCCTTAACTTTTAAATTTGCAATATTTTTATATGTTATTTTAGTCACTTTATTTGAGCTGAGTAAATTTCAACAGACTTTGGTCTGTAGAAATTTTCCAATTATTTTACACCCATATGTAAACCCCACCAACTCACATGCTTAGTAATGCGTTTTTTAAAACTAAATGTTGCATCCAAAAGTTGCTACCACAATATATTATCACAAAAACCAAAAGTTGCTGCCACAATACTAAGAATAATGCAGCAGCTCCTAGGCTTGTTTACGCCTATCCAAAGTATCCAAATAAACAAAAATACAAATATTTATACCACATTCTATTGTTCCCGTAATAAATCATCAATGTCGACATCTTCATTTGTAGTTTGCCTCCCCCTACCCCCAGCCGATGAAGATCCAATGCAATCTTGGTTGTTTTGGTTGATTTGCATTTGGGAACGAACAAGTTCCATAAATTCAGCATTTTGAATTCTTTGGGTTTCCACGAGAGCTTGTAGTTGTTTGCATTTCTCGGTCGCATCCTTAGCAATTTTTTTTACTTCATCTAGCTCACCTCTCAATTCAGTCACCTCTTTTCGTGACTCTTGAGATGACGAACTAACACGTGGAAATAATGACCGCTTACGAGTATTAAATCCCAACTCTTCGGGATACACACGGACAGAGAGACCCATGACCCTGCCTCTCTTTGGTGATCCTATGGCACTCGTCCATTTTTCAGCATCAACATCTATAGGCTAATTTGTAAGATCTTCCCCATAGTCTTTGATGCAATCTTCAACATATCGATCCTATTTAAAAGAGAAAACAAATATAAGAATTATATGCAATCATTTAATGTATCAATTACACAAAATAATAATCTTGAAACTTATATGTGCAGCCTTGAATTTTGGATCAATCCACTTTGGGGCTGCATTAGGGTCATTGGGATCGCGCAACATGTGCGTGTCAGCGTAATTCTCTATAAAAGGGATCACAGGGATACCCCGTTCTAGTGCCTATTCAATGTATACCAGACTTTCATAAGAATTTTAAATAATGCACAATATTTATATATGAAACCTAAGTTTGTTCGATGTGATACCACCACTCACAAAAATTAAGAAATTATAGATTAAACGCCACCACATTCACAAAAATAACCAATATTTCAGTACAAATGACTCGATAATATATAGTTCAAAACTTGAAACAAGAGACGAAATCAATAAAGTGTATATAATTATGCTTCTTACTCAATACAAATGACTTTAAATTCTATTTATAAACATTACAAAAATACCTTTTCGATGCCAGCACACTCCATAGTCTTAGATCCGGTGGTATGACACGCTCGTGGGGCCTTGCTCCTATTCTCCTTTGCAGCTTTGCTCCTTCTCAAGAACTTAGGACTTTTCCAATAAGCAAGAAGTTCATTCCAGTGTTGGATGGGACACCACTTTGGCATCTTTTTTGTAACCTCATAGTTCTCTCGTGCATACGTAAACTGCTTCGGATAAAGAATTACCCATACTCTTCTCCCAAAGAGCTTTTATTGCACCATCTTCAATTGGATCCCACACACAAGTACTCTAGTGCAATTGGAAAAAAATATTGTAAATATAAGAATGTATTAAACGAACAAAGGGCTGAAATAATTTATTTTACCTCAAAACGATTCCAAAGAGTCCTCTTATTATCTTTGGGCATCTCAGTCCAATTAGGGTGACCCCATTTCAGTCCCGTTCGAAGATGGCTGCCAATGGTTCGTGGAACCTTTTTATCAGCCAGCCTCCTTGAGGAGCGAGCGAGATGCACCTCCTATCTGCTCGATTAGCTGGGGGCTCCTCTCCTTTGTTGCATCCTCGACCCTTCTTCTTCTTCAAAGTCGGATCAGCACTATCATTGGCTTGGTTGGGGGATGCGATTAAGTTCAAGCGTGCCTCTGAATTATTAGTTTCAGATTGTGATTGTGCGATCGCTCTTGCCTTTCAGGTAGATATCATCCCAAAGGTTCAAATATCTGTTTGGGCCCCTGTGCATCTAGGTGCATTAATTGGTACATGATCTGGCATACTACATGGCTATGACATTTCAGGATTGTTGACAAGTGTTGGTCGTTGTGAAACATGATTTGTCGAACGACCAAACAAAGAAAATGTCCCTGCACGATCAGACATCTGAGAAAAAATATGAATTTTATAAATCATTGTAATGAACACATCAGAGTTAATACAAATAAGAACAAAGGCAACATATGTGTCTATCTAAAATAATTGTCATCTAACTAATAATTAGGGTGAGAAGAAAGGCAACAAATGATTCTAAACTAATTGTCATCTAACTAAACAAAGGCAACAGTGATGAAAAAAATTATATAAAGAGTTGTACTCTAGTGTACTAGTTACATGTATGTAACTGGATCGAATAACTCATTACAAATAACACATTACTTATTTACTATATCCAATCCAATAACATATATATTACAAATAACACATGACACATTTACTATATTCAATTCAATAACTCATTACAAATAACACATGACTCATTTACTATATCAATTTAGCACATAGATTTTTTCATGGGCCTTTATTTTACTTCAATTAATTTTTTTTTTTTTAATTTTATCATTAAAAAATAATGCTCCATTAATTTTTTTAAATTTTATTTTACTCCAATTGATATTTATATTTCTTTTTTTAATATTATTTTTTAAATTTATTTTTCTTCCTATTTATCATAATTTTTTTCACGTACTTTCTTTTTATGCCTCAAATAATTATTCTAAAATTTTAAAGTCTAATAAGAAATTTTTAGTGGGGGTGAGAGAGAAATATCAATTTTCTCTGCCTTCTCTCTACACCAAAACATCCACCGCCCACTTTTTCAATTCAACCGCCCACCTTCTTCAACTTACACCGCCTAAATAATTCTTACATCCATCTATCCTTGAATTTAGATGTTATTTTGATCAACCACCGCCTAAATAATCTTCGTCGACTTTCTGCGTAGAAAGAAAGCCGCCGTGCCGCCTCGCCGCCTGTATCACCGCTAGTAGCGCCGCTGCTCTGTTCAGATTTTTCAGTGGGTGAAGGAGTCTTTTTTAGGGGTTTGTTGGGATCAATGGGTGAATCTCCCCGTCGGAGCCACGGTGACCGACCGGGTGAGTCATCCGTTTGATCCCATTTTATTTTCATTTTTTATGCTTTTTGCATGTTAGTTTAGTTTGTTTCCTAGTTTAGATCTCGTGTTTTCCTACGTTGTTATTTTTCGTTTACTGTATTTTAGTTTTCCCCTGTTGTTATGGTTTTCTCCCTGATGAGATGGGTTTTCTTCCCGTTTACGGGTTTTCCCATGGTGGCGCTATGTTGTGCCTGTTGGAGCTGGTAGCTCTTGGGTCCGTACTTATAAAATTTGGGAGGTATATTGTACGAGTCGTTGCGTGCGACAATCTGTTCCTTCTCTGGAGCCGATTTACTATCTCCTTAGATCGCGGAGTTTCAAGGAATGTTTGTCTTAATCGATGATCCTTCCACTCTCTCACGATTGAGTTTGGAATATGTGGTCTTTTGGTAGAACTTTACTTTAAGGATAGGTGAGAGCGTTGAAATGTAATTTTTCCCTATCTGTAATTCTACCTATTGTCAAAAAAAAAAAAAAAAAAAAGAATTTTTTTAAAATAATATTAATTGTTTTTTTAAGTATTAAATAGTATAATAATTATTTGTTTTAAAAAATAAAATTTTCATCACTCTTTGGTGCAAGTGTTCAATTTTATTGATACTGTTTTACTTTAACTAATTGGTGTATAATTTTCATCTTATCCTTTCAAAATTTTACTTCATTCCTTACAGATTTCACTTCGTTTTACATTGTTTAATTATTTTTTTCATTCGAACTTTCATTTTTTAATCACTTTATTTTAGTTTTTTTATGAATATAATTTTTAGTTTATAAGTGTTATGATAACAATTGATAAGTATTATGGTATATTATTAGTTAATATGCAGTACTATACGTATTAGTTCATATACAATATAATATTAGTTTATATTGGTACAAGTTCTAATGTTTTCGAGTTTCGAGTTCACATACTTTATGGTATTAGTCCAAATATAGTGTAGTATTAGTTCACATAGTGTATAATATTAGTTCACATACTCTATGGTACTAGTTCAAATATAGTATAGTATTAATTCACATATTTTATAATATTAGTTAATAATTCATATATTAAATAATATTTTTATACCCACATTAATCTCTAGTATTATACAATATATTAATTAGTACTATACCATAGACGTATTAATACTATATCGTATTTAAACTAATATTATATTTAACAAAAAATACATAACTTAACAAATTCATAATTGTAGGCATATCATACAAATTAATACATCAATATTAAAAGATTGATATTAACTAACTAGTAAGAAGAACAAAAGTGAGAATGAATCACACTGAACACACAATTTAATTAATAGATACGATCACACTCAATAAACATATGAATGCATCAACATGACGATGACCACAAAGAAAATAATAAAGTTGATGCAATATTCTGTTGGTTTCTTCCCCAATTCTCCACCCATTTAAGTTTCTAAATATAAATTTTATTTTTCAATTAGATTATGTTATTAATTAGTCTTAAAAAATAATCTACAACTTTAAAAAACTTATAACAAGCCAGCTATTATAAATCAGAATAAAGTTAGAAAGTGAGCATGTTATATTCATACATTTATACCCAAATTAGAAAAAAATTGAATTTTTTTAGTTTAGTTTTTTTTTTCGATATTTTTTGTAATTTTTTTTCTAAGTTTTGGTATTTTTTGAAAAAAAAAAAACTAAAATTGTTATTTCATAATTTTATTTTTGAGTTTAATATTTTTTTCAATATTTTTTTTAAATTCGTTATGTTTTTATATTTAATTTTTGAAAGTTTAAAAAATAGAATAATATTTGACTTCGTGGTGATTTATTGGTGACTCGATAGTCGGTGTATAATTATAATTTTAATGAGTTGTATTTTAATTTAATTGATAAAATGGTAATATAGTATTTTACATGTATTTTTCTTTAAAAAAAATTGGGGGTGAGATTAATAAAAAAGAAGGTAAATAACTAATAACCCATGTAAAAAATTGGATTTAGTTACATGTATGTAACTTGTACACATAAGTGCCTAAAAGAAGGGAGTGTGGACTTATTAAAAAAAGGAGGGTAAATAGTCAGTTATATGTATGTAACTGGTACACACAAGTATTTGCCTTTATTATATATTGGAGTATTAATTTTTAATTGTCAAATCCAGGCCCAATCGGACCCAACCCAACCCAGATCAATTTACCTTGAGGCAATTCGTGTAGCATTTAACTACTTGGAGTTAGTGACGGAGCCAAATATTTTATGTTGGGGGCCCAATTATCATTACTATAAAAACATAGACAAAAGTTTCAGGTTCATAAAAGTTGTACTCAATGTTATAATATTATATTTATCAAATAATCTCATTCTATTAATTTAAAAAATGACTTTCATTTAATTTGAGAGACACATTTGATTGTTTCGATTCAAAATAGATGAAACAGTGTCAAAATTACTAAAATATTAGTATCATAAAAAAAAAAACGTACAAAAAACAAATTAATAATCATTTTTCCTTTTCAAGAATAACATTCAAATTTTGATTAAAAAATGTGTTTACAATCTTCACTAGTCATGTAGTAATTAATATATATCTATAAAATAAAAATATGTATAAAAATTGAATTAATATATATCTATGAAATAAAAATATGTATAAAAAATCGAATACAAAATTGTCTAAAATTAATAAAATTGTTGAACTATGTTTATTTATAATATTTAACACAAAACAAATTTAAAATGAAAAAAAAAAAATAACAATATTTAACACTAAAAACAAATTTAAAATGAAAAAAAAAATCCTTCAACGAGCCGGAATCGAACTTGAGTTTGTGGCAGGTACAAAAACTTATGAAACTCTACTCAACCACTATACCAACATTACATAATACACAATAATTTAAAGTGTATAATAAATAACTAATATACTTCGTGGGGGCCCAGTGGCCCCCTGACCCCATTTCCCTCCGTCCCTGCTTGGAGTACTAGAAAACCTTTTGTTTAGTTTATCGGTTGATATAAATATTTACTCCATCCGTCCCGCTATAAGTTTTCCCTTTATTTTGGCTGCTTTGATTAAGAAATATGATTAAATAATAGATGTAGTACAAGTGATGTGATGGTGAGAGAGAAAACAATAGATGAGTATGAGATGAAATATGATAAAATAATAGATAAAGTAAAAGTGATGTGATTGAGAAATAGAAAATAATATGCAAAAAATGGAGAAAATGAAATTGAAAATTTATTGTGCGACATCATAAAAAGAAATTGAGAAACTTATAGTAGGACGGGGAAGTATATAAATATATATAATTAAAAATAAATCGTAGCAAAATCCTTCACAAGATGAAGAATATTTATATCGCAAGAATAAAAGGCGTTACAATTAATATCCTCCGCTATACATTTATAAAATAAAATTGTTACAAAATTGAGACTAATTAAATTTTTGTCACAAATTTTGCCGTAAAGTTGAGACGATTTAATAAAAACCGTCGCAAATTTGAGATGAATTAAAATTTTGAAGCAAATCCGTTGCAAATTTGAGACGACTTGAAAAACGGTCACCATTGTGACAACCTTTATTTCCGTCACAAATTTTATTAATATCGTCAGTTTAACCATTTTCTATGAAAATCCGTCACAATTTGCGATGATTTTGTGATCGTCGCAAATCAAGACATTTTTTGTAGTGTGTTAAAAATAACAACAAATGAGAGTATTCGTTAGAGTGGTTGTGAAGTTATAACTAAAACAACACCTCTAACTAATACTCTCATTTGTTGTTATTCTTTTGTGTTCTCAATCTAATAGACAAATTATAGTTCATGATTGGGATTAATTAAAATTTAGGAATGAAATTAGTCTTGCAACTATTTGAATGGACAATAAAAGGTAGATCAAATAAAAGAAAAGAAACCTAGGACCATAAGCTCACAAGTCGAGCCAGAGGCCGGAGTGCCATTAAAACCTTGTCCGGGAAAACTCTCCTTAGGGATAAAACTCAGATCAAGGAAAAAGATACACTCCTCTACAAGTCAATGTCTATAGAAAACAGAATATAAATCATTATGTAGAAATGAGAGTAAAAAGTCTGGGGGAAGCCTCTCTAGACACAATCAAGGCCAGTCTTTGCCAAAACATCTGCCGCTTGGTTGGCCTCTCTAAAGACATGTGAGTATCTAATGTGCATGTCCTGTGTACGAGGGTGGACCTGGCTCCAAAGGCCTTGCAGACGCCAAGTAATAGAGGGGTTGGTGCTCATAAGTCATAAGAGTGTCAATCGTGAGAGTCGAGTCCGACTCAATCCAAAGGAAGTGCCATCCCTGATCATGAGCATACTTGATGGCCATAAGAGCAGCTGCCAGCTCAGTCTCAAGAGGGAGGCCCCAACCTACCTTTGTGGCAACCGCGGGCACAAAGAATCCCCTGAATGTCCTGAAAACCGCACCTGCATGAAGGTTACTCGGGGAAGAAATAGCACTGCCGTCCGTGTTAACCTTGTACCAACCCGTATCAGGCGGGAGCCAAACCACAGACGAGTCGTGTCTCGTCGGTCTATGTCTGCTCGAAATCCCAAGGGCTCGGGCAATCAGAAGATCTCAAACCGTACCATCCGAATAACCCCTACAAATGGTGTTGGCCTCCTTGATATTTGAAATGATTTGTGTCATGCATCTCCTAACAGAGGGCGAAATCCCATCGAAAATAACTCTATTCTGCATAGTCCAGACGACCCAAATAACTGTAACGAAGCCCGTCCTCCACAACTCCAAAGACTGCTGGCCCAGCTGAACTTTAGTGGCCTAAAGGAAGATGTCTAGGAAACTGATCCCAGAGTGAATCGTGACCCCAAACAAGTGGGTCAGTTTGCTCAGAATATCCAATGTGAACGGGCATTGGGCTAGTAGATGATCAAGAGATTCTGAATCTCTGCGACACAACACACAAATCGACGGACCCTGGATCCCAAAAGACGAGAGCCATTCCGACGTGGGCAGCTTGCTCCAAACCACTTTCCAAATCGCAGTGGAGCGACACATGGGTATGAAAGTGCCCTAAATCCATGACGCCCAGCTAGGCCTGGGCAAGGGTGACCTAAGCAAATCATATGCCATGCTAGAAGAGAGTTCCCCTGAAAGTGAGCCCTCCCAAATACGTTTGTTAGGTCCCCTAAGAACCGTGATCTGCAGAATATCTCTGACAATCTCCCTAAAACTTGTGATAAAACAACTCGGGAAGTGCCAGCAATCATCATAGAAAAATATCCCCAACCGTAGACGTAAGAGTAGACCCGAACAAGTCGGGCAGACCCATCCTCTCAGAAATAGTATAACCTAGCCAGTTGTCGTGCCAAAAGCTGACTCGGGACTGTCGACCAATCAGCCATCTCGAGCCGTCCTGAAGTCTCGTAGCATGCAGACGAAGACCCGGGCCAATAGAAGAGACTCTACCATAGGGTCTCAGCCTGTGATTTGAATTAAAGTGCCTCTTATGCAGAAGCTTCGTATCTGGCGATCTATTTTGAAGAATATCCCAGCTCAACTTACAGAGAAATGAGACATTTTCCAGACGGATAGAACGAACCCCCAATCCTCCTTCCCCCAATGGCGCACAGACCCGCTGCCAAGAAACTGAACAAGCCCCGTTCTTGCGATTCACATCCCCCTTCCAAAGGAAGTTCCGCATAGCCGATTCCAAACGGTGTAGCAGAGAACTATGCCATTTATAGACCATCATCGAATGCACTAAAGAGGTCGTAATGACAGAGTTGATCATTCAGCGTCGCCCAGCAAGGGATAAAGTGTTACCCTTCCACTTGCTAAAGTTAGCTATGACAGAATCTGCAACCGGTTGTAGATGCGCTTTCCTTGGACTGCCATGAAAGATCGGAACCCCCAAATAAGTGAAGGGGAGTGTGCCCTCCGTGATGCCAGTAATCCTGAATGTCCTACGACGCAACCTCCGAGGTAGAACTCTCCCAAAGAACACCCTGGACTTTGGAGGACTGTAAATCTGACCCGACAGACGCCCATACCCTTGCAAGATGGAGTGCAGGTTCCTGGCGTTAGCCTCAGTGGCTCGTAAGAATATCATGATGTCATCCGCGTAGAAGAGGTAGCGGGGGACATTACGAATGGGCTGGAGCCTACCTCTGTCAGTCTCCCAATCGATTCATCTTCCAAGAGTCTTCTCCGCGATACAGAACAATAAAGGAGACAAAGGGTCACCCTGACGGACACCACTCGTACAAGAAAAGTAACATTTCGGCTCCCCATTAACGAGAATCGAGATCCTAGCTGAGTCCAGAACTCCTCGAACCATAGAAATGAAGTCTGCTCTGAAACCCATCCTAGCCAAAACCGCCTCCAAAAATTGCCATGAGATCGTATCGAAGGCCTTAATCATGTCCACTTTCAGCGCCATATACCCACGGATCCTTGGATAATCCAGGGTATTAATGGCATCTGAGGCCAGTGCAATAAACGTGTGGATTCGCTTACCTGGAACAAACCCAAACTGATAAGTAGAGAGACAACCGCTGATGAAGGTACCCAGTCTCGAAGACAAAACCCTTGTCATGACTTTGAAGATGAAATTACCCATCACAATCGGTCTGAACTCCTCCACCCTAGTGGCTCCCTCTGTCTTAGGAATCAATGTCATGAAGCACGAATTCAGCCGAGGTGGCAGAAGCCTGGTAGTGAAATAGTGTCTGACAGCAGCAATCACATCATGATCCACAATATCCCAACAATTTTGAAAGAAGGATCCCCCAAAACCATCTGGACCCGGGGCGCTCGAAGCGTCCATTCCAAAGACTGCACGCCGAATCTCTTCAGCCGAGGGAACACGCAACAATAGAACGTTCTGGTCAGCAGTCACCACAGTGTTCATAAAACTATCCAGAATGGAGGCATCAAGTCGCGCAGATGGGTCATCAGCGAACAACTGAGAGTAATAGGCAACCACGTGGGCACTAATGGTGTCCAAGTCTGTAGTGAGATCCCCATCAACAACCATCGAAGCAATACTACCCTTGGAGTTCTTAATACGTTAGGATATATGAAAGAAGCGTGTGTTCCTATCCCCATCAGTCAGCCACTGCAATCTGTTTCTCGGTGTTTAAAATTCCTGTCTGGCAGAGAGCAGTCTGTTCAGATCGACCTGAGCCTGAATCTCCTCCGCAAAGTTGGCCTCGGAGTCCCCATCCAATTCGATACGATGTTGAATATCTGCAAGATGTCGAATGGCCGTCTCAATCAGGTTGAACACATTCCTGAAGACCGTTCTATTCCAAACCCGCAGAGCAGACTTGAGTCTCTTCAACTTCCACATAATCCGGACCATGGGATTCGAATGATCCAATGGCTGAGCCCAAGAAGTAACCACAACAGATTTAAAGGAATCGTGTTGGCACCACATACTGAGAAATCTGAAGGGACGCCTAACCTGAACCCAATCTGATTTGACTGTAAGGAGCAACGGATGATGATCTGACATGAGTCGAGGAAGAGCCATAACCTCAACAATAGCCCAAAGATAAAAAATCCCTGATTAACTAAAACTCTATCCAATCGAGCAGCCGTGTAACCAAGAGGACCACTCCGAGTCACCCAGGTGAACTGGGCCCCAACCGTTTCCAAGTCAACTAACTTTGACTCATCCATGAACTCCCTGAAGTCCAGAGAAGCTCTAGGGGTGGCCACTGAACCCCTACTCCGCTCATGAGTTCCAGTCATAACATTAAAATCACCCAAAACACATAGACACGTGGCAGGAGACGCTAAAACATCAGCCCAAAGTAAACGATGAGTAATATATGAGTACCTTTCAAGGTGAGCTCATCGATTTTCACCAAGGTGCCAGTAGCAGAAGCTAATGCCTTCCAAATCAGGGGGTCCCAATAAACCCTAGGAAGACCCGAGATGCGGATCCAAACTTGAGCCAAAGACGATCTATACGTGTTGGTGTTGAAGTCAGGGGTCCATTTGATGAGGTGAATGGCCCCTGGCTGCAACTGCCAAGATCTATTCTTGAAAACCATATCTCTGACCTCTAGAGTGGGGAAACCAATCTCATAAAATCCTTTTCCTATAGAGCTCAGATTAATGCCGGGCAGCTGCCATTTATCTCTGAGATGCTCTAGAAGACTAGTGTGGTTATACGGCTTTTCCCCAGACTGGATGGTAACTCGACCAATAACAGTAGTGGTAAACAATGAGACCCTCTTCTCAAAGATGTTGTCGTGAATACGAACCACGAGTCCATCACCATAAAAAACTAGCCTCATAGAGGCAGGCAAAGCTGAACGTGGACGTGGAGGCCCCGTGCTCGGTCTGGCTGTGGCCTTGGCATATGAGATTCCAACCTGGGTCTGTACCTGTGGAGGAACGAAGGACGAAGCAGTACTAGAAGTGTGAAATAATGCAGGAAAATCACTATGGTGATCGTACGTACCCTGTGGGCCGGAGGGATGTGAGTGAGCACCCCGTCCGGCATCATTAGCGCCAATCTGCGTCGGGGCAGAAGCATGATCAATCATAGGCATCTTCACATGAGATGTCTCCCTCTGATCACATTGGAAAGCCTCCTTACAGTAGTCACCCAAGGGTGTGTTCGTCTGCAAAGAGTTCAAAAAAGCAACAATAAAACTATCCTTTTCCACCAAATTATGTAATACAGGAGTGGGTGTATGTGACGTACTCGCGCTGCCGGAAAGACGAGGGTTATCGTCCTTTCCGGCAAAGCGTAGCCAAGCCTCCCCGAGGCAGCAACAATGTCATCCATGTTACGAATACCATGCCACTGAAATAAATCTAGTAAAAGAGCATGGAGCATGTTCGTTTCTCGCAAATGTGAAAAATATAAGTTTGGATCAGCCAACGTACCCAGTGTGCAGGAAGCATGCAGTGAAGCCATGCCCCCGACTGAAAATTGTTTAATCCACGTGAGGTATTAAATGAAGTTTTTTGCAAGACAATTTAAGTTGTATTCTTGTTCATGATTACAACAAACATAAAGGAATAGAAAAGAAAAAACTCTTGATCGAATATTGATTTGGTAGAATCTCCTATCTTTCTTGTTTACGATAAAATGAATTTGAGGCTGAATGGAATGAACTCATAAATAAAATGAAGGTTTGAATTGAATGACATAATCATTTTTATGATTAGTGGCAATTAATGTGGGAATAAAATGTAATACTCAATAAATTTATTTTAAATTATTACTCTGTATTATTGAGTGTAGTTAAAAATATATTATTATTTTAAATTAATATAATTAATATTTAATAAAATTATTATTATTAATTATTGTTAAAAATATATTATTTTTATTATTAATATTTTAATAATTATTATTCATAGAAGAGTTATTATTATTAATATATATTTATCATATTATTGATTTTATTATTTGTAATAAATGTATACTTATATGAAAATAATATTTTTATTTTTAAATAAGAATATTATTATTATTTTTAATATTAAATAAATTAAAAAATAATATTATTATTTATATTATCAAGAATTATTATACTATTATTTTATATTATTAAAAATAATATATTTGATATATTATATATTTATATTTTTGAGAAATTTTAAATTATTTTTATGCTATTATATTTATAATTTAATATTATTAAAATTTAATACTCCGTATATTAATTGTATTATATATATTTTTTAAATTTATTATATATTTTTTTTATTCTTGATATTATATACTCCCTCCGTCCCGTATTAACTTTCGTAGGTAGGTGGACACGTAAATTAAGAAAATGTAATAATGAGTGGAGTTTTGAGGGGTAATTTTGTAAAACTTTATGTATAAAGTAAATAATGAGTTGACTTTTGTATATGTGTGAAGAAAAAGTAATGACATTTGTGTAAAATTGAGGATATTGTGAGGGTGGAGTTTATAAAGAGTTTTTCATTTTAAGGGTGTGAAAGTTATTGTGAGACGTCCCGAAAAGGAAAGTGTGAAAGTTATTGTGGGACGGAGGGAGTATTATATTAATATTTTTATTAAATATAATTTTTTTATTATTAAATAAGAGTAATATTATTTTTATTAATTATATATTAAAAATTTGATTTCTTAGCTAAACCACGGGGGTTGGAAGGAATGAGAATTCCATACTTTCGAGAATCACCATTTTTTAAGGGGATGTTTATTTTCGAATGAGAAATTCGGATTTGAGATTTTGAAATCACTCTGATGTTCTAGTTTGAGATTTATATTTAGAATTTTAAAATCCTACCCTACAAATGCCTATAAACCCTACAAAAGTCAACCCTATAAATACCTACAAACTATATATAGAGTTAAATCATACCCTACTTAAATTCAAAAACAAACACAAAACATAAAAAATATTAGGATTTTGAAATTCGGGGAAAAAACAGAATAGGACAAACCACTCTAAGACTTTAAGATTCAAGCTAATTTTATTTAGTAAAACAATTAAGGACAAAATCCAATCTATATAGTCGATTATGCCCCTATTTTCGAATTAATTAAGAATTTCAAATACAATTAATTATGTTAATCTAAATTTAGGAAAGTCAACATTTAAATTTTAAATTAAGCTGCGAGATAATTCTCCTCGATTCTCGCACTGATTTTAATTCAAAAGCAACATTCCTAAAATTGTTTTCTAGTTTCTTTCGGTGCATATTCAATCGGTGGGCTCGTCTTCATAGAGGTTTTCGAAGCTTTGAAGGGTTTGAAACTTGAAATCGTTGCCGGTATACTTTTCTTTTCAGTTTTTGTTTACTACATGTTTGTTATTTGATGATCAATGTTCAGAAAAAATTTATTGGGTTAAAATATCTCCTGATGCTAGTTTTTTTAAAGATATGCGTTTGATGTACTTTTTCGATTAACAGTAGTTTGTATGGTGATTAGAGTTTTGAATAGATAAAAGTCTTTCAAGAAAATAATTTTTATTTTAAAGTGCTTTGTTTTGCTTAGAGTAATGATATAGTTTATTTGTAGGGTTTTGCATATTCTTAAACAAAAATGCAACGCATATTCATGACATTGTCATTGACTTATATGCACACATTTTTTGTGTTGATTATTGTATTGTAGTATTTTAAAATGAGTTTTGTTGGGAATAAAATGATTTTGATCTAGATACCAAAACCCCTGATTGATGATGTACAGATTAGTTGAGATATGCTCAAGTTATTGTTCAGGCAAGTTGTCCCAGAACACTTGAGTATGTAGAATGCTTAAGTTAAAAATCTCAGAAATGTTGTGAGATTTTAGAGTTCAGGATAGTTGTCCAATGCTATATGTTAGAAAGCTTGACATGTATTAAGTCTTGAGGCCAAAGTTGCTGAAGCATCAGGACAGCTGACCAAGTGGACAACCGGGCTGAAGAGATCAAGAACACTAAAGCTGTGCTCATAAATGCAAAAGATCAAGACAGTTGAAGTACAAATGACCAAGAGAATTGAATGTCAAAAGCTTACTGAAGACACATTCAATGAAGCACCTGAACCAAGCATTGAAGACTTAGAGCATTAAAGAGTGAAGCATTGAATGAATGTTGGAACATTCTAAAACAGCAGCAAGAATGTTCAGGGAGCTTGTCCCATCTGACCGTTGGTTGAGTGTAGATTCTGCCACAAATCAACCTTGGGAAGTGTGCTTATTTGGAAACTGTCACAAGTCATCTCAGCCGCATTTTTCAGAAGTCAACACATTCATTCAAGCAACCATTGAAGACCCCTTTTACACAGTGGATAAAACAAGTCAAGCTTCTTAGCCGTTTCAATGGTGCTGCAAATAGACATGTTTGAATTGCTATCTCTCCAACGGATAGTTGTTCAAATATGCCTATATATATACAGAAGTGATTAAAGGGAAAATTATCCAACTACAAGCTATCAAACTCATATTAAGCTTTCAAAGGAAACCAAGCTATTCTCAAGAATCCCAAGTTTCCTGAATCACTTCAAGTTAGCTAAGCCATTCTTTGTAAACATCCTTGCTTAGCATTGAGATATCCTAAGCCTTTACATCTGTTCTCATTGTAAAGGATATCTCTACTAGTTGGAACCAAACCTCAAACCTTATCTCATTTAGTGAAGAGAGTGTTTGTTGTAGAAGTGAGGAGTTAAGGACTGTTAGAGTGAAACACAGTCTTAACTCAGAGAGATTGAGCACTAGGACTCAGATTATCCTAGGGATCAAAACACTAAGAGAGTGTTGTTGATTAGTGCACCTTGGCACTATAAAACAAGCTAATTCCATTGTGAAGGAATTATCCTGTTCAATCAGGAAAAGTGGATGTAGGAGCTTGAGTCTCTGAACCACTATAAACTTGTGTCTCCCTTACTTACTGCATTCTCTATTGCATTCATATTCAAACATATTTTAAAGAGAAAACACTCAGTAAGTGAGAAAATCTGTTTTGGACAAAGTCCCTGATAACTGTCTTTTCAGAAATTAACTTGGAGTATTTCTTTAAGTCAAAGGCCAACCACATTCCGCACTTAGCAACTCTTTTAGATATCTAGCCAACTGATCACTCAATAGTAATCAGTAGGACAAGTATCTATCAAAGATCACACTCAGGCCAGTTGTAAGACAACCTGCCTGATAAGACCAGTTTTGTTAAAAAGAAAAGAATTTGCATACACAAGTGCATTCCCCCCCCCATACACTTGTGTTATACTCCACCAAGGACCAACAAGTGGTATCAGAGCAGGGGTTCATAGACCACTGCTTCTGAAAATCCAACTGATTTTCAAAATCAAATTTTCTGTGGTCACTGAACTGATCCAAATTTCTGAAAATTTTATCTGTGTTCATCTTATATTACATCCATTGAAATGGCTAACAATGCAGTTCCATGAGATGTTGTCAACACCATCAACAATATGGGTCCAAACCAAGTCAACCATATTTCTCATCACAAACTGCCAATGTTCTCAATTGAGAACTATGATTTCTGGAAGATCAGGATGAGAGCACATCTTGCTTGTCAGCATGATGAGATGCTTAAAGTCATCACCAGAGGGCCCTTCACATTCACCAAAGCAAATCCCAAGCTCACTGATGCCCAGAAAGCAGATCCAAGGGAGTTGCTGCCAAAGGATGAAGATGACTTTACAGCTGAGGAAAGAAAAAGGCACAACCTGAACTACATTGCAATGAACACACTGTACCAGACTATTCCAGATGCAGTGATGGGAAGAGTGTATCACTGCACATCAGCAAAAGAGATTTGGGATACCTTAGCACTTATGTGTGAAGGTACCCAAAAGATCAAGGAGAACAAACTTCAAGTGGCTATCCAAAAATATGAACAATTCTCTATGGAAGCCAATGAGACTATTGATCATCTTGATGGCAGGTTCACTGACATCATGAATGAGATAAACTCTCTTGGCAAGTTCTATGCCAAAAGAGAAGTTGCCTTGAAGATCTTAAGAAGTCTCACATCCAAGTGGGATATATACTCTGTCATGATGCAAAATACTAGCAATCTTGACAACATGCCAATGCAACAAGTATTTTCTGAACTCAAGGCATATGAGTTTGATCTCAACAGAAAGAAGGTGCATGAAGAGCCATCCTCCTCAAACAAAGGTGTTGCCTTCAAAGCTGCTGAAACAGAAAAGAAGATTACTGAAAGGTCCTCTCAATCTGTTTCAAAATCTGAAATAAAGGAGGAGCTGGCACTCATGGCTAGAAGATTTGAGAAGCTCAACTCCAAATTTGGTAGATACAAGAAGTTCTACCAAGATAACAGAACCAAAAGGAGATTCAGTTCTCCTGAACATAAATCAGAGGACAAAGTCTCTGATGAAAAGAAAGAAGACAGATATGCTGATAGAAAGAAATTCAGCAAAGGTGAACAATCATCATCAAGGAGGAAGGAGTCCTCAAGCAAGAAGAATGATGATGAAGATGTGTGTTACAACTGCCAAAAGAAGGGTCACTTTCAGTATGATTGTCCTGACCTTAGTGCCAAAGAAAGAAAGGAAAGGCAGAACAAAAGAGACAAGAGGCTGAACAGCAGGAAGGCTATGGTAGCTGGAGATTCAGCTAGTGAAGAGAGTGTCTACTCTTCTGATGATGGACTATTCTCCAACAGTGACAGTGATGATGACTGTCAAATGGCACTTGAAAATGATGAGGTATGTTCATCTTCTAGTTCTTCCAGTTCTTCAATTAACACACATGAGTCCAGTGAAATCCCCTTAAAACTCAACTTTGTAAAACTATTTGAGGATTTCACCAGACTAAGAGAAGTATGCAATATAGCACTTAGAGAAAATGAGCTACTGAATTCGAAAGCCCAAACTCCCAACCTTCCTGAACCTGAGCTTGACATTAAATCAACTGAGTTGTATCAGCAGATTGTGAGAGAACTTGAGGAAGTATCTCTCAAAGTCTCTGAACAACAAAAGTTGATTGATGATCAAGAGCTGGCCTTAAGGAAAAAGGATTTTGATCTTAGAATTCTTCAAGCAAAATTTGACAATCTCTCAAGTGAATTTGATACTCTAAAATTAAGTGAGGGGAGCTTAAAAATGAAAATGTCTGCCTTGAACAAATCTGCTAAGGCAATAGAGGAGATTCAAGGATTCCAAAGACCATTTGCTCAAAAGGGTGGATTAGGCTATAATCCATTTGAACCCTCACCTGGTCTTAGCATTGCTTCATCAAGCAATTCTAAGATGACTTTTGTAAGATCAGTGGCACAACAAAATGAAATAGAAGTAAATCAACCACTGATCAAGGATAAAGGTAAAGAAAGTTTTATACCAACTCTAGTGAACAATGTACCAAAACCCATACTCTTGGAAAAGGTTAAAGGCATTGCTTACAGGAGAAATGAGGTTCAGAAAGGAAGAACCAATGGAAGGTCAACCTATCTGAACCATCATTAGAGGAGTTGTCCAAAACCTGTTCAGAAAAGGCCAACTCAAATGAGGCAACCTCAACTGAATGGATTAAGGCCAATCCCCTCTGATAGGTATAAAACATTCAGGAAGCCTGGACCTTACTTGCCTAATGGAAAAGGCCATCCAAAACCTTATTCCCAAAAGTCTTACCAAGCTACACCTAAGCCTAATAACTTCAGGAGAAATGTCCCAAAGAAATTCACTAATTCTCCTGAAACTTACAAGGCTAACACTTATACACAGAGATCACCCAAGGCATTTAAGGGTCAAACTGTGTATGTAGATGTAAATGGAAACCAAGTCAGTCACTTTGAGTCAATCAGAGTTATCAGGCAGATTTGGATTCCAAAAGGTACAGCTAACCCTCTAGGACCCAACACTCAAAGGGTACCTAAATTTTGACTTTGCAGGGCTGCAAGGACCACAAGAAGAAGAGAAGCATCAACAAGAAAACATCATGGTACTTGGACAGTGGATGTTCAAGACACATGACTGGGAATAAAGAGCTTCTCTCAGAATTCATTGAAAAGGATGGTCCTTCAGTAACCTTTGGAGACAGCTCTCAAGGGATCACAAGAGGTTATGGTACATTAAACATTGGTAGTGTTAAAATTACTGATGTCTCATATGTCCTAGGCCTAAAATATAACTTGCTGTTTGTAAGTCAAATCTGTGATAAAGGTTTTTGTGTTGAATTTGCACCAAATGAATGTACTATCAAGAACAAATCAACATAACAGGTACTACTAACAGGGGTGAGAAAGGGAAATGTCTATTTTGCAGATTGGAGCAAAACCCCTGAACCAGTTTGTCTTGTTGCCAAAAGCACAAGTGAGCAAAGCTGGCTGTGGCACAAGAGACTGAATCACCTGAACTTCAAAACCATCAACAAGATTGCAAGAAACTCTCTAGTTAAAGGGCTGCCAAATCAAATGTTCACCAAAGAACACATATGCCAGCCGTGTCAGGAAGGAAAGCAGATCAAAGCTTCATTCAAAGGAAAGCCTGTCATCTCAACTGAGAGAGTTCTTCAACTACTGCATATGGATTTATTTGGGCCAATAATCCCAGTAAGTATAAATGGAAGAAAATATGCTTTAGTTGTTGTTGATGATTTTTCCAGGTACACTTGGGTAGTATTCTTGCTGAACAAAAAGGAGACCCAAGTCAAGTTACCAGAATTGATGACGAGATTGAGCAATGAAAAGGGCCTAAGCATTGTCAAGATCAGATCAGACAAAGGCACTGAGTTCATAAACTCATACATCAATGAGTACTGCAGCAAGAATGGCATCACACATGAAACTTCAGCAGCAAGAACACCTCAACAAAATGGGGTTGCTGAAAGAAGGAACAGGACCTTGAAAGAGGCAGCAAGAACATTGATTGCTGAATCCAAACTGCCTAAAAGGTTCTGGGCTGAAGCCATTAGCACTGCATGTCACACTCAAAACAGGTCCTTAATCACCAAAGGACAAGGTAAAACCCCATATCAAATATGGAAAGGTAGATTGCCCACTGTTGCTTATTTTCACATATTTGGTTGTAAGTGTTTCATTCATAATAATGGGAAGGAGCAATTGAAAGCTTTTGATAGCAAAGCTGATGAAGGAATATTTGTTGGATATTCACAAGTCAGCAAAGCTTACAGAGTTTACAATTGCAAAACCCTTATTGTGGAAGAAACACCTCATGTTGTGTTTGATGAGTCTATTAATGAGTTCAGGGATAGAAACCTGAATATTGATGAGATAACACAAAGAACAACCAGATCAAGGCTTCAAAGCAAGGAGACAGTGTTTGTAGATGTAGCCCAGCCTGAACTTCATGATTGTCAAAAACTGGACAACCTACCTAATGGCAATCAACCAGGAGCCAACCAACCTGAAGGTGATATTGAACTGATTGATCCAATCCCAGTTCAAAACCAGGTAACAACTACCAATGAAGAAGCAGGCAATGCTGAGGTAGTTAATGGATCCAATACTCAAGGGGGAACCAATGAAAATGTCAACTCATCTGACAATGAGGACAATAACCCTGAATATGATCCTGAGCTTGATCCTTCAATTAATTTTCCTGAATTTAATGAGTCTAGTGATCCAACCTCAGATGAGGACAATCCTCCTGAAGGGATCAGGTCTAGAAGGACTTGGTTGCAAGACCACCCAACTAGCCTGATACTTGGTAACCCAAGTGAAGGGATCAAAACTAGAAGGTTTCATGGAGAAAGTGCCTTATTTTGTTGTTTTCTTTCAGAAATAGAACCAGGAGATATTGAGGAAGCACTACAAGACACCAACTGGATCATAGCCATGCAAGAAGAGCTGAACCAGTTCACCAGAAATGAAGTATGGGAGCTGGTGGATAGGCCAACTCATCAAGATGTCATTGGAACCAAATGGGTGTTCAAAAATAAGAAAAATGAAAATGACATCATTGTGAGGAACAAAGCAAGACTGGTGGCCAAAGGATATTGTCAATCTGAAGGGATTGATTATGATGAGACTTTTGCTCCAGTGGCCAGACTTGAAGCAATCAGACTCTTCTTAGCATATGCAGCTCACATGAAATTCAAAGTGTATCAAATGGATGTGAAGAGTGCATTTCTCAATGGGGGTGCTCAAAGAAGAAGTTTATGTTGAACAGCCCCCAGGCTTTGAGGAAGGAAACAAGGTGTACAGATTGAAGAAAGCCCTCTATGGCTTAAAGCAAGCTCCAAGAGCTTGGTATGACACCTTATCACAGTTTCTTCTAGATCATGGTTTTTTCAAAGGCACTGTTGACAGAACTCTGTTCAGAATCAGTGAAGGAGATGATATCTTGTTAGTCCAAATCTATGTGGATGACATTATATTTGGATCTCCAAATGAGAAGATGTGTGAAAAGTTCTCCAAACTCATGCACAGCAAATTTGAAATGTCCATGATGGGATTGATGAATTTCTTCTTAGGACTTCAGGTCACTCAATCAAAGAAGGGGATATTCATCAATCAGGCCAAGTACACAAGGGACATGATCAAAAAATTTGGATGTGCTACAAGCATGCCAGTCAGAATTCCTATGAATACTAACTGGAAGATGGATCCTGATGAAGGTGGAGAGTCAACAAACTCCACTAACTACAGGGGAATCATAGGATCCTTACTATATCTCACTGCAAGCAGGCCTGACATCACATTTGCAGTTGGAGTGTGTGCAAGATTTCAGGCAAATCCAAAGAAGAGCCATCTTGATGCTGCCAAGAGAATCCTAAGATATCTCAAGGGATCTGAGAATCTTGGATTGTGGTATCCAGCTGATGACAACATTGAGCTCACTGGATATTCAGATGCTGATTATGGAGGATGCAGAATTGACAGAAAATCCACCTCTGGAACATGTCAATTCTTGGGCAGCAAGCTTATCTCATGGTTCTCCAAGAAGCAGAATACAGTTGCAACTTCAACAACTGAAGCAGAATATGTTGCAGCTGGAAGTTGTTGTGCTCAGATACTTTGGCTCAGGCAACAACTTAGAGACTACAAAGTCATCACAAATGAAGTGCCAATATTCTGTGACAACAATAGTGCAATTGCCATCTCACAGAATCCAGTGCTCCACACCAGATGCAAGCATGTGGACATCAAGCATCATTTCATAAGGGATCATGTGGAGAAGAAAGATATCAAGCTTGTCAAAATTCACACTGATAAGCAAAAAGCTGATATTTTGACCAAGCCTCTAGCTGAAGCAAGGTTCTTGGAATTGTCAGCTGAATTGGGGTTACTTGATCCAGGCAAGATGGAAAAATGAGGAAAGTAAGCTCATATGAAGGGGGAAGTTCATCAAAGTTGAACTTCAGCAAAGTTGACCAACCTCACTGAAGCTGTCAGCCAAAGAGGGAAACTCAGCAAGGTTGTCCCTATGATGTTCAGCAATGTTGGTCAGGGGATTTGTCCAAGTGGGACCCAGTCAGCAACTTTGGACCCACTCAGGCAAGTTCATCAGGCAGTTTGACCTACACAGAAACCAAAGCACACCTCAGGATGTTTGTCCGAGTTAATTAGATAATCATTGCTATTTTTAGCATTGATTAGACATTTAAGAGGTTTCTTGGTCCAAAAGTAGGCCATTTTAGGATGGAGTGTGCTATAAAGATCTTTACCACCAAAAAGGCAAATCAGCATTTAATGCAAAAATCTTAATTGGGATTTCATGAATTCTTGAGCCTTCATCAAGACCATTAATTTGCATTAAACTTCCATCAAACCGCCTCAATCCCATTACCACACATTATCCAATTGGTCATACTTATTACCCACGGTTAGTTTCTTTTAACCAACGGTTAATAAACTCCCCACATATATAAACTCCTCAGTTTTCACCACCATCCTTACGCACTCAAAATTTCAAAACCCTTAAGATTTTCTTCAAACTCTCAAACCTGCAACTCCTTTCCAACCTACCAATCTCTCATATTATCCATGGCACCTAAGATCAAGAGAGAAGAGCTTGTAGACTTCAATGATTCCTCCTTGGACATTGATTTCTCTTATCTTAGCAACCCAAATTCCCTTTGGTTTGAAAAGCTGGTAGCCTTTGATAGCCCAGACACAGAAGTTCAACAAGTCCTCCAATGGCTGCGGGAGGCAGGGCTAGAAAAGTTCCTTGGTACCAAGCCTGATTCATGCCTGAATCCATTCATGGCAGAATTCTTTGCCCATCTCAGATGGAAAGGGAAAAAGGGAGATGTGTGCACCAAGCTCACATATGCTGAAGAAGATGAAGTTGAAGAAAGCCAACACTCCATCATCTTCACTGTAGAGGATATAGATGCTAGCTTTGGGCTACCATCAGAAGGCCAGAATCCAGAATTGTACAAGGAAGGAGATGATCAGGAGTTCTACTACTCTTGGATGATAGAACCAAAGAAACTTGTAAGTGCTCAGAACAAGAACACTTTAAAGCTTCCTTACAGACACTTGTTTGATTGTGTTGTAAAAAGTCTGTTAAGCCACTCAGGGAGTGTTGAACAAATCAGTATGCCTAAGATGAGAGTGATGGCTGCTGTGATTGACTCTGCTGAGAAGAGAGTCAAGTTCAACTGGAAAAATTTCATTCTTGACAAGATAATGAATGAAAAATTCAAGTTTAAGGAGATGAAACACCACAAGGTGGTGGTTGAAGGAAGACTCCAATTTTGCACAAGAGCCAGTCTGCTCTTGGAAAGATTTGCTCATTACACCTATCTTCAAGCAAGGCCAAAGCCTTTTCCTGCACAAAAGGTGATGTTTAGAAAGCTGTCTTCAAGGACAGAAAAGAGAAAGCAGGAGGCTGCCTCCAAGAAAGCTGTTGCCACTGTTCCAGCAACCAGAGCCTCTCCAAGGAAAATGAAAGCACACTCACCCAAAATCCAGCCAAAGATGAAGAAGATGAAGCAGATTCTAAGTGAATCTTCCCCTGAAAGCATGTCAAGGAGTGGAGGAGCCACTTCTGAGGAAATTGAGAAGGTGGCTGAGGAAGGAGTCAACCCTCCTGAAGAGGGTGAAGTATTCAGAGAGATTGTCCCACTACAACCTGAGACAATCACAGAATTCAGAGACCTTGACCAGCCAACAAGGTATGAAAGGAGAAGAAGAATCATCAAGACTTCTGAGAAGCAGAGGATGATGGAAGAAGAAAAGAAGGAAAAAGAGTTTTTCAAGGAGATTAGACAGGCAAGCAAGTATAACTCCAAGTCAAAGTCAAAACCCAACAGCCCTGAAGCCAACTCCCCTGATATTCAATCTAGAAGAATATCTCCAAGGCAAGAAGAAGAGGAGTGCAAGACTCCTGAAGATGCCCCAATCATTGCCAAAAAGGCTTACTCTCCTGAAGGTGCACCTGATAGAATAGGTCTTGATGTGCTGGCAGATTTGGTCAATCTTGAAGATAGACCTTTTTCCCCCCTTGATCCAAGACTTCTCTCATATACCAAACTTCTTGAAACTGCTATTCAAGAAGGTGATCAAGTTGTTTTCCCACCCATTCCAGCCATTCCAATTACCTCTTCAGGCACAATGCTCTCAAAAGCACCTGAATCCCAACTTGTTTTGACCTCTCCTGAACCCAACCCTACTGAACCCAACTTACCTGAAATTCAGCCAAGCTTACCTGAATCCCAATCCAACTTTCCTGAATCCCAAACCAACTCTTCTGGAGATGATAGTGGTGAAGAGTACACCTATGAGGGAATGTTGAGGCAGATTGCAAGAGCCAATGTGGATGAATTATATCCAGGATTGAAGGCATATCCCAGGCTGCAACAACAGTTCTATGATCTCAGAGCACTTGTTGAGATCAAAGATAGAACTATTGTGGAAATAGCTTAGGCTATTCAGGATAAGGGTGCCAACTGGTGGCAGGTTGAGGAAAATAGGCTGCTACATTTTGCAAATGTAAAGAAGACCAGTGCATTAACCACTGAGGCCCTATTTTGCACCATTGTTCATGAGAAGGTGCTTGCTGAAAGAGAGAGAATAGCACAAGGAATCAAGCATCCTGACAGCCCATCTGATGATGATGATCACACCAATCCCAATCCCCCAGGCCTCAACTCAGCTCAGGTACATTACTTGACCTTTCATTCTGTGAAGGACTCTGATCATTCAGAGGAGTTGACCAAAGATGGTAACTCAGTCCAAGATGCATTGGCCAAGGATGGTTCTTCTGAACCTGAGGCACAGCTTGACAATGCTGAGATTTCCATGGGAGAAGCTAGTTTGGCTAAAGCCTCATCAATGTCAGGCAAGTTGGACATTGACCAGCCTTTAGTCATTCAGGATGACTCAGTGGCCTTGGGATGCCCAAGCTCTGTGATCTCCCAACAACTGCCCTCTGTGGATCCTGTTGAGGATATGGAGGTGTCAGGTTTAGGCATTGAAGGAGTTGAAAAGGCTGATAGTGCTGAAAAATCAGAGGGAGATGATGGTGAGGATTGTGTGATTACAGTTTCCTTGAGTGCACCACAAATAGAGGGTGAGGAAGTAGAAATATTGGGTGCAGCCCAATATGAGAGTCAGACTATTCTTCAAGTCAAATCTGAACTTGATGAATCCCTTGGTGAAAGGAGGCCTGATTCTCCAGTGAATGTGAGTCTATCTCTTGAGAATAAAGAAGAAAAGAATATAGTTGAAAATAAGAGAGAAGGTGCTGATGTATCAGACCTTATGGGAGAAAAAGAAATTGAGGGAGATGAGGGAGTTTTTACTAACACTATTAGTTTTGCAGATTCTGTTGCTGTCACTCTTGAGCAAATTTTTGCAGATGCCTCCCTGACAAATATACCAGTTGATGCTGACACTGATCTTGAAGCAGTTTCAGCAAATGTGTCCACACTTAACCAGATCTACTTTGAACAAGCCAACACCTCTGAGGCTCACTTTCAAATTGCTACTCAGACTGCATCCATCATTGAAGAGCAGTCAGAGAAGTTGGACACACTGGTCAGGGAAGTTGAGAAGGCTCATGCAACAACTGTTGATACCTTAGATGGCCAAGGCAAGACTCTAGCCTCTGTGGAGATGAGGCTAACAGGGTCAGAAGAAGTGATATTGCCCACTCTTGATGCAAGAATATGTGGAGTTGAAACTGGACTGCAAACAGTTTCAACTGAAGTGACTAAAGCCAAGGATGCTATGGGTAAATTCACAAGAACAGTGAAGAAAGAACAGCAGGGTCTCAAAGATTTGTACAAGCATAATGTGAAAGCCTTGAGAAAGACAATCAAGGATGCTTTAAGGCAGAGGACAACAGCCCAGAGAAAGAAGGCAGAAGAGTTGAAAGCTGCACTGGTGAAGGAGGCTGCTGAGAAATTCACTGTTGAACTCATGGCCAAAGTGTCTGATCAAGTTGTGGCCAACCTCACTGATCAACTTCAGGCCAAACTTGATCAATCACTGAAAGCCACATTGGATGCCATTGTTTCCCAAAAGATGAAGCCTGTTCACACCTTCTTGAGCATGGCAGATGATAAAATGCAAAACATTCATGATGAGAATGTTTATCTACTGCAGGAGTTGAAGTCCCTCACTCAGGCCCACTCACACCTCTCAGTCTCAATGAGTGAACTAAAGCCCCAGTGTTTTGATAATGCCAAAAAGGGGGAAAGAGAGAGAGCAAGGGCAAAGGGAACCTTGGTGATTGGTGAATCTAAGGGAAAAGAGAAGGTCCCTGAGATTGAGGAGGAAGCAGTAGAAGACATTGGGAAAGGCAAAGGCCCAATGAATGTTGAAAATTTGACTGAGGAAGAGCAGATTCAAATAGCTGTCAAGGAGTCCATGATGTCAGCTATGGAAAGTCAGGCAAGAAAGCTTCAAAGGCCAGGTGGTGAGTCTACAGGACTTGAACCTAAAGAGAAGGCTGCTGAAGTAAGGGGGAAGGTGACAAGATCATCTGAAAGAAAGAGGAAGGAACTGCAAGCCTTTAATGATTTCCCAACCAGCCTGACTTTGCCATCAGAATTTCAGTCTGATGAATCTACTCCAGTAAGGCAATCAAAAAGATTGAAGAAAGCAGCCAAGCTGCCTGCCATTGAAGAAGAAGAGGTTATAGAAGAAGTCCAGGACAGAATGCCTGAAGTTGGTGTGCCCAAACTTGCTGATGATCCCTCTAAATTGTTTGAAGAAGGTTTTGGAAAAGATCCAGAAACCCAAGAGAAGCTAGCTCTTCAGAGAGCTAAAGAGAGGATGGAGCAATTGGTTGAGGCCAACAAGGCAAGGGATGAAAGAAGGGCAAATTTCAAAGCCCCAAGAAGGAGAGCTTCATACAGAAGACTCAAACCTCAAATGCTGCAAAGATGGGACACTCAGTACCCTCACCATGATAAGTGGGTTCCAATCTCACTGAATGATGCATGGAAGGAGGCCAAGAGAAGTTTTGTATATGACTTTTATGTCATTGGGAAGTGGCTTGGAGAGAGTGTGGATGAAGTCTTTGTCCAGTTCATGTTTGAGAATCATAGGGACCTCTACCAAAAGCTGTTTGCAGCAGCTGATATGGCAAGAGTGGAGTTCAAGGCCCCTGGTCCAATTCTGTACATGCCTCCTAAGTTCAATGGGAACTTGATCGATGAGGGAAAGATTCTGGAGGAGTTCATCAACATCATGAAGATGGAGAAGATGAAGATATGCCCTAGAGGCTCCAACAAGGATGTTTGGGAGCTGAAGAAAAGGGTCTGGGCTCAATATGGCATTGCTCCCCAAGATGATGGAACCCTCTGATGGATAAGTTTATCTCTTCCCTATCTTTGCCTATGATTGATGTTATTTGTTGTTATTCTGTTTTCTTGTATCAGTTAGTATGTCCTTTGAATTTTCTGACCTGTAATGCTTGATAATATATAAAAGGACCACTGATTTTCTATCAAGAGATAACAACTCATTATCTCAACTAACCTGACATTACATATTTACTTGATTTATTGTGCTAACAGTTTCTTTCAGGAAAGTTGACCAGTTCATTCATCCTGAAGGTAAAGTATAGTATAAGTCAAGGTTCCTTTGTAATAGGTTTTGGCATCATCAAAAAGGGGGAAATTGTTGGGAATAAAATGATTTTGATCTAGATACCAAAACCCCTGATTGATGATGTACAGATTAGTTGAGATATGCTCAAGTTATTGTTCAGGCAAGTTGTCCCAGAACACTTGAGTATGTAGAATGCTTAAGTTAAAAATCTCAGAAATGTTGTGAGATTTTAGAGTTCAGGATAGTTGTCCAATGCTATATGTTAGAAAGCTTGACAGGTATTAAGTCTTGAGGCCAAAGTTGCTGAAGCATCAGGACAGCTGACCAAGTGGACAACCGGGCTGAAGAGATCAAGAACACTAAAGCTGTGCTCATAAATGCAAAAGATCAAGACAGTTGAAGTACAAATGACCAAGAGAATTGAATGTCAAAAGCTTACTGAAGACACATTCAATGAAGCATTTATTGCCAATCATGCCTGAACCAAGCATTGAAGACTTAGAGCATTAAAGAGTGAAGCATTGAATGAATGTTGGAACATTCTAAAACAGCAGCAAGAATGTTCAGGGAGCTTGTCCCATCTGACCGTTGGTTGAGTGTAGATTCTGCCACAAATCAACCTTGGGAAGTGTGCTTATTTGGAAACTGTCACAAGTCATCTCAGCCGCATTTTTCAGAAGTCAACACATTCATTCAAGCAACCATTGAAGACCCCTTTTACACAGTGGATAAAACAAGTCAAGCTTCTTAGCCGTTTCAATGGTGCTGCAAATAGACATGTTTGAATTGCTATCTCTCCAACGGATAGTTGTTCAAATATGCCTATATATATACAGAAGTGATTAAAGGGAAAATTATCCAACTACAAGCTATCAAACTCATATTAAGCTTTCAAAGGAAACCAAGCTATTCTCAAGAATCCCAAGTTTCCTGAATCACTTCAAGTTAGCTAAGCCATTCTTTGTAAACATCCTTGCTTAGCATTGAGATATCCTAAGCCTTTACATCTGTTCTCATTGTAAAGGATATCTCTACTAGTTGGAACCAAACCTCAAACCTTATCTCATTTAGTGAAGAGAGTGTTTGTTGTAGAAGTGAGGAGTTAAGGACTGTTAGAGTGAAACACAGTCTTAACTCAGAGAGATTGAGCACTAGGACTCAGATTATCCTAGGGATCAAAACACTAAGAGAGTGTTGTTGATTAGTGCACCTTGGCACTATAAAACAAGCTAATTCCATTGTGAAGGAATTATCCTGTTCAATCAGGGAAAGTGGATGTAGGAGCTTGAGTCTCTGAACCACTATAAACTTGTGTCTCCCTTACTTACTGCATTCTCTATTGCATTCATATTCAAACATATTTTAAAGAGAAAACACTCAGTAAGTGAGAAAATCTGTTTTGGACAAAGTCCCTGATAACTGTCTTTTCAGAAATTAACTTGGAGTATTTCTTTAAGTCAAAGGCCAACCACATTCCACACTTAGCAACTCTTTTAGATATCTAGCCAACTGATCACTCAATAGTAATCAGTAGGACAAGTATCTATCAAAGATCACACTCAGGCCAGTTGTAAGACAACCTGCCTGATAAGACCAGTTTTGTTAAAAAGAAAAGAATTTGCATACACAAGTGCATTCCCCCCCCCCCCATACACTTGTGTTATACTCCACCAAGGACCAACAAGTTTAATCAATCTATTGAAGTGCTCAATCGCATATACACGGTATATTGTTAGAATCAGAAAATTATTCTTTGCATATTCAATAAGTGGGTTATCGCAAAAGAAATTTATGATTTTTTTATATTATTTTTTTCAAAAGTATGGGTTATAGCAGAATAAATTATTTTAATTTAAAAACCATATTGCATCGCATATACACTAAATTTTAGAACCAGTTAGGGTTATCCGTGTTTTCTGGAGCTATGAACATGTGTATATGTTATATACATAGTCTATGTATCTGTAAGAAGTGTTTGCATGTGTATTTATCTAAGTACATATGTTCAGATGGTAAGGGAGAAAAAAGGTGGGATACAAGTTAAAGAAGGTGGAAGAAATATCAAAAAGAAAAGATCTAAGAAAGTTGTTAGGGGATCTGCAAGTAAGTGCTCATTATTATATTACATTTAGATATGGTTGTTATGCAGTGGTGGTTTAAAGTAACATTAAGTATAGGTGAATGCGATTTTTGAAACTTGCATTATATTATATGGAATATGTTTCTAATTCTTTATTTTCTTTCTATTTTCTTAAGGAAAAAGGAATAAAAATGTCACCTTTAAGGTCATAAATGACAAGGGAAAGGTTTGATAGTATCACTTTCTTAAACTGGACTTATGTAGTGTACTATATTACATTTTATTCATAATATATATAACTCAAACTTAAATTTGTTATTCAATATCAGGTAAAAAGCAAAGGTTTATGTGTTGCATGCTATTATCGGACGATTCAGGTGATGTTCATATATTGTACTGTTGTTTGTGTTTTGTAGCCTTGATAAATACATGATATTGTATTACATCTATTAATATTTATACATATATTGATAGATTTTGAGAGTGAGGTTGAGATGGAGGTAGACAAAGATGAAGACATAATCTCTGTTTCTGAAGGTAAAATTAATTCTATTTTTAATCAGGATTGTTGTTGTTTTTTATGTTCCTATAGTTCCTATCTTAATTATAAATTAAAATTATATGAATTGACATGTGCAATTCATATTTCAGACTCAGATATCGGAGAATGCGGTAGAAAAAAACGTAGACAGTTGAAGTTGAATAGAAGAAAAGCGATGAAATTTTTTGGTGGAGAGTACTATTTCGTTCTAATATGCGTACATGCTTCAAAGAAATGTTGTGTTTGAGGTTTACGGATATGCACTATCAGGAAATGAAACTAACACCTTTCTGGTTCTTATTAGAAGCTATTTTAAAAAATGGAAGTGAGGAAATGATCACTAACTGCAGTAAATATGAGGAAGATGTGAGACAAATTGTTACGAATTATGACAAGGTTTCAGGTTGTTTCTTAATTGGATCAGAAAAGTTGGATTTGAATAGAATTGATGCAGAGCTTATATTGGGATTAACATCAGGTATCGAAAAGTTACAATTTAGAGTTGATAATTATAGGCACCCTGAGTGGATTAAGAGATGCTTCAAAGAGGAGATTTTGAACAAAAAGCCTAACCCATATTTATACCGTCCAATGATAAAGAACAAGATTCAAGAAACTAGTATGTATAATGCTGTGTATTTCCTTTTTTACCTGACACAATTATGTATGTATGATATCCGTTTTGAAATTCATAAATATATATTGTGTGTATTGTACGCCACTAAAAAATATAACAAAACGAACATGCATATATATGATGAATGTACGCATATACATTGATATGCAATAAAGGACATATATGCGTTGCATAAGACAATTATGTGTAATGCATACACGAGCGATTACTTTGTATATGCAGTGAATATATTCAAGTACCATGATTATCCATTGCATACTGAGTAAATAATTGCATATACTGAACATAACATCGAATGATTATAATATGCAGTTGTCTTAGTCACTTGGAAAAATTTGCTAAATATATAGACAAAAAATAATAGATAAAAAGGCGATGGGATAATGTCTTCATATTTATTCATGGAATAATTAAATAAAAATGTTGATAAATTTTTCATACTGAGTATTACAGAATCTGAAATAAAATATTTGAAAATTGATTAAACAATAAATTGTTTATATTCATAGAGTAGACTAAAAGAAAAAGCCACATGAATAATACAAAATATTCATTACGAAACAAATTTAAGCAATAGTTTATTGAGCAATAAACTATATCTAATCTAATTCTAATTCAATGGTAGATAATTATCACGTCTGTTCCAAAAACTACAGCACACATTAAGGGATCATGTCGACCTTTCTTACCACATATAGAGCAGTTTGTAGGCTTGACACGACGAAACTCACCGTACGACATAATTCTTTTTTGTCTTGGTCTACCGGGAGGTTTATTCAGAATAGGTGGAAGTACTTTTTCACTGTCCATCGTCGGCTTCCATTCGTATTTCTCGGTTTTTGGAACTGGCATGAGATCAACTTTATAGCATTGTTTGTAATTTGATACCATGAAGGATTCTTCAACAACATTGAAAATAGAGGAGCAGTATCTCTTAATAACAACAACATCATGAGCGCATGGGAATCCCGTTACTTTCCATTGGAAACATGTGCAGAATTTCTGGTCTAGATCAACCGTGACTGATGTCTTTGAAGCTACTTGAAAATGTCCATTGGGGTAGACTGTGACCCTCCACGATGCACTGATGTTTGCATGTTCGTTCCAGAGGTCTTCCTTGGAAGGAACCAATAAACCATACCAATTACTACTGGTTATTCTCCTACCCACAAACCATTGTGATAATTTAGACCTTATTGAATCAATCATATGAGTAATCGGTAATCCCCTGGACTCTCGTATCCAGGAATTGAAAAGATTCAGTCGAATTCGAAGTCATTTCACCATATCTCTTGATGCTAGGTGAATGAGAAACATCCCAGTGAGAATAAGGCAAATCCTCAAGCCATATTTCCGCAATTCGACCACCAACCTCTTTGAATTTCTTAATCTTCTCGTCGAATATGCGTACATTGGGTTTGTATGCGCATTGCTTGAAGAGGTCCGCCATATTTTCACGGTGCTGCGTATTCCACCCCCTCCATATCTGCCCTTGAGATTCATAATCAAATGGAATAAACAATAGAAATGTGGAGGGTGATCCCATACATCATAAAAGGCTGACATGAGACCTGTGTTCCTATCCGATATAAATATGATCTGTTTGGGATGGAATATGCAATCTTTGATCTTGTTCAGAAACCATGCCCAATTACTTTTATTTTAAGCAGATACCACAGAAAAAGCAACAGAGAATAATCCTACATTGACATAAACTGAATTTATTATTCGCAATAAAGAATTGAATAATATATTAGGTATGAATAAAATCTTCAAAAAAATTCGGAAGTTAATATACTTAAAAACACAGAGCATAAAACTATATAATTTAATATTTGACTAAATGAAACATACTGTTATCTCCATCTTTAGTAGTAACAACAAGTAACACTCCTTTTGCCCTCCCTTTCATGAAAGTTCTGTTAATAAATAACATAGGTCTACAGTGTTTAAATCCTTCTTTACAAGCATAAAGAGAAATAAAAATTCTTTCAAAATGGTGAGTAGTGCTATCTATCTCCAAATCAACTATACTGCCAGGATTCGTGTGTTTTACAACATCACTATACAAACGAAGTTGATCGTAGGATTCATCATAACCTCCAAAAATGTCATCCCTCGCTGCTTCTACACCGCGCCAAGCTTTATAGTAAGGAATTTCAAAACCGTAATCCACATTAATTCCATCAATAATATTCTTACCTTTAATGTTTGGATTGAACTTCACACTCTCTATTACAAGTTCTTTAATAATCTTTGTCTCAAACCTACCCTTCTCACCATCTAATAGATTTCCTACACATGTGTGTACTAGATTAGCTTTGTGAACAATGAATCCATTCTTCAAGGGAGACTGTTAGGTATGTAAACTTGAAATTCAATTTGGTACAGTACTTTATGAGCTCAATTCTAAACTCAGGAGCACCACCAGCAAACGTAGCTCCAACTTTCATTAAATCAGTCTAGTGATCACATAAATAGGACTTCTTCTTCTCAGGTGGGCATATATCAAACAGGGGTAATCTACCCAATCCAACAAATTCATTACTCACGGAATTTTAAGACTCAGTCAAAGTATTATACTTATTAGGCTGATTGTTTGAAATTCTATCTAAGGATTATTTTTGCGGATTGTTGACAATAATATCTGCATTGACATCAAAACTTTATCTAGCATCGACGGTTAATGTTTCAATACTATCAGATTGACTGACACCTAGTCCTATATCATCAATAGATATATTCACTAATTGTTCTGATGCCATTCTGCAGTACTCTATCAGACCATTCAAATCAGAGTCACAGTCTAAACAACAATTCTTAATTCCACATACAGAGTAAATAAACGAATGGTTACCTGACGATATAGCAGGCCACTTCCTATTGATCCCATCAAAAATATGTTGAAAAGATGTGGCTTCTGTAATTGGAATCAATTTGCTCCTGCCTTCGAAAATCAATCTCAAAGATGATGGATGACTCCATTGTTTGCAGAATTAGACGATTTTTTCCCCTAATTTTTTTTCAACAATTGTTATCTAAAACGCACAAAAACCGTAACAATATATGCAGAATGATTAACAATAAAAACCAGGCTGATTGTTTAACAACACGACTGCATAATAGTGGAAGATTATAAATTGAATATCACCAAAAATAAATGTAGTTATTCACAAAGTTCCATGAAAACGCATATGCCAATCGCCAGGAAATCTTTGGTGTAATTTTGGTACGTTGCATCGATGGAAACTAATTCAAATTTTGGAAATTGTTTGACCGCATGCGAGAAGACACCCTACGATTTGAATTGAATTCAAATTAGATTGAATTCAAACATGGAAGGTTGTCTCAAATTAGTATCAAATTCTTTTCTTTTCAGACAATTTGGTCTTATCAGGAAGGTTGTCTCACAACAAGCCTGAGTGTGAACCTCAATAGATACTTGTCCTACTGATTACTATTGAGTGATCAGTTGGATAAATATCTAAGTGAGTTGCTAAGTGCGGAATGTGGTTGGCCTTTTCTTGAAAGAATACTCCAAGTTAATTTCTGAAAATACAGAGATCAGGGACTTTGACCAAAACAGATTTTCTTACTTTACTGAAATAAATTCTTTGAAATATGATTGAATGTAAGTGCTATAAAGAATGCAGTAAGTAAATGGCACACAATTTATAGTGGTTCAGACACTCAAGCTCCTACATCCACTTTCCCTGATTGAACAGGATAATTCCTTAACAATGGAATTAGCTTGTTTTATAGTGCCAAGGTGCACTGATCAACAACACTCTCTTAGTGCTTTGATCCCTAGGATAAACTAAGTCCTAGTGCTCAATCTCTCTGAGTTAAGACTGTGTTTCACAATAACAGTCCTTAACTCCTCACTTCTACAACAAACTCTTTCTTCACTAAATGAGATAAGGGTTTGAGGTTTGGTTCCAACTAGTAGAGATATCCTTTACAATAAGAACAGTGTAAAGGCTTAGGATATCTCAATGCTAAGCTTTGGATATTACAAAGATTGGCTTAGCTATTTGAAGTTATCAGGAAACTTGGGATCCTAAAGAACAACTTTGGTTTCCTTTGATTGCTTGATGATAGTTTGATAGCAAGTAGTTGGATACTTGAATCCTTTGATCACTTCTGAATTTATAGGCAAATTTGAACAACTTACCGTTGGAGAGATAGCAATTCAAACTTGTCTATTTGCAGCACCATTGAAACGGTTATGAAGCTTGGCATCCTTTTATCCACTGTGTAATAGCTTCTTCAATGGTTGCTTGAATGAATGTGTTGACTTCTGAAAAATGCGGCTGAGATGACTTGTGTCAGATTCCAAATATGCACATTTCCCAAGGTTGATTTGTGGCAGACTCTACACTCAACCAACGCTCAGATGGGACAACTCCCCTGAACATTCCTGCTGCAAACTAGAATGTTCCAACATTCATTCAATGCTTCAATCTTTAATACTTCTAAGTCTTCAATGCTTAGTTCAGGCTTGATGGTAATAAATGCTTCAATCAATGTGTCTTCTGTGAGTCTAGCATTCAATGCTCTTGATCATTTGCACATCAATTGATCTGATCATTTGCATTCAATGAGCATTGCCTTATCACTCTTGATCTTTTCAGCCATGTTGTCCACTCAGTCAGCTTGTCCTGTAAACTCAGCAAGTTTGACCTAAAGTAAAGTACTTAACATTTATCAAGCTGCCTAACATTCCAGCTTTGGACAACTATCCTGAACTATAAATCTCACAACATTTCTGAGATTTTGACTTAAGCATTTCTACTTACTCAAGTATCCTGAGACAACTAAACTGATCTCACTTGAGTATATCTCAACTAATCTGAACATCATCAATCAGGGGTTTTGGTATCTAAATTAAAATCATTTTACTCCCAACAATTTCCCCCTTTTTGATGATGCCAAAACTTATACTAGACTTTACCTTCAGGATGAGTGATCTGGTCATCTTTCCTGAAAGAAACTGTTAGCACAATAAATCAAGTAAATATGTCATGTCAGGTTAGTTGAGATAATGAGTTGTTATCTCTTGATAGTAACATAGTGATACTTTCATATATGGCATAGAACATTACAGTGCAGAAAATTAATCAAGGACTCACTAAACTGATACAAATGAAATCAGGATAACAACAACCAATAAAATCATAAAAAGATAGGGAAGGAATGAGCTTATGCTTCAGAGAGTTTCATCATCCTGAGGGGCAATTCAATACTGAGCCCAGACCCTCTTCTTCAATTCCCAGATATCCTTATTGGTTCCTTTAGGGCCAGGCTTCATCTTCTCCATCCTCATGATTGAGATGAACTCTTCCAGAATATTTTCTTCATCAATTAAGTTCCCATTGAACTTTGGAGGCATGTACAGAATGGGACCAGGGGCCTTGAACTCAACTCTTGCCATTTCAGCTGCTGCAAACAGCTTCTGGTATAGGTCCCTATGGTTTTCAAACATGAACTGCACAAACACCTCATCAACACTCTCTTCAAGCCATTTTCCTATGACATAAAAGTCATACACAAAGCTTCTCTTGGCCTCCTCCCATGCATCATTCAGTGAGATTGGCACCCACTTATCATGGTGAGGGTACTGAGTGTCCCATCTTTGCAGCATCTGAGGCTTGAGTCTCTTGTATGATGTCCTTCTCCTTGGTGCTCTGAAGTTTGCCCTTCTCTCATCTCTTGCCTTGTTGGCCTCAACCAACTGATCCATCTTTTCCTTAGCTCTCTGAAGAGCTAGCTTCTCCTGTGTCTCAGGATCCTTTCCAAATCCTTCTTCAAACAACTTCGAAGGATCATCAGCAAGCTTGGGCATTCTGACTTCAGGCTCTTTGTCCTGTACTTCTTCTTCAGCTTCTTCTTCTTGGATTTCAGGCAACTTGGCTGCTTTCCTCAACCTCTTTGATTGCCTCAGTGGAGTTGACTCTTCAGATTGAAATTCAGATGGAAGGGTCAGGCTGGTTGGGAATTCATTGAATGCTTTCTCCTTTCTCTTTCTCTTAGAGGCTCTGGTCACCTTCCCCCTTACCTCAACAACCTTCTCCTTGGGGTCAAGGCCTGCAGACTCACCACCAGGTTTCTATTGCCTTCTTGCCTGACTTTCCATCACTGAAATCATAGATTCCTTGACTGCAATCTGGATCTGCTCTTCTTCAGTCAGATTTTCAACACTCATTGGGCCTTTGCCTTTCCCAATGTCTTCTTCTTCCTCCTCCTCAACTTCAGGGACCTTTTCCTTTCCCTTGGATTCACCAATCCTCAAGGTTCCCTTTGCCCTAGCTCTCTCTCTTTCCCCCTTTTTGGCATTATCAAAACATTGGGGCTTCAATTCGCTCATAGTGACATAGAGATGTGAGTGAGCATGAGTGAGGGACTTCAATTCCTGCAGCAAATACACATTCTCATCATGAATGTTCTGCATTTTGTCATCAGCCATACTCAAGAATGTGTGGACGGGCTTCATTTTCTGAGCAACAATAGCATCCAGTGTGGCTTTTAGTGATTGATCAAGTTTGGCTTGCAGTTGATCAGTGAGGTTGGCCACAACTTGATCAGACACCTTGGCCATCAGTTCCATTGTGAACTTTTCAGCAACCTCTTTCACCATAGCAGCCTTGAGCTCCTCAGCTTTCCTTCCTTGAGCTGCTGTCCTCTGCCTCAATGCATCCTTTATTGTCCTTCTTAAAGCCCTCACATTGTGCTTGTAAATATCTTTGAGGCCTTGCTGCTCTTTGTTTATTGTCTTAGTGAACTTTGCCATTGCATCCTTTGCCTTGGTTACCTCTGTTGAAACTGTTTGCAGTCCAGTTTCAACACCACAAATCCTGGCATCCAAAGTTGGCAAAATCACTTCTTCTGATCCTGTAAGCCTCATCTCCACAGAGGCTAGAGTTTTGCCTTGTCCATCAAGGGTATCCACTGTTTCAGCATGTGCCTTCCCAACTTCCCTGACCAGATTGTCCAACTTCTCTGACTGTTGCTCAATGGAGGTTGCAGTCTTTGTTGCAATTTGCAAGCCAGCCTCAGTTGCATTAGCTTGCTCAAAGTATATCTTGTTCAAAGTGGACACATTTGCTGAAATTCCTTCAAGATCAGTATCAGCATCAACTGGAATGTCAGTGAGGGAAGCATCTGCAAAAATTTGTTCAATTGTAACAGCCACTGAATCTGCAAAACTCAAAGGGTTAGTTAAAACACCCTCAACACCCTCATTCTTTTCTTCTCCCATTAGGTCTGATACATCAGCACCTATACTCTCATTTTCAACTAAGTTCTTTTCTTCATTCATATCAGATGGACTCACATTCACTGGAGAATCAGGCCTCCTTTCACCAAGGGATTCATCAAGTTCAGATTTGACTTGAAGAATAGTCTGACTCTCATATTGGGCTGCACCCAATATTTCTACTTCATCTCCCTCTAATTTTGGTGCACTCAAACTGCCAGTAATCACACAATCCTCACCATCTCCCTCTGATTTTTCCATGCTAATATCCTTTTCAACTCCTTCCATTCCTAATCCTGACACCTCCATATCCTCATTAGGATCCATATAGGGCAGTTGTTGGGAGATCACAGTGCTTGGGCATCCCAAGTCCACTTAGTCATCCTGAATGACTAAAGGCTGGTCAATGTCCAATTGTCCTGACATTGATGAGGCTTTAGCCAAACCAGCTTCTCCCATGGAAGTCTCAACATTGTCAAGCTGTGCCTCAGGCTCAGAAGAACCATCCTTGGCCAATGCATCTTGGACTGAGTTACCACCCTTGGTCAACTCCTCTGATTGATTAGAGTCCTTAATTGAATGATAGGTCAAGTAATGTACCTGAGCAGAATTGAGGCCAGGAGGATTGGGATTGGTGTTGTCATCATCATCATCATTGTCATCAGAGGTGCTATCAGGATGCTTGATTCCTTGTGCAATTCTTTCTCTCTCAGCAAGCACCTTCTCATGGACTATTGTGCAAAACAGGGCTTCAGTGGTCAATACACTGGACTTCTTTACATTTGCAAAATGTAAGAGCCGGTTTTCTTCAACCTGCCACCAGCTAGCTCCCTTATCCTTGATAGCTTGAGCTATCTCCACCATTGTCTTATCCTTGATCTCAACAAGTGCCCTGAGATCATAGAACTGTTGTTGCAGCCTAGGATAATCCTTCAATCCTGGATATAGCTGATCCACATTAGCCTTGGCAATCTACCTTAGCATCCCCTCATATGTATACTCTTCATCACTACCAACTCCATCAGAAGAGTTGGCTTGGGATTCAGGGGGGTTGGATTGGGGCTCAGATAGGTTGGGTTCAGAAGGATTGGGTTCAGATGAACTTAAAAAAATTTGGGACTCATGTGCTTTAGAGAGCAATGTTCCTGAGGAGGTAATGGGAATGGCTGGAATGGGTGGATAAACAACTTGATCACCTTCTTGAAGAACAGTTTCAAGAAGTTTGGTATTGGAGAGAAGTCTGGGATCAAGTGGGGAGAATGGCCTATCCTCACTTTCAACCAAATCAGCCAGGACATCAATACCTGTCCTATCAGGAGCACCTTCAGGAGAGTAAACTTTCTTGATCACAATTGGGGCATCTTCAGAAGTCTTGCACTCCTCTTCTTCATGCCTTGGTGATATTCTTTGAGATTGAATATCAGGAGAGTTGGTTTCAGGGTTGTTGGGCTTTGACTTTGACTTGGAGTTAGACCTACTTGCTTGTCTAATCTCCTTGAAGAATTCCTTCTTCTTTTTCTCTTCCTCCATCAACTTCTGCTTCTCAGAAGTTTTGATTATCCTTCTCCTTCTCTTTGACCTTGTTGGCTTCTCAAGGTCTCTAAACTCTGTTACAGATTCAGGCTCCAGAGGGACAATTTCCCTGACTTCTTCACTTTCTTCAGGAGGATTGACTCCTTCTTCCTCCACTCTATCAATTTTCTCAGAAGTGGCACCTCCACTTCTAGATTGGCTTTCAGGGGAAGATTCACTGAGAATCTGTTTCATCTTCTTCATCTTGGGCTGACTCTTTGTTGGTTGAGCTTTCCTCTTTCTAGGAGATGACCTGATAACTGGTGCAACAGCCAATGCCTTCTTGGATGCTGCCTCTTGCTTCCTCTTCTCAGTCTTTGAAGACAGCTTCCTAAACATCACTTTCTGGGCAGGAAAAGGCTTTGGCTTGGCTTGGAGGTGAGTGTAGTGAGCAAATCTTTCCAAAAGCAGGCTTGCTCTTGTGCAAAATTGAAGTCTCCCATCCACCACCACCTTGTGGTGCTTCACCTCTTTGAACTTAAACTTCTCATTCATCATTTTATCTAGAATGAAGCTTTTCCAGTCAAACTTGACTCTCTTCTCAGCAGAGTCAATCACAGCAGCCATTACTCTCAATTTTGGCATACTTATTTGTTCAACACTCCCAGAGTGACTCAATAAGCTTTTCACAACACAATCAAATAAGTGCTCATAAACTGGTTTCAAAGTTTTCTTGTTTTGAGCACTTACCAGCTTTTTGGGTACCTTCATCCATGGATTGGAGAACTCCTGCTCCTCTCCCTCTCTGTAGAGTTCTGGATTCAAGCCCTCAGAGGGTAGCCCAAAACTGGCATCAAGGTCCTCAGCAGTGAAGATGATGGTGTGTTGGCTCTCTTCATCTTCATCTTCTTCAGCATAAGTCAACTTGGTGCACACATCACCCTTTTTGCCCTTCCATCTAAGATGGGCAAAGAATTCTGCCATAAATGGATTCAAACAAGAATCAGGCTTGGTGCCTAAGAACTTTTCAATCCCTGCCTCCCTTAGCCATTGGAGGACTGGTTGAACTTCTTTATCTGGGCTGTCAAAGGCTACCAACTTCTCAAACCAAAGAGAATTTGGATTACTGAGATAAGAGAGGTCAATGTCCAAGGAGGAATCATTGAAATCTACTAGCTCTTCTCTTTTGATTTTGGGAGCCATGGATAAATTTGTGAGAAGGATGGGTTTTGAGAGAGTTGCAGGCTTTGAGAGGTTTTTCAAAAAGTTTAAGTGTTGGGAAATATGAGTGCGTAGGGAAGGGGATAAAAACCTAAGAGTTTATATATGAGGCAAAATTATTAACCGTTAGTTAATGATTTGTGAAGGTGGATAAAGTTAAAAAACCAATTGGATATTGTGGGGTAGTGGGTTTGGGACAGTTTGATGAAGGTTACTTGCTAATCAATGGCTTTGATGATGGCACAGTAATTAATGCAATCTTAAAAGAGATTTTTGCATTAAATGCTGATTTGCCATATTGGGGGCAAAATTCTTAATAGTACACGCCATCCTAAAATGGCCTACTCTTACACCAAGAAATCTTTTAAATGTCCAATCAATGCTAAAAATAGCAATTATCACTCTATAAACTCGGACAAACATCCTGAGATGTGTTTTGACTTCAGTTTTGGTCAAAATAGCTGACCAACGTGCCTGAGTGGGTCCCAATGTTGCTGACTGGGTCCCACTAGGACAAATCTCCTGACCAACATTGCTGAACACTCCAAGGACAACTCTACTGAGTTTCCCTCTTTGGCAGACTGCTTCAGTGAGGTTGGTCAATCTTGCTGAAGGTCAACTTAATGAACTTCCCCCTTCATATTAGCTTTCTTCCTTCATTTCTCCATCTTTCCTGGATCAAGTAAGCCTAATTCAGCTGAAAGTTCCAAGAACCTTGCTTCAGCCAATGGCTTAGTTAAAATATCAGCTTTTTGCTTATCAGTGTGAATTTTGACAAGCTTGATATCTTTCTTCTCCACATGATCTCTTATGAAGTGATGCTTGATATCAACATGCTTGCATCTGGTGTGTAGCACTAGATTCTGTGAAATGGCAATTGCATTATTGTTGTCACAAAATATTGGAACTTCATTGGAGATGACTTTGTAATCTCTAAGTTGCTGCCTGAGCCAGAGTATCTGAGCACAGCAACTTCCAGCTGCTACATATTCTGCTTCAGTTGTTGATGTGGCAACTGTATTTTGCTTCTTGGAGAACCATGAGATAAGCTTGCTGCCCAAGAATTGACATGTTCCAGAAGTAGACTTTCTGTCAATTCTACATCCTCCATAATCTGCATCTGAATATCCAGTGAGCTCAATGTTGTCATCAGCTGGATACCATAATCCAAGATTCTCAGATCCCTTGAGATATCTTAGAATTCTCTTGGCAGCATCAAAATGACTCTTCTTTGGATTTGCTTGAAATCTTGCACACACTCCAACTGCAAATGTGATATCAGGCCTACTTGCAGTGAGATATAGCAAGGATCCTATGATTCCTCTGTAGTTAGTGGAGTTTGTTGATTCCCCACTTTCATCAGGATCCATCTTCCAGTTCGTATTCATAGGAATTCTGACTGGTTTGCTTGTAGCATATCCAAATATCTTGATCATGTCCCTTGTATACTTGGCCTGATTGATGAATATTCCTTCCTTAGATTGAGTGACTTGAAGTCCTAAGAAGAAATTTATCAATCCCATCATGGACATCACAAATTTGCTCTGCATGAGTTTGGAGAATTTCTCACACATCTTCTCATTTGGAGATCCAAATATAATGTCATCCACATAGATTTGGACTAACAAAATATCATCTCCTTCACAGATTCTGAATAAGGTTTTGTCAACAGTGCCTTTGACAAAACCATGATCTAGTAGAAATTGTGATAAAGTGTCATACCAAGCTCTTGGAGCTTGCTTTAAGCCATAGAGAGCTTTCTTTAATCTGTACACCTTGTCTCCTTCTTCAAAGCCTGGGGGCTGTTCAACATATACTTCTTCCTTGAGTACCCCATTGAGAAATGCACTCTTCACACCCATTTGATACACCTTGAATCTCATGTGAGCTGCATATGCTAAGAAGAGTCTGATTGCCTCAAGTCTGGCTACCGGAGCAAAGGTCTCATCATAATCAATCCCTTCAGATTGACAGTATCCCTTGGCCACCAGTCTTGCTTTGTTCCTCACAATGATGTCATTTTCATTTTTCTTATTTTTGAACACCCATTTGGTTCCAATGACATCTTGATGAGTTGGCCTATCCACCAGCTCCCATACTTCATTTCTGGTAAACTGGTTCAGCTCTTCTTGCATGGCTATGATCCAGTTGGTGTCTTAAAGTGCTTCCTCAATATCTTTTGGTTCCTGTTCTGAAAGGAAACAACAAAACAAAGCACTTTCTCCATGAAATCTTCTAGTTTTGATCCCTTCACTTGGGTTACCAAGTATCAGGCTAGTTGGGTGGTCATGCAACCAAGTCCTTCTAGACCTGATCCCTTCAGGAGGATTGTCCTCATCTGAAGTTGGATCACTAGACTCATTAAATTCAGGAAAGTTAATTGAAGGATTAAGTTCAGGATCATATTCAGGGGTATTGTCCTCATTGTCAGATAAGTTGACATTTTCATTGGTTCCCCTTTGAATATTGGATCCATTTACTACCTCAGCATTGCCTGCTTCTTCATTGGTAGTTGTTACCTGGTTTTGAACTGGGATGGGGTCAGTCAGTTCAATTTCACCTTCAGGTTGGTTGACTTCTGGTTGAATGTCATCAGGTAGGTTGTCCAGTTTTTTATTGTCATCAAGTTCATGCTGGGCAACATCTACAAACACTGTTTCCTTGCTTTGAAGCCTTAATCTGGTTGTTCTTTGTGTTATTTCATCAATATTCAGGTTTCTATCCCTGAACTCATTAATAGATTCATCAAACACAACATGAGGTGTTTCTTCCACAATAAGGGTTTTACAATTGTAGACTCTGTAAGCCTTGCTGATTTGTGAATATCCAACAAATATTCCTTCATCAGCTTTGCTGTCAAAAGCTTTCAATTGCTCTTTCCCATTATTATAAATGAAACACTTACTACCAAATATGTGAAAATAAGCAACAGTGGGCAATCTACCTTTCCATAATTGATATAGGGTTTTACCTTGTCCTTTGGTGATTAATGACCTGTTTTGAGTGTGACATGCAGTGCTAATGGCTTCAGCCCAGAACCTTTTAGGCAATTTGGATTCAGCAATCAATGTTCTTGCTGCCTCTTTCAAAGTTCTGTTTCTTCTTTCAGCAACCCCCCCCATTTCGTTGAGGTGTTCTTGCTGCTGAAGTCTCATGAGTGATGCCATTCTTGCTGCAGTACTCATTGATGTATGAGTTTATGAATTCAGTGCCTTTGTCTGATCTGATCTTGACAATACTTAGGCCCTTTTCATTGCTCAATCTCATCATTAATTCAGGTAACTTGACTTGGGTCTCCTTTTTGTTCAGCAAGAAAACTACCCAAGTGTACCTGGAGAAATCATCAACAACAACTAATGCATATTTTCTTCCATTTATACTTATTGGGATAATTGGACCAAATAAATCCATATGCAGTAGTTGAAGAACTTTCTCAGTTGAGATGACATGCTTTCCTTTGAATGAAGCTTTGATCTGCTTTCCTTCCTGACATGGCTGGCATATATGTTCTTTGGTGAACACTTGATTAGGCAGCCCTTTTACTAAAGAGTTTCTTGCAATCTTGTTGATGGTTTTGAAATTCAGATGATTTAGTCTTTTATGCCATAGCCAGCTTTGCTCACTTGTGCTTTTGGCAACAAGACAAACTGCTTCAGGGGTTTTGCTCCAATCTGCAAAATAGACATTTCCCTTTCTCACCCCTGTTAGTAGCACCTGTTGTGTTGAATTATTTTTAATAATGTATTCATTTGGTGCAAATTCAACACTGTATCCTTTATCACAGATTTGACTTATAGACAGCAAATTGTATTTTAGGCCTAGGACATATGAGACATCAGTAATTTTGACACTACCAATGTTTAATGTACCATAACCTCTTGTGATTCCTTGAGAGCTGTCTCCAAAGGTTACTGAAGGACCATCTTTTTCAATGAACTCTGAGAGAAGCTCCTTGTTCCCAGTCATGTGTCTTGAACATCCACTGTCCAAGTACCATGTTGTTCTCTTGTTGATGCTTCTCCTCTTTTTGTGGTCCTTGCAGTCCTGCAAAGTCAAAATTTAGGTACCCTTTGAATGTTGGGTCCTAGAGGGTTAGCTGTACCTTTTGGAACCCAAATCTGCCTAACTACTCTGATTGACTCAAAGTGACTGACTTGGTTTCCATTTACATCTACATACACAGTCTTACCCTTGGGTGATTTCTGTGCATAAGTGTTAGTCTTGTAAGGTTCAGGAGAGTTGGTGAATTTCTTTGGGGCATATCTCCTGAAGTTACTAGACTTAGGTGCAGCTTGGTAAGACTTTTGAGGATAAGGGTTTGAATGGACTTTTCCAATTGGCATGTAAGGTCCAGGCTTCCTGAAGCTTTTATACCTATCAGAGGGGTTGGGCCTTAATCTATTCAGTTGGGGTTCCCTCATTTGAGTTGGCCTTTTCTGAGCAGATTTTGGACAACTCCACTGATGAGGATTCATATGGGTTGACCTTCCATTGGTTCTACCCTTCTGAACCTCATTTCTCCTGTAAACAATGTTCTTAACCTTTTCCTTAGGTATGGGTTTAGAGATATTGTTTACTTGAGTAGGTATAAAAATTCATTTACCCTTTTCCTTGATCAGTGGTTGGTTTACTTCTATTTCATTTTGTTGAGCCACTGATCTTACAAAAGTCATCTTAGAATTGCTTGATGAGGCAATACTAAGACCAGGTGAGGGTTCAAATGGATTATAGCCTAATCCACCTCTTTGAGCAAATGGTCTTTGAAACCCTTGAATTTCCTCTATTGCCTTAGCAGATTTGTTCAAGGTAGACATTTTCATTTTTAAGCTCCTCTCACTCAATTTAAGAGTATCAAATTCACTTGAGAGATTATCAAATTTAGCTTGAAGGATTCTAAGATCAAAATCCTTTTTCCTCAAGGCCAGTTCTTGATCATCAATCAACTTTTGTTGTTCAGTGACTTTGAGAGACATTTCATCATGTTCTCTCACAGTCTGTTGATACAACTCAGTTGATTTAAAGTCAAACTCTGGTTCAGGAAGGTTGGGATTTTGCACTTTAGAATTCAATAGCTCATTTTCTCTCAGTGCCATATTGCATACTTCTTGTAGCCTGGTGAAATCCTCAAGTAACTTCCCAAAGTTGAGTTTCTAGTGGATTTCACTGGACTCATGTGTGTTATTAGAAGAATTGGAAGATGAACATACCTCTTCATTTTCAAAGGCCATTTGACAGTCTTCATCACTGTCACTGTTGGAGAATAGTCCATCATCAGAAGAGTAGACACTCTCTTCACTTGCTGATTCCCCAGCTACCATGGCCTTCCTGTTGTTCAGCCTCTTGTCTCTTTTGTTCTGCCTTTCTTTTCCTTCTTTTGAGCTCAGGTCAGGACAATCATACTGAAAGTGACCCTTTTTCTGGCAGTTGTAACACACATCTTCATCATCATTCTTCTTGCTTGAGGACTCCTTCCTCCTTGATGATGATGGTTCAGCTTTGCTGTACTTCTTTCTATCAGCATATCTATCTTCTTTCTTCTCATCAGAGACTTTGTCCTCTGATTTGTTGTCAGGAGAACTGAATCTCCTTCTGGTTCTGTTGTCTTGGTAGAACTTTTTGTATCTACCAAATCTGGAGTTGAGCTTCTCAAATCTCCTAGCCATGAGTGCCAGCTCCTCCTTCATTTCAGATTTTGAAACAGTTTGAGAGGATCTTTGAGTATTCTTCTTTTCTGTTTCAGCAGCTTTGAAAGCAACACCTTTGCTTGAGGAGGATGGCTCATCATGCACTTTCTTTCTGTTCAAATCAAACTCATATGCTTTGAGTTCAGAGAACACTTGCTGCATGGGCATGTTGTCAAGATTGCTGGTGTTTTGCATCATGACAGAGTATATGTCCCACTTGGATGTGAGACTTCTCAGAATCTTCAAAGCAACTTCTCTTTTGGCATAGAACTTGCCAAGAGAGTTTATCTCATTCATGATGTCAGTGAATCTGCCATCAAGATGATCAATAGTGTCATTGGGCTCCATAGAAAATTGTTCATATTTTTGGATAGCCACTTGAAGCTTGTTTTCTTTTATCTTTTGGGTACCTTCACACATAAGTGCTAAGGTGTCCCAAATCTCTTTTGTTGTTGTGCAGTGGTACACTCTTCCCATCACTGCATCTGGAATGGTCTGGTACAAGGTATTCATGGCAATGTAGTTCAGGTTGTGCCTTTTTCTCTCTTCCGCTGTAAACTCATCCTCATCCTTTGGTAGCAACTCCCTTGGATCTGCTTTCTGAGCATCAGTGAGTTTGGGATTTGCTTTGGTGAATGTGAAGGGCCCTCTGGTGATGACTTTGAGCATTTCATCATGCTGGCAAGCAAGATGTGCTCTCATCCTGATCTTCCAGAAATCATAGTTCTCAATTGAGAACATTGGCAATTTGTGATGAGAAATATGATTGACTTGGTTTGGACCCATGTTGTTGATGGTGTTGACAGCATCTCCTGGAACTGCATTGTTAGCCATTTCTATAGAAATAGAATAAGATAAACACAAATAGGCTTTTCAGAAATTTGGATCAGTTCAGTGACCACATAAATAATGTGATTTTGAAAATCAATTGGATTTTCAGAAGCAGTGGTCTTTGAACCCCTGCTCTGATACCACTTGTTGGTCCTTGGTGGAGTATGACACAAGTGTATGGGGGGGGGGGGAATGCACTTGTGTATGCAAATTCTTTTCTTTTCAGACAATTTGGTCTTATCAAGAAGGTTGTCTCACAACAAGCCTGAGTGTGAACCTCAATAGATACTTGTCCTACTGATTACTATTGAGTGATCAGTTGGATAAATATATAAGTGAGTTGCTAAGTGCGGAATGTGGTTGGCCTTTTCTTGAAAGAATACTCCAAGTTAATTTCTGAAAATACAGTGATCAGGGACTTTGTCCAAAACAGATTTTCTTACTTTACTGAAATAAATTCTTTGAAATATGATTGGATGTAAGTGCTATAAAGAATGCAGTAAGTAAATGGCACACAATTTATAGTGGTTCAGACACTCAAGCTCCTACATCCACTTTTCCTGATTGAACAGGATAATTCCTTAACAATGGAATTAGCTTGTTTTATAGTGCCAAGGTGCACTGATCAACAACACTCTCTTAGTGCTTTGATCCCTAGGATAAACTGAGTCCTAGTGCTCAATCTCTCTGAGTTAAGAATGTGTTTCACAATAACAGTCCTTAACTCCTCACTTCTACAACAAACTCTTTCTTCACTAAATGAGATAAGGGTTTGAGGTTTGGTTCCAACTAGTAGAGATATCCTTTACAATAAGAACAGTGTAAAGGCTTAGGATATCTCAATGCTAAGCTTTGGATATTACAAAGATTGGCTTAGCTATTTGAAGTGATCAGGAAACTTGGGATTCTAAAGAACAACTTTGGTTTCCTTTGATTGCTTGATGATAGTTTGATAGCAAGTAGTTGGATACTTGAATCCTTTGATCACTTCTAAATTTATAGGCAAATTTGAACAACTAACCGTTGGAGAGATAGCAATTCAAACTTGTCTATTTGCAGCACCATTGAAACGGTTATGAAGCTTGGCATCCTTTTATCCACTGTGTAATAGCTTCTTCAATGGTTGCTTGAATGAATGTGTTGACTTCTGAAAAATGCGGCTGAGATGACTTGTGTCAGATTCCAAATATGCACATTTCCCAAGGTTGATTTGTGGCAGACTCTACACTCAACCAACGGTCAGATGGGACAACTCCCCTGAACATTCCTACTGCAAACTAGAATGTTCCAACATTCATTCAATGCTTCAATCTTTAATGCTTCTAAGTCTTCAATGCTTAGTTCAGGCTTGATGGTAATAAATGCTTCAATCAATGTGTCTTTTGTGAGTCTAGCATTCAATGCTCTTAATCATTTGCACTTCAATTGATCTGATCATTTGCATTCAATGAGCATTGCCTTATCACTCTTGATCTTTTCAGCCATGTTGTCCACTCAGTCAGCTTGTCCTGTAAACTCAACAAGTTTGACCTAAAGTACTTAACATTTATCAAGCTGCCTAACATTCCAGCTTTGGACAACTATCCTGAACTATAAATCTCACAACATTTCTGAGATTTTGACTTAAGCATTTCTGCTTACTCAAGTATCCTGAGACAACTAAACTGATCTCACTTGAGTGTATCTCAACTAATCTGAACATCATCAATCAGGGGTTTTGGTATCTAAATCAAAATCATTTTATTCCCAACACTTTCAAAAATTAAATATAAAAACATAACGAATATAAAAAAAATATTGAAAAAAATATGAAACTCAAAAATAAAATTATGAAATAACAATTTTAGTTTTTTTTTTTCAAAAAATACCAAAACTTAGAAAAAAAATTACAAAAAATATCGAAAAAAAAAAACTAAACTAAAAAAATTCAATTTTTTTCTAATTTGGGTATAAATGTATGAATATAACATGCTCACTTTCTAACTTTATTCTGATTTATAATAACTGGTTTGTTACCAGTTTTTTAAAGTTGTAGATTATTTTTTAAGACTAATTAATAACATAATCTAATTGAAAAATAAAATTTATATTTAGAAAATTAAATTGGTGGAGAATTGGGGAAGAAACAAAAATAATATTGCATCAACTTTATTATTTTCTTTGTGGTCATCGTCATGTTGATGCATTCATATGTTTATCGAGTGTGATCGTATCTATTAATTAAATTGTGTGTTCAGTGTGATTCATTCTCACTTTTGTTCTTCTTACTAGTTAGTTAATATCAATCTTTTAATATTGATGTATTAATTTGTATGATATACCTGCAATTATGAATTTGTTAAGTTATGTATTTTTTGTTAAATATAATATTAGTTTAAATACGATATAGTATTAATACGTCTATAGTATAGTACTAATTAATATATTGTATAATACTAGAGATTAATGTGGGTATAAAAATATTATTTAATATATGAATTATTAACTAATATTATACAATATGTGAATTAATACTATACTATATTTGAACTAGTACCATAGAGTATGTGAACTAATACTATACAATATGTGAACTAATACTACACTATATTTGGACTAATACCATAAAGTATGTGAACTCGAAACTCGAAAACATTAGAACTTGTACCAATATAAACTAATATTATACTGTATATGAACTAATACGTATAGTACTGCATATTAACTAATAATATACCATAATACTTATCAATTGTTATCATAACACTTATAAACTAAAAATTATATTCATAAAAAAACTAAAATAAAGTGATTAAAAAATGAAAGTTCGAATGAAAAAAAATAATTAAACAATGTAAAACGAAGTGAAATCTGTAAGGAATGAAGGAAAATTTTGAAAGGATAAGATGAAAATTATACACCAATTAGTTAAAGTAAAACAATATCAATAAAATTGAACACTTGCACCTAAGAGTGATGAGAATTTTATTTTTTAAAACAAATAATTATTATACTATTTAATACTTAAAAAAACAATTAATATTATTTTAAAAAATTTCTTTTTTTTTTTTTTTTTTTTTTTGACAATAGGTAGAATTACAGATAGGGAAAAATTACATTTCAACGCTCTCACCTATACTTAAAGTAAAGTTCTACCAAAAGACCACATATTCCAAACTCAATCGTGAGAGAGTGGAAGGATCATCGATTAAGCCAACATTCCTTGAAACTCCGCGATCTAAGGAGATAGTAAATCGGCTCCAGAGAAGGAACAGATTGTCGCACGCAACGACTCGTACAATATACCTCCCAAATTTTATAAGTACGGACCCAAGGGCTACCAGCTCCAACAAGCACAACATAGCGCCACCATGGGAAAACCCGTAAACGGGAAGAAAACCCATCTCATCAGGGAGGAAACCATAACAATAGGGGAAAACTAAAATACAGTAAACGAAAAATAACAACGTAGGAAAACACGAGATCTAAACTAGGAAACAAACTAAACTAACATGCAAAAAGCATAAAAAACAAAAATAAAATGGGATCAAACGGATGACTCACCCGGTCGGCCACCGTGGCTCCGACGGGGAGATTCACCCATTGATCCCAACAAACCCCTAAAAAAGACTCCTTCACCCACTGGAAAATCTTAATAGAGCAGCGGCGCTACTAGCGGTGATACAGGCGGCGAGGCGGTACGACGACTTTCTTTCTACGCAGAAAGTCGACGAAGATTATTTAGGCGGTGGTTGATCAAGATAACATCTAAATTCAAGGATAGATGGATGTAAGAATTATTTAGGCGGTGTAAGTTGAAGAAGGTGGGCGGTTGGAAATGGAGCATTATTTTTTAATGATAAAATTAAAAAAAATTAATTGAAGTAAAATAAAGGCCTATGAAAAAATCTAGGTGCTAAATTGATATAGTAAATGAGTCATGTGTTATTTGTAATGGGTTATTGAATTGAATATAGTAAATGTGTCATGTGTTATTTGTAATAGGTTATTGGATTGGATATAGTAAATAAGTAATGTGTTATTTGTAATGAGTTATTCGATCCAGTTACATACATGTAACTAGTACATTAGAGTGCAACTCTATAATAAAATACACATTTATATATAATATATAATAATAAATAATAATAATAATTTAAATAATTTCAAACAACCAACAATACTAATAATTTGAATAGTTTTGCGCAATACACGTCGAACAACACAATTAAATACATATTATATTGTAATTTCAAAATTTCAACAACAAAAGTTACAGCGAATTTTACAATTAATATGAAATATAATCTTGTCCATTATATTCCTGGTACCACCCAGCTGTATAGCGCGAAATGATGACTTGGTCATTTTGACAAAAGCATTTCGTGATTTGACCAAACTTAGAATTCAATTTAATTAGACTTTGAATAACGCCAATATTTTAAGATAGTTTTATTCATTTATTTTCTTTTGAAAATTTGTCAACTATTTAGCATCTCCTTAGTATGAGAATTTAGATTGACTGTGTCATAATGATTAAGTAAATAATTTTACTTATGTGTCTTTTGTGATTTAATTCATACGTACTAATTTAATGAAGTTGTCAGTAGTTACCTAAAAATAATATTTCTGTGAACACACATAGATATTGCATTTTAAGGAGATATTTTCATTCGTGATTGAATGTTCTCCGAAACTTTTTTGTGATATATATGATGGCCAGTTTTCTAACTTAAGCGTTGGAGTCCCCACGCGCACTGAAGATTTCTCCGACGTGTTTTGTACTAAGTACCAGAACATGATCCAAATTCGTGACAGCTTTACACGATGTCGTTTTGTGCTATTCTATCACCGTTTTCTTCCGACTAGATTCGCAAATTCATTGGGTGATGCATCAAATATAATTTAAAACTTGTTTATGCAAATTAATTTGAATACTATTTTTAAAAAATTAAATACAACCTTGAAAATCTTAAATCAAACAATAAAATTTGGAAATTTATTTATAAATAATGAGTAACCTCTGCGCACCAATTGCACTTTAAAACTAGAGCAATTTTGACCCAAATTTAACAAAAACGTTCAACCATGCGGTTGTTTTATATTTTTCGTGAATCTTTAAAATAACCAGTCGAAAAGTATTAATTAGTTATTGATGAAAAATATGTGTTGTATATATATTGAAAAAGAATAAATACTATTCAGCCTACGAATTGATATACTTTTGTTTTATATGAACTAATAGTTTTCTTTAAATGAACTACTTTTTCGTTTTTTGAAACAGCAATAGAGAATATAAAGCGTGGAGTAAAGGGGTAATACAACCCAATACATCATAGTTCAAACATCAAAATTCAAAATAACAATACAACAAAAAGTTCTTAGGATTGCTAATCCAATTAATCATTCAAGCTGTAATTAAAAGGTTTCCCTCTTCTCCACTTAATCCAAGACCATGATCTTAAGTAACAACCTTCAAATGAACTATTATTACTCCTCATTTTAAATTTCAATGTTTTTATTTATAAACGAGTCAAACTCTAATCAAAATTGAGTTAAATCGCACAAGTTGCACCATGCAACATACTGATGCATAATGTTTTTGCTATAATTTGTCGATCTATAAATTGAGAACAATGATATAATTATTGGCTAATATTTCTTTATTCGGAGACTGTACGTGATGTAACATAATTAGGATGTTTAAATTAATATTTTTTTGCAATTCAGCTGAAGGTAGTTTTGATTTCTTCTAGCTATAGCTAGTTGAGTTGTGTATATGGATTATTTGAATGCTTTTCGAATAATTATTAATTGAATGATTATGAATCATGCATGTTGATCTGGGAGTTGATATGTGTTTCTAGAAAACCATGAAAAAATTGCATATATAGTTTGTGTAGTTGTGATATATATAAGGCCTACAATTCAAATAAAAAGGGAATATATATTTGAATGGTTATATATATATATAGTGGCAGTCTAACATGGATTATACCTTAGGAAATTAATATATGCCTTTGATCTCCGCTGCTGGCAGTTATTAATATAATTTCTCAGAAAATCATGTGTGTAGAATATATTTGGAGTTGATGATATACAATATTTATAAGGGTTGGTCTGCTATGGACTCGAGTGCATGTTGTGCACCCTAGTCCATGTTGCACTTTTCAGTTACTGACTTACACTTTTTGGTAAATGGTGTTGCACTTTTCAATTATTAAACTGTATTAATAATTGAAAAGTGCAACACCATTTACCAAAAAGTGTAAGTCAGTAAACTGAAAAATGCACATGGACTAGGGTGCACAGCATGCACTCTAGTGCATACTAGACTTTACCTATTTACAATAAGACCTAGTCATTTTACCAAAGCATACATACGTAGTTGAACTTGACCAATCATAAAATACCAATTAATCTAGAATAAATAAATAAAACTAGCTAGCTAGAGTCAACGCACCCTTAAATATTTCCCAAATTAGTTTAGATTTTAATTGGAGGTTAAACCTGGGGCCTCATCATCTTGACTAGGTTATATTCAGTTCTATTGACTCTGTAAATGGGGTTGTTAACCTAAAGAAAAGAAAACCAGCAGATTTATAAATATACATCTTTAGTTTTTTATATCTATGCACGTCCTCAAAAAAAAAAAAAAAAAAATTATTATAAAAGTGAATTTAGTGAAGAGAATTATTAATTCATAGTATAATATATTATACTCCCTCCATCCCATTATTTTTTTCACATGTAATGGTACGCAAAATAAGAAAAAATAATTTAATGTAGATTTTGAGGGGTAATTTTGTAAATTTTTATGTATAAAACAAATATATGACTTTGATTTTTGTATATTGTAATGAAAAAAGTAATGACATTTGTGTAAATTTGAGGATATTGTAGAGGTGAAGTATATAAAAGGATTTTCCTTTTAGGGTGTGAAAGTAATATATTGTGAGACGTTTTAATGTGAAAGTAATTGTGAGACGGAAGAAGAGTTAGTATGTTGGGCACATAATTAGTATTTTTTCAATATAAAAACCACTACAAAAAAAGGCTTGTTTACCGACGGAAATGTCGACGGAATTTTGGTCGGTATTGGGTCATGGCGACGGATATGCCGACGGATTTCGTCCGTCGCAACCGGATTGGTCGACATGGTTTACCAACCGAAAATATGTTTCCGTCGGTATGTACCGACGGATCTTGTCAGTCGCCATTACCGACAGAATCAGTTCCGTCGCCACACGCACCAACCCGTTTTCGGACCGGGTTAAGATTCTGTCGGTATGATGGACGCAGTATTTTTTTTGTTTTTTAAAAAAACACAAAATATTAATGTTCCGTCGGTACGTGTCAAATTACGTCGGTGTTTCCGTCGGTACTACTGACGCCATACCGACGGAATATTATGTCGGTATGTAGCATTAATTAAAAAAAATCCAGCCTGATCGGGATCCGACCAGGGTCCGACTATAACCGACCCGATCGACCCGCGAATCGACCCACGAATTGACTATATAAATAGCCGATTTTTCAGCCTTGGCAGGACTCGATCCCGGGTGGGCAAGCGCCTAGTGAGGAGCGTCTGCCACTGGGACAAGTCGATTACTTGTTAATATTCTGATATTAATTGTATATGTACTCATTTTCGACCAATTTTTTTTTTTAAATTCACAAAATTAATTTCTTTAACTTATATTAATGATTAAATTTATAACTTATAACTATTGTAAATTTAATTTTTTTTAATTTATATATTGTAAAACTAGTTTTTTCTTTGATTGAAATTTTAAAATGTGTATATGTTATACATTATTTACTCTCATCTTTTTTAAATAAATTTGTTTATATATTTTCATTCTCACATATATTAGTAGTGATTAAATTATAAGTTATAACCAAATGATAAATAATTATCTCTTATAAATTGTACAAAATAAAATAGGTTACATTAATTTAATAGTATTCATCTTCTTCTTCTTCTTCGTCTTCATTTTCATTATTTGCCTCATCTTCCTCTTCCTCCTCCACATCTTCTTCATCCTCCCTCTCGTCATGTTCATCCTCCTCCTCATCTCTACTATCATTTTCAATTTCAATCAATTGTGGATTTGCAGCCGTCAAGTCTACCGAAAGATTAAAATCTCCCGCAAACACTTCAATTTGATTCTCTATTTGTTCCGTTTGAAACGTAGATTCATCTTCATCGTTGTTTTCCTTTTTGGGGACCTCCACCATTGACCTTACCTTCACTTTGCAAACAGCGTGCCATTCTCTATTACGTTTTTCAGCTCCTGGATACGTGTAGTAGTAGACTTGAGATACCTGAGAGGCAAATACAAACGGATCATCCCCGCTATACTTGCTTTTCGAATTAACATCCATAAGTTTGTACTCCGGATGAATTTTTGTTCCTAAAGGGGATGTGTCAAACCAATGGCACTTGAACAACATTACGGTTTTCGTTGGATATCCCGGATATTCAACTTCAACGACTTCGTGCAACACCCCAAAGTAATCACTTGCATCTGCATTGTAATTCGCACTGCTAACACAAACACCATTGTTGGTAGTCGTTTTTGTTGATGCAAAATCTGATGTATGAAACCTGTAGCCTTTCACAATATAGTCGTTGTAAGTCCTTACACGACGTAGTGGTCCTTTGCTGAGATCCTGTTAGAACCGGCTCTGAAAATCGTGTGATTGTCCCTATACAATTCAAATTAACATTAATCAAAACAATTATTTGTTTACGTAAAATTTAATTAATGATACTCACATAACGTTGGAACCATCGAGCAAATTGACGTTGAAGACTAGTATCTATATCTCTATATGAGATGTTTTGATCTGCATGTCGTAGTTCTTGTGTATACATCCTAATAATTCACAACATCCAACCATATTTAATACTCCCTCCGTCCAATTTCATTATTCTCACTTTCCTTTTTCGGTTGTCCAATTTTATTATGCCCGTACCCTTTTTGGAAAAAATATTATTCATACTACTTTATCTCCACCCTTCTATCATCACTTAATTACCCACTTTGTCATTCACTTTATTCATAAACAATCATTTATTTATAAATGGACCCTACAATACCCTATCATACCCTCAACTTATCTACTTTATGAATAAACTAATCTATATTCATTAAAACTCGTGCCCGAAGAAGTGGGCATAATAAAATTGGACGGAGGGAGTATTAATTAACAAAAAAAAATGAAGTGGTATTTAATTAGATGATAAATATATGAAATACTTACTCAATGTAAGGCTGAACTTCATCACAATTCAATAAAACGTACGTATGTGCTATTTCAGCCTCTTTGTTCATTGACCAATATCGTTCAGTGGCTTTTCATATAGGTCGCCCCTTAGACTTGAATACAGAGAGCATGCCATCGACCTCTTGTTGCGTACCTCTACCATCGAAGTTACGTGGTTCATTCCTGATCCTCGTGTTGACATGGTCTTCAAAATAATATGAACAAAACATGCCAACCTCTTCATTCAAATATGCATTAACAATCGATGCTTCAACGTTTGCCTTTTGTTTAGCATTGCGCTTCAAGTTATGGAGATACCTAAAATTATAATAGTTAACAAATTAAAATAAGGCTTTTTATACTAAAAACTAATTAAATGAGAGAAATAGAATTGTTCACCTTTCAAATAGGTACATCCACCTGTACTGCACTGGACCACCAATCATAACTTCATACGCTAAGTGAACAGGTAAGTGTTCCATCGAGTCAAAGAAGCTAGGTGGGAAAATTCATTCCAACTTACACAAAATAACTGGAATGTCTCGTTCCAAACGATTCATATCATCGACCTTGATTGTTGTAGACGTTAAATCTCTAAAAAAAAGAGACTTAATTCAGTGATATCCCTCCACACATTCAGAGGAAGAAGTTCTCGAAATGCAATAGGTATCAAGCGCTGCATAAAACATGACAATCATGGCTCTTCATCCCTGCAACTTTGCCTTTTGTTGTGTCTACGCATCGACTCATGTTTGACACGTAGCCGTCTGGAAAGTTTAACTCTTTAATCCACCTACACAATTCCTGTTTTGGTGGCTTATCTAGTGTGTAGCAAGCCTTCGGATATTTACCTGTACGGGTATCCTTTCCCAACTCATCACGGCGACAGATAGTGTTCAACTCATCCCTAGACTTTGGAGTATCTTTCGTCTTGCCTTCTGTGTTCATGATTGTGTGAAACACATTGTCAAACACATTCTTCTCAATGTGCATGACATCTAAATTGTGTCGGATCAATAGTGAACTCCAATATGGCAAATCCCAAAAAAATACTCCTTGTAGATGTTGTTAACTCTTAAATGCTTTAACATTATCAACAACATCTTAATTTGACCTTCCTTAATTTATTCTAAGTCTTTTCTGAAATGTTACATTAAATGTTGTACTAAATGCTCTCACATTCAGGAACGATTCTAGAAGCTTCTACAAGAGTCTGGAACCTGGAAGATTCCAGAAGGTTGGAGAACGTGCTAGAAGAGTTTAGAGCATTGTAGAACGACCTGGAAGATGGCAGAAGGATCTAGAAAGATCATGGAGGTTGAGGTCCTAAAAAATAGGATCTCATAATGGAAGGATCTAGAAGCTGTGTATTTCTCTATAAATACCGCTGGAGTCTTTCATTTCAAAGTATGCACTACTCGAGTAACACCTCCTTGAGCGTTCAACCCTAGTTAGGAGTTGTTGGGAATAAAATGATTTTGATCTAGATACCAAAACCCCTGATTGATGATGTACAAGTTAGTTGAGATATGCTCAAGTTATTGTTCAGGCAAGTTGTCCCAGAACAGTATATGTATAGTATGCTTAAGTTAAAATCTCAGAAATGTTATGAGATATTAGTGATCAGGATAGTTGTCCAAAGCTGGAATGTTAGGCAGCTTGATAGGTCTATAGGACAAAGTGGCTGATCTATTCAAGACAAACTTACCAAATGGACAACCTGGCTGAAGAGTTCAAGTATACTGAAGCTGTGCTCATAAATGCAAAAGTTCTAGGCAGTTGAAGTACAAATGATCAAGAGAATTAAATGACAAAAGCTTACAGAAGATACATTCAATGAAGCATTTATTGTCAATCATGCCTGAACCAAGCATTAAAGACTTAGAGCATTAAAGAGTGAAGCATTGAATGAATGTTGGAACATTCTAAAACTGCAGCAGGAATGTTCAGGGAGCTTGTCCCATCTGACCGTTGGTTGTGTGTAAAGTTTGCCACAAATCAACCTAGGACAATGTGCAAAATTGGAAACTGACACAAGTCTTCTCAGCCGCCCTTGTCAGAAGTCAACACATTCATTCAAGCAACCATTGAAGACCTCTTTTACACAGTGGATAAAAGGATGTCAAGCTTCATAGCCGTTTCAATGGTGCTGCAAATAGACATATTTGAATTGCTAATCCCTCCAACGGTTAGTTGTTCAAATTGCCTATAAATACAGAAGTGATCAAAGGAATTCAAGATCCAACTACAAGCTATCAAACTATCATCAAGCTTTCAAAAGGAAACCAAGCTGTTCTCTAGAATTCCAAGTTTCCTGAATCACTTCAAGTCAGCTAAGCCAATCTTTGTAAACATCCTAGCTTAGCATTGAGATATCCTAAGCCTTTACACTGTTCTTCTTGTAAAGGATATCTCTATTAGTTGGAACCAAACATCAAACCTTATCTCATTTAGTGAAGAGAGTGTTTGTTGTAGAAGTGAGGAGTTAAGGACTGTTAGTGTAAAACACAGTCTTAACTCAGAGAGATTGAGCACTAGGACTCAAGTTATCCTAGGGATCAAAACACTAAGAGAGTGTTGTTGATCAGTGCACCTTGGCACTATAAAACAAGCTAATTCCATTGAGAAGGAATTATCCTGTTCAATCAGGGAAAGTGGATGTAGGAGCTTGAGTCTCTGAACCACTATAAACTTGTGTGCCATTTACTTACTGCACTCTTTATTGTACTTACATTCAATCCTTTTCAAAGAGCAAAACTCAGTAAGCTAAGAAAACAAGTTTTGGACAAAGTCCCTGATAACTGTATTTTTCAGAAATCAACTTGGAGTATTTCTTTGAGTAAAGGCCAACCACATTCCGCACTTAGCAACTCTTTTAGATATTTAGCCAACTGATCACTTAATAGTAATCAGTAGGACAAGTATCTATCCAAGTTCACTCAGGCCAGTTGTGAGACAACTTGCCTGATAAGACTAGTTTATCAAAAAGAAAAGAATTTGCTTACACAAGTGCATTCCCCCCCCCCCCATACACTTGTGTTATACTCCACCAAGGACCAACAAGTGGTATCAGAGCAGGGGTTCAAAGACCACTGCTTCTGAAAATCCAACTGATTTTCAAAATCACATTTTCTGTGGTCACTGAACTGATCCAAATTTCTGAAAAACTTATCTGTGTTCATCTTATATTACATTTGTTGAAATGGCTAACGATGCAGTTCCAGGAGATGCTGTCAACACCATCAACAATATGGGTCCAAACCAAGTCAATCATATTTCTCATCACAAACTGCCAATGTTCTCAATTGAGAACTATGATTTCTGGAAGATCAGGATGAGAGCACATCTTGCTTGCCAGCATGATGAGATGCTTAAAGTCATCACTAGAGGGCCATTCACATTCACTAAAGCAAATCCCAAGCTCACTGATGCTCAAAAAGCTGATCCAAGGGAGTTGCTGCCAAAAGATGAAGATGACCTTACAGCTGAAGAAAGAAAAAGACACAACCTGAACTACATTGCAATGAACACATTGTACCAGACAATTCCAGATGCAGTGATGGGGAGAGTGTACCACTGCACATCTGCTAAAGAGATTTGGGATACCTTAGCACTAATGTGTGAAGGTACTCAAATGATCAAGGAGAACAAGCTTCAAGTGGCTATCCAAAAATATGAACAATTCTCCATGGAAGCCAATGAAACTATTGATCATCTTGATGGCAGGTTCACTGACATCATGAATGAAATAAACTCTCTTGGGAAGTTCTATGCCAAAAGAGAAGTTGCCTTGAAGATCTTGAGAAGTCTCACATCCAAGTGGGATATATATTCTGTCATGATGCAAAACACTAGCAATCTTGACAACATGCCAATGCAGCAAGTATTTTCTGAACTCAAGGCATATGAGTTTGATCTCAACAGAAAGAAGGTGCATGAAGAGCCATCCTCCTCAACCAAAGGTGTTGCCTTCAAAGCTGCTGAAACAGAAAAGAAGAATACTCAAAGGTCCTCTCAATCTGTTTCAAAATCTGAAATAAAGGAGGAGCTGGCACTCATGGCTAGAAGATTTGAGAAGCTCAACTCCAGATTTGGTAGATACAAGAAGTTCTACCAAGACAACAGAACCAGAAGGAGATTCAACTCTCCTGACACCAAATCAGAGGACAAAGTCTCTGATGAAAAGAAAGAAGACAAGTATGCTGATAGAAAGAGATACAGCAAAGGTGAACCATCATCATCAAGGAGGAAGGAGTCCTCAAACAAGAAGAATGATGATGAAGATGTGTGTTACAACTGCCAGAAAAAGGGTCACTTTCAGTATGACTGTCCTGACCTTAGTGCAAAAGAAAGGAAAGAAAGGCAGACCAAAAGAGACAAGAGGCTGAACAACAGGAAGGCTATGGTGGCTGGAGATTCAGCTAGTGAAGAAAGTGTCTACTCTTCTGATGATGGACTATTCTCCAACAGTGACAGTGATGATGACTGTCAAATGGCATTTGAAAATGATGAGGTATGTTCATCTTCTAGCTCTTCCAGTTCTTCAAATAACACACATGAGTCCAGTGAAATCCCCTTAAAACTCAACTTTGTAAAGTTATTTGAGGATTTCACCAGACTAAGAGAAGTATGCAATATAGCACTTAGAGAAAATGAGCTACTGAATTCAAAAGCTCAAACTCCCAACCTTCCTGAACCTGAGCTTGACATTAAATCAACTGAGTTGTATCAGCAGATTGTGAAAGAACTTGAGGAAGTGTCTCTCAAAGTCTCTGAACAACAAAAGTTGATTGATGATCAAGAACTGGCCTTGAGGAAAAAGGATTTTGATCTCAGAATTCTTCAGGCAAAATTTGACAATCTCTCAAGTGAATTTGATACTCTAAAATTAAGTGAGGGGAGCTTAAAAATGAAAATGCCTGCCTTGAACAAATCTGCTAAGGCAATAGAGGAGATTCAAGGGCTTCAAAGACAATTTGCTCAAAAGGGTGGATTAGGCTATAATCCATGTGAACCCTCACCTGGTCTTAGTATTGCTTCATCAAGCAATTCTAAGATGACTTTTGTAAGATCAGTGGCACAACAAAATGAAATTGAAGTAAATCAACCACTGATCAAGGATAAGGGTAAAGGAATTTTTATACCAACTCAGGTAAACAATGTACCTAAACCTACACCTTTGGAAAAGGTTAAAGGCATTGCTTACAGGAGAGATGAGGTTCAGAAAGGTAGAACCAAGGGAAGGCCAATCTATCTGAATCATCATCAGAGGAGTTGTCCAAAACCTGCTCAGAAGAGGCCAACTCAAATGAGGCAACCTCAACTGAATGGATTAAGGCCAATCCCCTCTGATAGGTATAAGACATTCAGGAAGCCTGGACCTTACTTGCCAAATGGAAAAGGCCATCCAAAAACCTATCCTCAAAAGTCTTACCCAGCTGCACCTAAGCTTAGTAACTTCAGGAGAAATGTCCCAAAGAAATCTACCAACTCTCCTGAACTTTACAAAGCTAACACTTATACACAGAGATCACCCAAGGCATTTAAGGGTCAAACTGTGTATGTAGATGTAAATGGAAACCAAGTCAGTCACTTTGAATCAATCAGAGTTATCAGGCAGATTTGGGTTCCAAAAGGTACAGCTAACCCTTTAGGACCCAACACTCAAAGGGTACCTAAATTTTGACTTTGCAGGACTGCAAGGACCCCAAAAAGAAGAAAAGCATCAACAAGAAAACAGCATGGTACCTGGACAGTGGATGTTCAAGGCACATGACTGGAAACAAGGAGCTTCTCTCAGACTTCATAGAAAAAGATGGTCCTTCAGTAACCTTTGGAGACAACTCTCAAGGCATCACAAGAGGCTATGGTACATTAAACATTGGTAGTGTTAAAATTACTGATGTCTCATATGTTCTAGGCCTAAAATATAACTTGTTGTCTATAAGTCAAATTTGTGACAAAGGATATTGTGTTGAATTTGCACCAAATGAATGTACTATCAAAAACAAATCAACACAACAGGTGCTACTAACAGGGGTGAGGAAGGGAAATGTTTATTTTGCAGATTGGAGCAAAACCCCTGAAGCAGTCTGTCTTGTTGCCAAAAGCACCAATGAGCAAAGCTGGCTATGGCACAAGAGACTGAATCACCTGAACTTCAAAACCATCAACAAGATTGCAAGAAACTCTCTAGTTAAAGGGCTGCCAAATCAAGTGTTCACCAAAGAACATATATGCCAGCCATGTCAGGAAGGAAAGCAGATCAAAGCCTCATTCAAAGGAAAACCTGTCATCTCAACTAAGAGAGTCCTTCAACTACTGCATATGGATTTATTTGGGCCAATTATCCCAGTAAGTTTAAATGGAAGAAAATATGCTTTAGTTGTTGTTGATGATTTTTCCAGGTACACTTGGGTAGTATTCTTGCTGAGCAAAAAGGAGACCCAAGTCAAACTACCTGAATTGATGATGAGATTGAGCAATGAAAAGGGCCTAAGCATTGTCAAAATCAGATCTGACAAAGGCACTGAGTTCATTAACTCATACATCAATGAGTATTGCAGCAAAAATGGCATCACTCATGAAACTTCAGCAGCAAGAACACCTCAACAAAATGGGGTTGCTGAAAGAAGGAACAGGACCTTGAAGGAGGCAGCTAGAACCTTGATTGCTGAATCCAAACTGCCTAAAAGGTTCTGGGCTGAAGCCATTAGCACTGCATGCCACACACAAAACAGGTCCTTAATCACCAAAGGACAAGGTAAAACCCCATATCAAATATGGAAAGGTAGATTGCCCACTGTTGCATATTTTCACATATTTGGTTGTAAGTGTTTCATTCATAATAATGGGAAAGAGCAATTGAAAGCTTTTGACAGCAAAGCTGATGAAGGAATATTTGTTGGATATTCACAAATCAGCAAAGCTTACAGAGTTTACAATTGCAAAACCCTTATTGTGGAAGAAACACCTCATGTTGTGTTTGATGAATCTATTAATGAGTTCAGGGATAGAAACCTGAATATTGATGAGATAACACAAAGAACAACCAGATTAAGGCTTCAAAGCAAGGAGACAGTGTTTGTAGATGTTGCCCAGCCTGAATTTTATGATTGTCAAAAACTGGACAACCTACCTGATGGCAATCAACCAGGAGTCAACCAACCTGAAGGTGATATTGAACTGATTGATCCAATCCCAGTTCAAAACCAGGTAACAACTACCAATGAAGAAGCAGGCAATGCTGAGGTAGTTAATGGATCCAATATTCAAGGGGGAACCAATGAAAATGTCAACTCATCTGACAATGAGGACAACACCCCTGAATATGATCCTGAGCTTGATCCTTCAATTAATTTTCCTGAATTTAATGAGTCTAGTGATCCAACCTCAGATGAGGACAGTCCTCCTGAAGGGATCAGGTCTAGAAGGACTTGGTTGCAAGACCACCCAACTAGCCTGATACTTGGTAATCCAAGTGAAGGGATCAAAACTAGAAGGTTTCATGGAGAAAGTGCCTTGTTTTGTTGTTTTCTTTCAGAAATAGAACCAGGAGATATTGAAGAAGCATTACAAGACACCAATTGGATCATAGCCATGCAAGAAGAGCTGAACCAGTTCACCAGAAATGAAGTATGGGAGCTGGTGGATAGGCCAACTCATCAAGATGTCATTGGAACCAAATGGGTGTTCAAAAATAAGAAAAATGAAAATGACATCATTGTGAGGAACAAAGCAAGATTGGTGGCCAAGGGATATTGTCAATCTGAAGGGATTGATTATGATGAGACATTTGCTCCAGTGGCCAGACTTGAGGCAATCAGACTTTTCTTAGCATATGCAGCTCACATGAGATTCAAGGTGTATCAAATGGATGTGAAGAGTGCATTTCTAAATGGGGTACTCAAGGAAGAAGTGTATGTTGAACAGCCCCCAGGCTTTGAAGAAGGAGACAAGGTGTACAGATTGAAGAAAGCCCTCTATGGCTTAAAACAAGCTCCAAGAGCTTGGTATGACACCTTATCACAGTTTCTTCTAGATCATGGTTTTGTCAAAGGCACTGTTGACAGAACTCTGTTCAGAATCTGTGAAGAAGATGATATCTTGTTAGTCCAAATCTATGTGGATGACATTATATTTGGATCTCCAAATGAGAAGATGTGTGAAAAGTTCTCCAAACTCATGCAAAGCAAATTTGAGATGTCCATGATGGGATTGATGAATTTCTTCTTAGGACTTCAGGTCACTCAAACAAAGAAGGGGATATTCATCAATCAGGCCAAGTACACAAGGGACATGATCAAAAAATTCGGATGTGCAACAAGCAAGCCAGTCAGAATTCCTATGAATACTAACTGGAAGATGGATCCTTATGAAGGTGGAGAGCCAACCAACTCCACTAACTATAGAGGAATCATAGGATCATTGCTATATCTCACTGCAAGCAGGCCTGATATCACATTTGCAGTTGGAGTATGTGCAAGATTTCAAGCCAATCCAAAGAAGAGCCATCTTGATGCTGCCAAGAGGATTCTAAGATATCTCAAGGGATCTGAGAATCTTGGATTATGGTATCCAGCTGATGATAACATTGAGCTTACTGGTTATTCAGATGCAGACTATGGAGGATGTAGAATTGACAGAAAATCCACCTCAGGAACTTGTCAATTCTTGGGCAGCAAGCTTATCTCATGGTTCTCCAAGAAGCAAAATACAGTTGCAACTTCAACAACTGAAGCTGAGTATGTAGCTGCTGGAAGTTGCTGTGCTCAGATTCTATGGCTCAGGCAACAATTAAGAGATTACAAAGTCATCACAAATGAAGTGCCAATATTCTGTGACAACAATAGTGCAATTGCCATCTCACAGAATCCAGTACTCCACACCAGATGCAAGCATGTGGACATCAAACATCATTTCATAAGGGATCATGTGGAGAAGAAAGATATCAAGCTTGTCAAAATCCACACTGATAAGCAAAAAGCTGATATCTTGACCAAGCCTCTAGCTGAAGCAAGGTTCTTGGAGTTGTCAGCTGAATTGGGATTACTTGATCCAGGCAAGATGGAAAAATGAGGAAAGAAAGCTCATATGAAGGGGGAAGTTCATCAAAGTTGAACTTCAGCAAAGTTGACCAACCTTACTGAAGTTGTAAGCCAAAGGGAGAAACTCAGCAAGGTTGTCCCTATGATGCTCAGCAATGTTGGTCAAGGGATCTGTCCAAGTGGGACCCAGTCAGCAACTTTGGGACCCACTCAGGCAAGCTCATCAGGCAGTTTGACCTTCACAGAAACCAAAGCACATCTCAGGATGTTTGTCCGAGTTAATTAGATAATCATTGCTATTTTTAGCATTGATTAGACATTTAAGAGGTTTCTTGATCTAAGAGTAGGCCATTTTAGGATGGAGTGTGCTATAAAGATTTTTATCACCAAAAAGGCAAATCAGCATTTAATGCAGAAATCTTAATTGGGATTTCATGAATTCTTGAGCCTTCATCAAAACCATTAATTTGCATTAAACCTCCATCAAACCGCCTCAATCCCACTACCACATATTATCCAATTGGTCAGATTTATTACCCACGGTTAGATTCTATTAACCAACGGTTAATAAACTCCCCACATATATAAACTCCTCACTTTTCACTACCATCTTTACGCACTCAAAATTTCAAAAACCCTTAAGTCTTTCTTCATACTCTCAAACCTGCAATTCCTCCCCAAACACCTACCAAATCTCTCATATTATCCATGGCACCTAAGATTAAGAGAGAAGAGCTTGTAGACTTCAATGATTCCACTTTGGACATTGATTTCTCCTATCTTAGCAACCCAAACTCCTTATGGTTTGAAAAACTGGTTGCCTTTGACAGTCCGGACAAGGAGGTTGAACCAGTACTCCATTGGCTTAGGGAAGCAGGCTTGGAAAAGTTTCTTGGGACCAAGCCTGATTCATGCCTAAATCCATTTATGGCAGAATTCTTTGCCCATCTAAGATGGAAGGGCAAGAAAGGAGATGTATGCACAAAGCTCACATATGCTGAGGAAGATGAAGAAGCAGAAGGCCAACACTCCATCACCTTCACTGCAGAGGATATAGATGCTAGCTTTGGGCTACCTTCTGAAGGCCAGAATCCAGAGACTTACAAGGAAGGAGAAGATCAGGAGTTCTACTTTCCATGGCTTCTTACTCCCAAAAAGCTTGTAAGTGCTCAAAACAAGAATACTCTAAAACCTTTGTTTAGACACTTGTTTGACTGTGTGGTGAAGAGTTTATTAAGTCACTCTGGGAGTGTTGAACAACTTAGTATGCCTAAGTTGAGAGTAATGGCTGCTGTGATTGACTCTGCTGAGAAGAGAGTCAAATTTGATTGGAAAAGCTTCATTTTGGACAAAATGATGAATGAGAAATTCAAGTTTAAAGAGGTGAAACACCACAAGGTGGTGGTTGATGGAAGACTCCAGTTCTGCACAAGAGCCAGCCTGCTCTTGGAAAGATTTGCTCATTATACCCACCTTCAAGCCAAGCCAAAGCCTTTTCCAGCACAGAAGGTCCTGTTCAGAAAACTGTCTTCAAGGACAGAAAAGAGAAAGCAGGAGGCTGCCTCCAAGAAAGCTGTTGCAACTGTTCCAGCAACAAGAGCCTCTCCGAGGAAAAGGAAAGCACAACCACCCAAAATCCAGCCAAAGATGAAGAAGATGAAGGAGATTCTAAGTGAATCTTCCCCTGAAAGCCAGTCAAGAAGTGGAGGAGCCACTTCTGAAGAAATTGAGAAAGTAGCTGAGGAAGGAGTCAACCCTCCTGAAGAAGGTGAAGTAGTCAGAGAGATTGTCCCACTGCACCCTGAGGCAATCACAGAATTCAGAGACCTTGACCAGCCTACAAGGTATGAAAGGAGAAGGAGAATCATCAAGACCTCTGAGAAGCAGAGATTGATGGAAGAGAAAAAGAAGAAGAAAGAGTTCTTCAAGGAGATTAGACAAGCAAGCAAGTCTAACTCCAAGTCAAAGTCAAGGGCCAACAGCCCTGAAGCCAACTCCCCTGATATTCAGTCTAGAAGAATATCTCCAAGGCAAGAAGAAGAGGAGTGCAAGACTCCTGAAGATGCACCAATCATTGCCAAGAAGGTGTACTCCCCTGAAGGTGCACCTGATAGATCAGGTATTGATGTGCTGGCAGATTTAGTCAATCTTGAAGATAGACCCTTTTCCCCCCTTGATCCAAGACTTCTCTCATATACCAAACTTCTTGAAACTGCTATTCAAGAAGGTGATCAAGTTGTTTTCCCACCCATTCCAGCCATCCCAATTACCTATTCAGGCACAATGCTCTCAAAAGCACCTGAATCCCAACTTACTTTGACTTCTCCTGACCCCAACCCTTCTGAACCCAACCTACCTGAATCCCAGCCAAGCTTACTTGAATCCCATTCCAACCCTCCTGAATCCAACTCTTCTGGAGATGATAGTGGTGAAGAATATACTTATGAGGGGATGTTGAGACAGATTGCAAGAGCCAATGTGGATGAATTATATCCAGGTTTGAAGGATTATCCCAGGCTGCAACAACAGTTCTATGATCTCAGAGCTCTTGTTGAGATCAAAGATAGAACTATTGTGGAAATAGCTCAGGCTATTCAGGATAAGGGTGCCAACTGGTGGCAGGTTGAGGAAAATAGGTTGTTGCATTTTGCAAATGTGAAGAAGACCAGTGTTTTAACCACTGAGGCCCTATTTTGCACCATTGTCCATGAAAAGGTGCTTGCTGAAAGAGAGAGGATAGCCCAAGGAATCAAGCATCCTGACAGTCCATCTGATGATGATGATGATGATGATCACACCAATCCCAATCCCCCTGGTATCAACTCAGCTCAGGTACATTACTTGACTTTTCATTCTGTACAGGACTCTGATCATTCAGAGGAGTTGACCAAAGATGGTGACTCAGTCCAAGATGCATTGGCCAAGGATGGTTCCTTTGAACCTGAGGCACAGCTTGACAATGCTGAGACTTCCATAGGAGAAGCTGGTTTGACTAAAGCCTCATCAATGTCAGGCAAGTTGGACATTGACCAGCCTTTAGTCATTCAGGATGACTCAGTGGACTTGGGATGCCCAAGCACTGTGATCTCCCAACAACTGCCCTCTGTGGATCCTGTTGAGGATATAGAGGTGTCAGGTTTAGGAATTGAAGGAGTTGAAAAGGCTGTGAGTGCTGAAAAATCAGAGGGAGGTGATGATGAGGAATGTGTGATCACTGGTTCCTTGAGTGCACCATAAATAGAGGGAGAGGAAGTAGAAATATTGGGTGCAGCCCAATATGAGAGTCAGGCTATTCTTCAAGTCAAATCTAAACTTGATGAATCCCTTGGTGAAAGGAGGCCTGATTCTCCAGTGAATGTGAGTCTATCTTTTGAACATGAAGAAGAAAAGAATAAAGTTGAAAATGAGAGAAAAGGTGCTGATGTATCAGACCTTATGGGAGAAAAAGAAATAGAGGGTGATGAGGGAGTTTTTACTAACCCTATCAGTTTTGCAGATTCAGTTGCTGTTACTCTTGAACAGATTTTTGCAGATGCCTCCCTGACAGATATACCAATTGATGCTGACACTGATCTTGAGGCAGTTTCAGCAAATGTGTCCACACTTAACCAAATCTTCTTTGAGCAAGCCAACACCTCTGAGGCTCACTTTCAGATTGCTACTCAGACTGCATCCATCATTGAAGAGCAGTCAGAGAAGTTGGACACACTGGTCAGGGAAGTTGGGAAGGCCCATGCAACAACTGCTGATACCTTAGATGGCCAAGGCAAGACTCTAGCCTCTGTGGAGATGAGGCTCACAGGGTCAGAAGAAGTAATCTTGCCTACTCTTGATGCAAGGATAAGTGGAGTTGAAACTGGACTGCAAACAGTTTCAACAGAAGTGACAAAGGCCAAAGATGCTATGGGTAAATTCACAAGATCTGTGAAGAAAGAGCAGCAGGGTCTCAAATCCTTGTACAAGCATAATGTGAAAGCATTAAGAAAGACAATCAAGGATGCTTTGAGGCAGAGGACAGCAGCCCAGAGAAAAAAGGCAGAAGAGTTGAAAGCTGCTATGGTGAAGGAAGCTGCTGAAAAGTTCACTATTGAACTCATGGCCAAAGTGTCTGACCAAGTTGTGGCCAATCTCACTGAACAGCTTCAGGCCAAACTTGATCAATCACTGAAAGCCACATTGGATGCCATAGTTTCCCAAAAGATGAAGCCTGTTCACACCTTTTTGAGCATGGCAGATGATAAAATGCAAAACATTCATGATGAGAATGTTTATCTACTGCAGGAATTGAAGTCCCTCACTCATTCCCACTCACATCTCTCTGTCACTATGAGTGAATTGAAGCCCCAATGTTTTGATAATGCCAAAAAGGGGGAAAGACAGAGAGCAAGGGCAAAGGGAACCTTGGTAATTGGTGAATCCAAGGAGAAAGTCCCTGAAGTTGAGGAGGAAGCAGTAGAAGACATTGGGAAAGGCAAAGGCCCAATGAATGTTGAAGATTTAACTGAGGAAGAGCAGATTCAAATAGCTGTCAAGGAATCCATGGTGTCAGCTATGGAAAGTCAGGCAAGAAAGCTTCAAAGGCCAGGTGGTGAGTCTACAGGACTTGAACCTCAAGAGAAGATTGCTGAAGTGAGGGGGAAGGTGACAAGGTCATCTGAAAGAAAGAGGAAGGAACTGCAAGCCTTCAATGAATTCCCAACCAGCCTGACTTTGCCATCAGAATTTCAATCTGAAGAATCTACTCCAGCAAGGAAATCCAAGAGAATGAAGAAAGCAGCTCAAATGCCTGTTATTGAAGAAGAAGAAGTTGAAGAGGAAGGACAGGACAGAATGCCTGAAGTTGGTATGCCCAAACTTGCTGATGACCCCTCTAAACTGTTTGAAGAAGGTTTTGGAAAAGATCCAGAAACCCAAGAGAAGCTAGCTCTTCAGAGAGCTAAAGAGAGGATGGAGCAATTGGTTGAGGCCAACAATGCAAGGGATGAAAGAAGAGCAAATTTCAAAGCCCCAAGAAGGAGAGCCTCATACAGAAGACTCAAACCTAAAATGCTACAAAGATGGGACACTCAATACCCTCACCATGATAAGTGGGTTCCAATCTCACTGAATGATGCATGGGAGGAGGCCAAGAGAAGCTTTGTATATGACTTCTATGTCATAGGAAAGTGGCTTGGAGAGAGTGTGGATGAAGTCTTTGTCCAATTCATGTTTGAGAATCATAGGGACCTCTACCAAAAGCTGTTTGCAGCAGCTGATATTGCTAGAGTGGAGTTCAAGGCCCCTGGTCCAATTCTGTACATACCTCCTAAGTTCAATGGGAACTTAATTGATGAAGGGAAGATTCTGGAGGAGTTCATCAACATCATGAAGATGGAGAAGATGAAGATAGGCCCTAGAGGCTCCAACAAGGAAGTTTGGGAGCTGAAGAAGAGGGTCTGGGCTCAATATGGCATTGCTCCTCAAGATGATGGAACTCTGTGAAGGATAAGTTCATTCTTTTCCCTGTTTTGCTGTTATGATTTCTGTTGTTATTTTTTTTGCTATTCTAGAATTAGTGAGTCCTTTTGATTTTCAGCCCTGTAATGGTTTATCATATATAAAAGGATCACTATGTTTCTATCAAAGAGATAACAACTCATTATCTCAACTAACCTATCCTGACATATATTACTTGATTTATTGTGCTAACAGTTTCTTTCAGGCAAGTTGACCAGTTCACTCTCCCTGAAGATAATTTTTAGTTTAAGTCAAGGTCCCTTTGTAATAGGTTTTGGCATCATCAAAAAGGGGGAAATTGTTGGGAATAAAATGATTTTGATCTAGATACCAAAACCCCTGATTGATGATGTACAAGTTAGTTGAGATATGCTCAAGTTATTGTTCAGGCAAGTTGTCCCAGAACAGTATATGTATAGTATGCTTAAGTTAAAATCTCAGAAATGTTATGAGATATTAGTGATCAGGATAGTTGTCCAAAGCTGGAATGTTAGGCAGCTTGATAGGTCTATAGGACAAAGTGGCTGATCTATTCAAGACAAACTTACCAAATGGACAACCTGGCTGAAGAGTTCAAGTATACTGAAGCTGTGCTCATAAATGCAAAAGTTCTAGGCAGTTGAAGTACAAATGATCAAGAGAATTAAATGACAAAAGCTTACAGAAGATACATTCAATGAAGCATTTATTGCCAATCATGCCTGAACCAAGCATTAAAGACTTAGAGCATTAAAGAGTGAAGCATTGAATGAATGTTGGAACATTCTAAAACTGCAGCAGGAATGTTCAGGGAGCTTGTCCCATCTGACCGTTGGTTGTGTGTAAAGTTTGCCACAAATCAACCTAGGACAATGTGCAAAATTGGAAACTGACACAAGTCTTCTCAGCCGCCCTTGTCAGAAGTCAACACATTCATTCAAGCAACCATTGAAGACCTCTTTTACACAGTGGATAAAAGGATGTCAAGCTTCATAGCCGTTTCAATGGTGCTGCAAATAGACATATTTGAATTGCTAATCCCTCCAACGGTTAGTTGTTCAAATTGCCTATAAATACAGAAGTGATCAAAGGAATTCAAGATCCAACTACAAGCTATCAAACTATCATCAAGCTTTCAAAAGGAAACCAAGTTGTTCTCTAGAATTCCAAGTTTCCTGAATCACTTCAAGTCAGCTAAGCCAATCTTTGTAAACATCCTAGCTTAGCATTGAGATATCCTAAGCCTTTACACTGTTCTTCTTGTAAAGGATATCTCTATTAGTTGGAACCAAACATCAAACCTTATCTCATTTAGTGAAGAGAGTGTTTGTTGTAGAAGTGAGGAGTTAAGGACTGTTAGTGTAAAACACAGTCTTAACTCAGAGAGATTGAGCACTAGGACTCAAGTTATCCTAGTGATCAAAACACTAAGAGAGTGTTGTTGATCAGTGCACCTTGGCACTATAAAACAAGCTAATTCCATTGAGAAGGAATTATCCTGTTCAATCAGGGAAAGTGGATGTAGGAGCTTGAGTCTCTGAACCACTATAAACTTGTGTGCCATTTACTTACTGCACTCTTTATTGTACTTACATTCAATCCTTTTCAAAGAGCAAAACTCAGTAAGCTAAGAAAACAAGTTTTGGACAAAGTCCCTGATAACTGTATTTTTCAGAAATCAACTTGGAGTATTTCTTTGAGTAAAGGCCAACCACATTCCGCACTTAGCAACTCTTTTAGATATTTAGCCAACTGATCACTTAATAGTAATCAGTAGGACAAGTATCTATCCAAGTTCACTCAGGCCAGTTGTGAGACAACTTGCCTGATAAGACCAGTTTATCAAAAAGAAAAGAATTTGCTTACACAAGTGCATTCCCCCCCCCCATACACTTGTGTTATACTCCACCAAGGACCAACAGGAGTTATGGCCAGTAGTTGTATCATTTAACGTACGCCGAGGGATACCACCTTCCAGTGTACTTAGTTTTAGTCTTGAATCGAGTGAGAGTGAATCACAGATTAGATTAGTTCTTTAGACAGTGTTTTTACACTTAAGTCTGTTTGCGGATTCAGGCACCTGCCTCGATTGTAGTTTCTGTTTGTGGAATGTTGAAGTAATTGCTGAGACATTTCACACGACACTTTTTGTATAACTTAGGAACTAAGTTACTTTTCGCCGTAAGGCTTAGCATAGGTTTTGTTATTAATAAAATCTATGTTAAAAATTATTCCATTGTGTTCGTATTGTATTTTAGTGTTTTAGACTTCCGCTGTGTACTGTGTTTACTTATTCACATTCTGTTAGAGTTAATGCTACACTAATTGTCACAACATTCAGTGTAACATTGTTCAGTTTTTTACTTAAACACTAGATACCACCCCACGCACACTTTCAGTTGGTATCAGAGTTGATACCTGACGACACTAGGTTTAGATCCTTGCTTAAAGTGTGTTTTAGTTTATGTTAGCAATGGAAACACATCACATATCCACTACACTTAGGCACCCGAACATATTATCCATATTTTAAGCCTAAGTTGTGCATGTATATCAAGTCGATTGATGAACGTGCTTGGAAGACTATACTTACAGGTTATGATGTACCAAAGATCCAAATCAACACCCCACCAGAAAGAAGAAAAAGTCAATTTCAACCAAGGTTATCAAAAAGGTGAAGGTAAACCAAGGTATGATCTTTAATATATAAAATCAGTTCAATGCATGTTCTGAATATGGTCTTTATGAAAATTAATTTACCAATACTAGACTTATGCAAAAACTGAAGTTTAGTACTACCTTAAAATGATGAATCAGATGATGAATCAAAAGATGTTGAATTTACTTTTCATACCAAGATTGATTATGATAATTCTTTAGATGATAATCTAGATGATACAGATTCTGATGTTGCACCTAATGTCACGACATTTATGGTAACATCGAAACAGAGTCACCCAGATTTGAATTGTTTTAATGGGTTTGTTGATGATGCAGGCATAAGGATTGATGATCATAAGTACCAAAAGTTGTTGGATGATTGTAACTCTCAGAAACTTACTCTTAATTGTTTGAACAAAGAGAATGAGAATCTGAAAGGAACAATTACTGAGCTAGAAGTCATACATTCCAGAAGAGATTTTTGAAATTGGTAAACTGAAGGAGAAATTGATCACCTCTACTTTAAGTTTCATAAAATTTTCTATGAGTGCTTCTGATATATGTTATATCTATTGGTAAATCTGATAATTGTGGTATACGTTATGATAGTGAAACTGCTTCTATTTCTAAGAATTTTGAAAATGCTGTGAAGTTTGTGAAGGCAAATGTTAAAACATATGTTGTAACATCTGCACAAACAGATTTTCACAAAGTCAAAAACATTGAAAAGAAGTTTGTATGTCATTATTTTTCGATAATTGATCATATTTGTCCGTACTGCATGCAAATGTTTGATGATCTGAGATATGAGAAAATGTTAAATAAAATGATGTCACATCCTATGAAACATTTTCTGAAATCTGCATGAAAATCTGATGTTACTTGTAATGCTGTTCACACTTCCTTGAAAGCATGTTTACTTGGTCAATGGTATTTTTGATAGTTGTTGTTCTAGACATATGACAGTACAAATTGACTACTTATCTGATTATGTGACCTTGAATGATGGTAATGTTACATATGGTGGTTGTTCTAAAGGACAGATTATAGGAAAAGGAACTTTGAATGTTGAAAGTTTTCCTAAGCTTAAATATGTTTTGCATGTTGATGGCTTGCTTGCTTATTTGATTAGTATTAGTCAACTTTGTGATGATAATTTGCATGTAAATTTTGATAAAGAATCATGTGTATGTTCTTAATAAAGATGAAAATATTCTAGGGCAGTAGATAATTGTTATCTTATTGGAACAAATGTGTTTAATTTGTCAAAGAATGATGAAAATATCTTATTGCATCAAAAAATTGGGACATGCACATTATAGATCAGTGAAGAGACTAATCAAAGTCGATGCAGTGAAAAGGATTACCAAAACAGAAGTTTCAGAGTACTACTGTATGTGGACCATGCCAGAAAGGTAAGCAGGTAAGAGATATATTTGAAACATTAATGTTTCGAATTGTTTTGCACATGGATTTTATTGGTCCTATGAAAACTGAAAGCATTGGAGGCAAAATATATTCATTTGTTGTGGTAGATGATTTTTCTAGATTTACCTAGATTGAGTTTTTAAGAGATATATTTGAAACATTAATTTGCTGCATTTAAAGTTCTCTATAAAAGGTTCGAAAATGTGTTTGACTTGAAAGTTGGCCATATTAGAACTGATCATGCATGGTAGGGAATTTGAAAATAGCATGTTTAATTATTTTTATGATTAGAAAGGTATCTTGTAAGAATATTCATCTCCTAAAACTCCACAACGAAATGTCTTTGCTGAAAGAAAGACTATAATTCTACAAGAAATGATATGAGTCATGCTTGCTTCTAAAAGTCTTGCTAAGATATTTTGGGTTGTAGCATTGAATACATCATGTCATATTATTGATATAGTTTATATTCGATCTGGTTCTATTCAAACACCTTATGAGATTTTTGAACATTAGAAAACTAAATGTGAAGTATTTTCATATATCTGGTTGTATGTGTTAAATTCTGAATGATATGGATCAACTTCATAAGTTTGATTCTAAAAGTGTAAGGTTTTTTTTTAGGCTATTCTAGAAATAGTAAAGCTTATAGAGTTTATAACCTTAAGACTAACACTGTTCAAGAACCTGTTAATGTTGTGTTTGATGATGATTAAGGTCTTACAGATGACAAAGATGAAGAAGATGTATCATAAGCGACTGTCAATTCTGAGAATACACTGAAGTCTGATAATGTTGCACCGAATGTTAACACATCTGGAGCAACATCTACAGAACAGTCAGTTGTAATTTCACAGAATGATCAGCATGTTCCCAAAACGAATCCTTCTTCAAGAATAGGTAAAAGTCATCCTTCTGACCAGATCATAGGTGATGCTACAGTTGGAGTGCAAACAAGAGGAAGAATAAGATCAAATAAGGTAGATGTGGTAAGAACAATATGCATGTCTTCTATTTGGAATGTTGTTAATGCGGAGTGTTACTATTCTGAAATTGAACCTAAAAATGTGAATTAGGCATTAACTGATGAAAATTGGATTAATGTTATTCATGAAGAACTTGTTTAGTTTGAAAGATTTGAAGTATGAACACTTGTTTCAAGACCTAGTCATACTAATGTCATTGGAACAAAGTTGATTTTTAAGAATAAAACTGATGAGTTTGATAACATTTTTTTTAGGATTGAGACTAGATTAGTTGCACAAGGTTACACCCAAGTTGAGGTTATTGATTTTGATGAAACTTTTGCACATGTTGCTAGGATGGAATCTATTAGATTATTGCTAGCAATTGCATGTTTTATTGACATTAAACTTCATCAAATGGATGTATAAGCTGCATTTCTAAATGACATTTTAATTGAAGAAGCATATGTTGAACAACTTAAAGGATTTGAAGATCCACAATACCTTGATTGTTTTGTTAGAGGAGAAACTGATATAACTTTGTTCATTAAGCACACTGGAGAAGATTTACTTATTGCTCAAATATATGTTGATGACATTGTGTTTGGTTTAACTTGTGATAAAATGTTAACCAATTTGTTAAAGCAATGACTGCAATATTTGAGATGAGTATGGTTGGAGACTTGAATTGCTTTTTAGGTCTTCAAATCAAGCAATGTAAGGATGGTATATTCTTCTCTCAAGGTAAGTATGCTAAGAACTTGGTTAAAATGTTTGGTTTTGAAAGTTAAAAAGTAATGAAAACTTCTATGAGATCTATTTTGATTCTTTGCAAAGACGGTGCTGGAAAAGATTTTGATCCAACATAATATAGATCCACGATAGGAAGTTTACTTTATCTAACCTCTAATAGACCAGATATTATGTACAATGTTAGTGTTTTTGTTTGTGTTAGGTACCAAACTAATCCAAAGGAATCTCACCTGAATGTTTTGAAGAGAATTATCAAGTTTGATACAGGTACAAGTGAACTTGGGATATGGTACACTAAGGACACCAACAACACTTTGATTGGATACAGTGATGCGGATTGAGCATGAGATATGGACGACAAAAAGAGTAAGAGTAGAGGATGTTTCTACATGGGAAATAATCTTGTGGTTAAGCAAGATGTTTCATGCCTATGAAATTGAAATTGATATCCTTACAATTTTCTGTGATAATATGAGTGCATAAACATTTATAAAAATTCAGTACAACACTCACTCACTAAACACATTTGCATTAGGCATTATTTTATGAGATATTTAGTTGAGAAGAACATAGTAAAGTTGGAATACGTACCTTTTGAAAATCACAATGCTGATCTATTTACTAAGGTTTTGACCTTGAGACATTCTTATCTTTGAGAAAATCTCTTTGTATGTGTAGTATCTGAATAATCATAGATGGATGGTGTCACAAATGTCGTAGCATTTGGGACAACATCATAAGGTTGTATAGTTGTTATAGATTTAATTTATTTCCTATTTTCGTTGAATAATTCCTTTGTAAAATATTCTTGAATCTAAAATTTGTTGTGCAAAAATAAACATGTCTTACACCTCTCAAATGCATAAAAAATAGAATGTTATTAGCATACTAAAAGATGTACCAAATCACTGAGTAACTATGGAGCACGGAGTTCGCTACTACGATGCCTTCTTTTCAAAAGGTGATATTTGGTAAAAACATCAAGAGGTTTGTAATCCATTAAGTAAGTATGGGGCACGGAGTTCGCTACTACGATGTACTCTACAGGAACAATGGATCAATACAAATTAGATGCTATAACACAAAAAGAAAAAATATGGTGCAACACAAATGAAGTAAATTCATGTAAAAACCGTGTTGAGGTGTATGTAACAGTTTTGAGCATAACATTAGATGATTCGATTATATTTTTATAAGTAGTAATTATTTGATTATTTGTGGAAATTTATTTTATTTATTCCTGATTATACTAACCTACATCTTTGTTTTATTTCAGATTATACACATTTAAATACTAAATATTCTAGAATGTTCTTAATTTAATTAATTATTTAATTATGATTTTACCCACTACTTGACCATGATCTATTTTTGTGGCTAAGTTTATGGAGTATTATCGAATTCCTTCTAGAATCCTCCTTAGTTAGTTCTTATTTTTTACACGTATTACTTCCAACTATACATTCTCTCCTATATACTTCTCATAACATGATATACTAAGTATTGCATTTTTTCGAGTGATTTGAGCATTGCATTTTAAGATTTGCTAAAGCCTTATTTGTCTCGGTTATTGTGATTATCTTTTCTATTTTTTGGTGCTTAAATGACAGGAAACTACCTCACCACACTCAAACTCCTACGAAATCGTCATCTACATCACTCTCCAATCTTAATAGTTTCGCTTTCATGGCCGCTCACACCAAAACTCACCAGCTGCTACAAGAAAAGCTGAAACACTTACCCAAACAACTCCAGTTACAGCCATTCCTACAACTGTTCACATTCAACTCGATTCGATCCTTAACTAGCTGAACCAAGCTGTTGAGAATATGTCTCAATCGAATGTGAATTCTGAGAATCTATTTCTACTGGTTGGAAATATGTCCATTGACATTTCTCATTACTGAAAACCCAAAAACTCACCACTACACTTGGTTCGTTCACCTCATTAAAGCTCCAATTTCCAAGTCCTAATACTGAAACAGAGGCAAACGCCTCGATAGCTTCCTCTCTGGGGGAGAGTGAAAAGGAAATTGATGATTTTCCTGTTGCTGAACAGAATGAGTCTGCAAATGCTGAGACATCCGATTCTGAGGACGCTCAAATGAAGGAGACCGACGCGAATGCTAACTCAGGTGAAACTAACTCTTATCTTTTTAATACTGATGAATCTGAATAGATTGCATTTAGGAAGATCGTTAAGAAAGAAAAGAGAAAAGATTAGCCCATGTTCAACGAAGGAGATCCGGCTTTGTGTTCACTAGAGTTGATTACTCTAACTCACTGAGGAGACAGAAGAAAGAAAGTAGTGTTGATGATGAACCGATTCAAGTTCTTTTCTTAATCGAAGGGAGATAATGTGGTTACTGAGAAACGAGTCAAAAGGAAGTATAATCCAAAGGGAAAGAAGGTTGCTGCTAAACGAGACTTGCCCAAAGGAATTGAAAATTCTGATCCAGAGGATAATCCCACTGTGCGTGAGATTAAGAAGTTTCTGAGGAAGAATGCTGCATTAAATGCTTAAGCAAGTGCCGCAACACCAGACCCTGATGACAGTAGAAGTGATGATTCTAAGAAGAGCAGTAGTAAGGACTCTGAATCAGCTGAGGAGATAAATTCTGAAGGAGGTAATTCTGATCCTAATAATAATTCTTAGATTGATAGGTTAGTTGCTGAAATCACTAAGCTATCTTGACGAAAGTTGTTAATGGAAAAGAGAATTAACATTGCTGATTTTGATAAGTAAAGGGTTCATATAATTTTTGAAAAGAAAATTGTTGAAAACTATAACTTTGAGTGATACTTTTGTGTTTGATTGGGTATATGTACTTTATGCTTGACTTAGGAAGAGTACGGGTAGACGTAACTCTAAATGATATGGGAATGTACAATTTAGGGGGAGATTAGTTTCACTTACTCTGAAATTGATTAATGATCTCTTAGAGAAAGAGCATGTGATTGATGAAGATGAACTTGATTTGAACTTGGTTACTACTTCTATAACTGGTGGTAGATTAACTAGGTGAAATTTTTTATGTTTGCTAAAGATCTCACATCTCTATACTCTTTACTCCATAAATTAATTGTCTACAATTGGATACCCTCTACAAATTCCACTAAGGTGACTAAGGATCAAGCTACATTGTTGTATAAGATGATTTTTGTGTTGAAGAATTTCAATCTGGATTTAACTATTTTCACCATATGCAGCTTATAGTGATATTTATTATAAAGGGAATTTACCTTACCATTGTTGATATGTTCATACCTCAAGAGGCATGAATTTTTAAACCTAAGGAAACTGAGGTTATTTGAGGCAAGGTACCCTTGATGACTATCTCACTTGCTCTGTTACTTGGTGAAAGGACTGTTGATTTGATTTGTTACAAAATTCAGATGGTTCTGATCACAGAGATGCTCTTATACCAGCTCGACCAGCTCCAGCGAGACCTGAACAGAGGAATGCTACACCAAATGTGAAACGCATTGATGGTCACATTGGTCAAACTTTTTCTGTTTCTAGATCTTTTACTTTACTTCAACTAAAACGTTTACAGGACTCTATTGATGGCCTTCAGTTCCTTAAAGTCCGTGGTTAGAGACGCTTTCTACTACCACAGGGGGAGAAACACCATCAACTTCTGGGGTTCGAAGTGAAGAGCTCCATGGAGATGTACCAGAAGCTGATTGTGTACCTGATGCTATTCATGAAGAGACTGCTGAACCAGATGTTGTAGTTCACTTTGCTACAATGTGCACTGTTGTTGAAGAGGAGTAGGATTAATTTGCTGATGCTGATAAATGTATGGATGTTCTTTATGACATCTAAACAGGTTATGGTAACAACTGAACAGGTTGATACAAGATAGGGGGAGGGCTGAACATTATAAGTGATTATGTGCAGGAACATGATGCTGCAGCTGTTGATACAGCAATATATGTCACTTGTTTAGTTTCTTAAGTATTTGTGCATTTTATACTTCCCTTGATCTAATGCATTGTTGTTACTGTGTTTAAGTTGATTTACATATTTTTTTTTTCCTTCCTAGTTGATAGGTTGTCTTTTATTCAACTTGCTTAATTTGTTTGCATTTATGATAATAGATTACTGCTTTTATGCTTAAAGTGTTTTCTTACTTATCATTATTTGCTTACTGCATGTTATATATGTTAGTAGTTTATTGTATTTGTTTTTCCCTAACTTTGCTCTATTTTCAGTTTGCTTAAACTGTTTGCCTTAAGAATTATTCTTATTTGCTTACTGCATCAAGTTTGCTTAAATTGTTTGCCATAAAGAATTATTCTTATTTGCTTACTGCTTGCTGACTTTAGGTATTTGTTAGTTGTTGTTTGTTTTGTCTTTCTAACTTGCCTTATTATTCAATCTGCTTAAATTGTTTGCCTTGAGGATAATATAGAAGTACACCTCTCTTTAATTATCATGTGCTTACTGCTTAGTGCTTAAATTGTTTGCCTTGATGATAATATAATTTAGAAGTACACTTCTCTTTAATTCTCAGTTGCTTACTGCTTATTGTTTAAGTCTTTGTTAGATATTGTTTTTCACATTTTTTGCTCTATTTTTATTTTTAGTCTTTGTTCTGTTTGTTTTTCTTTTCTTTGTTATTGCTCTGATTTTGTTATTGAGTCTTACATAAGTCTTAGGTTGATCTAGTACATATTCATATATGATGCTCTGGTTTAACTTTTGATTTTTGTAAAGTTATATGTTTTTGTAAACAAGTGTACTGTTTATACTTGTTTTGGTTTTGAATAAGATTACATTGATCTTATGGCACGGATCTTAGTAAAATTATTCTTGATCTTCTTTTGATTTGATCCAACGGTTACAACAGGTATTGTCTTGACTAGTATTTAGCTTTGGAGTTCAACTCACCTAAATACATAATACTGAGTATGTATAGAAATATATGTGCATCAGGTGTGTTGTAGTCGAAAGGTCAAATTGGGGGAGATTGTAGATGTTGTTAACTCTTAAATGCTTTAACATTATCAACAACATCTTAATTTGACCTTCCTTGATTTATTCTAAGTCTTTTCTGAAATGTTACATTAAATGTTGTACTAAATGCTCTCACATTCAGGAACGATTCTAGAAGCTTCTACAAGAGTCTGGAACCTGGAAGATTCCAGAAGGTTGGAGAACGTGCTAGAAGAGTTTAGAGCATTGTAGAACGACCTGGAAGATGGCAGAAGGATCTAGAAAGATCATGGAGGTTGAGGTCCTAAAAAATAGGATCTCATAATGGAAGGATCTAGAAGCTGTGTATTTCTCTATAAATACCGCTGGAGTCTTTCATTTCAAAGTATGCACTACTCGAGTAACACCTCCTTGAGCGTTCAACCCTAGTTAGGAGTTATGGCCAGTAGTTGTATCATTTAACGTACGACGAGGGATACCACCTTCCAGTGTACTTAGTTCTAGTCTTGAATCGAGTGAGAGTGAATCACAGATTAGATTAGTTCTTTAGACAGTGTTTTTACACTTAAGTCTGTTTGCGGATTCAGGCACCTGCCTCGATTGTAGTTTCTGTTTGTGGAATGTTGAAGTAATTGCTGAGACATTTCACACGACACTTTTTGTATAACTTAGGAACTAAGTTACTTTTCGCCGTAAGGCTTAGCATAGGTTTTGTTATTAATAAAATCTATGTTAAAAATTATTCAATTGTGTTCGTATTGTGTTTTAGTGTTTTAGACTTCCGCTGTGTACTGTGTTTACTTATTCACATTCTGTTAGAGTTAATGCTACACTAATTGTCACAACATTCAGTGTAACATTGTTCTGTTTTTTACATAAACACTAGATACCACCCCACGCACACTTTCACTCCTTTTCTTCCAGTTAACTGGGATTCGTTTGTTGTGTTCTTCTACATTTTCCTTCGTATATTTTTTCAAACCCGTCCACTCAATCTCATATAACAGCCTTTGTCTTGTACGATTAATATATGTGTTTAAAAGAAACAACATTTAACCCAAAAAAACATGTTAAAATAAATGTATAAAATACCATTTTGAAGGGGCGGTCGATTGTTTGTGATTGTTCTATTCTTCGAGTAGTCCACCTTATTCCTTCGAAATGGATGATCTCGAGGTAAAAACCTTCGGTGATTATCGAACCATGAAACTTTTCTACTCGTCGGGAGACTGAAAGCTTCAGAATGTTCCATACAATACGGACAAGCTTGCTTTCCGACTGTACTCCACCCGGACAACATAGAATATGCAGGAAAGTCGCTAATGGTTCACAATAAAGCAACACGCATCGTGAAGTTCTGCTTCCTATAAACATCATACGTTTGGACTCCGTTATCCCATAGGAAGATCAAGTCTTTTATAAGAGGCTGGAGATAAACATCAAGTTTATACTTTGGATTCGATGGACCAGGCACCAATACAGTCAGAAACATTGTTTGAGGTTTCATGCACATCCATGGAGGGGTAGATTATATGGAGTCAGTATCACCTGCCACAAAGAATACTTCTTTCCATAACTCCCAAACGGTGCAATACCATCAGTACTCAAGCCTAATCTCACATTCCTCGGTTCACAAGCAAACCCTGGAAACACTTTATCAAGGTGTTTCCAGGCTTCAGAGTCGGCCGGATGTCTCATATCCCCAGCCTCAGTAGTTCAGAATTTGTTGCATGCCACGTCATGTGTTGTGCTGTGGCACTAGATTGAAACAATCTCATTAAACGAGGAATGATAGGAAGATAATACATCCTCTTATGTGACACTTTCTTTTTTGCTTGCTCGATTGACCACCGGGTCCCTTCCGTCGTGGCTCTTTGTACCGGGGATGGCCACACATTCTACACATAAGAAAATCGCTATCGTCATCACCCCAGTATAACATGCAACCATTCACACAACAATCAATCTTCTCAACCGGCAAACCCATATCCTTCATCAATTGTTTGCTCTGATGAAACGTTGTAGGTACTTTATTATCGACAGGACAAATCTCACTGCATAATTGTGTCATTTGCTCATATGCTCTGTTTGATAGCTTGTTCTCCGTCTTGATAGCCACAAGTCGAGCATTAAATGACAACTGAGAATGAGAGTCACACCCTGGATACAAATCTTGATCAACTAATTTGAGCATCTCATAAAACTGAAATGCTTCATCTGTTGGTTCCTCCTTTATATTTGACATACCGACTTCCATCACCATTGTTTGATACATATCGGGTTCTTCCACTCCAAACTCTTGATCGTTATTGGTGCCGACATGCTCAATGTGTACTGGTTGTTCATAAATTGCTGCAGTGTAATAGTACAAGACTTGATCAAAATTATAAGGCCACCGTTCTTCGCCATGAGTTGTCCAATTATAGTAATTATCAACGAACCCATTCTGACATTTCTTAGCATTACACGGACACCTAATACAATCCCCAGACATGCAATGTGGGTGTAGTTTTGCTAATTCAACAAATGACACGAGTTCATCATAAAATTCACCATTCACATTTCCTAAAACGAGTCTAGGAGTACAATACATCCACCGACGATCCGGCAATTCCATCTGTTAAACAATTTGACCAAATTAAAATTAAACACTAAAACTATATACATTTAATAAAAATTAAACATTAAAAGTACTATATACATTTCATAAAAATTAATTGCACTAAAATTATATACATTTCATAAAAATTAAACACTAAAAGTACTATATACATTTCATAAAAATTAATTGCACTAAAATATATACACTTAGAAAAAAATACCTTAATATGACGAAATCTTCTTAATTTTTCTCTCCTTTCCAAAATTTTTCCGTGTTCTGATGTTCTGAGGTGGTAGCGGTTTTTTCAACACTACATACCGACGGATATTATATCCATCGGTAAAACACGCGCCTAATATCCGTCGGTATTGACCTTACCGACGGAAATATCCGTCGGCAACACCCCGTTCAAATTTATGTCAAATCAGTCATAATACGTTGGGAGATTTTAGTCGGCAATATAATATCCGTCGGTATTGAACATTTCTGTACCGATGGAAAGTCAGTCCGTCGATAAAGGACGCGTATAAAAAAAAAACAAAATTTAATATATACAGATTCTTAACACATAAAACAAACAATAATGCACATATAAACTTAAACTACTTAACACAAAAAATAAACCATAACTAAAACAAAAAAATTAAACAACTAATACTTAAACATAAAAAAGTAAATAGTTCAACAATAATGCAGATAAAAAAAAAACATAAAAGTAAATAGTTCTACGAGACATAAAAATAAAATTGTTCAACAGAAATAAAAAATAAATTGTTCAGAGACACTCATTCACCAAAGTTCCACATATCAAGGTCATCGTCGCCACCGAAGTGCTGACCTATGATGTCGTCATCATGCATGGTCGGGTCATAGGCTGAGGGGGCTAGGGGAACAGGCACGTTCACGTTGGCCATCGGTGGAGGAGCTTGCATGGTTCTCTGATAAACCTCCTCGATCTTCTCGTCCGACCACCCAAACTCTCGACCCATATTCAAATGCATCACATGGATGTAATGGTTGAAGTGTGCCATCACATCAGGAGTTGGGGTGGATGATACGGAACCCTGCGATGCCACCTGGGATGGACTAGAGGACCTGACATCACTGCTCAGACGACCAAGGCTAAGAATTCGTCCTCGGGTGACCGGGGCAACTTCCAAATAAGCCTGGTTCACCTCCTCGACTGTAGGAGGGGCACTGCTGGTTCCGGCTTTAGTAGGGTCGACTTGAGTTTCGACCTCGGCCATCCTCCAGTTCATTTCCAACTACATAATTAATAATTGTAAATTAATAAAATAAACTATAAAAAATGTATTTAATTAAACAATTTTATTACTTACGCGGAGGTTAGTCGTGCGCCCGTATGTGGATTTTGTGTATTCTGGTCAAACGGATGAGAAATGTTCAACCGGTCCAAGTGAGTGGGTACACGCCCTGTCTCCCGTTCCTAATAATTAAATTTAAGTATTATATATACTAAATAATTAAATTTATTGAAATTAATTTGAAAATTAATAAACACTTACAAGCGCAAGCGACTGCTCAAAGATTGACCGGGCTCCACACCGATGCTTTGACATCCCACCCCCAACGTCGGATCTGCGGTTGGCCTTAGCAATCTCACACTTCCTGATGTACTCCGGATCCAGCCACTCCCTCGTCAATGAATCCCACAACTCAAACATCATTAGCATCCTTACCCAAGCTCTGCGTCGTCCCATCCTCCCGCCATGCCATTCTCCATTCGTACATTAAATCCTTATACCGCTCTTTCGCCGATTTACAGAAATGCTTGAACATAACCTCGTCCGAGTAGATCTCCCGATCCCAAGTGGTATGTTTCTGCACATATAATAAATTATTTATTATTGAACAAACAACAAACATTAATTAATTAATTAAGTAATTAATTTCTACCTGAAATTCCTCGAAGTACGCCCACTTTTTTTATTTTGGGACCTTCTTCCAGGTAATTGCACCCGCACTGATCGGTAAAGTGGAAAAAGCAATCGTGCATGCCCTGGAGACCTCGTTACCAGGTAACAATCTATGACATTAATTAACAAACAAAACACATTATAAATTAAAACAAATGCGAAATTATTAATTGTAGATGTTGTTAACTCTTAAATGCTTTAACATTATCAACAACATCTTAATTTGACCTTCCTTGATTTATTCTAAGTCTTTTCTGAAATGTTACATTAAATGTTGTACTAAATGCTCTCACATTCAGGAACGATTCTAGAAGCTTCTACAAGAGTCTGGAACCTGGAAGATTCCAGAAGGTTGGAGAACGTGCTAGAAGAGTTTAGAGCATTGTAGAACGACCTGGAAGATGGCAGAAGGATCTAGAAAGATCATGGAGGTTGAGGTCCTAAAAAATAGGATCTCATAATGGAAGGATCTAGAAGCTGTGTATTTCTCTATAAATACCGCTGGAGCCTCTCATTTCAAAGTATGCACTACTCGAGTAACACCTTCTTGAGCGTTCAACCCTAGTTCGGAGTTATGGTCAGTAGTTGTATCATTTAACGTACGCCGAGGGATATCACACCTTCCAGTGTACTTAGTTCTAGTCTTGTATCGAGTGAGAGTGAATCATAGATCAGATTAGTTCTTTTGACAGTGTTCTTACACTTAAGTCTATTTGCAGATTCAGGCACCTGCCTCGATCGTAGTTTCTGTTTGTGGAATGTTGAAGTAATTGCTGAGACATTTCACACGACATTTTTGTGTATAACTTAGGAACTAAGTTATTGTTTCGCCGTAAGGCTTATCATAGGTTTTGTTATTAATAAAATCTATGTTAAAAATTATTCCATTGTGTTCGTATTGTGTTTTAGTGTTGTAGACTTCCGCTGTGTACTGTGTTTACTTATTCACATTCTGTTAGAGTTAATGCTATAATTGTCACAGCATTCAGTGTAACATTGTTCTGTTTTTTACTTAAACACTAGATACCACCCCACGCACACTTTCAGTTGGTATCAGAGCTGATACCTGACGACACTAGGTTTAGATCCTTGCTTAAAGTGTGTTTTAGTTTATGTTAGCAATGGAAACACATCACATATCCACTACACTTAGGCACCCGAACATATTATCCATATTTTAAGCCTAAGTTGTGCATGTATATCAAGTCGATTGATGAACGTGCTTGGAAGACTATACTTACAGGTTATGATGTACCAAAGATCCAAATCAACACCCCACCAGAAAGAAGAAAAAGTCAATTTCAACCAAGGTTATCAAAAAGGTGAAGGTAAACCAAGGTATGATCTTTAATATAGAAAATCAGTTCAATGCATGTTCTGAATATGGTCTATATGAAAATTAATGTGCCAATACTAGACTTATGCAAAAACTGAATTTTAGTACTACCTTAAATGATGAATCAGATGATGAATTTGATGAATCAAAAGATGTTGAATTTACTTTTCATACCAAGATTGATTATGATGATTCTTTAGATGATAATCTGGATGATACAGATTCTGATGTTGCACCTAATGTCATAACATTTATGGTAACATCAAAACAGAGTCACCCAAATTTAAATTATTTTAATGGGTTTGTTGATGATGCAGGCATAAGGATTGATGATCATAAGTACCGAAAGTTGTTGGATGATTGTAACTCTCAGAAACTCACTCTTAATTCTTTGAACAAAGAGAATGAGAATCTGAAAGGAACAATTACTAAGCTAGAAGTCATACATAGCAGAAGAGATTTTGAAGTTTACAAACTGAAGGAGAAATTGATCACCTCTACTTTAAGTTTCATAAAATTTTGTATGAGTGCTTCTGATCTATGTTATAGCTATTGGTAAATCTGATAATTGTGGTATACATTATGATAGTGAAACTGATTCTATTTTCTAAGAATTTTGAAAATGCTGTGAAGTTTGTGAAGGCAAATGTTAAAATATATGTTGTAACATCTGCACAAACAGATTCTCACAAAGTCAAAGATATTGGAAAGAAGTTTGTATGTCATTATTTTTCGAAAATTGATCATATTTGTCTGTACTGCATGCAAATGTTTGATGAATTGAGATATGAGAAAATGTTAACTAAAATGATGTCACATCCTATGAAACATTTTCTGAAATCTGCATGAAAATCTGATGTTACTTGTAATGATGTTCACACTTCCTTGAAAGCATGTTTACTTGGTCAATGGTATTTTGATAGTTGTTGTTCTAGACATATGACAGGACAAATTGACTACTTATCTGATTATGTGACCTTGAATGATGGTAATGTTACATATGGTGGTTGTTATAAAGGACATATTATAGGAAAAGGAACTTTGAATGTTGAAAGTTTTCCTAAGCTTAAATATGTTTTGCATGTTGATAGCTTGCTTGCTCATTTGATTAGTATTAGTGAACTTTGTGATGATAATTTGCATGTAAAATTTGACAAAGAATCATGTGTATGTTCTTAATAATAAAGATGAAAATTGTCTAGGGCAGTAGATAATTGTTATCTTATTGGAACAAATGTGTGTAATTTGTCAAAGAATGATGAAAATATCTTATTGCATCAAAAAATTGGGACATGCACATTATAGATCAGTGAAGAGACTAATCAAAGTCGATGCAGTGAAAAGGATTACCAAAACAGAAGTTTCAGAGTACTACTGTATGTGGACCATGCCAGAAAGGTAAGCAGGTAAGAGTGTTGCATAAAATGCTGTCACATTGTTCTACACATCAATGTTTCGAATTGTTGCACATGGATTTGATTGGTCCTATGAAAACTGAAAGCATTGAAGGCAAAAGATATTCACTTGTTGTGGTAGATGATTTTTCTAAATTTACCTGGATTGAGTTTTTAAGAGATATATCTGAAACATTAATTTGTTGCATTTAAAATTATTTACAAAAGGTTCAAAAATGTGTTTAACTTGAAAGTTAGCCATATTAGAACTGATCATGCATGGTAGGGAATTTGAAAACAGCATGTTTACTGATTTTTATGATAAGAAAGGTATCTTGCAAGAATATTCATCTCCTAAAACTCCACAACGGAATGTCTTTACTGAAAGAAAGAATAAATTCTACAAGAAATGATAAGAGTCATGCTTACTTCTAAAAGTCTTGCTAAGAGATTTTGGGTTGTAGCATTGAATACATCATGTCATATTATTAATGGAGTTTATATTCGATCTGGTTATATTCAAACACCTTATGAGATTTTGAACATTAGAAAACCAAATGTGAAATGTTTTCATGTATTTGGTTGTGTGTGTTATATTCTGAATGATATGAATCAACTTCATAAGTTTGATTCTAAAAATGTAAGGTTTCTTTTTAGGCTATTCTAGAAATAGTAAAGTGTGTAGAGTTCATAACCTTAGGACTAACACTGTTCAAGAATCTGTTAATGTTGTGTTTGGTGATGATAAAGGTCTTGCAGATGATAAAGATGAAGAAGATGTATCACAAGTGACTGTCAATTCTGAGAATACACTGAAGTCTAATAATGCTGCAACGAATGTCAACACATCTGGAGCAACATCTACAGAACAGTCAGTTGTAATTTCACAGAATGATCAGTATGTTCCCAAAAGAAATCCTTCTTCAAGAATAGGAAAAATTCATCCTTCTGACCAGATCATAGGCGATGCTACAGTTGGAGTGCAAACAAGAGAAGAATAAGATCGAATAAGGTAGATGTGGTAAGAACAATATGCATGTCTTCTATTTGGAATGTTGTGAATGCGGAGTGTTACTATTCTGAAATTGAACCTAAAAATGTGAATAAAGCATTAACTGATGAATATTGGATAAATGCTATGCATGAGGAACTTAATCAGTTTGAAAGAAATGATGTATGAACATTTGTTCTAAGACCTAGTCATACTAATGTCATTAGAACAAAGTTGATTTTTAAGAATAAAACTGATGAGTTTGATAACATTTTTTAGGTATAAGACTAGATTAGTTTCACAAGATTACACCCAAGTTGAAGGTATTTATTTTGATGAAACTTTTGCACTTATTGCTAGGATAGAATCTATTAGATTATTGCTAGCAATTGCATGTTTTATTGACATTAAACTTCATCAAATGGATGTATATGCTGCATTTCTAAATGAAATTTTGATTGAAGAAGCATATGTTGAACAACTTAAAAGGATTTGAAGATCCACAATACCCTGATCGTTTTATTAGAGGAGAAACTGATATAACTTTGTTCATTAAGCACACTGGAGAAGATTTACTTATTGCTCAAATATATGTTGATGACATTGTGTTTGGTTTAACTTGTGATAAAATGTTAACCAATTTGTTAAAGTAATGACTGCAACATTTGAGATGAGTATGGTTGGAGACTTGAATTATATCTTCTAGGTCTTCAAATCAAGCAATGTAAGGATGGTATATTCTTCTCTCAAGGTAAGTATGCTAAGAACTTGGTTAAAATGTTTGATTTTGAAAGTTAAAAAGTAATGAAAACTTCTATGAGATCTACTTTGAAACTTTGCAAAGACAATGTTGGTAAGGATGTTGATCCAACATTATATAGATCCATGATAAGAAGTTTACTTTATCTAACCTCTAATAGACCAGATATTTTGCATAGTGTTTTTGTTTATTCTAGGTACCAAGCTAATCCAAAGGAATCTCACCTGAATGTTTTGAAAAGAATTATCAAGTTTGATGTAGGTACAAGAGAACTTGGGATACGGTACACTAAGGACACCAACAACACTTTTGATTGGATACAGTGATGCGGATTGAACATGAGATATAGACGACATAAAGAGTAAGAGTAGAGGATGTTTCTACATGGGAAACAATCTTGTGGTTAAGCAAGATGTTTCATGCCTATGAAATTGAAATTGATATCCTTACAATTTTCTGTGATAATATGAGTGCATAAACATTTCTAAAAATTCAGTACAACACTCACTCACTAAACACATTTGCATTAGGCATTATTTTAAGAGATATTTAGTTGAGAAGGACATAGTAAAGTTGGAATACGTACCTTTTGAAAATCACAATGCTGATCTATTTAATAAGGTTTTGACCTTGAGACATTCTTATCTTTGAGAAAATCTCTTTGTATGTGTAGTATCTGAATAATCATAGATGGATGGTGTCACAAATGTCGTAGCATTTGGGACAACATCATAAGGTTGTATAGTTGTTATAGATTTAATTTATTTCCTATTTTCGTTGAATAATTCCTTTGTAAAATATTCTTGAATCTAAAATTTGTTGTGCAAAAATAAACATGTCTTACACCTCTCAAATGCATAAAAAATAGAATGTTATTAGCATACTAAAAGATGTACCAAATCACTGAGTAACTATGGACCACGGAGTTCGCTACTACGATGTCTTCTTTTCAAAAGGTGATATTTGGTAAAAACATCAAGAGGTTTGTAATCCATTAAGTAAGTATGGGGCACGGAGTTCGCTACTACGATGTACTCTACAGGAACAATGGATCAATACAAATTAGATGCTATAACACAAAACAAAAAAATATGGTGCAACACAAATGAAGTAAATTCATGTAAAAACCGTGTTGAGGTGTATGTAACAGTTTTGAGCATAGCATTAGATGATTCGATTATATTTTTATAAGTAGTAATTATTTGATTATTTGTGGAAATTTATTTTATTTATTCCTGATTATACTAACCTACATCCTTGTTTTATTTCAGATTATACACATTTAAATGTTAAAAATTCTAGAATGTTCTTAATTTAATTAATTATTTAATTATGATTTTACCCACTACTTAACCATGATCTATTTTTGTGGCTAAGTTTATGGAGTATTATCGAATTTCTTCTAAAAACTTCCTTAGTTAGTTTTTTAATTTTTACACGTATTACTTTCAACTATGCATTCTCTCCTAAATACTTCTCATAACATGATATACTAAGCATTGCATTTTTTCGAGTGATTTGAGTATTGCATTTTAAGATTTGCTAAAGCCTTGTTTGTCTCGGTTATTGTGATTATCTTTTCTATTTTTTTGGTGCTTAAATGACAGGAAACTACCTCACCACACTCAAACTCCCACGAAACCGTCATCTACATCTCTCTCCAATCTTAATAGTTTCGCTTTCATGGCCGCTTACACCAAAAACTCACCAACTGCTACAAGAAAAGCTGAAACACTTACCCAAACAACTCTAGTTACACCCATTCCTACAACTGTTCACATTCAACTCGATTCGACCCTTAACGAGCTGAACCAAGCTGTTGAGAATGTGTCTCAATCGAATGCGAATTCTGAGAATCTATTTCTACTGGTTGGAAATATGTCCATTGACATTTCTCATTACTGAAAACCCAAAAACTCACCACTACACTTGGTTCGTTCACCTCATAAAAGCCCAAATTTCCAAGTCCTAATACTGAAATAGAGGTAAACGCCTCGATAGCTTCCTCTCTGGGGGAGAGTGAAAAGGAAATTGATGATTTTCCTGTTGCTGAGCAGAACGAGTCTGCAAATGCTGAGACATCCGATTCTGAGGACGCTCAAAATGAAGGAGGCCGACGCGAATGCTAACTCAGGTGAAACTAATTTTTCTCTTTTTAATACTGATGAATCTGAATAGATTGCATTTAGGAAGATCGTTAAGAAAGAAAAGAGAAAAGATTAGCCCATGTTCAACGAAGGAGATCCGGCTTTGTGTTCACAAGAGTTATTACTCTAACTCACTGAGGAGACAGCAGAAAGAAAATAGTGTTGATGATGAACCGATTCAAGGTGTTTTCTTAATCGGAGGAAGAAAATGTGGTTACTGAGAAACGAGTCAAAAGGAAGTATGATCCAAAGGGAAAGAAGGTTGCTGCTGAACGAGACTTGCCCAAAGGAATTGAAAATTCTGATCCAGAGGATAATCCCACTGTGCGTGAGATTAAGAAGTTTCTGAGGAAGAATGCTGCATTAACTGCTGAAGCAAGTGCCGCAACACCAGACCCTGATGACAGTAGTAGTAATGATTCTGAGAAGAGCAGTAGTAAGGACTCTAAATCAGCCGAGGAAACAAATTCTAAAGGAGGTAATTCTGATCCTGATAATACTTTTTAGAATGATAGGTTAGTTGTTAAAATAACTAAACTGTCTAGATGAAAGTTGTTAATGGAAAGAGAATTAACATTGCTGATTTTGAGAAGTAAAGGGTTGATACAATTTTTGATTGAAAGGAAATTGTTGAAAACTGTAACTTTGAGTGATACTTTTGTATTTGATTGGGTATATGTATTTTATGCTTGACTTATGAAGAGTACGGGTAGATGTAGCTCTAAATGATATGGGAATGTACAATTTAGGGGGAGATTAGTTTCACTTACTCTGAAATTGATTAATGATCTCTTAGAGATAGAGCATGTGATTGATGAAGATGAACTTGATTTGAATTTGGTTGCTACTTCTATAACTGGGGTAGATTAACTATGTGAAATTTTTTGTGCTTGCCAAAGATCTCACATCTCTATACTCTGTACTCCATAAATTAATTGTCTACAATTGGATACCCTCTACAAATTCCACTAAGGTGACTAAGGATCAAGCTACATTGTTGTATAAGATGATTTTTGTGTTGAAGAATTTCAATTTGGATTTAACTATTTTCACCACATGCAGTTTATAGTGATATTTCTTATAAAGTGAATTTACCTTACCATTGTTGATATGTTCATACCTCAAGAGGCATGAATTTTTAAACCTAAGGAAACTGAGGTTATTTGAGGCAAGGTACCCTTGATGACTATCTCACTTGCTCTGTTACTTGGTGAAAGGATTGTTGATTTGCCCTTGTAAAATTCAGATGGTTCTGATCACAGAGATGCTCTTATTCTAGCTCGACCAGCTCCAGCAAGAACTGAACAGAGAAATGCTACACCGAATGTGAAGCACATTGGTGGTCACATTGGTCAAACTTTTTCTGTTTCTAGATCTTTTACTTTACTTCAACTGAAACGTTTACAGGACTCTTTTGATGCCTTCAGTTCCTTAAAGTCCGTGGTTAGAGACGCTTTCTACTACCACAGGGGGAGAAACACCATCAACTTCTGGGGTTCGAAGTGAAGAGCTCCATGGTGATGTACCAGAAGCTGATTGTGTACCTGATGATATTCATGAAGAGACTGTTGAACCAGATGTTGTAGTTCACTTTGCTACAATGTGCACTATTGTTGAAGAGGCGGAGGATTAATTTGCTGATGCTAATGAACGTATGGATGTTCTTTATGACATCTAAACAGGTTATGGTAACAACTGAACAGGTTGATACAAGATAGGGGGAGGGCTGAACATTATAAGTGATTATGTGCAGGAACATGATGCTGCAGCTGTTGATACAGCAATATATGTCACTTGTTTAGTTTCTTAAGTATTTGTGCCTTTTATACTTCCCTTGATCTTATTCATCTATTCTGTGTTTAAGTTGATTTACAGATTTTGTTTTTACTTCCTAGTTGATAGGTTGTCTTTTATTCAACTTGCTTAATTTGTTTGCATTTATGATAATAGATTACTGCTTTTATGCTTAAATTGTTTTCTTACTTATCATTATTTGCTTACTGCATGTTGTATAAGTTAGTTGTTTATTGTATTTGATTTTTCACTAACTTTACTCTATTTTCAGTTTGCTTAAACTGTTTGCCTTAAGAATTATTCTTATTTGCTTACTGCATCAAGTTTGCTTAAATTGTTTGCCATAAAGAATTATTCTTATTTGCTTACTGCTTGCTGACTTTAGGTCTTTGTTAGTTGTTGTTTGTTTTGTCTTTCTAACTTGCCTTATTATTCAATCTGCTTAAATTGTTTGCTTTGAGGATATATAAAGAAGTACACCTCTCTTTAATTATCATGTGCTTACTGCTTAGTGCTTAAATTGTTTGCCTTGATGATAATATAATTCAAAAGTGCACTTCTCTTTAATTCTCATTTGCTAACTGCTTATTGTTTAAGTCTTTGTTAGATATTATTTTTCACATGTTTTGCTCTGTTTTTATTTTTAGTCTTTGCTCTGTTTGTTTTTCTTTTCTTCGTTATTGCTTTGATTTATTTTGAGTCTTACATAAGTCTTAGGTTGATCTAGTACATATTCATATATGATGCTCTGATTTAATCTTTGATTTTTGTAAAGTTATATGTTTTTGTAAACAAGTGTACTGTTTATACTTGTTTTAGTTTTGAATAAGATTACTTTGATCTTATGACACGGATCTTAGTAAAATTATTCTTGATCTCTTTTTGATTTGATCCAACGGTTACAACATGTATTGTCTTAACTAGTATTTAGACTTGATGTTCAACTCACCTAAATACATAATACTGAGTATGTATAGAAATATATGTGCATCAGGTGTGTTGTAGTCGAAAGGTCAAATTGGGGGAGATTGTAGATGTTGTTAACTCTTAAATGCTTTAACATTATCAACAACATCTTAATTTGACCTTCCTTGATTTATTCTAAGTCTTTTCTGAAATGTTACATTAAATGTTGTACTAAATGCTCTCACATTCAGGAACGATTCTAGAAGCTTCTACAAGAGTCTGGAACCTAGAAGATTCCAGAAGGTTGGAGAACGTGCTAGAAGAGTTTAGAGCATTGTAGAACGACCTGGAAGATGGCAGAAGGATCTAGAAAGATCATGGAGGTTGAGGTCCTAAAAAATAGGATCTCATAATGGAAGGATCTAGAAGCTGTGTATTTCTCTATAAATACCGCTAGAGCCTCTCATTTCAAAGTATGCACTACTCGAGTAACACCTTCTTGAGCGTTCAACCCTAGTTCGGAGTTATGGTCAGTGGTTGTATCATTTAACGTACGCCGAGGGATACCACACCTTCCAGTGTACTTAGTTCTAGTCTTGTATCGAGTTAGAGTGAATCATAGATCAGATTAGTTCTTTTGACAGTGTTCTTACACTTAAGTCTATTTGCAGATTCAGGCACCTACCTCGATCGTAGTTTCTGTTTGTGGAATGTTGAAGTAATTGTTGAGACATTTCACACGACATTTTTGTGTATAACTTAGGAACTAAGTTATTGTTTCGCCGTAAGGCTTAGCATAGGTTTTGTTATTAATAAAATTTATGTTAAAAATTATTCCATTGTGTTCGTATTGTGTTTTAGTGTTTTAGACTTCCGTTGTGTACTGTGTTTACTTATTCATTCTGTTAGAGTTAATGCTACACTAATTGTCACAACATTCAGTGTAACATTGTTCTGTTTTTTACTTAAACACTAGATACCCATCCCTCCACACACTTTCATTAATTATTACAAGTAAAAGTATTTAATTACTTACACTCCTCTGAGTACCCAAACGAGCTCCTGGCCATCCCGAGCAGGAACAGGATGCTCCCGGCCATCTACATGTGCAGACGACTGAGACGACGACAGAGGCGACGGCTGTGGAATGGGTGGAGGCAAAGGCTGTGGAATGGGTGGCGGCGGCGACGACAATGGTGCCCGACGCAGTATAGGCGGCGCCTCGGGTCTAAGTGCGGCTCGACTCTTCCTCGACCGGCTACGTGACCCGTAGGCCCCGCGAGATCCCAAACCACCAGCACCATCTTGACTCATCTATTTAATTTAAACATTCAAATTAATAAATATATATATATAATACTAATTAATTAATAATTAATTTCTTAATTTAATAAAAAACAATAATCTAATTAAAAGTTAATCCCTAAACCCTAATTTATTGAATTAACAATACCTAATTTAATCAATAATAACATATTTTAATAAATAATTTCTTATTTAATCAACAATACCTAATTTAATCAATAATAACCTATTTTAATAAATAATTTCCTATTTTATTCAACAATAACTAATTTAATCAATAATTTCCTATTTTAATTAACAATTTCCTATTTTAATTAACAATCTATAACCTAATAAATTTAGTAATAATTTTCTTACTTTAAAATAACAATTAAATAAAACCCCTAATTTAATCAATAATTTCATAATTAGTAAATCAACAATAACCTAGCTAATTAACAATACCATAATTTAATTATGTACACTCCACTCCAACATACACTAATAAACTTAAAATTAAACAATTTATATACAATTAACAAAAATGCAAAACAATATCTTAACAAATCACATCAATTTATTATAAATAACTATATACATCAACTATAGGCAATTATCCACGTACAATATCAACTAATTAATTAGATATATCAACTACGTACTTGCAAACTAATTAACTATATACATCAACAACATGCAATTTCATATTAATCTATATAACAAATTAAATTAACACATGCAATTAATTAATTCATAATAGGCATTACAATATAACTTAAAAATTAATTTTTAATAAATTAAGAAAGCGTACCGTATATATTTTTTTATCGACAGGGAGATGCTCAAAATGCCCGTTCAAAAATCACCTCGCCAGGACCTCTTCGCGATCGAATTTACGAGACAAAACGACGAAAGAATAAATTTTTTTCTTTCTTTCGAAAGAGCAATCTGTTTACAGATTATATACACGAAAATACGCCTTTACCGACGGGTATTGACCAATATTAAATTCACCGCGTAAATAAAGAGGCGGTTATTAAGTCGGGTCGGTTACCGACGGATACGTTCCGTCGGTATTGGTAGATTTGAATTACCACGCGTCCTTTCATTGGTTCACGTGGGGGCGCAATAATATGTGGTGGTTACCGACGGATATGTGCCGTCGGTAACACTAATTTAAAATACCGACTGATTAATCCGTCGGCATATTACCTAAAAACGACGCCGTGTAGAGAGTTTTGTTTGTTCGTCGGCATATCCGTCGGCAGCATCAATGGCCTTCCGCATCCGTCGTTACCGCGTCGGTAATCCGTCGGTATAACCGATGGAACTGGATCCGTCGGAATATTTCCGTCGGCAAAACTGCGCGTTTTTATAGTGAACTAATTACGGGAAAAGGCCAAGAAAAAAAAAACACTTGCTTTGTCCAAAATTTATACTCCCTTCATCCTAATTTAGATGTATCATTTGATAAAAATGATAACTACTTAACTAGTCTACTTATGAGAAAAGATTCAAGTAGTTTTGGCTTCATCAAAAAGGGGGAAATTGTTGGGATATGAATCCTAGACAAGTCCTAAATGATGAAAGATAAGATGAAGTTTTGATAAGCCAAAAGTGGATTTGAATATTTTCTAAGTACTGACTGATCTAGTCTAGTTGAGTTGAGTCATCTTGTGCAAAGACCAGTAGAGTTCACATGAGTTCACATAAGTTCATATTAAAAGATAAGTACGTTTTTATAAGTACTTCATATTTGTTTAAGTCTGTTACTGAGCTATTTAAATGTTGTATAGAGCTCATGATGTTTTTTATATGTAATAGATTAGATTGATTGTATAGTTTCTAAGTTGACTAAGCTTGTATTATGAAAGCTTAAAGTAATGTAATAGTCTTGATAAGTTTAGTATAGTCTATCGTTTGAAGAAAGAAGACAAGTCAAGAAGATTGAAGTCTACTACTCAAGATAAGGAGGACTACAAGACAAGACAAGTGCATACAAGTCTACTCAAGACAAGTCAACGAGAGTTACTTAAAGTCAAAGTATAAATCGAAGTGAAGCGCGTATAAAGATAAAGTTAGAAGTTAGTTATGGAATAACTAATTCATAACAGAAACGCGTGGATACACTAAAGATTCAGTTGAAGGTAGTTATCAAGAAGAGTTAGTTACAACTTACTAAGTTCTTGAAGGTTGAAGGTTATAAATACTTCATGATGGTGATCATTTGAAGACTACTGAAAAACTGATTGCTGAAGCTTACAAAAGATATATTCAAAGTTTACTCTCAGAGTTGATTGAAGTTCAGATAGAAGCCAGAAGACAAGTGAAGAATTTTTGAAGGCTACTACTGGAGATCAGAGAAGTTTTTGTTTGTTTTTGTTGTTATTTTTCAAGGTGCTAGATACTTGTAAAATTTCTAGTTAGATCATAGACGTATCTGGAGGTATAGTCTTTGAAGATCTAAGTCTTCTTCTTGGGACTCTAAAGACAGGAATTATACACTTGTACTCGATTGGAAGAGTTTAGTGGAAACATCACAACTGGGTTTGTGAGAGTGGATGTAGACAAGTTGTCGAACCACTATAAATCTTTGTGTGTTGTTTACTTTACTGTTTTAATTGTTTAAATTGCTTAACTGTTTAACTGCTACTAAGCTTAACAAGTTGAGTATTCATAAGAACAGAGTTCTCGAATATAGAAGTTGAGTATAAACTTCAATTGGGCTCATTGTTAATTTCGTATTCCGCATATTGTATTCTGATATTTCGATAGAATTTTGAAAAGTCTATTCACCCCCCTCTAGACATTTTCACTAGCTTACTCGTTATTAACTCAACTTTGGGGACCTACACAATGGATTTTAATACTCTATGGATTTCGTTGGATTCTCTTTCAAAAATATAAATAAATTTCACTAATCAAAATCTCTTCTAAAAAGTAGAGATTTCAACGGATTCTCTTAGAAGACTCTAAAAGAGAAGAAAAAAAAACTGTGTTAACTATGTTCTTTGATAAGCATCACATAATCTTCACCACCATTATTATCGTGAAAAAAATTACATCTCTGTATTTTAAAATTATGTTCTTTCTTTAAAAATTATAGTATATCGGACACGGTCAATAATATATAATCGACGTCAATTCCCCATTACGTGGTGTTCGATATCATCTAAAAGATTTTGGTGGTCAAAGTCGTCACCCCAGAAATGCAATTATTCAATCGAATTTTTGGTATTTTCAAATTGCAATTCACAAGTTCGCTGGATTACATAACCTTCTTCGGAAAGAAGGTCGCTATGCTAGTCGAATATAAAGAAGATCAAGATTCACCACATCTCGACATTAAAGAGGAAAATTTGGAATTGCTTTCTCATTCTCAAATACAACTACAACAAATAACTTAAGCTAATGCATGGAGAACTAGTATGACTAACTATGTGAAAATGAGGCCGATTTATAACTGTGATGAAAATAAAGATGAGAATAATAATGATAAATAATTATTTTTTTTTAACTAGGTTTTAGGGGCGTAGTTTATGGAAATCCATGTAAATCAATAAAAAAATTTGTATTTCAGAATCCTGTCAAATCTATAAAAATCCATATAAATCAATAAAAAAGTCAGTCAAACTCTGCATAGAGTCTATGGATTTTTTAAATCCACCGACTTTTAAAAGTCCAAAAAAATCCAACAGAATCTCAATTAAATACACCCCCTTAGTTTGTTAATAAACTCTTGAAATCTACTAGATTTTGAAATCCGAATTTCAAAATCTATATATATATATATATATATTTACAAACTTTTGTTGTGACACATGTCACATTCTCACCCCCCTCTACCTCAACCTCTCTCCTCTAAATTCTCTCATTTCAAAATTCCTTCATTCTCATCCATTTCATCTTTTTCCTTTAATCTTAACCATTCATTTTGTTTAATCTTCATTTTAAGTTTTAATCTCCACCCTTCATTCTTAATCTCACTCCTATATAAATCTCATGTCCTTTCATTTCAACCACTCAACCTTTCACACTATTCTCTAATCAAACATATTTTTCGTTTATGGTTGTACATATGGTGTATTCATTGTCAATCAATGAATTTTGTATGTCTTTCATACCTAGAGTTATTTAGATTGTAGATCTCTAATATTTTTTTTTCTCAAACATATCGTTTGTTTATGATGTGTGTATGTATTATTCATTCTCAATCGGTGAATTCATTATTTATTTTATACGTATATATAATGTAGATTTCTAATCTTTTTGTTTGTCATTCACGATCCATATACACATACGCGCGCGCGCGCGCGCACGCACACACACACATATATATATATATATATATATTTGTTTTTTGCCTTAATTTACGTTTTGCAGAAATTTAACATCTCCGCGTGCACTCATACTACTCAAAAAGTCATTCATGTGACCCAGTCATATTGAAAAAGTCTCATCTTCGTATCGTCATCCATAACATGCTAAACGATTCAAATAGCGCGTCTCAAATCCAAGAGCAACAATCGAAGCCATAACGATTATTATTATTTCCTATGTACGATCCATTTACATAAGTTTCTTATGTAAATTATAAAGTTAAAATGAAAACGATGTATATTTCTGCCAAATTTTTATGGTGTAATTTTTTTTGCTTTGATTTAGTAATTTATTTTATATTCGAAGATCATGTAATTAATTATTTTGATGATTTATAATTTATATTCGAAGCCAAGTTGTATACACCATTTTCTAGATATTCATTTTAACTATTTTGTCTTATATGCAGTCTTTCATATTTTGGAGAAAATTGTTACACATCTAAATACAATAAAAATTTTAATTGAATTTGTCAAACTTTAATATAAAAATGAAATAATAACTATACCTTTCTTTAATTATATTAAGAAATAGAATAAAGTTGTATATTTTATTGTTTTTAATGTAAGTAAAGTAAAGATTTAAATATATATTAATGTAGAATTTACTAATTAACCATAAATGCAAATGATATGGTATACACAATAACTAAGTACTATAAATAGTACTCCATAAATCAAGTTTTTTCGAATTCATATTTATAGGAAAAAATAATAGCACAATTTAATGATGAATTTAAATACAATTAAGTTTCTAGAATTATGTGTCAATTATTACTTATTGAGTACATGTTACTTAAATTGTGCTAATCAAATTAATTTTGAAATAAACTAATTTAGAACGTTTTATATATATATATATATATATATATATATATATATAAAATTTTAAAATGCTCAATCAATGCATGGATTAAGGTGAATCTATATATATTAATATATACTCCACAATCTTGATTACAAAATTTGAAGGAAACGTTTGACATATTTGGAGGGATTCAGAGATTAAACTAAAATAATTAGGAAAGAGTTTTAGTATTTACTTTTCATTCCTCTTAAATTCAAATTCCGACTACATTTTTTTATGTGTATTAACTATCATAAATGTACATAGTAAATATATGTTTAATTTTCAGTTGACTAATTCAATTATAGAAAAAAAATAATAATAATAATTTAATTTAATTATATATATTCAACTTCCAGTTGATCCAGTTGATTGATTACGTGAAACATTTTTTTTTTAAAACAAACGTATGCATATTTTTAAGAGTTTATGTTTTCAAAAAAATAAATTATATTTTTATAAATCATGCAAGATACTAAAATCCAATTTGGTATAACATTAATTAAATTAACTTAAATACATAATCATATTCCATGTATGAGTACATGTTGTTAGGAAAATAATAATGACTCCCCTACATTAGAGTTAGAAATCAATTTTTAAACACATGTCATAATAATATTAAGTAATGATATGGAATTGACAAATTATGTATCGAAATTTAAGGATATTTTTTAGCATTACATTATAAATTAGAATTGAAAATATAAGATTTAAATTTTACGAAAGTAAGTTATGTATCATTTTAAATTATATTATAACGAATTAAGGAGACATTTAAATTAAGAATATAAAATATTATGTAACATTTATTAGATTATATTTTTATAAAAATTGGAATGATTTAATTCCATCAATATATGATGAAGCTAAATTTAATAAAAGTATAATGTATCTTTTATTCGAATTTTATTGTTAGTAATATATTACAATCAATATTTAGGTCTGCTATTTTATTTTAGTTTTAAATTTATTTAATATCATCATATTATTAGCACTCATTATTTTTTCTTTTAAAGTAAACTGAAATTTCTTTTGACATTTATTGCTTCACTTTAGGCTCGCTATTTTATTTAGGAGTATATATTATCATAATATTTTTATATGGGTCTTCGCTTATAATCTAATTATTTCACTATTAATCTTAATTAATACATATAACGTATATTAATTATTTTTTGAACTAAAATACATGATTGTAAACATGGGATATAGTAATTAGAATTTTACTAACTTTGTAATTTAGACTTCTTAGCAAGTCTCATGTGACTGAATCTAATTAATGAAATTTAAACTTTTTTTGACATAACATCTCCTTAATAAAATAATATTATTTTTTAAATTTGATTTAATTTCAAAACGTTTGATTCAACACAAATTAGTCTTTCAAGAAGTCTAATTTTGTAACAATATTTAAAGTTGTTGGTTTATTTGTAATTATTTAAAAGTTTAGATTACATTGCAGATGAGATGAGTGAGAAGTGGTAATTTAATTTGCAATTAATCATAACTAATTAGAAAGAAAATTCAATAGTTAATAAAAGTATACTAATATTTTGAAATAGTGAACAGAGGATGTGTCACATTACATATGTTGCGCAACCAATAATTTAAGCACATGTCATAGTTTTTAAAATTAACGACTTCATTAAATTAAGGCACATAAACAAATTAAACTACAAAATGACACATAAGTAAAATTAACCAAAAAATATAATCTAAATTCTCTATTAATATATATATAGAGTAATTTAATTATCTTAGATCTCTGTGCTATAGAGTTTGAATGTGCATTGTGGGTATATGACACAAGTAATATATAGGTAAATTGGTTTTTTGTACTATATATAGTACAAAATTTCTAATGAAGTTAGTTAAGAACTGCCTTAGTTAAGTAAAAAAATTTATGTCACAAATTATAACCTTATTTTTTTTTTGTTTGTTACAGTGGTTTACCCAGTTGAGTTATAAGAGGGATGATCGTTCTATGCCCACATATTATTGTTCTTGCATATGGACAACAAAATTCCAAATCCCGAGGATGTTGATCGTATTATATCTACAGAAATACTTGACAAAGACGTTGATTTGAGATTACACGATTTAGTTGCAGAGTGTGTGATGCTTAGTTCGTGTGGTGCTGCGAACTAGAACCGCCCTTACATGATGGATAAGAGTTGTAGTAAAAGATTTTCAAAGAAACGCATAGAACGAACTACATACAATCGACGAGGACGACTACCCTCTTTAAAGGAGAAGGAACGAGGATCGTTCATCCAATAGATGGAAAACAAGTCTCGACAATCGGTATGTGGTACCTTACAATGCCAATTTATTGAGTAAGTATCAAGTCCATATAAATGCCGAGTGGTGAAACAAACACAAATCTATCAAATACCTGTTTAAGTATATCAACAAGGGATGTGATAGTTATTTGCAACTATTTCCAGCGATGAAGAGGGAGAAGAGGATTTTACGTTTAAAGATGAAATTAGAAAAAATCTCAATTGTTGATATGTTTCCCCATGTGAAGTTACCTGGAGAACACCTAGATTCGAAATTTACTACAAGTTCATTTCTTTGCAAAAATTGTTATTTCATCTCCCAAACAAACAATTGTGTTTGATGATGATGATGAACACATTGGCAATATTCTAGAAAGACCTTCTACACAACATTCGATGTTTTTAGCCTAGATGAAATTCAACAGAGAAAATGAATTTGTAAGGGATCTTACATATATAGAATTTTCCTTTAGGTTTATTTAGAATAATCAAAATCACAAGTGGATTCTTAGAGAAAATAATACTTTTATTGGGAATATTGAATTATGTTCCATCAGGTGCCGGTGAACAACATTACTTGAGTCTTTTAATACCTCACAGTAAGGGTTCTAGGTTACACGAAAAGATTAGAATGATTGATAATGTAATATATCCTACATTCAAAGATGTTTGCTATGCAGTGAATATTTTAGATGATGATAGAACGTATGTTGATGAAATTGTATTGAAGGCAAGTTTCTGGACATCATCTCATTATTTTAGAAATTTATTTTCAACTCTACTTCTATTATCAAGTATGAGTTGTCTAGACATAATTTTTAAAGGATATGGGAGGCAAAGGCAATGTTAGACGATATACTATCGAGAAGAAGATGATTGTTTAAATTACTAGGTATAAATTATTTAACTATAATTTAATCTAATACTTTTATATACATGTTTAAAAAATTATTTTTTAATTAATAAATTAAATTATATAATAAATTTATTTTAATCCCGCGTAAAACGTGGGTCTTACACTAGTTCCAAAATAAACATCCTCTAAGGAATGATGATTCTATTCCATAAATTATAATTGAAATAGATCTATGAATGGTGGTTCCATTCATGAATCTATTCCACGGTTTGGTTTCCACCATACCAATCATACCCTAAGGTGGTGTTTAGTCTGAGATTGATTTGGATTTGATTTGGATTGTGGTGGATTGAATTGGGATTTGGGTAATCCATGAATAGTAATTGTGTGTAAGTTGTGTTTGGTTAAGAATTGAGAAGTAGGGGTAGATTTAACTTTATGTCATATCAAAAGTGATGTTATAATATTTTATTATTGTTAATAGTGAAAGAAAAGTAAGAGAGAGAGAAGAAAGTAGGGGAGATAATGAGTGTGTGAAAGAAAAGTAAGAGAGTGAAGAAAGTAGGAAAGAGAATGAGTTATTTGATTGTATAAAAATAGGTGTATAAGTGTATTATAGGGGTGGATTAGTATTTGTATTTGGATTGAGATGGATTGAGAGAGATTGGATTGGGCAATCCAAATCCGGATTGGCCAATCCCAAAACAAATATAGGACATGATAGAAAATGATAGGACACATATAATTTTTATTAAAAAAATTTGAAAAAGCGCATGTTTAACCACCGAACTTACTGTCAAACTGTAATCAACGATTTATTTTACGGAATTGAAACCAAACCACATTTTATCAGTTGCACGGTTCGGTTTTTGAACCGTAGTCGACGGTTTATCGAACCGATTGTTAAAACTGGCTTGTTTTGCGGTTTCCTGATTCGATTTTGATGATGTCTTGATTGTCCACGGTTTGTCTAAATTGGAAAGAGGTATTGAATTATTTCATTTATATTAATGTTCTCTAATTATTCAGATCTAGTTGTCCACGGTTCGAGCTAATTGTCAATGTCCGACCATTTCTTTTAATTTAATTTTTATTTCATCATTACATTCATTTTTATAATATTAATTAGGTCTAATAATGATTAAGATGAAATATCGACCATTTAACACAAATGATGCATGCATGAAGAAGCTGCTGATTTTCTCTAGAGCTGATACTAAATTTACCGATTTCATTAAAAGAGTTGATACTAAATTGAAATATTAATCGTGGACTATATATTTTACCGATCTCATTAAAAGAGTTGATACTAAATTTACTCATTTATTATTAATCTATTTCAATTATATATATGTGAAAAGGTTGACATTTTTAAAGAAAAAATATAAGTAAACGGTCTTTAGATATTTGGTGTTATTCAAAGTCTTATGTTTAGTCAAGGTCACGAAATGCTTTGGTCAAACGACCAAGTCTTATAATGTGTCATTAACACCAAAATTCTAAAAACAAACTTGAAAATAATTGAACTAGCTAGAACTGAATTCTGAACTGAAAAAGAAACGAGTTGAAAATAACCCTTACTTTTTTACTATATCCGACTTGAACCGTATCAAAGGCAAAACAAAATACATTTTTATGTAGAAAAAATAATAATGGTATATGGTGTAATATTAAAATGTTTGAGGGGAATACTTAAAAGAAAATGAATTAATTGCTCTATTTCCATTTACTGAAATGCTCAATTAAGCCAGGAACGAACCTTTTTTACAAATGTTCAATTGAGTAATACGCGAATTTATCACTAGTATTATATATAGTGGCGGTCTAATATGGATTATTGTCCACATTTGATCCGCTGGCAGTTATTATAATTTCTCTGAAAATCATTTGTGTAGAATTTTGGAGTTGATGATACAATACTTACAAGACCTTAGACCTAGTCATTTAACCAATCATAAAATACCAATTAATCTAGAATAAATAAATAAAACTAGCTAGCTAGAGTCAACGCACCCTTAAATATTTCCCAATTAGTTTAGATTTTAATTGGAGGTTAAACCTGGGGCCTCATCATCTTGACTAGGTTATATTCAGTTCTATTGACTCTGTAAATGGGGTTGTTAAGAACTTCCATGAAAATAAAGAAAAGAAAACCAGCAGCTTTATAAATATACATCTTTAGTTTTTTATATCTATGCACGTCCTCAAAAAAAAAAAAAATAATAATAATTATTATAAAAGTGAATTTAGTGAAGAGAATTATTAATTCATAGTATAATATATTATACTCCCTCCATCCCATGATTTTTTCCACATGTAATGGTAGGCAAAATAAGAAAAATTAATTTAATGTAGATTTTGAGGGGTAATTTTGTAAACTTTTATGTATAAAACAAATATATGACTTTGATTTTTGTATATTGTAATGAAAAAAGTAATGACATTTGTGTAAATTTGAGGATATTGTAAAGGTGAATTATATAAAAGAATTTTCCTTTTTAGGGTGTGAAAGTAATTGTGAGACGTTTTAAAAAAGAAAATGTGAAAGTAATTGTGAGACGGGAGAAATTTTTTTCTTTCTTTCGAAAGAGCAATCTGTTTACAGATTATATACACGAAAATACGCCTTTACCGACGGAATTTTCCGTCGGTATTGACCAATATTAAATTCACCGCGTAAATAAAGAGGCGGTTATTAAGTCGGGTCGGTTACCGACGGATACGTTCCGTCGGTATTGGTAGATTTGAATTACCACGCGTCCTTTCATTGGTTCACGTGGGGGCGCAATAATATGTGGCGGTTACCGACGGATATGTGCCGTCGGTAACACTAATTTAAAATACCGACTGATTAATCCGTCGGCATATTACCTAAAAACGACGCCGTGTAGAGAGTTTTGTTTGTCCGTCGGCATATCCGTCGGCAGCATCAATGGCCTTCCGCATCCGTCGTTACCGCGTCGGTAATCCGTCGGTATAACCGATGGAACTGGATCCGTCGGAATATTTCCGTCGGCAAAACTGCGCGCTTTTATAGTGAACTAATTACGGGAAAAGGCCAAGAAAAAAAAAACACTTGCTTTGTCCAAAATTTATACTCCCTTCATCCTAATTTAGATGTATCATTTGATAAAAATAAATGTCCCACATTAAATTCATCATTTTTTAATTTGACAACAAAACACTTTTTCACTTTAAATAACACTTTTCAAAATTACACCACATATTATTAATTACTGTATTACTGAAAATATTTTATTACTTACTCTATTATCCAAATTAAAGACTTTTGTACCGTTTATTTTATCTTGTGCATCTGGCTGGATCAATAATTATTGATGCGAATTTTTATTTATTTTTTCGAAACAAAATTGTTGATGCGAATTAAAATAAAAGAATTGGCATGCATGATTTTGTTATTCTTGATGAGGAATTCAAATCCAAAGAAATTCGAATGATTCGTTGCCTTGACGATAGGTTGTATTTGCTGCGAAATTGATAGTATTTCTTTTTTTCCTAGAATATGATTGGAAGGTAGAGTTTGATGAAATTAATTAATTAAATAAAAATGGGTATATAACGTGTGGATGCGGGGTCCGCGTTATTTGAATTTGGTTATATAATAATATTGTCAACACAACACGCTAATATTCATATCCCATGCTTATAAATACCACCGCGTCCAACTATCCAATTCCACAAACACACAAATCTATCTAATATCTTCTTCTTCTAATTAAATTATATACCATGAAGTCTCCAACCTGCATATCTGCATTATTCATCCTTTTTGTGATATTTTCGTGCTCGTCGTCAGCTACTGCTAACGATCGGCACGAGAATTTTGTCGATTGCCTTTCTAAAAAATATGGTAACAACTCCTCCAACCTTATTTACACCCCAACCAACCCATCTTACTCTTCCATCCTTCTCTTTCCCATCTGGAACCTCAAATTTACCTCCGACTCTATGCCTAAGCCCCAAGTCATTATAACACCTCGCCACGAATCCCAAATCCCGCCTATCATACTCTGCGCTAGACAAACTGGCCTCCAAATCAGAACTCGAAGTGGCGGCCATGACTTCGAGGCACTCTCTTCTGTATCAAGAGTCCCATTTGTGATCATTGATTTGATCAACCTTAGAGAAATCAAAGTTGATGTTGAGGCCAAAACTGCCTGGGTTCAAGCTGGTGCAACCCTCGGCTCTTTATATTACAGCATCGCCCAGAAAACCCCAACTCTAGGGTTTCCCGCAGGTCTTTGCGCCACTGTCGGTGTTGGTGGCCACATAAGCGGGGGAGGCTACGGCACATTAGTCAGGAAATACGGGATGGCTGCAGACAATGTCATCGATGCAAGAATAGTCGACGTTAAGGGCAGGATTCTCGATAGAGAATCCATGGGCGAGAATCTCTTCTGGGCCATTAGAGGAGGCGGAGGTGCCAGCTTTGGTGTGATCCTTGAGTGGAAGCTACAACTGGTTGATGTTCCTGAAAAAGTCACTGTTTTCAATATCCGAAGGACGACTGAACAAAATCTGACTCGACTCATTCACCGCTGGCAATACGTAGCACCCCGAATGGACAAAGATATAACCCTCATGATCAATGCGGTAGTAGTGAATTCCAGCCAAAACAACAACAACATTACACTTGATGCTAGTTTCTTCGCACTTTACCTTGGCGGGGTCGACAAATTATTGGCACTGATGCAACGAAGCTTTCCCGAGTTGGGGATGGTGAGGGAGGACTGTACCGAATTGAGTTGGATCCAATCTGCTCTATATATGGACAATCATCCCTTGGACAACCCCGAGGCTTTGCTGAACAGGACTCAACCCTTGAAATCGTACATGAAAAGAGTGACGGATTACGTGGAGAAGCCCATTTCTAAGGAGGGGGTCCAAGGCATGATCGACCTGTATTACCAACCGGAAGCCAGGCTGTCTACGCTTTCTTTCGTCCCATACGGCGGAAGAATGGATGAAATATCCGATTCCGCCACTCCTTACCCTCATAGAGCCGGTAATTTGTACCATATCTTTCATACGGTGTATTGGGAGGAAGAAGATGCTCAAAATCCAGCTAGGTTCTTGAAATGGCTTAACAGGGCCTACAATTACATGACGCCGTATGTTTCCAAGAACCCTAGGGGTGCGTACCAGAACTACCGAGACCTTGACCTTGGAGTCAACAACGACAAGGGAAAGACCAGTGTTGCACAAGCAAGCGTTTGGGGCGTCAGATATTTCAAGTACAATTTCGACCGCCTCGTTGCCGTCAAAACCAAAGTTGATCCACACAATTTCTTCAGGCACCAGCAGAGCATTCCACCCCTCCAAAAATTTTAGTAATTATTTTCAAATAATTAACTACAAAGGGACGTTAGACGATATATGCAGCTTAATTCAAAAGTAGCTAGCATTCATTTATGTATATCATTTTATTTCATTTCATTACAGTATTAATTATTTCTTGCATGATTAATGTCCTTGTAACAGTTGTTAATTATGTGCATGCCTTTTAATAAAACAATAAATTTTTTATTATACCGATAATTATATTGATGATTTAACATGGTAGTTGTTGATTAATAAGAAAATAACCGAGCATATATACATTATATTCAATGAGTTTGGTTGTACTACTAATTATGTGGATCTTGTCAACTATGGTTATGACAAACTACGTACGTACCGATTAAATTAATGTCTTTTTAAGGAATACTTTTAATATATTATATTAATAATTTTTAATTTAAGCTAATTAAACCATTAATTAGGGTCTGACGTATAGTATAAAATAGGTCCTGTATGTCTTCATCGATCCCCATGGAATATTTGTATAGTAGTCCTAGGTACCAGCATTAATAATATTGGAGTACAAGTTTTTGATGCGTTAATTAATTGCCAGTAATTCTATGACTTTCACATTTGACCAAAATGCATGTTAATATATACTCATATATATATAGACTTTGAATAATTCTTCGGAACTGAAGACGAAGGAGAAGGCTGGAATCAAAAATTATTTTATCAACCAATCTTTTATTATAATATACCAATTAAAAACTTTGTGTATAATAAATAATTAATAAAATACCAATTTAAAATACATTTGAATTGAAGTATTACATTATACAATAGATAATTAATTAATAAAATACTTATTTACTAACATTTGAAGTCGTATATATTGATACATATCAAATAAATATATTTATTAAAGACTTGTAAAAAAATTTGCATAAGGTTTTTTCATAGTTTTAAGATTAAAAAGTTTATATCATCCATTTAGAAAAGTGATTATTCACTCAAATCTACGTGAATAATAGGGGTACCACTCAAATCTACACAAACAAATTGGTATTACTAAAATCTACAAAATTGGAATGAAAGCCCTAATATGCCCTTATGTTACTAAATGAATTCACTCTCCAATTTTTTATTCATTTTCTCTCTCCAATTCCCTCTCTTTTTACTGAAACTTTTGAGATTCATTTTCAAATTTACTTTGACCGACTCTCTCCAAACCCCCCACTCATGCCTCCCAACTCTCTCTCTTCCGGCGACCACAGAAAATGATACCCCTCTCTTTTCCGGCGAAAGTGTAGAACCGGATCTGAAGAGCTTAGTAATTTTGGGGGTGGAAGCGTGGTAGAAGCCAAGGCGGCGGCGCATGAACTTATTCCGAGGGTGAGGCTAGACGATGAAGCCGGAGCTGCAGAGCACTACGCCCACCCACGTCGCCCCTCCTCCCTCGCCCTGTCGCCGCCGTCGCTGCTATTTCAAGTAAAAAGCGACCGACAGATCTGTAAAAGGCCGCTGCCGCTACCTGTTCGCACCCCTCCTCCCACGAGCCTCGCCATTTGCCGCCGCCTCGGTTTGAGGAAGAAGAAGGTCGTCACCAGATTCTATGTAAATTCAAATACCCTCTCTCAATTTATCCCCTTATCTCTCTATAACAAAACGGCCACAAAAATGGAGGAAGGAGTGAACGGTGGTGCAGTCGGAGGTGGGTTGGCGTCCGACTAGAATCGTCGTCATAATACAGTTGGACGGAACCCTAGATCTAGATCGCTAGATCGATCACGAAAGGTTTACAAATCTCAAGACAATGTGAGGGCGATTTCCTACGTCGTCACTGCTGCAACAGTCGAAGGAGTCGCCGCCATTTCGCCTCTGCTCCACCGCCAGCCGCATCCCGTCGCGGCGCCCCTGCTCGCCTGGAGAAGTCGCCGCTCCGCCGCCTTGCTGTTGCCACCACGCCGATGTCTTCGGCGGTTCCATCAATTGTCGTAAGGAAAGGTATGGTTTCTTGGGCCGCCTGTTTGTGGGTTGCAGCAGGTAGAAGAGAAAGGTAAAATTTTCTTCCCTAATTTATGTTTCTGCCGTGACAAAGGTAGGTGAAGATGGTGAATTTTTTTTTTTTATTCTGTTTCTGTAGTAGGCTAGATGGATAGTTGATTTTAATTTTTTAATTATATTAATTGGATTGAAATTTATTTTGGCTCTATGGTTTATGCTAAATAATTGAATTAATTTGATTAGGGCTCAAAGTTTATTTCTCGTGAGGTTATGAGTTATTGTGTTTGCATATTATTGTGTTTTGTGAAACTGAGATAGGAGTCCGTTTTTATGTGATTATGTGATGAATCTTTTCGTGTTGATTTTCAGATCTAAGAGGGACCTGAGATTGATTTTTACACTGCGTGTTTGAGTGTGTTTTTCTTATGTGTTTTGGGGTTTTTATCAACACTCATTACATGTATATTTTTCACATAGTGAAAATATTTTTCTGGGTGTGTGTATAGTATGTATATGTGTGCTAGTGTGTGTGGGAAAATTATGATGATCTATTATTTGCAGGAGCGAGATCTTTGAGTTGGAGAAGATGAAGTTTATGAAGCTTGAATCCAAGCATATTCTCTTGTCAATGGTGTTGGTGTGATTTTGGTTTCATTTTATAGATTTTTGTAAATTGAGAGAGTATGAGGGTGTAGTGAAGTTCTATCTTTTTAGGTTTTCTAAATTTTCTTATTTTAACATTCTGATTGTACATCCTCTATGCCTTCTCTTTCTAAAGTTTTCAATGTGTGTTGTAAATATGCATCATTCACAAGGTATATGCATTGTTTTTTGCTAGTATGCAATGTGTAATATGCATTGTTTTTTGCTAGTATGTAATGTGTCACATGCATTGTTTGTTGCAGTAATGTGTAAAAAATCTAAATAAAATAGGAATAACAAATTATTTTATAATTTATTTGTCAATATATATGTCAAAATACAGTATGTAAATATGCATCATTCACTCGGTATATGCATTGTTTATTGTTAGTATGCAATGTGTGTTGCAAATATGCAACATTCACTTGATATATGCATTATTTATTGCTAGTATGCAATGTGTAGTATTGCATTGTTTATTGTTGGGTATGCAATGTGTAGTACTGGTAAAAAAATCTAAATAAAATAAATAAAAAATGATTTTATAATTTAAAATATGAATGTAAATAATTTTTGAATAAAGGTAAATATAATATTAAAAAAATGAAAAAAGTAAAATACGTGTGAAAGAAGTAAAAAAAACATTTAAAAAATTTTGGAATAAAAAAATCTGAACAAAAAAAATTATTCTATTCATAATTTTTTTGAATAAAATTGAATACAAATATAAAATAATAATATTAATTAATGATGTGAAAAAGTGGAGAAATGAGAAGTTTGACTTTAGTAGTAAAGTAAGGGCATAATGGTCACTTTAACTACACCTTTGTAGATTTTAGTATTAAATTTTTTGGATTGTAGATATATGCAATGGGCCCTAACCCATTGTAGATATATGTAATTTTCCCTTTAGAAAATGAGTTGGTATAAATACAATATCTCCCGGTATCTAAACAATGAACGACCCGTTTTACATATGGGTCAAGAATACGTCTAAAAATTTGTTCTTAATTAGAAATGACGAAAGTTTTACATCCAGGTCAAGCCGGTATCTAAACAATGAACGGCCCATTTTACATCCGGGTCAAGAATACGTCTAAAAATTTGTTCCTAATTAGAAATGGCGTTTCGTCGTCTCTAAATTTGTATCTAAACGACAAACCCAGCCCGCAATCCAACCTAACCCAACCCGCAACCCGAAGCCCACAACTCAACCCTAAGCCTGAACCCACCCCGCATGACTGTTGGGCTTGGGCCCTATTGTTGTTTTGGCCCATGTGGTAAACCTTTAGGCCCACCCCATTTGTTTGCCCTAGGGCTGTTTGGCAGCCATACAAATACACTACAAGTCTCTCTTCCTTCTTTGTGACGTTAAACGATATTGAGAGAAGTGTGTGAGACTTGTGTGGGTGTTGTGCTACCCAGTCTTAGTCTTTTGGTTATTTTCTCTACTATCCGTTTAGATCCGATACTCAGGTGACCTGAGCCTGTCCCTATCGGAATACTCACCGGAGTTGTTCAATGGAGACGACGAGGAGACCCAACAATGACCATTTATTTGCTCTATGTGGGAATTGAACCATGGTGGGCGGGTACCTAGCAATGGGCACCCATCACTTGGACAAATAACTCTTTTATTTTATGTTTTAATATTAATTGTATAGATATATTCTTTTGATAATTTTTTTAATTTATTTCTTTAACATATATATTCAAATTGTAACTTTTAAATTTGTAAATATATTTTTTTGTTATTAATTTCTAAATTGTATATGTATTCAATTTTGTCTCATTTAATAAATTAATTTATATATATATATATATATATATATAATTTTGACCCTAGGTTGTCATTGCTCCCTTCATTTTGATTCCAATTTGTATTTGTATTTGTATTTTGATTTAAATTTTATTTCAATTAATACAATTGGTTTTCCTTTACTAGATCACGTATTTTATTATCTGGTTCAAAATAAGTTTTTGTAATATATTTTTCTTAATTCCGAATTTGATCTCTATAAATTAGATTCAACTTAATTTGTCACTCTCCCAAATTTTCAACATAACTTTTAGATCCTTTTACAATTCACAAAAACTTGCATGCAATATTTCATATATGAAATATTGCCACGTTTAGTAAGTGGGCTCAACATAGAATTGGGCTGTTAAATTGGGTCAACATGTTTTATTAAATTTTAATATGTTCTATTAATTTTATCCGTCTTGTCCCAATTTCCAGATTTCCATCTGATTTATTAATTTTACTTTATTGATTTTCAAATTTAGTGACAAGTTTTTTTGATATGTAGTATTATACATTTTTCATGTAGTAATATGTTTTTGTTCATGCATTTTTTTTAAATTTGTTGTCATATTTTTTTTCCTATTCATGTAATAATAATTAATATTGTTTATACATGTAGTAGTTTAATTCTGTTATTTTAGTAAAATATTTTTTTTAAAAAGTAGTGACAAGTTTTTTGATATGTAGTATCATACATTTTTACATGTAGTAATATATTTTTGTTCATGTATTTTTCAAATCCGTTGTTATATTATCATTTTTTTTATTCATGTAGTAGTTTAATTCTGTTCTTTTAGTAAAACATTTTTTTTTTCAAATGTAGTGACAAGTTTTTTGATACATACTGGTATTATACATTTTTCATGTAGTACTATTTTTTATTTAATGAAATAACATTTTTTGTACATGTAGTAATATGTTTCTATTCATGTATTTTTTTAAAACCTGTTGTCATATTAACAGAAATATTTCTATAATTTAACATATTATATTTTAATTAAATAAATTTATTTACGTTACTTAATATACTGTACATATTTTATTATATTATTGTGTACGTGCATATTTATTGAGAACCCGCAAAATTAGCTTAAGATTTTTAACTTTTAGTTAAACTAGTATTTCTCCCGTGCGATGCACGGTTTATAAATTAATAAATTTATATAAACAATGTGATGTTAATAAATGATTTTTGTACACATACAATAGAATTAACATCATACGTGTGAATCTTGGAATATTTTAAATTAAGGATTGCAAATTATTTGTCAAATCTTGTTTAACCTTGGAATATTTTAAATTAAGGATTACAAATTATTTGCCAAATCTTGTTTAACCGGACAAAAAAAATGAGTAGAAAGCCTGTTTAATAGTACAAAGTCAAAAAAAAAAAAACTTGATGAATACATCATCAATTTGCAAATTAACTCAGACAATGGTGTGAATTGAATCGTTCCAAATTAGAATCTTTCTCAATCAAATTAACTTTTATAAAACTTAATTTCAAATTAGACATTGGACAGAGAGGAAGCAAATCAGAAATTAAAAACTCTAGCTTTGTTAATTTTGGAGATAATTTGTTAGAAGAACCGATGATAAAATATACTATGGAGAAAAAAAGAACAGAAAGTTACGGGGAAAAGGGTGGAGAGTAGAATGGAGAATGAGAGGATAATAGATTTTTTTAAAAAGATTGACCATAATTTGTTAGGGAAGAAGATTATAGAAGAGAGAATGGAGAAGAGAATAATGATGAAACTCAGAGAAGAAAAATTGACTGGTACAACACAGGAGAGATGAGAGAGAAAATGAAAATAAAGGAAGAGAGAGGAGAATAATTTTAAAAGTTAATATTTTATTGGTGGGACTCACAAAAATAATAATATTTTAATAAATCAACATTTAGGCGGGAACTTGCACAGGAAGCACTATCCTGTTATTATATATATATAGATGGGCCATGATTTTGGGCTTTTGCCTAAATTGGGTAAAATGCATGCATGAAATATTTCATGCAAGACTAGCCTTTACAATTAGCAACGCTATTTGTAATAACTCATTTTCTCAATGAATGATTGAAATTATATTTATACTAACTCATTTTCTAAATGAATGATATAATTTTTTTAATCTAAAAACTATGGAAACTTTTTAAAAAACCTTATGCAAAATTCTTTAATTTTCTAAATGGATTATATTTCCGTCCCTCATTAGGAAAAAAAAATGGTATCTAATTTGTCTCTAAATCTTAATTTTTTTGTAGTGGTCAATTCATATATTGCAATGTATCCATATTTAATTTGCATTGAAATGTTTGACTATCAGTTGGTCCCAAAAAGAAGTGTGATTGGTCTTCATTCTAAATATTTTCTGACACTTGAATAACGTCCTTGTGCGTCCTAGCGTTTAGTAATGAGCTGTCAAGTTGATCCAGGCTTTATTTCCTTAGAAATAAGACTTCAATCTTCTTGGACTTGTGAGCTTCACTTGGAATTTGCACTGAATTATGTCTTCAAATATTGAACTTCAAAACATATTTTGGATAAGTCATCTGAGGACATAACCGTTGATTCCACTCTGGTCATCTCATCTGATTTTTCTTAATTTGGACAACTCATCTTATTCATTAATTAGGCTTCTTGGCTTTCAAGTCGAATTTCCATAGATAAACTCTCTAACATATATCAGTTTTTCTAACTTGAAAAATTTACAATTAGACAAATCTAAACTTGCGTCTCTCAATTATTTTTAGAGATCCAGATCTAAACTTGTGATCGGTAAATTTTAAATATTAATTTAATTATACATATTTTAGGTGTAAAATATTTCATAAAAGTGTTATTTTATTATGAAATGAATGTAATAATATACAAAATGAATTTTAAAATATATGAATAACGTTCGTCATCATCACTGTGGATTTTGAGAATAGGAAATTAATCTCGAAAATCGTATCAGATTCAAGGGCAAACCCTACTTTCACTTTGAAAGATATTTGAGAGGATTGTCGAGTTCGTAGTTGTTTGAGAGTATTGCAACGTGAGAAGGTTGTGAGAAATCAAGAGAAGAGGAGAAGGAGAAGAAGAAGAAGAAAAAGAGAGTGCACCTTGACACTATAAAAATAAGTTAATTCTGAAGTGATTAAAGAATAAATTAGAAGAGTGGACGTAGGAGCAGTTTAGCCTCCGAACCACTATACATCTTGTGCTCTTTACTTATTGCATTTACTTATCTATTTAGTACTTGCTTGTTCATTACTTGTTTATTTGGTGCATAAAACTTGTTTTTGATATTCACAAGATAGTTCATATTTATTAAACCTTGTTTTTCATAAGAATTTGCATAAACACTATTTTTGTGTGAGTAAAATTAGTTAACTTGTTTAAAGCATATTTTCTAAGGAATATAATAGGGTATATCATAAATTTCGTATAAAAGTTGATTATTTGTTAAGATTTGTCAAAATAACTTAAGTAGTATTTTCATAGGACTTAGCATTCTCCAGGAGGTTCGGGATGGAAAGTTTCAGAAGAAGAAGGTGAATGTTGAGGCCTCAATTCTCCTTAACCATTCTGGTATCTTACGTACCTTTGTTCTTGGGTGAATTGAATCTATAAAAATAAGTTAATTCTGAAGTGATTAAAGAATAAATTAGAAGAGTGGACGTAGGAGCAGTTTAGCCTCCGAACCACTATACATCTTGTGCTCTTTACTTATTGCATTTACTTATCTATTTAGTACTTGCTTGTTCATTACTTGTTTATTTGGTGCATAAAACTTGTTTTTGATATTCACAAGATAGTTCATATTTATTAAACCTTGTTTTTCATAAGAATTTGCATAAACACTATTTTTGTGTGAGTAAAATTAGTTAACTTGTTTAAAGCATATTTTCTAAGGAATATAATAGGGTATATCATAAATTTCGTATAAAAGTTGATTATTTGTTAAGATTTGTCAAAATAACTTAAGTAGTATTTTCATAGGACTTAGCATTCTCCAGGAGGTTCGGGATGGAAAGTTTCAGAAGAAGAAGGTGAATGTTGAGGCCTCAATTCTCCTTAACCATTCTGGTATCTTACGTACCTTTGTTCTTGGGTGAATTGAATCCCCTCTGCAGTGGCTCATGCATAGATGTCCGATGATTATGTATCCTAGGATGGGCTGGGAATGATTGGGGTTGAGGTGTTTTCTGTCTCACCGGTGGATACTCTGGGTGGGGGTGTGGCTGAACTTAGAAACTACCCGACTCTTCCTCACCCACTCCATTCCCTTTCTCTCTCTAAAAAAAAAATATCTTTGTATCTCTACAATAATTAATAGAACAAGTTGTTCAATTTTAGAATTTTAACTTGATATATTGAATGTGTGATGTGTCCATTGTGTTTTATATTTCATGTTATGAAATCAGATAGTTAGGGACTAGTTCTCAATGTCCGGGACCATAAAAGTTGTCCTCTAGAATCACTGGGGTCATTAAAGGGGCTTTGACAAGGCTCGCAATGCTAAGTCAGTATATCAGTCAATTCAGTATATTGCAATGTATCCATGCATGTTTAATTTGCATTGAAGTGTTTGACTATCAGTTGGTCCCAAAAAGAAGTGTGATTGGTCTTCATTCTAAATATTTTCTGACACTTGAATAATGACATTGTGCGTCCTAGGTTTAGTAATGAGCTGTTAAGTTGATTCAGACTTTATTTCCTTAGAAATAAGACTTCAACCTTATGTCTTCACTTGGAATTTGCACTGAATTATGTCTTCAAATATTGAACTTCAAAACATATTTTTGGATAAGTCATCTGAGGACATAACCGCTGATTCCACTCTGGTCATCTCATCCGATTCTTCTTAATTTGGACAACGTTAACTCATCTAATTCGTCGGGCTTCTTGTCTTTCAGGTCTAACTTTCATAGATAAAAGTCATAAAACTCCCTAACATATACTCCGTATGAGTTTTTCTAACTTGAAAAATTTACAATTAGGTAAATCTGAACTTGCGTCCCTCAATTATTTTTAGAGATCCAGATCTAAACTTCCGATCGGTGAATTTTTAAATATTAGTTTAATTATACATATTTTAGGTGTAAAATATTTCATATTGTTTTATTATGAAATTAATGTAATAATATACAAAATGAATTTTAAAATATATGATTAACGTTTGTCATCATCATTGTGGATTTTGAGAATAGGAAATTAATCTCGGAAATCGTATCAGATTCGAGGACTTTTAATGAAAATTGATCTAATTATTATATCAAATAATAAGTTAGTTTATAAATATTTATACGCCAAGTCTCATATGCACTTAATTGGTGCATCCGTGCACTCGCTCCATATGAATTCTTGATACGTTCTAGTTATATCTTGCAAATTTCAGTTGAAGCTAGTATCACTATTTAATATACATAATTCACTATTTAATATACATAATTGTTTTGTTTCCTGAACTTACACATTTCAGCTAATGTTAGTGTAAATATTGTTTTTCTTTCTGGATTTTAAGATTTCATTTTTGCTGAAATTTACAGTGCTCCACTCTGGGGATTCGTTGTTGCTTTTATGTTGTTCAATGTAAAAGGTTAGTAAGTTAAAAGTATCCACAAGTTTCCTCACTGATGTTAATGTGATGTGTAAACATGTTCAACTTACTAACGTGTGGCAGTTTAACTTTTTAACTTGTAGGATCTAATCTCCATTGTTGGATTGCACTTATTCCTGTCACTGTAAGTCTTCAAAATGGAAATGACAAGATTTATCGTCTTGCGCGCAACATTTAATAGCAACCTTGGCATTAGAGAGTGCTGGTATAAGTGGGAGTTTTCATGGACCTAAGTTTAGACCCCGAGATGAACTGTTTTGGTTCAATAAGCCAGAACTTTTGTTGTCCTTGATTCATTTTATCCTTTTCCAGGTTAGTAATCACTTATTTTTTCTTTGAATTCTTAAATAAGCTAACTGACACACACAATCTTTTTATGTTAATTCTGCAGAATGTGTTTGAGCTTGCTTCATTCTTTTGGTTCTTGGTAAATAATCCGTCTTTCCCTTTCTCATTCAATCAAAGATTTGACATGAAAAGATCACTACTTTTAGACGGTTTTAGGAACACATTATTTTCTAAGTTATATAGTCACATTAAGTGAGATGTTCTGAGAAGCTTTTGTCTCTTATTTCAGTGGCAGTTTGGCTACAATTATTGCTTCATAAGGAACCACCTCCTTATGTATCTTCGACTAATTGTGGGGTATGCATACATAAATTATTTAAAATTTGTATTTCAGTGGCAGTTTTGTCTCTTCAAGTTAGTTGATATCCCTGCTTTGTTTGTTGCCTTAAACTGCCCTGACCATGTTAACTTGCATAATATATTGAAGTGGTTGGAGATGAAGCTGATAGGCCTTGATTGCTTCTAACTTGGGTTGATAAAATGAAACTAGATCTATGCCATTAGGTGTTAACATATGTGTGATATATAAGTATCGAATGGGTTGATAAATATGATACTTATGGTTCATTGTTGATAAATTTTATTTTGATATGAATTATTGATTGTGTTCTATTTGCAGGATATTTGATTTGTCTACCGACATCGGGCAATCAGAGCTTGTATATTACATACATCTCAATTGAGTCATAAAGTTCTTGAAAAGTCTTTTACGTTAGATATTTTGTAATAGAGCTTATATACACTAATATACTTGTGGTTCATTGTTGATAAATGTTATTTTGATATTTGAATTAGTACTATGGAGGACAAATAAAGCTAGATTTGAATCATATTGAATATTAGCATTTTATGCGTGTAATGCTAGTGTGGTTTTTGGTATTCGAAAATTAATATTATAATTTTTTATAATACCATTAATTTTAGAATTAGTCGGTAATGTTTTAAATTCAATAAATATAATATTGTATCAAAAAATTAACCATTGTGATACTAAAGGTTAAATCCTTTTAGTATCAGAAAAGGGATCAATCATTTAATATCAGAAAATATTTATTGATGTTATATGTTTAGTATCAGTAAAAGTTTATGATATTATAAATACATTGTTGTATTTAAAAAAATTGATACAATAATTCGATATTAAATACAATTCTGATACTAAAGGGTTCAATCATTTAGTATCGAAAAATATTTATTGATATTATATGTTTAGTATCGGTAAAAGTTTACGATACTATAAATACATTGTTGTATCAAAAAAAATTGATACAATAATTCGATACTAAATACAATTCTGATACTAAAGAGTTCAATCCTTTAGTATTGGAAAATATTTATTGATACTATATGTTTAGTATCGGTAAAAGTTTACGATACTATAAATACATTGTTGTATCAAAAAAAATTGATACAATAATCTGATACTAAATACAATTCTGATACTAAAGAGTCCAATCCTTTAGTATCAGAAAACATTTATCGATATGATACTAAAGGGTTACCCTTTGGTATCAGACTTTTTTTTCTGATACGCGGTCTTTAGGATCGGGAGTATAGGTATCGGAAGTGGTATCGGAAATAAATTTGATACCAATACTCTTTGGTATCAAATATTTCATCTTTTGTATCAAAAAAAATCCGATGCTAAAAATCCGATGCTAAAAATCCTTTTTTTTGTAGTGATTAGTGCTAGCTTAGAAAATATATGCCTTAAATTTTGTAGTGCATGCGACTTTAAATAATTTCCCTGAAAATCATGTTTTTAGAATTTTGAAGTTAATTAGTGTGGCACGATAATATAATAAGACTTCATTTTAATTTGACCAAAGGTTAGCTTTCGTGAACTTGACCAAATATTATAAAATATCAACCTAGCTAGATGGAGCAAGACTTTGAATAAAATGATCGATAGTGTTTACTTTCGTTGTCCTTTTAGAATGAGAAGAATAAAAATGTATTTATTGAGGTTGAATGGAATGATTTTTTGCGAATTCGATATATTTTTAATTTCCAGAACTAGTATGAAGTGGAAGACTTTCTGGAAGTAAGTAAATTAAAAGGGATAAAATGAAAAAAAGACTAAAAAAAATGCACCGTAAATGCCCTTTACAAAAGTGTTGTAACTTCGAAAAAATTGCCCGGACCAACTATGCCAAATTTCTCAACCCCAACAATTTAAGAGTTAGCCCAATATATTTATTTCCCCCACTTTTTTTAAAATTACAAAGGAATTAATATACAAGAATTAATTTCACATTTCTCTATAAATTCGATCTTTTAGATGTAACATAATTTTTTACATGGTATCGGAGCTTCAAGGCTTACGCCCTCACGTTTTAGGTTCGATTCCTACTGAAAGCAACTTCCCTCATTTAAAAATTGTCTACTCGATGACATCCTCCCCAAAGGGTCTAACATATGTAATTCAAAATTTTCATGGCATTTTAATAAAACCATAAAATATATGGGATATTTTTACAATTCTCCCTTGGTTAAATAAGTGTAACGTGTGGATGGGGCTATTAAATAATTAATTATATATAAAGTATGCTTACAATATATATTCAACACGGTTTTCCCCGGGCCCTCAGAAATAAATGCGTAGCTAACTTCTTATTATAAATAGCAGCAGGCCATGAATCCTTTAAAGGCACAACAAACACAAACAATTTTGATCATGAATAATCGAAGTAGCATATCTGCATTTACAGTATTCATCTTTCTTGTGATATTTTCATGGTCATCAGCAGCTAATCATGATTATCACAACAACAATTTTCTGGAATGCCTTTCTGAAAGTTTTCATAACTCCTCCTCCATTTCCAACCTTGTTTACACCCCGACCCACTCGTCTTACTCCTCCGTCCTGCTCTTCCCAATCTGGAATCTCAGATTTACGTCGGACTCTGTCCCGAAACCCCAAGTTATCATAACCCCAGAACACGAATCCCAAATCCCGCCTATCATACTCTGCGCTAAACAAAATGACATTGAAGTTAGAACTCGAGGGGGCGGGCATGATTTCGAGGCACTATCTTCTGTATCAAAAGTGTCATTTGTGATCATTGATTTGATCAAGCTGAGTGAAATAAGAGTCGACGCTGCGGCCAAAACTGCATGGGTTCAAGGTGGTGCAACCCTCGGCTCTTTGTACTACAGGATCGCTGAGAAAAGCCCGACTCTAGGATTTCCTGCAGGAATGTGCGCAACCGTTGGCGTGGGAGGGCACATCAGTGGAGGAGGCTACGGCGCGTTGCTGAGAAAATACGGGATGGCTGCTGACCATGTCATTGATGCAAGAATAGTCGACGTTAATGGCAGAATTCTCAACAGAAAATCAATGGGCGAGGATCTCTTCTGGGCGATTAGAGGTGGTGGAGGTGCGAGCTTTGGTGTGATTGTTGCGTGGAAGCTACAACTGGTTGATGTTCCAGAAAGAGTCACCATTTTCAGTATCCAAAGGACCATGGAACAAAATCTAACTCGACTCATTCACCGCTGGCAGTACGTCGCACCTAGAATGGACCGTGATATCACCCTCCTCATCAATGCAGTAGTCTCCAATTCCAGCCAAAGGAACATCACACTCGACGCTACGTTCTTCGCAGTTTTCCTCGGCGGGGTCGACAGATTATTGGCGATGATGCAACAGAGTTTTCCAGAGTTGGGATTGGTGAGGGAAGACTGTACCGAAATGAGCTGGATTCAATCCGCACTGTTTTTCGACAATCACCCCATCGAAACACCTGAGGCCTTATTGAGTAGGGCCCAGCCCAACAAATCATACATGAAAAGAAAAACAGATTACGTGCAGAGACCCATTCCAGTGAGGGGCGTTGAAGGAATGACCAGACTATATTATGAACCAGAAGCCCAACTGTCTACGCTTTCCTTCGTTCCGTACGGTGGGCGAATGGCTGAAATTTCTGAATCTGCCCTTCCTTATCCTCATAGAGCTGGTAACTTGTACCACGTCTTTCACACCGTCTACTGGCAACAAGCCGATGCTCAAAATTCAGAGAGGTACATAGATTGGCTTAACAGGGCCTACAGTTACATGACTCCCTACGTGTCAAAGAACCCGAGGGGAGCATACATGAATTACAGAGATCTCGACATTGGAGTCAATAACGACATGGGGAAGACGAGCGTTGCACGAGCAAGCATTTGGGGTGTCCCATACTTCAAGAACAATTTTGATCGCCTTGTTCGCGTCAAAACCAAAGTTGATCCACTAAATTTCTTTAGGAACCAGCAGAGCATTCCACCACGTACTACTTCTTAAATTTATAATATTATCACCAGGATGCATGCTCATGACTTCACAAATATTAGCACATTTCTTTCTATACTTTAATTTATGCTTTCATGAACTACTGTACTATTAATTGGCACATGATCAATAAGACGTTGCAATTAATATTTTTTTAGAAATAGCTACATACAAGATTATTCAACTGTTCCTTGGCTTCACAATATTGTACTCATGATAAATTGATGGATTATTTAACAAGCTGTTTTCTATAGTACTGTTGTTCACTTAAAACTTAGAAACCTTTTGCTCCATTTTCAGTAATTAAAACATGATGCATTCAGATACGTACCATGGTTTTATTTAATTCCCGGGAAAATTGCACTTTTAGTCTTATAAGAATTTTTCAAAATCACTTTTGAATTGAAAATGATACTCCCTCCGTCCCACAATAGGACGTCCCACAATAACTTTCATATCCTTAATTAAAATGAAAAATCATTTATAAACTTCACCCTCACACTATTCTCAATTTTACACAAATGTTAACTTATTTATTTACTTTATACATAAAGTTTTACAAAAGTACCCCTCAAAACTCCACTCATTATTACTATTAAGAAATGATTGACTCATTCCTTGTATATAGCTTTATTTCTTGTATATAGCATTTAGTATATTTAATTCCCTACAATCATGTAAATCAGTTATTGTAAACTTTATTATATATACAAGTCTTCACACCTCACCAAAGTTAACGGTGATCATATCTCATTGTTAACATGGTATCAGCTTAAAAACACACCTAAAAACCCTAACCCTAATTATTTCTCTCTTCCTCCCTCTGTCGCCACCTCCCTCTATCGAGCTTGTCCCCCTCGATCTCTCTCCAATGGCAGAATCCTTCATCCCCATGAATGTTCTTATTCATATGGTTACGGTAAAACTTTCTTCTTCCAACTATCTCCTGTGAAGAAGCAGGTTGTTCCAATGCTTACTTGTGCCGATCTCCTTGGCTTTGTGGATGGCACATCTGATCCTTCTGCTGCCAATCATACTACCTTTGTTGTTTGAAAATCAAAGGATCAGAAGTTTCTTGCCCTTCTTCTCTCCTCTTTGTGACACGGCTCGTGATACTTGACTTGCCCTGGAAGATGCCTTCAGCCATTTCTCACAGTCCCGTACGTATTACTCAACTTCGTGAGGAGCTCCTTCTCCTCAAGCGTGAGGAGCTCCCTGTTGCCGACTATGGTCGACATTTTAAGGTCTTATGCGACCAAATTGCCGTGATCAGTAAACCCGTGGACAAATCTGACATGTCCCACTGGTTCCTGCGGGGTCTTGGCCCCAAATTCAGCGGGTTTAGTGACACTCGTATGGCTTTCTCGCCAGTTCCCTCCTTCCGTGACTTGCTGCATCAGGCTGTTGCCTTTGAAATTATGAACAAGCCTGACTCGGCGGACCCCTCTCCGACTGCATTCTATGCTCGTGGACAGCCATTTGCTCGTCCTCAGCCTCGCGATCATGCTGGTGGTCGCCCGTCTGAAACTTCCCGTACTGTCCAGAATAATTTTTCTGGTGGTTGCGGCGGATGGAAGTCCTACGTCCCTCGTTGCCAAATTTGTCGCAGTGAGCACTATGCCAATAAGTGCCCTCAGCGATTTGTTCGCGGTCTGTTTCCTCGCCAGTCTGCTCGCCCCCCTGCCCGCTTGTCCAAGGACCCATCCGCCAACCTTGCTCAGGCCTTTCACTCAGCCTGCACCATCTCCTCGCCAACCTCCTCGGATTGGTATGTTGACTCGGGAGCTTCGGCCCATATGACTTCCAGTACCTCGCATCTGGACTCCTCGGCCCCTTATTTCGGTAATGGTCAAGCCATTGTTGGTAACGGTAACTCTTTACAGATCTCTCATGTTGGGTCACATTCAATATCTAAGGATATTGGTCTTCTGGATGTTCTTGTTGTTCCTCATATCACCAAGAATCTCTTATCTATTAGCAGTTGATGTTTGCTTCTCTAACAAATCATTTGTCATTCAGAATCGAGCTACCAAGGGGGTGGTGGCTTAGGGCCGTTGTGAACAGGGGTTGTACGTGTTGGAACGAGCAATCCCATATTTGGTCGCTGCTTTGAAGCAGCATGATGTTGCTCGTGCTTGCTTTCATTTATGGCATTCTCGTTTGGGGCATGTCCCCTTTACTGTTATTAAGGACTTAAATAGATTAGGGCATCTTTTTGTTAGTTCGCTTTTGGAAAATTCCACTGTTTGCACCTCTTGCCAGTTGGCAAAGAGTAAACGATTGTCTTTTACCATTATTGAAAAACGTGCTTCTGCAATTCTTGAGTTGGTTCATTGAGACCTCTGGGGCCGTGCCCCTGTTAATTCCTCTTCCGGTTTTCGTTATTATGATGTGTTTGTTGATGATCACTCTCGCTTCTAATGGTTGTATCCTCTCCATGCCAAATAGGATTTCTTCGCAACCTTGGTCGCCTTTCACAAGAATAGTTGACGTTAATGGAAGAATTCTCGACAGAAAATCAATGTGCGAGGATCTCTTCTGGGCGATTAGAGGCGGTGGAGGTGCGAGCTTTGGTGTGATTGTTGCGTGGAAGCTACAACTGGTTGATGTTCCAGAAAGAGTCACCATTTTCAGTATCCAAAGGACCATGGAACAAAATCTAACTCGACTCATTCACCGCTGGCAGTACGTCGCACCTAGAATGGATCGTGATATAACCCTCCTCATCAATGCAGTAGTCTCCAATTCCAGCCAAAGGAACATCACACTCGACGCTACGTTCTTCGCAGTTTTCCTCGGCGGGGTCGACAGTTTATTGGCGATGATGCAACAGAGTTTTCCAGAGTTGGGATTGGTGAGGGAAGACTGTACCGAAATGAGCTGGATTCAATCTGCACTGTTTTTCGACAATCACCCCATCGAAACACCTGAGGCCTTATTGAGTAGGGCCCAGCCCAACAAATCATACATGAAAAGAAAAACAGATTACGTGCAGAGACCCATTCCAGTGAGGGGTGTTGAAGGAATGACCAGACTGTATTATGAACCAGAAGCCCGACTGTCTACGCTTTCCTTCGTTCCGTACGGTGGGCGAATGGCTGAAATTTCTGAATCCGCTCTTCCTTATCCTCATAGAGCTGGTAACTTGTACCACGTCTTTCACACCGTCTACTGGCAACAACCCGATGCTCAAAATTCAGAGAGGTACATAGATTGGCTTAACAGGGCCTACAGTTACATGACTCCCTACGTGTCAAACAACCCAAGGGGAGCATACATGAATTACAGAGATCTCGACATTGGAGTTAATAACGACAAGGGGAAGACGAGCGTTGCACGAGCAAGCATTTGGGGTGTCCCATACTTCAAGAACAATAATTTTGATCGCCTTGTTCGCATCAAAACCAAAGTTGATCCACTAAATTTCTTCAGGAACCAGCAGAGCATTCCACCACGTACTACTTCTTAAATTTATAATATTATCACCAGGATGAATGCTCATGACTTCACAAATATTAACACATTTCTTTCTATACTTTAATTTATGCTTTCATTAATTACTTTGATTTCGTTATAGTACTAATATTGGTCATGAATAAGATGTCGCAATATTTTTTTAGTATCTTTCTTTAATTTAGAAATAGCTACATACAAGATTATTCAACTGTTCCTTCACAATATTTTACTCATGATAAATTGATGGATTATTTAACAAGCTGTTTTCTATAGTACTGTTGTTTACTTTAAACTTTGCAACCTTTTGCTCCATTTTTAGTAATTAAAACATGATGCATTCGGATACCATGGTTTTATTTAATTCCCTGAAAAATCGCACTTTTAGTATTATAAGAATTTTTCAAAATCACTTTTGAATTGAAAATGATACTTTCTCCCTCCCACAATCACTCTTTTTTTTTTTGATTACAAGTTAAATACCCATCCCTTTTCCCCTCCCCATAACTCGAACCCAGGACCTAAGGCCTAGGTAGTGGTGCTCTCTCCCACAATCACTCTTGAATTAGACAATCTCCATAATAACTAGGTAGAGGCAAGGCCCAATTTTGCTAAAGAAAGGTTATACCCATTTTGACTTAGTTCTAAAATATAATAGATTTTTAAATTGCATTGAAGAGTTGAAAATAAAAAATTTAATTACATACTAGAATTTATCTTAATATTTGTACAGCTAAAATCCTAATGATATATATATAATCAATTATTCTATCTAAAAAAATAAAGATATAATAAAAAAAATTCTTCATAATTATTAAAAATTCTAAATAAAACTGAATCAAAATAGAAAAATCTAAATAAAATCAGATTTTTTTTATAAAGTAAAAGGAAAAATTACTAAACTTGGATTGAGATCAAGAAAAAATGACTATTTCTTTTAGGCTTACTAAGTACACCCAGAGAAATTTTATCAAAAAAATTATACATTAGAGGTAAAATCCTTACTAGCTAGTTTTCACTTCTTCCCCAAACAGTCTGCGAACCCTTCCGACAACCCACCACTCATACATTTCGATGAATGAGCATATATGTGGATTTATACTTGTTTTGTAGTGAGCCTCGGTAAATTAAGATTTTTTTTTTTCCTGATTATGCATAGCGCTTATATATCCATTCTCATTTAAGAAAAGAAAACACATCTCTACAAGCTAGATACTGAGAGGATTACTCGAGAGAGAAGAAAACATTGAGCAAACTCGACGACTACGAAAATCCACAACGGTGAAGCTTAGCTTTGTCCTTGTTAAATGCTTTATGAACTTCATCTTTGAGTTCCATAAACCGCATTCGCTTCAGTTTCTGCTCGTCAGGAGTCCCCCTCTCAAGGTAGAACGCATCCGGTAAGTCATCCTCCATAAACTTATCCAACACTTGCGAGCAATGAGGAAAATAGCGCCGCCCCAACTCAACTGCCACACAAAACAAAATAACATCAGCTTTCACATTCTTCCACTCGATATATATACTGACTTCGTTTATTGAAATTTGATTCTAGTCCAAGGTAATATAAGTTCGAACAATTTGACAGTGATCAGAAATACCAATCAAATCTATCTGATCTGAAATAATCTCTAATCGGGGTGTTTAAAAAGGCGAAAAGAAAAAAGAGTTAGTTAATTGTACCTGTTCTAGAGAGGGTCTCAATTTTTGAAATAAGCCTCTTCTTCTGAGAAGTCGGTGTCTCGTTCAAATCTACCTCCATCAAATTTCCACTTGACCCTCTTGAAGACAGAAGACCAGCAAGGTCAGACGTCGTCTCCGCATGTGCAATTTCCATAGCTAGTTTAGCTTCCGTTGGGAAAAACATTCGTGCAAATGCTACTGTTAAGATATGAAATTCGGTTACAATGATTAATCAAAATGTTGTATTTAACATTCTAAATAATGATTAGAGGAAAGAGAAGTTGATAATAAGTTACCTCTGTCTTCCAAGTAGAGCAATTTCATATGCAAATCATCGGCCATAGCAAGGGACGAGATCCACGCATCCCCTGCAAGGGGATTCCTACGCATTTCTCTCTCCAACACATCAATGCACATCCTGTCTTTATTAGCTTCTTGCCCTTTCTCTCGTTTCATCTGATAGTCCTTTGGCCTTGTCAATCTCTTACAAATACTGACAGCGCTTTGTCCCTCAGACGTTGGTTCCGACGCACATGCTCCCTTTGTCAGAAGGGAAACAATGATTGATGGTTCTCTCCTCCTAGCAGCAACGTGAAGCACCGTATAACCTCTCGTATTCCTCAAGTTGACATCAGCAAGACCTAGGCTAAGAACCTCCGTTACTATCTTGGGATCACAATAGGCAACAGCATAGTGAAGTGCAAAAGCCTCGTCTAAGGTTATATCCGACTCAGTCAGGAGAAGTCTGACGAGTTCGATATCGTCCGAGTCAAGAGCCCTGAGTATTCTCTTGACTCGTTTCTCGTGCAAAGGATCAACTGGGTCAACTCTGTTTTCTGCCTGAAAATTAAGACGGATCTTCGTAACGTCCTCAACAACCTTTGAAGGGAGCGCTTTCTCGATAAAGATGGCCTCAAGGTCTGATCGAGCTACTCTGTGGATACACTCGGTGAGAAGCTGACTTAATTGACAATGAAAGGCAACCGTAAGAATGGGGATGACGTCTTCCACAGTGGCCTTGCCAACCAAATTAAGAAGTCGGCGCTGCAGTTTAAGAATGAAATGCTGAATTATTGATTTATCAGAAAATTCCCACCCCCCAAAAAAAAAAAAATCACTTCCAATCATAAAAATATGCGTTAGTACATTTAAACTTGAGTTGGTCTCATGTAAAACAATTCGCAATTATCACTTTATAGTAAAACATAATATTTTTTAATGAAACAAGTAATACCTTTTAGTGAAACAACTAGTACCGTTTAAAAATACACAAAAAATTCAAATCAGTGGCACAATAAAAATGATTTACATAAGACTTTTGCCCTTAAAATTTACCCCTTGGGTCAATTAATAGCCTATGAGGGTAACTATGTTTTTAAGTCATCTGAAACGAGTTAAGATATCCAATCCCAGAATCGAATAAAACAAGGAGCTAATGATTTATTTGACAAGAAAGAGCTACTGCTCGAACTACAAACATTGCTTCACTAGCCTATTCTAGAAGTCAATTTTTTTTTATTGAAATCAATAAATGGTTCAAAATGCAGAACAAAGAGAATCAAAATTACAGTAATTTTTGGAGCAAATATTAATAAATGCATGAGAATAACTATCAGCAATTGAATTACCTGAAAAAGAGAGACGAGCTCCGTGACCTGAAAAATAGTGGATGCACACATCAACTCTACAGCAAAGTCAATAGCAGGTCTGCAAGCATCATGTATGCACGTGGTATCAACGCACGTCGAGACCTCCAACGGAGATGGCCTAAGCTTTCCCGTGTACAAGTAGTTCAAGAAAATGATAAAAGCCTCGTATCCAATCTTGCCATAGGGCAACAAATTCGTCATGTAATACTTCGGTTTCCCTTCCTTCCCAACATACCCTTTATCTTTTCTAAAAAGATCATCGAAGAATTTACTCCTAGCTGCTAAAATGCACCGGTGAATACCAACACTAGATTCTTCTACTACAATATCTGCATCACAGAAATCACTACCAAACTCTGATAACAGCTGCCCCAAATTACAACTCAACTTACTTAAACTGATGATTTCAAGATTCAACCCTGCCTCAGATCCACCAGAACCGTATACCTTATTACTCGATCCATTCGATAAATGAGACGACGAGGTGAAACTGATGGATGAAGATGGTTCAACCGAATTTTCCATTACAAAATGCGGTCCTATGTTTGAGTCTAGCTAGTCCCCCATCTCTGCCTATTACCTTAATTACAAGTATGATTCAAGTTTATTACATCCTGAGGACATGCCAAAAGGGCAAAAACCACCAGGGTTATTCCAGCATCATTAAAATTATTTCCTCTTCCATAAAGAAAATCTTTGTTATCGATTATAATCATATACAACCTACAGTGCTTCGTCCTTTTCACCAAAAACAGAGAATTATATCAAAACAAACCGCTAATTCTCTCTCTAACAACACTATTTCAAAACTGCATTTCCGAGTTCTTTGTTCATAGGCCTATTACCGTAATAATCTCAAGGGCCTGAAAATACCAATCAATTTATTAAAGCTATCAACAAAAATTAAGGAAAGCGCTAATTATCAGCACAAAAATCACAAGAAAATTGAAATTCGAAAACTCAAATGAAAATTAACAAAAAATCTTGATGAAGAAGGAAAGAACTTACCAAAGGGGAGAACCCATGGAGAATTGGGAATCAGAGAGCAAGAAAAGAAGGTGGATCCAAAGAAAATAGAGGCTTATAATTCAAGAGTAAGAAGCTGGTCCCACGGGGCTGCAGTTGAAGTTTCGTGATGGGAACCAAAGAAAGTGTGGAACTAGATTACAAACAAAATCGTTTAATTTACACTCAAGACTCAAAGACTATATTTTTCTCCTTTTCGTATAAAATATTCGAAAATATACTTATGTACTCCTTTCGTCCCATGAGTGTTTGCACAAAAAAATGTACACATTTTTTAAGAAAAAAATTTGTAATGAGTAGAGTGTTGAGAGGTAATTTATTATGACATTCTGTGTAAATATGTGAATATTGTGAGAGTTGTGTTTATAAAAGAATTTCTTTTGTGAGTATGCAAACAATTATGGAACGGGCAAATAAGATGAGTGTGCAAACAGTTGTGGGACGGAGGGAGTATAAGAATTTGTCTCTTGATTGATCGTGCATTGTGTAATTGAGTTAAAATGTTAATTTGATTTTAGTTTAAAGATTAAAAAAATTAATTGAATAATTAAAATTATATTTAAATCAGGGACTTCCTCTTCATTTTCATTAGGGTGTATTTAATTGAGATTTTATTGCATTTTTTTAGATTTAAAAGTTTTGTGAATTAAAAAAATTTATAGAGTCCATGTAAAGTTTAACTGACTTCTTTTATTGATTTCTATGAATTTTCATAAACTTGACTGGATTGTAAAATATACTCCCTCCGTCCCATATTAATTTTCATAGGTAGATGGGCACAAATATTAAGAAAGTGTAATAATGAGTGGAGTTTTGAGGGGTAATTTTGTAAACCTTTATGTATAAAGTAAATAAATGAGTTGACTTTTGTGTTTGTGTGGAGAAAAAGTAATGGCATTTGTGTAAAATTGAGGATATTGTGAGGGTGAAGTTTATAAATGATTTTCAATTTTAAGGGTGTGAAAGTTATTGTGGGACGTCCTAAAAAGGAAAGTATGAAAGTTATTGTGGGACGGAGGGAGTATTTTTTTATTGATTAATTTACATATATTTTTATAAACTCCGGCGCTGAAACTATTGATGGAAATATATATGAAACATACTTGTATATGCTCCGGACCCGTCCCGCGCCCCGTATGGGTCCTAGATAGTCGCCCCGTGCCCCACCCTTTTTTTCATATCATGTTAAATTTATTTAAGTTATTTCTCACAATTTAAAACAATATTTTTCATGCATATATACAAGGAAACAATTCACAATAATATAAATATTTTGCATGTTATATATATTATATATATATATAAAAGTATTTTACCAATAAAAAAATAATATATACTATATAAAGTTTATATAATAATTCGGGTCAGATCGGATACTCGTGGGTGGACATAAGACCCAGATCCGGTCCGTTCACATATGGGGTGGGGCAGACACGATCTGTTCTCAATACGGGACGGATCCGACCTGACCCAAAGCTCGCGGGGTGGGTACCCGCACGTTGGTTCAATATTGTCATCCGTACTTCTACCTTTTGTCTTCAAAGTTCTATAAGAGAATCCGTTGAAATCTCTGGTTTTAGAAAATTTAAATAACGTAATTTATTTATATTTTTTGAAGAGAATCCAACAAAATCCATACACTATTAAAATCTATAAACAGTTGAATACCCAAAGATTTTTAAGATTTTTTAAAATTTGTATTGAATACCTCAAAATTTTTAAAGACTTTTGAAAATTCAAATTGAATACTCTCATACTTTGAAAATCTAAAAAAAATCTACAGAATCCACAATCAATACACCCCGTTAGAACTTTGTTTATTTTTTTGAGTTACACTCTTGTGTACCAGTTATATACATGTAACTTGTTTCTATTTAATATTTGAACTAATACTATATAATATTGATCTAATATTATACTGTATTTAAATTAATATTATTTAAAAAATTAGATTAAGTGGTACCTTTACACACAAGTATTTAACTTACTTTTATACGGATTTTAAAATTTTGAATTCTAATCTTCTAACAAAAATTGAATTGATTCAAATATAAAATATCTCTATTAATCCCTTAAATAAAATAAGGTCTAATTAAAATTGAAAGTATTTCAAACTCCTTCATTTAATATGTCTTTCTCAAATTAAATCATCTCATTCAAACACAACCAATTCGAGTTTTGGATTACTACTATAGAGTATAGAAGGGGGTGGGTACGTGGTGGCGGTTTTTATTTTAAAGATTTGATTGAGGAAGGTGGGTGTTACGTTTGAGAGATGAAGTGGTTCGGATGACGATTTCTACGACGTCACATTTTCTCTATGCCGTCATCATCCTACTTTATTTAATCCATTCGTTTTATAACCCGTTTACATTAATTTTGTATTGCAATTAGCTCAAGTGGTTAGAGCACCACTACCTAGATTGAATTGAATTATGTGTAAAATTAATTAATTTCTTTATCCAATAAAATTTTGTTCACCTTTTTTATATATATTTTTTAAAAAATTACTATATTTTAATTATAAAAAAATATGTAGAATAACCTATAAAAATATTATTGGTATATACTCAATCTTATTAATAAAGTAAAAAAAATATTCAAAAATTAACTATTTAAATAAAATAAACATATTTTTTATGAACCCAAAAATATAATTGAACAAAGTTTTAATAAACGAAAAGAGTACATTTTATTGTAAATAAGTGAATATTGCGAAGATAAAATTTATGGTGTAATTTTATTTTTTATAGTATGTATAAATAATTATGAAACGAACGAATAAGAAAAGTATACAAATAAATGTAATATTCTACTCTATAGTCTATGCCATCTTTTTCACACTTAAGTTACTTTGTTTTTATTTTAACAGTAGGTCCCACGAGGAAGGTTCCCTCTCCATTGAAATTTATGGAGAGATTTAGGCCGTTCTTTTTAGTTTGTTTATAAGTATTAATATTTCCACACTTTAATCACCACAAATATTATATTAATATACATTTCCCTTTTCTTTTAGGGACACTAGTTTAGATATGTGCAACGGTTCAAAATCCTCGGTTTTAATTAGAAATCGACGGTTACGGTTTAAAGAAATCGGCAACCGCAATTGAACCGTTGAACCGCCAGTTACGGTTTTTGAACCGATGGTTTGGTTATAAACCGTCGGTTTGCTTCTTTTTTTCTCCATTTTTACTCGTTTTCACTCCATTTTCGCTCGTTTTTTATTCGTTTTAATTCCTACTTTAGAAAATACATTACTAAAATTTAGGGATTATATTTTTTTTAGTCCATTAAATTTCCATGTTTTTGAATTTAGTCCACCAGATTACCACTTTTTGAATTCATTCCATTAAGTTTCGATTTATTTTGATTTTGGTTCAGTTACCTGCTACAACAGGTTTTGCAGGTCATTTTTTAAAATACACCACACCCCATAAAATGTTATACCCACCCCAAAGGTTAAACACACCACATTAAAATTTAAAAATTATTTTTTATTACTATACACACCTCAATCTTTTCGTATTTAATAAATTATCAAAAATAATTAAATTAAAGAATAAGAATTCAAATTAATATGAAAATTATAAATAATTAAAACCTACGGAGTATAAAAAATTTCCTAAATCTTCAAAAATTAAACAAAGTTAAAAAAAAAAATTAATTTAATTAGTTTTGAAAAAAAGCCAGTGTCTATATTGTATTTATTCTTCTTCATGGTTTATGGCCATCTTTGAGGAACTTATTAGTATTTGGTGTCTATTTGTATGTGGTGATGTGAATTCAAAGCTGTATACAAAATTAGCCCTAAAAGTTTACTTGTTTCTTGATTGCTTTCTTTTGGACTCTTTGACCTTTGGAATATATTGTTATATGATACCAGTATAATTCACATAATTTTATTGTTGTTAGGTACAAGCCAATTTTTTTTAATCTATATATCAAGTCAATGTGCAATTAATTATTATATGCCATATGAATTTCATTTATATGAATTTGTGCTTTAATGTTTGATCATTTATGGAAAATATATGATATATAGATCTGAAAGTGGCTCAATTGCAGGAGATTATGGCAACGACAAGGCTTTCCACAATTTGCATGTTCGGAAATGCTCCACAAACCAACCTAATATACTAGTTCTTGAAAAGCACTTCACGTTAGATATTTTGTAATGGAGCTTATATACTAGTTTTTGTATATGAAACTAATATACTTGTGTTGATAAATGTTATTTTGATATTTGAATTAGTAATATGGAGGGCAAATAAAGCTAGATTTGAATCATATTGAATATTAGCATTTTATGCTTGTAATAAAGCTATTGTTATTCGAAAATTAATATTAGAACTTTTTTAGAATCAGTCGGTACTGTTTTAAATACAATAAATATAATATTATATCAAAAAATTAATATATCCGATGTTAAATGCCTTTTTTGATACTAAAGAATTCAATCTTTTAGTATCAGAATTGATACTATATATTTACGGGGGTGTATTCAATTGAGATTTTGTTGGATTTTTTTGGACTTTTAAAATCTGGGGGTATTCAATTCGCATTTTTAAAAGTCTTTCAAAATTTTGAGGTATTCAATACGGATTTTAAAAAGTCTTTAGAAATCTTTAGGTATTCAACAATCTATGGATTTTAATACTCTATGGATTTCGTTGGATTCTCCTTCAAAAATATAAATAAATTTCACTATTCAAAATCTCTTCTAAAAACCAGAGATTTCAACGGATTCTCTCAGAATAGAAAACATACATTCTTTGTTCTTCGATAAGCATCACAAATTCTTCACCACCATTATTATCGTGAAAAAGATTACATTGTATTTTAAAATTATTTTCTCTCTTTAAAAATTACTCCCTCCGTCCAATTTTATTATGCCCACTTCTCCGGGCACGGGTTTTAATGAATATTGATTTGTTTATTCATAAAGTAGATAAGTTGAGGGTATGATGGGGTATTGTGGGGTCCATTTGTAAATAAATGATTGTTTATGAATAAAGTGAATGGCAAAGTGGGTAAATAAGTGATGGTAGAAGGGTGGAGATAAAATAATATGAATAATATTGTTTCCAAAAAGGGTATGGGCATAATAAAATTGGACAACCAAAAAAGGAAAGTGGGAATAATGAAATTGGACTGAGGGAGTATAATATATCGACACTGTTGACATTAGGTTAGCAATAATATATTTTCGATCGCCACCTAATTTATAATTTATAGCATTAATGGCAACTTTAAAATCTCAAGAACATTTATTCACAATGTTCTTAGATGGTGTCCATTCCCATTTCAAACACAAGCAGAATTAGTATTGACTTGTGCTGGATTACATAACTTTCTTCGGAAAGAATGTCGTTCTGATGACAATCGAATATGAAGAAGATCAAGATTCACCCCATCTCGACATGAAAATTTTGAAATTGTTTTCTCAAAGCCAACTACAACAAAGAACTGAAGCTAATGCATGGAGAACTAGTATTGCTAATGCTATGTGGGAAATGAGGCCGAGGTATAACCGTGGAAATGAAGATGAGAATAATAATGATGAATAATTTTTTTTTTTTGAACTAATATATTTTTGGTATTTTTTCTAATTAATTTAGATAATTTTTTTTTTATATACAAGTGTGTTCGATATACGTTTGCATCAATAGTTTTAGGGGCGTAGTTTATGGAAATCCATGTAAATCAATAAAAAAATGTGTATTTCAGAATCCTGTCAAATCTATGAAAATCCATATAAATCAATAAAAAAGTCAGTCAAACTCTGCATAGAGTCTATGGATTTTCTAAATCCACTAACTTTTTAAAGTCCAAAAAAATCCAACAGAATCTCAATTGAATACACCCCTTAGTATCGTTAAAATTAATTGATATTAAAAATACAATGTAGTATCAAAAAAAATTGATACCATTATTCGATACTAAATATTTTTCTGACACTAAAGGTTATATCCTTTAGTATCAAAAAATATTTATTGATACTATATATTTAGTGTCATAAAAAATAATTGATACTAAAAATACAATGTGGTATCAAAAAAAAATTATACCATTATCCGATACTAAATATTTTTCTGATACGACTACTAAAGGTTAAATCCTTTTAGTATCAGAAAATATTTATAGATACTATATATTTAGTATCGTTAAAAAAAATTGATACCATTATCCGATACTAAATATTTTTCTGATACTAAAGGTTAAATCCTTTTAGTATCAGAAAATATTTATAGATACTATATATTTAGTATCGTTAAAAAAAATTGATACTAAAAATACAATGTGGTATAAAAAAAATTGATACCATTATCCGATACTAAATATTTTTCTGATACTAAAGGTTAAATCATTTTAGTATCAGAAAATATATATAGATACTATATATTTAGTATCGTTAGAAAAAATTGATACTAAAAATACAATGTGGTATCAAAAAAATTGATACCATTATCCGATACTAAATATTATTTTGATACTAAAGGGTTCAATCATTTTGTATCAAAAAATATTTATTGATAGTATATGTTTAGAATCGGTAAAAGTTTACGATACTATAAATGCGTTGTTGTATCAAAACAAATTGATACAATAATTCGATACTAAATACAATTCTGATACTAAAGAGTTCAATCCTTTAGTATCAGAAAATATTTATTGATACTATACATTTCTCACGGTCTTTAGGATCGGGAGTATAGGTATCGGAAGTGGTATCGAATTTTTTTTTGATACCAATACCCTTTGGTATCAAATATTTTATTTTTAGTATCAAAAAAATTCTGATGCTAAAAACCTTTTTTTTTGTAGTGAGCATGTGTCAAATAAATTATTGGAATATTAATTTTGGAGGGTGTGAGTATTATTTTTATTTTTTATTTATATTCTCTCTCTTATATTATAAACTTTCAACTTATTTATTTTGAACGTTTCGAAATAAGTTTTTTATTTTTTAAAAATAGTAGTAAAATTTATCATCCCTCTTTATTTTTTTCTCATTCGTATCTTTATTTACATTTTCTCTTTCCTATCCCTCCCTCCCTGTATTTTCTTCCTTTTATCTCTTATAAATTTAATAAGAAAAAAAATAGATATCAAAGTCATCGCACTTAATGATAAAATTAAATAAAACCTAAAGTATGAAATTAAGAACACCATGTCAAGTACTACTCCTTCGGTTTCTTGGAAAGTTGTCCATTTATTTTTTGCGCATATATTAAAAATATATTATTAAATGTGTACTAGATTGTTGAGTTAGATAGCGATAGAAAAAAAAAAGTAGGAAGAAAGAGGTAGGAAAGAAAAAATGTAGAAATAGATAGTAGGATAATAAAAGGTAGATCAAATAAAAGAAAAAGAAAACCTATGACCATAAGCTCACAAGCCGAGTCAGAGGCCGGTGAGCCATTAAAACATTGTCTGGGAAAACCCTCCTTAGGGACAAAATCCAGGTCAAGAGAAAAAGGTACAATCCTCTAAAGATCAATGAGAAATACAAATCATTGTGCAAAAATGAGGGTAAGAAATCTGAGGGGTAACCCCTCTAGACACAGTCAAGGACAGTCTTGGCCACAACATCAACCGCCTGATTGGCCTCTCTAAAGACGTACGAGTATCAGATGTGCATGTCCTGCGTAAGAGGGTGGATCTGGCTCCAAAGACTTTGCATACGCTAAGGAATGGAAGGATCGGAGCTCGTAAAAGTGTCAATCGTGAGTACCGAATCCGAATAAATCCAAAGGAAGTTCCAACCCAGATCTTGTGCATACTTGATGGTTATAAGTACAACAGTCAACTCAGCCTCAAGAGAGAGGTCCCAACCCACCTTAGTAGCAACCGCCGCCACGAAGAATCCTCTAAAGGTCCTAAAGACCGCCCCCGCGTGCAGACTACCCGGGGAACAAGAAGCATTGTCGTCCGTGTTAACCTTGTACCAACCCGGATCAGGCGGAAACCAAATCGCATATGAATCTTGTCTCGTCGGTGTATGTCTGCTCGAAACACCAAGAGCCCTGGCAAGTAGAATATCCTGAACCGTGTCGTCCGAATATCCCCTAGCTATGTTGTTGGCCTCTCTAATGCCTGCAATGATTTGAGTCATACATCTCCAAACAGAGGGCGAAACTCCATCAAATATCACCATGTTCCGCAGAGTCCAAACAACCCAAATAACAGTGATGAAGCCCGCCCTCCACAACTCCAAAGACTGCGGACCCAACCGAACTATAGTGACTTGAAGGAAGATGTCTAGGAAGTTGACCCCAGTGTGAATCGCGACCCCAAACATGTGAGTCAAGATGCGCAGAATCTCCAATTTGAACGGGCAATGGGCAAGCAGATATTCAAGCGACTCAGAATCCCCGCGACACAACACACAAATCGACGGACCCTGAATCCCAAAAAATAAAAGCCAATCCATTGTGGGCAACTTGCCCCAAATCGCTCTCCAAATCGAAGCGGAACGACACATGGGTGTGAACCCCTAGTCCTTCTTCCCCCAACGGGGCACACACCCGCTGCCAAGAAACCGAACAAGCCCATTCTTGCGGCTCACATCCCCCTTCCAAAGGAAGTTCCTCATAGCCGACTCCACCTGTCGTAGCAAAGAAATTAGCCACTTGTATACCATCATTGAATGCACCAAAGAGGTCGCAATGATTGAGTTAATCATGTGAAAATGGTCGGCAAGGGATAAAGTGTTACCCTTCCACCTACTAAACTTAGTTATGACTTCATTTGCAAGCGGTTGTAAGTGCGCTTTCCTAGGACTGCCGCGGAAGATCAGAATCCCCAAGTATGTGAAGGGGAGTGAGCCATCAGCAATTCCAGTAATCCTGAACGTTCGACGACGCAGACTCTAAGGGACATCTCTCCCAAAGAATACCATGGACTTCAGAGGACTATAGATCTAACCCGATAAACGCCCATATCCATGTAAGATGGAATGCAGGTTCCTGACGTTAGCTTTTGTGGCCCACAAGAATATCATGAAGTTTATCTCTGTCTGTCTCCCAATCAATCCATCTCCTAAGAGCCTCTTCCGCGATTAAGAACAGCAAAGGAGACAAAGGATCACCCTGACGGGCTCCCCTAGTATAAGGAAAGTAACCCTTCGGCTCCCCATTAATGAGAACTGATATCCTAGCCGAGTCCAAAACTCCCCTAACCATAGAGACAAAATCTGCATTGAAACCCATCATAGCCAACACCGCCTCCAAAAATTGCCAAGAGATCGTGTCAAAAGCCTTAATCATGTTAACCTTCAGCGCCATATACCCACGAATCCTCAGATAGTCCAAGGTGTTAATGGCATCCGAGGCCAAAGCGATACACGTGTGGATCCGCTTACCTGGAAAAAACCCAAACTGATATGTAGAGAGACAATCGCTGATAAAACTACCCAATCTCGATGACATAACCCTGGTCATGACTTTGAAGATGAAGTTACCCATCACAATCGGTTTAAATTCCTCCACCGGACTAGTCCCCCTTAGTCTTAGGAATCAAGGTCATGAAGCACGAATTCAGCCCAGGTGGCAAAAATCTGACAGTGAAGTAGTGTTTGACAGCAACGATCACATCCTGGTCCACAATGTCCCAGCAACTTCGAAAGAAGGGTCCCCCAAAACCATATCATCCATCCCAAAGATTGCTTGAGGCATCCATCCCAAAGATTGCACGACGAACCTCATCAGCCGAGGGAACACCCAATAGAAGGACATTCTGGTCAGCGGTCACCATAGTGTCCATAAAACAATCAAGAATGGAGGCATCAAAGGGCGCAGACGGGTTATCTGCGAACAACTAAGAGTAGTAGGCAACTACGTAGTAACTAATGGTGTCCAAGTCCATGGTGAGGGCCCCATCCATAAACATCGAACCAATGCTACCCCTGGAGTTCCTGATACGTTGGGAGACATGGAAGAAACGAGTGTTTCTATCCCCATCAGTCAACCACTACAAGTGATTCCTTCGTGTGTAAAATTCCCGCTTGGCAGAGAGCAACCGGTTCAGATCAGCCTAAGCCTGAATCTCCTTTGCAAAGTTGGCATCCGAGTCCCCCTCGATGCTGAATATCCGCAAGATAACGGGTGGTCGTCTTTATTTGAGTGAACACATTTCTGAAGACCGTCATGTTCAAAACCCGCAGAGCAAACTTGAGTCTCTTCAATTTCCACATAATTCGGACCATATGATTTTGATGATCCAGCGGTTGAGCCCAAGAACTAACCACAACAGTTCTAAAGGAGTTGTGCTAACACCACATACTGAGAAATCTGAAAGTACGTCTGACCTGAACTCAATCTGATCTAACTGTAAGAATCAACAGGTGGTAGAAATAGATAGTAGATGTTGTAAAAAAATAAAATAAAAAAAAGATAACTTTCTATGGGAGGTCCAAAATGATAAAATAGACAACTTTTGAAAAGACGGAGGGAGTATTTGTTAACTTAGTAAGTCCACTACGAAAAAGATACTAAAAAACCAATGCAAAACGCTTTTGACTAACATTTTCAATAAATTTCATATTGCATTTAATTTCGTCTTGCAATGTCTGAATTAACCGAAACTACGTTGCTACTGATTTTAATAGATGCAAATAAAGTGTTTGATGAAATGTCTAACTGAGATGTGATTTTTTTAGGAATGTTTTTACTTTTCTTAATGTCAGAAACACATTTGTATTTAGCGCCACCATATCACATTCTTATTCACCTAGTAGAGAAATTCTCATATGCACACGGTGCAGGTGCACACTAATTTTAACTGACAAATATAAACCAGAAGGAAGCCTAAAAATGCCCTCTCTCTTCACTCTACAAATCATGGTCAATACCCTTATAGGAATCCACCGCCGACTACATCTCCGCCACCGTACCTTCCATCACCTTCCACCACTTGCCCCAAATCTACCTACACATCGACGTTTTCCGCACAATGGAAGCTGTCGTTTTTTAAATCCTCCGCCGCAACAACCCCGACATCTGCCGCGCACTTGAGACCATCACTCGCTCCGCCACCGTCTCCGCCTTCATCATCAACTTCTTCTGCACTGCATATCTATCTATCGCCGGCGAGTATCCATACTTACTTTTTCTTCACTTCCGGAGCTGATTCTAACTCAGTGGTGAGGGATTCGAAAGAAACTTGTAGTGATGAGTGTACTAACATTTCAAATCAATTAAAGGAACAAGATAATGATTCAGTGGTTGCTGCAAGTGCTGGGATCATTAACCAAGGTAGGTTGTCTTCAGATAGCTTACATGCCGTCAACTGGGTCGGTGGTCCAGTTCAGACTTTGGATGGGAAAGTCTATTATGCATCTTATTCATTTCGTTATGATCTAATTTGTTTTTAAAGCACTTAAATAATGGTTGGTGATTTTGATTAGTTTCTTGTTTATGTTTGAAGGTGATATTGATTTAGGCATAGGCATATGAATGCTTGTGGTTTTCTCCTTCTATTGGGCGTAGACATTTGAATCTAGTGATTTATTGATTGTTTTGTTACTGAAAAATTAACTTTTTAGTGTAAAGTGGTAATTTTCTTAGTGAAAAGTGTAGTTCTTTCTTATTGAAAACTGTAAACCTCCTTATATAATTAATGTAAACAATAGATTAGTCAACTACACTCGTGTGCCAATTTAAAAGAATTATATCAATCATCGATAATCACGCTCAATTTTATACAAACATACCATCTTACACACTTTTCCAAAATTGAAATTCACAAAACCCCAAATCAAGCTAGCCTCTTTTCCACGCTGCATCTTGCTGAGAGAGTTCGCCACCAAAATCGTCATTCTGAGTTCGCCACCGAAATCGTCATTCTGAACTCAACTGATCTGCATCAAAGGTATGTGCTGGATGAAAATATGTAGTGAACTTGAGTTTAACAACATACCTTATAAAGTATATCAATTTCGTAGGATTCTTAGCGATTGTTAGGTATCTTTAATCTCTATAAAAATGACTTCTTAATTTTTTATTTTTTTTAGTTCTTTCTGAATAATGCAAGATTTGCTTTTTAATTTTAATTATTTTTGGTTGGATTCCGAATCTGGTATAAATATTGTATTGGTTTTTGGGTTATTAAAACTATTCTTTCGTTTCAAGATTGTGCATTTCTTCTTATTATGAAATCGTCTACATTGTTATATACAGGTATGGCTAGGGATAAACGAAAAGACATTCGTATTGAGGAAGAAGATAGACCAAATAACGGCAAAAGGAATAGAAGTAGGTCGATTCGAGTATCAATGAGAACTGGCAGTGGTAATTCGAAGATAATGAGTGTTTTTCCATTGACGTTATGAATTATAATGTGTTATCAACATAAATGTATAAGATTTCGTTAAATATTTTTGATTATGTAGTAGTGGAATCTAGCATTATACTTATATGATCTGACATACACTTAACTTTTGTATTTTATGTCACACCATAAATGCTCAATGATATAATATAGTGAAACACATAAACCTGGAATGGGTGCATAATGTGTGTTGATATGTAGATGAGAAAACTGAAACAGTGTTTGCATATGTTGAGGAGGTTACATATATAGAGATAATAGGAAATAAAATAAGCATTGATGCAGATCTGGCATCATAGTGTGCGTAATAGTGGATAGTTTGCGACATATTTATTTTCAAGTGCATTGTTGAAGATCTGACACCATAGTGTGCTAAATATTAGTACGTGTGCTAAATTTTATCACGTATGAATCTCAGTTGCAATTGGTGATCATATTTCTATGATGATATCCCTGCATATGGAGGTAATACTTCTGCAGATGCATGGTGTAGGTCCCCAAAGTTGAGTTAATAACGAGTAAGCTAGTGAAAATGTCTAGAGGGGGGTGAATAGACTTTTCAAAATTCTATCGAAATATCAGAATATAATATGCGGAATACGAAATTAACAATGAGCCCAATTCAAGTTTATACTCAACTTCTATATTCGAGAACTCTGTTCTATACTCAACTTGTCTAGTTTAGTAGTAGTTAAAACAGTTAAGCAATTAAACAATTAAAACAGTAAAGTAAACAACACACAAAGATTTATAGTGGTTCGACAACTTGTCTACATCCACTCTCACAAACCCAGTTGTGATGTTTCCACTAAACTCTTCCAATCGAGTACAAGTGTATAATTCCTGTCTTTTGAGTCCCAAGAAGAAGACTTAGATCTTCAACAGACTATACCTCCAGATATGTCTACGATCTAACTAGAAATTTAACAAGTATCTAGCAACTTGATAAAAACAACAAAAACTAAAAACTTCTCTGATCTTCAGTAGCAGTCTTCTGGATTTCTTCACTTCACTTCTGACTTGCTTTCTGAACTTTTAATAAACTCTGAAAGTAATCTTCAATATATCTTCAGTATGTAGCTTCAGTATACGTAGTTGCAGTAGTCTTCAAATGATCATCATCATGAAGTATTTATAACTTTCAATTTTCAAGAACTTTGTAAGTTGTAACCAACTTTTCTTGATAACTACCTTCAACTGAATCTTCTTATCAATCCACGCGTTTCTGTTACGAATTAGTTATTCCATAACTAACTTCTAACTTTATCTTTATACGCGCTTCACTTCGATTTAAACTTTGACTTTAAGTAACTTTCGTTGACTTGTCTTGAGTAGACTTGTATGCACTTGTCTTGTCTTGTAGTCCTCCTTATCTTGAGTAGTAGACTTCAATCTTCTTGACTTGTCTTCCTTCTTCAAACGATAGACTATACTAAACCTATCAAGACTATTACATTACTTTAAGCTTTCATAATACAAGCTTAGTCAACTTATAAACTATACAATCAATCTAATCTATTACATATAAAATCATGAGCTTCTATACACCTTTCAAATAGCTCAGTAATAGACTTAAACAAATATGAAGTACTTATAAAAACGTACTTATCTTTTAATATGAACTTATGTGAACTCATGTGAACTCTACTGGTCTTTGCACAAGATGACTCAACTCAACTAGACTAGATCAGTCAGTACTTAGAAAATATTCAATCCACTTTTGGCTTATCAAAACTTCATCTTATCTTTCATCACTTAGGACTTGTCTAGGATTCATATCCCAACAATTTCCCCCTTTTTGATGAAGCCAAAACTACTTGAATTTTTTCTCATAAGTAGACTAGTTAAGTAGTTATCTTGTCTTTTAACATCAAAATATTTCTTATCTTTCATTCATTCAAAATAGATCAGTAGATATTACACATACTGTGAAAGAATCAAAATACCTAAGTATCAGAGCAAAACAAACAACAAAAAAAATCAACTAGTCTGAAAGATTACCTCCTTCTGGGTTTGGAACATGAAACGCATCGAGGATCCTTCTATGAATCAGACTAATATGACCATCATCTACGATCTTCTCTTTGTCTAATAGATCTTCTTCAAACTTCTTTATCTTGCTCATATCAATCCTTTTACCTGAGCTTGTCATGGGACATTTCCAGTCAGGAAATTCAGGAACAAGGATATTAAAGTTAGCTCCAGCCGATATCCTTAGAATAAGATGCCATAACTTCCTGTGTTGACCTTCCATGAACCTGTCAAACAGTTGATAAAGTTCATCTTGATTTTCAGCATCACCAAACTTCCTAATTATCCAATGATCAAGTTCCCATTGATTCTTCACTTCAATCCATTCAGCTCTATGCTCATTATCTATGAAGTGATCAATGAACTTGTCTTCCATCTGATCTTCATCAGCTTTCAATTTCTGCAGTCTTTCAATATGCTTGACAATCTTCTTCTTGCTAGCATAATGAATTTCATCATCATTAATCCTTTGTTTCTTTTCAACAATTGTAGTAGCAGTAGCTTCTTCAACATTCAGTTTTCTCTTAGTTCGTCTGGTCTGAATTTCAGCTTCTGGAGACGCAGCTTCTTCTTTGCCTTTGATCAATTTCTGCTCTTCTGATCTCAGCTTCTCTAAATCAGCAGTCTTGACCAGCTTACCTCTCTTAGGTCTTTTGAGCTCTTGAATAGTTTCAGCTGCCTCCTTAGCTTCCGGTTCAGCTGACTTCTCTACAATACTTGAATCTTCCCCCTTTTTGGCTTCATCTGCCTTAAGAGTGAAAAGACTAGTAAAGCGAGTCATTTCTTCCTTAACAGCTTCCTTCATGGCTTCAGCAGCTAACTCAATCTGCCTCTGATGCGTCTTCTCATGACTCAGCTTGTCAAGACGATCAGTAGCCAATTCCAACTTCCTTGTACATGAAACCAGTTCATTTTCCAAATGAGTAGCCGTCTGTCGAAGAAGAGTGTTCTGAGAAGTTAACTCGGTAAGAATAGCTTGAGAACGCACCAACTGATCTTGTGCTTCTCTTCTTTGATCATCAGCAATGGCAACCTTAACACTGTAGAGTCTCTCCATTTTGCTTGATTCTTCAGCCAAAGATCTAGCAAACTCAATCGATCTCTTTTCTGAAATATCAACTTGTTTCATCAGAAAATTTTCAACTTCAGCACTCATCTTCTCTCGAAAAGTTGAGTCCAACTTGCTGACTTCACCAACCATCAAATCTCTGGTATTGTCAACAATGAAGTGATTTTGGTCAATTAACACATCCTTCATCTTCGAGTGTAGAAACTCGTCTATGGCAGTTTGAACAGTACCTTTCAGATCGATCTTCAATTCATCCAAAAATCTTTCTGAAACAACTTGAATAGATGACTGAGTCTCTTGCACTTTCTCAACTAGCTCATCTTCATTAAACATCTCGGCATCCATAAAGTCATCATCCTCTTTACCAAACTGAAAAGAGTTTGAACTGTCAGAACATTCAGCTTCATCTTCTGAACCATCCTCTATTTCCAAGATAGGTTCTGAAGTCTGTACTTTCAACTCGGCTTCTTCAGGCTTGATCTTGTCTTCCACCAGATCAGTCTGGGTTCCAACATCAAACGAGAATTCATCTTCAAGAACACCATCAGGAATGTTCAGTAGCTTCTTGACTAAGTTAACCAGGGCCTTGCGGGGAAATAGTTCGGAATGATCCTTAACTCCACTATTCTCTTTCTGTTCCATCTCCCAATCCATGAAATTGGAGATGCCGCCTTTGCCTTGAATAACTTCAAACAGATCATCCGTAGACGACTTCTTCAAAGCGAACCACGTGCAGACTCTTACAAGCTTCTCAAACTGTTCAGAAGCCGTGTCGATGTCAAGAGTCGAGAGCTGCTTTTTCAGATTTCTTGAAACTCTGGCACGGACCCTCTTCTCTCGAAGACACATAGGATAGTATACAAGGGATTCAAATCTAACCTCAGACGGGTCCTGAGTAGATGGGGTCTCTACCTCAGTTGTTGCAGTGGCAACTGGTGATTTGTCTGAAGTAGATGGGATAGAGGGTTCACCATATTCTGGTGAGGGAGAGGGAGTGAAAGCAATGGTTTCAATGGGCTTTGATGTGGTTTGGTCAAGTGTGACAACTGTCTGAGTATCAGTTGTGTCCTTTTTGGGAGTGATTTGGGGTAGGCTTGCCCTCAGCGGATATGCTGGCAATGCCTGAGAGGTTAAGGGTAAAGGACGAGGCCTAGATCGGTGTGATCTAGCCTTGGTTCGAACAGAGGGGAGAGAGAGAGAGGGAATTGACAAAGATTTAGATGAAGAACCAACCTGGTAAGTCATCTCTTCTGGTGGTGGTGGAGTACCAATCCTTACAAGACAAAGAACTTGGGTCTCCTTCTCTTCATCATCCTTCTTCATAACATCAGCTTCCTTGTCTGAGTGAGTCTGTTCAGAATCATCTCCACTCGACTCAGCTTTTGCAGGAGCCTTCGTCTCTTCATCCTCGGACTCATCTTCTGAAGAACTAGATGAGTTGCCATAAGGCAAGACGTCAGAGTCCTCAATCTGGACACGTCTAGGGGCAGCTGGCCTTGTAGCAGCCTGCTTCCTTACAGCCTCTTTCTTCAAATAAAATTTCAGCGGATGGAATGGTTTTCCTTTACTCCAACTCGACTTGTTCGGCAGTAGACGAGGAAGTAGAATACTGAGCATGTTACCATATCCAACAGCCGTAGACACCACCCAATTGTGAGTGTGGTCATCTACTCGAACGCTCTTCTCGAAATACATGATTCGATCTGCAATTAACCTAAACCAATCTCCTTCAGTTATACCATCGTAGATTGCAGCCATGACCCTTGCCTTGGCAAAAGTCACCGAGTCATGCGAACCAGTGGAGCTGAGTAGAATTTTGCTGGCAATATCCAACAGTGTGCGATACTTGTCTAGAAGATCACCCTTCTTGACTGCAGCATATTTTCCATCTTGCTTTGGTTTCAGCCTCCTTCCACAGAAGATACTCAAATAACGAACTTCTTGCCCTAGAGCATAATTCTCTATATCAATCGATCCAGTGGGCAGCTTCAGATATTTGAACAACGCCTCTCGAGTGATTTGCACTCGATCTTCTCCAATAAACGATTCGAGAATGTCACCTCGTCTGGTGACATTGGCATAGAACTCGAGCACTTCTTCCTCCAAAACAACCTGAGGGAAGGCTTCTAAGTAGGGCTTCAGACCACATCTTGTGCATTTGGTCAGAATCTCTTCATTATCAGCTGTGTGTTGCCCTTTAAAGAACACAGAAGGTTCTACATTCACCTTGTTGTCGGCAATGTACCGGCCTAGGTCAAATGTGACCTGCATGTTTGTTCTAATATCGAAAATCGAACGAGTAGACATTGTATATTACGAGAAGTTGCAGTTATCTTGAAGAATAGCACGAAATCAAATGCTTCAAAGTAGAAGAGTTAAGAACAAAGTGGGGTAAGTCGTGTGAGAGTAATGAAACAGTAAAGCTATTGAGTGTGGAAGATGGGTTTTGTTAAAACTGTAAGTTGATCCAACGGCCACGATTGAAGGATTAGATCCAACGGTCGAGAGCAATGATCAATCATCGAACGTCTTCATGTACCTATCTTTATCATTTGCAATGCATAATCGTAGGTACAGGTAAAATAACATAAATAAGATGAATATCAATCGAGAGCAATGATCAAGGTTTCGAACAAGATGACTGTATAACACACATAAGAGTCAACGTAAGGATATTTAAGGAATCACAGATTCCCCCTTAAACGTTTTATTCCCTTAGTATTACCCTCAGCTTTACCAGCTTCCTCATCGGGTGTTTGGTCATCTAGTCTAGCCTTGTATACCTGTCAATTGCGTGAGTAGTCGAGTGCTCTGGTCTAGTGATCTTGTCTCCTTTTATTGATGTACCTGTCTTGTTAGTACATAGCTATAGGCAAGTAGGGTCTAAATCAATTAGTCCTAGACTAATGCATAACTCACGAAATCGTGCCTCAGCTAATGGTTTTGTAAAAATGTCAGCTCTTTGAAAATCAGTATGAATCTTTTCCATGCGAATATCCTTCTTTTCTACATGATCACGTATGAAATGATGCTTCACATCAACATGCTTACATCGTGTGTGCAGAACAGGATTTTGTGTAATGGCAATTGCACTATTACTATCACAGAAAATAGGAACATTTGATTCATGTATATTGTAATCACGAAGTTGTTGCATGAGCCAGAGTAGTTGACTACAACAGCTACCAGCAGCCATGTACTCGGCTTCGGTAGTTGAAGTTGCTACACTAGTCTGCTTTTTAGAAAACCAAGATATGAGTTTTGTGCCTAGAAATTGACAAGAACCAGAAGTAGATTTCCTATCTATTCTACAGCCTCCAAAGTCTGAGTCTGAATACCCACTTAAGGATAGATCATCATTTGAAGGATACCATATACCACGATTGATGGTCCCTTTCAAATATTTCAAGATCCTTTTGGTAGTTTCCATGTGACTTTCTTTTGGATTGGCTTGGAATCGAGCACAAACACCAACAGAGAATGCAATGTCAGGTCTACTAGCAGTTAGATACAGTAAAGAACCAATTAAGCCATGATAATAAGATTGGTCAGCACATTTACCGTTCTCATCTGGATCCATTCTGTAAGTTGGTTGCATTGGTACACCAGTGGACTTACATGTTTTGATCCCATATTTGTCTAAAAGATTTCTAGTGTACTTCGCCTGATTTATGAAAATACCTTCCGGAGTTTGTTTTACTTGAAGTCCAAGAAAGTAGTTCATTTCACCCATCATAGACATCTCAAATTTACTTTGCATGAGTGTTGAAAAACTTTCACTCAGCTTTTTGTTAGGTGACCCAAAAATGATGTCATCTACGTAAATTTGGACGAGTAAAATGTCCTTCCCTTCTTGTCTTCTGAACAAGGTTCGATCGACCTTGCCCTTAGTAAAACCATTTTCCAATAGAAAGAGAGATAGAGTGTCATACCATGCTCTTGGAGCTTGCTTTAGTCCATATAAGGCCTTCTTTAATCTGTACACCTGGTTGCCTTTGACTTCGAAACCTGGAGGTTGTTCAACATACACTTCTTCCGCAAGAATACCGTTAAGAAATGCACTTTTAACATCCATTTGATATACAGTAAACTTCATGTTAGCAGCATATGCAAGGAACAATCGAATGGCTTCTAGTCTAGCAACAGGAGCATAAGTTTCATCATAGTCTATGCCTTCAGCTTGTGAGTAGCCTTGGGCGACTAATCTAGCCTTATTTCTAACGACTAAATCATTCTCATCTTTCTTATTCTTGAAGATCCATCGAGTGCCAAATTATGATGTTTCGGCCTATCGACAAGTTCCCAGACGTCGTTTCGAACAAACTGGTTCAACTCGTCTTGCATAGCGTTGATCCAATTACTATCAGCCAATGCCTCTTTAACAGTGGTAGGCTCAATAGCAGAGAGGAAACAACACCAGCAAAACATAGTTGGACTCGGCTGTTCTTGCGACTCAAAGAGTTGTCGTCTAGTCTTTACACCAATAGTAGAGTCACCAATGATATTTTCAGTGTCATGCGCGGATTTCCATGTTTTCCTATTCTTAACAGGAATACTATCATCATCTATATCATGTACAGCATCATGCATATCAACATCATTTGTATCATCAACAGATTTACCAGGAGTAGTAGAGTCAACTAGAGCAGGCATGTCTACTGGTCTAGAAGACTTACCTTGAGCACTTACCTTCTCCTTATCATCAGAGTCGAGAGCTTTTAGGAATGGGTTGTAGGCTTGAACGGATTCATATATCTCTGAATCTTTGTCAGATTCGATCGATAGATCAGTTACCTTCTTACTGATCTTGTCGGCAGACGAGTCCTGTTGAGATTCATCGAAAACCACATGTGGTGTTTCTTCCACACAAAGAGTTGAGTAGTTGAATACCCTAAATGCTTTGCTAGTCGAGGAGTATCCTAAAAATATCCGCTCGTCTGCTTTAGCATCGAAAGCATTCAACTTGCTCTTTCCATTGTTTTGAATGAAACACTTACAGCCAAATATATGGAAATATGAAACTCTGGGTTTTCTACCTTTCCAAACCTCATAAGGTGTCTTGCCTAGAGCTTTATTGATCGCGCTTCTGTTTTGTGAGTGGCATGCAGTGTTGATAGCTTCAGCCCAAAACTTTTGAGGTGTGTTGAACTCAGCTAACATGGTCCTACAGGCTTCTTTAAGAGTTCGATTCCTTCTTTCTGCTACACCGTTCTGTTGTGGTGTCCTAGCTGCACTAGTAAGGTGCTGGATACCACGTTGAGTACAAAATTCTTTGATATAGCAATTAATGAACTCAGTTCCCTTGTCACTTCGAATTTTGACAATAGACTGGTTCTTCTCAACTTGTAACTTCTTCAACAGTTCAGGCAGAAGTGTTTGTGTATCACTCTTTTTGTGTAGAAAGACTACCCAAGTGAACTTAGAATAGTCGTCTACTACAACAAGTGTGTACCTTCTACCATTCAAGGTTGGAGGAGTTATTGGACCATGAAGATCCATATGTAGGAGTTCTAGGACTCTACTAGTTGAGAGAGTAAGAATTGACTTAAAAGAACCTTTAACCTGTTTACCCTGTTGACAGGCCGTGCATACATGTGACTTGTAGTAAACTTCATTGGGAATACCTTCTACAAGGTAATCTCTGGCTATCTTATTAAGTACCTTAAAGTTTAGATGACAGAGGCGTCTATGCCAGAGCCAGCCAAGTTCTTTAGGATTCTTAGTAAGTAGGCAGGTGTCCCTCGGACAACTGTTCCAGTTCACTATGTACACACTTCCTTGTCTTACGCCGACTAGTAGGACTGTGTGCGTCCTTTTGGCAATGATTTCGCATTTGCGGCTCTTGAACTGCACTTTGTATCCACGATCACAAAACTGTGAAACAGAGAGTAAGTTATATTTCAAACCTTCAACATATGAGACATCTTGGATCTCAACGTCTCCATTCCGGATGTAACCAAATCCTTTAGTGACAGCAGTGGAGCTATCACCAAATATTACTTTTGGTCCTTCTTGCTCATGGTAGCTAGACAAGAGAGCTTTGGTACCAGTCATGTGGTGCGAACAACCACTGTCTATGTACCAGGTTTCTCCTACTGAGCCACCCTTCTTATACAAGTCAAGTCGACCCTGCAATAGATGATATTCAATAATTTAGGTACCCATTTGTTTATTGGGGTCCTTGGGGGTTAGTCATGTTCAGAGGAATCCAGATATACATTGGAGTCTTGAACAAGTTCGATCTTTTAAGCTTTCGCCCATATTTGTTGCAAAATAAGACCTTGTTGTCCTTCTCTGGCCTATCAGTCGAGTTCGGGTCTACTCTTTGGAGATAGCCTTTCGACTTGATCTCTACTTGAGCAGGCACTTGTCTACGATAGTCAGAGTAGGGTTTGAATGCATTAGGTCCATACGGTTTATAGACGCGTTTGGGTCTTTCCTCACTTAAGATATCGTATGATAGAGGTGGAGGATATAGAACAGGTTGTGTACGATATTTTGGAGCTACCTGTCTAGGTCTAGATGAGTAGAGTTGAGACTGCCTTATGAAAGGAGGTCTAGACTCTTGTCGTCTAGTCTGTACCTGTCTAGTACTCGTCTCCTCAGGATACCAATCCTCGTATCTGACCTGGTTGGGTCGTCCACGATTAGTGGTCCTTTGAAGATTAGTTCTAGGTTGAACAAGCTTGCTGTTACCATTCTTTTTACCTCCCTTGGTAATCGGAATGTTAACTCGAGCTTGTTTAGGTATAGTACCATTAGAAGGAGTTCCAATATCGTATAACATTGGTCCTTTTCCTTTATCATTTGGCAAAAGTCTTGCTTTAATAGTAGTAGGGTTCTTAATGACTCGAGTAGACGAGCTAGATGACTCAGCACCTATACCAGTCTTGTCACCTGGATCTCTATACCTATCTGACAGTTCAAGGTTAATCTTTGAAGAGTTAACCAGGTCAGTAAGTTTGAGATCAAGTGTAACTACCTCGGTCTCTAAGAACTTATTACGTTCTTCAAGTCTGTTGCACTTGTTCTTTAAAACATTGAATTCATTTCTCTCAGTTGCATGTATCTTAAGTAGGTCTTGATATAACCTGTCTGTCAACGCACACTTTTCTTTGAGTTTACTCAACTCTTCAGTCAAGCGTTTATTTAGGACTGTTATATTAGGATCTACTTTTGATTGAGCTTCCTTAAGATCAATGATTTCTTGTTTTAATGCAATGTTTTCATCACTGACTTCAATGAATGCTTGGTTAGCAAGTAGAAGGTCGTCTTCGACTGCACTAGTCGAGTGCTGAAGACTACTTCCTACTTCACTACTAGCAGTGTCACTTTCATCAGTTTCTGAATCGTCACAAGATTGAAAAGATGTAGCAGATGATACCTCTTGGTCGATTTTAGCCATGCAGCATAGGCCATCATCTACTATGAATGCTTCGTCGTGATCTTGATCAGTTGAGTGGCTAGATACGGACGATGGCAACTCGTCTGAATCCGAATCAGAGTCATCATTGGCCATCATAGCCTTTTTGCCACGGTTATATCTTCTTTCTCTTCGAGCTTTACGTTCTTCTCGATCGTCAGTGCTCAGGTCTGGACATTCATAAATGTAATGACCTGGCTTTTCACAATTATAGCACAAGAGATCATTAGTAGCCTTTTTAATAGGAGATTTGTCCCTACGTTTATCACGTCTATCAGAACGTTGAATCTTCCTATCGTCAGACTCTCTATCTCGTTTGTTACTTTTCGAGACTTCGTCTCTCCTTTCGGACGAGTTTCGGTCTCGTCTGGTCTCAGACGAGTTCTTAGAAGTAGATGCTCTATGATCCCTATAGAACTTCTTGTATCTTCCGAAGTGTTTGTTGAGCCTATCAAACTTTCTAACCATGAGACTCATCTGATCCTTCAGACTAAGATCAGTATTTAACTCATCTTTCACAGAGGCAGACTTAGTTCTAGACTTGGACCTGTCTACCTTAGAAGACTTAGAAGAGCTAGACTTAAAGGCAACGTTCTTAGATACAGCATGTTCTCTATCACTACTGGCTAGTGGTTCATCTTCGTCTAAATCAAACTCATGGGCTTTAAGGGTTTGAAACATGGTTTCAGCAGTCCACGTATCAATGTCTTGAGTGTTCTTAACAAGCATTTTTACCATTTTCCAACGACTATCAAGACTCTTCAAAATCCTAAGATTGATCTCACGAGCAGTATAAGATTTACCAAGTACTTCCAAATCATTCATGATCTTAGTAAAACGAGTATCCAGCTGGTCGATAGTTTCGCCAGCTTTCATCTGAAATGATTCAAATCTTTGGACAGCTGTGGAGAGTTTGCTCTCTTTGATTAGGGAAGTCCCTTCACAAAGAATAGCTAGTCTGTCCCACATCTCTTTGGCAGTCTTACATTTTAACACTTTTCCCAGATACTCGTTAGGAAGGGTGTGTAAAATGTAATTCTTTGCCAAACTATCCAAATTATTTTGACGCATTTCTTCTGAGGTTAGATCTGACCTGGGTTTCTTGACGAGAGTACCAATTGGTTTGCTTGGGTCAAGAACAGCAGTATTAGGAACCATAGTAACAATAGGTCCTTCTGTGATAACAGAGATCATTAGGTCGTGTGTGGTACTGAAAATGGCTTCCATTCGCAGCTTCCAGTAGTCATAGTCCTGAACCTGGAACTTGGGTAACTTGTTAGCACTAATTTCCAATGACATGATTTTGTAAGCAGATCAGCGCTAAAGAGAATTGTGATCAAGAAGCAAATAGGTCAGGAACAGGGAGCACGAAACAGATATAACACAAGTCTTTGATCAAGAACACGTAAGCAACTACAATCAAGGAACAAGACTTCACCCTGAGTCTAAGTCGGTTATCAAGAAACAGCAGTTCGTAAACCACTGCTCTGATACCACTTGTAGGTCCCCAAAGTTGAGTTAATAACGAGTAAGCTAGTGAAAATGTCTAGAGGGGGGTGAATAGACTTTTCAAAATTCTATCGAAATATCAGAATATAATATGCGGAATACGAAATTAACAATGAGCCCAATTCAAGTTTATACTCAACTTCTATATTCGAGAACTCTGTTCTATACTCAACTTGTCTAGTTTAGTAGTAGTTAAAACAGTTAAGCAATTAAACAATTAAAACAGTAAAGTAAACAACACACAAAGATTTATAGTGGTTCGACAACTTGTCTACATCCACTCTCACAAACCCAGTTGTGATGTTTCCACTAAACTCTTCCAATCGAGTACAAGTGTATAATTCCTGTCTTTTGAGTCCCAAGAAGAAGACTTAGATCTTCAACAGACTATACCTCCAGATATGTCTACGATCTAACTAGAAATTTAACAAGTATCTAGCAACTTGATAAAAACAACAAAAACTAAAAACTTCTCTGATCTTCAGTAGCAGTCTTCTGGATTTCTTCACTTCACTTCTGACTTGCTTTCTGAACTTTTAATAAACTCTGAAAGTAATCTTCAATATATCTTCAGTATGTAGCTTCAGTATACGTAGTTGCAGTAGTCTTCAAATGATCATCATCATGAAGTATTTATAACTTTCAATTTTCAAGAACTTTGTAAGTTGTAACCAACTTTTCTTGATAACTACCTTCAACTGAATCTTCTTATCAATCCACGCGTTTCTGTTACGAATTAGTTATTCCATAACTAACTTCTAACTTTATCTTTATACGCGCTTCACTTCGATTTAAACTTTGACTTTAAGTAACTTTCGTTGACTTGTCTTGAGTAGACTTGTATGCACTTGTCTTGTCTTGTAGTCCTCCTTATCTTGAGTAGTAGACTTCAATCTTCTTGACTTGTCTTCCTTCTTCAAACGATAGACTATACTAAACTTATCAAGACTATTACATTACTTTAAGCTTTCATAATACAAGCTTAGTCAACTTATAAACTATACAATCAATCTAATCTATTACATATAAAATCATGAGCTTCTATACACCTTTCAAATAGCTCAGTAACAGACTTAAACAAATATGAAGTACTTATAAAAACGTACTTATCTTTTAATATGAACTTATGTGAACTCATGTGAACTCTACTGGTCTTTGCACAAGATGACTCAACTCAACTAGACTAGATCAGTCAGTACTTAGAAAATATTCAATCCACTTCTGGCTTATCAAAACTTCATCTTATCTTTCATCACTTAGGACTTGTCTAGGATTCATATCCCAACACATGGCTGCATTGCATTGTGCAGTGGCTGACCACATAGTCGTCTAGAAAATGCATTGTTTGCAGCATAGATGTTTGATGTGGGTATTGCATCTCTGTGTGATGATTATATGTATGCGTATGTCCTGTGGCACGTTATTTATATGTGGTGTAGCTCATAAAATGTATGTATGTTTGTTTTGAAGTTTATGAACATATGAAAACTCTAATTTAGTGGATTTAGTGTACCTCATTCATATTTTTTATACGCTATTTGGCAGGTGCAGGAGGCAGAGTGGAACGTTTGGATAAGATTGGAGTAAAACATAAAGGTATGTTATGTTTATTATTAAGCATTTTTGGCTTATTAATGTTTCAGTTTATATTTATAGTTTTACTATATGCAGGGAAGCGTGTCGTGGGATATGTTGTTGTCCCGTCAGATTCCGGTAACTTTTATTTGCATAACAGTAGCTTATTGTTTATTTTTTAGGGATAATTCTAATATGTTTTAGTTCAATCATACAGATTTTGAAAGTGATGTCCATTCAAGTAAACAAAGCAGTGGTTATTCAACAGAACATGAAGAAGGTAGTATTGAAATTAGTAATACCAAGTTACCGATTTTTTTTTAGATTTTATTATTTGCATGGTATTTAACTCTTATATGTGATATATACAGCAAGTGAAAGCGAAGAATATGAGAGAGGGAGAAAAGATATGAAGCACAAGTGTCTAAAAGCCAAGAATAGATTCGGTTTATAAATTTTTTAAGATTATATATTATGCATTCTATTCCTTATTCCTCATTATATAATAGTTGATAAATTTTTATACACTGAAATTTTCAAAGAAAAAGATCTTTGGTGTGCTAATTGAACGTCCATTAGAAGATGTTGTCGATAAAGATTTCCTGTTATTTTCTGTTAACGTAACAGAGAGTGGAGCAAGTACACGCTCTAACGTCGCAGGACATTGAACTTTGTTGAAGCTTGATATAAAGAAGAATCAGTGGATTGATCAACCTCTGTGCGAAAGAGGAAGGAATATTATATCTGGCTTGTTAAAAAAAATTAAACGAAGGGCGATCAAAGATAAGTGAACTGGAAGAAAAACTGAAGTGTTTTCATCAGACGAATATGCGACTCGAGGAAGACATTAGGTCATTCAAAGAAGTCAATTTGAATAACGGTGCACTAAATAAAGTTCAAATTACAAATGATGCATATTTTGAAATTTGCAATAGTATTGTTTATTGGTTGGATATTCAAGAATATACGTTGTAACAGCGCATATGACTTGACAATTGATGGGCGCTTAATGTTAGTATAATTTCATATTATGATATTGATTTTTAATAGAATATTTGTAAGGTGACCTATGAGACTATTTTCGCAGCTTGAGAAAGTGAAGTGGTTATTGCATTTTGCACGAATATGTGGTGAATACTGCATAAAAAATGCAGATAAGCGTAACATATGCAATAACAATATCATTTTAGGCAATGCGTATGCCTCACCTTTTGCATTGTGCATTCCCATCCGCATATAGTTTGATTTATACATTAAATATACGTTTAGATTACAAAACTAAAAAGCAAAAAAAAACCATTTCATGTCATATCTACAGGAAAGCACATTACAACTTACTATAGAACTACATATGACTAATAACTTTTTGGGAATGGGGAAACTAGACTAGGCAATATACTATACGTATGTTCGACATTTGAGGCTTCATTCAACCAATCCAACACATTAAATTCTCTCTTTTGGATGTCATAAGAGCAAAACTTTCCACTTGTCTCCTCCTTAAACATGATAATCGTCTTTGTGCAATTCAAAAAGCACATCGGGTTGATGTTGAACATATGCGATAACCATTCTTCCTTGAATATTGTTAGGCTTGACCACGTACACCCATCACTCATATAAGTTAATATGTGCATCTGAAGAAAATACATGCTTACTCCATTCTCTTCGGGTTTGCAATAGGGGGTTTTTCGTATGGATATGGTGGAACAAATGACCAAACATTTGAATTATAAGAATACAACTTCACCTTATACTGATAGCCATCGACATACCAAAATCTAGCTATTCTTTATATTTTAAAATCATTACATTCACTGTCAATGCCTAAAGAAAAATAAACTCATGCTTCGCGAAATGAAGGAGGTATTGAAATAGGATCATTTCGAATAATAAATGTTTCATTTGTAGATAGATTAACCAAAGAATATTGATCATCAGTGTTGTAAAAGAGCACTAACCCATTGTACGTCTCAAGTATTTCATAGTCTTCATCTCCAAATCGTACGAACCTTCGGTACGATGGAACTGTAAGGGGGACGAACTCATAACATATAAGCGGTTTTGCTTCCCTGGCTTGATGCAGGATTGAAAATCTATTCTCCCGTTTCATCCTCCGGAGGTGCCATTGAACAAATTCTCTCGTTAGTTGTTGATGCATTAGATGACAATAACCTAGCCGTGTATGGGGATATAAACATTGTTGATAATTGTGGTGCGAGAAAATATTATTTTGAAATGCAGGTGCTCTTGTATTCAATTAGTGGATCAACTTGAAAGAAGTTTACTATTTCTAAAGTTGGAATGTTACACATTAATTATAAACTCGTTCATATACACTTCATTAACAAGAAACAAAAAAAGATTATGTTCAGAACTTATCCATCAGGTTCGTTCTACTCATACGATTTTACAACAAGAAAAGAAGGAATAGTAGAAGAAGTGGATATATTCAGTGATTTGTACCGCTCATACCTATAAGTATATTTAAAGTCTTGTATCTCCGATGGCAACTTTATGCACCTAATTGTTTATTATTGCACTTGTGTTTTAAATACACAATGGTTTCTTATTGAAATGATGAATTTAATAGATGAATAGTATATTTTTTGTAAGTTTCTTACTGAATATTGGTTAAATTATGGTTTAATATAATATCTAATGAACAATGACGTTTTACTCTAATAATACTATATGCCGAACAAAAAAAATGTACTACACATAAGTTGTAAGCATTTATGTGTTTGTATATGGTGTTTTTGTGATTATTAGTGTGTAAATAAATAGTGTATTCAAAAAAATATACAAATTTATCCTTAATTAATGTATTATTAAATTATAGTGCATTAACGGGATATTTAATAAAATTTATTAAAACTTTATTGATAGTCGTATAATATCTTAAGCATATTATTTATCAGATTAACTGAAACCTAAGTTAAAATTTATAAAATGTATATAGTGTAGTTGAATAAAGGATATATTTGTATAAATCCATGGTTTGTTTAAATTGTACATTAACTAATTCCTTACAGAAACATCATAAGTTTTGATAAATATAACAAAATACTCCCTCCGTCCCAGAGGAACTTGCACCTTTGGGACGGCACACATTTTAAGAAATGTGTAAGAAAAAGTGTAATGAGTGATGTTTTGAGGGGTAGTTTTGTAAACTTTTATAAATAAATTAAAGTAAAGTAAAAGGAAGATTGAGTGTGGAAAAGTAATGTCATATGGGTAAATATGAGTATATTTTAAGGGTGAGGGTTATAAATATATTTCCTTTTAAGGAGTGTGCAAATTGATATGGGACATCCATATATGGAAAGTGTGCAAATTCCTGTGGGACGGAGGGAGTACAAGTCTGGACAGCAGTACGATATCTGTATCTAAATAATATCATGATTCTTAATGATAAAATACTTAACAGCATTTAACTTGTGATAATATATATTGTTAAATGAAATACAACCAGTAGAAAAATAATAAAATATTAAAGTAAAACACATGTGTTATTATTCATATATTAAAGTAAATACTATTGTCTAATTAGTAGAAAATGGTGGGATTAAAACAACTGTGTTATTATTCAAATATAATATAACTAAATCTAGTCATCTAGATTTGTCCTATTTGTGCCGAACACGTGCGGACACGTTAACGGGTCGTGTCTGCCTTTCTTTCCACATTTGCTGCATTCGACGCCATCTCGTCGTATCTTTTTATATGCAGTGAATGATATACAACCCATTTTGAATACGGAATATCTTGCAACCAATCCTCTGCAATTCTACCTCCAACTTCTTTGAACTTCACGAGTTTTTCGTTGAATATGCAGCTCGTTGGATCATAAGCACACTGCTTGAAAATATTTGTCATATTCTCGCGATGCTGAGTGTTTGGTGTGCTGTCGCCGGCACCCAAAAATAATTACCTTAACTAACCACTATGCAGTAGGGAAGTAAGGGTCGACCCCACAGAGAGTAGCAAATTCTACTGGACAATTCGTGTTAATAAAACAATAGGGGGGGTTTGGATTGGTGGTTCCTAATTCTACTAAAAAGTAAATAAAAATAAGATGTAAATAAATAAAAGGAGATTCTAGTTCTCGTATTTGCATCCCCTTGAATGATTCTTATACACAATTAAAGTTCACAAATATCTCAACTATCTTCTTTAAATCTTGCCCCTAAACCAGTGGTACGATCAAACTAGTTCGAATTATTTCTTAAGTTTAATTAATTAGATGGTACGACCCCTAATTAACCTATTCTAATGAATAACCCCAAAACATGTATTTAATGTTCAACTCGAGAAACGCATTAACGAACCAAAACAATAGAATAAACTAGACCATGAATACGAGACGCTCGTTTCATGCAACCTAGACGTTATTATCCCCTAAGGTGTTCTGCCTTAGTTGCTACGATATCCACAATAATATAACAATTACGGATTATACATCGTGAATTAACTAGAATTGATAATAAATAAACTCGGATGGCCAGTCCTAATAAATCTATTGATCAAAACATGCTTTGCATAAAATCAAATAATAACGAAATCAAAATATGAATTGAAATAAACGTGAATCACATAATAAAAAAGGCATAATTAAATTCAGGTTTCACATCCTCGGGCTAGAGTAACAATCTAAGTACTAAACATAATTAAAAGAATAATAAATAAAAACAAACTCAAACTCATTGCTGCCTTTCTCCAATCTTGCGCCTGCTCCCCGAATTCCAGAACGGCGGCTCCTAGGCATCCCCCTTTAATCAAGGAAATGGAGAGTATATATATGTAGTTTGGAGCTCACGTCTCCCATTAGAATTAGGTATCAATGTTTGGGCTTTCATGGGCCCCTCAATTGATTTCTTACATAAATATCACGGAATGGGCCCAATCTAATTAAAAGAACAACTAATGGGCCGAAATAATGGCATGGTCGGCAACTGTACACAATTCTTCTGCATTGCTAAATTATCAACACTAAGCTCCATAGTGTTGAATATCTTTATTTCAAGTTAGCTCGATCGACTCATGTCTCACGTATCTCCACACTTTGTCTGTTCCATGTATCTTCAAAATACTTCAATTATATCTAAATAAAGTAGAAAATAAAATATCAAAGTATATGAAGACACAAAGTAATAAGTCGAGAAATCACAATAAATAATCAAATTAATTCTCATAGAATTCTCAATTAAAGCACACAAATATGCAATAATTTCGACTCATCAAATCCCCCCACACTTAAACATTTGTTTGTCCTCAAGCAAAGAGAACTAAAATACACAAGGGGTAATTTTAATGGACAACAGACTCAAGAAAAATAATGGAATTTGCATGTAATACTTGAGAATTCAAAGCAAGAAAAATGAGATTACTCTTCTATGATTCTCAAAACTAGATTTTTGAGCCAAATTCATAAGTTGTTTGCCTCTCTCAATAAACCACAAATTTCAATTCACAATTAACCACAAAATATCATCAACTCTCGGTTACTCACACCTCATTCATGATCCCCTAAAAACCTCGACTTCAGATCACTCGACTCAATTCTCCTTCGAAGTTCAAATCCCATAGTACCCTTCTCCATTCAAATTTTTTTTTTCACCTTTAATTCCACCTTGGAATTTTTCAATATCTTTTTTTCAAGAGGTCTGCAGCTTCTCTCCACTTTTCAGGTTTTAGCTAAGTTTATTCGTTTTCGAACACTTGAGCCCCCTACAGTAGGCAGCTGTTTCAGCCCCTCATTTTTCTCATTATTTTTTTTTTCAACTTAGGATACCAAATAGGATTCTTCACTTCTCAAGAAAATCAATACAAGTTCACCAAAATCAAACAATCAGATACACCATTTCAGGGCATGAATAGACGAAGAACCAATTTAATTTCAAGGCATAAGATATGAATATCAATCGGGCTACTAATCAAGACTCACAACTCATGATTTTAGCAATTTAACAAAAACCCAATAATTAAGAATATAGGCAAATAACCAATTAAACATGTTTTAAACAACAAAACCATTTTTTTCACATAATTCCAATCTGCATAAAATCCTCTAACAATAAATCACCCACTATGTAGTAGAGTAAGTAAGGGTCGATCCCACAGAGAGTAGCAAATTCTATCGGACATTTCGTGTTAATAAAACAATTGGGGGGGGGGGTTGGATTGGTTTTTTCTAATTCTACTAGAAAGCATGAAAAATAAAAGCAAGCAATAAAAATAAACAGAAATCAAATATAAAGAACGATCTAGCCCTCGGATTGCTTCCCCTTTATTAATTTAACCAATTTAATCAGTGAACCCGGTAATCTCAATCTAATCTCAAATCTTATCCCTAAGTTAGTGGTACGACCAAACTAACTCGAATTGTTTCTTATGTTTAATTAATTAGATGGTACGACCCCTAATTAACCTATTCTAATGAATAACCCCAAAACATGTATTTAATGTTCAACTCGAGAAACGCATTAACGAACCAAAACAATAGAATAAACTAGACCATGAATACGAGACGCTCGTTTCATGCAACCTAGACGTTATTATCCCCTAAGGTGTTCTGCCTTAGTTGCTACGATATCCACAATAATATAACAATTATGGATTATACATCGTGAATTAACTAGAATTGATAATAAATAAACTCGGATGGCCAGTCCTAATAAATCTATTGATCAAAACATGCTTCGCATAAAATCAAATAATAACGAAATCAAAATATGAATTGAAATAAACGTGAATCACATAATAAAAAAGGCATAATTAAATTCAGGTTTCACATCCTCGGACTAGAGTAACAATCTAAGTACTAAACATAATTAAAAGAATAATAAATAAAAACAAACTCAAACTCATTGCTGCATTTCTCCAATCTTGCGCCTGCTCCCCGAATTCCAGAACGGCGGCTCCTAGGCATCCCCCTTTAATCAAGGAAATGGAGAGTATATATATGTAGTTTGGAGCTCACGTCTCCCATTAGAATTAGGTATCAATGTTTGGGCTTTCATGGGCCCCTCAATTGATTTCTTACATAAATATCACGGAATGGGCCCAATCTAATTAAAAGAACAACTAATGGGCCGAAATAATGGCATGGTCGGCAACTGTACACAATTCTTCTGCATTGCTAAATTATCAACACTAAGCTCCATAGTGTTGAATATCTTTATTTCAAGTTAGCTCGATCGACTCATGTCTCACGTATCTCCACACTTTGTCTGTTACATGTATCTTCAAAATACTTCAATTATATCTAAATAAAGTAGAAAATAAAATATCAAAGTATATGAAGACACAAAGTAATAAGTCGAGAAATCACAATAAATAATCAAATTAATTCTCATAGAATTCTCAATTAAAGCACACAAATATGCAATAATTTCGACTCATCAGTGTTCCATCCTCCACCTTACCTTCCCTTAAGGTTAGTTAGAAGATGATACAAACAGTAGAAGTGGGCGGGTCATTCCCATACGTCATAGAACGCTGACATCAGTCCCGTGTTTCTGTCTGAAATGTATATGATTTGTTTAGAATGATGGATATTGTCCTTGATCTTCATTAGAAACCATGACCAATTATCCTTGTTTTCTGTAGATACGATATCGAAAGCAACTGAAAACAGACCTAAATCAAACAAAAAATAATGATTTTTGTTGAATGTTGGGATAAAGCTTCCACAACAATTCATAAAACACGAAATAAATAACAAAACTTTTGATATAATGAGCACTACTTATTAAAATAAAAAATTTTAAAAATGAAGTTTTTTCGGAACTAACAAATCATTCAATTAAATAACTAAATTAATAGCTAAAAGAATTTATTATTTTATAGAAATAATCATTCAATGAATTTATAAGATGAACACAACTCATAAAATATGTAATGAATATTTCCTTAATTTATTATATAACAATGTATATAGAAACTATTTTTTCTGAATATAGAGTGCAGAAATCTATCATACCACTTACATTGCTATCAGACTCTAAATACTTGACACACCCAACTGAATACATGATTGAGTAATTACCTTCTGATAAATTGGACCATTTGTAGTTGATTACGTCTATTATGCTGTGGAATGTTGTTTCAACATTTATCCGGACAAGCTTGCATCTACCATCGAAATCGATATTCAGAATTAGAGGACTCTCAATTTCTGGGGAAAAGAAGGTAAACAAAAATCTGAAATTCTCGAAAACACAGAATAAGGGCAATTTTTTAATATTAAAATGATATCAGTAAAAGCTTAATCCTAATTAATCTCTAAATATTGAAATACATATGATGTGGAAGGCAAAAATCGGAGGATTGACGTCGACGATGCATTGATTCCCACGATCTGCAGCTTCAATCGAGATTCTATGTAAATTTGGTAACTGGTTGTAAAAGGAATGTCAAACATTTCAATTCGCAATTACTACAATTGATGGATTTATGGAGCCACTGAATTAATTATATATTTTTATACGGAAAGGGCATTATAGGGTATCCAAATTAAATAGTGACCTTAATTGTTTTAAGAATAATTTGTGTCTTAAATTGTTTAAGGGTCTTATATAATGACTTAAATTGTATTTATTCCTTATTATTATTGAAAAGTGCTAGATATTTTAACTGAAAAGTGTAATTTTTATTATTGAAAAGTGTAATTCTTATTATTGAAAAGTGGTCATTTTGTTACTAAAAAGTGTAATCTTTAATAATGAAAAGTAGAAATTTTATTAATGAAAAGTGGTAACTAATATTATTGAAAAGTGGAAATTTTGTTACTGAAAAGTGTAATCTTTGATAGTGAAAAGTGGAAATTTTGTTACTGAAAAGTTGTAACTATTATTATTGAAAAGTGGTAATTTTGTTACTGAAAAGTGGTGACTATTATTATATTGAGAAAAATTGTATTTAAAATAAAATTTGTGAAATAGGGTAAAAATTACAAACAAAAATAGTGAAAAAAATTACAAATATAAAATTGTATTTAAAAAAAAAAAAAAAAAAAAAAGCTAAAAATTATAAATATAAAATTGTATTTAAAGTTAAAAAACAAATAGTTAAAATAAAAAAAAACATGAAACAGGAATTAAACTATGACCTCATAGATATTAAAGGTGTTTGAAACCACTTGGACAGCAGTAATTTAGTTCAATATTTTCGCTCTTACTCATACATAGAGAGTTAATATGTGCATTAGTGTGGACGTGTGCACAGGAGACCAACCCCACATAGTAATACAAATAAATTGCAGAAAAAAAAAGTAAAAGAGTAGCAATCCACTTTTATTTATAGTAACACATTTTGTGTCTATCAATGATTCAATGTCACACTTTTGCTCATATAGTAATACTAGGGGCGGGTTTGTTCCAAAAAAAAAAAATAGTGTAATACAAATATATTATTGGAAAAAATGAGAAAACATAATGAAAAAATGTAGCAAAAATGATTTTTTTTTGTTATAGTAACACAAAAAAATTAAAAAAAAAAAAAAAAAAAAAGGGGAACAACAAAATTGAGTTTTGTTATGTAGTAACACATTTTGTATTTATTAGTATCTTACTTTTATTCATATAGTAATTAATAATACAATAAAAAATGTGGGGAAAAAAATGCTAACAACAAAATTAACTTTTGTTCATATACTTACCCATTTCGTATGCAATAGTATCACACTTTTTTGTCCCCTACCCAAATTTGAGTTTAATCACTAGGAAAGACAATCCTATAGATCAATATTCAAATAAAGGAAATAAACTAAAACAATACAATTAAGATCAAATTAACTTGTTAATACCCAATTATGCCACTTGATCTTATAAAACAATATTAATTAATTAATATAATTAAATTTGAAATTGATATTATTCAAATTCAAATTAAACTACATTCCCATAGCTTCCGAAAATTACTCAACATTTACTAAAATACCAAAACTACCAAAATTTCCTAAATAGCATTTCCTAAACTACATTCCCTAGCTTTCGTATGCCCATTGACACAATTCCAAAAATAAGAATTTAATTTGCAGAACAATCGCAGTTTATTCGGTCTTTTGAGTTCTGCAATTCATCGTTCAAGAATTAGAGATTCTGCAATTCATCGTTCAAGAATTAGGGATTCTGCAATTCATCGTTCAAGAATTAGGGATTCTGCCCTTCAATATATATTGGCGCATCAAACGTCGTGGACGATCTGCCTCCCTACAAACGTCGTCGACGAAGACGATCGAAACCCCCCCCCCCAAACGGAAGACGAAGCGTCATCGTAGATGGCAGATCTGCTTAGCCGTCGTCGTCCACGATCGAACCCCATCTCCTTCACGGAGACGTGACAACACAGACGCGGCGCACCTGGTGTGATTAAATGATTCATTAACCAAAAAAACATTTGCCTCCCAGAAATATTCGATTAAACACTAGTTTAATAAGTACTGGTAACACTCTACACCCTGCAATAAATTAACCACTTGATTGGTTGAGCACTTTGGAGTATAAGGATGAATATTAAATTGAAGTTATATGTTTGGTATAGAGTGCGAAATGGATTGTAACCCCATTTTTTAGTTGGTTTTATTCCTCAAACCACTCAAAAATATACTCCCTCCCAATCCCTTCAATTGTACCAAACACGGTGCAGAGTTTGTGTACCTAATGTTATTATCTGCAATGTTCACCGGTATAGAGTGCTATTATACCCTCTTCAATAAAGGCATTGACGCATCGTGGGTTGTAATGTCTTTTCATCAGATTATAATTGATGTATTCATTTTCTTGATTGCTTTGTACATGGATAGAGGAGATATATTGACTTAATGTCTTTGTGATGCATCTTAGAATATTGATCATGGAGACTAAGAATATGATGTCCTACTGGAACAATTTGATGGTAATATAATTGGTGTTTCTAAGGAAAAGTAAATTTTAGAGGGTTTATAGATCGAGTACATAGTCTCTCCCTCTCAACAACAAAAAGTTGTATAAGATTCAGAATATAACTTCACCATTGTATTGTGATTATGAGGAGATGATGATGTTTGATAGGTCTTATTTGGCTTAGTCACTTAGCACAAGTTTGGTCAGTTAGCTAAGTTTGCCTCCAAGTTTTCTCATTTCTTGACTATCTTTCAATTAGATATAAGTTACAAATGTGATAAAAATATAAATGGGCTAACTGTCAAACTAACTGACTGAGACTTTCTTTAATTTTTTTATAACATTCTAGCTTGATGCAATCAGGTAAATCTTGAGATTCCTAAAGTTAGCTGGAAAGATGTTGGTGGTCAAATAGAGGTTAAGATGCAATTAATGGAAGTTGTGTTATGGTCTCAAAAGCAGAAGGATGCTTTTGATCGCATTGGAATTCGTCCCCATAGTGGAATATCACTATTTGGTCCTCCAGGTTGAAGCAAGACCCTTTTAGCTCGTGCAGTAGCTTCTGAAGTAGGGTTGAATTTTCTTGCGGTAAAGGGCCCTTGAGTTATGAGAAAGGGCCCTTGAGTTATGAGAAGGTCGTACGTTCGCCAAGGCGAGGGCAAATGCTCCTTCAGTTATATTTTTTGATGAGATTGATGGACTTGCTATAATTCGTGGAAAAGAAAGTGTTGGAGTTTCAGTTGTTATCAGTCAACAACGAGTTGCTTTTTTTGTTGCAATTTTTTTTTTGTTGCTTTTATGCAATTGTTCATAAATTTAAAATTCTTATTTTGCAATTTTTCCAAAAATGAATATATTCCAAATATATATTTATTGCATATATTTGTATGTATAATGCATATTTCGATTATTTTTTAAATAAAATTAATATTTTAGAACATATGTAGTATTTTATTGCATATTAGGAACTATTTTAGGTTATTTGCAACATATTTTTGAATATGTCACTATGAATATGCAACAATTTGCATATACAACTAATTGATTTCGGGATTTCTGAGAATTGAATTGTTGGGAGATTAGTAAATATTTTGAATTTTGGAAATATAATAAATGAGTGTGATTTTCGAGATTGTGTTTCAGAAATCGTTTTTTAAGTCATATGCAATATATTTTTGCATATGTCACTGAATATGCAACAATTTTTTCTATATGCAACTTTATCGTCAACTGTTCATTTATTCAAATAATATAAATTTATATTTAAATGGAGATTTACTATTAATTATTTTTCTTTATTATCTCTATTACATATACATTCTCCTAGTCTTCCTATTTAATAAGTACTATTATACAAAAAAAATTGTGACTGTATATGCAAATTCACGAATCTCCATTGATTTATTTTTCTTCTTTATATTTTATTGGGTGTATTTATTTAACATTTTTTTTTAAATGTTTATGAATAATTTAGAATTTTAAAAATAAAATTTGGTTTTTAAATTATTATAAGCATTCTTTTCACTTCAACCGTGCAATACTACATACATATTGACTTGTTCAAACAAAAAGATTGATTCTTATCAGTTATGATATGTATTATCGGAATTAATGTTTTATATAGATATATACATGATAATATTATAATTTAATCATGTAAGTGGTCCTTTAAATAATGAAATTGACTATTTTCATTTCATCTGTACACATTTGAAATAGGAGAGCTAGTTGTATGCGTGAATATTGTTAGATTTGGGTTATATGAATGTCCTTGACTCTTGTTTTCGTAAATGTGCGTGATTGAATTAGTTTTTAAATTTGGAAAGATGATCAATTAGTGCAATTACCGATTTTGTGTACATAATTAATTTTATAAATATTTGACTAACTAAAATAGAATTTCACTAATTATATAATTAATTAAAAGGGTAGATTAGTACATTTATCATCGATTTTGTCCTTATTTAAATTAAAAAAAAAAAGTTGTCTTTCTATATAAATTCTATAGGTGAAATGTCCTTATGAACAATTCCCCCCCAAATTAATGTACTCCCTCCGTCCCGTGATTACTTGCACACTTTTCTTATTGGGATGTCCCAAAATTACTTGCACACTCTTAATATGGAAATACCCTACAAAATTAATAACCTCACAACATCATTTTTTTTTCAAATTTGTCACTCTTTTTTTTCATACATTTCACTTTACACATCATCAAATTACCTAAAATACCTCTCATTTATCTTACATCATCAACTACAAAATCCACTTTTCTTAAACAACGTGCCGATCAAACTATGCAAGTTATCCCGGGACGGAGGGAGTATGTTATATGTGTGATTCACAAAAATACCATTTCATAGTATAGTGGTATATGACACACAATTTTGGGCATAAATATGTCCAGCCCAAATGCTTTCTTGATCTAAACCCCTTCTTCGGTTATTTGGGCTTAAATGTTAAACCCATATTTAAAACAAAATTTTAGATTAGGCCACTGTTATACACACATATAGATTTATTGAGTACACCCACCTAAAAAAAATTAACTACAGAATACATAAAATGTTCAATATACCTAGACATGCGCAACGGTTAGAAACCGCCGGTTACGGTTTTCGAAAATCGGTAACCGTAATCGAACCGCCGGTTTGCCGGTTACGGTTACGGTTTTTAACCGCCGGTTTGCTTTTTTTTTTTTTTTTTTTTAATTTTTTAAATATTATCTCCGTTTTCGCTCGTTTTCACTACGTTTTTGTTCATTTTTTATTCATTTTAACTCATTTTTTAGAAAATACATTACTAGAATTGAATAAAAATTATATAAATTAAATTTATACATTAAAAATAGAAGAATTATGTATTAAAAAAAAAAATTAAAAACCGGCAAACCGGCGGTTTGCGGTTTGTCAAAATGTCAAACCGTGACCGAACCGCCATTTTACGGTTACGGTTCGGTTTTTAAACCGTAATCGACGGTTTTACCGGTTGGCCGGTTTCCCAGTTACGGTTTGAACATGTCTAAATACACCTTTAATAAAAATTTACAAAAATCGACAGATGAGTATACCCATCGGTTCCATTTCACGCAGAATTGTCCCCGACCACACCATTGATCATTTCTAATATAAACACAAAATTTCAGAAAAAAATTTGTAAGAAAACCAAACTTTCCAGAAAACATTAGAAAAATATGTAAGATTTCAATAAAAAAATATTGGATATAATTTTGATAAACAAAATTTTGAAAAAAAAAAATTGAGAAGAGGTTAATTATTCGGAAAAAAAATTAATCGGGCATAATTTTTTTTTTTTTTTTTTTTAGAAATAAACTAAAAGTAAAAAAATATGTTGATTTGGGACTAAACTATTTTCAATTTTAGATCGAGGGGATGTCTTCAATTGAGATTCTATTGAATTTTTTTTAACTTTAAAAAGTAGGTGAATTTATAAAATTTATAGAGTTCATTTAGAGTTTGACTAACTTTTTTTTATTAATTTATATGAATTTTTATAGAATTGACAGGATTGTGGAATATTTTTTTTTTTTTTTATGAATTTACATAGATTTTCATAAACTCCTATATTAATATTAATGGGAGGATTTTTTTTTAAGGTGAAGTGTTTTTTTTTTTAATTAATATTATATATATATATAATATTTTACCAATAAAAAAAATATATATATATATACCATATAAATTTTATATATTAATTCGGGGCAAGTCGGATACCCGCGACCCGACCCATGCTCAATACGGGGCGGATCCGATCTGACCCAAAGCTCGCGGGGTGGGTACCCGCGGGTCGGGTCGATATTGTCATTTCTACTTCTGATCTTTCGTCTTCAGAGTTCTTTGAGAGAATTCGTTGAAATCTCTGGTTTTTAGAAGAAATTTTTGATAGAATTTTTATAGTGAAATTTATTTATAATTTTGAAGGAGAATCCAACAAAATTCATAAAGTATTAAAATCTATAGACGGTTGAATACCTAAAGATTTTTAATGACTTTTTAAATCCATATTGAATACCTCAAAATTTTTAAAGACTTTTGATAATGCGAATTGAATACCCCAAACATTAAAAGTTCAAAAAAATTCTAAATAATCCACAACCAATACCCCCTCCAAGTTTCAATTTTAGAAACATGTTGATTTGGAACTAAACTATTTTTTTCACATTTCAAATCTTTAAATAAAAATTAAAAAAAAAAATCTCTCAATGTAAGGTTAGATGAAAAATTCAAAATTTCTATTAATGTCATAAATATTAAAATGAAATTGGAATTCATTTTTATTGTTGTCATGTATGATATAAAAAAACGATAGAAACATCCACCATTTTTTATTTGTCGAGTTTGACATTGTTTGTTCCATTACACTTTAACCCTTGTTTATTAGTTGGACTATACATAGACCATAGTGCATGTTGAACATCGAATATAAAGTATTACTAATTTATTTCTCGAAGATAATTAAGGATCTAGAGTTAATGCCGTTCAATTGGAGGAACAACTCTCTAAATATTGATCCACAGAAATGTTATCAGATCTTGACTTGAGGTAAATTTTAGATTTAGGGGGTAAATTTTAGATTTAGGGGTGTATTCAATTGAGATTTTGTTGGATTTTTTTGAACTTTAAAAAGTTAGTGGATTTAGAAAATCCATACACTCTATGCAGAGTTTGACTGACTTTTTTATTGATTTAATTATATGAATTTTCATAGACTTGACAGGATTTTGGAATACACATTTTTTTATTGATTTATATGAATTTTTATAGACTACGCCCTTGGAACTATTGATGCAAACGTATATCGAACACACTTGTATATAAAAAAAAGTTATCTAAATTATTTAGAAAAAATACCAAAAATATATTAGTTCAAAAAAAAATTATTATTCTCATCTTCATTTCCATCACCGTTATACCTCGACCTCATTTCCCACATGGCATTATCAATACTCGTTCTCCATGCATTAGCTTGTTGTAGTTGGCTTTGAGAAAGCAATTCCAAATTTTCCTCTTCCATGTCGAGATGTAGTGAATCTTGATCTTCTTTATATTCGATTGGAAATTCATCAGAGAACGCCACACCAACATAAAAAGGAAAAAAGAGTAAGTTAAGAAGTCAGGGAGGAAGGGGACTGGAGAACGGAGAAAGAACGGCCACAAGAATCAATGTTGAAAAAAATAACGCGCAATTAAGAAACAAATAAGAGTATTTACTTTTACCGTTCAGTAGGAAATTATAATTTCATTGAGTGATTGTAAAAGGTTTACAAGTGGGGTATTTATATATACAAAGTGTATCTTTATCTACCAAATATACATCAAATATGTTGATGTTGATATGAGTGTTATGTTTAATGATCCAACACTGACAGCCGAGTGTTGTGTTTAATGTTCCCAACACTCATGACAACATCAGAATTTGCCCTTCCTTCTTTCACTAACTCTTATCTTACGCTTGTTGTCTAATGATGTCCCCAGAGCAGTTAGAAGACGTGGGCAACACCAAGTCATGCCACTGCGTGGGAGTGAGAAGTTATTAGACCATGGTATAACAAGTCCCTAAATTCTAGGAGTGGTGGAGAGAAGTTATAACCGCATGATCTCAAGGTTGAGGCGATCATGGGAGTTGATGGCAGTTCGTGAATGAAGCCTATAAATACAGAAGCTGCCCCAACACAAGATACACAAGAAGAAAAGCTGAAATCGACTACTACTCTATTGAACGCTATATACGCTTCTAGTTAGGAATATCTTTGTTTCTTCTTGTAGTTCTTCACATTATTATAAACCCGAATAGTAGTGTGTTAGAACATAGTCTTATTTACTAGGTTGTGTGATTAGATCTATGAGGGAGATAGTTTCATAGGATCTAGTAAATCATTATTCACTTTCGTAGTGTAATTATACACCTCAAAGAGGTTGTACTCGTTTCACTTATTTTTATATAGTGAACAGCGTAGATTATTTTATAATCTACGCAAATTTTGAATACTTCTATTTTCAGTACGTGCATTTTAATTTCCGCTGCATAGTGTTGTCTAGATTGTGCCAACACAACAGACAACATCTCTGATTTCGCACGCACACACACTTTCAGTTGGTATCAGAGCCAACTACTTGATACACTAAGTAGAGATTCTGCTTAGAGTGTGTAAAATCTGAAATGGAGTATCCACTTTCATCCGCACTAAAGCCTCCTATTCTAGATGGCACGAATTATGCTTTCTGGAAACCAAAGATGAGGATGTACATCAAATCCATTGATGAACGAGCCTGGAGGAGTGTTCTTGCTGGTTGGACTCAACCAAGAACTGCTACGGATGAAGATAATGAAGCTCGGATCAAGAGAGATCTCGACTGGACAGCTGAAGAAATCACAACTGCAAGTTACAATACAAAGGCGTTGAATGCAATCTTCACCTCAACTGATGCCTCCATGTTCAAAATCATATCAAACTGCATTTCTTCGAAGGATGCATGGGATAGACTGCAAGAACATTATGAAGGATCAGATAGTGTACGAAGGACCAGACTACGTATGCTTGGAACCAAGTTCGAAAACCTGAGGATGAAAGAAGATGAAACCATTTCATCTTACAACGAAAAGCTGACTGAGATTTCAAATGAAGCTCATTCTCTTGGTGATCCAATATCAAATCAAAGGTTAGTACATAAAATTCTTAGATCTGTTCCTAAACGTTTTGAACCTAAGATATGTGCTATAGAAGAAGCTAAGGATACTGATGTGATAAGTCAAAATGAATTGGTTGGTATTTTGAAAACTTATGAGATGAACATTTCTGAAAAGACTGATAATGAAAAGAAAGTGCTTGTTTTCAAAGGTGATGCCTCATCATCTGTATCATCAGGTTCTGGAAAGTCTCCTTATGTTACTGAAATTGATTCTGATGAAGATGATATTGAGGAATACCTTAACAATCCTGATTATATGGCTTTCATTACTAAACAGTTTAAGACATTTATGAAGAACAAGAATAATAGGCTTAAGGACAACATTCAACCTAAGGTTCAGATTAATAATACTCAGCAATTGCCTATTAGGAAGAACAATTTTAATCCTTCTAGACAATTAGAAAGAGGAAACAGGTTTAGATCTGACCAAGAGTATAGGAAGAATGTTAAATGTGATGCATGTTCTGGATATGGTCATTATGCTAATGAATGTGCTAACACCATTCTCAAAAAGAAACTTAATTTCAGTGCTACTTTAAGTGATGAGTCTGATGTTGATCATGATCCTGAAAAAGATATTGAAAAAGCTTTCTCTGCTAGAATTCTGTATGATGATACTTTTGATGATGATCTGGACGATTATTATGATGTGAGGAAAAATGAGCCATCATTTGAGAAATCACTGAACAATAATGTACCAGAATTTAACTGTTTCACAAGTTCTGTTAATGAGACAGGTACATCAAATAAAGCAGGTTTATCCAGAAGAGATGCTGACATTCAAGACTTGTCTAATACTGTTTTCAAACTGGAAAGTCTTTTAACAAAGAAGGATAAGGAAATTTCTAAACTCAAAGAAAGGCTAGATGTGTCTGTTCTTGATTTTAAGAAATATTCCTATGAAAAACCTTTAACTAATGAGAAAGTTTGCAAAATATCTTATGAAACTGAGAAACTTAATCACATCATTAAGTCTCTGAACTTTGAAAATTCTGATTTAAGAGAATCTGCTACTAAGCTTGAAGGCATTCTAACAAGAAAAGATGTGGAGATATCTAAACTTGAAGAGAGATTGAAGGAAGCCTCTCTAAGCTTCAAAAGATTTTCTGATGGAAAGAACAAACTGGAAAACTCTCTTATGACCAACAATTCTAGAAGAACAAGTATTGGCTACCAAGGTAAGAACCAAAAGAAGTCTGAATCTAAGAAACCTACTGTTTTTGTAAAAGCTGAAGTAAATTACAATCCTAGTGTTTCTACTAAAACTCAGATTATTGCAAAAGATGTTATATGTCATTACTGTTTCAAAAAGGGTCATAAAAGTCCTCACTGTTTGAAGAAGAAAAATGATTTGAAACAGTCTATATTGCTTGGAATGACTCAACATTCAAGATCACATAGTAATTCTGCATGGACTCCAAAAGAAAATACATCTTGTAATGTTGTTCATATGTCTCTGAAAACATGTATACCTGGATTATGGTACTTTGATAGTGGCTGTTCTAAACACATGACAGGTCAAATTGATTATCTTACTGATCATACTGTTTACAATGGTGGTAATGTCACTTATGGTGGTGGATCAAAAGGGAAAATTATTGGTAAAGGGACATTGAATGTTCCTGGTTTTCCTAAATTATCCAATGTTCTGCATGTTGATGGATTACTGGCCAATCTTATAAGTATTAGTCAATTATGTGATGATGATTTGCATATTAAGTTTGATAAGAACTCATGTTATGTGCTAGACAAAAACTCTAAATGTATCATGATGGGAAACAGATTTGCTGATAATTGTTATCTTATTGAATCTGAACTTATCTGCAATAAGGCTAAAGTTGATGATAGTATTTTGTGGCACCATAAACTTGGACATGCTAACTATAGACAACTTGATAAACTTGTTAGATTAAAAGTTGTTACAGGTTTACCAGATCTGAAATTCTCAGATAACAAGGTATGTGGACCTTGTCAAAAAGGAAAACAGATCAAGGTGTCTCACAAAATGTTGGGACATTGCTCAACTAAACATTGCTTCGAATTACTGCACATGGATCTTATGGGTCCTTTGGAAACAGAAAGTATTGGAGGTAAAAGGTATTCTTTAGTTGTGGTAGATGATTACTCTAGATTCACATGGATTGAATTCTTAAAAGATAAATCTGAAACTTTTTCCATTTTCAAAATTCTGTATAAAAGATTTAAAAATGTTTTCAATTCTAAAGTATGTAGAATTAGGTCAGATCATGGAAGAGAATTTGAAAACAGTTACTTTACTGAGTTTTGTGAATCAAAAGGTATAATTCAAGAGTTTTCTTCTCCTAAAACTCCTCAACAAAATGGCATAGCAGAAAGAAAGAATAGAACACTTCAAGAAATGGCTAGAGTCATGTTATGTTCTAAGAACTTATCTAAAAGATTTTGGGCTGAAGCTCTTAATACTACTTGTCATATTGCTAATAGAGTTTATATTAGAACAGATTCTACTAGAACTCCATATGAAATTCTGAACAATAGAAAGCCAAATCTGAAATATTTCCATGTTTTTGGCTGTGTATGTTATATCTTGAATGACAGGGATCAGTTACATAAGTTTGACTCAAAGAGTGATAAAGGCTTCTTTCTTGGTTACTCAAGAAACAACAAAGCCTATAGGATTTATAACTTTAGGACTGATACTGTACAAGAATCTGTAATGTTGTTTTTGATGATGATACAAGCATTACAGGTAAAAGCATTGAAGATGAAGACATTTCAGACTTGATTAATGTACCTATCATTACTGAAAATGTTGAACAGGTTTAGAATGTTGAGAAGAATGATGACATACCAGAGGAAACATCTGATAATACATCCTGAAAATCTGTATAATCTCCAGAAAACTCCTTCCATAAGGATTCAGAAATATCATCCACAAGACCAAATTATTACGTAAAGTCATGAGTGAGAGAGTAGAGAGAGAGAGAGAAGAGAGAGAGTGGAGAGTTGTGAGCCGCCGGAAACGGGTAGAGTCTAGTTATGGCAACCTTCCTTCCGAGAGACAACCGGCGAGGCAATACAATAAGCCACCCCCTAGGTTTACCCCTTACCCTTCACACATACACAGGATATATGGTAATAAGGATGCGATTCAAAGTTCTGACCGACAAAAGAGTGTATACTCCACACCAAAAGAGAGAGAGTGGAAGTTGTGGGAGAACGGAACACACTCCTTCTTCTTCACAAACTTCCCAAGAAAGTGCAATTGGGAAATCTTGCGCAATACCTTCATGAAAGTCGGAAGCGTGAGAGACATCTTCTGCCCAAGTAAAAAGGATAAGCTAGGAAGGCCCTTTGGCTTCGTGAGGTACTCGCAGGACATGAATATGGAGAAATTTCTAGAGGATTTGAAAAACCTATGGATTGGTAGTTATAAACTTAGGGTCTCCATACCCAAATTTCAGAGAACAAATGGCTCCAAGAAAGGTGCGTCAGAGCCCAAATCGAGTGCTCCCAAACCTGCTATGCCGCCCCCATCAACGGACTGGACTACCAGAGCGGAAAACAGATCGTACGCAGATGCGGTCAGGGAGCGGACGGATAGGAAGGATAATGGGCCAAACCAAGACTGGTCAGTCCAGTTCCAAACATCGGAAACGGATAGAACCTGGCCGGAAAAATGTTATACGGGTTTCCTCAAACGCCAGTTCACATGGGAAGAGCATGGGATGGAAATGGTGGGAGAATGCAGCGGCAAACTAAAAATAAGAACGATGGGAGGTAACATGCTTCTAATAAATAGTGAGACTGAGATGTCAACCAAGGATACGATCAATGAGTTCGACGAATGGGTGTCTTTCTGGTTTGAATGGATCAGACCCTGGAGAAACATCGACGTGAACCAACATAGACTCGTGTGGACACGATGGTATGGCACTCCTATACATGCATGGTCCGGTAGGTTTTTCTCAATTGCATGCTCAAAGTTTGGCATGATGATGAAGTTAGATGACGTCACGGAGAAGAAGGAAAACTTTGAGTATGCGAGAGTCCAGGTATCCACATCAGGATGCCTGCCCATACAAAAGGTTATACAGGCTCGGATTGATGGAGTATGCTACTCCATTAGGATAGAGGAGGAAGCAAGATGCGATTGTGATTTAGATAACTCCCTCTCCGACTCCGATTCCGACGACGACGAGGATGAATGGTCGGAGGAATTCGATGGGTCGGATGATGCAGCAGAGGCAGTCGATATCGCCGATACCTCGGAAACTACAAACATTAATGAGGAAGTTATGCAGCCGCCATTGGGATCCAAAGATGTCGGGGATAATTATGATGAGCATGTGGGAGATGGGGCAGAAGAACGGTCACGCGTATTGGAAGTTGAGTCGAATCATGAAAATACGTGCTTATCGGCACATACAGTTTCAACCCAAGGGAGTGATGGCAAAACTGAGGGGTCGGTGGGGCCTTTAGTGGCCCAATCTCAAAAAACAAACCTTCTATATGGGCCGGATGGGCCCAATGGGGACATGGAGAATAATATTGAACATGTGGATTATAATAAATTGGCCCAAGCATATCCAATATGTGAGCCAGCGACCAAAGCCCAGTGCCCGATGCTCACCAAAGCCCACACCCAATTTCAATCCGCTGGGATGGACGAAGAACACACGCACCTAAATCAGAATAGAGATACAGATATGAGAACAAAAGAAAACCCCAATCCCCTTCAGGACTCAAATGTCTTTCCAGCTCGTGAATCAATTGACAATGAAGAACATGCAGGGCCAAAGGCAAACGCAGTGGACGGAAGAAACCTAATTGTGAGCGAGAAGAGCGCAATTGCAAGAGAAAAACCATGCCCCACCAAACGTCCGAGCAAGGGTGGAAACAGAGTAAAAGGAAAATCAAAAGCACAGGCAAAGAAGGACAAGAGTGCCACCCTCGCTAAATTCTTAAATAGCATGGTGTCCAAGGAGGATATTGCCGAAGAAATGCGAGATCTTCGGAATAAACACATAAAAGGACAGAACAATTCAAAGAATAACGATGCCTCGACAGATATATGGGAATTTGGCAAGAAGATAGGTCTGGTTAGTAAGGATGGTGATGCGTCAATGGTTTTGACTCTGAACGGGTTAAACAGGGAACCACAGGCCCCAAACACTACAGAATTGGTGAACAACAAAGGTGATTGATGAAGATCTTGTCTTTTAATATAAGAGGGCTTGGGAGCAGGGTAAAGAGAAAGGAACTAATGTATTTAGTAAGAAGACATAAGGTGGACATGTGTTGTGTACAGGAGACAAAGCTGGAAACTGTGAACGAGGAAATCTGCAGATCCTTCTGGAATCACAGCAACTTCAATTGGGTGGCTCGGGAGGCCGAAGGCCGATCAGGTGGTATCCTAACTATTTGGAACTCGGACATATTTAATTGTACAAGTATGTGGCATATGCATGGGGCGGTAGTAGCTAATGGACTATGGGGACCTGAAAGAGTTGAGTGTTGTGTTATAAATGTCTATGCTCCAGGGTCGGTGAGTGAAAAAATTGAGTTGTGGGATAGAATCAAACTTGTAATTGAGCAGAATCCGGGGGTGTGCTTGGGTGTCGTGGGAGACTTCAATTCGATAAGGAATACACATGAGAGAGTTGGAAGAAGTGAGTCGTACAACAGAAGAGATTTGGAGGAATTTGACTCCTTTATTCGAACATCTATGCTGATGGACTTGCCTTTGGGTGGTCGATATTACACGTGGTATAGACCGGATGGTAGCTGCAAAAGTAGAATTGATCGAATTCTGATTAATGAAACTTGGCTGAACAAATGGCCACATGCAACCCAAAAAGGGCTTGAGAGGTCAGTCTCGGATCATTGTCCTCTACTACTCGAAACAGCGGCGAGAGATTGGGGCGCAAAGCCATTTAGATTTGTGAATGCTTGGCTTTCACATCCGAATTTTAAAGATTTTGTGAACGAAACATGGAGCAAGCATGAAGTGGATGGTTGGGGTGGTTTCATTTTAAAAGAGAAATTGAAGCGGCTGAAAGCAGAATTAAGGGACTGGAATACGAGAGTTTTCGGGTCAATTGATAGAAAAGTGGAACAGCTCAAGGCTGATATTCAACATCTCGACATTATGGACGACTCATTCGGATTAGAAGAGAACGAGGTAATAAAGAGGAAAGAATTTACAGCGGATCTGTTCAGAAACTTAAACCTAAGGAACAATCTATATGCTCAAAAGGCCAGAGTCAAATGGGTGAAGGACGGGGATATGAATACTAGCTTCTTTCACAGCGTTATAAATCGGAGAAGAAAGAAGAATGAAATTTCAGAGATTACAATTGATGGTCGTCGGCTGGATGGGGTGGCTGACATCAAAAAAGGTATACATGAGCATTTCAAAAGACATTTCAGCAAGCCAAATATTCTCAGGCCAAAAATATGCCCAAGCGCAGTGAGCAGAAAGGTGTCTGACGAGGATAATGCAATGCTTATCGCTCCATTTTCTGAACAGGAAATCACTGATGCTGTGTGGAATTGCGAAAGTTCCAAAAGTCCGGGCCCAGATGGATTCAACTTCAAATTCATTAAGGAATTCTGGGACACAATCAAAGCAGATTTATTCAAGATGGTGGTTGAATTTCATCAACACGGAAAGCTAGTCAGAGGTATTAACCCCTCGTTTATAGTTCTCCTGCCAAAAAAGGAAGAAGCAGGTTCCATGAATGACTATCGACCCATCTCCTTAATTGGATGCATTTATAAGGTGTTGTCCAAGATATTGGCAAGGAGACTGTGCAGAGTACTCGACAACATCATTGCAGAAAATCAGAGCGCCTTCATTGGAAATAGACAAATTCATGACGGGGTAGTGATATTAAATGAGGCAATTGCAGAAGCTAGGAAGAACAGACTTGAGAGAATTTTTTTCAAGATCGACTTTGCGAAGGCCTACAACTCAATAGACTGGGATTTCCTAGACTCAATGATGGAAAACTTCAATTTTAGTGCAACTTGGAGAAGGTGGATGAAGGAGTGCATATCTACAGCTACGGCGTCAGTTCTTGTCAACGGCAGCCCGTCAGGAGAGTTCAAATTGGAGCGGGGTTTAAGACAGGGAGACCCTCTCTCACCATTCTTATATCTAATTGCAGCGGAAGGCTTGGGTATACTGATCAATACGGCTACGGAAAGAGGTTTATTTGAGGCAGCATAGGTGGGAAGCAGGAAAATCAAAATATCACATCTACAGTACGCCGATGACACCATACTCATGGGTTCAGCAACGGTGGAGAATGCTAGAGCTATGAGGAATATTCTAAAAAATTATGAACTCCTTTCAGGTTTAAAGGTTAACTTTAATAAGAGCAGTATCACAGGGATCAACTTGGACAGCGAGAGGCTCAATGATATGGCAGCTATCCTGGAATGTGATATGGGAAGTGTCCCATTTACATATTTGGGGGTTAAGGTGGGATTCAATCATAAAACAATCCTAGAATGGTCTCATGTAATCTCGAAAATGAAGAAGAGGTTGCAGGCGTGGAGCAATAAAAAGATCTCGTTTGGAGGGAGGATCACACTCTTGAAGGCAGTCCTGACATCTATTCCTATCTACCATATATCCTTTTACCTATTACCAAAAAAAACCTTGAGCGATTTAATTTCTCTACAGCGTAAATTCTTATGGGGGGAGGTGAGAATGTGAGCAAAATTGCCTGGGTTAAGTGGGATACTATTTGTGCATCAAAGGGGAACGGGGGGCTGGGGGTGAGAGATCTAGGACAATTCAATAGGGCATTGGTTGGAAAGTGGTTGTGGCGATGTCTAAATGAACGAGAGAGTCTGTGGGTGAGAGTGATATCATCCTTATATGGCAGTCCAGTAGTGGGGGAGAGGGGCTGTGAGATGAGGGGAGGGGTCAAAAACTGTTCGGGGTGGTGGAAGGACGTAGTTAGCAATGGGTCGGGAGAGAGAGGAAAGTGGTGGTGGAGCAAGCTGGAAAAAATAATGGGCAATGGTGGGGAGACATCCTTTTGGAAGGAGAGATGGGCGGGGGGAGATACTCTTAAGAACCTATTTCCTAGAATGTACAAACTCAGTTTAGATAAGAATAAGAGTGTGGGACAATTAAGTAAATGGAGGGAGGGTAGAGTAGAATGGCAGTGGTGTTGGAGGCGGAATCTTTCCACAAGAGAGCAAGAGACATGTGACTAACTAACCAATATTATTAACAAAGTGTCTTTGCAGGAAAATATAGAAGACAGATGGAGGTGGAAGGAGTCAAAAACAGGTGCATACAAAACCAAAGAAGCATACGAAAGCATCAGGTCAAGCACGAGGAATGACTCGAATGAGGATGCAGACAAGACGGAATTCAAGTTGCTTTGGAGCAAGTACGCACCTGTGAAAGTCTCTGCGCTGGCATGGAGAGTAATGTGGAACAGAATACCATCACGAGCCAACCTCTTGCGAAGAGGAGTATTAAACAACATTGAAGACACTAAATGCGTGTTATGCGGTTTAGAAGAGGAGACAACAAATCACGTGTTCTTTGAATGCTCAATATCGACGAGAATTTGGACCGAATGTTACGAATGGATCAAGACTTCGACGGCAATGCATAATAGAGCAAAGGAGAATTTTCTGCACCACATTGGACTACTCCAAGGTAAGAGAAGTATTCATTTTACCATCTGCCTCTGGGTTTGCATTATTTGGGTGGTGTGGAAATGGAGAAATTCGATAATTTTCAATAACTCGAATTCAACGGTGGAGAACGTGGTTGAGGAAGTTAAAAGCAGAATGTGGGGATGGATTACAGTGAAGGTGCCTATATGCCACAAAATCTCATTTGAGGAGTGGAAGAATGACCCTAGAAACACTTTTGATGCTGATAGATAACATATTGTTTTCTTTCTAACTTGAATATGTGCTGTAATATCATCTGATGAACTTTTGGTTATATCTTGTAACTGAAAGTTAATTGCAATAAATCTCATTTTACCGACCAAAAAAAAAAAAACAAGACCAAATTATTGGTGAGCAGTCTACAGGTGTTCAAACCAGAAGAAGAATGAGGATGAATTCAAAGGATGTGGTAAGATCAATATGCATGTCATGTATGTGTAGTAAGGTAAATCATGAATGCTATCACTCTGAGATTGAACCCAAATCTGTTAAAGAAGCATTAGATGATGAGAATTGGATAGAAGCTATGCATGAAGAACTTAATCAATTTGTTAGGAATGATGTGTGGACATTAGTTCCTAGACCAGAACATATTAATGTTATAGGAACTAAATGGATTTTCAAAAACAAGACTGATGAAATGGGAAACATTATTAGAAACAAAGCTAGGTTGGTTGCTCAAGGATATACACAAGTAGAAGGTGTAGACTTTGATGAAACATTTGCTCCTGTTGCTAGAATAGAATCCATTAGGCTCTTACTTGCCATTGCATGCTATATTGATATAAAACTGCACCAAATGGATGTTAAAGCTGCCTTTCTAAATGGTATTCTAAATGAAGAAGCTTATGTTGAACAACCTAAAGGCTTTGAAAACCCTGATTTTCCTGATCATGTCTATAAATTGAAAAAGACTCTATATGGCTTGAAACAAGCACCTAGAGCATGGTATGAAAGGTTGACAGATTTCCTAATTGAGTTTGGTTTTGTAAGAGGAGAAGTTGATAGAACACTATTCATCAAACATGATAAAAATGATATTATGATTGCTCAAATCTATGTTGATGATATAGTATTTGGTTCTACTTGTGACAATATGCTTAAACACTTTGTAAATGAGATGACATCTACCTTTGAAATGTCTATGGTTGGTGACTTAAATTACTTTCTAGGACTGCAAATCAAACAGCAAAAAGATGGGATTTTTATCTCACAAAGTAAGTATGCTAAGAGTCTAGTAAAAAGGTTTGGTTTAGAGAGTGCTAAACATATGAAAACACATATGGGATCTACTCAGAAACTGAGTAAGGACAGTGTTGGCCAAAATGTTGACTCAACACTGTACAGGTCTATGATTGGCAGTCTGTTATATTTGAGTTCCAGCAGACCTGATATTATGTTCAGTGTTTGTTTATGTGCTAGATACCAAGCTAATCCCAAAGAATCACATATGAATGCTGTTAAAAGAATCATTAAGTATGTTGCAGGTACATGTGATTTAGGTATTTGGTACAACAAAGACACAAACTGCACCTTAATAGGTTACAGTGATGCAGATTGGGCAGGAGACTGTGATGATAGGAAAAGCACAAGTGGTGGCTGTTTCTATATGGGGAACAATTTAATCTCTTGGCACAGTAGAAAACAGAACTGTGTTTCTAAATCAACAGCTGAATCAGAATACATTGCAGCAGGGAGTTGTTGTACTCAATTACTTTGGTTGCAAAAAATGTTTCATGATTATGGCTTACCTAGTGATGTTCTAACTGTGTACTGTGATAATACTAGTGCTATAAATATCTCAAAAAATCCAGTGCAACATTCATTAACAAAGCATATAAGTATTAGACATCACTTTATAAGAGATCTTGTTGAAAAGGAAGTTGTTAAGATGGAGTACATATCTACTGAAAAACAATTAACTGATATATTCACTAAAGCTCTTGATGCTAAGAGGTTTTCTTCTCTACGAAAATCTCTTGGCTTATGTAATATCTGAAAATATGATCAAGGGTGTTGTATCAAATGCGGCAGCATTTGAGACAACACTAAGATAAGTCACTTATGTGTTTCCTTGCTTTAATTTTCGTAATTGTTGAATTAATAAAATTCCTTGTGATTGATATTTGAATTCTGAATGACTTGTGAAAAATACTAAAGAGCCTATACACCTCTCAAATGCTACAAAAGAAAAATCATATATTAGATGCTTTATAAATCACTGAGTAACTATGGGACACGGAGCTCGCTACTACGATGATCTCTTTTCAAAAGGTGATATAAATTGCATCAATATATTCACAAATCCATTGAGTAACTATGGGGCACGGAGTTCGCTACTACGATGCACTCTTTTCAAAAGATGGATCAATGTGAAGTGTGATAAAAAGAAAAAGAAATTAGAGCAACACATATGATGAAAAATCATGAAAAAACTGTGTTGAGGTGTATAGAATGCCAACAATAGTCAAAACACTCGTTAATTCAGATTCTTATCCCAATTTTCATGGAATTAGTTATTTTTGATAATTATTAAATATTATTCTCTGAAATATTTAATTTGACTTAATCTTGCCTTGTTTTATTATTTCAGTTATTATATTCCGCTCTTATTTAATTTTGTTTTTCCAGATTTTATAATCTTCCTGTTAACCACGATCATTTAGTGGGGAAGTTACTTCCACTACTTCACTTCCCTCACTCCCAAAAATCGTGTAACTTCTTCATCTCAACTCTCCATATAAGATGAATCTCCATTACAGTGTTGGAAAATACTTGAAAAGCCTTGTTAACACAATTAAGCCTGGTAATCACAGATATTAATTATATTTGTAGCACTCAAGTATATCCAGTTCCCTTGGACTCACACTGTTTGAATTCTTACTTACATTGTGTATACAGAATTCGAAAGGTCTCAAAAATTAATTTTGCTGTCTTATTTTGTGTGTACATGTTCCAATATGTCCACTCCTTCGATCACTGCTGCACACTCAAAACCGAATTCAAGCAACAAAACTTCTCCAGACCCTCTCAATCTCCTTGCTGATATGGCGTCATCAAACTCACCAAACTCACCGTCGTTCACCGTCGGCACCATAGTGGTTCCTTTTGCTTCTGAAGAAGAACCTACTCAAACAACCCCTCTTGAAATCGTACCTTACAATCCCTACGATATTCGCACTGAAATCGCGAATTCAAACGCCACTACAGAAATTTCAACCTCCAACCCACCAGATGAGCCCTCATCTGAAGCTCCCGTACCAGAAAATACCCCAGTCACCTTACACTTCCCTCTGGGCACCCCGTTCAACACTTTGAAAGAAGCTTTTGAAACCCTAAGCCTGAAAACAAATCACCCTGTTTTAGTGCTTGAGGGAGAAACGCTAGATAATGCCATGTTCAAAGGGGATGTGGACATGCAAACTCAGCTAGAGTCCTCGGATGAAGAAGTCCTGGCCACAAAGTTCGAAAGAATACATCGGAACAAAAAGGGCAAAAAGAAAGATGCTACTGTTCCACCTGCACGAAAATGGCCTGGTGGTAAGAGAAGGTCCCAAAGGAATCTGGGCAAAATTGTTGACTACTCTGAAAAAGGGAAAAAGCCCAGAACGGATGGAAATGCCTCTGAGCCAATTGCTGTATCTGATTCTGAACCAGAACCAGAACCAGAAACAGAGGCTGAACAACCTGCTCCTTCAATGGAAGAAGAGGTGGCTGTTAATGAAGAGGATGTGGACGAAGTTGCTGAGGAAATGGAGGAGGAAAGTGAACCAACTCCACCAGTTCGACGATCAAAAAGGCTCCGAGAGCCCGAAAGTGTTGCCTCTCCGATGGCAACACCAGATCAATCAGAACCCAATCAGTCATCCGATTCATCAGATGAGGATGAACATGAGGTACTTTTCTGTTCTGATGATAGGAATAGTGATTCTGATGAAGATTACAATGATAAGTCAAGCATACAGTATAGAACCATAAGAACTAGGCAGATTATAAGTGAAAGATTGATTAAAACTTCTGATTTTGAGGATATGAATCTGCTTGATTGGTTTAAAGAAAGATCTTTACTGCATGCTTTGCAATTTGCTTGTCCCTATATTGTTGATTGGGTATATGAATTTTATGCAAACATCTCTCAATTTGCTGGTGATCCCAACTCTACAAGATATGGTACTTTTTGGTTTAGAGGAAATAGGCATATGATTACCCCTAGGAGGATCAATATTTTACTTAAAACTAAGATTATGGAGGATCCTGTTGTTACTGATCATGATGTGATGATAAGCATCTTGACTGGGGGAGTAATCACTAAATGGAGAAGAAGAATTTTGGCCTCTAAACTCACAAGTCTATATTTTGTTTTACATAAGCTGGTGTGTTTTAATTGGCTGCCTACTACAAACAACACCACTCTCACCTTAGAACAAGCTGTCCTGATGTACAAGATTGGACACTTGAAAAGATTTAACCTAGGACAGGTTATCTTCACCAACATGATGACCTTTAAATCTGACATGACTGGGAGAGGTATCCTGCCTTACCCATGCCTTGTGTACACATACATGTTGGACAAAGCATTTGAAAGAATTGAAGATGAGGTCATAAGCACCTATGTCCCAAGCTTTAGCATTTCAAATCAGTTCCTCATCCAAGGTGAAAGGGTGGTTGATCTTCCTTTAAGAAGGAATGATGATGAAGCAGGCCCCAGTAGTGTTCCAGCAAATGATCCCTTCCACAATACCACACTGCCTCCAGAAGGAGCTGCCTCCTCAATCTATTTGTCTTCACATTATATTATGAGGCAGATTGATATTTTGCAGGGTTCTATTCTTAACTTGCAGCATTCTGTGGAGGATCTTCTAGTCCAAAAGAAATTTTGGATGGATCTTCTTTCCACTTCAACAGGGGAGTAGCTGACAGTTCACAAATTCAGTCCACTAACATTGTTGACATTGTTGCTCCTACTGTAGATGAACAACCGGATTTAGTTCCTGGTCGAGCTGATGAACCTGCTGTGGACACTGAAATGACTGAGGGAGATGCACAGGATATCCAGGATCTCTATGGTGATCTGGATAAATGATGAGCTTGAAGACAGGGGGAGAGCTTACACAATGGGGGAGTAAATGCAGATTATGGAGATGCAGCTGAAACACACTTTCAGCCCAATCCTTTCCCTTGTGTTAAATTCAGTTATTTCCTTGTTGTAAAAAGCTTTGTACTTATGTTTTTTATTTCTCTCAAACTCTGTCTTTATTACATTCTGTAATTATTTAGGATTTACTTTTGCTCTAGTTATTTAAATCTAAACAAGTTTTTTTTGGTTTAGATGTTGTTTACTTTAATTTGATCTTATGCAGATTGTTACTTCAATCTTTGTTTGGAATATCAATTGTGTAAACTTCTTAATCAATATCCTTGTTGTGTGAACTTCAGGAATGTTGATGTAGAAAGGTCAAATTGGGGGAGATTGTTGATGTTAATATGAGTGTTATGTTTAATGATCCAACACTGACAGCCGAGTGTTCACTACAAAAAAAGAGGTTTTTAGCATCGATTTTTTTTTTGATACTAAAAATGAAATATTTGATACCAAAGGGTATTGGTATCAAATTTATTTTCGATGCAACTTCCGATACCTATACTCCCGATCCTAAAGACTGAGTATCAGAAAAAAAAAAGTCGGATACTAAAGGGCTACCCTTTAGTATCAGAAATATATAGTATCAATAAATATTTTCTGATACTAAAGGATTGAACTCTTTAGTATCAGAATTGTATTTAGTATCGGATTATTGTATCAATTTGTTTTGATACAACAATGCATTTATAGTATCATAAATTTTTATCGATACTAAACATATAGTATCAATAAATATTTTTTAATACAAAATGATTGAACCATTTAGTATCAAAATAATATTTAGTATCGGATAATGGTATCAATTTTTTTTGATACTACATTGTATTTTTAGTATCAATTATTTTTTACGACACTAAATATATAGTATCAATAAATATTTTTTGATACTAAAGAATATAACCTTTAGTGTCAGAAAAATTTTAGTATCGAATAATATCGAATAATGGTATCAATTTTTTTTGATACTACATTGTATTTTTAATATCAATTAATTTTAACGATACTAAATATATAGTATCAATAAATATTTTCTGATACTATTTCTGATACTAAAAGATTGAATTCTTATTTTTCTGATACTAAAAGATTGAATTTGTTGGGATATGGTTTATATTAATAAAAGAAAATTTGATTTTAATTTGATACCAAAACCCTAAGTAAAACCCCAAGTATGATGATTTGCCAAGTCTAGATTTTCAGGTTAGAAAAGCTCATATATGTTAGGGAGCTTTAATTTTTAGATAGATTATTCTTTGAATCTATGACCTGAAAGCACAAAGCACAAAAGACAAGTATCATTGAAGACAAGGAGTTGAAGTGTTATGAAGAAAGTGACAAGGATTCATGAAGACAAGTATGCTGGACAACAAAAGTCAAGTATGATGAATTTGGATATTCATATACTTTGTACTTGGCATACTTATGGACAAAGACAAGGAATGACTAGGCACCTTACCCAGTACAAGGCCGTTAGCGGGAATGACAGAATTATTCCAAATTAGCCAAGGAATGAGAGCCACCTGTCACTGCGCATAACAAACTCTGATATTGGAATGCAAATTGCAGAATGGACGTGAATACATGTACTATTTGCATGCAGGCCCCTGAACAATTTGATTGAAAGTTCAAATTTATGGATAAGTTTTACTATCTCCACCAACGGATAGTTTACTTCATCTATAAATAGGCCATATCTTGAATCATTTCAAGAGGGACGGGACATACATCAAGACACAAGCCTTACGCGTTCTATAGCAATATTTTAGCATTCAAAAGCATTCAAAACACTCGAGAGATTAAAAAGCTTTTAAGCATATTCATTTGTGAGTGTTACCTTTAGTCCCCACTAGGCAAGCTTATTGTTGATTATCCAAAGCCTAGACAGTGATATCCTATCCTTTATATTAATTCTTAAATTGTAAAGGATATCACACAATTAGTTGGTACTAGAACAAAACCCTACTTTCACCTTGAGAGATAGATTGAGAGTATTGTTGAGTTCGTAGTAGAGATTGAGAGTATTGCAACGAGAGAAGGTTGTAAGAAATCAAGAGAAGAGAAGGAGAAGAAGTAGAGTGCACCTTGGCACTGTAAAAACAAGCTAATTCCGAAGTGATTAAGGAATTATCCTATTAAATTAGGAGAGTGGACGTAGGAGCAGTTTAGTCTCCGAACCACTATACGTCTTGTGTTCTTACTTACTGCATTTATCTTATTGCTTTAGCTTTTGTGTTGTTATAACTGCTATTTGATAACTTAGTATCTAAGTGCATATTAATTAAGGAGTATAAAAGGGCCTATCATTTATTCCGCATACAAGTTGCATACTGTTAAGAATTCTTAGAATCTACTGTTAGTATTTTCATAGGACTTGACACACTGTGTAACTTACTTGACTCTGATTATTTGTGTCGATTACTTGCAAAAGTTTTTATTGAAAAACACACACACGTGTATTCCCCCCCCCCCCCCATACACGTGTCACACTCCTTTTGGGACCAACAAGTGGTATCAGAGCAGGGGTTTAAAGACCACTGCTTTGAGGATCAACTGTGGTTACCTAAACTGATCTACTTGTGCACTTTTTGTGATATTCATTATTTCTGATTATTCACTATGCCTAACACATCTTCTTCTGAGAATTCTGGTGTAGCTATTCCACCACCTACTACTATGGGGATCAACCCCATCAACAAGATATCTTACCAGAAACTGCCCATGTTCTCTATTGAGAATTATGACTTCTGGAAGATAAGGATGAGAGCTCACTTGGCCTGTCTCCATGATGAAATGCTAAGGGTGATCACTAAAGGTCCATTTGTGTTCATGAAATCCAACACAAATGTTACAGAAGCCCAAAGAGCAACTGGAGCACAAGAAATTCCAAAAGATGATGATGAGCTCACTCCTGAAGAAAGAAAGAAGCAGAATCTCAACTATGTTGCAATGAACACCCTATATCAGACCATTCCAGATGCTATAATGGGTAGAGTGTTTCACTGCACAACTGCAAAGGAGATTTGGGATACATTAGCTCTAATCTGTGAAGGAACTGACAAGATCAAGGAAAACAAACTTCAAGTTGTTGTTCAAAAGTATGAACAATTTAGGATGAAATCTGATGAAAACATTGATCAACTGGATGGAAGGTTCACAGACATCATGAATGAGATCAATTCACTTGGAAAAGTATACTCCAAGAGAGAAGTGGCTCTGAAGATACTTAGGAGCTTGACAACCAAATGGAATGTGTATGCTGTCATGATGCAGAATACAAAGGATTTGTCAACAATGCCAATGCAACAAGTGTTCTCAGAACTCAAGGCATATGAATATGACTTGAACAGAAAGAACAACACTGAGGAACCTGAGAGCAAAGGGATTGCACTGAAGGCCAAATCCAATGAACCTGATTCCAAGAAAACCAGCAAATCAAGCAAGAGTGGAAAAGGGACTTCCAAAGCTGACTTTTCAGATGAGTTGGCCATGATGGCTAGAAGATTTGAAAGATTAAATTCTAGATTTGGTAAATACAAAAGGTTTTACCAAGATAGAAGAAGAAGGTTCAACTCACCTGAGAAGAAGAATGATGAAAGGAGATCCAGAAGGGACAACTCCAAAGAAGATCCATCTTCATCAACCAAGAAGAGAGATGCTGAAAAGAAGAAAGATGAAGATGAGGATACATGCTACAACTGCAAGAAGACAGGACATTTCCAATATGATTGTCCAGAGCTAACTTCCAAGGAAAGGAAGGAAAGACAAGCTAAGAGGGACAAGAAATATGGAAAGAGGAAAGCATTGAAAGCTGAAGAAGAAACCTCTGAAGATGATCAACTTCCATCTTCATCATCTGAGATGTTTACAGACAGCAGTGATGAAGAATGTCTAATGGCTATTGAAGACAATGATGAGGAACAGTCTATTTCTAGTTCTGTCAATTCTAGTAGCACAGTGATGTCAAATGAAGACAACCTGAAGCTTACCTTTGGTAAGTTGATGGAAGACTTCATGAGACTACAAGAGATTCATGATCAAACCTTAGAAGAAAACAAAGTCTTGAATGCTAAGATTGAAAGAATTACTCAGGTTGAAGCTGAACATGATCTGAGAACTAATGAGTTGTGCAATGACTTAACTAAGGAGCTGAATACTCTAAAGGACAAGTCATCTGAACAACTTATTATGTTGAAAGAAAAGGTTAAGCTTCATGAGAGTAAGGATTCAGACTACCAAGCATTGATGGCAAAGTTTGAACATCTTTTCAAGGAACATGAATGTCTTAAATCTAGTGAAGAGAGTCTGAAACTTAAACTGGCTGCCCTGTATAAGTCATCTAATTCAATAGATGAACTACAAGGGATGCAAAGGCCTATGACTCAAAGATCTGGACTTGGTTACAATCCAGATAAAATATCTTCACCATGCCTCAGTAATACTTCAACAAGTATTACTAAGAGAGTCTTTGTAAAATCTGTGGCTCAGACTGAAATTGTTGAACCAAAGCTGCTACAGATAAAGGACAAGGGTAAACAACCCATTGTACCAACTATCCTGAATCACAAGTCAAAGGTTGCAAGACCTAAGATAAGATTTCAGAGGCCTGAGACAATTCAGATGAGTAAAGGTCAATGGAAGACAACTCACCTGAAAAACTCTCAGACTCAGGCAAGAAAATCACAAGATATTCAAAGAAGACCAACTCAAATGAGAAGGCCTACAATGAATTATCAAAGGAATTTCCAGCCTAAGTACAATGAGTACAGAAGACTTGAATTCTACATGCCAAGGACATCAAGTAATCTGAATGCCTATCCACAAAGATTCAAGCATGCTGCACATGAGTCAAAAGATAGATTTAGCAGATATATTCACAAGAATAGATATAACTCTTCTAAATCATCCAAGATTCACACTAATACTCAATCTCAACCTAAGGCATTTAAAAGGAAGATTGTGTATTTAGATGTTTATGGAAAACAAATTAGCCCTTTTCAAGTAATGAAAATAAGGCAAGTTTGGGTTCCAAAAGGTATGTCTAACCCTCTAGGACCCAACTTTCAAAGGGTACCTAAGTTTTGATTTGTAACAGGTTCCTGTGGTGCCATCAACAAAGAAAAGAAGTCCTAAAGAACTTACATGGTACTTGGACAGTGGATGTTCAAGACATATGACTGGAAACAGGGAACTTCTGTCAGATTTCATTGAACAAGATGGACCACAAGTAACTTTTGGTGACAACTCACAAGGAACAACCAAAGGTTATGGAACTCTCAAAATTGGTACTGTAAGTATTTCAAATGTTTCATATGTCTATGGTCTGAAACACAATCTATTTTCAATAAGCCAATTTTGTGATAAAGGTTTTGATGTTGAGTTTTCTAGTAACTTATGTTATATTAAGAACAAATCAAATCAACAGTTACTACTAACTGGGTCAAGGAAAGGTAATGTTTATCTTGCAGATTGGAACAAATCCCCTGAAGATATCTGCCTAGTTGCAAAAGGTTCTAAAGATCTCAGTTGGCTGTGGCACAAAAGGCTAAACCATCTGAACTTTAAGACCTTGAACAAACTTGCAAGATTTTCCTTAGTAGATGGCCTACCAAATGAAGTATTCACAAAAGAACATATCTGTCAAGCATGTCAAGAAGGAAAGCAAGTCAAAGCATCTTTTAAGACAAAGGCTGCCATCTCAACTGCAAGAGTATTACAATTACTTCACATGGATTTATTTGGACCCATTACCCCTGTGAGCATCAGTGGGAAGAAGTATACACTAATAGTAGTGGATGACTTCTCAAGATACACTTGGGTAGTATTCATGCTAAAGAAGAAGGAGACTCAACAGAAGCTGCCAGAACTTTTGAAGAAAATTACAAATGAGAAAGGCTTGAGCATTGTAAAGATCAGATCAGACAAAGGAACATAATTCATCAACTCTTACATAAATGAATACTGTCAAGCAAATGGAATCACTCATGAAACTTCATCAGCTAGAACACCTCAACAAAAAGGTGTAGCAGAAAGGAGAGTTAGAACACTCAAGGAAGCTGGAAGAACCATGATAGCAGAAGCAAAGATTCCAAAGAGGTTTTGGGCAGAAGCAATCAATACTGCTTGTCACACCCAAAACAGATCCATGCTAACAAAGGAACAAGGAAAAACTCCTTATGAACTCTTCAAAGGGAGAAAACCAAGAATCTCTTACTTTCATATTTTTGGATGTACATGTTTCATTCACAATAATGGGAAGCAACAATTAAAAACATTTGATAGCAAAGCAGATGAAGGAATCTTTCTAGGATATTCTTCATCTAGCAAAGCTTTCAGAGTTTATAATTGTAGAACTCTTATTGTTGAAGAAACACCTCATGTTATCTTTGATGAGTTTTCTTTCAAGCACAGGACCTCAAACAAAGAAGACAAATCTCATGATGTAATCAACACAAGAGTGACAAGGCTAAGAGATGGTGAAAGAAAAGAATCTACATTTACTAATGTACACTATCCTGACTTGGACAACCTCAAGATATCCAACATATCTGAAGCCAATCAAGATAAAGACAACTTACCTGGAGCCAACATCCATGAGGAAAACAGCAATGTTGAGTTGAATGAACCCACTCAACCTGAGGTAAGTTCTCCCAATGACGAAGCTGGTAATGCTGAGGGAGTACAAGGATCAAATGATTTAGGGGGAACTCAACCTGTAAATGTCAATGTCGATGACATGGACAACACCCCTGAATATGAAACTGGTCCTGCTTTTAATTTTCCTGAATTCTATGTTGAATTAAATGTTGAACCAAATGAGACTAACTTATCTGAAAATGATCAGTCTAGAAGGACATGGCTAGATGCTCATCCTTCAGAGCAGATCATTGGTGATCCTACTAGTGGTGTAATCACTAGGAGACAACATGGAGAGAGTGCCTTATTTTGTTATTTTCTTTCTGAAACAGAACCCACAACCATTGAAGAAGCAATGACAGACTCCAACTGGATTACAGCAATGCAAGAGGAACTAAATCAGTTCAAAAGGAATGATGTTTGGGAGCTGGTAGATAGACCAACACATCAGGATGTTGTAGGAGCTAAATGGGTTTACAAGAACAAGAAGAATGAAAATGATGTTATAGTTAGAAACAAAGCCAGACTAGTTGCCAAAGGTTATAGTCAACATGAAGGAATAGACTATGATGAAACCTTTGCCCCTGTAGCTAGGTTAGAAGCAATTAGGATGTTCTTAGCATATGCAGCTCATATGAAGTTCAAGGTATACCAAATGGATGTGAAGAGTCCATTTCTGAATGGTGTACTTAAAGAAGAGGTTTATGAAGAGCAGCCACCTGGTTTTGAAGAAGGAGACAAAGTGTATAGATTGAAGAAAGCACTTTATGGTCTCAAACAAGCACCAAGAGCTTGGTATGAGACACTATCACAATTCCTATTGGACAATGGTTTTGTGAAAGGCACAGTTGATAGGACCTTATTTAGGATAAGTGAAGGAAATGATATTCTGTTAGTACAGATATATGTTGATGATATCATTTTTGGTTCACCAAATGAGGATATGTGCAACAAATTTTCAACTCTCATGCAAGGGAAGTTTGAAATGTCAATGATGGGATTGATGAAATTTTTCCTAGGTTTACAAGTCAAACAATCTGAGAAAGGAATCTTCATCAATCAAGCTAAGTATACTAGAGAAATGATCAAGAAGTTTGGCTGTGAAAATAGCAAACCAGTTAGGATTCCTATGAATACAAATTGGAAAATGGATCCTGACAGTGATGGATTAGATACCAACCCCACTGAATATAGAGCAATAATAGGTTCTTTATTATATCTAACTGCAAGCAGACCTGATATTACTTTTGCAGTTGGTGTTTGTGCTAGATTTCAGTCCAATCCAAAGAAAAGTCACTTAGAGGCTACCAAAAGAATACTTAGGTATTTAAAAGGTACAGTGAACTTAGGATTGTGGTATCCATCTGAAGACAACATTGAGTTGACTGGTTATTCCGATGCCGACTATGGAGGATGTAGAATAGACAGAAATTCAACTACTAGCACTTGTCAATTCTTAGGAAACAAATTGATTTCATGGTTTTCCAAGAAACAAACTTCTGTAGCTACTTCAACCACAGAGGCTGAATACATGGCTGCTGGAAGCTGTTGTGCTCAAATCTTATGGCTCAAACAACAGCTAAGAGATTATAAAGTTGTCACAAAAGATGTACCTATTTATTGTGATAATAATAGTGCCATAGCTATTACTCAAAATCCAGTGTTACACACAAAGTGTAAACATGTGGATATTAGACATCACTTCATAAGAGATCATGTAGAGAAAAAGGACATCAGAATGGAAAAGATTCATACTGATAAGCAAAAGGCTGATATTCTTACAAAACCCCTAGCTGAAACAAGGTTCAAGGAACTTTCAATGGAACTTGGTTTATTAGATCCTGGAGAGAATGTTTAAAGTATAAGGAATTACTTTACTCATGCCAGAGATACTAGTATTAATCCAAGGGGGAACTTAGAGTGAAGATTTAGGAAGAATAAGTTGATGAGACAATACAAAGTTCATTAATTTATTTTTCACATTCTGATATTATTTTCAAGAACTTTCATGCAGAAAACTTGGACAAAGTACATGACACTCAAGTACGAGGAAAACTACGAAGGACAACGCAGAGGATGACAAAGAACATGAGAAACTTCAATAGAAGTTGTCAAGGGTTATTCAGTCAAGTTGTCACTTGACTGTAGATAAGTTTTCTTTTTCATAAAAGTTAAACTCTGTTCATCTTTATAGTACGCATTTAATGCTCATAACAGACAAACAAGATATTTTTGCTAAAAGACGATCAACTGCACGATTTTTTGAAAAAGCAACTTACTGTGCACAGGACACGACATTTGCGTCCTTTGGTGTAACAGAATTGATCTAAACCATTAAATCTTATCAATTCAATCTCAGCCCTACACCTAACACTTTTCAAATTGTACAGTTGAGGAGATATAAAAGCATAACTTAGAATTTTTCACAATTTACGTTTTCAAAATTTCTGAAAAAGCCCTAAGCTAAATCGCTCAAGAATCTTCAAGCTTATCTACAAGTTTTGCTCAAAGCTCTAGAACTTTAACAAAAATGTCTTTGGAAATGGGTTAGTATTTCTCATAATCTTCTGTTAGAGACATGCATATTTGTAAAGCTTTCAAGAAAAATAACATGCTCTGTTTTTAGCTCTAAATGAATCTGTTTACGGATTAGTCATTTATTGAATGATATGCTGTTAAATACATGTGTAATGCTTAAAAACGTGTTAGATTCATACACATATTATGTCTAGAGAACATGATTACAAGCTTAAAACATTGTTGGATATGGTATTATGATGCTATGAACTTGTTATGTAAATCTATCCACAGTAAATCTGAGACATAAGTGCAAGATACTGTTCCAAGATAGCTTAATCTTATGTTTTAATAGTAATATTGTGCTATTAAACCATACTAATACTGTATATTGGCTATATCTTTAGTTGACTTCAATGCTCCTGATTTGGACATCAACTGGAATTATTTGAGTGAAGCAACCATGCTCCACTTTGAGCAGACTGTGTGCTTTGACAATCTGTCGAATAAACACACAAGAAGAATAGTTACTTGGCTGGAGCAAGCTGGATTGAGAAAATGGCTCGAGGCCATCCCCAAGACATGCCTGGAACTTTCAACAACTCAGTTCTTAGGCACTTTTACTCCAAAAAGCTCAGGATCTGGTTATATTATGACTCATGAACCAGACACATCCAAGAAGACTGCTGGGAAGTTTGAGTTCACTGAAGAAAACTTTGATGAATTCTTTGGTCTGAATGCTACTGGAGAAGATCCTGAAGAGTATATGAGGCACAATGAACAAGAAGTTGCCAACCAATGGATGAACAAGCCAGTACTACTCAAATCTGGTCTACACAAGAGAGTTCTGAAAGAGGAATATCAACTATTGCTAGATGTGGTGGCAAAGGCTGTGATGTGCACCACAGGGAGCTATGATCAGATCAGCAGATCCAAGGTGAGATTGATGAAAGCTGTCATTGATGGAGGAAAGAAGCCAATGAACTGGAAAGGTTATTTTCTGAAGAAACTTGCTGAAGAGGAAGGAAAGTTCAAAATTGTGGATGTAAGAAGGGTAGCTGTCAAGAAGACACTAGCTTTCTGTACAAAAGTTGCTGCATTCCTATACAAGTATGGACCTGAGGATATTGTTGAAGATGGAGTAAAGTTCAACACCACCAAGATATTGTTCAGACAATTATCTGTGAGAACTCAGAAAAGATTGGGGCTGGAGATCAAGTCACCAAAAGCCTCAACAAGGAAGCAAGCTAAATCTGCCAAGCAGAAGAGTGAAGAAGCAACACAAATGGTGATCAGTATTCTTGAAAAAGCCAAGAAGGAAAAGAAAGGAAAGGAGGTTGAGACAGCCTCAAAGTCCAAGAAAAAGAGGGCCATGTCTAGCCCTAGTGAAGATGAAACTGAAGAGGAGTATGTTGATACTTCTGAAGAGGAAATGGATATTGATGAGCAAGCTGAACTGGAAGGATCACATGATGATGATGAAGGTGATGATGATGAAGAAAGAGTATCATCTGAAAACCTAGACTTGAATGAACCCTCAAGTCATAGCCCAAAAGTTGTTGAAACTACCCCCCATTTGAATATTCCAACCATTCAAAAAGTTGTCTACAAGTCTGATACCCCCATACCCATTCTTTTTTATGAACTTCAACCCTCATCCAAGTCAGATACAACCCCTGAATACACCTATGAAATGTCATTGAGAGATGAATCCAAATTTTTCCTAGACCAACTTTATCCCCAACTTACCAAATACCCTGATTTAAGATCAACCTTCTATGATCTTAGATTGATTGTAGATATAAGGAAGAAATCCATGTATGATATTGGGAAAGTGATTGAGTCCAAGGGACTGGACTGGTGGGAGAATGAGGAAGCCAGATTAACAGATTTTGCTGAAGTGGAATCCACTTTTGAATTGACAGATGAAAAGTTGTTTGCCAACTTGGTGAACATTAAGATTCAGAAGAAAGCTATTCAATCCATTATTGCTGGGATTGATCTGAACATTGAAGACTCAATGGAGGAGGATGATAAGTTATCAAAGCAAGCTGATGGAGATGTTGAAATGTCCAAAAGCACTGAGGACAAGACTGAAGAAGAGTCCAAGATTGTTGAGGACAAAGATGATGGAGAAATTGCTGCCATGGAGGCAGACATCACTGAAGGAGGAAATGAAAGCCAGAAGCCTGCTGAGAAAGATTTCTTTGATGGAGTTGAGACTGCCATTGAAGAATTGAAGATTGGAGAAATCAGTGAAGGAGGAAAGATTGATGAAATTGACCAAAGTCAATTGATTAAAAATGTTGAAATACAGCCAGCTGTTGAAGCCACTGCATCCATGGAGATTGTCATTTTTGAACCTCCAACTGAGAAGACTGCTGAAAATCCTAACATTCATGATGATGAGTTGAATGAGCCAACTCCTGCTGAAGTCACTGAAGCTGAGGCCAAGAAAGATGAAGTGGAGGCCAATATTGCTCAACAAGAAGCTGTGAAGACTGAAGAACCAGCTGCTATGAAGAAGCCCTTGTAAAATGAGGCAATAGCTGTAGCACCATCAACTTCGATGGAGTTCCCAATTCACTTAAATGCTTCTCCTTTGACTGAAGTCTACATCATTGATAAGGAGGATGGAAGAATGAAGGCAGTGATGGAGGAGTTCAATTCTGAGATTGAACAAATCAATGAAGTTGAGAGGAAGAAGCTGGAGAATGTTGTAGGTTTATGCCTAAACATGGGAAAGTATGTGAAAGATAGTTTGGATGAAACTATCATTCCAACAAATGAAGCCCAGCACAAGTCTTTGATCAATTTGAACACAAAGGCAAGAAGGATGATAAGGAGGATGGAGAACCTGGAGGAAACTATTGATAATAATGCTATGGACTTAAGCATCAAGGTTGAGAGTTCGGAAGAGAAGATGAACTCCAAAACCATAAAACTGGAAGCTGTTGAAAAAGGTTTTGAGACCTTTGATAAGAAAATTGACAGTGTTGGAAAGGATGTGAAGGACTCTACCCTCAAGATTGGAGAGTCATCAAAGATTATGTCAGATGCAGTTACCACATATTTTCACACTGAGAAGGAGCTGATCAAGAAGGACAGAGAGGAAATTCTAAAGCTAAAGGATGATGTTGCCAAAGAGAAGGAAGAGATTTCCCAGATGCTGTCAAAGGACATTGAAAAGCTGACTCAGTCCATGCAGAGTCAAAGAGATCAACTGATCAAAGAAAACATCAAGAGTTCACTAAATGCTGCTTCTGATTTATTCAAAGACAACTTGGAAGGCATAATCAAGATGATGAGGAACCAAGTTGATCAAGCTGTGAAGAAGCAAGTGGAAGAGTCTGTAAGTTCCACCATTTCTGCATTTCTATTGAATCATGTTGACCCCATTTCTGTCCAGATGAAAAGAATGGACAACTACCAACAAGAGCTCTCACTTACTATGGCTAAGATTGATGCCAACCCTGCTGACCCCACCAACCTTGAGGCATGTGATGATGCCAAAAAGGGGGAAAGTGAAAAGAAGGGGGAAGATCTATTGAGGAAGGGTGAGAAAAGTAAGGGGGAAGGTAGCAAAGGGAAAGGGAAAGCAAAAGTTTTGGAGATTGCTGAGGCTACAGAGGAGGAAGATTGCCTCAAAACCAGAAGTGGAAAAATAAGGAAACCAAATTTGAAGAGAAAGAAGATTGCTGATATTTCTGATCATGAGAAAAGCAAGAAATATAAGTCAAGTGAACCAGATGATGATGAAGAGATGGAAATTTCAACCTTGGTTAGAAGGGAAGATAAACTGTCTGTTAGAAGAACTTCTCCTGAAGTTACTGCTGCTGATCTTGTGAAAGACAAAGCTCATGTGTTTGAAGAAGTTGCAAACATCTTTGCAGGAGGAGCTGGACAAGATGCAGAAACCAGAAAAGGAGTAAGGAAGCTTGTTATTGAAGAGAGAACCAAGATGTTCATAGATGCTGAAGCGTGCAGGTTGAAGAGGCACAAAGACTTCAATCCAGGAAATTCTAAGTCTTACAAAAGTTCTTATGCTTTGATGATGGAAAATAGAGCCAAGAGGAAGTCTGAAACCTTGAAAAGGATCCCTCATACTGACAGCTGGGTTCCTACTGAACTCAATGGTGCTTGGGATGAAGCCAATCGAGTATGGGATCATCTCTTCTTTGTTGTGAAGAGATGGGGAGACTTTGAAGACATTGATGGTCTTTATGAAGGTTTTATGATGGAGAATTATCCAGAACTGTACACGAAGATTCTTGGAGCTGCTCAAAAGGAGAAGTGATTGTCAAAGCTGGTAAAAGCATTGATAGGAAAGCAATTACTGATGAGTTTGTGCAACTTGTCAAGGATGAAGATTTGATTGGGAAGAATGAGGAGGTCATGGCCTTGAAGAATAGGCACTTTGCATCCTATGGGTTAACTCCACTGTTCAAGGAACTCCCATCTTTCCTGAAGAAGAAGTCAGATGCAGCCAAGTGATGAAGCTGCTGAAGGTCAAGTCAAGATTTAATCTCGAACAAACATGAACTTTTTAATCTATGTTTATTTTTATTCCCAGACAATTGTTGCTCCTTAAGAGCTAGAACTTACAACTTTCTGCTCTTACTACTGTGCTATCTTATTTCTGATAATGATTATCTATCATATGCACTGGACAATAATTTTTGAGTCTTTATACTTGTGTTATTTGTCTGAAAATAGGATCTAGCAAAATGATTTTAAATTGATTCTTGCTTAGAACAAGTTTTATAGAACTCAGAGAACTTAGCCCTTTTTAGGTTAATTATCTGAATTTATTCTGTGAAATTCTCTAAGTATAGAATATACATGCTAGTTGTCCTGTTTTTGTCAGATCTACTGAAAAAGAAATCTCTATGGATCTTTTGAAGTAAGTAGGTTTTGGCATCATCAAAAAGGGGGAAATTGTTGGGATATGGTTTATATTAATAAAAGAAAATTTGATTTTGATTTGATACCAAAACCCTAAGTAAAACCCCAAGTATGATGATTTGCCAAGTCTAGATTTTCAGGTTAGAAAAGCTCATATATGTTAGGGAGCTTTAATTTTTAGATAGATTATTCTTTGAATCTATGACCTGAAAGCACAAAGCACAAAAGACAAGTATCATTGAAGACAAGGAGCTGAAGTGTTATGAAGAAAGTGACAAGGATTCATGAAGACAAGTATGTTGGACAACAAAAGTCAAGTATGATGAATTTGGATATTCATATACTTTGGACTTGGCATACTTATGGAAAAGACAAGGAATGAATAGGCACCTTACCCAGTACAAGGCCGTTAGCGGGAAGGACAGAATTATTCCAAATTAGCCAAGGAATGAGAGTCACCTGTCACTGCGCATAACAAACTCTGATATTGGAATGCAAATTGCAGAATGGACGTGAATACATGTACTATTTGCATGCAGGCCCCTGAACAATTTGAAAGTTCAAATTTATGGATAAGTTTTACTATCTCCACCAACGGATAGTTTACTTCATCTATAAATAGGCCATATCTTGAATCATTTCAAGAGGGACGGGACATACATCAAGACACAAGCCTTACGCGTTCTATAGCAATATTTTAGCATTCAAAAGCATTCAAAACACTCGGGAGATTAAAAAGCTTTTAAGCATATTCATTTGTGAGTGTTACCTTTAGTCCCCACTAGGCAAGCTTATTGTTGATTATCCAAAGCCTAGACAGTGATATCCTATCCTTTATATTCGTTCTTAAATTGTAAAGGATATCACACAATTAGTTGGTACTAGAACAAAACCCTACTTTCACCTTGAGAGATAGATTGAGAGTATTGTTGAGTTCGTAGTAGAGATTGAGAGTATTGCAACGAGAGAAGGTTGTAAGAAATCAAGAGAAGAGAAGAGAAGGAGAAGAAGTAGAGTGCACCTTGGCACTGTAAAAACAAGCTAATTCCGAAGTGATTAAGGAATTATCCTATTAAATTAGGAGAGTGGACGTAGGAGCAGTTTAGTCTCCGAACCACTATACGTCTTGTGTTCTTACTTACTGCATTTATCTTATTGCTTTAGCTTTTGTGTTGTTATAACTGCTATTTGCTATTTGATAACTTAGTATCTAAGTGCATATTAATTAAGGAGTATAAAAAGGCCTATCATTTATTCCGCATACAAGTTGCATACTGTTAAGAATTCTTAGAATCTACTGTTAGTATTTTCATAGGACTTGACACACTGTGTAACTTACTTGACTCTGATTATTTGTGTCGATTACTTGCAAAAGTTTTTATTGAAAAACACACACACGTGTCACACTCCTTTTGGGACCAACAAAATTCTTTAGTATCAAAACAGGCATTTAACATCGGATAATTATATTAATTTTTTGATACAATATTATATTTATTGTATTTAAAACAGTACCGAAAGATTCTAAAATTAATGATATTATAAAAAAAAATTAATATTAATTTCCGAATAGCAAAAATCACACTAGCTTTATTACACCATAAAATGCTAATATTCAATATGATTCAAATCTAGCTTTATTTGCCCTCCATATTACTAATTCAAATATCAAAATAACATTTATCAACAATGAACCACAACTCCATATTACTAATTCAAATATCAAAATAACATTTATCAACAATGAACCACAAGTATATTAGTTTCATACACAAATACACTATATAAGCTTCATTATAAAATATCTTACATGAAGTGCTTTTCAAGAACTAGTATATTAGGTTGGTTTGTGGAGCATTTCCGAACATGCAAATTGTGGAAAGCCTTGCAGTTGCCATAATCTCCTGCATTTGAGCCACTTTCAGACCTATCATATATTTTCCACAAATGATCAAACATTAAAGCACAAATTCATATATATGAAATTCAAACAGTCTAATTATATCAGCTTAAAGTAAAGTAATGAAAAAACCTTTACAAGTATCAACTCATAGCCAATGATAAACAGTTAAATTGCAATACAAAGAATATCATATGTATTATATATCTTGCTTTAAAGTATAACAAGAAAGTAATTTCATTCTACAAAGAATGAAGAACAAACATCGAAACAATTTACTCTTTGAACAAAGGAACTTCAAAGAGATTAATAAAGAATAAAAGCAACAACAGTATATATAATTCTCAAACAAAACATATACGGAGTAGTATATTGAAGATGCTAAGCCACACACAAAATGAACATACACACACAAAACAAACTGATCTGGATATAATTCTTATTTGGTTACTAAACCACTATATACTGAATATACACACACACAAAACAAACTGATCTGGAAAGTAAATTCAATGCACATATGAAATAAAATTTCAAAAGTAAACACTCTTATGAATACGTAAGGTTTTAGAGATAATACCAAAATGATCTTCCAAAGAGTTTATTTTGTTTGCTCATCCAAAAACTTTCTCCAATCTTCTAAATCAAATGGTATCAATTTTGAATCTCTTGCAAGCAAGCCAAGGTAAGATGACAACTTTCTCCCATTTCTACATTTTGGTTGTCCATGAACATTTACCCTCACTATTGCCATAGTGTCACCTTGCAAGTTAGCACACTTGTTCAGTCCTCTAGCAGCGTACTTTTTAACAGCCTCATTCTCTGCACCATGAACAGTAATAAATACTTCTACAATTGTTGAAAAAAATATGTTAATTAGTTAAAAAAATGTGTTATTAGCTACTCTACCAATAGGTGCAGCACTTCTACTACTAGTTGCAGTACTTGTTGTTGCAGTAGTAGTAGATTCGATAGTCGTGTCAGTTGCAATACTTTTAGTCGGTAGCATTTGCTCTCCTTTTTTAAACCTCTTAGAAGGATTTAGCACATCAATGCTCTTACATTGGACACCATTCATACCTTTGATCATTGTATCCTACATGCAAATCAAGTTCAAGTATATAGTTGTACTCACAAATATGGGCAAACACATTTGACAAAACAAGAATGTTTGATACAACATAAAAGTTCAAAAAGATTTTTTTTAAAAAATTGTCGAACTCAATAAGTACAACATAAAAGTTCAAAAAGATTACCTCGCTCGGCAACAAAATCTTACCAATAGCTATGCAAATTCAAAAAAACATTACTAATGCAGAAACAGACGGAACTCAGCTTCGCGAGCTTAAATCCACCTAAACAAATGCTCAAATGCCACCAGATCGATTCAACGCTCAGACAGAGCCTATTTAAATTCGTTAACTAATGACTCATCTCGAACAGAAACTAATTGAGGTTTAAAAGCCTTCACCTGAAAGATGAGTAGATTAAGATCATGCATGTCTTATTATTATCAACAATTCTTGCTCATTTATCTTAAATAATATTGATTATTAAGGCTAACTCTTCAACATTGTAATCAAACTCATTGCTGCTTGAGTAGAAATCTGCAAAGGGATTCATCACAAACAAATAAAGTATCTAAACATAGAAAAATGATGAAAAAATTTATGTTAGTCTAATATGTTTGTACTAAATTACGACTACAACTCATCTTAAAGCATGCATACACAAATAAACATGAAAAAATTGCCAAAAATTAATGAAGAATCTATGCATCAAACCAAGGTGTATAAATTAGAGTATTAGACAATGTAACCAAGATTACAAGTATGATGAACAAGACATCTAAATGTACAATCAAATCTATATGAACTCACTAGATCAATGACTACTGGAGAGTCAAAACTAAAAATTGCAATAACTACAAACCTATCTCCACACTCTTAAATAAACTTAACATTGAATAATACTAGGAAAACACACAGATTCCTAAGGATCAACATTTGCAATATTAGGAAAGACTCCTGGTAAGGCAGTGAGAGTTAACGGCATACGTCAACGAAATTAGACATAACTACTTGAAATCAAATATATAATTACTTGCATTAATCAAATAGTCATCAAATTTGAGACCGTTCTGACTTGCTTCTGCCTCACTTCAAGCTTTAGAAAACGAAATAGCCTCAATTCATGCCTTGATTTATTCATTTTTAGCTAGTATTAAATTAATTCTAACAGCATCAAAATTGTTAATCCAAAATAATAATAAATCACCTTCTCAGTAATAATAGCCTCAATTAATACCTTGGATTCTCTCTCTCGTTCTCCCTCTCACAGATGGAACAATATCAGTGGAGGCGGGCGATATCTCTCTCCCTCTCTTGTTCTTCTCTCACAGATGGAACACGATCAGTGGAGGAGCGGCGAAAACCATGTATACTATAACAAAGGAAAAATATCATCAAAAGATCAGCACCGTACCCAATTAATTTATGAAGTTAAGTGACTTAAGTCAAATAAGTGATTTGCCACACAATACCGAACATTTACCAAAAAAAAAATTCATATCCATCCAACTCTTGCTGCATTGGTTCTATTGTATCCAACAGGAAAACAAAAGAAATTGAGATCACTCGGAAGTACTTCTAGCCATATAAAACTGACTTTGTCATCAACGTGTAGCTTCCATAGGTGCTTATGAAGGTAATTTTAGGTTCAATTGTCCTAGCATTCGCATTCCAGGCTTACACCAAGACATATCTCTCTTAACTTACTGAATCCAGATTTTCACATGCATATGCAACTCTCTCTACAGAAAAAAAAAAAAAAAGGCAAAAAGGATCCCCACCATGAAATACTCCCAAACAAAATATGAACAGTCTATTAGTTTTGCACATTCAAATTCTCGTTGAATAACAGAGCTGAAATAATTCTCAATCTCGAACTCACAGGGAACTCCGATTTTAATTTAATTAGTCATAGATACAATTGAACCTCAAATTCTAGAATTACCTTGAACCTTTAATTAGTCACACTACAACAGCTGAAAACTAGCAATACAATGTCGATATAACGGCAATGCAAGATCGATAATACAGCAGATCAAATCAAAGTACTAAAGAAAAAAGAGGGGTAATAATCAGAGCAAAATTACCAGAGACTCGAGATGCTTGTCAATTGAAGAAACCTCTTGTCGGATCTCAAGGCATCCGCCGCCGCAATGAATGCACAGTAATTCCCCACCGTCACCTCTTGCATCTGCCGTCGTATTCTCTCCGCATCTACTCTCAGCAACTCCGGTTCCTTAGAGATGAAAATAACACGACAGTTGCCTCAAATTCAAACTCGTGTAAACAATCAATCAATACAGGACTGTAAGAATACCTTGTGGAGGCGATCGAGAGTAAACGAGAGGAGTTCAGACACGTATGGCTGCTGTGCGGCGGAGGCAAGAGGAAGAAGATTCGCCGTCACCGTTGATTCGTCGGCGTTGGTCGGAGCCTCCGGCGACGCCATTGCCGTCATTTTGAAGCTCAGAATCTGATCTGTCTCAGTTGGAGATCTGAGATGTGGGTTTTTATCTAATGTTAATTTTAATGAGATTTCTCGTTTGGGTTTCTTTCGATTTCCCCTTTGGACCTGTATGATATTTTCAAGAGTACAGGGGGAGTTTTGATGTTTTAATTTTTAACCGAAAACAATTTTGTCCCCTGAGGTTGGTGATATTGTATTTCTGCACCTGGTTTCTATTATTGACTTTGTAACCTTTTTTTAAGGTCCCAGTGAATTGGTATCGGAAGACAAAGTGGGATAGCTCAAGTGGTTAGAGCACCACTACCTAGGCCTTAGGTCCTGTCATGGGGAGAGGAAGAAAATTACTAAAAATAAAATTAATAGTATCGGAAATTTATTTTCCAATACCAATGGTAAGTAGTGTCAAAAAAAATTAACTGATACAAAGTGGTATCAATAAGAAAATTATTAATCCTAAAAATAAAATTAATAGTATCGAAAATTTAATTTTCGATACTAATAATAAGTAGTATCAAAAAAAATTGATGCAAAAGAATAGTTGGTATCCATAGGAAAATTACTAATACTAAAAATAAAATTAATAATATCAGAAATCTAATTTTCGACACTAATAATAAGTAGTATTAAAAAAAATTGATACAAAAGAATATTTGGTATCCATAAGAATATTACTAATACTAAAAATAAAATTAATAGTATCACAACTTTAATTTCCGATACCAATGATAAGTAGTATCAACAAATTTATTTGATACAAAAAATAAGTGGTGTCAATAAAAAAAATACTAATACTAAAATAAAAATAATAGTATCGGAAATAAAGTTTCCAATAGTAATGATTAGTAGTATCAAAAATATTATTTGATACAAAAAATAAGTAGTATCAATAAATAAATTATTAATACAAAAATAGTAGTAGTATCGATAAAGTGATGGATGTTATAAAGATAATGGTATCGGATTTTAAATTTTCGATACAAATGATAAGTAGTATCAAAAAAGTATTTGATCCTAAAACTAAATAGTATCAATAAATAAATTTCTGATGCAAAAACAATATTAGTATCACTAAATAACGGATGCTATCACTACAAGAAAACTGCAATTTAGCCGTGAAAAAATTTGTCGCTAATTCTAATATTTTCGTCGCTAACGTGAGTTAGCGATGAAATAATTTTGTCGCAGGATTTGTTGCTATACGCCCGTCGCTAACGTGTTTGCGACAAAAAAAATTAATTTTATCGCAAATGTTTGCGACAAAAAAAATTAATTTTGTCGCAAATATTTGCGATGAAAATTTGAGTTTCATCGCAAAATATTAGTGACGAAAATTTGAGTTTCATCGCAAAATATTAGCGACGAAAAATTTAAGTTTCATCGCAAAATGTTAGCGACGAAAATATGAGTTTCATCACAAAATGTTTGCGAGGAAAATCAAACATTTGTCGCAAACACGTTAGCGACGGGTGTATAGCAACAAATCCCGCGACAAAATTATTTCATCGCTAATTCACATTAGCGACAAATTTTTTCGTGATAAATATTTTAATTTCGTTGCAAATGTTAGTGATGAAACCCATATTTTTGTCGCTAATATTTGGCTATGATATCCGATTTACGAATCATTCTCTAAACCCACTTTCGTACTCGACCAACCCAACCTGCACCCACACCCGACCCGACCCACCCCAACCGAACCAACTCAATCGTTCTCTAAACCCACTTCCGCACTCGACCCGTCCCGCCCCAACCCCCAACTCAACCCAACCCCAACCCCAACCCGCACCCACATACCCCCTCCCCCATTTTATTTAAATAAATATTTTATTTGATCTTGGTGGGAATTGATCCCGGGTGGATGGGCGCCCATAGCTGGGCGCCTACCACTCGGGCAGATAGCTCTTTGATTCAGTTTTTAATATTAATTATATATGTATTCAATTGTTACTAATTTAGTAGTTATTTTTACTCATTTAATAATTTATTTCACGTTTATTAATTGATTAATTTTTAACTTGTAAGTTGTAACAATTATATATGTATATATATTGTAATTTTTAAAACAATTCCAATTGTAATAAATCAATGTTACTTTAACAATTAAAAAAACAATAAATATTCAATCCAATCTTCATTCTCTCATCTTTATGTCCATCTTCATTTGCATCATATCATATTTATAAATATTTTTATTAACATTCATACTGATTTATAAGACATAAAATTTGGAGAATTATTAAACATTTAATTATATAAATCGATTTTCTTGATTTAATATGCATAATTGATTTAATATTAGCCATAAAATATAATTTTCATTGTTTTTCTTATTATTAACAACAAAATAAAATAATTTGTTAAAAGTGTAGCGATAAAATATTTTAATTTTGTTGCAAATATTAATTCCAAGAAATTAGCCACAAAAAATATATTTCATCGCAAAATAATAGTGACTAAATATAATTTTCATTGTTGTCCTAATTATTAACAACAAAATAAAAGAATTCGTTGTTAGTTTAGTGATGCAATATTTTTATTTCATCGCATAAAGTAATTTCAATAAATTAGCCACAACAAATTATATTTCATTGCAAAACTTTAGCGACAAAATAAAATTTTCATTGTTTTTCTGATTATTAACAACAAAATGAAGCAATACGTTGCTAGTATAGCGATGAAATATTTTAATTTCATCGCAAAAATTAATTTCAATAAATTAGCCACGAAAATTTATATTTCATCGTAAAATATTAGTGACGAAATATAATTTTCATTGTTGTTCTGATTATTAACAACAAAATGAAGCAATTTGTTGCTAATATAGCGATGACATATATAAATTTTGTTGCAAAAATTAATTTAAAGAAATTAGCCACAAAATTTTCAATTTCATCCCAAAATATTAGCAACAAAATATAATTGTCATTGTTGCTCTGATTATTAACAACAAAATGAAGCAATTTGTTGCTAATATAGTGATGAAATATATAAATTTTGTTGCAAAAATTAATTTCAAGAAATTAGCCACGAAAATTTATATTTCATCGCAAAATATTAGCAACGAAATATAATTTTCATTGTTGTTCTGATTATTAACAACAAAATGAAGCAATTTGTTGCTAATATAGCGATGAAATATATAAATTTTGTTGCAAAAAATAATTTCAAGAAATTAGCCACAAAAATTTCTATTTCATCGCAAAATATTAGCAACGAAATATAATTTTCATAGTTGTTCTAATTATTAACAACAAAATAAAGCAATTTGTTGTTGATATAACGATGAAATATATAAATTTTGTTGTAAAAAATAATTTCAAGAAATTAGCCACAAAAATTTCTATTTCATCGCAAAATATTAGCAACGAAATATAATTTTTATAGTTGTTCTGATTATTAACAACAAAATGAAGCAATTTGTTGCTAATATAGCGATGAAAAATATAAATTTTGTTGTAAAAAATAATTTCAAGAAATTAGCCACGAAAATTTCTATTTCATCGCAAAATATTAGCGACGAAATATAATTTTCATTGTTGTTTTGATTATTAACAACAAAATGAAGCAATTTGTTGCTAATATAGCGATGAAATATATAAATTTTGTTGCAAATATTAAATCTAACAAGTTAGCGACGAAAATTTATATTTCGTTGCTAAAAAATGATTTTAGCGATGAAATTTAGATTTGTCGTAAATTTTTTGTCGCTATTCCCCCTGTTTCTTGTAGTGTATAAATTTAATAGTATCAAAAAATATTTTTTTGATACCAAGAATGAAGGTAGTATCATAAGATTTTTAGTTGATACCAAAGGGTTAGATTTAGTATCAGAAAATGCAACAGATACAAATTTTCCGATATTAAAAACCTCTTTTTTTGTAGTGGTTGTGTTTAATGTTCCCAACACTCATGACAACATCAGAATTTGCCCTTCCTTCTTTCACTAACTCTTATCTTACGCTTGTTGTCTAATGATGTCCCCAGAGCAGTTAGAAGACGTGGGCAACACCAAGTCATGCCACTACGTGGGAGTGAGAAGTTATTAGACCATGGTATAACAAGTCCCTAAATTCTAGGAGTGGTGGAGAGAAGTTATAACCGCATGATCTCAAGGTTGAGGCGATCATGGGAGTTGATGGCAGTTCGTGAATGAAGCCTATAAATACAGAAGCTGCCCTCAACACAAGATACACAAGAAGAAAAGCTGAAATCGACTACTACTCTATTGAACGGCATATACGCTTCTAGTTAGGAATATCTTTGTTTCTTCTTGTAGTTCTTCACATTATTATAAACCCGAATAGTAGTGTGTTAGAACATAGTCTTATTTACTAGGTTGTGTGATTAGATCTATGAGGGAGATAGTTTCATAGGATCTTGTAAATCATTATACAGTACTTTCATAGTGTAATTATACACCTCAAAGAGGTTGTACTCGTTTCACTTATTTTTATATAGTGAACAGCGTAGATTATTTTATAATCTACGCAAATTTTGAATACTTCTATTTTCAGTACGTGCATTTTAATTTTCGTTGCATAGTGTTGTCTAGATTGTGCCAACACAACAGACAACATCTCTGATTTCGCACGCACACACACTTTCAAAATATTTACAAATATTTAAGAAATAAGGATAAACATAATGTATTATAAAGATGTATACATGTTAATATTATATTCCTAATAATCTTTGTACAATAATTAATGTTATAAATTAGGTGCGATCGAGAATATATTATTGAGAACATAATTTTGAAATACAGAGATGTAATCTTTTTCACGATAATAATGGTGGTGAAGCTCTCACTCTCTCCGCAATTTCTCCAATGGCATAATTGACGTGAACTCTATCTATTTCTTTGAAGAATTCTGGTTAATTTTTTGGGAATGACTTATGTGAAAATAGCTTAGGTGTAATTATGTGCAAATCAATTAAATAAGAAAAACAAATATACAATTTACACATAAATTATTTGCACAAAAGTGTTTGCAATGACTTATGTCTAATTATGTGCAAATCAAGGAAATAAGAAAAACAAATATACAAAATCTCGGTAAATTAAATTCGCGGGTAATCCGGGCCCAAAATCCAAAGCCCGCGAAATTAAGGCAACATTATTATGCATATAAGGCATCTCTCCCTTCTTTATTTTTCAATATTAATGCACCTCTCCCTTCTTTTTTTAATTTTTTACGTTTCTTCCCTTTAATTTTTTTTTTACTCTCTCCCTTATTTTTTTAATTTTCTTCCCTTTTAATTTTTTTTTTTACTCTGACTCGTTATTTTGCATACAAGTAACAAACAAAATACCAACACATTAATACACAAAAAAATTAAGATAGTATACACAAAATACTATGAGAGTATCACATATTTATGCATGTCAATATTTGACAAAATACCAAAATAATAACACAATATTAATGTGTGTTGCTGTTTTATATACTAATATAGCATTACTAGTGTAAGGCCCGCGTTTTACGCGGATTGAAATAAATTTTTAATATATTTAATTTTAATTTATTAATTTCTTAAAATATACTGTACTATGTAAATTTATTTATTATATTAAAAGATAAAGAATAAAATGGTGTAGTAATATATATTAAATTATTTATATAAAAAAATAGTAATAGAAAAGATAATTATAAATTTATTTATAAAAAAAATTAATGTAATAAATTATAAATTGCGATTTTTTTTTTGTAAACAACATTTATTGTACCTTCACAAATTTTTTTCATATGTTCGCCTGTAACATGTAAACTAATAGAATATAGTTAACAAATAATTAAATTTAACAAACCACTATACCTTAACATTATAATTGAGTTTTAACCACTTAATGAACATACTTAAGTGATATAAGTATATAACCGTTCAAAATCTGAATTATCAGTTAACTCGACTACTTGAACAAATTCGAAACATTGATTCAAATAAAATGAATAAACACAAACAAAAAATATGTTCAACACTGTGGCCAAGGCACCTTCTTCAAATCAACTACGTTTTATTTCAATTCATTCATTTCAAAATCGACTCTTCATTCTCCTATGCTTCAAATATATGTGTAGAACATGAAAAGTTCCTCTTTTAAAATAGTATGCCCACGAAATTACTTTGCCAAAAAAATTATGTCAATTGTTTTTATGTGGCGTAATACGCCATTCGATTTGAAAGTGAAATCGAAACACCGAAATAAAACTCTTTCAAAATCGAAAAAAAAAATCTACTCTAAAAATTCTATTTTTATTCTTTTAAAATCGATCAACATAGCATCAAAATGTGAGTGTAGATGAGCTTCAAAAACCACAAATAGCATAGATATCGGACTACAATTAAAAAATGATTGTAAGTTTCACTAATATTTATATTTTTTTAATATAATTCTTTCGATTTAATTTTTAATTTTTGTATAGAAGAACATATAAAGTGGTATAGCTTTAAAATTGGTTAAATTTTGAATGCCCTAGTAACTTTTTTTTTTCATTTTTTGAATACTGATTTTCCGATTTTTTATGATGTATTTTTAATTAACAAAACTATAAAACTAATATACGAATTAGACAAATTAAATGAAGTTAAAGAGATATAAATGTATGGTATAAATATGTTGTAAATATTAATTATAATTAATTGTGTACATTAATTAGAGAAAATTAATTTAAAATTATGGAGCAAAATACTTATATATGATAATTTCGACGCAAACGTTTACATGATCAAGTTAAATATATATAGCAAAATTTTAGTGGAGTATATTATTTTCATATAATTTGGTTAATTTTTTAACATTATAGAAAATTGTATCTAAAGAATATAGCAACTAATCAGCTCAATTTATGAAATAGTAAGTTTTCAATATATTAATGTGCAATTAAACTTTTATGTGATTGGTCATATTTTCCAAAGATCTAGTTGCAACGTTATAGATACATTTACTTGATTGTATCCTAATAGATACATAATTTTAGCAACCTAATAGATACATATATAATTTTACACCATACCGCTTTTACAATATAGTTATAATTATAATTTTAGCAACGTAATAAATACATAATTTTATAGTATTAAATTTTGATTCACATCGCTATTAAATTTTTAATTGTAATTAAATTCTTCGAAATTTAGACACTTAATTTTTAATAGAATTAAACAAACTTTTAATTAAAATTACTTTTGATTTCTTAACAGAATTAAAGAAAGACTTAATTTCCATTTTATATTTATATTATGGTTTGAATAATTAACTACATCTTTAAATGCATTTTTTATTAAAAAATTGAGAATAATTTTTCTAATTAAGTGCTTCGAAAAAACTTAAATTATGTTTGTTGCATGGAACATGAGTAAGTTTCATTCATTTATGGAAATCAATTTTATTAATATGATCCTATAAATTATACTCCCTCTATTTTTTAATAAGTGTAATTTTAATTTTTTTCAACAAATTAAAATTATAAATTGTGGTCGATATCACCCTTCATTAATTATAACTAATTTTAATATAGAAATTTTGTTAAATTTTGTTTGATAAAGAATGTAGTTAAAAATGTAGCTTGTATTCATAAACCAAATTAATTTTGGTATAAACAATTTTTGTGGAATTTATTAATGAAAAATATTTATGGTAAATGAACAAGGATAAAATAGTCAAAATTAAAGAAAAAACCCTAGAATGACACTTATTTTAAAATTAGTTAAAAAGTCAAAGTGACACTTATTAAAAAAATGGAGGGAGTACTATAATTTAGAATTAATGTCATGATGGAATAGATAACCGTTTCATTACATTTTTCATATAAATAGATAACCGTTTTCAATTTAATTATATTAATAATATAATTAATTATATTTTTTTAAATTCAACATTAATTTAGGATATAACGTATATATTAAATGCAAACTTTTTCGAGAGGGTTGAATTGAAGAATTCAAACAATATTTGAAATCAATAATTATAAAATTATACTATTACATCAAAATTATTAATATATACTCCATCCGTTCAATTTCATTATTCCCACTTTTCTTTTTTGGTTGTCCAATTTTATTATGCCCATACCCTTTTTGGAAACAATACTATTCATACTACTTTATCTCCACCCTTCTACCATCACTTATTTACTTATTTTTCCATTCACTTTATTAATAAACAATCATTTATTTACAAATGGACCCCACAATACCCCATCATACCCTCAACTTATCTACTTTATGAATAAACTAATCAATATTCATTAAAACCCGTGTCCGGAGAAGTGGGCATATTAAAATTGGACGGAGGGAGTAGTTTTTTTATTCATAAATCTATTTTTCCCCTACTTGTGATATGCTTGATAAATTGAAAATACGCTTGAGATCGGAATATCATAGTAAATTTTAGAAACTTCAAACATGAAAGTTAAAAGAAAAGACAAAGACAATATTAGAGATCTAAAATAAATAGATAAAAAAAAACATCAATGTTTCAATTAACACACCATCAACCGATGATAACAAATTTGAATATATGTATGAAATTCATACCTGAATAACGATTACAATTAAAGATCAACGAAAAAAATATACATGAATTCGATGATGTGAAAAAAGTATGAAGAATGTTTCTCATGAGTGTCACTGTGAAATTGATGGAACCCTCTTGGAGAAACACCATAAGGAAAAAAATCGACCATTTAAACTTATGGAGCCTCTCTCGGAGAAACATAGGATGAGGGACAACTTCCAATTGACATTATTCTTAACACTTTTAACAAAGTTTGTGTCATTCACTACATACATAAGCTTGATGAATGTTTAAGGAAAATGTGTGAATTGTATAGAATGAAAGACATAAGCTCCTATTATATAGAAAATTGAATTAAGATCTAATGGTTAAAATTAAACAAAATGAATGGTTAAGATTAAAGGAAAAAGATGAAATGGATGAGGATGAAAGAATTTTGAAATGAGAGAATTTAGAGGAGAGAGGTTGAGGTAGAGGGGGTGAGAATGTGTCACAACAAAAGTTTGTAAATATATATATATATATATATATATATATATATAAATCACAAATTTTATGTAAATAGTATTACACTGTTACATTTAACAGTATTACATTATTGCAATTGACAGTATTACGAAGTGAAAACCAAAATATTTATCACTAGATCATTAATTCTCTTCATCTATAACCACATTATCCTCTAGCTATTTTACCATACCCTCATTCTTCTTATACATTTCGTGTCTCTTTTTTTCATCACATGTGCATATTCTCTTAACAATATCACGCCTGAAAGGCATAAAGTTTTACAGAATAAGAAACGTGGTATTATAAAAGAAAAATATTAAAACATTTGAGAATTCTACACTTTCAGCAATTTAGGGGAGTCAGGCTCATGTTGTTTGCAAAGCAATTCATCAACTTAGCACAAATAAATGCAAACAATACTGAATGAAGTACTAAATTATTCTACATCTCAACATACCTAGACAGTAACACAAGAAATACCTAGACAGTATCATACAAAAAACCAATTATTTTTACCAAATTGAATGTGTGAAAACAAAGGTATATGACAAGAAAAACTCAATTGTGTATGTGAATTGAGGGAGAGTGCTGAGTAAGCCCCTCACTTCTGGTGGAGACATCTCAGAGATATACATGGGAACAAATGTAATGGCTAACCCAATTCCAAAACCATCCATCCGCCTTGCAAAAGCAGCAGATACATAGGGAGACCAGAGCATTAACAAACCACTCACAAAAATAAAACGCAAATGATAACATTAGTATTGGACGGCGGCCCATCGAAGCCGAAATTCCGCCGGAGCACATAATGATTAATGTGGCTCCAATCAGTGGGGAAGCCACTGCTAAGCCCTGCATTGTAGGTTTATCCTCCCATCTAAATTTCCTTTTTATATAAATCATAACACCTGAATTTTTAATTCGATTTGCACATATCAATTCTACATGAAATTAATTACTAATTAAGATTTAAGAAGGAATAATTATACCAGCCATGGTGGCGTAATCACATCCTTGTAAAAAATTGGCAAGTGCAGCCACAACGGCTACAACCACAGACGCATTCATCTCATTTTCAAACAATTGATAGAAAATAAACCTGCTACAATTGACCTAAAAACAAAAAATGAACACTTGATTTATAGTAATAAAAAGACAAAAGACGAGGCAAATTGAAATCTAAATGGATCAGAAAATTACAATAGATAAGAGATCTGTATATATTTATTAATGGAGGGATTGAGCTGGGGGCCAGTGTATATATGGGGCGGTTGTTGGAGATTCTGGTGCCGTTTCGATAGAGGTAAGGGAAGGTGATCTTGAGGGTCGAATCGGCGAGAATGGGAAAGTTGCGGGGGTGGAGGGTTGGAGAAAGAGGGAATGAGGGGAGAAATATAATAAATTAAATTCAGATCCAAAATAAATCATAAGGCGAATAAATAGGTAAATGAGTATTTTACACATAATTACACATAAACTATGCACAAAAGTTTTTGCTGAAAATAACTTATGTGTAATTATGTGCAAATCAAGCAAATAAGGAAAATAAATATACAATCTACACATAATTACACATAAACTATTTGTATAAAAGTTTTTGCGTAATTTTTTTTTTTTTTATGGAAATAAATGTTAAGGTTGATGACGGTGAAAAATGCAGTAGGTTAATAGTAGAACTTTGGTTAGAAGAACAACAAAGTTTTTTTTCTTCTCTTCAGAGTCTTCTGAGAGAATCCGTTGAAATCTCTAGTTTTTAGAAGAGATTTTGGATAGTGTAATTTATTTATATTTTTGGAGGAGAATCCAACAAAATCCATAGAGTATTAAAATCTATAAATTGTTGAATACCCAAAGATTTTTAAGACTTTTTAAAATCCGTATTGAATACCTCAAAATTTTGAAAGACTTTTGAAAATTCGGATTGAATACCCCCAGATTTTAAAAGTCCAAAAAAATCCAACAAAATCTCAATTGAATACACCCCTTAGACTACCTAGGTTTTGTTACGAATTCTTCTTTTTATACTCCCTTTGTCTCAAGGGAATTGACACTCTTGAAATTGCACATTTTCAAAGAAAAGGTAAAAATATAATTAATGTTTTGAGGGTAATTTTATCATTTTTTATGAATAAAATAAAGAGAAATGAGCGTGTGAAAAACTAATGACATATAAATAAATATAAGTATATTTATTTTGAAGAGGAAGATTATAATTTTTTTTTTAAAGTATGTAAATTTCCGTGGATGATATAGCAAATTTTAATATTTTAAAATTAATTATTATTTATATTTCCTCTGTCCCTCGTTAAGTTATTTATTTTTATCTTTTTGGATATTCTTTATTAAAAAGTTACTTTTTTCAATTTTTATCAACATCCCAAGCTCTCTCTACATTTTCTATTAAATACTACTTCTTACGTTTCGTCATAAGCTTTCATATTTTACTTTTTGCACAAAGATTAAATAATATAGTATAAAATGTGTAGTGGATATATAGTTTAAAATAAGTAAATGAAAAGCATAAATATGACGGGACTGAGAGAGTATATTTTTTAAAATATACTTCATTCGTTAATTCACCAAAAGAAATAAATAAAATAAATAATGTAAAAGTATTTTGGGGTACATTTATAATAAAGTGGTTTTTGTGAGTAAAATTGAGTGGCAAATTGAATAATTTGACGGTGGATGAAGGATAAAGATAAAATTATATTTTCATAAAAAATATATATATACTTTTAATGAGTGAACATACATGAATGACGTAAATAAGTATTTTCACAAAAGAGAGATATATATAAAGTAGAAAGAGTCCATAAAAATGAGAGGAGGATTCTTTCTGGTAAGGCCCCACAAGCACATATGTAGGAGAACAAAAGAAACGATTGAAAAAGATGAAAAAATTGTGAGGTGAGAGATAGAGGTACATGAATAGTGTAGGGCCCACAAGCACATCTGTTTTTTTTTTGTCACTTATTTCTTGGTTAGTGCCAACAATTTGACTCTTTCTGTCAAAGTCATGGAAATAACTTCAAATCTACATCTCTTTATATTCAAACACATGCCTGCGTTACTTATCAACAGTACGTACCCCTAATTTTTTAAAACTAAAATAATTGTAGTAGATAATTAATTAAAACAAATCAATAAAGTATATATATGGCTGGTCCTAAAATTGTAATAATAAGAAAATTACCTTAATCCTAACGAAGAATATATAGTACTGTACAACAGTACAAAGATCATCTATATATGTCCTCCTGAGGTGACAATGTATTGTACTGTAGCTGTGTCCTTACATATTTCGCATGGGTGAATACATTTTTTACTCTTAATCTCTCCCGCTAAAGTTAATAAATCATTTGAATATTAAATTTTTTAGATATATAAAGTAGAAAGTAAATGTTGTATTAGAGTATTTATAGAATAAATATTTTAATTTATATATGAAAGTGTACATGGGAGTATCAGTTTTGATTTTTGTTGTTTAAGTTTTTCGATTTTGAAATTGGTTCTCTATATTTACCAAACTTAAAATTTTAATTATTTAAGCAGTAAATAGCAGTAACCCATTTGATCTGATAATGGTGATATGTTAGATAATGCAGATGATTTTGATAGTACATAATACCCATATAGCGACAATCAAGATCGTAAGCGCATGGTCAATCTTTATTTCAAGCTAAAAATAACATATGTTTGTAGTAAAAAAAAAAAAAAAAATCATGATTTGTAAATATAGATGACTATTTTTAAAGTCGATTCAAAATTTAGAGGAAAAAAAAAAAAAAAAAAAACTCTTACACCTTAGAGGAATAAAAAAAATGTATTTACCTTATTCCACATGCAGCTGGTTATTTTAGTACTAGAATTATATATATTTATATCTCAAATAAAAAATATTGTGAATTTTATACGTATATGATGGAATAAGTAAAATATTTACTAACCATGCACATACAGATTCTTTTCAGTATAATTTTTTTTTTTTATTCATTTTTATTCGATATATTGCTTTTAACTTTATATTGTAAATTAATGCAACATTCTGTTTTCTCTTTTAAAGAAAAATAATGTTAATATATTTTTCTAGTTTGTTTTTAAGATGTTTTTGCTTATATATATTTCTTATTAATGTCAAGATTTCAACTCCAAATAACATGAAAACAAACGTCTTCAAATTAATTAATGTCAATGATGATACATTTAATAATACAATTTTAAAATGATATTAAATATTAATTTTTAATATGGGAAAATTGCACTTTTAGTCCTGTAAGAATGAAGTTAAATCACTTTTAGTCCTGTAATTCAGAAATGGTCCTTTTTATTGCACAAATGGTCCTGTTCGTTAAATAATTAACGGAAACCGTTAGTTGCTGAAATTGAAGGGAGATCAAAGTGTGTGAATGCAGAGAATTTTTTTATTTTTTCAATCAAAACAAGGAGCACCAACAATGCCCCAAAAAATACAGTCCCTTACCTACAACTTGAGAAAAACTAACAGCAATAAAATACAAAGAGCTACAACAATGCCCCAAAAATCTTATTCTGGATGTCATCTTTATCTGAATGTCTTGAACACCATCCATCTGCGTTTGGAGTCCAAGACCAAGTGTCTTCCTCCTCAAATCGTTTAATGCACCTGCCAACAAAATTACATAAACCATTAATCAAACTTTCCTCTCAAACGAATAAATTCCTGCATCAATTCCACACAAAACTACAAATCCCCCTTCCCAATTAATTGTATTCAACACTAAATTATTAGGATCGGACTCTATGCTAAACAACCTAGGAAAATAGGGGATTTGAGACGATGGATTAGCAGCAAACAAGAAAGAAGAATAAAGTATTAAATGAACAATTTTCTTGAAGAAATGAATAAATCAAAAACCTGATCGATTGTCTTGCAATTTTCAATAAAAAACCTTAATTTTCAGCATCAACCTAGACATAAAGGTGCTGATGAAGAAAGAAAAAAAAACAGGGGCAAAAAATATAGGGGCTGTTGAAGGTCTCATTTCTATTTCAGGGGCGAAAAAAAAAACAGGGGCAAAAAAACGAAGGTTTCATTTCTATTTCAAAATAAAACTCCAATTATTCATAAACAGGGGCAAAAACCCTAAACACATTCGATTTTCACGGTAAAAGAAGTGGAAAAAAAGGCAATTTCAGAAAATGAGAGGAGTGAAAAAACAAGAATTGTTTCAGAAAAACGCAATAAACACAAATCGCTCAAACTTACTATGTGGAGGAGGTTGCGCAACCCTTGCTTTCCCTGTTCGCAACATTTCACTGACCGCGATTTGGAAGTTTCAGACGCGATTTCTGGGTTTCAAGCAATTTGTGGGTTCCCGATTTCGATCAGGTTCGATTTTTGTTGGAAGATGAGTGTTGCTTTTGGGAGTTTCAACCCTGATTTTGGGTTTACAATTCTGGGTGCGATTTCTTCCGGGTGTAATTAACGGGCGTGTGAAAGTCACGCAGTTTCAATCCGTTAAAACTGACGGAAAAATATTGTGGGACTGAAAGTGTATAAAAAAGGACTAAAAGTGATTTGGCCTCATTCTTATGGGACAAAAAATGCAATTTTCCCTTTTTAATATACTTGTATCATTTAATAAAATAAAATATACATATTTATAATTTTTTTAGAAAGAGAAAAAAATTATTAAAACATTCTCCCATATAAAAAAATAAAATAAAAAATAAAACAGATTGCTTGAAAAAAATAAAATAAGAAGCAAATTATTTGTCATTGTATTTGCATTTCATCCTCAAAAGGCTACACACAACTCGATCAACCACACCCATCGAGTTCAAAGAATTATGTTGTCCGGCGATTGCATGCTCGATAGGTTAAAGATGAATTCAACTCTGACTATAAATCTTTCAAATCTTCAACACAACAAACCAAAACAATAAAAACGAAAAGAAAGAAAAATCGAAGAAATTAAATCACACAATTGAAGCACGGTTTGATCGACACATTTTTTAAGAAAAGTGAATTTAGTGGTAGGTGATGTAAGATAAAGTAGGGGTATTTTAGGTAATTTGATGAGGTGTAAAGTAAAATGTATGTAAAAAAATGGTGATAATTTTGAAAATAAAATGATGTTGAAACGTGCAAATAAGGAAAATGTGCAAGTAATTAGGGGACGAGGGAGTATATTAGAAACCACAATAAATTAACGTGATGAATATCGCATTTAAAAACCTGAAGGAGAGGAAAAAAAAGTTGGACTGGAATTAGTCCCACACATGCAATTAAATTTCATTACATATATAATAAATTTTTATTTTTAATCTTGACCCCATAATTTCAATCTTCGCTCGACCTTTATATTAGTACCATGAGGTCCATGATCATATAAAAATTGACTTTTAAATTCATTATCTCTTAATTTGACAATAAAACACTTTTAATTTTCAACTTAAAATACGTACATCTTTTAAATCATAGTAATATTTTATTACTATACATTATTAATTAAGAGTTTCATACCCTCACAAATCAAAAGAGTATGTTTGTTTTGAGATTATATGTAAGATGGGAAAAATCCGGATGGAGAAATTATGATAAATATTGATTATGCGTGTTTATTTAGGGATTTTGAGTAGGATATGATATAATTTTATGTCAAATCAATTGTGTAAGAGTGAGTGATGTTGTATTATAATAGTATGTAATGTAACTTTATGTCAAATCAATTGTGTAAGGATGTATGATGTTACATGTATTATTATAATAGTATAATATATATATGTATGTATTATTAGGGGTGAATGGAGTTGAATGGTAAAATTCGAATGTAAAATCACGAACTAGAATAGGATGGGGGACGTTACGTACTCCATCCGAACGTGATAGTCCCAAAACGCTAAATGTTTGAAACAAATTTGAGAGGTTGGGATTTTATTTTATTGGTAGAATTAAAGTTGGAATTAATGTTTGAAATGGCCAGCGAGCCCCCACCCCCAATCGCATGCATGCAGAAGAGTTAATGGTCTGGTCCCCTACACAGCTCGAACCTTTTCACATGCAGCAGCAGCTTCACGACAAACCTTCAATAAAACAAGTCTAAATCAACTTTTTCTCAGTGCTTTGATGAGAGCTTTTCACACATCGAATCCACTCTATTTTATCCCCCCGCTTCTAAATGCTCATTTTCCAAACTCTAATTTCTTCTTCTTTTACTTTTACTTACAATTAAAACTGTCGGTTTTAGTTAGAAATCAACGGTTACAATTTATCGAAAAATGTAATTGGAAACGAACCGGAATGGAGCTAGCCAGTTACGATTTTGGTTCAGCCAGTTATTATTACTCCCTTCGTCCACGAAAACCATATCTCTTTGGCTGGGCACATATTAAAAAAAAAAAAATAGATAAAGTAAAGGTGTCGTGAGGTTATTAATGTGATTTAAGAATAAAATGACTGTTTCCATAAAAAGAAATGAACATACTTTTGGTGGACATATAAAATATTATTTTTTGTTTTTCCACTCCATTTTCACTTGTTTTTTATTTATTTTAACTAATTTTTTTTTCTTCAGAAAAATACATTTCTAGAATTTAATACAAATTATACAACTTACAAAAATCTCAATTTAAAAATTTACAAGTTACGAAAATAGAAGAATTGTGTATATAAAAAAATTAAAATGATAAAATCGGCGGTTTGCCCGGTTAATCGCCAAACTGGCGGTTCAGAAAATCAGGAACCAAAACTGAACCACCATTTTAAGGTTTCGGTTCGATTTTCGAACCGAACCCGACAATTTCGAATCGGTCAATTCGTTCGATTTCAATTTGCGCATGTCTACTTTTTACATATACATTCTTAGACTATATTTATCAACAATCCTATACGACTCAACCTCTTATTAAATAATTCATTTCTCTCTTCTTCATATGCAACCTACTACTTCTCCTTTTTTATACATTATCAACAATCTAACGCAACCTAAAAATATATTATTTTTCCATTATTTATTAATTACATAATATCTATAATTAATTTTTATTATATTAAAAAAATATAAGAAATATATTAAATTATTTAGCATTCATAATTTATAAATTATAATAAAAAAAATACCATACACTTAAAAAAAACAATCTTAATAATAAAATTAAAATGACAAGAGTTGGTAATTTGGAATCCAATATTGTAAATAAATAAATTAAATTACAAATAGATGCATTAAATACAATAATGTAAAAAATATAAATGACATATTTAATTATTTATGCCGAATTTATTGTTGTATATGCTCAATCAAGTCATGTTTAAGAGCGATATGAGCTTCTCTATTGCGAGTTTGAATAATTTGAGGAGTTTGAAAAATAATTTGAATAACTTGAAATCATATATGATAGAAAATGATTATGTAAAAATTTAGATTGAAAGAGAATATAGGGAATATAAGATTGTGATACAAAACATATCAATATTGGTCTCTATTTATAGAAAAAAAATTATGATTTTAGAAAAAAAATTATGATTTTGTTATAATTAATAATAGTATTATAAAGTTGGACATCTCCCCTTAGAGAATTGGAGATTGAAAATAAAGATGGACACATTTAGCAACAGAAGAATCCAACTATTTTTTAGCATGTTTTTTTTTTTTTTTTTTAAATCAGGTAAATATATTTTCTATACAATTCGAAATAGCATTTCATTTCCTACTTCTACGTTAATTACCGACGTCACAGGCCACGTACGTGTAGTGTGTATAAAATGACACAAACGCTTGGGGACAGAACTAGATAATTAGCCTTGGGCCTCGCCTACTAATATTTAAATGAATTTAGGTGGGGACTTGGCAGATTCGGATGGGATGTGGAGAATTTAATTTGAATTTCGTCGTAATTTGTAATGAAAACGTTAACATTCTTTCTCTCATTTTTTTTTTTTTAGGGTAATGAAAAACATTCTTATTTTTACATTCTTCTCCGTTGGCATCTAGTAGCCCTAGAGCTCTATGTGATCTTTTGATAATTAGTGCAAATTTTGTTTAATTGAAACTCTTAACAATCTTCCCTATGTTACCCTAGTTTTATGAGGTCCTTCTTGTAGCCGAGATTTATATAAGTAAATATTCCCTTGCAACTATCAATCGCTCCACGTGTTGTGACACAACTTATGTTGAATCCGCTTTCGATTTGCTTCTCTTGAGCACGAGAATTGAATCACATGATTAATATCGATCAACCATGTTGTGGTACTGATTGTTGGACACGGTGAGACTAACATTCACACAGACCAACACAATTTTATGAATTCCTCTCAAATCACCACGAGTCAATAACACCACGTGTTATGTGATGTCCTTCTAGTAGTTGAGGCTTATTTACGATTTTACTAGTTACCACCATCAACTGCTCTATGCATCGCAACACGATTTTTGTTTCCTAGAAATTTACTCTATAATGTCAAACACTTAACCTTATTGTTCTTTAATTTCACAATAGGAACTCTTGTTGTTGGTATGAGTAGTACCACTTAATTCCTTTTTAAATTGTTCCTACTCCAGAGCTTCATGATCTTTAGGTAGAGACTTTGTCTGATCGAAAGTTCAAATATATATATATATATATATTATACACAATACATATATAAATTTTAATATATATATATATTTCACTTAAAAAAAAACTTGCACGTGAGAAATGGCCAGGGCTAAATAAAAAAATTAAAATGGTGTGGGGCAAGAAATGGGCAAAAAAAAAAAAAAAAAAAGGGTGAGGGACTGAGGGTTAGTGAGTGTTTTGCCCTCACCTTTTTTAGGCATACAAAACGACAACGTTTTGCATTAGAAAAAAACATCAATCTTTTTTTTTTTAAAAAATATACTTATAGTATTTAAAAAAATATTTTAAAAGTTTTTTCTAGAGTCAGGCTGGACGGTAGATCTTGAGGCCCAAGAGAGAGCCCAACTTAATCTAAGCTTAGTCCTGGTCCGGACCGGGCCAATCTAGCCCAACACGGACCCGACTCAATTCGAAGGAAATATACATTCCCAACGGGCCCGACCCAACTCGGTCTGACCCATTTGACAATTTTAAATACTCCTTCCGTCCGCCTATAAGTTTTTCGTTACTTTTTGGTACATAGATTAAGAAAAGTGATTAAATAATAGCTATAGTACAAGTGATGTGATTGGAAGAAGGAGAGAGATAAAGGGAAAAAGTAAGATATAAAGTGATGTTTAAGAAAAAATATTTACCAAAAAGGGTATGAGAAGCTTATAGACGGACGGACCAAAATGGTAAAATGGAAAGCTTATAGGCGGACGGAGGGAGTATATATGACATTTTATAATTAAATATTTTTATTTATTTTAAATTAAAAGGATATATTCGTAATTATTTATTTAATAATATAATTTATTAGTAGGGTGATGTAGTGCGATTGTATTTTGTATAGGACAAACACACAAATGTAAAGTGCAATTATATATAATCAAATTTATATGTAAGATCAACGATTCAATGTTATTTGAAGCATTATTTATTGTAAGGCAGTAGAAAAAATGTGTCACCCTAGATAAACCCTGCAAACTTTTGAAGGACATTGGAAGTAATAGAATTTCTTTCTAACCAGATTCCATTCACACAAATCAAACATAAATTTTCTATTGATGAGGTTTGACCGAATTTTTTTTTATTCTTTTAATTTGTATTTACCTAATTAACCACAAGCCGAAAACAAAACAAACTCAAGTGATGTGAAAGTACATTTATTTATTACTGAAACAAAAAAGGAAACACTGTTCATAACAGGAATCATGCAATAAATGGGATGGGTGGTATGAAAGTAAATTCTATATATGTAAAAGAATGTAAAAAAGGTTGAAGCATAAAATCAAGAAAGTAGGTGTCCATGTAAATACTACAAATTAACATGCAGTAAAAAGAAATAGTAAAAATAGCCTTGGGAAATCAAGTGGCAGCAATGCTCTTGTCCTCATGTCTTTGCAGCTTCAATCAAACTTCAGCACTTTGTCTATTCTATCCATGTACTCCTTTTGTTATCTTTTGGGTTTCGCAACAATGTCAGTGACCCTTTTCAAAGTCACTTCTCTGGTCCGAATCCATGGCCTCCCTTCATAAACTCTTGTCCGATGATGGATTTCCGCGCCCAAAATCCAACAATAAAAAAGTCAAGTTCAAAAGAAATCAAGAATCCGATCACTCTGTTGCACTCCCCATCTACATCTGCCATGATCGCCGCAGCTTCGACTCCTCGAGGCAACGGTCCGACAAGGCCCGTTCCCTCAAGGGCTCGTCCTCGACCAGGGACGAGCCCGCGATTGACGACGTGGCTATCAAGGCCATGGTTGCTATCTTGAGTGGCTACGTTGGCAATTACTTGAAGGACAAGAATTTCAGATTGAGCATTCGAGAAAAGTGCTTTTCTTGCTTCAAGAAAGGTACGGACAAGGAGCTTCTTGCTCACATGGAAATGGGAATTCAGAGCATTGAAGAGATGGTTGTTTTGAAAAGAGAGAATATGGATTTGGATTCATTGCAGAAATCAATCAAGGTTATGAACATTGTTGCATCTCTTGATTCAGACAAAACTTTATCAGCTTCCGCTAATCTTTACTTGTCAATCATCTACAAAATTGCGAAAAACGACAGGATTTCAGCAAGGCATTTGCTCCAAGTGTTTAGTGATTCCCCTTTTCTTGCTAGAAAGCATCTTCTTGTTGAGCTTTGGGACCACTTTTTTCTTCCTCATCTTCTTCATCTCAAGATTTGGTACAACCAAGAGCTCGATTTCGTTGCGAATTCGGACAAGGAGAGAAGAATCAAAGCTCTGAACCAGCAGTATAATGAACAAATGGATATTGGTACAGCTCTGTTTGCTAATTACTACAAAGAATGGCTTAAAGTTGGAGCTCAAGCACCCCCTATTCCTACAGTCCCCCTGCCTTCAAAATCGACACATTCGCGCCCGCGAAGGAAATCCACAGAGTCTTCTGCCAGTAGTAAATCATTGTAAGTTTGCATCTTCATTTAATCTTGAATTATATAATAAAATTTCAATCTTTTTTCAAAAACCCATTCTTGCTAATAGGTATCAAGCTGTTTTTGGCCCTATCTCCAAGGATGATGGATCTTCAAGAAATTTATGGGATTTAGATGCAGAAGCAGAAGGAGATTCCAAGATTTCAAATCATGTTGAAGTGAGTATATATATAACCAACTCTATGATTTATCTTATACAAATTGAATTTAATTTGTTGGAATGTCTTGAAAACTAGATTGCAAGTTTATCAGTGTTAATTTTCTGTTTTGGGCTTGATTCAGATTAGAGAGTATATTCCTAATATTAGTTTTTCTATTTTGAGCTTATTTTTCTAGGCCAATTTTGGTTAAGTAGCTAACACATTGTTAGTGAACCTAACATGATTAATCTTACAAGTTATTCAATTTTTAACAGAAGAAATCTGATAAGCATAGAAGAAGATCAAGTCAAAGTTCCAGGACTCAGAAATCAGCAGAGTTATGGCAGGACAATCAAAAACCGGATTATTTCCGGTTCTTAGGTTGCCGGTCCGACTCAACAATGACAAGTTACATATCTAACAATGAGAAGAAAATCAAGAATGATAATGAAGATATCCGTCTCTTTCAGACAGATAGAGCCATTGCCACGGTGTGTTCTTCCCAAAGTCTCACTGATTGTGAGACGGCAGTGCGTAAAGTTACGGAAGCATGGCTGAATTCTCGTGACGATCCAGACATTGAAACCTCGTTATCCCAGGCTTCAGTCATACAGGGGATACTGGAGGTTCTGTATGTGTCGAATGATGACGAGGTTTTGGAACTAGGAGTCTCGATTTTGGCTGAAATCGCGTCTAAAAGTGAGACGAACAGGCGAATCATATTGCATGCGGATCCAAATCTTGATATTGCAATGCGGCTTATGAGAAGTAGCACGATTTTCTTGAAAGCTGCAGCTCTGCTATATGTGTTGAAACCGAAGGCAGAAGATATGGCGTCGATTGAGTGGATTCCGTTAGTCCTTAGAGTGTTGGAGTTTGGCAATCAGTTGCAGATTTTGTTTAGTGTTAAGTGTAGCCCTCGTGAGGCCGCGTACTACTTCCTAAACCAGCTTCTTACAGGATATGACGAAGACAGGAACTTAGAGAACGCGAGGCAGCTCGTTTCGTTGGGAGGATTGAGCTTGCTTGTAAAAAGAATGGAAGTAGGGGATACTTTTGAGAAGTGCAAAGTTGCTTCTGTGCTTTGTTTTTGCATTCGGGCAGATGGAAGTTGCAGACATTACTTAGTGAAGAATCTGAAGAAAGAGTCTGTTTTGTCCTTGCTAGTTCTTGAGAAGAAATCAAATCCTCAAGGGCATTCTGTTGAATTAGTCACAGAATTACTCTGCCTTAGCAGGTAATTCACCTTTTGTGAACAAGTGATTTTGTTCCATTTTGTAGTGATAATTGCTAAGTTTCTTAGTTCTCTTCATTGTTCAGCAGGAGAAACCAGAGAATAGAATACTTAACTGGACTAGCAAATGGATGGAACGGGATAAACGCGCTGCAAATCTTGTTGTTACTCCTCCAACGAGCGCGACCAGAGGAACGGCCCATTGTAGCAGTTCTATTGCTGCAGCTAGATCTTATGGTTTGACCTCTAGAGACCTTTCATTATTCATACAATGTGTGCAATTTATCGAACTGTTTGTTGCTGTCCTTACAGGGGGATCCTTTCGAGCATAGCGTGTACAGAGAAGAAGCAGTAGATGCATTAGTGAAAGCACTAGATTGTTGGGTGTTTGATGAAAAGATTCAGGAGCAATCAGCAAGAGCTCTGTTGATTCTGGGAGGATACTTTTCTTACACTGGAGAGCCTGAGATTGAGAAATGCCTATTGAGAAAAGCTGGATTCCAAGAAAACACAGACAACTCCTTCTATGGACACTTCAACTCGGTAAGTCGATTTCTTACCAAATCAGCAAAGTCTTATGTAAACCAGTTTTACAATGCACCTAATTTGAATTTTGTGTATGTTTGACATTAGTTATTAAACTTGTAATTTTCGTGCTTGGTGCTGTGTTTTATGCACGATCGAGGATCTTTCATTGACGTCGTCTAATCTATATTAAAAAAATTCCATTACAGAACGACAAAGATAAAATGAGTGAGAATTGGGAGAGGAAAGCAGCAATAGTACTGCTCAGGAGTGGAAACAGAAGGTTGCTTTCTGCACTTTCGGATTCGATTGCAAACAGCATTCCATGCTTGGCAAGAGCAAGCCTGGTAACTGTTTGTTGGATCAGCAGTTATCTACATTCCATTGGAGACAGAGATCTTCAACTTGGATCGTGCTCAATCCTCGTCCCGCAGCTGACAGACATTCTCACTCACAACACCAATAATCTCCAGGACAAGATTCTGGCATCGTTTTCGTTACATAGTCTAGTAAAGGGTACAGGTAAACATTTCACAAAGTCTTGCACGAGACTGTCTTATGCACGAAATGTGCTACTTTACAAATTTTTGTGATACTTTTCAAAAATCAAGATTTAATATCACAAAACATGTTAAAAGTATCAATTTTTTTGGACAACACTTATATTTGCTATTCATATTTTGTATCAGATTATCTATCAGCCACGTGGCGATTGCAGGAAGATGTTTTGAGTTGCCTTGAGAAACTCTCCCTAGTGACGTGGACAGCTAAGGAGCTAATTTCGCACGTTACAACCAATTCAATGGACCAGTTTCTTTAAATAGAATTCATTCTTGATTTGCATATGCTAATAATGTATGTGTTCTTGTATAGGAATTTGTCTTGTTCTAACATTTTATTTTTGTAGTGTATTTGTAAGTAGAAATTTAATTAAACCATGTAGGAATTTGTTTGAGTTCATTTAATAAGATTTGTTAACATAAACAAGCGCAAAAATTAATGATATTCTCCCGTAGAAAAAAAAAAAAAAGCTTAATGATATTGAACTTCTTTTGCTCGTGAGTCGACTAGTTAGTAAGTTGGTAGGCCTGTGTGTTGGAGAGATTATATATACTTCACGCTTACTAGTTTGAGAACTATATTGTAAAGTGCAAACTTGTGTGTTGGAGGGATTTAATCCTCTGGGCCCGTTTGGGATCTTTTCTATCAATCATATATTTTTTGTTTTGCAATTAAATCTGCAGTGGAAGACCATTTTTGAAGAAAATATAAACAGTTAATATAGAATTCATCAATTTCTCTTTAGATGTTCACAATACAATCACTATTTCTACATGCCAAAACTAAATTACAGTTACTGCAGCGGCTTATTTAAACCAAATTGATTAATGAAATAACATCACATAAAAAAAGAAAAAAACAGTTTTAATTAGTATTTCTTCTTCGTCCGCAACAGAGGAATGCTCTGTTCGTGTCTGAAGAAATTGTGTGGATCAGCTACGGTTTTGATTATTAATAATTTTTTTATTATTATAAAATACGTGTAATAGGATGATGCCTTCAAATTTGATTTCGAGGACGATCAGATCGATTATGTACAGGAATATGGAGCTTGGTGCACACGCCTTTGCCAAGGTATCACCCGGCACGATACAGCGGTGGTGGGAGACATTCCAGGTATAAAATCACTTTACATTAACATTTTGTTATTTTGTTATATTAATTAATTAATTAATTTTTTTTTGCAGACCGAGGTCAGGTGGGACCCTGAAGTCACATCTTCTGACGAGGTGTACGGGCTCTTTCTTCAAAGAGCAGCAAGTCGGTACGCTGGCATGTTATCAAGAGTCAAGAAAGCGTGGGTGAAGGATAAGAAGAGGCCGAGGTGGGATGTCAATGTTTGGAACGACTTAGTTCGTCACTGGAACGATCTGAAATAATTAAGAAGAGCGAGCAGGCTCGTAAGAACCGCTTATCCGAGCCTTGAGGTCCGGGTACTGGCTATGGTACTCATAAAGGCGGAGCTCGTGGAGCAGCAGAAGTCGCACAACGCATTGTAAGTATTTGTGGTCAATTATAATTAATTTTAGTTAATTATTTAGTTTATTTATACGTATATATCTTCAATTTAAAATACAGGAGGAGAAGATGGGACGCCCTGCCCACGACTGGGAGATAGTTGAATATTACCACCGTTACGAAACCGGCACATACAGTTATGGTTATATGGGTGATATACTTGTAAGTGTGTACATATATATATATACATTACATTATATAACAAATATATATTTAATTGTACTTGAAAATGTATTAACCCACTTTTAAATGTGCACGTATAGGACTAGATACAGGAGGAGTTGACCAATCAATCAGGAGAACCGTCAGATGAACCTACTTTAGAGGATGGTTCCCAGGGCCCACCTATACCCGACATGTCTAAACTGTACTTGAAGAAGGTCGGCAGGTCTCATGGACGTGTTAGGGGCCTTGGACAAGTAGGCAAGAACAGACGGGTCTCCTCTGGTCCTGGCGAGACGTCACGTGGTACGACTTATGGACGATTCACCCAGGCCGACATTGACCATGCTATTGCTGAAGAACGGAGAGTCAATGAGGATAGAGAAGAAGCGCTTACTCCTACAAATGCAGCGAACGGAGGAGCGCTTACTCAAGCATTTTCAGGATCAGATGGCAGTGATGATGGGTCAGATGGGTGGGATGGATCAGGTAGGTCAGATGGGTGGGATGGGTCAGATGGGTGGGGCGCCGAGGCCGTCGGGGGCGTCGCACAACGTTCATGATCGTAGCCAGGTTGAGGATCGGGATGATACTGAGGATGATAGTGGTGATGAGGAGTGATACATTTTTATATTACTTTGTTATATGTGATGTTATTATATTACATTCACGTTGAGGATTAATTTTTATTTTAATGTTGTGTGTGATGTTATTTTAATTGACGTGAACATGCTAATGATTATAATTAATGTTGTTTGTGATGTTATTTTAATTGAAAATGAATTTGAGAATGATTTTATAATAGATGAAAATATTTTTAATTAAATGGATAAGTGAATTGATATTTTTAAATGGATAAGTGAAAATAATTATATTTAATGTTGTGAATTGAAAATTAGAATGAATTTAAATGATGTGATTACAATAAATTTAAATGTATAAGTGAAAATAATTATATTCAATGTTGTATGTAATTATAATGTTGTGAATTGAAAATTAGAATGAATTTAAATGTTGTAAATTGAAGGTTAGAATAAATTTAAATAGTGTAAATTGATACCGTAATTAAATTATTTAATTTGAAAAACATAATTTAGTTAATTCTCATTTAGAAATAAATATGATATGCTTTAATAATTAATTTAATAAGCAACAATTAAAGTTAGAATGGATTGAATTAAAAAATTAAAAATTAAAAATTAAAATTAAATTGAATATATATTAATTGCATTCACAACATGTCGACTAAAGCTCCTAGCCTAAACGACACATAGAAAATTGGGGTGGCCGCGGTGGAGAGAGATCTCGAGTTCGATATATTCTGAAATTTCCGAAAATTGGGGTGGCCCAGCGGTGGAGAGGGGTGTTGGTTGCCTTAGATACCTGGGTTCGAAACCCAGGTTCGCATTTTTTGAAAGTTAATAAAAAGGCGACGTCCAAAATGGCAACGACAGTGGGCCCGTTGCGAAAAGGCAACGACAGTGGGCCCGTTGCCAAAAGGCGACGGCCGTGGGCCCCGTTGCGAAAAGGCAACTGATTATTGTCGTTGCCAATTGGCAACGGCTGTCGCCCTCGCCAAAAGGCAACGGCCTCCACGCGCTTGCCAAAAGACAACGTCCACCTGCCGTTGCCAAAAGGCAACGGTTTTCCCCAAATCTGTTGCCTATAAAATAGCAACGAGCATATTGGCAACGGCGGAAATCCGTTGCCTTCATGATTAGTGAGGGGGAATCCGCTGTCTCCCGTCACCTTTTTGCCAATATTTTGTGGTGTTCAAGTTCCAGTTCAAATCACTTTAGATAGACATTTGCAATGGTTGGTGGGTCTCAACAACTTGATGAATCAGATTCAAAGTACTGATGAAGCCGGTTGGAGCTATTACAAAATCATGACCTCAAACAATGCAGAGTCTTTGAACTCCTTATTAAAAAAAGATCGTCAGGGTCCGATTCTTGAATTGATTAAGCGTATTGAGAAAAAGTTACAAAAATGGTTCCACGAGAGAGACAATGAAGTTCGAACTTGTACCACTAGATTAACCCCAACAATGGAAGAAAAGTTGCGTAAATCTCTTGATAGAGGCATTCGACTTAAAGTTGAACCCACTCTAAACAACCCTAAACAACTCTAAACAACCATGTACAACTCTAAACAACATTGTACAACTCTAAGCAACCATGTACAACTCTAAACAACCATGTACAACTCTAAACAACGTCGATATTTAAATAACCCTATATTAAACAACCTCATTATTTATCATTAAAAATGTGTTATTTGTACCATTTTGAATATTAAAGTGTCAAAATTGAAGTTTATTAATCTTATGTGTGATTGAATATTGTTGTTTAGTTTTGAATGCTCAATACTATTAAATAATCTCATGATAAACAATAAGATATTATGTGATCAAAATGTCTTATTCTCTCTGTTTATCATTAATAAGATTTTATGTGTACTATTTTGAAGATTAAAGTGTCAAATTTAGAGTTTATTCACTTAAAACTAAGTAATTTACATTTTGTTTCATCTTATGTGTGATCAACAGTGTTGTTTAATATGAATTGCTTAATGTTGTTTAAAGTTGTGTAGCGTTGTTCAGTGTTGTTTAGAGTCGTGTAGTCTTGTTTTATATCTAATTGTATAAGGTTGTTTATAGTTGTTTAGAGTTATGTAGTCTTGTTTTATATAAGGTTGTGTAAAGTTGTTTAGAGTTGTGTAGTCTTGTTTTATATCAAGTTGTGTAAGGTTGTTTAGAGTTGTTTAGCGTTGTGTAAGGTTGTTAAAAGTTGTTTAGCGTTGTTTAGGGTTGTTTAGAGTTGTGTAGTCTTATTTTATATCAAGTTGTGTAACGTTGTTTAAAGTTGTGTAGATTTGTTCAATATTGTGTAGAGTTGTTTAGTGTTGTTTAGAGTTGCTTGGAATTATTTAAACATCTTAATTCACAAAACGTGCTGAAATAATATACTCCCTCCGTCCCACAAGTGTTTGCACCACAAAATGGGCACACTTTTTAAGAAAAAAGTGTAATGAGTGGAGTATTGAGGGGTAATTTTGTAAAGTTATATGAATAAAGTAAAAATGTGATTGAAAAGAGAGTAAAGTAATGACATTTTGTGTAAATATGTGAATATTGTGAGGGTGAGATTTTTGAAAGAGTTTCCTTTTATGGGTGTGCAAACAATTGTGGGACGGACAAATAAGATAAATGTGCAAACAGTTGTGAGACGGAGGGAGTAAAATATTCCAAACGTAATTTCTCTAAACAAAACGAGCATGCTAGAAAAACATTAAAACTTGTAGAATTCTTCAAGTTTTCTTACAATCTAAAATATTCCAAACATAATTCTTCAAGTTTTCTTACAATCTAAAATATTCAAAACAAAATTCTTCAATTTTTCTCACAATCTAAAATATTCCAAACACAATTCTTCAAAATTTCTCACAATCCTCTTTTGTTAATCCTTCACATCCAAATATATGTATATATACATATTAATAATTATCCTTGTATGAATATTTATAAAGTGAAAAAGTAATACTCACTCCGTCCCATTATTAATTGAACATAATACTCACTCCGTCCCATTATTAATTGAACATTTCCTTATTTGGAAAAAGTAACTTTATATTCTAAAAAACTCCCTCAAACATCTCTTATTTACACCATATGTCATTACTTTTTATTCACTAAGGCCTTGTTTGGTGTCTTAGATAAGGCTAGATTAGGTAAGATTAGGCCTCCAATCTATGCTAATCTTTCATTTGGTTTGTAAGAGTTTGGCCCGTGTTTTTGGGCCAAGCCCGCATGTTCTACCCCAAGCCCGCGTGTACTAATCTATTCAAAACACCTAAGATTAGGCAAGATTGACAAAAAACACGGAGGCCTTATTTTGGCCTGGACAAAAATACCCCTTGGTATTTAAAACAACAATTCACTCATTTCACACGAAAATATTCCTTGCCTACCCTCTCTGGCGATTTGGAGGGTTTTTGAACTCGAACGGCGATCGCCAACCTAGCAAATACCCGGTTTTGCGTTGCGGTTAGGTTTTTTTTTTTTTCAAGGTTTCTGTAATTTTTTTTTAGGGATTTGTCGATTTAAATATCTGTCGTGAGGTGAACGGCGGATCGGTAGGGGCTTGACATTTGGCGAGTATTTCCGGTGACGAGTTTAGTATTGTGTTTTGTCAATTTTTCTCACAATCTAAAATATTCCAAACACAATCCCCTTTTGTTAATCCTTCACATCCAAATATATATATATATATATATATATATATATATTAATAATTATCCTTGTATGAATATTTATAAAGTGAAAAAGTAATACTCACTCCGTCCCATTATTATTTGAACATTTGACAAAAACGTCCGTCCCATTATTAATTGAACATTTCCTTATTTGGAAAAAGTAACTTTTTACCCTAAAAAACTCCCTCAAACATCTCTTATTTACATCATATGCCATTACTTTTTATTCACTAACTAAAGATTATTTCTCCAATAAAGTTGAATTACCCATAATATCCCTCATAAAAGACAACTTTATCACCTTTAATACTAATAAATAATTCTTATATTAAAACTCATAAAAATCAACTTTATCACCTTTAATATTAATAAATAATTCTTATATTAAAACTCGTGCAAACAGTAAATGTTCAGATAATAATGGGACGGAGGGAGGGAGTAATAAATTACTATGGATCAAAATGTTAGGAAAAAATGTCTACTGCAAAATTTTTTCTCCATTTCTTCATGTAATCAGGGCCTCGACATCTTTTTTAGCAAACAAAAATTCAATAAACTTCACAGTAAACATGCCACAATCAAATCTGTAATGAGAGTGAGAACTCCAACAATGTGAAATTCACAGTAGACATGCCACAATCAAACCAATTAAATCTGTAATGATGTCTACCACGTGCGAACAATGAGAGTGAACTCCAACAATGTGAAATTCAAAAGTTTATCATCAACTCTTCATCATCATTCCTGATTCATTACTTTCACATGTCACTTTTCATTGTACCTGAAAAACTTACTTCATTTCTAATAATTTACCAAAGCACAAAGCTTTAACCGGAATAAAATACTCCATTACTTGTTACACAAAAAACACAATATGGTATTAGAGAACTTACTCCATTAACCATCAAATAACCACGGACAAAAACTTACTAGGCAAAACCAGTATATTTGAAAGCATGGAAAACACTAACTTGGATCATATTCCGTATAGTTTCTCAAGTCTATTACTCTACATGTCATATTTGATGCTTTGCAAACAATAAAAACAGCATTTGGATGCTAAAAATTATTCTAATTCTTAAAAAATTAAGTTGCAGTTCAGAACAATGTTACCAAGTGAAAATTGGGTCACAATTATATGGTCTACAAAAACTTACACATAACACTTTTCACATTCAATCAAAAAATTCAAAATAACAAGATAATTCATCATATTAAATATAAAATTCTGAAGAATATACTTTAAAACAAAAATTCCCCAAAATTCATAATCAAGGTCAATTATCCAAAACCGGTCCACGAATCAAAACCTTACGGAGTATCCCACGGTCTAGGTTCAGGGACTGCAACCACCATACCTTGCAATTCCTGAGTCAGAATCACTTGACATCCAAGCCTCGAGTGCTTGTTCAAAACTCGATTACTAGAATTCCTCTTCAACACATGGAGACAATGCTACAATAAAATCTTTAAAATCAAATCTAATTATATGGAGAAGCGAAGAAGAAAGAAGATGAAGAAGCGAAGAAGAAGAAGATGGAGAAGTATTTGCGCGCAGAAGCTTTGGGAAGAAGAAAGAGGGGTTTTGGAAGAAAGGGTTTTTTTGTTTTTTATTATTTTTTTTATTGCAATTAAATTTGGTCAAAGGGATAAGGCCAAAATTAAATAAGCAATGGGTTATCTGGCCATATTTGACAATTTCCACGGTTAGGTTGTCTAAACCCATGAAATCTAGTTTATAAAAATCGAGTCAAATTATAAACCCGGGTCAAAGTATTTAAAGTTATGAGAAACCAAACATGGGAGAAGATGAGTTTACATATTAAACCCATCACTAAATCCCCTCTAAACCCATGAAGTAAACATGCCCCAAGGGTATTGTGAACAAAGTGATTGTTGGTGAATAAAGTTGATGGCAATTTGAGTAATTAAATGATGGTTGAAGAGTGATAGTTTTCATAAAGAGTAATATAAGTAAAATGAGACTATTTTTTATGGACGGAGGGAGTGTTAATTTTAATTAATTAGACTGACCCGTCCATTATTAAGCATTTGATGAAACCGGCTACAGTACCAACAAATATTATTTGGAGTTGAGAAGCATGTGTATAAGCATTGACTTGGCTAAAAGTAGTTATTATTCTCATGGAGTAAAGAATCTCAGATTTTGTACAAGTGGGGGCCGGGAATTAATTAATTATGCATGGACACTAAATTCATGAGAAAAAAATTATTTACGTCCCGTAACTTTTACCTTTTTTGAAAAACGTCCCAAAATAGTTAAAATTTTAATTTACGTCCCATAACTTTTTCAATTGCTTAATTTACGTCCAATTTTTCCTGAAAATCCCCAAATTTATGTAAATGGGACGTAAATTGAGCAATTAAAAAAGTTATGGGACGTAAATTAAATTTTTAATTAAAATGGGACGTTATGCGAAAAAGATAAAAATATTCAACAAATGTATACAATTCACTATACAATTAATGTAGTTTATGTTATACAATCAAATAAAAAAATAATTCATAAATTAATTAATTATTATAAAAATCAATTAACTTACCTAATTCATTATTAGAAAAATTATTAACTTACGAAAAAAAATTATAATTACAATATATAAGTATTATAAAATAAATTATGAATATTAATTAAAATACTAAATAATATTTTATAACATATAAAAATAAATTTAGAAATAATTTTTCATAATATCAAAAAAGATATAATATGAAAAAAAACCAAAATTTATTTCTAAGTCAATTAATTACTAGAAAAATCAATTAACTTACCTGATTAATTATTTAAAAACTCAATTAACCTAATTAAAAAAATAATTTAAAAAATCAATTAACATACTCAAATAAATATAAATTTTATCTTTAAAATAATAAAAATTCCAAATAATTTTTTTACTACAATTGTCAAAAACTCTTATTAAAACTTAACAATTATTTTAATATTTTAAATAAATAAAAAAAATCACAAATATTTAAAATCCCCAAATAAATCAAAAAAATACTCAAATATATCCAAAAAAATTTCATCTCTTACCCACGGTAATTGAAAGATGATGATGAACGTTATATTTTTTAACAATTTGTTAATTTTATTGTTTTTCATTTTTATTATATAATTTTTAATTTGATATTAGTTTGTACAAAATTATGTGGATCCACTTTGTGTAATACTTAGATAAATTTTTATATTTATTTGATTACTTTAAAATAAATAAATATTTTTTATATTACTTATATTGTAATTATAATTTTTTTCGTCAGTTAATAATTTTTCTAATAATGAATTAGATAAGTTAATTGATTTTTATAATAATTAATTAATTTATGAATGAATTATTTTTTATATTAAAATAAATTAATTTATGAATAATTAATTTATGAATAAATGAATTATTTTTTTATTTGATTGTATAACATAAACTACATTAATTTTATAGTGAATTGTACACATTTGTTGAATATTTTTATCTTTTTCGCATAACGTCCCATTTTAAATAAAAATTTAATTTACGTCCCATAACTTCTTTAATTGCTCAATTTACGTCCCATTTACATAAATTTGGGGATTTTCAGGGAAAATTGGACGTAAATTAAGCAATTGAAAAAGTTATGGGACGTAAATTAAAATTTTAACTATTTTGGGACGTTTTTCAAAAAAAGTAAAAGTTACGGGACGTAAATAATTTTTATCTCCTAAATTCATTGAAGAAAATATAATTCCATCAATTACTTGACAATTTATTCAATCAATTTATTAGTACAACTAGTGGAAGAACCATAAATTAAATCACTTTTTCTACATAATGAAACTAAACAAGGGCTTATATTATTTTGGACCAAATTCAATAATTCAAAGAAAGAAGAAAAAAAGCTCTAGTCTGAGGAATTCTAGAAACCCAAGATTTTAACCTTGAATTATCCTAGCAACCAGCTGATAAGATGTAGAGAAGAGTATTTACTCTCAAACGTAATTTCATTAATGATTCTCTCCTCTAAAAAACGCAAATAAATAGAGTCTCAAACCTAAACCCTAAGCCTGTGGGCTTTACCTAATAAAGAGGAACTAACCTAAATCAAATTTACAATTCAAATAAAAGATATGGTCAAATCTCAAGGCGTGATTTCATCTAATCCTATTAGGTAAGTTCTCATCATCACCGCCCCTCGAAATGAACCTTGTCCTCAATTTGAGGAATTCTAGAAACCCAAGGTTTTAACCTTGAATTATGCCCCGAGGGTATCGTGAACAAAGTGATTCCTTGTGAATAAAGTTCATGGCAATTTGAGTAATTAAATGATGGTTGAAGGGTGACAGTTTTCATAAAGAGTATGAGATTACATTTTGTGGACAAAGAATATAAGAAAAATGAGTACTTTTTATGGACGGAAGGAGTATTAATTTTAATTAATTAGAATGACCCGTGCATTATTAAGCATTTGATGAAACCGGCTACAGTACCAACAAATATTATTTGGAGTTGAGAAGCATGTGTATAAGCATTGACTTGGCCAAAAGTCGTTATTATTCTCATGGAGTAAAGAATCTCAGATTTTGTACAAGTGGGGGCCGGGAATTAATTAATTATGCATGGACACTAAATTCATTGAAGAAAATATAATTCCATCAATTACTTGACAATTTATTCAATCAATTTATTAGTACAACTAGTGGAAGAACCATAAATTAAATCACTTTTTCTACATAATGAAACTAAACAAGGGCTTATATTATTTTGGACCAAATTCAATAATTCAAAGAAAGAAGAAAAAAAGCTCTAGTTAATTAATTAGTGGAATGCTCGGTGGTTCATGTCTGAAAAAATTAAAGAAGAAAAAAGCTCTATTTTGCAATACAGTTATTGCAACGGCTTATTTAAACCAAATTATTGATTAATGAAATAACATCACATAAAAAAAGAAAAGAAAAAAACAGTTTTAATTAGTATTTCTTCTTCGTCCACAGTAGTGGAATGCTCTGTTCGTGTCTGAAGAAATTGTGCGGATCAGCTATGGTTTTGACTCGAGCAAGACGACGAAAATTTCTCTTGAAATACCTGAAGCCCCAAAGGCTTGCTTGTGCGTAACTCGTCTTTCCTTGCTCGTTATTGACTCCATTGTCGAGATCTTTGTAGTTGATGTAAGCAGACCTCGGGGATGAAGAGACGTAAGGAGTCATGTAATCGTAAATCCTCCTAACCCAGCTTACGTACCTCTCCGAATCATGATCGTCCTGTTCTCGCCAATCGACAAAAGTAGCAACCATGTAGGAGGTGCCTGCCCTGTGAGGGAAGGGAATGGCGGATTCAGATATTTCGTCCATTCGTCCTCCGTATGGCACGAAGTAGAGCTGAGCCAGCTCGCCTTCTGGCTGCTCGAATCGCCTAAAGATTTCTTGGAAAACACTCAAAGGCATTGGTTCCTTCACATAATCAGTTTTAATCTTGACGAATCGGTTTATAGGTTGAGTCCTGTTCAACAAAACTTGTAGCGGCGCGTCTACGGAGAATTGGCCCATGTGTAGCACCGATTGGATCCAACTCACTTCCCTGCAGTCTTGTCTTTTCAATCCCAATTCAGGAAACTCTTTTTGCATCAATGTAATCAATCTGTCCGCCCTGCCAAGAAACACCGAAAAGAAAGCAGCACTAATTGTGGATGTGGAATTCACCCTCATTGCGTTGAGTCCCATGTACAAATCTCGGTCGATTTTAGGAGCCACGTATTGCCACTTGTCAATCAGTTGAGTCGCATTTTGTTCCAATGTCCTTCCGATGTTGTAAACAGTCACTATTTCTGGAACGTCGACCAGTTGTAGCTTCCACGCAACCACTACGCCAAAGCTGGCAGCTCCCCCGCCTCTTATCGCCCAGAAGAGATCCTCGCCCATTGATTTTCTGTTAAGAATTCTTCCCTTAGCATTGACTATTCTTGCATCGATGACATGGTCTGCAGCCAGGCCGTATTTTCTCACCATTGGGCCGTAGCCTCCTCCGCTGATGTGCCCACCAACGCCAACCAGCGGGCAAAGACCGGCTGGAAACCCTAGAATCGGGCTTTTCTCCGCGATCCTGTAATATACGGAGCCGAGGTTTGCACCACCTTGGACCCATGCAGTTTTGGCCTTAACATCAACTGCAATGTGACTGAGTCTGATCAAATCAATGATCACAAATGGGGCTCTTGCTACAGAAGATGTTCCCTCGAAGTCATGGCCGCCACTTCGAGTTCTGATTTCCAAGTCGTTTTGTTTAGCGCAGAGTATGATAGGCGGGATTTGGGATTCGTGTTCTGGGGTTATGATAACTTGAGGTTTAGGGTAAGACGGTGTCAGGTATCTCGAATTCCAGATGCGGAATCGAAACACGGAATTGAAAGAGGGGTTGCTTGGGGTGTAAACAATGGAGTTGTTTTGGTATTTTTTGGAAAGGCATTCCAGAAAATCATTGTGAATATCATTATAAGCAAAAGCTGCATATGAGCAGGAGGAAAAGATTACAAGAAAAATGAGTGTGAGAGCAGAAATAATGCTTGAAGAATGCATGGCTGACTAATTAAGAAAGCTAGAGATTAATTAGTACGTAGTTTTGTGGGTGGTGTTCAATTTGTACATTTTTGTTGTATTTATAGGGGAAATTATCAGACAAGAATGATTCTTGTTAAAACCTTAGGTATATCTGATCAACTCGTTAATTTTTTTAATATTCTTTCTAGCTATTTGAATCCTTCATTACAAAATATTAGTACTTGAAAGCAATGGTCAAGTGACCCGGTCTGGGAGACTTTTTTTAATATTCAAGCGCGTAGATTTTTTAATATTAAAGCGCGATTAATTTGTTGTTTTACTTTATAAATATATTCATATGTAATTGAATGTGCATTATTTTCACAACAACTACCTTTCCTAGTAACTTTCAAATCTTTAAAATAGAAAATTATTTATAAACTACATCCCAACAATATACACAATTTTATACCCACAAAAAAAAAAATGTCATTATTTTTGCCCCATAAACACAAGTCAACTAAATTATTTACTTATACATAAAAGTTTACAAAACTATTTTTCAAAATACTACTCATTATTACACTTTCTTAATATATGTATTTCATACCTAGGAAAATTATTGTGAAACGAAGGGAGTATTATTTTCGTTCCAATAAAAACTTCTTATAATTTTTTAGTATAGAGAATAAAAAATATAATAAAATAAATAGATGTATTAGAAGTGATATATGATTGAGAAAAAAAAAAAATATAACAAAATGTGAGAGAAAGTAGTTTATTAACAAAAGAATATAAATAAATCACTTTAGTGGATATGCACTCGAGTGCATGCTGTGCACCCTAGTCCATGTGCACTTTTCAGTTTACTGACTTACACTTTTTGATAAATGGTGTTGCACTTTTCAATTATTACTTATACAGTTTAATAATTGAAAAGTGCAACACCATTTACCAAAAAGTGTAAGTCAGTAATTGAAAAGTGCAACATGGACTAGGGTGCACAACATGCACTCGAGTCCATAGCAGACCAACCCTTTCTTTTTTACCGGCCCCTATTCAATCTTTATCTATCTTCGATTTTTTCTCTTATATCTTCTCTTATTTCTTTCCTACTAGCAATTAGGATATAGTTGAAAAAATATACATGAGATAAATAATAAAATAAATTTTTATTTAAAATATTTTTAGAGATATATAGATAGAGTAAATAAGGGGTGAAAATATCTCAAAGGCACACATAATTAGAAACAAAATTTGTAGCCTAATAAAAATCACATGAAATCATTTGTTTTAAATTTTTAATAAAATGTTTCAAATTTTATTTCACAATATGAATTGTTGACATGTGTTATATTATAAAATAATCAACATTCTATAATAATTGGAACAACACGTGCTAAAAATCAAGTAAGGTAAAACATCAAGTGAAACGCAAAAAGTAAAACACAGAAGTTAAATTGAATAAAAATAAGTTTAATAAGGAATGGAGGGGGTATAATATTTAGTGAAAACTTGTAATCAAACTTCAAAAAAGTCTCGGGTTATAAAGAATTTGGTACGAGGATTTGATTAATTTGTTATGGTTGAAATAGTATTTAATTAGTAATTTCATACTAGTATTTTATTGCATCTCATTATTTTTTCTACTAAAACGAGACATCCCCAAAAGACCGCTTAGTATCTTAATTTCATCAAACATTCCGTCTTTTAATTGCTTATTTTATTGCTTGACTTTTTTATCATGTTCAGCTTTCGGAAGATCAAAAAAAAAAATAAAAAAAAAATTGACCAAACGACCAAGTCTTTATACCACTCACTCACCCTTTACCTCCCCCAAATAAAAAGAAGGGTTTGGACGGTTTTTAATTTTATTTTATTTTTCAAATATTTTTTTTTCAGGTTTTTTTAAGTTTTTTGAAGCAAGAACAAGAATGATGAATTTGTATGTGAAAATTTGTGTTAGTTCTTCATTTGAGATCAATTTCCGAGTGAATTTTATTTACAATATTATTAATGGTATCTTGACACTAAAAGTAAATTGATTATTTTTGTTCAATTATATACTTGAAAAAATATAATAAATCTCAACACTTTTACTTCACGTCCTCACCAATAATTTAATTCTAAGCATAGTCAAATAAATATTTTCAAAGTTTTCAAATTAGCAATCCTAATTTTATTTAGTTTATAATAATTAAGGTTGTATTATTAGAAAAATATAAAGAATATAAATAAAGAAAAATTTTAAAAAAAATTCTAGTCCGATCCGGTTCGGACCAGTAAATTCAGGTCTTAACCCGGACCGGAAACCCGGATTCATAAAATTCAATGGACCGGAGACCGGACCGGAAACTAACCGATCGGTCTGGTTCCGGTCTTTTTTCCGGTCCGGTTTTTTTTTTTGCACACTCCTAATATCATGACCTGATTTGTGATGCTTTAGGGGCTGCTTGCAAACTCAATTGTTGGGGGCAGAATCACTTTTTTTTAAAGCTGCCCACGCACAACTTTAGCTTCTGAGAAGTGCTTTTAAGCTGTGAGTAGAATTTGCAAACACCCCCTTAACTACTTTAGTTATTTTACTTCGTCAATTTTTTATTGATTAATGAATATGAGTTTGTTGCGTCAAAAAATAACACAGTGTGATGTCGAATTCAATGGTTCGAATTAGGGTTTCTCCAAACTTGAATTATCACTTCTGGATATGATCTCTTGAGAACGAACCTCTTCCAAGCTCCCAAAGACTTGCAAAAACTCGCCGGAGGGGATTCCGGCGTGGAATCTCCGACGCTCAAGTCAGATATGCTCTCGGGAGAATCAAAGAGGAGCTCCCCTAAGGCTGGAGGGAGAGCTATCGCAAGATCGGTGTAATTTCAAGGTGTTATTGTGTGCCTTTACGTGTTAAGAATGTAAAAAAATGTATTGTATTGATAATAATGATCATATATCTTCTCCTTATTGACTTAAGACTACTTGAAAACGTACCTTGGGGAAAAGATAGTCTTTTCCCCCTCTCTCTCAACTACCTCCCCTGACTCGGTCTAGGGATTCATCTTCCCACGCCAATCCACGTTCCTAGATCCTCGGCCTCAACTGCAATCTCTTAGTTCCAACTTCCCCTCCTTTCTCGAGGACTTCCTTTTGACTAGACTTAGTCTTGCATTTGGATCAGATTTATGGGCCGAGAGATATCCCTGGGCTTGAGCCAGAGATATGGGCCTAGGGTTAAGCAGGTGTCCCTTAACTGTCTTCCTAGGGCTCGAGCCCACTTCATATGTCGATTACTGATTTGGGCCACCCCGTGGACCTGTTCTCAATATAACGGGACTCCTATGAGGCCCATTGGACTATTAACAAAACATATAATCAGGGGTGTATTAATCATATCACAAGACGAACAAAAATACTTATCTACGTGTCGTCTCCTCATAAGGCGACATATTTTGGCCGCATCAACCACTCCCCCCTACTCTCGTAAAGTATCTCAAACTTATGAGAGTAGAAAGAAGTAGACGAGTTAGCCTTGGTACCTTTTCGACACAAATCTTCAATTTAAGATTTCTCTTAGCCACAAAAGGCTCAGACCCTGAGAAGGGCGTCATATGATTCTCATTCATGTATTATCGATCGATCCATCTCAAGGTTCCTCCTAACCTTTAGGTATAATAATCACTGAAATTAAATCTCAGAGAGTGCGTTATATCACTCTGGAAAATTATATCCCTCAGAACCTCCGGAATCGGTTCGACCCTAATTCTCTCAAAACCTTTCGGTAATAAATATTTTCAATTGTTCCCTTTGCGATGCCTCATATTTCGCAACCGAGGACGTCTTCACGCGCCTGCAATAGATGGGACAACCTGCAGGCGCTCTCCAGCCACGCGCCCTCCAAGTGGGCCTCCCACATCTCGATTCCCCCTCTTTTCGGTTTTCTCCCTTAACATGTTTTTTCAAATCATAACTCCACGAATTAGAAACTTCTACACGTCTTGCAAAACCACTTTTCAGGATTTTCAGTTCTCCCAAGGTTTCTCCTTCGTACTCGCCTCTCTGTTCTCGTCTTCTACCGATCCTCTCCTTACTGTGTTCGTCGGAAAATAACTCGTGTTTTATCTCAATTTCAGGTATCTTTCTTCACTCCCTCTTTTTTCTTATTTCTCCTTCTCCATGTCCATCTCTACCTGCTATTCGTGGGGTGAAGTTCCCGTCGAAAGTTCTTCTCCATGTTCAACCCCTCTATTCCCCATAACTGAACTCGAATTAGAAAACAAAGTATCGGGCTCCTCCTTACTTTCGAAATATCGAGTGGCCGCTTTTATTCGCTCTGGAATTTTTTCGGCCGATTACATAGTTAGAACTGCTCACCCAGAAGAACGTCCTAATTTTACCGACTCCCCAAGCCTGACATTCTGGGAAGTCCAACTTAAAACAGGCATCCATTTCCCCATTAATACGTATCTTTCCGAAATTTCCTCTTACCTTCGAGTGCCCCTAATCCAGTTCACTCCGAATGTTATCCGAGCTATGATAGGATTTTATATTTTGGTTAAGGGGAACGGTGGGGAACCCTCTGCTCAACTCTTCCTTACCCAATACTCCTGCAAATTCTCCGATGGGTTCTTTTATCTTAGTGGCCGTAGGTCTAGGGCTGGCAAGTTTATGGATAAGCTCTACGAGGGGGTTCAAAAGTGGAGAGATTATTATTTCTTTGTTACTAATCCTTCCCCTTGGGATTTCCCTCATGAGCAATGGATTTATGAAAATCCCGGGATTTCCCCTTGGGATTCTCCCCATAATCTGGTTGTAATGAAAAATCTCAATGAACATGTTAAAGCCAGGGGGTTCTTTGATATAATGGGTATGTGTAAGAACCCTAGGACTTTGTCCCGTTTCGGTTTTGGTCACCAAAATTATCCCTTAGTCCCAGATTATGGTAATACCATCTTTCCTAACCATCATTGTCTCTTCCATTATAGTTTCAATATATCTGACTTCTATTTTCCTCTTTTGTAGCTATGAGTTGGTTGTCCCAAATCTCCAGAGATGCTACCCCTCTTGCTATGGTTAACAAAACTCCTGCTCGTGAGAGTTCCTCTAAAGTTCCCGCTCCTTCTGAATAGGTGAAGCCTGCCCCTGGCTCCGTTGCTAAGAGGACTCAGTCTTCTACTGGGAAGATGGCTTTTGACTCTGGGCTTCCAGACTCGGGAGCCTCAAAGAAGAAGAAGGCCAAGGGTAAGTAAGTTGTTTCTCCATCGGAGACCATCGACTTAGAAGCCACCCAACCTGTTAGCATCGACCAATTCTCCAACTTTGTACAACGTTATCTCCCCACGACTACTCTCAAATATTTTGGGACTTTAACTGCCGAGGAGAAGATGGTATTTACGGCGCATAGTTTTTCTCAGGTATTTTTATAACTTGCAACTCTGTACCATTTTTAAGGGTTCAAACAAATAGATTAATTTTCCCCTTTATTTCTATGAAGTTCGGGGTCCTTTATTCGGAGGTGTTTGATCAAGCTTTCTGATCACTCCAACGCTGTGATGATTTCTAGAGTCAAGTGGACCAAGAGAAGGTAAAGAAGGAGTTGACCGAGGCCGAACTCCATGCAGCAGTGGCGAGAAGAATGTCGCGGTAGCTGAAAAGAACAAGGTTCTGAAGCAAAACCAGACTTTGTCTAAAGACATCTCGTCCCTCTGTACCAAAATTGATGAGCAAGGGTCCGAACTCCAGCGTCTGGAGGCTGAACTACCTTTAAAAGGGGTAAAGTTATATATTGACTCTCTTTTTACCTCTCAAGACCATGAGCTTTCTGGGGGCCATGGGGGCTTATATCCCTCATTTCATCGACCATGGATTCTCCAACGCTGTGGCGGAGCATTCTGCTGAGGGCTTTGATGGCAACTATACCCGTGCCCTTTGCTTGGATGAGTTGACTGATCCCCCCAAGTTCCCAGGGAATCCTAAGGAGGATATCAAGACCCCTTGGTGGTTACCTGGTATGAAGAAAGCCATTTCAGAACTCAAGGAGCTATCTCTTGGTGTGGAAGACTTAAAGCTTGCAGACAACTTGGAGTTTCCCATTTATTAGGCCAATCCAGACCCTCTGGTTACTGTAGCTGTTGATGCCCCGGAGGGGAGGAAAGAGGGAGGTGGTTCCAGCGGTCAGGTTGACGAAGCTGGTGACGGTGAGGAAGCAATTGCGGATGATGCTTCCCCTCAAACTTGATGACCTCTTTTTATTTTATGTTATAAACTATATACTTTTCTTGTATTTTTGATACAATTTCTAGGGCCTTCGTGCCCTATGGGTATTTTCAGGGGACTCCACACCCCTGGGTTTTTATGTGGAGGGCTAGGGTTCTATATCCCTAGCCTCGAATGGTTTTAATTGTCTTGCTTTATCTCCTCTCTTTGCATGGTACCTGCACTTCGCATCTCATTGCATGCATATATGTGTTACTCTTCATTCACAAGTATATTACGCGTTATGTTTAGGATAGTAATTTTATACTGTCATTAGTATTTCTTAGCTAAATTTTCATATCTCTTAGCAAATTCATGCGGTACATATCTCTAGTACATAAAGTCTTTGAGGCTTTATTATTAAAAACAGAAATTCTAAGACATATCAAATATCTAAGATGTATAGTGTATTGAACTTCACGCTTACTTGGTTTTAGTTTTAATAAGCTCTTATGACTCTTGTATAGCTTCTACTCCCCCCAAGCCTCGAAGGCTATAGTGGATGGAACTTCTCTTTCTTCCATTTGCACTTTCCTCGTTTCTCCAAGGTCTCTCAAGGTTCTGACACTCCTTCAATGGGTCATTCATTTTGAGATCTGGAAATCTGTAAGATTATAGAGCTCCAAACACTTGATAATTCATTAAGTAATGGGGTTCATGCCCAGAACTCCTCGATTCATAAAATCGAATTTAATCGTGAAATCAAACTTTCAACTATCTCTTAGCTTTGTCAATGGTGGGGTTCATGTCTGAAAAGGGATCAAGCACACTGACAGAAAAACCAAGTAAGCGTGAAATTCAATACAATTATATCAATCTAATATAGAAAATTACATAATTGCCTCTAAAAACTCTACTCATTATTACACTTTCTTAATTTACGTATGCACACCTACTAGTGAAAGTTATTTGGGGACGGAGTGAGTATTTTTTTAAAAAAATAATAATTACAAAATTCGTTGCAAATTTGCGATGAATTAATATTTCGTTGCTAAATCCGTCTCAAAATTGAGACACATTATATTTGCACCGCAAAACAAATATTAATAAAGGCCGCAAATTGCGAAGTCCTTTATTTCCGTCGCAAGTTGTGTTCACTTCGTTAGTTTGACCATTTTCGTCTCCAATTTGTTTGACGGTTTTGTGGGTGTTTTTTTTGTAGTGATTATTCTAACGCTTATTTGTTAATGAAAAAAGGAAAGAAAAATATAGTTGTCCAAATAAATTAAATTATTAGTATTCTTTATTTGCCCACCTCGAGCTAGTTCAATATATGGTGGAATGCTCTATTCGTGTCTGAAGAAATTTTTGTGGATCAACTATTTTTTGACTCGAGCAAGTCTACAATTTTTTTCTTGAAATATCTTTTGCCCCAAATGCTTGCTTGTGCACAACTCAATCGTCTTTCCTTGTTCGTTATTGACTCCATTCTCAAGATCTCTTCTTGTGCTCCAAATGCTATTTTTTTTAATTTGAAAATAATGTTTGCTAAACCCTCGACATTGGCGAAGGTTTTTATTGCCCTCCAAGTCGCTCGCTGTTGGTGGACCGTCCCAATTTTCCCTACAAATTAAATTTTCGTTGCAAATTCATCGCAGTTTGCGACGATTTTGCGGCCAAACACGATTTTTGTAGGGTAATATATATATGTATATCACACAAGTGTTCATGCCAATTTTTTTTAAATATTTAGGTAGTATATACTATATATTTAAAATCTTGAATTATGTATTCTCCCCCGTCTTAGTGAAAATTACTCAACTTTCTTTTTTCGTCCGTTCAAATGAAAAACTATCAATTCCCTTTTTGACAACTTACTCTCTCTCACATTTCGTTATATTTTTCTCTCTCTCAATTACATCACCTCTAATACATTACTTATTTTATTATATTTCTTAATATCCGTGCCCAAAGCTCATGCGTAGCTTTTATCAGGATGGAGGGAGTACTAGTTCCATATATCAAACACTCAAACTCTTACCTTTTTATTTTTGTACTCCGTCTGTCCATGAAATGTAGTCCCATTGGAGTGGGACACATGTTTTAAGAAAATAGTAGATAAAGTAAGGGCATGTTTGCTTCATGGATTGGGATAAAATGGGTTTAGATATGGTGGGTGGGCTAGATAAACCCAAGGGGGAGGCTAGATAAACCAAGAGGAGGTTAGGTTTGGGAGAAATACAAAAATGGCCTAGTCAAAGTAGGTTTTATTAGAAATGGCCCAACTTATTTAAAACATACAAATATGGCCTACTTTTAATTAAATTAATTAAAAAAGAAAATAAAATAAAAGGCAGAATCAAAGCTGGGATTTACCGTGAGAAACATAAACAAATTTCCACTTTCTCATATCTCATTCTTCTCCCATTTTTTTTATTCTCTACACTCAAATTCTCTCATTTATCCTCATAATGTAATTGAAAGTTGGATTGAAGGTAAGAAATATATTTCTATTATATATATTTTGTTTGATTTTGTTGTTTGATGTTTATTATAGTAAATTCAAGTGAAACTTTTTTTAGATTTACATCCAAAATTCCCTTTTGAGTTGTTTAATGTGGTAGTTTAGGGTTGTGTAATGTGGTTGTTTAGGATTGTTTAGGCTTGTGTAATGTGGTTGTTTAGAGTTGTGTAGAGTTGTGTAATGTGGTTGTTTAGGGTTGTTTAATGTGGTTGTTTAGAGCTGTTTAATGTTGTTTATGGTGGTTGTTTAAGATGATTGTTATGGTTGTTTAAGTTGTTTATTTTTTTTATTAAATATTTTACTATTAACAATTATAATTTTCTTATTGAATTGTAGATATGGAGTTGCCTCAATTTTGGGTCAACATATTTTATTTTGGCGAGTTTATTGATTTGTCGTGAGATTGCTCGAATTTGTGGATGAATTGTGCTCTAAATATCAAGTTATTCTTGCAAGAATCGTGTGATAGTTGGTTAATTCTTGAAATTTTGATACACGAACATTCTTGTTTGATTTCTAGGTAATATGAGAAGTTTCAAAGCAAACCACAAAAAATCCAGCCATTGGATCATTCCAAAGATGCAACCACATGAAAGACATCGAAGAGAGGATCGTAATGAGACAAGAATCGAGCCGATCGGACCTCCGGATCAAAAGTTATGTCCAAAGCAAAAGTAAGGACAGAGTGTCACTCGGCCGAGTGAGCCCAACTCGGCCGAGTCGGGCCAAAAACTGAAATTTTCGATTTTTGAACACTCGGTCGAGTGCTCAGACTCGGCCGAATCTGAGAGTTTCAAAATTTCTGCACACTCGGCCGAGTGAGCTCACTCGGCCGAGTCACGGGTGGACAAAAGTGTAAACACGCTTTTTAACAAGACCACTCGGCCGAGTTAGCTCACTCGGCCGAGTCACTGCTCATTTTTTGCCCTCTTCCAAATTAGACCTAGGGACACGTGCCAAGCTCAAGGGGGAGGGTATAAAAGGCCACAAATTCGTTTTTCTAGAAGGAGGCAACCATTAGAAGAGTACTCAAGCTCCACAAATCAAAATTCCACCATCTTTTGCTTGTTTTTCTTAGTTTTAGCCATAGAACTTAGTGAATTTCCATAGATAGGTTATCTTTGAAGTTGTAATTTCATTTCCAAGGTAGAGATTGAAGATTGTGTTGAAGTTTTGAATGTTTATTTCATATTTGCAAGACAAGAGGTGATATCTTATTTTAATTTGAGTATTTTGTTATTATTAAGCATGGGTATGTTTGTTTTCTCACTTATCTTCCTCAATTTCCCTAAATTAGCCATGAGCTAAGCATATTGGTGTTTGGGTGTTGTATAATTGTGATGGAATTAATGTTTTAGGTTGATTTTGATTGTGGAATTCATTGGGAGGTTTATTGGTTAGGTTTATGGGTTTTGTTAGATTATTTGCAAGAACTCAACTATTAGGTTGTGTTAGAAACTCAATTAATGCAACGAGAGTTGGTTAATTTGGGATAGATAGTATAATCGAGGGTTGGGAGTTGTGTGAATGAGTTAATATTGGTTTATCGCAACGAGAGTTGGGTAAATTTCATTAGAACCCCATTTATCTACATTAATTGCTTTAATTAACATTTAAGTGATTAATGAGAAGGCCATAGGAGCTTGGTTGTTAGTATTCAAGTGGAAAAGCATATCTAGGGATTAGTTTAGTATAATTTAGGTAGAGTCGAACCCCCTAGTCGTGTGATTACCCGAGTAAGAAACCTTCTATTCATCCTCTCGATCCTAGGTGCTTGCTCGATATATGCATTAGTGATCGCTTCTACCAAATTCCATCCAATGAATTACACATAAACTTCGACTTTTAATATCGATTCCACACAAGGACCAACACCCGAACACTACCCCTCTCACTTGATTTTTATCATCATATCTTAGTTATTGCTCATCATTGATTGTCATTTGATAGTTTCATTTACATTTTCTTGCACAAAACATGATTTCTCATTATATTCAAAGAAAAACATACACACTAAGGCTACTTTCACAATCTAGTCCCACGGATCGATAATTTAACCGGGCCTTGCTTTTATTACACGCGAACCTCTTATACTTGAGGGGAACGTGTTGGTAAAAACACGTGTCATTTATCAATGAAAATGGTCAATGAGAATGGAAAAGAAGTGAGGGTGATCATGGTAATAATGTAGAAGGACTTCCAATATCTTCGAACATGATATATAAAGAGCTTCATTCTGAAGTACTACGTTTGTGCAATGTTGATTCTGCTATGCATGATGTGGAAGTGTGATTTCTTTTCACTTGAAAAAAAGAATTTCAAGTTCCAGTTCAAATCACTTTAGATAGACATATGCAATGGTTGGTGGGTGTCAACAACTTTATGAATCAAATTCAAAGTACTGATGATGCCGGTTGGAGCTATCTTAACGATACAGACTTTCATACATGGGTCAGATCACACTTTCAGGGGCATCATTACAAAATAATGACCTCAAACAATGCAGAGTCTTTGAACTCCTTATTAAAAAAAGATCGCCAGGGTCCGGTTCTTGAATTGATTAAGTTTATTGAGAAAAAGTTACAAAAATGGTTCCACGAGAGAGACAATGAAGCTCGAACTTGTACCACCAGATTAACCCCAACAATGGAAGAAAAGTTGCGTAAATCTCTAGATAGAGGCAAACGGCTTAAAGTTGAACCTACTCTAAACAACCTTAAACAACTATAAACAACTCTAAACAACCATGTACAACTCTAAACAACCTTGTACAACTCTAAACAACCTCGATATTTAAATAACCCTATATTAAACAACCTCATTATTTATCATTAAAAATGTGTTATTTGTACTATTTTGAATATTAGAGTGTCAAAATTTAAGTTTATTAATCTTATGTGTGATCAAATAGTGTTTTTTAGTTTTGAATGCCCAATACTATTAAATAATCTCATGATAAACAATAAGATGTTATGGGATCAAAATGTGTTATTTTCACTATTTATCATTAATAAGATGTTATGTGTACTATTTTGAAGATTAAAGTGTCAAATTTAGAGTTTATTCACTTAAAACTAAGTAATTTACATTTTGTTTCATCTTATGTGTGATCAACAATGTTGTTTAATATGAATTGCCACTACAAAAAAACTTGATTTTGATACCGAAATTTTGAGACGGACACCTAATCCGTCTCTAATAGATACGGATTAGATACGAATTTGTTAAAAAATCGAGATTTGAAATCGAAAATAAAACCGTCTCTCATTATAAACAGATTAGATACGACTTTTAGTTTCAAGAGTTCTAGATACGAATTAGATACGCGACTTTCAGTTTCGAGAGTTTTAGATACGGATTAGATATGTATACCACCGTCTCTAAACAGTCAATTTTTTCTCCCCGATATAAAACGAGACAAGGTGGTACACGAAATTTGTGATACGAAATCTAACCATCTCTAAAATAAAGAAACAAACCATTAAATTGTTCAAAAAATAAATTTAAAGACGAAGGAAAAGGCGACGACACAATAGGGCGACGACACGACATGAGGAGGTATCTTGTGTACACGAGGATCCTCAATCGGAGGTCTAAGTGAACAACGACGCGCCCTTCCTCGTAAGTTACTAGTGATGCCACACGAGGAGTATTTGAAACCGAAACCGTAGGACACTGAGAGAGAGAGATAGAGAGAGAGAGAGAGAGATAATTCTTTTTTTTTTTTAGAGGCAATTTGGGAGATAGTAAAAATAAAACAATCAATTAATATATCTTTCATGTATTGGATAAACATAAATGTTAGAATAATACTTATGTAGATATATTTTAGAATAACCATATATATTATAATAATAATATTATATCTTCAATTAAATTAAAATAGAGTGTTATATGGGTGAGACAATTACGCAACTATATCAACGATCCTACTCGATGTGCGGAAATTAAGGATTTCAGGTGTTTTAGGCCTACAATGTGGGGTTGGTCAACAGACGAAGAGTAAAAAATTGCGCATCCATACGTGTTATTGAATTGTGCAGAAGTCCAAATTGTTATTGAATTATTCAGAAGTCCAACCTACTTATCCATTTTATCCAATCTATAATTATTATTGATAATAATATATTTTTGTGAATTGGGATGTATATTCAACAATTAAGACCAGAAGAACAAAAAAATCTCAAATGCAAACATAGATGCTAGTATTCAACATATTTTTTTTATATGGTTCCAAAAATATGTGAGTACTGATTCAATATGTGTTATTGAAATTATTATTAGTGTTAGTGTATATATATAAATAATTAATTTAAAGTTATTTTAAATTACAGGTGAGGTGAGGTCATACGACGTTGAGAATGAGAATCGATATTTAAGGAATCTTAGCAAAGGACCACTATTATTCAAATGTGATTGGTTTGATCACACCTCATTACAAACAAAAATCCATTCGAATTACAAGTTTGTGGATGTTCATCCCCTATCCAGGAGGACCACGTAACAAGTAATTTGCAAAGTAATGATGAGAAGTATAAAAGGATGGAGATGAATATGATGAAGAAGATGATGACCACGATGAAGGGAAATATAAAGATGAAGATTAAATGTAATTTAATTAATTTATTTGAATTTATAAACTTTTACAATTGAAATTTTTCAATAACAATTTTTTTTTATATTTTTTAAAGTTACAAATTAATCAATTAATTATATATGTTAAAATATTATGCATAGTTCTTTAGTATTTTACAACTTATGTTTTGACGGTTGTGAGTAATTACAATTTTTAGAAATTAATAATAAAAAAAAATTACATTTACAAATTTAAAAGTTATAATTTAAATACATGTAAAAGAAATAAATTAATATACATATACAATTAATATTAAAAGATAAAACAATAGAGTTATCTGTCCGAGTGGCGGGTGCTCAACAGTATGGGATTGGGATTCGGATGGGTGGGCTGTAGACGAGAAAATGTCTTTTTTAATTAGGAACGAATCTATAAACGGATTTTTGACCCAGATACGGATAAAATGTCTGGGATGTATTAGGTTGTTCCTCGTTTAGATACGGATTTAGAGACGAGAAAATGTATTTTTTAAGGGTTAATTGCAAAAAAAAATCACAACCTTTACAGTTTTTATCAATTACAACATATCTTTTTTTTCTTTGCAATTTAATACACCACCTTTTTAATTTTTGCAATTCAATGCATATGTGAATTTTCTAGCAACAATTAAATCATAATTTAATTGTTAGAGTTGTCGAGGTGCCACATAGATGTCACGAATGATGAATAATGTTTTTTTTTTAATTTTTAAAACGTTTTTAACTAAAAAGAATAATAAAAAAATAGTTTTAAAACTAAAAACAATACTAAATATTTTTAAAAATAAATCATAAACCAATTTAATTATTATCATTTCCCCCTCCCAAAAACTCAAAAGTATAAGATCGCGTCCTCCAAATCATAGTCCACAAAAATAATGTGATGTTTTTCATATTGTTTTTATTTAAAAACGTTTTTAAAATACAAAAAATAAAATATATAAAAAATATTTTATTGATCAATTAAGACATTTACGTTGGCATTTGTGTAGAACCTTAATGCGGCTTCAGTATATATATCATTCATGTGTTGCCGAAAAATAAACACATGCATCAAATTGCAAAACTTAAAAAGGTGGTGTATCGAATTGCAAAGAAAAAAAGAATATGTTGTAATTGATAAATACTATAAAGGTCGTGATTTTTTTTTTGCAATTAACCCCTTTTTTAATTAGGAACGAATCTATAAACGAATTTTTGACCCGGATGTAAAACGGGTCGTTTATCGCTTAGATACGGATTTAGAGACGATAAAATGTCGTTGTTAAATAGAAACGACATTTGAAACGGATTGAGAATTTAATAGCTAGAGAGGGGTTTGGGGGTCGGGATCGGGATTTGGCTTGGGATGGGATTGGGATTCGGATGGGTGGGCTGGGATGTATTAGGTTGTTCCTCGTTTAGATACGGATTTAGAGACGAGAAAATGTCGTTTTTAATTAGGAACGAAACTATAAACGAATTTTTGACCCGAATGTAAAACGGGTCGTTTATCGCTTAGATACGGATTTAGAGACAATAAAATGTCGTTGTTAAATAGAAACAACATTTGAAACGGATTTTTGACCCGGAGGTCTCAAATCCGCCTCTTATTAGAAACAGAATTTACAACCTCTTATTAGAAACGGAATTTAGAAAACCGTTCCTGACATTAGATACCATGTGATTATGAACATATAGAAAATGGTTCCAAAATCCGTTTCTAACCTGTTTAGAGACAGTGTTTATGGTATCTAGTTGTTTAGAGTTGTTTAGAGTTATGTAGTCTTGTTTTATATCAAGTTGTGTAAAGTTGTTTAGAGTTGTGTAGTCTTGTTTTATATCAAGTTGTGTAAGGTTGTTTAGAGTTGTTTAGCGTTGTGTAAGGTTGTTTAAAGTTGTTTAGCGTTGTTTAGGGTTGTTTAGAGTTGTGTAGTCTTATTTTATATCAAGTTGTGTAACGTTCAAGTTTTCTTACAATCTAAAATATTCAAAACATAATTCTTCAAGTTTTCTGGAACCAGGACCTAAGGCCTAAGTAGTGGTGCTCTAACCACTTGAGCTATCCCACTTTGTCTAAAATATTCAAAACACAATTCTTCAATTTTTCTCACAATCTAAAATATTCCAAACACAATTCTTCAAAATTTCTCACAATCCCCTTTTGTTAATCCTGCACATCCAAAAATATATATATATATTAATAATTATCCTTGTATGAATATTTATAAAGTGAAAAAGTAATACTCACTCCGTCCCATTATTAATTGAACATTTGACAAAAACGTCCGTTGCATTATTAATTGAACATTTCCTTATTTGGAAAAAATAACTTTTTACTCCTTTAAAAATTCACTTAAACATCTCTTATTTACACCACATGCCATTATATTTTATTCACTTAACTAAAAATTCTCTCTCCAAATATCCCTCGTAAAAGTCAACTTTATCGATAATAATGGGATGGAGAGAGTAATAAATTACCTATGGATCAAAATGCTAGGAAAAAATGTCTACTGCAATTTTTTTTTCTCTATTCCTTCATGTAATAAGGGCCTCGACATCTTTTTTAGCAAACAAAAACTCAATAAACTTCACAGTAAACATGCCACAATCAAACCAATCAAACATGTAATGATGTCTACCACGTGCAAAGTCTTCTCCATTACCCTGCAATGAGAGTGAACTCCAACAATGTAAAATTCTAAAGTTTATCAACAACTCTTCATCATCATTCATGATTTATTACTTTCACATGTCACTTTGCATTAATCTACCTGAAAAACTTACCTCCTTCATTTCTAATAATTTACCAAAGCACAAAGCTTCTGAGCTTATTTTTACTAGACAAACCAGTATATTTGAAAGCATGGAAAACACTAACTTGGATCATATTCGATATAGTTTCTCAAGTCTCATATTTGATGCTTTGTAAACAATAAGAAGCATTTGGATACTAAAAATTATTCTAATTTAAAAATTAAGTTGCAGTTCAGTACCAAGTGAAAATTGGGTCACAATTATATGGTCTACAAAAACTTAGACATAACACTTTTCACATTCAATCAAAAAATTCAAAATAACAAGATAATTCATCATATTAAATATAAAATTCTGAAGAATATACTTTAAAACAAAAATTCCACAAAATTCATAATCAAGGTCAATTATCCATTAAATTCATCCACATTATTCAAAAATAACAAATGAGGCTTACCAAAACCGGTCCACGAATCAAAACCTTACGGAGTATCCCACGGCCTAGGTTCAGGGACTGCAACCACCATACCTATGCTACAATGGAGAAGCGAAGAAGAAAGAAGATGAAGAAGCAAAGAAGAAGAAGATGGAGAAGTATTTGCGCGCTTTGGGAAGAAGAAAGAGGGGTTTTGGAAGAAAGGGTATAAGTATGGCCTGGAGAAGTATTTGCGCGCTTTGGGAAGAAGAAAGAGGGGTTTTTGAAGAAAGGGTATAAGTATGACCTTTTGACCCTACTCATGTTTATTTTTGGCCTCCATTCCCTTTGACCACTTTTAAATGCAATAAAAATAAAGCAGAACTTCAAATCTCTTATTTTTTTCATTCTTCTCTCATTCTTCTTTTCAATCTCTTCGTCAAATCTCATATTCTCTCATTCTTCACTTATTTTTCTTTTCAATCTCTACACTTAAATTCTCTCATTTTTTTCTCATAATGTAATTGAAAGTTGGATTGAAGGTAAGAAACATATTTCTATTATATTATTTTGTTTGATTTTGTTGGTATTTGATGTTTTATCATAGTGAATTCAAGTGAATTTTTTTTTAGGTTTACACCCAAAATTTCCGTTCAGGTTGTTTAGGGTTGTGTATGGTTGTTTAAGGTTTAGGGTTGTGTATGGTTGTTTAGGGTTGTTTAGGGTTGTTTAAGGTTGTTTAGGGTTGTTTACTGGACTTGCACTACAAGAAATAGGGGGAATAGCGACGAAAATTTTACGACAAATCTAAATTTCATCGCTAAAATCATTTTTTAGCAACGAAATATAATTTTTCGTCGCTAACTTGTTAGATTTAATATTTGCAACAAAATTTATATATTTCATCGGTATATTAGCAACAAATTGCTTCATTTTGTTGTTAATAATCAAAACAACAATGAAAATTATATTTCGTCGCTAATATTTTGCGATGAAATAGAAATTTTCGTGGCTAATTTCTTGAAATTATTTTTTACAACAAAATTTATATATGTCATCGCTATATTAGCAACAAATTGCTTCATTTTGTTGTTAATAATCAGAATAACTATGAAAATTATATTTCGTTGCTAATATTTTGCGATGAAATAGAAATTTTTGTGGCTAATTTCTTGTAATTTATATTTTTTGCGATGGAGAAGTATTTGCGCGCAGAAGCTTTGGGAAGAAGAAAGAGGGGTTTTGGAAGAAAGGGTTTTTTTGTTTTTTATTATTTTTTTTATTGCAATTAAATTTGGTCAAAGGGATAAGGCCAAAATTAAATAAGCAATGGGTTATCTGGCCATATTTGACAATTTCCACGGTTAGGTTGTCTAAACCCATGAAATCTAGTTTATAAAAATCGAGTCAAATTATAAACCCGGGTCAAAGTATTTAAAGTTATGAGAAACCAAACATGGGAGAAGATGAGTTTACATATTAAACCCATCACTAAATCCCCTCTAAACCCATGAAGCAAACATGCCCCAAGGGTATTGTGAACAAAGTGATTGTTGGTGAATAAAGTTGATGGCAATTTGAGTAATTAAATGATGGTTGAAGAGTGATAGTTTTCATAAAGAGTAATATAAGTAAAATGAGACTATTTTTTATGGACGGAGGGAGTGTTAATTTTAATTAATTAGACTGACCCGTCCATTATTAAGCATTTGATGAAACCGGCTACAGTACCAACAAATATTATTTGGAGTTGAGAAGCATGTGTATAAGCATTGACTTGGCTAAAAGTAGTTATTATTCTCATGGAGTAAAGAATCTCAGATTTTGTACAAGTGGGGGCCGGGAATTAATTAATTATGCATGGACACTAAATTCATGAGAAAAAAATTATTTACGTCCCGTAACTTTTACCTTTTTTGAAAAACGTCCCAAAATAGTTAAAATTTTAATTTACGTCCCATAACTTTTTCAATTGCTTAATTTACGTCCAATTTTTCCTGAAAATCCCCAAATTTATGTAAATGGGACGTAAATTGAGCAATTAAAAAAGTTATGGGACGTAAATTAAATTTTTAATTAAAATGGGACGTTATGCGAAAAAGATAAAAATATTCAACAAATGTATACAATTCACTATACAATTAATGTAGTTTATGTTATACAATCAAATAAAAAAATAATTCATAAATTAATTAATTATTATAAAAATCAATTAACTTACCTAATTCATTATTAGAAAAATTATTAACTTACGAAAAAAAATTATAATTACAATATATAAGTATTATAAAATAAATTATGAATATTAATTAAAATACTAAATAATATTTTATAACATATAAAAATAAATTTAGAAATAATTTTTCATAATATCAAAAAAGATATAATATGAAAAAAAACCAAAATTTATTTCTAAGTCAATTAATTACTAGAAAAATCAATTAACTTACCTGATTAATTATTTAAAAACTCAATTAACCTAATTAAAAAAATAATTTAAAAAATCAATTAACATACTCAAATAAATATAAATTTTATCTTTAAAATAATAAAAATTCCAAATAATTTTTTTACTACAATTGTCAAAAACTCTTATTAAAACTTAACAATTATTTTAATATTTTAAATAAATAAAAAAAATCACAAATATTTAAAATCCCCAAATAAATCAAAAAAATACTCAAATATATCCAAAAAAATTTCATCTCTTACCCACGGTAATTGAAAGATGATGATGAACGTTATATTTTTTAACAATTTGTTAATTTTATTGTTTTTCATTTTTATTATATAATTTTTAATTTGATATTAGTTTGTACAAAATTATGTGGATCCACTTTGTGTAATACTTAGATAAATTTTTATATTTATTTGATTACTTTAAAATAAATAAATATTTTTTATATTACTTATATTGTAATTATAATTTTTTTCGTCAGTTAATAATTTTTCTAATAATGAATTAGATAAGTTAATTGATTTTTATAATAATTAATTAATTTATGAATGAATTATTTTTTATATTAAAATAAATTAATTTATGAATAATTAATTTATGAATAAATGAATTATTTTTTTATTTGATTGTATAACATAAACTACATTAATTTTATAGTGAATTGTACACATTTGTTGAATATTTTTATCTTTTTCGCATAACGTCCCATTTTAAATAAAAATTTAATTTACGTCCCATAACTTCTTTAATTGCTCAATTTACGTCCCATTTACATAAATTTGGGGATTTTCAGGGAAAATTGGACGTAAATTAAGCAATTGAAAAAGTTATGGGACGTAAATTAAAATTTTAACTATTTTGGGACGTTTTTCAAAAAAAGTAAAAGTTACGGGACGTAAATAATTTTTATCTCCTAAATTCATTGAAGAAAATATAATTCCATCAATTACTTGACAATTTATTCAATCAATTTATTAGTACAACTAGTGGAAGAACCATAAATTAAATCACTTTTTCTACATAATGAAACTAAACAAGGGCTTATATTATTTTGGACCAAATTCAATAATTCAAAGAAAGAAGAAAAAAAGCTCTAGTCTGAGGAATTCTAGAAACCCAAGGTTTTAACCTTGAATTATCCTAGCAACCAGCTGATAAGATGTAGAGAAGAGTATTTACTCTCAAACGTAATTTCATTAATGATTCTCTCCTCTAAAAAACGCAAATAAATAGAGTCTCAAACCTAAACCCTAAGCCTGTGGGCTTTACCTAATAAAGAGGAACTAACCTAAATCAAATTTACAATTCAAATAAAAGATATGGTCAAATCTCAAGGCGTGATTTCATCTAATCCTATTAGGTAAGTTCTCATCATCACCGCCCCTCGAAATGAACCTTGTCCTCAATTTGAGGAATTCTAGAAACCCAAGGTTTTAACCTTGAATTATGCCCCGAGGGTATCGTGAACAAAGTGATTCCTTGTGAATAAAGTTCATGGCAATTTGAGTAATTAAATGATGGTTGAAGGGTGACAGTTTTCATAAAGAGTATGAGATTACATTTTGTGGACAAAGAATATAAGAAAAATGAGTACTTTTTATGGACGGAAGGAGTATTAATTTTAATTAATTAGAATGACCCGTGCATTATTAAGCATTTGATGAAACCGGCTACAGTACCAACAAATATTATTTGGAGTTGAGAAGCATGTGTATAAGCATTGACTTGGCCAAAAGTCGTTATTATTCTCATGGAGTAAAGAATCTCAGATTTTGTACAAGTGGGGGCCGGGAATTAATTAATTATGCATGGACACTAAATTCATTGAAGAAAATATAATTCCATCAATTACTTGACAATTTATTCAATCAATTTATTAGTACAACTAGTGGAAGAACCATAAATTAAATCACTTTTTCTACATAATGAAACTAAACAAGGGCTTATATTATTTTGGACCAAATTCAATAATTCAAAGAAAGAAGAAAAAAAGCTCTAGTTAATTAATTAGTGGAATGCTCGGTGGTTCATGTCTGAAAAAATTAAAGAAGAAAAAAGCTCTATTTTGCAATACAGTTATTGCAACGGCTTATTTAAACCAAATTATTGATTAATGAAATAACATCACATAAAAAAAGAAAAGAAAAAAACAGTTTTAATTAGTATTTCTTCTTCGTCCACAGTAGTGGAATGCTCTGTTCGTGTCTGAAGAAATTGTGCGGATCAGCTATGGTTTTGACTCGAGCAAGACGACGAAAATTTCTCTTGAAATACCTGAAGCCCCAAAGGCTTGCTTGTGCGTAACTCGTCTTTCCTTGCTCGTTATTGACTCCATTGTCGAGATCTTTGTAGTTGATGTAAGCAGACCTCGGGGATGAAGAGACGTAAGGAGTCATGTAATCGTAAATCCTCCTAACCCAGCTTACGTACCTCTCCGAATCATGATCGTCCTGTTCTCGCCAATCGACAAAAGTAGCAACCATGTAGGAGGTGCCTGCCCTGTGAGGGAAGGGAATGGCGGATTCAGATATTTCGTCCATTCGTCCTCCGTATGGCACGAAGTAGAGCTGAGCCAGCTCGCCTTCTGGCTGCTCGAATCGCCTAAAGATTTCTTGGAAAACACTCAAAGGCATTGGTTCCTTCACATAATCAGTTTTAATCTTGACGAATCGGTTTATAGGTTGAGTCCTGTTCAACAAAACTTGTAGCGGCGCGTCTACGGAGAATTGGCCCATGTGTAGCACCGATTGGATCCAACTCACTTCCCTGCAGTCTTGTCTTTTCAATCCCAATTCAGGAAACTCTTTTTGCATCAATGTAATCAATCTGTCCGCCCTGCCAAGAAACACCGAAAAGAAAGCAGCACTAATTGTGGATGTGGAATTCACCCTCATTGCGTTGAGTCCCATGTACAAATCTCGGTCGATTTTAGGAGCCACGTATTGCCACTTGTCAATCAGTTGAGTCGCATTTTGTTCCAATGTCCTTCCGATGTTGTAAACAGTCACTATTTCTGGAACGTCGACCAGTTGTAGCTTCCACGCAACCACTACGCCAAAGCTGGCAGCTCCCCCGCCTCTTATCGCCCAGAAGAGATCCTCGCCCATTGATTTTCTGTTAAGAATTCTTCCCTTAGCATTGACTATTCTTGCATCGATGACATGGTCTGCAGCCAGGCCGTATTTTCTCACCATTGGGCCGTAGCCTCCTCCGCTGATGTGCCCACCAACGCCAACCAGCGGGCAAAGACCGGCTGGAAACCCTAGAATCGGGCTTTTCTCCGCGATCCTGTAATATACGGAGCCGAGGTTTGCACCACCTTGGACCCATGCAGTTTTGGCCTTAACATCAACTGCAATGTGACTGAGTCTGATCAAATCAATGATCACAAATGGGGCTCTTGCTACAGAAGATGTTCCCTCGAAGTCATGGCCGCCACTTCGAGTTCTGATTTCCAAGTCGTTTTGTTTAGCGCAGAGTATGATAGGCGGGATTTGGGATTCGTGTTCTGGGGTTATGATAACTTGAGGTTTAGGGTAAGACGGTGTCAGGTATCTCGAATTCCAGATGCGGAATCGAAACACGGAATTGAAAGAGGGGTTGCTTGGGGTGTAAACAATGGAGTTGTTTTGGTATTTTTTGGAAAGGCATTCCAGAAAATCATTGTGAATATCATTATAAGCAAAAGCTGCATATGAGCAGGAGGAAAAGATTACAAGAAAAATGAGTGTGAGAGCAGAAATAATGCTTGAAGAATGCATGGCTGACTAATTAAGAAAGCTAGAGATTAATTAGTACGTAGTTTTGTGGGTGGTGTTCAATTTGTACATTTTTGTTGTATTTATAGGGGAAATTATCAGACAAGAATGATTCTTGTTAAAACCTTAGGTATATCTGATCAACTCGTTAATTTTTTTAATATTCTTTCTAGCTATTTGAATCCTTCATTACAAAATATTAGTACTTGAAAGCAATGGTCAAGTGACCCGGTCTGGGAGACTTTTTTTAATATTCAAGCGCGTAGATTTTTTAATATTAAAGCGCGATTAATTTGTTGTTTTACTTTATAAATATATTCATATGTAATTGAATGTGCATTATTTTCACAACAACTACCTTTCCTAGTAACTTTCAAATCTTTAAAATAGAAAATTATTTATAAACTACATCCCAACAATATACACAATTTTATACCCACAAAAAAAAAAATGTCATTATTTTTGCCCCATAAACACAAGTCAACTAAATTATTTACTTATACATAAAAGTTTACAAAACTATTTTTCAAAATACTACTCATTATTACACTTTCTTAATATATGTATTTCATACCTAGGAAAATTATTGTGAAACGAAGGGAGTATTATTTTCGTTCCAATAAAAACTTCTTATAATTTTTTAGTATAGAGAATAAAAAATATAATAAAATAAATAGATGTATTAGAAGTGATATATGATTGAGAAAAAAAAAAAATATAACAAAATGTGAGAGAAAGTAGTTTATTAACAAAAGAATATAAATAAATCACTTTAGTGGATATGCACTCGAGTGCATGCTGTGCACCCTAGTCCATGTGCACTTTTCAGTTTACTGACTTACACTTTTTGATAAATGGTGTTGCACTTTTCAATTATTACTTATACAGTTTAATAATTGAAAAGTGCAACACCATTTACCAAAAAGTGTAAGTCAGTAATTGAAAAGTGCAACATGGACTAGGGTGCACAACATGCACTCGAGTCCATAGCAGACCAACCCTTTCTTTTTTACCGGCCCCTATTCAATCTTTATCTATCTTCGATTTTTTCTCTTATATCTTCTCTTATTTCTTTCCTACTAGCAATTAGGATATAGTTGAAAAAATATACATGAGATAAATAATAAAATAAATTTTTATTTAAAATATTTTTAGAGATATATAGATAGAGTAAATAAGGGGTGAAAATATCTCAAAGGCACACATAATTAGAAACAAAATTTGTAGCCTAATAAAAATCACATGAAATCATTTGTTTTAAATTTTTAATAAAATGTTTCAAATTTTATTTCACAATATGAATTGTTGACATGTGTTATATTATAAAATAATCAACATTCTATAATAATTGGAACAACACGTGCTAAAAATCAAGTAAGGTAAAACATCAAGTGAAACGCAAAAAGTAAAACACAGAAGTTAAATTGAATAAAAATAAGTTTAATAAGGAATGGAGGGGGTATAATATTTAGTGAAAACTTGTAATCAAACTTCAAAAAAGTCTCGGGTTATAAAGAATTTGGTACGAGGATTTGATTAATTTGTTATGGTTGAAATAGTATTTAATTAGTAATTTCATACTAGTATTTTATTGCATCTCATTATTTTTTCTACTAAAACGAGACATCCCCAAAAGACCGCTTAGTATCTTAATTTCATCAAACATTCCGTCTTTTAATTGCTTATTTTATTGCTTGACTTTTTTATCATGTTCAGCTTTCGGAAGATCAAAAAAAAAAATAAAAAAAAAATTGACCAAACGACCAAGTCTTTATACCACTCACTCACCCTTTACCTCCCCCAAATAAAAAGAAGGGTTTGGACGGTTTTTAATTTTATTTTATTTTTCAAATATTTTTTTTTCAGGTTTTTTTAAGTTTTTTGAAGCAAGAACAAGAATGATGAATTTGTATGTGAAAATTTGTGTTAGTTCTTCATTTGAGATCAATTTCCGAGTGAATTTTATTTACAATATTATTAATGGTATCTTGACACTAAAAGTAAATTGATTATTTTTGTTCAATTATATACTTGAAAAAATATAATAAATCTCAACACTTTTACTTCACGTCCTCACCAATAATTTAATTCTAAGCATAGTCAAATAAATATTTTCAAAGTTTTCAAATTAGCAATCCTAATTTTATTTAGTTTATAATAATTAAGGTTGTATTATTAGAAAAATATAAAGAATATAAATAAAGAAAAATTTTAAAAAAAATTCTAGTCCGATCCGGTTCGGACCAGTAAATTCAGGTCTTAACCCGGACCGGAAACCCGGATTCATAAAATTCAATGGACCGGAGACCGGACCGGAAACTAACCGATCGGTCTGGTTCCGGTCTTTTTTCCGGTCCGGTTTTTTTTTTTTCACACTCCTAATATCATGACCTGATTTGTGATGCTTTAGGGGCTGCTTGCAAACTCAATTGTTGGGGGCAGAATCACTTTTTTTTAAAGCTGCCCACGCACAACTTTAGCTTCTGAGAAGTGCTTTTAAGCTGTGAGTAGAATTTGCAAACACCCCCTTAACTACTTTAGTTATTTTACTTCGTCAATTTTTTATTGATTAATGAATATGAGTTTGTTGCGTCAAAAAATAACACAGTGTGATGTCGAATTCAATGGTTCGAATTAGGGTTTCTCCAAACTTGAATTATCACTTCTGGATATGATCTCTTGAGAACGAACCTCTTCCAAGCTCCCAAAGACTTGCAAAAACTCGCCGGAGGGGATTCCGGCGTGGAATCTCCGACGCTCAAGTCAGATATGCTCTCGGGAGAATCAAAGAGGAGCTCCCCTAAGGCTGGAGGGAGAGCTATCGCAAGATCGGTGTAATTTCAAGGTGTTATTGTGTGCCTTTACGTGTTAAGAATGTAAAAAAATGTATTGTATTGATAATAATGATCATATATCTTCTCCTTATTGACTTAAGACTACTTGAAAACGTACCTTGGGGAAAAGATAGTCTTTTCCCCCTCTCTCTCAACTACCTCCCCTGACTCGGTCTAGGGATTCATCTTCCCACGCCAATCCACGTTCCTAGATCCTCGGCCTCAACTGCAATCTCTTAGTTCCAACTTCCCCTCCTTTCTCGAGGACTTCCTTTTGACTAGACTTAGTCTTGCATTTGGATCAGATTTATGGGCCGAGAGATATCCCTGGGCTTGAGCCAGAGATATGGGCCTAGGGTTAAGCAGGTGTCCCTTAACTGTCTTCCTAGGGCTCGAGCCCACTTCATATGTCGATTACTGATTTGGGCCACCCCGTGGACCTGTTCTCAATATAACGGGACTCCTATGAGGCCCATTGGACTATTAACAAAACATATAATCAGGGGTGTATTAATCATATCACAAGACGAACAAAAATACTTATCTACGTGTCGTCTCCTCATAAGGCGACATATTTTGGCCGCATCAACCACTCCCCCCTACTCTCGTAAAGTATCTCAAACTTATGAGAGTAGAAAGAAGTAGACGAGTTAGCCTTGGTACCTTTTCGACACAAATCTTCAATTTAAGATTTCTCTTAGCCACAAAAGGCTCAGACCCTGAGAAGGGCGTCATATGATTCTCATTCATGTATTATCGATCGATCCATCTCAAGGTTCCTCCTAACCTTTAGGTATAATAATCACTGAAATTAAATCTCAGAGAGTGCGTTATATCACTCTGGAAAATTATATCCCTCAGAACCTCCGGAATCGGTTCGACCCTAATTCTCTCAAAACCTTTCGGTAATAAATATTTTCAATTGTTCCCTTTGCGATGCCTCATATTTCGCAACCGAGGACGTCTTCACGCGCCTGCAATAGATGGGACAACCTGCAGGCGCTCTCCAGCCACGCGCCCTCCAAGTGGGCCTCCCACATCTCGATTCCCCCTCTTTTCGGTTTTCTCCCTTAACATGTTTTTTCAAATCATAACTCCACGAATTAGAAACTTCTACACGTCTTGCAAAACCACTTTTCAGGATTTTCAGTTCTCCCAAGGTTTCTCCTTCGTACTCGCCTCTCTGTTCTCGTCTTCTACCGATCCTCTCCTTACTGTGTTCGTCGGAAAATAACTCGTGTTTTATCTCAATTTCAGGTATCTTTCTTCACTCCCTCTTTTTTCTTATTTCTCCTTCTCCATGTCCATCTCTACCTGCTATTCGTGGGGTGAAGTTCCCGTCGAAAGTTCTTCTCCATGTTCAACCCCTCTATTCCCCATAACTGAACTCGAATTAGAAAACAAAGTATCGGGCTCCTCCTTACTTTCGAAATATCGAGTGGCCGCTTTTATTCGCTCTGGAATTTTTTCGGCCGATTACATAGTTAGAACTGCTCACCCAGAAGAACGTCCTAATTTTACCGACTCCCCAAGCCTGACATTCTGGGAAGTCCAACTTAAAACAGGCATCCATTTCCCCATTAATACGTATCTTTCCGAAATTTCCTCTTACCTTCGAGTGCCCCTAATCCAGTTCACTCCGAATGTTATCCGAGCTATGATAGGATTTTATATTTTGGTTAAGGGGAACGGTGGGGAACCCTCTGCTCAACTCTTCCTTACCCAATACTCCTGCAAATTCTCCGATGGGTTCTTTTATCTTAGTGGCCGTAGGTCTAGGGCTGGCAAGTTTATGGATAAGCTCTACGAGGGGGTTCAAAAGTGGAGAGATTATTATTTCTTTGTTACTAATCCTTCCCCTTGGGATTTCCCTCATGAGCAATGGATTTATGAAAATCCCGGGATTTCCCCTTGGGATTCTCCCCATAATCTGGTTGTAATGAAAAATCTCAATGAACATGTTAAAGCCAGGGGGTTCTTTGATATAATGGGTATGTGTAAGAACCCTAGGACTTTGTCCCGTTTCGGTTTTGGTCACCAAAATTATCCCTTAGTCCCAGATTATGGTAATACCATCTTTCCTAACCATCATTGTCTCTTCCATTATAGTTTCAATATATCTGACTTCTATTTTCCTCTTTTGTAGCTATGAGTTGGTTGTCCCAAATCTCCAGAGATGCTACCCCTCTTGCTATGGTTAACAAAACTCCTGCTCGTGAGAGTTCCTCTAAAGTTCCCGCTCCTTCTGAATAGGTGAAGCCTGCCCCTGGCTCCGTTGCTAAGAGGACTCAGTCTTCTACTGGGAAGATGGCTTTTGACTCTGGGCTTCCAGACTCGGGAGCCTCAAAGAAGAAGAAGGCCAAGGGTAAGTAAGTTGTTTCTCCATCGGAGACCATCGACTTAGAAGCCACCCAACCTGTTAGCATCGACCAATTCTCCAACTTTGTACAACGTTATCTCCCCACGACTACTCTCAAATATTTTGGGACTTTAACTGCCGAGGAGAAGATGGTATTTACGGCGCATAGTTTTTCTCAGGTATTTTTATAACTTGCAACTCTGTACCATTTTTAAGGGTTCAAACAAATAGATTAATTTTCCCCTTTATTTCTATGAAGTTCGGGGTCCTTTATTCGGAGGTGTTTGATCAAGCTTTCTGATCACTCCAACGCTGTGATGATTTCTAGAGTCAAGTGGACCAAGAGAAGGTAAAGAAGGAGTTGACCGAGGCCGAACTCCATGCAGCAGTGGCGAGAAGAATGTCGCGGTAGCTGAAAAGAACAAGGTTCTGAAGCAAAACCAGACTTTGTCTAAAGACATCTCGTCCCTCTGTACCAAAATTGATGAGCAAGGGTCCGAACTCCAGCGTCTGGAGGCTGAACTACCTTTAAAAGGGGTAAAGTTATATATTGACTCTCTTTTTACCTCTCAAGACCATGAGCTTTCTGGGGGCCATGGGGGCTTATATCCCTCATTTCATCGACCATGGATTCTCCAACGCTGTGGCGGAGCATTCTGCTGAGGGCTTTGATGGCAACTATACCCGTGCCCTTTGCTTGGATGAGTTGACTGATCCCCCCAAGTTCCCAGGGAATCCTAAGGAGGATATCAAGACCCCTTGGTGGTTACCTGGTATGAAGAAAGCCATTTCAGAACTCAAGGAGCTATCTCTTGGTGTGGAAGACTTAAAGCTTGCAGACAACTTGGAGTTTCCCATTTATTAGGCCAATCCAGACCCTCTGGTTACTGTAGCTGTTGATGCCCCGGAGGGGAGGAAAGAGGGAGGTGGTTCCAGCGGTCAGGTTGACGAAGCTGGTGACGGTGAGGAAGCAATTGCGGATGATGCTTCCCCTCAAACTTGATGACCTCTTTTTATTTTATGTTATAAACTATATACTTTTCTTGTATTTTTGATACAATTTCTAGGGCCTTCGTGCCCTATGGGTATTTTCAGGGGACTCCACACCCCTGGGTTTTTATGTGGAGGGCTAGGGTTCTATATCCCTAGCCTCGAATGGTTTTAATTGTCTTGCTTTATCTCCTCTCTTTGCATGGTACCTGCACTTCGCATCTCATTGCATGCATATATGTGTTACTCTTCATTCACAAGTATATTACGCGTTATGTTTAGGATAGTAATTTTATACTGTCATTAGTATTTCTTAGCTAAATTTTCATATCTCTTAGCAAATTCATGCGGTACATATCTCTAGTACATAAAGTCTTTGAGGCTTTATTATTAAAAACAGAAATTCTAAGACATATCAAATATCTAAGATGTATAGTGTATTGAACTTCACGCTTACTTGGTTTTAGTTTTAATAAGCTCTTATGACTCTTGTATAGCTTCTACTCCCCCCAAGCCTCGAAGGCTATAGTGGATGGAACTTCTCTTTCTTCCATTTGCACTTTCCTCGTTTCTCCAAGGTCTCTCAAGGTTCTGACACTCCTTCAATGGGTCATTCATTTTGAGATCTGGAAATCTGTAAGATTATAGAGCTCCAAACACTTGATAATTCATTAAGTAATGGGGTTCATGCCCAGAACTCCTCGATTCATAAAATCGAATTTAATCGTGAAATCAAACTTTCAACTATCTCTTAGCTTTGTCAATGGTGGGGTTCATGTCTGAAAAGGGATCAAGCACACTGACAGAAAAACCAAGTAAGCGTGAAATTCAATACAATTATATCAATCTAATATAGAAAATTACATAATTGCCTCTAAAAACTCTACTCATTATTACACTTTCTTAATTTACGTATGCACACCTACTAGTGAAAGTTATTTGGGGACGGAGTGAGTATTTTTTTAAAAAAATAATAATTACAAAATTCGTTGCAAATTTGCGATGAATTAATATTTCGTTGCTAAATCCGTCTCAAAATTGAGACACATTATATTTGCACCGCAAAACAAATATTAATAAAGGCCGCAAATTGCGAAGTCCTTTATTTCCGTCGCAAGTTGTGTTCACTTCGTTAGTTTGACCATTTTCGTCTCCAATTTGTTTGACGGTTTTGTGGGTGTTTTTTTTGTAGTGATTATTCTAACGCTTATTTGTTAATGAAAAAAGGAAAGAAAAATATAGTTGTCCAAATAAATTAAATTATTAGTATTCTTTATTTGCCCACCTCGAGCTAGTTCAATATATGGTGGAATGCTCTATTCGTGTCTGAAGAAATTTTTGTGGATCAACTATTTTTTGACTCGAGCAAGTCTACAATTTTTTTCTTGAAATATCTTTTGCCCCAAATGCTTGCTTGTGCACAACTCAATCGTCTTTCCTTGTTCGTTATTGACTCCATTCTCAAGATCTCTTCTTGTGCTCCAAATGCTATTTTTTTTAATTTGAAAATAATGTTTGCTAAACCCTCGACATTGGCGAAGGTTTTTATTGCCCTCCAAGTCGCTCGCTGTTGGTGGACCGTCCCAATTTTCCCTACAAATTAAATTTTCGTTGCAAATTCATCGCAGTTTGCGACGATTTTGCGGCCAAACACGATTTTTGTAGGGTAATATATATATGTATATCACACAAGTGTTCATGCCAATTTTTTTTAAATATTTAGGTAGTATATACTATATATTTAAAATCTTGAATTATGTATTCTCCCCCGTCTTAGTGAAAATTACTCAACTTTCTTTTTTCGTCCGTTCAAATGAAAAACTATCAATTCCCTTTTTGACAACTTACTCTCTCTCACATTTCGTTATATTTTTCTCTCTCTCAATTACATCACCTCTAATACATTACTTATTTTATTATATTTCTTAATATCCGTGCCCAAAGCTCATGCGTAGCTTTTATCAGGATGGAGGGAGTACTAGTTCCATATATCAAACACTCAAACTCTTACCTTTTTATTTTTGTACTCCGTCTGTCCATGAAATGTAGTCCCATTGGAGTGGGACACATGTTTTAAGAAAATAGTAGATAAAGTAAGGGCATGTTTGCTTCATGGATTGGGATAAAATGGGTTTAGATATGGTGGGTGGGCTAGATAAACCCAAGGGGGAGGCTAGATAAACCAAGAGGAGGTTAGGTTTGGGAGAAATACAAAAATGGCCTAGTCAAAGTAGGTTTTATTAGAAATGGCCCAACTTATTTAAAACATACAAATATGGCCTACTTTTAATTAAATTAATTAAAAAAGAAAATAAAATAAAAGGCAGAATCAAAGCTGGGATTTACCGTGAGAAACATAAACAAATTTCCACTTTCTCATATCTCATTCTTCTCCCATTTTTTTTATTCTCTACACTCAAATTCTCTCATTTATCCTCATAATGTAATTGAAAGTTGGATTGAAGGTAAGAAATATATTTCTATTATATATATTTTGTTTGATTTTGTTGTTTGATGTTTATTATAGTAAATTCAAGTGAAACTTTTTTTAGATTTACATCCAAAATTCCCTTTTGAGTTGTTTAATGTGGTAGTTTAGGGTTGTGTAATGTGGTTGTTTAGGATTGTTTAGGCTTGTGTAATGTGGTTGTTTAGAGTTGTGTAGAGTTGTGTAATGTGGTTGTTTAGGGTTGTTTAATGTGGTTGTTTAGAGCTGTTTAATGTTGTTTATGGTGGTTGTTTAAGATGATTGTTATGGTTGTTTAAGTTGTTTATTTTTTTTATTAAATATTTTACTATTAACAATTATAATTTTCTTATTGAATTGTAGATATGGAGTTGCCTCAATTTTGGGTCAACATATTTTATTTTGGCGAGTTTATTGATTTGTCGTGAGATTGCTCGAATTTGTGGATGAATTGTGCTCTAAATATCAAGTTATTCTTGCAAGAATCGTGTGATAGTTGGTTAATTCTTGAAATTTTGATACACGAACATTCTTGTTTGATTTCTAGGTAATATGAGAAGTTTCAAAGCAAACCACAAAAAATCCAGCCATTGGATCATTCCAAAGATGCAACCACATGAAAGACATCGAAGAGAGGATCGTAATGAGACAAGAATCGAGCCGATCGGACCTCCGGATCAAAAGTTATGTCCAAAGCAAAAGTAAGGACAGAGTGTCACTCGGCCGAGTGAGCCCAACTCGGCCGAGTCGGGCCAAAAACTGAAATTTTCGATTTTTGAACACTCGGTCGAGTGCTCAGACTCGGCCGAATCTGAGAGTTTCAAAATTTCTGCACACTCGGCCGAGTGAGCTCACTCGGCCGAGTCACGGGTGGACAAAAGTGTAAACACGCTTTTTAACAAGACCACTCGGCCGAGTTAGCTCACTCGGCCGAGTCACTGCTCATTTTTTGCCCTCTTCCAAATTAGACCTAGGGACACGTGCCAAGCTCAAGGGGGAGGGTATAAAAGGCCACAAATTCGTTTTTCTAGAAGGAGGCAACCATTAGAAGAGTACTCAAGCTCCACAAATCAAAATTCCACCATCTTTTGCTTGTTTTTCTTAGTTTTAGCCATAGAACTTAGTGAATTTCCATAGATAGGTTATCTTTGAAGTTGTAATTTCATTTCCAAGGTAGAGATTGAAGATTGTGTTGAAGTTTTGAATGTTTATTTCATATTTGCAAGACAAGAGGTGATATCTTATTTTAATTTGAGTATTTTGTTATTATTAAGCATGGGTATGTTTGTTTTCTCACTTATCTTCCTCAATTTCCCTAAATTAGCCATGAGCTAAGCATATTGGTGTTTGGGTGTTGTATAATTGTGATGGAATTAATGTTTTAGGTTGATTTTGATTGTGGAATTCATTGGGAGGTTTATTGGTTAGGTTTATGGGTTTTGTTAGATTATTTGCAAGAACTCAACTATTAGGTTGTGTTAGAAACTCAATTAATGCAACGAGAGTTGGTTAATTTGGGATAGATAGTATAATCGAGGGTTGGGAGTTGTGTGAATGAGTTAATATTGGTTTATCGCAACGAGAGTTGGGTAAATTTCATTAGAACCCCATTTATCTACATTAATTGCTTTAATTAACATTTAAGTGATTAATGAGAAGGCCATAGGAGCTTGGTTGTTAGTATTCAAGTGGAAAAGCATATCTAGGGATTAGTTTAGTATAATTTAGGTAGAGTCGAACCCCCTAGTCGTGTGATTACCCGAGTAAGAAACCTTCTATTCATCCTCTCGATCCTAGGTGCTTGCTCGATATATGCATTAGTGATCGCTTCTACCAAATTCCATCCAATGAATTACACATAAACTTCGACTTTTAATATCGATTCCACACAAGGACCAACACCCGAACACTACCCCTCTCACTTGATTTTTATCATCATATCTTAGTTATTGCTCATCATTGATTGTCATTTGATAGTTTCATTTACATTTTCTTGCACAAAACATGATTTCTCATTATATTCAAAGAAAAACATACACACTAAGGCTACTTTCACAATCTAGTCCCACGGATCGATAATTTAACCGGGCCTTGCTTTTATTACACGCGAACCTCTTATACTTGAGGGGAACGTGTTGGTAAAAACACGTGTCATTTATCAATGAAAATGGTCAATGAGAATGGAAAAGAAGTGAGGGTGATCATGGTAATAATGTAGAAGGACTTCCAATATCTTCGAACATGATATATAAAGAGCTTCATTCTGAAGTACTACGTTTGTGCAATGTTGATTCTGCTATGCATGATGTGGAAGTGTGATTTCTTTTCACTTGAAAAAAAGAATTTCAAGTTCCAGTTCAAATCACTTTAGATAGACATATGCAATGGTTGGTGGGTGTCAACAACTTTATGAATCAAATTCAAAGTACTGATGATGCCGGTTGGAGCTATCTTAACGATACAGACTTTCATACATGGGTCAGATCACACTTTCAGGGGCATCATTACAAAATAATGACCTCAAACAATGCAGAGTCTTTGAACTCCTTATTAAAAAAAGATCGCCAGGGTCCGGTTCTTGAATTGATTAAGTTTATTGAGAAAAAGTTACAAAAATGGTTCCACGAGAGAGACAATGAAGCTCGAACTTGTACCACCAGATTAACCCCAACAATGGAAGAAAAGTTGCGTAAATCTCTAGATAGAGGCAAACGGCTTAAAGTTGAACCTACTCTAAACAACCTTAAACAACTATAAACAACTCTAAACAACCATGTACAACTCTAAACAACCTTGTACAACTCTAAACAACCTCGATATTTAAATAACCCTATATTAAACAACCTCATTATTTATCATTAAAAATGTGTTATTTGTACTATTTTGAATATTAGAGTGTCAAAATTTAAGTTTATTAATCTTATGTGTGATCAAATAGTGTTTTTTAGTTTTGAATGCCCAATACTATTAAATAATCTCATGATAAACAATAAGATGTTATGGGATCAAAATGTGTTATTTTCACTATTTATCATTAATAAGATGTTATGTGTACTATTTTGAAGATTAAAGTGTCAAATTTAGAGTTTATTCACTTAAAACTAAGTAATTTACATTTTGTTTCATCTTATGTGTGATCAACAATGTTGTTTAATATGAATTGCCACTACAAAAAAACTTGATTTTGATACCGAAATTTTGAGACGGACACCTAATCCGTCTCTAATAGATACGGATTAGATACGAATTTGTTAAAAAATCGAGATTTGAAATCGAAAATAAAACCGTCTCTCATTATAAACAGATTAGATACGACTTTTAGTTTCAAGAGTTCTAGATACGAATTAGATACGCGACTTTCAGTTTCGAGAGTTTTAGATACGGATTAGATATGTATACCACCGTCTCTAAACAGTCAATTTTTTCTCCCCGATATAAAACGAGACAAGGTGGTACACGAAATTTGTGATACGAAATCTAACCATCTCTAAAATAAAGAAACAAACCATTAAATTGTTCAAAAAATAAATTTAAAGACGAAGGAAAAGGCGACGACACAATAGGGCGACGACACGACATGAGGAGGTATCTTGTGTACACGAGGATCCTCAATCGGAGGTCTAAGTGAACAACGACGCGCCCTTCCTCGTAAGTTACTAGTGATGCCACACGAGGAGTATTTGAAACCGAAACCGTAGGACACTGAGAGAGAGAGATAGAGAGAGAGAGAGAGAGATAATTCTTTTTTTTTTTTAGAGGCAATTTGGGAGATAGTAAAAATAAAACAATCAATTAATATATCTTTCATGTATTGGATAAACATAAATGTTAGAATAATACTTATGTAGATATATTTTAGAATAACCATATATATTATAATAATAATATTATATCTTCAATTAAATTAAAATAGAGTGTTATATGGGTGAGACAATTACGCAACTATATCAACGATCCTACTCGATGTGCGGAAATTAAGGATTTCAGGTGTTTTAGGCCTACAATGTGGGGTTGGTCAACAGACGAAGAGTAAAAAATTGCGCATCCATACGTGTTATTGAATTGTGCAGAAGTCCAAATTGTTATTGAATTATTCAGAAGTCCAACCTACTTATCCATTTTATCCAATCTATAATTATTATTGATAATAATATATTTTTGTGAATTGGGATGTATATTCAACAATTAAGACCAGAAGAACAAAAAAATCTCAAATGCAAACATAGATGCTAGTATTCAACATATTTTTTTTATATGGTTCCAAAAATATGTGAGTACTGATTCAATATGTGTTATTGAAATTATTATTAGTGTTAGTGTATATATATAAATAATTAATTTAAAGTTATTTTAAATTACAGGTGAGGTGAGGTCATACGACGTTGAGAATGAGAATCGATATTTAAGGAATCTTAGCAAAGGACCACTATTATTCAAATGTGATTGGTTTGATCACACCTCATTACAAACAAAAATCCATTCGAATTACAAGTTTGTGGATGTTCATCCCCTATCCAGGAGGACCACGTAACAAGTAATTTGCAAAGTAATGATGAGAAGTATAAAAGGATGGAGATGAATATGATGAAGAAGATGATGACCACGATGAAGGGAAATATAAAGATGAAGATTAAATGTAATTTAATTAATTTATTTGAATTTATAAACTTTTACAATTGAAATTTTTCAATAACAATTTTTTTTTATATTTTTTAAAGTTACAAATTAATCAATTAATTATATATGTTAAAATATTATGCATAGTTCTTTAGTATTTTACAACTTATGTTTTGACGGTTGTGAGTAATTACAATTTTTAGAAATTAATAATAAAAAAAAATTACATTTACAAATTTAAAAGTTATAATTTAAATACATGTAAAAGAAATAAATTAATATACATATACAATTAATATTAAAAGATAAAACAATAGAGTTATCTGTCCGAGTGGCGGGTGCTCAACAGTATGGGATTGGGATTCGGATGGGTGGGCTGTAGACGAGAAAATGTCTTTTTTAATTAGGAACGAATCTATAAACGGATTTTTGACCCAGATACGGATAAAATGTCTGGGATGTATTAGGTTGTTCCTCGTTTAGATACGGATTTAGAGACGAGAAAATGTATTTTTTAAGGGTTAATTGCAAAAAAAAATCACAACCTTTACAGTTTTTATCAATTACAACATATCTTTTTTTTCTTTGCAATTTAATACACCACCTTTTTAATTTTTGCAATTCAATGCATATGTGAATTTTCTAGCAACAATTAAATCATAATTTAATTGTTAGAGTTGTCGAGGTGCCACATAGATGTCACGAATGATGAATAATGTTTTTTTTTTAATTTTTAAAACGTTTTTAACTAAAAAGAATAATAAAAAAATAGTTTTAAAACTAAAAACAATACTAAATATTTTTAAAAATAAATCATAAACCAATTTAATTATTATCATTTCCCCCTCCCAAAAACTCAAAAGTATAAGATCGCGTCCTCCAAATCATAGTCCACAAAAATAATGTGATGTTTTTCATATTGTTTTTATTTAAAAACGTTTTTAAAATACAAAAAATAAAATATATAAAAAATATTTTATTGATCAATTAAGACATTTACGTTGGCATTTGTGTAGAACCTTAATGCGGCTTCAGTATATATATCATTCATGTGTTGCCGAAAAATAAACACATGCATCAAATTGCAAAACTTAAAAAGGTGGTGTATCGAATTGCAAAGAAAAAAAGAATATGTTGTAATTGATAAATACTATAAAGGTCGTGATTTTTTTTTTGCAATTAACCCCTTTTTTAATTAGGAACGAATCTATAAACGAATTTTTGACCCGGATGTAAAACGGGTCGTTTATCGCTTAGATACGGATTTAGAGACGATAAAATGTCGTTGTTAAATAGAAACGACATTTGAAACGGATTGAGAATTTAATAGCTAGAGAGGGGTTTGGGGGTCGGGATCGGGATTTGGCTTGGGATGGGATTGGGATTCGGATGGGTGGGCTGGGATGTATTAGGTTGTTCCTCGTTTAGATACGGATTTAGAGACGAGAAAATGTCGTTTTTAATTAGGAACGAAACTATAAACGAATTTTTGACCCGAATGTAAAACGGGTCGTTTATCGCTTAGATACGGATTTAGAGACAATAAAATGTCGTTGTTAAATAGAAACAACATTTGAAACGGATTTTTGACCCGGAGGTCTCAAATCCGCCTCTTATTAGAAACAGAATTTACAACCTCTTATTAGAAACGGAATTTAGAAAACCGTTCCTGACATTAGATACCATGTGATTATGAACATATAGAAAATGGTTCCAAAATCCGTTTCTAACCTGTTTAGAGACAGTGTTTATGGTATCTAGTTGTTTAGAGTTGTTTAGAGTTATGTAGTCTTGTTTTATATCAAGTTGTGTAAAGTTGTTTAGAGTTGTGTAGTCTTGTTTTATATCAAGTTGTGTAAGGTTGTTTAGAGTTGTTTAGCGTTGTGTAAGGTTGTTTAAAGTTGTTTAGCGTTGTTTAGGGTTGTTTAGAGTTGTGTAGTCTTATTTTATATCAAGTTGTGTAACGTTCAAGTTTTCTTACAATCTAAAATATTCAAAACATAATTCTTCAAGTTTTCTGGAACCAGGACCTAAGGCCTAAGTAGTGGTGCTCTAACCACTTGAGCTATCCCACTTTGTCTAAAATATTCAAAACACAATTCTTCAATTTTTCTCACAATCTAAAATATTCCAAACACAATTCTTCAAAATTTCTCACAATCCCCTTTTGTTAATCCTGCACATCCAAAAATATATATATATATTAATAATTATCCTTGTATGAATATTTATAAAGTGAAAAAGTAATACTCACTCCGTCCCATTATTAATTGAACATTTGACAAAAACGTCCGTTGCATTATTAATTGAACATTTCCTTATTTGGAAAAAATAACTTTTTACTCCTTTAAAAATTCACTTAAACATCTCTTATTTACACCACATGCCATTATATTTTATTCACTTAACTAAAAATTCTCTCTCCAAATATCCCTCGTAAAAGTCAACTTTATCGATAATAATGGGATGGAGAGAGTAATAAATTACCTATGGATCAAAATGCTAGGAAAAAATGTCTACTGCAATTTTTTTTTCTCTATTCCTTCATGTAATAAGGGCCTCGACATCTTTTTTAGCAAACAAAAACTCAATAAACTTCACAGTAAACATGCCACAATCAAACCAATCAAACATGTAATGATGTCTACCACGTGCAAAGTCTTCTCCATTACCCTGCAATGAGAGTGAACTCCAACAATGTAAAATTCTAAAGTTTATCAACAACTCTTCATCATCATTCATGATTTATTACTTTCACATGTCACTTTGCATTAATCTACCTGAAAAACTTACCTCCTTCATTTCTAATAATTTACCAAAGCACAAAGCTTCTGAGCTTATTTTTACTAGACAAACCAGTATATTTGAAAGCATGGAAAACACTAACTTGGATCATATTCGATATAGTTTCTCAAGTCTCATATTTGATGCTTTGTAAACAATAAGAAGCATTTGGATACTAAAAATTATTCTAATTTAAAAATTAAGTTGCAGTTCAGTACCAAGTGAAAATTGGGTCACAATTATATGGTCTACAAAAACTTAGACATAACACTTTTCACATTCAATCAAAAAATTCAAAATAACAAGATAATTCATCATATTAAATATAAAATTCTGAAGAATATACTTTAAAACAAAAATTCCACAAAATTCATAATCAAGGTCAATTATCCATTAAATTCATCCACATTATTCAAAAATAACAAATGAGGCTTACCAAAACCGGTCCACGAATCAAAACCTTACGGAGTATCCCACGGCCTAGGTTCAGGGACTGCAACCACCATACCTATGCTACAATGGAGAAGCGAAGAAGAAAGAAGATGAAGAAGCAAAGAAGAAGAAGATGGAGAAGTATTTGCGCGCTTTGGGAAGAAGAAAGAGGGGTTTTGGAAGAAAGGGTATAAGTATGGCCTGGAGAAGTATTTGCGCGCTTTGGGAAGAAGAAAGAGGGGTTTTTGAAGAAAGGGTATAAGTATGACCTTTTGACCCTACTCATGTTTATTTTTGGCCTCCATTCCCTTTGACCACTTTTAAATGCAATAAAAATAAAGCAGAACTTCAAATCTCTTATTTTTTTCATTCTTCTCTCATTCTTCTTTTCAATCTCTTCGTCAAATCTCATATTCTCTCATTCTTCACTTATTTTTCTTTTCAATCTCTACACTTAAATTCTCTCATTTTTTTCTCATAATGTAATTGAAAGTTGGATTGAAGGTAAGAAACATATTTCTATTATATTATTTTGTTTGATTTTGTTGGTATTTGATGTTTTATCATAGTGAATTCAAGTGAATTTTTTTTTAGGTTTACACCCAAAATTTCCGTTCAGGTTGTTTAGGGTTGTGTATGGTTGTTTAAGGTTTAGGGTTGTGTATGGTTGTTTAGGGTTGTTTAGGGTTGTTTAAGGTTGTTTAGGGTTGTTTACTGGACTTGCACTACAAGAAATAGGGGGAATAGCGACGAAAATTTTACGACAAATCTAAATTTCATCGCTAAAATCATTTTTTAGCAACGAAATATAATTTTTCGTCGCTAACTTGTTAGATTTAATATTTGCAACAAAATTTATATATTTCATCGGTATATTAGCAACAAATTGCTTCATTTTGTTGTTAATAATCAAAACAACAATGAAAATTATATTTCGTCGCTAATATTTTGCGATGAAATAGAAATTTTCGTGGCTAATTTCTTGAAATTATTTTTTACAACAAAATTTATATATGTCATCGCTATATTAGCAACAAATTGCTTCATTTTGTTGTTAATAATCAGAATAACTATGAAAATTATATTTCGTTGCTAATATTTTGCGATGAAATAGAAATTTTTGTGGCTAATTTCTTGTAATTTATATTTTTTGCGATGGAGAAGTATTTGCGCGCAGAAGCTTTGGGAAGAAGAAAGAGGGGTTTTGGAAGAAAGGGTTTTTTTGTTTTTTATTATTTTTTTTATTGCAATTAAATTTGGTCAAAGGGATAAGGCCAAAATTAAATAAGCAATGGGTTATCTGGCCATATTTGACAATTTCCACGGTTAGGTTGTCTAAACCCATGAAATCTAGTTTATAAAAATCGAGTCAAATTATAAACCCGGGTCAAAGTATTTAAAGTTATGAGAAACCAAACATGGGAGAAGATGAGTTTACATATTAAACCCATCACTAAATCCCCTCTAAACCCATGAAGCAAACATGCCCCAAGGGTATTGTGAACAAAGTGATTGTTGGTGAATAAAGTTGATGGCAATTTGAGTAATTAAATGATGGTTGAAGAGTGATAGTTTTCATAAAGAGTAATATAAGTAAAATGAGACTATTTTTTATGGACGGAGGGAGTGTTAATTTTAATTAATTAGACTGACCCGTCCATTATTAAGCATTTGATGAAACCGGCTACAGTACCAACAAATATTATTTGGAGTTGAGAAGCATGTGTATAAGCATTGACTTGGCTAAAAGTAGTTATTATTCTCATGGAGTAAAGAATCTCAGATTTTGTACAAGTGGGGGCCGGGAATTAATTAATTATGCATGGACACTAAATTCATGAGAAAAAAATTATTTACGTCCCGTAACTTTTACCTTTTTTGAAAAACGTCCCAAAATAGTTAAAATTTTAATTTACGTCCCATAACTTTTTCAATTGCTTAATTTACGTCCAATTTTTCCTGAAAATCCCCAAATTTATGTAAATGGGACGTAAATTGAGCAATTAAAAAAGTTATGGGACGTAAATTAAATTTTTAATTAAAATGGGACGTTATGCGAAAAAGATAAAAATATTCAACAAATGTATACAATTCACTATACAATTAATGTAGTTTATGTTATACAATCAAATAAAAAAATAATTCATAAATTAATTAATTATTATAAAAATCAATTAACTTACCTAATTCATTATTAGAAAAATTATTAACTTACGAAAAAAAATTATAATTACAATATATAAGTATTATAAAATAAATTATGAATATTAATTAAAATACTAAATAATATTTTATAACATATAAAAATAAATTTAGAAATAATTTTTCATAATATCAAAAAAGATATAATATGAAAAAAAACCAAAATTTATTTCTAAGTCAATTAATTACTAGAAAAATCAATTAACTTACCTGATTAATTATTTAAAAACTCAATTAACCTAATTAAAAAAATAATTTAAAAAATCAATTAACATACTCAAATAAATATAAATTTTATCTTTAAAATAATAAAAATTCCAAATAATTTTTTTACTACAATTGTCAAAAACTCTTATTAAAACTTAACAATTATTTTAATATTTTAAATAAATAAAAAAAATCACAAATATTTAAAATCCCCAAATAAATCAAAAAAATACTCAAATATATCCAAAAAAATTTCATCTCTTACCCACGGTAATTGAAAGATGATGATGAACGTTATATTTTTTAACAATTTGTTAATTTTATTGTTTTTCATTTTTATTATATAATTTTTAATTTGATATTAGTTTGTACAAAATTATGTGGATCCACTTTGTGTAATACTTAGATAAATTTTTATATTTATTTGATTACTTTAAAATAAATAAATATTTTTTATATTACTTATATTGTAATTATAATTTTTTTCGTCAGTTAATAATTTTTCTAATAATGAATTAGATAAGTTAATTGATTTTTATAATAATTAATTAATTTATGAATGAATTATTTTTTATATTAAAATAAATTAATTTATGAATAATTAATTTATGAATAAATGAATTATTTTTTTATTTGATTGTATAACATAAACTACATTAATTTTATAGTGAATTGTACACATTTGTTGAATATTTTTATCTTTTTCGCATAACGTCCCATTTTAAATAAAAATTTAATTTACGTCCCATAACTTCTTTAATTGCTCAATTTACGTCCCATTTACATAAATTTGGGGATTTTCAGGGAAAATTGGACGTAAATTAAGCAATTGAAAAAGTTATGGGACGTAAATTAAAATTTTAACTATTTTGGGACGTTTTTCAAAAAAAGTAAAAGTTACGGGACGTAAATAATTTTTATCTCCTAAATTCATTGAAGAAAATATAATTCCATCAATTACTTGACAATTTATTCAATCAATTTATTAGTACAACTAGTGGAAGAACCATAAATTAAATCACTTTTTCTACATAATGAAACTAAACAAGGGCTTATATTATTTTGGACCAAATTCAATAATTCAAAGAAAGAAGAAAAAAAGCTCTAGTCTGAGGAATTCTAGAAACCCAAGGTTTTAACCTTGAATTATCCTAGCAACCAGCTGATAAGATGTAGAGAAGAGTATTTACTCTCAAACGTAATTTCATTAATGATTCTCTCCTCTAAAAAACGCAAATAAATAGAGTCTCAAACCTAAACCCTAAGCCTGTGGGCTTTACCTAATAAAGAGGAACTAACCTAAATCAAATTTACAATTCAAATAAAAGATATGGTCAAATCTCAAGGCGTGATTTCATCTAATCCTATTAGGTAAGTTCTCATCATCACCGCCCCTCGAAATGAACCTTGTCCTCAATTTGAGGAATTCTAGAAACCCAAGGTTTTAACCTTGAATTATGCCCCGAGGGTATCGTGAACAAAGTGATTCCTTGTGAATAAAGTTCATGGCAATTTGAGTAATTAAATGATGGTTGAAGGGTGACAGTTTTCATAAAGAGTATGAGATTACATTTTGTGGACAAAGAATATAAGAAAAATGAGTACTTTTTATGGACGGAAGGAGTATTAATTTTAATTAATTAGAATGACCCGTGCATTATTAAGCATTTGATGAAACCGGCTACAGTACCAACAAATATTATTTGGAGTTGAGAAGCATGTGTATAAGCATTGACTTGGCCAAAAGTCGTTATTATTCTCATGGAGTAAAGAATCTCAGATTTTGTACAAGTGGGGGCCGGGAATTAATTAATTATGCATGGACACTAAATTCATTGAAGAAAATATAATTCCATCAATTACTTGACAATTTATTCAATCAATTTATTAGTACAACTAGTGGAAGAACCATAAATTAAATCACTTTTTCTACATAATGAAACTAAACAAGGGCTTATATTATTTTGGACCAAATTCAATAATTCAAAGAAAGAAGAAAAAAAGCTCTAGTTAATTAATTAGTGGAATGCTCGGTGGTTCATGTCTGAAAAAATTAAAGAAGAAAAAAGCTCTATTTTGCAATACAGTTATTGCAACGGCTTATTTAAACCAAATTATTGATTAATGAAATAACATCACATAAAAAAAGAAAAGAAAAAAACAGTTTTAATTAGTATTTCTTCTTCGTCCACAGTAGTGGAATGCTCTGTTCGTGTCTGAAGAAATTGTGCGGATCAGCTATGGTTTTGACTCGAGCAAGACGACGAAAATTTCTCTTGAAATACCTGAAGCCCCAAAGGCTTGCTTGTGCGTAACTCGTCTTTCCTTGCTCGTTATTGACTCCATTGTCGAGATCTTTGTAGTTGATGTAAGCAGACCTCGGGGATGAAGAGACGTAAGGAGTCATGTAATCGTAAATCCTCCTAACCCAGCTTACGTACCTCTCCGAATCATGATCGTCCTGTTCTCGCCAATCGACAAAAGTAGCAACCATGTAGGAGGTGCCTGCCCTGTGAGGGAAGGGAATGGCGGATTCAGATATTTCGTCCATTCGTCCTCCGTATGGCACGAAGTAGAGCTGAGCCAGCTCGCCTTCTGGCTGCTCGAATCGCCTAAAGATTTCTTGGAAAACACTCAAAGGCATTGGTTCCTTCACATAATCAGTTTTAATCTTGACGAATCGGTTTATAGGTTGAGTCCTGTTCAACAAAACTTGTAGCGGCGCGTCTACGGAGAATTGGCCCATGTGTAGCACCGATTGGATCCAACTCACTTCCCTGCAGTCTTGTCTTTTCAATCCCAATTCAGGAAACTCTTTTTGCATCAATGTAATCAATCTGTCCGCCCTGCCAAGAAACACCGAAAAGAAAGCAGCACTAATTGTGGATGTGGAATTCACCCTCATTGCGTTGAGTCCCATGTACAAATCTCGGTCGATTTTAGGAGCCACGTATTGCCACTTGTCAATCAGTTGAGTCGCATTTTGTTCCAATGTCCTTCCGATGTTGTAAACAGTCACTATTTCTGGAACGTCGACCAGTTGTAGCTTCCACGCAACCACTACGCCAAAGCTGGCAGCTCCCCCGCCTCTTATCGCCCAGAAGAGATCCTCGCCCATTGATTTTCTGTTAAGAATTCTTCCCTTAGCATTGACTATTCTTGCATCGATGACATGGTCTGCAGCCAGGCCGTATTTTCTCACCATTGGGCCGTAGCCTCCTCCGCTGATGTGCCCACCAACGCCAACCAGCGGGCAAAGACCGGCTGGAAACCCTAGAATCGGGCTTTTCTCCGCGATCCTGTAATATACGGAGCCGAGGTTTGCACCACCTTGGACCCATGCAGTTTTGGCCTTAACATCAACTGCAATGTGACTGAGTCTGATCAAATCAATGATCACAAATGGGGCTCTTGCTACAGAAGATGTTCCCTCGAAGTCATGGCCGCCACTTCGAGTTCTGATTTCCAAGTCGTTTTGTTTAGCGCAGAGTATGATAGGCGGGATTTGGGATTCGTGTTCTGGGGTTATGATAACTTGAGGTTTAGGGTAAGACGGTGTCAGGTATCTCGAATTCCAGATGCGGAATCGAAACACGGAATTGAAAGAGGGGTTGCTTGGGGTGTAAACAATGGAGTTGTTTTGGTATTTTTTGGAAAGGCATTCCAGAAAATCATTGTGAATATCATTATAAGCAAAAGCTGCATATGAGCAGGAGGAAAAGATTACAAGAAAAATGAGTGTGAGAGCAGAAATAATGCTTGAAGAATGCATGGCTGACTAATTAAGAAAGCTAGAGATTAATTAGTACGTAGTTTTGTGGGTGGTGTTCAATTTGTACATTTTTGTTGTATTTATAGGGGAAATTATCAGACAAGAATGATTCTTGTTAAAACCTTAGGTATATCTGATCAACTCGTTAATTTTTTTAATATTCTTTCTAGCTATTTGAATCCTTCATTACAAAATATTAGTACTTGAAAGCAATGGTCAAGTGACCCGGTCTGGGAGACTTTTTTTAATATTCAAGCGCGTAGATTTTTTAATATTAAAGCGCGATTAATTTGTTGTTTTACTTTATAAATATATTCATATGTAATTGAATGTGCATTATTTTCACAACAACTACCTTTCCTAGTAACTTTCAAATCTTTAAAATAGAAAATTATTTATAAACTACATCCCAACAATATACACAATTTTATACCCACAAAAAAAAAATGTCATTATTTTTGCCCCATAAACACAAGTCAACTAAATTATTTACTTATACATAAAAGTTTACAAAACTATTTTTCAAAATACTACTCATTATTACACTTTCTTAATATATGTATTTCATACCTAGGAAAATTATTGTGAAACGAAGGGAGTATTATTTTCGTTCCAATAAAAACTTCTTATAATTTTTTAGTATAGAGATTAAAAAATATAATAAAATAAATAGATGTATTAGAAGTGATATATGATTGAGAAAAAAAAAAAATATAACAAAATGTGAGAGAAAGTAGTTTATTAACAAAAGAATATAAATAAATCACTTGAGTGGATCAACATATTTTCTTCTTTACCGGCCGCTATTCAATCTTTATCTATCTTCAATTTTTTCTCTTATATCTTCTCTCATTTCTTTCCTTATATCTTCTCTTATTTCTTTCCTACTAGCAATTAGGATGTAGTTGAAAAAATATACATGAGATAAATAATAAAATAAATTCTTATTTAAAATATTTTTAGAGATATATAGATAGAGTAAATAAGCGGTGAAAATATCTCAAAGGCACACATAATTAGAAACAAAATTTGTAGCCTAATAAAAATCACATGAAATCATTTGTTTTAAATTTTTAATAAAATGTTTCAAATTTTATTTCACAATATGAATGGCTGACATGTGTCATATTATAAAATAATCAACATTCTATAATAATTGGGATAACACGTGCTAAAAATCAAGTAAGGTGAAACATCAAGTGAAACGCAAAAAGTAAAACACAGAAGTTAAATTGAATAAAATTAAAATAAGTTTAATAAGGAATGGAGGGGGTATAATATTTAGTGAAAACTTGTAATCAAACTTCAAAAAAGTCTCGGGTTATAAAGAATTTGGTACGAGGATTTGATTAATTTGTTATGGTTGAAATAGTATTTAATTAGTAATTTCATACTAGTATTTTATTGCATCTCATTATTTTTTCTACTAAAACGAGACATCCCCAAAAGACCGCTTAGTATCTTAATTTCATCAAACATTCCGTCTGTTTAATTGCTTATTTTATTGCTCGACTTTTTATCATGTTCAGCTTTCAGAAGATAAAAAAAAAAAAATATTGACCAAACGACCAAGTCTTTATACCACTCACTCACCCTTTACCTCCCCCAAATAAAAAGAAGGGAAAAAAATAACTCAACACACGGTAAATTAAAAAAAAAAAAAATTAAAAATCAAGAACGACCCTCCCTTCATATCATGACCTGATTAGTGATGCTTTAACTACTATAGTTATTTTACTTCTGTCAATTTTTTATTGATTAATGAATATGAGTTTCTTGAACAGGATCTGTTCTATAGAATCGTACCTCTGTATCCTTGAGTTCTAAGGAGACAGGAAACCAAGTTTGGTGGATGAGCCATGGCTGCTCGGCTAGAGCATGATTAACAACCCCCTTGCTCGAGTTCTCTAGTCACTGGTGCAGTAGAGGATTGTTCTTGATTAGCCTTTTAATTGTTAATTAGAAGGACTATAAAAAAAGTAATATAAATTTATTTTATATATTTGTATAAATTGGAATTTGGGGTAACCGGAGGAAGGCTTTGATACCATTTTTTTTTCCCCTAAATTGGCTTCGTTGACATTTTATCAATGCGTAATGGTAGCTTAAAAAAGAACATGCATGTTGCGGTTAACCGAGGTTTCGGCGAATAATTAGTTTTTTTACTTTATATAAGTTGCTATATTTCCTTAACAAAAAATAATAACATTTCAGTCCTTCAAACTATTTGGCGAATAAAAGTTGTATATAGAAAAAAAATCTAAAATCAAAAGTTCACATGTCGAATCAGAGGTCGGGACGATATCAAAACCCTGTCCGAGAAAACTCTTAAAGGGACAAAACCCGAATTAAGGAAAAAATGTACACCCCTGAAAATCCACCTACCAACCAAATTAAGCGATAGAAAATCGAAAGAAACTGACCGAAGTAAAAAAGATCGAAACATGGGAAATGACTTATGGGGGCTCAAAAGCATCTCCCCATAACGTCTTGTCAAGCCTTGTCGAAAAATCAACAAAGAAGGCTTCAGAGACTCTTGCCTCTAACTCATCGATAATGCGCTCCGGATGTTGCAGCCTCTCCGTGGAGCAGGAAGAAACCGCGAGAGCCGGAGCTAATGTCTCGTCGTCGGTAGGCGGCTCCAATGGAATAGTATACACCATCTCTTGAGTGTTGTCCGATGACTCATTTAAATGAACGTCTGCGAGTACTGAGAATGTGTTACTCATCGGGATCAGGTCGGATGAGGAATCGTTTGTCAGGACCGATTCGGCCACCAAAGCTGGTGAAGGTACCCTCACGGGCTCTGTTTGAAAGGGACGATCCGCATGCGCATGGGGTGGGGTGGGGCCGGAGGGGCACGAGGCCTAGGACAAACTTTCTGATGGCGGGAAGAACTCGGGTCACGATGACTCGCGTAACGGGGAAGTGGAACCCTATCCCTATGACAGGATGCAGTCATGTGGCCAACGATCTCACAATGACTGCAATATTCCGTGAGCCTCTCATAGTAGACTTCCACAGTCACAATTTGATCACCACGTTCCAGAACCAATTTCTCCAAGAACGGTTGTTTAATATCCACCACAACCAAGATTATAGCATACTGAGTCATCGTCTTCGTCGAGGTGTGATTGTCCATCTTAACCATCATGCCCACAGCCGAGGCCGCAACAGAAATAACTGTAGGCTGCCAAAGCTCAATCGGGAGACCAATTAGACGGATCCACGTTTGAGCAGCCGAGGACTGAACATGGTGTGGGTTGAATCTGGGGGTCCAACTTTGGAGACGAATAGAACCCGAAGCTAATTTCCACAATCGCCTCTAAAAAATGCGACTACGCTCCTCCAAAGAGTGAAATTTGAGGACGAAAAATTATTTTCCAATCGGTATGACCGACAAGTTCCCATGAAGAGACCGAATCCCAACGAGCCTCTTTTGAAAATCCATATACGGAACCAGAGTTTTACCGAGGGGAGTAAGTAAACGACCAATAAAGGCATCCTTAAATTCTCGCACCCCAGTTTGATATGTGGCATCGTCAATCGAAATGGTGTAAAGATCACCCTTTTTACAAGGACGCATATGGTCCGGAAAAACAACAAGAGGCGAAGTAATGCCTATAAGAGGCGCTCCTGTTATAGTAGCGTTGGAGGGAAGAGCCGACGAGCAGGAGGTTGCTCGATCCTTGGATGTTCTATCGTGATAGCGACTAGCGAGGCCAATGATCAATTGCCATGTGTCACCTGAGCATAACAGATTCTGCAAATAGAATGAAGTTTTTGAAAATGGACGTGAATGCATGCATTATTTGCATATATGCCCTTGAACTATTTAAAAGTTCAAATTTATGGATTAAATTACTATCTCACCAACAAATAGTTTCTTAACACTATAAATAAGCCACAACTTGAATCATTTCAAGTTTACGGGAACCTACACAAGTAAAATTTATTGCAAGAATTTTCAATGCATTAAAAAAGCATTCAACACTCAAAACAATCGTGAAATTAAGCTTTTAATCAATATTTTAGTGTTAGCTTATAGTTTCCACTAGGCAGTTTATCAAGATCATTCAAAGCCTAAAAAGTGATATCTTAACCTTTACATTTGATCATAATTGTAAAGGATACTTTTAATCACACTTAGTTGGTACCAAGAACAAAAGCCTACTTTCACTTTGAGAGATATTTGAGAGTATTAATGTTGAGTTCGTAGTAGTTTGAGAGTATTTAAACAAGAGAAGGTTGTAAGAAATCAAGAAAAGAAGAAGAAGAGGAGATCAGTGCATCTTGGCACTGTAAAACAAGTTAATTCCAAGAGATTAAGGAATTATCCTTTTAAATTATGAGAGTGGACGTAGGTAGTAGTTTAGCCTCCGAACCACTATACGTCTTGTGTTCTTTACTTATTTCACTTACTTATTTATTTAGTATTTGCTTAATCATAAACTGTTTATAATTGTCACTGCATAAAACTGGTTTTTTGATCATACAGTAGAGTTCATTAGAAAAGCATTTTTCATAAGTGTTGACATAAAATGTTGATTTTGGTGTGAGTAAAATTAATTAATTACCAAGTTATTTCAAAGAGTATATAAAGGGTCTACACATTAATTTCTCATATAAGTTGTTTATTTGTTAAAACTTGTTAAAATACCTTAAAAGTATTTTTTGAAAAACACAAACACGTGTAATCCCCCTCTCCCCCTATACACGTGTCACACTCCTTTCGGAACCATCAAAATCAATTTAAACATTGAAGTATCAATTGAAGTAAAAATTTCATTAAGTGTTTTAGAATTGAAATTGGTTGTAATGCAATTCTGGAGGTGGAGGAATGCAACTAAAATGACGAAACGACGGAGGCTGTGGAACAGCCCCGCCGACACCAATGATCACCTTAAGCTGGAATTGTCGTGGGCTTGGGAACCAAATGGCAGTTCGCATTCTGAGAAAGCTCCTACATGATGAAGATCTGGATATAGTCTTCCTCATGGAAACCAAACCGAAATGTATCCAAATGAATTTGTTAAACTCAAGATCACTGCACTTTGACGGCTGCTTTCCTGTGGATTGTGAAGGAGACGGCCACTCGAGACGAGGAGGATTATGCATGCTTTGGAAGAAGAAACTAACACTATCTCTCTCGTCATTCTCAAACAATCACATGGCTTTTAGGGTGGAGGAGTCGGATGAGGGCAAAGCATGGTATATAGCTGGAATTTACGGATGGCCGGAGCACCAACTCCGCAATAATACTTGGAACCTACTGGAGCGAATCAAACCTCCCCCGGAAACCCCATGGCTTTGTGTGGGGGACTTTAACGAGATCCTCTGGTCTCACGAGAAAAAGGGTGGGAACGCAAGGCATACCATTAGTATGGAAAATTTTAGGAATACACGGATCAACCTGGATCTTCAGGATTTAGGTTTTGAAGGGCAATAATTTACGTGGTCGAATGGTAGGGTGGACACCGAGAATATTCAAGTCAGGTTGGACAGGGCTCTTGCCAACCCACAATGGAGGTTGTTAGCACCTAGCGTGAAGGTTTTCAACCGCATCAGACTAGGTTCAGACCACTCACCAATCGTGATCAATAACAACCCTTTTCCTATTGGGGCGGCAGGAGGCATAAGATGTAGAGTGAGACTCTTTCGTTTTGAGAAAATGTGGATAGAGAGCACCGAATGCGGAGATATCGTTAAAAGAGCTTGGGAAAGGAACTCCATCCAAGCTAGTTTCGAGGAGAAGATAAAAAGGTGTGGGGAAAAGCTGAAAAACTGGGGACAGGAAACCATTGGGAATGTTAGCAGGAAGATTTCTGAGAATAAGGAGCAATTGAGAGGCTGCAATGTGAGCACCAAACGACTGAGGTTACTGCTGAGATCAAACGCCTAGGACACGAAACAGAGGATCTCATAAAAAAAGAGGAAATTTGGTGGTACCAACGATCTCGAGCGCTGTGGTTAAAAGATGGTGACAAGAATACAAGTTTTTTCCATAAGAAAGTTGCCCATCAAAGAGAAAGAAACTCAATTGTTAGACTAAAAAACGACACGGGAGAGTGGATCACTAAAGAAGAGAATATTGTCCAGGAGCTCCGTTACTTCTACATCCACCTCTTCTCTTCACCAGGCCCGAGAGCCACAGACCGAGTTAATTAATTCCTTCGTGCGGGCTAAGGTCACTAGTGAGATGAACGGGACCCTAACTCGACCATTCACATCAGAGGAAGTTAAAAATGCTCTTAAACAGATGCACCCGACGAAGGCCCCGGGACCCGACGGTATGCCCCCTCTTTTCTTTCAATCTTACTGGCAAACTGTTGGTTCTTCCTTTACTTCTGCATGCCTTGATATTTTGAATAATGCCCATGATCCCTCTTCCCTCAATCACACATTCATAGTCCTGACCCCTAAAGTTAAGACCCCCGATTCGGCTAAGGATTTTAGGCCGATTAGTCTGTGTAATGTCATTCTTCGGGTCATTGCTAAAACCATCGCGAATAGGCTGAAAACTGTCATAAATAAAATAATATCCCCCCATCAGAGTGCGTTTATCCCCAATAGGATCATCACTGATAACGCTTTGATTGCTTTTAAGATCTTTCATTCTATGAGGAAAAAGAAATTGGGTAGGAAGGGCTCCCTAGCTTTAAAACTTGATATGAGTAAAGCCTATGACAGGTGTAGATGTTGTTAACTCTTAAATGCTTTAACATTATCAACAACATCTTAATTTGACCTTCCTTGATTTATTCTAAGTCTTTTCTGAAATGTTACATTAAATGTTGTACTAAATGCTCTCACATTCAGGAACGATTCTAGAAGCTTCTACAAGAGTCTGGAACCTGGAAGATTCCAGAATGTTGGAGAAGGTGCTAGAAGGCCTTGGAGCATTGTAGAACGACCTGGAAGATGGCAGAAGGATCTAGAAAGATCATGGAGGTTGAGGTCCTAAAAAATAGGATCTCATAATGGAAGGATCTAGAAGCTGTGTATTTCTCTATAAATACCGCTAGAGCCTCTCATTTCAAAGCATGCACTACTCGAGTAACCCCTCCTTGAGCGTTCAACCCTAGTTAGGAGTTATGGCCAGTAGTTGTATCATTTAACGTACGCCGATGGATACCACACCTTCCAGTGTACTTAGTTCTAGTCTTGAATCGAGTGAGAGTGAATCACAGATTAGATTAGTTCTTTAGACAGTGTTTTACACTTAAGTCTGTTTGCGGATTCAGGCACCTGCCTCGATTGTAGTTTCTGTTTGTGGAATGTTGAAGTAATTGCTGAGACATTTCACACGACACTTTTTGTATAACTTAGGAACTAAGTTACTTTTCGCCGTAAGGCTTAGCATAGGTTTTGTTATTAATAAAATCTATGTTAAAAATTATTCCATTGTGTTCGTATTGTGTTTTAGTGTTTTAGACTTCCGCTGTGTACTGTGTTTACTTATTCACATTCTGTTAGAGTTAATGCTACACTAATTGTCACAACATTCAGTGTAACATTGTTCTGTTTTTTACTTAAACACTAGATACCATCCCCCCACACACTTTCAGTTGGTATCAGAGCCGATACCTGACGACACTAGGTTAGATCCTTGCTTAAAGTGTGTTTTAGTTTATGTTAGCAATGGAAACACATCACATATCCACTACACTTAGGCAGCCGAACATATTATTCACATTTTAAGCCTAAGTTGTGCATGTATATCAAGTCGATTGATGAACGTGCTTGGAGGACTGTACTTACAGGTTATGATGTACCAAAGATCCAAATCAACACATCAACTCTCTCATCAGAAAGAAGAAAAAGTCAATTTCAACCAAGGTTATCAAAAAGTGAAGGTAAACTAAGGTATGATCTTTAATGCAAAAAATCAGTTCAATGCATGTTCTTAATATGGTCTTTATGAAAATTAATGTGCCAATACTAGACTTATGCAAAAACTGAATTTTAGTACTACCTTAAATGATGAATCAAAAGATGTTGAATTTACTTTTCATACCAAGATTGATTATGATGATTCCTCAGATGATGATCTGGATGATACAGATTCTGATGTTGCACCCAATGTCATAACATTTATGGTAACATCAAAACAGAGTCACCCAAATTTGAATTGTTTTAATGGGTTTGTTGATGATGCATGCATAAGGATTGATGATCATAAGTACCAAAAGTTGTTGGATGATTGTAACTCTCAGAAACTCACTCTTAATTCTTTGAACAAAGAGAATGAGAATCTGAAAGGAACAATTACCAAGCTAGAAGTCATACATTCCAGAAGAGATTTTTGAAATTGGTAAACTGAAGGAGAAATTGATCACCTCTACTTTAAGTTTCATAAAATTTTCTATGAGTGCTTCTGATATATGTTATAGCTATTGGTAAATCCGATAATTGTGGTATACGTTATGATAGTGAAATTGCTTCTATTTCTAAGAATTTTGAATATACTGTGAAGTTTGTGAAGGCAAATGTTAAAACATCTGTTGTAACATCTGCACAAACAGATTCTCACAAAGTCAAAAAACATTGAAAAGAAGTTTGTATGTCATTATTTTTCGAAAATTGATCATATCTGTCCTTACTGCATGTAAATGTTTGATGATCGAGATATGAGAAAATGTTAACTAAAATGATGTCACATCCTATGAAACATTTTCTGAAATCTGCATGAAAATCTGATGTTACTTGTAATGCTGTTCACACTTCCTTGAGAGCATGTTTACTTGGTCAATGGTATTTTTGATAGTTGTTGTTCTAGACATATGACAGTACAAATTGAGTACTTATCTGATTATGTGACCTTGAATGATGGTAATGTTACATATGGTGGTTGTTCGAAATGACAGATTATAGGAAAATGAACTTTGAATGTTGAAAGTTTTCCTAAGCTTAAATATGTTTTGCATGTTGATGGCTTGCTTGCTCATTTGATTAGTATTAGTCAACTTTGTGATGATAATTTGCATGTAAAATTTGACAAAGAATCATGTGTATGCTCTTAATAAAGATGAAAATTGTCTAGGGCAGTAGATAATTGTTATCTTATTGGAACAAATGTGTGTAATTTGTCAAAGAATGATGAAAATATCTTATTGCATCAAAAAATTGGGACATGCACATTATAGATCAGTGAAGAGTCTAATCAAAGTCGATGCAGTGAAAAGGATTACCAAAACAGAAGTTTCAGAGTACTACTGTATATGGACCATGCCAGAAAGGTAAGCAGGTAAGAGTGTTGCATAAAATGCTGTCACATTGTTCTACACATCAATGTTTCGAATTGTTTTGCTCATGGATTTTATTGGTCCTATGAAAACTGAAAGCATTGGAGGCAAAAGATATTCACTTGTTGTGGTAGATGATTTTTCTAGATTTACCTGGATTGAGTTTTTAAGAGATATATCTGAAAAATTAATTTGCTGCATTTAAAATTCTTTACAAAAGGTTCAAAAATGTGTTTAACTTGAAAGTTAGTCGTATTAGAACTGATCATGCACGGTAGGGAATTTGAAAACAACATGTTTAATGATTTTTGTGATAAAAATGGTATTTTGCAAGAATATTCATCTCCTAAAACTCCACAACGGAATGTCTTTGCTGAAAGAAAGAATATAACTCTACAAGAAATGATAAGAGTCATGCTTACTTCTAAAAGTCTTGCTAAGAGATTTTGGGATGTAGCATTGAATACATCATGTCATATTATTGATATAGTTTATATTCGATCTGGTTCTATTCAAACACCTTATGAGATTTTGAACATTAGAAAACTAAATGTGAAGTATTTTCATATATCTGGTTGTATGTGTTAAATTCTGAATGATATGGATCAACTTCACAAGTTTGATTCTAAAAGTGATAAAGGTTTCTTTTTAGGCTATTCTAGAAATAGTAAAGCTTATAGAGTTTATAACCTTAGGACTAACACCGTTCAAGAATCTGTTAATGTTGTGTTTGATGATGATAAAGGTCTTACAGATGACAAAGATGAAGAGGATATATCACAAGTCACTGACAATTCTGAGAATACACTGAAGTCTGATAATGTTGCACCAAATGCTAACACATCTGGAGCAACATCTACAGAACAGTCAGTCATTATTCCACAGAATGATCAGTATGTTCCTAAAATGAATCCTTCTTCAAGAATGGGGAAAAGTCATCCTTCTGACCAGATCATAGGCGATGCTACAGTTGGAGTGCAAACAAGAGGAAGAATAAGATCGAATAAGGTAGATGTGGTAAGAACAATATGCATGTCTTCTATTTGCAATGTTGTGAATGCTGAGTGTTACTATTATGAAATTGAACCTAAAAATGTTAATGAGGCATTAACTGATGAAAATTAGATAAATGCTATGCATGAAGAACTTGGTCAGTTTGAAAGATTTGAAGTATGGACACTTGTTTCAAGACCTAGTCATACTAATGTCATTGGAACAAAGTTGATGTATAAGAATAAAACTGATGAGTTTGATAACATTTTTTTAGGATTGAGACTAGATTAGTTGCACAAGGTTACACCCAAGTTGAGGTTATTGATTTTGATGAAACTCTTGCACATTATGCTAGGATAGAATCTATTAGATTATTGCTAGCAATTGCATGTTTTATTGACATTAAAACTTTATCAAATGGATGTATAAGCTGCATTTCTAAATTGCATTTTGAATGAAGAAGCATATGTTGAACAACTTAAAGGATTTGAAGATCCACAATACCCTGATTGTTTTGTTAGAGGAGAAACTGATATAACTTTGTTCATTTAGCACACTGGAGAAGATTTACTTACTGCTCAAATATATGTTGATGACATTGTGTTTGGTTTAACTTGTGATAAAATGTTAACCAATTTGTTAAAGCAATGACTGCAACATTTGAGATGAGTATGGTTGGAGACTTGAATTACTTTTTAGGTCTACAAATCAAGCAATGTAAGGATGGTATATTCTTCTCTCAAGGTAAGTATGCTAAGAACTTGGTTAAAAGGTTTGGTTTTAAAAGTTCAAAAGTAATGAAAACTTCTATGAGATCTACTTTGAAACTTTGCAAAGACAATGTTGGAAAGGATGTTGATCCAACATTGTATAGATCCGTGATAGGAAGTTTACTTTATCTAACCTCTAGTAGACCAGATATTATGCATAATGTTTTTGTTTGTTCTAGGTACCAAGCTAATCCAAATGAATCTCACCTGAATGTTTTGAAGAGAATTATCAAGTTTGATACAGGTACAAGTGAACTTGGGATATGGTACACTAAGGACACCAACAACACTTTGATTGGATACAGTGATGCGGATTGAGCATGAGATATAGACGACATAAAGAGTAAGAGTAGAGGATGTTTCTACATGGGAAACAATCTTGTGGTTAAGCAAGATGTTTCATGCCTATGAAATTGAAATTGATATCCTTACAATTTTCTGTGATAATATGAGTGCATAAACATTTCTAAAGATTCAGTACAACACTCACTCACTAAACACATTTGCATTAGGCATTATTTTATGAGAGATTTAGTGGAGAAGAACATGGTGAAGTTGGAATACGTACCTTTTGAAAATCATATTGTTGATATATTTACTAAGGTCTTGACCTTGAGACATTCTCATCTTTGAGGAAATCTCTTGGTATGTGTGGTATCTAAATAATTCTGGATGAATGGTGTCATAAATGTCGTAGCATTTAGGACAACATCATAAGGTTGTACATCTGTTATAGATTTAATTTATTTCCTATTTTCATTGAGTAATTCATTTGTAAAATATTCTTGAATCTAAAATTTGTTGTGCAAAAATAAACATGTCTTACACCTCTCAAATGCATAAAAAATAGAATGTTATTAGCATACTAAAAGATGTACCAAATCACTGAGTAACTATGGAGCACGGAGTTCGCTACTACGATGTCTTCTTTTCAAAAGGTGATATTTGGTAAAAACATCAAGAGGTTTGTAATCCATTAAGTAAGTATGGGGCACGGAGTTCGCTACTACGATGTGTACTCTACAGGAACAATGGATCAATACAAATTAGATGCTATAACACAAAAAGAAAAAATATGGTGCAACACAAATGAAGTAAATTCATGTAAAAACCGTGTTGAGGTGTATGTAACAGTTTTGAGCATAACATTAGATGATTCGATTATATTTTTATAAGTAGTAATTATTTGATTATTTGTGGAAATTTATTTTATTTATTCCTGATTATACTAACCTACATCTTTGTTTTATTTCAGATTATACACATTTAAATGTTAATTATTCTAGAATGTTCTTAATTTAATTAATTATTTAATTATGATTTTACCCACTACTTAACCATGATCTATTTTTGTGGCTAAGTTTATGGAGTATTATCGAATTTCTTCTAGAATCCTCCTTAGTTAGTTCTTATTTTTATACGTATTACTTCCAACTATGCATTCTCTCCTATATACTTCTCATAACATGATATACTAAGCATTGCATTTTTTCGAGTGATTTGAGTATTGCTTTTTAAGATTTGCTAAAGCCTTGTTTGTCTCGGTTATTGTGATTATCTTTTCGATTTCTTGGTGCTTAAATGACAGGAAATAAAGAAACCACCTCACCATACTCAAACTCCCACGAAACTGTCATCTCCATCTCTCTCAAACCTTAATAGTTTCGCTTTCATGGCCGCTCACACCAAAACTCACCAGCTGCTACAAGAAAAGCTGAAACACTTACCCAAACAACTCCAGTTACAGCCATTCCTACAACTGTTCACATTCAACTCGATTCGACCCTTAACGAGCTGGACCAAGCTGTTGAGAATATGTCTCAATCGAATGTGAATTTTGAGAATCTTACATTCTTACTGTTGGAAATATGTCCATTGACATTTCTCATTACTGAAAACCGAAAAACTCACCACTACACTTGATTCGTTCACCTCATAAAAGCCCCAATTTTTAAGTCCTAATACTGAAACAGAGGCAAACGCCTCGATAGCTTCCTCTCTGGGGGAGAGTGAAAAGGAAATTGATGATTTTCCTGTTGCTGAGCAGAACGAGTCTGCAAATGCTGAGACATCCGATTCTGAGGACGCTCAAATGAAGGAGGCCGACGCGAATGCTAACTCAAGTGAAACTAACTTTTCTCTTTTTAATACTGATGAATCTGAATAAATTGCATTTAGGATGATCGTTAAGAAAGAAAAGAGAAAAGATTAGCCCATGTTCAACGAAGGAGATCCAGCTTTGTGTTCACAAGAGTTGATTACTCTAACTCATTGAGGAGAAAGAATAAAGGAAGTAGTGTTGATGATGAACCGATTCAAGGTGTTTTCTTAATCGGAGGAAGAAAATGTGGTTACTGAGAAATGAGTCAAAAGGAAGTATGATCTAAAGGGAAAGATTGTTGCTGCTGAACGAGACTTGCCCAAAGGAATTGAAAATTCTGATCCAGAGGATAATCCCACTGTGCGTGAGATTAAGAAGACTCTGAGGAAGAATGCTGCATCAAATGCTGAAGCAAGTGTCGCAACACCAGACCCTGATGACAGTAGTAGTAATGATTCTGAGAAGAGCAGTAGTATGGACTCTGAATCAGCTGAGGAGATAAATTCTAAAGGAGGTAATTCTGATCCTGATAATAATTTTTAGACTGATAGATTAGTTGCTAAAATAACTAAACTGTCTACATGAAAGTTGTTAATGGAAAAGAGAATTAACATTGCTGATTTTGAGAAGTAAAGGGTTCATATAATTTTTGAAAGGAAATTGTTGAAAACTGTAACTTTGAGTGATACTTTTGTGTTTGATTGGGTATATGTATTTTGTGCTTGACTTAGGAAGAGTACGGGTAGACGTAGCTCTAAATGATATGGGAATGTACAATTTAGGGGGAGATTAGTTTCACTTACTCTGAAATTGATTAATGATCTCTTAGAGATAGAGCATGTGATTGATGAAGATGAACTTGATTTGAACTTGGTTGCTATTTCTATAACTGGTGGTAGATTAACTAGGTGAAATTTTTTGTCCTTGTTAAAGATCTCACATCTCTATACTTTGTACTCCATAAATTGATTGTCTACAATTGGATACCCTCTAAAAATTCCACTAAGGTGACTAAGGATCAAGCTACATTGTTGTATAAGATGATTTTTGTGTTGAAGAATTTCAATTTGGATTTAACTATTTTCACCATATGTAGCTTATAGTGATATTTATTATAAAGGGAATTTACCTTACCATTGTTGATATGTTACCTCAAGAGGCATGAATTTTTAAACCTAAGGAAACTGAGGTTATTTGAGGCAAGGTACCCTTGATGACTATCTCACTTGCTCTGTTACTTGGTGTAAGGATTGTTGATTTGCCCTTGCAAAATTCAGATGGTTCTGATCACAGAGATGCTCTTATTCCAGCTCGACCAGCTCCAGCAAGAACTGAACAGAGAAATGCTACACCGAATGTGAAGCACATTGGTGGTCACATTGGTCAAACTTTTTCTGTTTCCAGATCTTTTATTTTACTTCAACTAAAACGTTTACAGGACTCTATTGATGGCCTTCAGTTCCTTAAATTCCGTGGTTAGAGACGCTTTCTACTACCACAGGGGGAGAAACACCATCAACTTCTGGGGTTCGAAGTGAAGAGCTCTATGGAGATGTACCAGAAGCTGATTGTGTACCTGATGCTATTCATGAAGAGACTGTTGAACCAGATGTTGTAGTTCACTTTGCTACAATGTGAACCAGATGTTGTAGTTCACTTTGCTACAATGTGCACTGTTGTTGAAGAGGAGGAGGATTAATTTGCTGATGCTGATGAACGTATGGATGTTCTTTATGACATCTAAACAGGTTATGGTAACAACTGAACAGGTTGATACAAGACAGGGGGAGGGCTGAACATTATAAGTGATTATGTGCAGGAACATGATGCTGCATCTGTTGGTACATCAATATATGTCACTTGTTTAGTTTCTTAAGTATTTGTGTCTTTTATACTTCCCTTGATCTTATGCATTGTTGTTACTGTGTTTAAGTTGATTTACAGATTTTGTTTTTACTTCCTAGTTGATAGGTTGTTCTTTATTCAACTTGCTTAATTTGTTTGCATTTATGATAATAGATTACTGCTTTTATGCTTAAATTGTTTTCTCACTTATCATTATTTGCTTACTGCATGTTGTATAAGTTAGTTGTTTATTGTATTTGTTTTTTCCCTAACCTTGCTCTATTTTCAGTTTGCTTAAACTGTTTGCCTTAAGAATTATTCTTATTTGCTTACTGCTTGCTGATTTTAGGTCTTTGTTAGTTGTTGGTTGTTTTGTCTTTCTAACTTGCCTTATTATTCAATCTGCTTAAATTGTTTGCTTTGAGGATAATATAGAAGTACACCTCTCTTTAATTATCATGTGCTTACTGCTTAGTGCTTAAATTGTTTGCTTTGATGATAATATAATTTAGAAGTACACTTTTCTTTAATTCTCATTTGCTTACTGCTTATTGTTTTAAGTCTTTGTTAGATATTGTTTTTCACATTTTTTGCTCTGTTTCTATTTTTAGTCTTTGCTCTGTTTGTTTTTATTTTCTTCGTTATTGCTCTGATTTATTTTGAGTCTTACTTAAGTCTTAGGTTGATCTAGTACATATTCATATATGATGCTCTGATTTAACTTTTGATTTTTGTAAAGTTATATGTGTTTGTAAACAAGTGTACTGTTTATACTTGTTTTGGTTTTGAATAAGATTACTTTGATCTTATGGCACGGATCTTAGTAAAATTATTCTTGATCTTCTTTTGATTTGATCCAACGGTTACAACAGGTATTGTCTTGACTAGTATTTAGCTTTGGAGTTCAACTCACCTAAATACATAATACTGAGTATATATAGAAATATATGTGCATCAGGTGTGTTGTAGTCGAAAGGTCAAATTGGGGAAGATTGTAGATGTTGTTAACTCTTAAATGCTTTAACATTATCAACAACATCTTAATTTGACCTTCCTTGATTTATTCTAAGTCTTTTCTGAAATGTTACATTAAATGTTGTACTAAATGCTCTCACATTCAGGAACAATTCTAGAAGCTTCTACAAGAGTCTGGAACCTGGAAGATTCCAGAATGTTGGAGAAGGTGCTAGAAGGCCTTGGAGCATTGTAGAACGACCTGGAAGATGGCAGAAGGATCTAGAAAGATCATGGAGGTTGAGGTCCTAAAAAATAGGATCTCATAATGGAAGGATCTAGAAGCTGTGTATTTCTCTATAAATACCGCCAGAGCCTCTCATTTTAAAGCATGCACTACTCGAGTAACCCCTCCTTGAGCGTTCAACCCTAGTTAGGAGTTATGGCCAGTAGTTGTATCATTTAACGTACGCCGAGGGATACCACACCTTCCAGTGTACTTAGTTCTAGTCTTGAATCGAGTGAGAGTGAATCACAGATTAGATTAGTTCTTTAGACAGTGTTTTACACTTAAGTCTGTTTGCGGATTCAGGCACCTGCCTCGATTGTAGTTTCTGTTTGTGGAATGTTGAAGTAATTGCTGAGACATTTCACACGACCCTTTTTGTATAACTTAAGAACTAAGTTACTTTTCGCCGTAAGGCTTAGCATAGGTTTTGTTATTAATAAAATCTATGTTAAAAATTATTCCATTGTGTTCGTATTGTGTTTTAGTGTTTTAGACTTCCGCTGTGTACTGTGTTTACTTATTCACATTCTGTTAGAGTTAATGCTACACTAATTGTCACAACATTCAGTGTAACATTGTTCTGTTTTTTACTTAAACACTAGATACCATCCCCCCACACACTTTCAACAGGGTTGAGTGGGGTTTCTTGAAAGATATGTGCTTAACTCTGGGTTTTGATCGGAATTGGGTTGATCTTATTCTTCGATGTGTTTTCACTATGTCATACTCTCTTCTTGTGAATGGTCAACCTTCCCCCTTGTTTTTCCCTTCAACGGGGACTTCAACAGGGGGACCCTCTGTCTCCTTACCTGTTTCTGATTTGTGCAGAAGGTTTATCATCTCTCATCCGTCGAGCCGAGGAAAATGGTTATATCACTGGCTTTCAAGTTACGAGAAGAGCCCCCCAGGTCTCTCACTTGTTTTTCGCTGATGATAGCATCCTTTTCTTCAGAGCGTCACAAAGAGAGGTGAACAAAATCATGGAAATTATTGAGACCTACGAAGATGCTTCGGGACAGCGGATTAACCTCGATAAATCTGAGATGACGGCCAGCGGGAACATCTCCTCAGCCATCCGAGATGATTTTGGTAGATAGTTGGGAGCGAGAACTGTGGGCAGCAACTCGAAGTATTTGGGACTCCCCACTCTTATCGGAAAATCAAAAGCCCAGGTGTTTTGGGTGGTCTTGGAAAGGGTCATTAGTAGATTCAAGGGGAGGAAAGAAAAGTCTCTATCAAAAGCTGGAAGGGAAATCTTGATCAAATCAGTGGCTCAAGCTATCCCCACATACGCCATGAGTTGATTTCTCTTCCCTCGCTCTCTGTGCGAAGAAATAGAGCGTATTAGTGCAAGATTCTTTTGGGGCGCGACTGGCAGTGAAAGAAAAGTTCATTGGGCAAGTTGGGACAAAGCTACAAGATGAAAAAGAGAGGGTGGCCTGGGTTTCCGTGAAATTTTCTATTTCAACATAGCAATGGTCGCCAAGCTTGAATTACTTCATATCATGACCTGATTAGTGATGCTTTAACTACTTCGTATGGTCTTTCTACGGACAGGAAGGCTTCGCCCTTCCTGATAACATGAAACTCATTAAATAACATTGGATCATTGATCCAACGCATGAGATTGATCTCATATGATTGCAATTTGTAATAGTGCGTTTGCTCTATGCAATGTGCAATCGCACTGCTTCGCCCCATTAAAAATTTAAATTAATAAATGTAAAATTACGAAAATATCCTTAAATAAGTAAAAATAGTTTTTTTTTTAAAAAAAAAACCACTATCAATTTTAATCAATTTTTAACCTTTTAAAAAAAAAAAAAAACCCACCTTCTTCCCCAAAATCAAAACTCACGACATCCTCCCAAAAAAAAAAAAAAAACCACCTTCTTCCCCAAAATCAAAACTCACTACATCCTCCCAAAATTCATTTTATGATCTGCAACTCCCCCAAATTAAATATCTGCAAAAAAAAAATTCTTGTTAATTTATATGTGACGTGTAACCCTTTGATTCATAAAACCCATATTAATTTCTCTCTTCCATTATAAAATAGTGATCGATGGTTGGGTTCAAGAATCTCAATTGGTCGCGGGAGCCCAGTTTCCGACGACTCTCCATCAACGAAAAGAAATAAACAATTTAGGAATTCTTGCCTTCGAGACCGTGAGAACTATTTCCAAATTATTTCTCTATACAAATTCATTTACGATGAAGAAATCTCTAAGTTGAACAATGGCGTCATCAAATTAAAGGGATTGCGTTCTTAAATTCTGGCTATGAGGACTTAGAGACGGGTAACCTCTACGAATTTCGTGGTCAGATTCAAATTTCGTACCAGTGTTTTCTTGTGAGCAAGCAAATTATGTGGGGTAACGGTGGTGGCGGAGCGGCGACGAGGATGGTGTCATGGTGGCGGCGGCGTTGGCCAAGGGCGGCGACTGGTAAAAAGCAAGGACAGGAAGGGGATATTATATATATATCTAATCTAGTCTAACCCTATCTATAAAAGGTGAATAATGAATTTGTGCCCGATAAGTGCCCGGTTGCAGGTAAATTGCCTTGGTGTCTACATACACAAAAGAAGAGGGACAAGAAAAGGCCACGTGTCTACACTCTTCATCTTCCCTATCTCACTCCTGTCTAACTCCACCGTTAAAGTTTTTCTCTCTCGTGTCTTGCTCAACCTAATAAATACACCCTGGAATCTTCTCCCAAATTGTGTGAAAGGAAAGGAGGCCGTATCACTCCCAGGTCAGTGCGAAAGGAAAGGAGGCTGTATCACTCCCAGGTTACTCAAATTTTCCCATTCGCTAGAAGCTCAACGCTAATCCCCATATCAAATCCCTAATCAGGTATAATAATCACATCTTCTGTATTTATAATTTTTTGAAATCTGAAACTCATATGTGTTCTACTCTATAAATATGACGAATTCGTGGGATGTTTCATTTGATCTTGTTGGTTGATATTTAACGAATATTCCTGCCAATACTTTGTTCTTATATGCAGTAGGTTTATATTTTGATTTAGATTTTTTTAGGTTCATTCAAACAGGAAAAAAGATAAATAATTTTCTTCTGTTTTCTGTCTATGAAGCTGTTGATGAAGGGGAAAGGGCTAGGCTATTGTAGTTTGGGTTTTTACATGCACACCAACTGTTTGATAAATTGTTGATTGAGAAAATGCTAATGGTATTCTTCAGGAGTTGTGTACAGTGTCATCCATGCTGTTTAGGCTTGGGATCACCTGCCTCTCGAATTTACTAATTGACATAATGTGATTTTCTTTGGAAATTTATAATTGTTATTTTCATATGATTTAAGAACCATATTGAAAAAAGAAGGATGGATAACTCTCTACAATTTTGTGTTGCAATGATTTTGACTCTAATTCAATAATTTATATATGTCTTTTCATTTCTTGTAGTCAATGTATATTTGGATAGTAGACAAGAACAATGAGAGATAACTCTCTGAAGCAGAAATCAGACATAGAAAGGGAATAAAAGAAAGAAAAAATCAGATTTTTTTGTGTATTTATATGCACACCAACTATTTGAAAAATTATTTGTTGAGAAAATGATAATTGTAGTACTTGAATTTGGGTGTGTTATTTGCTGGTTTTTCTTTGTTCTTGGTTAAATTTCACAAAACCAACAGACCACTATATGAAAGAAAATAAATACCTGATGCTTTTCTTTCCATCTAGGGAAAAAACTACTGCCTAAAAGGTTGAACAAGTGATCCCTCATCTCATCATTTGTTACAAGCAAACACTCTGAACTGACAACAGCATACAACCAATACTTATGGAAAGTAAAAACAAAAACATGAATGCATAGCTGCTCCATGGTACCTCTTTAACGTAGCTCTATATCGAATGACTTATGACACCAAAAAACTTCCTCAAAATAGTTTATACAAAATTCTGATAAAAGCTTTAACTTACTGTTTGTGGTATTTATATGTACACCAATTGTCTCAAAAATTGTTTGTTAAGAAAATGATAATTGTAGTACTTGCACTTGACTCAATTAATTATAATTCGAAAGAACACTTGTCTTGAGTATCTTGTTTATTTTCTTTGTGTTCCTCGTGTTTTTGTCTATTCCAAAAGATTCAATTTACAAATCACTCTTTTTCCTTTAATTTTTTTGTACCTTTGTCTTCCTTACTGTCTCCTTGAAAAACATTGAACTGAAACCTTGTTTCTATTTGCAGCTAATATTCACATTGAGGTTCGCGAGTTTTAATTACAAGTATAAATTAAAAACATGTATTCTTTGAAATTTTAGTGTATCATATTGTTTACATTATCTGAACATCCGACGCAGCGCATGTGTTTATCTAAGGTTGTCTTAAGTTTTGTGTTGTTTTCTAAACTAAGGTCTGTTGTATTAATTTTTTTTTTTGGGTGGATGGTGATACACTGGTTGTTTGTGCAAGATATTCTTTATTATAATGTATCTTAATATTTCTTATATGGCTAAGATATGATGGCTATAATGTATTTGGGCTAGCAACATTGATAGTTTAATTTCTTTAATATCTTTGCACCACATATAAAGTTTCTATAATTTAAAATACTGTGTGGTGTTTTCTCTCTTCTACTTTATCTTCATTCATTAAAAAAATTCCTTTCACATGCAGCTCCTTCATCTCATTTCCATACATATGTATCATAATTCACTTTTTTTGCATACCTTTGAAACATCAAATTAATCTCTATATTTTTTTCTTTCTTCTTGTGATATCAGCATAGTTTGCCTAACTGTTTAATTTGGGGTTACCCATGATTATTTGCAACATTAATTTATATGTCACAAAAACTAAAATCAATTTTCTATTTAAAGTTCAGAAAGGTGAAACAAGTAAGTTAATGTGCATACTACTGTATAACATTCATTATTATTCCTCTTACTTTCATTATCTTTTTTTTTTTTTGAGAAAGTACATAGGATTCCATAAAGACCAAAAAAACCAACAGTAATTCCTATGACTTAACAGCACCAACTACTCCATTTCAGTCGTATGAAATGGTAGAGTGAACAGCTTCTTGTGCCAACAAATGTGCTCTTCGATTTTCACTTCTAGTAATATAAGTGAGCTTGCACACTACAAACTCCTGCAATTGCTTTTGAATCCTAGAAACCACGTTCATTTCAGGCCCAACACCTTTGTTTCTTCCTAAACACAGGGTGATGGCATTTTGTGAGTCAGTTTTAATCTAAAAAATACTCCAATTCATGGCCTTTGCCTGACCCAAAGCTCTCTCAATAGCTTTCAACTCCACTCCCAGGGCACTACGTTGTGGAGGATTTTTTTGTGCAAAAGAACACACTTCAACCCCATCACAATTAATTCCTCTACCTCCAATACCATATCTCCTTTCATTCTCATTAAAAGCACCATCAACCTCAAAATATGCAATTTTGTCCCTATTACTTACCAAATATTGGGGTCTTCCGTCCACCCCCAACTCCGTCACCTTACCACTTTTTTCATGAGCTTGACGATAAGCATCCAAATAGTTCAAAACTCTTTCCCCCGTCTTCTCTTGGCACGAACGTTGAGTTTCCTGCGGATCATGTAAAATTCTACATCTTTCTCTCCACACCCCCCAAGCAATCATCAACAATTCTTCAATTCTATTTGCCTTATGCTTTAAACACACAAAGTCCAAAAAATGGGATGTTAACATAAATTGACCCAGTTTGATATACCTCCACCACCCCATTCTTTTCCAAATCTTTCGAACCCCATGGCAAGTAAAAATTGCATGCATTGAATTTGGCAAAAAACACCCATAAAGTCCACAATTTAGGGAGATTCCAATGTTTCTTTTTGCAAAATTACCTTCTGTGGCCACAAATTCCCAATACATTTTCCACCCAAAAATCCTCACTTTTGGAGGGATTTTTAAGCTCCACAGAAGTTTCCACCATCGAGCCTTCAAATCCGGTTAGAACATGCAGGTTCCTCCTTCTTCAAATTCATTTGTCTTCTAGTTTCCCAGAATCCAGATTTTACAGTATAATTTCCTTTGTTATCAAACATCCAAAACCTTCTATCCTCATCATTCTTGCTTCCCACACTTGTTCTTAAGACAGCTTCCGCTTCAAAAGGCAAAAAGGCTTGCCTTACCATTGTTTCTTTCCACTGTCTATTTTCATCAAGAAAAGCCGAAATTTGATGACCTGCAACTATTCTGGAATGGATACACCCATCTTGGATTCCATGAACCCAAGCATGTTTAAGAACAGAAATCACATTACCTTTACCAATAGTCCATCGCATACCTCTTCGTAGAACCTCCCGACCCGAACAAATCGATCTCCAAATAAACGAGGAGTTCGATCCCATTTCTGCCTCCATTGTGTCATGATGCTTATGGTATCTTGCTTTTAAGACTCTAGCCACAAGAGAATGAGGATTTTCAATAACTCTCCAAGCTTGCTTTGCTAACAAAGCCTCATTAAAATGTCTCATATTTCTAAAGCCCATTCCTCCCTCCTCCTTTGATCGACACAAACTGTCCCACTTCATCCAATGAGTCTTGTTATGATCTCCATTCTTTCCCCACCAAAAGTTAGCAATAAGTGCTTCCATTTCCTTACACGTTTGCACTGGGAGTTTAAAACATGCCATAGCATAAGTGGGAACTGCTTGAAGCACGGATTTAATAAGAACTTCCTTTCCTCCCTCCGAGAAATCACGATTCTTCCAATTATCGATCTTATTTTTTAATCTATCCACCAAATACGAGAACTGAAGTCTTTTACCTTTCATTGAGAAAGTAGGCAAACCCCGATACAATTGGTGTCCTTGCGTCAATCTAATCTTCAAAGTACTTTGAACCTCATACCTGTTACGATCACTGGTAAAAGGGCTAAAAAGGATTGAAGATTTATTTAAATTGACCTGCTGTCCCGACGCCACTTCATAGTCACTTAGGATTGAACGGACCGTCTGTCCATATTCCTTTTTTGCTTTGAAAAACACCACACTATCATCTGCGAAGAACAGGTGTGTAATCATTGGGGCATTTCTCGCCACCTTGATACCCTCCAAATCACCCCTAGATGCACGACCCTTAATACATGATGACAGAGCTTGGGCACAAATAACGAAAAGGAAGGGAGACAGAGGGTCCCCTTGCCTCAAACCTCTGGATGGAACCACTCTTCCCGTCATTCTATTATTAACATAAAAGGAAAATGTCACCGACGTCACACAATGCAAAACAAGTTGCACGAATTTGTCACAAAAACCCATTTTCTCCATTTGAAGCTTAAGAAAACCCCACTCAATTCGGACATACGCTTTGCTCATATCCAGCTTAGCCACTGCATAACCACCCTTGCTCTTATTATTTCGGAGCCAATGCATACACTCGAAGCTCAACACCACATTGTCAAAAATAAGCCTATCCTGAATGAAGGCACTTTGGCTCTCATCAATAATCCTAGGCATAACAATCTTAAGCCGATTTACAATTGTCTTTGCCACAATTCTGTAGCACACATTGCTAAGGCTAATCGGCCTATAATCATTAACTTCCGACGGGACTTTTACCTTGGGAATTAACGTTATCAAAGTCTTGTTCCATTCCGAAATATCTGCCCCCTTATTTAGAACATTCAGCACGTCCAAAGTTACCCCAGGACCAATAACCTCCCACATATCTTGGTAGAATTTTGCATTAAATCCATCAGGACCCGGTGCTTTATTCGGATGCAAATTGAAGACCGCCTTACGTACCTCCTCCGCCGTATAATCTCGTCCCAACAGATCATTCATCTGCTGCGAAACCATATTTTCTGAAAATGCCGTGATTCTTTCCATTTGCTGTGTGGAAGGGTTGGATGATGTAAATAAATTGCCAAAAGTTTGAGACAAAACCTGGGAAATCCCCTCAGCCGAATCATGCCATCTGCCATCTTCATCCTTCACTTTCATAATAGCATTTCGAGATCGTCTTTCCGAAGCTTTCCTATGAAAGTACGTCGTGTTCTTATCCCCTAATTTCATCCACGTAATCCGTGCACGTTGGTGCCACATCTCCTCCTGAACTGCAAATAGTTTTTCCAATTGTAATTCCAATTCCATGCATTTGTCTTCTCTATTCTGCTCATCCAGTAAATTAATTGAGGCATTAAGTTTCCGGATTCTATTCTCAATATGGCCAACATTTCGAGCAGCCCAGGATCTCAAAGAATCCCCAAGCAACTGCAGATTTTTGGGGAAAACACTTTTCCCTCTCCTATTCTTCCACCAATCTTCAACATGATCTTTAAAAGTTGGTTCATGGATCCAAGCATTCTCAAACCTGAACATAGGTTTAACACTCTTTTCCCACCGAAAGCTTTTCAACTTAACATCCAAACTAATAACTCTATGATCGGATCCAAACCATTGTAAATGTTCCACTGTATAAGATTCAAACAGATTCATCCAATCCCTCGTTGCCACAAATCTGTCCAGCCTTTCCTTAATGTTAAAAGAAGCTTTGCGTTTATTATTCCACGTAAAAATTGGGCCTTTAAACCCCAAGTAAAAAAGATTCAATTCTGCCAAAGTTGTCCTAAGACACTCCATATTTTGTCTAATAGCCGCATTAAAAACCCCTCCCTGTTTCTCATTGTATGAAATGAACTGATTAAAGTTGCCCCCAACAACCCACGGAATTTGATCATCATGAGTCCCGCAAATACGTTTCAGAATATCAAAAGATTGTTTTCGAAGGATACCATACGGGCTTCCTTGAAAACCAGTGAAGTACCAATCAATATTTTTCCCAGAAACATAAACATCAATATGCCCAAAAGAGTAAGAAATCACTCGAAACATAACTTCATTAGTAGCAAAAAGGACAAGTCCTCCTTTCGAACCCTTAGCATCGACAACAAAACAGGATTCGAAATTGAGCAACGTCTTCCAAGATTTAACTATTCCAGTCGAGACTTTGGATTCCATAACAAAAAACAAAGAGGGTTTATTTAAGGCAACTACTCGCCTAATTTTATGGAATGCATTTGGTCCCCTCAAACCTCTTGCATTCCATGACAGCATCTTCATACAGAATCGCGGAGCTGGGATTCTCCAGACTCCGCTCTAGTCGAGCTCACGGCATCATCATCACTCTTGTGCCGCTTCTTACCACCCTTGCTTCCTGTCTGTACCATTGTTGTCTCATAGTCGCAAGGCGCATTCAGTTTCAGTAAGCCTGAGCTTGGCCTTCCCCTCTTCCTTTGTCCTTTACCAATGGCTTTCGTAATGTTAATATTCTCTTCTTCCGCAGCTTCTTCCAGAGCCCCCATCTTTCCCTTCAGTTTTCGTTCCACCATAGGACCTTTTCCGGCTCCAATCCCTACTCGAGCCTGCCTCTGTTTTTCTCCCCCTGCATTTCCAGAATTTATATAGTACAATTCCCTTTCCATAGCAATTAGGCGCTCACCAGCTTGTTCCATTCGCTGAAACTCCTCCTCCACTAGAACAGAATTAACAAACAGATTTACCTCATCTTCATGGATGTTTGATTGCTCCTGAGTATTACGGCGAGTGAGTTCAAGGCCTCCCACCACCGGATTTGGAACAATAGCCAGCATAGAAGAGGATGCCCCCATGGTACCAACCCCATTTGGAGGAGGGCTAGGCGGATTCGCCTTCAGAAATTCATACAACTCAGGGTCAAGACCCTTCTGCCCTTCTGCACGCAGCCACAACGGATAATTCTTCGCACTATTGAACTCATGCCCAAAGTCAGAGTATCTCTCGGGGCAATCCTTCTCAGTATGGGTAAGGACCCCACAGTGATAGCAAAAATCTCCCAATTTCTCATACCTTAGAGGCAAAGTGATTACCTCTTCACGGATGGTAATGTGCGTGTTTCTGTGAAGAGGCATATGGATATCCAGCATTACTCTGATCCTCAAGCATCACCCCCACGCAATGGCTCCCTCCGGACAATCAAGTTCAATGATGTCCCCAAACCTTTGGCCAAGACGAAAGGCAATTTGACGTGTCATGGCATAGATAGGGAGGCCATGAACCTGAATCCAAAGCGGAATGGTATTAATAACCAAATCCTTTGGTTGCTCATCGCCCCTAATCTTTGACAGCACCAGCATCGGCCCGTTCACAAACCATGGTTGTCTATAGAACACCTTACTACAATCAAGCTCTTTCTCGAACTCAAACATAATGTAGCCTTCCCCCATTGGTGATATTCTCACCATTCCATCAGGTTTCCAGATCTTCTTCAGATTAGCAAAAGTTTCCTTGATGCTTGTAGGCTATCGGACAGTGAAGCGACCCAATAGGGCATTACGAGGGAAAATGAGTTCCCCCTCGGAGACTTTCATAGGAATTTCTTCAGTCTCCGAGAGACTCACTTTCCTCAAAGGCTCATTTAGGTTATCAGACATTGTGAAAATACAGTAAAAAAGAAGAAGGAGAAGTGAGAAAACGATTCCAAAAACCCCTGAATTTATAGTACCACCAGCCACAGCACTGGCCAATCCCATTTCAACCAACGGAGCACGGCAGACAGGCCTCGAAACCTTCCGGCCAACGAGAACACAGAAGAAGAACCGCCTCATCGGGAGGCCAAAAAAGCACAAAAGCAAATCCAAAAGAAATCCCACTTTTTCTCGGGAGGAGAAAATACCATTTTGCGATTGGTCTGGTGCCATAAATTCCTTACGCCATCATACTTGGAAGAAGATTTGGGAATAATCACAATGATTGCATTAATGGCAAGAAGCAAGCCCTAACTTGTTCCAACGAATTCTGCCAATTTTTGAGAATCGCACCTAAGAAAAGTGAGAATTGCCCCTACTAATCCCCAAATCGCCTTTCTCCCAGCGCGTGGACGTCAATCTCCATTAATCACATTTCTTGGGTTTTATATATGTATATGTAATATACTATCTTCCACCTACCAAAAAAAGGACATAAGATGCCTCATTATCATCTTTTATGAAGGAGATGGCGATTTTAACATTATGTATTACCTAACATGTTAAGGGTTAATTTTAATTGATTATTGTTTGTTAAATTTCAGGATCTTGCTACTACTGTCAAGTACGCCTCAGAAATTACTTCTTCCTTCCAGTGAAGTACCAAATAGGTATGTTTGTTTAAGTTATTAATTTAGTTATAGTTTGGATACTGTTTTTAATATATTTTGTGAATTTCGTAAATATTTTAGTGTTACTTTTATCTTTATATTGCCATATTATCATATATTTTGGATTGGTGCATAGACCTTAAAACGTTTCAGCTATTTATTTCAGTACTTACTGTTTTGCTTTAATATTTAGTGATGTCAATATTGTTATAAAATTTGCATAGTAATATCATTTACTGTACAATCAGCTTACCAATCACAAAAAAAAAAAAAAAATTACTAGCAAGGTTATCATATCTAAGATGCCAAAATCTTATAAAAGAAAATATGCTTTTTTAGAAGACCAGAGAGACGCAGAAAATCAGCGACGACGAAAGTCACAAAAAAGGGTAACTATAGGTATTACTAATAGATCAAATATTCACATTGATCCACTTGACTATATAGTACAAACTTCCGATTTATTGCCCGTTGTACCAAACTGTGAGTTTTGCAATGCGAAACGTATTTATTTAGAACCGCCAACATTCTGTTGTTCATTAGGGGAAATTAGCCTACTACAAACTGAAATGCCTTTAGAGTTAGTTCAACTGTATGCTGGGATTGACGAAAATGCTAAAGAATTCCGTAATTGTGTTCGTAGTTATAATAACATGTTTGCGTTTACATCAATGGGTGTACACTGTGACAAATCTTTAGCTAAAAGAAACCATGGAATTTACACATTTAGAGTGCAGGGTCAACTTTATCATTTTATGGACCAACTAATACCATCAACTCCTGGTTAAAACCAAAATCCTTCAACTATACTTCTTTGATACAGAGCATGAGACTTCGAATCGCATGTCCGTTAGTTCAAAATTTAGGGAACCTGTTGTGGAAAAATTAATGCACATCTTAAAAGTAAATCCATATGGAAACTTTTTCCGCAGTCTAAATAATATTGAAAACTTGAATGAGTACAAAATTGCTTTACAGGCTGACCCTCTAATTGACCAGCATGTTTATAATAAGCCCTCGACATCTCAAATTGCTGGAATATGGCTAGAATCTAATGCAGGTGAGAAAAATACAAGTCAACAAATTCAAGTATATCCAAAAAGTTGTCAACCTCAAATTATTAAACATTATTTTGGTTGCTATGACCCTATGCAATACCTTCTTATATTCCCAAATGGACAAATTGGTTGGCAAAGAACAATTAAAAAATTGGATCGAAAACGAAAACGTACAAATTCTACATCAACATGTGATGGTGAGACTTCACACTCTATCCAAAATTGTTCAAATACAATTGAATTTATACAATCAGAAGACCTAGGTTCTACAACGAAGAGCCCTAAAAGAACAATTGTATCATGTCGGGAATATTATTGTTATAAGTTACAAATAAGAGAAAACAATAAATCATTTCTGCTACATGTTGGTCGACTCTTGCAACAATATGTAGTAGATATGTACATTAAAATTGAAACCTCAAGGTTGGACTTTTTTAGAAGCACTGATATGCAAAATCGTTTAAGAAATGAAGTTTACAGTGGTTTAATAGACGAAATAACACGGGGGGTATGAAGTAGGAGCTCAAATTGGCAGACATTTTTTACTACCTACATCATTTGTTGGTGGACCTAGAGATATGCGTAAGAGATATATGGATGGTATAGCTTTAGTGCAACATTTCGAAAAACCATATATATTTTTAACTATAACATCAAATCCAAACTGGCCTGAAATAAAGGCATTGTGTTTACCTTCTGATGAAATACAAAATAGGCCTGATTTAATTGCTAGAATATTTCGTACAAAACTACAAGTTCTAAAAAATGAATTGTTTAAGAAAGAAATTTTCGGCCATGTTGTTGCTTATGCTTATGTAATTGAGTTTCAAAAAAGAGGTTTACCTATGCTCATTTCTTGCTCATTTTAAGCAAAGCATCAAAAATGTTCTCTCCTGAGGCATTTGATAGAATTGTTTGTGCAGAACTCCCTGATCCACATACTCATCCATACTTATTTTCGCTCGTAATAAAACATATGATGCATGGCCCTTGTGGTTCACTTAACCCATCATGTCCTTGTATGAAAAATGGTACTTGTAAATTCCATTACCCTAAAGACTTCTCAGAAAGTACTAAATATGGTACAAACTCCTACCCAATATACCAACGCCCAAATAATAAACGTACAATTACCATTAGGGGATCACAACTTAAAAACCAATGGGTTGTACCTTACAATCCATACATTTTAGCTAAATTTAATTGTCACATTAACGTAGAAATTTGCTCAACACTTCAGGCCATAAAATATTTATATAAATATATTTATAAAGGACATGACAAAATTGCATACTCATTAATTACAGACCCGAACGACCAAATAATTGACGAAATCAAAAATTCCAAAGTGCTAGATGGATTTCACCTCCTGAGGCAGTTTGGCGAATTTTTTAATTTGAACTTAACCATATGCATCCATCTGTAATGTGCTTACCAATTCATTTAGAGAATCAACAGCTTGTCACTTTCCTTGGTAATCAACCATTACAAAACATTGCTAACAATCCTGCAATCCAAAAAACAATGCTAACACAGTTCTTTTACATGAATAAAACACAACGAATATGCAAAAAGCTTGAACTGCCTATATGCAGAATTTCCACAAACTTTACATGGCATAGCAGTTTGAAAGAATGGAAACAACGTAAAAAAAGACAAGATATAGCCCGAATCGCAAGTTGTAGACCATCTGAAGGAGAAAAGTTTTATTTAAGGCTGTTATTAATGCACATTAGAGGACCATATTCTTTTACGGACTTAAGAACAATCAAAGGGCAGACTTTTTACACAAATAAAGAGGATGTACAAGTGTTAGGATTAACAGAAATAGACAACACAACTAAAATGTGCATTGCAGAAGCTGCTACATACTTGATGCCTTCAGCTTTACGCCAATTATTTGCTACAGTTTTTGTTTATTGTAATCCTAAAAGCCCCAAAGAACTATGGCTAAAGTTGGAATACTTGCTCTCAGAGGATTTCAGTCGTAACAAGACCTTAGGTTCTACAATTATTAGGTGTAAAGTTTTAGATATTATTGCTTATAATCTTTATTCAATGGGAAAAACATTAGCTGATTTTTTTTCTAAAGATGATGATATCATGGTAAACTTTAATAATAGTTTAGAAAAAGATTTGCAGACTGAACAAAATATAATTACACCTAATGAAGACTTTTTCGCTGTTGAGCAACTAAATGAAGAACAAAAAATTTGTTACGATCGAATAATGTACCATGTTAATAATAGTTTACCAAACATTTTCTTTGTCGATGGTCCAGGAGGTACTGGAAAAACATTTTTATATAAAATGCTTCTAGCTACAATTAGATCAGCTGGTCATATTGCACTTGCTACAGCTACCTCAGGTGTAGCAGACTCGCTACTTCTAGGAGGACGCACCTCACATTCAAGGTTTAAAATACCTTTAGATGAAAATGACGGAAAATCTTGTAAAATTAGCAAACAAAGCTCACTAGCTCACTTAATAAGGGTTGCAAAATTGATTATTTGGGATGAGGCTACAATGGCAAAACGTAGCACCATCGAAAAATTTGACGAAATGTTGAAAGATATAATGAACTAAAAAAAACTTTGGTGGAAAAATTATCGTTTTTGGAGGAGATTTTCGTCAAACATTATCGGTTATTCTTAAAGGTTCAAAAGATGATATTATAGATGCTTCCATCGTTATGTCACCTTTATGGAATCAATTTGAAAAACTAAAACTTAGGCAAAATATGCGAGCATTACTTGATCCTGAGTTCTCAACTTATTTATTAAAAATAGGGGATGGAATTGAGTGCACTAACGAAAAAGATGAAATCAAAATACCATCCACAATCAATATTCCTTTTACCGATGACATTACATCACTGAATTCATTAATAAATTATGTTTTCCCAAATATTAGTGATCATAATTTAAATTTTTCGCTATTTGTGAAGCGAGCTATACTTACTACAAGAAACGACTTTGTCCATGAAATAAATGATGTGTTAATAAATAGATTTCCCGGTGTAGAAACTACATATTTTAGTTGTGATGAAAGCACTGGAACTTATATTGTACCTGACCAACAAGAATTTTTCCACTCTTTAATTCCTCAAGGGCTTCCTCCACATAAACTGACTTTGAAAATAAATGCAACAATAATTCTGCTAAGAAACATTAATCCAACTGAGGGACTTTGTAATGGTACGCGCCTCATTTGCAAAAGTTTTGACAAGAATGTCATTTATGCTGAAATTTTTGTTGGCACACACACAGGAAAAGTTGTATTTATTCCACGTATAACATTAGAAGCTCCACATGATAGTTTGTCATTTATACCATTCAAAAGAAAACAATTTCCTATTCGTCTATGTTATGCAATGACTATTAATAAAGCACAAGGTCAAACTTTAGATTTCGTTGGTGTTTATTTAAAAGAACCTGTATTTTCACATAGCCAATTGTATGTTGCATTGTCAAGAGCAAAAACTATAGACCAATTAAAGGTGCTCATTAGACCATCAACACCAATAGCACCAAGTACTAACTATACAAAAAATATTGTATACCAAGAGATTTTAATGGCTGCCAATACTAACTAGACCTCACAAAACTGCACACCATGCTAAATTCTATTTTTAAGTTCTACATTACCTATTATTTACTTACTGAAAAATACATTTACCATACCAGGATATTTTATTTCTATATTATCTCTACTTTCAGATCAATGGAAGATTCAAGTACAACTCTTCAAAGTCTGAAACCAGGTGCTCAGAATTGGTTTGTGAAAGTCTTGATAATAGAAAAAAAACCCTGTTCGCCTTTTCAAATGGGGAAAGCAACTGAAGCTTGTTTTTATTGACAAAGAGGTAACCTCAATTAAGTAACACACTTAAATTCATGTTACAAACATTTTACCTTTAATCCTTTATTTTTTCTGCAGCAAGGAATCATGCAATGCATAATTTACAATCAAGATGTTGAGCAGCTTGACAAAGTGCTCCAGCTTTACAAAACATACCGAATTTCAATTAGAGCGCATTTATCAGTTAACAACATTTGCAGAATGTCCTCAAATTGCAGATTCCACTGATAAACGGATCAGCTAAGTTCTTTTAAAATTCCTTATTTTTGTAGGTAATTACAGTATCAATGTGATCTGACTTCTCTATTATGTTGTTTTTCTCAGATCTATTGTGTGGTGTAATACACGTGTTCCCACTGCGCCATATCTCAAAAATTGAAAAAAAACGTGCATGAATTTGTTGTCGTTAATGAAGAGTAAGTTAATTTCAAATACGAATTATACATACAACAATTATTCAATTTTAATATGACAAGTATCAAAATCTTATGATACATACAGACGAAGACCTACCATTCTTACGCTATGGGAAGAATTTCTACAGACTTAAGCACCATTTCTAAGTGAAAATGTACACAAAATGCCTGTAATATTAGGGATGCGACTATCTGTAAACACTTTCTATGGTAATTAACACTTTAAAATTAAAATTGTTTCTCCTTTATTTTATTAAGAAAAACATCCACATACTACACCCCTAAATAAATTATAATTGGTTAATATTTTACTGCAGGTACATCCTTTGGAACATCACCAAACAACACTATCTTGTTTGACCCTCCAATACCACATGCCAACCAACTAGAGTCATGGTAATATACACTTTCACTATATTACTTTTACCGTATAAGTTATTATTTTTTTGGGTTAATTGCATAAAAATTCACGACCTTTGGAGTGTTTATCAATTACAACATATCCTTTTAAAATTTGCAATTTGATGCACGAATTAATTAATTGTTGCAATTTGATACACCGATAAATATTCTGGCGATACTAATGTTGACGTGGCAGCCGGAGATGCCACATGGATGCCACGTCGACCCCAAGTCAATAGATTGTTTTGTTTTTAAATTTATTTCTAAACCTTTTAAAATTAAAAAAACAAAAATTAAAATAATCTGGAAAACCTTTTTATTCCGAATCACAAAATCACGATCAAACCAAACTACTATATTTTATCTTTTGGTTTGTATCCATGAGTACTTTTATTCGCGGATTTTTGTTTCTGGGAATGGGAGTGCAAAAGACTGGGAAATTTGATTTTGTTATTCAATATCACCATTATTGCGACACCCGGAGGAAGCACCATCAATGCCGGCCAGAAATTGAAATCAACTGGGGTGAATTCAAATTCCAGAAATTACAACTATTATAAGGTAGGTGGTGAAATTAAACTCATCTAAAAATTGGATTTCAATTGCAGATAATTTCACGAATTGAAACTCAATTGTAATTGCTAATGCGCGTCCTCTTCGTCACTGGTTCCATATCCCGATATCGCCTTTGCATTCGCAAAAACCTTCACACCTCGTCACTGATTCCATATCAGCCATTGCATTTGTGAAAATCTTCACACCGTTGAGAGTGGTGGAAGGATATTGGTTAAAAATGATTGGGGCAGATTTGATTTGAGAGAGACAAATTCAAATTTGAGATTTGGGGAAGATTTGATTTTAATGTTTTCCAAAAGAACATGTTTGATGATTTGGAAATATTTAGTTTTTAAAAAAACGTTTGTAAGAAAAAAAAAAAAAAAAGGATTTTCACAAGGTTGATGTAGCATCACATGTGGCAACTTCGACTGCCACATATGCTTAAGTTTGCTGGAATTTAGCTTGGTGACTTGAATTGTAAAATTAAAAAAGGTGGTGTATGAAATTGTAAAGAAAAAAAGAATATGTTGTAATTGATAAAAATGATAAAGGTTGTGATTTTTTTTGCAATTAACCCTATTTTTTTCTCCTAATGTTTAAAGGGCTTTTTTCAATATAACACAGTAACTTAAGGCCCTTTTGTGCAGCCACTAAAATTTGCATGTTTGGCTGTTTGGTTTAATTTTTTTATTCTATGGCAGAGTTTAGTTTTCAAGCTTCTCTCTATCTTCTCAATACCTACAAAAACTAGCTTTCATATGATCTATTTTTTGTGAAGTTTTGACACAAGGGTTTATTACTATACCAATTCTAAAATTGAAACTCAACTCCTTTCCATCTCTCCCACACTTTTAATTGTACAAAGATAAGAAAACATAGATATATGTATATGCAATTTTTTTTCAATTATTTATTTTGGGTTTTTAACTGTTTTATATAATTTCTTGTTCAATCTGATCTATGTTAATATCCTTAGGTTCTTTTTCATGAAACCATAAATAATCTTTGGTATTGGTGTGTAAGATTATGTTGTTTTATTGGAGAAATAGTACATACTATGTAATAATTTAAAAAGTTAATGGGAGAAATAAGATCACAGTAGGGAGAAATAATTTTAGTGAGCACCTCAACTCTTGAGGTGCTCAGCAAAGATTGAGAGGATGTGAAATATTATTATACACATATTTGTAAATTACTTCTCCGTTTCATTGACGCATACATATTTCAATTATTCTATTTTTCTCAGGCTGAAAACCAACAAAGATTATGTTGAGACTGTTGTACGAGAAAAAAAATCAAACAAAAGATCTGCTACTTCATTCTCAAATACGGAAAATTAGCCAAATACAGTATTGAGTTTAGCTCAAATGGTAATTTTAAATTCATGAAATAATTACTGTAAACTTTATCTACATATCACCTACACATGCAATAATATGAACATATTTTCATTGACAGGCAAGATCATTTTAGATTAAGAGATTATATACAATATAAGACAATAACTTAGTGTCTTAAACAAAGAAAGACAAAAATTTATACTAAAACAATCAAGGACAAAATTAATTAGCTTGAGACCACTATGCCCCTGATTTCAAATTAAGTAGTATTTTCGAATTCAATTAATTAAGTTAAGCAAAATTAGGAAAGTCAACCAATTTAAAATTCTGAAATCTAATTTGACATTCAATTCAATTTAATTCATTTCACGTCATTTCTCATTTCTCACTTCTCACAAAACCCTAATGGCCGCCTCCCTTATTTTGGATCTAGGTGAGTCGACGCAGGAACGGCGGCGGAAGAAGAGTTTCCGGCCACTTTCCTTCATCTCCGATCATTCCGCGCCGCCGTCTCGCCTACCACCCTCTTTATCACCTCTTCCCCTCACTCCTCCACCCACCACTCTATTTTCTTGAATCTGGTACGCCGCCTGAAGAAAACGTGGAAAAAGAGAACAAAAAGGAAAGAAATTAAAACAGAACAACTTCGATCATACACTCTTGAAATCTCGGCTTCCTCCAGTGAATGATTTCCAAGAGTTATTCGGATTTCTTTCAAATGTAAGTGGTTATTTTATCGGTTATTATTTTGTACTTCCAAAAGAAATTGCATTTTTAAGAGCACCCTTTGGGGGTTTTTTTCGAATTTTTCTTCAGGAAATGATTTTATGTTTGCCATTTTTCTCTTATTCAGTATTGAAGGTGGATTTATTTTTACTGTTTCGTCGTGGGAAATTTATATATTAGCATAAGATTCCTCTTATTTGTAGTGTTTCCTCACTTGCCTTAAAACATCGTTGCATCAGATGCTCGTTACGATGTCGAATTGTTAGCATACACTTTTATCTCTGAATTGTGTGAGTTTAATATATCCGCTTTTCGTTCGTATTTGTTGGTTGAATCGGTTGGTTTTGTTTTGTTTGGAGAAATAAATAAGCTATTTTTTTATATAATTAAATTATAATTTTTTAAGATTTATATTGAGCGAAGCTGGAAAAATATGTTGTGGGACTTTATTTCTGTGGGTGTGTGGTTAATTGAGTTTGATTTTGTTACGTGCTTTCGAATTTGCCACTTTCATGGATAAAGGAATGTGCGTTTCTGGGTTGGTTTGGAATTAACTTACCAATTCGTTTCTGCACATGCGAGTACCGTTTGATTGAGTGATGATAGCAATTCAAGTTGAAAGAACTGAATTTCTATTTTGTTATTTGATTCATTTTCACCTAGTAATGCAACTTTGCAAGAACTCCATTGTTCTACATAATTTTAGTTAAAAATTTGATAACTATTATTAGTATGAGGTAATGAAGCTGACATCTATTTGATGTTGACAACTTTTAAACCATAAGCTACCACAATCTGTAACTTCTCATCTCTTCCAAGTAATTTAAATTATATTTTTTGTTGCAGGAAGTTGATGTTATGAGAAGCAGATTCTAGGAAGATAAACAGTGGAAGGTGATTTTTGCGGTTGAAGTTGGGTTTTGCTTATAACGCAGTCTGCAATTTTTGTTGCATATATAACTCAATGTATTGCATATATTTGTATGTATAATGCATATTCAGTGTATTTTTCGTATAATGTAATTTTTAGATTCAATAGTGTATTTACTTCACGAACTAGAAAAATCATGATTATTATAGAATTTATGATGAAGTCTTATATTATTATTATGCAATGCACATATTAGATATATGCATCACCTATTAATATGAAATGCACATATTATAAATATGCAATGCACATATTATAAATATGCAATGCACAAATGCTCAGTTTAAAAAACGAAAGATTTCTTACATGCGAAAACTCCTTTGTACAATCAAACGAATCAAACAATAACATGTAGTAGATAAAAGACGAAACAAACATACCTTCAATCATTTTCTTTCAGAACTTAATATATCAAACGAACAAAAAATCGGAATACCATATGCAGACTAAAATTAGAAACTGATGAATATTGTTTTACGAAAATTATGACTGCAGACTCTCAAAATGCAGTTACTAACACAGTTCCAAGAAAATTCCCAAGTTCAATTGAAACTAAAAATGCAGTAACTCAAATAGATTCCTGAAATTTCATTCGCAAAAAATTTTTGGTTGTAATTTTGGAATTTTAGAAATTCATCAATGAAAATTGATTAAATTTTTTGAAAATCTTTGACTGCAGGTGGTTGTAATTTTGGAATTTTAGAAATTCATCCAGGGAAGTTGATCAATTTTTTGGAAACTCTTTGACTGCATGAGAGAGGAGACAATTCGATTTGAATTCATTTGAATTCAAATTGATTGAATTCAAATATGGAAACTTAGCCAAATTCTGGGAATATCTTAAACAACTATTGACTTTTCGAATTATATGAAATTAAGGTTAGAATGGGGAATTTGAAGGCTGTTTTGTCCTTAATTGTTTTACCAAAAATTTTTGTCTTTAATCTTAAAGTCTTAGAGTGGATTGTCCTATTCTGTTTTTTCCCCTTAGATTAAAGCTAATATATGTATAACAAAGCCAGCACAATGTTATTACCTTCTAACTTTTCCAAGTTGTTCCAAACCTTATGGGGCAATCTACAAAAACGATTTCAAGTGTTTCTACTGCAACAATGAGTTTCCCAGCCCAAAGCCATTGTAAGTATTTAAAGGACAATAACAATATAACTTTTAAATATATATATATATATATAAATATAAGGAGAAGCCATGAAATTCAATCCTTGTTGTTTACTTAACTTCCAATTTTGAAGTGTATGCAGCATCTAACAAACTAAGAATTACGTTTAGTGATACATAATGCTCAAATATATGCCATGAAATTCAATCCTTGTTGTTTACTGAACTTCCAATTTTGAAGTGTATGCAGCATCTAACAAACTAAGAATTACATTAAGTGATATATAATGCTCAGATATATGTATCAATACACACATATGTATGTTTCTTTACACAAGTAATAAGTGCCTTTATTATTTATAAATTGTAAACATAGTTCATTTCTTATATTTTTATATTACATTTTCAAAAATAATAATTTTATGTTTAATTAAATATTTTGTAGCATGTACTATCATTTTCGTTTCCATTGTAGCAACTTAATGTCAATTTGTCTACACACAAATATATAGATTACGTTTCAAGGTTGAATTATTTGATGGAACGGAGAGTTTGAACGCTTTCATCGAGGAAAAAGAGGCGGAAATCATATTGGGCATGTCAACTGAAAAGGTCATCGAGGCAGATCTAGAGGTATATTTATCTAAGGTCAGTTTTTTGTCCCTTACACCTACTTACATTTTCATTTTCTCCATGTTTAACAGGATAAAATGTTAGGCTACACCGAAATCAACGAAAAGTTGAAAGACACACAGTGGGTATTTCACATAAGGACAACGACCTTTGAAATAAGAGGCAAAAAAATTGTCCGAAACACAATAATATCATGCCTTCCATCAACAAGCATGTCTTTAGAATCGCAAACTTTTCAACAGAAAAGCTCCACTTCAAACCATCAACAAAGCTGGGTGGCAGATATAACAATGCGTGAATCTCAGAACACCACATCAGCAATACAAGAATCTTCCACAACTCCAGTTACCCACCCTTCAAAAGCAACCGGTAAAAGAAGCATGTACTCCCCAGAAGACACATCAGGTAAAAACCCAAAACACAACAAACAAGATTAAGAACCCGGAAGATGCATGACATATTACTCTTTTGAAACTTTTAAAACTCTTTTTTGTTGCACATATGTTCTTTTGAAACTTTTAAAACTCTTTTTTGCTGCACATATGTTTTCGCCTGCATATACCTACCTACTCCAATTACTCATTTTGAAATCATTTTTGCAATTCTGAAAGTACTGTTATATAATACTCCCTTCGTTCCATACTTGAAGGCACATTTTACCATTTTGGGCGTCCCATACTTGAAGGCACATTACCTAAAATAGCAAACACACTTTTAAACACTCCCCTTAAAACATCACAATATTACAACAAATGTCACTACTTTATTACACTAAAAAGTAACTTTATTACTATTTATAAAGTTGAAAAGTCTATACTACCCTCACTTTATCTTACACAATATTAATAAACAATTCATTCATTAAAACCCGTGTCCAATTGGTTTGATCCTTCAAGTATGGGACGGAGGGAGTAATATTCTGTTTTATATATGCCTTCTATTTTAAATTTATTAATATACACCTAATTCTTTTAAAACTGTATTTAACTACACAAATTTAATTTAATTAGACTTCTAACATTATGTTAACCATAATTCTTTTAAAACCGTATTTAACAAAAAATGTAGAATTAATGTTAACTATACCCAATTTTTCATGGTAAATATCTATTTTATTATGTTAAAGATAGGTTTTTTTAAAATATTTATTTAAAAAATTGTTATTTTATGATAAGGACTGATGCACTTTCATTATCAGCTGCACAAATTTTTTTTTTTTTTTTTTTGTCATTACTTATAAATTATAATACAACTATATCCATAAAATTATCTTTCGATTTCAACAATTATGCATTATCTTCTTTCCCTTGTTTTTATATGAATACAAAACAACAGTTGTTTCACACATCTCATAACACGTACAAGTATATGTGGAACAATAGTACATTAAATTAATAAACTCTTTGAAATAATAAAATCTTCCGGTCCCGACTTGGGACTTTGTAAAAAATCATCAAATTCGATAAGATAATAAAATAATAATTTTTCGAAAAATTCTTTTATAAATATTAGGTCCCATTAAAACTCTAAATTAATAATTCATAAATATTACAATTATAAATATTATGGTAATTTGCTAAAATATGAATATATTGTACCTTTGACTTACTTTCAAATGATATTTTCCATCAATCCATTCTTGTAAATCTTTTTGAGTGCAGGTGGGATGGTCTCTCTTATACTCACATAATACTTTACGCATTTGATCATACATGGATAATTTTGCGATGCCTTTTAGATGAGAAGACATGACTGAGTGTTATGAATTATTTTATTTTCATATTGAGATTTATACAGTGGAGTATATGTTTTATTCACCATGCATGAATATATTTAAGTGCAACAAATTAATGTAAACATGTATACAATGAATATATTTAATTAGTTACAAAGAATTGGTTGATGCATGAATATAATCAATGAAACATATATGAATTCATTTATCTTCAATACATATGCACTAAATTTGCTGAATTTCAAAAGTCTCTCTTTTAATTAATAAATATTAATTTATCGATAAATTAATACTTCTTTAAATTAATAAAATTCCATAGTCCCAAGGTTATTAATTTATAGAAGTTTTCCTGTATTATCATACGCATGCAGTTTGACAAGTGTAAGAAATGAGTCACACAACTCCCTCACAAACCATTCTTCATTATATATATATATATATATACCTCAACTTCATATAAATTATAACTTCTTCACTATTACTTTTACAAATACCATGGATGCTAATAGGTATTGCAGCTGCATCGACTGTGGACAGTGTTAATACAATTCCACATTTCAACAAGAAGTTGAAGCGTTAATAAGAAGGTTCCTCTCTAATTCAGTACGGGCCACCATTTTACGAAGGGTACTAAACATGGACTAGAGACTCACGCTACTGCTCGATTACGTTGCAAATATTGAAGAAGAGATAAATATCAATCGTACGCATCAAAGTCACAATGTATAGTAACACAATATTATTATAATAAGTACTATGTTATATTAGAAATATGTATTTGTAAATAAATTCGTGTTTAAATATGCGTTCACATATTATAAACTCTTGTTAACACAAAAATATACAATAATACAAATACAAATATCCGGGTTAACACCTCAATTTTTGAGGTGTGCCCCTACCTAGTGTATATATATATATATATATATATATATATATATAGATTATAATTGCACAATAATGTAAATTGTTAATTAAAATTTTTATATATATATACAGATTATAATTGATAAGTACCCCATTTTATTTTTTAAATTATGTATTTCTCAAAGAAAAAAAAGATTTTTTAATTAAATTTTTTTCATATTATAATTGAACAGTAATGTAAATTGGACTTAAAAAAAGTGAATATTTAAAAAAATTAAAATTATTTAAATTTAAATTACGGGGCATAAATGAAATTATATATCTCATTTATAAATATGTGAAATTTTAATTTTTTAAATGAAGTTAAATATTATAAGGATATTTTTGTAATTTTATATATTTTAGTTCGAAAAATAATTATTTCATCAATGACAAACCTATATCGCACTATGGCAAAGATGGACCATGTGTCAATTTTTAATAGGTTTCCTGTTGTTAGGAAGGGCGAACTCCAATCCTGACAATAGAAAATCCCTACTTCGTATAATATTCTTGATAACTATAGAGCGCAAAACTCTAGTTTTAAACGGGCTTCCCAGCAAGTGGAAGGTTTTCAATGATCTTCTGAATTAGTCGATACTTGAACCGAATAAAGAGGCATAAAATACGATCAAATCGTATATATATAAATAATAATTTAATAGTATAAATAAAAATATATTTAATATTTTATTATATGATTGTTAATACTCTTTTTTATGTAAAAAATCTTTTTTTCTTTCATCTAAAGTGAAAATAATATTTTTATCGTGTACTTCCAAACAATTATATATTTATTTAAATTGTCATTTGTTCTATTCGTACACGATCACTTTATTCATTAGTGAACCTCACAATAATCATAATACCCTTCAACTCGTTTAGTTTATATATAAATATATTTTTTTTAATTCGTGGACAATAAATCATACCTACAAAGTTTAGATGAATAGAGTAATACTCTCTCCTTTTTTAATAGATGATGTTTTCGTGAAATTTATTGGAATTAACAAAGGGTATGTATTAACAAGTATACCCTTAAATAATAAAGTAGGTTCCTAATCACATTAATTTTGTAATATAATACACATTAATTCCCTTAAATAATAAAAACAAGTTAGAAATTATATGAGATTTTCTAAAGTTAAAGGGAGGACATAATTGGAATAAACAGTACATTAATTCCCTTAAATAATAAAAGTAAGTTAAAAATTATGAAATTTTCTAATGTTAAGGGATGACATAATTGGAATAAACAGTGTAAAAATTTCTAAAACATCATTTAATTATGTACAAGAGAAAAAGTCTAAAACATCATCTATTAAAAAACAGAGGAAATATATATTAGGACGGAAATGATATAGAGCCCACCAATTGTGCCCACCAGTTTTGCCCACCGCCTATGTGGCATTACCACGTCAATAAATTCTTATTTATATTTGATTTAAACTTAATCTAATATCAATATTTTATTTTTTTATCCATATCAATATTTTAATTTTTTTTATATTTAATTTAATATTATCTCTATCAAATTACGCTAACTAACGCTATCAATCTTTTCTCAAATATTTCCATCACCATTAATGGCACAAAGCAGTAGGACATGCAGTGTTTGCAGTCGAAGCGGCCATGATAAACGAACCTGTCCCACTCTAGACCCTAAGAAGTACGCTTTTTTTTAAGCTAACACGACTATTTCATGATTGGTAATAGGTCACAAGTAGAAGAACAATGTACGCAAGGGAACTAATGAACAAGTATCAACTTTTACGGGAGCATCTTACACATTACCATCAATTTTTTAGGTTTCCTGAGTTTTTTTATTATTTGTGTTTCTTTTGCATGTTGCTGAATTTTTATATTTCCTTCATTGGTTGACATTTAGTTAATTTTTGTTATGACAATGAGATTGTTTTTTATTTTCTTTAATTTTTTTTGTGGAGAAAAATTAATGGTGATGGAAAGATTTGAGAAAAGATTGATGGCGTTGTAATTTGATAGAGATAATATTAAATTAAATATAATTTTTTTTTTTTTTAAATATTGATATGGATAAAAAAATAAAATATTGATATTAGATTAAGTTTAAATTAAATATAAATAAGAATTTATTGACGTGGTAATGCCACATAGGCGGTGGGCAAAATTGGTGGGCACAATTGGTGGGCTGTATATCATTTCCGTATATTAGGAATATAGAATAATAAGATTATAGTATAACATTTTAATTTATCATGTGATTATTTATCTAATACAGTAAAATATATACAATTTTAATTTATCATGTGATTATTTATCTAATACAGTAAAATATATAGATTATTAAAATTAAACAATGAGCCAAATTCCTAAAATTATATGAAGATTTTCAAATATAATCAGCCTTACCTCCTGCCAGCTATATTAACACTCACCTGTACCGGATAGAAACTGGCCAACTTAGCACAACTCCCTCGTTTAGATTAGATAGTAATAATAGTATACTCCCTCCGATTCAAAAAGTTTGTCGCATTTGGACTTTAAATTTGTTTCAAAAAGTTTGTCGCTTTTCCTAATTTTACCAATGATCTCCCTAAATTGTCCCTATTCTTTTGGAAATATATTAATTACAATTTTTTTTGAAAAGGTCAAAAAAATAGTGGAAAAGGAAGGTGGAAAAATAAAAGGAAAAAGAGAAGAAAGGGGGAGAAAATAACGAAGGGTAAATTTGTCAAAAAAATATGTTCCTTAATTTTATACAAAATGAGAAATGCGACAAACTTTATGAAACGGAGGGAGTAATATATATAGTACTATAGATAATTAAATTAATAAGTAAATAAAATATACCTTAATTTATTAAAAAATCTTAAATTATATATTTTAATCTAGAAAATATAAAAAATTAAAAATTATTTAAAGAATCTCAAAGCATTATTTAAATATATATACTCCCTCCGTCGAACATATATACTTTTGGTGATTGGAGGGAGTACAATTTATTTCAATTGCTATAGTTTTTTATATATATATATATTTTGTAAATCTCTTTTTAATTCAATAGTTTTAAATAATTTTAATTCTTAAATATTTTTAAAATATAAAATTTATAGGTTTTAAATTGAATTTTTTAATTTAAATGTATTTAAGATATTTTATTTTTTAATTATTAGATATTTTTTATATTTTTATATTTTTTGATATTTTAAATTAATTGATAAAAATATGTTCTAAAATTAGTAAAATATAAAAAGTAGTATGTGTTATATTTGATTGAAAATAAAAAGTATGGGTATGAAAAAAAAAGTTTGTGCTAAATTTGATAATAAAAATAAAAAATATAAATATAATTTAGTTAAAAAAAAAAGTATGTATTATAGGCTCAAATTAAATATTTGAGCTTAATCAATTCATTTATCTTAATTTACTCCAACCCATCACTCATTTTAAAAATTACGCCATGTAAATTTATATAGATGTTACACGGTATCAAGAATTTAAAAGGAACATAAACAAATGAGTAATACAAAAAAATATGGAGTTTTACAATGGTAAATTTATGGTGGCTAGAAAATCGTGTAAGTTGCGACGGATTTACAATGGAAATGGTCAAGCGAACAAAGTCAACAAAAATTGTGACGGAATTGTAGGTTGTCGCAATTTTCGACGATTTTTCAATTCATCTCAAATTTTCAACAGATTTTGTGAAAGATTTTATTTTGTTTTATTGCGACAGAAATTCAATTCGTCATAAATTTGCGACGGATTTTGCTACAAAAATATAATACGTCGTAAATTTGTTACTATTATTTTTGGCGAGTTTTGCGAGTTTATTTTTTTGAAAAAAAAAATTTATTTTACGACGAATTTTGTGATAATGAAACAAATAATGCATTTAAATGAAACAATTAATATTGTCAAATAATATTATTTAATAAAACATTGCTATAATACATTATTTTGGTAAAGATCAATTTAAAGCTATTTTTGTTATGGAATTAGCTATAGGCATATTCAATTACCATAATTATAGCAATTTATAAAGTAAAAAGAAAAAAATTAATTGCCGAAGCCTCAGTGATATTCCTTTTTAGCTGACCATTACACATTGATAAAATGTCAACGCGCAATTTAATTAGGAAAAAGTCAGACAGTCTGAAAATAACTCAGAAACAAAAAATCATGGTATCAAAGACTTCCTCCCCCTTACGCCAAATCCCCCTCATTACGTTAAAGATAAATAAAAAGTGTTCAATTAATTAATTTATACTCCCTCCATCCAATTTTATTATGTCTACTTTTTAGACACTAATTTTAATGAATATTGATTAGTTTATGTATAAAATAGATAAGTTGGAGGTATGATGAAATGATGTGAGGTCTATTTATAGATAAAGTGATTGTGTATGAATTAAGTAAATGACAATTTAAGTAAATAAGTAATGTTTGAAAAGTGGAGATAAAATAGTATGAATAATAAATTTTTCAAATAAAGAATGAGAATAATAAAATTGAACAGTCCAATAAAAAAGAAGGTGGAAATTATAAAATTTAATGGAGGGAGTATTATTTCTTCACATTGTAACTCATTCTTTGGCTGAATATTACGAAGATTATTTTATCTCATTTAAATTTTACGAAGATTATCTTATCTCATTTAAAATTTATAAAACGCAAGTTCTCCTATATATGTAATTTAGTGTATAGACATTTACATGTAAAGAAATGGTTAATGAATTCATTATTTATCTTAATTCACGCATCCCCATATATACAATTATACGGAGTATGTTTTAATTAAGAATTACGCCGTGTGTTGTCCAAACTCTAAAGTAGAACTTTCTTTCCACAATAATTTTCACATTTTTTCTTTTTAAAATATTCCACATAACTTTCACATCCTTAAAATAATTTTTTTATAATTTCACTTTCAAAATATCCTTAATTTTACACAAAATGTTATTGTTTTTAACTTATACATACATATAAGTCAATTTTTTTTTTTTAACTTTATACATAAAAAATTATATAATTATCCATCTAAACTCTACTCATTATTACACTTTTTTAATTTATTTGTCCATCTACATGTAAAAGTTATTCTGAAACTGTGGAAATTAAATATTATTATTCTTTACGTTTGTTTTCTTTGTATCCTCCAACCTTTTTTATTATATTTGGGGTGGGTAAAGCGGGAGTGGGTGTGGGTTGATGATTGTTGGGGCAAAGCCTTTTATTTTCTTCAAGATCGATGAATATGATAAAAAGTCAATACGTGACTTCTCATCCCCATAATTATATTTCACTCATTTTAAGAATTACGCATGTGTTGTTCAAAGTATTATTATTATTCTTTACGTTTGTTTCTTTGTATTTTACTATCTCCCTCTCTCTTTATTTTTATTAGAATAATAAAGTGCATGATTGCATTTATATAATTGAACTTCAATGAATTAATTGAATTAAATATTAAAATCAAAGATTAAATAAATTAATATTAGAATTCAAGTGTATTTATAAACTCAATTACACAGAAAAATCTATTTTTAATTATATTTTGGGGGAGGTAAAGCGTGGGTGGGTTGATTTTGGGCCAAATACCTTTTATTTTCTTCAAGCTCGCTGAATATGATAAAAAGTCAATTCGTGACTTAAAAAAAAAAATCCTCTAAAACATAAAATAAGTAAAAAAAACAAGGAAAAAAATTAAAGAAACATAAAACTTATATAAATGTTGCATGGAAAAAATTATATAGGAACATAAAAAAAAATTCAGCAATCTTTTGTATAACGAAAGGAGTACAGTACATAGTACCAAAATTGAAATGGAGTATAAATTAATGATATATATATATGATTTTGATCGAACCAGATGGTGGCTGAGTTTGTACAAGTGATTTATGCATATAGTTGGTAATCATCGGGTTCTATATAATTACTAAATATATATATATAATCCTGTTTATTCTGAAAACTCAATGCGCGAACCACACGAAACATCTTCTGAACGCACTTAAATTTAAGTTGTGTTGAAAACTTGAAATAATACCATTAAATATGTTGAAGGCAATGAGATACGGATGAAATGATAATTTCATTTTGAAATTAGTGAAGACAATATGGGAGAAAGTCAACCCCCGTTAATTATAGTTGATCGATCCAAATGTCTGAAGTCATAACAGATATTCAAGACCTGGTCACTTGACCAAATTCATTATGCGCGCGTTTTTGTAACAGTTTCTAATATAGCTAGTATATTCAACTATTCCCCCGGCCATGATAATTTTCCCCTATAAATACAACTAAAATGTATGAATTGAACACCAACACACAATTATAATTAGTCAGTAATCATGCATTCTTCAAGCATTATTTCTGCTCTCACACTCATTTTTCTTGTAATCTTTTCCTCCTGCTCATATGCAGCTTTTGCTTATAATGATATTCACAATGATTTTCTGGAATGCCTTTCCAAAAAATACCAAAACAACTCCATTGTTTACACCCCAAGCAACCCCTCTTTCAATTCCGTGTTTCGATTCCGCATCTGGAATTCGAGATACCTGACACCGTCTTACCCTAAACCTCAAGTTATCATAACCCCAGAACACGAATCCCAAATCCCGCCTATCATACTCTGCGCTAAACAAAACGACTTGGAAATCAGAACTCGAAGTGGCGGCCATGACTTCGAGGGAACATCTTCTGTAGCAAGAGCCCCATTTGTGATCATTGATTTGATCAGACTCAGTCACATTGCAGTTGATGTTAAGGCCAAAACTGCATGGGTCCAAGGTGGTGCAAACCTCGGCTCCGTATATTACAGGATCGCGGAGAAAAGCCCGATTCTAGGGTTTCCAGCCGGTCTTTGCCCGCTGGTTGGCGTTGGTGGGCACATCAGCGGAGGAGGCTACGGCCCAATGGTGAGAAAATACGGCCTGGCTGCAGACCATGTCATCGATGCAAGAATAGTCAATGCTAAGGGAAGAATTCTTAACAGAAAATCAATGGGCGAGGATCTCTTCTGGGCGATAAGAGGCGGGGGAGCTGCCAGCTTTGGCGTAGTGGTTGCGTGGAAGCTACAACTGGTCGACGTTCCAGAAATAGTGACTGTTTACAACATCGGAAGGACATTGGAACAAAATGCGACTCAACTGATTGACAAGTGGCAATACGTGGCTCCTAAAATCGACCGAGATTTGTACATGGGACTCAACGCAATGAGGGTGAATTCCACATCCACAATTAGTGCTGCTTTCTTTTCGGTGTTTCTTGGCAGGGCGGACAGATTGATTACATTGATGCAAAAAGAGTTTCCTGAATTGGGATTGAAAAGACAAGACTGCAGGGAAGTGAGTTGGATCCAATCGGTGCTACACATGGGCCAATTCTCCGTAGACGCGCCGCTACAAGTTTTGTTGAACAGGACTCAACCTATAAACCGATTCGTCAAGATTAAAACTGATTATGTGAAGGAACCAATGCCTTTGAGTGTTTTCCAAGAAATCTTTAGGCGATTCGAGCAGCCAGAAGGCGAGCTGGCTCAGCTCTACTTCGTGCCATACGGAGGACGAATGGACGAAATATCTGAATCCGCCATTCCCTTCCCTCACAGGGCAGGCACCTCCTACATGGTTGCTACTTTTGTCGATTGGCGAGAACAGGACGATCATGATTCGGAGAGGTACGTAAGCTGGGTTAGGAGGATTTACGATTACATGACTCCTTACGTCTCTTCATCCCCGAGGTCTGCTTACATCAACTACAAAGATCTCGACAATGGAGTCAATAACGAGCAAGGAAAGACGAGTTACGCACAAGCAAGCCTTTGGGGCTTCAGGTATTTCAAGAGAAATTTTCGTCGTCTTGCTCGAGTCAAAACCATAGCTGATCCGCACAATTTCTTCAGACACGAACAGAGCATTCCACTACTGTGGACGAAGAAGAAATACTAATTAAAACTGTTTTTTTCTTTTCTTTTTTTATGTGATGTTATTTCATTAATCAATAATTTGGTTTAAATAAGCCGTTGCAATAACTGTAATTTAGTTTCGGCAGGTAGAAATAGTGATTGTATTGCTCTTCCGTGTTGTATTAATGGAATTCTATATTATATTTTGTTCAAAAATAGTCTTCCATTGCATATTTAATTAATTGCAAAACAAAAAATGATTGATCTTTTTAGCATAGTCAAATCTAACCTCACTCAGCCATCGAATATGTCTTCTTTACTCCCTCCGATTCAAAAAGTTTGTCGCATTTGGACTTTAAATTTGTTTCAAAAAGTTTGTCGCTTTTCCTAATTTTACCAATGATCTCCCTAAATTGTCCCTATTCTTTTGGAAATATATTAATTACAATTTTTTTTGAAAAGGTCAAAAAAATAGTGGAAAAGGAAGGTGGAAAAATAAAAGGAAAAAGAGAAGAAAGGGGGAGAAAATAACGAGGGGTAAATTTGTCAAAAAAATATGTTCCTTAATTTTATACAAAATGAGAAATGCGACAAACTTTATGAAACGGAGGGAGTATTAGTCATAAAACAAATCCCTATTAGTTAGCAATCTCATTCCTTAATTCTAGCATAACTTCATGTAATTATTCAAACTTTACATACTCGTGAATATCTCCCCATGTATATATTGCTGGTGTAAATTCATTCAGCAATTCAAAACACTTTATATTACTTCTATATGGTATCAGGAAAGGAACGATTCTAACTCTCTCTTCATTCCTTATTTGCTTTCTTCCACTACCTTCAATGGCTGCTCCGACCACGGCAACCCCATCAATAATGATAACCACGACATTCTCCTTGGTACCTATCTCTGCTGGCCACGATCTGTCAATCAAGTTGACCCATAAAAATTACACGTCATATATGGCATGCTCATCTGTTGGCCCTCCTTCGAGGCCATAACCTTCTTGGGTTTATCGACGGCTCTCGCCTGTGTCCCGCTCGTTGGGAAGATGGCTCTAATTAATGCTACTATTGTCCTCACATGGATCCAGCAAGACCAACTACTTCTTGCAACTATTTTTGTGTCGCTTGCTCCTGAGATTCTTCCCGTCGTCTCATTATCCTCCATAGCGGCTGAAGCTTGGACAATTCTCTCTAGAATGTTTGCCGGCAAATCTTGATCCCATGTCAACCAAATCAAGAGTGAGTTGCATCGGATCACCATTGATGATCGCTCGGTCACTGAGTACTTTCACAATATCAAATCCAAGGCCAATGAGTTGGCCTTGATCGATGAACTTGTAAGCGCTGATGATCTCACCTTGTTCGTCATCAATGGCCTAGGCCCCGAGTATGCCACGATCGTAGGTCCCATACGAACACGTGAGACCTCTCTTCGTTTTGAGGAGCTTCACGATCTCCTCTATGAACATGAACTTGCATTAAAAGCCCAGGAAAAATTCAATAGCACCCTGGTCGCCACTGCCAATACTGCAACTGCTCGACCTAGTCAGCGCAACTTCAGATCTCGAGCCCCTCCTCGCCTGGCAATGGAAACGCCCCACGACAACCATCCTCATCATTTTCTGGCTCATCGCCAAGGAACTCTCTCCCCCTACTCGCACAGGTAATCCGTATCCGTCTGATCGCGATCGTAATCGTATTGTATGTCAACTTTGTGAGTTTAAGGGGCATGCTGTTCCAACATGCCGTCGTCCACCACCACACCAAGCAAACTTTGCTCTCTCCCCATCCAGCTCATTTTTGCCTTGAATGGTCGACTCGGGTGCTTTCCACAACTTAACGGCCGATCTAAATAACCTCTCCATCCACTCCAAATACGATGGAACTGATGAGGTTCAACTTGCGGACGGTTCTGGACTTCCAATAACACATACGAGTACCTCTTACTTAAAATTTCCATCTCGTGAATTTATAGTATCAGACACACTTTGTGTACCTAATGCTCGTCGGAATATCTTATCAGTTAGTAAGTTCACACATGATAATAATGCCACAATAGATTTTTTTCCGAATTATTTTTTGTTAAGGATTGGAGCATGGGGGCGGTACTAATTAAAGGAACCTGCTGGAATGGAGTTTATCAATTACCATCAAATCAGATTTTGGCCTCCATTGGTGTCAAGACATCTCCTTCAAATTGACATGCTCGACTTGGTCATCCGTCTGTGGATACCAGTCGTTTACTTTTTCATCGTTTTAATTTACCGTTATTGTATAATTTCAATCCTTTGGATAATAAATGTATTTCGTGTCACTTGAGCAAGGCCACCAGACTGCCTTTTAATAATACTTCTTTTGTTGCACTTCATCCACTTCACTACATTTATGCGGATGTATGGGGACCGACATTGGACAAATCTTTGGATGGCTCTAAATATTTCTTGTTAATTGTTGATTTTTATTCTCGCTATTGCTGGCTTTTCCATTGACGGCTAAGTCTCAAGTTGCATCCATATTAAATAATTGCAGGCCCCTTGTTGAGAAGCAATTTGGCCATTCTATTATGAACTTTTTCACTGATAATGGTGGTGAGTTTCAGGCACTCCAACAACCCTTCAATAGTCTGGGTATAAATTGGCTCACAACGGCTCCCCACACGCCTCAACAAAACGACGTTGTTGAGCGTTAGAATCACCATATACTAGAAATTGGTCGTGCGCTGATACTTCATGCGTGTCTACCCAATAAATTTTGGGACTTTGCCTTGCAAACTGAGGTTGTAGGCCTGAGCTGGTCATAGGACACTTCCACTTTGGAAATACAGGAACAAGAATGTTGAAATTTGCTCCAGCAGATATCCTTAAGATCAGGTTCCACAGCAGCTTGTTCTGACCTTCCATGAATTTGTCGAACATAGAATACAACTCATCTGGACTTTCAGAGTCACCAAACTTCCTTATAATCCAATGATCAAGTTCCCATTGTCTCTTCACTTTCATCCATTCAGCTCGATGCTCTCTATCAATGAAGTAGTCAATGAACTGATCTTCCATCTGATCTTCATCTGCCTTCAGCTTCTGCAAACTTTCAATATGTTTACCAACTTTCTTCTTGTTTGCATAATGACTCTCATCATCAGGATCAACAACTTTTTGCTTCTTCACAACTGTTGTTGCCTCAGCTTCTCTCGGCTCTTCAATAACAATAGATTTTCTCTTTGATACTTGTCTTGTCTGAACCTCTGCTTCAGGAGTAGCAACACCCTTGCCTTTCTCCTTTCTCTTCAACTCATCTGCTTCAGCTTTAGCTCGCTCAAGATCTACAGTTTTCACCAACTTGCCTTTGCCTCTCTTAGGCCTTCTAAGATCTTGCATAGCTTCTGCATCGTCTTTAGCTTCTGGTTCAGCACTAGACTTAGCTTTTTCACCTTCAGCAACTTCAACTCTTGCTTCAACTCTACTTGTCTCTTCCCCCTTTTTGGCTTCATCAGTCGCCTTGAGAGAGAAAAGAGAAGTGAAACGAGTCATCTCTTCAAACATAGCTTGCTTCATCAGGTTAGTAGCTCTTTCTATCTACCTTTGATGAGAACCATCTTGACTCAACTTGTCCAGCTTGGTTGCCACCAACTCCAACTTTTGAGTAGACAAGTTCAACTCATTCTTGAAATGTGTTGCAGTCAAACATAACTTCCTGTTCTCTTCAGTCATAGCATTTATAATCTCTCTTGCTTGTGCTAGCTGATCATAAGCTTCCTTTCTTTGAACATCAGCAATCTCGATTTTGGATCTATAGACTCTTTCCATTTTCCTGGATTCAGTAGCTAAGACACGAGCAAAATCGACTGAGCTCTTCTCCGAATATTCAACTTGGTTCTGGAGAAATCCTTCAATTTGATTGAACATCTCTTGCCTGAAGTCAGTATCCAACTGATTGACCTCATTCATAATCATCTTTTTTGAACTTGTCACAAGGACACTGTTCTGTTCAACAAGAGGCTTCTTTAAATCGGATTTGAGAAAATTATCAAAAGATGACTTGATGACAACTTTCAATTCTTCTTTCAACTCATCTATCGATGTAGCTTGAATAGCTTGAGACGACTGACCAACTTCGACATGAGCAGCCTCTTCCATGATTTCATCTTCAGCAAGAGATACAACTTCAATCAACTGACCTTCTGGAGTAGTAGCTAAGACCTCGTCTTCCACTACTTCAGCTTCAAGAACAACACTTCCAGCAATGGCCTTCAGACTAGGCAATGGACAATAAGGCACCATAGCTAACTTAGCTTCCTTAGTCATCCTTTCAGCATCAGCCAAGTCCTTTTTCAACAAGGAGTGCAGCTTCTCCATGTATCCACAAATTTCGATGGGAAGCAATAGATCAGTATATCGATTGATAAAAGCAAAGTCTGACCTTGGACTTTCAGCATGTTCCACCTGGAATTTGAACACAATGCCTCTCAACTGGTCTGAGACATTGTCTAGCTCTACTACAGGATCAGTAGACTGGATCTCCTCAGCTGGTTCAGCTTCAACCATTACTTCGTCTTCAACAAAATCGGTCTTTGAAACTTGAACACCCACATCAAATTGTGATTCCGAACACAATAGATCATCAGAGATACCCAATAACCTCTTCGCAAGAGCAGTAAGGGCGTGAGATGGAAATAGCTCTGAGTGGTCTCGAACACCACTGTTCTCCTTCTGCTCCATCTCCCAATCCATAAAATTTGAAATTCCACCCTTTCCTAGGATGACTTCGAACAAGTCGTCCGTTGCAGACTTCTTCAATGCAACCCAAGTGCATATTCTTAGAAGCTTCTCAAACTGCTCTGACGAGTAGTCGACTTCGATAGATGAGAGCTGCTTCTTCAAATTATTGCTCATCTTTGAACGGACTCTCTTCTCTCTTAAAAACATAGGGTAGTAGACCAAGGATTCGAATCTATGTTCAGAAGGGGTCTGAGCAGGTGGGGTCCCTGTCTCAGTTGTTGCAGTGGCAACTGGTGTAATTTCTGAACTAGATGGGATAGAGGGTTCAACATTTTCTGTTGAAGGTAAGGATAAAATTTGGTCTGTGGTTTCTGGGGGCTTTGATGTGTCTAGGTTTGGTGTGACAACTGTCGGAGTATCAGTTGTGTCCATTATGGGAGTGTTTGGGGGTAGGCTGGCTCTCAGCGGATGTGCTGCCAGCACTTGCGAGGATGAGGAAACAGGTCTAGGCCTAGATCGATGTGATCTTGCCTTGGTTCGAACAGAAGAGAGAGAGAGAGGAATTGAAATAGATTGAGAAGAGGTACCAACCTGAATACTCGAATCTTCTGGTGGAGTGGGCGACCCAACTCGCACGAGTGTATATAATTCAGGAACTTGAGCACTTGGCTCCTTCTCTTGTGCGGACTCCTCTTCCGACTGAGTTTCTTCAGAGTCATCTGCACTAGACGAGTCTTGTGCAACTTCCTTAGACTCTACTTCAACTGACTCATCTTTCGAAGAACCAGACGAGGCAGCATAAGGCAAGGCTTCCATGGGGTCAATCTGAGCTTGCCTAGGTGCAGCTGGCCTAGCAGCAGCCTGCTTTCTCAAGGCCTCCTTCTTCAAATAGAATTTTAAAGGATGGAACGGCTTTCCCTTACTCCATTCCGTCTTGTTTGGCATCAACAATGGAAATAGAATGCTTAGCTTGTTTCCATATCCAACCACATTCGACACCACCCAATTACAAGTGTCGGTGTCCACTCGAACACTTCTTTCAAAGTACATTATCCGATCTGTGATAAGTTTGAACCAATTACCTTCGGTAATTCCATCATATATGGCAGCCATTACCCTTGCTTTTCCCAAAGTGACAGAATCATGGGAACCAGTGGCACATAGCAAAATTTTGCTGGCTATGTCCAATAGGGTGCGATACTTCTCTAGAAGTTCCATTTTCTTGACGGCAGGGAGCTTGCCATCTGGTTTCAGCCTCATCTTTCTTCCACAAAATATACTCAAATATCTTGTCTCTTGCCCGATTGCATAATTCTCCACATCAATTGTTCCGGTGGGCAATTTCAGATGCTCGAACAAGGCTTCTCGAGTGATTTCCACTCGACTTCCACCAACAAAAGATTCAATTGTGTCACCTCGTCTGGTGGCGTTGGCATAAAATTCCAGCACTTCCTCCTCCAAGACGACTTGAGGAAACGCCTCCAAATAAGGTTTCAGGCCACATCTGCTGCATTTGGACAGAATCTCTGCGTTTCCATCTATGTGTTTACCCTTGAAGAACACAGAAGGTTCAACATGCACTTTGTTTTCGGAGATGTATCTGCCTAGGTCGAACCTAGCCTGCATGTTAGTTCTCACATCGAAAATAGATCGAATCGACATAGTGATAGACTGGGTAAGAACAAATAGCTTGAAATTGCAAGAAAAACAAATGCTTGAGAGTAGGAGAGTTAAGAAATTGTGGGGCAAGTCGTGTGAGGGTGTTGGGTTTTGTTCAAAACTGAATTGTACTTTGAACGGCCAAGATATAAGGATTAGATCCAACAGTTGGGGCTTTTGGTATTTGGTTACGGAATCGAGAATATTATGTGATTTGATATTGTAAAATTTGAAATCCGTCTCTTCTTAGTTAGGACAGGGGAGTGAACTCATCTGGCCTAGTGAAGTCGAGTGCGAATTGGGTGTATACACCTCATTAAAATGGGAGTGTATAAATCCAATTCTAGGGTTTTCAAATTTTAGCATTATCGAATTACTATAATACCCTTAATTCGTTTTGATTAAACACTTAACATATTTAAATCAAAAGAACACTTAGCCTGTCTGTTCGAGTCCATCCAGATCAGACGAGTAGGCTCATGAACACAAGACGAGTTCCCCCTTCGACTGTGCTTGTCTAATCTGTACGTCGAACGACTTCATGTACCTATCTTATCATATGCAACGTGTAATCGTAGGTACAAGTAGAGTAGAATAATTAAGATGAATATCAATCTTAATGCAATGATCAAGGTTTCGAACAAGATGCTATGTAACAAATATAAGAGTCAACATAAGGATATTTAAGAAATCAAAGATTCCCCCTTAAATGTTTATTCCCTTAGTATTACCCTCAGCTTTACCAGCTTCCTCATCGGGTTGTTTAGTCATCTAGTCTAGCCTTGTATACCTGTCTGTTGAGTGAGTAGTCGAGTGCTCTGTTCTAGTGATCTTGTCTTCTTGTTTCTTTGATGTACCTGTCTGGTTAGTTCATAGCTATAGGCAAGTAGGGTCTAAATCAATTGGCCCTAGACTAATGCATAACTCACGAAATCGAGCCTCTGCTAATGGTTTTTTGAAAATATCAACTCTTTGAAAATCAGTATGAATCTTTTCCATGCGAATATCCTTCTTTTCTACATGATCACGTATGAAATGATGCTTCACATCAACATGCTTACAACGTGTGTGCAAAACAGGATTTTGTGTAATGGCAATGGCACTGTTACTATCACAGAAAATAGGAACATTTGATTCATGTATATTGTAATCTCTAAGCTGTTGCATGAGCCAGAGTAGTTGACTACAACAGCTACCAGCAGCCATGTACTCAGCTTCGGTAGCAACACTAGTCTGCTTTTTTGAAAACCATGAAATGAGTTTTATGCCTAAGAATTGACAAGAACCAGATGTAGATTTCCTATCTATTTTACAGCCTCCAAAGTCTGAGTCTGAGTAGCCACTTAAGGATAGATCATCATTTGAGGGATACCATATACCACGATTGATGGTCCCTTTCAAATATTTCAGAATCCTTTTGGTGGTTTCCATGTGACTTTCCTTTGGATTGGCTTGGAAACGTGCACAAACACCAACAGAGAATGCAATGTCCGGTCTACTAGCAGTTAGATATAGTAAGGAACCAATTAATCCACGATAATAAGATTGGTCAACACTTTTACCGTTTTCATCTGGATCCATTCTGTAAGTTGGTTGCATCGGTACGCCAGTAGACTTACAAGTTTTAATCCCGTACTTGTCTAGAAGGTTTCTAGTGTACTTCGCCTGATTTATGAAAATACCTTCTGGGGTTTGTTTTACTTGAAGACCAAGAAAGTAATTCATTTCGCCCATCATAGACATCTCAAATTTACTTTGCATGAGTGTTGAAAAACTTTCACTCAGCTTTTTGTTAGGTGACCCAAAAATGATGTCATCTACGTAAATTTGGACGAGTAAAATGTCCTTCCCTTCTTGTCTTCTGAACAAGGTTCGATCGACCTTGCCCTTAGTAAAACTATTTTCTAATAGAAAGAGAGATAGGTTATCATACCATGCTCTTGGAGCTTGCTTTAGTCCGTATAAGGCTTTCTTCAACCGGTACACCTGGTTGCCTTTGACTTCGAAACCTAGAGGTTGTTCAACATACACTTCTTCCGCAAGAATACCGTTAAGAAATGCACTTTTAACATCCATTTGATATACAGTAAACTTCATGTGAGCAGCATATGCAAGAAACAAACGAATGGCTTATAGTCTAGCAACAGGAGCATATGTTTCATCATAGTCTATGCCTTCAGCTTGTGAATAGCCTTGGGCGACTAGTCTAGCCTTATTTCTAACGACTAAATCATTCTCATCTTTCTTATTCTTGAAAATCCATCGAGTGCCAACTACATTGTGATGTTCCGGCCTATCGACAAGTTCCCAGACGTCGTTTCGAACAAACTGGTTCAACTCGTCTTGCATAGCGATGATCCAATTACTATCAGCCAATGCCTCTTTAACAGTGGTAGGCTCAATAGCAGAGAGGAAACAACACCAGCAAAACATAGTTGGACTAGGCTGTTCTTGCGACTCAAAGAATTGTCGTCTAGTCTTCACACCAATAGTAGAGTCACCAATGATATTTTCAGTATCATGCGCAGATTTCCATGTTTTTCTATTCTTAACAGGAATACTATCATCATCTATATCATGTACAGCATCATGCATGTCAACATCATTTGTATCATCAACAGATTTACCAGGAGTAGACGAGTCAACTAGAGCAGGCATGTCAACTGGTCTAGAAGACTTACCTTGAGCGCTTACCTTCTCCTTGTCATCAGACTCGAGAGCTTTTAGGAATAGGTTGTAGGCTTGAACAGATTCATATACCTCTGATTCTTTGTCAGATTCGATCGTTAGATCAGTCACTTTCTTACTGATCTTGTTGGCAGACGAGTCCTGTCGAGATTCATCGAAAACCACATGTGGTGTTTCTTCCACACAAAGAGTTGAGTAATTGAATACCCTAAATGCCTTGCTAGTCGAGGAGTATCCTAAGAATATCCCCTCGTCTGCTTTAGCATCGAAAGCATTCAACTTGCTCTTTCCATTGTTATGGATGAAGCACTTACAACCAAATATATGGAAATATGAAATACGGGGTTTTCTACCTTTCCAAACCTCATAAGGTGTCTTGCCTAGAGCTTTGTTTATCGCGCTTCTGTTCTGTGAATGGCATGCAGTATTGATAGCTTCAACCAAAAACTTTTGAGGCGTGTTGTACTCGGCTATCATGGTTCTACAGGCTTCTTTGAGAGTTCGATTCCTTCTTTCAGCTACTCCGTTCTGTTGTGGTGTCCTGACTGCACTAGTAAGATGCTGGATACCACGTTTAGCACAGAAATCTTTGATATAGCAATTAATGAACTCAGTTCCCTTGTCACTACGAATTTTGACAATAGACTGGTTCTTCTCAACTTGTAACTTCTTCAACAGTTCACGCAGAAGTGTTTGTGTATCACTCTTCTTGTGTAGGAAGACTACCCAAGTAAACTTAGAATAGTCATCTACAACAACAAGTGTGTACTTTATACCATTCAATGTTGGAGGAGTTATTGGGCCATGAAGATCCATATGTAGTAGTTCTAGGACTCTACTGGTTGAGAGAGTAGGAATTGACTTAAAAGAACCTTTCACCTATTTACCCTGTTGACAAGCAGTGCATACATGTGACTTGTAGTAAACTTCATTGGGAATACCTTCTACAAGGTAATCTCTGGCTATCTTATTAAGAACCTTAAAGTTTAGATGACAGAGGCGTCTATGCCAGAGCCAGCCAAGTTCTTTAGGATTCTTAGTAAGTAGACAGGTGTCCCTCGGACAACTGTTCCAGTTCACTATGTACACACTTCCTTGTCTTACGCCGACTAGTAGGACTGTGTGTGTCCTTTTGTCAATGATTTCACATTTGCGGCTCTTGAACTGCACCTTGTATCCACGATCACAGAACTGTGAAACAGAGAGTAAATTGTATTTCAAACCTTCAACATATGAGACATCTTGGATTTCTACGTCTCCATTCCGGATGTAGCCAAATCCTTTAGTGACAACAGTGGAGCTATCACCAAATATCACTTTTGGTCCTTCCTGCTCATGGTAACTTGATAAGAGAGCCTTGGTACTAGTCATGTGGTGCGAACAACCACTGTCTACGTACCAGGTTTCTCCTACTGAGCCACCCTTCATATACAAGTCAAGTCGACCCTGCAATGAAGATATTCAATAATTTAGGTACCCATTTGTTTATTGGGGTCCTGGGGGGTTAGTCGAGTTCAGAGGAATCCAAATATACATTGGAGTCTTGAACAAGTTCGATCTCTTAAGTTATCGGCCATACTTGTTACAAAATAAGACCTTGTTGTCCTTATCTGGCCTATCATTCGAGTTTGGGTCTACTCTTTGGAGATAGCCTTTCGACTTAATCTCTACTTGAGCAGGCACTCGTCTATGATAGTCAGAATAGGGCTTATATGCATTAGGTCCATACGGTTTATAGACACGTTTAGGTCTTTCCTCACTTATGATATCATATGACAAAGGTGGAGGATAAAGGACAGCTTGTGTACGATATTTTGGAGCTACCTGTCTAGGTCTAGACGAGTAGAGCTGAGACTGCCTTATGAAAGGAGGTCTAGGCTCTTGTTGTTTAGTCTGTACCTGTCTAGTACTCATCTCCTCAGGATACCAGTCCTCGTATCTGACCTGATTGGGTCGTCCACATTAGTGGTCCTCTGAAGATTAGTTCTAGGTGGAACAGGCTTGTTGTTACCATTCTTTTTACCTCCCTTGGTAATCGGAATGTTAACTCGAGCTTGTTTAGGTACAGTACCTTTAGATGGAGTTCCAATATCGTATATCATTGGTCATTTTCCTTTATCATTTGGCAAAAGTCTTGCGTTAGTAGTAGGGTTCTTAATGAATCGAGTAGACGAGCTAGATGACTCAGCACCTATACCTGTCTTGTCAGCTAGATCTCTATACCTATCTGACAATTTAAGGTTAATCTTTGAAGAGTTAACCAGGTCAGTAAGTTTGAGATCAAGTGTGACAACCTCGGTCTCTAAGAACTTATTATGTTCTTCAAGTCAATTGCACTTGCTCTTTAAAATATTGAATTCATTTCTCTCAGTTGCATGTGTCTTAAGTAGGTCTTGATATAACCTGTCTGTCAATGCACACTTTTCTTTGAGTTGTCTCAACTCTTTAGTCAAGCGTTCATTTAGGACTGTTACATTAGGATCTATTTTAGACTGAGCTTCTTTAAGATCAATGATTTCTTGTTTTAAGGCGATGTTCTCATCACTGACTTCAATGAATGCTTGGTTAGCAAGTAGAAGGTCGTCTTCAACAGCACTAGTAGAGTGCTGCAGACTACTTCCTACTTCACTACTAGCAGTGTCACTTTCGTCAGTATCTGAATCATCGCAAGATTGAAAAGAAGTAGCAGATGATACCTCTTGGTCGATTTTAGCCATGCAGCATAGACCATCATCTACTATGAATGCTTCGTCGTGATCTCGATCAGTCGAGTGACTAGATAAGGACGATGGCAACTCGTCTGAATCCGAATCAGAGTCATCATTGGCCATCATTGCCTTCTTGCCACGGTTGTATCTTCTTTCCCTTCGTGCTTTGCGTTCTTCTCGATCATCAGTGCTCAGGTCTAGACATTCATATATATAATGACCTGGCTTTTCACAATTATAGCACAAGAGATCATTAGTAGCCTTTTTAATAGGAGATTTATCCCTACGCTTGTCACGTCTATCAGACCGCTGAATCTTCCTATCATCAGACTCTCTATCTCGCCTGTTCCCTTTCGAGACTTCGTCTCTCCTTTCGGATGAGTTTCGGTCTCGTCTAGTCTCAGACGAGTTCTTAGAAGTGGACGCTCTATGATCCCTATAGAACTTCTTGTATCTTCCGAAACGTTTATTGAGCCTATCAAACTTTCTAACCATGAGACTCACCTGATCCTTCAAACTAAGATCAGTATCTAACTCGTCTTTTACAGAAGCAGACTTAGTCTTAGACTTAGACCTGTCTACCTTAGAAGACTTAGACGAACTAGACTTAAAGGCAACGTTCTTAGACACAGCATGTTCTCTGTCACTACTGACTACGGGTTCATCTTCGTCTAAATCAAACTCATGGGCCTTCAGAGTTTGAAACATGGTCTCTGCACTCCACTTGTCTATGTCTTGGGTATTCTTAACAAGCATCTTTACCATTTTCCATCGAGGATCTAAGCTCTTAAGAATCCTAAGATTGATTTCACGAGGAGTATATGACTTACCAAGGAGTATATGCACAAATTAATGTGTAATGCAAATATGCAATGCTCATGAATAAAAGTATAGGCAACAATGCATAATAAGATGAAAGAAGAAGACTACAAGGTGTTGAAGCTTTGGAAGAGATTTTCCTTCAACTATTAAAGCTGCATTTGCCTTTATTTCATCTTCCATTTCCCACCCTTAGGGTATGTTTCTTTTTGGTTTTAAAAATCAGGTTATGGATTTCAAGATTCAAAACCCTTTTTACTTTGGGATTTAAAAACCGGTTTTCAAAATCCACTCAAAACCACCCCTATCAAACATATTGATTTGACATAAAGTTATATCTATATAATATTACTTCAATCATTATATTCTTTCTCAACAATAATATAATAATACTATAATAATATAATAATACAATAATATAATACATTTAATCATTACGCACTTAACTAATCATTACAATCTCATCAAACAATAATATAATAATACAAACTCATTCAATCTTACAACTTGATTTGACATAAAGTTAAATCCTTCACTATTCCAAAACCCAAAATAAACACTCATATTACTATTCATCGAAATTTCAAAAACCAGGATTTCAAAAATCTGGTTTTTAAAACCACCCAAAGCCCAAAAGAAACACCCCCTTAGGGTTTGTTTGCTTGGTGGGTTTAGAGGGTAGGTTAGGTGTGTATTAAAAATATTTCGATAAAATATCAGCATTTCAAAATGTCTTTGGCAGTTTTGCAAACTATCCAAATTATTTTGACGCATTTCCTCAGAGGTTAGATCTGACCTGGGTTTCTTGACGAGAGTACCGATTGGTTTGTCCAACCAATTGGCACCCTCGTCAAGAAACCAAGGTCTGATCTAACCTCAGAAGAAATGCGTCAAAATAATTTGGATAGTTTGGCGAAGAATTACATCTTACACACTCTTCCTAACGAGTATCTAGGAAAAGTGTTAAAATGTAAAACTGCCAAAGAGATGTGGGACAAATTAGCTATCATTTGTGAAGGGACATCCCTGATCAAAGAGAGAAAATTATCCACTGCTGTCCAAAGATTTGAATCATTTCGGATGAAAGCTGGCGAAACTATCGACCAGCTGGATACTCGTTTTACTAAAATTATGAATGACCTTGAAGTTCTTGGTAAAACTTATACTCCTCGTGAAATCAATCTTAGGATTCTTAAGAGCTTAGATCCCCGATGTAAAATGGTAAAGATGCTGGTTAAGAATACCCAAGACATAGATAAGTGGAGTGCAGAGACCATGTTTCAAACTCTTAAAGCCCATGAGTTTGATTTAGACGAAGATGAACCCGTAGCCAGTAGTGACAGAGAACATGTTGTATCTAAGAACGTTGCCTTTAAGTCTAGCTCTTCTAAGTCCACTAAGGTAGACAGATCTAAGTCTAAAAATAACTCTGCCTCTGTAAAAGACGAGTTAGATACTGATCTTAGTCTGAAGGATCAGGTGAACCTCATGGTTAGAAAGTTTGATAGGCTGAATAAACGTTTCGGAAGATACAAGAAGTTCTATAGGGATCATAGAGCGTCTACTTCTAAGAACTCGTCTGAAACCAGACGAGACCGAAACTCGTCCGAAAGGAGAGACGAAGTCTCGAAAGGTAATAGGCGAGATAGAGAGTCTGACGATAGGAAGATTCAGCGTTCTGAAAGACGTGATAAGCGTAGGGATAAATCTCCTATTAAAAAGGCTACTAATGATCTCTTGTGCTACAACTATGAAAAGCCAGGTCACTACATTTATGAATGTCCAGACCTGAGCACTAACGATCGAGAAGAACGTAAAGCTCGAAGGGAAAGAAGATACAACCGTGGCAAGAAGGCAATGATGGCCAATGATGACTCTGATTCTGATTCAGACGAGTTGCCATCATCCTTATCTAGCTACCCATCTGATCAAGACCACGACGAAGCATTCATAGTAGATGATGGCCTATACTGCATGGCTAAAATCGACCAAGAGGTATCATCTGCTACTTCTTTTCAATCTTGTGATGATTCTGATACTGATGAAAGTGACACTGCTAGTTGTGAAGTAGGAAGTAGTCTGCAGCACTCTACTAGTGCTGTTGAAGATGACCTTCTACTTGCTAACCAAGAATTCATCGAAGTCAGTGATGAGATCATTGCATTAAAACAAGAAATCATTGATCTTAAGGAAGCTCAGTCCAAAGTAGATCCCAATATAACAGTCCTAAATGAACGCTTGACTGAAGAGTTGAGACAACTCAAAGAAAAGTGTGCATTGACAGACAGGTTATATCAAGACCTACTTAAGACACATGCAACTGAGAGAAATGAATTCAATGTTTTAAAGAGCAAGTGCGATAGACTTGAAGAACGTAATAAGTTCTTAGAGACCGAGGTTGTCACATTAGATCTCAAGCTTACTGACCTGGTTAACTCTTCAGAGATTAACCTTGAACTGTCAGATAGGTATAGAGATCCAGCTGACAAGACTGGTATAGGTGCTGAGTCATCTAGCTCGTCTACTCGAGTCATTAAGACTACTACTACTAACGCAAGACTTTTGCCAAATGATAAAGGAAAAGGACCTATGATATACGATATTGGTACTCCATCTCAAGGTACTGTACCTAAACAAGCTCGAGTTAACATTCCGATTACCAAGAGAGGTAAAAAGAATGGTAACTACAAGCCTGTTCCACCTAGAACTAATCTTCAAAGGACCACTAATCGTGGACGACCCAACCAGGTCAGATACGAGGACTGGTATCCTGAGGAGACGAGTACTAGACAGGTACAGACTAGACGACAAGAGCCTAGACCTCCTTTCATAAGGCAGTCTCAGCTCTACTCGTCTAGACCTTGACAGGTAGCTCCAAAATATCGTACACAAGTTGTCCTATATCCTCCACCTTTATCATATGATATTATTAGTGAGGAAAGACCCAAACGCGTCTATAAACCGTATGGACCTAATGCTTACAAGCCCTACTCTTACTATCATAGACCAGTGCCTGCTCAAGTAGAGATCAAGTCGAAAGGCTATCTCAAACGAGTAGACCCAAACTCGAATGATAGGACAGACAAGGACAACAAGGTCTTATTTTGTAACAAGTATAGGCGAAAGCTTAAGAGATCGAACTTGTTCAAGACTCCAATGTATATTTGGATTCCTCTGAACTCGACTAACCACCAAGGACCCCAATAAACAAATGGGTACCTAAATTATTGAATATCTTCATTGCAGGGTCGACTTGACTTGTATAAGAAGGGTGGCTCAGTAGGAGAAACCTGGTATATAGACAGTGGTTGTTCGCACCACATGACTGGTACCAAGGCTCTCTTATCAAGTTACCATGAGCAAGAAGGACCAAAAGTGATATTTGGTGATAGCTCCACTGCTGTCACTAAAGGATTTGGTTACATCCGGAATGGAGACGTAGAGATACAAAATGTCTCATATGTTGAAGGTTTGAAATATAATTTATTCTCTGTTTCACAGTTTTGTGATCGTGGATACAAGGTGCAGTTCAAAAGCCGCAAATGTCAGATCATTGACAAAAGGACACACACAGTCCTACTAGTCGGCGTAAGACAAGGAAGTGTGTACATAGTGAATTGGAACAGTTGTCCGAGGGACACCTGTCTACTTACTAAGAATCCTAAAGAATTTGGCTGGCTCTGGCATAGACGCCTCTGTCATCTAAACTTTAAGGTTCTTAATAAGATAGCCAGAGATTACCTTGTAGAAGGTATTCCCAATGAAGTTTACTACAAGTCACATGTATGCACGGCTTGTCAACAGGGTAAACAGGTGAAAGGTTCTTTTAAGTCAATTCCTACTCTCTCAACTAGTAGAGTCCTATAACTCCTACATATGGATCTTCATGGTCCAATAACTCCTCCAACCTTGAATGGTAGAAGGTACACTCTTGTTGTTGTAGATGACTATTCTAAGTTTACTTGGGTAGTCTTCCTACACAAGAAGAGTGATACACAAACACTTCTGCCTGAACTGTTGAAGAAGTTACAAGTTGAGAAGAACCAGTCCATTGTCAAGATTCGTAGTGACAAGGGAACTGATTTCATTAATTGCTATATCAAAGATTTCTGTGCTAAACGTGGTATCCAGCATCTTACAAGTGCAGCCAGGACACCACAACAAAACGGTGTAGCAGAAAGAAGGAATCGAACTCTCAAAGAAGCCTGTAGAACCATGATAGCCGAGTACAATACGCCTCAAAAGTTTTGGGCAGAAGCTATCAATACTGCATGCCACTCACAGAACAGAAGCGCGATCAACAAAGCTCTAGGCAAGACACCTTATGAGGTTTGGAAAGGTAGAAAACCCCGCATTTCATATTTCCATATATTTGGCTGTAAGTGTTTCATCCATAACAATGGAAAGAGCAAGTTGAATGCTTTTGATGCCAAAGCAGACGAGGGGATATTCTTAGGATACTCCTCGACTAGCAAGGCATTTAGGGTATTCAACTACTCAACTCTTTGTGTGGAAGAAACACCACATCTGGTTTTCGATGAATCTCGACAGGACTCGTCTGCCAACAAGATCAGTGAGAAAATTACTGATCTAACGATCGAATCTGACAAAGACTCAGAGGTATATGAATCCGTTCAAGCCTATAATCCATTCCTAAAAGCTCTCGAGTCTGATGACAAAGAGAAGGTAAGTGCTCAAGGTAAGTCCTCTAGACCAGCTGACATGCCTGCTCTAGTTGACTCCACAACTCCTGGTAAATCTGTTGATGATACAAATGATGTTGACATGCATGATGCTGTACATGATATAGATGATGATAGTGCTACTGTTAAGAATAGAAAAACATGGAAATCTGCGCATGATACTGAAAATATTATTGGTGACTCTACTGTTGGTGTGAAGACTAGACGACAACTCTTTGAGTCGCAAGAACAGCTTAGTCCAACTATGTTTTACTGGTGTTGTTTCCTCTCATCTATCGAGCCTACCACTGTTAAAGAGGTATTGGCTGATAGTAATTGGATCATCGCTATGCAAGACGAGTTGAACCAGTTTGTTCGAAACGACGTCTGGGAACTTGTCGATAGGCCTAAACATCATAATGTAGTTGGCACTCGATGGATTTTCAAAAATAAGAAAGATGAGAATGATGTAGTCGTTAGGAATAAGGCTAGACTAGTAGTCCAAGGCTATTCACAAGCTGAAGGCATAGACTATGATGAAACATATGCTCCTGTTGCTAGACTAGAAGCCATTCGATTGTTCCTTGCATATGCTGCTCATATGAAGTTTACTGTATATCAAATGGATGTTAAAAGTGCATTTCTTAACGGTATTCTTGCGGAAGAAGTGTATGTTGAACAACCTCCAGGTTTCGAAGTCAAAGGCGACCAGGTGTACAGATTGAAGAAAGCCTTATACGGACTAAAACAAGCTCCAAGAGCATGGTATGATATTCTCCCTCTCTTTCTATTGGAAAATGGTTTTACTAAGGGCAAGGTAGATAGAACCTTGTTCAGAAGACAAGAAGGGAAAGACATTTTACTCGTCCAAATTTACGTAGATGACATCATTTTTGGGTTGTTGGTCCCTGAGACGAGTGTAAGATCAGCTGACTTGATGTCTGCTGATTGTGTGGAAAATAAACTAACTCTTCAAAGTAACTAGTCCACTGATTTCACTAGGGGCCTAGGACTAGTTAGTTGACTGATTAATTACTTATCGGAGTTAAGTGCGGAATTGTAGTGGGCCCATAAATATTATACTCGTCTATTTAATAAATACAGTGTGTAAAACATTTTATGCACAAATATGTATGAAAAGACTTGAAATGTAAAGTGCAGAAATGTAAATAACACATTAATTTATAGTGGTTCGGATATACATTCCTACGTCCACTCTCACGTCCTAACCTGATGTTTAATCCCTTTAATTTACCAAAAATTACAAGGGCCTTGTCCTTTATAGTCCCAAGGGTAGGACTTTGAGCTTTGAGCGGTCATAACGGCTACGGTCTCCACAAGTGATTGTAAGCACTTGCACTTCCCCACAAGTGATTGTAAGCACTTGCACTTGAACTCCACAAGTGATTATAGAGCACTTGGACTCTTTACAGTGACGAACACTCAACTTGACTTCTAGGGTTTTATGGTAGAAGGTGGGTTTTGTGTATATGAACTAGGTGAGAATTTCCCTTACAATCTGTTTTAGCCTCATGCTAGGATTGGGAAATTCTCTCTAAGCTATGGATATATATGAGTGGTTAAACTGGCTTAGATGGTATGAGTTCACTCACTGGGGATGAGGTGATGCGTGTTGAATCTTCATGATTGATCTTCTTGAGCTCTTCTTATTTCTGGACTTTAAGCACTTTGCTCGACCTCTGCATCTTACACCTCTTCTCTCTTCCCAATGATGTATGAGCTCATTTATATAGTGTTGATGTTTGAATGTTACCGTTGGATGATAGCAATTCAAATCTCCACTAATTGAGGAATTGACAATCTCTTGATTTGATATGATTGAATATTACCATTGTCATGTAATTTCAATCATATCTTTGACTTTCCTTTCTTGTGCACATATCTTGTCAATCCTTGATTTCAGCTGTCATTGGTCTTCCTTTAATTGTGTAAGAAGACTTCTACTCTGCTGGTAAGAAGACTTCACTCTGCTGGTAAGAAGACTTCACTCTACTGGTAAGAAGTAAGAAGACTTCTACTATGCTGTCTTTACTCAGCTGTCTTTACACAACCGCTGTTTCTTCTCAGCTGCTGTCTTTACTCTGCTGTCTTTACTCAGCTGTCTTTACACAGCTGCTGTTTCTTCTCAGCCGCTGTCTTTACTCTGCTGTCTTTACACAGCTGCTGTTTCTTCTCAGATGCTGTCTTTACTCTGCTGTCTTTACTCAGCTGTTTTTACTCTTCTTATCCTGTAAGATGAGTTCAACTCATCTTATCAGGAGACTTCTGGTCTTGGTCTTCTCTTCTCTTCTTGAGCATTAGACAAGTCTTCTCTTCTAACCAGAGTCCTATCTATTACAAGATGTATAATAAAGTTGTCTATACAATACAACTTATCCTATTACATGTTTGATTTGGTTTATCAAAACTAAACTAAGGATATTCATATCCCAACATGGGTCACCTAACAAAAGGCTGAGTGAAAGTTTTTCGACACTCATGCAAAGTAAATTTGAGATGTCCATGATGGGTGAAATGAATTACTTTCTTGGTCTTCAAGTAAAACAGACCCCAAAAGGAATTTTCATAAATCAGGCGAAGTACACTAGAAATCTTCTAGACAAGTACGAGATTAAGACTTGTAAGTCTACTGGCGTACCGATGCAACCAACTTACAGAATGGATCTTGATGAACGCGGTAATTGTGCTGACCAATCTTATTATCGTGGATTAATTGGTTCTCTACTGTATCTAACTGCTAGTAGACCAGACATTGCATTCTCTGTTGGTGTTTGTGCTCGTTTCCAAGCCAATCCAAAGGAAAGTCATATGAAAACCACGAAACGGATTTTGAAATATTTAAAAGGGACCATCAATCGTGGTATATGGTATCCTTCAAATGATGATCTATCCTTAAGTGGCTACTCAGACTCTGACTTTGGAGGCTGTAGAATAGATAGGAAATCTACATCTGGTTCTTGTCAATTCTTAGGCACAAAACTCATTTCATAGTTCTCGAAAAAGCAGACTAGTGTTGCTACTTCTACTACCGAAGCCGAGTACATGGCTGCTGGTAGCTGTTGTAGTCAACTACTCTGGCTTATGCAACAGTTTAGAGATTACAACATACATGAATCAAATGTTCCTATTTTCTGTGATAGTAATAGTGCCATTGCCATTACACAAAATCCTGTTTTGCACACACGTTGTAAGCATGTTGATGTGAAGCATCATTTCATACGTGATCATGTAGAAAAGAAGGATATTCGCATGGAAAAGATTCATACTGATTTTCAAAGAGCTGATATTTTCACAAAACCATTAGCTGAAGCTCGATTTCGTGAGTTATGCATTAGTTTAGGGCTAATTGATCTAGACCCTACTTGCCTATAGACATGTACTAACCAGTCAGGTACATCAAACAAATAAGGAGACCAGAACAGAGCACTCGACTACTCAGGCAACAGACAGGTATACAAGGCTAGACTAGATGACCAAACAACCCGATGAGGAAGCTGGTAAAGCTGAGGGTAATCCTAAGGGAATAAACATTTAAGGGGGAATCAATGATTTCTTAAATATCCTTATGTTGACTCTTATGTTTGTTAGAAGTCATCTTGTTCGAAACCTTGATCACTGCTTTAGATTGATATTCATCTTATTTATTTTACTCTACTTGTACCTACGATTACACGTTGTATATGATAAGATAGGTACATGAAAGTCATTCGATGATTCAAGAATAGACAAGCACAGGCGAAGGGGGAACTTGTCTTGTGTTCATAAGTCTACTCGTCTGTTCTGGATGGACTCGAACAGACAAGATAAGTGTTCTTTTGATCTAAATATGTTAAGTGTTTAATCAAAACGAATTAAGGGTATTATGGTAATTCGATAATGCTAAAGTTGGAAAACCCTAGAATTGGATTTATACACTCCCATTCTAATGAGGTGCATACACCTGTTCGCACAACACTCTACTATACAAGGTCGGATGAGTACACTCCCCTGACCTAACTAATAGAAGAGGTAGATTCCAAATTTTATAATATCAAATTGTTGGGATATGAATATCCTTAGTTTAGTTTTGATAAACCAAATCAAACATGTAATAGGATAAGTTGTATTGTATAGACAACTTTATTATATATCTTGTAATAGATAGGACTCTGGTTAGAAGAGAAGACATGTCAATGCTCAAGAAGAGAAGAGAAGACCAAGACCAGAAGTCATCTTACATCAGCTGAGTAGAAGTCGTCTTACATCAGCTGAGTAGAAGTCGTCTTACATCAGCTGAGTAGAAGTCATCTTACAACCAGCTGAGTAAAGACAGCAGAGTAAAGACAACAGCTGAGAAGAAACAGCAGCTGTGTAAAGCCAGCTGAGTAAAGACAGCTGAGTAAAGACAGCAGCTGTGTAAAGACAGCTGAGTAAAGACAGCAGAGTGAAGTCTTCTTACCAGCAGAGTGAAGTCTTCTTACCAGCAGAGTAGAAGTCTTCTTACCAGCAGAGTGAAGTCTTCTTACCAGCAGAGTAGAAGTCTTCTTACTCAATTAAAGGAAGGCCAATCAGAGTTGAAGTCAAGGATTGACAAGATACGCACAAGAAAGGAAAGTCAAAGATATGATTGAAATTACATGACAATGGTAATATTCAATCATATCAAATCAAGAGATTGGCAATTCCCGAATTAGTTGGTCCCTGAGACGAGTGTAAGATCAGCTGACTTGATGTCTGCTGATTGTGTGGAAAATAAACTAACTCTTCAAAGTAACTAGTCCGCTGATTTCACTAGGGGCCTAGGACTAGTTAGTCGACTGATTAATTACTTATCGGAGTTAAGTGCGGAATTGTAGTGTGCCCATAAATATTATACTCGTCTATTATTTAAATACAGTGTGTAAAACAGTTTATGCACAAATATGTATGAAAAGACTTGAAATGTAAAGTGCAGAAATGTAAATAACACATTAATTTATAGTGGTTCGGATATACGTTCCTACGTCCACTCTCACGTCCACACGTGATGTTTAATCCCTTTAATTTACCACAAATTACAAGGGCCTTGACCTTTATAGTCCCAAGGGTAGGACTTTGAGATCTGAGCCAGTTCCCTTAACTGCTGCGGTCTCCACAAGTGATTGTAAGCACTTGCACTTCCCCACAAGTGATTGTAAGCACTTGCACTTGCACTTGCACTCCACAAGTGATTATAGAGCACTTGGACTCTTTACAGTGATAAACACTCAACTTGACTTCTAAGGTTTTATGGTAGAAGGTGGGTTTTGTGTATATGAACTAGGTGAGAATTTTCCTTACAATCTGTTTTAGCCTCATGCTAGGATTGGAAAATTCTCTCTAAGCTATGGATATATATGAGTGGTTGCACTGGCTTAGATGGTATGAGTTCACTCACTGGGGATGAGGTGATGCATGTTGAATCTTTTTTAATGATCTTCTTGAGCTCTTCTTATTTCTAGAGTTTATGACCTTTGCTCGACCTTTGCATCTCACACCTCTTCACGTTCCCAATGATGTATGGACTCATTTATATAGTGTTGATGTTTGAATGTTACCGTTGGATGATAGCAATTCAAATCTCAACTAATTCGGGAATTGCCAATCTCTTGATTTGATATGATTGAATATTACCATTGTCATGTAATTTCAATCATATCTTTGACTTTCCTTTCTTGTGCGTATCTTGTCAATCCTTGACTTCAACTCTGATTGGCCTTCCTTTAATTGAGTAAGAAGACTTCTACTCTGCTGGTAAGAAGACTTCACTCTGCTGGTAAGAAGACTTCTACTCTGCTGGTAAGAAGACTTCACTCTGCTGGTAAGAAGACTTCACTCTGCTGTCTTTACTCAGCTGTCTTTACACAGCTGCTGTCTTTACTCTGCTGTCTTTACTCAGCTGGCTTTACACAGCTGCTGTTTCTTCTCTGCTGCTGTCTTTACTCTGCTGTCTTTACTCAGCTGGTTGTAAGATGACTTCTACTCAGCTGATGTAAGACGACTTCTACTCAGCTGATGTAAGACGACTTCTACTCAGCTGATGTAAGATGACTTCTGGTCTTGGTCTTCTCTTCTCTTCTTGAGCATTGACATGTCTTCTCTTCTAACCAGAGTCCTATCTATTACAAGATATATAATAAAGTTGTCTATACAATACAACTTATCCTATTACATGTTTGATTTGGTTTATCAAAACTAAACTAAGGATATTCATATCCCAACAATTTCCCCCTTTTTGATATAACCAAATCATCTAACACTAACTGAAGCAATAAAGAACAGACAGTGCTAGAGTCCATATAATAGTGCAGAAGAGTAAAAATAGAAGGCTTTTGTATGAGGACAATGAGAAGTTGTCATCAGATGAGATAACTAGATGTTATCTCCAAAAGCTAAAAAGATTAGTTTTATTAATATTGCACTTTACAACCACGGACTCACCTAATCAGCTATTACAAAGGTCTTCTTATCTACTCTTCAGCTGATATGTTGCAAATCAGACGACTTCCAGTTGAGCTCTTCTTGTCTTCAGGTCTTCTAACAACTTGATCATCTTGATCTCCTCTTCTTGCTCATACGCGTGTAAATCCAGATAGAGCTAGAACTCAGCTGAGCTGATGTTCCCCCTTAGTTGTTGACCTGTTGTTAACACACAATAATCCAAATACATGCAAGTATGATTTTTATGAAAACAAAAGTGCATGCAAAACAATTTTTCAAAAACGGATCTATTCAGGTGACCATTGAAAACAGTAAAACGTGTTTTTGATGGCTCAAATGATGGAATTTGGCCAAAAAGCATTACACGTCACTGCAAAGCAGTGAGTTCGATTCAAAACATAAATTCCACTTTAAAAAGTGTACTCGCACGTTAAATTCTGAAAACAACAGAAAAAGTGCAGATTTTCGAAAATCAAAAATTCAAAGCAATGGTCTTTTGAACACACGGCTCTGATACCACTTGTTGGTCCCTGAGACGAGTGTAAGATCAGCTGACTTGATGTCTGCTGATTGTGTGGAAAATAAACTAACTCTTCAAAGTAACTAGTCCGCTGATTTCACTAGGGGCCTATGACTAGTTAGTCGACTGATTAATTACTTATCGGAGTTAAGTGCGGAATTGTAGTGTGCCCATAAATATTATACTCGTCTATTATTTAAATACAGTGTGTAAAACAGTTTATGCACAAATATGTATGAAAAGACTTGAAATGTAAAGTGTAGAAATGTAAATAACACATTAATTTATAGTGGTTCGGATATACGTTCCTACGTCCACTCTCACGTCCACACGTGATGTTTAATCCCTTTAATTTACCACAAATTACAAGGGCCTTGACCTTTATAGTCCCAAGGGTAGGACTTTGAGATTTGAGCAAGTTCCCTTAACTGCTGCGGTCTCCACAAGTGATTGTAAGCACTTGCACTTCCCCACAAGTGATTGTAAGCACTTGTGGAGACCGCAGCAGTTAAGGAAACTGGCTCAGATCTCAAAGTCCTACCCTTGGGACTATAAAGGTCAAGGCCCTTGTAATTTGTGGTAAATTAAAGGGATTAAACATCACGTGTGGACGTGAGAGTGGACGTAGGAACGTATATCCGAACCACTATAAATTAATGTGTTATTTACATTTCTACACTTTACATTTCAAGTCTTTTCATACATATTTGTGCATAAACTGTTTTACACACTGTATTTAAATAATAGACGAGTATAATATTTATGGGCACACTACAATTCCGCACTTAACTCCGATAAGTAATTAATCAGTCGACTAACTAGTCCTAGGCCCCTAGTGAAATCAGCGGACTAGTTACTTTGAAGAGTTAGTTTATTTTCCACACAATCAGCAGACATCAAGTCAGCTGATCTTACACTCGTCTCAGGGACCAACACAAATCACATAATATTCTCGATTCCGTAACTGAATACCAAAGGCCCCAACCGTTGGATCTAATCCTTCAATCTTGGCCGTTGGATTAGGAACTTCAGTTTTAACAAAATCCATCTTCCACACACAACTTGCCCCACGATTTCATAACTTCCCTATTCTAGCTCTCGAATTTCTTGCAAAATCAAACTCCCCTGTTCTTACTCTATCTACTAAAGATGTCGATTATCTCTCTATTTGATGTGAGAACTAACATGCAAGCTAAGTTTGATCTTGGCCAGTTCACTGCAGAAGGGAAAGTGCATGTGGAGCCATCGATGTTCTTAAAAGGGTTACACACTGAAGGAAACCAAGAAATTATCAATAAGTGTATTCGATGTGGTTTGAAGCCTTATCTGGAGGCATTTCCTTAAGTAGTATCAATAAGTGTATTCGATGTGCTATTCTATGCCAACGCCACCAGGCGAGGTGATGTGATCGAATCATTCATTGGAACGAGTCGACTTGAACTCACTCGCGAGGTTTTGTTCAAGCATTTGAAGTTACCCATCGGAACGATTGATGTGGAAAACTATGCTACCGGGCAGGAGATGAGGTATTTGAGCATCTTCTGTGGAAGGAAGATGAGGCTGAAACCGGATGGCAAGCTCCCAGCCGTCAAAAAGGGGGAACTCCTTGAGAAATATCGCACCCTTCTGGACATAGCAAGCAAAATGTTGCTATGTGCCACTGGCTCTCATGATTCAGTCACTCTAGGCAAGGCGAGAGTGATGGCGGCAATATATGACGGAATCACAGAGGGCAATTGGTTCAAGTTGATAGTTGATCGGATTATGTATTTCGAGTGAAGTGTTAGGGTTGACACCGACTCTTGCAGTTGGGTGGTGTCGAATGTTGTTGGTTTTGGCAACAAGCTGAGTATCTTACTACCCTTGTTGTTGCCAAACAAATCTGATTGGAGCAAAGGAAGACCTTTCACCCATTGAAGTTCTATCTGAAGAAGGAGGCGCTAAAGAAGCAACTTGCTGCAAGGCCATCTGCCCCAAGGCAAGTTCAGGTTGATGATTCAGCAGCTTTGCCATATGCTGACTCGTCTAGTTCTTCAGAAGACGGGTCCGATGATGAAGAATCGGAGGACATTGCGATAGCTGAGTCCAGTGTAGCTGACTCAGAGAAGACTCAGTCGGAAGAGGAGTCGGAACAAGAGAAGGAGCCAAGTGCTCAAATTCCCGAAATGTACACACTCGTAAGAGTTGGGTCGCCTACTCAACAAGACGAGTTGAGTCCTCAGGTTGGTACCTCTTCTCAACATTTGTCAATTCCTCTCTCTCTCTCTTCTGTTCGAACCAAGGCTAGATCACATCGATCTAGGCCTAGACCTCAACCCTCAACCTCTCAAGTACTGGCAGCATTACCGCTTAGAGCCAGTCATCCCGAAATCACTCCCATAAAGGATACAAGTGATACTTCGACAGTTGTCACACCAGACCAAGCCACATTAGAGCCCCCAGAAACCACACTCCAAACTCACTCTTTACCTTCAACAGAATATGTTGAACCCTCCAACCCATCTACTTCAGACAAGACGACAGTTGCCACTGCAACAGCTGAGACAGGGACCCCACCTGCTCAGAACCCGTCTGATGTTAGATTTGAATCCTTGGTATACTATCCTATGTGTCTAAGAGAGAAGAGAGTTCGTGCTCGAGTATCCAAGAATTTGAAGAAGCAGCTCTCAACTCTTGAAATCGACACTTCCTCGGAGCAGTTTGAGAAACTCGTAAGGATATGCACCTGGTTTTCTTTGAAGAAATCTTCAACAGATGATCTTTTTGAGGTCATTCAAGGCATGGGTGGAATCTCCAATTTTATGGATTGGGAGATGGAACAAAAAGAGAACAGTGGTGTTCAAGATCACTCAGAACTATTCCCTCGCAAGGCATTAGTTGATCTTGTAAAAAGATTATTGAGCATTCCTGATGCCGTTCTGGTAGAAGAGTTCTCGTTCGATGTTGGAACTCAAACTGATCTGGTAGAAGATGAGGTAAAGCCAGAAGTTGCTGATATTGCTGTTCAGACCTCAGAACCCTTATTGGAGTTAGAAAATGCTCCTGAACAAGCTGAAGAAGAGGCTGAAAGTTCTGGAGAAGTTGACTCTTTCAAGTTTGGAAAAGAAGACGATGAATTCATGGACGCTGTTATGTTCAGAGAAGATGAGCTTGTAGAGAAAGTCCAAGAAGAAATAGTGGTTGAAGCTCAGTCGACTACTCAAGTCTTTCCTGAAGGCTATCTTGAAGAGTTGAAGACGGATTTGAAAGAAGTTGTACACTCTGCTATAGATGAGTTCCTGCACTCAAAGGTGAAAGACATGCTAGTTGAGCAGAACCAATCACTTGTTGACAGCTCAAGATAACTGATTGTTGGAGAGGTCAACAAAATGGACTCAACTTTCCGAGCAGAGATGTATGCTGAAGTTGAAAGTTTCCTGAAGAAACAAGTTGATTTCTCTGAAAAGAGATCTATCTCATTTGCTCGTTCGTTAGCTGAAGAGTCAAGTAAAATGGAAAGACTCTACAGGGTCAAAATTGAGATTGCTGATGAACAGAGACGGGAAGCACAAGATCAGTTGGTGCGTTCTCGAGCTGTTCTCACAGAGCTAACAGAGCAGAACACACTCCTTCGCCAAACAGCTACGTATTTCAAAGATGAACTAATTTCAAGTTCAAGGAAGCTGGAGTTGGCTACTCATCGTCTTGACAAGATGAGTCACGACAAGACGCATCAAAAGCAGATCGAGATGGCTGCTGAAGCGATGAAGGAAGCTGTGAAGGAAGAGATGACTCGCTTTACAAGTCTTTTCACTCTTAAGGCGACTGATGAAGCCAAAAAGGGGGAAGAGACTAGTAGAGTTGAGAAAGACAAGTCTGCTGAACCAGAAGAGAAGGAAGCTGCTACTGCGATTCAAGAGCTAAGAAGGCCTAAGAGAGGCAAGCTAGTCAAGACTGCAGAGCTTGAGCAAGCTAAAGCTGATGAGCAGAAGAAATTGGAGAAGGGCAAAGGTGTTGCATCTTCAGAAGCTGAGGTTCAGACCAGACGAGTTAAGATAAAGTTAGCTATTGAAGCTGAAGAACATACTGCGATAGTTGAGAAGAAACAGAAGGTTGTTGATCCAAATGATGAGAGTCGTTATGCAAACAAGAAGAAGATTGGTAGACACATTGAAAGTTTGCAGAAGCTGAAGGCAGATGAAGATCAGATGGAAGATCAGTTCATTGACTACTTCATTGATAGAGAACATCGAGCTGAATGGATGAAAGTGAAGAAGCAATGGGAACTTGATCATTGGATAATCAGGAAGTTTGGTGACTCTGAAAATCCAGATGAGTTGTATTCTATGTTCGACAAGTTTATGGAAGGTCAGAACAAGATGCTGTGGAATTTGATCTTGAGGATATCTGCTGGAGCAAATTTCAATATTCTTGTCCCTGTATTTCCAATATGGAAATGTCCTATGACTAGCTCTGGAAAAAGAGTTGATTTTAATCAAATCAAGAAGTTTGAAGAAGAGCTACTGGATAAAGAGAAGATTGATGATGATGAGCATACTTCAGTTATACACAGAAGACTCCTAGATGTGTTTTGTGTTCCTAATCTTGAAGGAGGTAACATAACTGATTAGTTTTTGTTATTTTATGTGCTCTGATTGATTTTTTGATTTTTGATAAGTATGTGTAATATCTACTGGTATCATTTTTTTTTTGAATGAAAATATAAGTACTATTTGATGTTAAGACAAGATAACTACTTAACTAGTCTACTATTGAGAAAATATTCAAGTAGTTTTGGCTTCATCAAAAAGGGGGAAATTGTTGGGATATGAATCCTGAAACAAGTCCTACATGATATTAAAAGATAAGATGAAGTTTTGATAAGCCAAAAGTAGTTTGAATTTTTCTAAGTGTTGACTGATCTAGTCTAGTTAAGAGGAGTCATCTTGAACAGACTAGTAGAGTTCACATGTGAAAGAAAAGTGTTGTTATTAGTTTAAAAGATAAGTACGATTTATAAGTACTTCATATTTGGTTATATTGACTGTTTAGGTTGTTATTGAGCTATAATAATCATTGTATAGAGCTCATTGATTTTTGTATATAATAGATAGATTGATTGTATAGTTTATAAGTTGACTAAGCTATAAGCTTAAAGTAATGTAATAGTCTTGTTAGGATTAGAATAGTCTACTATTGGAGATCGCACAAGAAGACCAGACTAGACAAGAAGAATGAAGTCTACTACTGAAGACAGGTGGTCTACATGACTGAACAAGACAGGTCAATTTAAAGTAAAGATGAAGCGCGTATAAAGATAAGGTTGAAGAAGTTAGTTAGAAATAACTAAATAACTGAAACGCGTGGATGGATAAAAAGATGCAGTTGCAAGTTAGTTTTCAAGAAGATTTGGTTACAACTAACTAAGTTCTTGAATTTGAAATCTATAAATACCTCAAGGTATTCATCGATTCAAGACTACTGATACTACTGCACTACTGAATACTGAAAAGCTACATACTGAAGCAAGTTACTCTCAGAGTTTATTGAAGTTCAGAAAGCAAGTCCAGAAGAAAAGTGAAGAAGCCAGAAGACTGCTACTGAATAAGTTTTTAGTTTTTGTTTGTTTTTTATCAAGTTGCTAGATACTTGTTAAATTTCTAGTAAGATCGTAGACATATCTAGAGGTATAGTCTTAGAAGATCTAAGTCTTTTTCTTGGGACTCAAAAGAACAAGAACTCACACTTTGTACTCAATTGGAAGAGTTAGTGGAAACATCACAACTGGGTTGTGAGAGTGGACGTAGACAAGTTGTCGAACCACTATAAATTGTTTGTGTTGATTACTTTACTGTTTTGTTTAAATTGCTTAATTGTTTAACTACATAACTGAACAAGACAAGTTGAGTATAGAACAGAGTTCTCGAATTTAGAAGTTGAGTATAAACTTTAGTTGGGCTCATTATTAATTTCGTATTCCGCATTTTGTAATTCTGATATATCGAAAGATTTTAGAAAAGTCTATTCACCCCCCCCCTCGATATTAACTCATCTTCGGGACCTACATGATGTAACATGTATCCTCCCCTGTTCCGGTCATGGAATAGATGAAATAAATCCATTATTGGGTGCAAGTGGGTCTTTACATATAATCTCCCTTTTAGGTCTATACATATAATCTCCTAGACGAAATAAGTATGATACATATGTTGATTGGGTCTACAACAATCTATCATACTGTTGCATCGATCCTCTATTAATTGACCACGTTTTCAACTGCATGCAACTTTCATAGATCAGTTTTTATATGATATATAACCTCCTCCACAAACTCCTTAAAAGTAGGAACCACCATGCATGCTCTTAACTTCTCACTCCTTGTATTTATGCAACCACTTGACCTGGTAACTTCCACGTCTTCAATCCTGCATACAAGGACATTAAGAGCAACATTTAAAATCGGAGTTAGTGTTATGAGAAAGGGCAAATTATGATGTTGACCAAAGTGATGGAACATTTTGTACTAAAAGCGAAAACCGAATGGCTCAGTGGATCGGTTCAAAGCACTGTTGGTGGCTAAGGGGTTTCATCAACGCCCGAGGATCGATTTTAAGGAGACATTTAGTCCTGTTATCAAGCCTGCAACTATACGCACTGTTCTCACATTGGTTGTCTCCTCCAACTGGTCGTTGCGACAACTCGATGTAAGTAATGCATTTCTTTATGGTGATCTTGATGTTCCTGCTTATATGCACCAACCTCCAGGTTTTACGGATCCATCACACCCTACGCATGTTTGCTTACTTCGTCGTTAACTATATGGCCTTCGCCAAGCCCCTTGAGCTTAATATGAATCACTTTGTGCTGCACTTGAGAGATTTGGTCTTCAACGATCTAAGGCAGATTCATCTCTCTTTACTCTCAACAGTAATGGTGAGAAATTGATTGTTTTAGCCTATGTGGATGGTCTAGTCCTAACAGGTTCCGCTGCTCACCTTATTGAGGATCTGACAGAGCATCTTCAGTCCGTTTTTGTCGTTAAAGACCTTGGGTGCCTATCGTACTTCTTAGGCATTGAAGTCACCCATTGCACGAATGGCTTATTTTTGTCGCAACATAAATACTTGATTGATTTGCTTCGGCGTCACAACATGGACGGGGTAAAACCAGTGTTGACGCATTTCTCGCTCAAGCCCATTGTGTCCTCTGCCTCAGTCGACCCCATTGAGTATCGAAGCGCCATTGGGGGCCTTCAATACTTAACAATGATCCGACCTGATATTTTATTTTCCGTGAATCGCCTTGCGTAACATATGTCAGCCCCCACGCCAGATGTTTGGGCCCTCGTGAAACGCTTATTCCGTTATCTCAAGCATACCTTACATCATGGTTTTCTTCTTCGACGGACATCGAACCTCACCTTGACAGCTTACTCTAATTCAGATTTCGGTGGAGACCTTTCTGATTGAAAGTCAACTTCAGCTTATGTGGTGTTTCTTGGTACTTCTCCTATTTCTTGGCGATCTCGTAAACAACGTGGTGTCGCTCGATCTTCAACGGAGGCTGAGTATCGTGCATTGGCGACTGCAACATCTGAAGTATGTTGGCTTAACCATCTTTTTGTTGATCTTCATCTCAATCTACCTGTGCCTCCACGTGTTCTCTGTGATAATATATGAGTGCTACTCGGTTAGCTCTTAATCCATTCCAACATTCGAGGATGAAGCATATTGCGATTGACCTACATTTCGTTCGTGATCTTACTCAGAAAAATGTTTTGACATTTACATACGTTAATACTTAGGATCAACTCGCGGATATTCTTACTAAGCCACTGCCTCAGATGCGTTTTCAAGATATCTACGTTCCCGTATCGCTGTTGTAAATGGTACCTCGATCTTGCGGGGGCGTATTAGTCAAACTTTACATACTCGTGAATATCTCCACATGTATATATTTCTGGTGTAAATTCATTCAGCAATACAACACACTTTATATTACTTATATATTCTTCAACTCATCATCTAAAAGTTTCATCTTGTTATGATTGCATGAAAGAATTTTATCTCATTTAAAAATTCAAACTCTTAAAAAATTGTGATAACTTTTTCGTTCTCTAGCCCTTGCTTGAAGATCATTAATAGTAATAACTTTTTTCTTTACCATTTTCCTACAATCACAATTCTATTCAGAACAATAATGTGTTAAAATATAAATACAAGTAATAACTCATATGTCATTCTTACACCTATAGAAGGACACAAGATCAATCCATCATTAGAATTAGAAGTTACAAAAAAAATTGTTCTCCATCCTTGTAGGCATCCATTAACCTTGACAAATCCATCAAACTCCTATTTGCATTCATAATTTTGTATACCCAATTCACTTTTACAAATTCTAAAGAATTTCAGAGAGTAAAAATAAAAGTGTAATATTAAAGAAAAATTCAGAAATTCAAATCAAAGCTTCAAATACGCATAGGAAAAACTCTAAACCAGATCAAGTTTTGACTGTCAAAAACAATTTTCTGCTGTCAAAAATAACAAATTTATGTTGTGAAAAACAGTTTCCTAATGTAAAAAATAGCCTTTTTCTGCTGTTAAAAGCAGTTTCCTGCTCTCAAAAATAGATTTTTTGTTGTTAATTAAAAACAGCTCTTTTATGTTGTTAGAACAAACTATAAGAGATTTAACTATTTTATTTACAGAATCACCATTAAAAAAATTCTGAAATTGTACAATTCTATTTTAAAGTATAATCATATTTGAGTTACTAATGAATCACAATGTGTCAAAAGATTAATCTCAAAATACGGTGGTTTCGATTATATACTATAAAATTCAAAACTGACAAACTGTTCATTATATCTGTATATCTTCACTACAAAAATCTTTGACCAAATTTGATTTGAAGAACAATTTGCAATAAAGACCAGCAGAGTCATTGCAAAGTTTGAATCAAAATACTTGTGATGCATTAGAATATTGTGCTTTTAATTCTGAGTGAAGAATGAATTCAAATCAAATAAAAAAAATAAATAGAGAGAGAGCAGGATTCAACTCAGACTACACAATAAACATAAAGTGAACCCATGGTCAACAAAAAACAGAAACAAAACAGAGGTTGAAAAAATCAAACTAAAATCCATGGATATTAGGTAAAGTTTCTTGAGTTTGGATAAATTCGATTGATTTTAATTGAATGGAAACAATATATATATATATATATATATATATATGAAAGTGTGTGTGCGTGCGAAATCAGAGATGTTATCTGTTGTGTTGGCACAATCCAGACAACACTATGCAGCGGAAATTAAATTGCACGTAGTGAAAATGAAAGTATTCAAAATTTGTGTAGATTATAAAATAATCTACGCTGTTCACTATATAAAAATATGTGAAACGAGTACAACCTCTTTGAGGTGTATAATTACACTACGAAAGTGTATAATAATTTACTAAGTTCTATGAAACTATCTTCCTCATAGATCTAATCACACAACCTAGTAAATAAGACTATGTTCTAACACACTACTATTCGGGTTTACAATAATGTGAAGAACTACAAGAAGAAACAAAGGTTTTCCTAACTAGAAGCGTATATACGTTCAATAGAGTAGTAGTCGATTTTAGCTTTTCTTCTTGTGTATCTTGTGTTGAGGGCAGCTTCTGTATATATAGGCTTCATCCACAAACTGCCATCAACTCCCATGATCATCTCAACCGTGAGATCAAGCGGTTAGGAACTTCTCTCCACCACTCCTATAATTTAGGGACTTGTTATACCATGTCTAATAACTTCTCACTCCCACGCAGTGGCATGACTTGGTGTTGCTCACGTCTTCTAACTGCTCTGGGGACATCATTAGACAACAAGCGTAAGATAAGAGTTAGTGAGAAAAGGAAGGGAAAATTCTGATGTTGTCATAATTGTTGGGAACATTAAACACAACACTCGGCTGTTAGTGTTGGATCATTAAACAAAACACTTATTTCAACATCAACAATCTCCCCCAATTTGACCTTTTTACATAAACACAACTGAAGTTCACACAACAGAAATATTGATTAAGAAGTTTACACAATTGATATTCCAAAAATTTGAAGTAACAATTTGTATAAGATCAAATTAAAGTAAACAACATCTAAACCAAGAAAACTTGTTTAGATTTAAATAACTTAGACAAAAATTAAATCCTAAATAATTACAGAATTTAAATAACAGAGTTTGAGAAATAAAAAACATAAGTACAAAGCTTTTACAACTAGAAAAGAACTGAATTAACACATGGGAAAGGATTGGGCTGAAATGTATTTCAGCTGCATCTCCATAGTCTGCATATACTCCCTCATAGTGTAAGCTCTCCCCATATCTTCAAGCTCATCATGTATCCAGATCACCATAGTGATTCGGGTGGAATTTACACGTTTTTTATGCACATATGAAGCTCATTTTGATTGTGAATCTGTGATTTCATTATTTATTGGTCGATTATGGATGTTTTGGTCAAAATAAGAGAAAGGTGGTGTTTTGTCGTTTTTGTAGGAAAAATGACTATTTTGGAAGGTAAAAATACATACCTAATTTTCAGTGAAGTCAACGAAGGAAGAAATCGAGTTCGTGGGTAAAACGAGTCAAATTTATTCAAAGAAATAATTTGGGCCAATAGGTAGCTTGAGCCCCAAGCCAGTGACCGAGAGAAAAAAGGAAATTTGAAGAAAAAGGAAAGAGAGAAGATTTGGAAATTTGAAGAAAAAGGAAAGAGAGAAGATTTGGAAATTGAAGAGAGAAAAGGAAATTATATTTTTGGAAATAATTTTTTCTAGAAGTTTTAGCCCTAATTTTCAAGTTATAAATAAACCCTCTAGTCATATTTTAAGAGGAGGAGAAAAAGAAGAAGAAGAAGGAGGGAGGCATACGTTTAGAGAATCCGCTCACGAGGAGAACACCATCCATTAGACTAAGCTTTCTATTTCTCTTTTTTTTTTATTTAGTTATTTCATTTGATTTTGTTAATTTGATTATGTTGTTGATTGGCTAAACACTTTATGGTTCTAAGACATTGTAGATACTTGGATTGAAGTTTATGATTAATTTTTCGCTTTAATTGGTGTTTATCTCTTATTTGCATGTTTAATTATCCATTGTAAAGCATGTTGTTAGTGGCCATGATGATTTGCTTAATTCATTGTTAATTGGGGTAGTATTGAAAGATTTATTACATTTAATCGTATGCAAGCATGCAACCCGGTATTATTATGATCTCGAGAGAGGATTAATTATCGAAGAGCGAATTGAATGATCTTAGGGGCTATTTTAGGCGGTGTAATGTTTGTGATGTAGAGATACGAACCTATGTTGCATGCGCTTTTGGGATTAATTTGTATCGAGAGATCGATTAGTTCTTCTTGTGTGATCACCCTATATGAGATAACCTTAATGGCCATTTAAACGAGATAACATTCATGAACGGTTATCTATGTATTACAATTGCCTTGGAACCCACCTTCTCTTAATTGAGTTTTCATCCATTTTACTTTCGTTTTCTTGATTCGCATGCTAGTAGATCGATTTTCATTGCTCTTTATTACTTATTTGTGACACTTTGGTAGGTAATTTTAGAGTAATTCAACATTCAAACTATTCGATCACGTCTACTTAGAACTCGATTAACAAACTACCCTTTTACGCTTAACCTCCCTGTGGGATCGACCTCGTGCTTATCACGCTACGATAGACACCGTACACTTGCGGTTGTTTATTTTAGTGTTGTATAACACGTGAATCAAGTTTATGGCGTCGCTGCCGGGGAGGTTTTTATAGCTCTAGAGTGTAGGTTAAGAGAGTTTTAGTTTAGACATTTTACTTGCTTTCCTTATTTCTCAAAAACCCAAAAATATTTGTGTTTGTTACTTTGAGCTTATTTGTATTTCTCACTCTCGTTTGCTCCCTAAACCAACAAGAAGTGTTACCCTTAGATCCGGAGATTGAAGCCAATTGTCGAAGAAGGAACGCCGAAAGAAGAAGAATAGAGTTGGAAAGAATGAATCGACGGGAAAATACGGTTGTAGAAGAAGTTGAAGAGGAACTTGAGAATCAAGGAGTGGAAGGAGTTGAGGAACCAAACGGGAATGGAGGTAACCGACCTCAAGGAGTGTTAAGGGACAACTTTCGTCGGAGAGTTGAAGAGAATATTGGTATTGGTATGGAAAGAGATGGTAGACGAAGGGAGGATGAGGAGCCACAAAGAGTCTTGAGAGACCACTTCCGTCCTATCCCAAGGCCCTATGGAGGAGCGGGTCGGGAGCCCGTTGATGCACACAACTTTGAACTCAAGCCGGCTTTGATTGTGATGGTGCAAAACAACCAATTTGGTGGGCTCTCCAAGGAGGATCCTAACCTCCACTTGTCTCAATTTCTCGAGATAAGTGGAACGGTTAAGATCAACCGTGTTCCCCAAGACTACATCCGCTTGCCACTCTTCCCCTTCTCACTCCGGGACCGAGCAAAGCAATGGTACCTCTCTCTTGACTTGAGGACCATTGAGAATTGGGCCGACCTTGTTGATGCCTTCCTTATGAAGTACTTTCCTCCAAGCAAGACCATCAAGATAAGAGGAGAGATTTCTTCATTTATACAAGATGACGATGAGTCATTAGCCGAGGCTTGGGAGCGTTTCAAGGATTTGATAAGGAGTTGCCCTCAACATGGTTTCTCGAGAGACCAATTGATATGTTATTTCTACAACGGGATGGACCACCGTACGAGAGGGATGGTGGATGTCTCGGCCGGTGGAGGTTCTTTGTTGGGCAAGACAACGGAAGAAGGTTATGTGCTCTTGGAAGAGATGGCTAAGAATGGCAATCAATGGCCATCCGAACTAAGGCAAAATCGAAGGGTAGCTTCCACTCAAAATTCGGAAGAAAGTGTCAACTTATCCAACAAAGTGGATAAGCTAATTTCTTTGATGATGGCCAAAGCACTAGTGGAGCCCAATAATGATCAATATGAAGAGGCCCATTTCATGAACAACCAACGGGAACGAAATTATCGAGAGAGAGGTTGGAGAGAAAGACAAACCCATGGGAACTACCACCCCTCTAATCCGAACCAATACCATCCCGGCTTGAGAAACCATGAAAATTTCTCCTATGCTAACACAAGGAACACCATCATACCACCTCCGAATTTCAACGTAAGAGATGGTGAAATTGTGGAATCTCCATCAAAGTTATCCTTGTAAGAGATGTTTGGTGCATTCATGGGAGAAACCAAGAATTTCATGGGAGAAACGAAGAATTTCATGAAAGAGACTAAGCAAAATGTGGCAAAGATATGGCAAAAACTTGATGAGCATGGTGAGATGATCAAAGATGTGACCACTCACATGAAAGCTATGGAAAAGCAAATAGGCCAACTTGCCACCATCATTGGAAAACAACACGTTCCGGGGCAATTCCCCTCTAACACGGAGTTAAATCCTAAGGAGCAATGCAACGCCATAAGGCTAAGAAGTGGGACAAGCTACGAAGGGCCCAAGATGCCGTTAGAGGAGGAAGTGGTAATGGCACCCGAGGGTGTTGACAAATATGATGGCTTAGTGAAAGAGAAAGAAGTGGAGAAGAAGAGTGGGGAGGCAATCCCTCCACAAAACAAAGGCAAGAATGTAGTGCCTCTCCCATATCCGCAAAGGGTGAAGAAGAAGAACTTGGATAGCAAGTTTGTTAAGTTTGCGGAGATGTTCAAGAAACTCCATATCAACATCCCTTTCGCCGAAGCTCTTGAACAAATACCACATTACTTCAAATTCTTGAAGGAGATAATGTCACACAAGAGGGAAATGGAGGCATATGAGACGGTGCACTTAGCCGAACATTGTAGCTCCATAATTCAAGCTAAGCTACCTCCAAAGCTTAGGGATCCCGGATCCTTCACTTTATCATGCACTATTGGAGATGGAGGTACATTAAGAGCTCTATGTGATTCGGGAGCAAGCATCAACCTCATGCCATTGTCACTCTTCAAGTCACTTGGTTTAGGAGAGCTCACACCAACCACAATGAGCCTCCAATTGGCGGATAAGTCTATGACATACCCTTTGGGTATAGCGGAGGATATATTGGTCAAAATCGACAAGTTTCTCTTTCCGGTGGACTTTGTGGTTTTGGATATGGAGGAAGACAAAAACATTCCATTGATATTGGGAAGGCCATTTTTAGCAACCGGAGGGGCTATTATTGATATGAGGAACTAAATTCGGTTCATCTACAACATGAGCAACAATGTTAGTGGGCTGATTGTGTGAACTATCATCTACTCCCCCTGTTGAAGTGGAAAGAAGATCCATCCAAAATTTCGTTTGAATGAGAAGATCCTCCACAGAGTGTTGCAAATTAACAATAGATCCCTGCAAAATGTCAATCTGCCTCATAATATAGTGGGATGATAAGTAAATAGAGGAGGCAGCTCCTTCTGGAGGCAGTGTGGAATTGTGGAAGGGATCATTTGCTGGAACACTACTTGGGCCTGCTTAATCATCATTCCTTCTCAAAGGAAGATCAACCACCCTTTCACCTTGTATGAGGAACTGATTTGAGATGCTGAACCCTGCGATGTAGGTGCTTACAACCTCATCTTCATATCTCTCAAAGGCTTTGTCCAGCAAGTATTTGTACACAAGACATGGGTAAGGTAGTATACCTCTTCCAGACATATCAGACTTAAAGGTCATCATATTAGTGAAAATGACCTGTCCTAGGTTAAACCTTTTCAAGTGCCCAATCTTGTACATCAAAACAGCCTGTTCTAAATTGAGAGTGGTGTTGTTTGTAGTAGGCAGCCAAATTAAAACACACCAACTTATGCAAGACAGAATATAAACTAGTCAGTTTAGAGGCCAAAATTCTTCTTCTCCATTTGGTGATTACTCCCCCAGTCAATATGCTTATCATCACATCATGATCAGTAACAACAGGATCCTCCATAATTTTTGTTTTAAGCAAAATATTGATCCTTCTAGGGGTAATCATATGCCTATTTCCTCTAAACCAAAAATGCCCATATCTTGTAGAATTTGGATCACCAGCAAATTGAGGGATATTAGCATAGAATTCATATATCCAGTCAACAATATAAGGACAAGCAAATTGTAAGGCATTCAGCAAAGATCTTTCTTTAAACCAATCAAGCAGATTCATCTCTTCAAAGTCAGGAACTTATCATTGTAATCCTCATCAGAGTCACTATTCCTATCATCAGAAGAGAAAAGTACCTCGTTTTCATCCTCTTCTGAAGAACTGGATGACTGTTCAGGATCTGACGGTTCTGGTGTTGCCATCGGAGAGGCAATAGTACTCTCGGGCTCTCGGAGCCTTTTTGATCGTCGGACTGGTGGAGTGGGTTCACTCTCCTCTTCTATTTCCTCAGCTACCTCATCCACATCATCCTCATTAATAGTCTCTTCTTCCACTGGAGCTTCAGTGTGGTCAGGCTCTGTTTCCGGTTCTGCCTCAAAATCAGAAACTGCAATTGGCTCAGACGCATTCCCATCAGTTCTGGGCTTCTAACCCTTTCATGTGTAATCAACAATCTTGCCCAGGTTCCTTTGGGACTTCCTCTTTCCACCAGGCCACTTTCTTGCAGTTGGGACAGCAACGACCTTTTTCTTACCCTTTTTCTGTCAAGGTAGTCTCTTAAACTTAGCGGCCAGAACTTCCTCATTTGAAGATTCCTACATGTCCACATCGCCCTTGAACATGGCATTATCCAGTGTTTCACCTTCGAGCACCAAAACAGGGTGTGCTGTTTTTAGGCTAAGGGTTTCGAAGGCCTCTTTCAGAGTGTTGAAAGTGTAAGGTTTCTGGTGCTATTTCAGGTATGGGAGCTTCGGACGATCACTCATTTTGAGGCTTAGAGGTCGAAATTTCAGCAGCTGTGTTTGAATTCGCAATTTCTGTGCGAATATCGAAGGGGTTGTAAGGAACTATCTCGAGAGGGGATGAGTGAGTAGGATTTTGTTCATCAGCAAAGGGAACAACAATGGTTCCGACAGTGAATGTTGGAGAGTTTGGTGAGTTTGATGATGCCATTTCAGCGAGGAGGTTGAGAGGATTTGGAGAAATATTGTCGCTTGAGATTGAGTTTGAATGTGCAGCAGTGATCTGAGGAGTGTTAGACATATTAGGGGTTGTACACACAAAACAAGACAACAAAAATTAATTCCGGAGACCTTTCAAATTCTTCATATAAATGCAAAGCAGAATTCAAACAGTGTGAGTCGAAAAATGATGTGACATAGGAACTAGATATACTCGAGTGCTGTAAATAAAATTAAGAATAGTAATTACCAGGCTTAAATGAATTAGCAAAGCTTTTCAAGTATTTTCCAACACTGTTATGGAGACTCATCTTATATGGAGAATTGAGAGGAAGGAGTTACACGATTTGGAGAGTGAGGGAAGTGAAGTAGTGGAAGTAACTTCCCCACTAATTGATCGTGGTTAACTAGGAGAATAAGAATTCTGAAAAACAAAAAATAATAAAAAATCGGAATAACTGAATTAATAAAACAAGGCAAGACTAAGTCAAATTAAATATTTCAGAGAATAATATTTAATAATTATCAAAAAATAACTAATTCCACGAAAATTGGGATAAGAATCTGAATTAACGAGTGTTTTGACTATTGTTGGCATTCTATACACCTCAACACACTTCACATTGATCCATCTTTTGAAAAGAGTGCATCGTAGCAGCGAACTCCGTGCCCCATAGTTACTCAATGGATTTGTGAATATATTGATGCAATTTATATCACCTTTTGAAAAGAGATCATCGTAGTAGCGAGCTCCGTGTCCCATAGTTACTTAGTGATTTATAAAGCATCTAATACGTGATTTTTCTTTTGTATCATTTGAGAGGTGTATAGGCTCTTTAGTATTTTTCACAAGTCATTCAGAATTCAAATATCAATCATAAGGAATTTCATTAATTTAATAATTACGAAAATTAAAGCAAGGAAACACATAAGTGACTTATCTTAGTGTTGTCTCAAATGCTGCCGCATTTGATACAACACCCTTGATCATATTTTCAGATATTACACAAACCAAGAGATTTTCGTAGAGATGAAAACCTCTTATCATCAAGGGCTTTAGTAAATATATCAGCCAATTGTTTTTCAGTAGATATATACTCCAACTTAACAACTTCCTTTTCAACAAGATCTCTTATAAAGTGATGTCTAATACTTATATGCTTTGTTAATGAGTGTTGCACTGGATTTTTTTAGATATTTATAGCACTAGTATTATCACAGTACACAGTCAAAACATCACTAGGTAAGCCATAATCATGAAACATTTTTTGCAACCAAAGTAATTGAGTACAACAACTCCCTGCTGCAATGTATTCTGATTCAGTTGTTGATTGAGACACACAGTTCTGTTTTCTGCTGTGCCAAGAGATTAAGTTGTTTCCCATATAGAAGCAGCCACCACTTGTGCTTTTTCTATCATCACAGTCACCTGCCCAATCTGCATCACTGTATCCTATTAAGGTACAGTTTGTGTCTTTGCTGTACCAAATACCTAAATCACATGTACCTGCAACATACTTAATGATTCTTTTAACAACATTCATATGTGATTCTTTGGGGTTAGCTTGATATCTAGCACATAGACAGAAACTAAACATTATATCAGGTCTGCTGGAACTCAAATATAACAGACTACCTATCATAGACCTGTACAGTGTTGAGTTAACACTCTAGCCAACATTGTCCTTACTCAGTTTCTGAGTTGATCCCATAGGTGTTTTCATGTGTTTAGCATTCTCTAATCCAAATATTTTTACAAGACTTTTAGCATATTTACTTTGTGAAATAAAAATTCCATCTTTTTGTTGTTTGATTTGCAATCCTAGGAAGTAATTTAAATCACCAACCATGGACATTTCAAAGGTAGATGCCATCTCATTCACAAAGTGTTTAAGCATATTGTCACAAGTGGAACCAAATACTATATCATCAACATAAATTTGAGCAATCATAATAGCATTTTTATCATGTTTGATGAACAGTGTTCTATCAGCTTCTCCTCTTACAAAACCAAACTCAATCAAGAAATCTGTCAACCTTTCATACCATGCTCTAGGTGTTTGTTTCAAGCCATATAGAGCCTTTTTCAATTTAAATACATGATCAGGAAAATCAGGGTTTTCAAAGCCTTTAGGTTGTTCAACATAAGCTTCTTCATTTAGAATACCATTTAGAAAGGCAACTTTAACATCCATTTGGAACAGTTTTATATCAATATAGCATGCAATGGCAAGTAAGAGCCTAATGGATTCAATTCTAGCAACAGGAGCAAATGTTTCATCAAAGTCTACACCTTCTACCTGTGTATACCCTTGAGCAACCAACCTAACCTTGTTTCTAATAATATTTCCCATCTCATCAGTCTTGTTTTTAAAAATCCATTTAGTCCCTATAACATTAACATGGTCTAGTCTAGGAACTAATGTCCAAACATCATTCCTAACAAACTGATTAAGTTCTTCATGCATAGCTTCAATCCAATTCTCATCATCTAATGCTTCTTTAACAGTTTTAGGCTCAATTTCAGAGTGATAGCATTCATGATTAACTTTACTACACATGCATGACATACATATATGTTGGGAATAAAATGAGATATGTTTTGATCTAATACCAAAACCCCCTGAGACATGCCTAAGTCAAAGATGATTATGTTCTAAGAATATTAGAACATATAGAATAAGGCTAGATGAGGAGCTAATATGTTAGGCAGCTCTTAATTAGTTAGATGCACAATTTGAGGGGGAACACATGCTTTGAAGTCCATCTAGACAAGTCCCCTCAAGGCTCAAACTCTGGAATAAATACTAAGTCTTTTGAAGACCAACTATGCTGATCAGGAGAGTTGTCCAGAGGAGTTGTCTCAGCACAGTTAAACCAGATCAAGTGTTCTGAAAGCTTTGAGGTCAACTATGCTGAAGAGTTAGAGACAACCACACCCTAAAGAACTACAATTCAACATGCTAAGATAACTTTCAAGAGAAGCAAAGGATAAGAGCCAAGTCATCTGAAGAAGAGCAAGCCAACCTTGCTAATAAGCAAGACTGTTGATAGTGATAAGGAGAGTTGTCCAGTTGATAAGAAGTATTGTCCTATCATTGGAACAACCTTCAGAAGCCATGTCCAAGTCTTAATAAGAGAATCTTAAAGTCAGACATTGAGAAGAGTGCTGCAGAATGAAGACAAAGCTTATAAAGCCGTTTATTTCCCAAATGAGGACAAGTCACTATCAAGATTCTGTCCTCATAGTTGAAGAACTAAAAGAAGACATTTATGGACTTTTGAGGCTGCCTCTTCAACGGGCAAATCCTTCAATTGTCTATAAATACAGAAGTGTGAAGACCATTTGAAAGCATCCAACAACCTCAACAGAATCCAACTTCACAAGAATTCTGAAGCTCATAGAACTTTCATAACTTTCAAAGACTATCTTAGTCTTCATACACTTCTTCTAAGCTGAACTTAATTGTATACCCATACACAATCTTAGAGAGATATCCTATCCTTATACACTGATCTTCATTGTAAAGGATATCTCATTAGTTGGAACCTTACTTCAACCCTTACCCCTTTCAAGAGTGAAAGTGAGAAGGTTGTAGTAGTAGAAGTGGTAGGAGCTGACTGTTGAGAGAAGAACAGTTCAGTTCTGAGTTGAGAAGAGGGTACTAGGACTCTAGACATCCTAGGGATCAATTCACCAAGGAGTGGTGTTATTGATCAAGTGCACCCTGGCACTATAAAACAAGTTAATTCCAAGAGTGAAGGAATTATCCTGTTCAATCAGGGAAAGTGGATGTAGGAGCTTGAGTCTCTGAACCACTATAAACTATTGTGTTGATTTACATTTTAAGTATTTACATACATTCAACACTGCACACAAAACTGATCTTTCAAAGGTTAAACATTCAAAGACTGTGCAAAACCTATTGGGACAAGTTCCCTGAAAAACTGGACTGTATTGAATTGACTAAGTGAATTTCAGAAACTAAAGGAGTCTAAACTAAAAGGGCCAACCACTATTCCGCACATATAACTCTTTTAGATAGTTATTCAACTAAGTACTCAATAGTACTTAGTAGCTTGATTATTTTAGAAGAGTTAATCATCTTCAGCAGAGTTGTCCAAGACAACCTTGCTGAGCTCTGGTTTGATCAAAAGTTGAAAAGAATTGCATACAAGTGTATTCCCCCCCCCATACACTTGTTATATACTCCTTTCAGGACCAACAAGTGGTATCAGAGCAGGGGTTCAAAGACCACTGCTTCTGAAAAGCCAACTTGGTTTTCAAAATCACATTTTTAGTGTGGTCACTGAACTGATCTATCTGAAATCCTATCAATTGTTGACTAACTGTTTGTTCCTGAAATATGGCCAACAACAATGCTGCTGTTCCACCTCCTGCTGTCCAAGGATTGGACAACATGGCCAAAAATCCAGTCAACCACATCTCTCATCACAAATTGCCCATGTTCTCAATAGACAATTATGATTTCTGGAAAATCAGAATGAGGGCTCATCTTGCATCTCTGCACACTGATATGTTGAGGGTGATCACAAGAGGTCCTTTTGTGTTCACTCAAGTAAATCCCAGAGTTACTGAAGTTCAAAGAGCAGATATAAGGGAACTGATTCCCAAAGATGAGGATGACTTCACTGCTGATGAGAAGAGGAAAGATAATCTGAATTATCTTGCCATGAATACCCTCTACCAAACAATTCCTGATGCAATAATGGGTAAAGTCTACCATTGCACAACTGCCAAAGAAATTTGGGATACTCTTGCTGAAATGTGTGAGGGTACTGACAAGATCAAGGAGAACAAGCTCCAAGTGGCAGTGCAAAAGTTTGAACAATTCACAATGGAGTCTGAGGAATCCATTGACAAGTTTGCTGGTAGATTCACTGACGTGATGAATGAGATCACTCAAAAGTGGGATGTCTATGCTGTCATGATGCAAAATACCAAGGATATTTCCACCATGCCAATGCAACAAATCTTCTCTGAACTCAAAGCTTATGAGTTCGACCTCAATAGAAGAAAGCCTGTTGAGGAACCCTCAATTCCTACAAAGGGAGTGGCATTCAAAGCCAAAACTGCTGAACCAGAAATGCAGCCCACTCCTAGATCATCAAAGTCAGTCTCTGAGACTGAAATGAAGGAGGAACTAGCCTTGATGGCTAGAAGGTTTGACAAGCTAAACTCAAGGTTTGGTAGATACAAGAAATTCTACCAATACAACAAATTCAGGAGAAGGTACAACTCTCCTGAAGCTCAGGCTGAGGTCAAGAAGCCTGAAGAGAAAAGATCAGAGGACAAGTACTCTGATAGGAGAAGGTCCAATAAAGTTGAACCTTCATCATCTAAAAGAAGAGATGAACCTAAGAAGGATGATGATGAAGACCTGTGCTATAACTGCAAAAAGAAAGGGCACTTCCAGTATGACTGCCCTGAACTGAGCTCTAAAGAAAGAAGAGAAAGGCAAGCAAAAAGAGACAGAAAGTTCACCAACAGAAAAGCCATGATAGCTGGTGAAGAATCTGAAAGTGCTGAAAGCTTCAACTCTTCTGATGGACTGTTCTCAAACAGTGAAGATGATGATGATATATGCAACATGGCTCTTGAGGAAGATGAGGTATCCTCTACTTCTAGCTCACCATCATTCATTTCACAAAACACTAATAAAGTCAACTTGAAACTTTCTCTTGGGAAGTTGATGGAAGATTTCACTATGTTACAAGAATTTCATGACAATTGTGTGAGAGAAAATGAAATATTGTCAATTGAGCTTGCTAAAAACTCTGAGTTAGTTGTTGATGTCAAGTCTACTGAGTTGTATCAACAAGACTTGATAGAGCTTGAGGAAGCAAATCTCAGGATAGTTGACCAACAAATGGAGATTGATGATCAACTCCTATCTCAGAAGAGAAAAGATTTTGAACTGAAAATTCTTCAAGCTAAATTTGAAAACCTCTCACATGAGTATGATATTCTAAAATCAAGTGAAGAGAGCCTACAATTAAAGATGTCTGCTCTGAGAAGATCCACTAAAGCAATATAGGAAATTCAGAGTTACCAAAGACCTATGGCTCAAAGAAATGGATTAGGTTTTGATCCATTTAAATCTTCACCTTGTCTTAGTGTTGCTTCTACAAGTAACACTAAGAAAATCTTTGTCAAATCAGTGGCACAACAAGCTGAAAATGAAATAATTCAGCCACTGAACAAAGGAAAGGGCAAAATGGATGATTTGCCAACTCAAGTGCTTCAGGAGACTAGGCCCAAACACAAGGAAAAGGCCAAAGTCCCTGAACACAAGAGGAATGTTGGTCAGCAGAGTAGACCCAATAGTAGGGCAACTCTCCTGAACAATGTTCAGAGGAGTTATCCAAGGTATAATCAGCCTAGGCCAACTCTACTGAGAAAGCCTCAGCTGAATAGACCTAAGGACAACCATCCTCAAAGGAAGAATAAAATGAGACAACCAAAACCTTTCATGCCAAAGGGTAATGGTCACAAAAATGTCTTTCCTCAAAGATTTCCTCAAGAAGCACAAAGAACTCATAAGTTCAGGAGGTTTGACAACTCTCCTGAAACTCACAGAGTTAACACTTTCACACATACTTTCCCAAAGGCATTTAAAGGAAAGACAGTGTATGTTAATGCTAGAGGAAAACAACTTAGCCACCTTGAATCAATCAGGGTCATTAGGCAAGTTTGGGTTCCTAAAGGTACAGCTAACCTCTCAGGACCCAAAACTCAAAGGGTACCTATACCTATCTAATTGCAGGTACCTATGGGCCACAAGAAGAGAAGAATGAGCAAAAAGTCAGCATGGTACCTTGACAGTGGATGTTCAAGGCATATGACTGGAAATAAAGATCTCCTCATTGACTTCGTTGAAAAAGAAGGCCCAAATGTCACATTTGGAGACAGCTCACAAGCAACAACAAAAGGTTATGGTACCTTGATGATTGGTAACATCAAGGTATCCAATGTGTCTTATGTGGCTGGTCTCAAATATAATCTCCTAAGTATCAGTCAATTCTGTGATAAAGATTTCAATGTTGAGTTCTCAAGTGGAAAGTGCTTAATTAAAGATAAAACTCAAGAAATCCTATTGACTGGAACTAGGAAAGGGAATGTGTATTTTGCAGACTGGGACAAGTCTACTGATGTTGCATGCTTCATTGCTAAGAGTTCTAGTGAACAAAGCTGGTTATGACATAAAAGACTAAACCACCTGAACTTCAAAATAATGAACAAACTTGCAAGAAATGCATTAGTCAAAGGACTACCTAATGAGGTTTTCATTAAAGAGCATGTCTGTAAACCATGCCAAGAAGGAAAACAGATCAAAGCCTCATTCAAAGGAAAACCAGTCATTTCTACTGAAAGGGTACTTGAACTTTTACATATGGACTTATTTGGACCAATTACCCCTGCAAGTATAAATGGTAGAAAATACACATTGGTGGTAGTAGATGACTTCTCTAGGTTCATATGGGTAGTATTTCTCCTTAATAAGAAGGAAACACAAGTCAAACTCCCTGAACTTTTAAAGAGACTGTCAAATGAGAAAAGCCTTAGCATTATCAAGATAAGATCTGATAAAGGCACTGAGTTCATAAATTCATACATCAATGAGTATTGCACATCAAATGGAATAGCTCATGAAACCTCAGCAGCCAGAACTCCTCAACAAAATGGAGTTGTAGAAAGAAGAAATAGGACCTTAAAAGAAGCTGCTAGAACTTTAATTGCTGATTCTAATCTACCTAAGAGGTTTTGGGCTGAAGCTATAAACACTGCATGCCATACTCAAAATAGATGTTTGATTACTAAGGGGCAAGGCAAAACCCCCTATGAACTCTGGAAAGGAAGACTGCCTAAAGTGTCATACTTTCACATATTTGGTTGCAAGTGCTTCATTCACAACAATGGGAAAGAACAGTTGAAAGCCTTTGATAGCAAAGCTGATGAGGGAGTATTCCTTGGATATTCTCAAATCAGTAGAGCTTTCAGAGTCTACAACAAGAAAACCCTTATTGTGGAGGAAACACCTCATGTTGTGTTTGATGAATCTACTCATGAGTTCAGGAACAAGGACTTAGAGGCAGAAGAAATCACACAAAGGACAACCAGACTAAGCCTAAAGGGCAAAGACACTGAATTCCTAGATGTTGTCCAAGCCAACCTACCTGAAATCATAAGGATGGACAACAATCCTGAAGGCAACCTTCCTGAGGCAAACCCCACTGAAGGAAATGGTGAACTGAATGACCAAATCCCAGTTCACATTCAGGTAACCAATACCAATGAAGAAGCAGTCCCTGCTGAGGTAGTTAATGGATCAAATAATCAAGGGGGAACCAACAATGTTGAAAATGCCAATATCCCTGATATTGAGGACAACACCCCTGATTATGATCCTGAATTAGATCCTGCATTAAATTTCCCTGAATTTTATGATCAAAATGACTCAACTTCAGTAGAGGACAACTCTACTGAAGAGATCAGAAAAAGAAGGACTTGGTTGTCTGACCATCCTACTGATCTAATACTTGGTGACCCAAGTATAGGAGTCAAAACAAGAAGATTTCATGGTGAAAGTGCTCTATTTTGTTGTTTCTTATCAGAACAAGAACCAAGTGACATTGAAGAAGCACTTCAAGAAGCCAATTGGATCACTGCAATGCAGGAAGAGCTGAACCAATTCACCAGAAATGATGTATGGGAGCTGGTGGATAGACCTTCACATCAAGATGTCATTGGAACCAAGTGGGTGTTCAAGAACAAGAAAAATGAGAATGATGTGATTGTCAGAAACAAAGCAAGACTAGTGGCAAAGGGCTATTGCCAATCAGAAGGCATTGACTATGATGAGACATTTGCACCTGTGGCAAAGCTTGAAGTAATAAGGCTCTTTCTAGCCTATGCAGCCCACAAGAGGTTCAAAGTGTACCAAATGGATGTCAAGAGTGCCTTTCTGAATGGAGTCTTGAAAGAAGAAGTCTATGTGGAGCAACCACCTGGTTTTGAGGTTGGAAATCAAGTCTACAGATTGAAGAAGGCTCTATATGGACTCAAGCAAGCCCCTAGGGCTTGGTATGACACTCTGTCACAATTCCTCTTGGATCATGGATTCATCAAGGAAACTGTGGACAAAACATTCTTCAGAATCTCTGAAGGAGAGGACATCTTGCTTGTCCAAATTTATGTGGATGACATAATTTTTGGATCTCCCAATGAGAAGCTGTGTGAGAAGTTCTCAAAGCTTATGCAAAGCAAGTTTGAGATGTCCATGATGGGGTTGATGAACTTCTTTTTGGGACTTCAAGTCAAGAAATCTAAAGAAGGGATTTTCATCAACCAAGCCAAGTACACCAGAGAAATGATCAAAAAGTTTGGGTGTGCTACTAGCAAGCCAGTAAGGATCCCAATGAACACATATTGGAAGATGGATCCTGATGAGAGTGGTGTCCCAACCAACTCTACTGAGTATAGAGGAATCATTGGTTCACTCCTCTATCTCACTGTCAGCAGACCTGACATCACCTTTGCAGTAGGTGTTTGTGCAAGGTTTCAAGCCAATCCTAAAAAAAGCCATCTTGAGGTATCTTAAAGGCACTGAAAATCTAGGCCTTTGGTACCCTGCTGATGACAACATTGAGTTAACTGGCTACTCAGATGCTGACTATGGAGGATGTAGAATTGACAGAAAGTCCACTTCAGGGACTTGTCAATTATTGGGCAACAAACTCATATCTTGGTTCTTCAAGAAGCAGAACACAGTGGCTACTTCCACCACTGAAGCTGAATATGTTGCAGCTGGAAGTTGTTGTGCTCAAATCCTTTGGTTGAGACAACAACTAAGAGACTACAATGTCAACTCTGCTGAAGTGCCTATATTCTGTGACAACAATAGTGCCATAGCAATTTCACAGAATCCAGTTTTGCACACTAGATGCAAACATGTGGACATCAAGCATCACTTCATCAGAGATCATGTGGAGAAGAAAGACATCAAGTTAGTCAAAATCCACACAGATCACCAAAAAGATGATATATTGACAAAGCCACTTGCAGAGGCAAGATTTCTAGAGCTATCAGCAGAATTGGGATTACTTGATCCAGGGAAGTTGGACAAGTAAATCAATTGGAGTTAATGAGAGAAGTGTTCAGCAGACTTGGTCAACTCTACTGAAACTCAGAAGAGATGACCTCAAATGTTCAGGACACTTGTCCACATCTTCTCAGGACACTTGTCCACATCTTTTCAGGACACTTGTCCATGTGGGGTCAGATAAGTTGTCTTGGCTATCAAACCAATTCTTGGTATGATAAGCACCTATTTTGGGCAATCATTGCCTATTTTGATATTTGTCCCATTCCTTTTACAAATATCACCTTTATAGGATTTTAATTTGTCTCCCACCCAAAAGGTTGCTTTCCATGCATTAAATGCCAAGATTTAACTCTTGTTTGCATTAAACTTTTCAAGCCATGATCTATCTCGAAAACTCCCCAAGCATTAACCAAGATTAAATAACTTCCACATTTGAATAGAAAACAGTTTTTCACTGTTTCATTGGTTATTGACCATTAGATCAAAATTGGCCAACTCCTCTGAAATCAATCCTGGTCGTTCAATTTTGATTTCCACTTTTATCAACCGTTGAAAACCCTTGAGACTCACCTACTCATTGACATACATTCTTTTTAGAATATTCACAAGTCTTAAGAACCCCCACAAACTAACTTCTTCCCCAAGTATTCGAAACCCTAGCTTTCATTTCTTCAAACACTCTCAAACTCTCTCAATATCCTTTCTGAATCCTTCAATGGCTCCCAAAGCCAGACCTGATATGATCATTGACTTCTCTAACAAGGCTCTAGACCTTGATTTTGGTTATCTTAACAACAAGAACAGCCTCATTTTTTAGCCCATAGTCTCTTTTGAGAGTGAAGATCCTGAAATTACTCCAACTCTTAGATGGCTAAGAAGAGCTGGACTCAAGAAGTTTATGGAGGAAAGACCAAGCTCATGTCTGGAGAGCTATATGGCTGAGTTCTTTGCTTTCCTCAAGGGGAGAGGTAAGCCTGAGGATGGTGAGGTTGCTACAAGATTGTCATATGTGGCAAAAGGTGAGGAAGAAGAGAGATTTCACAGGGTGAAATTCTCTGCAAAAGATCTTGAAGGAGCTTTTGGATTGCCCTCTAAGGGAAGGAATCCAGAATTCTATGGTGCTGACCATGAAGAAGAGATAGCTCAAGAGTGGCTATTGGTTCCAGGGCACATATCCTCTACTCAACATAAGAGGACCCTCAAGCCACAATTCCTTACATTGTTTGAAGTGGTTACCAAAAGTCTTTTGAGCAACACTGGAAGTCTGGAGCAAGTCAGCTTCCCAAGAATTAGAATTATGGCTGCAGTTATTGATGCCAGTGACAAGGGCATCAAGTTTGATTGGAGGACCTTCATCTTGTCTGAGATGATGAAGGAAAAGGGCAAATTTAAGGTGAAAGTTCACAACAAGGTTGTATTGGAAGGAAAACTCAAGTATTGCACCAGGGCAAGCTTGTTGATTGAAAGGTTTTCCCATTATTCTCAAATGCAAACCTTTGGAAAGCCCCTCCCTGCCCAGAAAGTGATGTTCAGGAAGCTAAGCAAGAAAACTGAACAAAGGAGGTTGCAACTGGCCAAACCTGCTGAAGAGAAGGTTGAGGAGAAGCCAAAAATGAAGAAGAGAACAAAGGCCAGAGTTGTGAAGACAAGAAAAGTGTCTCAAATTCCTTCAGAAGAGACTTCTGGAGCATCTACTGAGGTAGAAGAAGTTTCCAAAGAAGGAGTACAAGTGTCATCTGATCATTCAAAATAATTAAGGCAAAAGTACAATGACACAAGGGAGAAGAAGAAGGGTGATAAGAGGCCCAGGGAAGTAGAGGAAGGTTGATGGAAGGTTGATGGAAGATTTCACTATGTTACAAGAATTTCATGATAACTGTGTGAGAGAAAATGAAAGATTGGCAATTGAGCTTGCTAAAAACTCTGAGGTAGCTGTTGATGTCAAATCTACTGAGTTGTATCAACAAGTCTTGAGAGAGCTTGAGGAAGCAAATCTCAGGATAGTTGACCAACAAAATGAGATTGATGATCAACTTCTCTCTCAGAAGAGAAAAGATTTTGAACTAAAAATTCTAAATGCCAAATTTGAAAACCTCTCACATGAGTATGACATTCTTAAAACAAGTGAAGAGAGCCTGAAATTAAAGATGTCTGCTCTGAAGAAATCCTCTAGAGCAATAGAGGAAATTCAGAGTTATCAAAGACCTATGGCTCAAAGAAGTGGATTAGGATTTGATCCATTTGAATATTCACCTTGTCTTAGTGTTGCTTCTACAAGTAACACTAAGAGAATCTTTGTTAAGTCAGTGGCACCAACTGAAAATGAAAGCAAACAGCCACTGAACAAAGGAAAGGGTAAAATGGATGACTTGCCTACTCAAGTGCTTCAGGAGACCAGACCAAAACCTAAGGAAATGGCCAAAGCTCCTGATCACAAGAGGAATGTTGGTCAGCAGAGTAGACCCAATGGAAGCGCAACTCTCCTGAACAATGTTCAGAGGAGTTATCCAAGGTATAATCAGCCTAGGCCAACTCTACTGAGAAAGCCTCAGCTGACTAAACCTAAGGACAACTATCCTCAAAGGCAAAATAAAATGAGACAACCAAAACCCTATATGCCAAAGGGTAATGGTCATAAGAAAGCCTTTCCTCAAAGATTTCCTCAAGTAGCACAAAGAACTCATAAGTTCAGGAGATTTGACAACTCTCCTGAAACTTACAGAGTTAACACATTCACACACACTTTCCCAAAGACATTTAAGGGAAAGACAGTGTATATAGATGCTAGAGGAAGACAACTTAGCCACCTTGAATCAATCAGGGTTATTAGGCAAGTTTGGGTTCCTAAAGGTACAGTTAACCTCTTAGGACCCAAAACTCAAAGGGTACCTAAACCAATCTAATTGCAGGTACCAATGGGCCACAAGAAGAGGAGCATGAGTAAAAAGTCAGCATGGTACCTTGACAGTGGATGCTCAAGGCACATGACTGGAAACAAGGAACTCCTCACTGACTTCATTGAAAAAGAAGGCTCAAATGTCACATTTGGAGACAGCTCACAAGCTACAACAAAAGGTTATGGTACTTTGATGATTGGTAACATCAAAGTATCCAATGTATCTTAAGTGGCTGGTCTCAAGTATAATCTCCTAAGTATCAGTCAATTCTGTGATAGAAACTTTAATGTTGAGTTCTCAAGTGGAAAATGCTTAATCAAAGATAAGACTCAACAAATTCTATTGACTGGAACTAGGAAAGGAAATGTGTATTTTGCAGACTGGGACAAGTCTCCTCATGCTGCATGCTTCATTGCTAAGAGTTCTAGTGAACAAAGTTTGTTATGGCATAAGAGATTAAACCACTTGAACTTCAAAACAATGAACAAAATTGCTAGAAATGCATTAGTTAAAGGACTACCTAATGAGGTTTTCATAAAAGAGCATGTCTGCAAACCATGCCAAGAAGGAAAACAGATTAAAGCCTCATTCAAAGGAAAACCAGTCATCTCTACTGAAAGGGTACTTGAACTATTACACATGGACTTATTTGGACCAATTACCCCTGCAAGCATAAATGGTAGAAAATACACATTGGTTGTAGTAGATGACTTCTCTAGGTTCACATGGGTAGTATTTCCCCTTAACAAGAAGGAAACTCAAGTCAAACTGCCTGAACTTTTAAAGAGATTGTCAAATGAGAAAAGCCTTAGCATTATCAAGATAAGATCTGATAAAGGCACTGAGTTCATAAATTCATACATCAATGAGTATTGCACATCTAATGGAATAGCTCATGAAACCTCAGCAGCTAGAACTCCTCAACAAAATGGAGTTGCAGAAAGAAGGAATAGAACTTTAAAAGAAGTTGCTAGAACCTTAATTGTTGATTCAAATTTACCTAAGAGGTTTTGGGCTGAAGCTATAAACACTGCATGCCATACTCAAAATAAATGTTTGATCACTAAGGGGCAAGGCAAAACCCCCTATGAACTCTGGAAAGGAAGATTGCCTAAAGTGTCATACTTTCACATCTTTGGTTGTAAGTGTTTCATACACAATAATGGGAAAGAACAGTTGAAAGCCTTTGATAGCAAAGCTGATGAGGGAGTATTCCTTGGATATTCTCAAATCAGTAGAGCTTTCAGAGTCTACAACAAGAAAACCCTTATTGTAGAGGAAACACCTCATGTTGTGTTTGATGAATCTATTCATGAGTTCAGTAATGAGAACTTAGTACCAGAAGAAATCACACAGAGGACAACCAAGCTGAGCCTAAAAGACAAAGACACTGAATTCATAGAAGTTGTCCAAGCCAACCTACCTGAAAAACTCCCATTGGAACAACAATCCTGAAGGCAACCTTCCTGAGGCAAATCTCACTGAAGGAAATGATGAACTGAATGATCAAATCCCAGTTCACATCCAGGTAACAACTAGTTAATGGGTCAAATAATCAAGGGGGAACTCAAAATGTTGAAAATGCCAATGTCCCTGACATTGAGGACAACACCCCTGATTATGATCCTGAATTAGATCCTGCATTCAATTATCCTGAATTTTATGATCAAAATGACTCAACTTCAGTAGAGGACAACTCTACTGAAGAGATCAGAACAAGAAGGACTTGGTTGTCTGACCATCCTACTGATCTAATACTTGGTGACCCAAGTATTGGAGTCAAAACAAGGAGATTTCATGGTGAAAGTGATCTTTTCTGTTGTTTCTTGTCAGAACAAGAACCAAGTGACATTGAAGAAGCACTTCAAGATGCCAATTGGATCACAGCCATGCAGGAAGAACTAAACCAATTCACCAGAAATGAGGTTTGGGAGCTGGTGGATAGACCTTCACATCAAGATGTTATTGGAACAAAGTGGGTGTTCAAGAACAAGAAGAATGAGAATGATGTGATTGTTAGAAACAAAGCAAGACTAGTGGCAAAAGGCTATTGCCAACATGAAGGCATTGACTATGATGAGACCTTTGCACCTGTGGCAAGGCTAGAAGCAATAAGGTTCTTTCTAGCCTATGCAGCCCACAAGAGGTTCAAAGTGTACCAAATGGATGTCAAGAGTGCCTTTCTGAATGTAGTCTTGAAAGAAGAAGTCTATGTGGAGCAACCACCTGGTTTTGAGGTTGGAAACCAAGTTTACAGACTGAAGAAGGCTCTATATGGACTCAAACAAGCCCCTAGGGCTTGGTATGATACACTGTCACAATTTCTCTTGGATCATGGATTCACCAAGGGAACTGTGGACATAACTCTCTTCAGAATCTCTGAAGGAGAGGACATCTTGCTTGTCCAAATTTATGTGGATGACATAATATTTGGATCCCCCAATGAAAAGCTGTGTGAGAAGGTGGAGGAGAAGCCAAACTTGAAAAAGAGGACTAAGGCCAGAGTGGTAAAAACAAGGAAAATGTCTCAAATCCCCTCAGAGGAGAAGTCAGGAGCTTCAGCTGAAATTGAAGAAGTTGTTGAAGAGGGAGTAAGTGTGCCTTCTGATCATTCAGAAGAGTTGAGACAGAAGTATAATGAGACTAGACAGAAGTCCAGAGGTGATAAGAGGATCAGGGAAGTTGTCCCTGAGAAGGATGGTGAAGGTAGTGGGAGCAGTAGGGCTAGCAAGAGAAGTGTCAAGCCTACTGATAAAGTGTTGGAGCTTCAGGAGGAAAGGTCTCTCCAACTTGCTCTAAGAGAGAGCAGAGCTGAAAGCAGGACCAAGTCCAAGTCAAGGACCAACTCATCTGGTTCTGGAACTCCAGAATCCAGGGTCCCTGAAGGTCAACCAATAGAGGCCAACATCCCTGAAATTCAGAACCCTGAGCCCAACTCCCCTGAAACCCACATAACCCCAACCAACCAACCAATCACCCCCATAAATCTTACAAAGAGATACTCTCCTGAAGGGAGTGTGCAAAGAAGTGGGATAGATGTGCTAGCTAATTTAGCAGTAGATGAGACAAGGATTCAATCACCCATTGATTCATCTATGCTCAACTACTCAAAGTTTCTAGAAGCTGCACTCCATGAGCCAACCCCGCCAATTAGTAAAGCCCCTTCAGATCTATTGCTCTCAAAAGCAATTGAAGTACCTTCAATTGCAACCAACCCTTCTGAAGCCAACATCCCTGAACTTAACCTTCCTGAAGCCACTTTAGGAGAACCCAGAGCCAACTCCCCTATAACCCAAAGTCCCCATTCAAGTGGAGAGGAGGAGGAGTATACTTATGAATGTATGCTCAGAGGAGGAGCCAAGGCTACTGTGGACAGTTTTTATCCACAACTTGCTGAATTTCCAAAAATTCAGAAGACATTTCATGACTTGAGAATGCTTGTTGATGTGAAGGACAAGACTATTATGGAAATTTCACAAGTCATCCAAGATAAAGGTGTAAACTGGTGGCAAGTGGAGGAGAGCAGATTGCTACACTTTGCTGGTGTGATGAAAACAAGATTCCTCATTGATGAGGAAGTTTTTGCAAAGTTAGTGGAGGATAAGATCAATGAGGAGAAGGAAAGGAAAGCTAAGGGCATCAAACACCCTGATAGTAGCTCAAATGATGATGATTCCCCTGATGATCCCTCAAACCCTTCAAACCCCAATCTTCCTGAAACCCCTCAAGCCAACCTCCCTGAATCTACTCAACCCAAGTCTTCTGTATCAGGCAGACTTTCAAACCCTTCTAGAACCTATCATAGGAAAGGCTCTGTATCTTCAGAGGTGTTGACCAAGGGTGGTAACACAACCAAAGACACATCTGCCAATGAAGGTTCTTCTGAACCCAAGGCACAGCCTAAAGATGTTGATGTTCCTATACTAGAGGCTGGTTTGGTTAAGGCCTATTCAGTGTCAGATGAGTTGGACACTGATCAGCCCTTAATCATTCAGGATGACTCAGTGGCTGTTGAAATAAGCACTGTGATCTCCCCACAACTGCCATCTTTGAACCTTGTTGAAGGTGGAGATGATGCAGGTTTAGGTGATGGAGTTGAAAAGGAGAAATTAGTAGAAAAACCAGAGGGAGTAGTAGATGAGAGAGATGTGGTGATCACTAGGATAGTGAGTGTACCACCAAATGAGGGTGATATAAGTGAGGAAGGGCAGGCTATTCTTGAAGTTAAATCTGAACTTCAGGAATCCCTTGATGAGAGGAGGCCTGTTCCTTTAAGTGAGGAAATTACTAATGAAGGAAGAAAAGAAATAGTTGAAAATGAGAAGAAGACTGCTAATGTATCAGAGTCTTATGAAAAAGAAATTGAGGGTGATAAGTGTGTTTTTACTGACTCTTTTGATTTATCTGACATTGCAGGTATAAGTTTTGAACAAATCTTTGCAGAAGATCTCTTAACAGATGCTCCCATTCATGTTGATTCTGGATCAGCACAAGCCCTACTTGGCTTGCAATCAACAAAATTGGATTCCTTGGCTCAACAAGTTCAATCAGCTCATGCAGAAACTTCTGGAGCATTAGATGAGCATGGAAGAACCTTGGCATCTGTGGAAATGAGGCTGACAGGCTCTGAGGGTGTGGTGTTACCCACATTAGAAGCAAGAATTGAAGGAGTGGAATCTGGTCTTCAAACCATTTCCACTGAAGTTCACAAAGCCAAAGTCAGTATGGAGAACATCTCAAAGGAGGTCAAAAAGGATCAAAAGCTGCTTAGAGACAATCACAATGCCAATGTTCAAGCCATCAGATTGACCATTAAGCAAGCTCTTGGCAAGAAGACAGCCCTGCAGAGGAAAAGAGCTGAAGAGCAAAGGCTAGCTATGGTGAAAGCAACTTCAGAAAAGTTTTCCCAAGAAGTGTTGGCCAACATTGTTGAAGGTGCAGTGGCCAACCTCACTGAGCTCCTTAAGGCCCAACTAGATGCATCTCTAAAAGCAACCATGGAGGAGGTTGTTCAACAAAAGATGAAGCCTGTTCTAGCTTTGCTTAGCTTGAGCAGTGACAGAATGCAGAACATACATGATGAAAATGTATACTTGTTGGAGGAGATGAAGTCTCTAACCCAAGCCCAGTCCTTGATGGCATCAACTATGAGTGAACTGAAGCCTGAATGTTTTGATGCTTCCAAAAAGGGGGAAAGGGAAAGAGCAAGGGCAAAAGGTGCCTTAGTGATTGGAAGCCCAGTGAAAGGGAAAGACAAAATTGCTGAAGGAAAAGGAAAGGAGCCAACAGTGCTGAACTTGGAAGAATTGGATGAAGAGGAACAGTTAGCACTTCCTTTGAAAAATTCAATAGCCTCAGCTCAAGAGGAAAGTGTGAGGTTACAGCAAAGACCAGGAGGTGAAGTGTCTGGTTTGGACAAAGATGCTGAAGGAGTCCAAACTAGAGGAAAGATCAAGAAGGCCCAAGGAAAGAAAAGAACAGCTGAGACATTTACTGATTTTCCCAACAGTCTTGATTTGCCTCCTGAATTCAGAATTGTTGATGATGAACCTATCTCCAAGAAGACCAAAGTTGCTGAAAAGGACAAGAATGTTGAAGTGTCCAAGATTGCTGAAAAAGACAAGTTTTCTGAGAAGGAAAAGTCTACTGAGACTAAGTCCACTGAAGGTGCCAAAGCTTCTGAAGATGTAGAGGAGCTGTATGAAGAAGGCTTTGGACCTGGACCTAAGAAGAAGAAAGTGGTGGTGCTAAATGATCCATCAAAACTGTTTCATGAAGGGTATGGCAAAGACCCTGAAACTCAACAGAAGCTGGCCAAGATGAGGGCCCAAGAGAAGATGGACTTGATGGATGAAGCACAAAGAGAAAGAGATAAAAGAAGAGCAGACTTCCAGAAGCCAAGAAGGAAGAGAGCAACTTTCAACAAGATGAAGCCACAGCTGTTGATCCCAATGGACACCAAATATCCTCACTTGGATAGATGGGTGCCAATTCAGCTGAATGACTCATGGGAGGAAGCCAAAAGGGAGTTTGTCTATGATCAATATGTCATTGACAGATGGAATGGAAGAGATGCCAACTCCACTTTTGTTGAGTTCATGATAGAGTATTACAGAGAGCTTTATCAACAACTACTTGCAGCTGCTGATATTGCAAGAATTGAACTCACAGCTCCCAAACCAATCATATACATGCCTCCAAAGCTTGAAGGATGGATTGACCAGGCAAGGATCCTGAAGGAATTTACTGAGATCCTCAAGCTGAACAAGATGGTTCTTGGACCCAAGGGAACAAACCAAGAAGCCATGGCCTTGAAAAGAAGAGTATGGGCACAATATGGGATGGTGCCACCTCCTGAGGATGATCTCTGAAATGGCTAAGTCTTCTGACCTTTTGGATGAAAAACTTATCTTACCTGAAGATATGTTTTAATTGGTCAACTATGCTGAAGTGTGGTCAAGACTGCTGATGTGGTGTGCTATGATAATCTGTTTGCTCTGATATGCATTAGTTGCTCTAATACAAGCATTTGTCTTGATATCCAGTATTCTGCTCTGATACTTGAAGATCCAAATTTTATTAAGTGTTTTGTTTTGCTCTGATACCCTAGATCTTATGTTTAGTATATGCTCTGAACAGTTGTAATGAAATGATTGATTGTAATAGTGTCTTGAATTCATGCTCTGATATGTTAATTTCAACTATCAACATGCCTGTAATGATTTTTATATGAATGATAGTTGAACTAACTTTGAATCAAGATACATGTTTGCAGAAATCTCTATATGCCTGTATTTGAAACCTATGTGCAACATGAACAGTAAGTACACTAACACATTGCTTTTCAGGATAATTGACCTTAGTCATGTCTTCTGAAGATAAATGTAATAGGTGTAGCTAAGTCACTTTTGCATAAGTTGTATAGGTTTTGGCATCATCAAAAAGGGGGAAATTGTTGGGAATAAAATGAGATATGTTTTGATCTAATACCAAAACCCCCTGAGACATGCCTAAGTCAAAGATGATTATGTTCTAAGAAAATTAGAACATATAGAATAAGGCTAGATGAGGAGCTAATATGTTAGGCAGCTCTTAATTAGTTAGATGCACAATTTGAGGGGGAACACATGCTTTGAAGTCCATCTAGACAAGTCCCCTCAAGGCTCAAACTCTGGAACAAATACTAAGTCTTTTGAAGACCAACTATGCTGATCAGGAGAGTTGTCCAGAGGAGTTGTCTCAGCACAGTTAAACCAGATCAAGTGTTCTGAAAGCTTTGAGGTCAACTATGCTGAAGAGTTAGAGACAACCACACCCTAAAGAACTACAATTCAACATGCTAAGATCACTTTCAAGAGAAGCAAAGGATAAGAACCATGTCATCTGGAAAAGAGCAAGCCAACCTTGCTGATAAGCAAGACTGCTGATATTGATAAGAAGTATTGTCCTATCATTGGAACAACCTTCAGAAGCCATGTCCAAGTCTTAATAAGAGAATCTTAAAGTCAGACATTGGGAAGAGTGCTGCAGAATGAAGACAAAGCTTATACAGCCGTTTATTTCCCAAATGAGGACATGTCACTATCAAGATTCTGTCCTCATAGTTGAAGAACTAAAAGAAGACATTTATGGACTTTTGAGGCTGCCTCTCTAACGGGAACATCCTTCAATTGTCTATAAATACAGAAGTGCGAAGACCATTTGAAAGCATCCAACAACCTCAACAGAATCCAACTTCACAAGAATTCTGAAGCTCATAGAACTTTCATAGCTTTCAAAGACTATCTTAGTCTTCATACACTTCTTCTAAGCTGAACTTAATTGTATACCCATACACAAGCTTAGAGAGATATCCTATCCTTATACACTGATCTTCATTGTAAAGGATATCTCATTAGTTGGAACCTTACTTCAACCCTTACCCCTTTCAAGAGTGAAAGTGAGAAGGTTGTAGTAGTAGAAGTGGTAGGAGCTGACTGTTGAGAGAAGAACAGTTCAGTTCTGAGTTGAGAAGAGGGTACTAGGACTCTAGACATCCTAGGGATCAATTCACCAAGGAGTGGTGTTATTGATCAAGTGCACCTTGGCACTATAAAACAAGTTAATTCCAAGAGTGAAGGAATTATCTTGTTCAATCAGGGAAAGTGGATGTAGGAGCTTGAGTCTCTGAACCACTATAAACTCTTGTGTTGATTTACATTTTAAGTACTTACATACATTCAACACTGCACACAAAACTGATCTTTCAAAGGTTAAACATTCAAAGACTGTGCAAAACCTATTTGGACAAGTTCCCTGAAAAACTGGACTGTATTGAATTGACTAAGTGAATTTCAGAAACTAAAGGAGTCTAAACTAAAAGGGCCAACCATTATTCCGCACATATAACTCTTTTAGATAGTTATTCAACTAAGTACTCAATAGTACTTAGTAGCTTGATTATCTTAGAAGAGTTAATCATCTTCAGCAGAGTTGTCCAAGACAACCTTGCTGAGCTCTGGTTTGATCAAAAGTTGAAAAGAATTGCATACAAGTGTATTCCCCCCCCCCCATACACTTGTTATATACTCCTTTCAGGACCAACAATATAGATCTTACCACATCCTTTGAGTTCATCCCCATTCTTCTTCTGGTTTGAACACCTGTAGACTGTTCACCAATGATTTGGTCTTGTGGATGATATTTCTGAATCCTTATGGAAAGAGTTTTCTGGAGATTATACAGATTTTCAGGATCTGTATTATCAAATGTTTCCTCTGGTGTGTCATCATTCTTCTCAACATTCTGAACCTGTTCAACATTTTCAGTATTGATTGGTACATTAATCAAGTCTGAAATGTCTTCAACTTCAATGCTTTTACCTGTAATGCTTGTATCATCATCAAAAACAACATTTACAGATTCTTGTACAATATTAGTCCTAAAGTTATAAATTTTATAGGCTTTGCTGTTTCTTGAGTAACCAAGAAACAAACCTTTATCACTCTTTATCCCTGTCATTCAAGATATAGCACACACAACCAAAAACATGGAAATATTTCAGGTTAGGCTTTCTATTGTTCAGAATTTCATATGGAGTTCTAGTAGAATCTGTTCTAATATAAACTCTATTAGCAATATGACAAGCAGTATTAAGAGCTTCTGCCCAAAATCTTTTGGATAAGTTCTTAGAACATAACATGACTCTAGCCATTTCTTGAAGTGTTCTATTCTTTCTTTCTGCTATGTCATTTTGTTGAGGAGTTTTAGGAGATGAAAACTCTTGGATTATACCTTTTGATTCACAAAACTCAGTAAAAGAACTGTTTTCAAATTCTCTTCCATGATCTGACCTGATTCTACATACTTTAGAATTAAAAACATTCTTAAATCTTTTATACAAAATTTTGAAAATGGAGAAAGTTTCAGATTTATCTTTTAAGAATTCAATCCATGTGAATCTAGAGTAGTCATCAACCACAACTAAAGAATACCTTTTACCTTCAATACTTTCTGTTTTCATAGGACCCATAAGATCCATGTGCAGTAATTCGAAGCAATGCTTGGTTGAGCAATGTCCCAACATTTTGTGAGACACTTTAATCTGTTTGCCTTTTTGACAAGGTCCACAAACCTTGTTATCTGAGAATTTCAGATCTGGTAAACTTGTAACAGCAATCTAACAAGTTTATCAAGTTGTCTATAGTTAGAATGTCCAAGTTTATGATGCCATAGAGTACTATCATCAACTTTAGCCTTATTGCAGATAAGTTCAGATTCAATGAGATAGCAATTATCAGCAGATCTGTTTCCCATCATGATACATTCAGAGTTTTTGTCTAGCACATAACATGAGTTCTTATCAAACTTAACATGCAAATCATCATCACATAATTGACTAATACTTATAAGATTGGCCAGTAATCCATCAACATGTAGAACATTGGATAACTTAGGAAAACCAGGAACATTCAATGTCCCTTTACCAATGATTTTTCCTTTTGATCCACCACCATAAGTGACATTACCACCATTGTAAACAGTATAATCAATGAGATAATCAATTTGACCTGTCATGTGTTTAGAACAGCCACTATCAAAGTACCATAATCTAGGTATACATGCTTTTAGAGACATATGAACAACATTACAAGATGTATTTTCTTTTGGAATCCATGCAGAACTATTACTATGTGATCTTGAATGTTGAGTCATTCCAGGCAATACATAATTTTTCAGATGGTTTTTCTTCTTCAAGCATTGAGGACTTTTATGACCCTTTTTGAAAAAGTAATGGCATATTACATCTTTTGCATTGATCTGAGTCTTAGCAGAAACACAAGGATTGTAATTTACTTCAACTTTTACAAACACAATAGGTTTCTTAAGTTCAGAATTTTTAGAATTCTTACCTTGGTAGCCAATACCTGTTCTTCTTGAGTTGTTGGTCATAAGAGAGTCTTCCAGTTTGTTCTTCCCTTCAGAAAATCTTGTGAAGCTTAGAGAGGCTTCCTTCAATCTCTCTTCAAGTTTAGATATCTCAACATCTTTTCTTGTTAATATACCTTCAAGCTTGGTAATTGAGTCTCTTAAATCAGAATTTTCAAAGTTCAGAGACTTAATTATGTGATTAAGTTTCTCAGTTTCAGAAGATATTTTGAACACATTTACATTGGTTAAAGGTTTTTCATAAGAATATTTCTTAAAATCAAGAACAGACACGTCTAGTCTTTCTTTGAGTTTAGAAATTTCTTTATCCTTCTTTGTTAAAAGACTTTCCAGTTTAAAAACAGTATTAGACAAGTCTTGAATGTCAGCATCTCTTCTGGATAGACCTGCTTTATTTGATGTACCTGTCTCATTAACAAAACTTGTGAAACAGTTAAATTCTGGTGCATTATTATTCAGTGATTTTTCAAATGATGGCTCATTTGTCCTCTCATCGTAATAATCATCCAGATCATCATCAAAAGTATCATCATATACAATTCTTGCAGAGAAAGCTTTTTCAAGGTCTTTTTCAGGATCATGATCAACATCAGACTCATCACTTAAAGTAGCACTGAAATTAAGTTTCTTTTTTAGTGTGGTGTTGGCACATTCATTAGCATAATGACCATATCCAGAACATGCATCACATTTAACATTTTTCCTATAATCTTGGTCAGACCTAAACCTGTTTCCTCTTTCTAATTGTCTAGAAGGATTAAAGTTGTTCTTCCTAATAGGCAATTGTTGAGTATTATTAATCTGAACCTTAGGTTGAATGTTATCCTTAAATCTATTGTTCTTGTTCCTCATGAATGTCTTAAATTGTTTAGTAATGAAAGCCATATAATCAGGATTGTTAAGGTATTCCTCAATATCATCTTCATTAGAATCAATTTTAGTAACATAAGGAGACTTTCCAGAACCTGATGATGCAGATGATGAGGCATCACCTTTGAAAACAAGCACTTTCTTTTCATTATCAGTCTTTTCAGAAATGTTCATCTCATAAGTTTTCAAAATACCAATCAATTCATTTTGACTTAACACATCAGTATCCTTAGCTTCTTCTATAGCACATATCTTAGGTTCAAAACGTTTAGGAACTGATCTAAGAATTTTATGTACTAACCTTTGATTTGATATTGGATCTTTAAGAGAATGAGCTTCATTTGAAATCTCATTCAACTTTTCGTTGTAAGATGAAATGGTTTCATCTTCTTTCATCCTCAGATTCTCGAACTTGGTTCCAAGCATACGTAGTCTGGTCCTTCGTACACTATCCGATCCTTCACAATGTTCTTGCAATCGATCCCATGCATCCTTCGATGAAATGCAGTTTGATATGATTTTGAAAATTGAGGCATCAATTGAGGTGAAGATTGCATTCAACGCCTTTGAATTGTAACTTACGGTTGTGATTTCTTCAGCCGTCCAGTCGAGCTCTCTCTTGATCCGAGCTTCATTGTCTTCATCCGCAGCGGTTCTTGGTTGAGTCCAACCAGCAAAAACACTCCTCCAGGCTCGTTCATCAATGGATTTGATGTACATTCTCATCTTTGGTTTCCAGAAAGCATAATTTGTGCCATCTAGAATCGGAGGCTTTAGTGCGGGTGAAAGTGTGTCAAGTAGTTGGCTCTGATACCAACTGAAAGTGTGTGTGCGTGCGAAATCAGAGATGTTGTCTGTTGTGTTGGCACAATCTAGACAACACTATGCAGCGGAAATTAAATTGCACGTAGTGAAAATGGAAGTATTCAAAATTTGCGTAGATTGTTCACTATATAAAAATATGTGAAACGAGTACAACCTCTTTGAGGTGTATAATTACACTACGAAAGTGTATAATGATTTACTAAGTTCTATGAAACTATCTTCCTCATAGATCTAATCACACAACCTAGTAAATAAGACTATGTTCTAACACACTACTATTCGGGTTTACAATAATGTGAAGAACTACAAGAAGAAACAAAGGTTTTCCTAACTAGAAGCGTATATAGCGTTCAATAGAGTAGTAGTCGATTTTAGCTTTTCTTCTTGTGTATCTTGTGTTGAGGGCAACTTCTGTATTTATAGGCTTCATCCACGAACTGCCATCAACTCCCATGATCATCTCAACCGTGAGATCATGCGGTTAGGAACTTCTCTCCACCACTCCTATAATTTAGGGACTTGTTATACCATGTCTAATAACTTCTCACTCCCACGCAGTGGCATGACTTGGTGTTGCCCACGTCTTCTAACTTTTCTGGGGACATCATTAGACAACAAGCGTAAGATAAGAGTTAGTGAGAAAAGGAAGGGCAAATTCTGATGTTGTCATAAGTGTTGGGAACATTACACCCAACACTCGGCTGTTAGTGTTGGATCATTAAACAAAACACGTATTTCAACATCAACAATATATATATATATATATATATATATATATATATATATTCCAGCAGCTCAAAAATTAGGGTTCTAGATTGACCAAAACATTGAACAACTAAATGATCCAACCGTCAAATTCACAGCAAAAAATTTATAATACATAATAGGGAATAATAATATAGGAATAATATATTTTAATTTAGTCCATATCTTTTGTATATATCTCTTTAATATGCTTGTTGTATTTACCGTAATTATCTCATTGTAAATACTTATATATAGTGATTATTTCTATCACCTCATTAATGGTGATCACATATATACATATTCTCACATGGTATCAGTCTGACTCAACGAAACCCTAATCTCTCTCTCTAAAGCCTCACCCTATATTCCCTCTTCCTCATGGCGCCACCGGACGTCACTCCCCCCACAAACCCTCTCAATGTCTTGGTCCATCTCTTGACCATCAAGTTGTCCTCTTCCAACTATCTGCTTTGGTGCAATCAGGTAGTTCCGGTACTGTCCAGCCATGATCTCATCTCTCATTCATGGCACGACACCCGCTCTGGCGAAGTCGATCACCACATATGGTGAATCGGCTCAAAACCCAACCTACATTGCTTGGTTTGAGAAGGATAAAAAGATCCTTAGTCTTCTTCTTTCCCCCCTCTCTAAAGAAGCCATGACCGAGGTCATCGGTTGTGATATCTCGCGCTCCATCTGGGTCGCACTCGAGGCAGCCTACAGTCACACCTCGGTCTCTCGCATTACTCAACTGCGGAATCAGCTCCTCTCCCTTCATCGTGGATCCACCTCCGTCGACGACTTCAGCAGGAAGTTTTGTGCTCACTGTGTTCAACTCGCCTCCATCGGTAAGCCTGTTGATGATGACGACAAGTGTCATTGGTTTCTTACCGGTCTCGGCCCCCAGTTCGCTGGTTTCTCTGACACTCGCATGGCTATGTCGCCCATGCCTGCCTTTCGAGATCTGATCAATCAGGCATTAAACTATGATCAGTTTACTCGCTCGATGGACTCCTCGTCTTCGCCCGTTCCAGCATTCTCTGATTCTACTCGCTCGGGTAAGCCTGCTCGCCCTGGCACTAAATCCCGTACCTTCTCTCCTCAGAATTCTAGTCGTCGGACGCCCACTGGATCCTCGGTTGGTGGCTCGACTCCTATTCGCATCCCTCCCACTAGCCAGATCTGCCGCCAATAGGGTCATTATGCGAATCGATGTCCGGACTGTTATGCTCGCCCTACCCCTTCTGTGGCCAACCTTGCTCATGCCCTTGATTCTCAGTGTCATGTCTCGCAACCTTCTGCTTCGGATTGGTTCCTTGATAGTGGTGCCTCCGCTCACATGATTCCTCGCTCGGCTGGCCTGGAGAATCCTCACCCATATTCTGGTAACGACAGTGTTATTGTTGCTAATGGCTCTACTATTCCGATCACTCATGTTGGGTCGTGTTTGGTCAATAAGGATGTTCGTTTGTTAGATGTGTTTGTCGTACCACATCTTACAAATAAATTGTTATCCATTAGTAAGCTTAGTTCGGACTTTCCTATTGATGTTTTGTTTACTAATGACTCATTTGTCATTCAGAATCAGGCGACCAAGCAACCCTTAGTGAGGGGTCAGCATAGTCGAGGACTCTATGCTCTGAAGCAGGGCACCCTAGCCTTGGTCGCCGCTTTACTGAGTTCGTCGCATAAGGCTTCATTTGAATGTTGCCACCGTAGATTAGGCCATGTTTCTATTTTTTTCGTTAAATTATTGAATAAATTGGGCTTATTCTCCCTTAGGTCTATGTTGGTCCTGAAAGAAGTATGGTACAAGTGTATGGGGGGGAATACACTTGTATATTCAAATATTTTTCAAATTAATCAAATCAGACCTTCAGCAACGTTGTATAACTTTCTTGAGATAATCAAACTACTAAGCACTATGAAGTACTCAGTTGAATAACTATCTAATTAAGTTATATATGTGGAATTATGGTTTGTCCCTATATATTTAAACTCCTTTTAATTCTGAGATCTTCTCTTGACACTTAAACTGTTTTCAGGGGACTTGTCCCAAACTAGTTTTACACAACTTGTGATGTTTGTCTTTTGAAGATAAGTTTGTGTGCAGTGTATGAATGTGTTACTTAAATGAAATATCTTGTAAGTAAATAACACGAAGAGTTTATAGTGGTTCAGAGACTCAAGCTCCTACATCCATTTTCCCTGACTTAACAGGATAATTCCTTCACTCTTGGAATTAGCTTATTTTATAGTGCCAAAGTGCACTGATCAACCACACTACTCCTTAGTGCCTTTATCCCTAGGAATTCAGAATCCTAGTACTCTCTCTCAACTCAGAACTAAACTGTTCTTCTCTTGACAATTAGTTCCTTATACTTCTACTACAACAATCCTCCTAACTTTCCTTGAAAGGTTTAAGGGTTGATGTTGGTTCCAACTAGGGTGAGATATCCTTTACAATTGAGATCTGTGTAAGGATAGGATATCTCTCTAAACTTTGTATGATTTACAATGAGGTTGAGCTTAGGTTTGGAAACTAAGAATGTTCTTAGAAAGCTTGAAGGCTTTTTGAGCTTGTAGTTTCCTTTGAATTGCAGGATAGTTGGATGCCTTCAAATGGTTTCCACACTTCTGTATATATAGAGCTCTGAGGTTATGTCCGTTAGAGAGACAACCTCAAAATGTCTATATTTTCTTTCCTTGAACTTTGCAACTGGAAGACAGATTCTTGAAAGTGACATGTCCTTAATTTGGGAAGTAAACGGCTGTGAGCTTCTTGTCTTTACTTTGATGTACTCTTCCCAATGTCTGACTTGAAGATTCACTTGATCAAACATGGACATCACTTCTGATCATTGGTTCCATGATAAGGACAACTTTCCTTATCAACTAGACAAGTCTGCTTATCAGTTTCAGTAGACATGACTTATCAGCAATGTTGACATAGCTCTCTTCAGATGACTTGGCTCCTTTACTTCACCGATCATCACTTGATGGTTCTTGAGCATTCATGCTTCCATATCAGTGATCTTGACCTCATCAGCACAGTTGGATTTTGCCTTAGAACATTTCAGGTTCAAGTGTGCTTGGTCAATCCTCCTGTACAACTCCTCTGAACTTTGTAAAGCACATCAACAGACTTGATCTTCTTGATGTGTTCCACTTATTTGATCATCAGGGAGGTTGTCTTTCTACTGAGCTGACTTGATCAGCACAGTGGTTAGTGAGCACTTTTAGCAGTCTTGGGATCAACTTGATTTTGAGCCTTGAGGGGACTTGATTCTTTTAATCTTCTAAGCATGTGTTCCCCCTCAACTAATGCATCTAAACCAATTATGAGCTACCTAACATACCAGCTTCTCAACTAGCCTGATCTATATGTTCCAACATTCCTGAAACATGCTCATTCAATTTGACTTATCTATTTGGCATGTCTTAAGGGGTTTTGGTATCTTAATCAAAATCTCATTTTATTCCCAACAATTTCCCCCTTTTTGATGATGTCAAAACCTATACAAAGGTGACTTGACTATACTATTACATATAACTTCAGTAGATGTGACTAAGTTCAAATTTCCTGAAAGAACATGTTAGTACAATCACAGTTTAAGTGCATATAGGTTAAGTCAGGCATGTTGAGACAATGAGATATTATCTCTTGAATAAAATGATTGGTTCTTCATTGATATAGCATTTAAACATTACAAGGCATGATGACAGTTAAAATCAACCAATCAGAGCATGTAATCAGAGCAGATACAAATTATAAGTAATTTCAGCAACCATGAGCAATCAAGGGGACAAGGAAACTTAGCAGTTTCAGAGATCTTCTTCAGGAGGTGGAACCATCCCATACTGTGCCCAAACCCTCTTCTTTAGGTCCATTGCCTCTTTGTTTGTTCCCTTTGGTCCAAGTTTCAGCTTCTCCATCTTAAGAATTTGGATGAATTCTTGGAGGATCTTGGACTGATCAATGTAGCCTTGTTGCTTTGGAGGCATGTAGATGATGGGACCAGGAGCTTTGAATTCCACTCTTGCTATATCTGCAGCAGCAAAGAGTTTCTGATAAAGCTCTCTATGGTTTTCATACATGAACTCAGTAAAGATGGATTCAATATCTTCATCCATCCATCTGCCTATGACATAGAAGTCATAAAAAAACTCCCTCTTAGCTTCCTCCCATTCATCATTCAGCTGGATTAGAACCCATTTGTCCAGATGTGGATACTTGGTGTCCATCTAAATCAGCACTTGTGGCTTCAACTTGTTGTATGATGCTCTCCTTCTCCTTAGCTTCTGAAAATTCTGTTTTCTTTTATCTCTTGCTCTGTTTGCTTCCATCAATTGCTCCATCTTCTCTTGAGCTCTCATCATGGATAATTTCTGCTGAGTTTCGGCATCCTTTCCAAAACCTTCTTCAAACAACTCGGAAAGATCATCAACAAGGACTAGTACTCTCTTCTTCTTTTCAGGGCTCTTGGCCACTTCTTCTTTAGTAGAGTCTTCAGCAGTTTTGATCCTCTTTGATGTGGGCTCTTCATTAGTTCTGAATTCGGCAGGCAAATCCATGTTATTGGGGAAATCAGTGAAGGTCTCTTCTCTTGCTCTTCATGGCTTTCTTGATCTTCCCCCTGACTTGGACATCTTCAACATCTTTGTCCAAGCCTGCTGATTCACCACCAGGCCTTTGTTGCCATCTTGCACCTTTTTCTTGTACTGAAGCCATAGAGTTTTTCAAAGCAATGGCTAGTTGCTCTTCTTCACTTAGATCTTCTATGTTCAGCACCTTTTTCCCTTTCCCTTTAGACTCCGGCATTTACTCATTTCCCTTGCTGCCTTCTCCTATCTTCAAGGCACCTTTGGCTCTTGCTCTTTCCCCCTTTTTGGCTTCATCAAAACATTGGGGCTCGAGATCACTCATAGTTGAAGCCAATAAGGACTGGGCCTGATTAAGGGATTTGATCTCCTCAAGCAAGTAGACATTCTCATCATGAATGTTCTGCATCCTGTCACTACTCATGCTAAGGAAAGCAAGAACAGACTTCATTTTTAGCTCAACAACCTCCTCCATGGTTGTTCTAAGGGATGCATCAAGGTTGTTCTTGAGAAGTTCAGTGAGGTTGGCCACTGCAGATTCAGAAATCTTGGCTGATGCTTCTTTCACCATAGCCAATCTCATCTCCTCTGCCCTTTTTTTTCTTCTAAAGAGCAGTCTTCTTTCCAAGTGCTTGCTTCACAACCAATCTTAAGGCTTTGACATTTTTGTTGTGATTGTCAAGGAGCAGCTTCTGATCCTTCTTCACTGCCTTGGTGAATGAGTTCATGCTCTTCTTTGCCTTCTGCACATCAGTGGAGATAGTTTGCAGTCCAAATTCAACACCACTGATTATTGCTTCAATTGTGGGTAGCACCACCTCTTCTGAACCATTGAGCCTCATCTCTACTAAGGCAAGTGTTCTGCTTTGTTCATCTAGAGTTTCAGCAGTTTGTGCATGGGCATTCTCCACTTGTTGGGCTAGGGTGTCCAACTTTCCTGAATGTTCCCCAAGACCCACTTTGGATAGGCTTTCATCAGCCAGGACAAATAAATGGTATCATAGTAGTGGTTTTAACGGACTTCTGTTTGTAGATTAGGAAGAAAAGACTTTAGGGGAAAGTCTTGTTTTCCAATTGAATAAATCCTTGAAGTTTGCTTGATTTTCAGTTTCTTTACTATCTTTGACATTTTTGCTATATCTGATTTTATCTGTCTTTAACCATGGAAACTAATGCTATCAAACTGCCTAAGTTTTTAGTTTCAGACTATGACTACTGGAAGCTTCGTATGGAGGAAATCTTTAGCTCCACTTATTATCTCATGGTGTTCGTCGTGAAAGAAGGACTGATCGTCACAATGACTACAAACACAGCTACTCTGGACCCGTCTAAAGCTGCAGGTGTATTGGTACCTAAACCCAGGTCAGAGCTTACTTCTGAAGAAATAAGACAGAACAACTTGGATAGCATAGCCAAGAAGTTCATTTTACATACACTACCTAATGAGTATCTAGGCAAGGTATTAAAATGCAAGACGGCTAAGGAAATGTGGGATAAAATTGTTGTCCTTTATGAAGGCACTAGCCTGATCAAGGAGAGTAAGCTATTTACTGCGGTCCAAAAGTTCGAATCATTCAAAATGAAACCTGGTGAATCTATTGACCAGTTAGATACTCGCTTTACGCGTATAATGAATGATCTTGAAGTTCTGGGTAAAAAATATACACCTAGGGAGATTAACTTCAGAATCCTTAAGTCTTTAGATGAGAGGTGGAAGATGGTCAAGATGATCATCAAGACCACTCAAGATATAGACACCTAGTCTGCTAAGACAACTTTTCAAACTATCAAAGCTCATGAATTCGAATTAGAAGAAGAAGATCCAGTAGTTAATAGTGATAGAGAGAAATCAACCTCTAAGAATGTTGCTTTCAACGCCTCTTCCTCTAGAAACTCTAGAACATCTAAGACTAAGTCCTCTAGCATAAAAGATGAGTTAGATAAGTCTGACCTTAGTCTTAAGGATCAGATAAGTTTGATGATTAAGAGGTTTGACAAGCTAAATAAGAGATATGGCAGGTACAAACGGTTCTATAAGGATTATAAGGGTTCCAATAACAAGGACTCTTCTGGGACCAGACGACACAGAAACTCTGAAAGAACGGATAAAGTCTCAAATGAGAACAGAAGAGGTAGGAACACAGGAGATAGGGAAGATAAACATTCCTCATATAGACGAGATAAGAAGCGGGATCACTCCCCAATTAAAAAGTCTACTAATGATCATTTATGTTACAAGTGTGATAAGCCAGGTCACTACATTTATGAGTGCCTTGACCATAGCTCAGAAGACAAAGAGGAAAGAAAAGCGAGGCGTGATCGAAGATATTCCAAGGGTAAGAAGGCAATGTTGGCACATGATGACTCTGAATCGGAATCGGACGAGTTGCCTTCGTCTTCCTCTGATTACCCTTCAAGCAATGAAAAGGAAACTCTTATTGCAGACGATGGACTGGCTATGATGGTAAAGATCGAACTTGAGGTATCTTCTGCCACTTCCTTTCGTTCGTGTGACAGTTCTGATTCTGACTTAAGTGACACTGATGATAGTGAAGTAGTGAGTAGTCTTCAACATTCCAATGGAGTGACTGAAGAAGACCTCCTACTCGCTAATAAAGCATTCATGGAAGTTAGTGATGAGAACATTTCTTTAAAACAAGAAATCATTAATCTTCGAGAAACTCAGTCTAAAATAGATCCTAATATAGCTCTCTTAAACAAACGCTTGACTGAAGAGTTGAATCAACTCAAACACAAGTATGCGTTAACAGACAAATTATATCAGGGTATGTTAAAGACCCAAGCTATTGAGACGAATGAATTCAGTGATTTAAAGAACATGTGCAAAAAGCTTGAAGAGCGCAATAAGTTCTTAGAGACTGAAGTATTAAATCTTGACCTTAAACTAGCTGGCATGATTAAATCTTCAAAGATTAATCAACAACTGTCAGATAGGTATAGGGCTACAGATGACAAGACAGGGTTGGGTGTTGATATGCCTAGCTCGTCTACTCAAGTCATTAAGAACCCCTACTGATGCTAGTTCTTTGCCAATTGATAAAGGCAAAAGACCAATGGAATACGATAACGGAACAAAACATAAAGGCAATGTACAAGTACATTCTATAAGCAATGTTCCAATTACCAAGAATGGTAAAAAAAAAAGGTTGTTAATAGACAAATACAGTTTAGACCAAGTCAGTAGAGGTTCACTAATCTGCCCAGAGCAGATCAGGTCAGGTACATGCAGAGGTATCCTCAGCAGACTAGACCTAGACAAGTACAGACTGGTTGGAACAAGCATGCCTAGACCTCCTTTCATAAGGCAGTCTCAGCTTTATTCAACTAAGCCTAGAAAGTTTGTCCCAAATTATCGTAATCAGCCTGTCTTATATCCTCCTCCTTTATCATATGATATTATCACTGAGGAAAGACCTAAACGAGTCTATAAACCGTATGGACCACAAGCCTTTAGACCCTATCAGAACTATCAAAGGCCACCTATGCCTACTCAAATTGAGGTTGAAACCAGACGAGGGTACTTCAGAAGAGTAGACCCAAGGACTGCTGATAGATCAGACAAGGTCAATAAAGTCTTGTTTTGCGATAGAAAGGGTAAGAAATTAAAGAGGTCCCATTTTTTTAAAAATCAAATGTACATTTGGATTCCTCTAAATGCTACTAACCCTCCAGGACCCCAATGAACAAAAGGGTACCTAAATTATTAAAATCATCATTGCAGGGTCGACTCGATCTTTACAAAAAGGGTGGTTCAGTGGGTGAGACTTCGTATATAGACAGTGGTTGTTCGCACCATATGACTGGTACTAAAGCTCTACTCACAAAGTACTGCGAACAAGAAGGACCTAAAGTAATCTTTGGTGATAGCTCCATGGCCACTACAAAAGGCTTCGGATATATTCGAAATGGTGATGTAAAGATACAGGACGTATCCTACGTTAAAGGTTTGAAGTATAACTTGCTTTCTGTTTCACAATTCTGTGACAGGGGATACAAAGTCCAATTTAAAAGTCGAAAATGTGAAATAATCGATAAAAGAACACATACTACTCTACTTGTCAGTGTCAGACAAGGCAGCGTCTACATAGGGAATTGGAATAGTTGTCCTAGGGATGTTTGCCTTCTTACTAAAAGTCCTAAAGAAATCATCCGGTTATGGCACAAACGTCTATATCATATGAACTTTAAGATTATTAATAAGATAGCAAGAGGCTATCTTGTTGAAGGTATTCCCAATGAGGTCTATTACAAGTCACAAGTGTGTGATGCATGCCAAAAAGGTAAACGGGTAAAGGGTTCTTTCAAATCAATTCCAATTCTCTCAACCAGTAGAATCTTAGAACTTCTACACATGGATCTTCATGGTCCTATTAAACCTCCAACATTGAATGGTAGGAGATACACCCTTGTTGTGGTTGATGATTACTCAAAATTCACTTGGGTAATCTTCTTGCACAAGAAGAGTGACACTCGGACTCAACTACCAGACTTGTTGAAGAGATTACAATTTGAGAAAGGACAGCCCATTATCAAGATTCGTAGTGATAAAGGGACTGAGTTCATTAATTCCTATATCAATGAATTTTGTTCTAAAAGTGATATTCAGCACTGGACTAGTGCAGCTAGGACTCCACAATAGAACGGAGTTGCTGAAAGAAGAAACCGGACTCTTAAAGAAGCTTGTAGATCCATGATAGCATAGTATAACACTCCACAAAAGTTTTGGGTTGAGGCGATCAAGACTGCTTGTCACACCCAGAATAGAAGTGCTATCAACAAGGTACATGGTAAGACACCTTATAAGGTATGGAAGGGTAGAAAACCTCGAGTATCGTATTTTCATATATTTGGATGCAAATGCTTCATCCACAACAATGGGAAGAGTAAGTTAAATGTTTTTGATGCTAAAGCAGATGAGGAGATGTTAAAAGGACACTCCTCTACTAGCAAGGCATTCAGAGTATTCAATTACTCTACTCTTTGTGTGGAAGAAACACCACATGTTGTTTTCGATGAATCTATACAGGACTCGTCTACCCACCAGATCAGTAAGAAAGTAAGTGAGTTAAAGCTTCAATCTGACGACAAAATAGAAGTGTACGAATCTGTACAAGCCTACAATTCATTTTTGAATATTCTTCATGATTCTGAAGATGAGGTGAAGGTAAGTGACAAAGGTAAGTCTACTAGACCAGTTGACATGCCTGCTCTAGTTGACTCGTCTCCTCTAAATAAATCTGCTAGTATAGATGATGTAGATATGCATGATACTGTAAATGATTTACATGATGAAAGTATGCCTGTTAAAACTAGAAAGACTTGGAAATCAGCCCATTCAACTGATCTTATATTATGTGATTCCAGTAAGGGTGTCAAGACTAGATGACAACTCTTTGAATCGCAAGAAGGGACTAATCCATCTCTCTTTTGCTGGTGCTATTTCCTCTCTTCTATTGAGCCTAAAACTGTTAAAGAAGTCTTGGCTGATAGCAATTGGATAATGACCATGCAAGAGAAGTTGAATCAGTAATGGCAAATCATATATTTTACACTGATCTGAGTTTTAGCAGAAACGCAAGGGTTGTAATTCACTTCAACTTTTACAAACGTAATAGGTTTCATATTTTCAGAAAATTTGGAATTTTTACCTTAATAGTCAATACCTGTTTTCCTTGAGTTGTTAGCCATTAGAGACTCTTCCAGTTTCATCTTTCATTCAGAAAATCTTTTAAAACTCAGTGTTGGGAATAAAATGAGATATGTTTTGATTCAATACCAAAACCCCCTGAGACATGCCTAAGTCAAGTTGAGTATGTTCTAGAGATGTTAGAACATATAGAATAAGGGCTAGATGAGAAGCTGGTATGTTAGGCAGCTCTTAATTTAATAGATGCATAATTTGAGGGGGAACCTATGCTTTGAAGTTTATCAAGATCAAGTCCCCTCAAGGCTCAAATTCTGGAACAAACTCTAAGTCTCTTGAAGAACAACTATGCTGATCAGGAGAGTTGTCCAGAAGAGTTGTCTCAGCACAATTCATAAAGATCAAAGGTTCTGAAAGCCTGAGGTCAACTATGCTGAAGAATTAGAGACAACCACACCCTAAAGAACTACAATTCATCATGCTAAGATCACCTTGAAGTGAAGGAAAGGGTAAAAGCCAAGTCATCTGAAGAAGAGTAAGTCAGCCTTGCTGATAAGCAAGACTACTGATAGTGATAAGGAGAGTTGTCCATTTGATAAGGAATGTTGTCCTATCATTGGAACAACCTTCAGAAGCCATGTCCAAGTCCTAACAAGAGAATCTTAAAGTCAGATATTGGGAAGAGTGCTGCAGAATAAAGACAAAGCTTAAACAGCCGTTTATTTCCCAAATGAGGACATGTCACTATCAAGATTCTGTCTTCAAAGTTGAAGAACTAAAAGAAGACATTTATGGACATTTGAGGCTGCCTCTCCAACGGGCAAATCCTTCAATTGTCTATAAATACAGAAGTGTGAAGACCATTTGAAAGCATCCAACTACATCAACTATTCTAAAGCTCAAAGCTCATAGAACTTTCAAAGCTTTCAAAGACTATCTTAGTCTTCAAACACTTCATCTAAGCTGACTACATTGTATATCCATACACAAGCTTAGAGAGATATCCTATCCTTATACACTGATCTTCATTGTAAAGGATATCTCATTAGTTGGAACCTTACTTCAACCCTTACCCCTTTCAAGAGTGAAAGTGAGAAGGTTGTAGTAGTAGAAGTGGTAGGAGCTGACTGTTGAGAGAAGAACAGTTCATTTCTGAGTTGAGAAGAGGGTACTAGGACTCTAGACATCCTAGGGATCAATTCACCAAGGAGTGGTGTTATTGATCAAGTGCACCTTGGCACTATAAAACAAGTTAATTCCAAGAGTGAAGGAATTATCCTGTTCAATCAGGGAAAGTGGATGTAGGAGCTTGAGTCTCTGAACCACTATAAACTCTTGTGTTGATTTACTTTTTCAAGTACTTTCATACATTCAACACTGCACACAAAACTGATCTTTCAAAGAATACATATTCAAAGACTGTGCAAAACCTATTTGGACAAGTTCCCTGAAGACCGGACTGTATTGAATTGACTAAGTGATTTCAGAAACTAAAGGAGTCTAAACTAAAAGGGCCAACCACTATTCCGCACATATAACTCCCCTAGATAGTTATTCAACTAAGTACTCAATAGTACTTAGTAGTCTGATTATCTTAGAAGAGTTTTTTTTTTTATTACAAGTTAAATACCCATCCCTTTTCCCCTCCCCATGACTCGAACCCAGGACCTAAGGCCTAGGTAGTGGTGCTCTAACCACTTGAGCTATCCCACTTTGTCTTAGAAGAGTTAATCATCTTCAGCAGAGTTGTCCAAGACAACCTTGCTGAGCTCTGGTTTGATCATAGTCAAAAAGAATTTGAATACAAGTGTATTCTCCCCCCCCCCCCATACACTTGTTATACACTCCTTTCAGGATCAACACTCAGTGAGGCTTCTTTCAACCTGTTTTCAAGTTTAGAGATTTCAACATCCTTCCTTGTCAGAATGCCTTCAAGCTTGATAATAAATCTTCTAAAGTCAGAGTTTTAAAAATTTAGAGACTTAATTATATGATTGAGTTTCTCAGTTTCAGAATATGTCTTAAAAACTTTTTCATTTGTTAAAGGGTTTTCATAAGAATATTTCTTAAAATCAAGAACATACACTTCTATTCTTTGAGTTTATAAATTTCTTTATCCCTCTTTGTTAAAAGCTTTTCTAGTTTAGAAACTGTTTTAGATAAGTCTTGAATATCAACATCACTTCTGGATAGTCCTGCTTTACTTGAGGTACCTGTTTCTGAGACAGAACTTGTGAAACAATTAAATTTTGGAGTACTATTACTCAGTGATTCTCCAAATGATGGCTCATTTTTCCTTAAATCGTAATAATCATTCAGATCATCATCAAAAGTATCATCATATTCAATTCTTGCATAAAAAGTTTTTCAATATCTTTTTCAGGATCATTCTCAACATCATACTCATCACTTAAAGTAGCACTAAAATTAAGCTTTTTTTAGTAAGGTGTTGGCACATTCATTAGCATAATAACCATATCCAGAACATGCATCACATTTAACATTCTTCATATATTCTTGATCAGATCTAAACTTGCTACCTCTCTCCAATTGTCTGGATTGATTGAAATTATTCTTCCTAACAGGCAATTGTTGATTGTTATTAATCTGAACCTTTGGTTGAATATTATCTTTAAACTTGTTGTTCTTGTTCCTTAAGAAGGTTTTGAACTGTTTAGTAATAAAATCCATGTAATTAGAATTGTTGAAACATTTCTCAATTTCATCTTCATCAGATTCGATTTCAATAACATAAGGAGACTTTTCAGAACCTGACTCAAGACATCATTATCATTATTTTGACTCAAGACATCAATATCTTTAGCTTCTTTTATAACACATATCTTAGGATCAAAACATTTAGGGACAGGTCTAAGAATTTTATGTACTAACCTTGTATTGGATATTGGATCTCCAAGAGAGTGATCTTCATGTGAAATTCCAGTCAACCTTTCATTGTGAGATGAAATGGTTTCATCATCTTTCATCCTCAAATTCTCAAATTTGGTTCCAAGCATACGAAGTCTGGTCCTTCGTACACTGTCCGATCCTTCATAATGTTCTTGAAGTCGATCCCATGCATCCTTCGAATATATGCAATTTGAGATGATTTTGAACATTGAGGCATCAGATGAGGTGAAGATAGCATTTAATGCCTTTGAGTTATAATTGGCAGCAGTGATTTCATCATTTGTCCAGTCGAGCTCTCTCTTGATCCCACCTTCATTATCTTCATCTGCCGTGGTTCTTGGTTGAGTCCAACCAGCAAGAACACTCTTCCAGGCTCGTTCATCAATGGATTTAATGTAGATTCTCATCTTTGGTTTCCAGAAGGCATAGTTCGTGCCATCTAGAATAGAAGGCTTTAGTGCGGGTGAAAGTGGATACTCCATTTTAAAATTACACACTCTAAGCAGAATTTCTACTTAGTGTATCAAGTAGTTGACTCTGATACCAACTGAAAGTGTGTGTGCGTGCGAAATCATAGGTGTTGTCAGTTGTGTTGGCACTATCCTGACAACATTAAGCAACGGAAATTAAAATGCACTTTGGAAAATTGAAGTATTCAAAATTTGCGTATATTATAAAATAATTTACGCTGTTCACTGTATAAAATATGTGAAACGGATTTCAACCTCTTAGAGGTGTACAATTACACTTCGAATGAGTGTATACGATTTACTAGAACCTATGAAACTATCTCCCTAATAGATTTATGCATAAAACTCTAGTAAATAAGACTATGATCAACACACTATTATTCGGGTTTACAATAGTATATTAATCTACAAGAAGAAACAATAATATTCCTAACTAGAAGCGTATACGCATTCTATAGACTAGTAATCAAGATTTAGCATTTCTTCTTGTATATCTTATGTTGAGGCAGCTACGGTATTTATAAGTATCATGGGCTAACTGCCTTCAACTCCTATGATCATCACAACCGTGAGATCAAGCGGTTATGGAACTTCTCTTCACATCTCCTTGAATGTAGGAATTTGCTATATTATGCCTAGTAACTTCTCACTCCTATACAACTGCGTGACCTGGTGTTGCCCACGTCTTCTAACTGCATTAGGGACATTACTAAACAACAAGTGTAAGATCGGAGTTAGTGAGAGAAGGAAGGACAAATTTTGATGTTGTCATAAGTGTTGGGAACATTAGTTACAACACTTGGATGTAAGTGTTAGATCATTATACAGAACACTTATTTCAACATCAACAGATATATGTTCTCATTTTTATTTATTAATTTAATTTAGCAGTAGGACGATGCATTGCAATTTTAATTTGCATAGAGTAAACACATTAATATGAAGTGTAATCATATAAAAAAATTATATATTGAATCAACGATCAAATAATATCTTAAATATTTTTTTGTTGTAAAATATGACGAAGTCTTTGTTACCATAAAAGACTCGAAGAGTTTTATATCAATTTTGACAACGACTTCTAAAACCCGTAGGGCATGTTTGTTTTGGGATGTTGAGTAGGATAGGATGTAATTTTATGTCAAATCAATAATGTAAAAATGAGTGATGTTATATTATTATACTCCCTCCGTCCCAGGATTACTTGCACGGTTTGACCGGCACGTTGTTTTAGAAAAATGAATTTAGTGGTTGGTGACGTAAGATAAAGGAGGGGTATTTTAGGTAATTTGGTGAGGTGTAAAGTGAATATGATGAGGTGTAAAGTAAAATGTATGTAAAAAGGTGGTGGCAATTTTGAAAATAAAATGATGTTGGAAGGGTATTAATTTTGTGGGGTATTTCCATATTAAGAGTGTGCAAGTAATTTTGGGACCTCCAAATAAGGAAAGTGTGCAAGTAATCACGGGACGGAGGGAGTATTAATTATTTGAGAAGTATAGTACTGATTGAATGGTTTGGGTAATTATTAGATGGTGAAATTATTATAAAATGATTTTAAATTATACGAGGGTGCAAATAAAATAAATAAATAAATTTACGTTAAACATAATTAATTTTGGACTTCTATGTACATGTTAATTTAGAAACTTTTATCTATAGGTTCATGCTAATATATATATATAAAAGTGTGTAATTAGATCATAAAAGTGTGAATTATACAACTCAATAACCTTATTTATCCAATCATAAGTAGGGGTGTAAGTAAGTTGAGCCAACTCGCGAGCTACTCGTGCTCAACTCGGAAAAAGATCGAAATCGACTCAAAGTTAATCGAGTCGAGTTTCGAGCTACTCGAGTAGCTACCGAGTTAGAGCTCATAAATACTCGGCTCGAAAGGCTCGCGAGCCTAATCGAGTTTGAACAATATTTACTATTTTTCCATTAATATATAATTTATATTTATATACAGATAAGATAGCTCGAGTCGAGCTCGAGTTTATTTAAAAAAATACATATTTTATTATTAATTTTGAATATTATATAGGTACCGAGTCGAGCCAAGATCGAGTTTATCGAGTCGAGCTCGATCATGAAATTTTAGGCTCGTCTAGTCGAGTTTAAAATTTATTCGGTTGAGTGCGAGTTTGAATTTATTATGAGGTAAGAGAAAAATATAAAATGGTGTCAAGTGTGATTTTCAAGAAAATAATATATTGATAAGATGTATTAGTAAGATATATAGATATATTTAGGGATGGATTTGGTTGGATGGTGAAATCCAGATATTAAATCTCGAACTAGAACAAGACGGGGGACGTTACGTTCCACGTCCGGACGGATGAGTCCCAAAACAAACATGCCCGTACGTATTTGCTTGAAATAGCGTGACAGGGGAGGTATTTTAGGTATTCTTCCAAAACCCATATTTTCTTGAAGGGTTGCACTCTTGTGTACCAGTTACATGTATTTAACTGGATCCAATAACCCATTATAAATAACACATTACTTATTTACTATATTCAATCCAATAACCCATTACAAATAACACATGGTCCATTTACTATATTCAATCCAATAACCCATTACAAATAACATATGACTCATTTACTATATCAATTTAGCACATAGATTTTTCATGAACTTTTATTTTACTTCAATTAATATTTTTTTTAATTTTATCATTAAAAAATAATGTTCCATTAATTTTTTAAAATTTAATTTTTTTTATTTTACTCCCATTGATATTTATATTTCTCTTTTTAATATTATTTTTTAAATTTATTTTTCTTCCTATTTATCATTTGTGTTTCAAATGATAATTTTTTTCACGTACTTTCTTTTTATGCCACTTTAATTAATTGGTGTATAATTTTCACTTTATCCTTTCAAAATTTTACTTCATTCCTTACAAATTTCACTTCGTTTTACATTGTTTAATTGTTTTTTTCATTCGAACTTTCATTTTTTAATCACTTTATTTTAGTTTTTTATGAATATAATTTTTAGTTTATAAGTGTTATGATAACAATTGATAAGTATTATGGTATATTATTAGTTAATATGCAGTATTGTACGTATTAGTTCATATACAATATAATATTTTAGTTTATATTGGTACAAGTTCTAATGTTTTCGAGTTCACATACTTTATGATACTAGTCCAAATATAGTGTAGTATGAGTTCACATATTGTATAGTATTAGTTCACATACTCTATAGTACTAGTTCAAATATAGTATAGTATTAATTCACATATTGTATAGTATTAGTTCATATATTAAATAATATTTTTATACCACATTAATCTCTAGTATTATACAATATATTAATTAGTATTATACCATAGGCGTACTAATACTATATCGTATTTAAACTAATATTATATTTAACAAAAATTACATAACTTAACAAATTCATAATTCCAGGCATACCATGCAAATTAATACATCAATATTAAAATATTGATATTAACTAACTAGTAAGAAGAACAAAAGTGAAAATGAATCACACTGAACACACAATTCAATTAATAGATACGATCACACTCAATAAACATATGAATGCATCAACACGGCGATGACCACATAGAAAATAATAAACCTGATGCAATATTATGTTGGTTTCTTCCTCAATTCTCCACTCATATTTCTAAATATAAATTTTATTTTTCAATTAGATTATGTTATTAATTAGTCTTAAAAAATAATCTACAACTTTAAAAAATTTGTAACAAATCAAATATCATTGTAGAAATAATGAAGACATAACAAAATAATCTTAGTTATTATAAATCAGAGTAAAGCTAGAAAGTTAGCATGTCATATTCATACATTTATACCCAAATTAGAAAAAATTTGAATTTTTTTAGTTTGGTTTTTTTTCGATTTTTTTTGTAATTTTTTTTCTAAATTTTGGTCATTTTTTGAAAAAAAAAAAAACTGAAATTTTTATTTCATAATTTTATTTTTGAGTTTCATATGTTTTTATATTTAATTTTTTAAAGTTAAAAAATGGAATAGTATTTGACTTCGTAGTGATTCATTGGTGACTCGATAGTCGGTGTATAATTATAATTTTAATGAGTTGTATTTTAATTTAATTGATAAAATGGTAATATAGTATTTTACATGTATTTTTCTTTTAAAAAATTGGGGGTGAAATTAATAAAAAAGAAGGTAAATAACTAATAATACATGTAAAAAAATTGGATTTAGTTACATGTATGTAACTTATATACATAAGTGCCTAAAAGAAGGTAGTGTGGTGGTACACACAAGTATTTGTCTTTCTTGAAATGATGTGATATATTTTTATCACGGAAAAAATAGTAGGCATCGTCATTCTTTATACTAAAAAAATATATATATATATATTATATGTGTAGAGACGGACCCATGTAGGGCTCAAGGGCCCCTCCACTGATTTTTTATTTATATATATATATATATTTCTTCCGTTTTTTTTTTATTATTTGTACACTTTTTTTTATTGAAACGTTTCAAGATTTTTTGCACACTTATAATACGCAAATAATCTATAAAATTAATATTTTTACTACATTATTTTATTTTCAAAATTATCACTCATTTTTGGTTCTCTACACCTCACTAAATTATCTTTAAACCTCACTAAATCACCCAAAATACTCTCCTACATTATTTTATTTTTAAAGTTGTCACTCATTTTGGGTTTACATTCTTCCGTACACCTCACTATATCACCTTTAAACCACACTAAATCAATTAAAATGCTTCTCATTTATTTGACCTCACACCTCACTAAATTCTCTTTAAATCTCATGTAGGTCCCTAAAGTTGAGTTAATAACGAGTAAGCTAGTGAAAATGTCTAGAGGGGGGGTGAATAGACTTTTCAAAATTCTATCGAAATATCAGAATACAATATGCGGAATACGAAATTAACAATGAGCCCAATTCAAGTTTATACTCAACTTCTTAATTCGAGAACTCTGTTCTATACTCAACTTGTCTAGTTCAGTTACGTATGTAAACAATTAAACAGTTAAGCAATTAAAACAGTAAACAACACAAACAATTTATAGTGGTTCGACAACTTGTCTACATCCACTCTCACAAACCCAGTTGTGATGTTTCCACTAAACTCTTCCAATCGAGTACAAGTGTATATTCCTGTCTTTTAAGTCCCAAGAAGAAGACTTAGATCTTCTAAGACTATACCTCCAGATATGTCTATGATCTTACTAGAAATTTAACAAGTATCTAGCAACTTGATAAAACAACAAAACTAAAAACTTCTCTGATCTTCAGTAGTAGCCTTTTGAATTCTTCACTTGTCTTCTGGCTTCTTTCTGAATCTTCAATCTCTGCGAGTAATCTTCAATATATCTTCAGTATGTAGCTTCAGTATGCGTAGTTGCAGTAGTCTTTAAATGATTACCATTATGAAGTATTTATAAACTTCAATCATCAAGAACTTAGGTAGTTGTAACCAACTCTTCTTGAAAACTAACTTCAACTGAATCTTCTTATCCTTCCACGCGTTTCTTGTTATGAATTAGTTACTCCATAACTAACTCCTTCATCCTTATCTTTATACGCGCTTCATTTAGACTTTTAAGTTTGACTTGTCTTCTGTAGACTAGTATGTACTTGTCTTGTCTTGTAATCCACCTGTCTTCTAAAGTAGTAGACTTCAACTCTTCTTGTCTGATCTTCCCATGTGATCTTCAATAGTAGACTACACTAATCCATCAAGACTTGTTACATTACTTTAAGCTTTTATAATACAAGCTTAGTCAACTTAGAATCTATACAATCAAACTAATCTATTACATTCAAAACCATGAGCTCTATACAACATTTATCCATAACTCAATAACAATCTAACAAATACAAATAGCATATATGAAGTATAAACAATGTACAAATTTATAAGTACTTTATCTTTTCATGTGAACTCTACTGGTCTTGCTCAAGATGACTTAACTCAACTAGACTAGATCAGTCAACACTTAGAAAATATTCAAACTACTTTTGGCTTATCAAAACTTCATCTTATCTTTTCATCATGTAGGACTTGTCTTAGGATTCATATCCCAACATCTCACATCACTCAAAATAATACTCACTTATTTGACTCCACACATCACTAAAAATTCACATTTCTTAAAAAATGAGTTTGTTAAGATATGCAAATCATCACGAGATAGGGGAGGTATATTTTAAGTTCTACATTTGTCTACATAACAAAAGTCATTAAATTTAAATTAATAAAATGAGGTTTATTGAAAATTTTATAATAAATTTTTGTTTGTAAATATAATGGTACAAAATTATTTTGTATTTATAGTAATGCGGATTGGGCCCCAGTCTAAAATTCCTACATCCGTTGCTGTATATATGATAATATATAGTTGCAAATATTGCAATAATTAAATATTGTATCATTTAAGAACCAAATACTGTATCACGATCTCTATAAGTCTCAAACTTCAAACTTCTTGATTTGATTCATATTAACTCGTTTTCCTGAGCTTGTCATAGGACACTTCCATTCAGGAAACTTAGGAACCAAAATGTTGAAATTTGCACCAGCAGAAATCCTTAAGATTAAGTGCCACAACATTCTGTGTTGTCCTTCCATGAATCTGTCAAACAAAGAATATAGTTCATCTTGTCCTTCAGCATCTCAAAATTTCCTTATAATCCAGTGATCAAGTTCCCATTGACTCTTCACTTCAATCCATTCAGCTCGATGCTCATTATCTATGAAGTGATCAATGAACTTGTCTTCTATCAGATCTTCATCAGCCTTCAGTTCCTGCAATCTCTCAATATGCTTACCAATTTTATTTTTGCTTGCATAGTGAGTCTCATCATTTGGATCAGTAGACTTCTGTTTCTTCTTAGCTATTGCAGTAGGCTCTTCAATAACTAACTTCCTCTTAACTTTTCTGGTCTGAATCTCAGCTTCAGGAGACGCAATATTTTTGCCTTTTGCTAACTTCAGCTCATCTGCTCTTACCTTCTCAAGTTCAGCAGTCTTGACCAACTTTCTCTTAGGTCTTCTGAGCTCTTGTATTGCTTCAGCAGCCTCCTTAGCTTCTGGTTCAGCAGACTTCTCAATAATACTTGACTCTTCCCCCTTTTTGGCTTCATCAGTAGCCTTAAGAGTGAAAAGACTAGTAAATCGAGTCATTTCTTCTTTTACAGCTTCCTTCATAGCTTCAGTAGCTTTTTCAATCTGCTTTTGATGAGAACTGTCTTGACTCAACTTGTCCAGTTTGGTTGCCACCAACTCCAGCTTTTGTGTAGACAAGTTCAACTCATTTTTGAAATGTGTTGCAGTCAAACGCAGCTTCCTGTTCTCTTCAGTCATAGCACTGATAATCTCTTTAGCTTGTGCTAACTGATCATAAGCTTCCTTTCTCTGAACATCAGCTACTTCAATTTTGGCTCTATAGACTCGTTCCATTTTCTTGGATTCAGTAGCTAGAACACGAGCAAAATCAACTGAGCTTTTCTCCGAATATTCAACTTGATTCTGGAGAAATCCTTCGATCTGTTTAAACATCTCTTGCCTGAAGTCGTTGTCCAACTGATTGACTTCATTCAAGATCATCTCTTTTGAACTTGTCACAAGGACACTGTTCTGTTCAACAAGAGTCTTCTTAAGTTCAGTTTTGAGAAAATCATCAATAGTTGACTTGATGACAGATTTCAAATCTTCTTTCAACTCATCTATCGAGGCGACTGGAATAGCTTGAGACGACTGTGCTTCGATCAGTTCATCCTCATTGAACATGACAGCCTCAATAAATTCATCATCCTCTTTTCCAAAGTTGAAAGAATTAGCTTCTTCAGAACATTCAGCATCGACTTCATCTGAACCATCTTCTGTCTCCAAAATTTGTTCTGAAGTCTGAACAACAATATTAGCAATGTCTGGCTTGATCTCGTCCTCCACCAGATCAGTCTGGGTTCCAACATCGAACGAGAACTCATCTTCTATAACACCATCTGGAATACTCAACAATCTTTTAACTAGATCAACCAAGGCCTTGCGAGGGAACAGTTCGAAGTGATCCTTAACTCCACTGTTTTCTTTTTGTTCCATCTCCCAATCCATGAAGTTGGAGATTCCGCCCATGCCTTGAATGACTTCAAAAAGATCATCCGTAGAAGATTTCTTCAGAGCAAACCAAGTGTAAATCCGCACGAGCTTCTCAAACTGTTCTGAAGCAGTGTCGATGTCAAGAGTCGAGAGCTGCTTCTTCAGATTCCTGGATACACGAGCACGAATTCTCTTCTCTCGCAGACACATCGGATAATACACTAGGGATTCAAATCTAACATCAGACGGGTCCTGAGTAGATGGGGTCTCTAACTCAGTTGTTGCAGTGGCAACTGGCGTCTTGTCTGAAGTAGATGGGTTGGAGGGTTCAACATATTCTGTTGAGGGTAAAGAAGAAGTTTGGACTGTGGTTTCTTGGGGCTTTGATAAGGCTAGGTTTGGTGTGACAACTGTAGAAGTATCAGTTGTATCTTGTATGGGAGTGATTTGGGGATGACTGGCTCTAAGCGGTAATGCCGCCAGTACTTGTGAGGTTGAGGGTAAAGGACGAGGCCTAGATCGGTGTGATCTAGCCTTGGTTCGAACAGAGGAGAGGGAGAGAGAGGGAATTGACAAAGACTGTGAAGAAGAACCAACCTGGTAACTCGTCTCTTCTGGTGGAGGTGGAGTACCAATTCTCACAATCCTGAGAACTTGAGTAGATTGATCATCAGTCTCCTTCTCTTCAACAACATCCTTGTCTGAATGAGTTTCTTCCGAATCACCACCACTTGACTCAGCTTTCGCAGGAGCCTCTGATTCTTCATCATCGGACTCATCTTCTGAGGAGCTAGATGAGTTGCCATAGGGTAAGGCGTCTGAGTCGTCTACCTGAACACGTCTTGGGGCAGCTGTCCTTGCAGCAGCTTGCTTCCTCTGGGCTTCCGATTTCAGATAAAATTTGAGAGGATGGACGGGTTTACCTTTACTCCAATCCGACTTGTTTGGTAACAACAAGGGGAGTAGGATACTCAACTTGTTGCCATATCCAACAGTATGTGACACCACCCAACTACTAGAGTCGGTATCAACACGAACACTCTTCTCAAAGTACATCATTCGATCGGCTATCAGTTTGAACCAATTGCCCTCCGTGATTCCGTCAAAAATAGCTGCCATTACCCTTGTCTTGGCTTGAGTGACCGCGTCAAACGAACCAGTGGCACATAGAAGCATCTTACTTGCTATGTCCAGAAGGGTGCGATACTTCTCCAATAACTCGGCCTTCTTAACCGCAGGGGCCTTGCCGTCTGACTTGAGCTTCATCTTCCTTCCACAAAAGATGCTCAAATATCTCATCTCTTGTCCAGTGGCATAGTTCTCCACATCAATCGTTCCGATGGGCAGCCTTAAATGCCTGAAAAGCACCTCACGAGTGAGTTCAACTCGACTCGTTCCTATGAAAGATTCAATTTCATCTCCTCGTCTTGTGGCGTTGGCATAGAACATCAACACCTCTTCCTCCAAGACGACTTGAGGAAACGCCTCCAGATAAGGCTTCAATCCACAACGCGAGCACTTATCAAGGATCTCCTGATTTCCAGCAGTGTGAAGTCCTTTGAAAAACATCGAAGGTTCCACATGCACCTTGTTCTCCGAAATATACTTTCCAAGATTGAACCTCGCTTGCATGTTAGTTCGCACATCGAAAAGAGAAACAATCGACATCTTTAGTGAGTAGAGTAAGAACTGGGGAGATTTGATTTGCAAGAAATTCGAGAGCTTAAGCAGAGGAGTTATGAAAACGTAAGGCAAGTGAGTGTGGAAGATGGGTTTTGAGAAAAACTAAAAAAATTGATCCAATGGCCAAGATTGAAAGGTTTAATCCAACGGTCGAGACCCTTGAAATTCGGTTACGGAATCGAGAATATTATGTGATTTGATATTGTAAGTTTTGAAATCCGGCTCTTCTTAGTTAGGACAGGGAGTGTACTCATCTGACATATTATAGTAGAGTAGGAACTGGGTGTATACACCGCATTAAGAATGGGAGTGTATAAATCCAATTCTAGGGTTTTCAAAATTTAGCATTATCTAATTACTATAATACCCTTAATCCGTTTGAATAGACAACATATTTCAATCAAGAGAAACACTTAGCTTGTCTGTTCGAGTCTATCCAAAACAGACGAGTAGACTTAAGCTTCACAAGATGGGTTGGCTTAAGTATACAAGACGAGTTCCCCCTTCGTCTGTGCTTGTCTATTCTGAACGTCGAACGACTGTGTGTACCTATCTCATCGTTTTTCAATGTGTAATCATAGGTACAAGTAGTGTAAGATAAATAAGATGAATATCAATCTGCAGCAAAGATCAAGGTTTCGAACAAGATGACCTTAACAAACATAAGAGTCAACATAAGGATATTTAAGAAATCAAGAATTCCCCCTTAAATGTTTATTCCCTTAGTATTACCCTCAGCTTTACCAGCTTCCTCATCGGGTTGTTTGGTCATCTAGTCTAGCCTTGTTTACCTGTCTGTTGCGTGAGAAGTCGAGTGCTCTGGTCTAGTGATCTTGTCATCTCTTTTCTTTGATGTACCTGTCTAGTTAGTACATAGCTACAGGCAAGTAGGATCTAAATCAATTAGTCCTAGACTAATGCATAACTCACGAAATTGTGCCTCAGCTAATGGTTTTGTAAAAATATCAGCTCTTTGAAAATCAGTATGAATCTTTTCCATGCGAATATCCTTCTTTTCTACATGATCACGTATGAAATGATGCTTCACATCAACATGCTTACATCGTGTGTGTAAAACAGGATTTTGTGTAATGGCAATTGCACTATTACTATCACAGAAAATAGGAACATTTGATTCATGTATGTTGTAATCACGAAGCTGTTGCATGAGCCAGAGTAGTTGACTACAACAGCTACCAGCAGCCATGTACTCGGCTTCGGTAGTTGAAGTTGCAACACTAGTCTGCTTTTTAGAAAACCAAGATATGAGTTTTGTGCCTAAAAATTGACAAGAACCGGAAGTAGATTTCCTATCTATTCTACAGCCTCCAAAGTCTGAGTCTGAAAAGCCACTTAAGGATAGATCATCATTTGAGGGATACCATATACCACGATTGATGGTCCCTTTCACATATTTCAAGATCCTTTTGGTAGTTTCCATGTGACTTTCTTTTGGATTGGCTTGGAATCGAGCACAAACACCAACAGAGAATGCTCAGGTCTACTAGCAGTTAGATACAGTAAAGAACCAATTAAGCCACGATAATAGGATTGGTCAGCACATTTACCGTTCTCATCTGGATCCATTCTGTAAGTTGGTTGCATTGGTACACCAGTGGACTTACATGTTTTGATCCCATACTTGTCTAGAAGATTTCTAGTGTACTTCGCCTGATTTATGAAAATACCTTCTGGAGTTTGTTTTACTTGAAGTCCAAGAAAGTAGTTCATTTCACCTATCATAGACATCTCAAATTTACTTTGCATGAGTGTTGAAAAACTTTCACTCAGCTTTTTGTTAGGTGACCCAAAAATGATGTCATCTACGTAAATTTGGACGAGTAAAATGTCCTTCCCTTCTTGTCTTCTGAACAAGGTTCGATCGACCTTGCCCTTAGTAAAACCATTTTCCAATAGAAAGAAAGATAGAGTGTCATACCATGCTCTTGGATCTTGCTTTAGTCCATATAAGGCCTTCTTTAATCTGTACACCTGGTTGCCTTTGACTTCGAAACCTGGAGGTTGTTCAACATACACTTCTTCCGCAAGAATACCGTTAAGAAATGCACTTTTAACATCCATTTGATATACAGTAAACTTCATGTGAGCAGCATATGCAAGGAACAATCTAATGGCTTCTAGTCTAGCAACAGGAGCATATGTTTCATCATAGTCTATGCCTTCAGCTTGTGAGTAGCCTTGGGCGACTAATCTAGCTTTATTTCTAACGACTAAATCATTCTCATCTTTCTTATTCTTGAAAATCCATCGAGTGCCAACTACATTATGATGTTTCGGCCTATCGACAAGTTCCCAGACGTCGTTTCGAACAAACTGGTTCAACTCGTCTTGCATAGCGATGATCCAATTACTATCAGCCAATGCCTCTTTAACAGTGGTAGGCTCAATAGATGAGAGGAAACAACACCAGCAAAACATAGTTGGACTAGACTGTTCTTGCGACTCAAAGAGTTGTCGCCTAGTCTTCACACCTATAGTAGAGTCACCAATGATATTTTCAGTGTCATGCGCAGATTTCCATGTTTTTCTATTCTTAACAGGAATACTATCATCATCTATATCATGTACAGCATCATGCATGTCAGTATCATTTGTATCATCAACAGATTTACCAGAAGTAGATGAGTCAACTAGAGCAGGCATGTCAACTGGTCTAGAAGACTTACCTTGAGCACTTACCTTCTCCTTATCATCAGAGTCGAGAGCTTTTAGGAATGGGTTGTAGGCTTGAACGGATTCATATATCTCTGAATCTTTGTCAGATTCGATCGATAGATCAGTTATCTTCTTATTGATCTTGTCGGCAGACGAGTCCTGTTGAGATTCATCGAAAACCACATGTGGTGTTTCTTCCACACAAAGAGTTGAGTAGTTGAATACCCTAAATGCTTTGCTAGTCGAGGAGTATCCTAAAAATATCCCCTCGTCTGCTTTAGCATCGAAAGCATTCAACTTGCTCTTTCCATTGTTGTGAATGAAACACTTACAACCAAATATATGAAAATATGAAACTCTGGGTTTTCTACCTTTCCAAACCTCATAAGGTGTCTTGCCTAGAGCTTTGTTGATCGCGCTTCTGTTCTGTGAATGGCATGCAGGAATTGACTTAAAAGACCCTTTAACCTGTTTACCCTGTTGACAAGCCGTGCATACATGTGACTTGTAGTAAACTTCATTGGGAATACCTTCAACAAGGTAATCTCTGGCTATCTTATTAAGAACCTTAAAGTTTAGATGACAGAGGCGTCTATGCCAGAGCCAACCAAGTTCTTTAGGATTCTTAGTAAGCAGACAGGTGTCCCTCGGACAACTGTTCCAGATCACTATGTACACACTTCCTTGTCTTACGCCGACTAGTAGGACTGTGTGTGTCCTTTTGTCAATGATTTCGCATTTGCGGCTCTTGAACTGCACTTTGTATCCACGATCACAAAACTGTGAAACAGAGAGTAAATTGTATTTCAAACCTTCAACATATGAGACATCTTGAATTTCGACGTCTCCATTCCGGATGTAACCAAATCCTTTAGTGACAGCAGTGGAGCTATCACCAAATATCACTTTTGGTCCTTCTTGCTCATGGTAGCTTGACAAGAGAGCCTTGGTACCAGTCATGTGGTGCGAACAACCACTGTCTATGTACCAGGTTTCTCCTACTGAGCCACCCTTCTTATACAAGTCAAGTCGACCCTGCAATAGATGATATTCAATAATTTAGGTACCCTGTTTGTTTATTGGGGTCCTGGGGGGTTAGTCGAGTTCAGAGGAATCCAAATATACATTGGAGTCTTGAACAGGTTTGATCTTTTAAGCTTTCGCCCATATTTGTTACAAAATAAGACCTTGTTGTCCTTCTCTGGCCTATCAGTCGAGTTCGGGTCTACTCTTTGGAGATAGCCTTTCGACTTGATCTCTACTTGAGCAGGCACTTGTCTACGATAGTCAGAGTAGGGTTTGAATGCATTAGGTCCATACGGTTTATAGACGCGTTTGGGTCTTTCCTCACTTAAAATATCGTATGATAGAGGTGGAGGATATAGAACAGCTTGTGTACGATATTTTGGAGCTACCTGTCTAGGTCTGGACGAGTAGAGTTGAGACTGCCTTATGAAAGGAGGTCTAGACTCTTGTCGTCTAGTCTGTACCTGTCTAGTACTCGTCTCCTCAGGATACCAGTCCTCGTATCTGACCTGGTTGGGTCGTCCACGATTAGTGGTCCTTTGAAGATTAGTTCTAGGTTGAACAGGCTTGCTGTTACCATTCTTTTTACCTCCCTTGGTAATCGGAATGTTAACTCGAGCTTGTTTAGGTACAGTACCTTTAGAAGGAGTTCCAATATCGTATAACATTGGTCCTTTTCCTTTATCATTTGGCAAAAGTCTTGTTTTAATAGTAGTAGGGTTCTTAATGACTCGAGTAGACGAGCTAGATGACTCAGCACCTATACCTGTCTTGTCACCTGGGTCTCTATACCTATCTGACAATTCAAGGTTAATCTTTGAAGAGTTAACCAGGTCAGTAAGTTTGAGATCAAGTGTGACAACCTCGGTCTCTAAGAACTTATTACGTTCTTCAAGTCTGTTGCACTTGTTCTTTAAAACATTGAATTCATTTTTCTCAGTTGCATGTGTCTTAAGTAGGTCTTGATATAACCTGTCTGTCAATGCACACTTTTCTTTGAGTTGTCTCAACTCTTCAGTCAAGCGTTCATTTAGGACTGTTACATTAGGATCTACTTTTGACTGAGCTTCCTTAAGATCAATGATTTCTTGTTTTAATGCAATGTTTTCATCACTGACTTCGATGAATGCTTGGTTAGCGAGTAGAAGGTCATCTTCGACTGCACTAGTCGAGTGCTGAAGACTACTTCCTACTTCACTACTAGCAGTGTCACTTTCATCAGTTTCTGAATCAACACAAGATTGAAAAGATGTAGCAGATGATACCTTTTGGTCGATTTTAGCCATGCAGCATAGGTCATCATCTACTATGAATGCTTCGTCGTGATCTTGATCAGTTGAGTGACTAGATGCGGACGATGGCAACTCGTCTGAATCCGAATCAGAGTCATTATTGACCATCATTGCCTTATTGCCACGATTATATCTTCTTTCTCTTCGTGCTTTGCGTTCTTCACGATCATCAGTGCTCAGGTCTGGACATTCATATATGTAATGACCTGGCTTTTCACAATTATAGCACAAGAGATCATTAGTAGCCTTTTTAATAGGAGATTTGTCCCTACGTTTATCACGTCTATCAGAACGTTGAATCTTCCTATCGTCAGACTCTCTATCTCGTCTGTTACTTTTCGAGAGTTCGTCTCTCCTTTCGGACGAGTTTCGGTCTCGTCTGGTCTCAGACGAGTTCTTAGACGTAGATGCTCTATGGTCCCTATAGAACTTCTTGTATCTTCCGAAGCGTTTATTGAGCCTATCAAACTTTCTAACCATGAGACTCATCTGATTCTTCAAACTAAGATCAGTATCTAACTCATCTTTCACGGAGGCAGACTTAGTTCTAGATTTGGACCTGTCTACCTTAGAAGACTTAGAAGAGCTAGACTTAAAGGCAACGTTCTTAGATACAACATGTTCTCTATCACTACTGGCTAGTGGTTCATCTTCGTCTAAATCAAACTCATGAGCTTTAAGAGTTTGAAACATGGTTTCAGCAGTCCACGTATCTATATCTTGAGTGTTCTTAACAAGCATCTTTACCATTTTCCAACGACTATCAAGACTCTTCAAAATCCTAAGATTGATCTCACGAGCAGTATAAGATTTACCAAGTACTTCCAAATCATTCATGATCTTAGTAAAACGAGTATCCAGCTGGTCGATAGTTTCACCAGCTTTCATCCGAAATGATTCAAATCTTTGGACAGCTGTGGAGAGTTTGCTCTCTTTGATTAGGGAGGTCCCTTCACAAATGATAGCTAGTCTGTCCCACATCTCTTTGGCAGTCTTACATTTTAACACTTTTCCTAGATACTCGTTAGGAAGGGTGTGTAAAATGTAATTTTTTGCCAAACTATCCAAATTATTTTGACGCATTTCTTCTGAGGTTAGATCTGACCTGGGTTTCTTGACGAGAGTACCAATTGGTTTGCTTGGGTCAAGAACAGCAGTATTTGGAATCATCGTAACAATGGGTCCTTCTGTGATGACAGAGATCATTAGGTCGTGCGTGGAACTGAAAATGGCTTCCATTCGCAGCTTCCAGTAGTCATAGTCCTGGACCTGGAACTTGGGTAACTTGTTAGCGCTGATCTCAAGAGATATGATTTCTAGAAATAAGTGCTAAGTAGAGTTATGATAAAAAAAAACAGATAAGTCAAGGACAGGGAGCACGAAACAGATATAACAAGAATATGTTGATCAAGAACACGTAAGCAAGTACAATCAAAGACCAAGACTTCACCCTAAGTCTTAAGTTGGTTATCAAGAAACAGCAGTTCGTAAACTACTGCTCTGATACCACTTGTAGGTCCCTAAAGTTGAGTTAATAACGAGTAAGCTAGTGAAAATGTCTAGAGGGGGGGTGAATAGACTTTTCAAAATTCTATCGAAATATCAGAATACAATATGCGGAATACGAAATTAACAATGAGCCCAATTCAAGTTTATACTCAACTTCTTAATTCGAGAACTCTGTTCTATACTCAACTTGTCTAGTTCAGTTACGTATGTAAACAATTAAACAGTTAAGCAATTAAAACAGTAAACAACACAAACAATTTATAGTGGTTCGACAACTTGTCTACATCCACTCTCACAAACCCAGTTGTGATGTTTCCACTAAACTCTTCCAATCGAGTACAAGTGTATATTCCTGTCTTTTAAGTCCCAAGAAGAAGACTTAGATCTTTTAAGACTATACCTCCAGATATGTCTATGATCTTACTAGAAATTTAACAAGTATCTAGCAACTTGATAAAACAACAAAACTAAAAACTTCTCTGATCTTCAGTAGTAGCCTTTTGAATTCTTCACTTGTCTTCTGGCTTCTTTCTGAATCTTCAATCTCTGCGAGTAATCTTCAATATATCTTCAGTATGTAGCTTCAGTATGCGTAGTTGCAGTAGTCTTTAAATGATTACCATCATGAAGTATTTATAAACTTCAATCATCAAGAACTTAGGTAGTTGTAACCAACTCTTCTTGAAAACTAACTTCAACTGAATCTTCTTATCCTTCCACGCGTTTCTTGTTATGAATTAGTTACTCCATAACTAACTCCTTCATCCTTATCTTTATACGCGCTTCATTTAGACTTTTAAGTTTGACTTGTCTTCTGTAGACTAGTATGTACTTGTCTTGTCTTGTAATCCACCTGTCTTCTAAAGTAGTAGACTTCAACTCTTCTTGTCTGATCTTCCCATGTGATCTTCAATAGTAGACTACACTAATCCATCAAGACTTGTTACATTACTTTAAGCTTTTATAATACAAGCTTAGTCAACTTAGAATCTATACAATCAAACTAATCTATTACATTCAAAACCATGAGCTCTATACAACATTTATCCATAGCTCAATAACAATCTAACAAATACAAATAGCATATATGAAGTATAAACAATGTACAAATTTATAAGTACTTTATCTTTTCATGTGAACTCTACTGGTCTTGCTCAAGATGACTTAACTCAACTAGACTAGATCAGTCAACACTTAGAAAATATTCAAACTACTTTTGGCTTATCAAAACTTCATCTTATCTTTTCATCATGTAGGACTTGTCTTAGGATTCATATCCCAACATCTCACATCACTCAAAATAATACTCACTTATTTGACTCCACACATCACTAAAAATTCACATTTCTTAAAAAATGAGTTTGTTAAGATATGCAAATCATCACGAGATAGGGGAGGTATATTTTAAGTTCTACATTTGTCTACATAACAAAAGTCATTAAATTTAAATTAATAAAATGAGGTTTATTGAAAATTTTATAATAAATTTTTGTTTGTAAATATAATGGTACAAAATTATTTTGTATTTATAGTAATGCGGATTGGGCCCCAGTCTAAAATTCCTACATCCGTTGCTGTATATATGATAATATATAGTTGCAAATATTGCAATAATTAAATATTGTATCATTTAAGAACCAAATACTGTATCACGATCTCTATAAGTCTCATTTTGACATCTAACTTTCGAGTAAGGACACCTAATTTTTTGTTTCCTAATCGAATTCGGATTGCTAGTGGCATTTTTAATAAATCAATTTAATTAGTTCATTAAGAATTTCAGTATTAATAATCACATATATCGATTTTGGGCCATACATCTAACTACGACTTGAATAATTCATGTCAATCTATCTGTTTCAATTTGATAAATATTTAATTTAAACATTAATTAATTTTCTAAGTTTAAATAATATATATATATATATATATTTTTTAAATTCGGCAGAGTTTCGTCTAATTAAATCTATTGTATTCCTAAATATTTAAATTTCTAACAATTAATTTCTAACAATTCTAAAAATAATTTCAAATATTTTCTAACAATTAACACATACCTACAATATATAAATACATATATATAATTTCAAATTTAACTAATGAAAACTAATAAATTTACCTTAGAAACGATCCCCTCAAAGCGTAGAACAAAAAAATATCTAAACGATTGGCCCGATCTGTAGCTTTGGCGGCTGCGGCAAGCTTGACAGCGGCGGCCTCCTTCTTTTGGCAAAGTAGAACAACCGGCTTCTGGAGGAAGAAGAGGGTTTCTTATACTCCCCCCATCCAATTTTATTATGCCCATTTCTCCGGGCACAGGTTTTAATGAATATTGATTAGTTTATGTATAAAGTAGATAAGTTAGGGGGTATGATGGGATGTTGTGGGGTCCATTTATAAGTAAAGTGATTGTTTATGAATAAAGTTAGTGGCAATTTGAGTAAATAAGTGATGGTTGGAGGGTAGAGATAAAGTAGTGTGAATAATATTATTTCCAAAAAAGGGGAATGAGCATAATAAAATTTGATAACCAAAAAAGGAAAGTGGGAATAATGAAATTGGACGGAGGGAGTATTTAATTATGGCGAGCGTTTTGGTGAGGGGCCCACTACACTCGCCAAAATTTATAGCGTGACCCAATTGGCGAGCGGGCCCTCCCTCAATTTGGCGAGCATTCAAATTTGTTGCCCACGCCATTGTAATTTTTGGCGAGCAATACTAAATGCACTCGCCATTTCGCAAGTGTGGTACACCCACTCGCCATTTCACTCGTAAATTGTGTCACTCGCCATTTCCCTCGTCAATTTCCGTCGCCATTTGAGCCAAATTTTGTAGTGAGTACGTACTTCTTTGTCCTTCCGTCCAATTTCATGTTTCTCACACGTTTTTTATTGTCCAATTTCATTATTCTCATTTTCTCTTTTAAAAATAATACTCCATTATTCACACTATTTTATCTCCACCCTTCAATTGTGATCACTTATCTACTGAAAATGTCATCAATTTATCAATAAACAATCATTATATTTATAAACGGATCGCACAATATTGCATCATACTCTCAAAATATATATATATATATATATATATATAAATTAATAATAATCAATAAAATATGTTCTTAGAGTAATTGACATAATAAAATTCCTTTTTTCTCTTCAAAAAAAATAATCAATAAAATATGTTCTTAGAGTAATTGACATAATAAATTTGGATGATGTGAGTAATATTTAATACTATATCAATTAAAGAATTTTCTTTTAATTTAGAAGTTTGAACCCTTGTAGACTGATGCTAATATTTTCTTACTTAGATATTGTTCTAATGGGCGGGTAACTGCTAACATGAGGGGAAGCAGTGCAGAGGAAGTAGCTGAGTAAGTGTTAAGCGAACCATCTTTATCAGGTTTGAACGTTTGACTAACTTAGTTAGCCTATATTATTTTTCTATAGTTATTTGTGTACCAAAAAAGGGAGTTACAAATTTGTTCAGCAACTAAGGATGGTGAGTACCTTTACTTTAAATTTTATTTCTATTTGCGTATGCTCATGTATGTACAATTTGAATTGAGCATTTATGGATCCTATTGAAACAATAACTGGGTGGTGGCTTCTTTATCGATGAATTGTCTCTTGTCCTTGGTTGGGATAATATTCTAGCATCAATAAATTTTTCTAATGTTCACTTCTGGATTCTGAAAATCGGTATGTATATTGTGTTATTGCAGTTGTCTTATTTGTATCATTTTATATAAAAGTCTTTTCTTAATTAGGTTGCTTCAATGGAAGTTCACTACCGTTTTCTTCGCCTTTGGAACCAGCAGCTAAGGAGATGATGAAAAAGACATTTGTGAGGCAAGGAGAGGTCACCTCATGAAAGGAGATTTGGCTACTCCAAGAATTTGAATATTTAGTATAGGTAAGTTGTTGTATCCGTTAACCCCTTACTTTTTCTTTGTTATGTGTTCATTTCATTCGAGTTTCTAGAAGTTTTCTACAAAATGTTGGTAGTGTTGATCGACATCATCAGTCTGCCTTGTGTTATCAAGTTCATTTTGCAACCATTGCTTTGGGCAAATGCTTGCTCAGATTGGAAAGGATTACTATGATGCAACTTTTAATTTGTGTTTCTGATTGTTACATATCAGTAAATGCAAGGTTTTAGTAATCCCTTTAAAATAAGATGACTAAATTGAGAATCAAGAACCGTTACTTTTTTCTGTATCATGTAGATGGCTCTTAAGAGTTCTTTATCTCATCAAAATTTTGATTCATTCGACCCACAAATTCAGGTATTACATGTTTCGTGAATTTAGTTTTGTCTTCCCAGAAGTTTGTTAATTAGTGTCAAACGCGCGATGAACATAGAAATTAGTGAATTGCTAAAAGGGTTGTGATATGGTTTAATATATTTGCTTTCTTTTATATTGTTCTGCTTTTCTGCTTTTGGGGGTTTTCCAAAATTTGTAGTTAGGATTACAGAAAAACTGTGATTGAATTTGTGGTTTATGGATTATTCTTCCAGGCATAACAAATACATTAGAAAAGAAAAAGAAAATTCTTCTTTTCCCTAGATTTTTTGGACTATTTTGATGGAGTTTTAATATCAGTGGAAGTTTATCCAAAAGTTTTCAACCCCCTGTTCCAATATCGTAAGTTGGTATACTTAAGTTTTACATATTTTTTGAAATTGTTATGTTTAGAATACAAAAAATATTTAATGCAATTGAAAATAAATGGATCTGATTTTTCTAAGTGTATTTTTTATGTGAAAAGAATGAGACATAAAAAAATATAAAAGCTTAGATGCTAAAATGAGAGGATGGCCTAAAAATGGCTTCAACAGCTGATAAGGAAAACTTTCCTTTTGTAGTACAGAGAAATAATGAAATTCAATTTTGCTGCAGTTCTTGATTTTCAATAAAATAGGAACATGCATATAATCTATATAAAACAAAGAAAAATTTATTGTAGAAAAAAAATTGATAGTATTTTAATAAATTATACTTCATTTTTTAATAATTGTCACTTTGTCGTTTTAACTATTTTAAAAAGAAAATGTCATTTTGAAGAGTTGTTGTTGAAGCTGTTGCAAATAAGATTTTAAAGAATTAAAGAAATTTAATATTTAGGCATTTTATATCTCACTTTGGACAAATAAATGTTAAGATCTGAAGGCAAATGTTTATTTTAAGTTGAATGTTTGAATTGATGTAATTTAAACGAACTATAAAAAAAAAAAAGGTTACGAAAGTCCCAGGCAAAAAACTAGTCATTTTAAATAGCCCATGACCATGGCGTCTATTTCAGCTGATGATTCATTCTCTAGAGCTGCTTCAGTCGCCTCGGCCCCAATATCTCGGACATTCTTTTGCCCTTCGCTGTTGGAGGAACTACTCAGAGATTGAAGCTTTACAAAGTCCGTAGTGGTGAACATCTCATCCATGGGAATACCCGTTTCTCTTTCACAAATTAAACATGCTCGCGGATGATAGTATTCTTGCTCAATTATCGCAACCATAGACTTTTGAAATTGAGGGTTGGAGGCAACAGAAGCTCTATTTAACGATGATAACATTATAACTTTTCCCTTGTCAAATATATTTTTTTCGTAGTTCGGCACAACCTGTGTTGGAGATCCAAAAAAAGGCACCGGAGTGCTAAAGATTGACCTCATTGCTTTAGCTTCATTTGTCTCTTCCCCCAAAATTTCTGAAAGCACTGTCGACAAATCTTCGTCCACACGAGTTGATTTCCTGCTTGCCCAATTCCAACTCCACATAGACTGGTAAGATTGTGTCGTTCGTCTACTCCTCGATCCGAATCTACGTTTAGACATTACCTAGTCAACAAATAAACAAGAGAAGATTATGTTTCAGCAAATATTTCATATTCCCCAACCATACACACAATTACACATAAAACAAGTACAAAAATCAGAAAAAAACTAAAAAAAAGCACGTACTCTGTATTCATTAAAATGAAGTTTAGCAAACAAGTAAAATTAGTATAACATTTCCAGATTTCATTTCCACTAAAAACTGAAATACACCACAACCAATTGCATAAAAGTGAAATAACTTTGATGAGCTAACAATTACACATAAACAAGTACAAAAATCTGAAAAAAATTTAAAAAATGCACGTACTCTGTATTCATTCAAATGAAGTTTCGCAAACAAGTAAAATTAGTATAACATCAAACATTTTTAAAAAAAAAAGTGTATGCTGAACTTACATCTTTCATCGCTTAAACCTCCAGATTTTCCCAAAAAACACGAAACTGATGGAATTGTTGAGAGCTAGCCGATCGAACTCGAACAAATTGCTGATAATGGAAAGGATGAACGAATATATGCAGTTGTGTGGCTCTGAAGCTGGATTAAAATACATACAACTGTGTGTATGGAGTAGAATGGTGAGAGAGGGAGAGTTTTTCTGCCTTTTATAGAGAGATGAAGGTAATGGCCCACCGCCGCCGTACAGTTTTTGTTGCATTTTTTTTTTTGGTTACATTCTTTGATTTTTGATTCTAATGTTTCATTTAAATCTCTTTTTGCATATTTTGAATTTGACTTTATGATCTCGCGGTAAATTAAAAAAATCGATTTTTTTGGTTTGGGCCGATTTTTTTGTTAAATCTAAAAATAATTTTTGAATAGGTAATTAGAATGTATCAGTGACCTATTCTCGATTCTCCAACTTCGAAACACTGATATGCTCATGTACGTTGCTCATGAGTACAAGATAGAAATTAGAAGATTTTCTAAGGTTAAATGAAGGGCATAATTGAAATAAACAGTGTAAAAAATTCTAAAATATTATTTAATTGTGTACAAAAGAAAGAGAAAAAGATTAAAACATCATTTATTAAAAAATAGAGGGAGTATAATACGATAAAGCATTTCTTATTCAACTAAAAAACGGAGGGAGTATAATGCATGATGAAAAGGTACAAACGATCATTTGTTTCATGATTAAGTCTTGGTTTTCCAAAAGGTGATACTGCCCTTAGTTTCTGTCTCAGTACAATTTTTCCATAGCTCTACCTAATATGGTCATAGCCGCAATGCTTATATTGGGAAACTTTTCCGGAGACTCAAACGGCTTCTTGTTTTGGGCGTCGTTCATTTTCGAACTTTGTGGCTCAAACGACTTCTTTTGGGCATAGTCCATTTTTGAATTTACTAGCTTATTTTGGGTGTCGTTTTTCTGATTTGGTTGCAATGAGATATTTGAGTAGTTCTGGAACCAATCTTGACGCAATGCTGAGAAGTCTGATGATGGAAACATGGCGGTTTTTCCTTTGTCAAACCTATTTTTTTCATGGCCTAAACATGGTTGTTTTGAAGATATAAGAAAGAGCACTGAAGTCACTGGGCTTGCTTTTTCCAATATCCAGTACGATCCACACGAGTATTGCCACCATGTGATGGCCTCGAATGAGCCCTCCAACTCCAAAGAGATCAGAGTTATCCTGACACTCATAAGATTCTGTAGTTTCTTTACCCTTCTTATCAGTGCTATTCTTAGTCGATTCCATTACACCTTAGATATATGATTTGATCAAAACTACCTTCACACACAAATAAATAGTTGTGAATACACATAAATATTCAAATATTCAAGTACAATCAAAATACCTGCTCTACTCTGTATTCAAAACATCCCTAATGAACTAATGAAACCTACCTTCAAAATTTCATTAACCACATAAATAAACAGTTACAAATACACATAAATATTCAACTACAAAAAAAGTACAAAACAATCAAAACACCTGCTCTGTATTCAACAAAAAAAAAACTGTCCTGCTCTGTATTCAAAACACTGCTCTGTATCCTTCAAAATTGCCTACAGACGTTTAACAAAGAAATCATTAGTAACATTTCTAGGATTTCATTTTCACTCAAAACTAAATACCTCCAATAAACAAACAAACAATTTCATCTCAAAATTTTCCCAAAAAACACAAAACTAACACAAGTTTGATGGGAAGAACACGGTTTCATTCTATTTCATAACAACTTTCTCAAGCATAACTAGACATTCAAGTAAAACAACATTGATTGAAAGAACCTAGAAAATCAAATCCTTCAGTTTAGTGAATCGCAAAGCAAATAAAATGGAATTGTTGATAATAGAGGAAAACCACAAAATGAAATGAAGAACAAGGTTTACTTACAACAACTGTGTGTAGGTAGAAATGGAGAGAGTGATGAGAGGGAGAGATGATTCTTCTGCATTATTTTATTATTTTATAGAGAAAGATAGAGATCACCGTCGTATTACATCAAATCTCTTTTTTTATATTTGAATTTCATTTTTTCCACGTCTGTAATGTAATATCAGCAATAACCCTTAATTTCCTTTTTTAAAACTGTATTTTATCCCAAATCAAATTAAAATAGAATGCAGTTATGCATTGAATGTAACTGCATATGCATATGGTTGATACGCCATTTTGTATAATAAACCCTAGGTTCCAAAAAAAAAATCATTTTTCGTATTATTAATTTTTTATTGTTTTTTACTCATTTGAATATTGATATTGAATCATTTACTCATTACGTTTAAATTGAAATGTTGAGGTTCTAAACCCTAAACCCTAAGTCTAATTTAAATATTAAACCCTAAGTTGAATTTAAATTTTACATTAAGGTCCTAAATGAAATTAAACTAGAATGCTGTTAAGGGTAATCATGCATCGGTCTTGCAATGGATCTCGCAGCATGTTCAACCGGCCTATTTCGATTTTGAAATCGAAATCGAGCCGACTACGGTTCTGAACTATAGGTTCGATCATTTTTTTTTCTCTTCATTTTTTCTTTTATTTATAATTTGCACTCATTTGAATATTGAAATTGAATCATTCATTAAATTTGAATATTACCAAAGTAATAAACTTAATCATTCATTATTTTAATCATATAAATTGAACTCAACTAGGCCCTAAATTGAAATTTTGAATATCACACATGAGATATTAAACTTGGAGTGAAATTGTAATTGATTCATTAAATTTAATATATAAATTGAATACACATAAGATTTTATACCCAAACCCTAAATTGAACATGAATATTACCTAATGTACTAAACTTAAAATAGTTATTTTAATTGGAACCAGGTAACCAGCATTTTTTAAGGAACCAAAATCGAACTCTATTTTACTGGTTGCAGTTCGATTTTTGAACCGTAAGTAACCGATAGTTTTTTGGTTCAATTTTGCACTTTAACCAAATACTAGTATTACTTAAATTTATTTTTCTACACTTCATACCTATTTACATATAATAACATTCAATTTTATTTTTTAAGTCCTGTTTTTTCTCTCTCTTTAATTAAATCATTATTTAATAATTTATTTTAGGGCTAATCTTGGGTGAGACCGTCTCACAGAATGAGATTCGTGAGACGGTCCTTATATATAAAAAGTGATAATGTTTGAACAAAAAGTGATAATGTTCGAGTAAAAAGTGATAGTCACTTTTATTAAAAATATTATCACTTTTTAAATAAACATTATCACTTTTTTAACAAACCAAAATCTGGAAAAAAAATATGGGTTATCCTACCCAAAATTTTGAAATATGGATTAAAAGGATCCGTCTCACAAAAAAAGATCCGTGAGACGGTCTCACACAAATTTTTGCCTTTATTTTAATCTGTGTAAAAAAATAATAGAAAGCTTACCGAGGTAATAGCAAGTATCCCATAAGAGACAAAGGGCTTTTTTTACACAATATTACTGTTTTGATTTTAACTTAAAACAAATTGGATAATGACAGACTTTGCTACTGGGACTTTGAAGAGGCAAAGACATGGGGCACATGTGGGTGGGGGTGGGGGTGAGTGGGGATTCTCATATTATATTATTATTATTTGATTTGAGATTTTAATTGTAAATGTAAAATATGTTTAATTTATCAAATGATGAAATATTAATTAATATTTGATGTATTTAAAATAAGATTATACAAGACTAAATTAGAACAAAAAAATAATTTCAAATATTTTGGGATGTTTGTGAGTTATTTTATAAATTGAACATAACTAGTCACCTTACAATTTTTTTTTATTTTAATTTTCATCCAGACTAATAACTCGATATGGGAGATTCAATTTTATAATCCCGTTGTATTCAGGTTCAACTTAACTTGTTTTATTTTTCTTTCTAAAAATAGATATACAGTGATAGAAAATAAATAAAAATGGTATATTATCATGTTTTATTTTAGATTCAATTGAGTCGAGCTTCGAGTATAACAATTGAGTCGAATTTTGAACGCAACACTACTCGATTCGACTGATTTAAATCCGTAGATGACATGTTATCTTTGATCTGTATCCTAAGGGCATGTTTGATAGCATAGACGGATTATCTAAAAATATTAGGATGATAACTAAATTTTATAAAATTTAAAGCATAATCTACCCTTAAATCTTAATCTAAGTTATCAAACAACAAATAAAAATTATATAGTTAATCTAGATTTTATCTAAGCTATTAAACATAGTCTAAAGATATTAGTTCATATACATCAAATTGGGCCTTTGTTATTTAGAGTCCAGATTACTTGAATCTTTGAAATTGGAATTGGAATCGGAATCGGTGTTTCGAAATTTATGTGTAAAATTAGAAACATTTCCAATTTCCAATACTGAGAGAGCATACCCCTTGCGCGGTGGCTTCCGCAAAGCCCAAATTCATCAATCACGGCGGCACAATAATATATGGTATACAGTATTTTAAAATATTTACTTAATTCATAAGTTTCGTATTGTTTTTAATTTTGAATTTACCTTTCTACTTTTAGATGAAGGATATTGTAGGGGTAGTTTTGTGTGACGTCATGACAGGTTTGTAAATGAATCAAATAATTTTAGTCGATTTAGTATTCGTATTTGAATTATGATATTTGTATTTGAAATTTTATTATTCGAATTTATATACAATTTTTTTTATTCAATTAGTAAATAAATACAAATATAAAATTATAATATTCGATTCGATATTCGTAAGTATTCGATTATATTTATAATTTTTTAAAATGTACTCCCATCCTCGATTAGGTCCATTTTGTCTAATGTCTTATATTATTTAAAATATTATTTCACATTTTTTTTTTTTGTAAAATTCGAATCGAATAGTTTCAACTCGAATCCAATAATATCGAATACGATTTATTTTCGAATCGAATAATCCAGAAATATTATATAGAATATGTTCCAAAAAATTCGAATCGAATATTGAATCAAATTTATTATTCAAAAAATAAACGAATATGAATACGAATATTCAAATACTTTCACGAATCGAATCGAACACTACACTATTCACTTTGATTCGTTTACACTCCTAAGACCGTCTCACGAATCTCATTTCGTGAGACGGGTCTCTTTTGACTTTCATATAAAAAGTGATAATGTTTAAGTAAAAAGTGATGATATTTAAGTAAAAAGTGATAATCACTTTGATTAAAAAATTTATCACTTTTTACTTAAACATTATCATTTTTTTACAAATATGAAATCTGAAGAATAAAATGAATTGTTCAACCAAAAAATTTGAAATATGGATTAAAAGAAATATGTCTCACGAAAAAATGTATATGAATAGTCTCACACAAATATGTTTAATTTATCAAATGATGGATTATTAATTAATATTTAATGTATTTAAAATAAGATTATACATGACTAAATTAGAACAAAGAATCATTTCAGATTTTTTATGTGTTTATGAGTTATTTTATAAATTGAACATTAGTCACCTTACAATTTTTTTTTTTAATCCCGATTAATAACTTGATATTGGAGATTCAATTTTATAATCCCGCCGCTGTATTTAGGTTCAACTTATCCTTTTCTTCTCCTTTCCAAATATAGATATAAAGTGATAGGAAATAAATAAAAATAGTATATTATTATGTTTTATTTTAGGTTCGATTGAGTTTAGCTTTGTAGGTCCCCAAAGTTGAGTTAATAACGAGTAAGCTAGTGAAAATGTCTAGAGGGGGGTGAATAGACTTTTCAAAATTCTATCGAAATATCAGAATACAATATGCGGAATACGAAATTAACAATGAGCCCAATTCAAGTTTATACTCAACTTCTTAATTCGAGAACTCTGTTCTATACTCAACTTGTTAAGCTCAGTAGCAGTTAAACAGTTAAGCAATTAAACAATTAAAACAGTAAAGTAAACAACACACAAAGATTTATAGTGGTTCGACAACTTGTCTACATCCACTCTCACAAACCCAGTTGTGATGTTTCCACTAAACTCTTCCAATCGAGTACAAGTGTATATTCCTGTCTTTTAAAGTCTCAAGAAGAAGACTTAGATCTTCAAAGACTATACCTCCAGATATGTCTATGATCTAACTAGAAATTTTACAAGTATCTAGCACCTTGATAAAATAACAAACAAAAACTAAACACTTATTCAGTTGTAGTCTTCTGATTCTTCACTTCACTTCTGACTATTCTTCTGAACTTCAATGAACTCTGTGAGTAATCTTCAGTATGTATCAGTATGCGTAGTTGTAGTAACAGTAGTCTTCAAATGATAAACACCATGAAGTATTTATAGACTTCAATCATCAAGAACTTAGGTAGTTGTAACCAACTCTTCTTGAAAACTAACTTTAACTCAATCTTCTTATCCATGCACGCGTTTCTTGTTATGAATTAGTTATTCCATAACTAACTTCTATCTTTATCTTTATACATGCTTTGACTTACTAACTTCACGTTGACTTATCTTGAGTAGACTTGTATGTACTTGTCTTGTCTTGTAGTCCTCCTGTCTTGAGTAGTAGACTTCAACTCTTCTTGTCTTGTCTTCCTTGTTCAATCAGTAGACTATACTAAACCTATCAAGACTATTACATTACTTTAAGCTTTCATAATACAAGCTTAGTCAACTTATAAACTATACAATAAAATTAATCTATTACATATAAAAACATCATGAGCTCTATACAACATTTAAATAGCTCAGTAACAACCTTAAACAAATACTGTAAACACATATGAAGTACTTATAAACTGTACTTATCTTTTCATGTGAACTTATGTGAACTCTACTGGTCTTGTACAAGATGACTTAACTCAACTAGACTAGATCAGTCAACACTTAGAAAATATTCATACTACTTTTGGCTTATCAAAACTTCATCTTTTATTCATCATTTAGGACTTGTTCTAGGATTCATATCCCAACAATTTCCCCCTTTTTGATGAAGCCAAAACTACTTGAATATTTTCTCATAAGTAGACTAGTTAAGTAGTTATCTTGTCTTTAACATCAAATAGTACTTATCTTTCATTCATTCAAAATAAATCAGTAGATTACACATACTTTGAATAACAAAAAAAAACACCTAAGTATCAGAGCACAAAAAAAAACTAAACTTCAAACAAACAAAACTAATCTGAAAGAGTACCTCCTTCTGGATTTGGAACGCAGAATGCATCAAGGAGTCTCTTGTGAATTAGACAGATATGGTCTTCATCTTCAATCTTCTCTTTCTCGAGTAGTTGTTCTTCAAATTTCTTGATTCTATTGATGTCAACTCTTTTACCTGAACTTGTCATGGGACATTTCCATTCAGGAAATTCAGGAACAAGAATGTTGAAGTTAGCACCAGCAGAAATCCTCAAGATTAGATGCCACAACTTCCTGTGTTGTCCTTCCATGAACCTGTCAAATAAAGAATACAGTTCATCTTGACTTTCAGCATCACCATACTTCCTAATTATCCAATGATCAAGTTCCCATTGACTCTTCACTTCAATCCATTCAGCTCTATGCTCATTATCTATGAAGTGATCAATGAACTTGTCTTCCATCTTGTCTTCATCAGCTTTCAACTTCTGCAGCCTTTCAATATGCTTAGTAATCTTCTTTTTGCTTGCATAATGAATCTCATCATCAGCAATTCTTTGTTTCTTCTCAACTGTTGCAGTAGCAGTAGGCTCTTCAATATTCAGCTTTCTCTTAACTCGTCTGGTCTGAATCTCTGCTTCAGGAGACGCAACAGCTTTGCCTTTCTCTAATCTCTTCTGCTTTTCTGTTTTAGCATGCTCTAGATCTGCCTTCTTCACTAATCTGCCTCTCTTAGGCCTTCTTAGTTCTTCAATCGCAGTAGCAGCAGCTTTCATCTCAGGTTCAGCACTAGCAGATTTCACGACTTCATCCTCAACTCTCCTTGTCTCTTCCCCCTTTTTGGCTTCATCACTTGCCTTAAGAGTGAAAAGAGAAGTAAAGCGAGTCATCTCTTCTTTCATAGCTTCCTTCATGGCTTCAGCAGCTGACTCAATGTGTTTCTGATGCGTTTTCTCATGACTCATCTTGTCTAATCTATCAGTAACCAGTTCCAACTTCCTTGTACATAAAACCAGTTCATCTTTCAAATGAGTAGCCGTCTGACGAAGAAGAGTATTCTGTGCAGTTAACTCATTTAGAACATCCCGAGAACGCACCAATTGATCTTGTGCTTCCCGTCTCTGTTCATCAGCAATAGCAACTTTAACTCTGTAGAGTCTCTCCATTTTGCTTGACTCTTCAGCTAGTGATCGAGCAAACGAGATTGACCTCTTTTCTGAAAAATCAACTTGTTTCTTCAGAAAGTCTTCAAATTGAGCAAACATCTCTTCTCGAAAAGTTGAGTCCATCTTGTTGACTTCACCAACAATTAAGTCTCTGGAGTTGTCAACAAGTGACTGATTCTGTTCAACTAGCACATCCTTCATCTTCAAGTTTAAGAACTCGTCTATGGCAGTATGAACAACACTTCTTAGATCCGTCTTTAATTCATCCAAAAATCTTTCTGGAACAACTTGAGTAGAAATGGGAGTTCCAACAACTTCATCATCAATGGCTTTGATTTCATCCTCATCAAACATCTCAGCATCCAAGAACTCATCATCTTCTTTACCAAGCATGAGTGAGTCGACTTCATCTTCATCACTTTCAACAATTTCTTCCAATTGTTCTGAAGTCTGAACTGCCATCTCAGCTACTTCCGGCTTGATCTCGTCTTCCACCAGATCAGTCTGGGTTCCGACGTCGAATGTGAACACATCCTCAATGACACCATCCGGAATATTCAGCAGCTTTTTGACTAAATCAACCAAGGCTTTGCGAGGGAATAGCTCTGATACCACTTGTAGGTCCCCAAAGTTGAGTTAATAACGAGTAAGCTAGTGAAAATGTCTAGAGGGGGGTGAATAGACTTTTCAAAATTCTATCGAAATATCAGAATACAATATGCGGAATACGAAATTAACAATGAGCCCAATTCAAGTTTATACTCAACTTCTTAATTCGAGAACTCTGTTCTATACTCAACTTGTTAAGCTCAGTAGCAGTTAAACAATTAAGCAATTAAACAATTAAAACAGTAAAGTAAACAACACACAAAGATTTATAGTGGTTCGACAACTTGTCTACATCCACTCTCACAAACCCAGTTGTGATGTTTCCACTAAACTCTTCCAATCGAGTACAAGTGTATATTCCTGTCTTTTAAAGTCTCAAGAAGAAGACTTAGATCTTCAAAGACTATACCTCCAGATATGTCTATGATCTAACTAGAAATTTTACAAGTATCTAGCACCTTGATAAAATAACAAACAAAAACTAAACACTTATTCAGTTGTAGTCTTCTGATTCTTCACTTCACTTCTGACTATTCTTCTGAACTTCAATGAACTCTGTGAGTAATCTTCAGTATGTATCAGTATGCGTAGTTGTAGTAACAGTAGTCTTCAAATGATAAACACCATGAAGTATTTATAGACTTCAATCATCAAGAACTTAGGTAGTTGTAACCAACTCTTCTTGAAAACTAACTTTAACTCAATCTTCTTATCCATGCACGCGTTTCTTGTTATGAATTAGTTATTCCATAACTAACTTCTATCTTTATCTTTATACATGCTTTGACTTACTAACTTCACGTTGACTTATCTTGAGTAGACTTGTATGTACTTGTCTTGTCTTGTAGTCCTCCTGTCTTGAGTAGTAGACTTCAACTCTTCTTGTCTTGTCTTCCTTGTTCAATCAGTAGACTATACTAAACCTATCAAGACTATTACATTACTTTAAGCTTTCATAATACAAGCTTAGTCAACTTATAAACTATACAATAAAATTAATCTATTACATATAAAAACATCATGAGCTCTATACAACATTTAAATAGCTCAGTAACAACCTTAAACAAATACTGTAAACACATATGAAGTACTTATAAACTGTACTTATCTTTTCATGTGAACTTATGTGAACTCTACTGGTCTTGTACAAGATGACTTAACTCAACTAGACTAGATCAGTCAACACTTAGAAAATATTCATACTACTTTTGGCTTATCAAAACTTCATCTTTTATTCATCATTTAGGACTTGTTCTAGGATTCATATCCCAACAATTTCCCCCTTTTTGATGAAGCCAAAACTACTTGAATATTTTCTCATAAGTAGACTAGTTAAGTAGTTATCTTGTCTTTAACATCAAATAGTACTTATCTTTCATTCATTCAAAATAAATCAGTAGATTACACATACTTTGAATAACAAAAAAAAACACCTAAGTATCAGAGCACAAAAAAAAACTAAACTTCAAACAAACAAAACTAATCTGAAAGAGTACCTCCTTCTGGATTTGGAACGCAGAATGCATCAAGGAGTCTCTTGTGAATTAGACAGATATGGTCTTCATCTTCAATCTTCTCTTTCTCGAGTAGTTGTTCTTCAAATTTCTTGATTCTATTGATGTCAACTCTTTTACCTGAACTTGTCATGGGACATTTCCATTCAGGAAATTCAGGAACAAGAATGTTGAAGTTAGCACCAGCAGAAATCCTCAAGATTAGATGCCACAACTTCCTGTGTTGTCCTTCCATGAACCTGTCAAATAAAGAATACAGTTCATCTTGACTTTCAGCATCACCATACTTCCTAATTATCCAATGATCAAGTTCCCATTGACTCTTCACTTCAATCCATTCAGCTCTATGCTCATTATCTATGAAGTGATCAATGAACTTGTCTTCCATCTTGTCTTCATCAGCTTTCAACTTCTGCAGCCTTTCAATATGCTTAGTAATCTTCTTTTTGCTTGCATAATGAATCTCATCATCAGCAATTCTTTGTTTCTTCTCAACTGTTGCAGTAGCAGTAGGCTCTTCAATATTCAGCTTTCTCTTAACTCGTCTGGTCTGAATCTCTGCTTCAGGAGACGCAACAGCTTTGCCTTTCTCTAATCTCTTCTGCTTTTCTGTTTTAGCATGCTCTAGATCTGCCTTCTTCACTAATCTGCCTCTCTTAGGCCTTCTTAGTTCTTCAATCGCAGTAGCAGCAGCTTTCATCTCAGGTTCAGCACTAGCAGATTTCACGACTTCATCCTCAACTCTCCTTGTCTCTTCCCCCTTTTTGGCTTCATCACTTGCCTTAAGAGTGAAAAGAGAAGTAAAGCGAGTCATCTCTTCTTTCATAGCTTCCTTCATGGCTTCAGCAGCTGACTCAATGTGTTTCTGATGCGTTTTCTCATGACTCATCTTGTCTAATCTATCAGTAACCAGTTCCAACTTCCTTGTACATAAAACCAGTTCATCTTTCAAATGAGTAGCCGTCTGACGAAGAAGAGTATTCTGTGCAGTTAACTCATTTAGAACATCCCGAGAACGCACCAATTGATCTTGTGCTTCCCGTCTCTGTTCATCAGCAATAGCAACTTTAACTCTGTAGAGTCTCTCCATTTTGCTTGACTCTTCAGCTAGTGATCGAGCAAACGAGATTGACCTCTTTTCTGAAAAATCAACTTGTTTCTTCAGAAAGTCTTCAAATTGAGCAAACATCTCTTCTCGAAAAGTTGAGTCCATCTTGTTGACTTCACCAACAATTAAGTCTCTGGAGTTGTCAACAAGTGACTGATTCTGTTCAACTAGCACATCCTTCATCTTCAAGTTTAAGAACTCGTCTATGGCAGTATGAACAACACTTCTTAGATCCGTCTTTAATTCATCCAAAAATCTTTCTGGAACAACTTGAGTAGAAATGGGAGTTCCAACAACTTCATCATCAATGGCTTTGATTTCATCCTCATCAAACATCTCAGCATCCAAGAACTCATCATCTTCTTTACCAAGCATGAGTGAGTCGACTTCATCTTCATCACTTTCAACAATTTCTTCCAATTGTTCTGAAGTCTGAACTGCCATCTCAGCTACTTCCGGCTTGATCTCGTCTTCCACCAGATCAGTCTGGGTTCCGACGTCGAATGTGAACACATCCTCAATGACACCATCCGGAATATTCAGCAGCTTTTTGACTAAATCAACCAAGGCTTTGCGAGGGAATAGCTCTGATACCACTTGTAGGTCCCCAAAGTTGAGTTAATAACGAGTAAGCTAGTGAAAATGTCTAGAGGGGGGTGAATAGACTTTTCAAAATTCTATCGAAATATCAGAATACAATATGCGGAATACGAAATTAACAATGAGCCCAATTCAAGTTTATACTCAACTTCTTAATTCGAGAACTCTGTTCTATACTCAACTTGTTAAGCTCAGTAGCAGTTAAACAATTAAGCAATTAAACAATTAAAACAGTAAAGTAAACAACACACAAAGATTTATAGTGGTTCGACAACTTGTCTACATCCACTCTCACAAACCCAGTTGTGATGTTTCCACTAAACTCTTCCAATCGAGTACAAGTGTATATTCCTGTCTTTTAAAGTCTCAAGAAGAAGACTTAGATCTTCAAAGACTATACCTCCAGATATGTCTATGATCTAACTAGAAATTTTACAAGTATCTAGCACCTTGATAAAATAACAAACAAAAACTAAACACTTATTCAGTTGTAGTCTTCTGATTCTTCACTTCACTTCTGACTATTCTTCTGAACTTCAATGAACTCTGTGAGTAATCTTCAGTATGTATCAGTATGCGTAGTTGTAGTAACAGTAGTCTTCAAATGATAAACACCATGAAGTATTTATAGACTTCAATCATCAAGAACTTAGGTAGTTGTAACCAACTCTTCTTGAAAACTAACTTTAACTGAATCTTCTTATCCATGCACGCGTTTCTTGTTATGAATTAGTTATTCCATAACTAACTTCTATCTTTATCTTTATACATGCTTTGACTTACTAACTTCACGTTGACTTATCTTGAGTAGACTTGTATGTACTTGTCTTGTCTTGTAGTCCTCCTGTCTTGAGTAGTAGACTTCAACTCTTCTTGTCTTGTCTTCCTTGTTCAATCAGTAGACTATACTAAACCTATCAAGACTATTACATTACTTTAAGCTTTCATAATACAAGCTTAGTCAACTTATAAACTATACAATAAAACTAATCTATTACATATAAAAACATCATGAGCTCTATACAACATTTAAATAGCTCAGTAACAACCTTAAACAAATACTGTAAACACATATGAAGTACTTATAAACTGTACTTATCTTTTCATGTGAACTTATGTGAACTCTACTGGTCTTGTACAAGATGACTTAACTCAACTAGACTAGATCAGTCAACACTTAGAAAATATTCATACTACTTTTGGCTTATCAAAACTTCATCTTTTATTCATCATTTAGGACTTGTTCTAGGATTCATATCCCAACAATTTCCCCCTTTTTGATGAAGCCAAAACTACTTGAATATTTTCTCATAAGTAGACTAGTTAAGTAGTTATCTTGTCTTTAACATCAAATAGTACTTATCTTTCATTCATTCAAAATAAATCAGTAGATTACACATACTTTGAATAACAAAAAAAAACACCTAAGTATCAGAGCACAAAAAAAAACTAAACTTCAAACAAACAAAACTAATCTGAAAGAGCACCTCCTTCTGGATTTGGAACGCAGAATGCATCAAGGAGTCTCTTGTGAATTAGACAGATATGGTCTTCATCTTCAATCTTCTCTTTCTCGAGTAGTTGTTCTTCAAATTTCTTGATTCTATTGATGTCAACTCTTTTACCTGAACTTGTCATGGGACATTTCCATTCAGGAAATTCAGGAACAAGAATGTTGAAGTTAGCACCAGCAGAAATCCTCAAGATTAGATGCCACAACTTCCTGTGTTGTCCTTCCATGAACCTGTCAAATAAAGAATACAGTTCATCTTGACTTTCAGCATCACCATACTTCCTAATTATCCAATGATCAAGTTCCCATTGACTCTTCACTTCAATCCATTCAGCTCTATGCTCATTATCTATGAAGTGATCAATGAACTTGTCTTCCATCTTGTCTTCATCAGCTTTCAACTTCTGCAGCCTTTCAATATGCTTAGTAATCTTCTTTTTGCTTGCATAATGAATCTCATCATCAGCAATTCTTTGTTTCTTCTCAACTGTTGCAGTAGCAGTAGGCTCTTCAATATTCAGCTTTCTCTTAACTCGTCTGGTCTGAATCTCTGCTTCAGGAGACGCAACAGCTTTGCCTTTCTCTAATCTCTTCTGCTTTTCTGTTTTAGCATGCTCTAGATCTGCCTTCTTCACTAATCTGCCTCTCTTAGGCCTTCTTAGTTCTTCAATCGCAGTAGCAGCAGCTTTCATCTCAGGTTCAGCACTAGCAGATTTCACGACTTCATCCTCAACTCTACTTGTCTCTTCCCCCTTTTTGGCTTCATCACTTGCCTTAAGAGTGAAAAGAGAAGTAAAGCGAGTCATCTCTTCGTTCATAGCTTCCTTCATGGCTTCAGCAGCTGACTCAATGTGTTTCTGATGCGTTTTATCATGACTCATCTTGTCTAATCTATCAGTAACCAGTTCCAACTTCCTTGTACATAAAACCAGTTCATCTTTCAAATGAGTAGCCGTCTGACGAAGAAGAGTATTCTGTGCAGTTAACTCATTTAGAACATCCCGAGAACGCACCAATTGATCTTGTGCTTCCCGTCTCTGTTCATCAGCAATAGCAACTTTAACTCTGTAGAGTCTCTCCATTTTGCTTGACTCTTCAGCTAGTGATCGAGCAAACGAGATTGACCTCTTTTCTGAAAAATCAACTTGTTTCTTCAGAAAGTCTTCAAATTGAGCAAACATCTCTTCTCGAAAAGTTGAGTCCATCTTGTTGACTTCACCAACAATTAAGTCTCTGGAGTTGTCAACAAGTGACTGATTCTGTTCAACTAGCACATCCTTCATCTTCAAGTTTAAGAACTCGTCTATGGCAGTATGAACAACACTTCTTAGATCCGTCTTTAATTCATCCAAAAATCTTTCTGGAACAACTTGAGTAGAAATGGGAGTTCCAACAACTTCATCATCAATGGCTTTGATTTCATCCTCATCAAACATCTCAGCATCCAAGAACTCATCATCTTCTTTACCAAGCATGAGTGAGTCGACTTCATCTTCATCACTTTCAACAACTTCTTCCAATTGTTCTGAAGTCTGAACTGCCATCTCAGCTACTTCCGGCTTGATCTCGTCTTCCACCAGATCAGTCTGGGTTCCGACGTCGAATGTGAACACATCCTCAATGACACCATCCGGAATATTCAGCAGCTTTTTGACTAAATCAACCAAGGCTTTGCGAGGGAATAGCTCTGATACCACTTGTAGGTCCCCAAAGTTGAGTTAATAACGAGTAAGCTAGTGAAAATGTCTAGAGGGGGGTGAATAGACTTTTCAAAATTCTATCGAAATATCAGAATACAATATGCGGAATACGAAATTAACAATGAGCCCAATTCAAGTTTATACTCAACTTCTTAATTCGAGAACTCTGTTCTATACTCAACTTGTTAAGCTCAGTAGCAGTTAAACAGTTAAGCAATTAAACAATTAAAACAGTAAAGTAAACAACACACAAAGATTTATAGTGGTTCGACAACTTGTCTACATCCACTCTCACAAACCCAGTTGTGATGTTTCCACTAAACTCTTCCAATCGAGTACAAGTGTATATTCCTGTCTTTTAAAGTCTCAAGAAGAAGACTTAGATCTTCAAAGACTATACCTCCAGATATGTCTATGATCTAACTAGAAATTTTACAAGTATCTAGCACCTTGATAAAATAACAAACAAAAACTAAACACTTATTCAGTTGTAGTCTTCTGATTCTTCACTTCACTTCTGACTATTCTTCTGAACTTCAATGAACTCTGTGAGTAATCTTCAGTATGTATCAGTATGCGTAGTTGTAGTAACAGTAGTCTTCAAATGATAAACACCATGAAGTATTTATAGACTTCAATCATCAAGAACTTAGGTAGTTGTAACCAACTCTTCTTGAAAACTAACTTTAACTGAATCTTCTGATCCATGCACGTGTTTCTTGTTATGAATTAGTTATTCCATAACTAACTTCTATCTTTATCTTTATACACGCTTTGACTTACTAACTTCACGTTGACTTATCTTGAGTAGACTTGTATGTACTTGTCTTGTCTTGTAATCCTCCTGTCTTGAGTAGTAGACTTCAACTCTTCTTGTCTTGTCTTCCTTGTTCAATCAGTAGACTATACTAAACCTATCAAGACTATTACATTACTTTAAGCTTTCATAATACAAGCTTAGTCAACTTATAAACTATACAATAAAACTAATCTATTACATATAAAAACATCATGAGCTCTATACAACATTTAAATAGCTCAGTAACAACCTTAAACAAATACTGTAAACACATATGAAGTACTTATAAACTGTACTTATCTTTTCATGTGAACTTATGTGAACTCTACTGGTCTTGTACAAGATGACTTAACTCAACTAGACTAGATCAGTCAACACTTAGAAAATATTCATACTACTTTTGGCTTATCAAAACTTCATCTTTTATTCATCATTTAGGACTTGTTCTAGGATTCATATCCCAACAAGCTTCGAGTATAATAATTGAATCAAGTTTTGAACGCAACACTATTCGACTCGACTGATTTACACCCCTAGATGAAATGTTATCATTGATCTTTATCCTAAGAGTATTTGACGATATACATCAAATTGTGCCTTGATTATTTAAAGTCTATGCTAATTGAATCATATTTAGTGCGAAATATCAACAGATGTAAGTGAGTTGAGCCAACTCACGAGCAACTTGTGCTAGCTTGACTCAGAAAAAGATCGAAATTGAAGTATTCGAGTCGAGCTCGAGTTTAATTTAGAAAAAAAATATGTTTTACAATTAATTTTGAAAACTATATAGGTAATCGAGTCGAGCTCGATCTTTAAAATTTCAGTTTCGATCGAATCGAGTTTCGAACGCAACACTACTCGACTTGACTGATTTACACCCCTAGATGAGATGTTATCATTGATCTTTATCCTAAAAGTATTTGGCTATATACATCAAATTGTGCCTTGATTATTTAAAGTCTATGTAGGTCCCTAGTTGAGTTAATAATATTGAGTAAGCTAGGAAAATTTCTAGAGTGGGGTGAATAGACTTTTCAAAATCTTTCAATATATCAGAATACACAATGCGGAAATATCAGATTTATCAATGAGCCCAACAAATTTATACTCAACTCATATCGAATATGAATTTCTGTATGAACACTAGTCTTGTCTATTCTATATGCAGTGTTAATCAATTAAACAAGTAATCAATCAAACAACAAATAAAACAGTAAGTAAATCAAACACAAGATTTATAGTGGTTCGACAACTTGTCTACATCCACTCTCACAACTCCAGTTGCGAAATTTATTAACTCTTCTCTTCGAGTAGTGTATTCTTGTGGCTTTAAGTCCCAATAAATAAGACTTTGATCTTCTCGAAAACACTACCAAGTGTCTCTTCGATCTAACTAGCTATTTTACAAGTAACTAGCTGTTGGTCCCTGAACGAGTAGTGAATGGGATTAAAGTCTATAGGGGAGGGGTGAATAGACTTTAAAACTTTTTCAAGAGAGTTGGGAACCTCTTCTGATTGCTATGTCAACTGGACTACAAGTCTGCTGGTCCAGATGACTATAGTGATTTGAATGAAGAGATTATATGCGGAATTATGGTAGGCCTTGTTTAGACTCATTCTTTTAGTTTCTTTTGAAAGTGCCAAGTTGTTTACTTTAATGAAAGTACTCAGCTGATGCTGGTTTGAAAGTTATGGCCTTGTTTTGAAGACAGTTAAAAACACAGTATGCACTATATAAGATAAATGAAATGACAGAAATGTAAAGTGCAGAAAGATAAATAACACCAGGTTTATAGTGGTTCGGATATACGTTCATACGTCCACTATCACGTCCTAACGTGATGTTTAATCCCTTTAATTTACCAAAAATTACAAGGGCTTGTCCTTTATAGTCCCAATGGTAGGACTTTGAGATCTGAGCAGTCCTAACTGCTACGGTCTCCACAACTGATTGTAAGCACTTGCACTTTGCAGAGGTTCAAAAACTTTAACCTTTCGGTGAGGGTTTGGGGTTTTTGAATGTTTCCAACTAATGGTTCAAGCTTATAATATGCTTAACCACTATGCCTAAATCAATAGATATACAATAAGAATAGGATTCAGGTTCTTTGGTTGGATAGAAATCACTTAAGAGCTAGGGATGTTCTTATGGATTCTGGCTCTTGGAGAAGTCTTAAAACAGTATGGCTTTTTGCTTGATTGCTTGCTTAGCTTGTTGAATTCTCTCGTTGTGACTTCTTGTTTGTGATTTCTCATCCTCTTGTATTTATAGTGGTGATTGCTTGCAACTAGCCGTTGGAGTTGACTAGCCGTTGGGGAAATCTTTCAATAATAGCTTGATTCCTAGATTCCAGCCGCTTGATTGCTTCAATCCTGGGATCATGTCAATCTTCTAAATAAGGTAGGTCTTCATTTGAATTGCAAGATGACTTTGGAATCAGCCGAGTCCTGGAAGAGTACATAGTCTTCTGATCTGCACTACTAGTCTTCTGACTACTCTTCTGGCCTTATGTCTTCTGTCTTCTGATATCAGTAGAGTAATACTCTTCTGATCTGACAATTCTTTGTGCTGCTTTAGGCCATCTTCAACCTTGGACTCCATCAGATAAGTAGGTATACAAGCACCTTACTTAACTGGTCTTCAAGGATCTTCTATTCTTCATGTCTTCTACTCTTCTCATCTTGAGGATAGGCATGTAAGCCAAGACTGTGCTGATCAGCTGATATCAATTCAGTTGATCGCACAAGACTAGTCTAAGTTGTTCTATACAAAGTCAGCTGATCCTATTACATTTATAAACTCTAAGTGTTTTGGCCATCAAAACTATTCTAACATCAAGTGGGGATTAGGGTGAATTTATATCCCAACAATTTCCCCCTTTTTTATGAAGCCAAAACTATACTTGATAAATGCTCTTAATAAATAAGATAAGAGTTTATAACATTTAAAACTGAAGTATCTGATGAAGACAATGAGAGTTTGTCTTGTAAGCAAAAAGAACTAGAACTTGAATATATGTGGAGCTTTTACAGATTACAAGTGATAGTTTCTTTATACTTCTAAAGTAGTCTTCATCAGGTCTTCTGATCTTCAGATGCGGAAAGCAAGGTACAAACGAACTCGAACATCTTCCATGTGTTGCAAGTCTGTAACATTCTCCTCTTCGTAGATCTTCTCCAGAATCCTTTTGACTTCAATCAAGTTTGTTCTTCCGGAATCCAGAATGGGTGCATCCCATTTGGGTTCTTCAGGTGTTAGGATTCTGCAGTTGTCAAGTTCTTTGGCTGTCTTGACTAATTCTTTCCAGAACTCTGGATCTTCATGGGTCATGAACTGGGAGAATTGAAGAAATTCTTCTTCATAAGTAGGAAGAGGGCCAAATTTCCTTACTATGTGGTGTTGAATTTGCCACTTCTTCTTCAGGGGATACCATCTTGGTAGCTCATCTTGAAGGGCTAAATAATCCACATAATTGCTATCAAACACCAGGACATTATCTTCTTTTGCTTTGTCCTTGAGTGTTTTCCTGAGTTTGGCTATTTTCCTTTCAAATTTGGCTTTGACTGCCTTCGCATCATTTAGCTTCTTTTGCTTAAGCTCTTGAGCTTCAAGCAACTTTCTCTTCTTCAGCTCTAAAGTCTCCTTCTGTTCTGCTGGAGCTGACTTCTTGCTTGACTGAGCTTGCTCATCTGCCTTTCTTTTCCTTGTCATCCTCTTCTCAGGAACTTGTTCTACAGAGGTAGTGATCTGTAGACTCTTCGCAGGAGCTTGAGTTTCTTCATGAACAATTTATTTGCCTTTGCCTTGCCTGTTCTTGATTTTTCTTTTTAAACCACCCAAGGTTTCATTCAACTCATCTTGAGATACTACCATTACAGCTTGCTGTGCAGTAGACTTCTCAAGAGCCTTTATCAATACATCTTCCCCCTTTTTGGCTTCAGCAAGTGCAACCGCAAAAGGCTTCATGGCATTCAGAATTTCCACTTTCAGAGTCTCCTTCAGGGCCATGACATTGACCTTGCCAACTTGGGTCAGATGAGTGATGTTGTGCTCTAGAACTTGAGCATGAGAATTGGAGGAGGAGGGGCAGCTTCTAGCTTAGCTGTAAGTGCTTCCAATTTGGCTGCTGTCTCCTTCAGCTGAGTCTGCAACTTCTCATTCTCCTTTGCAGCTGATTTGAGAAGAGCTTGACCTTCAGTGGCTCTTGCTTCAGCATCCTCAATTCTTGTCTTGTAGGTGGTCTCCATGCGAGTAATCTCATTAGTGTAGAGATCAACAAACATGTTGGAGGTGTCACCTGCTCTCTTCTGGATGGTGCTTAAGTATTCACCTATCTGATGGTGTAGTGACTCTCCAAACTTGTCTTCAATGTCAATAATCTGGTCATGAAGACGAGTCCTCTGCTCCTTAACAGCCTTTTCAACATACCTTCCAAGCTGTAGGCCTAAACCTTTCTCAAAGTGCAAGTCTATTGCAGCTTTGACTTGTGAGCAGATGTCTGCTGTATAGTCAACAGATGGGGTAGAAGTTGAGGCAGTACCTTGAGGTTTTGGATGAACTATCAGTGTTTTGCCTCTTTCTTCAGCTGATAGATAATCTTCATTGAGGAAGCAGGTAGTGGCCTTAGTCAGATGGGTCATGATCCTTCTGCCTGCATCCTCTGGTTGATCAATGAAGTGAGTCAGTTTGTCTGAAGGCTTGAAGTGAGCTGGTACTCTGACTACTTCTCTTTCAATCTCTACTTTGTCAGCTGGTTCAGCTGAGTCTTCTGCAGGGGCTGTTGCAGCTGAGTCTTCCACCAAGGCTGGTACAGCTGAGTCTTCTGCCAAGGTTGGTGCAGCTGAGTCATCCACCTTTGCTTTGTCAGCTGTCTGCTGATCTGATGAGCCTTCTGGGACAGAGATATCATCAGTGGGGATTCCTAGAATCCTGTTGCAAACTGCAGTCAGGGCCTCTGCTGATAGTAGCTGAGCAAAAGATTGAACCTGAGCAACCTCCTTTTGCACCATTTCCCAGTCGAGGAATTTTTCCTTTCCTCACATTCCTTCCATGACCTCAAGAAGGTCATCCACATCATCTCTTCTGAGCTCAATCCAAGTACATATCCTAAGTACTTGTTCAAATTGAATTGATTCCTCATCAATACCAGGAGTAGTAGACTTGAGCAGGTTGCCTATCTTCATCCTCATTATTTTCTCCCTTGTGCACATAGGATAGTGCACCATGCTGTACTGAGGCTGAGAAGGGCCAGCTTGAGCCAGGTCTGCTGGTGCCAAGTCTTCTTGAGCAGATGGGGCAGTGAGGATAGGAGATTGAGTGGATGGGGTATTCTCCTTTGTTGTGTGAGTATCAGCAGGGATTTGGGAAGTGATATCTTCGTGTTGGGTAGGAGGTTGAGATTGATCTTCAGTGGGTTGTGCATCAGCAGGGTTTTGAGTCTGCTGGTCTGGTTCTATTTCCACTTGAAGATCAATAGATGGTTGGGCTTGATGATCTTGGTCATCTGCTGTTTGAGTATTAGCAGGAGATGGGGAAGTGATTTGAGTTTGATCATCAGCAGGGGGTGTAGAGGTGGTCTGATTTTGGTCATCTGCTGTTTGTACATCAGCAGGGGTAGGCAGTTGTGGCTCAGGAGTTGTTTGAGGTTGGGCTTGTTCCTCTGCTGTGTGAGTATCAGCAGGGATTTGGGTATCAGTGTTTGAAGGTTCAGATGGGTTGGAATCTTCAGAAGGGTTGAAGGATGAAATAGGGGCTATGCTCATGGGAGTAGGGAGCCTGGATTTCTTTGTCTTTTTGGTGAAAGAAGAAGTGTTCTTCTTTCTCTTCTGACCCTTGGAAAGCTTAGAAGGAGTAATAGTGAGAGAGGGATTAGAAGTACCTGCCTTCTTCAAAGGAGAGGCAGTGGGAGTGGCATCTGAATCAGATGGGGAGATGAGCCCTGATCTGATTAGAATTCTTCTTTGTGCTAAGGTTTGATTGTCATCATCATCATCCTCAGCAGCCTTCTTTTGAGCCTCTTCTTTGGAGGGCTCCTCTTCTTCTTCTTCAGCAGAGTCATGAACAGACTCTTCTGCCTCCTCAACAACATCCTTAGAGGATGCTTCAGCCAACATCTTCTTCTTCTCTTCTTTCAGCCTTGCTGCCTCAATAAGAGCTTCCTTTCTCAAGTAATACTTGGAGGTGTGGAATGTCTTATGAGGACCCATCTTGTACTTCCTTGGGAGTACCTCTGGAAGGATAATACTCAGCTTGTTGACAAAGCTGACAGTTGATGTCACCTTCCATTCTCTTGATTGGAGGTCCAATGTAACCTTCTTGGCCTCAAGAGCAATCCTATCCAAGAATAGCCCTTGCCAATCTCCATCAATCTGATCCCAGATTGCAGCCATAACTCTAACCTTCAAAGTGGTAACAGCATCATGACTAAAAGTGTTACCAAGTAACATCTTGCCTGCAATGTCCATCAAGGTTTGAAACTTGGGGTCAAGTTGTGATTTCTTAAGTCCAGAGGCATTAGCAGCCTTGACTCTTCCACCAGTAAACATCTCCATATACTCCTTTTCTCTTCCCATAATGTAGTTAGAGATGTTTATCTCCCCGCTAGATAAGCCGAACAATTCCTGGAGGATCTCTCTTGAGATTTTAACTCTGTGTCCACCCATGACACTTTCAACATGAGCTCCCTTCATCACTGCGTTCGAGTAGAAGGTCAGCACATCTTGTTCATAAACGTTTGTTGGTGCTGCTTCCAGAAAATCACGAAGGTTGAGGTTGATGCAGCGAAGAAGGATCTCCTTGTTCGCAGGTGTATGTTTGCCCTTGAAAAACAGAGTATTCTCAGTGAAAATCTTTCCTTCCCTAGACCACTTTGTTGCATCTAGAGTTCCGGTGCTCTTGGTCTTCTCGTCGTAAATCTCAATGATTGCCATTCTGTGTGTTTGAGTGTTAGGTTTCGAAAGCTTGAAAGAAATTTGCAGAACGAGAGAGTTTGAGAGCAATTGAGTATTGTGAGCGAAAGGGTTTGGGAGAGGTTTAAGGGTTTGTATATATACTCCAGCAAAACTTGAGAATTGTACAATCCAACGGTCAGATTTGATTCAATTTTGGAGTAGAGCCCAAGATTTCCTTCTTTGATTTCGCCCCGTTCCTTTAATTTTGCAGGCTGAATTTGCCATGTGTCAATTTATGATTTGTTGGCAAAATAGTAATTGAGTACTAATGACATCATTACCAAAAATAGCCGTTGTGACTAAATTTTAGCAAGAATTGATCATCAAGGCCGTTTTCTATAAGTGAATTTCATTCCTTATATAGGCCAATTTCCTTAATTACATTAAGAAATAAATCTAGAATGAATTACATGATCAAAGATAGTCATTATGCTCTGAAGTAAAGTGATCTGATCAGCAGAGTGAAATCTTCTGATTTCTTCGAAAAGGTCTGCTGATTTTCCTTGAAAGTCTTCTGGTCAGCTGAGTTGGTCTTCTGATCAGCTGAGTAGAGGATTGAGGTTTGCTGAGTAAATCTTCTGTGTGTGATGATCCAACCTGGTTTGATGGATCTTTCAGCTTTGCTGTGTGTGATGATCCAACCTGGTTTGATGGATCTTTCAGCTCTACCTCTGAGCCATGTGGGACCATCAAATCAATATGTAGATGGTTTGGCCTAGATGGTATCCCACTGGTTCAGGTTGCCCTCACCATCGGATGATCCTCACCATCAGATGGGTTGTAGCATCTGATGTGTCCTTGTTGAATTTCTTCGCTTCTCTTGAAAGAGGGAGAAGATTGGAAGGGGCTTCAATGGAGTGTGAAGAGAAGGACAGGAACTTGGTCTTCCTGGTATGTTTTGACATAGTAGCCTTTGATAACAAGCTCTCCATGTAGAACTTCCCCCTGGAGAAGAAGCTCTGTTTGCTTGCTACTTTGTCTTCTGCATCTCTCCTTCCTTTAGTTTTCAACAAGAACGTCTCTCCTTTCTTTAGTTTTCATAGGCATACTTATGTTGGATAAACCAAGTATGCTGATCTGCATCATCTTCATCTTTTGGACAAATCTTCATCTCCATCACCCAAGACCTTGGTTGAGGGATGATCTCCATTCCATCTCTTCTTTCGATTATCTCCATACCTGAAACAAGAATAATAGTTAGTGATTTGTGTTCTTAGGTGTTCCCATAACTTCCTCCTTTTATAGGGGTAGAAATGAGGTAGTGGAGAGAAAGATGACAAAACTATAGAGTTGATAGGTCTGAATTTCTGAAAAGCTATTTCTTAAGATCAACAATGAGATTCTTGATCTAAGGGTTCACATTTAAAGAGATTCAGACTCTATCTTATGGAATGCAGAAATTATAGATTTTGAGCAAGAGTTATTTGGAATCCGTACAGTGTATGCATACTGTTGAGTCGGTGAGGATGGTGTATTAATCCAACCAAGTATGAACTCACTAGTATACTGTATACATGTATAATGATAAAGTATTTTATGAAGAATATTTTATTATTATACATATGTATACATTGCTTAAGTATAGATACCAATTAACTTTGTTCATGTCTTCTGAGTATGTATATATATATATATATATATATTATGCAATGCAAATTGTAGAGTATTTCATCAAGGATTCTTAAGGTATCATTGATTCCCCCTTGATTAAATGACTCTATGTTTTCCCTCAGCTTTATTTGTCTTCATCGGGAAAGTACTTACCTGAAGATGAGGGTGTCTATTCACCTCATCTGATCCTCCTAGTCTGCTGTAATTGTATCAGCTGAGGTCTTCAGCTGATCTTTGCTCTTCATGTGCTTGGATCAAGGAGTCCTAAGCTGTAGCATAGGGTCTTGAACCTTTCTTCAGCTAGGGGCTTAGTCAAGATGTCTGCTCTTTGGATATCTGTGTGAATTTTCTCCATCTTGATGTCCTTCTTTTCAAGGTGGTCTCTTATGAAATGGTGTCGAATGTCGACATGCTTGCACCTTGTGTGGAGGACTGGATTTTGAGTGATGGCAATGGCACTGCTGCTATCACAATAGATAGGGACTTCTCTTGCCTCTACATTGTAATCCTTGAGTTGTTGAACTAGCCAGAGCAGCTGACTACAACAACATCCAGTTGCCATATATTCTGCCTCAGTGGTGGAGGTTGCAACTAGAGTTTGCTTCTTTCAGAACCATGATATCAACTTGTTGCCTAGGAATTGACAGGTTCCAGATGTGGATTTCCTATCAATTCTACATCCTCCATAGTCTGAGTCAGAATAACCACTCAATTCTAAGTTGTCATCAGCAGGGTACCATAGTCCTAAGTTGACTGTTGGGATATAAATTCACCCTAAGCCCCACTTGATGTTAGAATAGTTTTGATGGCCAAAACACTTAGAGTTTATAAATGTAATATGATCAGCTGACTTGTATAGAACAGCTTAGACTAGTCTTGTGTGATCAACTGTATTGATATCAGCTGATCAGCACAGTCCTGGCTTACATGCCTATCCTCAAGATGAGAAGAGTAGAAGACATGAAGACTAGAAGATCCTTGAAGACCAGATAAGTTAAGGTGCTTGTATACCCACTTATCTGATGGAGTCCAAGTTTGAAGATGGCCTAAAGTAGCACAAAGAATTGCCAGATCAGAAGAGGGTTACTCGACTGATATCAGAAGACAGAAGACCTAAGGCCAGAAGAGTAGTCAGAAGACTAGTAGTACAGATCAGAAGACTATGTGCTCTTCCAGGACTCGACTGATTCCAAAGTCATCTTACAATTTAAACGAAGACCTACCTTATTTAGAAGATTGACATGATCCCAGGATTGAAGCAATCAAGCGGCTGGAATCAAGGAATCAAGCCATTATGGAAAGATTGCCCCAACGGCTAGTCAACTCCAACGGCTAGTTGCAAGCAATCACCATTATAAATACAAGAGGATGAGAAATCACAAACAAGAAGTCACAAGAGAGAATTCAACAAGCTAAGCAAGCAATCAAAGCTAAAGCCATACTGTTCTAAGAGTTCTCAAAAGAGCCAGAAACCATTAGATTATCTATAGCACTTAAGTGATTTCTATCCAACCCATAAGAACCTGAAACCTGTTCATATTGCATATTCATTGTTTTAGGCATAGTGGTTAAGAAAATTATAAGCTTGAACCATTAGTTGGATACACTTCAAAAACCCCAAACCCTCACCGAAAGGTTAAAGTTTTTGAACCCCTTAAAGTGCAAGTGCTTACAATCACTTGTGGAGACCGTAGCTGTTAGGACGGCTCAGATCTCAAAGTCCTATCCTTGGGACTATAAAGGACAAGACCCTTGTAATTTTTGGGAAATTAAAGGGATTAAACATCACGTTGAGGCGTGAGAGTGGACGTAGGAACGTATATCCGAACCACTATAAACTGGTGTTATTTACTTACTGCACTTTATATTTCTGTCATTTCATTTATCTTTATATAGTGCATACTGTATTTTCAACTGTCTTCAAAATAAGGCCATAACTTTCAAACCAGCATCAACTGAGTATTTCCATTAAGAAAAACAAGTTGACACTTTCATAAGAACTAAAAGAACGAGTCTAAACAAGGCCTACCATAATTCCGCATTTAAACTCTTCAGACAGATCACTATAGTCATCTGGACCAGCATACTTGTAGTCCCGTTGACATAGCAATCAGAAGAGGTTCCCAACTCTGTTGAAAAAGTTTTAAAGTCTATTCACCCCTCCCCTCTAGACTTTAATCCCATTCACTACTCGTTCAGGGACCAACATTGACTGTTCCTTTTAGGTACTTGAGAATCTTCCTTGCTGCTTCTAGATGACTCTGTTTTGGGTTTGCTTGAAACCTAGCACATACTCCTACAGCAAATGTTATGTCTGGTCTGCTGGCTGTAAGGTATAGTAGAGATCCAATAAGTGCTCTATATTCAGCTTGATCAACTGCCTTTCCAGACTCATTTGGTTCCATTTTGAAGGATGTCATCATTGGAATTCTTGCAGTCTTGCTTTGTAGAGCTTTGAATCTTTCTAATAGGCTCTTGGTATACTTGGACTGATTGATGAAGATCCCTTCTGGACTCTGCTTGACTTGGAGTCCTAGGAAGTAATTCATCTCACCTATCATGCTCATTTCAAACTTTCCTTGCATAAGTTCAGAGAACTTCTTGCACATGTGTTGATTTGGTGATCCAAATATAATGTCATCTACACAGATTTGAACCATTAGAATGTCTTCTCCTTCTTGTATTCTGAAAAGTGTTCTATCCACTTTGCCTTTTGTGTAACCATTGTCAAGTAGGAATTGTGACAATGTGTCATACCAAGCTCTAGGGGCTTGCTTTAGACCATAGAGAGCCTTCTTCAGACGATATACTTGATCTCCTTTTTCAAATCCTGGAGGTTGCTCTACATACACTTCTTCTACCAGAATACCATTTAGAAAAGCACTCTTGACATCCATTTGGTATACTTTGAAGCCCATATATGATGCATAAGCTAGAAACAGTCGAATGGCTTCTAGTTTGGCTACTGGAGCAAAGGTTTCATCATAGTCGACCCCTTCAGATTGTGAGTATCCTTTTGCAACTAGCCTTGCTTTATTTCTAGTTATTACATCATTTTCGTCCTTCTTATTCTTGAATACCCACTTTGTTCCTACTACATTGCGGTTTTCAGGACGATCTACCAATTCCCATTCTTCATTTCTTTCGAATTGGTTTAGTTCTTCTTGCATAGCAGTGATCCAATTGCTATCTGTCATTGCTTCTTCTATGTCAGCTGGTTCAATGTTGGACAAGAAAGCACACCAGCATAACATAGATGATTGGGGGTTCTGATTCAGTTGTCTTCTGGTCTTGACACCTGAGTCTGCTCCTCCTAAGATGAGGTTTGATGGATGATTGTTTCTCCATGTATGCCTCACAGGTGTGTCTACATTAGATGAACTTGGATTCTCATCTGTTCTTATGCCATCAGGAGGGTTGACTTGATTTGGTCAATCATCATCTGTATCTTGTGTGTCAAAGAGATCATTCCACCTTGCATTTGGGATTGTTGCATCTTGATTTTGGTCAGCTTGCTCAGCTTGAGTTTGAGATCTAGTTACTGGTCTGTGTGGCTTATCCTCCTCTGGTTCTTCAGGGAATGGTTCATTGACTTCAATAAACTCATCTGGTCTGGATTTGATCACTAGCTGCCTCATCTGATCTGCAGCTGAGTCTGTTTGTACTGCACTCTTTTCACAAGATTCATCAAAAATAACATGAGGTGTTTCTTCCACAAGAAGGGTTCGTTTGTTGAGTACTCTAAATGCTTTGCTAGTAGAGGAGTATCCCAAGAATATCCCCTCATCTGCTTTGGCATCAAAAGCATTCAACTTACTCTTCCCATTGTTGTGAATGAAACACTTACAACCAAATATATGAAAGTAAGATACTCTAGGTTTTCTTCCTTTCCACAGTTCATATGGGGTTTTCTCATGAATTTTGTGAATACCTGACCTATTTTGAGTGTGACAAGCTGTGTTGATGGCTTCTGCCCATAGCTTCTTGGGAGTAGAGAATTCAGCAAGGAGTGTTCTTGCAGCTTCTTTGAGTGTTCTGACTCTTCTTTCAGCTACACCATTCTGTTGTGGTGTTCTTGCTGCACTTGTCTCATGTTGAATACCATTAGAAGTACAATAGGCAATAATATAAGAGTTAATAAATTCAGTGCCTTTGTCACTTCTAATTTTCACAATTAGTTCTCCTTTCTCTACTTGGATTCTCTTCAATAGTTCAGGAAGCTTTTGCTGAGTTTCACTCTTCTTGTATAAGAAGACAACCCAAGTAAACTTGGAATAGTCATCTACAACAATGAGAGTGTACTTCCTTCCTGTAAGTATGGTTGGAGTGATTGGTCCAAAGAGATCCATGTGAAGCAATTCACGAACTCTGCTGGTTGATGCTGTCTTCTTGGTCTTGAAGGAGACCTTCGTTTACTTTCCTTGTTGACATGCATCACATACCTGATCTTTACAGTAGAGTTCATTAGGCAGACCATCAACTAAGGATTCCCTTGCTAGCTTGTTCATAGTCTTAAAGTTCAGATGACTAAGACGTTTGTGCCATAGCCAGCTGACATCTTTAGGGCTCTTCACAAGCAGACATGTATCCTTAGGACAGCTGTTCCAATTTGCAAGATACATACTTCCCTTTCTAGATCCTGTTAGAAGGTTTTGTTTTGTTCTTTTATCACTTATGAGACACTCATCTTTAGAAAATTTTACTGAGTAACCAGTGTCACAAAAATGAGAAACAGATAATAAGTTAAACTTTAAACCTTCTACATATGATACATCATGTACCTCAATGTCACCATTTTTAAGGGTGCCATATCCTTTTGTGTTACCGTGCGCGTTATCACTAAAGAAGGCTTTTGGACCTTTCTTTTCTGTGTAGTTGGTCAGCAGGGCTTTGGTTCCAGTCATATGGGTTAAGCATCCACTATCTATGTACCATGTTTCTCCTGCTAGACCTCCTCTTTTGTATAGGTCCCTCCTTTCCTGCAAGAAAGGTTAAGTCTTAGGTACCCATTTTGTCTTGGGTCCTTGGGTGTTAGTACTACCATTGGGAACCCACATATACATTGGTCGTTTGAACTACCTTGAGCACTTGAGTTGTTTCCCTCGGGCATCACAGAACAAAATCTTACCAGTTAACACCTTGGACTGATCTGATTTGTTACTTGTGTCGGCTAAGTAGTAGTCAAATGGTTTCCCTTTATAGGAGTGTACATACATTATCTTTTGACTAGTTACATTGCCTGGGTGCATTAGCTGGACGATGCACACGATTATATGGACCATACTCCTCTGTTCTCACAATATCATAAGAGATAGGGGGTGCAAAGAGAACATATTTGTTTGAAGAAGACTTCTTCTTCTTGGCTGGAGCAGCACACAGCTGAGACTGTCTCAGACGAGATGGTCTAGGCTGTTTGTTGTTCCTTTGTACAGGCTTGGGGTTAACTTGTCTTTTACCATTTTTGGTGTTGGGATAGTTAGCCTTAGCTGGTACAGATGCCTTTTGGTTCATATTAGGTTCATTGTGTTTAGAACACTCACCCTTTTCATGTGTCTGAGTAGTGCACTTGTTAGGTGTACTACCCCCAGCTGGAGAGGATGTTGATGGATTAAGTTCATAGCCAAAACCCATCTTATTGCCATTTGATCTATAATATTCAGAGATACTTTCAATAGTAGTCGATGCTTTATTGAACTCTTATATCTTTTGATTTAGGCATTCCTTCTCCTTTTCTAAGAGCTTGTGTGCTTGGAAGAGGTCATCGAACTTAGATTGTAGTGAACGAAATTCCTTGGTTTCTAAGGCTTGAGTTTCTAACATCCCCTCATACTACTGAGTTATTGTGGTATTTTCTTCCTTAAGAAGTTCCACTTCTTTGGTCAATCTTTCATTCATTGTGACCAACTCAGTGGTGTTATCAAACTTAACCTTTTTCATCCTAGCAATTTCTTTCCTTAAATCCTTGTTCTCCTCTTCCACTTCTATAAAAGCTCTTGTGGCAATATCCAGATCACCTTTTACCTTTCTTAAAGATTGATAATAGGTGTCTTCTGATTCGCCTTCAGATGAGTTTATCTCATCTGTTTGTGAGAAAATAGGTGAATGGAAAGTTGTAGTATAGGAATTTACCTCATTTTCACCTATGGCCATCATAGCTAGATCATCTGAATTATCTGAGAAGATTTGACAGTCTGGTGATGTAGGAAGTTCATCACTTTGATATTCAGATTCTTCAGTCACCATTGCTTGCTTGTCTGAATTTCTTCTGTCTCTTCTTGGCCTTCTTTCTTCTTTGTCATCCAAGTTCAGCTCTGGACATTCATAGACATAATGTCCTGGTTTGTGACAATTGAAGCATGATCCAGGTTTCTGATTTGAGTTGCCTTTCCTTGGAGGAGTGGCATCTCTTCTTCTAGATCCTCGGCTGTCAGATGACTCCACATCCTTTCTAGGATATCTTTCTGGTGTTCTTTCTCTGGATCTTCTGGAGGGTGAACTAGCTCTCCTGTCTTTATAATTCCTGTAGAATTTTCTATATTTGCTGTTAAGAGTGTTCATCCTTTCGAATCTCTTGATCATAAGGGCCATTTGCTCTTTCAGACTCATGTCTGATCCTTCAAAGTCTTCTGTTTTCAGTGAGGTCTTGCCAGATGAGGTACTTGCAGCTTTTGTATTGGCTGCCTTGAAGGCTACAGTCTTGGAGGTAGATGGGGTTGCAGTTGGCTCATCACTTCCTGAGTTTTCTTCTCTTTCAAGATCATATTCATGAGCTTTTAGGTTCTGAAATAGAGTTTGTGTAGACCACTTCTTGATATCTTGAGTATCTTTGATGATGGTCTTCTTGAGTCTCAATTTCTTGGTTAGAGAGTCTAAGATCTTTAGATTTTTCTCTCTATTTGTATATTTCTTGCCCAGAGATTCTATCTCATTGATGATCTTGGTAAATCTATTGTCTAGCTGATCAATAGACTCTTATGGTTGCATCTTGAAGTGTTCGAACTTCTTGACTGCTGTTGACAATTTGCTCTCCTTGATCAGCTCAGTTCCTTCACAGAGAAGTGCCAAAGCATCCCACATATCTCTTGCTGACTCACAGTGGATTACTTTTGCAATGTACTCATTTGGAAGAGTTTGCATGATGTAATCTTGAGCAATGCTATCAAGATTTGATTGCTTCATCTCTTCAGGTGTGAGGTCCTTCATTGGCTTGGGAACAAGTTCTCCAACTGGAACTTCTGGATCACCATTTGTAGTGTTGACTGTCATGATGGTGATTGGGCCTTCAATGATTACTAACCACATCTTGTAGTGGACTGATGTGAGATTCTTCCTCATCCTGATCTTCCAGTAATCATAGTCCTCCACTGAAAACTTAGGCAACTTACGCATTTTAGCACTCATGCTGTATGAGTTTTCAAAAACAAGTTTTCCAAAAGAATAGATCTGTTCAAGAGGACTACAGAAAGACTCCCTCAAGTCTTCTGATAATCTAGAGACAGTAGTCCGTTAGAACCACTGCTCTGATACCACTTGTTGGTCCCTGAACGAGTAGTGAATGGGATTAAAGTCTAGAGGGGAGGGGTGAATAGACTTTAAAACTTTTTCAAGAGAGTTGGGAACCTCTTCTGATTGCTATGTCAACTGGACTACAAGTCTGCTGGTCCAGATGACTATAGTGATCTGAATGAAAAGATTATATGCGGAATTATGGTAGGCCTTGTTTAGACTCGTTCTTTTAGTTTCTTTTGAAAGTGCCAAGTTGTTTACTTTAATGAAAGTACTCAACTGATGCTGGTTTGAAAGTTATGGCCTTGTTTTGAAGACAGTTAAAAACACAGTATGCACTATATAAGATAAATGAAATGACAGAAATGTAAAGTGCAGAAAGATAAATAACACCAGGTTTATAGTGGTTCGGATATACGTTCCTACGTCCACTCTCACGTCCTAACGTGATGTTTAATCCCTTTATTTTACCAAAAATTACAAGGGCTTGTCCTTTATAGTCCCAAGGGTAGGACTTTGAGATCTGAGCAGTCCTAACTGCTACGGTCTCCACAAGTGATTGTAAGCACTTGCACTTTGCAGGGGTTCAAAAACTTTAACCTTTCGGTGAGGGTTTGGGGTTTTTGAATGTTTCCAACTAATGGTTCAAGCTTATAATATGCTTAACCACTATGCCTAAATCAATGGATATACAACAAGAATAGGATTCAGGTTCTTTGGTTGGATAGAAATCACTTAAGAGCTAGGGATGTTCTTATGGATTCTGGCTCTTGGAAAACTCTTAAAACAATATGGCTTTTTGCTTGATTGCTTGCTTAGCTTGTTGAATTCTCTCGTTGTGACTTCTTGTTTGTGATTTCTCATCCTCTTGTATTTATAGTGGTGATTGCTTGCAACTAGCCGTTGGGGCAATCTTTCCATAATAGCTTGATTCCTTGATTCCAGCCGCTTGATTGCTTCAATCCTGGGATCATGTCAATCTTCTAAATAAGGTAGGTCTTCATTTGAGTTGCAAGATGACTTTGGAATCAGCCGAGTCCTGGAAGAGTACATAGTCTTATGATCTGCACTACTAGTCTTCTGACTACTCTTCTGGCCTTATGTCTTCTGTCTTCTGATATCAGTAGAGTAATACCCTTCTGATCTGGCAATTCTTTGTGTTGCTTTAGGCCATCTTCAACCTTGGACTCCATCAGATAAGTAGGTATACAAGCACCTTACTTAACTGGTCTTCAAGGATCTTCTAGTCTTCATATCTTCTACTCTTCTCATCTTGAGGATAGGCATGTAAGCCAGGACTGTGCTGATCAGCTGATATCAATTCAGTTGATCGCACAAGACTAGTCTAAGTTGTTCTATACAAAGTCAGCTGATCCTATTACATTTATAAACTCTAAGTGTTTTGGCCATCAAAACTATTCTAACATCAAGTGGGGCTTAGGGTGAATTTATATCCCAACACTAGCAACTTGAACAAAAACAATAACACTTCTCTTAGTTCAGTAGTAGCCTTCTTTGAATTCGTCACTTGTCTTCTAGCTTCAACTTTCTGAACTTGTACTATGTGAGTTTCTTCGCTTTGAATATCTCAATAAAATGTATCAGTATTGCGAGCTTCAGTATATCAGTAGTATCAGTAGTCTTTTAGTAGTCATAACAGTCAAATGTCTTGAGGTATATATAGACTTTCGAACATCAAGAATAGTTTGTTATCCAACCAACTTTTCTTGATAACTGACTTCTAACTGTTTCTTCTTATCCATCCACGCGTTTCTTCAGTTAATTTGTTATTCCATAACTAACTCTTCAATATATATCTTTATACTCGTTTCTGACTTCTTTAAAATCTTCTTTACTTGCGCACTTGTCTTGTTTGGTTTCCATACTTAGACAAATTCCGACTTCTTCATAACTCGTCTTGTCTTGTGCATCCAGTCTTCTAATCTTCAATAGACTTCTTCAGTAGTAGACTTTGATATAGAACAAACTATACTAGTCCTATCATCTAATCCTAACAAGACTATTACATTACATTAAGCTTTATAACTCAGCTTAGTCAACTTAAGTCTATACATCAATATGAACTATGAAAACATATGAGCTTCTATACAATGATTAATTCGCTCATCATAAAACCTATACACAGTACTTATAAAAACGTACTTGTCTTTTCTTTTATACTTAAACTTTTCTTTCATACTTTTGTACTTCCATACTCTACTGATCTTCACCAGACGACTTCCATAACTAGATCAGTCAAGACTTAGAAACATATTCAAGTCTACTTTTGGCTTATCAAAACTACTTCAACATCAATTTAGGACTTATATTAGGATTCATATCCCAACAATTTCCCCCTTTTTGATGAAGCCAAAACTACTTGAATTATTTTAAGTTAGTAGATGAGTTAAGTAGTTATCTTCTTCAAAATGTGTTATCTTTTTCATTCATAATCAGTAGATAAGATAGATTACAATTACTTAGACAAAATCAAAATGAAACTAAGTAAAGTACTTACAATTACTCACTGATGTTTCCTACGTATGGATTCGGAATATAGAACACATCGAGGATTCTTCTGTGAATGTCAGAAATATGATCTTCGTTGTCAATCTTCTCCTTCTCGAGCAACTCTTCTTCAAACTTCTTCACCTTGTTGAAGTCGATTCGCTTTCCAGAACCTAACAGTGGAGTTTCCCACTTTGGAAAATCAGGAACTAAAATATTGTAACCTACAGCAGTTGCAATGCGCATGACCAAGTTCCATAAGTTTTGATCTTCAGCTTCCATGAACTTGTCAAACACAGCATACAACTCTTCTTTGCTGTCTGAATCTCCAAATTTGCGAATTATCCAGTGATCTAATTCCCATTTCATCTTGACAACCAACCAAGCATCTCTATGCTCATTGTCTATGAAATTGTCTATATGAGAATCTTCAACTTGATCTAGATCAGCTTTCATCTTCTGCAATCTGTTAATGTGTTTACCTAACAATTTCTTGTTAGCATAACGATCATCTTCAATCTTTTGTTTCTTCATTATTTCAGTCTCATCTAGATTAGCAATGATCTGACCTATAGACTCTTTAACTTTTGGTTCTCGCATATCCAACTTTCTTTTCACAACTCTTCTCGTCTGAACCTCTTCAGTAGCAATGGACTTGCCTTTTCTTTTTCTGCTCTTCTGCACTAGCACTGATCTGTTCACGATCTGCTTTCTTCACCAGTCTACCTCTTCTTTTAGGCCTACTAGTCTCTTCTGTCGCAGCAGCAGTTTCAATCTCAAGTTCAACAGCTTTCACCTCTTTAATCTCTTCCCCCTTTTTGGCTTCATCACTCGCCTTAAGAGTGAACAGAGAGGTAAAACGAGTCATCTCTTCCTTAATCGCTTCCTTCATCAAATCAGCAGCTCTATCAATCTGCTTCTGATGCGTCTTATCTTGACTCAGATTCTCTAGACGATCAGCAGTGTGTTCTAACTTTCTTGAACAAAAGTTAAACTCATCCTTGAAGTGAGTAGCAGTCAGCTTGAGCAGTCTGTTTTCTTTAGTCATATCTCTTAGGAGACCTCTAGCTTGCACCAACTGATCTTGTACTTCTCTTCTCTGCTCATCTGCTATCTCAATTTTCACACGATAGAGTCTTTCCATTTTCTTAGATTCTTCAGCCAATGTTCTTGCGAAATCAACAGAACACTTCTCAGAATAGTTGATTTGCCTTTGCAAGAAGTCTTCTAGCTGAGTATACATTTCTTGTCTGAAGGTGGCATCCATCTGATTTACTTCACCAACTATCAGCTCCTTAGAACTATCAACAAGAGATTTATTCTGTTCTTCAAGAACTTGCTTCACGTCTGTCTTCAAAAATTCATCGACAGACGACTGGATTACTTGCCTCAAGTCCATCTTCAACTCATCTAAGAATCCAGTTGGAAAAATTTGAGTTGTCTAAACATCAGCTTCAGGAATATCATCCTCAGGAATAGCTTCAGTCATGAGCTCATCTTCATCAAATACTTGAGCTTCAACCAACTTGTCTTCCAGATCAGTAGTCAAGACCAAGTCTTCTACTGTCTCATCTTCTGGAATGACGCTTCCAGCTATGGCTTTCAGATTGAGTAGGGGACAGTAAGGAACGATAGCCAACTTTGATTCCTTGAATCGTCTTTCAGCCTCGTCAGAATCCTTCTTTACCATATCATGTAGCTTCTTCACATAACTACATAGCTCAGCAGGAAAATATTTTTCAGTATACCTATTGATCTGTCCAACATCAGTTCTTGGACTATGAGAATGCTCCACTTGGAACTTGAACACGAGACCTCTCATCTGGTCTGAAACGTTCTCAAGATCAATGTCCGGATCAGTAGACATCAACTCTTCTACTGGCTCTGCATCTTGCACCAACTCGTCCTCTGCAAGATCAGTTTCCTGGACTTGAACTCCAACACTCGACTTTGCTTCCGAAGACAGCAAATCATCTGAAATGTTCAACATTCTCTTGACAAGAGCAGTCAAGGCATGCGGTGGGAGTAGCTCTGAATGATCCTTTCCTTCACTGTTCTCCAGTTGCTCCATCTCCCAATCTTGGAAATTTGCAATTCCACCCATACCAAGGATAACTTCGAACATGTCTTCAGTCAGACCTTTCTTCAATGCAACCCATGTGCATATTCTGATCAGCTTTTCATATAATTCTGAAGCCGTATCGATCTCGACTGTCGACAACATTTTCTTTAAATTCCTGGTCATCTGAGCACGCAGTCTCTTCTCGCGCAAACACATTGGATAATCAACCAAGGATTCAAATCTGATTTTGGGAGGGGTCTGAGTAAGTGGGGTCCTTAACTCAGTTGTTGAAGGGTCAACAAGACGAGTTCCCGAAACAGATGGGTTAATGGGTTAGTTGTTGTAACTAACTCTTAATCGTTTCTTGAAACTCCTTTTTGTAACTTCCAATAACTAACTTCGATTTTCTTTATGTCAGTCATCATATCTTCAACAATATATTCAGTTACGTCCTTCAAATAAGTTTTCCAAACTTATTCTTCAGCACAGAAAAAATACTCTTCTCAGTTTTTACTGTTCTCTTGTACTCTGCTCAAGTACTTTTCTTATCTTCTGTACTTAGCTTCTTCAGAATACATCTTCAATAAATTTTGAGTCTTCATTCTATTCTTCTTATCTTGTAGTCTTCTTACTCCGAGTAGTCTTCTCAGTAGTCTTCTGACTTCAATCTAGTCTTCTTATTTCTGACTGTGCTGATTTCAATACAATACAGTACAAACTTACAAATATAAAACATATCAATACTTCAATTGAACTATATACAGTAGAGTATTTCTAAGTCCTATTCTATAAGTTGTATATACAATCATTACTTCAGCTTAGTTCCTAACAGTTCTGAATATTCTCATATAACATATATTATTAACTTTAAGTTGCTTTTTAGCCATCAAAACTTAATCTTATCAACTAGGACTTTGTTTCTAGGATTCATATCCCAACAATTTCCCCCTTTTTGATGAAGCAAAAACTACTTAATTTTAATGAATCAGTAGTTAATGAAATAGTCAATCATAATAGTTCATCTTAGTCAAAATATCAGATTCATTCATATTCAGATAAGATAGATACTACACATAAACATAAAATATAAAAATTAAGAAATAAGATGAGTAAAGAAATATTATCTTCATATTAGTCCTTCATCTTCTTTCTTCAAACTTCAACTCCTTCAGATTCTGAATGTCACATACATTCTGTTCTGAATATCTATCATATGTTGAGGATCAGTGATATCTTCATCTGAAATGGTCTTCTCAATGATATATTACTTTTCCTTCCCCTTTTTAGGCTTCATCATACAACTCCCTAATACGCTTAAGTTGTTGAATGATTTCACCTTTCAAGGTCTAGGTAAGGTCTTGAGCAATTTTTACTTGTGAATTTTTTTACTTAGAGAAAAAATATTCTAAAGCAAAAGAACTATGCTGATGATATCAGCACAGTTGTTTCAATTACACTTTTACATCATTTTTATCAATTTTTCAACATTATGAACTACTTATCTGGATTTCGCTGAGTACTGTGATCAGCTGAGTGTATCAATCTTGGGATTCGATCCTTTTATAAGATCAGTAGAGTAACTTCAGCCGAGTTCCCCCTTCAGCTGAGAACGTCTTCTGAGCCTGTTTCACCTAGGTAGAAGTGTTAGTTCATGTAATATGGGTGAAGAACAGTTATAGAAGAATATATGATTAATTATATTATGATTCAGAAAGGTATATTCCAAAATGACTATTGGTTGAGCTCTGATACCACTTGTTGGTCCCAAAGTTGAGTTAAGATTAGAATGAGTCTAAAACTCTAGATGGGAGGGGTGAATAGACTTTTAAAACTTTTCTAAAATATCAGAGTTATATGCGAAAATAGTGTTCTTATATAGTAATGTGCTTATCTCAGATCAGCTTAGTACTCTTAGTATTAATGTGAGCCTTTTAGTTTATACTCAACTCTTGATTATGAATTTTACTAAGTAAACAATATTGTTCTTGGGATCAAGTAATTCGTCTACGTACTCAACAAGATTTTTCAATCTAGTTGTTTATACGAATTCTTTAAGGACATAAATAAATATCAAACAGTAAGTAAATGAACACAAGATTTATAGTGGTTCGACAAATGTCTACATCCACTCTCACAATCCCAGTTGTGATATTTTATTAACTCGAGTTTCTTGTGGCTTTAAGTCCCAAGACTAAGACTTTGACCTTGTCGATTACACTTCCAAGTGTATCTTCGATCCACTAGTAAGTTTCACAAGTTTACTAGCACACTTTTTTACAAATGAAATCACAAACTAAAACAATAAAACTTCTCAGTTGTAGCCTCTGAATATTCTCTTCAAAACTTGGCTTCTTGATTGATCTTCGCTTCTTCAACTCTGTGAATTTCTTGAATGCTTCCAAAACTTGAATAGCTCTTTCAATGCTTGATCATTCAGTAGTCTTTGCAGTAGAAGATCTCACGATATTTATAGAACTTAGTTAGGGGGTTAGTAGTTTGTGAAACTAACTTGTAACTAACTCTTAACCGTTTCTTGTAACTCCTTTTTGTAACTTCCAATAACTAACTTCGATTTTGTTTAAGTCAGTCTTCATATCTTCAAACATATGTTCAGTTACGTCCTTCAAATAAGTTTTACAAACTTATTCTTCAGCACAGTAAAAATACTTTTCTCAGTTTTTACTGTTCTCTTGTACTCTGCTCAAGTACTTTTCTTATCTTCTGTACTTAGCTTCTTCAGAATACTTCTTCAATAACTTATGAGTCTTCATTCTACTCTTCTTATCTTGTAGTCTTCTTACTCCGAGTAGTCTTCTCAGTAGTCTTCTGACTTCAATCTAGTCTTCTTATTTCTGACGGTGCTGATTTTAATACAATACAGTACAAACTTACAAATATAAAACCTATCAATACTTCAACTGAACTATATACAGTAGAGTATTTCAAAGTCATATTCTATAAGCTGTCTATACAATCATTACTTCAGCTTAGTTTAACAGTTCAGAATATTCTCATATAACATATGTTGGGAATAAAATGAGAAGTGTTTTGATTCAATACCAAAACCCCCTGAGACATGCCTAAGTCTAAGATGATTATGTTCTAAGAATGTTAGAACATATAGCATAAGGCTAGATGAGAAGCTGAAATGTTAGGCAGCTCTTAGTTTAATAGATGCACAATTTGAGGGGGAACATATGCTTCGAAGTCTTATCAAGAACAAGTCCCCTCAAGGCTCAAATTCTGGAATGATTGCCAAGTCTTCTGAAGAGATGTCCAGGAGAGTTGTCTCAGCAAAGTTAAACCAGAACAAGTCTTCTGAAAGTCAAAGACCAACTATGCTGAAGAGATCAAGACAACTATACCCTAAAGATCTTCAAAGAAACATGCTAAGAATACATGCAAAAGAAGCAAAGGGAAAGAGCCAAGTCATCTAAAAAGAGCAAGCCAACTATGCTGATAAGCAAAGTCTACTGATAGTGATAAGGAGAGTTGTCTACTGATAAGGAATGTTGCCCTTATCATAGGACCAACCATCAGAAGCCATGTCCATGTTTGAACAAGTGAATCTTGAAGTCAGACATTGGGAAGAGTGCTGCAGAATGAAGACAAAGTCTATACAGCCGTTTATTTCCCAAATGAGGACATGTCACTATCAAGAATCTGTCTTCTAAGTTGAAGAACTCAAAGAAGACATTTATGGACACTTGGGGTTGCCTCTCCAATGGGAAAATCCTCCATTTGTCTATAAATACAGAAGTGTGAAGACCATTTGAAAGCACCTCAACAGAATCCAACTACATCAACTATTCTGAAGCTCAAAGCTCATAAAACATTCAAGCATTCAAAAGACTATCTTAGTCTTCATACACTTCTTCTAGGCTGAACCTCATTGTATATCCATACAAAGCTTAGAGAGATATCCTAATCCTTATACACTGATCTTCATTGTAAAGGATATCTCATTAGTTGGAACCTTACTTCAACCCTTACATCTTTCAAGTGAGAAAGTGAGAAGGTTGTAGTAGTAGAAGTGGTAGGAGCTGACTGTTGAGAGAAGAACAGTTCAGTTCTGAGTTGAGAAGAGGGTACTAGGACTCTAGACATCCTAGGGATCAATTCACCAAGGAGTGGTGTTCTTGATCAAGTGCACCTTGGCACTATAAAACAAGTTAATTCCAAGAGTGAAGGAATTATCCTGTTAAATCAGGGAAAGTGGATGTAGGAGCTTGAGTCTCTGAACCACTATAAACTCTTGTGTTGATTTACTTTCAAGTACTTTCATACATTCAACACTGCACACAAAACTGATCTTTCAAAGGACAAACATTCAAAGACTGTGCAAAACAAATTTGGACAAGTTCCCTGAAAACTGGATTGATTGACTAAGTGATTTCAGAACATAAAAGGAGTTTAAACTAAAGGGCCAACCACTAATTCCGCACATATAACTCCCTTAGATAGTTATTCAACTAAATACTCAATAGTACTTAGTAGTTTGATTATCTATAAAGAGTTAATCTTATCAGCAAGGTTGTCCAGGACAACCTTGCTGAACTCTGGTTTGATCAAAGTTTGAAAAGATTTGCAAACAAGTGTATTCCCCCCCCCCCACACATACACTTGTTATATACTCCTTTCAGGACCAACAAGTGGTATCAGAGCAGGGGTTCAAAGACCACTTCTTCTGAAAATCCATCTTGGTTTTCAAAATCACATATTTGGTGTGGTCACTCAAGTCAATCCCAGGGTCACTGAAGCTCAAAGACCAGATACAAGAGATGTGATCCCCAAAGATGAAGATGACTTCACCTCTGAAGAAAAGAGGAAAGATAATTTGAATTATCTTGCCATGAACACCCTCTACCAAACAATTCCAGATGCAGTCATGGGAAGAGTCTACCACTGCACAACTGCCAAAGAAATTTGGGATACTCTTGTAGAAATGTGTGAGGGTACTGAAAAAATCAAGGAGAACAAGCTCCAAGTAGCTGTGCAGAAGTTTGAACAATTCACAATGGAGTCTGAGGAGTCCATTGACAAATTTGCTGGAAGATTCACTGATGTGATGAATGAGATCAACTCATTGGGCAAGGTGTACTCCAAGAGAGAGGTTGGATTAAAGATCTTGAGAAGTCTCACTCAAAAGTGGGATGTCTATGTTGTAATGATGCAAAATACCAAGGATCTCTCCACCATGCCCATGCAACAAATCTTCTCTGAACTCAAAGCTTATGAGTTCGATCTCTACAGAAGAAAGCCTGTTGAGGAACCTTCAATTCCTACAAAGGGAGTGGCATTCAAAGCCAAAACTGCTGAACCAGAAATGCAGTCCACCCCCAGATCATCAAAGTCAGTCTCCAAGACTGAAATGAAGGAGGAACTAGCCTTGATGGCTAGAAGGTTTGAAAAGTTAAACTCAAGGTTTGGTAGATACAAGAAATTCTACCAAGACAACAAATTCAGGAGAAGGTACAACTCTCCTGAAGCTCAGGCTGAGGTCAAGAAGCCTGAAGAGAAAAGATCAGAGGACAAGTACTCTGATAGGAGAAGGTCCAATAAAGTTGAACCTTCATCATCTAAAAGAAGAGATGAACCTAAGAAGGATGATGATGAAGACCTGTGCTATAACTGCAAAAAGAAAGGGCACTTCCAGTATGACTGCCCTGAACTGAGCTCTAAAGAAAGAAGAGAAAGGCAAGCAAAAAGAGACAGAAAGTTCACCAACAGAAAAGCCATGATGGCTGGTGAAGAATCTGAAAGTGCTGAAAGCTTCAACTCTTCTGATGGACTGTTCTCAAACAGTGAAGATGATGATGATATATGCAACATGGCTCTTGAGGAAGATGAGGTATCCTCTACTTCTAGCTCACCATCATTCATTTCACAAAACACTAATAAAGTCAACTTGAAACTTTCTCTTGGGAAGTTGATGGAAGATTTCACTATGTTACAAGAATTTCATGACAATTGTGTGGGAGAAAATGAAATATTGTCAATTGAGCTTGCTAAAAACTCTGAGTTAGTTGTTGATGTCAAGTCTACTGAGTTGTATCAACAAGTCTTGAGAGAGCTTGAGGAAGCAAATCTCAGGATAGTTGACCAACAAAAGGAGATTGATGATCAACTCCTATCTCAGAAGAGAAAAGATTTTGAACTGAAAATTCTTCAAGCTAAATTTGAAAACCTCTCACATGAGTATGATATTCTAAAATCAAGTGAAGAGAGCCTACAATTAAAGATGTCTGCTCTGAGAAGATCCACTAAAGCAATATAGGAAATTCAGAGTTACCAAAGACCTATGGCTCAAAGAAATGGATTAGGTTTTGATCCATTTAAATCTTCACCTTGTCTTAGTGTTGCTTCTACAAGTAACACTAAGAAAATCTTTGTCAAATCAGTGGCACAACAAGCTGAAAATGAAATAATTCAGCCACTGAACAAAGGAAAGGGCAAAATGGATGATTTGCCAACTCAAGTGCTTCAGGAGACTAGGCCCAAACACAAGGAAAAGGCCAAAGTCCCTGAACACAAGAGGAATGTTGGTCAGCAGAGTAGACCCAATAGTAGGGCAACTCTCCTGAACAATGTTCAGAGGAGTTATCCAAGGTATAATCAGCCTAGGCCAACTCTACTGAGAAAGCCTCAGCTGAATAGACCTAAGGACAACCATCCTCAAAGGAAGAATAAAATGAGACAACCAAAACCTTTCATGCCAAAGGGTAATGGTCACAAAAATGTCTTTCCTCAAAGATTTCCTCAAGAAGCACAAAGAACTCATAAGTTCAGGAGGTTTGACAACTCTCCTGAAACTTACAGAGTTAACACTTTCACACATACTTTCCCAAAGGCATTTAAAGGAAAGACAGTGTATGTTAATGCTAGAGGAAAACAACTTAGCCACCTTCAATCAATCAGGGTCATTAGGCAAGTTTGGGTTCCTAAAGGTACAGCTAACCTCTCAGGACCCAAAACTCAAAGGGTACCTATACCTATCTAATTGCAGGTACCTATGGGCCACAAGAAGAGGAGAATGAGCAAAAAGTCAGCATGGTACCTTGACAGTGGATGTTCAAGGCATATGACTGGAAATAAAGATCTCCTCATTGACTTCGTTGAAAAAGAAGGCCCAAATGTCACATTTGGAGACAGCTCACAAGCAACAACAAAAGGTTATGGTACCTTGATGATTGGTAACATCAAGGTATCCAATGTGTCTTATGTGGCTGGTCTCAAATATAATCTCCTAAGTATCAGTCAATTCTGTGATAAAGATTTCAATGTTGAGTTCTCAATTATTCAAAGTTCTTAGAAGCTGCACTTCATGAGCCAACCCCCCTGAGCAAAGCCCCTTCAGATCCATTGCTCTCAAAAGCAACTGAAGCAACCCTTGCAGCACCCAACCCTTCTGAGGCCAACCCCCCTAAACTCAAACTCCCTGAAGCCACTTTAGGAGAAACCAGAGCCAACTCCCCTATAACCCAAAGTCCCCATTCCAGTGGAGATGAGGAGGAGTATACTTATGAGAGTATGCTCAGAGGTACTGTGGACAGTTTGTACCCACAACTTGCTGAATTTCCTAGAATTCAGAAGATGTTTCATGATTTGAGGATGCTTGTGGATGTCAAAGACAAAACAATAATGGAGATCTCACAAGTCATCCAAGATAAGGGTGTAAATTGGTAGCAAGTGGACAAGTCATCCAAGACAAAACAATAATGTTTCATGATTTGCTGGAGTCTTAAAGACAAGATTCCTCATTGATGAGGATGTTTTTGCAAAGTTAGTGGATGATAAGATCCTTGAGGAGAAGGAGAGAATTGCTAAGGGCATCAGACACCCTGAAAGTAGCTCAAATGATGATGATTCCCCTGATGATCCCTCAAACCCCAACCCTCCTGAAATGAATCCCAACCCTCCTGAATCCAAATTGCCTTCAACCCCTCTCTTAACCTACCATAGGAAAGGCTCTGTTTCATCAGAGGTGTTGACCAAGGCTGGTGACACAACCAAAGATACATCTGCCAATGAAGGTTCTTCTGAACCCAAGGCACAGCCTAAAGATGTTGAGGTTCCTATTATAGAGGCTGGTTTGATTAAGGCCTATTCAGTGTCAGAAGAGTTGGACACTGATCAGCCCTTAATCATTCAGGATGACTCAGTGGCTGCTGATAAAAGCACTGTGATCTCCCAACAACTGCCATCTTTGAACCTTGTTGAAGGTGAAGATGCTGCAGGTTTAAGTGAAGGAGTTGAAAAGGAGAGTGTAGAGAAAAGACAAGAGGGAGTTGTGGATGATAGAGAGGTTGTAATCACTAAGATAATGAGTGTACCACTAAATGAGGGTGGTATAAGTGAGGAAGGACAGGTTATTCTTGAAGTCAAATCTGAACTTCAAGAATCCCTTGATGAAAGGAGGCATGTTCCTTTATGTGAGGAAATCAATACTGAAGGAAGAAAAGAAGTAGTTGAAAATGAGAAGAAGACTGCTGATGTATCAGAGTCTTGTGCAAAAGAAACTGAGGGTGATGAGTGTTTATTCACTAACACATTTGATTTCTCTGAATTTGCAGGTATTTCTCTTGACCAAATCTTTGAAGATGATCTCTTAACAGATGCACCCATCCAAGTGGATTCTGGATCAGCACAAGCCTTGCTTGGGATGCAAACAGCAAAGTTGGACTTCTTGGCTCATCAAGTCCAATCTGCTCATGCAGAAACTTCTGGAGCCTTGGATGAGCAAGGAAGAACATTGGCATCTGTGGAGATGAGATTAACTGGCTCTGAAGATGTGGTGCTACCCACATTGGAGGCAAGAATAAGTGGAGTGGAATCTGGTCTTCAAATCATTTCCACTGAGGTCCAAAAAGCTAAAGCCAGTATGGAGTCCATCTCAAAAGAAGTCAAGAAGGAACAGAAGTTGCTAAGAGATAATCACAATTCTAATGTTCAAGCTCTTAGACTAACTGTGTTGGGATATGAATCCTAAGACAAGTCCTACATGATGAAAAGATAAGATGAAGTTTTGATAAGCCAAAAGTAGTTTGAATATTTTCTAAGTGTTGACTGATCTAGTCTAGTTGAGTTAAGTCATCTTGAGCAAGACCAGTAGAGTTCACATGAAAAGATAAAGTACTTATAAATTTGTACATTGTTTATACTTCATATATGCTATTTATATTTGTTAGATTGTTATTGAGCTATGGATAAATGTTGTATAGAGCTCATGGTTTTGAATGTAATAGATTAGTTTGATTGTATAGATTCTAAGTTGACTAAGCTTGTATTATAAAAGCTTAAAGTAATGTAACAAGTCTTGATGGATTAGTGTAGTCTACTATTGAAGATCACATGGGAAGATCAGACAAGAAGAGTTGAAGTCTACTACTTTAGAAGACAGGTGGATTACAAGACAAGACAAGTACATACTAGTCTACAGAAGACAAGTCAAACTTAAAAGTCTAAATGAAGCGCGTATAAAGATAAGGATGAAGGAGTTAGTTATGGAGTAACTAATTCATAACAAGAAACGCGTGGAAGGATAAGAAGATTCAGTTGAAGTTAGTTTTCAAGAAGAGTTGGTTACAACTACCTAAGTTCTTGATGATTGAAGTTTATAAATACTTCATGATGGTAATCATTTAAAGACTACTGCAACTACGCATACTGAAGCTACATACTGAAGATATATTGAAGATTACTCGCAGAGATTGAAGATTCAGAAAGAAGCCAGAAGACAAGTGAAGAATTCAAAAGGCTACTACTGAAGATCAGAGAAGTTTTTAGTTTTGTTGTTTTATCAAGTTGCTAGATACTTGTTAAATTTCTAGTAAGATCATAGACATATCTGGAGGTATAGTCTTAGAAGATCTAAGTCTTCTTCTTGGGACTTAAAAGACAGGAATATACACTTGTACTCGATTGGAAGAGTTTAGTGGAAACATCACAACTGGGTTTGTGAGAGTGGATGTAGACAAGTTGTCGAACCACTATAAATTGTTTGTGTTGTTTACTGTTTTAATTGCTTAACTGTTTAATTGTTTACATACGTAACTGAACTAGACAAGTTGAGTATAGAACAGAGTTCTCGAATTAAGAAGTTGAGTATAAACTTGAATTGGGCTCATTGTTAATTTCGTATTCCGCATATTGTATTCTGATATTTCGATAGAATTTTGAAAAGTCTATTCACCCCCCCTCTAGACATTTTCACTAGCTTACTCGTTATTAACTCAACTTTAGGGACCTACAAGTGGTATCAGAGCAGTAGTTTACGAACTGCTGTTTCTTGATAACAAACTTAAGACTTAGGGTGAAGTCTTGGTCTTTGATTGTACTTGCTTACGTGTTCTTGATCAACATATTCTTGTTATATCTGTTTCGTGCTCCCTGTCCTTGACTTATCTGTTTTTTTTTTATCATAACTCTACTTAGCACTTATTTCTAGAAATCATGTCTCTTGAGATCAGCGCTAACAAGTTACCCAAGTTCCAGGTTCAGGACTATGACTACTGGAAGCTGCGAATGGAAGCCATTTTCAGTTCCACGCACGACCTAATGATCTCTGTCATCACAGAAGGACCCATTGTTACGATGATTCCAAATACTGCTGTTCTTGACCCAAGCAAACCAATTGGTACTCTCGTCAAGAAACCCAGGTCAGATCTAACCTCAGAAGAAATGCGTCAAAATAATTTGGATAGTTTGGCAAAAAATTACATTTTACACACCCTTCCTAACGAGTATCTAGGAAAAGTGTTAAAATGTAAGACTGCCAAAAAGATGTGGGACAGACTAGCTATCATTTGTGAAGGGACCTCCCTAATCAAAGAGAGCAAACTCTCCACAGCTGTCCAAAGATTTGAATCATTTCGGATGAAAGCTGGTGAAACTATCGACCAGCTGGATACTCGTTTTACTAAGATCATGAATGATTTGGAAGTACTTGGTAAATCTTATACTGCTCGTGAGATCAATCTTAGGATTTTGAAGAGTCTTGATAGTCGTTGGAAAATGGTAAAGATGCTTGTTAAGAACACTCAAGATATAGATACGTGGACTGCAGAAACCATGTTTCAAACTCTTAAAGCTCATGAGTTTGATTTAGACGAAGATGAACCACTAGCCAGTAGTGATAGAGAACATGCTGTATCTAAGAACGTTGCCTTTAAGTCTAGCTCTTCTAAGTCTTCTAAGGTAGACAGGTCCAAATCTAGAACTAAGTCTGCCTCTGTGAAAGATGAGTTAGATACTGATCTTAGTTTGAAGGATCAGATGAGTCTCATGGTTAGAAAGTTTGATAGGCTCAATAAACGCTTCGGAAGATACAAGAAGTTATATAGGGACCATAGAGCATCTACGTCTAAGAACTCGTCTGAGACCAGACGAGACCGAAACTCGTCCGAAAGGAGAGACGAAGTCTCGAAAAGTAACAGACGAGATAGAGAGTCTGACGATAGGAAGATTCAACGTTCTGATAGACGTGATAAACGTAGGGACAAATCTCCTATTAAAAAGGCTATTAATGATCTCTTGTGCTATAACTGTGAAAAGCCAGGTCATTACATATATGAATGTCCAGACCTGAGCACTGATGATCGTGAAGAACGCAAAGCACGAAGAGAAAGAAGATATAATCGTGGCAATAAGGCAATGATGGTCAATAATGACTCTGATTCGGATTCAGACGAGTTGCCATCGTCCGCATCTAGTCACTCAACTGATCAAGATCACGACGAAGCATTCATAGTAGATGATGGCCTATGCTGCATGGCTAAAATCGACCAAGAGGTATCATCTGCTACATCTTTTCAATCTTGTGATGATTCAGAAACTGATGAAAGTGACACTGCTAGTAGTGAAGTAGGAAGTAGTCTTCAGCACTCAACTAGTGCAGTCGAAGATGACCTTCTACTTGCTAACCAAGCATTCATCGAAGTCAGTGATGAAAACATTGCATTAAAACAAGAAATCATTGATCTTAAGGAAGCTCAGTCAAAAGTAGATCCTAATGTAACAGTCCTAAATGAACGCTTGACTGAAGAGTTGAGACAACTCAAAGAAAAGTGTGCATTGACAAACAGGTTATATCAAGACCTACTTAAGACACATGCAACTGAGAGAAATGAATTCAATGTTTTAAAGAACAAGTGCAATAGACTTGAAGAACGTAATAAGTTCTTAGAGACCGAGGTTGTCACACTTGATCTCAATCTTACTGACCTGGTTAACTCTTCAAAGATTAACCTTGAATTGTCAGATAGGTATAGAGACCCAGGTGACAAGACAGGTATAGGTGCTGAGTCATCTAGCTCGTCTACTCGAGTCATTAAGAACCCTACTACTATTAAAACAAGACTTTTGCCAAATGATAAAGGAAAAGGACCAATGTTATACGATATTGGAACTCCTTCTAAAGGTACTGTACCTAAACAAGCTCGAGTTAACATTCCGATTACCAAGGGAGGTAAAAAGAATGGTAACAGCAAGCCTGTTCAACCTAGAACTAATCTTCAAAGGACCACTAATCGTGGACGACCCAACCAGGTCAGATACGAGGACTGGTATCCTGAGGAGACGAGTACTAGACAGGTACAGACTAGACGACAAGAGTCTAGACCTCCTTTCATAAGGCAGTCTCAACTCTACTCGTCCAGACCTAGACAGGTAGCTCCAAAATATCGTACACAAGCTGTTCTATATCCTCCACCTCTATCATACGATATTTTAAGTGAGGAAAGACCCAAACGCGTCTATAAACCGTATGGACCTAATGCATTCAAACCCTACTCTGACTATCGTAGACAAGTGCCTGCTCAAGTAGAGATCAAGTCGAAAGGCTATCTCCAAAGAGTAGACCCGAACTCGACTGATAGGCCAGAGAAGGACAACAAGGTCTTATTTTGTAACAAATATGGGCGAAAGCTTAAAAGATCAAACCTGTTCAAGACTCCAATGTATATTTGGATTCCTCTGAACTCGACTAACCCCCCAGGACCCCAATAAACAAACAGGGTACCTAAATTATTGAATATCATCTATTGCAGGGTCGACTTGACTTGTATAAGAAGGGTGGCTCAGTAGGAGAAACCTGGTACATAGACAGTGGTTGTTCGCACCACATGACTGGTACCAAGGCTCTCTTGTCAAGCTACCATGAGCAAGAAGGACCAAAAGTGATATTTGGTGATAGCTCCACTGCTGTCACTAAAGGATTTGGTTACATCCGGAATGGAGACGTCGAAATTCAAGATGTCTCATATGTTGAAGGTTTGAAATACAATTTACTCTCTGTTTCACAGTTTTGTGATCGTGGATACAAAGTGCAGTTCAAGAGCCGCAAATGCGAAATCATTGACAAAAGGACAAACACAGTCCTACTAGTCGGCGTAAGACAAGGAAGTGTGTACATAGTGAACTGGAACAGTTGTCCGAGGGACACCTGTCTGCTTACTAAGAATCCTAAAGAACTTGGTTGGCTCTGGCATAGACGCCTCTGTCATCTAAACTTTAAGGTTCTTAATAAGATAGCCAGAGATTACCTTGTTGAAGGTATTCCCAATGAAGTTTACTACAAGTCACATGTATGCACGGCTTGTCAACAGGGTAAACAGGTTAAAGGGTCTTTTAAGTCAATTCCTACTCTCTCAACAAGTAGAGTCCTAGAACTTCTACATATGGATCTTCATGGTCCAATAACTCCTCCAACCTTGAATGGTAGAAGGTACACACTTGTTGTCGTAGATGACTATTCTAAGTTTACTTGGGTAGTCTTCCTACACAAGAAGAGTGATACACAAACACTTCTGCCTGAACTGTTGAAGAAGTTACAAGTTGAGAAGAACCAGTCCATTGTCAAGATTCGTAGTGACAAGGGAACTGAGTTCATTAATTGCTATATTAAAGAATTTTGTACTAAACGTGGCATCCAGCACCTTACTAGTGCAGCTAGGACACCACAACAAAACGGTGTAGCAGAAAGGAGGAATCGAACCCTTAAAGAAGCCTGTAGAACCATGATAGCTGAGTTCAACACACCTCAAAAGTTTTGGGCTGAAGCTATCAACACTGCATGCCATTCACAGAACAGAAGCGCGATCAACAAAGCTCTAGGCAAGACACCTTATGAGGTTTGGAAAGGTAGAAAACCCAGAGTTTCATATTTTCATATATTTGGTTGTAAGTGTTTCATTCACAACAATGGAAAGAGCAAGTTGAATGCTTTCGATGCTAAAGCAGACGAGGGGATATTTTTAGGATACTCCTCGACTAGCAAAGCATTTAGGGTATTCAACTACTCAACTCTTTGTGTGGAAGAAACACCACATGTGGTTTTCGATGAATCTCAACAGGACTCGTCTGCCGACAAGATCAATAAGAAGATAACTGATCTATCGATCGAATCTGACAAAGATTCAGAGATATATGAATCCGTTCAAGCCTACAACCCATTCCTAAAAGCTCTCGACTCTGATGATAAGGAGAAGGTAAGTGCTCAAGGTAAGTCTTCTAGACCAGTTGACATGCCTGCTCTAGTTGACTCATCTACTTCTGGTAAATCTGTTGATGATACAAATGATACTGACATGCATGATGCTGTACATGATATAGATGATGATAGTATTCCTGTTAAGAATAGAAAAACATGGAAATCTGCGCATGACACTGAAAATATCATTGGTGACTCTACTATAGGTGTGAAGACTAGACGACAACTCTTTGAGTCGCAAGAACAGTCTAGTCCAACTATGTTTTGCTGGTGTTGTTTCCTCTCATCTATTGAGCCTACCACTGTTAAAGAGGCATTGGCTGATAGTAATTGGATCATCGCTATGCAAGACGAGTTGAACCAGTTTGTTCGAAACGACGTCTGGGAACTTGTCGATAGGCCGAAACATCATAATGTAGTTGGCACTCGATGGATTTTCAAGAATAAGAAAGATGAGAATGATTTAGTCGTTAGAAATAAAGCTAGATTAGTCGCCCAAGGCTACTCACAAGCTGAAGGCATAGACTATGATGAAACATATGCTCTTGTTGCTAGACTAGAAGCCATTAGATTGTTCCTTGCATATGCTGCTCACATGAAGTTTACTGTATATCAAATGGATGTTAAAAGTGCATTTCTTAACGGTATTCTTGCGGAAGAAGTGTATGTTGAACAACCTCCAGGTTTCGAAGTCAAAGGCAACCAGGTGTACAGATTAAAGAAGGCCTTATATGGACTAAAGCAAGCTCCAAGAGCATGGTATGACACTCTATCTCTCTTTCTATTGGAAAATGGTTTTACTAAGGGCAAGGTCGATCGAACCTTGTTCAGAAGACAAGAAGGGAAGGACATTTTACTCGTCCAAATTTACGTAGATAACATCATTTTTGGGTCACCTAACAAAAAGCTGTGTGAAAGTTTTTCAACACTCATGCAAAGTAAATTTGAGATGTCTATGATGGGTGAAATGAACTACTTTCTTGGACTTCAAGTAAAACAAACTCCAGAAGGTATTTTCATACATCAGGCGAAGTACACTAGAAATCTTCTAGACAAGTATGGGATCAAAACATGTAAGTCCATTGGTGTACCAATGCAACCAACTTACAGAATGGATCCAGATGAGAACGGTAAATGTGCTGACCAATCCTATTATCGTGGCTTAATTGTTTCTTTACTGTATCTAACTGCTAGTAGACCTGACATTGCATTCTCTGTTGGTGTTTGTGCTCGATTCCAAGCCAATCCAAAAGAAAGTCACATGGAAACTACCAAAAGGATCTTGAAATATTTGAAAGGGACCATCAATCGTGGTATATGGTATCCCTCAAATGATGATCTATCCTTAAGTGGCTTTTCAGACTCAGACTTTGGAGGCTGTAGAATAGATAGGAAATCTACTTCCGGTTCTTGTCAATTTTAAGGCACAAAACTCATATCTTGGTTTTCTAAAAAGCAGACTAGTGTTGCAACTTCAACTACCGAAGCCGAGTACATGGCTGCTGGTAGCTGTTGTAGTCAACTACTCTGGCTCATGCAACAGCTTCGTGATTACAACATACATGAATCAAATGTTCCTATTTTCTGTGATAGTAATAGTGCAATTGCCATTACACAAAATCCTGTTTTACACACACGATGTAAGCATGTTGATGTGAAGCATCATTTCATACGTGATCATGTAGAAAAGAAGGATATTCGCATGGAAAAGATTCATACTGATTTTCAAAGAGCTGATATTTTTACAAAACCATTAGCTGAGGCACGATTTCGTGAGTTATGCATTAGTCTAGGACTAATTGATTTAGATCCTACTTGCCTGTAGCTATGTACTAACTAGACAGGTACATCAAAGAAAAGAGATGACAAGATCACTAGACCAGAGCACTCGACTTCTCACGCAACAGACAGGTAAACAAGGCTAGACTAGATGACCAAACAACCCGATGAGGAAGCTGGTAAAGCTGAGGGTAATACTAAGGGAATAAACATTTAAGGGGGAATCCTTGATTTCTTAAATATCCTTATGTTGACTCTTATTTTTGTTAAGGTCATCTTGTTCGAAACCTTGATCCTTGCTGCAGATTGATATTCATCTTATTTATCTTACACTACTTGTACCTATGATTACACATTGAAAAACGATGAGATAGGTACACACAGTCGTTCGACGTTCAGAATAGACAAGCACAGACGAAGGGGGAACTCGTCTTGTATACTTAAGCCAACCCATCTTGTGAAGCTTAAGTCTACTCGTCTGTTTTGGATAGACTCGAACAGACAAGCTAAGTGTTTCTCTTGATTGAAATATGTTAAGTGTCTATTCAAACTGATTAAGAGTATTATAGTAATTAGATAATGCTAAATTTTGAAAACCCTAGAATTGGATTTATACACTCCCATTTTTAATGCGGTGTATACACCCAGTTTCTACTCTACTACACTAGGTCAGATGAGTACACTCCCTGTCCTAACTAAGAAGAGCCGGATTTCAAAACTTACAATATCAAATCACATAATATTCTCGATTCCGTAACCGAATTTCAAGGGTCTCGACCGTTGGATTAAACCTTTCAATCTTGGCCATTGGATCAATTTTTTTTAGTTTTTCTCAAAACCCATCTTCCACACTTACTTGCCTTACGTTTTCATAACTCCTCTGCTTAAGCTCTCGAATTTCTTGCAAATCAAATCTCCCCAGTTCTTACTCTACTCACTAAAGATGTCGATTGTTTCTCTTTTCGATGTGCGAACTAACATGCAAGCGAGGTTCAATCTTGGAAAGTATATTTCGGAGAACAAGGTGCATGTGGAACCTTCGATGTTTTTCAAAGGACTTCACACTGCTGGAAATCAGGAGATCCTTGATAAGTGCTCGCGTTGTGGATTGAAGCCTTATCTGGAGGCGTTTCCTCAAGTCGTCTTGGAGGAAGAGGTGTTGATGTTCTATGCCAACGCCACAAGACGAGGAGATGAAATTGAATCTTTCATAGGAACGAGTCGAGTTGAACTCACTCGTGAGGTGCTTTTCAAGCATTTAAGGCTGCCCATCGGAACGATTGATGTGGAGAACTATGCCACTGGACAAGAGATGAGATATTTGATCATCTTTTGTGGAAGGAAGATGAAGCTCAAGTCAGAAGGCAAGGCCCCTGCGGTTAAGAAGGCCGAGTTATTGGAGAAGTATCGCACCCTTCTGGACATAGCAAGTAAGATGCTTCTATGTGCCACTGGTTCGTTTGACGCGGTCACTCAAGCCAAGACAAGGGTAATGGCAGCTATTTTTTACGGAATCACGGAGGGCAATTGGTTCAAACTGATAGCCGATCGAATGATGTACTTTGAGAAGAGTGTTCGTGTTGATACCGACTCTAGTAGTTGGGTGGTGTCACATACTGTTGGATATGGCAACAAGTTGAGTATCCTACTCCCCTTGTTGTTACCAAACAAGTCGGATTGGAGTAAAGGTAAACCCTTCCATCCTCTCAAATTTTATCTGAAATCGGAAGCCCAGAGGAAGCAAGCTGCTGCTAGGACAGCTGCCCCAAGACGTGTTCAGGTAGACGACTCAGACGTCTTACCCTATGGCAACTCATCTAGCTCCTCAGAAGATGAGTCCGATGATGAAGAATCAGAGGCTCCTGCGAAAGCTGAGTCAAGTGGTGGTGATTCGGAAGAAACTCATTCAGACAAGGATGTTGTTGAAGAGAAGGAGACTGATGATCAATCTACTCAAGTTCTCAGGATTGTGAGAATTGGTACTCCACCTCCACCAGAAGAGACGAGTTACCAGGTTGGTTCTTCTTCACAGTCTTTGTCAATTCCCTCTCTCTCCCTCTCCTCTGTTCGAACCAAGGCTAGATCACACCGATCTAGGCCTCGTCCTTTACCCTCAACCTCACAAGTACTGGCGGCATTACCGCTTAGAGCCAGTCATCCCCAAATCACTCACATACAAGATACAACTGATACTTCTACAGTTGTCACACCAAACCTAGCCTCATCAAAGCCCCAAGAAACCACAGTCCAAACTTCTTCTTTACCCTCAACAGAATATGTTGAACCCTCCAACCCATCTACTTCAGACAAGACGCCAGTTGCCACTGCAACAACTGAGTTAGAGACCCCATCTACTCAGGACCCGTCTGATGTTAGATTTGAATCCCTAGTGTATTATCCGATGTGTCTGCGAGAGAAGAGAATTCGTGCTCGTGTATCCAGGAATCTGAAGAAGCAGCTCTCGACTCTAGACATCGACACTGCTTCAGAACAGTTTGAGAAGCTCGTGCGGATTTGCACTTGGTTTGCTCTGAAGAAATCTTCTACGGATGATCTTTTTGAAGTCATTCAAGGTATGGGCGGAATCTCCAACTTCATGGATTGGGAGATGGAACAAAAAGAAAACAGTGGAGTTAAGGATCACTCCGAACTGTTCCCTCGCAAGGCCTTGGTTGATCTAGTTAAAAGATTGTTGAGTATTCCAGATGGTGTTATAGAAGATGAGTTCTCGTTCGATGTTGGAACCCAGACTGATCTGGTGGAAGACGAGATCAAGCCAGACATTGCTAATATTGCTGTTCAGACTTCAGAACAAATTTTGGAGACAGAAGATGGTTCAGATGAAGTCGATGCTGAATGTTCTGAAGAAGCTAATTCTTTCAACTTTGGAAAAGAGGATGATGAATTTATTGAGGCTGTCATGTTCACTGAGGGTGAACTGATCGAAGCACAATCGTCTCAAGCCATTCCAGTCGCCTCGATAGATGAGTTGAAAGAAGATTTGAAATCTGTCATCAAGTCAACTATTGATGATTTTCTCAAAACTGAACTTAAGAAGACTCTTGTTGAACAGAACAGTGTCCTTGTGACAAGTTCAAAAGAGATGATCTTGAATGAAGTAAATCAGTTGGACAACGACTTCAGGCAAGATATTTTTAAACAGATCGAAGGATTTCTCCAGAATCAAGTTGAATATTCGGAGAAAAGCTCAGTTGATTTTGCTCGTGTTCTAGCTACTGAATCCAAGAAAATGGAACGAGTCTATAGAGCCAAAATTGAAGTAGCTGATGTTCAGAGAAAGGAAGCTTATGATCAGTTAGCACAAGCTAAAGAGATTATCAGTGCTATGACTGAAGAGAACAGGAAGCTGCGTTTGACTGCAACACATTTCAAAAATGAGTTGAACTTGTCTACACAAAAGCTGGAGTTGGTGGCAACCAAACTGGACAAGTTGAGTCAAGACAGTTCTCATCAAAAGCAGATTGAAAAAGCTACTGAAGCTATGAAGGAAGCTGTAAAAGAAGAAATGACTCGATTTACTAGTCTTTTCACTCTTAAGGCTACTGATGAAGCCAAAAAGGGGGAAGAGTCAAGTATTATTGAGAAGTCTGTTGAACCAGAAGCTAAGGAGGCTGCTGAAGCAATACAAGAGCTCAGAAGACCTAAGAGAAAGTTGGTCAAGACTGCTGAACTTGAGAAGGTAAGAGCAGATGAGCTGAAGTTAGCAAAAGGCAAAAATATTGCGTCTCCTGAAGCTGAGATTCAGACCAGAAAAGTTAAGAGGAAGTTAGTTATTGAAGAGCCTACTGCAATAGCTAAGAAGAAACAGAAGTCTACTGATCCAAATGATGAGACTCACTATGCAAGCAAAAAGAAAATTGGTAAGCATATTGAGAGATTGCAGAAACTGAAGGCTGATGAAGATCTGATAGAAGACAAGTTCATTGATCACTTCATAGATAATGAGCATCGAGCTGAATGGATTGAAGTGAAGAGTCAATGGGAACTTGATCACTGGATTATAAGGAAATTTGGAGATGCTGAAGGACAAGATGAACTATATTCTTTGTTTGACAGATTCATGGAAGGACAACACAGAATGTTGTGGCACTTAATCTTAAGGATTTCTGCTGGTGCAAATTTCAACATTTTGGTTCCTAAGTTTCCTGAATGGAAGTGTCCTATGACAAGCTCAGGAAAACGAGTTAATATGAATCAAATCAAGAAGTTTGAAGAACAACTGCTAGAGAAGGAGAAGATTGGTGATGAAGATCACATTGCAGTAATTCATAGAAGACTCCTTGATGCATTTCAAGTTCCAAATCTTGAAGGAGGTACTCTTTCAGATTAGTTGATTTATATTATTATTTGAAGTTTTTTTGCTCTGATACTTAGTTGTATTTGATATTCGAAGTATGTGTAATATCTACTGGTATTATTTTGAATGAATGAAAAGATAACAACTTTTGATGTTTAAAGACAAGATAACTACTTAACTAGTCTACTTATGAGAAAAGATTCAAGTAGTTTTGGCTTCATCAAAAAGGGGGAAATTGTTGGGATATGAATCCTAAGACAAGTCCTACATGATGAAAAGATAAGATGAAGTTTTGATAAGCCAAAAGTAGTTTGAATATTTTCTAAGTGTTGACTGATCTAGTCTAGTTGAGTTAAGTCATCTTGAGCAAGACCAGTAGAGTTCACATGAAAAGATAAAGTACTTATAAATTTGTACATTGTTTATACTTCATATATGCTATTTGTATTTGTTAGATTGTTATTGAGCTATGGATAAATGTTGTATAGAGCTCATGGTTTTGAATGTAATAGATTAGTTTGATTGTATAGATTCTAAGTTGACTAAGCTTGTATTATAAAAGCTTAAAGTAATGTAATAAGTCTTGATGGATTAGTGTAGTCTACTATTGAAGATCACATGGGAAGATCAGACAAGAAGAGTTGAAGTCTACTACTTTAGAAGACAGGTGGATTACAAGACAAGACAAGTACATACTAGTCTACAGAAGACAAGTCAAACTTAAAAGTCTAAATGAAGCGCGTATAAAGATAAGGATGAAGGAGTTAGTTATGGAGTAACTAATTCATAACAAGAAACGCGTGGAAGGATAAGAAGATTCAGTTGAAGTTAGTTTTCAAGAAGAGTTGGTTACAACTACCTAAGTTCTTGATGATTGAAGTTTATAAATACTTCATGATGGTAATCATTTAAAGACTACTGCAACTACGCATACTGAAGCTACATACTGAAGATATATTGAAGATTACTCGCAGAGATTGAAGATTCAGAAAGAAGCCAGAAGACAAGTGAAGAATTCAAAAGGCTACTACTGAAGATCAGAGAAGTTTTTAGTTTTGTTGTTTTATCAAGTTGCTAGATACTTGTTAAATTTCTAGTAAGATCATAGACATATCTGGAGGTATAGTCTTAGAAGATCTAAGTCTTCTTCTTGGGACTTAAAAGACAGGAATATACACTTGTACTCGATTGGAAGAGTTTAGTGGAAACATCACAACTGGGTTTGTGAGAGTGGATGTAGACAAGTTGTCGAACCACTATAAATTGTTTGTGTTGTTTACTGTTTTAATTGCTTAACTGTTTAATTGTTTACATACGTAACTCAACTAGACAAGTTGAGTATAGAACAGAGTTCTCGAATTAAGAAGTCGAGTATAAACTTGAATTGGGCTCATTGTTAATTTCGTATTCCGCATATTGTATTCTGATATTTCGATAGAATTTTGAAAAGTCTATTCACCCCCCCCTAGACATTTTCACTAGCTTACTCGTTATTAACTCAACTTTAGGGACCTACAAACTGTCAAGCAGACACTTGGGAAGAAATCAGCCTTGCAGAAGAAGAGGGCAGAGGCACAAAGGGTAGCAATGGTGAAAGCTGCCTCAGAAAAACTTTCCCAAGAGGTGATGGCCAACATTGCTGAGAGTGCAGTGGCCAACCTCACTGAATTCCTTAAAGCCCAACTTGATGCATCTCTGAAAGCAACCATGGAGGAAGTTGTCCAACAAAAGATGAAGCCTGTTCGAACATAGAAGATCTTGATGAAGAAGAGCAATTAGCCAGAGCCTTGAAAAATTCAATGGCTTCAGCTCAAGAAGAGAGAGTTAGGCTACAGCAAAGACCAGGAGGTGAAGTGTCTGGTTTGGTCAAGGATGCTGAAGGTGTCCAAACTAGAGGAAAGATCAAGAAGACCAAGGGAAACAAAAGGAAAGCTGAAACATTCACTGATTTTCCCAACAGCCTTGATCTCCCCCCTGAGTTCAGAATTGAGGAAGAATAGCCTATTTCTAAGAAGAGCAAGACTGCTGAAAAGTCTAAGGTCAAGTCTATTGAAATGACCAAAAAGGCTGAGACTGCTGAAAAAGACAAGTCTTCTGAAACTGACAAGTCTGCTGAGACTAAGTCCACTGAAGGTGCCAAAGCTGCTAAAGATGTGGAAGAGTTGTATGAAGAAGGTTTTGGACCTGGACCAAAGAAGAAGAAAGTTGTAATACTGAATGATCCATCAAAGCTGTTCCATGAAGGGTATGGCAAAGACCCTGAAACTCAACAGAAGCTGGCCATGATGAGGCCCAAGAAAAAATGGACTTGATGGAAGAGGCAAATAGAGCAAGAGACAAAAGAAGAGTTGATTTCCAAAAGCCAAGAAGGAAGAGAGCAACTTACAGCAAACTAAAGCCACAGCTTTTGATCCCCATGGACACCAAATATCCTCACTTGGATAAATGGGTGCCAATACAGCTGAATGACTCATGGGAAGAGGCCAAAAGGGAGTTGGTCTATGACTACTATGTCATTGACAGATGGAATGAAAGAGATGCCAACTCCACTTTTGCTGAGTTCATGATAGAGTATCACAGAGAGCTATATCAACAACTGCTTGCAGCTGCTGACATTGCAAGATTTGAACTCACTGCCCCCAAGCCAATCATATATATGCCTCCAAAGCTGGATGGATGGATATATCATAATAAAATTCTCCAAGAGTTTGTTGGAATCCTGAAGTTGAACAGGATGCAACTTGGACCAAAGGGCACTAATCAAGAGGCCATGGAGCTAAAGAAAAGGGTGTGGGCACAATATGGGATGGTGCCACCTTTTGAAGATAATCTCTGAAATTGGCTAAGTCCTCTTGACCCTTTTCTGCTGATCTGATTGTTTTGATTGATGATTTACTGAAAAGTCATCTATGCTGAAATTTATCAAGACTACTGATGTGCTTTGTCCTGGTGACTGTTTGCTCTGATACTTAAGGATCAATGCTCTGAAAGACTATCTTATCCAACATTGCTTTGATCATTAGATAGTTTATTGCTCTGATTATGTAACTTAGATATCTTATGCTCTGATGTAATGATTCATGCTCTGATATGTTTGCTCAACTATCAACATGCTTGTAATGATCTTATTTGAATGATAGTTGAACACATTTTGAATCAACATTACTGAAGCATAACTTGTCTAACCTATCAATCTCTTTGCACTGAAAAACAGAAAATACACTAACACATTCTTTTTCAGGAAAATTGACTCTAGTCATGTCTTCTGAAGATAAATGTAATAGGTGTAGTCAAGTCACTTTTGCATAAGATGTATAGGTTTTGGCATCATCAAAAAGGGGGAAATTGTTGGGAATAAAATGAGAAGTGTTTTGATTCAATACCAAAACCCCCTGAGACATGCCTAAGTCTAAGATGATTATGTTCTAAGAATGTTAGAACATATAACATAAGGCTAGATGAGAAGCTGAAATGTTAGGCAGCTCTTAGTTTAATAGATGCACAATTTGAGGGGGAACATATGCTTCGAAGTCTTATCAAGAACAAGTCCCCTCAAGGCTCAAATTCTGGAATGATTGCCAAGTCTTCTGAAGAGATGTCCAGGAGAGTTGTCTCAGCAAAGTTAAACCAGAACAAGTCTTCTGAAAGTCAAAGACCAACTATGCTGAAGAGATCAAGACAACTATACCCTAAAGATCTTCAAAGAAACATGCTAAGAATACATGCAAAAGAAGCAAAGGGAAAAAGCCAAGTCATCTGAAAAGAGCAAGCCAACTATGCTGATAAGCAAAGTCTACTGATAGTGATAAGGAGAGTTGTCTACTGATAAGGAATGTTGTCCTTATCATAGGACCAACCATCAAAAGCCATGTCCATGTTTGAACAAGTGAATCTTGAAGTCAGACATTGGGAAGAGTGCTGCAGAATGAAGACAAAGTCTATACAGCCGTTTATTTCCCAAATGAGGACATGTCACTATCAAGAATCTGTCTTCTAAGTTGAAGAACTCAAAGAAGACATTTATGGACACTTGGGGTTGCCTCTCCAATGGGCAAATCCTCCATTTGTCTATAAATACAGAAGTGTGAAGACCATTTGAAAGCACCTCAACAAAATCCAACTACATCAACTATTCTGAAGCTCAAAGCTCATAGAACATTCAAGCTTTCAAAAGACTATCTTAGTTTTCATACACTTCTTCTAAGCTGAACCTCATTGTATATCCATACAAAGCTTAGAGAGATATCTTAATCCTTATACACTGATCCTCATTGTAAAGGATATCTCATTAGTTGGAACCTTACTTCAACCCTTACATCTTTCAAGTGAGAAAGTGAGAAGGTTGTAGTAGTAGAAGTGGTAGGAGCTGACTGTTGAGAGAAGAACAGTTCAGTTCTAAGTTGAGAAGAGAGTACTAGGACTCTAGACATCCTAGGGATCAATTCACCAAGGAGTGGTGTTCTTGATCAAGTGCACCTTGGCACTATAAAATAAGTTAATTCCAAGAGTGAAGGAATTATCCTGTTAAATCAGGGAAAGTGGATGTAGGAGCTTGAGTCTCTGAACCACTATAAACTCTTGCGTTTATTTACTTTCAAGTACTTTCATACATTCAACACTGCACACAAAACTGATCTTTCAAAGGACAAACATTCAAAGACTGTGCAAAAAAAATTTGGACAAGTTCCCTGAAAACTGGATTGATTGACTAAGTGATTTCAGAACTTAAAAGGAGTTTAAACTAAAGGGCCAACCACTAATTCCGCACATATAACTCCCTTAGATAGTTATTCAACTAAGTACTCAATAGTACTTAGTAGTTTGATTATCTATAAAGAGTTAATCATATCAGCAGAGTTGTCCAGGACAACCTTGCTGAACTCTGGTTTGATCAAAGTTTGAGATTTGCAAACAAGTGTATGGGGGGGGTGTATTCCCCCCCCCCCCCCCATACACTTGTTATATACTACTTTCAGGACCAACAACATATAAGATTAGTATTATGACTTCTCAAAATGACTTAGTTAAGATGACTTCTTCCACATATATTATTAACTTTAAGTTGCTTTTTGGCCATCAAAACTTAATCACATCAACTAGGACTTTGTTTCTAGGATTCATATCCCAACAATTACTTTTAAATTTAATTCATTATGGATTACATTACAAAAAAAATCCACCAACGGCGAGCGACTTGGAGGGTAATAAAAACCTTCGCAATTGTCAAGGGTTTGGCACGCATTATTTTCAAATTAAAAAATGGCAAATGCTTGGGGAGGGTCATACGAGGTTCTGTATTTTTTTTTTTAAAGACGAGGGCTCGTGTGACCCTCGCCATTAGCGAGCGGTATGTCGAGTTACGCACAAGCAAGCATTTGGGGCAAAAGATATTTCAAGAAAAAAAATTATGGACTTGCTCGAGTCAAAAAATAGTTGATCCACAAAAATTTCTCTAGACACGAAAATCGAGCATTCCACCATTAATTTAACTAGCTCGGGGTGGGCAAAGAAGGAATACTAAGAATTTAAGCTATTTGGTCAAGTATTTTTTTTCTTTTCTTTTTTTCATTAATAAATAAATGTTATAGTAATCACTACAAAAACGCAAAATTTTGCGACAGCTGCAAAACCGTCGACGAATTTGAGACGAAAATAGTCAAACTAATGAAGTCAACACAACTTGCGACAGAAATAAAGGACTTCGCAATTTGCGACCTTCATTAATATTATTTTTGCGAGGGAAATATAATTCGTCTCAAATTTGAGACGGATTTAGCAACAAAATATTAATTCATCACAAATTTTTGCGATTACCCAAAAGTTCTTTGCAAACATGATTTGCGACGGTTTTTTTTTATCCCAAATTAAGACGCTTTTTTGTAGTGAATTGTTTAGGTAGAAATAGTGACTGTATGGTTCTTCCCCTGTTTTACAAATCAATTGATAGAATTAATTGTGGAGTAATTTGATATCTAATGAGAAATGGATGGAATTAATTATATATAACATTTTCTTCAGAAAATAAGGTCTTCCCTCCACCCCACACACATATATATTTATTTATTTATTTACATAAGTAAGGTATTTGCAAATTAAGTCTACTAAAAGCTTAGAAGTTAGAAGAATTTATCAAAAGCTAAAATTAGGAGGGCAGCTTTGAAAAAAGCTCATGTTTTATTACCACTATTGCAAAAAAATAACATCAAAGAGTTATTACAACACGTCTTATATAAACCTAATACAGCAATGAAATCTCATTGAAAATAAATAATTACATTGAGTGCAAGGATGGAATGCTCTGTTCATTCTGGAAAAAATTTGTGGGATCAACAATGGTTTTCACACAAACAAGGCGATCAAAGTTGTTCTTGAAATATTTCTTGCCCCAAATGCTTGCTTGCGCGTAACTCGTCTTTCCTTCGTTGTTATTCACTCCAATGTCGAGATCTCTGTAATTTATATACGCCCCCCTCGGGGAGTTTGAAACATAAGGAGTCATGTATTCGTAAAGTCTCCTAATCCAACTAATATACTTGTCCGAATTTTGAACCTCGTCTTGTTGCCAAAACACTATATTTCCGGCAGTGTACAAATTGCCAGCTCTGTGGGGAAACGGAATGGCGGATTCAGAAATTTCATCCATTCTTCCACCGTAGGAGACTATAAGAGCCTGCCCTCCTTTCCCTTCCAGTTCGTAAAAATGTCTTAGGTACCCTTGCAACCCGTTTTCTGAAATTGGTTTCTGCACGTAATCGGGTTTCCCTTTGAAGTAGCTTATACCAGGTTGTGTCCTGTTGAGCAAAACTTCACTCGACTGTATTGGGTACCCGGCGTGATACAGGACGGATTGGATCCAGCTCATTTCGTTACAGTCATCTCTAACCAAGCCTAACTCGGGGAAGCTTTCTTGCATCAATCGAACTAATTTGTCGACACCACCAAGGTAGAGTGAGAAGAAAGAAGCGACAACCGTGAAGTTCTTTCCCTCTTTATCCAAATTCACCCTTCCTAGGGTGATTCCGACAAGTAAATCTTTGTCGTATTTAGGAGCGAGGTATTGCCAACGGTGAATGAGTTGAGTTGCATTTTGTTCGAAAGTTCTTTGAATTGTGAAAACAGTGACCGTTTCTGGAACATCAACCAGTTCTACCTAAAAAAAAATAAAAAATGTACAAAGAAAAATAGAATAACAAATTTATACATCAGTTGGAAACAGATCAAGAGGGAAAATGTTTTTTTTTTGGTCTTGTTAATCTTATTTTGGTTTGTCGATTGTCACGAATTAAAAATAGTTATGTAACTATCAATTTTTTAATATTTTAGTCTGATAAACGATTGTAGGAAGTGAAACATCTGATTGACCTAGCTAGCCGAATGTTTCACCTCTTACAGGGACTAAAATGTCAAACTTATTAGACTATTTTCAATTCATGAAAGTTGAAAGAACATTAATCAAAAATGTGAATAAGGGATGAGAATATGTATCTAATAGTACCTTCCAGGCAACGATGACACCAAAGCTGGCACCTCCGCCGCCTCTAATAGCCCAGAAGAGATCCTCGCCCATTGATTTTCTGTCGAGAATTCTGCCATTAACGTCGACTATTCTTGCATCGATGACATGGTCTGCAGCAAGGCCATATTTCCTCATCAAGAAACCGTAGCCTCCTCCACTGAAGTGTCCACCTACACCCACAGTTGGGCATATTCCGGCAGGAAATCCTAAAGTCGGGCTTTTCTCAGCTATCCTATAATATAAAGAGCCGACGGTTGCGCCAGCTTCGACCCACGCAGTTTTCGCTTCCGCGTCAACTGTTATTTCACTAAGTAAGATCAAATCAATGATCAGAAATGGGACTTTTGATACGTAAGAAAGTCCCTCAAAGTCATGGCCGCCACTTCGAGTTCTGAAAGAATTCCGTCTCATCTAAAAGTCCGAACTTGTAGTGAGGGTGAGAATTAATTCTTGTATATTAATTCCTAACACTCCCCCTCACTCGACTCGTGGGCCGGATTAACACCTCTTACCCTTTTTTGGGGAGGAGGCCCATCGAGTGGACAATTTAAATGGGTGGAGTGCTTCCAACAGGAATCGAACCCAGATCGTTTTGCCCGGTTTGCTCTGATACCATGAAAGAATTCCGTCTCATCTAAAAGTCCGAACTTGTAGAGAGTTGGAGAATTAATTCTTGTATATTAATTCCTAACAAGTTCTAATTTGCAAATGAGTTTGTTTGGCGCAGAGTATGATTGGCGGGATTTGGGATTCGTGTTCCGGGGTTATGCTTAGTTGGGGTTTAGGGGTAGAATCTGATTTGAATCTGAGATTGGAAATTGAAAATTGGAGGACTGAATAGTAAGATGAATTTGTCGGGGTGTAGACAATTAGGTTGTGGAATTTTTGAGAGAAACATTCAAGAAAATGATTGTGTTCATCGGCCCATGAACATGAACATGAAAAGATGACAAGAAGAATGAATGAAAGAGTAGAAATGGAATTAGGAGTGTTCATCATCAAATTATCTAAGTTAATATTTTGCGGGGCTCTCTCTTTTTCTAATATAATATATGTGGGTGGGGGTGTATTGTCACGTAATTCCAGCATGATTTCTTTGAAAAATATTCTTGCTTTCATATTCTTGTACACAGTCCCCATTTTGGTAATGGTAGGTAAGATTAGATCGGATATTTTAACTAGTCCTGATAATGATGTGTTTTAAACACAATTGATTGTATTTTTACGTTATATTTGTTTTAGTCCTACTTTGGCCTGGATTATGTATTTATCTTTTTTTTTTTGATCGGTAAAAATATATTATTATTATTGGGTACAAGGGATACCCGAGAAATCATTGTACAGGGTGCAACATAGAAATAGTAAAGGTCCTACGCTACACAGGTTTCATTTCATACACTGCATTGGGTCTAACACCCATGTCCTGAAAGAAAGGTTGTTCCGGTTAGGGTATTTGATCGTAAACCAGCTCCATATTCTTGCTCTCATTTCCTCCTTGACTTTTGTAATCGGGAAGGTTTCGTTCTTGAAGAGTATTGCATTTCTCCATTTCCATATCAGCCAAACCACACAGAGCCATATACATGTAGCAATCTTTCTCCCGTTTCTACATCTCAATATACCCCCAAATCCTAGAAAGTTATCCAGGATATTTGATGGAAGTGCTGACGGGACTTTGAGCCACGACAGACATTCCATCCATACTTGGTATGTTTGGGGGCATTCCAAGAAAATGTGTCTTTCGGTTTCCTCGCTGTTTCCACAGAGTACGCACCTTAGGTCATCGTTCTGTTTGAGGATGTTTCTTTTTCTGAGGTTTGACCTAGTCGGTAATCTACCCCATAGTAGCCTCCATGCATGGGCCTTGACTTTCGATGGTGCAAAATTCTTCCAGATGGTCTTGAACCCTTGCATCAGCTTGTCTTCTGGTTGGTTGTCTTGGTTTTGGTTGAACAGTGTTGAGTACGTTTCTTTTGTGGAGAACTCCCCTGTCTTTGATGCTTTTCATTTCCATGAGTCTTCTGTTCCTGCTTTTAGTGTGAACCTGTCCATCACAGATAAGAGATTATTAATGTATATTTGTTCCCTGTCGAAAAGTGATCTTCTCCATCTCCAAGTCCACCTCCACACATCCCCTTCCCAAATAACTTTTATGTATTTTCCCCTCAAAAAAAAAAAAAAAACTTTTATGTATTTTGATATGATTTTGATTAATTATAATTTGATCTCAATGTTGAATATGGAAGTTACTAATTTTATATGTGATGTATGTATATATGTGTTGATATTTATAAATTTAACAAAGATATTAAAATCGAAAATATATGTTGCTAAAAATAAAAATATTATTAAATCGAAAGAGAAAAAAAATATATTATTAGTAACATATTATGTTGTAATTTTTCGTATTAAATAAATTAAAATATAACATATATATGTGTTGATAAATTCTATTCTTTATTAGAAAAATAATATAATTGAATTAATTTTTCATCTATCTACAAATTCGTACTTTTACATAACATGGAATTATTTTATAGTATTAAAGTCTTTGACAAACATATATCCATATATGTTGAAAGCAAAATGAAAAATGAAAATAATGACCCTATTTAATTAAATAAAAATGCAATTATTATTCAGGAGTATAGTTCTAATTGAAAAATGGCCCTATTTAATTAAAATTAGTGAGAACTCACAAGAAATAATCCAAGTTTTTTTTTTTTTGACATCTGAAATAATCCAAGTTAAATTAGAACAGAGTAACGTGTTTTAATAGGCAACTGTGTGTAGGTTTAAAAGAAAAAAAAAGATATACGTGATGTTGTAATACTCCAGATTTTTCAATTTCATATGTTAATAAAATATGCGTAAGATATTAATTTTTTTTTTAAAAAAAAAAAGATAAATATATATTTAATAATATTTAAATTATTATATATATTATGATAATAATTTTCAACGCAAAATGTGCCATTATCCCATGATTTTCCCATGATTTTTGCAACTAAATATATCTCTATAAGCCTTTATTTACTCTCCGTCTTTAGAATACACTTCTTCATCAACATATTTTCCACTCCATAGATTTGACCCATAGCAAAATTCTGATCGATTTCTACAAGGTATTTCTTTTAATCTCATTTAATTAATTTATTTTATTTTTGCCGTCGATCATATCGGATCATACTTTTAAACAATTAAAAATCAAGTTTTCATTTGTATGTCTTATATATAAATAAGTTATCCCTCTATCATTATGTGCGTGTGTACATACATTTATTTATATAGGAGTATGTGTAGTTAGTGACTTTATATTGGCTTGCAGACAGATGATAATAATGTCAGAAAGTGGTAGTGTGTATATATAGATCAAATTGATTAAGAGTTGGTAATTCGAGTTGAGGTTAATCGGTTAATTGAAATATTCTAGAATATATTTTATGTAATGTTAGATGAGATTAGATTAGATTTGAATTGGGTTAAAATCTCAGTATTGTGACAAGAAACAGATTATTGCAGAAAGATTTATGACGTTAATGGGTTTATAGGAATTTATAATTTGTTATCTAAGTCCGATGTAATTGTAGGTTTACTGAATTAGGAATTTTATTAATTGAGTTTCCTACAGATTAAACTAGTCACGAGAAACATGAATAGATTTTACATTATTTTTATTTGAGAATTTATTTTCTAAATGGATTTAATCTATATTAGGTAACGGTAATCGCGAGAAGTAAGCTATAAGAATTTTGCATCCATTCATCCACGACATACATTTCGAGGTGGGGTTTATATTGCTTTATACTCTACAGTGGTTGGTAGAGATGCATTTGTTATTCTTTATTAAATGTTTTAAATAAATTGTTTGAGTGATTGATACATGAATTTAATGTGTGCATGTTATTCGATTGGCAAAGTTAATGTGTGCATGCGATTCTATTGGCAAAGTAATGTGTGCATGTGATTCAAGTGGCAAAGTTTCTAATAGCCAGGGATCCTGACGAGGATCCAGGATCGACGGGTCCTCGGGTTCAACCCGCTGTGCTCAATGGCAAAGTATATGTGGGCAAAGTATATGTGTTTACTTTAATGTTGGCAAAGTATATGTGGCAAAGTAAATGTTGGCAAAGTATATGTGTTTACTGTAATGTTGGCAAAGTATATGTGTTCACTTTAATGTTGACAAAGTATATGTGTTCAATGACAAAGTATATTGTTTAATTTAAGGTTGACAAAGTATATAAGCAAATGTTAATTGTTCTACGTTGATGACTTGACTGTCTATTTTCAGTATTTAGTTTGGAATAACTTGACTCCACTGAGTGTGCTTGCATACTCACCCCAAATAATATTATTTCAGGTTGAGGAGTTGATCGGCGAGAGGTGGTGATGGATGTTGGCCAAATATGTTACTAAAATTTTAAGACTTAACTGGCTATAATTATTTCTTATTCTCAGTCGTTGAGTTTGTTTGTGAGACATTTATTATAATCTTCCCACTTATCAAACTAATTTAATTTGGTTATTGGTTTTAATTGAATTTCAGTTCATCTCTTTATAATATGTTCAACTTTCGCAAAAGTTTTGTTGTTAAAAAAAAACGGGATGTGACAGTTGGTATCAGAGCAGGTATACGTTCTTGTAGACTTGTCAAAGGAAAATTCTTTTAGAGTTATGTTATTTATATTATAAACAAATTTAAGTTGTGCATTATTGAAAATAAGTTACAACATCCACCACTGCCTACCGCTACAACTCCAATAAGGTATGATATGTAATTTTATTTGATATTTGATCATGAAAAGATTTGATAGAATGAAAATTTTCTAAGGATTTATAGAAGAAAATATTAAACGTTATTATAATGATAATGACTAGCAGAAATAGAATAGATGCCGCCGAGTCGACAGCCTAACCAGAATCAAGATAACAATGAGGCTCAGAATCCTCGGAATAACCAAAATCAAGCTAACAATGAGGCTCAGAATCCTCGGAATAATGCTAGCATCGTGGAGCAGTTTCGTCGCTATAAGCCACTCACTTTCAACGGACGCGATGGACCTACTGTTGTCGAGGAGTGGTTACGATCCCTTGAGCGTGTGTTTCGCCTTATTGGATGTACGAATCGTCAACGTGTGACTTGCGCTGAGTTCCAACTCGTAGAGGACGCTGACCATTGGTGGGAAGGCTACTGGAGATCGAGAACGGAAGAAGAACGTGATGGACTTGAATGGAACAGATTCAAGGAGATTGTCATGGAAAGGTTTTATCCCGATACCTACCGCGAGCAAATGGAGTCGGAATTCTTTGAGTTCCAGCAAGAGAGTTTAACGGTGGAAGAGTATGAGAGAGAGTTCAGTAGGTTGGCCCGTTTTGCCCCACACGTGGTAGATACCGAACGAAAGAAAGCCCAAAAATTTAAGAGGGGATTACGCTCTGAAATACGTAGTATCCTTGCTAGTCATGGAGACATGCCTTTCAGTGACTTGGTGAGGAGAGCTGGGGAAATTGCAGGAAGTCAACAACCTGAGAAAACCAGTCGAAGGTCAACTGAAAATTTTGGGAAAAGGAAATGGGAAGATCAGAACCAAGACAATGACTAAGATCAGCAAAAGAGTTTTCAGAGTGACACTACACATGGGGATTTCCAGGGTGCAGATGCTCATGATATACGTGTAAGGCCTCCTTGCGCAAATTGTGGAAGAAATCACAAGGGGGAGTGTCTTATGGGACAAGACAAGTGCTTTAGATGCAAACGGCCGGGTCATAGAGCTCGTTTTTGTCCCAACATTGAAAATCCAAATTCAACATCAAAAGGTAAATTACTAAATTTCGAGGACGAAATTTATTTTAAGGGGGGTAGGATGTAATACTCCAGATTTTTCAATTTCATATGTTAATAAAATATGCGTAAGATATTAATTTTTTTTTTTAAAAAAAAAAAGATAAATATATATTTAATAATATTTAAATTATTATATATATTATGATAATAATTTTCAACGCAAAATGTGCCATTATCCCATGATTTTCCCATGATTTTTGCAACTAAATATATCTCTATAAGCCTTTATTTACTCTCCGTCTTTAGAATACACTTCTTCATCAACATATTTTCCACTCCATAGATTTGACCCATAACAAAATTCTGATCGATTTCTACAAGGTATTTCTTTTAATCTCATTTAATTAATTTATTTTATTTTTGTCGTCGATCATATCGGATCATACTTTTAAACAATTAAAAATCAAGTTTTCATTTGTATGTCTTATATATAAATAAGTTATCCCTCTATCATTATGTGCGTGTGTACATACATTTATTTATATAGGAGTATGTGTAGTTAGTGATTTTATATTGGCTTGCAGGCAGATGATAATAATGTCAGAAAGTGGTAGTGTGTATATATAGATCAAATTGATTAAGAGTTGGTAATTCGAGTTGAGGTTAATCGGTTAATTGAAATATTCTAGAATATATTTTATGTAATGTTAGATGAGATTAGATTAGATTTGAATTGGGTTAAAATCTCAGTATTGTGACAAGAAACAGATTATTGCAGAAAGATTTATGACGTTAATGGGTTTATAGGAATTTATAATTTGTTATCTAAGTCTGATGTAATTGTAGGTTTACTGAATTAGGAATTTTATTAATTGAGTTTCCTACAGATTAAACTAGTCACGAGAAACATGAATAGATTTTACATTATTTTTATTTGAGAATTTATTTTCTAAATGGATTTAATCTATATTAGGTAACGGTAATCGCGAGAAGTAAGCTATAAGAATTTTGCATCCATTCATCCACGACATACATTTCGAGGTGGGGTTTATATTGCTTTATACTCTACAGTGGTTGGTAGAGATGCATTTGTTATTCTTTATTAAATGCTTTAAATAAATTGTTTGAGTGATTGATACATGAATTTAATGTGTGCATGTTATTCGATTGGCAAAGTTAATGTGTGCATGCGATTCTATTGGCAAAGTAATGTGTGCATGTGATTCAAGTGGCAAAGTTTCTAATAGCCAGGGATCCTGACGAGGATCCAGGATCGACGGGTCCTCGGGTTCAACCCGCTGTGCTCAATGGCAAAGTATATGTGGGCAAAGTATATGTGTTTACTTTAATGTTGGCAAAGTATATGTGGCAAAGTAAATGTTGGCAAAGTATATGTGTTTACTGTAATGTTGGCAAAGTATATGTGTTCACTTTAATGTTGACAAAGTATATGTGTTCAATGACAAAGTATATTGTTTAATTTAAGGTTGACAAAGTATATAAGCAAATGTTAATTGTTCTACGTTGATGACTTGACTGTCTATTTTCAGTATTTAGTTTGGAATAACTTGACTCCACTGAGTGTGCTTGCATACTCACCCCAAATAATATTATTTCAGGTTGAGGAGTTGATCGGCGAGAGGTGGTGATGGATGTTGGCCAAATATGTTACTAAAATTTTAAGACTTAACTGGCTATAATTATTTCTTATTCTCAGTCGTTGAGTTTGTTTGTGAGACATTTATTATAATCTTCCCACTTATCAAACTAATTTAATTTGGTTATTGGTTTTAATTGAATTTCAGTTCATCTCTTTATAATATGTTCAACTTTCGCAAAAGTTTTGTTGTTAAAAAAAAACGGGATGTGACAGATGTTATTTTATATTAGTAGCAAAATTAATTAAACTCCATCCGTTTCAAACACACTAAAAGAGTAATTTTTTTTTTTTAAATCAGATATATGTGAACTTTATCTTTCAAAGTAATACATTGTACGCAAATACTTATGTACACTAGTTGTACCATTCAAGTTTCCTCTATTTCACGTTATCTTTTAATTTACACTTTTTTTTTAATGTTTCATAATAATTTTTACATTCTCAAAATGATTTTTTTTTACAAACTTTACCCTTTCAATATTCATAAATTTACGTAAAATGTCATTATTTTTTATTTCACACACAAATTAATTCATTTATATTAATTTATACACAAAGATTTACAAAAGTATCATTTAAAATTCTAATTATTATTACACTTTCTTAAAAAATATGTTCACTTACTTATGAAAAATATTTCGGAACAGATAGAGTATTTTTTTTAATAATTATTTTAAGGAATGTTACTCCATTATTTGCGAAATAGATTTTTTTAAGAAAAGAGGAAAAGGAAAAGTAGTAATATAACCTGGCTCAATAGTCAAGAGTATAGTGACACAAATAGAAAAAATACCAACTACGCACACTAGCACACCAACTGTAGCCACCAAGCTAAAAAGTAACGCACCAAACATACAAAAAAAAAAAGTGGAATGGCCCACGGCCTGATAAGTAATGTAATTTAGAAAAAGTAATCACATGTGATTTAATATTAAAATGTTTGAATGTGATAGTAAAAAGAAAATAATTAATTACTTTATTTTATTTTTAGAAAATATTAAATTAAGTGAGGGATAAACTTTTTTGTAGTAGTTGTGCATAAGTTGAATAGTGCAACAAGTGTATACAAAGTTGAATTACTTACCTCTTCTTGATTCCTTTAACTCTGCTTTCGATGGACTGCTTGATTTGAAGTGATTTCAATTCTATCTGCATATTTCTTAGTCACGTGGGTAATGAATGTTCCATAGCCCACTATGTTCTTAAACATATAACTATCCACATTCCTAATTCAACCCTTTAATATTATATTAATTTCTCTCTCATCCACATATACAATTTACAATTCAACCTAAATTTAACTTTATGAGTGACACCAACACAATCCAACCCAAATATAATTAATATTTTTTAAATACATATTATATTATTAATTTTTACCATATTTTAATGTGTTAATTAGTATATAAAAATTACTTGATATTCTAAATTTGTAATTATAATAGAATTTTTTTTATCACACACTAAAAATAAATAATGAACTCAATAACGAAATTAAAATTACAATAATTTTTATTTAATACATATTATCTTCAATATCTACAAATCTAATTATATCACACAAAAAATTACAGCAACTAATAGAATAGTGACACGTGTCACATTATCCAAACTTAAATTATTACTTGACATTAGGTTGGATGGCCAACCCAATGTCACAAAATCTTGACATTCTACCATTATTTTAATATTATATTGGTGACATTTTGCTATGACATTATAAAAAATGTCACCAATCCAATGAACATGGTCTAATGATTGTTCCAGTAATTACAATGAACTTTAACTTCACCAAACCACTTTGTTAAAGTGATGTGAATTTTTTTTTTAATCAAAGTTGAGTTTATGATCGAGTTGTTCCTTAATTTTGAGTGGAGATTTTGGGGGGTAATTTTGTAAATCTTTTATGTATAAAGTAAAGAAATGAGTTAATTTTTGTATATGTGTAGAAAAAGTAATGACATTTGTGTAAAATTAAAAATATTATGAGGGTGGAGTTTATAAAGGGTTTACCATTTTAAAGGACGTGTGAAAGTTATTGTGGGGCGTCACGAAAAGTAAAGTGTGAAAGTAATTGCGGGACGGAGGGAGTGTTGTATAAGTAATGTAAATAAAAGTATATTTATATAACTATGATTATAAATAATAACTTTGAGAATTTGAGTGCTTTAGAGTTGGGAGATAGTAGAGATTAGTAGAAAAGGGGTTAATTCCATATAAATTCACGACCCTTTAAGTTCAGTCTCAATTTAATCACGATCTTCAAAATTATAATAAAAAATTGCAATTTTGATGTTGTTTCAATTGGATACATATTTTTTTCTCCGGCCAACAAGTGATGATGTGACTCACCGAAGAATATGTATATGTATCACATAATATTATACGCATTATTTTTTAATTACACGCAATATTGCATATATTATTTTGTTAATTACACGTCAAATTACATGTATTATATGTGCCACAAAAATCACAATCTTTAATTTGATGTTGGTTTTTTTGTTAATTACACGTCAAATTACATGTATTATATGTGCCACAAAAATCACAATCTTTAATTTGATGTTGGTTTATTTGTTTTCAATTGTTTGCTTATCTTTCTTTGTTTGTAACATTTTTTTTTGTATTTATTAAAGTGTAATTTAACTTTTAAAAGTTGTTATTTATTATGTTTAAGATGTGTAATTTTATTTGAAATTAAAAAAAAAATCAATTAAAATATAATACATATAATGTTATGTGGCAAATATACACACTTTCCGGTGAATCCACATCATCATTTGTTGGCCGAAAAAAAAAAGTGTATCGAATTGAAACAACATTAAAGGTTGTGACTTTTTATTATAACCTTAAAGATGGTGATTAAATTGAGATTATGCCTAAAAATGATGTATTTATATGGAATTAACCCGTAAAGTAATTTACTCTCAATTATTGATCTACAATGGTTAAATGACCTCGGCCCTCTATTCAAAATATTTGAGTTAAAAAAGAAAATGCTAACTGTTAAAACTGGCACTTTAACCGCCGGCTTAACAAGTTTAACTATCGATTTACAATTTGAACCTCCCCTCAACCGATCTTAAATCGTCTGAATTTAAGTTTTGATTTAATTTCGGGAAAATATTACTTTTGGTTACCGATGTTTACCTCTTTTCATATTTGGTCACCCACTCAGTTATTATTTTTTAGTTACTATCAAAATTGGTCACTCGGTTATTATTTTCTATCAAAATTGATCTGGGAGAATTACACTATAGACCATTTCACCCTAGATCTTTGTAAATCAAGGAAAATTTGTCTGCAGTTACAAATCAAGCCAAAATAACAAATTGAAATACAATTATACCCCTAATGTGTTGATAGGAATTTCAGTTTTGAAATAATTAGATTTAAATAAGGTCAACTAATTGAAAAAAATTAATAAAAATCTGGAAGATTTTTTTGCTCGAAAATCGCGCTGGATTCTTAATTCAAAACACTTTCCTAATATGTCAACACACATTAATTCCTAAAAACATTGGTCATTCTCTCACCATTGAAGCTAAATTAAAAGAAGAAAACGGAAAGTAAGAATAACCCTTGCCAGAAGAATCCTTCAAGGTATTTAGTGGAAAAATCGTCTCCTGCATGTTATTGTTTTTCGATTCTATAAATATATGATTTTGTGTTCGTGAAAATTTTATGAGTTTTAGGGCTTTGCATATGCTAGGTTTTTCGTTGATTTTATTATATGCAACCGATAAGTACATATATTTTCAAATATGCAACCAATAAGTGCATATACTTTCAAATATGAATGCATTTTTTTATATATGCAATCGATAAGTATATTATTTAACTGTGTGGCAAAACAAAATATTATAACTATATTTAATAATATTTAAAAAGAATATATTAAGCGCATATATCAAAACATATGCATAACATAGTGCACAAAATATATGCATATATAAAATATGCATACATATAACTATATATGTTGTTTATATATTTATATTTAAAACAATAGACATAAAATAAAGACTACAACAACAATTGAACAATTAATACTCATTCCTCGATCTACTAGTCAAATCACCCATGTATATTTCTTCATTTCACTTCTAATACGACCTCCATTTGCATTCCCTCCTCTTCCTTCTTTGGTTCTTCATCTTCATCGTCGCTAATCTCCAAGTGAGTATACATATCAATGATCCAACACGTTTACCCATAAGTCAAGTAATAAAAAATTATCACATCGTTTCATTGATTATTTCTATGATCATTAATCCAATTGATTTTTCAGCAGATACACACTATTGTTAGAAGCAACATAAATTATTGTCTTCTTGGTCTCAAAATTATTGTTATGCAACACATAAATCAATAAGATTTTTCATTTCCAATAGGCAAGAGTGCAACTTGCAATAACCCATAACATGACTTACAAACTGAAATGACATTACACAATAATTTAAATAACAAAATAAGAATACAACAATCATTTCAAAAGTAAGCAAGCACCTCTTCAATTAGAAGAGCATAATGACTAACCAGACAAGTAAATTGCAAGAATGTCACCATCTTTAATCTTTTCACTGCCCAAAGAGAGTAATATTAAATACATAAGCAGCAACAATTATAGTGATTTACAGGAGGATGCTTAAATTATTCGCACACATTTACAGAGGATGCTTAAACTACATAAGAGATCAAGAATCAGAAGAAGAATATGCTGAAACATATCTCCACGGCTATGTATTCAATCGTTAAAATTATTTTCACATATTGCTACTCCTTAAGACGAGAACCAGCTCCAAGTCATACTCTTAATTTCATCAAAATTTCTCAGCATATATTTTCAAAAATAAGTTTGTTCCTCCATTTCCAAATAACTCAAATAGTACAGATCCATATCTCAATCTCAATTCCAATTGGGATGTTGCCGCCTTTCTTGCTATGGAAAATTCCAGAGTGCATAAGAAGGTGATTCTTGATTTTATTGTGCATCCATAAAGTAAAAACAGACTAAATTAAACCCTTCATTCTAATCTTAAACTCATTCTTTCCTAATTTTCTTTTCACCAAACAATTAACAGGCATTAAACAATCATCCACAATCCAAGAAAAGGCTCTTACGAGTAGACTAAATTCAATGACGTTTGTAAGAGAATTAGCAATGACGGCACTAGAAAGAGCATGTTCAACAAGATGGAAAAAAAAGGAAAACAATGAGAAAAATTAGTCAAATTTTCAGATAACTCGTCCTCCTCACCTCTGCCACCACAAATTCGTCGGGATCGACACATTTTTGAACAAATCGGCCCGCGCTGCCGCCACAAAGCATCCGGTCTCGACGCCCGACATCCCTTTCTCGCCAATCGACGCACACCCTCACCCCGATCTCGCCGTCGATTCCGCCTGTGCGTCAATTACATAGCTTGTTGGTGCAACAATGGCGGATTGTGAAGGATCTGGCCGAACCTTGGACAGATCGACGTCGTCGTGGTCGAGTTGTTGACAACAAATAAAGACCATGTATGCTCTTTCGATTCGATTGTATACAAACACGATTCTGGATTGCGGGGAGCCTTTAAGGAGCCAGTGAGGCGAGGCTATTGCGGCGGTGGCTAGGCTGGTGGTGTGGGATCGGTTACGCCGCCGCCGTGTGCTTGAGGTGTAGGGTTTTCAATATGAAGAGAGGTGAGTTTTAAAATGAGAAATAGAGATTGAAATGGATTTCGTAATATTAGAGTATATTATTGGATTTAATTGTTGATTTAATAAAAAAGAGGCATATTAGGAATTTTGTAACAGATTTTGGTCTTGATTGTTTTGTTTAAAATTTTTGTCTCATTTTGTTTTTGGGTCTTATATATTGTCCCATATTATAAATAAACTCAATTGATCTTGTTGTTAGTCAATCTGTCATGACTAACGGAGAGAACGAATTCTGAGCGCGAAATTCACCTAAACTTATAAGCATTCACCAAAATGCACCGCTAGTTTTTTCCCTTTCTCCAAAACCTCAGTTTTCCTCCTACCTCTTGAGTTTCCCATTCTCTGGTTACCCTATAAAATGGAAAGTAAACTCTTGGCTACCTGAAAATGGTTGGTTGATGAATCAACACATGTTTTAGAAGATGAATGAAAAATCCTTTTGATATAGTCAAACAAAAAACTTAAATATTAAATTGAAACGCATTGCTATTATCCATTCCCACCTATCTCTTGTCCACCTTTAAAGTTCCTAAATCTATCGTGAAGAAAATTTTGTGGGTAAAATGGAGCGTCTTATGAAACACCAAACAAGCTGAGGGTAAAAGATCTCGGGTGCTTCCATAGAGCACTCTTGGAAAAATGGATGTGGAGGTATTGGGTAGAGAAAGATATTCTATGGGCCAGGGTTATTAAATCGAGATGGGGTGAATTGAAAAACAAACTTTGAGGGAGGGGGCATCTAGAGGGAGTAAGCCGGGAGGATGGTGGAAAAAGATCATTAGAGCTTCGATGTCCAATCTGAAAGGCTGGGTTGGGAGGTATGGAGGTGGTAGGCAATGGAATGAGTACCAAATTTTGGGTGGCCGGAGAGGTGGGATGAGGGCGGTGCTTTTAAAGATAGGTATTTTAGGTTGTTCAATCTCAACATGAATAAGGGTGGTGTTATGGAATTGATCACTTAGAATTCCAACAAATGATAATACAGTAAAACCTCTCAAAAAGAATACTCTATTAAGGAATAAACTCTCTTTAGGAATAAAAATTCATGGTCCCAACTTGGGACCAGTTATAATTTGGAATAAACTCCATATTGTCATAATTCATATTTTTTCAAGTCCCAACATAAAGAAATACACCTCCATTTAGGAATAAATCATAATAATATATATAATTTTACAATAGATTTAAGTTGATTTAAAATACTTGTTCAAGGTTGATTGTGACAATGATTTAATCTTTTGTGTTGTAACCTTATCCTTCAACTTGCGTGTGCGCATTAGCTCGTCAACATGACCACCTTCTTGTTGAACCCAAAACATTTCCAACTTGCGTGGGTGACTCTTGAGTATTGTCTTTTCATATTACGTGAGTAAATTAGTTCAATTAAGTTCAACACATTACATCATGTACATGTATCTACTAATTATACCATTATATAATATACATGCATTTAAAAAAAAAAAAAACCTTATAACTCTATTTAGGAATAACCCCCATTTAGGAATATTTTTTTGTGGTCCCAAGGATATGACTATAGAGAGGTTTTACTGTACAAGACAACTAGAAACACAATGAATAAGTAAGAAACAAAGATAAGAACACGAGATTTATGTGGTTCGATCAAATGATCTACGCACTCTCATTACTCTAAGCCATGCACTGAGTGGTGTATTTATAGATGTACAATGCCACTTGAAACTGTCACTAACAAACTAACTAACAGAATAACCGAAATAACTAACTCTGGAAAACGGAATCAGCAGACTTGTCCATCAACTGATATGCCTATCAGCTGACTTGGCTATCAGCAGACTTGGACCTCAGCTCTTCTGATTAGATCAAACGACTTGCAATCAGCAGAGTTGTCCTTACTCTTTTCAAATTAGTTGACTCTTAAGATCAGACGACTAAACATTATCAGCTGAGTAAGCCTTACTCAGCTTGTATTGACCCACACCAACAGACTAGCTCCTTTTCTGATAGATAATATCAGATGACATCTCAATATTGCATTAATCGTAACAGGTGATATGGTGGGGGAGATGGGTGAATGGAGGGAAGATAGTGGGCTTGGAAATGGATTTGGAGGCGCACACTATTAGAAAGAGAATTGGTTATGCTTAATAATTTAAAATATGTGTTGAACAAATGGATACCGAAGCAAGGAGAAGCGGATTATTGGAGATGGAAATTTACGAAAAGCGGCAATTATTCTACAAAGGACACTTATGAATGGCTTAGAAGACTCAGCAAGGCGAAAGCAGAGTCGAGAGAGGAAGCTTCAAGCAGGTATGGAAGAGCAATGCCCCAATGAAGGCTCGAGTGCACGTTTGGAGAGTGGTATGGGGGCGAATTCCGACAAAAAGAAGCCTACAAAAGAGGAAAATATTGACAAACCGACGAGCATAAAGTGTAAATTCTGCGACATAGAGGTAGAGACGGAACGACATGTATTTTTTGAATGTCATTTTGCACACCGAGTCTGGGCGAACTACTGCAAATGGCTGGGTGTCGAGACAGTAATATCAGTGAACCTTGACACGAACCTCCAACACTTCAGACACCTAGTGAAAGGAAAAAATAACACATAACTAGCGACGAGCATTTGGATAGAAGTTACATGGCTTCTTTGAAAAGCAAGGAACAAGTTGATCTTTCAAAATGAATGGAGCAGCAGCGAACAAATAATGGAGGAAGTGAAACTTTACACATGGTGTTGGAAACAGGCAAAGCAAACTCAAACATCAATAGTTAACTACACAGATTGGTTGGTGAATCCTTTGAAAATTGTAATTTAAGAGCTAGCATATGTAATCTGGTACATTTATGTGTGGGTATTACTTGTTGGGTTTCGGTGCCGCCGGCTGCCACTCGTACAGGTCACTTAAACGGGCTCAGACACATGTCGGATTGTATTGGGACGTAGTGGAGATAACCAAACACTAAGATAGGTAGCACTTCCCTCTACTCATCTCTCACTCTCAAATCTCACGTTTACATCACACGTGTCATCTCATCAACAATAGAGAGGGTGACTCAGTATAAATGGGAAGACTGCCAAGAACTAGGGAAACCATAAGTTGGGCCCTTGTGTGAAGGTCCAATGGCCAAAACCACACTTGGGCTAAATCTCAACATTCTCCACCTTTTTTGCCATTCCCAACTACAGTCCAAAAAAATCTAAAATTTTGTCATCATCGCCCAACCCACTTCCACGTACCTGCAAAAGACAACACACAAAGAAACACATCAAGTTTGTCTACGTACGTAAAAGTTAGTCCACAAAGAAAAATACACAGTGCTCCACCTCACTCGGAGCATTCACAAAGACTTACACAAAGGCACAAAGACATGATATCACCAAGGATAATCATGAATCACAAAGACAAAATCACTCCACCTTACTAGGAATGATCCCCAAACACAAAGAAGCAATCAATCATTCATAATCACATAAAGAGAAGAATGCATTGAAGAAGCACAACGAATGCCACAAAGATCAAGACACAAAGCTCAATAAATGCTCAAGGAACTCACATGCAACTAGATGAATATGGGGTAGGGGGAAAACATGAAACCACAATGTATGAAATCATGCATAACACACATACATATAAACATGCAATCATTCCCCCATCTTCCCACTGGCCCATCATCTACTCATGCATCACAAAGAAATCACAGAGCAACACAAAGAGATTGCAGGAAGCAAACAACATGCACCAAGCAATTAACCACAAAACAATTAATAAAAATTGCACAAAGAAACCTCACAAAGGCAAATATACAAAGAACATATGAAATAGAACGAGCGGAAACAATAACATTTACGACACACAAAAATATCCTAAAATCTACAGCATAGAAACCCAATCAATCAAACTAAACCAATGCAGAACAATTATCAGAAAATCCATAGCACAAATAATTCCAGCACTAATTAATCCAATTAATTAGTAGAAGCTAGAACAATTGCAGTAGGCAGATCAAGTGCACAACATTAGCAAACACATAGGCCCAAAAGAAATTTTGTCCTAATCCAATTAAAATTAGCTACACCATGGTAAAAACAATTGAGCCTACAACTCAAATAAATTAAAAAACAATTAACCCTATAACCCTAACGTAGAAAGCAGAATAAAAAATTAATTCACCCTTCACCTCCCAACACAACGACAACTCATGCGGCAGAAAACAAAAGAAATAAATTCTTACCTTCTTACCTACTGCAACAATGGACGGTAACTTCAACGGGACCGGCAACACAAAGACAACAAAATGGGCGCACTTGTAGCGCCATTAAAGGGCAACTCCTCACGGCGGCGGCAGGCCCACGAAGATGGTGGCCACGATCTGGACGGCGCTACACCAGCGGAGCCGATGCTAGCGGATTCGGAGTGACGCACCGGCGACAATCAGCCGATCTAGCCGTACACGAAGACGGCGACACACGCGGCGCGAATAGGGTTCCGTCCCTACTCTTAAGTAGTGATCTGAAGGCTACGATGGACAGTGAAGACGGCGGTGGAAACAAATTTCGGCGATAGATATGGTGGCAAGGCGGTCGACGGCGAAACCAGGTTCTGATACCATTGTTGGGTTTTGGTGCCGTCGGCTGCCACTCGTACGGGTCACTTAGACGGGCTCAAACACGTGTCAGATTGTATCGGGACGTAATGGAGATAACTAAAGGTCCTCAGGTTGGATCCTCCGTAGTATTCCCCACTTCGTATGATATTGTCCGCTTTGGGTTTGCCAAACCCTCACGACTTTGCTTTTGAATTTCCCCAAAAGACTTCTACCTTTCCGATGTGGGACATTTGTTTGACCCTTTCAACAATTATCCCCTTCAAACAAATGACCACGTACCTCTCCTCAAACGACCCCACTCTAACTAGAACACTTAGCTAGCTAGACTACTGCTGCCTGGAGACGGGTTTGCTCTGTTTAGACCATCTTACCTATCTCATCGAGACTGTCGTTCCTCCAAGGGTTCCTGCCCGTTCTACTGTTTTTTCAACACCGTGCACATTCGTCAGGATTATGGCCCCCGCTCTGATACCCTTTGTTAGGGTTCTCAGGCTGGATCCTCCGTAGTATTCCCCACTTGATATGATATTGTCCGCTTTGGGCTTTCCAAACCATCACAGATTTGCTTTTGAGTTTCCCCAAAAGGCCTCATACCGATGGGGATACTATTCAACCCTTTTTATAGCCATAAATTCTTTTGTGCCTTTCCGATGTGGACATTTGTTTGACCCCTTCAACATTACTCATACCCCATTTTGTGGTTGAATAAAGATCCATTTACTGATAAAAAAAATACATATGGTAGATGTTCATACTGGTAATTTTTATTTCTTTGCTTGAGTATTTCTCAATGATACTTCATTGATTGCTGGAGTATTTTCCACATTGATTGGCTGAGATTCTCTAATGAGTATTTCTTCAGATTACTGTATGGTTCCACATGCTTCATTCTTGTTTCTGCTAGTGTTTTTAACACCGTATTGGACCGGCCGGTTCGACCGATTCAACTGTGAACCGGACCTGAATCCGGTTCGAAATCAATGAAAATGTCGTTTTGATGGTTAGACCGGATCAAACCGGCTGAGAACTGAAAAATCGGCAAATAACCGGGAAAACCGAAAAATTCCGATCAGACCAATTTTTTTCATATTTAATCATTTTTGCTCGGAGACAAAAGCGCAACCACGACCATGGCAGTGGGGCGACCACATCGCGACGACACAAAAGCAATCGCGAACAACCTTCTCGATCTGATTTCTGAGTTCTGATCGACGGGCGACTTCTATCGCTCCTTCAAAATTCAAAATCCACAGAATTTTGAACTAGCACAACAAATTTCTTCGAAGAAAGATGGTAAATGGTCATGTTTTACCATAATTCTAAATGCCCAAGTTCTTTATTCCTCTCACCTATGTTGGATCTCGAGGATATCAGAGCGGAGATTACAAAACCAAAATTGCGGCACTGAGAAGTGAGAATCCCTGCATAAGAAAACCCTAAACAAAGGTTTTATATTATAAGTCAGGCCCAACTAATATATTAACAAACCAATTAACTATAGGTCCAACCAAATAAAATTTAGAATAATATAAATAATTGATTAAAAATTATTTAACGGTCTAACCGCCGGTTCAACCGGTCCAACCGTGAACCGGTAGCCATTCCAGTTTGATCACCGGTTCGGTTATGAAAACACTGATTTCTGTGTTTGTTTCATTATGAGATGTCTTTTTTTTTTAAAAAAAATCTTTAACTAACAATATTGATCAATTCTGATAGTGAATAAATGTGGGTGTGACCTGAAAGTGTGTTGTGGTATGGTGTATGAAGTGTTTAAGTTTAATAGAATAATGTTGTACTAAATGTTGTGACAATTGGTACAACACTGACTCTAACAGAATATCAGAAATTAAGATTCACACAGCGGAAGACTTGAAACACTAAAAACAAACGTGACACAATGGAAATAATTTTTAACATAGATTTTATAAATAAAAATCTATGCTAGCCTTACGGCGAAATTCAATACTTATCTTCAAGTACAAATGTTGTGTGAAATGTTACAGCATTAACATTCACAACCGAAACTACAAACGAGGCAGGTGCCTTGTTCTAAAAATGAACTAAGTGTATAATGTATACACTGTCGAAATGCCTAGTCTATCTAATGATTACACTCTCAATAGATAAGAAGACACACAGCCATACGGGTGGGATACGAACGTATGATCTAAAAGGTAGTTCTACTGGCCACAATTCCTAACAGGGATATACGCTCGGTCTAGGAAGTTGATCGAATAGAGTACACTGATTTGAGAAGCCTTCCATCGGTATTTATAGTAGTGGGGTGCTGATTCTAGAGGCTTCCACAATGAGGTCCTATTTTTTAGGAACTCAACTTCCATGATCTTTCTAGATCTTTCTTGAATGCTCCTGGTCGTTCCAAATGGTTCCAGGCCGTTCTAGCATGTTCTCCAATGTTCTGGAATCTTCCAGGTTCCAGATCCTTGTAGAAGCTTCTAGATCCTGCCAGAAATGCGACAACATTTAGATCAACATTTAATGTAGCATTTCAGAAAAGACTTAGAAAAAATCTCGGAAGGTCAAATTAAGATGTTGTTGATAATGTTAAGGCATTTAAGGATTAACAACATCTACAATCTCCCCTAATTTGACCTTTCGACTACAACACACCTGATGCACATATATTTCTATACATACTCAGTATTATGTACTTAGTTGAGGTTAACATCATTGCTAAGCACTAGTCAAGACAATACCTGTTGTAATCGTTCGATCAAATCAAATGAAGATCAGGGATAATTTTACAATGATCCGTGCCATAAGATCAAGATAAATGTTATCCAAAACAGAACAAGTATAAACACTACACTTATTCACAACATAAGTAACTTTTCTTAAGATCATAAGTTGAACTGGAAGAAATTCACTTAGAATCTAAGTAAGACACTAAAAACAAGAACAAAAAAAATCAGAGCAAAACATAATGTAAAAAGAATATAAACAGAAACAGACACTAATACTATACACAACCTGCTATAGTAGACACATGACAATCTGCAAACAAATTAAGCAAGGCAGTAAACAAATATCAAGTGGAACCATTAAGCAAGTTGCAGTAAAAAAACATCCTACCATCTAGAAAATAAATAACAAGTGTATCAGACTTTCAACTTAAACATTAATTACAAGGGTAGAACTGAATAAATGGCTTATATTGTTGTGGTAACAGCTGCAGCATCATCTTCCTGCACCATAGCCATTTGTGGAATTCAGATCTCCCCTTGTCTAACAGCTTTCTCCAGGTAGATCACCATACAAGGTGTCCATTTCAGCAGCATCATCATCATCTCCTTCATCAACAAAGTAAGTAGATGCAAGGTGTGCAACTACATCAGTAACAACAGCATCTCCAGCAGCATCAGGTCCATCACCAGCAGCTGGAACTCCTTCATCATTTATCTCCTCAATGACTACACTGGAGTTGGATGGTGGTGGTGGTACTCCCCCTGTTGTAGGTGAAAGTAGGTTGGTCCACCTGTCCTTCAGGAACTGAAGTTCATCTATTGTTTCCTGCAAGTGTTGGAGTTGGAGTTTGATGAATTCCTGTGAAAGATACACATTACCAGAAATGTTGATACGGATGTTCTCAACATTTGGGGTTGCATTTCTGTGTCTTGGTCTGGATGATTCAGGATGATCAGTAGTAGATGGTCTGGTTGGTTCTGGTTGAGCAGAAGTAGAGGGTCTTTGCTGATGTTCAGTACCAGGAGCAAGCAAGGGCAGATCAATTACTCTATCCCCAGTGAGTAAGGCAGGAGCTATGGCCAACAGTGGAACTCTCCCCCTCAACACATCAGTGTTCTTGGCAACAAATCCATGATGCCTCAAGTAATTAGAAATCAGAACAGGATAGGGTAAATTGCCTTTTTCAGAAACTCTTCCAGTAAATCTCATCATATGTTGAAATATTGTGAGACCCAAATTAAACTTCTTAAGCACAGAAATCCTATATATCAAAACAGCTTGATCCTTAGTGATCTTGGTAGTATTTGTGGTGGGAATCCAGTTGTAGATGATGAGTTTGTATAACACAGAGTGTAGGGAAGTGAGGTCTTTGGCTAGCATGTGTCTAGTCCATTTAACTACCCTACCAGCAGTTATAGCAGAAATGACCACATCCATGTCAGGTTCTTCATCAACCTCAACATTGGGAATTTCTAAAAACTCATTTATCAATTCAGGAGTAAAAGGTACATCCCTCCCCCTAAAATTAACAGTCCCATACCACTTAGAAGATCTCCTACCAGTGCTCTTTTTCAAACTTGCATAGAATTCATATGCCCAATTTGTCAAGAAAGATTCACCAAAATTCACAGCATGCATCAAATTCCTTTCTTCTAAGAAACTAATCATGCCTTTACTATCAAAATCAGGTATATTGATCCTCTTCTCTATCAGCAGTTTTCTCTTAGAATAAATGGCCAATCTATTCTCTAGAGTATCAAGAGAATCAGAAATACCTTCCTCTTCAGAAGCAAGGTCATCTGAGCTTGGTGTAGAGCTTTTAGCAGAGCTCTGTTCAGGGCTGCTTGCTGCACTGGATGAGCTATCCCCACTGCCACCATCTTCAGGTTCTGGTGCAGCTTCCTTTGCAGCAGCATAGTGCTCAGCATTTTTCCTAAGAGACTTCAAAATGTCTCTCAAGCATCTTTCAGAATCAGAATTGGACTCTGACTCGGCTGATTCATCTTCAGTGATCATCTTTTCTTTGCCTTTTGGTTCAGCAACAGACTTTCCTTTCCCTTTCTCTTCAGCAACAGTCTTAGCCTTCTTTGGTTTCTCAGCAACAACAGGAGTTTCATCGTCAGAATCTGTGAACACTTGGATAGTGTTGGGAATAAAATGATTTTGATCTAGATACCAAAACCCCTGATTGATGATGTACAAGTTAGTTGAGATATGCTCAAGTTATTGTTCAGGCAAGTTGTCCCAGAACAGTATATGTATAGTATGCTTAAGTTAAAATCTCAGAAATGTTATGAGATATTAGTGATCAGGATAGTTGTCCAAAGCTGGAATGTTAGGCAGCTTGATAGGTCTATAGGACAAAGTGGCTGATCTATTCAAGACAAACTTACCAAATGGACAACCTGGCTGAAGAGTTCAAGTATACTGAAGCTGTGCTCATAAATGCAAAAGTTCTAGGCAGTTGAAGTACAAATGATCAAGAGAATTAAATGACAAAAGCTTACAGAAGATACATTCAATGAAGCATTTATTGCCAATCATGCCTGAACCAAGCATTAAAGACTTAGAGCATTAAAGAGTGAAGCATTGAATGAATGTTGGAACATTCTAAAACTGCAGCAGGAATGTTCAGGGAGCTTGTCCCATCTGACCGTTGGTTGTGTGTAAAGTTTTCCACAAATCAACCTAGGACAATGTGCAAAATTGGAAACTGACACAAGTCTTCTCAGCCGCCCTTGTCAGAAGTCAACACATTCATTCAAGCAACCATTGAAGACCTCTTTTACACAGTGGATAAAAGGATGTCAAGCTTCATAGCCGTTTCAATGGTGCTGCAAATAGACATATTTGAATTGCTAATCCCTCCAACGGTTAGTTGTTCAAATTGCCTATAAATACAGAAGTGATCAAAGGAATTCATGATCCAACTACAAGCTATCAAACTATCATCAAGCTTTCAAAAGGAAACCAAGCTGTTCTCTAGAATTCCAAGTTTCCTGAATCACTTCAAGTCAGCTAAGCCAATCTTTGTAAACATCCTAGCTTAGCATTGAGATATCCTAAGCCTTTACACTGTTCTTCTTGTAAAGGATATCTCTATTAGTTGGAACCAAACATCAAACCTTATCTCATTTAGTGAAGAGAGTGTTTGTTGTAGAAGTGAGGAGTTAAGGACTTTTAGTGTAAAACACAGTCTTAACTCAGAGAGATTGAGCACTAGGACTCAAGTTATCCTAGGGATCAAAACACTAAGAGAGTGTTGTTGATCAGTGCACCTTGGCACTATAAAACAAGCTAATTCCATTGAGAAGGAATTATCCTGTTCAATCAGGGAAAGTGGATGTAGGAGCTTGAGTCTCTGAACCACTATAAACTTGTGTGCCATTTACTTACTGCACTCTTTATTGTACTTACATTCAATCCTTTTCAAAGAGCAAAACTCAGTAAGCTAAGAAAACAAGTTTTGGACAAAGTCCCTGATAACTGTATTTTTCAGAAATCAACTTGGAGTATTTCTTTGAGTAAAGGCCAACCACATTCCGCACTTAGTAACTCTTTTAGATATTTAGCCAACTGATCACTTAATAGTAATCAGTAGGACAAGTATCTATCCAAGTTCACTCAGGCCAGTTGTGAGACAACTTGCTTGATAAGACCAGTTTATCAAAAAGAAAAGAATTTGCTTACACAAGTGCATTCCCCCCCCCCCATACACTTGTGTTATACTCCACCAAGGACCAACAAGTGGTATCAGAGCAGGGGTTCAAAGACCACTGCTTCTGAAAATCCAACTGATTTTCAAAATCACATTTTCTATGGTCACTGAACTGATCCAAATTTCTGAAAAACTTATCTGTGTTCATCTTATATTACATTTGTTGAAATGGCTAACAATGCAGTTCCAGGAGATGCTGTCAACACCATCAACAATATGGGTCCAAACCAAGTCAATCATATTTCTCATCACAAACTGCCAATGTTCTCAATTGAGAACTATGATTTCTGGAAGATCAGGATGAGAGCACATCTTGCTTGCCAGCATGATGAGATGCTTAAAGTCATCACTAGAGGGCCATTCACATTCACTAAAGCAAATCCCAAGCTCACTGATGCTCAAAAAGCTGATCCAAGGGAGTTGCTGCCAAAAGATAAAGATGACCTTACAGCTGAAGAAAGAAAAAGACACAACCTGAACTACATTGCAATGAACACATTGTACCAGACAATTCCAGATGCAGTGATGGGGAGAGTGTACCACTGCACATCTGCTAAAGAGATTTGGGATACCTTAGCACTAATGTGTGAAGGTACTCAAAAGATCAAGGAGAACAAGCTTCAAGTGGCTATCCAAAAATATGAACAATTCTCCATGGAAGCCAATGAAACTATTGATCATCTTGATGGCAGGTTCACTGACATCATGAATGAAATAAACTCTCTTGGGAAGTTCTATGCCAAAAGAGAAGTTGCCTTGAAGATCTTGAGAAGTCTCACATCCAAGTGGGATATATATTCTGTCATGATGCAAAACACTAGCAATCTTGACAACATGCCAATGCAGCAAGTATTTTCTGAACTCAAGGCATATGAGTTTGATCTCAACAGAAAGAAGGTGCATGAAGAGCCATCCTCCTCAACCAAATGTGTTGCCTTCAAAGCTGCTGAAACAGAAAAGAAGAATACTCAAAGGTCCTCTCAATCTGTTTCAAAATCTGAAATAAAGGAGGAGCTGGCACTCATGGCTAGAAGATTTGAGAAGCTCAACTCCAGATTTGGTAGATACAAGAAGTTCTACCAAGACAACAGAACCAGAAGGAGATTCAACTCTCCTGACACCAAATCAGAGGACAAAGTCTCTGATGAAAAGAAAGAAGACAAGTATGCTGATAGAAAGAGATACAGCAAAGGTGAACCATCATCATCAAGGAGGAAGGAGTCCTCAAACAAGAAGAATGATGATGAAGATGTGTGTTACAACTGCCAGAAAAAGGGTCACTTTCAGTATGACTGTCCTGACCTTAGTGCAAAAGAAAGGAAAGAAAGGCAGACCAAAAGAGACAATAGGCTGAACAACAGGAAGGCTATGGTGGCTGGAGATTCAGCTAGTGAAGAAAGTGTCTACTCTTCTGATGATGGACTATTCTCCAACAGTGACAGTGATGATGACTGTCAAATGGCATTTGAAAATGATGAGGTATGTTCATCTTCTAGCTCTTCCAGTTCTTCAAATAACACACATGAGTCCAGTGAAATCCCCTTAAAACTCAACTTTGTAAAGTTATTTGAGGATTTCACCAGACTAAGAGAAGTATGCAATATAGCACTTAGAGAAAATGAGCTACTGAATTCAAAAGCTCAAACTCCCAACCTTCCTGAACCTGAGCTTGACATTAAATCAACTGAGTTGTATCAGCAGATTGTGAAAGAACTTGAGGAAGTGTCTCTCAAAGTCTCTGAACAACAAAAGTTGATTGATGATCAAGAACTGGCCTTGAGGAAAAAGGATTTTGATCTCAGAATTCTTCAGGCAAAATTTGACAATCTCTCAAGTGAATTTGATACTCTAAAATTAAGTGAGGGGAGCTTAAAAATGAAAATGTCTGCCTTGAACAAATCTGCTAAGGCAATAGAGGAGATTCAAGGGCTTCAAAGACAATTTGCTCAAAAGGGTGGATTAGGCTATAATCCATGTGAACCCTCACCTGGTCTTAGTATTGCTTCATCAAGCAATTCTAAGATGACTTTTGTAAGATCAGTGGCACAACAAAATGAAATTGAAGTAAATCAACCACTGATCAAGGATAAGGGTAAAGGAATTTTTATACCAACTCAGGTAAACAATGTACCTAAACCTACACCTTTGGAAAAGGTTAAAGGCATTGCTTACAGGAGAGATGAGGTTCAGAAAGGTAGAACCAAGGGAAGGCCAATCTATCTGAATCATCATCAGAGGAGTTGTCCAAAACCTGTTCAGAAGAGGCCAACTCAAATGAGGCAACCTCAACTGAATGGATTAAGGCCAATCCCCTCTGATAGGTATAAGACATTCAGGAAGCCTGGACCTTACTTGCCAAATGGAAAAGGCCATCCAAAAACCTATCCTCAAAAGTCTTACCCAGCTGCACCTAAGCTTAGTAACTTCAGGAGAAATGTCCCAAAGAAATCTACCAACTCTCCTGAACTTTACAAAGCTAACACTTATACACAGAGATCACCCAAGGCATTTAAGGGTCAAACTGTGTATGTAGATGTAAATGGAAACCAAGTCAGTCACTTTGAATCAATCAGAGTTATCAGGCAGATTTGGGTTCCAAAAGGTACATCTAACCCTCTAGGACCCAACACTCAAAGGGTACCTAAATTTTGACTTTGCAGGACTGCAAGGACCCCAAAAAGAAGAAAAGCATCAACAAGAAAACAGCATGGTACCTGGACAGTGGATGTTCAAGGCACATGACTGGAAACAAGGAGCTTCTCTCAGACTTCATAGAAAAAGATGGTCCTTCAGTAACCTTTGGAGACAACTCTCAAGGCATCACAAGAGGCTATGGTACATTAAACATTGGTAGTGTTAAAATTACTGATGTCTCATATGTTCTAGGCCTAAAATATAACTTGTTGTCTATAAGTCAAATTTGTGACAAAGGATATTGTGTTGAATTTGCACCAAATGAATGTACTATCAAAAACAAATCAACACAACAGGTGCTACTAACAGGGGTGAGGAAGGGAAATGTTTATTTTGCAGATTGGAGCAAAACCCCTGAAGCAGTCTGTCTTGTTGCCAAAAGCACCAATGAGCAAAGCTGGCTATGGCACAAGAGACTGAATCACCTGAACTTCAAAACCATCAACAAGATTGCAAGAAACTCTCTAGTTAAAGGGCTGCCAAATCAAGTGTTCACCAAAGAACATATATGCCAGCCATGTCAGGAAGGAAAGCAGATCAAAGCCTCATTCAAAGGAAAACCTGTCATCTCAACTAAGAGAGTCCTTCAACTACTGCATATGGATTTATTTGGGCCAATTATCCCAGTAAGTTTAAATGGAAGAAAATATGCTTTAGTTGTTGTTGATGATTTTTCCAGGTACACTTGGGTAGTATTCTTGCTGAGCAAAAAGGAGACCCAAGTCAAACTACCTGAATTGATGATGAGATTGAGCAATGAAAAGGGCCTAAGCATTGTCAAAATCAGATCTGACAAAGGCACTGAGTTCATTAACTCATACATCAATGAGTATTGCAGCAAAAATGGCATCACTCATGAAACTTCAGCAGCAAGAACACCTCAACAAAATGGGGTTGCTGAAAGAAGGAACAGGACCTTGAAGGAGGCAGCTAGAACCTTGATTGCTGAATCCAAACTGCCTAAAAGGTTCTGGGCTGAAGCCATTAGCACTGCATGCCACACACAAAACAGGTCCTTAATCACCAAAGGACAAGGTAAAACCCCATATCAAATATGGAAAGGTAGATTGCCCACTGTTGCATATTTTCACATATTTGGTTGTAAGTGTTTCATTCATAATAATGGGAAAGAGCAATTGAAAGCTTTTGACAGCAAAGCTGATGAAGGAATATTTGTTGGATATTCACAAATCAGCAAAGCTTACAGAGTTTACAATTGCAAAACCCTTATTGTGGAAGAAACACCTCATGTTGTGTTTGATGAATCTATTAATGAGTTCAGGGATAGAAACCTGAATATTGATGAGATAACACAAAGAACAACCAGATTAAGGCTTCAAAGCAAGGAGACAGTGTTTGTAGATGTTGCCCAGCCTGAATTTTATGATTGTCAAAAACTGGACAACCTACCTGATGGCAATCAACCAGGAGTCAACCAACCTGAAGGTGATATTGAACTGATTGATCCAATCCCAGTTCAAAACCAGGTAACAACTACCAATGAAGAAGCAGGCAATGCTGAGGTAGTTAATGGATCCAATATTCAAGGGGGAACCAATGAAAATGTCAACTCATCTGACAATGAGGACAACACCCCTGAATATGATCCTGAGCTTGATCCTTCAATTAATTTTCCTGAATTTAATGAGTCTAGTGATCCAACCTCAGATGAGGACAGTCCTCCTGAAGGGATCAGGTCTAGAAGGACTTGGTTGCAAGACCACCCAACTAGCCTGATACTTGGTAATCCAAGTGAAGGGATCAAAACTAGAAGGTTTCATGGAGAAAGTGCCTTGTTTTGTTGTTTTCTTTCAGAAATAGAACCAGGAGATATTGAAGAAGCATTACAAGACACCAATTGGATCATAGCCATGCAAGAAGAGCTGAACCAGTTCACCAGAAATGAAGTATGGGAGCTGGTGGATAGGCCAACTCATCAAGATGTCATTGGAACCAAATGGGTGTTCAAAAATAAGAAAAATGAAAATGACATCATTGTGAGGAACAAAGCAAGATTGGTGGCTAAGGGATATTGTCAATCTGAAGGGATTGATTATGATGAGACATTTGCTCCAGTGGCCAGACTTGAGGCAATCAGACTTTTCTTAGCATATGCAGCTCACATGAGATTCAAGGTGTATCAAATGGATGTGAAGAGTGCATTTCTAAATGGGGTACTCAAGGAAGAAGTGTATGTTGAACAGCCCCCAGGCTTTGAAGAAGGAGACAAGGTGTACAGATTGAAGAAAGCCCTCTATGGCTTAAAACAAGCTCCAAGAGCTTGGTATGACACCTTATCACAGTTTCTTCTAGATCATGGTTTTGTCAAAGGCACTGTTGACAGAACTCTGTTCAGAATCTGTGAAGGAGATGATATCTTGTTAGTCCAAATCTATGTGGATGACATTATATTTGGATCTCCAAATGAGAAGATGTGTGAAAAGTTCTCCAAACTCATGCAAAGCAAATTTGAGATGTCCATGATGGGATTGATGAATTTCTTCTTAGGACTTCAGGTCACTCAAACAAAGAAGGGGATATTCATCAATCAGGCCAAGTACACAAGGGACATGATCAAAAAATTCGGATGTGCAACAAGCAAGCCAGTCAGAATTCCTATGAATACTAACTGGAAGATGGATCCTGATGAAGGTGGAGAGCCAACCAACTCCACTAACTATAGAGGAATCATAGGATCATTGCTATATCTCACTGCAAGCAGGCCTGATATCACATTTGCAGTTGGAGTATGTGCAAGATTTCAAGCCAATCCAAAGAAGAGCCATCTTGATGCTGCCAAGAGGATTCTAAGATATCTCAAGGGATCTGAGAATCTTGGATTATGGTATCCAGCTGATGATAACATTGAGCTTACTGGTTATTCAGATGCAGACTATGGAGGATGTAGAATTGACAGAAAATCCACCTCAGGAACTTGTCAATTCTTGGGCAGCAAGCTTATCTCATGGTTCTCCAAGAAGCAAAATACAGTTGCAACTTCAACAACTGAAGCTGAGTATGTAGCTGCTGGAAGTTGCTGTGCTCAGATTCTATGGCTCAGGCAACAATTAAGAGATTACAAAGTCATCACAAATGAAGTGCCAATATTCTGTGACAACAATAGTGCAATTGCCATCTCACAGAATCCAGTACTCCACACCAGATGCAAGCATGTGGACATCAAACATCATTTCATAAGGGATCATGTGGAGAAGAAAGATATCAAGCTTGTCAAAATCCACACTGATAAGCAAAAAACTGATATCTTGACCAAGCCTCTAGCTGAAGCAAGGTTCTTGGAGTTGTCAGCTGAATTGGGATTACTTGATCCAGGCAAGATGGAAAAATGAGGAAAGAAAGCTCATATGAAGGGGGAAGTTCATCAAAGTTGAACTTCAGCAAAGTTGACCAACCTCACTGAAGTTGTAAGCCAAAGGGAGAAACTCAGCAAGGTTGTCCCTATGATGCTCAGCAATGTTGATCAAGGGATCTGTCCAAGTGGGACCCAGTCAGCAACTTTGGGACCCACTCAGGCAAGCTCATCAGGCAGTTTGACCTTCACAGAAACCAAAGCACATCTCAGGATGTTTGTCCGAGTTAATTAGATAATCATTGCTATTTTTAGCATTGATTAGACATTTAAGAGGTTTCTTGATCTAAGAGTAGGCCATTTTAGGATGGAGTGTGCTATAAAGATTTTTATCACCAAAAAGGCAAATCAGCATTTAATGCAGAAATCTTAATTGGGATTTCATGAATTCTTGAGCCTTCATCAAAACCATTAATTTGCATTAAACCTCCATCAAACCGCCTCAATCCCACTACCACATATTATCCAATTGGTCAGATTTATTACCCACGGTTAGATTCTATTAACCAACGGTTAATAAACTCCCCACATATATAAACTCCTCACTTTTCACTACCATCTTTACGCACTCAAAATTTCAAAAACCCTTAAGTCTTTCTTCATACTCTCAAACCTGCAATTCCTCCCCAAACACCTACCAAATCTCTCATATTATCCATGGCACCTAAGATTAAGAGAGAAGAGCTTGTAGACTTCAATAATTCCTCTTTGGACATTGATTTCTCCTATCTTAGCAACCCAAACTCCTTATGGTTTGAAAAACTGGTTGCCTTTGACAGTCCGGACAAGGAGGTTGAACCAGTACTCCATTGGCTTAGGGAAGCAGGCTTGGGAAAGTTTCTTGGGACCAAGCCTGATTCATGCCTAAATCCATTTATGGCAGAATTCTTTGCCCATCTAAGATGGAAGGGCAAGAAAGGAGATGTATGCACAAAGCTCACATATGCTGAGGAAGATGAAGAAGCAGAAGGCCAACACTCCATCACCTTCACTGCAGAGGATATAGATGCTAGCTTTGGGCTACCTTCTGAAGGCCAGAATCCAGAGACTTACAAGGAAGGAGAAGATCAGGAGTTCTACTTTCCATGGCTGCTTACTCCCAAAAAGCTTGTAAGTGCTCAAAACAAGAATACTCTAAAACCTTTGTTTAGACACTTGTTTGACTGTGTGGTGAAGAGTTTATTAAGTCACTCTGGGAGTGTTGAACAACTTAGTATGCCTAAGTTGAGAGTAATGGCTGCTGTGATTGACTCTGCTGAGAAGAGAGTCAAATTTGATTGGAAAAGCTTCATTTTGGACAAAATGATGAATGAGAAATTCAAGTTTAAAGAGGTGAAACACCACAAGGTGGTGGTTGATGGAAGACTCCAGTTCTGCACAAGAGCCAGCCTGCTCTTGGAAAGATTTGCTCATTATACCCACCTTCAAGCCAAGCCAAAGCCTTTTCCAGCACAGAAGGTGCTGTTCAGAAAACTGTCTTCAAGGACAGAAAAGAGAAAGCAGGAGGCTGCCTCCAAGAAAGTTGTTGCAACTGTTCCAGCAACAAGAGCCTCTCCGAGGAAAAGGAAAGCACAACCACCCAAAATCCAGCCAAAGATGAAGAAGATGAAGGAGATTCTAAGTGAATCTTCCCCTGAAAGCCAGTCAAGAAGTGGAGGAGCCACTTCTGAAGAAATTGAGAAAGTAGCTGAGGAAGGAGTCAACCCTCCTGAAGAAGGTGAAGTAGTCAGAGAGATTGTCCCACTGCACCCTGAGGCAATCAAAGAATTCAGAGACCTTGACCAGCCTACAAGGTATGAAAGGAGAAGGAGAATCATCAAGACCTCTGAGAAGCAGAGATTGATGGAAGAGAAAAAGAAGAAGAAAGAGTTCTTCAAGGAGATTAGACAAGCAAGCAAGTCTAACTCCAAGTCAAAGTCAAGGGCCAACAGCCCTGAAGCCAACTCCCCTGATATTCAGTCTAGAAGAATATCTCCAAGGCAAGAAGAAGAGGAGTGCAAGACTCCTGAAGATGCACCAATCATTGCCAAGAAGGTGTACTCCCCTGAAGGTGCACCTGATAGATCAGGTATTGATGTGCTGGCAGATTTAGTCAATCTTGAAGATAGACCCTTTTCCCCCCTTGATCCAAGACTTCTCTCATATACCAAACTTCTTGAAACTGCTATTCAAGAAGGTGATCAAGTTGTTTTCCCACCCATTCCAGCCATCCCAATTACCTATTCAGGCACAATGCTCTCAAAAGCACCTGAATCCCAACTTACTTTGACTTCTCCTGACCCCAACCCTTCTGAACCCAACCTACCTGAATCCCAGCCAAGCTTACTTGAATCCCATTCCAACCCTCCTGAATCCAACTCTTCTGGAGATGATAGTGGTGAAGAATATACTTATGAGGGGATGTTGAGACAGATTGCAAGAGCCAATGTGGATGAATTATATCCAGGTTTGAAGGATTATCCCAGGCTGCAACAACAGTTCTATGATCTCAGAGCTCTTGTTGAGATCAAAGATAGAACTATTGTGGAAATAGCTCAGGCTATTCAGGATAAGGGTGCCAACTGGTGGCAGGTTGAGGAAAATAGGCTGTTGCATTTTGCAAATGTGAAGAAGACCAGTGTTTTAACCACTGAGGCCCTATTTTGCACCATTGTCCATGAAAAGGTGCTTGCTGAAAGAGAGAGGATAGCCCAAGGAATCAAGCATCCTGACAGTCCATCTGATGATGATGATGATGATGATCACACCAATCCCAATCCCCCTGGTATCAACTCAGCTCAGGTACATTACTTGACTTTTCATTCTGTACAGGACTCTGATCATTCAGAGGAGTTGACCAAAGATGGTGACTCAGTCCAAGATGCATTGGCCAAGGATGGTTCCTTTGAACCTGAGGCACAGCTTGACAATGCTGAGACTTCCATAGGAGAAGCTGGTTTGACTAAAGCCTCATCAATGTCAGGCAAGTTGGACATTGACCAGCCTTTAGTCATTCAGGATGACTCAGTGGACTTGGGATGCCCAAGCACTGTGATCTCCCAACAACTGCCCTCTGTGGATCCTGTTGAGGATATAGAGGTGTCAGGTTTAGGAATTGAAGGAGTTGAAAAGGCTGTGAGTGCTGAAAAATCAGAGGGAGGTGATGATGAGGAATGTGTGATCACTGGTTCCTTGAGTGCACCACAAATAGAGGGAGAGGAAGTAGAAATATTGGGTGCAGCCCAATATGAGAGTCAGGCTATTCTTCAACATGAAGAAGAAAAGAATAAAGTTGAAAATGAGAGAAAAGGTGCTGATGTATCAGACCTTATGGGAGAAAAAGAAATAGAGGGTGATGAGGGAGTTTTTACTAACCCTATCAGTTTTGCAGATTCAGTTGCTGTTACTCTTGAACAGATTTTTGCAGATGCCTCCCTGACAGATATACCAATTGATGCTGACACTGATCTTAAGGCAGTTTCAGCAAATGTGTCCACACTTAACCAAATCTTCTTTGAGCAAGCCAACACCTCTGAGGCTCACTTTCAGATTGCTACTCAGACTGCATCCATCATTGAAGAGCAGTCAGAGAAGTTGGACACACTGGTCAGGGAAGTTGGGAAGGCCCATGCAACAACTGCTGATACCTTAGATGGCCAAGGCAAGACTCTAGCCTCTGTGGAGATGAGGCTCACAGGGTCAGAAGAAGTAATCTTGCCTACTCTTGATGCAAGGATAAGTGGAGTTGAAACTGGACTGCAAACAGTTTCAACTGAAGTGACAAAGGCCAAAGATGCTATGGGTAAATTCACAAGATCTGTGAAGAAAGAGCAGCAGGGTCTCAAATCCTTGTACAAGCATAATGTGAAAGCATTAAGAAAGACAATCAAGGATGCTTTGAGGCAGAGGACAGCAGCCCAGAGAAAAAAGGCAGAAGAGTTGAAAGCTGCTATGGTGAAGGAAGCTGCTGAAAAGTTCACTGTTGAACTCATGGCCAAAGTGTCTGACCAAGTTGTGGCCAATCTCACTGAACAGCTTCAGGCCAAACTTGATCAATCACTGAAAGCCACATTGGATGCCATAGTTTCCCAAAAGATGAAGCCTGTTCACACCTTTTTGAGCATGGCAGATGATAAAATGCAAAACATTCATGATGAGAATGTTTATCTACTGCAGGAATTGAAGTCCCTCACTCATTCCCACTCACATCTCTCTGTCACTATGAGTGAATTGAAGCCCCAATGTTTTGATAATGCCAAAAAGGGGGAAAGACAGAGAGCAAGGGCAAAGGGAACCTTGGTAATTGGTGAATCCAAGGAGAAAGTCCCTGAAGTTGAGGAGGAAGCAGTAGAAGACATTGGGAAAGGCAAAGGCCCAATGAATGTTGAAGATTTAACTGAGGAAGAGCAGATTCAAATAGCTGTCAAGGAATCCATGGTGTCAGCTATGGAAAGTCAGGCAAGAAAGCTTCAAAGGCCAGGTGGTGAGTCTACAGGACTTGAACCTCAAGAGAAGATTGCTGAAGTGAGGGGGAAGGTGACAAGGTCATCTGAAAGAAAGAGGAAGGAACTGCAAGCCTTCAATGAATTCCCAACCAGCCTGACTTTGCCATCAGAATTTCAATCTGAAGAATCTACTCCAGCAAGGAAATCCAAGAGAATGAAGAAAGCAGCTCAAATGCCTGTTATTGAAGAAGAAGAAGTTGAAGAGGAAGGACATGACAGAATGCCTGAAGTTGGTATGCCCAAACTTGCTGATGACCCCTCTAAACTGTTTGAAGAAGGTTTTGGAAAAGATCCAGAAACCCAAGAGAAGCTAGCTCTTCAGAGAGCTAAAGAGAGGATGGAGCAATTGGTTGAGGCCAACAAGGCAAGGGATGAAAGAAGAGCAAATTTCAAAGCCCCAAGAAGGAGAGCCTCATACAGAAGACTCAAACCTAAAATGCTACAAAGATGGGACACTCAATACCCTCACCATGATAAGTGGGTTCCAATCTCACTGAATGATGCATGGGAGGAGGCCAAGAGAAGCTTTGTATATGACTTCTATGTCATAGGAAAGTGGCTTGGAGAGAGTGTGGATGAAGTCTTTGTCCAGTTCATGTTTGAGAATCATAGGGACCTCTACCAAAAGCTGTTTGCAGCAGCTGATATTGCTAGAGTGGAGTTCAAGGCCCCTGGTCCAATTCTGTACATACCTCCTAAGTTCAATGGGAACTTAATTGATGAAGGGAAGATTCTGGAGGAGTTCATCAACATCATGAAGATGGAGAAGATGAAGATAGGCCCTAGAGGCTCCAACAAGGAAGTTTGGGAGCTGAAGAAGAGGGTCTGGGCTCAATATGGCATTGCTCCTCAAGATGATGGAACTCTGTGAAGGATAAGTTCATTCTTTTCCCTGTTTTGCTGTTATGATTTCTGTTGTTATTTTTTTTGCTATTCTAGAATTAGTGAGTCCTTTTGATTTTCAGCCCTGTAATGGTTTATCATATATAAAAGGATCACTATGTTTCTATCAAAGAGATAACAACTCATTATCTCAACTAACCTATCCTGACATATATTACTTGATTTATTGTGCTAACAGTTTCTTTCAGGCAAGTTGACCAGTTCACTCTCCCTGAAGATAATTTTTAGTTTAAGTCAAGGTCCCTTTGTAATAGGTTTTGGCATCATCAAAAAGGGGGAAATTGTTGGGAATAAAATGATTTTGATCTAGATACCAAAACCCCTGATTGATGATGTACAAGTTAGTTGAGATATGCTCAAGTTATTGTTCAGGCAAGTTGTCCCAGAACAGTATATGTATAGTATGCTTAAGTTAAAATCTCAGAAATGTTATGAGATATTAGTGATCAGGATAGTTGTCCAAAGCTAGAATGTTAGGCAGCTTGATAGGTCTATAGGACAAAGTGGCTGATCTATTCAAGACAAACTTACCAAATGGACAACCTGGCTGAAGAGTTCAAGTATACTGAAGCTGTGCTCATAAATGCAAAAGTTCTAGGCAGTTGAAGTACAAATGATCAAGAGAATTAAATGACAAAAGCTTACAGAAGATACATTCAATGAAGCATTTATTGCCAATCATGCCTGAACCAAGCATTAAAGACTTAGAGCATTAAAGAGTGAAGCATTGAATGAATGTTGGAACATTCTAAAACTGCAGCAGGAATGTTCAGGGAGCTTGTCCCATCTGACCGTTGGTTGTGTGTAAAGTTTGCCACAAATCAACCTAGGACAATGTGCAAAATTGGAAACTGACACAAGTCTTCTCAGCCGCCCTTGTCAGAAGTCAACACATTCATTCAAGCAACCATTGAAGACCTCTTTTACACAGTGGATAAAAGGATGTCAAGCTTCATAGCCGTTTCAATGGTGCTGCAAATAGACATATTTGAATTGCTAATCCCTCCAACGGTTAGTTGTTCAAATTGCCTATAAATACAGAAGTGATCAAAGGAATTCATGATCCAACTACAAGCTATCAAACTATCATCAAGCTTTCAAAAGGAAACCAAGCTGTTCTCTAGAATTCCAAGTTTCCTGAATCACTTCAAGTCAGCTAAGCCAATCTTTGTAAACATCCTAGCTTAGCATTGAGATATCCTAAGCCTTTACACTGTTCTTCTTGTAAAGGATATCTCTATTAGTTGGAACCAAACATCAAACCTTATCTCATTTAGTGAAGAGAGTGTTTGTTGTAGAAGTGAGGAGTTAAGGACTGTTAGTGTAAAACACAGTCTTAACTCAGAGAGATTGAGCACTAGGACTCAAGTTATCCTAGGGATCAAAACACTAAGAGAGTGTTGTTGATCAGTGCACCTTGGCACTATAAACTCAGTAAGCTAAGAAAACAAGTTTTGGACAAAGTCCCTGATAACTGTATTTTTCAGAAATCAACTTGGAGTATTTCTTTGAGTAAAGGCCAACCACATTCCGCACTTAGCAACTCTTTTAGATATTTAGCCAACTGATCACTTAATAGTAATCAGTAGGACAAGTATCTATCCAAGTTCACTCAGGCCAGTTGTGAGACAACTTGCCTGATAAGACCAGTTTATCAAAAAGAAAAGAATTTGCTTACACAAGTGCATTCCCCCCCCCCCCCATACACTTGTGTTATACTCCACCAAGGACCAACAGATAGGTTCACCAGCATCAGCTCCAGCCTTCTTCTTCTTCCTCATGGATTCAGAATAATCCACACGAGTAAAAACACGGTTTGATCTCCTCCTTCTTTGTACAGGGCTTCTCTGTCTTTTCCTTTTTTGTGCATTCTTCTTAAGAGGAATGGGGGCAGACTCATCTGAAACAGAGAGTGAAGAGTTTGTACCTTCAGAAATGTTTGCATCCTCCATTTCAACGTCTTCAGGGTCAGACGTGGCAGTGGCTTCTTCTTCAACAGAAGCTTCAACGTTCTCAGCTTGCGGTTCGTGAACAGAGGGTGATTTGGGGCTTTTTGAAGCAGAAGCCATCTGGGCAGTTTGATCAGCCAAATAGCTCGAGATATCAATAGTGATATCTCCAAAAGTCATCACAGGTAGATGACCCGTAGTTCGAAGAGTATCAGACACCTCTTCGATAGCCCTAGTGACCTGTTCAACGGTTGCATCTTGAGGGAAGTTTGTTTGAGGAGCAGTTTGAGGAGTGGTTTGAGGAGTGGGAATAGTTGTTGATGGTGTTGCAGAGACATTCGAGTCAGCATTTGAAGCAGTAGAGTTTTGTGAAGCCATGGAAGCAAGAATTTCGAGAGGATTTGTGCGAGAGTGAGATGAGGTTTTCGAATCAGAGAGAGATTGTGAGGAATTCGAGTTTGTTCCAGCCATTTAAGTTAGGCGGTTGAAATTTCAAGGTAAGGATGGAAATTTGCACACACTTCTTTGAGATATACACAACCAAATAACAATTTTGCAATCTTAGTACTCAACACAATCAGAAATCACAATTAGCAAATAAATGGCATCTTATGTTCGATATTTATAGAGAGAGTAATGTAGTTGGAGGTTAAGAAAATAAAACAGAAGAATTAATCTAGAATTTTCGAAAGTGCTCCACATTATTAGCCACAACCTAGATCATGGTTAATTAGTGGGAAAAAATCAATTAATTAAATTAATTAAATTAATTAGATAATTAAGAAGCTTCCAGAATTAATTAAAGTCGCATAATCTGAAAAAGAAAATAAAGATGTGGGTCAATAATTAATTAAATAAATAAAAATGAATCTCAATAAATAATTAAATAATTACTCAGATAAGAATAAATTCGAATCAGGCAATGTTGTGCTCAAAACTGTTACAAACACCTCAACACGGTTTTTACATGAATTTGCTTCATTTGTGTTGCACCATATTTTTTTTTTTTGTGTTATAGCATCTAATTTGTATTGATCCATTGTTCCTGTAGAGTACATCGTAGTAGCGAACTCCGTGCCCCATACTTACTTAATGGATTACAAATATGTTGATGTTTTTACCAAATATCACCTTTTGAAAAGAAGGCATCGTAGTAGTGAACTCCGTGCTCCATAGTTACTCAGTGATTTGGTACATCTTTTAGTATGCTAATAACATTCTCATTTTTATGCATTTGAGAGGTGTAAGACGTTTATTTTTGCACTCCAAGGTTCTTAGATTCGTAGATATTTTACAAAGGAATTATTTAACTAAGTAAGAAATAAATTCAACTTATAAAATTTATACAACCCATGATGTTGTCCCAAATGCTGACGCATTTGTGACAACATCCATCCGAATTCTTTTCAGATAGTGCTCATGCCAAGAGATTTCCTCAAGATAGAGAATCTCTCATGGTCTAAGGCTTTAGTAAAGATATCAGCATTCTGTTTTTCAGTAGGTACATACTCCAACTTAACAATATTCTTCTCTACTAAATCTCTCATAAAATGGTGTCTTATGCTAATGTGCTTTGTGAGTGAGTGTTGTACAGGATTTTTAGAAATGTTAATGGCACTAGTATTATCACAAAAGATTGTAAGTATACCATTCGCAATACCATAGTCATGGAACATCTTGCTCAGCCACAAGAGTTGTGTGCAGCAGCTTCCAGCAGCAATATACTCAGATTCTGCAGTGGATTGTGAAACACAATTCTGTTTCTTGCTGTGCCATGATACAAGATTGTTTCCCATGTAGAAACATCCTCCACTCGTACTCTTTCTATCATCTATGTCTCCAGCCCAATCAGCATCACTATAGCCAATCAAAATGTTGTTGGTGTCCTTAGTATACCAGATTCCAAGGTCACTTGTTCCTGAAACATACTTGATGATTCTCTTCACAGCATTCAGGTGTGATTCCTTTGGATTTGCTTGGTACCTAGCACAAACACACACATTGTACATAATATCTGGTCTACTAGAGGTTAAATACAATAAACTACCTATCATGGATCTGTAAAGTGTTGGATCAACATCTGTTCCAGCACTATCTTTGCAAAGTTTCAAAGTAGATCCCATAGGAGTTTTCATTGGTTTTGAATTCTCAAGACCAAATCTCTTAACCAAGTTCTTAGCTTACTTACTCTGGGAGAAGAAAATACCATCACTGCACTGTTTGATTTGAAGACCTAGAAAATAATTCAAGTCTCCAACCATACTCATTTCAAATGTTGCAGTCATTGCCTCAACAAAATTACTCAACATTTTATCACAAGTAGAACCAAACACAATGTCATCAACATATATTTGTGCAATAAGTAAATTTCCTTCAGTGTGCTTAATGAACAAAGTTATATCAGCTTCTCCTCTAATAAATCCATATTCCAAAAGAAAGTCAGTAAGCCTACCATACCATGCTCTAGGAGCTTGTTTAAGACCATACAATGCTTTCTTAAGTTTATATACATGATCAGGATATTGTGGATCTTCAAATCCTTTAGGTTGTTCAACATATGCTTCTTCATTCAATATGCCATTTAGAAATGCAGCCGTTACATCCATTTGATGAAGTTTAATATCAATAAAACATGCAATAGCTAGCAACAATCTAATAGATTCTATCCTAGCAACAGGTGCAAAAGTTTCATCAAAATCAACTCCTTCAACTTGGGTGTAACCTTGTGCTACTAACCTAGCCTTGTTTCTAACAATATTACCAGATTCATCAGTTTTATTCTTGAATATCCACTTTGTTCCAATGACATTAGTATGACTAGGTCTTGGAACAAGTGTCCACACTTCATTTCTTTCAAACTGACCAAGTTCTTCATGCATAGCATTAATCCAGTTTTCATCAGTTAAGGCTTCTTTAGCACTCTTAGGTTCAATTTCAGATAAATAGCATTCAGCATTTACAATGTTACACATAGAAGACATGCATATTGTTCTTACCACATCTACCTTGTTTGATCTTACTCTTCCTCTTGTTTGCACTCCAACTGTAGCATCACCTATGATCTGGTCAGAAGGATGACTTTTACCTATTCTTGAAGAAGGATTCGTTTTGGGAATGTACTGGTCATTCTGTGAAGTTACAACTGTCTGTTCTGTCGATGTTGACCCAGATGTGTGAACATTTGGTGCAACATTCTCAGACTTCAGTGTATTCTCAGAAGTGTCAGTAACCTGTGATACATCTTCTTCATCTTTGTCATCTGTAAGACCTTTATCATCATCAAACACAACATTAACAGATTCTTGAACAGTGTTAGTTCTAAGGTTATAAACTCTATAAGCTTTACTATTTCTAGAATAGCCTAAAAAGTAACCTTTATCACTTTTAGAATCAAACTTATGAAGTTGATCCCTATCATTCAAAATGTAACACACACAACCAAATACATGAAAATATTTCACATTAGGTTTTCTGTTGTTCAAAATCTCATATGGTGTTTGATTAGTTCCAGAACGAATAAAAACCCTATTAATAATATGACATGCAGTATTCAATGCTTCTCCCCAAAATTTCTTAGCAAGACATTTGGATGTAAGCATAACTCTAGCCATTTCTTGTAAAGTTATATTCTTTCTTTCAACAATTCCATTTTGTTGTGGAGTTTTAGGAGATGAATATTCTTGCAAGATACCCTTTTTATCACAAAAATCATTAAACATGCTGTTTTCAAATTCCCTACCATGATCAGTTCTAATACGGCCAACTTTCAAGTTAAACACATTTTTGAACCTCTTATAAAGAATTTTAAATGCAGCAAATGCTTCAGATTTGTCTCTCAAAGACTCTACCCAGGTATATCTAGAAAAATCATCTACCACAACTAAGGAATACCTCTTTCCTCCAATGCTTTCAGTTTCCATAGGACCCATCAAATCCATGTGCAGTAATTCAAAGCATCGATGTGTAGTACAATGTGACAGCATTTTGTGTGACATTCTTACCTGCTTACCTTTTTGGCATGGTCCACATACAGTGGTGTTGTGAAACCTAAGTTCTGGAATTCCTTTTACTGCATCTGCTTTGATTAGCTTTTTCATTGCTCTGTAATTTGCATGACCCAATCTTTGATGCCATAGAACATTTTCATCATGTTTTGACAAGTTACACATATTTGTTCCAATAAGATAGCAATTATCAGCTGACCTAGTACCAGTCATGACACAAACTTCATCTTTATTAAGAACATAACATGAATCTTTATCAAATTTCACATGCAAATTATCATCACAAAGTTGACTAATGCTAATCAGATTTGCAAGTAAGCCATCAACATGTAAGACATTTTTAAGCTTAGGAAAACCTTTAACATTCAAAGTTCCTTTACCAAGAATCTTTCCTTTAGAACCTCCACCATATGTAACACTACCGCTATTCAAGGTCACATAATCAGATAAGAAATCAGTATGACCTGTCATATGTCTAGAACAACCACTATCAAAGTACCAAGAATCAGGTAGACATGCTTTTAAGGAGGTATGAGCAACATTACAGGTAGTTTTTGGTTTCCATGCAGATTTCATAAACTGTTTACCAGAATGTGACAGTTTTTTATGCAGCATTTTCAAAGTTTTCTGTTCTTCAAATAATTTTATACAGTAAGGACGAATATGACCAACTTTAGAACAGTAATGACAGATATACTTCATTTTAACCTTGTGAGGATCTGATTGTGCAGATGTTGCATCAGATGTGACAACATTTGCCTTCACAAATTTCACAGGTTTTCTAAATTTCTCAGAAATAGAAGCAGTAGTACCATCATAACCTAAACCATGAGTATTAGACTTACCAGTAGTTATAGCATTATTTACCTCAAAAGCACTTTTGGAATATTTTTTGAAACATAAGGTGGAATTTATCAATTTCTCCTTTAAGTTACAGATTTCCAGATCTCTTTTGGTAAGGATAACCTCTAGCTTGGTGATTGTGTCTTTCAGATCCTCATTCTCTTTATTCAAGGAATTAAGAGTGAGTTTCTGATTGTTCCAATCATCTAACAACTTTTGGTGTTCATTGGCATCAGTCCTTTTTCCTGCATCATCAACCAAACCATTAAAACAGTTCAAATCTGGGTGACTCTGTTCTGATGTTGCTGTAGATGTTGAAGCATCAGGTACATCATCAGAATCTGTTTCATCCAGATCATCATCAGAGGAATCATTATAATCAATACTGGTAAAATTAGAATATTCATTCTGATTTAATTCATCAAGATCATCATCATCAGATTCATCACTCAAGGTAGCACTAAAATTCAGTTTTTGCTTAAGTCTAGTGTTGGCACATTCATTTGCATAATGGCCATAACCAGAACAAGCATTGCATTGAACTGATTTTCGAAATTCAGGATCATACCTTGGTTTACCTTCACTCTTTGATGGTCTTGGTGTGAATTGACCTTTCCTCCTTTCTGGTTGAGGTGTTGATGTGTTGATTTGAATCTTAGGCTGAATGTTTCTAGATTTGTTCACAGATTTCTTAAGAAACTTATTAAAGTGCTTAGTGAGCAAGGCAACATTGTTAGGATTTTTTAGGCATACATCAAGCAATTCTTCATCAGTGTCAACTTCAGTAATGATGGGTTGAACTTCAGAAATGTTTGATGTTTCCCCTTTAAAAACCACAACCTTCTTATCAGTATTAGCTTCATCATCTTGATTAGTGTTTATCTCATAAGTTCTAAGAATACTCACTAACTCATTTTGACTTAACTTATCTGTATCTTTTGCCTCTTCAATAGCACAAATTTTAGCATCAAATCTTTTAGGAACAAATCTTAATATCTTATGAACTACTCTAACATTAGAAATAGGGTCACCAAGAGAATGTGATTCATTTATAATCTCACTTAACCTTTCATTGTAGGCTGTAATTGTTTCATCTTCCTTCATTCTGAGATTCTCAAATTTTGTTCCCAACATTCGAAGCTTAGTTCTTCGAACACTTTCTGAACCCTCACAATGCTCTTGCAACCTGTCCCATGCATCTTTAGAAGTAGAACAGTTAGATATAATTTTAAACATTGAAACATCAACAGAAGTAAAAATAGCATTTAAAGCTTTAGAATTGTAGCTTGTTGTTGTTATTTCATCAGCCGTCCAGTCAACTTCTCTCTTGAGTTGTATTTCACCATCTGCGTCTGCTGGTCTTTTTGGAGCTTCCCAACCTGTAAGTACAGTCCTCCAAGCACGTTCATCAACTGACTTGATGTACATACGCATCTTAGGCTTCCAATAAGCGTAATTCGAACCATCTAAAACGGGTGGCCTAAGTGCCGTGGATATGTGATGTGTTTCCATTGCTAACGTACACTAAAAACACACTTGACCAAAGATCTAACCTAGTGTCGTCAGGTATCGGCTCTGATACCAACTGAAAGTGTGTTGTGGTATGGTGTATGAAGTGTTTAAGTTTAATAGAATAATGTTGTACTAAATGTTGTGACAATTGGTACAACACTGACTCTAACAGAATATCAGAAATTAAGATTCACACAGCGGAAGACTTGAAACACTAAAAACAAACGTGACACAATGGAAATAATTTTTAACATAGATTTTATAAATAAAAATCTATGCTAGCCTTACGGCGAAATTCAATACTTATCTTCAAGTACAAATGTTGTGTGAAATGTTACAGCATTAACATTCACAACCGAAACTACAAACGAGGCAGGTGCCTTGTTCTAAAAACGAACTAAGTGTATAATGTATACATTGTCGAAATGCCTAGTCTATCTAATGATTACACTCTCAATAGATAAGAAGACACACAGCCATACGGGTGGGATACGAACGTATGATCTAAAAGGTAGTTCTACTGGCCACAATTCCTAACAGGGATATACGCTCGGTCTAGGAAGTTGATCGAATAGAGTACACTGATTTGAGAAGCCTTCCATCGGTATTTATAGTAGTGGGGTGCTGATTCTAGAGGCTTCCACAATGAGGTCCTATTTTTTAGGAACTCAACTTCCATGATCTTTCTAGATCTTTCTTGAATGCTCCAGGTCGTTCCAAATGGTTCCAGGTCGTTCTAGCATGTTCTCCAATGTTCTGGAATCTTCCAGGTTCCAGATCCTTGTAGAAGCTTCTAGATCCTGCCAGAAATGCGACAACATTTAGATCAACATTTAATGTAGCATTTCAGAAAAGACTTAGAAAAAATCTCGGAAGGTCAAATTAAGATGTTGTTGATAATGTTAAGGCATTTAAGGATTAACAACATCTACATGACCAAATCGGAAAAAGAGGTAAACTTCGATTTACAAAAGTGATATTTTCTTTTTAGTTTCTTAATTGAAACTGCTTAATTAAACAATTATAAATAGGACCAACTGTTCTTGTTTTATTTTGCGACGAAAGCCTCCTCCTAGCGACGAAGCCTCCTCCTCCTCCCCCACCCAAACCGTCATTCCCACTTTCTTCCCCAACGACCCTTCCCTCATCTTTTTTGCGAATCACGTAAGTTTTTTTCGTTTATTTTTTCATTTTTGACGAGAAATTGACGACCATTAACACTGTGGTCGACAAATTGTTGTCGACAATAATATTTATGGTCGACAATTTCTTGTCGAAAATTCTGATTTTTTTAAAAAATTATCTTTCGATTAAATGTTGTTGACAATAGTGTTTTTCGTCGACAAATTAGAGTTGGCGATATATCCAATGGTCGATCAACCAGTGTCGATCATCGACATTGGTCGGTCGAAAAAATCTTTTTATTTTTAATATACTGAATATATTTTGGATCGGGTGGCCGTCGACGACGACTGTCGAAGGAGATGAGCGATGGCTGCCAGAAGGGCAGTGACTGGTGTAAAATTAGGGTTAGAGTTTTGAGGGGGAGTGTATGTATCTGTAATATTTTAATAAAAGGACAAATATAGTACTCCCTCCGTCCCATGATTATCTTCACATGTGAAGTGGCACGTGGAATAAGAAAAGTAAATTTAGTGGGGATTTTGAGGGGTAATTTTGTAAACTTTTATGTATAAAGTAAAAAAATGAGTTGACTTTTGTGTAAGTGTGGAGAAAAAGTAATGGCATTTGTGTAAATTTGAGGATATTATGAGGGTGGAATATATAAAGGGTTTTCCATTTTAAGGGTGTGAAAGTAATTGTGGGATGTCTTAAAAAGGAAAGTGTGAAAGTAATTGCGGAACGGAGGGAGTATTTTACATACATATTTAATTAATAAATGAAAGGGGGAGTGTATCTGACATTGTTGGAGGGGCATATAACCCACGCCCTTTGAATTAAGTGAAGCCCAACTCGAATCGTGTTTCTTGTTTCCAAATGAAAGCACGACTTTTAATTGAATAAATTTCGACGGAAAAACGACATAAACGAACTAATAAAAAACACGTTTTTAGTTTTCTCCGATTGCACCTACACTACTGTGGGTTTCATTTGATTGCTCTCGCATTTCCTTCCTTCTCAAGATCTGATCTCTTCTTCGTTCTCAGGATCTGATCTCTGCACTAATCTGAATTCTGAATTGACAAAATGGCGGCCTCCGGAGCACCCGATCCGTTGTTTGGATTGAGGAACAACTTTTACTTGGGGGCGTACCAGGCCGCAATCAACAACAGCGAAATCCCTAATCTTTCCTCGGACGACGTCGTTGAACGGGACTCCCTCGTTTATCGCTCTTATATTGCTCTTGGCAGTTACCAGGTACAATCGCCTTATGCTGAAGATCTACAATGAGTGTTGTCAAATGCTCGATTTAGTATATGGTCTTGATTCATTTTAGATTTGTTGTGTATTGTTCCTTGTAGATTTGTATATGTACCTGGAGAGGTTTATTGATTGATTTTTGTGTTGCGTTCTGTTTTTTCCTTCTGATGCGTAGCTCGTTGTAAATGAGATTGATTCATCTGCGCCAACACCACTTCAGGCCGTTAAATTGCTAGCTTTGTATCTCTCCAGCCCTGCAAACAGGGTAAGCTCTTTCTTTTGGTTTTTTCTTTTATATAAAGTTACCGGTTGTGGGGTTTGATCTGATTTTACTGATTCCTTCTCAAATTTATTGGATGCGCGCATTGAGTTTTAAGTAGCGGAATTTTTTATTCTAGATGTGGATCTTGATTTCCCAAATCACCACCACGCAAATGAAGATATTATAAAATCAAGACTAATACTAGTCTTAAGAATAAAAAGCTAGCCCGCCTTAGAACTTTTGATTACACGTTATCAGAACTAGCAAATCTTGTGCCCATTAGTAGTTTGACGAACAATGTGGGAGTAATAGTAATTCTCTGGGTAACTGTTAGTACGAATGTTTGCCATGACTAAACCCAGCCATTGCTTTTTGTATAGGAAACGTCTATCTCGAGTCTCCATGAGTTGTTGGGGGATCCTGCAATTGGGAACAACCCCATCTTGCGTCTTATTGCGGGTATTATATTCATGCACGAACAGGATTACAATGAGGCCTTGAAGCACACAAATGCTGGAGGAACAATGGAGTTGTAAGTCCTTGTACTTTTTGTATAAATATTATTTAAATCTAGCTTTATAATGTATCAACATCTGGTATTAATTTTATCTTACTAAGTTGAGTATGAGTTTTCCCTATGTTTGTGCTTATGCAAGTGCATGTGATGTTGAATTATGCACATCTACCTCTTTATGCTTCTGCAGGCATGCCTTGAATGTCCAAATTTTTCTTAAGATGCACCGATCTGATTTCGCTGAGAAACAATTGAGAGTCATGCAGGGAATAGATGAGGATCACCCACTGACTCAACTTGCTAATGCATGGCTGAACTTGGCAGTTGTAAGTGTTGTTGCAAGAGATACATCTTGAGATTCCAAATTGAGTGTGTTACGACTTACCTATTTCTGTTTGAACTAGGGTGGCTCGAAGATCCAGGAGGCATATCTTATTTTCCAGGACTTCTCAGAGAGGTACCAAATGACTAATTTGGTCCTGAATGGGAAGGCTGTTTGCTGCATGCACAAGGGAGAATTCGATGAGGCAGAAACACTTCTTCTCGAAGCCTTAAACAGGGTAGATTATAATATTCTTTGTTAATTCACATTAATGTCTGCTATTTTTGTTTTCTGGCATGATTACTTTGAAGATTGCCTCAATTGAGTCTGTGTTTCTTGTGAACATGTCGTGCTTTCCTTTTTTTTTATTGCATTGGTAACATAATGTACTCGACTGCACTCTAATGAGAATTCCCTCCTCAAGTATGCAAGACCTGCTCAAGTCAAGTGTCTATGCATGTGTTTTATTATTGAGTAACTTCTCTTATGATCAAATAAATTAGTAACATAGGCTTCACATTTTTTCCATGTAATGTGAAATTTATGGTTTACACAGGATGCTAAGGATCCAGAGACTCTGGCCAATCTGGTTGTTTGCAGTCTTCACCTGGGGAAACCAGCGTCACGCTATCTCAGGTTGGATTTTCAATACAGAACTTTCCGTGACTTCTCAATTGGTTCATTAAAGGAAGCTAGCTGATTTAGTTAGCCAAAATTAATCAATATTTCTTAGTTATTTTCAAGACGATTCTCTGTGCATCTCTTGATTCCTTTACACATCACATTGTGCTGAACTCTAAAGGCTTGTTTCTTACAGAAGATAGTTTATTATTCCTTAAAGCAAAAGGTTTTTTTAGTCCCGTAAGTTTGCTCGTTTTTTCTTTCATTACACTCCACTTTTTCGAATTGAATTTTGTTTTGTTAACTTTCAAAATTCAGTATTTTAGTCCTTTGACCAGCCTATAGCGGGTTAGCAACCGGTTTTGAGCTGACGTGACATTTTTTCATTTTTATTATAATTTCATTCAGTTAACTTTCAACCCCAGTTGCTAACCAATTGTAGCTGGTCAAAGTACTAAAAAGTTGAATTTTGAAAGTTAACATGACAATTCAATTTGGAAAAGTGGAGTGTCCTGATAGCAAAAATGGGCAAATTTACAGGAGGAAAAAAAAAGTTTAAAATTTAAGTTGGTTGCTATCTAATACTAAGATCTTTGGAATTTTTTTCTGTGGTGGAGTCTAACAAAATGTACTTTGATCTTCTCTAATTTGTTTATCGTATTGTTGGACATATTGTCTCCATTGCCTGGTCAGCTGACTCTGTAAATAAATATGTTTCAGTATTTATATCATTAATTCTTCTCTTATTCAATCTTGAGTTGGTTTTAGAGTCTCAACATATTGTTGTCCAGATCTAAGTGATGGTGATATTTCTGATACTTGTATATGTATCTTTTGCAGTCAATTGAAACTTTCGCATCCAGATCACATACTCCTCAAACGATCATCTACTGCAGACGAGAGTTTCGACAGAGCTGTTCAAACAGTTGGTTGAGGAAGAGTGCACGAGGAGTGATGATATTGCTTCTTGCCTAATACTAGCTAGGGCCTCTTTCTTACCTTATTATATATGATGAAGTATATTTCTGGTTGGTGTAATGTCTCGCTAAAGCATTTTTCTACGGGTACTCATTTGAAAATTGCAACTTCAACTTATAGACTTTCTGATGTTGAATTTGTTGAATATCTCAATATATTGCATGTTAAGATTGGTTTATGATTTGAGCCTTGGGAGATTGCAGCTGTGGATATATTGTGTACTTTGTAACGTGTAGTGATTGCTTCTACTACAATGCAATTAGTATATTCTTTTGTATGAATTTTCTGGATGTAATTTGAGATAGGATGATGAATGTAACAGAAAAGAGAGAAAAGATTAAGGACGTAGTGAGAGAGAGAGAGAAGACAGACTTGAAAATGGTGTACTCTATCTGTTTCATTCTTCTGTGTCATTTCTTATGTTGACCCATGTTGCAGACTTTTATTTTTAAATCCAACGCTGAATTCATATGTTCAGAAGAAAGAACAGGAACAAACCATATTGAGAAGCTCTTTCACAAAAGTGGTGTGTCATAAGATTGACATTTTGATAAGCAAAAGAGACAAAGAATACTAGGGGTTGAGCCTTCCAAAATTCTAGATTTTTAAATTAAATATTAATAAAAATGAAAATGATGTTCATATGTGAACAATCTCAACTTTATTTCTTATGTGATGAGTCTGGATGACCAACACTTGTATTAAAATTTATTGAAAGCCAATTTGGTCAATATTTTTATGGATTATTATATGTTTCGACGATTTTATACTTTTTGAGAATTTGCATAATTGTAAATCCAAATTCTTTAAATAGCATTTTTATTAAGAATTTGATTGGGGATTCAAGATGCATAGAAGCAACTCTGTAACTCTGTTTATAGAGATTTTGATTCGCATAAACTTGAATTACATCACTTACATTTTGAATTCATTTATTGAGAATTCAAGTCGATTTGATCCGAGAAAGGAATTTCACTTCTAAAAAAAGATTTGTGTAAGACAATCTCACATATAAAATGAGTTTTCACCATACGTAAATTGTAAATCACATATAAAATGAGTTTCCACCATACGTATATTTTACAATTTGTGGAAGCGTGAATTTATAACTCTAATCTGACCATATTTTAAAGCAACATCATGAGAACGTCTCACTGAAGGCTCGTCCTACTAATATATTAATATTATTATATATGTAAATTTTAAATAAAACATACTCCACTAGTAAGTTAAAGTACAAAATATTATTTCTATGAGAAGGTTAAAGGAATTGAGTTCCTCGTAGATAGAAACGTACAACTATAAATGCAGATATTCATTAACCAAATGGGGATGTAGCTCAGATGGTAGAGCGCTCGCTTAGCATGCGAGAGGTACGGGGATCGATACCCCGCATCTCCAATTTCTTTCTTTTTTATTTTAAATTCCCAGAAATGAATACAAGCCCAAATTTCAGCCCATTTAACTCAAATTATTTTTCTTTTTTGTCCGACTTTAAACATCTCGCATCTCCAATTTCTTTCTTGGGTTGAGGTATATACCCATTCAACTTTGTTTAATACACTCCCCTCCCCTCCACTTTTATTAATTAAATATTCATATAAAATATCTATTTTGCCCTTTTTATAAAATACAAAAGATACATACACCCTCTATAATTAAACTAACCCTAACCCTAATTTGAGAGTTATTAGCCAGCCGCCGCCCATCGAACGCCGCCGCCACTGTTGCCGCCAAACCTCCGGCTGCCACCGCCACCGTCCAACCTCCGACACCTACCGCCTCCCCAAATAAAATTTTAGAAAAAAAAAAATCTTATTTTTGACAAACCAGAGTCGACCAAAATTTGTCCCGTCGACACTGATTTGTCGACCAAAAACACTCTGATCGACTCTGGTTTGTCGACCACAAACACTACGGTCAATAAGATATTTTCGAAAGAGCTTTTTTTTTTTAAAATTTAAAAATTGAAATTTTCGACAATATTGAGTCGACCAAAAACACTCCCATCGACAATAATTTATCGACCGGAGTGGTTTTGGTAGACTCTTTATTGTCGAATTTTTTTTTAAAAAATGCTAGAGTCGGGAGAAAAGCCAGAAAAAAAAAAACTTACCTGGGCGGACGAGAGGTTGGACGAAGGGGGAGGACGAGCGGCGCTTCTTGGGGGTGGGGCGAAGAGCGGCGACGGCGCTAGTTAGTGGGAGATCGGCCGCCGTCGCTGCCTTGTGCAAGTTCGTGCGGCGGCGGACGAAGGGCGGCGATGGAGGAAAGGCGGCGACGGTGGACGGATGGAGGCGGCAAGTTGAGGATGAAGAAGAGAGGAGAATGAATGAGTTGGGGGGAGAAATTAAAGGAAAAATTAGGGTTTAGTAAAATTAGGGCTTTTGTGGGGAGTGTATTTATCTTAGAAATTTTAAGAGAAAAGGGTATAAAAGGTAATTTGGGGGAATGCATATATCCTTTCTGTATAAAGTGGGGAGTGTGCGTATCGGGGGAGTGCATTAAACAAAGCTGGAGGGGTATATACCCCAACCCTTCTTTCTTTTTTATTTTAAATTCCCAGAAATGAATACAAGCCCAAATTTCAGCCCATTTAACTCATATTATTTTTCTTTTTTGTCCGACTTTAAACATATTGCAATTACGATTAAATATATTTTGTTGAACTAAGCGCAAAATCATTGATTATGATTATTAAGAAAATATTTAAAAAAAGTAAGGGCATGATTGGTATGACGGAATGAAATTGTGACTGAATGGAATAAGCTCATGAATGGAATGAAGGCCTAAATGGAATGAATGTTTGAATGAAATTTTCATGATTGGTATTAATTAGGAATGGAAAAATCATTCCTTGGTTGATTCCATTCTCATGATTGGTATAATAAATGAGATGCAAAATAATATACATGGTTTATACTCCCTCCGTCCCGCAATTACTTTAACACTTTCCTTTTCGGGACGTCCCATAATAACTTTCACACCCTTAAAATGGAAAACCCTTTATAAACTTCACCCTCACAATATTCTCAATTTTACACAAATGCCATTACTTTTTCTACACACATACCCAAAAGTCAACTCATTTCTTTACTTTATACATAAAAGTTTACAAAATTACCCCTCAAAATCTTCCACTAAATTCACTTTTCTTATTTTGTGTGCCTCTTCACATGTGAAAGAAATCACGGGACGGAGGGAGTATTAAATGACTAAAATACCCTTCAATATATATTTATAAAAATATATTAAATTAGTCAATATGCTATTATTAATATAATAATAAAATTTTAGATAAATAATTTTTAATTTAGAAAAAATAGTGAACATCTTACGATTCCTTCTGCAATCAAGAAACGATTCATGTATATATATATGCATATATCATATATCGTTATGTGTATATATATATATATATATTATATCTTTTCAAATCATGAATGCAATTATATCTATAATTATTTCTTCTTCTTTTGTTTCATATATATATATATATATACGCGCAGATATATAGTATAGAACAGAACTTCTGGATATTTAATTTCTCTAATTCATATGTCTAGTTCTTCTTTCCTAGAGAATCAACGTCCTTCACTCCTTGACATCTTTTTTTCTTGCGTGAAGCCGTGAATTGGGTTGTAGAGATTAGAGATTTAGGTTTATGAAAATCATTGCGTGAATTAGGGTTCAAGGTTTTGATTGAAGATCGTGATTAATGAATATCTTGTTTAATTATTGGGAAGGATAATTTTGTAAAAATAAAATATAAGTGATGATTTTATTTTAAAAAATTAAAAAATAATTAATTCCACACAGAATGGAATGGGGAAAGACAGGTGGATGGAGAGGAATCACAATTCTTTATTTTTGGGAATCACCATTCCTTGTGGAATCGCGATTCCAAATAAAAAAACATACCAATCGTGAGATTATGAATAGACTCATGAATGTTCATTCCATTCCAAATCTATTACCACATACCAATCATACCCTAAGGGTTTTATTAACAATTACTAAAACTTTTCTAAAAAAGTTTCTTTACTCTTCATTCTTGATGATTGAAATGTATTTTGTTGTACCAATACCTCTTTGTTCACTTACAAAAAAAAAAAAAATGCAATTAAAAAAACCTTTAACAAAATAACTAGGAGTTTTCTTAGGATAGTTCCAGTGTCGCCTAAACTATCAACAGTCTGGATGTTGTTCTAACTTAATACTTGTAACCTATTTTTAATATTTTTAAATAATTTTTAAAATTTTATTTTATTATTTACTATCTTACCCTCTATTGAAATTAAAAATAATACTGATATTAATATTAAAATTAAACGAGAATGATATAGTGTCACCGTAACATTATCACATCAACATTTTTTTTATATTTTATTTATTTAATTTTATGTTTATCAAATATTCTCCATATAAATAGAAATAAAACATATTTATTTAACAATAAAATATATTCATTATTAAAAAAATTATATTTAATTTATATGTTTCATAAATATTACTGTTAATCACCCCAGTTTTGTTGACCTCACCCCCACAAATTATAAAAACAATTGACCACAGTTATTTACACCCCCAATTTTATTGACTTCACCTCCACAAATTATAAAAACAATTGACCACAGTTATTTACACCCTCACTTTTGTTGACTTCACCACCCAATAATAATTATTTTTAAAAAATTACATCTAAAATTACTATAATGCCCTTCTATTATTTACACAAAATATAATACAATCAATCATAATTTATATATAAACAATTGACCACGGTTATTTACACCCTGCTTTTGTTGACTCCCCCCCCCCCCCAAAAAAAAATATATATTATTTTTTAAAAAGAATTACACCTAAAATTACTATAGTGCCCTTCTATTAATTTAAACAAAATATAATACAATCAATCCTAATATATATAGGCAAATTCTTATATACACTCGCGTGTATATACACTTTTCAATTTGATTAAAAGTTTGAGCCTAATTTACTTTTATCGTTGTAGACAATTAATTGGTCGCACAAATCTAATGAAAGGCCATGATTATATGCACACGCAATACGACTTAGGACGCGACGATGAACGCGACTATAACGACGGTGGCTTGAGTCGTAGCCACGGACGGCGGCGGCTTGGACGAACAGCGAAGCAGACGCACGTGAAATCGGCGAAACAAATGAGGCGACGATGAACGGGACTATAACGGCGAGACTTTGTGCTATAACGAAGAAAGGCTGTGGTAGCGAGGCTTTGAGCAGCGACCGACGAAGCTGAGAGAGGAGTGGGTGTCCTAAGCGGAGTATTTTGTTTTTCACGCTATATGGTTTGAGTGAATTATGGTTATGTAGGAGAAGGGTATTTTCGGTCTTTCATGGAGTGTGTTCTAATCGTATGATGTGTGCGCTAAAATATCGTGTGTGCATATAATTAATTATTGATTACTGATTATTGTTCATGGTATTACTGATAATTATTTTTCGTATTATTGAATATAATTAGATGTGTGAAATTATTTGTTATTGTATGAAATGTTACTAACTTGATTATTGCTTGTGGTATTACTAATAATTATTTTTTATATTACTGAATATAATTAAATGTGTGGAATTATTTGTTATTGTATAAGATATTATTAATTATGGTTAATGGTATTAGTCATTACTATTTATGGTATTGCTAGTTATTACTTATTGTATTACCGACTATAATAAGATCATACCTATAATATTATTTTGTATTAAAATTTAAAAAAATACACATAAAAAATGGAAAACAAAGGCAGGAAAATTAAATAAAAATGTAAAAGGAAAAGAAAAAACGTAGAAATTAGAAGTTTGGAATAAAAACTGAAAATGGGAAGAAAAAGAAAAAGAGGAGGAGGAAGAAAAATAAAAAAGAAAAAAAACTCAGCAATATTCGATAGTTTTTTTTTTTTAAATTGTGTTTTACGACATTTTTTTTCAAAAAATATAAGTGACTTGGTGGTGAATCGACGGTAACTCAGCAATGACTCGACTGCAGATTGTAAATATACAAATTAAGGTTGATTTTTTTATATTTTGTGTAAATTAATAAAGAGATAATATAGTCTTTTAAATGTAATTATTTTTTTTAAAAAATTTTGGGGTGAACTCATAAAATGAAGGGGTGCAGATAATCGTGGTAAAAAAATAATTTTCGGGTGAACTCATAAAATGAGCGGGTGCAGATAACCGTGATAAAAAAAATTATTTGGGGTGAACTCATAAAATGAGCAGGTGCAGATAACCGTAACAAAAAATGATATTTGGGTGGACTTATTAAATGAGCGGGTGCAAATAAAATATAAATTAAAAATTAAAATTGGTGTGTATCAAGTATCACGCTAAATACATATAATAAATTTAAAATTAGATTATTTTTTTTAAAACTAAAAAATATAATTTTAGGACGTATTAATGATATGAGAATTAAAATAAAGATTATATATTATTAATTAATTTTTTTATTAATAATGTGAGGATAAATTTGTAATTTTATAATTATGTATTTAAAATTATTAAATTTAATTTAAAAGTGCGATAGAGCGACAAAAAAATGATAAGAAGTGCAATGCAAGGCTATGGATTATGCGACAACAAGTGCAACAGGTAGCAGATCATCAAATATAAGCCATTAGATTTCAAATCTGATGGCTTAGATTATTGGAATGTTGACAGTTTAAGCGACACCTGTACTATCCTTAGAAGACACCAAATAACTAAAAAAAACTTCTAAGAATAACTAAGTAGGGGCCTTCTAAGGACAGTCCAGTGTCGCCTGGACTATCAACAGTCCAGTAATCTGAGCCATCAGATCTGAAATCTGATGGCTTATATTTGATAACCTGCTACCTGTTGCATTTGGCGTCGCAGAATCCATGCCTTGCATTGCACTTATTATCGTTTTTTGTCGCCCTATCACACTTTTAAATTAAATTTAATAATTTTAAATAGGGAAAATATCAATTTTGGTCACTCAGTTTTACCTCTTTTCATATTTGGTCACCCACATTAAGTCACTATCAAAATTGGTCATCCACTTATTATATTCTATCAAAATTGATTACTCTGTTAGTCAATCTGCCATTGACTAACGGAGAAAGAGTTTTGAGGCGTGAAATTTCTCAAAGGTTAAAAAATTTCATGGATCTTCCAGAAACTAATGAAACAAACGCAGAACAAGAATGAAACATGGACAAAAATTACCAATATTTAAATTATATTTATAATAGGTCAGAATTCTGATGCGTAGAACATGATATAATAGATCAGAAGGAATTCTGATGCGTAGAACATGATATAATAGATCAGAAGGAATTCTGATGCGTAGAACATGATATAATAGATCAGAAGGAATTCTGATGCATCTTGTACAACGTGATTCGTTGGTTTACTTTTTATTTTTATTTTATAGATAATTAGAAAATGAGAAACTCAGGAGATAGAAATTTATTTCAATTAATTTCAAATGTCCAATTGTTTGATTAACATTTCAAGAAATCTGCAATAATGATCTTAATAATAGAAAAATATTTAGAATGAAAAATAAATTTATGAAATTTTCTTGAATGAATAATTTTAGAAAATTCTTTACAATTAATCTTCACCACAAATTATGATGAATTGAAATAAGTTTATGTCTCCAATTATTATATAAATTGAATATGAAACCAACAATTGGAAAACAGAGTACAATTGTTTAAAAAAAAAAAACAGAGTACAAAATTGCATTCTATCTCTTGAGTTTCTCATTTTCTGTAAAATAAAAGGTAAACCAACAAAAATAAATTCATAATTGAGTTAAATAATTATTAAAAACTTACTGTAATTTTCTGACTACCCAACAATTGCATGAGAAAGAATTCTCATTATCTATAAAATAAAAAGTATGATGGATTGAATCACGTTGTAGAAGATGCATCAGAACTCCTTCTGACCTGTTATAAATATAATGTAAATATTGGTAATTTTTGCACATGTTTCATTCTTGCTTTTGCGTTTGTTTCATTAGTTCTAGAAGATGCATGATAATTTTTTAACTGGTTTTGAGAAATTTCACGGCTCAAAACTCTTTCTCCGTTAGTCAATGACACATTGACTAACAGAGTAATCAATTTTGATAGAATATAATAACTGGTTGACCAATTTTGATAGTGACTAAATGTGGATGACCAAATATGAAAAGAGGTAAAACTGGGTGACCAAAATTGATATTTTCCCTTTTAAATATATAATTATAAAATTACAAATTTATCCTCACATGATTAATAAAAAAATTAATTGATAATATATAATTTTTATTTTAATTCTCATATCATTAATAATCATAATAAATAATAAATTATCTTTTTTTATTTGAATGAATTGAATTTTAGGTTAAATTATTAATTTAGTTAAATTTTTTATACAAATTTCTGTTTCGAATTCATACTTAGGCGGCACATACAATTCTCTTGTTTTCTTCTTTTATTCGAAAATTCCATTGAAGAAGAGCTCTAGTATGAACAATTCTATATTTTCTACTCAAATTAGTTTTGGTAAATCTAGGTATTCGAAAATTCCATTGAAGAAGAGTTCCAGGTATGAACAATTCTATATTTTCTACTCAAATTAGTTTATGTAAATCTAGGGTTTAAGATATATATTTGAATGAATTGAATTTTAAGTTAAATTATTAATTTAGTTGAATTTTTTATACATTGACATTAAAATTTTCTACTAGCTTTTACATTTATTTTTTAATGCCCAATCATAGTCTTTGGAGGTGTACAAACGGTTAGAACCAGTGGAGTCCACTAATGCTCAGACTGTTTAATTTTATCTTTTCATTTATATTGGGTTGATTTTGTTCAACCATTTCTCATTGTCTAATTAACTTGCATAGCGGAAATTATCCGAGATCACAAAACTGGGTACAGCTATGCCTATATATATTGTGCGCTATTGACTTGCATAGCGGAAATTATCCGAGATCACAAAACTGGGGACAACTATGCCTATATTGTGTGCTTAGTCGGCTATTGTATGTGCTATTGGTCGTTATGATGATATTTTATGATCAAAAAATTAGCGAAGATATTTATATAATCTAACAAAAACAGCTTCATTTTCATTTGGGTTTGTACGCTCCTTTTAAAATCAGGAGAAGACCAACAAAATTTCATTCCGATCTGAAACACGTTCATAAAAAAAAACATTATGTGATTTATATTTATATTTTTTATTTTTTTTGTTCATTCTCAGTCGAATCATAAGCATTATTAGTACGCCTAAGTATTCTCAAATTGTTGATAATCTGTAATCTAGTTTTTTTTTATGTAATATTGAGCATTCCTCTGATTGAACTTTTGATTTTTTTCTATGTTTCTTTGATACTCTGTTTTTTCTGGACAATCACACTAACGCAATATTCTCAAATCTCAATTATTTATATAAAATTTGTATGATTTCTATATGGTTATTGATTTATGAGATTTATTTGAAATTTATGGATTTTACTTATGAATTTAGTAAGATTCTGACATTTATTAATTTTATTTTTAATGTATATTTTGCAGATATATATTTTCTCAACATGAGAATGATAACACAACTACATCTAATAATACCAAAGATAAAAATGACAATAATTTTGTCATTAAAAAGAAAAGGCAAAAGACATCAATTGTGTGGAATAATTTTGAGAAATTTTTTGTTCATTCATTATAAAATTTCAGCATGTTTTATAATATTTTAGGGGCTCAACATGAAAATGAGATTATTTTGAAAAATTGATATATTTTTTAGCTGTAATTGTTGAAAGAACATTATGTTATTATTTTTTTGAACATTTGTTATTGCTCACGCACAATTCAAAAATGGGCTGGTCAATTTGGTTCTTTTCTTTGATAAAACAATTGGGCTGCCCACTTTTAATTAAGGGGTTTTCTACTGTCAGGAAGGGGGTTCGCCCTTCCTGATAACAGGAGACCAATTAGAAAATGACACTTCATTTTTCTTCGTCATAGTGTGATCTAGTTTCGTCATACACTGAAATAATTAATTATTTAAATAATATATATAAAATTACCAAGATATCCCTATAACATTTATATTTTTCGAATCATTCGTATAACATTTTTTTTAACTCAAATTTTACTAAATTTAATGTTTCAATCGATCCAAATTAACTGGTTCGAAAAAAAAAATCAATCCAAATTAAAATCAATTGATATTTTTCATCTCTCGAACAATGACGTATACCTTTCACCTCTCACTTTCCTCCTCCTCCCCATTCCCCCTCCCCTCTCCTCTCCACTTCCCGCCAGCCAACACCAAAACCACCGCAGCTCTGCTACTCCGTCGACTCCTTGTCTCCTTCTCCACCGCCCCCATCCAAGAAAATACAATAAAAAATTAGGGAATATCGGACCTCACTCAAAATAAAAAATTAGGGAATATCGGACCTCACTCAAACATCCTCTCTAAAATTCTGTCTCGAACGCCTATTAATAACATCAAGAAAAAGCTAGATAAGAAGAATAATGTCAGTGATTTGGATTAATACAATAACTTAAGCTCTCAAAGAAGCCATTCACAGAACGCAATGTCCCTGCGCCTTTCGGGTTTTATTTTTCAATTGAAAGGTTTTTCAATTTCCCCATTCCTCTGTTAATCATTTCATTTTCTCCACTACAATTAGTTTTCGAAAAATAACTCTACTTATGACAACCATTTGGATCGCGAAATCTGTGATGCTTTATTTATCAATATCTTGTTATTGCTAGTGTGGTTGTTGTGAAAGTTTGTGTGTTAATTTTCTAGGTATTTGATCATAAATGAACAATTCGATCCTTTTAAGTATTTGAGATGCTAAAGCAGCAACCATTTTACCAACCAAAAGAAGGGACATATATGAAGCTCGCCGTTCTTCTTGGGAGATCTGGACAACTCGGCAAGCCTGCCAACTATTCGATGAAATGCTTGAACAAGGGTTGGAACCAACGACATTGCTTGATGCGTACTGTAGGAGCAATCTGATTAACAATTGTTAAATTTGGACTCTATTTTTTTTTTTTTTTTTTAGTTTATGAATTTGGAATTGAAATTTTTTGTGTGATATTTGTACACAGTTTTATTTAACATGTATTTACTAAAATTTAATTAAATTCAATCAAAAAATGTAAATAGCTGTTAAATTTTCTTGATATTAGTAGATTAAACATTAACGAAAAGTCGAAAATGAACTAGCAAATAGATATAAGTTCATATGCGCAGAGACACACAGATAAGTGAGATCAATATAAGATGTTCTAAGAGACAAATTGTTTTCAACCAAAAAAAATAATAATTCAATTTAATCATGTCATATTGCAATTCGTACTAATATTAATATAAAATAATCAGAGTATCAAAACCACAATAAAATAATCATGTGGGTTCATGTCCATTTTATCTTCTTTAAGATTTAAAGTCACGTTAACAATTATGTCTTCTAGCTAAACGGAGCTGAAGGTAACGATTAGTGAGTTTCTTTAAATTTTCGCCATCTTTTAGTTCAATTTGATTGCAAGTCGATGATCAGGAGGGGTGGTTGGTGAAGTTCACAGTTTCAGTAAAGAAACTCGGGGAGGTTGAAATGCTGACAGGATATCAGGGAAAAATCAGGAAATAGTGCAGTGAATGAAAATGCTTTGATTTGATCTCGATAGCTTAGGATTTGTAATTTTCATTCTAGACAAGATATAAACAAGGATAGATTTCATGTAATCACAAGACTTACAACATAATGAAACTTTTTTCCTGAAATATTGTATGCTTTCGACCAGCCTGTTCATGAGTCCAGTGGTATTTAAAACAAAAAAGGATTATAAAAACTTGAATAAACTAGTCGATGATCCTTTGAAAAACATGAATAAACTAATTGTTGCTATCCTTCTAAAACCATGAATAAACAAGTCAACAGAAATTAAGAGCTTTCATTAATCACGAATTGCAGGCCTCAAGCCTTACATCTTTAAATACCACCTGGTTACAGGAGATAGGTACATCATCAATCTAGAACTTCTCAAAATCAATCCTACTTTCGTAATGAGCCAAAAAGTGGGCCACTATACTGTCCTCCCAACATATAAAATTACAAGAAGTGTAAACAAATTCCCGTGCTAGCATGCAAAGGTCTTCAACCATGAGCATTGTACATGGGTCGAGGTCCGTAGCTCAATGAAAGGCTCGGATCGAATGAGAGAAAGTGAGTCTGTTTCGAAGATCAAAATTTTAAAGCCCATTTTGAGGGCTTTCTTGACAGCAAAACAAAGAGCCATAGTTTCAAGTAAGGTGTTATCCCCAGCTGCAATGATTCTCTTCGATCCCGCCTTCACCACACGACTATAATCATCCCGCCTTCACCACACAGCACAAAACAAAGTTAAAAAGCCTGAAATATGTATGCATTCGATCAATCTTTTTATGAGTTCAATGATACTTAAAACAAAAAAGGGTTATATACAAATACATTCACCAAGTTGTTACATTTTTTTTAAAAACAGGAAAAGAGTTAATATTATTAATTAACAAGAAATGGGCCATAAGGTATGTCCCACTGGCCAGTGAGACCTACAATGCAAAGTTCCAGCAGTAGCTTCAATCAAACATTTAGCAGGGAAAAAAAACGAAAAGGTTACAAGTTGTTACATTAAGTTACCTCCAACTACATATACACCTGAGAAGCTCTATTTTATAGCATCATATCATCTCCTAATTCACTGATAACATTTTTCAGTGTATCCAATTATCAATAGCTCTGAAATATATATAAAAGATCAAAGTATGTGTTAGAGAACATAGCATTGCGCAAGTTATTACATGGGACTCCCATAAACAATAATATCACTATAAATTATTATTTAAGTAAAGATGAGAATTATTTTTGTCTACCTTTGAAAGAAGTTCCTTCCAGATATTTATGCATAACAACAAATGATGAAAAATAGTACTAAAAATGATGAAAAATGATTTACACATTTTGGTTGGGTATGAAGGATACCACAGCCAATCAAGTATAGAAGGAAAAGAAGTTCAAGAATATTGAGCAAAAATGACAGCATAAGCATATTCTGAGAAAAACTAACACCTCAGGTCTGTTTTGAGGAAAAAACTTGTTTGAACACCACGACCCTTCCAGCCTTTCATCTCGAACCTTTGATAGAGAAGACTTAGATGAACAAGAGAAGAATACACATATATTGATACAGAGAATTCCAATAGGGCCTAGAGTAATTAATCACTCTGCCACAAGCATATAACTGCACTTTACAATAGAATACTCAATAATCTGTCTATACACATATCGCCCCTATTTATACACAATACCCCAAGACTCAACTGGCACAGTAATAAAAGAACAACAAGAATTACAAATACTACCTTCTTCTCGTGCCCTTTATAAACTTGAATAAGAGTTGTATCATATTCTTATTAAGATTCATGTTTAAATTATCCATCCTCAATATCTCTTGGAAAAAAAAATTCTATAAAAGAATTCCATTAAACCTCAAAGTGTCATAAGGAGTACCAAACATATTATAGTCAATGGAAACAACAATTCAATAAAACAAGCTACAACAAAAAATTAAATAGAAGAACCCAGTAGGACATAGATGGTGTATACCAATAGCAGACTTTGATGGAAATACACAATTCTATATAGAAAACTTAATGCCACCATCGTCAACAGAAGTCCTTTAGAAGATCACAATCGCATTAAAAATTCCATAGTTTTTTAGGTCATCGAGAATAACTGCATATTATACAAAAAACCACTCACCTGCAATTCTTGATTGTCTCGTTTGAAAAATTTGAATGCTAATATGGGTTTACTCCTATTAATGAGCGCGAGTCTTGATTAGTTTCCACATTTTCAACATAGCTTTTTCCCTTTGCTCTCGATCGGTCTTTCCTCTGAAATAAAATGAACGAGTTCATCTTCCTTCTGACCAATCCTCTCGTCTTGATCAGCCGTGAGTATTTGAGAGAAGATGAACATCTTTTTTAGGGCACTGAGATGTTTATGATTTGATATATCACCTGTTGATAATGAGGATCAATAATGGAGATATATCGAGATCGATAATTTAAATATATTATTATTATTATTAATTATTATTTTCCTAATTTTCAATTTAGAGGGTATTTATGTCATTTTATATTTATTAAATTAATTTAGTAGTGAGTCAATATAGTGCGATTGCATATTGCATAGAGCAAACGCACTATTGCGAAGTGCAATCATATATAAATAATTATATACGTTGGATCGATGATCCAACGGTATTTAATGAGTTTCCTGTTATCAGGAAGTGCGAAGCCTTCCCGACGATAGAAAGACCCATTAATTAAATGCTAGCCCAAAACATTCTCCATTTTTAATTAAATGGGCTAACATTGTTGGCCCAAAAAGTCTTCACTTACTCGATTTGCTCTCGATCACAATTTCTTCTTTCTTTGACGTAAAGGAGGGACAATGTCACAAACATAGGACCGTTAGTGCCAGTAAGGAATTCAAATAAATTTATAATATATTTTAAGTTTAATTTGTCAATTAAAAAAATATTTGAAACATGTACTCCATAGTATAAATTTGTAAATTTGTTATTCATTTGAATCTAGGTAAATATTTTTTAATCCACTCTTAACTCCTGAGACTGCAACATATAATTGTCTATGCATGAACATGTTTCAGAAGGTACACACTACACACCTACCATGAAAAGAGACTGACCTTTAACTTTTATTTATCGTCATTGCAAAAGACAATAGAATAAGGAATTATCTTATTCGAAACTTTATAGGAGTTGTGTTATCGAAACACTCAATATTATTCTCAGAATAAAAACTTTACTACCAACATTCCTTCCAAAATAAAAATGTGTCCTCAATAATGTAATTTTCAAGTCTGATAACAATCAATCTAGTTACATCATACAAATCGGACTTTAGGTCAATGTTCATAAGCAACATTATATGGACACATATTTTTGAGAACTAATCGATTGGTCTGAGCATGACGTTTTCCTATAGTTCCATTCACATTTTCTAAAGATTTTTTTTTCTGATTTCACCAAAATTCTGCTTTCCAAAACATAGTTTGAGAATGACGTTTTAACACTTTGAAAAAAATAAGTGTTTATTTCTACTAATTTATGAACAGTGTCGCCATGAGACCATCTCACTTTGAATAAAATAAGTGTTTATTCGTACTAATTATTGTTAATGGTATTACTGATTAATATTTATGGTATTACTCGTTATTACTTATTGTATTACCGACTATAATAAAATCATACCTATAATATTATTTTGTATTAAAATTTTAAAAAATACACATGAAAAAATGGAAAAAAAAAAGGAAAAAAAACTAAGAAATTAAAAGTTTGGAATAAAAATTGAAAATGGGAGAAAAAGAGGAAGGGGAAGAAAACTTAGAAAGAAAAAAAATCAAGATTTGTGCTTAATTTCGATAGTTTTTTAAAAAAAATTATGTTTTACGATTTTTTTTATAAAAATATGGGTGACTTGATGGTGAATCGACGGTAACTTGGTAATGACTCGACTACAGATTGTAAATATACAAATTAAGGTTGATTTTATTATGTTTTTTGTAAATGAAGGTTGATTTTAAAAAATATTTTGGGGTGAACTCATAAAATGAGAGGTGTTGATAAACGTGGTAAAAAATGGAGTAATAATTTAGGGGTGAACTCATAAAATGAGCGGGTGCACATAACCGTGATAAAAAAAATTATTTGGGGGTGAACTCATAAAATGAACGGGTGCAGATAACCGTAATAAAAAAATGATTTTTGTGTGAACTCATTAAATGAGTGGGTGTAGATAAAATATAAATAAAAAATTAAAATTGGTGTGTACCGGTATCTTGCATGTACCCGAGTATCACCCTACAAATTAGGGTTGGTTTTATTATATTTTGTGTAAATTAATAAAAGGATAATATAGTCCTTAAAATGTAATTATTTAAAAAAAAAAATTGGGGTGAACTTATAAATTGAGCAGGTACAGATAACCGTGGTAAAAAATAATTTTGGGGTGAACTTATAAAATGAGCGATTGCAGATAACCACGTTAAAAAATGAGTTCACCCCTAAATTATATTTTTATTACAGTTATCTGCTCCCATTCATTTTATGAGTTCACCCCCAAATTATTTTTTTACCACAGTTATCTGCACCCCGCTCATTTTATGAGTTCACCCCCAAATATTTTTTTACTACAGTTATATGCACCTGCTCATTTTATGAGTTCACCCCCAAATCATATTTATACTACAGTTATCTGCACCCGCTCATTTTATGAGTTCACCCCAAATAATTTTTTTTTACAACGGTTCTCTACAATTCTCTGCACCCCTAATTTTTTTTACCACAATTCTCTGCACCCACTCATTTTATGAGTTCACCCTGTTGGGATATGAATCCTAGAACAAGTCCTACGTGATGATTAAAAGATAAAAGATGAAGTTTTGATAAGCCAAAAGTAGTTGGAATATTTTCTAAGTGTTGACTAATCTAGTCTAGTTGAGTTGAAGGCATCTTGAACAAGACCAGTAGAGTTCACATTGAAAGACAAGTAGTGTTTAAAGTTTAAAAGATAAGTACGATTTATAAGTACTTCATATGTGCTATTTGTATATGTTAGGTTGTTATTGAGCTATAATAATCATTGTATAGAGCTCATGATTTTGAATGTAATAGATAGACTGATTGTATAGTTTATAAGTTGACTAAGCTGAATTACAAGCTTAAAGTAATGTAATAGTCTTGTTAGGATAGAATAGTTTACTATTGGAGATTGCACGTGAAGACTGAAGAAGAAAAGTTGAAGTCTACTACACAAGACAAGTGGACTACAAGGCAAGTGTGTCTACCAGACTACACAAGACAGGTCAACTTGAAGTAAAATCTAAGTGAAGCGCGTATAAAGATAAGGATGAAAAAAATTAGTTATGGAATAACTACTTAACAAGAAACGCGTGGATAGATAAGAAGATGCAGTTACAAAGTCAGTTTTCAAGAAGAGTTGGTTACAACTAACTTAGTTCTTGATTTCTAAAGTCTATAAATACTTCAAGGCTTTGATCATTTGAAGACTACTGTAACTACGCATACTGAAGCTACATACTGAAGATATACTGAAGCTTACTCACAGAGGTCATTAAAGTTCAGGAAGATAGTCAGAAGTGAAGTGAAGAATCAGAAGACTACAACTGAATACGTTTTTCGTTTTTGTGTTTGTTTTATCAAGTTGCTAGATACTTGTTAAATTTCTAGTAAGATCGTAGACGTATCTGGTGGTATAGTCTTAGAAGATCTAAGTCTTCTTCTTGGGACTTAAAATCACAAGAACTTACACTTTGTACTCGATTGGAAGAGTTTAGTGGAAACATCACAACTGGGTTGTGAGAGTGGATGTAGACAAGTTGTCGAACCACTATAAATTGTTTGTGTTGTTTACTTTACAGTTTTGTTTAATTGCTTAATTGTTTACTCACATAACTGAACAAGACTAGTTGAGTTTAGAACAGAGTTCTCGGATTTTGAAGTTGAGTATAAACTTAGATTGGGCTCATTGTTAATTTCGTATTCCGCATATTGTATTCTGATATATCGAAAGATTTTAGAAAAGTCTATTCACCCCCCCTCTAGACGTTTTCTTTAGCTTCCCTCGATATTAACTCAACTTTGGGGACCTACAAGTGGTATCAGAGCAGTAGTTTTCGAACTGCTTTTTCTTGATAACCGACTTAAGACTTAGGGTGAAGTCTTGGTCCGTGATTGTACTTGCTTACGTGCTCTTGATCCATACACTTGTTATATCTGTTTCACGTTCCCTGTTCTTGATATATCTGCTTCTTGATCATAAAAGTGCTTAGCACTAATCTACTTGCTTAAACATGTCTCTTGAAATAAGCGCTAACAAGTTACCCAAGTTCCAGGTTCAGGACTACGACTATTGGAAGCTGCGAATGGAAGCCATTTTCAGCTCCACACATGACCTAATGATCTCAGTTGTCACAGAGGGTCCAATTGTGACAATGGTCTCAAATACTGCTAACCTCGACAAAGATAAACCAATTGGTACTCTCGTCAAGAAACCCAGGTCAGAACTAACCTCAGAAGAAATGCGTCAAAATAATTTGGATAGTCTGGCAAAGAATTACATTTTACACACTCTTCCTAACGAGTATCTAGGAAAAGTGTTAAAATGTAAAACTGCCAAAGACATGTGGGACAGACTAGCTATCATTTGTGAAGGGACATCCCTGATCAAAGAGAGCAAACTCTCCACTGCTGTCCAAAGATTTGAATCATTTCGGATGAAAGCTGGCGAAACTATCGACCAGCTGGATACTCGTTTTACTAAGATTATGAATGATCTGGAAGTCCTTGGTAAATCATATACTGCTCGTGAGATCAATCTTAGGATTCTGAAAAGTCTTGATAGTCGTTGGAAAATGGTAAAGATGCTTGTTAAGAACACTCAAGACATAGACAGGTGGTCTGCTGAAACCATGTTTCAAACTCTGAAAGCCCATGAGTTTGATCTAGACGAAGATGAACCACTAGCCAGTAGCGATAGAGAACATGCTGTATCTAAGAACGTTGCCTTTAAGTCTACTTCGACTAAGTCATCTAAGGTAGACAAGTCTAAGTCTAAGACTAAGTCTGCTTTTGTGAAAGATGAGTTAGATACTGATCTTAGTCTGAAGGATCAGGTGAACCTCATGGTTAGAAAGTTTGATAGGCTGAATAAACGTTTCGGTAGATATAAGAAGTTCTATAGAGATCATAGAGCGTCTACTTCTAAGAACTCGTCTGAGACCAGACGAGACCGAAACTCGTCCGAAAGGAGAGACGAAGTCTCGAAAGGTAATAGACGAGATAGAGAGTCTGATGATAGGAAGATTCAGCGTTCTGATAGACGTGATAAGCGAAGGGATAAATCTCCTATTAAAAAGGCTACTAATGATCTCTTGTGCTATAATTGTGAAAAGCCAGGTCACTACATATATGAATGTCCAGACCTGAGCACTGATGATCGAGAAGAACGCAAAGCACGAAGAGAAAGAAGATACAACCGTGGCAAGAAGGCAATGATGGTCAATGTTGACTCTGATTCGGAGTCAGACGAGTTGCCATCGTCCTTATCTAGTCACTCATCTGATCGAGATCACGATGAAGCATTCATAGTAGATGATGGCCTATGCTGTATGGCTAAAATCGATCAAGAGGTATCATCTGCTACATCTTTTCAATCTTGTGATGATTCAGAAACTGATGAAAGTGACACTGCTAGTAGTGAAGTAGGAAGTAGTCTTCAACACTCGACTAGTGCAGTTGAAGACGACCTCCTACTTGCTAACCAAGCTTTCATTGAAGTCAGTGATGAAAACATTGCCTTAAAACAAGAAATCATTGATCTTAAGTAAGCACAGTCTAAAGTAGATCCTAATGTAACAGTCCTAAATGAACGCTTGACTGAAGAGTTAAGACAACTCAAAGAAAAGTGTGCATTGACAGACAGGTTATATCAAGACCTACTTAAGACACATGCAACTGAGAGAAATGAATTCAATGTTTTAAAGAACAAGTGCAACAGACTTGAAGAACGTAATAAGTTCTTAGAGACCGAGGTTGTCACACTTGATCTCAAACTTACTGACCTGGTTAACTCATCTAAGATTAACCTTGAATTGTCAGATAGGTATAGAGATCCAGGTGACAAGACAGGTATAGGTGCTGAGTCATCTAGCTCGTCTACTCGAGTCATCAAGAACCCTACTACTATTAACGCAAGACTTTTGCCAAATGATAAAGGAAAAGGACCAATGATATACGATATTGATACTCCATCTAAAGGTACTGTACCTAAACAAGCTCGAGTTAACATTCCGATTACCAAAGGAGGTAAAAAGAATGGTAACAACAAGCCTGTTCAACCTAGAACTAATCTTCAAAGGACCACTAATCGTGGACGACCCAACCAGGTCAGATACGAGGATTGGTACCCTGAGGAGACGAGCACTAGACAGGTACAGACTAGACGACAAGAGCCTAGACCTCCTTTCATAAGGCAGTCTCAGCTCTACTCGTCTAGACCTAGACAGGTAGCTGCCAAATATCGTACACAAGCTGTCCTATATCCTCCACCTTTATCATATGATATCATTAGTGAGGAAAGACCCAAACGCGTCTATAAACCGTATGGACCTAATGCATATAAGCCCTACTCTGACTATCATAGACAAGTGCCTGCTCAAGTAGAGATTAAGTCGAAAGGCTATCTCCAAAGAGTAGACCCGAACTCGACTGATAGGCCAGATAAGGACAACAAGGTCTTATTTTGTAACAAGTATGGCCGAAAGCTTAAGAGATCAAACTTGTTCAAGACTCCAATGTACATTTGGATCCCTCTGAACTCGACTAACCCCACAGGACCCCAATAAACAGGGTACCTAAATTATTGAATATCATCTATTGCAGGGTCGACTTGACTTGTATAAGAAGGGTGGCTCAGTAGGAGAAACCTGGTACATAGACAGTGGTTGTTCGCACCACATGATTGGTACCAAGGCTCTCTTATCAAGTTACCATGAGCAGGAAGGACCAAAAGTGATATTTGGTGATAGCTCCACTGCTGTCACTAAAGGATTTGGTTACATCCGGAATGGAGACGTTGAGATCCAAGATGTCTCATATGTTGAAGGTTTGAAATACAATTTACTCTCTGTTTCACAGTTTTGTGATCGTGGATACAAGGTGCAGTTCAAAAGCCGCAAATGTGAAATCATTGACAAAAGGACACACACAGTCCTACTAGTCGGCGTAAGACAAGGAAGTGTGTACATAGTGAACTGGAACAGTTGTCCGAGGGACACCTGTCTACTTACTAAGAATCCTAAAGAACTTGGCTGGCTCTGGCATAGACGCCTCTGCCATCTAAACTTTAAGGTTCTTAATAAGATAGCCAGAGATTACCTTGTAGAAGGAATTCCCAATGAGGTTTACTACAAGTCACATGTATGCACAGCCTGTCAACAGGGTAAACAAGTTAAAGGTTCATTTAAGTCAATTCCTACTCTCTCAACTAGTAGAGTCCTAGAACTCTTACATATGGATCTTCATGGTCCAATAACTCCTCCAACCTTAAATGGAAGAAGGTACACACTTGTTGTTGTAGACGACTATTCTAAGTTTACTTGGGTAGTCTTTCTACACAAGAAGAGTGATACACAAACACTTCTGCCTGAAATGTTGAAGAAGTTACAAGTTGAGAAGAACCAGTCCATTGTCAAGATTCGCAGTGACAAGGGGACTGAGTTCATTAATTGCTATATCAAAGATTTTTGTTCTAAACGTGGTATCCAGCATCTTACTAGTGCAGCCAGGACACCACAACAGAATGGTGTAGCAGAAAGGAGGAATCGAACTCTCAAAGAAGCCTGTAGAACCATGATAGCCGAGTTCAACACGCCTCAAAAGTTTTGGGCAGAAGCTATCAATACTGCATGCCATTCACAAAACAGAAGCGCGATCAACAAAGCTCTAGGCAAGACACCTTATGAGGTTTGGAAAGGTAGAAAACCCAGAGTTTCATATTTCCATATATTTGGTTGTAAGTGTTTCATTCACAACAATGGAAAGAGTAAGTTGAATGCTTTCGATGCTAAAGCAGACGAGGGGATATTCTTAGGATACTCCTCGACTAGCAAAGCATTTAGAGTATTCAACTACTCAACTCTTTGTGTGGAAGAAACACCACATGTGGTTTTCGATGAATCTCGACAGGACTCGTCTGCCGACAAGGTCAGTAAGAAAGTGACTGATCTAACGATCGAATCTGACAAAGATTCAGAGGTATATGAATCCGTTCAAGCCTACAATCCATTCATGAAAGCTCTCAAATCTGATGACAAGGAGAAAGTAAGTGCTCAAGGTAAGTCTTCTAGACCAGTTGACATGCCTGCTCTAGTTGACTCATCTACTCCTGGTAAAACTGTTGATGATACTAATGATGTTGACATGCATGATGCGGTACATGATATAGATGATAGTGTTTCTGTTAAAAATAGAAAAACATGGAAATCTGCGCATGATACTGAAAATATTATTGGTGACTCTACTGTTGGTGTAAAGACTAGACGACAACTTTTTGAGTCGCAAGAACAGCCGAGTCCAACTATGTTTTGCTGGTGTTGTTTCCTCTCATCTATCGAGCCTACCACTGTTAAAGAGGCATTGGCTGATAGTAATTGGATCATCGCTATGCAAGACGAGTTGAACCAGTTTGTTCGAAACGACGTCTGGGAACTTGTCGATAGGCCGAAACATCATAATGTAGTTGGCACTCGATGGATTTTCAAGAATAAGAAAGATGAGAATGATTTAGTCGTTAGGAATAAGGCTAGACTAGTCGCCCAAGGCTATTCACAAGCTGAAGGCATAGACTATGATGAAACATATATTCCTGTTGCTAGACTAGAAGCCATTCGTTTGTTCCTTGCATATGCTGCTCACATGAAGTTTACTGTATATCAAATGGATGTTAAAAGTGCATTTCTTAACGGTATTCTTGCGGAAGAAGTGTATGTTGAACAACCTCCAGGTTTCGAAGTCAAAGGCGACCAGGTGTACAGATTAAAGAAGGCCTTCTACGGACTAAAGCAAGCTCCAAGAGCATGGTATGATACTCTCTCTCTCTTTCTATTGGAAAATGGTTTTACTAAGGGCAAGGTCGATCGAACCTTGTTCAGAAGACAAGAAGGGAAACACATTTTACTCGTCCAAATTTACGTAGATGACATCATTTTTGGGTCACCTAACAAAAAGCTGAGTGAAAGTTTTTCGACACTCATGCAAAGTAAATTTGAGATGTCCATGATGGGTGAAATGAATTGCTTTCTTGGTCTTCAAGTAAAACAAACTCCAGAAGGTATTTTCATAAATCAGGCGAAGTACACTAGAAACCTTCTAGACAAGTACGGGATCAAAACATGTAAGTCTACTGGCGTACCAATGCAACCAACTTACAGAATGGATCCAGACGAGAACGACAGGTACATCAAAGAAAAGGAGACAAGATCACTAGACCAGAGCACTCGTCTACTCACGCAAACAGACAGGTATACAAGGCTAGACTAGATGACCAAACAACCCGATGAGGAAGCTGGTAAAGCTGAGGGTAATACTAAGAGAATAAACATTTAAGGGGGAATCCTTGATTTCTTAAATATCCTTATGTTGACTCTTATGTTTGTTAACAGTCATCTTGTTCAAAACCTTGACCATTGCTTTAGATTGATATTCATCTTATTTATTTTACTATACCTGTACCTACGATTACACATTGTAAATGATGAGATAGGTACATAAAGTCGTTCGACGATTCAGAATAGACAGGCACAAGCGAAGGGGGAACTCGTCTTGTGTGCTTAAGCCAACTCGTCTTGCGAAGCTTAAGTCTACTCGTCTGTTCTGGATGGACTCGAACAGACAAGCTAAGTGTTTCTCTTGATTGAAATATGCTAAGTGTTTAATCGCATCGGATTAAGGGTATTATGGTAATTAGGTAATGCTAAAATTTGAAAACCCTAGGATTGGATTTATACACTCCCATTTTAATGAGGTGTATACACCCAGTTCGTACTCGACTACACTAGGTCAGATGAGTTCACTCCCCTGTCCTATTTAAGAAGAGACGGATTTCAAATTTTACAATATCAAATCACATAATATTCTCAATTCCGTAACCGAATTTCAAAGGTCCCAACCGTTGGATCTAATCTTTCAATCTTAGCCGTTAGATCACATTTCAATTCTAACAAAACCCATCTTCCACACACAACTTGACCCACGATTTCATCACTCCCCTGCTATAGCTCTTGAATTTCTTGCTAAATCAATTCTCCCCAGTTCTTACTCTATTCACTGATTATATCGATTGCTTCTCTTTTCGATGTAAGAACTAACATGCAATCAAGGTTTAATCTTGGAAGGTATATCGCTGAAGGCAAAGTACATGTGGAACCCTCGTTGTTCTTCAAAGGGCTTCACACTGCTGGAAATCAAGAAATTCTCGACAAATGTTCTCGATGTGGGTTGAAGCCGTATCTGGAGGCTTTCCCTCAAGTCATCTTGGAAGAAGAAGTGTTGTTATTCTATGCCAACGCCACAAGGCGAGGAGATAAGATCGAATCCTTTATTGGAACGAGTCGAGTTAAACTCACTCGTGAGGTGTTGTTCAGACATTTGAAGCTGCCCATCGGAACGATTGATGTGGAAAATTATGCCACTGGTCAAGAGATGAGGTATTTGAGCATCTTTTGTGGAAAAAGGATGAAGCTCAAATCAGATGGAAAGGCCCCTGCCGTCAAGAAGGCAGAACTTCTGGAGAAATATCGCACGTTATTAGACATAGCAAGCAAGATGCTTCTATGTGCCACTGGTTCTTTTGACGCGGTCACTCAAGCTAAGACAAGGGTGATAACAGCGATCTATGACGGAATCACGGAGGGCAATTGGTTCAAACTGATAGCTGATCGAATGATGTACTTTGAGAAGAGTGTTCGAGTTGATACCGACTCTAGTAGTTGGGTGGTGTCACATACTGTTGGATACGGCAACAAGCTGAGTATTCTACTCCCCTTGTTGTTACCGATCAAGTCGGACTGGAGTGATGGAAAGTCCTTCCATCCTCTTAAATTCTATCTGAAGTCGGAAGCTCAGAGGAAGCAAGCTGCTGCAAGACCAGCTGCCCCAAGGCGAGTTCAAGTAGATGAGTCGGAAATATTACCATATGGTAACTCATCTAGTTCCTCAGAAGATAAATCCGATGATGAAGATTCGGAGGCTACTGCGAAAGCTGAGTCCAGTGGAGATGACTCGGAGGAGACTCATTTAGACAAGGAAGCTGATAAAGAGAAGGAGCCTAGTGACCAAGCTCCACAGTATCTCAGGATCGTGAGAATTGGAACTCCACCTCCACCAGAAGAGTCGAGTCTTCAGGTTGGTACATCTTCTCAAACTTTGTCAATTCCTTCTCTCTCTCTCGCTGCTGTTCGAACCAAGGCTAGATCACATCGACCTAGGCCTCAACCTCAACCCTCAACCTCGCAAGTACTGGCGGTATTACCGCTTAGAGCCAGTCATCCCCAAAACACTCCCATACAGGATACAACTGATACTTCGACGGTTGTCACACCAAACCAAGCCACATTGGAGCCCCTAGAAACCACACTCCAAACTCCCTCTTTACCTTCAACAGAATATGTTGATCCCAACCCATCTACTTCAGGCAAAACGCCAGTTGCCACTGCAACAGCTGAGTTAGGGACCCCACCTACTCAGACCCCGTCTGAAGTTAGATTTGAATCATTGGTCTATTACCCCATGTGTCTACGTGAGAAGAGAGTTCGTGTTAGAGTTTCGAAGAATCTGAAGAAGCAGCTCTCAACCCTTGACATCGACACTGCCTCAGAACAGTTTGAGAAACTCGTGCGGATATGCACTTGGTTTTCCTTGAAGAAGAAGTCAACAGATGATCTTTTTGAGGTCATTCAAGGCATGGGTGGAATCTCAAATTTCATGGACTGGGGGATGGAACAGAAAGAAAATAGTGGTGTTCAAGATCACTCTGAATTGTTCCCTCGAAGGGCCTTGGTTGATCTGGTTAAGAGACTGTTGAGCATCCCTGATGATGTTCTGGATGATGAGTTTTCATTTGATGTTGGAACGCAAACTGATCTGGTAGAAGACGAGGTCAAGCCAGATGTTGCTGAAGCTGCAGTCCAGACATCAGAACCAATCTTGGAGTTGGAAAATGATACTACTGATGAAGCTGACAGTACTGAAGAGATAACTTCTTTTGAATTAGGCGAAGAAGATGAAGAATTTGTTGAAGCTGTCATGTTCACTGAGGATGAACTGATTGAAAGTGTTCAAAAGGAAGAAGTGTTGGTCGAAGCTCAGTCGTCTAAAGCTATCCCAGCTGATTCAATAGATGAATTGAAGGAAGACTTGAAGACTGTCATCAAGTCGTCTATCGATGAATTTCTCAAGACTGAACTTAAGAAGACTCTTGTTGAACAGAACAGTGTCCTTGTGACAAGTTCAAAAGAGATGATCATGAATGAGGTCAACCAGTTAGATAATGATTTCAGACAAGAAATGTTTAATCAAATTGAAGGTTTTCTCCAGAATCAAGTTGAATATTCGGAGAAGAGCTCAGTCGATTTTGCTCGTGTTCTAGCTACTGAATCTAGAAAGATGGAAAGAGTCTATAGAGCCAAAATCGAAGTAGCTGATGTTCAGAGAAATGAAGCCTATGATCAGTTAGCACAAGCTAGAGAGATTATCAGTGCTATGACTGAAGAGAACAGGAAGCTGCGTTTGACTGCAACACATTTCAAAAATGAGTTGAACTTGTCTACTCAGAAGCTGGAGTTGGTGGCAACCAAACTGGACAAGTTGAGTCAAGACGGTTCTCATCAAAGGCAGATTGAAAAAGCTACAACCCTCATGAAGCAAGCCATGTTAGAAGAGATGACTCGATTTACTTCTCTTTTCTCTCTCAAGGCAACTGATGAAGCCAAAAAGGGGGAAGAGACAAGTCGAGTTGAAATTGATGCTGAAGGTGAAAAAGCCAAGTCTAGTGCTGAACCTGAAATCAAAGAAGCTGCTACTACAATGCAAGAGCTAAGGAGGCCCAAAAGAAAGTTGATGAAAACTGCAGAGCTCGAGCAAGCTAGAGCAGATGAGTTGAAGAAAAAGGAGAAAGGCAAAGCTGTTGCATCTCCTGAAGTTGAAGTTCAGACAAGACAGATGGCTAAAAGGAAATCTGTTCATATTGAAGAGCCTACTGCAATAGTTGAGAAGAAGCAAAGGACTGTTGATCCTAATGATGAGACTCATTATGCAAGTAAAAGGAAGGTTGGAAAACATATTGAGAATTTGCAGAAGTTGAAAACAGATGAAGAACAGATGGAAGATCAGTTCATTGACTACTTCATAGATAAAGAGCATCGAGCTGAATGGATGAAAGTGAAGAGACAATGGGAACTTGATCATTGGATTATTCGCAAGTATGGTGACTCGGAAGGGCCAGATGAGTTGTATTCCTTGTTTGACAGGTTCATGGAAGGTCAACACAAGATGTTGTGGCACTTGATATTGAGGATATCTGCCGGAGCAAATTTTAACATTCTGGTTCCTGTATTTCCAAGATGGAAATGTCCCTTGACTAGTTCAGGAAAGCGAGTCGATTTCAATCTAATAAAGAAATTTGAAGAAGATCTGCTGGATAAAGAAAATATCGAAGATGAAGATCATGTCAGAATTATTCATAAGAGACTCCTAGATGCATTCTGTGTTCCAAATCCAGAAGGAGGTACTCTTTCAGACTAGTTGATTATATGCTCTGATACTTAGTCTTTCTGTTTAATTTTTTTTGTATGTGTAAATGTCTACTGGTATCTTTTTGAATGAATGAAAATATAAAGTACTATTTGATGTTAAGACAAGAGAGCTACTTAACTAGTCTACTATTGAGAAAAATATTCAAGTAGTTTTGGCTTCATCAAAAAGGGGGAAATTGTTGGGATATGAATCTTAGAACAAGTCCTACATGATGATTAAAAGATAAAAGATGAAGTTTTGATAAGCCAAAAGTAGTTGGAATATTTTCTAAGTGTTGACTAATCTAGTCTAGTTGAGTTGAAGGCATCTTGAACAAGACCAGTAGAGTTCACATTGAAAGACAAGTAGTGTTTAAAGTTTAAAAGATAAGTACGATTTATAAGTACTTCATATGTGCTGTTTGTATATGTTAGGTTGTTATTGAGCTATAATAATCATTGTATAGAGCTCATGATTTTGAATGTAATAGATAGACTGATTGTATAGTTTATAAGTTGACTAAGCTGAATTACAAGCTTAAAGTAATGTAATAGTCTTGTTAGGATAGAATAACTACTTAACAAGAAACGCGTGGATAGATAAGAAGATGCAGTTACAAAGTCAGTTTTCAAGAAGAGTTGGTTACAACTAACTTAGTTCTTGATTTCTAAAGTCTATAAATACTTCAATGCTTTGATCATTTGAAGACTACTGTAACTACGCATACTGAAGCTACATACTGAAGATATACTGAAGCTTACTCACAGAGGTCATTAAAGTTCAGGAAGATAGTCAGAAGTGAAGTGAAGAATCAGAAGACTACAACTGAATAAGTTTTTCGTTTTTGTGTTTGTTTTATCAAGTTGCTAGATACTTGTTAAATTTCTAGTAAGATCGTAGACGTATCTGGTGGTATAGTCTTAGAAGATCTAAGTCTTCTTCTTGGGACTTAAAATCACAAGAACTTACACTTTGTACTCGATTGGAAGAGTTTAGTGGAAACATCACAACTGGGTTGTGAGAGTGGATGTAGACAAGTTGTCGAACCACTATAAATTGTTTGTGTTGTTTACTTTACAGTTTTGTTTAATTGCTTAATTGTTTACTCACATAACTGAACAAGACTAGTTGAGTTTAGAACAGAGTTCTCGAATTTTGAAGTTGAGTATAAACTTAGATTGGGCTCATTGTTAATTTCGTATTCCGCATATTGTATTCTGACATATCGAAAGATTTTAGAAAAGTCTATTCACCCCCCCTCTAGACGTTTTCTTTAGCTTCCCTCGATATTAACTCAACTTTGGGGACCTACACACCCCCAATTTTTTGTTTTAAATAATTACATTTAAAATACTATATTATCTTTTTATTAATTTACACAAAATATAATAATAAAATCAACCATAATTTATACATTTACAATATGTAGTCGAGTCATTGTCGAGTTACCGTCGATTCACCACTAAATCACCCATATTTTAGAAAAAGAAAATCGTAAAAATATAATTTAAAAAATCTATCAAAATAAGACACAAATCTCATTTTTTTTTCTTTTTAATTTTTCTTCCCATTTTCAATTTTTATTCAAAATTTTTTATTTCTTCATTTTTTTCATTAGTATTTTTTAAAATTTTAATACAAAATAATATTATATGTATGATTTTATTATACTCAATAATACAATAAGTAATAATCATTAATACACTAATACCATTAAAAATAATTAGTACTCCAATATCTTATACAATAACAAATAATTACACATATCTAATTATATTAAATAATACTAAAATCAATTATTAGTAATACCACGAACAGTAATCGGTAATACCATTAATATTAATCAATAAAATTTTATACAATAACAAATAATTCCACACATCCAATTATATTCAATAATACCAAAAACAATTTGAGTTTATTAACAATATAGACCAAGATCTAAGCCCATCTTTTAATTCAAGGCAAAAATTCTGGATATTACAGTTTAAGACAAATCTATATTTTACATTCCTAATATGCCCTCAACTCAATTCTGGAGGTTACAATTTGAATAAGTTTTCCTTATTTGTAGTTGACCTTTCCATTTACGGTTGAAATCGAATGTACTCATTCAATTCATTGTTTTCCTTACTCCCTCAATTAATGCAACATCTCTTTAAATTATTCAACATTAATTATATAATTAAATAACATTTATCATATTTAAAAGCTTTTTAACTGCAATGTTGTTCGAATAAATTAATTATAAATTCTCTTTTAATAGTTATAAATGTGTTTTTAATATTTTATTTATTCTTATTCAATTAATTAATTTTTCAAAGCTTCTAACAACAATTACACGTAATTTAATAAAATATCCTCAGTATCTATAAAATATTAAACAAATAGTTTTTAATATGTATTATTTTTAATAATTTTGACATATATCTCTAATAATTTTTGTATCATTTTATAAATAAATTCTAATACTTTTTTGTCATATAATTTAATATATCAATTTTCAAAATAGTCAAATATCCTTTATTATAGCATCTATATTATTATTTTTTATATTTCCAAATAACAATTAATAATGAAAATATTAAATTAAAGGATATATATTCGATCTTGTTATGTATTATAGTTATGCATATTATACGTTATATGTATTTTTAATGCATATATGCTATTATATGTATTAAATTTTCGCATATTAACTTATATATGAACTACTTTGTGCATATATTATACTACATTTAGTTTGCTATGCATATTTGTTGTATAGTAATTATATTAAAAAAATAATAGTGTTTATACCTTTTGTAGGTTCCTTTTTATGTTTCTAATTAATTTTAATTAAAAGAAATATATATTCAAATAAACGGAAACTTTTGAACTAAAAGAGAACTATATATGAATTTCAATTTGGATAATAATTTATGTATTTATCCGTTTGATTGTGTATACTGAATATTAATATGAATAATTTATGTATTATATAATTTATATGTATTGATGTATGCATATACTATATAATATGTATTATATTTGTGCATGTTCTTTAATATATGATTTATTTTATGCATATGATTATTAACAAATACCTCTAATTCAACCACAAGCAAAAACCAATGATAAAACAAACCAAACAAACCAATAAAATATAATTTATATGTATTGTATCATATGATGAAACCGAATGTAATCAAATGCAAATCATGCTTTCTCAGTGTCATATGATAAATTAAAAATTTTACCCAAACAACATGTCAATATGTACTTCTTGAACAGAATAACACTATATGTATGCATCTTTCTTTACTCACTAAGTCTACTATCTATTTTCTTTATGCGCTTTTTCATAATTTTTCTTCCTCCTTCATTAATCTGAATGTCGGATCTCTTCCGTCTAATCATCTGCAAAAATATATATTACGAAATTGTATGGAAATTAAAATCTTTAGCCACATGCAAACACATCTTAAACGAATATGCCCCGTCCATACTAAATACATAGATTTTTTAATAAATACAGAAAAATTATAGTAAAATACGTTTTTATGATTTTATAAAATGATCTAATTATCGAATCGAATATACCTCATATGCTATTTATTATGTTTCTCTAAAATGCAAAAAACAGAGATCGTTAGAACTAAGAAAACAGAGAAGGAAACATCTTATGCAAAGCCAGTATAATCAACGAAGGAAAAACATCTTATAAAATGCATGTAGTAGAATTTTTTTTTAATCATCCCTAAAATTAATAAAAAACCCAGTATATGCAAAGCCCTAAAAATCAGATTTTTTCCATAAACCCAATATCATTTATTCAGAGAATCGAACAACAATAATATGCAGGAGATGATTTTTCTACTCAATACCTTGAACGATTCTCTGCACAAGCGTTGTTCTTGCTTTTCGTTTTCTTCTTCCAGCTTCAATGGAGAGAGAATAAAAAATGTTTTAGGAATTAATGTTGGATGAGTTGTTAGGAAAGTTATTTGAATTAAGAATTGGGCGTGATTATTGAGCAAAGAAATATTTCAAATTTTTATTAAAGGTTTTGGATTTAGTTGACTTTCCTTTGCTTAAATTAATTAAATCTTCTTATTTCAAAATTGAAATTCTTATCAAAACGGTAGGGGTAGAATTGTACTTTAATTTGTTAATTTGGCTTGATTTGTAACTGTAATAAAAATTTCCTTGAATTATAAAAACTTAGGGTGAAATGGTCTATAGTGTAATTCTCCCAAACAATTATCAGTAATACAATGAACAGTAATTAGTAATATCATGAACATTGATCAGTAATATCTTATACAATAATAAATAATTCCACAAATCTAATTATATTAAGTAATACCATAATCAATAATATGTAATACCATAAAAAATAATAATAATAATCAGTAATGTCTTAAACAATAATAAATAATTTCACACAATCAGTAATACCACAAACAATAACCAGTAATACCACAATTAATAATTAATAATACCGTAATCAGTAATCATTAATTTTAATTCATTTGTATATTAATAGTAATACTACAATCAATAAATAGTAATACCAGTACCAATAACTAATAGTACCATAAAAAAAAAGTGGAGGGAGTGCAAATCGGGATGTACTGAAGAAAATAGGGGGTGCACATTACCAAACCCAATTGAAGGGAACCCTAGCCCAATGGGAGGGCACCCTAGGTCAGCAGTCGTCGTTTGAGATTTCATCAGCAAGGTCACCGGCTTTGAGTGTCGGCCGGTTAGAGATCCATCGGCAACATACTCACATTCCTCTGTCTGGCTGCCGTCAGCCGGAGGAAGAGGATGCATAGTAGCATGATGAAGAAGACAGACAAAGCAATATAGCTTCGATTTAGGCAGAGATGAACGACGAGAGAGAGGCGGCGTCGATCCGAGTGTTGTAGGCGAGAGCCATTGATGCCGAAGAAGCTCCTGGATCGCGAACACAAGGGAGATTGATCGAAGCAGTCGCGTCGGTGGTCGAAATGAGAAGAGAATTTCGGCCGCCATGGATCGTTGCCGAGATGGAAGATGATGTTGATTGTCATGGAAGTGAAGAATCGCGATTGCGCGAATATGGGTCTTGGGCTTCAGCGGCCGGGACGGAAGCGCCGCCGTCGCCGTCAAGGGGGTGGTTGGGTCACCCGCCGATCGGCATGAATTTTCGGCAGGTCCTTTACTCATCAAATTAAAATTGAAATTCAAGTGCACTGCCGATCGACTATAATAAAATCATGCCTATAATATTATATTGTATTAAAATTTAAAAAATACACATGCAAAAAATGTAAAAGAAATGTAGGAAAATTTAAAATAAAAAAGGAAAAGGAAAAAATAAATGAAGAAATAAAAAATTTGGAAAAAAAAAAATTAAAAATGGAAAAAGAGTAGGGGAAAGGAAAATTAAAAAGTAAAAAATCGAGATTTATGGCTAATTTCGATTTTTTTTTATTAATTATATTTTTACGATTTTTTTTTAAAAATATGGGTGACTTGGTGGTGAATCGATTTTTTAGAGTTTATTTTATTATATTTTGTGTACATTAATAAAAGGATAATATATTCTTTTAAATGTGATTATTTTTCTAAAAATATTTTGGGGTGAACTCATAAAATGTGCGAGTGCAAATAATCGTGGTAAAACAATAATATGTGGGTGAACTCATAAAATGAGCGGGTATAGATAACTGTGGTAAAAAATAATTTGGAGGTGAACTCATAAAATGAGCGGGTGTAGATAACTGTTGTAAAAATATGATTAGGAGGTGAACTCATTAAATTAGTGGGTGCAGATAAAATATAAATAAAAAATCGAAATTGAAATTAGTGGGGTGCAAATCATTATTGGGTGAACTAAAAAAATTTGTGGGTGCGAGTTTATTGAGGGTGAACTGAGTAAACAGATGAGTGTGTGACTGGAATCTGAAGCCCAGTCCCAAGGAAGGCCCAATAGCTGGAAAATCATAGGTAGGGGGCATGGTGCATCCAAGTGTATACAAGTATTTGCCTCCTAAGAAAACCCCAACTAAGTATTACCTAATTTAAAATGGCTACGCTCACTTACGGTAAATTTATTTTTCTCTAACAACTAAATCTAATTTATAAAAAACAAAAAATATTTAATCCTAATTTGATCTTACAATTAATATTGATATTACTTAATAATTTATTGACAAAAAAATATTTAATTTATTTAAAGATAAGTATACAAGTGGTCTTCCATAAGAATGTATCTTCTAATCCTGAGGAAGAAGAAATTTATCAGGTACTCATAAAATTTGATTCTCCAATTAACATGAAACTTTACCTGTGTAAGCAATAACTTTTAAATTAATTTTTATTTAAAATGTATATTTATTAAAGAGGGTGTCTACAAGGTAATAACCATTTAATATTTCACTTTGCTGCAATGTAAAATTTTTATATGTACCTATTTATAAATAAATTTAAAAATTAGTACGATAATTTGATACCATTTGATTTGATGTGTATATATTAAGGAATAGTCAAACTTTCCTTGTATATAGGACATATTTTTTGTATTTATCTTTTTCTAAAATCATGTAATTAGTTTTCAATGTAATTACTCCTATAAATACAATCATTCCTCACTCACCAATTCAACGGTGATCATATCTCATTGTTCACATGTTGTCAGCCTAAACACGATCCTAAAACCCTAACCCTACTTTTCTTTCTCCCTCTGTGCCGCCGCCGCCCCCTCTATCGTCGAGCTTGTCCCCCTTGATCATCTCCCTTCAATGGCAGACTCTTCTATCCTTATGAATGTCCTTATTCATATGGTCACGGTGAAACTCTCTTCTTCCAATTATCTCTTATGGAAGAAGCAGGTTGTCCCAATGCTCACTTGACCCGATCTCTATGGCTTTGTGGACGACACATCCGCCCCCTGCCACCACTCACACGACCTTCGCTGCCTGGAAAACGAAGGATCAGAAAGTACTTGCCCTTCTTCTCTCCTCTCTCACTGAAGAAACCCCAGCCGAGGTCGTTCAATGTGAAACGGCCCATGACACTTAGCTTGCCCTGGAGGATGCCTTCAGTCACTCCTCCGAGTCACGCATCACCCAACTTTGTGAGGAGCTCCTTCTCTTCAAGCGTGATTCTCTCCCTGTTGCCGACTACGGTCGGCGTTTTAAGGCATTGTACGACCAACTTGCTGCCATCGGTAAACCAGTAGACAAATCTGACATGTCACACTGGTTTCTACGGGGTCTTGGCCCCAAAAATTAGCGGATTTGCCGACTCCAAAATGGCCTTCTCGCTTGTGCCTGCTTTCCGTGACTTATTGCATCAGGCTATTGCCTTTGAGATCATGAACAATCCGGATCTCGCTGAATCTGCTCCATTTGCCTTTTATGCTCGCGATCAGCCCTCTGCTCGCTCGAACACTCGCGACCATACTGGTGGTCGCCCTTCTGGGCTCCCTCGAGGTGGTCGCGGAGGGCGTAAATCCTACGTCCCTCGCTGTCAAATTTGTCGCGGCGAGCACTCTGCCAATAAGTGTCCGCAACGCTTTGTTCGCGGCTTGGATTCCCGCCAACCCGTTCGACCATCTGCTCGCCCTTCTGAGGATTCCTCTGCTAATCTTGCTCAGGCCTTTCATTCGGCCTACAATGTCTCCTCGTCCTCATCCCCCACTCCAGACTGGTATGTGGACTCTAAGGCCTCTACCCACATGACTTCCAGTACCTCTCACCTGGACTCCTCGGCACCTTATTCCGGTAATGGTCAAGTTATTGTTGGTAACGGTAATTCCTTACAAATCTCTCATATTGGGTCACATTCAGTCTCTAAGGATTACAATCTTCTAGATGTTCTTGTTGTTCCTCATATCACCAAGAATATCTTGTCTATTAGCAAGCTAACATCTGATTTTCCCATTGATGTCTGCTTCTCTAACGACTCCTTTGTTATTCAGAATCGAGCTACCAAGAGGGTAGTGGCTCATGGTCGTTGTGAGCAGGGGCTGTACTTGTTGGAACGAGCACTCCCAGCTTTGGTCGCTGATTTGAAGCCACCTGATGTTGCTCGTGCTTCCTTTGATCATTGACATTCCCGTTTGGGGCATGTCCCTTTTAATACTATTAAGGATTTAGATAGATTATGGCATCTATCTGTTAGTTCACTTTTACCAAACCCAAATGTTTGCACCTCTTACCAGTTGGCTAAGAGTAAACAATTATCTTTCAATATTAATGAAAAACGTGCTTCTACAATTCTTGATTTGGTTCATTGCGATCTCTGGGGCCCTGCTCCCGTTAATTCTTCTTCAGGTTTTCGTTATTATGTGGTTGTTGGTCCCAAAGTTGAGTTTTAGATTGAGTAAGCTAAGAAAAGTCTAGAGGGGAGGGGTAAATAGACTTTTCAAATTCTATCAAAATATCAGAGTTTAAGTGCAGAAATGTGTTCTGTATTATACTGTTCTTAAAATCAGATCAGAAAACTTACTGTTCTTGGTTAAACAAATATAAACAGATAATCAAAACAGAAAGTAAAGAACACAAGATTTTATAGTGGTTCGACAAATGTCTACATCCACTCTCACAACTCCAGTTGCGATGTTTTATTACTCTTTTCTTCTTGAGTACTTGTAGCTTAGAGTCCCAAGATTAAGACTTTGATCTTGTCGATTATACCTCCAGGTATATCTTCAATCTACTAGTAATTTTACAAGTAACTAGCACACTTGTTTACACAGTACAAACTTAAAATGAAAAGTAAAACTTCTCTTTGTCGTAGCCTTTAATTCTTCTCTTCAGATCTGTGGCTTCTCTTCAGTTCGATCTTCTTTACTCTGTGAGTTCTTGAATACTTGAATGCTTCTTGATTGCTCTTGAATAGTAATTGTATCAGTAGTCTTTTCAAGTAGAAGATCACACGGTATTTATAAGATCTAGTATGACAGTTAGCAGTTTGTGAACTAACTCTCAACTAACTCATAACCGTTTCTTGTTGTAACTTCCTTCTTTTTAACCAACTTAAAACTTATCCATAAGTCAGCATATCTTTATATATATCTTCAGTTACGCCTTAAATAAGTTATCCAAACTTATTCTTCAAATCAACTAACTCAGCACAGTAAACTACTCTTCTTAGTTTTACTCCTCTTGGTCAGTCAGCACAGTTCTTCAAAACTGTTCTTGCTTCCTTCAATAATCCTTCTTTTGATTTCTTCATACTCTGAAGTAGTCTTCTGATATCTCTTAGTCTTCTTTAGTCTTCTGACTTCAATCTAATTGTTGGTCCCAAAGTTGAGTTTTAGATTGAGTAAGCTAAGAAAAAGTCTAGAGGGGAGGGGTGAATAGACTTTTCAAATTCTATCAAAATATCAGAGTTTAAGTGCGGAAATGTATTCTGTATGATACTGTTCTTAGAATCAGATCAGTACTAACAGTTAACCTTTTATACTCAACTTTTCTTTAAATGTTTTCTTTAGAAAACTTACTGTTCTTGGTTAAACAAATATATCAACAATTAATCAAAACAGAAAGTAAAGAACACAAGATTTTTATAGTGGTTCGACAAATGTCTACATCCACTCTCACAACTCCAGTTGCGATGTTTTATTACTCTTTCCTTCTTGAGTACTTGTAGCTTAGAGTCCCAAGGTTAAGACTTTGATCTTGTCGATTATACCACCAGGTATATCTTCGATCTACTAGTAATTTTTACAAGTAACTAGCACACTTGTTTACACAGTACAAACTTAAAACGAAAAGTAAAACTTCTCTTTGTAGTAGCCTTTAATTCTTCTCTTCAAATCTGTGGCTTCTCTTCAGTACGATCTTCTTGACTCTGTGAGTGCTTGAATACTTGAATGCTTCTTGATTGCTCTTGAATAGTAATTGTATCAGTAGTCTTTTCAAGTAGAAGATCACACGGTATTTATAAGCATTAGTAAGACAGTTAGCAGTTTATGAACTAACTCTCAACTAACTCATAACCGTTTCTTGTTGTAACTTCCTTCTTTATAACCAACTTAAAACTTATCTTTCCAAGTCAGCATATCTTCATATATCTTCAGTTACGCCTTAAATAAGTTATCCAAACTTATTCTTCAAACCAACTAATCCAGCACAGTAAACTACTCTTCTTCGTTTTACTGCTCTTGGTCAGTCAGCACAGTTCTTCCAAAACTGTTCAGCTTCCTTCAAACATACTTCTCTTGAATTCTTCATACTCTGAAGTAGTCTTCTGATATCTCTTAGTCTTCTGTCTTCAACCTATCTTACTGTTCTGAACTTTTACAATGCTGAAATACAATAGAATACAACTTTACAAATATAAAACCTATCTATACATCAACTGAACTACATACAGATGAGTACATCTAAGTCCTATACTATAAGCTGTCTATACAATTCATTCATCAGCTTAGTTTCCTAAATAGTTCATATATCAGATTAGTAAAACATAAGATCAGTAAACTCAGACTTCATATCATATTAAGATCAGTAAACTCAGACTTCATATCATATTAAGATCAGTAAACTTATTTCATATAATTCAGTTAGAATAACATATAATCACATATATCATTAACTTCAAGTTACTTTTGGCCATCAAAACATATAATCATCAATTAGAACATTGTTTATAGGATTCATATCCCAACACTAATCTACTGCTCTGAACTTTTACAATGCTGAATACAATAGAATACAACTTTACAAATATAAAACCTATCTATACATCAACTGAACTATATACAGATGAGTACATCTAAGTCCTATACTATAAGCTGTCTATACAATTCATTCTCAGCTTAGTTCTTAAACAGTTCATATATCAGATTAGTAAAACATAAGATCAGTAAACTCAGATTTCATATCACATTAAGATCAGTAATCCTAATTCATATAACTCACATAGAATCACATATATCCATAACTTCAAGTTGCTTTTGGCCATCAAAACATATAATCATCAATTAGAACATTGTTTATAGGATTCATATCCCAACAATTTCCCCCTTTTTGATGAAGGCAAAACTACTTAAAAGTTAATAAATCAGTAGTTAAGATATATACTCATTCATCTCAGTTCATCAATGCAAAAATCAGATTAGGATTCATTTAAAATCAGATATATCACATATTACAACTAAGTCACATAATCACAGAAATACCAAATAAAGAAAATAAAGATAAGGTTTAAGAAATGTTATCTCTTCAGCATAGTCCTTCATCTTCAATCTTCATTAGGAATTCTGAATGCCAAATACATCCTGTTCTTAATTTCCATCATGTGATTGTGATCAGTTATTCCTTCATCCTTAATGATCTCAGCAATAATGTTTCCAACTTCTTTCAGATCAGGTTCTCCATTCTCTAATCTTGGAGGATCCCATACAGGTTCTTCCGGACATAAGATCTGGATATCTGCACCAGCAGCCAATAATAATATATCTTCCCAGAAGTTCCTTGCTATGTTCATCATGAACACATCAAAATCATAATATTCATCCTCTCTGCTTGAATGGTCACCGAATTTCTTCACAATGAAATTTGCAATCTGCCATTTCTTCTTTATATCATTCCAATATTCCAAATTATCAGAATCAACAATGAACTCCATGTAGTTCTCATCAAGAACTTTTCCAACAGACTTAGATTTCTTTTTCCTGTTTAAAGCAGCAACTCGATTATCAAACTTTTTCCTTGCAGCTTCTGCATCTTTCAACTTTTGCTTCCTGAACTGTTCATCAGCTTTCTTCTTAGCAAGCATCTCATTGTGCTTTTCAACAGCTTCAGCCATCTGTTCATCACATGGCTTACTTCCAACAACATGCTTCTGCTTACTTCTAGACCTGGTAATCCTTTCAGTCTCTTGAGCCTCTTCTTCATCATTTAAGATCAGTTTCCTCTTTCTCTGTCCAGAAGAAGACTCAGCAATGTTCTTATCAACTGTTGTTACATCTTGAGGTTCAGAAATCTTTTGTTGTCTTCTCAGATTAATTTTCAGATTTAAACTAATGATTTCTTCTTTCAGATCATCCAAACTTGCTTTCAACTCATCTTGACTCACAACCAACTGAGCTTGTTGAGTTTGAGTCTGCTCCATCACTTTCATGACTTTATCTTCCCCCTTTTTGGCTTCATCCTGCCATTCCTTCAAGGGAGTTATAAGGAGCTCAACTTTCTTTTGCAACTCAACAGAAAGTTTCTTCTCTTGTAATCTATGCAGATCATAGATCTTAGACATTGTGTGTTCCAACACTTGCTCATATGAATTGGTAGCAGTCAATTTTTCCAATTTCTCAGTAGCCTCTTGAAATTGCTTCAAGGTAGCTTCCAGCTTGGCTTGTAACTCTTCATTATGCTTTTTCAACATCTCAAAGCTAGAGTTATCATGAGCTGATTCAACAGGAACTGTTCTTACTGTCTCTTGAACCTCTTCAAGCACAGTATTCTCACCAACATCAATTGGTGTGCTCTCCAACTCATTAGCACCCAAAGTTTGTTCCTCTAAGACCTCAGTCTCATCAACTACAACTGTGTTCTCAAACATCTCAGTTGCATTAGTATCAGCTTCATAATCAGCTTCCATCTCAGCTTGATTATCACAATTTTCAACACCAACATCCTCAGCTTCCATGTTGACATCAGTATCAACATTTTCATCAGCAGAATTTATCACAGAATACTTACAACCAGTTAGCCTTTCAATCAACTGGATAACTGAATTTAGTGTGGATAATTCTGTAAAAGATTTAACACCTGCTGCTTCTCTCTGTTCTTGTTCCCAGTCATGGAACACAGATAAACCACCCATTCCTTCTGCAACGACTAACAACTCATTCAGGCCAATTCTTCTAAGATACACCCAAGTGCCTATCCTTAGAAGTTGCTCAAAAATCATAGAGCTGTCATCTAGACCATGAAAGCTTTTGAGAAGAGCATTTCTCAGTTTGAATCTTATCCTCTCTTCCTTATCACATACTGGATAATCCATCAAGAACACTGAATTTGGTTGAATAATCTCAGTTTCTGGTGAAGAGGTAATCTCAATTGGTTCAGAAGAAGGTATATGTTCATGCTCAGTAGAGTGATCATGAACTGGTTCAGGTTCATGAGAAAAGTGAGGAGTGGGATTATGTTGAGGACTTGATTGGGGAGTGGGATGAAATGAAGTGTTCTGAGTGGGTGAGGGAGGAGTGTTCTGACGAATAGGAGAGAAGTGTACTGACTCTTCAGAACAGGTAGGCTCATTATCAAGGGGTTGGATTGGGGTAGGATCAGAATTTGAGGGAGTAGATGAAGTGCTCTTGAGTACTCTTCTAGGTCTAAGCACACTAGCAACTTTTGTTCTCTTATGTAAAACAACGAGGCTTGAAGAACTTACCTCTTGTTCTACAGAAGGCTCCTTTTCTTCTGCAGCAACAGACTCTTCTGTCTTTTCAGAGGCAACCTTAACTGATCTGCCCCTTCTTAACCCAGCTCGGTGAGGATCATGCCTCGCCTTCGTTCTGGTCTCCGGCTCATTGTCATCAGAACGAAACATTGAACCACCAGACTCTTGAGATTGTTGACGCTGAAGCTGTGCTTGTTCAAATATTGCAGACTCCTTTTTGAACAAAAACTTGCCCTGATGAAACCTTTTCGGAGGACTCCAATCCACCTTTTTATCAGCTAATTGAGGCAACAGCATTCTCAACTTGCTTCCAAAACCCATCATGGATTTAACGGAGAATTCTTTGGTGTCTTCATCAAACAACACTTTCTTTCTTTCAGCCAACAGCCTGCCCAAAATAAATCCTTGCCAGTCACCTTCAGCACGATCAATAATCGCGGCCATAACACGAATCTTTAGTTGAGTAAGGGCATCCTGACTAAAGTGTTGACCTAACAGACATTTTTCAGCAATGTCCATCTGCAATTGAAGACCTTCTGGAAGAATTTCTTTCTTCAAGTTGGTAAGTGTCGAGGGGTCAGCATTTATCCATCTTCCTACGCACGCCTTTTCTTGCCCTGCCATGTAACATAGAATGTTTACCGGCCCGTCGGGTAGATCAAAAGCGATTCCAAGGGTTTCCCTGGAAATGACAACCCTGTGTCCAGAAATGGTTGAACGAATGCTATTTGAATCACCTTGAACCTGTAACAAGAATTCCATTGCCTCAGGTTCAAAAACCATCTTGGGGAATGATTCTAGATACTTCTTCAGCCCGCATTCTTCACACATGGTGAGAATGGCTTGATTCTCGCCTTTTTGCCTTCCATTGAAGTAGATAAAGTTTTCCACGAAAATGCCCTTTTTACGATTATCAAACGTACCTACAACTTCGTTAGCTTCGTTAAGAATGTCAATAATCGCCATAGAGTAGAAAATGTAGAAGTGTAGATAATAGAGTAAAGGAATTTTGCGAAAACTTTTGAGCTTAGAGAATTTGCAGAAATGTTAAGTGAAGAAGAAGAAGTAGTTTGATCGTAGTAATCTAATTCAAAGCAAATCTAGGGCTTGGATTGATTTAGATTCCCACGATGTGTGGTTTGGATCTAGTATAGAGATGTGTAATTAAGAAAAACGTTCCAGATTCATAAAAACTCTTTCCAATTTGGAGCCAACTTGTGTTGATAAATACACCTTTTAAAATTAGGTCTAGAATAGAGGAGTGTATTAATCTTCTCTATAAATAGACTAATTTTGAACAGATCTTGACTTAGAAGTACTCTAAGGCAATAATACTGTTCTGATGTGTATCAGCACAGTTGTTTCCATGCACACTTTACTTCAATTTCTTACTTAAATATATTGAAATTTACTTATCTAGGTTCAGCTGAGTACTGTAATCAGCTGAGTATTCTCTTCAAAGATCAGATCAGTAGTTGGGTCAGCTCAGTAATCCTCAGATCAGTTCCCCAATGTTGGGATATGAATATCCTTAGTTTAGTTTTGATAAACCAAATCAAACATGTAATAGGATAAGTTGTATTGTATAGACAACTTTATTATACATCTTGTAATAGATAGGACTCTGGTTAGAAGAGAAGACTTGTCAAATGCTCAAGAAGAGAAGAGAAGACCAAGACCAGAAGTCGTCTTACATCAGCTGAGTAGAAGTCATCTTACAACCAGCTGAGTAAAGACAGCAGAGTAAAGACAGCAGCTGAGAAGAAACAGCAGCTGTGTAAAGCCAGCTGAGTAAAGACAGCTGAGTAAAGACAGCAGAGTAAAGACAGCAGCTGAGAAGAAACAACAGCTGTGTAAAGTCAGCTGAGTAAAGACAGCTGAGTAAAGTCAGCTGATCAGAAGACCAACTCAGCTGACCAGAAGACTTTCAAGGAAAATCAGCAGACCTCTTGAAGTCTTCTTATACCAGCAGAGTAGAAGTCTTCTTATACAATTAAGGGAAGACCAATCAGAGCTGGAATCAAGGATTGACAAGATATGTGCACAAGAAAGGAAAGTCAAAGATATGATTGAAATTACATGACAATGGTAATATTCAATCATATCAAAATCAAGAGATTGTCAATTCCTCAATTAGTGGAGTTTTGAATGTCATCATCCAACGGTAACATTCAAACTCAACACTATATAAATGAGTTCAGTTCTTACATCATTTGGAGCGAAGAGGTGTGAGATGCAGAGGTCGAGCAAAGTTCATAAAGTCCAGAAATAAGAAGAGCTCAAGAAGATCATTCATGAAGATTCAACACGCATCACCTCATCCCCAGTGAGTGAACTCATACTATCTAAGCCAGTGCAACCACTCATATATATCCATAGCTTAGAGAGAATTTCCCAATCCTAGCATGAGGCTAAAACAGATTGTAAGGGAAATTCTCACCTAGTTCATATACACAAAACCCACCTTCTACCATAAAACCTTAGAAGTCAAGTTGAGTGTTTATCACTGTAAAGAGTCCAAGTGCTCTATAAATCACTTGTGAAGTGCAAGTGCAAGTGCAAGTGCTTACAATCACTTGTGGAGACCGTAGCTGTTAGGACGGCTCAGATCTCAAAGTCCTACTCTTGGGACTATAAATGACAAGGCCCTTGTAATTTGTGGAAATTAAAGGGATTAAACATCACGTTAGGACGTGAGAGTGGACGTAGGAACGTATATCCGAACCACTATAAATTAATGTGTTATTTACATTTCTGCACTTTACATTTCAAGTCTTTTCATACATATTTGTGCATAAAATGTTTTACACACTGTATTTATTAAATAGACGAGTATAATATTTATGGGCACACTACAATTCCGCACTTAACTCCGATAAGTAATTAATCAGTCGACTAACTAGTCCTAGGCCCCTAGTGAAATCAGCGGACTAGTTACTTTGAAGAGTTAGTTTATTTTCCACACAATCAACAGACATCAAGTCAGCTGATCTTAAACTCGTCTCAGGGACCAACAAGTGGTATCAGAGCCGTGTGTTCAAAAGACCATTGCTTTGATTTTTTGATTTTCGAAAATCTGCACTTTTTCTGTTGTTTTCAGAATTTAACGTGTGAGTACACTTTTTAAAGTGGAATTTATGTTTTGAATCGAACTCACTGCTTTGCAGTGACATGTAATGTTTTTTTGCCAAATTCCATCGTTTGAGCCATCAAAAACACGTTTTACTGTTTTCAATGGTCACCTGAATAGATCCATTTTTGAAAAACTGTTTTGCATGCATTCTGTTTTCATAAAAATCATACTTGCATGTATTTGGATTATTGTGTGTTAAGAACAGGTCAACAACTAAGGGGGAACATCAGCTCAGCTGAGTTCTAGCCCTATCTAGATTTACACGCGTATGAGCAAGAAGAGGAGATCAAGATGATCAAGTTGTTAGAAGACCTGAAGGCAAGAAGAGCTTAAATTGGAAGTCGTCTGATTTGCAACATATCAGCTGAAGAGTAGATAAGAAGACCTTTGTAATAGCTGATTAGGTGAGTCCGTGCTTGTAAAGTGCAATATTAATAAAACTCATCTTTTTAGCTTTTGGAGATAACATCTAGTTATCTCATCTAATGACAACTTCTCATTGTCCTCATACAAAAGCCTTCTGTTTTTACTCTTCTGCACTATTATATGGACTCTAGCACTGTCTGTTCTTTATTGCTTCAGTTAGTGTTAGATGATTTGGTTATATCAAAAAGGGGGAAATTGTTGGGATATGAATATCCTTAGTTTAGTTTTGATAAACCAAATCAAACATGTAATAGGATAAGTTGTATTGTATAGACAACTTTATTATACATCTTGTAATAGATAGGACTCTGGTTAGAAGAGAAGACTTTTCAAATGCTCAAGAAGAGAAGAGAAGACCAAGACCAGAAGTCGTCTTACATCAGCTGAGTAGAAGTCATCTTACAACCAGCTGAGTAAAGACAGCAGAGTAAAGACAACAGCTGAGAAGAAACAGCAGCTGTGTAAAGCCAGCTGAGTAAAGACAGCAGAGTAAAGACAGCAGCTGAGAAGAAACAGCAGTTGTGTAAAGTCAGCTGAGTAAAGACAGCTGAGTAAAGTCAGCTGATCAGAAGACCAACTCAGCTGACCAGAAGACTTTCAAGGAAAATCAGCAGACCTCTTGAAGTCTTCTTATACCAGCAGAGTAGAAGTCTTCTTATACAATTAAGGGAAGACCAATCAGAGCTGGAATCAAGGATTGACAAGATATGTGCACAAGAAAGGAAAGTCAAAGATATGATTGAAATTACATGACAATGGTAATATTCAATCATATCAAAATCAAGAGATTGTCAATTCCTCAATTAGTGGAGTTTTGAATGTCATCATCCAACGGTAACATTCAAACTCAACACTATATAAATGAGTTCAGTTCTTACATCATTTGGAGCGAAGAGGTGTGAGATGCAGAGGTCGAGCAAAGTTCATAAAGTCCAGAAATAAGAAGAGCTCAAGAAGATCATTCATGAAGATTCAACACGCATCACCTCATCCCCAATGAGTGAACTCATACCATCTAAGCCAATGCAACCACTCATATATATCCATAGCTTAGAGAGAATTTCCCAATCCTAGCATGAGGCTAAAACAGATTGTAAGGGAAATTCTCACCTAGTTCATATACACAAAACCCACCTTCTACCATAAAACCTTAGAAGTCAAGTTGAGTGTTTATCACTGTAAAGAGTCCAAGTGCTCTATAAATCACTTGTGGAGTGCAAGTGCAAGTGCTTACAATCACTTGTGGAGACCGTAGCTGTTAGGACGGCTCAGATCTCAAAGTCCTACTCTTGGGACTATAAATGACAAGGCCCTTGTAATTTGTGGAAATTAAAGGGATTAAACATCACGTTAGGACGTGAGAGTGGACGTAGGAACGTATATCCGAACCACTATAAATTAATGTGTTATTTACATTTCTGCACTTTACATTTCAAGTCTTTTCATACATATTTGTGCATAAAATGTTTTACACACTGTATTTATTAAATAGACGAGTATAATATTTATGGGCACACTACAATTCCGCACTTAACTCCGATAAGTAATTAATCAGTCGACTAACTAGTCCTAGGCCCCTAGTGAAATCAGCGGACTAGTTACTTTGAAGAGTTAGTTTATTTTCCACACAATCAGTAGACATCAAGTCAGCTGATCTTAAACTCGTCTCAGGGACCAACACCCAACTCTTCTGATTTTCACCTTTTTGTTATCAGCACTGTACATTCTCAGACCAGTACTGTAACTCAGATCAGTTCTACTCTGTAGACAGATTTTCCTGTAATCAAATAAGCTCTGTAGACAGTTTAATCAGTAATCAGATCAGTTCTGTAGAAAGAATGATATTGTAATCAGAATACTTCTGTAGACAAATTAACTTTGTAATCAGAACAGTCCTGTAGACAAATCAATTCAATACTCAGAACATGTCTGTAGACAGATATGTGTTGTAGTCAGATCAGATTTGTAGACAGATCAAATCTGTAATCAGATCAGTTCCCCCTCCAGTGGAGAACTCCTCTCCTGTGCCTGTTTCACCTTGGTAGAAGTGTTAGTTCATGCATAGATGGTGAAATTCAGTACAGATTAGTAAAGAATAATTAAAATAGGTCTTTGTAAGGTTTGTTCTAAGGTGACTTGTGCTCTGAGTCAACATACAAGATTTTTCAGAAATCATAGATTCCCCCTTAAATGTATATTCTTAATTCCCTCAGCTTTACCAGCTTCCTCATCGGGATTTAGGCACCTTAGTAACCTTTTTACCTGTTTGTGATGAATGTAGTGGTCTTGACATGGTCAGTTCTTCAGAATTACCCTTCTTGGTGTACTGTTCTTGATATCAGCTCAGTACCTGAAATGTTAGTGTACAACTCTATATACATGTAGGATCCATGTCTATCAATCCTAAACTTATGCAAAGCTCTCCAAATCTAGTTTCAGCCAAAGGTTTTGTGAAAATGTCAGCTCTCTGAATATCAGTATGGATCTTTTCCATCCTTATGTTTTTCTTTTCAACATGATCCCTAATAAAACGATGTCTAACATCTACATGCTTGCATCTAGTATGTAAAATGGGATTTTGAGTGATGGCAATTGCACTATTGCTGTCACAGAATATAGGTACATTAGATTCCACCATGTTGTAGTCTCTAAATTATTGCATTAGCCAAAGAAGCTGACTACAACAACTTCCTGCAGCCATATATTCTGCTTCAGTGGTAGATGTTGCCACACTTGTTTGTTTCTTTGAAAACCATGATATGAGCTTAGAACCTAAAAATTGGCATGAACCAGAAGTTGATTTTCTATCTATCCTGCAACCACCAAAGTCAGAATCTGAATAACCACTTAGGGATAAATCATCATCTGCAGAATACCATAAACCTCGATTAATGGTACCCTTTAGATATTTCAATATCCTTTTAGCAGTCTCTACATGACTTTCTTTGGGGTTGGCCTGAAATCTAGCACATACACCTACTGCAAATGCAATATCTGGCCTACTAGCAGTCAAATAGAGTAAAGAACCAATTAAAGCTCGATAATAGGATTGATCAACACACTTACCTTGATCATCTGGATCCATTCTGTATGTTGGCAGCATTGGTACTCCAACTGTTTTACAGGTCTTGATACCAAATTTATCTAACAAATTTTTTGTATATTTTGCTTGATTGATAAAGATACCTTCAGATGATTGCTTTACTTGAAGACCAAGAAAGTAGGTCATTTCACACATCATTGAAATTTCAAACTTACTTTGCATGAGCTTTGAAAAGCTTTCACTCATGCTCTTGTTAGGGGATCCAAATATTATATCATCAACATAAATTTGGACTAATAAAATGTATGTACCTTCTTGTCTTCTGAACAAAGTTCGATCCACTTTGCCCTTAGTAAATCCATTTTCAACTAAGAATAGTGAAAGAGTGTCATACCAGGCTCTTGGGGCTTGCTTCAGACCATATAGTGCTTTCTTCAACCTGTATACTTGGTTACCATTTACCTCAAATCCAGGAGGTTGTTCTACATAAACTTCTTCAACAAGTATACCATTCAAAAATGCACTTTTCACATCCATTTGATACATAGTGAATTTCATATAAGCAGCATAAGCAAGAAACAATCTTATAGCTTCTAATCTAGCTACAGGGGCAAAAGTTTCATCATAATCAATACCCTCAGCTTGAGAGTAGCCCTGAGCCACTAATCTAGCTTTGTTTCTCACAACAAGATCATTCTCATCCTTCTTATTTTTGAAAATCCACTTTGTACCTACCACATTGTGATCAGTAGGCCTCTCTACGAGTTCCCATACATCATTTCGAGTGAACTGGTTTAATTCTTCTTGCATAGCCATAATCCAGTTACTGTCAGATAAAGCTTCTTTCACAGTTTTAGGCTCAATAGAAGATAAGAAGCAACACCAACAAAACAGAGAATTACTAGGTTCAGGCTTAGAATCAAACAATTGTCTTCTGGTCTTAACACCTTTATTGGATTCACCAATAATCAGATCAGTAGAATGAGCAGATTTCCATGTTTTTCTAGTCTTAACAGGAATACTATCATCATCCACATTATGCATAACATAATCTTCAATATCAATATCATCATTTTCAGCAGGTTTATTCACAGGAGAACAGTCAACCAATTCAGGCATGTCAATTAGTCTAGAAGACTTACCTTTGTCTTTTACCTTTTCTACATCATCATCTTTGTTTAGGATGTTCAGAAATGGATTGTAGGCTTGTACAGATTCATAAACTTCAGTCTCTTCATTGTCTTTATCAGTTTGAATGGTCAGATCATCAATTTTCTTACTGATCTGATGATCAGCAGAGTCCTGTACAACTTCATCAAAGACAACATGGGGTGTTTATTCTACACATAGAGTAGAGTAGTTAAACACTCTAAATGCTTTGCTAGTAGAAGAATATCCTAAGAATATTCCCTGATCAGCTTTAGCATCAAAAACATTTAATTTGCTCTTTCCATTGTTATGAATAAAACACTTACATCCAAAGATATGAAAATATGAAACTCTAGGTTTTCTACCTTTCCATACCTCATATGGTGTTTTACCATGTACCTTGTTGAGTGCACATCTGTTCTGAGTATGACAAACAGTGTTGATTGCCTCAGCCCAGAACTTCTGTGGTGTGTTGTACTCTGCAAGCATTGTTCTGCATGCTTCCTTTAATGTTCTGTTTCTTCTCTCAGCTACACCATTTTGTTGGGGTGTCCTAGCTGCACTAGTAAAATGCTGTTTACCTTTCTAGCAAGCATCACACACTTGTGATTTGAAATAGATTTCATTAGGGATACCTTCAACAAGGTAGTTTCTTGCAATCTTATTAATTATCTTAAAGTTCATATGGCATAGGCGTCTGTGCCATAGCCAGCTGATCTCTTTAGGACTCTTACTAAGAAGGCAAGCATCCCTAGGGCAGCTATTCCAATTCACAATGTAGACACTGCCTTGTTTTACTCCAACTAGTAGAATAGTATGAGTTCTTTTATCCCAGATTTCGCATTTGGTGCTTTTGAAGTAGACTTTATAGCCCCTGTCACAAAATTGAGAGACAGATAACAAATTGTATTTCAAACCTTCTACATATGAGACATCTTGAATCTCTACATCTCCATTCTTGATGTATCCAAATCCTTTTGTGATTGCCATGGAACTATCTCCAAAGATCACCTTTGGTCCTTCTTGCTCATGATAGTCATGAGAAGAGCCCTGGTACCAGTCATGTGGTGAGAACACCCACTGTCTATGTACCAAGTTTCTCCAACTGAACCACCTTTCTTGTAAAGATCCAGTCGACCCTGCAAGTAGTGATCTTAATAATTTAGGTACCCTTTCTTTATTGGGGTCCTTGGGGGTTAGTAGTAAGAGGTATCCAAATAAACATTGAAGATTTGAATAATTGAGACCTCTTAAGTTTTCTACCATGCTTATCACAGAACAGTACTTTATTGACCTTATCCAAATTATCAGCAGACTTAGGATCTATTTTTCTGAGATAGCCTTTCCTTGGTTCTATCCCTTTTTCAGGAAGATCAGTATGTCTGTAATAGTTTGCATATGGCCTATAAGCCTGTGGACCATACGGCTTATAGATGCGTTTTGGTCTTTCCTCTCCAATGATGTCATAAGATAAAGGTGGAGGATAAAGAACAGGTTTGTTATGATAATGAGGCACAAATTTCCTAGGTTTAGTTGAGTACAGCTGAGACTGCCTTATAAAAGGAGGTCTAGGCTGTTTCCAACTTGCCTGTGCTTGTCTTGACCTACTGTTCTGAGTCTGCCTCTTCTGATTCCAGGACAGTTCTGCTCTGGTCAGAGGAGTAGTACTCTTCTGGTATGGTCTTGACTCTACTGGTCTAGATCCATTCTTCTGTTTACCAATCTTGGTAGTAGGAGGAATGTATTTAGACTGTACTTTAGGTTTTGGATCATTATCATAAGTCATAGGTTCTTTTCCTTTATCTAATTGTAAAGAACTTGAACTAGCTCCAGTAGTGTTCTTAATGCCTGAAGTAGAGGAACTAGGCAGATCAGTACCTATTCCACTTTTATCATAAGGAGCTCTGTATCTGTCTGATAATGTTTGATTAATCTTGGAAGAGTTAATCATCTCAGATAGCTTCAGATCCAAGCTCAGTACTTCAGATTCTAAGAATCTATTGCGCTCTTCAAGTTTTTCACATTTAATCTTTAAGTCATTGAACTCATTGGTCTCTTTAGCTTGTGTATGAAGCATACCCTGATATAACTTGTCCATGGATGCATACTTTTCTTTGAGTTGAGACAACTCTTCTGATAGCCGTGCATTTAGAACAATTATATTAGGATCTACTTGCAATTGAGCTTCTCGAAGACTAATGATTTCTTGCCTTAAAGATATGTTCTCATCACTGATTTCCATGAATGCTTTATTAGCTGGTAGGAGGTCTTCTTCAATCACTCCATTGGAATGATGAAGACTACTCCCTACACTACTATCGGCAGTGTCACATAAATCAGAATCAGAATCAGATTCATCACAAGATTGAAAAGATGTGACAGATGATACCTCTTGATCGATTTTTGCCATCATAACTAGTCCATCATATGCAATGAAGGCTTCTTTTTCACCGCTAGAAGGGTAATCAGAAGAAGACGATAGCAACTCATCTGAATCCGTATCAGATTCATTGTAGGCCACCATTGCCCTCTTACCCTTTGCATATTTGCGATCTCTCCTTGCTTTCCTTTCTCTTCTGTCTTCAGCACTCAGATCAGGACATTCATGGATGTAATGACCTGGCTTTTCACAGTTATAACACAGAGGTTCATTAGTAGTACGTTTAGAAGGAGAATGATATCGGTTCCGGTCCTTTCTATCAGTAGAGTTCTTATCCTTCCTATCAGCAGAGTTCCTATCTCTTTTTTTCTCATTGGAGATCTCATCTCTCCTTTCAGAAGATTTGTGATCCCTTCTGGTCCTAGAAGAGTGCTTGTTACTAGAGCCCTGAGAGTCCTTATAGAATCTTTTGTATCTACAATATCGCTTGTTAAGTTTATCAAACCTCTTAATCATTAAATTCAGCTGATCCTTAAGATCAAGATCAATACTCTCTAGTTCATCTTTTATGCTTGAGGACTTAGACATAGATGATCTAGACTTCTTAGAGGTAGATGCCTTAAGTGCAATACTCTTGGAGATTTCCTTCTCCCTATCACTGCTCACTATTGGATCTTCTTCATCCAATTCAAACTCATGTGCCTTAAGGGTTTGGAAAGTGGTTTCAGCAGACCAGGTATCTATATCCTGTGTGGTTTTAATGATCATTTTGACCATTTTCCACCAGTCATCTAGAGCCTTAAGAATACGCAGATTGATCTCCCTATTGGTGTAAGTCTTTCCTAAAACATCCAAGTCATTCATAATCTTTGTAAAGCGAGTATCTAGCTGGTCAATTGTTTCACCAGTCTTGATTTTGAATGATTCGAACCGCTGGACAGCAGTGGATAGTTTGCTTTCCTTTGTAAGAGAAGTGCCCTCACAAATGATAACTAACTTGTCCCACATTTCTTTGGCTGATTTACATTTTACTACTTTCCCAAGATACTCATTGGGAAGGGTATGCAAAATGTAATTCTTAGCCAAGCTGTCTAAGTTGTTCTGCCTTATCTCTTCAGTAGTTAAATCTAACCTGGGTTTAGGCACGAGTACACCAATGGCTTTGGTAGGTTCCAGATTTGCAGTGTTGGGTATCATGGTAGTGATTGGCCCTTGTTTGATCACGGACATCATTAGATCATGGGTTGAACTGAAAATGGCTTCCATCCTCAGCTTCCAGTAATCATAATCTGCCACTTTAAACTTAGGAAGTTTATTGATGTTAGTTTCTTCCATGATAGAACAGACAGTTAAGATCAGTAATAGAGCAAATAGATTCAGATAGACAAGTAAGATCAAGAAGCAAATATCAGTAATGAGAGACAATTAGACTTTTCCCCAAAGTCTACAAGGTTATCTAGAAACAGCAGTCCAAAGAACTACTGCTCTGATACCACTTGTTGGTCCCAAAGTTGAGTTTTAGATTGAGTAAGCTAAGAAAAAGTCTAGAGGGGAGGGGTGAATAGACTTTTCAAATTCTATCAAAATATCAGAGTTTAAGTGCGGAAATGTGTTCTGTATTATACTGTTCTTAAAATCAGATCAGTACTCAACAGTTAATCTTTTATACTCAACTTTTCTTTAAATCTTTTCTTTAGAAAACTTACTGTTCTTGGTTAAAAAAATATAAACAGATAATCAAAACAGAAAGTAAAGAACACAAGATTTTATAGTGGTTCGACAAATGTCTACATCCACTCTCACAACTCCAGTTGCGATGTTTTATTACTCTTTTCTTCTTGAGTACTTGTAGCTTAGAGTCCCAAGATTAAGACTTTGATCTTGTCGATTATACCTCCAGGTATATCTTCGATCTACTAGTAATTTTACAAGTAACTAGCACACTTGTTTACACAGTACAAACTTAAAATGAAAAGTAAAACTTCTCTTTGTCGTAGCCTTTGATTCTTCTTTTCAGATCTGTGGCTTCTCTTCAGTTCGATCTTCTTTACTCTGTGAGTTCTTGAATACTTGAATGCTTCTTGATTGCTCTTGAATAGTAATTGTATCAGTAGTCTTTTCAAGTAGAAGATCACACGGTATTTATAAGATCTAGTATGACAGTTAGCAGTTTGTGAACTAACTCTCAACTAACTCATAACCGTTTCTTGTTGTAACTTCCTTCTTTTTAACCAACTTAAAACTTATCCATAAGTCAGCATATCTTTATATATATCTTCAGTTACGCCTTAAATAAGTTATCCAAACTTATTCTTCAAATCAACTAACTCAGCACAGTAAACTACTCTTCTTAGTTTTACTGCTCTTGGTCAGTCAGCACAGTTCTTCAAAACTGTTCTTGATTCCTTCAATAATCCTTCTTTTGATTTCTTCATACTCTGAAGTAGTCTTCTGATATCTCTTAGTCTTCTGACTTCAATCTAATCTACTGCTCTGAACTTTTACAATGCTGAATACAATAGAATACAACTTTACAAATATAAAACCTATATATACATCAACTGAACTATATACATATGAGTACATCTAAGTCCTATACTATAAACTGTCTATACAATTCATTCTCAGCTTAGTTCTTAAACAGTTCATATATCAGATTAGTAAAACATAAGATCAGTAAACTCAGATTTCATATCACATTAAGATCAGTAATCCTAATTCATATAACTCACATAGAATCACATATATCCATAACTTCAAGTTGCTTTTGGCCATCAAAACATATAATCATCAATTAGAACATTGTTTATAGGATTCATATCCCAACAGTGGTGTTTGTTGATGACCACTCTCGCTTCTCATGGTTGTATCATCTCCATGCCAAGTCAGATTTCTTCGCAATCTTGGTCACTTTTCGCAGTTTTATGACTGAGCATGGCATATTGCATCGTGTGTCATACCCATACACCCCTCAACAGAATGATCGCGCTGAGTGAAAACATTGACACATTACTGAAACTGGACTCTCCATGCTCTTTCAAGCTCGTGCCCCATCAGAATTTTGGTTCGATGCCTTTGCCACTACTGTTGATGTTATTAATTGACTCCCGTCCTCGGTCTTGGGTGGCTTATCTCCCTTTCAGGTCTTGTTCGGAACTATGCCCCTATGTGGAAATCTCAAGACTTTTGGTTGTCGGGTGTTCCCTTACCTCCGAGACTATGCCTTGAACAAGCTGTCTCCTCGTAGTCGATCATGCATCTTCTTGGGATACAGTAGCCAACATAAGGGTTTTCGGTGTCTTGATCATGGTTCATCCAAAACTTTATTACTTGCCATGCTATATTTGATGAAGATTGGTTCCCCTTTTCAGGTTCTGCTCAGCCCATGCCGACCAGTGCAGTGGTCTCATCTTTTTTGGATACCGAGCCTGACTGCTCGCCTGGTCCCTCATCTGAATCCATTCCTCCCACTCCAACAATGCCCTGCTCGGCATGCACCTCTGATCCTGGCGAGGACGCCCTTCCTCCGCCAGCCATTATTGCGGAGCCACTTGCTCCACCTGAAACGGTCGAGCAACCCCTACCGACCATTGATCCTCCGATGCAGCGACCATAATCCAACCACCAAATGGTCATGCGAGCAAAATCTGGAATCTTCAAGATAAAATATCCACTACACTTGGCCTCCATTGCCATGCTTAGAGCCCTCACTACCTCCTCGGAACCTCGTGGTTTCAAGTCTGCTGCCAAGTCCCCTGAGTGGTTAGCCGCCATGCAGGAGGAAATCGATGCTCTGCGAGTTAACAACACTTGGGATCTTGTTCCTTGCCCTCGGGATGCGAACATCGTTGGTTCCAAATGGGTTTTACGAACCAAGTACAAATTTAATGGTTCCATTGAGCGGCACAAGGCCAGACTGGTCACTCAAGGTTTTACCCAAATCCCTGGCACAAACTTCTCTCACACTTTCAGTCCGGTTGTTAAGGCGACCACAATCCGAGTTATCTTGGCTCTCTATGTTCGCTTCAACTGTCCCCTCCATCATCTGGATGTCAAGAATGCCTTCCTCAATAGCTATCTCCAGAAACCAGTTTTCATGGCTCAACCTCCTGGTTTTGTCGATCCTCGGCTCTCGGATCATGTTTGCAAATTGAAGAAAGCCTTATATGGTCTTCGCCAAGCCCCCTTAGCTTGGTTCCAGCATTTCAGCTCCTTCCTGCTCGGCATCGAATTTAAGGAGTGTAAGTCTGATTCCTCGTTGTTCTACCTATTTCAGGATTCCTCGGTCGTCTATCTACTCTTGTACGTCGATGATATTATTGTCACTGGCAACGACCCATCTACACTTGCTCGCTTCATTGCTAGGGCGAACAAGAAAGTTCACTCTCAAGGACCTTGGTCGCCTAAATTATTTTCTGGGTTTGGAAATCTCTTACACCTCTTTTGGGCTGTTCGTCGGGCAGTCTAAATATGCTCGCGAGATCCTTGAGCGAGCAGATCTTTAAGATTCCAAGCCTATTGCCACTCCCTTGGCCGCGGGTGAGACCCTGTGTTGGGATATGAATATCTTTAGTTTAGTTTTGATAAACCAAATCAAACATGTAATATGATAAGTTGTATTGTATAGACAACTTTATTATACATCTTGTAATAGATAGGACTTTGGTTAGAAGAGAAGACATGTCAATGCTCTAGAAGAGAAGAGAAGACCAAGACCAGAAGTCTCCTGATAAGATGAGTTGAACTCATCTTACATGATAAGAAGAGTAAAGACAGTTGTGTAAAGACAGCAGAGTAGAAGTCTTCTTACCAGCAGAGTAGAAGTCTTCTTACCAGCAGAGTGAAGTCTTCTTACCAGCAGAGTATAAGTCTTCTTACCAGCAGAGTGAAGTCTTCTTACAAGCAGAGTAGAAGTCTTCTTACCAGCAGAGTGAAGTCTTCTTACAAGCAGAGTAGAAGTCTTCTTACCAGCAGAGTAGAAGTCTTCTTACACAATTAAGGGAAGACCAATCAGAGCTGAAATCAAGGATTGACAAGATATGTGCACAAGAAAGGAAAGTCAAAGATATGATTGAAATTACATGACAATGGTAATATTCAATCATATCAAATCAAGAGATTGTCAATTCCTCAATTAGTAGAGTTTTGAATGCCATCATCCAACGGTAACATTCAAACATCAACAATATATAAATGAGTCCATACATCATTAGGAACGAGAAGAGGTGTGAGATGCAAAGGTCGAGCAAAGTCCTAAAAGTCCAGAAATAAGAAGAGCTCAAGAAGATCATTCATGAAGATCCAACACGCATCACCTCATCCCCAGTGAGTGAACTCATACCATCTAAGCCAGTTTAACCACTCATATATATCCATAGCTTAGAGAGAATTTCCCAATCCTAGCATGAGGCTAAAACAGATTGTAAGGGAAATTTTCAACTAGTTCATTATACACAAAACCCACCTTCTACCATAAACCCCTAGAAGCCAAGTTGAGTGTTCGTCACTGTAAAGAGTGCAAGTGCTCTATATCACTTGTGGAGTGCAAGTGCTCGCAACTCACTTGTTAAAGTGCAAGTGCTTCCAATCACTTGTGGAGACCGCAGCAGTTAAGGAACTGGCTCAGATCTCAAAGTCCTACCCTTGGGACTATAAAGGACAAGCCCTTGTAATTTTCGGTAAATTAAAGGGATTAAACATCACGTTAGGATGTGAGAGTGGACGTAGGAACGTATATCCGAACCACTATAAATTACTGTGTTATTTACATTTCTGCACTTTATTTTCAAGTCTTTTCATACATATTTGTGCATAAACTGTTTTATAACTTTATTTAAATAATAGACGAGTATAATCTTTATGGGCACACTACAATTCCGCACTTAACTCCGATAGGTAATTAATCAGTCGACTAACTAGTCCTAGGCCCCTAGTGAAATCAGCGGACTAGTTACCTTGAAGAGTTAGTTTATTTTCCACACCATCAGCAGACATCAAGTCAGCTGATCTTACACTCGTCTCAGGGACCAACACCCTGGTCAGCACTGGTGCCCCATTCTCGGATCCGACTCTTTATCGCTCATTGGTGGGCGCCCTCCAGTACCTCACCATCACTTGACCTAATATATCCTTCTCGATAAATCATGTCAGCCAGTTTCTCTAGGCGCCGACCAGCGACTACTTCTCAGCCGTAAAGAGGATTCTTCGCTATGTCAAGCACACTATCAACCATGGCCTTTCCTTTACTCGCCGACCAGACTCCTCCGTGGTTGCCTACTCGGACGCTGATTGGGCTCGTTGTGTGGAAACTCGCCGATCCACCTATGGTTATTCCATTTTCTTAGGTGGAAATCTAGTGTCTTGGAGTGCCAAGAAACAACCCACTGTTGTTCGCTCCAGCTGTGAATCGGAGTATTGTGCCTTAGCCAACGCAGCTGCCGAGGTCTTTTAGCTAACCTCTCTGCTCCGCGAGCTCCGTGTTCCGTTACCTGCTCGCCCTGTTCTTCTATCCGACAACAACAGTGCCCTTTTTCTCAGCCAAAACCTTGTGGCTTACAAACGGGCGAAGCACATCGACATCGATTGTCACTTTGTTCGCGAGCTCGTCACCTCTAGCAAGCTGTCGACACAGTTTGTCCCCACACATCTCCAGTTCGCCGACATCTTCACGAAGAGCCTTTCTCACCCGACGTTCGAGTTCCTTCAATCCAAGCTCTGCATTTTTCCTCATCCCACGCATACGGGGGATATTAAGGAATAGTCAAACTTTCCTTGTATATATGAAATAATTGTTGTATTTATCTTTTCCTAAAATCATGTAATTACTCCTGTAAATACAAATCATTCCCCACTCAGTAATTCAACGTGATCATATCTCATTGTTCACAGTATACATACACCTTCAATATTTGTAAAGTTTTCTTTATACATTATTTATCCAACTCTACAAGAAGAAATATCCATAAATAAAGAGAAAAGAGAATTTGAGATTTTTACGCTCTATTTCAATCAGCCCCTTTTAAATTATTTGCTTTATTTTTCCATAAATTCTTATGTTGAGACAAAAAGAGACCCTCTTTGCAGTGGGCGACCTCGATACCCAGAAAGTAGGAGAGACAGCCGAGATCTTTTACTGCAAAAACAGATTGAAGATGTTTAGTGAGAGACGAGATTAGAGTTGTCGAGGTACTTGTTAAGACCAGATCATCCATGTAGGCCAGGATAAGAAGTGTGTCGGTACTGGTGTGGAGAGTAAATGAGGAGTCAGCTTTGGATCGTCGTAAGCCGAAGCGCTCAAGTGCCGAGCACAAGGAGTCATACCAGGCCCGAGGGGGTTGGCGAAGGCCATACAGGGAGCGACGGAGTAAGCACATATGAGATGGTGTGGATAAGTCCTTGAACCCTGGTGGTTGCTGCATGTAGACGGGAACGGTCAGATTGCCATGTAAGAAGGCATTGCTTACATCCAGTTGGCGTAAGGACCAATTATGAGTGGCAGCAAGTATGAGGACTGTGCGGATGGTCGCAGGTTTGATCACGGGGCTGAATGTCTCAATAAAGTCCACCCCTGGTCGTTGGTGGAATCCCTTAGCGACTAGGCGAGCTTTAAATTTATCCACCGTGCCATCTGGTTTGCGTTTGTTACGAAAGACCCATTTGCACCCAATAATGTTGGCCTGTGGTGGTGGTGGGACCAAGTCCCATATTCCATGTTTTTGGAGTGTTGTGAACTCGTCGGCCATGGCTGCTCGCCAGTGAGGGATGGCCAGAGCCTGTTGGACTGTGGCAGGTTCAGCATCATCGGGCAGGAGGTGTTTAGTGGCGGCGAACAGCCTCTTCGGACGATGGATGTTGTTCAGGGCGCGAGTGCGCATTGTGTGGGTCCGTTGAGGAGCAATGTTAAGAGGGCGAGCAACAACAATCGGAGAGGGCAGACGAGCATGAGTAGATAAGACCGGAGGTTGAGGTTGCTCGGCCGGTTGGTTGGCTGGAGTAACATGCTGGGTGTTCGGTAGTAGCAGAGGTAGGGTGATGGTGGTCGGTCTCGGCTGCTCGGCGCACACATGGTCATTTGGAGGAGGGAAGGTATCCTCTAAAAAGCGAACATGCCGAGAAACAAATAGGCGACCACTAGAGATGTTATAGCAGCGGTAAGCACTCTGGGATGTTGAGTAGACCACAAAGATGCACATTTTGGATGGTGGATTTAATTTCCAGGGAGCATAAGGGTGAATCCATGGGAAGCAGAGACATCCAAACACACGAAGTTTGTCATAGTTCGGGTTCTTGTTGAAGAGAACTGAGAAGGGGCTACATGAATTCAAGACTCGAGTGGGCATTCGATTAATCAAGTAGACCGCTGTTTGCAGGGTAAGTGACCAGAACCGGTGCGGTAGGCGAGCATGAAGTAATAGTGCTCGACCAACTTCCAGAATGTGACGATTGTGTCTTTCAACAAGGCCATTCTGTTGGGGTGTGTGTGGCGCAGTAGTGCGCCAGTTAATGCCAGACACGTTGAGAGTGGGGCGAAGGGATTGGAACTCGCTACCATTATTAGTATAAATTTTTTTTATGGAGTGGTCAAACTGCTTCTCAACAAGGGGTTTAAAGCTAGTGAAGACGGACGTCACCTGCGATTTAGCAGCCAAAGGAAAAAGCCAACAGTAACGGGAGTAAATGTCAACAAATAATAAGAAGTACTTTGACCCTTCTAAAGAGGGTGTGGAAGCTGGTCCCCAAACATCCGCATAGATATAGTGTAGGGGATGTAAAGCAACAAACTATGTATTATTGAAGGATAATTTTGTAGATTTGCTTAAGTGACAAGAAACACAAGTATTGTCCAAAACAGGGGACTTGTTCGACACAAGTAATTTAAATTGATTGATAATTAAATGACTGGTATCCACAGACGGATGACCAAGTCGAGCATGCCAGCGAGAAGAGGAAGTTTTGATGCCAGTTGAAGCGAGCACAAGAGCTGGGGTAGAACTAGGTGGTAGATGATAAACCCCATTAGAGCATGATCCCTTAAGAAGAACCGCCCCCGCGGTCCGATCCTTGATAAGAAAGTAATGTGGAAAGAATTCCATGGTGACATTATTATCCTATGTAAACTTGCTAACAGAAAGTAGATTGCGCATAGCACGGGGTACACATAGAACATCAGAAAGCATAAATATACAAGACGAAAATTGTAAATTAGAGGTACCCGTGTGTGTTATAGGGAGGCCAGAACCATCAACAAGTTGGACTTCATCTGTACCAGCATACTCGGAATGAATGGAGAGATTGTTGAAATCGGCAGTCAAGTTGTGTGAGGCCCCTGAATCGACCATCCAAGGGAGATGGGAACTAGATGGGGAGTGGGCATAGTTTTCTTGAACCGAAGGAGGTGGTCGGCGGCAAGTGAGAGCAGTGTGACCTTTGAAACCACACAGTTGGCACACAATGGGCGCCGAGTCGGCGTGGGGCGAGGATGTAACGCCCCGAATCCGTAATGCAGCCTTTGAGGCTCAAACACTCTAAATTCGAGTCGCCACTTAGTTACCGAAAAATCGAACCTAAAAATTTCTTTAAAATATATAATAACACAAGTGAATCGACAAGAGTTTTGAAGCGGAAATAATTTAAAGACTATAAGTTGCAATAGAAGTAGTGTGAGCCCATTTATTTTAAAACTTAGATAATGATAAGTAGTAATTGATTTAAAGATAGCATACATAAAATTCATCGAGCGATTTTTAGAAAAGTTTGTCACTCGGCATACGAATGTAATTGTATCCAATGTGTAGCAATATCACTTATTATAATGAGCATTAATCATATAAAGTCTTATAGCATTTTAATTATTGGGAAACTCTGTGTCATCCCTGCTGCAAAGCCGGCCCCTCTCGATCATAACCTGAAAATATTTAATTTTGGGGTGTGAGATAAAAATCTCAGTGGATATCCTTGTACGCTGCTACACAGATTGGCAGTACGCCGAAATAATTATTATTGCATTCACATTCATATCATTGATAATAATTCTCATCATTTCCTTCACCATTGTGGGACGACACTGATAACGACTTATCACGTGCAATCCCCATCATCTCCTTTTATATCACCATTATATTCTCATCTCCTTTATCATATGGGGGGACACCACTACAACAAAATGCACTTTTCGTAACGAAAAATTGGTTACAAAAAGTCATTTTTTGGTTACCAAAATCTTTTGTAACGAAATAGTTTGTTACAAATGTTGGTCTTGTAAAACTCTTTGCAAAAGGTTTTTGTAACGAAAAAAAATTCAATTTCGTTACTAATACAATTGTAACGACACTTTCTTTGTTACAAAAACTTAAACAGTGGTAATAAGAATTTCGTTACAAAATGTTGTAAGTTTTGTTCAAAATATAAATTTCGTTACAAATAAATTGTTACATAAAATCGTATATTTAATACTAAAATATTTGATAATTGCATTCCAAGAATAAAAAATAAATTTCAAGTAAATGATTTATTTACAAATTATACTATACATGAACATGAATAAGAGAAATCCTGAAAACAAAGGATTATAATACAATTCTCTAATAGAGTCAATCAACAGTGTCAACATACCTAGCAAAAAGAAAAATTATCAATGTCATTTGAAATTGATTAAAAAATGTTCTAAACAAGTATTCAAAAAGGTATTTGACCACTACAATTTAACTATTAACTTGCATAAAGAACTATATACTAGAAGCCTTGATTAGTCTTCTTGTCTACGATCAAAGCGGAACTCCATTGTCCTACAAAAGATACACAACATAAAATATATCATAAGCTTTAAGAATTAAGAATTATATATATATATACACTGGCAACAACTTACCACGTGCAATCCCCATCACCTCCCTTGACTACAAAAGTCTATTGACTACAAAAGTCTTTTATTATAGTGGGACCACACTGGCAACGACTTACCACGTGCAATCCCCATAAACACTTCCCACCTCCTTTGTGAAATCGAAAATTCATATATCACATATCATAATATCATGAAATAAGTATATCATAATTTATTCTTGTATTTTTAGTTATATGTTGATGTTTGTTTAGTTCAATTCAGAATACACCAACAGTCCATATAACATTTACATCGGCAATACAGTAGTGACACCCACCTGGATAACTTTTAAGAAGAGTTACAAACTTCTTGAATGATTATAGCAAGCGTAACGCAGGGACCGTCCGAGCTCCGATTAGGCCGCACTTCGCCTAGTACGTTTCCTTGAATATTTATTCATTATAAGGACTCTTTGTTCTTAAAATTACATAACAATTTTCTTTCATGAATAACTCATAATTACACGAAAAGTAATATCGAAACAATAAATTAACCAAGCACATTTTAACATGTATCAATTGATGTGCTTTAACAAATAATAATAATTTATGGAACAATTGATCAACTGTACTTTAATCACATACTTCACTTAATAATTTTAGAAGAAGAAGAAACATATAAAATAAGATCATTAAACTTCAATCATTAGAAAAGCATCACTTTTTATCAATTTCAGTCCTAACCACTTATGAAAATATTGCAACTACTGAAAACACCTGAACATGCATTAGAATGTCAAAAATCATGTTTAAATATATTTCAATTAAACAGAGAGTGTTATTTGGCATATTTCAAAACTGGTCCCTGCTAACTAGTTATAAAAACATAGAATAACTGAATTTTCTCCTATGTTCGTGATTTTATTCCCGTCAAACGGATAACCCAATTAACATTTTTCTCCAAGGTAGTTAAACTACATGATGTTAAGTTTACTGGCAATAAATTGGTTTGTCAAAAACGCGTCCCGATATTGAGTAAAAATGACTCCAAAGTATTGAACCTGAAACGAAATGCTCTGTTTTCCCAGATTTTCCCAGCTCACTGCCCCATATTAAAAATTGAATAACTCTCAATATACTCGATCAATTTGTCTCATATTTTATATTCAAACTCTCTACCATATGGAGTTCATATCCTCTTTGGTTTTGAGTCAAAATCATTTTTCTATTGAAATATATGGACTCCCAAAGTCACTGTAGTCAACACAAAATTCCAGCTTGTATTGTAAACTTTGAAAAATCATTTTATACACTTAAATTACGTTTTCAACCAATAAAACACACCGAACATATAACAAGCTTATTATAAAACATATATATCACAAGTTCCACAAGATCCGAGTACCGAGAATCATAAACGGAAATCGAAATTTACACAAATAGCATATAAATGTTTGTGTGTTAAAACCTGTGTAGTTTTCTCGATTTAGGCTGTGATATGGATTCGAATTCGTGAGGGAACCTGGGGGATTGATCAAGGATGAAGTTGGCTTGATTTCTTCATGATTGTTGCAAGATTATGAAGAAATAGTTATCCAATACGACTTTGGAATAAGAGGCAGCAACAAATAAGAAATAGGAGGTGGTGTTCTTCACTTCTTCTTGAATCATATGGACTGTTCTTCAACGAAAAGAATCGAAATAATTTCGGATATGTTTCCGGCTTTCGAAGGCTGCTATAAGGTGGAAGAATCAACTTGCTTCCTATTGACGAGGAAGAAGCCGATCAATTTGAAAAGGGAGAAGATAAGAAATTTCTTGTTCTTGCTTAACTATGTTGGGACCTTATTTTCTATGCAGAAAATAGAAGCTATGGTTGTTGCGGCTTCTTGATGAATGAGAGTGGTGATTTTTGCAGGGCTTTGGCAAGATTGTATTTTGGAGAGAGTTGATGAAATATATATATAGGGGAGATGGCCGACTCTGGAGGTAAATTGGATAGGTGGATGATTTGTGACCACATGAAATTTGTGGTTAAAAATCAAAGTAGTAGATGTTTTATTTACCACGGTATTCGTTAGTACTCGGTATTTACTATAAAGTTGTTACTTAATTTTGTGTTAGTTTTTCGCAGAAAATTACACGAGAGCTATAAATATTTATTTAGGAATTATGGTGATGAAATCGTCACACTTCGAGACGAAAATTATTTAATTATAACAGTGACTCAAGATTGGCTTATATTATGTTTGTTTTAATTCTAATATTTATTTAATAACAAATTATCAGAATAAGTCATAATATAAAATCAGATAAGGAAAGCATTATATCACATAGACACGAAAAACATGACAACCAAGAAAATATAATTTTCATGAATATGAATCTATTATACATGCGATACTATTATTTATCATTATCAAGCAAGCAATTGTATCAAATCTTTATATTTAAAATTAAGATAACATGATAATATTATTTATTTAAATATATTATGCTTTGTTAAGTAGTTTATCATAAGCTAGCTTTAAAATAAACCCTATGGTTATAAATTAGACTCCATTCATTTTTGACACTTATTAATATTCATCAAACCTTATTCTTTATTTATTTCTTTATTTTGTGCTAGGAGTGCTCCCGATCAGATTACTCGTTTGTCTTCCTGAAAATCAAATCTTTGAGGACAAATAACATTGTTAATATAATCGAAATACTTTTAAATCATATATTTCTTTATTCCATATTAAATTTTGGGACGGGGTGTTACAGAGGATGCCGAGCGAGACTGTGGGCGAGAAGAGGCCGATGGTCGGGATGGGTTGGTTAACAGGGCCGACGACTGGTAGCGGTTGCCTGGTCCTCGACTAGCAACCGGCGAGTTGAAGGTACGAGGTCTGGAGTATTTCTGGCTATGGCGAACAGAGGTATTCGCAGTGGCAACTAGGTTACGAGCAGCCCGCTCTTGGGCCTTGAGGGCTAACACATGTTCGTAAAGTAGATCATATAGTTCTTCAAATTGAAGAGATGTTTTGCGTGTGCGAATGGGGCCGACGATAGTCGCAAATTCTGGTCCAAGACCATTGATGACAAAAAGAGTGAGATCATCAATGTTGACGGGTTCATCAATCAAGGCCAATTCATCAGCCTTTGATTTGATGTAGTGGAGATACTCCGTAATGGATCGGTCGTCAATTGTTATTCGATGCAGTTCGCTCTTGATCTGGTTGACCCGAGATCTGGATTTGCCGGCGAACATCCGGGACAAAATTTCCCAAGCCTCTTCCGAAGTGGAGGAAGAGGAGACGACGAGCAGAATTTTAGGGGCTAGAGAGCCAAATATGGCAGCCAGGAGAAGTTGGTCCTGTTGAACCCAAGTGAGGATGGCAGAAGACTTCGAACCATCGTCACGACGAGCAGCACGCTTGTTGGATCCGTCAATGAATCCAAGGAGGTTGTGACCGCGAAGAAGGGCCACAAGGTGGGCACGCCAAGATGGATAGTTTTTGTGGGTGAGTTTGATGGGAAGGTCATGTCGGGTAGAGATCGGGATAAGTGTAGGATTGGAAGCGGTCGACGTAGTGGTCGTCGCGGCGGTGCCGGAGTTGTGGGTGCCGGTTGCCATGGGGGAAGGGTAAGTAGGCAGAATGGGAGATTTAGGAGGTTTAGGATCGTTTTCCTATTGATACCATATAGAAGTTACAGAAAATGTGTTTGATTGATTTGTCAAGGTGATTTACAAGAGCTATTTATATAGATGGTTTGTACATAGAATAAGTTAAGTTTGACTAACTATACAAGAGTTAGGGCTTGACATAAGAAGGGGGAGTGCTTAATCTTTGGGATTGGATATTATGATTAATGGGGAGTGTTTAATCTTTGGGATTGGATATTATGATTAATAAGCTTGATTGTAGCTAGTGTTACCTTTGATATTGTTCATTCCTATATCGAGATCCCTATAATTAAAATAAGCTGCTCTCTGAGATTTTGTCACGTAACGCACCATGAAACTGTAAAGTCTTCTTATCCAATCCATGTATTGTTCTGATTCATTAGGGGTAATCCACCCTACCCCATAGTGAATCATGAAAATGTTGCCTTTCCTATGTGGGAATGGAGTTTCGGATTCCAAGAAAGTGTTCAATACCCCTCCATATGGACTAAACTGCAATTGTGAATTTTGATCTTCATAAAGAAATTTCCATATCTCTCTCAGTCCATTCACTGGATTCGGACTACTCACGTAGTCCCATTTTCCTTTGAAATATGGAATTGAGCGGCCTTGCGGAGTTCTTTCGAGAAATATATTGGCTTATCCGAGAGCCCTGTGAAGAAGAGCGTGGATTCAATCCAACTCATTTCGATGCAATCTTGTTTGACCAGAACGAGCTCGGGAAACTTCTCCTTCATTAAGGTACAACGTCGTGAAAGAAGCTGCGATCGTTAGGTTTCCTGACGGAGACCTAACGGGCGCTAGGTAAAGCCTGATCAGTAGAAGCTTCTCATCGACCTTATCAGAAATGTACTGCCACCAGTGCACTAGATGTGTCACATCTGATGTCACGTTGAAAACCGTCACCATTTTCGGGACGGTTACCAAGGACACCTTAAACTCAACAACAATTCCGAAACTAGTACCGCCACCAGGGACGGAGGGACAATGGGGCCAGGGGGGCCACTGGGCCCCCCACCAAATATATTAATTATCTACTATATAGTTCATATTATGTAGTACTATGGAGTGTTGGCCAAGTGGTTGGGTAGAGTTTCATAAATTTTTGTACCTGCCACAAACCCAGGTTCGATTCCTCCTCCATGCAAGATCCTTTTTGTTTTCTTTTTCATTTTAAATTTGTTTTTAGTGTTAAATATTGTTGTTTTTTTTCAATTAAATTTTTTTCAGTGTTAAATATTATAAGCAAACATAGTTTTTGTTTTCTTTTTCATTTTAAATTTGCTTTTAGTGTTAAATATTGTTGTTTTTTTTCATTTTAATTTTTTTAGTGTTAAATATTATAAGCAAATATAGTTCAATAATTTTATTAATTTTAAACGAATTTGTATCCGATTTTTATATATATTTTTTAATTATTTCATAGATATATATAACTACATGATTAGTGATGATTGGGAACACATTTTTTAATTAAAACTTGAATGTTATTCTTGAAAAGGAAAAATGATTATTAATTTTTTTTTTATGATAGTAATATTTTAGCAATTTTGATACTGTTTCGTCTCTTTTGAATCGAAACAATCAAATGTGCCTTTGAAACCAAATGAAAGTCATTTTTTAAATTAATAGAATAAGATTATTTGATAAATATAATATTGTAACATTGAGTAACATTTTTATGAATCTGAAACTTTTATCTACGTTTTTATAGTAATGTTAATTGGGCCCCCCATCATAAAATTTCTGGCTCCGTAACTGACCACCACCTCCTCGTATAGCTCAAAAGAGAGATCCTCCCCCATACTTCTCCTATCCAAGATCTTGCCATCCGCGTTAATTAATTTTGCATCGATGATTCGGTTGGCGGCGATTGCATGTTTACGTAAAATCATGTCGTACCCTCCGCCACTGAAGACGTGGCCATCGACACCGATGGTGGGGCAAAGACCAGCCGGAGAAGCAAGATTCTTGCTTTCCTGTGCAATTGTGTGGTAAAATTGGCACCAACTTCAGTTTTTTCCTGGGCGTCTACGGAGACTTTTCGAAAGTTTCTCATGTCGACCATCACGAAGGGTATTTTGGAAGTGTAAGAAAGACCTTCGTAGTCGTGGCCGCCACTAAGAGCTCTTATCTGCACTCCAAGTTTCTTGGAGCAATAAATTGATGCAAGAACTATTGGACTTATATTGTTAATATGTATTTATTCTCATTTATTATATAAGCCCACCTTAGTTTCCTATGGGCTCTCTTATAAAGCCCATTAGGGTTAGGTCAAGACTTAATGTCTTTGTATAAATACCTCATGTAAATTCCATTGACAATTAATCAAGAAAATATATTTTCTATATCTTTATACTTCTTCTATATGGTATCATCGATTCATTTGGCTCACGCCTGATCCAAACCCTAGCAGCCGCCTTTCTCTCAAAAGTGCCGCCGCCACCAAACCCTAGCTCCAGCTACCGCCGCCGCCTTCTCCGAAGTGCAGCCATCTGTTCCGTCATTGACGCCACCACTCCACTGCTACTCTTCGCCTATCTCTTGTAACTCACCATGACTACATCGTCACAACAACAATCCTCCATTGTCTCCTTCAAAGGCCTCACTCAACCCCCTCTGAAACTAACCTCCACCACCTATCTCCTCTTTCAAGGTCATGACCTCTTTGGTTATATCTCTGGCACCCATCCTTGCCTCCCTCCACTGGTTCCAAACGTAGGTGCTACCACTCCCACCTTGCCAAACCCAGACTACCTCACATGGGTACGGCAAGACACCCTCATTCTCTCTGCCATTGTTGGGTCCATGTCACCCTCGCTCATTCCCCACGTCGCGTCGACTAAGACTCCTGTGAGGCCTGGTCGTTCCTCGAAACCATGTATGGGAAACGCTCCCGTGGTCGCATCCTTGCCCTGAAATATAAATATCTTGGTCTTTCCAAGGGAACTCGCTCGATCTCCGACTTTCTTCTTGATGTTCGCTCGGTTGTTGACGAGCTTGCCCTGCTCGGTGTGACAACCGACACTGAGGATGTCACCCTCAAAGTTCTAACAGGCCTAGATGACGACTACCATGATATTTCCAATGCGATCTAAGCTCGCGAGCAACCTATTCCCTTCGACGAGATCTATGACAAGCTCCTCAGTGCTGAAGTCCAAATAGTTGCTCGCCCCTCCTCGGTCTTGGCCCCTGCCTCGGCCATGGTCGTCGGGCGTTCCCTTTCTCGCCCCTCTCGTATGATCCAGAGGCCCAAGTTTCAGGATGCTCGTTCTCGCCCAACGACGTAGAGACCCTACCTTGGCACCTGCCAATATTGTCGAGCACCGGGCCATACTGCTCGCATATGTCCTGAAATTCCGTGCTCGCCTGCAACACCCAACATATCCTCAGGATCGCATCGATCAAATCCAACTGGTCACTATGCTCCTCCACCTCACCGCCCTCAAAAGCCTGATAATCGCCCTGCCTACTCGGCTCACTCTGCCGCCTCGCCTCATACATCCGACCACTGGATCCTCGACTCGGGGGCCTCCCATCACATCACCAACAACCTAGCTGACCTCTCTCTTCACTCGCCCTTCACCGGGGCCGACAACGTGGAAATTGGTGATGGTAAAGGTTTATGCATTTCTCCTACTGGATCTATGAGCTTTAATGCTTTGGACTCCCTTCGTTTTTCGAATGTTTTGGTTGTCCCACTTATCTCGAAAAATCTCATCTCTGTTTCCACTCTTTGTCGGGATAACAATGTCAACATCATTTTTGGTGAATCTTCCTTTCAGGTGCACGATGGTCGCTCGGGGAGCATTCTCCTCGTTGGGAGCCGTATCAATAATCTTTACGTGTGGCCGACACAAGTTGTCAAATCCTCTCCAACAGCCCTGGTCGCCCAACACCTCACCACCACCAAATGGCATGCTCGCCTTGGCCACCCATCCATCAACATTCTTTCCCATACCTTGTCTAACTTAAATTTAGCTTCTGCACCATCTAAGCTTTTTCATTGTAATGCTTGTAATTGCATCAAAAGTCACAAACTTCCGTTTCATGATTCCAGTATTGTATCCACCAAACCCCTTGATATTATATTCTCTGATGTCTGGTCGTCACCAGTCATCTCCACTGAAGGCTTTAAATACTATGTCTTATTTATTGACCACTTCAGCAAATACATATGGACCTATCCGCTAAAACGCAAATCTGATGTTCTTCACACATTCACCACATTTAAAAACCTTGTTGAAAATTACTATCAAACCAAAATTAAAACCTTTTACTCTAACAATGGGGGAGAATACATTGCTCTTCGTCATTTTCTTCAAACCCATGGTATCTCTCACCTTACCACTCCTCCTCATACGCCTGAACACAATGGCATGTCCGAACGTCATCATCGTCATGTCATTGATACAACCCTTGCTCTCCTACATCATACGTCCATACCACTCCCATACTGTCCCCATGTAGTCAGTACAGCTACCTACCTCATAAATCGTCTTCCCAAACAAAATCTCAATATGCGCTCCTCATATCAAATTTTCCTCCATCGCCCACCCAATCTATCCAGAGTCCGTGTCTTTGGTTGCTTGTGCTACCCTTGGCTTCGACCTTACACGACCCACAAACTTAACCCTCGATCCACTCTGATTCGGGTGGAATTTACACGATTTAGATGCATATTTGAAGCTCATTTGATGTTGATTTCATTGAATTATTGGTTGATTGTCATTGTTTTGGTCAAAATAAGAGAAAGGTAGTGTTTTGTCGATTTTGTAGGAAAAACGATGTATTTTGGAAGCAAAAAACCAACCATACTTCAGTGGATCAAGAAGAGAAGATGACCATTGGATTCGTCTCGAAAAACGGAGTGGAATGAAAAAAAGAATCGAGTCAATCGGAGGTCGGAAGCTCGAGATACAACGGAACGAAAAATGACATGGGACGTTCGTATTTGGCCCGGGTGAAACCCACCCGGCCGGGTAGGATTCTACCCGGCCGGGTGGAATTCTACCCGGCCGGGTGGAATTCTACCCGGGCAAGGCCAATTTTGCACAAGTTTCGTATTTTGGCCGGGTGGGATGCCCGGGTGGAATCCACCCGGCCGGGTGACATGCATTTCGGGGGTTTTGGCCCATTTCTCCATTTTCGAGGGACCTAAGTGCAAATTTCATCCAAGACTTCTACCCCAACTATAAATAGCTCCAATTTGAGTTTTAGAAGGGAGTCTTACTCCTTTTACAAGCAATTTCACACACACATTCACATAGTTGTAGGTGTTCTTCATTTTTAGTTTAGATTCTTCATTAGATTAGATAGATTAGTGGTTTTTACTTCAAATCAAGCTACGATTATCATCGGGCATCGTCTATTACATCGGTTTGTAGCTAAATTCTCATGATCAAGGTGATATTATTCTATTTTGCAATTCAATTTAGTATTTTCTTAATTTCTTCAATCTTTTGCTATTTTTACCATTAGTTTGATGTTATTTGTTGTTGTAGCCATGGGATTCTATTCTAGAACCATGGGCTAAGCTCTTATTGCCTTGGGTGTGAATGTTTTGATGGGTGTTTAGTGTAATTATCGATTAATTGCATGATTAGCTTAGGAATTGGGTGTATATGTTTCTAGTGTTGTAATTTTCATGATTCAATTGATTAATTCACCCTATTAGCTAGCATTGTTAGTTTTGTCGACTTCAACGACCGTATTGGGTTGCATGATTAAGAGTGTGTGTATGAGCTTGAATTAATCAATTAGAATTAACATGGTAATTAGCTACACCGACCGGGGGTTGATTGCTTAGATCGATGACACTAGACACTAGTCGATTAGAGGTCGTCTATTAGATTAGTGAGAGGGCGTCTCATAAACATTAGTAACCGTGTTGAACGTGTTTATGAGACACTATCTTAGGAGCTTATGGTATTGATTAGACTATATAATTGCTAATCGATGCACGTGTTCACCTAAGCCTCACAAGGGATTGGTCTACACACACGAGTGATAGCCTTTAGCTTATCCCATATTTATAGGTTCATTCATGCAATTGATTCGTTAACTCATTGAATTACCCACAAAATGGAAGCACCCGAGGCAATACCCTTCTCTTGCACTTTCTCTCGAAAGTTAGATAGCTTGCTATTTCTTGTGTTCATTTCTTATCATTCTTAGATAATTTAGTTTAATTCTTGTGTTTTAATTCCCGAAAATCCAACAAACACGTTTAGTTACTACAATAGCATGAAAACTTATAACTTTAGGGATTCACTTTCACTCAATTAGGTCCTTGGAACGAAAATCTACTTGGTCGTACTTGCATACTACAATCGAACCCATACACTTGTGGGGATCGTATTGTTGAGTGTTGTATTGGTGGTCAAGGATGTGAGATACGCATGGTGGAGCTCAAGGGTAGTGGTGCTTTGGTGCTAAAGGTTCAAGGGACAATCGGTTGTGGTAGCTTGCTTCTTTTGTGAGCTTACTTGGTGAATATTTTCCTAGGTAACACACTTAACTCCAAACTTTGCATTCAACTAGATAGTTTAATTTAAGTTTTGGGGGAGATTTCGTGTGTTTACCTTCATTTTATTGCACCATTTGTCCTACTATATTGTGTAGCTTTGTTAATTGATTATCTTGTGGATTGTTGGTATTTGAGGCATAATTGATGGTGATTATTGGTTATTGAGATTTGGTTGAGCTTGTTGGTATTGATTGATGCTTGCTTGTTCACTTGATTTTGTGAAGATTTATGCTTGGTTTGGTGCTCTCAATTCATGATTAGACAAGCTTGTGAGCTTTAGAGCCTTTAGACTTTCATATATTATGGTCTATTTTTTTTCATGTGAGTATCATTAATGCTTGTGTGCTCTAGAACTTGCCAATTGTCTTGTTTGAGGCTACTATTTGTGTGAAATCTTTGGAAGTGATATAAGGCCATCTTTGTTTTGAATAGTCACTTGGCCAAATTTTCCATACCAAATGAAATTTCTCCGTAGTTAGCCACTTTAAGCCTATTGACCTATATTTTTTGGCAACCTACAAATTTAGCTTATTTGTCTATCTTGTATGAGCCTAATTTTCCCTATGAACTAGTGGAGTTTGAATGTTGACAATGAGGTTGAATTGAGTAAATGTGAATTTGGTGGATTGTTTGGTTGGAAAGTGAAAAGATTGAAAAGAAAAAAAAATGAAAAAGATGAATTGTGAGTTGTGCATAAAAAAAGATTGAGTTGATAAGAAAAGAAAAAAATGAAAAAAGAAAACTCTCTTGTGCACAAGCATTTGGTGAAAATTCAAGTTCAAAAGTGTTGATTGGTTGGTGGTGAAGAATGTGCTTAAAAAGAAATGAAGCAAGTAAATTGTGTGAGATTGAGAACTTTGAGTTGCAACTTGATCAATTGCAACTTTCATTTTCACTCCACTAGTTTATGAGTCACTTTATCCAAATCTTTCCTATCCTAACCAAAGAGCCTACATTACAACCAAATGTGAAGTCCTTAATGATTCATTGATTGAACACTTTCATGTGGTGGATAACTTAGACATTTGGCAAGCATATGGTGGTGCATTTGTGTGAATTGATTTTGAGAGCATACACTTCCTTGATATACACTTTGAGTGATGAGTGATACACTTACATGTGAGGAAATTGTGAATTGAGCACTTAATTTTGCATGAATTTGAACATAGCTTGTGAAATTGCTTGTTGATTTTTCTATCTCAAAGCTTGATTGAATTGATGGATCTTGACAATTACTTATTCTATTTTGGCTTGAATGAATTCTTTCTCAATCTTCCCACTTGTTCTATTTTCTTTCGTTGCTCGGGGACGAGCAACACTTTAAGTTTGGGGGGGTTGATTAGTGTGAAAATTGCTTGAAATTCATGTGTATATTTTGCATAATTTTATAGAGTTTCATTGCATTTTTACACTAAATTGACTAATTGCACTTGATTTGGAGAAAGGACGTGGTTTGCTATTTTTGTAGGAAAATGAGCATTTTTGGAGCAAAACACGCATCGATTATATTGTGGAGTCAATCGAAGAGAGGAGAAGAAATTGATATTAGGCTTAATCATTGTGATTAGTTCGTTAATTCATTAGTGATCCCACATAAGGAAGACACTCGAAACAATTCTTCCACTTGCACTTTCATCTTTTTGAGAGTTAGTTTTAGTTGTTTACTTAGTGTTTCTTTTTCTTATTGATATTTGCTTTACTCTCTTGTTTAGTTTCTATAACACTATTTTGACTTATAGTTTTGGGGCTCCACGCTCTCCTAATTAGATCATTGGAACGAATATCTACTTGGTATACTTATCATACTACTATCGAACCCATACGCTTGTGGGGATCGTATAGTTGTTTAAAAAGTGCAAAAATACGAACCAAGTCACACTCCTTGTATGTTCATTGGATACTCATCCACTCAAAGTGCTTATCTGTGCCTTGACCTATCCACGAATCGCACTTACACATCCAGGCATGTCCACTTTGTTGAACATGTCTTCCCTTTCTCCACCAGTCCGCCACCTGCTCGCTCTCCACCTCCTCCTACAGCTCCTACCATTCCCCCTGGTTTCTTACCTATTGCTCAGCCGACCAACCCTCAACCGACCAACACACCCACAACCAATCCCTTGCCGATCACCCCTCAGCTGACCAACACACAACCACCCAATCCCTTGCCGACCACTCCTCAGCCGCCCATCTCATCTACCAACACCCATCCACCACCTAATCAAATGCCGACCACGACCCCCCTTGTGCCGGCCAATGCTCCTCTGCGCTCTCCTACACCCCGCATGGCCACTCGCTCTCAAAATGTTGTGTTCAAGCCAAACCCGAGGTATGGTCTCACTTCTGTAGTCGCATCTGACATTGAACCAAGCTGTGTCTCTCAGGCTCTCAAGGACAATAATTGGCGAGCAGCCATGTCTACTGAATTTGATGCACTCCTTTAAAATGGCACTTGGGACTTAGCCCCTCCCACTGCGTCTCAAAATGTGGTCGGCTCCAAGTGGGTTTTTCGCCTGAAACGAAAACCTGATGGCTCGCTTGACAAATACAAAGCTCGCCTTGTTGCTAAAGGCTTTTATCAACGCCCTGACATTGACTTCTCTGAAACATTTAGTCCTGTGGTCAAACCTGCCACTGTCCGAGCAGTCCTCAGCATTGCTGTCACACAACAGTGGCCTCTCCGCCAGTTCGACGTCAACAATGCCTTCCTCCATGGAACTCTTTCAGACATCGTCTACATGGCCCAACCCCCGGGTTTTGCAGATAAGACCTTTCCTTCTTATGTTTGCAAACTTCGTAAATCCATTTATGGCTTAAAGCAGGCTCCTCGAACATGGTACTACGCTCTTCGCACGTTTCTCGAAGAAATTGGATTTACTCCCACTCACTTTGATGAATCATTGTTCGTCTACAACAAGACTAGTGTGGTCGCCTACTTTCTCGTCTATGTCGATGATCTTATTCTGACGGGCAACAACTCGCCCATGCTCGCGCGTGTGGCTGCCGACCTCAGTGCCAAGTTCTCAGTCAAAGACCTTGGCCCCCTATCATATTTCTTGGGAGTTGAAGTTCTTCGCTCCAAAACGCAAATATGTCACTGATCTGCTCGCCCGATATAACATGGTCGCCTCAAAACCTGTTCGCACTCCATTGCCAACCTCTGCTCGCCTAACCATCTCGGATGGGTCCCCACCTGCTGATGCCACCCAATATCGACAATTCCTCGACTCACTGCAATACCTTCAACTCACCAGACCAGATATTGCCTTTGCCGTGCACAAGTTGTCGCAATTCATGCATGCACCCACCACCACTCATTGGGGTGCTGTCAAACGTTTACTGAGATACCTAAATGGTACGAGGGATGTTGGGATTACCCTAACGTCAAATCCTTCCTCATCGCTTCACTGATGCCGACTGGGCATGCGACACCGACGACCGGACCTCCACTAGTGCCTACATTGTCTTCTTAGGAACCAATCATATATCTTGGTCCTCCAAGAAATAAAGGTCGGTTGCTCGCTCCTCGACTGAGGCCGAATACCGTGCCATTGCTGCTGCTGCTTCTACTTCTGAAGTCCAGTGGCTGAAATCTATATTCAAGGAACTCCACTTTCCAACCTCACCCTCACCAGCTCTCTACTGCGACAACATTGATGCCACCTACTTGTGCTCGAATCCAGTCTTTCACTCGAGAATGAAGCACATTGCCATTGACTTCCACTTCGTCCGCGATCTCATCAAGACAAAGCAACTACGTGTGTCTCATGTCTCCTTTGCTGATCAACTCGCGGATGCCCTCACAAAACTGCTCTCTAGTACTCGTCTACAACTCTTTATGTCCAAGATTGGACTCACCTATGGTGCTCCATCTTGAGGGGACGTATTGGACCTATATTGTTAATATGTATTTATTCTCATTTATTATATAGGCCCACCTTAGTTTCCTATAAAGTCCATTAGGGTTAGGTCAAGACTTAATGTCTTTGTATAAATACCTCATGTAAATTCCATTGACAATTAATCAAGAAAATATATTTTCTATATCTTTATACTTCTATACAGTGATTTTAAAACCGGACCAGACCGGCCGGTCCAACCGGTTCAACCGTGAACCGGTCACGGCTCCGGTCCAGAAAGGGTCTAAAAACCGTTTTCACGGTCAGACCGGAACAAACCGGCCCAAAACCGCTAAACCGGCCCAAAACCAGAAAAATCGGCCCAAAACCGGTTTGTAATCTTTTTTTTTTTTAAATCTTAAACTTTTTTTTTTAATATTGAACTAGCGTGCACATCGCACTCCCTTATATTGTTTTTCTTCAATGTTTATTTAACTCATATTCGATGTGGGACATAAATTTCACATATATGTCCCCCTTATATTGTTTTTCTCTAAGGTTTCTTTTACTCATATTCGATGTGGGACATAAATCTCACATATATGAGTTTATTACTAACACTCCTAGCTTTATATTGTTTTTCTCCAATGTTTCTTTTACTCCTATCCTAGCTTTATATTGTTTTTCTCCAATGTTTCTTTTACTCCTATTCGATGTGGGACATAAACTCACATATGCAATATTTCTTTTACTCATATTCGATGTGTGACATAAATCTCACAAATTTGAGTTTATTACTAACAATTCTATCTTTATATTGTTTCTCTCAAATTTTCTTTTACTCCTATTCGATGTGGGACATAAATCTCACACATTTGAGTTTATTACTAACCCTATGTATTTATTACTAACACTCCTGCCTTTATATTGTTTTTCTCCAACATATCTTTAACTCTTATTCGATGTGGGTCATAAATCTGACATTTGTGTTTATTACTAACACTCCTACATTTATATTATTTTTCTAATGTTTCTTGTGGGACATAAATCTCATATATGTTTTATTTTAGTTTAATATTTGTTATTTTATGATTTTAATATGATTTTTATAAGTATATATATATTTTTTTAATGTAACTTATAAAATATTAAAATAAAATATATAAATATTATTTTACCGGTTGGACCGCCGGTTTAACCGGTTGAACCGTGAACTGTTGCCTAGTCCGATTTGATCACCGGTCCGGTTATGAAAACACTGCTTCTATAAGAACCTCGGATTCGTGGTATATATGGTGTCACGATGAGACCGCGGGCCTCTCTTGGGGACGTAGACTTTGTCTTTGTAAATTGTAATAGAGTTGTGTATGTTGAATTTTGAGGGGTGTAGATAACATCTGTTGCTGAATTTGAGCGTCGAAATTGATCGATAATTAGACATTCATGAAAATTAACGTAGAGATAATTGGAGGAAGCCCCCAAGATTAAAAGGTTTGCTAAAAATATTAAGAATGAAATATTACAAGGACGTTCCATCTTGATTAATGATAAAGTTGGGAGCCAAACACCTTCCTATTTATAGATGCTGACAATAGTGTTGAAAGAATTCGGTCTAATCGAGTGAACAATATAAATGGGTAAAGTTGCTTTCAGCAGAAATCGAACCCAGGATATGTGGACGAAAACCTTTAGACTCTGATACAGTACCATGAAATAATTTCATCTCATCTAAAAGTCCAAACTTATAGAGAGTTTGAGAATTAATTTTGTATATTATATTAATTCCTAATAAGTGTCCAATTGTTTATCATCAACCCATTTTTTTTTTTTTTTTATGATCAACCCATTTATATGCATTGACTTGAAAACTAGGTTAGCTTATGATCAATCCAATTATATGCATTGGATTTTTATATATATACTTGGTGCAAATTAATATAAATATATCTAAATTTTCATATCGAACATAGATAAGTCATAAGTGTTACTTTGTGGGAAAATTGCACTTTTAGTCCTGTAGGAATTTTTCAAAATCACTTTCGGTCCTGAGGTTTGTAAATGGTCCTGTTTATTGCGGATTTGGTCCTGTAAGATTGTTTTTGGATGGAAATCGTTAGTTTTTTTTATGGAAACCGTTAATTGACCAAAGAATATTCCTAAAAAAGTAATTATAATTAAAAAATATTTTTAAAACTAATAATAAATTATACTTATATAATTACAAAATAAATAAATTCAATACAGTATAATTTAGAATATTAATTTTTTTACTAGATGAAATATTATTTATAGAATCTAAATATTTTTTTTTAATTCAAGAATTTGAATATAATTAAAAAATCACTAAAAACATAATGTAATTTAAATAAGTTTTGAAGAAATTTCTTGTATTAAAACTGAAATATACAAAAAAAAAATACAAATTTGAAAGTAATTTGAATCTACAAAAAAAATCAAATTGAAAAATATACAAATTATATTCAAATATAATCTCCAAATTTAAATTAATTTTTAACTCCATATAATTTTAATATAATTTGAGAAAAAAAAATCAAAATCGAGTCAAATACTTTTTTTTATTTTTTGCATTGATTTGAGACATTGTTTCAGATTTAATTGAATAATTTAATTTTAATATTATATATAATTGATTGAATTTTTAGATCATAAATTTTTTTTTAAGTGAATTTATCGATTTTAAATAATTATTTAAATAAATTGTTAAAATACATTTGATAGTTTTATAATTTTAGTGACATTACCAAAATTTTAATTTAATATTAGGCATCTGGGTGTGTTTTAAGAGATGCGTGACTAAAAGTGTATGAAAAAAGATTGAAAGTGATTTAGTCTCATTCTTACATGACCAAAAATGTATGAAAAAGGACCGAAAGTGATTTAACCTCATTCTTACAGGACCAAAAGTGCAATTTTCCCAAACATTGTATATGTTGCCCTGTAAGTCAACCCAAATCCTCCTTCCGTCGCTGATGGGGACTTTTCAAGATTAAATTAACATCGCATGCATATATAATACATAAAGAAGACAATTAATCAATCTCTACACGAAACTAATGACGTGAATAATTCGTAATTATATACGTGAGGAACACGAAATTTTCTTTCTCCCAGCATAATTAACTACGATTTGTCCCAGTTGCGTGAATAAAGTGATTAGATTGGAGTTGCGTCCGTAAAAATATTCATTATCATTAAGTATGAAATGGAAAGCTCGTCCACATTAGGAATTAATATACAAAAATTAATTCCCCACGTCTCTAAAAGTTCGAACTTTTATATCAGAGCCTCAGACAAACGACTTGAGTTCGATTAAGTAACTCCACTCATTTAAATTGTCCACCCGATGGGCCTCCTTCCCAAAGGGTAAGAGGTGATAATCCGACTCAATATTAAAAATTAATTAATTACAAGTTCGAACTTTTAGATGTGATAAAATTCTTTTAGATTTTCTATAACAAGTATACGCGGTTCTTTTTCCGGAGTTTTGATTTCATATAGTACTTTTTTATGAAAGAATTGAAAGTCAAGACTATATATATATATATATATATATATATATATATATATATATACAGACCAATTAGTGTTAATCCAATGGGTTACATTATTCTAAACTCTTCATGTAACAATTTACAATATCATTTTAATATGATATATAACATAAAATAAGATATGATCGATCATTTAAAATTATGATATCTCGAACGTCCTAAACAAGTATGAATATAATGTTGAGGCAATTACCACATGTACATTTTATGAAGGGAATAAATTATAAATACATTTAAAGTCACTTTATAAGACCCTTAAACAATTTAAAACAAAAATTATAGTTAAAACAATTAGTCACTATTTTATTTGGATACCCTATAATGCCCTTTCCGTATAAAAAAAATAGAATTAATTCAATAGCTCCCTAAATCCATCAATTTTAGTAATTGCGAATTGAAATGTTTGACATTTCTTTTACAATCAGTTACCAAATTTACATAGAATCTCGATTGAAGCTGCAGATCGTGGGAATCAATGCATCGTCGACGTTAATCCTCTGATTTTTGCCTTCCATTTCCATATCATAGGTATTTCAATATTTAGAGATTAATTAGGGTTAAGATTCTACTGATATCATACCAATAGTAAAAAATTGCCCTTATTATGTGTTTTCGAGCATTTCAGTTTTTGTATACTTTCTTTTCCCCAGAAATGGAGAGTCCTCTAATTCTGAAAATCGATTTCGATGGTAGATGCAAGCTTGTCCGGATAAATGTTGAAACAACATACCAGAGCATAACAAACGTAATCAACTACAAATGACCCAATTATCAGAAGGTAATTACTCGATTATGTATTCAGTTGGGTGTGTCAAGAACTGTTATTTAGAGTCTGATAGCGATGTAAGTGGTATGATAGAATTCTGCACTTTATATTCGGAAAATATGGTTTTTATATCCATTGTAGTATTCCAAATTTCGACATATGCCCTGCTGAGCGTAAAAAGTCATATTTGTCTGACCATTGGGGAGATATAATGGTCGTTGGAGCAATATTCGCTAGGGGAGCACCGAAATTTAGAATTGATTAAGTACTCAATTAAGTTTAAATTCCAGTTTACATTCATTAAGAATTGTCCCAAATATGCGTATGTTGTTTGCTCTGAAAAACAGACAGCGAATTGTCAGTGGTTCATAAAAGCTAAGAAAACTCCTACAAAAGTTGGTTTTATCGTTTCTAAGGCTAATCTAAACCACATCTGTGTAGGAAAGATTTTACTAAAATATAAAAATCGATTCGGGACAAAGGTTATTAAGGATCTGATAGTGCAGCGTGTTAAAAGCAACCCGTCGATTAGTGGTGTCAACATAATTTAGGACATAAAAAAAGGATTATGGATTGGATATTTAATATTATCAGGCATGGCGTGGAAGAGGCTGCACAGGATAATATATTTGGAAGTTACGATGATTCGTACGATCCAACTGCGTTGGTACGGAGAAGCTGTTAAGCGGACTAACCCAGGTAGCCTCTTTGATCTGGAAAAGGATAACATCAACAATCACTTTGAACGCTTGTTCATTTCGTTCTATGCATGTAAGGAAGGGTTTAAAATATGTAGGCCGGTGTTGTTTATAGATGGAACTTTCATGAAAGGCAGGTCGAAAGGAGTGCTGCTTGCTGCTACAGCTAAAGACGGAGATAACGGTAACATACATTACACATAATCTCAGTTTTATATAATAAATTAAGTGAATATTCATTACATATTTTATGAGTTGTGTTCATTTTATAAATTCATTGATTGGTTATTTCCATAAAATAGTAGATGATTTTAGCTATTAATTTAGTTATTTAATTGAATAATTTGGTAGTTCTGAAAAAAACTTCATTTTTAAAATTTTTATTTTAATAAGCAGTGCTCATTATATCAATCGAATTGTTAGTTATTTCGTGTTTTATGAATTGGTGTGGAAGCTCTATCCTAACATTCAACCAATTTTATTTTTTTGTTTGATTTAGGTCTGTTTTCGGTTGCTTTCGCTATTGTATCTGTTGAAAACAGGGATAATTGGGCATGGTTTCTAAGAAAGATCAAGGACAATATCCATCATGATAAACAAATCATATACATTTCAGACAGAAACACAAGACTAATGTCAGCGTTCTATGACGTATGGGAACGACCCGCCGACTTCTACTGTTTGTACCATCTTCTAACTAACCTTAAGGGAAGGGAAGGTATGGAGGAGGATGGAACACTTAGCATCACGAGAATATGGCAGATCTTTTCAAGCAGTGTGCTTATGTTCCAACGAGCTGCATATTCAATGAAAAACTCGTGAAGTTCAAAAAGGTTGGGGGTAGAATTGCAGAGGATTGGTTGCAAGATATCCCATATTCAAAATAGGTTGTATATCATTCACCGCATATAAAAAGGTACGGCGAGATGACGTCGAATGCAGCAGAGTCGTTTAACTCTTGGATTTGGGATGCTAGAGCTCTTCCAATTACATATATGATTGACGTTATTAGGAAACAAATCTCTATATAGTTTGTTGAGACGCGTCTAGATAGCCAAACCTGGACAGGTATGTTAGTACCTAGTAAAGAGCAAGCGTGGAACGAAATGTCCAATATCAGTGCTTCTTGGATAGTCTCGATATACCCAAACGATCAGTTTGAGGTAGCGTCTAAGACTTCAGTTACGGTTGACTTGGAGTACAATATTTGCACATATTTTCAATGGTAAATCAAGGGTTTCCCTTGTGAGCATGCAATGGCGGTTATTAAGAAGCATTGCAACTCTATATCTGAAGTCGTCGATGAGTGCTTCCTTACCTCAAGCTATCGTGAGTGCTACAAAGTTGATCTCGCTCCAGTTCCAGATACAGAGAGGTTCGGATTCAAGTCCAGCTCAAATTGTGATAAAGTTCTTCCACCCATTCTAAAGAAACTACCAGGTCACCCAAAACAGAAAAGGATAACGTCATATGGAGAATTCCGTCGAGTTAAGGCTACAATATGCAACAAGTGTGGAAAGAAAGGCAGACACGACCCGTTAACGTGTCCGCACGTGTTCGGCACATATATGACAAATCTAGATGACTAGATTTAGTTCGATTATATTTGAATAATAACACAATTGTTTTAATCCCACCATTTTCTACTAATTAGACAATAGTATTTACTTTAATATATGAATAATAACACAGGTGTTTTACTTTAATATTTTGTTATTTTTCTGCTGGTTGTATTTCATTTAACAATATATATTATCACAAGTTAAATGTTGAATCATGATATTATTTAGATATACCGGACTGCTGTCCAGACTTGTATTTTGTTATATTTATCAAAACTTATGAGGTCTCTGTAAGGAATTAGTTAATATACCATTTAAACAAATCATGGATTTATACAAATATATCCTTTATTCAACTACACCATATACATTTTATATTTTTTAACGTAGGTTTCAGTTAATCTGATAAATAATATGCTTAAGATATTATACGCCTATCAATAAAGTTTTAATAAATTTTATTAAATATCCTGTCAATGCCCCATAATTTAATCATACATTAATTAAGGATAAATTTGTATATTTTTCTGAATACACTATTTATTTATACACTTATAATCACAAAAACATCATATACAAACACATAAATGCTTACAACTTACGTTTATTATATTTTTTTTATTCGGCATATAGTATTATTAGAGTAGAATGCCAATTATATTAAACCATAATTTAACCAATATTTAGTAAGAAACTTACAAAAAATTTACTATTAATCTATTAAATTCATCATTTCAGTAAGAAACCATTGTGTATTTAAGACACAAGTGCAATAATAAACAATCAGGTGCGTAAAGTTGCCACCGGAGATACAAGGCTTTGAATATACTTATAGGTATGAGCAGTACAAATCACTGAATCAACTTCTTCTATTATTCCCTCTTTTCTTGTTGTAAGATCGTATGAGTAGAACGAACCTGCTGGATCAGTTCTGAACATAATCTTTTTCTGTTTCTTGTTAATGAAGTGTATAGACACGAGTTTATAATTAATGGGTAGCATTCCAACTTTAGAAATAGTAAACTTATTCCAAGTTGATCCACTAATTGAATACGAGAGCACATGCATTTCAAAATAATATTTTCTCGCACCAAAATTATCAACTATGTTTCTATCCCCATATACGGCTAGGTTATTGTCATCTAATGCATCGACAACTAACGACCATCCTTCACATTCATAATCAGGTAATGTAATCAACCAATAACTCTTATCACTATAGTCAAAAGTTGCAATTGCATAAACCCCATATCCTTCATAAATCTTCCAATGAAGAACCCCACCAACGAAATGTGCATTGCATGAAGGTAGATGTTTGTATGGAAATGAATATAGTGAAAACCAGGTGTTTAAATTCCTAGAGTACAAATTTACTACACTTTGAAAAGAACCATACGACTAAAATCTTGTGAATCTCATTATTAAATAATCATTTGTATCAACATCATAACCCAAACCAAAGAATACCAATGCGTTTTTTAAACCACTGGGAAATTTTATATGAGGGGTAGGTATTATTAAGGATAGCTTTGTAATTGGATTCACCAACGAATAAATATCATGTACGTCACAGAATAAAACTAACCCATTATAGCTTCCAAGCACTTCATAACCCTCATCAGCTACAATCTCCGAACGTCGATACTTTTCAACACCATTGACTATGTTGGATACGTAGCAAACTGGAGGATATGCAACCCTATTTTTATGAATCAAGGAAAACATATTTGCTGATTTCATTTTATTTAAATGATTTTCAACAAATAAACTAGAACATATTAAACCATCCCATCCTTTTGAAACACATCTGAATTTTTGTATATCCCTCGCTGGAATTCGTTCCAAAATATCCGTTGTTAATTCATCGGGAATGATGTCTATGAGCCTGGTCATAATAATTTTCAACCCGATATTTAAGACAAGGATGAACGTGTTGCATATTGCCTAGAGAATGTGAAATATATATACTCAACTGCAAATAATGACTATTAATGATAATTATTAAATATTATTTACAACATTAAATTCAAACTTATTAGTCGAATAACGGTCGAGTTGCATATTAATACATGCATTCTTATAGAGTGACTCTAAATGTATTTATTCCATTTTATTATTTCACAATCTAATTATCAATATATATTAATCTAATTTGTTAATAGTTCTTGTAAATTATATCCTTTCATATATTTTAATACATATCAAACTGACATAATAAACAGTTACAAAAAGAATAAAAAAAAATATGTATTTACTGATTCGACGTTTCAAATCAAAAAGCTTGAAGGTGAAGCGTCTATTCATATTATCAAACTAAACACCAAAGGTCACAAACTTTAATTAGTATTAAATAGAGTTAAATCGGCCAGTATATTCGAAAATCTAAAACATCAATCTTTCTACTTCAACATTAATTTCATTTGTTAGTCCAGATTCGAACAACAGATTTAACAAAATGGGAGAAATAATTCCAGAAGATGTATCAATTGAGATCCTTGATCAACTACTTCCCAAAACCCTAATCAAATTCAAATGTGTTTCCCATATGTGGGAAACTTTGATTTCCTCGGATGAATTTTTTCAACGGTACCTCCGGAGGATGAAACGGGAGAATAGATTTTCAATCCTGTATCAAGTCAGGGAGGCAAACCCGCCTATATGTTATGGGTTCGTCTCCCTTGCAGTTCCATCGTATCGAAGGTTCGTGCGATCTGGAGATGAAGACTATGAAATACTTGGGACGTACAATGGGTTAGTGCTCTTTTGTAACACTGATGATCAACATTCTCTGGTTAATCCATCTATAAATGAAACATTTATTATTCGAAATGATCCTATTTCAATACCTCCTTCATTTCGCGAAGCATGGGTTTATTTTTGTTTAGGCTTTGACAGTGAATGTAATGATTTTAAAATATTAAGAATATCTAGATTTTGGTCTGTAGATGGCTATCAGTATGAGGTGAAGTTATATTCTTGTAATTCAAATGTTTGGTCATTTGTTCCACCATATCCGTACGAAAACCCCCTATTGCAAACGGGTTTTATGTTGGTGGTCGATTTCACTGGCAAGTTAAATTTGATAAGGGAGTATATAAACTGGCATAATTTGAAATGAAGCACTCTGCTTATGAATTGATAGATCTTCCTGAGTTTATACTCCCAACATGGCACTACAAGAAATCACACTTTACATGACGATTTTTTTTGTGACGACTCAAAATTCGTCACAATATGTTAGTCAAAGGTGACAAATTTAATTTTCGTCGCTTAATAATTAGAATCCGTGACAATTTTTTATTTAGTCACCAATAATAATTTTATTCGCGACGAAATTTTATTTTATCACCAATAATAAAAATGTTCGTCACTAATTTAAAAAATTCTTGACGACATTAAGAAATTTGTCACTAAAAACTTTGGTGACAAAATTTATAATAATTGGTGACGATGTGTTATGTCACGAAAAATAATATTTTCATGACGATACAATATTTTGTCAATAATTATTCAAAATAATTAGTGACCCAATTATTTCGTCACAATATTATTTGGTGACAAAATTCGTTCTAATTATTGACGATCATATTAGTCACATAATATAATATATTCATGACAAGATTATATTTCGTCATTAATTGTTCGGAATAATTAGTGACATATTCTTTCATCACCAATATTTATATATAGTGACGATTAATATTCATTTGTCACTTTTCACACAAGAAAGTCATAAATTTAATAATTTTTTGTGACACGTTAATTTCATCCTTATTTGTTACACAAATGTGACAAATTTAAATTTAGTCATTAAAAATTATATTTTTGACAAATGTTTTTGTTGTCGTTATTAATATTTTTTTTGTCATGAATTAGTATATTTAATGTATTCGTCACAAAATTAAACAATGTATTCATGCAATCAATAAAAGGTTAAGAAGTTCAAACTTTTGACATCTAAAGTATATGAGAGACTCATACCATCTAAAGCTAGATACAGTAATAGTTTAACTTTTAAAAAAAAAAAAAACAAATTGTTTAGATTTGAACATTACACCTCTTATATAATATTTATGTTTACCAACTAAACCAATCTATAAAACTTTTATTGTTTTGAATATCAATTTTATTTAACACGTCTTTATATTAAAACTAGTGTAAGACCCGCGTACTACGCGGGATTGAAATAATGTTATTCATACTACTTTATCTACACCCTCCCACCATCACTTATTTACTCACTTTGTCATTCACTTTATTCATAAACAATCATTTATTTACAAATGGACCCCACAAATCCACAATACCCCATCATAATCTCAACTTATCTACTTTATTAATAAACTAATCAATATTCATTAAAACTCATGCCCGAATAAGTGGGCATAATAAAATTGAATGGAGGGAGTATATTTTATTAATTTTTAATAATTATAATAATTTTTAACCTAATTTAATTTTATTAGAATATTTTTTTTAATTCAATTTTCTTTTTTCAATTTTTTTATTCAAAATTATTTAAACTATTTTATTCAGTTTATTTATATTTTATTCCAGTTAGTTTTACTCAAATTTTTAAATCATGGTCATTCTATAAAAAAACATAATCCAAAAAAAAAAAATCGATAACAAAATTTAAAAAAAAAAAAAATTCAATTCACTCTCTAAAAAACAACCCTCATCTATTCCTTTTCTTCATCAATTAACATCAACTTCTTATTCGTTGACATTTGAAAATCCTTATCAATGTTGTCACCAATGGAAAACTCATCTTCATTGTGTAGATTTCAATGCTCTCGAAATTCTGAATTTATGTATGTGAAATCATCTTATTTATAATGTGAAATTTATGTAAGTTGATATATTTGAATCCTTAATAATATTTGCAATCGCATAAAATTTATATTTGAATATTATTAATATTAATATTAAATTTATTTAGATATTATTAATATATTATATTATATTAAAATTAAATTTATTTAGATATTATTAAGATAAGATTGAATTTATTTAAGTTAGATTGGAGTAATTTTAGGAAAAAAAAATCAAATATTAGTTGGAGTAATTTTAGGAATAAGATTAAGATTAAATTTATTTAAATATTATTAAAATAGATTAAATGGGAAAAAAAATCAAATCTTATTGTTGGAGTAATTTTAGGAATAAAATTAAAATTAAATTTATTTATATATTATTAAGATAGATTAAATTTATTTAAGTTAGATTTATAAAAATTAAAGTTAAAATACATCGTGCATATTAAATTTTTGGATTTATAAAAAATCAAATTTTATTGTTGGAGTAATTTTAGAAATAAGATTAAAATTAAATTTGTTTAGATATTATTAAGATAGATTTATTTAAATATTATTAAGATACATTTGGTTGGAATTATAAAATATTATTGTTTGTTGGAGTAATTTTAGGGAAAAAAAAATTCAAATCTTATTGTTGGAGTAATTTTAGGAATAAGATTAAAATTAAATTTATTTAAATATTATTAATGTTTTTATTTATTTTATTTTAATGTTTCAAAAACAACCAATTTACTCCAAAGGAATTCTAATTTATAGGAAATAGGTATATTTTTGTTCGATTAATTTTAGGAAAAGGATTATGATAATTAAGATGGATTTGTTGGATTTAAAAAAGTAAAAAGATCGAAATATCAAATTTTATATTTATTGTTGGAGTATTTAAATATTATTAAGATAGATAAGATTAAATTTATTAAATTTATAGACGATGGTTGGAATTATAAAATATTATTGTTTGTTGGAGTAATTTTAGGGAAAAAAAAATCAAATCTTATTGTATTGTTGGAGTAATTTTAGGAATAAGATTAAAATTAAATTTATTTAAATATTATTAAGATAGATTAAATAGGAAAAAAATTAAATCTAAATTTTTGGAATCTTCAATAAATTGATTATAATCAATGGATGAGATAAAAAATAAAATTGAGAATGAATGAGAAATTAGGAATTTTGAGAAGAGATTAGGGATTTATATAACTAAGAAGAAATATACATAAATTTAATCTTATTCACAATCTTCAAAGTCAAAATCTCACAACATAAATTACAAAAAATTTCAAATGTAAAAAGAAATATACATAAATTACAAAAATCTTCAATCTTCAAAATTTCTTCACAATCTTCAAAGTCACAATCTCACAATCTTTAAATATCATTGAGTAGACGAAGGGTTGGATTTCTATTTCTTCACAATCTTCAAAGTCACATGATATCATTGAGTAGACTAAAGACAAATTGTTGGATTTCTATTGAGTAGACAATCTTCAAATTTTCAAAATCCAATGGATATCTATTGAGTAGACAATCTTCAAATTTTCAAAATCCAAAATCTTCAATAAATTGATTATAATCAATGGATGAGATAAAAAATAAAATTGAGAATGAATGAGAAATTAAGAATTTTGAGAAGAGATGAGAGATTTATATAGGAAATAAGATTAAGAATGTAGGGTCAAGATTAAGTTTTAAAATGAATGGATGAGATTAAAAGAAAAGTGTAGAATGAATTAGAATTCAGGGATTTTGAAATAGAGTGATTTGAGAAGAAAGAGATTGAGATAGACCAATGAATAAGCGACACGTGGCTGTAAAAAAATGTTTGCAAATATATATAATAAAGATATTAAAATAATTATCTAATATATTTCAATCCAATAGTATAAATAATTTTAAACAATAAATTTTCATAAAATATTATTTAAATAAAAAAACTCATGTAACACGCTATATCTACACTAGTTCAAAAATGTTAGACACACTTACCTACTAAGCTTTCTTTAAATTCACATACCTAATAAGCTACAGAATATTTATATTGAACCTTTAAAGTTTTGTATTTTTATTTATAAAGTATATTGAACATTTAAAGTTTTGTATTTTTATTTATAAAGTATATTAAAACTAAAATAACTATAGCTTAAAAAAAAGAGTTACCCAGGAAAATTTATATATAATGCAACACTTATTAAAGAATTTGTAACATTTTCAATCCTCATATATGCTACTTTTAAAATTCATTAATTATATATATATATATATATATATATATATTCAATGGAAGATATAAAAAATTATCCTCCATTATGAGCAAATCACCAAGAATCCATAAAAGAAATTGAACACGTATTGAACATAACCTAAAACTTACCCAATCATTATGAAAATTCAAAACTCTGTAATAAAATTACAAAATTTACAAAATTACCAAAACTGATTAACCAAATTCGAAATTGAGAAACGCTAGAAACAAATTCGACTGAATTTGAAGTAGCATAAAAAGCTAATACTCGCACAGAGTGATAAAGAAACCAAGATTGAAGAACTCTTGATATATAAAGGCGCACACATAAACATGTTTTGTATGCACCGATGAACTAAAAATATAACATGTCGTATATTTTAACAAGTGCAATATTTGTACATGACCAAAACCTATATCCAAATTCTAAAGTTTCACCACTCCTAGAAACCCGTCTGCGGAGCCGGGAGCAACAAAGAAAGCAAGAAGAGTTAGTAAAAGCTTTTGCATTCACTTGTAAAATCAAAACACAGGTTGATGATCCAAGAACCAAATTCCTAGAACACACAAAATTAGTAATTCAAACAATTGTAGGATGATACAAATTTTCAAAATCACTCCAGTAAAAGAAAAGAGAAGCAATGAGGTAGAGAGAAAGAACTTACAGAAGGTTTTAAATAATTAACGGGTTTTAAAAAAGTTGATGTCTACTTTCTCTCTTTCTCTTTTCAATAGTTTTTCTTCCTCTTCTTTATATTTGCGAGCTTCTTGCTCCTTGAAATACAAAGAGTTGGAGAGCAAACCAAGCAAAAATAATAAATATATACACAAAAATTTCTAACATGCTATGGAAGCCTCATCTGGAGTATGGAACACGGTAGGAAACTACAGATGACCCCACCAACAAATTAAGAATTGGTCTAAAATAGAGGGAGAAATAATTTGGAATATCTATAGGGTTCATAGACTACAATATTATTCAAGCAAATGCCAATTTACGACTAATTCCCCCAACATCTTGCTGCATTATTGAATGACGAGAAGCTAATATTACTAATATGTCTTTATGAACAAGCAATAAGCATATACAATTTTAACCTTCAAGAGAAGATGGGAAGAAATTTAAATATCTCCAACAACTTTGACTTAATTCTTGTTGCTTCTACTTAATCTCTTCTGGATAAAATGCAAGAGTAGAGAGCGACTGAGCTAACATTCAGAATTTGAATAAAACACTTATTTCATTCAAGCAAAGAGCAACAACATAAATGCCTTACATTATGGGAGTTCAACTATTAGGACAATTACTCCATGACTTTTCAGAGAGAATTAGACAAACATATTTTGAATATATAAGAGCATCTCCAATGGGAGGAAGGAATCCCATGTGGAGTCATACCCCTTTCTATAAAATGAGGAAGGTATGATTGTGGGTTTGATGATGTGGCAAAGGAAGGGGGAATGAGGAAGGAGTAATGCTTCCTGGGAAGGAAAAAAAATTGGAAGAGAAGTGAGAGTGGAGGAAATGGAGGTGGCTTTCACTTGAGGAGAGAGAAATAGATTGCTTTGGTGTGTGAGAGTCACTCTCCCCTCTCGTGTGAGGTGTTTGCGACCCTTCCACATAATTTTTTATTTTATTTTTTAAAATTAGACAATATATGTTTTTTATTTTTAAATTTTAATTAGAGAATATAAATACATGGTTTATGATTCAGATTTCATTTTATCTACACTTTTTTTTATTATTATTTTTTACATTTTCAAATAAGATTGACTATTAAACCACATTATAATAAATTAAAAATAATAATTAAACCAACAGTAAAAAAAAAAGGGACTATCACATTTCATTTTATCCTAATTATTTCATTTTATCACATCTTATATCGTATTACTTATTATATTTTCAATAAAATTTGTTAAATTATTTTAACAATATTTATTTTTGTATAATTTAAATATTATATTTAATTAAAGAATAAAATTATAAATTAAATAAATACTCCGTAATAAGTAAAGATGATGAAAATAAATATATAATTTGATGGTGGGACCATGAATAATTATTTTTTGGGAAGGAAACATTGTGGAGGAAGGAGTATTTTAAAGGAAGAGGTAGGAAACTTTTGAGGTGGCACACATGTGGCATATATGTGGCAAATTCATACCTCCAAATTCATACCTTGCATTTGAGATGCTCTTAGAAACACAAAAACATAAAGAGCAAGTATAATAAATCAATATAATGATCTGCCTATATTTTCACTTGAACCTAGTCCCTCAACTATCCCTTAGTTTCATTACTGGGATTATCCGACGACAATCAGTTGAATTTTGCAAAACAGAGATTGCAGAGCATTCCCAAACCCATCAAATCCTGATCCATATTATTTTCCATGGGAGATGACCCAATAAAAAAGTTGTTCAACAACATATCATTCATCGTCATTTGCTTTCATGCTTAGCCTTCGTATGAGATTGTAGAGCATTCCCATAAGGGAAAGTTCTGAAATACAACAAAAAAAAAATAAGCTTCTTGCAACAAAATACTAGTTAAGTGAAGAGAATACATGGCTTGATTGTAAACATACTTGCTACATAATTTGCATGACAGTTGGAGACTTTTGTGATTTTCAACTAATCACCATAACATGGAAACGTTAATTAATCTAAGAATTAGCATAATCAGCATAAACAGCTGGATAAATAGGAACTTATGCAATAATCCAAGAATTATCGGACTCAGAAGAATTAGTAAGAATCAAAGAATTAACCTATTCAATAATTAGTAGAAACATTATTTTAATTTCAAATCACAAACGTATAAATCACCTAATTAGAAAAGCTAGGTGTTTGAGATGAGAGACAGGCTAAGATTCAAACGTATAAATCACTAAATTACAACCGTCGACAGTTTCTTGACGACGAAGATCGAACATCACCTGTGAGAACTAAGGGCGCGCGACCGGCAGAGGGCTGGGCACCGGCAGAGGGCTGGGCACCGGAAGAGGGTGGGGAGAGGACGGCGCAACCGCAAGAACGTCTATGAAAAAAAAGGGTGGGCGTCTCAGTGGAACCCCCAGGCGCGATCCTTCAATAACGTCAACGCCGATTCAACAGTCCCACCATAAATTGAGATATGAATACAAATTACAGAAAACGTTGGTGGTAGGCGAAAGATCAGCACGAGACACATCGATAGAAAAGGGTTCTACAAATTAGGTGTTGTGAATTAGGAATTTTGAATGATCGTTTTTGCAAAATATTTGAGATTTATGATCAGGAATTTAGGTTTCCCTCAACACTTACCGCCTTCCTCAAATCCTTTTCTCATAGCGCGCGTTTTTTTTCTTAGAGCGTCAATTTTTTCTGGATATATATTTAGTGATAAATTTGTTTTATTTTTAAATTGTTTTCTTACAAAAGCATATAGAGTATTATAATTTTGTTTGAGAATATTTTGTGTTTTTAATAACATAGTTATGATCTTGTAAAAAAAAAGAGCATACTTATGATAATACGAGATTATATGCGTGCACAGTTTATAATAAAATTAATATTGTGTAATAATTTTAATGATTATTTTTTAAATTTAACGATAATAAATTAAAATTTTCTCAGGTACTGTAATATTTTAATTAGAATATTAATTTACGAGTTGGAACATTGAGGAAGTGATTATTTAACACATTAATCACTAGGTGATGTACACACGAACAATTATCTAACACATTAATCACTAGGTGATATACACAATTAAACGTTTGATGGAACATTGAGAAAGTTGTCTAGTTGTTTGATCACAACTCTTATTTTATAAATGTATAGTAAAGCATTGAAATTCCAAACTACTAACACATAGTTTCTTAAAAATGGAAAAAAATCGATTGAATTGACGGTTCACAAATGTAACCAAAATCGGTAGTAGGCTAGTTTGATTTTGGTTCCAAAATTTTGTTTGATAGAAAATACTAGTTCAAAATGGAAAATAAGTGCAGCGATCTGCGAAACGTTGAAATTTAAATGTAGGAAAACATACGGTCAGTGAATCGACACTCAATCGTTGAACTAAGATCAACGTACTTCGTTTCGTTGGCCTCATATCACCGTAAATAACCTAGATAACTGAAAATAACTGAAAATTACATTACAGTGAAACCTATTAGTGAACTAACATTAACATGCTTAGCTTCGTTGGTCTCATATCACCATATACTTCATAGAGTATAAATTATTATACTTCATACTCATAACCGTTATATTTCGTATTTGTAATTTATAATTGTTCAGAGTTATCTGTAATAATTATACCTCTTGTCTAACATTTTACAATTTACAATTATGCTTTTGACAGTAATCACTAACATTTCAACCGAAGACCAAATTACACATTTCAGCATGGCTCCACATACATTTGACAAGTAAATCTTCACAATCATACAAATCACTTAATTGTTATAGTTGATTTTTTTCTTCTTACTAATAAATCTAAATAACATTTAGGGTCATATTAAATTGACACCTACCCTCTCAACACAAATTCTCTTGTATTTTATCAAAAGTTGATCCAAATTTCTAATCAATTTAAATTTTTTTTAGCTCTGGTGTCAAATTCGGTAACACTAATTTGTATGATGCAATTAAATTTTAATTTTAATATGAAGATTAAAAATTTAATTGAAAAATCACTTAAATTCTAATTACGCACCAGAATTGCCATTGAAATAAGGCAATGCCCAAATTTAAAAAAATATATTATGCCAATAAAGTAAAATATGCATAAAAAAAGTAAATTAAAATATGGGAACCTCCAAAAAAAAGGAAAATTTTGAGAGCCAAATTATTTAAATTGGCGGTCATTCAATATTTTCAAAGTTCAATTGAAAAAATTCCATAAAAATAGAATATGATTAAGGAAAGAATTCCATACCCCTCGTAGCACTAGATTTAAGAAAAAGCCCTCTCCCCTTCCGTTTGATTATCTCACGATTCTCACCCATACTAACATCATAACCTTCTCCATCGCGTGCATCAGCAGAGCATCAGGTAATAGAATATTGTTTTTGTTGGTCCTGAAAGGAGTATATGACAAGTGTATGGGGGGGAATACACTTGTATGCAAATTCTTTTCTAACTTGATCAAACCAGAGCTCAGCAAGGTTGTCTTGGACAACTCTGCTGAAGATGATTAACTCTTCTAAGATAATCAATCTACTAAGTACTATTGAGTACTTAGTTGAATAACTATCTAGGGGAGTTATATGTGCGGAATAGTGGTTGGCCCTTTTAGTTTAGACTCCTTTAGATTCTGAAATTACTTAATTAATTCAATACAGTCCAGTTTCAGGGAATTTGTCCAAATCAGTTTTGCACAGTCTTTGAATGTTTATCCTTTGTAAGATCAGTTTTGTGTGCAGTGTTGAATGTATGAAAATACTTTAAATGTAAATCAACACACAAGAGTTTATAGTGGTTCAGAGACTCAAGCTCCTACATCCACTTTCCCTGATTTAACAGGATAATTCCTTCACTCTTGGAATTAACTTGTTTTATAGTGCCAAGGTGCACTTGATCAAGAACACCACTCCTAAGTGAATTGATCCCTAGGATGTCTAGAGTCCTAGTACCCTCTTCTCAACTCAGAACTGAACTGTTCTTCTCTCAACAGTCAGCTCCTACCACTTCTACTACTACAACCTTCTCACTTTCACTCTTGAAAGATATGAGGATTGAAGTAAGGTTCCAACTAATGAGATATCCTTTACAATGAAGATCAGTGTATAAGGATAGGATATCTCTCTAAGTTTGTGTATGGATATAAAATGTAGTACAGCTTAGATGAAGTGTTTGAAGACTAAGATAGTCTTTGAAAGCTATGAAAGCACTCTAGCTTATAAGAACTTAAGATTATAGGTGCTTTTATGAGGTTGAAGTTGGATTCTGTTGAGGTGCTTTCAAATGGTCTACACACTTCTGTATTTATAGACAAATGAAGGATTTGCCCGTTGGAGAGGCAACCTCAAATGTCCATAAATGTCTTCTTTCAGTTCTTCAACTTAGAAGACATAATCTTGATAGTGACATGTCCTCATTTGGGAAATAAACGGCTGTTAAGACTTTGTCTTCATTCTGCAGCACTCTTCCCAATGTCTGACTTTCAGATTCTCTTGTTAAGACTTGGACATGGCTTCTGAAGGTTGTTCCATTGATAGGACAACATTCCTCATCATTTGGACAACTCTCCTTATCACTATCAGCAGTCTTGCTTATCAGCAAGGTTGGCTTGCTCTTCTTCAGATGACTTGGCTCATACCCTTTGCTTCACTTCAAAGTGATCTTAGCATGTTGATTTGTAGTTCTTTAGGGTGTGGTTGTCTCTATTTCTTCAGCATAGTTGACCTCAAGCTTGCAGAGCACTTGATCTTGATTTCTTGTACTGAGACAACTCTTCTGGACAACTCTCCTGATCAGTATAGTTGGTCTTCAAAAGACTTAGTGTTGTATCCAGAGTTTGAGCCTTGAGGGGACTTGATCTTGATGGACTTCTAAGCATGTGTTCCCCCTCAAATTGTGCATCTAATCATCTAAGAGCTACCTAACATATTAGCTCCTCATCTAGCCTTTATACTATATGTTCTAACATTTCTAGAACATATTCAATTTGACTTAGGCATGTCTCAGGGGGTTTTAGTATTCAATCAAAACATATCTCATTTTATTCCCAACAATTTCCCCCTTTTTGATGATGCCAAAACCTATACAACTTGTGCAAAAGTGACTTAGCTACACCTATTACATTTATCTTCAGAAGACATGACTAGGGTCAATTATCCTGAAAAGTAATGTGTTAGTGTACTCACCATTCATGTTGCACATAGGTTTCATAGATAGGCATAGAGAGATGAGTGTTTCTTGATTCAAAGTAAATTCAACTATCATTCATTAGAAAGTCATTACAGGCATGTTGATAGTTGAAATTAACATATCAGAGCATGAATCATTAAACACTAAATACATCAGAGCATTTCACTATACAAAATATTTCTAGAATTTTAGAATCAGAGCAAATACTAACAACACTTAGCAGTATTTGGATCAGAGCAAAACATCAGATATCAGAGAATCAAGCTTATATCAGAGCAATCCAAAGCATATCAGAGCAAACAAATTTTCACAGCACACCACATCAACACTCTTGACCATGTTTCAGCATAGTTGATCAATTAAGATAGGTCAGAAGACTTAGCCATTTCAAAGATCATCCTCAGGAGGTGGCAACATCCCATATTGTGCCCACACTCTTCTTTTCAAAGCCATGGCTTCTTGGTTTGTTCCCTTAGGTCCAAGAACCATCTTGTTTAGCTTGAGGATCTCAGTGAATTCTCTCAGAATTTTTGCTTGATCAATCCATCCTTCAAGCTTTGGAGGCATGTAAATGATTGGCTTTGGGGCAGTGAGTTCAAATCTTGCAATGTCAGCAGCTGCAAGCAATTGTTGGTAGAGTTCTCTGTAGTACTCTATCATGAACTCAGCAAAAGTGGAGTTGGCATCCTTTCCATTCCATCTGTCAATGACATAGTAATCATAAACAAACTCCCTTTTTGCTTCCTCCCATGAGTCATTCAGCTGTTTTGGTACCCATTTATCCAAGTGAGGATATTTGGTGTCCATTGGGATCAATAGCTGTGGCTTCATCTTGTTATAGGTTGCTCTCTTCCTTCTTGGCTTCTAGAAGTCTGCTCTTCTCTTATCTCTTGCTCTTTGTGCTTCATCCATCAACTCCATCTTTTCTTGGGCCCTCATCATGGCCAGTTTCTGTTGAGTTTCAGGGTCTTTGCCATACCCTTCATGAAACAGCTTTGATGGATCATTTAGCACCACCACTTTCTTCTTCTTGGATCCTGGTCCAAAGCCTTCTTCATACAACTCCTCTACATCTTCAGAAGCTTTGGGACATCCAGTGGACTTAGTCTCAGTAGACTTTTCTTTTTCAGAAGACTTGTTTTCTTCAGCATTCTTGGGTTCTTCAGCAGTTTTGGCCTTCTTTGAGATAGACTCATCATCAACAACTCTGAATTCAGGTGGAAGATCAAGGCTATTGGGAAAGTCAGTGAATGTTTCAACTTGTCTTTTCTTTCCTTTTGCCCTCTTGATCTTTCTTCTAGTTTGGACACCTTCAGCATCTTTGTCCAATCCAGATACCTCACCACCTGACCTTTGCTGTAACCTCACTCTTTCCTCTTGAGCTGAGGCCATTGAGTTCTTCAAGGCAAGTGCTAACTGCTCTTCTTCATCCAATTCTTCCAAGTTTAGCACTGATGGCTACTTTCCCTTTCCTTCAGGAGCTATGTCCTTACCCTTTCCCCCTTTGACTGGGCTTCCAATAACTAAGGCACCTTTTGCCCTTGCTCTTTCCCTTTCCCCCTTTTTGGCAGCATCAAAACATTCAGGCTTCAATTCACTCATAGTAGATGCCAATAAGGACTGGGCTTGGGTGAGAGACTTCATTTCCTCCAACAGATATACATTCTCATCATGTATATTTTGCATCCTATCACTGCTCAAGCTAAGGAAAGTTAGAACAGGCTTCATTTTCTGTTGAACAACCTCCTCCATGGTTGTCTTTAGAGATGCATCTAGTTGGGCCTTAAGAAGCTCAGTGAGGTTGACCACTGCACCTTCAGCAATGTTGGCCAATACCTCTTGGGAAAATTTTTCTGAGGCTGTTTTCACCATAGCAAGCCTTTGCTCTTCAGCTCTTTGTCTTTGCAGGGCAGTTTTTCTTCCAAGAGCTCTCTTCACCACTGACCTCAAAGTCTTCACATTCCTATTGTGGTTGATTCTTAGCAAAGATTTCTCTTTCTTTACATCCTTTGAAACTGACCTCATGGTGTTTTTAGGTTTGATAACTTCAGTGGAGATGGTTTGCAGACCAGTTTCAACTCCACTGATCCTTGCTTCCAAGGTAGGTAACACCACATCTTCTGAGCCAGTTAGCCTCATTTCTACAGATGCCAAGGTTCTTCCATGCTCATCTAAGGCTCCAGAAGTTTCTGCATGAGCTGTTTGGACTTGATGAGCCAAGGAATCCAATTTATCTGATTGCATCCCAAGCAGAGCTTGTGCTGATCCACTATCAACTTGAATGGGTGCATCTGTTAAGAGTTCATCTGCAAAAATTGATCAAAGGTTATACCTGCAATATCAGACAAATCAAATGAGTCAGTAAACACACAATTGCCTCCCTCAATTTCTTTTTCATAAGACTCTGATACATCAGCAGTCTTCTCCTCATTTTCAACTATTTCTTTTCTCCCTTAAAGGTACAGGCCTCCTCTCATTAATAATTTCCTCACTTTAAGAATAGCCTGTCCTTCCTTACTTATATCACCCTCATTTGGTGGTACACTCACTATCCTAGTGATCACCACCTCTCTATCATCCACTACTCCCTCTGGTTTTTCCACTAACAACTCCTTTTCAACTCCATCACCTAAACCTGCAGCATCTCCACCTTCAACAAGGTTCAAAGATGGCAGTTGTGGGGAGATCACAGTGCTTACATCAACAGCCACTGAGTCATCCTGAATGATTAAGGGCTGATCAGTGTCCAACTCATCTGACACTGAATAGGCCTTAACCAAACCAGCCTCTAAGACAGGAACCTCCACATCTTTAGGCTGTGCCTTGGGTTCAGAAGAACCTTCATTGGCAGATGTGTCTTTGGTTGTGTTACCACCCTTGGTCAACACCTCTGAAGATACAGAGCCTTTCCTATGATAGGTTCTAGGAGGGTTGGAGAGTCTTTCAGATACAGAAGGCTTAGGGAGATTAGCTTGAGGGGTTTCAGGAGGGTTGGGGTTTGAGGGGTTAGAGGGATCATCAGGGGAATCATCATCATTGGAGCTACTTTCAGGGTGTTTGATGCCCTTAGCTTTTCTTTCCCTCTCCTCATTAATCTTATCAGCCACCAGCTTTGCAAACACTTCCTCATCAATGAGAAATCTTGTCTTTGAAACTCCAGCAAAGTGTAGCAACCTGTTCTCCTCCACTTGCCACCAGTTTGCACCCTTATCTTGGATGACTTGTGATATCTCCATCATAGATTTGTCTTTTACATCAACAAGCATCCTTAGATCATGAAATGTCTTCTGAATTCTTGGAAATTCAGCAAGCTGTGGGTACAGACTGTCCACAGTAGCCTTGGCTCCTCCTCTGAGCATACTTTCATAAGTATACTCCTCCTCATCTCCACTTGAATGGGGACTTTGGGTTATAGGGGAGTTGGCTCTGGGTTCCCTTAAAGTGGCTTCAGGAAGGTTTAGTTCAGGAATGTTGGCTTCAGAAGGGTTGGGTGCAATAGAAGGTGCTTCAGTTGCTTTTGAGAGCAATGGATCTGAATGGGCTTTGCTCAGGGGGGTTGGCTCAAAAAGTGCAGCTTCTAATTGCTTTGAATAATTGAGCATAGATGAGTCAAGGGGAGAGTTCAATTTTGTCTCATCAACTACTATATCTGCTAGCACATCTATCCCACTTCTTTGCACACTCCCTTCAGGAGAGTATCTCTTTGTAAGATTTATGGGGGTGATAGGTTGATTGGTTGGGGTTATATGGGTTTCAGGGGAGTTGGGCTCAGGGTTCTGAATTTCAGGGATGTTGGCCTCTATTGGTTGACCTTCAGGGACCTTGGATTCTGGAGTACCAGAACCAGATGAGTTGGTCCTTGACTTGGATTTGGTCCTGCTTTCAGCTCTGCTCTCTCTAAGAGCAAGTTGTAGAGACCTTTCCTCTTGGAGCTCCAACACCTTTTCAGTAGTCTTGGCCCTTCTCTTGCTAGCCCTACTGCTCCCACTCCCTTCATCATCCTTCTCAGGGACAGCCTCCCTGATCCTTTTATCACCCTTAGACTTTTGTCTAGTCTCATTGTATTTCTGTCTCAACTCTTCTGAATGATCAGAAGGCACACTCAATCCTTCTTCAGCAACTTCTTCAATTTCAGTTGAAGCATCTGATTTCTCCTCTGAGGGGATTTGAGACATTTTCCTTGTTTTCACCATTCTGGCCTTTGTCCTCTTCTTCATCTTTGGCTTTTCCTCCACCTTCTCTTCAGCGGGTTTGGCCATTAGCATCCTCCTTTGCTCAGTTTTCTTGCTGAGCTTTCTGAACAGAATCTTTTGGGCTGGGAGGGGCTTTGCAAAGGTTTGCATTTGTGAATAATGGGAGAACTTCTCAATCAGCAAGCTTGCCCTGGTGCAATACTTGAGTTTCCCATCTAGCACAACCTTGTTGTGGGCTCTCACTTTAAACTTGGCCTTTTCCTTCATCATCTCAGACATGATGAAGGTCCTCCAATCAAATCTGATGCCTTTATCACTAGCATCAATTACTGCAGCCATGATTCTGATCCTTGGATGACTGACTTGCTCCAAACTTCCAGTATTGCTCAAGAGACTCTTAGCAACTACCTCAAAGAGGTTGAGAAATTCTGGCTTGAGAGTCTTCTTGTTTTGTGTTGAAGAGATGGGACCTGGAACTATGAGCCATTCTTGTGCTATATCCTCTTCATGATCAGCACCATAAAATTCTGGATTCCTTCCCTCTAAAGGCAATCCAAAAGCTCCTTCAAGATCTTCTGAAGAGAATTTCACTCTATGAAATCTCTCTTCCTCCTCACCCTCTGCAATATATGACAGTCTGGTGGAAACTTCACCATCTTCTGGCTTACCTCTCCACTTAAGAAAGGCAAAGAACTCAGCCATGTAGCTTTCCAGACAAGAGCTTGGCTTCACTTCCATAAACTTTTGAAGACCAGCCCTTCTCAACCATCTCAGGGTTGGAGTGATTTCAGCATCTTCACTTGTGAATGATACTATTGGCTCAAAGTGAAGGCTGTTCTTATTGCTCAAGTAACCAAAATCAAGGTCTAGAGCCTTGTTGGAAAAATCTATGATCATCTCTGGTCTAACTTTGGGAGCCATTGAAAATTACAAAGATGAAAATGAGAGAGTTTTGAAGAAAATGAGCTAGGGTTTCGAATACTTGGGGAAGAAGAGTGTGTGGGGGGGGTTCTTAAGACTTGAGAATATTCTAAAAAGAATGTTTGTCAATGAGTTGGTGAGATTTGTGTATTTTCAACGGTTGTCAAAAATGGAAAACACACTTGGACGGCCAGGATGAATTTCAGGGGAGTTGGCCAGTTTTGATCCGATGGTTAAAAACCAATGTAACAGTGACTTGTTAGTTTTATTCAAAACGTGGAAGGTATTTAATATTAGTTGATGGTTGGGGAGTTTTCGAGATAGATCATGGCTTGAAAAGTGTAATGCAAACAAGAGTTAAATCTTGGCATTTAATGCATGGAAAGTGACCTTTTGGGTGGGGGACAAATTAAATCCCACAGAGATGATATCTGTAATTGGGACAGATATCAAGGTAGACAATGATTACCCAAAATAGGTGCTTATCAAACCAAGAAAATAGTTTGATAGCCAAGACATCTTATCTGACCCTACAAGGACAAGTGTCCTGAAGAGATGTGGACATGAGTCCTGAATATCAATGGACAAGTGTCCTGAGTAATTGTGATCATCTCTTCTGCACTTCAGTAGACTTGTCCAAGTCTACTGAATATCAGTTCAGCTCTTTTACTCCCATTAACTTCAATGAGTTCTACTCGTCCAACTTCCCTGGATCAAGTAAACCCAACTCTACTGATAGCTCCAGAAACCTTGCCTCAGCAAGTGGCTTAGTTAGTACATCAGCTTTTTGATGATCTGTATGGATCTTGACCAACTTTATGTCCTTCTTCTCCACATGATCTCTAATGAAGTGATGCTTGATGTCCACATGTTTGCATCTTGTATGCAAGACAGGATTTTGTGAAATAGTAATGGCACTATTGTTATCACAAAATATTGGCACTTCAGTAGAGTTGACTCTGTAGTCTCTTAGTTGTTGTCTCAACCATAGGATCTGAGCACAACAACTTCCAGCTGCAACATATTCAGCTTCAGTGGTGGAAGTAGCCACTGTGTTTTGCTTCTTGGAGAACCAAGATATGAGCTTGTTGCCTAAGAATTGACAAGTCCCTGAAGTGGACTTTCTATCAATTCTGCAACCTCTATAATCAGCATCTGAGTAGCCAGTTAATTCAATGTTGTCATCAGCAGGATACCAAAGGCCTAAGTTCTCAGTGCCTTTGAGATACCTCAAAATCCTCTTAGCAACCTCAAGATGGCTTTTCTTAGGATTTGCTTGGAACCTTGCACAAACACCTACTGCAAAGGTGATGTCAGGTCTGCTGGCAGTGAGATAGAGGAGTGAACCAATGATTCCTCTATACTCAGTGGAGTTGGTTGAAACACCACTCTCATCAGGATCCATCTTCCAATTTGTGTTCATTGGGATCCTTACTGGCTTGCTAGTAGCACACCCAAACTTCTTGATCATTTCTCTGGTATACTTAGCTTGGTTGATGAAGATTCCTTCTTTTGATTGCTTGACTTGTAGACCCAAAAAGAAGTTCATCAACCCCATCATGGACATCTCAAACTTGATTTGCATAAGCTTGGAGAACTTCTCACACAGCTTTTCATTTGGAGATCCAAAAATTATGTCATCCACATAGATTTGGACAAGCAAGATGTCCTCTCCTTCAGAGATTCTGCAGAGAGTTCTGTCCACAGTTCCCTTGGTAAATCCATGATCCAAGAGGAATTGTGACAGTGTATCATACCAAGCCCTAGGGGCTTGCTTGAGTCCATATAGAGCCTTCTTTAATCTGTAGACTTGATCTCCAATCTCAAATCCTGGTGGTTGCTCCACATAGACTTCTTCCTTCAAGACTCCATTCAGAAAGGCACTCTTGACATCCATTTGGTACACTTTGAACCTCTTGTGGGCTGCATAGGCTAGAAAGAGCCTTATTGCTTCTAGTCTTGCCACAGGTGCAAATGTCTCATCATAGTCAATGCCTTCATGTTGGCAATAGCCTTTTGCCACAAGTCTTGCTTTGTTTCTGACAATCACATCATTTTCATTCTTCTTGTTCTTGAACACCCACTTTGTTCCAATAACATCTTGATGTGAAGGTCTATCCACCAGCTCCCATACTTCATTTATGGTGAATTGATTCAGTTCTTCCTGCATGGCTATGATCCAATTGGCATCTTGAAGTGCTTCCTCAATGTCACTTGGTTCTTGCTCTGACAAGAAACAACAGAAAAGAGCACTTTCACCATGAAATCTCCTAGTTTTGACTCCTATACTTGGGTCACCAAGTATTAGATCAGTAGGATGGTCAGACAACCAGGTCCTTCTTTTTCTGATCTCTTCAGTAGAGTTGTCCTCTACTGAAGTTGAGTCATTTTGATCATAAAATTCAGGAAAGTTTAATGCAGGATCTAATTCAGGATCATAATCAGGGGTGTTGTCCTCAATGTCAGGGACATTGGCATTTTCAACATTTTGAGTTCCCCCTTGATTATTTAATCCATTAACTACCTCAGCAGGAACTGCTTCTTCATTGGTAGTTGTTACCTGGATGTGAACTGGGATTGGATCATTCAGTTCACCATTCCTTTCAGTGGGATTTGCCTCAGGAGAATTGCCTTCAGGGTTGTTGTCCAAAGTGAAGTTTTCAGGTAGGTTGGTTTGGACAACTTCTATGAAATCAGTGTTTTTGTCTTTTAGGCTCAGTCTGGTTGTCCTTTGTGTGATTTCTTCTGATTCCAAGTTCTCATTCCTGAACTCATGAATAGATTCATCAAACACAACATGAGGTGTTTCCTCTACAATAAGGGTTTTCTTGTTGTAGACTCTGAAAGCTCTACTGATTTGAGAGTATCCAAGGAATACTCCTTCATCAGCTTTGCTATCAAAGGCTTTCAGTTGATCTTTCCCATTATTGTGAATAAAACACTTGCAACCAAAAATGTGAAAGTATGACACTTTAGGCAATCTTCCTTTCCAGAGTTCATAGGGGGTTTTGCCTTGCCCCTTAGTGATCAAACATCTGTTCTGAGTATGGCATGCAGTGTTTATAGCTTCAGCCCAAAACCTCTTAGGTAGGTTAGAATCAGCAATTAAAGTTCTAGCAGCTTCTTTTAAAGTTCTGTTTCTTCTCTCTGCAACTCCATTTTGTTGAGGAGTTCTAGCTGTTGAGGTTTCATGAGCTATTCCATTAGATGTGCAATACTCATTGATGTATGAATTAATGAACTCAGTGCCTTTATCAGATCTTATCTTGATAATGCTAAGGCTTTTCTCATTTGACAATCTCTTTAACAGTTCAGGTAGTTTGACTTGAGTTTCCTTCTTATTAAGGAGAAATACTACCCATGTAAACCTAGAGAAGTCATCTACTACAACCAATGTGTATTTTCTACCATTTATGCTTGCAGGGGTAATTGGTCCAAAAAGGTCCATGTGTAGGAGTTCAAGCACCCTTTCAGTAGAGATGACTGGTTTTCCCTTAAATGAGGCTTTGATTTGTTTTCCTTCTTGGCATGGTTTACAAACATGCTCCTTAATGAAAACCTCATTAGGTAGTCCTTTAACTAATGCATTTCTAGCAATCTTGTTCATTGTTTTGAAGTTCAAGTGGTTTAATCTTTTATGCCATAACCAACTTTGTTCACTAGAACTCTTAGCAATGAAGCATGCAGCATCAGTAGACTTGTCCCAGTCTGCAAAGTACACATTTCCTTTCCTAGTTCCAGTCAATAGAGTTTGTTGAGCCTTATCTTTAATTAAGCATTTTCCACTAGAAAACTCAACATTGAAATCTTTATCACAGAATTGACTGATACTTAGGAGATTATATTTGAGACCAGCCACATAAGATACATTGGATACTTTGATGTTACCAATCATCAAAGTACCATAACCTTTTGTTGTTGCTTGTGAGCTGTCTCCAAATGTGACATTTGGGCCTTCTTTTTCAATAAAATCAGTGAGGAGTTCCTTGTTTCCAGTCATGTGCCTTGAACAACCACTGTCAAGGTACCATGCTGACTTTTTGCTCATGCTCCTCTTCTTGTGGCCCATAGGTACCTGCAATTAGATAGGTTTAGGTACCCTTTGAGTTTTGGGTCCTAAGAGGTTAGCTGTACCTTTAGGAACCCAAACTTGCCTAATAACCCTGATTGATTCAAGGTGGCTAAGTTGTCTTCCTCTAGCATCTACATACACTGTCTTTCTCTTAAATGCCTTTGGGAAAGTGTGTGTGAATGTGTTAACTCTGTAAGTTTCAGGAGAGTTGTCAAATCTCCTGAACTTTTGAGTTCTTTGTGCTACTTGAGGGAATCTTTGAGGAAAGGCTTTCTTATGACCAATATCCTTTGGCATGAAGGATTTTGGTTGTCTCATTTTATTTTGCCTTTGAGGATAATTGTTCTTAGGTGTAGTCAGCTGAGACTTTCTCAAAAGAGTTGGCCTAGGCTGATTATACCTTGGATAATTCCTCTGAACATTGTTCAGGAGAGTTGCCCTTCAATTGGGTCTACTCTGCTGACCAATATTCCTCTTATGTTCAGGAGCTTTGGCCATTTCCTTAGGTTTTGGCCTAATCTCCTGAAGCACTTGAGTAGGCAGATCATCCACTTTGCCCTTTCCTTTGTTCAGTGGCTGAATCATTTCATTTTCAGTTTGTGCCACTGACTTAACAAAGATTCTCTTAGTGTTACTCACAGAGGCAACACTAAGACAAGGTGAAGATTCAAATGGATCAAAACCTAATCCACTTCTTTGAGCCATAGGTCTTTGATAACTCTGAATTTCCTCTATTGCTCTAGAGGATTTCTTCAGAGCAGACATCTTTAATTTCAGGCTCTCTTCACTTGTTTTAAGAAAGTCATATTCATGTGAGAGGTTTTCAAACTTGGCATTTAGAATTTTAAATTCAAAATCTTTTCTCTTCTGAGAGAGAAGTTGATCATCAATCTCCTTTTGTTGGTCAACTATCCTGAGATTTGCTTCCTCAAGCTCTCTCAAGACTTGTTGATATATCTCAGTGGACTTGACATCAACAACTCTCTCAGAGTTTTTGGCAAGTTCAATAGCCAATCTTTCATTTTCTCTCACACAATTATCATGAAATTCTTGCAGCATAGTGAAATCTTCCATCAACTTTCCAAGGGAAAGCTTCAAGTTGACTTCACTATTGTTTTGTGAGATAAATGATGGTGAACTAGAAGTAGAGGACAGTCCATCTGAAGAGTTGAAGCTTTCAGCACTATCAGATTCTTCACCAGCTATCATGGCCTTTCTATTGGTGAACTTTCTGTGTCTTTTAGCTTGCCTCTCTCTTCTCTCCTTAGAGCTTAATTCAGGGCAATCATACTAGAAGTGCCCTTTCTTTTTGCAGTTATAGCACAGATCTTCATCATCTTCTTTCTTTGATTCTTCTCTTCTTTTTGATGATGAAGGTTCAGCTCTACTGGACCTTCTCCTATCAGAGTACTTGTCCTCTGATCTCTTCTCTTCAGGCTTTTTGGCTTCAGCCTGATCTTCAGGAGAGTTGTACCTTCTCCTGAATTTGTTGTCCTGGTAGAATTTCTTGTATCTACCAAACCTTGAATTTAGTTTTTCAAACCTTCTAGCCATCAAGGCTAGTTCTTCCTTCATTTCAGTCTTTGAGACTGACTTTGATGATCTTGGAGTGGACTGCATTTCTGGTTCAGCAGCTTTGGCTTTGAATGCCACTCCCTTAGTAGGATTTGATGGTTCCTCAACAGGCTTTCTTCTATTGAGGTCGAACTCATAAGCTTTGAGTTCTGAGAAGATTTGTTGCATGGGCATGGTGGAAAGATCTTTGGTATTTTGCATCATTACAGCATAGACATCCCACTTTTGAGTGAGACTCCTCAAGATCTTCAATCCAACTTCTCTCTTGGCGTAGACCTTGCCCAATGAGTTGATCTCATTCATCACAACAGTGAATCTACCAGCAAACTTATCAATTGACTCCTCAGACTCCATTGCAAACTGTTCAAATTTCTGCACTGCCACCTGAAGCTTATTCTCCTTGATCTTTTCAGTACCCTCACACATTTCTGCAAGAGTATCCCAAATTTCTTTGGCAGTTGTGCAGTGGTAGACCCTTCCCATGATTGCATCTGGAATTGTTTGGTAGAGGGTGTTCATGGCAAGATAATTCAAATTATCTTTCCTCTTTTCATCAGCAGTGAAGTCATCTTCATCTTTGGGAATCAATTCCCTTATATCTGCTCTTTGAGCCTCAGTGACTCTGGGATTGACAAAGGTGAACACAAAAGGACCTCTTGTGATCACTCTCAACATATCAGTATGTAGAGATGCAAGGTGAGCCCTCATTCTGATTTTCCAGAAATCATAATTGTCTATTGAGAACATGGGCAGTTTGTGATGAGAAATGTGGTTGACTGGATTTGTGGCCATGTTGTCCAATCCTTGGACAGCAGGAGGTGGAACAGCAGCATTGTTGTTGGCCATATCTCAAGAGCACACAGTTAGTCAATAATTTAAGGATTTCAGATAGATCAGTTCAGTGACCACACCAAATATATGATTTTTTGAAAACCAAGATGGCTTTTCAGAAGCAGTGGTCTTTGAACCCCTGCTCTGATACCACTTGTTGGTCCTGAAAGGAGTATCTGACAAGTGTATGGGGGGGGGGGAATACACTTGTTTGCAAATTCTTTTCTAACTTGATCAAACCAGAGCTCAGCAAGGTTGTCTTGGACAACTCTGCTGAAGATGATTAACTCTTCTAAGATAATCAATCTACTAAGTACTATTGAGTACTTAGTTGAATAACTATCTAGGGGAGTTATATGTGCGGAATAGTGGTTGGCCCTTTTAGTTTAGACTCCTTTAGATTCTGAAATTACTTAGTTAATTCAATACAGTCCAGTTTCAGGGAATTTGTCCAAATCAGTTTTGCACAGTCTTTGAATGTTTATCCTTTGTAAGATCAGTTTTGTGTGCAGTGTTGAATGTATGAAAGTACTTGAAATGTAAATCAACACAAGAGTTTATAGTGGTTCAGAGACTCAAGCTCCTACATCCACTTTCCCTGATTTAACAGGATAATTCCTTCACTCTTGGAATTAACTTGTTTTATAGTGCCAAGGTGCACTTGATCAAGAACACCACTCCTTGGTGAATTGATCCCTAGGATGTCTAGAGTCCTAGTACCCTCTTCTCAACTCAGAACTGAACTGTTCTTCTCTCAACAGTCAGCTCCTACCACTTCTACTACTACAACCTTCTCACTTTCACTCTTGAAAGATATGAGGATTGAAGTAAGGTTCCAACTAATGAGATATCCTTTACAATGAAGATCAGTGTATAAGGATAGGATATCTCTCTAAGCTTGTGTATGGATATACAATGTAGTACAGCTTAGATGAAGTGTTTGAAGACTAAGATAGTCTTTGAAAACTATGAAAGCACTCTAGCTTATAAGAACTTAAGATTATAGGTGCTTTTATGAGGTTGAAGTTGGATTCTGTTGAGGTGCTTTCAAATGGTCTACACACTTCTGTATTTATAGACAAATGAAGGATTTGCCCGTTGGAGAGGCAGCCTCAAATGTCCATAAATGTCTTCTTTCAGTTCTTCAACTTAGAAGACAGAATTTTGATAGTGACATGTACTCATTTGGGAAATAAACGGCTGTTAAGACTTTATCTTCATTCTGCAGCACTCTTCCCAATGTCTGACTTTCAGATTCTCTTGTTAAGACTTGGACATGGCTACTGAAGGTTGTTCCATTGATAGGACAACATTCCTCATCATTTGGACAACTCTCCTTATCACTATCAGCAGTCTTGCTTATCAGCAAGGTTGGCTTGCTCTTCTTCAGATGACTTGGCTCATACCCTTTGCTTCACTTCAAAGTGATCTTAGCATGTTGATTTGTAGTTATTTAGGGTGTGGTTGTCTCTATTTCTTCAGCATAGTTGACCTCAAGCTTTCAGAGCACTTGATCTTGATTTCTTGTACTGAGACAACTCCTCTGGACAACTCTCCTGATCAGTATAGTTGGTCTTCAAAAGACTTAGTGTTGTATCCAGAGTTTGAGCCTTGAGGGGACTTGATCTTGATGGACTTCTAAGCATGTGTTCCCCCTCAAATTGTGCATCTAATCATCTAAGAGCTACCTAACATATTATCTCCTCATCTAGCCTTTATACTATATGTTCTAACATTTCTAGAACATATTCAATTTGACTTAGGCATGTCTCAGGGGGTTTTGGTATTCAATCAAAACATATCTCATTTTATTCCCAACAGTTTTCATACCGATCTATTTTTTATCTATCAAATTAATTGCTTATTTAATTTTGTATAACCATCAAAGAACTTCTGTTATTTTTATTTTAGTCCATTCTCAATCTCAAGATCCCCACAAGGCGAAAGCATCCCTTTTAATAGAGATTGTTGCCATCACTGATGCAGTCAGACAGGAGTATAACGACCAGTCCCCTTTTCGCGTAGCTCTGAAGCGTTGATACCTGAGTTTTTTTTACTTCAAATCAGGTATAGTCTAAGTTATATATGTTTCTCCACCAATTTTTATATTTTTTTAGTTAGCCCTAGTTTTATTAGACATGGAAATGGAGTTGAAAAATAATTTTGTGTGCATCCAATTTGTAGATCAGTCAAAATCAATATTGCAATTACTATGCATCCTTGTTAAATCCAACTTGATTTTCACTTACGATATGAAATGAATTTGCATTGAAATTCAACTGAAATGGATGTCTATCATTATATTTGTCACTCTGTATATGGACATTAGCAAGTGATTAGGGATTTGGTGTGGATAGTTGTGGACATTGGCAAGTGATTAGGTTTCTGATGTGGATGCTAAGTGATGGAGGTGTCTAAGTGAATATGTATGTGCTTTTAATTGAGGCATGGGATTGTAAGACTAAATGTGGGATTTATTGTATGTGCCTTGATGGTGTCAATTCAATGACTTATATTTGCTTATATGCTTGGCGTTCTCTTCTGCATCTCCAATTTGATTGATGTACTAGTTTTTATGTAATGGTTGATTCAAAAATTGCATTAGGCGCAACTTTTGATGTTTAGTTTTAGTGAACAGTGGAATTGAAAAATTAGCAAAGTAAGAATCACATGGTTCTGTTCATTTAGTGACTTATACCAAAGGACGTCTTTAAATAATACCAAATGATTTTTATCAGATTAAACTTTGTTCATTTATAAATATATCTAATATTTTCAAGGGGACTCAGTTAACTTATGACAACTTGACACAATATAATGATTTTTAACTATACTATTGTTTTAATTTACAGATTTTGAACTATAAAGTAGGACATTTTCCATCTCCACATTAATTGATTTACGCGAATTTGTGCTAATTGGCAGCATTGCAATCAGAAGAGCTCATTCACCTGTATAATTTAGAGTTTTTTTCAATCTAAACATCATTGTGAGTTATCTCTCTTCTCTGTAGGAATTCAAAAATATTACTTTAATTTTTCAATAACAAAATTGTGTCATTCATCGTATGGTATAACCCCAACCCAGTTGACATATAATTCCCACATCCGATGAATTTGTTGTTCATAGTTGTAATGTCTATTTGTTTAAAAAATTGTATGCTGGAATTTAAAATTTTTTTGGAAAAAAAAGAAGAGAATTGGACCTTCGTATTTTTACGTGAAAAATTTTCTATATGTGTGTGGTTTTGAAAAATTAGATTATGAAGTTGGTATGTGAGTTTCTCTACCCTTGCGAACATGGAAGCATAATATATATAGGCCAGTTGTGTTATTGATGTCATTTGAACTTTGATTCTTTATGGTTTATTTATTTTCTTTTTCACCATTACTATAGAGATATGTATACTTGATTTTCTTTATTAATGAAATTAGCTAGCTTAATTTTTGTAGGTGGTTGAAATAAGTAATGTCTTGGTTATGGTCCAAAGCCTCTGAGCAGACACAACACAATGTATGATTCTTCTAATCAGTTACAAGATAAACTAAAAGGCACGAAAGAAAAGATGCAGGAGTCTGAAGTAAGTGCAAGAACTCAAAACAACAAGATGCAAATATGGCTGCCCAAGGTGCAAATATCGAGAACTTAGTGGATTTTTTTATTGATAAATGGATATAATGATAAACCTTTATATTTTTTTAATTTCATGAAATGATAGAAAAATATTGTTTGGTAGTTGTTATTTTCAAAATGGTTATAGGATTTTTTTATTAATGTATATAAATTCATTTTTTTTATTGTTTAAGTTAGTTATTGTTGTAAATATGTTATTTTTTACATTTAGTAATTGAAATTAATTTATGACGACAATTGTAATCATTTCATTACAAATTATGTATTATTTTTATGTTAAAAATAATATTTTGTCACTGTATGTTACTCATAATGACGATATATGTTGTTACTATAGTTAAAAAAATTGTGACGGTTATCATTTTTGTCATTGAAATATATTTTATTATGACAATTATTTTGTCACCATTTATTACATCCTTAAATGACAATTAAATATTTGTCACTAAAGTCTTATTTTGGGTGACAAAATGATATATATATATATATATATATATATATATATATATATATATATATTAAAGACGACCAAATTTTAGTCACTATAGATTAATTCTTTCATGACGAAATATTTGAAATATGACAAAAAAATATGTTGTCAGCGTTGCTAAACTTTTAGTGATGATCATCGTTTCGTCACAAAATAGTATATATAATGACAAAAATAATTTGTCACTATTTCCACATCATTTAGTGACAGTAAAAATTTTGTAACTAAATCATACTCTTTAGTGATAAATTTTATCGTCATGATATATACACACATATACCAACAAATAACATTTTGTCACGAAAGAACAACTTTTTCGTGACAGATTATACGAAATATGACGAAATTGTAATCTAATTGTGACAAAAAGACAATGTTACTAAAATTTGATAAGGTTAGTACTATATGGACAATCGTCACAAAAGGTTATTTTTTAGTGACGATAAATCAAATTGTCGTGTAAAATTTAACCTTTAGTGACGAAATATCATATTAAGTGACGAAATTTTGATGTAAAATGTGACGATTTATATGTCACTATAGATGAAATGATAAAGTGACGATGCCTTTTACCGTCACTAAAAGATGACTTTTAATGACGAATCCAAATATCGTCACATTGATCTACCGTGACGCACATTCAGTGACGTTCTTTGTGACGATTTTTTTTGTCACTGAATAACTTTCGTGACGAAAAATGATGTTTTTATGACGATTTTTTTCGTCGCGATTTCTCAAATTTCTTGTAGTGTGGCATGTAGAATTTCATCCATTGGACGAGTCTAATATTGTTGTTTATTCCAGCAAACTTAGCCCCAAAGAGAATAGCGTAAGCATGTATTTTCTTCAGATGCACATATTAACTTATCTGAGTGATGGGTGTATGTGGTCAAGCCTAACAATATTCAAGGAAGAATGGTTACCGTATATGTTAAACATCAACCCGATCTACTTTTTGAATTGCACAAAGATGATTATCATGTTTAAGGAGGAGCCAAGTGGAAAATTTTGCTCTTATGACATCCAAAAGAGAGAATTTAATGCGTTGGATTGGTTGAATGAAGCCCCAGATGTCGAACGTACGTATAGTATATTGCCTAGTCTAGTTTCCCCATTCCCAAAAGTTACTAGTCATATGTAGTTCTATAGTAAGTTATAATGTGCTTTCCCGTAGATATGACATGAAATTGTTTTTTTTTTTGGCTTTTTAGTTTTGTAATCTAAACGTATATTTAATATATAAATCAACCTATATGCACATGGGAATGCACAATGCAATAGGTTATACATACGTATTGCCTAAAATGATAATTTTATTGCATATGTTTCACCTACATGCATTTTTCAATACAATTTTTTAGATGTATGCATTATTTCACTACATATTCATGCAACTGCAATAACCACTACACTTTCTCACGTTGCGAAAATAGTCACATAGGTCAACTTACAAATGTTCTATTAAAAACCAATATCATAATATGAAATTATACTAACATTAAGCGCCCATCAATTGCCGAATCATATGCACTGTTACAAAGTATATTCTTGAATATCCACCTAATAAACAATACTATTGCAAATTTCAAAATATGCATAATTGTAATTTGAACTTTATCTGGTCCATCGTTGCATATTCGTCTGATGAAAATACTTCAGTTTTTCTTCCAGTTCTCTTATCTTTGATCGTTCTTCGTTTAATTTCTTTAACAGGCCAGGTATAATATTCCTTCCTCTTTCGCACAGAGGTTGATCAATCCACTGAAAAAATCCACAAAAACCTTTTCTCTGCAATCGTATGAAATTTAATAATTATTTCTACGTAATTCAAAATCTTAATGAAATATATGAATACACATCATAATACCAGATATGTGTCGCATCCGAAGAATCTTCTCCCCACATTCTCATTCTTCCAAGAGGTGACGACTACTGCATTCCTATTGCAATAGCACCTTACGTATCCCTGGTTATTGATGACATTAGACATTCTATGTTTTAGGGCAGGAAGAGAGGCGGCTCTGTAGTTGTATTCAGAATATAAATTTTTTAATGAAACCCTACATTCAGATATATAGAAAATTTTAATATAATTACGGAATTCAATAACGTAATCGCTGTAATTATAGAAATTCCATTAATGAATAATTTATTTCTTTGATTATTTGATTTATAAAAAATTTTGTTATGTATAATTTCCTTTAATAAATATAATATACGGGTAACATGTTTTGTTCCGTAATTGGTTCTTATCACTTGACTCAATGAACTATATATATATATATATATATATATATATATATATATTTTACATAAAAATCATGTATTAATCATTTAAAGTGTGTTTTACATTCATTAATCATAAAAAATAATGTATGAGTCAGAATGTATTTAATCATATATAATATAAGATTAACATCAACAAATGCACCCGATGACGAAGTTGGATACCTCAAGTGGTTAGAGCACCACTACCTAGGCTTTAGATCCTGGGTTCGAGTCATGGGGAGGGGAAAAGGGATGGGTATTTAATGTAATTAAAAAAAAAAAAAAAACAAATGCACCCGATTTCAAATTGAAAAACTTAGTATAGATAAGAAAATCCATCATTTCATATGCTGGTTGATGGTCAAGCAAAATCCATCAACATTAAAAGTAATTCGTCATCAAAAGGAATCATGGAAGATATGGTTTGAAAACAAAATATTAAACATCGTTCAAAAGTAATGACTTCTTAAATTCATAAAATCAACCATGCTTATGCAGCAACATAACGAAAAGGATCATCAAATGCCCCTGCAATACGAACCCGCATTTCACTTGCTTTTCCTCCATCAAATGTACCAGATGTAGGGTAGGCCCCTCTATAAAACATCTTGATCAAAGAGCATACAACTACACCACAATCAAGGGTCCCCTCTCCCTGCTGCATAATTATATTTGACTCAATTGGCTTGGAAAATGTTCGCTTTAGAAATGGGTGATTTGGTGCTCTCTTTAAGAACGCGGTCTTTAGCTTTGCATCCATGTATTTAACCTTCAAAATAATATATTATTATTCTTTGTCGTATTAAGTCACGATTCTGCACAAATATGCCTTATAAAAAAAATAACAGATGCAAAAAAATAATATATTATTATTCTTTGTCGTATTAAGTCACGATTCTGCACAAATATGCCTTATAAAAAAAATAACAGATGCAAAAAACGTACCACATGCATTGCATCTTTTAGATAGTGATCAGTGCTTCCTGCGGTCCGTGGTCAGAGAGAATTGAAAAATGTCCACTTATTCTTCTTAATGTCAAGCCTCAATAAAGTTCAATGTCCTGTGACGTTAGATCGAGTCCTAGCTCCACTCTGGGCTACGTTAACCAGAAATAACAAGAAATCTTTATCAATAACATCATCTAATGGACGCTCTATTAGAACACTGAAGATCTTTTGCTTTGATATCTCACGCTTTTGAATCAGAACCTATCAATAAAAAATGAAATGTCCGTTAATAAACAATTTATTTAAAGTTCAACTCAATCTGTAGCAATTCCAAAAAAAGGATTAAAATGTGTATTACCCAGCATGATGATGTAAAAGTCGTCATTCGTCTAGTAGAAGGGTAAGTCTAAAACAGTCTCAAACGGATCAACTCGGACCAGGCGTCAATTACCTTTTATAATACACAAATTATATCATTTCAGGTAACAATAAAATTAAAACAAATCAAATTCGAATGAAATATAATATACCTCGTTATCAAGGCATCGATTGTTTAACAAGCTAATTAGCATCTTAACTGTGACGTGCGTCAGCGGACCATTCCCAATGTAAACAAGATGGCTGCATTATTTAAGGTCATATGTTATATACATAACATATAAAAAATGGGTAAATTTAATAAATAGTATACTTGAAAGATATAATTATAAATGACATATATACATGTTACCTATCTCCATGCTCAACCAGCTTCTTATAAATACCATCCTTCAGTTGTTGTGGACAATTTTTTACAATTCCTAGACAATTGTCAAAAGGGTTCTTCAGCGAATGTTTTACATTGTTCTGTTCCATAGCATCATCAAGATCCTCTCCATCATTGTCATCTATTTCGTGTACTTTCACTACAAGAAAACTGCAATTTAGCCGCGAAAAAAATTGTCGCTAATTCTAATATTTTCGTCGCTAACGTGAGTTAGCGATGAAAAAAATTTGTCGCAGGATTTGTTGCTATACACCCGTCGCTAACGTGTTTGTGACAAAAAAAATTATTTTGTCACAAATATTGGCGATGAAAATTTGAGTTTCATCGCAAAATATTAGCGACGAAAATATGAATTTCATCGCAAAATGTTTGCGAGGAAAATCAAACATTTGTCGCAAACACGTTAGCAACGGGTGTATAGCAACAAATCATGCGACAAAATTATTTCATCGCTAACTCACATTAGCGACGAAAATATTAGAATTAACGACAAAATTTTTTCGTGTCTAAAATATTAGCTACTTACTTCGTTACTATTTTTTTGCGATAAATATTTTAATTTCGTTGCAAATGTTAGCGATGAAACTCATATTTTTGTCGCTAATATTTGGCTATGGATATCCGATTTTCAAATTGTTCTCTAAACCCACTTCCGCACTCTACCAACCCGACCCACACCCACACCCGCACCCAACCCGACACAATCGACCCGCACCCACACCCAACCGACCCGCACCCAACCCGCATACCCCTCCCCATTTTATTTAAATGACTATTGGTCTTTGTGGGAATCGATCCCGGGTGGATGGGCACCCATATCATAGGTGGGTGCCCACCACTCGGGCAGACAACTCTTTGATCCAGTTTTTAATATTAATTATATATGTATTCAATTGTTACTAATTAAGTTAATTTTACTCATTTAATTAATTTATTTCACATAAATTAATTGATTAAGTTTTAACTTGTAACAATTATATATATATATACATATATATATATATATATATTTTGTAATTTTTAAAACAATTTCAATTGTATAAAATCAAGGTTACTCTAACAATTCCAAAAAAATAATAAATATTACATTCATTCTTCATCATCTCATCTTTATATCCATCTTCATTTGCATCTTCATATTTATAAATATTTTTATAAACATTCAAACTGATTTACATAAGACACAAAATTTTGGAGAATTATTAAACATTTAACCGATTTTCTAGATTTAATATGCATAGTTGAAATAGTACTCTTCCTTCATGCTTAGTAGAAATAACAACAAATAATTAATGAAATCAAGAAAACAGAACAACAGAAAAATATAAAACAAAGTTATACATAATGAAATCTAGAAGTTATACCCCAAAATAAATCAAACAAAAAACTTAATATGTCAAATTAATGAGTGTAAATGAAATTATATTGATCCTATTACTTAAAACATTAAAACATCATAATGTTAGAATATTCTCTATTGTTTCACACTATGCATGCACTCAAACTTTTTTTCTTTATTATGTTTAAATAACAACCATTTTTAATTCATGAGAATTAAACATGAAAAATTCTATTTCATCACTAAAATATTAGAGACGAAATATAATTTTTATTATTGTTCTGATTATTAACAATAAAATATTGTTCTGCTAATAAGGAGATGAAATATTTTAATTTTCTCACAAATATTAAATCCACAAAATTAGTCATACAAATTCAACTTTGTTGCTAAAATATTAGCGACGAAATATAATTTTCATTGTTGTTCTGATTATTAACAACAAAATGAAGAAATTTGTTGCTAGTATAGCGACGAAATATTTTAATTTTATCGCAAAAATTAATTTCAATAAATTAGCCACAAAAATTTCTAGTTCATCGCAAAATATTAGCGACGAAATATAATTTTCATTGTTGTTCTGATTATTAACAAACAAATGAAGCAAATTTGTTGCTAATATAGCGATGAAATATATAAATTTTGTTGCAAAAATTAATTTCAAGAAATTAGCCACAAAATTTCTATTTCATCGCAAAATATTGGCGACGAAATATAATTTTCAATGTTGTTCTGATTATTAACAACAAAATGAAGAAAATTGTTGCTAATATAGCGATGAAATATATAAATATTGTTGCAAAAATTAATTTCAAGAAATTAGCCACGAAAATTTGTATTTCATCGCAAAATATTAGCGACGAAATATAATTTTCATTGCTGTTTTGATTATTAACAACAAAATGAAGAAATTTGTGGCTAATATAGCGATGAAATATATACATTTTGTTGCAAATATTAAATCTAAGAATTTAGTGACGAAAATTTCTATTTCGTTGCAAAATATTAGCGACGAAGTATAATTTTCATTGCTATTTTGATTATTAACAACGAAATGAAGCAATTTGTTGCTAATATAGCGATGAAATATATAAATTTTGTTGCAAATATTAAATCTAAGAATTTAGCGACGAAATTTTTTATTTCGTTGTTAAAAATTGATTTTAGCGATGAAATTTAGATTTGTCGCAAAATATTCATTGCTATTCCCCCTGTTTCTTGTAGTGTTTCATCAGATCTTGCGTCAACCCTTGTCCTGTCCTTAACACGTGCAGCCATATAACTGATAAATTGATTGTCATTATGTTTCTTCTCAATCTGTATTACTGCTGCAGGTGTATGATTGACTGCATTCTCATTATTGATTATAGGAGCTGTGCCGGCAGAAACCTCAATACTTGCTAACGGGGTTCTTATAGTTCCCCACGACCCACCAATCGCATTCTCCTCAGCCTTCGCACTTGAGTTAGAAGCTAATTTAACTGCACTGATCGAGATATTCTTATCCTTTAAAGCTGTAGCATCTACAAAAGAACCAGCTGCAATACCCACATCAGTAGCACCCATCATCTCAGAAATATTTTCTAATCCAACACTTCCATTATTTGATCCAATTATATCTTTTCCCTTTGAATACTTCCCCCCAGATACAACATCGACGTTTTCTTCATGACATGACTTCACCCCTGAAAACCTTTCCACCGCCTGTTTTTCAATTTCATCAAATTCTTGGATTACTTTCTCATCCTCAAACAACTGTGTTGGGTTTGGTCCTCTCACCATCTCTACTTCCCTTCTCAGAATTTCATTCTCAACCTCAAGATGATGAATAATATCTTTCTTATGATCCCTCTCAAGTTGATTCCGAACTCGCTCTTTTTCAAATTCTTCTTTCAATGATTTTAATTCCTGATGCAGAATCTCAACTTCATTTGTCAAGCCTATTATATCTGATCCACCACTTCTCTTAGACTGATTATTATCATTTTGTTGAATGTTTGTTCCTCTCTCCACTAGAGCAGACCCACGACCATTACTACCACCATCCAAAAAAGTCTTGTTTAAATCACTGCAAACTTTTAAGACTGTTTGCTGAAATTCATTTTCATCCCTGAGAGAACTATCAAAACCAAGATCAAATGAATGTCCTTTATCGAAGTTTGCAGCATTCCCCTATGACGATGAACCAACTTCAAACCTCCGTTCAGATGACTCATCAACAACTGTCTTTCCTTTGCCCACAAAATTAGAGGTTGTTTTTCCAGCCACAACTCCACTTGAACTCCCTGGAGCATCCGTCATATTCACTGCATTACTCTCAACTGGAGGAGTTTGTTGATTATCTCTCAATGCCGATAGTTCAACTAATTTTGATGTCTCCCATGATTCGGCAGTTAAAGCTTCATTATACACCTGCAACATTGTTTGCATATCATAAACATGTATTTACCAGTACTATATTAAAAAAACAGTTTAATCTTAATCCATTATTTGTTTGTTAAATATACCTTTGTATATCTATTCAACCTTCCTCTGAATATAGCATCACTTAACTCATTCAGATCCCATTTTAAAAATCTAGGAAAAGTTTTCCGGTCAACAGGATGAATCAGCGATGTGTGTTCGCACAACTAGTACTACATATACATTAACAGCAAAACACATTAATAAAAATTAAAGCATTATACAATAAATTATAGTTTATATAACTTTACTTACAGGCAAAAGCATTGCACAACCACCAACTTTCAAATCCCTGCTTTTCTTTAAATGATTAATAAAGTTTTCAAAAATAAACGTAGACTAGACGAATTTGCACATCCCCGTAAAATCTTCCAAGTATGTTGTCATATACCAAGGGAGAGCTCCACTTCTAAATGGGCACACTATTCCTCCCATGACATAGCAACAGAGAAGTCTACATACATCCTGTAGTGACTCGGTATCCATTAATTCAAGTATTTCCTTAATCTTAGCTAGAAAAACTGGCTTGTACAGAGGAAAGTTTGGTGGTTTCATTACAAGTTCTTCCCTAAAACACCGTCTAATCCACCCCGGATGGTTATAATCATCCCCTTTCAAAATTATCTTCACCTCCCCCGATACTATACCAAATACAAGCTCTGCGTCTTCTTTTCTAATTTGTATATCCTTTGACCCAGCAATGAAGCATCTAGAATCTTCGTCAAACATTCTTACGATGTCTCTTATATCATCCTCAGTTTTCGCACAGCTCTGAATCATCTTTTCAGTACCATTGCACAAAAATGAACTTAATAGCAGCCAGAATGGAGTTTTCCTCAACTCCCTAAAATGCATATCCGTAAACCTAATAGCCATCAACTCAGTAAAAGTATTACGAATGTTTGACCTGTAATAACTCTGCTTCCTATAAATGTGCACTCCTTCTGTTTAGAAGAAAACAACAAATAAAAATGTTCGAGCATCATTTAGTATCAAGTATTCTATAATGAAAAGTAAGAAATTGAATGTATAATATAAAATTTTAAAAAATGTATAAACCAAATTTGTTCTTGGCTTTTAGACGCTTGTGCCTCATATCTTTCCTCTCTTTCTCATATTCTTCGCTTTCACTTGCTCTATATATCAGATAAAATATATAAAAGTCAAATACCATGCAAATAAATAAAACTAAAACTATTACCTTATTATTATTAAATTTAATACAACCTTCATTTTGAGAAGTTAAATAACCACTGCTTTGTTTACTTGATTCTACATCACTTTTAAAATCTTTAAGATTGAACTAAAACTTATTAGATTTATGCAAAAGAATTCAGCTACAAGCAGATAAAATGAAAAAAAAAATACCTGAATTAGACGGGACAACTACGTATCCCACTACACACTTCCCTGTATATGTTACAATTATAAATATAGAGTGAAACCTTATCCCATGCGACATAATGCTTAATTCCAAATTTACTAAACCTTTATGTTTTACTCCGATCTTATCCAGACGTTCCCCTTTGCCAACTTGTCCTGTCAAATACCATATAAAAAAAAAAAAAAACAACTTAAATAACAATGAGGATCAATCAGCGCAATTAATTTCAGTTTGTCATATGTACATGAACCTCAACACAACATATTCTAATATTATCAAGTACATTACAGAGCAATACAGTTCCATACAAGACATATAGACATATGATCATCACGTGCAACTGAAATGCACACTTCAACACAACTATGATGCCAACATTGCACAATTCAGCACACTATGATGTCAAATCTCCAGCAATGCAGATTATATTTCATATTTTCCCTATGTAACAACCTCATACAGATGCAACATTGTTTCAGTTTCTCATCTGCATATCAGCACCCATCATACCACCCTTCGACATAATTACTGTATATATATACTAGCCAGAATGTAGATAGTATGTGTATTATTTTTCAAAGTTTATGTGGTTAAATATATTATATCATTGAACATTTATGGTGTGACATAAATACAAAAGTTAAGTGTATGTCAGATCATATAATTATAATGCTAGATTCATCTCATATAGAATAAAAAATATTTAACCAAATCTTATACATTTATGCTGACAACACATTATAATTCATAAATTCAATGGTAAAGACTCATTATCTTCGAATCACCTCTACTAGTTCTCATTGATACTCGAATTTGCCTACTTCCATTCCTTTTGTCGTTATTTGATCTATCTTCTTTCTCAATACAAATGTCTTTTCGCTTATCCCTAACCATACCTGTATATAACACTGTCTTACCAAAAAAAAAAAAAAAAATAGAAGTAGGCAAATTTATAATAAAATGAAATGGAAAATCTTGAAACAAAAGAATAGTTTTAACAACCCAAAAACCAATACAATATTGATACCAGATTCGAAACCCAACCAAAAAAAAAAAAACGCAAATCTTGCATCATGCATCAAGAACTCATAAAAAATAAATACACATAATATATATACGAATCTATTGCAGAAGTTATTTTTATAGAGCTTGAAGATACCTAAAAAATCGGTAAGAATCCTACGAAACTGATACACTATATAAGGTATTTATTTAAAATAAAAAATAAAAATTGTAAAATCTGCTCAAATTCACTACATATTTCCGTCCAGCACATACCTTTGATGCAGATCGGTTGAGTTGAGAATGACGATGTCGGTGGCAAACTCTCTCAGCAAGATGCAACGTGGAAAAAAGTCTAGCTCAATTTGGGGTTTTGTTAATTTCAAATTTGGAAAAGTGTGTAAGATGGAATGTTTGTATAAAATCGAGCGCGGTTATCGATGATTGATATAATTTTTTTAAATTGGCACACGATTGTAGTTGACTAATGTATTGTTTACATTAATTATATAAGGAGGTTAAAAATGTAAAATTGCATATATAAATGATCTTTTCTCTAACTAGAAATAGAAATGTTTTTTTTTTTTGTTAAAACACTAGGTGAAACGACTTATAGATTTGGGGTAGGGGAAGTTGCACATAAAGACACCCCACTAAGTGTTTTAACTAATTAAACTAATTGACTTTTAATAAAGCAATTAGAACCAATTTCGAAAATTTGTGACATATATACCCTTGAATTGCCTTATAGTTGATAATGTAGAATTAGTCAAATGAAATCAAAATTTAAATTCCAAACGCTGAAAACTTTCCCCGCATTCCAAGATATCTACCTTAATTAATTCCATACCTTCCTAAAGGGTTTTGTGCATTTACTGTAATCAATCTCACAGAATCTTGTAGCAAAATTGCACTCAACCTACGAAAAAGGAAGACGGGTTTCCTGTGCATAATATTCGACGGCGATTAAAGTTTTCGCGGAGACAATAGTAGTCGACGGCTGCAGAAAACGGTGAAGGTTAGCATTTCGCCTCTTAGTATTGTATATAACGCGCATATGAACTGCATAAGTATGTTGATTTGTTTGGTGTGTAATCGGTGTCGATGTGTGAGCAATCGGTATGGGTTTGAGTATTGCAGTGATTAACTAATTCATTGTAACTGTATAAGCATATTAATTTTACATTACTGTAACTGTGCAATTAGAATACTTTTCTTAAATAATTCATTGTAATTAAAATTAAAAATTTGTGTCAAATGCAGTGGATAATGATATTAAGAAAGTCATAATGTCTTCAGACTCCGGTAAGATTGCTCTTAATTACAGTAATTTGTGTAAAAGTATAAATCTGCATTTTCTATGAACTAATGCATATGGAATAATTTATGCAGCAAACACACGGTACGCTGGATTGTGGTGTGGTTGTTTGCAGATTAATTGAGATTTTTTTTAGAGGGGCAGAGCCAACAAATGCAGCGTTTGGTCGAGATGATGCAAGCAAGATGCGTATCAGAATGGCAAAGACATTCGTTGATCCGATTCGAACCACGTGGGATTGAATATGTAGAGATTGTGTGTCGTGTCGCTTAGTACCTAATATTAAAATTGTTGACGTATGTTTTTGCTTGATTATGTATTTATTGGATTTAATATGGTTCTTTCATTACCTATGAATGAACTCCATGTTGTTATCGTTTGTGTTTTTTGGAATAATTGTGGTTGCTTTGAAAGATATTTGTTTTGAATTCTGGTTTTGAAAAAAATGTTGACTGAGGTTATGAAATTTCATTGTTTTTTATATGAAAAGTTTGTTATATCAATTTGGCGAATCTATAGTTGATAATTTTGAAGTGATATTAGTAGGTTAATGAAATGTATTGGTGTAATGGGTTGCACACATAAAAATTCACATGATGCAATTATATGTCGTATGATGGCAGTTTGTATGTCGTATGATGGCAGTTTGTATGTCGTTTGTTGGCAGTTTGTAAAATTGACAGATAAGATAACAGATGCAGTTAAGATTGAATAACAATACTAAAAAATGCCCTAGAAATTGCATCAGGCAACACTAATGCAGAAGTGTGATAAAAAAATGCAGTTTGTAGAAATCGAAAATGCATTCAGGATGTATAAAATTCAATCACCTTAGATGGAATTTCGAGTGCATGTTGATGTTGATCACGAAATGTAATGTGTAGAAATGGTTGTAAAAATAATAAATAATATAAATACAAAAGTATATTTATGTAATTACAACATGCAATTTTCGTTGCATGTAAAAATAATAAATAACATAAATACAGAAGTATATTTATGCAATTATAGCATGCAATTTTTATTGCATATGTAAAAATAACAAATAACATAAATGCAGAAGTATATTTGAATTTTGAAAAAATAATAAATGGACGTTCGATATATATATATATTTTTTTTTTTTACAGATTTTGACTTTATTTGTATTTAAAAAATTTATATATTAATAATTTTAATGGAATTCAATATTTAAAATTCGAAATTTATTTAGATAAAAATAGGGGAAATTATTGTTAAGGTCATTTCACTAAGAGATTTATCTAATAGGGCATAGGTCTTTTTTTTAAATCTATTAGAGTCAAAATGGCACCTAATAAGACATTGTTGCCCTTTACCAATTTAAATAATTTGAAATTAATAAATATTAATAATTTAAAATTAATAATTTTGAATTAATGCAGTTCCTAGTTATACGCACCTTCCAATTATTAAAAAATTCCTAAAATTAAGCAATTCGAATTAATTGTTAATTATTCAAACAAATAAAATTAAAAAATATGCATTTTATGATCCTTCCAATTATTCAAATATTCCTAAAATTAAGCAATTCGAATTAATTGTTAATTATCCAAACAAAAAAACGGCATAGAGTATACAATTCCCCATATGTTGAATATGCATATATATATGAAATAGATTATGAATTTTAATATGAACAGTGAAATGAATTTTGGTATGTAGAAATGGGTTATGAAGACATATGTTCATTTCAATATGAAGTTTAAAACGGCATACAGGACTGAATTTTTTGGTATGCATAAAATAACATGAACCAATGTGCACAGAGTGACATGCATATCAATATGCAAAATAGATGTGCACATTTGTAAATGGCATATTCAAACAGGGGTTTGTTGTGATGTAGGGATTTCATACTCAATTCAGTTAATATCACTGAAAAGAATTGTTCAGAATAATAAGACGAAGACTTAAAATGATAATGCCTACATCGGTATCCATGTTTCATATGGAAAGTTCATTTTGATATGAAGTTGTAAGAGTAGTATATGCACCTTTCAGATGCACTGTGAATAGCAATTGAATACTAAGTCTATCGAAATTCAAGCTGGAAAAGCTGATTGTAAACCAAACAACATGTGAATAAACAACTTTTTTTTCCATAAACTTAAGTATAATCGCATAAAACAACACCAAAATTACATGTTACATTGCAACTCTCTCAAATTCTGCACTCTCACCAAATTCTGCACTCTCTCACCATAGATCATGCTAATGGGTACCCATTCATCCATGTCATCACCCCAGATAAATGTATGCTTGTCAATTATTCCGGCACCCCGGGCTGTTTTGAGCTGTATTAGTTCCATTGGTCCTCTTGAACGACCCAATCGATCTTTATAGAACCACCCCCACTTCTCATGATAACTACGATAAGCATAATATAAACACATCAATTCACTGAAACAGCAATTAATTGAACAATCCTCACAGAAGACAGAACATAAACAAGATGAAACGAAAAATCATGCAATGATGATAAAAACAACACTAAGAAATAAGCCTTGCAAGTAGCATGCACTCAATTGTTAAAAGGACACACGATGAAGGATATTACATATGATAGAACAAAAACCAAATCAAGTTCAGCTGTCTGGTGGAGTATGGTTTCCAACGTAATTTCGGTCCCAAAAACATAGAGCTAAAGCAGTGGGCATAGTCTTTAAACAAAAATACAGAGCCAGCTAATAAAAAAATTGATGACCTATTGTACTTACAGTCATAGTACCGCCTCTCAAGTGCTTTATAACCGATAGCCTGAGCGACTACAATCTGTTCAATTGATTTCATCACATTCATGAAAGAAATAATTAAGCTGTGATAATGCTAAACTTAGAGCAAGATGCCTACAAAAGATAATTTCAGGTAGCATTTTCCGCCAAAGAAAAATTCTGCTGATTATGGAATTAATTACCACAGACCAAAATCAAATAATGTGAACAGTTCTTCAAGTTCTACAACATGGAATGAAAATTTACAAAAAAGTTCTTGCACCAAGATTGCTTAAAACAATTGAAAAATAAGTATCTCAGTTAAAATCTTTTTACCAGAACTTGAAACTACTAAATATTGAACTTCAAAGCAATAAACCACAATTAAGGCTTGTTAAATACAATTAACGTTCCCCATCAATCAATCAATCAATCAGAAAGCTATAAACAGAACAAATAATCTGAACACACACACACTATATAACTGTAAACTTAAAAGAACAAATGTAATTAAACTAAAAAGATCAAATGGCTTCTAATTCGTGTAGAAATTTGGCACCTTATCTGAGGCGTGGAGTTGTGTAGCGAAACCTTGAAATTCCCCTTCTTCTAATTCGTGTAGAAATTTGGCACCTTATCTGAGGCGTGGAGTTGCTCTAAGTTTTCAGAAAAACTTTGCTAATGGTTTGGTCGCCGCCTTTATTCCCCTTCTTCTTCACGCACGACAAGGCATCGGCGTCTTCAGATCTGGAAAAGCCACAGCATCGACGACGATCGTCCTTCGTCTTTGCCGTCAGTGGCGACCACGATTCCGGCTACAGATCAGCGACGATTTCAGCCCCCACGGGTGCCGCCTCATCTATTTTCGTACCCTCCTTTTTGCTCAATTTTCTCCAGCGACTAGCGGCGGAAGGCCTCCATCTTCATCGTCCCTCTATCTAGGTTGTCGATCTGGGGGTTAAATCCACTAGCGTGGGGAGGTCATGGGCAGCGATGACGGCGGCAAGGTGGGTGCGGCGGCCAAGGTGGGGAGGGAGCTCGACCGATTGGGGTGGGGGGAGTGATATAGGGTTTTATTTTTTTGGGAATGAATGTGCCCTATAATTTGGGAATTAATTGATAATAATTAATTATGAATTTAAATTTTGAATTACATTTCAAATATATAAATTAAAGGAGTATATGAATATTAAGGGAAAATACGGTTTTTTGACCCAAAAATGACCTTATTAGGAAATTTTAAAAGTTGTACTCCCTCCGTCCCAGGGAAAGCTATCCAACTTTCCTTTTTCGTCCGTCCCAGAGAAAGCTACCCATTCCTTTTTTGGTAACTATTCCCCCTCACATTTCATTATATTTTTCTCTCTCTCAATCACATCACCTCTAATACATCTACTTATTATATTGATATTTCTTAACCTCCGTGCCCGGAGCTCATGGGAAGCTTTCCCCGGGACGGAGGGAGTATGTTTTAGTTGTTTAGTAGTCTATAAAAATGACCTTATTAGGTAATATTCTCATAAAAGTATAGTTGTACATCCAAAAAAAATTGTCCTCAATTTCGAATTCGAATTGGACAGATTTCGAAATGATAAGTTTGTTGGAATGCTGCATTTAATTAGATAGAAACATTTTCAATTTTGGAAAATTAGGAGTCAATTAAGAGTTCCTATATTTATGTTAGAGGTTAGAGATATCAAATTTTAATTATGAGTGTAATTTAATTTGGAATGTTCATTTAATTAGGTAGAAACGTTTTGGCTTTAAAATTCTTAATATGTATTTATGGTTTTAAAATTCTTAAGGGCACATTAGGTATATTAAGTGGGAATTTGGCTTTAATTGCTTTATTAGAATTTTTTGGTTTTAATTGTTGTAGGGGTATGAATTTTAGCTCCTATTGTTAATAAACTCTTGGGGTAATAGGTTTGGAATAGAATGAGTATTCATGAGTCTATTCCTAATCTTATGATTGATATATTTTTTTATTTGGAATCATCATTCTTTAAGGAATCGGGATTCTCAAAAATAAAGAATTCTGATTCCACTCCACCCCTGTCTTTACCCATTCCATTCTTTGTGGAATCAATTTATTTTTTATTTTTTTAAAAAAAATACTAACTCATATTTTATTTTTACAACATTATCCTCTCAACAGTTAAATAAGAATTTCATTAATTTTTTCAACCTTTCACGCCGCTCCCACTGCAGCCTCCTTCTCCGTCGACTTCAATCGATACTACTAATATCACAATCACTATCAGGATGCAGATAATTTATGCTTAGTGAGACGACGACACTGACGAAGCTTTGCGACGCGTTTTCCACCGGAAAGAAGCGGAAGACGGTGGCAACTCATCCAACTACAAAATCCATGGCGACTCATCAACAACGTAAAGTCTTCTCCGGCGACATTTGAACGCATTTCAATCAAACAAAATTTAGCCAATTACAACACAAGGAAAGGATGCAGAAATGGCGGAGAAGATCAACTGAAAAATTGACGAACAAGTTTAGCGGTTATCCAATGAGATGGGAGTTACGAAGAAGATGCACATCACCATATCTTTGATTATACCAAGTCCAATATCATTAAATATAAGATTAGATCGATTCACCATTATTGTTCCATTTTTTTAAATGAATTAATTTTGTGAAGTTTTATTATTAAAATAATAATTGACTAATTTAATATATAGTTATAAAATGTATATTGAAGGGTATTTTAGTCATTTAAGATAAATTCTTTACATTATATCACCTTTCATTTTATTATACCAAACACAAGAATGGAATCAAATAAGTAATGGTTTTTCCATTCCTAATTCATACAAATAGTGAGAATGATCATTCTTATATCATTCCATTCAGGTCATCATTCTATTCACGAGTTCATTCCATTCAGTTATAATTTCATTAATTCATACCAATCATGCCCTAGGTGAAATGACCTATAGTGTTATTGCCCCTTTTATGAAATGTGAAAATTGGTATGGGACATCCAAATATAGCAAATGTGCAAATTTATGTGAGACAGAGAAAGTAGGAGTATTATTTATCTTTTAGCCCTCAAATTGATAATTTTCTAATTTTCATATCTAGAATTGATAGAAAATAAAAAAATCAAGCCCTCGATGGATAATTTTACTATTTTTCTAGTACTGAATTGACAAATTGGAAAATTCAAGGGCTGGAGTATTAGAAGGGATGAACCATTCAATACGCAAAAGTTGCATTTTTGGTCTGGTAAGTATGAGAGGTAGAATCACTTTCGATCCTGTAATTCGAAAATGGTTTTTTTTGTTGCGGAAATGGTCTTGTCTATTAAATAGTTAACGAAAGGAATTTTTCCAATTCAAGGCCCAAAAGATGGGTTAACTATCAATTTAAAGCCTAAAAGAAAATCCCTATCGATACAAACACTACAAGAAAATAATTAATTGACTAGGGAATATTTTGTAGGTAATAATTCCAATTTTATAGGCATTTATATTTACCTAAGGAATACCAACGAAAACCATTTGTATGGAATTCGCTCGTAGGTAATTCGGTTGCCTACGAAAATTTAATCTGTAGGCAATTACCTACCACATTTTCGTAGTAAATCCATAACATTTAGGTAGGTAATATGATTACCATAATAAATGAAATTCCGTAGGTAAATATCAACTACGAAACATTTGGTTGGTAATTCCGTAGTTAAATTTGGCAACAAACATTTAATATATATTTTTTTAATTTTTTATTAATAAATTATTTTTTTTAGCCTTAGCCTACAAAATAAATTCATTCAAAATTGGACCAACCGGTTCAACCGGTCCAACCATGAATCGATCATAAAACCGATTCAAAAAGTGTTAAAATATATAAACATTTTAAAAATACAAATTTAGGTGCACATTAGGCTCCTTTTATAATGTTTTTCTCTCATGTTTCTTGTACTAGCTTATTCGATGTGGGACAAAAAATTTATGTTTGTTGGTTACTAACTTATTAATACTACTACTTTTATATTGTTTTTTCTCTTATGTTTTTTCTACTCTTTCGATGTGGGACATAATAAAGTTCATATGTTTATTTGTTATAACACCATTGCTTTTCTAAGTTCCTTGCTAATTTTGTAGGTAATACAATTAGATAATTTATACATATAAATAGCTAGGAAAATTTTCGTAGGTAAATAAATAAGAAAATCACCTACAATTATTTTTGTAGGGAAATACTATTTTGCCTACGAATTATTTTGTAGGTAAATCAATATTTTCTAAGTTCCTAGCTAATTTTGTAGGTAATACAATTAGATAATTTATACATATAAATAGCTAGAAAAAATTTCGTAGGTAAATAAATAAACAAATCACCTACAATCATTTTGGTAGGGAAATGCTATTTTGCCTACGGATTATTTTGTAGGTAAATCATTATTTTTTAAGTTCCTAGCTAATTTTGTAGGTAATACAATTAAATAATTTATACATATAAATAGCTAGGAAAATTTTTCGTAGGCAAATAAATAAACAAATCACCTACAATTATTTTTGTAGGGAAATGCTATTTTGCCTACGGATTATTTTATAGGTAAATCAATATTTTTTAAGTTCCTAGCTAATTTTGTAGGTAATACAATTAAATAATTTATACATATAAATAGCTAGGAAAGTTTTCGTTGGTAAATAAAAAATATCACCTACAACCGTTTCGGTAGGAAAATGCGATTTTACCTACAGATTATTTTGTAGGTAAATCACCATCAGATTTTTCCTTGGTAATTTCGTGGGTGAAAATGTGTAAAATAATTTATAAAGATCCGTAGGCAATCTGTAGGAAATTCTCAATATTTAAAGACGAAATTATTTTCGTTGGAAAATTCTGTAGGCAATTCAACAATTTCTTGTAGTGAAAGCTTGATTCATATAAAACTATCAATTGAAGACTTAAAATTTTAACACCGTTAACAAATAGACCGGACTGTAATTAATTCGGTCCAGACCAGATCGAACCGGTATATTCCTATCCGGGTTTGGACCAGTTTTTTATTTTATTTTTTAAGTATTTTTTTATCTCACAATTGTCCATAAAAAGTGTATTCATATTTTTTCGCATGATGTTTTATGAAAAATAGATAAAGTAAGAGTATTATACAATTGTGAGATAAAAAAATAAATTAATTATTTTGAGTATAGTTTAAGTGAATAGTGAAATATAAATGTTGTGGTTCTAAATAAAAAAAAAATCAAAGAAGCATATGGAAAAATCCCAAACTAACGAAATGGGCCTAAAAACCCAATCTAGCTAAAGCCCATGTAAAACAAGGAAAAGGGCCGAAAGTCCGAAACTATAGAGGAACAATCCCGATATTTAAGGGGGAGTGAGCTAAACGGGGTGGTGTATTTAACAAACTCAGAGGTTCAAATAATAGTACCTTTTTTTTAACAATCCCGATCTTTTACCCCTTTTATTTTATTTCTTCTTTCATCACCTAAAAATAAAAATCTAATTTAACCTAATTAAAAATTACGAAACACTGCTGTCTATGTGATGATGTGGAAGAAGTTACGAATCCACTATTCAAAGAACAATACATAATTAACCAAATTAATACACCAACGTCTTAACACACTTATATCAAATCACATTATGCAACATTTTATTCAGCGATTATATATATAGTCCTTATGCATGGTTGTTCTTTCTTCTACTTTGGTGACAGAGGAGGAACACTTTGTTCGTTTCTGAAGAAGTTGGATGGATCAACCTTCGTCTTCACATCAACTAATCTTTCGAAATTGTTCTTGAAATATTTAAGCCCCCAAACACTAGCTTCATTGTAACTCGTGTTCCCCTCCATATTGTTCCTTCCAATATCGAGATCCCTATAATTAAAATAAGCTGCCCTCGGTGATTTTGTCACGTACTGTGCCATGAAACTGTAAAGTCTTCTTATCCAATCTATGTGTTGTTCTGATTCATTAGGGCTAACCCACCCCACCGCGTAATGGATCATAAAAATATTGCCTTTTCGATGTGGGAACGGAGTTTCGGATTCGTTGAAAGTATTCAATACCCCTCCATATGGACTGAACTGCAACTGGGAATTTTCTTCTTCATAAAGAAATTTCCATATCTCTCTCAGTCCATTCACGGGAATCGGACTACTCACGTAGTCCGATTTTCCTTTGTAATACGATGGAGCATAGATCCCTTGCGGAGTTCTTTCGAGCAATATATCGAGTGGCTGATCCGAGAGCCCTGCGAAGTAGAGCGTGGATTCGATCCAACTCATTTCGATGCAATCTTGTTTGACAAGACCGAGCTCGGGAAACAGCTCCTTCATCAAGGACAGAAGATCACTAACGGGGCCGAGGTACAGCGTCGTGAAAGACGCTGCGATCGTTAGGTTTCCTGTAGACGGAGACCTAACGGGCGCTAGGAAAAGCCTGAGAAGAAGCTTCTCGTCGGCCTTATCGGCAATGTACTGCCACTTGTGCACCAGCTGCGTCACCTCCGACGTCGTTCTAGTCACGTTGAAAACCGTAACCGTTTCCGGGACGGTTACCAAGGACACCTTAAATTCAACAACAATTCCGAAACTAGTACCGCCGCCTCCTCGTATAGCCCAAAACAGATCCTCTCCCATGCTTCCTCTGTCCAAGATCTTGCCATCCGCGTTAATTAGTTTTGCATCGATGATGCGGTCGGCGGCGATTGCATGTTTACGTGAAATCATGCCGTACCCTCCGCCGCTGAAGTGGCCGCCGACGCCTACAGTGGGGCAAACACCTGCCGGAAAAGCAAGAGTCTTGCTTTCCTGTGCAAGCGTGTAGTAAAGTTGGCCTAATGTGGCACCAACTTGAACCCATGCAGTTTTCTCCTCGGCGTCTACGGAGACTGTTCGGAAGTTTCTCATATCGACAATGACGAAGGGTATTTCTGAAGTGTAAGAAAGACCTTCGTAGTCGTGGCCGCCACTACGAACTCTTATCTGAAGTCCGAGTTTCTTGGAGCAGTAAATTGCTGCAAGAACCTCCGATTCGTGATACGGTGTCACGATGAGATCCGGCCTCTCCGGAGAGGTCGATTGGGGACGTAGATTTTGTCCTTGTAATAGAGTTGTGTATGTTGAATTTTGAGGAGTGTAGATAACATCAGTTGCTGAATTTGAGCGTCGAAATTGATCTATAAGGCACCCTTCAAAATCATCGTAGAGATTGGAGGAATTAGCCCCCAAAATTAAAAGGTTTGCTAAAAATATTAAGAATGTAATACGAGGATGTTCCATTTCTTGATTTATGATACTAACAATTGTGTTTCATTCCTATTTATAGATGCTGATGGAGACTTTTCAAGATTAGACATTTCATGCATAATACATAAAGAAGATAATTCAACGTTAACCTCTACACCAAACTAATGACGTGAATAATTCGTACACTAAAGAAGATTAGACTTTTCAGCAAAAATTAAATTTTGCTCAAATAAAGAGGGGAGTTAAAGAGGTAGATTAAACCCTTGCTGTTTGGCGAGGGATTTAAAGAGGGGCACAAATAAAGAGGGAGTTGGCGAGGGATGAAATCACACTCGCCAATTTACGAGCACATTAGCGAAGGTACCAAAATCCCTTGCAAATTGGCGAGAGCAATTAATAACCCTCGCGAAATGGCTAGCAAGGTGGCGAGGGATTGGTTTTTTGGAAGTTGGCGTGGGCCGGAATGCAAGGGAGTATATATACTAATGGTTATATATTACTGTAATGGTTAGATATGGTTAATTAGGTTAATAGTTAATTATTATTATTTGATTAATTAAATAGTTAAATATTGTTAATTATATATATATATATGTGGGGAACAAATTAATTAAACATAATTATTGAATAATCATGAATTAAAATCGTGATGAGATTAATAAGGTGTTTATATCTATAAATTTTATAATTGTTATAAGTTGAAAATTCAGCTAAGTTATTTTTGTACAATTATAATAATTATAAACTATTGTTTTAATATTTTTTTAAAGTAACAGATTTCTTTAGTTTCCAAATTTAATTTATTGTAGTCTTTTAATTTCTGATAATGTTTTAATTTGAATGTTGCACTTTTTAACTTTTATTTTTTTTTAAATGTATGAATCAATATTTTATTTTAATCTTCATGTTTTATTTTTATTAATCAATTATTTAATAATGGATTACTATTTTAATTTAATTACATTCAGATCTAGCTAGGGAAAATACGGTAGATATAAATGTAACTCTGCCGAAATTTAGGGAAAATATATAAACTTAGGAATTTAGGGGAATTAAACTTAGATTTATTAATTTATTATGTTCTATTGTTAATGTTATTTTAATTGAAGTGAACAAAAAATGAGTATGATTTTAATTATTTTTAATGTTAATTTGTAACATGCATAATCACTATTTAAAAAAATAAACATAATTTTATTTGTAACCCATAATTTTGTAATTTTCCATTTAGAAATACATATATTATGTATGTTTTGATAATTTAAAAATAATATGTAAGTAAATTTAAATTAATTGAATTTTAAAAGAAAAAACCGAAATTATAAGATATATATTAATTGCATTCAAAATATAACGATTAAAGCTTCTAGCCTAAACGACAAACAAGGGGGCGCACAAACACATTCAATGGGGGTTTGAAACCCATATTCCTCATTTTGTTCGATTTAATGAATTTGGCGAGGGCTTAATTCCACTCGCAAATTGGCAAGGGCACGCACCCTCTTTAATTCGCGAGTGTGATTCTGCCCTCTTTAATTCGCGACGGTGCACTCGCCAATAAACTAGCGAGGAGCACTTTGACGACAGTGACTGCCCCTCGCCTATGCTGGCATTTTTTTGTAGTGGTAATTATATACTCCCTCCGGTCCTTTCCTTTCGAAATTTGTTTATTTCCTTTTAATACATGTAATAAGAAATATAAGTTTCTCACTTTCCTTTTTTGGATGTCCCACAATAAGTTTCTCATTGCATTTTTGGCAAATTATTTTTTCTCTCTCTCTCAATCACATCACTTATACTTTATTTATTATTTTATTATACTCAATCTCATACAAATCTATTATTTTCTCTCTCACCATCACATCACTTGTACTACATCTATTGTTTTATCATATTCCTTAATTAAAACACCCAAAAGAAAGGGGAAACTTATATCGGGACGGAGGGAGTATTAAATATGTAGTGAATTGTTGGAGGAAATTGGACTTTTGGTCCCACCAACCCCACACCCTCATTTTTTTTGTCCCATGACTTTCAAATGTAGTCACAATAGCCTAAATTTTGTCAATTTTGGTCCCACCGTTAGCAAGCCGTGAGTCAACTTTTAGCGTTTTTGGTCCCGTTAATTCTTCTTTCTTTTTGGAGCGGAAATTGACGTCTTCTGCTGAAATAATCTTCATTACTTCCCAAAAATTTATAATTAAGAAAATAATTAAGCATAAATTTATAGTAAAATAATAGAATAAATCTCAAGGGACGCATTCCTCTTCATCTCCAGGTAAATCGACACCCAAGTTCTGCTTCGTTGATTTTGTGATCGAAATTGAATTCCCTAATTCTTCACTTTTAATTTCCACACTCGAATCAGTACCCCCCCCCCACCACTACTGGAAAATTCGAGCACGTCCCATTCGCCGCCGAAGCACCGACGAATCATACCCTGCAATCCGAGCTCCGGCAGTTTCATCGGAGTTCTTGATCTGTCGGCCGAAAAATAGATCCACGAATAATCTTTGTATTTCAAGAACCTATAGCTTATATATATATATTTTTTTCACCGAAATTTTTTTCACCGGAAATGGAGGTTTCTGTGTGTTGGAGTGTGGAGCCTGAATTAATCCTAACGGGCTTGGAGTGTAAGGCAAGTTTGATCCTAATGGGCCTGAAGTGTGGAGCAAGTTTGACTCTAATGGGCTTGAAGTGTAGGGCAAGTTTGATCCTAATGGTTCTGGAGTGTGGAGCAGGTTTGACTTTAATGGGCTTAGGGTTAGGGCAAGTTTTCTATTATAAATAGATGTTCTCTCTTTATTATCAGTGCGCATCCGAAAAATGTAGTGAAATACTTGGCTTGGCATCGCCCCCAAATGTAGTCGCAAGACGAACTAGGTAAACAAATCTTGTGTTGTTTTCTTTTTCGTCATCGTGTGCGTGTGTTTATTCCTAACAACTGGTATCAGAGCCCCGAGGGCCATAATCCTGACGAATATGCACAGTGTTGGAAAAAACAGTAGGACGGGCAGGTGCCCTTGGAGAAATGACAGAGTCTCGATGAGATAGGCAATATGGCCTAGATAGAGCAAACCTGTCCCCAGTAGTCTAGACTGCATGTTCTAGTTAGAGCGGGTCGTTTGAGGGGAGGTACGTGGTCCTTTGTTTGAAGGGGAGGATTGTTGAAAGGGGTCAAACAAATGTCCCACATCGGAAAGGCATTGAAGGATTATTGGCTATAAAAGGGTGGACTAGTATCCTCATTGGTGTGAAACCTTTTGGGGAAACTCAAAAGCAAAATTGTGAGGGTTTGGCAAACCCAAAGAGGATAATATCATACCAAGTGGGGAATACTACGGAGGATCCAGCACGATGACCCTAACAATTGTTGAAAGGGGTCAAACAAATGTCCCACATCGGAAAGGCATTGAAGGATTATTGGCTATAACAGTGTGGACTAGTATCCTGATTGGTGTGAGGCCTTTTGGAGAAACTCAAAAGCAAAGCCGTGAGGGTTTGGCAAACCCAAAGCGTACAATATCATACCAAGTGGGGAATACTACGGAGGATCCAGCCCGAGGACTCTAACAAGTGGTATCAGAGCCTCGGGTTCAGAGATGGAGCAGTAACGATGAGCGACGAGAAGATTTCAATCAAGTAGTTTGACGGATAAAATTTCGGGTTTTGGAAGATGCACATCAAGGATTAACTTTACGGTAAAGATTTGTATGTGCCCCTAGAGGAGAAGGAGAAACCCGAAAGGATGCAACGGAAGGAGTGGAATCTGTTGAACAGAAAGGCGATGAGTGTGATACGTTTATTATTGTCCATGAACGAAGCCTATCACACGACTAAATCCAAGTCCGCAAGGGAGATGCTGCAGATCTTGGAGGAGATGTATCAGAAGCCCCACAACGACGAACAAGGTTCATCTGATCAGACAGTTGTTCAACTTGAGGATTTCATAGAGCATACTCGTGCAACAACACCTGAACAAGTTCAACATGATCATTGGGCAGTTTTGTTCTGTCGAGATTGACTTCAGTGACAAGGTACTTGCTTTAGTTTTGTTATCTTCTTTGCCAGACAGTTGGGCTGCCACAGTGTAACTGCAGTTAGCGCTTCATCCGCGGAAGATAAACTAAAGCTTGACGAAGTGAGGAATTTGATGATTAGCGAGGAGGTTCGCAGGAAAGAATCTAGATCCACTTCAGGTTCAATGTTGAACACGAAAGAAGGGGGCAGATCGAAGGGTAGGCAGAATCGTGGCAGATCAGAGTTCAGAGGAAAAAGTCAATCCAAGAAAGATAAAGACTCGATCTAGTGCTAGAATTGTGATGAGTTTGGTCACTACATGAACCAGTGTTCAGCACCCAAGAAAAACAGGAAGGTACAGAACGAGAAGAAGACAACAAACACAACCACATATGATATCGGAGACGCGTTGGTCTTGAGTGTCAGTACTCCGGTAGAATCGTGGGTGTTGGATTCTGGAGCATCATTCCACTCTTGCAGTGATGCTAAATCTGTTAAGTGTACGTTCATTGGTTATGGTGGTGATGAGTTCGGTTATAGACTTTGGGATGAGAATAACTGAAAGATTATTCGCAGTAGAGATGTAGTTTTCAATGAACAGGTTATGTACAAGAACAGATTGGAGGCATCAGATTCTGACAAGACCAATACCCAAGAGGTCGAGTTAGACATCTGAAACTCGAGTGGGAGTAAGGAGAGTTAGAATGAAGAAGAGGTTCTTATTGAAGAACCTAGGACCCCACCACCACCACCGGAGAATCCGCTGCAGAGACCAATTAGAGAGCAACGTGCACCTAATAGGTATTCACCCTCTAACTACTACTTGTTATTTACTAAGGCGGTGACCTTAGAGAAGTTGAAGCTATGCATAACATCAATTGACATTGGAACTTTAAGATAAGGCTTGGCGATGCTAGGCGGATACGATAGGAGAATCAAGAAGATATTGTTACATAGAGAATTTAGTCTCCAAGTGGGAGATTGTTGGAGTGTGGAGCCTGAATTGATCCTAACGGGCTTGGAGTGTAGGGCAAGTTTGATCCTAACGGGCCTGGAGTGTGGAGCAAGTTTGACTCGAATGGGCTTGGAGTGTAGGGCGAGTTTGATCCTATTGGGCCTGGAGTATGGAGTATGTTTGATTCTAATGGGCTTAGGGTTACGACAAGTTTCTATTATAAATAAATTTTCTCTCTTTGTAATCAGTGCGCATCCGAAAATGTAGTGAAACACCTGGCTTGGCATCGCTCCCATGTTGGGATATTCATCTAGCCCCTAATCTGATTGTAATTTCTAAATTTAGTTTCGATGGCCAAAATAAGGTTTAGAATAATAATGTGTAATCTAGAAGTAGGTTACCTAAGTTGTTCAATAAAGCTTAGAAGTATTGAAGTATCTAAGTCTAAGTCTGAGGAATTAGTTGTATGTATATCAACTGATTACTCGTCTATTTTCAACGCGCGCTCGCTCAAGACTTAAAGAGTAGAAGATAAAAAGACATTGAAGCTCATTAGTAAAATCGGATTGATAGGTTGTTTTATACCTTATCGACTGAAAGTAACTATATGATAATCTGCAACAAATCAGAAGACCATTAAGCAAATTTGAGCTCACCTGATCTTGTCAAGAAGAAGCCTAAAAAAGCATTAAAGTCTAGGTCATCTGATATTCAGATGACAATTAACATTAAAGATGATAAACAACTTGAAGAAGTAGCAGTTCATTTATGGTGCTACACATTGAATGAAGAGGCAAAGATAACAGAAGACAAAGAGAATGTCGGACTCGTTCTGAATTGCTCTAACATAAGACAAGACAGATAGTCTAACTCAGTTGATGTGGACCAATGATACATCGACAACGAAGCTATTGAGTTGACTTGGACTAGGGATAGCAAGACCTTTATGCAGAGTCGTACAAGCATTTAATGCACGTTACCATTTCAGGTAATATCGAACCAGAACTCAGAATGAACATCAACTCATGAAGATCTCTATCCACAAATGGAAGATTTGCTACAACGACTAGTTTCTCACCAACGGCTAGTTTTCGGAGCACAAATCCTCTATAAATATAACACTTGTTCTTTGGAACAACTTACGGAAACTCTAAGCAAGAACTCCCGAATTTCAGCTGACCTCAAGAACACCAAGCCTTCTGAAATATTCGAATCGAGTTCTTTAGAGCCTGCATAGTTTTTCTATCATTAAAAGCTCTAAGTTTATGATCCTAAGCCCGTATACATATTCCTATCTTTAGAGCTTAGAATTAGCAGTGTGTTTTTTAACACATTGAGTTGGTTATTAACATCCTTTATTTTATTTGTAGAAACCAGTTTTTAAAGGGTACTTGTTCTCTAATCAACAAGTAGATCCGCATACATAGAAAGTAGTTGTGTATCTCGATCAAAAGTCTTCTCTTGGGACTTTAAAGCAGCAAGGAATATAATTTCACTATCTGATTAGTGAGAGTGGACGTAGAACAAGTTGTTCGAACCACTATAAATGATTGTGTTCTTTATAGATTTATTTACATTCTGTATATCTTTTATGGTTTTTATACTATATATATTGTTCATATTTGTTAAATCATACGTTTTATAAAAGAGTCAAAACTCACAAGTTAAGTTTTATAAATCAGCATATATATTATATATATCAGCTGATATCATTCATTATTTTAAAGTCATTCTTTAAAAAGGTTTTCATAAAATACCCACAAGTCTAAACATTTATGGCCTACACATTTCCGCACCTTAGTTGTTAAGATAGCTTTCCAATTGACCATCTGATTTAAACAATCAGTAGGTTTGTTATCTTGATCTGCTATACTCACTCGCACTCTAAGATCAGAACATCTTATTTGCATTCAAACGATAGAGTATATCACTCTTCTGATCGTCTCATCTGATCTTCACGCAAAAGTTTTAAAATACATAGAAAGTCTATTCACACCCCCTCTAGACTTTCTCATCATACTCGTTTTGGGACCAACAAGTGGTATCAGAGCAGTGGTTCTAACGAGATGCTGATTATGTTACTTAACTTCTAAGGATGAAGTTCTTGTAGCTCACTAGAACAGATCTATATTTGAAAACCCTCATTTCCATAAAAATCATATACATATATATATCTCATTATGGGTGGTGATTCTTACACTCGTAACTTGCCTAGATTTTCAGTTGGTGAATATGACTCCTGGAAGGGAAGAATGAAGGTTGCTTTTAGCCAAATACATGACCTAATGTGGGACGTGATCATAGATGGACCTATCACCGTGATGGCTTCGAATACAACCATATGAAACCCTAAGGTTCCTGTTGGTCAGCTAATGCCAAAGAATATAGTCGATTTCACACCAGACGAAGCAAATCAAAACAACCTCGACCGTATAACTAAGAATATGATTTTAACTTCCATTCCTAATGAATATGCTGGTAAAATTATTCGTCTAAAATCTGCCAAAGAAATGTGGGATACATTGGCTATCATGTGCGAAGGCACTGAACAGATAAAGGAAAATAAACTTATCACGACAGTACAAAAGTGTAACAATTTCAAGATGTTGCCTGGTGAGAATATTGACCATATGGACAATAGATTTACCAGAATATTAAATGAAATCGAGGATGTAGGTAAGACATACTTGAAAAGCGAAGTTAACGCTAAAGTATTGTATGCTTTACCCAAGATCTGGTTAACAAAAGTTTGGATCATAAAAGATAATAAAGATTTTAAGAATTGGTTTGTTCAAAATTTATTTCAAACTCTTAAGGCTCACGAATATGATGTTGATAGAGCTCAAGAGACAGGTGATGAACAGGCGTCAACCTCTTCTACTAAAGATGTTGCTTTCAAAGCTTCAGTAGCTGCCAAGGGTTCTAGTCATTCTGGCAAAGAATCCAAAGTGAGAGAAGAGGTGATTCTAGCAGATCTTAGCCTGCAGGAACATATGGCCTTGATGATGAAGAGATTTTATAAACTTCAATCTCAGCATGGTAAATATAAGAAATTCTATAAAGATTATAGAGATAAGAAATCTAACCATGCATGAGGCTCATCATCTTCATATAAGTCCAAAGACCGATAAGAACGCACTCCAGAGCGCATAAGAAAGGAACCTAGCTCCTCCAGAAGAGAAGAGTCGTCTGATCGTAGAGGAAGTAACATAAGGGATGTTACTCCTAGTCGAAGCTCTTGGGATGGTAAGGATTTGTGTTATACTTGTAATAAACCTAGTCATTTTAGTATTGAATGTCTAGATCTTACTCCCAAAGAGCGTGATGCACTTAAAGCCAGAAGAGAAAGAAAATTCTCCTCTACAAGGAGAGCCATGATGGCTGATGAGGAGAGTAGTGACTCAGACGATGACCTACCTCCTCAGACGAATCAGGCTTTTTGACTGATGGAGATGAAGCTCCATTGGATGATCATTGCATGATGGCAAAAGAAGAAAAAGAGGTAAACTCCAAGACTATGTCAATACATTCCTCTTTTTCGCAAACATGTGAGTCTGACCCATCTGACGATTTGGGTAAGGGTTTGAGAATTGCAATGTGCGTGAGAACGAATGAATTGGATTAGGGCTTCTTAAGACTTGTGAATATTCCAAAAGGAATGTATGTCATTGAGTTGGTGTTGGGAAATGAATTGATTTTGATTAAAATACCAAAACCCTTGAATGATGATGGTCAGTTTAGTTGAGAAAGAAAGTCAGTCTACTTGTCTCAGGATAGCTGAGACCGTTCAAATTTTGTCTAAGTCTAGAATCTCAGGATTGTTGAGATCTAGTTTTCAGGATAGTTGTCCAAGCTGGTATGTTAGGCAGCTTATTAGTTTTGTCCTAAGCTCAAGTTTGTTGATCACATGAAGACAAAGTGACTGAAGAGGACAACATGGTTGAATGCACAAAGCTCAAGCAAGTAGACTGAACTGATAATAAAGCAGTTGTGATAAGGGCTATATCAGATCAAGTTGATATGTTGAAGATCAAGAGCATTGAATGCATTTCTCTCAGAAGACAACATTAATGAAGTATTAAAACCATCAAGCCTGAACAAACATTGAAGACTTAGAAGCATTAAAGACTGAAGACTTATATGCACTGAAGAACATTCAATCTGCAGCAAGAATGTTCAGAGAACTTGTCCATGTTGGTCCTGAAAGGAGTAGTAATAAGTGCATGGGAGGGGAATACACTTATGCAAATCTTTTTCAATTTAAACAAATCAGACCTTCAGCAAGGTTGTCCTGGACAACTCTGCTGAGTATGAATAACTTTCTTGAGATAATCAAACTACTAAGCACTATGAAGTTATGTGTGCGGAATTATGGTTGTCCCTTTATATTTAAACTCCTTTTAATTCTGAAGTCTTATCTTAACACTTAACTGCCTTCTCAGGGGACTTGTCCCAAAACAGTTTTGCACAACTTGTGAAGTATATCTTTTGAAGATCAATTTGTGTGCAGTGTATGAACGTGTTACTTGAATGAAATAGCTTGTATTTTGTAGGTCCCTAGTTGAGTTAATAATATTGAGTAAGCTAGTGAAAATGTCTAGAGGGGGTGAATAGACTTTTCAAAAATCTTTCAATATATCAGAATACGAATGCGGAATATCAGAATAACAATGAGCCCAATCAAATTTATACTCAACTAAAATTCGAGAACTTCTGTATGAACACTCTACTAGTCTTGTTCAGATATGTAATTCAATCAATTAAGCAGTTAATCAATCAAACACAAATAAAACAGTAAAGTAAATCAAACACGAGATTTATAGTGGTTCGACAACTTGTCTACGTCCACTCTCACAAACCCAGTTGTGATATTCTTATTAACTCGTCCAATAGAGTAATGTGTTCTTGTAGCTTTAAGTCCCAAGAAATAAGACTTATATCTTCTCGATAACACTACCAAGTGTTTCTTCGATCTAACTAGTGATTTACAAGTATCTAGCAACTTGAAACAAACAAACAAAAATAAAACTTCTCTGTCTTCAGTAGTAGCCTTCTGGATTTCTTCAGTAGTCTTCTGGCTTCTTTCTGAATCTTCAAACTCTGAGAGTAATTCGCTTCTTAAATGCTTCGTAAATCCTTCAGTATATCGAGTTTCAGTAGTATGTCAGTAGTCTTGAATCGAACAATACACCATGGTATTTATAGACTATCAACTTCAAGAACTTTCAGTTGTGTAACCAACTTTTCTTGAAAACTAACTCATAACCGTTTATCTTTATCCATCCACGCGTTTCTTCAGTTAATTAGTTATTCCATAACTAACTCTTCAATCTTTATCTTCAATACGCGTTTTTGTAACTAACTTCTTCTTTCTTCTTGTTGACGCGCACCTGTCTTGTTTCAACACTTTTTTGTAACAAATTCCGAGTCTTCTTCTTACTCATCTTGTCTTGCGCAGGTCTCTTTCTGTAGACTTCAATAGAACACTAAACTAGTCCTATCATCTAATCTTAACAAGACTATTACATTACATTAAGCTTTATAAATCAGCTTAGTCAACTTAAGATCTATACATTGAATATGTAAATATAAACGAAACATGAGCTTCTATACAATCTTGAATAGCTCAGTATAAATCCTAAACAAATATACAAAGTACTTATAAAACGTACTTGTCTATCAAACAATCTTTTCTTTTGAAACTATACTTGTCTTGTGAACTTCACATGTGAACTCTACTGATCTGCTCAAGACGACTTCTTTAACTAGACTAGATCAGTCAATACTTAGAAAATATTCAAGTCTACTTTTGGCTTATCAAAACTTCATCTTATCTTTTCATCATTTAGGACTTGTCTTAGGATTCATATCCCAACAATTTCCCCCTTTTTGATGAAGCCAAAACTACTTGAATCTTTTCACAATAGTAGACTAGTTAAGTAGTTATCTTGTCTTTAAACATCAAAATAGTACTTATCTTTTCATTCATTCACGTAAGATCAGTAGATTACACTTACTTAATCAAAATTAAAAAGAACTAAGTAAAGAAATTACAACTAATCAGTAATGTTACCTCCTTCAAGATTTGGAACACAAAATGCATCGAGGAGTCTTCTGTGTATCACTCTGATATGTTCTTCATCATCTTCAATTTGATCTGGATTTGCCTTCAACTTCTCCAACCTTCTAATGTGCTTTCCAACTTTCTTTTTACTTACATAGTGAGATTCATCAACAATCTTCTCAACTACCTTTTGCTTCTTCACAATTGCAGTTGTTTCTAGCTCTTCAATAATTAACTTTCTCTTAACTTGTCTGGTCTGAACTTCAACTTCAAGCAGAGCAACACCTTTGCCCTTTACCTGTCTCTTCTACTCATCTACTTTAGCTTGCTCAAGATCTGCTTTCTTGACTAGCTTGCCTCTCTTAGGCCTTCTTAGCTCTTCTATCGCAGTAGCAGCAGCCTTCATCTCCGGTTCAGCACTAGACTTTTCTTCAACTCTACTCGTCTCTTCCCCCTTTTTGGCTTCATCACTTGCCTTAAGAGTGAAAAGAGAAGTAAAGCGAGTCATTTCTTCCTTGAGAGCTTCCTTCATAGCTTCAGCAGCTAACTCGATTTGCCTCTGATGCGTCTTGTCGTGACTCATCTTGTCATGACGATCAGTAGCCAATTCTAGCTTCCTTGAACTTGAGATTAGTTCATCCTTGAAAAATGTAGCTGTCTGCCTAAGCAGCCTATTCTGTTCAGTTAGCTCTGTAAGAACAGTTCGAGAACACACCAACTGATCTTGTGCTTCTCTTCTTTGCTCATCAGCTATTTCAATCTTTAATATGTAAAGACGTTCCATCTTGCCAGATTCTTCAGCTAACGATCTAGCAAAGTCGATTGAACGCTTCTCTGAGTAATCAATTTGCCTTTTCAAGTAGTCTTCTATCTGAACATACATCTCTTGTCTAAACGTTGAGTCCATCTTGTTGACTTCACCAACTATCAATTCTCTGGAACTGTCTACAAGAGACTGATTTTGCTCTACAAGAACTTCTTTCAGCTTTGAATTCAAGAACTCATCAATAGACGACTGAACTACTTCCTTCAAGTCCGTCTTCAATCCATCTAAAAATCCTTCAGGAAATACTTGTTGAGTAGACTGAGTAACATCAAATTCATCATCATCTTTGATAGCGATCTCATCCTCATCAAAAATGAATGCTTCAACAAACTCATCATCCTCCTTAGCAAATATGATCGAGTTGTCTTCTGCCTCAGCACTTTCAGCAATTTCTTCTGGATGTTCAGACACGTTCTCTAATTCCAACAAAGGTTCTGAAGTCTAAATACCAGCATCAATAAATTCAGTCTTCAACTCTTCTTCCACAAGGTCAGTTTGAACTCCAACTTCAAACTTGGCTTGAGAAGACAGCACTTCATCAGAAATACTCAGCATTCTCTTTACTAATGCTGTCAAGGCGTGGGCTGGGAACAACTCTGAGTGGTCTCTGACTCCACTGTTCTCCTTCTGTTCCATCTCCCAATCTTGAAAATTGGAGATTCCGCCCATTCCAGTGATAACTTCGAACAGATCTTCCGTTGGGGCCTTCTTCAATGCAACCCATGTGCATATCCTTAGAAGTTTCTCAAATTGCTCTGAAGATGTGTCAATCTCTACTGACGGGAGCATCTTCCTTAAATTGTTGGACACCTTCGACCGAATCCTCTTTTCCCTTAAACACATCGGATAGTAGACGAGGGATTCGAATCTAATTTCGGAAGGGGTCTGAGCAAGTGGGGTCCTTGTCTCAGTTGTTGCAGTGGCAACTGGAGTAATTTCCGAAATAGATGGGTTGGGGGGTTCAACATATTCTGTTGAGGTTAAGGGAATTTGGATTGTGGTTTCTGTGGGCTTTGATGTGGCTAGGTTTGGTTCGACAACTTTAGGAGTATCAGTTGTATCGAATATTGTAGTGTCTTGAGTTATGTTGGCTCTCAGTGGTTTCACTGCTAACACGGACGAGGATTTAGGTGCAGGTCTGGCACGAGATCGAAGTGATCTTGACTTGGTTTTGACGAGGAGAGAGAGAGGAATTGAAAGAGTTCGGGAAAAAGTACCAACCTTTTCAGCAGTCGACTTGTCTGGCGAGGGACTCCTTATCAGATTGAGTCTCTTCGGAATCCTTAGCAGCCTCAAACATCGCCTCCTCTGCCACATACTGAACTAGTCTCCCACTAGTTCCAGCTTCAGCCTCCTCCTCAGATTTTTCACCATCATCCGAGTCGTCTTCCTCTGAACTAGACGAGACGACCTCAAACATTGCGTCTTGAGGATCTATTTGAACTAGTCTGGGGGCAGCAGCTCTTCCAGCAGCTTGCTTTGCCAAGGCCTCCTTCTTCAAATAATGTTTCAATACATGGAACGGCTTGCCCTTGCTCCAACTCGTCTTGTTCGGCAACAAGATGGGTAGAAGAATGCTTAATTTGTTTCCGAAGCCAACTGCGGCAGACACCACCCAATCTCTTGTGTCGGTATCAACACGAACATTCCTCTCAAAATACATCAGCCGATCCGCGAACAACTTATACCAATTTCCTTCAGTGATGCCGTCATAGATTGCGGCCATCACTCTCGCCTTTTGCAGCGTGACTGAGTCATAGCTTCCAGTGACACAAAGCAACATCTTGCTTGCAATGTCAAGAAGGGTCTTGTACTTGTCTAAAATCTCCTTCTTCTTCACAGATGGGACTTTGCCATCTCGATTCAATCTCAACTTCTTACCACAGAAAATGCTGAGATACCTTAATTCCTGACCAATCGCATAGTTCTCCACATCGATAGAGCCAATAGGCAGCTTCAATGTTTCGAACACACCATCACGAGTGATTTCCACTCGGCTTCCACCAACGAACGATTCAAGCGAGTCTCCTCTTCTGGTGGCATTGGCATAGAATTCCAACACCTCTTCCTCCAAGACGACCTCTGGAAATGACTCCAGATATGGTCTCAACCCACATCTGCAACACTTCATTAGAATCTCTTTGTTGTCGTCTGTATGATTGCCTTTGAAGAACACTTAACCCTCCGATGCATACTTGCCTAGGTCGAACCTAGCTTGAATGTTAGTACGCACATCAAATAGAGACACAATCAACATAGTAATAACTTGATTAAGATCAAAGAGAGATGATTGTGCAAGAAATCGAGAGCTTGTGAGTAGAAGAGTTAAGAAAACGTAGAAGAGAAGAGTGGGACTGTTTGGCTTTTGTTAAAACTGATTTTGAGAATCAACGGCCAAGATTGAATGCTTTGATCTAACGGTTGTGGCCTTTGGAATTCAGTTACGGAATCGAGAATATTACGTGATTTGATATTGTAAATTTTGGAATCCGCCTTTCCTATTGGTTAGGACAGAGGAGTGTACTCATCTGACCTAGGGTAGTAGGGTTTGGCGCGAACTGGATGTATACACCTCATTAAATGGGAGTGTATAAATCCAATTCTAGGTTTTTACAAATTTCACATTATCAAATTACATTAATACCCTTAATTCGTAGTGTTAAACACTTAGAGTATTTGAATCATAAGAACACTAATCTTGTCTGTTCGAGTCTATCCAGAACAAACGAGTAGACTAATGCGCACCAGACGAGTTCCCCCTTCGACTGTGCTTGTCTATTCTGAATGTCGAACGACTTAATGTACCTATCTTATCTTTGTGCGACGTATGAGTGTAGGTACAAGTAGAGTAGAATAATTAAGATGAATATCAATCTAAAGCAATGGTCAAGGTTCGAACAAGATGACTTTTAAAAAACTTAAGAGTCAACATAAGGATATTTAAGAAATCAAGGATTCCCCCTTAAATGTTTATTCCCTTAGTATTACCCTCAGCTTTACCAGCTTCCTCATCGGGTTGTTTGGTCATTTTGTCTGACCTTGTATACCTGTCTGTTGAGCGAGTAGACGAGTGCTCTGTTCCAGTGATCTTGTCTCCTTATTTCTTTGATGTACCTGTCTGGTTAGTACATAGCTATAGGCAAGTAGGGTCTAGATCAATTAGTCCTAGACTAATGCATAATTCACGAAAACGAGCCTCAGGTAATGGTTTTGTGAAAATATCAACTCTTTGAAAATCAGTATGAATCTTTTCCATGCGAATATCCTTTTTTTCTACATGATCACGTATGAAATGATGTTTCACATCAACATGCTTACAACGTGTGTGCAAAACAGGATTTTGTGTAATGGCAATGGCACTATTACTATCACAGAAAATAGGAACATTTGATTCATATATATTGTAATCTCTAAGCTGTTGCATGAGCCAAAGTAATTGACTACAGCAGCTACCAGCAGCCATGTACTCAGCTTCGGTAGTAGAGGTAGCCACACTAGTCTGCTTTTTCGAAAACCATGAAATGAGTTTTGTGCCTAAGAATTGACAAGAACCGGATGTAGATTTCCTATCTATTCTACAGCCACCAAAATCAGAATCTGAGTAGCCACTTAGAGATAAATCATCATTTGAAGGATACCATATACCACGATTGATGGTTCCTTTCAAATATTTCAATATCCGTATAGTGGTTTCCATATGACTCTCTTTTGGATTAGCTTGAAAACGAGCACAAACGCCAACAGAAAATGCAATATCAGGTCTACTAGCAGTCAAGTACAGTAATGAACCAATAAGACCACGATAATATGTTTGATCAGTACACTTACCTTGTTCGTCTGGATCCATCTTGTATGTAGGTAGCATAGGTACTCCAGTAGACTTGCATGTCTTAATACCATACTTGTCTAGTAGATTTCTAGTATATTTTGCTAGATTTATGAAAATCCCTTCAGGGGTCTGTTTTACTTGAAGACCAAGAAAGTAATTCATTTCACCCATCATGGACATCTCAAATTTACTTTGCATGAGTGTTGAGAAACTTTCACTCAGTCTTTTGTTAGGTGAACCAAAAATGATATCATCTACGTAAATTTGGACAAGTAAAATGTCTTTCCCTTCTTGTTTTCTGAACAAGGTTCTATCGACCTTGCCCTTAGTAAAACCATTTTCTAATAGAAAGAGATAGAGAGTATCATACCATGCTCTTGGAGCTTGCTTTAGTCCATATAAGGCTTTCTTTAATCTGTACACCTGGTTGCCTTTGACTTCGAAACCTGGGGGTTGTTCAACATACACTTCTTCCGCAAGAATACCATTAAGAAATGCACTTTTAACATCCATTTGATATACAATAAATTTCATATAGGCAGCATATGCAAGGAACAATCGAATGGCTTCTAGTCTAGCAACAGGAGCATAAGTTTCATCATAGTCTATGCCTTCAGCTTGTGAATAGCCTTGGGCTACTAGTCTAGCCTTATTCCTAACGACTACATCATTCTCATCTTTCTTGTTTTTGAAAATCCATCGAGTGCCAACTACATTATGATGTTCCGGCTTATCGACAAGTTCCCAGACGTCGTTTCGAACAAACTGGTTCAACTCGTCTTGCATAGCGATGATCCAATTACTATCAGCCAATGCCTCTTTAACAGTGGTAGGCTCGATAGAAGAGAGGAAACAACACCAGCAAAACATAGATGGACTAGGCTGTTCTTGCGACTCAAAGAGTTGTCGTCTAGTCTTCACACCAATAGTAGAGTCACCAATTATATTCTCAGTATCATGCGCAGATTTCCATGTCTTTCTAGATTTAACATGCATACTATCATCATCTACCTCAGGTATTGCATCATGCATCTTAACATCATTTGTATCAGGTACTTTAATAGGAGTAGACGAGTCAACTAGAGCAGGCATGTCAACTGGTCTAGTAGACTTACCTTGAGCACTTACCTTCTCGTTGTCATCAGACTCGAGAGCTTTCATGAATGGATTGTAGGCTTGAACGGATTCATAAACTTCTGATTCTTTGTCAGATTCGATCGATAGATCAGTTACTTTCTCACTGATCATGTCGGCAGACGAGTCCTGTCGAGATTCATCGAAAACCACATGTGGTGTTTCTTCCACACAAAGAGTTGAGTAGTTGAATACCCTAAATGCTTTGCTAGTCGAGGAGTATCCTAAGAATATCCCCTCGTCTGCTTTAGCATCGAATGCATTCAACTTGCTCTTCCCATTGTTATGGATGAAACACTTACAACCAAATATATGGAAATATGAAATTCTGGGTTTTCTACCTTTCCAAACCTCGTAAGGTGTCTTACCTAACGCCTTGTTGATCGCACTTTTGTTCTGAGAGTGGCATGCAGTGTTGATTGAGGAGTTTTGTATTCGGCTAGCATGGTTCTACAGGCTTCCTTGAGAGTTATATTCCTTCTTTCAGCTACACCGTTCTGTTGTGGCGTCCTAGCTGCACTAGTAAGGTGCTGGATACCACATTTAGCACAAAAATCTTGGATATAGCAATTAATGAACTCAGTTCCCTTGTCACTACGAATCTTGACAATAGACTGGTTCTTCTCAACTTGTAACTTCTTCAACAGATCAGGTAGAAGAGTTTGTGTATCACTCTTCTTGTGTAGGAAGACTACCCAAGTAAACTTAGAATAGTCGTCTACAACAACAAGTGTGTACCTTCTACCATTCAAGGTTGGAGGAGTTATCGGACCATGAAGATCCATGTGTAGAAGTTCTAAGACTCTACTTGTTGAGAGAGTAGGAATTGACTTAAATGAACCTTTTACCTGTTTACCTTTCTGACAAACATTGCATACATGTGACTTGTAATAAACTTCGTTGGGTAAACCTTCGACTAGGTAATCTCTTGCAATCTTATTAATTACCTTAAAGTTCATGTGACAGAGGCGTCTATGCCAAAGCCAACCGAGCTCTTTAGGGTTCTTAGTAAGAAGACAAGTATCCCGCGGACAGCTATTCCAATTCACAATATATACGCTGCCTTGTCTTATGCCGACTAGTAGGATAGTGTGAGTCCTTTTGTCTATGATCTCGCACTTTCGGCTTTTAAACTGCACTTTATAACCACGATCACAGAATTGAGAAACAGATAGTAAATTATATTTCAAACCTTCTACGTAGGATACGTCCTGTATCTCTACATCTCCATTCCTGATGTAACCAAATCCTTTCGTAACAGCAGTGGAGCTATCACCGAATATCACCTTGGGTCCTTCTTGCTCGTGGTAACTTGATAAGAGAGCCTTAGTACCAGTCATGTGGTGCGAACAACCACTATCAATGTACCAAGTTTCTCCTACTGAGCCACCCTTCTTATACAAGTCGAGTCGACCCTGCAATGAAGATATTCAATAATTCAGGTACCCACTAGTTTATTGGGGTCCTAGGGGGTTAGTCGAGTTCAAAGGAATCCAAATATACATTGGAGTCTTGAACAAAATAAGACCTTGTTGTCCTTATCTGGCCTATCATTCGATTTCGGGTCTACTCGTTTGAGATAGCCTTTCGACTTAATCTCTACTTTAGCAGGCACTTGTCTATGATAGTCAGAGTAGGGCTTATATGCATTAGGTCCATACGGTTTATAGACGCGTTTGGGTCTTTACTCACTTATAATATCATATGACAAAGGTGGAGGATATAGGACAGGTTGTGTACGATATTTTGGAGCAACCTTCCTAGGCCTAGACGAATAGAGCTGAGAATGCCTTATGAAAGGAGGTCTAAGCTCTTGTCGTCTAGTCTGTACTTGTCTAGTACTCGTCTTCTCAGGATACCAATCCTCGTATCTGACCTGGTTGGGTCGTCCACGACTAGTGGTCCTTTGTAGACTAGTTCTAAACGGAACAGGCTTGTTGTTAACATTCTTTTTACCTCCCTTGGTAATCGGATTGTTAACTCGAGTCTATTTAGTTACAGTGCCTTTAGATGGTGTTCCAATATCGTATATCATTGGTCCTTTTCCTTTATCATTCGTCAAAGAACTTGAGATGAAAGTAGTAGGGTTCTTAAGAACTTGAGTAGACGAGCTAGGTGATTCTGCACCTATCCCTGTCTTGTCAGCTGGAGCCCTAAACCTATCTGACAGTTCAAGGTTAATCTTTGAAGAGTTAACCAGGTCAGTAAGTTTAAGGTCTAGAGTGACAACCTCAGTCTCTAAGAACTTATTACGTTCTTCAAGCTTTTTGCATTTTCTCTTTAAAACATTGAACTCATGTCTCTCAGTTGCATGTGTCTTAAGTAGGTCTTGATATAACCTGTCTGTCAATGCACACTTTTCTTTGAGTTGTCTTAACTCTTCAGTCAAGCGTTCATTTAGGACTGTTACATTAGGATCTACTTTAGACTGAGCTTCCTTAAGATCAATGATTTCTTGTTTTAATGCGATGTTCTCGTCGCTGACTTCAATGAATGTCTGGTTAGCTAGTAGGAGGTCTTCTTCATTCACACTAGCAGAGTGACGAAGACTACTCCCTACTTCACTACTGGCAATATCACTTTCATCAGAATCCGATTCATCACATGATTGAAATGAAGTAGCAGATGATACCTCTTGGTCGATTTTAGCCATGCAGCATAGGCCATCATTGCCGGGTACTATGAAAGCTTCATCGTGATCTTGATCAGACGGGTAGCCAGATGAGGACGATGGCAACTCGTCTGAATCAGAATCAGAGTCATCATTGGGCATCATTGCCTTCTTGCCACGGTTGTATCTTCGTTCCCTTCGTGCTTTGCGTTCTTCACGATCATCAGTGCTCAGGTCCGGACATTCGTAGATGTAGTGACCTGGTCTCTATCTCGTTTGTTTCCTTTCGAGACTTCGTCTCTCCTTTCGGATGAGTTTCGGTCTCGTCTGGTCTCAGACGAGTTCTTAGAAGCAGACCCTCTATGATCTCTATAGAACTTCTTATATCTACTGAAACGCTTATTAAGCCTATCAAACTTTCTAACCATGAGATTGACTTGATCCTTCAGGCTAAGATCAGTATCTAACTCGTCTTTCACAGAAGCAGACTTAGTCTTAGACTTTGACTTGCCTATTCTAGAGCACTTAGACGAACTAGACTTAAAGGCAACATTCTTCGACGCAGTAATCTCTCTATCACTACATGCAATGGGATCTTCTTCATCTAGATCAAACTCATGAGCCTTTAGAGTTTGGAACATGGTCTCTGCTGTCCACACATCTATATCTTGAGTATTCTTAACAAGCATTTTCACCATCTTCCATCTAATATCAAGACTCTTAAGTATTCTCAGATTAATTTCACGAGCAGTATAAGATTTGCCAAGAACTTCCAAGTCATTCATAATTTTGGTAAAGCGAGTATCCACCTGGTCAATAGTTTCACCAGTTTTCATTTTGAATGATTCGAATCTTTGAACAGCAGTAGAAAGTTTGTTTTCTTTGATCAGGGATGTCCCTTCACAAATAATAGCGAGACGGTCCCACATTTCTTTGGCAGTATTACATTAGGAAGGGTGTGTAAAATGTAATTCTTGGCCAAGCTGTCCAAATTATTCTACCTCATTTCTTCGAAGGTTAGCTCTGACCTGGGTTTACGAACAAGAGTACCAACAGGTTTGTCCATGTCCAAAGCAGCAGTGTTAGGGATCATCGTCACGATTGGACCTTCGGTGACGACAGAGATCATCAAGTCGTGAGTGGAGCTGAAAATGGCTTCCATCCTCAACTTCCAGTAGTCGTAATCTTGTACCTGAAACTTCGGTAGTTTGTTAGCGCTGATTTCGAGAGACATGATTTTAAGAAGATTAGTATAGCCCAGTTTATGATCAAGAAACAGATATATTCAATAACAGCGATCAAGAACACGTAAGAGCACGTACAATCAAGAACCAAGACTTCACCCAAGTCTAATACCACTTGTAGGTCCCTAGTTGAGTTAATAATATTGAGTAAGCTAGTGAAAATGTCTAGAGGGGGGTGAATAGACTTTTCAAAAATCTTTCAATATATCAGAATACGAATGCGGAATATCAGAATAACAATGAGCCCAATCAAATTTATACTCAACTAAAATTTGAGAACTTCTGTATGAACACTCTACTAGTCTTGTTCAGATATGTAATTCAATCAATTAACCAGTTAATCAATCAAACACAAATAAAACAGTAAAGTAAATCAAACACGAGATTTATAGTGGTTCGACAACTTGTCTACGTCCACTCTCATAAACCCAGTTGTGATATTCTTATTAACTCGTCCAATAGAGTAATGTGTTCTTGTAGCTTTAAGTCCCAAGAAATAAGACTTAGATCTTCTCGATAACACTACCAAGCGTTTCTTCGATCTAACTAGTTATTTACAAGTATCTAGCAACTTGAAACAAACAAACAAAAATAAAACTTCTCTGTCTTCAGTAGTAGCCTTCTGGATTTCTTCAGTAGTCTTCTGGCTTCTTTCTGAATCTTCAAACTCTGAGAGTAATTCGCTTCTTAAATGCTTCGTAAATCCTTCAGTATATCGAGTTTCAGTAGTATGTCAGTAGTCTTGAATCGAACAATACACCATGGTATTTATAGACTATCAACTTCAAGAACTTTCAGTTGTGTAACCAACTTTTCTTGAAAACTAACTCATAACCGTTTATCTTTATCCATCCACGCGTTTCTTCAGTTAATTAGTTATTCCATAACTAACTCTTCAATCTTTATCTTCAATACGCGTTTTTGTAACTAACTTCTTCTTTCTTCTTGTTGACTTGTCTTGTTGACGCGCACCTGTCTTGTTTCAACACTTAGACAAATTCTGAGTCTTCTCCTTAATCATCTTGTCTTGTGCAGGTCTCTTTCTGTAGACTTCAATAGAACACTAAACTAGTCCTATCATCTAATCTTAACAAGACTATTACATTACATTATGCTTTATAAATCAGCTTAGTCAACTTAAGATCTATACATTGAATATGTAAATATAAACGAAACATGAGCTTCTATACAATCTTGAATATGTAAATATAAACGAAACATGAGCTTCTAAACGAAAATATTCAAGTCTACTTTTGGCTTATCAAAACTTCATCTTATCTTTTCATCATTTAGGACTTGTCTTAGGATTCATATCCCAACATATTTAAATAACACAAAAAGTTTATAGTGGTTCAGAGACTCAAGCTCCTACATCCACTTTCCCTGATTTAACAAGATAACTCCTTCACTTTTGGAATTAACTTGTTTTATAGTGCCAAGGTGCACTGATCAACCACAACACTCCTTGGTGCCTTGATCCCTAGGAATTCAGAGTCCTAGTACTCTCTCTCAACTCATTACTAAACTGTTCTTCTCTCAACAGTTAGTTTCTTACACTTCTACTACAACAATCCTTCTAACTTTCCTTGAAAGGTTTAAGGGTTGATTTTGGTTCCAACTAGGTGAGATATCCTTTACAATTGAGCACAGTGTATATGATAGGATATCTCTCTAAGCTTTGTATGATATACAATGAGGTTCAGCTTAGATGAAGTGTTTGGAAACTAAGAATGAAGTATTCTTAAGGCTTTGTAGTTTCCTCAGCAATGTAGGCTTTGTATGATCCACACTTCATGTATTTATAGAATAAGATGAGGTTATGTCCGTTGGAGAGATAGCCTCAAAATGTCTATATTTGCCTTCCTTGAACTTTGCAACTGGAAGACAGATTCTTGAAAGTGACATGTCCTTAATTTGGGAAGTAAACGGTTGTAAGCTCTTTGTCTTGACTTTGATGCACTCTTCCCAATGTCTGACTTGAAGATTCTCTTGATCAAACATGGACATCACTTCTGATCATTGGTCCTATGATAAGGACAACATTCCTTATCATCTGGACAAATCTGCTTATCAGATTCAGCATACATGACTTATCAGTAGTGTTGGCATGGCTCTTTCAGATGACTTGGCTCTTTCACTTCTGTGATCATCACTTGATGGTTCTTGAGCATTCTTGCATCCTCATCAGTGGTTTTGACCCCATCAGCACAGTTGGCCTTTGCCTTAGAATATTTCAGGTTCAAGTGTGCTTGGTCAATTCTGCTTGTACAACTCCTCTGAACTTTGTTATGCACATCAACATACTTGATCTTCTTGATGTGTTTTACTCATTAGCTCATCAGGGAGGTTGTCCTACTACTGAGCTGACTTGATCAGCACAGTTGGTCAGTTAAACTTGATTCTGAGCCTTGAGGGGACTTGATTCTTGTAATCTTCTAAGCATGTGTTGCCCCTCAACTTGTGCATCTAAACAAACTAAGAGCTGCCTAACATACCAGCTTCTCAACTAGCCTGATCTACATGTTCCAACATTCCTGAAACATGTTCATTTAATTTGACTTAACTATTTGGCATGTCTTAAGGGGTTTTGGTATCTTAATCAAAATTCTCATTTAATTCCCAACAATTTCCCCATTTTTTATGATGCCAAAACCTATACAATCTATGCAAAGGTGACTTGACTATACTTATTACATATAACTTCAGTAGATGTGACTAAGGTCAAATTTCCTAAAAAAACATGTTAGTATAATCACAGTTTAAGTGCATATAGGTTTAAGTCAGGCAAGTTGAGCCAATGAGATATTATCTCATGATTCAAAAGGAATTCAACTATCATTCATATATCATTTGAGCATTACAAAGCATGTTGATAATCAAATTAACTAATCAGAGCATGTGATCAGAGCAAATTCATCTTAACAAAGGATGTGATCAGAGCAATTTTCATAACATAAGAATTATATCAGCAGCCATGAGAAAATAAGCATCCATTTCAGCAGTCATGGGCAAATAAGGGGCAAGGAAACTTAGTAGTTTTAGAGGTCTTCTTCAGGAGGTGGCACCATTCCATACTGTGCCCAGACCCTCTTCTTTAGGTCTATTGCCTCCTTGTTTGTTCCCTTAGGTCCAAGTTTCAGCTTCTCCATCTTCAGTATTTGAATGAACTCTTGGAAAATCTTTGACTGATCAATGTAGCCTTGCTGTTTTGGAGGCATGTAGATGATGGGACCAGGAGCTTTGAACTCTACCCTTACTATATATGTAGCAGCAAAAAGTTTCTAGTAAAGTTCTCTATGATTCTCATACATGAAATGAGTAAAAATGGATTCAAGATCTTCATCCATCCATCTACCTACGACATAGAAGTCATAAAAAAACTCTCTCTTAACTTCCTCCCATTCATCATTCAGCTGAATTGGAACCCATTTATCCAAGTGTGGATATTTGGTGTCCATCTGAATCAACAGCTGAGGCTTCAACTTGTTGTAAGATGTTCTCCTTCTCCTTGGTTTCTGAAAAGTTTCTCTTCTTTTATCTCTTGCTCTGTTTACTTCGATCAATTGCTCCATCTTTTCTTGAGCTCTTATCATGGACAACTTCTGCTGAGTTTCAGCATCTTTTCCAAATCCTTCTTCAAACAATTTGGAAGGATCATCAACAAGAACTGGAACTCTCTTCTTCTTTTCAGGGCTCTTGGCCACTTCTTCTTCAGTAGAGTCTTCAACAGTCTTGGTCCTCTTTGATGTAGGCTCATCTTCAATTCTGAATTCAGCAGGCAGATCCACGCTATTGGGGAAATCAGTGAAGGTCTCTTCTCTTCTCTTACTCTTCATAACTTTCTTGACCTTCCCCCTGACTTGGACAATTTCAGCCCTTTTGTCCAATCCTGCTGATTCACCACCAGGCCTTTGTTGCCTTCTTGCACCTTCTTCTTGTACTGAAGCCATAGAGTTCTTCAGGGCAGTTGCCAATTGCTCTTCTTCATCCAAATCCTCTATGTTCAACACTTCTTTCCCTTTCCCTTTAGGCTCAGGCATTTGCTCCTTTCCCTTGCTGCCTTCTCCTATCTTCAAGGCACCTTTGGCTCTAGCTCTTTCTCTTTCCCCCTTTTTGGCTTCATCAAAGCACTGAGGCTTGAGATCACTCATTGTAGTAGCCAACAAGGATTGAGCCTGGTTCAGGGACTTTATCTCATCAAGCAAGTAGACATTTTATCATGGATATTCTGCATCCTATCACTGCTCATGCTAAGAAAAGCAAGAACAGGCTTCATCTTTTGCTCAACAACCTCCTCCATTGTTGATTTCGGGGATGCATCTAGGCTTTCTTTGAGTAGTTCAGTAAGGTTGGCCACAACAAATTCAGCAATCTTGGCCATCACTTCTTCAGAGAATTTTGTTGATGCCTCTTTCACCATTGCCATTCTTATTTCCTCTGCCCTTCTCTTCTGAAGAGCACTCTTTTTGCCAATAGCTTGCTTCACAACCAATCTTAGAGCTTTGAAATTTTTGTTATGGTTGTCTAGAAGTAGCTTCTGATCCTTGTTCACTTCTTTAGTGAATGTATCCATGCTTTCTTTAGCTTTTTTCACTTCAGTGGAGATGGTCTGTAGCCCTGATTCAACACCACTAATTCTAGCTTCAATTGTGGGTAACACCACCTCTTCTGAACCAGTGAGCCTCATCTCTACTGAGGCCAATGTTCTGCTTTGTTCATCTAAAGTTTCAGCAGTTTGTGCATGGCAGTCTCCACTTGCTGGGCCAGGGTGTCCAACTTTGTTGAATGCTCCCCCAGAGACACTTTGAAAAGGCTCTCATCAGCCATAATTGGGGCATCTGTGAAAACATCTTCAGCAAAAATTTGCTCAAGAGTTATACCTGCCGCATCTGCACAGAAAAATGTGTAAGCAAAAATACCCTCATCACCCACAAAGTCTTTTACATAAGGCCCTGACTCATCAGCAACCTTCTCCTCATTTTCAACTATTTATTTTCTCATTTCATCAATGATAATCTCACTTTCATGAAGAACATACCTCATTTCATCAATGATGGCACATCCACACCCTCTTCAGCAACTTTTTCCACTTCTGCTGAAGTATCAGAATCCTCTTCTGAAAGGATCTGAGTCATTTTCCTTATTTTTACAGCCCTTGCCTTTGTTCTAGGCTTCATCTTGGGCTTCTTTTCAATCACCTCTTCAGTAGGTTTGGCCACCTGTTGCTTTCTCTTCTCAGATTTCTTGGATAACTTCCTGAACATTATCTTCTGGGCAGGTAGGGGCTTTGCAAAGGTCTGCATCAGAGAGTACTGGGAAAATCTTTCAATCAAGAGACTTGCTCTTGTGCAGTATCTAAGTTCCCCTTCCAACACCACCTTCATGTGGGCTTTCACTTTGAACTTGTCCTTTTCCTTCATCATTTCCCCCATGATGAAGTCTCTCCAGTTGAATTTGATGCCTTTATCACTGGCATCAATCACAACAGCCATTATTATGATTCTTGGTGAACTTACTTGCTCCAAGCTTCCAGTGTTGCTCAATATACTTTTTGTCACCACTTCAAAAAGTGTGAGGAGTGTTCTTGTGTTGTGTGGAGGAAATGGGACCTGGAACCTTGAGCCATTCTTGAGCATCATCTTGCTCATGTCCAACACCATATGTATATGGATTCCTTCCTTCTGAAGGAAATCCAAAAGCTCCTTCAAGATCTTCTTCAGTGAACTTGACCATATGTAAGCTCTCCTCTTCTTCTCCTTCATCCACATATGACAGCCCTGTTGACACTTCTCCACCAGTTGCTTTACCTTTCCATTTCCGAAAGGCAAAGAACTTAGCCATGTACTGCTCCAAGCATGAGCTAGGCTTGTTCTCCATGAACTTCTGTAACTCTGCTCTTCTCAGCCAGCTAAGAGTGGGAGTTACCTCAGGGAGTTCACTCTCAAAGGATATGATAGGCTAAAAAATAAGGTTGTTCTTGTGGCTTAGATATTCAAAAACAATATCCAACTTCTTGTTAGAGAAGTCCACAATCATGTCTTGCCTGATTTTGGGTGCCATGGATGAGTAGTGAGAAAGCTTAAGAAATTTCATAAAGTTAGGGTTTGCGAGTGAAAGTATGCCTGGGGAAGAATGAAAGACTTTGGGGGCTTTTTAAGACTTAGAGTATATTCCAAAAGGAATGTATGTCAATGATTTGGTGAGTCTTAAGGCGATTCAACAGTTTACAAACAGGGAAATCAACTTTGGATGGCCAGGATTAATTCAGGGGAGTTGGCCAAAAGATGATCCAACGGTTGAATTTGATTTGAGTGTTTCAAAACTGTTTTATTGAAACGTGTGGAATGAAGTTATGGTTTATTATGGTTGGGGAGTTATCAAGATGGATTGTGGGCTAGAATTGTTTAATGCAAACAAGAATTGAATCTTTGCATTAAATGCTTCGAAAGTGACTTTTTGGGTAGGGGACAAATTAAATCTTTGTAAAGGTGATGGCTTTAAGAGGAATTTGACAACCATCAAAATAGGCAATGATTATCCAAAATAGGCGCTTATCAGACCAATATTTGGTTTGATATCCATTTCAACTTATCTGGCCCCACATGGACAAGTGTCCTGACCCAAAACTCCTGAAGTGAGCCATGCCCAACTTTTCTGATGAAATCTGGGTCAATTCTCCTGAATTTCAGTAGACTTCGCCCAAGTCTGCTGAAGAGCAGTTCTTGTTCCCCCTTGAATGTTTAACTCCATTGGGATTACTTGTCCATCTTCCCTGGATCAAGAAGTTCCAACTCTGCTGAAAGTTCCATGAACCTTGCTCCATCAAGAGGTTTGGTCAATATATCAGCCTTTTGATGATCTGTGTGAATTTTCACCAACTTGATATCCTTCTTCTCCACATGATCTCTTATGAAGTGATGCTTGATGTCCACATGCTTGCATCTTGTGTGTAACACTAGATTTTGTGATATTGCTATAGCACTGTTCACTAATACATATTTGGCTTTGCATTGTTATCACAAAATATTGGTACTTCAGTAGAGTTGACATTGTAGTCTCTAAGTTGTTGTCTCAACCAAAGGATTTGAGCACAACAACTTCCAGCTGCAACATACCCAGCTTCAGTAGTTGAAGTTGCTACAGTGTTTTGCTTCTTTGAGAACCAAGAGATAAGCTTGTTTCCCAAGAATTGACATGTTCCTGAAGTGGACTTTTTATCAATTCTGCATCCTCCATAATCTGCATCTGAGTAGCCAGTTAGCTCAATGTTGTCATATGAGGGATACCATAATCCCATATTTTCAGTGCCTTTGAGGTATCTCAAGATTCTCTTTGTAGCCTCTAGATGAGTCTTCTTAGGATTTGCTTAGAACCTTGCACATACACCTACTGCAAAGGTGATGTCAACTCTACTGGCTGTGAGATAGAGGAGAGAACTAATAATTCCTCTATACTCAGTAGAGTTGGTTGGAACACCACTCTCATCAGGATCCATTTTCCAGTTTGTGTTCATTGGTATCCTCACTGGTTTGCTAGTTGAACACCCAAACTTTTTGATCATCTCCCTTGTGTACTTGGCTTGATTGATGAAGATTCATTCTTTTGATTGCTTGACTTGTGGACCCAAGAAGAAATTCATCAGCCCCATCATTGACATCTCAAACTTGCTTTGCATGAGCTTTGAGAACTTTTCACAGAGCCTCTCATTGGGTGATCCAAATATGATGTCATCAACATATATTTGGACAAGCAAGATGTCATCTCCTTCACAGATCCTGAACAAGGTTCTGTCCACTGTCCCTTTGACAAAACCATGATCTAGCAAGAATTGAGACAAGGTGTCATACCAAGCTCTTGGAGCTTGCTTAAGTCCATAAAGGGTTTTCTTCAGTCTGTATACTTGGTTTCCTTACTCAAATATTGGGGGTTGCTCAACATAGACTTCTTCTTTGAGCACTCCATTTAGAAAAGCACTCTTGACATCCATTTGATAAACTTTGAACCTTTTGTGGGCAGCATAAGCTAAGAATAGCCTTATAGCTTCAAGTCTTGCCACTGGTGCAAATGTCTCATCATAGTATATGCCTTCTGATTGACAATATCCTTTAGCAACCAATCTGGCTTTGTTTCTGACTATCACATCATTCTCATTATTCTTGTTCTTGAACACCCACTTTGTTCCAATAACATCTTGATGTCATGGTCTGTCAACCAGCTCCCATACATCATTTCTTGTGAACTGGTTCAGCTCCTCTTGTATGGCTATAATCCAGTTTGCATCTTGCAGTGCTTCTTCAATGTCTTGAGGTTCCTGTTCTGATAAGAAGCAACAAAACAAAGCACTTTCACCATGAAACCTTCTAGTTTTGACTCCTATACTTGGATCACAAAGTATTAGGTCAGTTGGATGGTCAGATAACCAAGTCCTTCTTTTCCTGATCCCTTCAGTAGAGTTGTCCTCTACTAAGGTTGAGTCACTAGGATCATAAAATTCAGGAAAGTTTAATGCAGGGTCTAATTCAGGATCATATTCAGGGGTGTTGGCCTCAATGTCAGGAACATTGGCATTTTCAGCATTTTCATTTCCCCCTTGAATATTGGATTCATTAACTACCTCAGCAGAGCCTGCTTCTTCATTGGTAGTTGTTACCTGATTATGAACTGGGATTGGGTCATTCAGTTCATCATTTCCTTCAGTGGGATTTGCTTCAGGGATATTGTCTTCAGGAGTGTTGTCCCTTGAGATGGTTTCAAGAGGATTGGCCTGGACAACTTCAGTGAATAAAGTATCTTTATCTTTTAGGCTTAATTTGGTTGTTCTTTGTGTGATGTCATCAGGATTCAGGAGTTTATCCCTGTTCTAAAAAATAGCTTCATCAAACACAACATGAGGTGTTTCTTCCACAAGAAGGGATTTACAATTGTAGACTCTGAAAGCTCTACTGATTTGGGATTATCCAAGAAATATCCACTCATTAGCTTTGCTATCAAAAGCTTTCAATTGTTCTTTCCCATTGTTGTGAATGAAACACTTACAACCAAATATGTGAAAATGAGATACTTTAGGCAACTTCCTTTCCAGAGTTCATAAGGGGTTTTGCCTTGGCCCTTAGTTATCAAACATCTATTTTGAGTATAGCATGCAGTGTTTATTTCTTCAGCCCAAAATCTCTTAGGTAGATTTGAATCAACAATTAAGGTTATAGCAGCCTCTTTAAGAGTTCTATTCCTTCTTTCAGGTACCCCATTCTGCTGAGGGGTTCTAGCTGCTGAAGTTTCATGAGCAATTCCATTTTCAGTGCAATACTCATTGATGTATGAATTTATGAACTCAATGCCTTTATCAGATCTTATCTTGATTATATTAAGGCTTTTCTCATTTTACAATCTCTTTAAGAGTTCAGGGAGTTTGACTTGGGTTTCCTTCTTATTAAGGAGAAATACTACCCATGTGAACCTAGGGAAGTCATCTACTACAACCAATGTGTATTTTCTTCCATTTATGGTTGCAGGGGTAATTGGTCCAAATAAGTCCATATGTAACAATTCAAGTACCCTTTCAGTAGAGATGACTGGTTTGCCTTTAAATGAAGCTTTAATCTGTTTTCCTTCTTGACATGGTTTACAAACATGCTCTTTAATGAAAACTTCATTAAGCAATCCTTTAACTAATGCATTTCTAGTCAACTTGTTCATGGATTTGAAGTTCAGATGGTTTAGTCTTTTATGCCATAACCAACTTTGTTCATTTGAGCTCTTGGCAATAAAGCATGTTGCATCAGTAGACTTGTCCCATTTAGCAAAATACACATTCCTTTCCTAGTTCCAATCAGTAAAGTTTGTTGAGTTTTATCTTTAATTAGACATTTATTACTGGTGAACTCAACATTGTATCCTTTATCACAGAACTGACTTATGCTTAGGAGGTTATATTTGAGACCAGCCACATAAGACACATTGGATACCTTGACATTACCAATTATCAAGGTACCATAATCTTTTGTAGTTGCTTGTGAGCTGTCTCCAAATGTGACATTAGGACCTTCTTGTTCAATGAATTCAGTAAGGAGTGTTTTGTTTCTAGTCATGTGCCTTGAACATCCACTGTCCAAGTACCATGTTATCTTTTTGTTCAAGCTCCTCATCTTCTTGTGGTCCTTTGGTACCTGTAATGATCAAGCTTTAGGTACCCTTTGAATTTTGGGTCCTGAGAGGTTAGTTGTACCTTGAGGAACCCAAACTTGCCTAATAACCCTGATTGCTTCAAGGTGGCTAAGTTGTTTTCCTCTAGCATCAACATACACAGTTTTTCCCTTAAATGCCTTTGGGAAAGAATGTGTGAAAGTGTTAACTCTGTAAGTTTCAGGAGAGTTGTCATTTCTCCTGAACTTATGAATTCTTTGTGCAGCTTGAGGGGATCTTTGAGGATGGCATATAGATGACCATTACCCTTTGGCATATAGGGTTTTGGTTGTCTCATTTTATTGTGCATGTAAGGAGAGTTGACCTTAGGTCTGTTCAGCTGAGGTTGCCTCAGTAGAGTTGGCTTAGGTTGAACATACATTGGACAACCTCTCTGAATGTTGTTCAGATGAGTTGCCCTTCCATTGGGTCTACTCTGCTGAACACCATTCCTCTTGTATTCAGGAGCTTTGGCCATTTCCTTAGGTGTGGGCCTAGTTCCCTGAAAATACTTGAGTGGGCATTTCATACATTTTTCCCTTTCCTTTGGTCAGTGGCTGAATTAATTAATTTTCAGCTTGTTGTGCCACTTATTTAACAAAGATTCTCTTAGTGTTACTTGTTCATGAAGCAACACTAACACAAGGTGAAGATTCGAATGGATCATATCCCAATCCACTCGTTTGAGCCATAGGTCTTTGGAAGCTTTAAATTTCCTCTATTGCCTTAGAGAATTTATTCATTGCTGACATCTTAATTCTCAGGCTCTCTTCACTTGATTTAAGAACATCATACTCATGTGAGAGATTATCAAATTTTGCTTGAAGAATTTTAAATTCAAAGTCCTTTCTCTTCTGAATAAGCAATGGCTCATCAAACTGTTTTTGTTGGTCAACTATCCTGAGAGATGCTTCATTAAGCTCTCTCAAGAGTTGTTGATACAACTCAGTAGATTTGATATCAACTGCAGATTCATCTTGTGAAGTTTTTGCAAGTTCAATGCTCAGTGTTTCATTTTCTCTCACATAATTATCATGAAGTTCATGTAGTCTAGTGAAATCTTCCATCAACTTTCCAAGGGAAAGTTTCAGGTTGACATCATTAGTGTTCAGTGATTGGATTGATGGTGAACTAGAAGTAGAAGATACCTCATCATCTTCAATAGCTATGTTGCAGACATCATCATCATCACTGTTGGAAAACAGTCCATCATCAGAAGAGTTGAAGCTTTCATCACTCTGAGACTCATCACCAGCCATCATGGCTTTTTTGTTGGTGAATCTTTTGTCTCTTTTGGCTTGCCTCTCCTTTCTCTCCTTTGAGCTGAGTTCAGGGCAGTCATATTGAAAGTGTCCATTCTTTTGGCAGTTGTAGCACAGGTCTTCATCATTATCTTTCTTTGAATCATCTCTTCTTCTGGATGATGAAGGTTCAGCTCTATTGGACTTTATCCTATCAGAGTACTTGTCCTCTGATTTTCTTTCTTCAGGCCTTTTGTCCTTAGTCTTGGCTTCAGGAGAGTTATACCTTCTCCTGACCTTGTTGTCTTGGTAGAATTTCTTGTATCTACCAAACCTTGAGTTGAGTTTATCAAACCTTCTAGCCATGAGGGCTAGCTCTTCCTTCATTTCAGCCTTAGAGAATGACTTTAATGATCTTGGAGTGGACTGCATTTCTGGTTTAGCAGCTTTGGCCTTAAATGCCACTCCTTTGGTTGGTAAGGAAGGTTCTTCAGTAGGTTTTCTTCTATTAAGATCAAACTCATAAGCTTTGAGTTCTGAGAAGACTTGTTGCATGGGCATGGTAGAGAGAACCTTGGTGTTCTACATCATTACAGAGTATACATCCCACTTTTGAGTGAGACTCCTTAGAATCTTGAGTGCAATTTCTCTTTTGGAGTATACCTTGCCCAATGAGTTGATTTCATTCATTATGTCAGTGAATCTACCAGCAAACTTGTCAATGGGCTCTTCAGGCTCCTTTGTGAATTGCTCAAACTTCTGCACAGCAACTTGGAGCTTATTCTCCTTGATTTTGTCAGTACCCTCACACATTTCAGCAAGGGTATCCCAAATTTCTTTGGCTGTTGTGCAGTGGTAGACTCTCCCCATTACTGCATCTGGAATTGTTTGGTAAAGAGTGTTCATTGTTAGATAACTGAGGTTGTGCCTCCTTCTTTCTTCAGTGGTGAGGCCATCTTCATCCTTGGGGATCTCCTGCCTTGTATCAGCTCTTTGAGCTTCAGTAATCATGGGATTAGCTTGAGTGAATATGAAAGGACCCATTGTGATGACTCTCAGCATCTCATTGTGAAGGCATGCAAGATGAGCTCTCATCCTGATTTTCCAGAAGTCATAGTTCTCAATTGAGAACATGGGCAGCTTATGATGAGATATGTGATTGACAGGATATGGAGCCATATTGTTGATGGTCTCCACTGCATTACCAGGAACAGCAGCATTGTTGTTGTTGTTGTTATTGTTGTTATTGTTGTTGTGGTTGTTCCTTGCCATATCTCAGATAAGAGGGCTTAGAAAACAAGATGTTAAGATTTCAGAAAGGTCAGTTAAGTGACCACACTAAAATATGTTTTTGAAAATCAAGATGGATTTTCAGAAGCAGTGATCTTTGAACCCCTGCTCTGATACCACTTGTTGGTCCTGAAAGGAGTAGTAACAAGTGTATGGGGGGAGGGGGGAATTTATCTTAACACTTAACTGGCTTCTCAGGGGACTTGTCCCAAAACAGTTCTGCACAACTTGTGAAGTATATCTTTTGAAGATCAATTTGTGTGCAGTGTATGAATGTGTTACTTGAATGAAATAGCTTGTATTTAAATAACACAAGGAGTTTATAGTGGTTCAGAGACTCAAGCTCCTACATCCACTTTCCCTGATTTAACAGGATAACTCCTTCACTCTTGGAATTAACTTGTTTTATAGTGCCAAGGTGCACTGATCAACCACACCACTCATTGGTTCCTTGATCCCTAGGAATTCAGAGTCCTAATACTCTCTCTCAACTCAGAACTAAACTGTTCTTCTCTCAACAGTTAGTTCCTTACACTTCTACTACAACAATCCTTCTAACTTTCCTTAAAAGGTTTAAGGGTTGATGTTGGTTCCAACTAGGTGAGATATCCTTTACAATTGAGCACAGTGTATAGGATAGGATATCTCTCTAAACTTTGTATGATATGTTGGGATATAAATCCTAGAACAAGTCCTAAATGATGATAAAAGATAAAAATGAAGTTTTGATAAGCCAAAAGTAGTTTGAATATTTTCTAAGTGTTGACTGATCTAGTCTAGTAAAGAGGAGTCATCTTGAACAGACCAGTAGAGTTCACATGAGACAAGTATTGTTATAAAAGAAAAGACAAGTACGATTTATAAGTACTATTTGTATTAATTGTTTAGGTTGTTATTGAGCTATGTTAATCATTGTATAGAAGCTCATGATTTTCTATGTAATAAATATATTCGTTGTATAGATTTATAAGTTGACTAAGCTTTATGAGAAGAGCTTAAAGTAATGTAATAGTCTTGTTAGGATTAGAATAGTCTACTACTGAAGATTGCGAGACCAGACAAGAAGAGAAGGTGTCTACACAAGACAAGTGCGCAACAAGACTCAACAAAACAAGTCAACTTGAAGTAAACGCGTGTAAAGATAAGGATTGAAGAGTTAGTTAGAAATAACTAATTAACTACTTAAACGCGTGGATGGATAAAGCTCAACAGTTACAAGTTAGTTTTCAAGAAAGGTTGGTTACAACTAACTAAGTTCTTGATATTGAAGTCTATAAATACCTCAAGGTGTTTATCGTTTGAAGACTACTGAAAATCTATATACTGAAGCGTTATTGAAGCATTCAAAGCAAACACTCTCAGAGTTTATTGAAGTTCAGAAAGCAAGTCAGAAGACAAGTGAAGAAATCAGAAGACTGCTACTGAATAAGTTTTTCTTTTTAGTTTACTGTTATCAAGTTGCTAGATACTTGTAAATCTCTAGTAAGATCGAAGATATACTTGGTAGTATAGTCGAGAAGATCTAAGTCTTTTTCTTGGGACTTAAAATTACAAGAACACACACACTTTGTACTCGATTGGAAGAGTTAGTGGAAACATCACAACTGGGTTTGTGAGAGTGGACGTAGACAAGTTGTCGAACCACTATAAATTGTTTGTGTTGTTTACTTTACTGTTTTGTTTTGTTTAATTGCTTAACTGTTTACATACATAACTGAACAAGACAAGTTGAGTATTACTAGAACAGAGTTCTCGAATTAAGAAGTTGAGTATAAACTTGTATTGGGCTCATTAATATTCTGTATTCCGCATTGTATTCTGATATATCGAAAGAATTTTGAAAAGTCTATTCACCCCCCTCTAGACATTTTCACTAGTTTACTCGATATTAACTCAACTTTGGGGACCTACAAGTGGTATCAGAGCAGTAGTTTACGAACTGTTGTTTCTTGATAACCGACTTAAGACTTAGGGTGAAGTCTTGGTCCGTGATTGTATTTGCTTACGTGTTCTTGATCAAAATTCTTGTTATATCTGTTTCTTGTTCCCTGTTCCTGACTTATCTGCTTCTTGATCATAAAACTGATTAGCACTAATCTACTTGCTCAATATGTCTCTTGAAATAAGTGCTAATAAGTTGCCCAAGTTCCAGGTTCAGGACTACGACTACTGGAAGCTACGAATGGAAGTGATTTTCAGCTCTACGCACGATCTAATGATCTCTGTTGTGACCGAGGGTCCGATCGTGACAATGGTTCCAAATACCGCTACTCTTGACAAAGACAAACCAATTGGCACGCTCGTCAAGAAACCAAGGTCTGATCTAACCTCAGAAGAAATGCGTCAAAATAATTTGGATAGTTTGGCGAAGAATTACATCTTACACACTCTTCCTAACGAGTATCTAGGAAAAGTGTTAAAATGTAAAACTGCCAAAGAAATGTGGGACAGATTAGCTATCATTTGTGAAGGGACATCCCTGATCAAAGAAAGCAAATTATCCACTGCTGTCCAAAGATTTGAATCATTTCGGATGAAAGCTGGCGAAACTATCGACCAGCTGGATACTCGTTTTACTAAGATTATGAATGATCTTGAAGTCCTTGGTAAAACATATACTCCTCGTGAAATCAATCTTAGGATTCTTAAGAGCTTAGATCCTCGATGGAAAATGGTAAAGATGCTTGTTAAGAATACCCAAGACATAGATAAGTGGAGTGCAGAGACCATGTTTCAAACTCTAAAGGCTCATGAGTTTGATTTAGACGAAGATGAACCCGTAGTCAGTAGTGACAGAGAACATGCTGTGTCTAAGAACGTTGCCTTTAAGTCTAGTTCGTCTAAGTCCTCTAAGGTAGACAGGTCTAAGTCTAAGACTAAGTCTGCTTCTGTAAAAGACGAGTTAGATACTGATCTTAGTCTGAAGGATCAGGTGAACCTCATGGTTAGAAAGTTTGATAGGCTGAATAAGCGTTTCGGTAGATACAAGAAGTTCTATAGAGATCATAGAGGGTCTACCTCTAAGAACTCATCTGAGACCAGACGAGACCGAAACTCGTCCGAAAGGAGAGACGAAGTCTCGAAAGGTAATAGACGAGATAGAGAGTCTGATGATAGGAAGATTCAGCGTTCTGATAGACGTGATAAGCGTAGGGATAAATCTCCTATTAAAAAGGCTACTAATGATCTCTTGTGCTATAACTGTGAGAAACCAGGTCACTACATTTATGAATGTCCAGACCTGAGCACCGACGATCGAGAAGAACGCAAAGCTCTAAGGGAAAGAAGATACAACCGTGGCAAGAAGGCAATGATGGTCAATGATGACTCTGATTCTGATTCAGACGAGTTGCCATCATCCTCATCTAGCTACCCGTCCGATCCAGATCACGATGAAGCATTCATAGTAGATGATGGCCTATGCTGCATGGCTAAAATCGATCAAGAGGTATCATTTGCTACTTCTTTTCAATCTTGTGATGATTCTCATACTGATGAAAGTGACACTGCTAGTAGTGAAGTAGGAAGTAGTCTTCATCACTCTACTAGTGCTATTGAAGACGACCTTCTACTTGCTAACCAAGCATTCATCGAAGTCAGTGATGAGAACATTGCATTAAAACAAGAAATCATTGATCTTAAGGAAGCTCAGTCCAAAGTAGATCCTAATGTAACAGTCCTAAATGAACGCTTGACTGAAGAGTTGAGACAACTCAAAGAAAAGTGTGCATTGACAGACAGGTTATATCAAGACCTACTTAAGACACATGCAACTGAGAGAAATGAATTCAATGTTTTAAAAAGCAAGTGCAATAGGCTTGAAGAACGTAATAAGTTCTTAGAGACCGAGGTTGTCACACTTGATCTCAAACTTACTGACCTGGTTAACTCTTCAAAGATTAACCTTGAACTGTCAGATAGGTATAGAGATCCAGCTGACAAGACAGGCATAGGTGCTGAGACATCTAGCTCGTCTACTCGAGTCAATAAGAACCCTACTACTACTAACGCAAGACTTTTGCCAAATGATAAAGGAAAAGGACCAATGATATACGATATTGGAACTCCGTCTAAAGGCAATACACCTAAACAGACTCGAGTTAACATTCCGATTACCAAGGGAGGTAAAAAGAATGGTAACAACAAGCCTGCTCCACCTAGAACTAATCTTCAAAGGACCACTAATCGTGGACGACCCAACCAGGTCAGATATGAGGACTGGTATCCTGAGGAGACGAGTACTAGAAAGGTACAGACTAGACGACAAGAGCCTAGACCTCCTTTCATAAGGCAGTCTCAGTTCTACTCATCTAGGCCTAGACAGGTTGCTCCAAAATACCGTACACAAGCTGTCCTATATCCTCCACCTTTGTCATATGATATTATTAGTGAGGAAAGACCTAAACGAGTCTATAAACCGTATGGACCTAATGCATACAAGCCCTACTCTGACTATCATAGACCAGTGCCCGCTCAAGTAGAGATCAAGTCTAAAGGCTATCTCAAACGAGTAGACCCGAACTCGAATGATAGGCCAGATAAGGATAACAAGGTCCTATTCTGTAATAAATATGGCCGAAAGCTTAAGAGATCGAACTTGTTCAAGACTCCAATGTATATCTGGATTCCTCTGAACTCGACTAACCCCTCAGGACCCCAATAAACAAATGGGTACCTAAATTATTTAATATCTTCAATGCAAGGTCGACTTGACTTGTATAAGAAGGGTGGCTCAATAGGAGAAACTTGGTATATTGATAGTGGTTGTTCGCACCACATGACTGGTACCAAGGCTCTCTTATCAAGTTACCATGAGCAGGAAGGACCAAAAGTGATATTTGGTGATAGCTCCACTGCTGTCACTAAAGGATTTGGTTACATCCGGAATGGAGACGTAGAGATCCAAGATGTCTCATATGTTGAAGGTTTGAAATATAATTTACTCTCTGTTTCATAGTTTTGTGATTGTGGATACAAGGTGCAGTTCAAAAGCCGCAAATGTCAGATCATTGACAAAAGGACACACACAGTTCTACTAGTCGGCATAAGACAAGGTAGTGTGTACATAGTGAACTGGAATAGCTGTCCGAGGGACACTTGTCTACTTACTAAGAATCCTAAAGAACTTGGTTGGCTCTGGCATAGACGCCTCTGTCACCTAAACTTTAAGGTTCTTAATAAGATAGCTAGAGATTGCCTTGTGGAAGGTATTCCCAACGAAGTCTATTACAAGTCACATGTATGCTCTGCTTGTCAACAGGGTAAACAAGTGAAAGGTTCTTTTAAGTCAATTCCTACTCTCTCAACTAGTAGAGTCCTAGAACTCCTACATATGGATCTTCATGGTCCAATAACTCCTCCAACCTTGAATGGTAGAAGGTACACACTTGTTGTTGTAGACGACTATTCTAAGTTTACTTGGGTAGTCTTTCTACACAAGAAGAGTGATACACACACACTTCTGCCTGATCTGTTGAAGAAGTTACAAGTTGAGAAGAACCAGTCTATTGTCAAGGTTCGTAGTGACAAGGGAACTGAGTTCATTAATTGCTATATCCAAGATTTTTGTGCTAAACGTGGTATCCAGCATCTTACTAGTGCAGCTAGGACACCACAACAGAACGGAGTAGCTGAAAGAAGGAATCGAACCCTCAAAGAAGCCTGTAGAACCATGATAGCCGAGTACAACACGCCTCAAAAGTTTTGGGCTGAAGCTATCAATACTGCATGCCATTCACAAAACAGAAGCGCGATCAACAAAGCACTAGGCAAGACACCCTATGAGGTTTGGAAAGGTAGAAAACCCAGAATTTCATATTTTCATATATTTGGCTGTAAGTGTTTCATCCATAACAATGGAAAGAGCAATTGAATGCTTTCGATGCTAAAGCAGACGATGGGATATTCTTAGGATACTCCTCGACTAGCAAGGCATTTAGGGTATTCAACTACTCAACTCTTTGTGTGGAAGAAACACCACATGTGGTTTTCGATGAATCTCGACAGGACTCGTCTGCCAACAAGATCAGTGAGAAAGTGACTGATCTAACGATCGAATCTGACAAAGAATCAGAGGTATATGAATCCGTCCAAGCCTACAATCCATTCATGACAGCTCTCGAGTCTGATGACAAAGAGAAGGTAAGTGCTCAAGGTAAGTCTTCTAGACCAGTTGACATGCCTGCTCTAGTTGACTCGTCTACTCCTGGTAAATCTGTTGATGATACAAATGATGTTGATATGCATGATGCTGTACATGATATAGATGATGATAGTATTCCTGTTAAGTCTAGAAAGACATGGACATCTGCACATGATACTGAAAATATTATTGGTGACTCTACTATTGGTGTAAAGACTAGACGACAACTCTTTGAGTCGCAAGAACAGCCTAGTCCGTAATTGGATCATCGCTATGCAAGACGAGTTGAACCAGTTTGTTCGAAACGACGTCTGGGAACTTGTCGATAGGCCTAAGCATCATAATGTAGTTGGCACTCGATGGATTTTCAAAAACAAGAAAGATGAGAATGATGTAGTCGTTAGGAATAAGGCTAGAATAGTAGCCCAAGGCTATTCACAAGCTAAAGGCATAGACTATGATGAAACATATGCTCCTGTTGCTAGACTAGAAGCCATTCGATTGTTCCTTGCATATGCTGCTTATATGAAATTTACCGTATATCAAATGGATGTCAAAAGTGCATTTCTTAACGGTATTCTTGCGGAAAAAGTATATGTTGAACAACCCCCAGGTTTCGAAGTCAAAGGCGACTAGGTGTACAGATTGAAGAAAGCCTTATACGGACTTAAGCAAGCTCCAAGAGCATGGTATGATACTCTCTCTCTCTTTCTATTAGAAAATGGTTTTACTAAGGGCAAGGTCGATAGAACCTTGTTCAGAAGACAAGAAGGGAAAGACATTTTGCTCGTCTAAATTTACGTAGATGACATCATTTTTGGTTCACCTAACAAAAAGCTGAGTGAAAGTTTCTCAACACTCATGCAAAGTAAATTTGAGATGTCCATGATGGGTGAAATGAATTACTTTCTTGGTCTTCAAGTAAAACAGACCCCTGAAGGGATTTTCATAAATCAAGCAAAGTATACTAGAAATCTTCTAGACAAGTATGGTATTAAGACATGCAAGTCTACTGGCGTACCAATGCTACCTACTTACAAAATGGATCTAGACGAACAAGGTAAATGTGCTGATCAAACATACTATCGTGGTCTTATTGGTTCATTACTGTACTTGACTGCTAGTAGACCTGACATTGCATTCTCTGTTGGCGTATGTGCTCGTTTTCAAGCCAATCCAAAAGAGAGTCATATGGAAATCACTAAAAGGATATTGAAATATTTAAAAGGAACCATCAATCGTGGTATATGGTATCCCTCAAATGATGATCTATCCTTAAGTGGCTACTCAGACTCAGACTTTGGAGGCTGTAGAATAGATAGGAAATCTACATCTAGTTTTTGTCAATTCTTAGGCACAAAACTCATTTCATGGTTTTCGAAAAAGCAAACTAGTGTAGCTACCTCTACTACCGAAGCCGAGTACATGGCTGCTGGTAGTTGTTGTAGTCAACTACTCTGGCTCATGCAACAGCTTAGAGATTACAACATACATGAATCAAATGTTCCTTTTTTCTGTGATAGTAATAGTGCAATTGCAATTACACACGTTGTAAGCATGTTGATGTGAAGCATCATTTCATACATGATCATGTAGAAAAGAAGGACATTCGCATGGAAAAGATTCATACTGATTTTCAAAGAGCTGATATTTTCACAAAACCATTAGCTGAGGCACGTTTTCGTGAGTTATGCATTAGTTTAGGGCTAATTGATCTAGACCTTACTTGCCTATAGCTATGTACTAACCAGACAGGTACATCAAAGAAATAAGGAGACAAGACCACCAGAACAGAGCACTCGTCTACTCACGCAACAGACAGGTATACAAGGCTAGACTAGATGACCAAACAACCCGATGAGGAAGCTGGTAAAGCTGAGGGTAATATTAAGGGAATAAACATTTAAGGGGGAATCTTTGATTTCTTAAATATCCTTATGTTGACTCTTAAGTTTGTTAACAGTCATCTTGCTCGAAACCTTGACCATCGCTATAGATTGATATTCATCTTAATTATTTTACTCTACTTGTACCTACGATTATACGTTGCATATGATAAGATAGGTACATGAAGTCGTTCGACGTTCAGAATAGACAAGCACAGTCGAAGGGGGAACTCGTCTTGTGCTCATAAGTCTACTCGTCTGTTCTGGATAGACTCGAACACCCAATTCGCACTCTACTCTACTATGCTAGGTCAGATGAGTACACTCCCCTGTCCTACCTATTAGAAGAGGCGGATTTCAAATTTTACAATATCAAATCACATAATATTCTCGATTCCGTAACTGAATACCAAAAGCCCCAACCGTTGGATCTAATCCTTAGATCTTGGCCGTTCAATATCTAAATCAGTTTTGAACAAAACCCAACACTTACACACGTCTTGCCCCACATTTTCTTAACACGCCTACTCTCAAAGCATTTGATTTTCTTGCAATTCCAAGCTATTTGTTCTTACTCAATCTATCACCATGTCTATTTTATCTCTTTTCGATGTGAGAACTAACATACAGGCTAGGTTCGACCTAGGTAAATACATTTCGAAAAACAAAGTGCATGTTGAACCTTCTGTGTTCTTTAAAGGAAAGCACACAGATGGAAACTCGGAAATTCTGTCCAAATGTAGCAGATGTGGCCTGAAACCGTATTTGGAGGCGTTTCCTCAAGTCGTCTTGGAAGAGGAAGTATTGGAGTTCTATGCCAATGCCACCAGACGAGGAGACTCAATTGAGTCATTTATTGGTGGAAATCGAGTGGAAATCACTCGTGAGGCCGTGTTCGAGCATCTGAAGCTGCCCATTGGAACTATCGATGTGGAGAACTATGCAATAGGGAAAGAAGTCAGATATTTGAGTATCTTCTGTGGAAAGAAGTTGAGGCTAAAGCCAGATGGCAAACTCCCAGCTGTCAAGAAGATGGAGCTTCTTGAGAAGTATCGAACCCTCCTGGACATAGCTAGCAAGATATTGCTATGTGCCACTAGTTCCCATGACTCTGTCACTTTGGGAAAAGCAAGAGTAATGGCAGCCATCTATGATGGAATTACTGAAGGAAATTGGTTCAAACTTCTCGCAGACCGAATCATGTACTTCGAAAGAAGTGTTCGAGTTGACATCGACACAGCTAGTTGGGTGGTGTCAAATGTTGTTGGTTTTGGAAATAAACTGAGTATTCTCCTACCCTTGTTGATACCAAACAAGACTGAATGGAGCAAAGGGAAGCCATTTCACCCTTTGAAGTTCTACTTGAAGAAAGAAGCTTTGAGGAAGCAGGTTGCTGCTAGACCAGCTGCCCCAAGGCAACCTCAGATTGACCCCATGGAAGCATTGCCATATGCTACCTCATCTAGTTCCTCGGAAGACGAGTCGAAAGATGAAGAATCTGAAGATGTTGCACAAGCTGGATCTGGTGGAGAAGACTCAGAGGAAGCTCATTCCTATGAAGAGTCTGAGAAAGCTGAGGAGCCAAGTATCGCTGAAGTATATCGTCTTGTACGAGTACCTAGTCCTACACAAGACGAGTCGAGTCCTCAGGTTGGTACCTCTTCTCAATCTGTTTCAATTCCTCTATCTCTCCCTCCTGTCCAAACCAAGGCAAGGTCTCATCGACCTAGGCCTAGACCTGCACCCTCATCCTCACAAGTACTGGCAGCATTACCGCTGAGAGCCAGTCATCCCCAGAACACTTCTATAAAAGATACAACTGATACTCCGACAGTTGTCACACCAAACCTAGCCACATCGCAGCCCACAGAAACCACAGACCAAATTCTCTCCCTACCCTCAACAGAAAATGTTGAACCCATCTACTTCAGATAAGACGCTAGTTGCCACTGCAACAGCTGAGACAGGGACCCCACCTGCTCAGACCCCATCTGAAGTTAGATTTGATTCTTTGGTGTATTATCCAATGTGTCTACGAGAGAAGAGAATCCGTTCGAAGATGAGCAACAATTTGAAGAAACAGCTCTCATCTATCGAGATAGACTACTCATCAGAACAGTTTGAGAAGCTTCTGAGAATATGCACTTGGGTCGCATTGAAGAAGTCCCCAACAGACGACTTGTTTGAATTCATCTTAGGAAAGGGTGGTATCTCAAACTTTATGGATTGGGAAATGGAGCAAAAGGAGAACAGTGGTGTTCGAGACCACTCGGAGCTATTCCCAAGCCATGCCCTTACTGCTCTTGCAAAGAGGATATTGGGTATTTCTGATGATTTGCTGTGCTCAGAATCCCAATTTGATGTGGGTGTTCAAGTTTCATAGACTGATTTTGCTGAAGAAGAAGTGATGGTTGAAGCTACACCAGCTGAGGAGATTCAGTCTACTGATCTTGTGTTAGACCTTGACAATGTCTCTGACCAGTTGAGAGGCATTGTGTTCAAATTCCAAGTGGAACATGCTGACAGTCCAAGGTCAGATTCAAAGTTCATCAATCGATATTCTGACATGTTCTTTCCAGCCGAAATCTGTGGCTATGTGAACAAGCTGCATGCCATGATGAAGAAAGACTTGGCTGATTCTGAAAGAAGGGCTAAAGAAGCAAGGTTAGCTATTGTTCCTTTCACTCCCCAACTTAATTTAAAGGCTATTGTTGGAAGTGTGGTTTCAGAGGCTGAAGTAGTAGAAGACGAGGTCTTGACTACTGCTGTAGAAGACAAGTTGGTGGAAGTGTTATCTCTTCCAGAAGATGAAGTCATGGAGGAAGCTGTTCATATTAAAGTTGGTCAATCTTCTGAAGCAATCCCGGCTGCTTCGATAGATGAGTTGAAAGAAGACCTGAAAGCTGTCATCAAGTCATCTATTGATAACTATCTCAAGTCCGAATTGAAGAAGACTCTTGTTGAATAGAATAGTGTCCTTGTGACAAGTTCAAAAGAGATGATTATGAATAAGGTCAATCAGTTGGACAATGACTTTAGGCAAGAGATGTTCAACTAGATTGAAGGTTTTCTCCAGAACCAAGTTGAATATTCGGAGAAGAGTTCTGTCGACTTCGCTCGAGTCTTAGCTACTGAATCCAGGAAAATGGAAAGAGTTTATAGACCTAAGATTGAGGTGGCTGATGTTCAAAGAAAGGAATCTTATGATCAGCTAGCACAAGCAAGAGAGATTATTGTTGCTATGACTGAAGAGAACAGGCAATTGCGTCTGACTGCAACACATTTCAAGAATGAGTTGAACTTGTCTACTCAGAAGTTGGAGTTAGTGGCTACCAAACTAGACAAGTTGAGTCAAGACGGTTCTCATCAGAAGCAGATTGAGAAAGCAACTAACCTTATGAAGCAAGCTATGTTCGAAGAGATGACTCGCTTTACTTCTCTTTTCACTCTCAAGGCGACTGATGAAGCCAAAAAGGGGGAAGAGACGAGTAGAGTCAAAGCAAGAGTTGAAGCTGCTAAAGTTGCAAAAGTTAAGTCCAGTTCTGAACCAGAAGCGAAAGAAGCTGCGGAGGCTATGCAAGATCTTAGAAGGCCTAAGAGAGGCAGAGGCAAGTTGGTTAAAACTGCTGATCTTGAGCAAGCCAAAGCAGATGAGTTGAAGAGAAAGGAGAAAGGCAAGGGTGTTGCTATTCCTGAAGCAGAGGTTCAGACTAGAACAATGTCAAAGAGAAAGTCTATTGTCATTGAAGAACCAAAAGAAGCTGAGACAACAACAGTCGTGAAAAAGCAAAAGGTTGTTGATACTGATGATGAGAGTCATTATGCAAGTAAGAAGAAAGTTGAAAAGCATATTGAAAGACTGCAGAAGCTGAAGCCAGATGAAGATCAAATGGAAGATCAGTTCATTGATTATTTCATTGATAAAGAGCATCGAACTGATTGGATGAAGGTAAAGAGACAATGGGAGCTTGATCACTGGATCATTAGAAAATTTGGTGATACTGAAAGCCCAGATGAGTTGCATTCAATGTTTGATAAGTTCATGGAAGCCCAGAACAAGATGCTTTGGAACTTAATCATGAAGATATCAGCTGCTGCAAACTTTAACATTCTTGTTCCTACATTTCCGAAGTGGAAGACTCCTATGACAAGCTCAGGAAGAAGAGTTGATCTTAACCAGATCAAGAAGTATGAAGAGGAGTTGCTAGACAAGGAGAAGATAGAAGATGAAGACCATATCAGAGTGATACACAAGAGACTCCTAGATGCGTTCTGTGTTCCTAATCCAGAAGGAGGTACTCTCTCAAATTAGTTGTTATTTGCTCTGATTGTTGTTTTTTTTGTTTTTGAAGTATGTGTAATATCTACTGGTATTATTTTGAATGAATGAAAAGATAAAATACTATTTTGATGATTTAATACTCTCTCTCAACTCAGAACTAAACTGTTCTTCTCTCAACAGTTAGTTCCTTACAGTTCTACTACAACAATCCTTCTAACTTTCCTTAAAAGGTTTAAGGGTTGATGTTGGTTCCAACTAGGTGAGATATCCTTTACAATTGAGCACAGTGTATAGGATAGGATATCTCTCTAAGCTTTGTATGATATGTTGGGATATGAATCCTAGAACAAGTCCTAAATGATGATAAAAGATAAAAATGAAGTTTTGATAAGCCAAAAGTAGTTTGAATATTTTCTAAGTGTTGACTGATCTAGTCTAGTTAAGAGGAGTCATCTTGAACAGACCAGTAGAGTTCACATGAGACAAGTATTGTTATAAAAGAAAAGACACGTACGATTTATAAGTACTATTTGTATTAATTGTTTAGGTTGTTATTGAGCTATGTTAATCATTGTATAGAAGCTCATGATTTTCTATGTAATAAATATATTCGTTGTATAGATTTATAAGTTGACTAAGCTTTATGAGAAGAGCTTAAAGTAATGTAATAGTCTTGTTAGGATTATAATATTCTACTACTGAAGATTGCGAGACTAGACAAGAAGAGAAGGTGTCTACACAAGACAAGTGCGCAACAAGACTCAACAAGACAAGTCAACTTGAAGTAAACGCGTGTAAAGATAAGGATTGAAGAGTTAGTTAGAAATAACTAATTAACTACTTAAACGCGTGGATGGATAAAGCTCAACAGTTACAAGTTAGTTTTCAAGAAAGGTTGGTTACAACTAACTAAGTTCTTGATATTGAAGTCTATAAATACCTCAAGGTGTTTATCGTTTGAAGACTACTGAAAATCTACATACTGAAGCGTTATTGAAGCATTCAAAGCAAACACTCTCAGAGTTTATTGAAGTTCAGAAAGCAAGTCAGAAGACAAGTGAAGAAATCAGAAGACTGCTACTGAATAAGTTTTTCTTTTTAGTTGCTGTTATCAAGTTGCTAGATACTTGTAAATCTCTAGTAAGATCGAAGATATACTTGGTAGTATAGTCGAGAAGATCTAAGTCTTTTTCTTGGGACTTAAAATTACAAGAACACACACACTTTGTACTCGATTGGAAGAGTTGGTGGAAACATCACAACTGGGTTTGTGAGAGTGGACGTAGACAAGTTGTCGAACCACTATAAATTGTTTGTGTTGTTTACTTTACTGTTTTATTTTGTTTAATTGCTTAACTGTTTACATACATAACTGAACAAGACAAGTTGAGTATTACTAGAACAGAGTTCTCGAATTAAGAAGTTGAGTATAAACTTGTATTGGGCTCATTAATATTCTGTATTCCGCATTGTATTCTGATATATCCAAAGAATTTTGAAAAGTCTATTCACCCCCCTCTAGACATTTTCACTAGCTTACTCGATATTAACTCAACTTTGGGGACCTACATGATATACAATGATGTTCAGCTTAGATGAAGTGTTTGGAAACTAAGAATGAAGTATCCTTATGGCTTTGTAGTTTCCTCAGCAATGTAGGTTCTGTTCTTTGTAGTTGGATGCTGGACACTCCAAATGGTTTCCACACTTCATGTATTTATAGAGCAAGATGAGGTTATGTCCGTTGGAGAGACAGCCTCAAAATGTCTATATTTGCCTTCCTTGAACTTTGCAACTGGAAGACAGATTCTTGAAAGTGACATGTCCTTAATTTGGGAAGTAAACGGCTGTAAGCTCTTTGTCTTGACTTTGATACACTCTTCCTAATGTCTGACTTGAAGATTCTCTTGATCAAACATGGACATCACTTCTGATCATTAGTCCTATGATAAGGACAACATTCCTTATCATCTGGACAAGTCTGCTTATTAGATTCAACATACATGACTTATCAGCAGTGTTGGCATGGCTCTTTCAGATGACTTGGCTCTTGCACTTCTCTGATCATCACTTGATGGTTCTTGAGCATTCTTGCATCCTCATCAGTGGTTTTGACCCCATCAGCATAGTTGGCCTTTGCCTTAGTAATACAGCTCAGGAATCTTACTTTTATTCAAGACTAGACAATCTAACCTATACTCTATTGATCTGAGTTTTGGCCATCAAAACTAAAGCTATTTATCACATTTAGATTAGGGGCTTGGATGAATATCCCAACACGAGGAACAAGAGTCCATGTGTTATTGGAGTGAAGTGCATGGAGCTCGACATCCATGGCTGCGACCCATTCAGGAAATTTGGAGGCAGATTTGAAACCCTTAGGTTCTTTGGTAGTGTGAATGGAGGCGAGCAGAGCATTGATGACGAGGAAAGAAACATTGAATGAATGTTTTGGTTTAAAAATGTTCCACTTATTCTATTTGCTCCAAATCCACTTGTTTCATTAGATAGAAGTTGCATCCTTTCTTGATCTGCCTCTTTTTCTTTGAAAAATGCAGTAAATAACATGTCCTCTTTTTTTCTCTTCAAACATGACAAACATATAACATGACTTTTTTTGGAAGGAATAATGGGACATTTTAAATCACTATATATATGTGCCAAAAAAATCAGTATAAATGACCATAAATACAATCTTACATGCAATTTCTCTGATCTGTTGAAGTTTGGGTCATTTGCACGGGGACAACCTTTTCTAGGATTTTCCTCAGGACCTCTCTTCCTCATCTTCTTGGGTCTTTCAGGCATTTTCTTGTAAGGAATTTTCTTTTTTTTTTTTTTTTTTTTTTGCTTTTGTATAATTTTTAGGGGATTTTGATTTTTAGGGTTAGAAGAGAAGAATTTGATTGAGTTTAAGAAGTGAGAAAGACGCATAAGAAGAACTTGATTGAGTTTGAGAAGGGTAAAAGAAGAACTTGATTGAGTTTGAGTAGGAAAAAAAGAACTTGATTGAATTTGAGAAGCTGAGAAGACGCAGAAGAAGCGGTAGTTTCATTTTTTTTATATAAAGTTTTATTTTTATTTCTATAAAGTGTAATCTAATGTGGAAAATAAAAAAAAAGAATATGGGTAATCTGACGTGGCAAGCTCCGACAAGCCACATCATCAATTGTTGACCGAAGAAAAAAATGTGTATCTAATTGCAACACGATTAAAGGTTGGAGTTTTTTACAATAATCGTAAAGATCGTAATTAAATTGATACTGAGACTAAACGTAGTATATTTATTTAGAATTAACCTTTTTTTTAAAAAGGCTTTGTAGTCGTTAGATTAAAAAAATTATATCATCCATTTAAAAAATTAGTTAGTATAAATAGATAAAGGGTTGCTAATTGAAAAACACTCTAAAAGTTATGTTGAAATTGGGAGAGAGCATAAACTTATTTTGAAAATATCTATAAAATAAATGGTTTTATTTTTAAATATGACTAATTTATTTTTACAAAACATTAATGGTTACGTATCAAAATGTATAACATGTTAGTAAATATATATTTTATTTATTATATATTGTACCCAAAGTTTTAAATTGTTTAAAGTAAAAAAAACATAAAAACCCATTAAATTGTTCAAGTTAAAACAAACTTAAAATAAAGTGTTCATGCAACCTAAAACAAACTTAAAAATAAATAAAGTATTCATGCAATTCCAAAATAGTCTCGTTATTGCCCCCGAATTCGGGTGAGCCTGAGCCTCCGCTACCTTCCGGTTCACTTCCAACTACAAAGACGTTTTGAAAAAAATAATTCATTATATGCAATAAAAATTGAAGACGAAGGAGAGGACAACGGGGACGGCGGCGACGATATAGTGTATTCGAGATCCTCAATCGGAGGTCTAGGTGAACGACACCCCACAAGGAGTATTTTATGTGTATTAAACGTACATTAAAATATTTAATTAATTTAAAATATCTAGGAATAAAAATTATTCTATCAATCAAGCAAGACCGCCCGCTTATCTTGAAACCGTGGGAGACTGAGATTCTTTTCTTGAGAGGGGAAACAGCATAATCAAGATCGACGAGGCTACCATAGATAATTAATAAAATACTTATTTTACTAACATTTAAAGTCGTACATTTTGATACGTATCAAATGTCCTCCTTAATTTTTGAAAGTTTCTAAATATATTTATAAAAGACTTGTAAAAAAATTTGAATAAGGGTTTTTAAAAAGTTCTCATAGTTTTAAGATTAAAAAAAATTATATCATTCATTTATAAAATGAGTTAGTATAAATATAATTTCAATCATCCATTTATAAAATGAGTTATTACAAATAGAAGAATCGATCGAGGCCGGTTCTAAAGAGAAGGGAGAGCTTCTCTCTCTAGAGAGTTGCTCCTCCCTTTCTCCACCGGTCTCCGCCGTCGATCCGTCGCAAATTCGTCGTTCATGTGGCCGTCATCGTTTTTGTCTCCTTTGCGGCTCTATCTTTGTTGTCCTTCCGCCTAAGATGTGTGTTAATTTTCCGCTTCTTTCCGATCTCTTCTGGTATTTTGGTTTTTACAAGACTTGTGTTGTAGATTTGTATGATCTTTGTAGATCTACAAGATCTGGGTCGTAGATTTGTAGATCTGCAGATCTGGGTTGTAGATCTACAGATCTGAGTTGTTGATTTGTAGATCTGTTTTAGTTCTTTTGTAAGTGTCTTTTTTGTGGTTGGGATCTGAGATCTGCAGATTTGAGTTGTAGATTTGCAGATCTGTTGTAGTTTTTTTTGTGGGTCTCTTTTGTGGTTGGGCTCCTTGGGATAGACTCGTGAGCCTTGATTTCTAGTTCTTGAGATCGGGTACTTGGTGAACTTTGCCTATTTTTTTGTTTTCTATTCTTGACATGAAACACCTTAGTGTGGGGTTGTCTCGTTTAAAGATTGGAGACCTGGACATCTGTTAAGGCAAAGGGAAACTCGTCTTTTCTCTTCACATGATTGAAGTGAACGGCGATATCCGCATTGGTTTGAAGATCAAGATCTTAGTTCGTGATTTATAATTTTATTTGTTGATCTTGTAAAACCTCCCCCTCAAAAAAAAAAAAAAAAATTACAAATAGAAGAATTCATTTATAAAATGAGTTAGTAAAAATATAATTTCAATCATCCATTTATAAAATGAGTTATTACAAATAGAAGAAGCGTTGCTAATTGTAAAAGGATCTAAAAGTTATGTTAAATTTGAGGAGGTGACAAATTAAGTTGAATCTAATTTATAGAGATCAAATTCGAAATTATGAAAAATATATTGCAAAAATTTATTTTGAATAAGATAAATTAGGAGAGGAAAGTATCAATTGAAATAGAAATTATGGAGTGCAACAAAATAGTAATAATAAAATACGTGATCTAGGAAAGGAAAACCAAATGTATCAATTGAAATAAAAAATTTAAATCAAAATACAAATACAAATTACAATCAAAATGAAGGGAGCAACCACAACTTTATGGTCAAAATTATATATGTGAAATTAATTTATTAAACGAGCCAAAATTGAATACATATACAATTTAGAAATTAATAACAAAAAAATAAATTATAAATTTAATTTAAAAGTTACAATTTGAATATATGTTAAAGAAATAAATTAAATGAATTTAAAAAATTATCAAAATAATATCCATATACAATTAATATTAAAAGAGAAAACAAAAGAGTTATTTGTCCAAGTGGTGGGTGCCTATTGCTAGGTACCCGCCCACCAGGGTTCAATTCCAACATAGATCAAATAAATGGTCATATAAATAGTTGGGAAGGGGGTGGTTGCGGGCATCGGGTTGGGTTGGGTTGTGGGATGGGTTGGGAACGGATTCGGGCTTCGGATTGCTGGTTGGGAATGGGTTCGGGCTAAGGGTTGGATTGCGGGATTGGGAATGGGTTCGGGCTACGGGTTAAGGGTTGGATTGCGGGCTTCAGGATGGGTTAGATTGCGAGCTGGGTTCGAGAAAGTTGGGAATGGGTTCGGGCTTCGGGTTAAGGGTTGGATTGCGGGCTTCGAGATGGGTTAGATTGCGAGCTGGGTTCGAGAAAGAACCGATTCGACCCGGATGTAAAACGGATTGTTCCTCGTTTTGATACGGATCTAGGTAGCGTGTTATAAATATATAATAGTCAACTTTGTTTAAAAGAAAAAAAATTAAAGATATACTCCCTCCATTCAACTTTGTTTAAAAAAAAATTAAAGATATACTCCCTCCATTTCTTTATAATTGATTAATTTTTATCATTTTTTATAATTGATTAATTTTTATCATTTTTGTCGTCCTAACATAATTGACACATCTCATATTATTCTAATAGGGAGTTTAATATGATGATGTGTCGACTTGAGATTAATTTGAATGATGTGTCGACTTCATATTAATTTGGATGATGCGTTGCATTCTAATGAAGTATATATATGTGTAATAATTGATTGTATTGATGTGTCATTTTTCTATTGATCCATGTGGCGTTTTAACATTTCTTTTTAATTACTCATATATGTAATTATAATATCTCTAGCGAGGATTTATAAAATCGGGATCAAATGTTTCTTTAAGATTAAGATCCTCTAAATTTCTCCTCGAGGTGGTAGATGAAAAGACGGGTAGAGGTGGGTCTTATCCTTGCTCTTTGATTTTATTTGATTTGACTTTTTCTTTTATAATTATTGTAAATAAAATTAAAAAGTGACATGATGAACACATTTTTAGTTGGTAATATTTAAATATTGACTCCAACAATACTTAAAACTAAAAAGAAAAAATATATAATACGTTCTAACTAAGGATGAAAATATTATGATATAGATATTGGGGAGTAATATAAATACACAAGCACGCCAATATAATTCAAAAGTAGAGTTTTAATTAAAGAAGGAATCTAGCTATTTAACTTAGACAAGAAAAAAATAGCGTATTAAAAAATTTGTAATAGTCAACTATGTCTAAGTTTAAAAGAAAAATTAAAGATATACTCCCTCCATTCCTTTATAAATTATTAATTTTTATCATTTTTATCGTCCTAACATAATTGACGCATCCCATATTATTCTAATAGGGAATTTAATATGATGATGTGTTAACTTGAGATTAATTTAGATTAATATGATGATGTGTCGACTTGATATTAATTTGGATGATGTGTCGACTTCATATTAATTTGGATGATGTGTTGCATTCTAATCAAGTGTATATATATGTGTAATAATAATTGATTGTATTGGTGTGTCATTTTTCTATTGATCCATGTGGCGTTTTAACATTACTTTATAGTCTCTCATATATGTAATTATAATATCTCTAGCGAGGATTTATAAAATCGGGACCAAATGTTTCTTTAAGAGTTAGATCCTCTAAATTTCTCCTCGAGGTGGTAGAGGAACGGAGGGGTAGAGGTGGGTCTTATCCCTGCTCTGTGATGGTCTTTGGGTTGCCTTTTTCTTTTATAATTAATGTAATGTATAATTAATGTAAATAAAAGTAAACAATGACATGATGAACACATTTTTAGTTCGTAATATTTAAATTTTAACTCCAATAATACTTAAAACTAAAAAGAAAAAATATATAATACGTTCTAACTAAGGATGAAAATATTGTAGATATATCAAAAATTTAAATATTGGGGCGTAATATAAATACACAAGCACGCCAATATAATTCAAGAGTAAAGTTTTAATTAAAGAAGGAATCTAGCTATTTAATTTAGACTTGAAAAAAATAGTATGTTATAAATATTTAATAGTCAACTATATATGTCTAGGTTTAAAAGAAAATTTAAAGATATACTACCTTCATTCCTTTATAATTGATTAATTTTTATCATTTTTGTCGTCCTAACATAATTGACACGTTCCATATTATTCTAATAGTGAGTTTAATATAATGATGTGTACGTCGACCTGATATTAATTTGGATGATGTGTCGACTTCATATTAATTTGGATGATGTGTTGCATTCTAATGAAGTGTATATATATGTAATAATTGATTGTATTGACGTGTCATTTTTCTATTGATCCATGTGGCGTTTTAACATTTTTTTTAATTACTCATATATGTAATTATAATATCTCTAGCGAGGATTTATAAAATCGGGATCAAATGTTTCTTTAAGATTAAGATCCTCTAAATTTCTCCTCGTCGTGGTAGAGGAAAAGAGGGGTAGATGTGGGTCTTATCCTTGCTCTTTGATTTTCTTTGATTTGTCTTTTTCTTTTATAATTATTGTAAATAAAATTAAAAAGTGACATGGTGAACACATTTTTATTTGGTAATATTTAAATATTGACTCCAACAATACTTAAAACTAAAAAGAAAAAATATATAATACGTTCTAACTAAGGATGAAAATATTATGATATAGATATTGGGGAGTAATATAAATACACAAGCACGCCAATATAATTCAAAAGTAGAGTTTTAATTAAAGAAGGAATCTAGCTATTTAACTTAGACAAGAAAAAAATAGCGTATTAAAAAATTTGTAATAGTCAACTATGTCTAAGTTTAAAAGAAAAATTAAAGATATACTCCCTCCATTCCTTTATAAATTATTAATTTTTATCATTTTTATCGTCCTAACATAATTGACGCATCCCATATTATTCTAATAGGGAATTTAATATGATGATGTGTTAACTTGAGATTAATTTAGATTAATATGATGATGTGTCGACTTGATATTAATTTGGATGATGTGTCGACTTCATATTAATTTGGATGATGTGTTGCATTCTAATCAAGTGTATATATATGTGTAATAATAATTGATTGTATTGGTGTGTCATTTTTCTATTGATCCATGTGGCGTTTTAACATTTCTTTATAGTCCCTCATATATGTAATTATAATATCTCTAGCGAGGATTTATAAAATCGGGACCAAATGTTTCTTTAAGAGTTAGATCCTCTAAATTTCTCCTCGAGGTGGTAGAGGAACGGAGGGGTAGAGGTGGGTCTTATCCCTGCTCTGTGATGGTCTTTGGGTTGCCTTTTTCTTTTATAATTAATGTAATGTATAATTAATGTAAATAAAAGTAAACAATGACATGATGAACACATTTTTAGTTCGTAATATTTAAATTTTAACTCCAATAATACTTAAAACTAAAAAGAAAAAATATATAATACGTTCTAACTAAGGATGAAAATATTGTAGATATATCAAAAATTTAAATATTGGGGCGTAATATAAATACACAAGCACGCCAATATAATTCAAGAGTAAAGTTTTAATTAAAGAAGGAATCTAGCTATTTAATTTAGACTTGAAAAAAATAGTATGTTATAAATATTTAATAGTCAACTATATATGTTTAGGTTTAAAAGAAAATTTAAAGATATACTCCCTTCATTCCTTTATAATTGATTAATTTTTATCATTTTTGTCGTCCTAACATAATTGACACGTTCCATATTATTCTAATAGTGAGTTTAATATAATGATGTGTACGTCGACCTGATATTAATTTGGATGATGTGTCGACTTCATATTAATTTGGATGATGTGTTGCATTCTAATGAAGTGTATATATATGTAATAATTGATTGTATTGATGTGTCATTTTTCTATTGATCCATGTGGCGTTTTAACATTTTTTTTAATTACTCATATATGTAATTATAATATCTCTAGCGAGGATTTATAAAATCGGGATCAAATGTTTCTTTAAGATTAAGATCCTCTAAATTTCTCCTCGTGGTGGTAGAGGAAAAGAGGGGTAGATGTGGGTCTTATCCTTGCTCTTTGATTTTCTTTGATTTGTCTTTTTCTTTTATAATTATTGTAAATAAAATTAAAAAGTGACATGGTGAACACATTTTTATTTGGTAATATTTAAATATTGACTCCAACAATACTTAAAACTAAAATGAAAAAATATATAATACGTTCTAACTAAGGATTAAAATATTGTGGATATTTACAAATTTAAATATTATGATATAGATATTGGGGCGTAATATAAATACACAAGTACGCAAATATAATTCAAGAGTAGAGTTTTAATTAAAGAAGGAATCTAGCTATTTAACTTAGACAAGAAAAAAATAGCTTATTAAAAAATTTGTAATAGTCAACTATGTCTAAGTTTAAAAGAAAAATTAAAGATATACTCCCTCCATTCCTTTATAAATTATTAATTTTTATCATTTTTATCGTCCTAGCATAATTGATGCATCCCATATTATTCTAATAGGGAGTTTAATATGATGATGTGTTAACTTGAGATTAATTTGGATTAATATGATGATGCGTCGAATTGAGATTAATTTGGATGGTGTGTCGACTTCATATTAATTTTGATGATGTGTTGCATTCTAATCAAGTGTATATATATGTGTAATAATACTTGATTGTATTGATGTGTCATTTTTCTATTGATCCATGTGGCGTTTTAACATTTCTTTCTAATCTCTCATATTTGTAATTATAATATCTCTAGCGAGGATTTATAAAATCGGGACCAAATGTTTCTATAAGAGTTAGATCCTCTAAATTTCTCCTCGAGGTGGTAGAGGAACGGAGGGGTAGAGGTGGGTCTTATCCCTGCTCTGTGATGGTCTTTGGGTTGCCTTTTTCTTTTATAATTAATGTAATGTATAATTAATGTAAATAAAAGTAAACAATGACATGATGAACACATTTTTAGTTCGTAATATTTAAATTTTAACTCCAATAATACTTAAAACTAAAAAGAAAAAATATATAATACGTTCTAACTAAGGATGAAAATATTGTAGATATATCAAAAATTTAAATATTGGGGCGTAATATAAATACACAAGCACGCCAATATAATTCAAGAGTAAAGTTTTAATTAAAGAAGGAATCTAGCTATTTAATTTAGACTTGAAAAAAATAGTATGTTATAAATATTTAATAGTCAACTATATATGTCTAGGTTTAAAAGAAAATTTAAAGATATACTCCCTTCATTCCTTTATAATTGATTAATTTTTATCATTTTTGTCGTCCTAACATAATTGACACGTTCCATATTATTCTAATAGTGAGTTTAATATAATGATGTGTACGTCGATCTGATATTAATTTGGATGATGTGTCGACTTCATATTAATTTGGATGATGTGTTGCATTCTAATGAAGTGTATATATATGTAATAATTGATTGTATTGATGTGTCATTTTTCTATTGATCCATGTGGCGTTTTAACATTTTTTTTAATTACTCATATATGTAATTATAATATCTCTAGCGAGGATTTATAAAATCGGGATCAAATGTTTCTTTAAGATTAAGATCCTCTAAATTTCTCCTCGTGGTGGTAGAGGAAAAGAGGGGTAGATGTGGGTCTTATCCTTGCTCTTTGATTTTCTTTGATTTGTCTTTTTCTTTTATAATTATTGTAAATAAAATTAAAAAGTGACATGGTGAACACATTTTTATTTGGTAATATTTAAATATTGACTCCAACAATACTTAAAACTAAAATGAAAAAATATATAATACGTTCTAACTAAGGATGAAAATATTGTGGATATTTACAAATTTAAATATTATGATATAGATATTGGGGCGTAATATAAATACACAAGTACGCAAATATAATTCAAGAGTAGAGTTTTAATTAAAGAAGGAATCTAGCTATTTAACTTAGACAAGAAAAAAATAGCTTATTAAAAAATTTGTAATAGTCAACTATGTCTAAGTTTAAAAGAAAAATTAAAGATATACTCCCTCCATTCCTTTATAAATTATTAATTTTTATCATTTTTATCGTCCTAGCATAATTGATGCATCCCATATTATTCTAATAGGGAGTTTAATATGATGATGTGTTAACTTGAGATTAATTTGGATTAATATGATGATGCGTCGAATTGAGATTAATTTGGATGGTGTGTCGACTTCATATTAATTTTGATGATGTGTTGCATTCTAATCAAGTGTATATATATGTGTAATAATACTTGATTGTATTGATGTGTCATTTTTCTATTGATCCATGTGGCGTTTTAACATTTCTTTCTAATCTCTCATATTTGTAATTATAATATCTCTAGCGAGGATTTATAAAATCGGGACCAAATGTTTCTATAAGAGTTAGATCCTCTAAATTTCTCCTCGAGGTGGTAGAGGAACGGAGGGGTAGAGGTGGGTCTTATCCCTGCTCTGTGATGGTCTTTGGGTTGCCTTTTTCTTTTATAATTAATGTAATGTATAATTAATGTAAATAAAAGTAAACAATGACATGATGAACACATTTTTAGTTCGTAATATTTAAATTTTAACTCCAATAATACTTAAAACTAAAAAGAAAAAATATATAATACGTTCTAACTAAGGATGAAAATATTGTAGATATATCAAAAATTTAAATATTGGGGCGTAATATAAATACACAAGCACGCCAATATAATTCAAGAGTAAAGTTTTAATTAAAGAAGGAATCTAGCTATTTAATTTAGACTTGAAAAAAATAGTATGTTATAAATATTTAATAGTCAACTATATATGTCTAGGTTTAAAAGAAAATTTAAAGATATACTCCCTTCATTCCTTTATAATTGATTAATTTTTATCATTTTTGTCGTCCTAACATAATTGACACGTTCCATATTATTCTAATAGTGAGTTTAATATAATGATGTGTACGTCGACCTGATATTAATTTGGATGATGTGTCGACTTCATATTAATTTGGATGATGTGTTGCATTCTAATGAAGTGTATATATATGTAATAATTGATTGTATTGATGTGTCATTTTTCTATTGATCCATGTGGCGTTTTAACATTTTTTTTAATTACTCATATATGTAATTATAATATCTCTAGCGAGGATTTATAAAATCGGGATCAAATGTTTCTTTAAGATTAAGATCCTCTAAATTTCTCCTCGTGGTGATAGAGGAAAAGAGGGGTAGATGTGGGTCTTATCCTTGCTCTTTGATTTTATTTGATTTGTCTTTTTCTTTTATAATTATTGTAAATAAAATTAAAAAGTGACATGATGAACACATTTTTATTTGGTAATATTTAAATATTGACTCCAACAATACTTAAAACTAAAATGAAAAAATATATAATACGTTCTAACTAAGGATGAAAATATTGTGGATATTTACAAATTTAAATATTATGATATAGATATTGGTGTGTAATATAAATACACAAGTACGCAAATATAATTCAAGAGTAGAGTTTTAATTAAAGAAGGAATCTAGCTATTTAACTTAGACAAGAAAAAAATAGCTTATTAAAAAATTTGTAATAGTCAACTATGTCTAAGTTTAAAAGAAAAATTAAAGATATACTCCCTCTATTCCTTTATAAATTATTAATTTTTATCATTTTTATCGTCCTAGCATAATTGATGCATCCCATATTATTCTAATAGGGAGTTTAATATGATGATGTGTTAACTTGAGATTAATTTGGATTAATATGATGATGTGTCGAATTGAGATTAATTTGGATGGTGTGTCGACTTCATATTAATTTGGATGATGTGTTGCATTCTAATCAAGTGTATATATATGTGTAATAATACTTGATTGTATTGATGTGTCATTTTTCTATTGATCCATGTGGCGTTTTAACATTTCTTTCTAATCTCTCATATTTGTAATTATAATATCTCTAGCGAGGATTTATAAAATCGGGACCAAATGTTTCTATAAGAGTTAGATCCTCTAAATTTCTCCTCGAGGTGGGAGAGGAACGGAGGGGTAGAGGTGGGTCTTATCCCTGCTCTGTGATGGTCTTTGGGTTGCCTTTTTCTTTTATAATTAATGTAATGTATAATTAATGTAAATAAAAGTAAACAATGACATGATGAACACATTTTTAGTTCGTAATATTTAAATTTTAACTCCAATAATACTTAAAACTAAAAAGAAAAAATATATAATACGTTCTAACTAAGGATGAAAATATTGTAGATATATCAAAAATTTAAATATTGGGGCGTAATATAAATACACAAGCACGCCAATATAATTCAAGAGTAAAGTTTTAATTAAAGAAGGAATCTAGCTATTTAATTTAGACTTGAAAAAAATAGTATGTTATAAATATTTAATAGTCAACTATATATGTCTAGGTTTAAAAGAAAATTTAAAGATATACTCCCTTCATTCCTTTATAATTGATTAATTTTTATCATTTTTGTCGTCCTAACATAATTGACACGTTCCATATTATTCTAATAGTGAGTTTAATATAATGATGTGTACGTCGACCTGATATTAATTTGGATGATGTGTCGACTTCATATTAATTTGGATGATGTGTTGCATTCTTATGAAGTGTATATATGTGTAATAATTGATTGTATTGATGTGTCATTTTTCTATTGATCCATGTGGCGTTTTAACATTTCTTTTTAATTACTCATATATGTAATTATAATATCTCTAGCAAGGATTTATAAAATTGGGATCAAATGTTTCTTTAAGATTAAGATCCTTAAATTTCTCCTCGAGGTGGTAGAGGAAAAGAGGGGTAGAGGTGAGTCTTATCCTTGCTCTTTGATTTTCTTTGATTTGTTTTTTTCTTTTATAATTATTGTAAATAAAATTAAAAAGTGACACGATGAACACATTTTTAGTTGGTAATATTTAAATATTGACTCCAACAATACTTAAAACTAAAAAGAAAAAATATATAATACGTTTTAACTATGGATGAAAATATTGTGGATATATTACAAATTTAAATATTATGATATAGATATTGGGGCGTAATATAAATACACAAGCACGCCAATATAATTCAAGAGTAGAGTTTTAATTAAAGAAGGAATCTAGCTATTTAATTTAGACAAGAAAAAAATAGCGTATTAAAAAATTTGTAATAGTCAACTATGTCTAAGTTTAAAAGAAAAATTAAAGATATACTCCCTCTATTCCTTTATAAATTATTATTTTTTTATCATTTTTATCGTCCTAACATAATTGACGCATCCCATATTATTCTAATAGAGAGTTTAATATGATGATGTGTTAACTTGAGATTAATTTGGATTAATATGATGATGTGTCGACTTGAGATTAATTTGGATGATATGTCGATTTTATATTAATTTAGATGATGTGTTGCATTCTAATCAAGTGTATATATATGTGTAATAATAATTGATTGTATTGATGTGTCATTTTTCTATTGATCGATGTGGCGTTTTAACATTTCTTTCTAATCTCTCATATATGTAATTATAATATCTCTAGCGAGGATTTATAAAATCGGGACCAAATATTTCTATAAGAGTTATGTTGGTCCTGAAAGGAGTAGATAACAAGTGTATGGGGGGGGGGGGGGAATACACTTGTATGCAAATTCTTTTCAAACTTGATCAAACTAGAGCTCAGCAAGGTTGTCTTGGACAACTCTGCTGAAGAAGATTAACTCTTCTAAGATAATCAATCTACTAAGTACTATTGAGTACTTAGTTGAATAACTATCTAGGGGAGTTATATGTGCGGAATAGTGGTTGGCCCTTTTAGTTTAAACTCCTTTAATTTCTGAAATCACTTAGTCAATGTAACACAGTCCAGTTTTCAGGGAACTTGTCCAAATAGGTTTTTGCACAGTCTTTGAATGTTTATCCTTGAAAGATCAGTTTTGTGTGCAGTGTTGATGTATTGTAAGTACTTGAAATGTAAATCAACACAAGAGTTTATAGTGGTTCAGAGACTCAAGCTCCTACATCCACTTTCCCTGATTTAACAGGATTATTCCTTCACTCTTGGAATTAACTTGTTTTATAGTGCCAAGGTGCACTTGATCAAGAACACCACTCTTGGTGAATTGATCCCTAGGATGTCTAGAGTCCTAGTACCCTCTTCTCAACTCAGAACTGAACCGTTCTTCTCTCAACAGTCAGCTCCTACCACTTCTACTACTACAACCTTCTCACTTTCACTCTTGAAAGATATGAGGATTGAAGTAAGGTTCCAACTAATGAGATATCCTTTACAATGAAGATCAGTGTATAAGGATAGGATATCTCTCTAAGCTTGTGTATGGATATACAATGTAGTACAGCTTAGATGAAGTGTTTGAAGACTAAGATAGTCTTTGAAAGCTTTGAAAGCACTCTAGCTTGTAAGAACTTAAGGTTGGATGTGCTTTGTTGAGGTTCTAGTTGGATGATAGTTGGATGCTTTCAAATGGTCTTCACACTTCTGTATTTATAGACAAATGAAGGATTTGCCCGTTGGAGAGGCAGCCTCCAATGTCCATAAATGTCTTCTTTTAGTTCTTCAACTTTGAAGACAGAATCTTGATAGTGACATGTCCTCATTTGGGAAATAAACGGCTGTAAGAGCTTTGTCTTCATTCTGTAGCACTCTTCCCAACATCTGACTTTCAGATTCTCTTGTTAGGACTTGGACATCACTTCTGAAGGTTGTTCCAATGATGGGACAACATTCCTCATCATTTGGACAACACTCCTTATCACTATCAGCAGTCTTGCTTATCAGCAAGATTGTCTTGCTCTTTCCCTTTTATTTTCTTGAGGATGGCTCTTTCCCTTCAGATGGCTCTTTCCCATTTATTTCTCTTGAAGATGATCTTAGCTTGTTTCTTTGAAGGTCTTGAGGGTGTGGTTGTCTCTTTCTCTTCAGTGTAGTTGACCTCAGTCTTTCAGAGCACTTGATCTTGATTAATTGAGCTGAGACAACTCCTCTGGACAACTCTCCTGATCAGCATATTTGTCTTTCAGCAGACTTGATCATGATTCCAGAGTTTGAGCCTTGAGGGGACTTGTTCTTGATGTACTTCAAAGCATGTGTTCCCCCTTAATTTGTGCATCTAATCATTTAAGAGCTGCCTAACATATTAGCTCCTCATCTAGCCTATAATCTATATGTTCTAACATTTCTAGAACATACTTATCTTGACTTAGGCATGTCTCAGGGGGTTTTGGTATTAGATCAAAACATATCTCATTTTATTCCCAACAATTTCCCCCTTTTTTATGATGCCAAAACCTATACATTTGTGCAAAAGTGACTTGGCTATACCTATTACATTTATCTTCAGAAGACATGACTAAGGTCAATTATCCTGAAAAACAATGTGTTAGTGTATTTACCATCCATATTCCAAATAGGTTTCATAGATAGGCATAGAGAGATGAGTGTTTTTTGATTCAAAATAAGTTCAACTATCATTCATTAAAAAAACATTACAAGCATGTTGATAGTTGAATTGAACATATCAGAGCATGAATCATCAACACTAAATACATCAGAGTATTTCCTTCTAAGAGTTCAACACATATACAAGATTTTTTTCAGCATCAGAACATAAACTTGTATCAGAGCACTAATCTTATTATATCAGAGCAAATACTAACACTTCAAGACATATACAAGATCAGAGCACAGAGCTTGTATCAGAGCAATCCATATCAAGTCAGAGCAAAACAGATTAGCACACCACATCAGCAAACTTGACCAATTTTCAGCATAGTTGATCAATTAAGATAGGTCAGAAGACTTAGCCATTTAAAGATCATCCTCAGGAGGTGGCACCATCCCATACTGTGCCCACACTCTCCTCTTCAAGGCCATGGCTTCTTGGTTGGTTCCCTTAGGACCAAGAACCATCTTGTTCAGCTTGAGGATCTCTGTGAATTCTCTCAGGATCCTTGATTGATCAATCCATCCATCAAGCTTTGGAGGTAAGTATATGATTGGCTTGGGAGCTGTGAGTTCAAATCTTGCAATATCAGCAGCTGCAAGCAATTGTTGATAGAGTTCTCTGTAGTACTCAATCATGAACTCAGCAAAATTGATGTTGGCATCTCTTCCATTCCATCTGTCAATGACATACTGATCATAGACAAACTCCCTTTTTGCTTCCTCCCATGAGTCATTCAGCTGAATTGGCACCCATTTATCCAAGTGAGGATATTTGGTGTCCATTGGGATCAATAGTCGTGGCTTCATCTTGTTGTAGGTTGCTCTCTTCCTTCTTGGCTTCTGGAAGTCTGTTCTTCTCTTATCTCTTGCTCTGTTGGCCTCTTCCATCAAGTCCATTTTCTCTTGGGCCCTCATCATGGCCAGTTTCTGTTGTGTTTCAGGGTCTTTGCCATACCCTTCATGAAACAGCTTTGATGGATCATTGAGTACCACAATCTTTGTCTTCTTTGGTCCAGGTCCAAAGCCTTCTTCATATAAGATTTCCACATCTTCAGTGACTTTGGTGCTTTCAGTGGACTTAGTCTCAGTAGACTTGTCTTTTTCAGCATTCTTGGGCTCTTCAGCTGTTTTGGCCTTCTTTGAGATAGGCTCATCATCAATAACTCTGAATTCAGGTGGAAGATCAAGGCTATTGGGAAAGTCAGTGAATTTCTCAACTTGTCTCTTCTTTCCTTGGGCCTTCTTGATCTTTCCTCTAGTTTGGACACCTTCAGCATCCTTGTCCAAACCAGATACTTCACCACCTGGTCTTTGTTGTAGCCTCACTTTTTCTTCTTGAGCTGAGGCCATAGAATTCTTCAATGCCAGTGCTAACTGCTCCTCTTCATCCAATTCTTCCAAGTTCAGCACTGCAGGCTCTTTTCCCTTTCCTACAGGGGTTTTGTCCTTCCCTTTCACTGGACTCCCAATCACTAAGGCACCTTTTGCCCTTGCTCTTTCCCTTTCCCCCTTTTTGGCAGCATCAAAACATTCTGGCTTCAGTTCACTCATAGTGGATGCCAATAAGGACTGGGCTTGGGTTAGAGACTTCATCTCTTCCAACAGATATACATTCTCATCATGTATATTTTGCATCCTGTCACTGCTTAAACTAAGAAAGGCAAGAACAGGCTTCATTTTCTGTTGAACAACCTCCTCCATGGTTGCCTTAAGAGATGCATCCAATTGGGCTTTCAGGAGCTCAGTGAGGTTGGCCACTGCACCTTCAGCAATGTTGGCCAGCACTTCTTGGGAAAACTTTTCTGAGGCTGCTTTGACCATAGCTAGCCTTTGCTCTTCAGCTCTTCTCTTCTGCAAGGCTGTCTTCTTGCCAAGAGCTTGCTTGATTGTCAATCTGATAGCTTGAACATTAGCATTATGATTGTCTCTTAGCCTTTTTTGATCCTTCTTGACCTCCTTTGAAATGTTTTCCATACTGACTTTGGCTTTGTGAACTTCATTAGAGATGGTTTGAAGACGAGATTCTACTCCTTCAATTCTTGCTTCCAATGTGGGTAGCACCACATCTTCAGAGCCAGTCAGTCTCATTTCAACAGAAGCTAGAGTTCTTCCATGCTCATCTAATGCTCCAGAAGTTTCTTCATGGGCTGTTTGAACTTGTTGAGCCAAGGAATCCAACTTCTCTAATTGCATCCCAAGCAAGGCTTGTGCTGATCCAGTGTCAACTTGGATGGGAGCATCTGTCAAGAGATCTTCTGCAAATATTTGATCAAAGCTTATTCCTGCAATATCAGACAAATCAAAAACATCAGTGAAAACACACTTATCTCCCTCAATTTCTTTTTCATAAGACTCTGATACATCAGCAGTCTTCTCCTCATGTTCAACTACTTCTTTTCTTCCTTCATTAAAAGTTTCCTCACTTAAAGAAACAGGCCTCCTCTCATCAAGGGATTCTTGAAGTTCAGATTTGACTTCAAGAATAACCTGTCCTTCCTCACTTATACCACCATCATATGTTGGTACACTCACAATCTTAGTGATAACTACCTCTCTTTCATCCATAACTCCCTCTGATTTTTCAAAACTACTTTCCTTTTCAACTCCTTCTCCTAAACCTGCAGCATCTCCACCTTCAACAAGGTTCAAAGATGGCAGTTGTGGGGAGATCACAGTGCTTATATCAACAGCCACTGAGTCATCCTGAATGATTAAGGGCTGATCAGTGTCCAACTCTTCTGACACTGAATAGGCCTTAATCAAACTAGCCTCTAGAGAAGGAACCTCCACATCTTTAGGCTGTGCCTTGGGTTCAGAAGAACCTTCATTGGCAGATGTGTCCTTGGTTGTGTTACCATCCTTGGTCAACACCTCTGAAATGACAGAGCCTTTCCTATGATAGGTTCTAGGGGGGTTGGAAAGTCTTTCAGAGACAGAAGGCTTAGGGAGATTGGCTTGAGGGGTTTCAGGAGGGTTGGGTTTAGAGGGGTTTGAGGGATCATCTGGGGAGTCATCATCATTGGAGCTACTTTCAGGGTGTTTGATACCCTTAGCTTTTCTTTCCCTCTCCTCATTCATCTTGTCATCCACCAACTTTGCAAATACTTCCTCATCAGTGAGGAATCTTGTCTTTGAAACTCCAGCAAAGTGTAACAATCTGTTCTCCTCCACTTGCCACCAGTTTGCACCCTTATCTTGGATGACTTGTGATATCTCCATTAAGGATTTGTCTTTCACATCAACAAGCATCCTTAGATCATGAAAGGCCTTCTGAATTCTTGGAAATTCAGCAAGTTGTGGATACAAACTGTCCACAGTAGCCTTGGCTCCTCCTCTGAGCATACTTTCATAAGTATACTCCTCCTCATCTCCACTTGAATGGGGACTTTGGGTTATAGGGGAGTTGGCTCTGGGTTCTCCTAATGTGGCTTCAGGCAGATTAAGTTCAGGAATGTTGGCTTCAGATGGGTTGGGTGCAGTAGAAGGATCTTCAGTTGCTTTTGAGAGCAATGGATCTGAAGGGGCTTTACTCAGGGGGGTTGGCTCAAAGAGTGCAGCTTCTAAAAGCTTTGAATAATTGAGCATAGATGAGTCAAGGGGAGATTGTAACCTTGTCTCATCTACAGCTATGTCAGCTAGCACATCTATCATACTTCTCTGCACACTTCCCTCAGGAGAGTATCTCTTTGTGAGGTTAATGGGGGTGATGGGTTGATTGGTTGGGGTTATATAGGTTTCAGGGGAGTTGGGCTCAGGATTCTGAATTTCAGGGATGTTGGCCTCCACTGTTTGACCTTCAGGGACCCTGGATTCTGGAGTTCCAGAACCAGATGAGTTGGTCCTTGATTTTGATTTGGTCCTGCTTTCAGCTCTGCTCTCTCTTAGAGCAAGTTGTAGAGACCTTTCTTCCTGAAGCTCCAACACCTTGTCAGTAGGCTTGACCCTTCTCTTACTAGCTCTACTGCTCCCACTTCCTTCCTCATCCTTCTCAGGGACAACCTCCCTGATCCTCTTATCACCCCTAGACTTTTGTCTAGTCTCATTGTACTTTTGCCTTAATTCTTCTGAATGATCAGAGGGCACTTGTACACCTTCTCTAGCAACTTCTTCAATCTCAGTTGAAGCATCTGAATTCTCTTCTGAGATTATCTAAGACATTTTCCTTGTCTTCACCACCCTTGCCTTTGTCCTCTTTTTCAACTTGGGCTTCTCCTCCACCTTTGCTTCAGCAGGCTTGGCCATTAACATCCTTCTTTTCTCAGTTTTCTTGCTGAGCTTTCTGAATAGGATCTTTTGGGCTGGGAGGGGCTTTGCAAAGGTTTGCATCTTGAATTTAGCCTTTTCCTTCATCATTTCAGACATAATGAAGGTCCTCCAATCAAACTTGATGCCTTTGTCACTGGCATCAATGACTGCAGCCATGATTCTGATTCTTGGATGGCTGACCTGCTCTAAGCTTCCAGTATTACTCAAGAGACTTTTAGCTACTACCTCAAAAAGGTTGAGAAATTCTGGCTTGAGAGTCTTTTTGTTTTGAGTTGAGGAGAGAGGGCCTGGTGTCAATAGCCATTCCTGAGCTATTTCTTCTTTCTGCAACTCCATTCTGTTGGGGAGTTCTAGCTGCTGAGGTTTCATGAGCTATTCCATTAGATGTACAATACTCATTGATGTATGAGTTAATGAACTCTGTGCCTTTATCAGATCTTATCTTGATAATGTTAAGGCTTTTCTCATTTGACAATCTCTTAAGAAGTTCAGGCAGTTTGACTTGAGTTTCCTTCTTATTAAGGAGAAATACTACCCATGTGAACCTAGAGAAGTCATCTACTACAACCAATGTGTATTTTCTACCATTTATGCTTGCAGGGGTAATTGGTCCAAAAAGGTCCATATGTAACAGTTCAAGTACCCTTTCAGTAGAGATGACTGGTTTTCCCTTAAATGAGGCTTTGATCTGTTTTCCTTCTTGGCATGGTTTGCAAACATGCTCTTTAATGAAAACCTCATTAGGTAGTCCTTTGACTAATGCATTTCTAGCAATTTTGTTCATTGTTTTAAAGTTCAGGTGGTTTAATCTTTTATGCCATAACCAACTTTGTTCACTAGAACTCTTAGCAATGAAGCATGCAGCATTAGTAGACTTGTCCCAGTCTGCAAAATACACATTTCCTTTCCTAGTTCCAGTCAATAGAATTTGTTGAGTCTTATCTTTAATCAAGCATTTATCACAGGAAAACTCAACATTGAAGTTTTTATCACAGAATTGACTGATACTTAGGAGATTATATTTGAGACCAGCTACATAAGATACATTGGTTACTTTGATGTTACCAATCATCAAAGTACCATAACCTTTTGTTGATGCTTGTGAGCTGTCTCAAATGTGACATTAGGGCCTTCTTTTTCAATGAAATCAGTGAGGAGTTCCTTGTTTCCAGTCATGTGCCTTGAACATCCACTGTCAAGGTACCATGCTGTCTTTTTGCTTATACTCCTCATCTTGTGGCCCATTGGTACCTACAATTAGATGGGTTTAGGTACCCTTTGAGTTTTGGGTCCTGAGAGGTTAGCTGTACCTTTAGAAACCCAAACTTGCCTAATAACCTTGATTGATTCAAGGTGGCTAAGTTGTCTTCCTCTAGCATCTACATACACTGTCTTTCCCTTAAATGCCTTTGGGAAAGTGTGTGTGAATGTGTTAACTCTATAAGTTTCAGGAGAGTTGTCAAATCTCCTGAACTTTTGAGTTCTTTGTGCTACTTGAGGGAATCTTTGAGGAAAGGCTTTCTTTTGACCATTACCCTTTGGCATGAAGGGTTTTGGTTGTCTCATTTTATTTTGCCTTTGAGGAAAGTTATCCTTGGGTCTATTCAGCTGAGGCTTTCTCAGAAGAGTTGGCCTAGGCTGATTATACTTTGGATAACTCCTCTGAACATTGTTCAGTAGAGTTGCCCTTCCATTGGGTCTACTCTGCTGACCAACATTCCTTTTATGTTTAGGAGCTTTGGCCATTTCCTTAGGTTTTGGCCTATTCTCCTGAATCACTTGAGTAGGCAGATCATCCATTTTGCCCTTTCCTTTGTTCAGTGGCTGAATCACTTCATTTTCAGTTTGTGCCACTAACTTAACAAAGATTCTCTTAGTGTTACTTACAGAAGCAACACTAAGACAAGGTGAAGATTCAAATGGATCAAAACCTAATCCACTTCTTTGAGCCATAGGTCTTTGATAACTCTGAATTTCCTCTATTGCTCTAGAGGATTTCTTCAGAGCAGACATCTTTAATTTTAGGCTCTCTTCACTTGATTTAAGAATATCATATTCATGTGAGAGGTTTTCAAATTTGGCATTGAGAATTTTAAGTTCAAAATCTTTTCTCTTCTGAGAGAGAAGTTGATCATCAATCTCCTTTTGTTGGTCAACTATCCTGAGATTTGCTTCCTCAAGCTCTCTCAAGACTTGTTGATACAACTCAGTAGACTTGACATCAACAACTACCTCAGAGTTTTTGGCAAGTTCAATGGCCAATCTTTCATTTTCTCTCACACAGTTATCATGAAATTCTTGTAACAAAGTGAAGTCTTCCATCAACTTTCCAAGGGAAAGCTTCAAGTTGACCTCACTATTGTTCTGTGAGATGAATGATGGTGAACTAGAAGTAGAGGATACCTCATCATCCTCAAGAGCCATGTTGCAGACATCATCATCATCATCACTGTTGGAGAACAGTCCATCAGAGGAGTTGAGGCTTTCAGTACTATCAGATTCTTCACCAGCCATTATGGCCTTTCTGTTGGTGAACTTCCTGTCTCTTTTGGCCTGCCTCTCTCTTCTCTCCTTAGAGCTTAATTCAGGGCAATCATACTGGAAGTGCCCTTTCTTTTTACAGTTATAGCACAGATCTTCATCATCTTCTTTCTTTGATTCTTCTCTTCTTTTTGATGATGAAGGTTCAGCTCTACTGGACCTTCTCCTATCAGAGTACTTGTCCTCTGATCTTTTCTCTCCAGGCTTTTTGACTTCAGCCTGTGCTTCAGGAGAGTTGTATCTCCTGAATTTGTTGTCCTGGTAGAATTTCTTGTATCTACCAAACCTTGAGTTCAACTTTTCAAACCTTCTAGCCATCAAGGCTAGTTCTTCCTTCATTTCAGTCTTTGAGACTGACTTTAATGATCTTGGAGTGGACTGCATCTCAGGTTCAGCAGCTTTGGCTTTGAATGCCACTCCCTTAGTAGGATTTGAAGGTTCCTCAATAGGCTTTCTTCTATTGAGGTCGAACTCATAAGCTTTGAGTTCAGAGAAGATTTGTTGCATGGGCATGGTGGAAAGATCTTTGGTGTTTTGCATCATTACAGCATAGACATCCCACTTTTGAGTGAGACTTCTCAAGATCTTCAACCCCACTTCTCTCTTGGTGTAGACCTTGCCCAGTGAGTTGATTTCATTCATCACATTAGTGAATCTACCAGCAAACTTATCAATGGACTCCTCAGACTCCATTGCAAATTGTTCAAATTTCTGCACAGCAACTTGGAGCTTATTCTCCTTGATCTTTTCAGTACCCTCACACATTTCAGCAAGAGTATCCCAAATTTCTTTGGCTGTTGTGCAGTGGTAGACTCTTCCCATGACTGCATCTGGAATTGTTTGATAGAGGGTGTTCATTGCTAGATAATTCAGATTATCCTTCCTCTTTTCATCAGTAGTGAAGTCATCTTCATCTTTGGGTAGTACATCTCTTGTATCTGCCCTTTGAGCCTCTGTGACTCTGGGATTGACAAAGGTGAACACAAAAGGTCCTCTTGTGATTACTCTCAACATATCAGTATGAAGAGATGCAAGATGAGCCCTCATTCTGATTTTCCAGAAATCATAGTTATCAATTGAGAACATGGGCAATTTGTGATGAGATATGTGATTGACTGGATTTGTTGCCATGTTATCCAATCCTTGGTTAGCAGGAGGTGGAACTGCAGCATTGATGTTCTGATCAGGATTCTGCTGCTGCTGGTTCTGATTGTTGTTATTTCCTCTTGCCATTTCTTCAAGAAGAGATTACACACTAGATACAAAGGATTTCAGATAGATCAGTTCAGTGACGACAGCAAATATGTGACTTTGAATACCAAGATGGCTTTTCAGAAGCAGTGGTCTTTGAACCCCTGCTCTGATACCACTTGTTGGTCCTGAAAGGAGTAGATAACAAGTGTATTGGGGGGGGGAATACACTTGTATGCAAATTCTTTTCAAACCTGATCAAACCAGAGCTCAGCAAGGTTGTCTTGGACAACTCTGCTGAAGAAGATTAACTCTTCTAAGATAATCAATCTACTAAGTACTAATGAGTACTTAGTTGAATAACTATCCAGGGGAGTTATATGTGCGGAATAGTGGTTGGCCCTTTTAGTTTAAACTCCTTTAATTTCTGAAATCACTTAGTCAATGTAACACAGTCTAGTTTTCAGGGAACTTGTCCAAATAGGTTTTTGCACAGTCTTTGAATGTTTATCCTTGAAAGATCAATTTTGTGTGCAGTGTTGATGTATTGTAAGTACTTGAAATGTAAATCAACACAAGAGTTTATAGTGGTTCAGAGAATCAAGCTCCTACATCCACTTTCCATGATTTAACAGGATAATTCCTTCACTCTTGGAATTAACTTGTTTTATAGTGCCAAGGTGCACTTGATCAAGAACACCACTCTTGGTGAATTGATCCCTAGGATGTCTAGAGTCCTAGTACCCTCTTCTCAACTCAGAACTGAACTGTTCTTCTCTCAACAGTCAGCTCCTACCACTTCTACTACTACAACCTTCTCACTTTCACTCTTGAAAGATATGAGGATTGAAGTAAGGTTCCAACTAATGAGATATCCTTTACAATGAAGATCAGTGTATAAGGATAGGATATCTCTCTAAGCTTGTGTATGGATATACAATGTAGTACAACTTAGATGAAGTGTTTGAAGACTAAGATAGTCTTTGAAAGCTTTGAAAGCACTCTAGCTTGTAAGAACTTAAGGTTGGATGTGCTTTGTTGAGGTTCTAGTTGGATGATAGTTGGATGCTTTCAAATGGTCTTCACACTTCTGTATTTATAGACAAATGAAGGATTTGCCCGTTGGAGAGGCAGCCTCCAATGTCCATAAATGTCTTCTTTTAGTTCTTCAACTTTGAAGACAGAATCTTGATAGTGATATGTCCTCATTTGGGAAATAAACGGCTGTAAGAGCTTTGTCTTCATTCTGTAGCACTCTTCCCAACATCTGACTTTCAGATTCTCTTGTTAGGACTTGGACATCACTTCTGAAGGTTGTTCCAATGATGGGACAACATTCCTCATCATTTGGACAACACTCCTTATCACTATCAGCAGTCTTGCTTATCAGCAAGATTGTCTTGCTCTTTCCCTTTTATTTTCTTGAGGATGGCTCTTTCCCTTCAGATGGCTCTTTCCCTTTTATTTCTCTTGAAGATGATCTTAGCTTGTTTCTTTGAAGGTCTTTAGGGTGTGGTTGTCTCTTTCTCTTCAGTGTAGTTGACCTCAGGCTTTCAGAGCACTTGATCTTGATTAATTGAGCTAAGACAACTCCTCTGGACAACTCTCCTGATCAGCATATTTGTCTTTCAGCAGACTTGATCATGATTCCAGAGTTTGAGCCTTGAGGGGACTTGTTCTTGATGTACTTCAAAGCATGTGTTCCCCCTTAATTTGTGCATCTAATCATTTAAGAGTTGCCTAACATATTAGCTCCTCATCTAGCCTATAATCTATATGTTCTAACATTTCTAGAACATACTTATCTTGACTTAGACATGTCTCAGGGGGTTTTGGTATTAGATCAAAACATATCTCATTTTATTCCCAACAAGTTAGATCCTCTAAATTTCTCCTCGAGGTGGTAGAGGAACGGAGGGGTAGAGGTGGGTCTTATCCCTGCTCTTTGATGATCTTTGGGTTGCCTTTTTCTTTTGCAATTAATGTAATGTATAATTAATGTAAATAAAAGTAAACAGTGACATGATGAACACATTTTTAGTTCGTAATATTTAAATTTTAACTCAAATAATACTTAAAACTAAAAAGAAAAAATATATAATACGTTCTAACTAAGGATGAAAATATTGTAGATATATCACAAATTTAAATATTGGGGCGTAATATAAATACACAAGCACACCGATATAATTCAAGAGTAGAGTTTTAATTAAAGAAGAAATCTAGCTATTTAACTTAGACTTGAAAAAAATAGTATGTTATAAATATTTAATAGTCAACTATATATGTCTAGGTTTAAAAGAAAATTTAAAGATATACTCCCTTCATTCCTTTATAATTATTGATTAATTTTTATCATTTTTGTCGTCCTAACATAATTGACACATCTCATATCTCATATTATTCTAATAGGGAGTTTAATATGATGATGTGTCGACTTGAGATTAATTTGAATGATGTGTCGACTTCATATTAATTTGGATGATGTGTTGCATTCTAATGAAGTATATATACGTGTAATAATTGATTGTATTGATGTGTCATTTTTCTATTGATCCATGTGGCGTTTTAACATTTCTTTTTAATTACTCATATATGTAATTGTAATATCTCTAGCGAGGATTTATAAAATCGGGATCAAATGTTTCTTTAAGATTAAGATCCTCTAAATTTCTCCTCGAGGTGGTAGAGGAAAAGAGGGGTAGATGTTGGTCTTATCCTTGCTCTTTGATTTTCTTTGATTTGTCTTTTTCTTTTATAATTATTACAAATAAAATTAAAAATTTACATGATGAACACATTTTTAGTTGGTAATATTTAAATATTGACTCCAACAATACTTAAAACTAAAATGAAAAAATATATAATACGTTCTAACTAAGGAAGAAAATATTGTGGATATATTATAAATTTAAATATTATGATATAGATATTGGGGCGTAATATAAATACACAAGCACGCCAATATAATTCAAGAGTAGAGTTTTAATTAAAGAAGGAATCTAGCTATTTAACTTAGACAAGAAAAAAATAGTGTATTAAAAAATTTGTAATAGTCAACTATGTCTAAGTTTAAATGAAAAATTAAAGATATACTCCCTCTATTCCTTTATAAATTATTAATTTTTATCATTTTTATCGTCCTAACATAATTGACGCATCCCATTCCCTTGTATACTAATAGGGAGTATAAATTGATGATGTGTCATTTTGTGGTTAATTTGACTTATGTGTCATTTTGTGGTTGATTTGACTTATGTGTCATAATTTAATGAAGTTGTTAATTTTAAAAAGAGTTAATTACAAATTCGATCTTTCGCTCATTTGCAATGCACTACAAAAAAAGCCTGATTTTGATGCCGAAATTTTGAGACGGACACCTAATCCGTCTCTAATAGATACGGATTAGATACGGATTTGTTAAAAAATTGAGATGTGAAACCGAAAATAAAACCGTCTCTCATTATAAACAGATTAGATACGACTTTTAGTTTCGAAAGTTTTAGATACGGACTAGATACGTGATTTTCAATTTCGAGAGTTTTAGATACGGATTAGATACATATACCACCGTCTCTAAACAATCAATTTTTTCTCCCCAATATAAAACGAGACAAGGTGGTACACAAAATTTGCGATACGGAATCTAACCATCTCTAATCTGTATCTAATTAGTCAAATGATAAAATTAAATTAAAAAATAAATCAAAACATTATGTATATAGAGAATTGAGAAAACCTTATTTATATAGAGAATTGAGAATGAGAGAATATGTACCGGTGAATTGAGTTATATTAATTTTATTTACTCTTTTATTTAATTAATAAATAGTAAAAAAAATAAAAAAAAATAATTAATATATCTTCTATGTATCGGATAAATATAAGTGTTAGAATTACTATGTAGATATATTTTAGGATAGATATAGATATTATAATAATAATAATATTATATTATATCTTAATTCCATATGCCAATATATATATATATATATATATATATCAATTGATTCTTTAATCAAAATATTCTAGGAATTGATTATCGTATATCAATTTTGTAGATTAAAAAAAAAAAAGGAGGTGTCATTTAATAATTTTTTTAATTTGTATAGTATTTTTTAAAAAGATTTAGATTAAAAAACAATTCTATCATCAATTTAGAAAAAGTATAAACTATCCAAGAATTTATTCTCTAATCAACGTACGTATATCAATTTTGTTTGTATGAACGTTAGATTAAATAAAAAGAGTCATTCAATAATTTTTAAAAGTTTCTAAATCTTTATAAAACTACTATTAAGACTTATAAAAGAACTTCTATAGTATTTTTTAAAAAGTTTTAGATTAAAAAATAATTCTATCATCCACTTAGAAAAAGTATAAATACTTGAATGGTAAAATAGTCTAAATAGCATAGTAAAAGGGATAGGATCAATTGAGATAAAAATTAAAAATCATTTTGTGTCAAAATGAACTTGAAATAAAAATTGAAAATCTTTTTATAGAAATTAATTTTATTTTATTTTACTAAATTTGTAAAAAATATATTTTAAAGGAAATTAAACCTAATCCCTATCTAATAATGTCAATTTTTTTCCAATTTTTGAAAATATGGCGTACTTAATCTCTATCTTGAAAATAAGTTTATATAATAAATAGAGATATTATAATAATATATGGTAATATATATATTATAAAAATATATATCTGATGTAGATAAATATGTCGCTCCTGGAAAAGTCGACACGTGGAAACGGGATGAATTATAGTAATCTCAATTAGGTCAATGAGCTTGAAGGATTGGATTAATACACCCTTGGGCTTCTAAAGAGAAATAAGATTGGTTGGGCCTTTGGCCCACATTGGAAGGATAATATCCTTTGGGCTTAAGGATAGGGCCCAAAGGGGAACGCGTGATGTCAATTAATCTTTCTTAACTAAGTCAAAGGAAGGGGTCATTCCATGAAGATAGGGGATGATACGTTGAGGAACCAAGTCTTCAGGGAGATAGACCGATTCCTCAGGGACTTGGGGGCCGGATTTACAGGAATGGGCCGAGAATATAGGGAGAACGAGTCTTTCCCTCTCCGGAGAGAGGGGTCAGGTATATAAGTAGGTTATTTCCATATTCTAAGGTACGTTTTTTACATAATATACACACTCTTATGAAATACACACTGAATTAAGAAGAAACACCACTGTATTCGCCGGAATTTCCCTAGAAATACAGGGAAATTCCTCTTTGATTTCTCCTACGGCCGATTCTGACTTGAGCGTCGGAGCTTCTACGCCGGAGCCCCCCTCCGGCGTACTTTTGCAGGTCATTTTCGGATTCCCAAGGAGATTTACTTGAAGATTGCCAAGGATAAAACGAGTGATTTGATTCGTGATTAGCAGTGCTCGTAGAGGAACGACTGATATCTAAAGGCGTTCTTTTTCGACGCATCAACTGGCGCCGTCTGTGGGAAACTAGTTCTAAGACATGAGATTTATTTCCTAACTATTGGAGGTGAACATGAGCTTGTTAGACGAACTAATAAAGAGGGAAAGAATATATTTTCCTCCCCTTACACCAATAGAAGTCCAAAATATGAGGGAAGAGACTCTAGACACTCCTATACCTACTGAGGGTGACATGTCTTGAGCCCTCGGGAGTGGACCTAGCAGGGAGATACCTCCAGCAGCTACAGGTTCAGAATTGCTGGTATTGACTACTGAACAACTGAATGTTATAATAACACGATCCAGGGAGAAGGTGATGGTTGTCTAGGGCGCTCCAGCCCCTATAGCCTTCCCGAGGGCGACTGAGGCTGTAGGTCAGAAATGACCTGAACATATACCTGAATCTCACAAGTCTTTTCGAGGGTTTGATGAACATATACCTGGAATCTCACAAGTCTTTTCAAGTATTTGATAACTTAAGGGAGGTATCTCTACACTCTTTATGTAAATTGAAATTGAAATATCACTTGAAAGACGTTTTTTTGATGATCTAGTGTTAAGTACTTCTGAAAAATTAGTTTGTATAAGAAATATAAGTTTATAATGAGAACATGTGTGTAGTCTGATAAAAAGTGATTGTGATAATGTTTGCATCAACAATCATTTTCTGACTATTATGTTGAAAAATGTGATATATGAGGTAGCATGCATTGTCTTGGCTAATTGATTGATACTAATCTGATATTTGAATGAGACTCGTCGATGCGATGAATTTGAGTGACAAGAATAATTTACCTGTGATAGATAGAACCATGATAAACTATTATATGTTGTGATTTGCATAAATGACTACTCCTTAACTAAGATGTTGTGGAGAATGATTTTAATCTATTTAGTTTAGCGTGGATGTTAATCGTTTCAATCAATATGTTGCGAAAATATGAGACGTATTGTATATGTGGAAAGATTCGCACGAGAATACACCTTTTATTGAATGAGCATTAAAATATTGACAAAACACGTACTAAATCTTGGTACAAATTGTTATTTAACCTTTTTGTTTCGAGAAATTTTGAGGAGATCCAGCACAGAAACCCTTAAGAACTCTAGGAGTGCTGAAAACGCAAGAGGTTCTAGAGGGATATTCAGGTCCCCGAGTGCTGGCAGAGATATAGAGTATTCAGGTCCCCGAGGGCTGGCAGAGATATAGAGTATTCAGGTCCCCGAGAGCTGGCAGAGATATAGAGTATTCCAGTCCCCGAGGGCTGGCAGCGATATGGAGTATTCCAGTCCCCCAGGGCTGGCAGAGATATGAAGTATTCCAGTCCATGAGGGCTACCAGAGATATGAACATGAATTGGCCAGAACCTAAGATCCCAGGTCCGTGAGGGCTAGCAGAGATATGCTGAGTACATTAGTACCACTGGTTAGTACAAGTGTTAATTCTTGTAGATATTATTATGAGCAAGTCTTTAAGAGATTGACATATATGATACGAGGCTACTCTTTTCCGTTGAATTAAGAAGGGTCCCCTTAAGCTTACACGATTGATTTATGTAGATGTTTTATAAATGATATGGGAATTGAGAATTACTTGAAATCTTAGAAGCATGAGTAGGTGATTCATATGTTGATTTCTATGACTACTTTATGTAGGAGAATTGATGATGACTATGGTTCTGGAAACGAAAGCTAGCATAACTATTTTCAAATTGTGTATGATTGACATGTTTCTATACTTTAGATATGATTTCAAATTATAGATTGAGCTTATTCAGGTCCTCGAGATCAAAGAATGAAAAGCGCTACTTCTTACCTTTTGATCTTTAAACAATGATATGTCTTGAGTTATGTCCTCGTTTAGGACCTTGAAGCTTGCATGTACTAGAAATACTCATTTATGATGAAATGTGGAGAATTGAATATTCATTGTAATTTTCATTTGAAGAGATTATTCGAGTGAGCATGATCCACTTTATTTATGATTTTTAGAGTGGAAGTTGATTTGATTTGTTTGTTCGATGCTATGAAGTTTTATTTTTGAAAAGATAATGAATTTTTAATATTGCATGAGATGATTCTTTTAAAGTGATGAAACATGATTTGAGCATTTTGAAGTACTTAAGGGCCAATAGCCCTAAGTAACCGAAATGATAAGTCCGAAAACTAGAGTTGATGGAAGGATGGAGATGATTGGAGGAGACTGGAGAGAAATCCTCACAGAGCTGAACAAAGACCCAGGGGCTCCACTGTCCCGAGAGGCCCGAGCCTTAAGACTGAAATACTGCACCCTGGAAGGTCAGTTATACAGGGATCACCTAGAGTTCCACAAATAAGAGGTTAAGAAGTTGATCCCCTTCTGAGATTGGAGATTAGAGAAATTAATCGTCTTGCCATGATAGGAGGTCCTAGAGGGGGTCCAGGTCTCAGGTTTGAGATCAAAGGAGACTTTATTTACATTATTTGGTTATTTCATGTTTGAACTATATAATTGATGCTTATGACGCTTATCCGAGCACTGGAGAGCCTATGTAGGAAGCCCTTTTTGGTGTATTTTTACAGGATTGATTTGAGACTGATATACGAGTAAGCCTGGAGATTTACATGTCACTCTTAAGCTGAACCAGAACATAATGAAGGAGTTTCCCTTTAGGAGCTCCCTAAACTTGAGTTGAGTATCCAAGACCTTGAGGTATATCAGAGATAAGAGTACACGTGGGAATAGTTGAGGGACGCCGAGTCCCTGAGAAATTCGATGGGTAATTTTACCCTCTCGGTAGAGGGGGTAGGGCGGTTGGCATGAGTCAGGTATGACTTGCATTTATTGTTTGTGAATTTAATAAGATATGATGTTTTGAGATAATCCTGAGATTCTTTGCATGAGATAACCGTTAGGGGTCCGCATAATGAGTGCTGAAATAACGAATGTGTTTTGGAAACTAAAACATAACATGATAGAGATATTGCAAGATAAAGAGACTTACACCAGGTCATAAAGATTCGAATAGAAAATGTCTAGGAACAATTCCTAAAGTTTCTATCCACGACAGCCTCTAAAGCTAGGGGGAGTAGGGGGTATGGTAGCGGAAGATATAATTAACCTGCCAATAATCCCTAAGAACTCTCACGAGTATAAACAACTCTCACGAGTATAAACAACTCTCACGAGTATAAACAACTCTCACGAGTATAAACAACTTAGGGGAGAGTATAATCCCTACGAATTCTAACTTTTGGGAGAGTATAATCCCTAAACATTCTAACTTTTGGGAGAGTATAATCCCTAAACATTCCAACTTCAGGGAGAGTATAATCCCTAAAATATTCTAACTTTTGGGAGAGTATAATCCCTAAACATTCTAACTTCAGGGAGAGTAAAATCCCTAAGAACTCTCACGAGTATAAACAACTCTTACGAGTATAAACAACTCTCACGAGTATAAACAACTCTTACGAGTATAAACAACTCTTACGAGTATGAACAACTTAGGGGAGAGTATAATCCTTACGAATTCTAACTTTTGGGAGAGTATAATCCCTAAAAACTCTAACTCTAAGAGAGAAACTAGAAGCATTATCAAGTCACCAAGTAAGTACAGAAACATAAACCCTATATTATTATTTAAGATTTCTCTATGAGCTTTAGAGCCTTTACGTGTCAAGAAGATACTAGAAACATGCAATGAAGCACAACTAAGAAAAGCTGAATAGACAACGCATGATATGTCTAATATCTAAAGATATAATATATGACATGCTTATGAAGAAAGAGAAATATATATATATATATACATGCATGCAAGGAGATAATATGCAGGTATTGTAAGCTGTAAGAAGAGATGAGATAAAACACAGAAAGTCGAAAAACATTCAAGACGAGGGATATTTGCGTGGGTTCTTTATATGAACCCAACTCCTGATATATTTGCGAGAGTTCTTGATATGAAACAGGAAATGGTGTTTGTAATTCTATGACCCAACAGGTGTCCAGTTCCCAAAATGATTAAAGAAGAAGCTCTACCCATTATATCCCTCGAGGTTTGAGGGAAATAGATGACATCCAGAGTTATAAGAGGTTTTCAAAACTAGGGATATAGGACCCTAACCGTCCAAAGAAAAACTCAGAGGTATAAAGCAGGATTAAAGTTTCTTACGATCGGAGAGTGAGGCCGAGGGGAATTAGAGAGCCCCTCACAATTCTGAGATTCAAAGAGATGAATTGTTTCGATTTAAGATAGCGCGACTAGACTCATGAGATTGTAAATGAGAAACACTTATGAGATTTTGAGGTTCAGTGTATGAACCACCTTGATTGGACTAGCCAAGGTATGGCTGGAGATTTTGAGGAGTGTAAATCATTTAAAGAGTTCGTGAGGTTTGAGATCTAAACCATATTGAGCCAGGATATGGCTGAGAGTTTCTGAGTGATAAGTGTTAGCCACTTAAGAGTCCTTAAGGTTCAGAGTACGAGCCATAACACCTAATATCCCTGAAGTGGGGAAATTTCAAAGAGTTTTGAGCTCCCTAGGCTCGAGGGTTTCAGAGAGGGATATAATTTCCCAGGGCGACATGATACACTCTCTGAAACTTGAACTTGGGTGTATTCAGGAATGGAAGAGAGTATTGAAGGAAAGATGGCGATGATCTGTACGAAGAGGTGTTCAGGTTAATTCATCTTGTTTTTTCCTACTCTCATAAATTTGAGGTATTTTACGAGAGTAGGGGGAGTGGTTGATGTAGATAAATATGTCGCTCCTGGAAAAGTCGACACGTGGAAACGGGATGAATTATAGTAATCTCAATTAGGTCAATGAGCTTGAAGGATTGGATTAATACACCCCTGGGCTTCTAAAGAGAAATAAGATTGGTTGGGCCTTTGGCCCACATTGGAAGGATAATATCCTTTGGGCTTAAGGATAGGGCCCAAAGGGGAACGCGTGATGTCAATTAATCTTTCCTAACTAAGTCAAAGGAAGGGGTCATTCCATGAAGATAGAGGATGATACGTTGAGGAACCAAGTCTTCAGGGAGATAGACCGATTCCTTAGGGACTTGGGGGCCGGATTTACAGGAATGGGCCGAGAATATAGGGAGAACGAGTGTTTCCCTCTCCGGAGAGAGGGGTCAGGTATATAAGTAGGTTATTTCCATATTCTAAGGTACATTTTTTACATAATATACACACTCTTATGAAATACACACTGAATTAAGAAGAAACACCACTGTATTCGCCGGAATTTCCCTAGAAATACAGGGGAATTCCTCTTTGATTTCTCCTACGGCCGATTCTGACTTGAGCGTCGGAGCTTCTACGCCGGAGCCCCCCTCCGGCGTACTTTTGCAGGTCATTTTCGGATTCCCAAGGAGATTTACTTGAAGATTGCCAAGGATAAAACGAGTGATTTGATTCGTGATTAGCAGTGCTCGTAGAGGAACAGCTGATATCTAAAGGCGTTCTTTTTACTTTAATGTGTATGTTAATTGACCACTCCCCTAAGATGTCGAGGAGAATGATTTATGTCTATTTACTTTAATGTGTATGTTAATTTTCTCGATCAATATGATGTGAGAATATGATATGTATTGAATGTATAAAATTAGCATGAGAATGCACTTTTTATTGAATGAGCTCTAGAATATTGACAAAGCAAGTACCAAATCTTGGTATAAATTGCTATCTAACCTTTTCGTTGTGAGAAGTTTTGAGAAGGGCTAGCCCAAAAACCTTTAAGAACTCTGGGAGTGCGGAAAACACAAGAGGTTCTGGAGGAGTATTCTGGTCCTCGAGGGCTGGCAGAGATAGGAAGTATTCCGGTCCCCAAGGGCTGGCAGAGATAGGGAGTATTCTGGTCTCCGAGGGCTAGCAGAGATATGATTAGTATATCGGTACCACATGGCCAGCAGCCCTAAAGGAGTGAAATAATAAGCCTGAAAATTAGAGTTGATAAACAATGATCCCATGAGGAGGAGTTGGAGATTCTAGAGGTGCTTGTGTAGCCCGAGGGAGCAGGATTACAAAAGAGAATAAAGATTGAGTTCAGGGGAACCTTGGAGAACCCCCAGATTATTATGAGATTTGAGATCCTAAAGAGCGAAACCAAACAACGTTGAGAGGCTGGAGGTTCAGGAAAAGACCATGTGCAATGAAGCTAAACCTCGACCTGCTCGAGGTGCTGTAGACGTACGAGAGATATGCGCAACTACGAAGACGAATATTGAGGTAACAAGTTAGTTCATATTACTTGTGATTTTTATGTTCCGATAGCCAGGAAATTGATGGCTAAGATGCTAAGACAAAGATGGAGAATACTCGACTGGCCATGAAGTCAACTTAGTATATCTGTGGGGCAATACCCCTGAATGACCAAGGTCAAAGACCATATCCCTGGAGGACTGAAAGTAATATCCCTGAAAAGGGGACATAATAAACCTACAGGTACCCTAATTCAGGAGCGAAAGACACTCTAAGACCACGAGGCCAAGAGGAGTTCGAGAAATTGCGAGGTTTATCTCACCCCCTGCGAGGTTTACCTCACCTTGCGAGGTTTACCTCACCCTGCGAGATTTATCTCACCCTGCGAGGTTTACCTCACCCTAAGAACTCTTACGAGTATAAACAACTTCAGGGAGAGTATAATCCCTAAGAACTCTTACGAGTATAAACAACTTCAGGGAGGGTATAATCCCTAAGAACTCTTACGAGTATAAACAACTTCAGGGAGAGTATAATCCCTAAGAACTCTTATGAGTATAAACAACTTCAGGGAGAGTATAATCCCTAAGAACTCTTACGAGTATAAAAAACTTCAGGGAGAGTATAATCCCTAAGAACTCTTATGAGTATAAACAACTTCAGGGAGAGTATAATCCCTAAGAACTCTTACGATTATAAACAACTTCAGGGAGAGTATAATCCCTAAGAACTCTTAGAGTATAAACAACTTCAGGGAGAGTATAATCCCTAAGAACTCGTACGAGTATAAACAACTTTTGGGAGAGTATAATCCCTATAAACTCTAACTTTTGGGAGAGTATAATCCCTATAAACTCTAACTTTTGGGAGAGTATAATCCCTACAAACTCTAACTTTTGGGAGAGTATAATCCCTACGAACTCTAACTTTTGGGAGAGTATAATCCCTACGAACTCTAACTTTTGGTAGAGTATAATCCCTATAAACTCTAACTTTTGGGAGAGTATAATCCCTATAAACTCTAACTTTTGGGAGAGTATAATCCCTACGAACTCCAACTTTTGGGAGAGTATAATCCCTACGAATTCTAACTTTTGGGAGAGTATAATCCCTATGAACTTTAACTTTGGGGAGAAACTAGAAGCATTATCAAGTTATCAAGTAAGTACAAAAACCTGAATTCTCTAAAGTATCATAGAGTATGCATGTACCACAGAAGAAGGTAAAATACAGCGAGGCAGCTAAAACCATTCGAGACTAGGGATATATGACCCTAGCCCTCCATAGAAAAACTCAGAGGTATAAAAGTAGGATCAAAGTTTCTTACAATTGGAGAGTGGCCACAAGGCCGAGGGGAATTAGAGAACCCCTTACAATTCTGAGGTTCCATGATGAGCTTGATTTGAAGCCATGAGACCAGATTATTAAGTGAGAGCTCCACTCATGATAAGCTTTAAGGCCTGGGGGGAGTAGGGGTCGTGCTAAGGGGTTAAAACCATCAAACTCCACATAAGAGAAGACTAAGAAAAGGCATATGAAGAGAAAAGAAACAAGAGAAGCTATGGAAAAGGCTAAGAAAAGCCTCAAGTGAATGCGCTTGAAGACACCTTTCTAGGGCTATACAACCTGCTTCCTGAAATTGAAAAATGATGGTGACCAGGGCAAGGAAACATGCCGCTTAATTCATCTTATTTTCTCTTTCTACTCTCATAAAATTATGAACGCTTTTTACGAGAGTAGGGGGGAGTAGTTGATGCGGACAAAATATGTCGTTCTCGGAGATGACGACACGTGGATATAAGATGAATTAAATCAGTCTTAGTAGGAGTATTAGTTTGAGGAACAGAATTAATACAGCCCCAAGCCCAAAGGGAGAAATAAGTGTAATTGGGCCTTGGGCCCATATTGAGGGTTTGGTGGTCCTTGGGCCGGATATTTCCAGCCCATGAGGGATAGACTTAAGATTCGATTCTTGCTAGATAAAGCCGGAGGAGGAGTCAAAGCGAGAAAGGGGGAGGAGTCCACTAGAGGACCGAGTCTTGCGAATGGTTGAGGAAAAAGAGGGAGAAAGAGTCTCCCTCTCTCCCACGAAATGAGGAGAGGTATTTATAAGCAGGTTGGTTTTTAGATTAATGATTTTATGTTTTACGTTAAGAACTCAAGATACAGTTTTTACATTACAAGCACTCTTTACCTTATTTTTACTAAGACACACAAGAAGAACATACTGAATATACAGAAAACTCCATCCTCTTGAGAAAGATTCTGACTTGAGCGTCGGAGATTCCACGCCGGAATCCTCTCCGGCGTGTTTTTGCAGGTCTTTAAGGAGCTTGAAGGAGGATTGTTCGTGAGAAAGCTTGCGGAGAAGTGACGATCTAAGCCCGTAATTCTCATTATCCGCACGGGAATATTCGGTATCCTTAGGCGTTATTTTTTGACGCAACAATATCCATTCTTGAAAATAAGTTTATACTCCCTCCGTCCACGAAAAGTAGTCCCATTTGACACATATTCTTTATTCACCAAATGTAGCACTTTATGGAAACTATCACCCTTCAACTATCACTTAATTACTCAATTTGCCATCAACTTTATTCCTAAACAATCACTTTATTCACAATGGACCCCACAATACCCTATAATACCCTTACTTTATCTACTTTATCTACTATTTTCTTAAAACTTGTGCCCCATCCCCATGTCCCTACTTTTCATGGATGGAAGGAGTATAATAAATAGAGATATTATAATAATATTATGTTATATATTCCATATCTTTTACATATGGAAATATATATATTATGAAAATATATATATAATACATGGACTAATAACAATAATTCATGAATTACTTGAGTAGGTCAATCGTAGGTGTGTCACGGCAATAATAATGTTGTCTCTAAGATTGACGAGGCAAGTTGTGCATCTCAAGCCTTTATTATAATATATCAATTTTGTTGGTCCTGAAAGGAGTAGATAACAAGTGTATGGGGGGAATACACTTGTATGCAAATTCTTTTCAAACTTGATCAAACCAGAGCTCAGCAAGGTTGTCTTGGACAACTCTGCTGAAGAAGATTAACTCTTCTAAGATAATCAATCTACTAAGTACTATTGAGTACTTAGTTGAATAACTATCTAGGGGAGTTATATGTGCGGAATAGTGGTTGGCCCTTTTAGTTTAAACTCCTTTAATTTCTGAAATCACTTAGTCAATGTAACACAGTCCAGTTTTCAGGGAACTTGTCCAAATAGGTTTTTGCACAGTCTTTGAATGTTTATCCTTGAAAGATCAGTTTTGTGTGCAGTGTTGATTTATTGTAAGTACTTGAAATGTAAATCAACACAAGAGTTTATAGTGGTTCAGAGACTCAAGCTCCTACATCCACTTTCCCTGATTTAACAGGATAATTCCTTCACTCTTGGAATTAACTTGTTTTATAGTGCCAAGGTGCACTTGATCAAGAACACCACTCTTGGTGAATTGATCCCTAGGATGTCTAGAGTCCTAGTACCCTCTTCTCAACTCAGAACTGAACTGTTCTTCTCTCAACAGTCAGCTCCTACCACTTCTACTACTACAACCTTCTCACTTTTACTCTTGAAAGATATGAGGATTGAAGTAAGGTTCCAACTAATGAGATATCCTTTACAATGAAGATCAGTGTATAAGGATAGGATATCTCTCTAAGCTTGTGTATGGATATACAATGTAGTACAGCTTAGATGAAGTGTTTGAAGACTAAGATAGTCTTTGAAAGCTTTGAAAGCACTCTAGCTTGTAAGGACTTAAGGTTGGATGTGCTTTGTTGAGGTTCTAGTTGGATGCTTTCAAATGGTCTTCACACTTCTATATTTATAGACAAATGAAGGATTTGCCCGTTGGAGAGGCAGCCTCCAATGTCCATAAATGTCTTCTTTTAGTTCTTCAACTTTGAAGACAAAATCTTGATAGTGACATGTCCTTATTTGGGAAATAAACGGCTGTAAGAGCTTTGTCTTCATTTTGCAGCACTCTTCCCAATATCTGACTTTCAGATTCTCTTGTAAGAACTTGGACATCACTTCTGAAGGTTGTTCCAATGATAGGACAACATTCCTCAACATTTGGACAACACTCCTTATCACTATCAGCAGTCTTGCTTATCAGCAAGGTTGGCTTGCTCTTCTTCAGATGACTTGGCTCTTTCCCTTTATTTCTCTTGAAGATGATCTTAGCTTGTTTCTTTGAAGATCTTTAGGGTGTGGTTGTCTCTTTTTCTTCAGCATAGTTGACCTCAGGCTTTCAGAGCACTTGATCTTGATTAATTGAGCTGAGACAACTCCTCTGGACAACTCTCCTGATCAGCATACTTGTCTTTCAGCAGACTTGATCATGATTCCAGAGTTTGAGCCTTGAGGGGACTTGTTCTTGATGTACTTCAAAGCATATGTTCCCCCTCAATTTGTGCATCTAATCATCTAGGAGCTACCTAACATATTAGCTCCCCATCTAGCCTTTATACTACATGTTCTAACATGTCTAGAACATATTCAATCATGACTTAGGCATGTCTCAGGGGGTTTTGGTATTCAATCAAAACATAACTCATTTTATTCCCAACAATTTCCCCCTTTTTGATGATGCCAAAACCTATACAGCTTGTGCAAAAGTGACTTAGCTACACCTATTACATTAATCTTCAGAAGACATGACTAAGGTCAGTTATCCTGAAAAGCAATATGTTAGTGTATTCACCATTCATGTTGCACATAGGTTTCATAGATAGGCATAGAGAGATTAGTGTTTCTTGATTCAAAATAAGTTCAACTATCATTCATTAAAAAAAACATTACAAGTATGTTGATAGTTGAATTTAACATATCATAGCATGAATCATCAACACTAAATACATCAGAGTATTTCTTTCTAACAGTTCAACACATATACAAGATTTTTCAGTATCAGAGCATAACCTTGTATCAGAGCACCAATCTTATATCAGAACAAATACTAACACTTCAAGACATATACAAGATTTTCAACATCAGAGCACAGAGCTTGTATCAGAGCAATCCATATCAAGTCAGAGCAAACAGATTAGCACACCACATCAGCAAACTTGACCAATTTTCAGCATAGTTGATCAATTAAGATAGATCAGAAGACTTAGCCATTTAGAGATCATCCTCTCGAAGTGGCACCATCCCATACTGTGCCCATACTCTCCTCTTCAAGGCCATGGCTTCTTGGTTGGTTCCCTTAGGACCAAGAACCATCTTGTTCAGCTTGAGGATCTCAGTGAATTCTCTCAGAATCCTTGATTGATCAATCCATCCATCAAGCTTTGGAGGTAAGTATATGATTGGCTTGGGAGCTGTGAGTTCAAATCTTGCAATATCAGCAGCTGCAAGCAATTGTTGATAGAGTTCTCTGTAGTACTCAATCATGAACTCAGCAAAATTGATGTTGGCATCTCTTCCATTCCATCTGTCAATGACATACTGATCATAGACAAACTCCCTTTTTGCTTCCTCCCATGAGTCATTCAGCTGAATTGGCACCCATTTATCCAAGTGAGGATATTTGGTGTCCATTGGGATCAATAGCTGTGGCTTCATCTTGTTGTAAGTTGCTCTCTTCCTTCTTGGCTTCTGGAAGTCTGTTCTTCTCTTATCTCTTGCTCTGTTGGCCTCTTCCATCAAGTCCATTTTCTCTTGGGCCCTCATCATGGCCAGTTTCTGTTGTGTTTCAGGGTCTTTGCCATACCCTTCATGAAACAGCTTTGATGGATCATTGAGTACCACAATCTTTGTCTTCTTTGGTCCAGGTCCAAAGCCTTCTTCATATAAGATTTCCACATCTTCAGTGACTTTGGTACTTTCAGTGGACTTAGTCTCAGTAGACTTGTCTTTTTCAGCATTCTTGGACTCTTCAGCTGTTTTGGCCTTCTTTGAGATAGGCTCATCATCAATAACTCTGAATTCAGGTGGAAGATCAAGGCTATTGGGAAAGTCAGTGAATTTCTCAACTTGTCTCTTCTTTCCTTGGGCCTTCTTGATCTTTCCTCTAGTTTGGACACCTTCAGCATCCTTGTCCAAACCAGATACTTCACCACCTGGTCTTTGTTGTAGCCTCACTTTTTCTTCTTGAGCTGAGGCCATAGAGTTCTTCAGTGCTAGTGCTAACTGCTCCTCTTCATCCAATTCTTCCAAGTTCAGCACTGCAGGCTCTTTTCCCTTTCCTACAGGGGTTTTGTCCTTCCCTTTCACTGGACTCCCAATCACTAAGGCACCTTTTGCCCTTGCTCTTTCCCTTTCCCCCTTTTTGGCAGCATCAAAACATTCTGGCTTCAGTTCACTCATAGTGGATGCCAATAAGGACTGGGCTTGGGTTAGAGACTTCATCTCCTCCAACAGATATACATTCTCATCATGTATATTTTTCATCCTGTCACTGCTTAAGCTAAGAAAGGCAAGAACAAGCTTCATTTTCTGTTGAACAACCTCCTCCATGGTTGCCTTAAGAGATGCATCCAATTGGGCTTTCAGGAGCTCAGTGAGGTTGGCCACTGCACCTTCAGCAATGTTGGCCAACACTTCTTGGGAAAACTTTTCTGAGGCTGCTTTGACCATAGCTAGCCTTTGCTCTTCAGCTCTTCTCTTCTGCAAGGCTGTCTTCTTGCCAAGAGCTTGCTTGATTGTCAATCTGATAGCTTGAACATTTGCATTATGATTGTCTCTCAGCCTTTTTTGATCCTTCTTGACCTCCTTTGAGATGTTTTCCATACTGACTTTGGCTTTGTGAACTTCAGTAGAGATGGTTTGAAGACCAGATTCTACTCCTTCAATTCTTGCTTCCAATGTGGGTAGCACCACATCTTCAGAGCCAGTTAGTCTCATTTCAACAGAAGCTAGGGTTCTTCCATGCTCACCTAATGCTCCAGAAGTTTCTTCATGAGCTGTTTGAACTTGTTGAGCCAAGGAATCCAACTTCTCTGATTGCATCCCAAGCAAAGCTTGTGCTGATCCAGTGTCAACTTGGATGGGAGCATCTGTCAAGAGATCTTCTGCAAATATTTGATCAAAGCTTATCCCTGCAATATCAGACAAATCAAAAGCATCAGTGAAAACACACTTATCTCCTTCATTTTCTTTTTCATAAGACTCTGATACATCAGCAGTCTTCTCCTCATTTTCAACTATTTCTTTTCTTCCTTCAATAAGAGTTTCCTCACTTAAAGAAACAGGCCTCCTCTCATCAAGGGATTCTTGAAGTTCAGATTTGACTTCAAGAATAGCCTGTCCTTCCTCACTTATACCACCCTCATATGTTGGTACACTCACAATCTTAGTAATAACTACCTCTCTTTCATCCACAACTCCCTCTGATTTTTCAAATCTACTTTCCTTTTCAACTCCTTCTCCTAAACCTGCAGCATCTCCACCTTCAGCAAGGTTCAAAGATGGCAGTTGTGGGGAGATCACAGTGCTTATATCAACAGCCACTGAGTCATCCTGAATGATTAAGGGGTGATCAGTGTCCAACTCTTCTGACACTGAATAGGCCTTAATCAAACTAGCCTTTAGAGAAGGAACCTCCACATCTTTAGGCTGTGCCTTGGGTTCAGAAGAACCTTCATTGGCAGATGTGTCCTTGGTTGTGTTACCATCCTTGGTCAACACCTCTGAAATGACAGAGCCTTTCCTATGATACTTCTCTGCACACTTCCCTCAGGGGAGTATCTCTTTGTGAGATTTATGGGAGTGATAGGTTGATTGGTTGGGGTTATATGGGTTTCAGGGGAGTTGGGCTCAGGATTCTGAATTTCAGGGATGCTGATCTCCATTGGTTGACCTTCAGGGACCCTGGATTCTGGAGTTCCAGAACCAGATGAGTTGGTCCTTGACTTTGATTTGGTCCTGCTTTCAGCTCTGCTCTATCTTAGAGCAAGTTGTAGAGACCTTTCTTCCTGAAGGTCCAACACCTTGTCAGTAGACTTGACCCTTCTCTTGCTAGCCCTACTGCTTCCACTCCCTTCCTCATCCTTCTCAGGGACAACCTCCCTGATCCTCTTATCACCCCTAGACTTTTGTCTTGTCTCATTGTACTTTTGCCTTAATTCTTCTGAGTGATCAGATGGCACTTGTACACCTTCTCTAGCAACTTCTTCAATCTCAGTTGAAGCATCTGAGTTCTCTTCTGAGATAATCTGAGACATTTTCCTTGTCTTCACCACTCTTGCTTTAGTCCTCTTCTTCATCTTTGGCTTCTCCTCCACCTTTGCTTCAGCAGGCTTGGCCATTAACATCCTCCTTTGCTCAGTTTTCTTGCTGAGCTTTCTGAATAGGATCTTTTGAGCTAGGAGAGGCTTTGCAAAGGTTTGCATTTGGGAGTAGTGGGAAAATCTCTCAATCAACAAGCTTGTCCTAGTGCAATACTTGAGTTTCCCTTCTAGCACAACCTTATTGTGAGATTTCACTTTGAATTTTGCCTTTTCTTTCATCATCTCAGACATGATGAAAGTCCTCCAATCAAACTTGATGCCTTTGTCACTGGCATCAATGACTGCAACCATGATTCTGATTCTTGGATGGCTGACCTGCTCCAAGCTTCCAGTATTACTCAAGAGACTTTTAGCTACTACCTTGAAGAGGTTGAGAAATTCTGGCTTGAGAGTCTTTTTGTTTTGAGTTGAGGAGAGAGGGCCTGGTGTCATTAGCCATTCTTGAGCTATTTCTTCTTCATGACCAGTGCCATAGATTTCTGGATTCCTTCCCTCAGAAGGCAATCCAAAAGCTCCTTCAAGATCTTCTGAAGAGAACTTCACTCTATGAAATCTTTCTTCCTCTTCTCCTTCAGCAACATATGACAGTCTGGTGGAAACTTCACCATCTTCAGGCTTGCCCCTCCATTTGAGAAAGGCAAAGAATTCAGCCATGTAGCTTTCCAAGCAGGAGCTTGGTCTTTCTTCCAAAAACTTTTGAAGACCAGCCCTTCTCAACCATCTCAGGGTTGGAGTAATCTCAGAATCTTCACTTTCAAAGGAGATTATGGGTTCAAAATGAAGATTGTTTTTGTTGCTTAGGTATCCAAAATCAAGGTCTAGAGCCTTGTTGGAAAAATCTATGATCATCTCTGGTCTAACTTTGGGAGCCATTGAAGATTGCAGAGATGAAATTTAGAAAGTTTTGGGAGAGTTTGAAGAGAATAGGTTAGGGTTTCGAATGCTTGGGAAAGAAGAGTGTGTGGGGAGTTCTTAAGACTTGAGAATATTCTAAAAAGAATGTTTGTCAATGAGTTGGTGAGTTTTGTGTATTTTCAACTGTTGTCAAATATGGAAAGATACACTTGGACGGCCAGGATGAATTTCAGGGGAGTTGGCCAGTTTTGATCCAATGGTTAAAAACCAATGTAACAGTGACTTGTTGGTTTTATTCAAAACGTGGAAGGTATTTAATATTAGTTAATGGTTGGGGATTTTTCGAGATAGATCATGGTTTGAAAAGGTGTAATGCAAACAAGAGTTAAATCTTGGCATTTAATGCATGGAAAGCGACCTTTTGGGTGGGGGACAAATTAAATCCCACAGAAATGATATCTGTAGTTGGGACATGTATCAAGGTAGACAATGATTACCCAAAATAGGTGCTTATCAAACCAAGGAAATAGTTTGATAGCCAAGACAACTTATCTGACCCTACTTGGACAAGTGTCCTGAAGAGATGTGGATAAAGGTCCTGAATTCCAATGGACAAGTGTCCTGAATAATTTCAGCCATCTCTTCTGATATTCAGTAGACTTGACCAAGTCTGCTGAGAACCTTCTCAGTTTCCATATATCCATTAACTTTTCATGAGATTTACTTGTCCAACTTCCCTGGATCAAGTAATCCCAACTCTGCTGATAGCTCCAGAAATCTTGCCTCTACAAGTGGCTTAGTTAGAATATCAGCTTTTTGATGATCAGTGTGGATCTTGACCAACTTTATGTCCTTCTTCTCCACATGGTCTCTAATGAAGTGATGCTTGATGTCCACATGCTTGCATCTTGTGTGCAATACAGGATTCTGTGATATAGCAATGGCACTATTGTTATCACAAAATATTGGCACTTCAGTAGAGTTGACTTTGTAGTCTCTCAGTTGTTGTCTCAGCCAAAGGATTTGAGCACAACAACTTCCAGCTGCAACATATTCAGCTTCAGTGGTGGAAGTAGCCACTGTGTTCTGCTTCTTGGAGAACCAAGATATAAGCTTGTTGCCCAAGAATTGACAAGTCCCTGAAGTGGACTTTCTGTCAATTTTACAACCTCCATAGTCAGCATCTGAGTAGCCAGTTAACTCAATGTTGTCATCAGCAGGGTACCAAAGGCCTAGATTTTCAGTGCCTTTGAGATACCTCAAAATCCTCTTTGCAGCCTCAAGATGGCTTTTCTTAGGATTTGCTTGAAACCTTGCACAAACACCTACTGCAAAGGTGATGTCAGGTCTGCTGGCAGTGAGATAGAGGAGTGAACCAATTATTCCTCTATACTCAGTAGAGTTGGTTGAAATACCACTCTCATCAGGATCCATCTTCCAATTTGTGTTCATTGGGATCCTTACTGGCTTGCTAGTTGTACACCCAAACTTCTTGATCATTTCTCTGGTGTACTTAGCTTGGTTGATGAAGATTCCTTCTTTTGATTGCTTGACTTGAAGACCCAAAAAGAAGTTCATCAACCCCATCAGGGACATCTCAAACTTGCTTTGCATTAGCTTTGAGAATTTCTCACACAGCTTCTCATTGGGGGATCCAAATATTATGTCATCCATATAAATTTGGACAAGCAAGATGTCCTCTCCTTCAGATATTCTGAAGAGAGTTCTGTCCACAGTTCTCCTAGGGGCTTGCTTGAGTCCATATAGAGCTTTCTTGAGTCTGTAAACTTGGTTTCCAACCTCAAAACCTGGTGGTTGCTCTACATAGACTTCTTCCTTCAAGACTCCATTCAGAAAGGCACTCTTGACATCCATTTGGTATACTTTGAACCTCTTGTGGGCTGCATAGGCTAGAAAGAGCCTTATTGCTTCTAGCCTTGCCACAGGTGCAAATGTCTCATCATAGTCAATGCCTTCATGTTGGCAATAGCCTTTTGCCACAAGTCTTGCTTTGTTTCTGACAATCACATCATTTTCATTTTTCTTGTTCTTGAACACCCACTTTGTTCCAATAACATCTTGATGTGAAGGTCTATCCACCAGCTCCCATACTTCATTTCTGGTGAATTGATTCAGTTCTTCCTGCATGGCTGTAATCCAATTGGCATCTTGAAGTGCTTCCACAATATCACTTGGTTCTTGCTCTGACAAGAAACAACAGAAAAGAGCACTTTCACCATGAAATCTTCTGGTTTTGACTCCAATACTTGGGTCACCAAGTATTAGATCAGTAGGATGGTCTGATAACCAAGTCCTTCTTTTTCTGATCTCTTCAGTAGAGTTGTCCTCTACTGAAGTTGAGTCAATTTGATCATAGAATTCAGGATAATTGAATGCAGGATCTAATTCAGGATCATAATCAAGGGTGTTGTCCTCAATGTCAGGGACATTGGTATTTTCAACATTTTGAGTTCCCCCTTGATGATTTGACCTGTTAACTACCTCAGCAGGAACTGCTTCTTCATTGGTAGTTGTTACCTGGATGTGAACTGGGATTGGATCATTCAGTTCACCATTCCTTTCAGTGGGATTTGCCTCAGGAAGGTTGCCTTCAGGATGGTTGTCCAACATAGAGTTTTCAGGTAGATTGGCTTGGACAACATCTATGAATTCAGTGTCTTTGTCTTTTAGGCTTAGTCTGGTTGTTCTTTGTGTGATTTCTTCTGATTCCAAGTTCTCATTCCTGAACTCATGAGTAGATTCATCAAACACAACATGAGGTGTTTCTTCCACAATAAGAGTTTTCTTGTTGTAGACCCTGAAAGCTTTACTGATTTGGGAGTATCCAAGAAACACTCCTTCATCAGCTTTGCTATCAAAGGCTTTCAACTGATCTTTCCCATTATTGTGAATGAAACACTTGCAACCAAAAATGTGAAAGTAAGACACTTTAGGCATTCTTCCTTTCCAGAGTTCATAGGGGGTTTTGCCTTGCCCCTTAATAATCAAACATCTATTTTGAGTATGGCATGCAGTGTTTATAGCTTCAGCCCAAAACCTCTTAGGTAATTTTGAATCAGCAATTAGAGTTCTAGCAGCTTCTTTTAAAGTTCTATTTCTTCTTTCTGCAACTCCATTCTGTTGGGGAGTTCTAGCTGCTGAGGTTTCATGAGCTATTCCATTAGATGTGCAATACTCATTGATGTATGAGTTAATGAACTCTGTGCCTTTATCAGATCTTATCTTGATAATGCTAAGGCTTTTCTCATTTGACAATCTCTTTAGAAGTTCAGGCAGTTTGACTTGAGTTTCTTCTTATTAAGGAGAAATACTACCCATGTGAACCTAGAGAAGTCATCTACTACAACCAATGTGTATTTTCTACCATTTATGCTTGCAGGGGTAATTGGTCCAAAAAGGTCCATATGTAACAGTTCAAGTACCCTTTCAGTAGAGATGACTGGTTTTCCCTTAAATGAGGCTTTGATCTGTTTTCCTTCTTGGCATGGTTTGCAAACATGCTCTTTAATGAAAACCTCATTAGGTAGTCCTTTGACTAATGCATTTCTAGCAATTTTGTTCATTGTTTTAAAGTTCAGGTGGTTTAATCTTTTATGCCATAACCAACTTTGTTCACTAGAACTCTTAGCAATGAAGCATGCAGCATCAGTAGACTTGTCCCAGTCTGCAAAATACACATTTCCTTTCCTAGTTCCAGTCAATAGAATTTGTTGAGTCTTATTTTTTATTAAGCATTTTCCACTTGAAAACTCAACATTGAAGTTTTTATCACAGAATTGACTGATACTTAGGAGATTATACTTGAGACCAGCCACATAAGATACATTGGATACTTTGATGTTACCAATCATCAAAGTACCATAACCTTTTGTAGTTGCTTGTGAGCTGTCTCCAAAGGTGACATTTGGGCCTTCTTTTTCAATAAAATCAGTGAGAAGTTCCTTGTTTCCAGTCATGTGCCTTGAACATCCACTGTCAAGGCACCATGCTGACTTTTTGCTCATGCTTCTCTTCTTGTGGCCCACTGGTACCTACAATTAGATGGGTTTAGGTACCCTTTGAGTTTTGGGTCCTGAGAGGTTAGCTGTACCTTTAGGAATCCAAACTTGCCTAATAACCCTGATTGATTCAAGGTGGCTAAGTTGTCTTCCTTTAGCATCTAAATACACTGTCTTTCCCTTAAATGCCTTTGGGAAAGTGTGTGTGAATGTGTTAACTCCATAAGTTTCAGGAGAGTTGTCAAGTCTCCTGAACTTTTGAGTTCTTTGTGCAGCTTGAGGGAATCTTTGAGGAAAGGCTTTCTTATGACCATTACCCTTTGGTATGAAGGGTTTTGGTTGTCTCATTTTATTCTGCCTTTGAGGAAGGTTGTCCCTAGGTCTATTCAGCTGAGGCTTTCTCAGAAGAGTTGGCCTAGGCTGATTATACCTTGGATACTTTCTCTGAACATTGTTCAGTAGAGTTGCCCTACCATTGGGTCTACTCTGCTGACCAATATTCCTCTTGTGTTCGGGAGCTTTGGCCATTTCCTTAGGTTTTGGCCTAATCTCCTGAAGCACTTGAGTAGGCATAACATCCATTTTGCCCTTTCCTTTGTTCAGTGGCTGAATTATTTCATTTTCAGTCTGTGCCACTAACTTAACAAAGATTCTCTTAGTGTTACTCACAGAAGCAACACTAAGACAAGGTGAAGATTCAAATGGATCAAAACCTAATCCACTTCTTTGAGCCATAGGTCTTTGATAACTCTGAATTTCCTCTATTGCTCTAGAGGATTTCTTCAGAGCAGACATCTTTAATTTCAGGCTCTCTTCACTTGATTTAAGAATATCATATTCATGTGAGAGATTTTCGAACTTGGCATTGAGAATTTTGATTTCAAAATCTTTTCTCTTCTGAGAGAGAAGTTGATCATCAATCTCCTTTTGTTGGTCAACTATCCTGAGATTTGCTTCCTCAAGCTCTCTCAAGACTTGTTGATACAACTCAGTAGACTTGACATCAACAACTGTCTCAGAGTTTTTGGCAAGTTCAATAGACAATCTTTCATTTTCCCTCACACAGTTATCATGAAATTCTTGTAACATAGTGAAATCTTCCATCAACTTTCCAAGGGAGAGTTTCAAGTTGACCTCACTATTGTTTTGTGAGATGAATGATGGTGAGCTAGAAGTGGAGGATACCTCATCATCCTCAAGAGCCATGTTGCAGACATCATCATCATCATCACTGTTGGAGAATAGTCCATCAGAGGAGTTGAGGCTTTCAGCACTATCAGATTCTTCACCAGCCATCATGGCCTTTCTGTTGGTGAATTTCCTATCTCTTTTGGCCTGCCTCTCCATTCTCTCCTTAGAGCTTAATTCAGGGCAATCAAACTGGAAGTGCCCTTTCTTTTTACAGTTATAGCACAGATCTTCATCATCTTCTTTCTTTGATTCTTCTCTTCTTTTTGATGATGAAGGTTCAGCTCTACTGGACCTTCTCCTATCAGAGTACTTGTCCTCTGATCTTTTCTCTTCAGGCTTTTTGACTTCAGCCTGTGCTTCAGGAGAGTTGTATCTCCTGAATTTGTTGTCCTGGTAGAATTTCTTGTATCTACCAAACCTTGAGTTTAACTTTTCAAACCTTCTAGCCATCAAGGCTAGTTCTTCCTTCATTTCAGTTTTTGAGACTGACTTTGATGATCTTGGAGTGGACTGCATCTCTGGTTCAGCAGTTTTGGCTTTGAATGCCACTCCCTTGGTAGGATTTGAAGGTTCCTCAATAGGCTTTCTTCTATTGAGGTCGAACTCATAAGCTTTGAGTTCAGAGAAGATTTGTTGCATGGGCATGGTGGAAAGATCTTTGGTGTTTTGCATCATTACAGCATAGACATCCCACTTTTGAGTGAGACTTCTCAAGATCTTCAACCCCACTACTCTCTTGGTGTAGACCTTGCCCAGTGAGTTGATTTCATTCATCACATCAGTGAATCTACCAGTAAACTTATCAATGGATTCCTCAGACTCCATTGCAAACTGTTCAAATTTCTGCACAGCAACTTGGAGCTTATTCTCCTTGATCTTTTCAGTACCCTCACACATTTCAGCAAGAGTATCCCAAATTTCTTTGGCTGTTGTGCAGTGGTAGACTGTACCCATAATTGCATCTGGAATTGTTTGGTAGAGGGTGTTCATTGCTAGATAATTCAGATTATCCTTCCTCTTTTCATCAGTAGTGAAGTCATCTTCATCTTTGGGTAGTACATCTCATGTATCTGCCCTTTGAGCCTCTGTGACTCTGGGATTGACAAAGGTGAACACAAAAGGACCTCTTGTGATCACTCTCAACATATCAGTATGAAGAGATGCAAGATGAGCCCTCATTCTGATTTTCCAGAAATCATAGTTATCAATTGAGAACATGGGCAGTTTGTGATGTGAAATGTGGTTGACTGGATTTGTGGCCATGTTGTCCAATCCTTGGATAGTAGGAGGTGGAACAGCAGCATTGTTGTTGGCCATAATTCAAGAACAAATAGTCAGTCAATATACAATAAGGATTTCAGAGAGATCAGTTCAGTGACCACAGCCAATATGTGATTTTGAAAACCAAGATGGCTTTTCAGAAGCAGTGGTCTTTGAACCCCTGCTCTGATACCACTTGTTGGTCCTGAAAGGAGTAGATAACAAGTGTATGGGGGGGGGGGGGAAATACACTTGTATGCAAATTCTTTTCAAACTTGATCAAACCAGAGCTCAGCAAGGTTGTCTTGGACAACTCTGCTGAAGAAGATTAACTCTTCTAAGATAATCAATCTACTAAGTACTATTGAGTACTTAGTTGAATAACTATCTAGGGGAGTTATATGTGCGGAATAGTGGTTGGCCCTTTTAGTTTAAACTCCTTTAATTTCTGAAATCACTTAGTCAATGTAACACAGTCCAGTTTTCAGGGAACTTGTCCAAATAGGTTTTTGCACAGTCTTTGAATGTTTATCCTTGAAAGATCAGTTTTGTGTGCAGTGTTGATGTATTGTAAGTACTTGAAATGTAAATCAACACAAGAGTTTATAGTGGTTCAGAGACTCAAGCTCCTACATCCACTTTCCCTGATTTAACAGGATAATTCCTTCACTCTTGGAATTAACTTGTTTTATAGTGCCAAGGTGCATTTGATCAAGAACACCACTCTTGGTGAATTGATCCCTAGGATGTCTAGAGTCCTAGTACCCTCTTCTCAACTCAGAACTGAACTATTCTTCTCTCAACAGTCAGCTCCTACCACTTCTACTACTACAACCTTCTCACTTTCACTCTTGAAAGATATGAGGATTGAAGTAAGGTTCCAACTAATGAGATATCCTTTACAATGAAGATCAGTGTATAAGGATAGGATATCTCTCTAAGCTTGTGTATGGATATACAATGTAGTACAGCTTAGATGAAGTGTTTGAAGACTAAGATAGTCTTTGAAAGCTTTGAAAGCACTCTAGCTTGTAAGGACTTAAGGTTGGATGTGCTTTGTTGAGGTTCTAGTTGGATGCTTTCAAATGGTCTTCACACTTCTATATTTATAGACGAATGAAGGATTTGCCCGTTGGAGAGGCAGCCTCCAATGTCCATAAATGTCTTCTTTTAGTTCTTCAACTTTGAAGACAAAATCTTGATAGTGACATGTCCTTATTTGGGAAATAAACGGTTGTAAGAGCTTTGTCTTCATTCTGCAGCACTCTTCCCAATATCTGACTTTCAGATTCTCTTGTTAGAACTTGGACATCACTTCTGAAGGTTGTTCCAATGATAGGACAACATTCCTCAACATTTGGACAACACTCCTTATCACTATCAAAAGTCTTGCTTATCAGCAAGGTTGGCTTGCTCTTCTTCAGATGACTTGGCTCTTTCCCTTTATTTCTCTTGAAGATGATCTTAGCTTGTTTCTTTGAAGATCTTTAGGGTGTGGTTGTCTCTTTTTCTTCAGCATAGTTGACCTCAGGCTTTCAGAGCACTTGATCTTGATTAATTGAGCTGAGACAACTCCTCTGGACAACTCTCCTGATCAGCATACTTGTCTTTCAGCAGACTTGATCATGATTCCAGAGTTTGAGCCTTGAGGGGACTTGTTCTTGATGTACTTCAAAGCATATGTTCCCCCTCAATTTGTGCATCTAATCATCTAGGAGCTACCTAACATATTAGCTCCCCATCTAGCCTTTATACTACATGTTCTAACATGTCTAGAACATATTCAATCATGACTTAGGCATGTCTCAGGGGGTTTTGGTATTCAATCAAAACATAACTCATTTTATTCCCAACAATTTCCCCCTTTTTGATGATGCCAAAACCTATACAACTTGTGCAAAAGTGACTTAGCTACACCTATTACATTAATCTTCAGAAGACATGACTAAGGTCAGTTATCCTGAAAAGCAATATGTTAGTGTATTCACCATTCATGTTGCACATAGGTTTCATAGATAGGCATAGAGAGATGAGTGTTTCTTGATTCAAAATAAGTTCAACTATCATTCATTAAAAAAAACATTACAAGTATGTTGATAGTTGAATTTAACATATCAGAGCATGAATCATCAACACTAAATACATCAGAGTATTTCTTTCTAACAGTTCAACACATATACAAGATTTTTCAGTATCAGAGCATAACCTTGTATCAGAGCACCAATCTTATATCAGAACAAATACTAACACTTCAAGACATATACAAGATTTTCAACATCAGAGCACAGAGCTTGTATCAGAGCAATCCATATCAAGTCAGAGCAAACAGATTAGCACACCACATCAGCAAACTTGACCAATTTTCAGCATAGTTGATCAATTAAGATAGGTCAGAAGACTTAGCCATTTAGAGATCATCCTCTCGAGGTGGCACCATCCCATACTGTGCCCACACTCTCCTCTTCAAGGCCATGGCTTCTTGGTTGGTTCCCTTAGGACCAAGAACCATCTTGTTCAGCTTGAGGATCTCAGTGAATTCTCTCAGAATCCTTGATTGATCAATCCATCCATCAAGCTTTGGAGGTAAGTATATGATTGGCTTGGGAGCTGTGAGTTCAAATCTTGCAATATCAGCAGCTGCAAGCAATTGTTGATAGAGTTCTCTGTAGTACTCAATCATGAACTCAGCAAAATTGATGTTGGCATCTCTTCCATTCCATCTGTCAATGACATACTGATCATAGACAAACTCCCTTTTTGCTTCCTCCCATGAGTCATTCAGTTGAATTGGCACCCATTTATCCAAGTGAGGATATTTGGTGTCCATTGGGATCAATAGTTGTGGCTTCATCTTGTTGTAAGTTGTTCTCTTCCTTCTTGGCTTCTGGAAGTCTGTTCTTCTCTTATCTCTTGCTCTGTTGGCCTCTTCCATCAAGTCCATTTTCTCTTGGGCCCTCATCATGGCCAGTTTCTGTTGTGTTTCAAGGTCTTTGCCATACCCTTCATGAAACAGCTTTGATGGATCATTGAGTACCACAATCTTTGTCTTCTTTGGTCCAGGTCCAAAGCCTTCTTCATATAAGATTTCCACATCTTCAGTGACTTTGGTACTTTCAGTGGACTTAGTCTCAGTAGACTTGTCTTTTTCAGCATTCTTGGACTCTTCAGCTGTTTTGGCCTTCTTTGAGATAGGCTCATCATCAATAACTCTGAATTCAGGTGGAAGATCAAGGCTATTGGGAAAGTCAGTGAACTTTTCAACTTGTCTCTTCTTTCCTTGGGCCTTCTTGATCTTTCCTCTAGTTTGGACACCTTCAGCATCCTTGTCCAAACCAGATACTTCACCACCTGGTCTTTGTTGTAGCCTCACTTTTTCTTCTTGAGCTGAGGCCATAGAGTTCTTCAGTGCTAGTGCTAACTGCTCCTCTTCATCCAATTTTTCCAAGTTCAGCACTGCAGGCTCTTTTCCCTTTCCTACAGGGGTTTTGTCCTTCCCTTTCACTGAACTCCCAATCACTAAGGCACCTTTTGCCCTTGCTCTTTCCCTTTCCCCCTTTTTGGCAGCATCAAAACATTCTGGCTTCAGTTCACTCATAGTGGATGCCAATAAGGACTGGGCTTGGGTTAGAGACTTCATCTCCTCCAACAGATATACATTCTCATCATGTATATTTTGCATCCTGTCACTGCTTAAGCTAAGAAAGGCAAGAACAGGCTTCATTTTCTGTTGAACAACCTCCTCCATGGTTGCCTTAAGAGATGCATCCAATTGGGCTTTCAGGAGCTCAGTGAGGTTGGCCACTGCACCTTCAGCAATGTTGGCCAACACTTCTTGGGAAAACTTTTCTGAGGCTGCTTTGACCATAGCTAGCCTTTGCTCTTCAGCTCTTCTCTTCTGTAAGGCTGTCTTCTTGCCAAGAGCTTGCTTGATTGTCAATCTGATAGCTTGAACATTTGCATTATGATTGTCTCTCAGCCTTTTTTGATCCTTCTTGACCTCCTTTGAGATGTTTTCCATACTGACTTTGGCTTTGTGAACTTCAGTAGAGATGGTTTGAAGACCAGATTCTACTCCTTCAATTCTTGCTTCCAATGTGGGTAGCACCACATCTTCAGAGCCAGTTAGTCTCATTTCAACAGAAGCTAGGGTTCTTCCATGCTCACCTAATGCTCCAGAAGTTTCTTCATGAGCTGTTTGAACTTGTTGAGCCAAGGAATCCAACTTCTCTGATTGCATCCCAAGCAAAGCTTGTGCTGATCCAGTGTCAACTTGGATGGGAGCATCTGTCAAGAGATCTTCTGCAAATATTTGATCAAAGCTTATCCCTGCAATATCAGACAAATCAAAAGCATCAGTGAAAACACACTTATCTCCCTCATTTTCTTTTTCATAAGACTCTGATACATCAGCAGTCTTCTCCTCATTTTCAACTATTTCTTTTCTTCCTTCAATAAGAGTTTCCTCACTTAAAGAAACAGGCCTCCTCTCATCATGGGATTCTTGAAGTTCAGATTTGACTTCAAGAATAGCCTGTCCTTCCTCACTTATACCACCCTCATATGTTGGTACACTCACAATCTTAGTAATAACTACCTCTCTTTCATCCACAACTCCCTCTGATTTTTCAAATCTACTTTCCTTTTCAACTCCTTCTCCTAAACCTGCAGCATCTCCACCTTCAGCAAGGTTCAAAGATGGCAGTTGTGGGGAAATCACAGTGCTTATATCAACAGCCACTGAGTCATCCTGAATGATTAAGGGCTGATCAGTGTCCAACTCTTCTGACACTGAATAGGCCTTAATCAAACTAGCCTTTAGAGAAGGAACCTCCACATCTTTAGGCTGTGCCTTGGGTTCAGAAGAACCTTCATTGGCAGATGTGTCCTTGGTTGTGTTACCATCCTTGGTCAACACCTCTGAAATGACAGAGCCTTTCCTATGATAGGTTCTAGGGGGGTTGGAAAGTCTTTCAGAGACAGAAGGGTTAGGGAGATTGGCTTGAGGGGTTTCAGGAGGGTTTGGTTTAGAGGGGTTTGAGGGATCATCTGGCGAGTCATCATCATTGGAGCTGCTTTCAGGGTGTTTGATGCCCTTAGCTTTCCTTTCCCTCTCCTCATTGATCTTGTCATCCACCAACTTTGCAAATACTTCCTCATCAGTGAGGAATCTTGTCTTTGAAACTCCAGCAAAGTGTAACAATCTGTTCTCCTCCACTTGCCACCAGTTTGCACCCTTATCTTGGATGACTTGTGATATTTCCATCAAGGATTTATCTTTTACATCAACAAGCATCCTTAGATCATGAAAGGCCTTCTGAATTCTTGGAAATTCAGCAAGTTGTGGATACAAACTGTCCACAGTAGCCTTGGCTCCTCCTCTGAGCATACTTTCATAAGTATACTCCTCCTCATCTCCACTTGAATGGGGACTTTGGGTTATAGGGGAGTTGGCTCTGGGTTCTCCTAATGTGGCTTCAGGCAGATTAAGTTCAGGAATGTTGGCTTCAGATGGGTTGGGTGCAGTAGAAGGAACTTCAGTTGCTTTTGAGAGCAATGGATCTGAAGGGGCTTTACTCAGGGGGGTTGGTTCAAAAAGTGCAGCTTCTAATTGCTTTGAGTAATTGAGCATAGATGAGTCAAGGGGAGATTGTAATCTTGTCTCATCTACAGCTATGTCAGCTAGCACATCTATCATACTTCTCTGCACACTTCCCTCAGGGGAGTATCTCTTTGTGAGATTTATGGGAGTGATAGGTTGATTGGTTGGGGTTATATGGGTTTCAGGGGAGTTGGGCTCAGAATTCTGAATTTCAGGGATGCTGATCTCCATTGGTTGACCTTCAGGGACCCTGGATTCTGGAGTTCCAGAACCAGATGAGTTGGTCCTTGACTTTGATTTGGTCCTGCTTTCAGCTCTGCTCTCTCTTAGAGCAAGTTGTAGAGACCTTTCTTCCTGAAGCTCCAACACCTTGTCAGTAGGCTTGACCCTTCTCTTGCTAGCCCTACTACTTCCACTCCCTTCCTCATCCTTCTCAGGGACAACCTCCCTGATCCTCTTATCACCCCTAGACTTTTGTCTAGTCTCATTGTACTTTTGCCTTAATTCTTCTGAGTGATCAGATGGCACTTGTACACCTTCTCTAGCAACTTCTTCAATCTCAGTTGAAGCATCTGAGTTCTCTTCTGAGATAATCTGAGACATTTTCCTTGTCTTCACCACGATTGCTTTAGTCCTCTTCTTCATCTTTGGCTTCTCCTCCACCTTTGCTTCAGTTTTCTTGCTGAGCTTTCTGAATAGGATCTTTTGAGCTGGGAGAGGCTTTGCAAAGGTTTGCATTTGGGAGTAGTGGGAAAATCTCTCAATCAACAAGCTTGCCCTAGTGCAATACTTGAGTTTCCCTTCTAGCACAACCTTATTGTGAGATTTCACTTTGAATTTTGCCTTTTCCTTCATCATCTCAGACATGATGAAAGTCCTCCAATCAAACTTGATGCCTTTGTCACTGGCATCAATGACTGCAGCCATGATTCTGATTCTTGGATGGCTGACCTGCTCCAAGCTTCCAGTATTACTCAAGAGACTTTTAGCTACTACCTCAAAGAGGTTGAGAAATTCTGGCTTGAGAGTCTTTTTGTTTTGAGTTGAGGAGAGAGGGCCTGGTGTCAATAGCCATTCTTGAGCTATTTCTTCTTCATGACCAGTGCCATAGATTTCTGGATTCCTTCCCTCAGAAGGCAATCCAAAAGCTCCTTCAAGATCTTCTGAAGAGAACTTCACTCTATGAAATCTTTCTTCCTCTTCTCCTTCAGCAACATATGACAGTCTGGTGGAAACTTCACCATCTTCAGGCTTGCCCCTCCATTTGAGAAAGGCAAAGAATTCAGCCATGTAGCTTTCCAAGCAGGAGCTTGGTCTTTCTTCCAAAAACTTTTGAAGACCAGCCCTTCTCAACCATCTCAGGGTTGGAGTAATCTCAGAATCTTCACTTTCAAAGGAGATTATGGGTTCAAAATGAAGATTGTTTTTGTTGCTTAGGTATCCAAAATCAAGGTCTAGAGCCTTGTTGGAAAAATCTATGATCATCTCTGGTCTAACTTTGGGAGCCATTGAAGATTGCAGAGATGAAATTTAGAAAGTTTTGGGAGAGTTTGAAGAGAATAGGTTAGGGTTTCGAATGCTTGGGAAAGAAGAGTGTGTGGGGAGTTCTTAAGACTTGAGAATATTCTAAAAAGAATGTTTGTCAATGAGTTGGTGAGTTTTGTGTATTTTCAACGTTGTCAAATATGGAAAGATACACTTGGACGGCCAGGATGAATTTAAGGGGAGTTGGCCAGTTTTGATCCAATGGTTAAAAACCAATGTAACAGTGACTTGTTGGTTTTATTCAAAACGTGGAAGGTATTTAATATTAGTTAATGGTTGGGGATTTTTCGAGATAGATCATGGTTTGAAAAGGTGTAATGCAAACAAGAGTTAAATCTTGGCATTTAATGCATGGAAAGCGACCTTTTGGGTGGGGGACAAATTAAATCCCACAGAAATGATATCTGTAGTTGGGACATGTATCAAGGTAGACAATGATTACCCAAAATAGGTGCTTATCAAACCAAGGAAATAGTTTGATAGCCAAGACAACTTATCTGACCCTACTTGGACAAGTGTCCTGAAGAGATGTGGATAAAGGTCCTGAATTCCAATGGACAAGTGTCCTGAATAATTTCAGCCATCTCTTCTGATATTCAGTAGACTTGACCAAGTCTGCTGAGAACCTTCTCAGTTTCCATATATCCATTAACTTTTCATGAGATTTACTTGTCCAACTTCCCTGGATCAAGTAATCCCAACTCTGCTGATAGCTCCAGAAATCTTGCCTCTACAAGTGGCTTAGTTAGAATATCAGCTTTTTGATGATCAGTGTGGATCTTGACCAACTTTATGTCCTTCTTCTCCACATGGTCTCTAATGAAGTGATGCTTGATGTCCACATGCTTGCATCTTGTGTGCAATACAGGATTCTGTGATATAGCAATGGCACTATTGTTATCACAAAATATTGGCACTTCAGTAGAGTTGACTTTGTAGTCTCTCAGTTGTTGTCTCAGCCAAAGGATTTGAGCACAACAACTTCCAGCTGCAACATATTCAGCTTCAGTGGTGGAAGTAGCCATTGTGTTCTGCTTCTTGGAGAACCAAGATATAAGCTTGTTGCCCAAGAATTGACAAGTCCCTGAAGTGGACTTTCTGTCAATTTTACAACCTCCATAGTCAGCATCTGAGTAGCCAGTTAACTCAATGTTGTCATCAGCAGGGTACCAAAGGCCTAGATTTTCAGTGCCTTTGAGATACCTCAAAATCCTCTTTGCAGCCTCAAGATGGCTTTTCTTAGGATTTGCTTGAAACCTTGCACAAACACCTACTGCAAAGGTGATGTCAGGTCTGCTGGCAGTGAGATAGAGGAGTGAACCAATTATTCCTCTATACTCAGTAGAGTTGGTTGAAATACCACTCTCATCAGGATCCATCTTCCAATTTGTGTTCATTGGGATCCTTACTGGCTTGCTAGTTGTACACCCAAACTTCTTGATCATTTCTCTGGTGTACTTAGCTTGGTTGATGAAGATTCCTTCTTTTGATTGCTTGACTTGAAGACCCAAAAAGAAGTTCATCAACCCCATCAGGGACATCTCAAACTCGCTTTGCATTAGCTTTGAGAATTTCTCACACAGCTTCTCATTGGGGGATCCAAATATTATGTCATCCATATAAATTTGGACAAGCAAGATGTCCTCTCCTTCAGATATTCTGAAGAGAGTTCTGTCCACAGTTCTCCTAGGGGCTTGCTTGAGTCCATATAGAGCTTTCTTGAGTCTGTAAACTTGGTTTCCAACCTCAAAACCTGGTGGTTGCTCTACATAGACTTCTTCCTTCAAGACTCCATTCAGAAAGGCACTCTTGACATCCATTTGGTATACTTTGAACCTCTTGTGGGCTGCATAGGCTAGAAAGAGCCTTATTGCTTCTAGCCTTGCCACAGGTGCAAATGTCTCATCATAGTCAATGCCTTCATGTTGGCAATAGCCTTTTGCACAAGTCTTGCTTTGTTTCTGACAATCACATCATTTTCATTTTTCTTGTTCTTGAACACCCACTTTGTTCCAATAACATCTTGATGTGAAGGTCTATCCACCAGCTCCCATACTTCATTTCTGGTGAATTGATTCAGTTCTTCCTGCATGGCTGTAATCCAATTGGCATCTTGAAGTGCTTCCACAATATCACTTGGTTCTTGCTCTGACAAGAAACAACAGAAAAGAGCACTTTCACCATGAAATCTTCTGGTTTTGACTCCAATACTTGGGTCACCAAGTATTAGATCAGTAGGATGGTCTGATAACCAAGTCCTTCTTTTTCTGATCTCTTCAATAGAGTTGTCCTCTACTGAAGTTGAGTCAATTTGATCATAGAATTCAGGATAATTGAATGCAGGATCTAATTCAGGATCATAATCAAGGGTGTTGTCCTCAATGTCAGGGACATTGGTATTTTCAACATTTTGAGTTCCCCCTTGATGATTTGACCTGTTAACTACCTCAGCAGGAACTGCTTCTTCATTGGTAGTTGTTACCTGGATGTGAACTGGGATTGGATCATTCAGTTCACCATTCCTTTCAGTGGGATTTGCCTCAGGAAGGTTGCCTTCAGGATGGTTGTCCAACATAGAGTTTTCAGGTAGATTGGCTTGGACAACATCTATGAATTCAGTGTCTTTGTCTTTTAGGCTTAGTCTGGTTGTTCTTTGTGTGATTTCTTCTGATTCCAAGTTCTCATTCCTGAACTCATGAGTAGATTCATCAAACACAACATGAGGTGTTTCTTCCACAATAAGAGTTTTCTTGTTGTAGACCCTGAAAGCTTTACTGATTTGGGAGTATCCAAGAAACACTCCTTCATCAGCTTTGCTATCAAAGGCTTTCAACTGATCTTTCCCATTATTGTGAATGAAACACTTGCAACCAAAAATGTGAAAGTAAGACACTTTAGGCATTCTTCCTTTCCAGAGTTCATAGGGGGTTTTGCCTTGCCCCTTAATAATCAAACATCTATTTTGAGTATGGCATGCAGTGTTTATAGCTTCAGCCCAAAACCTCTTAGGTAATTTTGAATCAGCAATTAGAGTTCTAGCAGCTTCTTTTAAAGTTCTATTTCTTCTTTCTGCAACTCCATTCTGTTGGGGAGTTCTAGCTGCTGAGGTTTCATGAGCTATTCCATTAGATGTGCAATACTCATTGATGTATGAGTTAATGAACTCTGTGCCTTTATCAGATCTTATCTTGATAATGCTAAGGCTTTTCTCATTTGACAATCTCTTTAGAAGTTCAGGCAGTTTGACTTGAGTTTCTTCTTATTAAGGAGAAATACTACCCATGTGAACCTAGAGAAGTCATCTACTACAACCAATGTGTATTTTCTACCATTTATGCTTGCAGGGGTAATTGGTCCAAAAAGGTCCATATGTAACAGTTCAAGTACCCTTTCAGTAGAGATGACTGGTTTTCCCTTAAATGAGGCTTTGATCTGTTTTCCTTCTTGGCATGGTTTGCAAACATGCTCTTTAATGAAAACCTCATTAGGTAGTCCTTTGACTAATGCATTTCTAGCAATTTTGTTCATTGTTTTAAAGTTCAGGTGGTTTAATCTTTTATGCCATAACCAACTTTGTTCACTAGAACTCTTAGCAATGAAGCATGCAGCATCAGTAGACTTGTCCCAGTCTGCAAAATACACATTTCCTTTCCTAGTTCCAGTCAATAGAATTTGTTGAGTCTTATTTTTTATTAAGCATTTTCCACTTGAAAACTCAACATTGAAGTTTTTATCACAGAATTGACTGATACTTAGGAGATTATACTTGAGACCAGCCACATAAGATACATTGGATACTTTGATGTTACCAATCATCAAAGTACCATAACCTTTTGTAGTTGCTTGTGAGCTGTCTCCAAAGGTGACATTTGGGCCTTCTTTTTCAATAAAATCAGTGAGAAGTTCCTTGTTTCCAGTCATGTGCCTTGAACATCCACTGTCAAGGCACCATGCTGACTTTTTGCTCATGCTTCTCTTCTTGTGGCCCACTGGTACCTACAATTAGATGGGTTTAGGTACCCTTTGAGTTTTGGGTCCTGAGAGGTTAGCTGTACCTTTAGGAATCCAAACTTGCCTAATAACCCTGATTGATTCAAGGTGGCTAAGTTGTCTTCCTTTAGCATCTAAATACACTGTCTTTCCCTTAAATGCCTTTGGGAAAGTGTGTGTGAATGTGTTAACTCCATAAGTTTCAGGAGAGTTGTCAAGTCTCCTGAACTTTTGAGTTCTTTGTGCAGCTTGAGGGAATCTTTGAGGAAAGGCTTTCTTATGACCATTACCCTTTGGTATGAAGGGTTTTGGTTGTCTCATTTTATTCTGCCTTTGAGGAAGGTTGTCCCTAGGTCTATTCAGCTGAGGCTTTCTCAGAAGAGTTGGCCTAGGCTGATTATACCTTGGATACTTCCTCTGAACATTGTTCAGTAGAGTTGCCCTACCATTGGGTCTACTCTGCTGAACAATATTCCTCTTGTGTTCGGGAGCTTTAGCCATTTCCTTAGGTTTTGGCCTAATTTCCTGAAGCACTTGAGTAGGCATAACATCCATTTTGCCCTTTCCTTTGTTCAGTGGCTGAATTATTTCATTTTCAGTTTGTGCCACTGACTTAACAAAGATTCTCTTAGTGTTACTCACAGAAGCAACACTAAGACAAGGTGAAGATTCAAATGGATCAAAACCTAATCCACTTCTTTGAGCCATAGGTCTTTGATAACTCTGAATTTCCTCTATTGCTCTAGAGGATTTCTTCAGAGCAGACATCTTTAATTTCAGGCTCTCTTCACTTGATTTAAGAATATCATATTCATGTGAGAGATTTTCAAACTTGGCATTGAGAATTTTGATTTCAAAATCTTTTCTCTTCTGAGAGAGAAGTTGATCATCAATCTCCTTTTGTTGGTCAACTATCCTGAGATTTGCTTCCTCAAGCTCTCTCAAGACTTGTTGATACAACTCAGTAGACTTGACATCAACAACTGTCTCAGAGTTTTTGGCAAGTTCAATAGCCAATCTTTCATTTTCCCTCACACAGTTATCATGAAATTCTTGTAACATAGTGAAATCTTCCATCAACTTTCCAAGGGAGAGTTTCAAGTTGACCTCACTATTGTTTTGTGAGATGAATGATGGTGAGCTAGAAGTGGAGGATACCTCATCATCCTCAAGAGCCATGTTGCAGACATCATCATCATCATCACTGTTGGAGAATAGTCCATCAGAGGAGTTGAGGCTTTCAGCACTATCAGATTCTTCACCAGCCATCATGGCCTTTCTGTTGGTGAATTTCCTATCTCTTTTGGCCTGCCTCTCCCTTCTCTCCTTAGAGTTGTATCTCCTGAATTTGTTGTCCTGGTAGAATTTCTTGTATCTACCAAACCTTGAGTTTAACTTTTCAAACCTTCTAGCCATCAAGGCTAGTTCTTCCTTCATTTCAGTTTTTGAGACTGACTTTGATGATCTTGGAGTGGACTGCATCTCTGGTTCAGCAGTTTTGGCTTTGAATGCCACTCCCTTGGTAGGATTTGAAGGTTCCTCAATAGGCTTTCTTCTATTGAGGTCGAACTCATAAGCTTTGAGTTCAAAGAAGATTTGTTGCATGGGCATGGTGGAAAGATCTTTGGTGTTTTGCATAATTACAGCATAGACATCCCACTTTTGAGTGAGACTTCTCAAGATCTTCAACCCCACTTCTCTCTTGGTGTAGACCTTGCCCAGTGAGTTGATTTCATTCATCACATCAGTGAATCTACCAGCAAACTTATCAATGGATTCCTCAGACTCCATTGCAAACTGTTCAAATTTCTGCACAGCAACTTGGAGCTTATTCTCCTTGATCTTTTCAGTACCCTCACACATTTCAGCAAGAGTATCCCAAATTTCTTTGGCTGTTGTGCAGTGGTAGACTCTACCCATAATTGCATCTGGAATTGTTTGGTAGAGGGTGTTCATTGCTAGATAATTCAGATTATCCTTCCTCTTTTCATCAGTAGTGAAGTCATCTTCATCTTTGGGTAGTACATCTCTTGTATCTGCCCTTTGAGCCTCTGTGACTCTGGGATTGACAAAGGTGAACACAGAAGGACCTCTTGTGATCACTCTCAACATATCAGTATGAAGAGATGCAAGATGAGCCCTCATTCTGATTTTCCAGAAATCATAGTTATCAATTGAGAACATGGGCAGTTTGTGATGTGAAATGTGGTTGACTGGATTTGTGGCCATGTTGTCCAATCCTTGGATAGTAGGAGGTGGAACAGCAGCATTGTTGTTGGCCATAATTCAAGAACAAATAGTCAGTCAATATACAATAAGGATTTCAGAGAGATCAGTTCAGTGACCACAGCCAATATGTGATTTTGAAAACCAAGATGGCTTTTCAGAAGCAGTGGTCTTTGAACCCCTGCTCTGATACCACTTGTTGGTCCTGAAAGGAGTAGATAACAAGTGTATGGGGGGGGGAATACACTTGTATGCAAATTCTTTTCAAACTTGATCAAACCAGAGCTCAGCAAGGTTGTCTTGGACAACTCTGCTGAAGAAGATTAACTCTTCTAAGATAATCAATCTACTAAGTACTATTGAGTACTTAGTTGAATAACTATCTAGGGGAGTTATATGTGCGGAATAGTGGTTGGCCCTTTTAGTTTAAACTCCTTTAATTTCTGAAATCACTTAGTCAATGTAACACAGTCCAGTTTTCAGGGAACTTGTCCAAATAGGTTTTTGCACAGTCTTTGAATGTTTATCCTTGAAAGATCAGTTTTGTGTGCAGTGTTGATGTATTGTAAGTACTTGAAATGTAAATCAACACAAGAGTTTATAGTGGTTCAGAGACTCAAGCTCCTACATCCACTTTCCCTGATTTAACAGGATAATTCCTTCACTCTTGGAATTAACTTGTTTTATAGTGCCAAGGTGCACTTGATCAAGAACACCACTCTTGGTGAATTGATCCCTAGGATGTCTAGAGTCCTAGTACCCTCTTCTCAACTCAGAACTGAACTGTTCTTCTCTCAACAGTCAGCTCCTACCACTTCTACTACTACAACCTTCTCACTTTCACTCTTGAAAGATATGAGGATTGAAGTAAGGTTCCAACTAATGAGATATCCTTTACAATGAAGATCAGTGTATAAGGATAGGATATCTCTCTAAGCTTGTGTATGGATATACAATGTAGTACAGCTTAGATGAAGTGTTTGAAGACTAAGATAGTCTTTGAAAGCTTTGAAAGCACTCTAGCTTGTAAGGACTTAAGGTTGGATGTGCTTTGTTGAGGTTCTAGTTGGATGCTTTCAAATGGTCTTCACACTTCTATATTTATAGAAAAATGAAGGATTTGCCCGTTGGAGAGGCAGCCTCCAATGTCCATAAATGTCTTCTTTTAGTTCTTCAACTTTGAAGACAAAATCTTGATAGTGACATGTCCTTATTTGGGAAATAAACGGTTGTAAGAGCTTTGTCTTCATTCTGCAGCACTCTTCCCAATATCTGACTTTCAGATTCTCTTGTTAGAACTTGGACATCACTTCTGAAGGTTGTTCCAATGATAGGACAACATTCCTCAACATTTGGACAACACTCCTTATCACTATCAGCAGTCTTGCTTATCAGCAAGGTTGGCTTGCTCTTCTTCAGATGACTTGGCTCTTTCCCTTTATTTCTCTTGAAGATGATCTTAGCTTGTTTCTTCGAAGATCTTTAGGGTGTGGTTGTCTCTTTTTCTTCAGCATAGTTGACCTCAGGCTTTCAGAGCACTTGATCTTGATTAATTGAGCTGAGACAACTTCTCTGGACAACTCTCCTGATCAGCATACTTGTCTTTCAGCAGACTTTATCAAGATTCCAGAGTTTGAGCCTTGAGGGGACTTGTTCTTGATGTACTTCAAAGCATATGTTCCCCCTCAATTTGTGCATCTAATCATCTAGGAGCTACCTAACATATTAGCTCCCCATCTAGCCTTTATACTACATGTTCTAACATGTCTAGAACATATTCAATCATGACTTAGGCATGTCTCAGGGGGTTTTGGTATTCCATCAAAACATAACTCATTTTATTCCCAACAAATTTACTTATCAATTCGTCTACTATAACTAAATTCGCATGCTAGAACACATACACGTACACATAACTAAATTCAAGTAGGCAAACACTGCACATATCCAAGGGTAGGACTGTGTACTCAAGACGGGTAGGACTGTGTACTCAGGTACAACAGCCTAGTGGTTGTCCTTGAAGTGCCTTACCATAATGTCACAAGTTTAAAATCCAATTTTTGAAATTTAATTTAATTTTAGCACCTAGTACCAGTTTTTCTATATTAATTTCTATATTAATAAAAGTGCAAATATTAATAACTAATTTAATTTAATTTTAGCACGTAATATAGAGAAAGTGTTTGCGTGCAAATAATGATTTGATCGAGATGAATATGATTTGCGATGAATATGATGAAGAAGAAGATGATGATTTGATCGAAATTGAAAACGATGATGATGAATATGATGATGAAGATGATTATGAAGATTAAACGTAATTTAATTAATTTATTTTAATTTATAAAGTAAGATCGACTTTTACAATTGAAATTATTCAATAACAATTTTTTTTATATATTTTTAAAGTTACAAATTGATCAATTAATTATATATGTTAAACTAATATAATAAAATAAAGTGTGTAAACTATGCATAGTTCTTAATATTTTACAGCTTATTGACGGCTGTGAGTAATTACAATTTTTAGAAATTAATAAAAAAAAATTACATTTACAAATGTAAAAGTTACAATTTGAAAACATGTAAAATAAACAACTTAATATACATATTGATGCGTCGAAAAAGAACGCCTTCAGATATCAGCCGTTCCTCTACGAGCACTGCTAATCACGAATCGAATCACTCGTTTGTCTTTGGCAATCTTCACGTAAATCTCCTTGAGAGTCCAAAAATGACCTGCAAAAGCACACCGGAGAGGGGCTCCGGCGTGGAAGCTCCGACGCTCAAGTCAGATTCGATCGTAGGCGAAATCAGAGAGGAATTCCCCTGTATATCTAGGGAAATTCCGGCGAATACAGTGGTGTTTCTTCTCAATTCAGTGTATGTTTAGTAAAAATGTATGTATATGTCAAAGAACGTCATTAAGAATATGGAAAGAACCTGCTTATATACCTGGTCCCCCTCTCAGGAGAGAGAAAGACTCTTTCTTCCTAGATTTGCTCATCCATTCCTGTAAATCCGGCCCAACCCCCTGAAGACCTGGTTTATACCCCTCACGACTTGGCCCTACAATATACTGGCCCTATCTTCACGGGCTGACCTTTTCCTTTGACTCAACTAGGAGAAACTGGTCTATACTACGTATTCCCTTTGGGCCTGACCTCTGGGCTCAAAGGTTATTAGGCTTCGAACATGGGCTGAAAGCCCAACTATCCTCATTCCCCTCTTTGGGCCTAGGAGTGTACAAATCCAATCTTTAAGCCCGTTGACCTAATTGAGATTACTATAATTCATCCCGTTTCCACGTGTCGACTTTTCCAGGAGCGACATATTTATCTACATCAACCACTCCCCACTACTCTCGTAAAATACCTCAAATTTATGAGAGTAGGAAATAACAAGATGAATTAACCTGAACACCTCTTCGTACAGATCCTCGCCACCTTTCCTTCAATACTCTCTTCCATTCCTGGGTACACCCAAGTTCAAGTTTCAGAGAGTGTATCATGTCGCCCTGGGAAATTATATCCCTCTCTGAAACCCTCGAGCCCTAGGGAGCTCAAAACTCTCTAAAATTTCCCCACTTCAGGGATATTAGGTGTTATGGCTCGTACTCTGAACCTTAAGGACTCTTAAGTGGCTAACACTTATCACTCAGAAACTCTCAGCCATATTCTGGCTCAATATGGTTTAGATCTCAAACCTCTCGAACTCTTTAAATGATTTACACTTCTCAAAATCTCCAGCTATACCTTGGCTAGTTCAATCAAGGTGGTTCATACACTGAACCTCAAAATCTCATAAGTGTTTCTCATTTACAATCTCATGAGTCTAGTCGCGCGATCTTAAATCGAAACAGTTCATCTCTTTGAATCTCAGAATTGTGAGGGGCTCTCTAATTCCCCTCGGCCTCACTCTCCGATCGTAAGAAACTTTAATCCTGCTTTTATACCTCTGAGTTTTTCTTTGGACGGCTAGGGTCCTATATCCCTAGTTTTGAAAACCTCTTATAACTCTGGATGTCATCTATTTCCCTCAAGCCTCGAGGGATATAATGGGTAGAGCTTCTTCTTTAATCATTTTGGGAACTGGACACCTGTTGGGTCATAGAATTACAAACACCATTTCCTGTTTCATATCAAGGACTCTCGCAAATATATCAGGAGTTGGGTTCATATCAAGAACCCACGCAAATATCCCTCGTCTTGAACGTTTTTTGACTTTCCGTGTTTTATCTCCGGCCCCTGAAAGCTCCTCAAAGGCCCCTATCCCTCTTTCCCCAGTGAAACCTTCCACTGGGTCAGTTACTAAGCATACCAGGTCCTCTACTGAGAAGGCTATGATTTCCTCGTTGCCTCTCACCTTTGATGCCTCTAAAAAGAAGAAGTCCAAAGTTAAGTCCTCTCTGCCCAATGTCGCTCCCAATGCACCTGGTGAGATTAATGTTGATCATCTCATGGCTTTCATAGAGCGTCACACTCCGACCCCTGCCACCGAGGCTCTTAATGCTCTGTCTCCCGAAGAGCGAGTTGTGCATGCCGCCCATAGCTTTACACAAGTAAACTCTCTCTACAGATGTACTTCTAGATAATTTTAATATTGTCAAAAGTATACCTGTCTTACTTTTTTAGATTGTTCATTGTGTAGTTTGGTCTCCTGTTTTCCAACATATCTGAACGAGCTCTCCAGTCCCTTCAGCTAGTGGATGACCTCCAAAGCCAAGTAGAGCTGGAGAAGGTGAAGAAGGAGATACTCGATGCAGAACTACAGGACGCTAATCAGAGGTGTAAAGTACTCCAAACAACGCTTTCGGGGGAGATTTCTTCGCTGAAGAAAGAGTTTGGTAAACGGGTTGAACAGCTGGAGGTTACTCTTCCTCGGGCTGGTATGAAATTATGCATAGAGTCCCTGTTTACCTCTGCCATAGGTCAAAAATTTCTAGGTACCTTACATCGGGAGTGGCTAGAGGCCTTTCTTCAGAGTAGCAGCTTTTTAGGGGCAATGGGTGCATATATCCCCCATTTTATTGACCATGGGTTTTCTAACGCCGTAGCTAAACATTCTGCTCCGGGATTTAATGGTCAGTATACTCGTGCCCTCCGGCTGGACGAACTGGACACTCCCCCTAAGTTCCCTGGAGATGCCAAGGAAGACATCAATACCCCTTGGTGGTTACCTGGGATGAGGAAAGCAGTTTTGGAACTGAAAGATGCTGCCTTGAACTTGGATGATCTTGCACCGGCAAAGGATATAGCTTTCCCCATTCATGTGGAGAACCCAACTCCAGTGGCTACCGTGGCAGCAGGTGCTCTGATGGAGAAGGCAGAGGGAGACGATTCCAGTGGGCGAGCTGAGGAGACAGGAGAAGGTTCCGAGGGGAAGAATGATGTTCCCCTCTCTTCATAACTTTATTTCCCTGATAACACTTTGGTACTTTTAAAACACTTTTTATTTTGTTAAGGCCTCTAAGGCCCTTTTTTGGTATTTTCCGGAGACTCCACACTCCGGGGTTTTTCTGTGGAGGGCTTAGGCATGGTGCCTTAAGTCTTGAATATTCCTGCTTTATTTATGCTCAGCATCGTACCTGCATATTATTCCATGGCATGCGTATATATATATATATCTGTCTATATCTCTGCTGTCTAAACATATAATGTGGTTCCTGCCGTGCTCTTTCTTTATGAATTTAGCATGTTTTCCACATTTTCTTAGCACGTAAAGGCTTTAAAGCTCCTAAAAGGACCTTAATGAGGAGATAGGGTTTATATCCCTACACTTACTTGGTGATTTGATAATGCTTCTAGTCTCTCCCTTAGCATTAGGGATTATATTCTCCAAAGGTTAGAATGTTAGGGATCATACTCTCCTTTAGGTTGTTTATACTCGTGAGAGTTTGTTTATACTCGTAAGAGTTGTTTATACTCGTGTGAGTTTGTTTATACTCGTAAGAGTTGTTTATACTCGTAAGAGTTTGTTTATACTCGTAAGAGTTGTTTATACTCGTAAGAGTTCTTAGGGATTATACTCTCCCTGAAGTTAGGATGTTTAGGGGTTATACTCTCCCAAAAGTTAGAATGTTAGGGATCATACTCTCCCTTAGGTTGTTTATACTCGTAAGAGTTGTTTATACTCGTGAGAGTTTGTTTATACTCGTAAGAGTTGTTTATACTCGTGAGAGTTTGTTTATACTCGTTAGAGTTGTTTATACTCGTGAGAGTTTGTTTATACTCGTAAGAGTTGTTTATACTCGTAAGAGTTCTTAGGGATTATACTCTCCCTGAAGTTAGGATGTTTAGGGATTATACTCTCCCAAAAGTTGTTTATACTCGTAAGAGTTTGTTTATACTCGTAAGAGTTAGTTTATACTCGTAAGAGTTAGTTTATACTCGTAAGAGTTTGTTTATACTCGTAAGAGTTAGTTTATACTCGTAAGAGTTCTTAGGGATTATACTCTCCCTGAAGTTAGGATGTTTAGGGATTATACTCTCCCAAAAGTTGTTTATACTCGTAAGAGTTTGTTTATACTCGTAAGAGTTGTTTATACTCGTAAGAGTTGTTTATACTCGTGAGAGTTGTTTATACTCGTAAGAGTTGTTTATACTCGTGAGAGTTGTTTATACTCGTGAGAGTTGTTTATACTCGTAAGAGTTGTTTATACTCGTGAGAGTTGTTTATACTCGTGAGAGTTCTCAGGGATAGGGTTTACAGGCAAGTTAATTGTATCTTCTGCTTCTATACCCCCTACTCCCCCTAGCTTTAGAGGCTGTCGTGGATAGAAACTTTAGGAATTGTTCCTAGGCATTTTCTATTCGAATCTTTATGAGCTGGTGTAAGTCTCTTTATCTTGCAATATCTCTATCATGTTATGTTTTAGTTTCCAAAACACATTCGTTATTTCAGCACTCATTATGCGGACCCCTAACAGTTATCTCATGCAAAGAATCTCAGGAATATCTCAAAATATCATATCTTATTAAATTCACAAACAATAAATGCAAGTCATACCTGACTCATGCCAACCGCCCTACCCCCTCTACCGAGAGGGTAAAATTACCCATCGAATTTCTCAGGGACTCGGCGTCCCTCAACTGTTCACACGTGTACTCTTATCTCTGTTATACCTCAAGGTCTTGGATACTCAACTCAAGTTTAGGGAGCTCCTAAAGGGAAACTCCTTCATTATGTTCTGGTTCAGCTTAAGAGTGACATGTAAATCTCCCGGCTTACTCGTATATCAGTCTCAAATCAATCCTGAGACCTGGACCCCCTCTAGGACCTCCTATCATGGCAAGACGATTAATTTCTCTAATCTCTAATCTCAGAAGGGGATCAACTTGTTAACCTCTTATTTGTGGAACTCTAGGTGATCCTTGTATAACTGACCTTCCAGGGTGCAGTATTTCAGCCTTAAGGCTCGGGCCTCTCGGGACAGTGGAGTCCCTGGGTCTTTGTTCAGCTCTGTGAGGATTTCTCTCCAGTCTCCTCCAATCATCTCCATCCTTCCATCAACTCTAGTTTTCAGACTTATTATTTCAGTTACTTAGGGCTATTGGCCCTTAATTACTTCAAAATGCTCAAATCATGTTTCATCACTTTAAAAGGATCATATCATGCAATATTAAAAATTCATTATCTTTTCAAAAATAAAACTTCATAGCATCGAACAAACAAATCAAATCAACTTCCACTCTAAAAATCATAAATAAAGTGGATCATGCTCACTCAAATAATCTCTTCAAATGAAAATTACAATGAATATTCAATTCTCCATGTTTCATCATAAATGAGTATTTCCAGTACATGCAAGCTTCAAGGTCCTAAACGAGGACATAACTCAAGACATATCCTTGTTTAAAGATAAAAAGGTAAGAAGTAACACTTTTCATTTTTTGATCTCAAGGACCTGAATAAGCTCAATCTATAATTTGAAATCATATCTAAAGTATAGAAACATGTCAATCATACACAATTTGAAAATAGTTATGCTAGCTTTCGTTTCCAGAACCATAGTCATCATCAATTCTCCCACATGAAGTAGTCATTGAACTCAACATATGAATCACCTACTCATGCTTCTAAGATTTCAAGTAATTCTCAATTCCAATATCATTTATAAAACATCTACATAAATCAATCGTGTAAGCTTAAGGGGACCCTTCTTAATTCAACGGAAAAGAGTAGCCTCGTATCATATATGTCAATCTCTTAAAGACATGTTCATAATAATATCTACAAGAATTAACCCTTGTACTAACCAGTGGTACTAATGTACTCAGCATATCTCTGCTAGCCCTCACGGACCTGGGCTCTTAGGTCCTGGCCAATTCATGTTCATATCTCTGGTAACCCTCATGGACTGGAATACTTCATATCCCTGCCAGCCCTGGGGGACTGGAATACTCCATATCGTTGCCAGCCCTCGGGGACCTGAATACTCTATATCTCTGCCAGCCCTCGGGGACCTGAATACTCTATATCTCTGCCAGCACTCGGGGACCTGATTATCCCTCCAGAACCTCTTGCGTTTTCAGCACTCCCAGAGTTCTTAAGGATTTATGGGCTGGACCTCCTCAAAATTTCTCGAAACAAAAAGGTTAAATAACAATTTGTACCAAGATTTAGTACGTGTTTTGTCAATATTCTAATGCTCATTCAATAAAAGGTGTATTCTCGGGCGAATCTTTCCACATATACAATACGTCTCATATTTTCGCAACATATTGATTGAAACGATTAACATCCACGCTAAACTAAATAGATTTAAATCATTCTCCACAACATCTTAGTTAAGGAGTAGTCATTTATGCAAATCACAACATATAATAGTTTATCATGGTTCTATCTATCACAGGTAAATTATTCTTCTCACTCAAATTCATCGCATCGACGAGTCTCATTCAAGTATCAGATTAGTATCAATCAATTAGCCAAGACAATGCATGCTACCTCATATATCACATTTTTCAACATAATAGTCAGAAAATGACTGTTGATGCAAATATTATCACAATCACTTTTTATCAGACTACACACATGTTCTCATTATAGACTTATATTTCTTATACAAACTAATTTTTCAGAAGTACTTAACACTAGATCATCAACAAAAATGACTTTCAAGTGATATTTCAATTTCAATTTACATAAAGAGTGCAGAGATACCTCCCTTAAGTTATCAAATACTCGAAAAGACTTGTGAGATTCCAGGTATATGTTCACCAAACCCTCGAAAAGACTTGTGAGATTCCAAGTATATGTTCAGGTCATTTCTGACCTACAGCCTCAGTCGCCCTCGGGAAGGCTATAGGGACTGGAGCGCCCTGGACAACCATCACCTTCTCCCTGGATCGTGTTATTATAACATTCAGTTGTTCAGTAGTCAATACCAGCAATTCTGAACCTGTAGCTGCTGGAGGTATCTCCCTGCTAGGTCCACTCCCGAGGGCTCCAGACATGTCACCCTCAGTAGGGATAGGAGTGTCTAGAGTCTCTTCCCTCAGATTCTGGACTTCTATTGGTGTAAGGGGCGGATTTTCCCTTGAAGGAACGAATGCGAGTCATTTTCCCGAACTTTCAACCAAATTCTTCGGAGGGGGAGGAAGGAAAATAGGTAGTGGAGTTCTTCCTCCCACTGGAATTCCAAATTCTGGTCGTATAGGGGAGGAAAATATATTCTTTCCCTCTTTAGTAGTTCGTCTAACAAGCTCATGTTCACCTCCAATAGTTAGGAAATAAATCTCACGTCTTAGATCTAGTTTCCCACAGACGGCGCCAGTTGATGCGTCGAAAAAGAACGCCTTCAGATATCAGCCGTTCCTCTACGAGCACTGCTAATCACGAATCGAATCACTCGTTTGTCTTTGGCAATCTTCACGTAAATCTCCTTGAGAGTCCAAAAATGACCTGCAAAAGCACACCGGAGGGGGGCTCCGGCGTGGAAGCTCCGACGCTCAAGTCAGATTCGATCGTAGGCGAAATCAGAGAGGAATTCCCCTGTATATCTAGGGAAATTCCGGCGAATACAGTGGTGTTTCTTCTCAATTCAGTGTATGTTTAGTAAAAATGTATGTATATGTCAAAGAACGTCATTAAGAATATGGAAAGAACCTGCTTATATACCTGGTCCCCCTCTCAGGAGAGAGAAAGACTCTTTCTTCCTAGATTTGCTCATCCATTCCTGTAAATCCGGCCCAACCCCCTGAAGACCTGGTTTATACCCCTCACGACTTGGCCCTTCAATATACTGGCCCTATCTTCACGGGCTGACCTTTTCCTTTGACTCAACTAGGAGAAACTGGTCTATACTACGTATTCCCTTTGGGCCTGACCTCTGGGCTCAAAGGTTATTAGGCTTCGAACATGGGCTGAAAGCCCAACTATCCTCATTCCCCTCTTTGGGCCTAGGAGTGTACAAATCCAATCTTTAAGCCCGTTGACCTAATTGAGATTACTATAATTCATCCCGTTTCCACGTGTCGACTTTTCCAGGAGCGACATATTTATCTACATCACATATACAATTAATATTAAAAGATAAAACAAAACAGTTATCTATCCTAGTGGCAGATGCTCAATAATAGACACTTGCCCACCTGGGTTCAATTCCCATATAGACCAAAAAAAAAAAAAAAGAAGGTCAATTAAATAGTTGGAGAGAGGGTGGTTGCAGGGTAGGATGGGTGTCGGGCTGGGGATGGTGTGGGGTTGGGTTGGGATGGTGTGGGGTCGGGTCGGGTCGGGTCGGGTTCGGGCTTGGGATTAAGGCTTGAAATGGGGATTAAAGGTCAATTAAATAGTTGGAGAGGGGGGTGGGGTGGGGTGGGATGGGATGGGTGTCGGGTCGGGTCGGGTTCGGGCTTCGAATGGGGATTAAAGGCTTGGTGGGATAAGTGTGGGGTTGGGTTGGGATGGTGTGGGGTCGGGTCGGGTTCGGGCTTGGTGGGATTGGGATTAAGGCTTGAAATGGGGACTTAAAGGTCAATTAAATAGTTGGAGAGTGGGGTGGGGTGGGATGGGTGTCGGGTCGGGTTCGGGCTTGGAATGGGGATTGGGTTGTTAACTCTTGGAGACGGATTTTTGCCTTGTGATACGGATTTAGAGACGACAAAATGTCGTTTCTAATTAAGAACGAAATTATAGACGTATTTTTGACCCGGATGTAAAACGGGTCGTTTATCGTTTAGATACGGATTTAGAGACGAAACGACATTTGAAACGGAATTTTGACCCGGATATAAAACGGGTCGTTCATCGTTTAGATACGAGAATATACGGTGTCAAATTCCGTCTCTCATTATAAATCGAAAAAAATGGTCTCAAATCCGTCTCTTATTAGAAACGGAATTTAGAAAACCGTTCCTAACATTAGATACCATGCGATTAGGAATAATTGAAAATCTCAGCTTTTGGTATCTAATTGAAAACCGTTCCTAACTGTTTAGATACAATAATTATGGTATCTAATCCGTCTCTAAATCTCAGCTTTTGTGTAGTGATGTAATCTAAACCTTAAAATAATTGAAAATAAATCACAAACTTTAAATATTATTGCGAATTAGACTTCTTAGAAATCTACTTTGTCCCTAAATCATACTTTTTGATATTTGGTTTGATTGAAACACAATATTGTTTTATTAAGGTGTTGTTATGTCATTAAAAAGTCTAAATTATGTTAGATTCGAACACAATTAAAATTATCAAAAAGACTAAGTTGCAACAATATTTAAAGTTTGTGATTTATTTGCAATTATTTTAAAATTTAGATTAGATTACAAATGAGGAAAAGATTGTGATTTAATTAGCAATTAATTAAAATATTTATTTATTTAAGGCTTTGTGGCAATTTATTAAGAGTTATTTTAATATTACTTAAATAGTTTATTTTCATAATTTTATAATTTTTTTAAAAGTTGTTTTCATATTTATTAAACGTTAAAAATTCAACGTCTCATTTCGTCTGATTCTCACAAATTTTATTTAGAATTTATTTTATAAAATTATTTAATTATATATAATATAATTATTTATTTTTATTGACTTTCCGCGTTGTTTTCATATTACTAATCTAGTATTATTCTAATAGGGAGTTTAATATGATGATGTGTTAACTTGAGATTAATTTGGATTAATATGATGATGTGTCGATTTGAGATTAATTTGGATGGTGTGTCGACTTCATATTAATTTGGATGATGTGTTGCATTCTAATCAAGTGTATATATATGTGTGTAATAATAATTGATTGTATTGATGTGTCATTTTTCTATCGATCCATGTGGCGTTTTAACATTTCTTTCTAATCTCTCATATATGTAATTATAATATCTCTAGCGAGGATTTATAAAATCGGGACCAAATGTTTCTTTAAGAGTTAGATCCTCTAAGTTTCTCCTCGAGGTGGTTGAGGAACGGAGGGGTAGAGGTGGGTCTTATCCCTGCTCTTTGATGGTCTTTAGGTTGTCTTTTTCTTTTATAATTAATGTAATGTATAATTAATGTAAATAAAAGTAAACAGTGACACGATGAACACATTTTTAGTTCGTAATATTTAAATTTCAACTCAAATAATACTTAAAACTAAAAAAAAAAAAATATATAATACGTTCTAACTAAGGATGAAAATATTGTAGATATATCACAAATTTAAATATTGGGGCGTAATATAAATACACAAGCACGCCAATATAATTCAAGAGTAGAGTTTTAATAAAAGAAGGAATCTAGATATTTAACTTAGACTTGAAAAAAATAGTATGTTATAAATATTTAATAGTCAACTATATATGTCTAGGTTTAAAACAAAATTTAATGATATACTCCCTTCATTCCTTTATAATTGATTAATTTTTATCATTTTTGTTGTCCTAACATAATTGACACGTTCCATATTATTCTAATAGGGAGTTTAATATGATGATGTGTCGACTTGAGATTAATTTGAATTATGTGTCGACTTCATATTAATTTGGATGATGTGTTGCATTCTAATGAAGTATATATATGTGTAATAATTGATTGTATTGATGTGTCATTTTTCTATTGATCCATGTGGCGTTTTAACATTTATTTTTAATTACTCATATTTATAATTATAATATCTCTAGCGAGGATTTATAAAATCGGGATCAAATGTTTCTTTAAGATTAAGATACTCTAAATTTCTTTTCGAGGTGGTAGAGAAAAAGAGGGGTAGATGTGGGTCTTATCCTTGCTCTTTGATTTTCTTTGATTTATCTTTTTCTTTTATAATTATTGTAAATAAAATTAAAACGTGACATGATAAACACATTTTTAGTTGGTGATATTTAAATATTGACTCCAACAATACTTAAAACTAAAATGAAAAAATATATAATACGTTCTAACAAAGGATGAAAATATTGTGAATATATTACAAATTTAAATATTATAATATAGATATTGGGGTGTAATATAAATACACAAGCACGCCAATATAATTCAAGAGTAGAGTTTTAATTAAAGAAGGAATCTAGCTATTTAACTTAGACAAGAAAAAAATAGCGTATTAAAAAATTTGTAATAGTCAACTATGTCTAAGTTTAAAAGAAAAATTAAAGATATACTCCCTCTATTCCTTTATAAATTATTGTTTTTTATCATTTTTATCGTCCTAACATAATTGACGCATCCCATATTATTCTAATAGGGAGTTTAATTAATATGATGATGTGTTAACTTGAGATTAATTTGGATTAATATGATGATGTGTCGACTTGAGATTAATTTGGATGGTGTGTCGACTTCATATTAATTTGGATGATCTGTTGCATTCTAATCAAGTGTATATATATGTGTAATAATAATTGATTGTATTGATGTGTCAATTTTCTATCGATCCATGTGGTGTTTCTACATTTCTTTCTAATCTCTCATATATGTAATTATAATATCTCTAGCGAGGATTTATAAAATCGGGACCAAATGTTTCTTTAAGAGATAGATCTTCTAAATTTCTCCTCAAGGTGCTAGAGGAACAGAGGGGTAGAGGTGGGTCTTATCCCTGCTCTTTGATTGTCTTTGGGTTGCCTTTTTCTTTTATAATTAATGTAAATAAAAGTAAACAGTGACATGATGAACACATTTTTAGTTCGTAATATTTAAATTTTAACTCAAATAATACTTAAAACTAAAAAGAAAAAATATATAATTCGTTCTAACTAAGGATGAAAATATTGTAGATATATCAAAAACTTTAACGGCATGATTGGTATGCAGGAATCAATTAGGATTGGAATAATAATTCCTTCCTTAATTTCAAATACTATGATTGGTATGATATAATATTAGGAATAATCATTCCAAATGGAATGATAATTCCCAAAATTAAAGGAATGACCATTCTTTCCATACCCCATGGTTTTATGTATTCCATGTGGTTATGAATTAACTTGTTATTATTATTTTTTTCAAAATATTAAAATTAATAATTAAAAAAATTTAAGAATTAATTTATGATTACTAAATAAATAATAATATATCATAAAAATAATAAGTTTTAAAATTAATAATATATAATAAAAAATTAATTATACATATAGTAAAAAAGAATAATTATAAAAATATTTATTAAAGATAAAAATAATTAAATATTCAATAATAATAATAATTATATATTAATAATATTTTATATATATTAATAATAATACATATTAATATATAATATTGTAGGAGTAATATTTAATAATAATAATTTTAACAATAAATAGTAATAATAATAAATACTACCAACAACAAAAATTAAAAATAATAATAATTTAAGTAATATTATACAATATTGATGTGCCAAAATTTGTACGGATGGATTGGATATCTTTGGAGTCAGATATCCAAATTCCCGGACGCGTGTGAATAATCCGGATACGCTACTTCCTTTGAAATGATCCTCCAGAACCTGCAAAAGACACGCCGGAGGGGAGTCCGGCGCGGACACTCCGATGCCTAAGTCAGTATAGGGATCTCAGTATATCGAAGGGACTTCAGAGTCCTCGATTTATCAATCAGGTTCTCAAAGGATATCGAAATATTTAATAAGATGCGTAATAAGTCTTCTAAAAAGTAGAAATTCCAACCTAAAAACGTACCCAAGTTTACCTATTTATAGAAAGTTTCCACCTAAGAGGAAGTTAGGGTTTCCTTCAATTTCGGAGTGCCCTTTGGACTCGGCCCTGCTGAGTTGACAAAGTCCTCAACTCTCTCACTCCCTGAAGAACCGGAACCACTCCCCCTAGTGGACTCCATCCACTGAGATAAAGGAGGAATGAGTCTTCCTTCACCCAATTCTCGGGCCGTTTCGTACGGGACTCTCCTAAGTCCTCGGTCTACCAATTCTTATCAAGATTAGGTCTTCCTGATATTTCTCTCCGGGCGGAGCTCCCTCCAGAGGGACCTCCAGAAGAGATTCTTTATTCAGAGAGTATTATTTAATCCCATATCTCCTTTTTTATCTTATCCTCTATACACGTGTCGACTTCTTGTGCCATGACAATTTTAGGCCGCATCATCTACTCCCCCTACTCTCATAAAGTGATTATATCTTTTGTGAGAGTAAGAGGTTCAAGTGAATTTAGCACAGAGGCGTTTCTGGAGAGACGTGTATTATTCTTGCTTCGGAGAGGAATTTCAAAAGTGCTCCCCTTCGGAGATTTTTCCCGCCCTCGGTTCCGAAAAGACGCTTCGACTTCTGCGCCTGGGTCCCACACAGTCGCAATTTTCTATCTCTTGCTAGTTTCTCGAGGAGAAGCCTCGATTCTAACCCCCTTTTTCTTACTCACTTCACGCAATTACTTTCTCTTTTCTTACTCACTTCAAATTTCATCTTCTCGGAAATTCTCCCATTATTTTTTCTTCTCAGGCGTCTTCTTCCCCAGGCCTCCTCATCGCTGGTCGCCCAGTCCGCCCTCCTCTAGGCCCTCTTCATCTCCTAAGGTAGCCTCAGCACCCTTTTCTCCATCTGCTCTTATTACAGTCTTGGGAGCAGAGACATAAGGATAGACCAACCGCCCCAGAGGCTTTAGCTCAGCCATACCCACCTTGGCTGCCTGTAATTTGGCAATGGCCTGACTCTTGGTTTCATAACCTTCAAAGAATTTTCTCAAGAACTTTAGGGAATCTCTCCCTCTTTCAAGGAATCACCTCTGGTTTCAGGTGGCTCGAGGAGATTTTCCTTGACTTTAGCGAAAATTTTGTTTTCTAAGTACCCATCTTGGATCTTAGTTATGGGGAGATGCTCCCCAGTTCTCCTTGGCCTCTGAGCCTCTACTTGTCTCTCACTTTCGTTTAAAAGATTTTGATTCGTAAAACCTTTCTTTTCATTGATTAACCCTTTTGGGTCTTAAGTATGGTGAGGGCTCTCCGGATCCCCTCGGCCTCTAGGCCTCTGAGTGTCTCTCACTCTCATTCTTAAAAGATATTGATTCATAAAATCTTTCTTTTCATTGAGTAACCCTTTTGGGTCTCAAGTATGATGAGGGCTCTCCGGAGCTCCTCGGCCTCTAGGCCTCTGAGTGTCTCTCACTCTCATTCTTAAAAGAATTTGATTCATAAAATCTTTATTTCCATTGAGTAACCCTTTTGGGTCTCAAGTATGATGAGGGCTCTCCGGAGCTCCTCGGCCTCTAGGCCTCTGAGTGTCTCCCACTCTCATTCTTAAAAGATTTTGATTCATAAAATCTTTCTTTTCATTGAGTAACCCTTTTGGGTCTCAAGTATGATGAGGGCTCTCCGGAGCCCCTCGGCCTCTAGGCCTCTGAGTGTCTCTCACTCTCATTCTTAAAAGATATTGATTCATAAAATCTTTCTTTTCATTGAGTAACCCTTTTGGGTCTCAAGTATGATGAGGGCTCTCCGGAGCCCCTCGGCCTCTAGGCCTCTGAGTGTCTCTCACTCTCATTCTTAAAAGATTTTGATTCATAAAATCTTTCTTTTCATTGAGTAACCCTTTTGGGTCTCAAGTATGATGAGGGCTCTCCGGAGCTCCTCGGCCTCTAGGCCTCTGAGTGTCTCTCACTCTCATTCTTAAAATATTTTGATTCATAAAATCTTTCTTTTCATTGAGTAACCCTTTTGGGTCTCAAATATGATGAGGGCTCTCCGGAGCTATTCGGCCTCTAGGCCTCTGAGTGTCTCTCACTCTCATTCTTAAAAGATTTTGATTCATAAAATCTTTCTTTTCATTGAGTAACCCTTTTGGGTCTCAAGTATGATGAGGGCTCTCCGGAGCTCCTCGGCCTCTGAGTGTCTCTCACTCTCATTCTTAAAAGATTTTGATTCATAAAATCTTTCTTTTCATTGAGTAACACTTTTGGGTCTCAAGTATGATGAGGGCTCTCCGGAGCTCCTCGGCCTCTAGGCCTCTGAGTGTCTCTCACTCTCATTTCAAGGTGTTGATCATATCAAGACCTTTCAAGTTCAAGTAATCCGCTTTGATTTAGAGTAGGGTGAGGAACTTTCTAGCTTCCCTCGGCCTCGTGGCCTTTAAGTGTTTCTCACTTTTGAATTCTCATATCTCATATATGCTCGGTGATCTACAGATCCTTCATCATTTCATCACTCCTAATTTTCAAACTTAGCCATCCGGCTACTCAGGGTGGTTAGCCCTCACGCGTTTCAGAATGCTCAAAGTATGCTTATGAATCATATCTTAAATTGTTAGGAAATATGTGCTCATAAAAATTTCCAAAAATCTCCAAATGTTTTCATCATATCTCATAAAATCTTCAAATATTCATCAAAGATAAACATACATTTTAACATAATTTAGAAAAAATTAGACTCATCACTAATCAAAAACACGTTCTTAACCATGCCTAAATTCTCAATCATTCTCTCGATTCAATCACGAAATTCTCCTAAGTAATCACCTTAGCATTTCTCAAATCAATCATTTATGAAGCCTTAGCAAATGCTCATATGCTTCGAGGTTTTATGCTCTAAACAACTATGTCTAGGTAACTCATATCATTTCTCAAAGTAAAATCTAAAGTAAAAAAATAAAATATACACTTTTCACTTACATGGCTTCATATCAGCATCTCGGAGGTAGTAGGCCTAGACCCTTCATCACCCCCTTTAAGCATCGAAGTGTAAGGCATTTGAAAGGCCCGTCATCATGCTCGTCTCCGAATATCGCATCTCAACACCCTAGATGATCTTACTCACATAATAGATCGACTCTTGGGTATATACTTCTTTACAGTAGCCTTGTAGCCCTCATGACTACCTGCTCATCCTTCATGGGTTTCTTTTATCACGTAATCTCCTTCGGGAGACATCTTAGATAGGGATGGGTCAACGATCGCTTGTATAATTGGCCACCCAAGATGTAGTATCTTAACCGCAAAGCTCGAGCTTCTCCAGAAGCTGTAGGGGCTGGTCCTTTATTCAGCTCTTCTCAACTTTTGAATATCAAATTTCAGCACCCTGGGGAGGGTTTGGTCAGCTTCAGCAGCTGGGCTCGGTGGAGCTTCAACTCCTCAAATGTTTTCTGATATTATTCATCCCACTCAAATCTGGATCATTTGCATAAGATCCTTTTTATAGTTCTTCTCATGTTCGGTTCTCAACCCCGAATACTCATCTTTCTTCCATAATCATCTGGATCATGCTCCGTCGAGCTCCTCCACATTCTTAATTATCCTGGACTCATCTGGCTCACATCAGCCACATCATCACATCTAGGTCCCGGACCTCGGGGTCCTGGATACTCGCCTCATCTCTCCTTATCTGGATCTTGGACCTCGGGGTCCTAGATACCCGTTTCATCTCTTCCTTAATTCTATAGCGTTACTCAGCCACTTCAAGCGTAGGATCTTGTAAAAAGGTCTGTCATCACTCTCATCTTCTCGAAGTCTGGGTCTCAAACCCCATAACTCAGCTTCTGGGCAGCCATCATCCAAATCCCAGTCTCGAACTCTGTCCCCTCAAGTTTTTGGAACGTAGAAATCTGATCTCCAGTGCTTCGCATGGTGAAGTTGGCTTCATAGCCAGTCAGGTAATCTCCATCTTCGTCTCAACGTCTTACCCCAATATTCATCTCCGGAGTTGCAAATATCTCTCGTACATCTGCAGCTCCTCGAGCAGGTCGAGGTTTAACATTAGTTTATCATCTCAAACTAGAAGTCAAATCCTTCTCTATGAGTTATCGATCGCAAATCTGGCCTGCATGACCTTCATTTCACATGGTCTTTTCTTGAATCTCCAACCTCTCAACGTTGTTTGGCTTCGCTCTTTAGGATCTCAAATCTAGAGGTTTCGCCTCCAAGTCTCAAAATTCTCTTCTCATTCTTCAGTCTACAATACCACGTCTAAAACCTCGAGGTGTGTTAATCATGCACAATGAGATCATCAAGTCATTCTCATATTCAGAGCACCGGTGGTCCCAGATGTACTCGTCATTTGGGGATCAGTCCAATAACAGATTAGGTGTTATGTTCTAGCGACTCGGCTGGTTTTCCATGGCTCCATTCTTTCTTTGGTAATCTTGCTCTCCCGAGGTCCTCTAGTACTTCTAGGTTCTCCAGCCCCTCCTCATGGGCTCATTATTCGTCATAGACCTGGTAAACTGACTCATACCAGCAGCATTATTAGATCTAAATTTCCCCGTCTACCGAGAGGGTAAAATTACTCATCAGATTCCTCAGAGACCTCACATCCTTCATCCGTTCTCAGGTAATTCAATTTCTCATGATCCTGGACCTCCAGGTCTTGGTCATTCATTGCACGTCTCTTGATCTGGATCCTAAACCTCAAGGTCTTGGATAGTCGTCTCGGGCATTTCGATTTTTGTAATCTACAGATCCTCAATCTATAACAGCCTTCTCCTCTAACTAGGGCAGTGTTTTCAGCGGCTAGACGTCTTCTATATCATGGTTCCGATACTTACCTCAAGCCTGGGGAGCTCCTCAGAGGAAACTCCCTCGTTATGTTCTAGTTCAGGTTCTGGACTGACATGTAGATCTCCGGGTTTACTCGTATATCAATCCCGAATTGATCCTGTACAGATACACTAAAAAAGGCCTCCAACACAGGCTCTCAAGTGCTCAGATAAGCTTCATAAGCCTCAATTATATAATTTAAATATGAAATAATTAAAGAATGCAAATCAAGTCTCTTTTGATCTCAAACCTGAAACCTGTACCCTCTCTAGGACCTCCAGTCTCGACAAGATGATTAGTCTCTCTAATCTCAAATCTCAGAAGAGGATCAACTTCTTAACCTCTTATTTGTGGAACTCTAGGTGATCCCTATATAACTGACCTCACAGGGTGCAGTATTTCAGCCTTAGGGCTCGGGCCTCTCGGGACAGTGGAGCCCCTGGGTCTTTGTTCAGCTCTGTGAGGATTTCTTTCCAGTCTCCTCCAATCATCTTCATCCTTTCATCAACTCTAGTTTTTGGACTTATCATTTCGGTTATTTAGGGCTACTGGCCCTCAAGTACTTCAGAATGATCAAATCATGTTTTATCACTTTAAAAGAATCATCTCATGCAATATTAAAAATTCATTATCTTTTCAAAAATAAAACTTCATAACCTCAACAAACAAATTAGATCAACTTCCACTCTAAAAATAAAAGATAAAGTGGATCATGCTCTTTCAAATAGTCTCTTCAAATGAAAATTACAATGAATATTCAATCCTCCACGTTTCATCATAAATGAGTATTTCAAGGACCTAAACAAGGACATAACTCAGGACATATCCTTGTTTAAAGATAAAAGGGTGAGAAGTAACATTTTTCATTTTTTGATCTCAAGGACCTGAATAGGCTCAATCTATAATCTGAAATCATATCTAAAGTATAGAAACATGTCAATCATACACAATTTGAAAATAACTATGTTAGCCTTCGTTTCCAGAACCATAGTCATTGTCAATTCTCCCACATAAAGTAGTAACCTACTCATGCTTCTAAGATTTCAAGTAATTCTTAATTCCAATATCATTTCTAAAATATCTACATAAATCCACCATGTAAGCCCAAGGGGACTATACTTAATTCAACGGAAAAAAGTAGCCTTGAATCATATACGTCACTCTCTTAAAGACATGTTCATGGTAATATCAAATTAATACAAAAGACATAATATTTTAGGTTGTATCAAACACGTGTACTAACCAGTGGTACCAATGTACTCCTCGTATCTCAGTTAGCCTTTACGGATCTGGATCCTTAGGTCTCCGTCAGCCCTCGGGGCCTTGAATACTCCCTCTCGAACTCCTTGGTCTGGATGCTGGATCTCGGGACCTTGAATAACCCTCCAGAACCTCCAACGTGTCCAGCACTTTTAGCACGGACCCTTAGGTCCTGACCAATTAGTGTTCATATCTCTGCCAGCCCTTGGGGACCAGAATACTCCCTATCTCTGCCAGCCCTCGGGGACCAGAATACTCCCAGAGTTCTTAAAGGCTTTTGGACTAGGCCTTCTCGAAATTTCTCACAACAAAAAGGTTAAATAACAATTTGTACCAAGATGTGGTACCGGCTTTGTCTATATTCTAGTGCTCATTTAATAAAAGGTGTATTCTCATGCGAATCTTTCCACATATACCATACATCTCCTATTTTCGCAACATATCGATTGAAACGATTAATATCCATGCTAAATTAAATAGATTTACATCCTTCTCCACATTCATCTTTCACTCAACACACATCATGATTCATTTAATAATATCATTTGTAAGGTGATTTAAATTTACTCAATCATAATCAAGTGTTCTACAAATAAATTATTCTTCAAACTCAAATTCATGCATATCAACAAGCTTCATTCAAGAATCATATAAGTATTATATTTCACACTAGTATAAATTACTAGCAAATAGATTGCATGTTACTCAGTATTTCCTTCACGGATTAATTTCTCACAATTAATTCTAAATCACTCATCAATCACTTCTCTTTCTTCAAGCAATATTACAATTTCGATTCACATAAAAATGCAGAGATATCTCCCTTAAGTTGTCAAGTATGCATCGGTTGAGTGCATCCATTCCCCCATCTTTTTTGTGAAGCGAAATTCATCTTCGCTTTTTTTTCGCATTTCTCCCGCTCTGGTGGATTCTTGAATAAAGTCTGTCAAGGCTTGGGCCTTAATAGCCCTCCTAGGTTCATAATCTACACCATATTCCTGCAATTCAACGTCCCATTTGACCATCCTTCTTAACAAGTCTGCCCTCCCTCTTGTTCTCATCTGGTTTTCCCTCCAGATCTCTTCTCTTTTGCCCTCGAGGGCCCTGCCTGTCCCTGAATGTGAATCCTTTAAGATGGTCTGCTTGGGTTATTCTTTCTATATCATCCTTCAAATGCCAGCATTGATTGGTATCGTGGCCGTAGTTATTGTGGAACCGGCATAACTTATCAGATTTAGGGTTATGGGGACCTCTATTTCTTCCCCTGGGGCCCTGATCGGGATCCTCCCGCAGCATTGCGGTTTCCTGTTCCTCCGGAGTTTCGGGGAGCTTCTGGGCTGGACCTCCTTGCTGTAGATTCTCTCTTCCTCTCTCCACTAGCTGGTTTCACCTCCAGCCTCTTGGCTTACTCACCTCTTGGAGGGTGAGATACTTTTCGGCTCTGAAGATTCTCAAGTTCTCTATCCGCTTCAGGTAATCAATCATCCTCTCACCCATTCTAGTTTTCGAAATTATCGTTTTGTCTGTTTAGGGCTATTGGCCTTGATCTCAGGGACCTAAATAGTCTCAATCTTCACTTTCCATTTCCGAGTTTATCCCGAAATCCTCCAGGACTTGGATAGAATCAACCTATAATTTGAAATCTTCTGAACCTACCCAGAGATCCTCCAGGACTTGGATAGAATCAACCTATAATCTGAAATCTTCTGAACCTACCCAGAGATCCCCCAGGACCTGGATAGACTTAATCTATAATCTGAAATCTTCTGAACCTACCCAGAGATCCTCCAGGACTTGGATAGAATCAACCTATAATCTGAAATCTTCTGAACCTACCCAGAGATCCCCCAGGACCTGGATAGACTTAATCTATAATCTGAAATCTTCTGAACCTACCCAGAGATCCTCCAGGACTTGGATAGAATCAACCTATAATCTGAAATGTTCTGAACCTACCCAGAGATCCTCCAGAACCTGGATAGACTCGGTCTATAATATGAAATTATATCTAAAATATGGAAACATGTCAATCGTGTGCAATAAAAACAATAATTATGTTAATCTTTGCTTCCAAAATCTTAATCATCATCAACGTCTAATCATTAATTCTACCACATAAAGTAATCACAAGACTCAACATGTGAATTGCTTACCCATGTTTCTACGATTTCAAGTAATTCTCAATTCTAAGATCGTTCCTAGAGTATCAATCGTGTAAGCTTAGGAGAATCATGCTTAATTCAATGGACAAAATAAGTTTGTGTCATATATGTCAATATCATTAAAATATGCTCATAGCAATATCAAATTACTATAAAAGATCTAATACTTTAGGCTCTATCAAACACCTGTACTAACCTGTAGTACCAATGCACTTATCATATCTCTGCCTCGTACTCCCACGTTTAGATTTTGGACCTCGAGGCCCTAAATACTCTTCCTCATACCTCCAAGTTTTGATTCTTGACCTCGGGGCCCTGAATACTCTGCCTCGTACCTCCAGACACGATCCTGGGATCCTGGACCTCGGGGCCCTGAATACTCCACCTCGTACCTCCAGATCCGATCCTGGGATCCTGGACCTCGGGGAGCTCCATCTCTCGGGACGCCAAGTCTACGTTCCTTCTTGTGTTCCGAGGGGGAACACTTCTTTCTGCTCGGGAGGGCACTTTCATTCCCCCTCTGCCCGCACTCCTGCATCTTTAGAAAACACTTGGAAGGCCCCTGCTGCCTCTTCCTGGATTCTCGGAGGAGGCATCTCCGCATTCACTGGTATAATTCTCGGGACTCGACCTCCCTGAGCCGCTAAAGCTCTCTCCACAGCCTAATTGATAAGGGCATTCAACTGATCTGGAGAGATCAGGAATGGTTCTGAATGTGGAGTTTCTCCACGTTGGGGACCTGAGGTCCGGATCGCTGGGGCCTCCGCGTTCTCCGCTATTTCATCTTCGACTGGTAGGGGGCGATTTTCATTGCCCAGGCCCGAGGTTGGTGTGTCGATTTGTATCAGTGGCGGATTTGATCCCGAAGGGACATGAACTGGATCCTTCCCTCTATCTCCCTTCGATGTAGAATCAGTTGGCAAAGGGGGATTTTCCCCCGGAAGAGTTTTCTTCCCTGAAATGGGTGTGATTGTGTTATTTCCTCCGCCCATCACTCGAACAGATATAAATTCGTGAGAAAATCTTTCAAATCGTTCCCACAGACGGCGCCAGTTGATGTGCCAAAATTTGCACGGATGGATTGGATATCTTTGGAGTCAGATATCCAAATTCCCGGATGCGTGTGAATAATCCGGATATGCTACTTCCTTTGAAATGATCCTCCAGAACCTGCAAAAGACACGCCGGAGGGGAGTCCGGCGCGGACACTCCGATGCCTAAGTCAGTATAGGGATCTCAGTATATCGAAGGGACTTTAGAGTCCTCGATTTATCAATCAGGTTCTCAAAGGATATCGAAATATTTAATAAGATGCGTAATAAGTCTTCTAAAAAGTAGAAATTCCAACCTGAAAACGTACCCAAGTTTACCTATTTATAGAAAGCTTCCACCTAAGAGGAAGTTAGGGTTTCCTTCAATTTCGGAGTGCCCTTTGGACTCGGCCCTGCTGAGTTGACAAAGTCCTCAACTCTCTCACTCCCTGAAGAACCGGAACCACTCCCCCTAGTGGACTCCATCCACTGAGGTAAAGGAGGAATGAGCCTTCCTTCACCCAATTCTCGGGTCGTTTCGTACGGGACTCTCCTAAGTCCTCGGTCTACCAATTCTTATCAAGATTAGGTCTTCCTGATATTTCTCTCCGGGCGGAGCTCCCTTCGGAGGGACCTCCAAAAGAGATTCTTTATTCAGAGAGTATTATTTAATCCCATATCTCCTTTTTTATCTTATCCTCTATACACGTGTCGACTTCTTGTGCCATGACAATTTTAGGCCGCATCAAATATTTATGTTCATTCCTTATTCATACCAATCATAAGAATTGACATTCCATTTTCATTCCTTTCCCACCTTTATTCCATTCATGAGTTCATTCCATTCAACCATATTTTGATTCCATCATACCAATCATGCCGTAATATTGTGATTTAGATATTGGGGCGTAATATAAATACACAAGCACGCCAATATAATTCAAGAGTAGAGTTTTAATTAAAGAAGGAATTTAGCTATTTAACTTAGACTTGAAAAAATAGTATGTTATAAATATTTAATAGTCAACTATATATGTCTAGGTTTAAAAGAAAATTTAAAGATATACTCCCTTCTTTCCTTTATAATTGATTAATTTTTATCATTTTTGTCGTCCTAACATAATTGACACGTTCCATATTATTCTAATAGAGAGTTTAATATGATGATGTGTCGACTTGAGATTAATTTGAATGATGTGTCGACTTCATAATAATTTGGATGATGTGTTGCATTCTAATGAAGTATATATATGTGTAATAATTGATTGTATTGATGTGTCATTTTTCTATTGATCCATGTGGCGTTTTAACATTTCTTTTTAATTACTCATATATGTAATTATAATATCTCTAGTGTGGAAACCATTTGAAGGCATCCAACTATCCTACAATCTAGAGGAAACTACAAGCTCATAAGCATTCAAGCTTTCTAAGAACATTCTTAGTTTCCAGAAACACTTCTTCTAAGCTGAACCTAATTGTAAAACATTCAAAGCTTAGAGAGATATCCTATTTTATACACTGAGCTCATTGTAAAAGATATATCACCTAGTTGGAACCAACATCAACCCCTATACCTTACAAGAGAAAGTTTGAAGGTTGTTGGAGTAGAAGTGTAAGGAGCTGACTATTGAGAGAAGAACAGTTAAGTTCTGAGTTGAGAAAAGAGTACTAGGACACTGAATTCCTATGGATCAAGGCACCAAGGAGTGGTGTGGTTGATCAGTGCACCTTGGCACTATAAAACAAGCTAATTCCAAGAGAAAGGAATTATCCTGTTAAATAAGGGAAAGTGGATGTAGGAGCTTGAGTCTCTGAACCACTATAACTCTTGTGTTGATTTACTTTCAAGTATGTTGGGAATTAAATGAGATATGTTTTGATTCAATACCAAAACCCCCTGAGACATGCCTAAGTCAAGATGATTATGTTCTAAGACTGTTAGAACATATAGAATAAGGCTAGATGAGGAGCTAATATGTTAGGCAGCTCTTAGTTGTTTAGATGCACAATTTGAGGGGGAACACATGCTTTGAAGTCCATCAAGAACAAGTCCCCTCAAGGCTCAAATTCTGGAACCAACACTAAGTCTCTTGAAGACCAACTATGCTGATCAGGAGAGTTGTCCAGAGGAGTTGTCTCAGCACAATTAATCAAGATCAAGTGCTCTACATGTTTGAGGTCAACTATGCTGAAGAGTTAAAGACAACCACACCCTAAAGAACTTCAATACAACATGCTAAGATCACCTTGAAGTGAAGCAAAGGGTAAGAGCCAAGTCATCTGAAATGAGCAAGACAACCTTGCTTATAAGCAAGACTGCTGACAGTGATAAGGAGAGTTGTCCATTTGATGAGGAATGTTGTCCTATCATTGGAACAACCTTCAGAAGCCATGTCCAAGTTCTAACAAGAGAATCTTAAAGTCAGACATTGGGAAGAGTGCTGCAGAATGAAGACAAAGTCTATACAGCCGTTTATTTCCCAAATGAGGACATGTCACTATCAAGATTCTGTGTCTTCAAAGTGCTTTCAAAGCTTTCAAAGACTATCTTAGTCTTCATACACTTCTTCTAAGCTGAACTTCAATTGTATATCCATACAAAGCTTAGAGAGATATCCTAATCCTTATACACTGATCTTCATTGTAAAGGATATCTCATTAGTTGGAACCTTACATCAATCCTTACCCCTTTCAAGAGCGAAAGTGAGAAGGTTGTTGTAGTAGTAGTAGAAGTGGTAGGAGCTGACTGTTGAGAGAAGAACAGTTCAGTTCTGAGTTGAGAAGAGGGTACTAGGACTCTAGACATCCTAGGGATCAATTCACCAAGGAGTGGTGTTATTGATCAAGTGCACCTTGGCACTATAAAACAAGTTAATTCCAAGAGTGAAGGAATTATCCTGTTCAATCAGGGAAAGTGGATGTAGGAGCTTGAGTCTCTGAACCACTATAAACTCTTGTGTTGCTTTGCTTTTCAAGTACTTACAAACATTCAACACTGCACACAAAACTGATCTTTCAAAGAACTTAAACTTAAGACTGTGCATAAAGACCTTTGGACAAGTTCCCTGAAAACTGGACGGTTTGATTGATTAAGTGATTTCAGAACTAAAGGAGTCTAAACTAAAGGGCCAACCACTATTCCGCACATACAACTCTCTTAGATAGTTATTCAACTAAGTACTCAATAGTACTTAGTAGTTTGATTATCTTTAAGAAGTTAATCATCTTCAGCAGAGTTGTCCAAGACAAAATTGCTGATATCTGGTTTGATCAAGTCTGAAAAGAATTTGCATACAAGTGTATTCCCCCTCATACACTTGTTATATACTCCTTTCAGGACCAACAAGTGGTATCAGAGCAGGGGTTCAAAGACCACTGCTTCTGAAAATCCATCTTGATTTTCAAAATCACATATTTGGTGTGGTCACTGAACTGATCTATCTGAAATCCTATCAATTGTTTACTAACTGTTGTTCTTGAGATATGGCCAACAACAATGCTGCTGTTCCACCTCCTGCTGTCCAAGGATTGGACAACATGGCCACAAATCCAGTCAACCACATCTCTCATCACAAATTGCCCATGTTCTCAATAGACAATTATGATTTCTGGAAAATCAGAATGAGGGCTCATCTTGCATCTCTACACAATGATATGTTGAGGGTGATCACAAGAGGTCCTTTTGTGTTCACTCAAGTAAATCCCAGGGTTACTGAAGCTCAAAGAGCAGATGTAAGGGAACTGATTCCCAAAGATGAGGATGACTTCACTGTTGATGAGAAGAGGAAAGATAATCTGAATTATCTTGCCATGAACACCCTCTACCAAACAATTCCAGATGCAATAATGGGTAGAGTCTACCATTGCACAACTGCCAAAGAAATTTGGGATACTCTTGCTGAAATGTGTGAGGGTACTGACAAGATCAAGGAGAACAAGCTCCAAGTGGCAGTGCAAAAGTTTGAACAATTCACAATGGAGTCTGAGGAATCCATTGACAAATTTGCTGGTAGATTCACTGATGTGATGAATGAGATCAACTCATTAGGCAAGGTGTACTCTAAAATAGAAGTTGGACTGAAGATCTTGAGAAGTCTCACTCAAAAGTGGGATGTCTATGCTGTCATGATGCAAAATACCAAGGATCTTTCCACCATGCCTATGCAACAAATCTTCTCTGAACTCAAAGTTTATGAGTTCGACCTCAATAGAAGAAAGCATGTTGAGGAACCTTCAAATCCTACAAAGGGAGTGGCATTCAAATCCAAAACTGCTGAACCAGAAATGCAGTCCACTCCTAGATCATCAAAGTCAGTCTCTAAGACTGAAATGAAGGAGGAACTAGCCTTAATGGCTAGAAGGTTTGACAAGCTAAACTCAAGGTTTGGTAGATACAAGAAATTCTACCAAGACAACAAATTCAGGAGAAGGTACAACTCTCCTGAAGCTCAGGCTGAGATCAAGAAGCCTGAAGAGAAAAGATCAGAGGACAAGTACTCTGATAGGAAAAGGTCCAGTAGAGTTGAACCTTCATCATCAAAAAGAAGAGAAGAACCAAAGAAAGATGATGATGAAGACTTGTGCTATATTTGCAAGAAGAAAGGGCACTTCCAGTATGACTGCCCTGAATTGAGCTCTAAAGAGAGAAGAGAAAGGCAAGCAAAAAGAGACAGAAAGTTCACCAATAGAAAGGCCGTGATGGCTGGTGAAGAATCTGATAGTGCTGAAAGCTTCAACTCTTCTGATGGACTGTTCTCCAACAGTGAAGATGATGATGATGTTTGCAACATGGCTCTTGAGGATGATGTGGTATCCTCTACTTCTAGCTCGCCATCATTCATCTCACAAAACACTAGTGAGGTCAACCTGAAGCTTTCCCTTGGGAAGTTGATGGAAGATTTCACTATGTTACAAGAATTTCATGACAACTGTGTGAGAGAAAATGAAAGACTGGCAATTGAACTTGCTAAAAACTCTGAGGTTGTTGTTGATGTCAAATCTACTGAGTTGTATCTACAAGTCTTGAGAGAGCTTGAGGAAGGAAATCCCAGGATAGTTGACCAACAAAAGGAGATTGATGATCAACTGCTATCTCAGAAGAGAAAAGATTTTGAACTAAAAATTCTAAATGCCAAGTTTGAAAATCTCTCACATGAATATGACATTCTTAAATCAAGTGAAGAGAGCCTGAAATTAAAGATGTCTGCTCTGAAGAAATCCTCTAGGGCAATAGAGGAAATTCAGAGTTATCAACGACCTATGGCTCAAAGAAGTGGATTGGGATTTGATCCATTTGAATCTTCACCTTGTCTTAGTGTTGCTTCTACAAGTAACACTAAGAGAATCTTTGTTAAGTCAGTGGCACAAACTGAAAATGAAAATAAACAGCCACTGAACAAAGGAAAGGGCAAAATGGATGACTTGCTTATTCAAGTGATTCAGGAGACTAGGCCAAAACCTAAGGAAATGGCCAAAGCTCCTGATCACAAGAGGAATGTTGGTCAACAGAGTAGACCCAATGGAAGGGCAACTCTCCTGAACAATGTTCAGAGGAATTATCCAAGGTATAATCAGCCTAGGCCAACTCTACTGAGAAAGCCTCAGCTGACTAGACCTAAAGACAACTATCCTCAAAGGCAAAATAAAATGAGACAACCAAAACCCTTCATGCCAAAGGGTAATGGTCATAAGAAAACCTTTCCTCAAAGATTCCCTCAAGTAGCACAAAGAACTCATAAGTTCAGGAGATTTGACAACCCTCCTGAAACTTACAGAGTTAACACTTTCACACATACTTTCCCAAAGGCATACAAAGGAAAGACAGTGTATGTAGATGCTAGAGGAAAACAACTTAGCCACCTTGAATCAATCAGGGTTATTAGGCAAGTTTGGGTTCCTAAAGGTACAGCTAACCTCTCAGGACCCAAAACTCAAAGGGTACCTAAACCTATCTAATTGCAGGTACCATTGGGCCACAAGAAAAGGAGCATTAACAAAAAGTCAGCATGGTATCTTGACAGTGGATGTTCAAGACACATGACTGGAAACAAGGAACTCCTCACTGATTTTATTGAAAAAGAAGGCCCAAATGTCACATTTGGAGACAGCTCACAAGCTACAACAAAAGGTTATGGTACTTTGATGATTGGTAACATCAAAGTATCCAATGTGTCTTATGTGGCTGGTCTCAAATATAATCTCCTAAGTATCAGTCAATTCTGTGATAAAGATTTCAATGTTGAGTTTTCAAGTGGAAAATGCTTAATCAAAGATAAAGCTCAACAAACTCTTTTGACTGGAACTAGGAAAGGAAATGTGTATTTTGCAGACTGGGACAAGTCCACTGATGCTGCATGTTTAATTGCTAAGAGTTCTAGTGAACAAAGTTGGTTATGGCATAAGAGATTAAACCACTTGAACTTCAAAACAATGAACAAGATTGCTAGAAATGCATTAGTTAAAGGACTACCTAATGAGGTTTTCATTAAAGAGCATGTTTGCAAACCATGCCAAGAAGGAAAACAGATTAAAGTCTCATTCAAAGGAAAACCAGTCATCTCTACTGAAAGGGTACTTGAACTTTTACATATGGACTTATTTGGACCAATTACCCCTGCAAGTATAAATGGTAGAAAATACACATTGGTGGTAGTAGATGACTTCTCTAGGTTCACATGGGTAGTATTTCTCCTTAATAAGAAGGAAACACAAGTCAAACTACTTGAACTTTTAAAGAGATTGTCAAATGAGAAAGGCCTTAGCATTATCAAGATAAGATCTGATAAAGGTACTGAGTTCATAAATTCATACATCAATGAGTATTGCACATCTAATGGAATAGCTCATGAAACCTCAGCAGCTAGAACTCCCCAACAAAATGGAGTTGCAGAAAGAAGGAATAGAACTTTAAAAGAAGCTGCTAGAACTTTAATTGCTGATTCAAATTTATCTAAGAGGTTTTGGGCTGAAGCTATAAACACTGCATGCCATACTCAAAATAGATGTTTGATTACTAAGGGGCAAGGCAAAACCCCCTATGAACTCTGGAAAGGAAGAATGCCTAAAGTGTCATACTTTCACATCTTTGGTTGTAAGTGTTTCATACACAATAATGGGAAAGAACAGTTGAAAGCCTTTGATAGCAAAGCTGATGAGGGAGTATTCCTTGGATATTCTCAAATCAGTAGAGCTTTCAGAGTCTACAACAAGAAAACCCTTATTGTAGAGGAAACACCTCATGTTGTGTTTGATGAATCTATTCATGAGTTCAGGAATGAAAACTTGGAATCAGAAGAAATCACACAGAGGACAACTAGACTGAGCCTAAAAGACAAAGACACTGAATTCATAGAAGTTGTCTAAGCCAACCTACCTTAAAAACTCCCATTGGACAACAACCCTGAAGGCAATTTTCCTGAGGCAAATCCCACTGAAGATATTGGTGAACTGAATGAACCAATCCCAGTTCACATCCAGGTAACAACTACCAATGAAGAAGCAGTCCCTGCTGAGGTAGTTAATGGGTCAAATAATCAAGGGGGAACTCAAAATGTTGAAAATTCCAATGTCCCTGACATTGAGGACAACACCCCTGATTATGATCTTGAATTAGATCCTGCAGTCAATTACCCTGAATTTTATGATCAAAATGACTCAACTTCAGTAGAGGACAACTCTACTGAAGAGATCAGAAAAAGAAGGACCTGGTTGTCTGACCATCCTACTGATCTAATACTTGGTGACCCAAGTATAGGAGTCAAAACAAGGAGATTTCATGGTGAAACTGCTCTTTTCTATTGTTTCTTGTCAGAGCAAGAACCAAGTGATATTGAAGAAGCACTTCAAGATGCCAATTGGATCACAGCCATGCAGGAAGAACTGAACCAATTCACCAAAAATGAAGTATGGGAGCTGGTGGATAGACCTTCACATCAAGATGTTATTGGAACAAAATGGGTGTTCAAGAACAAGAAGAATGAGAATGATGTGATTGTCAGAAACAAAGCAAGACTAGTGGCAAAAGGCTATTGCCAACATGAAGGCATTGACTATGATGAGACATTTGCACCTGTGGCAAGGCTTGAAGCAATAAGGCTCTTTCTAGCCTATGCAGCCCACAAGAGGTTCAAAGTGTACCAAATGGATGTCAAGAGTGTCTTTCTGAATGGAGTCTTGAAAGAAGAATTCTATGTGGAGCAACCACCTGGTTTTGAGGTTGGAAACCAAGTTTATAGACTAAAGAAGGCTCTATATGGACTCAAGCAAGCCCCTAGGGCTTGGTATGATACACTGTCACAATTCCTCTTGGATCATGGATTCACTAAGGGAACTGTGGACAAAACACTCTTCAGAATCTCTGAAGGAGAGGACATCTTGCTTGTCCAAATTTATGTGGATGACATAATATTTGGATCCCCCAATGAGAAGCTGTGTGAGAAATTCTCAAAGCTCATGCAAAGCAAGTTTGAGATGTCCATGATGGGGTTGATGAACTTCTTTTTGGGACTTCAAGTCAAGCAATCCAAAGAAGGGATCTTCATTAACCAAGTTAAGTACACCAGAGAAATGATCAAAAAGTTAAGGTGTGAACCTAGCAAGCCAGTAAGGATCCCAATGAACACAAATTGGAAGATGGATCCTGATGAGAGTGGTGTTCCAACCAACTCTACTGAGTATAGAGGAATCATTGGCTCACTCCTCTATCTCACTGCCAGCAGACCTGACATCACCTTTGCAGTAGGTGTTTGTGCAAGGTTTCAAGCAAATCCTAAGAAAAGCCATTTTGAGGCTGCAAAGAGGATCTTGAGGTATCTCAAAGGCTCTGAGAATCTAGGCCTTTGGTACCCTGCTGATGACAACATTGAGTTAACTGGCTACTCAGATGCTGATTATGGAGGTTGCAGAATTGATAGAAAGTCCACTTCAGGGACTTGTCAATTCTTAGGCAACAAGCTCATATCTTGGTTTTCCAAGAAGCAGAACACAGTGGCTACTTCCACCACTGAAGCTGAATATGTTGCAGCTGGAAGTTGTTGTGCTCAAATCCTTTGGTTGAGACAACAACTAAGAGACTACAAAGTCAACTCTACTGAAGCGCCAATATTTTGTGATAACAATAGTGCAATTGCAATATCACAAAATCCTGTATTGCACACAAGATGCAAGCATGTGGACATCAAGCATCACTTCATTAGAGATCATGTGGAGAAGAAGGACATAAAGTTGGTCAAGATCCACACAGATCATCAAAAAGCTGATATTCTAACAAAGCCACTTGCAGAGGCAAGGTTTCTGGAGCTATCAGCAGAGTTGGGATTACTTGATCCAGGGAAGTTGGACAAGTAAATCTATTGAAGTTAAAGGGAGTAAAGGGAACTAATGCTGTTCAGGAGACTTGGTCAAGTCTACTGAAACTCAGAAAAGATAACCTCAAATGTTCAGGACTCTTGTCCATTGAATCTCAGGACACTTGTCCACATCTTTTCAGGACACTTGTCCAAGTGGGGTCAGATAAGTTGTCTTGGCTATCAAACTATTCTCTTGGTTTGATAAGCACCTAATTTGGGTAATCATTGCATATTTTGATATCTGTCCCATTCCTTTTACAGATATCACCTTTTCGGGATTTTAATTTGTCTCCCACCCAAAAGGTCGCTTTCCATGCACTTAATGTCAAGATTTAACTCTTGTTTGCATTACACTTTCAAGCCATGATCTACCTTGAAAACTCCCCAACCATTAACTAATATTAAATAAATTCCACGTTTTGAATAAAACCAATAACTCATTGTTACATTGGTTTTTGACCATTGGATCAAAACTGGCCAACTCCCCTAAAATCAATCCTGGCCGTCCAAGTGTGTTTTCCATTTGTGTCAACTGTTGAAAACTCTCAAAACTCACCAACTCATTGACAAACATTCTTTTTAGAATATTCACAAGCCTTAAGATCCCCCACAAACACTTCTTCCCCAAGCATTCAAAACCCTAGCTCTTATTTTCTTCAAACTCTCTCAAAACTCTCTCACATTCATTTCTGAAACCTTCAATGGCTCCCAAAATCAGACCAGAAATGATTATTGATTTCTCCAACAAGGCTCTAGACCTTGATTTTGGATATTTGAGCAACAAAAACAGCCTTCACTTTGAGCCCATTGTTTCATTTGAAAGTGAAGACCCTGAAGTTACACCAACCTTGAGATGGTTGAGGAGGGCAGGTCTTCAAAAGTTCATGGAAGAGAGGCCAAACTCTTGTCTGGAGAACTACACGGCAGAGTTCTTTGCTTTCCTCAAGTGGAGAGGTAAGCCAGAAGATGGTGAAGTTTCCACCAGACTTTCTTATGTGGCAGAAGGAGAAGAGGAAGAGAGATTTCACAGGGTGAAATTCTCTTCAGAGGATCTTGTAGGAGCCTTTGGATTACCTTCTGAGGGAAGGAATCCAGAAGTTTATGGTACTGGCCTTGAAGATGAAATAGCTCAAGAATGGCTATTAGTGCCAGGTCCTCTCTCTGCAACACAAAACAAGAAGACTCTCAAGCCAAAATTTCTCAACCTCTTTGAAGTAGTTGCCAAGAGTCTCTTGAGCAACACTGGAAGCTTGGAGCAGGTCAGCCATCCAAGAATAAGGATAATGGCTGCAGTTATTGATGCTAGTGACAAAGGCATCAAGTTTGATTGGAGGACCTTCATCATGTCTGAGATGATGAAGGAAAAGGCTAAGTTTAAAGTAAAAGCCTACAACAAGGTTGTATTGGAGGGAAAACTCAAGTATTGCACCAGGGCAAGCTTGCTGATTGAGAGATTTCCCAATTATTCTCAAATGCAGACCTTTGCAAAGCCCCTCCCTGCCCAAAAGATAATGTTTAGAAAGCTCAGCAAGAAAACTGAGCAAAGGAGGATGCTAATGGCCAAACTTGCTGAAGAGAAGGTGGAGGAGAAGCCCAAATTGAAAAAGAGGACAAAGGCTAGAGTGGTGAAGACAAGAAAAATGTCTCAAGTTCCCTTAGAGGAGAATTCAGGAGCTTCAGCTGAGATTGAAGAGGTTGCTGAAGAGGGAGTAAGTGTGCCTTCTAATCATTCAGAAGAGTTGAGGCAAAAGTATAATGAGACTAGACAAAAGTCTAAGGGTGATAAGAGGCCCAGGGAAGTTTTCCCTGAGAAGGATGGAGAAGGAAGTGGGAGCAGTAGGGCCAGCAAGAGAAGGGCCAAGCCTACTGAGAAAGTGTTGGAGCTTCAAGAAGAAAGATCTCTCCAATTGGCTCTAAGGGAGAGCAGAGCTGAAAGCAGGACTAAATCAAAGTCTAGAACCAGTTCTTCTGGTTCTGGAACTCCAGAGTCCAAAGTCCCTGAAGATCAACCTTTAGTGGCCAACATCCCTGAAGCTCAGAATCCTGAACCCAACTCCCCTGAAACCCACATAACCCCAACCAATCAACCTATCACCCCCATCAATCTTACAAAGAGATATTCTCCAGAAGGGAGTGTGCAAAGAAGTGGGATAGGTGTGCTAGAAAATTTAGCAGTGGATGAGACAAGATTGCAATCACCCCTTGATTCATCTATGCTCAATTACTCAAAATTCTTAGAAGCTTCACTACATGAGCCAACCCCCCTGAGTAAAGCCCCTTCAGATCCATTGCTCTCAAAAGCAACTGAAGTACCTTCAATTGCACCCAATCCTTCTGAAGCCAATATCCCTGAACTTACCCTTCCTGAGGCCACACTAGGAGAACCCAGAGCCAACTCCCCTATAACCCAAAGTCCCCATTCAAGTGGAGATGAGGAGGAGTATACTTATGAAAGTATGCTCAGAGGTGGAGCCAAGGCTACTGTGGACAGTTTGTATCCACAACTTGCTGAATTTCCAAGAATTCAGAAGATGTTCCATGATTTGAGGATGCTTGTGGATGTGAAAGACAAGACCATTATGGAGATATCCCAAGTCATCCAAGATAAGGGTGCAAACTGGTGGCAAGTGGAGGAGAGCAGATTGCTACACTTTGCTGGAGTAATGAAAATAAGATTCCTTATTGATGAGGAAGTCTTTGCAAAGTTGGTAGATGATAAGATCATTGAGGAGAAGGAGAGGAAAGCTAAGGGCATCAGGCACCCTGATAGTAACTCCAATGATGATGATTCCCCTGATGATCCCTCAAACCCTTCAAAACCCAACCCTCCTAAAACCCCTCAAGCCAACCTCCCAGAACCTTTTCAACCCAAGTCTTCCGTATCAGACAGACTTTCAAACCCCCCTAGAACCTATCATAAGAAAGGCTCTGTATCTTCAGAGGTTTTGACCAAGGGTGGTAACACAACCAAAGACACATCTGCCAATGAAGGTTCTTCTGAACCCAAGGCACAACCTAAAGATGTGGAGGTTCCTATGTTAGATGCTGGTTTGGTTAAGGCCTATTCAGTGTCAGGAGAGTTGGACACTGATCAGCCCTTAATCATTCAGGATGACTCAGTGGCTGCTGAAATAAGCACTGTGATCTCCCCACAACTGCCATCTTTGAACCTTGTTGAAGGTGAAGATGCTGCAGGTCTAGGTGTTGGTGTTGAAAAGGAGATTTTAGTGGAAAAAACAGAGGGAGAAGTAGATGAAAGAGAGGTTATAATCACTAAGATAGTGAGTGTACCACCAAATGAGGGTGATATAAGTGAGGAAGGGCAGGCTATTCTTGAAGTCAAATCTGAACTTCAGGAATCCCTTGATGAGAGTAGGCATGTTCCTTTAAGTGAGGAAATTATTACTGAAGGAAGAAAAGAAGTAGTTGAAAATGAGAAGAAGACTGCTGATGTATCAAAGTCTTATGAAAAAGAAACTGAAGGTGATGAGTGTGTTTTGACTAACCCTTTTGATTTGTCTGACATTGCAGGTATAAGTTTTGAACAAATCTTTGCAGATGACTTCTTGACAGATGCTCCCATCCATGTTGATTCTGGATCAGCACAAGCCTTACTTGGCTTGCACTCAACAAAGTTAGACTCCTTGGCTCATCAAGTCCAATCAGCTCGTGCAGAAACTTCTGGAGCTTTGGATGAGCATGGAAGAACCTTAGCATCTGTAGAAATGAGATTAACTGGCTCTGAAGATGTGGTGTTACCCACATTAGAAGCAAGAATTGAAGGAGTGGAATCTGGTCTTCAAACCATTTCCACTGAAGTTCACAAAGCCAAAGTCAGTATGGAGAACATCTCAAAGGAGGTCAAGAAGGATCAAAAGCTGCTAAGAGATAATCACAATGCCAATGTTCAAGCTATAAGGCTAACCATCAAGCAAGCACTTGGAAAGAAGACTGCCTTGCAGAAGAAAATAGCAGAGGCACAAAGGTTTGCTATGGTAAAAGCAGCTTCAGAGAAATTTTCCCAAGAGGTAATGGCCAACATTGCTGAAGGTGCAGTGGCCAACCTCACTGAGCTTCTTAAAGCCCAATTGGATGCATCTCTGAAAGCAACCTTGGAAGAGGTTGTCCAACAAAAGATGAAGTCTGTTCTAGCTTTTCTTAGCTTGAGCAGTGATAGGATGCAGAACATACATGATGAAAATGTATACTTGTTGGAGGAGATGAAGTCTCTAACCCAAGCCCAGTCCTTGATGGCATCAACTATAAGTGAGCTCAAGCCTAAATGTTTTGATGCTGCCAAAAAGGGGGAAAGGGAAAGAGCAAGGGCAAAAGGTGCCTTAGTTATTGGAAGCCCAGTGAAAGGAAAATACAAAGTTGCTGAAGAAAAAGGGAAAGAGCCAGCAGTGCTGAACTTAGAAGATTTGGATGAAGAAGAGCAGTTAGCACTTGCTTTGAAGAACTCAATGGCCTCAGCTCAAGAGGAAAGAGTTAGGCTACAGCAAAGACCAGGAGGAGAGGTGTCTGGTTTGGACAAAGATGCTGAAGGTGTCCAAACTAGAGGAAAGATCAAGAAGGCCAAAGGAAAGAAAAGACAAGCTGAGACATTTACTGACTTTCCCAACAGCCTTGATTTGCCTCCTGAGTTCAGAATTGATGATGATGAGCCTATCTCAAAGAAGGCCAAAAATGCTGAAAAAATCAAGACTACTGAAGTGCTCAAAGCTGCTGAAAAAGACAAGTCTTCTGAGAAGGAAAAGTCTACTGAGACTAAGTCCACTGATGGTGCCAAAGCTTCTGAAGATGTAGAGGAGTTGTATGAAGAAGGCTTTGGACCTGGACCTAAAAAGAAGAAAGTTGTGTTGCTAAATGATCCATCAAAGCTGTTTCATGAAGGGTATGGCAAACACCCTGAAACTCAACAGAAATTGGCCATGATGAGGGCCCAAGAGAAGATGGACTTGATGGATGAAGCACAAAGAGCAAGAGACAAGAAAAGAGCAGACTTCCAAAAGTCTAGAAGGAAGAGAGCAACTTACAACAAGATGAAGCCACAGCTGTTGATCCCAATGGACACCAAATATCTTCACTTGGATAATTGGGTGCCAATTCAGCTGAATGACTCATGGGAGGAAGCCAAAAGGGAGTTTGTCTATGATCAATATGTCATTGACAGATGGAATGGAAGAGATGCCAACTCCACTTTTGCTGAGTTCATGATAGAGTATCACAGAGAACTTTATCAACAACTGCTTGCAGCTGGTGACATTGCAAGATTTGAACTCACTGCCCCCAAGCCAATCATATACATGCCTCCAAAGCTTGATGGATGGATTGATCAGTCAAAGATCCTGAAGGAATTTACTGAGATCCTCAAGCTGAACAAAATGGTTCTTGGACCCAAGGGAACAAACCAAGAGGCCATGGAGCTGAAGAGAATAGTGTGGGCACAATATGGAATGGTGCCACCAAAGGAGGATGATCTCTAAATTGGCTAAGTCTTCTGACCTCTTTGGATGAAAACTTATCTTACCTGAAGATATATTTTATTTGGTCATCTATGCTGAAGTTTGGTCAAGTATGCTGATATGGTGTGCTCAGATATTTTGGTTACTCTAATATGCTTTTGTTGCTCTGATATGATCTGGATGCTCTGATAAGAAGTTTATGCTCTGATACTGGAAGATCTAGATACCATTAACTGATTTGATTATGTTATGATACTAGAAGATCTAGATACTTTTAAGTACTTAGTTGTTTGCTCTGATATTCTAGATTTTATGTTTAGTGTATGCTCTGAAATTTCTGTATGTAAGGATCAAATGATGACTTGAATTCATGCTCTGATGTGTTATCTTCAACTATCAACATGCTTGTAATGATCTTCATATGAATGATAGTTGAACTGACTTTGAATCAAGAAACACTATTGCAGAAATTTCTCTATGCCTATCCTTGAAACCTATTTGCAACATGAATGGTGAGTACACTAACACATTCTTTTTCAGGATAATTGACCTTAGTCATGTCTTCTGAAGATAAATGTAATAGGTGTAGTCAAGTCACTTTTGCATAGAAGTATAGGTTTTGGCATCATCAAAAAGGGGGAAATTGTTGGGAATAAAATGAGATATATTTTGATTCAATACCAAAACCCCCTGAGACATGCCTAAGTCAAGATGATTATGTTCTAAGACTGTTAGAACATATAGAATAAGGCTAGATGAGGAGCTAATATGTTAGGCAGCTCTTAGTTGTTTAGATGCACAATTTGAGGGGGAACACATGCTTTGAAGTCCATCAAGAACAAGTCCCCTCAAGGCTCAAATTCTGGAACCAACACTAAGTCTCTTGAAGACCAACTATGCTGATCAGGAGAATTGTCCAGAGGAGTTGTCTCAGCACAATTAATCAAGATCAAGTGCTCTGAAAGCTAAGGGTCAACTATGCTGAAGAGTTAAAGACAACCACACCCTAAAGAACTTCAATACAACATGCTAAGATCACCTTGAAGTGAAGCAAATGGTAAGAGCCAAGTCATCTGAAATGAGCAAGAAAACCTTGCTGATAAGCAAGATTGCTGACAGTGATAAGGAGAGTTGTCCATTTGATGAGGAATGTTGTCATATCATTGGAACAACCTTCAGAAGCCATGTCCAAGTTCTAACAAGAGAATCTTAAAGTCAGACATTGGGAAGAGTGCTGCAGAATGAAGACAAAGTCTATACAGCCGTTTCTTTCCCAAATGAGGACATGTCACTATCAAGATTCTGTCTTCAAAGTTGAAGAACTAAAAGAAGATATTTATGGACATTGGAGGCTGCCTCTCCAACGGGCAAATCCTTCATTTGTCTATAAATACAGAAGTGTGGAGGCCATTTGAAAGCACCTCAGCTAAGCACCTCAACCTGAACCTTGAGAAGAATTTCAAAGTGCTTTCAAAGCTTTCAAAGACTATCTTAGTCTTCATACACTTCTTCTAATTAAGCTGAACTTCAATTGTATATCCATACAAAGCTTAGAGAGATATCCTTATCCTTATACACTGATCTTCATTGTAAAGGATATCTCATTAGTTGGAACCTTACATCAATCCTTACCCCTTTCAAGAGTGAAAGTGAGAAGGTTGTTGTAGTAGTAGTAGAAGTGGTAGGAGCTGACTGTTGAGAGAAGAACAGTTCAGTTCTGAGTTGAGAAGAGGGTACTAGGACTCTAGACATCCTAGGGATCAATTCACCAAGGAGTGGTGTTATTGATCAAGTGCACCTTGGCACTATAAAACAAGTTAATTCCAAGAGTGAAGGAATTATCCTGTTCAATCAGGGAAAGTGGATGTAGGAGCTTGAGTCTCTGAACCACTATAAACTCTTGTGTTGCTTTGCTTTTCAAGTACTTACATACATTCAACACTGCACACAAAATTGATCTTTCAAAGAACTTAAACTTAAGACTGTGCAAAAAGACCTTTGGACAAGTTCCCTGAAAACTGGACTGTTTGATTGATTAAGTGATTTCAGAACTAAAGGAGTCTAAACTAAAGGGCCAACCACTATTCCGCACATATAACTCTCTTAGATAGTTATTCAACTAAGTACTCAATAGTACTTAGTAGTTTGATTATCTTTAAGAAGTTAATCATCTTCAGCAGAGTTGTCCAAGACAACATTGCTGATATATGGTTTGATCAAGACTAAAAAGAGTTTGCATACAAGTGTATTCCCCCCCCCCCCCATACACTTGTTATATACTCATTTCAGGACCAACAAAGTAAATTTCATTCAACCAACACATTCATACACAAGCACACAAACTGAACTTCAAAAGATATAACATTCAAGATTGTGCAAAACAGTTTTGGGACAAGTTCCCTGAAAAGCAGTTTAAGTGTTAAGAAGTTTTCAGAATTAAAAGGAGTTTAAACATAAGGGCTAACCATAATTCCGCACTTATAACTTACTTAGATAGTTATTCAACTAAGTACTCTATATCTTCTGAAAGTTATACATATTAGAAGAGTTGTCTAGGACAACCTTGCTGAAGTTTGATTTGCTTAAGTTTGAAAAGATTTGCATACAAGTGTATTCCCCCCCCCCCCCATACACTTGTTATATACTCCTTTCAGGACCAACGAAACCAAATTTTAGTGTGGTCACTGAACTGATCTTTCTGAAAAAAAAAAACTTACATTCATACTCTGTGCTTAATTATATACATTTGCTAGTATGGCTCCTAACAACATTGTAGTGCCTGGAGATGTTGTGGAGACCATCAACAACATGGCTCCAAATCCAGTCAACCACATATCTCATCACAAGCTACCAATGTTCTCAATTGAGAACTATAATTTCTGGAAGATCAGGATGAGAGCTCATCTTGCCTGTCTTCATGATGAGATGCTGAGAGTCGTCACAAAGGGACCATTCACAAAGCCAAATCCAAAAGTTACAGCTGATCCAAGGCAAGAATTCCCTAAAGATGAAGATGACTTCACGGCAGAAGAGAGAAGGAGGCACAACCTCAACTACTTAGCCATGAACACTCTCTATCAAACAATTCCAGATGCTGTAATGGGGAGAGTCTACCACTGCACAACAGCCAAAGAAATATGGGATACTCTTGCAGAAATGTGTGAGGGTACTGACAAAATCAAGGAGAACAAGCTCCAAGTTGCTGTGTAGAAATATGAACAATTCACAATGGAATCAAATGAGCCCATTGACAAACTTGCTGGTAGATTCACAGAAATAATGAATGAGGTAAACTCATTAGGCAAGGTTTACTCCGAGAGAGAGGTGGCACTGAAAATTCTAAGAAGTCTCACTCCAAAGTGGGATGTATATTTTGTAATGATGCAGAACACCAAAGGTCTCTCTACCATGCCCATGCAACAAGTCTTCTCAAAACTCAAAGCTTATGAGTTTGATCTCAACAGAAGAAAGCCTACTGAGGAACCGTCATTATCAACCAAATGAGTGGCCTTCAAAGCCAAAGTTGCTGAACCAGAAATGCAGTCCACTCCAAGATCATCAAAGTCAGTTTCTAAAACTGAAATGAAGGAAGAGCTAGCCCTCAAAGCTAGAAGGTTTGAAAAACTCAACTCAAGATTTGATAGATACAAAAAATTCTACCAAAACAACAAGTTCAGGAGAAGGTACAACTCTCCTGAAGCCAAGGTTAAGGATAGAAGGCCTGAAGAAAGAAAATCAGAGGACAAGTACTCTGATAGGAGAAAGTCCAGCAGAGTTGAACCTTCATCATTCAGAAGAAAAGAAGAATCCAAGAAAGATGATGATGAAGACCTGTGCTACAACTGTCAAAAGAAAGGGCACTTTCAGTATGACTGCCCTGAGCTCAACTCTAAAGAGAGGAAGGAGAGGCAAGCCAAAAGAGATAGAAGACTCAACAACAGAAAATCCATGGTGGCTGGTGATGAGTCACAAAGTGATGAAAGCTTCAACTCCTCTAATGATGGACTGTTCTCTAACAATGATGATGATGACATATCTAACATGGCTATAGAAGAGGATGAGGTATGTTCTTCATCTAGTTCATCATCAATTCACTCACTGAAAACTAGTGATGTCAACCTAAAACTATCCTTTGGAAAGTTGATGGAAGATTTCACTAGATTACAAGAACTTCATGATAATTGTGAGAGAGAAAATGAGGTATTATATTCTGAAATTACAAAGCTTTCTCAAGTTGAATGTGTAGTGAATGCCAAGTCTACTGAGTTGTATCAACAAGTCTTGAGAGAACTTGATGAAGCTTATCTCAGGATAGTTGACCAACAAAAGTAGATTGATGAGCAACTGCTCATTCAGAAGAGAAAATATTTTGAGCTTAAAATTCTTCAAGATAAATTTGAAAATCTCTCCCATGAATATGATGTTCTTAAATTAAGTGAAGAGAGTCTGAAAAATAAGATGTCTGCAATGAATAAATCCTCTAAGGCAATAGAGGAAATTCAAATCTTCCAAAGACCTATGGCTCAAAAGAGTGGATTGGGATATGATCCATTCGAATCTTCACCTTGTCTTAGTGTTGCTTCAACAAGTAACACTAAGAGAATCTTTGTTAAATCAGTGGCACAACAAGCTGAAAATGAATTAATTCAGCCACTGAACAAAGGAAAGGGCAAAATAATTTATGTGCCCACTCAAGTAATCCAGAGAACAAGGCCCATACCTAAGGAAATGGCCAAAGTCTCTGATTACAAGATAAATGGTGTTCAGCAGAGTAAACCCAGTGGAAGGGCAACTCATTTGAACAACATTCAGAGAGCTTGTCCAAAGTATGTCCAGCCTAGGCCAACTCTCATGAGGCAACCTCAGTTGAACAGACTTAAGACCAACTCTCCTGAAGGGAACAATAAAATGAGACAACCAAAACCCTTCATGCCAAAGGGTAATGGTCATCTAAATGCCCATCCTCAAAGATTTCATCAAGCTGCACAAAAGCCTCATAAGATTAGGAGAAATGTCAACTCTCCTGATACTTACAGGGTACACACATTCACACATTCTTTCCCAAAGGCATTTAAGGGAAAAACTGTGTATGTTGATGAAAGAGGAAAACAACTTAGCCACCTTGAATCAATCAGGGTTATTAGTCAAGTTTGGGTTCCTAAAGGTACAACTAACCTCTCAAGACCCAAAATTCAAAGGGTACCTAAAGCTTGATCTTTGCAGGTACCATAGGACCACAAGAAGATGAGGAGTCTGAACAAAAAGATAGCATGGTACTTGGATAGTGGATGTTCAAGGCACGTGACTGGAAACAAATCACTCCTCATTGATTTCACTGAACAAGAAGGTCCTAATGTCACATTTGGAGACAGCTCACAAGCCACTACAAAAGGTTATGGTACCTTAAACATTGGTAATGTTAAGGTAACTAATGTATCATATGTGGCTGGTCTCAAGTGATAAGTCAGTTCTGTGATAAAGGATACAATGTTGAGTTCTCAAGTGATAAATGTTTAATCAATGACAAGATAACTCAACAAACTCTACTAACTAGCATAAGAAAAGGAAATGTATACTTTGCTGATTGGAATTTGTCTACTGATGCTACATGTTTCATTGCTAAGAGCTCAAATGAGCAAAGTTAGTTATGGCATAAGAGACTAAACCATCTGAACTTTAAATCCAATAGCAAATTAGCAAGAAATGCATTAGTAAAAGGACTGATAAATGAAGTTTTCATTAAGGAACATGTATGTAAACCATGTCAAGAAGGAAAACAGATAAAAGCCTCATTTAAAGGCAAATCATTCATCTCTACTGATAGGGTACTTCAACTAATGCACATGGACTTATTTGGACCAATTACCCCTGCTAGTATAAATGGAAGAAAGTACACACTAGTTTTTGTAGATGACTTCTCTAGATTCACTTGGGTAGTATTTCTCCTTAATAAGAAGGAAACACAAGTCAAACTCCCTGAGTTAATGAAGAGACTGTCAAATGAGAAAAGCCTTAATATCATCAAGATCAGATCTGATAAAGGCACTGAGTTCATAAATTCATATATTAAAGAGTATTGCATTGAAAATGGAATAGCCCATGAAACTTCAGCTGCTAGAACACCTCAACAGAATGGGGTAGCTGAAAGAAGGAATAGAACTCTTAAGGAGGCAGCTAGAACCTTAATTGCTGAATCAAAACTGCCTAAGAGATTTTGGGTTGAAGCTATAAACACTACATGCTATACTCAAAATAGATGTCTAATCACTAAAGGTCAAGGAAAGACCTCATATGAACTCTGGAAAGGAAGATTGCCTAAAGTATCTTACTTTCACATATTTGGTTGTAAGTGTTTCATTCACAACAATGGGAAAGAACAATTGAAAGCTTTTGACAGCAAAGCTGATGAGGGGATATTTCTTGGATATTCCCAAATCAGTAGAGCTTTCAGAGTCTACAATTGTAAATCCCTTCTTGTGGAAGAAACACATTATGTTGTGTTTGATGAAAATACTTTTGAGTGCAGGGATAAAACATTGGAATTAGATGACATCACACAAAGAACAACCAGACTGAGCCTAAAAGACAAAGATACTCTTTTCAGTGAAGTTGTCCAGCCCAATCCTCCTGAAATCATCACAGTGGACAACACTCCTGAAGGCAATCTACCTGAAGCAAACCCCACTAAAGGAAATGATGAATTGATTGATCCAATCCCAGTTCATAATCTGGTAACAACTACCAATGAAGAAGCAGGCTCTGCTGAGGTAGTTAATGGATCCACTATTCAAGGGGGAACTAACAATGTTGAAAATGTCAATGTCCTTGACATTGATGCCAACTCCCCTGAATATGATCCTAAACTTAATCCTTCATTAAACTTTCCTGAATTTTATGATCCTAGTGACTCAACCTCAGTAGGGGACAACTATACTTAAGGGATCAGGCATAGAAGGAGATGGTTATCTGACCACCCAACTACCCTTATACTTGGAAATCCAAGTATTGGAGTCAAAACTAGAAGGTTTCATGGTGAAAGTGCTTTCTTTTGTTGTTTCTTATCAGAACAGGAACCTCAAGATATTGAAGAAACACTTCAAGATGCAAACTGGATCACAGCCATGCTCCACGAATTTCAAGTATGTAATCCGAAATAAAACGGGTACCTTTTGTTGGATTACGAAGTTTATTTTTAAGGGCAAGAATACGGCTACGAGAGAGTTTACCATAGGTTTTGACGAGTATCTCCCAAGCCTTTGCAGAAGTGGTGGCAATAACGATGAGAGAGATGAGCGACGGGGAGATGGCACTGATGATGGCGCTGAAAATTAGTTGATCTTGACGGATCCAGGCAGCATAAGGGGGATTCGGGTTGGTGGTTATCCCGTCGGTGATGGTGGCAGAAGGGCACACACGAGTGTCGTCTAAGAAGCCCACGAGATCGTATCATATGAGGAGAGTATGAAATTGAAGGCTCCACGCCGTAAAATTGATGGGCGTAAGTTTGAGGGTAGTTGCGCCGAGATATTGAAGGCGACGAGAGAGGTGGGGTGGTGTTTGTGTGGCCGGCGATGGTGACTGGCGGTGGAGTAGTATGACCGGCCATGGGGGGATGAGTGAATCTGGATAGGATGTGGGAGTAGAGGATCAGATTTTGTGACATTAGTAAAAAATGGCTCTGGTTACCATGAAGAGAATGATTGAATGATTTTTACATTGATAAGGATGCTCCTATTTATATTACATTGAGAGGGGTGTGATCCCATCTAATTAATTACCGTTACAATTTACACTAATGATGATTTACCGTTACGATTTACACTTAATGATGATTTACAAGATATTATCCTTAATTCTTAATACTATATGCATCAAAACTTGTGTGAGACGGATACGAAGAATGTGGTATATTTCATTCCCAAAACTTGTGTAATTAATTTACCTTTTCTTTACTTCAAATGAGGTTTATTGGAATTATGAAGATATCATGTGGATTGTATATGTCCTTAATTCAATTAGATGTTCATGTATAATTACACATTCCATATGAAATTATTTGAATTATGTTACCCGGCCTCAATACATGACTTGTTTATGTTGCTTCTCTTTTTGCAATTCTATGTAATTTGTGAAGATTCAACATATACACATTATTTAACGGTTTCTTGGATTTATTTTTTGGAAAAGTGTCCACCACCTGAGTATTGTTATTTGTTGAGAAAAATAAAATTTTATTGGGTGAAAATGTCAATGGCCCGAAAGCTGGTTCAAAAGAATGTTGTCGTCAAACTGAAGTCAGAGATTATTGAAATCATCCCAAATACTAAAGTTGTGGAGAATGAGAAGTTGAAGGGAAAAGTTGGACCCACCAATATTTATTGTATGTAATATTGTTTGCAAGTAAAGAACATCAGTACTTTTGAGTTGTTAGTTGTATTCTGAAGCTCAGTTAGTTACCACTTTCCTCAGATGAGGCTAGCACTTTAGATTGATTTATCAAGGGAGAGAGGTACACGGTTTCATTTTGTAAAATACTACTTTAGTTTTTTTTTTTTTTTTTGACAAGAAAGTATGCCCTATCGTTACAAGTCTCTCACAAGCTCTCGAGCCAACTCTCTAACCCATAATGGGATCTCTGCTCCATTCCAAGCTTGAGGATATGGAGAGACTAGAGCAAATTTCGCCAGTTTATGAGCAATAAACGTCTTCGATCTGGGCAAATAATGTATTCCTTCTACATCATCGCTTCGGAGTTCTTCTATTGCATCTTCCTCTAGTCCGTAAAATTTAGAGGGACTTGAGCAAGCCTTGACCGTGTCTGTCGAATCAGTGAAAATCTTCACTGCTCCTCTGTGAATATTTGAACTCCATTGCTTACGGCAGTCGCCTCCGCGCCTAAAACCGTCCCCGTTGGTTGAATTTTCTTTCCCCCCAGCTGCTACAATTTGGTTGTTTCCATCTAGCACCGCATACCCAATTGAGTAATTTCGAGTAATATCATCAAAGCAGGCATCAACAATCAACTTGCATTTGTGATGTATTTCAGTTTTTCTTTCTTGTGGGTCCTGCGTCTTCAATATAGCAGTCGAGTTTTGGAAATCTGAGAGGAAGGGTTCCACCCATGATGTTGAGAAGACTGGGCTCTCGTGCGGTGTAACATCCCCTAAAATTCTCAAATTAATTATTTTAAAATGCTTTTAAATATTTCTTTTCTTATAAATAAAATATTATTTTAAGATAACATATATTTTCAGCGTAAAATTCTCTAATTTGAGTACTACTACTCTTGTAACGAGAGCACATCTTTTTTAAAAAATAAAATCATAATTGTCATATGATTTAGTTTCAAAACATAATCCAAGCACATCTTTTTTAAAAAATAAAATCATAATTGTCATATGATTTAGTTTCAAAACATAATCCAAACTTAAATATTGGTTCCGCTGTTTTTGCTTTCTTAGTTACTAGTTTTTGCCCGTGTACGATGCATGGGTCTGTTGTAATTTTTTTTTAATTTTTAAAATAATAATTGAATGTCTTAATACATATAAATATATTTAAACCTTTCACGGAAAGATTTCTAAATTTATCTTTCTACCGTTATTTTTATAATTTGTTTGCTTCAAATAGATTATTCATACATAACTCAATTGTAATCAAGTAAAAGTAAATGAAAAACTCAATTTATTCATACTTACAAATACTAATTAATCCAATATATATTTTTTCTTTGTTCCTCGTATGCAATTTTTGCCTCCTCCCAAACACTCCATCCCTTAAAAATAAAATGAAATAGAACATTTATTGATGCGTCGAAAAAGAACACTTACAGATGTCAATCGTTCTTTTACGAGCACTGCTAATCACAGATTTGAATCACGTGTTTATCCTTGGTAATCCTCACGAAAATCTCCTTGAGCATCCCAAAATAACCTGCAAAAGTACGCCGGAGGGGGGCTCCGGCGTATAAGCTCCGACGCTCAAGTCAGATTCAATCGTAGGCGAAATCAATGAGGAATTCCCCTATATGTTTAGGGAAATTCCGGCGAATATCGTGGAGTTTCTCCTCCAATCAATGTATATTTCGTGTAAAAGTATGTAAAGTATGTATCTGTTAAAGAACTTAATTAAGAATATGGAAATAACCTTGTTTATATACCTGGCCCCTCTCTGCGGAGAGGGGAAGACTTATTCTCCCTGTATTCTCGGCATATCCCTAGAAATCCGGCCTCAAATCCCTAAGGACTCGGCTTATCTCCCTGAAGACTCGGTTCTTCAGCTTATCGGCTCCCATTTTAGTGGGTTTGAACTATTCATTTGACTTGGCTAAGGAAGATGGACTATACGTTCCATATTTGGGCTGGATCCTTCCAGGCCCCAGGGCTATTAACTTCTCCAAATATGGGCCAAAGGCCCAATCACCCTGATTTCTCTGATTTCCCTGCTTAAGCCCAGGGGTGTATTAATCTTGTTTCTTCAATATATTGACCTAATCACAACTATCATAATTTATCCCGTTTCCACGTGTCGACTTCTCCGAGATTGACATATTTATCTACATCAACCACTCCCCCCTACTCTCGTAAAATACCTCAAATTTATGAGAGTAGGAAATAACAAGATGAATTAACCTGAACACCTCTTCGTACAGATCATCGCCATCTTTCCTTCAATACTCTCTTCCATTCCTGGATACACCCAAGTTCAAGTTTCAGAGAGTGTATCATGTCGCCCTGGGAAATTATATCCCTCTCTGAAACCCTCGAGCCCTAGGGAGCTCAAAACTCTTTGAAATTTCCCAACTTCAGGGATATTAGGTGTTATGGCTCGTACTCTGAACCTTAAGGACTCTTAAGTGGCTAACACTTATCACTCAGAAACTCTCAGCTATATCTTGGCTCACTATGGTTTAGATCTCAAACCTCTCGAACTCTTTGAATGATTTACATTTCTCAAAATCTCCAGCCATACCTTGGCTAGTCCAATCAAGGTGGTTCATACACTGAACCTCAAAATCTCATAAGTGTTTCTCATTTACAATCTCATGAGTCTAGTCGCGCGATCTTAAATCGAAACAGTTCATCTCTTTGAATCTCAAAATTGTGAGGGGCTCTCTAATTCCCCTCGGCCTCACTCTCCGATCGTAAGAAACTTTAATCCTGCTTTTATACCTCTGAGTTTTTCTTTGGACGGCTAGGGTCCTATATCCCTAGTTTTGAAAACCTCTTATAACTCTGGATGTCATCTATTTCCCTCAAACCTCGAGGGATATAATGGGTAGGGCTTCTTCTTTAATCATTTTGGGAACTGGACACTTGGTGACTTGATAATGCTTCTAGTTTTTCTCTTAGAGTTAGAGTTTTTAGGGATTATACTCTCCCAAAAGTTAGAATCCGTAGTGGTTGGAAGCCTTTCTCCAGAGCAGCAGCTTCTTGGGGGCCATGGGTGCCTATATCCCTCACTTCATAGATCATGGATTTTCCAACGCCGTAGCTGAACATTCCGCTCCAGGATTTAATGGTCAATATACACGTGCCCTCCGGTTGGATAAACTGGACACTCCCCCTAAGTTCCCTGGAGATGCTAAGGAAGACATCAATACTCCCTGGTGGTTACCTGGGATGAGGAAGGCGGTCTTGGAGTTGAAAGATGCTGCCCTGAAATTGGATGATCTTACACCGGCGAAGGATATGACTTTCCCTATCCATGTGGCTAACCCAGATCCCGTGGCAGCCGGCGCTCTAGAGGAGAAGGCAGAGGGAGGTGGTTCCAGTGGGCAAGTTGATGAAGCAGGAGAAGGTTTCGAGGGGAAGAATGATATTCCCCTCTCTTCATAACTCTATTTCTCTGATAACATTTCAATACTTTTAAAACACTTTTATTTTTGTTAAGGCCTCTAAGGCTCTTTTTGGTATTTTCCGGAGACTCCACACTCCGGGGTTTTTCTGTGGAGGGCTTAGGCATAGTGCCTTAAGTCTTGAATATTTCTGCTTTTCTTCCGCTTAATATCGTACCTGCACATTTATCATTTGGCATGCATATGTATATATATATATCTCTGACTCTGTTATTAGAGGTGTAACGTAATATCCGTCCTGCTTATGAATTTAGCATGTTTTCAGCACCTTCTTGACACGTAAAGGCTCTAAAGCTCCTAGAAGAATCTTAATGAGAAGATAGGGTTCATATCCCTGCTCTTACTTGGAAATTTGATAATGCTTCTAGTCTCTCCCTTAGTACTAGAGTTTTAGGGATTATATTCTCCCTTAGGTTGTTTATACTCGTAAGAGTTGTTTATACTCGTAAGAGTTGGTTTATACTCGTAAGAGTTGGTTTATACTCGCAAGAGTTAGTTTATACTCGTAAGAGTTAGTTTATACTCGTAAGAGTTTGTTTATACTCGTAAGAGTTGTTTATACTCGTAAGAGTTAGTTTATACTCGTAAGAGTTGTTTATACTCGTAAGAGTTAGTTTATACTCGTAAGAGTTGTTTATACTCGTAAGAGTGGTTTATACTCGTAAGAGTTGGTTTATACTCGTAAGAGTTAGTTTATACTCGTAAGAGTTAGTTTATACTCGTAAGAGTTTGTTTATACTCGTAAGAGTTGGTTTATACTCGTAAGAGTTGTTTATACTCGTAAGAGTTGTTTATACTCGTAAGAGTTAGTTTATACTCGTAAGAGTTGGTTTATACTCGTAAGAGTTTGTTTATACTCGTAAGAGTTGTTTATACTCGTAAGAGTTAGTTTATACTCGTAAGAGTTAGTTTATACTCGTAAGAGTTATTTTATACTCGTAAGAGTTGGTTTATACTCGTAAGAGTTGTTTATACTCGTAAGAGTTGTTTATACTCGTAAGAGTTTGTTTATACTCGTAAGAGTTGTTTATACTCGTAAGAGTTGTTTATACTCGTAAGAGTTTGTTTATACTCGTAAGAGTTTTGAGAGTCGCTAGGGATAGGGTTTATCGACGAGTTAATCATGTCTTCCGCTACTGTATCCCCTACTCCCCCTAGCTTTAGAGGCTGTCGTGGATAGAAACTTTAGGAATTGTTCCTAGGCATTTTCTATTCGAATCTTTATGAGCTGGTGTAAGTCTCTTTATCTTGCAATATCTCTATCATGTTATGTTTTAGTTTCCAAAACACATTCGTTATTTCAGCACTCATTATGCGGACCCCTAACAGTTATCTCATGCAAAGAATCTCAGGAATATCTCAAAACATCATATCTTATTAAATTCACAAACAATAAATGTAAGTCATACCTGACTCATGCCAACCGCCCTACCCCCTCTACCGAGAGGGTAAAATTACCCATCGAATTTCTCAGGGACTCGGCGTCCTTCAACTGTTCACACGTGTACTCTTATCTCTGATATACCTCAAGGTCTTGGATACTCAACTCAAGTTTAGGGAGCTCCTAAAGGGAAACTCCTTCATTATGTTCTGGTTCAGCTTAAGAGTGACATGTAAATCTCCAGGCTCCTTTCGTACTGAGGTTTAATAGGATATGATCCACATGTGTTTCCCTTAACAACAAAATAAATAAATGATTAATCATTTGGTAATTGGCATATTAATCATATCTTACCCTCCGTATCTCCTACTCCCCCTAGCTTTAGAGGTTATCGTGAATGAAGATCTTTAATCACATAACTTTAGGTGTTTTCTTTTCGAATCTTCGTATGTTGGTGTAAATCTCGCTGTCTCTTCCGGTGAGGTTTATATAAACCTCGCAATTCCTCAGGGTGAGGTAAACCTCGCAGGGTGAGGTAAACCTCGCAGTTTCTCTAACTTCTCTTGGCCTCGCGATCTTATTGTGTCTTTCGCTCCTGAATTAGGGTACCTGTAGGTTTATTCTGTCCCCTTTTCAGGGATATTACTTTCAGTCCTCCAGGGATATGGTCTTTGCCTTGGCCGTTCAGGGGTATTGCCCCATGGATATACTAAGTTGACTTCATAGCCAGTCAAGTATTCTCCATCTTTGGTCTTAAGCATCTTAGCCATCAATTTCCTGGCTATCGGAACATAACAATCACAAGTAATATGAATTAACTTGTTACCTCAATATTCGTCTTCGCAATTGCGCATATCTCTCGTACGTTTACAACTCCTCGAGCAGGTCGATGTTTAGCTTCATTGCACATGGTCTTTTCCTGAACTTCCAGCTTCTCAACGTTGTTTGGTTTCGCTCTTTAGGATCTCGAATCTCATAATAATCTGGGGGTTCTCCAAGGTTCCCTTGAACTCACTCTTTATTCTCTTTTGTAATCCTGCTCCCTCGGGCTACTCAAGCACCTCTAGAATCTCCGACTCCTCCTCATGGGATCATTGTTTATCAACTCTAATTTTCAGGCTTATTATTTCACTTATTTAGGGCTGCTGGCCCTAAAACACCTCAGACGCTCAAATCATGTTTCATCACTCTAAAAGAATCATCTCATGCAATATTGAAAATTCATTATCTTCTCGAAAATAAAACTTCATAACATCGAACCAACAAAACAAATCAACTCCCACTCTAAAAGTAAAAAAAATAAGTGGATCATGCTCTCTCAAATAGTCTCTTCAAATGAAAATTACAATGAATATTCAATTCTCCACGTTTCATCATAAATGAGTATTTCTAGTACACGCAAGCTTCAAGGTCCTAAGCGAGGACATAACTCAAGACATATCATTGTTTAAAGATAAAAAGGTAAGAAGTAGCACTTTTCATTTTTTGATCTCAAGGACCTGAATAAGCTCAATCTATAATTTGAAATCATATCTAAAGTATAGAAACATGTCAATCATACACAATTTGAAAATAGTTATGCTAGCTTTCGTTTCCAAAACCGTAGTCATCATCAATTCTCCCACATAAAGTAATCATAGAACTCAACATATGAATCACCTACTCATGCTTCTAAGATTTCAAGTAATTCTCAATTCCAATATCATTTATAAAACATCTACATAAATCAATCGTGTAAGCTTAAGGGGACCCTTCTTAATTCAACGGAAAAGAGTAGCCTCATATCATATGTGTCAATCTCTTAAAGACATGCTCATAATAATATCTACAAGAATTAACACTTGCACTAACCAGTGGTACTAATGTACTCAGCATATCTCTGCTAGCCCTCACGGACCTGGGCTCTTAGGTCCTGGCCAATTCATGTTCATATCTCTGGTAACCCTCATGGACTGAAATACTTCATATCTCTGCCAGCCCTGGGGAACTGGAATACTCCATATCGCTGCCAGCCCTCGGGGACTGGAATACTCTATATCGCTGCCAGCTCTCGGGGACCTGAATACTTCATATCTCTGCTAGCCTTCGAGGACCAGAATACTTCTCCAGAACCTCTTGTGTTTTCAGCACTCCCAGAGTTCTTAAAAGTTTTTGGGCTAAACCTTCTCAAAATTTCTCACAACAAAAAGGTTAAATAACAATTTGTACGAAGATTTGGTACCGGCTTTGTCAATATCCTAGTGCTCATTCAATAAAATGTGTATTCTCATGCGAATCCTTCCACATATACCATACATCTCATATTTTCGCAACATATTGATTGAAACGATTAACATCCACGCTAAACTAAATAGATTTACATCCTTCTCCACATCATTTATGCAAATCATAGCATATAATAATTTATCTCGATCCTCTCTATCACAGATAAATTATTCTTCTCACTCAAATTCATGCATATCAACAAGCTTCATTCAAGCATCAGATTAGTATCAATCAATTAGCCAAGACAATGCATGCTACCTCATATATCACATTTTTCAACATAATAGTCAGAAAATGAATGTTGATGCAAATATTATCACAATCACTTTTTATCAGACTACACACATGTTCTCATTATAGACTTATATTTCTTATACTTAACACTAGATCATCAACAAAAACGTCTTTCAAGTGATATTTCAATTTACATAAAGAGTGCAGAGATACCTCCCTTAAGTTATCAAATACTCGAAAAGACTTGTGAGATTCCAGGTATATGTTCATCAAACCCTCGAAAAGACTTGTGAAATTCCAGGTATATGTTCAGGTCATTTCTGACCTACAGCCTCAGTCGCCCTCGGGAAGGCTATGGGGGCTGGAGCGCCCTGGACAACCATCACCTTCTCCCTGGATCGTGTTATTATAACATTCAGTTGTTCAGTAGTCAATACCAGCAATTCTGAACCTGTAGCTGCTGGAGGTATCTTCCTGCTAGGTCCACTCCCGAGGGCTCCAGACATGTCACCCTCAGTAGGGATAGGAGTGTCTAGAGTCTCTTCCCTCAGATTCTGGACTTCTATTGGTGTAAGGGGCGAATTTTCCCCTGAAGGAACGAATGCAAGTCATTTTCCCGAACTTTCAACCAAATTCTTCGGAGGGGGAGGGAGGAAAATAGGTAGTGGAGTTCTTCCTCCCACTGGAATTCCAAATTCAGGTCGTATAGGGGAGGAAAATATATTCTTTCCCTCTTTAGTAGTTCGTCTAACAAGCTCATGTTCACCTCCAATAGTTAGGAAATAAATCTCACGTCTTAGATCTAGTTTCCCACAGACGGCGCCAGTTGATGCGTCGAAAAAGAACACTTACAGATGTCAATCGTTCTTTTACGAGCACTGCTAATCACAGATTTGAATCACGTGTTTATCCTTGGTAATCCTCACGAAAATCTCCTTGAGCATCCCAAAATAACCTGCAAAAGTACGCCGGAGGGGGGCTCCGGCGTATAAGCTCCGACGCTCAAGTCAGATTCAATCGTAGGCGAAATCAATGAGGAATTCCCCTGTATGTTTAGGGAAATTCCGGCGACTATCGTGGAGTTTCTCCTCCAATCAATGTATATTTCGTGTAAAAGTATGTAAAGTATGTATCTGTTAAAGAACTTAATTAAGAATATGGAAATAACCTTGTTTATATACCTGGCCCCTCTCTGCGGAGAGGGGAAGACTTATTCTCCCTGTATTCTGGGCATATCCCTAGAAATCCGGCCTCAAATCCCTAAGGACTCGGCTTATCTCCCTGAAGACTCGGTTCTTCAGCTTATCGGCTCCCATTTTAGTGGGTTTGAACTATTCATTTGACTTGGCTAAGGAAGATGGACTATACGTTCCATATTTGGGCTGGATCCTTCCAGGCCCCAGGGCTATTAACTTCTCCAAATATGGGCCAAAGGCCCAATCACCCTGATTTCTCTGATTTCCCTGCTTAAGCCCAGGGGTGTATTAATCCTGTTTCTTCAATATATTGACCTAATCACAACTATCATAATTTATCCCGTTTCCACGTGTCGACTTCTCCGAGATTGACATATTTATCTACATCATTTATCATTATTAATGTTTTAAGCATTAAACATTGGCTTGCCACTCTCATTTAACTAAAATATATTTTTTCTGTAATATATATATATATATATATTATATTTTTTTTAAAACTATATTATCTCAAATATAAAAATTATATAGAAATAATAATTCTAATAACCAAATGAAAATTCAGAAGTGAAAAAATAAGTTGTCGCCACTGTTATTTCCGGTCTTTCCTTCGTCTAACCAATTCATCCCCATATTTAGATGGAGTTAGGTATCAATTACGTCCATTTCAAATCTTCCTATATACTCCAAAACAAAATAACTTGATTGAATCAATATAAACAATTTGCATCATCAATTTCAAATCTTCCCATATACTCCAAAATAAAATAACTTGATTCAAGCAATAAAAACAATTTGCATCATCAAATGTTAAAGGGTCTTACCTATGAAAGAATATTGTTAGTAACAAAATCAAGAAATCATGCAAAAACATCACGCAATGCATATAAATCAGAAGCTAACACATAAAAGCACGATAGTCTTAGCTCTATGTCAAAGGAAAGAGCTTAATTTTGATATTAAGTTAATTAGCATCAAGAAAATAAGGATCAATTAACACAACACATTATTGTTATTTAGCACTTAATTGATTGACTCGAAAAAAGTTTAAATAGGTTCTCACATTCACTTGTTACTAAGTATTAGCAATTTAGTTGGTTGAGAAACAATCCTACAAAATTCATTTGAAAACATGTTCTATATATAGGCAAAAGAAAGACATGTTCAACGAAATAAGAGTCAAACGTCCGGACAAGATCAAATCCCATCTCATATAATTAAATGACTAATATTTTGGGAGTTAATTTAATGCATTAATTCTGAAATATGAGCACATAAATTGAGAGAAATTATATGTCAACTTCTGGAGAATGAAGATATTCTGGCATTCCACTATCACCAACATCATTTGGGGTTTGAAAGAATTTTTTTGACAAGCTAACCCCTTCATCTTTGTTGTGTGGATATTTATCAAGGTACCTAGGATGGCCATCAAAGGAGCCCAAAAAAGAAGTGTGAGGAAACAGGATCAGTTTTAAAACAAAAAAAATATTATTTTTGAGAATTGAGGTGGGGGAAAAATTTAGCCTCATCATTTTCAGACGTTACATGCATGCCATTAACCTCATCGGAATAGGATCTTGAACTCAATTTTTCACCATTTTCACCTCCACACTTAAAATTTGCAAACAAAGATGTAGGAGCTCTGATCTAAACAGCAGACAATAGAACAACTCAGTTTATTCTAGTGTTTAGACTATTGCATGGTCCCAATCAATTTTCATAATAACAAAGACAACAAATATATTTTCTGAATCATTGATATGCTACTGTCTTAATTCCATATATAAAAAATTTGACGCTTACAACAAAAATAACAACTAAGCATTTATATAACTATGTTATATGGAACATATATGACCATAATGTCGGTCGCAACACGTGACTCCTGCTGTCACAGGCCAAGTGGTTGTTTACAATATAATTTCTGAATAATCTCTCCTAACAGACTACTCGACTATATATATACAACTGCCAACAAACATGAAATAAGAAACAGCAGTCAATAGAACAACTCAATTTACTGTATGGTCCCAATCAATTTTCATAATAACAAAGACTAAAAATATATTTTCTCTTTAGCATTACCTGCTTGAGCAAAATTAGCTAACCCCCTGATTCTATAGTTTCAACTTCCATTTCTGGCAATCTAACTTCAATTTCCCTCTTATGAGCCAACCCCTTGATTCTATAGTTTCGAGAATATAAATTATCCTACCAAAGTTTTACAGAAGAGCATATAGATAACTCAAATATATTTAAAGAATTATCAATAAACTTTAATTTTCTGTTAGAATTTGTTATGTCCCAATGCTCATCTAGTTATTTTTCACACTCTCAAGAGCCTCACTCGCCATTTAATCCTCTATTAGCCACTCAAAATTAATTCTTCCAGATTTATATATAACTATCTCATTTATTAATCAAGGCATTTCTTATGCATATTGTTGTACTCTCCTTACCTTAAATAAAATTATTTTGTCTTTTCAAAAAATAAATTGTATTCCTTCATGTTCGTAGACGAAGCATCAACAAAAGCTCTTAGAGAAGATAATGGATACTACCCCTTACAATTATTACTTAAAATCAACACTCAATTTTACAAAAGCTTTATTAGCCAAACAAAGAAGACAAGAAAAAACTTTAAAATGAAGCTTGGTGAACCTAATTCAAATGCTTTCAGAATTGAAACAACAAATTAAGACGATGAAGATTAGAGCTGGCAAGGTTCACTTATTCTACTTGGCTTTGTAGTCCTGATGTTTGCAAACCGATCTAACTTTTAGGTTTAGAAAAGATGGCCAAAACTATCATATAAGAATTTTGTGTGAATACTTAATTATTCTTAATAACCATTCGATCATTAGACAACAAAATACCAAATGTAATAAGACAATCAAATATTATCTCATAAATTGCAAGAAAATAAAGACATCAGGGCTTAGACAACAAAATACCAAAAGTAATAAGACAAGCAAATATTACCTCATAGCTTGCAACAAAATAAAAACATTAGCTTCCATCCTTCTGAAGCATCCCTGTCAGGAACAAAGCATAAAAGTGATTAATTTTTTAAAACGTCTCTCCACCATGTAAAAGTAAGTATGTTTTAACTATGAATAAAGTAGCAATAATATGTTTTTGTGTAACACATTAATAATTATGCTTAACACAATGCGAATATGTTAAAACTGATGAAAAAGAAGCATAAGTTTTGAATCACAACCGGTCTTATCTTATGGTTGTAGGCAGTTTCATACTTGACACATGCTTGTCTATTTTATTTTTATGAGACATGCAAGTATACTATCAGCCCAAGAATGGAAACTACAAAAATGAAATATAAACAACTACAATATGTTTATGAAAGAATTAGACCATTCTCTTATTACCTGAGTATCTCTAAGGTCCGCAAAAGCATGAAAAGCAACATGGTATACAATAAATTGTCTGACTACGAATCCACCACGACGATGAACATATTCACCTGCATTCCAATAAGTGAAGAAATCATTCTCAATATCCAAACCTGCATCAATTATAGAAAATATAAGATATATATGATAAAGTCCAAAAATTTGTAGCCAAAATACATAGTACGACAAATCATAGAAGCACACATATAGGTTTCCTATGGTAAATATCAGAAGTCCCATAATAGATTTTATAGAATTAACAATTAGGATTTCAAGCCGCAGCGTTAGGCCCTCACTTTTCCGGCTTCACCTCGACAGCGAGAAAATATCATTTTACGTCCTGTAACTTAGGTCTAATCCAGAATATATCCTTTAAGTTTTCACATTTTCAATTTACGTCATAGGGTGTCCAATTTACATCCTTTTCGGTCCAATTTACGTCCTTTCCACCGAAAAATTGGAAATCCGGTCAAATAGTCCAATTTATATCCTTCATGTTTGAAAATTATAAATTAATAATTAAAAAAATCTGAAAATATCATTAAAAATTAAAAAATCTAAAAATCTCATTAAAAACTTATAAATTGTGTAAAATAAATATAAAAATTCTAAAAAAAAATTTATAAATTCTACCATTCAAAAAATCTGAATATGTGTAAATTTAATTTTTATTTTCCCAAAACTTATGAAAATAAAAAAAAAAACTACAAATTAAAATTTTAAAAATGTTTAAAATAAAAAAATCCACAATTTTACAAATATCGTGAAAATGAATTTGGGACGGTTCCAAAATCGATCAAGGTATGTGAAAGTGTGTATGGATGGTATTACTAGTGTTTAAGTGAAAAACAGAACAATGTTACACTGAATGTTGAGACAAATAGTGTAACACAGACTCAAACAGAATATCAGAAAAGACAGACACAGCGGAAGACTAAAACACTAGAAATAAACTGAACACAGGTAAAACAAGACTGATGCTACACTCAATGTTAGAACACTCAATGTAACACTGACTCGATTACAGAATATCAGAATACGAATAGCAGAAGACTTGAAAGTATGAAAACACAAAGACACAGAATTAACTTTTTAACATAGATTTTAATTTAAAATCTATGCTAGCCTCATGGCGAAACTTTCACTAATAATTATGTGAATACAAATGGTGTGTGAACAAATATTCACAACGGAAATAAGACTTGATAACCTATCGAGTCTAAAGACGGCTTAAGTGTAAAAATTACACTACCAAAAACTAATCTAACTCTATGATCTATCTATCAAAGAAGTATAGAAAAGTCTATGTTGTACAGGAAGTTTGGACTCTTCGGCACAACGACATGAACATGCTAATGACAATTAATTCCTAACAAGATGAACACTAGTTTAGGACTTAAAGAATAGCACTTCGTGAAATATGTGACTCTCAGATCTGATTTGTATATCTTCATGTTGTACGAGAATCTGATGAAGAAGAAATAATAATCACGATAATGTCTAAGTAGGACGAACACTTCACATAGACATTATGTGATTACTCTTAATTCTCCATGCTGAATAATGAAGACTTCCTTGTGTATTTATAGAGGTAAAAACGAATTCTAGAAGCTTCATAATCCATATCCTATTTTTTAGGATCTCATTCCTTCTTTTTAGCCCACTCTTCATTCCAATGAATTCTAGCACCTTCCAGCCTATTCTGGACGTTTTCTAAGGCAACCGCATGATCTACATACTTCTGCAAGCTTCCAGATCCTTCCAGTCTGGAACTGTGTAGAATGTTCTAGATCTTCAACCTGCGATGTTACAACATCCAAAGCAGCATCAACTAGAAAACAGAATTTAGACTTAGACAAAATAAGAAAGGTCGAATTAAGATGTTGTTATGAATGTTAAGACATTTAAGAGTAACAACATCTACAATCTCCCCCAATTTGACCTTTCGACTACAACACACCTGATGCACATATATTTCTATATATACTCAGTATTATGTACATGCTAGAGTATTACCATCATATCCATGTACTAGTCAAGTCAACACCTATTGTAGCTTCCGGATCAAAGTAAGAAAGACCAAGAATGATTTCACATAGTCCGTGTCATAAGAGCAATGTGATCTCACTCAAAACAACAATAAGTATAAACAATATACTTATCTGAACAACATATAAACTTACAAAAATTATAAGTTAAATCAGAGCATATATGAATATGTACTAGATCAAACTAAGACTTATGTATGACTCAATAAAATAAAATTAGAGCAATAATGAAGAAAAGAAAAACAAACAGAGCAAAGACTAAAAATAAAAAACAGAGCAAAACATGTGAAAAACAACAATATCTAACAAAGACTTAAACAATAAGCAGTAAGCAACTGAGAAAAAAGAAGTGTACTTCTAAATTATATTATTATCAAAGCAAACAATTTAAGCAGTAAGCAGTAAGCACATGATAATTAAAGAGAGGTGTACTTCTATATTATCCTCAAAGCAAACAATTTAAGCAAATTGAATAATAAGGCAAGTTAGAAAAACAAAACAGACAACAACTAATATAAACATAAACAACATGCAGTAAGCAAATGCTAATAAGTATGAAAACAATTTAAGCATGAAGCAGTAAACTATTATCATCAATGCAAACAAATTAAGCAAGTTGAATAAAAGACAACCTATCAACTAGGAAGTAAAAAACAGAATTTGTAAATCAACTTAAACACAATAACAACAATGAATAAGATCAAGGGAAGTATAAAATGCACAAATACTTGAGAAACTAAACAAGTGACATATATTGTTGTATCAACAGCTGCAGCATCATGTTCCTGCACATTATCACTTATAATGTTCAGCCCTCCCCCTGTCTTGTATCAACCTATTCAATTGTTATCATAACCTGTTTAGATGTCATAAAGAACATCCATATACGTTCGTCAGCATCAACAACCTGAACCTCCTCCCCTTCAACAAAAGTGCACGTTGTAGCAAAGTGAACTACAACATCTAGTTCAGCAGTCACTTCATCAATAGCATCAGGTACACAATCAACTTCATCAGGTACACAATCAACTTCTGGTACATCTTCATGGAGCTCTTCACTTCGAATCTCAGAAGTTGATGGTGTTTCTCCCCCTGTGGTAGTAGAAAGCGTCTATAACCACTGGACTTTAAGGAACTGAAGGCCATCAATAGAGTCTTGTAAACGTTTTAGTTGAAGTAAAATAAAAGATTCAGAAAATATTTGACCAATGTGACCACCAATGTGTTTCACATTCGGTGTAGCATTTCTCTGTTCAGGTCTTGCTGGAGCCGGTCTAGCTGGAATAAGAGCATCTCTGTGATCAGAACCATCTGAATTTTACAAGGGCAAATCAACAATCCTTTCACCAAGTAACAGATCAGGTGAGATAGTCATCAAGGGTACCTTGCCTCAAATAACCTCAGTTTCCTTAGGTTTAAAAATTCATGCCTCGTAAGGTATGAACATATCAGCAAATGATAAGGTAAAATCCCTTTATAATAAATATCACAATAAACTGCACGTGGTGAAAATAATTAAATCCAGATTGAAATTCTTGAACACAATCATCTTATACAACAATATAGCTTGATCCTAATTCACCTTAGTGGAATTTGTATAGGGTATCCAATTGTAGACAATCAATTTATGGAGTACAAAGTATAGAGATGTGAGATCTTTAACAAGCATAATATTTTTCGACCTAGTTAATCTACCCTCAGTTATAGAAGTAGCAACCAAGTTTCAAATCAAGTTCATATTAATCAATCACATGCTCTATCTCTAAGAAGTCATCAATCAATTTCGGAGTAAATGAAACTGATCTCCCCCTAAATTGTACATTCCCATATCATTTAGATCTACGTCTACCCGTACTCTTCCTAAGACAAGCATAAAGTCCATATACCCAGTCAAACACAAAAAGTATCACTCAAAGTTACAGCTTTCAACAATTTCCTTTCAAAAATTGTATCAACCATTTACTCTCAAAATCAGCAATGTTAATTCTCTTTTCTATTAACAACTTTCATCTGGACAGTTTAGTTATTTTAGCAACTAACCTATCAGTCTAAAAATTATTATCAAGATCAGAAATACCTCCTTTAGAATTTGTTTCCTCAGCTGATTTAGAGTCTTTACTACTTCTCTTCTCAGAATCATCACTTCTACTGTCATCATGGTCTGGTGTTGCAACACTTGCTTCAGCATTTGATGCAGCATTCTTCCTCAGAGTCTTCTTAATCTCACGCACAGTGGAATTATCTTCTGGATCAGAATTTTCAATTCCTTTGGGCAAGTCTTGTTCCGTAGCAACTATCTTTCCCTTTGGAACATACTTCATTTTGACTTGTTTCTCAGTAACCACATTTTCTTCCTCCGATTAAGAAAAAAACTTAAATCGGTTCATCAACAACACTACTTTCTTTCTTCTTTCTCCTCAGTGAGTTAGAGTAATCAACTCGTAAACACATAGCAGAATCTCCTTCGTTGAACATGGCTCCTCTTTCTCTTTTCTTTTCCAACATTCTTCCCAAATGCAATCTATTAAGATTCATCAGTATTAGAAAGATAAGAGTTAGTTTAACCTGAGTTAGCATTAGCGTCGGCCTCCTTCATTTGAGCGTCCTCAAAATCGGATGTCTCAGCATTTGCTGACTCATTCTGCTCAGCAACAGGAAAATCATCAATTTCCTTTTCAATCTCCCCCATAGAGGAAGCACTCGAGGCAATTGCCTCTGTTTCAGTATTAGGACTTGGAAATTGGGGCTTTTATGAGGTGAACGAACCAAGTGTAGTGGTGAGTTTTTGGGTTTTCAGTAATGAGAAATGTCAATGGACATATTTCCAACAGTAAGAATAAGTAGATTCTCATAATGTGAACAGTTTTAGAATGGGTGTAACTGGAGTTGTTTGGGTAAGTGTTTCAGCTTTTCTTGTAGCAGTTGGTGAGTTTTGGTGTAAAGCGACCATGAAAGCGAAACTATTAAGATTGGAGAGAGATGGAGATGACGGTTTCGTGGGAGTTTGAGTGTGGTGAGGTGGTTTCTTTGTTTCCTGTCATTAAAGCACTAAGAAATCGAAAAGATAATTACAATAACCGAGACAAACAAGGCTTTAGCAAATCTTAAAATGCAATACTCAAATCACTCGAAAAAATGCAATGCTTAGTATATCATGTTATGAGAATTATATAGGAGAGAATGCATAGTTGGAAGTAATACGTATAAAAAATAAGAACTAACTAAGGAAGATTAATTCTAGAAGAAATTCGATAATACTCCATAAACTTAGCCACAAAAATAGATCATGGGTAAGTAGTGGGTAAAATCATAATTAAATAATTAATTAAATTAAGAACATTCTAGAATATTAAACATTTAAATGTGTATAACCTGAAAATAAAACAAGGATGTGGGTTAGTATAATCAGGAATAAATAAAATAAATTTCCACAAATAATCAAATAATTACTACTTATAAAAATATAATCGAATCATCTAATGCTATGCTCAAAACTGTTACATACACCTCAACACGGTTTTTACATGAATTTACTTCATTTGTGTTGCACCATTTTTTCTTTTCTTTTCGTGTTGTAGCACCTAGTTCATATTGATCCATTTTTCTAGAAGAGTGCATCGTAGTAGCGAACTCCGTGCCCCATAATTACTCAATGGATTATGAACATGTTGATGTATTTTATTAATCACCTTTTGAAAAGAAGGCATCGTAGTAGTCAACTCTGTGCTCCATAGTTACTCAGTGATTAACTACATCTTTTAGTATGCTAACAACATTCTATTTATATGCATTTGAGAGGTGTAAGACATGTTTATTTTTGCACAACAAATTTTAGATTCAAGAATATTTTACAAAGGAATTATTCAACGAAAATAGGAAATAAATTAAATCTATAACAACTATACAACCTTATGATGTTGTCCCAAATGCTACAACATTTGTAACACCATCCATCTAGGATTATTCAAATACTACACATACCAAGAGATTTTCTCAAAGATAAGAATGTCTCAAGGTCAAAACCATAGTAAATATATCATCATTATGATTTTCAGTAGGTACGTATTCCAACTTTACTATGTTCTTCTCCACTAAATCTCTCATAAAATAATTCCTAATGCAAATGTGTTTAGTGAGTGAGTGTTGTACTGAATTTTTAAAAATGTTTATGCACTCGTATTATCATAGAAAATTGTAAGGATATCAATTCAATTCCATAGTCATGAAATATCTTGTTTAACAACAAGACTGTTTCCCATGTAGAAACATATACCCTCTACTCTTACTCTTTATGTCGTCTATATCTCATGTTCAATCCGCATCACTGTATCCAATCAAAGTGTTGTTGGTGTCCTCAGTATACCAAATCCCAAGTTCACTTGTACCTACATCATACTTGATAATTCTTTTCAAAATATTCAGGTGAGATTCCTTTGGATAATATTGGTAACTAGCACAAACAAAAACACTGTACATTATATCTGGTCTAACAGAGGTTAGATAAAGTAAAACTTCTTATCATAGATCTATACAATGTTGGATCAACATCCTTTCCAACATTGTCTTTGCAAAGTTTCAAAGTAGATCTCATAGAAGTTTTCATTACTTTTTAACTTTCAAAATCAAACCTTTTAACCAAGTTCTCAGCATACTTACCTTGAGAGAAAAATATATCATCCTTACATTGCTTGATTTGAAGACCTACTCAAATGTTGCAGTCATTGTTTTAACAAATTGGTTAACATTTTATCACAAGTTAAACCAAACACAATGTCATCAACAAATATTTGAGCAATAAGTAAATCTTCTCCAGTGTGCTTAATGAACAAAGTTATATCAGTTTCTCCTCTAACAAAACGATCGGGGTATTGTGGATCTTCAAATCCTTTAAGTTGTTAAATATATGCTTCTTCATTCAAAATGTCATTTAGAAATGCAGCTTATACATCCATTTGATGAAGTTTAATGTCAATAAAACATGCAATTGCTAGCAATAATCTAATAGATTCTATCCTAGCAACAAGTGCAAAAGTTTCATCAAAATTAATAACTTCAACTTGAGTGTATGTTTGTGCAACTAACCTAACTGTGTTCCTATCAATGTTACCAAACTCATAAGAAAATGTTTCGTTAACATTTTTAGGTTTAATTTCAGAATAGTAACACTCTGCATTCACAACATTGCAAATAGAAGACATGCATATTGTTCTTACCACATCTACCTTATTGATCTAACGTTTCCTCTTGTTTGCACTCCAACTGTAGCATCACCTATGATCCGGTCAGATGGATGACTTTTGTCAATTCTTGAAGAAGGATTCCTTTTGGGAACATACTGACTGTTCTGTGAATTTCCAACTGACTGTTCTGTAGATGTTGCTCCAGATGTTGTAACATTAGGTGCAACATTTTCAGATTTCAGTGTATTCTCAGGATTGTCAGTCACTTGTGATACATCTTCTTCAGCTTTCTCATCTGTAAGACCTTAATCATCATCAAACACAATATTAACAGATTCTTGAATAGCGTTAGTCCTAAGGTTATAAACTCTATAAGCTTTACTATTTCTAGAATAGCCTAAAAAGAAACCTTACACTTTTAGAATCAAACTTATTAAGTTGATTCATATCATTCAGAATATAACAAACACAACCAAATACATGAAAATATTTCACATTTGATTTTCTGTTGTTCAAAATCTCATAAGGTGTTTGATTAAAACCAAATCGAATATAAACTCTATTAATGATATGGCATGCAGTATTCAATGCTTCAACCCAAAATCTCTTATCAAGACTTTTAGATGTAAGCATGACTCTTGCCATTTCTTGTAGATTTATATTCTATCTGACAGCAAAGACATAAGACCAATTAAATCCATGTGCAACAATTCGAAACATTGATGTGTAGAACAATGTGACAGCATTTTATGTAACACTCTTACCTGCTTACCTTTTTGGCATGGTCCACATACAGTAGTACTCTAAAACTTCAATTTTGGTAATCCTTTAGCTGCATCTGATCTGATTAGTCTCTTCACTGATGTATAATATATGCATGTCCCAATTTTTGATGCAATAAAACATTTTCATCATTCTTTGACAAATTACACACATTTGTTCCAATGAGATAACAATTATCTACTGTCCTAGACAATCTTCATCTTTATTAAGAACATACACATGATTCTTTGTCAAATTTTACATGCAAATTATCATCACAAAGTTGACTAATATTAATCAAATCAGCAAGCAAGCCATCAAAATGTAAAACATTTTTAAGCTCAGGAAAACCATCAACATTCAAAGTTCATTTTCCTATAATCTGTCCTTTCGAACAATCACCATATGTAACATTACCATCATTCAAGGTCACATAATTAGATAAGTAGTCAATTTATCCTGTCATATGTCTAGAACAACCAATATCAAAATACCATTGACCAAGTAAACATGCTTTCAAAGAGGTGTGAACAACATTACAGGTAACTTTTGGTTTCCATGCAGATTTCAAAAAATGTTTCATAGAATGTGACATCTTTTTAGGTAACATTTTCTCATATCTCAGATCATCAACCAATTTCATGCAGTAAGGAAATATATGATCAATTATCGAACAATAATGACATACAAACTTCTTTTCAATATTTTTGACTTTGTGAGAATCTGTTTGTGCAGATGTTACAACAAATGTTTTAACATTTGCCTTCACAAATTTCACAGTATCTTCAAAAATTTTATAAATAGAAGCAGTTTAACCATCATAACGTATACCACAATTATCAGATTTACCAATAGCTATAACATTAATCATATCAGAAGCACTCATAGAAAATTTTATAAAACTTAAAGTAGAGGTGATCAATTTCTCCTTCAGTTTACAAACTTAAAAAATCTCTTCTAGTATGTATGACCTCTAGCTTGGTAATTGTCTCTTTCAGATTCTCATTCTCTTTGTTCAAAGAATTAAGAGTGAGTTTATGTGAGTTACAATCATCTAACAACTTTTGGTATTTAGAATCATCCATCCTTATGCCTGCATCATCAACAAACCCATTAAAACAATTCAAATCTGGGTGACTCTGTTTTGATGTTACCATAAATGTTATGACATTAGGTGCAACATCAGAATCTGTATCATCCAGATCATCATCTAAAGAATTATCATAATCAATCTCGGTATGAAAAGTGAATTCAACATCTTTTGATTCATCAAATTCATCATCTGATTCATCATTTAAGGTAGTACTAAAATTCAGTTTTTGCTTAAGTCTAATATTGGCACATTAATTTTCATAATGGTCATATTCAAAACATGCATTGAACTGATTTTCTATATTAAAGATCATACCTTGGTTTACCTTCACTTTTTGATAACCTTGGTTTAAATTGACTTTTCCTTCTTTCTGGTGGATGTATTGATGTGTTGATTTGGATCTTTAGTACATCATAACTTGTAAGTACACAGTCCTCCAAGCACATTCATCTTTCGACTTGATATACATGCACAACTTAGGCTTTAAAATATGGATAATATGTTCGGGTGCCTAAGTGCAGTGAATATGTGATGTGTTTCCATTGCTAACATAAACTAAAACACACTTAAAACAAGGATCTAAACCTAGTGTCGTCATGTATTGGCTCTGATACCAACTGAAAGTGTGTATGGATGGTATTACTAGTGTTTAAGTGAAAAACAGAACAATGTTACACTGAATGTTGAGACAAATAGTGTAACACAGACTCAAACAGAATATCAGAAAAGACAGACACAGCGGAAGACTAAAACACTAGAAATAAACTAAACACAAGTAAAACAAGACTGATGCTACACTCAATGTTAGAACACTCAATGTAACACTGACTCGATTACAGAATATCAGAATACGAATAGCAGAAGACTTGAAAGTATGAAAACACAAAGACACATAATTAACTTTTTAACATAGATTTTAATTTAAAATCTATGCGAGCCTCATGACGAAACTTTCACTAATAATTATGTGAATACAAATGGTGTGTGAACAAATATTCACAACGGAAATAAGACTTGATAACCTATCGAGTCTAAAGACGGCTTAAGTGTAAAAATTACACTACCAAAAACTAATCTAACTCTATGATCTATCTATCAAAGAAGTATAGAAAAGTCTATGTTGTACAGGAAGTTTGGACTCTTCGGCACAACGACATGAACATGCTAATGACAATTAATTCCTAACAGGATGAACACTAGTTTAGGACTTAAAGAATAGCACTTCGTGAAATATGTGACTCTCGGATCTGATTTGTATATCTTCATGTTGTACGAGAATCTGATGAAGAAGAAATAATAAACACGATAATGTCTAAGTAGGATGAACACTTCACATAGACATTATGTGATTACTCTTAATTCTCCATGCTGAATAATGAAGACTTCCTTGTGTATTTATAGAGGTAAAAACGAATTCTAGAAGCTTCATAATCCACATCCTATTTTTTAGGATCTCATTCCTTCTTTTTAGCCCACTCTTCATTCCAATGAATTCTAGCACCTTCCAGCCTATTCTGGACGTTTTCTAAGGCAACCGCATGATCTACATACTTCTGCAAGCTTCCAGATCCTTCCAGTCTGGAACTGTGTAGAATGTTCTAGATCTTCAACCTGCGATGTTACAACATCCAAAGCAGCATCAACTAGAAAACAGAATTTAGACTTAGACAAAATAAGAAAGGTCGAATTAAGATGTTGTTATGAATGTTAAGACATTTAAGAGTAACAACATCTACAGTATGGAACTTCCACTCAACCTCGACGGTGAGTTGGAAAATTTCGTGGGACCCAAAATTTTTAGGAGTTCGAGCAAAACTTTAATGGTAAACTTGTCTACATCAAGTCTGGTTTTTAATGAAATGTTAATAATTTTTATTATTCTTATTAGATTTTAAGAATTAGTAATTTTAATCTACACATTTTTAATAAATTAATGAGATTTTTAGATTTTTTAGAAATTTTAATGAGATTTTGAATTTCTTAATCTTTAAATTACACATTTTCCATTCTTTGTATTGTAGAATTTTTTTATTTTTTTTTTGTATTTTTAAAATTTTAGAATTTTTTATTTTACACATTTTATAATTTGTAATGATATTTTACGAAATTTTAGTGATATATTTTGAATTTTATTTTACACATTTTATATTTTTTTAATTTTAAGGAGATTTTTGGATTTTTAATGATACTTTAAGATTTTTTAGATTTTTAATGGGATTTTTAGAAAATTTTAATTTTTAAGCTTAAAGGACGTAAATTGGACTATTTGGCCGAAATCCCAATTTATTCCTCACATTCCGGTGGAAATGACGTAAATTGGACCAAAAAGGACGTAAATCGAAAAAGTAAAAACTTGAAGGATATAAATTGGATTAGGCCTAAGTTACCGGACGTAAAATGAAATTTTCTCCCTCGACAGCCTTTGCTCCATCACCTTTTCACCCTCTACGTGGTCTGCTCCTGTCACTCCAACACTGTCTTCTTTTACCGTCTCCGATTCACCACACTCAAGCAACCTGTCGTAATCAGTAATTTAGTTTCCAATTTTTTATAGCCCAACAACTGAATTATCCTAAGTTAGATCGTCAATTGAGCTCTCAATTTGTTTCTCTTTCAAATTCTCCGTTTGTAGAAGCCTTGAGGCCATAAACTATAATTAGTTCAGGCCTCTCCCGTGTACAATTTTCTTATGCGAAAGAATGCATTTTTTTAATAAAATGCCATAATTACTGTGAATATGAATCAATGAATCGAGTTATCGTAAATTATGCATAATAATCAATTGAATCTGAGAGAGGAATTCATTTTGTACTATCCTGCAATTCACTTTCCTCCTTGAATTGATAGCTTCTTGGTGGAACACTTTTCTGATACAATGCTCTAGATTTCTCATTTTACTGAACAAAAAATACACCATAAACAGATATCAAACACCAGCCAGATGTACCACAATCGATAATTGAATAACAATTATATAACTTCTAGATATGTGTTTTATAGATTTGATGTTATTCGATATTTTATCAGTAAGTTGAATGATTCAGTGACAGTGTTCTGTTGTAGAAAATCAATTTGTGTTGAAATCATAAAATAGAAATACAATATCATGCAACCAATTCAAAGTAATAAATAAACTATTTCCCAAAAACCTAGTTGCTGAACACGATGATACACACAATTTTTCACTCAATAAGAACAGAGAAATTCAACTAAAAATATTCCAGGAAAATCCAAACAAATGGCTCCAAATTGCACGATGCCCATGCATGGAGAAAATTGCATTGCAATGCAACGCAAATATATTTATCATACCAAAACTATAAGTATAAAAATGAAGAAGCAAACCTGTTTCTCTCTTGAGCCTTTCAATTTCCTCTTCCAGGTGCGTAACCTTTGTACGTCCTCTTGCAGACCAAATCACATTGCACATGTCAACATCAAATAATTAAACATAAAAAACACATGATGCTAATGGGCATTCCACTGCTATTGATGTAAATCAAAATAACAATCAATAAAGAAAAAGAGGAGAAGAAGATAGCCATCTTGGTGGTTGAGTAAGGCTTGGCTTTTGGGAACAGCTTTAGCAAACCAAAACATCATGCATTCTAAACCTCCAATAAAGTGAAAACCACAAGAATCAGAACACCTCCTTCATAATAAACCCATATCAAATTTAAAAAAGAAAAAAGACAAAATAAATTCAAGATTAATTACCCCCAACAAGCTTGGCTGTTTTACATGACGGGAACATCACGTCAACCACCGTATCCATCCGCGGCAAGCGCTAAAAATCAGAACCCAGAAACCCTTAATTCGCGAAAAAGGAGTCCGATACGTTTTGAAAAAAAATCAAGAGTTCAAAGCCTTTTGTTTTGGGTCTTACTATCGGGTAACGCTTCAGTTCCCGCAATACACACTGAATTAAACCCATGGAAACGTTACTGATAAAACATAAATGCTCCATTGTGACACATGGCTGAAGCAGAATTTGCCTCAAAGGACACGTGGATAGGAGAGTCTCTCCTCCTTTTATATATAAAGATTATCATCACCAATATTATTAAATTATATATATTTTCCTTATTTAATCACTACAAGAAAATAATTAATTAGCTAGGGAATATTTTATAGGTAATAATTCCAATTTCGTAGGCATTTATATTTACCTACGGAATACCAACGAAAACCATTCGTATGGAATTTGGTTGCCCACGAAAATTTAATCCGTAGGCAATTACCTACCACATTTTCGTAGCAAATCCATAACATTTCGGTAGGTAATATGATTACCATAATAAATGAAATTCTGTAGGTAAATATCATGCTACGAAACATTTCGTTGGTAATTCCGTAGTTAAATTTGGCAATAAACATTTCGGTGGAAAAAAAATTAATATATATTTTTTAAATTTTTTATTACTCCCTCCGTTCCATGATTATCTTCACATGTGAAGTGGCACGCGGAATAAGAAAAGTGAATTTAGTGGGGATTTTGAGGGGTAATTTTGTAAACCTTTATGTATAAAATAAAGAATTGAGTTGACTTTTGGGTATGTGTGGAGAAAAAGTAATGGCATTTGTGTAAATTTGAGGATTTTGTGAGGGTGGAGTATATAAAGGGTTTTCCATTTTAAGGGTGTGAAAGTAATTGTGGGACGTCTTAAAAAGGAAAGTGTGAAAGTAATTACGGGACGGAGGGAGTAATAAATTATTTTTTTATCCTTAGCCTACAAAATAAATTCATTCAAAATTGGACCAGCCGTTTCAACCGGTCCAACCATGAATCGATCATAAAACCGATTCAAAAATTGTTAAAATATATAAACATTTTAAAAATACAAATTTAGGTGCAAATTAGGCCCCTTTTATAATGTTTTTCTCTCATGTTTTCTGTACTCCTTATTCGATGCGGGACAAAAAATTTAGAGAAAATGGGAGCTTTGGTCCCACCAACCACGCACCCTCAAATTTTTTGTCCCATGACTTTCACATTTAGTCCCAATAGGTTAAATTTTATCACATTTAGTTCCAGTATTGTGTAAATTTTATAATTTCGTCCCAGCCCCGTTAAGTTTTAACGGACAGACTCACGTGCCCATCACGTGGCCGTCAGTCGTTACTTTTCACTCCAACCAACGTCAACACTTAACAAAAATCACAAATCGTGCCGGAACCCTATATCCTGCAAAAAAATCCCCAAACTCAAAATACCAAAATTCCCAAATTCCAAACAACGAATTCGTGAAGGAAATGATAAATCACCGCCGTGAAGGAGGGATTGGAGAAAAGTTCATCATCGATGAAGAAGAGTAACGTCGTGATAGAAGGGGATTTGGAGGCGAAGAAAGAAGGGGAGATGACCGGCAGCGATTCTAACACGCAGCGCCGGCGGTGGCTCGGCAGCTAACAAGGCACCCGTTGGAGAACGCCTGGACATTCTATTTCGATAATCCTTCGGCGAAATCCAGACAGGACGCGTGGGGAAGCTCCATTCGTCATGTTTATACCTTCTCTTTCGTGGAAGACTTCTGGAGGTAATTAATTAGGTTTTAAATTGGCGCTATAATTTCAATTTAGTGTTTTGTGATTGAGAGTATTTTTGAAATTTCATGTGTGAAAATCGGAATGAAGAAATTGCTGAATATTTTGCCAAATTTTGTCAATAAAATTTGTTTGCGATTTTGGTACATTGTTAAATCGCCATATCTGTGTCTATTAACTATACATATATGTAGTTTAGTAATCTTTGATGAATAGCAGGGTGTTGAGGATTGCCAACGAGGAGAAGAGAGCGGCAAAAGCCGCTAAGAAGAAGGCTGAGGCCATTGAGAGACAGGCCGCCGAACAAGAATTCAGCCAAATGTTGGTACGTGAAATTGCATTTCTGCCCTTGGGGCTGTTTTCTTTACCTTTTGTTGTGGTTTCTTTGTATAATGCTCCTGCCATTTACCCCTTTTCATGATACAATTTACATTTACTTTGTTGTGTTTTTATGATTTTTTCGTAATGATTGTTGATATGAGAGAGCTGTTTGAGACTCACTTTTCTGACAGAACTATATGAGGCCATTATGGCCAAGTTTGGAATGAAAGTTTGCCATTCTGCAATGAGAAAGAAATCATTTTATAATCTAGAACAATTAACAATATGTTATGATGCTTGTGCAAAACTATGTTAAATGCAGATGTAAGAAGGAATGAAGCATATGTGTAATTGGGGCAATATTTGGTGGTTATGTTGGGAGTTTCTTGTGAACAATTTTGGAACATATGTTTCTGGAAGATTAGCAAATTCTCCAGATTCTATTAGCTATTTCAGTGTGAAAGATTCAAATATCATATATTAGTACTCCAGTTATTAACTAATTTTTGTTTTGAGTTATACAACATGGTGTGTGTTGTGTTAATCGTTTTTTAAATGTAATTTTCGCATATGCTTTGATATGGAGCCCAATGTGGGGTTTTTTTAATGGCAAGTACAAGTGTTTTAATTCAACTCGCTTGTTTGGTGAAACAGATGAAAGAAAGAGCAGAGAAGCTTGAATATTGGAGGATGAGAGAGAAGAAATTCGAGCAGAAAAAGAAAGAGAAGATCGAGTAAGCTTTTGCGTAGACAAAGTTGTGTGTGGGTTTATGAATCTGAGGTAGAGAAGAAGGCATTTTTTAATGACATCATTTTCCACAATGGCATTCCACATTTTTCATCTTGAATGTGGATCGGAGGATGTGGACATAATTTATTGGGTTTTTTGTTTTTGTGTGGTTTGGGTGTAGATGAAGCACAATAATGAGGTTGGAGAGTGTATATATAGATGTAGAAAAATTTCCCTCCTTTTTTGCACCAATTTTTCCTCCAATTGTGTTAGTGGGTGTTTGGAAACACTAGAAGGTGCTTAAAATCACTTTTTTTTTCAAATAGAATCACTTTTGAAGTGTTTGCAAACACAATCAAGTGATTAAGTTAATTTGTTAAAAATGATTTTGGTGAAGCACCTCTCCACCTACTTCTAATAGCTTCTATGTGCTTCTCATCATTATAATAATCAATTTTACAATTTTACCCTCCCAATTTAAATAATATTTCATCTTTACACATTACCTATCTAAATGCAATAAGGGTGTTTTTTGTAAATTTATAAAAAAAAAGTGATTTGTTTTGTAAACACCCACAACATATACACAATTGATTTAAAGTGCTTAATTATAAAACACTATCAACTTTCAATTTTATTGTAAAAATCAATTTTAATCACTTTGAATCAATCACTATAGTTTGCAAACACACCCTTAGTATCCAATGTTGGCGCCAATTTTCGCTCTCCAAAATGGAAGAAATATTAACGGGACCAAAAACGCTAACAGCTGACTGACGGCTAACTAGCGGTGGGACCAAATGTGATAAAATTTAACCTATTGGGACTAAATGTGAAAGTCATGGGACCAAAAATTTGAGGGTGCGTGGTTGGTGGGACCAAAACGACAATTTTCTCAAAAATTTATGTTTGTTGGTTACTAACTTATTAATACTACTACTTTTATATTGTTTTTTCTCTTATGTTTTTTCTACTCTTTCGATGTGGGACATAATAAAGTTCATATGTTTATTTGCTATAACACTATTGCTTTTCTAAGTTCCTAGCTAATTTTGTAGGTAATACAATTAGATAATTTATACATATAAATAGCTAGGAAAATTTTCGTAGGTAATTAAATAAACAAATCACCTACAATTATTTTGGTAGGGAAATGCTATTTTGCCTACGAATTATTTTGTAGGTAAATCAATATTTTCTAAGTTCCTAGCTAATTTTGTAGGCAATACAATTAGACAATTTATACATATAAATAGCTAGAAAAAATTTCGTAGGTAAATAAATAAACAAATCACCTACAATCATTTTGATAGGGAAATGCTATTTTGTCTACGGATTATTTTGTAGGTAAATCATTATTTTTTTTAAGTTCCTAGCTAATTTTTTAGGTAATACAATTAGATAATTTATTCATATAAATAGCTAGGAAAATTTTCGTAGGCAAATAAATAAACAAATCACCTACAATCATTTTGGTAGGGAAATGCTATTTTGCCTACGGATTATTTTGTAAGTAAATCAATATTTTTTAAGTTCCTAGCTAATTTTGTAGGTAATAAAATTAAATAATTTATACATATAAATAGCTAGGAAAGTTTTCGTTGGTAAATAAAAAAAAATCACCTACAACCGTTTCGGTAGGAAAATGCGATTTTACCTACGGATTATTTTGTAGGTAAATCACCATCAGATTTTTCCTTGGTAATTTCGTGGGTGAAAATGTGTAAAATAATTTATAAAGATCCGTAGACAATCTGTAGGCAATTTTCAATATTTAAAGACGAAATTATTTTCGTTGGAAAATTCTGTAGGCAATTCAACAATTTCTTGTAGTGAATTATTCCAGAAATTTAATAAGATATATATATATATATATATATATATATATGAATTTTCCCACGCCACGGATCATTTCAAATTAAGTTGTTTGAAATAAAATTTGGAGATAATCTTTGAGTGAGAAATCTGCTTACTTATTTTATAATTTCATAAATTTCGAAACTAATCTATACTACTCCGTAATCAAATTTTCAGATTTTCAGATTTTAATAATTGTAAATTCCTAATTTATCTCACAAGAAAACCTATTTTTCTCTTATAAATAGAGACATTATTTGTAAAATAAAAAGCACGCATACAAAAGTTTTCACAAAACAATTCTAGTTTTATTTCTTTTACTCTCGATTCATGGAAGTCAACACCATCAAGAATTAAAATTACTTTCATTGCATCCGCAACATAAAATCGAGGTGGGGTTTTCTTACTTACTGATGTGCCAAAATTTGCACAAGGGGATTGGCTATCCTTCGAGTTAGGTATCTAGTTTTCCAAACACGGAGGAGCTATCCAATTACGCTGTTGTTTCCAATAGAATCCTCGAGAACCTGCAAAGAACACGCCGGAGGGGAGTCCGGCGCGGACACTCCGATGCCTAAGTCGGTATAGGGCTTATCAATATCTCACAAGGATCTCAAGATCCTTGGTTTATCAAGAACAGGCTTTCGAAAAATATCAGAAATAAGTTTTGTACTCAGTATATTAAGTTTTGTAAAGTAAGAATGTCTAACCTGGAAGCCTCCTTCGGTTTCCCTATTTATAGAGACTTCCTTCTAGGAAGAAGCTAGAGCTTCCCCCTATCTCGGAGCTACCTCTTGGACTAAGCCCTGCTGAGTGGACAAAGTCCTCCACTTTTCCACTCCTGCAGAACCGGCAATATTCCTTCTTAGTGGACTTAGTACCCTAAGGTAAAGGAGGATAAAGTCTTTCTTCTACCAAGCCTGAACCGAAAATGGCGGAATTCCCCTATATTTACGGCCCATGAATTCATATCAAGACTGATTCTTCCCGATACTTCTCTCCAGATGGAGCTCCCTCCAAAGGGACCTCCAGAGGGGATTCTTTATCCAGAGGGTATTACATAATTCAATCCTTCCACTTTTATCCTATCCTCCATACACGTGTCGACTCCTTATTAGATGACACTTTTAGGCCGCATCATCTACTCCCCCCTACTCTCGTGAAAGGGAGATATCTTTTGTGAGAGTAGAAAATTCCAATGAACCTAGTACAGAAGCCCTTATGGAGAGACACGTATTGTTCCTGCTTCGGAGAGGAAATTTCAAAAAATGTCCTTCTTCAAAGGTTTTTCCCGCCTCTAGCCTCAAAGACGTTTCGGCTTCCGCGCTTGGGCCCCACGCGGTCACTTTTTTCTCTCTCTCGTTATTCTCACGAGGAAAATCCTCGATTCTACCCCATCTTCTTTCATTTACTCCACGCAACCACCTCCTTTCCTTTTTCCCTTTTGAATTTCATTTCTTCCAGAAGTTCTTCGTTGTCTCCATCTCTCTTCTCAGGCGGTCTTTCTCCTGGGTTTCACCGTCGCCGGTCGCCCCGCCTGATTTCGTAGTTCTCCTAATCAAGGTAACCTAGCTATCCCTCTCTTCTTCTTTTATTAGCACTGTTAGTCGATGTCGAGCTTTCTCTCTTCACCAGAAGCTCTTGGCCAAAATCCCTCCGAGTCCACTCCGTTTCCGATGGGGAGCCCGGAGAATAGAATTTCCACTTCCTCCCAGATCGACCACACTCACCTAGCTAGCCTTACTCAAGCCTATGACTTTCCGTCAGAATATGCCTTTCGTATTCCTCGCTCAAACGAACGCCAGATCTCTCCGAACCCCGAACTCTTGCCTTTTTCGAGGCTCAACTTAGGGCAGGACTTCGATTTCCGATCCACCCTTATTTGGCTGCCATATCTACCCGCATGCAAATCCCTCTTAATCAGTTTACTCCGAATGTTATCCGTACCATGAAAGGGAATGGCGTTGAACCTTCTGCCGAACTGTTTCTGAGCCAACACTCCTGTAAAGTGAACGATGGTTTTTTCTATGTTAGTGGGAGGAGATCTCGTGTTTGCAGGTTTATGAAAAAACTTCACGAAGAAGAGTCATCCTGGCGAGATTATTATTTTTTTGTTACTAGCCCCACTGATTGGCCATTTCCTCATGAAAACTGGATATTCCACAATCCTGGAATACTTCCTCCTCCTCTGAAAGCTTACTCCGTTTCGAATCACACTGTTATGACTAACCTCAATACCCACGTCCGTCTGAACGATTATTTTGATATTCTTGGTATTTGCAAAAATCCTCGAATCCTCTCCCACTTTGGCTTTTGCCCTCAAGATTTCCCTTTAGATTCTCGAGATGGTAAAAAATCTTTTATTCTTGTATTTTGCTTCTTGCATGTGGCTGCTTTTCTACGTTCTGAGCATTTTCTTGGTTATCTGCAGCAATGAGTTGGTTAACTCACATCTCACGGGATGCCCCTGCTCTCAGCATAGTGAAGGCCCCTGTGTTACCTGCTTCTAAAGATCCTCCAAAAGCTCCTCAATCTCCAGCTTTAGGAAGTTCAGCAAAAACCCCGGCTCCAGAGAGTTCTTCAAAAGTTCCTCCCCTTCCCAGCTCTTCTACTCAAGTCCCAGGTTCCGTTGTCAGGAGAACCCGCTCAGCTGCCAACGCCTTCTTCTCTGACTGTGGCACTTCTAAGAAGAAGAAGGGAAAAACCGCTCGAGCCCCTGCTGAGAAGGAAGTCCCTTCTGCTGCGTACGAACCTCTCCATCGTCTTATCAAACAATGTCCTCCCCCTTCCAACACTGAATCATCCGACAAGCCCCTTCCTGAAGATCAATTGCTTCGTGGTGCCCATCTTTTTTCAGAGGTATTCTCCATTATTCTCATGGTTTCTTCTTTCTTTACATCCTAAGCATTGTCTCTTTTCTTCATGTAGTTTGGTCTTACCTACGCTAAGATATTCGACCAAGGTGTTGAGATGGTGGCTGAGCTTGAACTTCTCCGAGCTGAAGCATCCTCTTTCCAGTCAACCCTCAAGGGCGTCACTGCGGAGAAGGACAAAGCTCATAAACGAGCTCAAGCTCTGGCCGAGGATTTGTCTCTTCTACGGACTCAAGGTGAGCAGGATGCCGCCAGGATTAAACATCTGGTACAGGAGGTGGGACGGATGGAACGCGAGCTGCCGGATGTTGGAGTGCAGGCTTGCATTAAATCTCTGTTTACCTCTTCTTTGGGTCAAGAGTTCTTGGGGACTCTTCATACTCAGTGGTTGTCTAGTTTCCTGAAGAGCTCAAGTTTTCTGTGCGTCATGGGGCCACATATTCCTCACTTCATCGACCATGGCTTCAGCAATGCCGTGGCCGAGCACTCAGCCCCGGGGTTCGATGGGACTTACTCCCGTGAATTTCACCTGGATCAGCTCGCTACTCCTCCAAAGTTCTTAGGGGATCCTAAGGAGAGCCCCGACAGTCCTTGGTGGTTACCCGGAATGAGTCAGGCCATCACCAAGTTGCAGGCAGCCAAGGTGGGTATGGCTGAGCTTGAGCCTCTGGAGCAGCTGGTTTATCCTTATGTCTCCGCTCCAAATGTGGTAACGGGGGTAGATGGAGAGAAGGACATTGAGGATACCTTGAGAGGTGAGGAGGGCCCAGAGGAGGGCGAAGGCTCTAGCAACCATGTTGCTGCGGAGGAAGGGGTCGAGGGAGCTGAGGTCGAGGGGGCTGTTGCTGAGGAGGCTGCTATTGAAAAAGCAGTTTAAATTTCATATTTCCATGGTCACAACGAACAATTTACTTTTCTTTTGTTTCGCTACACTCTTTATTTTCTGCTTGTAATACTTGCTCTCATACTTTGTAGGGGACCCCACACTCCTGGATATGTGGGGGCTTTTTGTAGTGATCGTGTTAGCTTCATATTGCTTGTTTGTTGGCGTGCTTTTTCTTTTCTGCTTGCATGAGTAGCTTACAAGACTAGTAAAGGATATGTTGGAGGTGTGCTCTTCTCCCCCCCTTTTGTTGGTCTTGTAGGTTATACCATAATCATCTCTTGGTTGTATAATCTTTTGGTTTCGGGTGGCTTGGTTATGGGGAGGCATCCTCCATCTTTTCTTGACTTCTGAACTTCTATTTGTCTCTCTCTTTTAGAAGGTCTTGAATCATAAAACCTGTTTTTTCCTTAAGTAGTCTTTGTGGTGCTCAAGTATGGTGAGGGCTCTCTGGAACACCTCGGCCTTTAGGCTTCTGAGTGTTTCTCACTCTTATTCTTAAAAGATTTTAATTCATAAAATCTTCTCATTTCATTGATTAACCCTCTTGGGTCTCAAATATGGTGAGGGCTCTCTGGAGCACCTCGGCTTCTAGGCTTTTGAGTGTTTCTCACTCTTATTCTTAAAAGATTTTAATTCATAAAATCTTCTCATTTCATTGATTAACCCTCTTGGGTCTCAAATATGGTGAGGGCTCTCTAGAGCACCTCGGCTTCTAGGCTTTTGAGTGTTTCTCACTCTTATTCTTAAAAGATTTTAATTCATAAAATCTTCTCATTTCATTGATTAACCCTCTTGGGTCTCAAATAGGGTGAGGGCTCTCTGGAGCACCTCGGCCTCTAGGCCTCTGATTGTTTCTCACTCTTATTCTTAAAAGATTTTAATTCATAAAATCTTCTCATTTCATTGGTTAACCCTCTTGGGTCTCAAATAGGGTGAGGGCTCTCTGGAGCACCTCGGCCTCTAGGCCTCTGAGTGTTTCTCACTCTTATTCTTAAAAGATTTTAATTTATAAAATCTTCTCATTTCATTGATGTTGGTCCCTGAACGAGTAGTGAATGGGATTAAAGTCTAGAGGGGAGGGGTGAATAGACTTTAAAACTTTTTCAAGAGAGTTGGGAACCTCTTCTGATTGCTATGTCAACTGGACTACAAGTCTGTTGGTCCAGATGACTATAGTGATCTGAATGAAGAGGTTATATGCGGAATTATGGTAGGCCTTGATTAGAGTCGTTCTTTTAGTTTCTTAAGAAAGTGTTAACTTGTTTTGCTTAATGAAAATGCTCAGCTGATGCTGGTTTGAAAGTTATGGCCTTGTTTTGAAGACAGTTGAAAATACAGTATGCACTATATAAAGATAAATGAAATGACAGAAATATAAAGTGCAGTAAGTAAATAACACCAGGTTTATAGTGGTTCGGATATACGTTCCTACGTCCACTCTCACGTCCCAACGTGATGTTTAATCCCTTTAATTTACCAAAAATTACAAGGGTCTTGTCCTTTATAGTCCCAAGGATAGGACTTTGAGATCTGAGCCGTCCTAACAGCTACGGTCTCCACAAGTGATTGTAAGCACTTGCACTTTGAGGGGTTCAAAAACTTTAACCTTTCGGTGAGGGTTTGGGGTTTTTGAAGGATATCCAACTAATGGTTCAAGCTTATAAATTGCTTAACCACTATGCCTAAAACAATGAATATACAATATGAACAGGTTTCAGGTTCTTATGGGTTGGATAGAAATCACTTAAGAGCTACAAATATTCTAATGGTTTCTGGCTCTTGGAGAATTCTTAGAACAGTATGGCTTTTTGCTTGATTGCTTGCTTAGCTTGTTGAATTCTCTCGTTGTGACTTCGTGTTTGTGATTTCTCATCCTCTTGTATTTATAATGGTGATTGCTTGCAACTAGCCGTTAGAGTTGACTAGCCGTTGGGGCAATCTTTCCATGTTGGCTTGATTCCTTGATTCCAGCCGCTTGATTGCTTCAATCCTGGGATCATGTCAATCTTTTAAATAAGGTAGGTCTTCGTTTGAATTGCAAGATGACTTTGGAATCAGCCGAGTCCTGGAAGAGCACATAGTCTTCTGATCTGTACTACTAGTCTTCTGACTACTCTTCTGGCCTTAGGTCTTCTATCTTCTGATATCAGTCGAGTAACACTCTTCTGATCTGGCAATTCTTTGTGCTGCTTTAGGCCATCTTCAATCTTGGACTCCATCAGATAAGTAGGTATACAAGCACCTTAACTTATCTGGTCTTCAAGGATCTTCTAGTCTTCATGTCTTCTACTCTTCTCATCTTGAGGATAGGCATGTAAGCCAGGGCTGTGTTGATCAGCTGATATCAATACAGTTGATCACACAAGACTAGTCTAAGTTGTTCTATACAAGTCAGCTGATCCTATTACATTTATAAACTCTAAGTGTTTTGGCCATCAAAACTATTCTAACATCAAGTGGGGCTTAGGGTGAATTTATATCCCAACAATTTCCCCCTTTTTGATGAAGCCAAAACTATACTTGATAAATGCTCTTAATGAAATAAGATAAGAGTTTATAACATTTTAAACTGAAGTATCTGATGAAAACAATGAGAGTTTGTCTTGTAAGCAAAAAGAACTAGAACTTGAATATATATAGAGCTTTTACAGATTACAAGTAATAGTTTCTTTAAACTTCTAAAGTAGTCTTCATCAGGTCTTCTGATCTTCAAATGCGGTAGGCAAGGTACAGACGACTTCGAACATCTTCCATGTGTTGCACGTCTGTAACATTCTCCTCTTCATAGATTTTATACAAAATCCTTTTGATTTCAATCATGTTGGCTCTTCCTGAGTCCAGAATAGGTGCATCCCATTTGGGTTCTTCAGGTGTTAGGATTCTGCAATTGTCAAGTTCTTTGGCTGTCTTGACAATTTCTTCCCAGAACACTGGATCTTCAAAGGTCATGAACTGAATGAACTGGAAGAATTCATCTTCATAAGTAGGGAGAGGGCCAAATTTCCTTACTATGTGGTGTTGAATTTGCCACTTCTTCTTCAAGGGATACCATCTTGGTAGCTCATCTTGAAGGGCTAAATAATCCACATAATTGCTATCAAACACCAGGACATTGTCTTCTTTTGCTTTGTCCTTGAGTGTTTTCCTGAGTTTGGCTATTTTCCTTTCAAATTTGGCTTTGACTGCCTTCGCATCATTTAGCTTCTTTTGCTTAAGCTCTTGAGCTTCAAGCAACTTTCTTTTCTTCAACTCTAGAGCCTCTTTCTCTTCTACAGTAGGCTCTGCTGGAGTTGACTTCTTACTGGACTGAGCTGACTGAGCTTGCTCATCTGCCTTCCTTTTCCTTGTCATTCTCTTCTCAGAAACTTGTTCAACAGGAGCAGTGATCTGTAGAGTCTTGGCAGGAGCTTGAGTGGGTGCTTGGGTATCTTCTTGAGCAATTTCTTTGCCTTTACCTTGCCTGCTCTTGATTTTGCTTTTTAAACCACCCAAGTTTTCATTCAACTCATCTTGAGATACTACCATTACAGCTTGCTGTGTAGTAGACTTCTCAAGAGCCTTTATCAACACATCTTCCCCCTTTTTGGCTTCAGCAAGTGCAGCCGCAAAAGGCTTCATGGCATTCAGAATTTCTACTTTCAGAGTCTGCTTCAGGGCCATGGCATTGACTTTGCCAACTTGGGTCAGATGAGATATGCTGTGCTCAAGAACTTCAGCATGAGAATTGGAGGAGGAGGCAGCTTCAAATCTAATTGTAAGTGCTTCCAACTTGGCTGCTGTCTCCTTCAGCTGAGTCTGCAGTTTCTCATTCTCCTCTGCAGCTGCCTTAAGAAGGGTTTGACCTTCAGTGGTTCTTGCTTCAGCATCTTTAATTCTTGACTCGTAGGCGGTCTCCAATTGGGAGATCTCATCAGCAAACATTTTGGAGACATCACCTGCCCTCTTCTGGATGGTGCTTAAGTATTCACCTATCTGATGGTGAAGTGACTCTCCAAACTTGTCTTCAATGTCAATAATCTGGTCATGAAGACGGGTCTTCTGCTCCCTAACAGCTTTTTCAACATATCTTCCAAGCTGTAGGCCTAAACCTTTCTCAAAGTGCAAGTCTATTGCAGCTTTGACCTGTGAGCAGATGTCTGCTGTATAGTCAACAGATGAAGTAGAAGGTGAGGCAGTACCTTGAGGTTTTGGATGAACTATCAGAGCTTTGCCTCTCTCTTCAGCTGAAAGATACTCTTCATTGAGGAATGAGGTAGTGGCCTTAACCAGATGGGTCATGATCTTTTCTCCTTTATCAATGAAGTGAGTCAGGTTATCTGAAGGCATGAAGTGAGTTGGTACCCTGACTACTTCTCTATCAATTTCTACCCTGTCATCTGGTTCAACTGAGTCTTCTGCAGGTGCTGTTGCAACTGCGTCTTCCACCAAGGCTGGTGCAGCTGAGTCATCCACCTTTGCTTTTTCAGCTGTCTGTTGATCTGATGAACCTTCTGGAACAGAGATATCATCAGTGTGGATTCCTAGAATCCTGTTGCTAACTGCAGTCAGGGCCTCTGCTGATAGCAGCTGAGCAAAAGTTTGAACCTGAGCAACTTCCTTTTGCTCCATTTCCCAATCGAGGAAATTTTCCTTTCCTCCCATTCCTTCCATGACCTCAAGAAGGTCATCCACATCATCTCTTCTGAGCTCAATCCAAGTACATATCTTAAGTACTTGTTCAAATTGGATTGAATTCTCATCAACACCAGGAGTAGTAGACTTGAGCAGGTTGGCTATCTTCATCCTCATTATCTTCTCCCTTGTGCATATAGGATAGTGCACCATGTCGTAGTGAAGCTGAGAAGGGCCTGCTTGAACCAGGTCTGCTGGTGCCAAGTCTTCTGGAGCAGATGGGGCGATGAGGGTAGGAGATTGGGTAGCTGGGGCATTTTCCTCTGCTGTGTGAGTATCAGCAGGGGTTTGGGAAGTGATATCTTCTTGTTGGGTAGGAAGTTGAGATTGATCTTCAGTGGGTTGTTCTTCAGCAGGGTTTTGGGTCTGCTGGTCTGGTGGTCTGGTTCTATTTCTACTTGAAGATCAGTAGATGATTGAGCTTGATGATCTTGGACATCTGTTGTTTGAATATCAGCAGGGGGTGAGGATGTGAGCTGAGTTTGATCATCAGCAGGGGTAGGCAATTGTGGTTCAAGGGTTGATTGATGCTGGGCTTGTTCCTCTGCTGTGTGAGTATCAGCAGGGATTTGGGTATCAGTGTTTGAAGGTTCAGATGGGTTGGAATCATCAGAAGGGTTGAAGGATGTAATAGGGGCTATGCTCATGGGAGTAGGGAGCCTGGATTTCTTGGATTTCTTGGTGAAAGAAGAATTGTTCTTCTTTCTCTTCTGACCCTTTGACAACTTGGAAGGTGTGAAAGTGAGAGAGGGGTTAGAAGTACCTGCCTTTTTCAAAGGAGAGGCAGTGGGAGTGGCATCTGAATCAGATGGGGAGATGAGCCCTGATCTGGTTAGAATTCTTCTTTGTGCTAAGGTCTGATTGTCATCATCATCATCATCCTCAGCAGCCTTCTTTTGAGCCTCTTCTTTGGATGGCTCCTCTTCTTGTTCTGCAGCAGAGTAATGAGCAGACTCTTCTGCCTCTTCAACAACATCTTTGGAAGATGCTTCAGCCAACAACTTTCTCTTCTCTTCTTTCAACCTTGCTGCCTCAGCAAGAGCTTCCTTTCTCAAATAATACTTGGAGATGTGGAAGGTCTTATGAGGTCCCATCTTGTACTTCTTTGGGAGAATATCTGGAAGGATGATGCTCAGCTTGTTGACAAAGCTGACTGTAGCTGTTACCTTCCATTCTCTTGACTGTAAGTCCAAAGTAACTTTCTTGGCCTCAAGAGCAATCCTATCCAAAAATATCCCTTGCCAATCTCCATCAATCTGATCCCAGATTGCAGCCATAACTCTAACCTTTAGAGTTGTAACAGCATCATGACTGAATGTGTTACCCAGTAGCATCTTTCCTGCAATGTCCATCAAGGTCTGAAAATTAGGGTCAAGTTGGGATTTCTTGAGTCCAGAGGCATCAATAGCCTTGATTCTTCCATCAGTAAACATCTCCATATACTCTTTTTCTCTACCCATAATGTAGGTGGAGATATTTATGTTCCCCCTTGACAAGCCGAAAAGTTCCTGAAGGATTTCCCTTGTTACCTTGACTTTGTGTCCACCAATGACACTTTCAACATAAGATCCCTTCATCACAGTGTTTGAGTAGAAAGCCAGCACATCTTGTTCATAGACATTAGTTGGTGCTGCTTCCAGAAAATCACGAAGGTTGAGGTTGATGCAGCGAAGAAGGATCTCCTTGTTTGCAGCTGTGTGTTTGCCCTTGAATGATTCCCTTCCCTAGACCACTTTGTTGCATCTAGAGTTCCAGTGCTCTTGGTCTTCTCGTCGTAAATTTCAATGATTGTCATAGTAGAGTTTGAGTGTTAGGTTTGGAATGCTTAAGAAAATTTTCAAGACGAGAGAGATTGAGAGCGATTTGAGATTTGTGAGCGAAAGGGTTTGAGGAATGGTTTAAGGGTTGTATATATACTCCAACAATTCTTGAGGTGCGATCGATCCAACGGTCAGATTTGGTTTTAATGTGGAGTAGAACCCAAGATTTCCTTCTTTGATTTCGCCCCATTTCCTTTAATTTTGCCGGTTGAATTTGCCATGTGGCAATTGTTGATTTGCTGGCAATATGGTAATCAAGTACTAATGACATCATTACCAAAAATAGCCGTTGTGACTAATTTTGTGGCAAGAATTGATCATCAAAGGCCGTTTTCTATAAGTGAATTTCATTCCTTATATAGGCCCATTTCTTTAATTACATTCAGGAATAACTCTAGAATGAATTACATGATCAAAGATAGTCATTATACTCTAAAATGAAGTGATCAGATCAGCAGAGTGAAGTCTTCTGATTACTGCAAAAAGGTCTGCTGATTTCCTTGTAAGTCTTCTGGTCAGCTGAGTTGGTCTTCTGATCAGCTGAGTAGAGGATTGGGGTTTGCTGTGATGATCCAACCTGGATAATGGATCTTCCAGCTTTATTGTGAGTGATGATCCAACCTGGTTTGATGGATCTTCCAGCTCTATCTCTGAACCATGTAGGACCATCAAATCAATTTGATGATCAGCCTGGATGATATCCCACTGGTTCAGATTGCCCTCACCATCTGATGTTCCTCATCATCAGAGGGGTTGTAGCATCTAATGTGTCCTTGTTGAATTTCTTCGCTTCTCTTGAAAGGGAAGGAAGATTGGAAGAGGCTTCAATGGAGTGTGAAGAGAGAGCCATGGACTTGGTCTCCTTGATTTGTTTAGACACAGTAGCCTTTGATAGCAAGCTCTCCATGTAGAACTTCCCCCTGAAGAAGAAGCTCTGCTTGCTTGCTACTTTGTCCTCTGCATCTCTCCTTCCTCTAGTTTTCAACAAGAACGTCTCTCCTTCCTTTAGTTTTCATAGGCATACTTATGTTGGATAAACCAAGTATGTTGATCTGCATCATCTTCATCTTCTGGACAAATCTTCATCTCCTTCACCCAAGACCTTGGTTGAGGGATGATCTCCATTCCATCTCTTCTTTCGATTGTCTCCATACCTGAAACAAGAATAATAGTTAGCGATTTGTGTTCTTAGGTGTTCTCATAACTTCCTCCTTTTATAGGGGTAGAAATGAGGTAGTGGAGTGAAAGATGACAAAACTATAGAGTTGATAGGTCTGAATTTTTGAAAAGTTACTTCTTAAGATCAACAATGAGATTCTTGATCTAAGGGTTCACATTTAAAGAGATTCAGACTCTATCTTATGGAATGCAGAATTTATAAATTTTGAGCAAGAGTTATTTGAAATCCGTACAGTGCATGCATACTGTTGAGTCGGTGAGGATGGTGTATTAATCCAACCAAGTATAACTCAATAGTATACTGTATGTATGTATATAAATAAAGTATTTTATGAAGAATAGTTTATTATTATACATAGATATACATTGCTTAGAGTAAAGATGTCAAATAACTTTGTTCAAGTCTGCTGGATATATATATATATAATATACAATGCAGATTGTAGAGTATTTCATCAAGGATTCTTAAGGTATCATTGATTCCCCCTTGATTAGATGACTCTATGTTTTCCCTCAGCTTTATTTGTCTTCATCGGGAATGAACTTACCTGAAGATGAGGGTGTCTATTCACCTCATCTGATCCTCCTAGTCTGCTGCAATTGTATCAGCTGAGGTCTTCAGCTGATCTTTGCTCTTCATGTGCTTGGATCCAGGAGTCCTAAGCTGTAGCATAGGGTCTTGAATCGTTCTTCAGCTAGGGGCTTAGTCAAGATGTCTGCTCTTTGGATATCTGTGTGAATTTTCTCCATCTTGATGTCCTTCTTTTCAAGGTGGTCTCTTATGAAGTGGTGTCGAATGTCGACATGCTTGCACCTTGTGTGGAGGACTGGATTTTGAGTGATGGCAATGGCACTGCTGCTGTCACAATAGATAGGGACTTCTCTTGCCTCTACATTGTAATCCTTGAGTTGTTGAACTAGCCAGAGCAGCTGACTACAACAACTTCCAGCCATATATTCTGCTTCAGTGGTGGAGGTTGCAACTGAAGTTTGCTTCTTAGAGAACCATGATATCAACTTGTTGCCTAGGAATTGACAGGTTCCAGTTGTGGATTTCCTATCAATTCTACATCCTCCATAGTCTGAGTCAGAATAACCACTCAATTCTAGATTGTCATCAGCAGGGTACCATAGTCCTAGATTGACTGTTCCTTTTAGGTACTTGAGAATCTTCCTTGCTGCTTCTAGATGACTTTGCTTTGGGTTTGCTTGAAACCTAGCACATACTCCTATAGCAAATGTTATGTCTGGTCTGCTAGCTGTAAGGTATAGTAGAGATCCAATCAGTGCTCTATATTCAGCTTGATCAACTGCCTTTCCAGACTCATCTGGTTCCATTTTAAAAGATGTCATCATTGGAATCCTTGCAGTCTTGCTTTGTAGAGCTTTGAATCTTTCTAATAGGCTTTTGGTATACTTGGACTGGTTGATGAAGATCCCTTCTGGACTCTGCTTGACTTGAAGTCCTAGGAAGTAATTCATCTCACCCATCATGCTCATTTCAAACTTTCCTTGCATAAGTTCAGAGAACTTTTTGCACATCTCTTGATTGGGTGATCCAAATATAATATCATCTACATATATTTGCACCATTAGAATGTCTTCTCCTTCTTGTATTCTGAAAAGAGTTCTATCAACTTTGCCTTTTGTATATCCATTGTCAAGTAGGAATTGTGACAATGTGTCATACCAAGCTCTAGGGGCTTGCTTTAGACCATAGAGAGCCTTCTTCAGTCGATATACTTGATCACCTTTTTCAAATCCTGGAGGCTACTCTACATACACTTCTTCTATCAAAATACCATTTAGAAAAGCACTCTTGACATCCATTTGATATACCTTGAAGCCCATATATGATGCATAAGCTAGAAACAGTCGAATGGCTTCTAATCTGGCTACTGGAGCAAAAGTTTCATCATAGTCAATCCCTTCAGATTGTGAATATCCTTTTGCAACTAGCCTTGCTTTATTTCTAGTTATCACATCATTTTCGTCCTTTTTATTCTTGAATACCCAATTTGTTCCTACTACATTGTGGTTTTCAGGACGATCTACCAATTCCCATACTTCATTTCTTTCGAATTGGTTTAGTTCTTCTTGCATAGCAGTGATCCAATTGCTATCTGTCATTGCTTCTTCTATGTCAGCTGGTTCAATGTTGGATAGGAAGGCACACCAGCAGAACATAGATGATTGGGAGTTCTGATTCAGTTGTCTTCTGGTCTTGACACCTGAGTCTGCTCCTCCTAAGATGAGGTTTGATGGATGATTGTTTCTCCATGTATGCCTCACAGGAGTATCTGCATTAGATGAGCTTGGATTCTCATCTGATCTAGTGCCATCAGGGGGGTTGACTTGATTTGGTCGATCATCATCTGTATCTTGTGTGTCAAAGAGATCATTCCCCCTTGCATTTGGGATTGGTGCATCTTGATTCTGGTCAGCTTGCTCTGCTTGAGTTTGAGATCTAGTGACAGGTCTATGAGGCTTATCTTCCTCTGGTTCTTCAGGGAAAGGTTCATTTACTTCAATGAACTCATCTGGTCTGGACTTGATCACTAGCTGTCTCATCTGATCTGCAGCTGAGTTTGTTTCTACTGCACTCTTTTCACAAGATTCATAAAAAACAACATGAGGTGTTTCTTCCACAAGAAGGGTTCGTTTGTTGAGTACTCTAAATGCTTTGCTAGTAGAGGAGTATCCTAAGAATATCCCCTCATCTGCTTTGGCATCAAAAGCATTCAGCTTACTCTTCCCATTGTTGTGAATGAAACTCTTACAACCAAATATATGAAAGTAAGATACTCTAGGTTTTCTTCCTTTCCACAGTTCATATGGGGTTTTCTCATGAATTTTGTGAATACCTGACCTGTTTTGAGTGTGACAAGTTGTGTTGATGGCTTCTGCCCATAGCTTCTTAGGAGTGGAGAATTCAGCAATGAGTGTTCTTGCAGCTTCTTTGAGTGTTCTGACTCTTCTCTCAGCTACACCATTCTGTTGTGGTGTTCTTGCTGCACTTGTCTCATGCTGAATACCATTAGAAGTACAATAGGCAATAATATAGGAGTTAATAAATTCAGTGCCTTTGTCACTTCTAATTTTCACAATTGGTTCTCCTTTCTCTACTTGGATCCTCTTCAATAGTTCAGGGAGCTTCTGCTGAGTTTCACTCTTCTTGTATAAGAAGATAACCCAAGTAAACTTGGAGTAGTCATCTACAACAATGAGAGTGTACTTTCTCCCTGTTAATGTGGTTGGTGTGATTGGTCCAAAGAGATCCATGTGAAGCAATCCAAGAACTCTGCCGGTTGATGCTGTCTTCTTGGTCTTGAAGGAGACCTTTGTTTGCTTTCCTTGTTGACATACATCACATACCTGATCTTTACAGTAGAGTTCATTAGGCAGACCATCAACTAAGGATTCCCTTGCTAGCTTGTTCATAGTCTTAAAGTTCAGATGACTAAGACGTTTGTGCCATAGCCAGCTGACATCTTTAGGGCTTTTCACAAGCAGACATGTATCCTTAGGACAGTTGTTCCAATTTGCAAGATACATACTTCCCTTTCTAGATCCTGTTAGAAGGTTTTGTTTTGTTCTTTTATCACTTATGAGACACTCATCTTTAGAGAATTTTACTGAGTAACCAGTGTCACAAAAGTGAGAAACAGATAATAAATTAAACTTTAAACCCTCTACATATGATACATCATGTACCTCAATGTCACCATTTTTAAGGGTGCCATATCCTTTTGTGTTACCGTGCGCGTTATCACCAAAGAAGACTTTTGGACCTTTCTTCTCTATGTAGTTGGTCAGCAGGGCTTTGGTTCCTGTCATGTGAGTTGAGCATCCACTATCTATGTACCATGTTTCTCCTGCTAGACCTCCTCTTCTGTATAGGTCCCTCCTTTCCTGCAAGAAAGGTTAAGTCTTAGGTACCCATTTTGTCTTGGGTCCTTGGGTGTTAGTACTACCCTTGGGAACCCACATATACATTGGTCGTTTGAACAACCTTGAGCACTTGAGTTGTTTCCCTCGGGCATCACAGAACCAAATCTTACCAGTTAGCACCTTGGACTGATTTGATTTGTTACTTGTGTCAGCTAAGTAATAGTCAAATGGTTTCCCTTTATAGGAGTGTACATACATGATCTTTTGACTAGTTACATTCGGCCTGGGTGCATTAGCTGGACGATGCACACGATTATATGGACCATACTCCTCTGTTCTCACAATATCATAAGAGATAGGGGTGCAAAGAGAACAGATTTGTTTGAAGAAGATTTCTTCTTCTTGGCTGGAGCAGCATACAGCTGAGACTGTCTCAAACGAGATGGTCTAGGCTGTTTGTTGTTCCTCTGTACAGGCTTGGGGTTAACTTGTCTTTTACCCTTTTTGGTGTTGGGATAGTTAACCTTAGCTGGTACAGATGCCTTTTGGTTCATATTAGGTTCATTGTGTTTAGAACACTCACCCTTTTCATGTGTCTGAGTAGTGCACTTGTTAGGTGTACTACCCCCAGCTGGAGAGGATGTAGATGGATTAAGTTCATAGCCAAAACCCATCTTATTGTCATTTGATCTATAATATTCAGAGATACTTTCAATAGTAGTAGAAGATTTATTGAACTCTGATATCTTTTGATTTAGGCATTCCTTCTCCTTTTCTAAGAGCTTGTGTGCTTGGAAGAGATCATCGAACTTGGATTGTAGTGAACGAAATTCCTTAGTTTCTAAAGCTTGAGTTTGTAACATCCCCTCATACAACTGAGTTATTGTGGTATTTTCTTCCTTAAGAAGTTCCACTTCTCTGGTCAATCTTTCATTCATTGTGACCAACTCAGGGGTGTTATCAAACTTAGTCTTTTTCAACTTAGCAATTTCTTTCCTTAGATCCTTGTTCTCCTCTTCCACTTCTATAAAAGCTCTAGTGGCAATATCCAGATCACCTTTTACCTTTCTTAAAGATTGATCATCTGAATCATCTGAGAAGATTTGACAGTCTGGTGATGTAGGGAGTTCATCACTATGATATTCAGATTCTTCAGTCACCATTGCTTGCTTATCTGAATTTCTTCTGTCTCTTCTTGGCCTTCTTTCTTCTTTGTCATCCAAATCCAGCTCAGGGCATTCATAGACATAATGTCCTGGTTTACCACAATTGAAGCATGATCCAGATTTCTGATTTGAGTTGCCTTTCCTTGGAGGAGTGGCATCTCTTTTTCTGGATCCTCGGCTGTTAGATGACTCCACACCCTTTCTAGGATGTCTTTCTGGTGTTCTTTCTCTGGAACCTCTGGAGGGTGAACTGACTCTTCTATCTTTGTAGTTTCTATAGAATCTTCTATATTTGCTGTTGAGAGTGTTCATCCTTTCGAATCTCTTGATCGTAAGAGCCATTTGCTCTTTCAGACTCATGTCTGATCCTTCAAAGTCTTCTGTTTTCAGTGAGGTCTTGCCAGATGAGGTACTTGCAGCTTTTGTATTGGCTGCCTTGAAGGCTACAGTCTTGGAGGTAGATGGGGCTGCAGTTGGCTCATCACTTCCTGAGTTTTCTTCTCTGTCAAGGTCATATTCATGAGCTTTTAGGTTCTGAAATAGAGTTTGAGTAGACCACTTCTTGATATCTTGAGTATCTTTGATGATGGTCTTCTTGAGTTTCCATCTCTTGGGTAAAGAGTCCAAGATCTTCAAGTTTTTCTCTCTATTTGTATACTTCTTGCCTAGAGATTCAATCTCATTTATGATCTTTTTACATCTATTGTCCAGCTGATCAATAGTTTCTTCTGGCTGCATCTTGAGGTGCTCAAACTTCTTGACTGCTGTTGACAATTTGCTTTCCTTGATCAGCTCAGTTCCTTCACAGAAGAGTGCCAATGCCTCCCACATTTCTCTGGCTGACTCATAGTGGATTACCTTTGCAATGTACTCATTTGGAAGAGTTTGCATTATGTAATCTTGAGCAATGCTATCAAGATTTGATTGCTTCATCTCTTCTGGTGTGAGATCCTTCATGGGCTTGGGAGCAAGTTCTCCAACTGGAACTTCTGGATCACCATTTGCAGTGTTGACTGTCATGATGGTGATTGGACCTTCTGTGATTACAGACCACATCTTGTAGTGGACTGATGTGAGATTCTTCCTCATCCTGATCTTCCAGTAATCATAATCCTCAACTGAAAACTTAGGCAACTTTCGCATATTAGCACTCATGCTGTATGAGTTTTCAAAAATAAGTTTTAAAAAAAAATATGTTCAAGAGGACTACAGAAAGACTCCCTCAAGTCTTCTGATAATCTAGAGACAGTAGTCCGTTAGAACCACTGCTCTGATACCACTTTTTGGTCCCTGAACGAGTAGTGAATGGGATTAAAGTCTAGAGGGGAGGGGTGAATAGACTTTAAAACTTTTTCAAGAGAGTTGGGAACCTCTTCTGATTGCTATGTCAACTGGACTACAAGTCTGTTGGTCCAGATGACTATAGTGATCTGAATGAAGAGGTTATATGCGGAATTATGGTAGGCCTTGATTAGACTCGTTCTTTTAGTTTCTTAAGAAAGTGTTAACTTGTTTTGCTTAATGAAAATGCTCAGCTGATGCTGGTTTGAAAGTTATGGCCTTGTTTTGAAGACAGTTGAAAATACAGTATGCACTATATAAAGATAAATGAAATGACAGAAATATAAAGTGCAGTAAGTAAATAACACCAGGTTTATAGTGGTTCGGATATACGTTCCTACGTCCACTCTCACGTCCCAACGTGATGTTTAATCCCTTTAATTTACCAAAAATTACAAGGGTCTTGTCCTTTATAGTCCCAAGGATAGGACTTTGAGATCTGAGCCGTCCTAACAGCTACGGTCTCCACAAGTGATTGTAAGCACTTGCACTTTGAGGGGTTCAAAAACTTTAACCTTTCGGTGAGGGTTTGGGGTTTTTGAAGGATATCCAACTAATGGTTCAAGCTTATAAATTGCTTAACCACTATGCCTAAAACAATGAATATACAATATGAACAGGTTTCAGGTTCTTATGGGTTGGATAGAAATCACTTAAGAGCTACAAATATTCTAATGGTTTCTGGCTCTTGGAGAATTCTTAGAACAGTATGGCTTTTTGCTTGATTGCTTGCTTAGCTTGTTGAATTCTCTCGTTGTGACTTCGTGTTTGTGATTTCTCATCCTCTTGTATTTATAATGGTGATTGCTTACAACTAGCCGTTAGAGTTGACTAGCCGTTGGGGCAATCTTTCCATGTTGGCTTGATTCCTTGATTCCAGCCGCTTGATTGCTTCAATCCTGGGATCATGTCAATCTTTTAAATAAGGTAGGTCTTCGTTTGAATTGCAAGATGACTTTGGAATCAGCCGAGTCCTGGAAGAGTACATAGTCTTCTGATCTGTACTACTAGTCTTCTGACTACTCTTCTGGCCTTAGGTCTTCTGTCTTCTGATATCAGTCGAGTAACACTCTTCTGATCTGGCAATTCTTTGTGCTTCTTTAGGCCATCTTCAATCTTGGACTCCATCAGATAAGTAGGTATACAAGCACCTTAACTTATCTGGTCTTCAAGGATCTTCTAGTCTTCATGTCTTCTACTCTTCTCATCTTGAGGATAGGCATGTAAGCCAGGGTTGTGCTGATCAGCTGATATCAATACAGTTGATCACACAAGACTAGTCTAAGCTATTCTATACAAGTCAGCTGATCCTATTACATTTATAAACTCTAAGTGTTTTGGCCATCAAAACTATTCTAACATCAAGTGGGGCTTAGGGTGAATTTATATCCCAACAATTGATTAACCCTCTTGGGTCTCAAATATGGTGAGGGCTCTCTGGAGCACCTCGGCCTCTAGGCCTCTGAGTGTTTCTCACTCTTATTCTTAAAAGATTTTAATTCATAAAATCTTCTCATTTCATTGATTAACCCTCTTGGGTCTCAAATAGGGTGAGGGCAAACGTTCCAGGGTCTGGCTATGTCGACCCCTTCCATGCTCTGCAGTCTATAGGCTCCTCCTTTTAGCACCTGCGTGATTTTATAGGGCCCCTCCCAATTGGGCTCTAATTTTCCCGTATTCTTTAGGGCATCAGCTCTTTTTAGCACCAGGTCCCCCACTCTAAAGGACCTCGGGATCACCCTTCGGTCATATGCAGCTTTAATTCTACTCTTGTACCTTTCCGCACGTACTCTAACCATTTCTCTTTCTTCTTCCATTAAATCTAGGGCCTCTCTCATTAGCCTCTCATTTTGATGCTCTTCAAATTGGGCAATTCGATGGGACTGCAGCACGGCCTCTGGAGGTATCACCGCCGCAGCTCCGTAGACCAGCTGAAAGGGGGACTCTCCAGTTGCTGTCTTTGGGCTAGTTCTATATGACCACAACACATTATCTAACTCATTCACCCATCCTCCTCCTATTTTCGTCAGCCTTGTTCGAATACCATCTACTATCGTTCGATTAGTAACTTCCACTTGTCCATTAGCTTGAGGATTAGCTACTGAGGTGAATCTATGTATTATGTTTAGTCTTGCACACCATCCTCGTACATTTTCTCCATTAAACTGTGTTCCGTTATCAGAGACCAATATTCTGGGTACTCCGAATCTGCAACAAATTTGTTTTCTCAAGAATTTAATCACATTCTCTTCATCTATCGTAGCCAGAGGGGCAGCTTCAACCCATTTGCTAAAATAATCCACTGCTACTATTAGAAATTTCCTTCCTCCAGAGGCTGGAGGGAAAGGCCCCACCAAATCGATTCCCCACTTAGCAAAGGGATACGCAGAATGCATATATCCCATCTCTTCCGCAGGGACTCTTATCAAAGGACCATTTTTCTGACACTTGACACATTTTTTCACGAACTCCTTGGCATCTTTCGTCATGGAGGGCCAATATAACCCGGACCTTAAGGCTTTCTTCACCACTGTCTTATATCCCTCATGACTAGCCGCATCTCCTTCATGAATTTCTTTGAGTGTGTACATCGCTTCTCGGGTGGATATGCACCTCAAGTATGGTTGGGTAAACGACTTCTTATATAAGTGTCCTCCAATCATACAATATTTGATCCTAAGAGCTCGAGTCTCTCTGGTGGTAGGAGCGTCTACTCCCTTGGTGAGTTCCACCCATATAGCTTTTCTCCAATCGTCTCATTCTTCAATGGAACCAATGGGGTTCTCCAGGGTCTCCCTTTCTGCTATTATCAATGTCACTGTTCCTTGTCCATCAAACTCTGTGGAGCTAGCGAGTTTGGAGAGGCTGTCCGCCTGCATGTTTTTCTCTCGAGGTACCTGGACTACCTCACAATCTTGGAATTTTCCCATTACTTCTTTGGCTCGTTCCAGATAGGCAGCCATCCTGTTATCTTTGGCTGCATACTCTCCATTCACCTGTTGAACAACTAATTGGGAGTCGGAGTATAGAGTTACCTTTGGAGCTCCCAATTCTAGTGCCATCTCTATTCCTCTGATCAAAGCTTCATACTCTGCTCCATTATTCGAGGTCATGAATTGAAACCTCACTGCAAATTGTAGGTCCTCTCCTTGAGGGCCCACTAGCACAATCCCTGCTCCACATCCGCTCAGAGTCACTGAGCCATCTACGTATACCTTCCATCTCTCCGCTTCCTCTGGTTTAGTGGATTCTTGTATGAAATCAGACAAAACTTGGGCTTTTATGGCCCTCCGTGGCTCAAAGTCCACATCATATTCCTGGAGCTCTATTGCCCATCTCACCATCCTTCCTGAGAGGTCTGCGCGGCCAATGACCTGTTTCAACAAGTAGTTAGTGCGGACCAGTATTTTATAAGAGAAGAAATATGGGCGCAATCTTCACGCCGTAAATACCACGGCCAGAGCGGCCTTCTCGATTTCCGAGTACCGAGCTTCAGCTCCTTGAATGACCTTACTGACGTAATAGATAGGATGTTGGAGAGGTCCCTCTTCTTTGACCAGCGCTGTGCTCAATGAGAATTCTCCTACAGAGAGATACAGAATGAGGGTATCTCCGGGAGAAGGTTTTGTCAGCTTCGGCAACTGGGATAAATGATGCTTCAGGTCTTCGAAGGCCTTCTGACATGTTTCACTCCACTCAAACTTGGCCCCTATCTTTAGAATTTTGAAGAAGGGGTGGCTTTTTTCGGCAGATCTGGCTATGAATCTGCTCAATGCTGTGATCCTCCCATTGAGCGTCTGGAGCTCCTTCACGTTCCTCGGTGGCTGCATGTCCAGTACAGCCTTCACCTTAGCTGGATTCACCTCTATCCCTCTTTGAGTAACCATGTATCCGAGGAACTTCCCCGATTTCACTCCAAAAGAGCACTTGGCTGGGTTCAACTTGATACCATTCTCTCGAATTATCTGGAAAATTTCCTCCAGGTCCTCCACATGTTGATCTGCTTTCACACTCTTGGCCAGCATATCATCCACGTATATTTTCATGTTTCTTCCTAGTTGGTTTTGGAAGACAGCATCGACCATCCTTTGATATGTTGCTCCAGCATTAATTAATCCGAATGGCATTCGGACATAGCCAAACGTTCTGCATGCTGCTATGAAGCACACTTTGGGGACATCTGAGGGGTTCAGCTGAATCTGGTGGTATCCTTGGTATGCATCCATCATGCTTAGTAGCTCGAATCCAGAAGTTGCATCCACTAACTGGTCTATCCTTGGCAAGGGATAGTGGTCTTTGGGACATGCTTTGTTGAGGTCCCTGAAGTCGATACACATTCTCCATTTCCCTCCGCCTTTGGATACTAACACTGCATTGGAAAGCCATTCCGGAAACTGTACTTTCACCACGTGTCCTGCTTTCAATAGCTTCTCTACTTCTTCTTTCACTATATTATTCTTCTCCACTCCAAAGTTTCGTAACTTTTGTTTCAATGGTCTTGCCTTTGGATCAACATTAAGGCAATGTAGTGCTATCTCCGGAGGGATACCTGTCATGTCAGCTGGAGAGAATGCAAATATATCGGAATTTCGACGTAATGTAGAGATTACCTTCTCTGTGAGTTCAGGTCCCAGTTGGGTACCTATCTTAGTAGCAAAGCCGAGTTTCCCTGGGAAGAGCTCCACATTCATCAGCTCCTCATCTGTTTTAACACTTACTTGTTCGGGTGTCGTTCCCTCCACTTTCTTTCTCTTTACTTCAGGGTCATCTCCTCTCGTCCTCTCCAGGCCCTTGGTTAAGGCCCTTTCTGCCATCTTCACAGACTCTTCGTAGCACTTCCGGGCTTGGTATTGATCTCCTCTTACTTCCCCTACTCCTGTAGCCGTAGGGAATTTCATTTTCATATGGAATGTGGAGATGATTGCCTGAAAGAGATTCAGGCTAGGTCGTCCCATTACTACATTGTATGATGAGGGGATATCCACAATGAGGAATTCCACCAGGTGGACCTTTCGAGCTGGAGCGTCCCCCAATCCTACCTGTAACATTACCGATCCCAAAGGTTGGATGGCACCTCCGGAGAAACCATACAAAGAGGTATCTACAGGTCGCAGCTTCACACTCAGATCCATCCTCTTAAAGCACTCGAAAAACATAATATCAGCTGAGCTCCCCGTATCCACGAAGATTCGGGCCACGTCGAACCCAGCTATGTCTGTAGTGATCACCAAGGCGTCGTTGTGATCTTCCTTGACTCCTTTCACATCCTCCGGCCCAAATCTGATATTAGGCGTCTCTGTTATGCGTCCTACTTCTTTCAATTGACCTCCTTGCTCGGTTTTTAGAGCTCGAACACTCTGCTTTCTCTTTCGGAAGGAATCCCCATCTGCTGGTCCTCCCACAATCATATGAATTACTCCTCTCTTTGGCGGTGGAGGGGGCATATCTTCGGCCGCCTCTTTGTTTTCCTTCTCTTCCGGTTTTCTTTCATGTTCTTTCCGCTTCTGGCCTCGAGATCCCTGCCTGTCTCTAAATATAAATTCTTTCAGATGCCCTGCTTGGATCATCCTTTCAATCTCGTCTTACAGGTGATAGCATTGGTTCGTGTCATGTCCATACTCATTATGAAATCTGCAAAATCGATCGGACTTGGGCTTCTGAGGTCCTCAATTCTCAAGGGCGTGTACTTCTCAAACCTTCCGCGGGGGCCGGACCGGGAACCTCCAGAGGGATTGTTGTCCCTTGTTGACCCGGAGGTCCGAGGGACCTCTGGGCTGGGTCGTCTGGAGGGGCCCTCTCTCCTTCTCTCTCGATCTTGTGGCCTAATCTCTAGTCTCTTGGCTTTTCGAACCTCCTCCAGGGTGAGGTACTTCTCTGTTCTATGTAGTAAATCATCAAAGTTCTTAACTGGCTTCTTGGCTAAGGAGGAGAAGAAGTCTCCATCTCGTAATCCGTTAGTAAGGGCGTTAATCTTCACCTCCGGAGAGGCTGTAGGGACCTCCAGAGCTGCTTGGTTGAATCTCCGGAGAAAAGCTCTTAAACTCTCGTTTTCTCCCTGTCTTAGATTGAAAAGGGTCAAAGTGGCTCGCGGCTGTCTCCGGGCGCTTGCGAATTGATGAAGGAATAACTCACTGAATTCCTCCCAGGATCGAATCGTATTAGGTTCCAATTGAGTGAACCACTGTTGTGCTGTTTTTGCTAAGGTGGTTAAGAACACCCTACATTTGATTCCTTCTCCATAGCGGTGTAATAATGCAGCGTTCTCGAACCTTACTAGATGTTCATATGGGTCTGCTGTACCATCGTATTCGAAATTGAGGGGCTTAAAATTGAATGGTAGTTCATCCTGTAATATATTAGAGGAGAACTGACATCCAGAGACATAAGCGGATCTACTGGTTCGATTGTTCATTTGCCTTCTCATATCCCTCATCTCCTTCTGTAGGGCTTGCAGTTGGTCACTAACTGGCCCTCCGTAGGTATCATCAGTGCTTTCTTCTGTTTTAGGGAGTTCTGTCTCTCGGGGTGCCAAATCTGCATTCCTTCTGGTATTCCGCAGGGGAATGCTTCTTTCCTCTCGGGAGGGCACCTTATCATCTTCTTCTACCCGCGTCCCTACTTCCTTGGACAGCACTTGGGAGGCTCCTGGTGCCTCTTCAGGGGGTCTCGGGGTAGGTATCTCCAGATTCCCTAAGGTAGCTCTGGGGGCTCGATCTCCTTGAGCCGTGAAAGCTCTCTCTACCGCCTGCTTGATGAGAGCGTTCAATTGATCGGGGGAAATCAGGCATGGTTCCGAATTTGGAATATCCTCCCTTTGAGGATCCGCGGTCCGGGACTCTGGGGCTTCAATGTTCCCTGTTGTCCCTTCTTCGATCGGGAGAGGATGGTTTTCCTCCCCCAAGCCTGTGTTAGGCGTCATTGGCGGATTTATTCCAGAAGGGGTATGAAGGGGATCTTTCCCCCGACCTCCCTTTGGAGTGGGGTCATTCGGCAAAGGAGGATTTTCCCCTGTAAGGGGTTTCTTTCCCGAAGTAGACGTTTTGTTTCCGCCACCCATTACTCGAATAGGTAGAAATTCGTGAGAAAAACTTTCAACTCTTTCCCACAGACGGCGCCAGTTGATGTGCCAAAATTTGCACAAGGGGATTAGCTATCCTTCGAGTTAGGTATCTAGTTTTCCAAACACGGAGGAGCTATCCAATTACGCTGCTGCTTCCAATAGAATCCTCGAGAACCTGCAAAGAACACGCCAGAGGGGAGTCCGGCGCGGACACTCCGATGCCTAAGTCAGTATAGGGCTTATCAATATCTCACAAGGATCTCAAGATCCTTGGTTTATCAAGAACAGGCTTTCGAAAAATATCAGAAATAAGTTTTGTACTCAGTATATTAAGTTTTGTAAAGTAAGAATGTCTAACCTGGAAGCCTCCTTCGGTTTCCCTATTTATAGAGACTTCCTTATAGGAAGAAGTTAGAGCTTCCCCCTATCTCGGAGCTACCTCTTGGACTAAGCCCTGCTGAGTGGACAAAGTCCTCCACTTTTCCACTCTTGCAGAACCGGCAATATTCCTTCTTAGTGGACTTAGTCCCCTAAGGTAAAGGAGGATAAAGTCTTTCTTCTACCAAGCCTGGACCGAAAATGGCGGAATTCCCCTATATTTACGGCCCATGAATTCATATCAAGACTGATTCTTCCCGATACTTCTCTCCAGATGGAGCTCCCTCCAAAGGGACCTCCAGAGGGGATTCTTTATCCAGAGGGTATTACATAATCCAATCCTTCCACTTTTACCCTATCCTACATACACGTGTCGACTCCTTATTAGATGACACTTTTAGGCCGCATCACTTACGTATTCACTTTGTCACCTTTAAATGTTATTTGTGAATTTAATTGTTGCTTAGCTACATGATCCTATGTTTATGATTATTATGGGTTATTTCGACGGAAAGGTCGTTATAGCTAGCGGGGACGACGGTCCGGGATGGTAAGATCCTTGGGGGCAACTCCACCGTATACAGATTGACCAATTTAATTGGTCAATATATGGAAGACTTATGTTATGGAAGACTTATTTACGCATGTTTGTGAGTTTATGATTTTATTTGCATTGATATTTAACTGTGACAAAGTTAATCCCACTGAGCTAGTTGTTTTGCTCACCCCAATCATATTAACATTTTTACAGATTAAAGGAGATTAAAGGAGTGACGGTGGAGGGACGGTGGATGCGTGTCACGATCGTATGTTAATTAAAGTATTTCGTTTAATAAAAAGTCACATCTTTTGATTGTATTAAAAATTATATTTACCTTTAAAGTAAATTAATTTATTTTCGAGTGATTGGTCTTAGATTTTCAAAATTGTCATTATTTTAATATTTACTTTCGCTGCAAATATTTTTTTTAAATTAATAAATTTATCTATATATGTCTTTTGAGAATCAAGATAAGACAGTATTTTATTATTTGGCCTTCAAACAGTAAAATTATGGTGTTTTCATCTAGGCCCTAAAATCGGGATGTGACAGAGTGGTATCAGAGCAGGTCTACGTTTTTGTAGACTTGTTTAAAATAAAAATATTTTACTTTTTGAGTTAAGGAAATATTTTTGCAAAATAATTTAAATTATGTATTATTGAGCATAAGTTATGACATCCACCACCGCCCACCGCTTCGACTTCAGCAAGGTATAATATGAAATTTAAGTTAACTTATTGTTATTGATCATGGAAAGATGGTCACACGATATATGATACATGCATTACATGTTACGTACGTTCCAAGTTCAAAGTGATATTATGAAACCATAATATTAAGTGCATTTACTACATGCTATTTAAAATTTCAATACATTAGTGCATGCATATTTTAAAGTACATTCTGATTTTCGAGGACGAAAATATTTTAAGGGAGAAATGATGTAATACCCCTAAAAAATTTCAAGTTAGTTATTTTATATATGTATTTAAATTTCAAAATTTTAGAAAAATATTTGGGGTTAATTTTTATAAGTTGAATTATATTATTCAATTTCCTAATTAAAAAGCATAATTCATCTCTTAAAATTTTCGGAGATATCTTAACAACCCTATGTATTTGTTTCAAAATCAAATTTAAATTGAAAATTCTGCCGTCAATTTTATTATTATTATTAAATCCTTATTTTCCTTTTCAAATCAAATCCAGTGAAAGTTTCAAGAAATATTTTACGTAAATCAAATTTTATCCCAAAAATATCTCAACTGAAATCCTATTATCTTCTTTTTATACACGGTACTTCTATAAATTAAATTACATAAAGATTTCCTCTTGGTAAAACACGCATAAAAATTTCAGAATTATTTGTTCTAGGATTAAAGTTTTTTCATTGCATCAATTACATCCACGACATAAAATCGAGGTGGGATTTTCTTGATTGACTACTTTGTCATTTTTAAGTGTTATTTGTGAATTTAATTGTTGCTTAGCTACATGATCCTATGTTTATGATTATTATGGATTATTTCGACGGAAAGGTCGTTATAGCTAGCGGGGATGACGGTCCGGGATGGTAAGATCCTTGGGGGCAACTCCACCGACACCGTATAAAGATTGGCCAATTTAATTGGTCAATATATGGAAGACTTATGTTATGGAAGACTTATTTACGCATGTTTGTGAGTTTATGATTTTATTTGCATTGATATTTAACTGTGACAAAGTTAATCCCACTGAGCTAGTTGTTTTGCTCACCCCAATCATATTAACATTTTTACAGATTAAAGGAGATTAAAGGAGTGGCGGTGGAGGGACGGTGGATGCGTGTCACTATCGTATGTTAATTAAAGTATTTCGTTTAATAAAAAGTCACATCTTTTGATTGTATTAAAAATTATATTTACCTTTAAAGTACATTAATTTATTTTCGAGTGATTGGTCTTAGATTTTCAAAATTGTCATTATTTTAATATTTACTTTCACTGCAAATATTTTTTTAAATTAATAAATTTATCTATATATGCCTTTTGAGAATCAAGATAAGACAGTATTTTATTATTTGGCCTTCAAACAGTAAAATTATGGTGTTTTCATCTAGGCCCTAAAATCGGGATGTGACATGCGGCTGATCAGGTTGTTGCCTTTCGTCGAGTTTGAACGAGCACCTCTCCTTCCAGACGGCCCAAAGGCGTAGACAGAATTTCTCAAAAGTTTGGGTGTCCACCATAGAATACACCTTCCATACAATTGCTTCGAGAGATAGCAATCTCCCTTGTTTAAGCAAGTGCCACACTCCTTCCATACTTTTTTAACGAGTCGGCAGTAGATCAGCACATAAGTAGAGTCGATTATTGGGTTACCACATATGAAATATCTCGGGTTGATTGGGACCCTTCCTCTTGCTAAATTTGCTTCAGATTGGATAATGTTCCATGCGATTTTCCACATAAAAATGTGTACCTTGGGTGGCACATTCAAGTTCCATATCATCTTCCAATATTGTTCCGATTCCGAGTTCGAAGAAGGTCCAGCTTTTTGAGGCGCTGGTTTGTTCTCCATTAAAGCTCGTTTGTACTCTGATTTAGCTGAGTACTTCCCCTTTTTGTCCCAGCGCCAGTATCTAGTGTCATTCCTCTCTGCCCCGCCAATTGGGATACATGTGATGGCTTCCACCTCGTAAGGTAGGAAGCTGCGACACAATTCAGTTGTATTCCACTTGTTGTTTTGGGTGATAAAGCGGGACACTCTCGTATTGCCCTCATAGGAGACATTGGATTTAATTTTTCCGTCTACTAGCGACGGGATCCAAGCGTCCCATTTGGTGTAGATGGATTCGCCATTGCCCACTTTCCATATTAGACCCTCCTCTAGAATTGATTTGGTCCAGCATAGCGAACGCCATATGTAGGAAGAGTTCGTTCCCACCGTGCCATTTAATGCATCAGAGTGTTTAAAGTACCGCGCTTTATACTAAAAGCAAAGTATATTATCTCCTGCTTAAACTGGTTTCAGGAAGAGTTAAATTCTTAGTAATCATCATTATATCAAAGTCCTACCCCATCTCAATTGAAAAAGCAAATAACGTTTCAGGAAAAAATGGAGTTCTGGTTTCTTGTATTGTTTTTTCTTTTTCCCTTTTTTCATCTTTGATCTTGCATAATTTTCTTCAATATCTTTTTGTGTGTTTAGGCATCTTTTGACCTCGTCTACATTTGTCTCGCTTGTTTTGGTGCTAAACGTAAGGGCCGATTTATCATAATTAACCGCTTGGCCCGAGGCTCTCTCGTACATCGTCAAGCATTGCTTTATAGTACTACAGTCTCCTTTTAATGCCCGGAAGAATACCAAGCTGTCATCCGCAAAGAATAGGTGGGAAATCATTGGTGCCCCCCTAGACACTGTCACCCCTCGTATGTTACCCTTATCTATCGCTTGTGTGAGTAGCGAAGAAATCCCTTGAGAGTAGAGGACAAAGAGGTACGGGGATAGAGGGTCTCCCTGTCGTAATCCTCTAGTCGGACTAATCTTGTTGTTGATCTCTCCGTTCACTTTGAAGGAGTAAGACACTGATTTAACGCATTTCATGATGAGATCACACCATTTTGTTGCAAATCCCAATCTTGTCATAACCGCTTCCAAGTAATTCCACTCCACTCGGTCATGAACTTTACTTATGTCGAGTTTGAGTGCGGCATAACCCCCCTTGCTGTTGTTGTGGCGAAGCCAATGCATGCATTCAAATCCAAGGAGGACATTGTCTGAGATTAGGCGGCCTGGAATGAAGGCGCTTTGGTTAGGGTCAATGATTTTGCCAAGTACTAGCCGAAATCTATTGGTGATAGCTCGTGCAACGATTTTGTAGATCACGTTGCAAATACTTATGGGCCTGAAGTCCTTCACCGTGCGCGAATTTTTTATTTTTAGGATGAGAAACGATAGTGGCATTCCATTGATTTAAATCCCCTGTACCGTTCAACACTTGTAGCACTGCGATCGAAATTTCCCCTCCAATTAGATTCCAGGATTTTTGAAAGAACATGTGTTGGGATATGAATCCTAAGACAAGTCCTAAATGATGAAAAGATAAGATGAAGTTTTGATAAGCCAAAAGTAGACTTGAATATTTTCTAAGTGTTGACTGATCTAGTCTAGTTATGGAAGTCGTCTTGAGCAGATCAGTAGAGTTCACAAGACAAGTAAAAGTTTCAAAAGAAAAGAAAAGTTTAAGTATTCAAAAGACAAGTACGTATTATAAGTACTTTGTTATATTTGTTTAGGTTGTTTATACTGAGCTATTCAAGATGTATAGAAGCTCATGTTTCAGGTCGTATATTGATGTATAGATTTTAAGTTAACTAAGCTATTTTATAAAGTTTAATGTAATGTAATAGTCTTGTTAGGACTAGATTAGTTCTATGTTGAAGTCTACAGAAAAAGACCTGCACAAGACAAGTCAAGTTGAAACAAGACAGGTGCGCAACAACAAGATAAGAAGAAGGAAGAAGTTAGTTATTAAAACGCGTGTGAAGATAAAGATTGAAGAGTTAGTTATGGAAATAACTAATTAACTGCATAACTGCGTGGAAGGATATTGGATAAGTTAGAAATCAGTTTTCAAGAAGAGTTGGTTACACAATAGAAAGTTCTTGAAATTAGATGTCTATAAATACCACATGGTATTAATCGATTGAGGACTACTGATACACTGACTTTCCATACTCAAGTGAAGAATTTACGAAGCATTCAAGAAGCAAATAACTTTCAGAGTTAACGTTCAGGAAGACAAGTCTGCAAGACAAGTGAAGATCAAAGAAGACTACTGTTGAACGAAGAGAAGTTTTATTTTACTGTTTCAAGTTGCTAGTTGCTTGTTAAATAGCTAGTTAGATCGAATATATATCTGGTGGTATATTCGAGAAGATCTAAGTCTTATTTCTTGGGACTTAAAATTACAAGAACACATTACTCTATTGGACGGGTTAATAAGAATATCACAACTGGGTTTGTGAGAGTGGATGTAGACAAGTTGTCGAACCACTATAAATTTCATGTTTGATTTACTTTACTGTTTTATTTGTGTTTGATTGATTAACTGCTTAATTGATTGAATTGCATATCTGAACAAGACCAGTAGAGTGTTCATACAGAAGTTCGCGAATTTAGTTGAGTATAAATTTGATTGGGCTCATTGTTTAAATCTGATACTCCGCATTCGTATTCTGATATATTGAAATATTTTTGAAAAGTCTATTCACCCCCCTATAGACATTTTCACTAGCTTACTCAATATTATTAACTCAACTAGGGACCTACAACATAGCATTAAATCCGTCTGGTCCCGGTGCTTTATTGGGGTGCATGTCGAATAGCGCCTTCCTAACTTCTTCGACCGAGAACTGTGTTGTTAGGATGCTGTTTATCTCGGCTGTTACCGCCGGCTGTATCGTAGTTGTAACTGAGTCAATGTCCTCCGTACTCGGCCCATTCGTTGTAAATAGGTCTGTATAGAAGTCTGAAATAATTCGAGTGATGTCCTCTTGTTCTTCACACCACAGACCTGTAGAGTTATATAATCCTGTTATACAATTTCTTCTCTTTCTCTCTGGAGCAGATTTGTGAAAAAAAGAAGTATTCCTATCGCCATATGCTAACCAATTATTTCGGGATCTTTGATGCCAGAATACTTCCTCCTTTGTCAGTAGCTTTTCAAGCTTGGTCTCCAATCTGGTGACTTCATTTCCCTGCCAATCCACACGATCCCTATTATATAGCTCATTGAGTTCTCGACTAGTACTATTAATGTTCTTACCCAATTGGCCCACCGAAAGTCTCGCCCAATTACCCAGCCCTATCCGGATCGAACCTAGCATATCGGTGATATTTGGGCTCTGTTTCGCTTCGCTCCATATAGCTTGTAAGGTGTCCTGGTATGAGTCCTCAAGGAGCTAGCTATTTTCGAAAGCAAATTCTTTCTTGCGTTGACCCCTGAGTCGGTTGGTGCTTCGTCTATCCGAACCGTTAAGTTCAAGTTTAATGGCTCGATGATCTGAGCCATAGAATTCAAGGTGCAGCACTTTCGAGTTAGTGGATTCTTCTCTCCAGCCTGTACATGCCAGAAATCTGTCAATGCGCTCCATAATAAGGTCTGCCTCCCTCTTTTTGTTGATCCACGTAAACTGGGGTCCGTGGTATCCCAAATCTGATAATCCTATATTGTAGATAGTGTTCCGAAGTGATTCCATTTGGGTGGACATCCTGAGCTTTCCACCTTGTTTTTCAGAATCAAAGAAAATCTCATTAAAGTCTCCACCAATGACCCATCCAATAGTGTTCGGAGTTTGGTGAGTACTGAGTTTCCGTAATAGCTCCCATGAATGTTGGCGTAGGGGTTGTTTCAGGTTTCCATAGAAGCCAGTGAAGCGCCAACATAGACCATCAACCATCACAATACTATCAATATGACCCGGAGAAAAAGACAAGAGTGAAACTTGAGTATTATTAAACCATAGCAAAATAAGACCTCCACTGCGCACAATGGCGTCTACAGCAAAGCAATCACCGAAACTTAAGAGTGGTTTCCATTTATTACAATCAATACGAGATACTTTTGACTCACTAATAAAAAGTAAACTAGGGGAGTGTTCCGCCACAAGGCGACTCAAGTTTCGGAATGCCCGTCATCCTCCCAGGCCACGGGCATTCCAGCTTATGCAACTCATTTCTGTCGGCAGGGCTGGGATCCCCCAGCCTCCGCCGTTGATTCAAAGGTGTTTTCCATTTCAATTTCCACGCACATTTTCTTATGTGCCCCCATAGTTCGAGCATCCTCTTTCCAGTTTCGTTTTCTCCTGTCATTGTGCTCCTCCAAGTCCTCCACGGATAAGCCATTCTCTATATCATCAGTGTTCTCTTCCTCTCCTTCGTTTGAGTTATCCCAGTTGTCCACACAAGTTATGACGTCATTGGGATTGACGCTTCGTTGTCCTTCCGCTCTCATCCACGGTCCATAGGCTCGGCCCCCCTCAATTTGGTTTGGTTCCCAGCAGTCTCTTGCCACATGATCCATCCTTCCACAAAAGAAGCAAAAATCCAGTAGTTTCTCATACCGGAAGAAAACGGCCATGCGCCGACCTCCAATGTTCACCGCAGTACCTCTAGCGAGAGGGGTACTCACGTCCACCATTACTCTGACCCGTAGGCAGCGGCCACAGGCTGTTCCGTTCGGTAAGCAATCAACCTCCATAACTCCTCCAATCGTCGATCCGAGTAGGACTCCAACTTCTCGAGTCATAGCCCGAATCTGAAGGCCATGGATTTAGATCCACATGGGTACTCTTGAAAAGTGAAGATCTGAGGGTCTTTCGTCCCCTTTCAGTCGCTCCAGTATCAGGATGGTGCCCTTGAATTTCCACGGTTGGCGTTCATGGATGCGATCGCAGGTTTCTCCGTCTATAAAGTCGAAGAGGAATAAGCCTTCATCGATCGTGGTGACTTTCAGAGTGGAAGAAAGCCTCCAGATGCGTTTCAGTGCTAGTACAATTTCAGTGGGGCCCAGATTCTTCTTCATGGCAAGTTTGCCTACAAGAGCGGTGCGTTGGTCGAAGAACTTCGATTCGTCAATGACGATTTCGGCACTCTCTGCTTCAGTCAGGGTGAATTTCTCCCACAAGGTGTTTAATTCCTCCGCCATTTTAGTGAGTATTGATGTGGGTATTACTAGTAGAGGTGTAACTCGAGTCGGTAGTGGTGATGAATCGTACGATCTCTTCATATAGGGCCAGATCGGTGGATATTGGGGGGTGGATTTGAATTGATTGAAGGGCGTATCAATCCCCAGAAGAGGATCGCGATCAAATCCCCCCAAAATGGGGTAAATTTAGCCATCAAAGGCCGCTTGGGAGCCAAGGTTAGCCGAAGTCCGATTGATTTGGGAAGATCTCCGGTCGCCGATTCTCAGATCGTCGATGATCGTGGAAGCCGTCGTAGATTACGGGATTCTCCCCATTCCAAGACCCATATTACTTAATAAAAAATAATTTCAACGTAAATTAATCGTGGTACATACAAATACTACTTTAGTTGAGCTCGAGGATTTAATTGTACACCAAAACTTATTATTACCATAGTCCGTCAATCACCCAGACCATTTATTTATTATTCACAAGACCGGCCAGTTAACCCCTTTTTAGGAGATTAGGCGGGAGAGGGAGCAAAGGAAAGAATCGTGATGATGATGTTACGAGAGAGGAGGAAACTTGCAATCCAAAATTGTACATTACTTCTGAATTTTTTTTATTAATTTTTTAAATATATATATAGAGCCTCAACCTACCTAATTTTCTATAAGAACTAGTCATTTTTAAACAAAATATATGGTTATATGCTATCAAGGTAGTAGTAGTATTATAATTTACGAAATCAACATTCAATCATTATATAACAATAAAAAGTCTACAAAATACTAAATTAAAAATCTAGTACTAATTAGTAAAAGAAATATATAAAGTAAGAAAGCGGAAATTTGATGATGGATTTGTTTAGTTAATTTGGATGCAAACGGACGGGGAGACCCTTTTGGGGCTCCGGCATCATATCCCCTTCAACCTTCTCATTCGCCTCAACTACTTCCCATTTATACTTGATCACAACCTTATGAATAAAACCTAGAATTGCTAGGCGGGCATACTCTTTCCCGGGGCACGTTCTCGGCCCGCCTCCAAATGGAACGGACGCGAACGCCGGAGGTGCTTCGTCTTCCTCGAATCTTGATGGGTTAAATTTTTCCGGGTTTTTGAAATATTCTGGGTTCATGTTCGTCGTGCTCACCGTCCAATACACCTATACCATATATTATTATAAGTTGTAAACAAGCTACTTAATTTGAAGTAAAAAGGTTGGGATTCAACATAAAACCTGTTTAAAAAGGTTTTTCTTCTTAATTTTTTATTTAAATGGTCCTCTTTTAAAATAATTGACTGTTTTTTGCTTTGTCTTGTGAGGGGAACTTAGGGGGGCTTCTGATTAATATTAGTCAAATGCTATTTAAACAAAATTTACAGTGAAAGGGAAAAAAGGGTTTAATGGATGATTTAGATTACAGTATATACCTTCCAGTCTTTTGGAATAGTGTAGCCAGCATAAGTGAATTCAGTTTCAACTTGTCGGAAAGTTCCCTGAAGAGGTGGAACCAATCTCAATGTTTCCAATACAACGTTCCATGAGTATTTCATTTTCGACATATCTTCCCATTCTAACAATTCCCCTGCTTTCTTTGAACCTGCTATATTCATTTGTTCTGCAAATATACACCCCTTTCGTTTATAAGTTTTTCATTTTATTATTTTCATATGTTCACCTATAAGTTTATCATAACATTTTTGACAAAAAAATTCTAAATTTATATCACTATACTTCACTATTATTTACATATAATAAGGGACTCGGAGGCATATATATGTGGCCAAGAGGGAGCGCTCTGGGGCCCCAAGTTTTTTTTTTAATATATGTATAATACTCTCTCTTCATTTTATTATTTTGATCTCTAATACTTTTGTCTTATTCTTTGTGTTTAAAAGAAGTGAGAAAATTATACCGAATAGTACTCCCTCCGTCTCCGAAAAATTTTCATACTTTCCTTTTTTGTTTATCCCCAAAAGTTTGCATACCCAAAATAGAAATAATCATCATAATCTTCACCCTCACAATATACACATATTTATCTTCCATACCGTACGCACAATTCACCTACTTTATTTACTTTATACAGAGTATATAAAAGTTTTCAAAATTAAAAGTATAATACCTGCTCGGACTTTTTCATAGATTTCTGAACTAAGCCCAATATATTTCATGACGAACGTTATTGCAGTAGCAACAGTACTATATCCAGCAATTAGCAGACCCATAATTTTATCAGCAATTTCAGCTTCATCACAATTTGCACCAGAAACAACAATCAAGTGAGACAATATGTCGAGCATCTGGTGTTCACCACATGCCATGCTCTGTTTCTTCTCCCTCACCACGCTTATCAGCTCCTTTCTAATCGCCGCCGCCGCCTTATTCGCCCGGTAAAAAGCGGTTCCCGGCAAATTAAGCATGATAGAATGCAAGCCCACAGTAACATCGTCGAAATGTTTAACCAATCGGGAAATCCGCTCCGGATTGTCGATTCCGAGAAAGAAATTACACGCTAGAGACAGAGTTAGGGTTTTCGCGAAAGGGTAAATCTCAATCACGTTTTTACCTGCAAATTCCGTTTGGATGTGTTGTTGAGAGATCAGATCCATTTTAGGTAAGTAGCGCATCAGAGCTTCGGGTTTGAAGAATCCGGGTTGGCGGATAACTTTCGATTCATCGGATCGTTGATTTTCCGGCGGCGGCGCCTTGTTTTGGTTGGATCGGAAGATGTGCTGCATCGTATGTGGGCGGAAGGTGGAGAAGTATTTGTGCTCGTTGGAGAAGAGGAATTTGTGGCCTTTAGGGCCACAAAGGACGGCAGTTTTTTCGCCGAGGATTTTGGTTTTGAAGATTTCCGGCGAGTATTTTGTCATCCTTTTGTTGACGAAATTTTCTGGTTTTCCGAATAGGAAGTCGATGGACTCTCCGACGATCGGCCAGCCGTAGGTGCCGGGAGGGAGTTTAGCGGTGGCATCACGATTTCGGCGTGAGATGAAAATTAGAGTGAGAAGAATTATAGCAAGAGAAAAAAGAAGGGCGAAAACATCCATCGTTGGGTGGGGGGAAATTTGAATTCTTAGCTATTCAAGGGTAATGTTTTGTGGGGGTTATATAGGAATTGCTGACGTGGTTTCACTCCATTAATGGGATAAGTATTTGGAGAAAATGTTTGATATCATTTGCATTATTTATATTGATTTGTTTCACAAGTGTTTATCCATATAAAAAATGAAACATTTTTATAAATTCCAATATTAACATATTTATTTTTACCTTCAATCAAATTATTTAATTTACTTTATCCATAAAAATTATAAAATTACACATTAACCATTCATTTATTACATTTTTTTTTTAATTTATATGTCTATAAAATTACACACTAAAAGTTTGGTCGGGTGGACCAAGAAATAGAATAGGAGTGATTTGGTACATTTGGAAAAGCAGCAACCGTTGCGTTTTCAGACGAATAAGTATTAAAAAGACTTTTTTTTTTTTAAACATTAATTTTTTTCAAAAAGTAAAATAAGTAATAGTGTTTCTGGGGAGATAAGTGGGTTAGCGATTTTGGCATTATTGGATTGATACATTAAAAAAAATGGGTAAAAGGCATAAACAAACACTCGTTTGTTTGATTAAATATGCACAAATTCCTCTTTTGCTTAATTAAATGCATAAAACTTTTCAGAATTAAAAAATAAATAAAAAAAAATGCACGAAACAATCTTTTATTTCATTTAAGGTATAAAATCCCCTTATGTTTTATATAAATGTGCATGCAGGAAATATCTATCCACCATCCACTTCTTTGATACTTACATGTTTTGTATTTGGTGTTGTGTTCATTTTTTTTTTTTTTTAGGAAAGAAGTGTTGGTAAATTCTATATATAAGAAACACAAGCACGCCATTATTATTCAGGAGTAGAGTTCTAATTAAAGAATTAAGGAATCTATTTAATTAAAATTAATGACAACTCACAAGAACTAATACAAATTAAATTAGAATAGGCAAGAGTGTTATGGTAATAGGCATTTAATTATGTCTAGGTTTTAAAGAAAAAAATAAAGATTTCCTATGTAATTGATCAATTTGGATTTTTTTATTTTTTTTAGATCTTGATCCTCCAAATTTCACGTTGAAACCCAAAGTCTTTGATGACTTTGGTTTCCCTTTTTTTTATAATGTAGTAATGTATGAAGTATTGTAAATAATTGTTAAAAAAAAAGAAAAAGAAGTAATGTAAATATAAGTAAAGAGTGACTTGATGAACACATTAGTTCGTAATATTTAAATTTTGACTCCAATAACACTTAAAATTAAAACAAAAAAATATATAATATGTTCTAATCAATGATGAAAATATTGTGGATATATGACAAATTTAGATATTGTGATAAATATATTGAAGTGTAATTAATGCTTTCTTTTTTTTTAAGTATTGTGAAAATATCGTGAAATATTGATATTGATATCATTTAACCGTAGTGTAAAATTGGACCAGAATCGAGAAAGAAAAAAATGCAAATATTTATAAAATTTTGTTTTTATATTTATAACATTATTATTAATATTTAGTGGTGCAAATGAATATATCATAATTCACCAAATATATTTAATAATTCTTTTAAAAGTATAAATGACATTTGAATAACTATATCCAGAACTATTCTAATGTGATGAGTTGAAACCAAATATTATTTGGACAACGATGATATTTCATGTATTATATTTGAACAACATATGTTATCAATTTGATATTAATTGTATTTTATCATGTATATTTTGATTATAGTATTGTATTATGTATTATGTTGTCAATTGTTCTTCATCAACAAGTATTTATATAATCTATGTTTGTTTTAAATATATAATGTTATTGTAGTTTTGAATGAAATATATGTACATTAGTATTAGTATGTTAATAATATCTAAAATTTTAATGTTAAATTTTTTAAATTTTAATAAAAATTTTGTTATTTTTTCAATTTGTTTGTAATATGATAGGCAATGTCGATATATTTGTAAAATTCAGTTAGTAACCCTTCAAACTTTGCCTCATGTTCACTTGGACCAAAAACTTGTTCAAGATCAATTGAATTTATTTTTAAGTAAATTAATTCAACCAGAATTTCTAAAATTTAATAAATATTTATATAATTTTGAATAAAGGATTAAAATAATATCAGCCTAATTCATTTGTGCGGTTGTACCTCAATGGCAGATAAACAGACACTACTAAGCCGTTTTTTTTACTCCATATTTTAAGTGTACATAGAAGTTGACTGTAATTTTCTCAGTCAACGCTCGAAATTCTTTACAACTTTCACTGCACTACACATGTTATACAACTATCCATTATTTAATTATTATAAAACTCAATGTTTGATTTTTAACTTCCTTTTTTTATTTTTTATTTTTTGGAAAGTGATTTTTAACTTCCTTAGGGAGTTAACTTTAGCATAATTTCTTGTATTTTATAAAAATGTCATAAACTTATAGTGCTTACTATAAGGACTACATAATGAATTTAATATTGTGCTTAACATCAAAACTCAATTATCCATTATAATATTAACTTGTTACACTGTATTTGCAATTAAACAACACTGACAAAGTTGTTATTCAAGTTGACCAACTCGATAGTTCAACTCGACTCGTGAAAGCTCAAATTCGATTCATTTGTATTCATAAACGAGTTCATGAGTTCGAGCTCGTGAAATACTCAATTTATTAATGGATCGATTTGAACTCGACTCGATAAATAAGAATTTTCATGTCATTTCATTAGGCTAGCTAGTTAAGTTCGATAGGCTCTTTAAACTAGTTTGTAAATCGATTCTAGCTCGTTTAAAATCGAGCACGGCTCCACATATGTTCGAATCAAGTTTGAACATCAAGTATTTAATTCGACCCGACTGTGATGTGACAATGAGATAATCGACCAAAAGAAGTACAAAGAAATGTTTGAATTATTTATTAGAAACCAACAAATTCTTTTTTCCACATGTTCATACTTAGCCTAATTATTTATTGCTTTTGTACCAACCACTTTGTGCTTGCTCCACCAAAATCGATCTTCTTGTGCTTTAAAGTATTGATTTCTTGTTACAAAAAAAAAAAAAAAAAGTACATTGATTTCTTATTTTCATATTATTGCTTTGAGAAGGAACATCAATTCCCTTAATTGACGGTCAAAGACAAGTACACTACCACCAAAATGTACGTTGAATGCACGACTACAATATCTACCACTATTTTAAATGTGAAAATGTGGTACGATTAATATTACTATATCATGTTTCATTAAGACAAATTGACATTTTGTTTAATTTTGGAGGTAATAGTTAATTTAATTGTTCCGGCTCTGAAGAAACGAGGCAAAAATTGTGTCGAACTTGCTAAAAAATACTATTTCCGTCCCATAATTTCTTTCACATGTGAAGTGACACACAAAATAAGAAAAGTGAATTTAGTGGAGATTTTAAAGAGGTAGTTTTGTAAACCTTTATGCATAAAGTAAATAAATGAAGTGACTTTTGTGTATGTGTGAAAAAAAAATAATAGAAAGAATTCTTCATTTAAGAGTGTCAAAATTATTGTGGGATGGTTTAAAAAAAACAGATGTGTATAAAAGTAATTGCAAAACTTTTGTATATTCAATTTAGGGGTGGGTAAATATACCGAAATTTTGGTATACCGATCTTTTCGGTATAATATCGAAATTTTCAGTATACCGAAATTTCCAGTACGGTGTGATATCGTACCGAAATTTTCGGTACGGTAACGGTATGGAAAATGACCATACCGCGGTATTTCGATATACCGAAAAAATTTTGGTATTCGGTATGAAACGGTATATCAATATATCGAAATACTGAAACCTTAATAAAATAATAATTTTATATTATTTTTAAATTAAAATAACTTTAATTATTAAAACATAAATAAAATAAACCTTAAATAATTAATTTCGGTATAAAACAATGCTTCAATATTTTCGGTATGAATTGGTATACCGGTATTTCGATATGAAATGATGGTTCAATATTTTTGATATGAATCAGTATACCGATATGGTACGATATACCGTACCGAAAATTCGGTATACCGAAATTACGGTATCGGTATGAATTTTTACATACCGAAATTTTGGTACAGTAACGGTATGGATTTTTTCAATATCGAAATTTTCGATATGATAACAGTATGGTTCGATATGGTCGGTATATCGTACCGAACCACCCCTAATTCAATTAGTTGTACGATGAATATCTTAAAAAATTTGTATCTAAAATATTACTCCCTCCGTTTTATAATAAGTGTTGTTTTAGCCCATTTTTCTTGTACACAAATAAGTGTTGTTTTAGAATTTTTACACTGTTTGTTCCCATTATGTCCTTCAATTTGAAAATTATTTGAGATATAAACTTGAAAATAATTGAAAAAGATTGGATAAAGAATTTGAAAAGATTTGAAAAGAATTAATATGATCAAAATCTTCCTTTATTATTTAAGGGTATACTTGTCAATACATACCCTTTCTTATTTATTGTAAAGGGAGTATTAGGTATTACTGTATTTTAAGTTTTCTATAATATATTATTTTAAAATATAAAGATGCAAAATCTTTTCATCTTCTTCTTTTTTTTGAAAGAAAACTTCCAATTATTGTAAGCAGGAAAGATGCAAAATCTTGAACACCGTAATAGAACTCCAAAATATTTCAATACTGAATTGTTCAATTTTAATGACAACTTTCAAGCAGTAGCAATAATTTTAAATGCTTTCAATAATCAATTATTTAATAATAATATTTTATTATTCGTATTTTTTAAGGAATCTCACTCGAAATGGTCACAGACAATAGAATAAATTAAAATGGTTAAAATAAAAAAATAAAATTATAAACTAGTATGAACTTGATAAAGTCAATATGTTATGTAAACTTTCAAACTGAAAAGAAAAGACATAATAATAGTGCTCAACATGCGATATTCTTTCATAAAATTGCATGATCAATTACCAAAGAAAAACGCAATACAATTTGAACACAGAAACTAAAAAAGCTCACGTACAAGCCACCAAATGAATAGTTCCGAACTTTCATCTTTTTTTAAAAACATTCCAAAAAAGATAAATATTTAATTTACTCTCATAATTTCGTAAATTTTTTAATCTATGTCCCATAATTTCATAAATTTGTTAAATTACGTCTCAAAAAAAATAAAAATTACATCCCATAATTTCATAAATTAATTAATATACATCATTTTTCACACGCTATATAAATTGAGTTTGGCCACATTACAATTTTTTTTGTTTTTCATAATTTTTATGCGCACTTAACAAAAGTGTGAGTGAAACGATATGTTTTGGTGTCTCTGCAAAAAAAGAAAAGAAAATGGACATAATTTTTTTTTCTTTTTTTAAACATTTTTCAAAAAATGAAAAAGTTACGGGTAAATAATTTTTTTCTCAGAGTAGTTATAACTTCTTTTTTTTAGTAGTGGTAAGTTCTTTCTTGTAAACCACTATTCAATTATCTCTTATATACATATAGGTGGGATGAGAATCATTATCATCTAATTCTATTTTCAATTCAACTATTGTTTATTTAATTTTATATTTCTCAATTGTATATGCATTATATTCAGTTTCGTTCTTATTATGAAGTATTATATTCAATTTCGTTCTTATTATGAAGTTTCACATGGTACCAAAGTTGTGTATCGATCAATTTATGGTTGATTAGAAAAAAATTGTCGATCTAGATACGTTTACGCAATTCAATTTGAATGATTTTCTTGATTTTTGTACTCATTTTTGTCAAATCTTTGATGAATTTGGATTTCAACCCTATTTTTACCTTTTCGAAAATTCTTCTTTGCAGGTTCTATGTTCATGAGTTTTGCATTCGATTTCATCTTGATTCAAATCAAATTATGTTGTCTTCTTCGATCGAGTTATATACTCGACTTTTCTGTCCTAGAAAATTATAAATTCTTTATTTTCTATATTACAGAGTTTTATAAAATCATTTTCGTCAATAATGACATTGTCGTTCAAATGGAAAATATTGATCCCAATTGATGTAGTCATGTGTTGTCCAATCTGATTTTGAATTATTTTTTGTTTTTATTTAAGAACAAGTCTAAGATGAGATTGTTTACCATCCATACACATGCACATCTTGTGTGGGAATGTGAAAGGAGTACAAGTCAACAAATGAAAGCAGTTGTAACTTCTATTTTAGTCCATTCTCTCAATATGTATTATATTAAATTTCTCTTAAATTTCACACTTACACTGACAACTACCATGAAATCTACCATCAAAGTGTAACAAATCACATAATACATAATCAAATAAGTAATGATATATTCAAAAATTTACACATTTGTCATATTGAACATTCCATATTAATTTACACACTCCAAAAAATACAATATCTTCATAATCGTCACCCTCAAAATATATACACATTTACACATATGTAATTACTTTTGAGACCCACACAATACACATACATTAAATCTACATTTTTCTTTACTTTATTCATAAAAATTTACAAAACTCTACTCATTGAGCATTTTCCACATTTTCCGGGGTTCAAATTTCTCAGGGAATAAATTAAAATAAACAATACAATCACTCTTTTATTAGAAACTATAACAAAAAATCCAACATAACAAAGCAATTCATGATATTTAAAGCTGTATTTGGCACCATACACTGGATTGATGTTTAGCTGAATCAACGAGCTTCAATCTTAAGGGTGTTATCAACAACGCGCAGCCCGTCTTCTGTGGCGACAACTGCCGTGCACCTGCAATTCTTCAATGTACATTAGATCTACAGTCTGTATGTTCGGCCAGAATAACAATATTTTGGCGTTAATCTAACCATCTGGACATTATCCAAGTATTATTCACACCAGAAATTTTGCTAAATGCACAAATCATTTTAGCATATCATGATTCATGTGCCATCAAACACAGATAAGCAAAAAATCTGGTGCCAATAGCAGTGTCCTTTCAACTTTCAAATATTAACATCCTATTTCCAAAGCAATCAGATTATTTAAGGCATAATACATCAAAAAGATCTGTATACTATCAACTTTTATTCCGATAAGTCACTAAACTATTTTTTGTTTTAAAAAGCCCATTTAAGTATCAAAAAGTTCATTTCAAGAGCTCTTTCGAGGCGAAAATTGACAGAAATTTTATATTCAGCGTAATGCTCCAAATAAATATGCTTAATTATATACCAATGTATATTTTAGGTACCCATCACCTGAAGTATTAGTATTAAAACGACTTGCACAAAACACACTTGTATAATAACAAAATTAACAAGTACTCCCTTTGTCCACAGTTAATATGCAATTTTTCCTTTGTTTTGGCTGTCTACACTTAATAAGCACACTTTTATAAATGGAAATATTTATTCCCCCAGTACACTAATACACCCTTCATTTTTTACTTTACACATCTACTTTTTACATGTACTGTCAATATTCCTTAAAACCCCACACAAACAAGAAGGCATTTTAAGTGTGGATGGATGGAGTATTATTTAATAAGACCATTAACATAAATTGAAAACTTCCGTCAATTTCCATCTCAATGGAGCTCATGAAATAAAATTTCAAATACTTGAAGGACATTTTAAAACAAAAATAATTTAAGGATAGTTTAGGGATTTGTTGACGCATTCTGCCAAGTTAAATTAAGACATGAAGTAGGTAAGGGAGGTAGAAGGAACTGACGGGATTCTGGAGATGACACCATGCTCGACAACACCGACAACTTGATCAAGCCTATCAGCCACTTCAACTGCGTGAAATGGATAAATTATAAAGAAAATTAATGTAAAAAAATATGGAGGCCTTTTTAGACAGTAATAGGATGTAGAATGGTACCAAGGTTTTGAATCGGAGATGTGAAAATGACATCAAGAATGTTATGTCCTTCTTCAGTGACTATTGGAAAGTCACCTCCCATTGGACCTGCTGCATACCCTATAGATGATCTTCTCCAAACCTTTATATCATCATCAAACGAAAACAACAGTTAGTTAACAGAGCGAGCTATCCTCACGTACGTTAATCATGCTCATTAACACTCAATCTCAAACTTTAAATCTATCACTGATAGTTGATACACCAGGGAATAATTTGTTTTTAGGACCGTAACCATAGGGTAGCAAAAGAAGGACAATGTGCTTACAGGCTGATAATGTTAGGCCCAAAATTTAAAATTCGCAAACACCTCAATTTAGGCTAATTGTGCGATTAGCAGTAAATCAGCCACAAAAAATCAAATCCGTGGTGATGTACGAATTTAGAAATCAAGGATATCAAACTGACGGGGTCAGAGAGATGAAGAAAATGGTATATGACTTGACCCTCGAATCACCGACAATCGGCCAGGGAAGAGACTGAATGTGCCAAACTAAAATTTAATTGTCTAAATTACCAGTCCGTTATGGTCTTAAAAACACACACACTTCTATATTCCCCACCTCTATCGTAACAGTCAGTCTCAGAATGTTAGCATTTAAATCTCTGATTTGACAGTACCTCTGCATCACCAAGAAACAGGTCATCTATTTCTTCGGCCGTCTCCAGCCAGTTGACCTGAGATGTAGTATCAAGCGTAAGTTTATATAGTGATGTTTTATGGAAATGAAATTGAATTCCTTGCATTTGACCTTACAGAGTTAATTAGAACTGGAATCGATCCATCTACAACACCTTGATATTGCTTTGCTGTAACAATCAGAACAAGTTTTCCAGCACTTCTCAGTATGGTCTGTAAAGCAGAGTTAACCAGTGTATCTGAACAAGAAATCCTGATGTGAAAAGAAAGCGATGCTTATATATGACCAAGATGGCATATCACAATGTGACATTCAAAAAGCATCATTTATGAATTTCCAAAAATGATTAAGGAACACATGACCAAAATGTACTTTAACTAAAAAGAAAGATTATTACAATATTCTTCATAATTAACAAATACCTGAAAAGGTATTACAACAACATAGTGATCATAATTTGTATTAGTATTTAGTATTTTATCTTTACCTCCCATAAATGACATCTAGGGTACAGAGAATAAAGATGAAATTTCTTACTGACCTTCACTTGAATTATTGACTCACCACCCTGCATCTTCTGACGCCCAGTCACTGCCGCAAGAGATTCTTCTTCAATAACATCAGCATCATTGAATGCTAAATCAATCTAGAGATGAGGAGATAGAATCTAGTTATTTACCAAGAAAGAAGACGATAGCATCAAGACTCAGTTATCTAATTGAATTTCTAGAAGAGTCGGTTCTCATGTGAACCAGGCTCACATGAACTCTCTTCTTCAAAGTAATATTGTTTAGCATACGAAGTATCATGTTTTAGAAACTGCTTAATTTTATGAGTTACTCTTCTCAAAACCACTAAACCGTGTTATCGAGTTCGTTCACAATAAAACTTCCGTGAACCAAGTTCATAGAAGTTTATGTCTTCCTAGAAATATTTGGTTCATATACTTCCCAAACACGTTAGGAATATTCTACCAAACTTAACATGGCAAGAACGAACAGGACTCTTCTTTCCTGACCCAAGACATCACACACATTTTGCCTTTGGAAATGCTATATGGATATTTAGAGTGAGTACATTTTCCAGAAAATCCTTGTGCATGTTAATGAACCCTAAACTCAACAATATGTCAAAATCACATAAACTAGCTTACTCTGGAGCTGTCTCTGTATTGATCCAAAGGGACACCTGCCTTTGCTGCTTCACTTGCACTGTCAATAGATCTGCATCACAGTTCTTGTTACTCCTAATGGAAAAATAATCAGGAAATTTTAAGTACTACATGGAATCATAAATAGCATCTTGTTTTCTGCCACAAGTAATTTTCTTCTACACACTCTTTAACACCATTATGCCTTAAATGCAAACATACAAGTTTTTCACCCTATACAGATTACAAACTTACACTGCCTAGATTCATGCTGCTGCACAAAGATAACTATGGTAACGTTAAGACTTAAGAGGGCACTTTTAAAACCATAAGATGTTCACACTCCACATCCAATCATCCATTTACCTCATAGACAATTAAAATGTGATTAAAATAAATATAGATAACTCAATAAGCAAAAGGTTAGAACATTATAGTTGAAAGCCTAGTGAATACTACCATCACGGTTCCATAACATAATCCAAAAATAAACAGAACAGCAAGCTAGTTCTCTCTGTCTCCATCTCCCCAAATATGAAAAGAATTCAGAGGGCCAAAACAAACAACAAACAAGTAAAAGTGAATTGCAATAAACTCATCACGATCATTGTACCATTAAGAGAAGCAATTCTACTTACGTGGGAATTCCAGTAATATCTTTAATGGCTCCAGAGCGAAGTTGCCGCCCCAAATATTGTATTGCAATACTAGAAGCGCGACCAGACCCCAGCCCTATCACCATTCCATTCTTCACAAATGAATCCACCTTTTAACACAAAAAGCAACAAATTAGAAAATCAAATTTCATCGTTATTGAAGCATGATTCTTGAGCATTAATAAATTGCAACCTTGATTCTTCAACTCAAACAGGGCAAAACAGAAATAGAAACTAAAGACGTGGATTAACCACTTCTTAAACTAAATAATCAAAACTACACAACTTAACAGTAGCAGAGAGAGAATTTACAGTGTATTTGGCGGCTTGGAGAAGGGTAGAGTCATCGGAGAGGCTTGAACGAACCGCCCTTAAAATTCCACTGCAACTTGTATTTTTTCTGCTTGAATGAGAATTGAGGAAGAAATTAGAGAACGGAAGAAGCGATGAAGAAGATGGTAAAGCCATTATTGCCATATCTTATTCTGCTTCTCAATCTCAAGTGTGTTCATAACTCCATTTGCATATTCGGAAAATATTTGTATCTTTTTTCTTAAATGAAAAGGATAATGTCGTTATGGAGAATGGAGTACACTGTTGAAGTTATTTATTGATATTTAAATGAATAAAATTGTTTTTTTATAGGTTAAATGGTTAATTAGAGTAAATAAGATAAAAGATAATTTTATATAGAAAAAATAAAGATAATTTTATATAGAAAAAATAATGAAGGACATTGTAGTGTGCATCGGTCCAAAAATCGGATCGGAATCGGTTTGGATCGGGACCGGAATCTACCTAAATGGGTGGACCGGTTTTTAATTTATTTTTTATTTTTTCAAATATTTTTTTAGTTTTTTGAAGCGAGAACAAGAATGATGAGATCAATTTCCATTGTGAATTTTATTTACAATATTATTAATGGTATTTTAACACTAAAAGTACATTGATTATTTTGTTCAATTATATACTTGAAAAAATGTAATAAATCTTAACATTTTTACTTCACATTCTCATCAATTATTTGATTCTAAGTATATTATGTTTCCATTCTTTTTTTTTTTTAGAGTTTTAAATATTTTTAAAGTTTTCAAATTAGTAATTCTAATTTTATTTAGTTTTTAAATTAAGGTTGTATTATTAGAAAAATATAAAGAATATAAATAAAAAAATTAAAAAAAAATTCGGTCCAATCCGAACATGTAAATTCCGGTCTTAACCCGGACAGGACCGGAAACCCAGAATCTTAAAATTCAATGGACCGGAGACCGGACCGGAAACTAATCGATCGTCCGGTTCTGGTCTTTTTTCCGATCTTTTTTTTTTTTTTGCACACTCCTAACTGTTATTACTTCGCGTAAATAATGGGCTGGCACAGTCTATATACCCCTCCGACTTTGTTAAGTATACTCCCCTTCTCCATTTATTAATTTAATATTCATGTAAAATATCAAATTTGTCCTTTAGTACAAATTCATTAGATAGATACACCCCCTTTAAAATTGAAAACATAACCCTAATTCCTTTTTGCAGCCGCCGCCGCCTTCTCCAACAAAACCGAAACTAAAATCAGTGTCTATCTAATGAATATTTTCGACATAAATCTAAAAAAATTACAGAAATCTAAAAAAAAAAAAACATATTTTCGATCGACACTGGTTTGTCGACCATAAACCTTATGGTCGACAATAATGTATCGACGAAAAGCACTCTCATCGACACGATTTCGTCGAAAGAAAAAATAAAAAAAATGAATTATTTCGACAAAGTGTGTTCGAAAATAAACACTATCGTCGACAACAATTTGTCGATAATAGTGTTTATTTTAGAACACACTTTGTCAAAAATATTTAAAAATAAAAACATGTGCGCTTAGGGTTCAGGCCGCAGGGACGGCGGCTGGGCGAGGGAGGAGGCAGCGACGGCGGCCCTTGGCTGGGAGGAGTTTGGGGCGGCGGGAGGAGGAGGCGGCGGTGCTCGGCGAGGGAAGGACAGCGCCGCCGCTGATAGTTAAAAAAAAATGAAAACAGAGGAAAGAGGGAGGAGCTTTGGGAGGGCGGCGGCGACGGGTGGGCGGTTTTAATGGTGGGAGGAAGAAGGGTTGGAAGATGTGGGGGAAGAAGAAGTGGGAAAAAAATTAGGGTTTAGGAATTTAATTGAGGCAGCGTACGTATAATTTGATTTATATGTGTAAAGGGGCATATTAGGTATTTTAGGGGAGTACATCTAACATAATCCATTTTGAGGGGGTGTGCATGTATCGGGAGTGTATAGTGGTCTAATGGGCCTCCTCCATTAACGATCCATTTTGTTTTGGGAAATTATTTCCAGTAACCTCTTCCACTTTAAATTTTGTTTAAATGTCATTTGACTAATATTAATCAGAAACCCCCCTAAATTCCCTCACAAGACAACGTAAAAAACAGCCAATTATTTAAAAAGAAGTCATTTAAATAAAAAAATTAAGAAGGAAGACCTTTTAAATGAGGTTTTATGTTGACTAGGCCGTTTAAATAAAGATCCCGTTTGTTTTTGTATTACTTCCCAGGCCTAGGTTGGAGGCCTGTTGTGAAAGCAAACAAAAAAAAGGCATAGAAAAGCTTTTTAATTTATATTAAATGGTGAGATTTTAGTTTATTTGGCCATTATCATTGCTTTGCACCAAATCATTTGTGTGTACCATTTTATTATTTCATCACGTGGAATGCATGATAATTGATAAGTGTGTACTCGTATTATTTTAAAAGTAATTAATCATAGATTAAAAAAAAAATTGATTGTATCGAGACTATTTTCACTTCATGTGCTATAGTGATCTTATTCGATTCTTTTTTTTTTTTTATTAAATTGAATAAAAAATTAACTACTAAGTGAAACTCCGACTCATACATACAATCGTCACACATAAAACTCTTTAAAATAGAATTAATTGCAAATTAAATCACCACCTTTCGATTAATTGCAATTTAATCTAAACTTTTAAATAATTGCAACTAAAATCATCACATTTAAATATTGTTGCAATTTAAACTTCTTCATGATCTCATTTGTGCCCAAATCTAATGTGGTTATTCAACGTGACACCAACTTAATGAAACAACATTATTTTTTATTTCGAACTAATCTCGAAAAATCAAATTCGAATACAAATAAAGTTGTTAATAAGTCTAAATTGCAACAATCTTTAAAAATGATAATTTTATTTGTAATTATTCAAAAATTTAGATTAAATTGCAATTAATTGAAATGTGGTGATTTAATTTCAAATTAACCCTTAAAAATATGTATAAATACATGTATTAAAAATTCAGATAATAAAATATATAATGGAACATAATGCATGATTTGTTGATTACGTATGATGGAACAGAAGGCATAACTTGATTTGTTGATTACTCGACACCAACGGTAAGATTTTTTTATGAGATGTTACTTTTTGTACCTTGTGTTGAAAATATTTGTCGTCGTATTTATAATTAATTTAATTAAAATATATAATTTATGATGTAGATAAATATGTCGCTCTCGGAAAAGTCGACACGTGGAAAAGGGATAAATTATGATAGTCTTAATTAGGTCAATAGGCTTGAAGGATTGGATTAATACACCCCTGGGCTTCTAAAGGAAAAGAAGATTGGTTGGGCCTTTGGCCCACATTCGAAGGATAATATCCTTTGGGCCTAAGGATAGGGCCCAAAGGGGAATGCATGGTATGAATTAATCTTAAAGAATGGGTCAGTCCATGAAGATAGGGGGTGATACGTTGAGGGACCAAATCCTCAGGGACTTGGGGCCGGTTTTACAGGAATGGGTGAGCAAATCTAGGAAGAAAGAGTCTTTCTCTCTCCTGAGAGGGGGACCAGGTATATAAGCAGGTTATTTCTATATTCTTATTTACGTTTTACATAATAAATATACATCCTTACGAAATACACACTGATTTAAGAAGAAACACCACTGTATTCGCCGGAATTTCCCTAGAGATACAGGGGAATTCCTCTTTGATTCTCCTAAAATCGATTCTGACTTGAGCGTCGGAGCTTCCGCGCCGGAGCCCCCCTCCGGCGTACTTTTGCAGGTCATTTTCGGATTCCCAAGGAGATTTACTTGAAGATTGCCAAAGATAACCGAGTGATTTGATTCGTGATTAGCAGTGCTCGTAGAGGAACGGCTGATATCTAAAGGCGTTCTTTTTCGACGCATCAATTTAAATTTTACATTTTTATTCTTAATTTAATAAAAAAAAATTATATTTATTAATTTAATTAAAATATATAATGGTAAAACTATCTAGTTACCCTTATATTATTATTAAAATAATAAAATTAAACAAAAAAAAAAAGACTTATGAATCTAAACCTAGAACACAAATACGTTGATTTTCTTCCCCCCTACGAGCACGCACTCCACTGACGCCGCCAAGCTGCTGCCCTATTTGTGGCTTGAGCACGTGAACAATATTTTTTTTTTGTTTGCACGGTTTACTGAATATCGACCGTGCAATCAGACACGGCTGTTGGACCGTGAAAATGAGCATTTACAACACATTTTTTGGATTGCACGGTTTACTGAGTATCGACCGTGTAATCGTGCACGGCTGTTGGACCGTGCAAGTGAGTACTTCCAGTACATGTTTCGATTTACATGGGTGACTGAGTATCGACCGTGCAACCGTGCACGACTGTTGGACTGTGAAAGTGAGCACTTACGGTACATTGTTTGGATTACACGGTTTATTGAGTATCGACCGTGCACGGCTGTTGAACCGTGCAAGTGAGTACTTCCAGTACATTTATTATTTAATTTTTTTTTATTGGTTTATTTAATTTTTATAATAATAACATTTGTATAAAAATTGTAGAATAATAATTTTGCTTTTTATATATATATAATTTTATTAAAAAGAAGTATAATATAGAAAATAACAAAATACAATTTAAAAAATAATTTAATTAATTTAAACCTGTATAACAGGTAGCAGGTTCATACGACGCATACAACGCCACGTGACCCGATTCAACGCGCTAACTACATAATCACTTTGTACAATTTGACTACACTAAGAAAAACCCAACTTACATTCGATGTCCAAAGAATTGAAATTCTTTATTTTGTTTGAGAGATTAGAGACCAACTCTCCTGAACTCGTGTATCCATGATTTTTTTTTTTTTTTAAATATTACTATCAAATGTCACTATTAAAAAATATACTACTTAATTTTTAAATTGTGACACTTTATATATATAACAATGATACTTGAAAAAAATCCATCTAATTAACTTATTAACCTGAATTAGCATACATTTATACCGATAATAGAAGTGAATTTAAGGTTTAATTCACGATAATAGATATGAATTTATTTATTAGTCACTAATTAACTATGAACTCTTTTGTGGAAAAAAAGGTTGGGTGTTTGTAGAAAAAAATAAGTTTTGCTCTGTCTTACGAAAAATAATACTTCAAATGTCAGTGAATCGTTGATCTGACACACACAATTTCTTTTATATAATTGCATTTTACATTAGTGAATTTGTTTTATACAATATGCAACAACATTGCATTGCCAAAAATATAAATTAAATTGATATATAATATAATAATATCCTTATTATTAAAATAAATATCATTAAATACTACCTAGAAGTCTAGAACGCTGCCTCCATCCCCACCCCTTTTTTGCAAATTATCTCTTTCATTTCTATCTTTTAATCGTGTACCGTCTCTTAGAATGGACATCTCTCTCTCTCTATATATATATATATATTAAATTTGGTGTATCATAGTTGAGTTACGATCGTGTGATTATAACTATTTGTTGATGTTGTACAAGTGTTATCTAAAATGATTCAACACTATTGATAACATTATGTGCTGGTGTTGTGCTAAATGTTACAATACTTCGGACAACATCATAATTTGTCCTTTCTCCTAACAATAAATCCAATTTTAGATATTACTCTTAATGTTCCTTGAATGTCGTTAGAAGATTTGAAAGTTATTCAAGTCACGTGGTTGCTTTAAACAAGGAGTGAGGAGCTGAGAGTACATGATGGTCCCCATGGATGGAGGGGAGAAGTTACTAAGATCAAAAATCGAAAGTTGAAGACAGATGGCTTCGAAGTTTATAAGTAAGAGTTTGTCACAACTCAAGAACTTAAGAAGAAAAGCTTACAAGATCACTATACTATTGAATGCAAGGTCGCTTCTAACCTTATAAATATTTTTGTTTCTTCTCATAGATTTATAGAATGGTATAGACCCTATCAACACAAATCGTCTTTATCTAGGAGATTGTATGTATAGACTTAAAAACGGGAGGTAGTTTCATATAATTGATTAGAGTTTTCAAACCTTGAAGGTTGTAGTTTTCAAACCTCGAAGAGGTTGCAGTTTTTGTCTCACTATTCGTTATAGTGAACTCCGTATAAACTTATTCATAGTCTATACAATTCTTATATTCCTCTTGAAAAGTGTTATTTACTTTTTCGTTGCTTAATGTTGTTTGAATTGTGTCAACACTTTCGACAACACCTTTGATAAACACTTCACACACACTTTCACTACTCTATTGCATAGTTCATTTTCCTCACTCATGTTGTTATTAGAAGATGGTCTCTTTCTCTAGGTAATAATCTAGTTGAATGTGATTCCCTCACACATCTGGCTAATTTTATTCTCCACAATATTTTTCTGTTTATGTTAATTCATTTTGTTGAATTTGGATTTTTAGGATCGATTTGGCATTTAAATTTGTATGTATTTAAAGAAAATAATATAAGGAGATTTTCTTATCTCGTTTATGTTGTAGGTAAACTGTTTTTCTTTTTTAATTTGATAGTGGGCCAGATGCTTGTTTGGATTCTATCGTCTACATGATTTTTGTGTGGCGTGGGTTAATATACCGCTCCAACTATATTAGATACACTCCCCGAATTCAAGCATTTATTAATGTGGGCGAGTTGAGAGGAACACGGTAAAGATGGTAAAAGACATCTTAGTGTGAGGTGTTTCTTCTCGCCAAGAGATAATTTCGAAGTTGATGTTTATCTCTTGTGTTAATTCTCCATCTATTTACTATTGTATTAAGTAGTTTTCCTCTTTGAAAACTTAGTCTCTTGGGTGAGATTGTAATTTTATTGTATTCCATGTAACCAGATTTTTTTTTTAGTACAGTGTTTGTATGTGAAAAAATACAGATGAGACCAATCAAATTACATCACATACTCTAATGTTCCAACAACCATGTTGGTACTTCTGCTCCAGCCCAGTCGCGAGGGTTAGGAGAGTTGATTGCCTGTCTTGCTAGGCGATGAGCGTTCTGGTTTTGAGTTCGGGGTAAGAAGTGTACATTGCACACTACAATGTCCTTCATTACCTCTCTTACATCTTCAATAGCGAAACCATATGGGCCCATAAACTCACTCCGATTTTGTAGTGCCTGCACCACGTTTAAGTAGTCGGAGAATGCTTCGATCTTCGTCGTCCCCAATTGCTTACACTGTCGTAGGCCTTCTTCCATTGCTTTTAGTTCCGCCGCTAACACTGACCCTGGATTTTTAATTCGCCGGAAGCCAGCCGCTTGAATAATCCTTCCCGGTCCACCCACAATGTATTCTATGCCATAGATCCCTTATTTCTCATTTGTGGCTGCATCAGCTTCCATCCACCATGTATCTCTACTCACAGTAGGTCTCTCTGTTCGTATATGCCTATTTCGGGGTATTGGTGTGTTGGTCAATTTCCCCTGAACCGTGGTTGCTTCCGGGGATCCACACAGTAGGCAGTGAGGAGGTGTAGGGACTTTATGTCTGGCCAAATTACTTTCAATTGGGATGATGTCCCACACCACTTTCCATGCGAAAATCTTGATTTTCTGTGGGATATTTAATTTCCATATCTTGTTCCACCACTCCCTTACACTTTTTTCCCTTGGCCCCTCATTCGTATATCCCTTCTCATTCTTCATCTCTTTTGCAATTTTGTACCCCGTTTTCACAGAATATACTCATTTTTTCTCCGGTTTCCAGTACGTCTTGTCCTCAAATCTGTCTTCCCCAATCGGCGTTTGTAATATCGCGTCCACTTCATAAGGCAGGAAGGCTTCCCTCACTAACTCCTCGTTCCACTCTTTGTTCAAATTGATGAACCGGCTCACTGTAGATGCACTTGCGATCCACGACTGGATTCTTCCATCATTGATCTCGTGTACCCATCTATCCTTGAAGATTTTTGTATTTTTTTCCATCACCAATCCTCGTGTGGAGGCCTTTCTCAATTAAGCCTCTGCTCCATGCCAGGGATCTCCATACATATGAAGGATTTGCGCCCACTTCCGCCTCTAAGATATCAGTATGTTTATAGTACCTGGCCTTTAGTACCCTTGTCGCTAAAGATTGAGGTCGAGCTATCAATCTCCACACCTGTTTTGCAAGTAGAGCTTGGTTGAAGAGCTCTAATTTTCGGAAGCCCATTCCACCTTCATCTTTAGGATCACACGGGGACGTCCATTTTTTCCATGTCATCGAGTTTCCATTCCCATTGATTCCCCACCAGAATTTTGTACACAGCCTTTCAATATCTTTGCATATCGAGGTAGGGATACGGAAACATGCCATTGCATATGTCGATATCGCTTGAATTACCGCCTTAATAAGTATTTCTCTCCCTCCTTTAGAGAAATCTCGGACCTTCCAGCCAAGTAGTTTACTAGCCACTACCTCTTGTATATAAGCAAAGTGGATTCTCTTTGCGCGGAGTGAGAGGGTGGGTAATCCCAGGTAAATCTCATGTCCTTGACTCATTCTAATGCCCAACCTATCTTTAATTTCCACCTGTCTTCCAATACTCGTGTTTGGACTGAAAGTAATATAAGATTTTTTATAATTTATGAGCTGTCCAGAAGCTTTGGCGTATCTCTGTAGACCTTCTTTCAAGTGTTCACCTCCATTTTCATCAGCCCGGAAGAACAATAGGCTGTCATCGGCGAACAAAATGTGGGTGATTTGTGGTGCCCCTCGCGCCACTCGAACCCCTGCAATCCGCCCTTGCTCAACAAGATCCTTTAGTATCACCGAAAGTCCCTGTGTACATAAGACGAAAAAAAAGGGGATAAGGGATCCCCTTGTCTGATTCCTCTTGTAGGTTGTAATTTCCCTTAAATCTCTCCGTTGATTTTGAACGAATAGGAGGCTGTGCACACGCAATTCATAATTAATTCCACCCACCTATCACTGAAGCCCGCCTTGAGGAGAATCCTCTTAAGGTACGGCCATTCTATCCGATCATAGGCCTTTGACATGTCAAGCTTGAGGGTTGCGTAACCTTTCTTGCTCTTATTTTGGCGAATCCAATGCATACACTCAAAACCCACAATAAGATTATCCGAGATGAGTCTTCCAGGTGTGAAGGCACTCTGTGATTCATCAATTGCTTTTCCTAGCACCAATTTAAGCCTGATGCTTATTGTTTTCGCGACAATCATGTAGCATACATTCGTCAGGCTAATGGGCCTGTATTCTTTAATTTCTTGCGGCTTCGTCGTTTTTGGTATAAGTGTTACCAAGGTCTGGTTCCACTCCTTCAGGCTTCGTCCCTTGTTCAGGATTTCTAAGATTTGTGAACTAACCTCCGAGCCCACTATCTCCCAATAAGTTTGATAGAACTCCGTTGTCATCCCATCCGGTCCGGGTGCTTTAATTGGTCCCAGCTCTAAGACCGCCTTCTTTATCTCATTTTCAGTAAAGGTTCTATCCAGAAATTCTCTTTGTTCGCTTGTGATGCTACTAGGGCATCTATCAATCACCTCTCTTATATCCGATTCTTGTGGATTACTTGTCCTGAAGAGTTCGTCATAATAGTTTGTGACTACTCGTAGGATATCCTCTTTGCTAGTACACCACTGACCGTTCTCATCCATAAGACCCTCAATTCGGTTGATTTTTTGCCTCCGTGTTGCTTGTCTATGAAAGAAGGTCGTGTTGCGATCTCCCTCCATGAGCCATTTATTTTTTGCTCTTTGTTGCCACCATGCTTCCTGTTGAGAAAGTAGTTTCTCTAATTTCTTTTCCAAGGCCCTACACGCTGTACCATTCCAGTATGTCTCCTCTTGATTTTGTAGATATTCCAGATCCTTTCTGCAGCTTGAGATAAGCCTGGGGAGTTTTCCCAGTCTCTTATTTGCCCATATTGCCAGACAACTTGTTACTGTGGTCATCCTGTCCACCAGATTTGTGTTACTTGTCGTCTTGCTCCATTCCACCTCCACTGCTTCTTTGAACCCCTGTTCCATAATCCATGCCCTCTCAAAATGAATTGGCCGTCTGTCATTCCGAGTCTACTCATATCTGATCGCCTTGGTGTTCATCTTCACTGGTCTGTGATCAGAGAAATAGAAGTTGAGGTTTGTAGTCTCTATATTTGGGTACATGGAAAGCCACTTCTCGTTTGCCACAAAACGATCTAGTCTCTCTCGGGTGCAACTAGCTCCCCCCCTTCTGTTGCACCAAGTGTATTTCAAACCTTTTGCCTCAATATCCTCTAGGCTCAGATCCTCCAAAGTGTGCCTGAAACTTTCCATCTATGAATTAGGTCGCAATTTGTCCCGTCCACCATCTTTAATCTCACATATACTCAAGACTTCATTGAAGTCTCCCCCAAGTAGCCAAGTTGTTGGGCCCCCAAAATGTGTTTGTTTGATCCTTCTAAGAAAATCTCAAGAGTATTTACAAAGAGAAGGGTTTGGATTTCCCTAAAAACCATTGAACCACCAATTATTAGAGCCATGCTTCATTAAACAATCATTATGCCCTCTTGAGTAAGAAAATAAACTGACTTCCATTAGATCATTTGCAAACAAAAGGATTCCACCACTATTTCCTATTGCATCCACTCCCAAACAGACATTGAAATTCAAAAGACTTTTCCATCTATTGCCACTAGCCACACTAGATTTTGATTTAGTAATAAACATAACATCGGGTTTGTGTTCCTTCACGAGGAGCTTCAGTTTTTGGAATGTTTGGGGTCCCCTCAATCCCCTAGCATTCCATACAATGACGATCATGGGATATGGCGGGGCTGGTTTGGACCAGCTCCCGCCTTACCTTTCGTGTTTTCCGGTTCCTCATCACTCTTGGATTTCTTCCCTTCACTAGAGTCTCCCTCCGATGGTTCTCCCCCATTGTCTCCTTTCATCTGTCTCACTCGTTTTTTTGTTGGCTGCCCAGCCCTTTAGGTTATCTTCATTGGTGTCTTACTTCTGGTACCTGCGTTGCTTGCGGCTGCTGCTACCATTGCTTGGATCTTTTTCTCCAGATGTAGGTTCAGGTTTAGAGGTCCAAGTTGTTGTTGGAAAAATGACATATGTGTTGTATTTGTCATTGGTGTAGTACTGCCCCCCACTCCACTTCCAAAGTCTGGCATCTTAACTCCCAATTTTGGTAAAGAATTCATGTATGTCGTATATTGTAGGTTATTCCCAAAAGCCATAGCATAATCTTTTTCGTTGACGGTAGCTTTAGGGATGATGGTTCTTTGTGGGATTTTGAGTTGTTGTGATAATGTGCTTGACATTCCCAGTTTGAGCTGCTGTGTTACTGTGTTAGACATCCTCATCTTGATTTCCTTCATTTGTGGTTTAGGCCCTTTCTGTTGATTAGTTGTGCTCGTTTCGAGTCGTTGTTGGTTTTTCCCTTTCAGTTTCTGGGCTTTTTTCTTTGCCGCCTCCTCCCTTTCCTGGCAGAAGTCGAGGTAGTCCTTCTCCGATAACCCCTTTTGATTGTCAGCTTTGAGCCATGGTTTAAATCGAAAAAGTTATTTTCCGACTCTCTCTCCATCAACCAATTCCTTAGAGCACTCCTTTGCAACATGATTCAATCTTCCACATACATAGCAAAAGTTAGTGATTTTCTCATACCTGAACACCACCGTGGTTCGCGTATCATCCACTCGAAACAGAGTGCCTCTGGTGAGGGGGGTTGTGATATCCATTTGTACTCTTACTCGGAGACATTTCCCCCAGGTTGCTCCTTCCGGTGGCCCGTCCACTTCCAAAACCTTTCCCAGTTTAGCTCCCAAGTTCTCCCCTATCTCCACCGTCATTGCATTTAGTGGGAGGCAGTGGATTTATACCCACAGGGGTACCTCCGTAAAGTTCAGATCCATGGCTCTCTCATCTCCCCTCAGTTTTTTCAGAATGAGCGATGAGTTGTTGAGTGACCAAAGTTGTTTGTAGTGGACCCGATTGAGTTCAGCCTTCTGCTCGAACTCAAAGACGTGAATGCCTTCTCCAACTTGAGAGACCGTGAGGGTCCCTTCGAGTTTCCAGATCTTACTCATGGTAGTGGTCAGATCTGCAGCTCCAAGAGGTTTTCTGATGGTAAAACGTCCAGCCAGGAGGTGCCTTGGGGCGATCAAAGCACTAGCACGGACGGCCATTTCCGAGTCTTCCACATCAGAGATGGAAAAGTTGTTCATCTGGTTGTTGATTTCCTCCGCCATTGGTTTCTCGTTCACACAAAAGAGTTTTAGCTGGCTACGGATTTTTCGAGAGAGGTGATGGTGTTGAGTGAGTGTCGATTTAGGGTTCTCAACCCCGGTTAAAATAGCCATATCGGCCGGCATTGCCACCAATTCAGGTGCAGTTGGACTTACAAGGCGGATTTGCACTCGAGTGCTCTTAATTCTCGCCCCGAAGCAGAGTTTTTAGGATAGGAAAAATTCCGGCTGCGGCAATGATATCGTTCAGGCGTGCATAGTTTGTAGTTAATGCGGAGAGAGAAGCTTTTGGTGTTTCAGGGAGGACTCTTCGAATCGCACCTACCGAAAGGTGTTTTCGCACCTAGTCAGGCGCGTGAATTCACGAATCATTTAGTCAAATTACAATTGCATCTCCAAGTTGGACAAACTCTTCATTGACAGAAAAATAAAAATGAAAGATTTGACTAATAGAACAAGTACAATTCGAAATCAAATAGAAAGAATCACAAAAGAGGAAAAAAAAAAAAGTAACTCCAAGAATAAATAATCTTAGTCCTACAAGTTATAATGAAGAAATGCTCGATTAATCTGTAAATTACCCCCCCCCCCCTAAAATTTTCATTGAAAAGCTCCGCACATGTACCTTTTTTTATCTATCATTAATATTCCCAGAATTAGCACATAATTTTTTCTTAAATTAACAAGGCGCGTTCATTTGTTAAAAAAGATATTTGTAGTTTTCATGTAACCGGTTTGATTTTCTTTAAAAATAAAGTTTTTAGATTGAAACATACTCCCACAGAAAACGACAATAAAAAAACACAAAATTTAGACTAATTCTCACCATATACTGTATATTTTATATGATTCATGTACTCATATCTCTATCTAAATTATGTTTTGATAGTAAGGTCAAATATAAAAGGCTAGTCTTGTGTGAGACCGTCTCACACAATGAAATTCGTGAGACGACCCTCATATATAAAAAGTGATAATATTTGAACAAAAAGTGATAGTGTTTAAGTAAAAAGTGACAGTCACTTTTGTTAAAAATATTATCACTTTTCACTTAAACATTATCACTTTTTTTACAAACCAAAACCTGGAAAAAAATATGGGTTATTCTACCCAAAATTTTGAAATATGGGTTAAAAGGGATCCATCTCACCGTAAAAGATCCGTGAGACGGTCTCGCACAAGTTTTTGCCAAATATAAATATTACTAATGGAACTTTCATTTTATACCCAGAAGTCTCCCTAAAAACACCAAGGAAAGAAAGTGATGATATCTGACATTGCTAAAGAGTGTAATTATTCAAAGTGGTTTGACAAGAAAAGTGATTATGAGAATCAGGTTCTCTCCTTTAATCCAACGTCTCTCATTAACTGTGACTTTCGGTCACAAGATGGAAATATTTTCATCATATATAATCTAACATACAAATATATATGATCATGTGGGCATGAAATAATGAATCATTGCAACAACCCACACACTTACCAAAGTATCATATGATAGATATATGCACATGATTTTAATTGTATTCATCTACCTTTTAATTTCATCATGTATACTCGATAAATTCAAATACCTAGTGATCATTGAATAATTAACTTTCATAATAGAAAAAACTATCCTCTTTAATTATTTTTAGATATCATTTAAGATCTTATCATACGAACTAAAACTATTTTTTATTCTCAGATCATTAATCTTAGTTAATGACAATTAATCTTAAAAATTGGAGATTAAATTTAATGAAGATGGAATTTAATTAATTAGAAGTAAATATAGAATAATGAGGAAAAATATTCACAACTGTCATTTACCAAGTAAATAATTAAAAGATTAAAATGAAATCTAAAAAGAATTGGAGAGTGTCCTGAGTTCTAGGTAAATATATAATTCGAGAATTCAGTACTTCTACAAATATTTAAAACATGAATTCACATTTCAAATGCTATCGCTTTTTAATGTAAAATGTATCTTTTAATTTTTTTTTTAAATAATACGTTTTACATATATGTATACTCTATCTGATCCATCATAATAGACTTCTCAATTATTTTTTACACGAAGATTAATGATATGTAGTAAAGATTAAAAGATGTAGGAAGAAGAAAGTGTAGAAATGAGAAAAGGTAAAGACAAAATGAATTTCTGTCATTTAAGAAAATAAAAGGTTTATAACATGAGTCATGAATATATATGTGAGAAGCTTATGGTGGGACAAAATATTTTTATTTTTTTTAGTGAGACGGTTTATTTTGTGTAAAGTGTATCACTTTTCAATTTTTACCTTAAAATAATACACTTTACATACATTTTTTTTTAAGTGATTCAATTTACCTTAAAATTTAGAACATTTTGAATTTGATACCATTCTCACAAAACAAGTTCTTTCTTATGTTGTTAATTATTTCCCTTTTTTTTTTTTTTAAATACATTATATACCCTCCCTTTTTTCCTCACTTTTCTTTTTTCTTAACCCCTCCTCATGAGTCCAAACTCATAATCTCGTGATTTTTAGTTAGGATTATTCTACTTTATCATTTTGCAATTTTAATCCCTAATTTGCATGATTTTTCAATGCATGGTGTACAATTAATACTTGTTTAATAAAAAAAGGTTAATAGTTTTTACTGAAAACAACTAAAAAATATATATATACAGTATGAGGTAAATTGTTAGTATAAAAAGTAGAACCAACTAATGAGAGAGAAGCTAATAATTTAGAGGAATTGAAGTTGCTTTTCTTTATTGATGTCTTCTCAGATAATAATACTCATAGGGATATTGAAAAATCGAAATTATAGTTATCTTTTAATATCCCAAAGATCCAAAAGGATATAATTATAATTATTATTATAGTTATCACATTGCATATGAGTGCCACTAAATGAGGGATTTGTGGTGGAATTATTTAATTGCCCCAATATGCTTTTGCCATCATTTTATATTCTCATCACACCTTTACGGGTAGTAATCCACTTATAAGTACACCCATTGTAAAGAGCATCTCCTCTAAATTAATTTTCAATTATTTACATTTTTTTAATTATGTATTTTATACTGATTATTAAATATAATATTTATATTAGTTATTTAAAAAATAATATCTATATTAAAATACAAAAATAAGAGGACATCATTAAACTAAATTTTATGATAAAATAATACAATCATACATATTTAAAAAAAAATACTAAGATTAACACATGGAGTAATAAAAAAACATACACAATACAAGAAAAAAAAATCAAGTATCGTACTTTCTTTAGCCTATATAAGAACTATACATTACATGTTTAATTTTGTTTATTGCAGTTTATATGTATTTTACTGTTTTTTTTTTTGTTTTGTTTTTTTTGGTGTGTGATTGAATTATGATTGAACATCCCTTTTATATACTAACTAGTGTAGAACCCGTGTATTACACGAAATTTTAAATAAACATTTTAAAATTTTATTTAATTTTTTATTATATTTAATTTAGGAGTAATAAAGTGGTTATGTATATACTCAAAAAAGAAAGTGGTTATGTATAATTATAAATACATTTACGTAGATTTTATTTAACAATTTTTTTAAATTATACTCTTTCTATTACATTTTTTTATTCATTATTTGTTAAAATTGAGTATTTCAAATTAAATTCATCATTTTATAATTGAGTAATAAAATAATTTTTTCACTTTAAACTATACTCTTTAAATATTTTAAAATTAAATTAAATATCATTATTTTATGACTCTATTATTAATAAAAACTTTTATATCCTCCACTTTATTTCATTTGTTGGCGAAATATTCATAATTGGGTAAGAAAATCTAACTCTACATCAGAACTGAAATCATTAACTGTCATTCATTTGTTGGCGAAATATTCATATCTATTGTAGAATAAAAGAAAAGAAACCCAAAAAAATCCATAAATATTACAAATTTTACAACCTGGTCGAACCTCCGAGTTATATGATATATCTGGTAAGCTCGACTTTATCATGATCATCATGCAAAAAAGTAATCATTATATCAATTTTTTTAGTTGTAGTCTTGTAAATTTACATTGAGATACTAAAATTCACAATCCTCCTATTTATAGATGTAATCTAGAATAAATATAAACATATTTATTTCATAAAGCTTAGAATACGCTTTGTTACCTTATTTATGAGTTACATTACTTTTTTCTGTGTGGAAGGCAATCGATGTTACAAAAATTGTTGGAGTCTGCCATGTCCCTCGATGGACTTGAACTAAAAAGAAAAAGAATAAGAGAACTAACTCTTGAGAATAAAAAATATGCAAATATTAATGGCATAAAATACAATCATGTTCATAGGCAAATAGCAACATCTAGTTTCACAACAATTTGCATTCTAATTGAAACAATACAATTCGAATGATGAGATCTAGATGAACATAGAAAATTTAAATTGTAAATTCATGCTAATGTATTTTCGAATAAATAAAATAATCATAAAAGTTCGAATTCTAATGTCTGTAACATTTTAGTTAATAATAACATTTCTGCACAATAATTTGTATCCCAAAAATAACATTTTTAATTTTGGACCTTCAAATCCACATTTAGAGACAAAAAATTTAGGCACTCTAAATATGAGAAAAGATAGTCGGAGATTGTAAATTGAATTGACCAAAAATATATACATATGAATGAATAGCTGAGAAATTCTTAATATACGTCTATCAATATGACCTTTCTTAATACATGTGAAATTTTTTCTTAGGCGCCATTTATTTTGAGATTAAGGGAGTAATAGACCGAACGAATATATTATTTAAAATCTCATGAACTAAGAGAAATAAATATTTAGAACCATTTCAAAAAACAACTTCAACATATGTTCATTTATACATCCAACAATTATTTAAAATCTCATGAAATAAGAGAATTATCCATAACCATTTCAAATTAAACAATTTCAACAGATGTTCATTCATACATGCAACAACGGTATAACTCATTAAAATACGCGCATGAAAAGCAAACAAAAGAGAAAGAACCACACCTACTGTTTTTTTCATGTATGCAAAGAAGAAACTGGTCTTTCGTTTTAGAAAGAATCCTTGTAAATTGTAATACAATGAAAAAAGACTAATGTAAAATGAAATAAAATATTTCCCAACATAATTATTGATCAGAGACATATTAAAAACATCATGGTTGCAGAGTGGGTGTGCTTAGGCTAATAAGAAAGTATTGTTTATTCCTAATATAAAGTATTTACCGCAAATTTATTTCTTTTAATAATATGCCAAAAAAAAAAAACAAATGCAAAAACTAAAAATTATTAGTACCTTGGGGTGTTTGTTGATTGTAGACTACAACCTCATTCTGAATATTGAACTGAGAGTATCGTGTGCCTCATCTCGTACCTATCTTTCCCACAAATTCTCTTATAGACTCCATCCTAAATATTGGTAGAAACAAACCCATTCCCTGCCATCAAATACATCATAAATACCTCAAATTATTGCAAAAAAAAAAAAAAAAAGGTTAGCATCCTGATATTGAAATTGTCTGAAATGATCAACAAAAAAGAAAAGACCAGCTAAATTAATTTATCAACAAAAAGAAGATATAAAACTACATCATCTTAGCAATGGTTGGTCTGATGAATAATACAAAGTAATACACAAAAAAACTATTCTCTCTTAATTTGTCATCACTCAAATGCAATAATTAGTATAATACAAAGAAGATACATATTATAGAAAAAACGCTAAAATTTCTCTATTGCAGTTTGATTTCTAGAAAAGCTATTATTCATCAGGTTCATACCTCTTTTTCATGACAAAGCTGAATAGGCAAAGAAGCAACTCGTGTAGCAGACTCGTCTATACCTTCTAATTTGACAGAGCCCTGGTAAAATTCAAGGCATGATAAGATGTCATTCTATAAGGAATTGAGAAAAACACACCACTCAACTGCAATGCAAAGAAGATATAGATAAAAGAAGAGACGCTAAAATTCCTCTATTGCAATTTGGTTTCTAGAAAAACTATTATCCATCGGGTTCATCCCTCTTACATGAAGAATCAGAATAGGCAAAGAAGTAACACGTCTAGCAACCTCCTCTATACCTTCTAGTTTGTTATACTCAGAGTCCTGGTAAAATTCAAAGCACGATAAGATGTCATTGTATAAGGAATAGACATAAACACATCACCCAACTGCTATACAAAGAAGATGCAGATTAAAGAAAATATGTTAAAATTCCTCTATTGCAGTTTAGTTTCTAGAAAAACTATTATTCATCAAGTTCATATATACCTCTTCCATGACAAAGCAGAATAGGCAAAGAAGCAGCACGGGTAACAACCTCGTCTATACCTTCTAGTTTGTTATTTAGTCCTGGTGAAAATTCAAAGCATGATAAGAAATATATGGACATAAACCAATCAATGAACATACATTTTTCACAGAGAATGAAAGTCAGCCACTTAATCCAACAACAGAATGTATAATTCTCTATAGACCAAGCCACTTAAAAAAAACAACCACCCATTAAGTAAAAAAGAAAAAAACTTAAATATACCAAGCCAAAAAAAATAGAAATACCACATGCAAATTAAAGCCATAGCCCATAGATACTAAAATCAAATGTTGTTCTCAATTTGAGTGAATAACAATCCATAAAAAATAATCATGGTCCCAAAAAAGATTAAAACTAAAAAAATTATGGCCTTTGAAACAACAATAAGCAACTACTTACATCTGAAAATTTTCTGAAAAAAGAAATTAAAGCAGAACAAAGAACTGAAAAATATCTTCAAACATGAAATATACAGCAAACACACCAATTCGGTTTGCGAAAATTAGAAAGTAACCTGCAAAAAAAAAAGACATCCACACCATCGAAAACAAACACAATAAATTCAGAAGAAATAGTTGCGGGAATAAACTGTAAAATAAGTTTAGAATATGGAGACGAAAAAAATAGTAAAATTGATTAACAAACGTAAGTATAAAATGAAATGATTAGAATAAGAAATTAGATAACAACAATGAAATGTTAATTATCGATCTCATACCAGATTGTGAAGACGATAGGAGCTTACATGTGTAGCCGATACAATTATGAGAATATGAGAATCAACCTGGTAATAAGAAACTTTGAAAATATTAATATCATCACAGATTAACAAAGAAGGAAGAAGCAATTATCCGAAGAATGGTCCAAATGTTAATAAAAAATACAATTTTTTTAAAAAAAAAAACCCTGAAGCCATAAAGAGTACGACTCTGCCTCTTAAGAGTATATACAACATTCATCGCCGTCATAGTTTTACGGCGAGCGTACTCAATGTGTGTACTGGCCTCACGCATGTCGTTCTCAATAAAACTTATGACAATTAGTTATTTTGAGAGAAGGGAGCAACATAATATTGATTCATTACATGGGACGGAGTAGCAGCGGCGTCCAGGGAGGGCGGCAAGATTAATGGCGGTGATAGATGACAAAAATTCTAATTCATAAAAAAAAAACAATTAAAAGAAAATGCGACGTCAATGGAGGATGGCCAAGAGTAGTAGTAACGACAATGGACGACAGCGATAGATTGAGAAAGGAATGTACCAAGTGTGGGATCCAGGGCCATAAATTCAGTTCCAAATGTATGAGTGTCCTGTTTCTCTTGTTTCTGCCTCAACCAAACGCGCCGATGAAGTTGCCCAAAACCCTAGTCGCAAATGGAGGTAAGGAGTAGTAGAGCGAGGGCGGCGAGCCGGTGGTGCAAGAAACAATTAAAAAAAAAATGATTTTAGGTTTTAGGAGAATACACGTGACTTTCCAACTCATGAATTGAAATGAGTTGATGTAATAAAATGACACTTGTAATCGGGGGATTCTATGATCTTGTAAAAAAATGTAATGAACATGATAATCACCATAATTCAAATAAGTTTTTTATATAATTATTTAAATAGATAATTCTAACTTAATTCATTTTTTTTTATAAATGATCGCTATCATATAAATTAAATTATTTGTATAATTTTGATTTATAAAATTAAACAAATAAACTTCTAAAATATATATAGTAATTTTGGAATAATGAATAGTAAATATTACTCCATAGTTAATTGAATTTACTAATTATATTATTAATAATAAATGCCTTAATAATACATTTTATATTTTAGATAATTATTAATAAATTACGAAAAATAATTATTTTTAATTAATATTACACTGGTCAAACCTTTCCATTTAACTTAGTAACTCAATAAAGCTTTAGGAAAAAACTTATATAAGGATAAGTGCAATTAATTAGTCATAAATCAAAGTTTCCATTTTTAAGTTAAAATTAAACATAGTCTTGATACATAGATTTTACACACATTATTTTATTGTCACATGTCTTCTTTACCCAATAATATCATTACACATCATTTTTACTTTTTAAATGAACTTAACAAAATGAAGACACGTGTACCACACTTAACCACCAAACGACATCTCAGCAAAATGATTGTGGAGGCGACACATAGACAAAAAAAAAACTCCCTATTAGTAATATAGGGGATAGAGAATTTTTTTTATGACGTGTCCCTCCCTTCTTAATTTAATATGGTGTATTTGTATATCATATTTTATAAAATATCAATTTAAATATCATTATGTATGGTATATTGGTATTATCTAGTGTCATAATGTTGAATTAATTTTAAATAATTATAATAATATGCCGGTAAATATTTAGTACTATTTTTAACTTTAATAGTTTTAAAGATTATTTTTAAATTAGTTACTCAATTATTAAATTATACTAATAAATTAGTAAATATGTAATTAAAGTTTTCATTAATTTTAAGATATTATGAAATACTATAAAATATGAATATATTATAAATTATAAATATAAAGTATAGCAAACAGTATTTTTTTTATCTAACTTACAATTAGTTTACTACTAGATTAGTACCGCGTATTACGCGAAAAGTTAATAAAATAAATATTTATATTATAAATAATTAAATAATTTTATAAAGTAAATTTCAAATAAAATGTGTGAGAAAAGACGAAATGAAATGTTTAATTTTTAATATTTAATAAATATGAAAACAACTTTTAAAAAAATTATAAAATTAAAAAAAAAAAAATTAAATAATAATAAAATAACTCTTAATAAATTGTAAGTCACCCTTCAATATCAATCACAACACCTTAAATAAATAAATATTTTGGTTAATTGCTAATTAAATCACAACCTTTTTCTCATTTGCAATTTAATCTAAACTTTAAGATAATTGCAAATAAATCACAAAATTTAAATATTGTTGCAATTTAGTCTTTTTGACAATTTCAATTGTGTTCGAATCTAACATAATTTAGAGTTTTTAATCACATAACACCACCTTAATAAAATAGTATTATTTTTTAATCAAACCAAATATCATAAGATATGATTTAGGGACAAAGTAGACTTCTAAAAAGTCTAATTTGCAATAATGTTTAAAGTTGGTGATTTATTTTCAATTATTTTAAGGTTTAGATTAGATTGCATATGTTCGAAAGGTGGTGATTTAATTTGCAATTAACCCTTTTTAAAATTAACAACCTCCTTAAATTATGACACATAAACCAAATTAACCACAAAATGACACATAAGCTAAATTAACCACAAGATGACACATCATCAATTTAAACTCCCTATTAGTATATAGGGGAATTCTATATTATAAGAGTATAACAAATTTGTTAATCTTGTAAAATAATACAATTATTTATATAATAAATATGTATAAAATTATATAATAAGTTTTACATATATATTTTCGAGCTTTATTTCTTAAATACATTAAACTTATAAATTTAAAATAATTACTGAAAAAAATTAATTGAGATATAAGATAAAAGTAATTATAAAATAAAATTCAATACACACCAATAAAAATACATTTTAGATTGTATTTTACTCAAAAGTATATTAAATCATTTAAAAATAAACAAAGCTAAATAATAAAATGAATACTACAATAAAGTTAAGTAAATAAAATAAAAATTAATTTAATTAGTCAATATTAATATAATAAAATTTTCAACATTTCATATCAACCACAACAGCTTAAATAAATAAATAAATAATTAGGAAGAAAATTCAATAGTTAATAGGAATATAATATTTTGAAATAGTTTATGTATCATATCTTACTCAACCAATAGCTTAATTACACATCATACATTTTAAAATTAACAAACTTCTTAAATTATGACACATAAGCCAAATTAACCACAAGATGACACATCATCAATTTAAACTCCCTATTAGTATATATGGCGATGGGGATGGGGATTTTATTTTTGCTTTTCAAGTTGAAAATTGATGAGTTATGCATCACTTTTCAATACTATTATTCACTCAATTACAGAAAAGAACGTGTCTATAATATATTATCTAGAATTTTATTAACATTTTAAATCATTGAAAAAATATTTATGTGAAAATATGGTGTTTGAGGAGCTCTAAGGTCTCAATGTTTTTTTTTAATTCTCGATATTTGGTCCTTAGATCGACTAATTTAGGGGATCAATCTTATCGTTCACTTGTAAGAACCCCTTTAAAAGGCAGAACAAAACTCTATATGGACCGAGCCCTTAGAAATTATTTGCACCTTAGAAATTACGAACCTAAGACCTAAAAAGGAGCACACATCTAAGTCCCAAGTCTACAACACTAGTCTCAATGATATATATTCCACTACACACAAGGGTGGTGTTTGGTTTGTGATTGATTCATCCAAATTTGGATAGACCATCAACCGTGGGGTCCATCCAATTACAAATTTAAATACTCATTTATCTCTATAATATTAATACACACATATTTTTATATAATCACATCACTTTTTTTTTTTCTTTTAATAATTCATTATCTCTCCTATTTTTCTTCCACATATTTATTCTCACAATCTCCTAATTTTCTTCCACACATTTATTATCTCTTTTACTTTTTTTTTCCTCACACTAATTACTCTCCATTAAGTAACAATAATAAAATAATAGTACAACATCACTTTAGATTTTATATAAATTTCTTCATTCATCCATACTTTTCAATTTCTATCCAAACACAATTACTACCCTCATCCACATTTTCCCATCATCATCATCCCCATCAAATCCACCACCATCCCAAATCAAACAAAACCTAGTTTTTTCTTCAGAACTGCATCAAAGGTTGTAAATATTAATACTAATAATAAATATTGGTTTTATATGCATTAGTTTCATCGTGTAATTGGAGCACTCAGTGAAACGTGACACAAACTTTCACTAAAACGTACTCCCCCCTATTCAAAATATATGTCATCCTAAGCTTATGCACATATATTAAGAAAATAAATTATTTCTCATGTTACTCTTAATTAATTATTGTACATCTCATAAAAAAAGAATACATTTATGTAAATATTTAATAATCTTAAAGTTAAATTTAGAAGAAATACAATTAATTTACTTTGAAAAGTATAAAACGACATATAATTTGCAAAGAAAACGAAAGATCAAAACGACTTATATTAAAAATAGGAGGGAGTATAAGTTAAGATAACCAAATAATATTAGTTTATATAAAAAAAATTACAAATAAATTAAACGTGACATCAACTTTGACTAAACACGATAAATGTAAATGATACTTAAAATAAAAGTGTAGTATATCTTATTCTACAATTAATTCTAGTTAATGCCAAATACTATGACATTAACTATACCTCATTGATGACTAATTTATTTAAATATTCTAATTTTGAAACTCAATTTATAAAATACAGCGAATTTGTAAAAAAATCGAATTTAAGCAAATATGTAATTAATATATACATAAAAACATATATATATATATATATATATATATATGTGGAAGAAGTGTGTATAAATAGATAATGGCCGTCACGGGTATGAGCAAGTAAAGAGACTGTTGACAAATCACGAGTTGCAAGATAGAGAGTCTTTTTGGTCAATTTTCAACAATAAAAACAAAAAAGAATTCGAACGTTGGGGGTTGCCAATGCCCTACCACAAATCCTCACGCTAAAAAGGCCAAACCCATCATTTACTTCTTCAAGAATGCTCATTAATGTGGCCCCAATGCTGCTCCCTCATATCTCCACAATCTCAATTCTATACCCATTTTCATTTATTATTAGTGCACATTAGGTGTTTGTCAAAATTTCCAACAGACATTTTAAGCTATACTACTATTCATGACTATATCATTCTTTTTAATTACCTTTTCTTTTTTTTCCATCACAAGTCATGTGTTTACAAATTACAACCACGCAAACCGACATGACAAACCTACTATGAATAATACCAAAAGAAAATGTCGCAATTCTTTTTCAATAATCCCGTTGGTAGTTTTTGTATACTTTCTCCTCCCTAGTATAAACCAAACGTTCATATGCACACCGCCCAAGAAAGTTTCAGTTTCCCTTCTGCTTTTTATTTTTTCTTTTCTTTTCTTACTCGCATACATGTGTCTTCTTGCTACTTATATTAAATAGAAGCATAAACTATAATGTTATTTATTGTGAAAAAGACAGAGGTCTTATAAGTGCCTGCCTACATTTTCTTGTTTATTAGTATTAAAACAAATATGGAGAGTTAAGTTAATGGTGTTATGGAGCTTCTCTTTACACTTTACAGCTGAGTGTTAGTGGAAAAGGGTTTCTTGCTTTCTGGGTTACTACTCTCTCTCCGCTGAAATTGGTTTTTTCTTCCGAGTACATGTAAAAGGAACTATCCAGAAGGGGTTTTGTTGAGAAAAAGATTGTCCTTCCACATCCGAAGAAACTGGAAAAGAGAGGAAGCTTGTGCTTGAAAACCATTCTTGGTAATATGGGCAGTTGTACTTCTTGAAGAAAGCTTTGTACCTTCTTCTCATTCCAAGAAATAATTTTTTTACCCCGTTTTTTTGTTCGTCATTCTTGGGAAAAGGAATTCTTGCTTCCCAAATGGAGGGCAGGTGGGGAATTGGGTTAGTATCGGTAATCCTGTGTTTGAGTGTATTTCTGGATTGCAGTTTTGCTCAGGAGAATGCAGACAATATTACAGCTGTGTATATTGTGACTCTGAAACAAGCTCCAACTTCTCATTACTATGGTGAGCTTAGAGTTAAGCAGGGTGACCATATTAAACACAATGGGTCTGAGAGGATGACCAGATGGGATAAACCAAGGTACAATCTTTATTAAAACTTTGTCTGAATCAAGTTTGTTTTGTTATCAGCAAATTTCTTGATTTGGGATTTTTTTCCCTTTGTTTTGTTTTGTTTATTTCACCTCAATGCATAATTGATTTCCTGGATTTTATTACACTGAGAACATTGTGTTTGTTCATTGAGGCCCAATCAAAGTATTGTGATCTGGGTTTTCTATTTTGGAGGTTGTTGTTACTGATGGAGGGATTTTGTTTGTTTTTGGTGCGAAAAGCATGTATCTAAAACTCTAGTCTCTAACTGTTCAATCTTACTGTAGTGAGTTAGCAATTGGTTGAGAATGTTATCTAATTCTGGTTACCTGTTTCTTTAATTATCATACAGTGTCAATTATTAATGAATCATGATAGTTACAGTATTCATCCTTTCTGAATCAGCAATGTGTCAAGAACGGATAAGCGTCATGGATCGTACATAGACCGCGTGCATAATTCTCTGTTAAAACGAGCATTAAAAGGTGAAAAGTATATAAAGCTCTACAGCTACCGTTATCTAATCAATGGATTCGCTGTGCTCGTTACTCCAATGCAGGTCAATATCTGTCTTAAGCAATATTTTGTGTCTTTTCATTTTCTGAGCTGTGAATCTTTATCGTATAAAATGGTGATTTGTTGAAGGCTGGGAAGCTTTCAAGGAGAAACGAGGTGTCAAACGTCGTTTTAGATTTCTCAGTCAGAACTGCTACAACTCATACACCTCAGTTTCTTGGTCTACCACAAGGAGCATGGGCCCAAGAGGGTGGATTCGAAACAGCAGGAGAAGGGATTGTTATTGGATTCATTGATACTGGAATTGATCCCACACACCCCAGCTTCTCTGATGATACACCTGATAAACCGTACCCTGTTCCAGAGCATTATTCGGGAATTTGTGAGGTCACACGAGATTTTCCATCGGGATCCTGCAACAGAAAGCTCGTTGGGGCTCGCCATTTTGCAGCTTCTGCCATTACTAGAGGGATATTCAATGCTACACAGGACTATGCTTCACCGTATGATGGTGATGGCCATGGGACGTAAGTACTGAATTTAAACTTTGAAGTGCAATTTATGTGTCATGTTTCTTAATCTATGGTTCAATTGCAAAATAAATTACGACCTTTTTACATGTTTTCAGTAACAACATATGTTTTTTAAATTTGCAATTTGATATACAACCCTTCACATTGTTGCAATTCTATGCCAAGTACACCGACGTGGCAGTGTATGAAATTGCAAAATAACAATAACAAAATGTCATGAACGTATTTGCAATTTAAAAAAAAAAATCCAGTTGCCACATCAGCATAAGTTGCCGGAAAATGATCAAATGATATAGTTGCCAAATTAAAAAATTTGTGTATCGAATTGAAAATTTTCAGAACATATGTTGTAATTGGAAAAAACGTGAATATGTTGTGATTCTTTATGTAATTTATCCTTAAAACGTTTAATCATTGCATTAGCACGTATGATCAGAACTTACAGGATATGTAATTTGGTACAGGCACACAGCAGCAACTGCAGCAGGAAACCATGGAATTGCAGTAGTAGTTGCTGGGCATCTCTTTGGAAATGCGAGTGGAATGGCTCCGCGTTCACAGTAAGAAGCTTGAATTGATTTTATGTTATGTTTGTCTTAGAAATCTCTCTTCTGGGGTATACCGTTTTGTGACAACTTATCTAACCTATATGATCACGTAGAGCTCTTTACCTTTTATTCTTTACGCTGAGTTATATGCACTGACAAGATTTAAATATTATACAGCATTGCTGTTTATAAGGCATTATACAAGAGCTTTGGAGGCTTTGCAGCAGATGTAGTTGCTGCCATAGATCAGGTACACCTAACAAATTTCATATCATTTACCAAAATTTTCAATTATTAATGATTAATTATCTCCCCTTCTATAATTATTTCTCCTCAATCATTCCACTATTCCTCAACCAACAACACACTAGAAATGTAACCATCATTCTTATTGCAATTTACGATTCGATGATTCTTATTACCATTCCCATTGAAGAATTTGAACCAAGCGCCCCCTGAGTTTTTCATATCACCAGTTAGAGAATCCAAATAAAATTGATCATTTATTGTTATGTTTTTGCATTTGTAGGCTGCACAGGATGGAGTGGACATAATAAGCTTGTCAATAACTCCAAATAGACGTCCTCCCGGAATTGCCACTTTCTTTAATCCTATAGACATGGCCTTACTCTCAGCTGTCAAAGCTGGTATCTTTGTAGTCCAGGCAGCAGGAAATACTGGCCCATCTCCTAAAAGCATGTCCTCTTTTAGTCCATGGATCTTTACAGTTGGAGCTGCAACCCATGACAGAACGTACAGTAACTCTATAGTCCTAGGCAACAACATGACAATTTCCGGAGTTGGACTTGCGCGTAAGTCTTAAATATCTGATTCTTGATTTATTACCATGATTTCAGTAAATAACATGTAAAATTTTCAAGAATGAGTCTAAGAGCCCGTTTGGCTAAGCTTATTTTAAACATCTTATAAGTTTTTTCACGAGTTGATAAGATGTAATTTTTAAATAACTTTATAAGTTGTTAAAGTGTTTGACTTATAAAACTTACAAGTTCTTTGATAATTTGAGATAAATACCATTTTTTAAATATAAAATAATTATATTTTTTGATGTTGAGGTGGGGATGGGTAGGGTGATTTTTGTTTTTTAAAAATTAGTTTTTAAGTGCTGATTAAAAGGTTTTAGGTACCTTTTTTTTTTGAGCTTATAAGCTGTAAATAGCTTATTTTCAGTTCTTATAAGCTGTTTTAAAAGTATCTTATAATCTCAGCCAGACACCCTCTAAAAATGTGTGTTGCTAACCAATTTCCTCTTTAAATTGTTTTGTCCAGCTGGAACCGATACTGACGCAATGTATACACTGGTTTCTGCTATCCATGCTTTGAACGAGACATCAAATGTGAATGATATGTACGTAAGTGAATGCCAAGATGCAACCAACTTTAACCAGAGTATTGTTCGAGGGAATATCTTGATATGTAGCTACTCTATTCGGTTTGTACTTGGACTCTCCACCATCAAACAAGCTTTAGAAACTGCTGATAACCTTAGTGCAGCTGGTGTCGTCTTCTACATGGATCCTTATGTTATTGGCTTTCAGCTTAACCCCGTTCCTATGAAAATCCCTGGCATTATAATTCCATCCCCGGACGATTCCAAAGTAAGAGTCGTTCTTTATGAGTTCTAAAAATAAAGGGATCATCTCCCACAGCATGTAGTGTCGTTTTTTATTGATAAAAGTATTATTTTTTGCAGATATAGTGTCGTTTTTTTATTGATAATAATATTATTTCTTGCAGACCATGCTTCAGTACTATAATTCTTCAGTGGAGAGAGATCAAGGTACAAAGAAAATTGTTAAATTTGGGGGAGTTGCAAGTATTTCTGGTGGAATAAAACCAAACTTTAGCCATTCTGCCCCCAAGGTTATGTATTATTCTGCTAGAGGACCCGATCCTGAAGATAGTTTTCTCGATGATGCTGACATACTGAAACCAAATATCGTTGCACCTGGAAATTTCATATGGTCTGCTTGGAGTTCCCGTGGTACCGACTCAGTTGAATTTCAAGGTATATATCTGTTTATAAAAACACAATAGTCAGCCAAAATTAGATATATACAATTTCCCCCTCCAAAGTCACATTCCTGAAATAGAAAGTTTTAACTGTATGGATATATAGGTGAGAGCTTTGCAATGATGTCCGGGACGAGCATGGCTGCTCCCCACATTGCTGGGCTTGCAGCCTTGATTAAGCAGAAGTACCCCTATTTCAGTCCTTCAGCTATTGGATCAGCACTTTCAACAACCGCGTCTCTTAATGATAGAAATGGTGGACCTATAATGGCCCAACGAGCTTACGCGAACCCAGATTTGAACCAATCTCCAGCCACACCCTTTGATATGGGGAGTGGATTTGTCAATGCTACTGCAGCCTTAGATCCTGGTCTTATTTTTGATTCAAGTATGTCTCTTTCTCTCTAATGAAAATTGTTTATTCATCTTAAAATATCATGTGCACCTAATGAAACAATTTTATTATTATAGGTTATGATGATTACATGTCCTTCCTCTGTGGCATAAACGGGTCGTCTCCCGTTGTCCTAAATTACACAGGTTAGACAATATCAGCAACAAATTAAGCATTTATCCTGCTATGTCCATGTTCTCATATATTTTTACGGAATTGTGCTTTTAGTCACTTAAGTTTGGTAGTTTTTTGTTTCACGACAGTCCACTTGCAGAATTGTAATTAGATCTGATAACTTTCAAAATTCAAATTTTTGGTGGATTTGGGATTCCATCAAGTGGAGTGTCCTTAAGACAAGTATTTGAGATTTGAAAGTTATCTGGCTAATTTCAATAGCACAAAGTGGAATGTGTCCTGAAACCTAAAACTACCAAACTTAATGGTGTACGTTTGCTTTGAGACTATCTCGCCCAGACTTTGGACTTCACAATCTCAAACCCTCATTTGTTTTGATATTTAAAAGAAGGATTTTGAAATCCTATAAATAGAACTCTACTTTATCACCTACCACTAACCTAATATAGTACGAGTACTAATACAAACCTCTATCAACCTTTTTTTACCATCCAATCCTATAAAATCTCAAAAGAAACATACATTTTAACTTTTGATCAGGATTTTTTTAAATACTATGATTTTCCCCTCCCACTATAATCCCAAGAAAATATTTTCCCTTATATTTAGGAATAACACTCCTTTTTGTCCCCATGTACTTTCATTATTTTCTACTTTGCCCCTTGTACTTTGTTTATCAATTTTACTCCCCACACTTTCATTTTCTTTTTAACTTTTCTTATCAAGGGGGTAAAAGTGAGTAAAGCAAAAGTATAGGGACCTGAAAAGGCATTTTTCAAAATTACAAGAACACAATACATGTAAAAGCGAAGTAAAAGTACAGGGAGTTTAGTTAAAAGTGTATCCAAACTGTACTGGGCAATATACTAGAAAATGAAGTACACATGGCGAAACTAAAAAAAAATATTAAACCCAGGGGGTTAATTATACATTCTTCCTTATATTTAAGTATTGTCTCTCTTTTTTAATTTACTCAGGTCACAATTGTGGAGTTTCTACCATGAATGCCACTAATCTGAACTTGCCTTCCATCACATTATCGAAGCTGAACCAGTGGACCTCCGTTCAACGAGTAGTGACTAATATTGGTGGAAACGAGACGTTCAGCGTAGGATGGAGCCCACCGTATGGAACTTCAGTGAAAGTGACACCCACTCACTTTTCGCTTGCAAGTGGAGAGAAACAGGTGTTGAGTGTATCATTTAACGCAACAATGAACAGCTCGATTGCGAGCTTCGGAAGAATTGGACTGTTTGGTACTCAGGGCCACGTTGTCAATATTCCTGTTTCTGTCATCATCAAAATCTGGTACAATAATACCGGTGGTTAGAAACGAACCGATTTTCGTGAATCTTGATTTAACATGTCTGATTTTTTGATTGATTAGTTTGTAAATTCTTTGAGATGAAGATAGAAGAAGTAGTTGTTGCGTTGGTTGACAATGATCCTTTTCTCCAATGTGCTTTTTACTCTAGTGTTGGTTAATACTGTTAATAATAGTTGGTTTCTTGTTACTTCGTAGTATTAACTTCAATAACTTTTGGTTGCTTACATGTTCAGGTTAATTGCAAGATAAATCGTTTATTGCCGCTTTGATTAATCTAAGTTGGATATTATTCAACCTTAAAATGGAACCATAGATTGTGGAGACTCTCTTGTGTAAGACGATTGCATATATGAAACGTATGAGGAAAAATAAGGTGCATGTCTCATACAAGCTTTTATCATTATGTTCTTTGGTTCAAAACAAAATTAAAAATCACGCACTCATTTCAACTAATCGCTAATTAAATTAAAAATATATATCTAAGTACTGCTCCAGTTTACAAAAAATAAATTAAAAAGAAAAGTAGGAAAACTTTTAAAGGACAATAAATTAATTTTGTGGATTTGCCCATTAATTAAAAAAAAAAAACCCACATTAAAATGACAAGTTTATCCCTGCTTTCACAAGATATTACAACAGTAAATGTAGGCAAATTTAATCAATCAAACGAGCAAATATATATTGGTAGTTCATATTCACAAGGTTCTCTCCAGTGAAATGAGTAGAACCCGTTGAGACAAACCATGGCAATTCAATTTGATTACTGGAACAACAGTACAAGCTTTCTGGTATATCAACGGAGATTAAGTGAGATCATCTTCATCCAACGGCTCTTGATCTTCTTCTGTTTCGCCCCTCTTGAGTGCCGATACATCTCCAGTGGGCAATTTCCTTGCAAGCTTAATCACCTATAAATAACATTTTCCCAGTTTGATGATGCATGAGAGGAATAATACAATGTACAAAGTATACAAAGGAAAAGGAGAAGGGGTGTAAATAATGCGAGTCTAAGTGGATAATCAATGTTCAGGAAAATTGATATAGTAGCTGAAGAAAGAGGAGAAACAAGAAAATACATATTTTTCACCTAATACAGATTTAATAGTCAGCCATTGAAGACGAACTGGGAGGAGTGAGTGTAAATAGGTGTTGCAAAAGAATCTAGTCTAGTAAAAGAACAAATAGATCACTCTTAGAGGGTGTTTAACTGAGCTTATAAACTTCCCTCAAAAAAAAAAAAAAAAAAAAAAAAAAAAAAAAAAAAAAAAACTGAGCTTATAAACTCATTTAAGCAGCTTATAAAATGTTTAGGAGCTTATGAGCTAAAAGTATGTGGTAAAAAAAAGATTATTAACAGCTTATAAGATCTTAGAATAAGCTCTTTACAGCTTAAAGAGTTTAATGAGCTCCAAAAAAAAGTACCAACACCCCAACTTATTTTTCTAAAATTATTTAAGCTATAATTAAATAGTACGGAGTAGGTTTTTTTTTTAAATAATTTTAAAAAAGATTAACGACTTTCTAAATCTGAGGTTGTTGATGAACTATTAATAATACAATTTCATTGATAGTCTCAACTCTCAAGCAACTAAGCAGCTACCGGCTCCTAAATCATCAATTACAAGAATCAACCATATGACTTTCTAGCGTGTGTGTGGGTGTGTAATTTTTAGTGACATTACTAAACACTTGTCGTTTGTGGACCTTGAGTAATCTCATATATCTTCAGGACCATGTTGATCAAATCAAGGGAGATTAAAGATTAGCAGATTCAAACTTGATCAAATGAATCAAAAGATTTACCACATGGTCTAGATTGGAAATGATACTAGATTGAGCTGCACGCTTGATTTCCTCGACATCACCATCAGTGTACGCATTCAGAAGTCTAGAAGCAGCACGATTTTGATCACTGTTTAAGAAAGCTTCAACCCTAACATAGAAGCCATCAAAAATAAATTGCTGCTATCATCAAGCATTACCATGGAAATAAATTACAAAAATGACAATCATGGAATTATGGAAAATGGAAATAAATTTTGTACGACCACTGTCTTGAACTTTCAAAAATAATGCTAAACAACCACATCAGAGATTCTATATGCTACAAGCAAAAGGCCGAAAAAGATCAGGACAAAAAAGAAAGCCAACTTACTGGCAACAGTCATTGTAGCATTTCTCTGCTTGCTGGAAGTCATGAGCATAAAGATACACAATGATTGCACTAAGATAAGCCTACACACAGAACAGATTTTGTCAATATAAATCAGGACTTCAGACTAAACTTGTTTAACATATAATTCAGAATAGACATTTTTGCATCTCAGCAAACTAATGTCAGAAATCTGTGGGGAGAAGCATAACATCAAGATGATATAGTCATGCACAAAAAGATACGTAATAATCCCACTTTATTTTTAAGCCTCATCCACAGCAAGTTCAATCAAGATGAAACTTGTATTTGCTATAAAACATGTAATTCAATCATGAAACTTGGCTTAGACAACTAATTGGGCCGAGATTCCGGTGACTTTACAGTGGGTAGACGGCAGTTTTTTTTTTACATTATATCCTTTGGGCCTTTGTCTTGGTTACTGTTTTGAACCATTTTTCCTTCTTATCGGGCGGATTGTGTATTGCTGATATTTTGAGCCTGTTGTCATTAGTTTAGCTTTAAAGGCCTTTTTGGGTCTTTTCTCTTCTTTGGGTCATTGGACCTTTATCCTAGGAACCGGGATGTTGTTCCACCTTTTCATTTCTCTTTTTTAATAAAAAAAACCTTATTTAGCTTAGACGACTAATACAAGCATGACACCCAAGGCAATATAAGCAAGTAATGCATGCCCTAGGTTAACAGATTTCAACATGAAAAATATCAATAATATCAAATGTGACACCACTTTAATTTTGGCTCTCCCAAATCCCAAGTTTCCCACAATGACAAACAAATAAAGACTGGAAACAAAGGGTCTAATACTTGCAAAAAGGTGCAGCATGGCCTAAGTTATTACTATAAACAGATGCAGTTGAAGTAACTTCCTGAGTCCCAGTAACACTTGTAGCCTGTAGGATTTCTTCACAGTTACAAGGCCCCAGATTTTTTTTATATACTGTATATAATAAAGGGAGTAAAATAGAATATAGTGGATATCTCTGCACCTTGCACTGGCTATGGGTAGCATTGCACTTATCAGCTGCTAAAGCCAATCTTAAAAGACAAGTTGCAGCATCTGTGTACCTGTGGGGCAACGGCAATGAAACCAGAAGATTATTATTTTAAGATCTGTGGAATAATACTTTTTCAAGAGAGGTAAAAAAAGCTTTTCATTAGTTCAATAGATTAATATAGAGAATGTACTATGCAGAAATAGGTGAGCAGTGTAATATTTAAAAATCAGCATAATAATAATAATAATCAGTTTTATCATCTTGGAAGAGGATGACAACTTCTACTAAGCTGCTATTGGATATTAATTGCCAAAGAGGCAACACTTACACAACATTGGGTACATTGGGCATAGCCGCAGATGACCAGAAATAATATTTTATGCAGGCAACTAAGAAATTCTAAATCATTTTAATTTGTTACCTAATTAAGATTTTCAAGAAGGGAGATAATCTTACTTCTGAAGCTTTACATAAACAATTGTAGCAGAACAATAGAGATCAAAGGCCATTTGTTCCTTTCCATCTTCTTCGAGAACAGTACAGGCATCAGTGTAAAACTGGATAGCTTCATCAGGCAATGCATCTTCTAATGCACTTTAAGAAAAAAACACATCTTATCAACCCATCAAATATTACATTGAGTTAACAATAAGGTAATGCCATGAAAAGGCTAAAGCAGTATGGTGATAAGAACCTCTGAAAAAAAAGTAAATTTTGAGTTATATCACAAACTTAAAGATAAATTGTGTTATGTAAATCCATCTAAAGTTATTGTTAAAATTGATCCACTGACCATTAATCAGTAAATTCAATCACATCTCTATAATTTACACATTACACATATAACTGGCAAATCCTTTTACAAAAGCCTCTATGCAAATGAGGAACTCTTAAGCATCTATTAACATGAATCTATTATACAAAGATCAGATCATACCGAGCACCCTTTGCAAGGGCATCTGATGCAGGTTGTGACCTTCCACACTCAATATATAACTCAGATGAGCGCCTATAGAAGTCGGACACTTCCTTCCAGTTGCCGACTTCCTTGGCTAGAGCTGCTGCAGATTCCATATGTTTAGCAGCATCCCAGGGCCTGATCATTCATCAAGGTTCCCTCAATTGTTAAATGTAAAAGTAAAGGGATTGAAACACACTTATTTAATTATATTATTGTGCATCAGTACAAAATGCATACGAAGAGAGCATCTCTTGTCCTTTAGAAGCTTTTTCAAATGCTTCCTTCGCTTTCTCATAATTTTTCGAAAGCCTATACGCATTTCCTGCCATAGAAGAACTAATTTCTATTAGATTTTTCAGTTTGCCTAAAAAAAAATAGAATTACTTCAAACATGTTATACCTTAACTAATTATTCTTAATCTCCAACTTTAATTTAAAAAGAAAGATGAGTGCAATCGTACCCGCCTGCTCATACAGAACTGTGGCATTCCTCCAATCGGCATTCCATCTCGTTAAACTGAGTGTCGTCCTGCAAAATTGATCAATTATTTCACCCCCAAATGATGATCTTTTGAGATTTCTAATATAATATGAATATGAAGAGGATTGAAGGGAGAATCTTACATTTTATCTGCCTTGGCGATCAATTTCTCGGGATCGGAATTAGCCATGGCCGATCGGAATATGAGCTCCGGAGTCACCTACGGGTCAAACTATAACTATTGGATTTTCTATAGATTTCTTCTACGTTTTCCCTTCGAATCTGGATTTCGTACTGTGACACTCTCTACAATTTTCCTCAATTCCAACTGAAGTCGTTGATTAAGATGTTAAACTATGTATCTAGAATGCGAATGTTAAAAATGGAATAAATCAACTATTGCAGATTTACCCCTATGGTTTCAACAAATTCCGGACTATATTCTCTCAATTACTATTTTAATTAAAACATACCATTATTTTAAAACCCACTCCCTTAAAATGAAAAACTTATTTTTTCTTCACACATATATGTAAACTCATTTTTTACTTTCCCTTATATATAAAATTTTACGAAATTACCCTTTAAAATTTCTACTAAGGGGGTGTATTAGTTGTGGATTGGAAAAATATCACTTTTGGTCACTGAACTTTACCATTTTTCACATTTGGTCACCCACATTTCATCACTATCAAAATTGGTCACTCACTTATTCTTTACTATCAAAATTGGTCACTCACTTATTCTTTCTCTATCAATTTTGATGCTGGTGTTAGAGAATCCGTCATTTTTTTTTAGCGTAAAAGGTAAATATTATAGCTCAAAAAGCGACAGAACCACGCACTCCGTACAACGTTCACACGCCACCTATGTCCACCCCATTAGGTTTTCGGGTAAAAAACCGTGGGTGGTAAACCCAGTGGGAAAAACCCACCTCACGGAAAACCGTGAACCATCCTATGGGGTAGACCACCACTCAAATGTTCAACATGTACATGTTTACAAATTACAAGCATCACAGTCTGGCCTTAACAATGGCCACATCAAACTAACAAGAAACCCTAAACAAGCTATGCATATTACACTTATAAAAGGTCTTCTTGTCACATCCACTCCTTGCTTCTTGTTTGTCATCAAGCCCTCGATCACTCCATGCTGGATTTCGCCTTTCAAGTCATCTAACCAGACTCCATGCATCCTGCCATAATAAAATACTAACAGCAGCAAAAGCCCATCCAAAGAGTCTACAAGAATAATGCATAAAATGATGCATAATACCTTGTAGCCAAATCTGGCCAAATTACAGACCAGTAAGCGCATTAATGTCCTTGATCATGCTTCCATAACGTAGCACACTCAGCTTCGTCTTCCTCACGATGCACTCGATCGTCACCCTCACGCCTTGAAACACATGATCATTACGAGCTCTCCAAATGTGATAAACTGTCGCACAAGCAGCCAGCCTAGCCACATCCTTATGTATTTTCTTTAGCCGCCTACTCCTCCTAATGTCATCATAGAGATCATCAACATTCGTGGCTTCGTTCCTCCATCCGATCCACTGCCAAACCCTCACCCACACTGCCCTTGCAAACGAACACTCAAATAAGAGGTGTCTAGCCGTCTCCACATTATTAACGCACCAATTACAGCCCTTATCATCATCAATGTAAAACAACATTTCCTTTGTCGCCAATCTCCCCCTAGCCACAAGCCACGTAATTATGGAGAACTTAGGAGGGATGGATCCCTTCCATATCTCCTCAAACTTAAAGACATACCCCATGTTTTGATGTCCAATTTTTCCATACAATTCACTCACAATGACACCTTTCGGACCCACCGTTGAAGCCACTAAAGCTATTGCCTCCTCAACACCCCCATAGGTCTCAATCAAGCCATCTTTTATTCTAGCCATGAACCTTCTCAATTTGGAACCATTCCTCCCACACACTAATTCCCATGGACTAACCCCCTTTAACCAATAGGCGTGCACCCAACGGACCCACATCGATTCCTTGTTCATATGCAAATCCCAAAGATACCGCAAGAAAGGGGTTTTATTCCAAAATTCCAGATTTCGCAAGCCAAGACCACCCTCCTTCTTTTCCATACAAACATCATTCCAAGCCACCAAATGTCGTTTGCCACCCCATAGGAACGCACTTGACATCCGATTAATTCGATCAGTCACAAGCTTAGGCATTGGGAAGATCCCAAACCAATATCCACACACTCCTTGCACCACGGCTGTAATTAATTCCAGCCTGCCCCCATATGATAGCTTCTTCGAACTCCACTTGGCGATATGATCCCTAATTTTATCTATTAAGGGATCGAAGTGTTCCACCTTCAACCTAGCCGACCCAAGAGGCACACCAAGGTATTTGATTGGGAGATGCCCCTCGCCAAAGTCCATTAATTCCAGAATCGCACGCCTCTCATCCTCTTTGACGCCTACCATCACAATCCCAGCCGAGTGGGCATCTCCTCTTGAGAAAATAAGGAGATCATCCGCAAACATAAGGCTCGTAAGTCTATATTTTCCACATTTGGGATGAAACCCAAACCCCGTCCCTTGCGTCCTCAACTTCAACGATCGGGCGAAATACTCCATACACAAAACAAAGAGGAAGGGTGATAGAGGGTCCCCTTGCCTCACACCTCGTCTCCCTTTAATGAAGCCGTGAGGGATACCATTTACTAAAATCGAGAACATGGGCGTGGTAACGCATTGCATTATCAAACCAACGAATTTACTCGGAAATTTCAGCCCCTTTAAGACCCCCTCCAAGAACTCCCAAGATACGGTGTCGTAAGCCTTTCGTATATCTACCTTAGCAAACATCCTTGGCAACACACTTGCCCTACCATATTTGTGCACCAACTCTTGTGCAAGGTGGATGTTTTCTACGATCGATCGACCCTTAACAAACGCGCCTTGGGTTTCATTTACCACTTCTTTCGCTGCTGCACTAATTCTCGTTGCCAACACCTTAGCAATCGTTTTGTAGAAAACGTTGCAACACGCTATAGGCCTAAAGTCCTCCACCCTAGGATCGTGTGTAGTCTTCGGGATCAAAGTTAAGAAGGTGCAATTCGCTTGTTTAAGGAACTGTCAAGATCGAAAGAACTCCAAAACTGCTGCATATACATCGTCTTTTACTTCATTCTAGCTCGATTTGAAGAAATTCGACGTGTATCCGTCCGGCCCCGGAGCCTTATCCTCTCCAATGCCCCACATCGCTTCCTTTATCTCTTCTTTTGTGACCTCTCGACACAACCAAGTACCCATATCATCATTAATGCAGCTACCATTCCGACAAACCTCTTCGTCAATGTGTTCAACCTCAACGGCAGTCCCCAAAAGCCCCTCATAATACGCAACCAATTTAGTAGCCACCTCATCTTGCGATTTTGTTTGCCCCTCTTCAATTTTCAAGTGAGTTATAAAATTCCTCTTTCTCACCTTATTCACCATAGCATAGAAATAATGGGTATTCCTATCTTGATTTATAAGGTACTTATTTTTTGCTAATTGACTCAAATACCTCATTTCGAACTCTTTAAAGGCTGCCACCACCTTCTTCTTTTCTTTGATCGCCTCGGCCATTCTTTGATCCAACGTCTGCCTATTCTCGAGGACACTCGTTTGCATCTCACTGAGCTCTTCATCCTCCCTTTTAACCCTCTCAGAAATGTGCTGAAACTGCTCTTTATGCAGCAATTTCAGTGGCTGTTTTAAACGACGAAGCTTCGTAACAAGCTGGAATTGTTTCGTCCCATCCACTTCCTCACCCCAACTCTCCACCACTGTCCGTTTGTAGTCCTCATGATGACTCCACATGTTTAGATACCTAAAAGGCTTGTTCACCCGCCGACTTCGACCAAATAAATCTGAAATGCATAAGGTGTGATCGGACTCGACACCAACAGCCCTGAAATCTGTAATAATATTCCAGCCGCGCTCCACCCATTCATTGTTGATCATTACTCTATCTAAATTGCAACTTACCAAGTTATTTGACCAAGTGAAATAGCATCCTTTCGAAGGCAAATCGACCAAACCCGTATGGACAACGCAATTCTGAAAATCCTCAAAATTATTCGTCGTCATATGAGCACCCCCACTCTTCTCCTCCCTATTCAAAATATTGTTGAAGTCACCCACCACAACCCAAGGGAGGTCTTGCCTCTCATCAAATTCCATCAAGTTATCCCAAAGAGGTCTTCTCGCCGGAATAGTATTCCTTCCGTAGACCGTCGATAAAAGGAAATTATTTGAGGTAATTGCACACTTAACTTGTAAATGTATTACCTGTTCGTTCCTTTCAAGGGTTGTGACGTGCACCCTTTGCTTCCTCCAAGCAACTAAGATCCTCCCCATGTGACATAAATCGAAGTTATGTGCAATGGCCCATTCTTCCCCAAAATTCTTAGTACTCCAGTCCTTTACTTCATCTTCTTTGAGCTTCATTTCCACAAAACAGAATATATCCACGTCGTCCTTCCCCATGACGCTCCTAACTTTCTTGAGAGTCGCGTCTACTCTCAATCCTCTTGTGTTCCACGAGGCGACGATCATCGATGCACCAAGGGGTTACCCCCGCTGCCTCTCCCCTTCATTTGTCTTCCCCTATCAAACGAGCTCGAACTCTCTCCCCTAACTTTGTCTTTTGTTGCTGTTTTCAAAGAATCTGTAATGCCTTTTAATCCTTCATTTCTGCTCCCATTTACATTTCCAACCCTCACTCCCTTTACATATTGTATGGGTCTCTCCACTTCAATATCCTCGTCCATGACTTCCTCTTCGTGCATTTTCTTAGTCGAACTTGCTGTAATATGCTTGCCACTCGAACTTGCATTTCTTCCTTCATACTCATTTCTGCTCCCATTTACGTTTCCAGCCTTCACTCCCTTAGCATATTGTATGGGTTCTTCCTCCTCCATCTCAACTTCCATGCCATTATCTTCATACATCATTTCGTGCCCTTGATGTACCTTATTTTCCTCACTAAAAGCATCATCCTCCATATCTTTTAGAGCCTCGTATCTGCCACTATTTATTTCCATTTCATTATCCCCTGTTTTTTGTTCCAGAATTTCCTTTGTTCCCAGATTTTTGTTCCAGAATTACGCCTACTCCCTTATTGCCTCCTCCGCTTTTGCCCCTGATTTTAATAAAACCCATCTCGTCAACTTCAAAGTTTCGAATTGGTGTCTTCCCCTTATTTTCAGCCTCTTTTTGTTGATTTTTTCTTGCAACTCTTTCCATAGGACTACAAACATCCGTACTATGGCAAACCTTTCGACATTTTGAACAGTATCTAGGCTCCACTTCGTACTCTACTTTTTGATTCCATTCCTTCATATCCCCCATCCTCACAGCCACTTCCCTCACCAAGGGCTTCGCCGCATCAACTTCAACTAAAACTCTTGCGTACGAAACTTTGTCCATGGTGTTCGACATACGATCGGTGTACAACGGACGACCAATGAATGAGGCGATTATTTCAATTACTCGGTTGGACCAGCAACACATGGGCAGGTTGCGAAGTTTGATCCAAGTTGGCACCACGCTGATTTCCGCTTCGCTAAAATCAAATCCTTGCTGCATCTTTTTCATCATTAGATTCCTCCCCCAAATTGAGTAGGGTCCCCCTTTCAAAACGCTGTCCATATCTTCCTCGTTCTCGAACTTGAACATAAGCCAACCGGAGTCATGGCTTTTGATCTCGTGTCGAACTTTCCAGCTGTTACAAATCTCCTTCAAAGCCTTAAAACCTGGAAATCTACCCATGAAATAAGCAATAAGGGTGTTATCCCATTCATTGCTTATCAATTCCATGGGTATGTATGCACTATTAGCTGTAGGCTGTACAAAATTCAATCTATATTCTTGTTTCAAGGATCTATTCCCTCTCACACTCTCAGGAACACTGCCTTTAGCCCACACTCTATTTTTCTGAGTTCGTGCTCTGTTTTCCTGCTTCGAAATTGCATCCTCTTCCTCCTCTTGATTCGACTTCTTCAATGGTTCATCACCCCCTATTTTTTCGACCCCTGCTTTTCCAGAATTCCCTCCATCTCCTTTATGGATCGAGCTTGCTTCATCATTCGTCAACAGCAACCAAGCGGGTGGTTCACTAAATTGCTCAGAGGTTGCCTTGATTTCGCGTTGCTTCCTTGTCATTTCATTACTGTTTTCAACTTAGCCTTTCATCGAACACCTGGTGTGCGTGAGTTCTTCATTCACAACCTTGCTCCCCTCCATTGCAATCTCATGTTTTCCTTTTGTCGAGCAACTGGTCTGCATAGACTCATTCCCAGATTTACTTAATTCAGAAAACGAAAGCCTATGTCTAACCTCCATGGATGGTACTCTGTTTTCTGCCATTGAAGCTGCCTCAGTCGTGTCTTTCTCCATTTGATGCAAGTCATCTTCATGATCACCCTACCCTTCCTGCATCTCTCCATTGCTCCCAAAACTCCCACGATTTGATGTAATTTTTATTGGAGGCAGTGCTACTTCATCGATCAATTCATTACTGTCATCATCAATTCCAGCAGCGTTTGTCTCTTGGACTTTGCTTGTTCCCTTTCTTTCATCTGCTGCCATGAATGTATCTTCCCTCAATTCTCTTTATTGCATACGATCAAGGGACAGTCCGCGAGCTCTTTTCTTCACATTCCTTGGCGATTCTGGTCTCGCCGCCTTCCTCCTCGGAGACGATGGCCGGAGTGACGCCGGAGTTACTGTTGTAGTGACCTCCTCAGCCTTCGACTCCTTACTCTGTTTGGATTTGCCCATCGTGCACAAATTGGCAAGGAAACGCCCAAGGAACAGCCTCTAGCTCCCTGTAACCGCCCCCAAAACTGCTGTTCTTCCTCTTTCAAAGTGATTCTATCTAAAATCGAGTGATTTGTGTGGTTTATTGCTGTAATTCGAAGTGCTAACACAAGATCTATGGTGAAGATACCATAAATTTGCAAAGAAAATCGAGAAATTACTAGTCTCAAGTCAAGAACCCAATGCGGATTCTTGGAGAGAAAAAGTAACCGCCCGACATCTTGAATTATATATATGCTTTTATTTTCCCTTTTTTAATTCCTTAACCCTAAACTCTCAAACCACAATAGAAGTGATTTTGAGTTTTTTGAATCACTAAATTCTAAATTATGTTATTATATTTATCTGTAGTAATAGGTCAGAAGGAATTCTCATACATTGGGTGATTCATCAACCAACCCTTTCCAGAGTAGCCAAGAATTACCATTAAGTTATTAATAATCATATAACTCAATTATAATTTATTATCATCTGGTTGTTGTTGTTGATTTACTTTTCATTTTACAGGTAACCAGGAAATGGGAAACTCAGGAGGTGGTAGGAAAAGAAAAAATCACAATGAAGCAAATGTGAGTGTGTCTTGGCTTACAATGTCATTTTATAATTACTATAATGTCACGTGACTAATTTTTTTATTTTATAGGTTGTGCAATCATCAAGAGTACATAATCCAATTATTGTGAAAGGAGGAGTGAGTTATGTCAAATCTAGCTACTTACATGGGAAAGAGTGGCAGTGGTTCATCAAAATGACCAAGGAAAATACCAAAGGAAAAACAAGTGAGAGTGTTGACAAGCCAAATTAGTCAAATTGGGGTGGTCATGAGACTCATGACCAAGGAAAATACCAAAGGAAAAACAAGTGAGAGTGATGGCAAGCCAAATTAGTCAAATTGTGGTGGTCATGTACTAGTTATGTACTCTGTTTTTATAATTATAGTGTGTAGTTCGATGATTTATAATTATTGTATTCACTGTGGTTGAAAATTATTCAGACTTGCTTTTGTACTCTGTTTTTCAGACTTTTTTTAATAATATTTCAATTACTGATTTTCATATTGAATTTGTATAATGATTGGGAATATAAACTTATTTCAAAGTAGTTAATTATTAGAATTCATTTCCCCATTTATACTTATTCGGGTTTGATAATATATTCTTAACCACACACCAATAATATTAATTGAAGATAAATTCGGTAAATTTTTAAAAAAAAAATGGGTTTGGGGGTTTAGGGTTAAGGAATTAAAAGAGGGAAAATAAAAGTTTGCGCTCAAAATCTTTTCTCCGTTTAGTAAATGACGGATTCTCTAACAGCAGCATCAAAATTGATAGAAAAAGAATAAGTGAGTGACCAATTTTGATAGTGATGAAATGTGGGTGACCAAATGTGAAAAGTGGTAAAGTTCAGTGACCAAAAGTGATATTTTCCCGTTGTGGATTCTATAGGATTTTTTTGGACTTTCAAAGTTTGGAGGTATTCAATTCGGATTTTTAAAAGTCTTTAAAAATCTTGAGGTATTCAATACGGATTTTAAAAAGTCTTTAAAAATCTTTCACTATCCAAAATCTCTTCTAAAAACAGAGATTTCAACGGATTCTCTCATAGAACTCTGAAGACAAAAGATCAGAAGTAGAGATGACAATATTGACCCGACCCGCGGATACCCACCCCACTCCAAGAGCTTTGGGTCAGGTCGGATCCGCCCCGTATTGAGTATGGGTCGGGTGTCTGGGTCTTATGTCCGACCCGCAAGTATCCGACCCGACCCGAATTAATATATAAATTTTATATAGTATATATATATATATATATATATATATTATTGGTAAAATATTTATATATATAGATATAATATTAATTTAAAAAAAAAACTCCACATTAAAAAAACTCTTCCATGAATAAGGTATATTCTACAATCCAGTCAAGTTTATCAAAATCCATATAAAACAGTAAAAAAAGTCAGTCAAACTCTGTATGAACTCTATGGATTTTATAAATTCACGTACTTTTTAAAGTCCAAAAAAATCTAATAGAATCTCAATTGAATAAATTTATTTTTTCTATTCTGGATGTCATTTCACATGTGAAAATAACAATGAGAAGAAGGGAGTACAATTTAATTCAGATTGTAGTATTTTTTAAGAAAAAATCAAGCATGCAATGACTATTTTAAAAAAAAAAATTATTTGGGGTGTTGATAGCTTGATTAGGACGGAGCTAGACTAAACTGTATTGGGGAGGACAAAATTTTAATTTAGTATGTGACCTAATAAGAAGTCACAACCCTCGTTCCCAATCATTTCTACATAAAAATATATTCTGTCAAGCTGTTGTTTCATTAAACTCGTGTTGCTAACTTGCTATATATTAAGTTGGTATTATTATTTAATTTATAAAATATCATTATATACTCCATCCGTTTCACAATTGTTTACACATTCTTTTTATTCGTTTTCATAATTGTTTTCACACCCTAAAAAAGAAATTCCTTCATAATATGCACATATGTAAATAAAATATCATTATTTTTACACTCATTTTAACATCATTTTTCTTTTATTTATTTAACTTTACAAAATTACTTCAAACACTTTCCTTATTACATTTTTTTTCTTAAAAAATATATTCATTTTATTTGGGACGGGATCTCCTGTTACACAATGGTGTAACATCTCCTATTACACCATTTAAATTTGCGCCACGTGTTCATCCATTAAAATTGACAAATATATGCATAACATCATAACATAATCATTTATTAATTATATTTGGGTAATGACATTAATTTAGAAAAAAATAAATTTCTCCAAAAAATAAAATTCCAAAATCCACATTAAATATCCTAATTTGACAAATTCTTTAACGAACAGTGATAAGAAAATATATTAAAAAGAAAAAAAAACTAAAAACAAATATGATCAGAAAAATGTGTGGAAAAAATTAACTCACTATTGATCAATGATATTAATTAATATGTTTTGATGTAATTTTAAATTATTATGTTTTATATGTGTATTGGCAAGAGCTTGCTTGTGGAATATTTTTTTATAATTTCAGTTCAAAATTTATTATAATGTACAATATTTAGTTTCTACTAATTTTATAAAATTTTAGGACTTTGTAAAATTATTAATTATGTACAAAATGTATACTAGTATTAAATACATACAATTTGTAAATTGAATTTTTTGTTATAATATAATTAATTTGTAGGTAAACCTTAAAGATTATATACTACCTTTTTACAAATATATATATATATATATATATATATATATAATATTGTGCACTAATTGAATTTTTTGTTACAATTTACAATATTAACATATTGGGTATGTTAATCGGTTCTATATATATATATATATATATTTATTTATTTTTTTAAATTTAGAAACGTGAAATATGATTAATAAATTTTTCTAACCATTTTTTTTCTTTTTTGCAATTTTCATTTTTGTCAAAGAAATATTTACTATACAGATTGTGGATTTGGAATCATATTTTTAAAATAAATTGTTTTTACTTAAATTAACATTGTTTCCTAAATAGGTTAAATGGTTGTGATATGATGTTATGCATATATTTATAAATTTGAATTGATGACAAGTAGCATAAATTTAAATGGTGTATCAGGAGATGTTACACCAGAGATCTCATTCCATAAACATTTTATGGTGCAAACACGAAACGAAGTACTGTAATTTAATTACCATCCTATGTTAAGCCCGCAACACTATTCAATTCTTTTCATACCTTTTTCGATTTTTTGTTGGCTTATTATGAATAAAAATATTAATCTATTCACCCTATTATAAATTTTCCCTTTAGTGAGAGATAAAATCTGACTATATATTAATAGAGTTTCCTCTCCTTAATTTTGTATAATCATGTCATATTTTTAAATATTATTATGTATAAGGAGTATTATTTAGGTGTAAAAATATCATTATATATGGTATTACTAGGTGTCATCGTAATTAATATTGAGTTGATTTTAAATAATTATAATGACATGTTAAGTACATGATAAATATTTACTATGTTTAACATTATTTTTAAATATGGGTTAGTACGGATCTCCCAAGTTCTCCCTTAATACTCATATAAAGAGTGATAATGTTTGAGTAAAAAGTGATAGTGTTTAACTAAAAAGTAATCGTCACTTTTATTAAAAATATTATCACTTTTTACTTAAAACATTATCACTTTTTTTGAAATATGGATTAAAAGTCTCATAGAAAAATAATCGTAAGAAGATCTCACACAATTTTTATATATGGTCTCACACCGTTTTTGTATATGCTATTATCTAGGTGTCATCATAATTATAATTATGATAACATGTTAAGTATATGGTGAATATTGTTAAGTATATGGTGAATATTTACTATGTTTAACATTAATAGTTAAAAAAAAAATTTATTTGAGAAATTAGACAATTATTAAATTATACTATAATAAATTACTCCGTAATAATTAATTTATTTTATAAGGTAGAATTTTTTTTTATTAAATTTAGATAAAAATTGGGAATCTTAAAACTTGGAAAAACTAAATTCCTTTGGGGAAAAACTTCAATTCAAAACTAAAAATCTACGAAGAATCATTTTCCAATCTATACGAAATTTTAATTGAAGAATGTTTACATAAATAAATCCAATTTCTGTTGGTAAATCGTCCTATGATTTCATTTCCAAATTCTTATGCTTCCTCTGTATATAAAGAGGGAGTAAATTACTTAGAAATCCAAAATCAACCATGGATTTCTCCGTAATTCGTCGGAGAAAACCACCTCCGCCTCCGCCTTCGGACCCCAAACCAGCAGCGCCGCCGCCGCCTCCTCCTCCAGGCGGAAATCCATCACAGTACCCTAATTTGCCTTTCCCATACGATCGCGTGAGAAGTGTGGAATACTTCAACGCCAGACACTGGAGAGTTAATTTTGGGGACCACCAGCCCGATCAACATTATAATCACTTTGTGTATAATCATACTCCGATGGTAGGTTATGATTATCCTCCGCCGAATTATCACCATTCTCTTCCAGGACCGCCGCCGCCGGATTACGGTCGCTATCTTCCAGGACCGCCTCCGCCGGATTACGGTCGCTATCTTCCAGGACCGCCGCCGCGTCTCAGCCTACCGCCCCCTGAGTATCACCACTATGGGGCTGCGGGACCACCACATTCGTCGCATCCCTATGGTAATGAAAATCCTAACGATTGTGCGACTATGTAGTGTGGTGGAGGAAGAAGTCTGTTTTTCAGTTTTATAATTTGTTGCAGCAATATTCTTATGTTTCAGATTTTCCTTTTCACTTCTTTTTGTTGGATACTTAATTATTTCGATTCTATTTCATAATTAATTTTGTTGCTATTTACTACTGTCTTCCTCCATAATGCAATTATGTCATGTATTTTTCCAACAATATATATTCTGTAATGCAAATCTTCAAAAATTCTTTATTTATACTGTATATCTTATAAAGTTCAAATTAATCTAGAATAAGTTCCTACTCTAATATGTATCGTCAACAAAAATCTTATAAGCAATGTAAGCATTTTGAATACACATATCCGTTTTCTTCAAATAATTCATCACATCGATTGTAGAGTTTGTTCATTTCAATAAATAACACTTTAAAATCTTTGAAGATTCTTACAAGACCTCAACAATCTTTCATCGTTAGCACTTCGCAACGTCTCTGATTCTTTTTAGTTTTTAGCTCCATCTTTCTAACTTCTGTTTAATGTTTATGTGTGATTCATGATATGCAACACTAAATAAACAACCGCAAGTATATGGCGTCTATCGTAGCGTGATAAGCACGAGGTCGATCCCACGAGAAGGCTAAGCGTAAAAGTGGTAGTTTGCTATTCGAGTTCTAAGTAGACGTGGTCGATAATTTGAATATGATGATTTACTCTAAAATTACCTACCAAGTGTCACAAATAAGTAATAAAGAGCAAAGACGAAATCGATCAAATACCATATAAATCAAGAAAACGAAAGTGAAACGGATGTAACTCAAAGAAAGAAGGTGGGTTCCAAGGCAATTGTAGTACTTAGACGTCCGTTTATGAATGTTATCTCGTTTAAATGGCCATTAAGGTTATCTCATATAAGGTGATCACAAAAGAAGAACTAATCGATCTCTCGATACAAATTAATCCAAAGACGCAATGTAATATAAGCTCGTATGTCTACATCACAAACATTACACCATCTAAAATAGCTCCTAAGATCATTCGATTCCCTCTCCGATAATTAATCCTCTCTCGAGATCATAATAATACCGGGTTGCACATTCGCATACGATTAAATGGGATAAATCTCTCGATACTACCCCAATCAACAATGGATCAAGCAAATCATTATGGCCACTAACAACATGCTTTGCAATGGATAATTGAATATGCAAATAAGAAATAAACACCAATTAAAGCAAGAAATTACTCATAAACATCAATCCAAATCTCTACAATGCCTTAGAACCACAAATTGTTTAGCTAACTACTAACATAATCAAATTACAAATTCCAAATGAAATAACTAAATAAAAAGGGAAAGAAAGAGAAAGCTTAGTCTAGATTGTGGTAGAAGATGAAATTCCCAAGCTAATGCCTCTTGTCTTGCATGAATTGGTGAAGAGATGAAGAAGTTATGGCCAAACACCTCCAAATATGTGTAAATGTGTGAAGAACTCTTGAGGAAGGGGTAAGATCGTTTTGAATTTAAGAATGGATGTATTTATAGTGTTGGGGTAGGGTTTGGGGGTAAGAATTGCAAGTTGGTCCCTTGAAAATGGAGAAAATATGAGTTTGGCACCGAAAATGGGGTGGCCCGGCCGGGTGGTGCCGCCCGGCCGGGCGGAAGCTTCGTATTTGGGTGAAAATTCTGAATTTGGCCGCCCGGCCGGGCGGAAAACGTGGCCCGGCCGGGCCAAACTTTCGTATTGGCTCCTTCGCTTTCGTCCTCCAACTTCGTCCCTCCGTATCTTGAGCTTCCAACCTCCGATTGACTCGATTCTTTTTGCTATTCCACTCCATTTTTCGAGCTGGATCCAATGGTTCACTCCTCTTTTTGATCCAGTAAAGTATGGTTAGTGTTTTGCTCCAAATTCCATCGTATTACCTACAAAATCGACAAAACAATACCTTTTTCTCATTTTGGTTAAAACAATCATATCCAATGCATAAATCAATGAAATCCACATCAAAATACGCTTCACATGTGCCTCTAAAATGCGTAAATTCCACCCGAATCAATATGTATATATAAATATATAAAATAAATTTTAAAAAATGGGTCTCTAAAAAATTGAAATATTACTCGATCTGAATCGATAGTCTCATTGACCACACATTAGGACCGGGCTTTGTGTCAATCAGATCTATGCACTTCTATTCATTTTGCTTAATTAATGTCAAATTAGAATATGAAACATGCATATTCCTTTACTTTCAGCTACACAAGATTCAGATTTTAAAGTGATTTTTTTTTATCGACAGATTTTGAAGTGTTAATAATAACTTATGTTGTTAGTTTATATTCTTGGTAGATGTTGTCATATTTTTAAATAGGTAGATTGAGATATGCTATTCCTCATATCTCAATCTCATCCCTATACAATTTTTATTCTACTTTTATTTCTTTTCTATCAATATTACTTCTTTGAGTGATAAAAAATTAACTAAAAAAAAAGTCATTTGCTAAATCTTATTAATTTATATTATCTCTTTCAATGTCAAATGTTATCTCAATTCAAATTTGTATCAAAATGAAACGTTAATGGTTAAGTAGTTGGGTTTGTAAAATATTCAATTATATTTAATTATGTTTCATATTTTCTCTGTTAATTGTATTCTCTGGATTTTCAAACTAACCATCGTATTTCTTTTATTATTATATAACTTATTTTTGCATAACTCACAAACCCCATAACGATTTAACGAATCAATATTATTTTGAATTGCATTATAAACTGAATCAACAACTAATTCATAATGAATTACTCGAACTTGAATATTTTCTAATCAAGAATTCAAGATACCAGCTTCAACGGAATCTCGTCAGACAGAGTGTATGATGAGTTCAATTAATATAATGGATCTTTCTCAGATTTATGACATTATTATAATCAAATTAGTTTAATATGAAGTTATTTTAAATCATTATTACTAAAATCTCTCAACAAATAAAATATATTCAATTAAAATTTTAGTTTTTTTTTTTTTCTTTAAATTTCATTTGATTATACTTAAGATTTATTATAAAAATAATTGAATGACGTAACATCTCTAAAATTTCGAATAATCTTTGAACCGGTGGGAAAATTGTATTCAACTGACTTTTTGAATTCAATTAAGGCCATGTTTGATAGCTTAGATTAAACATATATTAACTATATATCATTTTTATTGGTTGTTTGATAACTTAGATTAAGGGTAAATTATGCTTTAAAATTTATAAAGTTTAGTTATCATCCTAATCTTAGATAATCCATCTTTGCTATCAAACATAAGTGTTTTGATTTACCAAATTGTCGTTTGATTTTGAGGGTAGTTGTGCCTATAATGCTTATTAGAATATGTATCCTAAGTATGGTTTTTACAATGAAAATTGGTTAATTGTTACTAGACGTGAGAATCATGTTACCAAGAACAAATACTTTCTAGAAGAAATCTTGGAACTTGGAAGTAAAACATTCATTAAAAAAATAATGACATTGAGTGTTTCACATAATCATATGTACCAATTTCCTACCTGATTATTGTGTTATATGTGAGAGATGATGGAAGTAAAGCATTCATTCAAATAATGACATTGAGTGTTACACACGCACCAATTTCCAACCTTATTTTACTGCGTTGAAAGTAAAATATTCCTTCAAAAAATGACATTAAGTGTTTCAAATGTACCAATTTTTTTTTTTTTAAATTGTGGTACTGTATGTTAGTCTTCAGGGTGAAGATCAAGAAAGAATTGAAAACTCTTCCAAATATGTTGTAGTGAAGACTGAAGATCAAGAAAATACCAGTTGTCTGGAAAACTGATGTAGCATGAGTGACGTTACAATTTTTGAAGAAACGAGAGCATCCGAAGAATTTTTGAAGTTTTGGGAGCCGGAACCCGATTTTTGCGTGTGAGCACACTTTTTCGGGTGGAATCGATGCTACGAGTCAAACTCACGACTTTGCAGTTGTGTATTCCTGATTGCAGCCTTCGTCCCAAAATCATCCAGGAATTGCACAACGAGGGCCATGTGGGTCGTGATCGGACTTTTCAGCTTGCAGCGGCTTCTTATTTTTTGCCTTCGATGCGCAAAGAGTTGGGCAGGTTTGTGACTCGTTGTCGTATCTGTCAGGTGTCGAAAGGGGCTGCATCTAATGCGGGTTTGTTTATGCCCCTTCCCATTCCAACGCAGCCGTGGGTTGATGTGAGTATGGATTTTGTCCTTGGCCTGCCACGGACGCAACGGGGGAATGATTCAATCTTTGTGGTGGTTGATCGATTCTCTAAGATGGCTCATTTCATTCCTTGCAAGAAAACAGTGGATGCTGTTAATGTGGCACAATTATACTTTCGTGAGGTGTACCGCCTCCATGGACTCCCTTCTTCCATTGTCTCTGATCGCGACACTCGTTTTGTTAGTCATTTCTGGCGTAGTTTGTGGCTTTCAGTGAACACGTCCCTTAATTTCAGCAGCGCTTACCATCCCCAAACTGATGGCCAAACGGAGGTGGTTAATCGTTCTTTGGGTAATTTGCTTCGTAGCTTGGTTGGTGATAATCCTAGATCTTGGGATTCGAAGGTTAGTCAAGCTGAATTTGCTCACAATCATGTTGTTAACCGTACTTGGTTTTAGCCCTTTTCAGATTGTTTATGGTGTTGTGCCCCGTAGTCCGCTTGACTTGCTGCCTTTGCCTAGCAAGGTCCCTTCCCATGCTAGTGCAACGGATTTGGTGACACAGATTCAACAGGTTCATCGTGACACTCATGCTCGGATTGTTGAGGCTACTTCTAAGTATAAGGCACATGCAGATCTGCGTCGTCGTCGGGTTGATTTTGAAGTGGGTGATTTTGTGTGGGCTATTTTGACAAATGACCGTTTTCCTGCTCGTGAGTATTCTAAATTGGCTGCTAAGAAGATTGGCCCGATTGAGATCGTGGAGAAAATCAACTCGAATGCATATAGGCTGCAGTTACCAAGTCATGTTCGTACGTCGGATGTCTTTAATGTGAAGCACTTGATTCCCTTTGTTGAGGATTCGTCGTCTAGTGATGAGGCCGATTCAGATTCGAGGGCGAATCTCTTCTACCCGGGAGGGAATGATGTAGCACGAGTGGCGTTACAATTTTTGAAGAAACGAGAGCATCCGAAGAATTTTTGAAGTTTTGGGAGCCGGAACCCGATTTTTGCGTGTGAGCACACTTTTTCGGGTGGAATCGATGCTACGAGTCAAACTCACGGCTTTGCAGTTGTGTATTCCTTATTGCAGCCTTCGTCCCAAAATCATCTAGGAATTGCACAACGAGAGCAATGTGGGTCGTGATCGGACTTTTCAGCTTGCAGCGGCTTCTTATTTTTGGCCTTCGATGCGCAAAGAGGTGGGCAGGTTTGTGACTCGTTGTCGTATCTGTCAGGTGTCGAAAGGGGCTGCATCTAATGCGGGTTTGTATATGCCCCTTCCCATTCCAACGCAGCCGTGGGTTGATGTGAGTATGAATTTTGTCCTTGGCCTACCACGGACGCAACGGGGGAATGATTCAATCTTTGTGGTGGTTGATCGATTCTCTAAGATGGCTCATTTCATTCCTTGCAAGAAAACAGTGGATGCTGTTAATGTGGCACAATTATACTTTCGTGAGGTGTACCGCCTCCATGGACTCCCTTCTTCCATTGTCTCTGATCGCGACACTCGTTTTGTTAGTCATTTCTGGCGTTCAGTGAACACGTCCCTTAATTTCAGCAGCGCTTACCATCCCCAAACTGATGGCCAAACGGAGGTGGTTAATCGTTCTTTGGGTAATTTGCTTCGCAGCTTGGTTGGTGATAATCCTAGATCTTGGGATTTGAAGGTTAGTCAAGCTGAATTTGCTCACAATCATGTTGTTAACCGTACTACTGGTTTTAGCCCTTTTCAGATTGTTTATGGTGTTGTGCCCCGTGGTCCGCTTGACTTGCTGCCTTTGCCTAGCAAGGTCCCTTCCCATGCTAGTGCAACGGATTTGGTGACACAGATTCAGTAGGTTCATCGTGACACTCATGCTCGGATTGTTGAGGCTACTTCTAAGTATAAGGCACATGCAGATCTGCGTCGTCGTCGGGTTGATTTTGAAGTGGGTGATTTTGTGTGGGCTATTTTGACAAAGGACTGTTTTCCTGCTCGTGAGTATTCTAAATTGGCTGCTAAGAAGATTGGCCCGATTGAGATCGTGGAGAAAATCAACTCGAATGCATATAGGCTGCAGCTACCAAGTCATGTTCGTACGTCGGATGTCTTTAATGTGAAGCACTTGATTCCCTTTGTTGAGGATTCGTCGTCTAGTGATGAGGCCGATTCAAATTCGAGGGCGAATCTCTTCTACCCGGGAGGGAATGATGTAGCACGAGTGGCGTTACAATTTTTGAAGAAACGAGAGCATCCGAAGAATTTTTGAAGTTTTGGGAGCCGGAACCCGATTTTTGCGTGTGAGCACACTTTTTCGGGTGGAATCGATGCTACGAGTCAAACACACGGCTTTGCCATGATGTGCGACGCTTTTTGGCCAAATTCCATCGTTTGAGTGGTCAAAAATGCGTTTTATTGCTTTTTGAGTGTTATTTTTACAATTTTTAATTGTTTTGGGGTTTTTTTGTAATTTCCTAATTCCGTACACTAGGGTTTGGTTTTATTCTCGTTTTCCAAACATTGTCGGGCAGTTTTTGCATATTGAAATTATTATTGAAGAATTATTCTTCGTTTTATCAAGATTCGGGTATTCTGTGAATCAACGATTCTTGTTATTCTGATGCAGCGTGCGTGATCAAAAGAAAGAATAACAAGAATCGTTGATTGACAGAATACCCGAATCTTGATAAAACGAAGAATAATTCTTCAATAATAATTTCAATATGCAAAAACTACCCGACAATGTTTGGAAAACGAGAATAAAACCAAACCCTAGTGTACGGAATTAGGAAATTACAAAAAAACCCCAAAACAATTAAAAATTGTAAAAATAACACTCAAAAAGCAATAAAACGCGTTTTTTACCACTCAAACGATGGAATTTGGCCAAAAAGCGTCGCACGTCACGGCTTTACCGTGGGTTTGACTCGTAGCATCGATTCCACCCAAAAAAGTGTGCTCACACGCAAAAATCGGGTTCCGACTCCCAAAACTTCAAAAATTCTTCGGATGCTCTCGTTTCTTCAAAAATTGTAACGCCGCTCGTGCTACATCAAAAACCATGCAACCATACAAATATCGTCTAGAAATTTATAATTTTATATATTTATTTCTTTATTAATAAAATTATTTTATTTTAGGTTGTGTTTGGATGAGAGGATTTGATTTGAGAAGTCATTTCAAATGAAAGGAGTTAAAAATACATGGATTTCAAATGACATGGTTTTAGTGAGGATTTGAAATCTCTCTCAATTTTAACTAAAAAGTGTATTGACACAAATCTAAGTATTTGAAATTCATTCATAATCCAAACATGTATAATGGATTTGGGACGTGGATTTGAAATCCATAAGCCTAAATCCACCCAACCAAACGCAGTCTTATTGAATTTATAGTTTATATATATATATATATATACTAGTATTAGACTCGCGTAAATAATTACGCGAGATAATAAAAAAAAATTATTAAAATTTAAGATTTTTTTTAATGTAAGCATTTATAATTTATTTTATTAAAAAGAAAATGAAAAAATAATTTAAATAGAAATTTAAAGGTTAAAAAAATTAATTATATAAGAAAAACCTGTAAAAAAAGAGAAGTTAGAGGAGAGAGAAAATTGAGGAAACTGAAGGGAGAGAAAAGAGAAAAATATTTAAAAAAAAATTAAAATTACAGAATTTAAGAGATTGTAAAACGAAGGCTTTTTGAGAAGCGATTCAAAATTTGTATATAAGGGAGATTTTATAATGCTTTTACTTATTAAATAATCTTATTTTTTTTAATTAAAATCATAATTTTATTAATACATAAGTTATTCATATATTAAAAAATTATAATATACATATAAATTAAAATTTATAGAAATATATAGGTTATAAATAATTAAATATATTAAAATAAAAAAAATAAACTCCCATAAATTATAACATTGAAAAATTCATAAAGTTTAATATAATATTTAAATATTTTATTTTAATAAATCTACGCGTATTGAAATATGGCTAATTGAAAACATGATGTGGGACATTCTTTAATGGGGGTGTATAATTTGTATTTATTATAAATTTAAATAAATCGATTACAAAGACAGGTGTCCGAAATCAAAAATAATTTTAGAGGGAAGATGCATGAGAGATGCTAAAAAAGGAGGAACAACTCTTGTGATTAAAAAGAAAAATAAATGGAATGATGAAACGAAGAAATCGTGAGTAAGATGATTTTCTTAAAAAAGAGTGAAATAATTGCATGATTTATGATATGATATGATTAAAAAAAGCTAACAGAAACATAAATAAATATTATAACAAGAAAAACAAGAAATTTTATTTTTAGAAAACCTGGATAATAATATTATGCCAATTTATTCTTTTTGGATTATTTTGATTCATTCATCTTGTTCTTCTCTATAATTTTTTACTACCTTCAATTTATTCAAAATATTTATTAGTTGAAAACTATGAAATTGGTGCTACTGTTACGTTACTATCACTAATCTTATCTTAAAGCCAAACTTGTCTTCAATTTGTTAGAAAAAGGACAAGCAACAAAGTTGCCTTCCACTGTACTATAATTCTTAATTATAAAAAGTTCCAATATGTAATTCTTAATTAAAATAATACTCCAATTAGGCGCAGAATTAGCATTGTACGACTGATATAAATTTGGTTTAATTTTAATCAAAATGATTTTTTTTATTGTTTCCATTAATTACAACAAAACAATTGAAAATTATTAGTTCATGCAATTATGTAACTCATATGATGAAAATATTAATTGTATAGTTAAAAAAATATTAATAGTATAAATAATATTTCTCATTATATATAGAATGGATTTAGTGAATGGTCAATTTTTATTTATCAAAATTAACTTAAAATAGCAAATGGCACCAGCTTAATTCACTATTCACATTGAACTTTGTTATAAAATGGCAAATTTTTTTATGGGATAATCTCACAACATAGGTTCTGACCATCTATAAATTACCTTCTCTTTGCACACATGGAATGTCACACAATTTAAGAAATGTGTAAAAAAATGTGTATAATGAGTGATATTTTGAGGGATAGTTTTGTAAAATTTTATAAATAAAATAAAGTAAAAAGTAGACTGAGTGTGAAAAAGTAATGATATATGCGTAAATAAAAGTATATTTTGAGGGTGGAGAATGTGCAAATTGGTATGGAACATCAATTTATATAAAATGTGTAAATTCATATGTAACGGAGGGAGCAGTAGATAATTGAAATAGGAATATGTAAGAAAAATTAAAAAAAAAAACAGAGAAATATACAAAAAAAGAGAAAATGACGTTGTTGAACTTAAGAAAAAAAAAATTGTAAATCTATCAAAATAACGGATTCATCCAACTTGTAACCCTATCTAAATCACGACGTTTGAAACACAATAAAATGTAAATACAAAAGAGTGCAATTCTGTCTTTACAACATGTTACCATGAACCTGTATTAAAAAATAGAATAAGTTGAGGAGGGATGGTAAAATATATGTCAAAGTAGATATTTTGTGCAATAATTTATTATTAATATTTGTGTATAAGAAGAGTAAATCTACAGCCACTCCCTCAATCATGATTCATGATACAGTACTACTACTATCTCCAAACCAAAAATGATGAACAAAAAAACTCAACTTGTTAGTTTCTTCTTCTTCTTCTTCACACTAGTCGCAACATCTTCTTCTTCCTCTGAACCTGTCACCGGATATGGCTACACTATCCGGTCAGTCAACGCCGGAAAATCGTTGACTTCTCTTCTTCAGCTCGTCAATCATTCCTCGGTTTTCGGGCCCGATATCCCACTCCTCTCCCTCACCGCCAGGTAATCCTACTTTCCGATCATCAAACTCTCTGATTTTTTGTCCTGTACTAATTTTTACAAGGTGCAATTTTAATTCTCTATGCTATGTATTCACAATTTTTTAATTTTAGAATTGTGATCTTTTTAATTGAATTCAATATGTTTGGAGTTAAGTGATGATAATTGGTTTATGGTTTTTTAATGGAAATTAATATGTTAAAGTCTTATATTATGTCACATAAACAATCTTAGTATGTAATCTTGATACAGTTGGACTAATATTACTCCATCTATATAATATATATCTCGAGTTATTTGTCAAATAAATTAATGCACTATTTAAATTGTGACATCTTTTTTTACAAAGGCGCAATCTAACTCGAAATATCTTTTTTTACAAATGCACAATTTAGGTAGGTTGAGATTACATTATTAATTATTGAATTTGACGTGGCCGGAATTTCAGCTTCGAAACAAATGACCGTTTGCGCGTCACAATAACCGACGCCGGAAAACCCCGATGGGAAATCCCGAACGACATTCTCCCCCGTCCTCGCCGCCCGGAAAACCCCTCATCCCCGCCCCTTCTCCCCCGCTCTCCGCCGCAACTCTCCAACCCCAACTCAGATCTCACATTCACTCTCCAAAACACCACCCCTTTCGGCTTCACCGTCCGCCGCCGCTCCACCGGCGAAACACTCTTCTCCACCGCCACCGCCGACCCCTCCACATACCTCATCTTCAAAGACCAGTATCTCCAGCTCTCATCTTCCCTCCCCAAAACCTCGAATCTGTACGGAATCGGGGAGCACACAAAGGGATCCTTCAAGCTGCAGCACAATCAAAGCCTCACGCTATGGAATTCCGACATAGGTAGCGCCACTCCGGATGTAAATCTGTACGGATCACACCCTTTTTACATGGATGTGAGATCTCCAAAGGGGCTCACCCATGGCGTCCTGCTCCTCAACAGCAACGGTATGGATGTTGTTTATACTGGAGATAGGATTACTTACAAGGTCATTGGTGGGATTCTTGATCTCTATTTCTTTGTGGGACCCACCCCTGAATTGGTTATGGAACAGTATACTCATCTCATTGGACGCCCTGCTCCTATGCCTTACTGGTCTTTTGGTTAGTATGATTTCAACAATTGTTTATTTTCTCAAATGACAAAGTTGTGAAAGTAGACTTAATCTGATGTTTTTGTTATTCTTGTAGGGTTTCATCAGTGTAGATATGGATACAAAGATGTTTATGATATTGAAAATGTGGTCTCAAATTATGCAAAAGCAGGAATCCCATTAGAAGTAATGTGGACAGACATTGATTACATGGATGCGTACAAAGATTTCACCCTTGATCCCATCAAGTTTCCAGCTGATAAGATGAGGAAATTCGTCCATCTTCTTCATGAAAACGGGCAGAAGTACGTCGTGATTGTTGATCCTGGTGAGCTCCAATCCAATCTAATATAACTTAGGGGTTGCAAAATATGGCATGTAGATTAAGGACTATAATTTACAATTTATGTAAAGGTAGGTCAAATTTAGCTAATTCTGGCCAATTTCACCTACATTTGCATAAACTAAAACTATTGTCATTAATTTACAAGGATTAAACTCCGATTTTCAGTGCTTGTGTAAGTCTCAAGTGCAGAGTTAGCTCGGTTTTAGCGAATTTGGGCCAATTTGGCTCTGATGATAAGTTGTCATTTTTCTTACAATGATATTGTGTGCAGGGATCAGTGTAAACAAATCTTACGCTACGTACAAACGAGGAATGCAGGCCGATATCTACATCAAACGCAACGGTGTGCCTTATCTAGGAAAAGTTTGGCCTGGATTGACATACTTCCCAGATTTTCTCAACCCATCAAGTGAGGCCTTTTGGACAAATGAGATAAAAATATTCCTCGAAATTCTCCCAGTTGATGGCCTCTGGATCGACATGAACGAGTTATCGAATTTCATTTCCTCAGCGCCTAATCCATCTTCGTCCCTCGACGATCCTCCGTACAAGATCAATAACTCGGGGAACAACCGCCTCATCAACGAGAAAACCGTGCCAGCAACAGCGCTGCATTATGGGAATGTGACAGAGTACAACATTCACAATTTGTATGGGTTCTTGGAATCCAGGGCTACTAATGGTGCTTTAACTAATGTAACTGGTAAAAGGCCATTTGTGTTGAGTAGGTCCAGTTTTGTGGGTTCTGGAAAGTACACGGCACATTGGACTGGAGACAATGCTGCAACTTGGGATGACTTGGCTTATTCAATTCCTGGGATTTTGAATTTTGGAATCTTTGGTGTTCCTATGGTTGGAGCTGATATTTGTGGTTTTTCATTGAACACTACTGAAGAGCTTTGTAGAAGATGGATTCAGGTACGTTCATACGGATTTGGATCCTCTCTTGTTCGTAATACGTAGTTCAGATTTCTTGTTAGCTAGTGTAACATCTTTTATTGCACCTCTGTGAAGAATGATATGCAGGATTGAGCAAACGGAGAGGGTAAATGTCTTTTTTTATCTCTAACTTTCAACAATTTTGATTTTAATCTAATTTTACTAGCTAAAACAGGTTAAATTTACCAAATTTGATTTTTTTCTCCCATTAATCAAGAATCCGTATTTTGTAGCTGGGGGCGTTTTATCCATTTTCAAGAGACCATTCAGATCTCCATTCCACACGTCAAGAGTTATACGTCTGGGAATCAGTAGCTGAATCTGCAAGGAAAGTGTTAGGCCTTCGTTACAGGCTCTTACCGTACTTGTACACATTAATGTACGAGGCTCACACCAAAGGGATACCCATCGCAAGGCCACTTTACTTCTCGTTTCCCCAAGATACAACGACTTACGACATCAGCTCCCAGTTCCTCCTCGGAAAAGGCGTGCTCGTCTCCCCTGTTCTAAAACCCGGCGTAGATTCCATCACCGCGTATTTCCCAGCTGGAAACTGGTTCGATCTCTTCGACTACTCGCGCTCATTGACCTCAAAACGAGGCGAATACGTCACGCTCGACGCGCCTCCCGATTGCATCAACGTACACGTTCAAGAAGGGAGTATTTTAGCCATGCAAGGTGAAGCAATGACGACACGTGAAGCCCGGAAAACGCCTTTCCGGTTGCTCGTGGCGTTCAGCGACGGCGGGAATAGCTCGGGCGAGGTTTTCTTGGACGAAGGGGACAACGTGGAAGTTGGGGGAAATGGCGGGAGATGGAGCTTAGTGAGATTTAATAGTGGGTTTTTGAATAATAATAATTTGGTTGTTGAATCTCAAGTTGTGAATGGTGAGTTTGCTTTGAAACAAAAATGGGTTATTGATAAGGTGATTGTTGTTGGATTGAAGAGGGATTTTAGCAGGATTGAGATGGTTAGAGGGATGAGAATGGAAGAGGGAGAATTGGAGATAAAAGCTGTTGAAAATGGAGATGGATTTTTAACGTTGGAGGTGTCGAAGCTCTCGTTGCTTTTAGGGAAAGACTTCAGATTGGAGATAAGTCGCAATGAGCTAATTAGAGCATTTTAAATCCTTTGTTCCGATCTTGGTGTTTCATATATTCTACATTCTAGATTATTGCCATGTGTTGTTTAAAAAAATGATCTACTTCCTATAAGAATGGGGGGCATATGTGTTAATGATCCACGATGGTGAAACATCGAGTGGAATAAAGGAATCGAACTATTTTAACTGTCTAATTTAACAATAATAATGTTCTATGTAATATTCTATGTAATATTCTACCATGTACTCCCTCCGTTCACGAAAAGTAGTCTCATTTGCCCTATATTCTTTGTCCACAAAATATGGTCCCATACCCTTTTTAAAACTATCACCCTTCAACCATCACTTAATTACTCAAATTGCCATCAACTTTATTAACAAACAATCATTTTATTCACAATGAACCCCACAATATCCTACAATACCCTTACTTTTTCTATTTTATCTACTTTTTTTTTTAAAACATGTGTCCCACTCTAATGAGACTACTTTTCATGGATAGAGGGAGTAATGCTTTTTAAATAAAAATTTAACGAAAATATTAAAATTGTGTTGAATCGGTTTACATAAGTCGTATTACTTGTTGTGCATGTAGTATTGCGTCACAAAATATACTACTCCGTACATGCAGTATTACATTGTTGTTTGAGTAGTATTGATGTTTAATGTAATATTACAACTTGAGCAATTCTTAATGTGACTACATAGTCACTTTATCGAATCGCGGCACGTGGCGTCGTAACGTCGTAACGATCTGCTACCTGTTATATAAGTTTAAGTTATTTATATCATTTTTTAAATTATATTTTGTTATTTACTATATTATCCTTCTTTTATTTAAATTATTTTTAATATATATATATATATATATATATATATATTAAGTAAAATTACTGTTCTATCCTTTCTTTTTAAATTTTATTTATATTTTACTTGCACCCACTAATTTAATATGTGCACCCCCTAATCATATTTTTACTACAATTATCTGCACCCGCTAATTTAATGAATTCACCCCCTAATCATATTTTTACAACATTATCTGCACCCTCTCATTTAATGAGTTCACCCCCAAATCATTTCTTTTTTACAACAGTTATCTACACCCGCTCATTCTATGAGTTCAACCCCAAATTATTTTTTACCACAATTATCTGCACTCGCTCATTTTATGAGTTCACCCCCAAATTATTGTTTTACCACGGTTATTTGCACTCCCACATTTTATGAGTGCACCCCAAAATATTTTTTTAAAAATAATCACATTTAAAAGACTATATTATCCTTTTATTATTTTACACAAAATATAATAAAATAAACTCTAAAAAATCAATTCACCACCAAATCACCCATATTTTAAAAAAAAACGTAAAAATATAATTAATAAAAAACTATCGAAATTAGCCACAAATCTCATTTTTTTTCTTTTTAATTTTTTCCCCTCCTCTTTTTCTTTTTTCTTCCCATTTTCAATTTTTTTTTTCAATTTTTTTATTTCCTTGTTTTTTTTTTCTTTTCCTTTTTAAATTTTCCTGTCTTTCTTTTCCATTTTTTGCATGTGTATTTTTTAAATTTTAATACAAAATAATATTATAGGTATAATTTTATTAAAGTCGATCGGCGGTGCACCTAAATTTTAATTTTAATTTGATGAGTAAAGGACCTGCCGGAAATCCATGCATGTCGGCGGGTGACCCAGCCACCACCATGCCCGACCACCCCCTCGACGGCGACGACGGCGCTTCAGTCTCGGCCGCTGAAGCCCGAGACCCCTCCTCGAATCGCGATTCTTCACTTCCATAACAATCGACATAATCTTCCATCTCGGCCACGATCCATGGCGGCCGAAATCCTCTCCTCATTTCGACCACCGACGCGACTGCTTCGATAAATCTCTCATGCGTTCGCAATCCAGGAGCTTCTCCTACATCAACGGCGCTCGCCTGCAACACTCGGATCGACGCTGCCTCTCTCTCGTCGTTCATCTCTGTCCAAATCGAAGCTACATTGCTTCATCCTGCTCCTGCGCAGCCTCTTCCTCTGGCTGACGACGGCCCGACGGAGGACTGTGAGTATGTTGCTGATGGATCTCTGACCGGACGACACTCGGAGTCGGTGACCTTGCTGATGAAATCTCAAGCGACGACTACTGACCTAGGGTGTCCTCCCATTGGGCTAGGGTTTCTTTCAATTGGGCTTGGTAATGTGCACCCTCCATTTTCTTTAGTACACCCCGATCTGCACTCTCTCCACTTTTTTTATGGTATTATTGTTATTGGTATTATTGATACTGGTATTACTAGTTATTGATTGCAGTATTACTATTAATACACTATTGAATTAATATTAATGATTATTGATTATTAATTGTGGTATTACTGATTATGTGAAATTATTTATTACTGATTATTATTATTTTTATGGTATTACATATTATTGTTTATGGTATTACTGATAATTGTTTTTGGTATTATTGAATATAATTAGATTTGTGGAATTATTTGTTATTGTATGAGATATTACTATTTAATGTTCATGGTATTACTACTTACTGTTCATGGTATTACTGATAATTATTTTTTGTATTATTGAATATAATTAGATGTGTGAAATTATTTGTTATTGTATAAAATTTTACTGATTAATGGTATTACTGATTAATGTTCGTGGTATTACTAATTATTGTTAATGGTATTACTGATTACTGTTTATGGTATTACTGGTTATTACTTGTTGTATTACCGACTACTCCCTCCTTCCTATTGAAAGTTACCCAACTTTCCTTATTCGTTTGTCCCAATGAAAGTTACCCATTTCTTTTTTGCCAAACTATTCCCTCTCACATTTCATTATATTATTCTTTCTCTCAATCACATCACCTCTCATACATCCACTTATTATATCATATTTTTTAACCTCTGTGTCCGAAGGTCATGAGGAGCTTTCACTGGGACGGAGGGATTATAATAAAATCATACATATAATATTATTTTGTATTAAAACTAAAAAAATATACTAATGAAAAAAAAGTAGGAAACAAAAAAAACGAAGAAATAAAAAGTTTGGAATAAAAATTGAAAATGGGAAGAAAAATTAAAAAGAAAAAAAATTGAAATTTGTGCCTAATCTCGATAGTTTTTTTGAATTATGTTTTTACGATTTTTTTTTCTAAAAATATGAGTGATTTGGTGGTGAATCGACGGTAACTCGGCAATGACTCGGTTGTAGATTGTAAATGTATAAATTAGGGTTGATTTTATTATATTTTGTGTTAATTAATAAAAAAAATAATATAGTCTTTTAAATGTAATTATTTTTTAAAAAATATTTTGGGGTGAACTCATAAAATGAGCGGGTGCAGATAACTGTGGTATAAAAATAATTTGGGGGTGAACTCATAAAATGAGCGGGTGCAGATAACTTTGATAAAAATATAATTTGGGGGTGAACTCATAAAATGAGCGGGTGTAGATAACCGTTGTAAAAAAGAAATGATTTGGGGGTGAACTCATAAAATGAATGCGTGTAGATAACGATGGTAAAAAATGATTTGGGGTGAACTCATAAATGAATGGGTGCAGATAACTATGGTAAAAATGATTTGGGGTGAACTCATAAAATTAGCGGGTGTAGATAATTGTTGTAAAAAAATGATGTGGGGGTGAACTCATAAAATGAGTGTGTGTAGATATAAAAATATAATAAATTATTTTATTGTATAAGGATAAAAATGTAAATTTACAACAATATATTTTAATTAATTTAATTTAATAGAAAATACAAATTTATGACACATTACGACACATTACGACAATATATATCGTAAAATTTACAAAAGATAATAGGTCATCAAATCTAAACCTTTAGATTAGATTGTTAATGGCTTAGATTAACTGACTACGATAGTCATTACGACACCCTGACTACATATAGAAGGTCCCTTACAACTTTCTCGTAATAACTTACTTTCTTTTTTTCTCCATTTGGATGGATTTACACTATGATTTCATAATTAAAATCTATTTCACTTGTTTGAATTAAAAAAAAAAAAAATGAATTTCAAATAATTAGCATATTTTTTTAGTTGAAATTGTAAGAATTTTAATCCTCACTAAAATCATTTGAAATCCACATATTTTTAAATTATATAATTTAAAATGTCTTCCCAAATCAAATCCCCTCCTCCAAACACAATCTAAAAGAATTTATAAAATAAAAATATTAAAAATTCTCAATAAACTTAATTTTACAATATTACACAAAATATTGTTTATACTCACATATACTCAATATTCAATTCATTCATTTACTTTATAAATGAAGATGTACAAAATTTTACTCATTACTAGAGGTGAGCAAAATACCGAAAAATCGACTAAATTCATTCTATTAGGTTCAATTTTTGTTCTTACAATTCGATTTTTAGTTTTATATCTTAGAAATTTGGTCTATTTAGTTTGGTTCGATTTTCTCAGTGAAATGTTGTATACACTGAAATAACTGAATTGTATATTAAATAAAATAAGGAAATTTGATACTCCTATTTAGGTTGTAGTACTTTGAATGGAGGGATTTAGGTATGAATTTTAAATTAAATTTATAATCTAAATTCACTCCACTTGTTTGGATTAAAAAAGTAAATGAATGGATTTCAAATACTTAACATCTTTTTTTAGTTAAAATTGAAAAAATTTTAAATTCTCACAGAAACCATGACATTTGAAATCCATCTAGTATTTTTAATTCCTTTCATTTGAAATATCTCCTATAATCAAATCCCCTTGTCCAAACACAACCTGAAAGTATTTGGAAAATATAATCTAATTTTTAAAAATATTGTAGTATATCTGAACAATTTACTAATAATATGAAAGACTGGTGTCATATCTCAGAAGAGACTCTAGAATTATGTCTTTAATCACATCTACTGAAAATAATAGAATACCAAGTGACCTCTTGGGTTCAGGGTAATTGTCCAGAGTAGAGATGGATATAGAGTCCTTGAGGACAGAGGAGAAATCACAGACCCCTCATCTACCAGAACAAATCACATTATGTCACTTCCTTGGATGATCAAATCTAAGAGGAAGAACCTGTAGAGACGATACTCAACCTCTCCTCTAAACTGTCAAAGGAGAGCCGATTCAGCACAGAGGTCAGAGCTGGAATGATATCTTCCCATGGGTAAAATCAATTCGCTCATCTGAACTGCAAAAGGAGAGAATATGGATCTCTGAACTCACAACTCTACCTCTTAGAGCATGTTTGCTTCATGGGTTGGGATAAGATGAGTTTAGATGTGGTGGGTTGGCTAGATAAACCCAAGGGGGAGGCTAGGTTGTCTAAACACATGAAATCTAGTTTATAAAAATCGGGTCAAATTATAAACCCGGGTCAAGGTGTTTAAAGTTTTGAGAAACCAAATATGGGAGAAGATGGGTTTACATATCAAACCCATCACTAAACCTCTCTAAACCCATGAAGCAAACATGTCCTTAGTGTTTATCTCTATGAGATAACAAGTACATACGTAATCCCTGAATGTCAGAGTATCCTCTGATATTTATGGGCACACTACCACAACATTTATGGCGTGTCAGATCCGTACGATGATGTGGCTTTCAGCTGGTAACAAATTCCAATTCTCGAAATGACTATTTTACCCCAAAGTGAGTAAGGTATTTTAGCTCCCAATTTCACTTTTTTGAGGATTAAGTCATTTTATCTCTCTCTCACTACCACCTTTGTTCTCCTAACTAACTTGTCCAAGTGGATATATGTTCTTCTGACACTTTTCATATTGGTGGTTGTAATTATGGGTGTGCAACGGTCCATTTGGTTAACCAAATCGCCCGTAAATCGTAAATTAAAGTATAAATCGTTCTTTTTTTTAAATCGTAAATTAAATCGTATTTATAAAAATCGTTTGATTTGAAATCATAATATTTCGGTCGGTTCGGTCGATTTTGACCGAACCGTAATTTTGCTCATTTTTCTCTACACAATAATTAATAAACATGTAAAACACAATCCTAATAGAAAAAATAAAATCTCAATAATATGAAATATAATTTGAATAGCAAAATGATATCACAAGGTTTAAAAACTAGTCATTGAAATTTGAACACTAAAAAACAACTAAATAACCATAAAAATGAATTTGTTCGATCTTCTTCAAGATTTCATATTCATTGCACTCCCAAGTTCTCAAGCTTCTTATATAACCAAAAAGTTTGAGAGAGATAGAACGAACAAGAGAAAAAATTGAAGAAAAATCGAGCACACAAAGACACAAGTCGTAAAAAAAAAAAAAAAAAAAACAGGCTAGGATTTCTGGTTCTGGGCTTAAAAGTTGAAATTAGATTATTGTGTATTTGTCTTATTAGTTGAAATGTCATAAAAAATATGTTTCTATATATAATATTATTATTCGAATATTTGCGAATTTGAGTAATAATAGTATTAAAATAAAATTATAAATAAAATATATAATATTTATTTATATAATATTAGTTCAGTTTTGTTCGATTTTTTCGATTTTTTTATGAGTGAAAATTGTAAACTAAACCATACTAAAAAAAAAAAATCAATTCTCAAAACCGTAAACCAAAAAATCGAACCATATTTAATGGTTTGGTTAGGCTCGATCGGTTCGATCAGTCTGAACCATACTTTTGCAAACCCTTGGTCGTAATCATGTGTCACATTCTAATGATTGACCCACAATAACTTTGTACGAAAACTTTTAATCATTATCTGTATATGGATTTGACTGAGATGCTTGAGTATAATTATTCTTTCAAGAAAAAAGGGAGAGTGACTATTAAGTGCTTTTTACACCTTTCATTTACCTTTTAGTGCCACTTTTTTAAAAAGTTATTAATAGATGCAAAATGACACTTGAGATTACTATTATACCCTTTTATTTGAATTATTGAATTATGATGGGACCTTTCCATTGACTTTTATTTCTCCGATCTTCCTCCAATTTTAATTTTCTTCTTACAAATAATTTTCATTTCTCTTTTCCTACAAAATAACAAATAGTTTTAGAGACTTAGAGATAGGCCATTACTTAACTTACGAGGAAGTGCCAATGACCATTTTGGGGAGGAAATTACACGTCTTGAGGAATTGAGAGATACCTCTAGTTTTAGTTCAGTGGAGTAAACATGGGAGGGAAGAAGCTACCTGGGAAAGGGAGGACGAGATTTTAGCCAAATACCCACGATGCCTAGTAGGAACTAGTAAGTGAAATTTCGGGGACGAAATTCTTTTAAGGGGGTGAGGATGTAACACCCCGTCCCAAATTATAATAATGAATAATACATAAATAAATTAAATAAAAGAGAATTTAATTTTAGGATATTTTACTTGATAAATTTTGAGTGTATTTGTTTCGAGATTTTAAATTTTACAGGAATCGGACGAGCATTTTGAGTCGAGCGCACTCCTAGGACATTAAAAAAATATTTTTAATCATAAAACGTTTAAAAGAGAATTTTAAATTCCATTCGTAGAAAGAAATCGAATATTTCGACGAATTTGGAATATCATTTAAAGATGAATCAAGTTAAAGAAATAATAAATAATTTTGTCTAAAACTGCGACAATCAAATCACGTACTAGAAATCCTAAACAATTAATTCTAACTATTCCGTAAATTTTTTTTAACAAAAACTACGATATTAAGATACAAATATGGGATGCAAGGGTGTAGTAAATACCGAGTATTAACGAATATGAGAGAAATTAGAAAATATCTCTTCGCTTTACCGAAGGGTCACATAACATGAATGGGTAGGGGAACCCTACGTCCCCAATAACTGTTTCCCCACACCTCTGAAGATGCGCTATATAAACCCCCATTCCCCCCAATCAGTGAATTACTTACAACATATTTCCCCTGAAAACACGCCCAAGCCCTGTCCAAATGATGTTCAAAGATCAATCTCCACTGTAAGAGATAAACTATTTCACCTTGGTAGGTTCTTCCTCAACTTTCCACCATCCTCGTCAAGCTCCAGAAAACGGTACCTTCCTTCCAGTTGTATTCAGAGTAAAGGGATCACAAGGCCTAGTTCATACATCCAAGCAAAAGTAAGGAAAACACTGTCCTTTCTTTTATTCCTCCCCCTACTCCATTATTTCAAGTCCCACCTCTAACGTTTCCGTCATTCCCTTGCAATAATAATGAAGGAAATCTTGTCGACTCCCACATGAATTTTACGATGGTGGTGGAAAGTGTTTATGGGGATTGCATGTGATAGAGTCGCTATCAGTGTCCCGTATGATTAAATCATACAACGGAGTAGGCAGGAAGTGTTTATGGGGTAGCATGTGGTAGAGTCGCTACGAGTGTCCCATATGATATATGATATTTTATGATAAGTACTCCCTCCGTCCAATTTCATTATTCTCACTTTTCTTTTTTGGCTGTCCAATTTTATTATGCCCATACCCTTTTTGGAAATAATACTATTCACACTACTTTATCTACACCCTTCTACCATCACTTATTTACCCACTTTGTCATTCACTTTATTCATAAACAATCATTTATTTACAAATGGACCACACAATACCCCATCATACCCTCAACTTATCTATTTTATGAATAAACTAATCAATATTCATTAAAACCCGTGTCCGAAGAAGTGGGCATAATAAAATTGGACGGAGGGAGTATGATTTATGAAAAGAAAAAAAAAACGCCGATGATTATGAGTAAGAACACATCATAAATACTCAGTGAATAACAAATTCACTACTCAAAAGAATAAGAATTATTTACGATAAATTACTAATACTAATTATTTCGGCATACTGCCAATGTGTATAACAGCGTACAGGATATCCACTAAGATTTCTATCTCAAATTCCCAACATAAATATTTTTTCAGGTTTCAACTTCGAGGGACCGGAGCCGTAGTAGGGATGACACGGAGTTTCCAGATAAATAAAAAGCTATGAAACTTTATACTCCCTCCGTCCCAAGATTACTTGCACGGTTTGACCGGCACGTTGTTTAAGAAAAGTGGATTTAGTGGTTGATGATATAAGATAAATGAGGGGTATTTTAAGTAATTTGATGATGTGTAAAGTGGATTTGACGATGTGTAAAGTGAAATGTATGAAAAAAAGGAGTGGCAAATTTGAAAATAAAATGATGTTGTGAGGTTATTAATTTCCATATTAAGAGTGTGCAAGTAATTTTGGGACGTCCCAATAAGGAAAGTGTGCAAGTAATCACGAGACGGAGGGAGTATTATTCATGCTCATTAAAATAAATTGTATCGCTTGCGTAAAGACGATTTTATTCATGTGCCGAGTAACAGACTTTTCTAAAGAGTTGCTCGTTGATTTATATGTATGCTTTTCGTAAAACAAGTACTCCTTATCTTATGGATTGTAAGTTTTTAAATAAATGGGCCCACACTACTTCTATTGTATCTTATAACTACTTTTAAATTAATTACGCTGCAAAACTCTTATCAATTCATTGTGTTATTATATACTTTAAAGAAATTTTCAAGCTCGGTTTTTTTTTCCGGTCACTAAGTGACGACTCGAATTTAGAGTGTTCGAGCCACAAGGGCTGCATTCCGAATTCGGGGCATTACATGTTAGGCTTATAAGGCCTTATACAAGGCCTAAGCCCGACCTACTTAAGTAAACGTATTTTTTAAAAAGTCTTAGCCTGACTCATGTTATAAATAGACTAGGTCAAACTAGGCCCTTAATAGTCCAGGTCGTAGGCCCCTGTCGGGTGGTCCGGTCTATTTCCACTCCTAATTATAGCACACATAAAATAATATGAAATGATATAATACTCTCTTCGTCCGTCTATAAACTTATCAATTTGTCATTTAGGTCCGTTCATCTACAAGTTTCTTATACATTTTTAGCAAATATGGAGTATCTTTTACTCTCTTCGTTCCACAATTATTTCACATTTTTCTTTTCAGGACGTACCACGATAACTTTCACACCTTTAAAATGAAAAACCATTTTATAAACTACACCCTCACAATATCCTCAATTTTACACAAATGTCATTTTTTTTTCACACATACAAAAAAGTCAACTATTTTTTTACTTTAAACATAAAGGTTTACAAAATTACACCCCTCAAAACTCTAATCAGTCCATCTACATGTGAAAGTAATCTTGGTATGGAGTGAGTAATTTTTTATTTTTATATTTTTTCTCTTTCAATCACATCAATTCTACTTATATCTATTATTTAATTAATTTTTTTAATATATATGTCAAAAGGTAATGAGATATTTATAAATGACGGATGAAGTAATAAAATTTCATAAAATAAAAAGCGACAATAAATCATGAAATGGACTTGTGCCGTTGTGCTTGTATGCATAGGAATCCAAAGCACCCAACTCCCTACAAGTTGGCATCAATCAAGTTTAAATTGTCAAAATAATGTGTCTTTTCTAAAAAGGAAGATAAGATATAAAAATCTGTATGTATCTAAACAAAAGATGTCCGTCCAATTAATTACAAGTTGGAATACTCCATTATTTAAATATATTATCAAAACATACTTAATCTTTTATTCTCCCTTCTTTAATTTATTATAAATTATCGTCTTATAATTAGTTTGCATGCGACCGATTAGATTAAGGAGAAAGACACTACAACCGTTCATATTCTCTCTTTTTTTTTTTTCTTTTTTGAGAGGGTACCGTTCATATTCTCTTTAAAGAAAGGGAATATCCATGATAGTAACAGCCCACTGGAAATTCAAGAATCAACGGCAGGCTATCGCTTAGTCGACAAAATCATATAGTTGTTACAATTAAATTTAAAGTCTTTTAACTTAGATTTGACGTTATTTATCTAATCGAGTTTGAGTTTCAGTTTAAATTAAATTATTCTTCAATTAATTACAAAAAAAATGGTATATTTCTAAAATTACATGTATCTACCAAATTCTATTATTTCATTTCACATTAAATAACCTAATAAATTACATATTTTTATATTCATCATAAATATTAAAGATAAAAATTATACATTAAAGAAAATATTTATTACTCCGTATAATATATGCAAACTAGCTCACAAACTTGTATATAGACTTATAGTGTTATTTGAGTTGAACTGAGTAATTAAAGTTCGAGTTAGATTCAAGCTCTTGGTTGGCTCAATTACATAAACAAGAAAAAAATTGAGCTCGACTCGTAAACGATTATATTCAGTCTAGTCAAGTCTAATGTAATTAAAATAAAATTGTAGATGTTTAATCTAATTAACGAGTCAAGTCAAATTCACGAGCAACACAGTTAGTTTAATAACACTAATTAAGTTGTTTGCAAGCTAACTAATCAAGTATCATTGAGTTTGAATTTATTTATTTATACGGAAAACATGTGGATATTCAGAATCAATTAAAAAAATATGATTTTACCTTATAATTCTTGTTAAATAAAATATTATTATAATATTCAATTATCTTTTATCAAAATCTGAATATCCAGAATTTGTATGTACACCCTTATTTATATTGACGAGATTTATTTAACTAGCTCGAATCAATATTTATGGATCAGTTGAATTCCGAATAAATCGCGAACAACTTGATGTGATTACATCCTAGTTGTATTAGACGTCTGTGAGGTTTATCTCAAATCTCCTAGACTAGACGAGTGCGACTCGTCTGGTAAGGTCAGGTAGATTCTAGTCTACTACTGTATTCGTCTGTTGGGCGGATCAGTCGAGGTACTTAGTTGATAGAAGTCTTCTGAAGGACTCAGTTGTTGGACGTATCAGCTGGTTTTTTTTAGTTACATTAAATACCCATCCCTTTTCCCCTCCCCATGACTCGAACCCAGGACCTAAAGCCTAGGTAGTGGTGCTCTAACCACTTGAGCTATCCAACTTCGTCTGGGTGTATCAGCTGGTGGAGTCAGACAAGTTAACTTAGACCAGATCAGATGATGTGGAGGAGTCCAATCAGATGAGATGGGTGTTGCGAAGAAGTAGACGAGTTGGGAAGACCAGACAGGTTGGACCAGATCAGTCGAGTTCTGTTAGCAGAGTTAATTTTTGGCTAAGGGTTGAGTCGTCTTGTTTGCAAACACAAGTGAAGGGCGGGGAGGTCATTTCAGATTGAGTCACGCTGAAGGTGTGAGTTTGTTACATGGTTGTAACAGTATCCACGTGGCAATCTACACGCGTTCAGAGCACGCTGTAATCACCATTGGCAACCTATAAATACCCCATTGCTTGTAATTGTAATCTTTGACGCCTGCGAGCATCCGTTTTGAGAGTTGAGAGTTCACGAGCGAAGTGAGGAGAAATTCCCTTTTCGAGTGATGAGTGTTTGTAAACATCTCTTATACTAATCAAATTGAAGTCGTGTGTCCAGTGGATGTAGATCACGTTGATCGAACCACTTAAATCGTTCTTGTGCTCTATTTTTCGTTTTCTTGTATATTTGTGAATTGCCATGCTTTCGTTGGATTGAATTGTGGCCGATTATTTTGCTTCTGATTGGAGACGTCTAGTCGAAGTGGAATTATCATTGACAATCGTAACAATTGGCGCCGTCTGTGGGAATCGGAAACGAGAAGGAATCGATCGTCAACCATTAATCAATTGCCAGATCGAAGATGGAGAATTCGACCAAGTATAATATTGAGAAGTTCTCAGGCACGGGTGACTTTGGGCTGTGGAGAGTCAAGATGCAGGCTCTCCTAGAACAGCAAGGCTTGTTCGACGTGCTCGAAGAGCCTACAGCCCCAGCTGGTAAATCTGCAACAGCTGCTGCTGAAAGAAACAAGATGTTACGGAAAGCTCGAAGTAATACTCTGCTCTGCCTTGGTGATAAGGTTTTGAGAGAAGTTGCGAAAGAGAAAACCGCGAAGGAGGTCTGGGACAAGCTAGGTAAACTTTACATGGTTAAAACCTTAGCTAACCGTCTCTATTCGAAACAGAAGTTGTATGCCTTCAGAATGGTGGATGACAAACCCATTCCGGATCAGCTTGATGAGTTCAATAGAATTCTTGATGATCTAGAGAACTTAGATGTCAAGTTAGAGGAAGAGGATAAGACTCTGATTCTATTGAGTGCTCTCCCTAAGTCCTTTGAAATCTTAAAGGATACCATCCTGTATGGTAGGAAGGAAAGTATTACATTGGAGGATGTAATGCTGGCAGTCAAGTCCAAGCTGCTGCACAACAAGACGTCTCAAGCAGACAAGGTCAGTAGCGGAGAATGATTGGCAATTAGAGGTGGCCAGAAGCGATCTGGTGCCAAGAAGGGGTCTAGTCAACCCAAAAGAGCTGATAAGGGAAAATCAGTTGTGTCCAATTAAGGTGATGCAGTGTGCTACCATTGCAACAAGCCTGGGCACTATAAGAATGCTTGTCATAAATACAAGCAGTTCTTGAGGAAATCTGGTGCCAATACCTCTAATGATAAGAATCAAGCTAATCAGACTCAAGTTGAGAAGGAGCAAGAAGGCTATGAGTCTGCTCAAGCACTAACCATCACATCCTCTACAAAACAGCAAGCATGGATCCTTGATTCAGGGTGTTCTTTCCATATGACTCCAAGACGAGATTGGTTTCATGACTTCAAGCAACAGAAGGGTGGTTCTGTTCTGCTTGGGAATGATCACACTTGCAAAGTTGTTGGAGAATGTAGTGTTCACCTGAAGATGTTCGATGGGGTAGTAAGAATACTCAAGAGTGTTAGGTACGTACCTGAACTCAAGAGGAATTTGATCTCACTTGGGATGCTAGATTCTATGGGCTATAAATTCCAGTCGGCTGATGGAGAGCTCAGTGTGTCAAAAGGGGAGCTGACTGTCCTGAAAGGCGAAAGAAGGAGTGATCTCTACTTTCTTAAGGGAGAAACAGTAGCTGGTAGATCAGATGTAGCGGAGGTGCAAGACAACTCGATATTGTGGCACAGACGACTAGCTCATATAGGCGAGAAAAGCCTAGTAGAGTTGTCGAAGCAAGGTTTGCTGGGCAAGGACAAGATCACTAAACTCGATTTGTGTGAGTCTTGCATTCTTAGTAAATCCAAGAGATTAAAGTTTGGTAAGGGTGTTCACTCTACCAATGGGATCATGGACTACGTCCATTCTGATTCTGATCTATGGGGGCCAGCGAGGAATCAGACGAGGTCTGGTGGAAAATACTTCTCGTCTATTATAGACGACTACTCAAGAAAGGTGTGGGTGTCTATTCTGAAGTCGAAGTCAGAAGCATTTGAGAAATTCAAGGAATGACTCATTGAATGTGAAAATGTAATTACAAATTAATCTAACGTTGATGTTGGACTGAGAATGGGTAAATATAAAATAACGTTGATGTTGGGCTGAGAATGGGTAAATAAGATATTTGACACAACTAAATGAAAATTATATAAACCAAAATCTCTTTTCTCTTATCTCTCTATCACCTTCAGTTTTGCTCGGATTTGTTGATAATCTCAACCTTTTACTTCCTTTAATAAAGATTTTGTCGTTTAATTTATGATTACAATACGAATATTCAAATACTTTCATGAATTGAATTGGATGTTGCAGTATTCGCTTCGATTCGATTCATTTACACCCTAGCTGCAGGGTTTATGACAAGATCAGGTAAAAACTCAGATTTTATATTCTTTGTAAAAAAAAATCTATTTAAATTAATTTAGAGTCACTTACCCATGATTGGTTTCTCTAAGCTAAAATTGAGAATTATATTTTTATTTAAATTGTCAATTATTTTATTTATAAATCAATTTATTATACCTCCAATAAATTTACTTTATATATAAATTAATTAATATTTATTAAAACTCATGTTAAAAAAAGTGTGCACGTTGAATTTGGATAGATGAAAAGTGTTACTCCGTATTTTTTTGGTGAGTACTGATAATCGCAACCACTAGTTTGCCGACATGCATGTTCAACCACTAGGGTTTTTTTTTCTAGTTTACCGACATATTATTTGTACTACTGTGATTTACAAAATGAATTCAATAAAAATTGGTATATAAGATCTTGTTTGGCAATACACAAAAATATGGCAGTGGGGAAAAAGTAATTATTAATTGGTACTCTCTCGAGTGGAAAGATTTGTACTCCTTCCACAATAATATATATATATATATATAATTAAGCATTCGTATTAAAAAATGTAATAATAAATTAGATGTTAATGGATAATTTTATAAATTTTATGTATAAAGTTAAAAAAAAATTAAGTTGACTTATATATATATGGATATAAAAATAATTATATTTTGTATAAAATTGTAAATATTATAAGAGTGGAATTATAAATGATTTTCTATTTTAAAGTGAGAAATTTATTGTAAAATGTCTCAAAAAGAAAAGGTGTAAAAAAATATTATAAAGGGTGAGTCTCTTGTGCATTCAAATACACGGTGAAAACTACTCTTCTTCTAGAACCTATATTAGTAAGGTATGTGTGTGTGTGTGTTGCTGCATTTCATGCTGCAACATTATCTGCAACATCTGTGTATTACTCCAACAGTGTGTGTTGCTGCATTCCATGCTGCAACATTATCTGCAACATCTGTGTATTACTCCAACACGCCCCCGAAGAAACTAAGCGACCTCCTCATGTGAGATTGAACCAAGACAGAAGGTGTGCAAAGCGGGCTGGAGCAAGAGGCTTAGTTAGGAGATCAGCAGGTTGATCTTCTGATGGGATAAATCGAACATCAAGAACACCATTTTGGACCTTTTCCCTAAGGAAGTGTACATCGACCTCAATATGTTTGGTGCGTGAGTGAAACTTTGACCGGTCAACGGTTAAACTTTGATTTTTTTTTTTAGTTTTTTTTTTAATATTTATATTATTCAATAATATTTTCAACTATATTAACGTACACTTTTTAGGTATAATAACATGCATTTTTCATTAATATATAACTTACACTTTTCAGTTACAATAACATACACTTTTCAACTTACACTTTTCAGTTATAATAATATACACTTTTCAATTATAATAATTTAAAATTTTCATTAATATAACATATACTTTTCAGTTATAATAACATACACTTTTCATTAAAAACAATGTTGCACTTTTCAATATAAGTAACATACACTTTTCATTAAAAAACAAGAAATGCATTTTTCAATATACTAACATACACTTTTTCAAAAAAATAAAAATAAAAGTCAAAGTTCCGATCAACGGTCAACAGTTGACCAATGAAAATCCACTCAAGTACACCGTATACTTGAGTGCATAGTAGAGTATGACTATTATAAAATGTAAGCAGTAATCATCTATCTAACAAATTAATTAAGATAATGTCGTTTAATTATATGTACCGTCATTTTTTGTGTGTGGAAGGTAAATGTGATATTAAACTCGAATATTAGGGGTACTTAATCCGGTAACAGTGCAAATAAAAAAAAGTCAACAAAAATACAGATTATAAAGGAGAGTAACAATATATTCAGAATAAAAAAAGTCAACAAAAAACGTCATCATCGAGGGAGATGCTAAGCGAGTCACGGATGCGATATGTTCAGCCTCCTTGGATGACTCGGCATTTGGGGACATTATTCGGGCCTGCAGGAGAGTCTTGGGATCAATAAACAATTGTTCAATTTCATTTGTAAAGCGTGATGCTAACACATACGCACACGCTATTGCTAGGGTTTCCCGTTCTTATGGAAGCTCGTTCTGTTGGGATGATCCACCTGATTTTGTAGATGGACTTCTCCCAAACATTTGCGTTTGCAATGAATAAAGACATTGATTGTCGAAAAAAAAGGAGTGGGAAACACTCAGACAAAAACATTCACTACCATACCGAGAATAAACCGTCATTATACTGTCATTAGTTGATCGAATTACGAAATGACATATTACAATAATTAAAATATAGATAATTAATTTAAATTTAGGGAAAATTCGTGGGTGAAACTAGATTCAACGCTAGTCTATAAGAATTAAACTTAATTAAAATATATTTTTCGTTTTAAATATTATTTTACTACATGAGATACTACAAGTTTAAAAATATTTTAAAAACATTTTTTTTGGATGAATTCTCCTAAATATTTTTTACATGTAGTAATAATATTTTGACTTTGTAGTAACAATATATCGGTCATGTAGTAAACCACCTGTTTGTGATCTATGATTTTTTTGGGTGATTCGAATCCAAACTTTTGACCCTAGTAACAATATATCGGTCATGTAGTAAACCACCTGTTTGCGATCTATGATTTTTTTGGGTGATTCGAATCCAAACTTTTGACCCACGATTTAAAAAAAATGTAAAATATTTTCATATCTCTAATATTTTTTCATAAAAAATTGATCATTCCTTCTTATAATTAATAAGAGGAAATCGGCCACTCTCCACATAAGAGAGCTGTAATTTTTTGAAAATTATTTTCGAAAATTATAGTGTGTACAATAAGAGAAGATTAATTTTTTTCTTAAGAGTTAATAGTTCGTGAGATCTTCTATCTGATCAACAGACTAGGATTTAGAGAAGGGTTGGTCTAGTATGCACTCGAGTGCATGTTATGCACCCTAATCCATGTTGCACGTTTCAGTTTTACTGACTTACACTTTTTGGTAAATGGTGCTGCACTTTTCAATTATTAAACTGTATAATAATATTTTTAGTAATAATTGAAAAGTGCAACACCATTTACCAAAAAGTGTGAGTCAATAAAACTAAAAAGTGCAACATGTACTAGGGTGCATAAAATGCACTCGAGTGCATACTAGACTTTACCTTTAGAGAATACTTGAGAAGACAATTGGGTTGAACTTGTTACTCTTCTCAACGATGTCTCTCTAATGCAAAGGTAAACGCACAATGCCTTAATTTCACACTTCCCCATATGTAGGGATTTAAATTATTTTACCGTATAATCATTATATTAATTAATTAACTTAATTTGTTTCAAATAGATCACTAACATTTTTTTAAAATTCGTGAAAGTGTAAAAAAAAACTTTTAACATCTCAAAAAGATTCTTGGGGAATCTCAAAGATTCTCATAAAACTTACAACATCTCCATAAGCGTCTTCTTAGACCATGTTTATCGGATGCCCCACACGACCAGGCATCCACAAAAGACAAAAAAAAAAAAAGAAAAAAAAAATTTATTTGATGACCATGGTCATCCGTCAACCGAGAACAACCAACCATGACCAGTTTTTTTGTGGAGTATTTTTATTCCCATAATATCTAAACATGACATGTGTCCATTTTTTATTCGTCGGTTATATTTTATTTAGATAATTTTTAATTTTCACTTATCTACTTTAAAAAAATAAAAATAAAAAATACCAAAATTTATAAAATTAAATTCTCTATAAATAGAGACCAATCTTGATATGTTTTGGATTATAATTTCATACACTCCCTTTTCTCTTCTCTTAATTTTTTTCTCTTCTAAATTGTATTAATTATTTTTTTTATATTTTAATTTTTTTCTATTAAATAATTGTATATATTTTTTCTAAATATTGTGAAAATATTATAAAAAATTAATAATAGATACAACTATTATATTATAAAAGAAATAATTTATTAATGTTGGTTGTGGTTGTGGTGGTTATGGATAAAATGTGAAAAAAGATGAGTTTGGGTTGTGGTGTAAAATGGGTAGGCGGAGGAGTGAGAAATTAATTTTATATTTAATGACCCGGTCATAGTTCGGCATGGATAAACATGGTCTTATAATCTTATTCATGTGTGAAATATCTCTATAAATATTCATAAAAAAATCAGTAGACCATCATTTTGGAACTTAGGAATTAAGAAAAAATAATTAATTATTTTGTTCAACACACCTCTCACACTATATATATAACCACCCTGTGTCATAAACTCTGAGAGCAAAATTGAAGATGAAATTCCCACTAATTCTACTCGCAATTTTTCAATTGCATGGAATCACACAATTGAATTTGAAGGAACAAACCCTAATCGAAACCACCTGCAAAAATACCCCTAATTACGAACTCTGCGTCTCCACCCTCCACAATAGTCCATCCAGCGCCACCGCCAACGTGGAGGAGCTCGGCCTCATAATGGTGGACGCCATCAAAGCCACGGCGGAATCCGGCGTGTCAGCCGTCGACGACCTCAAAGTGCGGCGCCCGGAACTGAGAGAGGCGCTGCAGCAATGCAGGATGTCGTATATGGCCGTCATCAAGGCCGATGTCCCGGAAGCCGTCGCCGGCCTCACCAAAGGGGTACCCAAATTCGCTGAATTTGGAATGGCTGACGCAGCCTGGGAGGCCGACATTTGCGAGGGCAGTTTTGGAAATGCGGCGGAGAATCCACTGAGTCGACTCAATAAGGACCTTCACGACCTTGCCGATGTCGCTGCTGGTATTATTCGAATTTTACTTTGAAAACCCAATTTTCCACTTTTGCTGTATTTAACTTTTAAATTGTTGTAAATAAAAGTAGGCAAAAACGGTATTTTGTCTGTGAATTTATCGAATGCCTTTTTTTTCTGCAACAATTTGAAAGTTCGATACCTACCCTACCCTACCCTGTAAAAGTCGAAAGTTGCAATTAGTGATATAAGTCGTGTTTTTACCATTTGTACTATTTCAAATTTATCTCTCTCTTTCCTTAAGTTTTGTAAGTTTATTTCATTTCATGTAAGTATAGTGATGATGTACAGAAAGTGTATACAGAAGATCAGTATGGTGATTTCTTGTTTCTAAATATTCATATTGAGGGTAAGACAGGGCACTCTGTTTTGATTATTAATAGAATATTTGTAATAATTCAACTTATATGCATATTTATCAAATCTTTCTCCGAAACTGTCATTCCAGCCGAGCTAAAGCTCACTCAATTACATTAACGGGCTACAAATAGAGTTTGATTAGACTCGCAAACGAGTCTAATGAAAATATTAAAAAAAAAATCTTAAATGAGTCGAACTCAAATCGACTTTTTAATAAGTTGAGTTTTTAATGAGCTCGAGCTCAACTCGTTTATCAATATAAACAGGCCGAGTTCGAGACTTGATGTTCCAAGCTGTATATATATTTTTTTTTCTCATAAAGAATCAACCTTCAACTCTCTTTAATGAACTAATACAGCACATGAACTAATACCTTCAACTCTCTTTAAAGAATCAACTCTTTTTAACGAGAAGAATGCTTCGGTGGAGGAAATAACGGATACTATCAAATACAGCACATGGAAATGGTTAAAGGCAAACAAGTTGATTGATTGCTCCCTGTATGAATGGGAACAGGAACCTTGGCTCTGTGTGAATGAAAAGAAATAAAACTACTAATTGTAATATTTAGCAGGAGTCGAACAATGATGTAATGGGTATAGAGTTACCTCTGAACCCAGTTTTAGCTATTAATATATCACCTTTATCTCTCAAAAAAAAAAACTAATAACCAAATTCGTTTTTAAGAGTGCTTCCGGGCATGGTGAGGAGAATTGACTCACTTTTGCTTGAAAATCAAGAGCTCAACAACAAGTTGAATCATGCGCAACTAGTTGGGGATATGTATAAGGATACATCTGACCAACTAACCTCAGAATTAGGATTTGAAGCTGGAAAAGTTGAAGAGCTAAAGAAGCAGAGGAACTTTCTTATTGTGGCCATAGTATTCTGTGTTCTACCCTATGTGTTCAAGTTTATAGGTTGGATGTAATCCTAAGTTTATGTCTCTAATATGTATTGCTAAGTTTATGTAATGCTAAGTGTATGCATGTAATGTAACCACAACAACAGCCTTTCTTCAAGGCAATTTTCAATGAAAATGTTGTTTATCTATCAGATAGAGTCTCCCATCACATTCACATTCACATTCACATAAACACAAACATGAAAAAACAGAGTACATTCAAACATAAATGAAGATCCAATACAGATCACATCCAAAATCACACATAAAACATAACTAAAATTAATATACACATTCTTAACACATAAAACACACATAACTAAAATTAAACAACTAATACTTAAACATAAAAGTAAATAGTTCAACAATAATGCAGATAAAAATAAATAGTTCTACAAGACATAAAAGTAAATAGTTCTACGAGACATAAAAATAAAATTGTTCAACAGAAATAAAAAATAAAATTGTTCAAAGACACTCATTGACCAAAGGTCCACAAATCAATATCAGGGTCGCCAACGAACTGCTGACCCAGATCGATGTCATCATCCTGCTGCATGGTCGGGACATAGTCTGAGGAGGCTGGGGGGCTGAGGAGGCTGGGGGGGCGCCTGGGGGAACATACACCGTCGGTAGAGGAGCTTGCATGGTTCTCTGATAAACCTACTCGATCCTCTCGTCCGACCACCCCATCTATCGACCCATATTCACATGCATCACATGCATGAAATGGTTGAATTGTGTCATCGTCACATCAGGAGTTGGGGTGGAAGATACGGAACCCTGCGATGCCGTCTGGGACGGACCAGCGCCGGACCTGACATCAGCGCTCATACGACCAAGGCCCAGAACTCGTCCGCGGGTGGTGGGGGCAACTTCCAAATAAGCCCGGTCCACCTCCTCGACTGTAGGGGCACTGCTGGTTCCGGCTTGAGTAGGGTCGACTTGAGTTCCGATCTCGGCCATCCTCCGGTTCATCTCCAACTACATAATTAATAATTTTAAATTAATAGAATAAATTATAAAAAATGTATTTAATTAAACAATTTTATTACTTACGTGGAGGTTAGTTGTGCGCCCGTATGTGGATTGCTGTGTATCAGCATTAAACGGATGAGCAATGCTCATCCGGTCCAAGTGAGTGGGTACACGCCCCGTATCCCGTTCCTAATAATTAAATTTATGTATTATATATATTAAATATATAATTAAATTTATTGAAATTAATTAAAAAATTAATAAACACTTACAATGACCATCGACTGCTCAAGGATGGACCGGGCTCCAGTCCGATGCCTGGACATCCCACCCCCAACGTCGGATCTTCGGTTGGCCTTAGCAATCTCACACTTCCTGATGTACGCAGGATCCAGCCACTCCTTCGTCAATGAATCCCACAACACAACATCATTATCATCCTTACCCAAGCTCTGCGTCGTCCCATCGCTCCGCCATGCCATTCTCCATTCGTACATTAAATCCTTATACCGCTCTTGCGCCGATTTACAGAAATACTTGAACATAGCCTGGTCTGAGTACATATTCCGATCCCAAGTGGTTTGTTTCTGCACATATAATAAATTATTTATTATTGAACAAATTAACAAACATTAATTAAATAATTAAATAATTAATTACTACCTGAAATTCCTCGAAGTACGCTAACTTTTTTTGTTTTGGGACCTTCGACCAGGTAATTGCACCCGCAGAGATCGGTAAAGAGCCAAAAGCAATCGTGCATGCCCTGGAGACCTCGTTACCAGGTAACAATCTGTGACATTAATTAACAAACAAAACACATTATAAATTAAAACGAGTGCGAAATTAATTAATTATTAAACAATAAAAGTATTTAATTACTTACACTCCTCCATCTGTAGCCCAAATGCGCTCCCGGCCATCCCGAGCAGGAACAACAGGATGGTCCCGGACAGACGAATGAGACGACGACTGATCAGGCAACGGGTGTGGAATGGGTGGCGGAGGCGACGATAATGGTGTTTGTGGCAGTGTAGGCGCCGGCGCCTCGAGTCTAAGTTTCGATCGACTCTTCCTCGATCGGCTACGTGACCCGGAGGCCCCGTGAGATCCCGAGCCACCAGAGGCACCAACACCATTTCCAGTCATCTATTTAATTTAAACATTTAAATTAATAAATTGTATATATAATACTAATTAATTAATAATAAATTTCTTAATTTAATAAAAAACAATAATCTAATAAATTAAAATTTAATCCCTAAATAATAACCTATTTTAATCAATAATAACCTATTTTAATAAATAATTTTTTATTCAATCAACAATAATTTATTTTAATAAATAATTTCCTATTTTATTCAACAATAACTAATTTCCTATTTTATTCAACAATAACTAATTTATTCAATAATTTCCAATTTTAATTAACAATTTTCTATTTTAATTAACAATCTATAACCTAATAAATTTAGTAACAATTTTTTCTAACTTTAAAATAACAATTTCCTAATATAATTAACAAAGCCCCTAATTTAATCAATAATTTCATAATTAGTAAATCAACAATATTAATCAATAATTTTTTATTCAATAACCTATTTTAATAAATAATTTTTTACTCAATCAATAATACCTAATTTAATCAATAATAACCTATTTTAATAAATAATTTCCTATTTTATTCAACAATAACTAATTTCCTATTTTATTCAACAATAACTAATTTATTCAATAATTTCCAATTTTAATTAACAATCTATAACCTAATAAATTTAGTAACAATTTTTTCTAACTTTAAAATAACAATTTCCTAATATAATTAACAAAGCCCCTAATTTAATCAATAATTTCATAATTAGTAAATCAACAATATTAATCGAGCTAATTATAACTTACAATATCATAATTTAATTATGTAATTAACTCCACTCCAACGTATATGCAAATTAAACAATAATATCAACTATATATATAACATCAATTATGCAAAACATGCAATATCGATCTTAACAAATCACATTAATTTATTATAAATAACTATATACATCAACTAGCTATATATAGGCAATTATCCACTTACAATATCAACTAATTAATTAGATATATCAACTACATACATTCAAAATAATTAACTATATACATCAACTACAAACAATTTCATATGAATCTATATAACAATTTAAATTAATACATGCAATTTAATTCATAATTATAGGCAATACAATATAATTTAAAAATTAATTACTAACAAATTAAGAAAGCGTACCGTATAGATTTTCTAATCGAGTTGAGAGAACACCTCGACAGAGCCTCTTCTTCGCGCAATAGAGGAGATAGAAACAGGGAGGAGGGAGGAGGCAGGGGGGCTTTCTTTCTCTCGAAAGAGAAAGAAAGTAATCTGTTCTTCAGTTTATATACCAAAAAAATTGCATTTACCGACGGAAATTTCCTTCGGTAATGACCAGATTAAATCGATAAAGAGGCGGTTAGTTAATGCGGGTCGGTTACCGACGGAAATTTCCGTCGGTAATGACCACATTTAATTTTGGGAGTCGATCAAGAGGCGGTTAGTTAATGCGGGTCGGTTACCGACGGAAATTTACAATACCGACTGAAAAATCCGTCGGCCGGTGACCCAAAAACGACACCGTGTAGAGAGTTCTGAGTGTCCGTCGGCATTCCGTCCGGAAAGCCGACGAAAATTGAATTACGTCGGCAGAGTCTTCTGACTTTGAATTCCGTCGGAAAGGTAATCCGTCGGTATACGTCCGTCGGCAAAAACGAGCGTTTTTGTAGTGTCTCTAACTTTTCACTTTCTTACATCTCTCTACCTCAACAACTCACGATACACGTGTAAAAAAATTAAATGAACAACTTTCAAAGTAACATAAAAAATATATATTTAATCTAGAATATTTTAAGTTGTACATTATATGTTAGTGAGATATCTTCATCCCATCATTTAATTTACATAACAATAGTCAATAGTATTGAATTCACTATAAACTTTTTTTTAAAAATCGGCTTTATAGAAGTTTTTATAAAAAAAATAAAGACTCATTAGATTTCGTAGTAAATGTAATTTTATGTATTTTCATATTTAATATCTTATTTATTTGCCTACTTAATTTGATTATATGCATCTTAAAACATTAGACAATTATTATGTAAAAATACGTTTTACTTATTTTTTCAAAATTCTGGGTTCACCACTATATATATATATTTTTTTTTTTTTTTCTAAGAATTGAATCCAAAGTTCGAGGAAGCAATACCATACGTACATGTGAAAAAATTCAAAACATAAGAAAAAACATTGACAGAAGGAGAAAGATCTATCCAAAATGCATCAACTATCTTCAATAGGGCAACATAAGCCCACGCAATCCCTCCGGACAATAGAACAACAAACCGAAAAAAAAAGGCATCCCCCTTCTCTTCTCTAACAACATTATAGAACATGAAACCACAAATCAAACAAATGATAACCGTGTGGATGTCATAAATGTTACAGTTGTGCAGTGTAATATTTGTCGTATACCATTTATGATATACTCCCTCCGTCCCACTATAAGTTTCCCACTTTCCTTTTTTGAATGTCCCACAATAAGTTTCTCATTCCATTTTTGGCAAATTATTTTCTCTCTCTCAATCACATCACTTACACTTTATCTATTATTTTATCATACTTCATCTCATACTAATCTATTATTTTCTCTCTCACCATCACATCTACATCTATTATTTTATCATATTCCTTAATCAAAACACTCAAAAGAAGTGGGAAACTTATACCGGGACGGAGGGAGTACCTTTTAAAGGAAAATTTAATCGTTAAGGTATCTGACACGTTGTCATAGCTTCAATAGTCAAATTTAAGGTATTTGTACATTTGTCTCTATTGATCTCTAATTGGATTGTAATTTCATACGCATACATTATCTAATGTACTTGTCAAATTTGAAGTATACGATTATTTACTCCATAACTGTAAACCATTAATTATTTTGCAGTTACATTTATTGTTAAGTCTTCTACATTCCTGCCTTCAAAAATACTTCGTTCACAACCCTATATTCAGTTTTAAAAAATGCAAGACATGAAATCACATACTAATAAACACTTGATAACCGCGTGAATATCATAAATGATTAAGTTGTACAATATAATATTTGTCGTATGCTAACTTAGTATGATATCTCCCCCGAATAAAATTTAATATTTGATGTATACAATATGTCTGACACGTTGTCACCAATTCAATAGTCAAATTAACTTTTTATATTTCTCTTTTTTTTTTTTTTGTCAAACTTTTTATATTTCTCAATCCTAGTTGAAGATGAGAAGATATTTTTTTTTAACCTCGTAAGACCGATGTAGGTGCTATCTTTATTTTATTTCTATTATTACCTATTATGATTATGGAACCACAAACGTTACATATATAGTCATGCATGTAAACTTTATCAAGTCGACAACAACAACAACGTCAAATGTTCAATGAGAATGGTCTATAGTGATTGAAGAAGGAATTGAGTGAAAGAGGACATAGAGTGGATTTTTAATCTAAAAATCATGTTAAAAATGAGAGAGAAATACATGTCGATATATATATGCGCCGATTGAAGCAGGTTGAAACGGATTGAACGAGTCACTTTGCACGAACCTTAATATATAGTGCAAATTTGCATATAAGTTTTTGCGAGAAAAATTAAAACTGATTCTGCCCTTGTTGTAATTCTTTTATCTCACAAAGCAATAATCTTGCACGTGAGATTGCAAATGGAGAATATATATATTTAATTCATTATACGACAAATGATTAGGAATGTCTATATATTATATATAGAATCATTCGACTTAGTTTTAGTAATAATTAAATAAAACAATCATGGCATACAAATAGACTCTCATTTAATATTAGTAACTTTACATGCAATTGAAATTGTTAGCAATTCTTCAAGATGTCATCATTACAAAACAAGTATAAATAATGTGCAATGCATGGTCGTTTTATTTTTTATTATTGGATTAAAATGAGTCGTATTAATTCATGTGAATGAAATTCATATGCCACTTAATTTCTTTTTACATTTATGAAATTAATATGTGTCAAAATTGAAAACAATACAAATTAAATTATCTCTTAATAGATATAACGATGGTAATATTGTTTAGAATTTAACTAGGGTAAAAGAATTAATTAATTAATTGAGGAAACAATAATTTTTTTAAGGAATTAAATTGATTTAACATTTCTACATGTAGAGCTGACCATATATGTATTGTACAACTAATCTTTAATGGATTCGGGTTATTCTAAAGGGTTGATCCAAATAAAATTAAGAATAGTCCAAATTGATTTTAATGGGTTAGAGTTAGCTTGTTTACATTTTTATAGAATTGATTTTAATGGATTAGAATTATTCTAAAGGGCTGATCCAAATAAAATTAAGACTAGCCTGTTATGTAAAACTGATTTTAATGAGTTAGAGTTATCTCGTTTACATTTCTATAGAACTGGTCTTAATGGATTAGAATTATTCTAAAGGACTGATCCAAATAAAATGAAGACTACCCGTTGAACATATCTATACTGTAAAACCAATTTTAATGGGTTCGAGTTAACTCGTTTACATTTCTGTAGAACTGATTTTAATGAATTAGAATTATTCTAAAGGGCTGATTCAAATAAAATTAAGACTAGCCCGTTAAATATGTATGTACTGTAAAACTTGATTTTAATGGATTATAGTTAACTTGTTTACATTTATGTAGAACTGATTTTAATGGATTAAAATTATTCTAAAGGACTGATCCAAATAAAATCAAGACTAGCCCGTTAAACGTATTGTAAAACTGATTTTAATGGGTTAGGGTTAACTATTTACATTTAGACACGCACCCATATAAATTGGAGAAATGTAATTGTAAACAAGTACAGCGAGTCTTCTCCGTTGGGGACATTCTCTAGAAAAGTCTGAAGCCCTCGCTTTTCGTAATTTTCAACGGAGAAGGTCAATATTTTATGCAATCTAATCCATTCCAAGAATTGATACAGTAAAATTCTCGTTCGATTCGACGAAAGCCTAACTCCAATTTCATAACAATCATCAGTTTCTTCGTGGGTAAGAATTCTCCTCTTGTGCAAGATCATTTGCTATTTTGGTTAATATAATTTCTTCGTTTACTGAATCGTGCTCTGAATTCTCAATTTGTGAAATTTCTGTGTGAGATCTCCCCCTCTCCTTCTTTCTCGCTTGGGGGATTTAACTCTGATCGTGTAAAATTCATAATTTTCCGTGTTTTAAGGTAGAGTTTTTTCTTATATTGAAGTATTTGGGATTAACATCAAAATGATTGCTCTGGACTTCGTTGTCCATGGATAAGATAACTTCACTTTCAGTTTATCTATTGTTAACCTATTCTGCTATTTTGGCTTTATCTTCAGTTCATAGATTATTAGCCTATTCTGATCTTTTTTTGGCTCGAATTGAATTAGCTTAGCATATTTGCAACCCGAATTTAACCATATACATATTCTGTTTTTCTGCACCGTGTTTTTACCTTATAATTTGTCCTAATGCAGATTTGGATTCCAAAGATATGCAGAACCAACTTGTTTGCAGCGGCTGTAGGACTATGCTTCTTTACCCCAGAGGAGCTTCTAATGTTTGCTGTGCCATATGCAATATGGTGACTGCTGTGCAACCAGCTGGTAATTCTTGGAGCAAATCTTTCTAAATTATGTTCACTTTTTTTGGAAATGTGCTTCTTGAACGTAGTTAAAACTTCCTAAATTGAATTAGTCTAGACATGATGAAACTCACTTATAATATACTATGTGAAGCGAATATAACCATCCTGTGGAAACATTATACTGTATGATTTACTGAAGTTACTCAGCATTACACAAAGCTACATCCATTTTCACTTTGACAGTTGGGTATCATCCACACTTGGGGCTTGTACAGCTTGATACTTTGCTTATATTTCTATATTTTATCGATACGGTTTTGCTTGCATGGCAACAATTAAGAACAATCAAGAGATGTGCGGTACATAGAATTTTGTAAATCCACCCCTTTATTTCTTTAGGATATGTGGTAGAATAATTAGAGGCCATTCTCTTTTGTTTTCCAAAAGGAAACCATTTTGGAGATTGTGTCTAGTTTGTCATTGTATTTCACTCTAATGATCTAGGGTGAAATCTTGGATGTGAAGAATAAAATACAGGGTATTTTGGTTGTTTTTGATTAATTTGAACATTTTCTTAGAATTTTATTTATTTTACACATGAACCAATTAAATTTTTAAATTTGAAAAAAAAAAATGAATCCCAAATTGATTTATCCACGGAAATGATGTTGAAACTGAGAAAATTAAAATATAATTTGTGCATATATTATGAATTGAGCTTTACGTGTATATATACAAGACTGAGATAACTGATTTTAGTTAATGCAAATCAGTTATCTTAGCTGCTTAACTTACTTGGTTAAGCGAAACTGTATATTTCATTATTGACTAACTAAACAGTCATTAACTACCCCTAAAGAGAAACCCTAATCTGGATTAGCATAATAATGATACGTTTAACAAATGGATGGATCATGGAGAGGGATTTGAAACCAATACTTATTTTAGCCCAATACTTTTCTCTTGAATTCATTCTTAAGACTTTGAGGCATGTCTTCTATCTTTCTCCTTGTATGTGTTCATTCCTAGGGTTTGAGGTTTTGGAGCTAGTACTGCTAGAAGACTTTGAGGTTGCCATTAATGTATCTATTAATTTGATGTAATTACTTATGACTAATGGAAAATAGCAGCAACTAGCTTTAGTTCACATTGTGAAAGCTAAATATATGAAGTTATGTGAGAAAACTGCAAAACTAGTCCCACCGGTCTTGGTGCCTCATGCTTTTGGTTCCAATATCTTTATACAAATTTCTATGTTTGTGATAACATTCATGTATATGTTATTATTATTAAAGTTGGGTAATTCTGTTATTATGATAAGTTGGCAGTAGAGCCTTTTTAATTAAATTTCCTTAATAATCTGCCCATGGATTTTATTACTCCGTGGAATCCAAAGACTAGAAGTTGGGCAATTCTATTATTATAATAAGTTGCCAGTAGAGCCATAAGCCATTCTAATTTAAGTTCCTTAATGAACTTGCCCATGGATTCCCTATTATTAAAACTAGAAATTCTCCCGTGTGATGCATGATTTGAACGCAATTTTTATAGCGTAAGACTGTGTAGTGTGAGACAAATTTTGAGATAAATCTAAATAAAATATATACAGATTACAGTCCACCTATCCACTAATCCGCATTCATTTTTTTAAAGATAATATATGAATTTTGTGAGATGGTATCATATGTGAGTGCCTTATAGTTATTTAATTAATTTTATATTATAAACTAAGCTCTTCGCAAATATTAAAAGTCACAAAATGGTATCAAAATTCAATAAAATTCATATTTTAAAACAAAAATCTTAAATTCAACTGATATCTATAGAAACATTCTTTATTTAAATACAATAAAACTCATATTTTAGATTTAAAATTTTAAATATGAATTCAAATTCAGGATTGTAAAAGGACAATTGATTTGATAAATAGCCTGTTAAAATAATTCGAAATGAAAAGTTATTGAGGTTTAAAGTGTGAGAGGAAAAAACACAATACCTCACTGGCTGTGTTGTGTTGCTGCCAGAGCCACTCTCATGCGCATGAACTGCATGTGCCAGCTGTGTTTGTTTTTTCTTCAAAATTTCTATTTTTGGACATTAATTTTGGCGGAACTTTCCTTTTTACCACGGCATTTTATATATGTATAGAATATATAGATTAATTTAAATGTTCCTTGTATATTCCAATCTCGAGTTCATTTATGAATTATTATGGAATTTTCACATACTATAAAGGATAATAATCAAAAGCAATCTTTTGAAATTTTCACATTTATATTTTTAATATGCATGCTGAATATTATTAAATACTACTATTATTTACTAATTTGCAACTTTTGGAATTCCATGACAATTTACTAATAATCTTCCAGCTAGAAAATTTTGTTTCTTTTTTAGGAGAAGCTTTCGTTATTATATATATATAGATTAGACGTATATTAGAATGTTATCATTTTGCTACTTCCTTGTGTCTCTAACTCCTATGCTATACTAGCTGCTTGTAAAATTAAATGACGTTGTTTTGCTTTATGCAGGTATGGAAATGACTCAATTGATATGTGGAGGCTGCCGCACATTACTTATGCATGCTCGGGGGGCTACTAGTGTTAGATGCTCCTGCTGCCACACAGTTAACCTTGTACCAGGTATTAATGTGATGCTTGCTAGTTGAGCATATGTTATATAAGCTTTAATCCAGTTTGTTGATTTTCTTTACTTTGGCTCTATCATAATGAATACTAATTTTTTACACCCCCACCCAATATATATTGCACTTTATTACTAACCGATGGATTTGCAACAGGAGCAGCAGCGCCACCACCACCACCTAATAATGTTGCTCATGTGAACTGCGGCAACTGTCATACGATGCTTATGTACCCAGCTGGAGCTCCATCGGTCAAATGTGCAATCTGCCATTTCATCACAAATGTTATTGTTAGTGCTGTGCTTTTCTTTACCTGTGTGGTTACTTTCTCCCTCTTGCGTACCTGCTGTAGAAAAAAAAATCTGGCAAATAAGACTCAAGGAACCATATTTTTGTTATTACGTTGGTTGAAACTTCAGAGGAAGGAAATTGTTTCCCTCCTGTTTCTGAAGTATTGTCTTAATCTTTTGTTGCAAAACTAACTACTAGACAACCAAGAGAATTAATAAGAACTTGAGTCTGCTTGAATCTTAGAGATTTCTTACTATTTAGCAGTGATATGATTCAATGTGGCCAAGTCTTTGCTAATGAGTTTCTGACAATTAGCCAAAAAGAAAAGGAAAGATCAGAAAAATCACTTATGGGAATTCTCTCTCTCTCTTTCATGCATATCTAGTACTTTGAGAAGAAAAAACAGTATTGAGGAATGAAGAATCTGTCCTGTTTTTTTCTCTTCTACGTGTGCCTGCTTCTCTCTCTCTCTCTCTCTCTCTCTCTCTCTTTGCACTATATATTACCATTCTAGCTTGCACCAGTTAACTAAGAGATTTAAATGATTTACAATGGGAAGAAAAACTCTTGACATTCTACACCTCTTGTGGTGTCTGTTGTAATTGGTGTTTACAACATATCATAGGAAAATTCTGTTGAAAACTGAGATGTCTTCATGGAAAAACGTAATTTCTTTGATTTGTGGCTCCAGTAGGGTGTTGACTGCTACAAATGATCCATGTACAACTATCTTGGATCATTATATCTGTTTTTTATCTTCCTAACCCTTTTCTTCTTATGCAGACTGGTGACACAAGGGTCCCGATTCCTGCACATAGACCCGGTGGGATCTCAGCATCTGGACCAACACCTCCATCCTCGGTTAGTTTCTTTTTTTACTTAAGAAAATTTAGGAGAGTTGGTACATATTCTCTCTCTCTCTACTAGAGGTCCAAGGTTCTAGCCGAAATTATTTTCTTTTGGGAAAACGGTCAAGTTTTCTCCTGTCCTTATTTCTTAGGGGAAAATAAGCCCCTCATAATTTTTCTTTGTTCATTGCAATCCTTTTCCTTTTCAATTTGATCAATATACCCTTTATTGTCTGAACAATAAACAAATGAACACTTCTGTCTATGATGAGAGAAAGAAAATCCCAATTCTCCCCCTTTTCGTCAGTACCGTTTTTGTCCCTAAACCCACTCTTCCAATTCTCCATACCCAGAACAAGAAAATCAAAATGTTTCACATGCTACTAGTTTTTTCTTCGCGGATGTTTCTTTATCTGCTACCTTCCACGACTCTTGTTAGGTTATTCTCAAATTTTAGTCTTGATTATCTTGTGGGCATTGGGGAGTATTTCTGGAATTAAGAAAAAAATGATGGTTGCCTGTTTATAAAGTTTGAAACTGGGTTTTGGGTTTTCTGAAGAAAACACTCATTCTTCTACCTCCTCCTCATCCTCTCACTCTCATTGGTTGTGATTCTCTGCTTGCTGGTCTATCAATTGGAGCAAAGTCACCGAAAGGGGCTTATTTGTTCGATTTTCAGGAAAATGAACGGCTTATGTTTGATTTGTTAGGGAAGTAAAAGGGTTTAGATGAACAAAAATAGATAAAAGGGATTGAGAGATAAGATGAGGGTCCAGTTCGGCTTTTTAACAAAAAAATGATTAGAAGTTGTTGATTTGGTGCAGGGGACCACTCACTCTCATAGTCAAACAGTTGTCGTGCAGAATCCGATGACCGTTGATGAAAGTGGCAAGTTGGTGAGTTGCTTTGTATTCTTATTACTTGGGTAGTTACTTTGCAGAGACACTCTGAAAAAGAGTGTTCACGTGAACTCGAGTTCACAGAAGTTTTTGCCATGCAAAAGTGTGACTGACGTATCTCTCTTTATTATTCAGGTGAACAATGTTGTAGTTGGCGTTACAACATAGGGATGCAATTCGCAATTGGTTCTGTTGTCAATCGCAATTTTAATGTCATAGAGATATATGTGTACTGTAATGATTATGCATATCTAAAACTGATTGTAAAGGACCAGAATAAATATGGCCTCCTGTTTTTTTGTACTACATGGTTCAGCCCGTGGGAAGTTTTATTTTTTCATTTATTTGCAGTTATGCTACTGAACATAGGGCTGTAATTGAACTACAATTGTTCGAGCTTGTTTGTAATGTTAATTGTACTTTTTGAAACTTATGTTTGAACTTGTTTGATAATTAATCGAGTTGGAGCTTGAGTGGTTTGATGTTTTCACACTTGTTTGACCATATTTTACTTATCGAGTTGAGCTTCAGATTGTACCAATGTCATACTGAGTTCAAATGAACTTTTATTGTGTATTGAATAATTTGATTTGATTTCTACCATAACTGAACATGTATTTTGTATTGTATCTTTTACATACTGGGATCGATAATATACCCTTCGTTTGTTTATGTTGATACTTTTGAAACACTGGATTCATCTTTTCACAGCGTGTGCATACTTTTAAATGGTTCATATATATATGTACAAGTTTTTGTTAGATTAATTTTGTAAATGAATAAAATAATGTACAAGTTTTTGTTAGATTAATTTTGTAAATGAATAAAATAAGACGTAAATTAAGTTCATACAAGTGTTATTTTTTCTTGAAATTGTTACACAGACCATTAACATTGATGTCATTTTATTTTTATATGGAAGGGGAGTCAGTTGGGAAAAGAAAGAGAATTGTAATTTGTCCTTGGTCTCATTTTTTCCAATCAAAATTCACCTACTACAATTTCCAGGATTTTCCAAACAACTAAAACTACTTAGACCAACCAAAAGATAATCACTACTTACTCAATAAAATCACTCTATCTATATATATAAACAAAATCATATCTCCTGAATTATCCATCGATCCATTTAATGGAAGGTTTAGAAGGAGGAGACAAACCGGAGATCCAGCACGAGGTGCAGGCGCGCAGGTCGAAGATGGATTGGATAATGGTAGGGCTGAGAGTGGTTGCATTTTTATCAACACTTTCAGCTACTTTGGTTATGGCTCTTAGCAAACAAACGAGAACCCTAGTTGTTGCTACTATTGGAAGTGTGCCTATACAAGCCACTCTTACTGCCAAGTTTCAACACACTCCTGCATTTGTGTATGAGACTATATATGTATCAATTCAAATTTCTTTATTTTAATGATTATATATTTGGATACTTAAAACTAATTTAATTTTGGTGCAGCTTCTTTGTGATTGCTAATGGAAACGCTACTCTTCACAATTTACTCATGTTGGTGCTCACTTTTATGGGATCTAAGTTTCACTTTAAGGGACTTGTTCCCTTGGCTATTCCAGTTCTTGACTTGGTAATTATCTCCTAAGAAACTAAACTGCATCATCATTTATAATTTTGTGTATATAAACTAATTTCTAATTTATGTTTTTTTAACCTTAATCATATTCTGTACATCTAATAGGCTCCCATCATCAAGGTCAAAAAGTAATGTTGAACAATATACCTAAAATAAAATATTATGGGTACACCACTAGCAATAGTACTGATTCTTAAGGGTAATATCATTAATTTTTACAAGCAATATTATTAACGATGCACAAGATACACCTAATACTATCCCTATACTTACTCCTGAACTATATATACTTGTTCAGGAAATTAGTACTATGACATACGAGTCCCCATTTTTAGGATGACTCATCGGAGTCTGTGGTTGAGTTTCCCGTTTCTATTTGCACAGTCGTTAAATAAGTTTCTCGTGTTTTTAAAAAAGATTAATGTAAATTTAAAATATTATAATAAAGTGGGATAGTTCCAGGGGTAAAAAGACAACTACTTAATTACATCAATGTACGTACGATCATATGTTCGAGCCATCTAGTGAATATGAGAGAGGGTTAAAAAATCAATAAAATAATGTTATGATTAAACAAAATGAATGCAATAAAATAAACTTGTACTATACGTACTAATATAACACTACATATTATGCATTGCACCAATTTAATTAATTTAATTTAGTTTCTAAGGATGAGCCTTTTTATATATATATATATATGCGTGTACGTAGTTGAATGTGGCAATTGTTTCGGGCGGCGCAAGCGCGGCGGCGTTCATGGGGCAGCTGGGGCGCGACGGGAATTCCCACGCGAGATGGAACAAGATCTGCGACAAATTCGAAAGCTACTGCGACCGCAGCGGCGCCGCCATCATTGTGTCGTTCGTCGGAGTAATGCTCATCACGGCAATCTGCTCCATCAACATCATCAGACTTCGCAGTTATTACACCAACCACTCTTCTATTCTTCCTTAATTTTTTTTAATTTATATAATTAATTAAACAAATGTACTTGTCTATATATGATTCTCTGCAATGTACGTGGAGTTTGAAGTGATTATGTTGTCAAATACTAGCTATATATAATTGAAAAGTTTTTCATTAGTGTAATACTATTGTACTTGGCTATAACTTGGTCTGTTGGTTATAGCACATGTCAATGAAAATTGAATTTAAAAGCGAGTGGAGACTTTTTAATTAATTTAATTATTGAAATATTACTCCAGTATTTATGTAACTTAAAAGGTAATTAAGTTACAACTCATCCAAAAGGATACTAGTAGTAATATATTCATCTTTCGAAATTTTGGTTATGGAAAGTGAGATTTTATTATCATGTAACTAAATTTAAATCTGGCTATAAATGAAATATCATGACATTAAATCCGTTTTCTGATATTCTTATTTTTTCATCTAGAACTCCTTTTTTTTTTAAATGTTGATTCACTTACTTCTTTTTTATTTTCTATTTGCTCATTCTTTCAACATAGAAGGAAATTGATGGATTTTTTTTTCTCTACTTATTTCTACTTTTTCAATCTTTATTTTTGTGACAAAAATTTGCATGAGATCAAATTTTCTCACTTATTTGTAATCATTTAGACTTATTTTACTCTGTTTATTATAAACTTTAATTTTAAAGTGTTATGGTACAGTACTAATTGAAAAACTGTATAGTAGTAGTTCTAATATAATATAGTATTAGTCCGTATAGAGTATAGTATTCATTTAAATACATGAACACACTTTAATATCTTTTAGTTTTAAAGTATGATATAATATTGTTATATGTCCTAAGTTCGAAATATGTATAGTATTGATTCATATATGTTATAATATCGGAGTAGTTTTCATACACTATAGTATTAATTCATTATAGTATCCGTTCATATACATGTATAAGCTTTAATGTCTTTCAATTTTGAAGTATACAACACAAACACGGTAAGGACATAATTGTACACAACAATCATTTGTTCGTTTGTGAACGAATACTAGAATATAAATAGTAACTGTATTAATTTTTTTTTTTTTGAATTACATTATATACGCTCCTTTTTCCCCTTCCCATGACTCGAACCAAAATCTAATGTCTAGGTGGTGGTGCTCTAACCACTTAAGCTATCCCACTTCGTCTAAATGTATTAATTAAACTATAAATATGGTACAAATACTAAATTAGAGGATTGAGCTTGATGACTTCAGAAACCAAATTCTTAAGATGCTTAAGTGCACTAAATATAACTTGACATCATTTATTACCTTTTCTTTTTCTCGTGACTTAACTCTTAAGCATAATTTATGTCGTAAAAAATTGAGTAACCGCAACATTGCACAATCCAAAAGAATAATGGAGCAATTAGGAGTGAAAAATCGAACGATTTGAAAGGAGAAAACGATTTACAGTTAACAAATTCAAAACCAACAAAGAAAAGAAAAAAATAAAATACCCGTGACTCGGTGGTGGGTGTACAATTACAATTTTAATAAGTTGGATTTTAATTTAATTGATAAAATGGTACTATAATTTTTTTTTACATGTAATTTTTCTTTTTAAAAAATCTGAGGATGAACTCATTAAAAAAGAGGGGATACTTATTTAAAAACTCAGCCCATAGCCCACCATTTAAAAATTTAGATCCAGTTATACACAAGTATTTGCCTCCACCAAATTTTACCAACTCTTGTCAACTGCCTAGAGCATACCCTTTTATTTCCCCACAAATGGCTGGTTAATTAGGGCAAAAAGTTATCTTGTGGTACAAATTTTAAACCATTGTTCCATACAATTCATACCAAAAATATTGAAACATCGTTTTATATTTAAATAATGTTTATTTTATTTAAGTTTTAAAATCTTAAGTTACTTTAATTTAAAAAATAATATAAAATTATTATTTTATTATAGTTTTGATATTTCGGTATACTGTTTCATACTGAATATCGAAAAAATTTCGGTATACTGAAATATCGCGGTATAATCATTTTTCATACCGTTATCGTACCAAATATTTTGATAATTTTTCGGTACGAAAAGCTTGGTATACCGAAATTTCGTTATATTTTGTAGGGGTGGGCATAAAACCGAACTGAACCAACGATTTTCGGTTTATTTGGTTCGGTTTATTCGGTTGTTCGGTTCAGTTCGGTTGAAATTTTTTAAATTTTGGTTTTTTTGGTTCGATTCGGTTTATATTTTCCAAAAACCGAATAAACCGAACCGACCGAATTATAAATAAAAATAAATATAATTAATTAATATATATATATATATATATATATATGTTCAAATTTTTCCAGATCATGAATAAGAAGTAAGAAGTAAATTTTTGCGGTTGTGACACTTAATTTTTTTTTTCTTCGTGAATCATGACTCTTGAGTATTTTTTGAGTCGGATGGATTCCAAACTTTTTACTTCTTACTTTTTTTTAACCTAAATAGTAGAACAAGCAAAGAATCCCTCACTGTTTTAAAATTCAATTGACATCTTCTCTATAATGTTTATAAATTGTAGGGCAAAATAAATGGGGTGAGAGAGTGAGGGATAAAGAAAGGGTTAATAGCCTATAATCATTGAAATGACATAATATTGCAATTTCCAGATTAATTAGAAGTTGTATAGTATATTAATTAATTAGAAGCTGTATATAGTATAATATATTAATTATATTTTCAGATTTGTTATAGGTTATGTTGGATTTGTTTGATTATATATTTGACTTTACGTGGGATTTGTAATGATATTATGTTATGTGGATTTTAATTTAATTTGATTTTATGCAGTATGCAGTATGCAGAATTGAACTTTTAGAATTGTTAACTTGTTTTCTTAAAAAAAAAATTATGCAGGAAAATTCGGTTTAAACCGAACCGAACAAACCGAATTGTAATTCAGTTCGGTTCGGTTTTACAAAAAAATCGGTTCGGTTCATTTTTTAAAAAATTCGGTTATTTCGGTTGAAAAAGGTCCAAAATCGAATCGAACCAACTGAATGCCCACCCCTAATATTTTGCCACCCCTAATCTAGAGCTCATTTAAGGTTTTCACAATCTGGTGAGAAAGATGTATGCGTTGAACGTGAAAATTGACAAATTCGTGGGGAGGAATATATAGTTTTTGTTTATGTCATATCAAGATGTGTGCCTAGTTGAAATAACAAGTCCATGCTTATTTTGCAATTATGTAGGATGGTGAAAATTTGGATGGAAAAATTCTGATGAATATTAATTATGTGTGTTTGTTTTGGGATTTTGAATAGGATATGATGTAACTTTATGTCAAATCAATTATGTAAGAATGAATAATGTAATAATATGATATATAAATATCTTTAGGGGTAGATGTAAGTTCGATAGATAAATTCGAATTTTAAATCTCGAACTAGAACAATATGGTAGATGTAGCATTCCATATCCAGTTGGGTGAATTCCAAAACAAACACGTCACAAAGGTCGTCGCTAATGAAAAAATGTGATATATCGGGAAGACGCTGAGATGGTTAGTTTGAAAAAGACTATGATTGACCTATGGTTGAAACAAGAGAATCTTCATTTGACGAAATTGTTAACAAACAAGTTGTTGCTGAAGCAATGTTTGTTTAGTCTGCGAATGCATAAGGGTCAGCAACTTCGCGAAAACTTAGATAAATTAAATACAGTTTTATTAGCATTGCGTAGTATTGATGTTAAATTTGATGATAAAGACGCTACGTTAATTCGTTGGTTTCTCTTCCTTTGTCCACTACAACAAAATACGTTTTTTATAACGAAAAAATTGGTTACAAAAAGTCCTTTTTTGGTTACAAAAAACTTTTGTAACTAAACAATTCGTTACAAAAGTTGGTCTTTAAAAGCTCGTTGCAAAAAGTTTTTGTAACAAAAAAAAATCATGTTTCGTTACCAATACAATTGTAACGACACTTCTTTTAGTTACAAAAGGCTTAGTTGATGTAACAAAAGTTTCGTTACAAAATGTTATAAATTTTGTTCAAAATATTAGTTTCGTTACAAATAAGTTGTTATACAAAATCATATATTTAGTATTAAAATATTTGATTTTACTACTTTTTTGTTACATTTTCTAGCTCAGCTTATTTCAATAATAAATAATTCATTGTTCATTTTTAAATTATATTATATACTGATATATGAGAAATCAAAAAAATAAAATGCCATAATGCAATAATTTTATTTCAAGAAAATTACAATTCTCCAAATGAAATCAATCAACAAAGATAACATACATACACTTAAAAAAAAATCAATTGATTCATAAACAAAATATGTATAAAAACATTCTAAACAAGTATTCAAAAATGTATTTGGATTCTTCGAACTTCGAAGTAGCTAACTGCCAAAAAAAAGTTATATACTTGAAGTCTTGATTAGTCTTCTTCCCTACGATCAAAATGAAACTTCATTATACTCCAAAATATACACAACAACCTGGAACAAACCTTGCATCCTTCTTTAATGGATCACAACCTGAACAAGCAAGCATAAATATTTAATGAGAACCCATTTAGAAAACTTTGACAATCATATTCATGATTCCGTAAGTATCTACTACTAGTGTAAATTAAAATGAAAGATGGGCTTAATTATAGAAGCACCCTCACCCTTACTCAAACCACAAGTAGATACAATAATTCTTTCAAAGTAGAAATATTATAACTGATAGCCATTTATACGAATTGACAACAAGTTTCACATGAGAGGCAAAAAATAGAAATTTATCCATATCTTTAACAAAGCAAATCAATAGAGTTCCTTGATTACTCTTATGTCAATGTGATTCTGGGGACAATAGAAATTCCAGAGAAAAAAGAAATAAAAACAAGAACCCATTAAAGTTATGATATATAGAGTAGTATGTTGCACCTGTGATAATTGAGCATATTTTGGAGAAATCAACTAAAGGTAGGCTTACGAGAAATTCGATTATAACTGCATTACAACAAGATCATATTTATTCCCATGCTATACAGTATTTGGGACCTAGCTAAGAAGTACAAATGCATATACTAGCATGATGTTCGTATCTCGAAAAACCTAACACTTTTGAATTATTACAACAATTTGTATATCTTCACAACAAAATTGGATCTAAGATGTTAGTTCCACTTGTTTGGGTATCAGTCAAGCAAATAAAAAAGCCAAAACGAAAACTATTTACACTTAAAATATGATGATAAATATCCTACAACTGAATTGGATATATATGAATGCAAGCTGAACCAAAAGACATTTACCTGTTGTTCTAATTGGTTGAAGTTCTGATGACAGATTATCAACACTTGAAGTCGAGATAGGCTGCTCTATGGCTATAGCAAAGTACAAACTTCTTTGATGAACATAACTGAAAAAGCACATGGTTAAGTTAATAGTTCTCAAGTTCAAACAATCTAAATTTAACAATATTTCAAAATGCAGCGACCTTAAAAGACCCAAGCCATAATACAGGGCTTTAATATCAATATTTCCCACAAATTTCAACCATTATAATATTTTCTACTCACGTTTCTTTTACTATCACCACAACCATCTATTAAATAAGGTCTATCTTATTTTCATTGTAATCCAACTTTCTCTCGATAAATAGCAGATTTATTGTAGTCATTGTCTAACAATGAAATGATTTTTTTTTTTTCTGGAACCAACCAAATAATATTAAGAGAGAGTACAAGAGGTACTCAACCCATACACTGAACAAACAAAAGCAAAATTACATCACCCTAAAGCAAAAGCTCAAATACTCAACACCATCCACCAAGACACACTACTGTTCAGTGTAATTTAGCCATTTCATAATTATTCTCTCTCCTATAATTTAGCCATTTCCACATTCTAACACTACATAGATCAAAACACTCCTCCGAAAAAATAATTTGACTGTTAAAAATAACTCTATTTCTACATTTCCAAATGCCCCACATTACTCCCACCCATAAACAAGACCAATATTTAGTTCTAATCTTCATTAGTTTTCTTCCAATATTCCCCCATAAACAAGACACAAACCCACTCCCCATATTCCCCCATCAATATTAATATCAACTATTAGCTATTAATTCATAAAGCTTAGATCAATAATTTAACAAACATAATATAATTATTAACTACAACAATACACAAACAAAGTGTAGTAACCAATACATGAACCTTGTACGCTCATTAATTAAGTTTATCATGAACTCAAAATCTGGTACACAGGGACAAACCCCAAAATCCGAACCAAGTTCAGAATTAAAAAAATATATGATCACATGCTCACAAATCAAAATTACTCTGTTTGCATAAACATAAATTCAATAAGATTCAAAATTTGAAATCAGCAATAACATTGAATTTATTCAGCAAATTAATACTTACCTAAGAGAAGTAGCAGGCATGGGGAAAAAGGCGAGATAGACAAATATGGAAATATGGACATGGGTGAGTGTGTATACAGAATGTTAGAACTAATATGAAACCCAAACAAATTATAGTTGACTAAAGAGATCTAAGGGAGGAGTTACCTAAGATCGCAACAGCGTAGGCCGTGGCAGCATAATAGGCGCTGAGAATCGTCCAAAATCAGGATTTTATGGAAGGGCTTCGCAACAGAGTGAGTCACGGCAGCATAAAAGAAAATCGATCTCAACGCGGCACTACGCACCAACGGAGTCCGGCTCCGGCAGAGTGTGTGAATTGAAATCAGCTGCGATTTATCGGGCAGGGCTTTTGCAATAGGCCGACGTCGACAAAGGGTGGGCCACCGAAGAGGGCTGCAGTAGGTGGAATTGATCGGCACAAGGCATAACGATAGAAAAGGGTTGTGGAATTTAAGCTTTGTGAATTAGGAATTTAAGGATTAGGGATGATCGTTTTTTAATTTGCTTTTAAGATTTGAGGTTTAGGGTTAGGGATTTTGGTTTCCCTCTTCATCTGCCCGCCTCTGTTAAATCAATTTTTTACTACGCGCGTTTCTAAAATAATTTTTGGAGTAACAGGAGCGTTTTTCTCAAAATCATTTATGAAATCATTTTTGGGCTGCTAAAAAATATATTCTAAACTCCAAATACTAAAATAAAAAGACATTTATATGATATGAAGGGAAATTAATTTTAATTTTCATATGTTTTAAAAAATGTGTGAATAAAATAAAATAATAAGTTATTTATTATTCGTAACCAACTTTTTGCTATTTGTAACGACAACTACTTATGGTTATTTAAAATATGAATATTTGTAACGAAAGTATAATTTTGTTACAATAAGTCAATTTTTTGTAACCAATTTAGAGTTGGTTACAAATAAATTCGTTACAAGAAATGCATTTTGTTGTAGTGGTCGTATGAAAATTTTGTGGAGTCTTTTATTGTTAGAAAAAATATGATCATTTTTGCATACTAGAGAGTTGCACTAGAAGACAACAAGTGCATGTACAAATATTCAGGCTACTAAGCTAGTAGCTAGTGGTTAATGAACATGTAAATTTATTGAAAAAGAAAGCAAGTAATGTTATTGTTGATGTAGAAAACGATGTTAACTCCGATGAGAATTGACCTCAGTTGTTGATGAACACACATCACACATATGTGTGGGTTCTCAATTTCGGGGCATCTAAACATATATATCAGCGTAGAGAGTGGTTTACAACTTATGAGCAAGTAGATGAAATAAGCTCAATCAAGTTGCAAACACATGATGGTAAATTATATATATTGAACGATGTAAGACATATTCCACGCATAATGAAGAATCTGATATCATTAAGTTTCTTAGATAGTAAGGGGTTCAGTATCAAAGGCGAGGGTGGAGTTTTGCATGTCAGCAAGACTTCAAATGTGGTTCTTAAAGGTGTGAAGCGAGGGACCTTTTACTTTTTGCAAGGTTCAACATTGTTTGATTTTATTATTGTTGCATCATTAGAGGATAACAAAGTTGGTATGAATAAGTTATGATACATGAGGCTTGGTCATATGAGTGAAAGAGAGATGTAAATATCGTCGAAAGGGTACTTTGTTGGTGGCCACAAGGCCACTAGTTTTGAATTTTGTGAACACCATGTCTTTGGGAAACTTCATCGCATCAAGTTCTCTAAGGCGACTCACAGAACAAAATGCACACTTGATTGCTTTTATACTAATTGTTAAGGACTTCGTGTTGAATCTCTTGGAGGTCACAAATATATCGTGTCCATGATTGATGATTACTCAAGAATGACTTGGGTGATTGTGATGAAATGTAAAAGTGATGCTTTAAAGAGTTTCAACCGGTGGGAGATGTTGGAGGAAAATTAGTAAGGAAAGAAAATCAAAATGTTGAGGACGAATATTGGTCTGAAATTTTGTTCCAAATTTGATGAGTTGTGCAAAAATGAAGGGATCACAAGACATCATACAACAAAGGATACACCACATCAAAATGGTATACAAAACACATGAATTAGACACTTCTAGAGAGAGCTCGATGCATGCTTTCTAATACTAGATTAGTTCAGAGGTTTTCGGCATAAACAATCAATACAACATGCATGTTACTTGATCAATCGTGGACCTCACACATGTATCAACCTCAAAACACCTTATGATCAGGCGTGGTCTAGTGATTACTATAACTTGAGAGCTTTTGATTGTATAATTTATTATCATGTAAATAAGGATAAATTACAATTATTGTGGCCTCTGAGAATGGTGTGAATGAGTATAGAATTTGGTCTCTAAAAACATAGTGTTCACATTAAGGTGAATAAATTTGAGACCACTAATAACCCTACTAACATGTTCATGAAATTGAATTTGAATACAAAGTTTAAACACTACTTGAACTTGTTAAATGTTACAAGCCGTTAGCAACCATAATATGGGGCAAATCTGAGGGGGGGAGTTGTTCGTACAACTAAACACTTTTATGGTGCATATGGTACATTTGTTTATTTGTGAGAGATTTCAAGTTAAGGTGGCGATTTGTTGGAATGCCTTGAATCCGGACCAACGTTTGTTGGGGGTCTCAGACTCTCAATACTTATTTTTGAGCCCAATCTATTCAGTACGTAAAACATCAATTAAAACAAGCTCGAGTGACAAATACATTTAGTTAAAAAAATGACGAAAGGTGATTTCCTTTATCAAACACAAGAATTTTTTTTTTTGCATATTATGGAATATATGAGGTTTTGTACATATTTTATGAAACAAAGAGAAATTTTGTATGGGGGGAGTTGCATTTTAGTGTCATTTGGAGTGGGTCATTACCATTAGGTGCTACCTTTTTCAATAGTTTCATTTAGATGCAAAATGTCTTTAAGATTACATTCTTACCCTTATAGTGTAGAAGATAACTTTTTCTTGTTTTGTCAAATTTTCCCCAATCTCTCTTAATATTTATTTTGGACGGTAGAGAGACTCTTCTAATAAAAACTCCAATTTTCATTTCTTTTTAGCAAATAATTTTAAAATTCACAAAATCAATTAAATTCATAATAATTTTAATTTTTCCTTCTTTCATAAATAAATAAAAATAACAAAAAAAATACGAAATCAACAAATTCAAAATTATTTTAATTTTCATTATCTCATAATTTTCGTTTTCTAGCCGACAAATTTTAATTAACAAAAAAAAAAATACAAAAATAACAAAAAATATGAAAATAAATTCACAAAAAATACAAAAATAAATATAAATTCACGAAATCAACAAATTCACAATAATACGAAAATAAATTTAAAAAAAATACAGAAATTAATACAAAATCAAAATTTATTTTTCAACCTTCCTCCAATTTTCATTTTTTTTTTCTGATAAACAATTTTAATTAACAAAAAAAATACAAAAAAAAAAAAAACGAAAATAAATGCACAAAAAATACAGAAATTAATATAAAACTCACAAAATCAAAAAAAAAAAAAAAATACGAAAATAAAATTTGCATCAATGAGGAAAAATAATTTGCATCAACTAAGGAAAGATTTACATCAACGAACACAAATGTACATCAAGTAAGAAAATATTTACATCAAGGAAGAAAATATTTGCATCAAGTAAGAAAATATTTACATCAATTACGAAATAATTTGCACCAACCGGTCTCCAGCATAAATAAATAAAAAAACTCTTATCAAAACCTTAATCTCTCTTATAGCCGCCGCCACCATCGTCGGAGACGGAGCCGCCACCATCGCCGGAGACGGAGCCGCCACCACTCGGTCCCCACCTCCACAACCTTGCAAAAATTTCTGCAGCGCAGTCCCCCCCCACCATGGCCGGATAAAATGAAACACAAAGCCGAAAAATACAATCAGATTTGAAATTGTAAAAAAAACACCAGAAATCGATTTTTTTTTAAGAAACCCCTTTGTCTTCAGTCGCCGACCTCTTCGTCTCTCATGGTGGAGTTACAGAACGGCAACGACGTCGGTCGACCCCCCACGACTCATATCGGCGCACGCTTCGTCTTCCCAGGGAAAGGAGTGGCTTGTCAGTGATGGCCCCTACAATGTCTTCGACAGCGGCACTAGTAAATCGGCAACTGCTGGGATATCCTATCCCTTATGTTTTGTTTTGATAAACCAAATCTACTTGTAATAGGATAAGTTGTATTGTATAGACAACTTCATTATTCATCTTGTAATAGATTAGGATCTGGTCAGTATCAGCTAAGGGGGAACTCAACCGATGTAGTCGAGGAACGCGCACAAGCTCAGAAGAGAAGGCCAGAATCCAAAAGAGAAGGATTAGATGAGTAAGTACTCATCTGATGATATCAATTGAGTATGATCAGCTGAGGTCTTATTAGCTGAGTAAGATAAGCACATCGGAGATGAAGTCTGCCTGACTAACCAGACGAAGTCTACACAACTGGGAAAACAATTAGAAGCCAACTGTCAAGATCAGAAGAGATGACCCTAAGATTAGCTGAGTAAAACAACAAAGTCGAAGGTCATCTGAATCAGCATCGTAATGTCAAATCAGAGTTGACGTGGACATATGGGAAGATGACAATAGACACCTAGATCCTAACAAGGCACGAAGATCAAAGAAGTCTATGATGCATTGATTATTACTAGGCAACAATAATAATCAATAACATCTACCTCAAGATTGTGATTCCCGAAATAATGGGATTTACTTGTTACTTTTCAACGGTAACATTCAAGCAAATCACACTATAAATATGAGTTCAATTCATATCTCATGTATGTGTGGGGGTGATGCTTAAGGCCGAGCAAAATGCTTAAGTCAAGAAAATTAGAAGAGCTCAAGAACAACATAACAGAAGACATCAAGCAAGCATCGATATACCCACACCCACTGTGAGTGAACTTACGATATCTAAGCCAGCATAGTCTCATATATATATCCTTAGGTTAGAAGTGAAATTCTCAATCCTAGTTTTAGGCTAACTCAGATTGTAAGGGAATTTCTCATACTTAGTCTTACTCGAGTTCTCCTTTTATACACCCATTTAGAAGATAGAGCGATTTTCTAACACTACGTACAATCAAGTTAACCATTGTAAAGGGTACTTATTCCCTCCCTAACAAGTAGATCTGTATACACCAAGGCGAGTGTATCTTGATCAAAAGTCTTCTCTTGGGATTATAAAGTTAGCAAGACGTCCTCCTCTTGGGACGTTAAAGTGTTCAAGGAGGCCAATATCACGTAATGAGACGTGAGAGTGGATGTAGGAAAATGAGACCCGAACCACTATAAATCTATGTGTTATTTACTGCTTTAACATGCATATTTACATAACATATGTTTAACAAAGAAAATGTTTTGTATCAGCTGATATACTATCAACTAATACACTACATATCTGTTTTGCTATATTCGAAAGTTCATATTCAACAGACACCAAGTCAGCTAATATCATAAAATGTCTTTATGCATGAAATAAAAGTTTTAAATTTCCATGAGTATATAGACGAGTATAAACCTTTACAAATGGGTCACACTACAAATTCCGCACACGCTTCTCTATCAGCTAATCTAATCAGCAGACTAGTTAATCTGTATAGAAGAGTTATTTTATTTTCTACACTTAAACTCTATCAGCTGACATCAAGTCATCTGATCTTTCAGTAGACTCGTCTGATATTTTAGTCGTAATTAGGGACCATCAGCAACAATCTTCGTCTCATCGACGGTGTTGTAGGTGGGCAGCGCCGACCGCTTCGCCTTCAAGGCTGCTTCATCTTTAAGATTTCGACGAACCATCGGCCATCGTCTTCAAGGCTGCGTCTTCGACCGTCCCGACGACGACTTCAAGGCAGCGTCGACTGCTTCGTCTTCAAGTCCGTATTCGGCCGTAACGTTAGAGAAACAAAACAAAAAATTATGCGATAGTGCGGGAAATAAGCCAAAAGCCTGAATAAATCCATGATAAACACACTCACACACAGGGTCGAAGTACCAAAAAAGAGGAAAATAATTTCAGCAAGAGGAATTCAATTACACAGTACCGTGAGCTCATACATATTTATTCTAGATTAATCAGTATACACATATAGGTAGAAACATGCAAAATTTATACTTCAATGTAAAAAAAAAAAAACCACCGAAACTGAAATTTAAGCAGATACCTTGCTATGGAGAAGATTGAAGCAGGTTGTGAGAGAGAGAGAAGAATATTGTTTACAATACAATAATGTTATGGATCTGGAGTGATTTGATTTGAAGGGAAGGAACCGCCGTACTGGATCTCAAAAGCTTAGTACTATCAAAGATGAAAATATCGCGGATATATCGCAAATTTAGATATTGCGATATGGATATTAAGGTATAATGTATTTTTTTTCGAGTATCGCGGATATATCGCTAAATATCGAAGTCGATATCGATATCGTTCAACCGTAGTGTAAAATTGGACGAGAATCGAGAAATATCGCAGATATATCGCATGATATCGTACAATATCGCAAAATCTAAAAAAATCGCAAACTTATTTAAAATTTTATTTTTATATGTATAAAATTATACTTTTTATTTTATTTTTAATAGTGCAAGAAAATATATTCTCAATTCACCTCATATATTTAGTAATTTTTCAAAACATATGAATGACAATTGACAAGTGCATAACTATACCCACAATTACTATAATGTGATAAGTTAGTAAAAATGTTGTTTGGACAAATGTGTCATTTTACCTACTATATTTAAACCTCACAGGTCATCATTTTGATATTATAAATTGTATTTTATCATATATTTAATCATTTTGCACAAAAACTTATACTCCCTCCGTCCCACAACTATTTGCACACTTACTTTATTTGTCCATCCCACAATTGTTTGCACACCCATAAAAGGAAACTCTCTCATAAACCACACCCTCACAATATTCATATATGGGTGAGTCTCTTGTGTACTAAAGTACACCATGTACTTGAGTAGACTTTGATTGGTCAATTGTTGAACGTTGACCGGTCAACGGTCAAACTTTTATTTTTTGTTTTTTACAGAAAAAATTACATTTTTCAATAATATTTGCAACTATATTAACATACACTTTACAATTATAATATCATACACTTTTCAGTTATAATAATATACACTTTTCAGTTATAATAATATACACTTTTCAGTTATAATAATATACATTTTTCATTAATAGAACATACACTTTTTCAAAAAAAAATCGGAAAAAAAAAGTCAAAATTTGACCGTTGACCAATCAAAGTCTACTCAAGTACACCATGTACTTGAGTATACTCAACTTTAACTTCACATATTTACACAAAATGTCATTACTTTTACCCTCTTTCTAATCACCTTTTTACTTTATTCATATAACTTTATAAAATTACTCCTCAACACTCCACTCATTACACTTTTTTCTTAAAAAGTGTACCCATTTTGTGGTGCAGACACTTGTGGGCTGAAGGGAGTATGTAATATTGCATACATGCAATATTGACCAATTAAGTCAATTGTGCTGGAAATATTGACTTATTAAGTCAATGAGCTAAAAATATATGTTATTGGGCCACCATTAATTCATTTGGGTTAATTATTCTATTTGTCAATTGGCCCGCTTGTGTTTTTTATTTTAACCGACGTTATTTTATCCGTTTCTGTGATTTTTTTTTTAATTTTATTGTCGAACGGGAACTATTAAATGTAGTAATTCAAATTGTAATATGTAGTAACACACATTATTTTATGGGGTAATAACACAAACTATTTTATATAATAATACACACTATTTTATTTATTAACACATTTTTTTCTAGTGTTTTTGTTGATATAATAACTCACATTATAATATGTAGTAACATATATTATCGCATGTAGTAAACACAATAAGCATGTTGTAATACAAATTGTTTTATTGTAGGATGATGCAAAAATATTAGATCATTTGATAAAGTTACATATAGTAACAAACGCATATTTAATGTAGTAATTCAAATTGTAGTATGTAGTAACATATAATTTTTTTATGTAGTTAAACACATTATTACATGTAGTAATAACACAAACTATTTTATATAGTAATACATATTCTTTTATGTAGTAAAACATTTTTTTAGTATTTTTGTTGATGTAATAACTCACATTATAATATGTAGCAACATATATTATTGCATGTAGTAATACAAAATAATTTTAACCCATAATAATTATTAAAGAATATTCAAAGAAATATAAAATATTTAAAGATTAAGACCGTCGTAAATTTCAGCGTCCGACCGCGGTCTGGGGTGGTCGAAAACTGCTCGGAGAAGACGACCAGGTACAATTTCTGTTAGTGGGTGTATTTAAAAAAAACCGTGGGTGTGAATTGGACTGTCAATGTGTGTATTTATAAAGAATGTGTGTGTGAATTGGGTTGTCAGTGAGTTTATTTATAAAGAATATGGGTGTGAATTGAGCTGATGCATATATGCAATATTTCACACAAGATCACCCCATCATTTTGTATTGTATTGCGTTGTCAATTAATTTTCGTCAGCCAATATTTAATTGTATTTTATCAATGTTGTTTGGACAAAAATGTCATTTCACCTACTATATTTGAACCCCATAGGTGATCATTTTGATATTAATTGTATTTTATCATGTATATTTAATCATTTTGTATTGTATTATGTTGTCAATTAGTTTTCGTCAGCTAGTATTTATATAATTTATTATCTATATGTTTGTTTTAAACATATAATTGTATTAGCTTTTAAATGAATTACATGTATAATAGCATGTTATAATAATCCCTAAAATTTCATGTTAAATTTCTAAGATTTTAATAAGATTTTCGTCATTTTTTCATTTTTTTTGCGATATCAATATGCGATATATCTGTAAAATTAAGGTTACGATATTTGTTGCGATAACAATATTTTCATTCTTGATTACTGTAAATGATAAAAATTGGACAGCGCCAACCGCTTCGTCTTCAAGTTCGTCTTCGGCCGTCCCGTCGCCGCGACTAGATGAAGAAGCTTTGGGGTTTGGCGGCGACCGTGGAGGTGGGGGCGGCGTCAAGGTGAGCGGCGACCATGGAAAACATGGTGGTTGGCGGTCGAAGGAAAGCTTTGGGGCATGATGGGCAGCCGTCTTCGCCGAAGAGAATGAGGCGGCGACCATGGTGGGGACGGCGGAGGCTAATAGGATGGTGGGGACGGCGGAGGCTAATAGGATGGTGGCGGCAGCCAAGAGGGTGGATGGCTAGGGTTAGAGTTTTGAGTTGAATGAGATAAATGAATTAAATGTGTGAGATAAATGATTATTTATAGAGGGTGGAAATAGTTTTTCGTATTTTGCACCTAATGGATACTATTTTAAAAGTTGGAACCTATTGAGAATACCACCTTGAAGAAAGCACCTAATAGCAAATAAACTCAAATAAATTTCACACATACTTTTTAAAATTAAGAGAAATTTTATAAAACACGTGACATATTCTCCTTTCATCCCTTCCAAAGATGTCTATTTTATTTTTACACATCGATTAAAAAAAAAAAGGTAAAGAGAGGTCGAAAAGGTTGAGAGAGATAGTGTGTTGCCAAAAAAATATGAGTAATTTCACGTGGAATACCTAAAATGACAAAATGAATAATTTTAAAAAAGACAATGAGAGTATGAAAAAGAAAAAAAAATAGGATCGCAATCCTCTAACAACTGTTCGTCAAGCAGGCCAAACCATTGCTATATTCCTAGGGTATATTTGTTTTGAAATGTAAAATATGAATTTAAGATTTTAAAATCTCACATTTGCTTTACAGTAAAATCTCTATAAATTAATAAACTCTTTAAAATAATAAAATATTCCGATCCCGACTTGGGCCATTCTAAAAAATCATCAAATTCGATAAGATAATAAAATAATTTTTTTTTTTTGGAAAATCCCTGTATAAATATTAGGTCCAATTAAAACTCTAAATTAATAATTAATAAATATTACAATTATAAATATTAGGTCTCTCTTATAAATATTTTTCATCAACCCACTTTTGTAAATTTTTTTTAGTGCATGTGGGATGGTCTCTCTTATACTCACATTTTTACGCATTTGATCAATTATGGATGATTTTGCGATGTCTTTTAGATGAGAAGACATGATTAGGTGTTATGAATTATTCTTTATTTCCATATTGAGATTTATATAGTATATGTTTCATTCATCATGCATGAATATATTTAATTGACTATAATAGTTATTTAAGTGCAACGAATTAATGTAAACATGTATATTTTTTAAGTAATTTCAATGAATGGATACATGGGTGCATTAATATAATATTTAATTGTATACAATGAATTGATACTTATACATGAATATATTTAATTAGTTACAAAGAATTTGTTGATACATAAATATAATCAATGAAACATATATGAACTCATTTATTTTTAATACATACGAAGTATGTACTAAATTTGATGAATTTAAAAAGTCTCTCTTTTAATTAATAAAATATTAATTTATCGATAAATTTTTTTTTAAAAATTAATTTATAGAAATTTTACTGTACTTTATGATTTTAGAATTAAGCTTTAAAAAACATACCCTACAAATACCTAAGTCAACACTATAAATACTTATATACCTTTATATACATATCTATAAATCTTATATAAACACTTATAATTCATAAGAAAACTTAAATTCTAAACAAAAAAACTTTTATGAAATATTTCATACATGAAATATAGATAATTAAGGTAAATTGGATTCAAAATTCGTGGGTCAATGCGAGTCAAAATAAGTCAAATTTAATCAAAAAATATTTTTTTGCTTCCAAAAATATTGTTGTACTACATGACTAAAACTATATTATTACAAGATCAAAATTTTATCACTACAAAATCAAAAGTGTAATACTTCATGTTAAAAATATTTTGAACACTTAATTTTTTTTGGATGAATTTACTAGAATATTTTTAGATATATAGTAACACTATTTTGATTATGTATTATTTGTTTGCTACCTGTGAATTTTTTAAATGGTCTTATAATTTTAACTTTGAACTAATTAAATTGAGATGAGATACGTATAAATCAACCATTGAATTTTTTATCCGAACCAATTCAAAATTAAATTAAAATTATGAGTGAATACAAGTGTAATTTTTTTTTTTTAGTGGAAATTAGTTTGTTGAGAAATTATTGCAAATCATATCATGAAAAGAGTCGCTTTCAATGGATTCCCTCCATTGCTTTCTTCCCACCCAATTAGATTCTCCTTCCTTTGCTTTCTCGATTTCAGTTAACTAAACAAACACACCGCCCCTGTTTTTTCTCAACACAGATCCAATTTCCTCGTATCCATATATTTATTAGTATTTTTATCACATAAATAATATTATATAATTCTATTTATATTTTACAAGAATTGTTGAAAATTATATTATGACGTGGAATGCCGCAGCTGCAATTGAGGTAATCGTGGTTTTCATAACTTGTCACCGTTACATGAATATTCAAATTCATCCCTTAATATTATTATTATTATTATTTCATTTATTTATCTTTTGATTTTGATTTTTCCGTGAATAAAAGGAGTATCAAATTTTCATTATATTTTGGATAATGATAAAAGGTTTTTTCCTCCCTTCCCCTTTGTTTTACTTAGTCAATTTTTTTAATCTTTTGCCTTCCTGTTGTTGTGAATGAAGTAGTAACCAAATTCTCATACTGAAATTTCCTGGAAATTTTGCTTATATTCAATCAACATTCAAGATTTCTAGAAAATTCTGGGGGCGTTCAATAGGAATTACAACACAGTTTAGGTTTAAATTTTGCTTTTACCCTTGGATTCTGTTTTTATGATTTCCTTGTGCATTGATTTATTTAATAGAACAAATTTAATTGAAAAGCTTTCCTAAGTGCATTAATTCTCAATTTGCTGCCCTAGGTTTTGTTTTTGTGCCCTAGGTTTTGTTCTTATTCCTTCATGCTAAATTTAGTATGTTGAGATCTGGAACTCTATGAGATTGTCGATCATAACAATTGATCACTTTCTTCATCAAATTGCCATTTGCAACATTCGGTGATTGATTTCTTTGTATGCTTGGTTATGAGTTGTAGAAAGTTATTGTGAATTTGTAGGGTGGTTTGTACTTTTCAATCCGTTGAAGAATTTCTGGATAAATAAAAATTGATATAGGCTGTTGTTTACTGCTTCTGTGATTCAATTCTTATGATTTCAATTCTCTCATCAGGATTTCTGCTGTTTGAGGGATTCCTCTGTTGGAACGACTCCTAACCAAACTTTCAACCATCAACCAGCTTCAATTCCTACTCCAATAATCATGAAACTCAAGGTTTGCACATTTACATAAATTATACGATCTGCTCTTCTTTAAATGTTTTGTGGTGTCTTATTGCCCCGGTAGCTCAATCCACAATTTGATCTGTTTATGCATTCATAATGGATTATGCCATCACATCTGCAGCAAAATCTATTGTATTTCCTAGTTTTGTAATCTATATTACGGCTGAAAGACTTGAGATCAGCTTATTACATGGACAATCGTTTTAAAATAATTCTGTTACAGGATCATCCTTCCAGAAGTGGCCAAAAACATGACGACAGCCACGAGAGTCCAGGCAGCCCACGACACCGAAAGGTGCAATATGATATTCTATTTTGTCGTTAGTTCATATTTGTCGTTTTGTTAGTCATTTATTACTTCTAAAGCTTATTTTGTCCGCAAACAATTATCAAATATCTAGTGTATAAGAGTGAGTAGCTATTTTTAGGTGTGAATGTGATTGGATTTTGATATAATGAACTTTTTGCTTTATTAATCTTTTTAACCTTCAATCCTTCGTTTCCATATGTTCTGTAGCAGGTAGCAGCGAGATGGGTTCCCGACGAGGCATGCAGGCCCCTTGTTGATGATGCTCCAGTCTTCCATCCATCTGAGGAGGTACGTTTTTGTTTGTTTATAAATAGGTTATTTAAAGATCCTTGCATCAGTTGCATGTAATCGGTGTCAAATATTTGTTAATGGAAAACTCTACTTTAGGAGTTCGAAGACACTCTTGGTTACATAGCAAGCATAAGACCCATAGCTGAGGCTTATGGCATTTGTAAAATCGTGCCGCCCCCATCTTGGAAGCCGCCGTGTCCCCTGAAAGAAAAGGAAGTTTGGGAATATGCTAAATTTTCTACACGAATTCAGCAAGTAGACCTCCTTCAGAACAGGGAGCCAATGAGGAAGAAAGTCAACCGTAAGAGAAAGAGGCGAAGGCAATTCAATTCAAGGTCAAGAAGGAAACGTGTTCGTACTGAAAGTTCAGAATCTAATGGGACTTGTGATGGTGAAGACAAGTTTGGTTTTCAGTCGGGATCTGACTTTACACTTGAAGAGTTTCAGAAATTTGATGTGGAATTTAAAGAATCATACTTTGGATTGAAGGACAAAAGTCAACATAGTTCTGTTGAAGTTGAACAAGATAAGAGATCGATGCCCTCTATTGAGGATATTGAAGGAGAGTATTGGAGGATAATCGAGCAGCCTACGGATGAAGTTGAGGTGATAGAACTCGATATGTTAATCAAATTTTCTCAGTACAGTATTCATACAATAATCATTATGTAATTTTTTTTATATATGTGATTTAGGTATACTATGGGGCTGATTTGGAAACCGGAATGTTGGGGAGTGGATTTCCTAGAAAATCATCATCATCATTGGAGGACACTAAGACAGGACGATACTTGACTTCAGGCTGGAATTTGAATAATTTACCGCGTCTCCCTGGTTCTATTTTGAGTTTTGAAGAGTGTGACATCTCTGGGGTAGTTGTACCATGGATTTATATAGGAATGTGCTTCTCGTCGTTTTGCTGGGTATGTTTATTTATATTTACTGTTTTTTCAGGCAGCATAAATACGCTACATTACTTGTTCGCCAAGGATGGTTCATATTTGGTGATGTATGCTATGGGTTTTAAGTGATTTTTAAAAACTGATTTTTGAAATCCCGATGAATAGTAATGTGTGTGTTTGTTTTGGGTTTTTGAGTATGAAAAGTTTAACTTTATGTCAAATCAAGGTGTAGGAGTGAATTATGTTGTATTAATATATTAAAGTGTAAGGAGAGAGAATTGATTGTATTGGAAGGTGTGATAGTAGGTTTATAGATGTTGTAAAGGTGGTTTTTCAAAACTTGTTTTTAAAATCCCGAAGTAGAACCGGTTTAGAATTTTAAAAACCAAAACCAGGTTTTCAAATTTCTTGTCCAGATAGCATGACATATCTTAAGTCTATTCCAAATCTTAAATATTTCTGTGTATTCTGAATTGGTATATATATGAGAATTACCAATCTGAAGCATGAGTTTTGATGATTATTTACGTTTTTAATAGCACGTTGAAGATCATCATCTGTATTCGCTGAACTATATGCACTGGGGAGATCCAAAGATTTGGTACGGAATACCTGGAACCCGTGCTTCTTCATTGGAGAATGCAATGAAGAAACACTTGCCGGATCTATTTGAAGAACAACCTGATCTGCTAAATGAATTGGTAAGTAAAATTTGATAAAAAAGCTGCAACATTACTCTGTATATTGTTTGCGTCTTATATGAATAATTCTGATGCAAACTTTATACAAATCCTATTCTGTGAGCTACTAGGTATTTGTTATCTTCGTTCTTAATTATCTACTACGTGTCAAGTTGTAATGAGGAATTATTGCGTTAAAAGATGGCTTAATTGCCGCTAAAATCACCACCTTTTCGCTATTTCCATCTAATTTAAACTTCGAGTTTTTGAAAATAAAACCTTAAAAAATTGCATTTTGAACTTCCGGCAGTTTGACCCTTACCCGTTTCTGATGTGTCATTCTACTTGGATACAATTTAAATCCCAAATGATGTCATTCACCCTAAACTACCCAAACGGGCAAAGGTCAATCTGTCCAGAAGGTCGAATTGCACTTTTTTTTTTTGTAATCGAGGTTCTATTTGCTAAAACCCAAAAGTTTAAATTAAGTTGCAGTTTGCGAAAATATGGTGATTTTATCAGCAATTAAGCCTTAAGAGGTTGCTCATGATTCCTTCTTTTTCTTCTTCTCCATCTTCTTTGTTTTGTTTAAGTCTAAAATCAAGTACGTCTCTTATGATATTTGTAACAGGTAACTCAGTTATCACCATCAGTTCTAAAATCAGAAGGTGTCCCCGTTTCTCGAGTTGTTCAGAATTGTGGAGAGTTTGTTCTTACGTTCCCAAGGGCTTACCATGCTGGATTCAACAGTGGTTTTAATTGTGCTGAGGCAGTAAATGTGGCACCAGTGGATTGGCTAAAACATGGACAAAATGCTGTTGAACTCTATAGTACACAGGTTCGCAAGACATCAATATCACACGATAAGTTGCTTTTGGCTGCAGCTGGGAATGCTGTCCAGGCACTTTGTGAGATCTCCATTCTTAAAAAACAAAGTCCTGACAATTTGAGATGGAAAAGCTTCTGTGGAAAAGACGGGGTGCTCACTCAAGCTATTAAGGTAAAAATATATATGTGTATACATTTACTTTGAGTGTGCGTGTGTGTTTGCATAAACATTCTTGTCAGCACAGATGCATCAACCATAAAAGGAATTACATTATACATGCATAGGGGCATCCATGTTGTGTGAATATGTGTGCAACAAATGTAAGTAATTTTTTATAGGGTTAAATGCATAAAAAATCATGACGTTTTTAAAAAAATTTCAATTACAACCTTTTTTTTAAAAATCTACAATGTGATTGCAATTATATCATATGACCATTTTTTCGAAACTTATGCTGACGTGGCAGCCATTCTTTTTTTAAATTGCAAATAAATTCACGACCTTTTGCTATTGTTTCTCTCAACTTTTTTTTTCGGCAATTTCATATACTGCCACATTACCAGGAAAATAGTTATCTGACAGAATTGCAACAATTAGAAAGGTCGTATATCAAATTGGAAATTTTAAAACATATGTTGTAATTAAGAAAAATGAAAACATCATTTTTTTATTTTGCAATTAACCATTTTTTATATTTAGGTTACACATAATCGAAGTTCATTGTTGCTGTTCTTTACTGCCACGTTACCACGAAAATAGTCATGTGATAAAATTGCAACAATTTGAATGGTCGCCATATATCGAATTGGAAACTTTAAAAACATTGTAATTGAAAAAACATGAAAAAGTCTTTATTTATTTTGCAATTGACCATTTTTATATTTAGGTTACACATAATCAAAGTTCATCGTTGCTGTTCTTTTTTCTCAAATTTCAGAGCAGGGTTTCTAAAGAGGAGAAAAGAATGCAGTATCTCCCTGGGATTGAGCGCATTCAGAAGATGGAAAATGATTTTGATCTAAATGCAGAGAGGGAATGCTTTTCTTGCTTTTATGATTTACATCTCGCTGCTGTTTGTTGCAATTGCTCCCGCGATAAGTTTTCATGTCTTAAACATGCAAAAACCCTTTGTTCCTGTGACCCGGATAACAAACACGTCCTTCTCCGCTACACCATTGATGAGTTAAACACATTGGTTAAAGCATTAGAAGAGTGTGCGGATGCTCTAAAAGATTGGGCATTCAAGAATCGAGTGGGTACTTTAGGTATAAAGAATCTAGGCGATGATATTCTTCCCGATCGTAGTAAATTATTAGGTGTTGATCTCTTACCTTCAGATGCTCCATCAAACCCATCAATGAAAATTGAGAACATGGAAGATTCAATCTATGATGTTCCAGATTCTGAACGAAGGATCAACATTTGTGTAGAACCCGTAAATTATGGGACTCCCGTTTATGGAAAATTATGGTGCAACAAGGATGCCATATTCCCCAAAGGTATGTATAATTTTAATACTCATAAATAGCGATTCTTTGAGAAATTTTCTTAAGATTGTTTATTATGTTGTATATAGGATATAAAAGCCGTGTGATGTTCTTTAACATCTGCAATCCACATATCATGAGTAGCTATACATCGGAAATCATGGACGGTGGTCTCCTAGGTCCCTTGTTCAAGGTAATTGCCTTATTTGCCGCACTATTTTATTAAGATATGCTGCAATTCTTAGTTTTCACTTTCTTCCATGATGTTATTGTTTTCAGATACCATAGTAGCAACTGCATGCAATTAGAGTATAAAGGGGTAATTGTCGCAAAAATCACGACTTTTGGCTTAATTACATTTTTACTAAATTTTGGACATCTGAATTGCAATTGAGACACTGGCAGTTTTTAGGCCCTATCAAAATATACAAACAACATTGTTTGGCCTGCTGACTTGTGCAAAAAAAGAAAATCACGACATTTGACTTAACTGCATTTTCTTTTGGATAATTGCAACAAAAAAAATTCATGAATTTAACGATGTTGTTTGTATATCAGGCAGGGCCCAAACTGCCAGCGCCTCAATTGCAATTGAAATGTCAATGTTGTGATTTTTTGTTTTTGCAATTATACAAAAGTTTGGTTAAAAATGCAATTAAGTCAAAGTCATGATTTTTGCGGTAATTATGCTAAGTTTAAATTGCAAATTGTATGTATTACCTTTTTTTATGTCAATGGGATAGGATGCTTAAATGTCTCGGGAAGAAGAAAGATCACTGTGAAATATAAACTTGAAAAATAAACCTTAAGAGAACATGTTGTGACTTGAAAGAATTGATATCAGGTTAGTTTGGAAGATCATCCAGACGAAAGCTTTGTGCATATGTCGATTGAGGAATCCTGGGAGATGGTGAGACAGAGACTTAATCAAGAGATAATAACACTAAATCGTACGGGGAAAAATGGAGTTTCTCCATTGCAGCCTTATAGTAGCATCAACGGGCTTGAAATGTTTGGTTTTCTCTCTCCGTCCATTATTCAGGTTGACCTAATTTCTCTTCTCGTTTTCTGCATCTACAAACAGTTTTATGCTTCTATATATATCATTGGTTAATGGGCAAACTGGTGTGCATTTTAAAAAAGGTATTAGTTGTTTTATAAAAAAAGTATTAGTTGTGCACCAGTTGCACCGTGCACCCAAGTGTTACTCTACTTAATGTCATTTGATTCATTAAGAAATACTAACGAGTGTAGAGTACATTCATTCATTCATTCAGGCAATTGAGGCGCTGGATCCTCTTCACAAATGCAAGGAATACTGGGAAAACAAGCTCGTGATAAAGAAGTCATCGAGTTCGGGCAATAGTTTAGCAGCTGAAAAGAATTCTTCGGAGACAAGGTCGTCGGATGCAGCAGCTGGGGAAATAGCAGATAGTTTTGAAACTGATATAGGCGATGATGAAACACAATTTGTTTTTAGAAGACTGTTGAGAAAGGCTAGCCGGGAGGAGATGGAATTAATGGAAAGGATATTGTGCAATGGACCAGGAAGCCCTTTGTGGAGAGTGGCTGTTGAAACGCTGAGAGGCGAGATTCAAAGAGACAATAAATGAGACTAATATAGAATAGAATCAACCTTTGCTTTTATAAGGTAGTAAGTGTTTTTTTTTTTTTTGGCATTTCTCATTCTTTATAACATTGGCAATGGCGGGCATAAAGTAGGGGAGGCTGTGACTGTGAAGCACAGAGCAGGCAGATGACATGTAGTAGTATATCACATTTTGTTTTGACCCTAACCATAGAAAAAAATTATAATGATTAAACTCATGATCTAAGTTATTATGTCTCGATCATTTTGATGGTACTATAGTAGTATTAATTTAATACTCATAATGATTGTTGTACGTGCTTTCGTCGGGTTGACTCGGATGTGGACTATTTGTTAGCACGAGACAAACATGTATTATGATCGGGGTTTATTACGTGTTTAGGGAGTATTTATGATGATCTTGATGATCTTAATGAAGAACAAAGCAAGAACAAAGATGTAGCTTCTTGGAGAAGCTAAAAGCTTGAGAGCTTGAGAGTGTTTATTGCTTGGGTTGGGGTGATTTGGTGGAATTGTGTAACCTGTCTTTACAAATGAGCCTTTTAGGCATTATATAGTGGTTTTTGGGGGCTGCCCGCCCTTTACACGTGGCACGCCCTCATTGGACCTGTCTTCTGCCCGAAAAGGTGATTTGATGGCGCATTTAATGCTAAACCGCCTCCGGTGGTCGTCCTCACCAAGATGCCGAGGAGCTGGGCCACGGTGGTCGTTGGAGGACCTGATCATCTAGGAAAGTGGTCGCCCAGACCTTCGAGGTGTGTGGTCGCCACGCTCCATGCTGTCTCCCAAGGCTTCAACACTTAGACTTCTCTAGATAAAATAGGCGCGTGCTCGCCACACATTTGGGCGAGCAGCTAACTAAAACATGTGCTCGCCAACATCTTTGAGCGAGCACTTAAACATATTAAATACATTTATTCTATTACATTTTCTTGGTCTTGTTGACTAGTCGTCGCACGACTTTGTTGACTAGTCCTCGCCACGTAAGCTGGTGACTAGGATTGACTTGTCAAAGATTGACTTCTTTGACTAGGTATAACATTTGCCTCCTGGTCGCCTTTCTTCGTATTCGTAGAATGGTAAGGCGAGCAGTCTGATCGTCTTCTTGGAAGGTGGATTTGTCTTCGACAAACAAATCCATTTTGAAATCTTGATGACGTAAGTTGGAGGCGGTCGCCTCGTTTCCTACGCCGAGCACGCTTTTCGAAGCGACTTTAATGATGATTGATGTGACATGTGTCAGGCGCGTGATCGGCGCCCGAAATTTGAAATGCACGCGTGGGGCGCGTGCCGACCTCAAAGGTCGCGCCTGGGGGCCACTTTCCGAACTCGATTTCGGAAATGACCCCAAATTTTTGGGGAAATTACGATTTTGACCCCGTTTTTTGCAAATTGGTCCCTGAACACTCTTGCCTATAAATAGGGCCTTTACCTTCTTCACAACACTTTTACCTCTGCAAATTTTCGATTCTCTTCCTCAAGCTTCCTTCCAAGCTTTTTCTTCAAGCTTTTCCGGCGACAGTTGGGGTGGTTTTCGATCGACAAAAAAGGTAAACAACTCACATTTCTTTCTTTAAAACTTCTTTCTCCCCCATTTCTTAAGAAAAAATGGAGGTTGGTGGTGGCTCCGGTGGTGGTCCACCGCCGTTGGTTGGTGGCTCCGAAAGCTCCGGCGACGGAGATCGTCTGGCCTTGGCCTTGGCGGAGAGGGCAGCCTCTTCGGACTCTAGGATCCTCTCCCCCGAACCCATAAGTGTTGGAGTCCGCAATGTCGGAAAGGCAGTGGTCGTCGACGTCGACGAGATCGACGAATCCGATAGGGATGATGCCGGCAATGATGCCGAGGAGGGTGATGCCGAGGAGGATAGTAGTGAAACTGATTCAGACCTGCGCGACCAAGGTTTGGATCGAGGGGTGGGCGAACAGATAGAAACTGCCCAAGTCGAGGAGACCTTGACGAGAAGTCTTCGCGAGGATTTCGAGGAGGTTGTTCAATATGCGGCGAGCATAAAAGACATCTTGAGTGGTAGGGATAATTTGGACGGCGACGAGGTCTCGAGGGAGGCCTACTATAAATATTTCTGCGATTACCTTCCTCGAGAGGTTCCTCGCCCGCATCGAGAAGCTTTCCAAACAATGTATGAAGCAAGTAAGTATGCGAGCAAAGTCTCCTTGGCCCAATTAGAAAATTCACGGAAGAAGTATCAACTGCCGGCCGACGTCTGTTTCTTTGTTCCTCGCCAAGATGAGAGGGCCGACCAGCCGCCAGAAGGGATGGTCGCCGTCAACATTGGCATGATGGAGGCAGGGCTGAGGTTCCCCCTACACCCCCGGTATCTCAAATTTCTTACACTTTTTAGGGGTGGCCCCTTCTCAAATTTTGCCGAACGGTTGGTCGAACCTGATCGGAATTCTTACACTGTTCGGCTTGGTGGCGGCCGAGAATGGATGTCGGAACACATGGCTTAGCCCGAAAGAGATTAACTATCTCCTTCAGGCGGCCGAGGCCGGAGAGAAGGTAGGCCATGGATATTATTACGTAAGAGGCCGTGATAATTTTAAATTGGTCGAAGGGGTCCCCAATAAGATTCGAGATTGGAAGACCAACTGGTGGTGGGTAGCCGGGGACTGGAAAAGTCCGGTGAGGCCGGATGGATCCTCTGCTCGCATTCCCATCGAGACTGAATATCAAAGAATTCGTGGTAAGTCTTTTTATTTCTGCTCGTTCTTGTCTATACTGAATAACTCCTCGCTTTTGTAGGTGAAACTGCTCGCAAGAAGACCGCCGAGCACCGTCTCACGCCCCTCTTCCAATATCACGTCTGCTGCGTTCTTAATCGTCGCTACCTGGAGAGGTCCTGCCGCTTTCTGAACAGGGAGTGTATGCGCGAGCGAGCAGGTCTCAGAGTACCTCCTCATCACTTCACTCGAGAGTTCCCTCCAGGTATTAACATATTTCTAAGTTTTTTGAAATTGCTCTTCGTAAACACTAACTCCTCGTTTTTCTTTCTTAGTAGTGGTTCCAGAAAGAGTTGTCACTTATCTTCCTCCAACCGTCGAAGTTGATTGCATAACATCGAGCAGGATGCTTCAACAAGCAAGATTGCTCCGCGAGCGCAAGATCGTTGATGGCTCTGGCAAAAAGAGAAAAGGGGCGGAGACCTCGGGGGCTCCACCCAAGAAAGTTGCTAAACCAACCCGAGGGGGTTCTTCTCGCCCACCTGCTACCGAGCAGAGGGCCGAGCCAGTTGGCGAACAGAGGATCTCGCCGAGGAGATCTCCAACGTGGGGTAACTCGCCTCCCCCCGCACAGGTCATATCCCCTCCTCGCAGAAGCACTCGGTCGCGAGAGACTGCTGCGAGCTCGTCGGCCGAGCAGAGGGCCCAAGGGGACAACACACTTCTCGGCTGGGATGCCGCAAGGGTTGCCAAGTAAGTTTACTATCAATAAGATTTTGGAAAATTTTCAAGTACCTTTTTCTAATTTTTTCCTTCTTTATTAGGGTTGCCGACTACCGGTTCGTCGAACCTTTCAACGAGAACCTCCTCGACTTCTACCGGTCGCGGGATCCGGCCGACAAAGAGCCTCTGAATCCGATCGCACTCAGGGCCGTGAAGAACCTGCCTCGATCGTTGACGACCACTCTGGTCGACGAGGTAAACAATCACAACTCCTTGGAGAATGCGCGCCTGGTCGCCATTGATCTGAGCCGGACAGCTTACACTATGGAGAAACTCGTCTGCCAGATCGCTGAGGGTCGCACGGTTAGCGAAGACAGGAGTGCGAAGCTCGCCCAAATGGCCAAGGCTAAAGCCGTCGTCGAGAGGCAGCTGGTCGCTTCTGAGGAGAAGGTGGTCGACCTTGAGACAAAGTTGGTCGATGTCGAGGCAAAGTTGGCCGATTTTGAGGCCCAACTTGAGATGGTTCGGAAGAAAGATCAAGAACATCTCCAAGAGATCGAACGTCTCCGTTCTCGCCTCAAGACTGCCGAGGACGAGGTAAACATTCTTACCAATAAGTCTATAACTGCTGAGGAAGAGTTGGCCACTCTTCGTCAAGAGCTGGTCGCCATGACAGATGAGCGAGATGAAATCAATGAGCTCACTGGGGGCGTGGCCATTTTATCGGTGGCGCTTACTGCCCACGGGCTCATTCATACGCTTAAAGAAATTCATCCGGAAGTGGACGTAATTTCGCTCTGCGGGTTTTTAGACGACCTCCTTATGAAGGAAAAACCTCAACCGGAGTCAGAACTCCCCCTGCTCCCTCTGATGAAATTGGGACTCCAGTTCCCTCGACTCTTGGGTGTTCCGGTACTTTTCGGGGACCCTCCACAAGTCTCCCCAACTCAACAGGGCGAGCAGAGTGCTCTTGCCGAGGTGGAGGTTGTGAACGAGGAGGAAGTTGCCGGCGAGAAGGATGCTACTGCCGAGGGGAATGCTGCAGAGACTTAGTTTCTCTTTTATTTTCTTTTATTTTGTTTTTAGGACTGCTCGGCCACTAAGGCATCTTTTGTAATTTCAGCCTTTAAGGCTTTTCAATGAATGAAACTTTTTGCTTATATGATGTGTTTGGTTATCTTGAGTGATCGTCCTCGTCACTGCTTTTTGATTCATGTTATGATTATTTTTTGCAAGCATTTTTTAATAAGTACTTGTCTTTTGAAATTTCTTTTATTGCGAGCATCTTTGCGGAAGAGTGCTCGTCTTTTGCCTTGCGAGCATCTTTAAGAAAGAGTGCTCGTCTTTTGCCTTGTGAGCATCTTTAAGAAAGAGTGCTCGTCTTTTGCCTTGCGAGCATCTTTAAGAAAGAGTGCTCGTCTTTTAGGGTTAATCATTCGTCGGTTGAACTCTTTTTGTTTGATAGGTAGTGATCGTCGTCGCCACTACCTTGCGAGCATCTTTAAGAAAGAGTGCTCGTCTTTCTTTTGCGAGCATCTTTAAGAAAGAGTGCTCGTCTTTTAGGGTTAACCATTCGTCGGTTGAACTCTTTTTGTTTGATAGGTAGTGATCGTCGTCGCCACTACCTTGCGAGCATCTTTAAGAAAGAGTGCTCGTCTTTTGTTTCCTAGATGGCTACGCAGAGCCTTTTCTAAAATTTAAAGCTTATCTAACACTTGATGGAAATTTAAAACTTTGCTCTGTATTGAAATGATGACTAGATACAAACTATACAAATATAAAGAAATTAAAAACTTACTGATAATACTTCTTCAGCTTGACCGCATTCCATGGGTACTTGCTCGGCTTGCCCTCGAGATCTTCTAGCTCGTACGATCCGTTCAGGAGTGTGCGCGTTATTCGGTACGGACCCTCCCAAGTCGGGCCAAGTATGCCAATGGACTGTTCAGTCGCCCTCCGATGTACGAGCTGGCCGATAGTGAATTGGCGAGCACGTACTTTGGTGTTGTAGTAGCGTTTTGACCTTTGCTTGTAGACCACGTTCTTCTCGTCCGCTGTTAGCCTTCGCTCTTCTAGGAAGTCCAAATCGGAGAGCTGTGCATCGTTATTCAACTGCTCGTCATAATTTGCCACTCGAAAAGTTGGGACCTGCCCCTCTGCTGGTATGACAGCTTCGGTTTCGAACGCGAGCGCGAACGGAGTTTCACCAGTATAATTCCTCGTGGTCGTCCGATATGCCCACAGAACCATGTGCAGTTCGTCCGCCCATTTGCCCTTCAATCCATCTAGCTTAGCTTTCAAGGTGTGCTTGATGATTTTGTTGATCGCCTCTACTTGACCATTTGATTGTGGATGATAGGGTGTTGAAAAAAGTTTCTTGATGTTCCACTCTGAGCAGAAATCCAGCATGTCTTGACTTGTGAACTGACGTCCGTTGTCGGTCACTATTGTTTGTGGTAGGCCGAACCTGCAAATTATGTTTTTCCAAATGAAGCTTGTCATCTAAGCCGTTGTGATGGTCTTTAGTGCCTTTGCTTCTGTCCACTTGGTGAAGTAATCGACTGCTACGACTACGAAAGTTACCCCCCCGACGCCAGGCGGGAAAGGTTCGATGATGTCGATGCCCCATTTCGCGAAGGGCCAAGAGCTGTAGACGGAGATGAGCTCGTTTGGAGGTGAGTGAATGACGGGAGCAAAAGCTTGACATCTCTTGCATGCCTGGGCGTAATGAATTGCATCCTTCTTCAGTGTTGGCCAAAAGTAGTGTTGGGATATGAATCCTAGACAAGTCCTAAATGATGAATAAAAGATGAAGTTTTGATAAGCCAAAAGTAGTATGAATATTTTCTAAGTGTTGACTAATCTAGTCTAGTTGAGTTAAGTCATCTTGTACAAGACCAGTAGAGTTCACATAAGTTCACATGAAAAGATAAGTACAGTTTATAAGTACTTCATATGTGTTTACAGTATTTGGTTAAGTTTGTTACTGAGCTATTTAAATGTTGTATAGAGCTCATGATCTTTTATATGTAATAGATTAGTTTTATTGTATAGTTTATAAGTTGACTAAGCTTGTATTATGAAAGCTTAAAGTAATGTAATAGTCTTGATAGGTTTAGTATAGTCTACTGATTGAACAAGGAAGACCGGACAAGAAGAGTTGAAATCTACTACTCAAGACAGATGGACTACAAGACAAGTACATACAAGTCTACTCAAGACAAGTCAACATGAAGATAGTTAGAAGCGCGTGAAAAGATAAGGATAGAAGTTAGTTATGGAATAACTAATTCGTAACAGAAACGCGTGGATTGATAAGACGATTCAGTTGAAGATAGTTATCAAGAAAAGTTGGTTACAACTAACTAAGTTCTTGATGTTTGAAGTTTATAAATACTTCATGATGGTGATCATTTGGAGACCACTGTTACTGCAACTACGCATACTGAAATATTGATTACTGAAGCGTACTGAAGATATATTGAAGATTACTCTCAGAGTTTGATTGAAGATTCAGAAAGAAGCCAGAAGACAAGTGAAGAATTCAAAAGGCTACTACTGAATAAGTGTTTAGTTTTTGTTGTTATTTTTCAAGGTGCTAGATACTTGTAAAATTTCTAGTTAGATCATAGACATATCTGGAGGTATAGTCTGTTGAAGATCTAAGTCTTCTTCTTGAGACTTAAAAGACAGGAATATACACTTGTACTCGATTGGAAGAGTTTAGTGGAAACATCACAACTGGGTTTGTGAGAGTGGATGTAGACAAGTTGTCGAACTACTATAAATCTTTGTGTGTTGTTTACTTTACTGTTTTAATTGTTTAATTGCTTAACTGTTTAAACTGCTACTAAGATTAACAAGTTGAGTATTCATAAGAACAGAGTTCTCGAATTTTGAAGTTGAGTATAAACTTGAATTGGGCTCATTGTTAATTTCGTATTTCCGCATATTGTATTCTGATATTTCGATAGAATTTTGAAAAGTCTATTCACCCCCCCCTATAGACATTTTCACTAGCTTACTCGTTATTAACTCAACTTTGGGGACCTACAAGTAGCCTTGCCTCATGATCTTTAAAGCGAGCGCTTGCCCCCTGTATGATTTCCACATGATCCATCGTGGATTTCGTGCATGACGATCTTCGCTTCGTCTTCTCCGAGGCATTTCAATAAAGGCATTGAAAAACTCCGTTTGTACAGCTGGTCGCCAATAATTGTGTACCTTGTGGACCAGAGCTGCAATCTGGTTGCTTTCACTTTATCTGCCGGGAGCTCGCTGGTCTTGATGTACCTGGTGATCGGCGACCTCTAGTCCTCGTCGCTGGTCGCTTCAACCTGCAAAATTTGACCTCTGTTCACCGATGGGGAAGAAATTTTAGTGATGGTCGCTTCTGAAAATATTGCCTCCCCCTCTGAAGTGGCCAGCCGAGCTAACGCATCTGCTTGCGTATTCTCCTCCCTAGGGATTTTCTCGATGTGGAATTGATCAAATTGCTCGAGTAATCCTTTCACTAGGTCTTGGTATTTTATCATTTGATCGCCGCGAGCCTCGTAGTCGCCCGTAATTTGACATACAACTAGCTGAGAGTCAGAAATTTTTTTCAGTTTTCTGGCGCCCACGGCCATAGCCATCTTGATTCCTGCAACCAGAGCCTCGTACTCTGCTTCGTTGTTGGTTACCCGATACTCGAACTCGATCGCCGAAGCAAACGTCTGTCCGGTTGGGTTGGTGAGGACGATTCCTGCCCCTGCTTTGGTGCTCGTCGACGAGCCATCGACGAACAGTGTCCAAGGAAGTTCGATTCCCTCGTCCAATTTCTCCGGGAAAGTGAGCTCTACAATGAATTCTGCCAGCACTTGTCACTTGATTGCCGTTCTGGGTGCGTAGGTGAGCCCAAATTGCCTGATTTCCACCGACCATTTCAAAAGTCTTCCAGTGGTATCCGGACGATGCAGTGCTCGTCGGAGAGGAAAAGTTGTGAGGACGACCACCTCGTGGTCGAACAGGTATTGCCTTAATTTTCTGACGCTCATGACCAGTGCGTACGCCAATTTTTCCATTGGAGTGTATCTCAACTCCGCATCTCTTAGTGATTGACTTACGTAGTAGATAGGCAGATGTGTGCTCCCCTCAGCTCGGACGAGCACTGAACTGATCGCACAGTCAGTGGCCGCCAAGTATAGATACAAAATTTCGCCGGGGACTGGCTTAGATAGGACCTTCGGATCCGATAGATATTCCTTCAATTTCTCGAAAGCTTTCTCACACTCATCGGTCCACTCGAACTTTCCTTTTTTCAAAGCGTCGAAAAAAGGTTTGCAACGATCGCCCGTTCGTGCAATAAATCTGTTCAGCGATGCAAGGCATCCTGTCAACCTCTGTACCTCTTTCACGTTCCTTGGGCTTTTCATATTAATGACTGCTTGAATTTTACTCGGATTTGCCTCGATGCCCCGTTGGCTAACCAAGTGCCCCAGAAATTTTCCTGAGCTAACTCCAAAACTGCATTTCTTTGGATTTAACTTCATGTTGTACTCTTTTAGGATATCGAATGTCATGGCAAGGTGGTGTAGGTGATCCTCTTTCCGCAAGCTTTTGACAACGATGTCGTCGATATAGACCTCCACCATCTTGCCGATGTGTTTTTCAAACATCTTGTTTACCAGTCTTTGGTATGTTGCCCCTGCGTTTTTCAAACCGAAAGGCATTCTCTTCCAGCTGTACATGTCGAGCGCCGTCATGAAAGCCGTATGCCGCTGGTCGTCGGGATGCATTGCAATCTGATGGTACCCTGCGAAAGCGTCCATGAAAGTTAACATCTCGTGCCCCGCTGTATTGTCTACTAGGTGATCAATGTGGGGCATTTGAAAGTGATCTTTTGGACAGGCGTCGTTTAGATCTGTGAAGTCTATACACAATCTCCACGACCCGGTCGTTTTTCTGACGAGCACTGGATTTGCCAACCACTCGGGATCAGTTCCAGTTTTTTCGATTAATTTGTTGTCGATCAATTTTTCGATTTCGACCGCCAAAGCCGCACTTTTATCAGGCCCAAATTTTCTTCGTTTTTGGGTGATGGGTCTCCTTGCTGGATCAATATTCAATCTGTGGCAGGCATGATTCGTGGGAATGCCCACCATATCCTCGTGCGACCAGGCGAATGCACCGATGTTTTCTTTAAAAAATGCGACCATGTCTGACCGCAATTGTTCTGGTAAATTCGAACCAATGAATACCTCGAGTTCTGGACGAGCTTCGTTTAAGTGAATGGTTTCAAGGTCCTCCACTGAAGTTGCCCGTTCTTTAGGCTCCTTCCAACGAGGACCCTCGATTCCGAACTCTGGCTCAAAGCCTAACCTAGGCTCCAGATCTAGAATGTTTTCTGGAAACTGGTCGTCGGGGAGCTGGTCGCCCGAATCTGTCTGCTCGTCGATTTCCATTGGGGTGTGGTCGTCCACTTCCATGGAGGCGTGCTCGTTCGCCTCCACTTGGTGGTCGTCGGAACTACGACTGCACTCCCCAACTTCAATCTTTCGGTACTTGCTAGGAAGACCCTCCAAGTAGTTCACTTGTTCTTTTTGTGTTTGACACTCAATATACTTTCCAACCATAGTACTTTCCTTAGAATGACGCTTTGCAAAACGGACGAGACACTCCCTCGCCCGCGTCTGATCGCCCTTGACGATTATAACTCCCGCCGGGGTTGGAAATTTTACACAGTAGTAATAAGTAGAAACGGCCGCCTTGAACTCGTTGAAGAAAGGTCGGCCGAGGAACACATTGTAGGACGATGGCATGTCGATGATCAAGAAGTCGAGCTGCCGAGCATGGTGCATTTCTGGCTCTTTCGACGATGCCAGCTCCAGAGACAGTCTGATTTTCCCAATGGGAAGGTTGCGTGTGTCCCCGAAACCTACGATTATATCATCGCAAGGCTCGATGTAATCTGCATATCCACCGAGAGCATCCAAAGTATGCTTGAAAAGGATGTTGGTGTATGCCCCAGTGTCGACCATCATGCGATGGACGTTGGTTCCCATAATTTTTCCAGATATGACCAAAGCGTCATTGTTTGGGTGCACCACGCCGTTCAGGTCGTCGTCCGAGAAAAGGACTTGATGAGAAAGAGGCTTCTCGGCAGCCGGAGCGACGCACACCAGATGCACGTTGTTAAGTGCTCGCATGTCACTCTGTTGTCGTCGAACAGACAGAGCTTTCCCGGACTGAGTTCCCCCTAAAGGGCCTTCTATCACCAAACAGGCTCCGCCCACGTTGTCGACGTCGCCTCCTGGATTATGTGGCATGGGAGGAGTCAGTTTGGGACGATTCAATTGTTGGCGCAGGTCGTCGCTGTCGTCGCGACGTTTCTTCCCCCTGTTATCGCCACTTCCGAGGGGCTTGATGAACTGGGCGAGCTTGCCCTCATTGTATAGCTTAAAAAGATTTCTCACCAAGTCCCGGCACCCATTAGTGTGGTGGCCGATGGAGTTGTGGTAGTCACAGAATTTACTACCATCGAGGTTGTCATCACTTGTATGCATTGGCTTGGCATGGGGAAGCAGATTCTTTCCCCTGACTGCATTGAAAATGCCCCTAGGATCAAGAGAGAGAGATTCTCTGAACTGGATGATCTCTGGGGACTCCTCGAAAGGCCTGAAGTTCGCTGGGCGAGCACTGCCAGCTTGAGTGGTCGCCTTCTTGGGCTGGGACGACTCCCTAGTGTTTATATTTTTCTTGGGCCAGACCCTCTTGGACGCCTCAGGCTGCTCGTTAGCCTTGGCGGCGTCCATGATTTCCTCCATTTGAATGAAGTTCCCAGATGATGTGCCAAAATTTGCACGAGAGGATTACGTGTCCTCCGAATTGGATGTCCCACTCTTCGAACACGTACAATCACTCCAAGTATGCTGCCTTTCCTCCAAATCTTCAAGAACCTGCAAAGAACACACCGGAGGGGGGTCCGGTGTGGACACTCCGATGCCTAAGTCAGTATAGGGCTTATCAATACCTTCCAAGGATCTCAAGATCCTTGATGTATCAGAATAGTTCTCAAAGAATCTCAGAAAAGTCTTTCGTATTTAGTATATCAAGTTTGTAGTATATGAGTGTCTAACCTGGAAATCTCTTCGAATTTACCTATTTATAGAGATACTTTATGGAGAGGAAGTCAAGCCTTCCTCTTATTTCGGAGCTGCCCGTGAGACTCGGCCCTGCTGAGTGGACCAAATCCTCCCTTCTCTCCACTTCCTGAAGACTCGGCAGCACTCTATCTTAGTGGACTTAGTTCCCTAAGATAAAGGAGGATAAGGTCTTCCTTTTATCAAGTCTGGACCGGAAATGGCGGAAGTTCCCTACATCTATGGTTCATAACTGCTCGTTAAGACTGCTTCTTTCTGATGCTCCTCTCCAGACGGAGTTCCCTCCAGAGAGACCTCTAGAGGGGATTTCTTATCCAGAGAGTATTAGATAATCCACTCCTTCCACTTTGATCTCATCTTTTATACACGTGTCGACTCCTTATTAGGTGACATTTTTAGGCCGCATCACCAGCCCTCGTGCGGAAATCTGCATAAGAAACTGGGAAAGTAAGATGGATAGATTCCCAGAGCTTGGAACCTATCCTCAGGCCGGAAACAGCTGAGATCAGCTTTGTCTCATCGTTTACGGCCTCCCCATCGATCACCAGCCTATCAAAGCGCTCGATGAAGTCCTTGCCCGATTCATTCAGGGACTAGCGAACGTTTGCCAAACGTTGCTTTGAGGCTGGGCGAGCAGCAATAGACCCGTAGTAGGTCAGAAAGTATTGTCCCAGCTCAAGGAATGAGGTGATAGATCCGGCACTCAAAGTTGTGTACCAACGATGAGCCCGGTCTCCCAAGGTTAGGGAGAAGTTTCTGCATTGGGTGGCGTCTGTTGCCCCGATTGAGGCCATGTAGTTGGAGTACTTGGACAAGTGTACTCTGGGTTCGGACATTCCGTCATATGCCGCCATGGAGGGCATCTGAATCTTCCTTTGGATGGGGGCGGTAAGGATTGCAACACTTAGTGGAGGTGCGGGCAGAGTGATTGGTGGAGTGGTCCCTTGCTTCGAGGCGACCACCTCTGCTCGCAGAGCGTCCATCTCCAGCTTCATCAATTTTTGGGTTTCGAGGAACTGGGCGATTTGCCCCTCCTCGGCAGCCTGTGCTCGGAGGACGACGACCTCGTCGCGTCGGCTCCCTTGGGATGCGGCCGAGCGATCATCATGACGTGATCGCCTAGGGGAATGCCTGTCAGAATGGTGGTTGCGATAACTCTTCGCCGGAGCTCGCGAGCCCTGCCCCGGCCCTACTCGATTGAGAGCTGAGACTCTGTCGCCCTGATCTCTCCTGTCAGCGCGCTCTGTGGTCGGCCCTCCCTGGTCGGCCATCCACGTTGAAAGCCACTCGGCGAGGAGCCCTTCCATCTTTATCATCCATTCGGTTGAAAACCGAATTTCGGTGTCGCGAGTCTCCCGTGTGGCTATTGTGGGAGTGCTCGGCAGCTTTATCCTTTCCTTTGTCTTGGGGGCGAATAGAGTTGGAGTGATAGGAACGGTCGTCCTCCTCATTCCCCTTGGCTTTGCGAGCTTTGTCAAAGGACTGGTCTTTGGCCTTCTCCAGCTCTTCCTTCTCATTCTGCCTCCTCTTCTCCATGAGGTAGTCAGAGAGATCTTTCAAATGTTGGGGATCATTCAGAATGTCCCCCATGTTCAAGTTGGCGAAAGAATTTACCGGTCGCACTGGAGGGGGTTCGTTCCCTCTGGGCGGTAAGATTCCGTCATGTGGAATATGCTGAGACATCGTTTAAAGAGTGTCTCCTGGGGATTATTACAAGTATACGACTGTTCTTAAGCTTTCGACGCTTAAAAACGAAAGATTAGAGTTCTTACGCAGAAGAACGTGCTATTACAACTACTTACTAGCAAAGTAACAACAACTAAAACTTGAAAACAAGATTACACGGAGATCAAACTCCAAAATATGTCTCGAATATCGCAAATATTCAAGAACACGAAGAACACGAAAATACGTAAATAAAACTTTAAACGGTGGAACTACCGATTAAAACCTGAAAAACGGAGTTTGCTAACCGATCGCTCGATGATCGGACGAAACTGAGATGATGAACACTTAAAAGGACCCCTCCTTCTAGCGCCAAATGTTGTACGTGCTTTCGTTGGGTTGACTCGGATGTGGACTATTTGTTAGCACGAGACAAACATGTATTATGATCGGGGTTTATTACGTGTTTAGGGAGTATTTATGATGATCTTAATGAAGAACAAAGCAAGAACAAAGATGAAGCTTCTTGGAGAAGCTAAAAGCTTGAGAGCTTGGGAGTGTTTATTGCTTGGGTTGGGGTGATTTGGTGGAATTGTGTAACCTGTCTTTACAAATGAGCCTTTTAGGCATTATATAGTGGTTTTTGGGGGCTGCCCGTCCTTTACACGTGGCACGCCCTCATTGGACCTGTCTTCTGCCCGAAAAGGTGATTTGATGGCGCATTTAATGCTAAACCGCCTCCGGTGGTCGTCCTCGCCAAGATGCTGAGGAGCTGGGCAACGGTGGTCGCTGGAGGACCTGATCATCTAGGAAAGTGGTCGCCCAGACCTTCGAGGTGTGTGGTCGCCACGCTCCATGCTGTCTCCCAAGGCTTCAACACTTAGACTTCTCTAGCTAAAATAGGCGCGTGCTCGCCACACATTTGGGCGAGCAGCTAACTAAAACATGTGCTCGCCAACATCTTTGAGCGAGCACTTAAACATATTAAATACATTTATTCTATTACATTTTCTTGGTCTTGTTGACTAGTCGTCGCACGACTTTGTTGACTAGTCCTCGCCACGTAAGCTGGTGACTAGGATTGACTTGTCAAAGATTGACTTCTTTGACTAGGTATAACAATGATGTTAATTATTTATGCAACATCCTGAAATGATGGTTATATTGAAGTTGCATTACTAGATGAGTTATTAAGCAAAAAACAAGAATGACATTAGAAGTCCCAACTAATCAAATTGCGCACAGTGTGAGGAAACCCCAGGGTGCGACTCCCCTCTGATAATTCCGGTAAATAACTTGATACGCAGCAGTGGTTGGATACGAATACATGCATTGATAGGGAGGCTATGCAGACTTGTTGAAATATGATATGAGTAAAACTTACGACAGAGCTGTTTCTGCATGAACGGGTTGATCATGAAGTGTGTTTCAACGGGTGACCAGGTGATGAAAAGTTAAGAAGCTGATCGGGCATTGGAATTAGGTGAGGACATGGCCATGGGAGTCACGTTACTGAAAATATGGTTTCAACCGCCTGCTGCTTCTTTATTTGTAGACCTTCAGGTGGTGGAAATTGACAAATGCCACGCAAAGACCAAAACTTTTGGAACATGTGAATAATTGAGGTAGAAAGTTGTAAGAAGAAGAAAGGTAATGAATTTCATTATTTAAGTAAATGAAAAACTTAATAAATACTACTATGAATAAATCTAGATATAAATATGATAGATAAATTAAAATTATATATTTAATTTTGAAAAATTCACATTTAAATTAAAAAAGTTAAAATATATTTTCTAAATATATAAAAAAGTTACAACTCAACCTTTTTTTTAATTACAAAATCCACACCTGGCGTGGTTATATATTATTTAAAAATTAAAAATACAGTTACAATATGTATTGTACTGATGATCGAGTACCTGATCATGAGTTAGGTCGTGATGGTACTGGTGGCCATCGGTACAGTACGTCTACTCGGATACCATCAACACCCTCACCATCGTCTTCGTCATTAATCCATCTTCATACACCGAGGTTCGAGGTTGGCGGGCCCTTACCGTTGCGTTTACATCGAGCTTTGCAATGTATGGATACTTATGTACAAGTTACGATGCATGAAAGGGTTTTTAGAGTTGAGTCTCGGTTGTTGGACAATATGTCAACTATTACTAGTGGTAGCAGCTTCACACAAATTTTAATTTTAATTAAATTAATTATGAATTGTTTTTTTTAGCAAAAATGCAGATAGGTATATTAATTTCGATGATGACGTCTGGAGGGCACTATAAGCCTACTATGATCAGGAAAAGAGTGACCAACATCGGAGGAACCACTCAATTAATGTCAGAGCAAGAGGGTGACAAAATGGGTCAAGCTCGCTGGGTTGGTCTGCCCCGTCTAAAAATTGGAGGGTTAACGTTGGCTGAGTAAATATAAGCCCATTTAGGAGCGAGTCGCGTGCTTATGTGGAGCGCACTGGCCCACTATTTTTTTAGGTTGAATGAAGAAAAGTATGTTGTAACTAAAAATTCATGAATTCAATTCACCATTGAATCAAGTTACAAAATCACAAAATATTATACTTCCTTCGGTCCATAATAACTTTCACACTTTTTTTTTTCGAGACTTCACACAATAACTTTCACACCCTCAAAATGAAAATTCATTGATAAACTCCACCCTTAAAATATCTAAACTTTTACACCAAAAAGTTGTTACTTTTGCGCCCCGCACGCACACAAGTCAACTCATTTATTTATTTTATACATAAAAGTTTATAAAATTACCCTTCAAAACCATAATAATTATTACAATTTCTTAATATGTGTGTCCACCAACATATAAAAGTGATTATGAGACGGAGGGAGAACTAAACAAAATTGAGATTTGAGGGTGTGATTACACACCATTAATGCCGCCCACGTATTTACATGACTTCGAGAGACTTGATAATTAATGTAGATTTTAAAGAAAATTCAACTTTCTCTTTATAAATCCAAAATTATGAGTTGTTTGAGAGAAAGTGTGTGGTGAGATGTGTAATCGCAAATTACTATATGCTACTGTTAATTGAGTTGATTTGTCAATTAAGCTTTCGTTGACTATTACATATTGGTTTTGCCCTTTTGACAATAGAGATTTGTATCAAAGTGGATTGATTTGTCAATTAAATAAAAAACTATATTTGAGGTCTACTTTCTTTTTATAACAAATTAAATTATATATTCACATCAACTGGGCGAATTTAATCAATGATTATTCAAAATTATTTGTATTTTTTTTAGTAATATATGTAAAAAAGTAAAAAATAAATATATAATTGAAAAGACCGTAGACTAGTCCGCACGCTGTGAATTGAGTTGAGTATTTTTCAACCCATTCCCACTATAGACCGATCCACTAAAGCTCACCAAATGATGGGTGTATCATGTATGTGAGTTATGGATCGACCTACCCCGTCGACCCATTCTAATAGCTCTAGGTGAAGCAAGGAGGGCAACTGGCTATGCTCTCGATATGGTAAGTAATTTTTTTTTTTATATATTATTATATTTTATGCATTTTCACTCTCGATTATTAATTTTATTTTTCTTTTACTTTTGAGGGATAAAATATTAGTTTGTTCCATTGCAAACATAGTGACTCCTGTTTATTTGAGAGTAAGGAAGTATTACAGTTGAATTTATCAAGTTGCATATCATTATTTATTACTCTAGTTCATAAGTACGTTGTTTATTTATTTTTTCCACATTAACAGAAAAAAAAAAAAAAAAAAAGTAGATAGAAGTATATAAAAAAAAGTAATAAAACACCCAATGAAAAAAATGTGCAACTTTGATGAATGCATTATATACATTGAGATGGATATGAAAGATTAAATTAATGAACATGCATGTAGTAATGAAATTGTATTGACTAGAATTATTTAGCAATTAAAGCTTCCCAAAAATTGAAGAATGGCATGCACTAAAACTCATTAATCATCACTAATCCAAACTAACTACAAAATCAAACATTAATCCTGCAGAAGCAAACCTACCCTGTTGGCTCATTTTGATAGCTCTAGGTGAAACAAGGAGAGCAACTGACTAATATGGTAAGTAATTAATTTTTTTTTATATTATTATATATTTTCTGCATTTAATTTCATTATTTTCATTTTTGATTATTAATTTTTTTTTTTTGAAATAATATTATTTTTCCTTTACTTTTGAGAAATAAAATATTAGGGGTCACACTTGCGTACCCCCTAGTGCACCGTACCCTCTAATTTTAATTTTAATTTTTAATTTATATTTTATGTGCACCCATTAATTTAATGAGTTCACCCCTAAATTATATTTTTACTATAGTTATCTGCACCCACTCATTTTATGAGTTCACCCCAAATCATTTCTTTTTTACAACAATTATCTACACCCGCTCATTTTATGAGTTCGCCCCCAAATTATTTTTTTACCACAGTTATTTCCACCCCGCTCATTTTATGAGTTTACCCCCAAATATTTTTTTACTACAGTTATATGCACCTGCTCATTTTATGAGTTCACCCCCAAATCATATTTATACTACAGTTATCTGCACCCGCTCATTTTATGAGTTCACCCCAAATCATTTATTTTTTACAACGGTTCTCTACACCCGCTAATTTTATAAGTTCACCCCTAATTTTTTTTACCACAATTCTCTGCACCCACTCATTTTATGAGTTCACCCCCAATTTTTTTTTTTAAATAATTACATTTAAAATACTATATTATCTTTTTATTAATTTACACAAAATATAATAATAAAATCAACCATAATTTATACATTTACAATATGTAGTCGAGTCATTGTCGAGTTACCGTCGATTCACCACTAAATCACCCATATTTTAGAAAAAGAAAATCATAAAAACATAATTTAAAAAATCTATCAAAATAAGACACAAATCTCAATTTTTTTTTCTTTTTAATTTTTCTTCCCATTTTCAGTTTTTATTCAAAAAAATTTATTTCTTCATTTTTTTTCATTAGTATTTTTTAAAATTTTAATACAAAATAATATTATATGTATGATTTTATTATACTCAATAATACAATAAGTAATAATCAGTAATACACTAATACCATTAAAAATAATTAGTACTCCAATATCTTATACAATAACAAATAATTACACATATCTAATTATATTAAATAATACTAAAATCAATTATTAGTAATACCACGAATAGTAATCGGTAATACCATTAATATTAATCAATAAAATTTTATACAATAACAAATAATTCCACACATCCAATTGTATTCAATAATACCAAAAACAATTATCAGTAATACAATGAACAGTAATTAGTAATATCATGAACATTGATCAGTAATATCTTATACAATAATAAATAATTCCACAAATCTAATTATATTAAGTAATACCATAATCAATAATATGTAATACCATAAAAAATAATAATAATCAGTAATGTCTTAAACAATAATAAATAATTTCACACAATCAGTAATACCACAAACAATAACTAGTAATACCACAATTAATAATTAATAATATCGTAATCAGTAATCATTAATTTTAATTCATTTGTATATTAATAGTAATACTACAATCAATAAATAGTAATACCAGTACCAATAACTAATAGTACCATAAAAAAAAATGTGGATGGAGTGCAAATCGGGGTGTACTGAAGAAAATAGGGGGTGCACATTACCAAACCCAATTGAAGGGAACCCTAGTCCAATGGGAGGGCACCCTAGGTCAGCAGTCGTCGTTTGAGATTTCATCAACAAGGTCACCGGCTTTGAGTGTCGGCCGGTTAGAGATCCATCGACAACATACTCACATTCCTCCGTCGGGCTGCCGTCAGCCGGAGGAAGAGGATGCACAGTAGCATGATGAAGAAGACGGACAAAGCAATATAGCTTCGATTTAGGCAGAGATGAACGACGAGAGAGAGGCGACGTCGATCCGAGTGTTGCAGGCGAGAGCCATTGATGCCGAAGAAGCTCCTGGATCGCGAACACAAGGGAGATTGATCGAAGCAGTCGCGTTGGTGGTCGAAATGAGAAGAGAATTTCGGCCGCCATGGATCGTTGCCGAGATGGAAGATGATGTCGATTGTCATGGAAGTGAAGAATCGCGATTGCGATTCGAATATGGGTCTTGGGCTTCAGCGGCCGGGACGGAAGCGCCGCCGTCAAGGGGGTGGTCGGGCATGGTGGTGGTTGGGTCACCCGCCGATCGGCATGAATTTTCGGCAGGTCCTTTACTCATCAAATTAAAATTGAAATTCAAGTGCACTGCCGATCGACTATAATAAAATCATGCCTATAATATTATATTGTATTAAAATTTAAAAAATACACATGCAAAAAGTGTAAAAGAAATGTAGGAAAATTTAAAGTAAAAAAGGAAAAGGAAAAAAAAATGAAGAAATAAAAAATTTGGAAAAAAAAAATTAAAAATGGAAAAACAGTAGGGGAAAGGAAAATTAAAAAGTAAAAAATCGAGATTTATGGCTAATTTCGATTTTTTTTATTAATTATATTTTTACGATTTTTTTAAAAAATATGGATGACTTGGTGGTGAATCGATTTTTTAGAGTTTATTTTATTATATTTTGTGTACATTAATAAAAGGATAATATATTCTTTGTGATTATTTTTCTAAAAATATTTTGGGGTGAACTCATAAAATGTGCGAGTGCAGATAATCGTGGTAAAACAATAATATGTGGGTGAACTCATAAAATGAGCGGGTATAGATAACTGTGGTAAAAAATAATTTGGGGGTGAACTCATAAAATGAGCGGGTGTAGATAACTGTTGTAAAAATATGATTAGAAGGTGAACTCATTAAATTAGTGGGTGCAGATAAAATATAAAAAAAAATCGAAATTGAAATTAGGGGGGTGCAAATCATTATTGGGTGAACTAAAAAAATTTGTGGGTGCAAGTTTATTGAGGGTGAACTGAGTAAACAGATGGGTGTGTGACTGGAATCTGAGGCTCAATCCCAAGGAAGGCCCAATAGCTGGAAAGTCATAGATAGGGGGCATGGTGCATCCAATTGTATACAAGTATTTGCCAAATATTAGTTTGTTCCATTGCAAACATAGAGACTCCTGTTTATTTGAGAGTAAGGAAGAAGTATTACAGTTGAATTTATTAAGTTTTATCATTATTTATTGCTCTAGTTAGAAAGTTGTTTATTTACTTTTTCCACATGGATTACAAAATATAACAGAAAAAAAAAATAGATAGAAGTATATAAAACACCCAATGGTCTAGTACTTTCGATGAATGCATTATATAATATGCATACATTGAGATGGATATGAAAGATTAAATTAATGAACATGCATGTAATGAAATTGTATTGACTAGAATCATTTAGCAAAGTTTCCCAAAAATTGAAGAATGGCATGCACTAAAACTCATTAATCATCACTAATCCAAACTACACTACAAATCCTGCAGAAGCAAACCTTTCAAAACCCAAAAACAAGTACTCTAATTACGAGAATAACACTACTCCAAAACACATTCCCCTGCAGCTCCGGTGCGCCGGACCTCACGCTCACGATCGTTCCCTCCGGAAACACTGGATTCTCCCTCTTCCGCCCGTTTTCCGGCGGCCTCGAAATAATGCTAGCCCCGCCGTAAGCTGCGGCGGCGCCGCCATAGGAGGAGTAATCGAGAACGTTGTTGATGCCATGAACGGCAAAAGCGGCGTTCGAAAAGATATCGGCCTGCGTAATTTTGGAGCCGTCGACGGTGAAATTGGAGGCGGAGTTGTTGGTGATGACGATGAATTTCGAAGGGAGGAGAGTTGGGATTCGAGTGTCCACGGCGAAGTGCTGGAGATCAGAGAACGTGAGGCGGCGTGGGGTCACGTGGTACGGAATCAGAAAAGGGTCGAACGAAATTCCGGCGTCGCTGACGGAGGCAGAGTGGGCGGCGGCGTCGTCGCTGGGGATGAACAGGGTGGCGGTCAGTGGGAAGGCGGAGGAGTCGGCGGAGGAAAGTAAGCTGGCCCAGCCACCGAAGTCGCCGGCGCCGATGAGTGCGTCGATGATGTTCTTGAGCTGGTCTTCTTGAATGTCCGTCGTCGGTGGATCCTGGATGGCGGAGAGTGGTGGCGGATCCTGGGTGAAGGAGAGTGGTGGCGGTGGCAGAGGGGTTGCGGCCGGAGAGTGTAGTGGTTGTTGAGAGGTGGCGGTTATGACAGTTAGTAGTAGGAGAAGGCTGACGAAGAAGTTCATTGGCATTGCCATCGCAATCAAAATTGGGACTTCCCTTCTTGCGTACCTCTGCACAGATTACACACACCTATTTATACGTATATATATATATATGTTACTTGGACTGAGATTCTTGAATTTCATTGAGAGATCCCTAACTAATCATTTGTTTTCGTTTTTTATATTGTTGAAATGTGTCGTTTAAAAAAATTAATCCAATTTAAATAGGAACAACAATTCCTAACCCAGGGCGTTTGAAATGTCCCACCCTGTTGGTCCTACTTTTCTAGAGTTGCACCAAACGGCTGGGGTGATAATTTGCGTCACAACTCTAAAACACAACACGTACTCATCAAGTATATTTGCAGGTATGTGTCTTATTAAGATTCAATGTCAAATGTCTAATACACGTATTTTCATCCCTGTCAATGAAGTCGAAATCACAACCTGAATTGCCACACCTATAATGCAAGTGCCTCTTTTAATTGAACCTCACTGCTAGATAGGAGGAGTATACAAGATCTAAAAGAACATTTAAATTTGTACATTTATAACAAAAATGAATATTTCTCCAAAGGCTAAGTTCTCATTACTACACAGTCTATTATCAGAGTGCCCTCAAAAAAAGCATCCATCCACCGACCAAAAAAAAAACTCATCCTAGGGAACTATCATACACCGTTCCAAGAAAACGAGTAACCATCAACTATGGTTTCTTCGAACTTGAAATTTTCAGTACATCAGATTTCTTTGTCCAGTACTGTTGAAACCTCTGTTTTGCATACTCCATGTAGTCGAAATCTATTTTGTTAACATTCTCCTGCAATTATAACAACGAAAGAGTAAATCAACACCAAATTTGTTCTACTTTAGGACTGAATGACATGAGAACAGCATGGTAGTGACTAAATTCGTGATGCTTAGAATACTGAAAGAGAAAGAATACAAATTTTGAGTAAAATACCGAGATTATTCCCCACAGCACCCAAACAAGGTGGCTCGCAAGTGTATACTTCTCCACTTCGTCAAGTAGTTGCTTCAACTCTGAGTCACTAGGTTGCTTTCCTGCATCAAAGTTCTGATATTTTAAACATACGAGAGAATACTTCGGATATTTCCAACAAATGTCAACGCTACTTCAATTATCCACTCTGTTATAGGTCTCTCAAATTATAGAAAATGGGGTGAAAATAATTCAATCACAGAAAGAGAAAATCTTCCACAAGCAATACCAACTCTAAAATTTATGGAAATTTAACAATTAGTACCAGAAGCACTTAGGTAGGTACGCAAGAACCGTTGACGCTCCTCCAAACCTGGGTAACGAAAACAAAAACTAATTACACATATCCAATTACTAAAATACGAGCTGAAAAGTGATTGAAGCCAAGAGCACAACCCCTTACCTGGATATTTACTATAGTCTAAGACATGTGGAGTATCAGTATGATAGTCTGCTGCCATCTCGCAAAAATGATTGGCAATGTCATATGCCACGTGGTTGTAGCTAGCGTATTCATAATCCTAGAAACAAACAGTGAGAGCTTAGATTAGATCATAAGACTGCGTATGTAGCTTGTTGGATAATAAAGATATTCTAAATACCTTAAATCAGTGGAAGAATTAATATACTAGTCTGATTTCCTTTTTACACGAACACTGGAACTTGATTCCGTAGTCAAATACAATAGTAATTGTATTTTGATATTCACAATGTTAACTGCTAGTGATAATAATTTCTCAGAACTCTTTTCTGTATTTCTCTTGTGATCGAGGAAGTGAAATGTGAGAACCAACCGATGAAAACTGCAGAACTGATTTTCTAAATCAGTTTCTGTACATTTCACTTTCTCGATCACGAGAGAAATACAAAAAAGAGTTCTGAGAAATTATCATCACTGGCACTTAACATTGTGAATATCGAAATACAATTACTATTGTATTTGAATACGGAATCACGGATAGGGAATCAAGCTCCAGTGTTCGTGTACGAGGAAATCAGACTAGTATGTTAATTCTTCCACTGATTTAAGGTATGTAGAATATCTTTATTATCCAACAAAGCCCAAGCTCATAATTCTTGTATAAATAAGATGCGAACTAAATTTTCTTAATATCTTCAGGATAAATCTTGCTTATATGTGAATCTTATAGTCTTAGTCCTCCTGTTCCCATTTCCCCATTTCTAGTTCCATTTTCAAGCTACCACACATTAATTGAGTGAGCCTCCCTAGATAAACGAGTGGAACAGAGTAGAAAAGTTAAGGATAAAGGTTTTATTGCCATGTAGAACAATATATGTCCTAACTGAATTAAGTTAGTTCATCTTTATAATTTCAAAATATTAGAACTGATGAACCAAATTAAAGAACTATATCCATGAAATTCCAATTAGGTAATATCCTCACAAACCATCACATATGAAAATGCCAAATGGAAATATAAAAAAACATGTGGTACAAGGAGAGGGAAGATGCTGCAACACAAACACATATGGACACAGGCTACCAATGGCTACACGCAACTGAAGAACACAGGTTCAGAATTATGAAGGCTAACATATTTCATACCTAGGTATTGGAGCTCTTAACTTGATTTAACATATAAGACTGACCTGATTGAATTGAACACAGGACAAATAATGAGCAGAGTTTGATACTCACAATCATGGTTATCAATTTGGTTTCTTCATCCATCATTATGTTACCATACTGTAAATCATTGTGGCAGAATCCTACAAGCTGAAGACCAGTAGAGAAATTCTTTTCCAGTGCAGATATTTCAGCTTCCAACGCATCCAAGCGAAACTCCTTAGTTTGGTTCGGTGAACATAACCGTTTAGCTTCAATAAGCCATTTGCTGAAACATTATGACATATAATTAGGAAACCAGACTTTCCTGGAAACATAATTCTATACCGTATAAAGAAAGCATTAGAGAGCAGTGTACCGCAGTCTATCCCAGAGGACAATTTTCTTAGGCCCAGGCATATTCAGTTTGTGGAATTCATTCATTTTAGTCGCTATAATACCAGAAATCTCAGGATCCCGCAAATCAGCCGCTGTAAGTGTCTAGTGTGGGAATCAAAGGCAGTTTGTTAATAGACAGGCTACATTCAATGGCTTCTAAAATTCTCATAAACTACAGCAACTACATCAGCATTCTATTAAAATCAGCCAAACATGTTCATCTTAAAAATCAATAGTCAGTGTAGCTTTTACGACAGAATTGCACTAAAACAGGACAAACCAGAAAGAACTAAGCTAAAACGCAACAACCACACCGTCACACAGCGAGATAAAATATACTGTAGAAGGTTAAAAAAAAAAAGGTGTACCCGAGCACGAATAAACTCCTCGATGCGGCCATTAGAGAAGCGTCCTAGCAAGCGAGGTCCCTGGCCTTGCTTGGACATGAACTCAAACGTACGGATCTCATTTTCACGATCAAAAAATACATCAACTCCGGCACCATATATCCTGACCAACACTTTCCTGGATTTCGGAAGCGACTCGTCAGTGTTGGGATTGGTAAGCCATTTGATTTGATTAACCTCATTAGTCATGGCTCCCTTGAGCGGAATAACCTGAAGCGCCTCCGGATCGACGATGTCGCTCCATTCCGCCGCCATTTTGACGAGAATCTTCTTCGCGTCATCAGGAAGGCAAGATTTGTTAGAGGCTTTCACGGAGGAGCCCATGGAGAATTGAATTGGAGAAGAATTGATTGAATTGAAAGGAATTTGAAAAGAAAAAAAGAGTAATCGAGAATTCGGCCTTTTGAGTTGGGATTGGGAAGAAGAAGAGTGGTAGAGCTTCGGAATCGGTATTTGTATTGATGACAGATGGCGCCGTTTAACCGGGAAGCGGTTGGAGCACGTGAGTTTCACGTGATACTGGCATCTCAACCTTTGCATATTTTTAGTAGTAGTAATTTATTAGTAATTTATGGCAATGGCGGTTACGCTGATTACTGAATTTTCTCGCCATATCATTGCCGTAATGGTTTTTTTTTTTATTACAAGTTAAATATCCCATCCCTTTTTTCCCCTCCCCATGACTCGAACCCAGAACCTGTGGCCTAGGTAGTGGTGCTCTAACCACTTGAGCTCCCACTTTGTCATATCATTGCCGTAATGGTGGGTTTCAAAAAAAAGTGAAAATTAGGACGGCATTCACACTGATGGTCAAAGTCAAACTGGTTGGGGATTAGCTTAGGACAGCCAACAACTAATCCAATTTAGGTTGATTTCGATTAATATCTTTGCAAAGGACATTGACTTGCTAATTTATATAAATACATGTATATATTTCTCTTTTAAAAACAAATGGACTTTTAATTAATTTCTACATCAAATGGCATTGTTCCATACTCTACCCACATTTCCTCCTTTACTTTAGTATTAAATTATTTATTATCAATTTTATTCTTAATTAATAAAAGTAATTAAAACTTGACAAATTTTGAAGTATGAAATTTCAAAGGATTGACAGCTAAACTTGACTACATTTATTAATTTTTCTTAATTTGTGTGTAAAGTTAAATATGTCTAGTTTTGTGGGATGGAGTATAAAATAAACTAAGAATAATATTTATTCAAATACAAGCACCAGTATGGCAGTATCCAATGGAAATATTTTAGAAATATATGTCGACTACTTCTAAGTTAATCATGGAGTATTATTATAAATTTATAATCACCCATTCGAAAATATGAACAGAGAAGTGAAAAACAGATTAAAGTTTGATGATCTTTTAAATATCAGTAAACTATGTAATATCCCCTTCCTCCGTTCTAAAATGGTGGTTTCATTTCATTTTTTATACTCCTATAAATTAATAAAACATCATTTATTATACATAAAATATTAAATTAAATATAAATATAATTTTGAAATTGAAAAACTCCTTTTTCTCTTCCACAATACAATAATTTAAACATTCATTAAATGGTGATAGTTTTTGAATTATACTCACTCTCATTTTTAAAAAAATGAGACTATATTTTAAAACAAATAAAATGAAATTACGAGACCATCACTTTGAGTCGAGACGGAGGAAGTATGCATTATAATTCCTATTTCAGACTCCAACAAAAAAAAGTCATAGTAATTAGACTCGAAAATTTCTCTCATAATCTCTGCTCAAATTTGATATTGAATTCCCAACAAAATTCAGGTGAAATTTTCACTCCCAAAGTGTCAAGGCCTTTCTTTATTTATAATAATACTAATAATAATAAAATAACCGGCATATTGTTTAAAATCAGATATAATATCACACCTTACCCCCATCAACTAATTTTCTAGTTGGCTCTCTTTTGAACATAAGCAAAGATTGTTGTTCATGCCGTTAGACGCCAAATGAAGTGTTATGATAAAATAAGATAATGGAGCTAACAAGATGATGGGAATTATGTAACTCCTAATTATCACTTAAACTTCGTCATGTTAAATTATTGGCTAACTCTCACATGGAGTCGATTACTTGCACCCTAGTTGATCAGTCAATTTTTTTTTTTTTTTTTGACAATTTTTTTTTCTTAAAAGTGTGAGTCAATATAATTGAAAAGTGTAACACGAAATGTGTAAGTCATTATAACTAAAAAAATGCAAAACAATTTTTATTAAAAAGTACAAGTCAGTATAACCACTATTAATGAAAATTGTAAGTTATTATAACTGAAAAGTGCAATACATTCTTTTACTGAAAAGTGCAACACAATGTTATTAAAATGTGTATGTCAGTATCACGTTTTTTTATTAAATGTAAGTTATTATAACTGAAAAGTGCAACACGGTATTAATGAAAAGTGTAACACATCTTTTATTAAAATGTAACTTGTTATAACTGAAAAGTACAACACAATTTTTTACTGAAAAGTGAAACACAATATTTATTAAAAATTTAAGTTATTATAACTAAAAAGTGCTAACACAATATTATTGAAAAATGTAAAAAATGTAAGTTCTTATAACTAAAAAGTGCAATACAATATTCTTACTGAAAAACACAATATTATTAAAAAGTGTAAGTTAGTACTATCACATTTTTTAATGAAAAGTGTAAATTATTATAAAAGTGCAAGTTAATATTACTGAAAAGTGTAATACATTTTTTAATGAAAAGTGTAAGTCACTATAATTAAAAAGTGCAACACAATTTTAATGAAAAGTGTAAGACACTACAACTGAAAAGTGCAACATCAAATCTACACAAAACCTGGTCAACTCAAGTTTTAATATAATTGAAAAGTTAACACTGAAAATATTATTAAAAATTGTAAGTCACTACAATTAAAAAGTGCAACACCGACCTACTCTAAATTATTAACACATGTTAATGTAGTGTATACCGATCGAAGATTCATTACTTAAAACACAAACATATTCTTTTGTCGTGAGAGCAGTGGAGTGGTCGCGTGGTCACGGAAGGCTCCCAAAATTTTAAGGGAAAAACACACACACACACACAATATTAACAACTAACATCTTATTTTGAGTTCAATATTAAAGTGTAACTCATCAAAATTAGACTCGATCCCTTATTACATTATACTAGATATATAGCACTTCACTTGGTACAATGAATACCACTTGTATCATTTCAAGTAGGAGAATGAAAAGAGAAATCATCAACTGCAGAAAGACATAACATGTCTAATTTTGTGTGCAGAGAGACACCTATGATGAAGAAGAGTTGGACGCAAAAATATAATCTTCGAGGAGTTGTTCGATAGTCTTCCGTGATGTAACTTTGTCAACCTCGAACACTCTCATCTCGCCTTTCAGACCTGCACAAACAACAACCTCGATAATCTTGCAGATACGAAGACAACAAAGAATGGTTTTAAAACAACGTGAGATATCATTCGGATGATGATATGAAGAACACACTGACCTGATTGATGTACAACTTTGAGAGGAAGCCGATGATGGGTTTCACTTGAATCCAGGAAGAGTAGCAGATTCTTCATAAGTTGAGAAGATTCGGCAGACATAAGAATTTCCCTCTATTTGCATCACCAAAGAAAGAAGAAAAAATGATCGGTAATGTCAATGTTCTTATTGCAATTGGATGGTTATAGATAATATGTTGTATCTTATAGAGACAGCATTGCAAAAAAATATCTCATGGTGCAAAATTTAGTTATAAAATCAAGATTCTGTATTTCTGTAGAATGTCTAATAGCTATGTGATGCTGAAGATTATCGTACGTGAAATATCAGGGATAAGTGTTGGATTCATACGGATTGATTACAAGGATGATAAGGAATGTCGAAATGCATAACAGTCCTAACCTTGAATTTCTTCTGAGAATTATAATAACCAGAAACAACCAACAATAGGTCAAGTGCTTCCAGTTCTGCATTTCAGAACAGAAGTAAATGTTAGATGCTTATATGCTTAAACCACATAACAAACAGAAGACAAGATATTCTAGATGTATCTCACAAGATTACAAAATAATGGAGCCCAAGTAATTTCATCTGTTTCTTTTGTACGTGTGTGTATATGTTGATGTTGGCACAGAAAAAACAGTAGGGGACCTATTGCTAAAACCTGGCAAAAAGGAAATATTTTTTGTAATTTAATTACTTTGAAAGTGTATGATTTCTTGAATTGAAGCTGAATCATGAGACAACAGTTGTGCAATCGACATCCCAATTGAACTCATCCCGATACTGGGTATCTTTGATCTCAAACTGGTAGTATTTGGTTTACCTGTTTCATAAAAAAATCAGAACCAATGTGAATGCTTGACAGTAGAAGCCAGTCAAATATGGCCAATTTTGTGTTCTTCAGAAAATTAAGACAGTAGAAGGATAGCCATGATCAGAGCACTAAATGTAAGATTCTCATCAATAATTGAATAATAAAATATGAATGATATTAATAAGACATAGAATTAGAATATCTGAAGCAATTAACAAGTTAAAAGAGATAGCATTTCAAAAACCTGATATGGCCCATTTCTTGAATTCCTTCTGCAAAATATCTTTCACTTTAGGGTTTGATGAAGAAGAGGTTTTGTACTTCACTGACCGAAAAGGAAAATGAAAAGTTAACTCCAATAATGATGAACTGATTAAAAAAGATTATATGTCTCACATATTTGGTGAAGTCCATTGAATCCAAATCGACCAGCTCCATTAATTAACAAGGTGGCCATGTATTTATCTTTCGTGGTGCAATGTGTGCTTGATAGATTTCCGCTATCCATAAGGATGCCTGCTAACTGCCAATTGGAGAAAATAATGAGAAGCATAAAATTTTATGTGATAAAAGACCAATAAGTCCAAAGCAAAAGCATACGCCACAGTTTTCAGTTAATAAAGTATCTCTAATAAGCTATAGATTAATTGTATAATGAGTTCAAGATTCATATAAGATGCAGAAAAGTTTATTGTACATCTTTACTGTTTCCTTCTTGCACATGTGAATGAGAGGCAATCCGACCATTTTCTTATTGAGAGAAAGAATAAGCATAAAAAATCAGAGGCCTTACTTTTCATGCATCATATAAATTATGGAAACACAGTATAGAATTGCATTGAACAAAGTGAGTGCATCAACAAATCAAATAAGGACAAATGGCAGTTGAGAGTTGAGGACTCAGTACCAGAAGTCTACTGAATCCTTGCCCAGCCAATATCTCAGGTGAACCATTTGCAAACTTTTCAGCAATTATAGTACAGCATGATACTTCCTGAAATGGAAAATAGGTAGCATATTTATCAACTCATGAATATATATCAGACTGTACACAAAAAACAGAATATGTTAACATATGCATAACATATAGACATAAAGCATGATAATTTGGAACCATAAAAAAATTGGGATAAACCTTTGTGCAATGGAACACTTCGACTATTGCCTCTCTGAGTGTCTGTTCCAATAAGAAGGGTATGTTTGTCATTAACTTGGCAGAAAAACCAGCAAGTTGAAAGTGTAAAGGGCTTTACCTCTTGTTCAGATGGGGTCTTATCACAATTGATCAAGACCAGTTTGAGACAGCCAAACAGATTATAATAAGATAGGTCAATCTGGTAAATTGTCATAGGCAGGAAAAATTATATTAGAGCTACAAACTACCAGATAAGTTGGATTACATTCATGATAGACCAATTTGTAGAGAAGCCCGCTTTAATTATGATCAAATGAAAATGATAGAAAGGGCTAGTCCCAAAAGTACCTCATCAATAAAAATTAAGGATGAGAGATCAATATGGCATGAATCAAGTAGCCAGTGAACATCAGCATGTGAATCTAAATCAGCCCTCTTCATGTTGATTACAGGTACAGTACAAAATTGCTTGCTCTTTAGAGTCTCGTAAAGATAAAATGCATACATGATGGATGATGCCACAGATCCCACATCTGCATAGTGTATGTTAGGTTTCCAAGTACACTTTGAAATTAGTCAGTTATTGCTATTGCTGGTTTACATAAGAAAAACAAAGCAATAATATTCGAGCTTTTCATTTTATGGATCCTTGAACAAATTACAGTAAAGAAACAACATAGATATATTTTCAAATTTATTGTAGTTCATTCTTATAGTTTGCAAGTGTTCTTTTAAACTGGAAAACCAATGCAGACAGCCAGGAATTTCAAAAGAAATGGTATCTTCTCCATCTTCTAATACACACATGTGTGCTCCACACTTGTTCACAGTTATACTTGAAATTTAAATTTACTAAGGAAACTGGTGAAAGTGTAAGCCCTGATAGAGGAAATTGCATAAGAAATTAATGCTCTGGATTCCGGGAAAACCAAACCACTTAAAACTATTGTCGTGCAACCAAAATTTTCATCACTCTGTTAGGCGGGGAAGAAAACGAAAGCAACTGAACCGAACATAATGCAATCAAAGAATTATTTCTTTTAGCAAACAAATGCATAATCAAGTTAGATGACACATGTACTAAGCAGTTTGAAAGAGAATACAAAGGGTGGAGTCATTTACATTTAGTATGCAGTACATTAAACTCCCTTATGACTCCAATCTCTTGCTTCAATACAGGAAAAGTAGTTGTGTGAGCATGTATTATTATATTAATCGGAGATTGATGCAAACACAACACATTGCTAAATGTAAAAAAGATTTTACAAAACATTTACTATATAATGTCTTAACAAATAAGAGACTGGTAATTCTTTCTAAAATTATATGAATTTTGTTAGAGTGGGGATTCCTCAAACGTTTGGCACATAAATACTGAATATATGTATCAACTTGTCAGACTAGCAAAGTAGTCACACTGTAGTTCTACGTCTCTCTTCAATCAGTTACTTTTGTCAAGAATTAACAGTTAAAAGTAAACTTCTGAATATGACATATACAGATTAGAAATCATCAAGCAATTTTAGAAAGATTTCGCAAGCACGATTAAAAGGAATTACCAGCAACATCTGGCCCAATTACTGCATGCAAGAACTTCCCAGGAACACCAGCATTAATCTCAGCCCTCCTAGCCTTCAGGTACATGTTTAGCTTGTAAATACCTTCACAAGATTGAGTAACTTCCATTTGTTGTGAAGCCCCATAATAAAAGAATGCTGCCGAATGAGGAAGAGGAATATCAGAAATATCTGTCTGCCTTGTACTAACATAATGTGATGATTGGATTGTGGGTCCCATGAAGCCACCTTGACCTTCCTTTTCTTCCCCGGAATCTGGACTACAATCTGTTGATGGTTCGTTCAGATCATGGAAGTTCGTATCAAGATCAGAGTGAACAACTAATAGTGGTGAGGAAGTCTTAGACCACCTCCCTGATAATGACAGGACAATAGGTTCAAGAACAATATCAAAGGGTGAGTCTTTTGGACTAAGAGATGCTTCTTCAGTTCTATTAATACTTATGTTTCTGGATCCTCGGGTTCCAATATCTGAAACTGATCGAAACTTGCTTTTCCTTGCCAACTTTTCTTGAAGGCCAATAGCACTGCCCTTCTTCATAACTGCTATTTCATCTCTTCGCATTCCAGCGAAGAATGGGTCATCACGCGTACGAACGTATAGTTCCTGCAGTATAGGCGGAATACAAACAATTAGATGAAACCACCATCTTGAAGGGGTCATATCATTTTTTTGGCATATATCAAATTAAGATGCACAGGAAATGTCCCCATTTGGTACACTATTATTTTGTTCATAAGAGAAGTAGCAGATGGAGAGTTAGACCCAAGAAAGTAAAGGAGGAAAAGTTATCTCTTACAATGATGGTAGGATCTGCAGTCATATTCTTAGGGGAAGCAAGGCTCATTAGGACAACATAGTCCTGTGACATATGATAATTGAATTCGTAGGAGGCACTTGGTTCAGAATTCTTTTATAGGAATAAGTGGTGGTTAATGAGAATGAAAGATTTTATCAATCGTATGGGGTAAGAGACTCAAAATAAGTTAATCATTACCCCATGTTGATTAGTTACCTCCCCTCATATAATGGATTCTCCTCAATCATTACACTATTCCTCGACCAACAATCAATTTTTTGTCCCTAATTATTCCAAGATAAGAGCAAAACTCTAACAATGTAACCATCATTTTCATTGTAATTCACTATTCAATGATTCTCATTACCATTTCCACTGGAGAATTTGAACCAAGCGCCCGCTTAGTTGATGCATACAATTCAGTAACAGCTATCAGATGGTTTGCGTTTAACCAAACAAGTCACGTTTGTATCAAGAAAAAGTAATGGAAAAATGGAGGAAGAGATGGATAGATACAGGAAGCTTGAGCAGATTATACCAAAGCTTTTTCAAGGGAACCCCTCAAAATTACTTGGCCTAGAAAGAAATGGAAGAAAAAGGCAACCAAGGCCTAGAAAGAAATGGAAGAAAAAGGCAACCAAGGCCTAGAAAGAAATGGAAGAAAAAGGCAACCAACATACAAACCGAGTTCACAAAGAGTAACTTAATTTCCCACCACCAATCAACAACAACAACAATAACAATCTAGGTTTTTAGTCCACTATTTGCGGTCGACTATGTGAATCATATCTCGCCATCATTTTCGATTTAGACACATGTTTATATATAAGTGTAATACATCTTTTTTTAATAGTTTGTATCCAATTCCTTTCTATTTAGGCCTTTCCCAGTTTCCCTTCACATTTTAATTAGAGTTAATAATTCTCTACTTTCTACGTTAAACTGTGCACCCAAAGGTCTCCTATGCACGTGTTCAAACCATCCTAAACACGTCTCTCTAATGTTTCCTAATTGGTCACCAGCAATCAGACTTTGATTTTATCCATGATATTATTCATTTCTACAGAGTCTATTTTATATAGTTTTTGCCACCTCACTACCTTTTTCTCTCTGTTCTTTTCCTGCAAGTCCTGTCGTGCTAATTGGTTCAGGGTAAACTAGACAGAGTCCATGACTGAAAATTGTGCATTTTACACTAACAAAAATTGAGAATACAGCAAAAGTTAAACACAAAAATCACACATATTCAAGGAATCAATCTTGCCATACATAGATTTTGATGCAACTTCATCATTGCACAGGACAATATTCCACATCAAATAGGCTCAGAAAAGCATTCCAACAGACATTCTGGCATCTCTCTCACTAGAGATAGATATGCATCTTCACCTGTAATTCCAACAGCTAAATCAACCAGAGATTATTGCATACACCAGATAATACACACTTTTTTCTGTTTTCTCATACCAACCAGATCGACTATTACTTAATGGTTATCATCACTGTTGTGTAGTCACCCCTTGAATCCCATCTAACTTTAGGTGCCTATTATTATTGATTTCATCCTATCTATAAATTTGATAGATAACTTGGAGCCTTCCACCATAAATTCAAATCATCGAATCATGTACCAAATACTCTACAGTCACTTCAACAAGTTTGTTTACCTAATTCATGATCAATTTTTCTTAGCAATATCATTATGCAATATACACTATAGCCTCAATAATTCATTTTACAGTATGAAGTTAGGATTTGAACGCTGATTTACCGGATGATCCGAGTCGACTGCAGTGGAGACAGCGGTGGGCTTCATGTTTGCAACAAGAGCAGGCCTCACAAATTAGCTCCCAAAGGGAGAAAAATTCCAGGTGCAAACGCACAATTCTGTAATGGAAACAGTATATCCTGTTCTGTCATCATTGTAGGTAACGGACGCTTTGAGAAAGACAAATGAGAGAAAGCAAAGATGAAGCTCTGTATTGCGAACATTGTGAATTCCGCCATTGGGGTACATTTTGGACTTACTGCATATTGCTCGGCAGATAAAATCAAGTGAAGAAAACCAGCTAAAATGCCAAATCCCTATTTACAAAGTGCGCGCCAGTAATTTCACAACATTATAACAACGTCCAAATCTTGCCTACTAACGATGATTCTTCCAAGTTTTTTCAACTTTAAAATGCAAGTAAATGCAGCATTGGAAATAGAACTCCTGAAGAAAAAAAACTGGCAGAGGAAACGGGAAGATCTCCCATAGCGGCGGCGGCGGCCAGACGATTTCGCAGAGATCAAATTCACCGGCGGCGTAGACATTGGTATGTTTTTCGACATCAAACTTTCTAGGGACTAAATAAAAATATTGGGAAATTTCAAAACTCATATTCTCGATAAAAGGAAAAAAGAAAAACAAAATTTTATTCAATTTTTTCCCTCAAATTTTCAAAATATAATAACTTTTTTTTTTTTTGATCGGTAAAAAGGAATTATATTAATGATGGGTATAAGAAATACCCTAAAATTAGTGTACAAAATCTAACATTTGTGAAAAAGCAGTAATTACTATGCTATGCTATACGGGTCTCAAGCCATACACTTGAGTGGATCTGTCACCCAGGTCTTGAATGAAAAGTTGTTTTGAGTAGGATATTTGATTGTAATCCAACTCCAAAGTCTTCCCCTTAGCTCCTCCTTTATCTTTGTGATCGAGAAAGTCTCGTTTCTGAAGAGGATCGCATTTCTCCATTTCCATATGAGCCATACCACACACATCCATATACATGTGACAATCTTCTTCCCGTTTCTTCTATTGATAAGGCCTTCAAAACCTAGGAGACTGTTTAGCAGATCTGGCTGTAGTGCTGACGGTATGTTGAGCCGCTTCAGACATTCCATCCACACTTGGTATGCCTGGGGGCATTCCAGGAATATGTGTTTCTCAGTTTCTTCGCTCTCCCCGCATAGTACACACCTTAGATCGTCGTTCTGTTTCAGGATGTTTCTTCTTCTTAGGTTGGAGCGTGTGGGTAGCCTTCCCCATAGGAGCCTCCATGCGTGAGCCTTGACTTTTGGTGGTGCGAAATTCTTCCATATGCTTTTGAAGCCTTTTAACAGTTCGTCATCCGGTCGAGTGCCCTGGCTTTGGTTGTACAGCATCGAGTACGTTTCCTTCGTAGAGAACCTCCCTGTGTTTGATGCTTTCCATTTCCATGAGTCTTCGAGTCCTTGCTTTGGTTTGAACCTGTCCATCATAGATATCAGATCATTTAGAGTTGTCAGTTCCCTATCAAAAAGTGTCCTTCTCCACCTCCATATCCATCTCCAGTTTTCCCCCTCCCAAGTTCCCATATCCCCCACTTTTGTTTCTTTATCTATGCTAATCTGATATAATCTCCTAAATCTATCCCTCAGTGTTCCCTCCCCAGTCCAATTCTCCCCCCAAAAGAATGAATTTTTCCCATCCCCTAGTATTTTAGATAGATTATCGTGAAACCATCCCTCCTCTCCCTCACCTACCACTTTTAAAACGTCTCTCCACCATAATGAGACCCGCCCCGCCCTTCCTGTTGGAAATAGACCCAAACCATTTTCTCCTATAACCCCATACCTAGACCTAAGTACCTTTGCCCACAAGCTGTTTTTTTCGTTTAGAAATCTCCATCCCCATTTCCCCAGTAGAGTTTTGTTAAAAATTCCTATATCTCTAACCCCTAGCCCTCCTAGTTGTTTCGTGTTACAAACTCTTTTCCACTCAATCCATGCCACTCTTTTCCCATTGCTCCCACCCCCCCAAAGGAAGTTGCGTTGTAGTCTCACAATCTCACTCATGGTTTTCTTTGGTATGCAATAGAAAGACAGATAGTATGTCGGAAGAGAAGATAGAACCGAGTTTAACAACGTGATCCTGCCGCCCATCGAAATCTTCTTGTCGTCCCATCTTGCCAGCCTGTTCTTTATCTTACCCACAATCGATTCCCACTCCACCGCTTTCCTATGGTTGGACCCAACTCTCATTCCCAAATATGTGAAAGGGATTTTGTCAACTTTGCATCCTAGGATCTCTGCCATTTCACTTAGAGTATTGTCTTCCACGTTTACTCCAGTAACCGAGCACTTTTCGAAGTTGATTTTTAGACCCGACATCGTTTCCATGTTTCTGAGTACTCGTCGCGTAATCCAGGCGTTTTCCAGGCTTGCGTCCCCCATGAGTATTGTGTCATCCGCAAACTGTAGGTGTGACACTCTAATCTTTTCTTGTCCAATTTCAGCCGCTTTGTATAATCCTTCATCTGTTGCCCTTTCCATAAGAATACTCAATCCTTCTGCTGCAATTAAGAAGAGGAACGGGGATAGAGGGTCCCCTTGTCTTAGCCCTCTCTCCATTTTCAATTCTCCGGACGGACTACCATTGACTAGAACCGATGCTGATGTTGTCGTCACACACTCCATCACCCATTTTCTCCATTTGGGGTGAAAGTTGAATCTCTCCATCATGATCTCTAGGTAGCCCCAATCTATTGAGTCATAGGCTTTTGCGAAGTCAATTTTGAAGAAAGCTCGTACTATCTTTTCCCGTTTTGCTTCGTCGATCGCTTCGTTTAGGACTACCACACTATCCAAAATGTTTCTGTTTCCAATGAAAGCTGTTTGAGCAGCAGAGATTATGGAAGGTAGTACAGATCCAAGTCTTTTCGCCAGGATTTTTGAGATTATCTTGTAGATTCCCCCCACTAGGGATATTGTCCTGAAATCGTTCAAATCTGTACTAACCTCCTTTTTGGGGATGAGCACGATGAAGGTTGGATTGAATCCTTTCACCAGTCGTCCGTGAGTGTGAAACTCCTCCATGAGTTGGATGAAATCAGTTTCCAATAAGTGCCAGAACTTCTTTAAGAAACCGAAATTGAAACCATCTGGTCCGGGGCTTTTCGTATTGTCACACTCCTTTATGGCTTCTCGAATTTCTTCCTTCGAGAATGGGGCTGTAAGCATGTCGTTTTCAGTGGTTGAGATCTGTTTCGTTGCAAAACCTTCTGCAGGGATTGGTCTGGTTATCCTTTGGTTTTTGAAGTGGCTCTAGAAATGCTCGAAAACCCCTTTTTTTACCGCTAGGACTTCTTCTCTCCATTCTCCATCCACCATAAGGCCCAGGATTTCGTTTCTTTTCCTTCTTCTGTTGATGTAGTTATGGTAGAAGCGCGTGTTGCAGTCTCCCTCCTTCACCCTCTTACATCTTGATTTTTGGTAATCGATCATGCTTTTCTTTTTTAGTTCCCGGATCAGTAGTGCAGCTGCCCTATTTCTGTTCATAATCTCTGTCTCTTCAAGCCCAAACACTTCGTCAATTATATCCAATTTTTGGATTTCAGCTCGTTGGTTTTCTATGTTTTGATCGATGATGCCGAACGTGTTTATGTTCCACTCCTTGAGATCTGCTTTGAGCCTCTTCAGCTTCTCCTTGATGACATAGCTTCCCCATCCTTGTATTTGGTAGCTATTCCACTTTTCCTCAACAAAACTCTTGAAATCTGGGTGAGTTGACCAGGCATTGATGCTTCGAAAAGGCTTCGGCCCCCAATCCTTTACTCTGATACCCATTAGAATAGGGCAATGGTCTGAGACTGATCGTTGTAGGCCTCTTAGATGTGTGTTAGGCCATTGGTTTAGCCAATGATGGTTGACCAGGGCTCTATCCAGTTTGCTCTTACATGATCCGTCAGCCTTATACCATGTGAATTTCCTCCCGTGCAGTGGGAGGTCCATCAGATTTACATCTTTGATGAATCCGTCGAACGCCTGTGTGTCTCTGTGATTTTGTTGCTGCCCTCTTCCAACCCTTTCTGTCCTGCAGCGTATTGCATTAAAGTCTCCGATGATGCAAATGCAGGCTGCTGGGTTTTGGGCCACGATAATGTTTACGCGGTCCCATAACTCTATCTTTTCCGAAGAGATACATGGTGCATAGATGTTGATAATGCAGCATTGTATTCTTTCCTGCCCCCATACTCCATTCAATATTACACCTCCCGCCATATGCCAGCAGCTGGAGGCCCTGAAGACTTCTGGGTTCCAGATGGATATGATTCCACCCGATCTTCTTGTGGCTTCTCTTGAGTACCACTCCATTTTTCCTTGACCCCATATTGCCCGGCATGTAGTTTCTTCCACACTTTCCAGTTTTGACTCTTGTATGCAGCATACGTCCACCCCATGTTTCTTTATGAGGTTTCGTAACTCTTCTTTTTTTATTCGGTTCCCCAAGCCTCAGATATTCATGGATAGAATCTTCATGGATTCCTCTCTTCTACCTCTCCTTCTGCATTTGATTTCTTTGACTGGGCTTTTTCCTCCATCTCCATTAATTTTCTGATCTCCTGGGTGTCGGATGTTCTTGTCTGGATTCCAAGACTTTTCCCTAGGCCCCAAGTTCTTGAGGCTTCGGTTTCCACATCAAGCTTTAATGAATTGGGTGGGTTCCGTTTTCCTTTCCCCTTTTTTGGTTTTTTGTTTTGATCAGCTATCTTCTCTGTCTCTGAATCGAGGTCTTTTGAGAATTCCGTCCATCTCTTCGTCTCCATTTGCCACCTTTCCATCTTGTTTACTTTCTTTTTTGGAGGATTTTTTTGGGGTTTGTAGGTTGGTTTTATGAAATTTTATGGGTGCTGGTTTGAGAGGGCTTGGGTGGTGTTTTCGAGGTCAGTATGGTTCGAGGTTTTTGTTTGAGGTTCGAACCTGGGCTTGGGGGGTGGGAGAGGTGGCATTGGGGTGGTTATGGGTGTGGGTGGGTTTAGGGGGGGAGGGGTAGGGTCTGGGGGGTGTGCTGGTGAGTTACGTTCAAATGGGGTGGTGCAGTAGGGTTCTTGGGGTGTATCAGGAAAGGGTGTGGGGTGTGGGGGGTGTATTAATGGATTAAGGGGTGTTGAGGGCCCATCAGCTTTGGGGGGTATATGAGGGTGAGAATAAGGAAAAGGGGGGTGTTGGGTGGGCCCAATATAGAGGTGGGCCTGGGATAGGGTATTCGGTTTTTTGAACGTACCTTCTGCCAAAACAACTCCATCGCCGATTTCTATGGTACTGGTGGCCTCCATTGACTGGTTTTGAACCAATTTTTTGAATATTTCTTTATGAGGATCCGATTTGTGGGACCCCTCCTCGATATTTGTTGACGGTGCCATGATTGAATTTTGTTCACGTTGTTCCCATGAATCGGCATGCTTGTCTTGTTCCAAGATATCAATAACTGCCTTGCAATTAATATCACCTCGGGGCCCATCCGGATTCGCGTTGTGCATTGTGTGACTTTTCGGTTTCTGGCAGCAGACTTCAGGTACCGACGGTGACTTTTCGGTTTCTGTTGCCGCCGCCGGACCGCCCGAAAGCACTTCAGCGCCGCCGTCTTCCTCCGACGGTGAGACAGGCAGTCTGCTCAACCGCCCGTGCGCTGTTGTCGCCGCCGGACCGTCTGTTTCAGCGCCTCCGTATTCGGCGCGGGAGACCTCTTCGGCGCGGCCGGCAGTTTCAGCGCCTCCGTCTTCGGCGCGACCGACTGTTTCAGTGCTTCCGTCTTCGGCGCATCCGACTGTCTCAGCGCCTCCGTCTTCATCCGATTGTGAGTCCAAGATTCTGCTCAGCCGCCCGTGCGCTGTTGCCGCCGCCGGACCGTCTGACCGCCCGTCTTCATCCATGGGCCACTCGGTGCTATCGTCGGAGTCCGATTCCAATTCCAGATCGTCCTGTGTATTTTGATTTTCTTGTTTCTGTTCCTCTGCAATTTTACATTTGAAGATAATGTCGTCAATCTCTAGTCGGGCGGTCAGATTTACGTCTTTGAGGTATGAGATGGATAGTAACACCCTTGCGTAATCGAGCCGTGTTTGAGCCTTTGTGTGGTCGTCGAGCTTGACCAGCTTTCCAATGGATGCGCTCGCCGTTTCAAAGAAGCGTGTATTCCAGGCTTGTGCAGGGACTCCTGTCCACCTCGTCCATACCAGTCGTTTATGGCTCACATCAATTGGTCGCCATTTCCTGTACCATTCGAACCAGTATTGGAACCACTCTTCCATTGCTCCCGTGATCTCATCGTAACTTTTCCCGGATATATTTTCGATGAGGATCGCATCCTCCCCTAGCGTTCTCAGCTTTAAAATGCTAACACACTCCTGCTGTAGTTCCTCCCCATGGTCCTCCCATGAGAAATCCTTCCTTAACACTCCAGTGATGCACTCCCCCAGCCATTTCGTCTCCTCCGCCTTCGTTTGGAATTTAATCTCCAGTTCCCCCTCTTGGATCGAATCTGTTCTTGTCCCCAAATCAGTCGTTTTGGGTATAGGGGATCCGGTTCCATGGTTTTTCACGACTGCTGTAAACGTGAGCTCATCTCTCAAAGTGTTCCTGTTGGCTTCAAATGGTTTTCCACAAATGGGGGGTTTCAGAAACTTTGGTTCTGCTGTCGTTCTTTCGTATCGCGGCACGAAGGCTCTGATTTTATAACTCCCCATCCATACTTCATTGAGAGCTTGAAGCATGCTTGCTTCGTCCGTATTGCATTCAAACCTAACGAAGCCAAAAGGTTTGCCCTCTCTATCCTTCTTGAGTGGTCTGAAAATATCCTTCACCTTCCCGACTCTCTCAAAACTGTATTTTAAGTCGTCCGTTGTGCATTCGGCTGGAAAGTTTCTGAAGAAGAAAGTAACCACATTTCTCATCTTGAGGTCGACAAGCTTCTCCCGCCAGGCGGCATTCCCACGTGTTTTCCGTCGATACATCTCTTCCTCTTCCGGATTCCTATCTGTCCTCTGGGGCTGTCTACGGGTAAGGGTAAATCTACGGTTGGGATTATTAGCGTGCCTCACCGGAAAACTCTCGAAATAGGGACGGTTGTTCCTACGGCTTACTCTCATCCACTCTCCTCCCCCTCTCTCACTCTCTCTCTCTCTCTACACATTGTCAGTTTTTTCCAAAATATAATAACTAAAATTTTAACACATAATATGATTTTTTTTATATTATATTTATTTTCCTATTCAATAATTTCTCTCACACATTTTGTCAATCTTACTTCATCCCCAAACAAATATACTGTCAAAGATAAATCGAGGTCGATTCAATTTGTAAACTCATTTATCAAAATAAGGGATATAGAAAATTATGAATTATGGACATTTCACATCTTTGGGATTTTATTTAAACATAGGAAAATCTATACATTCTTTTAGGAAATTATATTAGTAATATTTTTGTATGGGAGCATATGAATAATTATTTCATAGATTTGCAATGTGTTTAATACAATAATACAAATTATTTGAAGGTATAAATTGTAACAGTGGCTAAGTGATAATGGTCTAACGATAAGAAAGTTTAACATAATTTTTTGTCAAAGTATATATCTAATTACAATATAATAGAAAATCGGTACATTAGATTCTCAATATTTAATCATCACTTTCACTTGTCGTTTAAATTTTTATCTTAGAATATTACATTTTACATATTTTTTTTTTAAAAAAAAAGTTAGGAGTAACATTTTTCTAAAAAGTCGTAACATTCAATTATGATGCAAGTTTTACGATGAGACTAGTGGCAGAGTCAATTTTTTTTTTATAGGAGGATCGATTAACATTACTATAAAGTTAAAATAATTTGTACTCATTATATTCATAAAAAAATCACATGATAAATTTTTTTAATTGATTGATCAATTTGATTTTCATTATGTTTTGGTAGAAGTTAATACTCCCTCCGTCTCATGATAATTTGCACATTTTGATCAGCTCACTTTTTAAGAAAAGTGAATTTAGTAGTGTGAGGTCAAATAAATGAGGGGTATTTTGAGTGATTTTGTGAGGTGTAAGAAAAATTTAGTAAGATATAAAATGAATTTAGTGAGATGTAGAATAAAATGTAGACCCAAAATGAGTGACTATTTTTAAAATAAAATGATGTTGGGATAAATATTAATTTTGTGAGTTATTTTAATATTGGAAGTGTGTAAATAATCATGGAACGAGGTATTAATCTTACTATGTGTGAAATTATTAAAACACCTCTAGTAAATTTACAAAATTAGTGGGGGGTCCATTGTCCCCGCTGGGCCCTATGTAGCACCGTCTTTGAATGAGACGCTCTCTTACAAGACTTGTTTATATATATATATAAATATATTAAAAATGGAAAAAGCATTACTCCCTCAGTCCACCTATAAGTGTTAGGTTACTTTTTGGCACAGAGATTAAGTAAAGTGATTAAATAATAGATATAGTACGATGTGATTGAGAGAGGAGAGAGGAGAGAGATAGAGAGAAAAAATAAGATATAAAGTGAAGTGTAAGAAAAAGTACTTACCAAAAAAGGTATGGGAAGCTTATAGGTGGACGGACCAAAATGGTAAAATGGAAAGCTTATAGACGGACGGAGTGAGTATTTGATATGTACCTGATATAATAAAGAGAAGATAAAATGCATAAATTATATCTAATCAAAATATATCATAATAAAGGAGTGAAAAGGGGTAATTCGACGTGCCTGGCTCCCTGTATGCCACTGGGCTGCACTAATTCAATCGGTGAGTTTGTCGAGTCAAGTGGCGTACAAGGAGTCGAGCATGTCGAAGGTATTATTTTTTTAAATTTCTTGAATATTAATTTATAATGTTTTTGTAAGCTATTAGATTCTTCCCACGGTGCACATACACATACAGTAATTCTTTAAATATGAATTATATTACTCCATATATATATGTGTGTCATTTTTACATGTTGCTAGTTTTTTTAGTACATGTATTGCACGTTTTACACAAGTAGTTTCGAGTTTTTTCATGTATATATGTTTTGTCAAAATTTGATTACTTGCATTGAAGTCAAAGTTTAGTCACAAATGCACAATATATAACCATAAATATAAACTTTTGAAAGAGAGTCATATTTGCTTGAGTACCGAGTCATGCGGCTTAAGGATGTGTTCATCTGATGTTGATGGCTAAACAACAACTTCAATCACACAAAAATAAATTATTCATAAAGGTCTTTACCGGTAGCCATTGAGAATAGAATGAAATAAGATAATCTATTTATGTCTTCCAGAAATGAAACGAGAGAAAGTCTTGCATGACACCGTCGATTTTACAGTGAATCGGAGTATAATTTAGGTATATGACTATTTAACACTTTAAAAAAGATGACATGTCTTACCATCCCATGCACGCAAGTCTTTGTCTTGAAACAAACCCCATCCTCATTAATTTTAGTATTGTCCGTCGGATTCATCAATTTACAACTTTATAGAGTTTCACTGTAAGGAGGGTGTATTCAATTGATATTCTATTGAATTTTTTTGAACTTTAAAAAGTACGTGGATTTATAAAATCTATAGAGTCTATGCAGAGTTTGACCGACTTTTTTTATTGATTTATATGGATTTTCATAGACTTGATAGGATTGTGGAATATATTTTTTTATTGATTTACATAGATTTTCATAAACTCCATATTGATGCGAAGAGTTTTTTTTAATGTGAAGTGTTTTTTTTTTAAATTAATATTATATATAAAATATTTTACCAATAAAATATATATATATATATATATATATATATATAAAGTATTTTACCAATAATATATATTATATAAAGTTTATATATTAATTTGGGGCGGGTCGGATACCTGTGGGTCGGGCATAAAACCCAGACCCGACCTATACTCAATACGGGGCGAATCTGACCTGATCCAAAGCTCGTTGGTGGGGTGGGTACCCGCGGGTCGGGTCAATATTGTCATTGCTACTTTTGATCTTTCGCCTTTAGAGTTCTATGAGAGAATCCGTTGAAATCTCTTGTTTTTAGAAGAGATTTTGGATATTGCAATTTATTTATAATTTTGGATGAGAATCCAACAAAATCCATAGAGTATTAAAATCCATAGATTGTTGAATACCTAAAGATTTTAAAGACTTTTTAAAATCCGTATTGAATACCTCATAATTTTTAAAGACTTTTGAAAATCTGAATTGAATACCCCAGACTTTGAAAGTCCAAAAAAATTCTACAGAATCCACAACCAATACACCCCCTAAGTGTTGGTGTTGATTGAGTATGATATATATAGATAAAGATTACAAGTGAGAATTGAGAAATACATGGAAGTAGTTATAAAGATATTATACAAGATTTAAATAATATCAAATCAATTTTTATCTCTATCTATATTCTTGTTACCCCACCACGATGCGTAGGATTTATCCGAACACAGAGCTTGGAGCGTAGAAACTCAAAGGACGAGGCAATCCCTTCCCGTGGCTCACAAACGCGCGAAACATATCGACTTGGACGTCCACTTGCTCTGTATATTTATTTATAAACCAATTAAGTAAAAACTACGCAGATATGTATTAGAGCATCCACAATGGGAGTGAGAAGTTCTATGTGGATTACTACTCCTCACTCAAAATAAGGGTAGGACTCATTGGGGAGGTGCTGACGTGAAAGAGAGAGGAGAAATTGGGTAGGAATACTTCTACTCGGTAGAAATGAAAAGGGGAGAAAGGAGAGAGTGAGATGGTGAGAGAGTGAACCACACACAACAAAAATGTAGGGTAATTTTGGGTGTATGGCCTCACGCGTGACTGGGTGTACATTTTTTTTAATGAATATGAAGAGTTAAATATATATATATATATATATAATTTGATAGTGGGAAGGACCATCAATTGTATTTTTGGTAGAATGCATTGGGGAGGTAAAAGTTTTTTGAGATAGAAGTAAAAAACTTTAAGATGACACACATGTGGCTAACTTATACCTCGAAATTGCTCACCCACATTGTGGATGCTCTTAGGGAAGGGAATGAAACATTGTAGTAGTGGACCAGTGATATGGACAGAGGCCGAAGCGGTGTGGGCCTCTCGACCTAAAATTCAAGGGATTTGACTATTTACACCTCCATTTTGGAGAGATGCACTCCCCCAATTGATACACCCCACCTGAAATTTGTCTAAAATAGATGGCACCCCCTTAATTGTTATAAATACCCATTTTCCTTTTTTCTCTATAAAATACCTATTTACTAACAACACCCTCCCCAAACCTTAATTCATCTCTCCATCTCCATTTTTCACTCTCCACCTTGCCGCCGCCGCACACCACTTTTCGCCGGCAGCCGCCGCGACGACCTTCCTCTCCCTCTCTTCATCGGTGCGACGATGTCTCCCTCTCCCTCGGCCGCGACGGCGTCCCTCCTCCATCTCCCTCGACCGCGACGACTCCCCCTCCCTCTCCCTAGGCAGCGACGGCTCCCCCTCCCTCTCCCTTGGCCGCGACGGCCTCCCGTCCCTCTCCTTCGGTCGCGACGGCTCCCTCTCCGATTTTCTGCATTTTTTTTGTTCATCCCACCGCCGCCTCCTGGTCCAAGATGACGGCCACCCCCACCCCAGGTATGTGCATCGGCCGTCGCCGCTTATCGGCCGCAATTTGTTCATTTTTTGGTCGTGCGATTTTTTAGGGTTTTCTGCAGATGCAGAAACCCTTTTTTTTTCGACACTTTAATGTCGACCACATTCAATTTCGTCGACAAATTGTTATCGACGAGAGTGTATATGATCGACATTATAGTGTCGATTTTTTAAAAAAAATCTTTAAAAAAAAATTCGACCTTTGTTGGTCGACCATATACACTCTCGTCGAGTTGTCGACGAGAGTGTATATGGTCGACATTGGTTTGTCGAAAATTAAATTTTTTTTTTGAAAAATTTCTAAGTTTTTTCTGAAATTTTTTAATTTTTTTATTTGGTGGTGGCGGCGGACCGGCCGCGGTTGCTACAAAAATTAAGTTTAGGGTTTAAAGGTGGAACAAGAGGTGTATTTAGTAGTGGGGGTGTATTTAGTAGTGGGGGTGTATTTAGCAGTGTAATATTATTTAAAGGGTATTTTAGAGTTTCTACACTATTATTAAATTAATAAACTGATTGGGGGAATGCATCTATCTGAAATGAAATGGAGGTGTATATAGACAGTCCCCTCAAGTCTTGGCAGCAATGGGCTACATTTCATCTAATGGGCCTCATAGTTGATATGATATCTATTAGGCCACGGTTAAATGCACCCCTCTTTTGTTGAATTCACCCTTGTATTGAGTTCGCCCACCCTCATTTATATCCTTCTACTTCTTTAACTTCATTCACCCCAAACTCTAATTTTAGGTTAGTTAAAGTGTTCCAAATTTAATGTCAATGTATTTTTGTGTGTTTAAAATTGCAATAGGATATAATTTTCGGACTATAAAATTGAGTTTGCATAAATTGGACATAAAAATCACAAAAATGGATGGGATATGAACTCAGCACTAGTGTGAATTTTCTTTTTTAAGTATTTATAAAAAAATCGGCAAAAATTTCCAATTTTTTTTAGCGACAAAACAATGAGTGCTCACAACATATATGTCGTTGCACGCCTTTAGCGGCAAGCCCTCTCGTAGGTCGTAGCTCACATTCATTGATTTCTTTCCCTTCGTTAACGGCTAGTCCTCTTCAAGACCAATCAACTCATCATCGTTTTTCCCCCAATTCTATAACCGGACCATCGGTCACCCAACAACCGCTTACAAGGGTTTTCTACTTTTTTGGATCAACGCGTCGATCTTCTCAAGCAGCGTCGTTGCTACAGTGGCCGATTGGTATAGGTTGATCCATTAGATCCCTTTATTTTTCTTTTTATATAGTTTTTAGGTTTCAACTTTCCCCTCTCCTCTAGATTTCTAGATGTGAAATTATCCACGTCTTGGACGACTTTCCTACCTATTTATCTTAGTTTTTTCATTACTTTTCAAATTTAGTTTAGGGGCAGATTAATGTTGATGTGGTATAAATTAGAGTTTGGCCATATCGTGCAACCAGTCACAGAGCAACATGTAATTTGGACTCGACGTTATCTTAATTGATTAGATGGTTATATTTTCTTTTTTCAATCTCAGTCGTCTATTGGTTTGATTTTGAATTTCTATTTCGAGTATGATTTAACACTTTTTATTGTAATCAACGTGTTTTTATTAATAGTTATCCTTTCTAAAAAAAAAAAAAACCCCATTAACTGTATGAATATATCTGTTTTGTTGAACTTTTAGGCATGTCTCAATATTCCCATTTTATTGTAATATCTTTAATATTTTATTTTAATTTTTTCCTATGTCTGAAATATAATCTAACTGAGCCAAACAATATTTTCTCTAGGACGTAATTAATTCAAACTCTGGCCTACCCATCAGAATAAGAAAAAACACTCAGGCCCACACTTCCTTCCTTGAGCATTGTGAATTCTCTATCAATAATAATAATAGTAATAACAAGTACGTACATAATTTAATATTAAAATAGACTTAAAATTTTACTAAATAAAGCTATAATAAATTTGAGGCTATTTTGTGTCTATTGTCATAGACAATGTATGTCGATCAATTTCTAAAGTAAAAAATATTTCATAACAAACAAAATTAAAGATCAAACATCTACGAAATTTGTTAGGTACCACATATATAGCTTGATATCAAAATGGCTTACAATATAATTGGTCCACTAAAATGGTTTACATATATTTGAGTCACGTCCCTCGTATATATCCTTTTAAATTGAAAAATAATAAACACGTTGATCAAAATAGAGTCAAAAAGAGAAAAATGTCTAAATCTTCACCTTAAAAAAAATTGCGGATAAACCAGTTTTGAATCGGGTCATAGAGTCAATAAGGTGTATATAATTAAATTAATATGTGTACGTGCATTGATCTTCTTGTTAATTTGATTTATGGGTTTGTATATATGTAGTATTGATTATTTAATGCAAATTTATGGACTCAATGTATATGTATATGTAGTGATTTTATTATATGGTCCATGAATTGTACGTGTATATGTATTGATGTATCATATCATATGGTCCATCAATTAATTGTACGTGTTTAATTTATTGCTTTAAAAAATAATTGTACGTGTTTATCATATATAAATTATATATATATATATATATGCTTATTATTCTTCTTCTTCTAGTTCAAATATATTAAAATGAAAATACTTTTTTTTTCGAGCATAAAATGAAAATACTTAAATAATTTTTATTTTGAACATGAACATTCATATTAATGGTTCACACTTGACGTAACATGCGAGAGAAAAGGACATATTCCCACCTCGGGCAGGACTGCAGGAGACCTTCACATTAATTCATACAGAAGCATTATATTGGAAATTTGATGTAGAAAAGAAATGTATTGATTTATTATATGCAGTTTTGAAGAAATTAAATAAATAAAGAATTCACTTTGCATATATAAATGGACTGAATATAGGGGTGTGCATGGTTCGGTTTGGTTAACCAAACCGTCCGTAAATCGTAAACCAAACAATAAACCGTTCTTTCTTTTCAAAACCGTAAACCAAACCGTATTTATAAAAACCGTTCGGTTTGAAACCATAATATTTCGGGCGGTTCGGTCGGTTTTGATCAAACCGTAGTTTTGCTCATTTTTTTCCCTATACACAATAATTAATAAAATTGTAAAACACAATCTCAATAGACAAAATGAAATCCCAATAACCCAAAATATAATTCGAATAGACAAAATGCTATTACAACGTTCATAAACTAGTTGTTAAAAAATAACTAAATAACCACAAAAAGAAACAACAAACTTCTGTTTTCTTTAAGATTTCAGATTGAGTGAGACTATGAGAGATTGAGAGCGCCATGCACGTAGAGGCGTTAAATACTAAATAGAAGAGAATGAATAGGGTTTCTGACTTTGGACAATTGGGCTTGTCGGCTTGAAAAATGGCTTGAGTTTACTAGTTTAGGGATTATATAATATAAATAATATAAATCTATAATATTTATTTAGATAATATTATATAATATATATATATATATATATATATATATAAAAAAGTTCGGTTTGGTTCGGTTTTTTGCGGTTTTTCATTAGTGAAAACCGTAAACCAAACCATACTAAAAAAAATCAATTCTAAAAACCGTAAATTGAACCGTAAACCAAAAATCGAACCATATTTAATGGTCTGGTTTGATTCAGTCGGTTTGGTCGGTCTGAACCATACTTTGCACACCCCTAACTGAATATATGATATGTAGATTAAACTTTTGTATTGAAATTATAATGGACTAGATATTTAAGCTAAATATAAGTTATATACATTGTATGCAACTCTTACCCAAGAGTCCGGCCAACTCTACAAGAACACGAGGGTTATGCTTCAACTTCGTGCATTTTTCGAATGAATATGTTTTCAAAATCAATAGAATTAGCTAGCATGTGTTCTCTATGATATACAAATTGGAGTCTTAAATATGATTTTTTTTTTTTTAATTAGGCTTACAAGTTCATTACAAAGTATCATTGCAAATCAAAGCACAATCAAGACCTACAAATCGAGACGGATCAAAATAGTGTCGTTGCACTCTCTAGTCATAAAGAAGTGGGAAGACGAGTGTATCCTTTGTCCGTAAAAAGGTCCAAATCTTGATTCTCAATACGAGACAACCCTGTTGGTCCCTTACCCTGGGGTATATATCAGACGAGTGTTTGAAATGTGTAATAAAAACTAACTCTTTAAGGCGACTAGTCTACTAATTTTACTAGGGGCCTAGGACTAGTTAGTCTGCTAATTAATAACCTTTCAAAGTCAAGTGTGGAATTTGTAGTGTGCCCATAAATATTATACTCGTCTACTGATTATAAAAATTTTACTTCATGCATAAACACTTTTTGGAGTATCAGCTGATTATGAAAGTTCGAACATAGCAAAGTAAATATGCAGTATCAACTGATACAAAACCTTTTCTCTTAAATCATATGCTTATGAAAGTATGCATGTATGATTACAGTTAATAATAAAGCAAGTAAACAACACGTACACCATCATTTATAGTGGTTCAGACCCAGTCCTACATCCACTCTCCTAGCCTAGCTGAGATTTTAATCTCTTCCAAAGGGCTTGCAATATTTAACGTGTCAAGAGTAACACTTCTTGCTACTTTATAGTCTCAAGAGAAGACTTTAGATCCTTTGACAACCTCCTTGTTGTACTCGATTCCACTAGTCATTGTGAGGAACTAGCACACTTACAGTGATCTTTTTCAAACTTAGCTTTTAGGGGTTTAGGATAAAAGGGTTGGTTTGATGAATGTGGGATAGGTGAGAATTTCCCTTTTATGAGCTCACTCACTGTTTGGAAGATGATGCTTGTTGGATCTTCATTAAAGTTCTCTTGAGCTGTTCTTGATGATGAACACTTAAGCACTTGCTCGACCTTTGCATCTCTTCACTCACGTGTGAGATATGATAATGAACTCATATTTATAATGTGGATCTTGAATATTACCGTTAGATGATAGCAATCAATATTCTACACCATTTCGAAAATCATAATTTTCTTGATTGATTTAATTAAATGTTACCGTTGCCAAGTAACATTTAATGTATCATTTGACTTTCCATTTTTTGGCTCCGTGTCATGTCAGCTTTTAGGTCTCTGTTGTCGTCTTCCTATTGATTCACGTCAGCTGTGATTAGACTCTTCAATATATAAGAACATATGAGTTTTGCCTCAGCTGGTAATGGGTTCTGATCTTCTGATCTCAACACTTAGGCTTCTGATTGTTTCTCCACCTGTATGAACCTCGTTTGTCTAGTTACTAGCTTGGTTCTCAACTGTGTTTGGTCTTATTGAGCATGTTAGTCTCTCCACTACATCAGTTGGGTTCCCCCCCGGCTGATGCTGACTAGAACATATCTATTACAAGATGAATAATGAAGTTGTTTATACAATACAACTTATCATATTACAAGTTGATTTGGTTTATCAAAACAAAACATAAGGGATATCAATATCCCAACAAACTCCACACTAAGATGATCTCATGCAAAAAACATAAAGGCACAAAGGAAAAACAAAGGTCCACTTAGCACCAAGATCCTAAGGACCACCAAGTCCTACCCAAAAGAAACAAAATGTCCCACAAAGGGAAGACAGGCCACACAAGGTGCAAGAAAATAGCATCATAACTGGAAAATAAAAATAAACTAGAAAACTATAACAACTAAAATAAACAATAAAATAAGATCAACGGGCGACGTCTCATCCGATCAACCATTGTGGCGCTGTCATGGATGATCTACTCGTTGATTTTAACTAAAATCTTAAAAAAAAAAAAACCTCATAACCCCACTGAAAGCTAGATCTGAAGAAACAGTTCGACAGGGCGGCGCAACAGTGGGGCATCAGTCTGTCTTCCCTTTTGTGGGATATTTTATTTCTTTTGGGTAAAACATGGTGGTCCTTAGGATCTTGGTGCTACGTGGACCTTTGTCTTTCTTTTGTGTCTCTGTGTTTCTTGGCATGAGATCACCTTAGTGTGGAGTTGTCTCGTATTGAGAATGGAGATTTGGACCTTTTTACGGGCAAATGATACACTCGTCTTCCCACTTCCTCACGACTAGAAGGGGCAACAATGCCGTTTTGATACTCTCTTTGTCCACTTATAAGTTTTCTGTAATTTTGGACACGTAAATCAAGACAAGTGATTAAATAATAGATATACTACAAGTGATGTGACATTAAACGTAAATAAGAGTGAAGTGTAGGGTCGGGATATAAATTTATAAGATATTGTAAAAAAAGATATGAGAAGTTTAGGTTGTGTTTGAATGGAGTCATTTGAAATTCATAAATTTCAAATCCATGAATTTGAAATCCCTTGGATTCAAAGTAGATTTATGAATGGATTTGTCAAATACATAGATTTAAAATTCATTATTTAGCAAAATTTAATAAATATTTTATTTTTCTCATGTATCATTTAATAAAATAAAAAAACATCAATAATAGACCAAAATTCACTTTCATTTTAAATAATCATAAAAAATATACTACGAAACAATTATCTCATGATTCATAAAGTATGTTTTTATTCAATACTACGTTGCATCAAAAAAATTAGAATTTCAATAGAATTAAATGAACTATCTACAAAATAATTATTTCATGGTTCATGAGATATATTTTATAATAAATCCAAAATTATATAATATCAATAAAATTTAACGAACTATGCACGTCGAGCTTGATACTCCTCGAACATTTGAATAACATGATTGTCCCGAAAAGTTGTCCATTCTGATGTAGTTTTAACTACTCTGATTTGTTTTTTAACACTCCAATCATCATCTTCAATTATAAGTTGATAGACTAATTCTCTATCAACCTCGACTAATATAGGATCAATAGGCATCTCACTACGCACAAAATTAAGCAAAATAAAACATGCATTGATGATTCTAATTTGAGTCTTCATATCATAAAAGCCTGCAGTCCTCAAAATAGCTCATCTCTTCTTTAACAAATCGAAAGCTCTTTTAATTGTATTTCTTGCAGAAGAGTGTCGAATATTGAATATGTCTTTGTAATTTCTCGAAGTATTCCCTCTCCACTCATTCAGATGGTAACGAATTCCTCTATATGGAGCCAAAAAACCTGGACCATTTGTGTAACCCGCATCCACAAGATAATACATAATCTAGAAAAGTTGTCAAGATCAAAATTAAACATTTAACCTAAATATTAAAAAATAATGTATTGAAAAAAAGAATTAGCTTACCACTAGAAAATTTTAAGCTAGTAGGTCTTTGTAAAGCATCACGTCGTACTCGTGCGTCTGAAGCAGATCCCTTCCATCCAGGTAGTGCATAGAAAAATTTTAAGTTAGCGTCACATGCTCCTAAAACATTAGTACTTATAAAACGTACTTTTCCTATTTCTATATCTACTACAATCTTTTGCTGGAACTGTGAGCTGAATAAATTATTTATATCTATTCTTCATCATTTTTCAAATAATTCTTGGACATTTTCTGTTGTTAGTATCCATCAAAACACATTCATGTACTAATTATGTTTAAACAAAACAAGTCATATTAAAAATAGAGATATCACATTAACCAAATTGAGTAACCACAAAATAACTACACAATTTAAAGGGGTTTACAAGATTTGCTACTCCAAAGGTACTAATGCCTCAAATAAAAATCAATATGATTCAGTAAAGAAATCAATAACAACCCCTTACAAATGTATTCATGATCAAATTAGTTCTAGTTCATTAATGGTCATAAGAACATATGACATGTTACAACAATCCACAAAAATTTTAGTTGAAATACTATTATACTTTTTTCAAACTTGCTGCAACAAGTTAACAGAACAAGAGCTACTCATCTTATCTTTTAAACTAAAAAATTAGAATCAATAGAATTGAACACCTTTGCATCGACATCAAGACAAAGGCACACATAAAGAAAGAAAAAAGGGGACAAGAATAGACGTGGAGTTATAGTTTATGCTTATTCAAAGTAAATGATAAGTTCTTTTGATTTTAGATCAATTTGAAATAATAATCATGTTTGTATCTTATTTTAGTTCCAGAACCATGATAGATTCAACATACACCTCGTTTGAGATAACTCCATGGAATATATGTTTGTCAAGCACAATTTAGTTAGATTAATGATACTCCAGGTCCACATACTAGTTGAGCTAACAAACAATTACCTTTCTGTAGCAGATACTTTTAATTTAGTAGGCACCTCGAAAGGTAGATCGAGTAGTATCCTATAACAAATAATACCATTTCAATGAAGTAGTCGACAAATGCTAAATCAGTGCAGGTAAAACTACAAAAAGAAAACAAGTGAAAATTGTCTTTATGTTAAGTCGCTCATTCATTCGGTTCCATCAAAAAAGAAAATCAGACCAGAATGCATGAAAACAAAGAAGTGTAATAAATTATGGCAAACTTACACCAACATGCGAAAAAGATTTGCAACCTCTTCACAATCACACACATTAGAGAACCATAATCCACTAACCTCTTGAGCAGTTTTCGTAAAAATTAATAATCAATAAAATATAATCTATAATACAACAATAGGTGTGCTTATGAGAAAAAAAATATCAAAACGGTATAATTTTAACCATAATTAACAGCTTAAAGGGGCCTTAAAACTACAAGAAAAATCATAACTAAGAACTAATATCACTGTCTTGTGCATCACTAGTTAGAGCAAATCAATTTTCTAAAAAATTTCACCACTAAATCAAGAATCTAAGCCTAAACAGAACCACCATTCACACAACATGGTCACAATCCCCCTTTTATTTTTCTTAGTTTTAGGTATCAGAGCACAATATTAAAACAATAATAAATTACCAAATAATTTTCTCCAATTTTGTAAATGTTAACAAAACTCATATTAACAAGCCCACTAAGAGAGAAAGATACTAAATGTTACTCCATCCGCCCCGCAATTACTTTCACACTTTTCTTTTCGGGACATCCCACAATAAATTTCAAACCCTTAAAATGGAAAACTCTTTATAAACTCCACCCTCACAATATCCTCAATTTTACAAAAATGTCATTACTTTTTCTCTACACATAAACAAAAGTCAACTCATTTCTTTATTTTATACGTAAAGTTTTACAAAATTACCCCTCAAAACGTACTCCACTCTTTTCTTTATTTTATACATAAAGTAATCCTGAAAGGGAGGTAGTACTAATAATCACAACCTGCCACACCCACACTAATAAAAGAAAACAATTACTCCATATAGCTAATCTGTCTCATTGTTCACACAATACTTTTTTGAAATAATTGCTACAACATGATTCAATAATAGTAAACTGAAATACTAAGAATTTTATTAAAAAAAACCAACAACACTCATTTGAGCATTTATGAGTCTGAAAATAGGAACAGAATCATGAATGCTTAGTTTCTCAAACTACACGATGTACCTAATCAACAATTGTAAGCTCATCTCAACTTTTAGACGACGAGAAGCAATAAAACCATAAAAATGACCAAATTATGAACCAAAAATCACTAAGAAAAGCTCAGAAGACTGCATTTTCAAGGAATAATGGAAACACGAGATTACACATCACTCATTAAGTAAACATGACAACATCACAATAAGGAAAAATTGGAAGAAAATAGAGAAGTGGGTTGTGTACTACTGCTTGTGTTAAGGCCATAACAATTTCTTCAAATTTCCATTGTGAATTTCCACAACAACGTCAGAATAATTACCTCTAAAACACCGTGAAAAAGCTTTAGAATTATGAAAATACAAAGGCCTCACAAATTAACCAACCCCGAATTAGTAGAGTTTGTCACTGTAATCTCCTTGTATGATCCGTATCGATGTATACAAGAGAATTGTAAATTGCATCAATTGCAGAAACTTATTTTTCCATTTCCCACATAGTTTATCGCCCAAATCAAATTAAAGTAAAACAATATAATGAATGGAAGGATATAGAGAGATATACATGCCTGTAGATGAGAGAGAACCTCAAATCTTCATATGAGAATTGAGTTGTTTGTGAGCAAGATAAGGAAAGAATTGTGAGCTAGAGAATATGGAATTGTGAGTGAGAGAAGAGATAATTTCAAATGAAAGTCAAGTTGGCTTATTAACTTATCATGAGAGGGGGAGAGAGAGCGTCCACTCCGGCGGAGAGGGTCGAGTGCAACCATTTTGAGTGTAATCCGGGGAGGCATAAAACGTTTCCTTTGCACCGTAAGCTTTCCGAACTAACCTATAAGATCAGAGGTGACTGACTAGTAGGACAACACTTAGAGATAGGACGAATGTGGCCAATACCCCTATGGTGACTTAATTTGTCTGAATTTTCCCCAATCACTGCAACAACGAAGATCTCAAACAAAGAATCAATGAGATAGAAAACGTAATGGATATCTTGATTCCCACAAAACGAAGAAAGGACGAGGCTCGTTATGGTTTTATTAGATTCAATGGGGAGATAAATGCAGCAAAAACAAAACTGAAACTGAATGAGATGTGGTTTAATTCTTTCAAGCTACGAGTAAAAGTAGCCGAATACGGAAGAGGCCCGTAGAAACTATCAGACAGAAGTACCCCCAAAGCATATTGGATTATCAGGGCAACAAAAACCACGCCAGAAGTATCCTTTGCCGCAGCACTGGAGGGACAACCAGTGATTAACCAAGAAACAAAAAACAAAAACCCAAGAGCCTATTAGGAGAAGGAGAAATGGAAAGGAATAACTTTCACTCCATCAATGGAGGAGAGAGGGTGGTTACAATAAAGCCTAATCGGGGCTCTCAAAACAGAAGTGATATGGATGGAAAGGGTCGAGAGAATTATATAAGAGACACCGAATAATCTTTCAGTAATGTATATGGGGGGTAACTTGACGCTTATCTGATCGACCGATCTGGAGAACAGAAGCATAGAAATATCGGAGAATATAACATGGAAAGAGAAGTGGTTCTATTTCATAGACGAATAAGATAAGGAGATGATACACAACTGAAGGGTAAATTTGGATCCCTCGTCAATATAGATGAGGACACCATGTCACGACGGAAACTACAAGCGACTAGAATACTTATCAACACAGGATACCCAGAAATCCACCGTGATATTTTCAAAGTTTAGGTGGATGGCATAATATATAATATTCGGGTAAAAGAGGAATCAGAGGAATGGAAGGAAGAAGATGAACTATTCGATGACAACGATATTTTCTCAGAGATGTCCTCTTCGGATGAATCATAGGGGAAGAATTTCGAGGCCGATTCATCGATCGCGGGACACGAGACATGGGTGGAGGAAACTGAGGTGGAAGTTAAAGGGGCAGTTTCACAGGGGCATGAGCAGAATAATCATCAGACGCAATTCCCATTGGCCGAGGAAGTAGAAAGGCGAAAATGTTGTGTAATAGGAACGAGGGGCCTACGTTCCAAGTCAGATGGAACAGAGCATGTCGTATTCGATACCCGGGAAAAAATGAAGACAATTAAAGATCCAATTCAGGCGCGTGGAGTACAATTAATGGGCCCTACATTAGGAAATAATCACATGGATCCAGTTGGGTGGCCCAATCAACCTAATAGAAAGGAAAGATTATCCCAGCCCAACCTAAATTCCAATCAGAACTTGGATCTTAATCGACCAGCCCAACAAAGTGAGCAGAATTCAAGTAGCCCAGACAACTCTAACTCTTGGGTCGCTAATTCCTTGAAGTCGGTAAGTTAGGAAATGGATCATGGTCCAATGGATTTATCACAATCTTTGGGCAAAAGTTATTACGAGGGCACCGAGGAGAATGAACATTTTGGAGGTGGGGGTGAACCACAGGAAAAGGGTCTTTCAGCGCAACAATCTAGGAAATCAAGGAAATTGTTCCGAAAAGAGAAGATGAGAGAAAAAGTGGAGAGAAGCTTCAAAGAAATTAGATGGAATTATTACGCCGTAGAAGAATCGATTCTTAATGAAGTGAACTCGACTTGGGAGGTGGGAGAGATGCTTGGGTCTAGTGGACGAGGGATTCGAAGTCAGAATAAAACAATTGGAGATCCTCGTGCGCAAGGACAAGGTAGTGCATCGGGTAAGCCAGCTAAAAAGGAATATCAGTTTGAATAAGGTTAGTAAATGAAGATACTAAACTTTAATACAAAAGGGGTGGGGCAAAGGTAAAAAGAAGGGAGGTAAATGAACTAGGAACTAAATTAAGGGTAGATTTTTACTATATCCAAGAATAAAAAATGGAAAACACGGATCTGGACCGGTAAATTCCTGTTTTAGACCGGACCAGAACCCGAAATTTTAGAATTTTAAGGACTGAGGACCGGACCAAAAACTAACAAGTCGGTCTAGTTCCAGTCTTTTTTCCAATTCCGTTATTTTTTGCACACTCCTAAACGAGGCAATAGAAGAGGCAAGGAGAAGTAAGATCCCAAGATTATTTTTCAAAGTCGATTTTGCCAAGGCATACGATTTAGTTTCATGGAATTTCCTGGACGAGATACTGGAGGGAATGAACTTCAACAAGAAATGGAGGGGGTGGATAGAAGAATGCGTCTCTTCAGCCACGACTTCGGTTTTGGTCAATGTCAACCTCTCAGGTGAATTCCATTTGAGGAGTGGCTTAAAGCAAGTAGATCTCCTATATCATTTCCTCATTTTAGTAGTCGCGAAAGGGTTCAGTATGCTTATCAAAAGGTCTGAGGAGAAGAATATCCTCAAGGGGGCGACTATCGCTCATGAACAGGTCTAAGTATCACATCTACAATACGCTGACGACACAGTTTTCCTATGCTCGGGGGACCAGCAGAATATCAAGGTAATAAAGGCGTTGTTGAGAAACTTTGAACTCATTTGTGGGCTGAAAGTCAATTTAAATAAATGCTCCATCTGCGGAATGCACATCCTTGTGGGATCAATTCAGCAGTGGGCTGAGGATTTGGGCTGCTCAGCTACAAAAGTGTCTTTCTCATACCTTAGGTTGCAATCAAAAGTTTCACGGATCATGGAGGGGCTCACTAAAAAAATTAAACGGCTAGAGATGTGGAATTCTAAGCATATATCCATGGGGGGAAGGGCGACACTAATCCGATCAGTTATGTCCGCCATGCCAGTTTATTGTCTATCCTTCTTTAAATTACCGAAAAAATCCATCAATGAGATAAAAAAAAAAAACTACAACATATTTTTTTGTGGGGTGTGAATGAAAATATATTTAAGATTTTGTGGGTGAGTTGGGAGTAGGGTTGTAAACGAATCGAATAATTTTGCTCGATTCGGTATTCGTATTCGAATTTTGATATTCGTATTCGAAATTTTATGATTCGAATTCGAATACAAATATTTTTTTTGATTCGACTAATAAACGAATACAAATATAAAATTATGATATTCGATTCGATATTCGTAAGTATTCGATTCGATATATATATATATATATATATATATTATATTTATATATTATATAATATTCTTAAATAATTTAATAAATAAAAAATTAAATATTTATTTATTTATAAAATTACACGGAAGACTAAAAGTCAAAACCCTATTTCAATTTTCACTTTTCAGTGTTTTCACCTCTAGTCCTCCACTCCGCCTCCCCAGTCGTCGGCGCGCTCCCCTTTGTTCCTCTCTGTTTCACCGCGCCACCCTTCTCCTCTCTATTTCACCGCACTGCGCCGCCCCATCCTCTCTATTTCGCCATTGTTTCGTCGCGCCAGGTCCTCCCCGTTTCGCCGCGCCGCGTCGCCCCCCTCCTCTCTGTTTAGTCGCGCCGCCCCTCCTCTCGCGGCGTGGTGGAAACTACTATTTCAAGACACCGGCGACCTATTGAAGATTTGAAGGTATAATTTTTTGTTCTGCCCTATTATATTATTCACTAGATTAATTAATATGAAAGAGTGATATAGTGATTAGTGAGTAGGTGAGGATCAGATTATTCCTATGGTAGCTTTTTACCATTTCAATCTTGTGTGCATTAATTTCAGAGCTTATTAGGAAAAAATCTTTACAGATTAGTAATTTTTTTTACAGATTAATTACTTTTCTAATGGAGCATACATTTGAAGAAGGCGAGGATAAAGTGGAAGAGCATGAGGTAAATATCGTATATTAGTCCAATATCAAGTGAATGAAATCTGTGACTGACCGATTAATTAATTTTTATTTATTTCTTAGTATGAACTACTACTGCTACTACTGTGTTGAAAGTTGGTTTTATCAAGTTGTGGCTCTTTGTAGAGAGAGGGTTGTTGGCAGTACGTAGCTTATTAGTGTTTTTCTTGTTTTATTTTATAAATGGTCATTGGGGGCAAACTTTGTTTTTTGTTGGTTTGTTTTATATGTTTGGAGCCACAAGCAGGTAATCAATTTCTAACTCTGGTTATATAATTCTTTTATCATCTATCTGGTTATATAATTCTTTTATCCTCTTTCTGGTTATATAATTATTTTATCCTCTATAAAAAAAAAAGTATGAACTAATATTAGAAACTCTTATTAAATGGATACTGAAATATTATGTATTAACATTTCAAGATTTAATTAAACTCTTGTATTGATAGGTGGTGATAAATGCGGTCGAGATAAATGATAATGGAGGTGACAACACAAATGACGACGTTGATGGTAACCTACAAACTAGAGATGTGAATGTTGATGGGGAGAACAATAATGAAGAAGGTAACAATGCAAAAGATGGTGAGGGAGAAGATGATAAAGGCCAACTTGAAAGGAAAAAAAGAAAGAAAATTTCAAAAGTTCACGATGATTTCATTGAAGTGGAAGAGAATGGGAGTATAAAATTGCGATGCATTCATTGCAAGAAACTTCTTTCTAAGTCAACTACCGGCACAACAAGTCATCTTAAAAATCATTTAGGAAGGTGTTTGCAAAAGAAGCTACACAATGAAAGACAAAGGACATTGCAATTTCAGCCTGTCAAATCCAAGTTTGAGATGAATCCTTTGTCAAATGGTAAATATGATCATATGAAGCAAAGAGAGGTTGTTGCCCATTGGATTTTAATAAATGAGCAACCATTTAATGTTGTGGAGAATTGTGGTTTTACTTTCATGTTAAGTATCAACCAACCACAATTTGAGAAGATTTCTCGTGCCATTGCTAGGAAAGATGTCATTAATGTGTATGAGATTGAGAAGAAAAAGTTGCAGTTGATGTTGAAAGACATCGATAAGATTTCATTGACCACTGACATTTGGAAATCAAAGGTGCAAAAGATTTCTTATATGTGTGTCACTGGTCACTTTGTTGATGCACAGTGGCAACTTCACAAGCGACTTCTTAGCTTCATACCTCTCCCTCCTCCACATGCTGGTAATTTTTTTGTTTATCGTTGTGATTCATTTTTCTTATAAAACAAGTGATAAAAATTATGTGACATTTTTCTTATAATTTTTTTGTTTACCGTTGTGATTCATTTTTTTAGGTGTTGATATCTTTGATGGGCTTATGAAGTGTACAAAGGATTGGGGGATAGAGCATAAAGTGTTTACTATCTCTGTGGACAATGCCTCGAACAATGATGCAGCACTTCGAATTGCTAAAACTACGTTTTCTAAGAGTCGTAAGTTGCCATTGGATGGTAAGTTGTTTCATGTTCGGTGTACTGCACATATATTGAATCTTGTTGTTCAAGATGGTCTTTCTGAAATTAAAAGAACTATTGAAGATGTCAAAAACAGTGTGCGGTTTATTAACCAATCAGAGTCTAGGTTGAAGAAATTCTCTGATGTTGTGCATCATTTAGGAATTCAAGTGAAAAAGTTGATCATTGATTGTCCAACTCGTTGGAATTCTACTTATGAAATGTTAGTTGAGGCATTTAGAGTTAAGGATGCATTTCATATATTTAAAGAGTGGGAGCCTTTATATCATTGTTGCCCTAGCTTTGATGATTGGAACAAAGTGAAGGATGTTATTGACGTTTTAGAGGTTTTTTATGAAGCAACTCATGTAATTTCTGGAGTTGATTACCCTACTTCTAATGCTTATCTTGCTGTTATTTGGAGAGTCAAGCATGTATTGAATGAAAAAGAAAATCATGTTGATGAGTTTATTAGGGTGATGATTAGAAAGATGAAGGAAAAATTTGACAAATATTGGGGAGATTGTAATCTTTTGATGGCTATTGGAGCAATACTTGACCCCAGGTTCAAAATGAGATTGGTTGATTTTGCTTTCAATAATATATATAATGAAGTGGATGCACGAAAAAATGTGATGAAGGTTCGAGATGCATTGTATAGTTTGTTTTTTGAGTATGTTGAAGTTGATCAAGCAAGATCCCGAAAGGTTGCCATTTCAGAAAAATGTTCTTCTACATGTGAACACTCCGTATCTAAAGGAAAGTTTGTGCCTTCTGGTTTATCTTTGTATGATGCATATTTAGACACTGTTGAGGTTCATAGACCTTCAAAATCGGAGCTGGACATTTACTTGGAAGAGGGGGTTTTTAGATGTCAAGATGGAGATGCTAGTAAAGAGTTTGATGCTTTAGCTTGGTGGAAATCTCAAGAATTGAAGTTCAAAGTTTTATCCAAGTTAGCTCGTGATGTTTTAGCTATTCCTATAAGTACAGTGGCATCAGAGGCCACATTTAGTGCAGGAACTCGAGTGTTGGATCCTTATCGTTCAAGGTTAACTCCTGATATCGTGCAAGTTTTGATTTGCGGAGGAGATTGGATTCGTCAACTTCACGGGATTAAGAAGCCCATTATGACACATGTGAGTTATATTTTTTATTGTGCATGTTTCGATTAATAAACTGAGTTTTAATTGGTTTTTATTTTTATTTAGGAGCAAGAAGAGCCTATTGATGTCATGTTGCAAACTTGCAAGCCACTTGATTTGCAAGAGTGATGGATGATTGGTGTTCTCTTGAAGACTTTTTATGAAGATTGCTATTTTATTACTGTATTTGTATTGTTACTGTAATGGGATTTTATGGTTTGTAATGGAATTTTATGGCTTGTAATGGGAGTTTAAATAGCAAAATTGTCACTTTAGTATTTATTATAATTAATGTTTTCCTCCACAAATTTTTCGAATCGAATATCGAATCGAATATTTCGAATCAAATATTCGAAAAATATTATTTAAAAATATACGAATCGAATACTCGAATCGAATCGAATACTATCAAAAAACTAATCGAATCGAATATCGAATCGAATTTATTATTCGAAAATTAAACGAATACGAATATTCGAATACTTTAACGAATCAAATCGAATACAGTGGTATTCGCTTCGATTCGATTCGTTTACAACCCTAGTTGGGAGGATGTTTGCAAAAGCAAAAGGGAGGGAGACCTAGGTATTAAAGATTTAGAAACATTTAATCTTGTTTTGGTAGGAAAATGGATTTGGAGGTTCTTGACTGAGGAGGAACGATTGTGGGTTAGAGTGTTAAAATCGAAGTATGGAGGGTTAGGAAACTCAGAGATAACAAAGGGTTCGAGAGGGAGTGGAGCTGGTAGAAGAAAATCAGAGTGGTTGAGAGATTTATGTGCGATGTACGAGGGTGGGGAGAACTTGAGAGATGAGTTTGTGGTGTAAGCCGGGAATGGGGAAAAAACATTGTTTTGGCACGATTGTTCGGTGGAAGAGGTGAGGTTAAAAGATAAGTTCAAGAGGTTGTACAAACTTAGTATCTAGAAATATAGGTTAGTAAGAGAGATGGGATCTTGGGAGGGGGTTGTTTGGAGTTGGAAATGGCAGTGGACAAGACGGTTATCGAATAGAGAACTCTTAATGTTTAACGACTTGCTTATTTTTATTGACAAGAAAGCACTTGACCAAAACAAAGTGGATGTGTGGAGCTAGAAATATTCATCAAATGGCATATACTGCACCAAATTAGCTTATTAAAGGATAATGCAAGCAAAGGAACGAGTGGCCGGAGATCAACTTAAAGCCAAGGTATTAAAAAAATTTTAGAAAAACTGGGCACCAAAAAACGCAACAATCACAGCGTGGAGAGCAATTCGGATAAGACTATCGTCAAAAGATAAGCTGAGAGACAGAGGAATGTAATTCTCAATGGAAATGGGCAAAGTGCAGTTTGTGTAAAAAGGGTGAGGAAAGCATTCCACATATTATGTTCATATATGTAAGGAGAGCAGAGGAGCCTGGGACGAGGTAAACAAATGGTTGCAACAACAAGTTGTTACACATTGGAATCCAAGTTCTAATTTTCTTCAATATAATGCACTGTTGGGAAGAGGGGTCAATGGGATGGTAGCAACAACAATATGGGTGGGGGTACTGTGGTCAATATGGAATCTACAGAACAACATTTGTTTTAACGGGGGTAAATGAGATAGGGGGAAAACAGTGAAAACTATCAAACTTCGATTGAAATCATGGTTAGGGAATATGATAGTATGTGTTTGGAAAGCAAGTGAAATGAAATGAAATAGGGAGATTGCAACTCTGATTCATAATTCTAGGATTTGCAATATGTGTTATTTGTTTGCCGAACTTTTTCATTATGGCGCACTCTTCTATTTGTAAGGGTTGAGGGCCCTTTGTATTTTATTTTAAAAAATGAAACTTTTATACTGATAAAAAGAAAATTAGGCTTCAGCGTGAATTTAAAATTCTTCCAAATTCAACTAAAAAGTTGTTAGGCTCAAATCTAATCACTTCAAATCCATTACTCTAAAACCTTGGATTATAAATCCATTGATTTATTATTTGATCCAAATAAGTGGAGTGGATTTGGACTGTGAATTTAAATTCATAGGCCCAAATCCCTCCATTCAAATGCATCCTGATAGAAGAACAAACTAATGTTGTGTTTGGATGGGGGATTTGATTTGAAAAGGTATTTCAAATGTAAGGATTTAAAAATACATGAATTTCAAATGACATGATTTTAGCGAGGATTTAAAATTCTTTCCATTTTAACTAAAAAAATATGGGCACAAATCTATATATTTAAAATCCATTCATTTATTTTTTAATCCAAACAAGTGGAGTGAATTTGGATTGTGAATTTAAAATCCATAAACCTAAATCTATCCATCGAAATGGAGCCTAAAATGAAAATGAAAAACTTATATAATCATATGGGAGTACTTTTAGGTTGTGTTTGGATGGAAAGATTTAATTTGAGGAGGCATTTCAAATGAATGTATTTAAAAATACATGTATTTCAAATGACATGGTTTTAGTGAGGATTTGAAATCCTCTCAATTTTAAATAAAAAGTGTGTGGAAACAAATCTAAATATTTGAAAACTATTCATAATCCAAACAAGTGGAGTGTATTTGAATTGTAAATTTAAAATTTATAGACTAAATCCCTCCATTCAAATGGAGCCTTAAATTCTATCCCGGACATATTAATTCACGTTTTACGGGTTAATTCATCTTTTGTTGTATCTGATCACTCACATAGTCACATATTATGATCTCTACTCACATTAGTTCGAGGTTTACCTTAACTAGTTTAATACACAGTCGATTGGATTTGAGACTTGTATTGATATATATTAAATGAAATGCAAACTCAAGCCATTTAAAATCACAAATTTAGAAATAATACTCATTTTCCATTTAATATCATTATATTATATTCATTTCAAAAAAATTAATTGCTACCTTTAAAAGAAAAGAGTAGAGAAATTCGTAGATCTTTTGAGATTACTCAAACCTAGTCAAACAAGTCTTTTTAAAAAATGTGCAAAGATAAATAAGAAATATGCTCTTAGACTTGTGTTAGTACAAAGACAAGTATGTGTTACAGTAACGACAAGTAACACATACTTGTTCTTACATTAACTCATATTTGCATGTCATTATAGTAACCCATGTAAAAGATATTGAAAAAGTGTAATTATATGGAAAAAAATTGTTATTACTACATGATCAAACCCCCCCCCAAAAAAATGTCTAGAGAGAGAGAGCGGGAGAGAGAGTGGGGGAGGAGAGTGGGTGAGAGTTAGCCGTAGGAATTCCCGTCCCTTTTCCGAGCGTTCTCCGGTGAGGCACTTCAACAACCCCAACCGTAGTTTAACCCAAACCCATAGAAACCCCTATAAGACAGACTGGTATGTGGACGGAGAAGGAACTAACCGGCGTTTTACGCGTGGAAATGCAGCCGTGAGGGAGAAGTTTGTTACCCTAAAAATGAGAAACACGGCTACCTTTTTCTTTAGAAATTTTCCGACGGAGAGCACGATAGATGACCTTAAGTATAGCTTCAATAGAGTGGGCAAAGTTATGGATATTTTCAGACCAAGAAAATACGACAAAGAAGGCAAGCCTTTCGGATTTGTCAGATTCGAGATGGAGAAGGACGAAACAAGTATGCTCCAAGCTCTCAACGAGGTGTGGATGGGAAGCTATAAAATAAGAGCATACGTGCCGCGCTATGATAGAGAGTCGGAGAAGAGAAAAGATAATAAGAGCACATATGGTGGACATCCGTTCGAAGCAAGAAGAAATACCCTAAAAACAGACTTGAGCTACAGTGAGGCGACATCTAAGAAGGACAGAAACCCACATACACAGAAGGCGGGTGTAACGTGTGGTTTCACTGCTGCTGCGCATCTGCCGGAAACGCCACTCCCGGAAGAGGAGAAAACAATTCTCTTCACCACAAAAAAAGACGAAACGGAATGGCTGACCTCGTGCATGACGGGTATCCTGAGGAAAGAGTTCTCATGGGCGGAGTATGGAGAGGAACTACAACAAGAGTGTGCAAACATCCTACAGCTCCGGACACTTGGCGACGATGCCGTTCTTATTCAGAATATTTCTGGGAGAAAAAACGAAGAGATTACGGACGCTATGGAGGAGTGGTTTAAACATTGGTTCGAATGGTTCAGGGAGTGGAGACCAACGGACGTGAGTCACAAAAGGCTAGTATGGACAAGGTGGAACGGCATTCCGGCGCATGTTTGGAACGTAAGATTTTTCGAAATAGCATGCATAAATATTGGCAAACCGATCAAGCTGGATATTCAAACGATAAACAGAACACGTCTGGATTATGCAAGGGTGTTGGTGTCGACCTCCTATTTGAATTATGTAAACCAGATTGTACGCTTGAAGATCGATGGAGTTAACTTCAAATGCAGGGTAATAGAGGAACACGAAAGTTTGATGCAGTCATCACAGGGTTGGCCTGATTCGGAGTTGGACGAGGAGGAGGAATCGGAGTGGTCTGCGGGGGAGGAGGGTCAGGAGGGGAATGAGCCAGAAGGCCCGGAGATGGCAACCATCCAACAGCAGAGTGGCGATTCAACCGGCGTTTCGCCGGAACTCTCCTCTCTCGGCCAGGAAATGGAAAGTCGCCTCGTACAGCGTGAAAGCCCGGGTGGACCCCAAGGAGACAGTGAAGTAAATGCATTAAATGGTACATCGAAACAAGAGAAGCATGATAATAAATGGAAACAGCGTGAACCGAATCCAATCATGGCGCCGTCATCAAATATCGAGAAGGGCCCCCATATTTACGATTCGGTACGAGACGGTTCAAACTCCCCTGTCCCTACTCGAGATAGCCCCACCGAAACAGAATTGATCAGAAATGGCGGCCACGTTTCTGATGTTTTTTGGGATGGCCCCTCCACGGCGGATATGGTACTCTCAGGGTCGGATTTGGTACCTTCTGGTGGCCAAGTTTTTGAAACAAAAAATGGTGGTCCCCAAGAAGTTACAACTGCCTTGACTAACATGTATGGCAGCATCTGTGGGCCCCAAATCCTAACTCCCACCCCCCCTCACACTTGTCTTGATACCCTGTACACTAACCCAGATAACCAACCTGCCTCAATCACGCTTTACCCAAACCTATCCGATCCTACCAAAATCTTGGTGACCCCTGAGCCCTCCCTAGCCCACTCCTCTCCGCCGCACCCATCTTACCCTCTGATACACCCCTGCAACGACACCCCCTCCCACCCTGAAGATACAACCGAAACCACCGACCTTCTACCCGAAATGAACCCCGACCCCAAAACCGACCCTAAACCTGACCCCAAATCTGACCCTAAACCCGACCTGAACCCACCAACCGCAGAAAACGCAGAAACCTCACACACTCCTAAACCCACCTACAAACCTCGTAAAAACCCTCCTAAGAAGAAAGTGAACAAACAGGAATTGAGACAATTGGAGGCAAAAAACTGGATAGAATTTTCGCAAGGTTTTGCAACTGAGAAAAACGAGAAGGCACCTCAGAAAGAACATCCAAAAAAGGGGAGAGGAAAGAAAAGTGCACCCACCTTGGCGAAGCACGACGCGAAAAAAGAGGCCACAACAACATGGAGCCTGGGTAAACAATTAGGAATCCAGACAACAACCTCAGACGCCCAGGAAATCAAAAAGCTCGTTGAGATCGAAGGAAAAGCTCGTTCAATAGTGGAAGAGGTGAAAAACGGGGGTTATCTATGAAGATACTCTCCATGAATATCAGAGGCTTGGGGAATCGTATCAAAAAAGAAGAGATACGGAACATCATAAAGGAGCAGGGGGTGGATGTGTGTTGCATACAAGAATCAAAGATGGAAAGCGTGGATGAAGCAATTTGCCGTGCAACATGGGGTGAAGGCAACATGGAGTGGCACACAAGAGAAGCTGAGGGGAGATCGGGGGGTATCATTTCTATATGGAACCCAGAAGTATTCAGATGCTCCAGTTATTGGCATATGGTTGGAGGGGTTATCTTGAATGGGTTCTGGGGTCAGCAAAACGTAGAATGTTGCATTATCAACATCTATGGGCCATGTAACACACCTGAGAAGATCGAGTTGTGGGATCGTCTAAACATAATTGTGAGCCAAAACCCATCAGCATGTATCTGTATCATTGGGGACTTCAATGCAATCCGGTGTGAGTCGGAAAGAGATGGCCGAGGGCAACATCAAAACCGCAGAGACACGCAGGCATTCGACGGGTTCATTAAAGCAGCAAATCTGGTGGACCTCCCACTCCACGGCAGAAAATACACATGGTATAAGCCTGACGGCTCCTGCAAAAGTAGACTGGATAGAGCCCTGGTTAATCACCACTGGCTCAACCAATGGCCAAATACACACTTGAGAGGCCTACGACGGTCTGTATCCGATCACTGTCCCATCCTCCTAGGGATCAAGGTTAAAGACTGGGGACCAAAACCATTCCGAAGCCTTAATGCCTGGTCAACTCACCCAGAGTTCAAAGATTTTGTCAAAGAGAAGTGGGGAAGCTACCAGATCCAGGGGCGGGGTAGCTATGTCATTAAGGAGAAACTGAAAAGACTCAAAGCAGATTTGAGAGAATGGAACGTCAATAAGTTCGGGATTATTGATCGCAATATAGAAGATCAAAGGGCGGAAATACAAAAGTTGGACACTCTTGACGAAGTTTTCGGGCTGGATGACACAGAAATCATAAGCAGAAACAGGGCCGCCACACTACTAATCCGAGAGCTAAAAAAGAAAAGCATGCTCAACTACCAGAAATCAAGATGTAAATGGGTGAAGGGAGGAGACTGTAACACTCGTTTCTACCACAATTATATCAACAGGAGAAGGAAGAGAAACGAAATCCTGGGTCTGATGGTGAATGGTGAATGGACTGAAGAAGTGGCAGCAGTAAAAAAAGGGGTCTTTGAGCATTTCCAAAACCAGTTCAAAAGCCAAGGATTAGCAAGACCAGTTCCTGAAGGTGGCTTCGCAAGGAGAAAGATATCTGCCATGGAAAACGACATGCTTATAGCACCGTTTTCAAAGGAAGAAATTCAAGAAGCCATCAAAGACTGTGACAACTCGAAGAGCCCCGGACCTGACGGTTTCAATTTCAGTTTCTTAAAGGAGCACTGGCAGATACTAGAACCTGACTTCATCAGACTAATGGAGGAGTTCCACGCCCATGGACGTTTGGTAAAAGGCTTCAACCCGACTTTCATTGTGCTTATTCCCAAAAAGGAGGTAAGCACAAATCTGAACGAGTTCAGGCCTATCTCGTTAGTGGGTGGAATGTACAAGATTATTGCTAAAATTTTGGCAAAAAGGCTCAGCTCGGTCCTCCCGACCATCATATCAACCGCACAAACCGCTTTTGTAGGAGGGAGGAACATTTTGGATAGCGTCATCGTCCTGAATGAAGCAATTGATGAAGCAAAGCGGGAAAGAAAAGAAAGAGCCTTCTTCAAAATCGACTTCGCAAAAGCCTACGATTCGGTTGATTGGGGTTATCTAGAAACCATGATGGAGATATTCAACTTCCACCCCAAATGGAGAAAGTGGGTCATGGAGTGTGTGACGTCGGCTTCAGCATCGGTCTTAGTCAATGGTAGCCCGTCTGGAGAATTCAAGTTGGAAAGAGGACTTAGGCAAGGGGATCCATTATCCCCTTTCCTATTCCTGATTGCGGTCGAAGGCTTGAATATCCTCATGGAGAAAGCTACGGAAGAAGGAATATACAAAGCGGCTGAGATTGGACGGGAAAAAATTAAGGTGTCACATCTTCAGTTCGCGGATGACACAATCCTCATGGGGGAAGCCAACATTGAGAATGTATGGGTGATGAGACGAGTACTGAGGAATATGGAATTGATGTCTGGTCTAAAGATCAATTTCGATAAATGCTCGATCATAGGTGTAAACGTGGAAGGAGGCAGGATAAACCGCATGGCAGAGATTCTAGAATGCAGGGTGGAAACTATCTCATTCACATATTTGGGGATGAGAGTCGGATCAAATCACAGAAAGGTTGTGGAGTGGGCTTCGATCGTGGAAAAAATAAGGAACAGGCTATCAAGATGGGATGACAAAAAGATCTCGATGGGCGGCAGGATCACGTTGCTAAACTCGGTTATTTCTTCCCTTCCAACATACTATCTGTCCTTCTACAAAATTCCAAAAAAAACCTTGAGTGAGATTGTGTGTCTTCAACGTAACTTTCTATGGGGGGGTGGGAGTAACAGGAAAAAAGTGGCATGGATTGAGTGGAAAAGGGTGTGTAATTCGAAACAACTGGGTGGGCTAGGGGTGAGAGATATCGATTTCTTTAACAAAACTCTCTTGGGGAAATGGGGCTGGAGGTTCTTGCATGGGAAAAATAGTTTGTGGGTGAGGGTGTTACGGTCTAGGTATGGGTCGAACTGGGGAGACGGCTACGGCCTATTTCCAACAGGGAGGGAAGGGAGAGTGTCACTATGGTGGAAGGACATTCTTAAGGAGATAGGAGAGGGTAATGAGAGTTGGTTCTATGGGAATTTGTCAAAAGTCTTAGGGGATGGGAGGAATTCATTGTTTTGGGAGGAGAACTGAATGGGGGAAGGGGCTCTTAAGGATAGGTTCAAGAGATTATACCAGATTAGCTTAGATAAGGGCAAAACAGTGGGGTTGGTGGGTGTATGGGAGGGTGGGGTGTGGAGATGGATATGGAGATGGAGAAGAGCACTCTTTGACAGGGAACTCACGCTTTTTAACAATCTCCTATCTTTGTTACACAGGTTTCAACCCAGAGAAGGAATCGAGGATTCGTGGAAATGGAGTGCATCAAAAACAGGTAGTTTCTCCACAAAAGAAACGTACGTGAGTTTGTTCAACCAAAGCCAAGAATCTCAACCAGACGAAAGATCAATCATGGGCTTCAAACGAATCTGGAAGAACTATGCCCCCTCAAAGGTAAAGGCCCACGCATGGAGGCTCTTGTGGGGGAGACTTCCGACTCGCTCCAATCTAAGAAGAAGAAACATCCTCAACCAGAACGATAATCTAAGCTGCGTTGTGTGTGGCGAAAGAGAAGAAACAGAGAAACACACGTTTCTGGAATGCTCCTACTCATACCAAGTATGGACGGAGTGCTTGTCGTGGCTCAAGATATCATCGGCATCCCCGTCAACAATAATTGATAATTTCCTAGGATTCGAAGGCCTCATCAAAGTTAGGAACGGGAAGAAGATTGCTACAAGTATCTGGCTATGTGTTGTATGGCTGATTTGGAAAGGGAGAAACGCAGTACTCTACGAGAACGAGACCTTCTCAGTTACAAAGGTCATGGAGGAACTCAAGGCAAGACTCTGGAGCTGGTTAACCATCAAATACCCCTCGCGTAACAATGCAACTTACAAGGCCTGGGTGACAGATCCACTTAAATGTATGGTCTAAGACTAGAGTAGCACAAGTATAAGATAGTAGTCACGTCTATTTAAAATTGTAATTGTATTCTGAAATTGTGGGTATTCCTTATACCCAATATCAATGAAATCTCTTTTACCGATCAAAAAAAAAAAAAAAAAAGATCAAACCCCAAAAAAAAAAAAAAAACTTTTGATGTTGTTGTCTGTTATGTTATCGCAATCATATATATGACTAGTTCTCTATAATCGGAGGTTGCCTTAAATGTTTTGACATGCCTAGAACACTTCACAAGGTCTTGAAAGAATTCAATGATTCATAATAAAATAGAATGCTCTAGATCATGCGGTCGCAAGTCAGGAATTTAGGAATGAATCTATAATGGACAATTATTTGTCAAAGTAAAAAGAAGTTATTCATTGAAGATTTTATAGATCCTAAATTGAAGGATATGTGGTTGAAGGGTGAAGAACTGAAGATCAACAATATCTATCTTCAATGTTAGGCAAGAAATAAGGATTATTATTTATTCAGGTGTTAATCTTGTTTAGATAAGGCTATTTTACCCCATATTCTAAGTAGGAGTACAACATTTTGAATAGCATAGGTCTACTATAGTGTCAATTGAGAGTGAGATCTTTGATAATTTGATAGATCAATTTGGTAGTATATATTTTACATTTAACCTTTTAAGAATTAATAGGGGTGTTTTAAGCCTTGTTTTCAGTTGTGAAAGTTCTATCTAAAAAACATTCACACAAACTTTATATTCAGTTTGATATTAGTGAAGGTTTCGTGTAAGGCTCTCACATACTCCCTATTTTAGTATGTATTAAAATTTATTCTCTTGTAATCTGTGTTTTAGTCTTCTTCTACGTACTTTTATTTTAATTATGCATTTCGATTAATGTTGCATTGAGTGTTACAAAATTATGTACAACATTCTTTGTTTTCTTTACACACATTTATACAAACCTTGATTTAAAATGATGAAGAACAAAATAAGAAAAAATAAAAAATATATATATATATATATAATTGAAGTTAAGATGAGAATAGCTAACAATAAATTTGTTCTGCGAAGAAGCAATGTAATTTAAGACAATAATCAAGATCTAACAATATTCTATATGAGTCTTTATGTAATTTTTTTAATCTTTCTTTCTAATTTTGGAATCATCCAGTAATGTACGGAATTTAAGGACATGTTGGCATGTTGTAATCAAGAAAAGAAAATGCGTACTAATACTAATAAATTAGTAATTAAGATCGAATTAGGAAAACAAGTTGCCAGACACAAAGCCAGGAGAAATGCCGGCCTCCATCGTGCATCTGCAGCATCCCACTTTCATTATTATCAACACAAATTAAATCTCTTCATATATTTACAAATATTAATTTAGATTTAGTGATGTTCCCTACGTGACAACCTTGATTTAATGTAGTAATTTCCAAGAAATTATTAACATTATTGTTATTTAACCGACAGGGATTCATATGCTGGTATTAGCCAATTTGAAACTTAGAAATTAAGTATGTTCTTACTGCTGGTTTGAGTCCATTGTGTTTTGGTCTATGGAATAATAAGATCCAACCTCATTTCTTTCTCTATTTATGTTCAAAGTTAAAAGAATTTCATCAAATTTAAAAGTTTGAACTTTTAAAAGGGTGAAGAATTAGCTCTTGTATATTAATTTCGATTACTCACCCTCACTCGTGGACCAGATTATCACCTCTGCCTTTTGGGAAGGAGGTCTATCGAGTTGACAATTTAAATGAATGGAGTTGCTTTCAGCAGGAATCGAACTCAAAACGTGCGAGTGTGAGCCTTATGTCTCTAATACCATGAAAAAAAATTGTCTCATCTAAAAGTCCGAAATTTTAGAGAGTTAGAGAATTAATTTTTGTATATTAATTTATATTAGAAAGTCTCACACTATTGTGGTTTGGTCCTCATTTCTTGCCCTACGTACTTATGTAGGAAAGCCTCACACTATTTTGGTTCGGTCTTTCCCTTCCTCTTTGTGAGGTACAATCGAGGGTGAGAAGTGTGAAAAATTTGTGTGTGAGTGACGAGTGCTACCAGATTTGTTCTTGGTTATTCCATCTACACTTTCGACACAATCTAATATAACAGGTGACATGAGCCCGTTGAGACGACCAAAAGACCCGAGTCAAGGAGCGGTTGACGGCACCGAAACCCAACATCTACGTTTTAGTGTTTGAAAAAGTAATGAACATGGGCTATGTGTTGTCTTTATACATAAAGGTTTACAAAATTACCCCTCAAAACTCCACTCATTATTACACTTTCTTAATATTTGTGCCCATCTACCTATGCAAATTAATATGAGACGGAGGGAGTATGATTTTAAAATTTATACACTTTAATTTTTCCTACATAATCAATTTATATAATTCATTCTCTCGGTTGAAAATAAAATTAAATAATATCTTCAAATCACGTACGATTACTTACCAACATCCTGTAAGGCGGCTAATTGATTTGACTTGTTTCTATGCAAGCATAGTATATACTAATAATAATATCACAAATCGCAAATATAATTAAAAAAAGAAAATAAATTAATTGGGGTGGTGGCTGATCAATCTGAACCGTCCACGTAGACGAATCGAAGGGCAGAGATGGCCGCCGGTGGGGGGTAGGTGGCGGGCGACGTCACACGGTGGCTGCCGGTGAAGCAAGTGTCTCGCGTGCTGATCAATTACACCAACAAAAAAAGACTTTTGCTGAAGCCATTAAACACGACTTTTGTTCAATTATTAAAATCGGGTTTTGCAGTCGTAAGCATCGAGGTAGGGATGTCATTATTAGGGGTGACTCACGACTTTAATTAATTCAGTGATAATACTTAATTAACAAATGGGATTAAATAATGATTGTGGATGCACATGGAAGGATGCTTCTACTTCTCCTTAATTGAATATTTTAATGTACAAATTCTGTCAGAGAATCCCAGTGTTAATAAGCTTGTTTTCTTGTGATTATTTTGTTTCATATATATATGCATGAACATGGGCTATGTGTTGTCTCTATACCACCCCCAATAATATAATGATGATTCCAAAATTTAAATCAATTAGGGTGTTTTTTTTTTATGGACCACCACAAATCTTTCAAATAAACGCTCCTTATTTTATTTTCTTTGTTAAATTTAAAAAAAAAAACACTTATCTAAGCAATGAAATCAAGTTTATTTGAACTACTTTGAGACTCTTGACTAAAAAAGAGGTCATAAATGTCTCTAAATATATATATCCGTACTATTTTAAATTCATCTTTTACTGTGTGTGCACTAGTGAAATTAACTCTGTTCTTTTTTTTCCAAAAAAAATAAAAATAAAAATTCAGATTTCAAAACTCAATTTGTTTTAATATAATTAAATTTAAATTAAGATTGATCAAGCATATTAAATTATTTTTCAATAAAACTTTTTTTTTTTTGACAGGGAATATTTTCCAATAAAACTTTAATTGTTTCTGTATTAAGTCATCGATCTCACTTAAGAGTTAAGAGCTTAAGTTTGGATCAGTGAATTATATGAGTATATAATTGTTGCTATTAGGGGGCCTCAGACCTCTATTAATTTGAGTGCTAAACAAGTGATTAATTAATAATGTATGAGTAGCTAGGAGCTGGGTGGGGTAGTGGATCCTTAAACTCCCAAAGTACTCATGTGCTGATCAATTTAATTTTGACTTGAAAACAAGTATATATGTACCATAATTTCACTTTCAGGTGACCTAGTGACTAGCTAGTAATTGTATCATTTCTTAAATAATGATGACATTTAGTATTTCATCTTTAAGATCGCATCATGTGAATTTTCTCTCTCATAAAACTTTGAAACTAAAAAGTATGTATATTTCAGAACAATTGAAAAAAATTTATGAAGTAATTAAAAGTAGTAGAGTATCATTTTTCAACTGAAAAAGTATCTTATTTTTTATATCTCGTGAAACACATTACATAAGACGGTATCATGTCAGAAAATTGACACATATTTTTGCAAGGAATTGTCGTTGGATCGAGAGTTCTTATACTTGAATCGAGTTTTCTAACTTTATGAATAACCTTCTCGATTCGTATTTTGTTTGTTCGTAACATTTCCTTTTCAAAAAAAAAAAAAAGGACGGTATCATGCAAGATTTATGTAATTTTATTAATATATACTCCCTTCATTAATTGTTTACAAAAAATTTCACACCGATTAAAAAATAAAAGTTGGTAGATCATTAAATTTTTACTTTATATTTCCATTTTACCTTATGCCTACTTATTTTTTAAGATATTAATTTGAAAAAAAAAAATACATTAAATAAGGGCAAAACTGGAAATAAAAATAACGATATGTTAATTATAAGTAATATATATTCCCTTCAATTCGTTCCAAAATTATTGTCACTTTTCATTTTTTTTTACACAAATCAATAAAATATTACGGAGTATTTATTATACCTAAAATTGTGAATTTTACCTATAATCTTTCCAATATACCTTTAATTATTGAACAATAAAACAATAATTATTTATTAAATAAGTATTTTGAACATTTTACCCACCTCAAAACAAAAAAGAAGGGAGGCTATATTTTTTTGGGATAAAGAAATAGGAAACTACTCATTCATGAGGAAGTAATCTTACATATCTTTGTGAGACAGATGCAAATAGAAAGGAAATTTATCTTTGCGGGATCGGAGAATTATGAGTTACGGAGTATAAAAAATTGTATATATGCCTTAATTATTGAAGAGGAGGTCTTTTGTGAATCAGATTTACGTGAACTAGCTTTTTTTTTTAGTATTACTGTTATACGGAGTATATATTAAATGTTATTGTTTAAAAAAATATTTTTAAAAATAGTGATATACGAAAAAAAATTCAATAAATAATGCAAAAATTAGTGTACATTAAAAGAAAATGAGAAAATACATAAACATAATGCATGACTATTTTTTTAAATTGTACATACGAACTCTCTGTTGGCAGGAGGTTAAGGCACCGTATAAACATAAAAAGAAACTGAGAAAATACATAAGAAAAACTGAAAAAAGTCTTCAGTGCAATTTTGTACTCCCTCCACTTTTTAATAAGTGTCATTTTAGCTTTTTTCAACAAATTAAGATTATAAATTGTGGTCTATACTACCCTTCATTAACTATAATTAATTTTAATATAGAAATTTTGTTTGATAAAGAATGTAGTAAAAAATGTAGCTAGTATTCATAAATCATGGTATAAGCAATTTTTGTGGAATTTATTTATGAAATATATTTATGGTAAATGAATAAGGGTAAAATAGTTAAAATTAAAGAAAAAACTCTAAAATGACACTTATTTTAAAATTAGTTAAAAAGTCAAAATGATATTTATTAAAAAATGGAGGGAGTATTGTGAATCTCCCAAAATAAAAATAAGGGATTCTTAAGGGCATGTTTGTTTTGGGACTCACACGTCCGGACGTGGGACGTAACGTCCCCCGTCTTATTCTAGTTCGGGATTTCACATCCGGATTTCAACATCCAATTACATTCACCCCTAAAAATATCTATATATTTTACTATTATAATAATACAACATCACTCACTTTTACTAATTGATTTGACATAAAGTTATACTCCCTCCGTCCCACTATAAGTTTCCCACTTTCCTTTTATGAATGTCCCACAATAAGTTTTCCATTTCATTTTTTTTCATTTTTGACATATGATTTTCTCTCTCTCAATCACATCAATTATACTTTATCTATTATTTTATTCTATTTCATCTCATACTCATCTATTATTTTCTCTCTCACCATCACATCACTTATACTTTATCTATTATTTTATAATACTCCTTAATCAAAACAACAAAAAGAAGTGGGAAACTTACTCAGGGACGGAGGGAGTATAAAATATATACAACATCACACACTCTTACACAATTGATTTGACATAAAATTACATCTTATCCTACTCAACATCCCAAAACAAACATACACAATCACTATTCATCAGAAATTCTCCATTCAAGATTTCCCCATCCCCATCTCCCTCATCCTACATAATCCCAAAATAAACATGCCCTTAGGATTTGACCCATTTCATCCGGGGTCAAATTTTAATTTTTTTAAAAATATTTTAGATCAATTATATTATTCATTTGTTTAGACAGTATTACTGGTCTGCACTATTACATTAACATGTAATACGATTTCACTTATAAGGTGATATTGTATAGCTTACATAGTAATATGATCAAAAAAAATAGTTTGTGAATACTATTTAGCATCCAGAGAAATATGTTATAAAAATAACACGATTACACTTGACTTGATAGTTATATTAAAATTGTATTGAACTTAAAATTTATTTTAAAGCATGAACATCATCAATATCCCCAAATTAGTGTGTATACTTTCAATGTTCCGGAGAAAGCTAATCGTAAGCTTTAGATAGGAAAATTAAGAAATATACAATAAGTAAATGTATTAGAGATGATGTGATGGATAGAAAAATAGGATTATTTATTAATAAGGTCATTTCACTATAAGATTAGTCTAATAAAGTCTACAATATAATTTTTTGTCTAATAGCATCAAATTGAAAACTTTGAGATATTTATACCCTTCAATTAATTTCAAATAAATCGGATATTTTATAGGAATTCAAAAGTCAATTATATACCATAATTATCCGATTAAGGGAGAATTTAGAAAACAGAGAAATTTTAGCACCTTCCAAAGATTTAAAAAAATTTCCTAAAAAGTAGGTATACGCATTAATTGGTTTCACTTTCATAAAAGATAGCTATCTCCATCTAAAATATAAAAAATTTTCTAAAAGATAATCTTGTTAAACTGAGGGTTTTGAGAAATCTGCAATTCAATCTACAGGTTTAGGAAAAAGCTTATGCAAAAACGACGAAGTGTAGAAGAACAGAAAAATAGAAGCTTATGTATTATCTAGACATATGCATATTGAAGTTCATGTGAATTACGTTCACTATTATGCAAACTAAAGTGCATTTCGACAATTTTGCATAAAAACATGCAAACTAAAGTGCAGTCTAAACATATGTATATTGAAGTTCATGTGAATTACGTTCAGGAGTATGCAAATTAAAGTGCATTTTAATAATATGCATATTGAAGTACATATGAATGACATAAAAAGTAACGTCATTTCAATGCATATTCCATCACAAAAGAATCAGTACAACCAAAGCTTAAACAAAACTAAAAAAAAGTAGAGATCAAAGCCTAAACAGAAAATTAAATTACCTTAAACTTCAAATCAAAATCCAACAAAACCTCAATCCTAATCTCCTGCCAAGTTCTTCGCAATGGATCTGGAGCTCATCACCTTCGCGATCTCGATGACGTCATCGAACGAGATTCTAAAACGATCTCGATCCACTTCAACCACGGCAATGAATCCGAAAAATTAGCCTTTCCGGGAAGCTGTATCGACGTATTCATACACTCAAAAAACTCACTCGCCTCCAGATTTTTGGATTCAGCAAATCCCTGAAAAACATCAAGTTTCCCACCGAATTAAACGCCATCAGGAATAAATAATGACCCACCCGCACCGCGCCGTTGCCGCCCTCTGCCCGCGACCGACCGGATGCTTCCACGAGCCACCCCTCCAAGTTGTTCCTAATCCGGTGGCGCACCTCCGCCGTCTCATTAATTCTCCGGTTGACGAACATCTCCTTGGAGCTGAGGCGGCGGAGCACCCGCCAGTAGCTGTCGACGTCGCCAAAGCTCATTGTTCCCTGGTGGAAATCGAATACGGTGAGCACGTCGTTAGACGTCCGACCGGCGAAGGGAAGGTCGTGTTTCTTGAAGAGCTCTGTGGCGGAGGCAGCGCTCTGAACCACCATGGTGTTGACAATTGTATAACCTAATTAATTGAACCCGATAATTAAGGCAGAATAAAAACCCGATAATTAATTGAACCCGATAATTAAGGCAGAATAAAAATTAGGCTTATTAATTGAACCCGATAATTAATTAAAAATTTGAATAATTTAATGGTAATTAGGATTTAAGGGTAATTAGGGGTTTTTATCTCGAAAATGAAGCAAATAGACAAACTATTAATTAGGCGATGCAATTAGATTAATGTAGGGTGATAATGACCCTATTAGTAAAAAAATCTCAGAAAAATATAATAAAATGTGAAATAGAGTACCCCATTTACTAAAAGAGAAATTAACAACTATCATTGATATAAATGAAAAATGAATAACTTTCCTTGAGAAAGAGAAATATTTGAATAAGAGTACTCAATAACTGGAACTTGGTAAGCCTAGTGTAAATTAACTAAGCATAGTGTATATACTCAATCAATTCAATATTATTAACACGTTTTAAGGTGTCAACAGCTCATACATAGTCTTTCGTCACGATAATTAGATTTACATCATTATAATAACAAAATATCAAGTTCATACATATCAATAATTAATGACAAAAGACCTGGGTGAGACGGTCACACCACGGTAAATTCGTTTATAAATTAGCATCTAATCTAACCATTTTAATGTTCATATTACTCGCATATATATGTTCATATTATATATGTTTCGTATTATTGTGAAACAGTTTCATGCAACACCCACTGTAAAAAATTATTGAATTGCCTACAAAATTTTCCAACGAAAATAATTTTGTCTTTAAATATTCAGAATTGTCTACAGATTGTCTACGGATTTTTATAAATTATTTTACACATTTTCACCCACGAAATTACCAAGAAAAAATCTGATGGTGATTTACCTACAAAATAATCCGTAGGTAAAATCGCATTTTCCTACCGAAACGGTTGTAGGTGATTTTTTTTTTATTTACCAACGAAAACTTTCCTAGCTATTTATATGTATAAATTATTTAATTGTATTACCTATAAAATTAGCCAGGAACTTAATAAATATTGATTTACTTCCAAAATAATCCGTAGGCAAAATAGTATTTCCCTACCAAAATGATTGTAGGTGATTTGTTTATTTATTTGCCTACGAAAATTTTCCTAACTATTTATATGTATAAATTATCTAATTGTATTACCTACAAAATTAGCTAGGAACTTAAAAAATAATGATTTACCTACAAAATAATTTGTAGGCAAAATAACATTTCCCTACCAAAATGATTGTAGGTGATTTGTTTATTTATTTACCTACGGAATTTTTTCTAACTATTTATATGTATAAATTATTTAATTGTATTACCTACAAAATTAGTTAGGAACTTAGAAAAGCAATAGTGTTATAAGTTAGTAACCAACAAACATAATTTTTTTGTCCCACATCGAATAAAGAGTAAAAGAAACATGAGAGAAAAACATTATAAAAGGGGCCTAATGTGCACCTAAATTTGTATTTTTAAAATGTTTATATATTTTAACACTTTTTGAATCGGTTTTATGATCGATTCATGGTTGGACCGGCTAGTCCAATTTTGAATGAATTTATTTTGTAGGCTAAGGCTAAAAAAAATAATTTATTAATAAAATATATATTAAAATTTTTTCCACCGAAATGTTTGTAGCCAAATTTAACTACGGAACTACCAACGAAATGTTTCGTAGTTGATATTTACCTACGGATTGCCTACGGATTAAATTTTCGTGGGCAACCGAATTACCTACGAGCGAATTCCATACGAATGGTTTTCGTTGGTATTCCGTAGGTAAATGTAAATGCCTACAAAATTGAAATTATTGCCTACAAAATATTTCCTAGCCAATTAATTATTTTCTTGTTATGACCTCCTCCATAATGAACACATAAAAATAAAATAAGGAAGTGACAATTATATTTTGAGATATTAGGAAATTAATATAAATGAATTAATTTCTTATCACTGTACAAATTTACATTTTTAGATGAGATCCAATTTTTTCATGGTATTAGATCCATTGACAAACCATTTGAGTTCAATCCATAACTCTATCACGGAAGGTGTTAATTCAAAACAAAATTCTTTCTCGAGAGAATACTGTATAATTTATTTTAGGTAAATTGTGAGGCCACCCACCCACCGGACCTGGCCAGGTCGAAACGTTTTGAAGGGTTCTCCGAGAATTGCGGCTACTTGCCGCCTCCCTTACTTGTTTTTGTGAAATGACTTTTTCCGAAATAGTATTTATTTATTAGAAATTGAGATTTGGCTACACAACAAAAGGCGTGGCCCAAGATAGGGTGATTAGATGGATAGAGAGAGGTATTGGTGGTGAAGAACAAATATATTGTAAAATAATACTTGTAATTTAACTGTAATTATATAGTTCTGCAGATTTGACCCTTTTTATGTCTAATTTTCAGCATTAATTTAATTGAACCACCTCAAATCCCTCTTAGAAGTTTTTGTCTTGGTATACCTCGTGCAATTTTATTTCAATATTAACCCATGTTAGCAGGATTAGAAAGACAATTAATATATATAATAAAAGGCATTAATTCATACTCCATAATAGAAAAATATTACTCCACACCAAATAAATGCAATTCAAGAACATTTATAAATGATATTTTTTAAATATTTGTTAATCAATACTCTCATTTTATTTGTAATTGGCGCTTTTGAAGTTTTTATAAATAGTTAAGGAATAGATTATTTTTTTCAACCGATAATAGAAGAGAAAGGGATAGAGAGAGAGTGTGTGACTGTGTGAGGATTTTTTTTTCTAATAAATATTTCAGGTATAGTAAATTGAGAAGAAACATGAAAAAAAAAAGGACAATTAATTTGAAAAAAAATAAATATCAACCTCCAAAAGTGATAATTAAAAAAAAAAAAACAGTATTCCCTCCGTTCCACCGGCCATAAAGTTTTCCACTTTCTTTTTATGCATGTTTTCTCATTTATTTATTTTTTCATTTTTAACATATCATTTTCCCTCTTCCAATCATATAATTTATACTCTATCTATTATTTTATCATACTTCATCTCATACTCATTTATTATTTTCTCTTTCAAAAGAAAGCAAAAACTTATAAGGGGACGGAGGGAGTACTTCATCCGTCCATTGTGCACGGGTTTTGAGGAAAATTAATTGTAAATGTAAAAATTGAAAGTATGTGGTTAAGATAAAGTATAAATAAAGTAGTGTGAGTAAGTAATATTTTTTCTTTAATTAATAAAAGAGAATTATAAAATTAGTTTAAAAAATGAGAATTATAAAAATAAACATAATGAATATTAATTATTTTCATTGAACATACATTTTTCTTTTTGGACGAAAATTACTCTAGAAAAAAAAAACGGATTTATCACTATACCATACCGTGCACACAAATGTTACTCTAATTATAATATTACTTCCTCCGTTCACCAATGTCATGGAAGGGTTAATAAATCAAGTGAGAATAAGATTGATTGAGAGGAACATCATTTATTTGTTCACATGTACCCACCCCCACCCCCACCCCCCTTCTCCCTAGCTCTTTTCTTCTTGGTTGCGTATTGAGTTATTTATCAAACAAGTCAGCGACTCTCTCTCCCTCTCTCTAAATTCCTTTCTCCAACTTTGCATACTTTGGGTTAAACCCAAACAAGAAAAAAAATAAAAATCCCTCGTTTCTTCACACTACCTTAAATCGAAACTGCATGTACTTTACTGCAAAAGAAATCTGAAACCTGCAAAGTCAAATGAGACAACAACAACAACTATGTGCAGCAGATTCTTGAAGAGGACCATGGACAATTACCAAGGCGATTTAACTGACATATTAAGAGCCACCGCCGCCACCCCACCACCACCACCCCCCACCGCCGCCGAGTGGCAGTTCACAAGCACTCCGTTGAACAACTTCAGCAGCACATGCCCCGTTGATGATTTCGGCGACCCGTTTACCCACTTGGGAGATCCGCTTCTCCACAACCCCATATCACCCAGCAGCTTTTTCCAAACCAAAGTTGACGAAACTGCAGGCTTTGTCACTGCAGCAGGGGGGAATAACATGAATTTTACTACTACTACTACTCTTCATGATTCAGATCATGATCAAGAAATGAAAAGACCTAATTTTTTTTCAAGGATGCTGCAGATCTCTCCCACGACGCCCAAGTTGCCACTTCCGCCGACGTCTGACTCTCCGGCGCCGCCGCTGCAGAGGGTTTTAAATAATTCCAAAAGTTGCAGCCTGGTGGAAAGCCCTGCAGGATTACAGATCTCATCTCCGCGAAATACGGCAAGTATCAGAAGAAGGTAATTAAGCTACCTTTTTTATTTTTAATTAATTAAAATTTAATCAAACTGCAAAACCAACTTTTTTTATCATCTCAAAAAATTGATGCATGAACTTTTAATCAGCCACTACAAGAAAATTGACTAGCTTGTAATGAACTGATGATTAGAAAAAGTCAAGCGAAGAAGGTGGTTTGCATACCGGCGCCGGCGCCGGCGAACAGTAGGCCGAGCGGAGAGATAGTTCCATCGGATCTATGGGCATGGAGAAAGTACGGTCAAAAGCCAATTAAAGGTTCTCCATATCCGAGGTAATTAATCCTTCTCTCTATAAATATATTATTAGTAATTACTTCTACATTTATATATATGTATTTCCTCTTTCACTATTTTTCACTGACACACGCATCATTCCTCACTCATCGCTCTCTAACTTTCCTTCATTATATTCCTGACATGGGGGCCTTATAAATCTTGGTACCATTTCAATTTAGTAAGATGTGTATGCTAATTTTCTTGCTTTTATTGCTTCGTTTTAATTTCTTAACCTAAAATCTTGATGTATTTAGCACCCTATTAGGAGGGGTACTGCAATTAGCTAGGTTCAGTTAATTTGTGAAAACCCCAATTCTTGATTTTTGCTCTGGAATTATTTTCTTGAAATGATTTCAAAATTTCTTGCTTTGAATTGTTGATCATATATTAACAAATTATAACTTCATTTAACAACTAGAATCTTGATTTAACAACTAGGGACGTGTCTCTTCCAACTTCATATATATTGATTTTATATATAGATTTTTTTATTTACACCTATATATATATGTTATAAGAGTTTCACCCTATATATATTTGATTAAAACTATACATTATATTATGGTATGAAATTATTTGCCCATCTCTTAATTAAGGTAATTAAAATTCTGGTTACGTCCCTGTTAACAATTCTGATGTGAATTATAGTATTAAATACTTGTGTAGTGTGTCTGCTCCAACCAATTATTTGAGATTAAAAACTCGATTTTTTTTTTTTTTAATTAGGGGTTACTACAGATGTAGTAGCTCAAAGGGGTGTTCGGCGAGGAAGCAAGTGGAGCGGAGCCGAACAGACCCGAACATGCTGGTGATAACCTACACATCAGAGCACAACCATCCATGGCCGACCCAAAGAAATGCTCTCGCCGGATCCACCCGAAATCAGCCTGCTAAAACCACCACTTTTGCCAAGAATTCACCCTGTAAGGAAGAGGACAAGGAGATCCTCCCCGAAATTACTTCCCTACCCTCGTCGTCGACCGCCGTAAAGGAGGAGATGGATCACGATTTTGATAACATGGAGGACGATGATGGGTTTCCACAGAGCTACAAGCCCACATTGCCCGAATCCAACCAATCAGAAGACAGCTTCTTCGCCGATTTGGGAGAGATAGAGGGAGATTCTTTGAATCTCTTGTTATTCGATGAGAGAGAAAGTAAGGGTATGGATCCATTCACCTTCTATGATTGGAGTGGCGCCGGCAGTAGCGCCGCCGCCGAGCCGAAGAAGGGTTCATCATGACACACGATGTCACAACAACAGAAACCCCCACTAAAAAAAATGATTATTTTCTAAAGCTACCCGCGGGACACTGTTCTGTAACGATTTAATGTGTTGTACGAGATAATACATTAAAGCACAATTGAACGGTGTCCAGCGAAATAATAAAGTTGAAAAGGAGAATCGATCGACATCCCTATAGCATGGTTTTTACAAGCCATGCATGACTGTGTGAGTTTCCACGTGGGGGAGTTATATGTTTATTATTATTATTATTGATAATTTTAATTTTATAATTATTTTACAAATTGGTGGATGGGACAGAAAGCTGAGGAACAGAAGGTTTGAATAGTTGGAAAAAGTACGTTTGAGAAACATGACAGGATAGCTCAATGAAGGGATTATGATGTTGGATGGGACATCAATGGGATTAATTATTTTGCCCTTATCATTATTACAGTTAGGAAAATATATATATTCCGGCATTAATTCGTGTAAGCCGTATAATATGTATCGTGTATGTAAGAAAAAAAAGAAAAACAGAAAAAGGAGATACTGCGTACGTAACTTTTGGTTCCTCCGCTTTGTGTTCTTTTTTATTTGATTAATATTCTTGTAATTATTGAAACTTATTCATTTTTTTTCTTCATTTAAGCCTCGTATCGTATGGTTTGAGTGATTGACCTGCATTGGATTCTTTTCGAGGAAAATCGCGGTCTGGTTTGCAGGGTTAAATTAAGGTTCAGGCTTGTAATCAACAAGACTTTAGAGTAAATTAATTCAAAATAAATTAGTAATCAATCACAATAAAATATATACTCAACACTCGAAAACATATTTAATTGTGTATATATCAATTGATCAAAAGACATATATACTAGATATACAGACTTGACCAACCTAATAATATTAGTCGGCATAGTAATTTTTTCTCAAAATTTAAGGTAAAAATAATAGAAAATGTCTTCTTTGTCCCCGTTTTTTAAAGTTATGTGACTGAATTAAAGAAGACGTACAAATAGAGCTGTCAGAACAGACTGGCGGGGCGGAACTTAAGCGGTCCGACCCGCAACGGGTACAGGCTAAAAACTATCCAACCCAACCCAAAGCGGTTTGCGGATTTAGCAGGCTAGCCCACAAACTTTTTCATTATATATTTATTTTTTTCCTTTTTCACATCTAATATTTACTATTTATAATAAATTTTAAATAGCATAAAAACAATACCTACAAAATATTGCAAATAAACAAAACCTACATAAACTTAAAATTGAAACAACAATAACCACAAAATAGTCCAAATAAATTAAACTTACATATCAAAGTTCATCGACATAAACACAAAGTCTAGAAATAGGGTTCAAAGTTCATCAACTTAAACTCAAAGTCTCAAAATAGGGTTCAAAGTTCATCAAAACATAAACATAAAATCTCAAAAGAGTCTTAAATTCAAACACACCAACACTTTCTAAATTAAAAATCATCCTCCATATCATCATCAAAGTCCTCTTCATTCCCTTCACGTTCATCCTCACTATTCCCAACATTAGATAAAGACGTCTCCCTCAACAAAGGTGTCTTAATACGAGCACAATCATCATCTACATATAAAAAATAATAATATTTAAATAATTGAATAAGAAAGCTTAAAAGAACTCCAAATATAATCAATCTCAAAACTTAAAAGTGTAATATGACTTACCGGTAGATGCAAAGCCATGCAACCAATTACGAGTGCAAACCAAAGATTGAAATTTCTCAGGAAGCATATAACTTTTATACTTCGTGAGCACACGACCACCAATTGAGAACACTGATTCTGAAGCAACATTAATAATTGGAATAGCCAAGACATCACATGTCATTGATGCAAGATCGGAAAATCGATATCTTTGATCCTTTCAATATGTCAATACATTCAAATCTTTCAATTGTATATGATCATACCTTGGCTCTTCCAAATACATATCCAAATTACTTTTACCAGCTCTTTTGGTTTGACTCTCATCAAAAGCTGACATTTTCTACATAATAGGATTATATGAATAAGAATAATAAAAACAATGAGATATTGAAAATGTAGAAAAAAAAAACACTTACATCCATAATAGCTTGTTCCTTCTTTGAAATCTCATCACTTCGATTTGATGCAAGTAGAGAAGAGGATTGTGGTTGGGGAGCACTTAACTTGGTAGTTTTACTGTAACTTTCAAAAAGCTTATACAACTTACTTTTCACAAGTGTCATCATCTCTTCAACCTTAGAAGGATCAAACTCAACCTTTGAATAGAAAGGGGGAAATACAAAAATAGCCTAGTCAAAGTAGGCTTTATAAAAAATGGCCCAACTTATTTAAAACATACAAAAATGACCTATTTTTAATTAAATTAATTTAAAAAAAAAAACAGAATCAAAGCTGGGTTCACTACCCTGAGAAACAAAAATAAATACCCACATTCTCTTCTTTCATTCTTATTCCATTTTTTTTATTCTCTACACTCAAATTCTCATAATGTAATTAAAAGTTGGATTGAAGATAAGAAAAATATTTCTATTACATATATTTTGTTTGATGTATTATCATAGTAAATTCAAATGGAATTTTTTTTAGGTTTACACCCAAAATTTCCTTTAGGGTTGTGTAATGTGGTTGTGTAGGGTTGTGTAATGTAGTTGTTTAGGGTTATTTAATGTGGTTGTTTAGGATTGTGTAGGGTTGTTTAATGTGGTTGTTTATGGTTGTGTTGTGTGGTTGTTTAGAGTTGTTTAGGGTTGTGTAATGTGGTTTTTTAGGGTTGTTAAATGTGGTTATGTAATGTTGTTTATGGTGGTTGTTTAAGGTGATTGTTTATGGTTGTTTAATTTGTTTAGATTATTTTTTTATTAAATTGTACTACTACATAATTTCCTTATTGAATTATAATTTTACTAACAATTATAATTTTCTTATTGAATTGTAGATATGAAGTTGCATCAATTTTGGGTTAACATAATTTATTTTGGCAAGTTTAATTTTTATTTTATTTGAATGTGAACGATTAAGTATTTGTACTAGGTGTCCCACTTTAATTATCGTGAACGATTAAGTATCTATATTAGGTTGTTTTGTTGGTATTTGATTTTTTTTTATTTTATGAAGTTCACATGGAATTTTTTTGCTACTGTAAATCACAACAGATTTATATTAGGTTGTTTTGTCCCACTCTAAACAACCATGTACAACTCTAAACAACTATGTACAACTGTAAACAACCCTACACAACTCTAAAAAAAACTCTTAGTAATACTAAACAATCTTAAACAATTCTAAACAACCTTGTACAACTGTAAACAACCCTACACAACTCTAAAAAAACTCTTAGTAATACTTAACAACCTTAAACAACTCTAAACAACCCTACACAACTTGATATAAAACAACTCTAAATAACTGTAAACAACCTCGTTATTTAAATAACCCTATATTAAACAATCTCATTATTTATCATTAAAAATATGTTATTTGTACCATTTTAAATATTAAAGTGTCAGAATTGAAGTTTACTAATCTTATGTGTGATCAAATAGTGTTGTTTAGTTTTGAATGCCCAATACTATATAATAAACTCATGTCAAACATTCTCATTATTTATCATTAATAAGATGTTATGTGTACCATTTTGAAGATTAAAGTATCAAATTTAAAGTTTATTCACTTAAAAATAAGCAATTCACATATTGTTTCATCTTATGTGTGATCAGCAATATTGTTTAATATGAATTGCTTAGTGAGTGTTTGCAAACACTAGTATGTGCTTAAAAACACATTTTTTTAAAAATAGAATCACTTTTAAATAAATTTTAATCACACCCTTAATGTGATTAATATGAATTGCTTAATGTTGTTTAAAGTTGTGTAGCATTGTTTAGAGTTATGTAGTCTTGTTTTATATCTAGTTGGGTAAGGTTGTTTAGAGTTGTTTAACGTTGTGTAGTCTCGTTTTATATCTAATTGTGTAAGGTTGTTTAGAGTTGTATAGAGTTGTATAGCCTCGTTTTATATCTAATTGTGTAAGGTTGTTTAGAGTTGTGTAGTCTCGTTTTATATCTAATTGTGTAAGGTTGTTTAGAGTTGTTTAGCGTTGTTTAAAGTTGTGTAGTCTCGTTTTATATCTAATTGTGTAAGGTTGTTTAAAGTTGTTTAGCGTTGAAGTTGTGTAGTCTCGTTTTATATCTAGTTGTGTAAGGTTGTTTAGTCTCGTTTACATCTAATTGTGTAAGGTTGTTTAGAGTTGTTTAATGTTTTATATCTAATTTAGCGTTGTTTAGAGTTGTTTAAAGTTGTTTTATATCCCCACAAAGCATATTGTTTTTTATTGCACTTCTTTCTAAAAAAAATTCATGAACGGTGTAATCAAAGATTTCCAAATTATCAACAATAACCAAATTAATCACCTCAATTGAATCCCATGGATATCTATCAAAGAGTTCCAAATTATCAACAATAAGCAAATTAATATCGTAGGCTACACATTAATCCTAACTTGTATTTATCTTCCTCATTTTCTGCATTTTTAAATGCTTTTTTTTAATATTGAAGTTACTAATTCTCCAACATGAGAAATTCAAAAGTTTATCACCAATATAAATGGCCAACCACATTCCATGACTTTCAAATAAATTACTAAAACATATTTCGATGTTCCTAAAGCGCATTATAAATTGTTTTAACCGTTGCTAGCTTGCTGTGTGAGCTTATTTTTTAATCAGACCAAGTCTTTAACCAGAATAACATACTCCATTATGTAAGAACTGTTACACAAAATTAGCAGTGATATTAACTGAAATTATCATAAACAATATAAGAGAAAATCAAACATGTGCTCAAGAATGAAAACTAGACAAGTAAACCATAAACTATTAATGTTAATATATGCTAATTGAAACAAAATACATGCTCAAATGGGTATAATCTCCCCAAGTCACATGCCTCATAGAATAGAAAATTATAGTAAAGATCATTTCTCCAGCACAACCATTATTATCACATCCACATCTTTAACAAGAAAGGCACCCGTCACCTATCTCATGACCAAGAAGAAGAGAAGGGAACAGATATTCCCAAATAAAGATTGGAAAACTTTCAGATATATGAAACCTTCCTGTTGGGATATGAATCCTAGAACAAGTCCTAATTGATGATTAAAAGATAAAGATGAAGTTTTGATAAGCCAAAAGTAGTTTGAATATTTTCTAAGTGTTGACTGATCTAGTCTAGTTAAGAAGAAGTCATCTTGAACAGACCAGTAGAGTTCACATTTAAAAGATAAGTATTGTTATACACAAGATAAGTACGATTTATAAGTACTGTTTACATTTAATGTTTAGGTTGTTATTGAGCTAATAAACATTGTATAGAAGCTCATTGATTTTATGTGTAATAGATATATTCACTGTATAGATTTATAAGTTGACTAAGCTTTATAAGAAAAGCTTAAAGTAATGTAATAGTCTTGTTAGGATTAGAATAGTCTACTACAGAAGTTCGCACAAGAAGACCAGACAAGAAGGAAGAAGTCTACTACACAAGACTCAACAAGACAAGTCAACTTGAAGCAAACGCGTTTTGAATAATTATGAAGATAAGGATTGAAGAGTTAGTTAGAAATAACTAATTAACTAATTAAGCGCGTGGATGGATAAAGATAAACAGTTACAAGTTAGTTTTCAAGAAAGGTTGGTTACAACTAACTAAGTTCTTGATATTGAAGTCTATAAATACTTCAAGGTGTTTATCATTTGAAGACTACTGCAAATCTACATACTGAAGCATTCGAAGAAGTTTACTCTCAGAGTTTATTGAAGTTCAGAAAGCAAGTCCGCTAGACAAGTGAAGAAACCAGAAGACTGCTACTGAATAAGTTTTTCTTTTTAGTTTACTGTTTTCAAGTTGCTAGATACTTGTAAAATTTCTAGTAAGATCGTAGACGTATCTGGTGGTATAGTCTTTGAAGATCTAAGTCTTTTTCTTGGGACTTAAAAGAACAAGAACACACACACTTTGTACTCGATTGGAAGAGTTAGTGGAAACATCACAACTGGGTTGTGAGAGTGGACGTAGACAAGTTGTCGAACCACTATAAATTGTTTGTGTTGTTTACTTTACTGTTTTGTTTAATTGCTTAACTGTTTACATACATAACTGAACAAGACAAGTTGAGTATTACTTGAACAGAGTTCTCGAATTAAGAAGTTGAGTATAAACTTTAATTGGGCTCATTGTTTAATTTCGTATTCCGCATATTGTACTTTGATATATCGAAAGATTTTAGAAAAGTCTATTCACCCCCTCTAGACATTTTCTTTAGCTTCCCTCGATATTAACTCAACTTTGGGGACCTACAAGTGGTATCAGAGCAGTAGTTTACGAACTGCTGTTTCTTGATAACCGACTTAAGACTTAGGGTGAAGTCTTGGTCCGTGATTGTATTTGCTTACGTGTTCTTGATCAACATTCTTGTTATATCTGTTTCTTGTTCCCTGTTATTGACTTATCTGCATCTTGATCATAAAATTGATTAGCACTAATCTACTTGATCAATATGTCTCTTGAAATAAGTGCTAATAAGTTGCCCAAGTTCCAGGTTCAGGACTACGACTACTGGAAGCTGCGGATGGAAGCGATTTTCAGCTCCACGCACGATCTAATGATCTCTGTTGTGACCGAGGGGCCGATCGTAACAATGGTCCCAAATACTGCTACTCTTGACAAAGATAAACCAATTGGCACGCTCGTCAAGAAACCAAGGTCTGATCTAACCTCAGAAGAAATGCGTCAAAATAATTTGGATAGTTTGGCGAAGAATTACATCTTACACACTCTTCCTAATGAGTATCTAGGAAAAGTGTTAAAATGTAAAACTGCCAAAGAGATGTGGGACAGATTAGCTATCATTTGTGAAGGGACATCCCTGATCAAAGAAAGTAAATTATCCACTGCTGTCCAAAGATTTGAATCATTTCGGATAAAAGCTGGTGAAACTATCGACCAGCTGGATACTCGTTTTACTAAGATTATGAATGATCTTGAAGTCCTTGGTAAAACATATACTCCTCGTGAAATCAATCTTAGGATTCTTAAGAGTTTAGATCCTCGATGGAAAATGGTAAATATGCTTGTTAAGAATACCCAAGACATAGACAAGTGGAGTGCAGAGACCATGTTTCAAACTCTTAAGGCCCATGAGTTTGATTTAGACGAAAATGAACCCGTAGTCAGTAGTGACAGAGAACATGTTGTGTCTAAGAACGTTGCCTTTAAGTCTAGTTCATCTAAGTCCTCTAAGGTAGACAGGTCTAAGTCTAAGACTAAGTCTGCCTCTGTAAAAGACGAGTTAGATACTGATCTTAGTCTGAAGGATCAGGTGAACCTCATGGTTAGAAAGTTTGATAGGCTGAATAAGCGTTTCGGTAGATACAAGAAGTTCTATAGAGATCATAGAGGGTCTGCCTCTAAGAACTCGTCTGAGACCAGACGAGACCGAAAGGAGAGACGAAGTCTCGAAAGGTAATAGACGAGATAGAGAGTCTGATGATAGGAAGATTCAGCGTTCTGATAGACGTTATAAGCGTAGGGATAAATCTCCTATTAAAAAGGCTACTAATGATCTCTTGTGCTATAACTGTGAGAAACCAGGTCACTACATTTATGAATGTCCAGACCTGAGCACCGACGATCGAGAAGAACGCAAAGCTCGAAGGGAAAGAAGATACAACCGTGGCAAGAAGGCAATGATGGCCAATGATGACTCTGATTCGGATTCAGACGAGTTGCCATCGTCCTTATCTAGCTACCCATCCGATCCAGATCACGATGAAGCATTCATAGTAGATGATGGCATATGCTGCATGGCTAAAATCGACCAAGAGGTATCATCTGCTACTTCTTTTCAATCTTGTGATGATTCTGATACTGATGAAAGTGATACTGCTAGTAGTGAAGTAGGAAGTAGTCTTCACCACTCTACTAGTGCTATTGAAGACGACCTTCTACGTGCTAACCAAGCATTCATCGAAGTCAGTGATGAGAACATTGCATTAAAACAAGAAATCATTGATCTTAAGGAAGCTCAGTCAAAAGTAGATCCCAATGTAACTGTCCTAAATGAACACTTGACTGAAGAGTTGAGACAACTCAAAGAAAAGTGTGCATTGATAGACAGGTTATATCAAGACCTACTTAAGACACATGCAACTGAGAGAAATGAGCTCAATGTTTTAAAGAGCAAGTGCAACAGACTTGAAGAACGTAATAAGTTCTTAGAGACCGAGGTTGTCACATTAGATCTCAAGCTTACTGACCTGGTTAACTCTTCAAAGATTAACCTTGAATTGTCAGATAGGTATAGAGATCCAGGTGACAAGACATGTATAGGTGCTGAGTCATCTAGCTCGTCTACTCGAGTCATTAAGAACCCTACTACTACTAACTCAAGACTTTTGCCAAATGATAAAGGAAAAGGACCAATGATATACGATATTGGAACTCCATCTAAAGGTACTGCACCTAAACATGCTCGAGTTAACATTCCAATTACCAAGGGAGGTAAGAAGAATGTTAACAACAAGCCTGTTCCGTTTAGAACTAGTCAACAAAGGACCACTAATCATGGACGACCCAACCAGGTCAGATACGAGGATTGGTATCCTGAGGAGACAAGTACTAGACAGGTACAGACTAGACGACAAGAGCCTAAACCTCCTTTCATAAGGCAGTCTCAGCCCTACTCGTCTAGACCTAGACAGGTTGCTCCAAAATATCGTACACAAGCTGTCCTATATCCTCCACCTTTGTCATATGATATTATTAGTGAGGAAAGACCCAAACGAGTCTATAAACCGTATGGACCTAATGCATACAAGACCTACTCTGACTATCATAGACCAGTGCCTGCTCAAGTAGAGATCAAGTCGAAAGGCTATCTCAAACGAGTAGACCCGAACTCGAATGATAGGCTAGATAAGGACAACAAGGTCCTATTTTGTAACAAGTATGGGCGAAAGCTTAAGAGATCGAACTTGTTCAAGACTCCAATGTATATTTGGATTCCTCTGAACTCGACTAACCCCCCAGGACCCCAATAAACAAATGGGTACCTAAATTATTGAATATCTTTATTGCAGGGTCGACTTGACTTGTATAATAAGGGTGGCTCAGTAGGAGAAACCTGGTACATAGACAGTGGTTGTTCGCACCACATGACTGGTACCAAGGCTCTCTTATCAAGTTACCATGAGCAGGAAGGACCAAAAGTGATATTTGGTGATAGCTCCACTGCTGTCACTAAAGGATTTGGTTACATCCGAAATGGAGACGTAGAGATCCAAGATGTCTCATATGTTGAAGGTTTGAAATATAATTTACTCTCTGTTTCACAGTTTTGTGATCGTGGATACAAGGTGCAGTTCAAAAGCCGCAAATGTGAAATCATTGACAAAAGGACACACACAGTCCTACTAGTCGGCGTAAGACAAGGTAGTGTGTACATAGTGAACTGGAACAGTTGTCCGAGGGACACCTGTCTACTTACTAAGAATCCTAATAAAGAACTTGGCTGGCTCTGGCATAGACGCCTCTGTCACTTAAACTTTAAGGTTCTTAATAAGATATCCAGAGATTACCTTGTGGAAGGTATTCCCAATGAAGTTTACTACAAGTCACATGTATGCACTGCTTGTCAACAGGGTAAACAGGTGAAAGGTTCTTTTAAGTCAATTCCTACTCTCTCAACTAGTAGAGTCCTAGAACTTCTACATATGGATCTTCATGGTCCGATAACTCCTCCAACCTTGAATGGTAGAAGGTACACACTTGTTGTTGTAGACGACTATTCTAAGTTTACTTGGATAGACTTTCTACACAAAAAGAGTGATACACAAACACTTCTACCTGATCTGTTGAAGAAGTTACAAGTTGAGAAGAACCAGTCTATTGTCAAAATTCGTAGTGACAAGGGAATTGAGTTCATTAATTGCTATATCAAAGATTTCTGTGCTAAACGTGGTATATATCCAGCATCTTACTAGTGCAGCTAGGACACCACAACAAAACGGTGTAGCAGAAAGAAGGAATCGAACTCTCAAAGAAGCCTGTAGAACCATGATAGCCGAGTACAACACTCCTCAAAAGTTTTGGGCTGAAGCTATCAATACTGCATGCCATTCACAGAACAGAAGCGCGATCAATAAAGCTCTAGGCAAGACACCTTATGAGGTTTGGAAAGGTAGAAAACCATGCATTTCATATTTCCATATATTTGGTTGTAAGTGTTTCATCCATAACAATGGAAAGAGCAAGTTGAATGCTTTCGATGCCAAAGCAGACGAGGGGATATTCTTGGGATACTCCTCGACTAGCAAGGCATTTAGGGTATTCAACTACTCAACTCTTTGTGTGGAAGAAACACCACATGTGGTTTTCGATGAATCTCGACAGGACTCGTCTGCCAACAAGATCAGTGAGAAAGTGAATGATCTAACGATCGAATCTGACAAAGAATCAGAGGTATATGAATTCGTTCAAGCTTACAATCCATTCATGAAAGCTCTCGAGTCTGATGACAAAGAGAAGGTAAGTGCTCAAGGTAAGTCTTCTAGACCAGCTGACATGCCTGCTCTAGTTGACTCGTCTACTCCTGGTAAATCTGTTGATGATACAAATGATGTCGATATGCATGATGATGTACATGATATAGATGATGATAGTATCCCTGTTAAGAATAGAAAAACATGGAAATCTGCGCATGATACTGAAAATATCATTGGTGACTCTACTATTGGTGTAAAGACTAGACGACAACTCTTTGAGTCGCAAGAACAACCTAGTCCAACTATGTTTTGCTGATGTTGTTTCCTCTCTGCTATCGAGCCTACCACTGTTAAAGAGGCATTGACTGATAGTAACTGGATCATCGCTATGCAAGACGAGTTGAACCAGTTTGTTCGAAACGACGTCTGGGAACTTGTCGATAGGCCTAAGCATCATAATGTAGTTGGCACTCGATGGATTTTCAAAAACAAGAAAGATGAGAATGATGTAGTCGTTAGGAATAAGACTAGACTAGTAACCCAAGGCTATTCACAAGCTGAAGGCATAGACTATGATGAAACATATGCTCCTGTTGCTAGACAAGAAGCCATTCAATTGTTCCTTGCATATTCTGCTCACATGAAGTTTACTGTATATCAAATGGATGTTAAAAGTGCATTTCTTAACGGTATTCTTGCGGAAGAAGTGTATGTTGAACAACCTCCAGGTTTCGAAGTCAAAGGCAACCAGGTGTACAAATTGAAGAAAGCCTTATACGGACTAAAGCAAGCTCCAAGAGCATGGTATGATACTCTCTCTCTCTTTCTATTAGAAAATGGTTTTACTAAGGGCAAGGTCGATAGAACCCTATTCAGAAGACAAGAAGGGAAAGACATTTTACTCGTTCAAATTTACGTAGATGACATCATTTTTGGGTCACCTAACAAAAAGCTGAGTGAAAGTTTTTCGACACTCATGCAAAGTAAATTTGAGATGTCCATGATGGGTGAAATGAATTACTTTCTTGGTCTTCAAGTAAAACAGACCCCTGAAGGGATTTTCATAAATCAAGCGAAGTACACTAGAAATCTTCTAGACAAGTACGGGATTAAAACATGTAAGTCTACTGGCGTACCGATGCAACCTACTTACAGAATGGATCCAAACGAACGCGGTAAATGTGCTGACCAATCTTATTATCGTGGATTAATTGGTTCATTACTGTACTTGACTGCTAGTAGACCAGACATTGCATTCTCTGTTGGTGTTTGTGCTCGATTCCAAGCCAATCCAAAGGAAAGTCACATGGAAACCACGAAACGGATTTTGAAATATTTGAAAGGGACCATCAATCGTGGTATATGGTATCCTTCAAATGATGATCTATCCTTAAGTGGCTACTCAGACTCAGACTTTGGAGGCTGTAGAATAGATAGGAAATCTACATCTGGTTCTTGTCAATTCTTAGGCACAAAACTCATTTCATGGTTTTCGAAAAAGCAGACTAGTGTTGCTACCTCTACTACCGAAGCCGAGTACATACTCTGGCTCATGCAACAGCTTAGAGATTACAACATACATGAATCAAATGTTCCTATTTTCTGTGATAGTAATAGTGCAATTGCAATTACACAAAAATCCTGTTTTGCACACACGTTGTAAGAATGTTGATGTGAAGCATCATTTCATACGTGATCATGTAGAAAAGAAGGACATTCGCATGGAAAAGATTCATACTGATTTTCAAAGAGCTGATATTTTCACAAAACCATTAGCTGAGGCACGATTTCGTGAGTTATGCATTAGTTTAGGGCTAATTGATCTAGACCCTACTTGCATACAACTATGTACTAACCAGACAGGTACATCAAAAAAATAAGGAGACAAGATCACCAGAACAGAGCACTCGTCTACTCACGCAACAGACAGGTATACAAGGCTAGACGAGATGACCAAACAACCCGATGAGGAAGCTAGTAAAGATGAGGGTAATACTAAGGGAATAAACATTTGAGGGAGAATCTTTGATTTCTTAAATATCCTTATGTTTGTTATAAGTCATCTTGTTCGAAACCTTGATCATTGCTTTAGATTGATATTCATCTTAATTATTTTACTCTACTTGTACCTACGATTACACGTTGCATATGATAAGTTAGGTACATGAAGTCGTTCGACGTTCAGAATAGACAAGCACAGTCGAAGGGGGAACTCGTCTTGTGTTCATAAGTCTACTCGTCTGTTCTGGATAGACTCGAACAGACAAGATAAGTGTTCTTTTGATTCAAATATACTAAGTGTTTAATCAAATCGAATTAAGGGTATTATAGTAATTTGATAATTCTAAAATTGGAAAACCCTAGAATTGGATTTATACACTCCCATTTTAATGAGGTGTATACACCCAATTCGAAACCTACTCTACTACGCTAGGTCAGATGAGTACACTCCCCTGTCCTAACTAATAGAAGAGGCGGATTCCAAATTTTACAATATCAAATCACATTATATTCTCGATTCCGTAACTGAATACCAAAAGCCCCAACCGTTGGATCTAATCGCTCAATCTTAGCTGTCGATTCGAAAAATACAGTTCCAACAAAACCCAACACTCTCACACAACTCGCCTCACGTTTTCTTAACTCCCCTATTCTATACCTTCAACTTTTGTGATAATCACTCTCCTGTTCTTACTCAAGCTATCAATATGTCGATTATCTCTCTATTTGATGTGAGAACGAACATGCAAGCGAGGTTTGACCTTGGCCAGTACATCACAGAAGGCAAGGTGCATGTGGAGCCCTCGATGTTCTTCAAAGGGCTACACACCGAAGGCAATCAAGAAATTCTCACAAAGTGCATTCGATGTGGGTTGAAACTGTATTTGGAGGCATTCCCTCAAGACGTATTGGAAGAAGAGGTGTTGCAGTTCTATGCCAACGCCACCAGACGAGGAGATGTGATCGAATCGTTTGTTGGAACGAGTCGAGTTGAACTCACTCGCGAGGCCGTGTTCAAGCATTTGAAGTTGCCCATCAGAACGATTGATGTGGAGAATTATGCTAATGGCCAGGAGCTGAGGTATTTGAGTATCTTCTGTGGCAAGAAGATTCGTCTGAATCGAGATGGCAAAATTCCAGCCGTGAAGAAGAAGGAATTATTGGAAAAGTATCGCACTCTACTGGACATAGCAAGCAAGATGTTACTATGTGCCACTGGCTCTCATGATTCAGTCACTCTGGCTAAGGCAAGGGTGATGGCGGCGATATACGATGGAATCACAGAGGGTAATTGGTTCAAATTGATGGCCGATCGAATCATGTACTTCGAAAGAAGTGTTAGGGTTGACACCGACTCTTGCAGTTGGGTGGTGTCAAATGTTGTTGGTTTTGGTAACAAGCTCAGTATACTCCTACCTTTGTTGATGCCAAACAAGTCTGATTGGAGTAAAGGGAAGCCCTTTCATCCCTTGAAATTTTACTTGAAGAAGGAGGCACTGAAGAAGCAGGTTGCTGCAAGGCCATCTGCCCCAAGGCGTGTTCAGATTGATTCTTCAGAAGCAATGCCTTATGTTGCCTCGTCTAGTTCTTCGGAAGACGAGTCGAAAGATGAAGAATCGGAGGATGTTGCAAAAGCTGAGTCAAGTGCAGAAGACTCAGAGGAGACTCAATCTGAGAAAGAGTCTGAAAAAGAAGAGGAGACTGGTGCTGAAGATCTCCAAGTCTATCGACTAGTAAGAGTAGAGTCGCCTACTCAACCAGACGAGTCGAGCCCTCAGGTTGGTACTTCTTCCCAATCTGTTTCAATTCCTCTCTCTCTCTCTTCTATTCGAACCAAGGCTAGGTCACATCGACCTAGGCCTAGACCTCTACCCTCAACCTCACAAGTACTGGCAGCATTACCGCTAAGAGCCAGTCATCCTGAAAACACTCCTATAAAAGATACAACTGATACTCCGACAGTTGTCACACCAAACCTAGCCACATCGCAGCCCCCAGAAACCACATACCAAACTCTCTCCTTACCCTCAACAGAATATGTTGAACCCTCCAACCCATCTACTTCAGACAAGACACCAGTTGCCACTGCAACAGCTGAGACAGGGACCCCACCTGCTCAGACCCCGTCTGAAGTTAGATTTGAATCTTTGGTATATTATCCTTTGTGTCTAAGGGAGAAGAGAGTTCGTGCTAGAGTGTCCAAGAACCTGAAGAAGCAGCTCTCAACTATCGAAGTCGACACTTCTACAGAACAGTTTGAGAAACTTCTAAGGATATGCACATGGGTTGCATTGAAGAAGTCCCCAACAGATGACCTTTTCGAAGTCATTCAAGGAATGGGAGGGATCTCCAATTTCATGGATTGGGAGATGGAGCAGAAAGAGAACAGTGGTGTTCAAGACCACTCAGAATTATTCCCTCGCAAAGCCTTAACTGATCTTGTGAAGAGAATGTTGAGCATTCCTGATGGCGCTCTATGTGAAGAGTTCTCGTTCGATGTTAGAACTCAGACTGATCTCATGGAAGAAGAGTCAAAAGCAGAACTGGTTGATGATGCTTTGTTGGAATTAGAAAATGCTCATGTTCATGCTAAAGAAGAGGCTGAAAGTTCTGAAGAAGCTGACTCTATCGAGCTTGGTGAAGAAGATGATGAGTTCATGGATGCTGTTATGTTTGATGAAGATGAACTTGTGGAGAAAGTTCAAGAAGAGGTTATTGCTGAAGCTCAGTCGTCTACTCAAGCTTTTCCTGAAGGCTATCTTGAAGAGTTGAAGTCGGACTTGAAAGATGTTGTCCACTCTGCTATTGATGAGTTCTTGCACTCAAAGGTGAAAGATGTGCTAGTTGAGCAGAATAAATCACTTGTTGACAGCTCAAGAGAATTGATTGTTGGTGAGGTCAACAAGATGGACTCAACTTTTCGAGCAGAGATGTATGCTGAAGTTGAAAGTTTCTTGAAGAAGCAAATTGATTCCTCTGAGAAGAGATCTATTTCATTTGCTAGATCGTTAGCTGAAGAGTCAAGCAAAATGGAGAGACTCTACAGAGTTAAGATAGAGATTGCTGATGAACAGAGGAGAGAAGCACAAGACCAGTTGGTGCGTTCTCGAGCTGTTCTCACTGAGCTAACAGAGCAGAACAGACTCCTTCGCCAGACAGCCACATATTTCAAGGATGAACTAGTCTCAAGTTCAAGGAAGCTGGAGTTGGTCACTGATCGTCTTGACAAGATGAGTCATGACAAGACGCATCAGAAGCAGATCGAGTTGGCTGCTGAAGCTATGAAGGAAGAGATGACTCCCTTTACAAGTCTTTTCACTCTCAAGGCGAATGATGAAGCCAAAAAGGGGGAAGAGGCGAGTAGAGTTGAGAAAATTGAAAAAGCTAAGTCTAGTGCTGAACCTGAAGAAAAGGAAGCTGCTACTGCTATGCAAGAGCTAAGGAGGCCTAAGAGAGGCAAGTTAGTTAAAACTGCAGAGCTAGAGCAAGCTAAAGTTGATGAGCAGAAGAGACTGGAGAAGGACAAAGGTGTTGCATCTCCTGAAGCTGAAGTTGAGGTTCAGACCAGACGTGTTAAAAGAAAGTTAGCTATTGAAGAAGCTGAAGAGCCTACTGCAGTTGAGAAAAAGCAGAAAGTTGTTGATCCAAATAATGAAAGTCATTATGCGAGCAAGAAGAAAGTTGAAAAGCACATTGAAAGATTGCAGAAGCTGAAGCCAGATGAAGATCAAATGGAAGACCAGTTGATTGATTATTTCATTGACAAAGAGCATCGAGCTGACTGGATGAAGGTGAAGAGACAATGGGAGCTTGATCACTGGATTATCAGGAAGTATGGTGATTCTGAAAGCCCAGATGAGTTGTATGCTATGTTTGATAAATTCATGGAAGGCCAGAACAAGTTGCTATGGAACCTTATTATAAGGATATCTGCTGCTGCAAACTTCAACATTCTTGTTCCTGCATTTCCGAAGTGGAAGACTCCTATGACAAGCTCAGGAAGAAGAGTTGATCTAAACCAGATCAAGAAGTATGAAGAAGAGCTACTTGATAAGGAGAAGATTGAAGATGAAGACCATATCAGAGTAATTCACAACAGACTCCTAGATGCGTTCTGTGTTCCTAACCCAGAAGGAGGTACTCTTTCAGATTAGTTTTTTTTGCTCTGATTGATAGTTTTGATTTTTAATTCTAAAGTATGTGTAATATCTACTGGTACTATTTTGAATGAATGAAAAGATAAAGTACTATTTGATGTTAAGACAAGATAACTACTTAACTAGTCTACTATTGAGAAAAGATTCAAGTAGTTTTGGCTTCATAAAAAAGGGGGAAATTGTTGGGATATGAATCCTAGAACAAGTCCTAATTGATGATTAAAAGATAAAGATGAAGTTTTGATAAGCCAAAAGTAGTTTGAATATTTTCTAAGTGTTGACTGATCTAGTCTAGTTAAGAAGAAGTCATCTTGAACAGACCAGTAGAGTTCACATTTAAAAGATAAGTATTGTTATACACAAGATAAGTACGATTTATAAGTACTGTTTACATTTAATGTTTAGGTTGTTATTGAGCTAATAAACATTGTATAGAAGCTCATTGATTTTATGTGTAATAGATATATTCATTGTATAGATTTATAAGTTGACTAAGCTTTATAAGAAAAGCTTAAAGTAATGTAATAGTCTTGTTAGGATTAGAATAGTCTACTACAGAAGTTCGCACAAGAAGACCAGACAAGAAGGAAGAAGTCTACTACACAAGACTAGTGCGCAACAAGACAAGTCAACTTGAAGCAAACGCGTTTTGAATAATTATGAAGATAAGGATTGAAGAGTTAGTTAGAAATAACTAATTAACTAATTAAGCGCGTGGATGGATAAAGATAAACAGTTACAAGTTAGTTTTCAAGAAAGGTTGGTTACAACTAACTAAGTTCTTGATATTGAAGTCTATAAATACTTCAAGGTGTTTATCATTTGAAGACTACTGCAAATCTACATACTGAAGCATTCGAAGAAGTTTACTCTCAGAGTTTATTGAAGTTCAGAAAGCAAGTCCGCTAGACAAGTGAAGAAACCAGAAGACTGCTACTGAATAAGTTTTTCTTTTTAGTTTATTGTTTTCAAGTTGCTAGATACTTGTAAAATTTCTAGTAAGATCGTAGACGTATCTGGTGGTATAGTCTTTGAAGATCTAAGTCTTTTTCTTGGGACTTAAAAGAACAAGAACACACACATTTTGTACTCGATTGGAAGAGTTAGTGGAAACATCACAACTGGGTTGTGAGAGTGGACGTAGACAAGTTGTCGAACCACTATAAATTGTTTGTGTTGTTTACTTTACTGTTTTGTTTAATTGCTTAACTGTTTACATACATAACTGAACAAGACAAGTTGAGTATTACTTGAACAGAGTTCTCGAATTAAGAAGTTGAGTATAAACTTTAATTGAGCTCATTGTTTAATTTCGTATTCCGCATATTGTACTTTGATATATCGAAAGATTTTAGAAAAGTCTATTCACCCCCCTCTAGACATTTTCTTTAGCTTCCCTCGATATTAACTCAACTTTGGGGACCTACACTTCCATATTAAAAAAAAAAAAATCCACTTCATAATGCAAGATTAATTTGAAGAAGGGATTTTCATTAAAATGTTATCAACAACATTACATTAAAATAATGCAAGATTTGAAGAAGGGATTTTCTTTAAAATGTTATCAACAATATTACATTAAAGTGGTTAATTTTTCGAGTTAATGCTCATCCACATTAGAAATCCAATTCCATAAACTTTGATTTTGATAAGTTAAAAGGATCTACGTAAAAAATACATATCTTCAAGACTTCAACCAAATAAGCAAAAACACAAACACTTCGTGGGCATAATGAAGTAATGATCTAAATAAACTCGCAATTGAATAAACAAGTTCATAGTCTAGATTCGAGACGAAAATTCGACAGTTTAACCGTAATTGAACCAACATTTTTTCACAAACCTATCAAGTGATTGCTTTTACCTGTAGAAGCAGCAACAACTTTTGGAGCTAGATGAGTGAGAAACCCTGCATTCCTCTTGATGTAGACATGAGAAGGAAGTGTAGAAACCCTGCAATTTCGAATTTGGAGAAAGAAGGTGAAAGAAACTTGCGACCTCTACTCTGGAAGGAAGAAGAGCACCCGTTTTTTTTTTTTTTTTGGAACCTTCAATCCTCTTGAGGTCCACGAAGAAGAAGAAGAAGAAGAAGAAGAAGAAGAAGAAGAAGAATTGAGATTTGAAGAAGAATTAATGATTTCCTCTCACGATTGCCCAAATTTCTCTCACACACCGCACACACACCGCCGCACGATTTGAACCCTCAAACCTTCCCTCAAAACACCACCGCACACATAGATGATTTTCTCTTACGATTGTCCAATTTTTTTACAAAGAAGAAGAATTGAGATTTGAAGAAGGTTTTTCTTTTGGATCTTTGCGCTGAGGAAGGAAGATTTTTTTTTGTTTTTAGAGGATATTATTTATTTTTTTAATTTTTTTAATTGCAATTAAACTTGGTCAAAGGGGATAAGGCCAAAAATAAATATGCAATGGGTTATCCGGCCATATTTGACAATTCCCACGAGTAGAAATACCTCAACATATTTAGCTTTATACGCGGGTCAAGAACAGCTCCAAATGGAAGTACCACACTATACTGACTCCAATACTTGTCAAATTTATCAAACATCTTCACACACATACCACTTATTGTTGGATCAACATTCAACAAATTTGTCTTCAACAAGCATTCAATCTTCCAAATTTGCATAAAATACAAATTTGATGTAGGATAAGATGAACTAGAAATCAAGTTGGTAGTGTCGTAAAAAGGCACAAGAAACTCACATAACTTCTCACATTTTTTCCATTCATCAGCTTAAGGACACTATTTGTAATCACTATCTTTCAATGGAAGTGCAGTAAACACTTTTTTATACTTAATAACACTTTTCAACATCAAGTATGTTGAATATAGTGCTCACGTCCAATCTCAAACCAACAATAGTGTCAATGTCATTAAATCCCGCAACACACTCATCAAATTTTTTCATCCTATTTTCATAACTTTTCATACACTTCACAGAGTGTCTAATCTTATTTAAAGTCTTCTCACCAAATTTCAAACCACCTTGGACAACAAGATTCAATAAATGAGCTGAACAACAGATATGAAAAAACACACCACCACATATCAAATTGTCATTCAGAGAGAGTTGATCCTTCAAAATATTTTGCATAGTATCATTACTAGATGCATTATCCAACGTTAGAGATTTTTTTTTTTATCAATTCCCCATTCCTTCAAAAACTCCAATATTTTTTTGCCATTTTCATTCCAGTGTGTGGAGGAGGTAAGTGCTCAAAATTTAATATTTTGCTGTTCAATTTTCAAGTGTCATCAACAAAATGAACAGTCAAGCAAATATATCCCTCACAAGTGCACGCAGTACAAAGATATGGAGTTATGCAAATTCTATGTTGAAAATTGCCTAAAACTTCCTTAAGCTTAACTTTGTCCTTCAAGTATAACATATTAATATCAGAAACAATAGTGTTTCTAGATATTAAAGGAAGAGTAGGAGCCACGTACTCTAAAAAGGCTCTAAACCCCTCATATTTAACAAAGGAAAATGACAAATCATATTTAACGACGGCAACAACTAATAATTCACGAGCAATCCTATGATTCACCTTTTTATTTTTCAAATTTCCATCAGCATCAATAAATATTTGCCCAACATCATGAAATTTCAACTTTGTACATGTTTCCATGTGACGCCTCAAAGTAGAAGTCATGTACCATCTCCCCCCACTTTTATATTTTTTCTAGCAGCCCCTACATTCAGACACTTAATCTTTTCCAACCTTTTTTTTGTAAAATAATTCCAAACATCAAAAAATTGTTTGGGCCCTGACTTTAATTTTGCTCCTACATTATTGTTGTCTAAGTTAACATTGTCCATGGCTTTGGTTGACTTCAAATTTGCATAAATGTTAACATCAAATATTTTTTCACCCTTTTGTACCTAATCAATGTTGACATTAAATATTTTATCTAACAGTTTTGACAAGTATAAAATGAAAATCTAGTACTGTCTCAAAAAAGAAAAAGAATATATATACCAACAGTTTTGACGAGCAACTACACATTAGAGGAATTATAAAGAAACACAAACATAAACAAAAGTAAATCAACAGACAAACCCCAAATCCTATGACCCATAGGCCACTAATGTGCAAAAAAAAAAAAGTAAAAAAATGCTACAAATAATAGTAACTGACATGTATGTGTAGAGGACGGTGGTAGCGGTGGGCTGAACTTAGTAGCGATGCAACATGTGCGAACACAGCGAAAAAGGCCTGAGTCATAGCGAACAGAGGGTTCAGGCGGCGGGTCTCTCCATGCTTTTTCATGCTCGTGCTCCATCAAATTTTTGGTTCGATGCCTTTGCCACTGCAGTCCACCTTATTAATCGACTTCCCTCCTCGGTTTTGGGTGGCTTATCACCCTTTTAGGTCTTGTTCGACACTGTGCCCCTTTATGGGAATTTTAAGCCGTTTGGATGCCGTGTGTTTCCGTATCTTCGGGACTAAGCCTCGAACAAATTGTCTCCTCGTAGTCACCCATGCATTTTTTTGGGCTACATCAGTCTACACAAGGGTTTTCGGTGTTTTGATCCTGCCTTATCCAAAATCTTTGTTACCCGCCATGCCAAATTTGATGAAGGATGTTTTCCGTTTTCAGGGTTTGCTCGGCCCACGCCAACCATTTCTGAGGTCACTTATTTTTAGGATTCTGAATTGGACTCCTCGCTTATCTGCTCGGACATTACCGACCATGGTACTTCTTCCTCGCCTTTCTTGGCATGCACGTCTGCCCCTAGCGAGGACCGCCCGCCTCTTCTTGCTCTAGTCCAGGAACCTGTTCCTCCGTCTCCAGACGAGCATCCTCAGCCGACCACTGCTCTTACGGTGTCGCACCCACTTCCCTCTCATCCGATGGTCACGCGAGGAAAATATGTGATTTTTAAGCCTAAGTATCTGATCAACTTGGCCTCTACAATCTTAATTTGTGCCCTCGTCGCCTCTTTGGAGCCTCGTGGCTTTAAGTCTACTGCCAAATCACCCGAGTGGTTGGTCGCCATGTGGGAGGAGATTGACGCGTTGCACGTCAACAACACTTGGGATCTCGTTCCTCGTCCTCGGGATGCGAACATAGTTGGCTCTAAGTGGGTTTTTCAGACTAAGTTCAAATCTGATGGCTCAATTGAGCGTCACAAGGCTCGCCTCGTTGCTCAGGGTTTTACCCAAATTCCTAGCACGAATTTCTCTCATACCTTAAGTCCGGTCGTCAAGGCGGCTAACGTCCGTGTTATCTTGGCCCTCTCTGTTCGCAACGACTGGCCGCTTCACCAACTTGATGGCAAGAACGCTTTTCTCAATGGTTATCTTCAGAAACCAGTCTTTATGGCTCAACCCCCAAGGTTCGTAGATACCGGATCATGTTTGCAGATTAAAGAAGGCCTTGTATGGTCTTCGCTAGTCCCCCTTAGCTTGGTTCCAACGGTTCAGCTCTTTCCTGCTCGACCTTGGTTTCCAAGAGTGTAAGTCTGACTCCTCGTTGTTTTATTTCTTTCGGGGCTCTTTTGTTGTCTATCTCCTTTTGTACGTGGATGACATTTTGGTCGGCTGAATTATTTCTTGGGGTTGGAGATCTCTTACACCTCGTCTTGTTTATTTGTTGGGCAATCCAAGTATGCTCGAGAAATCCTTGAGCGAGCAGATCTTCTGGACTCTAAGCCCATTGCCACTCCATTAACTGCAGGCGAGACACTTGTCAACACCGGTAAACCATTCTCGGATCTCACTCTTTATCGCTCCCTGGTGGGCGCCCTACAGTATCTCACTATTACTCGCCCAGATCTCTCGTTCTTGGTAAACCATGTCAGCCAGTTTCTTCATTCGTTATGTCAAACACACCATCGGATCTCGGTAAACCATTCTCGGATCTCACTCTTTATCTTTCCTTCACTCGCCGACCAGACTCTTCCGTCGTGGCCTACTATGACGCTGACTGGGCAAGCTGTGTTGAGATACGTCGTTCCACCTATGGCTACTCTATCTTATTGGGTGGTAATCTTGTTTCTTGGAGTGCTAAGAAACAACCTACTGTTGCTCGCTCCAGTTGTGAATCGGAGTATCGCGCCTTAGCCAATGCTGCTGTCGAGGTCGACTGGCTCACTAGCCTTCTTCGCGAGCTTCGTGTTCCCTCATCTGCTCGCCCTGTCCTTCTCACGGATAACAACAATGCCTTCTTCTTGAGCCAAAATTCAATTGCACACAAGAGAGCCAAGCACATCGACTGCCATTTTGTTCGCGAACTTAGAACCGCAAGCAAACTCTTGACCCACTTTGTTCCTATGCATCTTCAATTGGCCGACATCTTCACGAAGAGCCTTCCTCGCCCTACACAACGCTTGAAGGGGGATATTAAGGAATGAGTCAAACATTCCTTATATTTAGGAATTATATTTATTTTTATATATCTTTCCTTTTATTGTGTAAATATGTTCCTTGTTATTATCATTATATATACAAGTTATACCCCACTTACCATTTTAACGGTGATTAAATTCATTGTTCACAGATTCCACAGTTGACGCAACCTACTCCAAAAAGGTTTAAAATCTTAACACTCGAGCGCAAACCTACCATTCATGAAAATATGCCAAGATGACTCACTCTCCCTATCACAAACTCCACGACTAGTATCAACACCGAACTTGTTTTTCCCTAGCAAAAAAATCTGATAAAAGTGATTTTAAAAGTTATTATTTGAGTTTACAAATATTCCCTTAATATAAACTTACCAAATCAAGAAATTGAAATTTAGTTGTTGGTAAATGGTAATGCCTTAGTAGAACATTACCAACTAAATTTTCTTTTGTTTCATTCTTCTGCACCTTTACAATTCTCTTCTCAATGTCAACTCTCACCAAAAACAAGCTCACATCAATATGCTTATAACCGTAATGACCTGACAAGTGAATGAACTTTGATGATCACAAATGATATCCGCTTCAAATTTACACCAAACTTTGATGGAATATCGTGGGGTTTCATTTGTAAATGAAAATATTATTTATTAATAAAGTGATGATAATTTAAGTAAATTAATGATGATTGAAGGGTGGGGATAAATTAGTGTACTTGAATAGTATTATTTCAAAAAAAAAAGAGGATAAATAAATTGAACAAGCAAAAAAGGAAAGCGAGAATAATAAAATTGGTCGAAGGGAGTATTATTTATTTACTTACAACGAGCCTAATAAATCTTGACCGATCTCACATAATTTTATTATTTTACCCATAATATTCTAATAGTAATTATTTACAAATATATTCTCATTGTAATAAAAAAAAGTCTCTTAATGTTATGTTAGTTAACGAGTCGAGTTGTGTTGAGATCGAGCATTTCGAACTCACAAAAACTTTTGTGAAATATTTCATACATGAAATATAGATAATTAAGATAAATTTGGGGTAAAATATTGTCGATCAACAGGTGCAGGACCCCATAAATCACAATGCACTAAATCAAGAACTGAGACATCTCACTTTTCATTAACAGTAAAAGACAAACGCTTGCTCTTGGCCAATTGACAAGAGGAGCAAATACCAGGATTCAGTTATAAAGACGTAACTGAAAGGGAGGAATCCAGCACATACAAACCACACTCACATCTGCCCCGAGCGACCACTTCCTTGGTGTTCCTCTTCTGAACAGTAAACGATTTATCAGAGATAACCACATCAACATGCAAATCAGACGTTAATTTTCTGATGGATAATAGGTTCTTCGTGATGTTGGGCACAACAAGCACATCATGAAGCTGCATGGTACGAGAAATAGATCGAGAACCAATATGCGATATAGGTAAAGCAGAACCATTACCGACTATAATCGAACCATTACCTGTGTACGGCGAGCAAGAGTCGAGGTCGGTAGGATGGGACGTCATGTGAGTAGAGGCCCCAGAGTCGATGTACCAGTCGGAAGTGGGGGGCGGAGTGAGCGAGCAAGCAGAGTGAAAGGCTTGCGCAAGATGGGCAGCAGACTGGTCGGTAGGGCGAGCATAAGAGTGATTAAGTGCCGGCGAGGGTGGATCGCGTTGGCGAGCATAGCGACCCGGATACTTGTCAACTTAGTGCTCGCCCCTGCAAATTTGACAGCGAGGAACATATGGTCTGCGATCTCCACGACCGCCACCATGGCGACCACCTCTAGAAGAAGAAGAACCGCGATGAGAAAACTGACCGCGAGACTGTGAGGATTGGCGAGGACGATCATGAGCAACAAAGGCGGCAGGTGGGGGCACAGGTTTAGGAGGCTTGTTCATAATTTCAAAGGCGATCGCCTGATGAAGGAGATCACGGAAGTTGGGGACCGAAGGGAGATCCATACGGGTGTCGGAGAAACCGCCAAAGTAGGGACCCAAACCTCGAAGAAACTAGTGAGATTTGTCCGATTCATCAACAGGCTTGCCGATGGCGGAGAGTTGGTCACAAAGAAGCTTAAACTTGCGACCATAATCGGCAACGGACATGTTATTTCGCTTGAGCAGGAGAAGCTCCTCACGCAATTGTGTCGTGCGAGATTGCGAGGAGTGACTGAAGGCAGCCTCTAGGGCAACCCAAGCATCGTGCGAGGTGTCACAGTCAATAACTTCGGAGAGAGACTCCTCAGTGAGGGAGGAGAGAAGAAGACCAAGGACCTTCTGATCTTAGGTCCGCCAAATGGCGTACGCCGGATTGGTGGCGTTGTTCGTGGTGGCAGGGGGAGCGACGGTGGTGCCATCCACAAAACCGAGTAGATCTGCACAGAGGAGCATGGGGAGAACTTGTTTCTTCCATAGGAGGTAATTTGCAGAGGTCAATTTAATCGTGACCATATGAATGAGAACATTCATGGGGATGGAAGAATCGGCCATCGTAAAGATCGAGGGGGACCGGCTCGATCGAGAGAAGGCCAAGTGGGACTAGCTTGCCAGAAGGGGAAGAGATTTGTGGTGAGGGCGGTGGGGAACGGTAGATCAGGATCGAGAGGAGGCTGATACCTTGTGAGAATGTGAGAATTAGGGTTTGATCATCGTTAATGTTGGTGAGTGAGAGAACTTGTATATATACTGTGAATTACAAAGGAACAGATTTACATAATTGTTGCACAAGAAATAAATACAAATAAATGTAAATTCCTATATAAAAGGAAGGTAGAGATAATCATGAAATTATCCCTTAATAAAACCCGGGTCAACGCGGGTCAAACTTGACTAAAATATATTTTTTCGCTTTCAAGTATTATTTTACTACATGAGCAAAACTATATTACTACATGATCAAACTATTGTCACTACTATACCAAAATTGTACTAATATACAAGTCCAAAATTATTCTGAACACATAATGTTTTTGGCAAATTTTTCAGAATATTTTTTGACATGCGGTAGTACACTTTTGGTCTTGTAATGATAATATTTTGACCTTGTAGTAATAATATATGGATCAAGTAGTAAATCACATGCTTGCAACTCCGGATCGAAGCTTATGACCCTCAAATTTTTTAAAATTGTATTAATTAGACATATTTCTTGTATGAAATATTTCACATAAGTGTTGCTCTTTCTAATTTTTCATTGAGCTGGATTAGACATATCAAGACTCAAGTAGTAAACCCACAAATTTCTTGTATTAATTAGACATATCAATTATCAAGTACTAAACCACATGCTCTTGTATGGAACATCAAATTTTTGAGTGAGTCGACTCGAAGTTGATAGGACCCGATTTACACCCCCATACAAACAACACGCAATTTTGTCGTTCTAATTATTTTCTAGTTTCCATAAATGATTAACCCCCAATGTTTTCATTTGATAAAGTAATCCAATCAAAATATAATTTGACTATTGATAGCAATCAGAATCTCAAAAATAGTATGACAAAAAATTCCACAATGAGCGTTGTCACGTGGCTAAATAAATTTATAGAAAAAAGAAAGCAAAATCCGCATAATTCGGATGAAATGAAATATTTTAGCCCTTGAAGTAAAAGTTTTGTCAAATCCATCAACTTTTGTTGAGAGTATTTATGTAGCTATACAACTGAAGTCATTTCCTACGTTGAAAAAGTCAAAAGTCATATTTATGTGATTGCTTTCGCGCATTTGGAGCTGTATTGGACAAACTGCTGTTTCAACTCATGATTTTGATGGGGAAGAAATCGCACTACGTATAATGACCATGCAATCATTTCACTTAAAGTCGTGCTTCTAACATAACAACTTTTCGCCTCATTTAGTCTGTTTTACATCAACAGCGTGCCACTCCGGAATAATTATTAATCTTACCACCAAGCTTTAATTTGTCTTCTTCTCCGATTTATTTTGGACATTTAATGTGCACTAGTTGCGTCTACGTACACTAAAAAAAACTGTTATTATTTTCGTTACTAACATGAATTACGATGGAATAAGTTTGTCTTGAAATTGGTCGCTATATATACACACACACGTGGGCTCGTGGCTAATATGTTTGTGACAAATATTTAATTTTCATCGTCAATGTTAAGGATGAAAACATGAGTTTCATCGCAAAATATTAATGTTAAAATTATTAGTTTCATTTAATAATGAAAATATGAGTTTCATTGCAAAATATTTACGATAAAAATCAAATATTTGTCGCAAATATATTACCCACGAGTGCATTGTGACAAATCATGCAAATAAATTATTTCATCGCTAATTTGCGTTAGTAACAAAAATATTAAAATTGTCAATAAATTTTTTCATAGCTAAATAGTTTGTTTCTCTTTACATCGTGACTAATATTTTTGCAATAAATATTTAATTTTCATGTCAAATGTTAGCGATGAAACTCATATTTTTATCACTAAAATTTACGATGAGACTCATATTTTTATCACTAACATTTTACGATGAAACTCATATTTTCATCACTAACGATGAAACTCATATTTTCATCGCTAACAATTGACGATGAAATTAAATTCGTATTTTTATCGCTAACATTTTATGATGAAATTCGTATTTTCATCGTTAACATTTAGTGATGAAAATATAAATATCATTATGGGTCAATGGGCATATATACCTGAGCCCAATAGATCAAATGAGCTTGTGCCCAACAAAACCCATGTGCCACTTGGGTCAGACCGAAATAGGCATTACTTTTGGGCGCGACTCCTATGAGGACACCCACGCGATGAGGATACCCACAAAACGGATGAGGACACCCACGTGGAAATTCCCAATATACCCTTAACCTACTTAAAACCCTAATTCTATACCTTTTCACTCCAAAAAAATCCAGGACACCCACCTCTCGTCTTTTCCTCTTTCTCCTCCGCCCCTCTCCCTCCCCTTCTTCCCCAGCCACAACATCGACACCCCCTCCGCCCCTCCACCCTCGCCGCCGCGTCGCCGTCGCACTCCTCTCTGAGACGCGGCCGCCGTCGCCGTCGCACTCCTCTCTGAGACGCGGCCGCCGTCGCCCTCCTTCCTCGTTCGTCGCGGCCGCCGTCGCCCTCCTTCCTCGTTCGTCGCGGCCGCCGTCACCCTCCTCTCCCAGAAACGTCGTCGCCGCCGCTCGTTTCAGGTAAGATTAGGGATTTTAAAAAATTTAAGAAAATTAGGGTTTTTTTTGGAAGTTCGTGAATTATTTTCGAACATATTATGTTTGTTTTGGAAAAAAATTCGAACAATTAGGGTTTATTTTGGAAACAATTTCGAACATTTTTCGTTTGTTTTGGAAAAAAATTCGAACAAGATGTTCGATTCTTTTTTTCGGACAAATTTAAATTGTTTTGGAATTTTTTTCGAACATATTGAGTTTGTTTTGTAAAAAAATTCGAACATCTTACCTTTGTTCACTTAAAATTTTCGAACACATTAATTTTTTTTTTAATTTTCGAACATTTTACCTTTGTTTCAGTTGTTTTCTTTTGTAATTTGGATGTTATGGTGGTGGTGGGGGAGATTTTTGGGGCGGTGGTGGTGGTGGTGGTGGTGGAAGAATTTTGGGGGCAGTGTTGGTGGTGGGGAAGAGTTCGTCGATTAATATACTGGTGGGTGAGTGTACTCATCTTTTTTTTTTTTTTTTTAATTTACACGAGGGGTATATGCGACATTTTTACAGGCTCTCTTGGATGAAAAAAAGTTTGGTGGGTGTACTCATAGGATTCTTGGGTGCCTTTAGCCGCGCCCATTACTTTTTTGGGCTGATATTTTCTTAGTTCAACCATACCTCTTTGGGTACGGTTACTTGCACCTCCATGGTTGTTTGATACACTCTTTCGAGTGATACACTACTCCCAAATTTAGAGATTTTTTTTTTTTTTTAATGGAAGTTAAATATCCATTCATTTTTTCCCTCTCCATGACTCGAACTAAGGCCTAGGTAGTGGTGCTCTAACCACTTGAGCTATCCCACTTTGTCCTCCCAAATTTAGAGATGACTGAAGTCTAGAACACTTTCCATAAATTATTCAAACTTATACCCCGGCCCACTACAAAATCATAATTTCTCTCTCTTTCTTCCATTTCTTCTGCATAAAAAACTTCTCATCCACCTTGTCTCCCGGCCCCCATCCCGCCACAGCACCCAAAAATGCCCCTTCTATATATATATATATATATATATATATAAATCCACAAAAATGCCCCTACCCCCACCCCCTTCTGTAAAAAAAAAAAAAATCCAACGCAGACCGTGTGTATATATATATATATATATTTTTTAATTTTTGATGAACTAGAATCGAAAATTATGTCAATTTTCGATTACTCTTTGTCGAATATATGGAATTTTATTTTAAAAAAACTTCAAGAAACTAGTGCTGGAATCTACACTCTTTTTCGACATACAATTGTTGAAAAAAAGTGGATTTCAACACTGATTCGTCGAAAAATGTTAAAAAAAAAAATCAGAGATTTCAAAGGGTTCTTTTTTAGATTTTTTTTTCCTGTTTGGGCTGAGGTGATGTCGACGGCGGAAGCTACAGTCTGCTACAGTCTATTAAACAGAGGTGGTGTATCTACTATGTTAGAAATTAGAGTGTATCTAAAAAGGTATTGTGGTTGTTTTTTATTGTAGAAAAGTGTATCAAACAAGGTGCAAATGGCTATACCCTACCTTTTTTTGCAGGGTATTTGGGCTGCAACATCGGGCCATAATTGCAGGTCTTCAAAAAGGGCGCGGCTAAAGGCACCCAAGGATCCTATGAGGACACCCATGCGATGAGTACACCCACAAAATGGATGAGGACACCCACGTGAAAAATACAAAAATACCCTTCATTCTATTAAAACCCTAAATTCTCCCCAATTCTCAAAATTAGAAGCGTACACCCACACAATTCCTCCGCCTCCTCCACTCTTGAAGACGACGGCGCCGTCCACGCCCACGCCACCGCCTCTGCCTCGTTGCGCCGCGCACGCCTCCCTCTCCCCTTCGCGGCCGTTCGCGGCCGCACCTCTTCCCTCTCCCCTTCGCGGCCGTTCGCGGCCGCAACCCCTCCCACTCCCCTTCATCACACCCATCTACCCACGCCGCCGCCGTTCGAAGGTAAGTTTTTTTTTTTTTTTTTTACAATTTTTACAGTCACAAAAAATTAGGGTTTTGAAAATTTAGGAAAATTAGGGTTTTTAATTGTTCTGGAATTATTTTCGAACATATCGAGATTGTTTTGGAAAAAATTTCGAACATATTGCGTTTGTTTTGGAAAAAATTTCGAACAACTTGAGTTTGTTTTGGAAAAAAATTCGAACAAGATGGTCGAATTTTTTTTTCGAACAAATCTAAGTTGTTTTGAAATTTTTTTCGAACATATTGGGTTTGTTTTGTTAAAATTTTCGAACATCTCAACTTTGTTTTGGTAAAATTTTCGTACATGTTAAGATTTTATTTTTGTTGTTAAAATTTTGAATTTTTTGTATTTTTGATGTTTTTGTGTTGATGGTGGGAATCCAGAATGATTCGGGTGTGAAATGTTGAATCGCTTGTGAACTGGAATAGATGGGTGTACTCATCCGGCATTTTTTTTAAAAAACTATATGAGGGGTAAAAACGTCTTTTCGCACCACCCTTGAAACAAAAAAAATTCTCCGTGGGTGTACTCATAGGAAATCCGGGTGCCTTTAGCCGCGCCCCTTCAAAAAATAACAACTGTAATATTTGAGTGATGAAACATCAATTGGGATTTAAAAAAAAAAATGTAAACAACTGATATTATGTCAATTTGGATCTTATATGATTTTTTTTTTTTTTTTAAATTGTGTACCTTGAATTGAGACAAAATAATTTAAATAAAATCTTAAATTGAAAAAAAAAATGTGAAAATCAAGTCTTGAATATAAAATGTGTACTTAATTATATGAGACTCAACTTAAAAAATAGTCTTCATATGAAATTGATCTTCTAAAACAAATACAATATTACAATATCTCTTCATCAAAATGATTTGCCTAAATCCTAGCAAATCAATTAGCTAATTACATATTCAAAAATTAATAAATATGATATTGTGTAACATCTTTCTTGTACACTATTTGAATGACGAACACATATAATAATGGGAGAATTAACTTAATTTATGATTAACTAAGGTTAATTATAATCATAAAGAAAACTTATAAAGATTTGAAAAACAAGATTCTTTAATTTCCTTCGAAGTATCAAAAGTTCAAAACACGTTTTCTTGAATTTTGGCAAATTTTGGTATGTAATTGGGTGAATAATAAGCCATTGAATTTTAAATGATTAATTAGATATATCTTCAATTGTGTAATTGGATATTTACCGCCACATTAGAATTGAGTCGAAATTGTAACTCAATTATATCATGCAATTAGTGTAAGACCCGCATTTTACGCGGAATTAAAATAAATTTATAGTATATTTTAATTTATTAATTAAAAATATTTTTTAAAATACATATAGATTTATTATTTGTTAATAGGTAAAAAATGAAATATTGTAGCAATATTAATATAGATTACATTACGTATATAAAAAGATAGAATAGAAATTTAAAAATTTATTTATAAAAATAAATTAATATACAAAATTACAAATTGTCGAAAATATTCTTGGATACAACGAAATACAATACTCAAAATTGTATATCTTTATGTATCATTGTCAACACTCTCTTATTAATACTTTCAACTTCACTATATGTTGGAGCAAGCTATTTTTTTTATGAAACACTATAAATATTTTAAATTATTCACCATTTGAGAATTATGAAATATAAATATACTAACATCTAATATAGCATTAAATCAAACATTAGTTAATATTGTAAGTAGGGTTCACAATTTTAACCCGTTTGTCATGTCCATCTCGCGATCGGTCCTGACCCGTATTGTTTGGGTTGTCCCGCTTCATGCTCCGTAATGGAACATACGGGTCTAGGTATCATTCCCCCGCCCTAAGCCCCCGATCATCATTTTTAATATATATATATATATATGGGATTATATTTTTTTTAGTCCATTAAGTTACCACAATTTTGAATTTAGTCCATCAGGTTACCACTTTTTGAATTTAGTCCATTAAGTTTCGATTTATTTTGATTTTGGTCCAGTTACCTACTACAACAGGTTTAACAAGTCATTTTTTAAAACACACCCCATAAAATGTTATACACACCCCAAATGTTAAACACACCACACTAAAATTTAAAAATCATTTTTTATTACTATACACACCCCCAACTATTTCCTATTTAATAAATATATTGCCAAAAATAATTAAATTAAAAAAATAAAAATTTAAATTAATATGAAAAATATAAATAAAACCTATAAAAAAATCACCTAAATCTTCAAAAATTAACCAAAGTTAAAAAATATTAATTAATTTAACTAGTTTTGAAAATTTTGTTGATTTTTTTACTATTTTTAAATTTTATTTAGCCTTATTTTCGATGTTTTTTATATAAGTTAAAACGCAAATCTCTTCTAAAAACTAGAGATTTCAGCGGATTCTCTCAGAACGCCCTGAAAGAGAAGAAAAAAAAAACTTTGTTGTTCTTCTAACAAAATTTCAAAGTCTCCTTCGAAAGCACATATAGACATTCTTGCTGTAATTCGAACCACAAAATCCTACACAGCCCTCTTCTTCAAACGAAATAATATCAAGAAACGTAACTATGTTCTTCAATAAGCATCACAGACCATCATTATTATCGGGAAAAAGATTACATCTCTGTATTTTAAAATTATGTTCTCTTTTTAAAAATTATAGTATATCGTTAAGATCTCAATAAGAACATTTATTCACGATCTTAAATTAGCACGTGGTGTTCGATATCATCTAAAAGATTTTGGTGGTCAAGGTCGTTACCCAAAAATGCAATTGAGTTATTCAATCTTCGCGAGAGATATTTTGGTATTTTCAAATCGTCATTCACAATTTTCAAAACCCACCTCTGTTCCATTTCAAACACAAGCAGAGTTAGTATTGACTGGATTACATAACTTTCTTCGGAAAGAATGTCATGAATTTACAATCGAATATGAAGAAGATCAAGATTCACCCTATCTCGACATGGAAGAAAAATTTAGAATTGCTTTCTCAAAGCCAATTACAACACAGAACTGAAGTCGAGGTATAATCGTGGAAATGAAGATGAGAATAATAACGATGAATAATATATATTTTTTTTGAACTAATATATTTTTGGTATTTTTTCTAAATAATTTAGATAATTTTTTTTATATACAAGTGTGTTCGATATAGTTTTAGGGGCGTAGTTTATGAAAATTCATGTAAATTAATAAAAAAATGTGTATTTTAGAATCCAGTCAAATCTATGAAAATCCATATAAATCAATAAAAAAGTCAGTCAAACTCTGCATAGAGTCTATGAATTTTCTAAATTCACTGACTTTTTAAAGTCCAAAAAAATCCAACAAAATCTCAATTGAATACACCCTCCTTAGTTGATTTTTTAATACTTTTAAAGATTTTTTTTATTTAATTTAATAATTTTTTCAAGTTGATTTTTTTTAAATTTATTAAATATCTTCAAAAATAGTAAAAAAAATTAATTAAATCTTTAAAACTAATTAAATTAATTAATGTTTTTAACTTTGTTTAATTTTTGAAGATTTTAGTGATTTTTTATAGGTTTTATTTATATTTTTTATATTAATTTGAATTCTTACTTTTTTTAATTTAATTATTTTTAGCAATTTATTAAATATGTTTATTATTTTATTTTACTATATTTGATTTTTGAATTTTTGTGTTTAACGTTTGGAGTCTACATAAAATTTATGTGGTGTTAGTAGGTTCATGTAATACAAAAGAAATATTTACAAGAAAAATAAAATAAATTTAAAACTCCATTGCTTTATTAATGTTTTATTTGCATTCTAACTTCTATAAAAAAACGTCGAAAATAAGGCTAAATAAAATTTAAAAATAGTAGAAAATCAACTAAATCTTCAAAACTAATTAAATTAATTATTTTAGCTTTGTTTAATTTTTAAAGATTTAGGCGATTTTTATAGGTTTTATTTATATTTTTCATATTAATTTGAATTCTTATTTTTTTTAATTTAATTATTTTTGACAATTTATTAAATAGTAAATAGTTGGGGGTGTGTATAGTAATAAAAAAATAATTTTTAAATTTTAGTGTGGTGTGTTTAATATTTGGGTTGTGTATAACATTTTATGGGTGTATTTAAAAAATGACCTGTTAAACCTGCTGTAGCAGGTAACTGGACCAAAATCAAAATAAATCGAAACTTAATGGACTAAATTCAAAAAGTGGTAACCTGATGGACTAAATTCAAAATTGTGGCAACTTAATGAACTAAAAAAAATATAATCCATATATATATATATATATATATATATAAAAGTAGTGATATAGAACCAACCTTCTGATTTTTTTATGAAATCAGACAACGATTCGTAACTCCAGTCTTGAATGTCACATGTTAATTGTATCTTGATTATTTTCTTGTATATGATTAGTAACTCCAATCTTAAATGTCACATGTTAATTGTATCTTGATTATTTCCTTGTACATGTATAATTTTCTAGTTGTTATTTCATAAAATATTTTAGAAAGATTTGATGTATCATAGATTAGGAAATTCACTTGTATATAATACATGACGATGAATGACATAATTTATAATTTAGCAGTAACATGATAAAAAAATGATAATATTGAATAAAAAATACAGGTTACGATCTTTGCATTCTTTGTCCAGGGATAAACGACTTTGCATTATTTGTCCACGTGGAGGATAAGTTCGAACTTTTACATCGTGTGTCTCTTTGTCCAGGTGGTGTACTTATTATTAGTTATTCTTTATCCACATGGAGGATAAGTTCTTTGTCCACGTCCCTTTACATTTTATCAGCAAGTGTGTATTCTTTTAAACTCAAACATTTTTACAGCGGTGGCTCGGGGGAGAGCTTGAGATGCGACCGCCGCCTGGTCCCCGAATTTTTAAGACCTACTTTTTATATATATATATATATATATATAATTAATATTTAAAAAAAATTAAAAGATAAAAAAATATAATTAATCTGAATATATAATCTAAGTGCACAATAATATTATAATGGTAAAATATAAATTTATAATACACTCTTTCTCAGTTTCTAAAATATGACCATCAAAATGTAAAGTGCATGCTTTCAACTTTGCATTCCATATTTCTAATTTCCATTCCAATATTACTTGGTTACAAGTGGCTATATCTCAATAATCTCATCTTAACATCGGATTGGTGATCACGTTTGGCAATCGATCGACATGCGACTTTTCCTTACAGTTTTTCACATGGTTATATTATTCTTTTTTTTTTTTTTATTATTTTTGTTTCTTTTCTCTCTGATTCTCTACATTTATTTTATTGTTTATTGTTATTTAGTTATCAATAGAGGCTCCTATGGGATAGACTACCTACACTGTCCAATTTAAGAAGAAGAAACATCCTCAACCAGAGCGACAATCTAAGGTGTGCACTATGCACCTTCCTGGAATGCACCCACTCTTACCAAGTGTGGATGGAATGTCAGACTTGGCTTAAGATACCATCTGCACTTCCGTCAACAATACTTGATAATTTTCTTGGGTTTAGAGGTCTCATCAAAGGAAGAAATGGGAAGAAGATTGCTACATGTATATGGTTATGCGTGGTGTGGCTTATTTGGAAATGGAGAAACGCAGTCCTTTACGAGAACAAGACTTTCTTGATCACAAAAGTGATGGAAGAGCTCAAAGACTCTGGAGTTGGTTTACTATCAAATACCCCACTCGAAATACCTCATCCTTCAAGACCTGGGTGACGGATCCACTTAAGTGCATGGTTCTGAGACTCGTGAATCACAAGAAGCATTGTTTTTATTTTCCTAATGTCATTATTGTACACTGATATTTGCGGGTATTCCTTGTACCCAATATTAATAAAAATCCTTTTACAGATAAAAAAAACAGTTATCAATAGAAAAAAAGACTGCTATTGAGATTCTTGAATTTGTAAATGCTTTGGGTTGCTATCCCAATGCCTTTTTAATTGCTTATAGAATATTATTGACTATTCTTGTGATCGTGACATCAGTTGAAAGAAGTTTTTATAAATTAAAATTGTTAAAAACATATCTACGATCCACTATATTACCAGAAAGATTAAATGGACTAACAACTATATATTGAAAAAGATATGCCAGAACAAATTAATTATGTTATTGATGAATTTGCTTCTCAAAATGTTAGAAGAAACCATTTTAAGTGGGTGCTTTCAAACATTATAAGGTGCTTAAAAACACTTTTTTTTTCAAATAAAATCACTTTTGGAGTGTTTTCAAACACAACTAAATGATTAAGTTAATTTATTAAAAGTGATTTTGGTGAAGCACCCCTCCACCTACTTCTAATAGCTTCTATGTGCTTCTCATCATTATAATAATCAATTTTACAATTTTACCCTCACAATTTAAATAATATTTCATCTTTACACATTACCTATCCAAATTTAATAAGGGTGTTTTTTGTAAATTTATAAAAAAAGTGATTTGTTTTGTAAACACCACAACATATACACCATTGATTTAAAGTGCTTAATTTTAAAACACTATCAACTTTCAATTTTATTGCAAAAATCAATTTTAATCACTTTGAATCAATTATTATGATTTACAAACACACCCTAAATGATGTGGCGTGACACCTCCCATTAATCCTCATTTGTAAAACATCTTCCATAAGTACTCTTTCAATGCATTTGTCCTCTCTCAATTGAGTGAGCATATTCACTTTACAAGTCTCATGTAAGAACCAACCCTGGATAATCATAACTATAAAAGGCATATTCACTTTACAAGTCTCGTGTAAGAACCAACCCCGGATAATCATAACTATAAAAGGCTCTATAAACATTAATGAATTGATTATAAAAAAAATAGTATCCAATAATCAAACCTAGCATTAAATTAGAAACTTGAATTACACCCGAGATTCCAAGTAAACCCCAATACACAAAGCCCTAGCTGGTTAATTCAAACTGGTCCCAACATTAGAGACAAACTAATAAAAACAGATTTTTTAAAGATCTTTAACTTAGGGGGTCGAAAATGACAATCGTACGTAACTTACAGGCTAACAACTTAACAATCATATATAACTTATTTTTGTCAATTTAAGGATAATAACTTTTAAAAGTCGTGAATCGAAGACAAATCAGCATGAATCAACCCATATTGGGCCTAATTTTAGTTTGAATCCAGTCTAAATCGGGCTAATCAACTCAACATTAGGCATTAAACTTATGCCAATTAGCTCGATTTGGATTGATTCAGGCTGAATTGGCCTTTCAAAAGTTATTATATTTAAATTGTCAGTGCGTAAAGTTATTGTCCTCATTTTTGCCACCCATAAAAAACATTTTCTCCAAATTAAATTTTCTAACATTAATTAAAAGCTCAAAATATATAACATGCATTTAGAAATGTTGCATTTATTATTAATAATAATTACAAATATACTTACATTATATAATTAATTACCTTAACAAATTTAAACTAATGTCCTAGAAAGTATGCCCTAATACAAACTTTTATTCATCACATACACATTATTAATTTAACGATTGCAACATTTTTTATTCAGAGTACTCTGTATCTTCTACTGAGATTTTGGCAGAGGCGGAATACTTTGTTCGTTTCTAAAAAAGTTAGAGGGATCGACCCTCGTCTTAACACGAACCAATCTTCTGAAATTATTCTTGAAATATCTGAGCCCCCAAACACTAGCTTCTTCATAACTAGTACTCCCTTCAATATTATTCATTCCTAAATCAAGATCCTTATAATTAACATAAGCACTTCTAGGAGATTTTGTCACGTAACGCTCCATGTAATTATGAATCCGCCTGCTCCACTCAATGTGTCTACTCGATTCATCCACAGTACTCCATCCTACCCCGTACTCGATCATGAATATGTTCCCTTTCCGATGAGGAAACGGAGTGTCGGATTCCGACAACCTATCGATCGCCCCTCCATAGGGGCTGAACTGTAATTCCGCACCCTGTTCATCTTCCTCGTGCAGAAATCTCCATATTCCTCTCAAACCACTCGTTGGAATCGGCTGACTCACATAGTCGGATTTTCCTTTATGGAACACGGGAGCATACTTTCCCTGTGGATTTCTATCAAGAAGTATGTCCAGGGGTTGGCCGGAAAGACCCGAGAAATAAAGAATTGAATCTATCCAACTCATTTCCGTGCAATCTTGTTCGACCAAACCGAGCTCTGGGAACTTCTGAGCCATCAATGGCAAAAGATCGTGAATCGGGCCGAGGTACAACGTGGTGAATGCAGCTTCTATTGTCCGTTTTCCGGTGATAGGGGATCTCACGCTGCTCAAGAAAATCCTGAGAAGAAGGTTGTCGTCAATTTTATTGGCAATGTACTGCCACCGGTGGATAAGCGCTGTCGCGTTTTGCTCCAACGTTCGGGTGACGTTGAAAACCGTCACGATTTCGGGAACGGTGACCAACGACACCTTAAATTCAACAACAATTCCAAAACTTGTACCTGTTGGAAATAATCAACATACAGTATGAGATAACACATAATCCCTATAAATTTCTCACTACTATTAGTCACAAAAATTAAGAAAAGTGATTAAACAATACATATGATTGATAAAGAGAAGGAAAAAAAAAAAAAAAAAAAAAGATATAAAGTGATCGGTAAAAATAAAAATTAAAAGATATTTGTCAAAAAGAATATGTGAAACTTATAGACAAACTAATTAAAATGATAAAATAAAAAATTTATAGATAAACACGAAGTATAAATTAATTAAATTCAGAATTTGGTTTTTAATGGGCATATTGCAATAACGCTCCCACGTAGATATTTCAAAAACACTTTTGGTACCATGTTAAAGATAATATCATTTTAATATATGTCCTATATATCATTTTTTATATTCGATCTTTTTTTTTGAATAAAATATCTTTTTTTTTTTTAATTACATTTAAATACCATCCTTTTTCCCCTCTCGAACCCAGGATCTAACCCAGGATCTAAGGCCTAGGTAGTGGGGCTCTAACCACTCGAGCTATCCCACTTTGTCAAATAATAAAATATCTAGTAAACATGAAAAATGTCACAATGAAATGAAACCAAAAATTTTTAATTTTTTTTATCCAACCGTTAATAACTTGACAGAATCCATTAGTTAGTTGACCAGAATACCAAAATTCCAAATGGGACCAAAATTGAAAAAAAAAAAAAAAAAAACACAATTTATTTCCGTTAGTTCTTGACAGCAGTTTGATTCCTCCTTTTCATGTGTATAGAACGTTTTTAATATAACATGGAATAAAAAACTAAAATTGTAACTAAGTGATTTACCTCCACCCCCTCGTAGAGCCCAAAAGAGATCCTCCCCCATGCTTTTTCTCTCCAATATTTTTCCATCGGCGTTGATTATTCTGGCATCAACGACATGATCGGCGGCGATGGAATGCTTTCGTGCCATCATGCCATATCCGCCGCCGCTGAACTGGCCTCCGACGCCAACAGTGGGACAAACCCCGGCCGCAACCGCCAGCGTCTTACTCTTTTGAGAAATCGTGTGGTACAGCTCGCCTAGTGTGGCTCCGGTTTGAATCCACGCCGTTTTTTGGTCGTCGGCGATTCTTATTGATCGAAGGTTTCTCATGTCGATAATTATGAAGGGTTTCCCCGAAGGAGAGGTGTACGAAAGGCCTTCGAAGTCGTGGCCGCCACTACGAACCCTAATCTGCATTCCGAGTTTCTTCGAGCACAAAATCGATGCCTGAATCTCCGATTCGTGGAACGGTGTGACGATGAAATCGGGTCTAGTAGGGGAGACCGAAGCCGGTCTTAAATTTGGTGATTGTAAAAGGGAGGTGTATGATGAATTTTGAGGGGTGTAAATTGTGTTAGACGACGTTGTTGATGAATTTGAATGTTGTTGAAATTGATTGGTAAGACATTTGAGAAAATCATTGTAGTAGTGTTGATCAAATGAAGAACCATGCACTACTAAAAGGTTTGCAAAAATTAATAGCAAGAATGTAATACGATGAAACTCCATCTCGAATTGATTCTTAATTAAGGGCCAAACCCTAACTTATATAGATAATGGAAAATTAATTTACGTAACAGAGTTTGATTTGAACTCACGTACGTAACTGTGTTTAATTATTAACTTATTAGGCTTTGCATGCGTTGAAATGTAGTATCGTGATTATTTTCTTCATTAAGTGATAAAATTTCGTACAAGCTTATCGTTTATTGGAAAAATGAAACCAATTGCAAAATTAAATTTAACAGGTTGATCAATCATATGAAAAATAAATGTATTTTATACGTACGTTTGATCAGTCAAATGAGAATTTTCTTTGTTTTGAAATGTCTATTTATTTTTTTAATAAGACAATCTAACTTCTTGTCATATTATTCAACATCAATATTTAGAACCCCCACGCTTGTAACTTATATACACATATACCTTGGAGCACGGATCAACACAAGAAAATTTAACTTTAATAATAAAATTCTTCCTATTATAATTTTTCTAGTATTGTATATATGCTTAAGACTTTTAGTTAGAAAAATTATAATTACAATATTTTTATAATTAAAAGTCAATTTCTTTGTGTGAATATATATAATCAGCTTCGATCTCCTGTTCCTAATTAAAAACTAAAACTCAACATTTTATTTTTTTTGGTAAATCCTCCAACTCTCCACTTGTTAAAAAGTAACATTTGATGATACAATTTTAATTGGATCCATAGTTTTTTTTAACCAAAACTTTTTTTTTTTTTTTGTGGCGGAAGTACTTTTTTTTTTTTTTTTTTGAAGTACGTCATGGCGGAAGTACTAGCTAGCTACTAATTTAGGTCAACATACAAACTAGAACTTTTATTTACTAACTATTTTTTCTTAGATTGTGCAATATTGAATAAATATATACATGTACGGATGATATACAGGTCATTAGTGGGCACTATTTGACAAAGTGGGATAGCTCAAGTGGTTAGAGCACCACTACCTAGGCTTTAGATCCTGAGTTCGAGTCATGGGGATTCGAGTCATGAGGAGGGGAAAAGGGATGGGTATCTCACCAAAATAAAAATTAATATCATTGTTATAATAAAAATTAATGAATATTTTGATCCACAAAATAAAAATTAATCTCATTACCATAATAAAAATTAATGAAAAATTTAATGTATCATAAATTAAGAAATTCACTTGTATATATATATATAGTAGACATGTTGTTATCGAATGAGAATTTCATTCATCAATTTCATTCATCACAATGTTCGCGTATTTTACAACACTAAACTTGTAGTATGGAGGATTAGTTCAAGGCACAGCGTCCACTAAGCCGCCGGTGTACCCGATAGTGTTTGGCTACGGAAAGTTCAAAGCCAAAAACTACTTTTCCGGATGCACGGAGATCTCAATCGAACTGAACACTGAGTCTGATGTTGTATAGACACGATTTTCACTCATGTGGGACGATTTTCACTCATGTGGGGGATTGTTGGAATTAATGAGTGAGAAATTAATTTGGATTCTCAGACGTGGTGGTCAAGAACCACCTTTCCACGTGTATTCTCAGTTTATAAATACAAATTCTTCCCTCATTAAAAATTGCTCAATTTTTTCTCTCCTCTTCTGCTACACTGTATTTCTCCCGTAAGAATACATTGTTCCTGTGTTTACAGAATTATTTCTGTGTGTTGCCGGAATATTTTCCGTGTGTGTTCAGTTCGTACCTAGTACGTTCGTTGAGGCTTCGTCTACAGTGGTGCTACTGTTTACGAAGTAGAAGTCGTTTTACCTTTGGGAACGGAACACCATACTAGTCGAGCACTACATGGGCGTATTCTGTTATGCGGGAAAAGGGTTTTCCCTTGACTCGACTTTCTGATCCTTATATTTCGATATTGTAGTATCATAGCAGGCGTAATGTTTCCAACAAACACCACAAACCTTCGTGAATGAAACTGTTGTACGCACTTTTATCGGGTTGACTCGGTTGTGGACTGTTTTTGGTACGATACAAACATGTATTAATGATCGGGGGTTTATTACGTGTTTAATGGAGTGTTTATGATGATCTTATGAAGAACAAAGCAAGAAAGATCAAGAACAGTGGTGTAGCTTCTTGGAGAAGCTAAAAGCTTGAGAGCTTTGGGAGTATTTATTGCTTTAGGTTGGGGAGATTGGGTGAAAAAATCAAACTTGTGTACAAATCAGCCCCTTTTAGGCATTATATAGTGGTTTCCAGGGGCTGCCCGTCCTTTACACGTGGCACGCCCTCACTGGACCTTACTTCTGCCCGAAAAGGTGATTTGATGGCGCATTTAATGCTAAACCGCCTTTGGTGCTCGTCCTCGCCGATATGCCGAGGAGATGAGCTATGGTGGTCGCCGGAGGACCATGTCGAGGAGTGTGGTCGCCACGCTCCATGCTGTCTCCCAAGGCTTCAACACTTAGATTTTCTAACTATGAATAGACCTGTGCTCGCCACACATTTGGGCGAGCAGCTAACTAAACCATGTGCTCGCCAACATCTTTGGGCGAGCACTTAAATATATTAAATACATCTATATTATTACATTTCCTTGGTCTTGTTGACTAGTCGTCGCAAGACTTTGTTGACTGGTCCTCGCCACGTAAACTGGTGACTAGGATTGACTTGTCAAAGATTGACTTCTTTGACTAGGTATAACATTTGCCCCCTGGTCACCTTTCTTCGTATTCGTAGAATGGTAAGGCGAGCAGTATGGTCATCTTTTTAGATGGTGATAATTGCCCTCGACAACACAATCAAATTTGAGATCTTGATGACGTAAATTGGAGGCGGTCGCCTCGTCTCCAGCGCCGAGCACGATAATCGAAGCAACTTTTAATAATGACGGATGTGACTTGTGTCAGGCGCGTGGGCGGCGCAATGAATTTGAATTTGGCGCGTGGGGCGCGTGCCGACCTCAAAGGTCGCGCGTGGGGTCCACTCGCCGAGCTCATTTTTGGAAATGACCCAAAATTTTTGGGGAATTTGCGTTTTTGACCCCGTTTTTTGCTAAATGGTCCCTGCATATGTTTGCCTATAAATATGGCTTCCCTCTTCTTCAAAACACTTTTTACCTCTTGCCATTTTCGAATCTCTTCAAGCTTCTCTCTCAAGTTTCTCTTCAAGTTTTCCGGCGAGTTTGTGGTGGTTCTCGATCGATAAACAAGGTAAATAACTCACATTTTCTTCTTTAAAACTTCTTTCTCCCCCATTTCTTAAGAAAAAATGGATTTTGGCGGATTTGGTGGTGGTTCCGACGGTGGTCCGCCGCCGTTGGTGGGTGGTTCTGAAAATTCCGGCGGCGGAGATCGTCTAGCTTTAGCTTTATTGGAGAGGGCCTCCTCCTCGGATTCTAGGATTCACTCCCCCGACCCTATAAGTGTTGGACCTCGAAATTTGGGAAAAGCAGTGGTCGTCGATGTCGACGATATCAGCGAATCTGACAGGGAAGATGTCGGCAATGATGCCGAGGAGGATGATGTCGAGGAGCTTGGCAGCGAGACTGACTCGGATCTGCGCGACCAAGGTTTGGATCGTGGAGTGGGCGAACAGATAGAATCTGCCCAGGTCGAGGAGACCTTGACAAGAAGTCTCCGCGAGGATTTTGAGGAGGTCGTCCAATATGCCGAAAGCATAAAGGACATTTTGAGTGGTAGGGAGAATTTGGATGGCGACGAGCTCACGAGGGAGTCCTATTACAAATATTCCTGCGAATACCCTCCTCGGGAGGCTCCTCGCCCGTATCGAGTAGCTTCCCAAACCGAATATGACGCAAGTACGTATGTGAGCAAGGTCTCCTCGGCACAGCTGGAAAATTCTAGGAAGAGATATCAAGTGCCGGCCGATGTGTGTTTCTTTATACCTCGCCCAGATGAGAGGGCCGACCAGCCGCCAGAAGGGATGGTCGCCGTCAACATCGGCATGATGGAGGCAGGGCTAAGGTTCCCCCTGCACCCCAGTATTTCCAACTTTTTGCACTTCTTGAATGTAGCCCCTTCTCAAATTTTGCCGAACGGTTGGTCCAACCTGATCGGCATTCTTACCCTGTTCGGCCAAGTGGCGGCCGAGAATGGATGTCGAAACACATGGCTCAGCCCGAAAGAGATTAACTATCTCCTTCAGGCGGCCGAGGCCGGAAACCAGGTGGGCCATGGATACTACTATGTTAGGGGCCGAGATAACTTCAAGTTGATTGAAGGGGTTCCTAACAAGATTAGGGATTGGAAAACCAACTGGTGGTGGGTAGCCGGGGACTGGAAAAGTCCGGTGAGGCCGGATGGCTCCTCGGATCGCATTCCCATTCCCACTGAATATCGAAGAATTCGTGGTAAGTTATTTTTATTTCTGCTCGCTCTTTCTATACTGACTAACTCCTCGATTTTGTAGGTGAAACTGCTCGCAAGAAGACTGCCGAGCACCGTCTCACTCCTCTATTCCAATACCACGTTTGCTGCGTTCTCAATCGTCGCTACCTGGAGAGGTCCTGTCGCTTCTTGAACAGGGAGTGTGAACGTGAGCGAGCAGGTCTCAGAGTACCTCCTCACCACTTTACTCGAGAGTTCCCTCCAGGTATTAACATGTTTTCAAGATTTTTGTGAATTTGCCAAGTTTTGAGAAAATATTAACTCTTTGCTTTTCTTTCTCAGTAGTGGTTCCTCAGAGGGTTGTCACCTACCTTCCCCCAACTGTTGAAGTAGATCGCATTCTATCCAGCAGGATGATGCAAAAAGCAAGGATGCTTCGGGAGCGCAAGGTAGTTGATGCCACGGGCAAGAAAAGAAAGGGGGCGGAGGCCTCAGGGGCTCCACCAAAAAGGGTTGCCCGGACAGGTCGAGGGGGTACTTCTCGCCCGATTGCTACCGAGCAGAGGGTCGAAAGAGCTGGCGAACAGAGGATCTCGCCGAGGAGATCTCCTCCGCCGAGGGGTAACTCGCCTCCCCCTGCACCGGTCGTATCCCCCCCTCCCCGAACTGCTCGGTCGCGAGAGACTGCGACGAGTACGTCCGCCGGGGAGAGGGCTCAAGGAGATAACACACTGCTCGGCTAGGATGCCGCAAAAGTTGCCAGGTAAGCTTTTTATCAATAGATTTATAGAATATTTCAAGTATCTTTTTCTAAATTTCTTTCTTTATTAGGGTTGCCGCGAGCTCGGTCATTGAGCCTTACAACGACAACCTCCTCGGCTTTTTCCGGTCGCGGGAGGTGGCCAATCTAGAGGCTCTGGATCCGCTCGCCCAGAGGGTCATGAAGTGTTTGCCCAAATCGCTGACGACCACTCTGGTCGACGAGGTGCATAACCAGAGCTCGCTAGAGAATGCTCGCCTAGCCGCCATCGACATGGCTCGTGCCTCATACACGCTCGAGAGGCTTTCCGTCCAGATCGCCGAGAGCCGCAAGGTCAGCGAGGAGAGGAGTGCGAGGCTCGCCCAGATGGCCAAGGCAAAAGCCGCAGTTGAGAGGGACTTGGGGGTTGCTTCCGAGAAGGTGGTCGACCTTGAGGCAAAGTTGGCCGATTCTGAGGCCCAACTTGAGACGATTCGAAAGAAGGATCAGGAAGATCTTCAAGAGGTCGAACGTCTCCGTGCTCGCCTCAGGGCTGCCGAGGACGAGCTCAAAATGAAATCAGCCGAGGTACTCTCTCTTAATAATAAAACTGCTGCGGATGAAGAAGAGTTGGCTACTCTTCGTCAAGAGCTGGTCGCCATGACTGAAGAGCGAGATGAGACCAATGAGCTCGCTGGGGGCGTGGCCATGTTATCGGTGGCGCTCACTGCCCACGGGCTCATTTATCGATTGTTGGATGTTCATTCGGAAGTGGATGTGATTCCGCTTGGCGAGCTCTTGGACGACCTCCTTATGAGGGAGAATCCTCAGCCGGGCACCGAGCTCCCCTTGCTTCCATTGGTGCGAATGGGACTCCAGTTCCCTCGACTTATGGGAGTTCCGGTGGTGTTCGTGGATCCTCCTGAAGACTCCCCGCCCCAACAACAGAGTGCTCCTACTGACGAGGAGGTTGTGATCGAAGAGGGGGTAACTGGCGAGCAAGATGCTCCTGCCGAGGAGAATGCTCTGGCAGCTTAGTTTACTTTGTTTTATTTTGTTTTTCTTAGTACTGTTCGGCCATTAAGGCCTCTTTTGTAATTCCAGCCTTTCAAGGCTTTTTAATGAATAGAACTCCTTTGCTTATGATGTGTTTGCTTATTTTCTTTATATTGAGTGATCGTCCTCGTCATTGCTTCTCGATTTATGTTATGATACTTCTTTTTTATTTGCTTTTGTTCATATGCTTGTTTTTCCTTGCGAGTATTTTTTAAGAAAAAGTGCTCGTCTACTCTTGCGAGCACCTTTAAGAAAGGGTGCTCGTCTTTCCTTTGCGAGCATCTAAGAAAGAGTGCTCGTCTTTCCTTTGCGAGCATCTAAGAAAGAGTGCTCGTCTTTCCTTTGCGAGCATCTAAGAAAGAGTGCTCGTCTTTCCTTTGCGAGCATCTAAGAAAGAGTGCTCGTCTTTTAGAGTTAACCATTCGTCGGTTGAACTCTTTGTTTGGAAAGGTAGTGATCGTCGTCGCCACTACTTTGCGAGCATCGTTAAGAAAGAGTGCTCGTCTTTGTTTCCTAGATGGCTACGCAGAGCCTTGTCTAAAAATATCTAAACTTTGATGGAAATTTAAAACGTTACTTGTATTGAAATGATGACTACACAAATTATACAAATATAAAGAAATTAAACACTTACTGGTAATACTTCTTCAGCTTGACCGCATTCCACGGGTACTTGCTTGGCTTGCCCTCGAGATCTTCTAGCTCGTATGATCCGTTCAAGAGTGTGCGCGTGATTCGATACGGACCCTCCCAAGTCGGGCCAAGTATGCCAATGGACTGCTCCGTCACCCTCCGAAGTACGAGCTGGCCGATAGTGAATTGGCGAGCACGTATTTTGGTGTTGTAGTAGCGTTTTGACCTTTGCTTGTAGACCACGTTCTTCTCGTCCGCTGTTAGCCTTCGCTCTTCTAGGAAGTCCAAGTCGGAGAGCTGTGCATTGTTATTCAACTGCTCGTCGTAATTTGCTACTCGAAAAGTGGGGACCTGCCCCTCTGCTGGTATGACAGCTTCGGTTCCGAACGCGAGCGCGAACGGAGTTTCACCAGTAGAATTCCTCGTGGTCGTCCGATATGCCCACAGAACCATGTGCAGCTCGTCCGCCCATTTGCCCTTCAATCCATCTAGCTTAGCTTTCAAGGTGTGCTTGATGATTTTGTTGATCGCCTCTACTTGACCATTTGATTGTGGATGATAGGGTGTTGAAAAAAGTTTCTTGATGTTCCACTCTGAGCAGAAATCCAGCATGTCTTGACTCGTGAACTGACGTCCGTTGTCGGTCACTATCGCTCGTGGTAGGCCGAACCTGCAAATTATGTTCTTCCAAATGAAGCTTGTCATCTGGGCCGTTGTGATTGTCTTCAGTGCCTTTGCTTCTGTCCATTTGGTGAAGTAATCGACTGCTACGACTACGAAAGTTACCCCCCCGACGCCAGGCGGGAAAGGTCCGATGATGTCGATGCCCCACTTCGCGAAAGGCCAAGAGCTGTAGACGGAGATGAGCTCGTCTGGAGGTGAGTGAATAGCGGGTGCAAAAGCTTGACATCTCTTGCACGCTTGGGCGTAATGAATCGCATCCTTCTTCAGTGTTGGCCAAAAGTAGCCTTGCCTCATGATCTTTAAAGCGAGCGCTTGCCCCCCTGTGTGATTTCCACATGATCCATCGTGGATTTCATGCATGACGATCTTCGCTTCGTCCTCCCCGAGGCATTTCAATAAAGGCATTGAAAAACCCCGTTTGTACAGCTGGTCGCCAATAATAGTGTACCTTGCGGACCTGAGCTGCAGTCTTGTTGCTTTGTCTTTATCTGCCGGGAGCTCGCCGGTCTTGATGTACCTGCTGATCGGCGACCTCCAGTCCTCGTCGCTGGCTGCGTCCACCTGCAAAATCTGACCTCTGTTCACCGATGGGGAAGAAATTTTAGTGATGGTCGCTTCTGAAAATATTGCATCCCCCTCTGAAGTGGCCAGCCGAGCTAACGCATCTGCTTGCGTATTCTCCTCCCTAGAGATTTGCTCGATGTGGAATTGATCAAATTGCTCGAGTAATCCTTTCACCAGCTCTTGATACTTTATCATTTGATCGCCGCGAGCCTCGTACTCGCCCGTTATTTGATATACAACCAGCTGAGAGTCAGAAAAAATTTTCAGTTTTCTGGCGCCCACGGCCATAGCCATCTTGATTCCTGCGACCAGAGCCTCGTACTCTGCTTCGTTGTTGGTCGCCCGATACTCGAACTCGATCGCCGAAGCAAACGTCTGTCTGGTTGGGCTGGTGAGGACTATTCCTGCCCCTGCTTTGGTGCTCGTCGACGAGCCATCGACGAACAGTGACCAAGGAAGTTCGATTCCCTCGGCCAATTTCTCTGGGAAAGTGAGCTCTACAATGAATTCCGCCAGCACTTGTCCCTTGATTGCCGTTCTAGGTGCGTAGGTGAGTCCAAATTGCCCGATTTCCACCGACCATTTCAACAGTCTTCCAGTGGTATCCGGACGATGCAGTGCTCGCCGAAGAGGAAAGGTTGTGAGGACGACCACCTCGTGGTCGAACAGATATTGCCTTAACTTCCTGACGCTCATGACTAGCGCGTATGCCAATTTTTCCATAGGAGTGTATCTCAACTCCGCATCTCTCAGTGTTTGACTTACGTAGTAGATAGGCAGATGTGTGCTCCCCTCAGCTCGGACGAGCACTGAACTGATCGCACAGTCAGTGGCCGCCAAGTATAGATATAAAATTTCGCCGGGGACTGGCTTAGATAGGACCTTCGGATCCGAAAGGTATTCTTTTAGCTTTCCGAAAGCTTTTTCGCATTCATCGGTCCATTCGAACCTCCCTTTTTTCAGAGCATCGAAAAAAGGTTTGCAACGATCGCCCGTTCGTGCAATAAATCTGTTCAGCGATGCAAGGCACCCTGTCAACCTCTGTACTTCTTTCACATTCCTTGGGCTTTGCATGTTAATGACTGCTTGAATTTTACTCGGATTCGCCTCGATGCCCCGCTGGCTAACCAAGTGCCCCAGAAATTTTCCTGAGCTAACACCAAAACTGCATTTTTTCGGATTTAACTTCATGTTGTATTCCTTCAGTATATCGAATGTCATGGCGAGGTGGTGTAGGTGATCTTCTTTCCGCAAGCTTTTGACAACGATGTCGTCGATATAGACCTCCACCATCTCGCCGATGTGTTTTTCAAACATCTTGTTTACCAGTCTTTGGTATGTTGCCCCCGCATTTTTCAAACCGAAAGGCATTCTCTTCCAGCTGTACATTTCGGTGGCCGTCATGAAGGCCGTATGCCGCTGGTCGTCGGGATGCATCGCGATCTGATGGTAGCCTGCGAAAGCATCCATGAAAGTTAACATCTCGTGCCCCGCTGTATTGTCTACTAGGTGATCAATGTGGGGCATCGGAAAGTGATCTTTTGGGACAGGCGTCGTTTAGATCTGTGAAGTCTATACATAATCTCCACGACCCGGTCGCCTTTTTGACGAGCACTGGATTGGCCAGCCACTCGGGGTCAGTTCCAGTTTTCTCGATTAATTTATTGTCGATCAATTTCTTGACTTCGACTGCCAAAGCCGCATATTTATCAGGCCCAAATTTCCTTCGTTTTTGGGTGATAGGTCTCCTTGCTGGATCAATATTCAATCTGTGGCAGGCATGATTTGTTGGAATGCCCACCATATCCTCGTGCGACCAGGCGAATGCTCCGATGTTCTCTTTCAAAAACGCGATCATGTCCGACCGCAAATTTTCTGGTAAATTCGAACCAATGAATACTTCGAGTTCTGGACGAGCTTCGTTTAAATGGATGGTTTCGAGGTCCTCCGCTGAAGTTGCCCGCTCTTTAGGCTCCTTCCAACGAGGGTCCTCGATTCCGAACTCTGGCTCAAAACCTAGCCTGGGCTCCAGATCTGGAATGTTTTCTGGCAACTGGTCGTCGGGGAGCTGGTCGCCCGAGACTGTCTGCTCGTCGATATCCATTGGGGTGTGGTCGTCCACTTCCATGGAGGCGTGCTCGTTCGCCTCCACTTGGTGGTCGTCGTAACTGCGACTGCACTCCCCAATTTCAATCTTTCGGTACTTGCTAGGAAGACCCTCCAAGTAGTTCACTTTTTCTGTTTGTGTTTGACACTCAATATACTGGCCAATCATAGTAGATTCCTTTGAATGACGCTTTGCAAAACGGACGAGACACTCCCTCGCCCGCGTCTGATCGCCCTTGACGGTTATAACTCTCGCTGGGGTCGGAAACTTTACACAGTAATAATATGTAGAAACGGCCGCCTTGAACTCGTTGAAGAAAGGTCGGCCGAGGAAAACGTTGTAGGACGATGGCATGTCGATGATCAAGAAGTCGAGCTGCCTAGCATGGTGCATTTCTGGCTCTTTCGACGATGCCAGCTCCAGGGATAGTCTGATTTTCCCCATGGGATGACTTTGCGTATCCCCAAAACCTACGATTATATCATCGCAAGGCTCGATATAATCCGCATATCCACCAAGAGCATCCAGGGTATGCTTGAAGAGGATGTTGGTGTATGCCCCAGTGTCGACCATCAAACGATGGACGTTGGTTCCCATAATTTTGCCCGAAATGACCAGAGCGTCATTATTCGGGTGCACTACGCCATTCAGGTCGTCGTCCGAGAAAAGGATATGGTGAGAAGGAGGCTTCTCGGCAGTCGGAGCGACGCACACCTGGTGCACACCTGAGCACGGCGAACAGACAGTTCTTTCCCGGATTGGGTTCCTCCCAACGGGCCTTCGATCACCATGCAGGCTCCTCCCACATTATCGATGTCGCCACCAGGGTCGTTTGGCATGGGAGGAGTTAGCTTGGGACAGTTCAGATGTTGGCGCAGGTCGTCGCCCTCGTCGCGACGTTTCTTTCCCCTGTTGTCGCCATTGCCAGGAGCCTTGATGAACTGGGCGAGCTTGCCCTCATTGTACAGCTTAAATAGATTTCTCACCAAGCCCCTGCAGCCGTTGGTGTGGTGGCCAATAGAGTTGTGGTAGTCACAGAATTTGCTACCATCCAGATTCTCATCATTCGTATGCATAGGCTTGGCATGGGGGAGCAGATTCTTTCCCCTGACTGCATTGAAAATGCCCCTGGGATCAAGAGAGAGAGATTCTCTAAACTGGATGATCTCAGGAGACTCCTCGAAAGGCCTGAAGTTAGCTGGGCGAGCACTGCCAGCTTGAGTGGTCGCCTTCTTGGGCTGGGACGACTCCCCAGTGTTAGTATTTTTCTTTGGCCAGTTTGTCTTTTTGGACGCCTCCGGCTGCTCGTTAGCCTTGGCAGCGTCCATTATCTCTTCCATTTGGATAAAATTCCCAGCCCTCGTGCGGAAATCCGCATAAGAACTGGGGAAAGTAAGATGGATAGATTCCCACAGCTTGGTACCTATCCTGAGACCGGAAACAGCTGAGATCAGCTTCGTCTCATCGTTCACGGCCTCCCCATCGATCACCAGCCTATCGAAGCGCTCGATGAAGTCTTTTCCTGATTCAGTCAGGGATTGGCGAACGTTCGCCAAACGTTGCTTTGAGGCTGGGCGAGCAGCTATGGACCCGTAGTAGGTCAGAAATTGTTGTCCCAGCTCAAGGAATGAGGTGTAAGATCCGGGACTCAAAGTTGTGTACCATCGATGAGCCCGGTCTCCTAAAGTTAGGGAGAAGTTCCTGCATTGAGTGGCGTCCGTTGCCCCGATTGAGGCCATATAGTTGGAGTATTTGGACAAGTGTACTCTGGGGTCGGATGCACCATCGTATGCCGGCATGGAAGGCATTTGTATCTTTCTCTGAATGGGGGCAGTAAGAATTGCCACACTTAGTGGAGGTGTGGGCAGAGTGATTGGTGGAGTGGTCCCTTGCTTCGAGGCGACCACCTCTGCTCGCAGGGCCTCCATCTCCTGCTTCATCAGATTTTGAGTTGCGAGGAACTGGGCGATTTGCCCCTCCTCGGCGGTCTGTGGCTTGGGGACGACGTTCTCGTCACGTCGACTCCCTTGGGATGCTGCTGGGCGGTCATCATGACGTGATCGCCTGGGAGAGTGCCTGTCAGAATGGTGGCTGCGATAACTCTTCGCCGGAGCTCGCGAACCTTTCCCTGGTCCCACTCGATCAAGGGCTGAGACTCGGTCACCCTGATCTCTCTTATCAGCGTGATCTCGGTGGTGGTCGGCTTTAACTGGTCGGCCATCCACATTGAAGGGCACTCGGCGAGGAGCCCTCCGATCTCTATCGTCCATCCGGTTGAAAACCGAATTTCTGTGATGCGAGTCTCCTGTGTGGCTATTGTGGGAGTGCTCGTCAGCTTTGCCCTTGCCTTTGTCCTGGGGGCGAACAGGGTGTGAATGATAGGAGCGGTCGTCGTCCTCATTCCCCTTGGCCTTGCGAGCTCTGTCGAAAGCCTGATCTTTGGCTTTCTCAAGCTCTTTATTCTGCCTTTTCTTCTCCGTGAGATACTCACAGAGATCTTTCAAGTGCTGGGGATCATTCAGAATGTCCCCCATATTCACGTTGGCAAACGGATTCACCGCCGGCGCCGGAGGGCGCTCGTTCCCTCCGGGTGGTACGACTCCGTCTTGAGGAGTATGATGAGACATCGTTTAAAGAGTGTCTTCTGGAGATTATTACAAGGATAAGACTGTTCTTAAACGCTCGATGCTTAAAAACGAAAGATTAAAAGTTCTTACGCAGAAGAACGTGCTATTACAAGTACTTACAAGCAAAGTAATAACAACTAAAGCTTAAAAACAAGATTACACGGAGATCAAACTCCAAAATATGTCTCGAATATTGCAAATATTCAAGAACACGAAGAACAACGGAAATACGTAAATAAACTTTAAACGGTGGAAATACCGATTAAAACCTGAAAAACGGAGTTTGCTAACCGATCGCTCGATGATCGGACGAAACTGATGTGAAGAACACGTAAAAGGACCCCTCCTTCTAGCGCCAAATGTTGTACGCACTTTTATCGGGTTGACTCGGTTGTGGACTGTTTTTGGTACGATACAAACATGTATTAATGATCGGGGGTTTATTACGTGTTTAATGGAGTGTTTATGATGATCTTATGAAGAACAAAGCAAGAAAGATCAAGAACAGTGGTGTAGCTTCTTGGAGAAGCTAAAAGCTTGAGAGCTTTGGGAGTATTTATTGCTTTAGGTTGGGGAGATTGGGTGAAAAAATCAAACTTGTGTACAAATCAGCCCCTTTTAGGCATTATATAGTGGTTTCCAGGGGCTGCCCGTCCTTTACACGTGGCACGCCCTCACTGGACCTTACTTCTGCCCGAAAAGGTGATTTGATGGCGCATTTAATGCTAAACCGCCTTTGGTGCTCGTCCTCGCCGATATGCCGAGGAGATGAGCTATGGTGGTCGCCGGAGGACCATGTCGAGGAGTGTGGTCGCCACGCTCCATGCTGTCTCCCAAGGCTTCAACACTTAGATTTTCTAACTATGAATAGACCTGTGCTCGCCACACATTTGGGCGAGCAGCTAACTAAACCATGTGCTCGCCAACATCTTTGGGCGAGCACTTAAATATATTAAATACATCTATATTATTACATTTCCTTGGTCTTGTTGACTAGTCGTCGCAAGACTTTGTTGACTGGTCCTCGCCACGTAAACTGGTGACTAGGATTGACTTGTCAAAGATTGACTTCTTTGACTAGGTATAACAGAAACCATGCAGTTTTTGATGAATGGAAATTCCCCCAGAAGTCATCAATCACGCAAAGTGCCTAATGATGGAATTAACTTGAGAGAGTGGTTGGAATCGAATTGTTTCAATTCAAGCAAGAATGAGAGGTTACAGGTGTTTATGAAGATTGTGGAGATGGTTGATATTCAACACAGTCAAGCTGGAATTGGCTTAGTGGATTTGAAACCTTCTTCATTTAATTACTTTATTCAAAACTGGGAATCATGTTAAGTATACAGGTTCATTGATAATACAAATTAAGAAAAGATCAGGAGCTGAATTGCATACTCGCGAAAAGATGCAAAAGGTTGCAGCAGCTGGTAATTAGGATTATGAATTATGCTCAAAACACTTGTTTGTTTGATCAAGGCACATCTATTTGGGACAACTGGATGAAATTATACGTGTCTCTGCTTGAAAGACAGTGGTATGCTTATCCCCAAGTTTTCAAAATCCGAGATTTACGTTCATCGAATATCTACTCTTTGGGAATTTTGCTATTTGAGGTATGATTAATACTCCCTCCGTTTTTTAATAAGTGTCACTTTGACTTTTTAACTAATTTTAAAATAAGTGTCATTCTAGGTTTTTTCTTTAATTTTGACTATTTTATCCTTATTCATTTACCATAAATATTTTTCATTAATAAATTCCACAAAAATTGTTTATACCAAAATTAATTTGATTTATGAATACTAGCTACATTTTTAACTACATTCATTATCAAACAAAATTTCTATATTAAAATTAGTTATAATTAATGAAGGGTGATATTGACCACAATTTATAATCTTAATTTATTGAAAAAAGCTAAAATGACACTTATTAAAAGATGGAGGGAGTATTACATTCTGCAGCCTAAATTGAATATGTTAAGCTAATTTAATTTGAATCTTGTTTATGTATTTATTTGATATTATTTCATTGACATGATCATCATTTGATATATGGTGCATTTTTTCAACTTCTATGTCATTTTGATTCGATACACGCACATTCAATAACAATGTTCGCCATGCTGTACTATCGTACCCTAGCTCCCTCCGTATTTTATTTTGGAAAATTCCAAGGAAGCTGGATTTTGTTTTTGGTTGCTTCACCTTCAAGAGTCATCTCGTCCTACAATAAGGTATATATAATTCAATAGTATTAGTACCAAGTTATTATTCTTTAGTAAGTAAAAATAATACTCATTTAACATCCTAATTGTTACTATTTGTGATAGGAATATCATGCAATGTGAGTTGATACATGAAATTAAGAGAATGAATGATGAAACAAAACTCTTGCTTCATTTTCTTACTTCGTTGGAGAAACGTCTGAAGAAAAAGGCCTCCAATTTGACTCAAAGTATAGAGTTAGTGGATAAAGATTTAAAGGTAATTGAGGGCAGACGAGAATTAGCTTGTAAAAGATCTTCAGACATGATTGCAGGATGCAATACTGATTTTAATCTTAAAGCTGATCAAAGAGGAGCAGCTTAAGGGGAAGAATGTGCTTAGAGACAATTACAACTTTTTGGGGAACATTAATGAGCTAGAAAATATGTACTTCTCCGCGAAATTAAAATCTAAAGCCGAGGATCGCGTGGACAAAGGTATTCTAACGAAGCGTGAGAGGTTGTATTGTGCTCAAGATCCACCCTCCAGTTTGCCAGCTATAGATCAAATATTTTTCGATGTTATTTGTAAGTTTGGTCGCTATAAAAAATTTGAGGTGTGCGGGACATTGAAAAATATTGATATTCTCAACGCAAATGGCGTGGTATCCTCTTTGAGTTTTGATCGTGATGAAGAGTACATTGCTTCAGCTGGGGTTTCTAAGAAGATTAAAATATTTGAGTTTAATTCACTTTTGGATGATATTATACCTAGTCAAAGAAGTCAATCTTTGACAAGTCAATCCTAGTCACCAGCTTACGTGGCGAGGACCAGTCAACAAGATCTTGCGACGACTAGTCAACAAGACCAAGAAAATGTAATAGATTTAATGTATTTAATATATTTAAGTGCTCGCCCAAAGATGTTGGCGAGCACATGTTTTAAGTAGCTGCTCGCCCAAATGTGTGGCGAGCACATGTCTATTCTTAGGTAGAAAAGTCTAAGTATTGGAGCCTTGGGAGACAGTATGGAGCGTGGCGACCACTCTCCTCGACATGGTCCTACGGCGACCACCATAGCTCAGCTCCTCGTCATATCGGTGAGGACGAGCACCAAAGGCGGTTTAGCATTAAATGCGCCATCAAATCACCTTTTCGGGCAGAAGTGAGGCCCAGTGAGGGCGTGCCACGTGTAATGGGCGGGCAGCCCCTGGAAACCACTATATAATGCCTAAAATAGGCTCATTTGTAAGACAAGTTACCCCATTCCACAAAATCACCCAAACCAAAGCAATATACTCTCCCAAGCTCTTACGCTTTAGCTTCTCAAAGAAGCTACATCTTTGTGTTCTTCATTAATTCTTGTTTGTTCTCCAATAGATCATCAAGATCATCATATTAATCCGCATAAACACGTAATAAACCCCCGATAATCATATATGTTTGTTTCGTGCTAATAAACAGCCCACATCCGAGTCAACCCGACAAAAGCACGTACAACATTTGGCGCTAGAAGGAGGGGTCCTTTTACGTGTTCATCACTCTCAGTTTCGACCGATCATCGAGCGATCGGTTTGCAAACTCCGTTTTCAGGTTTTTAATCGGTAGTTCCACCGTTTTAAAGCTTTATTTACATATTTCCATGTTCTTCGTGTTCTTGAATATTTGCGATATTCACGACATATTTTGGAGTTTGATCTCCGTGTAATCTTGTTTTTAAGCTTTAGTTGTTATTACTTTGCTCATAAGTAGTTGTAATAGCACGTTCTTCTGCGTAAGAACTTTAATCTTTCGTTTTTAAGCGTCGAAAGCTTAAGAACAGTCTTATCCTTGTAATAATCTCCAGGAGACACTCTTTAAACGATGTCTCAGCATACTCCACGTGACGGAATCTTACCCCCCGGAGGGAACGAGCGCCCTCCGGCGCCGGCGGTGAATCCGTTTGCAAACGTGAATATGGGGGACATTCTGAATGATCCCCAACATCTGAAAGACCTCTGTGACTATCTCAATGAGAAGAAGAGGCAGAATGAGGAGCTGGAGAAGGCCAAAGATCAGGCCTTCGACCGAGCTCGCAAAGCCAAGGGGAACGAAGAAGATAACCGTTCCTATCACTCCAACTCTGTTCACCCCCAGGACAGAGGAAAAAACAAAGTCGACGAGCACTCCCACAATAGCCATACGGGAGACTCGCGACACCGAAATTCGGTTTTCAACCGGATGGATGACAGAGATAAGAGGGCTCCTCGCCCGGTGCATTTCAATGTGGATGGCCGACCAGGCAGAGCCGACCACCACCGAGATCACGCTGATAAGAGAGATCAGGGTGATAGAGTCTCAGCTCTTGACCGAGTGGGACCAGGGAAGGGTTCGCGAGCTCCTGCGAGGAGTTATCGCAGCCGCCAGTCTGAGAGACATTCCTCCAGGCGATCACGTCATGATGATCGCCCGGCCGCATCCCAAGGGAGCCGACGAGACGAGGTCGTCGTCCCCCGAGCACAAACTGCCGAGGAGGGGCAAATCGCCCAGTTCCTCGAGACCCAAAAATTAATGAAGATAGAGATGGAAACTCTGCGAGTTGAGGTGGTCGCCTCGAAGCTAGGGACCACCCCACCAATCACTCTGCCCGCACCTCCTTTGAGCGTTGCAATCCTTACCGCCCCCATTCAAAGAAAGATTCAAATGCCCTCCATGCCGGCATACGATGGTGCATCCGACCCTAGAGTACATCTGTCCAAGTACTCCAACTATATGGCCTCAATTGGGGCAACGGACGCCACACAATGCAGGAACTTCTCCCTAACTTTGGGAGACCGGGCTCATCGATGGTACACAACGCTGAGTCCCGGATCGGTCACCTCATTCCTTGAGCTGGGACAACTATTTCTGACCTACTACGGGTCTATTGCTGCTCGCCCAGCCTCAAAGCAACGTTTGGCGAACGTTTGACAATCTATAAATGAGTCTGGCAAGGACTTCATCGAGCGCTTCGATAGGCTGGTGATCGATGGGGAGGCCGTGAACGATGAGACCAAGCTGATCTCAGCTGTTTCCGGTCTGAGGATAGGTACCAAGCTTTGGGAATCTATCCACCTTACTTTCCCCAGTTCTTATGCGGACTTCCGCACGAGGGCTGGGAACTTCATTCAGATGGAGGAAATAATGGACGCAGCCAAGGCTAACGAGCAGCCGGAGGCGTCCAAGAGGGTCTGGCCCAAAAAGAATACAAACACTGGGGAGTCGTCCCAGCCCAAGAAGGCGACCACTCAAACTGGAAGTGCTCGCCCAGCCAACTTCAGGCCTTTCGAGGAGTCTCCTGAGATCATCCAATTCAGAGAATCTCTCTCTGTGGATCCCAGGGGCATTTTCAATGCTGTTAGGGGAAAGAATATGCTCCCCCAGGCCAAGCCAATGCATGCAAGTGATGAAAAACTGGATGGTAGCAAATTCTGCGACTACCACAACTCCATTGGCCACCACACCAACGGCTGCAGGGACTTGGTGAGAAATCTTTTCAAGCTATACAATGAGGGCAAGCTCGCCCAGTTCATCAAGCCTCTAGGAAATGGCGACAACAGGGGGAAGAAACGTCGCGACGACGGCGACGACCTGCGCCAACATCTGAATCGTCCCAAGCTAACTCCTCCCATGCCACAACATGCTGGCGGCGACATCGATAATGTGGGCGGAGCCTGTTTGGTGATAGAAGGCCCGTTGGGAGGAACCCAGTCCGGGAAGGAGCTATCTGTTCGCCGAGCTCAGAGCGAGCAGCGAGCACTGAACAATGTGCACCAGGTGTGCGTCGCTCCAACTGCCGAGAAGCCTCTTTCTCATCAAGTCCTTTTCTCGGACGACGACCTGAACGGCGTGGTGCACCCGAACAATGATGCTTTGGTCATCACAGGGAAGATCATGGGAACCAACGTCCATCGCATGATGGTCGACACTGGGGCATACACCAACATCCTTTTCAAGCATACTCTGGATGCTCTCGGTGATTATGCGGAATACATCGAGCCTTGCGATGATATAATCGTAGGTTTTGGGGATACGCGCAATCTTCCCATTGGGAAAATCAGACTATCCTTGGAGTTGGCATCGTCGAAAGAGCCAGAAATGCACCATGCTAGGCAGCTCGACTTCTTGATCATCGACATGCCATCGTCCTACAACGTTTTCCTCGGCCGACCTTTCTTCAACGAGTTCAAGGCGGCCGTTTCTACATATTATTACTGTGTAAAGTTTCCGACCCCAGCGGGAGTTATAACCGTCAAGGGCGATCAGACGCGGGCGAGGGAGTGTCTCGTCCGTTTTGCAAAGCGTCATTCAAAGGAATCTACTATGATTGGCCAGTATATTGAGTGTCAAACACAAACAGAAAAAGTGAACTACTTGGAGGGTCTTCCTAGCAAGTACCGAAAGATTGAAATTGGGGAGTGCAGTCGCAGTTACGACGACCACCAAGTGGAGGCGAACGAGCACGCCTCCATGGAAGTGGACGACCACACCCCAATGGATATCGACGAGCAGACAGTCTCGGGCGACCAGCTCCCCGACGACCAGTTGCCAGAAAACATTCCAGATCTGGAGCCCAGGCTAGGTTTTGAGCCAGAGTTCGGAATCGAGGACCCTCGTTGGAAGGAGCCTAAAGAACGGGCAACTTCAGCGGAGGACCTCGAAACCATTCATTTAAACGAAGCTCGTCCAGAACTCAAAGTATTCATTGGTTCGAATTTACCAGAAAATTTGCGGTCAGACATGGTCGCATTTTTGAAAGAAAACATCGGACCATTTGCCTGGTCGCACGAGGATATGGTGGGCATTCCAACAAATCATGCCTGCCACAGATTGAATATTGATCCAGCAAGGAGACCTATCACCCAAAAACGAAGGAAATTTGGGCCTGATAAATATGCGGCTTTGGCAGTCGAAGTCAAGAAATTGATCGACAATAAATTAATCGAGAAAACTGGAATTGACCCCGAGTGGCTGGCCAATCCAGTGCTCGTCAAAAAGGCGACCGGGTCGTGGAGATTGTGTATAGACTTCACAGATCTAAACGACGCATGTCCCAAAGATCACTTTCCGATGCCCCACATTGATCACCTAGTAGACAATACAGCGGGGCACGAGATGTTAACTTTCATGGATGCTTTCGCAGGCTACCATCAGATCGCGATGCATCCCGACGACCAGCGGCATACGGCCTTCATGACGGCCACCGAAATGTACAGCTGGAAGAGAATGCCTTTCGGTTTGAAGAACGCGGGGGCAACATACCAAAGACTGGTAAATAAGATGTTTGAGAAACACATCGGCGAGATGGTGGAGGTCTATATCGACGACATCGTTGTCAAAAGCTTGCGGAAAGAAGATCACCTACACCACCTCACCATGACATTCGATATACTGAAGGAGTACAACATGAAGTTAAATCCGAAAAAATGCAGTTTTGGTGTTAGCTCAGGAAAATTTCTGGGGCATTTGGTTAGCCAGCGGGGCATCGAGACGAATCCGAGCAAAATTCAAGCAATCATTAACATGCAGAGCCCAAGGAACGTGAAAGAAGTACAAAGGTTGACAGGATGCCTTGCATCGCTGAACAGATTTATTGCACGAACGGGCGATCGCTGCAAACCTTTTTTCGATGCTCTGAAAAAAGGGAGGTTCGAATGGACCGATGAATGTGAAAAAGCTTTCGAAAAGCTAAAGGAATACCTATCGGATCCGAAGGTCCTATCTAAGCCAGTCCCCGGCGAAATTTTGTATCTATACTTGGCGGCCACTGACTGTGCGATCAGTTCAGTGCTCGTCCGAGCTGAGGGGAGCACACATCTGCCTATCTACTACGTAAGTCAAACGCTGAGAGATGCGGAGTTGAGATACACTCCTATGGAAAAATTGGCATACGCACTAGTCATGAGTGTCAGAAAATTAAGGCAGTACATGTTCGACCACGAGGTGGTCGTCCTCACCACCTTTCCACTCCGACGAGCACTGCATCGTCCGGATACCACGGGAAGACTTTTGAAATGGTCGGTGGAGATAGGGCAATTTGGGCTCACCTACGCACCTAGAACGGCAATCAAGGGACAAGTGCTGGCAGAATTTATCGTAGAGCTCACTTTCCCAGAGAAATTGGACGAGGGAATCGAACTCCCTTGGACACTGTTCGTCGATGGCTCGTCGACGAGCACCAAAGCAGGGGCAGGAATCGTCCTCACCAGCCCAACCGGACAGACGTTTTCTTCGGCGATCGAGTTCGAGTATCGGGCGACCAACAACGAAGCAGAATACGAGGCGCTGGTAGCAGGAATCAAGATGGCTATGGCCGTGGGCGCCAGAAAACTGAAAATTTTTTCTGACTCTCAGCTGGTTGTATATCAAATTACGGGCGACTACGAGGCTCGCGGCGATCAAATGATAAAGTATCAAGAGCTAGCAAAAGGATTACTCGAGCAGTTTGATCAATTCCATATCGAGCAAATCCCTAGGGAGGACAATACGCAAGCAGATGCGTTAGCTCGACTGGCCACTTCAGAGGGGGAGGCAATATTTTCAGAAGCGACCATCACTAAAATTTCTTCCCCATCGGTGAACAGAGGTCAGATCTTGCAGGTTGAAGCGACCAGCGACGAGGACTGGAGATCGCCGATCATCAAGTACATCAAGACCGGCGAGCTCCCGGGGGACAAAGTGAAAGCAACCAGATTGCAGCTCAGGTCCGCAAGGTACACTGTTGTTGGCGACCAGCTGTACAAACGGGGTTTTTCAATGCCTTTATTGAAATGCCTCGGAGAAGACGAGGCGAAGATCGTCATGTACGAAATCCACGAAGGATCATGTGGAAATCATACAGGGGGGCAAGCGCTCGCTTTAAAAATCATGAGGCAAGGCTACTTTTGGCCAACACTGAAGAAGGATGCAATTCATTACGCCCAGGCGTGCAAGAGATGTCAAACTTTTGCACCAGCTATTCACTCACCTCCAGACGAACTCATCTCCGTCTACAGCTCTTGGCCCTTCGCGAAGTGGGGCATCGACATCATCGGACCTTTCCCGCCTAGCGTCGGGGGGGTAACTTTCGTAGTCGTAGCAGTCGATTACTTCACCAAGTGGACTGAAGCGAAGGCATTGAAGACCATCACAACGGCCCAGATGACAAGCTTCATTTGGAAAAACATAATTTGCAGGTTCGGCCTACCACGAGCAATAGTGACCGACAACGGGCGTCAATTCACAAGTCGAGATATGCTGGATTTCTGCTCAGAATGGAACATCAAGAAAATTTTTTCAACACCCTATCATCCACAATCAAATGGTCAAGTAGAGGCGATCAACAAAATCATCAAACACACCTTGAAAGCTAAGCTAGATGGATTGAAGGGCAAATGGGCGGACGAGCTGCACATGGTTCTGTGGGCATATCGGACGACCACTAGGAATTCTACTGGTGAAACTCCGTTCGCGCTCGCGTTCGGAACCGAAGCTGTCATACCAGCAGAGGGGCAGGTCCCAACTTTTCGAGTAGCAAATTATGACGAGCAGTTGAATAACGATGCACAGCTCTCCGATTTGGACTTCCTAGAAGAGCGAAGGCTAACAGCGGACGAGAAGAACGTGGTGTACAAGCAAAGATCAGAGCGCTATTACAACACCAAAGTACGTGCTCGCCAATTCACTATCGGCCAGCTCGTACTTCGGAGGGCGACGGAGCAGTCCATTGGCATACTTGGCCCGACTTGGGAGGGTCCGTACCGAATAACGCACACACTTTTGAACGGATCGTACGAGCTAGAAGATCTAGAGGGCAAGCCGAGCAAATACCCGTGGAACGCGGTCAAGCTGAAGAAATATTACCAGTAAGTTTTTAATTTTTTCATATTTGTATAATTTGTACCAAGTCATCATTTCAATACAGGTCAAGTTTAAATTTCATCAAGTGTTAGATAAGTTTGAATTTTTAGACAAGGCTCTGCGTAGCCATCTAGGAAACAAAGACGAGCACTCTTTTTTAACGATGCTCGCAAGGTAGTGGCGACGACGATCACTACCTACCAAACAAAAAAGAGTTCAACCGACGAATGGTTAACTCTAAAAGACGAGCACTCTTTCTTAAAGATGCTCGCAAAACAAAGACGAGCACTCTTTTTTAACGATGCTCGCAAGGTAGTGGCGACGACGATCACTACCTACCAAACAAAAAAGAGTTCAACCGACGAATGGTTAACTCTAAAAGACGAGCACTCTTTCTTAAAGATGCTCGCAAAACAAAGACGAGCACTCTTTTTTAACGATGCTCGCGAGGTAGTGGCGACGACGATCACTACCTACCAAACAAAAAAGAGTTCAACCGACGCATGGTTAACTCTAAAAGACGAGCACTCTTTCTTAAAGATGCTCGCAAAGGTAAAAGACGAGCACCTTTTCTTAAAGGCGCTCGCAAAGACAAAAGACGAGCACTCTGTCTTGAAGGTGCTCGCAATAAAAGGAGGTTTCAAAAAGACATACTTATCAAAAAATGCTTGCAGAAAATGAATCATAACACAAGTTGGAAAGCGAACACAACATGAGCAAAAAGTTCCATTCATTGAAAAACCTTGAAGGCTGAAATTACAAAAAGGCCTTAATGGCCGAACAGTCCTAAAAAATAGAAATAAAATACAAGTAAACTAAGCTGCTGGAGCATTCTCCTCGGCAGGAGCATCCTGCTCGCCGGCAACTTCCTCCTCGTTCATAGCCTCCTCGGCAGGAGCTTCCTGTTCGCCTGATTGAGGTGGGGAGTCTTGCGGAGGGTTCGAGAAGAGGACCGGAACACCCAACAGTCGGGGGAACAGGAGTCCCAACTCCATCAAAGGAAGCAGAGGGAGGTCTGTTTCCGGCTGAGGATTCTCCTTCATAAGGAGGTCGTCCAAAAACCCGCCGAGCGGAGTCACATCCAGTCCCGGATGAATTTCCAGTAACCGGTGAATGAGCCCGTGGGCAGTAAGCGCCACCGATAACATGGCCACGCTCCCGGCGACCTCAACAGTCTCATCTCGCTCTTCCGTCAGCTCGACCAGCTGTTGCCGAAGAGTGGCCAACTCTTCCTCGTCAGTTGCAGATTTATTTTGAAGAGTTCTTACCTCGTCCTCGGCAGTCTGGAGGCGAGCACGGAGACGTTCGATCTCTTGGAGATCTTCCTGATCCTTCTTTCGAATCGTCTCAAGTTGGGCCTCAGAATCGGCCAACTTTGCCTCAACATCGGCCAACTTGGTCTCGAGGTCGACCGCTTTCCTCTCGACAGCAGCTTTAGCCTTGGCCATTTGGGCGAGTTTCGCACTCCTGTCCTCGCTGACTTTGCGGCTTTCGGCGATCTGGAAGGCGAGCTTCTCCATCGTATAAGACGCCCGGCTCAAATCTATGGCGACCAATCTCGCGTTCTCCAGCGAGCTATGATTGTCCACCTCGTCGACCAGTGTGGTCGTCAGCGATCGAGGCAGATTCTTCACAGCCCTTAGTGCGATCGGATTCAGGGGCTCTCTGTCGACCAGATCCCGCGACCGGTAGTAGCCGAGGAGGTTCGGGTTGAAGGGTTCGACGATCTGGCAGTCGGCAACTCTATAGGAGAAGAAGAAAATAATTTAGAAAAGGGTACTTGAAAATATTATAAAAACCTCATGGATAAATAACTTACTTGGCAACCCTTGCGGCATCCCAGCCGAGAAGGGTGTTATCTCCCTGAGCCCTCTCCCCGGCCGACGAGCTTGCGGCGATATCTCGCGACCGAGTAGTACGGGGAGGAGGGGATACGACTTGTGTGGGGGGAGGCGAGGGAGATCTCCTCGGCGAGATCCTCTGCTCGGTAGCAAGGGGCGAGAAGAGCCCCCTCGGGCTGGTTTAGCGATCTTCTTGGGTGGAGCCCCCGAGGTCGCCGCCCCTTTCCTTTTCTTGCCGGTGCCGTCAACTACCTTGCGCTCACGGAGTATCCTCGCCTGTTGCAGCATCCTGTTCGATAGTATGCGATTTACTTCGACGGTTGGAGGAAGATAGGTGACAACCCTTTCAGGAACCACTACTAAGAAAGAAAAGCGAAGAGTTAATATTTACGAAGAGCAATTTTGAAAAAAACTTAGCAAATTCACAAAACTTGGAAACATGTTGATACCTGGAGGAAATTGTCGGGTGAAGTGATGAGGAGGTACTCTAAGACCTGCTCGCTCATGCATACACTCCCTGTTCAAGAAGCGACAGGACCTCTCCAGGTACCGACGATTGAGAACGCAGCAAACGTGATACTGGAAGAGAGGTGTGAGACGGTGCTCGGCAGTTTTCTTACGAGCAGTTTCACCTACAAAAACGAGGAGTTAGTCAGTATAGAAAGAGCGAGCAGTAATAAAAATAACTTACCACAAATTCTTCGATATTCAGTGGGAATGGGAACGCGATCCGAGGAGCCATCCGGCCTCACCGGACTTTTCCAGTCCCCGGCTACCCACCACCAATTGGTTTTCCAATCTCTGATTTTGTTGGGAACCCCTTCAATCAACTTGAAGTTATCACGGCACCTCACGTAAAAATATATGTGGCCCACGTTCTCTCCGGCCTCGGCCACCTGAAGGAGATAATTAATCTCTTTCGGGCTAAGCCATGTGTTCCGACATCCATTCTCGGCCGCCACCAGGCCGAACAGTGTAAGAATGCCGATCAGGTTGGACCAACCATTCGGCAAAAGTTGAGAAGGGGCCACCCTTAAGAAATGTAAAAAGTGGGAAATACTGGGGTGCAGGGGGAATCTAAGCCCGGCCTCCATCATGCCGATATTAACGGCGACCATCCCTTCTGGCGGCTGGTCGGCCCTCTCATCCGAGCGAGGTACAAAAAAACAAACATCGGCCGACAGCTGATATTTCTTCCTGGAATTTTCTAGCTGTGCCGAGGAGACCTTGCTCGCATACTTACTTGCTTCGTATTCACTCTGAAAAGCTTCTCGATGGGGGCGAGGAACCTCTCGAGGAAGCTATTCGCAGAAATATTTGTAATAGGCCTCCCTCGAGACCTCGTCGCCATCCAAATTTTCCCTTCCACTTAAAATGTCCTTTATGCTCTCCGCATATTGAACAACCTCCTCAAAATCCTCGCGAAGACTCCTCGTCAAGGTCTCCTCGACTTGGGCAGTTTCGATCTGTTCGCCCACCCCTCGATCTAATCCTTGGTCGCGTAGATCGGAACTGGTCTCACTGCCACCCTCCTCGGCATCTCCCTCCTCGGCATCATTGCCGACATCGTCCCTATCACTTTCATCAAGGTCGTCGACGTCGACGACCACTGCCTTTCCCAAGTTTCGAGGTCCAACACTTATAGGGTCGGGGGAGTGAATCCTAGAATCCGAGGAGGATGCCCTCTCCAGTAAGGCCAAGGCCAAACGATCTCCGCCGCCGGAGTCTTCAGAGCCACCAACCAACGGCGGCGGACCACCGTCGGAACCACCACCAAAACCACCAAAATCCATTTTTTTTCTATAGAAATGGGGGAGAAAGAGTTTTTAAAGAAGAAAATGCAAGTTGTTTACCTTGTTGACGATCGAGAACCACCACAAACTCGCCGGAAAACTTGAGAGAAGCTTGAAGAAATTCGAAAAATTGCAGGAGGTAAAAAGTTTTTTTTATGAAGAGGAAGGTCATATTTATAGGCAAATATTATCAGGGACCTATGTGCAAAAAACGGGGTCAAAAACGCAAACTCCCCAAAAATTTTGGGTCATTTCCGAAAATGAGCTCGGCGAGTGGTCCCCACGCGCGACCTTTGAGGTCGGCACGCGCCCCACGCGCCAAATTCAAAATCTCCTTGCGCCGCCCACGCGTCTGACACCTCAGAACAGTCATTATTAAAAGTTGCTTCGATAATCGTGCTCGGCGCTGGAGACGAGGCGACCGCCTCCAATTCGTCATCAAAATCTCAAAATTGATTGTGTTGTCGAGGACAATAATTACCATCTAAGAAGACGACCATACTGCTCGCCTTACCATTCTACGAATACGAAGAAAGGCGACCAGGGGGCAAATGTTATACCTAGTCAAAGAAGTCAATCTTTGACAAGTCAATCCTAGTCACCAGCTTACGTGGCGAGGACCAGTCAACAAGATCTTGCGACGACTAGTCAACAAGACCAAGAAAATGTAATAGATTTAATGTATTTAATATATTTAAGTGCTCGCCCAAAGATGTTGGCGAGCACATGTTTTAAGTAGCTGCTCGCCCAAATGTGTGGCGAGCACATGTCTATTCTTAGGTAGAAAAGTCTAAGTATTGGAGCCTTGGGAGACAGTATGGAGCGTGGCGACCACTCTCCTCGACATGGTCCTACGGCGACCACCATAGCTCAGCTCCTCGTCATATCGGCGAGGACGAGCACCAAAGGCGGTTTAGCATTAAATGCGCCATCAAATCACCTTTTCGGGCAGAAGTGAGGCCCAGTGAGGGCGTGCCACGTGTAAAGGGCGGGCAGCCCCTGGAAACCACTATATAATGCCTAAAATAGGCTCATTTGTAAGACAAGTTACCCCATTCCACAAAATCACCCAAACCAAAGCAATATACTCTCCCAAGCTCTTACGCTTTAGCTTCTCAAAGAAGCTACATCTTTGTGTTCTTCATTAATTCTTGTTTGTTCTCCAATAGATCATCAAGATCATCATATTAATCCGCATAAACACGTAATAAACCCCCGATAATCATATATGTTTGTTTCGTGCTAATAAACAGCCCACATCCGAGTCAACCCGACAAAAGCACGTACAACACTAATTATGATCAAAGTAATTATTAAGTTACTGCTAAGTGATGTTTGTTTCGTTGATGTATAGAGAAATTCGACATGCACTTTCTTGTGTCCTTCCAATGTTTGTTGTGTTCAGTTCTCTCCATACTCGTCCCACCTTGTCGCTTTCGGGTCTGCTGAATCTAAGATCTACTTTTATGATCTTCGTCACACAAGACTTCCATGGTGCACACTATCTGGCCATGGAGGTACTGTTAGTTATGTGAAATTCTTGGATCCAGAAACTATTGTATCTTCATCAATAGACAACACATTAAAGCTTTGGGACCTCAAGCAAACAAGCATTGATGGGTTGTCTCCCAATGCTAGCAGTTTGACTTATAAGGGTCATACTAATTTGAAGGTTAGTTTAGTTATATCTAATATTAAAATGTTTTCACCTTTTTAATTAAATCTATCCGAAGATTCCTAATTATATATTTTCACTTTTTAATTAAATAGCTATCTGATTTTTCATGCAGACCTTTGTTGGCTTTGACGTATTAGATGGATACATAGCATGTGGCTCTGAAACTAATGAGGTATATATTCTCATTGTTTTTTGAGATTATTAATTTTTATATAACATAGTTGATGTGATATTACATTTTTTTTTCTCCCATCCCTTTTTTTTTTTTAAATTTAAGAAACATTGTTGTCCTAAAGTTTAAAAATGCTAAACTTGTGAATGAGTTTGTGAACTCTCTTCTAACCGGCTAAGACTATGTCGTGAAGAAATACTGATTTAATTATTAAAATTTTATTAGATTAAGAATATCTTCCCATAGTTAAGAATATAATTAAACGAACATGACATTTTTAATGTAGTAAATTGGATTCAAACCAATTCAATTTTGTTTCAGGTTTATGCTTATTACAGATTTTTGTCAATGCAATTGCTTGTCACAAGTTTAGATCTTTATCTGGAAAAGAGAACAACAGGTGAAAATGTTGACCATTTTGTTTCAAGTATATGTTGGAGAAAAAAATCTCAAATGCTTGTTGCTAACGCTCAACCATGAAGATATTGTGTATGGTTTGAAGTTTGAATGTTTGTTTTGGGATGACGGTGGAAATGCAGATGCCGAAATTTAGAAATTTTAAATTTTTGATGAATATTGTGATATTATGTATATATTTATTTTGGGATTTTAAAGAATGCAACTTTACTTAAAATTAAGTATGTAAGATTGTATAATGTGATATTATAATATTAGAGAAACTTTATGTTAATATTTAAGTTTAAGAATGAGTATATATTTTAAGTTGTAAATATGAGTTGCCAATTTGAAAATCTTGATCAGATGGCAAGGAAATCCCAAAACAAATCTACCATTTATGGGAGAAATTAAGTATACTTTGTAAGCTTGAAAATAGGTAATAAATTTGTTTACATGGTTTTGTTTTTTAAAATGTTTCTCTCATAAAATGAACCTAGGTGGTTTCAATTGGCCTCAATGTCGAATTTGAGAACCCCTCCATTGAATTTTCTTTAATTGAATGTTTATATTGTTAATTATGTTAGAATTGAACCCCATGAGAGTAAAATAATTTTAATTATGTTAGAATTGAACCCATAATTCATGGGAGTAAAATAATTTTAAAAATAAAATGATGTTGTGTAAATATTTAATTTTATTAATTTTTATATTGAGAGTGTACAAATAATTTAAAAATAAAATAAAATTATATGGTAAAGATATATAATAATGAATGCAGACTTGATACAAATTTATTGTCACTACACTGCCTCTCTTGCCTTCAAACATGTTTCTGGTCATCCAAACGTGATACACAACCGAACACACACAATCTAAGAAATCACTTCTTACTACCCCTTATCCCTCTAGCCTTATGGATTTCCCGAAAACCACCTTCAAATTTCGAATTTTGCCTTTTGCGTTGCATATATACTCACGGCACGCACATTGTATTGCCATCATTGATTATAATCCTAACAAATTAAGAATCAAAAATTTTATTTCTAAAGTTATATAATTTTATTACAGAAAACTATGAATATGAATGCAGACATACATAGGTGACCGTATGAACACATCCTCCATTTGAATACATTTTTGGATATTTTTGGATCTTATGTGTTTAACCACCCACTAAACTTTCTCATTTCTCATTATATTCACACGTGTCTTTTTTCATTATTTTCACACGTTAGTCAAACTGTCATGTGTGGGCTAACAAATAAAAAAATTCACAATAAGAATATTTCTACCTGGTTCACTAAACGAACAAGTTTTCACATATATAATAATAGAGATATAAACTTATTTAAAGGTAGTTATTTATTTGTATTCATTTTTTTATTTATAATTATTCGATTGTGATCATCTACATGTGGTAAAGATTAATTGTAAAGAATTCTCTAAAATTATCAATTCATATTAAGAATATTTCACAAACTTATTTTTCTTCTTTCTTTTATATTCTAGATATTTTTCTATTAAGATCATTATTGAGATTTCTTGAAAAATGAGTAGATTTATGCTTACAAGCTCTCTTTTATAGTATGACATATAGAAACATCAAGTACGTTTTGGAGAAAGGGAAAACTGGTGGAGGATTTTGAGGAATGCTTATAAGGCTAGATGAATTTCACGCTAGTCATGATGGATTGATTAACATATCCAACTTATTAATTTCAATTTTAATTTATAATTTATATTTTATCTGCACCCACTCATTTAGTAAGTTCACCCCCAAGTTTTTTTTTACTACAATTATTTACACCGCTCATTTCATGAGTTCACCTTCAAAACATTTATTTTTACCACGATTATTTGCTCACCTACAAATCATTATCTGCTCACCTCCAAATCATTTCTTTTTACCACGATTATCTGCTCCCGCCCTATTTTTTTTTACCACAGTTCATTCTATGAGTTCATCCCAAAATATTTTTTAAAAAATAATTACATTTAAAAGACTATATTATCCTTTTATTAATTTAAACAAAATATAATAAAATCAACCTTAATTTGTACATTAAATCTGCAGCCGAGTCATTGTCGAGTTACCGTCGATTCACCACCAAATCACCCATATTTTTAGAAATAAAAAATCATAAAAACATAATTAAAAAAATATATATATTTAAATTAGCCACAAATCTAGATTTTTTTTCTTTTTAATTTTTTTTCCCTCCTCTTTTCCTTTTATCTTACCATTTTCAGTTTTTATTCCAAACTTTTTATTTCTTAGTTTTTTTTTCGTGCCTTTCTTATCCATTTTTTTCATGTGTATTTTTAATTGTTTTTTATTCATTTTATTTTTTATATTTATAATGCAATTTGTTCCGTATTTATGTTGGAATACATATTAATGTGAATTATTTTTTCGTTCAAATTTTGCGATGTTCGCATTTGATGATGGAGAATGGAAGGTTAAGTTCAAGAAAAAATGAAGTACAATTTTTCTTCAAACTAGATTTGCAAAATTTGTCAAGGATAATTCTTTGAATGTGAGTTGCAAGGGTACTTTTCATAATCTTGAAGATCCAAAATTAAAATTTAGGGTTTTAATTAAATAATAATAAGGTTATTTATCAATATATTTTTGAATAAATAATGATCTTTCCGCTTAATTATTTTGTATAGATAATAAAATTTTGAATTTAAATTAATTTATATATTTATTTGAAATTTATTACTGTCATATTTCTGGTAATTATTATATATATATATATTTTTTTTTTGAAGTCTCGGGTATTCGGTCCAAGTGTCGACTAATCCCGAGGGATCAATCCCACTGCCCACTTACGGGGGTCCCGTTTAAAGCCAGAGTTTTGAGCTCTGTATGGACATGGTACGTCCCATAGAAGAATTATTATAATTTATTTAACACTTCATAATGAATTTGAGTGTAACTGATCATGAACTAGATCTAAAAATTGGAAAATCGATAATGTTATTGAGAAATATTAATCACTCACGGGGCTTGTGTAATGGAACCAAGTTTGTGTCATTTTTTTAAAATGTTTTTCCTTATTTTTTTATTCTAGCATTTGGAATTCTCCATTTGTTTTATCTTTAAATTTATAATATAATATTTTGTTCTATGTGTAGGTTGATTATAACTAGGTTGAGGAGAAAAATGCATTTTTGGTTCCACCATCCATAGGCACTCATGTTTTTGGTCCCAACACTCTGAATTTTGGTCTCGAAGGTAAAAAAACTTGACACATTTGGTTCCAAAGTTAGGCAACCGTTAGTATATGAAAAAAAATACATATTTTAGAATATTATTCAAATTTCATTAAAAAAAAATTGAATTAAAACAAAAATTCTATAAAAAAAAATTTCGAAAAGAGAAAAAAATTCGAAAAATATATATAGATCTACATTTTGCAGATAAAAATAAATAAAAAACTAACCCTAATCAATGGAAAATCAAAATCGGGGAAGGAGGAGGGGAGCGACAGCCGGTGACGTGAACAACAGCCGCCGCGTCAATCGCCTTCTTCTTCGATGGAGGAGGGGAAACACACAGAGGAGATGCCCTAAAATCGAAATCTCTCCGTCTTCGATGTCCTCTACAACCGATGGAGGGGGGCGACGGCGGCTAGCTAGGGAGGAGATGTTTGGGTGACGACGATGGAGGAGATGTCCTCGACCAAATTCGGCTTCCTAACCTCCACCGTGATATTCCACACCAGATCCTTGAATTCCTTAGCGAAATCCGAGTACGAATCCGTTAGATCCTTCGAGTAAATGGTGTTGGAGAGTAGATTTAACCAAGTACGGAAGGCGGCGCGGTCGATGTCCACGGCGTCTCCGCTCTGACTACTTTTCCGGTTCCGGAGGTTCTGGTTCGTATCGAGGCGTGAACCGGAGAAAATGTTGGAGCAACGCTTTACGGAGGCTACGCCATCGCGAGGCCGCCGGAAGCTAGATGATGGAGTACTTAAAATGGGCGTTGGGGATGTTTCTGCTAGAAAACACGAAGGCCGATGGTGTTGATGAAGCTGAGGCGGAGGCACATAAGCGGGCCGTAGGTTTTGAACAGACGAGTAAGGGATTTGTGTGGCTGGTCGCTGAGCAAGTGGAGGCTTCCGATGAGTGGCAGCGGCGTCGGCCCTGGCGGAAGGTTTTTGTCTCGGGTGGGAAGTGTTTGAAGGATATGGAGTATGGCAGTCGAGTATAATTTTATTTTTAATAATATTATTTCCTATTTTTTAATGGGAAAATAAATGACTAAACGTCACGTGAGTCTTTCTGTCAACATTTAACGTGGATGAGACCAAATGTGTCAGCTTTTTCGATGTTGTGACCAAATGTGTCAACTTTTTCGATGTTGGGACCAAATTTGTCAAGCTTTTCCCCTTTGGGATCAAAGTTCAGATTGTTGGGACAAAAAACATGAGTGCCCATGGATGGTGGGACTAAAAGTGCATTTTTCTCCTAGATTGAGTGATAAGGTTCTTGAAGTTGGGGTTGTAATTGAAAGTAGGACAATTAACATTGATATCGAGACCTACGTTGACTCCTAGCTTGTAGATTGCTTTCAAGTTTCAACGCATACAATTTTCATTGATTGTGTCATATGATATGTCTATTGATTAATGTAAAAATTGCTCGAAATCCATGTGTTTAATTAACATAATTTTATAGAATTTCATGCAATATTTACATTAATTTAACTAATTGCACTTGCTTTGCTATTTTTATAGGAAAAATGAGGATTTTTGGAACAAAGAACACCTTAATTATTCTATAAAATCAATTGAAGGAGTGAGAAGATAATAGAGTCGAACCAAAAAAAAAAAAAAAAAGATCACAATTATATGCGCTTGACAATAAGTTTCACAGCCTATTAATTAATTGTTGAGGCCCAACACTACTCTTTGGGGCCAATTACAAAATAGCAGCCCATTCAAGAATTAAACTCTCGGTCCATTTAGCAAAAAAAATCAGCTACAATGAAAATTAAACTCTTAGACTCTATTCTCGTCTCAAGAATTAAACTCTCGGTCAATTTACTTATGCGTTAGCTTATTGTGAATATAAATATTATAATTATATTTATTTTTATATAAGATATTAATTTAATTGAATTTGAAGCAGAAGTCATTAAATCTAAAACAACTATTTACAAATTTTATTTAGTATAATAAATATAAGTTAATAATAATTAATATTATAATTATGATAATATATATATATATATATATTTAATATAATTTAGTGATATTATAAAATGACACTATAAAAAATTAAAATTTAAAATATTGTGACATTTCTCAATCAATCATGTTGTGCGCTAGCACAGGTGTCCTACTAGTTGCCTTTAATTTGTTCTATGCTAGGGTAAATTTCTGGATCAAGTTTGTTTGTCGTGGTGTTCTATGCTAGGGCAAATTTGTGGATCAAGTTCTATACTAGGACATATAAGTTTGGGACTGTCTCAACAATAGTGATTGCAATATCACAAAAAAAAGTAGTGTTTCATGATATTTTTAGTTATGTATAATTTTATAATAATTTAATGTTTAAGTTTCACAATTTTTTCAAGATTTTATTTTCTGTGAAACTATTTTGATATTAGATTATTGCATTATTTAATTGAATTACTACGACATTGTTCAATATTTTATAATGATTTAATTATTTTACCATACACTTCCATAATGGACATGAATTTTATATACTTATAAGTTAACTTATTTTGAATATAAATATTATATTAATTTAATTTAATTTCAAGACGAAATCATTAAATCTAAAAAATAATTTGCAAATTTTATTTAGTATAATAAATATGAGTTAATAATAATAATAATAATAAATGTTATAATTATGATAATAAATATTTATATTTTTAATATAATTTAGTGATATTATAAAATGACACTATAAAAAATTAAAATTTAAAATGTCGTGGTATTTTTCAACATATCAGTTAGTACGATCAAGAACTATATACGGTCAAGAATTAGTTTAGGTGTTGAATTTCTTGAAACTATGAAATTACTTGAATATAATAAGCTACACAACTCTAATATACCGATGTTTAACTCAATCTCCAGTACTGTTGTATGTACAATTAATTCAGTAATGGTTGAGAATCTTACAAGAAAGAAAGTGTTTTTTCAAGCATGATTTATTTTGTACTATATATTGTCTCATCCATTAAACATCTTCAAAGCTTAAATAATAAAAATCTTGAATACACGTAAATAATAAAAGAGCTTGGTGAGACCGTCTCAAAAAATGAGATCCGTGAGATGGGTACCTCATGTAAAAAATGATAATGTTAGAGTAAAATGTGATAATATTTAAGTAAAAAGTGATAGTTACTTTTGTTAAATACATTATCATTTTTTTACAAACAAAAAATCTGAAAAAAAAAAAAAGAATTATCTTATTCAAAGTATGGGTTAAAAGGAATCCGTTGATCTCACACAAGTTTTTGCCATAATAAAATAATAGCTTATTTTATAAACGGAGATGGTCTCACACAAGTTTTTGAATGTAGTCCCAATTGGGGTGGGGCACAAGTTTTAAGAAAAAGATAAATAAAGTAGATAAAGTAAGAGTATTATAGGATATCGTGGGTTCATTGTGAATAAAGTAATTGTTTGTGAATAAATTAAAGTTGATAATAAATTGAGTAATTAAGTGATGTATTGAAGGGTGATAGTTTCCATAAAGTGTATGGGACAACGTACATTTTATGGACAAAGAATATGAGGTAAATAGGACTACATCTCATAGACGGAGGGAGTAGCTTATTTTATAAACAAAGTTGTAGTAATTAAGCAAACAATTGTTGTATACAAGTGCAAAGCTCTGACTTTAAACAAGACTTCCGCAAGTGAATGGTAGGAAGATTAGTCAATTCTTGAATCAAATATTTGAGACTTTATTTTAAAAAAAAAAACCTAATTACATGCCATTCTTATCTTTAGGGTTTGAGAAGAAGATTAATTCTTATCTTATACTATAATCTATAATCTATTGAAAATCCTATAATTGTTATTACACAGAAAACTATGTGAAATGTGAATGCAGAGACATAGGGCCGCAGAGAAGAACGCAGTAATTCACGAGGACACACCCTCCATTTGACCCACCCGTCCCCACCCGTCCATTTGATTATATATATATTTTTTCTTTTTGGATCTTATGAGTTTAATGTTTATCTTCTTTATCATTATTTTCTCAATAAATATCAAACAACCCTTCTAAAACATAACACACAGTACTTCTTCTCTTCTGGGTAAGAGAGCCCTTCTTTTCTTTTGGTGTAAGAGAGCCCTTCTTTTCTTTTGTAAGAGAGCCCTTCTTCTCTTCTGGTGTAAGAGAGTCTGATGTAAGCTAGAGAGTCCATTCCAGCTGCAACTTCCTTTTTCAGGTACTTTGTTATATGTAGATATTTTACCTTAATTTGATCATTCATCCTTCAGAATCGTGTAACTAATTAAGGAAGAGTCTAATTTTCCTAAAATTTACTCATTGGTCAATATGAAAATTCACAAGTCAATGGCGTAACCCTAAATTTGATTCTTTTCCGTTTCTTCGTTCGGTGGAATTGTTTAACATAAATGAATCCTTGCTAATAATTTATTAGTGTAGTTAAAACATGAGTATATAGAAATCTTCAAGTACCTCTTCTTACGTGTTCATTAGACGAAAAACCCTACCAAATACCCTCAATTACTCTCTATTTATCAATGAGAGATTCAATTGAGTTCTAGAATTTTATGCATCACTAGTTTAATTCTCTTCCAAATCAATTCCAAGTTTCAAAAATGGATTTTAATCATTTATATTTACACCCCCGTTTCATTATATTTATATTTGTTGTTTCTTGTTTACGCTCTGTTTCATTCTGTATTGGTTGTTTCTACTCATATCAAAAATTTCGAGCAATCAAAACTATTTATTAAAATAAATTAGGAAAAAAAAATAGAATTCCAAAAAAAAAAAAAAAAAGAATTATATTTATTTGTATATCACAAATTTAGGATATTTATTGTAAATATTCCAAATATAATATGCACAAAATCTAATAGATGAAATTTAGACATTATATTCTCAAAAATCTTTATGATATTTATTTTGAAGATTCTCACTAGGTACTTTCTTTGCTTCATTTTAGAGCAGCTTTCACGTACCCTGTAGAAGGTAAACAAACTATATATTGAGAGATGAAAGTTTAAAAAAAGTGAGGTGTTGAGTTAATTTTTCTAGTTTATCGGAATATTTGGGAAATAAAATGTTTTGCTTGAATTTTAAAAAAAAAAACATGCATATACACACACTTTGTAAAGATAACACATGCAATTAGCTATTACCTAGCTAGCTCCTTGGATTATATGATATCTTACTTGATCAGATTAATTATATGATTGTACTATATTGATAGTCGTTTTAAATGATCTTACGTGGCTTGGATGAATTTTCAAACAATACTATTTGTTTGAAGGTCAATCTTGTGTTAAAATGATGGGTTTAAAATCCGTGCCTGATCAAATTTGTATTTTGACTGCAAGTGCAAGATTGGTTATTTTCTAGCTAATTAACTATGATCATGATATTTTTGTTTGTTGTGAGCAGACCTGATCTGCTCGTGTCACCATTTTTAGGAATTATGAGAAATGGTAGTACCACCCTTGAGAGATTGGCAGAGGAGAGGACGAAGAAAAAGCCAGGTGATGAGGTTGGAGATACCTCGACTAGGCGGGCGACCAAGAGGCGCCATCATCAGGGCCAGGGAAGTCATTCTTGCTGGGATGAAGATAAGGCCCGAGCCAACAGGTATATATATATATATATATATTCATGTGCTTTGATTAATTGATTGAATTGTACTATATTTTTCATGAATTATGGAGTATATGAGAGTACTGTACTGTAGATATAATAAAGATCGGGGGACGACAAGGAGCTCTGCTAGCTGTCCCTCACTTTCTTTGCTCGCGTTCTACAATGATTAATGAGACGAGCATCAGCCCTCACGTTAAACGAGAATGTGAGAATCCAGGACGAGCTTGGACCGTTGAAGATGAAAACATTGCGGCCAATCAGAGCATTATTGACAACAACCGTTCAATAGCACTGCTGGTGGAGAGGATGTCTCTACAACTTACTGAGCAGAGGTTGTTTTACTCTCAGACATTGAGCGAGATGGATGATCTTCGCCACGAGATAGAGTTGTTGAAGAAGAGAAACGTGGAGCTCGAGGCTAACGAGCATTCGACTCAACAACTACTTTTAGCCAAGCCAAAAGAGGTTGTTCGTGGCAAAGATTGTTCATCTCCTTCGAACTGAGATTGAGAAGCTTGTCCTTGAGAAGGCCGAGATGGTTACGATGGGCTATGTTGATGACATGTCGAACCTAGCCTATGTTATGGCCTTTTCGGATTGCATCCGAACATCTTGGAAGGCTGGGAATGATGTTAGCGCCCTTGTAGTCGAGTTTATTCAGTACTTGAAGGATCAACCTCCTCCGACTGATGAGGTTTTGATTATTGGTGATCTATTTGTGTTGGGAGACTTCTCATTTCTCGATGATCAATACTCCATTGGTTTCCCTGCCGACGAGGAGTGCATCTCCATTGGTTTCCCTGCCGACGAGGAGTGCATCGCTCCTGTGGTCGATGAACAAGCTCAAGATGTCGAATCCCCGGCCTCCTTCGAATTAAGCTACTTTTTTGGGCCTTAATTTCCTTTCTTTTATTTATGTATTTAATTTTGCTTTCCTTGCATGGCCGATCAGGCCCTTTTCTACTTTCTTAGTTTCGTTTCTTTCCCAAGCTAATAAATTTTATCACTCTTGTCTCAGTATCACTGTTAGTTATATGTACATATTCTACCTTAATTTGATTGTTATTCCTTATGCTATGAGATTCTGGTGTAACTAAGGAAGAATCTAGACCCAATTTTTCTTAAAATTACTCTTTGCTCAATCTGAAAATTCACAAGTCGATCGATCGATGGCCTAAGTGTAACCCTAAATCCTTTTTTTTTTTTTTTTTTTTATCTGTTTCAGTTTTTTTTTTAATGCAATAAATTTGCACATTACTTGAATTCCTTGGAACTATGCAATTTTGATTGATTAGCTACAAAAATTAATTCACTGGTAGAATCTTACACTGCATGTACAAGTACCAATAAAAAAGCCAAGATTGAATTTATTGATTAGTTGAACTGACCCTTTGTGCACCACCCACACCCACAATACATACAAGAAGCTAGCTAGGGTGTGTGGTCCAAGGGATCACATTCTGCACAAGATCGTTGTTTCGTACTTTGATAAGAATACTAGCTAGCTTAGACTAAGTAACACAATAAATTGCTTTTCTTTCTGAAGAAGCTTTAACCCAGGCAATGGATCCAATGGAATAAGCAGGCTTGACATGGGTTAATTCTTCACACTTCACAATCTTTTACTGTGCCTGAAAACAAATTAGGTTAGGTTCAACATATTGACGTGGTCGATCAGATGAGATCGAATTTATGGATTAGTTTCCAACACAAATTTTATATTATGACCTCACAGTAAATTAACAAGAAGAAACATTTTTATAATCTATTATTAATTGTTAAAGAAATACTATATATTGTCTCATCCATTAAATATGTATCCTCACAATTCTAAAATAATAATGTTTAAAATTTCAAAAAAATCTTAAATAAATGTAATTAATAAAATATTCAACTAGGTTTAATTTTATAAACAAACTTGAATTAGTCTTAGAAAACGAATTACATGCAATCCCTTATCTTTGGATTTGGTGCTTTCCAAAAGCTCGATTTAATCCACTTGATCTTTTGGATGTCGATTCACTATGTTTTCGTTTTCGTTCTTGATTCAAATTTTCAATTTCTCTCTCCCCGTTAGATGATGAGAGAGAAGAGAGGATTAAAACAAGATTAAGTCCAGAAAATTAAAATATCATTCTTCATATTTTATATTAGTTTTCTTCTAAATCAATTTCAAGTTTCAAACATGGATTCTGCCATTTTTTTTTAAATTCTATTTCATTTTATTTGTCGTTTCTATTCTAATAATTGTCGTTTCTATTCTAATTATATTTATCGTTTCCCTCCTGTTTCATTAGATTTCCCTCCTGTTTCATTAGATTTTTCTATTTCCATTATATTTATTATTCTATTCCATTATATCTGTGGTTTCTACTATTTTATATAAAATTAAGACACATCTTTTATTTTTACAAATGGGAAAGTATGTCAACTTGATAGGCTAATTATGGGTTAAATATAACGATTTTTTTATTTATGTAAAAATAATGACAGAATATTTGGGAAAAAAAAAAATACCTGCACATACAAAGCTGAGTATATATTACCTCCTGTTCTCCTTGAATATTATGGCCTTTCGCGGGCCTGGGCTGGGTTGGGTCAGGGCCAATCCGTTGGTTTGGGTCCGGATCAGAACTTCCTTTTTTTTTATTTAAATTTGGTTTATCGATGAATATATACCAACGTCGGTAATTAAAAATAAATATTCTGTCGGTAATTAAAAATAAATATTCTGTCGTTAATTAAAAAAATAATATTTCGTTTGACGAGGTTGCTTTCGACAAAAATTTTCCGTCAGTAAATTCGTAGGTAAGTACTATTTCCGACAGAAAATCCCTCTGTAATTCCGTCTGGTATACAAGCCCTTTTTTGTAGTGATTTAAGATTATATAAAAAAAATTAGAATTTATATGAGAAAAAAATTTTGAGCTAGCAATCTAAACTATTAATTTTGAAGATTCAACAAATATATAAATTGGTTGATACATGGTAATATAAAAATAATAGTATTAATAATTGATTATCATAATAAAACAAAAACAAAAATTTTCTTTAAAAATAATTAAAAAAATAATAGCATATCACACAATCACGAAACACAGATATGTCACGAGAACACATGGTGAATTATGAAAAAATAATAGCATATCACATGATCGGAACATCACGAGGACACACGGACGGTGACTGACTCATGTCTTCTTTCTGCTGTAAACCTGACATCACCGCCACTATCCCCTCTCTTTCACTTCTTTCTCTCGTCCCTTCTCTCCTTTCTTTCTCCAGTTAACCTCTTCCTTTCGTTCTCCAGTTAACCTCTTCCGTTGCTTTCATTTTCATTTTCAGAACCGTTAGTAGTGGCCTCTCTTTCATAATATATAAGAACTAATTTCATAATATATAAGAACTAATTTTTTAGGTTTCGAATTTGCTTTCAATTTCTTTTTCTTTCATTTTCTTTTTCAGCGGTTTTCAACTCGCCGTACTACTTTCTTTAATTTACTTTCATTTTCAGAGCCGTAACGTTTTCAGAGCCGTAACGGTAGTGTAGTGGCTCTCTTTCCATAATATATAAGAACTACAATATGGCCCAATTTCCTTTAAATTCACTCTTGGTCAGCCTAACCCTAAATCCTTGATAGTAACTAATATTAGTGTTCCTTGATAGTAACTAATATTAGTGTTGTTATGTTGTTAAAACAAATTCATATAGTATATAGCAATCAAAGAAGTAGATAAGCTAGATTCAAGTACCTCGTTCATTAGACGAATTCTCCCAACTATGCTTTATACCATAAACCCTATCAAATACACTCAATTACTCTATTAATGAATTAAGGAGGGAGATTCAACTAGTTCTAGATTGAATATTAATTTTCTTCCAAATTAATTCAATTATATTTATTAATGTTGTACACTTATATTTGTCATTTAATTTCTACTATGTTTCATTAATATTGTCGTTTATATTTTATTCCATTATATTTGTAGTTTAATTATATTTTGTTCCATTATATTTGTCGTTTCTACTATTTTATACTCCCTCCGTTCCAAGATTACTTGCACAGTTTGACCCGCACGTTGTTTATGAAAAGTGAATTTAGTGGTTGATGATGTAAGATAAATGAGGGGTATTTTAGGTAATTTAATGATGTGTAAAGTGAAATGTATGGAAAAAAGGAGTGGCAAATTTGAAAATTATAAAATGATGTTGTGAGGTTATTAATTTTGTGGGGTATTTCCATATTAAGAGTGTGCAATTAATTTTGGGACGTCCCAATAAGGAAAAGTGTGCAAGTAAACACGGGACGGAGAGAGTATAAATTAAGAGAATTTTTTTTATTTTTCCTGGAAAGTATGTCAACTTAATAAGCTAATTATGTGTTAAATCTAACAGTTTTTATTTATTTATTTAAAAATAATGAAAAAGAAGGCGAAATTACAAAATATATGCTTAAGCAATCTAGATCATTCATTTAAGATTATATAAAAAATAGAATTTTATATCTCAAATCTTCAATATATCAATTTTTTTGAGCAATCTAATAGATGAATTTAGACATTATATATACTTCAGAAATGTTTATGATATTTATTTTGAAGATTCAACAAATTATATACGGGATGATTTACTGTAATATCAGAATATTTGGGAAGAAAATTTAAAAAAATACCTGCACATACAAGCTATATATTACCTCTTTGGATTATATATATGATATTGTACATACTTCAGATTATAGTTTTTCTTGAATCTCTACTAATTGAGGTTTTTTTTTTTTTTTTTTACAATTTCCAGATTGGTAAAAGACCATTTGAATCAATAGGGAAATCAACTAGTTTCTGTTTGGAGTTCTGATTTCTGATACAGTAAGTATTTCTTGGTACCGATGCCTCTAAAATAGTATACTAAGTTGTAGAAATTTGCTCTTTTGCTATGTCTAAAGATAAATAAACAAGAGTTGTTAGTTTCATTAGTTAGCTAGTTATTATAGTATAAAATATATTCTTGTAAAGAGCATTTTTCACAATTCAATTTTCGGTATTCTTGTAGAATCCATTTACTCCATTCAAAATCCAGTACATTCATCTTGCTTATCTCAATTGCTAATATGGTATCAAATATTGCGCAATTGAAAGTGAAAGCTAACTAATGAAACTAACAACTCTTCCTAATAGACTAACAACTCTTGTTTATTTATCTTTAGACTATGTTTTATAAATACCCTTTACTTGATATTTCTTAGAGGCACAAGAATATAGACAATTAATATTCTTTATCTAGTTGTATATGATAATGTAACTTCATAGCCTACTTCTAAATATATTGGAGAACTATTTATGTTGAAATTAATATATATAACAATAATATATTTGAAGGTTTTGCTATGGAGCCAAAGTCAGAGGAGATTGATGTAAAAGAGGAAATAGAGATCAATTGTAGTTCTAGTAGCACCAGGCCTAAGGATAGTAGACCAAACTGCACTACTGTGAAGAATGAATTGGCATTGTCCACGAATGATGCTGCAGGTTGCTCAAACACTAAGGATAAGGGCAAGTTGCCATTCAAGACTATTCCTCCTCCAGTTTTTTCCAATACAATAACGCCTATCCCCCCCCCCCCCCCCCCCACCCACCCACCCACCACACACACATGTTATTTCCTGCTGCAATGGAAGCTGGTCCTAGCAATATGATCATGCCAAGTAATAGGCTTAATGAGGCTAGTTTTTCTCCTATTTTCCCTATGTTATTTCCTGGACTATTTCTAAATACGACTAATAAATTGATCAATTCTAAAAAATGCTTATAAGATCATCAAACACCCTCCTAATAAATTGATCATTTCTCAATTTCACAATAAATTAGGTGGAATGTTTGCATTCAATTAATAAAATAAATTTCTCAATCCAATTTCAATTAACTAAGATTAAGCATATCAATATGTACACTCACTACAAAAAAAACTTGATTTTGATACCGAAATTTTGAGGCGGACACCTAATCCGTCTCTAATAGATACGGATTTGTTAAAAAATCGAGATTTGAAACCGAAAATAAAATCGTCTCTCATTATAAACAGATTAGATACGGCTTTTAGTTTCAAGAGTTTTAGATACGAATTAGATACGCGACTTTCAGTTTCGAGAGTTTTAGATACAGATTAGATACGTATACCACCGTCTCTAAACAGTCAATTTTTTCTCCCCGATATAAAACGAGACAAGGTGGTACACGAAATTTGTGATACGAAATCTAACCATCTCTAAAATAAAGAAACAAACCATTAAATTGTTCAAAAAATAAACTTAAAGACGAAGGAAAAGGCGACGACACAATAGGGCGACGGCACGACATGAGGAGGTATCATGTGTACACGAGGATCCTCAATTGGAGGTCACGGGGATCCTCAATCGGAGGTCTGAGTGAACAACGACACGCCCTTCCTCGTAAGTTACTAGTGATGCCACACGAGGAGTATTTGAAATCGAAACCGGACACTGAGAGAGAGAGAGAGAGAGAGGATTTTTTTCTTGAGAGAGTGAATTCTTTTTTTTAGAGGTAATTTGGGAGATAGAAATCATTATATATATATATATATACAGTAAAACCTCTCAAAAAGAATACTCTATTAAGGAATAAACTCTCTTTAGGAATAAAAATTCATGGTCCCAACTTTAGACCAGTTATAATTTGGAATAAACTCCATATTGTCATAATTCATATTTTTTCAAGTCCCAACATAAAGAAATACACCTCCATTTAGGAATAAATCATAATAATATATATAATTTTACAATAGATTTAAGTTGATTTAAAATACTTGTTCAAGGTTGATTGTGAAGAATAGATGTAGTTCTTTCATTTTGCACATCTCCACACGAATTTTTTCACTCATTTGAGTTCTCTTTTCTATTTTTGGTGCCATTATATGCGTGAAGAAAATGTTGATTTGATGTAATTGATAAAAAAAATGTATTTTTGGAGTACATAGTATTTATAGATGAAAAAATTAAAGCAATTAAAAGCAAGTACATGCATCTATGGTGGGTGACTCTTGAGTATTGTCTTTTTATATTACGTGAGTAAATTAGTTCAATTAAGTTCAACACATTACATCATGTACATGTATCTACTAATTATACCATTATATAATATACATGCATTTAAAAAAAAAAAAAAAACTTATAACTCTATTTAGGAACAACCCCCATTTAGGAATATTTTTTTGTGGTCCCAAGGATATGACTATAGAGAGGTTTTATATATATATATATATAGAATTGAGAATATGGACGGGTGAATTGAGTTATAATAATTAATTTATTAATCTTTTATAATTAGTAAATAGTAAAAATAAAAAAATCAATTAATATATCTTCTATGTATCGGATAAACATAAATGTTAGAATAATACTATGAGATATATTTTAGGATAGTCATAGATATTATAATAATAATATTATATTATATCTTCAATTTCATATGACAATTTATATATTAATTGATTCTCTAATGAAAATATTCCAAGAAATGATTCTCTAATCATATATCAATTTTGTATGATATCTAGAGACGTTAGATTAAAAAAAAGGAGGTGTACGGTGTCATTTAATAATTTTTAAAAGTTTTTAAATATCTTGACCATTAAGACTTATAAAGAAATTTGTATAGTATTTTTTAAAAAGTTTTAGATTAAAAAAAAAATTATATCATCCATTTAGAAAAAGTATAAATACGCTGAAGCATTGCTAATTGTAAAAGTCATTGTTTGGAAGTGATACAAGTTAGTCTAAAAGTTGTTTCATTTAATTTTACTAAATTAGTCTAAAAGTTGTTTGGAAGAGATACAAATTAGTCTAAAAGTTGTTTGGAAGAGATACAATAAGTTATCTAATTATAGAAATTGAATTCATTTAATTTTACAAAATTTTAAAATATACTATATCATTTCGTGTCAAAATAAACTTAAATTAAAAAGTGTCAAAATAAACGGAAGTAGAGATACAAATTAAGTGAATGATTCATATATTAAAACTTCATTAAATTAAAATAGAGTGTTATATGGGTGAGACGATTAAATTAAAATAGAGTGTTATATGGGTGAGACGATTACGCAACTATATGGGGTTGTGGAGTTGGATCAACGAGCCTACTCAATGTGTGGAAATTAAGGATTTCAGGTGTTTTAGGCCTACTCTTAAAAAAAGGGCAAATACATTCAGTGTGGAGTTGGTCAACGGACGAAAAGTAAAAAATTGCACATACATATTGAATTGTGCAGAAGTCCAACCATGTTTATTCAATCTAATAATAAGTTTTAGGCCTACTTTTAAAAAAAAGGCAAATACATTCAGTGTGGAGTTGGTCAACGGATGAAAAGTAAAAAATTGCACAATTCACTTTTAAAAAAAAGGCAAATACATTCAGTGTGGAGTTGGTCAACGGATGAAAAGTAAAAAATTGCACATACATATTGAATTGTGCAGAAGTCCAACCATGTTTATTCAATCTATAATTATTATTGATAATAATATATTTTTGTGAATTAGGATGTATATTCAACAATTAAGACAAGAAGAACAAAATATCTCAAATGCAAACATAAATGCTAGTATTCAACATATTTTTTTCATATGGTTCCAAAAATATGTGAATAAGATTCAATATGTGTTATTGGAATTATTATTAGTGTTAGTGTATATATATATATAAATAATTAATTTAAAGTTATTTTAAATTACAGGTGGGGTGAGGTCACACGACGTTGATAATCGATATTTAAGGGATCTTAGTTAGCAAAGGGCCACTATTATTCAATTGTAATTGGTTTGATCACACCTCATTAGAAACAAAAATCATTTGAATTACAAGTTGGTGGATGTTCATCACCTATCCAAGAGGACCACCACACCACAAGTAACAATGAATGGATTGTTGTTTGGAAAGTAAAGGCAAGATCCTCAGTGGAAGGCACTGCAAAGAAGTTTAAAAAAAAATAGAGACTGAACTGAACTAAGGTGTTTGCGGGAGATTTCAATCTTTTTGTAGATTTAATGGTTACAAATCGTGATTTGATCGGAATTGAAAACGATGATGATGAGAAGGATAACAAGGATGGAGATGAATATGATGATTTTTTTTTTTATCAGGCAAAGATGTTTTTTATTCATAAAAAAAGTGCATTTACCACATCTGGTACGTACAATTGCCCTTATTAAGGCATCAGAATGTGCAGAAAAGGTTTAAAAAAGAAAGAAACTTAATAGAACTTCACAGTTAAATTCCCGGCCACCATATCAGTTGCCATCTTCAAGGCAAGGTCTTGGGTCCCTAATCCAGTCTGTGAAACTAATCTGCTGCATGTGTTTGTCGTAGCAACCGAACCAACTCCACAGTCTACCTTTTATCTCGTCCATAATCTTCTATGTGTCCCAATTCAAGTTCTAAAAAATTTTCTTGTTCCGCCACTTCCAAATCACCCAAACGATACATATCCACATTCCAATGGCCCTCCTACGACCTCTAGCGCCTTTGAAAATTCCCGAATGCCCCAAGAAATGTTTTCGCACCTGGTTGTGTAGCGGTGAGTAGACGTTAACCCATTTGTAGCTTTCTTGCCAAATGACGTTTGACTGTATGCAGTTGATGAATAAGTGGGATGCCGATTCCTCTCCTTCTCCGCATAACGGACAGCTTTCCGCGTTTGCCGCCGTAAGGATCCTTCTTTTTCGTAAGTTGTCCCGGGTAGCCAATCTATTCTGCAGCAATCTCCAACTCATGACAGCAGCTTTGAAAGGTACATTTTTGTTCCACGCCTCCGTGTGAGTTAGGCCGTCTTCCTCATTGCTGCGACCTGCTTCCGTGTCCTTGGAGATCACTGCATAAGCGTCCTTTACGCAGAACTTGCCACTACGTCCCTGCCTCCATCGCCATCTGTCCTCGATGTTTTCTTGGGGTTTGTACATGTCCACATAATTAATTAGTTGATTCAACAATTCATATTCCCTATCCAATAAAACTCTTCTCCACCTCCAAGCCCACTCCCATTTCCCATCAACCCAACTCCCAAGCTCACTGATTTTTATCTCCTTGTCATCACACAATCCAAATAACATAGGAAAAGTATGTTTAAGTACTCCCCTCCCAGCCCACAGTCCGCTCCAAAAGTTTGTGTCCCTCCCATTGCCTACTCAGGGAAGGACCCAGAACTGGACAGAGAGGGGGGCCAAAAATTAAGTAGTAACTAATTTTATATTTAGTATACATTTCCTCCGTTTTACAATTATTTGCACACTTATTTTAATCGTCTGTCACAATTTGTACATCCTGAAAATGAAACTTATACATAAATTTAATCCTCATAATATTTACACAAAATACTAGTATTACTTTTATACTCAATTCAACTAATTTATTTATTTTATTCATAAAAGTTTATAAAATTACCTCTCAACACTCCACTCAATCTATCATTTTTTTTTAGTTTGTGTGTCCATTTTGATGTGCAAACATTTGAGGGACAAAATGAATAAATAATTATAAAAAATAATTATTTCAATTAATAATATATATTGTTATTTGTAATAAGTATCACAATATCCAACATTATATTTATAGAAAAAAATGAATAAAGGATAACATTAAAAAATCATATTATATATTATATGCCTGTAGACTAGTTTAAAGACCAACTTTTCATTAAAAGATAACTTTAGTAACTAAAAAATTATTAACAAATATTTTCTAAATTGGGCTACAATATGCATACTATACAAAGTAATTAGAGAGGAAGTGAGGGGGGCCAAGGCCCCTCCCAAGGTTAACGTCCGTCCGCCTCTGTGCCTACTTATTCATTGTCGATATAAAACGGGTCATTCATCGTTTAGATACGGGAATATACAGTGACAAATTATGTCTCTCATTATAAACCGAAAAAAATAGGTCTCAAATCCGTTTCTTATTAGAAACGGAATTTAGAAAACCGTTCCTGACATTAGATACCATGTGAATAGGAACAGATAGAAAATGGTTCCAAAATCCGTTTCTAACCTATTTAGAGACAGTGTTTATGGTATCTAATCCGTCTCTAAATCGCAGTTTTTTTGTAGTGACTAATTAATGACATGCTTTTCAAATAAAAACAAACATTCAAATAGGAGTAAACAACACAAACACCAAACACTACAAAAAAGAGGTGTTTTACCGACGGTTATGCCGACGGATATTCAGTCGGTATTGGCTCTTACCGACGGATTTCATCCGTCGTCAATGAGTTGGTCGGTAGTGGTTACCGACGGAAAATATGCATCCGTCGGTATATGCCGACGGATTCCCGACGGATTCAAACCAACCCGTTTTCAAACCGGGTCGCCTGTACCGACGGATTCAATTCCGTCGGCAGTCAAACCAACCCGTTTTCAAACCAAGTTTTCAAACCGGGTCGCCTGTACCGACGGATCCCAAATCAATTATTCGTCGGTAGATCCGTCGGTATATTTTGGACTTAAATTTTATTATTTTAATTTACCGACGGAATTTTCCGTCGGTAAGTATCAAAAATTTTTTTTAAAAAATTATATTCCGTCGGCTCGCCCGTCGGTATTACCGACGCTAAACCGACGGAATAGTCCGTCGGTAAGTACCAAAAATTTTAAAAAAAAAATTATTTGCGATCGGGATCGACCCGATCAAAATTGCTTAAATAATTCAATACACGATCAAAATTGCTTAAATAATTCAATACACGATCAAAAAATTGCTTAAATAATTCAATACACAAATCTAAATTACATCCAACAGAATAAACAAAATCGTCGTCCTTTGCTTGAGAAAACAACAAAAACTTGATGATGTAGACCAGAGTGCTAAGGCATCGAATGGTGTTCCGGAATTGGCAGAGGATCGATCAAGTAAGAAGCAAATAGAATTTTGCTCCTAATTATGACAACTATACCCCTCACTAGAATGCTTGAAAAAGCTCTGTGAAATATTAAAAACGTAGTAAACATTAACAAAAACTTATATGAGAAATAATTTAACAAGAATGTGAGTATATTAATACGTACCTTGGAGTATATTAAACTGTCCTTCGCTGACTTGGACTGCATCCCTGCCATTTCAAAATCAATTCCAAAGAATCAAGATTCAATTGTCATTTTATATATTTAAACATAAATTAAATTATCATAAAAATTCATCATACCTCAACAGAGATCAAGTAACTTCATTAGGCTCGCATAGTTTCGGTCGGTTTCAGCAAACTTCATTACTACAACAACATGAATTAAAAACTTGTTATTTGTCACGATACAAACAAGACATATAAATCTGAAAAACTTGTTATTTTTTTAAATATTTTTCAATAAATCTGCACTCACATCCAAAAATAATTCAATTTCACTATAATTTAGAATTTCCATTTTTTTCTAACAATTATAAATTAATTAATCACTAATTCATAAGAAATTAATTCAACCATTTGACCCGCACAATATTATTATTGTTTGATTGATCCATTTGTTCAAAATTGTGGACATAATACGTACACATTCTCATTGAAATATCTATTAATCCAACTTATACTTAATTATATGTAGAAACTAAGGATGTCAAAATTACAGAAAGGACCTTCCCCTAACCAACACCTATCATTCAAGATATTACTTTGAAAATCGAATTTTTAAAATAATATTTGTGTTTCTTTTGTGCATTTTAGTAGAGAAAATTTAACTTTTGAAATCCATATATAAAGAGGGAGTTAATTGTATTGAAAATTGTGATAATAAGTTTATAGATGTTGTAGGGGTTATTTTTTAGAACAGTTTTTAAAATCTAAAATAAAATCGGTGTAGATCTTAAAAATCAAATCATTTTTTTATAATCACACTAATCAAAGCCCTTGACAATAACATCACATATCTAGGCTAGCTATCTACATAACGTACATTTATATGCTGCCTTCTTTTTTTTTTTTTAATAATATAGTAGTAATTAAATTAAATTTTTTATGTAATGAGAGAGAGTAATTCACTGAGCAAATTTTTTATGGCCAAAAAAGCGAGATCTATTGTATGTGGTGAGTTATCAACTATCTATTCTCAGAAAATCAGCCGACGAATACTCCTAAATATACATATTCATAAGATTATATACAATAAATCCAAATATAAAACTAAAAAAACAAAGAAGGGATGTGCTCACCTGACTTGGACGGTGGCGTGTCGGGGAGGGACGGTAGGGTGTCGCCGGACTGCGACGCGGAGGGACTGCGACGCGGACGGTGGGATGGGCGGACTCCGGCCGGAGAAGGGGGTGGCGCCGCTGCGAACGTGGGCAAGGGGCAGCATGTGGCGAAGCCTAAAATGAGGAGACGGTCGGAGCATGATGGTGACGGTCGGAGAGGGAGATGGAGAGACATAGAGAGAGGGAGAGAGGGATGCATAGAGAGGGGGATCGATGGAAATACGCGTGAAATGAGAGAAAGTTGCATTTATAATCGAAAATGCCGACGGAAATGGCGACGGATATTTCGGTCGGCTTTGGCTCGTTGCCGTTAGCGACGGAAATGGCGACGGATATTTCGGTCGGCTTTGGCTCGTTGCCGTTAGCGACGGAAATGGCGACGGATATTTCCGTCGCCATTGGATTTTTATAACCAAATGATAAATAATTAAATTATAAGTTAATTAATAAAATAACCAAATGATAAATAATTAAATTATAAGTTATAACCAAATGATAAATAATGAAATCTTATAAATTTTACAAAATAAAATAGCTAGGTTACATTAATTTAATATTCATCTTCATCTTCGTCTTCATTTTCATTATTTGCCACATCTTCCTCTTCCTCCTCATCTTCTTCATCCTCATCTTCTTCATCCTCCCCCTCGTCATGTTCATCCTCCTCCTCATGTCCACTATCGTTTTCAATAACAATCAATTGTGGATTTGCAGCCGTCAAGTCTACCGAAAGATTAAAATCTCCCGCAAACACTTCAGTTTGATTCTCTATTTGTTCCATTTGAAACGGAGGTTCATCTTCATCGTTGTTTTCCTTTTGGGGGACCTCCACCATTGACCTTGCCTTCACTTTGCAAACAACGTGCCATTCTGATCTATTACGTTTTCCAGCTCCTGGATACGTGCAGTAGTAGACTTGAGATACCTGAGAGGCAAATACAAACGGATCATCCCCGCTATACTTCCTTTTCGAATTAACATCCACAAGCTTGTACTCCGGATGAATTTTGGTTCCTAAAGGGGATGTGTCAAACCAATGGCACTTGAACAACATTACGGTTTTCACTGGATATCCCGGATATTCAATTTCAACGACTTCGTGCAACACCCCAAAGTAATCACTTGCATCTGCATTGTAATTCGCACCCCTAAGCCAAACACCACTGTTGTTAGTCGTTCTTGTTGATGCATACTCTGATGTATGAAACCTGTAGCCTTTCACAATATAGCCGTTGTAAGTCCTCACACGCCGTAGTGGTCCCTGGCTGAGATCTTGTAAATTGACGTTGGAACCATCGGGAAAATTGACGTTGAAGACTAGTATCTATGTCTCTATCTGAGATGTTTTGATCTGCATGTCGTAGTTCTTGTGTATACATCCTAATAATTCACAACACAATTAGATGATAAATGACGCACGTTTAGTGCTATTTAATTAGATGATAAATATATGAAATACTTACTCAATGTAAGGCTGAACTTCATCACAATTCAATAACACGTACGTTTGTGCTATTTCAGCCTCTGTGTGTGTTGACCAATATCGTTCAGTGGCTTTTCCTATAGGTCGCCCCTTAGACTTGAATACAGAGAGCATGCCATCGACTTCTTGTTGCGTACCTCTACCATCGAAGTTACGTGGTTCATTCCTGATCCTCGTGTTGACATGGTCTTCAAAATAATATGAACAAAACATGCCAACCTCTTCATTCAAATACGCATTAACAATCGATGCTTCGACGTTTGCCTTCTGTTTAGCATTCCGCTTCAAGTTGTGGAGATACCTAAAATTATAATAGTTAACAAATTAAAATAAGGCTCCTTATACTAAAAACTAATTAAATTAGAGAAATAGAATTGTTCACCTCTCAAATGGGTACATCCACCTGTACTGCACTGGACCACAAATCCTAGCTTCATACGCTAAGTGAACAGGTAAGTGTTCCATCGAGTCAAAGAAGCTAGGTGGGAAAAAACGTTCCAACTTACACAAAATAACTGGAATGTCTCGTTCCAAACGATTCATATCATCAACCTTGATTGTTGTAGACGTTAAATCTCTAAAAAAGAGACTTAATTCAGTGACAGCCCTCCACACATTCAGAGGAAGAAATTCTCGAAACGCAATAGGTATCAAGCGCTGCATAAAAACATGACAATCATGACTCTTCATCCCTGCAACTTTGCCTTTTGTTGTGTCTACGCATCGACTCATGTTTGACACGTAGCCGTCCGGAAATCTTAACTCTTTAATCCACCTACACAATTGCAGTAGTGTAATAGTACAAGACTTGATCAAAATTATAAGGCCACCGTTGTTCGCCATGACTTGTCCAATTATAGTAATTATCAACGAACCCATTCATAACAACGTGGCATAAGACTTCATCAATGCTTTTAAATGATCTATTCCTACATTTCTTAGCATTACACGGACACCTAATACAATCATCAGACATGTAATGTGGGTGTAGCTTTGCAAATTCAACAAATGACACGAGTTTATCATAAAATTCAACATTCACATTTCCTAAAACGAGCCTAGGAGTACAATACATCCACCGACGATCCGGAAATTCCATCTGTTAAACAATTTGACCAAATTAAAATTACACACTAAAAATTAAACACTAAAAGTAAAAACTATGTAGTAAAATTACACACTAAAAAATTAAACACCAAATTAAAATTACACACTGAAAATTAAACTATGTACACTTAATTAATAGAAAAACATACCTTAAATTTTCGCTCCAATCCAAATTTTTCCCTTAATTTTTTGCTCCACTCCAAAATTTTCGCGTGTTTTGAGGTCCTGGATCATTTTTCAATACTACATGCCGACGGAAATGTCAGTCCGTCGGTATATCGCGCGCCTAAATTCCGTCGGTATTGTCAATACCGACGGATAATTTTAGTCGGTACCAACGATTTCAAATGCATGTCAAATCAGTCAGATTCCGTTGAACAAATTTCAGTCGGTATTTACATTGGCGACGGAAATTATCCGTCGGCATTGAACATGTGTCTATACCGACGGAAATTATCCGTCGGCATTAAACATGTGTCTATACCGACGGAATACCTTTCCGTCGGTAAGAGACGCGTATAAAAAAAATTAAAATGCGCATTCTTAACACTCCAACCACACTCAAAACAACCTACTTCTTCACAAACATCAAAAAATAAAAAAATACAGAAACTCATGTCTTCATCTTCGTCATCGATGAAAATTGTGGTATGCCATTGTGGAAAAGAAGCTCGTGTGTGCATGTCGAAGCAAGAAAAAAGCAGAGGTAGACTATTTTATACTTGCCCAAATTCACTAAATCGTTCTGGATGCTCCTTTTTTGTTTGGGCCGATGAACACGAAATTCACGGACAAGGAACGAGTTCACACGGAATGTTTCCGGGCATGGTGAGGAGAATTGACTCACTTTTGCTTGAAAATCAAGAGCTCAACAAAAAGTTGAATCATGCGCAACTAGTTGGGGATATGTATAAGGATACATCTGACCAACTAACCTCAGAATTAGGATTTGAAGCTGGAAAAGTTGAAGAGCTAAAGAAGCAGAGGAACTTTCTTATTGTGGCCATAGTATTCTGTGTTCTACCCTATGTGTTCAAGTTTATAGGTTGGATGTAATCCTAAGTTTATGTCTCTAATATGTATTGCTAAGTTTATGTAATGCTAAGTGTATGCATGTAATGTAACCACAACAACAGCCTTTCTTCAAGGCAATTTTCAATGAAAATGTTGTTTATCTATCACATAGAGTCTCCCATCACATTCACATTCACATAAACACAAACATGAAAAAACATAGTACATTCAAACATAAATGAAGATCCAATACAGATCACACATAAAACATAACTAAAATTAATATACACATTCTTAACACATAAAACACACATAACTAAAATTAAACAACTAATACTTAAACATAAAAGTAAATAGTTCAACAATAATGCAGATAAAAATAAATAGTTCTACAAGACATAAAAGTAAATAGTTCTACGAGACATAAAAATGAAATTGTTCAACAGAAATAAAAAATAAACTGTTCAGAGACACTCATTAATCACCAAAGGTCCACATATCAATATTAGGGTCGCCAACGAACTGCTGACCCAGATCGACGATGACGTCATCATCCTGCTGCATGGTCGGGACATAGCCTGAGGAGGCTGGGGGGGCTGAGGAGGCTGGGGGGGCGCCTGGGGGAACATACGCCGTCGGTAGAGGAGCTTGCATGGTTCTCTGATAAACCTCCTCGATCCTCTCGTCCGACCACCCCATCTCTCGACACATATTCACATGCATCACATGCATGAAATGGTTGAATTGTGCCATCGTCACATCAGGAGTTGGGGTGGAAGATACGGAACCCTGCGATGCCGTCTGGGACGGACCAGCGCCGGACCTGACATCAGCGCTCATACGACCAAGGCCCAGAGTACGTCCGCGGGTGGTGGGGGCAACTTCCAAATAAACCCGGTCCACCTCCTCGACTGTAGGGGCACTGCTGGTTCCGGCTTGAGTAGGGTCGACTTGAGTTCCGATCTCGGCTATCCTCCGGTTCATCTCCAACTACATAATTAATAATTTTAAATTAATAGAATAAATTATAAAAAATGTATTTAATTAAACAATTTTATTACTTACGTGGAGGTTAGTTGTGCGCCCGTATGTGGATTGCTGTGTATCAGCATTAAACGGATGAGCAATGCTCATCCGGTCCAAGTGAGTGGGTACACGCCCCGTATCCCGTTCCTAATAATTAAATTTATGTATTATATATATTAAATATATAATTAAATTTATTGAAATTAATTAAAAAATTAATAAACACTTACAATGACCATCGACTGCTCAAGGATGGACCGGGCTCCAGTCTGATGCCTGGACATCCCACCCCCAACGTCGGATCTCCGGTTGGCCCTAGCAATCTCACACTTCCTGATGTACGCAGGATCCAGCCACTCCCTCGTCAATGAATCCCACAACACAACATTATTATCATCCTTACCCAAGCTCTGCGTCGTCCCATCCCTCCGCCATGCCATTCTCCATTCGTACATTAAATTCTTATACCGCTCTTGCGCCGATTTACAGAAATACTTGAACATAGCCTGGTCTGAGTACATATTCCGATCCCAAGTGGTTTGTTTCTGCACATATAATAAATTGTTTATTATTGAACAAATTAACAAACATTAATTAAATAATTAAGTAATTAATTACTACCTGAAATTCCTCGAAGTACGCCAACTTTTTTTGTTTTGGGACCTTCTTCCAGGTAATTGCACCCGCAGAGATCGGTAAAGAGCCAAAAGCAATCGTGCATGCCCTGGAGACCTCGTTACCAGGTAACAATCTGTGACATTAATTAACAAACAAAACACATTATAAATTAAAACGAATGCGAAATTAATTAATTATTAATTATTAAACAATAAAAGTATTTAATTACTTACACTCCTCCATTTGTAGCCCAAAGGCGCTCCCGGCCATCCCGAGCAGGAACAACAGGATGGTCCCGGACAGACGAATGAGACGACGGCTGACCAGGCGACGGGTGTGGAATGGGTGGCGGAGGCGACGATAATGGTGTTTGTGGCAGTGTAGGCGCCGGCGCCTCGGGTCTAAGTTTCGATCGACTCTTCCTCGATCGGCTACGTGACCCGGAGGCCCCGTGAGATCCCGAGCCACCAGAGGCAGCAGCACCATTTCCAGTCATCTATTTAATTTAAACATTTAAATTAATAAATTATATATATAATACTAATTAATTAATAATAAATTTCTTAATTTAATAAAAAACAATAATCTAATAAATTAAAATTTAATCCCTAAATAATAACCTATTTTAATAAATAATTTTTTATTCAATCAACAATACCTAATTTAATCAATAATAACTTATTTTAATAAATAATTTCCTATTTTATTCAACAATAACTAATTTCCTAGTTTATTCAACAATAACTAATTTATTCAATAATTTCCAATTTTAATTAACAATTTTCTATTTTAATTAACAATCTATAACCTAATAAATTTAGTAACAATTTTTTCTAACTTTAAAATAAAAATTTTCTAATATAATTAACAAAGCCCCTAATTTAATCAATAATTTCATAATTAGTAAATCAACAATATTAATCAATAATTTTTTATTCAATAACCTATTTTAATAAATAATTTTTTACTCAATCAACAATACCTAATTTAATCAATAATAACCTATTTTAATAAATAATTTCCTATTTTATTCAACAATTAGTAAATCAACAATATTAATCGAGCTAATTATAACTTACAATATCATAATTTAATTATGTAATTAACTCCACTCCAACGTATATGCAAATTAAACAATAATATCAACTATATATATAACATCAATTATGCAAACATGCAATATCGATCTTAACAAATCACATTAACTTATTATAAATAACTATATATATACATCAACTAGCTATATATAGGCAATTATCCACTTACAATATCAACTAATTAATTAGATATATCAACTACATACATTCAAAATAATTAACTATATACATCAACTACAAACAATTTCATATGAATCTATATAACAATTTAAATTAACACATGCAATTTAATTCATAATTATAGGCAATACAATATAACTTAAAAATTAATTACTAACAAATTAAGAAAGCGTACCGTATAGATTTTCTAATCGACGAGTTTAGAGAACACCTCGACAGAGCCTCTTCTTCGCTCTTCTTCGCGCAATAGAGGAGATAGAAACAGAGGGAGGAGGGCTTTCTTTCTCTCGAAAGAGAAAGAAAGTAATCTGTTCTTCAGTTTATATACAAAAAAAATTGCCTTTACCGACGGAAATTTCCGTCGGTAATGACCAGATTAAATTTTGGGTGTCGATAAAGAGGCGGTTAGTTAATGCGGGTCGGTTACCGACGGAAATTTCCGTCGGTAATGAGGCGGTTAGTTAATGCGGGTCGGTTACCGACGGATATTTCCGTCGGTAATGACCAGATTTAATTTTGGGATTCGATCAAGAGGCGGTTAGTTAATGCGGGTCGGTTACCGACGGAAATTTAAAATACCGACTGAAAAATCCGTCGGCCGGTGACCCAAAAACGACACCGTGTAGAGAGTTCTGAGTGTCCGTCGGCATATCCGTCGGCATTCCGTCCGCAAAGCCGACGGAAATTGAATTCCGTCGGCAGAGTCTTCTGACTTTGAATTCCGTCGGTAATCCGTCGGAAAAGTAATCCGTCGGTATACGTCCGTCGGCAAAAACGAGCGTTTTTGTAGTGAAATAAACAAGAAATAATTCATAAACATAATCTCAAATGTTAACATTAGAATCGACAATTTGGGCTCGACCTGATGGGTCGGGCCGGCCAACCCGAAGCCCAGTATGGACTGGACTCTAAAATTATAGGCCCATATAGAACCGGACTTATTTGGCCAAATCCGATAGGACCGACGGGCCTAATGGGCTAGGTCGAATTTGGCCCACCGGCCCATGGACAACTCGTTTGGCCCGATCAATTTTTTTCGTTAGGCAAATAAATAATAAAAACAAGTAAGTACCTTATATTTAAATATTATATATTGTGTTTTTAATTTTATTTTGACTTTAAAATTTGAACTTATAAATTATTTATAATTCTATTTGAACTTGTTATAGTATAATGTAATGTTGGGAGTATTGGTTATGGATGTTTATGAATTGTATAAAAATTATATGTGAGTATGTGATTCATACATAACAAAATTTATATATATATAATTTTTTATAGAAATATTAAACATTAAAAAAAAAAAATTATCTCATGGGCTCGATTGGCCCGCTAGTCCAGCGGAATATGATGGGCTAAATTGGGCTCCCATTTTATAGACCCGACTAATTCATGGGTCGGCCCGATCCATCCCACGAACATCAGTTAGTCCGATGGGCTAGACTGGGCGGCCCGATTTGTCAGCTCTAGTTAATATAACCCTAGAACCAAAATTGGTTCTAGCCAAATACCAACATATCTAACTATTACAAAATTAAAATGATAAAAGTTAAATAAAAAGATAAAGGAAATAAAATTCTAGTCTAGTAGATGATGGAGACAAAAAATTTCCAAGCTTTTGGCCCAAGTCTTGCTCCAAAATGTGAAGAAATGAGGAAATAGATGAGGAATACCTCCAAAATTGAGTGTGGGTTTTTGCTTTAAAATTGAGTCAAGAATGGCCAAAAATCTTAAAAGAGGGTATATATAGTCTTGGGGTTGGGTTTGAGGGTGTGCGTTGCAATTAAATCCCTCAAAAATGGAGAAAATACACAAAAAACTTTGAAAACGAGTCGAATCGGACGAGTTGGCCGAGTCAACGTACTCGGCTAAAAAGGGCAAAAAAATGGGTTGAACATGTTGTGGTTGGGTCGACTCGCCCGGCCTAAATACGTGAGCATGGGCTATGGCCGGGTGGAGTCGCCCGACCCATTTACGTGAGCATTGGAATTTTTTGGCTGTGGCCGGGTCGACTCGCTCGGCCTATTTACTTAGGCATTGAGATTTTTGGGGTTGGCCGAGTGGGTTTGGCCTAGGTCTCCTTGGCCCAATTTTTCGCCCTCTATCTTCATTCCTTCGTATTTCGAGCTTCCAACCTCCGATTGACTCGATATATGTATGTGTTTTTACTCAATGAGATATTGGTATGTGTTTTGCTCCCAAAATTCTCGTTTTTCCTACAAAAATGACAAAAACACTACATTTCTCCCAATTATATCAAAGCATCCGCAATTGATTAATAAAACAATGAAATTATAAGAAAGATAAGTTCCCAATGTGCATTAAAATCACGCAAATTCCACCCAAATCACACAACATTCATCAATTTCATTAAATTTTTGTAGTTACCTTTTAGCATTATTTTTTGTTATGACAATGAGATTAATTTTTATTTTGTGAAGAAAAGATTTTGAATTTTTTTTAATGGCTATGTAAAAATTTGAGAAATGATTAATGAGGTTAGTTGGCGTGATTTGATGGAGATAATATTAAATTAAATGTAAAAAAAGATTTTATAATTTTGATATGGATAAATAAAATTAAATATTTACTCTCCCTCTGTCCACCAAAAGTGTGCTCACTTTTTTTTATATATGTTTTTAAAAAAAATCATATTTTAATTATAAAAAATATATTTATAATAATGAGTACAGAATATATTTGGTAGATATTCAATCTTGTTAGTAAAGTAGAAAAAATATTCAAAAGTGAATTGTTTAAATGGAATACGCATGTTTTTTGTAAACCCAAAAAAAAGAAACGAGCACACTTTTGGTGGACGGAGAGAGTATATAAGATAAAGTTCACATTAAATATAATAAAATATAATAAGAATTTATTGACGTATGCACGTAGGCGGTGGGCACAAGAAATAAATAGTGTCCACTATTGAGCTCTATATCATTTCTGTTAAAAATATTTATTGACGTACGTAGGCAGTGAACATAAAAAATAGTGTCCGCTAGTAAACTCTATATATAGTTTTTGATATAAAATAATATTATTAAATCATTAATGAAAGACAAATGAAGTTAATAAATTTAATGATAAGTATTAAAATTATAGTATACTCCATATATGAAATTTCCAAGGGAAGAGATAATATAAAATCATTAAATTAAATAATATGCATATAAATACTACGTAGTTATTAACAAATCCTATCTTTAAATATATTAACCTTTTCCCTCAAAATATATATACTCCGTATTACTTTTCTACACCAATCTATCTTTTCTTTTCTTTTACTTTATTTATAACAATGTCCTTCAAAATTCTACTCATTACCCATTTTTCTTACATTTTTTTAAAATGTGTGCAATTCCAATGGTACAAATTCTCTTAGAACAAGAGAAATATTAATTGAAACATACTCCCTCCTATTCAAAATATATGTCATCCTAAGCTCATGCACACATATTAAGAAAATAATTGACTTCTCATTTTACCCTTAATCAATATGCTTATAATTTTCATTAAAAAAAAATACATGAATGTAAATGTTTATTAATTTTAAGAGTAAATTTGAAATAAATGCAATTAATGTGCATTGAAAAGTGCAAAACGACTTATATTTTACAAAGAAAACGAAAGCTCAAAACGACTTATATTAAAAATAGGAGGAAGTATAAAAGATGGGTGAGTGCACGGATTCCCTAAGTGCATATGAGACTTGACGGAAAAAATAAACTCCCTCTGTCCAATATGTAAGTATTCTTTTTATGTCCGTTCAAACTTAATATGTATGTTTTAAAATAGAAATAATATTTATATCATCATCATCCTTCAAACTATAATTTATTTATTCAATTTATCATTTACTTTATTTATAAATGGACTCTACATTGTTCCATAATACCATCCAACACTACTTTATAAATAAATAGTTAATAGTAGTATTTTTTTAAACCCGTAAAAATGAATTATGCTCATATAAAGTTTGTAAGGGAGTGTGTATTTTTTTTTCTTATTCCTCAACATTCTCTTTTCTCAAATAACTTATACTATAAATTTAATTGGTTAGATAAACCTATGGAGATTTAAGTGGTTAGATAAACAAATTAATTGAAATTCCCCTTTGAATCCTTTTATTCGCGAGGAGCTGGATGAGAAGAAACTCTCACGTCCAGTTCTGTAGTAGAGATGGACTTCCGAAACAACCATCAATTATAACCTCAAAAGAACTAGATTCCGTAAACAACAAACCTATATAAAAATTCCATTGTCTACATTCGTAAGGTTATGAGCAGATATGTTTATTTGGACCGGGTTAATCGGACTGGTCCGTTTAATCCTAAAAAGTACAGAGTTATAATTCATAAATCGTAGGTTCGTTTAAATTCGAATTTTTTTTACTCGAATCGGTTAGTCCACGGGCTAACCGGGGCCAGCCCGCCAACACGAGCTGTTACTTTTTTTTTTTTAATACTGATAAATAATCTGCGAACAAATTTTGAACCATTTGACCTGTAACCATAAGGTCCATAACTATAAACATTAAACAACTCATTACCATTTATCATCTATTAGTCATTTTTACTATTTACTAATATAATACTACTCATTTCTCTTAGTAGTCGCAATTATTAAAGATTTAAAGCAACGGTGCCTTCACGAACTTCTTGTACGAAAACTGAAGGAAATTAATTATTTCAATAGGCATGCTTTGCTATGTTTAAATACGTATTATTTTAATAGCTATAATTTGCTTTGTTTTTTTAATATGTATGCTATATTGATAATTTGGTCATATTGAGGATCAATAAGTTCCAAAATTGTGTTTAAATTAAATTATACTTTTATTTTTTCATTACAATCATTAACTAATTATTTGTTTTTTTATTTTATTTGCTACCAATTATAACCTTTAATTCTAAAAGAAATTTTTTAAAAAAAATTATCATAGCTCATTAGTAGTGATCCGTTTAGTCTGCGGCACGTTAAGATTAGGATTAGGTCCAACAATTAAGTATGAACCTATCCCGATTCGCCGGGGCTGGCCCTAGAAGAATAGAGTCGTTCGAAAAGCTAGAGAAAGGGTTGCATTTAACTTCTTTTTGCTTTCTCCATCAAAAAAAAAAAAAACATCTCCAATAAATAAAAAAAGATGCATCTTACTCAAACATCGTGCACCTCTCACAGTCTCATTCAAAATCGACGTGGCGTTTTTCTTACCATAGTAGGCAGAGTTAGGCAATTAAGTCGACGTCGTCGTTTCTGCAGACCCCAACCACTCGACAGCCCCATTCGGTGCCAAAGCCTCCAGTTCTCTCCACTTTTATCACAAAGCGTGTTTCATGCAATGAATTTGAGTTGTCTACTTGACTGATGAGCATTGGCGTAGATAAGGAAGATGGATATTCTTGGAACACAATTTCTATCGATCACGCCAAATTCGAGTATGAAGCTTAATTTTGTCGGGCACTGGGTTTTGATACGCCAGTTTTCGTCTGAAATCAAACAATGCGACGGTGCCGTTTCGATGGTTCAAGGTGCCTCCAGAGGCATTGGCCTTGAATTCGTGAGCCATTTTTCTCTCCACACCTCTAATTTTAATAAACATTCGTTTGTGACCCAATGTTCTTTCTGATTGTGATATGGATTTTATTAATCTATGTTGGATTTCTCTTCTGCATACTCCGTTTCTGTTTCGTAATTCATATAATGATTAAATGTAAACAAAATGTTTTTGGCATTCGTTTAATGTTCTTTTATTATTTCAATTTCTGTTTATGATCAAGTGTGTAGTACTTTGATGAAGATATGACTTCTATAATGCAACAGTAGTCAATTTTTTATGAGATTTATTTAACTATGAAGTTAGGTGCTTGATTTTTCTTGTATATTTTACTCTTTTGATCAATCTAGTTCGTATTTTGGCTGCATATATGTAGGTTAAACAATTGTTAGAGAAAAGCAACAAAGATCATGTTGTGGCAACATGCCGTAGTCCTAGTGAGGCAACTGGGCTTCTGGAATTGAAGAATAAGTTTGCAGAACGCTTAGATATTCAAAGGCTAGATCTTACAGCTGATACCACAATAGAGGTCATCATCATAAGTTGTTACAGTAATTTGTTTGTGCAATTTCTTCATACATGTTTTTTTCTTTCTTGTGTCGAATCAGAATTATATTTGTAGTTTTAACCTTTTTTATTTTGTACCAGATGAGAAGAAATGGTTTTAAGTTATGTTTTAGCTATTACTTTCTTGCATAATCTTGTTGTTCTCCTTATTCCAAGTGTGGGTTTTCAGGAAGCAGCAAAGTCTGTGAAAGATAAGTACGGTTATCTCAACCTTCTCATAAATGCGTCTGGAATTCTCTCGATACCAAACGTTATTCAGCCAGGTAGCGATGTTGAGTCGTTATCTAGATTTTAGAGTTTTCTACACAGAGTACATTTTGATGAGGCATAGAAGTTATCAGTTTCCATGAATTGAATACCTTTTATGTGATGTTCAGTACAGAGACCACATTGAACAAAGTCAATAGAGCTTCCTTACATCTTGCCTATGATATCAATGCCGTTGGTCCTATTTTGGTTATCAAGGTATGATCAGTACCATTCCTATTGAAGAATTATGAACCAAGCACCCCCTTAATTCTTTAATGTATGATTGCCTGAAATTAGCACCTCATTATTTAAAAATTTCTACTCATGATTTGCATGAAAAGCATATGTGGCCTCTGCTTAAGGCCGGGGGAGGTACCGGAACCGAAAGGGACTTTGCAATAGTTGCCAACATAAGTGCCAGAGTGGGATCAATCGGAGATAACCGTCTAGGAGGGTGGCATTCTTATCGAGCTTCTAAAACTGCACTTAATCAATGTACGAATTTCACTTCTTTTGCTAATTTGATTTCGTAAAATGGTGTTTGATTCATAAGATCCTTTGTTTATAATTGTGCAGTGACAAAAAATGTGTCTGTGGAATTTGCGCTCAAGAAAGATCCAATCATATGCCTTCTGCTGCATCCAGGCACAGTAGATACAGATTTATCTAAACCATTTCAGAGAAATGTTCCACAACACAAACTCTTCACCAAAGAGTTTTCAGTTCAGAAGTTACTTAGCATCATCAACGGTGCAAAGAGATCCGACAATGGAAAGTTCTTTGCCTGGGATGGTCAAGATATTCCTTGGTAATATACGAGTATTAAATAAGGAAAATAGTTATTTTAAGTTTTTTATGTTACCTTTATTTTAATTCTAGTACTGTCGACTTTCATAAGTTATAAGAGGTGAAATATTCGGTTAACAATCAGACTCTTCCATGTTAGCATGAACCATATTTTTTTCGCCTACAACCAGTTACCGGAGCTAAATGTACAAAAATGAAAGTTTCAGGGCGACTTCCAATTTGTGAAAGTCGGCAGGACTGAAACCATTATAAGGATAACTTACAGGATTAAAATAAATCAGGTTTTAGATTTTAAGATTAACTCATTGTATCATACCACTTTTCTACTTCATTGTAACATAAGATTAAGTACTAGAAATTCTTGTTTCCATAATATTACTTGGAAAATTTATGGAGTTTCACAATGGAAACCGTTATAATAGGCTGTTCTGAACAGAGTGAATTACAGTTTTATTGACACAGCTTCTACACTTAAAACTCGACTTCATATCTCTGATATCATCTGTGATGAACCTTACTGGATCCTGCAAAACCAAGCATCAGTTTAGAGACCCTTTGTTTATAAGGAAAATACTTGTTGTTTTATTAACAACAAATATTAATTAGTTGTGCACTGCACCCTAGTGTTACTTGGTCATATATACAAGTTAGAATTGAATCAAATTCAAATGGTTGGTGGGTGCTTACTTTTCACAGTCAGTGTTGACGGAAATAGGGAAACCAACATTGATGTGGCAAGCAGTGGGGATGTTGCTCAAGTACTTTTCCTGAACACCGGCGAAGCTCTTGATGCCAGCCTTGATGCATCGGCATATGGCCTTCTTGTCGTCAATGGTTTTCACGGTGGAAGCAAGCTCTGTCAGTCCCTTGCAACAGTCTTGAGATGGAGTTGTTTCCTTCCCCGTGGCATATTAATGCATGGTCCCGCCTTCGTGTTGACAGTGACACATGAGACTGCTGCATTGCTCGTATGAACAATGCAGTAAACGAGGCAGACGACGAGGAACAAGGAGATGAAAGTTGTCTTCATCTTTGTGGGATATTTAATTATGATAAGTGAGATGTTTGAGAAGAAGGAAGGATTGGTGATTAGTGTTGATGAGAAGTTGGGGTTTATATAGAGAAATGGAGGGCTTCATTGTGGCGTTGGGGTTATGAAGAAGTTGAATTTCCCTATACTTTTTTTTAATACCACGGATCCCGGTCCAAAAACCGACTAATCCGAGGGGATTAATCTCACCGTCCACTTGCGGGGTCCCGTTTAAAGCCAAAACTTTGCGCTCTGTATGAACATGACCCCATAGAAATTGTTTGCACTTTAGGGGTTTCGAATATGAGGTTTGGTAATGACGGTTATTGATGCATCCGTTATCAATAGCATTTATTAAAAGATAAATATTATCAAAATTCTGTTTACTCACCTTATTTGTTCGTTCACCAACACTACTATATATTCATTCCTTTTATAGAAGCATCATTTTATCTTTATCCTTACATCAACATTGTTATTTAAACTTACCCACAAAAACAATTTTATCATAAATGAGTACACAATATCCTGGTTATATTTATCGGTACAATGTAAATTTTGTAATATTGCAATTTGAACTTAATTATTGTAGCGACAGTGATCCTTGTGCCCTAGTTTCAATTAATCATATTTTGTTTATATCAACCCATGAGATTTTACAAACACTGGCCTTAAACTTGTCAATCGTTACAAATTAAAGCTAATTAGGCTTTGTAAGGCAAATAAAAGCTAATTAGTTAAATTTGGTAAGGGATGATATGATGTGAAATATTGTATATATGCATCTCAATTCAATTAGATTAAAGTTAAAACTCTAAGTCTATTTAGTCTAAAAATAAATTAAATACTGCAATTTATACTTTAATTTTATTTCTATATATATTTTAATATACTTTCATTTTTTAACCGAATAATTTTTTTAAAAAAAATATTTTTTATACCTTTCAATAAAAGCTTGATGCTGAAAAATAAATTAAATAATTAAAATATTTAAAATGACTTGAATTGCTACATGTTTTAATATTACATATTATAATGTAAGTTACTACATAGACAAAAACACTAGAAAAAAAAATTACTATATAAAAGAATCTGTATTATTATATAAAATAGTTTGTGTTATTATTACATGTAATAACGTGTATAACTACATAAAAAATTATATGTTACTATATACTACAGTTTGAATTACTACATTGAACAATGTTTGTTACTATATGTAACTTTATCGAATGATCTAATATATTTGCATCATTCTGCAATAAAACAATATGTATTACAACATGGCTATTAGATGTATTACTACATGCAATAATATATATTACTCCCTTCATCCACTAAATGTAGTACCATTGGGGTGGGACACAAATTTTAAGAAAAATGTAGATAAAATAGATAAAGTAAGGGTATTATAGGGTATTGTGGGGTCCATTGTGAATAAAATGATTGTTTGTGAATAAAGTTGATGGCAAATTGAGTAATTACGTGATGTTTGAAGGGTGATAGTTTTCATAAAGTGTATGAAACTACATTTGGTGGACAAAGAATATGAGGCAAATGAGACTACATTTTATGGACGGAGGGAGTACTACATACTACAATTTAAATTACTACATTGAACAGTGTTTGTTATTATATGTAACTTTATCAAATGATCTAATATATTTTCATCACCCTGCAATAAAACAATTTGTATTACATGCAATAATATATGTTACTACATATTATAATGTAAGTTACTACATCAACAAAAATACTAGAAAAAAAAATAATGTTTTACTATATAAAAAAATCTCTATTACTATATAAAATAAAACATAAAAATTATATGTTACTACATAGTATAATTTGAATTACTACATTGAACAGTATTTGTTACTATATGTAACTTTATTAGATGATCTAATATCTTTGCATTATCCTACAACACAATAGTTTGTAGTATACAACATGATTATTATGTATTACTACATGCAATAATATATGTTAATGCATATTATAATGTGGATTACTAAATCAACAAAAACACTAAAAAACATGTTACTACATAAAAAAAATATGTATTATTATATAAAATAGTTTGTGTTATTACCCCATAAAATAATGTGTGTTACTACCTATTACAATTTGAATTACTACATTTAATATATAGTGTTTTGTTACTACATTAAAAGAAATCGTCACAACTGTTGGAGGAAATCGTCGGAGGAAGAAATCGCCAACTGCTTGAGAGATTGGAAAGAGAAGACGAATTTAAAAAAAAAAATCGAAAAGACAAAAATAAAACCCGCGTTCGGCAATAAAGTAAATTTTTTTTAAAAAAAATCACAAAATCGGGTCAAATATTTCAATCAAAATTAAAACACAAGCGGACTAGTTGACAAATAGATTATGAATTGACTCAAATTAATTAATGGTAGCCCAATAATACATATTTTCAGCCCATTGACTTAATAAGTCAATATTTTCAGCACATTAACTTAATAAGTCAATATTTCCAGCTCAATTGACTTAATTGGTCAATATTGTATACAAATTTTTGTGATTAATTAATCATTGTTGGCGCATTAAAACACATATACATACATGTATACATCCAATTGTAATTTGATTACTATAATTTAGTGAGTCAAAAATTTAATTGAACAATTAAAATTATATTCAAATAACTTAAGGTTGTGTTTGGATGGAGGGATTTGATTTGAGGAGGTATTTCAAATGGAAGGTTTTGAAAATAGATGGATTTCAAATGACATGGTTTTGGGGAGGATTTAAAATCCTCTCAATTTTAACTAAAAAAATATGCTGAGAATTTTAAATCCATTCATTTGCTTTTTAATCCAAACAAGTGGAATGGATTTGAACGAAGGATTTAAAATTCATTGACCAAATCCCTCCATCCAAATGGAGCCTAAAATTCAATTGCATGTATACATCCAATTGTATGTAAGAATTTGTCTGTGTAAAATCGCCTCACATACATTTTTTTAGACTGAAAAAAATAGTACTCTCTCCGTTCCACAATTATTTACACATTTTCTTTATCAGTATATTCTACAATTATTTGCACACCATAAAAAAGAAGGCAAAAACTTATATGCAATATTGCATACATGCAATATTGACCAATTATGGTAAATTAAGTCAAAATTTGTGGGTCAAACACGGGTCAACGTGGGTCAAAGCGGGTCAACCTTAATTAAAATACTTATTTTCGCCCTCAAATATTATTTTACTACATGACCAAAACTATGTTACTACAAGACCTAGATTTTTGTTACTACAACTTCAAAAAATATTCTGGACACTTATTTTTTTGAGCAAAATTACTAAAACAATTCTGACTTATTCGACTACTACATGACTAAAACAATGTTACTACAAGACCAAAATTTTATCACTATAAGGTTAAAAGTGTATTACTACATGTCCAAAAATATTTTGGACACTTAATTTTTTGGTGAATTTGTCAGAATGTTTTGACATGTAGTATTAAATTTTTGGCCTTATAGTGGTAATTTTTTGACCTTGTAGTAACAATATTTTGGTCATGTAGTAAACCACCTGTTTGCGACCCGCGAATTTTTGGGCAACCCGAATCCGGACTTATGACCCGCGATTTTTTTTTAATTATTTTAATTTGATTTTTGAACTAAATGGGCTTAGAGTTTTGAGTTGGTTTAATTGAGATGAAATGCATGTATGACTAATTCAAAAAAGAAATTCTACTATAAATTTCACCATCACTTTATTTACATATTTACACAAAATATCATTACGTTTATCTCGATTCAATCATTTTTTTTTATTTATAAAAATTTATAAAATTATGACACAACATTTTATTCTTTATATATATTTTTAGTTTGTATGCTACAAATTTAATACAAAAATTGTAGGACGGGGGATAATTTTTAGTTAAGAAATAATTATATAAGGATAACACTGACATTTTTAAAGTACGTATTTTTTTAAAGCTACTGCGATTACTTCTAAAAATGAAAAAGAAACTAAAATATTTGATCATAAATATAAATATAAAATTAGAAACTCATTGAAAATCTCTGCTTGTTGCTTTAATTAATAAAACATCTGGATCAAGATCCAAAATGAGCATCTCTACATCAAGTTGAGAGTAATATACACTATTCTATTATTGTATATTGTAAATAAAAATAAAAATTAAACTACGAGAGTACGAGAGAACAGAAAAGTGTGCTGTCCAAATTGCGAGGCGTAAATATTTAAATAGGAGTAATATTTTATTAATTATATTTTTTTACCCCAAATTTAAAATTTTGGAACCACCCACACTTGTATCAGATAAAAAAATTACTGTAGCATATAGTACTTGAGATGATATATTCGTGTATGAGTGTATTTACCGCTCTATCCTATCCTAGTTAAAGCTACTAAACTTTTTTTTTTCATCAATTGCAATGAAAACTATTCATTTTATTTCTAATAAACTACTCATTTTACTTGTAATTACTTTCTTTATTCTATGATTATTTTCACATGTGAAATGATACATAGAATATAATTTTATAAACTTTTATGTATAAAATAAAGAAATAAGTTGACTTTTTTATGTATAAGTGAAGAAAAAGTAATGACATTTGTGTAAATTTGAACATATTGTGAGGGTGTAGTATATAAAGAAGAACATCTTAAAAAAAAAATGAAAGTGTGAAAGTAATTGTAAAAGGTCTTAAAAAAGAAAATGTAAAAATACTTACAAAACGGTGAAAGTATATTATTATCTCTTTCAATCACATCACCTCTAATATATCTACTTATATCACACGAAGTATTTTTTAATCTCGGTGTCCAAAGCTCCCGAATAGTTTTCAATGAAATGGGGAAAGTATAATTTACTCACTTATTCATTTATTTATTAATCCGTACTCATTTTTAATTGATTGTAGTGCTAAACAGATCTCGATAATAATAATTGGGACCCGGGATGACATTTTTACCCTTAAAAAACAAGGTGTGACTTTTTAGGTTCTTTTTAATTAAGAAGTAATTATATTAGGATAAAATTGACATCTTTAAAGTATGTGGAATAATTTTTTGACAGCTACTGCGATTTCTTTTAAAATGAAAAGGAAACAAAAAAAAAAAAAAAATCACAAATATGAATATAAATTTAAAATTAGAAAGTCATTGAAAATCTATGCTTGTTGGGTCGTTGCTTTTATGGGTCTAATATGTATAATAATAAAACATTTTCATCAATTTCATTATTCTTACTCATTTTTTATTGCTCAATTTGATTATTTTCATTTCTTTAAAAATAATATTATTTATACTAATTTATCTCTACCCCAATTATAATTTACTTTATTTATAAACAAACATTTTATTTATAAGTGAAACACGCAATATATCATTATACCCTCAACTTATTTACTTTAGACAAAAACTTGTGTGAGACGGATCCTTTTAACTCATATTTCAAAAATTTGGGTAGGATAACCCATATTTTTTTCCAGATTTTGGTTTGTAAAAAAAGTGATAATATTTTTAACAAAAGTGATAATATTTTTAACAAAAGTGACTATCACTTTTTACTTAAATACAATCACTTTTTGTTCAAACATTATCACTTTTTATTTATAAGGGCCATCTCACGGATCTCATTCCGTGAGACGGTCTCACCCAAGACTAGCCCTTTACTTTATACATAACTAAATTTGGATCGATGGAGTAGAACACATTTGGTTCAAGATCCAAACTGATCATCTCTACATCAAGTTGAGAGCAATCTTTAATACTACTCTTTCCATCTCATTTTAAATTTATCATTTGTAAAAAATTAACATCCCAAAAGTAAATGTTGAAACAAACTTGAGACAGGGGAGTATTATTTATAGAGGTGTCAAAATGGATCAGACCCGTTGAGTAAATACAAACTTGAGACGGGGGAGTATTATATAAAAAGTGGGTTGAATTGAGTAAATACATGCTCGTTTAAAGAACATGTCTATACGGGCTAGGCTGTATGGGTCACGAGCTTTGGCGGGTCGAATCGTAGAGCGGGGTTTGACCCGTGGGCTTTTTATTTTTTAAGGTTGAATGGAAAAGACATTTTTTTTAAAACGTTGAACCGTGAGTAAATATGTGATAACTAGAAATTTGTGGATTTAATTCCACTTTAAATTAAGATACAAAATCAAAAAATATTATACTTCGTACTAAATAAAATTGAGATTTGAGAATAAGAATACACCACGTTGTCGCCCACACATATTCACAGGACTACGGTAGAGACTTGATAATTAATGTAGATTCAAATCTCATTTTCAACTTCTTCTTTATAAATACATAATTATTAGGAGTAGATTGAGAGAGTGGATGTAAGATGTGTACTCGCAAATTGAATGTTGGGATATTCATCCTGTCCCTAAGCTAATTGTATAAATATGTTTTGATGGCCAAAATCAGATCATGTAATGTTAAGTGTTGGATGTATTTTGTAATCTAAGATGTCTTATAAAACTTAGTTGATAAGACTTAGTCTAGTCTACATTGGACCTGCTTGAAGATCAGAAGACATGAAGACTAGAAGATTAAGAAGTCCTATGAAGTTCATAAGTGAAATCAGATAACAATGTACTTGTATACCTAACTCATCTGATGATAACTTCAAGAAGACCTCAACTGATATGAACTCAAGACTTAGAAGAATCTTGTCAAGACAAAGCAACACAAGAGATGCTCATCTGATTGATCAGATGACAATATGAGATGACAAAGACATCAGAATTCATCTGATGTACTCCAACAGAAGATAAGATCCAAGTCAAATGAACTCGGCTGATGCTGACCAATGCGAAGATATCAAGTCAGCCCTAGAGTACGCCATTTAATGCAAAAAGCATGTGGATCCAATATGTGCATTTAATGCACACTACTTTTCATGAAGATGTTCGTTCAACAATCGACTAGAAAAACAAGCATGCGGATCATCAAGCACGCTCAGATGATTATGTTCACAACGGCTAGTTCCACCAACGGCTAGTTGAAGTGCAAATCATCTAAAAATACAAGACATTATTCAAGTGATAATCACAGAAAATACTACGCAAGTAAGAACTCATCAGACGAGTTGTAAAGTTAGAAAAAGATCTGAATCCTTAAAGATCTTATAGAGCCAGATTTGTTTATCATTCAATAGCTCTAAGTTTCCCTCCTAAGCCTGTATTCCTTATACAAATCATACGTTTAGAAACTGTGTTGATTGAAGCTTGTCTCAATCACACAAGTTGGTACATTCTGTAAACCTCACACCCCAAATTTGTTGTTTATTCAACTACCCTGTAAAAGTACTTGTTCTTACAATAACAAGTAGAACCAACTACACTAAGAGAGTGTATCGTGTTCAAAGTCTTCTCTTAGGACTTTAAAGTAGTAAAGACATTTTGTGAAATGAATTAACTTCATAGCTAGGCTGTGAGAGAGGACGTAGGGCTAGGATCTAGACCTCTATAAATACTTATGTTCTTTACTTGCTTTATATTTTTTATTGTTTATCAATTGTTCATACATATATTTCATTGATAAACATATTTTTAAAAGAGTCAAAATCACAAGTACAGTTTCCACAATCAGTTGACATCGAGTCATTTGATAAAGTCATTGTTTACATTGCATATCAAAATGTTTTCAATAAAGAACGAGTCTAAACTTAGGGCCTACACATTTCCGCACTCTATCATATCACTTACTTGCTCAAATAACTTAGTTGATCACTAAGTTTGTTACTCATCTGATAACTAAAAGGGTTTGTTTTCAAAGAGTTGAAAGTCTATTCACCCCCCTCCCCCTCTAGATTTTCTCTTACATTATTACTCGTTTAGGGACCAACATTGATATTTGCTACTAATAGTTATTGACTTGTCAATTAAACTTATTAATTATGCCATTTTGACAATAAGGATTTAACAATTTCAAGATTTAAATTTTAGTTTGGTTGAATTATCAATTAAAAAAAAAATAACTATATTTGAGATCTACATCCTTTTTATAAGATACTAAAATTATTCATGTCAATTAGGTGTATTTAATCAATAATTATCCAAAATTATTTGTACTTTATTTTCATATTTTTTTAGTAATTTCTCCATCCGTCCTAGTAGTAGATCGGTCCGTCAAACTCCGTAAAATGATGGGTTGAGGTGGATTGTGAAGCAGACCGTCTCGTTAATCCGTTCTGACAGTTCTAATTATTTTGTAAATAAAAATTATACTATGAGAGAACTGAGAAGTCTACACTATCCTACTTGTGAGTCGACGTTAACATTTAAATAATACAGAGTACTTTATTAATTAATTATTTTACAGTACCCGAAATGTAAATTCTTGGATTCCTCACTTGTATCAGATCAGCATTCTCTTTGTTAAAAGAAGGGAAATTACATTTTTTTGTCCTTTAAATTGTGTCAATTTTAATTTTTGTCCTCTAATTTTTTCGATTTTGAAATTAGTTTCTTATGTTTACAAATTTTAAATTTTTGTCCTCTAAATTTTTCGACTTTAAAATTAGTCCCTTATGTTACAAATTTTAAGATTTTAATCCTTATTACCTTCAATTGAAGGTAAATATCATGTAATTACCTATAAATCGTTGGCTTTGTCGTTTATCTATATATACCCGATTTGAAGCTCAATGTGCAAGTAAATGACAAAGCCAACGATTTACAAGTAGTCGCGTGATGTTTACCTTCGATTGCAAGTAATAAGGACAAAAATCTAAAAAATTGTAAACATAAAGGATTAATTTCAAAGTCTAAAAACTTAGAGGACAAAAATCAAAATTCAAACAATTTAAGGGACAAAAAAATGTGTTTTCCCTTCAAAGAATCTAGAACAATTTTTTTAAAGTTCCAGCCTTTTAACAAATTTTGGTATTTAGATTCATCAATCCTTATTTCGGCATTATATCAACAATGCCATGGAAACAGTTTAAATCTGGGTGATTTTGTCTTGAATCTTGATGTTGTATTAGATGTTATGACATCGAGTACAATATCAGAATACGAATCATCCAAATCATCATCTAAAAAGTCAGCATAATCAAACTTAGTATGAAAGACAAATTCCACTTCTTTTTGTTCATCAAATTCATCATATGAATCATCATTTAAGGTAACATTAAAATTGAATACTGTATTTGTTTTAAATTGGTATTAACACATTCATTTGTATAATGACCATAACTAGAATATGCATTGCACTGAATTGATTTTCATATATTCGGTATCATACATTGGTTTACCTTCTTACTTGATTGTCTCGGTTGACTTCTCTTTCTTTCTGGTGTGGGTGTTGCAGTGTTTCTTTGAATCATTGGTTGGATATTTTCCTTTGAACCGTTCATTGTATTCTTCATTGGTTATATTTGTTAAAAAAATTTACGAGTAGGGTAATGTGGTCTGAATTTTTATAACATAGGTCCATCACATCATCTTCTATATCAACTTCAGTAAAAATATTTGGTTGAATTTCAGAACCTTGTGATGTCTCTCCTGTGAAAACAACCATTTTTTTTTTGTTCTTATCAAATTGAGTAATGTTCATTTCATAGGTTTTGAGAATGCTAACAAGCTCATTTTGACGCAAACTATTAGTGTCTTTGGTCTCATCTATAACACATTTTTTTGCATCAAATAACATTAACAATTGGAACTCAAAGAGAGTGTGCTTCATTTCACTCCCACTATTTTTTTCATTATAGGATGTTATGATCTCTTATCTTCCTTCATTTTGAGCTTCTCAAATTTTGTATCCAACATTCGAAGTTTTATTCTTTAAACACTGTTTGATCCATCACAATACTCTTATAGTCTGTCTCAAACATCTTTAGAGGTAGAACAATTAGAAATAATTTTAAACATAGTAATATCAACAAAGAAATAAAAATAGCATTTAAAGTTTTTGAAAAAATCATGTGGTTATTAACTTACGAGTCGTCCATTCAAACTCCTTTTTTAGTTGAACTTCACCACCTTCATCTACTGGATTCTTTAGTGCTTCCCAACCTATAAGTACATTCATTCATGCACGTTCATCAATAAACTTGATATACATGTGCATTTTAGGCTTTCAATATGCATAATTATATGTATTCCATCTAGAATGGGTGGCCTAAGTGTTGTTGAAATATGTTGTGTTTCCATTGCAAAATGACACACTAAAATACAGGATCTAAACCTAGTGACGCCAGGTCTTGGCTTTGGTGCCAACTAAAAATGTGCATTTTAAGTAAAATTGAATAATGTTACACACTATGTTATAACATTCAGTGTAACACTGACTCAAATACATAATAAAACAAAGTAAATTAGTAAGTATAAATATTTTTAGATAGATTTTAATATGAAATATATGTGTGCCTCATGGCGAAACGTTCACTTGAACAAGAGTGAATACAAAGTGTTGTGTAAAAAGTTAAAGCATATAACTTTCACAACCGGAACAAGACTCAATAAACCTATCGAATCTAAAATTGTAAAACACTGTCAAAAATATATTTATCTATCAATGATTTTTCTATCTATCCATATCTAAATAAGTCTATGTTGTACAAGAAATTATAACACTTCAACACAACTACAAACTGATAATAATAGTGACCATAATACCTAACATGATCAACACTAGATAGATACTACTCGACTACTACTTCTATGTATGATAATGAAGTCTTTTTCGTGTATTTATAGATGTAAAAGTTGAATCTAGAAGTTTCATGCAGGAGATCCTACATTTTAGGATCTCAACCTCTCCAATTCGTGTAATCTTCATTCCAAGTTATTTTAGATCCTTCTTGATGCTTGTAGATACAATCGCTTGATTTAGAACTTTCTCAATTATAGATTCTTTAAACATTCTAGATTGATGAAGAATCTTCTACATCATCAACCAATATATCATAACATCAAAGACAATATTAAGTGTAACACTAAAACTAACACTTAAGACAAATTTATAAGAAAGGTTTTATGATGTTGCAACATATGTGAAGGTCTTCTAAATGACTAGTGCAGTGTATTTAATGGATAAAAATCTTAAGAAAATTATAAGTGCAGAATGGTGGTTGGTACTTTTATATTTAAACTCTTTTTTAACTTGTGAAAACCTTCTTTAACTCACACAAAAATTTCAGTTTGTAACTTAGGTGGCTTGAGTTTAAGTGATAAAATCGTGAAAGATAAAATATAAGGATGGCAATGGGGCAGGTCGGGTCGGGTAGTTGAATACCCGAACCTGTTCTAATATATTATGCCCTGGACCCACCCGCTGCTCCCCCACGTGTCTTAGATAGTCACCCCGTGCCCCGCCCTGTTTCTCCATGCCATGTTGAATTTATTTAAGTTCCTTCTTACAATTGAAATTAATATTTTTAATGTATATATACATTAAAGTAACTCGTGCTTCACAATAATATAAATATGTATACAACCATAATTAGTAGTTGACAATTCATCTTAATTTTTTTTTTTAAATCTTTACTTTGATATGAGTATCTATTAATGATATGATGTTCTTTAATTCACAGTTCCATAATTTCTATATTTTAAAAACTGGAAAATTGTAGAGAAACATGTTTTTTAATGTGAAGAGTTCTTTAAAATTAATATTATACACATATATATAAGCTTACATAACAATTCGGGGCAGGATGGATACCCGCGGGTCGAACATAAAATTCAGGCCCAATTTGTTCATAAACGGGGCAGGGTTGGCCTGTTCTCTTTACAAAGCGGGTCTGACATGACCCAAAAATCGCGGAGCGGTGCGAATATCCGCGAGTCGGATCAATATTGTCATCCCTAATCAAATACAAGTAAGGGTGAGAATGGGTCAGGCCTAGGTAGACTTTACAAAAAAAAAAGTTTGGCATGTTACATAATTCTTAAGCCCAAGTCCGGCCAATGGCCTGTCATAAACTTTTATTTAAGTTTGGCTTGACCTTTTAATAAATAGGCTTGACCCGAAAGCCTTTTAAAGGCCCCCTAAAAAAAAGTTTGTTAAAGGCCTTTTTAGTTCGATTAGTGTATTAAAAAAATCCCACAACATTTTATTATCGTCCACTCATAAAATCGACTATTTATATCTCAAAATGTAGAAATAAAAGAAAAAATAAATTTATCAAATGTTCCAAAAAAAATATTCATAAGTTTTATTCAACTATTACAAAGAAAAATATAATAACAGAATAATTATTATTACTAAACTTCTTTACTTTAATTATCACATATATTATATATTTATTATTGTATATTTTTATATATTATATATAAATAAAGTTAAATAGGTCGCCTGTTGGACTTAAGAGGTCTACAAAAAAGATTGAGATCGGCATATTTAACTAAATAAGCTTTACAAAAAGTTTGAGCCTTACTTGTTTATTAAACGAGTCGAGTTGAGCTTTAATAGGCCGAGTCGTAGGCCCCTATTGAGTAGTCTGGCCCATTCCCACCCCTAAATACAAGTATAAACGGTTAATTACAGGTAGGTAAATGACTAAAAGTAAAGAACACATAAAGATTTATGGTATATCAGAGAATCAAACTCTTATATCCATATTTCCTGATATAACAGAATAATTTTTTCAACCTGAAATTAACTTGTTTTACAGTGTTAGGTGCGCGCACTAATTAGAATTATTAACTCTTGATAATCTAGGCGGTGTTTGTTTTGGGATTGGTCAATCCGGATTTGGATTGGCCCAATCCCAATCCAATCTCTCTCAATCCAAATACAAATTCAAATACCAATCCACCCATATAATACACCTATACACCTATTTTTATACAATAAAATCACTCATTTTCTCTCCTACTTTCTTCTCTCTTTTACTTTTTTTTCACACACTCATTTTCTCTCCTACTTTCTTCTCTTTCTTACTTTTCTTTCACTACTAACAATAATAAAATATTATAACATCACTTTTGATATGACATAAAGTTAAATCTACCCCTATTTCTCAATCCTTAATTAAACACAACTTACACACAATTACTATTCATGGATTACCCAAATCTCAATCCAATCCACCACAATTCAAATCAATCTCAAACCAAACACCACCCTAATTCCTTGAGTTTGAGTTTAGTACGCCATCTCTCAACCTTAAATCTTTTAGAACAACCAACAATGTTGTCTTACTTATAGTTCTTCAAATCTTACTTTCACTCAAGCTAGCTTGTGAGGGTTTGATTTTAAGTTTTCAACTAATACTAAATGCTGAATCTTTTATTGATTTTTCAAGGCAAAACGAGTTGAGTCCACTGCTGGAATTCTCTACTTGCGTAATAGTTGCCGAAACAGAAAGGGAAAAAGTGTTATTGAAGTCAAAAGGGACTTGCCCTTCAAAGGGTTTTATGTGCCTATATTACAGTGTTGATGTGTGATTCTTATCAGTGTCATATGTGGTATGATGCTCTGTTTTTCTCTTGATGAGAGGTGGTTTGAGATGCTTGAATCCTCTTAGTTATGATTGGTTGTGTTTAGTAATAGGAGGTTGTTTTCTTTTTTTAGAGTTGAATATTTTTCTACATCGTAAACTTATATTTGTGTATAATAATCGTATGATATTTTTTGGTTGTGTCTTTTGTAGGAAAATGAAGGTTCACTTTGATCGTAGACAAGATCTAGTCAAGACTTCGATCATTTTATGCAAATTATTACACATTGAAATGTACAAATATATTTTTTCTTTAATTGTAATTAGAATGTTTTTAGACATATTTTATTTCTGAATCAATTTCAAATGAAATAAAATTATTGCAGTGAATCTTTGTTTTTAAGGTTTTTATGTGTATTGTATAATGTGTAAATAAAGCATATGAGTTATTATATTAATTATTTATTCTTGAAATGTGAGCTGGTAAATGTTTCAAAATATTAGTAGCGAATCAATGTTTTAGTGTTAGTTATACTCCGTATGATTTTATGTAACAATTTATTTGTAATGAAATTGATATTTTGAATAAATTTAACAACAATTTGTAACAAAACTTTTGTTACCACTACTTTGGTTTTTGTAACTAAGAAGATGTCGTTACAATTGTATTTGTAACGAAATTGAATTTTTTTCGTTACAAGAACTTTTTGCAACGAGCTTTACAAGACCAACTTTTGTAACAAAATGTTTCGTTACAACAGGTTTTTGTAACCAAAAATTCACTTTTTTTAACCAATTTTTTTGTTACAAAAAACGCATTTTCTTGTAGTGGGAGGGTTGACTGTCAAGGAAATGGATATTCTGTGTGATTGTAAAAATTTATCATATAATGATCTCTTTGGTGGGTCGTGGTTTTTCTCCGGTTTTGGAGTTTCCATGTAAACGCTTGTGTTGGTGATTGTGTTATTTCTTGCTTATTTTCCGTCTGCCCTTGGGGGAATTAATTTTCCAACAAGTGGTATCAGAGCCCGGTTTTAGTCTCTATTTATTCTTAGTATGCTCTGTGGTTGCAGCTTAGTCTGATCTTCCACATCAGAAAAGATTTTTTAGAGAAAGGTTCGGGGGTCTCTTTTGAGACGGTTGTTTAAGGGCGGAGAAACGGTATGTCAAAGACTTCGAGTGCAATGAGGTTTGACGTGGAGAAATTTGATGGAAGAATCAATTTTAGCTTGTGGCAAGTGCAAGTTAAGGATGTGTTGATACAATCTGGTGTACACAAGGCTCTGAGAGGAAGATCAGGTTCCGCTGAAGGTAACACCAACAAAGATTCTAGTATGAGTGATGAAGATTGGGAGGATCTGGATATGAGGGCTGCAAGCATGGTGCATTTGTGTTTGGCCATGAGTGTTCTTGCAAATGTACATGGGATTTCGAGTGCTAAAGAGCTGTGGGAAAAGTTGGAGTCTCTGTACCAGGAAAAGGGCATTTCGAATCGGTTGTACCTGAAGGAACAATTTCACACCTTGCGGATGGAAGAAGGTATGAAAATTTCAGATCATTTGAGTACTCTTAATGGCATTATCTCTGAACTAGAAGCAATTGAAGTGAAAATTGAAGATAAGGATAAGGTGTTAAAACTCATCTTGTCTCTTCCACATTCCTATGAGCATATGAAACCAATTTTGATGTATGGGAAGGAAACTTTAAGTTTTGTTGAAGTCACAGGAAATCTTCTTTTTTAAGAAAGAAGGCTGACAAGTGAAGGACGAACTTCAACGGAAAATTCAGTAATGGTGGCTTTTAGCAAAGGGGAGAAGGACTTCACGGGCACTGTTTGTTGAAAGTGCGGAAAATCTGGGCATGTAAAGCAAAAATGTCAAGGTGGAGCGGTGGCGACAAATGGCTCCGAACAAGTTGCTAACGTTGTGATAGAAGCTGATTTCCTTTGATTGAGGAAATTAACATCCTTATAGCATGTCCAACTGTCATGAAATAGGATGTGATGACGTTAGTTGGACCACATGTGCATTGGTTTGGCAAGGATGCAAGGTGTGTGGTGAAAGATGTCGATGGCTGAATGACTTATAGGAATGCCAAAATTTAGAAGTTGCACCATAAATTTCAGCAGGTGTTTTTCGACATGTGCCGAAGGAAATTCTTAAAATGGGTGATTCCAAGTGTTCTACTCATATGGTGGAGTAGGTATTCTCTATGTTGAGAATGTTGGTTCTTTGGTTTAAAAATCATGTTTGTCGGTGAAGACAATAGAGTTTTCTTTTATTTTACCAAGGTGGAGTTTGTTAGGCTTGGGCTTAGACTTGTGTTAAAATAAAAGGAGTTTTTGTCCCACATCGGATGTGAGCAAAGAAGGGAGGACTTCCTAGCTATATATAAGGAGTCCTTAGGTCTTTTTTTTACAAGTGCACCAATCAATACACTTTAGTCTTGTATTTGATTCTAATTAAATTCATCTCTTATATTCTCTTGTAATAGAGTCTCGTGAGAAAGGTGAGAGTCATTGTAGACTTAAAATTGTGTAGGAGGGTTGAGTGTCAAGGAAAGGGATATTATGTGTGATTGTAAAAATTTATCATGTAGTGCTCTCTTTTTTATCATATAGTGATCTCTTTGGTGGGTCGTGGTTTTTTTTTCGATTTTGAAGTTTCCACGTTAAACGCTTGTGTTGGTGATTGTATTATTTCTTCATTTTTGGGGAAATTAATTTCCCAACAGTTCTTAGTCTAAATTTTGAACTTAGAAACAAAATTTCAGAAAGTTGCATGCAAATTTCAAAAGTAGTCGTTGCATAGTAGATTTCCTCAATGATTGCCAACCCCTTTCTGAATCTTCCGACCATTAATGACTTTAGCTTCACCTTTCCTTCAATATCATCTTGAAAAACTTCAACACTTGGACCTACTCATTTGAGTCCAAGCATGCTGAGATCGATCCACAAGATGACTTTCTCTGTTGTACTGACTACTAAAACACAGTTTTCTAGCATTTAAATTGTTACTAGTCTAAGACTTTCAATCCTAGCATTTCTATACTTTAGTAAATCATCTTTACGGAGTTACAAGAGTTTTGATATCAAATTAAAATTTTATCAACTCTTTCCGTTCTACATTAACTTTCATATGTGGATGGACACACGTATTAAAAAAGTGTAATAATGAATAGATTTTGAAAGGTAATTTTAATTTGTAAACTTTTATGTATAAAGTAAATAATTAATGAGTTGTCTTATGTGTATATGTAAGGCTAAAAGTGATGACATTTTGTGTAAAATTATGGATATTATGAAAGAGTAGTTTATAAAGAGTTTCACTTTAATGTGTAAAAGTTATTGTGAAACATTAAAAAAAAAGTGTAAAAATTATTACTCTCTCCGTCCCAGTGAAAGCTACCTAACTTTCTTTTTTCGTCTGTCCCATTAAAAGCTACTCATTCCTTTTTTAGTAACTATTCTCTCTCACATTTCATTATATTATTCTCTCTCTCAATCACATCACCTTTAATACATTTATTTATTATATTAGTATTTCTTAACCTTCGTGCCCGGAGCTCATGGGGAGCTTTCCCCGAAACGGAGGAAGTATAAAATAGAAAAAATATATATTTCAAACTATATTCCAACAATTTATTTATTTATATGATTAATTAATTAGCTAGTGTGGTGTATCTCATTTTTTATTACATAGGGAAGTGAAACATTTTGATCAGTGTATAACATTGTACTATTGCTTTAATCTTCACGTGACATTGTGTGAATACAGAAAAGTGGAGAGCATAATATAATCGAGAGTGTATATTTAAAACTTAGAAATGTGCGCTTCTTTTGATTTCAGGTTCGAAAATTTTAAAGGGTTGGTCTGCTATGGACTCGAGTGCATGTTGTGCACCTTAGTCCATGTTGCACTTTTCAGTTTTACTGACTTACACTTTTTAGTAAATGGTGTTGTACTTTTCAATTATTAAACTGTATAATAATATTTTTAGTTATAGTGACTTACATTTTTTAATAATATTGTGTTGTACTTTTCAGTTTAATAACTTACACTTTTCTTTAGATTAGAGTGCACAACATGCACTCGAGTCCATACTAAACAAAACCAATTTTAAACTGTAAACTACTTCAAAAGGGTTAGTTTATACGAAATTTTATACACGGTAGTGGTAGTGTGGTGCCGGTATAATAACGTAAGAATTATAATTTTGCAAATTGAACTTAATTTATTGTAGTGATAGTGGACCTTGTGCCCAGTTTCAATTAATCCTCCTTTATTTATATCAACGCGTGAGATATTTACAAGCATGGCCCTTGACACTTGCCAATCGTTAATTACAAATTAAAGCTAATTAGTTAAAGCCAGCAATTAATTAATCATTGTTGGCCCATTAAAAGACAGTGCATAATATACAAACAACAACCCTTCGTAAAATCGCCTCACGGACATTTTTTTTTAATTTAGACGGAAAAAATAGTAGGACTAAGTTTTAATTAAGAAATAATTTTATTAGGATAAAAACTGACATTTTTAAAGTATGCATTCTTGAAAGCTACCGCGATTACTTCTAAAAAATGAAAAGGAATAAAAAAAGTTGGATCACAAATATAAGAGTGACACTTATGTGTAGTATTTTGTATGAAATATTAGTATATTTATAGAAGAGAAAAAAAATGTGGATCTTTTGCGGGTCTGACCAAGACAACGGATCTTACCAAAAAATTTATGCAATAGTCGCTCAAAACAATTAACAGAAAAACAGATTCTAGGTCTATGTTACTATGAAGGTAATTATATTTTACTGTAATAACAAATATGTGTTACTTGTAAGTACAAATAGCACATAAATTGACTTTTCAAATGAAATATTAGTACAATTAATTTAAGGAATGATAAAAAAACTTGTAAATTTTTTTTGCAAGTCATACAAAATTGAGAATTTTTACAAAAAGGGTTATTCCTAGAGACACTTTTACAATTAAGAACAAAAATTATAATCATTTCAAATAAGGTCAAAATTGAATGTAAATAACTCATTATACCCTTATCTTTAAATATCAAGACTAATTTAAAATATAATTATTTAATTAATGAATTCTTCATATAATTTCTTATATCTCGCCTATTCTTCAACCATCTTCCATTGATTCAATATTTTTTCATTTTTCAAATCACGCATCAAGATCGTGGCAATTATATTGAATTTTTTTACTTTCTTTAATTTCACCCACAAACGTCGATTTGTCTTCCCACAAACATAGGCGTCGAATATAATCAAACCCCCCGAATGGAAGACAAAAGCATTGTCGATGGCAGATCTTCCTTGCCGTCGTCGTCCACGATCAAACCCCCCACCAAATACATTTGCGGCGACGTGAAAACACAGACGCGGTGCAAGTGACTGGTTCGATTTTTACGATTTCAATTAATGTGTTAAATCATTGATTCCAGTTTTAAAAGTATTTTATGTTCATATATCTAGCCAAACACAGAGATGCAGATTGATTGTTAGTCGTTTCTACTTGTTATTTTGTTATTATTCTAGGGTTTTCTGATAAATTGTTGATTATCAATCAATGGATTATTTCGTGATACTCAAGATCGAATTCGATGGGAAAATCAAGTTGGTTCGTGTTAATCAGTCTTCAACATTTCTAGAAGTCTTGAATGAAGTCACTGGGTAAATTGCAATTTTGGTCCCATGAGAATTTGTGAAAAACAATTTTAGTCCCACGTTCTTTTTTAGTCCCATTTTTCGAAAAAACGGTCCCAACTGTTAAGTTTCTAACGGTTTCCGTTAGTTTTCAAAATTTATTGTTAAAATCAATTAATTATATAATCAAATGAATTCATAAATTACAAGTTAATTATAATATTATATATAGAATTTGCATATAATTAAAAAGTACATAAATTATTTTTCAACCAAATATATAGCAGTTTAATGTAAATCTGAAATTTTTTAAAAATATATATAATCTGAATATAATTAACATTATATATAGAACCGGCATATAATTTAAGAATACTAACAATAAAAAATAAAATTCAAACCAATAAATATTTTATTGTTATAAAACAACTTAAACTTATAACTTCGTATGTAAGAGAGAACAATATGTAAAAGAAGTATAGAAATATTTGATTCAACTTCAAGTGATTACTATAACATTTGCACCCCTATTTATAGGTCTCAATACAAGCTTGAGAAGATGAAATGAGAGGTGCACTATAAATGTAGGTACATGAACAACCAAAGGGCACATAGTGGATATTAAGGAGAAAGTAGTGGACATTCATACGAATAAATATTATTCATAACATTTATGTAAAATATCAAAATTTAAAAATTGTGTATAGAATATTTGACGATACGCAGTATTTTTTTAATAAAATCATAAAAAAATATTAAATAGATTAAAAAATATTAGTAGTTATTATTTTTAAAATGTAAATTTGAAGAATTCAAACTAAATATTACAAATTTTAAAATTAAACTAAAGATGATAAAAAAAACTAAAGATAATTTTATAAAAAGATTCATACACATATATATCATTCGTATGATTCATATCTCCTCCTCCCGGGCCTGCCCTACTCTTCTGCCCGTAATCGCCGCCGCCGCCTCTCGGTTCCACCCTCGTCGCCACTTTACTGCCATCCGCCAAAATCGGAATCAATTTCTCACAAATTAAATTAAGCTCTTTCAAACAAAAAGAACCAAATCGTTCTGGCTAAAAGAAACTAATTTCTGTTAGTTTGAATTCATAAACAATCTTGTGAGAAATCCGGCTACGAAATCTGAATCCGTCAACAAAATTCGTCAATCTAGCCTTGCTTCAGTGCTATGAATCAAAACCCCTTGTTAATTTCAAATTTCAATTTGTTATGTTTGTGTTTAAGAGTGCGGCTGGCAACGTGGGGTGGGGTGACATGAGATGGTGCTAGTGGTGACGGGGTTGCCGTGAGATGAGATTTTGGCTGGGTTGTCGTGCGGATTTTGGTGTGTGTTATTTTCTTTTTCCGGAGATTGGGGATTTGCCGGCGAATGAAGTAGGGGAATGACGGAACAACGTTCAGAGCTGTGTAGAGGAGGGGAGGTGGGTGGTCGGTAAGTCGCCGAAAATATCTACCGGAAGGAGGCTTGCCTGCAAATGTTTGAGAAAGGGTGAGTCAAGTGGGTCGTGGTTAAATTTTTAATATTTAAATTTTATATTATAATTATTAATTTATAAATTGGGTATAATAAATAAAAAATAAAAAAAGCTTTAAAGTTAACCGCGCGTGAAGCTAACACATACTATTCTGTTAGCATTTGACCGAAAATGGTTATGGGACCAAAATTGTTGAAAATGAGACTAAAATCGTGAGGGCAAATTCTCACGGGACTAAAATTGCAATTTACCCTCAAGTCACTAGTATGTGGTCTACATTAATAGACTGATTTTATTAATGTATATCTAATTTGCATTAAAGTCGTTTTTTGCATAATGCTATTTGCATATGCACATATTTTACTGCACACTTCTGCATTATTAATATGCTGATGCAACTTTAGTATTTTTTTTTTTCTGAAGAAAATATCTAATTTGATTTGACGATTTTTCTGCAAATCTTCAAGTTTGAAAATGAAATTGAATATTAGAGCTTTGTGGAAAATGCAATTGAATATCAAAGATTTGGGGAAGGCTTGAATATCTTTGGGGAAAGTCCTAAAATTGAGGGTGTAGAATAATCAGCGGAGTTTGAGAAAAAGAGAGAGAAAGATTTGCATTTCAAATTTTAAAATCGTTGACTAATTAATATATTAAAACTCAGTTTTAAATATTTAGGGTAAGATAGTGCATTTAAGTAGAATTTTAACCTTATTTGTAACTAAATTTAAACCTTGCTCTTATATGTAAAAATTATAAGTGAAAAGACCTTATTGGTGAAATCTCCTACAAAATTAAATAGATCTTTAAAAAAAATTGTTCAAAAGACAAACAAAAAAACTTATTTTTATTAGTGTTACTATAAATACAAAGGGCAATATATATTACTGTAAAGACTAGTAACACATAATTTATTTTTGAGTAACACATATTTGTCCTTAAAGTAACACAGGTAAGGTATTGAAAATTGTGTTACTATATAAACACAAATGTATTACTTTATAGAGAAAGGTGTGTTATTGTATGAATAAAATGACATTACTGCGCGAATGAAATACTCAGTTCCCCAAAACAAAAAATATAGATTTAGATTCACGTATCTTGAATAATTCATCCATAAAATTACAAAATAAATAACAATCAACAATTAATTAAAACAAATCCATATATGACTTTATCTTATTCAGTTATTAGTTTTATGCATGTTTTTGTATTTTTTTTTTTTAGTAAAATAAAAAACGTTAAACATATGTCAAATGCTACTTTAAACATTAAAAAAGCGGTTCTGACTAAACATGGTTCTTCTGACTCATAAAATAGGGGGAAACTTATAAAATAAAGAGGCAAATAACTGTGGTCATTCAATATAAAGAGTCGATACATGTCTATTTAATTTTTTTTTTTAAATTAGGAGGTGAACTCATAAAAAAGAGGGTACAAATTGGGTATTGCGGATCAGATCCAGATAACACTTGGACATATTTCACAATAGTACTAATATACAATATTTCATAAAAACTTTTGTCCAAATATAATTTTATTAATCATTCCCATTTCATTTTTTGAAAAAATTTATACATACTAATTTATCTTTATCATATTAATTTATTTATTCAAGTTGTCAATTAATTTAGTACTTCATTTATAATTGAACACAATATTCAATCATACACCCAATCTATTAACTTTTATACACAAAATAACTTATATTCAATTGACTTAATGAATTTAAACTAGAATGCATCCGGTTCAAGATCCAAAATGATCATCGATCTCTACATGCATCAAGTTGATGAGAGAAATATATATACATAACACTACTCCATTATTTATATTTATTGTAAATAAAAATTGAACTATGAGAGAACATAGAAGTACGTGTACATTACCCTACTTGCAAGAAGACGTTAACAGGAGTACTATTCTATTAATTATTGTATAGGACACCAAATTTGAATTCTTGAATTCCCCGCTTGTATGAGATATAAGATTAGCTAGCCTATAATTTTCCGATGAAATGAGATCTTTTGTTTCAATTTTTGTGTTTCACATTTTATTTTACTATATGAATAATTGACATCATGTATCATATTAAAAAAATAATAAACGTCTTATAATATTAAGGACAATACGTATTAAAAAATCAATAGATTGAAATATCAGTGAAACAGAGAATCGAACCATTTTCCATCACTATATATAATCCTATATATAGTTGGAGGGATTAACGATATCCACTTATTTTCATTAGAGTGTTAACCAATAAATAAACATGATGATGGCGAGGCTAATTAAAATGATGGTGATTGTAATTTCTTGTTTGTTCATAAGCATGCCAGGTGGCACAGTCATAGCAGCTGAAGAGTTAATGTTGCAAAACAATATTTGCGGAAGCTGCAAAGAGAAGTTGGTGAAGATTCATTTTTACGTTCAAGACGTATTGGGCGGGGCTAGCGCGACAGTGTACGAGGTGGCTCGTGCTTCTGTCACTTCCAATTCTGTCACATCTTTCGGCCAAGTTCGGGTGTTGGACGACGTCGTCACCCAAACGGCAGAAAGCAACTCGACCGAATTGGGTCGAGCGCAGGGGCTCATTACGTTCTCGGACCTCCAAATGCCGGCCCTGACTATGAATCTTAACTTTGTGTTCACTGCGGGGAAGTACAACGGAAGCACCATCTGTATCCTGGGAAGGAATCAGATCAATGATGAGAAACGTGAGCTGGCGGTGGTGGGTGGAACAGGGGTATTCCGATTTGCTCGTGGATACGCATTTTCGAGCACTTATTCGTACGACGTTGAGACTAACTATGGTGTTCTTGAATACACTATTTACACCACCACCACCACCTATGTCAAAAAATCTGACAATTAAGCATGCAGACATATGAATCGATCTACCATGCACTGTCAATTAACTTCCATTTTCCTTTTGCTATACTACACACACAAAAGATAACTCACACAAAAGATGTTTTGAACCCATACTAAATAAAGATACCCAACACCTTAATTTATACTCTCTCCGTCCCACAAAGATAGCTACATTTAATTTTACACACAGATTAAGAAAAATCAATAAATGTAATCAAGTTTAGCTAATATACCAATTTTGCCCTTGAAATCTCATACTCCAAAATCTGTTAATCATTAATTACTTTTATTAATTAAGGGTAAAATTGACAATAAAGCATTTAATACTAAAGTAAAAGAGGAAATGTAGCTATAATTTGGGACATCCGAATATGTAGCTATCTTCTTGGGGAGCGGAGGCAGTAATTATGAAAAGAGAAACACAATCATAAATTAAGGGAATGAATCCACAATCAAGGAAAGTCAAAGATTGAGATTGTCATCAAAACTTGGGCAACACTCAATCGTGATTTTGAGAGAGAAGATAATAGAGATTTAGGTCTAGGGATTTATTTAGTTGGGCCAAATACGCATGTACCCATCCTTAGTCCATTACAAAGACCACACAAATTACCACGAGTCTGTACGTCAGTTCGACTAAATTTGGTTTTGGTTCAAAACCTGCAATTAAGGCTCACCCAATTTCGAAATCGAAAGTGAATCGGGTTCTGTACGAATTTTCGAAGACAAAATAAGTAACGAAAAGGGGGTTTTGGATTGATTTTTCATGGTTCATTCAACCCTTAATTTTATCAATATGCTAAGTGAATGTACCGTTTGCTTCACTTTACTCACAGATTAATGACTTTCAATAAACAACACGCTCTATGTTAACCCAAACCCACGGGACGACGCGGATAGAAGGAAAGTTTTTTTTTTTTTTTTACTACTCTGTCGAAAATTATGAAAATAGTTTGAATATTTTTTCGAAAAATTACTAGTGTCGAGATCTACACAATTTTTCGACAATAGTTTATCAAAATAAGTGTTGATTTCGACATTGATTTGTCGAAAATGTAAAAAAAAAAAAAAAAAATACTACTCCCTCCGTCCAATTTCATTATTCCCACTTTCCTTTTTTAGTTGTCCAATTTTATTATGCTCATACCCTTTTTGGAAATAATACTATTCATACTATTTTATCTCCACCCTCCTACTGTCACTTATTTACCCACTTTGTCATTCACTTTATTCATAAACAATCATTTATTTACAAATGGACCCCACAATACTCCATCATACCCTCAATTTATCTACTTTATGAATGAACTAATCAATATTTATTAAAATTCGTGCCCGGAGAAGTGGACATAATAAAATTGGACGGAGAAAGTATTATTTTCTACGCCAAGTTTTATATGCACCTAGTGAATCTGTGTACTTGCCCTATATACACACTCTCAAATAACTTGAAAATTCATGACTACACTAATTTATACTCCTCCGTCCTTTTGAAAGAATTACATTTTTTTTTGTTTATTTCAACAAAATTTACATTTTTTCAATTGACAAAATTCACTCCCTTTCTCTATTTTTTTTTTAATAGTATCTTTTTATCTCAATTACCAATTATTCATTTAATATAATATTTCATATTTTTTTTATATAAAAAATACTAAGTGTAAATTTATAAAAATAGATAGGAGTGTAAGTTTAAGTGGTTAGACAACGCTGCAATGATACCACTATCAACATTGCATTGGTAAGGTTAAACATTATGGATTTGGACTTATGGATTTCAAATACACAACCCAAATCCATTCTATATGTTTGAATTATGAATGGATTTCAAATACTTAAATTTGTGTGCACACACTTTTTAGTTTAAATTGTGAGAGATTTCAAATCCTCACTAAAACCATCATTTGAAATCTGTCTATTTTCAAAACCTTTCATTTGAAATACCTCCTCAAATCAAATCCCTCCATCCAAACGCAACCTAAAGAAAAAGTTGCATTTAACATCTTTTAAACAAAATGCATTTTACGAAAAAAACAAAAAACAATTTACTCAATCACGATTACGTGTACCTCTCACGGTTCTCACTCAAAATCGACGTGGCGTTTTTCTTGCCATCACTAGGCAGTGTTAGGTAGTTAAGTCGACGGCGTCGTTTCTGCAGACCCCAACCACTCGAAAGCCCCATTCGGTGCCAAAGCCTCCAGTTCTCTCCACTTTTATCACAAAGCGTGTTTCATGCAATGAATTTGAGTTGTCTACTTGACTGATGAGCATTGGTGTAGATAAGGAAGATGGATATTCTTGGAACACAATTTTTATCGATAAAACCAAATTCGAGTATGAAGCTAAATTTTGTCGGGCACTGGGTTTTGAGACGCCAGTTTTCAAGAGTTCGCCACTTTTCGTCTCAAATCAAACAATGCGACGGTGCCGTTTCGATGGTTCAAGGTGCCTCCAGAGGCATTGGCCTTGAATTCGTGAGCCATTTTTTCTCTCCACACCTCTAATTTTAATAAACATTCGTTTGGGACCCAATGTTCTTTCTGATTGTGATATGGATTTTGTTATCGATGTTGAATTTCTCTTCTGCAGACTCTGGTTCTGTTTCATAATTCATATCATGATTAAATGTAAATGAAAAGTGATAGCATTCGTTAAAAAAAAAAAAATCCTTTTCAGAGTAATTTTCTTCTTTTATTATTTCAATTTCTGTTTATGATCAAGTGCGTAGTAGTAAAAAAATTATGAGATTTATTTAACTATGAAGTTAGGTGCTTGGTCTTTCTTGTCTATTTTACTCTTCTGATCAATTTAGTTCGTATTTTGGCTGCATATATATAGGTTAAACAATTGTTAGAGAAAAGCAACAAAGATCATGTAGTGGCAACATGCCGCAATCCTAGTGAGGCAACTGGGCTTCTGGAATTGAAGAATAAGTTTTCAGAACGCTTAGATATTCAAAGGCTAGATCTTACAGCTGATACCACAATAGAGGTGATCATCATACGTTGTTACAGTAATTTGTTTGTGTCGAATCAGAATTATATTTGTAGTTTTAACCTTTTTTATTTTGTACCAGATGAGAAGAAATGGTTTTACATTGTGTTTTAGCTATTACTTTCCTGCATAATCTTGTTGGTCTCCTTATACCATGTGTGGATTTTCAGGAAACAGCAAAGTCTGTGAAAGATAAGTATGGTTATCTCAACCTTCTCATAAATGCATCTGGAATTCTCTCGATACCAAACGTTATTCAGCCAGGTAGCGATGTTGTGTCGTTATTTAGATTTTAGAGTTTTCTACACAGGGTAGATTTTGATGAGGCATAGAAAATTATCAGTTTTCATGAATTGAATACCTTTTATGTGATATTCAGTACAGAGACCACATTGAACAAAGTCAATAGAGCTTCCTTACATCTTGCCTATGATATCAATGCTGTTGGTCCTATTTTGGTTATCAAGGTATGATCAAATTTCCCACTGACTTATTAATCTTTTTTAGTATAAATCATACCTTTTTTTTTTTTATCCTATTTTGTTATTGCTGATGGTTTCTTCTGTTTGTGATAAGAGGTAGAAATAAGCAAATATCATGATTAATTTAGGCAATCCGTGGCCTTTTAGCTGAGGGAAAAAACTCAGGGGGTGCTTGGTTCAAATTCTTCAATGGGAATTGTAATGAGAATCATCGTATAGTGAATTACAATGAGAATGATGGTTATATTGTTAGCATATTGCTCTAATTTTGGAATAAGGGGACACGAAAAATGATTGTTGGTTGAGGAATAATGAAATGATTATAGGAGGGAAGGTAGTAAATAAAAGTGGGGTAATGATTGACTTATTTTGAGTCTCAATACTCCATACAAAGTATGATAATTGTGAATTGGCCATCTTTTATTCTTTTTAATAACCACAATAACCGTATATTAATTTCCAGTACCATTCCTATTGAAGAATTATGAACCAAGCACCCCCTTAATTCTTTATTTTATGATTGCCTGAAATTAGCACCTCATTATTTAAAAATTTCTACTCATGATTTGCATGAAAAGCATATGTGGCCTCTGCTGAAGACTGGGGGAGGTGCCGGAACTGAAAGGGACTTTGCAATAGTTGCCAACATAAGTGCCAGAGTGGGATCAATAGGAGATAACCGTGTAGGAGGGTGGCATTCTTATCGAGCTTCTAAAACTGCACTTAATCAATGTACGGATTTCACTTTTGCTAATTTGATTTCGTAAAATGGTGTTTGATTCATAAGATCCTTTGTTGAAAATTGTGCAGTGACTAAAAATGTGTCTGTGGAATTTGCGCTCAAGAAAGATCCAATCATATGCCTTCTGCTGCATCCAGGCACAGTAGATACAGATTTATCTAAACCATTTCAGAGAAATGTTCCACAACACAAACTCTTCACCAAAGAGTTTTCAGTTCAGAAGTTACTTAGCATCATCAACGGTGCAAAGCGATCCGACAATGGAAAGTTCTTTGCCTGGGATGGTCAAGATATTCCTTGGTAATATATGAGTATTAAATAGGGATCCCACAATTACCCTTATTGTGATTTTAGTACTGTCGACTTTCACAAGTTATAAGAGGTGAAATACTCGGTTTACCAATCAGACTCTTCCACGTTTAGCGTGAACCAGATGTTTTTCTGCCTACAACCAGTTACCAGAGCTAAATGTAAAAATGGAAGTTTCAGGGCTACTTCCAATTTGTGAAAGTCGGCAGGACTGAAACCATTATAAGGATAACTTACGGGATTAAAATAAATCAGGTTTTAGATTTTAGGATTAACACATTGTATCGTACCACTTTTCTACTTCATTGTAACAAAAGATTAAGTACTAGAAATTCTTATTTCCATAATATTACTTTGAAAATTTATGGAGTTTCACATTGGAAACCGCTATAATAGCCTATTCTCAACAGAGTGCATTACAGTTTTATTCGACACAGCTTCTACACTTGAAACTCGACTTCATATCTCTGATATCATCTGCGATGAATCTTATTGGATCCTGCAAAACCAAGTATCAGTTTAGAGACCTTTTGTTTATAAGGCAAATTGTGCACCAGTTGATGTGCTGATGTGCTCTCTAGTGTTACTTGCTTATATGTACAAGATAGAATTGAATCAAAATCAAATGGTTTGGTGGGTGCTTACTTTTCACAGTCAGTGTTGAGGGAAATAGGGAAACCAACATTGATGTGGCAAGCAGTAGGGATGTTGCTCAAGAACTTGTCCTGAACACCGGCAAAGTTCTTGACGCCAGCCTTCAGGCAGCGGCATATGGCCTTCTTGTCATCAACGGTCTTCACGGTGGAAGCAAGCTCTTCTAGCCCCTTGCAGCATTCTTGAGATGGAATTGCGTCCTTCCCCGTGGCATAATTAATGCATGTGGCAGCCTGCATGTCGACAGTACCACATGAGACTGCTGCATTGCTCGTATGAGCAATGCAGTAAACGAGGCAGACGACGAGGAACAAGGAGAAGAAAGCTGTCTTCATTTTTGTGGGATAATTAATTATGATAAGTGAGATGTTTGAGAAGAAGGAAGGATTGGTGATGAGAAGTTGGGGTTTATATAGAGAAAGGGAAGGGAGGGCTTCCTTCATTGTGGCGTTGGGGTTATGAGGAAATTGAATTTCCCAATACAATCTGATCGTGTTGATAACAATTTTGCAGGTTTTGTTGGGATTGACAAAGGTTGTGATGGCTATTGAAGTATTGATGCATTCGTTATTAATAGCTTAATTGCATTTATTAAAAGATAAATACTTCGTTTTCATCGTCAAAATTAAGTATGTTCACTTATCTTATTTGTCAGTTCATTAAAAGTAGGGCAAAGTGTGCTCTAGTACATTTGGGAGACTCTAAGTGTGTGCAAATACAATCGATTAATAAATTGTGAGGCGGTACAATACTTAAGGAGGCAATGACTAATTTGCCCTTAAATTTCCTTCTCTCTCTCCAATCTAATCAACCTGCAAATCACACTATCCCTTTAACTCCCATCTTCTCTCTCTCATTTAATTCCTCTCCCTTTTCTCTTTCTCATTTATTTCCTCTCTCTTCACTCTCAAATTGGAGTGGACGTTCGACACCCCTCCCCATTTTCCGGCGGCCTCCAACGATGTCGGCGACACGGGTGGTGGGTTCCCGGCCTCCATCTTCCTCGGCCCGCTCCCGGCTTCGACTACTAAGGTTTGTTCGAAACCCTCCTCCCTCCACGCCGCTGCTGCTACTCTCTCACCACCGCCTCCGTTTGAAGGCCGCCGCCGCCCCTCTGTTTGAAGAATAAAGATGTTCGTGCCTCCTCCTCCTCCAATTTTTTCCTCTGATTTTTTTCATTTTAAGTTAGTTTTTGAATTTTCTGTATTTTTTTAATTTTCTGGTTCTTATTCCTCCGATTTGCTGGGTCCTTTAAATTTTCAGATTTTTTTATGTCCTTGATTTTTTATGTTTTTCCTTATTATATTTCTTGATGAGTTTATAATGTGAAATTTGTAAAAAAATTTGAAGCAAAAGACATGTCTTTTTGGTGTGGAAGTTTGAGATCTTTGAATTTTTTATGGTGTTAAGAGGGTTTTTTATGACCACGAAGGATGATGACCACGAATATAACATTACCTTGAAGGATGATGACCACGAAGAAGACTATGGTGACGATAAAGGCCAAAAGATGACTTTTGAGTGAAGGCGCCTTCTGCCTTTTCATCTTATTAAAGGTCCTAATTCTTATATGGCCTGAAAGCGGCCCTTCACAACGACGCCGGAGATCCACATCTCGCCCTGTTGCCGACAATTTCTCAGGCGGCGGCCGCCGCCCAGTATATTAGGCTAGTCATTGGGCCTGGTAATGGGCATGGACTAGTGTTTCCCAATTTTTCAATCACTACCCCACAACTTTCATCAATACACCCCCTCAATTACCATTTGGATATACATGTATTTTTTATCTGCATTAATTCAAATTTTACTTGAATTTTTTTTATTCATTTTTTTTCAAAATTTTTTTTTATTAAATTTTAACTTTGACTTGTCAAATCATATTTTATTAAATTTTATTAATTCAATTTCTTTATTAAGATTTTAATTAATTGAAATTATATATATTGAATTTTTCTATCAACTTAACTCAAACTTTTTTATTAAATTTTATTAATTTAATCTTCTTTATTAAGATTTTATATTCAGATTTTAATTAATAGTAATTATATATATATTGTACAACGATAAGTATATTGAACACTTACATCAATAAGTATATTGAACATTTACATAATAATTGTACATCGATAAGTATATTGAATATTTACATAATTGTTGAACATCGATAAGTATATTGAACATTTTGTGTTCAAATTAGATTTATTCAATTTTTTTATTTATATTTTGACTCTAAATTTTTATTTTAAAATTATTATTCAGATTTTTTAAAATTTTTAATTCACACAATTTTTTTAAATCAGAATTTACTTGATTATTCAGAATTATTTTTCAAAAATTACGTCAAATTTTAAATTCAAAATTTTTAATTTTTAATTATATATTAATTAATTAGTAGTATAATATACTTTTCTATCAACTTTTCTTCAAATTTTTTTATTAAACTTTATTAATTCAATTTTCTTTTAACTGAATATCGACATACATATTAAATATTGAACACCGAATATCTATATATATTGAATATAATTAAATATTGAACATCAACATAAAACTATATCGACATCAAACATCAACATAACACTGAACATCAAGAAGCACTATTATACATTAAGTTATAAATTAAAAAAGTTAGGGAAACAGAAGGACTGAGAGGAATCTTTAGAGTAAAATTTTGGGTTTCTTGAAGAGCTTCTAATCATCAAGTATTTAAGACCTTTTATTTCTGCATCTTGTCCCTTCTCATCACCTTAAAAGTTTTAATAAAAATTTCTTGTTTCTTATCACCAAAAAAAAAAAAATCATAACTACAACATTTATTTAGCCACTTTACATTAACTTTGTAGTCTAAAGAATAGTTGGAGCATGAATTTTGAAACTGCATATATCTCAAAAAAGCGAACACATGGACAACATAAATCCACAAGACCTGTAACAAAAAAATAGTATTCAAAGTTTTCCTCTCACCTCCAAGTCTCCAATAGCCTGATCAGTAACTTCACCATTGGGAAACTTTTCAAACAGAAATTCAATTAGCATGCCAAACTGGGAACAGAACAAAAAACATTAGTGTGCATGCAGAATTGTAAAGAAAAATCATATTGAGATTCGGAAAATACAATTTAATAATAAGAAAACCAGATTAGCATTGGAGGCACGTAAGGAAGTTGGTCATATTCCAGTATCAAGCATAAGTGACGAACAAAAAAATATCGGCGTTGAAGTTTGTATGAGTTTTCCCACGGGAAATGAAAATCAAGAGAAATTGAGATGTCACGTTCATTATTTTCATGAACTTAAACAGTTAAACGAGGCATTAAAATAGAGAATTGCTTCAATAACATTCTTTTTTAAACTTACGATGCATAAAAGAACTCAAACAATTACACAAAAAATGGGAGATCCACTTACCTCGCAACACTTTGGTGGCGTATGCATTCCCTCAACATTGCACCATAGTGTAATGCCAGATCACTATCATCATAACTAGTCCCCAGTAACAAAGTAAATAAAATTCAATTAATTACAAGTGCAACCATATTATTATTAACTAATTTAACAAAAGATGAATAATGGAAGAAAATTGCCACGACTCCTCTCCGGACTCTCAAAGAAAGATGCACAATTGACCAAAACATAAGTATCAAATCAAAAGGTCTAATAATAATAAGCATATGTCCTTTATCTTTTCAGCCATGTTTGAAAGTTTAACATTTATCAGAGTTTTCTTACGCATGTGCATAAAGTAATGACAGATATCACAAGAATAGAACATGAGCAGCCCTCATATCAATACATCTTGAAGTTGAATACATTGGGTCCAGCTAAGGTTATACATCAGCCACAATTTTTTTTTTGGTATAATGATATACAACGAGTTTTTGCAAACACAAAGCTTTATTCCTCAGTAAACAAGGAAATATACTACAGGTAAAGAAGGTGATAACAAAAGACTTGAGACTATCATAAAAAAATCCATAATTGTATTACCACTGGCCTTTGAAAACTCCAGCATCACAAATTTCAAGATTCACTAAAATAACAAGATATCAACAAGGAGAGTGTATTACTGCTAACAACAACTAAAATCATTCCCCCTATTTAATTTGAAATTCTTATCATTCAAAAATAAGAAATTAACAATCTCTGGTATTTCATAATAACCTGATCGCAAGTACCAATACCAATTAAGCATGAAACTTAAATGAGCCATTTCTTTAAACTACTGCAAATCGTTTCATGAAACTCTTACCCTTTTAATAAGATATCCATGAGATCTATGTTTTTTTCCAAGTAATCACATGCAATCAACTTTGATTGAACCTGTTGCCTCTGCAGATTTGCAACAACCTGTGTAGCATCTCCCAAGGGTCTGCAATAAATCAAGAAAACACTTCCAAAAAAAACCACAAATCTGATTCAAAAATTACAGAAACAAAACAACAATCAGATCTCAAAACGCCATTGATGAGAGGGTTTACAGATTTCTTCATCCACCCAAGAACGAGGTCGAAATACCTGTTTTACACATCGATATAAACAATTTTCGTCATCGATATACACATCCACCCAGGAACAGGTATTTCGTCATCAATATACACATCCACCCAGGAACACAATTTTACCTAAGAATAAACAAAAAGAAGAGTAACTAAAACAAAAACCCCAAATCAGAAGGTGAATTTTAACAATATTTTCTAAAGAAAAGAAAGTAGATGGATTTTTAGGGAGAGGCACCAAAATAAAAATTTACCGAGTCAACTCAGTGTGTCAACACCACCCACAAAACCCTAGATCTACGCCGCCACCACGCGGTCGTAGAAGACGAGCCCCTTGACGGAGCATTCAGGCTCTGCAACGGCGTGGAGGAGGGTTTCGAACAAATCTTAGTAGACGAAGCCACATCGCTATGGTCGCCGCTGTTAGAAGACGAAGTCGGGAGCGGGCCGAGGAAGATGGAGACCGTGAACCCACCACTCGTGTCGCCGTCGTCGTTGGAGGGCCGCCGAAAATGGAGAGGGGTGTTGAACGACCACTCCAATTTCTGGGAGGGGAGAGGAGAGAGGAAATTAATGAGAGAGAGAAGAGGGAGAAACAAATGAAAAGGGGCGAAAGTTGGGAAGAAGGGCCAAGAATGGACACCTCGATTCGACAGAATTGCAGGGGATATGAAAGGGGGCGGAAGAAACGAAACTAAAAAACCTATTAACAAATAAGGGGTATAATGGACCATTCATCTGAAAAATTGTATTACCAAGTGGAATTTTTTTTTTTAAAAAGGCGGATGTATCCCCACCCACTTAAGGGGTAGATTTTGTACTTGGTGGTTAATAATCTCTTAAAAGTATGTGCATTTCTTTTATTGAAATGTCATTTTATTTTCATCCTCCAATCAATATTTAATTATTCAAATTGTCATTCAACTTTATTCACATAAATCATTTTATTATAAATGGGTCAACAATATTCCACAATACACTTGCTTTATTTTTAAAGTTCGCCCTTCTTTATTTACTTAATTTATCTAAATTATCTATTTTTATTTTTTTAATTTATGTTTAAAAGCATGAACATATTTTTAACTACGAAGTTAACGGACTCTTCATCCATGTAATTGTCGATTAGATTTTGCTAACATCCCAAAAATCACACTTACTCTTGGGGTACATGTAATGCAATACATGAGTAGCTTGGATCACTATTCACTAATATGAATGGTTGGTTCAAAATGGTCGAACCTCGTTAACATCCACGAACTTGTACTTATAAAAAAAATATCATGTTAAATGATCAAACCAATCCCATTTAAATATCACAACATTTTTTACAAAACCCTGGAGTAGTCACTAATATAGTGTACCTTAATTTTAACATGAAACCATTATAATGAACATTAAACATTTTCACCTAGAATATTTAATACACAATTAACATTATTCATTTTATTATGGTAACTGAGATCATTAATCATTATCTCAAGTTCAAGAATGCCTTCTTGCAAATAGATTTATGCAGTTAAATTTAAAAAAAAAAAAAAAACACTCTTTAAAAGTACAAATTTTTAATTTGTCAATTAATAAATAACCCTCTAAAAAAGAGTTCATAATCTCAATAATATTAATTTATACTTTATTTCTCTCTACTCGTGAAAGTTAATATTATTTAAATTAATCTATTTCATTGTCTCTCACTTTTTAGAAAATAATACGAGTAGTTTTTTATTCCTCTACATTCAGCCAAAGAATTTGTATTCATGACATTATCTTACATGGGATGAGATTATTATCTAAGACAAGAATTTTGATGTGACATAATCATGAGAAGGTATTGCATTACAACTTTACAAATTTACCCCTATTTATAGTTATAGGTGGAAAAACGCTAAACACTTCTTAGATTAGAGGAAAATATAAGATCTCTAAGGGCATGTTTGTTTTGGGATGGAAAATTCGGATTTGGGATTTCGAAACTACACCCCGTTACACTTTGGAATTTTGATTTAGGATTTCAAAATCTCACCCTATAAAAGTCAACCCTATAAGTACCTATAAACCATCTATAAAACCTATAATCCTATACTATAAAGTTAAATCCTACCCTATGTAAATCCCAAAACAAACACAAAACACAAAAAACATTAGGATTTTGAAATCCACTGAATTTTGAAATCCGGATTTCAAAATCCTCAAAATCCCAAAACAAACATGCCCTAAGGTTAGAAGAGGTACCTATGTGATCTCCGGCCTCTAACCTTGACCTGAACTCGTCATTTTTTTAAGAGGGATTTTTCATCTCTCCTCTGATATGCTTAAGGAGAAATGGTTGATTTATGAACTCGTATATTCACCCGAGAGCATCATATTTTTTGATTGGCTAGAAGAGACCACACAATCACAAAGTCTAAAGAATATCACTTATAAAACTTGTGAACTGTATGGAAGATAATTCGAATGTGTAAATATTGTACCATGACGTGGCTTATTCAGCCATATATCCTAGAGGAGAAAAGTCATGCATACAACCATACCCTTTAGAAACAAAGGTATAAAGTCTCTCCCTATGCAAGTCCGCCGGCCCCAAAGATCATGGCATCCATGGTCCGTCTCTCAACCGTGAGTTGAACTTGGTCACATTAAATTTGTATTTAAACAACAAAAAGTTCAAGCCTTCAGGTTATGGGGTGAAAAAATATTGAATGGGGAATCTAGTTTCAGATTTTTTAAAAAAAAAATGGTGTTAACCCTTCCTTCTTCTCTTTTGCCTTTTAAGGGGAAAAAAACCTCAGTGTTCTTTCATTAATGATTATTTAAAAAACTCTCTACTGATGATTTGCATGAAAAACATATGTGGACACTACTAAAACAATTCGATTTTTTGTGTCATTTTTCATATTTTATTTTGTGCTCTATTTTTTAAATTATTAACACTTTATATTTCTATGTTTCACCTTTTATTTTGTAATTATATCATATGAAAAAAAATCAACAACTTAATTATGCTAACGTGACAATTAAAAAATCGTTGGAAATTTTAAAAAAAAAATTAGGCACTAATTTTACTATTGTTTCCATTAATCAACCATTATATTTATTTATTTTGCTGATTTTAGGCACTGCCACCTCAGCATATGTCATACGATAAAATTTAACAATTTGGAAGGTCTAATATTAAAAACTTGTAGAAGATTGTAAAAACTTGAAGTTGAATTTCCCAATACAACCTCATCATGTTGATAACATTAACACTTTTATATTATACTTCCTCAGTTTAATAAGTGATTTTTTTTTTTTTTTGTATAAATGACGTTTTAACATTTTTTATACCGTTTATTTCAATTACCCATCTCTTTAACTTAAAAAAATAATATGATTAAGACCTCTTTTATAATTAAGGTTATACTGTACTTGTTAATATATACTCTTTCTTAATGTCAACAAATTTCATAAAAAACTTTACTTTTAAAAGTGAGGGAGTAAGTATCATGTATAATTTTAATTCAAGAGATAAAAACTCTTATAAATAAAGATCTAAATAACAAAAACAGTCTACATATATAGTTTAAAAAAAAAATTAAAATACAAGGGGGCGTCAATGCCCTTTAAACCCAGCTATAAGCTGGTTCCTTCGACACATTCCTCTCTTCCATTACATCTCGAACACCTCTCACGTCATCCCATCTATCCAACGACGAATACATATTGGCAAGAAGCGAATAAGGCGCGGAATTACCCGCATCCAGACGAAGAAGCTCATCCGCAGCTCGTCTTCCTAACTCCACATTCCCATGAACCCTACAACAACTCAACAACACCTCCCAAATAATCGCATCATCTTTAAATGGCATCTCGTCTATAATTTCTTCAACTTCATCAAACCGACCAGCTCGTCCCAGCGAATCAATTACACATGTGTAATGATCACTAACTGCCTCTATCCCATATTCTTGCAGCATTGTACGGAACACTTCTAATCCAGTATCCACTAATCCAGAATGGCTGCAAGCAGTCAAGACAGCTATTAATGTTATAGAATCTGGTTTGCAACTCATGCATCTGAATAAACTAACAGCGTCTTCTCCCCGTCCATTTTGAGCATACCCGTGTATCATCTCGTTCCACGTAACAACATTCTTACAACCCATTTTGTTGAAAAACTGTCTCCCATCGTCCACATTGCCACACTTACAGTACATATCGATTAAAGCTGTTCCTACATAAACATCGTCTTCATGTCCATCTTTAACTACCAAACCATGAATCTGCCTCCCTTGAGACAGAGACGCTAGAGATGAACAACAATTCAGTATAGTAGCGTAAGAGGATTCACTCGGCAACATCCCTTTACTTAACATTTGCTGAAAGAAAGCAAAAGCTTCGGTGTTTAACGAATTAAGGCATAAACCAGCTAACATTGAATTCCAGCAGACTATATCATATTGAGGTATCATTTCAAAAATATATTTTGCCAATCCTATTTTACCACATTTTGAGTACACACCTATCAATCCACTGGCAACATACAAGTCAGTAGAAAGCTCAGCTTTCAATATCGAAGCATGGATTTGCTTTCCACCCTCCAAAAGCCCTACAGCCGCACAAGAACTGAGAACTACAGCAAAAGTAGTTCGATCAGGTCTCACCTTTCTGAATTGCATCTCTCTGAAAAGCATCACTGATTCTCCGTGGTGCTCGTTCTGTGAATAGCCAGATAGTATAGCATTCCACGAGGTCAAACTTGGTAATTCCATAGCATTAAATAAACGAAGCCCAGTTTCAAGATCACCACTCCTCAAACAGGCAGTAAGCATATTGACACAAGTGATCTCATCAGGCTCAAATCCACAGCTCTGCATTCTCTCCATACACTCCATTGCCCTTTGCAAATGATACTGCTTTCCATAACCAGATATCATAACATTCCACGAAACAACACTTACTTCAGACATACTGTTGAACAACGTTTCAGCACAGTCCAGGTACCCATGTTTAGCATACATATCGAGTAATGAATTGTTTACATGCAGGTTTTTGTCGAACCCTAGTTTAATAAGAAGTCCGTGTATTTGTTTGCCATGCATCTTATACCTCTTCTCATTGCCATCATCTACATCAAACACACATTTGGAACAAACATTCAGTACGCTTGACAACGAAACACAGTCTATGATCCTCTCTCTATGCATCAACTTAAACATGTTAAATGCTTCATTCGTTCGATTAGCTTCCACCAACCCCTCCATCATCGCAGTAAACGACACCTCATTATGCTCCGGCAAGTCCTTAAAAACCATTATCGCGTCTTCAATACACTCACACTTCATGTACATACCCAACAACGCATTCCCAACATACATATTGCCACAAAGCCCGATCTTGTTAGCAACGGCATGGCACTCCCTGCCACACTGCACATTACCTAAAGCCCCACAAGCACTCAAAACACTAGCCAGAGTAAAGTGGGTCGGCACAAAACCACTCGACCTCATCAAGTAATAACTCTCCAAGGCCTTCTCTTTAAGCCCATTTCGTGACAACATACTAATGATCAAATTCCAAGAAACGGAGTTCCTCTCGGGAATTTGATCAAACACTTGAAACGCATTATGCACATCATTTAATTTGCAGTAAGAATCTAAAACAGCGTGGTAGGAGAAAATGTTTCTTAGAGGCATTTGGTCGAACAAGCGGCGGGCAGCGGTTGTGTGGCCGCATTTTGAGTAAAGCTCAATCAAACGGTTTACAAGAAAAGTGTCGGAGAGTTTGTTTTTACGATATAGATGAGCTTGAATGAGTTTTCCTGCCTTGTAAGCTTTATGATCTACGCAAATTTGTAGTAAATTCGTTAACGAAGATGAAGCTGCATTCCTGCTTTGCATTTCTGTTGGCTCTTATTTCCAAATGCACTATTCTCGTCTAACACAATGGGTCACAACTGGGCTTAGGGAAAGTTATTGGGCCTTGGCCCAATAGCTTTATGGGCCTCGTAAAATTCTCTCCTTTTCTGTGAGTTTTGGCTCGTTACATGTACAATTCAAAAATGACGTAATCAGAATGTACAACCATCTATTGCTCAAAACCCCAGTCCACATTATTCTCCACAATCATCCATCGGTGCCGCACTCTCACTTCAACTATTCAAAACTGTTGGGAGTTGGTGTGAATCCGCTGAAGAGTCTCCAGATGGACGGCGGCGGGGTGGATTCCGACGGCCGTGAGTTCAGGAGCGCGGAAGAGATGTGGCGGGAAGAGGTGGGGGACAGCGACCCCCTCAAAAAATCACAGTGGTACTCCCAGGGCGTCGGCTATTGGCAGGTATATGTGTTATGTGTATACGATACGATCCTTGTTATGAATTGTTTTTTTAGAAAATTCACACGCCTAGTTTTTACGTTTGGGAAGAGAAGGGCGTAGAGGCGACGGTGGATGGAGTGCTTGGAGGATATGGACATGTGAATAAACCTGATATAGAGGGCAGTGAAGCGTTTTTGAATTCCGTTTTAGCTGAAAAATTTCCTGATGCTGCTTCTAGAGGAAGGCGTCTTGTTGCTCTTGGTATTATTTCCTTCTTTCAAAATGTTAAAAAATGATTAAATTGTAGCCTTAGTTTAGGTAATTATTCTCGGTTTATTTTCCTCTCAATTTATGCAGCTAGAAAGTAGCATTGAAATATGTTCTGCTATACACTGACCAAATAATTTGAATGCTCTAAGGTTGTCCTTTGAATATTTATTCGAGATCGTTTTAGAGTCGTGCTTAGGGAGTTGATGTTCTCTACGATACCTGCAGATTGTGGCTCAGGGATAGGTAGGGTCACCAAGAACCTTCTCATAAGATATTTCAATGAGGTAATCTGTTTATGCTTGCAATCTGTATCTTTTTTCAATATGTATAATTATTAGTTCTATCTATGGCAAATTTACTTTTTTGTTTACTTGTTTTATCCTGCTTTTCTCAATTATTTTTTGATGCAACACATACTTTGTTGTCCTCAGGGAACTCATTTTGCTTTACTTTTTATTAGCAATAGCAAACTATCGATGCCTTTTGCCTTTATCTAATGATGATATCTGATCCCTTAGAATGTTATTCAGCTCTAGATTTATTCATTTTTATGCTTGTTTCAATCCAGGTTGACCTTCTCGAGCCTGTTTCTCATTTTCTAGATACTGCTCGCAGAAATTTAGCCCCAGAAAATCTAATGGTCTCTGAGGATTATAAGGCCGTCAACTTTTTTTGCGTTCCTCTCCAGGTAAAGTATGCCCTATATCATAGAATTTATGTTTTACTTTTATTTTCTTTTTACTCAATTGTGTAGTTGGCTTCATTTTGAAAAAAGAAATCCATTGAGGCCAAACATTAAATCACAGTTGAATGCTATGGCTACAGAATATGTTTGCTTGCTGCAGTTGGAAATCTAAATATTGTATAGTTGACTGTCAAACACTCGAAAGATTAGCAGTTCTAATGTTCTATAGTCCACATTATACAGTTAACTCCCAAATCTTCTGTTATGTACATGTTTTTTTCTTTTTTAGTTTTTTGTATTTCACCTCTAAAGTCTCATCAAACATGCTGTAGTACAATAGTTGGAAGCATTTAATAACCTGATAGCAAAATGCATTTCCTAAGTTGCATCTGGGCTATTAAAGTTGGAAAATGCTATGCCTATTTTCTCTCCTTGTGGTGTGAATCCTTTGTTATGCTCTACAGAGAATAGCTTCAGACATAATGTCTTTTCAATGTTGCATAGCTTATATGTAATTTAGATATACACTCTATTTTCTTTTTCTTTTTTCTATTAATAACCATTCCCTCGTTCAGAGCCGAGGTCTTCGTAAGCTTTATAACCAAGTCTATCTTTTTGAGTGCATACAATGAATAAACTGTTTTTTTTTTTTTTCTGAATTATTTGCATGCCTTATTATAGGAATTTACTCCTGAGGCTGAAAGGTATGATATTATATGGATTCAGTGGTGTATCGGACATCTTTCAGATGATGACTTTGTGTCATTCTTCAATAGAGCAAAGGTAAATAGACCGTTCGAATTTGGTATCTGTTATGGAATATAGTTCTAACTACTGCCTTTATTAATTTATTATTGAATACTAAATATCTTTGCAGTTCCAAATTACAGTATGTTATACTCATTCTTACTCACTGGGTAATCAGATTTAGTGTTTCCTGTTTTCGTTGAATTTTCGTAGTAGCATTGGCTTTTAACTGGTGTGGTTCCTATGCATGTTGCACACAATTATCATTTAAATGTTCATATGTATGATGCAGAATTGCTTTAGACCATGTATGCAGAGTACTTTTGGCACTATTATGGTGCAAAGATTAGCATTTGAACTATTTTCAAAATTATTTATTTCTATCAACTCTCGATATTAAATATATAGTGTAGAAACCATGATCAGATTTTTTTGTCAAGTTTTTGTTTATGGCATAAATTTCTTTTCAGTCAATTATTGCAGATTATATCAATTTCTTTTGAGCATTGCATGATGTATATTATAATGCTAGCTTCTATTCTACATCTTCCAGGGTGGACTCAAACCGGGTGGACTATTTATTTTGAAGGAGAATATTGCAAGAAGTGGTAATGATTTTAGTATTCCTTTGCCTGCTTCTTAAATTATAAACCTCTGGTTATATTTACTTCTCCTTAATTTAGTTTTTCACTTGCTCTCGTTTGTATAGAGTGTATCTAAAGCCGATTCCTGGTCTTCAGGTTTTGTGTTGGATCAAGTGGACAAGAGCGTTACCAGATCAGACTTGTACTTCAAGCAGCTCATCAACAAATGTGGACTGCATATTTACAAAATGAAGGTATACTTTGAATGCTTTCTGTTGGGGTTAATTGCATGAAACCCCCTCGTGGTTTGGAAATTGCACGAAACCCCCTTGTGGTTTATTAAGTAAAGTGAATTCCCCCTTTCTCCAATTTCCAAACTAGGAGGGTATTTTGTGCAGCATTTCCAAACCCCAAGGGGTTTCGTGCAATTAACCCCTTTGTCTTAATCTTTTTTTTGGATACAGTAGCAACAATTCATCACCTCAACGTAAAGATGGCTATATGCCAGGTTTGGGCATTCAACCCTTCACAAACTCCCTGGAAACACTTGAACCAATATCAAATAGCAACATATATTGACTAATAAACGAATAGCTGAGATTGAGTTCAAATCTATGACAATAAAAGGTAGATCAAATAAAAGAAAAAAATCTAGGATCACAAGCTCACATGCCAGAGCCAGAGTTCAAACCTATCATGGGTTCCATATTAAAGGCAAAACTAACAATATATGATTTGATGGAGTTTTATTTATTTTTAAACAGTATTTTACCTCACGTTTCTATCAAGTGATTTAATGGCAAGAAATAGTGGAAGTGCTAATAATTAATCTTTGAAAGTATTTTATGGGGAATAATTTAGAAAAATATTCATGAATGTCAACGTGTTAGCCTCAAAATTGATTAATTGGTGCAAACAGCGTTACTCAAATACTGAAATACGTTCCCCTTTGTCTATACCAATTAAATTTGAGAATTGTCTTTAATTTTATTTATTTTTAAATAAGAGGAATCATAAATTGAATGGAATATGACCCTTTTAAATATTTTTTGGCTACTTTTGAGGGAAATCGCCAATTGAATTGAGGGTCCCCCTTTTTTTTTTGTATTCAATTAAGTCAAAATACTGTTTAAAAATAAATAAGACTAGTGTTTTTGGTTATACCATCAGTGCCAATTTTTATGGGAAGTGGGACGAGATTTGCTACCAATTCTGTTTCAGATCTTTATTCGTGATTATCTTAAATTAATACTATTAATTAAATAATTATGGTGATGTGTGAAATGCCCCATTATCTTTTTAAACGCCCAAAACAAATGTTGATTTTTTCCTTGTATAACTAAATAGGTTGTTTCATTTCTTCCTCTTAAATTAATTGAAGTTGTTTGATGATCAGGATCAAAGAGGGTTCCCAGATGAATTATTTGCTGTAAAGATATATGCCCTGACCACTGATATCCCAAAGAAGGCTAAAAATTCGAGATCTAAGAAGCACATCAATAGGCCTGCCATCATCAAATGATTGTAGATGATATTCGTTTTTCTTGTATTATTTACATGTTTCACTAAGAATTTTTATTATTTTCAGCTCAATTTTAGTTTTTTTTAAAATCAATTTAACATGAATAAGTTAGGTACCAATTCATGTGACGATAATTTGAGATTTTGTTTAATATATTTGCTGAAGCATTGAAATTGATGTTATTATTCCAAATAGTTATACAAAACGGAGAAAATATAGAAAAATAAAATAGCTGGAAGTGGTAAAACTGGTAACAGATCCTCCTACAAATGCTCCTACGAAATGACTTTCTTAACTTCTTTGACTCAGTGATAATCTACTTGATCTAAAAGTTGGTTGGAAATATTTTCGCAAAATAATTATTTAATATACTAATTAAGTTTTTAGATGAGTATTTGGGTCAGGCAAGAACTTGCTAATACAAAAAACTTTTCTAAAATAAAATTAATCTGGAAACACAGGGGCTAGTGTAGAACTGTAGATTAGTGAAATTAAAACGGCCCTTGTTTCAATTTCATACATTTCATTGGGGTTTTATGGTGGATAGACCTGTTATTCAAGCCAATTAATTAATGACTTAAAAATTGAGTTTGCAAACAAGTTGTATGCTCTAACGAGCAACTTCAAATTTATAAATCGAGCAACTTCAAATTTATAAATCGAGTATTTTACGAGTTTGAGCTCGCCTCATTTATCAATATAAACAAACTAGAGTTATAATACTAGTGGTAATCTTTTCCCTTTTTTTTTTTTTCAATTGAATTTTGTTGTGAAATTAAGACGGTACTCCGTATTAAATAGTGCATTAACTCTATATCTGGCATTGCGGTTTTAAGATTTTAACTTATAGAAGAGTAAATAAGCAATGAATATCAATCGAGATTAATCAAAAAAAAAAAAAGTAAATTGCTCATTCATAAATCATGTCAAAATCAGGAAGGAGAAAAAAAATTACATTCTCTTTCCCCTAATCTAACCTCGTAATGTCATCATGATATTATCTAAGAATTACTACAACGAAACAACTCAAGGCAGCAGCAAGTCATTGCCTAACTTAACGTCAGAAAATTAATCAGAACTAAATTAAATACTCAATGTTAAACAACACTAACACTAAATCAGTGCTCTTTCTTCAGAAAACTTGAATTCAACTCCTCATTTTCATGGCGAACAAAATTCTGAGGAACCAAACAGTTCTCACTCGATGAAAGCTTTTCTTGAATCAATGGAGAGTCAACAAGAAGCTGGAATTCTTCTGAGCATTCCACTGCATTTTCCTACAAAAAATATTAATTAATTAATTCAGGTTAGTCCGTCTTTGAAAGAAACGAAGGTTTATTACCTGAATGAATCCGAGAAGGGAAACTTGAGCCTGCAAGAACTTGATATATTTGTAAGCAGATTGAAGCATTTCAGCAGTGTTCATCTTGTGTCCACCTGGCACCAGCTTCCCGAGCTCCTGAGTCTTCTCGGTTATCTTGCGCCGCCTCTGCCTCGCTGCGATGCTCTGCGCCGAGACGCCCCCAGCCTTGTAGGGCAGGGGAGCAGGGAATTCAGGCAGGGCGATTTCGGAGAGAGGATAATCTTGAAGAAAACAGGGGCTCGGATTGGAGAAAACAGGGAAGTTGAATTGGTCGAATTCGTAAGTAGGCTTGTGGCGTTTTGGGTAATGGAAAGGCTCCTCCTCCTCCTCCACCGCCAAGTTTTGTGTTGCAATGGAGTTAAAGTTAAGGGTGTCGTATGAAGAGTTGGGATTGTCTGGGAGGAAAATGTCGTTGGATTCAAAGAAGTAGTCGTAATTCCACGTGACAGAGTCTGATTGGTCGTAGTATGCATAGTCGGGGTCCCAGTTGGAGTAGTAGCTCAACGCCATTGATGATGGAATGAATACCTATATGAATGAACAAACAAACAAATGAATTAGTAGTAGTAGAAATGGAGGGAGAATTAAATTAAAAGAAGAGAAATAAACCTGAGGAATTGAAGATTCTTCTAGTACTAGTGATGAATCTTGAATATGAGTAGACCTCAACAAAAATAGTATGAGAGAGAGGGACGTGGTTATGGAGGTTATAGGAGATAATATGGTCTTTATAACTGGCAATTAACTGCCTCCTAATTATTAGGAACCAGGTATAGTTAATGGGTAATTAGGGTTACTAATTATATAACAACCGTTACTTCACCATCACGCATTTTCTTTTTCTTTATTATTATTATATTATTTTCTCTATTTTAGCTTCTTAAAATTTTATTTTCTTTTTTTAAGGAAAATTCTGCTGTATTCCTAATATTCAGTAGCTGATTAGTAAATGATGGGAATTTTTTTAATATCCCACTTCTTGTAACAAATTTCGAATAAAAATTTAGTGATATTTAGTTCACTTCAGGTGAGGATTAGCCTAAATTAATGTGTAACGGTTAGGTTTAATTTCTTATCTATCTTGAAATTATTATATTCACTTGTGTAATTATTCAATTGATTGCACCCATTCTTTAATAACAAAACAGTTGCAAACATTCCACAAAATCATTCTTTATAGGCGATTAGTATGAACGTGTACCTCTGTTTCATAGAATTTTTTGAAGCTCACGATGTTTGTCATTTTATCTATTTTTTTACATTTCTTTCTAAATTATTTATATATATTTCTATAATTTTCTCATTTTAATTAAATTTTTTTTATCCTATCTTTTCTCCTTCTCTTCCGTGATAATAGGATCTCTTTTTCTCTCATGATAGTGGGGTAAGTTGATAATTTTTTTTTTTGTCTTATTAATTAAAAGGTAAATTTGTAAAAACAAAAAAAAAATCCCTTAATTTTAGAATTCCTCCGTTCTATCGTGCATTTCTCACTTATTTCTACTTCATTTTATACTTTCAAGAGAAGTTTATGATAGAGAAAAAAGAAACATTGACCGAATAATTACATTATGATACTCCATGTCTCTAAACATGTATTCCTGTACTATTTGATTAGCTCAGTCACTTTTGTTATAAACATTATCAATATAGGTCAAAAGAGCCTCTAAAAGTATGTATTCTTGTATGTCACTTTGTACTGTTTATAATTTAAATTCTGTAGTGTGAAAAAATAATCTAAAGACCATAAACACACAAACCAAAATACATACTAAATGAATGAGATAAAACAACCAAACTAACCCTAAAAACAATCAAGGATTAACCGTTTTCTGCTAATTATACGATCAATACTTTACGCAGCCTAGATTCTTGTTCTGTCCTGAGAAACCCTAAAAGCAGTTCAAATATTTCCTGATCAAGTATTAATTACAAGTTTAAAATCAACATCTTACAAGTTAATAATCATCTCTATGATGCTCAAGTTAATGGCCTCTGCATACATGGGATGTTCTACGATCCGATGTTTTCGTAGACAAGGTGTTCGACAAAATGTCGCAGACACGATCCCAGCTTGGTTGTTTCCTGATCGATGAATCTGTGCAGATTAATCCCAATTCAATTATCTCCGACGCCTCAGAAACAATCTCCACCCTTTTCTTCATCCTTGTATCAATCAAATTCTCCACGTTTTCAGGGTAATTCAATCTCACCCACTTTCTAAATCCCATTTCTTTCTTCTCAAACTCTTTATTCGTCACCATCTCCAATAAAAACATTCCAAACCTGTAAATTCCTGTAGATTTCGATGCTCTTTAGCAAGTTTTAAGACGGATAAAGTATGAGACATTAATTCTTGATTATTGGACTTACTCTTTGTACTGCTGTGATGCTCTGGATCATCAAGTTTGAATCTTGTTATCAATGGCTCTCCATCTTCAGACAGCATTATGTTTCTTGTTTTAAGATTGTACCTAACATCTGGCCATTCTTGTTGCAGGTAAGAAATCCCAGCTGCAATTCCTAATATAGCCTTCACCCTCTGCTTCCATGGTGGAACACAATTTACAAGCCATCTTTCAATGCTTTGTTCTGCATCTATCCAATCAGTAACAATGGCTTTCAGCCTGCGGCTATTACACCACCCTAGTACAGTAACTATGTTTCTATGGTGTAGTTGAACTAAAACCTTCGAATGTTGCTCGAATCGTCTTTGTTTCCGTCTCGACATTTCGTCCATATACACCTCAATTGTTACCAAACTTCCATCTCTCAGAACTCCTCTGTACAAACTAGCTCCACCGCTTTTTCCCACCAAATTTCGATTCGAAAATCCATCCGTTGCTTCCTTAAAGATTGAAGGTCTAAACTTGTGATATCTTGTCCTAAAAAAACAGAACCATCCCAAGAAAACCACCATTGATATCACACAAACCGGGAAACCAACAAAAAAGACCACAGCTTTGATCCTAAGCTCTCTGTGGTTCGGAAGAATACCCGAATGAACGAAGCTCGACGAGTTAAAACGTTCGAAGAAGTGCGTCTCCGAGATTCTACACTCGGAGAAGTGATTATAAGAAAGATTAAGATATGTTAGATTGGTAAGAAGGGAAAAATTCTGCACAGGGAAATCACCAGATAAATTATTATGGCTTAAATCAAGTGACTGTAATTGAGAACAGTAAAAAATCTCAGCTGGGAAATTACCCTTCAAAGAATTGTTGGATAGGTGAATGGAAAGTATTGTTATGGGGCAGAATTTCCAGAAAAATGAGAATGAGAGATAAAGTGGGGCTATTTTAGGATTGGAATGGAGATCTATTTTGGGAAAGGATTCGACGCAGTTGGGATTCTTGGAAATGTTGCATAAATGGCTTGCAACAATTGTGAACTTGAAGATTTGGACAAGATCAAAGGGTGTGGCATTGCAGTATCTGAGAGAAGGGTTGTTGATGCAATTGTTTGTGATTGTGGAGTTGAAATCAGGGGGTGGTTGCAACTTGTCAAGATCTTCAATCACTGTTGCTGTAAATATTACAGGAAATGAGATCATTGCAGTAAAAAAATGGAGGAGATGATTTGCAGAGATGATGAATGCCATTCTGAATATTAATTTGCAGAATACACTGACGATTACAGGCTTCTTTTTTTCTTTTTTTTTTTGGTTGTTGTTTGAATGTGAAGACAAATCAAATTTCGCAGACGGTTGAAGGCAGTTTTACAGCAGTTGTGGGTAAAATTAAGGCAACTTACAACTAGGTACATTCGAAAAATGTATAGCAATTAGCAACTAGGTACTACCTTCAAAAACAAACTTACAACTAGGTAAATGGGGACATGAAATGACCAATTTAACCCTTAGTTTACAACTTTTAAATAGGGCTGGCAAATCGTGTTATCGTGTCGTGTTTCGTGTCGACACGATAGTGACACGACACGATAAGGCCAAACACGAACACGACACGATAAGGATCTGTGTTGACACGACACGAACACGATAATTTTCGTGTCGACACGACACGATAACAACACGATAATTTTCGTGTCGACGAGACACGACACGATAACGACACGTAACACGATAACAACACGATAAGAAAATAAATCAATTTAAAATTGTATTAAATATATAAAAAATAATATATTTATATAAATATAAAAAATTATCGTGTCATTATCGTGTTATTATCATACGTGTCATTATCGTGTCGTGTCATATCAGGTAAATAACAGGTTAATGGGTTACCTGTTAATTTTATCGTGCTTAACGTGTTGACACGAACCCGACATAACGACACGAACCCGATAAGGTCAACACTAACCCGCAATTTTCGTGTCGGATTCGTATCGTATTATCGTGTCGTGTCGAAAATTGTCACCCTGCTTTTAAATAATAGCAGTGGGCTCTTCAACACATTAATTTATTTATTTTCATAAATGTATTCAATTTGAATTTATTAATTCACGATTGATGTCTTTGAATTTATTTATTATTTTTTATTAAATAAAAAAAAATGTAGGAGTGTGTTTTCATTAATATTTTCTATATATTCAAATTTATTTATTATTTTTTATTAAACAAAAAAATTGTAGGGATGTGTTTTCTTTAATATTTTTCTATATAATTTTTTTTTTCAAGATATTCGTGTTGAACACAATAACTAAAAAGTTGAATACTGAGTGTAAATAAACTCATAATAATATTCTAAAACAGATTAATTATGTATTAATTATATATCAAGAACCCGAAAACAGAGTGCTCCATACCCAAATCTCAAAACTTGGTCAAAATTAAAAGTAAACAGAAAACATATGCTCCTCCTTTTCAACTTAACTTTCATACGGTTCACCTTTTTTAAAAAATATTATAATAAATAAAATTTTGAGATATAATTTTATTAAAAAATAAATAGTTTGGGTGTATGTACCATAAAAATAATAACATTAAATATAATATTTTAGATATTGTATGAGTAAAGTTTCTAAAGGACCGAAAAAGTAGGTATGAAAGTTAAGATGGGATGGAGGGTACTCCCTCTGTCCAGTAAAATTTTGCTCACTCAAATTTTATTTTTAATTCAAATAAGGTCAAAATGGGTGATAAATATACTAAACTGTCCTTCTAATTATTAAATTAGAAAATAATTCTTTAATTAAGTAGTCATCCATTTTTAAAACTAATTCTGTAAATCAAACATTTAATTCTGCGAATTAATGATTCGGGTGGAATTTACATGTTTTAGAGGCACATGTGAAGCATATTTTAATGTGGATTTCATTGATTTATGCATTGATTATGATTGTTTGAGCCAAAATGAGAGAAAGGTTGTGTTTTGTCGATTTTATAGGAAATACGATGGAATTTGGAGCAAAACACAAACCATACTTTACTGGATCAGGAAGAGGAGTGCACGGTTGGATTCGTCTCGAAAAACGGAGTGGATTAGCCAAAAGAATCGAGTCAATCCAACACCCGAGGCGAAAGATATGCACGAAACGAGAAAGGGGTAGAAATCACGCAAGAGCACGGCCGAGCCATTTTCAAGCCAAAACAGGGCCTCGGTCGAGCATTCTTCTCGGAACAGAGCAGCGCGAGACCGACAAGTTGAGGCACCCACATGTCTCGGCCGAGCTAGGAGCACGGCCGAGCTGCTCCAGCACACCATTCGCGCAGCACGATCGAGCTTGGTGCTCGAAACAAGCACCATCGAAACAACGATTTTGAGGACACCATGCACCTCGGCCGAGCTCCCAGCTCGGCCGAGCATCCCATCGCCCCTGCTCCACACGCCTCGGCCGAGACAAGGCCACGGCCGAGCACCCCCGATCCACCATCATCGCCCAGCACGGCCGAGCTGGCAGCTCGGCCGAGCACCTGCAAGTTACAACGCCGTTTTGCACGCATGCAACCCGATATTATTATGATCTCGAGAGAGGATTAGTTATCGGAGAGGGAAGTGAATGATCTTAGGAGCTATTTTAGGCGATGTGACGTTTGTGATGTAGAAATACGAACCTATTGTTGCATGCTCATTTGGATTAGTTGTATCGAGAGATCGATTAATTCTTCTTGTGTGATCACCCTATATGAAGACAACCTTAATGGCCATTTGAACGAGTTGCAATTCATAAACGGATATCTAAGTGTTACAATTGCCTTGGAACCCACCTTCTTTCTTTGAGTTTTCATTCGTTTTACTTTCGTTTTATTGATTCGCATGCTATTTGATTGATTTCTTTACATTACTCTTTATTACTTATTTGTGACAACTTGGTAGGCACATTTAGAGTAATTCACCACCATTCAATTTATCGATCGCGTCTACTTAGAACTCCGTTAACAAACTACATTTTTACGCTATACCTCCCTGTGGGATCGACCTCGTGCTTATCACGCTACGATAGACGTCGTACACTTGCGGTAGTTTATTTTAGTGTTGCATAACACGTGAATCAAGTTTATGGCGCCACTGCCGGGGAGGTTTTATAGCTCTAGAGTGTAGGATAATAGAGTTTTAGTTTAGACATTTTACTTGCTTTCTTTATTTGCAAAAATCCAAAAATATTTGTGTGTTTTACTTTGATTCCACTTGCATTTCTCACTTTCTCTTGAACTTTTGTCTAGACATGGCCTATGATCACCCGAGCTAGGAGAGATCAACAAGTTTTGCTACCTCTAGACCCGGAAATCGAAGCTCGTTGTCGAAGACAAAACGCCGAAAGAAGAAGATTTGATCTAGAAGCCATGAATAGAAGAGAGAATCCAATTTTGGAAGAAGTTGAGGAAGAAATTGAGAATCAAGGGCCTAATGTAGAGGAAGAAGAGAGGGTAACAAGAGGGAATGAGGAACATGGACCTCAAAGAGTCTTGAGAGACCACTTCCGTCCCATTCCAAGTCCGTACGGAGGAGCGGGTAGGGAACCCGTAGACGCTCATAACTTTGAGCTCAAACCGACATTGATCATGATGGTCCAAAACAACCAATTCGGAGGGTTGTCGAAGGAGGATCCTAACCTCCATTTATCTCAATTCCTAGAGATAAGTGGGACGGTGAAGATAAACCGAGTCCCTCAAGACTACACTCGTCTCCAATTGTTCCCATTCTCCCTCCGTGATCGTGCAAAACAATGGTACATGTCTCTTGATCTAAGGACGATTGAAAATTGGGCTGATCTTGTTGATGCGTTCCTTATGAAGTACTTTCCTCCAAGCAAGACCATCAAGATACGAGGAGAGATATCTTCATTCATGCAAGATGATGATGAATCATTGGCCGAAGCATGGGAGTGTTTCAAAGACCTCATTAGAAGTTGCTCACAACACGTGTTCTCAAGAGATCAATTGATATGTTACTTCTACAACGGTATGGATCACCGTACGAGAGGGATGGTAGATGCTTCGGCCGGTGGAGGGTCTTTGTTGGGAAAGACGACGGAAGAAGGTTATGTGCTCTTGGAGGAGATGGCTAAGAATGGCAACCAATGGCCATCCGAGAGAAGGCAAATCCGAAAGATTGCCTCAACCCAAGATTTGAATGAGAATGCTAAACTATCCAACAAGGTGGATAAATTGATATCTCTTATGACGGCTAAAGCTTTAGTGGGGCCACGTGACGAGCAATATGAAGAAGCCCACTACATGAACAATCAAAGGGATAGGCAATTTAGAGAGAGGGGTTGGAACGATAGGCAAGCCCGTGAAAGTCCTTCCAATCCAAACCAATATCATCTGAATTTGAGGCAACATGAGAACTTTTCCTATGCCAACCCAAGGAATGCCATTCAACCACCACCAAACTTCAATGTGAGGGATGAGATGATCATTGACCCCTCACCAAAGCCATCCTTGGAAGAGATGTTTGGTGCATTCATGGGAGAAACTAAGAATTTCATGAGAGAGACTAAGCACAATGTGGCAAAGATATGGCAAAAACTTGATGAGCATGGTGAGATGATCAAGGATGTGACTACCCATATGAAGGCTATGGAGAAGCAAATAGGCCAACTTGCCAACATCATTGGAAAGCAACACGTTCCGGGGCAATTCCCCTCTAACACGAAGCTAAATCCCAAGGAGCAATGCAAAGCCATAAGGTTAAGAAGTGGGACAAGCTACGAAGGGCCCAAGATGCCATTAGAGGAGGAAGTGGTAATGGCTCCCGAGGGTGTTGACAAAGGAGATGGCCAAGTGAAAGAAGGGGAGAAGAAGAGTGGGGAGGCAATCCCTCCACAAAACAAAGGCAAGGATGTAGTGCCTCTCCCATATCCTCAAAGATTGAAGAAGAAGGGTTTGGACCACAAATTTGCCAAGTTCGTGGAAATGTTCAAGAAGATTCATATTAACATTCCCTTTGCCGAAGCACTTGAGCAAATGCCCCACTACTCCAAATTCTTGAAGGAGATCATGTCAAATAAGAGGAAGATAGTGGAGTATGAAACGGTGCATTTGACCGAGGAGTGTAGCTCGATTATTCAAGCTATGTTACCTCAAAAACTTAGGGATCCCGGATCTTTCACCTTACCATGTGTCATCGGGGATGGAGGTACATTTCGAGCCTTGTGTGATTTGGGAGCAAGCATTAATCTTATGCCTTTGTCTATATGCAAATCTCTTGGTTTGGGAAAGCTTACACCAACCACAATGAGCCTTATATTGGCGGATAGATCTATGACGTACCCTTTGGGTATAGTAGAGTATGTGTTGGTTAAAGTCGACAAATTCATTTTCTCGGTGGACTTTGTGGTGTTGGATATGGAGGAAGATAAGTATATTCCATTAATCTTGGGAAGGCCATTTTTGGCAACCGGAGGGGCTATCATTGATGTGAGGAAAGGAGAGCTAGAACTTCAAGTGAACAACGAGAAAGTCGTGTTCAACATCTATAGAGCTATCAAAGTCCGGGATGATGAGGATGGAGAGTATGGGTATTCCAAGGAAGATCATTCTCTAATGCCCATGAAAGAGGAGGTAGGAGAAGATTTGAAGGTCAATTTTGTGAAAGAGGACCCCCAAGTGGAAGAGAATGAGTTGAAGATGGGCAAGAAAACCAAGTTTGTGGGAGTTTTCTTCAAAAACTCCCCCAAATCAAGAAAAGTTACTTATACAAACTTGGGGGTAAATGAGGCATCAACCTCTTATGACATGATTGAAGAGCCGGATGGGCTAGCTAGTGGATGCTTCAATGGGTTTAAGAAGGTTGCATGGGCAAAGAAGGTCAAGAACAAGGATGACAAGGGGGTGACTTGATATTCCCCTCAAGGAAGAACCGTCCGGCATAGGACGTTAAAAATAGCGCTTCTTGGGAGGCAGCCCAAGGTTTTATTGCTTTCTTATTTTTATTGCTTTGATAGTTGTGATAGCTTAGTTTATTTTGTAGGTATGGATGAAGAATACTATGGACATCATATCTTGAAGAATGGAGAAGGAAGCAAAATCAACTTTGGAGAGGGGAAGCAAGTGTTGCAATGGTGATCTTTGAAGAAGCATTGGATGTGCAAGGAGGGAGGTAACAACTTGTAGCCCAAACTTAGAATTTATACATAGTAAAATTCTAAGTTTGGGGGAGTTATTTTTTCTTTTATTTTTCTACTAGTTGTTACCCTTGCACCGGTTCGTCATTCTACTTGTGTCACATTTTGCACCGGCGCACACTTGGCTTTCACATGATTATATTGGTTAAGTTGGTTTTGATCACATGTTGGGTAGTGGACCTTTGGTGAAATGTGAGCATGAATAATCATTGGAATCCATTGTTGAGTAGTTGTGGTGATGTCTATTTGCTTTGAATGTATGCATGATTGGTGTTGGAGTATAATATCATGTTGTGTTCATATTTGTGATCTTTGATAGCATGGATGCATGATGTGTTGTTGTTTGGGAACATTTGATGAATGTGAGAGTTCTATTGAATAAACCGGTGAGAATTGAGCCTTAAATCGAGTATGTAATCCAGTTTAGTTCATTTGAGAGTGGACTAGGTTATTGCTAGTGATTCTAGAACTTGCCTAAGTTCTTATTTGAAAGCATGATTGTGTGAAACTTTGTGATGTGATATAGGCCATCTTGTTCTAAAAGAGTCACTTAGCCAAAAATTTCCCAAAACCGAAGTAATTTTTCGTAGTTAGCCCCTTGAGCTTAATTCCTCATTTTCTTGGCAAACTACAATGTTAACCACTTAGCCTTTTTGAGTCTTTGATACCTACATCTAGTGGGGGATAAAAGACAAAGTGGAAAAACATGTGCTTGAATGAATATCTTTGGTGAAAGGAGAAATTGGAAAAATTGAAAGAAAAAGAAAAAGATGAAAAGAAAATCAATGGAAAAGAAAAGAGGGACAAAGAGACCCAAAAGCTTGAAAAGAAAAATGGTTTAAAAGATGAGGTGATGAATGCTTGAAAAAGAAAGGAAAATGAAAAGTGAGGATGAAGTTTGTAAGCTTTGAAAGTGAAAGCACACATTGTAAAACAACAAGCTTTGTCCTCCACTAGAAGAGTCACAATTCCAAAATTCATCCTACCTTGTCCAAAGAGCCAATGTTACATCCTCGATTAAGTCCTATTGATCACATTGTTGAGCATTTGAGTGTTGTGAAAAGTAGAAGTTGGGCAAGCATATGGTGATTGCATAGCATAACTTGGTTGATGAGTGCATTAATATCCTCAATTTGTTTGTGTGTTTGAGAGAAACACTTTGTCATGTGAGTAGAGGACTTGAGCATTTGGATTATGTCTCTCATTCACAATGTGTTGTGTGTTTGTGCATTCTTTGATCCATGAGTGTGAATTGCAATAATGAGCCTATGACCTTCATTGAGAAATGCACTTTGAGAAAGAGATATCATCACAACTTACTTTGCATGTGTGATTTACATTGAATATTCTATTGTGATCATTCCACCCTCATTGCTTTAAGTGCTTAGTTGTTTGAGGACAAACAACATTTTAAGTTTGGGGGAGTTTGATTCGGGTGGAATTTACATGTTTTAGAGGCACATGTGAAGCATATTTTAATGTGGATTTCATTGATTTATGCATTGATTATGATTGTTTGAGCCAAAATGAGAGAAAGGTTGTGTTTTGTCGATTTTATAGGAAATACGATGGAATTTGGAGCAAAACACCAACCATACTTTACTGGATCAGGAAGAGGAGTGCACGATTGAATTCGTCTCGAAAAACGGAGTGGATTAGCCAAAAGAATCGAGTCAATCCAACACCCGAGGCGAAAGATATGCACGAAACGAGAAAGGGGTAGAAATCACGCAAGAGCACGGCCGAGCCATTTTCAAGCCAAAACAGGGCCTCGGTCGAGCATTCTTCTCGGAACAGAGCAGCGCGAGACCGAAAAGTTGAGGCACCCACATGTCTCGGCCGAGCTAGGAGCACGGCCGAGCTGCTCCAGCACACCATTCGCGCAGCACGATCGAGCTTGGTGCTCGAAACAAGCACCATCGAAACATCGATTTTGAGGACACCATGCACCTCGGCCGAGCATCCCATCGCCCCTGCTCCACACGCCTCGGCCTAGACAAGGCCACGGCCGAGCACCCCCGATCCACCATCATCGCCCAGCACGGCCGAGCTGGCAGCTCGGCCGAGCACCTGCAAGTTACAACGCCGTTTTGCACGGCCGTGCTCCGTGCATGACCGTGCCAACCCCATTTTCGGTGCTTTTTCCACAATTTGGCCATTTTTTAGGGACCAACTTGCAAATTGTCCATCCAAACCCTACCCAAACACTATATAAACCCTCTTTCTTGAAATTCAAGACATTCACCCCCAATTCTTCATTTCCCACACATAGTAACACACAATTCAAGGTGATTTGGCCATATCTCTCTCAATTCTTCATCAAATCAAGCAAGAGAGGATGCAATAGCTTGAGAATTCCATTTCCTACCACATTCTAGACTAAGCTTCCTTGTTCTCTTTCTTTTTATTTATTTATTTCATTTGGATTTTGTAATTTCATTATGCTAGTTGTTGGCTAAACAATTTGTGGTTCTAAGGCATTGTAAATACTTGGATTGAAGTTTATGATTAATTTCTTGCTTTAATTGGTGTTTGTCTCTTATTTGTATGCTTAATTATTCCTTGGAAGCATGTTGTTATTGGCCATGACGATTTGCTTAATTCATTGTTAATTGGGATAATATTGAAAGATTTATTCCATTTAATCGTATGCAAGCATGCAACCCGATATTATTATGATCTCGAGAGAGGATTAGTTATCGGAGAGGGAAGTGAATGATCTTAGGAGCTATTTTAGGCGATGTGACGTTTGTGATGTAGAAATACGAACCTATTGTTGCATGCTCATTTGGATTAGTTGTATCGAGAGATCGATTAATTCTTCTTGTGTGATCACCCTATATGAAGACAACCTTAATGGCTATTTGAACGAGTTGCAATTCATAAACGGATATCTAAGTGTTACAATTGCCTTGGAACCCACCTTCTTTCTTTGAGTTTTCATTCGTTTTACTTTCGTTTTATTGATTCGCATGTTATTTGATCGATTTCTTTACATTACTCTTTATTGCTTATTTGTGACAACTTGGTAGGCACATTTAGAGTAATTCACCACCATTCAATTTATCGATCGCGTCTACTTAGAACTCCGTTAACAAACTACATTTTTACGCTATACCTCCATGTGGGATCGACCTCGTGCTTATCACGCTACGATAGACGTCGTACACTTGCGGTAGTTTATTTTAGTGTTGCATAACACGTGAATCAATTAATGACGTTTCCATATTTGAAATAATAATTGACACAATTAACCTAAGAGGAGAATTCCATTAATTTCGTAATTTTGAAATTGCATTTTAAATTCGAAATTAATAGTCAAAACTTCATCTTTATTATTTTAAATTTAACTAATCAAATTATTTATGCATTCAAATATGCGCATTTATTTAAAATTTAAATATCCCCTATAATACTAATAGGGAGTTTTAAAATGATGATGTGTCGTCTTGTGAGAGTTTTGGCTTACGTGTCATTTTATCAAAAATCGAGTTACACGTGTAATTTTATTATTTGTTATGAAGCCACGTCTGCAGTAATATTTTAAGCATATATACTTTCCTTACTTAATTTATAATTACATGTTATTCAATATTTTTCATCTATTAATCACTTAATTTCTAAATTACATTAATTATTCAATACATTCCATCTATTAAATTTTCAATTACATTATAATCTTTTAAATCTTTATATGAAATTTTATAAGTGTATCTTTAAAATATGAATTATACTATTTTGAGTATTAACTTTTATCAATATACCGCATAATACGCGGGGAGTTATCTAGTTATTATTATTTATAAGTCAACTAATCAAATTATTTCTTCATCCAAATATCTTAAACAAAAAAGTAAAAATTTATGGTTTAACTGAATATATATTATTTTTATATTTAATAAATTCTGATCTCCAATTTAAATATGCATAATAAAAAAAATGTGTATGCAATTAAAAATACATATTTATAATAATATATATGAAAATATTTATTGCATATACATTAAAAATTGTTGCATATTTTCAATGATATGCAAAATATTTATTGCATATCATACTAGTTATTTACGATTTGTATATTTCTTTACACATTATGAATTTGAAATTTGGTGTACTGCATTTACTCGTAATTTTATAATTGTATAAAGCAACATGAAAATTGCAAATTCTAATTGCATATAACAACATAAAAATTGCATAACACTTAAGTATAATTGCACAACAATAAAAGTCGATTTGTGAGGGAAGAAGACGATCAACAATGTTGCCCCCTTTTTAGACTAAAATTGCAGGTATGAAGCCATGACTTGCAATGGAAGAAGATGACCACTCACCTCTAAATCGCGATTACGAAGTGCAAAAATAGATCGGTCGCCACAGCAACTGCAAAAACAGATCGATCGACAATGGCGAAGATGGAGACTGCGGCACCAACGCCGCCTTTCGCCGCACATCCGTACGCCGCCTTTTCACACCCGAAGTCTACGTCGCCGAACCCTGCGTGCGTCAGATCAGACACAAAACAAGACCGCACCACTGCAAAATGTGGCCGCCCTCGTATCACCATTAGATCCGCCAACGATCTCATGTACTCCTCTATTACGTCAGATTTCGTCTTCCTCACGAGCTCCAGCGCGTATTGTAGTGGATTTTTTGATAAATCTCCGGCAGTGGCGATCGCCATCGGAAAGGCGAACGCGTTTTATGAGGGATTCGTGCGTATTGATGGAAATGGGAAGATTGAGGGGAATCGCATTTAATTGGGAATAAAATATCTTGAGATTTTGGGAATTATGATTGAGTTAGTGGTTCCGCAATTTATGAGGGATTTTAAAATATTAATATGTATTTAAGGTTTTAAATGAATTATTAAGGGCACATCCCCTATTATACTAATAGGGAGTTTAATATGACGATGTGTCGACTTGAGATTAATTTGGATGATGTGTCGCATTCTCATGAAGTGTATATATATATGTAATAATTGATTGTATTAATGTGTCATTTTTCTATTGATCCATGTGGCATTTTAATATTAAGTGTAATTTAAGGGAAAAAAAAACATTAATTAAGGTATGTTGTTTACTAACTAAATCAACTTATAAATCTTTTAATATTTTGAATACCAATTTTATTGAACATTTCTTTGTATTGATATTTAAAAATAATTACCTAATATATTTCTTTTAATTTTTTTCTAATTATTTATTTATTTAAGGTGTTGTGGTTGGTATGAAATATTCCAATATATTCTTATGATATTACATTATAATATAGAATAACATTATATATAAAAGTAAGTCTATCCATGTGAATCCCTCTATAATGTGTCATATTTCAAAGAGTTAAAATATTTAAAATAAAGTGACATGTGATAATTATATTGGTTAAAGAATATGTGTGACATAAATATTATGCAAGCGTTGTTGAAATTTAATTTAAAATATAGTATGTGATATAAATTTTTCTTTAAAATTGTTTTCATATTTACTAAATATGGTTTTAAGAAATTTTTTTGTCGCATTCCGCCCATTTGTCAAACTTTTTTATTTAAATACATAAATGTTATGAATATTTGTTTTGTTAACACTCCGCGTAATACGCGGGTGCTCATCTAGTTAGGTATATTGAGTAGAAATTTGGCTTTAATTGCTTTACTAATTTTTTTTTGTTTTAATTGTAGTAGGGGTATGGATTTACTAAATTTTTTTGGTTTTAATTGTAGTAGGGGTATGGATTTTAGCTCCTATTGTTAATAAACTCTTCTTTTTATACATGTTTTTAAAAGAAGTCATATTTTAATTTTAAAAAATATATGTGGGATAACGAGTAAAGAATATTTTTGATACATACTCAATCTTGTTAATAAAGTAGAAAAAATACTCAAAAATTAACTATTTTACATGACTGAGGGAGTATATACCAAGTATGTTTTATATATACCAAGTAGGAATGAGTGAAATTACCTTAAAACATATGTCATTATATCACAAAAAAATCAAGATTCGTGAAAAACCTTCATCATTATATGCATCATTTTTGCCTCCAACAAATTGCAGAAAAAACTTGACAAAAGAATAAAAATCTTTACAAAAAAATCAAGATTTACATAAAAGACAATATTATCCAGAAAATGAGGAGGATAACAAAAAAGAATGTTAAATTTACGCCAGCTCAGTGTGTTAACTGACTGAGTCAACTCAGTGTGTTAATCCACCAATAACAACCCTAATCTACGCCGTTGTCACGCGAGCTACGCAGATCGGTGAGCAGCGCCGCCTCGACAAACCATTCAACTGCAACGATAAGCAGACGGCGACGCAAACAGAATTGAGTTTGGACGCGACGCTTTGGCTACTAGAGAAAGGGGTTGCGCGATAGCGATGACTCTACAACTAAGATAAACAACTGCAGTGGTGGCTGCTAGGGTTCCGGCGATGGCAGACGACACCGTCTTCAGAAGGGGTGGAGGTTTGGGTTTTCAGAAGAGGCGGAGAGAGGGGAAAATTAGTCTTCCTGAAACAAACTCCTCCATTAAATACGGCGCGACACCAACACGCAAGCTTGAAGGGGGAAAATACAAAATGGCCTAGTCAAAGTAGGCTTTATAAAAAATGGCCCAACTTATTTAAAACATACAAAAATAGCCTTTTTTTTAATTAAAAAAGAAAAAATAAAATATAAATAGAATCCAATTTCACGCTGGGGTTTACTGCGTGGAATATATCAAGTATGGCCTTTTAACCCTACTCATGTTTATTTTTTGCCTTCATTCGACCACTTTTAAATGTAATAAAAATAAAGAAAAAAGAAAAAAAATTCAAATCTCATATTCTTTCATTATTGTTTTCAATCTCTTTTTCAAATTTCATATTCCCTCTCATTATTCTCTTATTCTTCTTTTCAATCTCTTTTTCAAATCTCATATTCCCTCTCATTATTCTTTTATTCTTCTTTTCAATCTCTACACTTAAATTCTCTTTTTTTTTTTCATAATGTAATTGAAAGTTGGATTGAAGGTAAGAAACATATTTCTATTATATTCATTTGTTTGATTTTGTTGGTATTTGATATTTTATCATAGTGAATTCAAGTGTGTATTTTTTTTTTAGGTTTACACCCAAAATTTTCGTTCAAGTTGTTTAGGGTTGTGTAGGGTTGTTTAAGGTTGTTTAGGGTTGTGTACTGGGCTTGTTTAGGGTTGTTTAAGGTTGTTTAGGGTTGTTTACTAAACTTGTTTGGGGTTGTTTAGGGTTGTTTGAGGTTGTTTACTAGTCTTGTTTGGGGTTGTTTAGAGTTGTTTAAGATTGTTTAGGGTTGTTTATTGGGCTTGTTTGATGTTGTTTAAGGTTGTTTAAGGTTGTTTAGGGTTGTTTAGGGTCGTTTAATGTGATTGTTTATGATTGTTTAATGTGATTGTTTAGAGTTGTTTAATGTGATTGTTTATGGTTGTTTTGTATGATTGTTCTTTTTCTTTTTTTTAATCAATTAAATAAAAGAAGGCCATTTTTGTATATTTTATATAACTAAGGCCATTTTTTATAAGTAGTAGTTTGACTTGGCCATTTCTGAAATTACCCCGGTTTACTGCAGTGAGAAACAAAAAAAATCTCCACATTCTCCCCTTTCATTCTTCTTCCATTTTTTTTATTCTTTACACTCAAATTCTCTCATTTTTTTTCTCATAATGTAATTGAAAGTTGAATTAAAGGTAAGAAATATATTTCTATTACTCCCTCCATCCCACAAAGATAGCTTCATTTGACTTTACACACAAATTAAGAAAAATCAATAAATATAATCAAATTTACCTAATGTACCAATTCTACCCTTGGAATCACATTCTCCAAAATTTGCCGAGCCTTAATTACTCTTATTAATTATGGGTAAAATTGACAAAAAAAACATTTAATCCTAGATTAAAAGAGAAAATGTAGTTATAATTTGGGACATCCAAAAAAGGAATATGTAGTTATCTTTGTGGAACAGAAGGAGTATATATTTTTTGTTTGATTTTGTTGTTTGATATTTAACATAGTAAATTCAAGTAGAATTTTTTTTAGGTTTAAACCCAAAATTACCTTTTGGGTTGTTTAGGGTTGTTTATGGTTGTGTAATGGGGTTGTTTAGTGTGATTGTTTAGGGTTGTTAAATGTGGTTGTTTAGAGTTGTTTAATTTTGTTTATGGTGGATGTTTAAGGTGATTGTTTTATGGTTGTTTAGATTGTTTTTTTATTAAATATTCTACTACTAACAATTATAATTTTCTTATTGAATTGTAGATATGGAGTTGCCTCAATTTTGGCTCAACACAATTTATTTTGGCGAGTTTATTAATGAAAATGGTCAATGGGAATGAAAAAGAAGTGAGGGTGATCATGGTAATAATGTAGAAGGACTTCCAATATCATCGAACATGACATATAAAGAGCTTCATTTCGAAGTACTAAATTTGTGCAATGTTGATTCTTCGATGCATGATGTGGAAATGCGATTTCTTCTCACTGAAAAAAAAAAAAGAATTTCAAGTTCCAGTTCAAATCACTTTAGATAGACATTTGCAATGGTTGGTGGGTCTCAACAAACAAGGTCACTATTGTTCCATTTGTGTTACCCTTGTGAACAAAGTTGCATCGGATGTGCAAGAAATTGAAGTTAATGGGTTGATGAACAAAGTTACATCGCATGTGCAAGAAAATGAAGTCAATTGGACGATGAATTAAGTTTCATCGGATGTGCAACTTTAATTATCGTATGTGAACGATTAAGTATCTATATTAGGTTTCTTTATTGGTATTATATTTTTTTTGTTATGAAGTTCACATGGGATTTTTTTTGCTACGGTAAATCACAATAGATTTATATTAGGTTGTTTTGTCCCACTCTAAACAACTCGATTTGTACAACTGTAAACAACCATAAACAACTTTGTACAACTGTAAACAATTCTAAACAACCCTACACAACTCTAAACAACTCTGAAAATGCTCTTAGTAACACTAAACAACCTTAAATAACTCTAAACAACCATGTACGACTGTAAACAACCTTAAATAACTCTTAGTAACACTAAACAACCTTAAACAACCCTACACAACTAGATATAAAACAACTCTAAATAACTGTAAACAACCTTAAACAACTCTTAGTAACACTAAACAACCCTACACAATTAGATATAAAACAACTCTAAATAACTATAAACAACCTCGTTATTTAAATAACTATATATTAAACAACCTCATTATTTATCATTAAAAATATGTTATTTGTATCATTCTAAATACTAAAGTGTCAAAATTGAAGTTTACTAATTTTATGTGTGATCAAATAATGTCGTTTAATTTTGAATGCCCAATACTATATATATAATAAACTCATGTTAAACAACCTCATTATTTATCATTAAAAATATGTTATTTGTACCATTTTAAATACTAAAGTGTCAAAATTGAAGTTTACTAATCTTATGTGTGATCAAATAGTGTTGTTTAGTTTTGAATGCCCAATATTATATACTCCATAAACTCATGTTAAACAACCTCATTATTTATCATTAATAAGATGTTATGTGTACCATTTTGAAGATTAAAGTATCGAATTGAAGTTTACTAATTTTATTTGTGATCAAATAGTGTTGTTTAGTTTTGAATGCTCAATACTATATAATAAACTCATATTAAACATTCTCATTGTTTATCATTAATAAGATGTTATACACTACCATTTTGAAGATTATATTAAACATTCTCATTGTTTATCATTAATAAGATGTTATACACTACCATTTTGAAGATTAAAGTATTAGATTTAGAGTTTATTCACTTAATGTTGTTTAAAGTTGTGTAGCGTTGTTTATGTGTGATCAATTCACGCACGGAAACTTTTTTTTTTTTTTTTTATGAAAGTTAAATACCCATCCCTTTTTCCCCTCCCCATGACTCGAACCCAGGACCTAAGGCCTAGGTAGTGGTGCTCTAACCACTTGAGCTATCCCACTTTGTCTAACGGAAACCTTTATTATTATTTTTTTGTTAAAAACATGTTAATAAATGATATATTTTATTTAGTTATGTTCCATGTGTGATAATATTAAACTTGATATCAACTTATAACCAAATAATTTAAAGAAGAGAGATTGAAATAAAGTGTAAAAATTTCAAATTCTATTTAATATATATCAAATTATTGTACTAATTTTTAAATTTATTTATAAATAGGTAAGTGAAATATTAAATGATTAGTATTTTATAGACACCCTCTTTAATAAATATACACTTTAAATGAATATAAGTTTATTAATATTAATTGTAAGATCAATTTTTTTATTTTTTTTATAAATTAGAGTTGTTGAGAAAAATAAATTTAAGTATATGTATAAAGTATTGTGGAGGATTTTAGAGAATTTTAAGAACATTTGAAAAATCTCTATTTTAAAAACAATTTTGGAAATTCTATAAGGAGGAGGTAATTTGTGATACCTTTTAAATATATAAATATATAAATTTATATTTTTATTATTTTTAAGCTAACAAATTAATTTTAACAATATTTTTTTATTGTCTCGATATATTTCATAGTATTTTTTTTTAAATGGCAGGTTAAGGTGATAAATTTTCAACCAAATTAGAAAACTTAGTCGAAAAGAAATTTATATTTAGAATTAGTATTTAAAGTTTAATTTGGAGAATAATTATTAGGAAGTACTATATACATTTGTGATACTGACTTCGGATTGATGTGCAAGGTTCGGTTTTTATATAATAAATTAAATATAAAATTTTATGTTAATTTAAATGTAATTTATATATTTTATGTAAATAATTTTTTATAATAAAACATTTATTTATTTTGTTAAAGTTTTTTTAATTGCATATTATTTTCTTTTATAAGTGAACAAGTATTAATTCAACAAAATACATTCCAATCATCAAGAATTAGGGCAAAAAAACTATAATACTTTAAGATGAATCTGAATGTAAATGTATATATAATTTTCTTGAGATATAGAGTGTGAATGTATTCTAAGATATTTTTAAATTTTTTTTAAGATATATAGAGTATTGTTGAGGGTTTTAGAGAACTTTTAGTAATTGACAATAAAAAAAAAAATCAGAGAGCAAGTGTATTCTAGAATAATTTAACAAACTTTACTTGAAATTAAAAGTTTTATTGTACGCTAACTTAGTTGAGAAAATTATGAATAATAGTTTTTAATAATTGAGAGGAAAAAAACTTGACGGGAAATTAAAGACTATTGTGCCATGAAAATAGGTTACTAGAAATGTTTGTTTTGAAATGGAAAATTTCACACGGTTCTACTTTAAAATTTAGATTTAGAATTTTAAAATCTTATCCTACAAATAACTATAAACCCCTACGAAAGTCAACCCTATAAATATTTATAAACTCTCTATATAGATACCTATAATAACCTATATAAAATTATTTTATAATGCCCATTCTTATTAAAAATATTTTTAATTTTACAATTAAAATTATAATTTTATTAATGCACATTTTATTAATTTATTAAAAAAATATTACAATATATAAAAATATAAATACAATAATATAGATTCAAATTTATAGATATGTATATGTTATAAATATATTAGAATAAAAAAAAAAGTTTATTCTCACAAACTCTAACAAATGAAAAAGATATAAAAATTAATATAGTATTTAAAATTATTATTTTAATAAATTAACTCTAATTTTAGTAAATCGACCCCGCGTAAAACGCGGGTATAGGGCTAGTTTATTAAATATTTTTACGGTTTTATTTATCTTTAATTGATTTTTAAATTTTTTATTTGATTATTTTTATTTATTTCTAAATATTTTCAGATTTTTTTAAATTTTCTCAGATTTTTTTTTTTAAATTAATTGATTTATTATTTAAAATATTTTGTTGACTTTTTCAAAATATTTTCAAATTTTAATTACCCTATTTTTTCAGATTATTTCTTTTAATTATTTTACTCAAGTATTACTTAGTCATTTTATCCTTATCTATTTTTGTCTTTAAAATAATGGGGTATCTATAACATTATATATGGGGTGTTAATAGCCCCACCCAAAAAAAAACTGTTAAAAAAGGAAAGGAAGAGAGAGAATTTTAAAATTAAATAAGTTAACTGCAAACAAAAAAACAGATACACAAAAAAAAATAGAAATTCTATAAAATTAGGAAAATTAAAATGGAGGAAAACTGGAATTACACGTAGGAAAGAATTGATTCAGAATCTACCCTTATATACTATTTCTGAATCTCACTTTGTTGACGTGGCTTCTCTAAAAGCCCCCGTTCTTAAAACTCTTCATTTCTCTAATTTTGAATTTTTTTTAAAATAATTTTATCTCTCCTCTTCTTTCTCTCTCCTTTCTAACTACAATTTTTTTTAAATTTTAAAATTATTTTCTCTCTCCTCTAACTTCTCCTTTTTCCATTGATTTTTTTATTTAATTTAAATTTCTATTTAAATTATTTTTTTATTTTCTTTTTATTTTTATAATCTCGCGTAATTTACGCGAGTCTCATACTAGTTAGTATATAAGGGAAGATTTATTTTAATTTCTATTTTAATTTCCTTAAATATTTCTATCTCTTTTCAAAAAAAATTCTTAGTTCTTTTTTCCTTTTATGGTTTTCTTTCTCTCCGTTCTCTGTTATTCTTCTTACAAATTTACAATTAGTTTAGTTTACTTTTTAATTGTTTTTCTTTAGACGTCGGATTCTTGATTGAATCTTCTCACTTGCTAGACCAAGTTCTTTTTTAAGAAAATATTAAGGTAATTTTATGTTTTTGTGGTCTCTAATTTTCTTATAATTTTTTTTTTAGACAATGTGGAATAAGAGTTCAATGAAGAGAGTTCAATGTGAAATTTTAAGTTTCTGTGTTTTGGAATCTTTGAATTATGTGTATTTTTGTTAAAAAGAAATTTACTTATTTCTTTCCTTCTCCTCCGTTCCTGATTGAATTTTTCAAAAACGATTTGAAATACAGAAAATCAATGATTATTAATTCCAAATGTATTCTTCCCTTTCATTCTTTCTACTAGAATTCTCTTTTAATTTTTTTCTATTTAATTTACATTAAGCAAATCTTACTAACTAGATGATGAGATATATAAAGATGGAATGATTAATGAGATTTATACTCTTAAATTATTGTTTTTTCTTTCTACTCTCTCTTTCTTTTCCGGTTCTTACAAAATAAAAAATTAAGTTTTCTTCAATATTCTTTTACTTTTTTTATAATTTTTTTTAAATTTTCTTAAATATTTTTCCCTCTTTTCAACTTTTTTTTTCTCGGTTCTTTTTTCTTTTTACAGTTTTCTTCTTCTCCCGTTCTCTTTATTCTTCTCAAAACTTTGTGATTAGTTTAGAGCAAAGTCTCATATGCACCGTGTGCACCAAACAGATTTGGTGCACACGGTTTTTACCCTACCATATAAAACTCTCTTTCCCAAAGACCAGCTCCTCATCGCTTACCTTCGCCACCACTGGCATCTTCACTCCGCCGCAAATACAAGGCTCACACTAAATTTTCCCCAGCGTCGACATGATCCACCTCCTTAAAGCCGTGGGGCCGGAGAGTAGTATTTAATCCCAGCGACAGAGTGCCCTAAACTTACACTGGCATTGTCGATGGCTGTATTCTCAACTGGAACGACGTCGATTGGATGGAATTCGCCTTCACTTCATCCCGGAGGTAAATCTACTCGCTTTGATTTCTCAGTTTTCCTGGTTAAATTGAATTGTAAAATTTCCGATCTAGGGTTTCAAGATTCACTATAGAGAAATCCGTGCTTTTAAATTGGGGATATTAATCAGCAACTGAGGATTGCAGGTTATGTTGCAGAGGTAAAAGTTGGGACCTCTCTGTATATGGAAGATTGAAAAGCGAACATTCGAATTGTTTATAACACAGATCTGCCTTCATCACTTCATCATAGAGAGATCCTGAACAGCGTGATGGACACCTCGAGCGAAGTGAAGCAACTGAAAGTAGAGATATCGGCGGTGATGAAGGCGGCGAGGGTAGAGATATCGGCGGCGCTAAACAAGATGAAAAAGGGGACGAAGATTGAGGTGGAGGAGAAACTGGGGAGGAAAGGAAGAAGATCGAGGCGGAGCTGGGAAACGCAGAAGGAGGAGACTATCAAAGCTCTTGATTCGCTGATTGCTAAGAAGGTTCTTCCTGTTTCATAAACAAACAAAATGTTAGGTTTACTTTTTCATCGTATACTATTTATTTACCTTTGCTTTTGTGTTACGGATTTGTGTAAAGTGGTAATTTTGTTATTAAAAAGTGTAGTTTTTGTTATTAAAAAGTGTAGTTTTTGTTATTGAAAAGTGTTAATTTTTGTTATTGAGGAGGGGTAATTGGTGTTATTAAAAAGTTGTAATTTTGTTACTAATTTTCTTATTGAAAAGTGTAGTTTTTTGTTATTGAAAAGTTGTAATCTTTAATAGTGAAAAGTGGTAGATATTTTAACTAAAAAGTGTAATTCTTATTATTGAAAAGTGGTAGATATTTTAATTGAAAAGTGTAATTATTATTATTAAAAAGTGGTAGATATTTTAACTGAAAAGTGTAATTTTTATTATTGAAACGTGGTAGATATTTTAACTGAAAAGTGTAATTCTTATAATTGAAAAGTGGAAATTTTGTTATTGAAAAGTGGTAAATATTATTATTGAAAAGTAGAAATTTTGTTACTGAAAAGTGATAACTATTACTCTGTATTAGTGAAAAGTAGAAATTTTGTTACTGAAAAGTGGTAATTATTGTTAGTAAAAAGTGGAAATTTTATTATTGAAAAGTAGCAACTATTATTATTGAAAAGTGGAAGTGAGTAATTTTGTCAAAGAAAAAAAAACCAAAAAAACGAGTTTGAAAAGTGTAATTCTTATTATTGAAAAGTGATAGATATTTTAACTGAAAAGTGTAATTCTTATTATTAAAAAGTGGTAAATATTTTAACTGAAAAATGTAATTTTTATTATTGAAAAATGTAATTTTTATTATTGAAAAATGGTAGATATTTTAACTGAAAAGTGTAATTTTTTATTATTGAAAAATGTAATTTTTCTATGTACATTATTTCATAAGTACTTGCATTTTGAATTACTCACTTATAATATTTACGAATTCAATAATTTTAAACAAAACATTTCAATCAACTTGCACTCATTTTAATTAGACCAGAATTTAATCTATGTCATTATATACTATATAATATGATTTTATGATTTTAATTAAACTGATGACAAATGTTCTCTATATTTATTCTACAAAATTCTAAGACTATAAATTTTATCTCTAATGTTCATAATTGTTCTCTAAACAAAAAATAATTTTGTATACTCAATAATATTTCATCACTTCAGGTAATCTCTTAATTTCAATTTCACGCACCAGTACGAAAACATTATTAAACAAAGACTCACATACAATTGATATAATTTTGGATATAAGACTCTCATATTATCTACAAAACATCCTCATATTATCTATAAAACATCCATACAAACTAACATATTATAACCTGTTGGTCCTGAAAGGAGTAGATAACAAGTGTATGGGGGGGGGGGGGAATACACTTGTATGCAAATTCTTTTCAAACTTGATCAAACCAGAGCTCAGCAAGGTTGTCTTGGACAACTCTGCTGAAGAAGATTAACTCTTCTAAGATAATCAATCTACTAAGTACTAATGAGTACTTAGTTGAATAACTATCTAGGGGAGTTATATGTGCGGAATAGTGGTTGGCCCTTTTAGTTTAAACTCCTTTAATTTCTGAAATCACTTAGTCAATGTAACACAGTCCAGTTTTCAGGGAACTTGTCCAAATAGGTTTTTGCACAGTCTTTGAATGTTTATCCTTGAAAGATCAGTTTTGTGTGCAGTGTTGATGTATTGTAAGTACTTGAAATGTAAATCAACACAAGAGTTTATAGTGGTTCAGAGACTCAAGCTCCTACATCCACTTTCCCTGATTTAACAGGATAATTCCTTCACTCTTGGAATTAACTTGTTTTATAGTGCCAAGGTGCACTTGATCAAGAACACCACTCTTGGTGAATTGATCCCTAGGATGTCTAGAGTCCTAGTACCCTCTTCTCAACTCAGAACTGAACTGTTCTTCTCTCAACAGTCAGCTCCTACCACTTCTACTACTACAACCTTCTCACTTTCACTCTTGAAAGATATGAGGATTGAAGTAAGGTTCCAACTAATGAGATATCCTTTACAATGAAGATCAGTGTATAAGGATAGGATATCTCTCTAAGCTTGTGTATGGATATACAATGTAGTACAGCTTAGATGAAGTGTTTGAAGACTAAGATAGTCTTTGAAAGCTTTGAAAGCACTCTAGCTTGTAAGAATTTAAGGTTGGATGTGCTTTGTTGAGGTTCTAGTTGGATGATAGTTGGATGCTTTCAAATGGTCTTCACACTTCTGTATTTATAGACAAATGAAGGATTTGCCCGTTGGAGAGGCAGCCTCCAATGTCCATAAATGTCTTCTTTTAGTTCTTCAACTTTGAAGACAGAATCTTGATAGTGACATGTCCTCATTTGGGAAATAAACGGCTGTAAGAGCTTTGTCTTCATTCTGTAGCACTCTTCCCAACATCTGACATTCAGATTCTCTTGTAAGAATGTGGACATGTCTTCTGAAGGTTGTTCCAATGATAGGACAACATTCCTCATCATTTGGACAACTCTTCTTATCACTATCAGCAGTCTTGCTTATCAGCAAGATTGTCTTGCTCTTTCCTTTTTTTTATTTCTCTTGAGGATGGCTCCTTCCCTTTAGATGGCTCTTTCCCTTTTATTTCTCTTGAAGATGATCTTAGCTTGTTTCTTTGAAGATCTTTAGGGTGTGGTTATCTCTTTCTCTTCAGCATAGTTGACCTCAGGCTTTCAGAGCACTTGATCTTGATTAATTGAGCTGAGACAACTCCTCTGGACAACTCTCCTGATCATCATACTTGTCTTTCAGCAGACTTGATCATGATTCCAGAGTTTGAGCCTTGAGGGGACTTGTTCTTGATGTACTTCAAAGCATGTGTTCCCCCTTAATTTGTGCATCTAATCATTTAAGAGCTGCCTAACATATTAGCTCCTCATCTAGCCTATAATCTATATGTTCTAACATTTCTAGAACATACTTATCTTGACTTAGGCATGTCTCAGGGGGTTTTGGTATTAGATCAAAACATATCTCATTTTATTCCCAACAATTTCCCCCTTTTTGATGATGCCAAAACCTATACATTTGTGCAAAAGTGACTTGGCTATACCTATTACATTTATCTTCAGAGGACATGACTAAGGTCAATTATCCTGAAAAACAATGTGTTAGTGTATTTACCATCCATATTGCAAATAGGTTTCATAGATAGGCATAGAGAGATGAGTGTTTTTTGATTCAAAATAAGTTCAACTATCATTCATTAAAAAACATTACAAGCATGTTGATTGTTGAATTGAACATATCAGAGCATGAATCATCAACACTAAATACATCAGAGTATTTCCTTCTAAGAGTTCAACACATATACAAGATTTTTTTTTTCAGCATCAGAACATAAACTTGTATCAGAGCACTAATCTTATTATATCAGAGCAAATACTAACACTTCAAGACATATACAAGATCAGAGCACAGAGCTTGTATCAGAGCAATCCATATCAAGTCAGAGCAAAACAGATTAGCACACCACATCAGCAAACTTGACCAATTTTCAGCATAGTTGATCAATTAAGATAGGTCAGAAGACTTAGCCATTTAGAGATCGTCCTCAGGAGGTGGCACCATCCCATACTGTGCCCACACTCTCCTCTTCAAGGCCATGGCTTCTTGGTTGGTTCCCTTAGGACCAAGAACCATCTTGTTCAGCTTGAGGATCTCAGTGAATTCTCTCAGGATCCTTGATTGATCAATCCATCCATCAAGCTTTGGAGGTATGTATATGATTGGCTTGGGAGCTGTGAGTTCAAATCTTGCAATATCAGCAGCTGCAAGCAATTGTTGATAGAGTTCTCTGTAGTACTCAATCATGAACTCAGCAAAATTGATGTTGGCATCTCTTCCATTCCATCTGTCAATGACATACTGATCATAGACAAACTCCCTTTTTGCTTCCTCCCATGAGTCATTCAGCTGAATTGGCACCCATTTATCCAAGTGAGGATATTTGGTGTCCATTGGGATCAATAGCTGTGGCTTCATCTTGTTGTAGGTTGCTCTCTTCCTTCTTGGCTTCTGGAAGTCTGTTCTTCTCTTATCTCTTGCTCTGTTGGCCTCTTCCATCAAGTCCATTTTCTCTTGGGCCCTCATCATGGCCAGTTTCTGTTGTGTTTCAGGGTCTTTGCCATACCCTTCATGAAACAGCTTTGATGGATCATTGAGTACCACAATCTTTGTCTTCTTTGGTCCAGGTCCAAAGCCTTCTTCATATAAGATTTCCACATCTTCAGTGACTTTGGTGCTTTCAGTGGACTTAGTCTCAGTAGACTTGTCTTTTTCAGCATTCTTGGGCTCTTCAGCTGTTTTGGCCTTCTTTGAGATAGGCTCATCATCAATAACTCTGAATTCAGGTGGAAGATCAAGGCTATTGGGAAAGTCAGTGAATTTCTCAACTTGTCTCTTCTTTCCTTGGGCCTTCTTGATCTTTCCTCTAGTTTGGACACCTTCAGCATCCTTGTCCAAACCAGATACTTCACCACCTGGTCTTTGTTGTAGCCTCACTTTTTCTTCTTGAGCTGAGGCCATAGAATTCTTCAATGCCAGTGCTAACTGCTCCTCTTCATCCAATTCTTCCAAGTTCAGCACTGCAGGCTCTTTTCCCTTTCCTACAGGGGTTTTGTCCTTCCCTTTCACTGGATTCCCAATCACTAAGGCACCTTTTGCCCTTGCTCTTTCCCTTTCCCCCTTTTTGGCAGCATCAAAACATTCTGGCTTCAGTTCACTCATAGTGGATGCCAATAAGGACTGGGCTTGGGTTAGAGACTTCATCTCTTCCAACAGATATACATTCTCATCATGTATATTTTGCATCCTGTCACTGCTTAAACTAAGAAAGGCAAGAACAGGCTTCATTTTCTGTTGAACAACCTCCTCCATGGTTGCCTTAAGAGATGCATCCAATTGGGCTTTCAGGAGCTCAGTGAGGTTGGCCACTGCACCTTCAGCAATGTTGGCCAGCACTTCTTGGGAAAACTTTTCTGAGGCTGCTTTGACCATAGCTAGCCTTTGCTCTTCAGCTCTTCTCTTCTGCAAGGCTGTCTTCTTGCCAAGAGCTTGCTTGATTGTCAATCTGATAGCTTGAACATTAGCATTATGATTGTCTCTTAGCCTTTTTTTATCCTTCTTGACCTCCTTTGAAATGTTTTCCATACTGACTTTGGCTTTGTGAACTTCAGTAGAGATGGTTTGAAGACCAGATTCTACTCCTTCAATTCTTGCTTCCAATGTGGGTAGCACCACATCTTCAGAGCCAGTCAGTCTCATTTCAACAGAAGCTAGAGTTCTTCCATGATCATCTAATGCTCCAGAAGTTTCTTCATGGGCTGTTTGAACTTGTTGAGCCAAGGAATCCAACTTCTCTGATTGCATCCCAAGCAAGGCTTGTGCTGATCCAGTGTCAACTTGGATGGGAGCATCTGTCAAGAGATCTTCTTCAAATATTTGATCAAAGCTTATCCCTGCAATATCAGACAAATCAAAAACATCAGTGAAAACACACTTATCTCCCTCAATTTCTTTTTCATAAGACTCTGATACATCAGCAGTCTTCTCCTCATGTTCAACTACTTCTTTTCTTCCTTCATTAAAAGTTTCCTCACTTAAAGAAACAGGCCTCCTCTCATCAAGGGATTCTTGAAGTTCAGATTTGACTTCAAGAATAACCTGTCCTTCCTCACTTATACCACCCTCATATGTTGGTACACTCACAATCTTAGTGATAACTACCTCTCTTTCATCCATAACTCCCTCTAATTTTTCAAAACTACTTTCCTTTTCAACTCCTTCTCCTAAACCTGCAGCATCTCCACCTTCAACAAGGTTCAAATATGGCAGTTGTGGGGTGATCACAGTGCTTATATCAACAGCCACTGAGTCATCCTGAATGATTAAGGGCTGATCAGTGTCCAACTCTTCTGACACTGAATAGGCCTTAATCAAACTAGCCTCTAGAGAAGGAACCTCCACATCTTTAGGCTGTGCCTTGGGTTCAGAAGAACCTTCATTGGCAGATGTGTCCTTGGTTGTGTTACCATCCTTGGTCAACACCTCTGAAATGACAGAGCCTTTCCTATGATAGGTTCTAGGGGGGTTGGAAAGTCTTTCAGAGACAGAAGGCTTAGGGAGATTGGCTTGAGGGGTTTCAGGAGGGTTGGGTTTAGAGGGGTTTGAGGGATCATCTGGGGAGTCATCATCATTGGAGCTACTTTCAGGGTGTTTGATACCCTTAGCTTTTCTTTCCCTCTCCTCATTCATCTTGTCATCCACCAACTTTGCAAATACTTCCTCATCAGTGAGGAATCTTGTCTTTGAAACTCCAGCAAAGTGTAACAATCTGTTCTCCTCCACTTGCCACCAGTTTGCACCCTTATCTTGGATGACTTGTGATATCTCCATTAAGGATTTGTCTTTCACATCAACAAGCATCCTTAGATCATGAAAGGCCTTCTGAATTCTTGGAAATTCAGCAAGTTGTGGATACAAACTGTCCACAGTAGCCTTGGCTCCTCCTCTGAGCATACTTTCATAAGTATACTCCTCCTCATCTCCACTTGAATGGGGACTTTGGGTTATAGGGGAGTTGGCTCTGGGTTCTCCTAATGTGGCTTCAGGCAGATTAAGTTCAGGAATGTTGGCTTCAGATGAGTTGGGTGCAGTAGAAGGATCTTCAGTTGCTTTTGAGAGCAATGGATCTGAAGGGGCTTTACTCAGGGGGGTTGGCTCAAAGAGTGCAGCTTCTAAAAGCTTTGAATAATTGAGCATAGATGAGTCAAGGGGAGATTGTAACCTTGTCTCATCTACAGCTATGTCAGCTAGCACATCTATCATACTTCTCTGCACACTTCCCTCAGGAGAGTATCTCTTTGTGAGGTTAATGGGGGTGATGGGTTGATTGGTTGGGGTTATATGGGTTTCAGGGGAGTTGGGCTCAGGATTCTGAATTTCAGGGATGTTGGCCTCCACTGTTTGACCTTCAGGGACCCTGGATTCTGGAGTTCCAGAACCAGATGAGTTGGTCCTTGATTTTGATTTGGTCCTGCTTTCAGCTCTGCTCTCTTTTAGAGCAAGTTGTAGAGACCTTTCTTCCTGAAGCTCCAACACCTTGTCAGTAGGCTTGACCCTTCTCTTACTAGCTCTACTGCTCCCACTTCCTTCCTCATCCTTCTCATGGACAACCTCCCTGATCCTCTTATCAGCCCTAGACTTTTGTCTAGTCTCATTGTACTTTTGCCTTAATTCTTCTGAATGATCAGAGGGCACTTGTACACCTTCTCTAGCAACTTCTTCAATCTCAGTTGAAGCATCTGAATTCTCTTCTGAGATTATCTGAGACATTTTCCTTGTCTTCACCACCCTTGCCTTTGTCCTCTTTTTCAACTTGGGCTTCTCCTCCACCTTTGCTTCAGCAGGCTTGGCCATTAACATCCTTCTTTTCTCAGTTTTCTTGCTGAGCTTTCTGAATAGGATCTTTTGGGCTGGGAGGGGCTTTGCAAAGGTTTGCATCTGGTAGTAATGAGAAAATCTCTCAATCAACAAGCTTGCCCTAGTGCAATACTTGATTTTCCCTTCTAGCACCACCTTGTTGTGAGATTTCACCTTGAATTTAGCCTTTTCCTTCATCATTTCAGACATAATGAAGGTCCTCCAATCAAACTTGATGCCTTTGTCACTGGCATCAATGACTGCAGCCATGATTCTGATTCTTGGATGGCTGACCTGCTCTAAGCTTCCAGTATTACTCAAGAGACTTTTAGCTACTACCTCAAAAAGGTTGAGAAATTCTGGCTTGAGAGTCTTTTTGTTTTGAGTTGAGGAGAGAGGGCCTGGTGTCAATAGCCATTCCTGAGCTATTTCTTCTTCATGACCAGTGCCATAGATTTCTGGATTCCTTCTGAGCCCTGGTGTCAGTAGCCATTCCTGAGCTATTTCTTCTTCATGACCAGTGCCATAGATTTCTGGATTCCTTCCCTCAGAAGGCAATCCAAAAGCTCCTTCAAGATCTTCTGAAGAGAATTTCACTCTATGAAATCTCTCTTCCTCTTCTCCTTCAGCAACATAGGACAATCTGGTGGAAATTTCACCATCTTCAGGCTTGCCTCTCCATTTGAGAAAGACAAAGAATTCAGCCATATAGCTTTCCAAGCAGGAACTTGGTCTTTCTTCCAGGAACTTTTGAAGACCAGCCCTTCTCAACCACCTCAGGGTTGGAGTAATCTCAGGATCTTCACTTTCAAAGGAGATTATGGGTTCAAAATGAAGATTGTTTTTGTTGCTTAGATATCCAAAATCAAGGTCCAGAGCCTTGTTGGAAAAGTCTATGATCATCTCTGGTCTAACTTTGGGAGCCATTGAAATTTACAGAGATGAAAATGAAAGAGTGTTGAGAGAGTTTGAAGAAAAATAAGCTAGGGTTTGAATACTTGGGGAAGAAGTGTTTGTGGGGGATCTTAAGACTTGGGGATATTCTAAAAAGAATGTTTGTCAATGAGTTGGTGAGGTTTGTGTATTTTCAACGGGTATCAGAAATGGAAATATACACTTGGACGGCCAGGATGAATTTCAGGGGAGTTGGCCAGTTTTGATCCAATGGTCAAAAACCAATGTAACAGTGACTTGTTGGTTTTATTCAAAACGTGGAAGGTATTTAATATTAGTTAATGGTTGGGGAGTTTTCGAGATAGATCATGGTTTGAAAAGGTGTAATGCAAACAAGAGTTAAATCTTGGCATTTAATGCATGGAAAGTGACCTTTTGGGTGGGGGACAAATTAAATCCCACAGAAATGATATCTGTAGTTGGGACATGTATCAAGGTAGGCAATGATTACCCAAAATAGGTGCTTATCAAGCCAAGGAAATAGTTTGATAGCCAAGACAACTTATCTGACCCCACTTGGACAAGTGTCCTGAAGAGATGTGGACAAAGGTCCTGAATTCCAATGGACAAGTGTCCTGAATGATTTTAGCCATCTCTTCTGTTATTCAGTAGACTTGACCAAGTCTGCTGAGAACCTTTTCAGTTTCTGTATATCTCATTCACTTTTCATGACTTTTACTTGTCCAACTTCCATGGATCAAGTAATCCCAACTCTGCTGATAGCTCCAGAAACCTTGCCTCTACAAGTGGCTTAGTTAGTATATCAGCTTTTTGATGATCTGTGTGGATCTTGACCAACTTTATGTCCTTCTTCTCCACATGGTCTCTAATGAAGTGATGCTTGATGTCCACATGCTTGCATCTTGTGTGCAATACAGGATTCTGTGATATAGCAATGACACTATTGTTATCACAAAATATTGGCACTTCAGTAGAGTTGACTTTGTAGTCTTTCAGTTGTTGTCTCAGCCAAAGGATTTGAGCACAACAACTTCCAGCTGCAACATATTCAGCTTCAGTGGTGGAAGTAGCCACTGTGTTCTGCTTCTTGGAGAACCAAGATATAAGCTTGTTGCCCAAGAATTGACAAGTCCCTGAAGTGGACTTTCTGTCAATTCTACAACCTCCATAGTCAGCATCTGAGTAGCCAGTTAGCTCAATGTTGTCATCAGCAGGGTACCAAAGGCCTAGATTTTCAGTGCCTTTGAGGTACCTCAAAATCCTCTTTGCAGCCTCAAGATGGCTTTTCTTAGGATTTGCTTGGAACCTTGCACAAACACCTACTGCAAAGGTGATGTCAGGTCTGCTGGCAGTGAGATAGAGGAGTGAACCAATTATTCCTCTATACTCAGTAGAGTTGGTTGGAATACCACTCTCATCAGGATCCATCTTCCAATTTGTGTTCATAGGGATCCTTACTGGCTTGCTAGTTGTACACCCAAACTTCTTGATCATTTCTCTGGTGTACTTAGCTTGGTTGATGAAGATTCCTTCTTTAGATTGTTTGACTTGAAGACCCAAAAAGAAGTTCATCAACCCCATCATGGACATCTCAAACTTGCTTTGCATTAGCTTTGAGAACTTCTCACACAGCTTCTCATTGGGGGATCCAAATATTATGTCATCCACATAAATTTGGACAAGCAAGATGTCCTCTCCTTCAGATATTCTGAAAAGAGTTCTGTCCACAGTTCCCTTGGTGAATCCATGATCCAAGAGGAATTGTGACAGTGTATCATACCAAGCCCTAGGGGCTTGCTTGAGTCCATATAGAGCTTTCTTGAGTCTGTAAACTTTGTTTCCAACTTCAAAACCTGGTGGTTGCTCCATATAGACTTCTTCTTTCAAGACTCCATTCAGAAAGGCACTCTTGACATCCATTTGGTACACTTTGAACCTCTTGTGGGCTGCATAGGCTAGAAAGAGCCTTATTGCTTCTAGCCTTGCCACAGGTGCAAATGTCTCATCATAGTCAATGCCTTCATGTTGGCAATAGCCTTTTGCCACAAGTCTTGCTTTGTTTCTGACAATCACATCATTTTCATTTTTCTTGTTCTTGAACACCCACTTTGTTCCAATAACATCTTGATGTGAAGGCCTATCCACCAGCTCCCATACTTCATTTCTGGTGAATTGGTTCAGTTCTTCCTGCATGGCTGTGATCCAATTGGCATCTTGAAGTGCTTCCTCAATATCACTTGGTTCTTGCTCTGACAAGAAACAACAGAAAAGAGCACTTTCACCATGGAATCTTCTTGTTTTGACTCCAATACTTGGGTCACCAAGTATTAGATCAGTAGGATGGTCTGACAACCAGGTCCTTCCTTTTCTGATCTCTTCAGTAGAGTTGTCCTCTACTGAAGTTGAGTCAATTTGATCATAGAACTCAGGATAATTGAATGCAGGATCTAATTCAGGATCATAATCAGGGGTGTTGTCCTCAATGTCAGGGACATTGGTATTTTCAACATTTTGAGTTCCCCCTTGATTATTTGACCCATTAACTACCTCAGCAGGTACTGCTTCTTCATTGGTAGTTGTTACCTGGATGTGAACTGGGATTGGATCATTCAGTTCACCATTTATTTCAGTGGGATTTGCCTCAGGAAGGTTGCCTTCAGGATGGTTGTCCAACATAGAGTTTTCAGGTAGATTGGCTTGGACAACATCTATGAATTCAGTGTCTTTGTCTTTTAGGCTTAGTCTGGTTGTTCTTTGTGTGATTTCTTCTGATTCCAAGTTCTCATTCCTGAACTCATGAGTAGATTCATCAAACACAACATGAGGTGTTTCTTCCACAATAAGAGTTTTCTTGTTGTAGACCCTGAAGGCTTTACTGATTTGGGAGTATCCAAGAAACACTCCTTCATCAGCTTTGCTATCAAAGGCTTTCAACTGATCTTTCCCATTATTGTGAATGAAACACTTGCAACCAAAAATGTGAAAGTAAGACACTTTAGGCATTCTTCCTTTCCAGAGTTCATAGGGGGTTTTGCCTTGCCCCTTAATAATCAAACATCTATTTTGAGTATGGCATGCAGTGTTTATAGCTTCAGCCCAAAACCTCTTAGGTAATTTTGAATCAGCAATTAGAGTTCTAGCAGCTTCTTTTAAAGTTCTATTTCTTCATTCTGCAACTCCATTATGTTGGGGAGTTCTAGCTGCTGAGGTTTCATGAGCTATTCCATTAGATGTACAATACTCATTGATGTATGAGTTAATGAACTCTGTGCCTTTATCAGATCTTATCTTGATAATGTTAAGGCTTTTCTCATTTGACAATCTCTTAAGAAGTTCAGGCAGTTTGACTTGAGTTTCCTTCTTATTAAGGAGAAATACCACCCATGTGAACCTAGAGAAGTCATCTACTACAACCAATGTGTATTTTCTACCATTTATGCTTGCAGGGGTAATTGGTCCAAAAAGGTCCATATGTAACAGTTCAAGTACCCTTTCAGTAGAGATGACAGGTTTTCCCTTAAATGAGGCTTTGAGCTGTTTTCCTTCTTGGCATGGTTTGCAAACATGCTCTTTAATGAAAACCTCATTAGGTAGTCCTTTGACTAATGCATTTCTAGCAATTTTGTTCATTGTTTTAAAGTTCAGGTGGTTTAATCTTTTATGCCATAACCAACTTTGTTCACTAGAACTCTTAGCAATGAAGCATGCAGCATCAGTAGACTTGTCCCAGTCTGCAAAATACACATTTCCTTTCCTAGTTCCAGTCAATAGAATTTGTTGAGTCTTATCTTTAATCAAGCATTTATCACAGGAAAACTCAACATTGAAGTTTTTATCACAGAATTGACTGATACTTAGGAGATTATATTTGAGACCAGCTACATAAGATACATTGGTTACTTTGATGTTACCAATCATCAAAGTACCATAACCTTTTGTTGATGCTTGTGAGCTGTCTCCAAATGTGACATTAGGGCCTTCTTTTTCAATGAAATCAGTGAGGAGTTCCTTGTTTCCAGTCATGTGCCTTGAACATCCACTGTCAAGGTACCATGCTGTCTTTTTGCTTATACTCCTCATCTTGTGGCCCATTGGTACCTACAATTAGATGGGTTTAGGTACCCTTTGAGTTTTGGGTCCTGAGAGGTTAGCTGTACCTTTAGGAACCCAAACTTGCCTAATAACCTTGATTGATTCAAGGTGGCTAAGTTGTCTTCCTCTAGCATCTACATACACTGTCTTTCCCTTAAATGCCTTTGGGAAAGTGTGTGTGAATGTGTTAACTCTATAAGTTTCAGGAGAGTTGTCAAATCTCCTGAACTTTTGAGTTCTTTGTGCTACTTGAGGGAATCTTTGAGGAAAGGATTTCTTTTGACCATTACCCTTTGGCATGAAGGGTTTTGGTTGTCTCATTTTATTTTGCCTTTGAGGAAAGTTATCCTTGGGTCTATTCAGCTGAGGCTTTCTCAGAAGAGTTGGCCTAGGCTGATTATACTTTGGATAACTCCTCTGAACATTGTTCAGTAGAGTTGTCCTTCCATTGGGTCTACTCTGCTGACCAACATTCCTCTTATGTTCAGGAGCTTTGGCCATTTCCATAGGTTTTGGCCTATTCTCCTGAATCACTTGAGTAGGCAGATCATCCATTTTGCCCTTTCCTTTGTTCAGTGGCTGAATCACTTCATTTTCAGTTTGTGCCACTGACTTAACAAAGATTCTCTTAGTGTTACTTGCAGAAGAAACACTAAGACAAGGTGAAGATTCAAATGGATCAAAACCTAATCCACTTCTTTGAGCCATAGGTCTTTGATAACTCTGAATTTCCTCTATTGCTCTAGAGGATTTCTTCAGAGCAGACATCTTTAATTTCAGGCTCTCTTCACTTGATTTAAGAATATCATATTCATGTGAGAGGTTTTCAAATTTGGCATTGAGAATTTTAAGTTCAAAATCTTTTCTCTTCTGAGAGAGAAGTTGATCATCAATCTCCTTTTGTTGGTCAACTATCCTGATATTTGCTTCCTCAAGCTCTCTCAAGACTTGTTGATACAACTCAGTAGACTTGACATCAACAACTACCTCAGAGTTTTTGGCAAGTTCAATGGCCAATCCTTCATTTTCTCTCACACAGTTATCATGAAATTCTTGTAACAAAGTGAAGTCTTCCATCAACTTTCCAAGGGAAAGCTTCAAGTTGACCTCACTATTGTTCTGTGAGATGAATGATGGTGAACTAGAAGTAGAGGATACCTCATCATCCTCAAGAGCCATGTTGCAGACATCATCATCATCATCACTGTTGGAGAACAGTCCATCAGAGGAGTTGAGGCTTTCAGTACTATCAGATTCTTCACCAGCCATCATGGCCTTTCTGTTGGTGAACTTCCTGTCTCTTTTGGCCTGCCTCTCTCTTCTCTCCTTAGAGCTTAATTCAGGGCAATCATACTGGAAGTGCCCTTTCTTTTTACAGTTATAGCACAGATCTTCATCATCTTCTTTCTTTGATTCTTCTCTTCTTTTTTATGATGAAGGTTCAGCTCTACTGGACCTTCTCCTATCAGAGTACTTGTCCTCTGATCTTTTCTCTTCAGGCTTTTTGACTTCAGCCTGTGCTTCAAGAGAGTTGTATCTCCTGAATTTGTTGTCCTGGTAGAATTTCTTGTATCTACCAAACCTTGAGTTCAACTTTTCAAACCTTTCTAGCCATCAAGGCTAGTTCTTCCTTCATTTCAGTCTTTGAGACTGTCTTTAATGATCTTGGAGTGGACTGCATCTCAGGTTCAGCAGCTTTGGCTTTGAATGCCACTCCCTTAGTAGGATTTGAAGGTTCCTCAATAGGCTTTCTTCTATTGAGGTCGAACTCATAAGCTTTGAGTTCAGAGAAGATTTGTTGCACGGGCATGGTGGAAAGATCTTTGGTGTTTTGCATCATTACAGCATAGACATCCCACTTTTGAGTGAGACTTCTCAAGATCTTCAACCCCACTTCTCTCTTGGTGTAGACCTTGCCCAGTGAGTTGATTTCATTCATCACATCAGTGAATCTACCAGCAAACTTATCAATGGACTCCTCAGACTCCATTGCAAATTGTTCAAATTTCTGCACAGCAACTTGGAGCTTATTCTCCTTGATCTTTTCAGTACCCTCACACATTTCAGCAAGAGTATCCCAAATTTCTTTGGCTGTTGTGCAGTGGTAGACTCTTCCCATGACTACATCTGGAATTGTTTGATAGAGGGTGTTCATTGCTAGATAATTCAGATTATCCTTCCTCTTTTCATCAGTAGTGAAGTCATCTTCATCTTTGGGTAGTACATCTCTTGTATCTGCCCTTTGAGCCTCTGTGACTCTGGGATTGACAAAGGTGAACACAAAAGGTCCTCTTGTGATTACTCTCAACATATCAGTATGAAGAGATGCAAGATGAGCCCTCATTCTGATTTTCCAGAAATCATAGTTATCAATTGAGAACATGGGCAATTTGTGGTGAGATATGTGATTGACTGGATTTGTTGCCATGTTATCCAATCCTTGGTTAGCAGGAGGTGGAACTGCAGCATTGATGTTCTGATCAGGATTCTGCTGCTGCTGGTTCTGATTGTTGTTATTTCCTCTTGCCATTTCTTCAAGAAGAGATTACACACTTGATACAAAGGATTTCAGATAGATCAGTTCAGTGACCACAGCAAATATGTGACTTTGAAAACCAAGATGGCTTTTCAGAAGCAGTGGTCTTTGAACCCCTGCTCTGATACCACTTGTTGGTCCTGAAAGGAGTAGATAACAAGTGTATGAGGGGGGGAATACACTTGTATGCAAATTCTTTTCAAACTTGATCAAACCAGAGCTCAGCAAGGTTGTCTTGGACAACTCTACTGAAGAAGATTAACTCTTCTAAGATAATCAATCTACTAAGTACTAATGAGTACTTAGTTGAATAACTATCTAGGGGAGTTATATGTGCGGAATAGTGGTTGGCCCTTTTAGTTTAAACTCCTTTAATTTCTGAAATCACTTAGTCAATGTAACACAGTCCAGTTTTCAGGGAACTTGTCCAAATAGGTTTTTGCACAGTCTTTGAATGTTTATCCTTGAAAGATCAGTTTTGTGTGCAGTGTTGATGTATTGTAAGTACTTGAAATGTAAATCAACACAAGAGTTTATAGTGGTTCAGAGACTCAAGCTCCTACATCCACTTTCCCTGATTTAACAGGATAATTCCTTCACTCTTGGAATTAACTTGTTTTATAGTGCCAAGGTGCACTTGATCAAGAACACCACTCTTGGTGAATTGATCCCTAGGATGTCTAGAGTCCTAGTACCCTCTTCTCAACTCAGAACTGAACTGTTCTTCTCTCAACAGTCAGCTCCTACCACTTCTACTACTACAACCTTCTCACTTTCACTCTTGAAAGATATGAGGATTGAAGTAAGGTTCCAACTAATGAGATATCCTTTACAATGAAGATCAGTGTATAAGGATAGGATATCTCTCTAAGCTTGTGTATGGATATACAATGTAGTACAGCTTAGATGAAGTGTTTGAAGACTAAGATAGTCTTTGAAAGCTTTGAAAGCACTCTAGCTTGTAAGAATTTAAGGTTGGATGTGCTTTGTTGAGGTTCTAGTTGGATGATAGTTGGATGCTTTCAAATGGTCTTCACACTTCTGTATTTATAGACAAATGAAGGATTTGCCCGTTGGAGAGGCAGCCTCCAATGTCCATAAATGTCTTCTTTTAGTTCTTCAACTTTGAAGACAGAATCTTGATAGTGACATGTCCTCATTTGGGAAATAAACGGCTGTAAGAGCTTTGTCTTCATTCTGTAGCACTCTTCCCAACATCTGACATTCAGATTCTCTTGTAAGAATGTGGACATGTCTTCTGAAGGTTGTTCCAATGATAGGACAACATTCCTCATCATTTGGACAACTCTCCTTATCACTATCAGCAGTCTTGCTTATCAGCAAGATTGTCTTGCTCTTTCCTTTTTTTTATTTCTCTTGAGGATGGCTCCTTCCCTTTAGATGGCTCTTTCCCTTTTATTTCTCTTGAAGATGATCTTAGCTTGTTTCTTTGAAGATCTTTAGGGTGTGGTTATCTCTTTCTCTTCAGCATAGTTGACCTCAGGCTTTCAGAGCACTTGATCTTGATTAATTGAGCTGAGACAACTCCTCTGGACAACTCTCCTGATCATCATACTTGTCTTTCAGCAGACTTGATCATGATTCCAGAGTTTGAGCCTTGAGGGGACTTGTTCTTGATGTACTTCAAAGCATGTGTTCCCCCTTAATTTGTGCATCTAATCATTTAAGAGCTGCCTAACATATTAGCTCCTCATCTAGCCTATAATCTATATGTTCTAACATTTCTAGAACATACTTATCTTGACTTAGGCATGTCTCAGGGGGTTTTGGTATTAGATCAAAACATATCTCATTTTATTCCCAACATAACCATACACAAATGACGACGTATTCTCTTATTCAATCTGAACTTATGCAAGAGTGGCTTTTGTTATTGGTATTGTTGAAGATGGCATGAATTATCATCAAATATATTTTAAAATAATAAATTATATAAAATCTTATTAAATAATAATATTATATTTTTTTCAATCCCGCGAAATTCGCGTGTTTTACACTAGTTATGTGATAAAGTGTTAAATTGGGATGTGTGAGTAATTTATCCCACATTGAAAAATGTGGTGAATTATTACACTTCTCACTTCTCACTCCTACGCCCGTTCCGTTAAGGAATTCAGTAGTTCAATTCATAATGGTTAAGGAGCAATTCAATAGCGCAGTCGTGCGCCTGTTTGGCCGTATCAAGTTGAGTCTGAATTTGGTCCTGAGTATTTGTAACTTCCTGTGATTAAAATTCTATATTTTTTTAAATAAAATTGAATTTCATGAATACTCGAATTAAATGTGGAAGGCTCCATCACACATTCTGCATCTGCATATAGTAGTGCATTACAGTTTCTCACACTTGTTCAATTCGTCGAAGCTCTTGACGTTGCGGTGTTGTTCATCAACGAGATGAAAGTCGTTTTACTTTTAAAAATGTTACGTCAAACCGTAAGCACTAGTCGAGACATATTCATTTTGAGGAAAAATGTTTTCCTTAGCTCAAGTTTACTTTTATTCCTGTTGTTCTTGAGATGAGATCGTGTTACCGTTTCAAAAATCAATTTATTTTGAAAGGTTGTTAAATGAGGAAATTTGTCAAAAAGGAAAAGTCTTTTTAAATTTTATTTTATTGGAGTAGTCTTAGGGTGATTGATTCTTGAGTTGGAATTTCAAAATGTATATTGGAATTGATGGCCAAATGAGTCTTGTCTAGGTGTAATCTATTGAGATATATTTTTTAATAATTTGGTATGTACACAATTAAGTGTATTTTGTATGTTGGATAGAGATTTCGGTTTAGGGTGTAGCAAGAATGCAGTTATTGTTGTGTTTGTTAAATTGGTTATAGTATTTTGACTCTCTATAATGTTAAATTAATTAACTATGAAAATGGTTGTATGTCACTATTTATTTATTTTGTGTTTTGCATTGTTTTCCATTTAATTCTAATGTAATAAGTTTGTCGTGTGTAGTTTTGATCGTCACGAATTACTTCCAAAAGTGATCTTTTATACTTTTTCAAAAAAATTATATATATGTATATGTATAATCTAGTTCCTTTTACACAATAACAATGTTTTCGTGTTTTTGCATTACATGAATACTCGGCTTTGAAGACTAAGAGATTTAGAGTGGTACCTCTTAAGTGTTGTGGATAATAAGTATGGCAATGAATCTCGACTTAGTTGTGCTACTCCCGATGGAAAGAGAGAGAATTGGAAAATTCTGTCATTTTAGAGGTGCAAATTAATTTTACAAATATTGCCCCCCTTTTTTTTTTTTGTGGAAAATGATGCATTTGTGCTTTGTAGAATCTTTTTAAAGAGTGGTGGTGATGGAACACGTGGAGGCTTGCCAACTTTGATCAGGTGTGTGAAGGGCTCGCCGACTTTGATCAGATTTTTTTTTTTTTTTGTTCTTGCTCCTTAAACTAATGAACGGTATAAGTCGTTGTTATTGATTACTTGTGTTTCTCTATGTGGTACGCAAACAAAAAATTCTTGTCATTTATCAACCACCATTATATTATGATATTTAGGTCTTGTTTGCTGTGTAAGATTAGCCCAGATTGTGGTCTAATTTGTGTTAATGTGATGTTTGGTTTGTAAGATATGGACCCGCAAGAATGGCAAAGGCCTGCCACAAATCACTGTTATTTTAAGATTGTCAATCGGTCCAAATTCATGCGATTGAAATCGGAGTCGAAAAGCAGAGGGTCTTTTTTCAGTTTTGAACTAAAATACCCTTTGGGTATTTAAAACCCTATATTGAAACGACGATTGGGCTCTTCATCTCTTCACGAAACGGATTTTTAGGGTTCATTCATCTCTCTTACTCCCTCTCTCTCACGATATCGAGCAAAGGACTGTGTTCCTCTCTCAGTTTTCTCACGTTTTCCATCTGGTATTTTTTAGAGTTTTGTTTTTTCGATTTGCGCAGTGAACGGTGATTCATTTTCTAGTGTATGTGTGTGCGACGAGTTTAGGGTGTTGAGAGATCACAAATATAAAATTTTGCATAATAATGATCTGTGTTTTTAGTGTTTACAAGTTATATAAATACTTGTATTTGATAACCGTCATTTGTAACTAACTAATTACTGTTAATTGACTAACAATCAATTAGCTAATATAATTGATTGTGTGACGTGGCATTAGCTTTGCCATTAGGGGTGGAAATAAGTCAGGCTACCCGACAGGGCCTACGGCCTAGCCTATTAATAATACAAGTCGGGCTAAGGCTTTTTAAAAAACTTATTTAATTAAGTAGGCTAGGCTTAGGCTTTATTTAAGGCCTTATAAGTCTAACAAGTCGGCCTAATTAAATTTTATATATATAAAAACAAATATTTGTATATATTTTATATTAAATCATTTTTAAAATTTAGTATTAACATTAATATTAAAGCAAATTAAATTTATTTTAGTACTTGGGAAATCGTTATAGTGTGTGTATTTAAATTTATCGTTGTAATGCATTTTGTTTTTGTCGTGAATTTCATTTACAATTTTAAATATTGAATTACGTTTTGTATTCGACATGTTTTAATAGGCTTCTAAAAGGCTCGTAGGACTGGCCTATTTACTTAAAAGGCCAGGCCAAGTCTACAAAAAAAGCCTATCATAGATAACACGCCAGACTCTGACTCAATATTTATAAACCAGGCCCGGGCTTTTTCATGTAAAGCCTAGCCCAGCCTATTTCCATCCCTACTTGCCATGCATTCTTGTGTTTACTCTAACATGCTTCGATCCGAAGAAAGTGGAGCATCCAACGAACCAAGGCCGAGGAAGCAACGTAGCTGTGCAAATCTGGATGGAGAGACTGGTTTGGTAAACAAATCAGTCGGTTGATGGTCCTTCAGCACAAAACAAACGTCCAGATACTTCGACTGAACTTTCTCCCGGAGGAAATGCACATCAATTTTGATGTGCGAGAGTGAAAAGCCGAACTAAATGCAAGCGTAATAGCACTCTGATTATCAAACCACAAATAAGACGACGTGTGCAGCGGAATTTTGAGCTTTTGGAACAAGGTCGTGACCCAAAGTATGTTCGTAGCCGCAAGGGATAACGATCTGTACTCAGCCTCTGTGCTGCTACGAGCCACAACATGTTGTTTCCTAGATCACCAGGAAATGATGTTGTCACCAATCTTCAAACAGTAACCCGGCGTACTTCGACGATCATCTAGACTTAACGCATAATCGGCATCCGCAAACCCTTGGACCCTGAAATCTTAAACAAGAGAGAACAATAAACATATAGTTAGTGAGCCCTTAATATACTTGAGAATGCGTTTACAAGCCCACCAATGATTTTGTGTGGGATTTGCAAGGAATTGCGAGAGTTTATTTACGACAAAACTGATGTCAGAACGAGTTAGGGTGAGATATTGAAGTGTACCCACAACACTTCGAAATAGAGAAGGATTATCAAACAAAGCATTGTCCCCAGAAAAGAGTTTCACACGAGGGCACATGGGAGTATGATAGGAAGAACAAGTGTCGAGTTTAGTTTTGGAGAGAAGATCTTTGATGTATTTGGATTGTGTGAGCATGATGGAGGAAGGAGTAACCAAAACTTCAACACCAAGGAAGTAATTGACAATTCCCAGATGTTTAAGCGAGAATTTCAGATTAAGAGTAGAGATGAGTTGATCCATTTGAGATGAAGAAGCACCAGTTTTGAGGATGTCATCTATATACACAAGTATAAAGAGAAACTATCCTTCTCTCATGCGAAAAAATAGACAGTGGTCGGCTTTAGACTGAATGAACCCCTAAGACGAGAGGAATAAACTCAATGTATCATACCATGCCTTCGGTGCTTGTTTAAGACCGTAGAGAGTTTTATCTAAACGATATACATAATCTGGATTGGAGCTGCTAACAAAACCCTCAGGGTGTTTTATATACACCACCTCATTTAGTTTGCCATGCAAAAAGGCATTATTGATATCAACTTGATGAATCAACCACCCCTTAGTAACCGTCAAAGTAAACATAATCTAAAGAGTAGAGGGCTTAATCACCGGACTGGACATGTGGAAATAATCCACCCCAACCGTCTGTTGAAAACCTCGTGCCACAAGACGAGCTTTATAAAGCTCGACTTCACCATCTTTAGTATATTTCACTCGAAACAGCCATTTAGTGGTAACCGCATTCATATCCTTCGTTTTAGGTACAAGATGCCAAGTTCTATTACACATCAAAGCATCATACTCAGCAACCATAACGGACTTCCACTCCGGAATAGATAAAGCTTGTGGGACAAAGTCAGGTTCAACAATGGGATGAGAAATAGTAGAAGTGTAAATTATGGGTTTGAAAACCCCAGGTTTTGAACGGGTAATTATGTGGTGAGTGGGTGGAATATTTGGAGATGGAAGTATCAGAGGAATGGGAAGTTGTGATGAAGAAGTAATAGATGTATGTGTGAGATGATCAGGTTGTGGTAAAGGTGGAGAAGAATGTGATGTAAGAGAGTTTGATGAAGGAGTATGCATTATGGGGGAGTGCGTTGAAGAAGTGGATGCCACATGAGGAATAGTTATGGGTGTATTGAGGATTGGAGGCATGAATGAAGGAAGTGTATTTCTGGAATTTGGGACAGAAGTAGAAGCGGAACACAGTTGAGTGTATGGAAATTCATGTTCATTAAACTCAACCGTAATATCAACATACACCCTCCCTGAAGAATGTAAGCAAATGTAACCCCTGTGATTGATGTTATAACCAAGAAATATGTATTTTGTGGATCTAAATTGAAGCTTTGAGGTGTGTGGGCATGAATGTTGAACAATTTTGTGATGAGTGTGTGGACATGAATGTTGAAAAACAATGCCAAGATATGTAAAGTGTCGTTTAAGTGCAATAAATTCACCACCCATATCACAATGAAAACCCTTTACTCCTCTCTGAAATTGGCGTTTAGCAAGTGTAATAAACTAAGTGGTAATTGCAGCTACCTCAGGTATCAAACGGAGGGAATATATCCATGAAAAATGAGTGAAATCATCCACAAATACCAAATAATAACGAAATCCATCAACATAAATTGAAGAGGCAGGGCCCCACAAATCAACATGGATAATCTCAATAGGATGAGTAATATAATGTGCAAACTGAATGAAAATATTGTTGATGCATCTTGCCACGAATACAACCATCACATAACTTTATAGCCTTATTCAAAACAAGAATATGCAAAGATCTAAGTACATCCTTAAGCACAGAATCACACGGATGTCTTAGTCTATTGTGCCACAATGTATGATTATTGACAACAACTACATTACCATAATATGTATCCTTATTCAAAACAGCAGCAGCCTTCAAATCTCTATTTATTCCTTCAAGATTCAACTGATAAAGACCTTTATTGAGTGTTCCCGTCAACAAAACCTGACGTGTCTTCGCATCCTTAACAAAGCACTTATTAGCATGAAATTCCATAATAGCATTATTATTTAACAAGAACTTAGAAATGCTCAACAAATTCTTAGTCACAACAGGAACATGCAATACATTTTTAAGATGTAAATTTGTGTGATCAACAAGTGATGGCAACACAATAGAACTAGTGTGATGAATGGAGGCAGTTGAACCATTCCCAACAGTAAGAGAGTATGTACCTTGATAAGGTGAAGAGATATTCATGTTGCTAAGTTGGGATGTAATATGGTGAGTGGCCCCACTATCAACATACCACTTTGGATTAGGGTTTTGAGGATCAGAGTTGTGAGTGTAGGAGGTAGATGGGCGACTTGAGTGAGAAAAGATAGGAATTTGATGTCTAAGAGTAAAACGAGCATAATTAGTCTGATATGAATTAGAAGGAGAACTAGACTGACCTTGTGAACGAGAAATATTGTGATCAAGACCATGAAATGTATTGTCATATCTCTTGAAGCACTTTGCAGCAACATAATAGTTCCTGCCATAGAGTTGGCAAACAATGCGAGGTTTGTTATACTTAACCCAAAACTTCTTTCCATTGGATTTAGTTGCAGGTTCCTTTGAGGCAATGTTAGCCACATGAGCAGAGGTCGATCCCAAATTTATTCTAGAGGAGGACGAAGCCTGCCGAATACGCATCTCATGAGTAAGAAGGATCGCCTGAACCTCAAATAGAGATGGAAGCTTTCCACGAGTGGTTATGCTAACCACACCCGCAACAAATTCAGATCTAAGACCACCCAAGATATACAATATCAAATCATCATCCTTTAAACCATTACTAGTCGCTGGTAATCCATCTTCCAAAATACACATTTGAAGAAGGTATTCATCAACACACATATCTCCTTTCTTCAGAGAAAAAATTTCCAGCCTAAAGCTCACTACAAGAAATTTGTATATTTTCGACGAATTTTTACCGACGAACTTACAAACGTTGGAAATAATATCTTTACCGATGGTTATGTGGTCGACGACAATGCACATATTTTTTGGTGTCCAATAAGATACATATTTCCGACTATGGTAAATTTCGTTGTTAAAAATAAAAAAGTAGTCGATAAACTTATGGGCAGGAAGCATGGATTCCCTCCAACCACAATACCGACTAACCTCTAGTCGGAAAGTAAATACCAAATTTTCAAAATTAAAATAATTAGAATAATAATTTGCATGACTTAGTACCTGTTGGTCCTTGGTGGAGTATGACACAAGTGTATGGGGAGGGGAATGCACTTGTGTATGCAAATTCTTTTCTTTTTAACAAAACTGATCTTATCAGGCAGGTTGTCTCACAACTGGCCTGAGTGTGAACTTTGGTAGATACTTGTCCTACTGATTACTATTAAGTGATCAGTTGGCTAAATATCTAAAAGAGTTACTAAGTGCGGAATGTGGTTGGCCTTTGTCTCAAAGAAATACTCCAAGTTAATTTCTGAAAAGATACAGTTATCAGGGACTTTGTCCAAAACAGTTTTTCTTAACTTACTGAGTTTTGCTTCTTTAAAAAATGATTGAATGTAAGTGCAATAAAGAATGCAGTAAGTAAATGGCACACAAGTTTATAGTGGTTCAGAGACTCAAGCTCCTACATCCACTTTTCCCGATTGAACAGGATAATTCCTTCACAATGGAATTAGCTTGTTTTATAGTGCCAAGGTGCACTGATCAACAACACTCTCTTAGTGTTTTGATCCCTAGGATAATCTGAGTCCTAGTGCTCAATCTCTCTGAGTTAAGACTGTGTTTCACTCTAACAGTCCTTAACTCCTCACTTCTACAACAAACACTTTTTTCACTAAATGAGATAAGGGTTTGAGGTTTGGTTCCAACTAGTAGAGATACCCTTTACAATAAGAACAGTGTAAAGGCTTAGGATATCTCAATGCTAAGCTTTGGATGTTTACAAAGATTGGCTTAGCTAATTGAAGTGATTCAGGAAACTTGGGATTCTCAAGAACAGCTTGGTTTCCTTTGAAAGCTTGATGATAGTTTGATAGCTTGTTGTTGGATTTAGAATCCCTTTGATCACTTCTGTATTTATAGGCAAATTTGAACAACTAACCGTTGGAGGGATAGCAATTCAAATATGTCTATTTGCAGCACCATTGAAACGGTTATGAAGCTTGGCATCCTTTTATCCATTGTGTAAAAGGGCTCTTCAATGGTTGCTTGAATGAATGTGTTGACTTCTGAAAAATGCGGCTGAGAAGACTTGTGTCAGATTCCAAATATGCACATTTCCCAAGGTTGATTTGTGGCAAACTCTACACTCAACCAACGGTCAGATGGGACAAGCTCCCTGAACATTCCTGCTGCAATTTAGAATGTTCCAACATTCATTCAATGCTTCACTCTTTAATGCTCTAAGTCTTCAATGCTTGGTTCAGGCATGATTGGCAATAAATGCTTCATTGAATGTGTCTTCTGTAAGCTTTGGCATTCAATGCTCTTGATCATTTGTACTTCAACTGTCTTGATCATTTGCATTTATGAGCACTGCTTTAATGTTCTTGATCTCTTCAGCTCAGTTGTCCACTTGGTCAGCTTGTCTTGAAAGTTCAGCAACTTTGGCCTAGACACTTAACACTTATCAAGCTGCCTTACATTCCAGCTTTGGACAACTATCCTGAACACTAAAATCTCACAACATTCCTGAGATTTTTAGACTTAAGCATTCGACTTACTCAAGTGTACTGAGACAACTTGCCTAAACTAGACTTGAGCTTATCTCAACTAATCTGAACATCATCAATTAGGGGTTTTGGTATCTAAATCAAAATCATTTTATTCCCAATAATTTCCCCCCTTTTGATGATGCCAAAACCTGTTACAAAGGAACCTTGACTTATACTATATTTTACCTTCAGGATGAGTGAGCTGGTCAACTTTCCTGAAAGAAACTGTTAGCACAATAAATCAAGTATATATGTCATGTCAGGTTAGTTGAGATAATGAGTTTTTATCTCTTGATAGAAAATCAGTGGTCCTTTTATATATCATAGAGCATTACAGATCAGAAAATCAAAAGGACAACAAAACTGATATATGAAAAACAGAATGACAACAATCATTAATAATCATAAAAAAACCAGATAGGGAAGAGATAAACGTATCCATCAGAGAGTTCCATCATCTTGAGGAGCAATGCCATATTGAGCCCAGACCCTTTTCTTCATCTCCCAAACATCCTTGTTTGATCCTCTAGGGCCAATCTTCATCTTCTCCATCTTCATGATGTTGATGAACTCTTCCAGAATCTTTCCCTCATCAATCAAGTTCCCATTGAACTTAGGAGGCATGTACAGAATTGGACCAGGGGCCTTGAATTCAACTCTTGCCATCTCAGCTGCTGCAAACAGCTTTTGGTAGAGATCCCTATGGTTCTCAAACATGAACTGGACAAAGACTTCATCCACACTCTCTTCAAGCCACTTTCCAATGACATAGAAGTCATATACAAAACTTCTCTTGGCCTCCTCCCATGCATCATTCAGTGAGATTGGAACCCACTTATCATGGTGAGGGTACTGAGTGTCCCATCTTTGCAGCATCTGTGGTTTGAGCCTTCTGTAAGAAGCTCTCCTTCTTGGAGCTTTGAAGTTTGCCCTTCTCTCATCCCTTGCCTTGTTGGCCTCAACCAACTGATCCATTCTTTCTTTGGCTCTCTGAAGAGCTAACTTCTCCTGAGTCTCTGGATCCTTTCCAAATCCTTCTTCAAACAGTTTAGAAGGATCATCAGCAAGCTTGGGCACACCAACTTCAGGCTCTCTATTCTGTACCTCCTCTTCACTATCTTCTTCTTCAACAACAGGCAGCTTGGCTGCTTTCTTCAATCTCTTTGATTGCCTCACTGGAGTTGATTCTTCAGACTGGAATTCTGATGGCAAAGTCAGGCTGGCTGGGAATTCATTGAAGGCTTGCAATTCCTTCCTTTTTCTTTCAGATGACCTTGTCACCTTCCCCCTTACTTCAGCAACTTTCTCTTTGGGGTCAAGTCCTGCTGACTCACCACCAGGCCTTTGTTGCTTCCTTGCCTGACTTTCCATTGCAGACATCATGGATTCTTTAACAGCAATTTGAATCTGCTCTTCTTCAGTCAAGTTTTCAATATCCATTGGGCCTTTGCCTTTCCCAATGTCTTCTACTGCCTCCTCCTCAATCTCAGGGACCTTCTCCTTTCCCTTAGGTTCACCAATCACCAAGGTTCCCTTTGCCCTTGCTCTCTCTCTCTTTCCCCCTTTTTGGCATTATCAAAACATTGGGGCTTCAATTCACTCATAGAGACTGAGAGATGTGAGTGGGCTTGAGTGAGGGACTTCAACTCCTGCAGTAGATAAACATTCTCATCATGAATGTTTTGCATTTTGTCATCTGCCATGCTCAAGAATGTGTGAACTGGCTTCATCTTCTGAGTAATAATTGCATCCAATGTGGCTTTCAGTGATTGATCAAGTTTGGCCTGAAGTTGATCAGTGAGGTTGGCCACAACTTGATCAGACACTTTGGCCATAAGTTCAACAGTGAACTTCTCAGCAGCCTCTTTCACCAGTGCAGCTTTCAATTCTTCAGCCTTTTTCCTCTGGGTTGTTGTCCTCTGCCTTAATGCATCTTTGATTGTCTTCCTCAGAGCTCTCACATTGTCTTTGTACAGATTCTTGAGGCCCAGCTGCTCTTTCTTCACAGATTTGGTGAACTTCACCATTTCATTCTTTGCCTTTGTGACCTCAGTTGAAACTGTTTGCAGTCCAGTTTCAACTCCACTAATTCTTGCATCTAGAGTGGGCAGGATCACCTCTTCTGAGCCAGTTAGCCTCATCTCCACAGAGGCTAGAGTCTTGCCTTGGCCATCTAAAGTATCAATAGTTGCTGCATGTGCCTTCCCAACTTCCCTGACCAGTGTATCCAACTTCTCTGATTGCTCTTCAATGATGGATGCAGTTTGAGTAGCAATCTGAAAGCCAGCTTCAGTGGTGTTGGCTTGTTCAAAGTATAACTTGTTCAGTGTGGACACATTGGCTGAAACTGCTTCAAGATCAATGTCAACATCTACTGGTATATCTGTAAGGGAAGCATCTGCAAAAATTTGCTCAATTGTAACAGCAACAGAATCTGCAAAACTAAGAGTGTTAGTAAAATCTCCCTCAACACCCTCATTTTTTCTTTCTCCCATAAGGCCTGATACATCAGCACCTTCTCTCTCATTTTCAACTAAATTCTTTTCTTCTTCATTCATATCAGATGGACTCACATACATTGGAGAATCAGGCCTCCTTTCACCAAGGGATTCATCAAGTTCAGATTTGACTTGAAGAATTGCCTGACTCTCATATTGGGCTGCACCCAATATTTCTACCTCATCTCCCTCTATTTGTGGTGCACTCAGGGAACCTGTAATCACACAATCCTCACCATCATCTCCTTCTGAATTTTCACCACTATCAGCCTTTTCAACTCCTTCCATTCCTAAACCTGACACCTCTATATCCTCAACAGGATCCACAGAGGGCAGTTGTTGGGAGATCACAGTGCTTGGGCATCCCAAGGCCACTGAGTCATCCTGAATGACTAAAGGCTGGTCAATGTCCAACTGTTCTGACATTGATGAGGCTTTAGCCAAACTAGCTTCTCCCATGGAAGTCTCAACATTGTCAAGCTATGCCTCAGGTTCAGAAGAACCATCCTTGGCCAATGCATCTTGGACTGAGTCACCATCTTTGGTCAACTCCTCTGAATGATCAGAGTCCTTAACAGAATGGTAGGTCAAGTAATGTACCTGAGCAGAGTTGAGGCCAGGAGGGTTGGGATTGGTGTTATCATCATCATCATCATCATCATTATCATCATCAGATGGGCTATCAGGATGCTTGATTCCCTGTGCAATTCTTTCTCTCTCAGCAAGCACCTTTTCATGAACAATTGTGCAAAACAAGGCCTCAGTGGTCAACACACTGGATTTCTTCACATTTGCAAAATGTAAGAGCCTGTTCTCTTCAACCTGCCACCAGCTGGCTCCTTTATCCTGAATAGCCTGAGCTATTTCCACCATAGTTCTATCCTTGATCTCAACAAGGGCTCTGAGATCATAGAACTGTTGTTGCAGCCTAGGATAATCCTTCAATCCTGGATATAATTCATCCACATTAGCCTTGGCAATCTGCCTCATCATCCCTTCATAGGTGTACTCTTCACCACTTTCATCTTCAGAAGAGTTGGTTAGGGATTCAGGAGGGTTGGATTGGGATTCAGGTAGGCTTGGCTGGATTTCAGGTAGGTTGGGTTCAGAAGAACTTAAGACAAGCTGGGATTCAGGTGCTTTTGAGAGCAGTGTGCCTGAAGAGGTAATTGGAATGGCTGGAGTGGGTGGGAGAACAACTTGATCACCTTCTTGAAAAACAGTTTCAAGAAGTTTGGTGTATGATAGAAGTCTTGGATCAAGTGGGGAAAAAGGTCTATCCTCAAGATTGACCAAATCTGCCAGCACATCAATACCTGCTCTGTCAGGAGCACCTTCAGGGGAGTAAACCTTCTTGGCAATGATTGGGGCATCTTCAGGAGTCTTGCACTCCTCTTCTTCATGCCTTGATGGAGATATTCTTTCTGATTGAATATCAGGAGAGTTGGCTTCAGGGCTGTTGGACTTGGAGTTAGACCTACTTGCTTGTCTAATCTCCTTGAAGAATTCTTTCTTCTTCTTCTCCTCTTCCATCAACTTCTGCTTCTCAGAAGTTTTGATAATCCTTCTCCTCCTTTCAGACCTTGTTGGCTTGTCAAGGTCCCTAAATTCTGTAACAATCTCAGGCTGTAAGGGGACAACCTCTCTGAATTCTTCACCCTCTTCAGGGGGGTTGACTCCTTCATCAGCAGCCTTCTCAATCTCCTAAGAAGTGGCTCCTCAACTTCTTGACTGGCTTTCTGGTGAAGATTCACTCAGAATCTTCTTCATCCTCTTCATTTTTGGCTGAGCTTTTGGTGGTTGAGCTTTTCTTTTTCTGGGGGAGGCTCTGGTTGCTGGGACAACTGCAACAGCCTTCTTGGAAGCTGCATCCTGCTTCATCTTCTCAGTTTTGGAAGACAGCTTTCTGAACATCACCTTTTGAGCAGGAAAAGGCTTTGGCTTTGCTTGAAGGTGGGTATAATGAGCAAATCTTTCCAAGAGCAGGCTAGCTCTTGTGCAAAATTGGAGTCTTCCATCTACCACCACCTTGTGGTGCTTCACCTCTTTAAACTTGAACTTCTCATTCATCATCTTGTGAATAATGAAGCTTTTCCAGTCAAACTTGACTCTCTTCTCAGCAGAGTCAATCACAGCAGCCATCACCCTCAGTTTTGGCATCCTGATTTGTTCAACACTCCCAGAGTGGCTTAATAAGCTCTTCACAACACAATCAAACAAATGCCTATAAACAGGCTTTAAAGTGTTCTTGTTCTGAGCACTTACAAGTTTCTTGGGTACTATCATCCATGGATAGTAGAACTCCTGATCATCATCTTCTTTGTAAATTTCAGGATTCTGGCCTTCTGATGGTAGCCCAAAGCTAGCATCCAAATCCTCAGCAGTGAAGATGATGGTGTGTTGGCTTTCTTCTTCTTCATCTTCCTCAGCATATGTGAGCTTAGTGCACACATCACCCTTCTTGCCCTTCCATCTGAGATGGGCAAAGAATTCAGCCATGAAGGAGTTCAGGCAGGAATCTGGCTTGGTGCCTAGGAACTTTTCAAGGCCTGCCTCCTTAAGCCATTGGAGGACTGGTTCAACCTCTGAATCTGGGCTATCAAAAGCCACTAATTTCTCAAACCAAAGAGAACTAGTGTTGCTGAGATATGCAAAGTCAATGTCCAAAGATGGATCATTGAAGTCTACAAGTTCTTCTCTCTTGATTTTAGGAGCCATGGATAATTTGAGAGTTGGGTAGGTTTTTGGAGAGGAGTTGCAGGTTTGAGAGGTTTTGAAAATCTTAAGAGTTTGGAATTATGAGTGCGTGAGGATGGAAGTAAAAACTGAGGAGTTTATATATGTGGGGAGTTTATTAACCGTTGGTTAATAGAGAATGACAGTGGGTAAAAATAAGAACCAATTGGATAAAGTGGGGTAGTGGGCTTTAGGCGGTTTGATGGAAGTTTAATGCAAATCAATGGTCTTGATGATGGCTCAAGAATTCATGAAATCTCAATTAAGATTTTGCATTAAATGCTGATTTGCCTTTTTGGTGGTAAAAATCTTTATAGCACACTCCATCCTAAAATGGCCTACTCTTAGACCAAGAAATCTTTTAAATGTCTAATCAATGCTAAAAATAGCAATGATTATCCAATTAACTCGGACAAACATCCTGAGATGTGCTTTGATTTCTGTGAAGGTCAAATTGCCTGATCAACATGCCTGAGTGGGTCCCAAAGTTGCTGACTGGGTCCCACTTGGACAAAGCTCCTGACCAACATTGTTGAACACCATAGGGACAACTTTGCTGAGTTTCCCTCTTTGACAGACTGCTTCAGTGAGGTTGGTCAACTTTGTTGAAGTTCATCTTAATGAACTTCCCCCTTCATATGAGCTTTCTTTCCTCATTTCTCAATCTTGCCTGGATCAAGTAAGCCCAATTCAGCTGATAATTCCAAGAACCTTGCTTCCGCTAGAGGCTTAGTCAAGATATCAGCTTTTTGCTTATTAGTGTGGATTTTGACAAGCTTGATATCTTTCTTCTCCACATGATCCCTTATGAAGTGATGCTTGATATCCACATGCTTGCATCTGGTGTGGAGCACTGGATTCTGTGAGATGGCAATTGCACTATTGTTGTCACAGAATATTGGCACTTCATTTGTGATGACTTTGTAGTCTCTAAGTTGCTGCCTGAGCCAAAGTATCTGAGCACAGCAACTTCCAGCTGCTACATATTCTACTTCAGTTGTTGAAGTTGCAACTGTATTTTGCTTCTTGGAGAACCATGAGATAAGCTTGCTGCCCAAGAATTGACATGTTCCTGAGGTGGATTTTATGTCAATTCTACATCCTCCATAGTCTGCATCTGAATATCCAGTGAGCTCAATGTTGTCATCAGCTGGATACCACAATCCAAGATTCTCAGATCCCTTGAGATATCTTAGGATTCTCTTGGCAGCATCAAAATGGCTCTTCTTTGGATTGGCTTGAAATCTTGCACACACTCCAACTGCATATGTGATATCAGGCCTGCTTGCAGTGAGATATAGCAAGGATCCTATGATTCCCCTGTAGTTAGTGGAGTTTGTTGACTCTCCACTTTCATCAGGATCCATTTTCCAGTTAGTATTCATAGGAATTCTGACTGGCTTGCTTGTAGCACATCCAAATTTCTTGATCATGTCCCTTGTATACTTGGCCTGATTGATGAATATTCCTTTCTTAGATTGAGTGACTTGAAGTCCCAAGAAGAAATTCATCAATCCCATCATGGACATCTCAAATTTGCTCTGCATGAGTTTGGAGAACTTCTCACACAGCCTCTCATTTGGAGATCCAAATATAATGTCATCCACATAGATTTGGACTAACAAGATATCATCTCCTTCACAGATTCTGAACAAGGTTCTGTCAACAGTGCCTTTGACAAAACCATGATCTAGTAGAAACTGTGATAAGGTGTCATACCAAGCTCTTGGAGCTTGCTTCAAGCCATAGAGAGCTTTCTTCAATATGTACACCTTGTCTCCTTCTTCAAAGCCTGGGGGCTGTTCAACATATACTTCTTCTTTGAGCACCCCATTGAGAAATGCACTCTTCACATCCATTTGATACACTTTGAACCTCATGTGAGCTGCATATGCTAAGAAGAGTCTGATTGCCTCAAGTCTGGCCACTGGAGCAAAGGTCTCATCATAATCAATCCCTTCAGATTGACAATATCCCTTGGCCACCAGTCTTGCTTTGTTCCTCACAATGATGTCATTTTCATTTTTCTTATTTTTGAACACCCATTTGGTTCCAATGACATCTTGATGAGTTGGCCTATCTACCAGCTCCCAAACTTCATTTCTGGTAAACTGGTTCAGCTCCTCTTGCATGGCTATGATCCAGTTGGTATCTTGTAGTGCTTCCTCAATGTCTTTTGGTTCCTGTTCTGAAAGGAAACAACAAAATAAAGCACTTTCTCCATGAAATCTTCTAGTTTTGATCCCTTCACTTGGATTGCCAAGTATCAGGCTAGATGGGTGGTCTTGCAACCAAGTCCTTCTAGACCTGATTCCTTCAGGAGGATTGTCCTCATCTGAAGTTGGATCACTAGATTCATTAAATTCAGGAAAGTTAATTGAAGGATCAAGTTCAGGATCATATACAGGGGTATTGTCCTCATTGTCAGATAAGTTGACATTTTCATTGGTTCCCCCTTGAATATTGGATCCATTTACTACCTCAGCATTGCCTGCTTCTTCATTGGTAGTTGTTACCTGGTTTTGAACTGGGATGGGGTCAGTCAGTTCAATTTCACCTTCAGGTTGGTTGTCTTCTGGTTGATTGCTATTAGGTAGGTTGTCCAGTTTTTGATTATCATGTAGTTCAGGCTGGGCAACATCTACTAACACTGTTTCCTTGCTTTGAAGCCTTAGTCTGGTTATTCTTTGTGTTATCTCATCAATATTCAGGTTTCTTTCCCTGAACTCATCAATAGATTCATCAAACACAACATGAGGTGTTTCTTCCACAATAAGAGTTTTGCAATTGTAAACTCTGTAAGCCTTGCTGATTTGTGAATATCCAACAAATATTCCTTCATCAGCTTTGCTGTCAAAAGCTTTCAATTGCTCTTTCCCATTATTGTGAATGAAACACTTACAACCAAATATGTGAAAATAAGCAACAGTGGGCAATCTACCTTTCCATATTTGATATGGAGTTTTGCCTTGTCCTTTGGTGATTAAGGACCTGTTTTGAGTGTGACATGCAGTGCTAATGGCTTCAGCCCAGAACCTTTTAGGCAGTTTGGATTCAGCAATCAATGTTCTTGCTGCCTCTTTCAAGGTCATGTTCCTTCTTTCAGCAACCCCATTTTGTTGAGGTGTTCTTGCTGCTGAAGTTTCATGAGTGATGCCATTCTTGCTGCAATACTCATTGATGTATGAGTTTATGAATTCAGTGCCTTTGTCAGATCTAATCTTGACAATACTTAGGCCCTTTTCCTTGCTCAATCTCATCATCAATTCAGGTAGCTTGACTTGGGTCTCCTTTTTGTTCAGCAAGAATACTACCCAAGTGTACCTGGAAAAATCATCAACAACAACTAAAGCATATTTTCTTCCATTTATACTTACTGGAATTATTGGTCCAAATAAATCCATATGCAGTAGTTGAAGAACTCTCTCAGTTGAGATGACAGGCTTCCCTTTGAATGAAGCTTTGATCTGCTTTCCTTCCTGACATGGCTGGCATATATGTTCTTTGGTGAACACTTGATTTGGCAGCCCTTTAACTAGAGAGTTTCTTGCAATCTTGTTGATGGTTTTGAAGTTCAGGTGGTTTAGTCTCTTGTGCCATAGCCAGCTTTGCTCACTTGTGCTTTTGGCAACAAGACAGACTGCTTCAGGGGTTTTGCTCCAATCTGCAAAATAGACATTTCCCTTTCTCACCCCTGTTAGTAGCACCTGTTGTGTTGAGTTATTTTTGATAATACATTCATTTGGTGCAAATTCAACACAATATCCTTTATCACAGATTTGACTTATAGACAGAAAGTTATATTTTAGGCCTAGGACATATGAGAAATCAGTAATTTTAACACTACCAATGTTTAATGTACCATAACCTCTTGTGATCCCTTGAGAGCTGTCTCCAAAGGTTACTGAAGGACCATCATTTTCTATGAAATCTGAGAGAAGCTCTTTGTTCCCAGTCATGTGTCTTGAGCATCCACTGTCCAAGTACCATGCTGTTTTCTTGTTGATGCTTCTCTTCTTCTTGTGGTCCTTGCAGCCCTACAAAGTCAAAATTTAGGTACCCTTTGAGTGTTGGGTCCTAGAGGGTTAGCTGTACCTTTTGGAACCCAAATCTGCCTGATTACTCTGATTGACTCAAAGTGACTGACTTGGTTTCCATTTACATCTACATACACAGTTTGACCCTTAAATGCCTTGGGTGGTTTCTGTGTATGGGTGTTAGCCTTGTAAGGTTCAGGAGAGTTGGTAAAATTCTTTGGGACATTTCTCCTGAAGTTACTAGACCTAGGTGCAGCTGTGCACCTGGTAAGACCTTTGAGGATAGGGTTTTGGATGGCCTTTACCTTTTGGCATGTAAGGTCCAGGCTTCCTGAATGTTTTATACCTGTCAGAGGGGATTGGCCTTAATCCATTCAGTTGAGGTTGCCTCATTTGAGTTGGCCTTTTCTGAACATATTTTGGACAACTCCTCTGATGAGGATTCAGATAGGTTAGCCTTCTATTGGTTCTACCTTTCTGAACCTCATTTCTCTTATAAGCAATGCCTTTAACCTTTTCCATAGGTATGGGTTTAGGTACATTGTTTACTTGAGTTGGTATAAAAATTCCTTTACCCTTATCCTTGATCAGTGGTTGATTTACTTCCATTTCATTTTGTTGTGCCACTGATCTTACAAAAGTCATCTTAGAATTGCTTGATGAGGCAATACTAAGATCAGGTGAGGGTTCAAGTGGATTATAGCCTAATCCACCCTTTTGAGCAAATGGTCTTTGAAACCCTTGAATTTCCTCTATTGCCTTAGCAGATTTGTTCAAGGCAGACATTTTCATTTTTAAGCTCCCCTCACTCAATTTCAGAGTATCAAATTCACTTGAGAGATTGTCAAATTTTGCTTGGAGAATTCTAAGATCAAAATCATTTTTCCTCAAGGCCAGTTCTTGATCATAAATCAACTTTTGTTGTTCAGAGACTTTGAGAGACATTTCCTCATGTTCTCTCACAATCTGTTGATACAACTCAGTTGATTTAAAGTCAAACTCTGGTTCAGGAAGGTTGGGAGTTTGAGCTTTTGAATTCAGTAGCTCATTTTCTCTAAGTGCCATATTGCATACTTCTCTTAGCCTGGTGAAATCCTCAAATAACTTTACAAAGTTGAGTTTCAAGTGGATTTCACTGGACTCATGTGTGTCATTTGAAGAATTAGAAGAATTAGAGGAACTAGAAGATGAACATACCTCATCATTTTCAAATGCCATTTGACAGTCATCATCACTGTCACTGTTGGAGAACAGTCCATCATCAGAAGAGTAGACACTATCTTCACTTGCTGAATCTCCAGCTATCATGGCTTTCCTGTTGTTCATCCTCTTGTCTCTTTTGTTCTGCCTTTCTTTTCTTTCTTTGGCACTAAGGTCAGGACAATCATACTGAAAGTGACCCTTTTTCTGGCAGTTGTAACACACATCTTCATCATCATTCTTCTTGCTTGAGGACTCCTTCCTCCTTGATGATGATGGTTCACCTTTGCTGAATTTCTTCCTATCAGCATATTTGTCTTCTTTCTTTTCATCAGAGACTTTGTCCTCTGATTTGTTGTCAGGAGAACTGAATCTCCTTCTGGTTCTGTTGTCTTGGTAGAACTTCTTGTATCTACCAAATCTGGATTTGAGCTTCTCAAATCTCCTAGCCATGAGTGCCAGCTCCTCCTTTATTTCAGATTTTGAAACAGATTGAGAGGATCTTTGAGTATTCTTCTTTTCTGTTTCAACAGCTTTGAAGGAAACACCTTTGCTTGAGGAGGATGGCTCTTCATGCACCTTCTTTCTGTTTAGATCAAACTCATATGCTTTGAGTTCAGAGAATACTTGCTGCATTGGCATGTTGTCAAGATTGCTGGTATTTTGCATCATGACAGAATATATGTCCCACTTGGATGTGAGACTTCTCAGAATCTTCAAAGCAACCTCTCTTTTGGCATAGAATTTGCCAAGAGAGTTTATCTCATTCATGATGTCAGTGAATCTGCCATCAAGATGATCAATAGTTTCATTGGCTTCCATAGAGAATTGTTCATATTTTTTGATAGCCACTTGAAGCTTGTTCTCCTTTATCTTTTGGGTACCTTCACACATAAGTGCTAAGGTGTCCCAAATCTCTTTAGCTGATGTGCAGTGGTATACTCTTCCCATCACTGCATCTGGAATAGTCTGGTACAATGTGTTCATGGCAATGTAGTTCAGGTTGTGCCTTTTTCTTTCCTCAGCTGTAAAGTCATCTTCATCCTTTGGCAGCAACTCCCTTGGATCTGCTTTCTGAGCATCAGTGAGCTTGGGATTTGCTTTAGTGAATGTGAAAGGCCCTCTAGTGATGACTTTAAGCATCTCATCATGTTGGCAAGCAAGATGTGCTCTCATCCTGATCTTCCAGAAATCATAGTTCTCAATTGAGAACATTGGCAGTTTGTGATGAGAAATATGATTGACTTGATTTAGACCCATGTTGTTGATGGTGTTGACAGCATCTCCTGGAACTGCATTGTTAGCCATTTCAACAGAAATAATATAAGACGAACACATATAGGTTTTTCATAAATTTGGATCAGTTCAGTGACCACAGAAAATGTGATTTTGAAAATCAATGATTTTCAGAAGCAGTGGTCTATGAACCCCTGCTCTGATACCTCTTGTTGGTCCTTGGTGGAGTATGACACAAGTGTATGGGGGGGAATGCACTTGTGTATGCAAATTCTTTTCTTTTTAACAAAACTGATCTTATCAGGCAGGTTGTCTCACAACTGGCCTGAGTGTGAACTTTGGTAGATACTTGTCCTACGGATTACTATTAAGTGATCAGTTGGCTAAATATCTAAAAGAGTTACTAAGTGCGGAATGTGGTTGGCCTTTGTCTCAAAGAAATACTCCAAGTTAATTTCTGAAAAGATACAGTTATCAGGGACTTTGTCCAAAACAGTTTTTCTTAACTTACTGAGTTTTGCTTCTTTAAAAAATGATTGAATGTAAGTGCAATAAAGAATGCAGTAAGTAAATGGCACACAAGTTTATAGTGGTTCAGAGACTCAAGCTCCTACATCCACTTTCCCTGATTGAACAGGATAATTCCTTCACAATGGAATTAGCTTGTTTTATAGTGCCAAGGTGCACTGATCAACAACACTCTCTTAGTGTTTTGATCCCTAGGATAATCTGAGTCCTAGTGCTCAATCTCTCTGAGTTAAGACTGTGTTTCACTCTAACAGTCCTTAACTCCTCACTTCTACAACAAACACTCTCTTCACTAAATGAGATAAGGGTTTGAGGTTTGGTTCCAACTAGTAGAGATACCCTTTACAATAAGAACAGTGTAAAGGCTTAGGATATCTCAATGCTAAGTTTTGGATGTTTAAAAAGATTGGCTTAGCTAATTGAAGTGATTCAGGAAACTTGGGATTCTCAAGAACAGCTTGGTTTCCTTTGAAAGCTTGATGATAGTTTGATAGCTTGTTGTTGGATTTAGAATCCCTTTGATCACTTCTGTATTTATAGGCAAATTTGAACAACTAACCGTTGGAGGGATAGCAATTCAAATATGTCTATTTGCAGCACCATTGAAACGGCTATGAAGCTTGGCATCCTTTTATCCACTGTGTAAAAGGGCTCTTCAATGGTTGCTTGAATGAATGTGTTGACTTCTGAAAAATGCGGCTGAGAAGACTTGTGTCAGATTCCAAATATGCACATTTCCCAAGGTTGATTTGTGGCAAACTCTACACTCAACCAACGGTCAGATGGGACAAGCTCCCTGAACATTCCTGCTGCAATTTAGAATGTTCCAACATTCATTCAATGCTTCACTCTTTAATGCTCTAAGTCTTCAATGCTTGGTTCAGGCATGATTGGCAATAAATGCTTCATTGAATGTGTCTTCTGTAAGCTTTGGCATTCAATGCTCTTGATCATTTGTACTTCAACTGTCTTGATCATTTGCATTTATGAGCACTGCTTTAATGTTCTTGATCTCTTCAGCTCAGTTGTCCACTTGGTCAGCTTGTCTTGAGAGTTCAGCAACTTTGGCCTAGACACTTAACACTTATCAAGCTGCCTAACATTCCAGCTTTGGACAACTATCCTGAACACTAAAATCTCACAACATTCCTGAGATTTTTAGACTTAAGCATTCTACTTACTCAAGTGTACTGAGACAACTTGCCTGAACTAGACTTGAGCTTATCTCAACTAATCTGAACATCATCAATTAGGGGTTTTGGTATCTAAATCAAAATCATTTTATTCCCAACAGTACCGACTATACGGTCGTTGGTAATACTCTTCAAACAAGTACTAACCAAATACCCGTCGGTACTATCTTTTGAAAAATATGATTTTCCATAAATAGTTACCGACCAATAATCCATCAGCAATGTCTTTTAAAATGTCCTTTCAAATTATTTAATAAATCACAACTGACTCGAAATTGGTGGGTATATAGTGTATAGTCTGTCGGTAAAACTATTAGTTAAAAGCCAAGTTAAACACTCAATGTAACAGTAAAAAAACCTAAAAAAAAAATGCTTGAGCTTTCTTCCCAAACAACTCCCCGGCAGTAAGAAGGTAAGAAGGTCGTTGTAACTTATCTTCCCAAACAACTCAACGGTAATTTCTTGAAGTTTATTGTAATTTCTTTCACTTTATTTGTTCATATTTTTTGTTTAGGTGTTGATTTTGATTTCAAGCATTTTACGGTTCAAGAATTTGGGAATAACAACAAAAAATAATTTTGTTTCCTTTCATTGTTTCACCCGTTCATTTTACCAATCGTAATTATTTAGAGAAAACTCAATTAATGAAGACTCATATTTAGAGAACCCATATTTAGGATAAAATGATGCTCCCTAACCTCTTTGATCGAAGATATTGGTTGTGAATATGACTCGACTTTGTTTTCGATATTTCGATATTGCAATTACCTATATCAGGCGTAGTGTTTCCAACAATCGCAGAACATAATAGATATTAATTAATTAATTTAATTTCTTGGATAATTAATTAATTAACTTTTAATATCGAATTTTAACTCTTTAATTAATTGTTGGACTAAATATTTATAACCACCATTATCTTGGTATCCAGAGAATCGAAATAGGAAATCATGGCACCGACTTCTGCCATTTTTTTATTTCAGCATTACCAATTGTCGATTATCCGATTGAGTCATTTTATCCAAATAGCAGAACATCTTGTTTCAGAAATTTCGAAAATACCAAGGTTGTAGGAATCTGTCTCAGTCGATAACTTTGTATTCGTCGATTTCTAGGGTTTTTCTTCTTTTTCGATATAGAATGTCGGCGCCGGATAATTCCACCAATTCTGAATCCGACTCTGAAATTGACAACACCCCGAGCTCCAATACTGCCTTAACGTCCGACTCTTTGTCCATTGCCAATCGGTCGAGTCTTCCCCTTATCTGCCTCCTCAGATTCGCCGGCGACTGTGCTGCCAGTGCTTTCATGGGCTCTGTTTTTGGCTACGGGCAAGCGAAGGTGGAAGCGTTACGGATTTACTCTCAGACCGTGGCCGCGAGACGCGGCGACGATGCTAATGTAAAGTACGGATGGTACAGCGGTTCGCGGGATGAGATTCGTGATATTGTGAATCGTGGATTTATTAGATTTGGTGATCCTGAGAAAGAGTTTCTCGCATGGAATCGAAGTCTGTTGCAGGACTCTGAGATCCAATTAAATTGGAATTACACATCTACTAACAAATTGATTAATCAAGAGGATTAAATTGGAATTAATTACATCCATTAATCAAGATGATTAAATTGGAATTGACAAATTAAAAGAGAGAATTGAAACAAGATATTATTTCTCATATTTTCGAATAAGTCATATATTATTTGAAAATTGGTCCAATATTGGGAAGTTATCACAACTGCAGTATACGACAACCTTCAAATTGACTGAATCTTAGGCTGTCAACAAAAATTAATGGATTAATTTTTGGGCTCAAAGAAGAAGTATCAAATTATATTTGATATGGAATTAAATATTTGTGCTCGAGAGCATAAATTTGTTTTGAATTTAGTTCGAAAGATTTTGACTAGTATAATTTGATCGAAAATTATGCTTGAGTCACGGGTGACAATAAAAGTCACATTTGAAATTAAATTTAATTTTGGTATGTTGACCAAATATTAAATTAATTTTGAAGTTGGAAATAATTCCAATAAAAGAAAAATCAACGCTCGATTTTTTTAAATGTATCGGGGTTGTGTCCAAATTTGGTGAATAAGAGAAATTCACAAATAAAGTGGCAAGTAACATTCGAATGTGAGGGAGAGAGGACTCCGTCGACATGTTTGAATGAAAATAAGTAGCTAAGGTGTGACCTTAAAGCTAAATATGGAAAAACCTAAAATGGTTGAATTCGGTGGAATGTTTTCCACAAGTTATGTGGATTTGTTCATCTTGAAAAATCACATTCAAGTAAAAGCTCCACACGAGGAGTGAAAAAGTACTTTATTACCTTTATTGATGATTGTACAAAATTCTGCTACGTCTATCTTTTAAGAAGTAAGGATGAAGTTTTAGAAGCTTTTAAACTTTATAAAATTGAAGTAGAGAATCAATTGGATACTCGAATTAAATTAATTCGCAGTGATAGAGGTGGAGAGTACGTAGCTCCATTTGAACAATTATGTATTGAATCAGGAATTATACATCAAACGACAGCCCCTTACTCACCTCAATCTAATGGTATTGCGGAAAGGAAAAAAACCGAACACTGAAAGAGATGATGAACGTTATGTTAATCAGCTCTGATTTACCTCAGAACTTGTGGGGGGAAGCCATTTTATCGGCTAACCACATTCTGAATAAGATTCCACACAAAACTAAGGATCAAACGCCTTATGAAGTATGGAGAAAACGAAAACCTTCATACAAATACCTCAAAGTGTGGGGGTGTTTGGCTAAGGTTGAAGTACCACTTCCTAAACAAGTTAAAATCGGCCCTAAAACAGTTGATTGTATCTTTATAGGATATGCTTCAAACAGTAGTGCCTATCGGTTTCTGATTCACAAATCTGAAACACCTGATATGACAAAAGGTACTACAATTGAGTCAAGGAACGCAGTGTTCTTTGAAAACATTTTTCCATTTAAGGAAAAAGAGGAAGTGAGTTCGAATAAGAGAACTCATGAAGCAACAAATGACACTTCAGGTCCTTCCGCTCAAGAGAGTGAAGAACCAAGACGCAGTAAGAGAGCTAGAATTGATAAAGATTTTGGTTCAGACTTTATTACTTATGTATTGGAGGAGGATGAACCTAAAACTATCAAAGAAGCAATGGCAAGACCAGATGCACCTCTCTAGAAAGAAGCCATAAAAAGTGAATATGATTCAATTCTGCTAAATCATACATGGGAGCTGGTTGATCTCCCTAAAGGTTGCAAGCCCTTAGGATGCAAGTGGATCCTTATAAGAAAATACAAAGCAGATGGATTTGTTGACAAATACAAAGTTCATCTAGTTGCAAAGGGTTTTAAACAAAAAGAAGAGTATGATTTCTTCGATACATATTCACCAGTGACTAGGATCACCTCCATTCGTGTACTAATTGCAATTGCTGCTCTGCACAATCTCGAAATACACCAAATGGACGTTAAGACTGCGTTTCTTAATGGCGAAATGGATGCTGAAATATATATGGATCAACCTGAAGGTTATGTTGCACCTGGAAACGAGAAAAAGGTGTGCAAACTTGTTAGATCACTGTATGGACTTAAGCAAGCTCCTAAACAGTGGCACTTGAAATTTGACAATACGATGTTGTCAAATGGGTTTCGAATTAACGAATGTGACAAGTGTGTATACGTGAAAGATACACCAAATGGATTTGTTATTGTATGCTTGTATGTCGATGACATGTTAATCATGAGTAACAATCACAATGCCATAGTTAATACGAAGAACACGCTAAGTAGAAACTTTGACATGAAAGACATGGGATTAGCAGATGTGATTCTTGGAATCAAGATTGAGAAAACGTCTAGTGGAATTTCCTTAACACAATCTCACTATGTGGAGAAGGTACTAAAGAAATTTAATGCCTTTGACGATCCACCTGTTAAGACACCTTTGGAACTCAACGTTCACTTGAAATAGAACAGAGGAGAACCAGTAGCTCAAGTGGAATACGCAAGAATCATTGGAAGTGTGATGTACATTACGAATTGTACGCGCTCTGATCTTGCATGTTCTGTAAACAAGCTGAGTCAATACACGAACAATCCAAGTCACGAGCACTGGAAAGCACTGAAAAGGGTCCTAAGATACTTGAAGTACACCTTTGAATATGGGCTTCACTACACGAGACATCCAGTTGTACTTGAAGGATACAGTGATGCAAATTGGATATCAAACACTAAAGACTCGTTATCCACTAGTGGATATGCATTCACTATTGGAGGAGCAGCAGTGTCGTGGAGATCCAAGAAACAAATGTGTATTGCCCGTTCCACAATGGAATCAGAATTTATCGCTTTAGACCTAGCCGGTGTAGAGGCTGAATGGCTACGAAACTTTCTGGAAGACATTCCATGTTGGAACAAACCAGTACCTTCTGTGACGGTACACTGTGACACTCAAGCTGCTATTTGCAGAGCTATGAACGTCATGTACAACGGAAAGTCGAGACACATACGTCGTCGACACAACTCCGTTAGAGAATTAATCTCAACTGGAGTAATATCCATTGACTATGTGAAGTTAACAGACAATATAGCGGATCCGCTCACGAAGAGCATAAACCGAGATCAATTGAACAAGCTGGTAGAATAAATGGGTCTAAAACCCACAAGAAAAACCAAAATAGTGAAAACCCAACCATGATGACTGGAGATCCCAAGAACTTGGTTCAATGGGAAAACGAAACTGTGGAGGTTAGTGATACAACACTTGAAAAACATGACTATTCCTGACATCACTATCTCAAGTGTTAACAACCCGTAAGATGTGGTAAAGGTTAAGTCTTTGACTCTTAATGATTCCTAGAGTATAACGGGATACTCGAAAGGAGATCACATATATAAATGAGAAGTGAGGGTCGCTTCGACTAAACATTTATGAACATAAATGACGTCCATGGCCAAAACGGACAAAAAGGTGAGAACGTTACGAAGTGGAGATTGAAGTGTGCTGACACTGTTGATTAGGTATACACTATGGAGGATTAGTTCAAGGCAATGCGTCCACTAAGCCGCCGGTGTACCCGATAGTGTTTGGCTACGGAAAGTTCAAAGCCAAAAACTACTTTTCCGGACGCACTGAGATCTCAATCGAACTGAACACTGAGCCTGATGTTGTATAGACACGATTTTCACTCGTGTGGGGGATTGTTGGAATTAATGTGAAATTAATTGGGTTTTGATACCCTTATCTAATTAAATTAATTAGAGAGACTAAACGTTAATTATTAAATAATTAAACGTGACATAGTCGATCTACTCTCGAAGTAGATGCACGTGGTATATTTAATATCTCAAAACCGAGTTTAGGTGAGTGAGAAATTAATTAATGAAGTTGAAGGATTCAACTTTGAGTTTGAGTGGTGGGAAGGTGAAGGATGTTATGGGCCTGGCCCATTTCGAATCACTTCAAGAACATTTCAGAATCTTCTAGAGACTCAAACTTGGTCTTCAAGAACCATTATCTCCATGTTGCGTTGTTTTAGGATTCACATCTAACTCTAACCTCCTGGCTGATATTTGCCTTCCCTCGTTATAGAATCACTCATAATTCTCTTCTCTCTGCTGCAGTGTATATCTCCCAGAAGAATACATTGTTCTTGTGTTTTACAGAATAAATTTCTATGTGTTCAGTTCGTACCTAGTACGTTCGTTGAGGTTTCGTCTACAGTGGTGCTACTGTTTACGAAGTAGAAGTCGTTTTACCTTTGGGAACGGAACGCCAAACTAGTCGAGCACTACATGGACGTATTATGTTTTGCGGGAAAAGGGATTCCCTTGACTCGACTTTGTTTTCGATATTTCGATATTGCAATTACCCATATCAGGCGTAATGTTTCCAACATACTACAGTTTGAATTACTACATTGAATAGACGTTTGTTACTATATGTAACTTTATCAAATGATCTAATATTTTTTGCATCATCCTGTAATAAAACAATCTGTATTACTACATGGTTATTGTGTTTACTACGATAATATATGTTACTACATATTACAATTTAAAACATAAAATAATGTGTGTTACTACATATTACAACTTGAATTACTACATTTAATATCACATGTTCGACAATAAAATAAAAAATAAAATAAATCACAGAAACAGGTAAAATAAACGGGTTAAAAATTTCGGTCAAAATTAAAACATAAACGGGCCGATTGACAAATAGATTAAGAATTAATTCGAATGAATTAATGGTGGTCCAATAATATATATTTTTAGCCCATTGACTAATAAGTCAATAGTTCCAGTCCAACTTAATTGGTCAATATTGCATAAGTTTTTTTTGTTACACGTGATATAGATACTTGTATTTGATAACCGTCATTTGTAACTAATTAATCTAATGTTAGCTAACTAACTAACCGTCGATTTAACTGCTTGTGTATTAGCTTGACATGCATTCTTTTGTTTACTCTAACCTTAGGGTTTTCAAGGTGTTGTTTACTCTAACCTCAGGGTTCTCAAGGTGTATGGGCAGACGAGAGTTTAGGATTTTTCAAGCCTCAGGGTTTTCAAGGTGTTGTTTACTCTAACCTCAGGGTTAGGGGTGGAAATAGGCTGGGCTAGGCTAGACTTTACATGAAAAAGCCTGGGCCTAGTTTATAAATATTGAGCCTGAGCCTGGCCTGTTATCTGTGATAGGCTTTTTTTGCAGCCTAAGCCTGGCCTTTTAAGTAAATAGGCCAGGCCTACGAGCCTTTTAGAAGCCTATTAAATATGAATCGTAGTTCAATATTCAAAGTTGCAAATAAAATTTACTACCAAAATAAATGCATTACAACTATGAGTTTAAATACAAACATTATAATGATTTCAAAAGTACTAAAATAAATTTAACTTACTTTAATTTAATTTAATATAAATGTTAGTACTAAATTTTAAGAATAACTTATTATAAAATATATATAAATATAATATATAATGTTAAATAGGCCGGCCTGGTAGACTTATAAGGCCTTATTTAAAGTCTAAGCCTAGCCTACTTAACTAAATAGGCTTTTTAAAAAGCCTTAGTCCAGCTCATATTATAAATAGGCTAGGCCTAACAAGGCCCTTAATAGGCTAGGCCGTAGGCCCCTATCGGGTAGCCCGGCCTACTTCCACCCCTACTCAGGGTCAGGGTCAGGGTTCTCAAGGTGTATGGGCAGACGAGAGTTTAGGATTTTTCAAGGCTTCGTCATACTGTCTGATGCATTCTTTTGTTTACTCTAACCTAAGTGTTTTTAAGGTGTATGGGCAGACGACGAGTTTATGATTTTTTAAGGATTCGTCATACTGTCTGATATCCGGTTGATATTAACTGGTTAAATCTGATATTATCATAGATTTTTGGCCGAGGGTATATTTTGTGAGTTCGTAGATGTTGGTGCATGAGATTGGGATTTTCAGGTGTTTTTTTTTTTCGGATTATGTTATTTTGGTGACTTAAGTTTAGACTACTCGTTTCATATTATAGTATAATCTGGCATGATTTTTTGTGTTTCCATACTCAGTTTTAGATGTGTTTTTAATTGGTGAGTATGGAGGTTGTACGGTGCAATTTATACAAATATGTTTTGTACATTAATCTATCACACCAAACACAAAATTTATCTAACTAGAATTTATAATTTTACATTTATCACGAGTAGGTTGTAAACAGTATACTTAACATAAAATTTTATGATTGTTTTTGTCTTTTTAGAAGCAAACATTAGACATTGGGTATTTAATTGATGAAAGGTATGAGACTAAGATTTGTGGTGAACTGAATTCTCATTGATAACGCAGATCTAGTATATATAAATGTATTTTTTAATCCACGGTATATTAAATTTTTCTAAAATATTTTAAAACATAACTATAAAAAATATACTCCTCTCTCCATCCCTAACGTGGAGACATATAACTTTTTGGTTCAACTTTATAAATAGTAATAAATTAGTTTTCAAGTGTAATAAAGTAATAATAAATTAGTTTTCAAGTGTAATAAAGTAATGACATTTATTATAATATTATGATATTTTAAGAGGATTGTTTAAAAATGTTTTTGCTATATTTTTATATTTTTAGGTAACTTACGGAGAGAGAGTATGTCAAATATATATGCCATGAATCATCATTTGAAAACACGCTTGATTAAAACCTCTATAAATTAATAATTTTGGGACCATGACAATTTTATTAATTTATAGTGATATTAAATTATCTATAAATTAAAATTTATTAATTAAAAGAGATATTTTTTAAAATCAACAAATATATGTATTAAAAATAAATGAATTCATATATATATAATTGATTATATTCCTGCATCAACTAATTCTTTGTAACTAATTAAATATATTCATGTATAATATCAATTTATTGTATACAATTAACTGGAGTATTATATTCGTAGATGCATATATCAATTCATTGAAATTACTTAAATATATATACATGTTTACATTAATTCGTTTCACTTAAATAACTATTATATGTTTACATTAATTCGTTGCACTTAAATAACTATTATAGTCAATTAAATATATTCATGCATAATGAATGAAACAAAAAGTATACTATATTAATCAATATGAAAATAAAATAATTCATAACACTCAACCATGTCTTCTTAATGTTCTCATCTAAAAACATTGCAAAATCATTCATAAATGATCAAAGCATAAAATATTATGTGAGTACTATCAACATACACTCAAAAAGATTTACAAGAGTGAGTTGATGAAAAATATTTATAAGAGAGACCATACCATAATATTTATAATTGTAATATTTATAAATTATAAATTTAGAGTTTTAATGAGACATGTTATTTATAAAACATTTTTTTTTAAATTATTATCTTATTATCTTATCGAATTTGATGATTTTTTATAAAGACCCTAAAATTTATTATTTTAAAGAATCCGCTCCCGATTACCGCCCACCGAAATAAAGTGGGTAAGATATGAATATTATAACTTTCAACGGTTTGTTATAAGTTGATAACATTTTCATTTTACTTATAGTTTATTTTATTTAATCACTCCATGAAAAAGAGAGCTATGTTTTAAAAAAAATATTCAAAGAAAATATATATAATATCAAAAGCTATAATTTAATTTTAATTGAAATTTATAAAATAATGCATGCAATCTGTTGAAAAACATAGGTGAAAGTTGATGATTTTATAAAAATTAATCTATTTTCAATTTTATAATTCACATTTTTTTCAATTTGTTCAATTTTATAATTTTTTTTTTCTAAAAAAAATATATAACTACATTCACTACTTTATTTCACTTTATCTCTCCACAAAAAAATTCACTTTTTACCTAAACAATCAATTTTAGTATACATGTTTTATTTAGGGGTGTATTCAATTGAGATTCTGTTGTATTTTTTTGGACTTTAAAAAGTCAGTGAATTTAGAAAATTCATAGACTCTATGCAGAGTTTGCCTGACTTTTTTATTGATTTATATGCATTTTTATATATTTGACAGGATTCTGAAATACACATTTTTTTATTGATTTACATAAACTACGCCCCTAAAACCTAGTTCAAAAAAAATATATATATTTATCATTATTATTCTCATCTTCATTTTCATGACAGTTATATCTCGGTCTCATTTTCACATAGTTAGCAATACTAGTTCTCCATGCATTGTAGTTGTCTTTGAGAAAATAATTCCAAATTTTCCTCATGTCGAGATGTGGTGAATCTTGATATTATTTATGGAAATTCATCAGAGCGAAGAAGAAAGTTATTGAATACTTGCATTTCTGGGGTGACGACCTTGATCACCAAAATCTTTTAGATGATATCGAACACCACGTAATGGGGAATTGACGTCGATTAGATATTATTGACGGTGTCCGATATACTATAATTTTTAAAGAAATAACATAATTTTAAAATACAGAGATGTAATTTTTTTCACGATAATAATGGTGGTGAAGAATATGTGATGCTTATCAAAGAACATAGTTAACACAGTTTTTTTTTTCTTCTCTTTCAGAGTCTTATAAGAGAATCCGTTGAAATCTCTACTTTTTAGAAGAGATTTTGATTAGTGAAATTTATTTATATTTTTGAAAGAGAATCCAACCAAATTCATAGAGTATTAAAATCAGATGATGGCTGAATACCTAAAGATTTATAAAGACTTTTTAAAATTCGTATCAGATTTTAAAAGTCCAAAAAAATTCAACAGAATCTCAATTGAATACACCCTTGTAAAGAAATACTTTTCACTTATACGGTGACGTGGACGGCTTTTGAAAAAAAAGGAAGGAAGGTGAGTTTGCGCTTTTATCAAGTACTTTGTCATGCGCTTTTCATGGATAACTTACTGTGGTCGAAGGTGAATACTTGGAATGCCTCTTCCCACGCGCCTCCGGGAATCGCCATTTCCGCCGCCCTGCTGTTTGCATTCCAACACCCCATCTAATTTATTGTCTTTAAACCGCCCCAACAATTTGTTGCCCTATTCTGCTCAATCTATTTCAAGAATTTGTCTGCACAGTAATGGGTTTCGATCTTCTTCTCATACTCCCCAATCCAAGCTAGCAGGTGCTGTTCATTACTCATTCTGTTTTATAGTATAACCTAATTATTTAATTTATTGATTTTTATGTCTGTTTAATTCATCAGAAATCGAAGCTGATACTAATGAGGCTGAGGAAGAGCAAACGGATTTTGATAAGCTCAAGGGAAAAGTTGAGGCCCTTGGAGTGAAGATTGATTCTTGTACGCCAGGGCAGTATCATCTCTTGTATTGCCCTAAGGTATTTCGTTAAGGCATTGTAGTTTGTTTCACCTTTCTGTTTTTCTTGTATTTTTCAATGCTCAGTTTTTTTTTTTTTTAATTTTGTTGGATTTTGAAACTGTTGAGTGGAATAAGGTACATGCGCTTCCTTGAATTGATTGATAATTAGGTAAAACTTGGAGATGGCTTAAGAAGATACTGTAGTTGTCAATGAAGCTTTCAATGTCTCAATGTAGTCCAAGAAGGCCCTTTTCAGATGCGATCTTTAGGGCTACTGTGGACCATAGTGAAAAATCTGGCCTGGAAAGAGAAAAACAGAAAGAGATGAAGGAGAGAAGAAATGCTGCAAGGATAGCATAAAAGTTGGAAAAATCTTTGTGGCTGTAGATGGTAATGTTGGTTTCTTGGTAGACATAAAAATGAGGGGTATATTATCCACGTGAAGCCATTCTCTTTGGGAATCGTTGTGTAGCCAGAAGAAGATAAGCATCAAAATTGGACTTAGTCCAAAGTAGGGATATCTACCCAGACCTGATTTGGCAAAGGGTATAATGAACAATGGATTGTTTGTGCTTGATTGACACTTTTTCAACAGCTTTGTTTAACAAGGAATAACCATTTATCTCAATTTTTCAGCATCCAAGATAACCTTAACTTCTCTTCTTAACTTTCATAAAGTTTCATCATCTGATGAACTTTGTGGAAGTCGATAGATGATGAAACTTTATGGAAGTTGAGAAGAGTAGTTAAGGTTGTCTTGTGAGCGAAAGACGGAAAAGTGGGCTGAATAATTGTTTCTCGCTAAACAGAGTTGTTGAAAAAGTGTCAGTCAAGCAAAGACAATCAATTACTTGTTGTACCATTTTCTAGACCCCGTCTAACTTTTAGAGTCATCCCTTATTTGGACTGGGTCCTATTTTGGGCTTGTCTTCTTCTGGGTTTCAGACGATTCTAATGGTGAGTGGCTTCACGTGGATAGTATAGGTAACCCCAACCCATCATCTTCAATGACACCAACATTACTGTCTAACTCCTCAGATTTTTCTACCTTCTCTAAAACTATCCTTGCAGCATTTCTTTCTCTCCTACGTTGCTTCAACTGATGTTGAGAAGAGAAGTTAAGACTGTCTTTAGTACAAAAGGCAAAAAAGCCCTGCCTGGAAAAAATGAGTTAAAGGGTTGTTACTCATTAACAAAGCTATTGAAAAAGTGTCAGTCAAAGCATAAACAATCAATCGATTCAACTGAGTCTGGATCCTCACGTGTTAGCCTAAAATGGCATTGCCTTAGAACTGGTGCCTCATTAGGATCTACAAGTGATCTTCCCTCTGAAAGAACATAATCTTTGTGCTGATTCTAAACATCAACACAAAGTCAAATATCCCTCGGATTCTCGTACAAGAGGATGTGGCCTAGATTTTGATATCTAAACATTTTGCTTTGGAGGTAGATTTTGGTGTGGTGTGCTTGCAGTGGATTATGTTAATCTATGACTTACAAATTCCTCACGTTTTCTCATGAAAATCACATATTAAGCTGTTGATCTTTGAATGCCTCAAATATGATTGGATCTGGTACCTATGCAGAAATAGATGTGGTTTACTATACTACAGCACATATGATGTTATTACTGATGTTAATGGATTATTCCTTTGAATCAGTGCAAAGGTGGACGATCGATTCAGAGTCTATCGTTTCACATAAGCCAACATTGGTAGGTGCAGTTTTTAATTCATTTGATCAGGTCTAATTCTTCTGAAGATATTAAAGTACGTTCATTTGTATCAAACATCAGGAGTTATGCAATTTGGAGGTGTTTTAATTTGAACTGTGGATGGGCTGGCCAGGTTCCATGACATATGGTTTAGATTACTTCTTCCTATCTTTACTTTTGAACCTTCTAGTGATATTCCTCACGAAGATGACAACTTCCATTGCAGGTTTTTGCTGATGACAGAAAAGTCGATTCCTTGACAGGGGAAGGTCTAAGACTAGAACCTCTGGGTGATGAGGTACCACAATTACTCCTTACTAAGAGACTTCTGCCTTTTACCATGTATGTTCGTTGCATTTGACTCTCAGAATCGAAGATGAATTTGTTTTTTCTAATGATTTTGGAGCGTCAATTTAATACTGTACTTTATTCCCATGTTTATATGGTTCTGTGTCCTGTAACATAGTTCACAACTCACAAGTTAACAAAGAACTGAAAAGAGCTTTGACTTATTTTCAAATTGTGATATGGCACTTATGGAAAGGGACTATTGCTCATATACGAGATAATATCATTTTTGATCCCTAAAATTTACCTTTTTTTAGTAGTTGTCCCCCTTCTTTCCCTCTCAAAATTTGAAAATTGGTCATGAAATTTCACTTTTGCTCCCATTTTTGGCTCTGCCGTCAGTTGACTGCTTGTTGACTGATGGAATCAATTATGTGGAGGGGGGGCTAAATGTAATTATTTAAAAGTTTTGTACTGAAATGTAAATTTTCAAAAGTTTTTATTTTTCATAATTAAATTTAAGTACACAACTTTTAAATAATTACATTTAGAACCCAAATATTTGTTTCCATCAGTCAACTGACGGTAGGACCAAAAATGAACTTTTATGACCAATTTTAAGAGTGATTTAAACAGGAGGACCAAATCTAGAAAAAAGTAGACTTAGGGACTAAAACAGATATTTCCCCTTTATATTCATGACGATGATGTTCTGCACAGTTTAAGTTAACATTCATTTGACTATATTATTCTATACTTCTCGTATTCGAATGACTTATGCTACCTTTTGCATTATTTCAGTTGCTTGCATTCTTTTCTGAAAGAATGATATCGAAGGAAACACTGAAGAGAAATAATGTTATGCAAGTTGCTGGTGGTAAGGTAAGAATTTTTTTACCATGTACTTGCAGAAGCAGAATACTATTCTCTGGCAAATGTGATCAATTTGGGTCCAGTTTTTTTATTTTTATATTTTATTGATAATTTGATTACTGCACTTCTTCGTAGCATTTTGATGATGCAAATCTTATTTCATGTTTGTGGACATTAATAAAATATGAAAAAAATTCTATTACTGGATGGAGATAATATTATAAGTGACTGGTCTATGATATAAGTTGTGAGTTTATCCATGGAATTTATAGTATTGTCTGTTGGTATAGTGAATATAATATCAAATCAAGAACAGTTACTGTTGTAAATAAAATTATTAATTGGGTTTGCGGAATAACACTTTGCTAGTTTGTTTCCTCCAATGCAGAGAGTAATTGCTTTTCCTTATAGACGAGAAGGACTTGTTGTTGGCTGCAAATACCGGACTGTTGAAAAGAAGTTTTGGCAGGTATTCCCGTTTAATCTTAAGGCACCCAAGCTTTCACTTTCTCGAATGAGTGATGAACCTATATTGAAAGTAGTTTGTAATTTTTGCTTTCAACTTTCAGGCAAAAAATACAGAGAAAACACTTTACGGAGTTGATGACATTGCAGAAGCAGATGACATAATTATTGTATGCATTAGATTACCTGCATTACCCGTTTCTTATGCTGAATTATATCACTTTTTTTTACTTCTTTTTATGATGATAGGTGGAAGGTGAGATAGATAAGCTATCGGTGGAAGAAGCTGGTTATCGCAATTGTGTTAGTGTTCCTGGTGGTGCCCCACAATTAGTTTCACTCAAAGAACTACCATCTCCTGATAAGGTTCAAATACGAGTTCCGATTAATATAATTTGTCGATTAGCTATCATTGTTTTCTGAACACGAGTCCTGTTTCTTGAAACATTTTTCAGTTTCAATCTTGTTGACTTTGACTCCTATTTTGGTTTCAATCCTGTCGACTTTCACGAATTGAAAATAGTCCCGTAACTTTCAATTTTTCGACATTTTAGTCCAATAACCAACTGTAGGAGGTAAAACATATACTTTATCTTTTTTATTACGCCAGGACACGACCTTTCAATACATATGGAACTGCAGGGATTATTTGGACAAGGTTAGAAAAGAAGTTATTTTTCTTTTCTTTTTTTGAGAAATTAGTTTTCTATTTCTTTAAAAGAACAACAATGATGATAATTCTTATATTATTTTGTAATCCTTATTAGGCATCTCGTATAATCTTGGCAACTGATGGTGATGTACCCGGTCAAGCTTTAGCTGAAGAGCTTGCTCGTCGTTTTGGAAAAGAAAGGTTACAGAGCATTACTTAACCTTTTTTTTTTTCTGTTGCTTTTTTGCATCTTTATATAAGTATTGAATTGTTGATATATTCTGAAAATTATGGATAATCTGGCCTAATTTTTCCTTGTTATTTTGTTGATTGATAGATGTTGGCAGGTAGAGTGGCCGAAAAAAGATGAGGTCAGCTCGTTCAAAGATGCAAACGAGGTTTGATTCTCGCGTTCTGTGAAACCAATATTTATTTATTTTGTCCCTGGAGATGAATGAAAAATAGGGTTTACGATGTTACTTTTTTTTAATTACATTAAATACCCATCCCTTTTCCCCTCCCCATGACTCGAACCCAGGATCTAAAGCCTAGGTAGTGGTGCTCTAACCACTTGAGCTATCCAACTTCGTCGGTTTACGATGTTACTACATTTACGAACAGATTCGATTGTCCAGATGTTGATATGGTTCTGTTTTATCTTATGTAGGTTCTGAAGAATTTGGGTGCAGATGGTCTAAGAGATTTAATTGAGAAAGCAAAATCATATCAGATGAAGAATGTAGACTAGTATTCATTATTCATACTTAATAATTGTTTAGAGATAATGAAATATTAAATTTGATTTGAAAATGTTGAGACCATTAATCAGCATATGATATGATTAATTAATCTTGACCCAAAGAAAGGTCCAGGTTATTCGGACAGGACATTGGATTAGTACACCTAACTAATTTAACAAAATTTAATACACCCACATTACCTTCTCAAACAAAACTAACCCTAGGAATCGTTGCCCCTGCTTCCACCAGGACCACCACGCCTCGTCTAGCCAAGATCGTCCACTTACCTCAGTTGTGCCACCGCACACCAAGTTTGTTAACGATTCATCACATTTTTCTTCTCTTATTTTCTTCTTGTTCGTCCCACCTACTTTTTCGGTTCTTTAGAAACTCTACCCGTACAATATTACATTTAATGTAATTATTTTTATGGTCCATTCACTTACTTATTTTTTTATAAAATTATGTCTTAAAATTATATTTATTATAATATTTTTTTAAAAGTGAGTGAACATAAGTATTATTTTTCGATAAAAATGTGAAAGGGTGAAAATTTTGTAGTTCTTTCAAATTTTCTAGATTTTTTAAGGATGAAAAAACCCAATACTAATTGTGGGGTGGAATTGTTCCGATTTGACCTAAGTTGGGTTGGAACCATTTGCTAGTAAATATGGGTGAAATGGAGGGTGCTAGAGTTTAAATTGATAAAAATAATATTATTGCCTTTTCATATTACAGTAAAATTACAAAATATTAGAAAGTGTATCTATCAATTCTGGTATTAGTGTTTCACATTATATTTTAAAATCTAAATATTTAATATGATGGTTTTAAAAAAAATTAACGTCTATTAAGTGGGTGTTTGCAAGCACTAGTATGTGTTTAAAATCACTTCTTTTTTAAAATATAATCACTTTTGGGTGTGTTTGCAAATCATACTGATTGATTTAAAGTGATTAAAATTAATTTTTGCAATAAAATTGAAAGTTGATAGTGTTTTAAAATTAAGCACTTTAAATCAATTGTGTATATGTTGTGGTGTTTACAAAACAAACCATTTTTTTTTATAAATTTACAAAAAACACCCTTATTACATTTGGATAGATAATGTGTAAAGATGAAATATTATTTAAATTGTGAGGGTAAAATTGTAAAATTGATTATTGTAATGATGAGAAGCACATAGAAGCTATTAGAAGTAGGTGGAGGGATGCTTCATCAAAAGCACTTTTAACAAATTAACTTAATCACTTGGTTGTGTTTGAAAACACTCCAAAAGTGATTCTATTTGAAAAAAAAAGTGTTTTTAAACACTTTATAGTGTTTGAAAACACCCACTAAGTGATTAAATTAAGTAGTTTAAAGTGATTTTGGTGAAGCACCCCTTCACCTACTTTTAATAGCTTCTATGTGCTTCTCATCATTGTAGTAACCAATTTTACATTTTTGCCCTCACAATTTAAATAATATTTTGTGTTTACTCATTACTTATCCAAATGTAATAAGGGTGTTTTTGTAAAATTATAAAAAAGCTATTTGTTTTGCAAATATCACAACATATACAAAATTGATTAAAAATGCTTAATTTTAAAACACTATTCACTTTCAATTTTATTTCAAAAATCAATTTTAATCACTTTGAATCAATCACTATTGTTTGCAAACACACCCTAATTCAATTCAGCGATGTTGGCTAAATCAGCATCCTATAATATAATAATGCAATAAAAAAATCAACAAAATAAGAAAGCATGACCTATGGAAGGAATGTTTCGATTGGGCCAGAGCCCATGATATTTGAATATTTCAGCCAGGCTATATACCCTTCATACTTGTTAAATATACATGTAAAAATTATAATAAAATATTTATTGATTGATACGCCCCTTTTAAAATGAAAACCCTAACCTTAATCGATGGAGCTGCCGTCGCTGTCGTACATCCGACTGCTACCAACTCACCAAAAATAATAGTAATAAAAAAATACATTTTTCGACGAAAAACTCTATTGTCGACAACATTTATCGAAATAATTTTTTTTTTAAAATAAAATTTTCGACCAAAAGTTATCGAAAAAAAAACTTGTGTTTTAAAATTTAGACGGGCAACGGCGGCGTCGCATGGCGAGGGAGGGACGCCGCTTATAAAGTTACATAAATAAAATATAAAAAAAAACCAAAAAAAGGAAGGAGGAACGGCGGCAGCGCTGGCCGAAGGAGGGACGACACTGCCGTCGATTTATTACAGAAAATACAGAATAAAAGGGAGGGCGACATGTGGTTAGCTGCGGGCAACGGGCGGTGGGCGGTGGCGGGTGATGGAGAGAATATGAAAATGAAGAAGGTGAAAGGAAGAGGAAGAAATTAGGAAATATATTTAACTAGTGTAAGACCCGCGTACTACGCGGGGTTGAAATAAGTATATTTTATTAATTTTTAATAATTATAATAATTTTTAACTTAATTTAATTTTATATTATAATGCGAGATTTGTAAAGATATGAAAAAGATTTTTTTCCTCTAAAAAGTTGGAGAAAAGAGAGAAATAAGAGAAAGTCATTTAAAAAATAAAATAAAATTATATAATTAAAGAAATTTAGCAGAATTTTATTAGAGTATTTTTTTTTTAATTCAATTTTCTTTTTTCAATTTTTTTATTTAAAATTATTTAAACTATTTTATTCAGTTTATTTATATTTTATTCCAGTTAGTTACTCAAATTTTTAAATTTGCAATCGTATAAAATTTATAAATTAAAATTTTGTAAATTAAAATATATTATAATTTATATATATATATATTATAAATATAAATTTAATTATACATAGATATTTAGGTAATTTTAGGACAATACATAAGAGTAATTTTAGTAAATATGAAGATAGGAATATAGATAAAAGTAATTTTAGGGGAAAAAATCAAATCTTATTATTGGAATAATTTTAGGGTGAAAAAATAAATAGGAAAAAAAATCAAATCTTATTTTTGGAGTAATTTTAGGAATAAGATTAAAATTAAATTTATTTAGATATTATTAAGATAGATTAAATTTGTTTAAGTTAGATTTATAAAAATTAAAGTCAAAATATGTTGCATATTAAAATTTTGAATTTATAAAAAATCAAATCTTGTTGGAGTAATTTTAGGAATAATATTAAAATTAAATTTATTTAGATATTATTAAGAAGTAATTTAGGAAGATAGATAAGAGTAATTTTAGAGAAAACAAATCAAATCTTATTATTAGAGTAATTTTAGGAAATGTGAAGATAGAAAGATAGATAAGAGTAATTTTAGGGGAAAAAATCAAATCTTATTATTAAATATTATTAAGATAGATTAAATAGGAAAAAAAAATCAAATCTTATTGTTGGAGTAATTTTAAGAATAAGATTAAAATTAAATTTATTTAGATATTATTAAGATAGATTAAATTTATTTAAGTTAGATTTATAAAAATTAAAGTCAAAATATCGTGTATATTAAATTTTTGGATTTATAAAAAATAAATCTTATTGTTGGAGTAATTTTAGGAATAATATTAAAATTAAAGTTATTTAGATATTATTAAGATAGATTTATTTAAATATTATTAAGATATATTTGGTTGGAATTATAAAATATTATTATTTGTTGGAATAGTTTTAGGAATAAGATTAAAATTAAATTTATTTAAATATTATTAAGATAGATTAAATAGAAAAAAAAAAATCAAATCTTATTGTTAGAGTAATTTTAGAAATATAAGATTAAATACGTTTAAATTGAATTTATAAAAATAAAAAGATATAAAGATTAATTTTATGACAATTAAGATGAATTTCTAAAAATCTTCTATCTTCAAAATCCAAAATCTTCAATAAATTGATACATCAAGAAAGACGAATGATTGGATTTCTATTGAGAACATGAGAGACAATGATAAATTACAAAAATCTTCGAATGTAAGAAGAAATATACATAAATTACAAAAATCTTCAATCTTCAAAAATTCTACACAATCTTCAAAGTCACAACCTTCAAATCTTCAAAATCTTCAATCTTCAAAATTTCTAAAAATCTTTCACTATCTTCAAATCTTCAAAGTTCTTCACAATCTTCAAAATCTTCAATAAATTGATTATAATCAATGGATGACATAAAAAGTAAAAATTTCTTCACTATCTTCAAATCTTCAAAGTTCTTCACAATCTTCAATAAATTGATTATAATCAATGGATGACATAAAAAATAAAATTGAGAATGAATGAAATCTTCAAAGTTCTTCACAATCTTCAAAATCTTCAATAAATTGATTATAATCAATGGATGACATAAAAAGTAAAAATTTCTTCACTATCTTCAAATCTTCAAAGTTCTTCACAATTTTCAATAAATTGATTATAATCAATTGATGACATAAAAAATAAAATTGAGAATGAATGAGAAATTAGAGATACAAAATCTTCAATAAATTGATTATAATCAATGGATGAGTCGATGACATAAAAAGTAAAATTGAGAATGAATGAGAAATTAGGGATTTTGAGAAGAGATGAGGGATTTATATAGAAAAAAAGATTAAGAATGTATGGTCAAGATCTTCACAATCTTCAAAATATACAAAATCTTCAATAAATTGATTATAATCAATGGATGAGTCGATGACATAAAAAGTAAAATTGAGAATGAATGAGAAATTAGGGATTTTGAGAAGAGATGAGGGATTTATATAGTAAAAATTTCTTCACTATCTTCAAATCTTCAAAGTTCTTCACAATCTTCAATAAATTGATTATAATCAATGGATGACATAAAAAATAAAATTGAGAATAAATGAGAAATTAGAGATACAAAATCTTCAATAAATTGATTATAATCAATGGATGAGTCGATGACATAAAAAGTAAAATTGAGAATGAATGAGAAATTAGGGATTTTGAGAAGAGATGAGGGATTTATATAGAAAAAAAGATTAAGAATGTATGGTCAAGATCTTCACAATCTTCAAAATATACAAAATCTTCAATAAATTGATTATAATCAATGGATGAGTCGATGACATAAAAAGTAAAATTGAGAATGAATGAGAAATTAGGGATTTTGAGAAGAGGTGAGGGATTTATATAGAAAAAAAGATTAAGAATGTATGGTCAAGATTAAGTTTTAAAATGAATGGATGAGATTAAAAGAAAAGTATATAATGAATGAGAATTCAGGGATTTTGAAATAGAGTGATTTGAGAAGAGAGAGATTGAAATAAACCAATGAATTAGTGCCACGTGGCTGTAAAAAATGTTTGCAAATATATATAATAAAGATAAAGATATAGATATTTTGAAAAGAAAATAACATCTTATCTTAATACCCTATATTTGTGAGAATATAATGAGACTTCACCAAAATCGTCTATTTCAAAATCCCTGCATTCTCCGTCATTCTGATTTAAAAAATCATTTTTTTCTATTTTAATCTCAAAATAATAATTTACATATTATCTACTCATAATTATTATTTTTAAATTTGAACATAATTATTAATTTTAAATTTATTTTTTAAACTTTAATTGCAACAATATTTATTTTTTAAATTTAATCACCATTATTCTATTCTTAATACAACTCTATTCAAATCAATAATTATTTATTCTCTATTCTCCCTTTTTTTTATTAATCACGATATTTTTTTAATCAAATGTTAATCTTAATATAATATGGAGTAATATAATATAATATATCATATATTTTGTGTATTTCAATCTCTCTATTTTCACTTCATTCTATTTTAAAATCTCTTTTTTTTTATTAATTTAACATTTATTAATATTTTATTAATTTTAACCCGACATAAGATTTAAAAAAAACCATGTTAATCTTATCTTCTAATTGCCACTACAAGAAAAAAGGTCTATTAGTATTTTAATACACTATAAAAATAATGTATTCAAAACTACTCTATTACTACAATTCATTCCTTGAATCTATAACTACAGTAATGTATTATCTATCACCACACTATAAACTAAATGTAAGAATGTAATATAATTACCACACTATTACTATTGTCTTATTAGCCATTGCATTATCTATCACCACACTATAAACTAAATGTAAGAATGTAATATAATTACCACACTATTACTGGTGTCTTATTAGCCATTTTAATTAATTTATCGATCCATTGTGGGAAAATGATTAATTTTAAGATTTATTATTAATGTAATTATCTCCAAATGTTTATATTCTTACGTCACCAAGCATTTAAAATTCAATCACTTTAATTTTTTGAGAATTTTAATTAACTGTTCACTTTTTGTAAAATTTGGGTATTGAACGGTGGTTTTCAAAGCATCCCCATCTCCATCAATGTCGTTGCCCCTCCGCGCCGCGCCGATTTTGAATCTAATCTACTTAATTTGTCATGAATCTCGCCCCACCATGAACCTCATGCTGATTTCCCCTTTAATCGAAAGAACGAAATCGACGATTTCACGCCTCCATCTGCCATGAACCGATGCCTCCCTGGCGGTTCCTCTCCGTCGATTTCACGATTTGCCCAAGACAAATCCTCATTCAAAGCATCGTCACCTGTGTCCCTAGGTATTTCACGGTTTACAACAATTTTGTTAATTAATTTTTGCACTTAGGGTTCCTATCAAATGAAATTTTGTGCAATTGTTCGTGGAATTCTTTAGATTGGTGTTGAAATTCTCGGGTTTCTCTGCAATTTATGCAATGTTGTTGTAATTTAAATTTCTGATGATGATTTATGCAATATGGAAAATGTCATTATGTTAGTTTTTCATGTGGATTTTATTGGAAGCAATTCCAGGTACTCACACAAAAATTTAGGGTCACTGTGGTTCTCATACATTGCAGATGTTTTTATCCCTAGGTCCGTGAATGGGGAAAATTTGTCACCCAAAATCATCTAAAATTAGGAGATGGTTGCATATTTGAACTAATGTATAACTCTGGTACAATCCTTAGATTTTAAATTTCATCTTTTTTCAGACTTATGATCTGTCGCTTGACTTGTCTCCTAGTATGGCAATAAGACAACCATATCGATTTGGTTTATGTATATGCTATGCTTAATGGGTCCATGGTTATGTTTTGTTGCAACGTTTATGAATTTCTCTGTTAATGTTATGAGTAATTAAATGTAATCCATTGTTTAATTTCCATCATTGTTGTGATTTTAGCATCCACATAGTTTATGACAGTGATTGAATATATTCAGGAAATTGCAGGTGATGAATTAATTGAAGGCTTCAATTTAAGAGTAAAATTCAAAGAAGAAAGATATTATCATCTTTGGAAGCAAAAGCCTCGACCATACTTGCAGCTGAGGGATTTCTCAGTAAGAAATAAACTTATTTTACTCTTGAAACTTCTTCCACTTTTTTATTTCCACAAAGAAGCAGTTGGAGCTACAACCTCTCTGTATTTGCTTACCTTTTTTGAATTTTAGACCAATTCTAGTACCATTTGTTCAAGAAATTTCGTTGTTGTATATGACATAGTGTAAATGTGTCAAAAAACATCTTGTTTTACACGCAGATGCTACTTGAAGATGAATGATTTATGATTCTCTTGCATAGACATCCACAAAAGAAATTGAGGCAAAAGTAGAGAAGGAAGGCTGAAGCTCGAGCTAAGTAAGTAATAACATTTGCAGAAATGATATTGTTTTTGAATCTAAAGAAGAAGGAGAGGCAAGGAGAGGCTATTGCAGCTGGATAAAAGAGTCAACTAATGATCTGGGTTCACCCACCATATGCTAGATGTATTTATTTTTTCTTGGAACAAATTATATGGAGATTATTCTGAGTATTTGTATTCAATGAAAGAAAGTTAGAAAGGATAATGTGTTTAGCCCTTTTTTTTTTTTTTTTAGAAATTGAATTGAAAAAAAAAGCTAGAAAGGACAATATGCTGTTTTATTTTTCTAGTATTAATTAATGGGAAGAGTATTATATTTAAATATTACAATTTGACGTATTATTTTCTAATGTAGTATAATTATTAATATTATTATGAATTTGTATTATTATTAGTAATTTAATAATAATATTAATAATCTAATTACGTATTTGCTGGATAGTAACCGAAAATGTATTTTCATGATAATAACCCAGAATTATTTTAATAATATTTTATTATTTATTAATATTCAGAATTGTGTAGTGAAAACCACTTTAATAGTACGCTCAAGAAAGTCATAATAGATTATGGGTATCCTTACATTAGATTAGATGACATTTCTTGAAAATGTCAAGATAGACTAAATGTATTAATAGTTAAGCTTTATTGACAATTATAAATGTCTACATAACCCTTTTTTCTTGTAGTGTGCCCACTTTTAAATATTAAAATTTAAATATCAAACATAATTTCAGCGTAGTAACAAATCAAATTTCAAATATTCAAAGGTTTTTCCCACCTTCTACATTAATTATCGTACTTACAAATCATAATTTCAACTATAAATATATATAAATATAGTCATAAATCATTTGTTAAATCATAATTTCATCACTCATTTTTCTTGAGTTTACATGTGCACTCAGATGTAACTGATAATTTCCATCTTCGTTATCTTATGCAGTTCAAGATCTACAAATGATGTAAATTTAAAAATCATGTGTAATGCACAAGAAATCTATTTAGAGATGTACTTTATTGTTTTTTTTTTTTTTGAAATTCATTTAAAGATGTACTTTATATTGCAAGATCATGTAATTAATTTTTAGAGATGTACCAAGATCAAGATCAGGTTGTTTCTTTTTTGATACTATATAATTTATCAATTTGTATATAACTTTTTTTTTTAATATTTCATTTTATATTTATTCCTTTGAGAAAATCATATCTAAAAACCAAATTCTGCCGCATTTAAATACTTTTTTTTGATAAAATTGTTCAAAATTTAATATAAAAATAAAATGGTAATTAAATATTTTTTTAGTTTAATTAAAACATTGAATATAAAGTTAATTAAAAATTCCTTAAAAATCTCTATGATATGAATGTGATATAGTTAAAGATATTCAAATCACCTCAGATTAAGAAAATTCAATAAATTCTCATATATTAGGAAATAGACAATAAATTTAAATTGTTAACTAAAATAATATACACACGAAAAAATTTATATTTATTCCTTTGAGAAAATCATATCTAAAAACCAAATTCTGCCGCATTTAAATACTTTTTTTTATAGAATTGTTCAAAATTTATTATAAAAATAAAATTGTAATTAAATATTTTTTTAATTTAATTAAAAAATTGAATATAATGTTAATTAAAAATTCCAAATCTCTATGACATGAATGTGATATAGTTAAAGATATTCAAATCACCTCAAATTAAGGAAATTCAATAAATTCTCATATATTAGGAAATAAACAATAAATTTGATTTGTTAACTAAAATATATTGTATTAAAAAATGTGATTGCACGCATTAAAAATAATAATTTTAGTTAAATTGATTTTAATCTGGACCAAGTTTGATAAATTTGTTCAAACTACTACTCCATAATATAAAAATATAATTCTAATTAAATTTTTCTTTGATTTAATTAAAGAAATCGAATATAATTTCAATTAAAAGTTTTAAATTTTTCAAAGACATATTGAATGTATATATAGTTAAAGATATTCAAAAAATTTCAAAAGAAGGGAGGATTGAATGGTTGAACAAGAAGGTTCTTTTTCTTTCAATTTTATGTCATAGGAAGGAGGATTGAATGGTCATGAACCAATGACCAATGTCTGAGTAAGTTTTTTTTTTTTCTCATCCCTTCACTAAATCAAATCGTCTACTTATCATTAATGACGATCGAGGTGAAGGTTTATCATGGTTTGAATACCCATTATTATTGTATAATAAATTTAATTGATAATTTTTTGTTTTTTTTTTTAATTTTTAAATTTCTATATATTTTAACTTTTGTTTGAACGAGATATAGTTAACATGATTGGAAAAATAGCTTTGAAAATTTTCTATGATAATCCGGAGGTAATTTGTGATGCCCTTTTAAATATATAAAATTTAAATTATTTAAAATTTAAAGATTAATATTTAAATTATTTAACATATGATTAGTTACAACCCATGAAAATGAATTAGGGATGTTGAGTTAGTTGAGAAAATAAGGTGATTATTTAAATTTTAGAATAATTAAAATTGGAAAAAATAAAGTAAATAATTTAAAGAGGGGAGATTAAAATAGAGGGTAACAGAGGTAGAATTGGATAATGGTATTTATTATTTATTTGTTATTAATATTTTTTTATATATTTAATATTTATCAAATTATCGTACTAATTTAAAAATTTTTATATATATATATATATATATATAAATTCTACATTGCAAAGTGAAATATTAAATAGTTAGATTGGTAGACACCCTCTTTAATAAATATACATTTTAAATGAAAATTAATATATAAATTGTACATTGCAACCCTCTTTAAGAAATATACATTTTAAAAGAAAATTAATTTTAAAAGTTATTGTTTTTGCTCACACATGTAATTAACAATTGAACAATCAAATATTTTATGAGTAAAATTGAGCGTAACAGGTAGTGCTTAGGTTCCTATTTGTCCAACACGATTTTAAATATTGAAAAGCAATATTCAATTTTTATATAATAAATTTTGAATTTTATGTTAACTTAAATATAATTTATATATTTTATGTAAATAATTTTTTATAATATACATGGATCGTATGTATTTAACTCTGGATGTGAATGTATATATAATTTTTTTGAGATATAGAGTGTGAATGTATTCTAAAATAATTTTAAAAACTTTTATAAGATATGTAGAGTATAATATAATCATTTTTAATAAAAAAAATTTTTATATAAATTTGTTTATATTTTATTATTGTTTATATAATATTGATTTATTATATTTAAAGGAGTTGGTCTCTTGTGTGTAGTGTGCACTGTGGACACTATGCCACTTGTCAACCCTTATTATTTAGAAAGACGGAAAGTTTACACAAAGTAGACATGGGTGAAATGGTTACTATGTGTCAAATTGGATTGAAAGTTGCGTGTTCGAAACCTGTGTCCTCCATATATCTCTATACAGCACTAATAATATGTACCATTTTTCACTCATAATAGTTACCAATTTTCACTACTAAAAAGTACCACTTTTCACTCATAATAGTTACCACTTTTCAGTATTAAAGATTACCACTTTTCAATAATAATATGTACCATTTTTCACTCATAATAGTTACCAATTTTCACTACTAAAAAGTACCACTTTTCACTAATAATATGTACCACTTTTCAGTATTAAAGATTACCACTTTTCAATAATAATATGTACCATTTTTCAGTATTAGAGATTACCACTTTTCACTAATAATAGTTACCACTTTTCAGTATTAAAGATTACCATTTTTCACTCATAATAGTTACCAATTTTCACTACTAAAAAGTACCACTTTTCATATATCTCTATACATTAAGATTACCACTTTTCACTAATAATATGTACCACTTTTCAGTATTAAAGATTACCATTTTTCACTAATAATATGTACCACTTTTCAGTATTAAAGATTACCATTTTTCACTCATAATAGTTACCAATTTTCACTACTAAAAAGTACCACTTTTCACTCATAATAGTTACCACTTTTCAGTATTAAAGATTACCACTTTTCACTAATAATATGTACCACTTTTCAGTATTAAAGATTACCACTTTTCAATAATAATATGTACCATTTTTCAGTATTAGAGATTACCACTTTTCACTAATAATAGTTACCACTTTTCAGTATAATAGATTACCATTTTTCACTAATAATAGTTACCACTTTTCAGTTTTCACTAATAATAGTTACTACTTTTCACTAATAATAGTTACCACTTTTCAGTATTAGAGATTACCACTTTTCACTAATAATGTTTACCACTTTTCACTAATAATAATTACCACTTTTCAGTTTTTACTAATAATAGTTACTACTTTTCACTAATAATATTTACCACTTTTCAGTATTAGAGATTGTTGGTCCTAAAAGGAGTATATAACAAGTGTATGGGGGGGGGGAATACACTTGTATGCAATTCTTTTCAACTTTAGATCAAACCAGAGCTCAGCAAGGTTGTCTTGGACAACTCTGCTGAAGATGATTAACTCTTCTAAGATAATCAGACTACTAAGTACTATTGAGTACTTAGTTGAATAACTATCTAGGGGAGTTATATGTGCGGAATAGTGGTTGGCCCTTTTAGTTTAGACTCCTTTAAAGTTCTGAAATCACTTTGTCAATTCAATACAGTTCAGTTTTCAGGGAACTTGTCCAAATCAGTTTGTGCACAGTCTTTGAATGTTTATCCTTTGAAAGATCAGTTTTGTGTGCAGTGTTGAATGTATGAAAGTACTTGAAAGTAAATCAACACAAGAATTTATAGTGGTTCAGAAACTCAAGCTCCTACATCCACTTTCCCTGATTGAACAGGATAATTCCTTCACTCTTGGAATTAACTTGTTTTATAGTGCCAAGGTGCACTTGATCAATAACACCACTCCTTGGTGAATTGATCCCTAGGATGTCTAGAGTCCTAGTACCCTCTTCTCAACTCAGAACTGAGTTGTTCTTCTCTCAACAGTCAGCTCCTACCACTTCTACTACTACTACAACAACCTTCTCACTTTCACTCTTGAAAGGGGTAAGGATTGATGTAAGGTTCCAACTAATGAGTTATCCTTTACAATGAAGATCAGTGTATAAGGATAGGATATCTCTCTAAGTTTGTGTATGGATATACAATGTAGTTCAGCTTAAATGAAGTGTTTGAAGACTAAGACAGTCTTTGAAATCTAGAAAGCACTCTTGCTTGTAAGATAGTTGGATGTTCTTGTCAAATGTTGAGGGTGCTTTCAAAAGGTCTTCACACTTATGTATTTATAGACAATTGAAGGATTTGCCCGTTGGAGAGGCAGCCTCAAAAGTCCATAAATGTCTTCTTTTAGTTCTTCAACTTTGAAGACAGATTCTTGATAGTGACATGTCCTCATTTGGGAAATAAACGGCTGTATAAGCTTTGTCTTCATTCTGCAGCTCTCTTCCCAATGTCTGACTTTCAGATTCTCTTGTTAGAACATGGACATGACTTCTGAAGGTTGTTCCAATGATGGGACAACATTCCTTATCAAATGGACAACTCTCCTTATCACTATCAACAGTTTTGCTTATCAGCAGAGTTGGCTAGCTCTTCTTCAGATGACTTGACTCTTGCCCTTTGCTTCTCTTGAAAGTGATCTTAGCATGATTCACTAAGGATCTTTAGGGTGTAGTTGTCTTCTTCAGCATGGTTGATCTTAAGCTTTGAATACACTTCTTCTGAATTGATTGTGTTGAGACAACTCCTCTGGACAACTCATCTGATCAGCATACTTGTCCTTCAGTGGACTTGATCATAATTCCAGAATTTGAGTCTTGAGGGGACTTGTTCTTGATAGGCTTCAAAGCATGTGTTCCCCCTCAAATTGTGCATCTAACTAACTAAGAGCTGCCTAACATATCAGCTTCTCATCTAGCCTTATTCTATATGTTCTAACATTCTTAGAACATAATCATCTTGACTTAGGCATGTCTCAGGGGATTTTGGTATTGAATCAAAACATGTCTCATTTTATTCCCAACAGAGATTACCACTTCTTCATCATAAACTGAGGCAACGGTCTTCATGGACGATCGGAAGAGGAACCTGGAGTGGGAGCAGGTGGCCGGAACTGAGGAAGGCGACGGCTACGGTGTGAAGACAAACATAGTGAAAGGTGTATATATTTTTAGGGTTTACATATTCTCTCAAATAAATAATAAAAAGCGGTTAAAAAAGCAGAAAAAAACGGATAAAAAAAAGCAGAAAAAAAAAAACGGTTAAAAAAAGCAGAAAAAAAACGGATAAATAAAAGCAGAAAAAAACGATTTAAAAAAAAAAAGCTGAAAAAAACAGATTAAAAAAAAAGCAATTAAAAAAAAGAAGTAAAAAAAAGCGTTAAAAAAAAAGGAATTAAAAAAAAACAGACAAAAAGCGGTTAAAAAAAAAAAGTGAGTGCACCACATCACTTTGGTGTGTATGGTGCATATAAGACTTTTCCTATTTAAAGATATCATTGATTGTATCATTGTATTTGTCGTATGCATATACAATGTTAAAATTAAAAGGAAAAAATTTGACGTGAAAGTTAATGACTATTTTGTGCCATGAAAATAGGTTACTAAAAAGATGTCACAGTTTCAGGGGATGTTTGTTTTGAAATGGAATATTCCACTCATGTTCTACTTTATAATTTAGATTTAGAATTTTAAAATCTTACCCTACAAATAACTATAAATCCTACAAAAGTTAACTCTATAAATATGTACAAACTCTATATAGATACCTATAATTACCTATATAAACACCTATAATTGTATACTACGGAGTATAAAATTAAATCATACCTACTTAAATTCCAAAACAAACACAAAACATATTAGTCATTAAAATTTCAAAATTCTCAAAATCCCAAAACAAACATCCCCTTAGTTTTGTAGAGATCAGTTTCCTATTTTTTTTGTATTTTGTCATAAATATCAGTTTTGTAGAAGTCAGTTTCCTATTTTTTTTGTATTTTGTCATTGTGAAAAATCATGACAGCATACTACAAACGTTGTTAAGTTTTTAGAAATTTATAAATTTTTTTTATTAATAAAATTATAATGCCCTTACTTATTAAAAATATTTTCTTAATTTTACAATTAAAATTATAATTTTATTAATGCATATGTTATTAATATATTAAAAAATATTATAATATATAAAAATATAAAATTCAATAATATAGATTCAAATTTATAGAAATGTATATTATAAATATATTAGAATAAAAAAATTTAACTCTCATATATACTTTAACAATGAAAAAGATATAAAAATTAATATAGTATTTAAAGTTATTATTTTAATAAATCAACCTTAATATAATATTTAATATTATTATTTTAATAAATCGACACCACATAAAACGCGGGTATAGGGCTAGTATTAGATATTTCAGGGGAGAGTACATGTAATGATTTTTTTTTGATTTTGAGGGGAATGCATGAATCAAAGGTATATTTAATAAGTATGGAGGGGTATATAGTCTGGCCCTTCATAAAATAAGAAAATGGCCACGGTTAAATGCTCCGCTCTTGTTATGTCTTCCTTCACCACACTCCATTTTCTTTTTTGACATTTTGAGTAAAAAGAAGAGAAAATTTATAAAAAAGGTCATTTAAGAGAAATGACCTTTTATGTGAAATTCCCAAGAAGAGAAAATTTATAAAAAATGTCATTTAGGCACCTAGCTTCTTAAATAAAGACAACTTTTATAATCTTTTTAAAAAAGAACAAAAACGCATGTTAATAACCCATTATACCCTTATATTTAAATATGGAAATTAATTTATTAATTTAATAATTAAATAACAAGTCTTCATCTTCCTTATTTGTCGCCAAGATTTTTGGTTAATTTATTAATTTAATAATTAAAGAACGGGTTTCTTGGCCGGAAAACTCAAATCTTCAAGCTTTTTGGTTAATCCATTATGAATCAAACATAATCCCGCTGCATCTACAAACGATTGGCCATAGATTTCAGATTGGTGAAGCAACAATCCTCGATTTCCTCTTGAAATCGAGGGATCTTTTTCTTCTTTTAGTTTCTGTTTCAGTTTTGGGTGACCCCTCACGCCCAAAAACTGATTTCCGATGATTCTCAAAGTTTCTGCTGCTTAGAGGCTTGTTCCTCTCTTTCAACGACGGCCATGGCTATAAGGTCTCGTCTCCTTTGCTCTTCCATAATTGTTTCCTCGATCTGTTCTTTCGACTGCACATGATCAAGAGACTTTCCACGCGATCGTTTCTTTATATTCATAGGGGATTCAAACTTCACCGATTTCTTCATTATGGATGACGGACGCGAAGCCGCCGGAGATACAGTAGAAACTTTTAATTCCAAGGGTCAGATGAAGAGTTTTGCCAAGGGTATGATTATTAATTCCACACGTACACACATAATTTGCAAAGAATTTAGGATTTTTTTAGATGATTTTAATTTAGGTTCAATTTTGCTCTGTTTTCGTGAAATTGTGATGATTTACGTGCGTGTTGCTGAAATGTAGTTCATGATTATTTGTTATTGGTTTGGTCAAGGGATAATGCAGATCTTATTTTGCATATGTATACGTATTTCTGCATAATCACATTCTAATATGAAGACACCGTACTATTTTTTCTGCATTATTCATTTTATTATGCAGTTTTAGATTTCATTGTTCTGCATTATTCATTTTATTATGCAGTTTTAGATTTCATTGTTCTGCATTATTCATTTTATTATGCAGTTTTAGATTTCATTGTTCTGCATTATTCATTTTATTATGCAGATTTAGATTTTATATTAATTTTCCAACCATGGTCTAGGGAGCAAAATGTTCTTCTCACTTCTCACTTCGTGTTCTTCCGTACTTCACGGTTTCCTTTCTTCACAAATTGAAAAACTCCAAAATTCTGCACAAAATTTACAAAGTTTGACCGGAGTTGTTGATAGAGTTTAATTTTAGGAAGTTTTAATTAATTGCGTAATTCGGGGGGCTTTAATGAGCTGATAGAACTTTAGTACCAAACCTGTTTTTCTTCTCATTTAATTTTAGGAAGGTTTTTCTTAATTGCGTAATTCTCGGAATTAATGAGCTGATAGAGTCAGCTTTAAATTTCAAACATTTAAATAATTTATCCATATTAATTCCGAATTTATGTATTAAGGGCATGATGGTACATTTATGTGCCATTTTGTCCTTATTCTGAAACTATTTTGAATCATGTCTTTATTTAAAAAAACACCAAGTGAAATGACTTTGGTTCTGGTTCACCTAGAATTTTCACAATTCTCAACAAAAATTTCTGACTTTTCAGACTTCTTTCGAAAATTCTTCCACAAAAAATTCTCAATTATTTTTGCTGGGTGGCCTAAGAAAATATACGAGGCTGTGAATATTTTAATTGGGCCTATGGAAGACATTTATTAATTGGGCCAGAATCCGTTTATTAATTTTGTACTTTAGATAGGAAACTGCGTAAAGTTCTTTAGATCACCCAAAATATATAAATAAAAAAAGAAAAAAAAAAAGACTCCTGCTAAAACCCTTCTTTCTTCCCTCCTCTGTCCCTCTGTCGTTCAAACCCGTTTGTTGTTCCCTTTTCACATTTTCATGGTTACGAGAAATCTATGAGTCGGAAGTTATGTTTCAATTACCTCCTCGGAAATTCTTGTTGAGCCCATATTCAAAGAGTTGCAGAATTATTTTAATGGGTTCCAAGGATTATCTGCTTATGAAGCCGGTTGCTACTCTTCCAACGCATACACAAATACATTTGCTCAATTCTTCTTCTTATCTTCTTCTCCCTTCTAAGTCTCGAAAATACTCCACAATTTTTGCTTCTCCCAAGCATTTATCTCCAAGTTATCGGAGTTATACTCCATATTCCGCCATGCCCAATCCTAGACCGAGTAAGCATTCTTGGTTTTTTCTGATTGGTTGTTTAATTCTTTCTGAAGACGACAAAGCCTTGTAAAAACTTATAGATAAGACAAGAGTAGGGTTGGTATATCGTAGAACATGATGAAATAATGCTTTTGGACTTCTATGTTTTTTTTTTTTTTTTTTAACAACGAATTGTAAAAACAAACTTCTCTTTGCCATTTACTGCACTTCGTGGGCCAAACTTTTGATTTTTGCATACTGAACTTTCAAATTGTTGCAAAAAAAAGAGCCTAAAAAACAAAATTGACAAACGTATCTCTGTTTTGCCTGTGAATTTGCTCGGTACCTACTCTGCAAAAGTCAAGAAGTACAATTAGTGGCAAAGATAAGTCCCATTGTTTGTTTTCTTGATCATTTTAAATGCTTTCTTGGTATCTTGTTAATATGTAAATGGTTTGTTATGGCATTTGGATGGCATTATAGAATTTATTGAATAAGTTGAATAGTTATTGAGTACATAAATATTACTCCATTAGTTAGGAAAATCTTTTCTTGGGGAGGAGGTTCTACCCGGTATCTTGTGAATGTCCTAAATACTACTTGGTCTTTTTTTTTTTTGTCTTGTGAATGTCCTAAATACTACTTGGTCTTTTTTTTTTTTGCAGTTAATGGTGTGGATGTTGTGACTCTGGAAAAGCAATTGGTTGATAAAAAACAGCTGATGATATTGAAGCAGAAGTTGCAAGAAATAGGAATCGATGGAAGTAAATGTACGCCGGGGCAACACCGTGGTTTGATTTGTCCTAGTGTAAGTGCTTTCGAGTGCTTTTCTTTTTTGTCGAATTATCACTTTCTTTTTTTCAAATGTTACGTATACATTTGAGATATTGCAGTAACATACATTTTATTTAATTTTCTGGTGCAGTGGCAGTTTATTCCCTTATCTCACTTCTGAAAATACTTTTAACATGTTTTATGACGCTGTAACTGATGAGTAGCAGCGTAGGACATTATGTATTTTTCTGCTTTACTGTTTATGGTGTCTATTGAAGTGTTAGTAACCTTTTACTTAGAACTGCCCTGAGGCTTTAGCGTGTTTAAAAAATTGAAAGATACCATTTATTCATCTTCTTTTCATCATCTAATGTGCTTTAGTTTGGATTCTTTTGGTAAAGTAAAATCTTGCACATGCTACTTTCAATTGTAGGGACTAGACAAATGAATGTTAAAGATTTTGATGTCAATTTTCTGTCTTTTCTATTGAGTCGCTTTGCTGATTTGTAGTGTAAAGGTGGGGCATCACATGAGAAGAGCCTATCCCTTAATATCTCAGAGGATGGGTAAGTTCCAATTTGTGCATTCATAATTTTTAACATCTTTTCTGTTTCGTCTTTCTTTTTTAAAAATAATTTGAATTACTGTTTATTGATATCTGCCTGTATGTCATAGAGGTTCGGCAAAGTGGACCTGCTTTCGGGCTAAATGTGGTTGGACTGGAATAACCCGTGTAAGAATTTGAATTAAGCTAGTTAGTCATTTTTATTGATGCTATTCTAATTTGGTCATGCTGTTGTATTTTCAGGCCTTTGCAGATGTAAATTCTACTTATGCAACAATGAATAAAATGGCGAAAGTAAAGAAACCAATTAGAGTAATCAATGAGAAGAGTTTGGAACTGGAACCTTTGGGCAATGAGGTAATTATTGCTGTCATCATTACAATCCATATACTCTTTACTTTCTACCTTAATAAAATTCCAATTTCTCATAAAAATCTCTTTACACACTGTTGACAGAAATATTCTTTTCTAAAGAAACTACCTGTTTCTGATGAACTCCTTTGAATATTCTTCCAGCTACTTGCATATTTTGCTGAGCGCATGATATCTGAAGAAACGTTACAGAGAAATGGTGTCATGCAGAAAAAGGCTGGGCCAGTTCAGGTTTCGGAATCATATAATTGTTTCTAGAATACTGCACATTTATTTGTCCTATCTTGATATGGTAAATAGAGTCCATTCATCAAGTTAATTCCTGAAAGGACCGGGGATAATTTTTTAGTGGATTTGAATTGTTTTTGTTCCCCCCATAATGCTGTGTATTTGTATATGCTTAGTCATTTAAGTGTAACCACTAGGCCATCGTGATATTGGTAGATATAGTTAAGTCCTCGAATGTTATTCTCTATAATCTGTAGAATCATTTGTTGTGCTTTGCCTATGAAAGGAATCTCAAGTTTGCTTCTGAGTTACTTAAAATGGTGGTATAGCCATCAAATTTTAACTTCTGATGATATTGTCTGGCAGATTGCTATTGCATTTCCTTACCGAAGGAATGGAGAACTTGTAAGCTGCAAGTATCGCGATATTACCAAACGATTTTGGCAGGTAGATTATGTTCCCTTACTGAAGGAATGCTATTTAGGCATCTTCCGACATAAAAATGAATGCATTTTCTTATTGTGCAAGCTTTGCTTTGAATTATAACAATACCTAATTATATTCTTCAGCGCTTTGCATCTGATAATGTTCTACTGGTAATACAGGAAGCCAGTACTGAAAAAATCTTTTACGGACTGGATGATATAAAAGGAGCAAGTGATGTCATAATTGTAATCTCTACTCTTCTTCTGGCTATATTCAGTTACAATTACTGTCTGAAAATAATAATTTAGGATCAACTTATCTTATCAGGTTGAGGGTGAAATGGATAAGCTCGCAATGGAAGAAGCTGGCTTCAAAAATTGCGTGAGTGTTCCCGATGGTGCCCCTCCAAAAGCCTCTAATAAGGAATTGCCGTCAGAAGAAGAGGTATCTGTCAAGTTTTATTTTTATGTTAGCACTATGCCTACATCTACTCTTTACTATTTTTTCTATCTTTAGAAAGATCTGAATTGAGTGAATTTTGAAGCTTTAACTTTTTTTCTGATTGGAAGCATAATTGATTTATATTAGAATCTTTCCTATTTAAAAATTTCTTTTATTTTGGCAGCTTGTAGATCTTTTAATTGCTCAAATTTATGATAAAAATATTTTTATTGTAATAATACTTCAATTTTGGGATTTTAAATTCAAATCCGCTTTTGCCAAACCCAATTTTGGTATAATATTTCAAACCATATAAAATTCTTCCTTATATAACACCTATAGTACACCTATCTTACTTTTTCAAAAAAAAAATTCCCATGCACACTCAATTAATCATTACTAGACTACTTCAGTATTATAATCCCACTATCACCTACTTTTTCAAAATACTACACTACCTAATCATACAAAATCCTAACTCCCAAACGTATACAAAATCCCAATATACCTTTAACTATGTATGGATTTACTATCATGCATTTCAAATCCTACAAAACCCAAAGCAAACATATAGAGAATTGGATGTTTGTTTTCTATAATCAACAAGAAAAATTATTTCATGTGTTATCTGCACATTTGTTGTGCAGCATATGTTGACATCTTGCATGTGGTTTCTAATTCTTTCTATGCGTATTTTTTAATGTTACATTTTATAGCTATGGTGGAGAGCGTGGAGTCATAATTAGGTGATAAATTGTGCTTCCTAATGATTGTTGTATCTGTTTGTTCCTAATTCTCTTTGTATGTATTTTTTATGAAGCTAGGACACGAAGTATCAATACCTATGGAACTGCAAAGATTATACTGCCAAGGTTCCTCAATAAAGTATTATTAGTTTTTCCTCCTAATAATGCATGCAAATGTCCAAATCTGATGTTGTTAATCTTCTAATGTTTTAAGGCATCTCGGATAATTCTTGCAACTGATGGTGATCCTCCTGGTCAAGCCTTAGCTGAGGAACTTGCCCGACGCTTTGGAAGAGAAAGGTCTTATCATACTTGTCCCCTTATGTGACATCTTGCATGTGGTTTCTATAAAAAAAGTTAACTAAATCTGAGGGTTTTTATTGTTGAATCAGGTGTTGGAGAGTCAAATGGCCCAAAAAGAATGACACTGAATTTTTTAAGGATGCAAATGAGGTCTGATTTACAATTTTGGACTCTCGCTTTTGAGTATTTGTTAAACCTACTGTTTTATGTTAACCTGAATTTGTAGCTCAAACCGGTTTAAATTACTGCAAGTTTATGGTAATGTCGTCTTGTTTAATACTTTCTTCTAGATGTGAATCATATCTCTAGCATATATGTAAGAGGTCCTGGAGTCTGAACTTCTATATCTCGTGTCTCAGAGTTTGACTTTAGTGCCTGTTTTATTTTATTTTATTTTAGAAGAAAATAGTTTTTTTTAGTCATGTAAGCTATTCCTATTTTGATTCCAGCCCCGTGGACTTACACAAATTGAAAATAGTCTTGTAACTTCCAATTTTTGACATTTTGGTCCAGTAACCGACTGCAAGAGGTGAAACATCTGGTTGATGCTGATGTGACATAGTTCGATTTGTCCACGTGGGAATGTCTGATTGATCAACCAGATGTTTGACCTTTTACAAGACTGTTTTCAATTCTTGAATGTCGACTGGACTTGAATCAAAATAAGGGTAATTTATTAGACCAAAAAACCTATTTTCCCTTATTTTTATCTGCATGGTATTTATTTCTAGTTTAGACAAATATTGACATGTCAATATTTGGAAGTAAATGTTTCTTTTGTGTTATTCCTGCACCATTTTGGAAACATCTTATTTTTCACGAGTACCTTTTTTTATATCAAATTTCTTGACGTTGTCTTCTACTTAATTCATGTAGTATTGTGATTTATACTATATCTTGCATTTGTGAACTCAGGTGCTTATGTATATGGGCCCTAATGCGCTAAGGGAAATCATTGAAAAGGCTGAACTTTATCCGATAAAAGGGTTGTTTAATTTTCAAGATTACTTCGGTGAGATTGATGACTATTATAATCAAACTCTTGGTTATGAGCTTGGTGTTCCTACTGGATGGAAGGCTCTCAATGAATTGTATAATGTAAGTATGACATTCTAATGTAGTCGACTAATGAGGGGGTCATATCACACTGCTTTCTCATCTGATAGATTTATTATATTCGTTCATATCCTGCATATCCTGTACTATTTGGTGGAATGCATTTTGTCTATCTATATCAAAGCTTTATTATATTCGTTCATATCCTGTATCGATAATAAGATCATCATGTCTAGTTTCATAAGGATCTCCTTAACGTGGTAGTTGTTGAAGTTCTGTAATATCTTATTGCCTGCTGAGTGTGGATTTTTGGTAAATATTTCGTACAAACACATGTGGAAATGAATGCAGGAATCCATAGTACATTCTTGCCTTTATTTTTAAAATTAAATTACCTACTTTGACACAGGTTGTGCCTGGAGAATTGACGATTGTTACTGGAGTTCCAAATTCTGGCAAGAGTGAGTGGATTGATGCTCTATTATGCAATCTCAATCATAGTGTTGGTTGGAAATTTGCGCTTTGTTCTATGGAGAATAAGGTAACTTGGTCTTCCTAACCTCACTCCTCTCTTTTATTTTCTGAGTTTCATGCTAAAGTTGTATCATTCTCCCAATAAGATGAGGGTGCTTGAAATTCGATCCTACAAAGTATCATGATGTACAAACCATATTCTTACGTGTCTTTTAAATGTAAAGCTTATTTTAGTCTGTGGAAGGTTTTTTATGCTTGTTGAAAGTGCAATATTGGATAAAATCTCAATAAATTAATATGAATATTTGAAATGCTTGACTCTTTATTTTGTTGTCACCACATCAAATCATCAATACTATCCTTTTCCAATACTCATGACAGATCTCGTGGATTTCAGGTTCGGGAGCATGCTAGAAAACTTTTGGAGAAACATATTAAAAAGCCTTTCTTTGATGTTAGGTATGACAAACTTTTCTATCTTGCTTGCTAATTGGGAAACTAGATCTCTCGTGTAGAATTACTGCATGCTTGAGAAAATATATCAAAATGTTACGGGTACTAATATTCTTCTGTGTGTCAGAAGTATTTACTGTATTGTTAGGGGCGGACCCAGGCACACACCCTTGGGGTGGCCATGGACCCCTCAAGTTTTTTTTTTACTATTTTATGCATTGATTAGTTATTAAATTAATAGGTTTATTTGTTACTGTATTGAATTAGCTTTTAGCTTATTTCTTAATTATTAGTTGGGCTACAGATTAGATTGTTCTCCACTTTTTAAGTTACGGACCCTTAGTCCAAATATTAATATTAAAATATATTTCAATTGACAAATTCTTGTATATAATTGGTGCATACTATGCAATTGAATTTCAAGTGTTTTTTTTATATATTCTCAATTGTTCAATTGAATTTTTGACCCTTCACATTAGAACCAAGTTAAAATTGTAGCTCAACTGCACCATACAATGCAAAATGTGACTCATTTCAATTTCTTATATTTTAATGATTGGAATTAGGGATTATAATTTATTGTTCACTAGTTAAGCTTCTTTTTCTCTTCTTAACAACTAACAAGTTCACAACACAAGTAGCAGACAAATACACAATTCTTAATATTCTTCTCAAAATTTTAATTTTTTTTTATTTACCATTCATTAATTTTTTCCATTCAGTTCAGATGATTGTAGACTATAGGCTTTGAGAGATTTATGTATTTTAATATATTTAACAGTGAATAATGATATAAATATGGAATATTTTAATTTTATTATCGAACATATCATAATGTTGAACAATATTCTATTGGCCCCCTTCACCGCCAATCTTGTGCCCACCCCTGCTCTTATGATTATAGTTTCTCAGCTTGTTGCAATGCAATTACTTGGTGATTTTACCGAAAAATAAGTTTTCCTTTAACTAATTGCCCAGACAAAATAAAATTCTTAATTTTGTCAGTTGCTGCTCTTATATATCAGTGATTAGAAAATGATCAAGCTATTTTTGGTGGGTTCGATTTTTTATTTTTCCGAGTCGTATTCTGTGCTGCAAACAAACAGGTACGGGGAGTCTGCCGATGAGAGGATGAGCATTGAGGAGTTGGAGAAAGGAAAGAAGTGGCTCAGTGATTCATTCTCTCTAATAAGGTACTGCATGAGGCAGATAGTACATCTAAATACATATGACACAAAGGGACGTTTATGTTGCAAATGCAACTTATATATGCTTAAGTAAATCTTGGTCTGTAGATGAAATTTTACATTTAAGTTTGTAGCTTGAGGTAAAGAATTAGGGTTCATTGTAAAATAAATCAAGACATTTTCACATTTTTTCAATTACAACATATGCATTTAAAATTTGCAATTTGATACATAACCTTTAAAACTATTGCAATTCTATACCATGACTATCTTCCGGCAAATCCTGCTGATGCGGCAATGTATGAAATTGTCAATATATATATTTTTTTGGATTAAATTGAAATAATAACGAATTCGTGAATTTATTTGCAATTTAAAAAAAAAAGATTCTGATTCCCTCGTCAGCATAAGTTGTCTGAAAATAGTCATATGATATAATTGTCAAATTTAAAGAGTCTGTTTATTAAATTTCAAATTTTAAAAACATATGCTGTAATTGAGAAAATGCAAAAATGTCATGATTTTTTATGTAATTAATCCTAAACAATAAGCTTAGAAGAGCTTACATATATGAGTAGAAACATAGATTCAATGTGAACACACACTCACATTGATATATGAAAAGGGATACTGAATAACATTTAAATTTTTTATTTTTTTTGTTAAGATGACGTGAATGATTTTATGATTTTTTTATAAATAAAACAGGTGTGAGAATGATTGCCTTCCAAGTATAAATTGGGTTCTTGATCTTGCAAGAATCGCAGTTCTTCGCCATGGGGTCAATGGACTTGTAATTGATCCATATAATGAACTTGATCATCAACGTCTTGCTAGTCAGTGAGTAGTCCTCTTTCATATTAAACAAGTTTGTATCTTATATTATCTGTAATAACACAATTTCATTCTCCTTTCTATTATTTCTGATTACAGCTAATTTCATTTTTATGTTTCTTCCCACATTCTCACTCCCCAATGAAGGCCCATTTGACTATTTTTGAGTTCATCTTCATATACTTCTGCATATTTTCTTCCAGCAAAAGGAACACTTGTAGGACTTGAAAAAACATTTTCCTTTTTCTTCCACTTAATCTTATTCTTTCTTGTTGATTTCTTACCTACTAAATCATCTTTCCATAAGGACCTCCCCTATTTCCTTATTGTTCTACCCTCGGATTCTGATCAAAGCTCATATAATCTTTAATGCTTTTCATCTTAAGTAACTATGAAGAAGATTCTGGTTTCTTGTCTACAATTTTTCTCTGTTGTGTTTCCTAATATAGTCATAGCCTAAAATATGTAATAACTATATGCTTTTACTACATGATAACAGGACTGAAACAGAATATGTGAGCCAGATGTTGACAAAGGTCAAACGATTTGCTCAACATCATTCATGTCATGTTTGGTTTGTTGCTCATCCAAGACAGGTTGCCAATTGCACTACTTTTTTACATTTGGCATCCATATCCTTATAATAACCTCTACTTTTCGTTTATGTTGCCAGTTGCAAAACTGGGTTGGGGGTCCTCCAAACTTGTACGATATCAGTGGGAGTGCACATTTTATAAACAAATGTGATAATGGAATCGTTATCCACCGTAATAGGGACCCAGCAGTTGGTCCTATGGATTCAGTTCAGGTTTGTATAATGTCATTATCATTACACTTTTAATGGTATCAGACATTTTAGTTATGGAGTTTCTGACCTTACATTTGCTTGCCTAGGTTTGTGTGAGAAAAGTACGTAATAAAGTCGTGGGAACAATTGGCGAGGCATTTTTGTCATATGACAGGTAAGATTCTGTCTGCCTGTCTTACCATCTAGTCTCTTGAGTCATGATATTAAGATAAAAAGCATTTGCATTTTGTTTTTCATTTGTGTCCCTATACTTTCGATTGCATCCATTATGCTCTGTGCTTTCAGTTTTATTTGAATTTGGTTTTTGCTCTCTTGTTTTTATAAAAATGAATCAATTTGCTTTAGAACTTGGTCCCTGTAATAGGTGGGTTACCCAAGGGCAGATTTTAATGCAAATTAAAGTATGAGGGGCCTAAATCAAACTAAGTTAGGACTACAGGGACCCAATTCAAGAAAAATTGGAAGAACAAAGACCCAATTTTCAAATGAAAGTATAGGGACCTAATTCTAGAACCTGGAATGTACAAGGAGTCAAAGATCCAGATATACATTTTTCCGTAGAATACTCTTGTACACCAGTTGTATGGTGAAACTGTACACAACTTTCACATTTTAGTAAAACTACATTTCAGTGAAAACAATATTAACTAACTAGGACTTATTAGTAAAACAGCTAATACCATTAAAATTACACTGGATTTGTACAGTGTACCTGGTGTATACAAGTTTTTGTTTATATTTAATTTTTTTAAAAAAAATCTTTTTCTCTCATTAATCAAAATGTTTTGCACATATAATAGTTCAAACAAATAACCAAACAATAAGTAAATAAGCATAGGTGTTTAACAAATTTAATTCGACTAAAGAAAGAAAGAAAGAAGTGATATAGTTCATCTTTCTTCAGAAGTACATTACATTTGTAGTTTAATATGTTGCTCTCTATATTCACTCAACATCCTCATTAAACATCTTTCAGGGTTACTGGTCAGTACTTGGATGTGGATGAGCCCTCCCAAAATACGAAACGCACAAGAAGTTAGATCTCTCCTAGTTTTTTTAGCTGCAAGATGGAGGCCAATGGCTATTGGATCCCGAGTTGATGTTGAATTCGATGTGAAACTCTCGGCACGATCGAAGGTGGATGTATACATAAACTTGGGTTAATTTAAATTTGTGTTTGAGGTTAGCCATCATAATTCGATTGTTTTCAGGTCTAACTGGTCTTTGCCAGGCAATTTTGTGCTTTTATTGGCCTGATCTTTACATCATTGTTTGTATAATTTATGTAAATAATTTCATATTCGTAAGCCCTTTGGGAATATCTGTAGAAGAACATTAATCTCTTCTCCTTAGAGTTAAAAAAATTGGAATTTGTGGTGAAAAATGCTCATTAATGTTGAAGTAGAATGATTATAATATTGTCTACTTATTATCAGTGATGATATTCTTGTTTGTAAACATAAGCTTTATAAAAAAAGATGTACCACGTAATTTGTGTTGAAGAGCTGCTTTGTTCATATCAAAACCGTATTAAAAATGTATCTCGTTAAAAGTGTATTAAAAATGTTGTGTAACTTTTTATTTTTTCAAATTAGTCCTGTTTTTTTCATATTATAAATATATGAATCTTATAAATAATATTTTTAATACAAGCCCAAACAAATCTTAAATATAAAAAAACTTTACTAAAAAAATAATCTTAAAAATACTTAATTTTGTCAAGAAAAATTCACTTTTGATCCCATCCGTTTTTGTACCCTACGGTTATTAAGTTTTACACTTTTGATCCCATTAGTTTTAATTATTAATTTAATTTCTGAATTCAAAATCGATATTTTTTTTCCAAATCTGAATTTTGGATCTCAGTTGCGAAAGCTTTGTATCAAGTGAAGCGAATTTTTTTGTTTTGTTTTTGTTTTTGTTTTAGTGTTGTTGTTCATCTTCAGAAGTAAAACATCAGAAATAATAACAACAGTTAAGAGAGGGTCTTGTGAACATTTTTGCAAGTATTCGATAAAATTAATGTTACTGTTGCCGCAAAATAATATTTATGATGAAAATAAATTAGGGAATGTGAACAAATGGAACGTTAACATGTGAAAAAAATATCTCCATCAATTCAAGAACAATACATCATCATAAAACATGTGAGAATGTGTACACAAAAAAATTATTGCACCCCCAAAAGAACAAATCAATGGAATAAAGAATCATCATCATCAATCAAAATCCATGTCCAAACCAGCAAACAAAATCACCACCAATCAGAAGCAAGCCTTCTTAACCTTGTATCTGTAGAACAACTTCTTTTTCTTCCCAGAGCAATTCTCAACACTTAGCACAATCTTGCCAGATTCATGATTCTTGAATGTCTTACGAACTGCCTCCTCACCTGAAACCATCTTCTTACCCTTCTGGATAATCATAGTGTATGAATTCTCATCTGTAGGAATAAATTCCTCTGTATAATTCACCTCCCATCCTACAACTACAACATCCCAGATAAATGTAGTTCCACACTCTGGTGTTGGGATTTCAATGGTTTCAGTTGATCCAGCTTTGATCACTACTTCAGTAGCTTCACCGTCCGTAACCGAAAACTCGAAGTCGTTCTCCCTCTTGATTCCTCCGTATTGAATTGGGATTTCTTGGATAGGAATGTACCTGAATGGCAATTAAGTTTATTATCATCATCAGTCTGTTTAAAAGAGAATAAAATAAAGTATGTATTTTTCTGATGAAAAAAAAAACTCACTTGAGCAATGTATCAGTAACCTTGTGTGCACGAGCGAAGACTAATTTGCTCCTGGTTCTTTGAGTCAAGAAAGGAGACAACAGCGAGTGAAATGCATAATACCAGAATGGAACATTGATGAATATCTGCAACCAAGCAAAAACATCAGTAATCACTCCAAAAAAATTGATAATTATAGGCCCAAATTGATTAAAAAGCTTACATTTTTGGCGACAAATTCAGGGTAATTATCCTGAAGAAGAGCAACGGCTTTGTTGACAGCAACACGAACTTCCTTCTTCGATGGGCCCGGAGAATTCTTGAGATCATTCACTTGAACCAATGAATTAACACAACCTGGTTGGAAATCGAGCTTCTGGATCCCCTTCTCCATCAACTGAACTCTCCACCTCAAAAACTGTTCCCTTTTCTCCTCTGTTGCGAGTGTTTTTTCATACATGTCTTGGTTGTCCAAAACTCCGAAGATGTTGTAGCAAATGGGGTGGCCCTCCCGATCGGCGCCGCTCATGTAGGCGGCGGAGGCGAGATCGGCGGCGAATTCTTCTTCCAAGATTGTGTCAATCTTGAAATCCTTCCTCCATTGAAGAGTCTTCTTCAGCATCTCAAAAGCTTCAGCAACGTTGAATTCTCTGGCCCTCAGGAACTTCAAAACGACAACGTTTGTGGACAAAAGGGGCACCCCCCAGATCGAGACATCTGTATCAGCAGCAGATTCTTCTTCAGTTTCAGAACACGCTTTTTTCTCTTTGTTGGAGAAAAGCGTGTTTCCAAGAATGGCGTCTTCGAGCTTAGTTTTGAGCTCATTTAACGCTTTCTTCTCATGTTCCTTGAGATCAGAGAGAAAGTTGCTTTCTTCTCTGTAGGAAGCGCTTTTCTCCACCAAATTAGGCTTCTTTTCACACTCCACAGTCTCAGCCTCTTCCACCACCACCACCGCCGCCGCAGCCTTGACCGGCTCCTCGATCATTTGCACCGCCTCAGCTGCTACAACTTCGACAGTCATGGTTTCTTTGAATCTATATATTCAACAGGCACTGATTAGACAAAGGAACTCAAAAAACATAAAAAACGAATGAATAAAAACTTACTCTGTCTACTTTGGGTTTGGGGTTACTGAGTGAGGAGAAAGGAATGAAGTGCAACGGCTATATAGTAGGAGTTTTTGAAAGAAGGGCCCCACAACGGTCATTTATTTGTTGTCATCCCATGTTAGAGCCGTTATGTTAATTTGCAAGCCTGTCTGGACTCCAGCAAAAATTTGCAAATTGGGCCCATTAATCATTCATTTTTGCGGCTTAATCACATCATTAATTAGCTTTTAATCCCCACTATTTTAAATTTTAGGATTCCTCCCTAATTTCCTTGTATATAAAATTTCCTTTCTAAACTTTAATGAATATTGATTGTTTATATATAAATTAGATGTATTAGTGTCCACTCATAAATTATGTGATTAAGTATGAATAAAATGAATGTTAATTTTGGTTAATATATTATTTTCATTTTGAAACATATATATATTAATTTTGAACCGACAAAAAATGAATACTTATATACTTGATTTTTTTTTTTTAAGACTCTTCATTAGTCCTTGCTACATTATCTAGAATCATGTGTAGCCTAGTGTTTGTAATGTTTTAGAACAAGTGAAGTTTGAAGGCAAAAATATATTTCTAAGTTTATTAACTTATTTAGAAGAAACATATCTTCTAATTCTCTCTTAACTTGGTGGATTTCATAAGGCGACGAGTAACTACAATCTTTTTGGTGGATTCTTTGGAGTATAACAAGTCTTTTGAGTATTTTATATGATCTCTTTGTTGGATTCCATTGGTAAAAAAATGTTATTTTATTTATTGCTGAGGCCTAAAGAACCATTGGAAGCAGATTGCCTCCAATAAAAATAATGGAGTTTTCGTTGTTTATTTACTCCTATATGGGAACAACTGTCAATATGACTGCACCCACTAATTTGCTTACTAAACCCACTGGAGTATATTTTAGTTACTAATTCTTTCTTACTACACCCCTTAAAATTTTCTATAAACCTAATTCCTAATATAATATTTACACCAACCGACCACATTAATTAGTAAGAGCATAAGTTTGACTCAACCTGAGGTGATGAGGTGGGGTTAGAAAAAATTCATAAGGCTACTACACCCACCAATTTAATTTAAATTTAATTTGATAATTAGTAGTAGTTGATTCCAATAATAATGTAACAGTGGATAATCTCTGTCCCAATTGGTGGTCGGACAAATATTGACTGTCAGATGAATTGGTCAGAGAAAACATATTTATATTCAATGAATGGAGAGGATGATGAATAAATTAATTAGGTTTTAGTTAATGTATGACCATTACCTGCTATGAGGAAACAATAGATAGGGGTCCAGTTTATGTGCACCTCTGTCTTTGTTTGATGCACTCATTCGATTGGTTCACATTAAGATTACTATACACTCCTTACGTTTGTTTTAGGATTATGTAGGATGGGAGAAATTCTGGATGGGGAAATCCTGATTAATAGTGATTGTGTTTATTTGTTTTGGGATTTTAAGTAGGATGAGATGTAACTTTATGTAAAATCAAATTGTGTAAGAGTAGTTGGATGAGATGTAATAGTAGGATGTATATGTATTTTCAGCGGTGAATGTAGTTGGATGAGAAAATCCGAATGTGAAATCCCGAAGTGTAACGTCCCACGTCCGGACGGATGAGTCCCAAAACAAACATGCCCTTAAGAATTATTCAAACTATATTATTTTCTTTCTAAAATCTCTTTAATATATTTCTCTCTTTTCTCCCTATCCCTTTCTTCTTCCTTTGCATTTTTTTACCGTACAAAACTAACCTCTTTGGCTCTTTCCCCTGCCACCCAGCCGCATACGCCCTCTCTTTCCCTTTATTAAGTTAAATTGATCTGTTCTTTATTAAACTCGTACGCTAAACTTTTTTTTATTCTTACGATCACATTCTCGACCAATTATATCTACTTATTTCCTAGATATAGTCTCACTCCTTATTATTCAAGATTAGATCGAATTAATCTATTATTTAAATCCACAATTTTTTTTCGATCCTCGCGAACAAATTTCCCTATGTGAGATCCAAGTATATTTACATATCTTTCAAATATTGTCTACCTCCTTATTATTTAAGATTATATCAAATTGATCTATTTTTCATCAAACCCACACACAATTTTTTTTACTCGATCCTGATCCTGACAATCAAATTACCGTCTCAGAGATATAGGTATATTTATCTATCTACCAGATATCATCTTTGTTTATTTGTGTATTAGTGTATAAATATATATATATATATATATATATTTAAGTTTAGATGAACTTGATCTATTCTTCATCAAACCAAGTTTCATTTAATTTTATTTTCCGATCCTCGCCGTCTTCGAGACTCAAGCATACCCGTCTATCTCCCGGACATCAGCTCTCAAAATTTGATCAAAATTGATCTACTTTCACCACCAGAGCCATATATGGCTAACACCGACGCAGATCCTCTTGCGTCGTATGCACAAAACTGCTCACCATAACCAATATGTTCGTTGGGTGTCCTTCGTCTTGATCATCACAGTAGCTCATGTGTCGTCTACCGATCAACTAGCCGATGCTCTCACGAAATCACTCTCTTGTTATCGTCTTCGATTTCTTATGTACAAGATTTGAATCACCTAGCGCATCATTTTAAGGGGGCTTATTAGAGATACGCATATAATATTTGTATTTATTATTCTATATTTCATATCTTGGAATATATTTCCATATCTAATATTATATGGAAAGTTACCTTCTTATGTATATCAGTTTATATATATAAACTACTCATGTACCTCTCTTTAGTTATGCAAATACAATATTACTTGTTTGTATATCTCCCTATACCCTTCTTCTATTTAATTTATACATTTTTTTTTTGGTACAGAACCCACCCCACCCCACCCCCTCTATATATTCCCTGAACCCTCCAAAGTACAAAATCCCATAGGGCATGTTTATTTTGAGATTTTGAGAATTTTGAAATCTGAATTTCAAAATTTAGTGGATTTCAAAATCCTAATACTTTTTATATTTTGTGTTTGTTTTGGGATTTATATAGGGTAGGATTTAATTTATAGTATAGGATTATAGGTTTTATAGGTATTTATATAGGGATTGTAGGTATTTATAGAGTTGATTTTTATAGGATTATAGGGTGGGATTTTGAAATCCTAAATCAAAATCCCAAACTGTAACGGGGGTGGAGTTTCAAAATCTCAAATCCGGATTTCCCATCCCAAAACAAATATGCCCATAGTGCACGCCACAAAGTTCACAATATCGATAATGATGAAGCATTTCGATCAATTTTTGTTGAATTTTTTTACAATTTTCAATTACTTTTTGTCAAAATTTGTCAATTTTAATGACTTTTTTTCAACAAACCAAAAGTGTTGGAAATATGTCAACTTTGTTAGACGGGTGGCATATCTACTAAATTAGAAATTAGTGTTTGTATCTAATTAGGGTTGGCAACGGGGCGGGTATGGGACGGGTATGGCCTATCCCAGGACCCGCCCCGCCAATTTTTTTTAGACCCGTTACCCGCCCCGCCCCACCTAAACCCGCCCCATCCCACGAACTCGGCAGGTAAACCCGCCCCGCCATCACAAACCTGTTTTTTTTTTATTTGTTATTTTAATAAAATAAAACATAAAAACTACTTTAAACTACAATATATATATATATATATATATAATACATATATATTTTTTAATATACATATATATAATATACTGTATATACTTTTTTTTTTGAAGCCAATGTTATACTGATATACATATACATTTTTAACATACATATACAATTATTAACATACATATATATATACTGATATACTTATATTTTTTTAAATATATATATATATATTAAATATATATGTCTATACGGGTCGGGTATATATAAAACCATTATCCATCCCATACCCGGCGGGCATTGTTTGACCGGGTATTTATCCGACCCGTGACCCGTTTGACCGGGTATTTACCGTTCCGTGCGGGCCGGTTTCATGCGGGTCCGGGTTTTTACCCGTCCCATTGCCATCCCTATATCTAATACATAGTGTTGGGATATGAATCCTGATACAAGTCCTAATTGATGATGAGTTGAGTTTTGATAAGCCAAAAGTAGACTTGAATAATTTCTAAGTGTTGACTGATCTAGTTATGGAAGTCGTCTTGAGAAGACCAGTAGAGTACAAAAACATAAGTACAAAAGAAAATTTTAAGTACGATTTATAAGTACTATGTGTATATATGTTAGGATTTATACCGAGCTATTTAAAAGATGTATAGAAGCTCATATTTCATGATTGTATTCACATATCATTGTATATATCTTAAGTTGACTAAGCTGATTTATAAAGCTTAATGTAATGTAATAGTCTTGATAAGATTAGATGATAGGACTAGTTTAGTGTTCTATATCTTAGTGTACTACTGAAGACTGGATGCGCAAGACAAGTCAAGTGAAGACTTAGAATTTGTCTAAGTGTTGAAACCAGACAAGGCAGGTGCGCAAGCAACAAAGAAGAGGTGGTTAAGTCATAAACGCGTATTAAAGATAAAGATTGAAGATTTAGTTATGGAATAACTAATTAACTGAAGAAACGCGTGGAAGGATAAGAAGAAGTTGTTAGAAGTCAGTTATCAAGAAAAGGTGGTTACATAACAAAATGTTCTTGATATTGGAAGTCTATAAATACCCCAAGGTATTCGACGGTTATGGTTAATCGTGATAATCGTTACTACTGATGCACTGATATTCTACATACTATTGAAGCGAATTACGAAGTATTCAAAGCAAAGAAACTCTCAGAGTTAAAGTTCAGAAAAGTCAAGCCAGAAGACAAGTGAAGAAATTGAAGAAGGCTACTACTGAGCTAGAGAAGTTTTTCTTTTATTGTTTTTTGTTCAAGTTGCTAGTTACTTGTAAAACTACTAGTTGTTAGATCGAAGATATATCTGGAGATATAATCGAGAAGATCGAAGTCTTATTTCTTGGGACTTAAAATCACAAGAACACACTACTCGATTGGAAGAGTAATAAGAATTTCACGACAGGTGTTGTGAGAGTGGATGTAGACAAGTTGTCGAACCACTATAAAATCTTGTGTTTGATTTACTTTACTGTTTTATTTGTGTTTGATTGATTAACTGATTAATTGATTGAATTGCATATAAGAACAAGACAAGTAGAGTGTTCATACAGAAGTTCGCGAATTAGTTGAGTATAAACTTGATTGGGCTCATTGTTAATCTGATTATTCCGCATAGTGTATTCTGATATATTGAAAGATTTTGAAAAGTCTATTCACCCCCCTCTAGACGTTTTCCTAGCTTACTCAATATTATCTACTCAACTAGGGACCTACAAGTGGTATCAGAGAAGTAGTTTACGAACTGTTGTTTCTTGATAACCTACTAAAGACTTGGGTGAAGTCTTAGTTCTTGGATATACGTGTTCTTATCGCTGTTCTTGATATATCTGTTTCTTTGATTCCAAACTGCTCATTACTAATTTTCTTGAAATCATGTCTCTAGAGATCAGTGCTAATAAACTACCTAAGTTCCAGGTACAAGATTACGACTACTGGAAGCTGAGAATGGAGGCGATTTTCAGCTCCACCCATGACCTGATGATTTCAGTTTTCACAGAAGGACCGATCGTGACGATGATCCCTAACACTGCTGCATTGGACAAGGACAAACCTGTTGGAGTTCTTGTGCGCAAACTCAGGTCAGAATTAACATCTGAAGAGATGAGGCAGAATAACCTGGACAACTTGGCAAAAAACTACATTTTACATACCCTTCCTAATGAGTATCTTGGGAAAGTATTAAAATGTAAGACAACCAAGGAAATGTGGGGCTGTCTTGCTATTATTTGTGAAGGGACTTCTCTGATCAAAGAAAGCAAGCTTTCTACTGCTGTTCAGAGATTCGAATCATTCAAGATGAAAACTGGTGAAACAATTGACCAGTTGGATACTCGCTTTACAAAAATTATGAATGACTTGGAAGTTCTTGGCAAATCTTATACTGCTCGTGAAATAAATTTGAGAATTCTTAAGAGTCTTGATGCTAGATGGAAAATGGTGAAAATGCTTGTTAAGAATACTCAGGATATAGACGAGTGGTCAGCAGAGACGATGTTTCAAACTCTAAAGGCTCATGAGTTTGATCTAGATGAAGATGAACCCATTGCTAGTAGCGATAGAGAGAATGCCGTATCGAAGAATGTTACCTTTAAGTCTAGTTCGTCTAAGAGATCTAGAGTAGGCAAGTCTAAGTCTAAGACTAAGTCTGCTTCTGTTAAATACGAGTTAGATAGGACTGATCTAAGTCTGAAAGATCAGGTGAATCTCATGGTTAGAAAGTTTGACAAGCTCAACAAACGTTACGGTAGATATAAGAAGTTCTATAAAGATTATGGAGGGTCCGCTTCTAAGGACTCGTCTGAGACCAGACGAGACCGAAACTCGTCCGAAAGGAGAGACAAAGTCTCGAAAGGAAACAGACGAGATAAAGAGTTTGATGATAGGAAGATTAAGCGTTCTGATAGACGAGATAAGCGAATGGATAACTCTCCTATTAAAAAGTCTACTAACGATCTATTATGCTATAACTGTGAGAAACCAGGTCACTACATTTACGAATGTCCGGACCTGAGCACTGATGATCGAGAAGAACGCAAAGCAAGAAGGGAACGAAGATACAACCGGGGAAAGAAGGCTATGATGGTTAATGATGACTCTGAGACGGATTCAGACGAGTTACCATCGTCTTCGTCTAGCTACCCATCTGATCGCGAACATGACGAAGCTTTTATAGTAGATGATGGCCTATGTTGCATGGCTAAAATTGATCAAGAGGTATCATCTGCTACTTCGTTTCAAACATGTGATGAATCGGATTCTGATGAAAGTGATACTGCCGATAGTGGAGTAGGGAGTAGTCTTCACCACTCTACTAGTGTGACTGAAGAAGACCTCCTACTTGCTAACAAGGCATTCATTGATTTCAGCGACGAGAACATCGCCTTAAAACAGGAAATCATTGATCTTAAGGAAGCTCAGTCTAAAGTAGATCCTAATATAACAGTCCTAAATGAACGCTTGACAGAAGAGTTAAGACACCTCAAAGACAAGTGTGCATTGACAGACAGGTTATATCAAGACCTACTTAAGACACATGCTACTGAGACTAATGAGTTCAATGTTTTAAAGATCAAGTGCAAAAAGCTTGAAGAACGTAATAAGTTCTTAGAGACTGAGGTTGTCACTCTAGACCTTAAACTTACTGACTTGGTAAACTCTTCAAAGGTTAACATTCAACTGTCAGATAGGTATAGGGCTCTAGCTGACAAGACAGGGTTGGGTGCTGATTCATCTAGCTCGTCTACTCATGTCCTTAAGAACCTTACTACTTTTGTTTCAAGTTCTTTGACTAATGATAAAGGAAAAGGACCAATGATATACGATATTGGAACGACATCCAAAGGCATTGTACACAAGCAGACTCAAGTTAACACTCCGATTACCAAGGGTGGTAAAAAGAATGTTAACAACAAGCCTGTTCCGTTTAGAACTAGTATACAAAGGACCACTAGTCGTGGATGACCCAACCAGGTCAGATACGAGGATTGGTATCCTGAGGAGACAAATTCTAGCCAAGTACAGACTAGACGACAAGAGCCTAGACCTCCTTTTATAAGGCAGTCTCAGCTCTACTCGTCTAGACCTAGGAAGGTTGCTCCAAAATATCGTACTCAACCTGTCCTATATCCTCCACCTTTGTCATACGATATCATAAGTGAGGAAAGACCTAAACATATCTATAAACCGTATGACCCCAATGCATACAAACCCTATTCTGACTATCATAGACCAGTGCCTACTCAAGTAGAGATTAAGTCGAAAGGTTATCTCAAACGAGTAGACCCGAAATCGAATGATAGGCCAGATAAGGACAACAGGGTCTTATTTGGTAACAAGCATGGCAGGAAGCTTAAGAGATCAAACTTGTTCAGGACTCCGATGTATATTTGGATTCCTTTGAACTCGACTAACCCCCCAGGACCCCAATAAACAAAGAGGGTACCTAAATTATTGAATATCGTCATTGCAGGGTCGACTCGACTTGTATAAGAAGGGTGGCTCAGTAGGAGAAACTTGGTACATTGATAGTGGTTGTTCGCACCACATGACTGGTACTAAGGCTCTTCTATCGAGTTACCACGAGCAAGAAGGACCCAAGGTGATATTCGGTGATAGCTCAACTGCTGTTACTAAAGGCTTTGGTTACATCAGAAATGGAGATGTAGAGATACAGGACGTATCCTACGTAGAAGGTTTAAAATATAATTTACTATCTGTTTCTCAATTCTGTGATCGTGGTTATAAGGTACAATTTAAAAGCCGAAAGTGCGAGATCATAGACAAGAGGACTCATACTGTACTACTCGTCGGAGTAAGACAAGGCAGCGTGTACATTGTGAATTGGAATAGCTGTCCAAGGGATACTTGTCTTCTTAGTAAGAAGCCTAAAGAGATCAGTTGGCTTTGGCATAGACGCCTTTGTCACATGAACTTTAAGGTGATTAATAAGATTGCAAGAGATTACCTAGTGGAAGGTTTACCCAATGAAATCTATTACAAATCACATGTATGCAATGCTTGTCAGAAAGGTAAACATGTAAAAGGTTCCTTTAAATCAATTCCTACTCTCTCAACAAGTAGAGTCTTAGAACTACTACATATCCCTTCATGGTCCGATAACTCCTCCAACCTTGAATGGTAGAAGGTACACACTTGTTGTGGTAGATGACTACTCTAAGTTCACTTGGGTAGTCTTCCTACACAAGAAGAGTGATACACAGACTCTTCTACCTGATCTGTTGAAGAAGTTACAAGTTGAGAAGAACCAGTCTATTGTCAAGATCCGTAGTGACAAGGGTACTGAGTTCATTAATTGCTATATCAAAGATTTCTGTTCTAAACGTGGTATCCAACACCTTACTAGTGCAGCTAGGACCCCACAACAAAATGGTGTAGCTGAGAGAAGGAATAGAACACTCAAGGAAGCCTGTAGAACCATGCTAGCTGAGTACAACACTCCTCAAAAGTTTTGGGCAGAGGCGATCAATACTGCATGCCACTCCCAGAACAGAAGCGCGATCAACAAGGTATTAGGTAAGACACCCTACGAGATTTGAAAAGGTAGAAAACCCAGAGTTTCATATTTCCATATATTTGGTTGTAAGTGCTTCATCCATAACAATGAGAAAAGTAAATTAAATGCTTTCGATGCTAAAGCAGACGAGGGGATATTCTTAGGATACTCCTCGACTAGCAAAGCATTTAGAGTGTTTAACTACTCAACCCTTTGTGTGGAAGAAACACCACATGTTGTTTTCGATGAATCTCGACAGGACTCGTCTGCCGACCAGATCAGTAAGGATGTAACTGATCTATCGATCAAATCTGATGAGGAAACAGAATTATACGGACCTGTTCAAGCCTACAATCCATTCATGAAAGCTCTCGAGTCTGATGACGACGAGAAGGTAAGTGCTCAAGGTAAGTCCACTAGACCAGTTGACATGCCTGCTCTAGTTGACTCGTCTACTCCTATTAAAACTTCTGATACAAATGATGTTTAAATGCATGATGCTATACCTGAGGTAGATGATGATAGTATGCCTGTTAAGTCTAGAAAAACATGGAAATCTGCGCATGATACTGAAAATATCATTGGTGACTCTACTATTGGTGTGAAGACTAGACGACAACTCTTTGAGTCGCAAGAACAACCTAGTCCAACTATGTTTTGCTGGTGTTGTTTCCTCTCTTCTATCGAGCCTAAGACCGTTAAAGAGACATTAGCTGATAGTAATTGGATCATCGCTATGCAAGACGAGTTGAACTAGTTTGTTCGAAACGACGTCTGGGAACTTGTTGATAGGCCGGAACATCATAATGTAGTTGGCACTCGATGGATTTTCAAAAACAAGAAAGATGAGAATGATGTAGTCGTTAGGAATAAGGCTAGACTAGTAGCCCAAGACTATTCACAAGCTGAAGGCATAGACTATGATGAAACGTATGCTCCTGTTGCTAGACTAGAAGCCATTCGATTGTTCCTTGCATATGCTGCTTACATGAAGTTTACTGTATATCAAATGGATGTTAAAAGTGCATTTCTTAACGGTATTCTCGCGGAAGAAGTGTATGTTGAACAACCCCCAGGTTTTGAAGTGAAAGGCAACCAGGTGTACAGATTGAAGAAAGCCTTATATGGACTAAAGCAAGCTCCAAGAGTATGGTATGATACTCTCTCACTCTTTCTATTAGAAAATGGTTTTACTAAGGGCAAAGTAGATCGTACTTTGTTCAGAAGACAAGAAGGGAATGACATTTTACTCGTCCAAATTTACGTAGATGATATCATTTTTGGTTCACCTAACAAAAAGCTGAGTGAAAGTTTTTCAACACTCATGCAAAGTAAGTTTGAGATTTCCATGATGGGTGAAATGAATTATTTTCTTGGTCTTCAAGTAAAACAGACCCCGGATGGGATTTTCATAAATCAAGCAAAGTATACTAGAAATCTGCTAGACAAGTGTTGGAGAAATTGAGTTTTTATTCAATTTCTTAATATTTAATTGATTTTAATTAATCAATTATTTGAGGGTATGAATATTTAATTTTCGAAGAATTAAATATTATAGGATCGCTCTACTCTCGGAATAGATGATCGTAGTATATTTAAAATCTCAAAACCGAATTTCGGTGAGTGAGAAATTAATGTACGAAGATTAAGACAAAGTGATGCATTGGGAGTAGTGTTAATAACTATCCCACATTGATAAATGTGATAATTAACTACCTCCTTATTAATAGGAGTTAATTAAGAATGTTCAAATTGTAGTGACTATTGAACCATTCAATTAGCCACACACGCGCGCGCGCCGACCGCCCGTCCGGCCGTGCAGAGCCGGGTCCGTGGGCCTGGGCCTTGGCCTTGGCAATTGGACTTTGGGTGGACTTTGGGCTTGGGCCTGGGGCCCATCTATTTTTTTGAGGCTCTAAAAATGTGGGCCTTGACCCACACGGATTTAGGGCAGCCCAAGTCTGTGGAAGTCAAGCGGATTAGTTGACTTCTGGAATTTGAATGTCTTAATTGCGTGGAGGTTTCAGAATGGAAGTTACCATTCCTGAAACCGCAATATTAATGTGCTGGAGGTTATTAAGAATGGGAGTTACCATTCCGGGAATAATGACCAGCCGTTACTGCCATAAATACCCCCGCTCCCTACCTGAGTGGCACTGCCTATAAATAGGAGTGCATTATTTTTGGAAAAGTTACACTTTTGCAAGCAACAAAAATCACTTGAGTTTTCCACCAAAATTGCATCATATTTTCCAGCATTCTGCATAGCATTTTAGAGTGCAGTCCAGTTCAGGCGTGTATTCAGTTCGTCGGAGCTTTGTACGTTGCGGTGTTGCTCGTGCAAAGACGAAGCCATTTTACCTTTCGAAACATCTCGTCAACCCGTGAACACCAGCCGAGACGTGTTTGTTTTACGGGAAAAGGTATAACCTTGACTCGACTTTTCCCTAACAATTTTCTATTTTGCAGTGTTGCTTTTCAAGGATTTTGGACCTACTTTACGTACCTGCCATTTCAAGAAACTGCCTAAAAGAAGAAAGCTGCCCCTTTTGGAAATTAGAAGATTTTGAAGACTTTGTAATTCTTTATTTTCTGTCCTTTTATTTTCCGTCCATTTTGTAAGCCATTGTTGGTAGTAAAATATCCAACAACAAGTATGGTATTAAGACATGCAAGTCTACTGGAGTACCTATGCTACCCACCTATAGGATGGATCCAGACGAACATGGTTAGGGTGCTGATCAAACATATTATCGTGGTCTTATTGGTTCATTACTGTACTTGACTGCTAGTAGACCTGATATTGCATTTTCTGTTGGCGTATGTGCTCGATTCCAAGCTAATCCAAAAGAGAGTCATATGGAAACCACTAAACGGATACTAAAATATTTGAAAGGAACCATCAATCGTGGTATATGGTATCCTTCAAATGATGATTTATCTTTAAGTGGCTACTCAGATTCTGATTTTGGTGGCTGTAAAATAGATAGGAAATCTACTTCTGGTTCTTGTCAATTCTTAGGCACAAAACTCATTTCATGGTTTTCGAAAAAGCAGACTAGTGTGGCACCTCTACTACTGAAGCCGAGTACATGGCTGTTGGTAGCTGCTGTAGTCAATTACTTTGGCTCATTCAACAACTATGAGATTATAATATCTATGAATCCAATGTTCCTATTTTCTGTGATAGTAACAGTGCTATTGCCATTACACAAAATCCTGTTTTGCACACACGTTGTTAGCATGTTGATGTGAAACATCATTTCATACGTGATCATGTAGAAAAGAAGGATATTCGCATGGAAAAGATTCATACTGATTTTCAAAGAGCTGACATTTTCACAAAACCATTACCTGAGGCTCGCTTTCGTGAATTATGCATTAGTCTAGGACTAATTGATCTAGACCCTACTTGCATATAGTTGTGTACTAACCAGACAGGTACATCACAAAGAGATAAGGAGACAAGTTCACAAAAACAGAGCACTCATCTACTCGCTCAACAGACAGGTATACAAGGTCAGACAAGATGACAAAACAACCCGATGAGGAAGCTGGTAAAGCTGAGGGTAATACTAAGGGAATAAACATTTAAGGGGGAATCTATGATTTATTAAAGATCCTTATGTTGACTCTTTAGTTTGTCAAAAGTCATCTTGATCGAAACCTTGACTACTGTATTAGAATGATATTTGATTTAATTATTCTACTCTACTACCTGTATATACTCTCATGCGTCGCATAAGATGAGACAGGTACATAAAACTGTTCGACATTCAGACAGACAAGCACAGTCGAAGGGGGAACTCGTCTGGTGCAAACTAGTCTACTGATCTGTTCTGATTAATTTGAACAGACAAGATAAGCTCTCTCATGATTCAATATACTCTAAGTGTTTAATAGTGTGAATTAAGGACATTAATGTAATTTGTTAATGCGAATTTTGGAAAACCTAGAATTGGATTTATACACTCCATTTAATGAGGTGTATACACCTAGTTCGCGCCTAAACTCTACTACGCTAGGTCAGATGAGTACACTCCTCTGTCTTAACCAATAGAAATGACGGATTCCAAAATTTACAATACCAAATCACGTAATATTCTCGATTACGCAACTGAATTCCAAAGGTCTTAACCGTTGGATCAAACCTCTTAATCTTGGCCGTTGATTCAAAATTCGATTTGCAACAAAATCAAACAGTTCCACTAATCTCTCCTCACGTTTTCACTTACTCTCCTACTCTCAAGCACTCAAGAACTTTTGCAATTTTTCTTAACTGCTTGTTATCACACAAAACTGCTACTATGTCGATCGTTTCTATGTTCGATGTTAGGACTAACATGCATGCAAGATTTAATTTGGGAAAGTATGCCTCAGAAGGCAAAGTGCATGTAGAAGGGTCAGTGTTCTTCAACGGAAGACATACGGATGACAACAAGGAAATTTTGATTAAGTGTTTCAGGTGTGGTTTGAGACCATACTTGGAGGCGTTTCCAGAAGTGGTGTTCGAGGAAGAGGTGTTGGAGTTCTACGCCACTGCTACGAGAAGAGGCGACTCCATCGAAGCTTTTGTTGGTGGAAGTCGAGTGGAAATCACTCGAGAAGTGATGTTCGAAGCATTGAAATTACCTTCGGGTACGATTGATGTGGAGAATTATGGTTCAGGGCAAGAATTAAGGTATTTAAGCATATTTTGTGGCAAGAGACTGAAATTGAATCGAGATGGAAAGATCCCGTCTCTCAAGAAGAAGGAGCTTCTAGAGATGTTACTTGGAGTGACTGGAAGATGTTACTTGGAGTGACTGGAAGTTACGATTCGGTGACACTCCAGAAGGCGAGAGTGATGGCTGCGATTTATGATGGCATCACTGAAGGAAACTGGTACAAGTTGTTTCTAGATTGCTTGATGTATTTTGAGAAGAATGTTCGTGTCGACATTGATTCAGGAGAATGGATAGTGTCTACTGCTGTTAGCTTTGGGAATAAGCTAAGTATTCTTCTACCCGTCTTACTCCCTAACAAGACGAGTTGGAGTAAAGGCAAGCCGTTCCATGTCTTGAAGCATTATATCAAGAAGGATGCTATCGCAAGACAGGCTGAGCAAAGGGCGATCGAGCGTGGACAAATTCAAATCAATCCACGTGATGCTATGTTGGAAGCTGTGAACTCGTTTAGTGCTGAAGAAGACGAGTCGGAGGCCGAAGAATCTGAAGAAGTGGTTGAGGCTGGAACTAGTGGTGCTCTAGTTCAGTATGTGTCGGAGGAAGCTATGATTGAACCCATTGAGGATTCTGAGGAAACTCAATCGGATAAGGATTTGGAGAAGGAAGCAGAGGATGCGGAAACCTATCGACTGGTGAGAGTCGAGTCGAGTCCCTCGCCAGACAAGTCGACTGAAATGGTTGGTACTTCTTCTCGTACTATTTCCATTCCGCTCAATCTTCCTGTGAAAACCAAGGCAAGATCACTTCGATCTCGTGCCAGACCTGTACTCAAAACCTCTCCGTTGGCAGTTCAACCACTGAGAACCAACGTTACCCAACACACTACCATATTTGCTACAACTAATACTTCGACAGTTGTCAAACCAAACCAAGCCACATCACAGCCCCCAGAAACCACAGTCCAAACTATTCCCACTCCCTCAACAGAATATGTTGAAACCCCACACCCATCTGTTTCGGGAACTAGTCTTGTTGACACTTCAACAACTGAGTTAAGGACTCCACTTACTCAGACCCCTTGACTTGTTCGTATTTTTGGATAAGTTTTCTCAAGTATATTTGCGTTCCAAGGACTTAATTGAGTATCAATGAATCCCTAAAGTTGCAAGTTATCATGCCATTGTAGTAACTAAGCTTGTTTGTTTGGATTTTCGGGAATTAAAAACACAAGTACGAAACTAGATGAACTAAACAAGAAGAAATGAACAAATGCAATAACAAGATATCAAACTTCCTTTCGAAAGTGCAAAGTGAGAGAGTATTGCCTTGGGTGTATCCATTTTGTAGGCTGTGTGGTGAATTATTGGGCTAAAATACACAAATTAAACCTAATGTATTGGGTAAAGCTAAAGGCTATCACTCGTGTGTGTCGACCAATCCCTTGTGAGGCCTAGGTGAACACATACATTAACTAGCAATTATATCGTCTAATCAATGCTATAAGATCTTAGGATAGTGTCTCATAAACACGTTCAACACGGTTACTAATGTTTATGAGACGCCCTTTCACTAATCTAATAGACGACCTCTAATCGACTAGTGTCTAGTGTCGTCTATCTAAGCAATTAACCCCCGGTCGGTGTAGCTAATTACTATGTTAATTCTAATCGATTAATTCAAGCTCATACACACACTCTTAATTATGTGACCCAATACGGTCGTTGAAGTCGTCAAAATCAACAATGCTAGTTAATAGGGTGAATTAACCAATTGAATCATGCAAATTACCACACTAGAAGCATATACACCCAATTCCTAAGCTAATGATGCAATTAATCCATAATTACACCACTTAACCACCAAAACTTCAACACCCTAGGCAATTAGATCTTAGCCCATGGCTTTTTTTTTTTGAATTACATTAAATGCCCATCCATTTTTCCCTCCCCATGACTCGAACCCAGGATCTAAAGCCTAGGTAGTGGTGCTCTAACCACTTGAGCTAACCAACTTCGTCCTTAGCCCATGGCTCTAAGATAGAAATCCATGGCTAGAATGCAAGAATTCACAAAACCCATAACAATTAAGAAACAAATGGAAAGAATTAGAAGAATTACTAAATTGAAATGAGAATTAAATAGATATCACCTTAAAAGTGGAGATGTAGCTACAAACTTCAATTACTTACAAAGCCCAATGGAAATCTTCCTTGAATTGTAAATTGTAACTCTAATCTATGCTAATTTCCAATTGAAATTGCAAAAAGAACAAAAACACCTAATGCTATGTGTGATTGTGTGTAGATGTTCCCCTCCAAAGTGTGTTATCCTCCAAAACTGAAATAAGGCCCCTTTTATATGTTGTAGGGATTCCAAAAATGAGTTTTTGCACTTTAGCCCTTCGAAATTGGAGAAAATAGCTAAAAACCCCCGAAATGTAGGTCACCCGGCCGGGTGGATCCCACCCGGGCATCCCACCCGGCCAAAATACGAACCTCATGAGAATCTGGCCTTGCCCGGGTAGAATCCCACCCGGCCGGGTGGGTTTCACCCGGGCCAAATACAAACGTCCCATATTGAAACAACTAGGCCAGGCTGAAGCTACTCGGCCGGGTCGATTTTACCCGGCCATGTGGTCTCTTCCCGGCCATGTCATTTTTCGTTCCGTTGTATCTCGAGCTTCCAACCTCCAATTGACTCGATTCTTTTTTTCATTCCACTCCTCTTTTCAAGACGAATCCAATGGTCAGCTTCTCTTCTTGATCCAGTGAAGTATGGTTGGTGTTTTGCTTCCAAAATACATTGTTTTTCCTACAAAATCGACAAAACAATACCTTTCTCTTATTTTGACCAAAACAATGATAATCGACCAATAATTCAATGAAATCAACATCAAATGAGCTTCAAATATGCATCTAAATCGTATAAATTCCACCTGAATCACCACCTCTGGGCGGCTTCTCTCCTCAGCCGCTGCGCTCTGTTCAGCGAATCCAAGTTCAATTCGAATAGAAAAACCGGATCCAGTCTCTCTGCACCTATATGGATCATCTTTGGTGTTCCATAGCCTCCAAACCTCAACGCGGTCTCTGGAAAAGTTTTGTTAATCGTTTAATTCAATGACTCAAAATTATTGTGATTCATTCGGTTTCAGCCCTCTGTATCTGTCTTTCCTCTATCCAGATCATATTGCAAAAACCTCAATTCTCCTAGTTAGATCTCGGTGATGGCGGAAGATAAGTCGTGAAAGAGATGCAATCGAATCCTTCAGATGATTTCATGAGCCTTTCTCTCGAGGTTTTTTTTTTTTTTTTTTTTTTTAATTTGCTATTAATTTCGTAATCTGTTTCTTCGAATATTTGTTTTTGAATTGTTTATATTTAACTAATTTCTCGTCGCTCGTCGCGGATATATATATTTTACAGTCAAATTTTATGAAAATGTGGATCTCTAAATAATTGTCTATTTCGTGATTTTGTCCATTGAGCTTTATCCCTGATTTGACTCAGCTAATTTCTCGTTCATGTGACGTTATTTGAGTTTTCGACATATGCCTAGCTAGAGGACCTTTCCTCCCCTCATGGGAACGACCAAGGTCAACTTGCTTCTCCAGCTCGTTATTTGATTCTCTAGGAAAATAGAATTATTAATGGATTTTGGAACTCAAGATCTATTTCATTTGATGCTCCACTGTATGCATTCAATTGGTGTGTTGAAGTTGTTTATTTTGCAGATCCGAATTATTAGTTTAAGCTATTGAATCACACAAACTTATGGATGATTTAGTAGAAATGTGGATCCTATTTGCTACTTCGTTTTGATATTATCCTTAACAGCAATATTAAGTTCTAAAGATGTTTACCCATTAGAAAGATGATATGTGAGAAAATGCAGTCATTTGACCATACTAGTGGCCTTGGCAAAATGTACATGTTTTAACTCTGTAATATCGTCCATGTTTTATATCATTACTTGATAATCTTAGTTAGAAGGTTTTCAATATCAAAGAATGAGTGTTCTTTTGCATAAAGGTAATGGCAGAATATGTATTTTTATACCCAAGAATGAGAGTTCTCTGCCTAGCAGTCATGTGGTAGCCTTATACACAAGCCTAAAGAGTGAAGCTATTGTATGTGTGCATATTTTGTTTTTCACTTCTCTTTACTGATATGTAACTGTGGTGGTGTGTTTTCAGATTTTTCAGTGTTTATCATCATTTGAATGGCTTTGAAATAGAACTCATACGACTATCACCATATATTGGCTCATCCCCAATGTAGCACATTTAAGGCTAAGTGATAACCAAGGCACCAAAATCGGAACCCAACCCTGTAGGATAAATGAGAGCATGCTCGTCGCCATCAAGAGATCAGATCCTCTATCTGCTCAAGGTTTATCAATGTCTTCATCGGCTAGCTATCTCTGCACAATAGTTTTGACACTAGTTATGAAGTTCACATCAAAGCATGGAAAACCAGGTTGGATACCTCCCAATTTGAACCAAGGTCATATGGACATATTTTTCTTCTTGTCGGCTGCTTTGATTGCTTTAGATCTTGTCCTGTTCGTCACTTGCGCCAACCGCTTTAAGTGTATCAAGTTAGAGAAACGGGACCAAGCGAAGGAAATTCAGGCTTCTCTGCCTTGACTTATCTGTAGCTTCTGGAGATAGGACAACATGAAGAAAAGCAAGAGGTTGTGCAAGGGTAATATACTATAGAGGATGCAAGATTTTTCGATTAAAAACAAATCTGAACTCCTTGTCTGAAAAGATTAACAGTAATCATGATGCAAAGTTTCACCATTTCTTTTCCATTGTTGTTCTATGAAATTAATTTTAGTTTAGGTGTGCTAACACTGTGACGATAGTGCAGGTTAATGTTCATGGACAACCAAAAGTTAGAAATTGGAGGAAGTTGTCATCCTACCTTGGCTTGCTTGCAAGAGATCCAAAATTGATACCTTTTGATTTAGAAGATTGGAGAAAGTTCTTGGATGAGCTAACTAAAGAAACCCTTTGGAAGATCATTTTGGTATCATCTCTAAAAATTTGCATATGCATAAGAGTGATTGCTTTTGTAATTTTATATCATATCTACATTAAAATACATTGAAATTCATTATGCGAGGCTATTAGTACACAAAGTCTTTGGCAATAACTACTCTATTTATTTACTATCCCTAAATTATTTTATGTTTATTAGTCATTTATCTACATTTTACATTCAGGCATCATGATCATGCTATTCAAAGTAAGAAGACATTGTAGAAGCCAGAAAGTGCTCGAAAAGGAACCATGAGAAGCCACTGTGAAGAAGCAGCATTCTATATTGTCCTTATGACAAGATAGGTTTCAGATAGATTTTGGTATAGTGGAAACTTAATATTTGTAGTTTTTAAAATTTTTACATTCAACATTTATAAATTTCTTCCATATCACCCTGAAATTCAATTTTGTAGCCTTTACTATTTTGCGAGATTATTATTTGTCTCAAGTATCTTTAGGGTCATTTTCCTGTTGATAAAGTATATCTATAATATTAAAAAAAAAAAAAGTAATTATATCGTTAATTTTAGTATCAGAATTGATATATTGATATGTTTAGTATCAGATAAAATTTTAGGATATTATAAATATAATTTAGTAACAAAAAAATTTGATACCATTATCCGACACTAAATATTATTTCGATACTAAAGGGTTCAATCATTTAGTATTAGAAAATATTTATTGATACTATATGTTTAGTATCGGTAAAAGTTTACGATACTATAAATACATTGTTGTATCAAAAATTTTTGATACAATAATCCGATACTAAATACAATTCTGATACTGAAGAGTTCATTCCTTTAGTATCAGAAAACATTTATTGATACTATATGTTTAGTATCGGTAAAAGTTTACGATACTATAAATATATTGTTGTATAAAAAAAAATTGATACAATAATCCGATACTAAATACAATTCTGATACTAAAGAGTTCAATCCTTTAGTATTAGAAAATATTTATTGATACTATATATTTCTGATACTAAAGGGTTACCCTTTGGTATCAGACTTTTTTTTCTGATACGCAGTCTTTAGGATCGGGAGTATAGGTATCGGAAGTGGTATCGAAAATAAATTTGATACCAATACCCTTTAGTATCAAATATTTCATCTTTTGTATCAAGAATAATCTGATGCTAAAAACCTTTTTTTTTTGTAGTGTTCTAAGGAATTGATCGTTGGTGAGGTCAATCAGATGGATTCGACTTTCAGACAAGAGATGTATACGCAACTTGAAGACTTCTTGCAAAGACAGATCAACTATTCGGAGAAGTGTTCTGTTGATTTCGCAAGAACATTGGCTGAGGAATCTAAGAAGATGGAAAGGTTATATAGAGTGAAGATTGAGATAGCTGATGAGCAAAGAAAAGAAGCACAAGATCAGTTGGTGCAAGCTAGAGCTCTTCTACAAGCTATGACTGAAGAGAACAGAATGCTCAAGCTAATTGCTACTCACTTCAAGGATGAGTTCACTTTCTGCTCTAGAAAGTTGGAACATACAGCTGATCGTCTTGCGAAGTTAAGTCAAGACAAATCGCATCAAAAGAAGATTGATAGAGCTGCTGAGCTAATGAAGGAAGCAATGAAAGAAGAGATGACTCGTTTTACCTCTCTGTTCACTCTTAAGGCTAGTGATGAAGCCAAAAAGGGGGAAGAGATGAGATTGGTAAAATCTGCTGAACCAGAGATTGCTGCAACTGCAACTGCGATAGAAGAGACTAGACCTAAGAAAAGAGGAAGGCTAGAAAGAAAGCTGATTTAGAGCAAGCAGAGGCAGAAGAGCAGAAAAGACAAGTTCGAGGCAAGTCGATTGCTACTGAAGAGGTTCAGACAAGACGAGTTATGAAGAGAAAGTTGGTCTTAGCCGAACCAAAAGTGAAAGAGACAATAGGTCAGATCATTGCTGATCTAGATGAGTCGGAAATTATGAAGAAGCAAAAAGTTGAAGATGATCGTTATGCTAACAAGAAGTTGTTAGGTAAACACATCAACAGATTGCAGAAGATGAAGGCTGATCCGGATGTGATTGAAGATTCTCATATTGATAATTTCATAGACAACGAGCATAAAGATGTTTGGTTGAGTGTTAAGATGAAATGGGAACTAGATCACTAGATTATAAGGAAGTTTGGTGACTCAGACAGCAAGGAAGAGTTATATGCAGTATTTGACAAGTTCGTGGAAGCTCAAGATCAGAACTTATGGAACTTGGTCATGCGTATTGCTACTGCTGTAGGTTACAACATACTTGTTCCTGATTTTCCGAAATGGGTTACTCCCATGTTAGGCTCTGGAAAAAGGATCGACTTCAACAAGATCAAGAAGTTTGAAGAAGAGCTGCTCGAGAAGGAAAAGATTGAGAATGAAGATCACATTTCAGATATTCACAAAAGGATTCTCGATGCGTTCTACGTTCCTAATCTAGATGGCGGAAACATCAGTGAGTAAGTTGTAAATATTCTACTTATCTTTTTTATTTTGATTAAGTAAGTGTAATCTACTGATCTTATTTGAATGAATGAAAAGATAACACATTTTGATGATTATATATGATAACTACTTAACTAGTCTATTGACTTAAAATGATTCAAGTAGTTTTGGCTTCATCAAAAAGGGGGAAATTGTTGGGATATGAATCCTGATACAAGTCCTAATTGATGATGAGTTGAGTTTTGATAAGCCAAAAGTAAACTTGAATAATTTCTAAAGGGAAAATATCACTTTTGGTCACTGAACTTTACCACTTTTCAGATTTGGTCACCCACATTTAATCACTATCAAAATTGATCACCCACTTATTATTTTTTATCAATTTTGATGCTGCTGTTAGAAAATCCGTCATTACTAACGGAGAAAAATGTTTTGAGCGTGAACTTTTTTTTGACATCATTTTCCCTCCTTTAATTCCTAAAACCTAAACCCCGCCCAAACCCCAATTTTATTTTATTTTCAATTTTTACTAGAATTTATCATAGGGTGGTGTGTGACTAAGAAATAAAAATTCACAAATAGAGTGATTTTGAGTTTTTACAAAGAACTGGAGATGTCTAAAAAGAAACTTCTCTAACAAATAAATATAATAACATAATAATTTAGCAATATAAAAAAAATTTAATATTAAATTGAAATAAAAAATACATATTGTACATACTTGTATTGGGGTACAGAAGTATTCCGGTTCGTACATCTCCAGTTCTTCGTACAAACTCAAAATCACTCTATATTTGTGGATTTTTTTATTTCTTAGTCACACACCTCAGTAAAAATTGAAAATAAATTGGGGTTTGGGGTTTAGGTTTTACGAATTAAAGGAGGGAAAATGATGTCAAAAAAAAGTTCACGCTCAAAACCTTTTCTCCGTTAGTAATGACGGATTTTCTAACAGCAACATCAAAATTGATAAAAAATAATAAGTGAATGACCAATTTTGATAGTGATTAAATGTGGGTGACCAAATCTGAAAAATAGTAAAGTTCAGTGACCAAAAGTGATATTTTCCCATTTCTAAATGTTGGCTGATCTAGTTATGGAAGTCGTCTTGAGAAGATCAGTAGAGTACAAAAATAAGAGTACAAAAACATAAGTACAAAAGAAAAGTTTAAGTACGATTTATAAGTACTATGTGTATATATGTTAGGATTTATACTGAGCTATTTAAAAGATGTATAGAAGCTCATATTTCATGATTGTATTCGCATATCATTGTATAGATCTTAAGTTGACTAAACTGATTTATAAAGTTTAATGTAATGTAATATTCTTGATAAGATTAGATGATAGGACTAGTTTAGTGTTCTATATCTTAGTCTACTACTGAAGACTGGATGCGCAAGACAAGTCAAGTGAAGACTTAGAATTTGTCTAAGTGTTGAAACCAGACAAGGCAGGTGCGCAAGCAACAAAGAAGAAGTGGTTAAGTCATAAACGCGTATTAAAGATAAATATTGAAGAGTTAGTTATGGAAAAACTAATTAACTGAAGAAACGCGTGGAAGGATAAGAAGAAGTTGTTAGAAGTCAGTTATCAAGAAAAAGTGGTTACATAACAGAATGTTCTTGATATTGGAAGTCTATAAATACCCCAAGGTATTCGACGGTTATGGTTAATCGTGATAATCGTTACTACTGATGCACTGATATTCTACATACTATTGAAGCGAATTACGAAGTATTCAAAGCAAAGAAACTCTCAGAGTTAAAGTTCAGAAAAGTCAAGCCAGAAGACAAGTGAAGAAATTGAAGAAGGCTACTACTGAGCTAGATAAGTTTTTCTTTTATTGTTTTTTGTTCAAGTTGCTAGTTACTTGTAAAACTACTAGTTGTTAGATCGAAGTCTTATTTCTTGGGACTTAAAATCATAAGAACACACTACTCGATTGGAAGAGTAATAAGAATTTCACGACTGCTGTTGTGAGAGTGGATGTAGACAAGTTGTCGAACCACTATAAAATCTTGTGTTTGATTTACTTTACTGTTTTATTTGTGTTTGATTGATTAACTGATTAATTGATTGAATTGCATATAAGAACAAGACAAGTAGAGTGTTCATACAGAAGTTCGCGAATTAGTTGAGTATAAACTTGATTGGGCTCATTGTTAATCTGATTATTCCGCATAGTGTATTCTGATATATTGAAAGATTTTGAAAATTCTATTCACCCCCTCTAGACGTTTTCCTAGCTTACTCAATATTATCTACTCAACTAGGGACCTACACATAGTGCATCTTATAGGGGTGTATCTACTAGTGAAATTTTTATTAAAAGGACAATGTAGGTATATTACAACATTATTAAAATAATAAATAAAAGGGAGGAGTGTATCCTAAAATGATGGAGGTGCAAATAACCGCACCCTTTATCGGGTAGCACGAGGAAGGGCCCAGTAGGACTAATTAATCATGGGCCAAAGCTCAAGTTTCTCCTGATCTGGACAAAGCCCCTTTTCATTGGGCGTGGGTTATTTGCCCCTCCAAGTATCCAAGTATGTTAGATACACTCCCCTTAAAAGCATGTTAAATATTCAAACTGCCATTTTAATAAAATGACCCTAGTAGATACACCCTCCTTAACATTTAAACCTTAATTCCTAGTTGTAAAAGCAATCATCACCATTCACCACCCACCATCTAGCTCGACAGTCACCGCCGCCGTCCACCACCACCTCCGACTATCTTCGCTGCCGTTTACCACCACTGCACCTCAACTCCACTTAAACAATGTTATAATATAAAAATAAAATACAAAAATTCTTAAAAAAATTAGAAATCACAAAAAAAATCAATATTTTTTTCAATAACATTGAATAATTTCGACAATAGTTTGTCGAAAATTACAAGGTTTATCGACAAGGATTGATTGAAAATTGACACCATTTTCGACACTAGTTTATCGAAAAAAAAAAAGAAGAAGGAAAAGAACGCTATGCGCCCTCTTCCGTGTTTCTTGATATTATTTACCGGTTGGTATATATATTCTATAGCATAAATTCAAATGATTAATGGAGACATAAGTCTCACAAAGACGACTGGGGACATGTGAGCCTGCTAACTGATGAATGGGACATTAATTAATCCACTAACAAATGAATGCACATAAATCTATATTGAATCTCACCCAATGATGTAATGAAAGATGATGGAGGCATTAGCCTCAAGAAAATGGTATATGATTGTGAACTACGACTAGTTCCAAATAATGTAAAGACGAGATATCACTGTTATAGGATATTGCCATATTGGGTAACTAGCGTACATGTGATCCACACTGAGAATTCAAATCTCACCCCCTTAAATTAAATATTTCAGGTACATATGACGATGAGTTTGAGCCAATGATTGTTATTGATTATCATTACGATTCATGATGAATAACCAGTTATGGTTTTATGCTATTGCTAAACTTGAATACTTTATCTCTTACGTTTTTATTAAAGTGTTTAAATTTTATGTCAAGTAGCAAACATTTTCTCATGGCTACTGGAGAACGTGTAACATGCATGAATAACTTTGTAAAAATTTTGGCTTAAAGATCTCGTTGCCTGTCTGTTAAGCATATTTCAAAAGGGCCGCTCGCTACGCTCTCATTTAAATGTTAATTGCTTGAGATTTCCGCCGTGCTAATGTGAAATAATTACCTCACTTTAAATTTAAAAAATTTCAATCCATAATTTTAGTAACTAAGCAACGCTCGATTTTTCAGAAGTGGCGGAATTGCACTTTTGAAAAATCGGGGTGTTACACCCCGTCCCAAAATTAAATATAAAATAAAAGAATAAATGATTTAAGAGTTTTTTCAATTATATTAATAATGTTATTTTTTTTCAAAAGATTTGATTTTAAGGAAGCCGGAAGATCATTCTAATGCAGGAGCACTCCTAGAACATAATAAAAAAAAAAATATAAGGTTTGACGAATATTTAATAAGTGTCGAAAATAAAAGAAATCTAATTAATAACCTTACATATCATTTTATCAAGTTTATGTGATAAACTACTTAACAAAACATAATATATTTTAATAAATAACGCTGAGTGATTATCTTAATTATATATAAAAATATAGAGATTTGCTCGCATGATAGATATAAAATTTGATGAGTGAAGGGTTCATAATTATGAAAATTACATTTCTTGGTGATCACGTCTTTCGTGTCTATGTGATATAATATTTGTCTTATCTGATTTAGTTTGTTTTACTATTGCTCATTTTAGTGTAAAATGCACTTTTGGTCCCACCATCCACGGGCACTCATGGTTTTGATCCCAACATTTTGAATTTTGGTCCCGAAAGAGAAAAACTTGACACATTTGGTCCCAAAGTCGAAAAAGCTAACACATTTGGTCTCACCCACGTTAAATGTTGACGGAACGACTCACGTGCGTGTCACGTGGTTATACGCACACACGACTTTATTGAGGACACCCACTGAGAATTTTTTTAAAGCCAAATCTACTCCTCGGCTAAAATTCAATAAATTTTTCGTGATTAGTACACCCACCTCCCATTTCATTACAGAATCGCCTCCATCGTCACCACCATTTCTCTAGCCACATTTACGCCGGAAATATACTCGTAACTCTCAGGCCCATTTAATCCAAAATGATTTTTTTTCCAAAGAACAAATATAAAAAACTCCCAAACAAAATACATCATCCACATTAAAACTTAAAACTCTGTAAAAAAAAAAAAATCGAAAAATGGATAAAAAAATTTGGAAAAATAACAGAAATTCATGAAACTTTTTTGAAGAAGAGTTGTCCAGATCGGAAACGTTTTTGGAAAAATCGGAAACTTTTTTTTAAAACAACACTTCAAGATCTTGATTGGAAATACAATCTGTTTTTTTCACTTTATTGTTCAGATCTTGATTGGAAAAAAACAACAAATTTTTTTGAAAGGGGTAATACATTTTCTGTGAAGATCGACGGCGGATGGAGATCGATAGATTTAGGGAGGGAGGCGGGTGAAGGCGGAGGAGATAAATTTGAAAGGGGTAATACCTTTTCTGTGAAGATCGACGACGGAGGGCGGCGATGAGGCTTGGGGCGATGAGGTACGAACGGGCGGCGGCGAAATGCGATGCGACCTGGACTTGCTTGGAGCGACGTCGTCGACCCTTCTTCTTGAAACAACGATGGCCGCGCGAGGGAAGAGGGCCGATGCCGCAAAGATGCTGTGAACGGTCGACGAACGGCGAGGCGACATGGCCACGTAACGTGTGGGGGAGGCGGCGAACGGTCTGCAAATGGAGAGACGGCGTATCGAGTTGGGGAAGCGGCGCGTCGACGTGGCTAGTGAGGGAGACGGCGTGGCGGTGTGGCTGCCTGGCTGGTGGAGGATGGACGCAAGGAAGGAAGAATATGAGTAAATTGGGGGTGTGTTAATGAATGAATTAGGGCTTTATGGTGGATAAGGGTATTTTTGTAGTTTCTTAGGGTGTGTACTCATCGAACGGGGGTGTCAAGTTTGACTAACGGTTGACTAAGGTCAACTAACGGTTGACTAACTTTGGAACTAAATGTGTCAAGTTTTTCTCTTTCGGGACCAAAATTCAGAATGTTAGGATTAAAATTATGAGTGCCCGTGGATGGTGGGACCAAAAGTTCATTTTCCTCGCTCATTTTCATTGATTTACTATTAAATAATTTTAATCACAAATTAAGTGCAACGATTTTATCATCGTAAATACTAAATGAATATTTATATCTCTTGCATAATTTTCTGCGATAAAATAACACGAATATAAGTAATAACTATACCGAGTACTAACGAATACAGTGATAAAAACAAATATCTCCTACTTTAAAGGTTGGTCCAATCAAATCACGCCTCTCTCTCAACCATTCAACTTACCCTCACCCCTCTGTGTATACTTTCCATCACTCCAAGCTTCTTCTTTCTTCATTCAAACTCCTCTAGAAAACACGTCCAAACCTCTGCCACCTTCACTACTCAATCAACTCTAAGAATCAATCCAAAAGGAATGAAGAACAACTCTCTCATACCCCCTCTAAATTTATGTAGTATATATTAATTATACCTTACCACTAGCAGTCACCTTCTTCTTCCCATCTCAAGCAGCACTGACGCTCAATCCGTCGGGAAATTGGCCGCCCGTGACTTTAGCCGAGCTACTCAACCCATATACGGAGTACCAAAATAAGGAAACCAAAACCACACACATTTCTTCATTGGACTTTTCATTCAAAAGTAATTTCTATTTATATTTTTGAATCTTACCTTAAACAAAAGTGCGGCCGTCGCACCACCGCACGGTTTGTCCCGATTCTGGTCCCTTTTGAAAGCCCTCGAAGTATAGAGTAAAACCCTTCAAAAACTATTTTAAGATCGGATCTCGGGGTGGCCTTCGATTCTTTCCTAAAACACACTTATTTCTAATACTAATAAAATTCTCTCAAATCTCCCGACCATGCATGCATCCTTATGCTTTGAGTTGTGGGATGAGTCTTTCATCCCAATCTGTGTGTTGTGTGCGTGAGTATATAAATATATATGTGTTTAGTGTGTACGTAGATGGTGAAAAAAGAGAGAGACGGCGTGCGAGAGATGAGATAAACTTGCAGAATAATTTTACAATAATAAAAAACTCCAAACTCCTTTCATACCACAAACATTATTTTATTATTGTTATCAATTTTTGGTAATTTTTAGAACTATCATCAATTTTTTTGTTCATTTGTTTCCATTGCTTTATATAGATTACTTAGAATAACAATCATATTATTATAATTTCGATGTTTCTTACAAATTTTTTAAAAATATTATTCTTTTATCATTTTGAAGTAAAATTTGAATGACTAAATTAATAAAGTGAAGCTTCCAAAATGTTATTCCAATTTTTTTTAACTGAATTTAAGTTCATAAATGAGTAATTTTTTAATGGTCACAGAGTCGAGTCGTTTGGTGGCAGATTTATTTGCAATACATTGTTCGCTATTAATTTTTAATTTTTTTATATTGATTTTAAAAAATAATAATCAAGAATTACATTTGTGAAATTGAAACACATTTTTCCTTAGGCAACATACACTTATATACACTCCACCAAGCACATTCTTTGAAATAAAATAAACTATATATACACACATAAATCCCGACTTAACAAACAAATGATCTCCTGAAGTTTTCATTTCTCCGGTTCAAGTGTGTTGTGTAGCAACTTCTAAGAGAAATATGCATCCATATAACACTAAACACTCATTGAGATTGTATACAGATTCCACGAATATTAAGGTGCCAAAATTTGAATCGAATTATTCCATCTGACCCAAATAATTTCTTTTCATTTTTGACAATTTAATTTAATGAAACTTTTGAACAATGTGGAGTAATTTGCTTTTCTTGTTAAAATTATTCAACGCAACAACCTTCCTGACCGTCCCTTCAGAATCAATCTTGTTTCTCAACAGTTTTTACTCCCTAATAATGGAGTGTTGTCAAATAAAAAATGAAAACTTACATACTCCTGAACAATATATATTTTATATATTTGATCATATAAGTAGTTTGTTTGCCTTTTCATTGAGAGGAAAAACAGAAAAAATCTGTAGAAGAACAAAATGGGCCAGAATACTGGGACAATAAATGTAAAGATGAAGATAATAAGACAACAAATAAGTTTTTTATAATTGCATACCTGAAGATCATAAGACAACAAAAGTATTATTCTAATCAAATAACAAAGCTAAAAGAAAAAATGGGAATCAAAGTTCCATATATATACACACGAATTTATGTTTATAAGCCACCTTGACAAAATTTTCAGATTCAAAAGACTACTAACTTTCTCTACCAACGTATACAAAGTACATATATATTCTCAAGTAATATTCAAACATCAAAATTTAGTTGTCCACTTTTATTAATTATTGCTCATTCATATACAAAACTTTGTGTTTCATTTATGTTGACTATTTAACGAAACATTTATCAGGGCAATCAAATTGCGAAAAAACCCAGCAAGTTAGCGAAAAAACCAGCAAGTTATTTTATCTTAAAAAACAACTTGATATATATAGGATTTCATATCATAAGTCCAAATCCAAATTAAATTTTTTTGAATGACTGCATAACCAATTGTCAGAGTGAAATCCTCTTATTTGTCACCAACACCAAATCATAAGAACAAATCATCAATCATAATTATATTCATGACATATATATATTCTTAATTTCAAGATATTTAAATTTCACCTTGCAAGATTTCAATAGTGAAGAATGAGTTTGATTAGAACTATAAGCCACAAGCTTCCCATCTTTCCCAGCCCTTCTCAGGACATGGTCTCGTGCAGCCAAAAACACGACCAATATTGCTTCACTTGCAGTTCCCTGTATTACTCCACCCATATTTCCTGAAATTCGATCCAAACATATACATATATACAACCACATAATTAAAGGTATAGTTTCAAAGTCAAATCAATGAGAATGGTAATGAAAATGAATATATGGTAATTGTGTTGGTTAATGAGAATAAAAGATGATTAATTCACCTCTATAATACTTTGTATGAGGTAATGAGACGCAAAAATATCATTCCCCATTTTGATTAACTACCCCCTCTCTTGTAATCATATTTCTTCTCAACCATTTCACAATTTCTCAAGTATCCAAGAACTTTTATAAACTGAAGCATAACTGTGTATTTGAAGTCTCAGGCTATTGTTACTACCTTTCAAAAGCTTTACAAAACCTAAGAACTTTTCAGGCATTTCTTGGGTAAAAAGAGGGTTAATAGCACCGGGTGTCTCATTTTTAGAAACATTATCATCCTTAGAAGGTGATTTCACTGTGATGTTGGCTGAAGTGTTAGTTTTCATCCTAGGTCCTCTAGAACCTTTCAACATGGTGGATATCTTATGATTTGAAAACACATATCTATGGTGTGTCCATGAGCATTCCAATGTGAGCATTTCAGAGGGTTTTTTTTTTTTTGTCTTTTAAAACCTAGACTTACCATTCTTGGCTAACATATCAATGGAATCAGGCTGAAACAGGAGCTAAGGATGGAACATTCAGTGTTCTTTATGACTCTTCTCTTATAGTAGTGAGTAAATTTTAGCCAAGGATGGAGATGTGGATTGCATTAATATCTGGCTCCCAATAGTAGAGTAATACTCATCTAATTCAATTATAAATTTTATATCAGAGTCTCTTTCTTGAGTTTTAGACACTAAATGTGGCAACTTGCAAATTCAATTAGACATAGCCCCACAAGAACATCTTAAAACATGCCTATAACTCAAATACTCATCCTATAATGCCTTGAAATTAATTATTATAGAAACAGAATAAAGGCTGGTTTCCTTTCGAAATGGAACCTAGAGACTTTTCGAACCCATATAACCTGGTACCATTAGATTTTGCGCAACAAAATCATACCTTCATAAAACCTGGAGACAATGTAGCAGTACTACAAAGAGAAGCATAAATGATATCTTTTTTTTTTTTAACACAGACAAGAAAATTATGAAGAGTCTTATCAAAGAAACTGAAGTTGAAATCAATTATGAGCAATGTTTATGTAGCCTTAAAATGATGGCCAGGAGTAAATCATTAGGATTCAATGTTGAGAAGTTGCAGTTTAAGATTAAGATCTATCTTACAGAAGCTTTTGTCTCATCCATTAATCTCAAAACTCCCGGTTTAGGCTCGACCAGCTCAAAACAGTGACGCAGCGTGATTGAACATCAGAAGATTGCCAAAAAAAAAAAAGGGACTTCTAACATAATCCTTAAAACTCATCAGATCAAAATTGTTAATGTGTTGGCTTACAGTTCTGAATTTAATAATATCTTTGTACCTCTCTGTCTTCCGAATTTAATAATATTTAAGAAATGACTTTCAAGAAAAATTCATGTGCACTACAAAAACAACGATTGTCAGCAAACAAACCTAAAAGAACATAACAAAATCAGGGCAGATAACACTAAATAATACTCCAACACCGAGGAAGCATAAGATTTACGCTATTCAAAGTGTATGAATTTCTACTTGGGGATTTAGTCTATCGCCAAGTTCTCAAGAATTACACTCTTTACTCAAAGGCATCTTATGCAAAAGCCGAACTCAAAGTGATTAATTCTTATTCGAATGAGCTTTTTCTTAAGGTTAAACAACCTCCCTTGAAGTTAATGTAACAATCATATATATCTCAAACAGTTTGCTACGTCTAAAAGTGGAATGACCCTTCTTGTGTATCCAATTCGAAAATAAAATGAAATCATGGATACCAAAGTTCATTTAGAAGTCAAATCTAAATATTGATCTAAACAAAGGAAACGACATATTCTCTGTTTTAGAAAATCAGTAACATAATTTTAGGTTGTCTAAATGCACGATATCTATCACAATTTATTACTTATATTTGTGAATTGTCCAAACTCAATTCAAAGAGGTGAGAGCATCATATTCATATATAATCCATGATACAACTTCACCAACACAGACTACTTATCATTCAAAAATCTACTTGCTCTATCCCAAATATATATTCTGCTTTGATTTTTTTCATACATTTCCACCAAGCATAATTTGATGTTATATCTTCTTTAATGATGATGTAGAGAGGACATGTGATTTAAAGAAATGAATATTAAATGATATAAGAAAATTTCAAAGAACATACTGTACGTACATTATATTTTGATTTTGAATTAGATTCAAGAATTCCACAAATTAAGCACAATTTCAGAGTAGAATCAAACGTAGAACTCGCGTAATACAAATAATTCGATGAAAAAGAATCGAATCAGTACCTTTAGGAAACCAGAATACCCACCGCCAGAACCCCCATCCACAACCGCGAAATACTGGCGATGCAACCTGTATTTCCAGTACCCCTCACCTTCACAGAAAAATTAATAATCCCATTCTTTCCGCGGCGGCCATATCTCAACCTATAACGCAAAAAACTCAGATGAACTCCGGCAAAACGCGACACATGCACACTCGCTGTCCCAACGACTATGCTGCCGGGATGGACTTTCAAGGTCTGAAAACGGGCATTCATGGATCGCTCCATTACCAGCTGCTCGTTCCCGGGAAACTCCTCCACTTCGCAATTCACACCCAACTTTGAAGTAGTGATTGTGGCTCTCTGTGATTCTAATTCAGCATCCAATTCAATTTTGTGGCTCTTGGTTATTCAAATTCCGTATTCCATTCAATGTTGTAGCTCTTAATATTCTTGATTTAATTGTGTTCTAATCTACCCTTTTGCCACATGGTGGTAATAGGTGGCAAGAATAGGAATACACATGGCAAATGATGTGGCAAGAGTAGGAATACACATGTCAAATGCTGGAGAGCCACATGGCAGAAGGAGAAGAAAACTTTCTTCCTTTTATATATATAGATTGGTTATTCAAATTCCGCATTCCATTCAATGTTGGGCTCTTAATATTCTTGATTTAATTGTGTTCTAATCTACCCTTTTGGCACATAGTGGTAATAGGTGGCAAAAGTAGGAATACACATGGCAAATAATGTGGCAAGAGTAGGAATACACATGTCAAATGCTGGAGAGCCACATGGCAGAAGGAGGAGAAAACTTTCTTCCTTTTATATATATAGATTGGTTATTCAAATTCTACATTCCATTCAATGTTGGGGCTCTTAATATTCTTGATTTAATTGTGTTCTAATCTACCCTTTTGCCACATGGTGGTAATAGATGGCAAGAGTAGGAATACACATGGTAAATGATGTGGCAAGAGTAGGAATACACATGTCAAATGCTGGAGAGCGACATGGCAGAAGGAGGAGAAATCTTTCTTCCTTATATATATATTGATTGGTTATTCAAATTCCGCATTCCATTCAATGTTGGGGCTCTTAATATTCTTGATTTAATTGTGTTCTAATATACCCTTTTGGCACATGGTGGTAATAGGTGGCAAGAGTAGGAATACACATGGCAAATGATGTGGCAAGAGTAGGAATACACATGTCAAATGTTGGAGAGCCACATGGCAGAAGGAGGAGAAAACTTTCTTAGGTTATAAACTAATAAGGTCATTTCACTACTAGTTTTTTCTAATAAAACCTACACCATAAATTCTTGTCTAATAGAGTCAAAATTTGATTTTTTTGTCAATTATGCCCTTCCACCATATTTTGAAATTTTGAATTTATAAAATACACAATTATTAGTCAACTAAACATCCAATCAATTATTAAATGAAATTTTTCGAATTCCCGAAAATCTATTACTTTCTAAAATTTAAAAACTTTCCTAAAAGGTAGGTCTCTCCATTTATTTCGTTAAGTTAAGGGATTCTGGAAATTTTCATTTCAACCCACGTATATGCAGTGTCGAATGCATATTCATATGAACTTGTAACCTTTTAACTATAGAACAACGTAAACTATCAACAACTAAGACATTGCATATCCGTATGACATATATCATGTGCATACATAATAATATGCGTGAGTAGGTGCATATCATTTAAACACTTAAATATCGGTAGAATATGTTTGTGCACAGGAGTCGACATGTCTGTACATGTTTCAAATGCAGAAGTTAATGCATATCATTTAAACACTTATGCATAATTCAAAATAATTTCTTCCAGTTTAATTAGAATCTGATGATTATGTTGTATATAACATTATGTATAATTAATTCAAAATATGATGATTATATTGCATATCACGTTATGCATAATGCATTCGATTGAAATATGATAACAATTTTGCATATCACATTATGCATAATTCATATCATTTCCTAAAATGTGATTGCATATCACACTTACTAAAGTAATATGATGAAATTTTTGCATAACCTAAAAAAACACTTAAATATAATTGCATAAACGATCAACTAATAACAAAATTTCATAACACTACATAATCTAAAAGGCAAGTTTATTCAGAGTCTTTGATGCCACAAGCGACGGGTTTACACCAGCAGACCTAACACGTTTAGATTTACTTTCAAGAACGGAAACAGGGCTTTGAGTCTCTTGAATGCTGGCAGATTTGTTCTATCGGCAGATATGTGAAGTAGATGCTACAACACCGTTGGACAACGATTTTTGCTCTTTAGCTTCAGTGATTTGTTCATTCACAGATGCGAAACAATTAGAGCAAGACCAATTCACATATACATCAATAGAAATGACCAAATGGATAACATGTATGTAAGTAAAACAAATCGAACTACATATTAAAAAATCGAGAAAGATTTACTGGAAATACAACATGTAAATCGTATTACAAGGATATTTTACAGCGTAACGCAAATTACACAGGCCTCTTGTACAGAAAATCTTTACACAGACACTTAAAGGCCAGAACTGATCAAAACAAAACAAAACGAAACAAAAAACATTTCATGTACCAATCTATGCTTATATATTGAGCAGTACAAGATACTATGACGAGACATAATGAATTTGAATAGAGAAACCCAAAATATAGCAAACCTTCAAATCCAATCTTGGGAAGGTAAAGGTGAATACAATCTCTTCAACACACCTACGAATACCTTGCCCCTGAGACAACAATCTCTTGAAATGTTGAACCATACATCTCCATAAAATAGTAATTATCTCTAATTAGCCATTCATATAATATTTGCACCTTCTGTTTCCCTGACTGCACTAGATTTTTTAGATGACCCCATCGAACAACATTGATATCATCGTCACGTGAGCGCTTCTTATCCTCCCATTTTCCCCGAAGCTCACAAGTAATGGCTGCCAAAGAATGATATAAACTATTTCACCAGATAGAACAAGTACTGTAATTACTAATACTGTACTAGGAAAGTGCATGTCTTACATTCACCTGGAATCATTTCTAGTATCTTCACATATTTTTCTTCATCAGAAAATAATTTGCGAATAATACATTTCTTCGACGGCCAATAGATCGGCGCATCGGAGTCGAGGGGGTTGCAGATCGGCGGCTGCTTCGTCTTCGACGGCCAGGCGGCGGTGGCCACGAGGCTTTCTTCTTCGGCCACTTCGTCTTCTCCGGTCAGTGCGGCGGCAAAGCAACGACGACAGTCAAGGTGCTGCTTCGTCTTGGTTTGGGAGACTACGGTCGTGAGGAGGGCGACGACCATGGTTCAGCGTCGAAATCGAGGGGGTGGGGGTGGGAAAAGGGGGCGGCGGCAGAGAGGATGTTGGGGAGGGGCTAGGGTTTTAATTTTGGTATTTGGTGAATGTGGAGAATGAATTAAATGAGTATAGGATTCTTATTTATTTATATAAGGGTATTCTTGTATTTTTAACTCTATTTTGACTCTATTAGAAAAGTATACATATTGGTGTCTCTATTAGATTAATGGGTTATTATAGTGGACTTTTTAGGCAATAATCTCAATTTTCTTCCTTTTATATATACAGATTGGTTATTCAAATTCCGCATTCCATTCAATGTTGGGGCTCTTAATATTCTTGATTTAATTGTGTTCTAATCTACCCTTTTGCTACATGGTGGTAATAGGTGGCAAGAGTAGGAATACACATGGCAAATGATGTGGCAAGAGTAGGAATACACATGTCAAATGCTGGAGAGCCACATGACAGAAGGAGGAGAAAAATTTATTCCTTTTATATATATTGATTGGTTATTCAAATTCCGCATTTCATTCAATGTTGGGGCTCTTAATATTCTTGATTTAATTGTGTTCTAATCTACCCTTTTGGCACATGGTGGTAATAGGTGGCAAGAGTAAGAATACACATGGCAAATGATGTGGCAAGAGTAGGAATACACATGTTAAATGCTGGAGAGCCATATGGCAGAAGGAGGAGAAAATTTTCTTCCTCTTATATATACAGATTGGTTATTCAAATTCCGCATTCCATTCAATGTTGGGGCTCTTAATATTCTTGATTTAATTGTGTTCTAATCTACCCTTTTGCCACATGGTGGTAATAGGTGGCAAGAGTAGGAATACACATGGCAAATGATGTGGCAAGAGTAGGAATACACATGTCAAATGCTGGAGAGCCACATGGTAGAAGGAGGAGAAAACTTTCTTCCTTTTATATATATAGATTATTAATTAAATTTAGTGCCCCTTCCGTGAAAGCATTCATAGAAGGGAATGGACTTATGTGGAAATGAGTGGCAGGGCAACACCGCTGGGGGTTGGTTCCAGACAAAAAAAAGGAAGATAAAAAACTTGTTATGGAGGTGGATGGACGACGCAGCGGGTGGGGTGAGTGTGGAGGCGTGGCGACGGATTGGACGACAGCGAGGTAGGGATGGGGGCTAATTTCTTGTAGAGGGGGAAGAAAAAAAGAGAGAATTATGATTTTGTAGGGATGATGTGTATTTATTAAGGAGAATTTCTAAGAGGGGAGAGTATTTTAGATAATTCAAGCTGGGAGTAGGAGTGCACAAAAAAAGATCGGACCGGAAGTTTTCGGTCCGGTCTCTGGTCCTTCAAATTTTGGATTCCGGTTTTTCGGTCCGGTCTAAGACCGGAATTTTCCGGTCCGGACCGGTTAATTTGGACCGAATTTTTTTTTCTTATATTTTTTACTAATGCACTCTCACTTATTTTTCAAAACCAAATAATTGGTGAGGATGTGAGGTAAAATTGTTGAGATCTATTACATTTTTTCAAATATATAATTTAACGAACATATTTCATTTATTTTTAGGGTCAAAAGATCATTAATAATAATGTAAATAAAATTCACATTGGCGTAGATTGATTTAAAATAAAGAGCAACACCTTGATTTTCATACACAAATTCATCAATCTTGTTCTCGCTTCCATAAACTTGAAAAAAAAACTTTAAAAAAAAAAATCCGGTCCAAACCCGGACCGAAATTTACCGGTCCGGTCTAGACCGGATTAATTACGGTTCGGTCTCCGGTCCATGCATTAGGAGAGATTCCGGTCCCGTTCCGGTGCAGTCCGATTTTGGACCGGTGCACACCCCTAGCTGGGGGAGCCTGGGAGTACATATTTAATTAGTTTATTTTAGGGTGCATGTAACGGGTAGTGCATTTAACATTGTTGGAGGGGAAAATAACCCATACCTTTTATTGGGCTTAACATGAATGGCCCAATTTATTTTGGTTCTTCTGTTCTCTTTTTTGAAGGAATTTATTTTGAACTTTTTGAGAATTTTTTTTTTCTTTGCAAATCGTTATTCGGCGCATTATGATTTGATGTTAACTTAATTTTTCATACCAACGTGATGCTTTAGTACGTCTTGTCATCTCATATATATACTACCCGTCCACTTTAAAAATTTACATAAACTTTTTATCAAGTAGAGAGATAGATACTCCCTCCGATTCAAAAAATTTGTCGCTTTTCCTAATTTTATCAATGATCTCCCTAAATTGTCCCTATTCTTTTGGAAATATATTAATTACTATCTTTTCTGGAAAGGTCAAAGAAATGGTGAAAAAGGAAGGTGAAAAAATAAAAGGAAAATGAGAAGAAAGGGGGAGAAAATAATTAACGAGGGGTAAATTTGTCAAAAAAATATGTTCCTTAATTCTATACAAAATGAGAAATGCGACCAACTTTATGAAACGGAGGGAATAAGGTTTACTAATATAACTACACATTTATATTATGTCTTTGTACAGTACATAGTGACCATAATTGAATTCTAACATTGATTGACCCGTACAAGGAAATTTTTTATAATGTTGATCATCTAATATTTACTCGCATTCATTGGATAGCTCAAGTGGTTAGAGCACCACTACCTAGGCCTTAGGTCCTAGGTTCGAGTCATGGGAAGGGGAAAAAAGGGATGGGTATTTAACTTCCATAAAAAAAAAAAAAAAAAAAAAAAAAAAAAAAAAAAAATCTTGAGTGCAAAATGGTTGTTGACATCAATGACATGTAAGTGAAAATGTAATCACACATTCATTTCACTATTGCAAAAGAGGAAATACATTTCAAAACAAAAATCAATTTCATAAATGGTATGATACACTTCTTGACTAATACAAAAAAGGCCTAATCAATATTTATAAGTTAATTCACATTTAACAATTACTAACTAACTATTAACTGTAAAACTAACTAAAAAAAGTTACAATAACAAACTGTATTGTGTTTTAGTGTGAGGGTGTATTTACTAAAACTGAAAGTGTATTTATTAACCCTTTATGTAGTAAGTTTTTTTTTTTTGCTAACCTAGATATCAACACAAATGTAGTCAGATGTGTGGTTAATTGCTTTGTACTACGATGCATGAAAGATATAATGGAGTTCAATCAGAGACGGAGGGGTCACTGGGCCTCCACCAATTTTTTTTTTATATATATATAATATTTTTTTTCAATAATTATTTATATTATTTTTTTATATTTTAAGATTATTTGCACACTTCAAATATAAAAATAATTAACAAAATACATACATTTACTATATCATTTTATTTTTAAAATTATTATTAATTTTATATCCACATTTTCTCTTATTAATACACCTCACTAATTTTTTTTAGACCTCACAAAATCTATTTTATACTTTATTAAATCACCCAAACTGATTCTTAATTACTTATTTGAGCTTACACTCCACTAATCAAAATATACAAATCACTATTTAAAAAGTGAGTCAATCAAAATATACAAATCACTATGGACGGGGGAGTATATTTTAAGTTCTACATTTGACTAATAGTGGCTAAAGTCTTAACAACGATCGGAGTTGTATATTTTTTCACAAGCTAGAACAATCAAAATTATTTTATTTCAAAACATAACAAAAATCGTTAAATTTAAATTAATGAAATGAGATGTATTGAAAAATTTATAATATTTTTTTGTATATATAAATATTTTGTCTTTGTATTAATGTAAATTGGGCCCCCAATCTGTAATTTTTGGGTCCGTCACTGAGTTCAAGGAGTTGTGATCAAGAATTCAATGCAATCAATGATAAGAATAGTTTGTGTTAGAATTGATGATGATGCTTATGTTTTTATTTTTATTGGATTGGTGAGCTGATGGATGAATATAATATTTTTGGAACATTATATTATAGTTTTCTACAGTATTAATATCTTAATTTTAATTTACTCATTTCAGTTTATTTTTATTTGCACTTTCATAGTTCTCACATGAGTACTACTCTGAAAAGAAATTGATGAAGTGCGGACATATATTTTAATTGGTGTCCTGTTTTAACTTTTAATTTTTTTTTATTCTGTAATAATTCGTTAGATTATTATTTGTTGTTAAAAAAGTTAGGCCCATATTACTAGTGAACAATTTGAGAAGTGAATTGTTAACGCGTAACCGTTTATGCTGCAGCGACCGGCGGCCCCAACATCTCATGCATCGATCATGACTAGACGATGTGTATGCAAAGTACTCCAGGTCACACGTTAATTAAATAAAACAATAATAGATAGTGGCAGCTCAACCAATTTAACACATTAATTCAAAGAATATGGTGTGAAAACCAATTTTTTTACACCTATTAATTAATATTCTTAAAAGTCATCTTTCTGAAATGGACATGCATGTATTATTTGTTATATATTATTGACTAGTACTCCAATATATTAAAATAAAACAAAATCTCGAATCGAGCAAATCAAATTCTTGAAAATATAAGAATGTAGAGGTCCAGACTAGACTTAAAAAAGAAGATGACAATATATATAATATATAAATCTTTAATTACACCATGACTATTGAGTCTATTTTTATATAATAACGATTATACACTAATATGAAAATACTAATCTTTGAAGTTTAATTTTTAAAGGGTTAATTCTAAATAAATACACCACATATTTAGTGTCAGTATCAATTTAATCACGATCTTTACGATTATTGTAAAAAATTCCAACCTTTCATCGTGTTGCAATTAGATACACATTTTTTTTCTCCGGCCAACAATTGATGATGTGGTTTGCCGGAGCTTGCCACGTCAGATAACACATATTCTTTTTTTTTTTATTATTAAATTTTATATAAATAAAATAAATCTTATAAAAAAAAAAAACTTCCGCTTCTTCCACGTCTTTCTCAAACTCAATCAAATTCTCCTTTTCTCCCCCTTCTCAAAATCAATGGAGTTCTTTTGGCGTCTTTCTCACTTCTCAAACTCAATCAAGTTCTTCTATTCAAACCCTAAAAATCACCCACATTTGGTGGTTTATTTCTTCAAGAATTCTTCAATTATTGAATAAAAAATATTCTGAAAAAATATATTTAGCATAATAAAAGTCATAGTTTAATGTACAAAACATTTACAATTGTAGGCTATAAGTATCCAAGTCACTTCCACTCCTTCCACCTTTTATTCTACCCCTCACTGAATTGTTGCAGGCTTCAGCACCTCCTCTTCTACAACAGGCGCCTGGAAGAATGAATAAAACAATATATTTATAAGAAATATACAAATATTTAATAAAATAAGAAACTTACTCTCATATAATAGTGTCAATGGCTTCGCAAGTTTGCCATTTTTCTTCAAACATGACAAACAACATTTTTTTGGAAGGAATAACATGACATTTTAAATCATTATATATGTTTTTTTTTTGGCCAACTACATTACACACAGAGCAAGTCATTTGTATCCCATGTCTTTGTCAATTTTGTAAAATTTATAGGATTTTCTCAAGACCTCTCTTCCTCATCTTCCACATCCTCACATCCTTCTAACCTCATCTTCCACATCCTTCTACAATTCAATGGTTGAATGCTTCACCTATCAATTGTAGTATCTAGATTTTTTATTTTTATTTTTTAGGATTTTTTACAATTTTTTTTCTTTTTTTTTTTTGCCATTTTTAGTGTTAGGTTTATGATTTTGATTTTTAGGGTTAGAAGAGAAGAATTGAGAGGTGAGTAAAACGTAGAAGAAGAAGAAATGTATTAGTTTGAGAAGTTGAGAAAGACGCAGAAGAAGCGGAAGTTTTATTTTTATTTGTATAAGATTTTATTTTTATTTATATAAAATTTAATCTGATGTGGAAAAAAAAAACAGTATATGTAATCTGACGTGGCATGCTCCGGCAAACCACATCATCAATTGTTGGCCGGAGAAAAAAAATGTGTATCTAATTGCAACACAATGAACGGTTGAGGTTTTTTACAATAATCGTAAAGGTCGTGATTAAATTGATACTGACACTAAAGATGGTGTATTTATTTAGAATTAACCCATTTTAAATAAAAAGAATTGACCTCAAAACTCTCAATTTTATTATTATGACCCTTAAAATTTGGTGAAATATAAACTCAACAAGAAGACATGTGAAAATTATGTAAAAGGATAAAAAAAAGATAAAAGGAATTGAAATAATTGAAAATGGGATCTATGAGAATGTGAAAATTAGGGTTTGATCACCGTTAATCTTGGTGAGAGAGATATGTCTTGTATTTATAATAAAGAATTACAAGGTAACAAATTACATGAAATTAGGGAAAAGATATGTACAAATAAATATACCCTATATACAAGGTAATGTTGACTTATTCCTTAATATTCCTCGTCAAACTGTGCGTGGGATGCGGAAAAACGCAGAGCTTGGAGCGCAAAAACTCGAATGCTGGGTGAGGAAAACTCTTTGTGAACATATCGGCGAGCTGGAGGTGAGATGACACAAAATCAGTTATGAGTCTGCCGGTGGTGACCATCTCCCAAACAAAATGGCAGTTGATGTCAATGTGCTTTGCACGTTTATGGGCGACCGGATTCTGGCTGAGGAACAAAGCACTCCTATTGTCAGTCAGAAGCATTGGGCGAACAGAGGGAAGCTGTCGGAGCTCGCGGAGAAGATTGGTCAACCAGATCATTTCGGCAGCTGTGTTCGCCATTGCTCGATATTCGGACTCATAGCTCGATCGAGCAACGTTTGGTTGTTTCTTAGAGCTCCAAGAAATAAGATTTCCTCCCAAGAAAATAGAGTAGCCATAGGTGGATCGACGAGTCTCAAGACACCGGGCCTAATCGGCATCAGAGTAGCCCACAATCGACCGATCAGGGCGGCGAGTAAAGGATAGGCCATAGTGAAGTGTGCCTTTGACGTAGAGGATGATGCGCTTGACCGCAGAAAAGTGGTCGACCGAGGGTGTTTGAAGGAATTGACTGACATGGTTGACGACAAAGGAGAGGTCAGGACGGGTGATCGTCAAATACTGGAGAGCACCAACAAGCGAGCGATAGAGAGTTGGATCTGAGAACGGAGAACCAGTGGTCGTCAAAGACTCACCAGCGACCAGGGGAGTAGCAATAGGGCAAGATTTAGTAAGAGATGCCCGATCGAGGATGTCGCGAGCATACTTGGACTGGCTGATAAATAGGCCATCTGGAGTATATGAAATCTCAAGACCCAGAAAATAGTTGAGACGACCTAAATCCTTTAGCGCAAATTCCTTGTGAGCTTGGGCGATGAAGCGAGCAAGCAGAGATTTATCGTTGCCCGTCACAATGATGTCATCCACATAAAGGAGCAAGAAGATAACTGACCCGCCCTTGTGGAGGTAGAACAGCGAGGAGTCAGACTTACACGCAGAGAAGCCGAGATTGAATAAAAAGGTACTGAACCTTTGAAACTAGGCTAGAGGAGCCTGTCTCAAGCCATATAATGCCTTCTTGAGGCAACAAACATGATCCGAAAAGCGAGCATCAAGGTAGCCAGGTGGTTGAGCCATGAAGACAGGTTTGTCCAGAACTCCATTGAGAAAGGCGTTCTTGACATCAAGCTGATGAATGGACCAGTTAGACTGAACGACAATGACGAGCACAACGCGAACAATGGCAGCCTTGACCACCGAGCTGAAAGTGTGAGAAAAGTCATCGCCAGGAATTTGAGTGAAGCCCTGGGCGACCAATCGAGCTTTGTGTCTCTCTACAGAGCCGTCAGAATGATACTTTGTACGAAACACCCATTTGGATCCGACGATGTTCACACCAGATGGACGAGGAACCAGATCCCAAGTGTGGTTGTTGCGGAGTGCATCAATTTCTTCCTGCATAGCAGCCAACCAAAGAGGCGACTTGACAGCCGATTTGAACCCTCGAGGTTCGGAGGATAGTGCTAGGGCAGAGATTAAAGCCGAGGAAGATGAGTTCACCGGATATTTTGGCTTGAAGATGCCCGCCTTGCCCCGAGTGATCATAGAGTGAGAGGGGGAAGGCGGAGGAAAATGGCGAGCAGGCAGTGGTTGGGCGAGCACTGGAGGATCAAGCAGTGGTGAGGCGACCACCAGAGGAGCAGGCTGAACAGGTTCGGAAGGGCACAACGAGCAAGGAGCAGGCGAGTTCGAAGGGGGTAGGTCGTCGGCCGAGGAAGGACAGATAGGCTCCAAAAATACCGAAACATCCAACATAGGCAGAGGTGAAGAGCGAGCAGAATCCGAGAACGAGAAACACTGTTCGTCGAACTTCGCATGACAAGTAACGAACACTCTGCTCGACTCCTGATCAAGGCAACAAAATCCCTTGTGAATGCTGTTGTAGCCCAAGAATAGACAAGGGCGACTGCGAGGAGCTAGTTTGTGCGGAGCATAGTCTCTGAGAAAGGGATAAACACGACAACCAAATGGCTTGAAATTTCCGTAGTTCGGTGACGAGGCGAACCGAGTTTCAAACGGGGAAGTCCCATTGAGAATAGCGGAGGGCAGACGATTGATGACGTAAACAGCAGTCGCAAAAGCATCATACCAAAAAACGAGCAGGGAGACTGACATGAAACATCATAGAAAGACCCGTTTCAGTGATGTGACGATGCTTGCGCTCGGCCCTACCATTTTGCTCAGGGGTGTAAGGGCAGGATAACCGATGGAAAATTCCATGAGTACGCATAAAACCAGAAACCCTATTATTGACGAACTCTGTTCCACCATCACTTTTGAAAGTGTGCTGGTATGAAGTGTTTAAGTTTAAGTAGAATAATGCTGTACTAAATGTTGTGACAAATTGTACAACACTGACTCTAACAGAATATCAGAAATTAAGATTCACAGCGGAAGACTTGAAACACTAAAAACAAACGTGACACAATGGAAATAATTTTTCACATAGATTTTATAAATAAAAATCTATGCGAGCCTTACGGCGAAATTCAATACTTATCTTCAAGTACAAATGTTGTGTGAAATGTTACATCAATAACCTTCACAACTGAAACTACAAACGAGGCAGGTGCCTTGTTCTAAAAACGAACTAAGTGTATAAATTGTACACTGTCGAAATGCCTAGTCTATCTAATGATTACACTCTCAATAGATAAGAAGACACACAACCATATGGGTGGGATACTTCGTATGATCTAAAAGGTAAAACTACTGGCCACAATTCCTAACAGGGATCAACGCTCGGTCTAGGAAATTGATCGAATAGAATACACTGAATTAAGAAGCCTTCAATCGGTATTCATAGAAGTGGGGTGCTGATTCTAGAGGCTTCCATAATGAGATCCTATTTTTTAGGAACTCAACTTCCATGATTCTTCTAGATCCTTCTTGCACGTTTCAGGTCATTCTAAGATGCTTCCAGCCTCTTCTAGCTCTTCTAGGACGTTCTCCAATATTCTGGAATCTTCCAGGTTCCAGATCCTTGTAGAAGCTTCTAGACTCTGCCAGAAATGTTGTGACATTTAGATCAACATTTAATGTAACATTTCAGAAAGGACTTAGAAAAAATCTCGGAAGGTCAAATTAAGATGTTGTTGATAATGTTAAGGCATTTAAGGATTAACAACATCTACAATCTCCCCCAATTTGACCTTTCGACTACAACACACCTGATGCACATATATTTCTATACATACTCAGTATTATGTACTTAGTTGAGGTTGACATCATTGCTAAGCACTAGTCAAGACAATACCTGTTGTAACTGTTGGATCAAATCAAATGAAGATCAAGGATAATTTTACAATGATCTGTGCCATAAGATTAAGATAAATTTTATCCAAAATAGAACAAGTATAAACAATACACTTATTCACAACATAAGTAACTTTACTAAGATCATAAGTTAAACTGGAAGAAATTAACTTAGAATATAAGTAAGACACTAACAAAAAAAACAAATATCAGAGCAAAAATAAAAAATGAACAGAACAAGGACTAAGTAACCTGCAGTAGACACATGATAACCTGTAAACAATTTAAGCAAGGGCAGTAAACAGATATCATCAAGTGGAACCATAATTAAGCAAGTTGTAAACAATAAACAGCCTATCATCTAGAAAAATAAATAACAAGTGTATCAGAATTTCAGAATTCAAACTTAAACATTAATTACAGAGATTGAACTGAATAAATGGCATATATTGCTGTGGTAACAGCTGCAGCATCAACTTCCTGCACAGTAGCCATTATGAAATTCAGATCTCCCCCTGTCTAGCAGCTTCCTCTATGGAGATCACCATACAAGGCCTCCATGTCAGCATCATCATCTCCTTCATCAACAAAGTATGTAGATGCAAGGTGTGCAACTACATTAGCCACTCCAGCATCAGGTCCATTGATTCGGGTAGAATTTACACGTTTTAGAGGCACGTGTGAAGTGTGTTTTGATGTGTATTTCATTGATTTATACATTGAATATGATTGTTTTAGCCAAAATGAGAGAAAGGTATTGTTTTGTCGATTTTATAGGTAAAACGATGGAATTTGGAGCAAAACACATATCACAAGTGATTGGATCAAGAAGAGGAGTGCACGATTGGATTCGTCTCGAAAAATGGAGTGGAATAGAAAAAAGAATCGAGTCAATCGGAGGTCGGAAGCTCGAGATACAACAGAACGAAAAATGACATGGCCGGGTAGAATCCGACCCGGCCGGGTAGAATCCGACCCGGCCGGGTCACCTCAACCCGGGCAAGGGCAGATTATGAGGATGTTCATATTTGTCCTGGGTGAAACCCACCCGGCCGGGTGGATTCAACCCGGGCAAGGCCAAAGAAGAGGGACTTTCGTGTTTTGGCCGGGTGGCATGCCCAGGTGGGAGCCACCCGGCCGGGTGACATCATTCTCGGGGGGTTTTTGGCCATTTTCTCCATTTTTGAGGGACCAACTTGCAATTTTGGCATCCAAACCCTTCCCCAACACATTTGGAGGTGTTTTGGCCATAACTTCTTCATCTCTTCACCAATTCATGCAAGGGAAGAGGCATTAGCTTGGGAATTTCATTCCCTACCACATTCTAGACTAAGCTTTCCTTTCCTTTCACTTTTTATTGCTTTGATTTTAGTTTTCTTTGTAGTTTGGATATGTATTTGAGTAGCTAAACACTTTGTGGTTCTAAGGCATTGTAAGACCTGGATTGAAGTTTATGAGTAATTTCTTGCTTTAATTGGTGTTTGTCTCTTATTTGCATGTTTAATTATCCATTGTAAAACATGTTGTTATTGGCCATGATGATTTGCTTAATTCATTGTTAATTGGGGTAAGATCGAGAGATTTATTCCGTTTAATCGTATGCAAGCATGCAACCCGGTATTATTATGATCTCGAGAGAGGATTAATTATCGGAGAGGGACTTGAATGATCTTAGGAGCTATTTTAGGCGGTGTAACGTTTGTGAGGTAGAAATACGAGCCTATGTTACATTGCGCCTTTGGTTAATTAGATCGAGAGATTAATTAATTCTTCTTGTGTGATCACCCTATATGAGACAACCTTAATAGCCATTTAAACGAGATAACATTCATAAACGGACATCTAGGTGCTACAATTGCCTTGGAACCCACCTTCTTTCTTTGAATCTCAATCCGTTTTACGTTTATTTTATTGATTTGCATGGTATTTGATCGACTTCATATTTACTCTTTAGTTGTTTATTTGTGACACATTGTTAGACAATCTTAGGAGTAATTCAACTTTCAAATTATCGATCACGTCTACTTAGAACTCGACTAGCAAACTACCCTTTTACGCTTAACCTCCTCGTGGGATCGACCTCGTGCTTATCGCGCTACAATAGACGCCGTACACTTGCGGTTGTTTATTTAGTGTTGCATATCACGTGAATCAAGTTTATGGCGCCGTTGCCGGGGAGGTTTTTATAGCTCTAGAGTGTAGGTTAAGAGAATTTTAGTTTAGACATTTTACTTGCTTTCTTTATTTGCAAAAATCCAAAAATTTTTGTGTTTGTTATCTTGATCTTATTTGCAACTCTCACTCTCGTTTGCTCTTTTGATAGACATGGTTTATGATCACACGATCTAGAAGGAATCAACAAGAAGTGTTGCCTTTGAATCCGGAGATCGAAGCCACTTGTCGAAGAAGGAACACCGAAAGAAGGAGAATAGAGTTGGAAATAATGAATCAAAGGGAGAATCCGGTTGTAGAAGAAGTTGAAGAGGAATTTGAGAATCAAGGAGTGGAAGGAGTTGAGGAACCAAACGGGAATGGAGGTAACCGACCTCAAAGAGTGCTAAGGGACAACTTTCGTCGGAGAGTTGAAGAGAATATTTGTATGGAAAGAGATGGTAGACGAAGAGAGGACGAGGAACCACAAAAAGTCTTGAGAGACCACTTCCGTCCTATCCCAAGGCCCTATGGAGGAGCGGGTCGGGAACCCGTTGATGCTCATAACTTTGAGCTCAAACCGGCACTAATAATGATGGTCCAAAACAACCAATTTGGAGGGTTGTCGAAAGAGGATCCTAACCTCCATTTATCTCAATTCTTAGAGATAAGTGGAACGGTTAAGATCAACCGTGTTCCCCAAGACTACATCCATTTGCAACTCTTCCCCTTCTCACTCCGTGATCGTGCAAAACAATGGTACATGTCTCTTGATCTAAGGACAATCGAAAATTGGGCCGACCTTGTAGATGCCTTCCTTATGAAGTACTTTCCTCCAAGCAATACCATCAAGATATGAGGAGAGATTTCCTCCTTTATGCAAGACGACGATGAGTCATTAGCCGAGGCTTGGGAGCGCTTCAAGGATTTGATAAGAAGTTGTCCTCAACACGGGTTTTCGAGGGATCAATTGATTTGTTACTTCTACAACGGGATGGACCACCGTACGAGAGGGATGGTGGATGCCTCGGCCGGTGGAGGCTCTTTGCTAGGAAAGACAACGGAAGAGGGTTATGTGCTCCTAGAGGAGATGGCAAAGAACGGAAACCAATGGCCATCCGAGAGAAGGCAAACCCGGAAAGTTGCTTTTACTAGAGAGTCAGATGATTTTGCTACCTTATCCAACAAGGTAGACAAATTGACTTCGATGATGGCGGCCAAGTCAGTAATGGGACCTAGTGACGATCAATATGAAGAGGCCCATTACATGAACAATCAAAGGGATCGTCATTTTCGAGAGAGAGGTTGGGGAGAAAGACAAACCCATGGGAATTATCACCCCTCTAATCCGAACCAATACCATCCCGGCTTGAGAAACCATGAAAATTTCTCATATGCTAACCCACACAATGCCATTCAACCACCGTCGAACTTCAATGTACGATATGGTGTGAGAGAAGAGTCTTCGTCAAAGCTCATTATGGAAGAAATGTTTATAACATTCATGGGAGAAACTAAGAAGTTCATGGGAGAGACGAAGATTTTTATGACCAAGACTTGGCAAAAGTTTGAGAGTCAAGATGAGAAAATTGATCAATTGGCAAATGAAGTGATGGGAATCAAGAATGATGTGAAAGCCATTGAGATTCAAGTGGGCCAAATTGCTAATATGGTTGGAAATCAACATAAGCCGGGTCGATTCCCCTCAACCACGGAATTAAACCCCAAGGAGCAATGCAACTCAATTAAGTTGAGGAGTGGCACAAGCTATGAAGGCCCTATGATGCCAAAGGAAGATGGTGAAGAGGAACAACAAGGAAGGAAAGTTGAAGAGAAAGATGTTGAGAAGGAGAAAACAAGTGAGAAAGAGAATGATGCACATAGGCCTCCATCTCCACACAAGCCTCCAATCCCATACCCTCAACGACTCAAGAAGACGAGTTTGGACGCAAAGTTCATCAAATTCTTGGAGATGTTAAAAAAGATACACATCAACATCCCATTTGCGGAGGCCCTTGAGCAAATGCCTCATTATGCCAAGTTTTTGAAGGAGATTATGTCCAACAAGAGAAGGATGGTAGAATTTGAAACCGTGAATCTCACCGAAGAGTGTAGTGCCATCATCCAAGCTAAGCTACCTCCAAAGCTTAGGGATCCCGGTTCATTTACATTGCCTTGTGTGATTGGCAAAGAGGGAACTTATCGTGCTTTGTGTGATCTTGGAGCGAGCATAAACCTCATGCCATTATCACTTTTCAAATCACTTGGCTTGGGAAAATTGACGCCTACTACCATGAACCTTCAATTGGCGGATCTCTCCATAGTTTATCCCTTGGGAACGGTTGAGGATGTACTTGTCAAAGTTGGGAAATTCATATTCCCGGTTGATTTTGTGGTACTTGATATGGAGGAAGATAGGGCAATCCCCTTAATCTTGGGAAGACCGTTCCTAGCAACAGGTGGAGCCATCATCAATGTACGAAACGGAGAGCTTGAACTACATGTTGGTGAGGAGAAAGTCTCATTCAACATCTACAAGGCCGTTAGATTCCGTGATGATGAGGATGAAGAGGAAGAGTATGTGTATTCCAAGAGAGATCATTATTCAAAGCTCATGGAAGAGAGGGTAGAAGAAGAGCCCAAGATAAATATTGTGGAGGAGAACCCCAAGGTGGAAGACAATGATTTGAAGATGGGCAAGAAGGCCAAGTTTGGGGGAGTTTTCTTCAAAAACTCCCCCAAATCAAGAAAAGCTACTTATACGAACTTGGGGATGAATGAGGCATCAACCTCTTATGACATGATTGAAGAGCCGGATGGAGTAGCTAGTGGATGCTTCAATGGTTTCAAGAAGGTTGCATGGGCTAAGAAAGTTAAGAACAAGGAGGATGATGGGGTGACTTGATATTCCCCTCAAGGAAGAACCGTCCGGCATAGGACGTTAAAAATAGCGCTTCTTGGGAGGCAACCCAAAGTTTTATTTCTTTCATGTTTTTATTGCTTTAGTAGTTTTGATAGCTTGGTTTATTTTGTAGGTATGGATGAAGAGTACTATGGATAACACATCTTGGAGAATGAAGAAGAAGCAAAGCCAACTTTGGAGTGGAGGAAGCAAGTGTTGCAATGGTGATCTTTGAAGAAGCATTGGATGTGCAAGGATGGAGGTAACAACTTGTAGCCCCAAACTTAGAATTTATACATAGTAAAATTCTAAGTTTGGGGGAGTTATTTTTCTTTTATTCTTCTACTAGTTGTTACCCTTGCACCGGTACGTCATTCTACTTGTGTCACATTTTGCACCGGTGCACACTTGACTTTCACATGCGTAGATTGTTTAAGTTGGTTTTGATCATATGTTGGGTAGTGGACATTTGGTGAAATGTGAGCATGAATAGTCATTGGAATCCATTGTTGAGTAGTTGTGATGATGTCTATTTGCTTTGAATGTAAGCATGATTGATGTTGGATATAATATCATGATTGTGTTCATATTTGTGATCTTTGATAGCATGGATGCATGATGTGTTGTTGTTTGGGAACATTTGATGAATGTGAGAGTCCTATTGAATAAACCGGTGAGAATTGAGCCTTGAATTGAGCATGTAGTCCGGTTTAGTTCATTTGAGAGTGGACTATGTTATTGCTAGTAATCCTAGAACTTGCCTAAGTTCTTGTTTGAAAGCATGATTGTGTGAGATGATGTGATGTGATATAGGCCATCTTGTTCTAAAAGAGTCACTTAGCCAAAATTTCCCAAAACCGAAGTAATTTTCCGTAGTTAGCCCCTTGAGCTTAATTTCTCATTTTCTTGGCAAACTACAATGTTAACCACTTAGCCTTTTTGAGCCTTTGATTCCTATATCTAGTGGGGGATGAAAGACAAAGTGGAAAACATGTGCTTGAATGATTATCTTTGGTGAAAAGAAAAGTTGGAAAAGTTGAAAGAAGAAAAAGAGAAAGATGAAAAGAAAATCAAGGAAAAAGAAAAGAGGGACAAAGAGCCCCAAAAGCTTGAAAAGAAAAATGGTTCAAAAGATGAGGTGATGAATGCTTGAAAAAGGATGGAAAGAGAAAAGTGAGGATGGAGTTTGTAAAATTTGAAAGTAAAAGTACAAATTGTACAAAAGCAAGCTTTGTCCTCCACTAGAAGAGTCACAAATTCCCAAATTCATCCTACCTTATCCAAAGAGCCAATGTTACATCTTTGATTAAGTCCTATTGATCACATTGATTGACCATTTGAGTGTGTGTAGAAAGTAGAAGTTGGGCAAGCATATGGTGATTGCATAGCATAACTTGGTTGATGAGTGCATTAATATCCTTAATTTGTTTGTGTGTTTGAGAGAAACACTTCATCATGTGAGTAGAGGACTTGAGCATTTGGATTATGTTTCCCATCACAATGTGTTGTGTACTTGTGCATTCTTTGATTTATGAATGTGGATTGCAATAGTGAACCTATGACCTTCATTGAGAAATGCACTTTGAGAAAGAGATATCATTACATCTTACTTTGCATGTGTGATTTGCATTGAATATTCCATTGTGATCATTCCACCCTCATTGCTTTAAGTGCTTAGTTGTTTGAGGACAAACAACGTTTTAAGTTTGGGGGAGTTTGATTCGGGTGGAATTTACACGTTTTAGAGGCACATGTGAAGTGTGTTTTGATGTGGATTTCATTGATTTATACATTGAATATGATTGTTTTAGCCAAAATGAGAGAAAGGTATTGTTTTGTCGATTTTATAGGTAAAACGATGGAATTTGGAGCAAAACACATACCACAAGTGATTGGATCAAGAAGAGGAGTGCACGGTTGGATTCGTCTCGAAAAATGGAGTGGAATAGAAAAAAGAATCGAGTCAATCGGAGGTCGGAAGCTCGAGATACAACAGAACGAAAAATGACATGGCCGGGTAGAAACCACATGGCCGGGTAGAATCCGACCCGGCCGGGTCACTTCAACCCGGGCAAGGGCAGATTATGAGGATGTTCGTATTTAGCCCAGGTGAAACCCACCCGGCCGGGTGGATTCAACCCGGGCAAGGCCAAAGAAGAGGGACTTTCGTGTTTTGGCCGGGTGGCATGCCCGGGTGGGAGCCACCCGGCCGGGTGACATCATTCTCGGGGGTTTTTGGCCATTTTCTCCATTTTTGAGAGACCAACTTGCAATTTTGGCATCCAAAACCTTAAGACACCTTCCCCCAATCCACACATAATTACACACATTTGGAGGTGTTTTGGCCATAACTTCTTCATCTCTTCACCAATTCATGCAAGGGAAGAGGCATTAGCTTGGGAATTTCATTCCCTACCACATTCTAGACTAAGCTTTCCTTTCCTCTCACTTTTTATTGCTTTGATTTTAGTTTTCTTTGTAGTTTGGATATGTATTTGAGTAGCTAAACACTTTGTGGTTCTAAGGCATTGTAAGACCTGGATTGAAGTTTATGAGTAATTTCTTGCTTTAATTGGTGTTTGTCTCTTATTTGCATGTTTAATTATCCATTGTAAAGCATGTTGTTATTGGCCATGATGATTTTCTTAATTCATTGTTAATTGGGGTAAGATCGAGAGATTTATTCCGTTTAATCGTATGCAAGCATGCAACCCGGTATTATTATATTCTCGAGAGAGGATTAATTATCGGAGAGGGACTTGAATGATCTTAGGAGCTATTTTAGGCGGTGTAACGTTTGTGAGGTAGAAATACGAGCCTATGTTACATTGCGCCTTTGGTTAATTAGATCGAGAGATTAATTAATTCTTCTTGTGTGATCACCCTATATGAGACAACCTTAATAGCCATTTAAACGAGATAACATTCATAAACGGACATCTAGGTGCTACAATTGCCTTGGAACCCACCTTCTTTCTTTGAATCTCAATCCGTTTTACGTTTGTTTTATTGATTTGCATGGTATTTGATCGACTTCATATTTACTCTTTAGTTGTTTATTTGTGACACATTGTTAGACAATCTTAGGAGTAATTCAACTTTCAAATTATCGATCACGTCTACTTAGAACTCGACTAGCAAACTACCCTTTTACGCTTAACCTCCTCGTGGGATCGACCTCGTTCTTATCGCGCTACAATAGACGTCGTACACTTGCGGTTGTTTATTTAGTGTTGCATATCACGTGAATCATCCATCACCAGCATCAGCAGCAGCTGGAACTCCATCATCAGCAGCCATCTCTTCAATCACCACATTGGAGTTCAATGGTAGTGGTACTCCCCCTGTTGTAGGTGAAAGCAGATTGGTCCACCTGTCCTTCAGGAACTGGAGCTCATCAATTGTTTCCTGCAAGTGTTGGAGTTGGAGTTTGATGAATTCCTGTGAAAGATACACATTACCAGAAATGTTGATACAGATGTTCTCAACATTTGGGGTTGCATTTCTCTGTCTTGATCTGGATGATTCAGGATGATCTGAAGTTGAGGGTCTGGAAGTTCTCTGTGGACTAGCAGTACCAGGAGCAACTAAAGGCAAATCAATCACTCTGTCCCCAATCAATAAGGCAGGAGCAACAACAAGTAGTGGCACTCTGCCCCTCAAGACATCAGTCTTCTTAGAAGTGAAGCCATGGTGCTTCAAATAGTTTGAAATCAAGACTGGATAGGGCAGATTTCCTTTCCCAGTAGTTTTCCCAGTAAACTTCCTCATATGGTGAAAAATGGTGTGGCCTAGATTGAACTTCTTAAGTATGGAAATCCTATACATAAGAATGACTCGATCTCTGGTAATCTTAGTGGTGTTGGTAGTGGGGATCCAATTGTAAATAATCAACTTATACAGAACATAATTCAAAGAGGTTAAGTGTCTAGCTAACATTTTCCTAGCCCACTTAGTCTTTCTACCTCCTGTGATTGCAGTAATCACAACATCCATATCCGGATCCTCATCCTCATCAACATTAGGGGTGTGCAAGAACTCATTAATAAGTTCAGGAGTGAATGGCACATCCCTCCCCCTAAAATTAACAGTACCATATGATCTAGAACTTCTCCTACCAGTGCTTTTCTTCATACAAACATAGAATTCATATGACCAATTAGTCAGAAAAGCTTCACCAAATGTAACAGCATTCAACAGATTTCTATCCTCTAAGAACTTAATCATTCCCTTACTATCAAAATCAGGCACATTAATTCTTTTCTCAATCAATAGCTTCCCCTTAGAGTAAATTTCTAACCTTTTTTCAACATAGTTAGAGTGATCAGAGATACCTTCACTTTCTTCCTCAGAAGGCAGTTCCTCATCAGGATCAGAATCTCTATCATGTTCAGAGGAGCTTTTGGATGAGCTCTTTGCTTCAGCAGATGAGCTTTTTGCCTCAGAAGATGAGTCTCCACTTCCACCATCATCAGGTTCTGGTGCGGACTCCTTTGCAGCAGCAAATGACTCAGCATTCTTCTTAAGAGATTCTTGCATATCTCTTAGGCAAACATTGGAATCAAAATCAGAGTCTGATTCAGCAGGTTCTTCTTCAGGGATATCTTGGCTTTCCCTTTTCCTTTAGGATCAGCAGCAATCTTCTTCTCAATTGGTTTCTCAACAGCAACTTTCTTTGGTTTCTTTGCAGCAACAGTGGCAACTTCAGTCTCTTCATCAGAATCAGTGAACACTTGAATGGGTTCACTAGCATCAGCTCCGACTTTCTTCTTCTTCCTCATAGATTCAGAGTAATCTACTCGGGTAAAGACACGGTTTGACCTCCTCCTTTGAACAGGGCTTCTCTGTCGTTTCCCTTTTTGCACCATTTTCTTAAGAGGAACAGGGGCAGACTCATCAGAGGGTGAGAGAGAGGAGTTTGTACCATCATCAGAAGCTTCGGCATCCTCCATTTCGACATCCTCAGAATTGGATGCATCAGCACTAGCTTCTCCTTCAGCAACGGTTTCCACATTCTGTTCTGGTTCAGCAGGCTCAGTAGGGTTTGAAGAATTGGGGGTTTTTGCAGCAGCAGCCATTTGGGTAGTTTGTTCGGCCAAATAGCTTGAGATATCCACAGTGATATCTCCGAACGTCATCACAGGTAGATGACCAGTAGCCCGAAGAGTGTTGGATACCTCTTTAACAACCCTAGTGAATTCTTCAACGGTTGAGTCTTGTGGGATGTGGGTAGTTGGTGGAGTAGTTTGTGGAATAGGAGTGGTTGTTGTTGGGGTTGCAGAGACATTGGTGTCGGCATTTGAGGAATTTGACTGTTGTGAGGCCATTGAAGCAAGAAGATCGAGAGAGTTTTGGGCGTTTTGATCGGAAGATTCAGGAGTAGAGTGAGAGTGTGATTGAGGGTGGTTTCTAGCCATTAGGAAGAATCGGTTGGATTTCCAAGGTAGGTTTGAGAGTTTATGCAGTAAAATTGAGAAATACACGGCCAAAAAACAATTTCTGCAAATGAAGTACTTAACACAACTCGACAAGGACAATTAGCAACATTAATCACAGTTAATTGAGTTTTATAGAGAGAATGTGTGTAGTTGGAGGTTAACACGATTAATTCCAGAAATAATTTGATAGTGCTCCGCATTTAAGGATTAACAACATCTACAACTTTGAAAGGTTTTCATGGTCGTAGAGAATTGGTTGCAAAGAATGAGTGAAATGTTTCCAGTATAGTGGGAAACTCACTTTTAGCTCGCATAGGATAGATCCAGGAGAAGCGAGAAAAATCATTCAGAAACACAGCATAGTAACGATAACCGTCAGCGGTCACAACAGGAGCAGGACCCCATAAATCACAATGCACTAAATCAAGAACTAAGACAACTCGCTTTTCATTAACAGTAAAAGATAAACGCTTGCTCTTGGCCAATTGACAAGAGGAGCAAACACCAGGATTCGGTAATAAAGATGTAACAGAAATAACACCTAGTCTATGTAAATTTTTCAAAGTCTCAAACGGGACATGCCCCAAACGTATGTGTCATAAATTAAATGAGGCCTTCGACACGGTGGAACGAATAGCCGCGGTAAAAGCTGGAAGGGAGGAATCCAACACATACAGACCATTTTCACATCTGCCCAGAGAGACCACCTCCTTGGTGTTCCTCTTCTGAACAGTAAAATGACTTGTCAGAGAAAACCACATCAACATGCAAATCAGACGTTAACTTGCTAATAGATAATAGATTCTTCGTGATGTCGGGCACAACAAGCACATCATGAAGTTGCATATTATGAGAAATGAATCGAGAGCTAATATGCGAAATAGGTAAAGTAGAACCATTACCAACTATTACTGAACCTGTTGGTCCCTGAACGAGTAGTGAATGGGATTAAAGTCTAGAGGGGAGGGGTGAATAGACTTTAAAACTTTTTCAAACAGAGTTGAGAACCTCTTCTGATTGCTATGTCAACTGGACTGCAAGTCTGCTGGTCCAGATGACTATAGTGATCTGACTGAAGAGGTTATATGCGGAAATATGGTGGCCCTGGTTTAGACTCGTTCTTTTAACTTGTTTTACTTATTGAAACTACTCAGCTGATGCTGGTTTGAAAGTTATGGCCTTGTTTTGAAGAGTGTTGAAATCACAGTATGCACTATATAATAATGAATGTACAAGCAGAAATGTAAAGTGCAGAAAGTAAATAACACCGGATTTATAGTGGTTCGGATATACGATCCTACGTCCACTCTCACGTCCTAACGTGATGTTTAATCCCTTTAATTTCCACAAATTACAAGGGTCTTGACCTTTATAGTCCCAAGGTTAGGACTTTGAGATCTGAGCCGTCCTAACAGCTACGGTCTCCACAAGTGATTGTAAGCACTTGGACTTTTGGGGGTTTCAAAAACTTTAACCTTTCGGTGAGGGTTTGGGGTTTTTGAGATGTATCCAACTAATGGTTCAAGCTTATAATTTGCTTAACCACTATGCCTAAAACAATTGATATACAATATGAACAGGTTTCAGGTTCTTAGGGGTTGGATAGGAAGCACTTAAGAGCTATGGATAATCTAATGAATTTCTGGCTCTTGGAGAACTCTTAGAACAATGTGGCTTTTTGCTTGATTGCTTGCTTAGCTTGTGAATTCTCTCTTGTTGCTTCTCTTTAGTGATTCCTCATCCTCTTGTATTTATAATGGAGATTGGGTGCAACTAGCCGTTGGAGTTGACTAGCCGTTTGAGCAATCTTCCCATAATAGCTTGATTCCTTGATTCCAGCTGCTTGATTGCTTCAATCCTGGGATCATGTCAATCTTCTAAATAAGGTATGTCTTCGTTTGAATTGCAAGATGACTTGGGAATCAGTCGAGTCCTCATAAGAACACATAGTCTTCTGATCTGTACTTCTAGTCTTCTGACTACTCTTCTGGCCTTAGGTCTTCTGTCTTCTGATATCAGACGAGTGCTACTCTTCTGATCTGGAAATTCTTTGTACTGCTTTAGGCCATCTTCAATCTGGGACTCCATCAGATAAGTAGGTATACAAGCACCTTAACATATCTGGTCTTCAAGGATCTTCTAGTCTTCATGTCTTCTACTCTTCTCATCTTGAGGATAGGTATGTAAGCCAGGACTGTGCTGATCAGCTGCTATCAATACAGTTGATCACACAAGACTAGTCTAAGCTGTTCTATACAAGTCAGCTGATCCTATTACATTTATAAACTCTAAGTGTTTTGGCCATCAAAACTATTCTAACATCAAGTGGGGCTTAGGGTGAATTTATATCCCAACAATTCCCCCTTTTTGATGAAGCCAAAACTATACTTGATAAGTGCTCTTAATGAAATAAGATAAGAGTTTATAACATGTTAAAATGAAGTATCTGATGAAGACAATGAGAGTTTGTCTTGTGAGCATAAAGGACTATAACTTGAATATATATAAAGCTTTTACAGATTACAAGTAATAGTTTCTTTAAACTTCTAAAGGTAGTCTTTATCAGGTCTTCTGATCTTCAAATGCGGTAGGCAAGGTACAGACGGGCTCTAACTTCTTCCATGTGTTGTACGTCTGTAACATTCTCTTCTTCATAGATCTTGTACAGAATCCTTTTGATTTCTATCATGTTTACTCTTCCTGAATCCAAAAGGGGTGCATCCCATTTGGGTTCTTCAGGAGATAAGATTCTGCAGTTGTCAAGTCCTTTGGCTGTCTTGACAATTTCTTCCCAGAACACTGTATCTTCAATGTTCATGAACTGATCGAACTGGAAGAATTCTTCTTCATAAGTTGGAAGAGGGCCAAATTTTCTTACTATGTGGTGTTGAATTTGCCACTTCTTCTTTAGGGGATACCATCTTGGTAGCTCATCTGGAAGGGCTAAGTAATCCACATAATTGCTATTAAACACCAGGACACTGTCTTCTTTTGCTCTTTCCTTCATTGTTTTCCTGAGTTTGGCAATTCTTCTTTCAAATTTGGCTTTGACTGCCTTCGCATCATTCAGCTTCTTTTGCTTAAGCTCTTGAGCTTCAAGCAACTTCTTTTTCTTCACCTCTAGAGCCTCTTTCTCTTCTGTAGTAGGCTGTGCTGGAGTTGATTTCTTGCTGGTCTGAGCAGTCTGAGCTTGCTCCTCTGCCTTTCTTTTCCTTGTCATTCTCTTTTCAGGGGCTTGTTCTTCAGGAGCAGTGATCTGAAGAGTCTTGGCAGGAGCTTGAGTGGTTGCTTGAGTGTCTTCTTGAGAGTCTTCTTGAGCAATTTCTTTGCCTTTGCCTTTTTCTTGCCTGTTCTTGATTTTGCTCTTTAAACTACTCAAGGTCTCATTCAGCTCATCTTGAGATACTACCATTACAGCTTGTTGTGCAGTAGATTTCTCAAGAGCTCTTATCAACATATCTTCCCCCTTTTTGGCTTCAGCAAGTGCCGCCGCAAAAGGCTTCATGGCATTCAAGATTTCCACATTCAGAGTCTGTTTCAGTGCCATGGCATTGACCTTGTTGACAGCAGTAATATGAGATATACTGTGTTCCATGATATGAGAAAGAGAATTGGTGGAGGAGGCAGCTTCGAGTTTTTCTGCAAGTGCTTCCATCTTGGCTGCTGTCTCCTTCAGCTGAGTCTGCAGTTTCTCATTCTCCTCTGCAGCTGTCTTAAGAAGAGCTTGTCCTTCAGTGGCTCTTGCTTCAGCATCCTCTATTCTCGTCTTGTAAGTGGTCTCCATGCGGTGCATCTCATCAGTGTAAAGATCAGCAAACTTTTTGGAGGTGTCAGCTGACATCTTATGATAGGTGCTTAAGTATTCTCCTATCTGCTGATGAAGTGCTTCACCAAACTTGTCTTCAATGTCAATAATTTGGTCATGAAGGCGAGTCTTCTGTTCCCTTGCAGCTTTCTCAACATATCTTCCTAGCTGCATGCCTAAACCTTTCTCGAAGTGCAAGTCTATTGCAGCTTTGACCTGGGAGCAGATGTCTGCTGTATGGTCAACAGAAGGGATAGAAGAGGAGGGTGTACCTTGAGGCTGTGTATGAACAATTATGGCTTTGCCTCTTTCTTCGGCGGATAGATACTCCTCATTGAGAAAACAGGTAGTGGCCTTCTTCAGATGAGTCAGTATACATCTGTCTGGATCCTCTTGATTGGCAATGAAGTGAGTCAGTTCGTCTGATACCACATGTTGGTCCCTGAAGTGAGCTGGCATTCTGACTACTTCTCTTGCAATCTCTTCTTTGTCAGCTGGAGCAGCTGAGTCTTCCACTAATGCTGGTGCAGCTGATTCCTTCATCTTTGCTTGTTCAGCTGTCTGCTGATCCGATGAGCCTACTGGGATAGGGACATCAGCAGTGGAGACTCCTAGAATCCGGTTGCATACTGCAGTTAGTGCCTCATCTGATAGCAGTGGAGCAAAGGATCGAACTTGAGCAACTTCCTTTTGCTCCATCTCCCAGTCGAGGAAGTTTTCCTTTCCTCCCATTCCTTCCATGACCTCAAGAAGGTCATCCACATCATCTCTTCTGAGCTCAATCCAAGTGCATATCCTAAGCACTTGTTCAAACTGGATTGAATTCTCATCAACTCCAGGGACAGTGGACTTGAGCAGGTTGGCTATCTTCATCCTCATTATCTTCTCTGTTGTACACATGGGGTAGTGCACCATTCTGAATTGAGGTTGAGAGGGGCCAGCTTCATCCATGGCTGCTGTTGCTAAGTCTTCTGGAGCAGATGGAGCAGAGAGGATAGGAGATTGGGTAGTTTCCTCTGCTGTGTGAGTATCAGCAGGGATATGGGAAGTGATATGTTCTTCAGTGGTTTGTTCATCAGCAGGGTTTTGAGTCTGCTGGTCTGGTTCAGTTTCTACTTGAAGATTGGTAGATGGTTGAGCTTGATGATCTTGGGCATCTGCTGTTTGAATATCAGCAAGAATTGAGTATATCATCTGAGTTTGATCATCTGCAGGATGTGTGGGGGTGGTTTGAGGTTGGCTGTCTGCTGTTTGAACATCAGCAGGGTTAGGCTGGGCTTGTTCCTCTGCTGTGTGAGTATCAGCAGGGATTTGGCTATCAGTGTTTAGGGGCTCAGATGGGTTGGACTCATCAGAAGGGTTGAAGGAAGAAATAGGGGCTAAGCTCATTGGAGTAGGAAGCCTGGATTTCTTGCCTTTCTTTGTGAAAGAAGAATTGTTCTTCTTTCTCTTCTGACCCTTTGATAGCTTAGAAGGTGTGAAAGAGAGAGAAGGATTAGAAGTACCTGCCTTTTTCAAGGGAGAGGCAGTGGGGGTGACATCTGAATCAGATGGAGAGATGAGCCCTGATCTGATCAGATATCTTCGTTGTGCTAAGGTCTGATAATCATCATCATCCTCAGCAGCCTTCTTTTGAGCCTCTTCTTTGGATGGCTCCTCTTCTTCTTCTGCAGCAGAGTCATGAGTAGACTCTTCTGCCTCTTCAACTGCATCTTTGGATGATGCTTCAGCTAACAGCTTCTTCCTCTCTTCTTTCAACCTTGCTGCCTCAGCAAGAGCTTCCTTCCTTAAATAATACTTGGAGATGTGGAAGGGCTTGTGAGGTCCCATCTTGTATTTTCTTGGGAGTACTTCTGGAAGGATGATACTCAGCTTATTGACAAAGCTGACAGTAGAGGTCACCTTCCATTCTTTTGATTGAAGGTCCAAAGTCACCTTCTTGGCTTCAAGAGCAATTCTGTCCAGGAAAAGCCCTTGCCAGTCCCCATCAATCTGATCCCAGATTGCAGCCATAACTCTAACCTTTAGAGTAGTAACAGCATCATGACTGAATGTGTTACCTAGCAACATCTTGCCTGCTATATCCATTAGGGTTTGGAACTTAGGTTCTAGTTGGGATTTCTTGAGTCCAGAGGCATTAGCAGCCTTGACTCTCCCATCAGTGAACATCTCCATGTACTCTTTCTCCTTACCCATAATATAGTTGGAGATATTGATCTTCCCCCTTGGTAAACCGAAAAGTTCCTGAAGGATTTCTCTTGATACCTTGACCCTGTGTCCACCCATGACACTTTCCACATAAGATCCCTTCATCACAGCGTTTGCATAGAAAGCCAGCACATCTTGTTCATAAACATTGGTGGGTGCTGCTTCCATGAATCTTGAAGGTTGAGGTTGATGCAACGGAGAAGGATTTCCTTGTTTGCAGCTGTGTGTTTGCCTTTGAAAAACAGAGCATTCTCAGTGAACATCTTCCCTTCCTTGGACCACTTTGCAGCATCCAAGGTGCCAGTGCTCTTGGTCTTCTCGTCGTAAATCTCAATGATTGCCATAGTAATGTCTGAGTGTTAGGTTTTGAGAGCTTGAAAGAAATTTGCAAGACGAGAGAGAGAGTATTGAGAGAAAAAAATGTATTGTGAGCGAAAGGGTTAGGGAGAGGTTTAAGGGTGTGTATATATACTCCAACAAATCTTGATCTAACGGTCAGATTTGGATTTAATTGTGGAGTAGAGCCCAAGATTTTCCTTCTCTGATTTTGGGCCTTTTCTTTAAATTTGCCGGCTGAATTTGCCATGTGGCAACAGTTGATTTGCTGGCAATTTGGTATTTGAGTATTAATGACATCATTACCAAAAATAGCCGTTGTGACTAATTTTGTGGCAAGAATTGATCATCAAGGCCGTTTTTTATAAGAGAATTGCATTCCTTATATAGGCCAATTTGTTTAATTACATTCAGGAGTAATCTAGAATGAATTACATGATCAAAGCTAGTCATTATACTCTAATTTGAGGTGATTTGATCAGCAGAGTGAAGTCTTCTGTTTTCCTGAAAAGGTCTGCTGATTTCTCTTTGAAGTCTTCTGGTCAGCTGAGTAGGTCTTCTGATCAGCTGAGTAGAGGATTGAGATTTGCTGAGTAAATCTTCTGGATTTTGAAGGTTCAACCTGTCTTGGTGGATCCTTCGTCGTTGCTGTGATGATACAACCTGGATGATGAATCTTCCAGCTTTATTGTGAGTGGTGATCCAACCTGGTTTGATGGATCCTTGCTGTGATGATCCAACCTGTATGATGGATCTTTCAGCTCTATGATCTTCCAGCTCTATCGTCCATCTCATCTGATGTTCCTCATCATCAGATGGGTTGAAGCATCTAATGTGTCCTTTTTGAGTTTCTTCGCTTCTCTGGTAGGAGAAGGAAGATTGGAAGAGGCTTCAATGGAGTCGAAGAGGGGGCCGTGGACTCAGCCTTCATGTTCTGTTTAGACACAGTAGCCTTGTCCTCTGCATCTCTTCCTCCTTTAGCTTTCAACAAGGACGTCTCTTCTTCCTTTAGCTTTCACAGGCATACTCATGTTGAGTAGGCCAAATATGTTGATCTGCATCATCTTCATCTTCTGGACAAATCTTCATCTCCTTCACCCAAGACCTTGGTTGAAGGATGATCTCCATTCCATCTCTTCTTTCGAATATCTCCATACCTGAAACAAAGATAATAGTTAGTGATTTATGTTCTTAGGTGTTCTCATAACTTCCTCCTTTTATAGGGGTAGAAATGAGGTAGTGGAGTGAAAGATGACAAAACTATAGAGTTGATAGGTCTGAATTTCTGAAAAGTTACTTCTTAAGATCAACAATGAGATTCTTGATCTAAGGGTTCACATTTAAAGATATTCAGACTTTATCTTATGGAATGCAGAAATTATAAATTTTTGAACAAGATTTATTTGACATCCGTACAGTGCATGCATACTGTTGAGTCGGTGAGGATGGTGTATTAATCCAACCAAGTATAACTCAATCGTATACTGTATGTATGTATATAAATAAAGTATTTTATGAAGAATAGTTTATTATTATACATAGTATACATTGCTTAAAGTAAAGAAATCAGATAACTTTGTTCAAGTCTGCTGTATATATATATATATGTGGTATGCAGTGCAGATTTTAGAGTATTTCATCAAGGATTCTTAAGGTATCATTGATTCCCCCTTGATTAAATGACTCTAAGTTTTCCCTCAGCTTTATTTGTCTTCATTGGGAAAGAACTTACCTGAAGATGAGGGTGTCTATTCACCTCATCTGATCCTCCTAGTCTGCTGCACTTGGATTAGCTGAGGTTTTCAGCTGATCTTTCCTTCTTCATGTGCTTGGGTCCAGGAGTCCTAAGCTGTAACATAGGGTCTTGAACCTTTCTTCAGCTAGGGGCTTAGTCAAGATGTCTGCTCTTTGGATATCTGTGTGAATTTTCTCCATCTTGATGTCCTTCTTTTCAAGGTGATCTCTTATGAAGTGGTGTCGAATGTCGACATGCTTGCACCTTGTGTGGAGGACTGGGTTTTGGGTGATGGCAATGGCGCTGCTGCTATCACAATAAATAGGGACTTCTCTTGCCTCTACATTGTAATCCTTGAGTTGTTGAACTAGCCAGAGCAGCTGACTACAACAACTACCAGCTGCCATATATTCTGCTTCAGTGGTGGAGGTTGCAACTGAGGTTTGCTTCTTAGAGAACCATGATATCAGCTTGTTGCCTAGAAATTGACAGGTTCCAGATGTGGATTTCCTATCAATTCTGCATCCTCCATAGTCTGAGTCAGAATAGCCACTCAATTCTAGATTGTCATCTGCAGGGTACCATAGTCCTAGGTTGACTGTTCCTTTTAGGTACTTGAGAATCTTCCTTGCTGCTTCTAGATGACTTTGCTTTGGGTTTGCTTGAAACCTAGCACATACTCCTACAACAAATGTTATGTCTGGTCTGCTAGCTGTAAGATATAGTAGAGATCCAATCAGTGCTCTATATTCAGCTTGATCAACTGCCTTTCCAGACTCATCTGGTTCCATTTTGAAAGATGTCATCATTGGAATCCTTGCAGTCTTGCTTTGTAGAGCTTTGAATCTTTCTAGTAGATTCTTGGTATACTTGGACTGGTTGATGAAGATACCTTCTGGACTCTGCTTGACTTGAAGTCCTAGGAAGTAATTCATCTCACCCATCATGCTCATTTCAAACTTTCCTTGCATAAGTTCAGAGAACTTTTTGCACATCTCTTGATTGGGTGATCCAAATATAATGTCATCTACATATATTTGTACCATTAGAATGTCTTCTCCTTCTTGTGTTCTGAAAAGAGTTCTATCAACTTTGCCTTTTGTATATCCATTGTCAAGTAGGAATTGTGACAATGTGTCATACCAAGCTCTAGGGGCTTGTTTTAGACCATAGAGAGCCTTCTTCAGTCGATATACTTGATCACCTTTTTCAAATCCTGGAGGCTGCTCTACATATACTTCTTCTACCAGAATACCATTTAGGAAAGCACTCTTGACGTCCATTTGATATACCTTGAAGCCCATATATGATGCATAAGCTAGAAACAGTCGAATGGCTTCTAATCTGGCTACTGGAGCAAAAGTTTCATCATAGTCAATCCCTTCAGATTGTGAATATCCTTTTGCAACTAGCCTTGCCTTATTTCTAGTTATCACATCATTTTCGTCCTTCTTGTTCTTGAATACCCACTTTGTTCCTACTACATTGTGGTTTTCAGGACGATCTACCAATTCCCAGACTTCATTTCTTTCGAATTGGTTTAGTTCTTCTTGCATAGCAGTGATCCAATTGCTATCTGTCATTGCTTCTTCTATGTCAGCTGGTTCAATGCTGGACAGGAAAGCACACCAGCAGAACATAGATGATTGGGAATTCTGAATCAGTTGTCTTCTGGTCTTGACACCTGATTCTGCTCCTCCTAAGATGAGGTTTGATGGATGGTTGTTCCTCCATGTACGCCTCACTGGAGTATCTGCATTGGATGAGTTTGGATCCTCATCTGATCTAGTGCCATCAGGAGAGTTGACTTGATTAGGTCGATCATCATCTGTATCTTGAGTGTCAAAGAGATCATTCCCCCTGGCATTTGGGATTGGTGCATCTTGATTCTGGTCAGCTTGTCCTGCTTGAGTTTGAGATCTAGTGACAGGTCTATGAGGCTTGTCTTCCTCTGGTTCTTCAGGGAAAGGTTCATTGACTTCAATGAACTCATCTGGTTTGGACTTGATCACTAGATGTCTCATCTGATCTGCAGCTGAGTTTGTTTCTACTGCATTCTTTTCACAAGATTCATCAAAAACAACATGAGGTGTTTCTTCCACAAGAAGGGTTCGTTTGTTGAGTACTCTAAATGCTTTGCTAGTTGAGGAGTATCCTAAAAATATCCCCTCATCTGCTTTGGCATCAAAAGCATTCAACTTACTCTTCCCATTGTTGTGAATGAAACACTTACAACCAAATATATGAAAGTAAGATACTCTAGGTTTTCTTCCTTTCCACAGTTCATATGGGGTTTTCTCATGTATTTTATGAATACCTGACCTGTTTTGAGTGTGACAAGCTGTGTTGATGGCTTCTGCCCACAGCTTCTTGGGAGTGGAGAATTCAGCAAGGAGTGTTCTGGCAGCTTCTTTGAGTGTTCTGACTCTTCTTTCAGCTACACCATTCTGTTGTGGTGTTCTTGCTGCACTTGTCTCATGCTGAATACCATTAGAAGTACAATAGGCAATTATATAAGAGTTAATGAATTCAGTGCCTTTGTCACTTCTAATTTTCACGATTGGTTCTCCTTTCTCTACTTGGATCCTCTTTAATAGTTCAGGGAGCTTCTGCTGTGTTTCACTCTTCTTGTATAGGAAGATAACCCAAGTAAACTTGGAATAATCATCTACAACAATAAGAGTGTACTTCCTCCCTGTTAAAGTGGTTGGAGTGATTGGTCCAAAGAGATCCATGTGAAGCAATTCAAGAACTCTGCTGGTTGATGCTGTCTTCTTGGTCTTGAAGGAGACCTTTGTTTGCTTTCCTTGTTGACATGCATCACAAACCTGATCTTTACAGTAGAGTTCATTAGGCAGACCATCAACTAAGGATTCCCTTGCTAACTTGTTCATAGTCTTAAAGTTCAGATGGCTAAGACGTTTGTGCCATAGCCAGCTGACATCTTTAGGGCTCTTCACAAGCAGGCATGTATCCTTAGGACAGCTGTTCCAATTTGCAAGATACATACTTCCCTTTCTAGATCCTGTTAGAAGGTTTTGTTTTGTTCTCTTATCACTTATGAGACACTCATCTTTAGAGAATTTGACTGAGTAACCAGTGTCACAAAAGTGAGAAACAGATAATAGATTAAACTTAAGACCTTCTACATATGATACATCATGTACCTCAATGTCACCATTTTTAAGGGTGCCATATCCTTTTGTGCTACCGTGCGCGTTATCACCAAAGAAGACTTTTGGACCTTTCTTCTCTATGTAGTTGGTCAGCAGGGCTTTGGTTCCTGTCATGTGAGTTGAGCATCCACTATCTATGTACCATGTTTCTCCTGCTAGACCTTCTCTTCTGTATAGGTCCCTCCTTTCCTGCAAGGAAGTTAAGTCTTAGGTACCCATTTTTTTCTTGGGTCCTTGGGTGTTAGTACTACCCTTGGGAACCCATGTATACATTGGTCTTTTGAATAACCTTGAACACTTGAGTTGTTTCCCTCGGGCATCACAGAACCAAATCTTACCAGTCAGCACCTTGGACTGATCTGATTTGTTCTTTGTGTCAGCTAAGTAATAGTCAGATGGTTTCCCTTTATAGGAGTGTACATATAAGATCTTTTGACTAGTTACATTCGGCCTGGGTGCATTAGCTGGTCGATGCACACGATTATATGGACCATACTCTTCTGTTCTCACAATATCATAAGAGATAGGGGGTGCAAAGAGAACAAATTTGTTTGAAGAAGTCTTCTTCTTCTTGGCTGGAGCAGCATACAGCTGAGACTGTCTCAGTCGAGATGGTCTAGGCTGTTTGCTGTTCCTCTGTACAGGCTTGGGGTTAGCTTTCCCTTTACCATTTTTGGTTTTGGGATAGTTGGCCTTAGCTGGTACAGGTGCCTTTTGGTTCATATTAGGTTCATTGTGTTTAGAACACTCACCCTTTTCATGTGTCTGAGTAGTGCACTTTTTAGGTGTACTACCCCCAGCTGGAGAGGATGTAGATGGGTTGAGTTCATATCCAAAACCCATCTTATTGCCATTTGATCTATAATATTCAGAGATACTTTCAATAGTAGTCGAAGCTTTATTGAACTCTGATATCTTTTGATTTAGGCATTCCTTCTCCTTTTCTAAGAGCTTGTGTGCCTGGAAGAGATCATCAAACTTGGATTGTAGTGAATGAAATTCCTTAGTTTCCAAAGCCTGAGTTTCTAACATCCCCTCATACAACTGAGTTATTGTGGCATTTTCTTCCCTAAGGAGTTCCACTTCTCTGGTCAGTCTTTCATTCATCGTGACCAACTCAGGGGTGTTGTCAAACTTAGTCTTTGTCAACTTTGCAATTTCTTTCCTTAGACCCTTGTTCTCCTCTTCCACTTCTATGAAAGCTCTAGTGGCAATATCTAGATCACCTTTTACCTTTCTTAAAGATTGGTAATAGGTGTCTTCTGATTCGCCTTCAGATGAGTCTATGTCATCTGATTGTGAAAAAATAGGTGAATGGAAAATAGTAGCATAGGAATTTACCTCATTTTCACCAATGGCCATCATAGCTAGGTCGTCTGAATCATCTGAGAAGATTTGATAGTCTGGTGATGTAGGGAGTTCATCACTTTGATATTCAGATTCTTCAGTCACCATAGCTTTCTTGTCTGAAGTTCTTCTTGGCCTTCTTTCTTCTTTGTCATCCAACTCTAGCTCAGGACATTCATAGACATAGTGTCCTGGTTTGCGACAGTTGAAGCATGATCCATGTTTCTGATTTGAGTTGCTTTTCCTTGGAGGAGTGGCATCTCTTCTTCTGGATCCTCGGCTGTCAGATGACTCCACATCCTTTCTAGGATGTCTTTCTGGTGTTCTATCTCTGAAGCCTCTAGAGGGTGAACTTGCTCTTTTATCTTTGAAATTTCTATAGAATCTTCTATATTTGCTGTTTTGAGTGTTCAACCTTTCAAATCTCTTGATCATAAGAGCCATTTGCTCCTTCAGACTCATGTCTGATCCTTCAAAATCTTCTGTTTTCAGAGAGGTCTTGCCAGATGAGGTGCTTGCAGCTTTTGTATTGGCTGCCTTGAAGGCTACAGTCTTGGAGGTAGATGGGGTTGCAGTTGGCTCATCACTTCCTGAGTTCTCTTCTCTTTCCAGATCATATTCATGGGCTTTTAGGTTCTGAAATAGAGTTTGAGCAGACCACTTCTTGATATCTTGAGTATCCTTGATGATGGTCTTCTTGAGTCTCCATTTCTTGGTTAGAGAATCTAAGATCTTTAGATTTTTCTCTCTATTTGTGTACTTCTTGCCCAGAGATTCTATCTCATTGATGATCTTGGTAAATCTATTATCTAGTTGATCAATAGACTCTTCTGGTTGCATCTTGAAGTGTTCGAACTTCTTGACTGCTGTAGACAACTTGGATTCTTTGATCAGCTCAGTTCCTTCACAAAGAAGTGCCAATGCCTCCCACATCTCTCTGGCTGACTCACAATGGATTACCTTTGCAATGTACTCATTTGGAAGAGTTTGCATTATGTAATCTTGAGCAATGCTATCAAGGTTTGATTGCTTCATCTCTTCTAGTGTGAGATCCTTCATGGGCTTGGGAACCAGTTCTCCAACTGGGACTTCTGGATCACCATTTGCAGTGTTGACTGTCATGATGGTGATTGGGCCTTCAGTGATTACAGACCACATCTTGTAGTGGACAGATGTGAGATTCTTCCTCATCCTGATCTTCCAGTAGTCATAATCCTCAACTGAAAACTTAGGCAACTTTCGCATGTTAGCACTCATGCTGTATGAGTTTTCAAAAACAAGTTTTTTTTTTTTTTAAAAGATCTGTTCAAGAGGACTACAGAAAGACTCCCTCAAGTCTTCTGATAATCTAGAGACAGTAGTCCGTTAGAACCACTGCTCTGATACCACTTGTTGGTCCCTGAACGAGTAGTGAATGGGATTAAAGTCTAGAGGGGAGGGGTGAATAGACTTTAAAACTTTTTCAAACAGAGTTGAGAACCTCTTCTGATTGCTATGTCAACTGGACTGCAAGTCTGCTGGTCCAGATGACTATAGTGATCTGACTGAAGAGGTTATATGCGGAAATATGGTGGCCCTGGTTTAGACTCGTTCTTTTAACTTGTTTTACTTATTGAAACTACTCAGCTGATGCTGGTTTGAAAGTTATGGCCTTGTTTTGAAGAGTGTTGAAATCACAGTATGCACTATATAATAATGAATGTACAAGCAGAAATGTAAAGTGCAGAAAGTAAATAACACCGGATTTATAGTGGTTCGGATATACGATCCTACGTCCACTCTCACGTCCTAACGTGATGTTTAATCCCTTTAATTTCCACAAATTACAAGGGTCTTGACCTTTATAGTCCCAAGGTTAGGACTTTGAGATCTGAGCCGTCCTAACAGCTACGGTCTCCACAAGTGATTGTAAGCACTTGGACTTTTGGGGGTTTCAAAAACTTTAACCTTTCGGTGAGGGTTTGGGGTTTTTGAGATGTATCCAACTAATGGTTCAAGCTTATAATTTGCTTAACCACTATGCCTAAAACAATTGATATACAATATGAACAGGTTTCAGGTTCTTAGGGGTTGGATAGGAAGCACTTAAGAGCTATGGATAATCTAATGAATTTCTGGCTCTTGGAGAACTCTTAGAACAATGTGGCTTTTTGCTTGATTGCTTGCTTAGCTTGTGAATTCTCTCTTGTTGCTTCTCTTTAGTGATTCCTCATCCTCTTGTATTTATAATGGAGATTGGGTGCAACTAGCCGTTGGAGTTGACTAGCCGTTTGAGCAATCTTCCCATAATAGCTTGATTCCTTGATTCCAGCTGCTTGATTGCTTCAATCCTGGGATCATGTCAATCTTCTAAATAAGGTATGTCTTCGTTTGAATTGAAAGATGACTTGGGAATCAGTCGAGTCCTCATAAGAACACATAGTCTTCTGATCTGTACTTCTAGTCTTCTGACTACTCTTCTGGCCTTAGGTCTTCTGTCTTCTGATATCAGACGAGTGCTACTCTTCTGATCTGGAAATTCTTTGTACTGCTTTAGGCCATCTTCAATCTGGGACTCCATCAGATAAGTAGGTATACAAGCACCTTAACATATCTGGTCTTCAAGGATCTTCTAGTCTTCATGTCTTCTACTCTTCTCATCTTGAGGATAGGCATGTAAGCCAGGACTGTGCTGATCAGCTGCTATCAATACAGTTGATCACACAAGACTAGTCTAAGCTGTTCTATACAAGTCAGCTGATCCTATTACATTTATAAACTCTAAGTGTTTTGGCCATCAAAACTATTCTAACATCAAGTGGGGCTTAGGGTGAATTTATATCCCAACAGAACCATTACCAGAGTATGGCGAGCAGGAGTCCAGATCTGTAGGACGAGACGTCATGTGAGCAGAGGCCCCGGAGTCGATGTACCAGTCAGAAGTGGGGGGCGGAGTGAGCGAGCAAGTAGAGTGAAAAGCTTGCGCAAGGTGAGCAGCATACTGGTTGGCAGGGCGAGCAGATGAGTGATTAAGGGACGACGAGGGTGGATCGTGTTGGTGAGCATAACGACCCGGACACTTGTCAGCGTAGTGCTCGCCCCTGCAAATTTGACAACGAGGTACATATGGCCTGCGATCTCCACGACCACTACCATGGCGACCACCCCTGGAAGAAGAAGAGCCCCGATGAGAAAACTGGCCGCGAGGCTGCGATGATTGACGAGGACGATCATGGGCGACAAAGGCAGCAGGTGGTGGTACAGGTTCAGGAGGCTTGTTCATAATTTCAAAAGCGATCGCGTGATGGAGGAGATCACAGAATGTGGGGACCGAAGGGAGAGCCATACAGGTGTCGGAGTAACCGCCAAAGTAGGGGCCCAAACCTCGAAGAAACCAGTGGGACTTGTCCGAGTTATCAACGGGCTTGCCGATGGCGGAGAGTTGGTCACAAAGAAGCTTAAATTTACGACCATATTCAGCAACGGACATGTCATTGCGCTTGAGGATCGAAATCGTCATAATATTTAATCTTCATCCTTTGTATTTTTGCACTTTTTCTTATTATATATGTTTGATGCGTTAAAAAAATTATTGTTCATTGTTTCTACGGGGCAATTAGTTAATGGCTGAAAAAAAAATTAAGTAGATTGCTTTTTGTTACATATATTGAGAGGATAGAAGAAGGATTTTTTGTTACATTGGGAGGATAGAAGAAGGAAATTCACTTTCCATTTTACTTTAAACTCCACCAAATCCACTTTACACCCCACTTAAAACACTCCACATTGATCTTATATCAACCACCGAATCTCATTTTTTTTAAAATTGCAACTCATATACAACTCGAATCAATGATCTTTACATAAATAAAAGAGAGTTTATACCATTAATCCATATTAATTTTTGTTAAATTATTTGTAAAATATACATATTTAACTATATATGTAATACTGGAAAGCTCCTTCTGAATTCTCCCCCTACAGGATACAACCACATTATTAGCATGAGGTAGACCAGTAAATAACTCTCGACGATTCATAGTAGACCAGTAATTAATTAATAATAAAGGAATATATAATTATCATTTAACCCTTAAACTATTGGCTCGGGTATAATTTTGACCCTGAAATATCTTATCTCTCAATCGAACACTCCTTTTAAACACTATTAGATCATGTAGTAAAACACCTGTGCAATTTTTACTAGACAAACAACTCTCCTTTATTAGTTGAGACACATATTTGTTAAGTTTATTAATTGTTTGATTTAAATCTTTAAGTGAGATAGTAGCAAAACATTACCATTGACTGATATAAGATTGTGTTGTAGGTGCTTTTGTGTGGATGATCTAGAAGTGGGCTTTCGTAAGCACTAAACAAACATATATTTATGATCGGGGGGTTTATTACGTGTTTATGCGGATTTATATGATGATTGATGATCTTAAACGAAGAACAATAAGAACACAGGAAGTAGCTTCTTTGAGAAGCTAAAGTTTTGAGCTTGGGAGTGTTTATTGCTTTGGGTTTGGTAGGAAATTATTACTTGAATGTTACAAATGAGCCTTCTAGGCATTATATAGTAGTTTCTTGGGCTGCCCGGCCTTTACACGTGGCACGCCCATAGTGGACCTGAGTTCCTGCCCGAAAAGGTGATTGGACGGTGCATTTAATGCTAAACCGCCTCTAGTGGTCGTCCTCGGCGGAGGCGAGGAGCTGGGCCACGGTGGTCGCCGGAGGACCTGGTCGTCGGGGAAGGTGGTCGCCGACATCTTCGAGGAAGGTGGTCGCCACGCTCTATGCTTTCTCCCAAGGCTTCAACACTAGTCTTTTCTAGCTAACTAAACATGTGCTCGCCAACATCTTTGGGCGAGCACACATAATTACATTTTCTTCATATTGTTGACTAGTCGTCGCACGACTCGGTTGACTAGTCGTCGCCACGCAAGCTGGTGACTAGGATTGACTTGTCAAAGATTGACTTATTTGACTAGGTATAACATTTGCCCCCTGGTCGCCTTTCTTCGTGTTCGTAGAATAGTAAGGTGAGCAGTGTGATCGTCTTCTTGGAAGGCGGACTTGTCTTCGATAAACAAATCAAATTTGAAATCTTGATGACGAAAGTTGGAGGCGGTCGCCTCGTTTCCCACGCCGAACACGCTTTTCGAAGCATTGTGATGATGATGGATATTACATGTGTCAGGCGCGTGATCGGCGCCAGAAATTTGAATTCCGCGCGTGGGCGCGTGCCGACCTCAAAGGCCGCGCGTGAGGCCACTTTCCCGTCTCGATTTCGGGAATGACCCCAGAACTTTGGGGAAATATCAAATTTGACCTCGTTTTTTGCACAATGGTCCCCGAATACTTTTGCCTATAAATAGGACCTCACTCCTCTTGAAATCACTTTTCTCACTTTGCAATTTTCGAATTCCTTCTCGAGCCTCCTTCCAAGCAAACTCTTCAAGCTTTTCCGGCGACTTTGGGTGGTTTCCGATCGGTAAAAAGGTAAATAACTTACATTTTCTTCTCTAGAACTTCTTTCTCCCCCATTTCTATAGAAAATATGGAGTTGGTGGTGGCTCCGGTGGTGGTTCGCTGTCGTTGGATGGTGCTGCCAGCCCTTCCGGTGAGGGTGCTCGTCTGGACCTAGTGGAGAGAGTGGTATCCTCGGATTCTAGAGTTCATTCCCCTGACCCCATTAATGTAGGAGTACCCAACCTTCCGGCCGACAGTTGGGACGAAATGTTGGAAGTGGTCGGCGTAGCCGTTGCCAATGAGAGCGATGGATCTGTAAGGGAGGATGCCGACAACGATGCCGAGGATGAAATCGAGGAGGTCGACTCAGATCTGAGTGACCAAGATTTGAATGCAGAAACAGGCGAGCAGCTTGACCCGGCCCGAGTTGAGGAAACCTTGACGAACACTCTCCGCGAGGACTACGAGGAGATTCCTCGCTACGCGGCGAGCATTAAGGACATTTTGACCGGGCGAGAAGAGCTCGATGGGGACGAGCTGTCTCGGGAAAATTACTACCAGTATGCAGCCGAGTACCCACTGAGGACGTTTCCTCGCCCTTACCGAGAGGCGTATGGATCGGCATATGCTGCTAGCGAATATGCGAGCACTGTCTCGTTGGCCCAGGTGACCAACTCTCAAAGAACATATCAATTACCTCGGGACATTTGCTTCTTCGTTCCACGAGAAGATGAGAGGGCCAACCATCCTCCTGAAGGGATGGTCGCCGTGAACGTAGGCATGATGGAAGCCGGGCTGAGGTTCCCACTGCACCCCGGAATCACCAACTTCTTACACTTTCTTGGGGTGGTACCTTCTCAAGTGTTGCCAAACGGATGGTCGAACATACTCGGACTCCTCACAGTGTTCGGCCTGGAGGCAGTCGAGAACGGTTGTCGGAACACATGGCTCAGTCCGCGAGAGATCAACTATCTCCTTCAGGCGGCCGAAGCCGGAAAGAAGGTGGGCAAAGGCTGGTACTATGTGAAAAGCCGTGATCACTTCAAGTTGGTCGAAGGGGTCCCCAACAAAATTCAAGATTGGAAGACCAACTGGTGGTGGGTAGCCGGGGACTGGAAAAGTGTCGCGAGGCCCGATGGATCCTCTGCTCGCATTCCCCTTGCGACCGACTACCAGAGAATTCGTGGTAAGTCTTTTTATTTGTGCTCGTTCTTGTCTATACTGAATAACTCCTCGCTTTTGTAGGTGAAACTGCTCGCGCGAAGACCGCCGAGCACTGTCTATCGCCCTTATTTCAATACCACATTTGCTGCGTAGCTAGTCATCGCTACTTGGAGAGATCTTGCCGCTTTCTGAACCGGGAGTGTATGCGAGAGCGAGCAGGCCTTAGAGTACCTCCTCACCACATCACACGAGAATTTCCTCCAGGTATCAAAATATTTCTAAGTCTTTAGTAAAATTTCTTTTCTTCTTCATAAAACTGACTCTTCGTTCTTTAGTAGTGGTTCCTGAGAAAGTCATCACCTATCTTCCTCCGACCGTCCAACTCCAAGAAATAATGGTGAACAAAACCCTGCGAGCAGCGATAGCCAGCCGCGAGCGCGCGATTATTGAGGGCACCAACAAAAGGAAGGAAAAGCCGAAGACCACGGAGGCTCCTCCGAAGAAGGCTGCTAAAACGGCCCGAGGGGGTCATCGCCCACCAGCCGCCGAGCAGAGAGTCTCGCCGAGGAGAACTCCGCCGAGGGGGAATTCGCCACCCCCCAAGAAGCCATCCCCTCCTCGCATGACCAAGCGATCGAGGGAAGTTGCCATGAGCTCGTCGGCTGAGAAAAGGGCCCCCAAGGACATCACTCTACTCGGCTGGAATGCCGACCGGGTTGCCAGGTAAGCTTTCAAAAAATGCCTTTGAATATTTTTAGAAGTAATCTTTTTCTGATCGTCTTTGTTCTTTATCAGGGTCGCCGAGCACCCGTGTCCCGAGCCCTTCAATGAAGATCTCCTCAACTATTATCGGTCAAGGGACCCGACCGACGACGATGCGCTGAGTCAGGTTGCGATCAGGACCATGAAGAACGTGCCCCGATCGCTAACTACAAAATACGTCGAGGAGGTCGACGATCAAAACTCTACCGAGAATGCTCGGCTGATCGCCATCAGCGCTTGTCGCCAAGCTTATGCGGCCGAGCAACTCTCCCTTCAGATCCACGACCTTCGCAAGGGCAATGAAGAGAAGGATGCGGCGCTCGCCCGGATGAACAAAGCTAACATTGGCCTTGAGAAAAAGCTGGCCGACTCTGAGGCCCAACTTGCAGCTGTTCAGAAAAAAGATCAAGAAGATCTTCAAATGATCGAAGATCTCCGTGCTCGCCTCAAAGCTGCCGAGGATGAGCTGTCAGTGAAGTCCAGCGAGCTCGCTGCTGCTCGCGAAGAGGTGACCACTCTGAAATCCAATCTCACGTCTGCTGAGGACGATTTAGCCACTCTTCGGCGAGATCTGATCGCCGTGAAGAAAGAGCGAGATGACCAAGCTTACCTTGCTGAATCTGGGGCTGCTTATTCGGTAGGGCTCACTGCCCACGAGCTCGTTAAACACTTCAAGGAAGTTCATCCAGAGGTGGACGTGGCCCAGTTTGGCAGCTTTATCGATAATCCTCTTGTTGATGAAGAACCAAAGGAAGGCTCCACTCTCCCCCTGCTCGACCTGGTGAGCATGGATCTTATGTTTCCTCGCCTATTGGCAATTCCAGTGTATTTTGAGAGTCCGCCTGTACTCCCCCCGGTTCAACAGGGCGAGCAGAGTGCTCCTGCCGAGGTGGTGGCTGCTGGCGAGCAAGATGCTCCGACCGGAGAAGAGGTTGCAGAAGTTGGAGACCAACCATAAATCTGCTCGGCGACTTCTCTTTTCTTTTGGCTTTGTAACTGTTCGGCCACTAGGGCCTTTTTGTAATTTCAGCCTATAAGGCTTTCTTAATATGAATGAAACTTTTTTCTTATGATGTGTTCGTTTATTTTGAGTGATCGTCCTCGTCATTGCTTTCCAATTTATGTTTGATTATTTTTTGCAAGCATCTTTCAATGAGTACTTGTCTTTTGAGTTTAAACCTTTCATTGGTCTGTGTTCGTATGTTTTATTAGATAGTGATCGTCGTCGTCACTACTTTGCAAGCATCTTTTAAAAACGAGTACTTGTCTTTTTTAGAGTTAACCATTCATCGGTTGAACTCGTTTGTTTTTTAAATAGTGATCATCGTCGTCACTACTTTGCAAGAATCTTTAAGAACGAGTACTTGTCTTTTTTAGAGTTAACCATTCATCGGTTGAACTCGTTTGTTTTTTAAATAGTGATCATCGTCGTTACTACTTTGCAAGCATATTTAAGAACGAGTACTTGTCTTTTAGAGTTAACCATTCGTCGGTTGAAATCTTTCCTTAGATGGCTACGCAGAGCCTCATCTAAAAAATTCTAAAATTTATCTAACACTTTGATGAAACTTAAAACTTGACATGTATTGAAAAGATACTAGATACAAACTATACAAATGTACGGAAATTAAAACTTACTGATAATACTTCTTCAATTTGACCGCATTCCATGGGTACTTGCTCGGCTTGCCTTCGAGATCTTCTAGCTCGTACGATCCGTTCGAAAGCGTGCGCGTTATGCGGTACGGACCCTCCCAAGTCGGGCCAAGTATGCCTATGGACTGCTCCGTCGCCCGTCGAAGTACGAGTTGTCCAATAGTAAATTGTTGAGCACTTACTTTGGTATTGTAATAACGTTTTGACCTTTGTTTGTAGACCACATTCTTCTCGTCCGCCGTTAGTCTTCACTCTTCAAGGAAGTCCAAGTCGGAGAGCTGTGCATCGTTGTTCAACTGCTTGTCATAGTTTGCCACACAGAAAGTGGCGACCTGTCCTTCTGCTGGAATGAAAGCTTCGGTTCCGAACGCGAGTGCGAACAGAGTTTCACCTGTAGAATTCCTCGTGGTCGTCCGATATGTCCACAGAACCATGTGCAGCTCGTCCGCCCATTTGCCCTTCAATCCATCTAGCTTAGCTTTCAAGGTGTGCTTGATGATTTTGTTGATTGCTTCTACCTGACCATTTGATTGTGGATGATATGGTGTTGAAAAAAGTTTCTTGATTTTCCACTTTGAGCAGAATTCCAGCATGTCTTGACTCGTGAATTGACGTCCGTTGTCGGTCACTATTGCTCGTGGTAGGCCGAACCTGCAAATTATATTTTTCCAGATGAAGCTTATCATTTGGGCCGTTGTGATGGTCTTCAATGCCTTCGCTTCCGTCCATTTGGTGAAGTAATCGACTGCTACGACTACGAAAGTTACCCCTCCGACGCCAGGCGGGAAATGTCCGATGATGTCGATGCCCCATTTCGCGAAGGGCCAAGAGCTATAGACGGATATGAGCTCGTTTGGAGGTGAGTGAATAGCGGGAGCAAAAGCTTGGCATCTCTTGCACGTCTGGGCGTAATGAATAGCATCCTTCTTCAGTGTTGGCCAAAAGTAGCCTTGCCTCATGATTTTTAAAGCGAGCGCTTGCCCCCTGTATGATTTCCACAGATTCCGTCGTGGATTTCGTGCATGACGATCTTCGCTCCATCTTCTCCGAGGCATTGAAAAACCCCGTTTGTACAGCTGGTCGCCAATAATAGTGTACCTTGCGGACCTGAGTTGCAACCTGGTCGCCTTAACTTTGTCATCCGGGAGCTCGCCGGTCTTGATGTACTTGGTGATCGGCGACCTCCAGTCCTCGTCGCTGGTCGCTTCAACCTGCAAAATTTGACTTCTGCTCACTGATGGGGAAGAAATTTTAGTGATCGTCGCTTCTGAAAATATTGCCTCCCCCTCTGAAGTGGCCAGCCGAGCTAAAGCATCTGCTTACGTATTCTCCTCCCTAGGGATTTGCTCGATGTAGATTTGATCGAATTGCTCGAGTAATCCTTTCACTAGGTCTTGATACTTCAACATCTGATCGCCGCGAGCCTCGTACTCGCCCGTAATTTGACATAACACAAATTGAGAGTCAGAAAAAAATTTCAGTTTTCTGGCGCCCACGGCCATAGCCATCTTGATTCCAGCGACCAGAGCCTCGTACTCTGCTTTGTTGTTGGTCGCCCGATACTCGAACTCGATCGCCGAAGCAAACGTCTGTCCGGCTGGGCTGGTGAGGACGATTCCTGCCGCCGCTTTGGTGCTCGTCGAAGAGCCATCGACGAACAATGTCCAAGGAAGTTCGATTTCCTTGTCAAATTTATCCGGGAAAGTGAGTTCCACTATGAATTCTGCCAGCACTTGTCCCTTGGTTGTCGTTCTGGGTGCGTAGGTGAGCCCAAATTGTCCGATTTCCACCGACCATTTCAAAAGTCTTCCAGTGGTATCCGGCCGATGCAGTGCTCGCCGAAGAGGAAATGTCGTAAGGACGACCACCTCGTGGTCGAACAAGTACTGCCTTAGCTTTCTCACTCTCATGACTAAGGCGTACGCCAATTTTTCCATCGGAGTGTATCTCAACTCCGTATCTATCAGTGATTGACTTACGTAGTAGATTGGCAGATGTGAGCTCCCCTCTGCTCGGATGAGCATTGAGCTGATCGCACAGTCAGTGGCCGCCAAGTATAGATATAAAATTTCGCCCGAGACTGGCTTAGATAGGACCTTCGGATCTGATAGATATTCCTTTAGCTTCTCGAAATTCTCACACTCATTGGTCCATTCGAACCTCCCTTTTTTCAAAGCATCGAAAAAAGGTTTGCAACGATCGCCCGTTCTTGCAATGAATCTGTTCAGCGATGCTAGGCATCCAATCAACCTCTATACTTCTTTTACATTCCTTGGGCTTTGCATGTTGATGACTGCTTGAATTTTGCTCGGATTCGCCTCGATGCCCCTCTGGCTAACCAAGTGCCCCAGAAATTTTCCGGAGCCAACACCAAAACTGCACTTCTTTGGATTTAACTTCATGTTGTACTCTTTCAAAATATCAAATGTCATGGCAAGGTGGTGTAGGTGATCCTCTTTCCGCAAGCTTTTAACAACGATGTCGTCGATATAGACCTCCACCATCTCACCGATGTGTTTCTCAAACATCTTATTTACCAGTCTTTGGTACGTTGCCCCCACGTTTTTCAAACCGAAAGGCATTCTCTTCCAGCTGTACATGTCGGTCGCCGTCATGAAAGCTGTGTGTCGCTGGTCGTCGGGATGCATCGCAATCTGATGGTATCCCGCGAAAGCGTCCATGAAAGTTAACATCTCGTGCCCCGCTGTATTATCTACCTGGTGATCGATGTGGGGCATCGGAAAATGATATTTGGGACAGGCGTCGTTTAGATCTGTGAAATCTATACACAATCTCCACGACCCGGTCGTTTTTCTGACGAGCACTGGATTTGCCAACCACTCGGGATCAGTTCCAGTTTTCTCGATTAACTTGTTGTTGATCAATTTCTTGACTTCGACCGCCATAGCCGCATATTTATCAGGCCCAAATTTTCTTCGTTTTTGGGTGATGGGTCTTCTCGTTGTATCAATATTCAACTTGTGGTAGGCATGGTTCGTGTCAATGCCCACCATATCCTCGTGCGACCAGGCGAATGCTCCGATGTTTGCTTTTAAAAATGAGACCATATCTGATCACAATTGTACTGGTAAATTCGAACCTATGAATACCTCGAGTTCTGAACGGGCTTCGTTTAAATGGATGGTTTCAAGGTCCTCCGCTGGAGTCGCCCGCTCTTTGGGTTCCTTCCAACGGGGATCCTCGATTCCGAACTCTGGCTCAAAGCCTAGCCTAGGCTCCAGATCTGGAATGTTTTTTGGAACCTGGTCGTCGGGGATCTGATCGCCTGAATCTGCCTGATCGTGCTCGTCAATCTCCATTGGGGTGTGCTCGTCCACTTCCATGGAGGTGTGTTCGTTCACCTCCACTTGGTGGTCGTCAACTTGTCCACTTGATTCCCCAATTTCGATTTTTTGGTACTTGCTGGGAAGACCCTCAAAGTAGTTCATTTGAGTTTTTTCTTTTTTACACTCAATATACTTTCCAATCATAGGAGTTACTTTAGAATGACGCTTAGCAAAATGGACGAGACACTCCCTCGCCCGCGTCTGGTCGCCCTTGACGGTTATAACTCCCGCCGGGGTCGGAAACTTTACACAATAATAGAAAGTAGAGGCGTCCGCCTTGAACTCGTCGAAGAAAGGTCGGCCGAGGAAAACATTGTAAGAAGATGGCATGTCGACGATCATGAAGTCGAGCTGCCGAGTGTAGCGCATTGCTGGCTCTTTTGTTGATGCCAGTTCCAATGATAGCCTGATTTTCCCTAGCGGAAGGTTGCGAGTGTCTCCGAAACCTACGATAATATCATCGCAAGGCTCGACATATGCAGCATATCCACCGAGGGCGTCTAGAGTATGCTTGAAAAGGACATTGGTGTATGCCCCGGTGTCGACCATCATGTGATGGACATTGGTTCCCATAATTTTTCCGTTGATGACCAAAGCATCGTTGTTTGGTTGCACCACGCCGTTCAGATCGTCGTCCGTGAAAAGGACTTGATGGGATAAAGGCTTCTTGGCAGCCGGAGCGACGCACACTTGGTGTACGTTGTTGAGTGCTCGCATTTCGCTCTGTTGTCGGCGAACAGACAGAGCAGTTCCAGACTCAGTACCCCCCAGGGGGCCTTCTATCACAAAACAGCCCCCGCCCACGTTGTCGACGTCGCCCGTCGGAGTGTTCGGCATAGGGGGAGTCATTTTCTGGCAGTTCAACTGTTGGCGCATGTCGTCGCTGTCGTCGCGAAGTTTCTTGCCTCGGTTGTCGCCATTCCCATCTCTGGGCTTGATGAATTGGGCGAGCTTGCCCTCATTGTATAACTTGAAAAGATTTTTCACCAAGTCTCGGCACCCATTCGTGTGGTGGCCGATGGAGTTGTGGTAGTTGCAGAATTTACTACCATCCAGATTGTCCTCATTCATATGCATTGGCCTTGGTTGGGGGAGCATATTCTTTCCCCTGATTGCCTCGAAAATGGCCCTGGGATCAAAAGAGAGGGTCTCTCTGAACTGAATGATCTCCGGAGACTCTTCGAAAGGTCTGAAATTTGCTGGGCGAGCACTGCCACCCTGATTGGTCGCCTTTTTTGGCTGGGACGGCTCCCATGTGTTGAAATTTTTCTTTGGCCAGACTTTCTTGGCTGCTTTAGGCTGCTCGTTAGCCTTGGCGGCGTCCATTATCTCTTTCATCTGAATAAGGTTTCCAGCCCGATTGCGGAAATCCGCATAAGAAACCGGGAAGATGGTATGCATAGATTCCCAGAGTTTGGAACCTATCCTCAGACCGGAAACAGCCGAGATCAGCTTCGTCTCGTCATTCACTGCCTCCCCATCGATCACCAACCTATCGAAGCGCTCGATAAAGTCCTTGCCGGATTCGGTCAGTGCTTGGCGAACGTTTGCCAAACGTTGCTTTAAGGTTGGGCGAGCAACAATTGACCCATAGTAAGTCAAGAATTGTTGCCCCAGCTCAATGAAGGAGGTGATGGATCCGGCACCCAAAGTAGTGTACCAACGATGAGCCCGGTCTCCTAAGGTCAGGGAGAAGTTTCTGCACTGAGTGGCGTCTGTTGCCCCGATTGAGGCCATGTAGTTTGAGTACTTGGACAAGTGTACCCTGGGGTCGGACATACCATCGTATGCTGCCATTGAAGGCATTTGAATTTTTCACTGAATGGGGGCGGTGAGGACCGCAACACTTAGTGGAGGAGCGAGCAGAGTGATTGGTGGGGCAGTCCCCTACTTTGATGCGACCACCCCTGCTCGCAAGTTCTCCATTTCCAGCTTAATCAATTTCTGAGTTTCGATGAACTGGGCGGTCTGCCCTTCCTCGGCGGTCTGTGGTCGGGGGACGACGACCTCGTCTCGTCGGCTCCCGTGAGATGCGGCCGGGCAATCACCATGGTGTGATCACTTGGGGGAAATATGTCTCTTGGATCGGTGGTTGTGATAACTCTTTACTGGAGCTCGTGAGCCCGGCCCCACTCGGTCGAGGGCGGAGACCCTGTCTCCCTGGCCTTTCTTTCCACCACGATCTCTGTGGTCGTCATTTCCTGGTCGGCGTCCGACATTAAAAGGTATGGGGTGAGGAGCCCTCTGATCTTTCTCGCCCACGCGATAAAAAACTGAGTTTCGACCACCTCTTGAGTCTCCCGTATGACTGTTGTGGTAGCGCTCATGAACTTTACTCTTTCCCTTGTCTTGGGGATGCACAGAGTATGAATGATAGGAGCGGTCGTCCTCATCATTCACGTTGGCTTTTGCCTTAACCTTGCGAGCTTCGTCAAAGGCCTGATCTTTGGCCTTTTCAAGCTCTTCCGCCTCATTTTGCCTCCTCTTTTCAACGAGGAAGTCCGTGAAATCTCTCAAGTGCTGGGGATCTTTCAAGATATCCCCCAGATTGATATTCGTCAAAGGATTTGGCGTCGGAGCCGGCGGCGGCGGAGGGTGTTCGTTCCCTCCGGGCGGTGGGATTCCGTCAAGATTTGTGTGATGAGACATCGCAAAAGAGTGTCTTTTGGTAAACGGTTACAAAGATAAGACTGTTCTAAGCTTTCGACGCTAAAAAACAAAAGATTTGAGTTCTTTCGCAGAAGAACGTGCTATTACAACTACGATCTTAGCAAAATAACAACAAAAGAAGCTTAAAAACAGAATTACAAGGAGATCAAACTCCAAAATATGTCTCGAATACCGCAAATATTCTAGAACACGAAAATAAATAAAACACGTAAACGATGCTCTAAACGGTATATCTACCGATTAAAACCTGAAATAAGGAGTTTGCAAGCCGATCGTTCGATGATCGGTTGAAAATTTGATGAAGAACACATAAAAGGACCCCTCCTTCTAGCGCCAAATGTTGTAGGTGCTTTTGTGTGGATGATCTGGAAGTGGGCTTTCATAAGCACTAAACAAACATATATTTATGATCGGGGTTTATTACGTGTTTATGCGGATTTATATAATGATTGATGATCTTAAACGAAGAACAATAAGAACACAGGAAGTAGCTTATTTGAGAAGCTAAAGCTTTGAGCTTGGGAGTGTTTATTGCTTTGGGTTTGGTAGGAAATTATTACTTGAATGTTACAAATGAGCCTTCTAGGCATTATATAGTAGTTTCTTGGGCTGCCCGACCTTTACACGTGGCACGCTGGAACTGAGTTCCTGCCCGAAAAGGTGATTGGACGGTGCATTTAATGCTAAACTGCCTCTAGTGGTCATCCTCGGCGGAGGCGAGGAGCTGGGCCACGGTGGTTGCCGGAGGACCTGGTCGTCGGGGAAGGTGGTCGCCACACTCTATGCTTTCTCCCAAGGCTTCAACACTAGTCTTTTCTAGCTAACTAAACATGTGCTCGCCAACATCTTTGGGCGAGCACACATAATTACATTTTCTTTATATTGTTGACTAGTCGTCGCACGACTCGGTTGACTAGTCGTCGTCACGCAAGCTGGTGACTAGGATTGACTTGTCAAAGATTGACTTCTTTAACTAGGTATAACAGATTGATCAAAAAACAAAATTAAAACGGAAAAAAAGAATTCAAGTTGAGCTTATGGCCGGGTAAATGGGTGAGTATACATACATTTGAGTTATGTTCACATCATAACCTGTATGATATATATTGTAGTCATGCAGTGTCTCATATATACCATAATATATCTCGATCATATATATATACGATTTAATTGTACAAGTTTAGTCAAAAAAGGTATACATAAACCGCAATTAATCAAGAACGCTTAAAAACATATTTTTAGTATTATAATTCAAGGATAAGATTATGAGAAGAATTTGGGACTTTGAATATTATGATTTGTGGAGATTCAATGACTTGTAACGAAAAGCTTGAAAATTAATTAATAAACAAATAAAACCCGGAAATATGGGTTGAATTTCGAAAAGTTTGTACAGGAAAATCGGTGATAAAACCTCACAAATATTTGTCAAATTGCATACGTGACAATTAAGTTTAGAATAATTATTTTAACACACAGGATTAATTAACACTAAATTGGTGTGTTACAGTGTGTATATATATTTATATATAGTCTAGACTTTCTGTCATAAAAAAGTAGTAGTATATGAATTCAAAACTCAGGAAAAAAAAGAAGAAAAAACGTGTATACATGTTGTAGAAAATCATTGGTCGAGAAGCTTTCTATTTCATACTCCTAAAATAAAAGATAATATAAACTATTCCGTTGACGAATAAACGTACAGTCTGAAATCTGAATCATATCTTCAAATGATAACGATTTTACGGTTTTTTTTTTTCAAAAAATATTTGTACGTCCTTCTCTTTTTGCACTACTTTTCAACTCCAAATTTTAAGCACTTTTTTCACGCAACTCCAAGTTAATTGTTTTTTATGCCGAGAAAATAAATGTCGTGTTCGAATCCTCACGTTCAAATTCTTAAGGAGTTGTTTGTTTTGGGACTATCACGTCCTCCGTCCTGTATTAGTTAGAGATTTCACATTCGAATTTCACCATCCATCACTAAAAATACATATATATTTTACTATTATAATAATACAACATTATACATTTATACACAATTGATTTGATATAAAATTATATTATATAATACAACGTCACCCACTGTTACACAATTCATTTGACATATATAAAGTTACATCTTATTCTACTCAAAATCCCTACACAAACACACATAATTCATATTCATCAGAATTTTTCCATTCAGGAATTTCCGTCTAAATTCCCCCAGTCTTACATAATTCCAAAATAAACTATATATTATCTCTATTTTGCCATTTTGAATGTACAGAAAGTTACAAATTTTCTTTTTGGTAAAAAATCTATTTTGCTGTATTTTGAAAATTTCCCTATTTTGCCATTTTGTAGTGTTTCTTTTTCATATCTCTCTTGAAATCAACAATTTATTACACATTTAATATTATATTCATTATTACACATTTAATAACATATTCATTATGTTAAAAGTAATTTTAGAAAGGACATGGGGAGTATATAATTACGAATTATTCACGTCATTAGTTTCGTGTAGAGGTTGAATTATCTTCTTTGTGTATTATGCATGAAAAGTCTCTCCATCAGCATCTATAAATAGGAAAGAAACACAAGTTAATTATATCATAAATCAAAAAATGGAACATCCTCGTATTACGTTCTTAACATTTTTAGCAACCCTTTTAATCTTGGGGGCTAATTCCTCCAATCTCTACGATGATTTTCACGAGTGCCTTATAGATCAATTTCGACGCTCAAATTCAGCAACAGATGTTATCTACACCCCTCAAAATACAACATACACAACTCTATTACAAGCACAAAATCTACGTCCCCAATCCACCTCCCCGGAGAGGCCCGATCTCATCGTGACACCGTATCACGAATCCGAGGTTCTTGCAGCAATTTACTGCTCCAAGAAACTCGGACTTCAGATAAGAGTTCGTAGTGGCGGCCACGACTACGAAGGTCTTTCTTACACTTCCGAAATACCCTTCGTGATGGTCGACATGAGAAACTTCCGAACAGTCTCAGTAGACGCCGAGGAGAAAACTGCATGGGTTCAAGTTGGTGCCACATTAGGCCAACTTTACCACACAATTGCACAGGAAAGCAATACTCTTTCTTTTCCGGCAGGTGTTTGCCCCACCGTCGGCGTGGGCGGCCACTTCAGCGGCGGAGGGTACGGCATGATTTCACGTAAACATGCAATCGCCGCCGACCACATCATCGATGCAAAACTTATTAACGCGGATGGAAAAATTTTGGACCGGAGAAGCATGGGAGAAGATCTGTTTTGGGCTATACGTGGAGGCGGCGGTACTAGTTTCGGAATTGTTGTTGAATTTAAAGTGTCCTTGGTAACCGTCCCGGAAACGGTGACGGTTTTCAACGTGACTAGAACGACGTCGGAGGTGACGCAGCTGGTGCACAAGTGGCAGTACATTGCCGATAAGGCTGACGAGAAGCTTCTACTCAGGCTTTTCCTAGCGCCCGTTAGGTCTCCGTCTACAGGAAACCTAACGATCGCAGCGTCTTTCACGACGCTGTACCTCGGCCCCGTTAGTGATCTTCTGTCCTTGATGAAGGAGCTGTTTCCCGAGCTCGGTCTTGTCAAACAAGATTGCATCGAAATGAGTTGGATCGAATCCACGCTCTACTTTGCAGGGCTCTCGGATCAGCCACTCGATATATTGCTCGAAAGAACTCCGCAAGGGCTCTTTGCTCCATCGTATTTCAAAGGAAAATCGGACTACGTGAGTAGTCCGATTCCCGTGAATGGACTGAGAGAGATATGGAAATTTCTTTATGAAGAAGAAAATTCCCAGTTGCAGTTCAGTCCATATGGAGGGGTATTGAATACTTTCTCGGAATCCGAAACTCCGTTCCCACATCGGAAAGGCAACATTTTCATGATCCATTATGGGGTAGGGTGGGTTAGCCCTAATGAATCAGAACAACGCATAGATTGGATAAGAAGACTTTACAGTTTCATGGCGCGTTACGTGACAAAATCTCCGAGAGCAGCTTATTTTAATTATAGGGATCTCGATATTGGAAGGAACAATATCAAAGGGAACACGAGTTACAATGAAGCTAGTGTTTGGGGGCTTAAATATTTCAAGAACAATTTCAGAAGATTAGTTCGTGTGAAGACGAAGGTTGATCCATCCAACTTCTTTAGAAACGAACAGAGTGTTCCTCCTCTATCATCAAAGTAGAAGAAAGAACAACCACGCATAAGGACTATATATATAATCGCTGAATAAAATGTTGCATAATGTGATTTGATTTAAGTGTGTTAAGTTGGTGTATTGATTTGGTTAATTATTTATTGTTCTTTGTAATATATATACATGATTGTGAGTAATAAGTCCAGCAGCATTGTTATTGTTATTATGAGTTTAATATTTTTCTTTTCTTTAAGATTGCTTACAATGATGATTGTTGTATGTGCTTTTGTCGGTTGATTCGGATGTGGACTATTTGTTAGCACTACACAAACATATATGATTATCGGGGGTTTATTACGTGTTTAGAGAGTGTTTATATGGTGATCTTGATGATCCTATGAAGAACAAAGCAAGAATAAAATGAAGAACAATGATGTAGCTTCTTGGAGAAGCTAAAAGCTTGAGAGCTTTGGGAGAGTATATTGCTTAGGGTAGGGTGATTTGGTGGAATGTGTAACTTGTGTTTACAAATGAGCCATTTAGGCATTATATAGTGGTTTCTAGGGGCTGCCCGCCCTTTACACGTGGCACGCCCTTACTGGACCTGTCTACTGCCCGAAAAGGTGATTGGACATTGCATTTAATGCTAAACCGCCTCTGGTGGTCGTCCTCGGCGAGATGCCGATGAGCTGGGCCGCGGTGGTCGCCGGAGGACCTGGTCGTCTAGGTAGGTGGTCGCCGAAATACCTTCGAGGAAGGTGGTCGCCACGCTCCTTGCTGTCTCCCAAGGCTTCAATACTTAGACTTCTCTAGCTAAGATAGACACGTGCTCGCCAACACATTTGGGCGAGCAGCTAACTGAAACATGTGCTCGCCAACATCTTTGAGCGAGCACTTAAATATATTAAATGCATTTATTCTATTACATTTTCTTGGTCTTGTTGACTAGTCGTCGCACGACTTTGTTGACTGGTCCTCGCCACGTAAGCTGGTGACTAGGATTGACTTGTCAAAGATTGACTTCTTTGACTAGGTATAACATTTGCCCCCTGGTCGCCTTTCTTCGTATTCGTAGAATGGTAAGGCGAGCAGTCTGATCGTCAGTGTGGTAAATGGATTTGTTCTCGACAAACAAATCCATTTTGAAATCTTGATGACGTAAGTTGGAGGCGGTCGCCTCGTTTCCTACGTCGAGGACGCTTTTCGAAGCAACTTTAATGATGACTGATGTGACATGTGTCAGGCGCGTGATCGACACCCGAAAATTGAATTCCGCGCGTGGGGCGCGTGCCGACCTCAACGGTCGCGCGTGGGGTCACTTTCCGACCTCGATTTCGGATATGACCCCAAATTTTTGGGAAAATTGCGATTTTCACCCCGTTTTCTTACACAATGGTCCCTGAAAATTGCCTATAAATAGGGCCTTCAACCTTCATAATATCCTTTTTACTTCTGCAAATTTTCGAATTCTTACTTGAGCTTCCTTCCAAGCATCTCTCTTCAAGCTTTTCCGGCGAGTTTTGGGGTAGTTTTCGATCGTCAAAAAGGTAAACTCACATTTTCTTCTTAAAAAACTCTTCTTTCCCCCATTTCTTAAGAAAAAATGGAGGTAGGTGGTAGCTCCGGTGGTGGTCCGCCGCCGTTGGATGGTGGCGCCGCCAGTCCCGACGAGATCGATCGATTGGCCCTAGCTTTAGTGGAGAGGACAGCCTCTTCGGACTCTAGGATCCACTCCCCCGAACCCATAAATGTTGGAGTCCGAAACGTTAGAATGGCGGCGGTCGTCGACGTAGATGAGATTGATGAATCCGATAGGGATGATGCCGGCAATGATGCCGAGGAGGATAGTAGTGAGATTGACTCAGATCTACGCGACCAAGGTTTGGATCGAGGGGTGGGCGAACAGATAGATACTGCTCGAGTCGAGGATTTTGAGGAAGTTGTTCGCTATGCGGCGAGCATAAAGGATATCTTGAGTGGGCGAGACAATCTGGATGGCGACGAGGTCTCGAGGGAGGCCTACTATAAGTATTTCTGCGATTACCTTCCTCGAGAGGTTCCTCGCCCGTATCGAGTTGCTTTTGAATCGAGGTACGAAGCGAGTAAGTATGCAAGCAGTGTCTCTTTGCCCCAATTAGAAAATTCCCGGAAGAAATATCAATTGCCAGCCGGCGTCTGTTTCTTTGTTCCTCGCAAAGATGAGAGGGCCGACCAGCCGCCAGAAGGGATGGTCGCCGTCAATATTGGAATGATGGAGGCAGGGTTGAGGTTCCCCTTGCACCCCGGGATTTCAAACTTCTTGCATTTTCTAGGGGTGGCCCCTTCTCAAATTTTGCCGAACGGGTGGTCGAACCTGATCGGACTCCTCACGCTGTTCGGCCTGGTAGCGGCCGAGAATGGATGTCGGAACACATGGCTTAGCCCGAAAGAGATCAAATATCTTCAAATTGGTCGAAGGGGTCCCCAACAAGATTCGAGATTGGAAGACCAATTGGTGGTGGGTAGCCGGGGACTGGAAAAGTGCGGTGAGGCCGGATGGATCCTCTGCTCGCATTCCCATCGCGACCGACTATCAAAGAATTCGTGGTAAGTCCTTTTATTCCTGCTCGTTCTTGTCTATACTGAATAACTCCTCGCTTTTGTAGGTGAAACTGCTCGCACGAGGACTGCCGAGCACCGTCTCTCGCCCCTTTTTCAATACCACATCTACTGCGTTCTTAATCGTCGCTACCTGGAGAGGTCCTTCCGCTTTCTGAACAGGGAGTGTATGCGCGAGCGAGCAGGTATTAGAGTACCTCCTCATCACTCCACTCGAGAGTTCCCTCCAGGTAACAAAATATTTCCAAGTTTTTTAGCAAAGAATTCTTCTCTTCGTAATACTAACACTTTTTTTTAGTAGTGGTTCCTGAAAGAGTTGTTACCTATCTTCCTCCAACCATCGAAGTCGATCGAATCATGTCGAGCAGAATGATTCAACAAGCGAGGATGCTCCGCGAGCGCCAGCTCGTCGACGGCTCAGGCAAGAGTAAAAGGAAAAGGGCGGAGACCTCGGGGGCTCCTCCGAAGAAGATAGCGAAACCAACCCGAGGGGGTTCTTCTCGCCCACCTGCTGCCGAGCAGAGGGCCGAGCGAGTGGATGAACAGAGGGTCTCTCCGAGGAGATCTCCAGTGAGGGGTAACTCGCCTCCCCCCACACAGGTCGTATCTCCTCCTCGCAGGACCACTCGATCTGCGAGCTCGTCCGCCGAGCAGAGGGCACCTGGGGACAACACTCTTCTCGGCTGGGATGCCTTGAGGGTCGCCAAGTAAGTTTACTATCAATAAGACTTTAGAATATTTTCAAGTACTTTTTCTAACTTTCCCTTGTTTTGATTAGGGTTGCCGAACACCCGCACGTTGAACCTTCAACGATAACCTCGCCGGCTACTACCGCTCGCGGGATGCGGTCAACCAAGAGCCTCTGGATCCGATCACTCTTCGGGCCATGAAGAACCTGCCCCGATCGTTGACGACAACGCTGGTCGACGAGGTGAATAAGCAGAATTCTCTGGAAAATGCAAGACTGGTCGGCATCGAGCTCAGCCGCGCAGCTTTCACTGTCGAGAAGCTTGCCAGCCAAATCTACGAGAGTCGCAAAATCAGCGATGAAAGGAGCGCGAAGCTCGCCCAAATGGCTAGGGCTAAAGCCGGCGTTGAGAGGCAGCTCGCCGCTTCTGAGGAGAAGGTGGTCGATCTTGAGGCAAAGTTGGCCGATTCTGAGGCCCAACTTGAAACTGTTTGAAAGAAAGATCAGGAAGATCTTCAAGAGATTGAAAGTCTCCGTGCTCGCCTCAAAGCTGCCGAGGACGAGCTGAAAGTAAAATCTGCTGAGGTAAACATTCTTCAAAATAAATTTGCAACTGCTGAGGAAGAGTTGGCCACTCTTCGGCAAGAGCTGGTCGATGTGAGGGATGAGCTGGATGAAAGCAATGACCTCGCTGGAAGTGTGGCCATTTTAACGGTGGCGCTCACTGCCAACGGGCTCGTCCATAAGCTTAGAGAAGTTCATCCGGAAGTGGACGTAACCGTGCTCGGCGGATTTATAGACGACCTCCTTATGGGGGAAAGTCCTCGACCGGAATCAAAACTCCCCATACTCCCCTTGATGAAAATGGGACTCCAGTTCCCTCGTCTCTTGGGTGTTCCGGTGTACTTTGAGGATCCGCCATCAGACTCCCTAGCTAACAGGGCGAACAGAGTGCTCCTGTCGAGGAGGTGGCCGTGGGCGAGGAAGAGGTTGCCGGCGAGCAAGATGCTACTGCCGAGGGGAATGCTGCATAGACTTAGTTTTCTTTTATTTTCCTTTATTTTGTTTTTAGGACTGCTCGGCCACTAGGGCTTTTTTGTAACTTCAGCTTTTTAAGGCTTTTTAATGAATGGAACCTTTTTGCTTATGATGTGTTTGCTTATTTTGTTTATATTGAGTGATCGTCCTCGTCACTGCTTTTCGATTTATGTTATGATTATTTTTTGCAAGCATCTTTCAGTAAATACTTGTCTTTTGATTTTCGAATGATTTAGGTAGTGATCGTCGTCGCCACTACCTTGCGAGCCTCTTTAAGAAAGAGTGCTCGTCTTTTCTTGCGAACATCTTTAAGAAAGAGTGCTCGTCTTTTCTTGCGAACATCTTTAAGAAAGAGTGCTCGTCTTTCCTTGCGAGCATCTTTAAGAAAGAGTGCTCGTCTTTTAGAGTTAACCATTCGTCGGTTGAACTCTTTTGTTTGTTAGGTAGTGATCGTCGTCGCTACTACCTTGCGAGCATCTTTAAGAAAGAGTACTCGTCTTTTAGAGTCAACCATTCGTCGGTTGAACTCTTGATTCTTATCTGGCTACGCAGAACCTCATCTAAAAATTCTAAAATTTATCTAACACTTGATGGAATTTTAAAACTTTGACTTGTATTGAAATGATGACTAGATACAAACTAATACAAATATAAAGAAATTAAAAACTTACTGATAATACTTCTTCAGCTTGACCGCATTCCATGGGTACTTGCTCGGCTTGCCCTCGAGATCTTCTAGCTCGTACGATCCGTTTAGAAGTGTGCGCGTTATTCGGTACGGACCCTCCAAAGTCGGGCCAAGTATGCCAATGGACTGTTCCGTCGCCCGCCGAAGTACGAGCTGACCGATAGTGAATTGGCGAGCACGTACTTTGGTGTTGTAGTAGCGCTCTAACCTTTGCTTGTAGACCACGTTCTTCTCGTCCGCTGTTAGTCTTCGCTCTTCTAGGAAGTCCAAGTCGGAGAGCTGTGCATCGTTATTCAACTGCTCGTCATAATTTGCCACTCGAAAAGTGGGGACCTGCCCCTCTGCTGGTATGACAGCTTCGATTCCGAACGCGAGCGCGAACAGAGTTTCACCAGTAGAATTCCTCGTGGTTGTCCGATATGCCCACAGAACCATGTGCAGCTCGTCCGCCCATTTGCCCTTCAATCCATCTAGCTTAGCTTTCAAGGTGTGCTTGATGATTTTGTTGATTGCCTCTACCTGACCATTTGATTGTGGATGATAGGGTGTTGAAAAAATTTTCTTGATGTTCCGCCCTGAGCAGAAATCCAGCATGTCTTGACTTGTGAATTGACGTCCGTTGTCGGTCACTATTGCTCGTGGTAGGCCGAACCTGCAAATTATGTTCTTCCAAATGAAGCTTGTCATCTGAGCCGTTGTGATGGTCTTTAATGCCTTTGCTTCCGTCCACTTGGTGAAGTAATCGACTGCTACGACTACGAAAGTTACCCCCCGACGCCAGGCGGGAAAGGTCCGATAATGTCGATGCCCCACTTCACGAAGGGCCAAGAGCTATAGACGGAGATGAGCTCGTCTGGAGGTGAGTGAATAGTGGGTGTAAAAGCTTGACATCTCTTGCACGTCTGGGCGTAATGGATTGCATCCCTCTTCAGTGTTGGCCAAAAGTAGCCTTGCCTCATGATTTTTAAAGCGAGCGCTTGCCCCCTGTATGATTTCCACATGCTCCATCGTGGATTTCGTGCATGACGATCTTCGCTTCGTCTTCTCCGAGGCATTTCAATAAAGGCATTGAAAAACCCCGTTTGTACAGCTGGTCGCCAATAATTGTGTACCTTGCGGACCTGAGTTGCAATCTGGTTGCTTTCACTTTGTCTACCGTGAGCTCGCCGGTCTTGATGTACTTGGTGATCGGCGACCTCCAGTCCTCGTCGCTGGTCGCTTCAACCTGTAAAATTTGACCTCTGTTCACCGATGGGGAAGAAATTTTAGTGATCGTCGCTTCCGAAAATATTGCCTCCCCCTCTGAAGTGGCCAGCCGAGCTAACGCATCTGCTTGCGTATTCTCCTCCCTAGGGATTTGCTCGATGTGGAATTGATCAAATTGCTCGAGTAATCCTTTCACTAGGTCTTGGTATTTTATCATTTGATCGCCGCGAGCCTCGTAATCGCCCGTAATTTGACATACAACCAGCTGAGAGTCAGAAAATTTTTTCAGTTTTCTGGCGCCCACGGCCATAGCCATCTTGATTCCTGCGACCAGAGCCTCGTACTCTGCTTCGTTGTTGGTCGCCCGATACTCGAACTCGATCGCCGAAGCAAACGTCTGTCCGGTTGGGCTGGTGAGGACGACTCCTGCCCCTGCTTTGGTGCTCGTCGACGAGCCATCGACGAACAGTGTCCAAGGAAGTTCGATTCCCTCGTCCAATTTCTCCAGGAAAGTGAGCTCTACAATGAATTCTGCCAGCACTTGTCCCTTCATTGCCGTTCTGGGTGCGTAGGTGAGCCCAAATTGCCCGATTTCCACCGACCATTTCAACAGTCTTCCAGTGGTATCCGAAACATGTGTAGCTAAGATAGACACGTGCTCGCCAACACATTTGGGCGAGCAGCTAACTGAAACATGTGTTCGCCAACATCTTTGAGCGAGCACTTAAATATATTAAATGCATTTATTCTATTACATTTTCTTTGTCTTATTGACTAGTCGTCGCACGACTTTGTTGACTGGTCCTCGCCACGTAAGCTGGTGACTAGGATTGACTTGTCAAAGATTGACTTCTTTGACTAGGTATAACAATGATCAAAATGGTTAAATCGTGTTCCGACCAAGTGGAATATCTTCCTCCAAATGCTGATCGAAGGACACAGGAAGAATAGTGGATTTGTAACTTCTTCCACATCATCACATAGACGGCATTGTTTCGTTATTATTTTTAATTTTTTTAAAAGTAAACAACGCTCAATAAATTAATCTTCAAGTCAAACGGGCGGCGGCGATGGTAATGGTGGTTGTTACACCAGGTCAAAGAAGTCAATCTTTGACAAGTCAATCCTAGTCACCAGCTTGCGTGGCGACGACTTGTCAACCAAGTCATGCGACGACTAGTCAACAATATGAAACAAATGTAATTGTGTGCTCGCCCAAAGATGTTAGCGAGCACATGTAGAGCTAGCTAGAAAAGAAGTGTTAAAGCTTTGGGAGAGAGTATAGAGTGTGGCGAGCACGACGAGTGCGACCACCAACCATGAAGATGACCGGACGACTAGGTCCTCCGGCGACCACCGTGGCCCAGCTCCTCGTCTCCGGCGAGGACGACCACCAGAGGCGGTTTAGCATTTAATGCAAGTCCCATCACCTTTATGTGGTGGGATTTCAGGTCCAATATCAGCCTGTCACGTGTAAAGGCGGGCAGATCTAAAAAATCAGTCTATAATGCCTAAAATGGCTCATTTGTTAGAAAAAGTTACATTTTTCCTACCAAACCCAAACCCAAAGCAATATACTCTCCCAAGCTCAAAGTTTAGCTTCTCAGCGAAGCTATATCTTGTGTTCTTTTTTCTTCATTAAGTGCATCACAAATCATCATATTAATCCGTATTAACACGTAATAAACCCCACATATAATTCATGTTTGTGTAGTGTTTACGAAAAGTCCACATCTAGATCAGCCGAACAAAAGCACGTACAACATTTGGCGCTAGAAGGAGGGGTCCTTTTACGTGTTCTTCATTAAAGTTTCAACCGATCACCGAACGATCGGCTTGCAAACTCCTTATTTCAGGTTTTAATCGGTAGAAATACCTTTTAGAACATCATTTACGTATTTCATACATATTTCATTTATCTTCGTGTTCTTGAATATTTTCGGTATTCGAGGCATATTTTGGAGTTTGATCTCCTTGTAATTATAATTCTGTTTTTAGCTTTCTTTTGTTGTTACTTTGCAAAGATTGTAGTTGTAATAGCACGTTCTTCTGCGTAAGAACTCATCTTTGGTTTTTTAACATCGAAAGCTTAGACCAGGTCATTATCTTTGTAACCGTTTACCAGAAACACTCTCAAAGATGTCTCAACACTCACACCATGACGGAGTTCCGACTCCCGGGGGGAACGAAAACCTTCCGCCACCAATAGCTCTGGTGGTCACTCCGGCGACAAATCCTTTGGCGAACATCAACCTCGGGGACATCTTGAAAGATCCCCAGCACTTGAGAGATTTCACTGACTTCCTCAACGAAAAGAGGAGGAAAAACGAGGCAATGTAATTGGAAAAAGCCAAGGATCAGGCCTTTGACAATGCTCGAAAGGCTAAGGCAAAAGCCAACGTTAATGACGAGGATGACCACTCCTATCATTCATACTCAGTACATCCTCGCGACAAGGGGAAAGAAAAAGTTCATTAGCGCTCCCACAACAGTCATACGGGAGATTCAAATATTGGAGGTCGAAACTCCATTTTCAACCGCGTGGGTAGTAAAGACAAGAGAGCTCCTCGCCCGATACCTTTTAAAATCGGGGGCCGACCAGAGAGAGACGGTGGTGGAAAGAATGATCAAGGAGCCATAATCTCCGCCCTCGATCGAGTGGGGCCAAACGTGCGAGCACCGGCGAGAAGTTATAGTCATCAGCCAGAGCGATCACGCCATCATTCCCCTGGGCGACCACACCGAGGTGATCGTCCGACCGCATCACACGAGAGTCGACGAGACGAGATCGTCGTCCCCCGACCCCAGACTGTCGAAGAGGGGCAGATTGCCCAGTTCATCGAGACACAGAAACAGATGAAACTGGAGATGGAGAACTTGCGAGCAAAGGTGGTCGCGTCTAAAAAGGGAACTGTCCCACCAGTCACTCTTCCCGCTCCTCCTCTAAGTTTTTTTATTCTCACCGCCCCCATTCAAAGAAAGATTCAGATGCCTTCAATGGCAGCATACGATGGTATGTCCGACCCCCGGGTACACTTGTCCAAGTACTCGAACTACATGGCCTCAATCTGGGCAACAAACGCTACTCAGTGCAGAAACTTCTCCCTAACTTTGGGAGATCGGGCTCATCGCTGGTATACCACTTTGGGAGTCGGGTCCATCACCTCCTTCAATGAGCTGGGGCAACAATTTTTGACATACTATGGGTCAATTGCTGCTCGCCCAACATCCAAGCAACGTTTGGCAAACGTTTGCCAAACACTGATCGAATCAGGCAAGGACTTTATCGAACGTTTCGATAGTTTAGTAATCGATGGGGAGGCAGTGAATGACGAGACGAAGCTGATCTCAGCTGTTTCCGGCCTGAGGATAGGTTCTAAACTCTGGGAATCTATGCACACCGTTTTTCCGGATTCTTACGCAGACTTCCGCAACCGGGCTGGAAACCTCATTCAAATGGAAGAGATAATGGACGCCGCCAAGGCTAACGAGCAGCCTGAAGCAGCCAAAAAAGTGTGGCCAAAAAAGAACTTTACCACTGGGGAGCCATCCCAGCCAAAAAAGGCGATCAATCAGGGCAGCAGTGCTCGCCCAGCGAATTTCAGGCCTTTCGAGGAGGCTCCGGAGATCACTCAGTTCAGAGAGACCCTTACTTTTGATCCCAGGGCCATTCTCGATGCGATCAGGGGAAAGAATCTGCTCCCCCCGGCGAGGGCAATGCATACGAGTGAGGAAAATTTGGATGGTAATAAATTCTGCAACTACCACAACTCCATCGGCCACCATACCAATGGGTGCCGAGACTTGATGAAATTTTTATACAAGTTGTACAATGAGGGCAAGCTCGCCCAATTCATCAAACACAGAGAGGGAAATGCCGATCAGAGAGGCTAGAAACGTCGTGACGACAGCGACGATCTGCGCCAACAGATCAACCGTCAGAAATTGACTCCCCCTATGCTGAACACTCCGCCGGGCGAGGTCGACTTCGTGGGCGGAGGCTGCCTAGTGATAGAAGGCCCCTTGGGGGGCACTGAGTCTGGAAGTGCTCTGTCTGTTCGCCGACAGCAGAGTGAGATGCGAGTACTAAACAATGTGCACCAAGTGTGTGCCGCAGCGGCTGATGAAAAGCCCATCTCACACGAAGTCCTTTTCATGGACGATGATCTAAATGGAATGGTGCAACCAAACAACGATGCTTTGGTTGTCACCGGAAAAATTATGGGGACGACCATCCACCGAATGATGATAGACACTAGGGCATACATACTCTGGATTCTCTCGGCAGATATGCTGCATATATCGAGCCTTGCGATGATATTATCGTAGGTTTCGAAGATACTCGCTCCCTTCCACTAGGGAGGATCAGCCTATCACTGGAACTGGCATCGACGAACGAGCCAGCAATGCATTGCACTCGGCAGCTCGACTTCATGATCGTCGACATGCCGTCCTCGTACAATGTTTTCCTCGGCCGACCTTTCTTTGACGAATTCAAGGCGCCAGCCTCTACTTATTACTAATGTATTAAGTTTTCAACCCCGACGGGAGTTATAACCGTCAAGGGTGACCAGACGCGGGCGAGGGAGTGTCTCGTTCGTTTTGCTAAGATTCATTCTAAAGAAACTCCTATGATAGGAAAGTATATCAATTGTCAGGAAGAAAAAACACAAATGAACTACTTGGAGGGTCTTCCCAGCAAGTACCAAAAAATTGAAATTGGGGAATCAAGTCGACGTCTTGATGACCACCAAGTGGAGGTGAACGAACACACCCCCATGGAAGTGGACGACCACACCCCAATGGATTTAGACGAGCACGATCAGACAGCTGTGGGCGATCAACTCCCCGACGACCAGGTTCTAGAACTAAACTTTCCAGATCTAGAGCCTAGGCCAGGCTTTGAGCCAGAGTTCGGAATCGAGGATACTCGTTGGAAAGAACCCAAAGAGCGGGCAACTCCAGCGGAGGACCTTGAAACCATCCATTTAAACGAAGCTCATCCGGAACTCGAAGTGTTCATAGGTTTAAAAATACCAGTGCAATTACGATTAGAAATGGTCGCCTTTTTTAAAGCAAATATCGGAGCGTTCGCCTGGTCGCACGAGGATATGGTAGGCATCGACACGAACCATGCCTGCCATAGGTTGAACATTGATCCAACAAGAAGACCCATCACCCAAAAACGAAGAATGTAGATGTTGTTAATCCTTAATTGCCTTAACATTATCAACAACATCTTAATTTGACCTTCCGAGATTTTTTCTAAGTCTTTTCTGAAATGCTACATTAAATGTTGATCTAAATGTTGTCGCATTTCTGGAAGGATCTAGAAGCTTCTACAAGGATCTGGAACCTGGAAGATTCCAGAACATTGAAGAACATGCTAGAACGGCCTGGAACCATTTAGAACGACCTGGAGCATTCAAGAAGGATCTAGAAAGATCATGGAAGTTGAGTTCCTAAAAAATAGGATCTCAATATGGAAGCCTCTAGAATCAGCACCCCACTTCTATAAATACCGATTGAAGGCTTCTCAAATCAGTGTATTATATTCGATCAATTTCCTAGACCGAGCGTTCATCCCTGTTGGGAATTGTGGCCAGTAGTTTTACCTTTTAGTTCATACGAAGTATCCCACCCGTATGGCTGTGTGTCTTCTGATCTATTGAGAGTGTAATCATTAGATAGACTAGGCATTTCGACAGTGTATACATTATACACTTAGTTCATTTTTAGAACAAGGCACCTGCCTCGTTTGTAGTTTCAGTTGTGAATGCTATTGCTGTAACATTTCACACAACATTTGTACTTGAAGATAAGTATTGAATTTCGCCGTAAGGCTCGCATAGATTTTTATTTATAAAATCTATGTGAAAAATTATTTCCATTGTGTCACGTTTGTTTTTAATGTTTCAAGTCTTCCGCTGTGAATCTTAATTTCTGATATTCTGTTAGAGTCGGTGTTGTACAATTTGTCACAACATTTAGTACAACATTATTCTACTTAAACTTAAACACTTCATACCAGCACACTTTCAGTTGGTATCAGAGCTGATACCTGACGACATTAGGTTAGATCTTTGGTCAAGTGTGTTTTTAGTGTAGGTTAGCAATGGAAACACATCACATATCCACGGCACTTAGGCCACCCATTTTAGATGGATCGAATTATGCTTATTGGAAGCCTAAGATGTGTATGTACATCAAGCCAGTTGATGAACGTGCTTGGAGAACTGTACTTACAGGTTGGGAAGCTCCAAAAAGACCAGCAGACGCAGATGGTGAAATACAACTCAAGAGAGAAGTTGACTGGACGGCTGATGAAATAACAACAGCAAGCTACAATTCTAAAGCTTTAAATGCTATTTTTACTTCTGTTGATATTTCAATGTTTAAAATTATATCTAATTGTTCTACTTCTGAAGATGCATGGGACAGGTTGCAAGAGCATTGTGAGGGTTCAGAAAGTGTTCAAAGGACTAAGCTTCGAATGTTGGGAACAAAATTTGAGAATCTCCGAATGCGGGAAGATGAAACAATTACAGCCTACAATGAAAGGTTAAGTGAGATTATCAATGAATCACATTCTCTTGGTGACCCTATTTCTAATGTTAGAGTAGTTCATAAGATATTAAAATCTGTTCCTAAAAGATTTGATGCTAAAATTTGTGCTATTGAAGAGGCAAAATATACATATAAGTTAAGTCAAAATGAATTAGTGAGTATTCTTAGAACATATGAAATAAACACTAATCAAAATGATGAAGCTAATTCTGATAAGAAAGTTATGGTTTTTAAAGGGGAAACATCAAACATTTCTGAAGGTCAACCTATCATTACTGAAGTTGATTCTGATGAAGAATTGGTTGATGAATGCCTCAACAATCCTAACAACATTGCCTTGCTCACTAAGCACTTTAATAAGTTTCTTAAGAAATCTGTGAACAAATCTAGAAACATCCAGCCTAAGATTCAAATCAACACATCAACACCTCAACCAGAAATAAGGAAAGGTTTATTCACACCAAGACCATCAAAGAGTGAAGGTAAACCAATGTATGATCCTGAATTTCGAAAATCAGTTCAATGCAATGCTTGTTCTGGTTATGGCCATTATGCAAATGAGTGTGCCAATACTAGACTTAAGCAAAAACTGAATTTTAGTGCTACCTTGAGTGATGAATCTGATGATGATGATCTTGATGAATTAAATTAGAATGAATATTCTAATTTTACCAGAATTGATTATAATGATTCCTCAGATGATGATCTGGATGAAACAGATTCTGATGTTGTACCTGATGCTTTAACATATACAGCAACATCAGAACATAGTCACCCAGATTTGAACTGTTTTAATGGTTTGGTTGATGATGCAGGAAAAAGGACTGATGACAATGAACATCAAAAGCTGTTAGATGATTGGAACAATCAAAAACTCACTATAAATTCATTGAATAAAGAGAATTAGGATCTGAAAGACACAATCACCAAGCTAGAGGTTATTCTTACCAAAAGAGATCTGGAAATCTGTAACTTAAAGGAGAAATTCATAAATTCCACCTTATGTTTCAAGAAATATTCCAAGAGTGCTTCTGAGGTAAATAATGCTATAGCTACTGGTAAGTCTAATAATCATGGTTTAGGTTATGATGGTACTACTGCTTCTATTTCTGATAAATTTAGAAAACCTGTGAAATTTGTGAAGGCAAATGTTGACACATCTGGTGCAACATCTGCACAACCAGATCCTCACAAGGTTAAGAGGAAGTATATCTGTCATTACTATTTCAAAGTTGGTCATATTCGTCCTTACTGTATAAAATTGTTTGAAGAACAGAAAACTTTGAAAATGCTGCATAACAAACTGTCACATTCTGGTAAACAGTTTATGAAATCTGCATGGAAACCAAAAACTACCTATAATGTTGTTCACACCTCCTTAAAAGCATGTCTACCTGATCTATGGTACTTTGATAGTGGTTGTTCTAGACATATGACAGGTCGTACTGATTTCTTATCTGATTATGTGACCTTGAATAGTGGTAGTGTTACATATGGTGGAGGATCTAAAGGAAAGATTGTTTGTAAAAGAACTTTGAATGTTGAAGGATTTCCTAAGCTTAAAAATGTCTTACATGTTGATGGCTTACTTGAAAATCTGATTAGCATTAGTCAACTTTGTGATGATAATTTGCATGTGAAATTTGATAAAGATTCATGTTATGTTCTTAATAAAGATGAAGTTTGTGTCATGACTGGTACTACGTCAGCTGATAATTGCTATCTTATTGGAACAAATATGTGTAACTTGTCAAAATATGATGAAAATGTCTTATGGCATCAAAGATTGGGTCATGCAAATTACAGAGCAATGAAAAAACTAATCAAAGCAGACGCATTAAAAGGAATTCCAAAACTGAGGTTTCACAACAACAATGTATGTGGACCATGCCAAAAAGGTAAGCAGGTAAGAATGTCGCACAAAATGCTATCACATTGTACTACACATCGATGTTTTGAATTACTGCATATGGACTTGATGGGTCCTATGGAAACTGAAAGCATTGGAGGAAAAAGATATTCCTTAGTTGTGGTAGATGATTTTTCTAGATATACCTGGGTAGAGTCTTTGAGAGACAAATCTGAAGCATTTGCTGCATTTAAAATTCTTTATAAGAGGTTCAAAAATGTGTTTAACTTGAAAGTTGGCCGTATTAGAACTGATCATGGTAGGGAATTTGAAAACAGCATGTTTAATGATTTTTGTGATAAAAAAGGTATCTTGCAAGAATATTCATCTCCTAAAACTCCACAACAAAATGGAATTGTTGAAAGAAAGAATAGAACTTTACAAGAAATGGCTAGAGTCATGCTTACATCCAAATGTCTTGCTAAGAAATTTTGGGGAGAAGCATTGAATACTGCATGTCATATCATTAATAGGGTTTTTATTCGTTCTGGCACAAGTCAAACACCATATGAGATTTTGAACAACAGAAAACCAAGTGTGAAATATTTTCATGTATTTGGTTGTGTGTGTTATATTTTGAATGATAGGGATCAACTTCATAAGTTTGATTCTAAAAGTGATAAAGTTTTTTTTTTAGGCTATTCTAGAAATAGTAAAGCTTATAGAGTATATAACCTTAGAACTAACACTGTTCAAGAATCTGTTAATGTTGTGTTTGATGATGATAAAGGTCTTAGAGATGACAAAGATGAAGAAGATGTATCACAGGTTACTGACACTTCTGAGAATACACTGAAGTCTGAAAATGTTGCACCAAATGTTAACACATCTGGGTCAACATCTACAAAACAGATAGTTGTAACTTCACAGAATGACCAGTACGTTCCCAAAACGAATCCTTCTTCAAGAATAGGTAAAAGTCATCCTTCTGACCAGATCATAGGCGATGCTACAGTTGGAGTGCAAACAAGAGGAAGAGTAAGATCAAACAAGGTAGATGTGGTAAGAACAATATGCATGTCTTCTATGTGTAATGTTGTAAATGCTGAATGCTATTTATCTGAAATTGAACCTAAGAGTGCTAAAGAAGCCTTAAGTGATGAAAACTGGATTAATGCTACGCATGAAGAACTTGGTCAGTTTGAAAGAAATGAAGTGTGGACACTTGTTCCAAGACCTAGTCATACTAATGTCATTGGAACAAAGGGGATATTCAAGAATAAAACTGATGAATCTGGTAATATTGTTAGAAACAAGGCTAGGTTAGTAGCACAAGGTTACACCCAAGTTGAAGGAGTTGATTTTGATGAGACTTTTGCACCTGTTGCTAGGATAGAATCTATTAGATTACTGCTAGCTATTGCATGTTTTATTGATATTAAACTTCATCAAATGGATGTAAAGACTGCATTTCTAAATGGCATATTGAATGAAGAAGCATATGTTGAACAACCTATAGGATTTGAAGATCCACAATACCCTGATCATGTATATAAACTTAAGAAAACATTGTATGGTCTTAAACAAGCTCCTAGAGCATGGTATGGTATGCTTACTGACTTTCTTTTGGAATATGGATTTATTAGAGGAGAAGCTGATAGAACTTTGTTCATTAAGCACACTGACGGAGATTTACTTATTGCTCAAATATATGTTAATGACATTGTGTTTGGTTCTACTTGTGATAAAATGTTGAGTAACTTTGTTGAGGCAATGACTGCAACATTTGAAATGAGTATGGTTGGAGATTTGAATTATTTTCTAGGTCTTCAAATCAAACAATGCAGTGATGGTATTTTCTTCTCCCAGAGTAAGTATGCTAAGAACTTAGTTAAAAGATTTGGTCTTGAGAATTCAAAACCAATGAAAACTCCTATGGGATCTTCTTTGAAACTTTGCAAAGACAGTGCTGTAACAGATGTTGATCCAACACTTTACAGATCCATGATAGGTAGTTTACTATATTTAACCTCTAGTAGACCAGATATTATGTATAGTGTGTGTGTTTGTGCTAGGTACCAAGCTAATCCAAAGAAATCACACCTGAATGCTGTGAAGAGAATCATCAAGTATGTTTCAGGTACAAGTGACCTTGGAATCTGGTATACTAAGGACACCAACAACATTTTGATTGGTTATAGTGATGCTGATTGGGCTGGAGATATAGATGATAGAAAGAGTACGAGTGGAGGATGTTTCTACATGGGAAACAATCTTGTATCATGGCATAGCAAGAAACAGAATTGTGTTTCACAATCCACTGCAGAATCTGAGTATATTGCTGCTGGAAGCTGCTGCACACAACTCTTGTGGCTGAGCAAGATGTTCCATGACTATTGCATTGAGAATGGTATACTTACTATCTTTTGTGATAATACTAGTGCCATTAACATTTCTAAAAATCATGTACAACACTCACTCACAAAGCACATTAGCATAAGACACCATTTTATGAGAGATTTAGTAGAGAAGAATATTGTTAAGTTGGAGTATGTACCTACTGAAAAACAGAATGCTGATATTTTTACAAAAGCCTTAGACCATGAGAGATTCTCTATCTTGAGGAAATCTCTTGGCATGAGCACTATCTGAAAAGAATTCGGATGGATGTTGTCACAAATGCGTCAGCATTTGGGACAACATCATGGGTTGTATAAATTTTATAAGTTGAATTTATTTCTTACTTAGTTAAATAATTCCTTTGTAAAATATCTACGAATCTAAGAACATTGGAGTGCAAAAATAAACATGTCTTACACCTCTCAAATGCATAAAAATGAGAATGTTATTAGCATACTAAAAGATGTACCAAATCACTGAGTAACTATGGAGCACAAATTTCACTACTACGATGCCTTCTTTTCAAAAGGTGATATTTGGTAAAAACATCAACATATTTGTAATCCATTAAGTAAGTATGGGGCACGGAGTTCGCTACTACGATGTAATCTACAGGAACAATGGATCAATACAAATTAGATGCTATAACACAAAAAAAAAATATGGTGCAACACAAATGAAGCAAATTCATGAAAAAACCGTGTTGAGGTGTTTGTAACAGTTTTGAGCACAACATTGCCTGATTCGAATTTATTTTTATCTGTTGTAATTATTTAATTATTTATTGAGATTCATTTTATTTATTTAATTAATTACTGACCCACATCTTTATTTTTTCAGATTATGCGATTTTATTTAGGTAAATTCTGGAAGCTTCTTAATTATTTAATTAATTGATTTTTCCCACTAATTAACCATGATCTAGGTTGTGGCTAAAAATGTGGAGCACTATCGAAATTTCTAGATTAATTCTTCTGTTTTATTTTCTTAACCTCCAACTACATTATTCTCTCTATAAATATCTAACATAAGATGCCATTTATTTGCTAATTGTAATTTCTGAATTTGTTGAGTACTAAGGTTGCAGAATTGATTTTTGGTTGTGTATATCTCAAAGAAGTGTGTGCAAATTCCCATCCTATACCTTGAAATTCCAACCGCCTAAACTTAATTGGCTGGAAGAAACTCGAAATCCTCACAATCTCACTCTCGCACAAATCCTCTCGAAATTCTTTCTTCCATGGCTTCACAAAACTCTACCGCATCAAATGCTGACTCGAATGTCTCTGCAACACCATCAACAACCGTTCCCATTCCTCAAACCACTCCTCAAACAAACTTTCCTCAAGATACAACCGTCGAACATGTCACTAGGGCTATCGAAGAGGTGTCTGATACTCTTCGAACTACGGGTCATCTGCCCGTGATGACTTTTGGAGATATCACTGTGGATATCTCGAGCTATTTGGCTGATCAAACCGCCCAAATGGCTTCTGCTTCAAAAATCCCCAAATCACCCTTTGTTCACGAAACGCAAACTGAGAATGTTGAAGCTTCTATTGAAGAAGAAGCTACTGCCACGTCTGACACTGAAGACGTTGAAATGGAGGAAGCAAACATCTCTGAAGGTACAAACTCTTCACTCTCTGTTTCAGATGAGTCTTCCCCCATTCCTCTCAAGAAGAATGCACAGAAAGGGAAAAGACAGAGAAGCCCTGTACAAAGAAGGAGGAGATCAAACCGCGTTTTCACTCTTGTGGATTATTCTGAATCCATGAGGAAGAAGAAGAAAGCTGGAGCTGATGCTGGTGAACCCATCCAAGTGTTCACAGATTCTGAAGAAGAAGCTCCTGTTATTGTTGAGAAAACCAAGAAAGCAAAGACTGTTGTTGCTGAGAAGACCAAGAAGAAAGCTGTTGATGATCCCAAAGGAAAAGGGAAGGCCAAGATGATTGCTGAAGATGAACCAGCTAAATCAGATTCCAATTCTGATTCTGAAAGATGCTTGAGAGACATTCTGAAGTCTCTAAAGAAAAATGCTGAGCATTATGCTGCTGCAAAGGAAGCTGCACCAGAACCTGAAGTGGGGATAGCTCTTCCAGTGCAGCAAGCAGCCCTGAACAGAGCTCTGCTAAAAGCTCTACACCAAGCTCAGATGACCTTTCTTCTGAGGAGGGAGGTATTTCTGATTCTCTTGACACTCTAGAGAATAGGTTGGCCATTTATTCTAAGAGAAAACTGCTGATAGAGAAAAGGATTAATATACCTGACTTTGATAGTAAAGGCACGGTTAGTTTCTTAGAAGAAAGGAATTTGATGCATGCTGTGAATTTTGGTGAATCTTTCTTGACAAATTGGGCATATGAATTTTATGCATGTATGAAAAAGAGCACTGGTAGGAGATCATCTAGGTGGTATGGGACTGTTAATTTTAGGGGGTGGGATGTACCTTTTACTCCTGAATTGATAAATGAGTTTTTGGAAATTCCCAATGTTGAGGTTGATGAAGAACCTGACATGGATGTGGTCATTTCTGCTATAACTGGTGGTAGGGTAGTTAAATGGACTAGACAGATGCTAGCCAAAGACCTCACTTCCTTACACTCTGTGTTATACAAACTCATTATCTACAATTGGATTCCCACCACAAACACTACCAAGATCACAAAGGATCAAGCTGTTTTGATGTATAGGATTTCTGTGCTTAAGAGATTCAATTTGGGCCTTACAATTTTCCAACATATGATGAGATTTACTGGGAGAGTTTCTGAAAAAGGCAATTTACCCTATCCTGTTCTGATTTCTAACTACTTGAGGCATCATGGATTTGTTGCCAAGAACACTGATGTGTTGAGGGGGAGAGTTCCATTATTGGCCATAGCTCCTGCCTTACTCACTGGGGATAGAGTAATTGATCTGCCTTTGATTGCTCCTGGTACTGAACATCAGCATAGACCCTCTACTTCTGCTCAACCAGAACCTTCTAGACCCTCAACTACTGATCATCCTGAATCATCCAGATCAAGACAGAGAAATGCAACCCCAAATGTTGAGAACATCCGTATCAACATTTCTGGTAATGTGTATCTTTCACAGGAATTCATCAAACTCCAACTCCAACACTTACAGGAAACAATTGATGAGCTCCAGTTCCTGAAGGACATGTGGACCAATCTGCTTTCACCTACAACAGGGGGAGTACCACCACCATCCAACTCCAATGTGGTCATTGAGGAGATAAATGATGAAGGAGTTCCAGCTGCTGCTGATGCTGGTGATGGACCTGATGCTGGAGGAGATGCTGCAGTGACTGATGTAGTTGCACACCTTGCATCTACTTACTTTGTTGATGAAGGAGATGATGATGATGCTGCTGAGATGGACACCTTTGTTGGTCCTGAAAGGAGTATATAACAAGTGTATGGGGGGGGGGAATACACTTGTATGCAAATTCTTTTTGACTATGATCAAACCAGAGCTCAGCAAGGTTGTCTTGGACAACTCTGCTGAAGATGATTAACTCTTCTAAGATAATCAGACTACTAAGTACTATTGAGTACTTAGTTGAATAACTATCTAGGGGAGTTATATGTGCAGAATAGTGGTTGGCCCTTTTAGTTTAGACTCCTTTAGTTTCTGAAATCACTTTGTCAAATCAATACAGTCCAATTTTCAGGGAACTTGTCCAAATAGGTTTTGCACAGTCTTTGAGTGTATTCTTTGAAAGATCAGTTTTGTGTGCAGTGTTGAATGTATGTAAGTACTTGAAAAGTAAATCAACACAAGAGTTTATAGTGGTTCAGAGACTCAAGCTCCTACATCCACTTTCCGTGATTGAACAGGATAATTCCTTCACTCTTGGAATTAACTTGTTTTATAGTGCCAAGGTGCACTTGATCAATAACACCACTCCTTGGTGAATTGATCCCTAGGATGTCTAGAGTCCTAGTACCCTCTTCTCAACTCAGAACTGAACTATTCTTCTCTCAACAGTCAGCTCCTACCACTTCTACTAATACTACAAGAACCTTCTCACTTTCACTCTTGAAAGGGGTAAGGATTGATGTAAGGTTCCAACTAATGAGATATCCTTTACAATGAAGATCAGTGTATAAGGATAGGATATCGCTCTAAGCTTGTGTATGGATATACAATGTAGTTCAGCTTAGATGAAGTGTTTGAAGACTAAGATAGTCTTTTAAATCTAGAAAGCACTCTTGCTTGTGAGTTCTTGTCAATTATGAGGTGCTTGGTTGAGGTGCTTTCAAATGGTCTTCACACTTCTGTATTTATAGACAATTGAAGGATTTGCCCGTTGGAGAGGCAGCCTCAAATGTCCATAAATGTCTTATTTTAGTTCTTCAACTTTGAAGACAGATTCTTGATAGTGACATGTCCTCATTTGGGAAATAAACGGCTGTATAAGCTTTGTCTTCATTCTGCAACTCTCTTCCCAATGTCTGACTTTCAGATTCTCTTGTTAGGACATGGACATGGCTTCTGAAGGTTGTTACAATGATAGGACAACATTCCTCATCAACTGGACAACTCTTCTTATCACTATCAGCAGTCTTGCTTATCAGCAAGGTTGACTTGCTCTTCTTCAGATGACTTGGCTCATACCCTTTTGCTTTACTTCAAAATGATCTTAGCATGATTCTTTGGAAATCTTTAGGGCATTGTTGTCTTTAACTCTTCAGCATGGTTGACCTCAAGTTTTCAGTACACTTCTTCTGAATTGATTGTGCTGAGACAACTCCTCTGGACAACTCACCTGATCAGCATACTTGTCCTTCAGCAGACTTGATCATGGTTCCAGAATTTGAGCCTTGAGGGGACTTGTTCTTGATAAACTTAAAAGCATAGGCTCCCCCTCAAATTGTGCATCTATTCAACTAAGAGCTGCCTAACATACCAGCTTCTCATCTAGCCTCTATTCTATATGTTCTAACATTTCTAGAACATACTCAACTTGACTTAGGCATGTCTCAGGGGGTTTTGGTATTGAATCAAAACATTTCTCATTTTATTCCCAACAATTTCCCCCTTTTTGATGATGCCAAAACCTATACAACTTATGCAAAAGTGACTTAGCTACACTTATTACATTTATCTTCAGAAGATATGACTAAGGTCAATTATCCTAAAAAGCAATGCGTTAGTGTATTTACTGTTCATGTTGCACATAGGTTTCAAATGTAGGCATAGGGGAGATTTTTGTAATAATGTATCTTGATTCAAAGGTGGTTCAACTATCATTCATATAAAAATCATTACAAGCATGTTGATAGTTGAAAATAACTTATCAGAGCATGAAATCAAGACATCATTACAAAAATTTCAGAGCATATACTAAACATAAGATCTAGAGTATCAGAGCATGTCAACTAAACATTTAAAATTACTTAGATCTTCAAGTTTCAGAGCATCTTCTAGTATCAGAGCAAACACCAAAATACTTAACAATATTGGATCAGAGCAGAAACATCAGGTATCAAAGTACATGCTTATATCAGAGCAACCAATGCATATCAGAACACTTAAATCATCATAGCACACCACATCAGCAAACTTGACCAATATTTCAACACAGTTGACCAATCACAAAGGTCAGAAGACTTAGCCATTTTAGAGATCATCCTCAGGAGGTGGCAACATCCCATATTGTGCCCACACTCTCTTCTTCAGTGCCATGGCTTCTTGGTTTGTTCCCTTAGGTCCAAGAACCATTTTGTTCAGCTTGAGGATTTCAGTAAATTCCTTCAGGATTCTTGCCTGGTCAATCCATCCTTCAAGCTTTGGAGGCATGTATATGATTGGCTTGGGAGCTGTGAGTTCAAATCTTGCAATATCAGCAGCTGCAAGTAGTTGTTGATAAAGCTCTCTGTAGTACTCTATCATGAACTCAGCAAAAGTGGAGTTGGCATCCTTTCCATTCCATCTGTCAATGACATAGTAATCATAGACAAACTCCCTTTTGGCTTCCTCCCATGAGTCATTCAGCTGAATTGGCACCCATTTATCCAAGTGAGGATATTTGGTGTCCATTGGGATCAGTAGCTGTGGCTTCATCTTGTTGTAAGTTGCTCTCTTCCTTCTTGGTTTCTGAAAGTCTGCTCTTCTTTTATCTCTTGCTCTTTGTGCTTCATCCATCAAATCCATCTTTTCTTGGGCCCTCATCATGGCCAGTTACTGTTGTTTTTCAGGGTCTTTGCCATACCCTTCAGGAAACAGCTTTGATGGGTCATGAGCTAGGACAGTTGACTTCTTCTTAGGTTCAGGTCCAAATCCTTCAGCAAATAGTTCTTCAACATCTTCAGTGGACTTGGGACCTTCAGCATCTTTGTCAGATTCAGAAGACTTGTCCTTTTCAGCATTCTTGGGCTCTTCAGCAGTCTTGATTTCTTCAGCAGCTTTGGCCTTCTTTGAGATAGGCTCATCATCATCAATTCTGAATTCAGGTGGTAGATCAAGGCTGTTGGGAAAATCAGTAAATTTCTCAGCTTGTCTTTTCTTTCCTTTTGCCCTCTTGATCTTTCCTCTTGTTTGGACACCTTCAGCATCTTTGTCCAAACCAGACACTTCACCACCTGGCCTTTGCTGTAACCTCACTCTTTCCTCTTGAGCTTAGGCCATTAAGTTTTTCAAAGCAAGTGCTAACTGCTCTTCTTCATCCAATTCTTCTAAGTTTAGCACTGCTGGCTCTTTCCCTTTTCCCTCAGGAGCTTTGTCCTTACCTTTGACTGGACTTCCAATTACTAAGGCACCTTTTGCTCTTGCTCTTTCCCTTTCCCCCTTTTTGGCAGCATCAAAACATTCAGGTCTTAGTTCACTCATTGTTGATGCCATCAAGGACTGGGCTTGGGTTAAAGACTTCATCTCCTCCAACAAGTATACATTTTCATCATGTATGTTCTGCATTCTATCACTGCTCAAGCTTAGAAAAGCTAGAACAGGCTTCATCTTTTGTTGGACAACCTCCTCCATGGTTGCTTTCAGAGATGCATCCAGTTGGGCCTTAAGGAGCTCAGTGAGGTTGGCCACTGCACCTTCAGCAATGTTGGCCATCACCTCTTGGGAAAACTTTTCTGAGGCTGCTTTCACCATAGCTAGCCTTTGCTCTTCAACTCTTTTTCTTTGCAGAGCTGTCTTTCTTCCAAGAGCTTGCTTAACCACTGATCTCAAGGTTTTCACATTCCTATTGTGGTTGTTTCTTAGCAAGATTTGCTCTTTCTTGACATCTTTTGACACTGTCTTCATGGTATTCTTGGCTTTAATGACTTCAGTGGAGATGGTTTGCAACCCAGTTTCAACTCTACTGATCCTAGCTTCCAAGGTGGGTAGAACCACATCTTCTGAGCCAGTTAGCCTCATCTCAACAGATGCTAAAGTTCCAGAAGTTTCTTCATGAGCTGTTTGGACTTGATGAGCCAAGAAGTCCAACTTTTCTGATTGCATCCCAAGCAATGCTTGTGCTGATCCACTATCAACTTGGATGGGAGCATTTGTCAAGAGGTCATCTGCAAATATTTGTTCAAAACTTATACCTGCAATATCAGACAAATCAAATGAGTCAGTAAAAACACACTTATCTCCCTCAATTTCTTTTTCACAAGACTCTGATACATCAACAGTCTTCTCCTCATTTTCAACTATTTCTTTTCTCCCTTCATTTATAATGTCCTCACTTAAAGAAACAGGCCTCCTCTCATCAAGGGATTCCTGAAGTTCAGATTTGACTTCAAGAATAGCCTGCCCTTCCTCACTTATATCACCCTCATTTGGTGGTACACTCACTATCCTAGTGATCACCACATCTCTCTCATCTACCACTCCCTCTGGTTTTTCCACTGAATTCACCTTTTCAACTCCATCACCTAAACCTGCAGCATCTCCACCTTCAACAAGGTTCAAAGATGGCAGTTGTGGGGAGATCACAGTGCTTATATCAGCAGCCACTGAGTCATCCTGAATGATTAAGGGTTGATCAGTGTCCAACTCATCTGACACTGAATAGGCCTTAACCAAACCAGCCTCTAGCATAGGAACCTCAACATCTTTAGGCTGTGCCTTGGGTTCAGAAGAACCTTTATTGGCAGATGTGTCTTTGGTTGTGTTACCACCCTTGGTAAACACCTCTGAAGATACAGAGCCTTTCCTATGATAGGTTCTAGGAGGGTTTGAAAGTCTGTCTGCTACAGAAGACTTGGGTTGAGTAGATTCAGGAGGGTTGGCTTGAGGGGTTTCAGGAGGGTTGGGGTTTGAAGGATTTGAGGGATCATCAGGGGAATCATCATCATTAGAGCTACTATCAGGGTGTTTGATGCCCTTAGCTTTTCTATCTTTCTCCTCAATGATCTTATCTTCTACCAGCTTTGCAAAAACTTCCTCATCAGTAAGGAATCTTGTTTTCATCACACCAGCAAAGTGTAGCAATCTGCTCTCCTCCACTTGCCACCAGTTTGCACCTTTATCTTGGATGTGATATCTCCATAATAGTCTTGTCTTTTACATCAACAAGCATCCTCAAATCATGGAATGTCTTCTGAATTCTTGGAAATTCAGCAAGTTGTGGATACAAACTGTCCACAGTAGCCTTGGCTCCTCCTCTGAGCATACTTTCATAAGTATACTCCTCCTCATCTCCACTAGAATGGGGACTTTGGGTTATAGGGGAGTTGGCTCTGGGTTCTCCTAAGGTGGCTTCAGGAAGGTTGAGTTCAGGGATATTGGCTTTAGAAGGATTGGTTGCAATTGAAGGTACTTCAGTTGCTTTTGAGAGCAATGGATCTGAAGGGGCTTTGCTTAAGGGGGTTGGTTCAAAGAGTGCAGCTTCTAAAAGCTTTGAATAATTGAGCATAGATGAGTCAAGGGGAGAATGTAATCTTGTCTCATCTACTGCTATATCTGCTAGCACATCTATCCCACTTCTTTGCACACTCCCTTCTGGAGAATATCTCTTTGTAAGATTGATGGGGGTGATAGGTTGATTGGTTGGGGTTATGTGGGTTTCAGGGGAGTTGGGCTCAGGATTCTGAATTTCAGGGATGTTGGCCTCTATTGGTTGACCTTCAGGGACCTTGGATTCTGGAGTTCCAGAACCAGATGAGTTGGACCTTGACTTGGACTTGGTCCGGCTTTCAGCTCTGCTTTCTCTAAGAGCAAGTTGGAGAGACCTTTCCTCCTGAAGCTCCAAAACTTTATCAGTAGGCTTGGCCCTTCTCTTGCTAGCCCTACTGCTCCCACTTCCTTCACCATCCTTCTCAGGGACAACTTCCCTGATCCTTTTATCACCTCTAGACTTCTGTCTAGTTTCATTGTACTTCTGTCTCAACTCTTCTAAATGATCAGAAGGCACACTCACTCCCTCTTCAGCAACTTCTTCAATCTCTGCTGAAGTTCCTGACTTCTCTTCTGAGGGGATTTGAGACATTTTCCTTGTCTTTACCATTCTGGCCTTTGTCCTCTTTTTCAACTTTGGCTTCTCCTCCACCTTTTCTTCAGTAGGTTTGGCCATGAGCATCCTCCTTTGCTCAGTTTTCTTGCTGAGCTTTCTAAACAGAATCTTTTGGGCTGGGAGGGGCTTTGCAAAGGTTTGCATTTGTGAATAGTGGGAGAACCTTTCAATCAACAAGCTTGCCCTGGTGCAATACTTGAGTTTCCCTTCTAGCACAACCTTATTGTGAGATTTCACCTTGAACTTGGCCTTTTCCTTCATCATCTCAGACATGATGAAAGTCCTCCAATCAAACTTGATGCCTTTGTCACTGGCATCAATAACTGCAGCCATAATTCTGATTCTTGGATGGCTGACTTGCTCCAAGCTTCCAGTGTTGCTCATAAGACTCTTAGTGATTACCTCAAATAGATTGAGAAATTTTGGCTTGAGAGTCTTCTTGTTTTGTGTTGAAGAGAGAGGGCCTGGTACTAATAGCCCTTCTTGAGCTATTTCATCTTCATGTCCAGTACCATAAACTTCTGGATTCCTTCCCTCAGAAGGCAATCCAAAGGCTCCTTCAAGATCTTCTGAAGAGAATTTCACTCTATGAAATCTCTCTTCCTCCTCTCCTTCTGCCACATATGACAGTCTGGTGGAAACTTCACCATCTTCAGGCTTACCTCTCCATTTGAGAAAGGCAAAGAACTCAGCCATGTAGTTTTCCAAGCAGGAGCTTGGTCTTCCCTCCATAAACTTCTGCAATCCAGCTCTTCTCAACCATCTCAAGGTTGGTGTAATTTCAGGATCTTCACTTTCAAATGATACTATGGGCTCAAAGTGAAGGCTGTTTTTGTTGCTTAAGTATCCAAAATCAAGGTCTAGAGCCTTGTTGGAGAAATCAATGATCATTTCTGGTCTAACTTTGGGAGCCATTGAAGGTTTACAGGAAATTGAGAGAGTTTGAGGAAAATGAGTTATGGTTTCGAATACTTGGGAAAGAAGTGTTTGTGGAGGATCTTAAGGTTTAAGAATATTCTAAAAAGAATGTTTGTCAATGAGTTGGTGAGTTTTGTGAGTTTTCAACTGTTGTCAAAAATGGAAAACACATTTGGACGGCCAGGATGAATTTCAGGGGAGTTGGCCAGTTTTGATCCAATGGTAAAAAACCAATGTAACAGTGAGTTATTGGTTTTATTCAAAACGTGGAAGTTATTTAATATTAGTTAATGGATGGGGAGTTTTCGAGATAGATCATGGCTTGAAAAGTGTAATGCAAACAAGAGTTAAATCTTGGCATTTAATGCATGGATAGTGACCTTTTGGGTGGGGGACAAATTAAATCCCACAGTGATGATATCTGTAATAGGGGTAGATATCAAGGTAGACAATGATTACCCAAAATAGGTGCTTATCAAACCAATGAAATAGTTTGATAGCCAAGACAACTTATCTGACCCCACTAGGACAAGTGTCCTGAAAAGATGTGGACAAGTGTCCTGAGATTCAATGGACAAGTGTCCTGAGTAATTGTGATCAAGTCTGCTGAAAATCTTTCCAGTTTCCAAGTCTGCTGAACTACAGTAGACTTGACCAAGTCTGCTGAAAATCTTTCCAGTTTCCATACTTTCCATTAACTTCAATGGGTTTTACTTGTCCAACTTCCCTGGATCAAGTAGTCCCAACTCTGCTGATAGCTCCAGAAACCTTGCCTCTGCAAGTGGCTTTGTTACTTGTTAGAATATCAGCTTTTTGATGATCTGTGTGGATCTTGACCAACTTTATGTCCTTCTTCTCCACATGATCTCTAATGAAGTGATGCTTGATGTCCACATGTTTGCATCTTGTGTGCAAGACAGGATTTTGTGATATTGCAATTGCACTATTGTTATCACAAAATATTGGCACTTCAGTAGAGTTGACTTTGTAATCTCTGAGTTGTTGTCTCAACCAAAGGATTTGAGCACAACAACTTCCAGCTACAACATATTCAACTTCAGTGGTGGAAGTAGCCACTGTATTCTGCTTCTTGAAAAACCAAGATATGAGCTTGTTGCCTAAGAATTGACAGGTCCCTAAAGTGGACTTTCTATCAATTCTGCAACCTCCATAATCAGCATCTGAGTAGCCAGTTAGCTCAATATTGTCATCAGCAGGGTACCAAAGGCCTAGATTCTCAGTGCCTTTGAGATACCTTAAAATCCTCTTTGCAGCCTCAAGATGGCTTTTCTTAGGATTTGCTTGAAATCTTGCACAAACACCTACTGCAAAGGTGATGTCAGGTCTGCTGGCAGTGAGATAGAGAAGTGATCCAATGATTCCTCTATACATAGTGGAGTTGGTTGGAACACCACTCTCATCAGGATCCATCTTCCAATTAGTGTTCATTGGGATCCTTACTGGCTTACTAGTAGCACACCCAAATTTCTTGATCATTTCTCTGGTGTACTTAGCTTGGTTGATGAAGATTCCTTCTTTTGATTGTTTAACTTGAAGACCCAAAAAGAAGTTCATCAACCCCATCATGGACATTTCAAACTTGCTTTGCATAAGCTTGGGGAACTTCTCACACAGCTTTTCATTGGGGGATCCAAATATTATGCCATCCACATAAATTTGGACAAGCAAGATGTCCTCTCCTTCAGAGATTCTGAAGAGAGTTCTGTCCACAGTTCCCTTGGTGAATCCATGATCCAAGAGAAATTGTGACAGTGTATCATACCAAGCCCTAGGGGCTTGCTTGAGTCCATATAGAGCTTTCTTCAGTCTGTAGACTTGGTTTCCAACCTCAAAACCAGGGGGTTGCTCCACATAGACTTCTTCTTTCAAGACTCCATTCAGAAAGGCACTCTTGACATCCATCTGGTATACTTTGAACCTTTTGTGAGCTGCATAGGCTAGAAAGAGCCTTATTGCTTCTAGCCTTGCCACAGGTGCAAAAGTCTCATCATAGTCAATGCCTTCATGTTGGCAGTAACCCTTTGCCACTAGTCTTGCTTTGTTTTTGACAATCACATCATTTTCATTTTGCTTGTTCTTGAACACCCACTTTGTTCCAATAACATCTTGATGTGAAGGTCTATCCACAAGCTCCCATACTTCATTTCTGGTGAATTGATTCAGTTCTTCCTGCATGGCTGTGATCCAATTGGCATCTTGAAGTGCTTCTTCAATGTCACTTGGCTCTTGTTCTGACAAGAAACAACAGAAAAGAGCACTTTCACCATGAAATCTCCTTGTTTTGACTCCTATACTTGGGTCACCAAGTATTAGATCAGTAGGATGGTCAGACAACCAAGTCCTACTTTTTCTGATCTCTTCAGTAGAGTTTTCCTCTACTGAAGTTGAGTCATTTTGATCATAAAATTCAGGATAATTGAATGCAGGATCTAATTCAGGATCATAATCAGGGGTGTTGTCCTCAATGTCAGGGACATTGGCATTTTCAACATTTTGAGTTCCCCCTTGATTATTTGATCCATTAATTACCTCAGCAGGAACTGCTTCTTCATTGGTAGTTGTTACCTGGATGTGAACTGGGATTGGATCATTCAGTTCACCATTTCCTTCAGTGGGGTTTGCCTCAGGAAGGTTGCCTTCAGGATTGTTGTCCAAAGTGAAGTTTTCAGGCAGGTTGGCTTGGACAACATCTATGAATTTAGTGTCTTTGTCTTTTAGGCTCAGTCTGGTTGTCCTTTGTGTGATTTCTTCTGATTCCAAGTTCTCATTCCTGAACTCATGAATAGATTCATCAAACACAACATGAGGTGTTTCCTCCACAATAAGAGTTTTCTTGTTGTAGACTCTGAAAGCTTTACTGATTTGAGAATATCCAAGGAATATCCCTTCATCAGCTTTGCTATCAAAGGCTTTCAACTGTTCTTTCCCATTGTTGTGTATGAAACATTTACAACCAAAGATATGAAAGTATGACACTTTAGGCATTCTTCCTTTCCAGAGTTCATAGGGGGTTTTGCCTTGCCCCTTAGTAATCAAACATCTATTTTGAGTATAGCATGCAGTGTTTATAGCTTCAGCCCAAAACTTCTTAGGTAAGTTTGAGTCAGCAATTAAGGTTCTAGCAGCTTCTTTTAAGGTTCTATTTCTTCTCTCTGCAACTCCATTTTGTTGAGGAGTTCTAGCTGCTGAGGTTTCATGAGCTATTCCATTAGATGTGCAATACTCATTGATGTATGAATTTATGAACTCAGTGCCTTTATCAGATCTTATCTTGATAATGCTAAGGCTTTTCTCATTTGACAATCTCTTTAGAAGTTCAGGCAGTTTGACTTGAGTTTCCTTCTTATTAAGGAGAAATACTACCCATGTGAACCTAGAGAAGTCATCTACTACAACCAATGTGTATTTTCTACCATTTATGCTTGCAGGGGTAATTGGTCCAAATAAGTCCATATGTAGAAGTTCAAGTACCCTTTCAGTAGAGATGACTAGTTTTCCTTTGAATGAGGCTTTAATCTGTTTTCCCTCTTGGCATGGTTTGCAAACATGCTCTTTAATGAAAACCTCATTAGGTAGTCCTTTAACTAATGCATTTCTAGCAATTTTGTTCACTGTTTTGAAGTTCAAGTGGTTTAGTCTTTTATGCCATAACCAGCTTTGTTCACTAGAACTCTTAGCAATGAAGCATGCAGCATCAGTAGACTTGTCCCAGTCTGCAAAATACACATTTCCTTTCCTAGTTCCAGTCAATAGAATTTGTTGAGTTTTATCTTTGATTAAACATTTTCCACTAGAAAACTCAACATTAAAATCTTTATCACAGAATTGACTGATACTTAGGAGATTATATTTGAGACCAGCCACATAAGACACATTGGATACTTTGATGTTACCAATCATCAAAGTACCATAACCTTTTGTTGTAGCTTGTGAGCTGTCTCCAAATGTGACATTTGGGCCTTCTTTTTCAATAAAATCAGTGAGGAGTTCCTTGTTTCCAGTCATGTGCCTTGAACAACCACTGTCAAGGTACCATGCTGACTTTTTGCTCATGCTCCTCTTCTTGTGGCCCATTGTTACCTGCAATTAGATTGGTTTAGGTACCCTTTGATTTTTGGGTCCTGAGAGGTTAGCTGTACCTTTAGGAACCCAAACTTGCCTAATAACCCTGATTGATTCAAGGTGGCTAAGTTGTCTTCCTCTAGCATCTACATACACTGTCTTTCCCTTAAATGCCTTGGGGAAAGTATGTGTGAATGTGTTAACTCTGTAAGTTTCAGGAGAGTTGTCAAATCTTCTGAACTTACAAGTTCTTTGTGCTACTTGAGGGAATCTTTGAGAAAAGGCTTTCTTATGACCATTACCCTTTGGCATGAAGGGTTTTGGTTGTCTCATTTTATTTTGCCTTTGAGGGTAGTTGTCCTTAGGTCTAGTCAGCTGAGGCTTTCTCAGTAGAGTTGGCCTAGGCTGATTATACCTTGGATAACTCCTCTGAGCATTGTTCAGGAGCGTTGCCCTTCCATTGGGTCTACTCTGCTGACCAACATTCCTCTTATGTTCAAGAGCTTTGGCCATTTCCTTAGGTTTTGGCCTATTCTCCTGAATCACTTGAGTAGGCAGATCATCCATTTTGCCCTTTCCTTTGTTCAGTGGTTGTTTGTTTTCATTTTCAGTTTGTGCCACTGACTTAACAAAGATTCTCTTAGTGTTATTCACAGAAGCAACACTAAGACAAGGTGAAGATTCAAATGGATCAAAACCTAATCCACTTCTTTGAGCCATAGGTCTTTGATAACTCTGAATTTCCTCTATTGCTCTAGAGGATTTCTTCAGAGCAGACATCTTTAATTTCAGGCTCTTTTCACTAAATTTAAGAATATCATATTCATGTGAGAGGTTTTCAAACTTGGCATTTAGAATTTTTAGTTCAAAATCTTTTCTCTTCTGAGAGAGTAGTTGATCATCAATCTCCTTTTGTTGGTCAACTATCCTGAGATTTGCTTCCTCAAGCTCTCTCAAGACTTGTTGATACAACTTAGTAGATTTGACATCAACAACTACCTCAGAGGTTTTGGCAAGCTCAATAGCCAATCTTTCATTTTCTCTCACACAGTTATCATGAAATTCTTGTAACATAGTGAAATCTTCCATCAACTTTCCAAGGGAAAGTTTCAGGTTGACCTCACTATTGTTTTGTGAGATGAATGATGGTGAACTAGAAGTAGAGGATACCTCATCATCCTCAAGAGTCGTATTGCAGACATCATCATCATCATCACTGTTGGAGAACAGTCCATCAAAAGAGTTGAAGCTTTCAGCACTATCAGATTCTTCACCAGCCATCATGGCCTTTCTATTGGTGAACTTTTTATCTCTTTTAGCTTGCCTTTCTCTTCTCTCCTTAGAGCTCAATTCAGGGCAATCATACTGGAAGTGCCCTTTCTTCTTGCAATTATAGCACAAGTCTTCATCATCATCTTTCTTTGGTTCTTCTCTTCTTTTTGATGATGAAGGTTCAGCTCTACTGGGCCTTCTCCTATCAGAGTACTTGTCCTCTGATCTTTTCTCTTCAGGCTTTTTGACCTCAGCCTGAGCTTCAGGAGAGTTGTACCTTCTCCTGAATTTGTTGTCTTGGTAGAATTTCTTGTATCTACCAAACCTTGAGTTTAGCTTTTCAAACCTTCTAGCCATCAAGGCTAGTTCTTCCTTCATTTCAGTCTTGGAGACTGACTTTGATGATCTTGGAGTGGACTGCATTTCTGGTTCAGCAGTTTTGGCTTTGAATGCCACTCCTTTATTAGGATTTGAAGGTTCCTCAACCGGCTTTCTTCTATTGAGGTCGAACTCATAAGCTTTGAGTTCAGAGAAGATTTGTTGCATGGGCATGGTGGAGAGATCTTTGGTATTTTGCATCATTACAGCATAGACATCCCACTTTTGAGTGAGACTTCTCAATATCTTCAACCCAACTTCTCTCTTGGTGTAGACCTTGCCCAAAGAGTTGATCTCATTCATCACATCAGTGAATCTACCAGCAAATTTGTCAATGGATTCCTCAGACTACATTTTGAATTGTTCAAACTTCTGCACTGCCACTTGGAGCTTGTTCTCCTTGATCTTGTCAGTGCCCTCACACATTTCTGCAAGAGTATCCCATATCTCCTTAGCAGTTGTGCAGTGGTAGACCCTTCCCATGATTGCATCTGGAATTGTTTGATAGAGGGTATTCATAGCTAGATAATTCAAATTATCTTTCCTCTTTTCATCAGCAGTGAAGTCATCCTTCATCTTTGGGAATCAATTCCCTTATATCTGCTCTTTGAGCCTTAGTGACTCTGGGATTGACAAAGGTGAACACAAAAGGACCTCTTGTGATCACTCTCAACATATCAGTATGTAGAGAAGCAAGATGAGCCCTCATTCTTATTTTCCAGAAATCATAGTTGTCTATTGAGAACATGGGCAATTTGTGATGAGAAATGTGGTTGACTCGATTTGTGGCCATGTTGTCCAATCCTTGGACAGCAGGAGGTGGAACAGCAGCATTGTTGTTGGCCATATCTCAAGAACACACAGTTAGTCAACAAATGATAGGATTTCCGATAGATCAGTTCAGTGACAACTCTGCTGAAGATGATTAACTCTTCTAAGATAATCAGACTACTAAGTACTATTGAGTACTTAGTTGAATAACTATCTAGGGGAGTTATATGTGCGGAATAGTGGTTGGCCCTTTTAGTTTAGACTCCTTTAGTTTCTGAAATCACTTTGTCAAATCAATACAGTCCAATTTTCAGGGAACTTGTCCAAATAGGTTTTGCACGGTCTTTGAGTGTACTCTTTGAAAGATCAGTTTTGTGTGCAGTGTTGAATGTATGTAAGTACTTGAAAAGTAAATCAACACAAGAGTTTATAGTTGTTCAGAGACTCAAGCTCCTACATCCACTTTCCGTGATTGAACAGGATAATTCCTTCACTCTTGGAATTAACTTGTTTTATAGTGCCAAGGTGCACTTGATCAATAACACCACTCCTTAGTGAATTGATCCCTAGGATGTCTAGAGTCCTAGTACCCTCTTCTCAACTCAGAACTGAACTGTTCTTCTCTCAACAGTCAGCTCCTACCACTTCTACTACTACTACAAGAACCTTCTCACTTTCACTCTTGAAAGGGGTAAGGATTGATGTAAGGTTCCAACTAATGAGATATCCTTTACAATGAAGATCAGTGTATAAGGATAGGATATCTCTCTAAGCTTGTGTATGGATATACAATGTAGTTCAGCTTAGATGAAGTGTTTGAAGACTAAGATAGTCTTTTAAATCTAGAAAGCACTCTTGCTTGTGAGTTCTTGTCAATTATGAGGTGCTTGGTTGAGGTGCTTTCAAATGGTCTTCACACTTCTGTATTTATAGACAATTGAAGGATTTTCCCGTTGGAGAGGCAGCCTCAAATGTCCATAAATGTCTTATTTTAGTTCTCAACTTTGAAGACAGATTCTTGATAGTGACATGTCCTCATTTGGGAAATAAACGGTTGTATAAGCTTTGTCTTCATTCTGCAGCTCTCTTCCCAATGTCTGACTTTCAGATTCTCTTGTTAGGACATGGACATGGCTTCTGAAGGTTGTTACAATGATAGGACAACATTCCTCATCAACTGGATAACTCTTCTTATCACTATCAGCAGTCTTGCTTATCAGCAAGGTTGGCTTGCTCTTCTTCAGATGACTTGGCTCATACCCTTTTGCTTTACTTCAAAATGATCTTAGCATGATTCTTTGGAAATCTTTAGGGCATTGTTGTCTTTAACTCTTCAGCATGGTTGACCTCAAGTTTTCAGTACACTTCTTCTGAATTGATTGTGCTGAGACAACTCCTCTGGACAACTCATCTGATCAGCATACTTGTCCTTCAGCAGACTTGATCATGGTTCCAGAATTTGAGCCTTGAGGGGACTTGTTCTTGATAAACTTAAAAGCATAGGTTCCCCCTCAAATTGTGCATCTATTCAACTAAGAGCTGCCTAACATACCAACTTCTCATCTAGCCTCTATTCTATATGTTCTAACATTTCTAGAACATACTCAACTTGACTTAGGCATGTCTCGGGGGGTTTTGGTATTGAATCAAAACATTTCTCATTTTATTCCCAACAACCTTGTATGGTGATCTACATGGAGGAAGTTGCTAGACAGGGAGAGATCTGAATTCCATAATGGTTATGGTGCAGGAAGTTGATGCTGCAGCTGTCCTGTTACTACAGCAATATATGCCATTTATTCAGTTCAATCTCTGTAATTAAAGTTTAAGTTTGAATTCTGAAATTTTGATACAGTTGTTATTTATTTTCTAGATGATGGGATGTTTATTGTTTGCAACTTGCTTAATTATGGTTCCACTACTGCCCTTGCTTAATTTGTTTACAGGTTATCATGTGTTCTACTACTGCAGGTTGTGTATAGTGCTAGTTTCTGTTTTTATTTATTTTTATTTTTTTTTTTGCTCTGATGTTAGTTTTGTTAGTATCTTACTTAGATTCTAAGTTAATTCTTCCAGTTCAACTTATGATCTTAGTAAAGTTACTTATGTTGTGAATAAGTGTAGTGTTTATACTTGTTCTATTTTGGATAAAATTTATCTTGATCTCATGGCATGGATCATTGTAAAATTATCCTTGATCTTCTTTTGATTTGATCCAACGGTTACAACAGGTATTGTCTTGACTAGTGCTTAGCAATGATGTCAACCTCAACTAAGTACATAATACTGAGTATGTATAGAAATATATGTGCATCAGGTGTGTTGTAGTCGAAAGGTCAAATTGGGGGAGATTGTAGATGTTGTTAATCCTTAAATGCCTTAACATTATCAACAACATCTTAATTTGACCTTCCGAGATTTTTTCTAAGTCTTTTCTGAAATGCTACATTAAATGTTGATCTAAATGTTGTCGCATTTATGGCAGGATCTAGAAGCTTCTACAAGGATCTGGAACTTGAAAGATTCCAGAACATTGAAGAACATGCTAGAACGGCCTGGAACCATTTAGAATGACCTGGAGCATTCAAGAAGGATCTAGAAAGATCATGGAAGTTGAGTTCCTAAAAAATAGGATCTCAATATGGAAGCCTCTAGAATCAGCACCCCACTTCTATAAATACCGATTGAAGGCTTCTCAAATCAGTGTATTCTATTCGATCAATTTCCTAGACCGAGCGTTCATCCGTGTTAGGAATTGTGGCCAGTAGTTTTACCTTTTAGATCATACGAAGTATCCCACCCGTATGGCTGTGTGTCTTCTTATCTATTGAGAGTGTAATCATTAGATAGACTAGGCATTTCGACAGTGTATACATTATACACTTAGTTCGTTTTTAGAACAAGGCACCTGCCTCGTTTGTAGTTTCAGTTGTGAATGCTATTGCTGTAACATTTCACACAACATTTGTACTTGAAGATAAGTATTGAATTTCGCCGTAAGGCTCGCATAGATTTTTATTTATAAAATCTATGTGAAAAATTATTTCCATTGTGTCACGTTTGTTTTTAGTGTTTCAAGTCTTCCGCTGTGAATCTTAATTTCTGATATTCTGTTAGAGTCAGTGTTGTACAATTTGTCACAACATTTAGTACAACATTATTCTACTTAAACTTAAACACTTCATACCAGCACACTTTCAAAGAAAATTTGGGCCTGATAAATATGCGGCTATGGCGGTCGAAGTGAAAAATTTGATCGACAACAAGTTAATCGAGAAAGCAGGAACTGATCCCGAGTGGTTGGCAAATCCTGTGCTCGTCCGAAAAACGATCGGGTCGTGGCGACTGTGTTCTGTGTATAGACTTCACAGATCTAAACGATGCTTGTCCTAAAGACCATTTTCCGATGCCCCACATCGATCATCTGGTAGATAATACAGCGGGGCAAGAGATGCTAACATTTATGGATGCTTTCGCGGGATACCATCAGATTGCGATGCATCCCGACGACCAACGACATACATGTACGGCAACCGACATGTACATCTGGAAGAGAATGCCTTTCGGTTTGAAAAATGTAGGGGCAACGTACCAAAGACTGGTAAAAAAAAGGTTGAAAAACACATCGGTGAGATGGTGGAGGTTTATATCGACGACATCATCGTAAAAAGCTTGCGGAAAGAAGATCACCTACACCACCTCGCCATGACATTCGATATCTTGAAAGAGTATAACATGAAGTTAAATCCAAAGAAGTGCAGTTTCGGAGTTGGCTCCGGAAAATTTCTAGGGCACTTGGTTAGCCAGAGGGGCATCGAGGCGAATCCAAGTAAAATTAAAGTAGTCATCGATATGCAAAGCCCAAGGAATGTAAAAGAAGTACAGAGGTTGACAGGATGCCTAGCATCGCTGAACAGATTCATTGCACGAACGGGCGATCGTTGCAAACCTTTTTTCGACGCTTTGAAAAAAGGGAAGTTCGAATGGACCGATGAGTGCGAGAAAGCTTTCGAGAAGCTGAAGGAATATCTATCGGATCTGAAGGTCCTATCTAAGCCAGTCCCGGGTTAAATTTTATAACTATACTTGGCGGCCACTGAATGTGCGATCAGCTCAGTGCTCGTCCGAGCAGAGGGGAGCACACATTTGCCAATCTACTATGTGAGTCAATCATTGAGGGATGTTGAGTTGAGATACACCCCAATGGAAAAATTGGCTTACGCTTTCGTCATGAGCGTGAGGAAGCTAAGGCAATACCTATTCGACCACGAGGTGGTGGTCCTTACGACTTTTCCTCTACGACGAGCACTGCATCGGCCGGATACCACAGGAAGACTTCTGAAATGGTCAATGGAAATCGGGCAATTGTTAGGGTTATACTGGCAAGTATGCTTTTAGTGCTACTTATGTATACAAACTGATTTTTGCACTTATTAATGAGAATAAATTTTTGTCACTGGTTGCTTTAAATATAATGAATGGTAATTATTTATTGCATAAACGTTCAGATGTACTTTACATTGTAGACAATGTGGTGTGTAGAAGATCACAGAAGATCACATTGTCAGTTCCTTGTATATAAGTACAATTGATTCACAACTTAGATGGAATATAACAATCCATTGGTAGAAGTTGAGGTGTAAGGCTCAGATTGGTTTGTCTTGACCAAGAGATTACACTAGTGCATTTTGATGTGCTGAATAGGACCTACAGAGAGGTAATTCTTCTAGACTGGCTTAAGGAATGAAGAATTAGACCTCAGTGGTTGTTGATTTCTTAATCTCTGTCACTTAAATGGAATTGTCTGTAGTTAAGAAGTATTGCTTTGATTTATTATGGGTAAAGAATCAATGTGATTCAATACTTTATATTTTGGGCAATATTATTAATTATAGGACAGATTGCCAAAATTAATATAGAGAATCGTGTCTTGGAGTGTCAAGTTGATTATGTCCCCTTGGTGGGCTCAGAAGGTTTATCATATCAAATCTGATCAGTGGAATTTATTTCCGGTATGATAATAATGTTGAGCTGTCCTTACTCTAAGGAATAAAAGATATTAATTAATTAAAGCATTCAGTAGCTTAAATTAATTGATGGACATTGAATCTTAAACACGGGAAATAATAACCGGGAGCCATATTTCGTAATATGGGTTAGGATGGATAGTGAAATATTAATTCTATAGTGGAATGAATTAATATTAATGAGCTGGAAAAATATTGTGGCTCAATATTGATTTCTGGGCCCATTGGGAGGTCCAATCCTAATTCTCCTAAAGGCCCCTCAAGTAGCCCAATAAAAGTCCATTAACTAAGGTAATTAAAAAGATAAGAATTAATCTTGTTGCAAGAAAGAGAGGAAAGTAGCGCTTATTTTGGGGAGAGAATATTATGGAGAAAGATATGGAAATAATATAATATCTCTTGGAGAATAAAATATTTCTAGATCTCCAATATTTTCTAATAAATAAATTTGCTATTCTCTCTTATAAATAGAGTAAAAACCGCCACTCTTAATTTTAAGATTTGAGAAAAAAGAAATCGGTTTTCTCTACAAAAGAAAAAAGAGAGATCTGTAATTTTCGAAATTACAGTGTGTGCAACAAGAGAAAATTAATTCTTCCTTGAGAGTTATTAGTTCGTGAGATCTCCCACCGGATCAACGGGCTAGGACTTAGGGAATACTCGAGAAGGCAATTGGGTTGAAGTTGTTATTCTTCTCAACGATATCTCTCCGATTCAAAGGTAAACACGTAATCCCTTAGTTCCGCATGTTTAGGGATTTAATTATTTACCGTACATTCATTACATGAATTAGTTGATTTAATTTGTTTAAATTATAAAATTAGATTTATGATAATTCATATTTAAATTACGTCTCAAATAGATCCTGGTAATTTTAAAGGATTCCCGGGAGTCTCGAAAGATCCCTAGGGCATCTCAAAAGATTCTCGGGAGTCTCAAAAAGACGTTTCAAATAGATCTTGGTAATTTTAAAGGGAGTCTCAAAGGATCCCTAGCGTGACGGTCCATAACCCACAAGTGCCAATAATTCCCCACAAAGGAGATGGGGAATGTGGTCCCATAATATTCCCACAAAGGAGTTGGGGACCACAAGAATTGGGGACCACATTGTTGGGGGACTACTATTGGGTATTGGGATAATTCCCAACAGATGGTATCAGAGCCAAGGTTTTGGGCTCTGTAATTTAAATTAGAATTTAAATCTATTTACATTAAATTGATATTTGGATGGTAGAATTGTTAGATCTTTTTTGCAGGTATCCAATTATCATGGTTTTAATGTATGTTTTAATTTATGTTGTTTGAATGTGGTTTTTAATCTGATTCGGTCAGATTTGTTTTTCCCGTGAGAAAATCCACGGGTAGATTAGATTATTTAATTTGTAATAAACTAGTCTAGATGTTAGATTTATTTTTTTGTAAATAAATTGTAACGGGTCAAAGACGAAGACCGATAGACGGATTAAAGAATCGGAGGCACCCGGACGACCAAGCCACACGAGTCGCTTGTAGGCGTGGCGTGATTTTTTTTGCGGTCGTGGGTGTACGAATTCTCGTTCCTTCAAAACGAGAAAATTAAACCATGATAATTGGACGTGTTTGCCTAATTTGTGTTTAATTTTTGTTTTGTTATTATGCTATGATTATTTGTTAATTCTGCATGAGAATTCGTGAAAAACCTCTAGTTTAAAAAATTACTAAGTATGTTTTTTTTATTAATTAAATTTATTTAAGATAATAAATTGATTAAATGGCCTCCATAATTTATTTATTTGTGAAAGTCTTTTGGCTACGCATTGGCAAGCGCCTCTCTCCCTATCGGATAGGTCAAAAGATAAGTTCACATGAATAAATTCCTTTAAGGATGATTGTGGATTATTACTAGTGGCGGTATGACCCTCCCATCGAGTGGCTTATTCAAAACGAAATAATAGTCCTGTATTTAATTATGGTTATTACTTAGGTATAAAATTGATATATTAACTCCCCATCGGAGTCCCTGTCAATTTTATATGGCCAGGTTGAAGCCAACTATTAATTTTGAATTAAAGGTTTGTAACTGCTTTGTTTGTAACCTGCTTAAATGTATTTGAGTAAACGATCACACTCATCGTGACTTACTTAAATTGGTTTTAAGATGTTGGCTCATGCATGTTTATATCGGTTTTTTGAGGTTTTTGATATAGTACATGTGATCAAATTATGTGATAATTTTTGTGTTAATAGGATATTAATACAAATTGTATATTTTATTCTCAGTTCAGCATGTCGTCTCCTTTTAACCCACTGTTTAGTATACTTAAAGAAAATAAATTGGAAGGAGAGAATTATGTGGATTGGAAAAGACATTTATTTATAGTCTTGACTGCACAACAGCATAAGTGGGTACTTGATGAACCTAAACCCCCTGCCCCTACGGATGAGACGAACCAAGAAGATAAGGAATATCATAAGGAGTGGATGAGATCCGATGAAATGGCTAGGTGTACCATCTTGGCTTCAATGTCAGATGTGTTGCAACACCAACACCAGAACATGGAATCCGCTTCAGCTATTATGATGAACCTTAATGAACTTTTTGCTCATCAGAATCGTACGGCTAGACAAATGACCATGCGAGATATGTTATCACAGAAAATGGTCGAGGGAACGCCCGTGAGGGATCACGTTCTTAAGATGATGGGTTTTCTTAACAAACTTGAGATTCTTGGTGCTGAATTCGATGCGGAAACGCAGATCGATTTCGTACTCCATTCTCTACCGAAAAGTTTTGAGCAGTTCCAACTGAACTATACGATGAATAATCAAGAGTATACGTTGGCTCAACTCTTGCAAGCTTTGGTTTCGGCTGAGATGTTAATGGGACCAATGAACGAGCATACGGCTATGTTGGCAAACGGTCCATCTTCTAATTCTGCACCGAAAGGTGGAAAGAAGAAGAAGGCAAATGGCCAGAAACAAGCTAAAAACAAGGAAAAGATGCCAATTGAGGGAGGTGTCAAGAAAAAGACCACTAAGGGAAAGTGCTTTAGTTGCGGTCTGAAAGGACATTGGAAGTCAGCCTGTACCAAGCCTAAGAAGGCTGGTAAGCAAGGTAATTCTCACGCACTAGTAATTGAAACTTGTTTAGCGGTGTATTCTTCCCATTCGTGGGTGGTGGATACGGGAGCCACTGATCATATTTGTTTCGATTTTCAGGGGTTCAAGCTAACCCGACAATTTAGTGGGAGTGAGATCATCATCACCATGGGCAATGCTACGAAAGTGGCGGCTGTTGCAGTGGGAGATGTGCAACTATCTTTTAGTGATAGAATTTTAGTTTTAAAAGACGTTCTTTATGTTCCGAGTTTTAGAAAGAATTTGATTTCAGTTTCTAAACTAATTTTGGATGGATATTCAGTTTCTTTTAATAAGAATGTCGTTATTTGTCGTGATGACGAGATTATCTGTTCGGGAGCATTGGTGAATAATCTTTATACTATTAATTGTGCACATTCCACACAAATTGAATCGCATAACACATCGACTATTTCTAAGAAAAGAAAGCATTCTTCAGACATGAACGAAACACTTCTGTGGCATCTTAGACTTGGTCATATTAATCTAAGAAGGATTCAAAGGTTGGTGAACGACGGCTTGTTGGAATCACTCCAGGTTGAGCCGTTTCCAACATGTGAATCATGTTTAGAGGGTAAAATGACCAAAAGAGTCTTTGGGGCAAAGGGGAATAGAGCTAGTGAAGTGTTAGAACTCGTTCATACTGATGTATGTGGACCAATGTCAATTCAAGCAAAGGGAGGTTTTGAGTATTTCGTTACTTTTATCGATGATTACTCAAGATATGGATACATCTATCTAATGCGGCATAAGTCTGAGACCTTTGATAAATTCAAAGAGTTTAAGGCTGAAGCGGAAAAGCATAGGGAAAAGAGTATCAAGTTTCTACGATCAGATCGTGGAGGCGAATACCTCAGCAGTGAATTTTTGGGCTACTTATCAGGCGAAGGGATTGTATCCCAATTAACTGCACCCGGAACCCCTCAACAAAATGGGGTTGCAGAGCGAAGAAATCGAACTCTTTTAGAGATGGTCAGATCTATGATGAGTTATTCAGATTTACCTAAGTCGTTTTGGGGTCATGCCTTGGAAACAGCGACTTACATTCTGAATTTGGTACCTTCCAAATCAGTTCCTAAAACCCCTACAGAATTGTGGAGCGGGCGAAATCCTAGTCTAAGACACATAAGAATTTGGGGGTGTCCTGCATACGTGTTGGACAAGGACGCTGGAAAGTTAGATCCTCGTTCAGAATTAAGGCTGCTTGTAGGATATCCTAGAGGAACGAAAGGGGGTTTATTCTATAGTCCAAAGGATCAGCGAATTGTGATAAGCACACATTCTAGATTTATGGAAGAAAACTATATGAGTAATAGAAAGCCCAAGAGTGAGATTACCTTAAATGAACTAAGAGGGCCAACTCCTATACCAAGTGTACAAGTAGATGTACCAAGCGATACACAAACACAACCGGAACCTCGTCGTAGTGGGAGGGTTGTGAGACAACCTGAGCGATTCATGTTCGTGGGAGAGTCTTCGGACTTGGTCCCCGGAGAGGATGAATCTGACCCCTGGACGTACGATGAGGCAATCCAAGACAAGGATGCAGATTCTTGGCAAACTGCAATGGAAGCAGAAATGGGGTCTATGGATCATAACAAAGTGTGGGAGCTTGTGGAACCACCCAAAGGTGTAAAACCTATTGGATGCAAGTGGGTCTACAAGAGAAAAAGAGGATCAGATGGGAAGGTTGAAACCTTCAAAGCTAGACTAGTGGCAAAAGGATATACTCAGAAAGAGGGAATCGATTATGAGGAGACCTTTTCGCCTGTAGCTATGCTTAAGTCTATCCGTATTCTCTTGTCGATTGCAGCTCACCTAGACTTTGAGATCTGGCAAATGGATGTCAAGACAGCTTTCCTAAATGGAAGTCTTGAACAAGAAATCTACATGCGCCAACCCGAAGGCTTCATTGAAAAAGGCCAAGAGAATCTTGTATGCAAGCTTAAAAGGTCAATATATGGACTTAAGCAAGCATCGCGAGCTTGGAATCAGTGTTTTGATCAGGTGATACAATCCTATGGATTTGATCAAAATGAGTTTGAGAGTTGTGTCTATAAGAAGTGTATCGGAACTGCCTTGGTATTCTTAGTATTATACGTAGACGACATTCTGCTTATTGGAAACAATAAAAAGGTGTTGACAGACGTGAGGGTATGGTTGTCAAAACAGTTTGATATGAAGGATTTAGGAGAAGCTGGTCACATCCTTGGGATTAAGATTACTCGAGATCGCCAGAAAAGGATGATATGCTTATCCCAAACCTCATACATAGACACTATTTTGAAACGATTCAGCATGCAAAATTCCAAGAAAGGATTTGTTCCTTTCAGACATGGAATTCATCTATCTAAAGAGATGTGTCCTAAGACACAAAAGGAGATGGATGAGATGAGAAACATTCCATATGCATCGGCAGTTGGAAGCCTAATGTATGCAATGCTGTGCACGAGACCGGATATTTGTTTTGCTGTAGGCATGGTAGCAAGATATCAAAGTAACCCAGGGAAAGAACATTGGACTGCAGTTAAAAACATTCTCAAGTATCTAAAAAGAACTCGAGATAGAATGTTGGTTTATCAGTCAGACAGTCTATTCCCTGTGGGTTATACGGACTCAGATTTCCAATCAGACATGGATTCTAGAAAATCTACCTCGGGTAGTGTGTTTTGTTTGGGGGGTGGAGCCATGACATGGAGAAGTGTGAAGCAGAAATGCATCGCTGATTCTACCATGGAAGCCGAATATGTAGCTGCTTGTGAAGCAGCGAAAGAAGCGGTTTGGCTTAAGAACTTCTTAGTGGACTTGGATGTGATTCCGAATTTGCCCAGCACTATCACTATTTATTGCGATAATGCTGGAGCAGTTGCAAATTCAAGGGAACCAAGAGCTCACAAGGCAAGCAAACACATTGAAAGGAAATACCATCTTATACGAGAAATCGTTAAGAGAGGAGATATAGTGGTGGCAAAGATCGCATCGGAAGACAACCTAGCTGATCCCTTCACAAAGGGTCTGCCTCAGAGTACATTCGAGAGACATGTGGAAGGAATGTGGGTCAAGTGCGTTGCCAAGCTGCTTTGAGTATAAGTGGGAGAATTTATTAGGACATGTAGAACATGGACGTGCTGTAGTATACCTAAAAGCAGACTTTGAGTATAAGTGGGAGATTGTTAGGGTTATACTGGCAAGTATGCTTTTAGTGCTACTTATGTATACAAACTGATTTTTGCACTTATTAATGAGAATAAATTTTTGTCACTGGTTGCTTTAAATATAATGAATGGTAATTATTTATTGCATAAACGTTCAGATGTACTTTACATTGTAGACAATGTGGTGTGTAGAAGATCACATAAGATCACATTGTCAGTTCCTTGTATATAAGTACAATTGATTCACAACTTAGATGGAATTGAACAATCCATTGGTAGAAGTTGAGGTGTAAGGCTCAGATTGGTTTGTCTTGACCAAGAGATTACACTAGTGCATTTTGATGTGCTGAATAGGACCTACAGAGAGGTAATTCTTCTAGACTGGCTTAAGGAATGAAGAATTAGACCTCAGTGGTTGTTGATTTCTTAATCTCTGTCACTTAAATGGAATTGTCTGTAGTTAAGAAGTATTGCTTTGATTTATTATGGGTAAAGAATCAATGTGATTCAATACTTTATATTTTGGGCAATATTATTAATTATAGGACAGATTGCCAAAATTAATACAGAGAATCGTGTCTTGGAGTGTCAAGTTGATTATGTCCCCTTGGTGGGCTCAGAAGGTTTATCATATCAAATCTGATCAGTGGAATTTATTTCCGGTATGATAATAATGTTGAGGTGTCCTTACTCTAAGGAATAAAAGATATTAATTAATTAAAGCATTCAGTAGCTTAAATTAATTGATGGACATTGAATCTTAAACACGGGAAATAATAACCGGGAGCCATATTTCGTAATATGGGTTAGGATGGATAGTGCAATATTAATTCTATAGTGGAATGAATTAATATTAATGAGCTGGAAAAATATTGTGGCTCAATATTGATTTCTGGGCCCATTGGGAGGTCCAATCCTAATTCTCCTAAAGGCCCCTCAAGTAGCCCAATAAAAGTCCATTAACTAAGGTAATTAAAAAGATAAGAATTAATCTTGTTGCAAGAAAGAGAGGAAAGTAGCGCTTATTTTGGGGAGAGAATATTATGGAGAAAGATATGGAAATAATATAATATCTCTTGGAGAATAAAATATTTCTAGATCTCCAATATTTTCTAATAAATAAATTTGTTATTCTCTCTTATAAATAGAGTAAAAACCGCCACTCTTAATTTTAAGAGTTGAGAAAAAAGAAATCGGTTTTCTCTACAAAAGAAAAAAGAGAGATCTGTAATTTTCGAAATTACAGTGTGTGCAACAAGAGAAAATTAATTCTTCCTTGAGAGTTATTAGTTCGTGAGATCTCCCACCGGATCAACGGGCTAGGACTTAGGGAATACTCGAGAAGGCAATTGGGTTGAAGTTGTTATTCTTCTCAACGATATCTCTCCGATTCAAAGGTAAACACGTAATCCCTTAGTTCCGCATGTTTAGGGATTTAATTATTTACCGTACATTCATTACATGAATTAGTTGATTTAATTTGTTTAAATTATAAAATTAGATTTATGATAATTCATATTTAAATTACGTCTCAAATAGATCCTGGTAATTTTAAAGGATTCCCGGGAGTCTCGAAAGATCCCTAGGGCATCTCAAAAGATTCTCGGGAGTCTCAAAAAGACGTTTCAAATAGATCTTGGTAATTTTAAAGGGAGTCTCAAAGGATCCCTAGCGTGACGGTCCATAACCCACAAGTGCCAATAATTCCCCACAAAGGAGATGGGGAATGTGGTCCCATAATATTCCCACAAAGGAGTTGGGGACCACAAGAATTGGGGACCACATTGTTGGGGGACTACTATTGGGTATTGGGATAATTCCCAACAGCAATTTGGGCTCATCTACACACCTAGAACGGCGATTAAGGGACAAGTGTTGGCAGAATTCATAGTGGAACTCACTTTCCCAGACAATTTTGACAAGGAAATCGAACTTCCTTGGACACTGTTCGTCGACGGCTCGTCGACGAGCACCAAAGCGGGGGCAGGAATTGTCCTCACCAGCCCATCCAGACAAACTTTTGCTTCGGCGATCGAGTTCGAGTATCGGGCGACCAACAACGAGGCAGAGTACGAAGCTTTGGTCGCTCGAATCAAGATGGCCATGGCCGTTGGCGCCAGAAAACTGAAATTTTTTTCTGACTCTCAACTAGTGGTATTGTTGGTCCCTGAACGAGTAGTGAATGGGTTTAAAGTCTAGAGGGGAGGGGTGAATAGACTTTAAAGCTTTTTCGAACAGAGTTGGGAACCTCTTCTGATTGCTATGTCAACTGGACTGCAAGTCTGCTGGTCCAGATGACTATAATGATCTGACTGAGGAGGTTATATGCGGAATTATGGTGGCCCTGGTTTAGACTCGTTCTTGTAACTTGTTTTACTTAATGAAAATACTCAGCTGATGCTGGTTTGAAAGTTATGGCCTTGTTTTGAAGAGTGTTGAAATCACAGTATGCACTATATAATAATGAATGTAAAGGCAGAAATGTAAAGTGCAGAAAGTAAATAACACCGGATTTATAGTGGTTCGGATATACGTTCCTACATCCACTCTCACGTCCTAACGTGATGTTTAATCCCTTTAATTTCCACAAATTACAAGGGTCTTGACCTTTATAGTCCCAAGGTTAGGACTTTGAGATCTGAGCCGTCCTAACAGCTACGGTCTCCACAAGTGATTGTAAGCACTTGCACTTTAAGGGGTTTCAAAAACTTTAACCTTTCGGTGAGGGTTGGGGTTTTTGAGGTGTATCCAACTAATGGTTCAAGCTTATAATTTTCTTAACCACTATGCCTAAAACAATTGATATACAATATGAACAGGTTTCAGGTTCTTAAGGGTTGGATAGAAATCACTTAAGAGCTATAGATAATCTAATGGTTTCTGGCTCTTTTGAGAATTCTTAGAACTGTATGGCTTTAGCTTTGATTGCTTGCTTGGCTTGTTGAATTCTCTCTTGTGACCTTTTTTTTTTTTTTTTGTGATTTCTCATCCTCTTGTATTTATAATGGAGATTGGTTGCAACTAGCCGTTGGAGTTGACTAGCCGTTTGAGCAATCTTTCCATAATAGCTTGATTCCTTGATTTCAGCCGCTTGATTGCTTCAATCCTGGGATCATGTCAATCTTCTAAATAAGGTAGGTCTTCGTTTGAATTGCAAGATGACTTAGGAATCAGCCGAGTCCTGGAAGAGCACATAGTCTTCTGATCTGTACTTCTAGTCTTCTGACTACTCTTCTGGCCTTAGGTCTTCTGTCTTCTGATATCAGACGAGTAACACTCTTCTGATCTGGAAATTCTTTGTACTGCTTTTAGGCCATCTTCAATCTGGGACTCCATCAGATAGGTAGGTATACAAGCACCTTAACTTATCTGGTCTTCAAGGATCTTCTAGTCTTCATGTCTTCTACTCTTCTCATCTTGAGGATAGGCATGTAAGCCAGGACTGTGCTGATCAGCTGATATCAATACAGTTGATCACACAAGACTAGTCTAAACTGTTCTATACAAGTCAGCTGATCCTATTACATTTATAAACTCTAAGTGTTTTGGCCATCAAAACTATTCTAACATTAAGTGGGGCTTAGGATGAATTTATATCCCAACAATTTTCCCCTTTTTGATGAAGCCAAAACTATACTTGATAAATGCTCTTAATGAAATAAGATAAGAGTTTATAACATGCTAAGACTGAAGCATTTGATGAAGACAATGAGAGTTTGTCTTGTAAGCAAAAAGAACTAGAACTTGAATATAGATAGAACTTTTACAGATTACAAGTAATAGTTTCTTTAAACTTCTAAGCTGGTCTTCATCAGGTCTTCTGATCTTCAAATGCGGTAGGCAAGGTACAGACGAGCTCGAACTTCTTCCATGTGCTGTACATCTGTAACATTCTCCTCTTCATAGATCTTGTACATAATCTTCTTGATTTCTATCATGTTGGCTCTTCCTGAATCCAGAAGGGGTGCATCCCATTTGGGTTCTTCAGGAGTTAGGATTCTGCAGTTGTCAAGTCCTTTGGCTGTCTTGGCAATTTCTTCCCAGAACTCTGGATCTTCAATGTTCATGAACTGGGAGAATTGAAGAAATTCTTCTTCATAAGAAGGGAGAGGGCCAAATTTCCTTACTATGTGGTGTTGAATTTGCCACTTCTTTTTCAGGGGATACCATCTTGGTAGCTCATCTTGAAGGGCTAAGTAATCCACATAATTGTTGTCAAACACTAGGACACTGTCTTCTTGTGCTTTGTCCTTCATTGCTTTCCTGAGTTTGGCAATCCTTCTTTCAAATTTGGCTTTGACTGCCTTCGCATCATTCAGATTCTTTTGCTTAAGCTCTTGAGCTTCAAGCAATTTCTTTTTCTTCAACTCTAGAGCCTCTTTCTCTTCTGCAATAGGCTCTGTTGATTTCTTGCTGGTCTGAGCTGACTGAGCTTGCTCATCTGCCTTTCTTTTCCTTGTCATTCTCTTTTCAGAAACTTGTTCTACAGGAGCAGTGATCTGTAGACTCTTGGCAGGAGCTTGAGTGGGTGCTTGAGTATCTTCTAGAGCAATTTCTTTGTCTTTGCCTTGCCTGTTCTTGATTTTGCTCTTTAAACCACCCAAGGTTTCAGTCAAGTCATCTTGTGCTACTACCAGTTCAGCTTGCTGGGCAGTAGACTTCTCTAGAGCCTTTATCAACATATCTTCCCCCTTTTTGGCTTCAGCAAGTGCAGCCGCAAAAGGCTTCATGGAATTCATGATTTCCACTTTCAGAGTTTGTTTCAGTGCCATGACATTGACCTTGGCAACTTGGGTCAGATGGGTTATGCTGTGCTCTAGAACTTCAGCATGTGAATTGGAGGAGGAGGCAGCTTCAAATCTAGTTGTAAGAGCTTCCAACTTGGCTGCTGTTTCCTTCAGCTGAATCTGCAGTTTCTCATTCTCATCTGCAGCTGTTTTAAGAAGAGCTTGTCCTTCAGTGGCTCTTGCTTCAGCATCCTCAATTCTTGTCTTGTAGGTGGTCTCCATGCGGTGCATCTCTTCAGTGTAAAGATCAGCAAACCTTTTGGGGGTGTCGGCTGATGACTTATGATAGGTACTCAGGTATTCTCCTATCTGCTGATGAAGTGCTTCACCAAACTTGTCTTCAACATCAAGAATCTGGTCATGAAGACGAGTCTTATGTTCCCTTGCAGCTTTCTCAACATATCTTCCTAGCTGCATGCCTAAACCTTTCTCAAAGTGCAAGTCTATTGCAGCTTTGACCTGGGAGCAGAAGTCTGCTGTAAGGTCAACAGATGGGGTAGAGGTAGAGGGTGTACCCTGAGGCTTTGGATGAACAATAATTGCTTTGCCTCTTTCTTCGGCTGATAGGTACTCCTCATTGAGGTAGCAGGTAGTGGCCTTAGTCAGATGGGTCATGATTCGTCTGCCTGCATCCTCTTGATTGTCAATGAAGTGAGTCAGATCGTCTGAAGGTTTGAAGTGAGCTGGTACTCTGACTACTTCTCTTTCAATCTCTTCTTTGTCAGCTGGTGCAGTTGAGTCTTCAGCAGGGGCAGCTGAGTCTTCCACCAAGGCTGGTGCAGCTGATTCCTTCATCTTTGCTTGTTCAGCTGTCTGCTGATCCGATGAACCTACTGGGATAGGGACATGAGCAGTGGAGACTCCTAGGATCCGGTTGCAGACTGCAGTTAGTGCCTCATCTAATAGCAGCTGAGCAAAGGATTGAACTTGAGCAACTTCCTTTTGCTCCATCTCCCAGTCGAGGAAGTGTTCCTTTCCTCCCATTCCTTCCATGACATCAAGAAAGTCATCTACATCATCTCGTCTGAGCTCAATCCAAGTGCATACCCTAAGCACTTGTTCAAACTGGATTGAAGTCTCATCAACTCCAGGGATGGTGGTCTTGAGCAGGTTGGCTATCTTCATCCTCATTATCTTTTCTGTTTGGCACATGGGGTAGTGCACCATTCTGAACTGAGGTTGAGAAGGACCAGGTTGAACCAGGTCTTCTGGTGCCAAGTCTTCTGGAGCAGAAGGGACAATGATGGTAGGGGTTTGGGTAGTTGGGGCATTTTCCTCTGCTGTGTGAGTATCAGCAGGGATTTGGGAAGTGATTTCTTCTTGTTGGGTAGGAGGTTGGGATTGATCTTCAGTAATTTGTTCATCAGCAGGGTTATGGGTCTGCTGGTCTGGTTCAGTTTCTTCTTGAAGATCAGTAGGTGTTTGAGCTTGATGATCTTGGACATTTGCTGTTTGAATATCAGCAAGGATTGTGGATATAATCTGAGTTTGATCATCAGCAGGTTGTGTGGAGGTGGTCTGAGGTTGGTTGTCTGCTGTTTGAACATCAGCAGGGTTAGGCTGGGCTTGTTCCTCTGCTGTGTGAGTATCAGCAGGGATTTGGGCATCAGTGTGTGAGGGTTCAGATGGGTTGGTATCATCAGAAGGGTTGAAGGATGAAATAGGGGCTATGCTCATTGGAGTAGGGAGCCTGGATTTCTTGGCTTTCTTTGTGAAAGAAGAAGTGTTCTTCTTTCTCTTCTGACCCTTTGATAGTTTAGAAGGTGTGAAAGTGAGAGAGGGGTTAGAAGTACCTGCCTTTTTCAAAGGAGAGGCAGTGGGAGTGACATCTGAATCAGATGGGGAGATGAGCCCTGATCTGATCAGATATCTTCTTTGTGCTAAGGTCTGATTGTCATCATCATCCTCTTCAGCAACCTTCTTTTGAGCCTCTTCTTTCGATGGCTCCTCTTCTTCTTCAGCAGCAGAGTTATGAGTGGACTCTTCTGCCTTTTCAATAACATCTTTGGAAGATGCTTCAGCTAACAGCTTCTTCCTCTCTTCTTTCAACCTTGCTGCCTCAGCAAGAGCGTCCTTCCTTAAATAATATTTGGAGATGTGTAAGGTCTTATGAGGTCCCATCTTGTACTTTCTTGGGAGTACTTCTGGAAGGATGATACTCAGCTTGTTGACAAAGCTGACAGTTGAGGTTACCTTCCATTCTCTTGATTGAAGGTCCAAAGTCACCTTCTTGGCTTCAAGAGCAATTCTGTCCAAGAAAAGCCCTTGCCAGTCTCCATCAATCTGATCCCAGATTGCAGCCATAACTCTAACCTTCAAGGTGGTAACAACATCATGGCTGAAAGTGTTACCTAGCAGCATCTTGCCTGCTATATCCATCAGGGTTTGAAACTTAGGTTCTAATTGGGATTTCTTGAGTCCAGAGGCATCAGCAGCCTTGATTCTCCCATCAGTGAACATCTCCATGTATTCTTTCTCCTTGACAAACCAAATAGTTCCTGAAGGATTTCCCTTGTTACCTTGACCTTGTGTCCACCCATGACACTTTCAACATGCGATCCCTTCATCACAGCGTTCGCATAGAAAGCCAGCACATCTTGTTCATAAACGTTGGTGGGTGCTGCTTCCAGAAAATCTCGAAGGTTGAGGTTGATGCAACGGAGAAGGATTTCCTTGTTTGCAGCTGTGTGTTTGCCTTTGAAAAACAGAGCATTCTCTGTGAACATCTTCCCTTCCTTGGACCACTTTGCAGCATCCAAGGTGCCAGTGCTCTTGGTCTTCTCGTCGTAAATTTCAATGATTGCCATAGTAGAGTTTAAGTGTTTAGGTTTTGAGAGCTTGAAAGAAATTTGCAGAACGAGAGAGTATTGAGAGCAATAGGGTATTGTGAGCGAAAGGGTTTGGAAGAGTTTTAAGGGTGTGTATATATACTCCAACAAATCTTGATCTAACGGTCAGATTTGGGTTAATTGTGGAGTAGAGCCCAAGATTTTCCTTCTTTGATTTTGGGCCTTCCTTTAAATTTGCCGGCTGAATTTGCCATGTGGCAACAGTTGATTTGCTGGCAATTTGGTAATTGAGTATTAATGACATTATTACCAAAAATAGCCGTTGTGACTAATTTTGTGGCAAGAATTGATCATCAAGGCCGTTTTTTATAAGTGAATTGCATTCCTTATATAGGCCAATTTGTTTAATTACATTCAGGAATAAATCTAGAATGAATTACATGATCAAAGATAGTAATTAAACTCAAAAATCAAGTGATCTGATCAGCAGAGTGAAGTCTTCTGATTTCCTGAAAAGGTCTGCTGATTTCTCTTGGAAGTCTTCTGGTCAGCTGAGTTGGTCTTCTGATCAGCTGAGTGGAGGATTGAGATTTGCTGAGTAAATCTTCCGTGCTTTGAAGGTCCAACTTGGCTTGATGGATCCTTCATTGTTGCTGTGATGATCCAACCTGGATGATGGATCTTCCAGCTTTATTGTGAGTGGTGATCCAACCTGGTTTGATGGATCTTCCAGCTCTATCTCTGAATCAAGTAGGACCATCAAATCAATATGTATATCAGCCTGGATGGTATCCCACTGGTTCAGGTTGCCCTTACCATCTGATGTTCCTCATCATCAGATGGGTTGTAGCATCAAATGTGTCCTAATTGAATCTCTTCGCTACTCTTGAAAGAGAAGGAAGATTGGAAGAGGCTTCAATGGAGTCGAAGAGAGGGCCATGGACTCAGCCTTCATGTTCTGTTTAGACACAATAGCTTTTGATAACAAGCTCTCCATGTAGAACTTCCCTCTGGAGAAGAAGCTCTGCTTGTTTGCTACTCTGTCCTCTGCATCTCTCTTTCCTCTAGTTTTCAATAAGGACTTCTCTCTTTCCTCTAGTTTTCATAGACATACTTATGTTGGTTAAACCAAGTATGCTGATCTGCATCATCTTGACCTTCTGGACAAATCTTCATCTCCTTCACCCAAGACTTTGGTTGAAGAATGATCTCCATTCCATCTTTTCTTTCAATCTTCTCCATACCTGAAACAAAAATTGTAGTTGGTGATTTGTGTTCTTAGGTGTTCTCATAACTTCCTCCTTTTATAGGGGTAGAAATGAGGTAGTGGAGTGAAAGATGACAAAACTATAGAGTTGATAGGTCTGTATTTCTGAAAGGTTACTTCTTAAGATCAACAATGAGATTCTTGATCTAAGGGTTCACATTTAAAGATATTCAGACTTTATCTTATGGAATGCAGAATTTATAAATTTTGAGCAAGAGTTATTTGAAATCCGTACTGTGCATGCATACTGTTGAGTCGGTGGTGTATTAATCCAACCAAGTATAACTCAATAGTACACTGTATTTATGTATATAAATAAAGTATTTTATGAAGAATAGTTTATTATTATACATAGTATACATTGCTGGGAATAAAGAGATCAAATAACTTTGTTCAAGTCTGCTATATATATATATGATATGATATGCAATGCAGATTTTAGAGTATTTCATCAAGGATTCTTAAGGTATCATTGATTCCCCCTTGATTAGATGACTCTAAGTTTTCCCTCAGCTTTATTTGTCTTCATTGGGAAAGAACTTACCTGAAGATGAGGGTGTCTATTCACCTCATCTGATCCTCCTAGTCTGCTGCACTTGGGTCAGCTGAGGTTTTCAGCTGATCTTTCCTTCTTCATGTGCTTGGGTCCAGGAGTCCTAAGCTGTAACATAGGATTTTGAACCTTTCTTCAGCTAGGGGCTTAGTCAAGATGTCTGCTCTTTGGATATCTGTGTGAATTTTCTCCATCTTGATGTCCTTCTTTTCAAGGTGGTCTCTTATGAAGTGGTGTCGAATGTCGACATGCTTGCACCTTGTGTGGAGGACTGGATTTTGAGTGATGGCAATGGCACTGCTGCTATCACAATAAATAGGGACTTCTCTTGCCTCTACATTGTAATCCTTGAGTTGTTGAACTAGCCAGAGCAGCTGACTACAACAACTACCAGCTGCCATGTATTCTGCTTCAGTGGTGGAGGTTGCAACTGAGGTTTGCTTCTTAGAGAACCATGATATCAGCTTGTTGCCTAGAAATTGACAGGTTCCAGATGTGGATTTCCTATCAATTCTACATCCTCCATAGTCTGAGTCAGAATAGCCACTCAATTCTAGATTGTCATCAGCAGGGTACCATAGTCCTAGGTTGACTGTTCCTTTTAGGTACTTGAGAATCTTCCTTGCTGCTTCTAGATGACTTTGCTTTGGGTTTGCTTGAAACCTAGCACATACTCCTACAGCAAATGTTATGTCTGGTCTGCTAGCTGTAAGATATAGTAGAGATCCAATCAGTGCTCTATATTCAGCTTGATCAACTGCCTTTCCAGACTCATCTGGTTCCATTTTGAAAGATGTCATCATTGGAATCCTTGCAGTCTTGCTTTGTAGGGCTTTGAATCTTTCTAATAGGCTCTTGGTATACTTGGACTGGTTGATGAAGATCCCTTCTGAACTCTGCTTGACTTGAAGTCCTAGAAAATAATTAATCTCACCCATCATGCTCATTTCAAACTTTCCTTGCATAAGTTCAGAGAACTTCTTGCACATCTCTTGATTGGGTGATCCAAATATAATATCATCTACATATATTTGCACCATTAGGATGTCTTCTCCTTCTTGTATTCTGAAAAGAGTTCTATCCACTTTGCCTTTTGTATATCCATTGTCAAGTAGGAATTGTGACAATGTGTCATACCAAGCTCTGGGGGCTTGTTTTAGACCATAGAGAGCCTTCTTCAGTCGATATACTTGATCACCTTTTTCAAAACCTGGAGGCTGCTCTACATATACTTCTTCTACCAGAATACCATTTAGAAAAGCACTCTTGACATCCATTTGATATACCTTGAAGCCCATATATGATGCATAAGCTAGGAACAGTCGTATGGCTTCTAATCTGGCTACTGGAGCAAAGGTTTCATCATAGTCAATCCCTTCAGATTGAGAGTATCCTTTTGCAACTAGCCTAGCCTTATTTCTAGTTATCACATCATTTTCGTCCTTCTTGTTCTTGAATACCCACTTTGTTCCTACTACATTGTGGTTTTCAGGACGATCTACCAATTCCCAGACTTCATTTCTTTCGAATTGGTTTAGTTCTTCTTGCATAGCAGTGATCCAATTGCTATCTGTCATTGCTTCTTCTATATCAGCTGGTTCAATGTTGGATAGGAAAGCACACCAGCAGAACATAGATGATTGTGAGTTCTGATTCAGTTGTCTTCTTGTCTTGACACCTGAGTCAGCTCCTCCTAAGATGAGGTTTGATGGATGGTTGTTTCTCCATGTATGCCTCACAGGAGTATCTGCATTGGATGAGCTTGGATTCTCATCTGATCTAGTGCCATCAGGAGGGCTGACTTGATTAGGTCGATCATCATCTGTATCTTGAGTGTCAAAGAGATCATTCCCCCTGGCATTTGGGATTGGTGCATCTTGATTCTGGTCAGCTTGTCCTGCTTGAGTTTGAGATCTAGTGACAGGTCTATGAGGCTTATCCTCCTCTGGTTCTTCAGGGAAAGGTTCATTGACTTCAATGAACTCATCTGGTTTGGACTTGATCACTAGATGTCTCATCTGATCTGCAGCTGAGTTTGTTTCTACTGCATTCTTTTCACAAGATTCATCAAAAACAACATGAGGTGTTTCTTCCACAAGAAGGGTTCGTTTGTTGAGTACTCTAAATGCTTTGCTAGTTGAGGAGTATCCTAAAAATATCCCCTTATCTGCTTTGGCATCAAAAGCATTCAACTTACTCTTCCCATTGTTGTGAATGAAACACTTACAACCAAATATATGAAAGTAAGATACTCTAGGTTTTCTACCTTTCCATAGTTCATATGGGGTTTTCTCATGTATTTTATGAATACCTGACCTGTTTTGAGTGTGACAAGCTGTGTTGATGGCTTCTGCCCATAGCTTCTTGGGAGTGGAGAATTCAGCAAGGAGTGTTCTGGCAGCTTCTTTGAGTGTTCTGACTCTTCTTTCAGCTACACCATTCTGTTGTGGTGTTCTTGCTGCACTTGTCTCATGCTGAATACCATTAGAAGTACAATAGGCAATAATATAAGAGTTAATGAATTCAGTGCCTTTGTCACTTCTAATTTTCACAATTGGTTCTCCTTTCTCTACTTGGATCCTCTTCAATAGTTCAGGGAGCTTCTGCTGTGTTTCACTCTTCTTGTATAAGAAGATAACCCAAGTAAACTTGGAATAATCATCTACAACAATAAGAGTGTACTTCCTCCCTGTTAGAGTGGTTGGAGTGATTGGTCCAAAGAGATCCATGTGAAGCAGTTCAAGAACTCTGCTGGTTGATGCTGTCTTCTTGGTCTTGAAGGAGACCTTTGTTTGCTTTCCTTGTTGACATGCATCACACACCTGATCTTTACAGTAGAGTTCATTAGGCAGACCATCAACTAAGGATTCCCTTGCTAACTTGTTCATAGTCTTAAAGTTCAGATGACTAAGACGTTTGTGCCATAGCCAGCTGACATCTTTAGGGCTCTTCACAAGCAGACATGTATCCTTAGGACAGCTGTTCCAATTTGCAAGATACATACTTCCCTTTCTAGATCCTGTTAGAAGGTTTTGTTTTGTTCTCTTATCACTTATGAGACACTCATCTTTAGATAATTTGACTGAGTAACCAGTGTCACAAAAGTGAGAAACAGATAATAAATTAAACTTAAGACCTTCTACATATGATACATCATGTACCTCAATGTCACCATTTTTAAGGGTGCCATATCCTTTTGTGTTACCATGCGCGTTATCACCAAAGAAGACTTTTGGACCTTTCTTTTCTATGTAGTTGGTCAGCAGGGCTTTGGTTCCTGTCATGTGAGTTGAGCATCCACTATCTATGTACCAAGTTTCTCCTGCTAGACCTCCTCTTCTGTATAGGTCCCTCCTTTCCTGCAAGAAAAGTTAAGTCTTAGGTACCCATTTTGTTTTGGGTCCTTGGGTGTTAGTACTACCCTTGGGAACCCACATATACATTGGTCGTTTGAAAAACCTTGAGCACTTGAGTTGTTTCCCTCGGGCATCACAGAACCAAATCTTACCAGTCAGCACCTTGGACTGATCTGATTTGTCCTTAGTGTCAGCTAAGTAATAGTCAAATGGTTTCCCTATATAGGAGTGTACATACATGATCTTTTGACTAGTTACATTCAGCCTGGGTGCATTAGCTAGTCGATGCACACGATTATATGGACCATACTCTTCTGTTCTCACAATATCATAAGAGATAGGGGGTGCAAAGAGAACAGATTTGTTTGAAGAAGACTTCTTCTTCTTGGCTGGAGCAGCATACAGCTGAGACTGTCTCAGCCGAGATGGTCTAGGCTGTTTGCTGTTCCTCTGTACAGGCTTGGGGTTAGCTTGTCCTTTACCATTTTTGGTTTTGGGATAGTTAGCCTTAGCTGGTACAGATGCCTTTTGGTTCATATTAGGTTCATTGTGTTTAGAACACTCACCCTTTTCATGTGTCTGAGTAGTGCACTTGTTAGGTGTACTACCCCCAGCTGGAGAGGATGTAGATGGGTTGAGTTCATAGCCAAAACCCATCTTATTGCCATTTGATCTATAATACTCAGAGATACTTTCAATAGTAGTAGAGGCTTTATTGAACTCTGATATCTTTTGATTTAGGCATTCCTTCTCCTTTTCTAAGAGCTTGTGTGCTTGGAAGAGGTCATCGAATTTGGATTGTAGTGAACGAAGTTCCTTAGTTTCTAAAGCTTGAGTTTGTAACATCCCCTCATACAACTGAGTTATTGTGGTATTTTCTTCCTTAAGAAGCTCCACTTCTCTGGTCAATCTTTCATTCATTGTGGCCAGCTCAGGGGTGTTATCAAACTTAACCTTTTTCAACTTAGCAATTTCTTTCCTTAGATCCTTATTCTCCTCTTCCACTTCTATAAAAGCTCTAGTGGAAATATCCAGATCACCTTTTACTTTTCTTAAAGATTGATAATAGGTGTCTTCTGATTCGCCTTCAGATGAGTTTATCTCATCTGATTGTGAAAAAATAGGTGAATGGAAAGTAGTAGCATAGGAGTTTACCTCATTTTCACCTATAGCCATCATAGCTAGGTCATCTGAATCATCTGAGAAGATTTGGCAGTCTGGTGATGTAGGGAGTTCATCACTTTGATATTCAGATTCTTCAGTCACCATAGCTTTCTTGTCTGAAGTTCTTCTTGGCCTTCTTTCTTCTTTGTCATCCAAATCCAGCTCAGGACATTCATAGACATAGTGTCCTGGTTTGCGACAGTTGAAGCATGATCCAGGTTTCTGATTTGAGTTGCCTTTCCTTGGAGGAGTGGCATCTCTTCTTCTGGATCCTCGGCTGTCAGATGACTCCACATCCTTTCTAGGATGTCTTTCTGGTGTTCTTTCTCTGGAACCTCTGGAGGGTGAACTTGCTCTTCTATCTTTGTAGTTTCTATAGAATTTTCTATATTTGCTGTTGAGAGTGTTCATCCTTTCGAATCTCTTGATCATAAGAGCCATTTGTTCCTTCAGACTCATGTCTGATCCTTCACAGTCTTCTGTTTTCAGAGAGGCCTTGCCAGATGAGGTACTTGCAGCTTTTGTATTGGCTGCCTTGAAGGCTACAGTCTTGGAGGTAGATGGGGCTGCAGTTGACTCATCACTTCCTGAGTTTTCTTCTCTGTCAAGGTCATATTCATGAGCTTTTAGGTTCTGAAATAGAGTTTGAGTAGACCACTTCTTGATATCTTGAGTATCTTTGATGATGGTCTTCTTGAGTTTCCATCTCTTGGGTAAAGAGTCCAAGATCTTCAAGTTTTTCTCTCTATTTGTATACTTCTTGCCTAGAGATTCAATCTCATTTATGATCTTTGTACATCTATTGTCCAGCTGATCAATAGTTTCTCCTGGATGCATCTTGAGGTGTTCAAACTTCTTGACTGCTGTCGACAATTTGCTTTCCTTGATCAGCTCAGTTCCTTCACAGAGGAGTGCCAATGCCTCCCACATCTCTCTGGCTGACTCACAGTGGATGACCTTTGCAATGTACTCATTTGGAAGAGTTTGCATTATGTAATCTTGAGCAATGCTATCAAGGTTTGATTGCTTCATCTCTTCTGGTGTGAGATCCCTCATAGGCTTGGGAACCAGTTCTCCAACTGGGACTTCTGGATCACCATTTGCAGTGTTGACTGTCATGATGGTGATTGGGCCTTCAGTGATTACAGACCACATCTTGTAGTGGACTGATGTGAGATTCTTCCTCATCCTGATCTTCCAGTAATCATAATCCTCAACTGAAAACTTAGGCAACTTTCGCATGTTAGCACTCATGCTGTATGGATTTTCAAAAACAAGTTTTTCAAAAGATCTGTTCAAGAGGACTACAGAAAGACTCCCTCAAGTCTTCTGATAATCTAGAGACAGTAGTCCGTTAGAACCACTGCTCTGATACCACTTGTTGGTCCCTGAACGAGTAGTGAATGGGTTTAAAGTCTAGAGGGGAGGGGTGAATAGACTTTAAAGCTTTTTCAAACAGAGTTGGGAACCTCTTCTGATTGCTATGTCAACTGGACTGCAAGTCTGCTGGTCCAGATGACTATAGTGATCTGACTGAGGAGGTTATATGCGGAATTATGGTGGCCCTGGTTTAGACTCGTTCTTGTAACTTGTTTTACTTAATGAAAATACTCAGCTGATGCTGGTTTGAAAGTTATGGCCTTGTTTTGAAGAGTGTTGAAATCACAGTATGCACTATATAATAATGAATGTAAAGGCAGAAATGTAAAGTGCAGAAAGTAAATAACACCGGATTTATAGTGGTTCGGATATACGTTCCTACGTCCACTCTCACGTCCTAACGTGATGTTTAATCCCTTTAATTTCCACAAATTACAAGGGTCTTGACCTTTATAGTCCCAAGGTTAGGACTTTGAGATCTGAGCCGTCCTAACAGCTACGGTCTCCACAAGTGATTGTAAGCACTTGCACTTTAAGGGGTTTCAAAAACTTTAACCTTTTGGTGAGGGTTGGGGTTTTTGAGGTGTATCCAACTAATGGTTCAAGCTTATAATTTGCTTAACCACTATGCCTAAAACAATTGATATACAATATGAACAGGTTTCAGGTTCTTAAGGGTTGGATAGAAATCACTTAAGAGCTATAGATAATCTAATGGTTTCTGGCTCTTTTGAGAATTCTTAGAACTGTATGGTTTTAGCTTTGATTGCTTGCTTGGCTTGTTGAATTCTCTCTTGTGACCTTTTTTTTTTTTTTGTGATTTCTCATCCTCTTGTATTTATAATGGAGATTGGTTGCAACTAGCCGTTGGAGTTGACTAGCCGTTTGAGCAATCTTTCCATAATAGCTTGCTTCCTTGATTCCAGCCGCTTGATTGCTTCAATCCTGGGATCATGTCAATCTTCTAAATAAGGTAGGTCTTCGTTTGAATTGCAAGATGACTTAGGAATCAGCCGAGTCCTGGAAGAGCACATAGTCTTCTGATCTGTACTTCTAGTCTTCTGACTATTCTTCTGGCCTTAGGTCTTCTGTCTTCTGATATCAGACGAGTAACACTCTTCTGATCTGGAAATTCTTTGTACTGCTTTTAGGCCATCTTCAATCTGGGACTCCATCAGATAGGTAGGTATACAAGCACCTTAACTTATCTGGTCTTCAAGGATCTTCTAGTCTTCATGTCTTCTACTCTTCTCATCTTGAGGATAGGCATGTAAGCCAGGACTGTGCTGATCAGCTGATATCAATACAGTTGATCACACAAGACTAGTCTAAGCTGTTCTATACAAGTAAGCTGATCCTATTACATTTATAAACTCTAAGTGTTTTGGCCATCAAAACTATTCTAACATTAAGTGGGGCTTAGGATGAATTTATATCCCAACAGGTATATCAAATTACGGGCAAGTACGAGGCTCGCGGCGACCAGATGTTGAAGTATCAAGACCTAGTGAAAGGATTACTCGAGCAATTCGATCAAATCTACATCGATCAAATCCCTAGGGAGGAGAATACGCAAGCAGACGCTTTGGCTCGACTGGCCACTTTAGAGGGGGAGGCAATATTTTCTAAAGCGAAGATCACTAAAATTTCTTCCCCATCAGTGAGTAGAAGTCAAATCTTGCAGGTTGAAGCGACCAGCGACGAGGACTGGAGGTCGCCGATCACCAAGTACATCAAGACCGGCGAGCTCCCGGAAGACAAAGTTAAGGCGACCAGACTACAACTCAGGTCCGCCAGGTACACCATTATCGGCGACCAGCTGTACAAATGGGGTTTATCAATGCCTTTATTGAAATGTCTCGGAGAAGATGAAGCGAAGATCGTCATGCACGAAATCTACGATGGAATATGTGGAAATCATACAGGGGGGCAAGCTCTTGCTTTAAAAATCATGAGACAAGGCTACTTTTGGCCAACACTGAAGAAGGATGCAATTCATTACGCCCAGACTTGCAAGAGATGCCAAGCTTTTGCTCCCGCCATACACTCACCACCAGACGAGCTCATCTTCGTCTATAGCTCGTGGCCCTTCGCGAAATGGGGCATCGACATCATCGGACCTTTCCCGCCCGGCGTCGGGGGAGTAACTTTCGTAGTCGTAGCAGTCGACTACTTCACCAAGTGGACAGAGGCGAAGGCATTGAAGACCATCACAACGGTCCAAATGATAAGCTTCATCTGGAAAAACATTATTTGCAGGTTCGGCCTACCACGAGCAATCGTGACGGACAACGGACGCCAATTCACAAGTTAAGACATGCTAGAATTCTGCTCAAAGTGGAACATCAAGAAACTTTTTTCAACACCCTATCATCCACAATCGAATGGTCAGGTAGAGGCGATCAACAAAATCATCAAGCACACCCTGAAGGCTAAGCTAGATGGATTGAAGGACAGATGGGCGGACGAGCTGCAAATGGTGCTGTGGGCATATCGGACGACCACGAGAAATTCTACAGGTGAAACTCCGTTCGCGCTCGCGTTCGGAACCGAAGCTGTCATACCTGCAGAGGCACAGGTCGCAACTTTCTGAGTGGCAAATTATGACGAGCAGTTAAACAACGATGCACAGCTCTCCGACTTGGACTTCCTAGAAGAGCGAAGACTAACGACGGACGAGAAGAATGTGGTCTACAAACAAAGGTCAAAACGTTATTATAATACCAAAGTACGTGCTCGGCAATTTACTATTGGCCAACTCGTACTTCGACGGGCGACGGAGCAGTCCATAGGCATACTTGGCCCGACTTGGGAGGGTCCGTACCGCGTAACGCGCACGTTCTCCAACGGATCGAACGAATTAGAAGATCTCGAGGGCAAGCCGAGCAAGTACCCATGGAACGCGGTCAAGTTGAAGAAATATTATCAGTAAGTTTCAATTTCGTACGTACATTTGTATAGTTTGTATCTAGTATCGTTTAAATACATGTCAAGTTTTAAATTTCATCAAGTGTTAGATAAATTTTAGAATTTTTAGATAAGGCTCTACGTAGCCAACTAGAAACGAGTTCAACCGACGAATGGTAAACTCTAAACGCATACGAACGTAAACCAACGAACGGTAGAGGTCCGGAAATGAGTTCAAACCGAAGAAAGGTTTAACTCTAAAGACAAGTACTCATTGAAAGATGTTTGCAAAAAACGGTGACAACGACGATCACTATTAAAAATACGAGCTCAAACCAAAGAAAGGTTTAACTCTAAAAGACAAGTACTCGTTGAATGATGCTTGCAAGAAACAGTGACGAGGACGATCACTATTAAACGTACGAGCACATTGAAAGATGTTTGTAAAAAGTAATCAAACGTAAATTGAAAAGTAGTGACGAAGATGATCACTCAAAATAAACGAACACAAGTCATAAGCAAAAAGTTCATATTAAAAGCCTTATAGGCTGAAAGATTACAAAAAAGGCCTATATGGCCGAACACTACAAAAAGGCCTTAGTGGCCGAGCAGTTTACAAAAAAAAAAAAAAAAAAAGCTCCATAGACGAGCATATCTAAGGTTGTTCTCCAGTTTCTGCCACCTCTTCAATGGCCGGAGCACCTTGCTCGTCGGCAGCCACCTTCTCGACAAGAGCACTCTGCTCTCGAGGCGGGCTCTCGAACAAGACTTTCATCGCCAAAAGGCGAGGAAACATGAGACCCATGTTCACTAGGTCGAGCAGGGGGAGGACGGAGCCTGGTTTAGGTTCTTCTTCAACCATATGATTGTCAATGAAATCGCCAAAAAGGGACACTTCCACCTCAGGATGGGTTTCTTTGAAGTGGCGGACGAGCTCGTGGGCAGTGTACGCTGCCGAGTAGCAAGCCCCAGATCCGGCGAGATAAACTTTCTCATCTCGATCTTCCTTCACAGCAGTCAGCTATCGCCCAAGAGAGGCCAACTCTTCCTCAGCAGTTTGAAGACGAGTTTGCAGAGTGGTCGTCTCCACGCGAGCAGCAGCGAGCGCTTTGGATTTCTCTGTTTTCTCATCCTCGGCAACTTTGAGGCGAGCACGGAGATCTTCGATCGCCTATTGATCCTCTTGATCTTTCTTGCGAACAACTTCAAGTTGGGCCACCGAATCGGCCACCCTTTTCTCAAGACCATTGTTAGCTTTTATCAATCAGGAGATCGCCACATCCTTCTCATCATTACCCTTCCGAAGATCGTAGATTTGAAGGAAAAGCTGCTCGTCTGCATAGGTTTGGCGACAAGCGGTGATGGCGATCCGTCGAGCGTTCTCGGCAGCATTATGGCAATCGATCTCCTCGACGAAGGGTTTAGTCAGCGATCGAGGCAAGTTCTTTATTGCCCGGATCGCGACCTAGTATAGCACGTCGTCGTCGGTCGGGTCCCGCGACCGGTAGTAATTGAGAAGATCTTCGATGTAGGGAGTGGAACACGGGTGCTCGGCGACCCTGGAAAAGAACAGATAGCGATCAGATGAGGATACTTCTAGAAATATTCAAAGGCATTTTTAAGGAAAGCTTACTTGGCAACTTGATCGGCACTCCAGCCGAGCAAAGTGATGTCTTCGGGGGCCCTCTGCTCGGCCAACGAGCTCGCGGCAAACTCCTGCGGCCGCTTGGTCTTGCGAGCAGGAGATGGTTTTTTGGGAGGTGGCGATTTCCTCCTCGGCGGGGATCTCCTCGGAGAGATTCTCTCATCGGCAGCAGGAGGGCGATGACCCCCTTAGGCCGTTTTGGCAGTTTTCTTGGAAGGAGCCTCCGTGGTCTCCGCCCGATCTTTCCTTTTGTTAGAGCCCTCGACTATGTCGCGCTCGTGGTTCACCATAGCAAAACGAAGGGATCGGTTCACCATCACGTCTTGAAGTTCGACGGTCGGAGGAAGATAGGTGATGACCTTCGTAGGAACCACTACTAAAAACAAAGTGTCAACTTTTTACAAAGAAAAGAAGAGCAAAGGCAGTAAAAAAAAAAATTTACTCTTTACCTGGAGGAAACTCTCTAGTGATGTGGTGAGGAGGCACTCGAAGACCTGCTCGCTCCCTTATGCACTCGCGGTTTAAGAAGCGACAAGATCTCTCCAAGAAGCGGTTTAATGAATTATTTTTTTATTTGATTGTATAATATAAACTAAATTAATTTTATAGTGAATTGTACATATTTGTTGAATATTTTTATCTTTTTCGCATAACGGCCCATTATAATTAAAAATTTAATTTACGTCTCATAACTTCATTAATTGCTCAATTTATGTTCCATTTACATAAATTTGGGGATTTCCAGCGAAAATTGGACGTGCAATTGAAAAAGTTATGGGACGTAAATTAAAATTTTAACTATTTTGGGACGTTTTTCAAAAAAGGTAAAAGTTACGGGACGTAAATAATTTTTTCCTCAAATATTTAACATACATAGACATATCTCATTTATTGAATATAATTTTTATCAAGTTAATTTTAGTGTATTTAATTTATATAGTAAATAATTGATATAGAAAGAACAAATATAACGAAAAAACATTAAACAAAATCATTAACCATAATTAGAAACATTGTATTAAAATAAATATTAAATTATGGTTAATAAATTTGGTTATTTTTTATTTAAGATCTAATATATATATAGTAATATATTCTAAGCAAACAATATAAGGTAATCACTTGACTTTACATTTTAGATCTTAAATATTAATTGTATACTATTAAAATATAGATATACTGTACATTTCAATAAACTATTCTTTTTATACTTTCAAACTATATAAGTTGGGACCTTCTATATGTAGTCAGTTAATCTAAGCCATTAAAAATCTAATCTAAATGTTTAGATTTGATGATCTGTTACCTTTTATAAATTTTACGATATGTATTGTCGTAATGTGTCATAAATTTGTATTTTCTATTAAATTAAATTAATTAAAATATATTATTGTAAATTTACATTTTTATCCTTATACAATAAAATAATTTATTACAACAATTATCTACACCCGCTAATTTTATGAGTTCACCCCAAATCATTTTTACCATAGTTATCTGCACCCATTCATTTTATGAGTTCACCCCCAAATCATTTCTTTTTTACAACGGTTATCTACACCCGCTCATTTTATGAGTTCACCCCCAAATTATATTTTTACCAAATTTATCTGCACCCACTCATTTTATGAGTTCACCCCCAAATTATTTTTATACCACAATTATCTGCACCCGCTCATTTTATAAGTTCACCCCAAAATATTTTAAAAAAAATAATTACATTTAAAAGACTATATTATTTTTTTATTAATTAACACAAAATATAATAAAATCAACCCTAATTTATACATTTACAATCCACAATCGAGTCATTGCCGAGTTACCGTCGATTCACCACCAAATCACTCATATTTTTAGAAAAAAAATCGTAAAAACATAATTAAAAAAAACTATCGAGATTAGACACAAATTTCAACTTTTTTTTTCTTTTTAATTTTTCTTCTCATTTTCAATTTTTATTCCAAACTTTTTATTTCTTCGTTTTTTTTGTTTCCTACTTTTTTTTTCATTAGTATATTTTTTAGTTTTAATACAAAATAATATTACATGTATGATTTTATTATAATCCCTCCGTCCCAGTGAAAGCTCCTCATGAGCTTCGGACACAGAGGTTAAAAAATATGATATAATAAGTGGATGTATGAGAGGTGATGTGATTGAGAGAGAGAATAATATAATGAAATGTGAGAGGTAATAGTTTGGGAAAAAAGGAATGAGTAACTTTCATTGGGACAAACGAATAAGGAAAGTTAGGTAGCTTTCAATAGGAAGGATGGAGTAGTCAGTAATACAACAAGTAATAACCAGTAATACCATAAACAGTAATCAGTAATACCATTAACAATAATTAGTAATACCACGAACATTAATCAGTAATACCATTAATATTAATCAGTAAAATTTTATACAATAACAAATAATTTCACACATCTAATTATATTCAATAATACAAAAAATAATTATCAGTAATACCATGAACAGTAAGTAGTAATACCATGAACATTGAATAGTAATATCTCATACAATAACAAATAATTCCACAAATCTAATTATATTCAATAATACCAAAAACAATTATCAGTAATACCATAAACAATAATATGTAATACCATAAAAATAATAATAATCAGTAATAAATAATTTCACATAATCAGAAATACCACAATTAATAATCAATAATCATTAATATTAATTCAATAGTGTATTAATAGTAATACCGCAATCAATAACTAGTAATACCAGTATCAATAATACCAATAACAATAATACCATAAAAAAAAGTGGAGAGAGTGCAGATCGGGGTGTACTAAAGAAAATAGAGGGTGCACATTACCAAGCCCAATTGAAGGAAACCCTAGCCCAATGGGAGGGCACCCTAGGTCAGTAGTCGTCGCTTGGGATTTCATCAGCAAGGTCACCGGCTCCGAGTGTCGTCCGGTCAGAGATCCATCAGGAACATACTCACAGTCCTCCGTCGGGCCGTCATCAGCCGGAGGAAGAGGCTGCGCAGGAGCAGGGTGAAGAAGACGGATGAAGCAATGTAGTTTCGATTTGGACAGAGATGAACGACGAGAGAGAGACAGTGTCGATCCGAGTGTTGCAGGCGAGCGTCGTTGATGTAGGAGAAGCTCCCGGATCGCGAACGCAAGGGAGATTGATCGAAGCAGTCGCGTCGGTGGTCGAAATGAGGAGAGGATTTCGGCCGCCATGGATCGTGGCCGAGATGGAAGATTATGTCGATTGTTATGGAAGTGAAGAATCGCGATTGCGATTCGAGGAGGTGCCTCGGGCTTCAGCGGCCGAGACCGAAGCGCCGCCGTCGCCGTCAAGGGGGTGGTCAGGCATGGTGGTGGCTAGGTCACCCGCCGACATGCATGGATTTCCGGCAGGTCCTTTACTCATCAAATTAAAATTTAGGTGCACCGCCGATCGACTTTAATAAAATTATAACTATAATATTATTTTGTATTAAAATTTAAAAAATACACATGCAAAAAATGGAAAAGAAAGACAGGAAAATTTAAAAAGGAAAAGAAAAAAAAACAAGGAAATAAAAAATTTGAAAAAAAAAATTGAAAATGGGAAGAAAAAAAGAAAAAGAGGAGGGGGAAGAAAAATTAAAAAGAAAAAAATTGAGATTTGTGGCTAATTTCGATAGTTTTTTATTAATTATATTTTTAAGCTTTATTTTTAAATATGGGTGATTTGGTGGTGAATTCATTTTTTAGAGTTTATTTTATTATATTTTGTGTAAAATAATAAAAGGATAATATAGTCTTTTAAATGTGATTATTTTTTTAAAAATATTTTAGGGTGCACTCATAAAATGTGCGAGTGCAGATAACCGTGGTAAAACAATAATTTGGGGGTGAACTCATAAAATGAGCGAGTGCAGATAATTGTGGTAAAAAATAATTTGGGGGTGAACTCATAGAATGAGCGGGTGTAGATAACTGTTGTAAAAAAGAAATGATTTGGGGGTGAACTCATTAAATGAGCGGGTGCAGATAATTGTTGTAAAAATATGATTAGGGGGTGAATTCATTAAATTAGTGGGTGCAGATAATTGTAGTAAACATATGATTAGGGGGTGCACTCATTAAATTACTGGGTGTAGGTAAAATATAAATAAAATTTAAAAAGAAGGGTAATATAGTTTACTGCCTTTGCTTAAACTTGTTTACAGGTTATCATGTGTCTACTGTAGGTTATGCTTTTGCTCTGATGCTTAAACTATTCTGTTTGTTTGCTTTGATTTTGTCTTTGTGTCTTACTTAAATCTTAAGTAGTTCTTCCAAAACTTAACTTAGGATTTCAGTAAAGTTACTTATGTTGTGAATAAGTGTATTGTTTATACTTGTTCTATTTTGGATAAAATTATCTTGATCTTATGGCACGGATCATTGTAAGATTATCCTTGATCTTCATTTGATTTGATCCAACGATTACAACAGGTATTGTCTTGACTAGTGCTTAGCAATGATGTCAACCTCAACTAAGTACATAATACTGAGTATGTATAGAAATATATGTGCATCAGGTGTGTTGTAGTTGAAAAGTAAAATTGGGGGAGATTGTAGATGTTGTGAATTCTTAAATGTATCAACATTCTCTACAACATCTTAATTTGACCTTCCGAGATTTTTTCTAAATCCTTTCTGAAATGTTGCATTAAATGTTGAGCTAATTGTTACAGCATTTCTGGCAGAGTCTAGAAGCTTCTACAAGGATCTGGAACCTGAAAGATTCCAGAATATTGGAGAACGTCATAGAAGAGCTAGAAGAGGCTGGAAGCAATCTAGAATGACCTGCAACGTGCAAGAAGGATCTAGAAAGATCATGGAAGTTGAGATCCTAAAAAATAGGACCTCAATGTGGAAGCCTCTAGAATTCGCACCTCACTTCTATAAATACCGATTGAAGGCTCAATAATTTAGTGTGTCCTATTCGATCAATCTCCTAGACCGAGCGTTCATCCCTGTTACGAATTGTGGCCAGTAGTTTTACCTTTTAGATCATGCGAAGTATCCCACCCGTATGGCTGTGTGTCTTTTTATCTATTGAGAGTGTAATCATAGATAGACTAGGCATTTCGACAGTGTGTAATCTCTTATACACTTAGTTCATTTTTAGAACAAGGCACCTGCCTCGTTTGTAGTTTCAGTTGTGAAGGTTATTGTTGTAACATTTCACACAACATTTGTACTTGAAGATAAGTATTGATATTTCGCCGTAAGGCTCGCATAGATTTTTATTTATAAAATCTATGTGAAAAATATTTCCATTGTGTCACGTTTGTTTTTAGTGTTTCAAGTCTTCCGCTGTGTATCTTAATTTCTGATATTCTGTTAGAATCAGTGTTGTACAATTTGTTACAACATTTAGTACAACATTATTCTACTTTTACTTAAACACTTAATACCGGCACACTTTCACAACTTTATCAATATTAATCGAGAAATGGAATACCCTTTGTATTAGGGCATGTTTGTTTCATGGGTTGGGATAAAATGGATTTAGATGTGGTGGGTTGGCTAGTTAAACCCAAGGGGAGGCTAGATAAACCCAAGGGAGAGGCTTGGTTGTCTAAACCCATAGAATCTAGTTTATAAAAATCGGGTCAAATTATAAACCCGGGTCAAGGTGTTTAAAGTTAGAGAAATCAAACACGTGAGAAGATAGGTTTACATATCAGACCCGTCACTAAACCCATGAAGCAAACATATCAATAAACAATTATTGTTTTTTGCAAACCTTTTATTCTCTGGAGCTTCTTATGAAATCTCTCATGATTTTTTCGAATGCCTTTCCGATCAAGTTGGAGGCTCCAATTCAACAGCTAATTTGATTTACACCCCACAAAATCTAACACAAGCATTTCTCTTAAAAGCACACAATTTGAGACCATTGTCAACCTCTCGCAAGAGGCCTGATCTCATTGTGACACCGTATCAAGAATCCAAGGTTCTTGCAGCAATTTACTGCTCCAAGAAACTCGGACTGCAGATAAGAGTTCGTAGCGGCGGCCATGACTATACGTGGAGGCGGCGGTACTAGTTTCGGAATTGTTGTTGAATTTAAAGTGTCCTTGGTAACCGTCCCGGAAACGGTTACAATTTTCAATGTCAACAGAACGTCTGAGACAACGCTACAACTGGCACCGGTGGCAGTATATTGCCGATGAGGTCGAAGAAAGCCTTGTAGTCAGGATTCTCTTGAGATCCGGGAACCGAACAATCTCAGCCTCTTTCATGGGGTTGTACCTCGGCTCCGTTGGCGATCTTGTGCCATTAATGAAGAAGCAGTTTCCGAAGCTGGGTTTGGTCAAACAAGATTGCCGTGAAATGATTTGGATAGAATCCACACTCTTTGCGGCAGGTCTGGGCGATATGTCGCTTGATGTATTACTTGATAGAACTCCACAGGGTAGTTATGCACCGACATATTATAAAGGAAAATCAGACCTGGTGGAAGTCCAATTCCGATGAATGGGCTAAGAGAGATGTGGAAATTCCTTCACGAAAGTGGAAATTTTGACTTGCAATTAAGTCCATATGGAGGGGTATTGAACACTTTCTCAGATTCCGAATCTCTGTTCCCACATCGGAAAGGCATTATATTCATGATCATGTATTCGGTAGCGTGGTCTAGCCCTAGCTAATGAGTCAGAAGTACACATAGATTGGATCAGAAGACTTTACAATTTGATGGGGCGTTATGTGACAAAATCTCCCAAAGGTGCTTATTTAAATTATAGGGATCTTGATATAGGAAGGAACGACGTTTTTTTTTGTACGGGAGGAAGGAACGACGTTAATGGTGGGAACACAAGTTACAAACAAGCAAGTGTTTGGGGACTCAAATATTTCCAAAACAATTTCAAAAGATTGGTACGTGTGAAGAGCAAGGTTGATCCATCCAACTTCTTCAGAAACGAACAATGCATTTGTTTGCAAACTCAACAAAGCCCTCTATGGCCTACAGCAAGCCCCTAGGGCATGGTTTCAACGCTTCTGTGATTTTTTGCTCGCCCTTGGTTTTACTGAGAGCAAATCCGACACCTCGCTTTTCATCTTCATCTCAGGTCGTACTATTCTATACCTTCTTGTTTATGTCGATGATATAATTGTTACTGGAAACGATCAAACCTTCATTACTCGTCTCATTTCCAGTATCAATTCGGAATTTGCCATAAAAGATCTTGGTCGCCTAACTTACTTCCTAGGATTGGAGGTCACCTATACTGCTCGAGGGCTCTTTCTCGGCAAAACCAAGTATGCCACTGACATTCTTACTCATGCTAACATGCTCGAGAGTAAACTAGTAACAACTTTTCTTTCATCCAGTGATCTTCTTGGCATTGATGGGACGCCCTTCTCCGATCCCACACTCTTCCGCTCTCTGGTCGGCGCCCTGCAATACTTAACTATTACACGAGCAGATCTCTCCTTTGCTGTTAGCATTATCAGCCAATTCCAATCAAAACCTACAATAGATAATTTTCAAGCTGTTAAAATGACTACAGACCGATATCTCTGGTCGGAGGAGTATACAAAATCATCTCCAAAACCTTGGCTCGAAGAATGTCTACAGTCCTTAAGTCGATTATCTCGGATAATCAGAGTGCATTCGTAAGTGGAAGAAATATTTTTGACAGTGTGGTGGTACTGAATGAAGCTATTGATGAGGCAAAAAGAAGGAATTTGGAGAGAATGTTCTTCAAAATTGACTTTGCAAAGGCGTATGACTCCATCGAGTGGAGTTTCCTGGACAGAATGATGGAGAGCTTCTGCTTTCACCCAAAGTGGAGGGGCTGGATTATGGAATGTGTGTCTTCGGCTACAGCCTCGGTGTTGGTCAATGGTAGTCCGTCCGACGAGTTTAAGCTAGAAAGAGGCCTCCGACAGGGAGACCCTCTATCACCCTTTCTGTTCCTAATAGCAGCTGAAGGCCTGGGCACTCTCATGGAAAAAGCAACCGAAATGGAATTATTTAAAGCAGCTGAGCTGGGTAGGGAGAAAATTAAAGTATCTCACTTACAATTCGTCGACGATACAATCTTCATGGGAGCAGCGAACTTGTCAAACGCCTGGCTGATCCGACGACTCCTGCGAAACATGGAACTCATGTCAGGTTTGAAGGTAAATTTTGACAAATGCGCTTTATTTGGGGTTAATGTGGAGGAGGAACTCACATTGGAAATGGCTGAAATATTGGGGTGCAAAATAGGTTCTATCCCCTTCACTTATCTGGGATTAAGAGTGGGCATAAACCACAAACGAGTCTCGGAATGGACAGCTATTGTGGACAAGGTAAGAAATCGGCTCCGACGATGGAACGACAAGAAAATCTCGATAGGAGGAAGGATCACGCTTCTGAACTCGGTTCTCTCTTCACTACCTACATATTATCTGTCCTTTTACCAAATCCCAAAAAAATCTGTGAGCGAGATTGTGAGTTTACAAAGAAACTTTTTGTGGGGGGGTGGGGTTGGCTCGAAAAAATTAGCTTGGATTGACTGGAATTCTATTTGTAAGGGGAAAGAATTGGGGGGCCTAGGTGTTAGGGATGTGGAGGTGTTTAATAGAACAATATTAGGGAAGTGGGGTTGGAGATTCTTAAATGAGAGGGATAGTTTATGGGCTAGGGTCATCGTGTCGAGATATGGGGAGGCGTGGGGGGATGGTTATGGATGTTTTCCATCTGGGAGGGGAGGGAGAGTGTCTCTGTGGTGGAAGGATGTCCTCAGCGTGTCGGGTAGAGGGGAGTCGGGTTGGTTCCGGGACAATCTGGAAAAAGTGCTAGGAGATGGGAGTAGTTCGTTCTTTTGGGAGGAGGATTGGACGAGGGAGGGCAAACTGAAGGATAGGTTCGCTAGGCTATACTATAATAATCTAGACATGGGCAAGCGTGTGAGCGAGATGGGGAGCTGGGAGGGTGAGAATTGGTGCTGGGCGTGGAGATGGAGACGTCCTTTACTAGACCGAGAACTAACCATTTTTTATGAGCTTATTAATCTTGTGGACAGGTACCACCTAACAAATGGACAGGCTGATTCTTGGAAGTGGCGAGCATCGAATGTGGGGAGCTTTAAGACGAGGGAGACATACCTATCAATCATGGAACAAGGGACAACGAACCGGATCTCAGCAGAACACCAAGCTGTGCTGAAGCTAATCTGGAGAAATTTTGCTCCCCCAAAAGTGAAAGCACATGCGTGGCGCCTAGTGTGGGGGAGACTGCCGACGAGAAACAACCTCAAAATTTTTCTCTAATAAAAGTTTAATTTACTGATCAAAAAAAAAAATCTATATATACTACTCTCAATACTCTTATTTCTCTCAATTGAGAGAGTATTCTAAATCTACAATTATAATAATACAACATTATACATTTATACACAATTGATTTGATATAAAGTTATATTACTCCCCCCGTCCCAGAATTACTTGCATGGTTTGATCGGCACAATTTTTAAGAAAAGTGAATTTAGTGGTTGGTGATGTAAGATAAATGAGGGGTATTTTTGGTAATTTGGTGATGTGTAAATTAAAATTGATATGATGAGATGTAAAGTAAAATGTATGTAAGAAGAGGGTGACAATTTTGAAAATAAAATGATGTTGAGAGGGTATTAATTAATTTTGTGGGGTATTACTATATTAAGAGTGTGCAAGTAATACGTCCAAATAAGGAAAATGTGCAAGTAATCACGGGACGGAGAGAGTATATAATACAAGGTCACCCACTATTACATAATTCATTTGACATATATAAAGTTACATTCTATCCTATTCAATTAAAATTCCAACACAAACACACATAATCAATATTCATGAGAATTTTTCAATTCAGGAATTTCCATCTACAGTACGTCTTACACAATTCCAAAATAAACATATTATCTCTATTTTGCCATTTTGAATGTACACTGGGAAGTTACAAATTTTCTTTTTGGTAAAAAATCTATTTTGCCATATATTTTGTAGTGTTTCTTTTTCATGTGTGTCTTGAAACCAATAATTTATTACACATTTAATATCATATTCATTATTACCTAATTTATTACACATTTAATAACATATTCATTATGTTAAAAGTAACTTTCGAAAGGACATGGAAAGTATATAATTACGAATTATTCACGTCATTAATTAGTTTCGTGTAGAGGTTGAATTATCTTCTTTATACTGTATGTATTATGCATGAAAAGTCTCTCCATCAAAAGCATCTATAAATAAATAGGAAAGAAACACAAGTTATATCATAAATTAATCAAAAAAATGGAACATCCTCGTATTACGTTCTTAATATTTTTAGCAAACCTTTTAATCTTGGGGGCTAATTCTTCCTCCAATCTCTACAATGATTTTCACGAATGCCTTATAGATCAATTTCGACGCTCAAATTCAGCAACTGATGTTATCTACACCCCTCAAAATACAACATACACAACTCTATTACAAACACACAATCTACGTCCCCAATCCACCTCCCCGGAGAGGCCGGATCTCATCGTGACACCGTATCACGAATCGGAGGTTCTTGCAGCAATTTACTGCTCCAAGAAACTCGGACTTCAGATAAGAGTTCGTAGTGGCGGCCACGACTATGAAGGTCTTTCTTACGCTTCCGAAATACCCTTTGTGATGGTCGACATGAGAAACTTCCGAACAGTCTCCGTAGACGACGAGGAGAAAACTGCATGGGTTCAAGTTGGTGCCACATTAGGCCAACTTTACCACACAATTGCACAGGAAAGCAAGACTCTTGCTTTTCCGGCAGGTGTTTGCCCCACTGTAGGCGTCGGCGGCCACTTCAGCGGCGGAGGGTACGGCATGATTTCACGTAAACATGCAATCGCCGTCGACCACATCATTGATGCAAAATTAATTAACGCGGATGGAGAAATCTTGGATAGGAGAAGCATGGGAGAGGATCTGTTTTGGGCTATACGTGGAGGAGGCGGTACTAGTTTCGGAATTGTTGTTGAGTTTAAGGTGTCCTTGGTAACCGTCCCGGAAACGGTTACGGTTTTCAACGTCACTAGAACGACGTCGGAGTCGGAGGTGACGCAGCTGGTGCACAAGTGGCAGTACATTGCCGATAAGGCTGACGAGAAGCTTCTACTCAGGCTTTTCCTAGCGCCCGTTAGGTCTCCGTCTACAGGAAACCTAACGATCGCAGCGTCTTTCACGACGCTGTACCTCGGCCCCGTTAGTGATCTTCTGTCCTTGATGAAGGAGCTGTTTCCCGAGCTCGGTCTTGTCAAACAAGATTGCATCGAAATGAGTTGGATCGAATCCACGCTTTTCGTCGCAGGGCTCTCGGATCAGCCACTCGATATATTGCTCGAAAGAACTCCGCAAGGGATCTATGCTCCATTGTATTACAAAGGAAAATCGGACTACGTGTCTAGTCCGATTCCGGTGGATGGACTGAGAGAGATATGGAAATTTCTTTATGAAGTAGAAAAGACCCAGGTGCAGTTCAGTCCATATGGAGGGGTATTGAATACTTTCAACGAATCCGAAACTCCGTTCCCACATCGAAAAGGCAATATTTTTATGATCCATTACTGGGTAGGGTGGGTTAGCCCTAATGAATCAGAACAACGCATAGATTGGATAAGAAGACTTTACAGTTTCATGGAACGTTACGTCACAAAATCACCAAGGGCATCTTATTTTAATTATAGGGATCTCGATATTGGAAGGAACAATATGAAGGGGAACACGAGTTACAATGAAGCTAGTGTTTGGGGGCTTAAATATTTCAAGAACAATTTCAAAAGATTAGTTGATGTGAAGACCAAGGTTGATCCGTCCAACTTCTTCAGAAACGAACAAAGTGTTCCTCCTCTCTCATCATAGTAGAAGAAACAACTAACATGCATTAGCTAGGACGATATATAATCGCTCAATAAAATGTTGCATAATGTGATTTTTTTTTTTTTTTTTTTTTTGAGGGAATAATGTGGTTTGATTTAAGTGTGTTAATTAAGACGTTGGTGTATTGATTTGGTGTACCGCTACAAACACCCCCAAACATATTATACACAACCCATCATTTTCAAAATAAAAATAGATAATTCTAAAATGACTAAGTAATCCTTATACAAATTAAAGAATTAATTTAAATAAATCAAATATTTTTTAAAAAATAATTTAAATAAATCAAATATTTTTTAAAAAGAAAAAAAATAAATTATTCAAATAAAAAATTCAAAAATCAATTAAAAATAAATAAATTCATAATTTTTTTTAATAAATCATAAAATATAATTAATTAAAAAATCAATTAAAATTAAGAATTCGAATAATGATAAATAAAATCTAAAATATTAAAAATCACCTAAATCTTAAGAATTAATTAAATTAATTATAAATATTAAAATAAAATTGATTTAATTATTTTTTAAAATTCAGTTGAAATTTTTGAATTTAATTATTGATTTAATTTTTTTTCATTTAAAAAAATAATCGTTAATCCTTAATTTTTTATTTTATTTGCTTTATTTTCAGATTTTATTTAGATTTAATTATAATTATTTTCATTTTTTTAATTGATTGTTCCATTTTTAAATTATTTTTAAATATTTTCAACGTTTACACGTAATTTTATTGTATTATCAATTTTTTTTGGTTAGTTAAATTTTATATGTTTTTAAAGATTTAGTTAATTTTTATTAGTTACGAGGGTTGAAGGGTAAATAGGAAATAATTTGGATGTGTATAGTAATAAAAATTGAATTTTAAATTTTAATTGGGTGTGTTTAACATTTGGGTGTGTATAACATTTTATGGGTTGTTATTAGCCCACCCCAATTATTTATTGTTCTTTGTAATATACAAATATATATATACGTGATTATGATCAGTAATAAGTGCAACATAGTTATTGTAATGATTTTTTTTTCTTTTCTTTTAAGGGATGGGTATATACCCCTCCAGCTTTGTTTAATACACTCCCCCTTCACTTTTATTAATTAAATATTCATGTAAAATGTCTTTTTTACCCTTTTAATAAAATACAAAATGATACATACACTCTCCATCAATTAAACTAAGCCTAACCCTAATTATAACCCTAACCCTAATTTATTTGAGAGGTATTAGCGTCGCCGTCGCTGCCCACCAAACGCCGCCGCCGACAACCTCCGGCATCCACCGTCGCCGCAAATAAAAATTCAGAAGTTAAAAAACACAACTTAGAAATTAAAAAAAACTTATTTTCGACAAACCAGAGTCGGTCAAAATTTCTCCCGTCGACACTGATTTGTCGACCAAATACACTCCAGTCGACTCTGGTTTGTCGACCAAAAACACTTTGGTCAATAAGATTTTTTCGATCAACGATATTGAGTCGGTCAAAACACTCCCGTCGACAATATTTTGTCATTGGGAGTGGTTTTGGTCGATTCAATATTGTCGAAAATAAAAAAAAATAAAAAGCAGAAACGGGAGAAGCTCAACAGAAAAGAAAAAAAAACTTACCTGGGGCGGACGAGCGGCGGTGGGTAGACGAAGGGGAGGACGAGCGGCGCTTCTTGGGGGCGGGGCGAAGAGGCGGCGGCGCTAGATAGCTGGAGATAGGCCCCCGTCTTGGACAAAAGAAAAAAAAAAGCTTACCTGTTGCGTCTTCGTGCGACGGCGAACGAAGGGTGGCGATGGACGAAGGGCGGCGATGGACGAATGGCGGCGACGGTGGACGGATGGCGACAGTAACGGTGGGCGGATGTGCGGCGGATGAAGAACGGAGGAAAAAGAATGAGTGTGGGGAGAAATTAAAGGAAAAAATTAGGGTTTAGAAAAAATTAGGGCTTTAGTGGGGGAGTGTATTTATCTTAAATATTTTTAAATGAAGAGGGTATAAAAGGTAATTTGGGGGGAGTGCATGTATCTTTTCTGTATAAAGGTCAGGGGGAGTGTATTAAACAAAGCTGGAGGGGTATATACCCCATCCCTTCTTTTAAAACTGCTTACAATGATTTATAATTTTGGGCTTGGGAAAAAAGATACGCTTACAATGATGATCAAAATGGTCTAATTATATCTTCCTCCAAAAGCTGGACACAGGAAGAATAGTGGATTCGTAACTTCTTCCACATCATCACATAGACGGCAGTGTTTCGTAATTTTTAGTTAGGTTAAATTAGATTTTTATTTTTAGGTAAAATGAAAGAAGAAATAAAAAAAAAGGGGTAAAAGATTGTGAATGAAACAAGTTTAAAAAAAGGTACTATTATTTGAACCTCTGAGTTGTTAAATACACCACCCCGTCTAGCTCACTCCCCCTTAAATATCGAGATTGTTGCTCTATAGTTTCGGCCCGTTTCCTTGTTTTACCTTGGCTTTAGCTAGGTTGTGTTTTCTAGGCCCATTTCGTTAGTTTGGGCTTCTTCCATATGCCTCTTTGATTTTATTTTTTATTTTTATTTAGAACCGTGGGATAGCTCAAGTGGTTTGAGCACAATCACCTAGGCATTCTGGGTTCGAGTCATGGGGAGGGGAAAAAAGGGATGGGTATTTAATGTAACTCAAAAAAAAAAAAAAAAAAAAAAACTCCGTCAAGCAAAAAAATATGAATACACTTTTTATGGACAAAAGGAGTACCATGTTTATTTTTCAAAACAAGTAATATATTGGTGAGGATGTGAGGTAAATTTGTTGAGATCTATTACATTTTTTCAAATATATAATTTAATAAAAATATTTAATTTACTTTTAGTGTCAAAAGATCATTAATAATAATGTAAATAAAATACACATTGGCGTAGATTGATTTCAAATGAAGATAAATTTTTTTAATTTTCAAACACAAATTCATCAATCTTGTTCTTGCTTCCATAAACTTGAAAAAAAAATACTTAAAAATAAAAAATAAAAAAACGGTCCAAACCCGAACAGAAATTTACCGGTTCGATCTGGTCTGGACCGAATTAATAACGGTCCGGTCTCCGGTCCACTCATTAGGATAAAATTTGGTCACGGTCCAAACCGATCCTGGTTCGGTCCGGTTTCGGACTGGTACACACCCTTAACAATGTTATTCCAAATGCATATAGATGCAACTCAATTAGAAAAGTTTAGTGAGTCAACTCAATAATAGTAATCCTCCAACAAAGCGAGGGGGAAATTTTTATTTTAGTCCTATAAGTTTGACACATTCTAAAATAAATCCTTTAAGTTTCAACTTTACAAAATACTTCCTTTACATTTCAATTTTAATCATTTTTTACATCAATTTGAGTCCTTCATCTTTTTAAAGAATTAAAATTGCCAAAATGCCAATTAAAAGCTACAATTTCATAACTTTTTACTTTTAATCCTAAATCATCATCTTACCTAATTAACAACTAAAATTCTGATTATTGATTTTAGTTTAAAATTAACTTCGGTTATGATTTTTAATTTAAGTGGAATTTTAATGTGTTTAAAGGATTAAATATTTTATTTTCACACATAATTATATGAAAATGGATTTTGCTTGTGGTGTAGTGCAATTTTTGGATGGGATAATGCGTAATTATTATTTTTTAAATACATATAACAAAAAAAATTGAATGCAACCCATTTTATACAAATTTTTATCATTTATTGTACAATTATTTTTATACATCATTAAAATTAAATAAAAACATCAGTAAAATCTGAATTATGCTCGAATTCTACCTAGCCATTTCCCCCCTAATTAATTTAAAATATAAAAATTTGAAAATAAAAATAAAAACAAAAATATATACTAAAATCTAAAAATAAAAATTAGATTAATAATTCAATAAAAAAAATACGCCCCACCACCTCTTCGTGTTTTCAAAATGAAAATTAAATTGATAGTTTTTTCTAGATTTTACTTTAAAAAGTGTATTACCAAATCCTAAATTATATTAATAAATCGGGAAAATTATAAAAATATATTAAAAAGATAAAAAAACAAAAAACTCCAACCCACATCATATTCCCCAAATGTAAATTATATTGATATAATGATGAAATATTCAAATTTGAATTTATTTTTAAAATTTACCTATATTTTGCATTATATTTTTTAATCTATCAATATAATAAAAATAGAAGTATTTCATTTTTCAAATTTTATATTAAATTTAATATCTTCATAATTGTTTTGTCAAAAAAAAAATCTTATTTATGATTTATATAATATTTGGTACTATTATTTATCTAAAATGCAGATTTATTTATAATTTATATATTTTATTTTGTTGGTTTTTAATTATTTTATTTTACTAAATATTTTTTGTTAAATAAGTTTTATATTTTCAAATTTTTAAATAATTTTTTGTTAAACTGAAAATTTTATACTTTTTAATTTGAGCAAATAAAATTTTGTTAAATATTTTATTTGAATATAAGTTGAGACCCCTACCCAAATTTCAATTTTCTATTCTTTTCAAATTAATTTATTTTGTGTTTACTTTTTTTTTAAATTTAAAGGACTAAATTTAATTTTAAAAATGACTAAAATTAATAACTTATAAGATATAGGATGTATTTTATAAAGTTAAAACTTAAAGGATTTTTTTGGAATCATTCAAACTTATATGACTAAAAAAAAATATTTTCCCCAAAGCGAGAGACTTTGTGGACGGAACCCTAGCAGGTTCCATTGGTTCCTGTGTCGTCTCTATGACGTTGTCACCACTGCAACAGATGAAGGAGCCGCCGCCAGTTCGTCTCTGTTCATCAAACAACTCCACCCGCAGCCGCATCGCGCGTCCCGTCGTGACGCTTCTGTTTGTGCGCATCATTTTTCATTTCGCCACCACTCGCCTGTCGTTCAAACCCACCGATTGTCGCTGATAAGAAAGGTAAGAACTCATTTGACGGTGTCGAGATTTTGCCATAAAAAATAGTGGTGACGGAAATGGCCAAACAAAGATATGGCATTCCTTGCCCTAGGCATTGAAACTGAAAAGATAGGAGAGATGAGAATTGTAAAGGAAGGGATAAAAGTCAATTTAGTCCCGTAACTTTTTACCTTTTCTGAAATGGTCCCAAAATAGTTAAATGTACCAATTTAGTCCCAATTTTTCGATGTTTGTTTTGTTTTGGTCTCATTTTTCCCGGAAAGATGACTGTACATTTGTATTCCCCGGAAAATGCTGAGTGTATAAATAAAAAACAATTTTGAATTATTTTAAAGTCCAAAATCCATGTCATTATTTTATAAAAAAATTATTATATTAATAAATTAAAATCAATTATTTCAGAAACATAAAAAATTAAAAACTATATATCCCAATTATCTTCCCCAAATTGCATAATTAATCATAATGAGTAAGCAGCGGAGCAATAAAGAATATAAGAGAATTGAATGATATAACAAAGGAGGAAGGTTCTAGGGAATCCACTACAAAAAAACGCCAATATAAAGAGGGCAAAAGGGGAGGGAATTGCCCTCTTTAACCGTGTTGGCGACAGCATATGCGAGGGGCAGTCACCGTCGCCAAAGTGCTCCTCGCTAATTTATTGGTGTTAGGAAATAAACACACGCACACGATGACGATAAGAAAATAACATGAGATTTGTTTACCCAGTTCATCTTGCGACTACGTCTGGGGGCGATGCCAAGCCAGGTATTTCACTATGTGTTTTGGATGCGCATGATTACAAAGGGAGAACATCTATTTATAATAGAAAACTTGTCATAATTAACCCTACGCTTATTAGGAAAAGACTTGTTTCCTACTCCAAGCCATTAGGAACAAACTTGCCATAATTAACCCTAAGCCTATTAGGAAAAGACTTGTTCCCTACTCCAAGCGAACAAACTTGCCATAATTAACCTTAAGTCTATTAGGAAAAACTTGCTCCCCACTCCTGGCCCGTTAGGATCAAACTTGTCCTACACTCCAAGCCCGTTAGAATCAATTCAGGCTCCACACTCCAACAATCTCCCCCTTGGAGACTGAATTCTCCGTGTAACCATATCTTCTTGATTCTCCTCCTGTATCCACCTGGCATCGCCAGGACTTATCTTCAAGTTCCAACGAAGACAAAAGCTCCTTTAAGAACTCCTTTTATTTTAGCACAAGTCCAACAAACTCCATCTTGATAAAATAAAAGAAAACTTCATTGTCTTCATCGACAAACATGATTCTTAAACCAAAGAACCAACATTCTCAACATAGAGAATACCTACTCCACCATAAGAGTAGAACACTTAGAATCACTCATTCTAAGAATTTCTTTCGACATTGTCTTTACCGACAAACATGATTCTTAAACCAAAGAACCAACATTCTCAACATAGAGAATACCTACTCCACCATAAGAGTAGAACACTTAGAATCACCCATTCTAAGAATTTCCTTCGACATTGTCTTCACCGACAAACATGATTCTTAAACAAAAGAACCAACATTCTCAACATAGAGAATACCTACTCCACCATAAGAGTAGAACACTTAGAATCACCCATTCTAAGAATTTCCTTCGGCATTGTCTTCACCGACAAACATGATTCTTAAACTAAAGAACCAACATTCTCAACATAGAGAATACCTACTCCACCATAAGAGTAGAACACTTAGAATCACCCATTCTAAAAATTTCCATCGGCATTGTCTTCACCGACAAACATGATTCTTAAACCAAAGAACCAACATTCTCAACATAGAGAATACCTACTCCACCATAAGAGTAGAACACTTAGAATCACCCATTCTAAGAATTTCTTTCGGCATTGTCTTCACCGACTCCGTCTGGCATCACCAAACCTTATCTTCAAGTTTCAAGGCCAATTGAAGCTATGCATAGCTTCAACTTCTCTAAGGTCGCCACCTTAGTAAATAACAAGTAGTAGTTAAAGGACGAATACCTATTAGGTGCACGTCGCTCTCTAACTAGTCTCTGCAACAGATTCTCCAGTGGTGGTGGGGTTCTAGGTTCTTCAATAAGAACCTCTTCTTCATTCTGACTCTCCTTACTCCCACTCGAGTTTGAGATGTCTAACTCAACCTCTTGGGTATTGGTTTTGTCAGAATCTGATGCCTCCAATCTGTTCTTGTACATAACCTGTTCATTGAAAATTACATCTGTGTTGTGAATAATCTTTCGGTTATTCTCAACCCAAAGTGTATAACCGAACTCATCACCACCATAACCAATGAACGTACACTTAACAAATTTAGCATCACTACAAGAGTAGAATGATACTCCAGAATCCAACACCCAGTATTCTACCGGACAACTGACACTAAAGACCAACGCGTCTCCAACATCAATTGTGGTTGCGTTTGCTGTCTTCTTCTCGTTCTGTCCCTTCCTGTTTTTCTTGGGTGATGAACACTGGTTCCTGTAGTGACCAAACTCATCACAATTCCAGCACTGGATTGAGTCTTTATCTTTCTTGGATTGACTCTTTCCTCTGGACTCTGATCTGCAACGATTGATCTTGTCAGAATCTGATGCCTCCAATCTGTTCTTATACATAATCTGTTCATTGAAAACTACATCTCTATTGTGAATAATCTTTCGGTTATTCTCATCCCAGAGTTTATAACCGAACTCATCACCACCATATTCAATGAATGTACACTTAACAGATTTAACATCACTGCAAGAGTGGAATGATGCTCCAAAAATCCAACACCCACGATTCTACCGGACTATTGACGCTCAAGACCAACGCGTCTCCAATATCAACTTTGGTTGCGTTTGCTGTCTTCTTCTCGTCCTGTCCCTTCCTGTTTTTCTTGGGTGCTGAACACTGGTTCCCGTTGTGACCAAACTCATCACAATTCCAGCACTGGATCCACTCTTTATCTTTCTTGGATTGACTCTTTCCTCTTGACTCTGATCTGCCACGATTCTGCCTACGTTCGATCTGCCCCCTTCTTCCGTGTTCAGCGTTGACCCTGAAGTGGATCCGGATTCTTTCCTGCGAACCTCCTCGCTAATCATCAGATCCCTCACTTCGTCAAGCTTCAGTTTATCTTTCGCGGATGAAGCGCTAACTGTGGCAGCCCAACTATCTGGCAAAGAAGATAACAAAACTAAAGCAAGTACCTCGCCACTGAAGTCGATCACGACAGAACACAACTGTCCAATGATCCTGTTGAACTCGTTCAGGTGTTGCTGCACGGGTGTGCTCTCCGACATCCTGAGGTTGAACAACCGTCTGATCAAGTGAACTTTGTTCGTCGTTGTGGACTTCGGATACATCTTCTCCAAGATCTGCAGCATCTCCCTTGCGGACATGGCTTTAATCGTGTGATAGGCTACGTTCATGGACAGAGATAAGCGTATTGCACTCATCGCCTTTCTGTTCAACAGATTCCACTCCTTCTGTTTCATCTTTTCGGGTTTCTCCTTCTCCTCTAGGGGCACATACAGATTTTTACCGTAAAGGTAATCCTCGATCTGCATCTTCCACAACCCGAAATCTTCTCGTCGCTCATCGTGTCTGCTCCCTCTGAACCCGAGGCTCTGATACCAGTTGTTAGGAAATAAACACACGCACACGATGACGATAAGAAAATAAAATGAGATTTGTTTACCCAGTTCGTCTTGCGACTACGTCTGGGGGCGATGCCAAGCCAGGTATTTCACTATGTGTTTTGGATGCACAATGATTACAAAGGGAGAACATCTATTTATAATAGAAAACTTGCTATAATTAACCCTACGCTTATTAGGAAAAGACTTGTTTCCTACTCCAAGCCATTAGGAACAAACTTGCCATAATTAACCCTAAGCCTATTAGGAAAAGACTTGTTCCCTACTCCAAGCGAACAAACTTGCCATAATTAACCTTAAGCCTATTAGGAAAAACTTGATCCCCATTCCTGGCCCGTTAGGATCAAACTTGTCCTACACTCCAAGCCCGTTAGAATCAATTCAGGCTCCACACTCCAACAATTGGCGAGGGCACCCTCGCCTATTAGAGAGGGCAGAATCTCACTCGCCGATTAAAGAGGGCCAAACACACTCGCTTATTAAAGAGGGCATACCCACTCGCTAATTAAAGAGGGCGCGTGCCGTCGCCCAGTAGTGGTCGCCTATTCCCGAGGGCTAAGACCGTCGCCTTTTCCCGAGAGCGTAAAAAAATACAGATCTGGGTTTCGAACCCAAGTCTCTAAGGCCACTTTTCTTACCCCTCACCACCAGGCCATCATTTTATTCAGCCTTGCGCGCGGGGGAGGGATCGAACCCGCGACCTCCCGGATGTGAAGTGTTTATGCGCCCCTGTGTGCCAATTAGGCTAGGAGCTTTAGTCGTAATGTTTTAAATGCATTATATATTTATTTCTTTTAATTTCTATTTTTAATTTTTATTCTTTAAGTCAATTAATTTAATAAATTACCAACTATATGTTATTAACTCAATTAATTATATTAGTTCAATACTTAATTAATTTAACAAAGCTCTTCATTACTAAATTTAATAACTTATACTTATGTATTAACTCAATTTTATTCTTTTATTCTTTAATTAAATCAATTAATTTAATAAATTACTAACTATGTTATTAACTCAATTAATTTATATATTAGCTCAATACTTAATTAATTTAACAAAAGCCCTTCATTACAATTTAATAACTTGTACTTATGTATTAACTCAATTTATTTAATAAATTACCAACTATATATTATTAACTCAATTAATTTATATATTAGATCAATACTTAATTAATCACACACAAGCAATATGAATTAAAACCATTACACTAAAACATTGTCTCGTTCACTTCAATTCAAGTACACAACATAAAAAAAAATCCCAAACAACTTCAATTTTTTAAAATAAACAAGACAACATAACTTAAAATGTATCAATCATCGACCATCAGCAGCGTCATCATCATCATCATCATCATCATTCCTAGCACCCTTCCCGTTACCCGACCCCCTCTGAATTGGCTCATAATTGATGCCATCTGTAGCGCAAACTCTTGACGTAAGCGCTCCTCCGTCTGAGTGACTGATTGCTGCAGTTCTTCACGTAAGAGACACTCTCTCTCTTGATTAGCCCTCCGCTCTTCCAAAAGAGCATTGTCGATGTCGGCCTGGCTAAATCGTTCAAACGCCGTACCGGAAGATGTCTCACCAGGACCAGAAGTGACACGTCTGTTCTTTCCTAGTTGCCCAAGACCCTTCACGCGACCGTGAGATCTTCCAACTTTCTTCACGAACAACTCAGACATGTCCAGCATGGGTGGGGTCTAGCTGGAACCATCATCTGAAGGATCATGATCAGATGACGGCTGGGTGAGATGTGACAATTCCTCTTGCACCTGATCCTATATGTGCATATTTAAAATTTGGTTAATATACATGTCAATACAATTAAATATTATATTTAATATAATATATGTATACACTTACCAGAATATCACCCATATGCCCGTATGTGTACGTTCTGTTAGTGTAACGGTGGTAATATTCGACAATCTCCCAGTCGTAAGCTGGTCGTCCCATCTTCTCCTCCTATATTTTGAAGAACATAAAATTAAATTAATTAAAATGAACTCAAATTAATTATAATTGAACATAAATACTTACATTCCGTCTGGCCACCTCGGCTACCCCACGAGATCCCCCTTTATGTCTAGCAAAACCGCTACCCGGGCCTCCAGGCTCTAATAGTCGGTTCTTCCGACACTGCTCACTCTTCTTAATTGTGTCCGGATGATTCCAGTGGCGAACCAAGTGCTCCCAGACATCGTTGTCCCACCTCGGCTTCTTCTGCTTCAACTCCCACTTATTCTTGTAGTGGTTCAACATGTCACTGTATCGAACAACTGCTCTCTCAAGAAAGAGCCTGTACACTAATGCAGTGTCAACAGTCTCTGGATCCCACGTAACCTCAGTCTGCCAAAAAAAATTGATTAATTATAACAAAATGTGAATGAATAGATATGTTACACATCATTAAATTATACCTGGAATGTATCCCACCACCGTTGAAGCCTAGCTGGGGATACCTTGGCGAATGTGTGTGCGCAAACCTCCATATTCCGGTACATGATATGTCTGATGGTGATCGAGATTAGATGCGAAGGCATCATCCTGTTGTTACACATAATTAATATGAAAATTAATAATTATGTAATTCATTATAATGAAAATTATAAAATATGTAATACTTACGCTCCACGATAGATCATAAGAACAATACGACTCTCGGGTGCGTCTGTCGCCTGGCTGGCCTCTGTCTCGACAGACGCACGTCCGACTGGGTCCGGTATCGGTGGATCCTGCTGCGCTGGATACATGTGGGGCATCTGGGGAACTTGTGTGTAGTACGGATAGTGGGTCGATCCCTGCATCTGGGGCATCTGGATGATCCCAGTCATATCTGGCAAATAGAAACCCGGATGATGTGGTATAGTTACAGGCGGCGTCTCACCTCTACCTCTAGCTCTAGCTCTACCTCTACCACCCGAACCCTGCCCAGTATACCAGAACCCTGACCACCAGAACCATGACCACCAGAACCTTGACCACCAGAACCATGTCCATGACCCCCATATCCACTCATCTGTAAAAATGAATATTAAAATGTTGTTAAAATTAACATGTTTGATATAATAACATATATGAACACTCAAACAATTAATAAATTAACATTTTGATATAATAACATCTATGAACACTCAAACTGAATCATAAACATGCATTAAGAACACTGAAACCGAGTCATAACCAACATTCTTTATATAATATAACATATACATGAATACTCTAGTATTCTTCTTCATCATCATCTTCTTCTTCTTCTTCATCTTCATCTTCTTCTCCTTCGTCTCCGGCTACGTCCATCAATGTACCGGTGTTATTAGTTAATATGACAGGATCATCATCTACTTGCACAATCATTTGATGTTCTATGCTTTCCTCTTGGAACGCGGGAACATCTTCTTCATCATCAGTATTGGATGATTGTTGTGCGTCCAAGAAGGATCTCGACTTGATTTTGCATACAGTTATCCAATCAGTACGGGGTCCAGGGTACGAACAATAGTAGACTTGGGTGGCTTGACTTGCTAGTACGAATGGATCGTACCGACCGTATCGTCGCCTCTGATGAATATCCACAAGCTTGTAGTTAGGATCAATTTTTGTACCACTGGCTGAGTTATCAAACCACTGACACTTGAACAAAACCACTTTCTTCTCGTGGTACCCCTGGTAGTCCAATTCGACTACTTCCTCGAGATTCCCGTAGAAATCCTCTTCATCTGCCTCATAGTTTTTCCCTTGATACAAACCCCACTGTTTGATGTTGCTCTAGATGCACCATAAGCCATAGTGTGAAATTTGTACCCGTTCACATAATACCCTGAGTACGTAAGAACTTGACCAGACGGACCTGCAGAAAGATCGCAAATAAACTTGTTCTCCACGGGATTTATCTTCACCTATATAAGTCGACTCTATGTGAGATTTACGTTATAGCTATTAAATATATATATTTGTATAAAATATGACTTACAATTTCTTCAAACCACGAAGCAAATTCATTTTGTAGCCTATTTTCCGATGCAGCAGCCGAGAGATTTGGTTCAGCAACTTGAAGTTGATGCATGAATAGCCTACATACGTATTTTGATTAATAAGACATCTCAAAACTAACCAAGTATTTGATTTGAATATATATATATACTTTGGCCAGATTCACTTACTGAACATACAACTGCACCTCATCACAATTCAACAACACGTACGTATGAGCAACTTTTTTCTCCTCATCCAAAATCCATCTCTTCTTTGGTCTCCCAAATCGCTTGCCAGGCGCCTTAAATATGGAAAATGTACCATCCACATACTGTTGTACATCTCCACTACCATCGTCATTACGAGGTAAATTGTGTATCCTCGTCATAACATGATCCTCAAAGTAAAGAGAACAAAATATTGACGCCTCTCTAGTTAAATGTGCATTTGCAATCGAAGCTTCAACACGTGCTTTGTTACCCACACTCAGTTTCAAGGTGCAAAGATACCTATAATTAGAATTTAAGGATCGTGATTAAGATAATAAAACAATTGAATATGATCATTATATCTTAAAATTCCTTAAAATACCTCTCGTATGGATACATCCATCTGTATTGAACTGGACCAGCAACTTTTGCTTCATATGCAAGGTCCACAGGTAGATGTTCCATGGAGTTGAAGAAGCTGGGTGGAAAGATACGTTCCAACTTGCACAATATTACTGGGATATCCGTTTCCAACCGAGTCATGTTGTCAACTGTTATGGTCGTAGAAGTTAAGTCCTTAAAAAAAAGACTAAGCTCAGTGATTGCTTTCCACACATCAGTCGGCAGAATATTACGAAAAGCAATCGGTAGTAGTCTCTGCATAAACACGTGACAATCATGACTCTTCATTCCATACAATTTCAACTTCGTCCAGTCAATACATCGAGACATGTTAGACACATAATCATCGGGAAACTTCAACCCACTTATCCACTTACAGATAACATCCTTTTCATTCTTATCAAACTCATAACAAGCCTTGGGATACTTATTTGTACGTGGACGTTTCTTGAGAGAGGGACGACAACAATATTCATTCAACTCATCTCTTGATTTTGATGTGTCCTTTGTTTTCCCCTCCACATTCATCACTGTGTTGAACACGTTATTGAAAACTGTGTTGAACACCCTCCATCAATTTTTTTGTTGTGTGCCTCAGCACCTTCTTCTGTAACTTTTCTATGTCCCAAATGATCAATTTCGTATAGGAGACTCGCACCTGTTCGGATAGGCGGTGGATAATCTGTGACTGCTACTCCAGCCCTGAATGCCGTCTTGTTCTTTCGCCATGTATGATTAGGTGGTAAGAACTTTCGGTGGTTATCGAACCACGATTGCTTTCGACTAAGCCTCAAAGTGAATGCATCGGTGTACTCCCCACAATACGGACAAGAAAGCTTTTCGGCTGTACTCCAACCAGACAACATTGAGTACGCTGGAAAGTCGCTAATGGTCCAAATCAGTGCAGCTCTCATCAAAAAGTTTTGCTTCCTAGAGACGTCGTACGTTTGCACCCCATTTTCCCATAAAAATTTCAAATCAGCTATCAGAGGTTGTAAAAACACATCAAGCTTGTCCTTCAGACTTTTTGGCCCGGGCACAAGAATCGAAAGAAACATGAATTGATCTTTCATGCATAACCACGGGGGTAGATTGTACGGAGTAAGAATAACTGGCCATGACGAATATTGCTTCCCCGTCATTCCAAATGGTGCAAAACCGTCTGTGCTCAAGCCCAACCTAACATTCCTAATTTCAGCTGCAAAATCAGGATACGAACTGTCCAAATGCTTCCAAGCTAACGAGTCTGCAGGGTGACGCATAACACCAGAGTCATCAGAACTGCACGAGGCATGCCATGTCATATCCTTCGCAGTGGCCTTGGACATGTACAATCTTTGCAAACGAGGAATTATGGGAAAGTAGAACATCTCCTTAACCAGGCGTTTCTTTTTCAACCGACCATCTGCATCAACCCTACTCGTCTTATACCGTGATCCACCACAAATCTTACAGAACTCTAGTTCACTGTCTGCACCCCAAAATAACATGCAGTTCTGTGCACAACAATCAATCCTTTCTACCGGAAGACCTATCCCACTCATCAAGTGTTTGGTGTCGTTAAATTTCTTGGGAACCTTATTTTCTGAAGGATAAATCTCACGAATCTACTCAATGGCTTGATTGTATCCCCTTTCAGACAATCTGTTTTTGGTTTTAATATTCAACAATCTGGAATTGAACGACAACTGCGAATGAGATTCACAACCAGGATACAAGTCTTGGTCCGCTGCACGAAGCATGTCGTAGAACTGTGACGCATTCTCGTTAGGGGGTCCTTCATTATGTGCCTCCTCTTCCGCGTTGATTCCAAAATCAATGTTTGGGTCACCCATTAATTCTTCTACCATACTGTGGTACGAACTAGGTCCCATTGGGTCAACTTCATTTGAAGTTGACGCAAATTCACTAGTGTTTTGAAATGGACGTGGACCCCAACTCTCTTCACCGTGATAAATCCAATTATAATAATTTCGTGTAAACCCATTTCGATATAAATGAGACTTCACTTCATTAGGATCTCTATAAGTCTCATTTCGACATCTAGCTTTCGAGCAATGACACCTAATTTTTCCTTCCCAAATCGAATTCGGATTACTAGTGGCAGCTTCAATAAATCCATTTACTCCACTAATAAATTCGGGGCTCATAATCCCATTGACCAATCTTGGACTATACATCCAACTACGACTTGAATAATTCATGTTAATCGATCTGTTTCAAATGTATTTTGAAATTTAAACATTGATTACTGTTCTAATTATAATATAAATATATATAATTTATATATATATTTATAAAAATTTCGGCAGAGTTTCATCTAAATCTATCGTATTACCAAATATTTAGGTTCCTAGTGCATCCATTTTCGACTCGAGTAAAATTACTCAAGTCGGAACGCACAATCTACAATAAACAAACAACTCATCCCGGCCTCCAACATCGATTTAATTTCACTTATTTCCAACAATTAATTATAACATTAATTCTCCCAATTAACACATTCATGCATAACAATTAACACACCAATTAATAATTAACACATATATATACATGCATATATAAACATAACAATAATTATATTAACACATTCATAACAATTAACAATTTTTATAATTTTCATCAATTAACAATCTTAATTAATCCTAATTAACCATATACATATTTTTCTAACATAATTACAATCCTAACATTACACAACAAAACTATATACATGCATATATATATATACACAATATATACATATATAATATAAACATATATATAAAACTTTTAATTTAATCAATAAAAACGCATAAATTTACCGTAGAAATGAACCCCTCGAAGTGTAGAACACAAATATCCAAAAATCAGTCTCGATCTGTAGCTCCGGCAGTGGCGGTGGCGCGGTGGAGGAGGCAGCGGCGCAGTGTTTGTTTTGGGGGTTAAGCTTCGACTGTACGAATTTGGGAAAGGAATAGGGGGTTTTAATTGGGCCTTAGGCGAGGGCACTTACGAGGGCCCCACCCCCCTCGCCAATAAGTGAGTGGGGGACCGTCGCCAGTTTCCGAGGGCCACAATGCACTCGCCAATGAGCGAGTGCAAAACACGTCGTCTCCAAGGCCGTCCCGAATACGAGAGTGCATCTTTTTCCACTCGCTAATTCGCGAGTGTGATTCCGCCCCTCGCCAATTCCCTCTTTATTTGTGCCCCTCTTTAAATCCCTCGCCAAACAGCAAGGGTTAAATCGCCCTTTTTAACTCCCCTCGTTATTTGAGCAATTTTTTGTAGTGATCTCTCTCTTGGAGGTGGGGCGGCGTAGCTATTCTACGAACTCCGGATGTTCGGCTGCCGATTACTCCGATCGAGATTCCGGCCTTTTTCCCTCCGTTCATACCGCCTGAAATTAAATCATCCTCCGTGGTAAATCACCAACAGTCGTTCGAACATCGTATTAGTGGCCGACATCTGCAGCCACATCTGGCTCCGGAGACGGAGAGGTGTTGTCTTCCGCCGGAGAAGGAGAGAGGTCTGATGGAGGAGGCGATGGGGGAGATTGAGCAAGGGAAGGGGAAGGTGAGATAACTCCCGGCGACGGAGAAGGGGATATTGCTTCCGGTGATAGAGAAGGGGAGACAACTTCCGACAGTTATTTAATCACCCGTTCCACAGGAATTTGCACACTTTCTATAACTGGATACTATTAAATTTATAGCATCGGTTATTTATTGATACTAATACTCCCTCCGTTCCACAAGAATTTGCACACTTTCTATAACTGGATGTCCCATACCAATTTGCACACTCCATAAAAGGAAATATCTTCATAACCTCCACCCTCAAAATATACTCTTATTTACCCATATGTCATTACTTTTCCACACTCAGTCTACTTTTTACTTTACTTTATTAATAAAACTTTACAAAACTACCCCTCAAAACATCATTCTTTACACATTTTCTAACACATTTCTTAAATTGTGTACCCACTCAAGTGTGCAAGTTCCTATGGGACGGAGGGAGTATTATTTTTGCATCAAAAATTTATTTATTGGTACTATTTAGTTTTAGGATCAAATACTTTTTTGATACTACTTATCATTGGTATCGAAGATTTAATTTCCGACACCATTAACTTTATAGCATCCATCACTTTATCGATACTATAACTATTTTTGTATTAATAATATATTTACTGATACTACTTATTAAAAAATCAATTAAAATTAAGAATTCGAATAATGATAAATAAAATCTAAAAAATTAAAAATCACCTAAATCTTAAGAATTAATTATAAATATTAAAATATAATTGATTTAATTATTTTTTAAAATTTAGTTGAAATTTTTATATTTTATTTAGCTTTATTTTATTTTTTAATTTAATTATGGAGTTGATTTTTTTTTTATTTAAAAAAATAATCGTTAATCCTTAATTTTTTATTTTATTTGCTTTATTTTCAGATTTAATTATAATTATTTTCATTTTTTTAATTTATTGTTCCATTTTTAAATTATTTTTAAAATTTAGCTAATTTTTTTAAATATTTTCAACGTTTACACGTAATTTTATTGTATTATCAATTTTTTTTTGTTAGTTAAATTTTATATATTTTTAAAGATTTAGTTAATTTTTATTAGTTATGAGGGTTGAAGGGTAAATAGGAAATAATTGGGGTGTGTATAGTAATAAAGATTGAATTTTAAATTTTAATTGGATGTGTTTAACATTTGGGTGTGTATAACATTTTATGGGTTGTTATTAGCCCACCAAATTATTTATTGTTCTTTGTAATATACTACTAATATATATATACGTGATTATGATCAGTAATAAGTGCAACATAGTTATTGTAATGATTTTTTTTTCTTTTCTTTTAAGGGATGGGGTATATACCCCTCCAGCTTTGTTTAATACACTCCCCCTCCACTTTTATTAATTAAATATTCATGTAAAATGTCTGTTTTGCCTTTTTAATAAAATACAAAATGATACATACCCTCTCCATCAATTAAACTAAGCCTAACCCTAATTATAACCCTAACCCTAATTTATTTGGGAGGTATTAGCGTCGCCGTCGCTGCCCACCAAACGCCGCCGCCGCCCAACCTTCGGCATCCACCGCTGCCGCCGCCCAACCTCCGACATCCACCGCCGCCGCAAATAAAAATTTAGAAGTTAAAAAACACAACTTAGGAATTAAAAAAATCTTATTTTCGACAAACCAGAGTCGATCAAAATTTCTCCCGTCGACACTGATTTGTCGACCAAATACACTCCGGTCGACTCTGGTTTGTCGACCAAAAACACTTTGGTCAATAAGATTTTTTCGATCGACGATATTGAGTCGGTCAAAACACTCCTGTCGACAATATTTTGTCATTGGGAGTGGTTTTGGTCGACTCAATATTGTCAAAAATTAAAAAAAATAAAATGCAGAGGAAACGGGAGAAGCTCAACAGAAAAGAAAAAAAAACTTACTTGGGGCGGACGAGCGGCGGAGGCTGGACGAAGGGGAGGACGAGCGGCGCTTCTTGGGGGCGGGGCGAAGAGCGGCGGCGCTAGATAGCTGGAGATAGGCCGCCGTCTTGGACAAAAGAAAAAAAAAAGCTTACGTGTTGCGTCTTCGTGCGGCGGCGAACGAAGGGTGGCGATGGACGAAGGGCAGCGATGGACGAATGGCGGCGACGGTGGACGGATGGCGGCAGCAACGGTGGGCGGATGTGCGGCGGCGATGGTGGCGGATGAAGAACGGAGGAGAAAGAATGAGTGTGGGGAGAAATTAAAGGAAAAAATTAGGGTTTTAGTGGGGGAGTGTATTTATCTTAAATATTTATAAATGAAGAGGGTATAAAAGATAATTTGGGGGGAGTGCATGTATCTTTTCTGTATAAAGGGGGGAGTGTGCGAATCGGGGGAGTGTATTAAACAAGGAGGGGTATATACCCCATCTCTTCTTTTAAAACTGCTTACAATGATTTATAATTTTGGGCTTGGAAAAAAAAAATACTGCTTACAATGATGATCAAAATGGTCTAATTATATCTTCCTCCAAAAGCTGGACACAGGAAGAATAGTGGATTCGTCGTAACTTCTTCCACATCATCACATAGACGGCAGTGTTTCGTAATTTTTAGTTAGGTTAAATTAGATTTTTATTTTTAGGTAAAATGAAAGAAGAAATAAAAAAAAGGGGTAAAAGATTGTGGGGACCTTCTATATGTAGTCAGTGTGTCGTAACGTGTCGTAATGACTACCGTAGTCAGTTAATTTAAGCCATTAAAAATCTAATCTAAAGGTTTAGATTTGATGACTTGTTACCTTTTGTAAATTTTACGATATGTATTGTCGTAATGTGTCGTAATGTGTCATAAATTTGTATTTTCTATTAAATTAAATTAATTAAAATATATTATTGTAAATTTACATTTTTATCCTTATACAATAAAATAATTTATTATATTTTTGTTAATGTAATTAAAATATGTAATGTTAAAATTACATATTTACCCTTATGATATTAATAAAATTAATAACAAAAAATAAATCAAATCAATTTATTAACCATAAAACAAACCAAATCAATGAGAAAAACTCATTCTTGCTTCAAACCTCCTAATGCGATTGAGAGCTTCAAATTAAATCAATTTGGGGAGAAATAAGTCATTCTCAAACATCTTAAGAATTGTGCCGACTAATTGGAATTGGGGAAGAAAAAAGGGTGATACTTGGGTACACTCGCATGTACCGTACCCCTTATTTTAATTTTAAATATTTATTTATATTTTATCTGCACCCATTAATTTAATGAGTTCACCCCTGAATTATATTTTTACAACAGTTATCTACACACACTCATTTTATGAGTTCACCCCCACATCATTTTTTTTACAACAATTATCTACACCCGCTAATTTTATGAGTTCACCCCAAATCATTTTTTACCATAGTTATCTGCACCCATTCATTTTATGAGTTCACCCCCAAATCATTTCTTTTTTACAACGGTTATCTACACCCGCTCATTTTATGAGTTCACCCCCAAATTATATTTTTACCAAAGTTATCTGCACCCGCTCATTTTATGAGTTCACCCCAAAATATTTTTTAAAAAATAATTACATTTGAAAGTGTGCTGTGGTATGTATATGAAGTGTTTAAGTTTAAGTAGAATAATATTGTACTAAATGTTGTGACAATTGGTACAACACTGACTCTAACAGAATATCAGAAATTAAGATTAACACAGCGGAAGACTTGAAACACTAAAAACAAACGTGACACAATGGAAATAATTTTCACATAGATTTTATAAATAAAAATCTATGCTAGCCTTACGGCGAAAAACAATACTTATCTTCAAGTACAAATGTTGTGTGAAATGTTACAGCATTAACAATCACAACGAAACTATAAACGAGGCAGGTGCCAAGTCTAGAAAACGAACTAAGTGTATAAATTATACACTGTCGAAATGCCTAGTCTATCTAATGATTACACTCTCAATAGATAAGAAGACACACAGTCATACGGGTGGTATACAACGTATGAACTAAAATGTAGAACTATTGGCCACAATTTCCTAACAGGGATGAACGCTCGGTCTAGGATATTGATCGAATAGAGCACACCGAATTATGAAGCCTTCAATGGGTATTTATAGTGTGGGATACGAAATTCTAGAGGCTTCCACATTGAGGTCCTATTTTTTAGGAAACTCAACTTCCACAACTTCCATGATCTTTTTAGATCCTTCTAGGCTGCTCCAGGTCGTTCTAAATGGTTCCAGGCCGTTCTAGCATGTTCTCCAATGTTCTGGAATCTTCCAGGTTCCAGATCCTTGTAGAAGCTTCTAGATCCTGCCAGAAATGCGACAACATTTAGGTCAACATTTAATGTAGCATTTCAGAAAAGACTTAGAAAAAATCTCGGAAGGTCAAATTCAGATGTTGTTGATAATGTTAAGACATTTAAGAATTAACAACATCTACAATCTCCCCCAATTTGACCTTTCGACTACAACACACCTGATGCACATATATTTCTATACATACTCAGTTTTATGTACTTAGTTGAGGTTGACATCATTGCTAAGCACTAGTCAAGACAATACCTGTTGTAATCGTTGGATCAAATCGACTGAAGATCAAGGATAATTTCATAATGATCCGTGCCAAAAGATCAAGACTATTTTATCCAAAATAGAATAAGTATAAACTATACACTTACTCACAACATAAGTAACTATACTAAGATAATAAGTTAAACTGGAAGAAATTCACTTAGAATCTAAGTATGACACTAACAAAACAAAAAAAATCAGAGCAACAAACATAATGTAAACAGAATATAAACAAAAACTATACACAACCTGCAATAGTAGACACATGATAATCTGCAAACAAATTAAGCAAGGCAGTAAACAAACATCAAGTGGAACCATTAAGCAAGTTGCAGTAATAATCATCTTCCTGCACCATAGCCATTTTTGGAATTCAGATCTCCCCCTGTCTAACAGCTTTCTCCAGGAAGATCAATGTTCCTGTTCATCAACTTCATCCACAAAGTAAATAGATGCAAGATGTGCAACTACATCAGTAACAGCAGCATCTCCTCCAGCATCAGGTACAGCACCAGCATCAGCAGCAGCTGGAACTCCATCTTCATTTATCTCCTCAATGACCACATTGGAGTTGGATGGTGGTGGTACTCCCCCTGTTGTAGGTGAAAGTAGGTTGGTCCACCTGTCCTTCAGGAACTGAAGTTCATCTATTGTTTCCTGCAAGTGTTGGAGTTGGAGTTTGATGAATTCCTGTGAAAGATACACATTACCAGAAATGTTGACACGAATGTTCTCAACATTTGGGGGTGCATTTCTCTGATGTGTTCTGGAAGGGCCTGGTTGATCAGAAGTAGAGGGTCTGGAAGATCTCTGTGGACTATCAGTACCAGGAGCAACTGTGGGCAAATCAATGATTCTGTCCCCAATCAATAAGGCAGGAGCAATAGCAAGCAGTGGCACTCTCCCCCTCAAGACATCAGTCTTCTTAGCAGTGAAGCCATGGTGCTTCAGATAGTTTGAAATCAAGACTGGATAGGGCAGATTTCCTTTCCCAGTAGTTTTCCCAGTAAATTTCCTCATATGGTGAAAGATGGTATGTCCCAGATTGAACTTCTTAAGTATAGAAATCTTATACATAAGAATGGCTTGGTCTCTTGTGATCTTAGTGGTGTTGGTAGTGGGAATCCAATTGTATATGACCAGCTTATACAAAACAAAATGTAAGGAGGTTAAGTGTCTAGCTAGCATCTTCCTAGTCCACTTAGTCTTTCTACCCCCTGTGATTGCAGTAATCACAACATCCATATCTGGATCATCATCCTCATCAACATTAGGAGTGTGCAAGAACTCATTAATAAGTTCTGGAGTGAATGGCACATCCCCCCCCCCTCTAAAATTAACAGTACCATAAGACCTAGAACTCCTTTTTCCATAACTTTTCTTCATACAGGCATAGAATTCATAAGACCAGTTTGTAAGAAAAGCTTCACCAAATGTAACAGCATTCAACAGATTTCTATCCTCTAAGAACTTAAGCATACCCTTACTATCAAAATCAGGCACATTTATTCTTTTCTCAATCAACAGCTTCCTCTTAGAATAAATTTCTAACCTTTTCTCAACATAAGTGGAGTGATCAGAGATACCTTCATTTTCTGCCTCAGAAGGCAGTTCCTCATCAGGATCAGTGTCTCCATCATGTGCAGAGGAGCTTTTGGATGAGCTCTTTGCTTCAGCAGATGAGCTCTTTGCCTCAGAAGATGAGCTGTCTCCACTTCCATCATCATCAGGTTCTGGTGTGGGCTCTTTTGCAGCAGCAAATGACTCAGCATTCTTCTTAAGAGATTCTTGCATGTCTCTTAGGCAAACATTGAAATCAGAATCAGAGTCTGATTCAGCAGGTTCTTCTTCAGGGATCATCTTGGCTTTCCCTTTTTCTTTAGGATCAGCAGCAACTTTCTTCCTTCGTTCAACAGCAGCTTTCTTTGGTTTCTCAGCAACAGTGGCAACTTCGGTTTCTTCATCAGATTCAGTGAACACTTGAATCGGTTCACTAGCATCAGCTCCGGCTTTCTTCTTCTTCCTCATAGATTCAGAGTAATCTATTTGGGTAAACACACGGTTTGACCTCCTCCTTTGAACAGGGCTTCTCTGTCTTTTTCCTTTCTGTGCATTCTTCTTGAGAGGAATGGGAGCAGACTCATCAGAGACAGAGAGTGAAGAATTTGTACCATCATCAGAAGCTTCAGCATCTTCCATTTCGACATCCTCAGAATTGGATGCATCAGCACTAGCTTCTCCTTCAGCAACGGTTTTCACATTCCGTTCCGGTGCAGCTGGCTCAGTAGGGTTTGAAGAATTGGGGGTTTTGGCAGCAGCAGCCATTTGGGCAGTTTGTTCGGCCAAATAGCTCGAGATATCCACAGTGATATCTCCAAACGTCATCACAGGTAGATGACCAGTAGTCCGAAGAGTGTTGGATACCTCTTCAACAGCCCTAGTGAATTCTTCAACAGTTGAGTCTTGTGGGATGTGGGTAGTTGGTGGAGTAGTTTGTGGAACAGGAGTAGTTGTTGATGGAGTTGCAGAGACATTGGTGTCGGCATTTGAGGAATTTGACTGTTGTGAGGCCATTGAAGCAAGAAGATTGAGAGAATTTTGGGCGTTTTGATCGGAAGATTCAGGAGAAGAGTGTGAGTGAGAGTGTGATCGAGGGTGGTTTCCAGCCATTAAGAAGAATCGGTTGGATTTCCAAGGTAGGTTTTTGAGAGTGTATGTAGTAAATTTGGGAAATACACGGCCAAAGAACAGTTTCTGCAAATACAGTACTTAACAAAAACTCGAAAAAGACAATTAGCAAAATAAATCACAATTAATTGAGTTTTATAGAGAGAATTAGTGTAGTTGGAGCTTAACACGATTAATTCCAGAAATAATTTGATAGTGCTCCACATTTTTAGCCACAACCTAGATCATGGTTTAATTTGTGGGAAAAATCAATTTTATTAATTAATTGAGTAATTAAGAAGTTTCTAGAATTTTTACTTAGTCCAAGCATAATCTGAAAAATAAAAAAAAACGTGGATTAGTATATAGTTAAATAAATAAAATAAATCTCAATAAATAATTAAATAATTACAACAGATAAAAATAAATTCGAATCAGGCAATGTTGTGCTCAAAACTGTTACAAACACCTCAACACGGTTTTTACATGAATTTGCTTCATTTGTGTTGCACCATATTTTTTCCTTTTGTGTTATAGCATCTAATTTATATTGATCCATTGTTCCTGTAGAGTACATCGTAGTAGCGAACTCCGTGCCCCATACTTACTTAATGGATTACAAATATGTTGATGTTTTTACCAAATATCACCTTTTGAAAAGAAGGCATCGTAGTAGCGAACTCCGTGCTCCATAGTTACTCAGTGATTTGGTACATCTTTTAGTATGCTAATAACATTCTCATTTTTATGCATTTGAGAGGTGTAAGACATGTTTATTTTTGCACTCCAAGGTTCTTAGATTCGTAGATATTTTACAAAGGAATTATTTAACTAAGTAATAAATAAATTCAACTTATAAAATTTATACAACCCATGATGTTGTCCCAAATGCTACCGCATTTGTGACAACATCCATCCGAATTTTTCAGATAGTGCTCATCCCAAGAGATTTCCTCAAGATTGAGAATCTCTCATGGTCTAATGCCTTAGTAAAAATGTCAGCATTTTGTTTTTCAGTAGGTATATACTCCAACCTCACAATGTTCTTCTCTACTAAATCTCTCATAAAGTGATGTCTTATGCTAATGTGCTTTGTGAGTGAGTGTTGTACAGGATTCTTAGAAATGTTAATAGCACTAGTATTATCACAAAAGATTGTAAGTATACCATTCTCAATACCATAGTCATGGAACATCTTGCTCAGCCACAAGAGTTGTGTACAGCAGCTTCCAGCAGCTATATACTCAGATTCTGCAGTAGATTGTGAAACACAATTCTGCTTCTTGCTGTGCCATGAAACAAGATTGTTTCCCATGTAGAAACATCCTCCACTCGTACTCTTTCTATCATCTATGTCTCCAGCCCAATCAGCATCACTATAGCCAATCAAAATGTTGTTGGTGTCCTTAGTATACCAGATTCCAAGGTCACTTGTTCCTGAAACATACTTGATGATCCTCTTCACAGCATTCAGGTGAGATTCCTTTGGATTAGCTTGGTACCTAGCACAAACACACACATTGTACATAATATCTGGTCTACTAGAGGTTAAATACAGTAAACTACCTATCATGGATCTGTAAAGTGTTGGATCAACATCTGTTCCAGCACTGTCTTTGCAAAGTTTCAAAGAAGATCCCATAGGAGTTTTCATTGGTTTTGAATTCTCAAGACCAAATCTTTTAACCAAGTTCTTAGCATACTTACTCTGAGAAAAGAAAATACCATCACTGGATTGTTTGATTTGAAGACCTAGAAAATAGTTCAAGTCTCCAACCATACTCATTTCAAATGTTGCAGTCATTGCCTCAACAAATTTACTCAACATTTTATCACAAGTAGAACCAAACACAATGTCATCAACATATATTTGAGCAATTAGTATATTATTTTCAGTGTGCTTAATGAACAAAGTTCTATCTGCCTCTCCTCTAATAAATCCATATTCCAAAAGAAAGTCAGTAAGCCTACCATACCATGCTCTAGGAGCTTGTTTAAGGCCATATAATGCTTTCTTAAGTTTATATACATGATCAGGATACTGTGGATCTTCAAATCCTATAGGTTGTTCAACATATGCTTCTTCATTTAAAATGCCATTTAGAAATGCAGCCTTTACATCCATTTGATGAAGCTTAATATCAATAAAACATGCAATAGCTAGCAGTAATCTAATAGATTCTATCCTAGCAACAGGTGCAAAAGTTTCATCAAAATCGACTCCTTCAACTTGGGTGTAACCTTGTGCTACTAACCTAGCCTTGTTCCTAACAATATTACCAGATTCATCAGTTTTATTCTTGAATATCCACTTTGTTCCAATGACATTAGTATGACTAGGTCTTGGAACAAGTGTCCATACTTCATTTCTTTCAAACTGACCAAGTTCTTCATGCATAGCATTAATCCAGTTTTCATCAGTTAAGGCTTCTTTAGCACTCTTAGGTTCAATTTCAGATAAATAGCATTCAGCATTTACAACATTACACATAGAAGACATGCATATTGTTCTTACCACATCTACCTTGTTTGATCTTACTCTTCCTCTTGTTTGCACTCCAACTGTAGCATCGCCTATGATCTGGTCAGAAGGATGACTTTTACCTATTCTTGAAGAAGGATTCGTTTTGGGAATGTACTGGTCATTCTGTGAAGTTACAACTGCCTGTTCTGTCGATGTTGACCCAGATGTGTTAACATTTGGTGCAACATTCTCAGACTTCAGTGTATTCTCAGAAGTGTCAGTAACCTGTGATACATCTTCTTCATCTTTGTCATCTGTAAGACCTTTATCATCATCAAACACAACATTAACAGATTCTTGAATAGTGTTAGTTCTAAGGTTATAAACTCTATAAGCTTTACTATTTCTAGAATAGCCTAAAAAGAAACCTTTATCACTTTTAGAATCAAACTTATGAAGTTGATCCCTATCATTCAAAATGTAACACACACAACCAAATACATGAAAATATTTCACATTACGTTTTCTATTGTTCAAAATCTCATATGGTGTTTGATTAGTTCCAGAACGAATAAAAACCCTATTAATAATATGACATGCAGTATTCAATGCTTCTCCCCAAAATTTCTTAGCAAGACATTTGGATGTAAGCATAACTCTAGCCATTTCTTGTAAAGTTCTATTCTTTCTTTCAACAATTCCATTTTATTGTGGAGTTTTAGGAGATGAATATTCTTGCAAGATACCCTTTTTATCACAAAAATCATTAAACATGCTGTTTTCAAATTCCCTACCATGATCAGTTCTAATACGGCCAACTTTCAAGTTAAACACATTTTTGAACCTCTTATAAAGAATTTTAAATGCAGCAAATGCTTCAGATTTGTCTCTCAAAGACTCTACCCAGGTATATCTAGAAAAATCATCTACCACAACTAAGGAATACCTCTTTCCTCCAATGCTTTCAGTTTCCATAGGACCCATCAAATCCATGTGCAGTAATTCAAAGCATCGATGTGTAGTACAATGTGACAGCATTTTGTGTGACATTCTTACCTGCTTACCTTTTTGGCATGGTCCACATACAGTGGTCACTACTAAAAAATCACCCCTATAATCACGCTTCCTTACTGACGCATTTAACTAAGCATCACAAAATATGATTATACTGACGCTCTCATAATTTGATAACTCTAGTGACGCTATAATTAATGAAGCCGCCTCTTCAAAATAATACTAAAAATAAATATAATTCTTTCTTTTTCAAGCCCTAAAAATTGGCACACTAAAATATCCTCCTCACGCACGAATTCGTTCCTCCTCTCTTTTCACCCTCTGCACCTGCGCCTTTTTTGCCCTAATAATTCAGTCTTACGCTCAAAATCTCTTCAATGAAGATTACAAATTGTTCGATTTAAATTATGATCGGTGAGTATTTTTTAATTTTATTTTGTATTTAATGTTTTTCGTATCTCTATTTACCGTTGAGGGCAATGGCTCTTTCACGGTACAGTTTCTTTGTCGTTCTTCATCTCAATCTCAGATAATTTCTCCATGAAATTTTAGGTGAGTTTCTACTGGCGTTCTTCTTCTTCTTCTTCATTTTCTGATTTTGAATTTATTGTTTGTTTCTTATTCGTGTTTGTTTCAATTCGAAATTCAACTCTGCTATTTTTCGTTTTCCTAACCTACATAATCTCGCTGATTCTCTGGAGACTGGAATGACGTCAACTGGGGCGAAGGCGATTACAATCGCCCACCGATGTTTATTTCTTTTTTATCTATTCTTTTTATACATTATGGGGATTGTATTGATCATGTGATGAAATCAGGGGAGATTCTCTGCTCTCTATTTGCGCCAGCAGATCTGAGGAAGGGGCCAAGCACCGCTGTTAACCCTGAGTTATTTTCACCAGCAATATACCACCACTTACAAGATTGAAAAATCTCTCGATATGCTTTTTAGAATCTATAATTAATTTGTTTTCTATTAAATATTTTATTAATTATTTATTTTCTCTCCAATCTGCGCAGCACAATTCTCTTTTCTTATGCCAGCCCAATTTAAAGATGGAAAATACTAGGGTCCATGGAGATTCTGAACCCTAATTTTTATTAAGATTGGCATCAGTAATTTTTTTTTTTCCGATCCTTGATCTTTAATTTTAATTTTTATATGTTAATTTCAAATTCGTATTAAGATTGGATGCATAATTTCTTTGCTAAAGCAGATTTGGGTCAAAGTGTTCAGCTCAGTTTTATTTGTATTAACTGCTCTACATTCATTGGTTTATTTAATATATGTATGTGTTCTTACTTCTTTTTTGTTGGAATCAAAGAGAATCATGTGAGGCTTGTTATATTCATTTAGGACTAATGTGAAATTCTAATGGGAAAACACAGTGATATCAAAGCATCCAAGCTGGGGAAAGATGTTTTTTTTCTCAATATTGATTGAATATGCTATATGTAGAAATCAATGGAGTTTAGTTAATGAAACCAATCAATATTTATATAGCTTTTTGTAATCTTTGAATTAAGTCCCATTAATATCTGATTTCTAGTTCTATGTAAGTGTTCTAACATTTTGTTATTGAACTCCTGTATAATGAAGCTTGAGTTATTGACATCTGTGGAGCCTCTTGCTGTCCTTTTTATGCAAAACACCAGGATCTGTCTTTAATGGGTTGTTGTTTTTGAAGCGTCACAATGATTCATTGAACTGGCTTTTGGAATTCTTAGTTTTCCTTGATATATTTATTGGTCATTCGGTTGTGCTGTTCATCTTAATTGTGTTGGTTTATCAGTGAAGGAAGAAGAAGACGGGCTAGGCCCATTGCTTATCCTTTATTGGATCTTATTTTTATTGATATTTATATTTCTTGTTTAAATTGTTTATTTTATAATTAAGTTTCTGGTTAAGTTTTGCTTGTTGCTGCAGAAGGTTTTGAAGTTTCTACGTTGAAGAATATCTAAGGATATATGCAGTTGATTAGTACTCTTTCATTGTCTTTGTCTTGAAGTTTTCTGTTTTTATAATAATCTGAGGTGAGCTAGAAATAATGGCAATTATTCTGCTTCTGATGTACTTATTATGATGTAGTCATACTTCCCAGCTTTTGTAAAATAAGCCAGTAAGGAACTAATATGCAATAATCTACTACCCTTCTATTAGTTTCTATTATTTTCTCATTTTTGAGGAGTGTGTACAAATCATCTTGAATTTTTTCACCATGATAAGCAATTGAACTTTAAAAAATTGACAGGTCAAATACCAGCTTTATTCAAAGGCATTTCTTCATTACTTTACATGTATGTGAGCATACATGTATGTGAGCAATTGCTTCTCAATATGAACATAAAGTTAAAAATATATGCATATGAACATTGTAATCCTGATATTTTAGATATCTAGAAGTAATAACCTGATTGGGGACCAACATTCCTGCAATGAAGATTTCAATGGCAATCAGATTGTTCACTGTGTAGTGGAAATGGAACCCGTATCTGATATTTATTTTTGTGAATGAAGAACACTTAGAGACTGCCACTCACTAATGTACTTTAACAAATCATATCTTGGCTGTCCTGTTTCTAAATTTTTTACTTTACTTTCTTTATAGGTAATATGGTACAATTACCTCAAATCAGTGCCTTGAAGAGGTGTAATATAGAAAAAGTCGATTGAGGAACAACCATGGGTGAAAGCCTGCTCACTGTAAGTGTCATTTTGCTTTTTTAGATTAGTTTGGTTGTATAGATTTATTTTTCTCTCATCTTAATTGCAGTCATCAGTTCGGAGAATTGCTCTCAGAATAGGGAAGGTACAGAAGTAATGACCAACTACCAATGTGGGAGTAATTATGTATTTTATTTGGTTTGAAGGCCTATTTAAGATATTGATTACAATATATTAATTCAAATGAATATCAACATGAATTCCTCCATATGAATTTAAATTCCAGGAATTGTTCCAAGTGGTTGAAGAAATCAGTTTTTACTTTCTATTGTACATCTAATATGGACGGAGATGAAAATGTTGAGGATTATTTCGAGCTGACCAGAGCAGATATAATCTCAAAGTGTGATTCACAAGGAGGTACATTTAATCCTGAAATTGAAAATGCATTGGCGAAGCTCCCTTTTTTTAACTTCTCTAATTTTGTTCTTATTACAATATTAAATCTAGTATACCCTCTTATGATAATTTTATTGTGTAAAACTCGTATACAGAAAAAAAATGCAACAATTGAAGAGCCTGTTGCCATCTAGTGCACGAAACGAAGGCCTAAATGTTATATATCCTCAAGTCCTTAACGAAGATAAAGATGGACGAGTGCGCTTGTATGGGTATGGAGTTACTGCGACTAAGGTATATAGTGGTCATTCACATGGTCGGGATGATATCCAACGCATTTCCATGAAGAAAGAAAGATTAGATTTTGATAGTTTAGGTGAAATTTATCTTTGAACTGAGAATTTTGATAATTTTATTGAGAATATTGGCCTTGATAGTTATGTGGTTGGTAACTGGTCAGAGTTGAGATGTTTTAAACTTGGTTATTTTGTTTTAATAGTGTGATTATGTTTTAATTTTATATATTTGGTTGTTTCTATTTTAGAAACGTGATGATATTTTATTATTATATTTGGTGGTTTCTATGACGCATAAAATCATCACTAAAAGCATCACTAAAGCAGACCATCGTAACGATAGTTAGTGTCACCAAATAGTTTTACTATGACGCATAAAACTGTTACTAAATGAGGTGGTTAATTTAGTTATAGACTTTTTAATGACGTGACATAGCGTCACTAAAGAACATCGTTGTGACGCTGGTTAGCATCATCTAAATAATGTTACTATGACGCATAAAAGCATCACAATTACAGTTTACAGTGACGCTTTTTGAAGCGTCACAGTGAAAAACTATTGAAACGCCAAATCAGGTGACGCTTGGCTAAAGCGTCACTAAAGCAAAAGCGTCATTAAAACAACTTTTGGTGACACTTTTAAGCGTCTCTAAAGCCCACTTTTGTTGTAGTGGGTGTTGTGAAACCTAAGTTCTGGAATTCCTTTTACTGCATCTGCTTTGATTAGTTTTTTCATTGCTCTGTAATTTGCATGACCCAATCTTTGATGCCATAGAACATTTTCATCATGTTTTGACAAGTTACACATATTTGTTCCAATAAGATAGCAATTATCAGCTGACCTAGTACCAGTCATGACACAAACTTCATCTTTATTAAGAACATAACATGAATCTTTATCAAATTTCACATGCAAATTATCATCACAAAGTTGACTAATGCTAATCAGATTTGCAAGTAAGCCATCAACATGTAATACATTTTTAAGCTTAGGAAAACCTTCAACATTCAAAGTTCCTTTACCAACAATCTTTCCTTTAGAACCTCCACCATATGTAACACTACCACTATTCAAGGTCACATAATCAGATAAGAAATCAATACGACCTGTCATATGTCTTGAACAACCACTATCAAAGTACCATAATTCAGGTAAACATGCTTTTAAGGAGGTATGAACAACATTACAGGTAGCTTTTGGTTTCCATGCAGATTTCAAAAACTGTTTACCAGGAATTTGACAGTTTCTTATGCAGCATTTTCAAGTTTTTCTGTTCTTCAAACAACTTTATACAGTAAGGACGAATGTGACCAATTTTGAAACAGAAATGACAGATATACTTTCTCTTAACCTTGTGAGACTCTGTTTCTACAGATGTTGACCCAGATGTGTCAACATTTGCCTTAACAAATTTCACAGGTTTTCTAAATTTATCAGAAATAGAAGCAGTAGTACCATCATAACCTAAACCATGATTATTAGACTTACCAGTAGTTATATCATTATTTACCTCAGAAGCACTCTTGGAATATTTCTTGAAACATAAAGTAGAATTTATCAATTTCTCCTTTAAGTTACAGATTTCCAGATCTCTTTTGGTAAGAATAACTTCTAGCTTGGTGATTGTGTCTGTCAAATCCTCATTCCTTTTATTCAGAGAATCAAGGGTGAGTTTCTGATTTTTCCAATCATCTAACAACTTTTGGTATTCATTGTCATCATTCCTTTTTCCTGCATCATCAACTAAACCATTAAAACAGTTCAAATCTGGGTGACTCTGTTCTGATGTTGCTGTAGATGTTGAAACATCAGGTACAACATCAGAATCTGTTTCATCCAGATCATCATCTGAGGAATCATTATAATCAATTCTGGTAAAATTAGAATATTCATTCTGATTTAATTCATCAAGATCATCATCAGAATCATCACTCAAGGTAGCACTAAAATTCAGTTTTTGCTTAAGTCTAGTATTGGCACATTCATTTGCATAATGACCATAACCAGAACAAGCATTGCATTGAACTGATTTTCGAAATTCAGGATCATACCTTGGTTTACCTTCACTCTTTGATAGTCTTGGTGTGAATTGACCTTTCCTCCTTTCTGGTTGAGGTGTTGATGTGTTGATTTGAATCTTAGGCTGAATGTTTCTAGATTTGTTCACAGATTTCTTAAGAAACTTATTAAAGTGCTTAGTGAGCAAGGCAACATTGTTAGGATTTTTGAGGCATACATCAAGCAATTCTTCATCAGTGTCAACTTCAGTAATGATGGGTTGAACTTCAGAAGTGTTTGATGTTTCCCCTTTAAAAACCACAACTTTTTTATCAGCATTAGCTTCATCATCTTGATTAGTGTTTATCTCATAAGTTCTAAGAATACTCACTAACTCATTTTGACTTAACTTATCTGTATCTTTTGCCTCTTCAATAGCACAAATTTTAGCATCAAATCTTTTAGGAACAGATCTTAAAATCTTATGAACTACTCTAACATTAGAAATAGGATCACCAAGAGAATGTGATTCATTGATAATCTCACTTAACCTTTCATTGTAGGCTGTAATTGTTTCATCTTCCCTCATTCAGAGATTCTCAAATTTTGTCCCCAACATTCGAAGCTTAGTCCTTCGAACACTTTCTGAACCCTCACAATGCTCTTGCAACCTGTCCCATGCATCTTTAGAAGTAGAACAGTTAGATATAATTTTAAACATTGAAACATCAACAGAAGTAAAAATAGCATTTAAAGCTTTAGAATTGTAGCTTGCTGTTGTTATTTCATCAGCCGTCCAGTCAACTTCTCTCTTGAGTTGTATTTCACCATCTGCGTCTGCTGGTCTTTTTGGAGCTTCCCAACCTGTAAGTACAGTCCTCCAAGCACGTTCATCAATTGACTTGATGTACATACGCATCTTAGGCTTCCAATAGGCATAATTCGAACCATCTAAAACGGGTGGCCTAAGTGCCGTGGATATGTGATGTGTTTCCATTGCTAACCTACACTAAAAACACACTTGACCAAAGATCTAACCTAGTGTCGTCAGATATCAGCTCTGATACCAACTGAAAGTGTGTTGTGGTATGTATATGAAGTGTTTAAGTTTAAGTAGAATAATGTTGTACTAAATGTTGTGACAATTGGTACAACACTGACTCTAACAGAATATCAGAAATTAAGATTAACACTGCGGAAGACTTGAAACACTAAAAACAAACGTGACACAATGGAAATAATTTTCACATAGATTTTATAAATAAAAATCTATGCTAGCCTTACGGCGAAAAACAATACTTATCTTCAAGTACAAATGTTGTGTGAAATGTTACAGCATTAACAATCACAACGAAACTATAAACGAGGCAGGTGCCAAGTCTAGAAAACGAACTAAGTGTATAAATTATACACTGTCGAAATGCCTAGTCTATCTAATGATTACACTCTCAATAGATAAGAAGACACACAGTCATACGGGTGGTATACAACGTATGAACTAAAATGTAGAACTATTGGCCACAATTTCCTAACAGGGATGAACGCTCGGTCTAGGATATTGATCGAATAGAGCACACCGAATTATGAAGCCTTCAATGGGTATTTATAGTGTGGGATACGAAATTCTAGAGGCTTCCACATTGAGGTCCTATTTTTTAGGAAACTCAACTTCCACAACTTCCATGATCTTTCTAGATCCTTCTAGGCTGCTCCAGGTCGTTCCAAATGTATCTAGGCTGTTCTAGCATGTTCTCCAATGTTCTGGAATCTTCCAGGTTCCAGATCCTTGTAGAAGCTTCTAGATCCTGCCAGAAATGCGACAACATTTAGGTCAACATTTAATGTAGCATTTCAGAAAAGACTTAGAAAAAATCTCGGAAGGTCAAATTCAGATGTTGTTGATAATGTTAAGACATTTAAGAATTAACAACATCTACAACATTTAAAAGACTATATTATTTTTTTATTAATTAACACAAAATATAATAAAATCAACCCTAATTTATCCATTTACAATCTACAACCGAGTCATTGCCGAGTTACCGTCGATTCACCACCAAATCACTCATATTTTTAGAAAAAAAATCGTAAAAACATAATTAAAAAAAACAATCGAGATTAGGCACAAATTTCAATTTTTTTTCTTTTTAATTTTTCTTCCCAATTTCAATTTTTATTCCAAACTTTTTATTTCTTCGTTTTTTTTTTGTTTCCTATTTTTTTTTCATTAGTATATTTTTTAGTTTTAATACAAAATAATATTATATGTATGATTTTATTATAATCCCTCCATCCCAGTGAAAGCTCCTCATGAGCTTCGAACACAAAGGTTAAAAAATATGATATAATAAGTGGATGTATGAGAGGTGATGTGATTGAGAGAGAGAAGAATATAATGAAATGTGAGAGAGAATAGTTTGGCAAAAAAGGAATGGGTAACTTTCATTGGGACAAACGAAATACAACAAGTAATAACCAGTAATACCATAAACAGTAATCAGTAATACCATTAACAATAATTAGTAATACCTCGAACATTAATCAGTAATACCATTAATATTAATCAGTAAAATTTTATACAATAACAAATAATTTCACACATCTAATTACAGTAATACCATGAACAGTAAGTAGTAATACCATGAACATTGAATAGTAATATCTCATACAATAACAAACAATTCCACAAATCTAATTATATTCAATAATACCAAAAACAATTATCAGTAATACCATAAACAATAATATGTAATACCATAAAAAAAATAATAATCAGTAATAAATAATTTCACATAATCAGTAATAGCACAATTAATAATCATTAATATTAATTCAATAGTGTATTAATAGTAATACCGCAATCAATAACTAGTAATACCAGTATCAATAATACCAATAACAATAATACCATAAAACAAAGTGGAGAGAGTGCAGACCGGGTTGTATTAAAGAAAATAGAGGGTGCACATTACCAAGCCCAATTAAAGGAAACCCTAGCCCAATGGGAGGGCACCCTAGGTCAGCAGTCGTCGCTTGGAATTTCATCAGCAAGGTCACTGGCTCCGAGTGTCGTCCGGTCAGAGATCCATCAGCAACATACTCACAGTCCTCCGTTGGGCCGTCGTCAACCGGAGGAAGAGGCTGTGCAGGAGCAAGGTGAAGAAGACGTATGAAGCAATGTAGCTTCGATTTGGACAGAGATGAACGACGAGAGAGAGGCAGCGTCGATCCGAGTGTTGCAGGCGAGCGCCATTAATGTAGGAGAAGCTCCTGGATCGCGAACATAAATGTGGAAAAAAATACTGCTTAAAATGATGATCAAAATGGTCTAATTATATCTTCCTCCAAAAGCTGGACACTGGAAGAATAGTGGATTTGTAACTTCTTCCACACCATCACATAGACGGCAGTGTTTCGTAATTTTGAATTAGGTTAAATTAGATTTTTATTTTTAGGTGAAATGAAAGAAGAAATAAAAAAAAAGGGGTAAAAGATTGTGAATGAAACAAGTTAAAAAAGAAGGTATTATTTGAACCTCTGAGTTTGTTAAAAACACCACTCAGTCTAGCTCACTCCCCCTTAAATGGGTTTGACTGTATGCACCTCCATTTCGAAGAGATGCTTGCCCCCGATAGATGCATCCCCCCAAAATTTGTCAAGAAAAATGCATCCTCCCCTAAAATTGTCCAAAATGCCTTTCTCTCATAAAATTCCTATTACTACCCACCCCCTCAAACTCTAATTTCTCCTCCATCTTTCTTCTTCTTCTTCTCTCCCCCTCCCTAAACCACTCCACCAGCCCCCGCCGCCGTTGGCGACACCCTCGCAGCCCCCGCCACCGCGGCAGCCCTTGCCCCACCCTTCCGCCCCCTCGCCGCTTTCTGTAAAAAAAAAAAAAAGATTTCGTTTCCAGCGGCCGCACCCTCTCTTGCACCCCTCGTAGTCCCTCGCCGAGTTACTATAAAAAAGGCAACATTTTCATGATCCTATACGGTGTATGGTGGGTTAGCCCTAATGAATCAGAACAACGCATAGATTGAATAAGAAGACTTTACAGTTTCATGGCGCGTTACGTGACAAAGTCTCCGAGGGCAACTTATTTTAATTATAGGGATCTCGATATTGGAAGGAACAATATGAAGGGGAATATGAGTTACAATGAAGCTAGTGTTTGGGGGCTTAAATATTTCAAAAACAATTTCAGAAGATTAGTTCGTGTGAAGAGCAATGTTGATCCATCCAACTTCTTCAGAAACGAACAGAGTGTTCCACCTTATAAAGGGTTTGTTAGTTCACATCCAACTTAAATATCCAATACACCCTCAGTATTGGTAGATACACTCCTCCATCTTGTATTATTGGAGACCTAGTTAGTTAGGCAGTTAAGAGAGGTTACTTAACTGTTTTAAACTTGATTAGTCTATAAAGAACTATCAAATGGGCTTTTGTATTTTTCACTTTCGAATCATGAAATCAATCTTTCAAAGTTTATTCCAATCCCTTCTTGAATAATTGTTCTCTGTATTCTTAGAATGAAGATGGTTGTAGAATTCCACATGGTATTAGTTTCTTGATGTTATTGCCAAGAATCGATCCAATTCTATCACGCTTCTTTTCCCCCTTTTCCACATACGAGAGATTGTTTGCTCTCATTTCTGAAATAATTTCATCCAATCCTACCAAGTTTCGCACTTTTATCTGCTTTGATCGATGGCTCCCACAGTTACCGACCTCGATTCTTTGGATCCAGCCAAGAATCCATTTTCCCCTTTGGCGCTTCACCAGAACGACAACCCTGCCGTCGGGATCACCCTTGAGCCCCTCGACGACACCAACTTTATCTCTTGGAGCCACGCCGTCAAACGCGGACTCAGTGTGAAGAACAAAGTCAGATTGATTGATGATTCATTGGAGATTCCCTCTGAAGATGAAGATCCAGCCATCTACGCAGCTTGGGTAAGATCCAATGGCCTTGTTCTTATGTGGATCCTTAATTCCATAAAACCTGATATTAAGAAAACTCTAGAGTACTTTTCTTTGGCTAAAGATGTTTGGGATGAACTCAAGATTCGTTATGCCCAATCTGATGGCACTAGGGTTTACCATTTAGAAAAATCTTTGAGTGCTATAAGCCAAGGTTCCCAATCCTTAGTTTCCTACTATAATCAATTTAAATCTCTATGGGATGAATATCTTAGCTTTAGACCTGTTCTTAAGTGCACTTGTGGTGTAATGGATGCTTGTACTTGTGACCTCCCAAAAATGATGACAACCACTTTAGAGCAGGATGCTGTTATGAAATTCTTGATTGGTTTACATGATTCTTATAGCACCATTAGAAGCCAATTTTTGCTGCAATCCCCTTTCCCTGCTTTGTCCAAAATTTATGGCCTCTTACTTCAGGAAGAGTCTCAAAGAAGTTTAAATTTCACTCCTAATCCTATTCATCCTGATTCCATTGCTATGACTACAAGAAATGCCAAATTCTATAAAGATAGAAAGAAACCACTTAGGTGTAGTCACTGTGATGGCTTAGGACATACTATAGAGAGATGCTTCCAGATTATAGGTTTTCCCCCTGGATGGAGAGGTCCTAGAGGTCCCCCAAATAAGGATCTTCCCAAAGCTGCCAACCTTTCCCTTCACAATACCACTTTGGAGGCAAATCCTATTGTTGATCAGGCTCTATATGACAAGTTTGTGAGTTTTTCTAAGATGCACCAAACAGGGGAAAGCAGGGATCTGCCTCATTCTGTTGTAGGAGCCTCTACTTCCCACATTGAGGAGCCCAAAAACAATTCTGATCCAGGTATGTTTTCTAATCACTGTTTAAATTCTGTACAAATATCTACCTGGATAATGGATACTGGTGCTACTGATCATATGATATTTGGTATCTCTTTGTTTACCACTCCTCCTGCTTTGGCTGATGTCAAGATTTCTTTACCCAACAATGTTATTTCCACTGCCACACATATGGGCAATATTGTCATTAATGAGCATTTAACTTTGTATAATATTTTATATGTCCCTAACTTTACCTTTAACCTGCTGTCCATAAGTCACTTGACTAGATACAACAACTGTACTCTGAGTTTTCTTTCATCACATTGTGTTTTACAGGACTATACCACCAAGATGGTGATTGGTACTGCTGATCAAGTTAGAGGACTATACCTATTACAAACTGCTCATCCTGCTAGCAATTCTACTTTAGGATTCTCTACACCTACTGTTCATTCTAGCTTTAGTTATTGCACTTTTGATACATGGCATAATAGGTTGGGACATATTTCTAAGAAATGCATGTTGCAAATACCTGAGTTGAATGTAAAGGCTACTTCTATGCATTGACTTGAACGAAATTTTTAGGTCAATATGTTTTGAATAACTACTTCCCCTCAAGCATAAGGGATCGTAGTAGTATGCACGTAAGTATTTCGACCAAGTAGTATCGAACCACGGGAGGTGGGCTAGTGCAATGGAGCCCTAGAGTTGTACGTCGTCATAACTAATGTAGCTACGGTTTCGGGAGTTGGATGCAAAACTAAAGCTAAACAATAATCTAAAGACAATAAATTAAACTAAACACATTCTAAAGGCTAACAAGTAATTCAACAACTAAATCAACAAAACAAGAAAATGACAAGTAAGAACAAATAACAACTACGAATGAAATTCGAAGAAGTGCAAGAGTGGGAATGCTTCGAGTGTTCTCTACCTAGTGAAATCGAGCGGGATTGCTTATACCATTTTTATGCTTCAATTTGGATTTGCTAAGAGCATCAAGATGCTAGGATGAAAATCGTTTCCCTTCGGGTACTATAGCCTTACGTCTAAGGTGTTCCCAAACCCGGTAATAAGACATCTTCCTAATCCTCACCAACTACCCAAATAACCATTTAAGTAATTAATGTCTCCTAATGGGAGTTCTAATACGATTAACTCTCTCTCGACGAATTAAAAGTATAATAAACGCATTTGTATACCAATAACTCACACCATAAATTTAAACATGTTCATGTAACTCTCGTCTACGCTAAACATGTCTCAAAATATGGATTAATAGAAGCTAATACTCAAAGCACCAATAAAACCCAATAAGAGAAGCAACAATCCAAATATCAACAATAATCAAAGCATAAACAATTTTAACACTAAATATTCACATGGTTTCAAACACCCAAAGCATAAAAAGCTTAGCCCATGGTGTTTGAGAAAACACCCATGGCTAAAACAACAAAAAAAATATAAATAAACAAGAAATTTACCATACAAAGCTTAAATAAATGAAAAATATCACCTTGAGAGTCTTGAAATTCTTCCATTCTTACATAAAAATGAAATGCTCAAATGATTCTAAGCTAAGAAAGCATAAAAATGAAGAGTGTGTCTGAGGAGATAAGCTCCTCAAACCTAAGATAATTGTTCTTCTATTTCTCATATGTTGGAGGAAAATGAACTAGGGCTTGAGTGTGTAGAAGTGAGGCAAAACCTCACAATAATCTGATTTGGGAAGGTATTTATAGCTTGGAAGAGTGTTGTAGACGAAATTTGCACTTAGGCCCTTGAAATCCTTTAAAATTCTCGAATTTCCGCGCAGAAACGGGCTCAAACGGTCGACCGAGTGACCTCAAACGGTCGACCGAGTGAGATGGAAGTCCAAAAACTGACCTGGAAGCAGATTTCACTCGGTCAACCGAGTGGGTTGACTCGGCTGCCCGAGTGGAATCTGTTACAGTTTCACACTTTCTTGTTTCGATCATATCTTGAGCTCCCGACCTCCGATTGACTTGATTCTTTTTTTCATTCCACTCATTTTTTCGAGACGCATACAATAGTGCAATTATCTTCTTGACTTCATGAATTCTCAGACACGTATTTTGCTTCCAAATAAGTTCAATTTACCTAAAAAATAGCAAAACACATACCTTTCTCATTTCAAGTGCAATTAGTCAATTTAGTGTGAATAATGCAACAAAACCCTCAAAATTATGTAAAATAAACACATGAATTTCAAGCAATTTTCACACTAATCAATGCACAATAATTGTTTCATCTGTCCTTTAGCTAAACAGAAAAGAAGATCTTTTCCTTTGAGTAATTCTGTCTCTAGTCATGCCTTTCAGTTAATTCATTGTGATGTCTGGGGTCCCTTCTCTACTTCTTCTATCTCTGGCCATAGATTCTTTCTTACTATTGTGGATGATTATAGTAAATGTACATGGATCTATCTCTTACATTCTAAAAGTGATGTTTGTATATCTTTGCAAAATTTCTACAACATGGTTTTAACTCAATTTGGCACTAAAATTCAAACCTTAAGGAGTCATAATGGCACTGAGTTCATTCTTTCTGATTTTTTTCATAACTTGGGCATTATTCACCAAACTTCTTGTGTTGAAACCCCCCAACAAAATGGGGTTGTGGAAAGAAAACACCAACACATTCTTCAAGTGGCTAGGGCCCTTTTATTTCAATCTTCCTTGCCTATTAAATTTTGGAGTGAATGCATTAAAACTGCTGCATACATCATTAACAAAATACCTTCTTACTCCCTTCACAATAAATCTCCTTTTGAATTATTGTATGACAAAAAACCTGACTACTCACTCTTTAGAACTTTTGGGTGCTTATGCTTTGCCAACACTTCGGTTTCTCACAGACATAAGTTTGACCCTAGAGCCTCTAAATGTGTTTTCATTGGATACCCCAGTGGGACAAAAGGTTACAGACTTTTTAATATTGACACTGGTAAATTCATCATATCTAGGAATGTTAAGTTCTTTGAACAAGTTTTTCCCTTTGCTGACAAAGCTCAACTTGACACACCTACACATTCTTTGTCTAAAGATATTTCTTTTACGTGGGAATTGTCAAATATGGCCGGATAACCCACTGCATATTTAATTTTGGCCTTATCCCTCTTTGACCAAATTTAATTGCAATAAAAAAAATTAAAAAGTAAAAAACTAAAAGACCCTTTCTTCCTTCCTATAGCACAGATTGAAAAAACACTTTCTTCTCCCCAAAGCTTCTGCGCGCAAACACTTCTCCATCTTCTTCTTCTTCTTCGCTTCTTCATCTTCTTTCACAGATCGAAAAAACCCCTCTTTGTTAAAAAAAAAAAAAAAAAATCCCCTCTTTCTTCTTCCAAAAGCTTCTGCGCGCAAACACTTCTTTATCTTCTTCTTCTTCGCTTCTCAAAATTTCCGTTCAGGTTGTTTAGGGTTGTGTAGGGTTGTTTATGATTGTTTACTCCCCTTGTTTGAAGTTGTTTGGGGTTGTTTAGGGTTTTTGTTTGAGGTTGTTTAGGGTTGTCTGAGGTTGTTTAGAGTTGTTTAGGGTTGTTTACTGAGCTTGTTTGAGGTTGTTTAGAGTTGTTTACTGGGCTTTTTTGGGGTTGTTTAGGGTTGTTTAGGGTTGTTTAAGGTTGTTTAGGGTTGTTTGAGGTTGTTTAGAGTTGTTTACTGGGCTTGTTTGAGGTTGTTTACGGTTGTTTACGGTTGTTTAGGGTTGTTTACTGGGCTTGTTTGGGGTTGTTTAGGGTTGTTTAAGGTTGTTTAGGGTTGTTTATGGGCTTGTTTGGGGTTGTTTATGGTTTTTTAGGGTTGTTTAATAGAGTTGTTTAGGGTTGGTTGTTTATTGTGCTTATTTTTTTTCTTTTTTCTTTTTTTTAATTAATTAAATAAAAGAAGGCCATTTTTGTATATTTTGTATAAGTAAGGCCATTTTTGATAAGTAGTAGTTTGACTAGGCTATTTCTGAAATTCCCCCTTTCTTTTACTGATATTGTTTATGATCTTAGTGATGATGATAATACTGATCTACATGACCACTCCAATTTATCCAATGAAATACATGCTCAATCTATTGATCCTACTACTACTAACAATGAAGAAACCATGGATACTGAGCTTGATAATTCTCTCAATTTAATTGAATCTACCTCCAGACCCTCTAGAGTTAAAACTCAGCCTGCTTATCTTCAATTGTATGAAACCAATTTACCTGCTTCTGTGGATCATGCTAAACTTAACACTTCTCTTTCTTGTACTCATTATCCCATACAAAATTATTTGTCTAGCCACAAGCTCTCTTCTTCTTTTAGAAAGTTTACTGCATCCATTTCCTAGATACAAGAACCCAAAACTTATAAACAAGCTGCTCTTGACAATAACTGGGTAAATGCAATGAAACATGAAATTGATGCTTTAAATAAAAACAACACATGGACCCTTGTTTACTTACCACAGGGCAAACATTGTATTGGCTGTAGATGGATCTACAAGGTTAAATACAATTCAGATGGCTCCATTGAAAGATATAAGACTAGGTTAGTTGCTAAGGGTTTCACCCAACAAGAAGGTATAGACTATTTTGACACCTTTTCTCCTGTGGCCAAAATCACCACTGTCAGAATATTATTAGCCAATGTTGTTTCTAAAAATTGGCATATGCACCAACTAGATGTTAATAATGTTTTCTACATGGTGATTTAGCTGAAGAAATTTACATGATTCCTCCACCTGGTTATTTCTCTAACGGTGACAAAAGAGTCTGTAAGTTGAATAAGAGTCTTTATGGTCTCAAACAAGCCTCTAAACAATGGTTTACCAAACTCACCACTTCTCTCATATCCATTGGTTTCATTCAATCTAAGGCAGATACCTCTTTATTTACTAAACAAACTGTATCTGCCTTTACTGTTGTTTTGTGTTACGTGGATGATTTAATTGTGGCTGGCACAAGTCTTGTTGAGATTCAAAATATTAAATCCTTTTTACATAACAAATTTACCATCAAAGATCTTGGTATTTTGAGGTACATTTTGGGTATTGAGGTTGCCAGAAACAAAGATGGTATTACTCTTTCACAAAGAAAATACACTCTTGATTTGTTACATGATTCTGGCTATTTAGGGAGCAAACCTTGTTCCACCCCTATGGACTCAAAAGTCACCTTTGATACTCAATCTGCCACTCTTAAAAACCCTGCACAGTACAGGAAATTAGTAGGCAAACTTCTATACCTCACTGTCACTAGACCTGACATATCTTATGTTGTACAAACTGTTAGTCAATATATGCAGGCTCCCACTGAATCACATTTAGTTGCTGTTCATAGAATTCTCAGGTATATCAAAGGTAATCCTGGAACTGGCCTCTTTTATCCTAAATCAAATGTTTTCAAATTGCATGCTTTCTCTGATTCTGATCGGGGAAGATGTCCTCAAACCAGGAGAAGCATTACTAGTTTTAGCATCTATTTTGGTGACTCTCTAATCTCTTGGAAATCCAAGAAACAATCTACTGTTAGCAGGTCATCTGCAGAGGCTGAGTATAGAGCATTGGCCTCCACCACATGTGAATTGCAATGGATCCATTACATACTTGCTGACTTGAAGATCCAGCACTCAACTCCCTCAAATATGTATACTAATAGCAGGAGTACGTGCCTTCTCAATTGCACACAATCCATGCCTCCACCAAAGGACCAAACACATTGCCCTGGACTGTTATTTCACAAGGGAGAAGATCTCTGAAGGATTGCTCACCTTAATCCACATACAAACTCAAGACAACTTGACAGATATCCTCACTAAACCACTGCCTCCTACTGCTTTCATTACTCATAAAGTCAAAATGGGTGTTAGACATACACTCTCATTTTGAGGGGGTATAAAGGGTTAGTTAGTTCACATCCAACTTAAATATCCAATACACCCTCAGTATTGGTAGATACACTCCTCCATCTTGTATTATTGGAGACCTAGTTAGTTAGGCAGTTAAGAGATGTTACTTAACTGTTTTAAACTTAATTAGTCTATAAAGACTATCAAAGGGGCTTTTGTATTTTTCACTTTCGATTCATGAAATCAATCTTTCAAAGTTTATTCAAATCCCTTCTTGAATAATTGTTCTCTGTATTCTTAGAATGAAGATGGTTGTAGAATTCCACACACCTTTGTCGTCAAAGTAGAAGAAAGAACAACCATGCATAAGGACTATATATAATCGTTGAATAAAATGTTGCATATGTGTTAAGTTGGTGTATTGATTTGGTTAATTATTTATTGTTCTTTGTGATATATATACATGATTGTGAGTAATAACTAGTGCAACATTGTTATTGTTATTATGAGTTTAATTTTTTTCTTTTCTTTAAGATTGCTTACAATGATGATCAAAATGGTTGAATCGTGTTCCGACGACCCAGTGGTATATCTTCCTCCAAATGCTGATCGAAGGACACAGGAAGAATAGTGGATTTGTAACTTCTTCCACATTATCGCATAGACCCAAGTGTTTCGTTATTATTATTAATTTTTTAAAGTAAACGGCGCTCAATAAATTAATATTGAAGTAAAATGAAACAAGGAAAAAAAAAAAAACAATTATTTGCACCTCTGAGCTTGTAAAATACACCACTCCTACTAGCTCACTTGTCGGGATTATTAGATAAACTCCCCTTAACTACTGCTCCCCCATTTCATAAACTTTGTCGCATTTGATCTTAAATTTTGTTTCAAAAAGTTTATCACTTTTTCTATTTTTATCAAATGATCTTCACAAACTACCCCTATTAATATCTATTTTTTTTTTGGAAATATATTAATGATAGAAAGGTGAAAAGAAGAGTTGAAAAGGAAGGTGAAAAAAGAAAAGAAAAAAAAAATAGAAAATTTAATGAGAGGTAAATGTGTCAAAAAAAATATTCTTTAATTCTATACAAAATGAGAAATGCGACAAACTTTATGAAACGGAGTGAGTAAATGAATAGTGTGAAAATTGCTCGAAATTCATGTGTTTAATTTGCATAATTTTATAGAGTCTCGTTGAATCTTAACATTAAATTGACTGGTAAAATGCAAGTTTGGTCCCAAGAGAATTTTTCAAATACAATTTTGGTCCCAAGCGATATTGCAAAAATGGTCCCAAAAAAAAAATGAGAAAAAATGACTCATTGCATATTTTTTTCAAATCAAATAACAATTTGTATAAATTTGAAAAAACATATAGATAATAATTTATATCAAATTTAAAAATTAAGAAAAATAAAAAATGTCAAATCAATTAATATTTTATGTAAAATCTGTCTAATTAAAATAATTAAAATTTGAAAATATTATTTTTTTATTTATAAAATCATAAAAATTTATCATATAGATTTTTTAAAAATATCCAATAGTTTTTATAACATAAATTTTGAAGATTTCAAATTAATTCCATAAAAATTTTAAACTAAAGATACTTGTAGGTCCCTAGTTGAGTTGATAATATTGAGTAAGCTAAGAAAACGTCTAGAGGGGGGTGAATAGACTTTTCAAAATCTTTCAATATATCAAAGTACACAATGCGGAATATCAGAATTAATAATGAGCCCAACAAATTTATACTCAACTATATTCGAATATGAACTTCTGTTATGAACACTTAACTTGTCTATTCTATATGCAGTATTAACTAATTAACAAGTAATCAATCAAACACAAATAAAAGGAGTAAAGTAAATCAAACACAAGATTTATAGTGGTTCGACAACTTGTCTACGTACATCCACTCTCACAAACCCAGTTGTGAAATTCTTATTACTCTTCTCTTCGAGTAGTGTGTTCTTGTGACTTTAAGTCCCAAGAAATAAGACTTCGATCTTTTCGACAACACTACCAAGTGTTTCTTCGATCTAACAACTAGATATTTTACAAGTAACTAACAACTTGAACAAAAACAACAGTAATGAAAAACTTCTCTAGTCCAGTAGTAGGCTTCTTCAATTTCGTCACTTGTCTTCTGGCTTCAACTTTCTGAACTTCAACTCTGCGAGTTTCTTTGCTTTGAATTCTTCTCAGTAATCTTTCAGTTATTCAGTAGTCAGTAGTCATAACCGTCAATGGCCTTCATGTATTTATAAACCTCTAGAAATCAAGAACTTTCTGTTATCAACAACCTTTTCTAGATAACTAACTTCAAACGGTTTCTTCTTATCCTTCCACGCGTTTCTTCAGTTTTTTTTTTTTTTTATGGAAGTTAAATATCCATCCCTTTTTTTTTTCCCTCCCCATGACTCGAACCCAGGACCTAAGGCCTAGGTAGTGGTGCTCTAACCACTTGAGCTATCCCACTTTGTCGCGTTTCTTCAGTTAATTAGTTATTCCATAACTAACTCTTCAATATATATCCTTCATACGCGTTTCTGACTTATGTAATTTTCTTCTTTTGCTTGCGCACTTGTCTAGTCTTCCATACTTAGACAAATCTTTAGTCTTCTTCTTACTTGTCTTGTCTGGTCGAGTCTTCTTCCATCTTCAGTAGACTTCTTCAAATACAAAACTATACTTGTCCTATCAACTAATCTTAACAAGACTATTACATTACATTAATCTTTATAATTCAGCTTAGTCAGCTTAAAAACTATACATCAATTACGAAAACATATGAGCATCTATACAATAATTATTCCCTCATCATAAAACCTATACATAGTACTTATAAAACGCACTTGTCTTTTCTTTCTTTTACATGTATATTTTATACTTTATATTTTGTAGATAAAATTTCATTTTACGTCCTGTAACTTAGGCCTAATCCAGTTTATATCCTTTAAGTTTTCACTTTTTCAATTTACGTCCTAGGGTGTCCAATTTATATCTTTTTAGGTCCAATTTATGTCCTTTTCGCCGGAAAATTGAAATTCCGGTCAAATAGTCCAATTTACGTCCTTTAAATTTGAAAATTAGTGAAAGTGTGTGGTGTGGTGTTAAGTGTATGTATATGAAGTGTTTAAGTTTAAGTAGAATAATGTTGTACTAAATGTTGTGACAATTGGTACAACACTGACTCTAGCAGAATATCAGAAATTATGATTAACACAGCGGAAGACTTGAAACACTAAAAACAAACGTGACACAATGGAAATAATTTTCACATAGATTTTATAAATAAAAATCTATGCTAGCCTTACGGCGAAAAACAATACTTATCTTCAAGTATAAATGTTGTGTGAAATGTTACAGCATTAACATTCACAACAGAAACTACAAACGAGGCAGGTGCCTTGTTCTAAAAACGAACTAAGTGTATAATGTATACACTGTCGAAATGCCTAGTCTATCTAAAGATTACACTCTCAATAGATAAGAAGACACACAACCATACGGGTGGGATACGAACGTATGATCTAAAAGGTAGTTCTACTGGCCACAATTCCTAACAGGGATATACGCTCGGTCTAGGAAGTTGATCGAATAGAGTACACTGATTTGAGAAGCCTTCCATCGGTATTTATAGTAGTGGGGTGCTGATTCTAGAGGCTTCCACAATGAGGTCCTATTTTTTAGGAACTCAACTTCCATGATCTTTCTAGATCTTTCTTGAATGCTCCAGGTCGTTCCAAATGGTTCCAGGCCGTTCTAGCATGTTCTCCAATGTTCTGGAATCTTCCAGGTTCCAGATCCTTGTAGAAGCTTCTAGATCCTGCCAGAAATGCGACAACATTTAGATCAACATTTAATGTAGCATTTCAGAAAAGACTTAGAAAAAAATCTCGGAAGGTCAAATTAAGATGTTGTTGATAATGTTAAGGCATTTAAGGATTAACAACATCTACAATCTCCCCCAATTTGACCTTTCGACTACAACACACCTGATGCACATATATTTCTATACATACTCAGTATTATGTACTTAGTTGAGGTTAACATCATTGCTAAGCACTAGTCAAGACAATACCTGTTGTAATCGTTCGATCAAATCGAATGAAGATCAAGGATAATTTTACAATGATCTGTGCCATAAGATCAAGATAAATTTTATCCAAAATAGAACAAGTATAAACACTACACTTATTCACAACATAAGTAACTTTACTTAAGATCATAAGTTAAACTGGAAGAAATTCAACTTAGAATCTAAGTAAGACACTAACAAAAAAAATCAGAGCAACAAAGATAATAAAAAAAAAAAAACAAACAAACATCAGAGCAAAACATAATGTAACAAGGAACAAAACAAAACAGAAACTACACTATACACAACCTGCAATAGTAGACACATGATAATCTGCAAACAAATTAAGCAAGGCAGTAAACAAATATCAAGTGGAACTAATAAACAAGTTGCAGTAAACATCCTACCATCTAAAAACAGTAAATAACAAATGTATCATAATTTCAGAATTTCAAACTTAAACATTAGTTACAAAGGTAGAACTGAACAAATGGCTTATATTGTTGTGGTAACAGCTGCAGCATCATCTTTCTGCACCATAGCCATTGTGGAATTCAGGTCTCCCCCTGTCTAACAGCTTTCTCCAGGTAGATCACCATACAAGGTGTCCATTTCAGCAGCATCATCATCATCTCCTTCATTAACAAAGTAAGTAGATGCAAGGTGTGCAACTACATCAGTAACAGCAGCATCTCCAGCAGCATCAGGTCCATCACCAGCAGCTGGAACTCCATCATCATGTATCTCCTCAATGACTACACTGGAGTTGGATGGTGGTGGTACTCCCCCTGTTGTAGGTGAAAGGAGGTTGGTCCACCTGTCCTTCAGGAACTGAAGTTCATCTATAGTTTCCTGCAAGTGTTGGAGTTGGAGTTTGATGAATTCCTGTGAAAGATACACATTACCAGAAATGTTGATACGGATGTTCTCAACATTTGGGGTTGCATTTCTGTGTCTTGGTCTGGATGATTCAGGATGATCAGTAGTTGAGGGTCTGGTTGGTTCTGGTTGAGCAGAAGTAGAGGGTCTTTGCTGATGTTCAGTACCAGGAGCAAGCAAGGGCAGATCAATTACTCTATCCCCAGTGAGTAAGGCAGGAGCTATGGCCAACAGTGGAACTCTCCCCCTCAACACATCAGTGTTCTTGGCAACAAATCCATGATGCCTCAAGTAGTTAGAAATCAGAACAGGATAGGGTAAATTGCCTTTTTCATAAACTCTCCCAGTAAACCTCATCATGTGTTGGAAAATAGTAAGACCCAAATTAAACTTCTTAAGCACAGAAATCCTATAGATCAAAATAGCCTGGTGGGAATCCAATTGTAGATAATGAGTTTGTATAACACAGAGTGTAGGGAAGTGAGGTCTTTGGCTAGCATGTGTCTAGTCCATTTAACTACCCTACCAGCAGTTATAGCAAAAATGACCACATCCATGTCAGGTTCTTCATCAACCTCAACATTGGGAATTTCTAAAAACTCATTTATCAATTCAGGAGTAAAAGGTACATCCCTCCCCCTAAAATTAACAGTCCCATACCACTTAGAAGATCTCCTACCAGTGCTCTTTTTCAAACATGCATAGAATTCATATGCCCAATTTGTCAAGAAAGATTCACCAAAATTCACAGCATGCATCAAATTCCTTTCTTCTAAGAAACTAACCATGCCTTTACTATCAAAATCAGGTATATTGATCCTCTTCTCTATCAACAATTTTTTCTTAGAATAAATGGCCAATCTATTCTCTAGAGTATCAAGAGAATCAGAAATACCTTCCTCTTCAGAAGCAAGGTCATCTGAGCTTGGTGTAGAGCTTTTAGCAGAGCTCTGTTCAGGGCTGCTTGCTGCACTGGAAGAGCTATCCCCACTGCCACCATCTTCAGGTTCTGGTGCAGCTCCCTTTGCAGCAGCATTGTGCTCAGCATTTTTCTTTAGAGACTCCAGAATGTCTCTCAAGCATCTTTCAGAATCAGAATTGGATTCTGACTCAGCTGGTTCATCTTCAGTGATCATCTTTTCTTTGCCTTTTGGTTCAGCAACAAACTTTCCTTTCCTTTGCTTTTCAGCATCAACCTTCTTTTTGGATTTTTCAGCAGCAGCAGTCTTAGCTTTCTTTGATTTCTCAGCAACAACAGGAGCTTCATCTTCAGAGTCTGTGAACACTTGGATAGGTTCACCAGCATCAGCTCCAGCTTTCTTCTTCTTCCTCATAGATTCAGAGTAATCTATTCGGGTAAACACACGGTTTGACCTCCTCCTTCTTTGTACAGGGCTTCTCTGTCTTTTCCCTTTTTGTGCATTCTTCTTTAGAGGAATGGGAGCAGACTCATCAGAGACAGAGAGTGAGGAATTTGTACCATCATCAGAAGCTTCAGCATCCTCCATTTCGACATCCTCAGAATTAGATGCATCAGCACTAGCTTCTTCTTCAGCAACGGTTTCCACATTCCGTTCCGGTGCAGCTGGCTCAGTAGGGTTTGAAGAATTGGGGGTTTTTGCAGCAGCAGCCATTTGGGCAGTTTGTTCGGCCAAATAGCTCGAGATATCCACAGTAATATCTCCAAACTTCATCACAGGTAGATGACCAGTAGTCCGAAGAGTGTTGGATACCTCTTCAACAGCCCTAGTGAATTCTTCAACTGTCGAATCTTGTGGGATGAGGGTAGTTGGAGGAGTGGTTTGAGGAGTGGGAATGGTTGTTGATGGTGTTGCAGAGACATTCGAGTCAGCATTTGAAGCAGTAGAGTTTTGTGAAGCCATGGAAGCAAGAAGATTGAGAGAATTTTGGGCGTTTTGATCGGAAGATTCAGGAGAAGAGTGTGAGTGAGAGTGTGATCGAGGGTGGTTTCCAGCCATTAAGAGGGATCGGTTGGGTTTTCAAGGTAGGTTTGAGGAGTGTATACACAAACTTTGAGAGATACACGGCCAAAACAATTTCTTCAAACTTAGTACTCAACAAAATCAAAAATCACAATTAGCAAATAAATGACATCTTATGTTTGATATTTATAGGGAGAATAATGTAGTTGGAGATAAAAGAAAATAAAACAGAAGAATTAATCTAGAATTTTTCGAAAGTGCTCCACATTTTTAGCCACAACCTAGATCATGGTTAATTAGTGGGAAAAATCAATTAATTAAATTAATTAAATTAATTAAGAAAATTAAGAAGCTTCCAGAATTAATTAATTTCGCATAATCTGAAAAAAATAAAGATAAGGGTCAGTAATTAATTAAATAAATAAAATGAATCTCAATAAATAATTAAATAATTACACAGATAAAAATAAATTCGAATCAGGCAATGTTGTGCTCAAAACTGTTACAAACACCTCAACACGGTTTTTACATGAATTTGCTTCATTTGTGTTGCACCAAAATTTTTTCTTTTTGTGTTATAGCATCTAATTTGTATTGATCCATTGTTCCTGTAGAGTACATCGTAGTAGCGAACTTCGTGCCCCATACTTACTTAATGGATTACAAATATGTTGATGTTTTTACCAAATATCACCTTTTGAAAAGAAGGCATCGTAGTAGCGAACTCCGTGCTCCATAGTTACCCAGTGATTTGGTACATCTTTTAGTATGCTTATAACATTCTCATTTTTTTTTGCATTTGAGAGGTGTAAGACATGTTTATTTTTGCACTCCAGGGTTCTTAGATTCGTAGATATTTTACAAAGGAATTATTTAACTAAGTAAGAAATAAATTCAACTTATAAAATTTATACAACCCATGATGTTGTCCCAAATGCTAACGCATTTGTGACAACATCCATCCGAATTCTTTTCAGATAGTGCTCATGCCAAGAGATTTCCTCAAGATAGAGAATCTCTCATGGTCTAAGGCTTTAGTAAAGATATCAGCATTCTGTTTTTCAGTAGGTACATACTCCAACTTAACAATATTCTTCTCTACTAAATCTCTCATAAAATGGTGTCTTATGCTAATGTGCTTTGTGAGTGAGTGTTGTACAGGATTTTTAGAAATGTTAATGGCACTAGTATTATCACAAAAGATAGTAAGTATACCATTCTCAATACCATAGTCATGGAACATCTTGCTCAGCCACAAGAGTTGTGTGCAGCAGCTTCCAGCAGCAATATACTCAGATTCTGCAGTGGATTGTGAAACACAATTCTGTTTCTTGCTGTGCCATGATACAAGATTGTTTCCCATGTAAAAACATCCTCCACTCGTACTCTTTCTATCATCTATGTCTCCAGCCCAATCAGCATCACTATAGCCAATCAAAATGTTGTTGGTGTCCTTAGTATACCAGATTCCAAGGTCACTTGTTCCTGAAACATACTTGATGATTCTCTTCACAGCATTCAGGTGTGATTCCTTTGGATTTGCTTGGTACCTAGCACAAACACACACACTGTACATAATATCTGGTCTACTAGAGGTTAAATACAGTAAACTACCTATCATGGATCTGTAAAATGTTGGATCAACATCTGTTCCAGCACTATCTTTGCAAAGTTTCAAAGTAGATCCCATAGGAGTTTTCATTGGTTTTGAATTCTCAAGACCAAATCTTTTAACCAAGTTCTTAGCATACTTACTCTGGGAGAAGAAAATACCATCACTGCACTGTTTGATTTGAAGACCTAGAAAGTAATTCAAGTCTCCAACCATACTCATTTCAAATGTTGCAGTCATTGCCTCAACAAAATTACTCAACATTTTATCACAAGTAGAACCAAACACAATGTCATCAACATATATTTGTGCAATAAGTAAATCTCCTTCAGTGTGCTTAATGAACAAAGTTCTATCAGCTTCTCCTCTAATAAATCCATATTCCAAAAGAAAGTCAGTAAGCCTACCATACCATGCTCTAGGAGCTTGTTTAAGACCATACAATGCTTTCTTAAGTTTATATACATGATCAAGATATTGTGGATCTTCAAATCCTTTGGGTTGTTCAACATATGCTTCTTCATTCAATATGCCATTTAGAAATGCAGCCTTTACATCCATTTGATGAAGTTTAATATCAATAAAACATGCAATAGCTAGCAGTAATCTAATAGATTCTATCCTAGCAACAGGTGCAAAAGTCTCATCAAAATCAACTCCTTCAACTTGGGTGTAACCTTGTGCTACTAACCTAGCCTTGTTTCTAACAATATTACCAGATTCATCAGTTTTATTCTTGAATATCCACTTTGTTCCAATGACATTAGTATGACTAGGTCTTGGAACAAGTGTCCACACTTCATTTCTTTCAAACTGACCAAGTTCTTCATGCATAGCATTAATCCAGTTTTCATCAGTTAAGGCTTCTTTAGCACTCTTAGGTTCAATTTCAGATAAATAGCATTCAGCATTTACAATGTTACACATAGAAGACATGCATATTGTTCTTACCACATCTACCTTGTTTGATCTTACTCTTCCTCTTGTTTGCACTCCAACTGTAGCATCACCTATGATCTGGTCAGAAGGATGACTTTTACCTATTCTTGAAGAAGGATTCGTTTTGGGAATGTACTGGTCATTCTGTGAAGTTACAGCTGTCTGTTCTGTAGATGTTGACCCAGATGTGTTAACATTTGGTGCAACATTCTCAGACTTCAGTGTATTCTCAGAAGTGTCAGTAACCTGTGATACATCTTCTTCATCTTTGTCATCTGTAAGACCTTTATCATCATCAAATACAACATTAACAGATTCTTGAACATTGTTAGTTCTAAGGTTATATACTCTATAAGCTTTACTATTTCTAGAATAGCCTAAAATGAAACCTTTATCACTTTTAGAATCAAACTTATGAAGTTGATCCCTATCATTCAGAATATAACACACACAACCAAATACATGAAAGTATTTCACACTTGGTTTTCTGTTGTTCAAAATCTCATATGGTGTTTGACTTGTGCCAGAACGAATAAAAACCCTATTAATAACATGACATGCAGTATTCAATGCTTCCCCCCAAAATTTCTTAGCAAGACATTTGGATGTTAGCATAACTCTAGCCATTTCTTGTAAAGTTCTATTCTTTCTTTCAACAATTCCATTTTGTTGTGGAGTTTTAGGAGATGAATATTCTTGCAAGATACCCTTTTTATCACAAAAATCATTAAACATGCTGTTTTCAAATTCCCTACCATGATCAGTTCTAATACGGCCAACTTTCAAGTTAAACACATTTTTGAACCTCTTATAAAGAATTTTAAATGCAGCAAATGCTTCAGATTTGTCTCTTAGAGACTCTACCCAGGTATATCTAGAAAAATCATCTACCACAACTAAGGAATACCTCTTTCCTCCAATGCTTTCAGTTTCCATAGGACCCATCAAGTCCATGTGCAGTAATTCAAAACATCGATGTGTAGTACAATGTGACAGCATTTTGTGCGACATTCTTACCTGCTTACCTTTTTGGCATGGTCCACATACAGTTTTGTTGTGAAGACTTAGTTTTGGAATTCCTTTTACTGCATCTGCTTTGATTAGTCTGTTCATTGCTCTGTAATTTGCATGACCCAATCTTTGATGCCATAAGACATTTTCATCATATTTTGACAAGTTACACATATTTGTTCCAATAAGATAGCAATTATCAGCTGACCTAGTACCAGTCATGACACAAACTTCATCTTTATTAAGAACATAACATGAATCTTTATCAAATTTCACATGCAAATTATCATCACAAAGTTGACTAATGCTAATCAGATTTGCAAGTAAGCCATCAACATGTAAGACATTTTTAAGCTTAGGAAAACCTTTAACATTCAAAGTTCCTTTACCAAGAATCTTTCCTTTAGAACCTCCACCATATGTAACATTACCACTATTCAAGGTCACATAATCAGATAAGAAATCAGTACGACCTGTCATATGTCTAGAACAACCACTATCAAAATACCATTGACCAAGTAAGCATGCTTTCAAGGAAGTGTGAACAACATTACAAGTAACAGCAGATTTCTGAAAATGTTTCATAGGATGTGACATCTTTTTAGGTAACATTTTCTCAACCTCAGATCATCAAACATTTTCATGCAGTAAGGAAGAATATGATCAATTATCGAAATAATAATGACATACAAACTTCTTTTCAATGTTTTTTTTTTGACTTTGTGAGAATCTGTTTGTGCAGATGTTACAACAAATGTTTTAACATTTGCCTTCACAAATTTCACAGTAATTTCAAAATCCTTAGAAATAGAAGCAGTTTCACCATCATAACATATATCACAATTATCAGATTTACCAAATAGCTATAACATATATATCAGAAGTACTCAAAGAAAATTTTATGAAACTTAAAGTAGAGGTGATAAATTTCTCCTTCAGTTTACCAACTTCGAAAATCTCTTCTGGAATGTATGATTTCTAGCTTGGTAATTGTCCCTTTCAGATTCTCATTCTCTTTGTTCAAAGAATTAAGAGTGAGTTTCTGAGATTTACAATCATCTAACAACTTTTGATATTTAGAATCATCAATTCTTATACCTGCATCATCAACAAACCCATTAAAATAGTTCAAATCTGGGTGACTCTGTTTTGATGTTACCATAAATGTTATGACATTAGGTGCAACATCAGAATCTGTATCATCCAGATTATCATCTAAAGAATCATCATAATCAATCTTAGTATGAAAAGAAAATTCAACATCTTTTGATTCATCAAATTCATCATCTGATTCATCATTTAAGGTAGCACTAAAATTCAGTTTTTTTTGCTTAAGTCTAATATTGGCACATTAATTTTCATAAAGGCCATATTCAGAACATGCATTGAACTGATTTTATATATTAAAAATCATACCTTGGTTTACCTTCACTTTTTGATAACCTTGGTTGAATTTTGACTTTTCCTTCTTTCTGGTGTTGATGTGATGATTTGGATCTGTGGTATTTCATAACCTGTAAGCCTGATTTATGGTATATTATAACCTGTAAGTACAGTCCTCCAAGCACGTTTATCAATCGACTTGATATACATGCACAACTTAGGCTTTAAAATATGGATAATATGTTCGGGTGCCTAAGTGCAGTGGATATGTGATGTGTTTCCATTGCTAACCTACACTAAAAACACACTTGACCAAAGATCTAACCTAGTGTCGTCAGGTATCAGCTCTGATACCAACTGAAAGTGTGTGGTGTGGTGTTAAGTGTATGTATATGAAGTGTTTAAGTTTAAGTAGAATAATGTTGTACTAAATGTTGTGACAATTGGTACAACACTGACTCTAGCAGAATATCAGAAATTATGATTAACACAGCGGAAGACTTGAAACACTAAAAACAAACGTGACACAATGGAAATAATTTTCACATAGATTTTATAAATAAAAATCTATGCTAGCCTTACGGCGAAAAACAATACTTATCTTCAAGTATAAATGTTGTGTGAAATGTTACAGCATTAATATTCACAACAGAAACTACAAACGAGGCAGGTGCCTTGTTCTAAAAACGAACTAAGTGTATAATGTATACACTGTCGAAATGCCTAGTCTATCTAAAGATTACACTCTCAATAGATAAGAAGACACACAGCCATACGGGTGGGATACGAACGTATGATCTAAAAGGTAGTTCTACTGGCCACAATTCCTAACAGGGATATACGCTCGGTCTAGGAAGTTGATCGAATAGAGTACACTGATTTGAGAAGCCTTCCATCGGTATTTATAGTAGTGGGGTGCTGATTCTAGAGGCTTCCACAATGGGGTCCTATATTTTAGGAACTCAACTTTCATGATCTTTCTAGATCTTTCTTGAATGCTCCAGGTCGTTCCAAATGGTTCCAGGCCGTTCTAGCATGTTCTCCAATGTTCTGGAATCTTCCAGGTTCCAGATCCTTGTAGAAGCTTCTAGATCCTGCCAGAAATGCGACAACATTTAGATCAACATTTAATGTAGCATTTCAGAAAAGACTTAGAAAAAAATCTCGGAAGGTCAAATTAAGATGTTGTTGATAATGTTAAGGCATTTAAGGATTAACAACATCTACAATTAGAAATTAATAATTAAAAAATTCTGAAAAAAGGTAAAAATCTCATTAAAAACTAAAAATATCATTAAAATTTATAAATTGTGTAAAATAAAAATAAAAAATTCAAAAAAAAATAAAAAAATCTATAATTCTAAAAATTTCTAAAAATCTCATAAATTAAAATTCTAAATATAAAAAATCTATAAATTAAAATGTTTAAAATAAAATTAAAAATTATACAATTCTAAAAACCTCATTAAAATGAATTTGACACGGTTCTACAATCAATCAAGACGTGGAATACAAAAAAATTTAGGACTTCGAGAAAAACTTTAATGGTGGATGAGTTCGAATCAAATCTGATTTTTAATGAAATATTAATAATTTTTATTGGGTTTTTAGAATTTTTAATATTTAATCTACAGATTTTTTTAAAATTAAATCGATTTGTAGAATTTTTAATGAGTTTTTTGAATTTCTTAATTTTAAGTTAAACATTTTCGATTTTTTGAATTGTAGAATTTTTTATTTTTATTTTACACATTTTATAATTTTTAATGAGATTTAAAAAAAAATTAAATAAGATATTTTGAATTTTATTTTACAAATTTTTTATATTTATATTTTAATGATATTTTCGGATTTTTAATAATATTTTAAAATTTTAATGATATTTTTAGAAAATTTATTTATTAAATTTTAATTTTCAAACTTAAATGACGTAAATTGGACTATTTGATCGGAATCCCAATTTATTCCTCACATTCCGGTGAGTTTGGAAATTTTCCGGGAAAAATGATGTAAATTGGACCAAAAAGGACGTAAATCGAAAAAGTGAAAACTTAAAGGATATTAATTGGATTAGGCCTAAGTTACAGGATGTAAAATGATATTTTCTCTATTTTGTACTCTACTAATCTTCACAAGACGACTTCCATAACTAGATCAGTCAACACTTAGAAATATATTCAAGTCTTCTTTTGGCTTATCAAAACTCATCTTTCATCAATTTAGGACTTATATTAGGATTCATATCCCAACAATACTAAAAAAATGTATACGTATATCTATCATTAACCTTGCTCTTGTCCTCGTCATTGACAGAAAATCGGAACTCAATCTTCCAAAAATTCATTTTACATATTAAGCACTCTCAAACAAAATAATTATCCTTTAAAAATTAATTTTCTCTAGATTTGGTTTTAAAAAAATTGAGAATATATCTGAAAATTGAAAACTTCAATTCAAGCAAGAACACACCCCGAACCCATGGTTATCACCGGTACACACCACCAACCCCGACTGAGGAAAAAATAATTGATGTGCAGTTTTAGTGAATGCAATTTGTGTGCTTCGATTTGAGGAATTTAAGTGAGGGTGCGATTTGGGAATGCTTAATGAGTGTTTTAGCTTCAATATTTTCTGAATTTTCAAGTTGGATTAGTGTGGTTTTATTTAGGGGAGATTTTTTAGGGTTTTTTTTATGATAAGAGGTGATTTTGGAGCTTTTGATTGAAACACAGCATTTGAAGATTTTGTTTTAAAAGGTAAAATCTCGTGGGACCTTTTTTGTACAAAATGGGACCATTTTCGTGAGCACGAATCTCTTGGGACCAAATCTGCATATTCTAGATCTCTTGGGACCAAATCTGCATTTTCCAGATCTCTTGGTACCAAATCTGCATTTTCCCGTTTTTATCTTAACGGCGTGTGTGCCTCACGCTCACAATTTTGTTAGGTTTTGACGGAAAAATCTCACGGGACCTTTTTTGCTCAAAATGGGACCATTTTCATGAGCATAAATTCTCTTAGGACCATAATTGCATTTTACCCTTAAATTGACTAATTGCACTTGATTTGATGAAAGAATATAGTTTGCTATTTTTATAGAAAAATGAACATTTTTAAAGCAAAACTCTTTTGATTTTATTATGAAGTCAATCGAAAGAATAAATCGAATCGAGATCGAGAAGAAATTATAATTGGGCTCGAGATTTAAAAGAAAGAAAAAGAATTGAAGGACCACCTCATAATGGAAGCCCACTAAATTAAAATGCAGGCCAAGTCTTGAAGGCCGATTTTGGTTGATAATGCGTGAAGGGGCTAACTATTTACACCTCCATTTGCTTTGAGAACACACCCCCAATTGATGCAACCCAAAAATTTGTCAGGATAGATGCACCCCGCATATTATTCTAAACACCTTTTGTCTATAAAATACATTTATTAACCACATCCCCAAAACCCTCTTCCACCCTCACACAATCGTTGCCGCCGCGCACGACCGTCGCCTTCGCCGACCCCACGGCCGCCAACCTACCTCGTCCTTTCCCTTCTCCCTTTCTCTCGTTTTTTTTTCTGGTTTCTTCTCCCTTCTCCCTTTGCCCTCTCCCTTCCCCTTTCACTTCTCCCATTTTTTTCTGGTTTCTTTCCGCCCACCCCACCGAGTGACCAAGCCCGTCGCCCCTCTCCCAATCGTCGCCTGGTCATGGATGCCGGCCACCCCACCCCAGGTTTGTACATTTTAGGACCCCATTTTCTGTAGAAGAATTTCTGAAAAAAACCTTAGATTTTTTCTGACTATTTTAAGTCGAGCATATACACTTTCGTCGACAACAATTTATCGACGAGAGTGTATACGGTCGATCTAAAGTGATCGATTTTTTTATATTTTTTTTTCGTTCAACCAGTGTCGACCGTATACACTTTCGTCGACAATGATGTGTATATAGTTGACACTGGTTGATCGGAAAAAAATATAATTTATTTTTGAGTTTTTTCTATGTTTTTTTTGAGTATTTGTTGCTGATTTAATTTCAGTCGCATGCTTCTCAATGATGTGGAAGGATGGTGTTTAAATTTTTTTTATTATTTATTTTTATTGGTTTGGATGATGTAGGATGTGGGAAGTGGTGGCAGCGGCGGTCGGAAGTAGGGGTGGTGGTTGGGAATTTTTTTTGGTCACTTCTGCAGAAAAAGGGAGAGTGAGGTGCGTTCAGTAAGGAGGGTGCATTTAGTATGATACTTTTATTGAAATGGTATTTTTAATTTTTTACATGATTATTATATTTTTAAATTAGGTGGGGTGTGTTATAAGCCGGATTTTAGGTGAAAATAGTCAGCCCCATGCGTGAATCATGAGAAAAAATGGGGCAAGCAGATTTTGACAATAGGCCCAATGCCCATGAATTAAATTTGGAAAAAGGAAGACCCATCCCTTACACCAAAGAAAACACAACAAGTGCCGTGACAATAGGCCCAATGCCCATGAATTAAATTTTCTAATGTTTTGTTAATTTAATTATTGATTAGGTGTTTGGATTTTTGGTGGAATATAATTTATAGCTTAATTTTATTTGTTTGATTCTATTGGTGTGTATTAATTATATTAGTGGTATTTATTTGATCAATTGCGTGATTCAATTATTAATTGAATTTATTGACATTAAGAGCTAAAACGCATACCCCTACAACAATTTAAACCAAAAAATTCTAGTAAAACAATTAAAGTCAAAATTGTGTTTAATATACCTAATATGTCCTCACTAATTAAATTAAAATAGTAATTACATATTAATATATTTTACCTCCATCCCTCATTAATAGCGGAACATTTAATGAAATTATAATTTAAAAAAATTCAAGATGTTTTATTCCGAATTAAATGCGATTCCATCAATCTTCACATTCCTATCAATCCCAAGATCTGAAATAGAAATTGCACTCCCAAAAAAAAATCGTTCTAATTTATTCAATCAATTGATTTCTCGTTCGAATTAGCATCATTTTCATCGAATATCCTTAGTGATTTTGCATCTAAACCACGCATGCAATTTCCCCATCATCTCTGTATTCACCAAACAATCTAAATCATGGATTACGCTGTGATTCTCAAAATTGATTTCGATGGCCAAAGTAAAATGATGCGAGCCGATCAAGGTTCATCATTCCACAATATTATTGCAGAAATTACTGGAACTTGATCCAATCTATTTTCAGGTAATTTCTCAGCATTATATTCTGTTGATTTTTTTTTTTTTTTTTGCAATTTTTCTGCTACGAAACTGTTATTATTTCTCAGTGCGTAATGTTAATATTTGTGTCAAATTGTGAAATTGAGATTATTTCTCTCTCGAAATTGAGATACCACTTTTTGCAGAATGCTTTCTGTTTCAAAATTGAGGATTCTTTCTTTTGTCATCTAAATGAATTGAGACTATTTCTCAATTGTTTTGGAATTTTCACAAGAATTGCATAATATTTACTATTTTGAAATTGAGATTTTTTTTTTCAGTTGACTGGTATAAACTTTTGACGCAAATGGTATAAACTTCCAGGTATTGCTGTCAATCTGTCCACTCTTAACTGATCCAAAATCGGATGACCCCTTGGTTCCTGAAATCGCACATATGATGTTGTGGGGGGTTTTGCTGATAACGAAGCATGCAATTTTCGTTGCATATGTAAACCCAATTTATTAGAAACTGGTTGTAGGGTCCATCCTCACTTTTGCTGGATTCATTAATGTGAATTCCTTTGTTTAATCCGATTTATTGAATTGTTTTTGTCAAATTTATTCACAGTTCTCACTCTTCTGAATTTTCTTCTTAATGAACATTTCTCTCCACCTCTCTAAGATATTTATTCGTCTTTCTCTTCTTAATCTGCAAGAATCAATTTATTTCGTGTGCTTTACGTATTATCTTTGTTTATGCAATTACAATATGCAATGTTATGCAATTATATTTAAGTGTTATGCAATTATACTTAAGTGTTATGCAATTTTACTTAGTGTTATGCAATTATACTTAAGTGTTACAAGTAAATGCAAAAGTATATACTTAAATGTTATGCAATTTTGATGTTGTTATATGCAATTAGTTAGGTGTTATTCAATTATACTTAAATGTTATGCAATTTTTGTGTTGTTATATGCAATTAGAATCTGCAATTTCCATGTTGCTTTATGCAATTATAAAATTACGAGTAAATAATATTTGCTAATAAATGCAAATATATATCAACATAGTTGCATACGAAACGCATCTAAAATATTTTATAAATTAATAAATATAAAAGTTACAATTATATATATATATATATATTCAAATAAAAGCAAATATAATTACATATGAGACACGTATCTAAAAATGTTTTATAAATTATAAAAATTATATGAGACGTATCTAGGCAGGTTTAGTTTTAAAATGGGGGGAAATTATTATGATTTTGATTTTCAAATATTAAATATGTTGACTTAAATTTGTTTGAATTGAATGCTAGACAAGTTTTTGAAAACGTTGTGGTTAAGAAAAGTAATTGTCTTGAAATGCGGTAAATTAATGCTGATTAGGAATTTAAAATTTCAATTAATTTGACTAATTCAGAATTTTCAACTAAAATGAATGCAAAGGGTATTTATGTCCACCAGAGAATTTGGTTCTAATTGCTTTATCATATTTTAATTGTATTAATTAGCCTAAACTCTTAGTGGAGTGTCTTTAGGTGTAACTCCCCCTTATTAATTCGTATGTTGATGCATAATTATCACAATGAGCTAGAGTTAGGTATTCATGTTGGATCGTATGAATGGGGCTTGACATAGTGTAAATTCATTAGAAACCCTATTAAATTACTTGAATTGGAAAAATAAAAATAAATTAGTTAATTAGTGAAAAGCTTATACGAGTTTGGGCTTTAGTAGGCAAGTAGAAAACATAATTAGAGATTATATTAGATTAGATAGAACTCCCTTGTTATTTGATTACCCGAGTAGGAAGGAGTCTATTCATCCTCCTGATCTTAGATGTTTTATTAGATACATTCGTAGTGACTACTTTTACCGTACACCAACCAATGAATTAAACGTTAAAGTTAAGTTTTAATCGATTTTCACATAATGAAGAACACCCAGACACTACTCTCACCCACATTTTTTCTTTGATTATCATTTACTTGCTTTTCTTAATTAATATTTATTTTATTTAATTTTGCATTTAGTATTAATTGCACAATCCATGTCTTTTCACTATAATTACGTGACAACACTTAACAACTATAAAGTTATACTAGCTAACTTGTCCCGTAATTCGATAATTTAATCGGACACTTATCAATTACTATAATTAAAAATCCTCTTACACTTGAAAGACGAGTATTGAAAAAATACATGTCACCAAACTACCCTTACCTTAATAATACACTAATCCTAATTTTTATCTCATATTATCTCTTTCTCTCTTCTTTGTTTGCTGCTTGCCAGTTGCCACCCACCCCACAGGCCGCCGCCTGTTTCTGCCACCCTGCAACATCGCCGCCTGCCACCACCTCGATGCTTCCACCTTGCCAAACCCCACCCGCCCTCCACACACACATATACCAATTCCCCCACCCCCACTCCACACACAGACGACTTGGATAATTTATTTCTGCTTTAATTTTATGCGTTTCCTTTTCTTTCTTTCTCTGTTTTTTTTTTTAAATGTGGATCTTTTTATCAATTTTTGTCGAAAAATATGAATGTTCGACAGTGACAGACGCATGAATTTTAAATTGGGGAGTCCGATTTGCATTACTATAAAGAAAAAATAATATTATACCTATAAATAAAAGTTCATTATAAAATTTTCAATAGACCTCATTTTATTAATTTAAATTTAATGACTTTTGTTATGTTTCAAATAAAATTAATTTTAATTGTTTTGACTCATAATAAGTGAAACAATGTTAAATTTTAATGTGCAACCTCGTTGAGACATTAGTCACTATTAGACAAATGTAGAACTGAAAATATAGCCCCTTGTCTCGTGATGACTTGCATATAACAAGCTTACTTTATAAGAAACGTGAATTTTTAGTGAGTTGTGAGATCAAATAAATGAAGAGTATTTTGAGTGATTTAGTGATATTTAAAGGGAATTTAGTGAGGTGTGAAGTCAAATAAATGAGAAGTATTTTTGTTGATTTAGTGTGGTTTAAAGGTGATCTAGTGAGGTGTACGGAAGAATGTGGACCCAAAATTAGTGATAATTTTAAAAATAAAATAATGTAGGAGAGTATTTTGGTGATTTAGTGAGGTTTAAAGGTAATTTAGTGAGATGTAAGAGATAATTTAGTGAGGTGAATGGAAGAATGTGGACCCAAAATGAGTGACAATTTTAAAAATAAAATAATGTAGTAAGAGTATTAATTTTGTAGATTATTTACGTATTATAAGTGTGCAAATAATTTTGAAACGTTTCAATAAAAAAAGGTGTACGAATAATCACAAAACAGAAGAAATAATATATAGAGCACCACTACCTAGGCCTTAGATCCCGGGTTCGAGTCATGGGGAGGGGAAAAGGGATGGGTATTTAATTTGTAAACAAAAAAATATATATATATATAGAGAGAGTTTACTGACATTAAGAGCTAAAATCCAACTCACTGCCACAATTAAAGCCAAAAAATTTCAGCATTTCAATTAGGGACAAATTAGTAGTTAAAAAACCTATTATACCCTTTCTTTGTAAAACCCACAATTAATTCAAAATGTTCCTTCCACTCATCGATATGATTCCTATTTTAAAATTTTCAAACCCTACCTGCTCTGCCATAGCCGCCGCCTCCATAACCCGGACGAATGGAGTCCCTGCCATCGCCTCCATCTTCACGCATGCGCGGTGGCCCCTATAATCTCTCCGACGAAGACAACGACTTCCACATCTCCGACGAGCCTGATTCGATTTTGCTTGCGATTTTGGGGGTTTTCAATTTTGGAATTTTTGGGGTGCGATTTGGAGTGCAACTTCCGTTGATCACCTCTCGACCTCCTCATCGCTTCCGCCGGGAATTTCTCCACCTTCGACGCCATCTGTAGAGTGTTGAGAAGCGGCAGCGCTCCGGTGGTTCTGCTGAAGGCTCAGCCTAAAACGGGAGGTTCGGTGAAGTGCGCAAGCGTGGTGGCGCATATTCCGGCGCAGATGATGACGGATGATCAGAGTGATTCGGGGCGGGGTCTGCTTCCAGATCATCCCTGATAAATACAACTATTTGCTTTGCTATTCCTCCTCCATCAAAATCTTGCCCCAATTATGTAGAATTCAGTTTACGCTCGATGTCCCTTTTCTACATTGAATTTTAAGGATATGATATATTGATATGCGTTTATGGCTTCTTAACATATTATGCAACATCATTGAGAATATGCAACATATTATGCAACATATTTTTGCATGTTAGTGAGAATATGCGTTATTTTTTGGAATCGAATTAAGAGATTAGTAAATTTTTTGAATTTTGAGTTATATGCAACATATTTTTGCATGTCACTAAGAATATGCAACATATTTTTGCATGTCAGTGAGAATATGCAACAATTTTTTCCATATCCAGCTAATTGATTCCGTGATTTTTTGGGAATCGAACTAAGAGATTAGTAAATTTTTCGAATTTTGGAAAAATAATAAATGAGCGCGATTTTTGAAATTGTGCTTTAGAAATCATTTTTAAGTCATATGCAACATATTTTTGCATATGTCAATGAGAATATGCAAATTGAACTGAGAAATTAATAAATTTTCTGAATTTTGGAAAAATAATAAATGAGCGTGATTTTCGAGATTTTTTTTACAGGTTTCATTTTTTAATAGTTGACTTTATAATTATAATTTTGGTTAAATTAAATTTTTTAAATTTGAAATCGTAGTTCACGCATTTTTCAGGATATAATTCTACAGATTTTATAATTATGGAAGTTACTTTTAATAATAATAATGAAATTCAAATTTTAAAATTCGAAATTAATTTAGTTAAAGGGTATATTTGTACACTTATGTTCTAATTTGTCCTTCTTTGTAACTCCATAAAAAATTGTCTTTAATTGGAAAAACTATAGGTGGATTGTCTCTTAGTGTGTATATATATATATATATATATATATATATATATATATATATATATATGATGGAGAGTGATGAAGATCAATTGGGAACAATTAAGGCGTGATTGAAGTATGTATGGCTACCTTCTCTAATTTTGCAATTACTTTTAATTACTGTCTTTATTTTCGATAATAAAGTCCAAACATGTTATGGGCTTAGGGTTTATGTGATGAAGACTATTTATTTTTGTTCTTACAATGTTTTAGGGAGTTGAAATTGATTAATAAAATATGAGAGTTTATCTCCTTTACGGTATTTTTCGTGAATTAACGTATTTGAGTTTTATCACTTTTTTGGGTATTCGTAGAATCAATGAATAGTGTGTGTTCTTTGTATATATTCATTCTTTTGTACGCTCTCGCTGCTGCGTCAGTTGGTATCAATAAAAAAGCTGTGTACGAATAATCACAAAACAAAATATATATATATATATATATATATATATATATATATTAGTGGAGGGGCCATTGCCCCTCTGGGACCTGCATGGGTCCGTCATTGGTTCTCGACTAAATTATTTTGCTGAAATATGTCATTTTTATAACCCATCTCAAAAAAAATTGCATTTTTATTGTCACAAATGGAATATAGCCTAAGATATAAAACACATAGTTTTTAGTCCTCTCCCCATAAATCCTCCCATAAATCCTCCCAGCAAAGATTCAACTCAAACCAATTATTAAAATTAACAGAAGAGAAGAGAGATTAAACATTCCTTTCCGCCAAACAGAAGTGTAATTCATGTTTAAGCCTCCAACAAAATCTGAAAAACAATTAATGTTGTACTTGAACACGAGAATCCTCACCCAAAGTGAGTTGGGTTCAACTAGAATCCTCCAAAAAGCCATTTACCAAGAAGATAGATATTAAAGAGATCTAGATTCTTTACACCCAATCTGCCTTGCGATTTGGGATTGCCAAAGTCATCCCATGCCACCCACGAGATTTTTTTCTCATCCACACACCCCTCATAAGAAGTGTCTCTGTATTTTAACTATCTCAAAATATTTTTAGGAATGTGATAGAAGTAAGTAATAATTAAATGGGTATCGAAGTTAGGACAACATTAATCAGGACAGTTCTGCCTAAAAAAGATATCATCCTGTTGCTCCAAACTTTTAACTTTTTTTCATTTTCAGAACCACACCTCGCCATGTTTCTGAACTACGTTGATTTATACCCACTTGAATTCCAAGGTATTTCATAGGCCAACTTTCAACCGAACATCCGAGTGAGGCGACCATTTCTCGCATAGCATTTCGAAAAGTTTACTCGAAGGCCAGAGGGTAATTCAAAATTTACAAGAATGCACTTTAAAGCCCAAACATTCTCAGTTGTCGCTTGCCCCATGATAATAGTATCATCTGCGTATTGTAAATGAGAGACACTAATCAAGTTTCTCCCAACTAAAGCATTAACAAATATGCCCGACTTAGATGTTTTATAAATCATGGTGCTTAAAGCTTCATCTATAATGAAGAAGAGCAAGGGAGAGAAAACAGGTCTCCCTGTCTCCGTCCACGATGAAGAGGAAATTCCTTGGATGGACTTCCACATACAAGGACCCACACTACAAAAATAGTCTGATTTTGATACCGAAATTTTGGGACGGACACCTAATCCGTCTCTAATAGATACGGATTTGTTAAAAAATCGAGATTTGAAACAGAAAATAAAACCGTCTCTCATTATAAACAGATTAGATATGACTTTTAGTTTCGAAAGTTTTAGATATGGATTAGATACGTGACTTTAAATTTCGAGAGTTTTAGATACGAATTAGATACATATACCACTGTCTCTAAACAGTCAATTTTCTCTCCCCTCAAATGATAAAAGGAAAGGTTGATGGCACGACAGGAGGAGACAGCACGACAGGAGGAGGTATCCTGTGTACACGAGGATCCTCAATCGGAGGTCTGAGTCCTCGTAAGTTACTAGCGGACGCCACACGAGGAGTATTTTCTTCTTAGCTCATCTGTATTAAACGTACATTAATATTTAGAAATCAAGAATTATCAAATTACCTTGAAACTAAAACAGATTACCTTAAAACCGTAGGAGGACACTAAGAGAGTGAATTCTTTCTTTTTTTAGAGGTAATTTGAAAGATGAAATTCTTATACATATAGAGAATTGAGAATGAGAATATGGATGGATGAATTGAGTTATATTAATTTATTTACTCTTTTATTTAATTGATAAATAGTAAAAAAAGTCAATTAATATATCTTTCTATGTATGGATAAATATAAATGTTATGTATATATATTTTATAACATTTAGGATATACATAGATATTATAATAATAATATTATATTATATCTTCAATTTCATATAACAATATATATATCAATTGATTCTCTAATGAAAATATTCCAAAAATTGATTCTCTAATATATCGATTTTGTACATTAAAAATTAAAAAAAAAGGAGACGTACGTGTCATTTAATAATTTTTTTAATTTGTATAGTATTTTTTAAAAAGTTTTAGATTAAAAAATAATTATATCATCAATTTAGAAAAAGTATAAACTAATAAAAATATTTCAAAAATTGATTCTCTAATCAACGTACGTATATCAATATTCTGTATGAACGTTAAGTATATTGTAATATTTTTTAAAAAAGTTTTAGATTATAAAATAATTATATCATCCATTTAGAAAAGGTATAAATACGTAAGCATTGTCAATTGAGATAAAAATAAAAAATCAAATTAATGAAGGGAGGTAGAGATACAAATTAAGTTAAATTTAATTTATAGAAATTAATTTTACTAAACTTGTGAAAAATATATTTTAGAGAAATAGAGTACGCGGTGTAAAAATAAAGATAACAATGAAACAATGCACAGGAACCTCCACATAATTATTTTGATAGTAACAATAAGATATCTCATATAATTATTTCAATAGTAATAATAAAATATCAATAGACTTCTTTGAATTAATCCACATCCACACCCATCAACTGAATCGGTTCGACTCCATTTTCACATGAACTGGTCTCCAACAAAATGATATATTAATTAGTTGTGACATTACAAGTCATACAAATATTGAACTATTACACAATACCTTAAGGTACCTTAGGTCTAAAACACCTAAAATCTACATTGAGTAAATCTCGAGATAATATTGACGTAATTCAGGGCTGGTTGGCCCAACTCCACAACCCCATATAAATTGGGTAATTGTCATGTTCACCCACATAGCACTCTTTTTTTAATTTCATCCATCTTACCTAATTATATGTTCTTAATTTACATGAGAAAAATTAGGAATTTAAACTACAATATGAAGATTTAAATTCATATAATATATTTAATTGATAATATAATATATGAATCATTCACTTACCCTCGAAATCGAGTAAGAAAAATAATCCACATCCGAGAGTGAATCAGGCACTACGGTGTCTCCGTCAACTGAGGCACTATGGTGACTCCATCAACTGAATCGGGCACGATGTCTCCAGGGATAGAAAAAAATGCGGCCAGGTTTATAACTGAGTAAATTAAATTGAGTAAATTAAATTAAATTAAATTATGATTTGCATAAAGTTTTTATATATATTCATATTTATTAGAGAGGATTTTGGCCGTACCAATTCAATACGTGTTATTGGAATATATATTAGAGTTATATAAAAATTTATATAATTTAAGGTTATTTTAAATTACAGGTGGAGTCACACAACGTTGAATCGATATTTAAGGATCTTAGCAATGGGCCACTACGTTAAGTAAGAACTTACGACGGCTACTATGTAAATGGGTACAAATCTCATACATCCGAGTTTGCATCAAGAAGATCGACTATGGTGTGTGCATTAAAAGTGAATACACGTAAAAGAAATAAATTAAAGGGAAAATCACTCAAATCTACAATTTGGAATCCTATAGTACACAAAACTACCATCATAAAATTATATTACTTAAATCTACAAAAGAGGACATAAAATTACTAGTGTGCCCCTCCTTTTCAATATTTTATTAATTATTAATTTTAGTTTATGTTATGGTGTGTTATATTAATTATTAATTAAAATTATTGTTTTATATTTATTCAAATTTTATGCAAAATTTATTTATTTATTCAGATTTTTTTTTAAATCAAATTGAGAAATTAATTTATTTTTATATAATATTTGTATTTAGATTTTATTCAAAAATTATTTACATTCAAATATTAAATTATAAAATAATTTTTTATTTCTATTTTATTTAGACTTTTTACACATTGCATACCAACAACAAACAATGCATACTACACACTGCATATCAACAACAAACATTGCATACTAGCAATAAATAATGCATATACGAATGAATGATGCATATTTACAACACACATTGCATACTAACAACAAACAATGCATATACAAAGTGAATTATGCATATTTGCAACACATTGCATACTACTAACAAACAATGCATAAATTGTATACATTCACAACAAACAACAGACATTTACAACAATACGTATACCAAGTAAACTGTGCAAAAAGAAATACAGTTTTTCCATCGTACACCAATACTTAAAAATAGTCAATATATGCTCTTTAAAATGAGCAGAATTTAAATGCTACCATTGATTTCTAATTAAAAGAAAATTGACATTCTCACATCATTTCTTACAATTTAAAGTTTTATTAAAGAGGCTCAATCTTTAAGATGAGAATGAAAGTCAAATAGGCAGAGCAACATGTTCTTGTGTACAAAACTTAATGTAGTAGCCTCAAATATGCAGCAATGTGTTCTTTGAGCCATTGTCCAAACTTAAGGATTTTGTAACATCCTTTCCCTCTTGTGGATTCGGTGCTGAAAGAGAATCAAGACATTAGATAAATTGCATTACAAGTTCTACGCTTCAGAAACTTGAGAGTTTAGGCAAAAAAATCTTGCACTCATACTCTGTTTGTCATTAAACATGTACAATTGATTTCACCATACTTTTGTGAGTGATGGAGAGGCAGAAAATACTCCAAATAGAAGCAGTAGGAGCTTCTCTGCATGTCAAGAAGAAATCGATGAATGAGACATGCTTCATCAAGAAACAAAAGACTGAATATAACCAAAATTCTTCTCTATATTACTTTATTTTTATTCCAAAGTTATTAACACTCTAATTACAATATACAGTAACTAATTCCAAAACATAAAATCAATTATAATTGACATACCAACAACATTCAACAAATTCCAATATCTTCGGTACATAGAATAAATGCACCCAAATAAATATTTTTGGATTGCTCAAAGCACTCTACAATAAAATCCCCAGAAAATGCAAGAAGCTTAAATAAAAGTTACAAAAAGACACACACCTTAAAGAAGACGAGATGAAACACCAGTTCCGACAATCGCACCACCTCCTCAGCCATTGTCGCCACTATAAGTTCTGTAACCACCAAAATTTGCCATCCAATTCACAGATCTAGTGTTTGTAGCCGCCGTCGAATTTTATCCTCAGATCTGGGGTTTTTTCGTTCTCGATGCAAGTGGGAGATCTGATGAGTCATGTGTCCTCCGTTCACGACGACGGCGCTTCACGTGCGGAGGCTTGGGGTTTCGCAGCGCCGCCCCCGTCTTCCATCGTCGTTGTCGAACCATAGAACGACGCCCCCCTTGTCGAACCCTTCCCCTCTCTGGTTTTGTTCCTCTAGTTCCACCCTAGATCCGCCGCTCCACCCTATTTCTCTGAAGAAACCCATCGACCTGTTCTGCTGTCCAGAAGAAACCCCGCAGCCGCTGGCCATTTCTCAAAATATCGCTTAAACCCCTCCCTTTCAGTTCCGATGAGGGAGAAGATTTGAGAGTTTCATATGGTTTGAATGAGGGAAAGAAACGATGGAGAGGAAAGATGTGACTTTTGAGTGGAGAGAGAAATGAAAGTTTTAAAATGTAATTGAGGGTACACGGTAGAGGGATATAATTGGGTTTTTACATGAATTTTGTGGTTTTAAATAATACCCAAATATTTTTGCAGTTTTGAGCACCGAGGGGTTATATTTTGTAGATACTAGTAAATATTCACTAAATTAAATTGTGTGGGGGTCGGTGTCGGTTCGAGCTGGGATAGGATGGGACAATTAAATTGTTGGAGAGGGGTGTGGGGTGGGGTGGGGTGGATGTGGGTTCGGGCTGGCGGGATGGGATGGGACAATTAAATAGTTGGAGAGGAGGGTGGGATTGGGATCTGGGATGGATTGGGTTGTGTGGGATTGAGATCTGTAACTCTTGGAGATTGATTTTTTACCCGGATGTAAAACGGGTCCGTTTATCGTTTAGATATGGATTTAGAGACGATAAAATGTCGTTTCTAAATAGGAACGAAATTATAGACGGGTTTTTGACCCGGATGTAAAACGGGTCGTTTATCGTTTAGATACGGATTTTGAAACGAGAAAATGTCATTGCTAAATAGAAACAGAATTTTGACCCGGATATAAAAAGGTCGTTCATCGTTTAGATACGGGAATATATGGTGTCAAATTTCGTCTCTCATTATAAACCGAAAAAAACGGTCTCAAATTCGTCTCTTATTAGAAACAGAATTTAGAAAATCGTTTCTAAAATTAGATACCTTGTGATTAGGAACAGATAGAAAATGGTTCCAAAATCCGTTTCTAACCTATTTAGAAACAGTATTTATGGTATCTAATACGTCTCTAAATCTCAGTTTTTTTGTAGTGCCAAACTGTGGCGCTAGTTACATTCTCCATTATCCAATGTCTTCACCTGGGGCAGAAACCGATCCGTTCCATCATTAAATTAAGGAAAGCCCATTCTATGGAGTCAAAGGCCTTTGCAAAATCAACTTTGAAGAATAGCCACTCTTGCTTAGATTTCTTTGCTTCGTTAATCATCTCGTTGAACACCAGCACCCCGTCTAGTATTTTCCTACCTTGTATAAACGCTGTTTGGTTTTCAGAAATTAAGTACTTGTGAAATTTCATAATAAGAAGAAATTGGACAGAGTACATATTGAGAGAATCGAGAAATATATAAATCATATTGAGTAGTAAATGAAATTGAATAGTGAATTAGATGATCATCACTCCTCTATATAAGAGGAAGTTTACTTGAGAGGTTATAACTACTAAACTAGAAGTTACAACTAGAATAACTAATCTAACTAATATTCTTTCATTTGTTGGCTGGACTTGTTGTTATTCTTCACACCCTCCCACAAGATGAGTATGGATGGTAATCGAGCACATCTTGAAATTGTGATTAAAAAAAACTCCAAATCTTGAAGAGTTGAGACCATGTGATATCGAGTTGAAGAGAACCATAAGTGCAGCCATGCCAACATCAAGAACGGAAGAAAAGGGAGCCAATATGTCAATATGTCATCACCATGGAAAATAATTTTTCAAATTATAGAATCGTGGTAGACACGAAAGAAAGAATCGTGATAGACACGAAAGATAGAACCGTGATAGACACGAAGAGAAAATATTAGATTGAGTATAGAACTCTTGAATATAGAAAAGAATCCCTATATTTTTTAGGGCAAACAAGTCGATTATAAAACTCTAAGAATTTGATTCGAATCAAGATGAAATCGAATCTAAAACTCACGAGCATAGAACCCGCAAAGAAATGAGCATAAACTCAAGAAATGAGCATAGAACTCCAAGAATTTGAATCCAAAAATTCACAAGCATAGAACTCGTAAAGAAGAAATCTTGAAAAGAAAAAATAGGGTAGAAATTCAAACCCATCAAAGATTTGGCAGAAATGAGTATATACAACTCATAAGATTCATTCAAACCGAATTGCGGAAAACGTACCTAGATCGATGAACGTGTTTAATCAATCATAAATTAATCGATACACGGCTCTGATACCATGTGAAATTTCATAATAAGAAGAAATTGGATAGAGTGCATAATGAGGGAATCGAGAAAAATATAATTCATATTGAGTAGTGAATGAAATTGAATAGCGAATTAGATGATCATCACTCCTCTATATAAGAGGAGGTTTACAAGAGAGGTTATAACTACTAACCTAGAGGTTACAACTATAATAACTACTCTAACTAATATTCTTTAATTTGTTGGCTTGACTTGTTATTATTCTTCACAGGACTCCATCAATTTGCTAAGTCTTCAAGCAAGAACCTTAATCCCCACTTTGTATGGACAATTAATCACTGATATAGGGCGGAAGTCGTCGATGCTTGATGTTTTCCCGGATAGTCTCCCAGATTCGTTGCCTCCTCTATGTGATGTTGATGGAGATGAAACCGCAATTCTATTCTTGGACAAGTTTGACCTACTCTTAATTAATCAAATCCTATGAATCCAATTAATTGCTTAGACTCTATTTAATTATCTTCTTAATTAAGTCTCTTTGATTGTCGTGTTATTTAAGAATCAAGACTCTTATTTATTTCCTAGCTAGAAGTGGCATTGGAATCGACATATTGATTATTGATATATATTAAGAATTGGGTTGAAACCCGTTTGAGTGATCTGCCTGAGTGTACATGATACCACTGGTTGCAAATATTCCATGGTTAAGCCTACTCATGTAGATGTTGATACTGATGTCAACATGGATGCTGATGATGCTGAAGTTAGAAATTCTGATAATCAAGCTGATTATGAAGCTGATATGGAAGCTGACTATGAAGCTGATACAAATGCAACTGAGATGTTTGAGAACACAGTTGTAGCTGAAGAAACTGAAGTTTTAGTGGAACAAGATTTGGGTGCTAATGAGTTGGAAAGCACACCAGTCATTGCTGCTGAACATACTGTGCTTAATGAGACAGTAAGAGATGTTCCTACTGAAACTGTGCAAAATAACTCTAGCTTTGAGATGTTGAAAAAGCATAATGAAGAGTTACAAAGCAAGCTGGAGGCTACTTTGAAACGATTTCAACAAGCCACTGAGAAGTTGGAAAGTTTGACTGCTGCTAATTCATATGACAAGATAATGGAATTCACAATGAATAAAATCTATGATCTGCATAGATTACAAGAAAATACACTTTCTACTGAGCTGCAAAAGAAAGTAGAGCTACTTTTGACACCCTTGAAGGAATGGCAAGATGAAGCCAAAAAGGGGGAAGATAAAGTGATGAAAGTGATGGAGCAGACTCAAACACAACAAGCTCAATTGGTTGTGAGTCAAGATGAGCTGAAAACTAGCATTGATGATTTAAAAGAAGAAATCATTAGTCTGAAATTAAGAATCAATCTCAGAAGTCAACAACAAAATCCTGATTCTAAAACTCAAGAGATTCCTACTCAGAAACATGTTGCTGAATCTTCCGAAACATGTTGCTGAATCTTCTTCTGGAAAAAGAAAAAGGAAATTCATTATTGATGATGAAGAAGAGGCTGAAGAGACTGGAAGGATTACCAGGTCTAAAAGCAAGCTGAAACATGTTGTTACTGATAATAGGCCAAGTGATGTGAAGTTGGCTGAAGCAATTGAGAAGCATAATCAGATGCTTGCTCAGAAGAAAATTGATTTAGCTGAGAAAAGAACAGATGAACAGATTAAAAAGCAAAAGATGAAAGATGCAGAAGCTACAAGGAAAAAGTTTGATAATAAGGTTGCTGCATTGAAAAAGAAAATGAAGTCTAAGTCTGTTGGAACTGTTCTGAATGAAGAATTCATGGATTTTGTGGTTGATCCAGATGATATGGAATACTGGAATAATTTGAAAAAGAAATGGCAAATTGCTAATTTCATAGTGAAGAAATTTGGTGACCATTCGAGCAAGGAAGATATGTATTATGACTTTGATGAGTTCATGATGAACTTAGCAAGGAATTTTTGGGAACATATTTTGTTATTAGCTGCTGGTGCAGGTATTCAAATCTTATGTCCTGAAGAACCAGTTCGGGATCCTCCAAGACTTGAGAATGGTGAACCAGATTACTCAGAGATTGGAAACATTATCTCACAGATTATTCAAGATGAAGGCATATCTGATCATAATCACATGATGGATATCAAGAACAGATTGTACTTGGCATTCAGAATTCCTGATAGAGATTGAAGATGAAGGACTATGCTGGAAAAGATAACATTTCTTAACCTTATCTTTATTTTCTTTATTTAGTATTTCTGTTACTATGTGAAGTATGTGAATTATCTGATCTTATTCTGATATGAATCCTAATCTGATTTTTTATTTTGGTGAACTATATGATTAACTATATATCTCAACTACTGATCTGTTAATATTTAAGTAGTTTTGGCTTCATCAAAAAGGGAGAAATTGTTGGGATATGAATCCTATAAACAATGTTCTAATTGATGATTATATGTTTTGATGGCCAAAAGTAAATTCAGAGTTAATGATATATGTGATTATATGCTATTCTATGTGAGTTATATGGAATAAGATTACTGATCTTAATGTGATATGGAATAAGTTTACTGATCTTAGTATTTTACTAATCTGATATATGAACTGTTTAGGAACTAAGCTGATGAATGAATTGTATAGACAACTTATAGTATATGACTTAGTTATACTCATCTGTATGTAGTTCAGTTGATGTATATATAGGTTTTATATTTGTAAAGTTGTATTCTATTGTATTCAGCATTGTAATAGTTTAGAACAGTAGATTAGATGGAAGTCAGAAGACTAAAGATGACTAAGAAGACTATTTCAGAGATTGAAGAAATCAAGTGAAGTTTTGAAGGAAGTTGAACAGTTTGGAAGAACTGCACTGATTGACCAAGAGCAGTAAAACTAAGAAGAGTAGTTTACTGTGCTGAGTTGGTTTATTTGAAGAATAAGTTTGGATGACTTATTTGAAGCGTAACTGAAGATATTGTTGAAGACATGCTGACTTGGAAAGATAAGTTGGTTACAAAAAGAAGGAAGTTACAAAACAAGAACGGTTATGAGTTAGTTGAGAGTTAGTTCACAAACTGCTAACTGTCTTACTAATGCTTATAAATACTGTGTGATCTTCTACTTGAAAAGACTACTGATACAATTACTATTCAAGAGCAATCAAGAAGTATTCAAGCACTCACAGAGTTGAAGATCAAGAACTGAAGAAAAGCCATAGATCTGATTTGAAGAAACAAGGGCTATCATCAAGAGAAGTTTTACTTTTCATTTTAAGTTTGTATTGTTGTAAACAAGTGTGCTAGTTACTTGTGAAATTACTAGTTGATTGAAGATATACCTGGTGGTATAATCGACAAGATCGAAGTCTTAATCTTGGGACTTTAAACTACAAGTACTCAAGTGGAAAAGAGTAATAAAACATCGCAACTGGAGTTGTGAGAGTGGATGTAGACATTTGTCGAACCACTATAAAAATCTTGTGTTCTTTACTATTTTGTTTTAATTAACTGTTGATATATTTGTTGAACAAGAACAGTAAGTTTTCTAAAGAAAAGATTTAAAGAAAAGTTGAGTATAAAAGCTAACTGTTAAGTACTGAGCTGATTCTAAGAACAGTACTGTACAGAACACATTTCCGCACTAAAAACTCTGATATTTTGATAGAATTTGAAAAGTCTATTCACCCCTCCCCTCTAGACTTTTTCTTAGCTTACTCAATCTTAACTCAACTTTTGGGACCAACAAGTGGTAACAGAGCAGTAGTTCTTTGGACTGCTGTTTCTAGATAACCTTGTAGACTTTGGGGAAAGTCTAATTGTCTCTCATTACTGATTAATTGTTTCTTGATCCTACTTGCTTATCTTGACCTATTTGCTACACTACTAACATCAATAAACTTCCAAAGTTCAAGGTTGCAGATTACGATTATTGGAAGCTAAGGATGGAGGCCATCTTTAGTTCAACCCATGATCTAATGATGTCTGTGATCAAAGAAGGGCCTATTACTACCATGATACCCAACACTGCAACTCTGGAGCCATCAAAAGCCATTGGTGTTCTCGTGCCAAAACCCAGGTTAGATTTAACTACTGAGGAAATGAGGCAAAACAATCTAGACAGCTTGGCCAAGAATTACATTTTACACACCCTTCCCAACGAGTATCTTGGGAAAGTGGTTAAATGTAAATCAGCCAAAGAGATGTGGGACAAGTTAGCTATCATTTGTGAGGGAACTTCTCTTATAAAAGAAAGCAAACTATCCACTGCTGTCCAGAGGTTCGAATCATTTAAAATCAAAACTGGTGAAACAATAGACCAGCTCGATACTCGTTTTACAAAGATTATGAATGATCTGGATGTTTTAGGTAAGACTTATACCAATAGGGAGATCAATTTACGTATCCTTAAAGCCTTAGATGAAAGGTGGAAAATGGTCACACTGATCATTAAAAACACTCAGGATATAGATAACTGGTCTGCTGAAACTACCTTCCAAACCCTTCAGGCACATAAGTTTGAACTGGATGAAGAAGATCCAATAGTTAGTGGTGATAGGTGTAGGTCCCCAAAGTTGAGTTAATAACGAGTAAGCTAGTGAAAATGTCTAGAGGGGGGTGAATAGACTTTTCAAAATTCTATCGAAATATCAGAATACAATATGCGGAATACGAAATTAACAATGAGCCCAATTCAAGTTTATACTCAACTTCTATATTCGAGAACTCTGTTCTATACTCAACTTGTTTAGTTTAGTAGTAGTTAAAACAGTTAAGCAATTAAACAATTAAAACAGTAAAGTAAACAACACACAAAGATTTATAGTGGTTCGACAACTTGTCTACATCCACTCTCACAAACCCAGTTGTGATGTTTCCACTAAACTCTTCCAATCGAGTACAAGTGTATAATTCCTGTCTTTTGAGTCCCAAGAAGAAGACTTAGATCTTCAACAGACTATACCTCCAGATATGTCTACGATCTAACTAGAAATTTAACAAGTATCTAGCAACTTGATAAAAACAACAAAAACTAAAAACTTCTCTGATCTTCAGTAGCAGTCTTCTGGATTTCTTCACTTCACTTCTGACTTGCTTTCTGAACTTTTAATAAACTCTGAAAGTAATCTTCAATATATCTTCAGTATGTAGCTTCAGTATACGTAGTTGCAGTAGTCTTCAAATGATCATCATCATGAAGTATTTATAAACATCAAGAACTTAGTTAGTTGTAACCAACTTTTCTTGATAACTACCTTCAACTGAATCTTCTTATCAATCCACGCGTTTCTGTTACGAATTAGTTATTCTATAACTAACTTCTAACTTTATCTTTATACGCGCTTCACTTCGATTTAAACTTTGACTTTAAGTAACTCTCGTTGACTTGTCTTGAGTAGACTTGTATGCACTTGTCTTGTCTTGTAGTCCTCCTTATCTTGAGTAGTAGACTTCAATCTTCTTGACTTGTCTTCCTTCTTCAAACGATAGACTATACTAAACTTATCAAGACTATTACATTACTTTAAGCTTTCATAATACAAGCTTAGTCAACTTATAAACTATACAATCAATCTAATCTATTACATATAAAATCATGAGCTCTATACAACATTTCAAATAGCTCAGTAACAGACTTAAACAAATATGAAGTACTTATAAAAACGTACTTATCTTTTAATATGAACTTATGTGAACTCATGTGAACTCTACTGGTCTTTGCACAAGATGACTCAACTCAACTAGACTAGATCAGTCAGTACTTAGAAAATATTCAATCCACTTTTGGCTTATCAAAACTTCATCTTATCTTTCATCATTTAGGACTTGTCTAGGATTCATATCCCAACAATTTCCCCCTTTTTGATGAAGCCAAAACTACTTGAATCTTTTCTCATAAGTAGACTAGTTAAGTAGTTATCTTGTCTTTTAACATCAAAATATTTCTTATCTTTCATTCATTCAAAATAGATCAGTAGATATTACACATACTTAAAAAAACTAAGTATCAGAGCAAAAAAACTTAAAAAAAAAAAACAAAGTCAACTAGTCTGAAAGATTACCTCCTTCTGGGTTTGGAACATGAAACACATCGAGGATCCTTCTATGAATCAGACTAATATGACCATCATCTACGATCTTCTCTTTGTCTAATAGATCTTCTTCAAACTTCTTTATACGACTCATATCAATCCTTTTACCTGAACTTGTCATGGGAAATTTCCAGTCAGGAAATTCAGGAACAAGGATATTGAAGTTAGCTCCAGCCGATATCCTTAGAATAAGATGCCATAACTTCCTGTGTTGACCTTCCATGAACCTGTCAAACAGTTGATAAAGTTCATCTTGATTTTCAGCATCACCAAAGTTCCTAATTATCCAATGATCAAGTTCCCATTGATTCTTCACTTCTATCCATTCAGCTCTATGCTCATTATCTATGAAGTGATCAATGAACTTGTCTTCCATCTGATCTTCATCAGCTTTCAATTTCTGCAATCTTTCAATATGCTTGACAATCTTTTTCTTGCTAGCATAATGAATTTCATCATCATTAATCCTTTGTTTCTTTTCAACAATTGTAGTAGCAGTAGCTTCTTCAACATTCAGTTTTCTTTTAGTTCGTCTGGTCTGAATTTCAGCTTCTGGAGACGCAGCTTCTTCTTTGCCTTTCAACACCTTCAGCTCTTCTGTTCTAACATTCACTAGATCAGCAGTCTTGACCAGCTTACCTCTTTTAGGTCTTTTGAGCTCTTGAATAGTTTCAGCTGCCTCCTTAGCTTCCGGTTCAGCTGACTTCTCTACAATACTTGAATCTTCCCCCTTTTTGGCTTCATCTGCCTTAAGAGTGAAAAGACTAGTAAAGCGAGTCATTTCTTCCTTAACAGCTTCCTTCATGGCTTCAGCAGCTAACTCAATCTGCCTCTGATGCGTCTTCTCATGACTCAGCTTGTCAAGACGATCAGTAGCCAATTCCAACTTCCTTGTACATGAAACCAGTTCATTTTCCAAATGAGTAGCCGTCTGTCGAAGAAGAGTGTTCTGAGAAGTTAACTCGGTAAGAATAGCTTGAGAACGCACCAACTGATCTTGTGCTTCTCTTCTTTGATCATCAGCAATGGCAACCTTAACACTGTAGAGTCTCTCCATTTTGCTTGATTCTTCAGCCAAAGCTCTAGCAAACTCAATCGATCTCTTTTCTGAAATATCAACTTGTTTCATCAGAAAGTTTTCAACTTCAGCACTCATCTTCTCTCGAAAAGTTGAGTCCAACTTGCTGACTTCACCAACCATCAAATCTCTGGTATTGTCAACAATGAACTGATTCTGGTCAACTAACACATCCTTCATCTTCGAGTGTAGAAACTCGTCTATGGCAGTTTGAACAGTACCTTTCAGATCGATCTTCAATTCATCCAAAAATCTTTCTGAAACAACTTGAATAGATGACTGAGTCTCTTGCACTTTCTCAACAAGCTCATCTTCATTAAACATCTCGGCATCCATAAAGTCATCATCCTCTTTACCAAACTGAAAAGAGTTTGAACTTTCAGAACATTCAGCTTCATCTTCTGAACCATCCTCTATTTCCAAGATAGGTTCTGAAGTCTGTACTTTCAACTCGGCTTCTTCAGGCTTGATCTCGTCTTCCACCAGATCAGTCTGGGTTCCGACATCAAACGAGAATTCATCTTCAAGAACACCATCAGGAATGTTCAGTAGCTTCTTGACTAAGTTAACCAGGGCCTTGCGGGGAAATAGTTCGGAATGATCCTTAACTCCACTATTCTCTTTCTGTTCCATCTCCCAATCCATGAAATTGGAGATGCCGCCTTTGCCTTGAATAACTTCAAACAGATCATCCGTAGACGACTTCTTCAAAGCGAACCACGTGCAGACTCTTACAAGCTTCTCAAACTGTTCAGAAGCCGTGTCGATGTCAAGAGTCGAGAGCTGCTTTTTCAGATTTCTTGAAACTCTGGCACGGACCCTCTTCTCTCGAAGACACATAGGATAGTATACAAGGGATTCAAATCTAACCTCAGACGGGTCCTGAGTAGATGGGGTCTCTACCTCAGTTGTTGCAGTGGCAACTGGTGATTTGTCTGAAGTAGATGGGATAGAGGGTTCACCATATTCTGGTGAGGGAGAGGGAGTGAAAGCCATGGTTTCAAGGGGCTTTGATGTGGTTTGGTCAAGTGTGACAACTGTCTGAGTATCAGTTGTGTCCTTTTTGGGAGTGATTTGGGGTAGGCTTGCCCTCAGCGGATATGCTGGCAATGCCTGAGAGGTTAAGGGTAAAGGACGAGGCCTAGATCGGTGTGATCTAGCCTTGGTGTGAACAGAGGGGAGAGAGAGAGAGGGAATTGACAAAGATTTAGATGAAGAACCAACCTGGTAAGTCATCTCTTCTGGTGGAGGTGGAGTACCAATCCTTACAAGACGAAGAACTTGGGTCTCCTTCTCTTCATCATCCTTCTTCATAACATCAGCTTCCTTGTCTGAGTGAGTCTGTTCAGAATCATCTCCACTCGACTCAGCTTTTGCAGGAGCCTTCGTCTCTTCATCCTCGGACTCATCTTCTGAAGAACTAGATGAGTTGCCATAAGGCAAGACGTCAGAGTCCTCAATCTGGACACGTCTAGGGGCAGCTGGCCTTGTAGCAGCCTGCTTCCTTACAGCCTCTTTCTTCAAATAAAATTTCAGCGGATGGAATGGTTTTCCTTTACTCCAACTCGACTTGTTCGGCAGTAGACGAGGAAGTAGAATACTGAGCATGTTACCATATCCAACAGCCGTAGACACCACCCAATTGCGAGTGTGGTCATCTACTCGAATGCTCTTCTCGAAATACATGATTCGATCTGCAATTAACCTGAACCAATCTCCTTCAGTTATGCCATCATAAATTGCAGCCATAACCCTTGCTTTGGCAAAAGTCACCGAGTCATGCGAACCAGTGGAGCTGAGTAGAATTTTGCTGGCAATATCCAACAGTGTGCGATACTTGTCTAGAAGATCACCCTTCTTGACTGCAGCATATTTTCCATCTTGCTTTGGTTTCAGCCTCCTTCCGCAAAAGATACTCAAATAACGAACTTCTTGCCCTAGAGCATAATTCTCTATATCAATCGATCCAGTGGGCAGCTTCAGATATTTGAACAACGCCTCTCGAGTGATTTGCACACGATCTTCTCCAATAAACGATTCGAGAATGTCACCTCGTCTGGTGACATTGGCATAGAACTCAAGCACTTCTTCCTCCAAAACAACTTGAGGGAAGGCTTCTAAGTAGGGCTTCAGACCACATCTTGTGCATTTGGTCAGAATCTCTTCATTATCAGCTGTGTGTTGCCCTTTAAAGAACACAGAAGGTTCTACATTCACCTTGTTGTCGGCAATGTACCGGCCTAGGTCAAATGTGACCTGCATGTTTGTTCTAATATCGAAAATCGAACGAGTAGACATTGTATATTACGAGAAGTTGCAGTTATCTTGAAGAATAGCACGAAATCAAATGCTTCAAAGTAGAAGAGTTAAGAACAAAGTGGGGTAAGTCGAGTGAGAGTAATGAAACAGTAAAGCTATTGAGTGTGGAAGATGGGTTTTGTTAAAACTGTAAGTTGATCCAACGGCCACGATTGAAGGATTAGATCCAACGGTCGAGACCTTTGGGATTCATTTACGGAATCGAGAATATAATGTGATTTGATATTGTAAAATTTGAAATCCGGCTCTACTTACTTAGGACAGGGGAGTGAACTCATCTGACCTAAAGTAGTCGTGTTCGAACTGGGTGTATACACCTCATTAAATGGGAGTGTATAAATCCAATTCTAGGGTTTTCAAATTCTAGCATTATCTAATTACAAAAATGCCCTTGATTCGATTTGTCAAAACACTTAACATATATCAATCAATAGAAACACTTAGCTTGTCTGTTCGAGTCTATCCAGAACAGACGAGTAGCCTTTAAGCTTCACAAGACGAGTAGCCTTAAGAACACCAGTCGAGTTCCCCCTTCGACTGTGCTTGTCTATCTCAATCGTCGAACGTCTTCATGTACCTATCTTTATCATTTGCAATGCATAATCGTAGGTACAGGTAAAATAACATAAATAAGATGAATATCAATCGAGAGCAATGATCAAGGTTTCGAACAAGATGACTGTATAACACACATAAGAGTCAACGTAAGGATATTTAAGGAATCACAGATTCCCCCCTTAAACGTTTTATTCCCTTAGTATTACCTTAGCTTTATCAGCTTCCTCATCGGGTTGTTTGGTCATCTAGTCTAGCCTTGTATACCTGTCTATTGCGTGAGTAGTCGAGTGCTCTGGTCTAGTGATCTTGTCTCCTCTTATTGATGTACCTGTCTTGTTAGTACATAGCTATAGGCAAGTAGGGTCTAAATCAATTAGTCCTAGACTAATGCATAACTCACGAAATCGTGCCTCAGCTAATGGTTTTGTAAAAATATCAGCTCTTTGAAAATCAGTATGAATCTTTTCCATGCGAATATCCTTCTTTTCTACATGATCACGTATGAAATGATGCTTCACATCAACATGCTTACATCGTGTGTGCAGAACAGGATTTTGTGTAATGGCAATTGCACTATTACTATCACAGAAAATAGGAACATTTGATTCATGTATATTGTAATCACGAAGCTGTTGCATGAGCCAGAGTAGTTGACTACAACAGCTACCAGCAGCCATGTACTCGGCTTCGGTAGTTGAAGTTGCTACACTAGTCTGCTTTTTAGAAAACCAAGATATGAGTTTTGTGCCTAGAAATTGACAAGAACCAGAAGTAGATTTCCTATCTATTCTACAGCCTCCAAAGTCTGAGTCTGAATACCCACTTAAGGATAGATCATCATTTGAAGGATACCATATACCACGATTGATGGTCCCTTTCAAATATTTCAAGATCCTTTTGGTAGTTTCCATGTGACTTTCTTTTGGATTGGCTTGGAATCGAGCACAAACACCAACAGAGAATGCAATGTCAGGTCTACTAGCAGTTAGATACAGTAAAGAACCAATTAAGCCACGATAATAAGATTGGTCAGCACATTTACCGTTCTCATCTGGATCCATTCTGTAAGTTGGTTGCATTGGTACACCAGTGGACTTACATGTTTTGATCCCATATTTGTCTAAAAGATTTCTAGTGTACTTCGCCTGATTTATGAAAATACCTTCCGGAGTTTGTTTTACTTGAAGTCCAAGAAAGTAGTTCATTTCACCCATCATAGACATCTCAAATTTACTTTGCATGAGTGTTGAAAAACTATCACTCAGCTTTTTGTTAGGTGACCCAAAAATGATGTCATCTACGTAAATTTGGACGAGTAAAATGTCCTTCCCTTCTTGTCTTCTGAACAAGGTTCGATCGACCTTGCCCTTAGTAAAACCATTTTCCAATAGAAAGAGAGATAGAGTGTCATACCATGCTCTTGGAGCTTGCTTTAGTCCATATAAGGCCTTCTTTAATCTGTACACCTGGTTGCCTTTGACTTCGAAACCTGGAGGTTGTTCAACATACACTTCTTCCGCAAGAATACCGTTAAGAAATGCACTTTTAACATCCATTTGATATACAGTAAACTTCATGTGAGCAGCATATGCAAGGAACAATCGAATGGCTTCTAGTCTAGCAACAGGAGCATAAGTTTCATCATAGTCTATGCCTTCAGCTTGTGAGTAGCCTTGGGCGACTAATCTAGCCTTATTTCTAACGACTAAATCATTCTCATCTTTCTTATTCTTGAAGATCCATCGAGTGCCAACTACATTATGATGTTTCGGCCTATCGACAAGTTCCCAGACGTCGTTTCGAACAAACTGGTTCAACTCGTCTTGCATAGCGATGATCCAATTACTATCAGCCAATGCCTCTTTAACAGTGGTAGGCTCAATAGCAGAGAGGAAACAACACCAGCAAAACATAGTTGGACTCGGCTGTTCTTGCGACTCAAAGAGTTGTCGTCTAGTCTTTACACCAATAGTAGAGTCACCAATGATATTTTCAGTGTCATGCGCGGATTTCCATGTTTTCCTATTCTTAACAGGAATACTATCATCATCTATATCATGTACAGCATCATGCATGTCAACATCATTTGTATCATCAACAGATTTACCAGGAGTAGTAGAGTCAACTAGAGCAGGCATGTCTACTGGTCTAGAAGACTTACCTTGAGCACTTACCTTCTCCTTATCATCAGAGTCGAGAGCTTTTAGGAATGGGTTGTAGGCTTGAACGGATTCATATATCTCTGAATCTTTGTCAGATTCGATCGATAGATCAGTTACCTTCTTACTGATCTTGTCGGCAGACGAGTCCTGTTGAGATTCATCGAAAACCACATGTGGTGTTTCTTCCACACAAAGAGTTGAGCGGTTGAATACTCTAAATGCTTTGCTAGTCGAGGAGTATCCTAAAAATATCCCCTCGTCTGCTTTTGCATCGAAAGCATTCAACTTGCTTTTACCATTGTTGTGAATGAAACACTTACAGCCAAATATATGGAAATATGAAACTCTGGGTTTTCTACCTTTCCAAACCTCATACGGTGTCTTGCCTAGAGCTTTGTTGATCGCGCTTCTGTTCTGTGAATGGCATGCAGTGTTGATAGCTTCAGCCCAAAACTTTTGAGGCGTGTTGAACTCAGCTAACATGGTCCTACAGGCTTCTTTAAGGGTTCGATTCCTTCTTTCTGCTACACCGTTCTGTTGTGGTGTCCTAGCTGCACTAGTAAGGTGCTGGATACCACGTTTAGTACAAAATTCTTTGATATAGCAATTAATGAACTCAGTTCCCTTGTCACTTCGAATTTTGACGGTTCTTCTCAACTTGTAACTTCTTCAACAGTTCAGGCAGAAGTGTTTGTGTATCACTCTTCTTGTGTAGAAAGACTACCCAAGTAAACTTAGAATAGTCGTCTACAACAACAAGTGTGTACCTTCTACCATTCAATGTTGGAGGAGTTATTGGACCATGAAGATCCATATGTAGGAGTTCTAGGACTCTACTAGTTGAGAGAGTAGGAATTGACTTAAAAGAACCTTTAACCTGTTTACCCTGTTGACAGGCCGTGCATACATGTGACTTGTAGTAAACTTCATTGGGAATACCTTCTACAAGGTAATCTCTGGCTATCTTATTAAGTACCTTAAAGTTTAGATGACAGAGGCGTCTATGCCAGAGCCAGCCAAGTTCTTTAGGATTCTTAGTAAGTAGGCATGTGTCCCTCGGACAACTGTTCCAGTTCACTATGTACACACTTCCTTGTCTTACGCCGACTAGTAGGACTGTGTGCGTCCTTTTGTCAATGATTTCGCATTTGCGGCTCTTGAACTGCACTTTGTATCCACGATCACAAAACTGTGAAACAGAGAGTAAGTTATATTTCAAACCTTCAACATATGAGACATCTTGGATCTCAACGTCTCCATTCCGGATGTAACCAAATCCTTTAGTGACAGCAGTGGAGCTATCACCAAATATTACTTTTGGTCCTTCTTGCTCATGGTAGCTAGACAAGAGAGCTTTGGTACCAGTCATGTGGTGCGAACAACCACTGTCTATGTACCAGGTTTCTCCTACTGAGCCACCCTTCTTATACAAGTCAAGTCGACCCTGCAATAGATGATATTCAATAATTTAGGTACCCATTTGTTTATTGGGGTCCTTGGGGGTTAGTCATGTTCAGAGGAATCCAGATATACATTGGAGTCTTGAACAAGTTCGATCTTTTAAGCTTTCGCCCATATTTGTTGCAAAATAAAACCTTGTTGTCCTTCTCTGACCTATCAGTCGAGTTCGGGTCTACTCTTTGGAGATAGCCTTTCGACTTAATCTCTACTTGAGCAGGCACTTGTCTAAGATAGTTAGAGTAGGGTTTGAAAGCATTAGGTCCATACGGTTTATAGACGCGTTTGGGTCTTTCCTCACTTACAATATCGTATGATAGAGGTGGAGGATATAGGACAGCTTGTGTACGATATTTTGGAGCTACCTGTCTAGGTCTAGACGAGTAGAGTTGAGACTGCCTTATAAATGGAGGTCTAGACTCTTGTCGTCTAGTCTGTACCTGTCTAGTACTCGTCTCCTCGGGATACCAGTCCTCGTATCTGACCTGGTTGGGTCGTCCACGATTAGTGGTCCTTTGAAGATTAGTTCTAGATGGAACAGGCTTGCTGTTACCATTCTTTTTACCTCCCTTGGTAATCGGAATGTTAACTCGAGCTTGTTTAGATACAGTACCTTTAGAAGGGGTTCCAATATCGTATAACATTGGTCCTTTTCCTTTATCATTTGGCAAAAGTCTTGCTTTAATAGTAGTAGGGTTCTTAATGACTCGAGTAGACGAGCTAGATGACTCAGCACCTATACCAGTCTTGTCACCTGGATCTCTATACCTATCTGACAGTTCAAGGTTAATCTTTGAAGAATTAACCAGGTCAGTAAGTTTGAGATCAAGTGTAACAACCTCGGTCTCTAAGAACTTATTACGTTCTTCAAGTCTGTTGCACTTGTTCTTTAAAACATTGAATTCATTTCTCTCAGTTGCATGTGTCTTAAGTAGGTCTTGATATAACCTGTCTGTCAACGCACACTTTTCTTTGAGTTTACTCAACTCTTCAGTCAAGCGTTTATTTAGGACTGTTATATTAGGATCTACTTTTGACTGAGCTTCCTTAAGATCAATGATTTCTTGCTTTAATGCAATGTTTTCATCACTGACTTCAATGAATGCTTGGTTAGCAAGTAGAAGGTCATCTTCGACTGCACTAGTCGAGTGCTGAAGACTACTTCCTACTTCACTACTAGCAGTGTCACTTTCATCAGTTTCTGAATCATCACAAGATTGAAAAGATGTAGCAGATGATACCTCTTGGTCGATTTTAGCCATGCAGCATAGGCCATCATCTACTATGAATGCTTCGTCGTGATCTTGATCAGTTGAGTGGCTAGATACGGACGATGGCAACTCGTCTGAATCCGAATCAGAGTCATCATTGGCCATCATAGCCTTTTTGCCACGGTTATATCTTCTTTCTCTTCGAGCTTTACGTTCTTCTCGATCGTCAGTGTTCAGGTCTGGACATTCATAAATGTAATGACCTGGCTTTTCACAATTATAGCACAAGAGATCATTAGTAGCCTTTTTAATAGGAGATTTGTCCCTACGTTTATCACGTCTATCAGAACGTTGAATCTTCCTATCGTCAGACTCTCTATCTCGTCTATTACCTTTCGAGACTTCGTCTCTCCTTTCGGACGAGTTTCGGTCTCGTCTGGTCTCAGACGAGTTCTTAGAAGTAGATGCTCTATGATCCCTATAGAACTTCTTGTATCTTCCGAAGCGTTTGTTGAGCCTATCAAACTTTCTAACCATGAGACTCATCTGATCCTTCAGACTAAGATCAGTATCTAACTCATCTTTCACAGAGGCAGACTTAGTTCTAGACTTGGACCTGTCTACCTTAGAAGACTTAGAAGAGCTAGACTTAAAGGCAACGTTCTTAGATACAGCATGTTCTCTATCACTACTGGCTAGTGGTTCATCTTCGTCTAAATCAAACTCATGGGCTTTAAGGGTTTGAAACATGGTTTCAGCAGTCCACGTATCAATGTCTTGAGTGTTCTTAACAAGCATCTTTACCATTTTCCAACGACTATCAAGACTCTTCAAAATCCTAAGATTGATCTCACGAGCAGTATAAGATTTACCAAGTACTTCCAAATCATTCATGATCTTAGTAAAACGAGTATCCAGCTGGTCGATAGTTTTGCCAGCTTTCATCTGAAATGATTCAAATCTTTGGACAGCTGTGGAGAGTTTGCTCTCTTTGATTAGGGAAGTCCCTTCACAAAGAATAGCTAGTCTGTCCCACATCTCTTTGGCAGTCTTACATTTTAACACTTTTCCCAGATACTCGTTAGGAAGGGTGTGTAAAATGTAATTCTTTGCCAAACTATCCAAATTATTTTGACGCATTTCTTCTGAGGTTAGATCTGACCTGGGTTTCTTGACGAGAGTACCAATTGGTTTGCTTGGGTCAAGAACAGCAGTATTAGGAACCATAGTAACAATAGGTCCTTCTGTGATAACAGAGATCATTAGGTCGTGCGTGGAACTGAAAAAGGCTTCCATTCGCAGCTTCCAGTAGTCATAGTCCTGAACCTGGAACTTGGGCAACTTGTTAGCACTAATTTCCAATGACATGATTTTGTAAGCAGATCAGCGCTAAAGAAAATTATGATCAAGAAGCAAATAGGTCAAGAACAGGGAGCACGAAACAGATATAACAAAAATCTTTGATCAAGAACACGTAAGCAACTACAATCAAGGAACAAGACTTCACCCTAAGTCTAAGTCGGTTATCAAGAAACAGCAGTTCGTAAACCACTGCTCTGATACCACTTGTAGGTCCCCAAAGTTGAGTTAATAACGAGTAAGCTAGTGAAAATGTCTAGAGGGGGGTGAATAGACTATTCAAAATTCTATCGAAATATCAGAATACAATATGCGGAATACGAAATTAACAATGAGCCCAATTCAAGTTTATACTCAACTTCTATATTCGAGAACTCTGTTCTATACTCAACTTGTTTAGTTTAGTAGTAGTTAAAACAGTTAAGCAATTAAACAATTAAAACAGTAAAGTAAACAACACACAAAGATTTATAGTGGTTCGACAACTTGTCTACATCCACTCTCACAAACCCAGTTGTGATGTTTCCACTAAACTCTTCCAATCGAGTACAAGTGTATAATTCCTGTCTTTTGAGTCCCAAGAAGAAGACTTAGATCTTCAACAGACTATACCTCCAGATATGTCTACGATCTAACAAGAAATTTAACAAGTATCTAGCAACTTGATAAAAACAACAAAAACTAAAAACTTCTCTGATCTTCAGTAGCAGTCTTCTGGATTTCTTCACTTCACTTCTGACTTGCTTTCTGAACTTTTAATAAACTCTGAAAGTAATCTTCAATATATCTTCAGTATGTAGCTTCAGTATACGTAGTTGCAGTAGTCTTCAAATGATCATCATCATGAAGTATTTATAAACATCAAGAACTTAGTTAGTTGTAACCAACTTTTCTTGATAACTACCTTCAACTGAATCTTCTTATCAATCCACGCGTTTCTGTTACGAATTAGTTATTCTATAACTAACTTCTAACTTTATCTTTATACACGCTTCACTTCGATTTAAACTTTGACTTTAAGTAACTCTCGTTGACTTGTCTTTAGTAGACTTGTATGCACTTGTCTTGTCTTGTAGTCCTCCTTATCTTGAGTAGTAGACTTCAATCTTCTTGACTTGTCTTCCTTCTTCAAACGATAGACTATACTAAACTTATCAAGACTATTACATTACTTTAAGCTTTCATAATACAAGCTTAGTCAACTTATAAACTATACAATCAATCTAATCTATTACATATAAAATCATGAGCTCTATACAACATTTCAAATAGCTCAGTAACAGACTTAAACAAATATGAAGTACTTATAAAAACGTACTTATCTTTTAATATGAACTTATGTGAACTCATGTGAACTCTACTGGTCTTTGCACAAGATGACTCAACTCAACTAGACTAGATCAGTCAGTACTTAGAAAATATTCAATCCACTTTTGGCTTATCAAAACTTCATCTTATCTTTCATCATTTAGGACTTGTCTAGGATTCATATCCCAACAATAGGGTTAAGGAAATTTCCAAGAGTATTGCACTTAAGGCGTCTACCTATAAGAAGCCTAGATCATCTATGTCTAAGTCCTCAAGCATAAAAGATGAACTAGAGAGTACTGATCTTGATCTTAAGGATCAGTTGAACTTAATGATTAAGAGGTTTGATAAACTTAACAAGAGGTATGGTAGATACAAAAGATTCTATAAGGACACTCAGGGCTCTAATAACAGGGACTCTTCTAGGACCATAAGGGATCACAAATCTTCTGAAAGGAGAGATGAGATCTCTAATGAGAAAAGAAGAGATAGGAACTCTGCTGATAGGAAGGATAGAAACTCTACTGATAGAAAGGACAGGAACCGATATCATTCTCCTTCTAAACGTACTACTAATGAACCTCTGTGTTATAACTGTGAAAAGCCAGGTCATTACATTAATGAATATCCTGAGCTGAGTTCTGAAGACAGAAGAGAAAGGAAAGCAAGGAGAGATCGCAAATATGCAAAGGGTAAGAGGGCAATGGTGGCCAACAATGAATCTGATACGGATTCAGATGAGTTACCATCTTCCTCTTCTGATTACCCTTCCAGAAGTGAGAAAGAAGTCTTCATTGCAGATGATGGACTAGTCATGATGGCAAAAATAGATCAAGAGGTATCATCTGTCACATCTTTTCAATCTTGTGATGAATCTGATTCTGATTCTGATTTATGTGACACTGCTGATAGTAGTGTAGGGAGTAGTCTTCATCATTCCAATGGAATGAATGAAGAAGACCTTCTACCAGCTAACAAAGCATTCATGGAAATCAGTGATGAGAACATATCTTTAAGACAAGAAATCATGAGTCTTAGAGAAGCTCAATTGCAAGTGGATCCTAATATAACTATTCTAAATGCACGACTATCAGAAGAGTTGTCTCAACTCAAAGATAAGTATGCATCTATGGATAAGTTATATCAGGGTATGCTTCATACACAAGCTAAAGAGACAAATGAGTTCAATGACTTAAAGATTAAATGTGAAATACTTGAAGAGCGCAATAGATTCTTAGAATCTGAAGTACTGAGCTTGGATCTGAAGCTATATGAGATGATTAACTCTTCTAAGATTAATCAAACACTATCAGACAAATACAGAGCTCCTTATGATAAAAGTGGAATAGGTACTGATCTGCCTAGTTCCTCTACTTCAGGCATTAAGAACACTACTGGAGCTAGTTCAAGTTCTTTACAACTAGATAAAGGAAAAGAACCTATGACTTATGATAATGATCCAAAACCTAAAGTACAGTCTAAATACATTCCTCCTACTACCAAGAATGGTAAACAGAAGAATGGATCTAGACCAGTACAGTCAAGACCATACCAGAAGAGTTCTACTCCTCTGACCAGAGCTGAAAAGTCCTGGAATCAGAAGAGGCAGACTCAGAACAGTAGGTCAAGACAAACTCAGGCAAGTTGGAAACAGCCTAGACCTCCTTTTATAAGGCAGTCTCAGCTGTACTCAACTAAACCTAGGAAATTTGTGCCTCATTATCATAACAAACCTGTTCTTTATCCTCCACCTTTATCTTATGATATCATTGGAGAGGAAAGACCAAAACGCATCTATAAGCCGTATGGTCCACAGGCTTTTAGGCCATATGCAAACTATTACAAACATACTGATCTTCCTGAAAAAGGGATAGAACCAAGGAAAGGCTATCTCAGAAAAATAGATCATAAGTCTGCTGATAATTTGCATAAGGTCAATAAAGTACTGTTCTGTGATAAGCATGGTAGAAAACTTAAGAGGTCTCAATTATTCAAATCTTCAATGTTTATTTGGATACCTCTTACTACTAACCCCCAAGGACCCCAGTAAAGAAAGGGTACCTAAATTATTAAGATCACTACTTGCAGGGTCGACTGGATCTTTACAAGAAAGGTGGTTCAGTTGGAGAAACTTGGTACATAGACAGTGGGTGTTCTCACCACATGACTGGTACCAAGACTCTCCTTTCCGACTATCATGAGAAGGAAGGACCAAAAGTGATCTTTGGAGATAGTTCCATGGCAATCACAAAAGGATTTGGATACATCAAGAATGGAGATGTAGAGATTCAAGATGTCTCATATGTTGAAGGTCTGAAATATAATTTGTTATCTGTCTCTCAATTTTGTGACAGGGGCTACAAAGTTTACTTCAAAAGCACCAAATGTGAAATCTGGGATAAAAGAACACATACAATTCTACTAGTTGGAGTTAGACAGGGCAGTGTCTACATTGTAAATTGGAATAGTTGTCCTAGGGATGCTTGCCTTGTTTCTAAAAGTCCTAAAGAAATCAGCTGGCTATGGCACAAACGCTTATGCCATCTGAACTTTAAGATTATTAACAAGATTGCAAGAAACTACCTTGTTGAAGGTATCCCTAATGAAATCTATTTCAAATCACAAGTGTGTGATGCTTGTCAAAAAGGTAAACAGGTAAAGGTTTCCTTTAAGTCAATTCCCACTATTTCTACTTGTAGAGTCTTAGAACTCTTGCACATGGATTTACATGGTCCAATAAAACCCCCTCCACTGAATGGTAGAAGGTACACTTTGGTTGTGGTAGATGATTATTCAAAGTACACTTGGACAATCTTCTTACACAAAAAGAGTGATACACAAACCCAACTACCAGATCTGCTAAAGAGGTTGCAAGTAGAAAAAGGTCAGCCCATTGTCAAGATCAGGAGTGACAAGGGGACTGAATTTATAAACTGCTATATTAAAGAATTTTGTTCTAAGTCTGGAATTCAGCATCTGACAAGTGCAGCTAGGACACCCCAACAAAATGGTGTAGCTGAGAGAAGAAACAGAACACTAAAAGTAGCATGCAGAACAATGCTTGCAGAGTACAACACACCACAGAAGTTCTGGGCTGAGGCAATCAACACTGCCTGTCACACTCAGAACAGATGTGCATTCAACAAGGTACATGGTAAAACTCCTTATGAGGTATGGAAAGGTAGAAACCAAGAATTTCATATTTTCATATCTTTGGATGTAAGTGCTTTATTCATAACAATGGAAAGAGCAAATTAAATGCTTTTGATGCCAAAGCTGATCAGGGAATATTCTTAGGATATTCTTCTACAAGCAAGGCATTTAGAGTATTTAATTACTCTACTCTATGTGTATAAGAAACACCCCATGTTGTCTTTGATGAAGTTGTACATGACTCTGCTGATCATCAGATCAGTAAGAAAATTGATGATCTGACCATTTAAACTAATAAAGACAATGAAGAGACTGAAGTGTACGAATCTGTACAAGCCTACAATCCATTTCTGAATGTTCTAAACAAAGATGATGATGTAGAAAAGGTAAAAGACAATGGTAAGTCTTCTAGACCAATTGACATGCCTGAATTGGTTGACTGTTCTCCTGTGAATAAACCTGCTGAAAATGATGATATTGATATTGATGATTCTGTTTTACATGATGTGGATGATGAAAGTATTCTTGTTAAGACTAGAAAAACATGGAAATCTGCTCATTCTACTGATCTGATCATTGGTGAATCCAATAAAGGTGTTAAGACCAGAAGACAACTGTTTGATTCTAAGCCTGAACCCAGTAATTCTCTATTTTGTTGGTGTTGCTTCTTATCTTCTATTGAGCCTGCTAATGTGAAAGAAGCCTTATCTGACAGTAACTGGATTATGGCTATGCAAGAAGAATTAAACCAGTTTACTCGAAATGATGTATGGGAACTCGTAGAGAGACCTACTGATCACAATGTGGTAGGTACAAAGTGGATTTTCAAAAATAAGAAAGATGAGAATGATCTTGTTGTGAGAAACAAAGCCAGATTAGTGGCTCAGGGCTACTCTCAAGCTGAGGGCATTGACTATGATGAAACATTTGCCCCTGTAGCTAGACTAGAAGCTATAAGATTATTTCTTTCTTATGCTGCTTATATGAAATTCACTGTGTATCAAATGGATGTGAAAAGTGCATTTTTAAATGGAATACTTGTTGAAGAAGTTTATGTAGAACAACCTCCTGGATTTGAGGTAAATGGTAATCGAGTATACAGGTTGAAGAAAACACTATATGGTCTGAAACAAGCTCCAAGAGCCTGGTATGACACTCTTTCACTATTCTTAGTTGAAAATGGATTTACTAAGGGCAAAGTGGATCGAACTTTGTTCAGAAGACAAGAAGGTACAAACATTTTATTAGTCCAAATTTATGTTGATGATATAATATTTGGATCTCCTAACAAAAGCATGAGTGAAAGTTTTTCAAAGCTCATGCAAAGCAAGTTTGAAATGTCAATGATGGGAGAAATGACTTACTTTCTTGGACTTCAAGTGAAACAATCATCTGATGGTATCTTTATCAATCAAGCAAAATATACAAGAAATTTGTTAGATAAATTTGGTATCAAGACCTGTAAAACAGTTGGTGTACCAATGCTGCCAACATACAAAATGGATCTTGATGATCAAGGTAAGTCTGCTGACCAATCCTATTACAGAGCTTTAATTGGTTCTCTACTCTATTTAACTGCTAGTAGGCCAGACATTGCATTTGCAGTAGGTGTATGTGCTATATTTCAGGCCAACCCCAAAGAAAGTCATGTGGAGACTGCTAAAAGGATATTGAAATATCTAAAGGGTACCATTAATCGAGGTTTGTGGTATTCTGCAGATGATGATCTATCCCTAAGTGGTTATTCAGATTCTGACTTTGGTGGTTGCAGGATAGATAGAAAATTAACTTCTGGTTCATGCCAATTTTTAGGTTCTAAGCTCATATCATGGTTTTCAAAGAAACAAACAAGTGTGGCAACATCTACCACTGAAGCAGAATATATGGCTGCAGGAAGTTGTTGTAGTCAGCTTCTTTGGCTTATGCAACAACTCAGAGACTACAATATTGTGGAATCTAATGTACCTTTATTCTGTGACAGCAATAGTGCAATTGCCATCACTCAAAATCCCGTTTTACATACTAGATGCAAGCATGTTGTTAGGCATCATTTCATTAGGGATCATGTTGAAAAGAAAAACATAAGGATGGAAAAAATCCATACTGATATTCAGAGAGCTGACATTTTCACAAAACCTTTGGCTGAAACTAGATTTGGGGAGCTGTGCATAAGTTTAGGATTGATAGACATGGATCCTGCATGTATATAGAACTGTATACTAACATTTCAGGTACTGAGCTGATATCAAGATCAGTTCACCAAGATGGGTAATTCTGAAGAACAGACCATGTCAAGACCTCTACATTCATCACAATCAGGTAAAAAGGTTACTAAGGTGCCTAAATCCCGATGAGGAAGCTGGTAAAGCTGAGGGAATTGAGAATATACTTTTAAGGGGGAATCTATGATTTCTGAAAAAATCTTGTATGTTGACTTAAAGCACAAATCACCTTAGAACAAACCTTATAAAGAACTATTTTAATTATTCTTTACTATTTTGTATGGTATTTCACCATCTACGCATGAACTAACACTTCTATCAAGGTGAAACAGGCACAAAAGAGGAGTTCTCCACTGGAGGGGGAACTGATCTGATTATAGATGTGATCTGTCTACAAATCTGATCTGATTACAGTACAAATCTGTCTACAGACATGTTCTGATTATTGAATTGATTTGTCTACAGAACTATTCTGAGTACAATATCATTCTCTCTACAGAACTGATCTGATTACTGATTAAACCTGTCTACAGAACTTATTTGATTACAGGGAAATCTGTCTACAGAATATCTACAGTACTGATCTGAAAAAGTACTGTGCTTATATCAAAAAGGTGAAAATCAGAAGAGTTGGGGAACTGATCTGAGGATTACTGAGCTGACCCAACTACTGAGCTGATCTTCAAAAGAGTACTCAGCTGATCACAGTACTCAGCTGAACCTAGATAAGTAAAATTCAATATAGTATTAATAAGAAATTGAAGTATAGTGTGTATGGAAAACAACTATGCTGATACACATCAGAACAGTATTTTGCCTTAGAGTACTTCTAAGTCAAGGTCTGTTCAAAGTTAGATTATTTATAGAGAAGATTAATACACTCCTCTATTTTTAACCTAATTTAAAAGGTGTATTTATCAACACAAGTTGGCTCCAAATTGGAATTGAGCTGTTATGAATCTGGAACGTTTTTCCCAATTTACACTTTTCTAATACTCAATCCAAACCACACAACGTGGAAATTAAAATCAATCCAAGCCCTAGATTTGCTTTGATTTTAGATTAACACGATCTCATTAACTTCTTCTTCTTCATTACTCAAAATCTTTCAGCAAAATTCTCTAAGCTCAAGCATTCTCGATTCTTCTTACTCTTGCAACTACACTTCTCTATTTCTATTCTATGGCGATTATCGATATTCTTAACGAAGAACATGAAGTCGTAGGAACTTTTGATTCAACCAAATGGATGCGTGAGAAAGGAATCTTCGTTGAAAACTCCGTTTATTTCACCGGACGTCAAAAAGCAGAGAATCAGGCTATTCTCACCATGTGTGAAGAATGCGGGCTAAGGAGGTATCTAGAATCATTTCCCATGAAGGTTTACGAACCTGAGGCGATGGAATTCTTTCTACAGGTGCAGGGTGATTCAAACAGCATCAGTTCGATGCTTTCGGGTCACAGGGTTGTTATTTCCAGAGAAACCCTAGGAGTTGCTTTCTATCTACCCGAAGGGCCGATAGACATTCTGAGTTATATGGTAGGGCAAGAAAAGGCTCGTGTGGGCAGATGGTTGAATGTTGACCCAGCAACTCTCACAAATTTGAAGAAGGATATTCTTCCAGAAGGTCTGCAATTATTGATGGACATTGCCGGAAAATGCATGTTAGGGCAACATTTCAGTTAAGATGCCCTGACTAATCTCAAGATTCGTATTATGGCCGCAATTGTTGATGGTGATTGGCAAGGATTTCTGCTTGGCAGATTGTTGGCTGAAAAAGAAAAGGTGTTGTTTGATGAAGACACCAGGAAATTTTCCATTAAATCCTGGATGGGCTTTGGAAGTAAATTGAGTATATTGTTGCCTCAATTAGCTGAAAAGAAGATGGATTGGAGCCCTCCGAAAAGATTTCATCAGGGAAAATTTTTGTTCAAGAAGGAGTCCACATTATTTGAACAAAGCCAGAGGAATCGTCCTCAACCTCAAGAATCTGGTGGTTCTATGTTTCGTTCTGACAACGATGAGCCGGAGTTGAGAACAAAGGCTAGGCATGATCCTCACCGAGCTGGATTACGAAGAGGTAGATCAGCTAGGGCTGTTTCTGAAAAGTCAGAAGAGTCCGTTGCTATTGTGAAGGAGTCTTCTATGAATCAAGAGGTAAGTTCTTCAAGCCTCATTCTTTCACATAAGAGAACTAAAGGTTCTGGTGTTCTTAGACCCAGAAGAGTCCTCAAGAACACTACCCCTTCTCCCTCAACCTCTCATTCTATTCAAGCCCAACCCCTTGAAGTTGAGCCTTCCTGTTCTGAGGAGTCAGTTCACTACTCTCCTATTCATCTGAACACTCCTCCTTCAACGCCTCAGAACACTTCTTTTCATTCCACTCCCCAATCTAATCCTCACTATATTCCTACTCATCATTTTTCTCCTGAACCTGAACCTGAACCAGTTCATGATCACTCTATTGAGCATGAACATATACCTTTCTCTGAACCAGTTGAAATTACATCCTCACCAGAACCTGAGTTTATCCAACCAGAATCAGTGTTCTTGATGGATTATCCTGTTTGTGATAAGGAAGAGAGGATTCGATTTAAGTTGAGAAATGCTCTTCTCAAAAGCTTTCATGGTTTAGATGACAGCACTAGATCCTTTGAGCAACTTCTAAGGATAGGTACTTGGGTATATCTTAGAAGGATAGGTCTAGATCAGCTGATGGTTGTAGCTGAAGGTATGGGTAGTCTTTCTGTGTTTCATGATTGGGAACAAGAACAGAAAGAAGCTGCAGATGTTAATTCATACACTGAGTTATCAACTTTGGAATCTGTTATTCAGTTGATTGACAGAATAACTGATTGCAAATATTCCATGGTTAAGCCTACTGATGTAGATGTTGATACTGATGTCAACATGGATGCTGATGATGCTGAAGTTAGAAATTCTGATAATCAAGCTGATTATGAAGCTGATATGGAAGCTGACTATGAAGTTGATACAAATGCAACTGAGATGTTTGAGAACACAGTTGTAGCTGAAGAAACTGAAGTTTTAGTGGAACAAGATTTGGGTGCTGATGAGTTGGAAAGCACACCAGTCATTGCTGCTGAACATACTGTGCTTAATGAGACAGTAAGAGATGTTCCTACTGAAACTGTGCAAAATAACTCTAGCTTTGAGATGTTGAAAAAGCATAATGAAGAGTTACAAAGCAAGCTGGAGGCTACTTTGAAACGATTTCAACAAGCCACTGAGAAGTTGGAAAGTTTGACTGCTGCTAATTCATATGACAAGATAATGGAATTCACAATGAATAAAATCTATGATCTGCATAGATTACAAGAAAATACACTTTCTACTGAGCTGCAAAAGAAAGTAGAGCTACTTTTGACACCCTTGAAGGAATGGCAAGATGAAGCCAAAAAGGGGGAAGATAAAGTGATGAAAGTGATGGAGCAGACTCAAACACAACAAGCTCAATTGGTTGTGAGTCAAGATGAGCTGAAAACTAGCATTGATGATTTAAAAGAAGAAATCATTAGTCTGAAATTAAGAATCAATCTCAGAAGTCAACAACAAAATCCTGATTCTGAAACTCAAGAGATTGCTACTCAGAAACATGTTGCTGAATCTTCCGAAACATGTTGCTGAATCTTCTTCTGGAAAAAGAAAAAGGAAATTCATTATTGATGATGAAGAAGAGGCTGAAGAGACTGGAAGGATTACCAGGTCTAAAAGCAAGCTGAAACATGTTGTTACTGATAATAGGCCAAGTGATGTGAAGTTGGCTGAAGCAATTGAGAAGCATAATCAGATGCTTGCTCAGAAGAAAATTGATTTAGCTGAGAAAAGAACAGATGAACAGATTAAAAAGCAAAAGATGAAAGATGCAGAAGCTACAAGGAAAAAGTTTGATAATAAGGTTGCTGCATTGAAAAACAAAATGAAGTCTAAGTCTGTTGGAACTGTTCTGAATGAAGAATTCATGGATTTTGTGGTTGATCCAGATGATATGGAATACTGGAATAATTTGAAAAAGAAATGGCAGATTGCTAATTTCATAGTGAAGAAATTTGGTGACCATTCGAGCAAGGAAGATATGTATTATGACTTTGATGAGTTCATGATGAACTTAGCAAGGAATTTTTGGGAACATATTTTGTTATTAGCTGCTGGTGCAGGTATCCAGATCTTATGTCCTGAAGAACCAGTTCGGGATCCTCCAAGACTTGAGAATGGTGAACCAGATTACTCAGAGATTGGAAACATTATCTCACAGATTATTCAAGATGAAGGCATATCTGATCATAATCACATGATGGATATCAAGAACAGATTGTACTTGGCATTCAGAATTCCTGATAGAGATTGAAGATGAAGGACTATGCTGGAAAAGATAACATTTCTTAACCTTATCTTTATTTTCTTTATTTAGTATTTCTGTTACTATGTGAAGTATGTGAATTATCTGATCTTATTCTGATATGAATCCTAATCTGATTTTTTATTTTGGTGAACTATATGATTAACTATATATCTCAACTACTGATCTGTTAATATTTAAGTAGTTTTGGCTTCATCAAAAAGGGGGAAATTGTTGGGATATGAATCCTATAAACAATGTTCTAATTGATGATTATATGTTTTGATGGCCAAAAGTAAATTCAGAGTTAATGATATATGTGATTATATGCTATTCTATGTGAGTTATATGGAATAAGATTACTGATCTTAATGTGATATGGAATAAGTTTACTGATCTTAGTATTTTACTAATCTGATATATGAACTGTTTAGGAACTAAGCTGATGAATGAATTGTATAGACAGCTTATAGTATATGACTTAGTTATACTCATCTGTATGTAGTTCAGTTGATGTATAGATAGGTTTTATATTTGTAAAGTTGTATTCTATTGTATTCAGCATTGTAATAGTTTAGAACAGTAGATTAGATGGAAGTCAGAAGACTAAAGATGACTAAGAAGACTATTTCAGAGATTGAAGAAATCAAGTGAAGTTTTGAAGGAAGTTGAACAGTTTGGAAGAACTGCGCTGATTGACCAAGAGCAGTAAAACTAAGAAGAGTAGTTTACTGTGATGAGTTGGTTTATTTGAAGAATAAGTTTGGATGACTTATTTGAAGCGTAACTGAAGATATTGTTGAAGACATGCTGACTTGGAAAGATAAGTTGGTTACAAAAAGAAGGAAGTTACAAAACAAGAACGGTTATGAGTTAGTTGAGAGTTAGTTCACAAACTGCTAACTGTCTTACTAATGCTTATAAATACTGTGTGATCTTCTACTTGAAAAGACTACTGATACAATTACTATTCAAGAGCAATCAAGAAGTATTCAAGTATTCAAGCACTCACAGAGTTGAAGATCAAGAACTGAAGAAAAGCCACAGATCTGATTTGAAGAAACAAGGGCTATCATCAAGAGAAGTTTTACTTTTCATTTTAAGTTTGTATTGTTGTAAACAAGTGTTCTAGTTACTTGTGAAATTACTAGTTGATTGAAGATATACCTGGTGGTATAATCGACAAGATCGAAGTCTTAATCTTGGGACTTTAAACTACAAGTACTCAAGTGGAAAAGAGTAATAAAACATCGCAACTGGAGTTGTGAGAGTGGATGTAGACATTTGTCGAACCACTATAAAAATCTTGTGTTCTTTACTGTTTTGTTTTAATTAACTGTTGATATATTTGTTGAACAAGAACAGTAAGTTTTCTAAAGAAAAGTTGAGTATAAAAGCTAATTGTTAAGTACTGAGCTGATTCTAAGAACAGTACTGTACAGAACACATTTCCGCACTAAAAACTCTGATATTTTGATAGAATTTGAAAAGTCTATTCACCCCTCCCCTCTAGACTTTTTCTTAGCTTACTCAATCTTAACTCAACTTTTGGGACCAACACATTGAATGATTGTAAAGTGTTTACAAGAGAGGTATTTATAGATACAAAGTGTATCTATATTTACAAGATATGAATAAATATTTGCATAAAATATTCTAAGAGATAAGAATGAATCATAATATTAAAAGATACAAATCTTTATAATATTCTATTCCTAATACGCCCCCTCAAGATGGAGCACCGTAGGAGAGTCCAATCTTGATCATAAGTGGTTGTAGGCGAGAACGAGGAAGTGGCTTGGTAAAAGCATCACCAAGTTGATCCACAGACGAAACATGTGAAACTCGAAGTTGATAAGTCTTGATCAGATCTCGAATAAAATAGTAGTCAATTGCAAAATGTATTGAACTTCAAAGGCAGTGGAGGACACGATATTCGGCTTCCATAGAGGAACAAACGAGTTGCAAGGTGTAGGAACGCGAGGGCCGAGGCTTATATGGATGAGTTGTGAAGCAACGGGGAAGCAGCCACGGATGTAAGCTTGGGGAAGAAGAAACTTGTGTTCTTGAGGTTGGGGTAATTGTGAGTTTTGTACGACAAGAACATCGGACAACAATTACGAGGAAGAAGTCTTCTTGAGGTTGGGGTAATCGTGAGCTTTGTACGACAAGAACGTCGAAGCTTCCGTAGTGAGGTTGGGGTAATCGTGAGTTTAGTATGATAAGAACGTCGAACAACGATTATGGGGAAGAAGAAACTTGTCTTCTTGAGGTTGGGGTAATCGTGGGTTTTGTATGACAAGAACGTCGAACAACGATTACGCGAAAGAAGAAACTTGTCTTCTTGAGATTGGGTAATCGTGGATTTTGTACAACAAAGAACGCCGAACAACGACTACGAAAAGGAGTGGGAGTAGTGGATTTTGTACGACGAAGAACGTCGAACAACGACTACATAAAGGAGTGGGAGTCGTGAGTTTTGTACGACGAAGACCGTCGAACAACGACTACGAAAAGGAGTGGGAGTCGTGGATTTTGTACGACGAAAAACGCTGAACAACGACTATGAAAAGTAGTGGGAGTCGTGAGTTTTGTATGACAAAGAACGACGAACAACGACTATGAAAAGGAATGGGAGTCATGGGTTTTATACGACGAAAAATGTCGAGCAACGACTACGAAGAGAGGAGTGGGAGTCGAGGGTTTTGTACGACGAAGAACGCCGAACAACAACTACAGCAAAAAAAAAAATAGCTTTATGTATGAGTTTGATGGAGAGGGTAGGAGTGGAGTAGGCGCAGGGACTACTACATGTGGTGGAGTGAGATTTAGGAGTGGGCATTTGGGTGGGTTGATTTATCAGAACGGTGGATGTATTGGGTGGATTTATTAGATCAGTGGGTGTGTTGGGTGTATTTACCAGTTTAGGGGGTGTAGTGCAGGTTTGATGGTGGAAAAAAAAAGGCTTGGGAAGCTCACGGCAGTGGGTTATCTTGGGGAAGGGGTGATTGATGGAAGAAGTGCTCGGTGGGTTTAACCGTGATGGTTACCGAGGTGGAGGGTATTGGGAAATAGGAATTGTTCCTAAATTTCGGAGACGAAGTCATGATCGTGAGGATAAAAAAAAAAGGCGTTAGCCTGTAAAATCTCTTGATACCATATAGAGAAACAATGAATAGGGAAATTATAATTTCATTGAATGATTGTGAAGTGTTTACAAGAGAGGTATTTATAGATAAGAATAAATCATAATATTAAAAGATATTATTTATGTCCCGTAACTTTTACCTTTTTTGAAAAACGTCCCAAAATAGTTAAAATTTTAATTTACGTCACATAACTTTTTCAATTGCTTAATTTACGTCCAATTTTCACTGGAAATCCCCAAATTTATGTAAATATGACATAAATTGAGCAATTAAAGAAGTTATAGGACGTAAATTAAAATGGGACGTTATGCGAAAAAGATAAAAATATTCAACAAATGTGTATAATTCACTATAAAAATTAATGTAGTTTATGTTATACAATTAAATAAAAAAAATAATTTATAAATTAATTAATTATTATAAAAATCAGTTAACTTACCGAATTCATTATTAAGAAAATTATTAACTTACCTAATTAAAAAAAAAATTACAGTATAAGTATTATAAAATAAATTATGAATATTAATTTAAATAATAAATAATATTTTAAAATATATAAAAATAAATTTAGAATAATATTTAAATAAGTAAATAATTTATTATAATATAAAAAAAATCAAGAATTATTCCTAAGTCAATTAACTACTAAAAAAATCAATTAACTTACCTATTTAATTAGTTAAAAATTCAATTAACCTAATTAAAAAAATGATTTAAAAAATCAATTAACATACTCAAATAAATATAAATTTTATCTTTAAAATAATAAAAATCCCAAATATATATTTTTTTTATTAAAATTTTCAAAAACTCTTATTAATTAAAACTAACAATTATTTTAATATTTTAAATAAATACAAAATTCCACAAATATTGAAAATCCTCAAATAAATAAATAAAATACTCAAATATATCCAAAATTCTCACCCCTTACCCACGGTAATTGAAAGATGATGATGAACAATATATTTTTTAACAATTTGTTAATTTTATTGTTTTTCATTTTTATTATATAATTTTTAATTTGATATTAGTTCGTACAAAAATATGTGGATCCACTTTGTGTAATACTTAAATAAATTTTTATATTTATTTGATTACGTTAAAATAAATAAATAATTTTATAATACTTATATTGTAATTATAATTTTTTTTCTAATTAGGTAAGTTAATAATTTTTCTAATAATGAATTAGGTAAGTTAATTGATTTTTATAATAATTAATTAATTTGTGACTAAATGAATTATTTTTTTATATTATAATAAGTTAATTTATGAATAATTAATTTATAAATAAATGAATTATTTTTTTATTTGATTGTATAACATAAACTAGATTAATTTTATAGTGAATTGAACACATTTGTTGAATATTTTTATCTTTTTCGCATAACGTCTCAAAATAGTTAAAATTTTAATTTACGTCTCATAACTTCTTTAATTGCTCAATTTACGTCCCATTTACATAAATTTGGGGATTTCCAGCAAAAATTGGACGCAAATTAAGCAATTGAAAAAGTTATGGGACGTAAATTAAAATTCTAACTATTTTGGGACGTTTTTAAAAAAAGATAAAAGTTACGGGACATTAAATATTCTAAGAGATAACAATAAATGATAATATTAAAAGATACAAATCTTTATAATATTCTTTTCCTAATATGCATGTCATGATGTCGGCAATTACCAGCTACGTCCGTCCACCCACAATATATATTTTGAATTTCTAAATCTCACTTTGGATCGAGTCAAGTAATTAATATTTTACAAATTTTTATAATTTTCTGTAAGATATAAATTTAAATGATCTACTATATTGATATATCGTGCATCATGATGCATGGGAGTTTATTAAATAAAAGATTGTACATATTCACACTCAGCATCTATATATAATTAAGGGTTTGCAGAGGAATACAACTTCATCAATTAATCAAGAAATGGAATACCCTCGTATTACGTTTTTATTGTTTTTTGCAAACCTTTTATTTTCAGGAGTTCCTTATGAAGTCTCCCATGATTTTCTGGAATGCCTTACCGATCAAGTTGGAGGCTCCAATTCAACAGCTAATTTGATTTACACCCCTCAAAACCCAACATACGCATTTCTCTTAAAAGCACACAATTTGAGACCACTCTCTACCTCTCGTGCGAGAGGACCGATCTCATTGTGACACCGTATCACGAATCCGAGGTTCTTGCAGCAATTTACAGCTCCAAGAAACTCGGACTGCGGATAAGAGTGTTGTATATTGTGGCCGGGTAATGGAGTTAATGATAGGTTAGGCACACCGAAAAACGATGCTATCTTTAAAGGTATTAATTCCTCCCACACGGGTGTAAACGAAAACTCGATAGTTACACTCTATCGAATTTCAGAAGCAGAAATCGCAAGTGTATAAATGGGAAATAATTTTTTTACATCCCATAACTTTACAACTTTTTCAAAAACGTCCCAAAAAAATTAAGTTTTTCAATTACGTCCCAAATTTTAGCTAACTTTTCCAATTACGACGTCCCAAAGTCGCCGGAAACATCAAAACGACGTCGTATTACGTCATGGTTACGACGTCGTTTTGATTTTCCGGCGACTTTGGGACGTAATTGAAAAAGTTAGCTAAAATTTGGGACGTAATTGGAAAACTTAACTTTTTTTGGACGTTTTTTAAAAAATAGAATAGTTATGGGACTTAAAAAAATATTTTATTTAAATTGTTTGATTAATTGATTGTATATGTTTATATACTTTTTTTTTAAAAATTTATATACTTTTTTTAAAATTTTCTTTGTAATGTAAATATAAACAAATAAATTTACTTATATATTTTATTATCTGTATATCCTCGTCGCCATAAAAGTATATAATCGATATATATATATTATTTATATAAATAAATTAGTAAGTATAGTTTTTGGATAATATTAAATAGTACGCGTTATCACATTTATTTATTTTATAATAATTTTAGCATTTATTTCATTCAATTTTAGAACATAAAATTATATTGAATAGAATTACATGATATTTTGTTAACATGTTATATTTATGGTCATTAATATATATTAGTATAATTCCTTAGTAATTGTTAATTATTAATATTTTTATTTTTTAAAATTAAATTAATCAATTCACAATTCTTAATTCATATGGAGTATATGGAATTTTATTATCTATTTATTTATTTCTTTATTTATTATTACTCATTATTTTTAAAGTAAATAATTTTAATATTAATTTATGTTATACAATTCAAAAAATTTAGCCTTTATTTCGTTCAATTTTAGAATATAAAATTATACTGAACAGAATTACATGGTCACTTTGTACAATTTAACTACACTAAGAAAAACCCATGTAATATTTTTAGTTTTATTCTTTGTATTTTCTTGTCATAATACGTGTTGAGTATTTCTTGTTTTCACGTTAAAAAACTTTGCTTGTTTTAAAAAAAATGAATCGAGAAAGATATTCATATATTTATTGGATGTGCTAGGGGGACAATTTATAGAAGGAATGAATCATTTTCCTCCAAAATTTTGTACTTTAAGTATTTTTCCTCCAGTTTCGATCAGCAACAACGGATTCCATTAATTATTTAATAGACAGGACCATTTCTGCAACAAAAAAACACCATTTTCGAATTATAGGATCGAAAGTGATTTGACCTCATACTTACCGAATCAAAAATGCAATTTTCCGTATTGAATGGTCCAGCCTCTTGAATTTTCCAATTTGTCAATTCAGTACTAGAAAAATAGTAAAATTATCCATCGAGGCTAGGGCATGATTTTTTTTTTCTATCGATTCAAAATATGAAAATTAGAAAACTATCAATTTGAGGGCTAAAAGATAAATAGTACTTTCATTGTTCCACATAAATTTGTACATTCCATAAAATGTACATGTGGTAATTGCCTCAAAATGTACATTCCATAAAATGTACATGTGGTACTTTTACTATATTTGAATGTTCCATACCAATTTGCACATTCCATAAAATGTACATGTGATAATTGCCTCAACATAATTTTAAATGATTGGAATATTGGGTTGCAAGAGAAGAAAACATGTGTGGAATGCATATGGTCCGGTACCGTATGGTTCCTTTGGAAATAAAAAAATAGTAACATCTTCAAAGACGAGGATATCAAATCGGAGAAGACTTTCGAAGAGATTCGAGTTAAAGTATGGAGTCTATTTTCCTTATCTTTTAGTGGTGGGAGTCCTTATTCGTCAAAGAATTGGTGTTATAATCCCAGATTATGTTGTAAGAAGTTCTTAAGGGACCGCGCAGTATCTTTGTAACCTTGTCAGGTTCCCTCGAGTACAAGACCTCGAGTACCTCTAGTACTCGTTAATAAAATAAATTTTTTCCCGATCCGTTAAAAAAAAAAATATATGTTTAAATGATCGATCATATCTTATTTTCTGTTATTATATTAAAATGATATCGTAAATTGTTACATGAAGAGTTTAGAATAATGTAACTCACAGCATTAACACTAATTGGTATATATATATATATAGTCTTGACTTTTCTGTCATAAAAAAAGTATATATATTAATATATGAAATCAAAACACAGGTGATGCGTCGAAAAAGAACGCCTTGGGATATCAGTCGTTCCTTTACGAGCACTGCTAATCACGAATTGAATCACTTGTTTGTCCTTGGCAATCTTCACGTAAATCTCCTTTAGAATCCTAAAATGCCCTGCAAAAGCACGCCGGAGGGGGGCTCCGGCGCGGAAGCTCCGACGCTCAAGTTAGAATCCTTCTTAGGAGAATCAAAGAGGAATTTCCCTATGAATCTAGGGAAATTCCGGCGAATAATCTGATCTTCTTTCTTAATTCAGGGTATATTTCATGAAAAGTATGTATATTCTGTAAAAAAACGTAAATGACAATGTAAAAGTAATCTGCTTATATACCTAGCCCCCTCTCTCGGGAGAGGGGGAGACTCTTTCCCCTATATTTGCTCGCACTTCCCTATAAATTCGGCCCCAAATCCCTGAAGACCTGATCCATACCCCTAAAGACTTGGTTCCTCAACGTATGGCCCCTATCTTCATGGATTGACTCCTTCTTTTGACTTAGTTAGGAAAGAATGGACCATACTACGCGTTCCCCTTTTGGGCTAGACCTTCGGACCTCAAGGCCACTAATCCTCTCATATGGGCTAAAAAGCCCAATTACTCTCATTTCCCTCTTGAGGTCCAGGGGTGTACAAATCCAGTCTTTAAGCCCATTAACCTAATTAAGACTACTATAATTTATCCCGTTGCCAAGTGTCGATATTTCCAGGAACGACATATTTTGTCCGCATCAACTACTCCCCCCTACTCTCGTAAAAAGGGATAATTTTTAAGAGAGTAGGAAAAAGTAATTAAATGAATTATAAGAGAAATAATTTGTTCCTTTATTCACTCCTTCCTCATATTTTCCTTGAAACGCGAAATATTTGGTTCTTAATAATTATCCAAAGACAACATGCCCCTTCCACTTCCACGCGCAAGCCTGCTCTCGAAGTCTGTAGCCAAGCGTCTGCCCGAGGGCCAACATCCATCCGTCTCTTTTCAGCCACGCGCTCTTTCATTGGGGAGTATTTAATTCTCCTCGATTTTTCCCCTTCTCTCTCCATCGTAATTATTTCAAAACTCATATTCGCTCCACCAAAAAACCCTCTTCCCTTTTCCTTTCGAACTTGAAAGTGCGTGGGGGGATGGTATCTAGTGTTTAAGAAAAAAAACAGAACACTGTTACACTGAATGTTGTGACAATTAGTGTAGCATTAACTCTAACAGAATGTGAAAAGTAAACACAGTACACAGCGGAAGTCTAAAACACTAAAACACAATACGAACACAATGGAATAATTTTTAACATAGATTTTATTAATAACAAAACCTATGCTACGCCTTACGGCGAAACAATAACTTAGTTCCTAAGTTATATACGAAAATGTCGTGTGAAATGTCTCAGCAATTACTTCAACATTCCACAAACAGAAACTACGATCGAGGCAGGTGCCTGAATCCGCAAACAGACTTAAGTGTAAAACACTGTCTAAAGAACTAATCTTATCTATGATTCACTCTCACTCGATACAAGACTAGAACTAAGTACACTGGAAGGTGTGGTATCCCTCAGCGTACGTTAAAAGACACAACTACTGACCATAAATCCTAACTAGGGTTGAACGCTCAAGGAGGTGTTACTCGAATAGTGCATACTTTGAAATGAGAGGCTCTAGCGGTATTTATAGAGAAATACACAGCTTCTAGATCCTTCCATTTTGAGATCCTATTTTTTAGGACCTCAACCTCCATGATCTTTCTAGATCATTCTGCCATCTTCCAGGTCGTTCTACAATGCTCCAAGGCCTTCTAGCACCTTCTCCAACATTCTGGAATCTTCCAGGTTCCAGACTCTTGTAGAAGCTTCTAGAATCGTTCCTGAATGTGAGAGCATTTAGTACAACATTTAATGTAACATTTCAGAAATGACTTAGAATAAATCAAGGAAGGTCAAATTAAGATGTTGTTGATAATGTTAAAGCATTTAAGAGTTAACAACATCTACAATCTCCCCCAATTTGACCTTTCGACTACAACACACCTGATGCACATACATTTCTATATATACTCAGTATTATGTATTTAGGTGAGTTGAACTCCAAAGCTAAATACTAGTCAAGACAATACCTGTTGTAACCGTTGGATCAAATCAAAAGAAGATCAAGAATAATTTTACTAAGATCCGTGCCATAAGATCAAAGTAATCTTATTCAAAAACAAAACAAGTATAAACAGTACACTTGTTTACAAAAACATATAACTTTTATAAAAATCAAAGATTAAATCAGAGCATATAAGGGTATATACCAGATTAGTTCTAAGACTTATGTAAGACTCAAAAACAAACAAACAAAAACAAACAAGGACTAAACAATATAATCAGAGTAAAAACTAAGAAAAATAAATAAACTAAAGAAGGCATATTCATCATGCAGTAAGCAATCAATGATAGGAAAACAAATTAAGCAATAAGCAGTAATCAAATATCATTAGTGCAAACTAATTTAAGCAAGATAAATATAGACATCCTATCAACTAGAAATAATAAATATTGTATCAGAATAAACAAAATTTTAACTTAAACACAACAGATTAACAAAAACAAAAGTAGGACTGAAAATGGCATGAATTGCTATAACAATAGCAGCAGCATCAAGGTCCTGCACATGTGCCATCTGTACTTCAGTACTCCCCCTGTCTTGTATCATCTGTTCTAGATATCAGCATAGAGGATATCCATATCCTCATCATCTTAAGCAGCATCTACAAACTTGTCTTTGTCAGCCTCCTCTGGTTCCTCAATAAAACAAGTTGAAGCAAAGAGTGCAACAACATTGTTAGCAGCAGCAGTTCCTCCATTCTCTGTAGCAGCAGCAGCATCAGGTACACCTCCAACATCTTCAGGATTCAGCTCTTCAATAACAACTCCAGAAGCTCTAGCTGAAGTGGAAGGTGGTACTCCCCCAGTTGTAGTGGAAAGTAGCCTGGTCCACTTGTCTTTGATGAACTGGAGCTCATCAATCTGGTCCTGTAAGTGCTGTAACTGCAATAATATAAAAGATCTGGGAACTGAAAAAGTGGTGTCAGTGTTACCACCAATGTTCTCAGCATCTGGTGCAGCATTAGGTGCAGCTGTGTTCTGTTCAGGTCTCTGTGCTGGTTGAGGTTGGGGTTGAGGTTGAGCAGGAGCTGGTCTTTGAGAAGAACTTCCAGGATTGTGCAAAGGCAGATCTTTCACTCTTTCACCAATGAGCAAAGCAGGTGAAATGGTGTATAAAGGAACCTTACCTCTAAGAACTTCAGTCTTCTTAGGGCTAAAACCATGCATCTTCAGATAAGAACAAATAAGCACAGGGTATGGAAGGTTTCCTTTATCAGAAATATCACCACTAAACTTCATCATGTGGTGGAAAATAGTCAATCCCAAATTAAACTTCCTCAAAACCACTATCCTATAAAGCAAGATTGCTTGATCCTTTGTCACTTTGGTAGAGTTGGTGAAGGGTATCCAATTATAAACAATCAATTTGTGCAACACAGAATAAAGAGAAGTAAGGTCCTTGGCCAACATTCCATTTCTCCATCTAGTCAATAAACCACCAGTCATAGAAGCAGTAACAACATCCAAATCAGGTTCATCATCATCAAGTACTGGTTCTATGCCTAAGAAATCATTGATCAATTCTGGTGTAAATGGAACTATACTCCCCCTAAACTGTACATTCCCATACCAACGGGAACTCCTCCTACCATTACTCTTCCTCAGACATGCATAAAATTCATACACCCAATCAGAAACAAAAGAATCACACAAATTCAGAGCTTTCATCAACTTTCTATCCTCTAAGAATTGAATCAAATTCTTATTCTCAAAATCAGAAATATTAATTCTCCTTTCCATCAACAGTTTCCTCCTAGACAACCTAGTAATCTTATCAACCAATCCATCAATATCAGATTCTACTTCAGTTTCAGAATTACCTTCCTCAGAAGTAGTGTCCTTTGAGCTTGGTTCTTTCACCTCTTCAGAGCTTGATTCCCCTTTCTTTTCAGAGCTTTTGTCTGAGGCTGCACTGCTTGAATCACCTCCATCATCAGGTTCTGGTGCTGGAGCACTTGATTCAGCATGTGAGGCAGCATTCTTCTTCAGGGCTTGCTGCATGTCCCTGAGACAAACCTCCATTTCAGAATCAGAATCTGGTTCTGGTTCTTCAGTGATTGTTGGAGCAGCATCCACCTTTTCCTTTCCCTTCCCCTTAGGCTCAGCTTTCTTCTTAGTTGGCTTCTCAATCACCACTTCTTCATCAGATTCAGAAAATACCTGAATTGGTTCAGCAACATCACCACCTAGCTTCTTCTTCTTCCTCAAAGAGTCAGAATAATCAACTCGAGTGAAAACTCGGTTTGATCGTCTCCTTTGCACTGGGCTCCTCTTTCTCTTCCCTTTCTCAACATTCCTCTTGAAAGGAATCGGTTCAGAGTCCGACTTTGAGACATCAGAGTCAGTTTTGCCGGAATTTTCACTTTCTTCAGCATCCTCCATGTGAGCGTCCTCACTGTCGGATGTCTCCGCATTCGACGGCTCCTTTGACTCAGCAACAGGGGATTTTTCAATCTCCTTCTCGGTCTCCCCCATAGAGGCAGCAGTCGGGGCCTCTGTTTCAGTGTTAGGGCTTGGAATTTGGGGCTTTTTGGCTGAGGACGAAGAAGGTGCAGTGGTGATCACTTCTTGGGTGCGCAAGTAGTGAGAGATGTCAATAGACATATCACCGATCGTGAGGATGGGTGGAGTAGACGATCTCATCGATTGAGAAAGGTTCTCAACCGCCTGGTTAAGCTCGGAGAGTGTGGCTTGGTTTGGGATGTGGATGGTTGTCGGAGTAGCTGGAATGGGTGTGACGGTTGCGGCAGTTGGGGATGAGTTCTCGTGTGAAGCAGCCATGGAAGCTAAGGTATGCAGATTAGAGAGAGATGAAGACGAAGGTTGTGAGTTGGGAGAGTTTGGTTTCTGTGAGTGAGGTTTCTTGTTTCCTGCCATTTAAACCAAGAATTCGAAAAGCACTACACAAGAATCGAGATAAGCACCAAATATCTTATAACAAAATCTGCAAAATTAATACTCAACTTACTCAATTAATTACAAAGCTTAGAACAAACATGAAATTGGACTATTTATATAGAGAGAGCTTAGTAGTTGGAATAATGTACGTGTGATTAAGGCTTGACTTAGAAAAAATTCTAGATTGAATGGATAATGCTCCACAAATTCAGCCACAAGTAAATCATGGGTGAGTTAGTGGGGTAAAATCTTAATTAATAAATTAATTAAATTAAGAATATTCTAGAATTAATTAAAATTAAAAATGTGTATAATCTGAAATAATAAAAGGAACGTGGTTAGTATAATCATAAATAAATAAAATAAATTCTCACAATTAATTAAATAATTACAACTTATAAAAATATAATTGAATCATGTAATGTTGTGCTCAAGGATTTGACATACACCTCAACATTGGTTTTTCACAAGTTTTACCTATCCAATGTAGCCAATTTTTTCAGCATTTTTCTTTTCATTCCATTTCTTCTTTTTGTGCTACAACATCTAATTCGTATTGATCCATTGTTCTTGTAGAGTACATCGTAGTAGCGAACTCCGTGCCCCATACTTACTTAATGGATTACGAACCTCTTGATGTTTTTACCAAATTCACCTTTTGAAAAGAAGGCATCGTAGTAGCGAACTCCGTGCTCCATAGTTACTCAGTGAATTGGTACATCTTTTAGTATGTTGTAACATTCTCAATTTTTCAAGCTTTTAAGAGGTGTAGTACATGCCTATTTTTGCACAAACAAATTTCAGATTCAAGTATATTTTACAAAGGAATTATTCAACGAAAATAAGAAATAAATTAAATCTATAATAACTATACCACCTTAGGCTGTTGTCCCAAATGCTACCGCATTTGTGACAACATCCTCTCAAGAATTATTCAGATATTACACATACCAAGAGATTTCCTCAAAAATGAGAATCTCTCATGGTCAAGAGCCTTAGTAAATATATCAGCATTTTGATTTTCAGTAGGCACATATTCCAACTTAACTATGTTCTTCTCCACTAAATCTCTCATAAAATGATGTCTAATGCTAATGTGCTTAGTGAGTGAGTGTTGTACCGGATTTTTAGATATGTTAATAGCACTTGTGTTATCACAGAAAATTGTGAGGATATTGTTTTCAATTCCATAGTCATGAAACATCTTACTTAACCACAATAGTTGTGTGCAACAACTTCCTGCAGCTATGTACTCAGACTCGGCAGTGGATTGAGAAACACAATTTTGTTTCTTGCTATGCTAAGACACAAGATTGTTCCCCATGTAGAAACATCCTCCACTTGTACTCTTTCTATCATCAATGTCTCCAGCCCAATCCGCATCACTGTATCCAATCAATGTGTTGTTGGTGTCCTTAGTGTACCATATCCCTAGTTCACTTGTACCTGAAACGTATCTGATAATCCTTTTCACTGCATTCAGGTGAGATTCCTTTGGATTAGCTTGGTACCTAGCACAAACACACACACTATACATAATGTCAGGTCTACTAGAGGTTAGATAAAGTAAACTACCTATCATGGATCTATACAATGTTGGATCAACATCCTTTCCACCATTGTCTTTGCAAAGTTTCAAAGTAGAACCCAGAGGTGTTTTCATTACTTTTGAGCTTTCAAGACCAAACCGTTTGACTAAGTTTTTAGCATACTTACATTGAGAGAAGAAAATACCATCCTTACATTGTTTGATTTGAAGACCTAAAAAATAATTTAAGTCTCCAACCATACTCATCTCAAATGTGGCTGTCATTGCTTCAACAAATCTGTTCAGCATTTTATCACAGGTTGAACCAAACACAATGTCATCAACATATATTTGAGCAATAAGTAAATCTTCTCCAGTGTTCTTAATAAACAAAGTCCTATCGGCTTCTCCTCTAATAAATCCATACTCTAAAAGAAAGTCCGTAAGCCTACCATACCATGCTCTAGGAGCTTATTTTAGACCATACAATGCTTTCTTTAGTTTGTACACATGATCCGGGTATTGTGGATCTTCAAAACCTTTAGGCTGTTCAACATATGCTTCTTCATTCAATATGTCATTTAAAAATGCAGCTTTTACATCCATTTGATGTAGTTTAATATCAATAAAACATGCAATTGCTAGTAATAACCTAATAGATTCTATCCTAGCAACGGGTGCAAAAGTTTCATCAAAATCAACACCTTCAACTTGGGTGTAACCTTGTGCAACTAACCTAGCTTGGTTCCTAACAATGTTTCCAGACTCACCAGTTTTATTCTTATAAATCCACTTTGTTCCAATGACATTAGTATGACTAGGTCTTGGAACAAGTGTCCAAACTTCATTTCTTTCAAACTGATTAAGTTCCTCATGCATAGCATTTATCCAATTTTCATCAGTTAATGCTTCATTTACATTTTTAGGTTCAATTTCAGAATAGTAACACTCTGCATTCACAACATTGCAAATAGAAGACATGCATATTGTTCTTACCACATCTACCTTATTTGATCTTATTCTTCCTCTTGTTTGCACTCCAACTGTAGCATCGCCTATGATCTGGTCAAAAGGATGACTTTTCCCCATTCTTGAAGAAGGATTCGTTTTAGGAACATACTGATCATTCTGTGGAATAATGACTGACTGTTCTGTAGATGTTGCTCCAGATGTGTTAGCATTTGGTGCAACATTATCAGACTTCAGTGTATTCTCAGAATTGTCAGTGACTTGTGATATATCCTCTTCATCTTTGTCATCTGTAAGACCTTTATCATCATCAAACACAACATTAACAGATTCTTGAACGGTGTTAGTCCTAAGGTTATAAACTCTATAAACTTTACTATTTCTAGAATAGCCTAAAAAGAAACCTTTATCACTTTTAGAATCAAACTTGTGAAGTTGATCCCTATCATTCAGAATATAACACACACAACCAAATACATGAAAATATTTCACACTTGGTTTTCTAACATTCAGAATCTCATAAGGTGTTTGATTAGTACCAGATCGAATATAAACTCTATTAATAATATGACATGCTGTATTCAATGCTTCAGCCCAAAATCTTTTAGAAAGACTTTTAGATAAAAGCATGACTCTTGCCATTTCTTGTAAAGTTCTATTCTTTATTTCAACAATTCCATTTTGTTGTGGAGTTTTAGGAGATGAATATTCTTGCAAGATACCTTTCTTATCACAGAAATCATTAAACATGCTATTCTCAAATTCCCTACCATGATCAGTTCTAATACGGCCAACTTACAAGTTAAACACATTTTTGAACCTTTTATAGAGAACTTTAAAAGCAGCAAATGTTTCAGATTTATCTCTTAAAAACTCAATCCAAGTATATCTAGAAAAATCATCTACCACAACTAAGGAATATCTCTTACCTCCAATGCTTTCAGTTTCCATAGGACCCATCAAATCCATGTGCAACAATTCAAAACATCGATGTGTAGAACAATGTGACAGCATTCTATGCGGCACTCTTACCTGTTTACCTTTCTGGCATGATCCACATACAGTGGTATTCAGGAAGCTCAGTTTAGGTATTCCTTTGATTGCATCTGATGTGATTAGTTTCTTCATTGCCCTGTAATTTACATGTCCTAATCTTTGGTGCCATAAGACATTCTCATTATGTTTTGACAAATTGCATACATTAGTTCCAATAAGATAACAGTTATCTGCAGACCTAGTACCAGTCATTACACAATCATCATCTTCATTAAGAACATAGCAAGACTCTTTGTCAAATTTTACATGCAAATTATCATCACAAAGTTGACTAATACTAATCAGATTAGCAAGTAAGCCATCAACATGCAAAACATTTTTTAGATTAGGAAAACCTTTAACATTCAGAGTTCCTTTTCCTATTATCTTTCCTTTTGATCCACCACCATATGTAACATTACCACCATTCAAGATCACATAATCAGATAAGTAGTCTATTTGTCCTGTCATATGTCTAGAACAACCACTATCAAAATACCATAGACCAGGTAAACATGCTTTCAAGGATGTGTGAACAACATTACAGGTAACTTTTGGTTTCCATGCAGATTTCACAGAATGTTTCCTAGGATGTGAAGACATTCTGGATGGCATAAACTCAGTTCTCAAATCCTTAAACATTTTCAAGCAGAAGGGACGAATATGACCATATTTAAAGCAATAATGACAAATATACTTCCTTTCAACCTTGTGAGAATCTGTTTGTGCAGATGTTACACCAGATGTGCTAGCATTTGCTTTCACAAATTTCACAGGTTTTCTAAAATTTTCAGAAATAGAAGCAGTTTCACCATCATAACCTAAACCATAATTATTAGATTTACCAGTAGCTATAGCATCATTCACTTTAGAAGTACTCTTGGAAAACTTTTTGAAACTTAAAGTAGAGGTGATCAATTTCTCCTTCAGTTTACAAACTTCAAGATCTCTTCTGGTAAGTAAGACTTCTAGCTTAGTGATTGTGTCTTTCAGATCCTCATTCTCTTTATTCAAAGAATTCAGAGAGAGTTTCTGAGAGTTCCAATCATCTAACAATTTCTGATATGTCTCATCATCAATCCTTTTTCCTGCATCATCAACAAAACCATTAAAACAGTTCAAATCTGGGTGACTCTGTTTTGATGTTACTGTAGATGTGAAGACATCAGGTGCAACATCAGAATCTGTATCATCCAGATCATCATCTGAGGAATCATTATAATCAATTCTGATAAAATGAGCATGTTCATTTTCATTAAACTCATCAAGATCATCATTATCAGATTCATCACTCAAGGTAGCACTAAAATTCAGTTTTTGCTTCAGTCTGGTATTGGCACACTCATTTGCATAGTGTCCATAACCAGAACATGCATTGCATTGAACTGATTTTCTAAATTCAGGATCATACCTTGGTTTACCTTCACTCTTTGATGGTCTTGGTGTGAATTGACTCTTCCTCCTTTCTGGTTGTGGTGTTGATGTGTTGATTTGGATCTTATGCTGAATGTTTCCTTTAGATTTATGCATAGACTTCTTAAGAAATTTATTAAAATACTTTGTAAGAAGGGCAATGTTGTCAGGATTGCTAAAGCATTCGTCAATCAATTCTTCATCCGAATCAACCTCAGTAATGATAGGTTGAATCTCAGATTTGTTTGATGTCTCTCCTTTATAAACAACAACTTTCTTATCATCTTTAGCTTCATCAGTTTGATTAGTGTTTATTTCATAGGTTCTAAGAATACTCACTAATTCATTTTGACTCAACTTATCAGTATCTTTTGCCTCTTCAATAGCACAAATTTTAGCATCAAATCTTTTAGGAACAGACCTTAATATCTTATGTACTACTCTAACATTAGAAATAGGGTCACCAAGAGAATGTGATTCATTAATAATCTCACTTAACCTTTCATTGTAGGATGAAATTGTTTCATCTTCCCTCATTCGGAGATTTTCAAACTTTGTCCCCAACATTCGAAGCTTTGTCCTTCGAACACTATCGGAACCTTCACAATGCTCTTGTAACATGTCCCATGCATCTTTAGAAGTAGAACAGTTAGATATAATTTTAAACATAGAGGTATCAACACAGGTAAAAATAGCATTTAAGGCTTTAGAATTATATCCTGCTGTTGTTATCTCATCGGCCGTCCAATCAACTTCTTTCTTAAGTTGAATTTCACCATCGGCATCTGCTGGATTCTTTGGTATGTCCCAACCTGTAAGAACAGTCCTCCAAGCACGTTCATGAATTGACTTGATGTACATACGCATCTTAGGCTTCCAATAAGCATAATTTGAACCATCTAAAACGGGTGGCCTAAGTGCTGTGGATATGTGATGTGTTTCCATTACTAACATAAACTAAAACACACTTTAAGCAAGGATCTAAACCTAGTGTCGTCAGGTATCGGCTCTGATACCAACTGAAAGTTTGTGGGGGGATGGTATCTAGTGTTTAAGAAAAAAAAAACAGAACAATGTTACACTGAATGTTGTGACAATTAGTGTAGCATTAACTCTAACAGAATGTGAAAAGTAAACACAGTACACAGCGGAAGTCTAAAACACTAAAACACAATACGAACACAATGGAATAATTTTTAACATAGATTTTATTAATAACAAAACCTATGCTAAGCCTTACGGCGAAACAATAACTTAGTTCCTAAGTTATATACGAAAATGTCGTGTGAAATGTCTCAGCAATTACTTCAACATTCCACAAACAGAAACTACGATCGAGGCAGGTGCATGAATCCGCAAACAGACTTAAGTGTAAAACACTGTCTAAAGAACTAATCTTATCTATGATTCACTCTCACTCGATACAAGACTAGAACTAAGTACACTGGAAGGTGTGGTATCCCTCGGCGTACGTTAAAAGACACAACTACTGACCATAACTCCTAACTAGGGTTGAACACTCAAGGAGGTGTTACTCGAATAGTGCATACTTTGAAATGAGAGGCTCTGGCGGTATTTATAGAGAAATACACAGCTTCTAGATCCTTCCATTATGAGATCCTATTTTTTAGGACCTCAACCTCCATGATCTTTCTAGATCATTCTGCCATCTTCCAGGTCGTTCTACAATGCTCCAAGGCCTTCTAGCACCTTCTCCAACATTCTGGAATCTTCCAGGTTCCAGACTCTTGTAGAAGCTTCTAGAATCGTTCCTGAATGTGAGAGCATTTAGTACAACATTTAATGTAACATTTCATAAATGACTTAGAATAAATCAAGGAAGGTCAAATTAAGATGTTGTTGATAATGTTAAAGCATTTAAGAGTTAACAACATCTACAGAACTTATCCACACTTTCTCACTTTCGTTTTTACTTCTATAATTAACTTCCTCGCGCACGTCCATCGGTCACTTCATCAGCTTCGAAAACCGACCTCGCTTCAGGTATCTCTTCTTCTTCCTCGTTTTTCTTTTACTGTAACCTCATGTCATCTTCCGTTCAAACCTCGTCGGACTCAATATCTATGGAAAGTTCAACTTCTAACTCCCTCTCTATCTTTCGTGTGACCAACCCTGCTTTGAAGGACAAAATCTCCGGTTCTTCGATCCTCCCTCCTGAGCGTGTCGCCGCTTTTCTTCGCTCAGGGATCTTTCCCACCGATTACATAGTTAGGGCAGCGCATAGGAAAGAACGCCCTAATTTCCCAGGTCCTAATACCTTAGCTTTCTGGGAGGCCCAACTAAAGGCGGGCCTCCGCTTCCCAATCCACCCTTATTTCTCTGTAATTTCCACCTACCTTCGCATACCTCTGAATCAGTTCACTCCCAACGCTATTCGTGCAATGTTAGGCTTCTACAATTTGATGAAGGGGAATGGTGGTGAGCCCTCAGCCCAACTCTTCCTAACACAGTATATGTGCAAGTTTGCGGATGGGTTCTTTTATGCTTGTGGTCGTACTTCCAGGACCGGAAAATTCATGGAAAAACTCCATGAAGGGGTCCAGGACTGGAAGGACTATTACTTTTTTGTTACAAATCCTTCTCCTTGGGAGTTTCCTCACGAAAAATGGATTTACGAGAACCCTGGAGTGCCTCGTCCTCCTCTTTCTGTCTGCTCCTCTTTAAATTTGGATGTGATGAACCACTTGAATGATAATGTATTTGCCCATGGATTTTTTGACGTGATGAGCATTTGTAAGAACCCTAGGGTCTTATCCCATTTTGGTTTCTGTCGCCCCGATTATCCCCTAGGTCCCGATGATTGTAATATCATTTCTTTTCTCTTGGCATCGTCCTCAAGATTAAAACTGCTATCATTGTTAACCTTCTTTTATATATTTCTTTGCAGCTATGAGTTGGTTAACTCAAATTTCTCGTGATGCTGCTCCTCTCTCTATGGTTGCTAAGTCTCCGGCCCCTGAAAGCTCCACAAAGGCCCCTATTCCTCCCTCCCCAGTGAAGCCTTCCACTGGGTCAGTTGCTAAGCGTACAAGGTCCTCTACTGAGAAGGCCATGATTTCCTCGTTGCCCCCTGCCTCTGACGCCTCTAAAAAGAAGAAGTCCAAGATTAAATCCTCCCTGCCCAATGTCACTCCAGATGCACCTGGTGACATTAATGTTGATCACCTCATGGCTTTCATAGAGCGTCACACTCCGACCCCTGCCACCGAGGCCCTTAATGCTCTATCCTCGGAAGAGCGAGTTGTGCATGCCGCCCACAGTTTCACTCAGGTAGATTCTCAATGTAGATATACTTTTAAATGATTAATAAGAGAAAGTATAGATGTCTTACTTCTTTAAATTGTTTCTTGTGTAGTTTGGTCTTCTATTTTCCGATGTATCCGAACGAGCCCTTCAATCCCTTCAGCTAGTGGACGATCTCCAGAGCCAGGTGGAATTGGAGAAAGTGAAGAAAGAGATTCTGGAAGGAGAGTTACGGGAGTCCATCCAGGCACGAAAGGGGGTTCAAGCTGAGAAGGTGAAGCTTTCGGAGGAGGTTTCTTCACTAAAGACTCAGTTTGGTGAGCGGTTTGAACATTTGGAGGCTACTCTCCCTTTGGCTGGGATGAAGCTGTGCATCGATTCTCTTTTTACCTCCGCCATGGGTCAGAAGTTTCTAGGTACTCTGCATCAGGAATGGTTGGAAGCCTTTCTCAAGAGTACCAGCTTCCTGGGGGCAATGGGTGCATATATTCCCCATTTTATTGATCATGGGTTTTCTAACGCCGTGGCTGAACACTCCGCCCCTGGATTCAATGGCCAGTACACTCGTGCCCTTCGGTTGGATGAGTTAGCCACTCCCCCTAAGTTCCCTGGAGATCCTAAGGAGGACATCAACACTCCCTGGTGGCTGCCTGGGATGAGGAAGGCGGTCTCGGAGTTGAAGCAAACTGCTCTGAAGTTGGACGACCTTGTACTGGCGAAGAATTTGACTTTCCCCATCCATGTGGCAAACCCTGATCCGGTGGCAACCGTGGCAGCCGGCGCTCTAGAGGAGAAGGCAGAGGGAGGTGGTTCCAGTGGGCAGGTTGATGAAGCAGGAGGAGGTTTCGAGGGGAAGAATGATATTCCCCTCTCTTCATAACTCTATTTCTCTGATAACATTTCGGTACTCTTAAAACACTTTTATTTTTGTTGAGGCCTTTAAGGTCTCTTTTGGTATTTTCAGGAGACTCCACACTCCTGCGTTTTTCTGTGGAGGGCCAAGGCATGATGCCTTTGGTCTGGGATATTTCTGTTTTATTTTCTGCTCGATATCGTACCTGCACATTATCCCCTGGCATGCATATATATATATCTCTATCTCTACTATTAGATATATAATGTAGTACCTGTTCTGCTTTTCCTTTACTATGAATTTGGCATGTTTCTAGCATCTTCTTGACACGTAAAGGCTCTAAAGCTCATAGAGAAATCTTAAATAAGGATATGGAGTTTATGTTTCTGTACTTACTTGGTGACTTGATAACGCTTCTAATTTCTCCTTAAAGTTAGAGTTCTTAGGGATTATACTCTCCCAAAAGTTAGAGTTTATAGGGATTATACTCTCCCAAAAGTTAGAGTTTATAGGGATTATACTCTCCCAAAAGTTAGAGTTCTTAGGGATTATACTCTCCCAAAAGTTAGAGTTCTTAGGGATTATACTCTCCCAAAAGTTAGAGTTTATAGGGATTATACTCTCCCAAAAGTTAGAGTTTGTAGGGATTATACTCTCCCAAAAGTTAGAGTTTATACTCGTAAGAGTTCTTAGGGATTATACTCTCCCTGAAGTTGTTTATACTCGTAAGAGTTCTTAGGGATTATACTCTCCCTAAAGTTGTTTATACTCGTAAGAGTTCTTAGGGATTATACTCTCCCTGAAGTTGTTTATACTCGTAAGAGTTCTTAGGGATTATACTCTCCCTGAAGTTGTCTATACTCGTAAGAGTTCTTAGGGATTATACTCTCCCTGGAGTTGTTTATACTCGTAAGAGTTCTTAGGGATAATTGACAGGTTAATCATATCTTTCGCTACCATACCCCCTAGCTTTAGAGGCTGTCGTGGATAGAAGCTTTGAGAATTGTCCTTAGACATTTCCCTTTCAAACATTTGTGAGTTGGTGTAAGTCTTTTTATCTTGCAATATCTGTTGGGAATAAAATGATTTTGATTTAGATACCAAAACCCCTGAATGATGATGTTCAGATTAGTTGAGATATGCTCAAGTCTAGTTCAGACAAGTTATCTCAGAACACTTGAGTAAGTAAAATGCTTAAGTTAAAAATCTCAGAAATGTTGTGAGATTTTAGAGTTCAGGATAGTTGTCCAAAGCTGGAATGTTAGGCATCTTGATAAATGTTAAGTCTCTAGGCCAAAGTTGCTGAGCTTTCAGGACAAGCTGACCAAATGGACAACTGAGCTGAAAAGATCAAGAGTGTTAAGGCAATGCTCATAAATGCAAATGATCAGAACAATTGAAGTGCAAATGATCAAGAGCATTGAATGCCAAAGCTTACAGAGGACACATTCAATGAAGCATTTATTGCCAATCATGCCTGAACCAAGCATTGAAGACTTAAAGCATTAAAGAGTGAAGCATTGAATGAATGTTGGAACATTTTAAATTGCAGCAGGAATGTTCAGGGAGCTTGTCCCATCTGACCGTTGGTTGAGTGTAGATTTTGCCACAAATCAACCTTGGGAAATGTGCATATTTGGAATCTAACACAAGTCATCTCAGCCGCATTTTTCAGAAGTCAACACAAGCATTCAAGCAACCATTGAAGAGGCTTTTTACACACTGGATAAAAGGATGCCAAGCTTCATAGCCGTTTCAATGGTGCTGCAAATAGACATATTTGAATTGCTATCCCTCCAAAGGTTAGTTGTTCAAATTTGCCTATAAATACAGAAGTGATCAAAGGATTCATATCCAACTACTTGCTATCAAACTATCATCAAGCAAATCAAAGGAAACCAAGCTGTTCTCTAGAATTCCAAGTTTCCTGAATCACTTCATTCAGCTAAGCCAATCTTTGTAAACATCCAAAGCTTAGCATTGAGATATCCTAAGCCTTTACAATTGTTCTTATTGTAAAGGATATCTCTACTAGTTGGAACCAAACCTCAAACCCTTATCTCATTAAGTGAAGAGAGAGTTTGTTGTAGAAGTGAGGAGTTAAGGACTGTTAGTGTGAAACACAGTCTTAACTCAGAGAGATTGAGCACTAGGACTCAGATTATCCTAGGGATCAAAGCACTAAGAGAATGTTGTTGATTAGTGCACCTTGGCACTATAAAACAAGCTAATTCCATTGTGAAGGAATTATCCTGTTCAATCAGGGAAAGTGGATGTAGGAGCTTGAGTCTCTGAACCACTATAAATTGTGTGCCATTTACTTACTGCCTTTATTATTGTGCTTATATTCATTAATATTTCAAAGAGCAAAACTCAGTAAGTTAAGAAAAACTGTTTTGGACAAAGTCTCTAATAACTGTATTTTTCAGAAATCAACTTGGAGTATTTCTTTGAGTCAAAGGCCAACCACATTCCGCACTTAGCAACTCTTTTAGATATTTAGCCAACTGATCACTCAATAGTAATCAGTAGGACAAGTATCTATCAAAGTTCTCACTCAGGCTTGTTGTGAGACAACCTGCCTGATAAGACCAGTTTGTTAAAAAGAAAAGAATTTGCATACACAAGTGCATTTCCCCCCCCCCCCATACAGTTGTGTCATACTCCACCAAGGACCAACAATATCTCTATCATCTTATGTTTTAGTTTTCAGAACACATTTATTATCTCAACATTCATTCTATGGACACTTAGCAGTTATCTCAGCACAATACTTAATGTATGAGAAACACTTCATCGCAAAATCGGAATGCAAAAGAGTCATTTCATCATAAAATCGGGATATAAGAATCATCTCATCATCACATTAACATGCATTAAGGGAAATCGCTGAAATTTTCCAAAAACGACGCTCCATTGATCAAAAGTGTTTATCAACATAGGCAAATAAGGGGAACCTATGCCGGCCTCATTAAAAACCTCTCTGTGGTAAAACCCCAAAGGGAAACCCACGTAGAGGGAAAAAGAGTGCCGGTGAAGCAATTATTCGAACGAGAAATAAACATTTAAAATTGTTCATAAAGGGAAAGATGGTAAGGGAATAACACCTTCCTCAAACATAAAACCTCTTCAAGTGGCACACGTTCCACGGCCTTAGTATTTCTTTTCCCGTCATATCCTGGAGTTTGTAGGCTCCGCCTTTTAGGACCTGTATTACCTTGTATGGACCTTCCCAATTAGCTTCCATCTTTCCTGTATTCTTCAAGGCGTCTGCCCTCCGAACTCTAAATCTCCAGCTTTAAAGGAGCGTGGAACTACCCTGCGATCATATGCCGCCTTGATTCGGCTCTTGTATCTTTCTGCTTTCAGCCTTGCCATCTCCCTCTCTTCTTCTACCAGATCCAGGGCCTCCCTCATCAACTCTTCGTTTTTCTTCTCCTCAAAATAGATGATCCGGTGTGATCTCAGTCTAGCTTCTGGAGGAATCACTGCTATTGCTCCATATACCAAATAGAAGGGGGATTCGCCTGTAGCTGTCTTGGGGCTGGTCCTGTAGGACCAAAGGACGTTGTCTAACTCCTTCACCCATCCTCCTCCTACCTTTTGTAGTCGTGTTCGGATGCCATCCACTAGAATTCTGTTTGTAACCTCCACCTGCCCATTAGCTTGTGGGTGGGCTACCGAAGTAAATCTCTATATAATATTCCATCTTTCGCACCATTTCCTTACTTTCTCTCCATTGAACTGTGTTCCATTGTCAGAAACCAAAATTCTGGGCACTCCAAACCTGCAACAAATATGTCTAGCCAGAAAAAGAATTACATTATCTTCCTCTATCTTGGCCAGGGGTACGACCTCTACCCACTTACTAAAATAGTCCACGGCCACGATCAAGAATTTCCTTCCCCCCGGTGCTAAGGGGATGGGTCCCACTAGATCTATCCCCCATTTGGCGAAGGGACAGGGCGAGTACATAGCCCCCATCTCCTCGGCAGGTACTCGTATTAAAGGTCAATTCTTCTGACACTTCTCGCATTTCTTCACGAATTCCCTAGCGTCTCTGATTATATTAGGCCAATAAAAGCCTGCTCTAAATACCTTCTTCACCATAGTCTTATAACCCTCATGGCTGGACGCACAACCTTCATGGATATCCTTGATTACTAGCTTTGTCTCTCTTTTCGAAAGACATTTCAAATAGGGTTGAGTGAAGGATCGCTTATATAATTGGTCTCCTATGATACAATATTTCCTTCTCCAAGCTTTGGCTTCCCTGGACATTGGGGTTACCTGTCCCCTGTTCAGCTCTTCCCATATCTCTTTTCTCCAGTCATCCCCTGCTGTTATCTCTCCAACCAGGGTTTCAGTAGCTAATTGATCTGCCACTAACAGGGTTACTTTTCCATGTCCCTCGAACTCAGTGGAACTGGCTAATTTAGACAGTCCGTCCACCTTTACATTCTCTTCTCTTGGTACCTGTATCACTTCAAAAGTATGGAATTTACTTTTTAACTTCTTTACCTGCTCTAAATAGGCGATCATCCTTTCATCCTTGGCGAGGTACTCCCCCATAACCTGTTGCACTACCAGCTGTGAGTCGGAATACAGGGTGACCTTTTGTGCCCCTAACTCTGCTGCCATGTTAGCCCCTCTAATCAGGGCTTCATATTCTGCACCATTGTTTGAGGTTGAGAACCGGAATTTGATGGCAACCTGTACTTCTTGGCCATCAGGGTCAAGCAACACTATCCCTGCTCCACATCCTAAAGCGGATGCTGAACCATCAACATACTTCCAGCCTTTTTCTTCCTCCATTCTGGTAGACTCTTGAATAAAGTCTGCTAAAGCTTGGGCCTTGATGGCCCTCCTTGGTTCGTAATCAATATCGTACTCCTGTAATTCCACTGCCCATCTGACCATTCTTCCTGATAAGTCTGCTCTCCCTATTGTCTGCTTCAAAGGGAAATTAGTTCGCACCATAACTTTATAAGACAGGAAGTAGGGGCGTAATCGCATAGCCGTTACTACTACCGCCAGGGCTGCCTTCTCCACCTCTGAATATCTTATCTCTGCCCCTTGAATGACCTTGCTCACATATTATATGGGTTGTTGTGTAGAGCCTTCCTCTTTCATCAGGGCTGTACTCAGGGAATGTTCCCATACTGAGAGGTATAAGAGTAAAACATCTCCCTGAGAGGGCTTAGTTAGCTTCGGCAGTTGTTCAAGATGGAGCTTCAGTTCTTCGAAAGCTTTTTGACATTGCTCATCCCATTCGAATCTCGACCCCTTCCTTAATGTTCTGAAGAAGTGGTGGCTCTTCTCTGCTGACCTTGCTATGAATCTGCTAAGAGCTGCGATTCTGCCGTTCAGGGTCTGCAATTCTTTCAGGTTTCGAGGAGGTTGCATGTCGAGGACCGCTTTCACCTTGGCAGGGTTAACCTCTATTCCCCTCTGAGTCACCATGTATCCCAGGAATTTTCCTGACCCTACTCCAAAAGAACATTTAGCTGGATTTAATTTAATACCATTTTCTCTAATTACCTGAAATATCTCCTTCAGGTCGTTAATGTGTTCCTCTGCTTTGACACTCTTAGCTAGCATATCGTCCACATAAATCTCCATGTTCCTCCCTATCTGTCCTCGGAACACCGAGTCTACCATTCTTTGATAGGTGGCTCCTGCATTTATCAGTCCAAAAGGCATACGTACATAATCGAAAGTACCACATGTCGCAATAAAATATACCTTTGGTATATCAAAGGGGTTCAACTGGATTTGATGGTACCCTTGATATGCATCCATCATGCTAAGCAGTTCAAATCCGGACGTGGCATCTACCAATTGATCAATTCTAGGCAGGGGATAGTGATCCTTAGGGCATGCTTTATTCAGATCTCTAAAGTCAATACACATCCTCCATTTGCCGGCTCCCTTAGACACCAGCACTGCATTCGAGAGCCACTCAGGGAACTGCACTCTCTTCACATGCCCTGCACTCAACAGTTTATCAATTTCCTATTTCACGATGAGGTTCTTCTCCTTACCAAAGTTCCTTAACTTCTGCTTCACTGGCCTAGCTTTGGGATCTACGTTAAGGTGGTGCATCGCTATCTCTGGAGGGATACCCGTCATGTCCGTCGCCGTGAAAGCGAAGATATCCGCATTCTCCTGGAGGGTGAGTATCATCCTTTCTTGGAGCTCAGGGTTCATGTGTGTACCTATCCTGGTTGTGAATCCCTCCTTTCCTGGGTAAAGCTCGATGCTCATTAGTTCCTCATCCGCTTTGGCCTTGGGTTGCTCTTGCACTAGCTCACCCACTTTCTGTCTCTTCAATTCAGGGTCTTCACCCTTAAATCTCTCCATCCCTCGGAACACGGCCCTGTCCGCTATCTTGATCGATTCTACGTAACACTTCCTTGCTTGGTATTGGTCCCCACATATCTCTCCTACACCCCCCGAGGCAGGGAATTTCATCTTCATGTGGAAGGTGGAGATCACTGCCTGAAAGATATTCAAGCTTGGTCTTCCCATTACTACATTATACAAAGATGGGACGTCTACTATCAGGAACTCTATTACTTGCACACGTCGGTTAGGAGCGACTCCTAACCCTACTTGTAATAACGCTGAACCAAGGGGTTGAATGGCTCCCCCTGAGAATCCATAAAGGGCGGTCTCCACTGGTTTGAGCTTTATGTTTAATTCCATCTTCTTGAAACACTCCAAGAACATGATATCGGCAGAGCTCCCCGTCATTATGGATTTCTCTGGGTTCCCCAGCGTCTTCTGGTCCAAAATGAATGTCAGGACCTTCTGTCATCTTTCCCACCTCGTGGTGTTCCATATTCCTCTCATTCTTCAGCGACCAAACGCTCTGCTTCCTCTGTCTAAAGGAATCCCCATCAGCGGGGCCTCCCATGATCATATGAATAGTTCCCCTCTTTTGAGGAGGGGGTGGCTGATCCTCGATGTTCTTCCTCTGATCTCTTCTATTGTCCTCTGGCTTCCCCTCAGGGTCCTTCCTCTTTTGCCCCCTAGGACCTTGTCGATCTCTAAAAATAAATTCCTTTAGATGGCCTTCCTGAATCATTCTCTCTATTTCGTCTTTCAGGTGCCAACATTGGTTGGTATCGTGGCCGTAATCATTATGAAATCTGCAAAATATGTCCGACTTGGGATTCTGAGGACCTCTGTTTCTTGAATAGGGGAACTTCATATCAGGATGGTCTCCTGCCACTTCTAAAACTTCAGCTGGCTCTATCCTCAAAGGGGTATATCTCCTCGTCCTTCCCCTTGGGCTCCAGGGCGCAGCTTCTTCTCTTTTTACATTTTCCAACCTCCTCGAGCTTCTGTGTCTCTCTGGACTTGGCCTCCTCAGTGGGATTTCTCTTCTTCGTTCTCCGTTCCCCACTATGGTCCTGGTCTCCGAACGCTTGACCTTCCTTACCTCTTCCAGGGTGAGGTATTTTTCTGCTCTCCTTAATAATTCATCAAAGGTCCGTACCGGCTTCTTGGCTAGAGATGTGAACAGGTCTCCATCTCTTAATCCGTTGGTGAGAGCATTGATTTTGACCTCTGAAGAGGCTGTGGGTACCTCTAGGGCCGCTTGGTTGAATCTTTTCAAGAAAGCTCGTAGGCTCTCGTTCTCCCTTTGTCGCATGTTAAACAAGGTGAGGGTGGCTCTAGGTTGCCTCCTAGCGCTGGCGAATTGGTGCAAGAACAATTCACTGAATTCCGACCATGAGTGAATGGTATTGGGCCCTAGCTGTGTAAACCACTGTTGTGCAGCCTTGGATAGGGTAGTTAGAAATACCCTGCACTTGACGCCCTCTCCATACCGGTGTAGTAGGGCAGCGTTCTCGAATCTCATCAAATGCTCATACGGATCCGTGGTGCCATCATATTCAAAATTTAAGGATTTGAAGTTAGAGGGCAGTTCATCTTGTAAAATGCTAGATGAGAATTGATAGCCAGTGATGTAGGAGGGTTTACTTACATTGTCGGTCAGGTGTCTCTGCATGTCCTTCATCTCTTTTCGTAAGGCCTGTATTTGATCACTGACCGCTCCCTGGTACGTGTCATCCGTGCTTTCTCCTATCCCTGTATCCAGAGTGGTATCACCAGGGATCCTCTCCGTGTTCCTCCGGGGAGGGCAATCGAGAATGCTTCGTTCGGCCTGGGAGGGCACCTTTTCTTCTTGGTTTTGAGGGGGATCCTCATTCCTAGAGGGGACTGGAACGGAATCGATGACGTGTTCCAGGGGGTTTTGCTTCGTACCCTCGTTGATCGGTGGAATAGGTCCAGGAGGACGAAGTCCACGAGAAGTGATTATCCTTTCGACCGATTGCGCAATCATCTCATCCAACTGATCTTGAGAAATAGTCAAGAGTTCTGATCGGGCATTGGGGTTAGGGATATCCTTATTAGCTCCGCTTCCCGAAGCTCCGGAGATACCCGCTACATTCCCCTCTTGGACAAGAGGGATATCTTCCGGTGTAGGATCTGCAGGTTGTTTCCCTGGATTTTTGTTTAAGGGAAAACCTGGGGGAGGTGGAGGTGGAGGGAAAGGAAGAGGAGTGAAATCTCCTTTCTCCTTAGTCTGTTTCGTCAGATCTTGCTCTCCACCCATTTAATAAGGAACTTTTTCTCACGCCTTAGCCTGAAACGTTCCCACAGACGGCGCCAGTTGATGCGTCGAAAAAGAACGCCTTGGGATATCAGTCGTTCCTTTACGAGCACTGCTAATCACGAATTGAATCACTCATTTGTCCTTGGCAATCTTCACGTAAATCTCCTTGAGAATCCTAAAATGCCCTGCAAAAGCACGCCGGAGGGGGGCTCCGGCGCGGAAGCTCCGACGCTCAAGTTAGAATCCTTCTTAGGAGAATCAAAGAGGAATTTCCCTGTGAATCTAGGGAAATTCCGGCGAATAATCTGATCTTCTTTCTTAATTCAGTTTATATTTCATGAAAAGTATGTATATTCTGTAAAAAACGTAAATGACAATGTAAAAGTAATCTGCTTATATACCTGGCCCCCTCTCTCGGGAGAGGGGGAGACTCTTTCCCGTATATTTGCTCGCACTTCCCTATAAATTCGGCCCCAAATCCCTGAAGACCTGATCCATACCCCTAAAGACTTGGTTCCTCAACGTATGGCCCCTATTTTCATGGATTGACTCCTTCTTTTGACTTAGTTAGGAAAGAATGGACCATACTACGCGTTCCCCTTTTGGGCCAGACCTTCGGACCTCAAGGCCACTAATCCTCTCATATGGGCTAAAAAGCCCAATTACTCTCATTTCCCTCTTGAGGCCCAGGGGTGTACAAATCCAGTCTTTAAGCCCATTAACCTAATTAAGACTACTATAATTTATCCCGTTGCCACATGTCGATATTTCCAGGAACGACATATTTTATCCGCATCAACAAGGAACTCATAAAAAAAACGTGTATACTTGTTGTAGAAAATCATTGGTGGACAAGCTTTCCATTTCATATATACTTATAATAATGATAATGATTTTTACGGACGCAACTCCAATTTAAGCACTTTATTCACGCAACTGGGACAAATCGTAGTTAATTATGGTGGGAGAAAGAAAATTTCGTGTTCCTGATCACATATATAATTACGAATTATTCACGTCATTAGTTTCGTGTAGAGATTGATTAATTGTCTTCTTTATGTATTATATATGCATGCGATGTTAATTTAATCTTGAAAAGTCCCCATCAGCGGCGGAAGGAGGACTTAATTGGGTTCACTTACGGGGCAACATATACAAAAAAACACTTACCTACCTATGTTCGATATGAAAATTTAGATATATAATTATATTTGGGCCAAGTTTATCAAAATTCAATGCGTATAATTGGATTGATCATAAGCTAACCTGATTTTCAAGTCAATGCATATAAATGGGTTGATCATAAATAATTAACATGATATTGCCGGATCAGTGTGAATAATAATTAAATAAACACGGGCTCCAAAAATTAAAAAAAAAATGATAAAGTGTAATTTGGAAGATAGTAAGGTTATGTTTGATACTTTAGATTAAATTCATATTAAATTCATCTCAATTTTATAATTTATTTAATAACTTAAAGGGTTGGTCTCAAATAAATTCGAGTCCTTATAAGGACTCGAGTTGACCGATCAACTTTTTTTTTTTTTTTAAACGTGTATGTTGAAAAGTGCAACACAATATTAATGAAAAGTGTAACACAAATTTTTTATTAAAAAGTGTAAGTCACTATAATTGAAAAGTGCAACACAGTTTTTAATGAAAAGTGTAAGTCATTATAACTAAAAAGTGCAACACAATTTTACTGAAAATTGCAACACAATATTATTAAAAAGTACAAGTTAGTATAAGTGAAAAGTGTAACAAAATATTTAATGAAAAGTATAAGTTATTATTACTGAAAAGTACAACTCAATATAACTAAAATGTACAATATAACATTATCAAAAAATGTATATTAATATAACTAAAAATATTATTGAAAAGTGTAAGTCATTAAAATTAAAAAATGCAACATCAAAAAAAATATACTACCTCCGTCCCTGAAAAGTTTTCATAGTTACTTTCACGATATATACGTATTTACCCTTTATACAATATCTTTTGTGGTCCATCATACACTCAATCAAAACTACGTTATTTACTTTATATATAAAAGTTTACAAAATTACCTTCAAAGCTCTAATTATTATATTTTTTTCTTAAACTTCATTCCATCAAATGAAAGTTTTTCAGGGACGGATGGAGTATTAACAAAAAAAAATTATAAAAAAAAAAAAAGTTAAAAAGTCAACGGTCAATGGTTAACCAGTATCTTATATAGACTTGATCTACACACTACAAGAAAAGAGGTTTTTAGCATCGAATTTTTGTAGTGACACCAGACCCCAACTCTAACTTAGATTAAGGATAGATTATACTTTAAAATTTAAAAAGTTTAGATATCATCATAATCTAGTTTAATTAGTCTTTGCTATCAAGCACGTAACAATAAAATATTGTAAAACTGGGCGTCCCCATCTACATGCTAGTTCCGCCATTGTCAGCATCTATAAATAGGAAGGTGTTTAGCTCCCAACTTTATCATTAATCAAGATGGAACGTCCTCCTAATATTGCATTCTTAATATTTTTAGCAAGCTTTTTAATCGTGGGGGCTTCCTCCAATCTCTACAATGATTTTCACGAATGTCTTATAGATCAATTTCGACGCTCAAATTCAGCAACAGATGTTATCTACACCCCTCAAAATTCAACATACACAACTCTATTACAAACACACAATCTACGTCCCCAATCCACCTCCCTGGAGAGGCCGGATCTCATCGTGACACCGTATCACAAATCCGAGGTTCTTGCAGCAATTTATTGCTCCAAAAAACTCGGAGTGTAGATAAGAGTTCTTAGTGGCGGCCACGACTACGAAGGTCTTTCTTACACTTCCGAAATACCCTTCGTGATGGTCAACATGAGAAACTTCCGAACAGTCACCGTAGACGCCGAGGAGAAAACTGCATGGGTTCAAGTTGGTGCCACATTAGGCCAACTTTACCACACAATTGCAGAGGCAAGCAAGAATCTTGCTTTTCCGGCTGGTGTTTGCCCAACCATCGGCATCGGCGGCCACTTCAGCGGCGGAGGGTACGACATGATTTCACGTAAACATGCAATCGCCGCCGACCACATCATCGATGCAAAACTAATTAACGCGGATGGCACAGTCATGGACAGAGGAAGCATGGGAGAGGATCTGTTTTGGGCTATACGAGGAGGCGGCGGTACTAGTTTCGGAATTGTTGTTGAATTTAAGGTGTCCTTGGTAACCGTCCCGGAAACGGTTACGGTTTTCAACGTCACTAGAACGACGGAGGTGACGCAGCTGGTGCACAAGTGGCAGTACATTGCCGATAAGGCTGACGAGAAGCTTCTACTCAGGCTTTTCCTAGCGCCCTTTAGGTCTCCGTCGACAGGAAACCTAACGATCGCAGCGTCTTTCACGACGCTGTACCTCAATAGTGGTATCAGAGCCTAGGTCGAACTAGGCTCGAACCATGGAGGGCATTGGTAGTAGCTCGATGATTAAACAGACTACAGAAAATTATTCAATATGGAAGCCCATGATGGAGGATTTACTTTACTGTAAAGATTTGTATGATCCTGTTGAAGAAAAAGATGCTAAGCCCGAAAGTATGGAAGCCAAAGAATGGGAGAAGCTTAGTAGAAAAACAATTGGTACAATCAGACAGTGGGTAGATATCAGTGTTTTTCCCCATGTGGCAAAGGAGACAGATCCATGTGATTTGTGGAAAAATTTGCAAGAATTGTATGAGAGGAAGAATGCGCAGAACAAGGCCTTTGTTATCAAAAAGTTAGTGAACTTGAAGTACAAAGATGGGAGTTCTGTAGTAGAGCACTTGAATGTTTTTCAAGACTTGATAAATCAGTTTTCTACCATGAATATTGCATTCGATGATGAGGTGCAGACCTTATTCTTGTTGAGCTATCTACTTGATAACTTTGAGACTATGGTGGTGACGCTCAGTAATACAGCTCCGAATGGAAAGTTGACATTGAACATGGTTAAAGAAAGTATGTTCAATGAAGAGACTCGAAGAAAGGAATCTGGGCTAGCTCTTCGCAAGCACTTGTCACCGAGAATAGAGGTAGAAGCAAGAGCGCTCTTAGGTGTTTATTTTTATATATTTGGTTGTTTGTTTTTTTAAAGTGTAGTGATATTGTTATTATATAAATGAAGGAAAATATAAAATTATTATATACGCTTGCGCAATTTAGGTGTATATGTATAGCCTATATTATCACTACTAATATTATATGACAGTTAAAAAGCGTCACTAAATTTGGTAGTTAAATTGGTTATCAACTTTTTTGTGATGCGAGAAAGCGTCAATAAAAAATGTCGTGATACCGGTTAGCGTCACTACATAGTGTTACTATGACGCATAAAAGCGCACCAAACAAGGTGGTTAAGTTAGTTAGAATTTTTTCGTGGCGGGAGAAAGCATAACTAAAGCACACCATCATGATATTCCTTATCTCTTTGTTTTTTATCTTCAGCAGACTCTTGAAAAAGCTCTTAAGCTAAGGAGTGAACACTTCGTTCAAGGATGGTAGTTAAGGAATTGACTGAAGTTCATCCAATCTTTGGAAATATAGTCTAGTATGAGAAGAATAATTCGAATCTGGGATTTTCCCTACTCTCTTCCTTCTTAGCGTCACCATAGCAAAGGTGTCACTAAAGGCTTCTTGTAGTGACCCTTTTGAGCGTCTCCAAAGCCCTTTTTTGTAGTAGTGAGCAGAGGACCTAAAGGTCGTGGTAAATCAAGAGACAACATGTCTAAGTCCAAGGAAAGATTCAAGTGTTACCATTGTGGTGGATCCAACCACATGAAGAGGAATTGCAGAATTTGGAAGCAAGAGCAAAGGGAAGAGAATCAGAAGAAGTCAGAAGATAAAAATACAGCAGCCATTATCACTCACTCCGATGATGATCAGAATGTAGTTTGTGTTAATGATGAGTGTCTCCATGTGGAGAATCCCGACATTGAGTGGATAGTTGATTCGGGTGCTTCTCATCATTGTGCTCCGAAGAGGGAGTTGTGTGCAAACTACAAAGTTGGAGATTATGGTCACTTATTCATGGGAAACAAGAGTGTTGCACCGGTTATCGGTATTGGAGATATGGTTGTTGAGACTGATTTGGGATTCACACTAACACTGAAAGATGTGAGACATATTCCACAGTTGCGCCATAATTTAATTGCCGTTAATGTTCTTGATAGAGAGGGATACGAGCAAAAATTCACAAATGGTAATTAGAAGCTTGTGAAGGGTTCCTTGTTGGTTGGCAAAGGAAATTTTTATTGTACACTGTACCGGACGAAGCTCAAAATGGCTCGAGACCAATTATTTGCAGCCGAGGATGAATATTCACCAAATTTGTGGCACAACAAGCTGGGACACATGAGTGAGAAAGCATTGCACATCCTAGCCAAAGAGTCTATGATTCCTACCGCTCAAAGTAAGTCACTCCACCCTTGTGATTATTGTTTATTAGGCAAACAAAATAGAATTTCTTTTCGTTCACATTCTAATCGAAAAGATGTTGTATTGGAGCTAATACATTTTGATGTTTGTGGTCCCTTCGAGGTGGAGTCGTTGGGTGGAAATAAATATTTCCTCACTTTCATTGATGATGCTTCAAGGAAGACTTGGGTGTACTTCTTGAAGAACAAGAGTGAAGTATTTCAGAAATTTTAGTGGTTCCACAGTATGGTTGAGAGACAGACAGGAAAGTTGCTGAAATGTCTACGAACTGACAATGGTGGCGAGTACACTTCTAGAGAATTCAAGGCATATTGTGCTTAGCGTGGGATTAGACATGAAAGAACTGTTCCTGGCACTCCTCAACATAATGGTGTGGCAGAGAGGATGAATAGAACCATTATGGAGAAAGTGAGATGTATGCTAAGGATGGCCAAGCTACCCAAGTCATTCTGGGGTGAAGCTGTGTTGACTGCTTGTTATTTGATCAATCGATCTCCATCGGGTCCTTTGTGCACGTGCCGAAGGAGCATAGAAGCAAGTTAGATAGCAAATCTACACCTTGCATATTTTTTGGATATGGAGATGAAGAGTATGGATACAGATTATGGGATCTAGAGAAGAAGGCGATTGTGAGGAGTAGAGATGTCATCTTCCATGAAAATGAGACGATGGAAGATTTGAAGAAGGGGGAGACCTCCACTCCGATGCCTACTGGTGTTGCTGATCTAACACCACATGGGACTCCTACCATTGATGCTGAAAATGGTGGAGAAGAAGTTGAGAATGAAGATGAAGTTGGGATGGAAAATGATGACCCAACTGCACTTGACCCTGATCTAGTTGTCTAAGAAGTAAGAGATGTTAAGCAGGAGATTCAACATGCACCACCAGAAAATGCAGAACATGGTGGAAGACCAGTGAGAAATAAAAGGCCAACTACATTGTATCCGAGTTCAGATTGGGTGTTGATTACGGATGAGGGGGAGCCAGAGAACTTTGAGGAGGTATATTCCCTCAAAGACAAAGATCAGTGGCTTGAGGCGATGCAAGAAGAGATGGATTCTTTACACAAGAATCATACCTTTGATTTGGTTGAGTTGCCTAAGGGTAAGAGAGTTTTGAAGAACAAGTGGGTATTCAAGCTAAAGAAAGATGGTGATAAGGTAGTCAAACACAAGGCACGATTGGTCGTCAAGGGATTTACTCAGAAGAAGGGAGTTAACTTTGATGAGATATTCTCACCGGTAGTGAAGATGAGTTCTATTCGCATTGTGTTGGGATTAGAAGCTAGCTTGAACCTGGAGATTGAGCAGCTTAATGTTAGAACAACATTCTTGCATGGAGAGTTAGTGGAGAACATATACATGAATCAACCACAAGGTTTTGAGGTTAAGGGAAAGGAACACTTGGTCTACAAATTGAGGAAGAGCTTGTATGGCTTGAAGCAAGCTTCACGACAGTGGTACATGAAGTTTGATTCTTTTATGGCTAGCCAAAGTTATAAAAGAACGGAGGCGGATCATTGTGTTTATGTCAAACACTTCCCTGATGGTAACTTCATTATTTTGTTGCTTTATGTTGATGATATGTTGATTGTAGGAAAGGATATTGTGTCGATTAGCAAGTTGAAGGGGGAGCTGTCCAAATCCTTTGATATGAAGGATTTAGGCTCAGCAAAACAGATTTTGGGCATGGAGATTATTCGTGACAGAAAGGCTGGAAAATTGTGGTTGTCACAAGAAAAGTACATTGAGAAAGTACTTGAGAGGTTCAACATGAAACATGCTAAGCCTGTGTCCACGCGCGCCACTTGCTAACCATTTCAAGTTGAGAAAGAAGTCTTGTCCCACGACTCGAGAGCAAAGAGAAGAGATGGCAACAATTCCTTATTCCTCTGCAGTTGGTTCTTTGATGTACGCCATGGTGTGTACACGATCGGATGTTGCTCAAGCTGTTAGCTTGGTGAGCAGATTTCATTCCAATCCAGGAAAAGATCATTGGGAGGCTGTAAAGTGGATATTCAAATACTCGAGAGGAACTTCAAAATCATGCTTGAGTTTTGGAAGTTCGAAGCCGATTCTCATTGGATACACAGATTCAGACATGGCAAGTGATCTCAATGGGAGGAAATCCACTTCAGGCTACTTGTTTACATTCACCACTGAGGCAGAGTACATTGCAGCGAACGAAGCGGGAAAAGAGATGATGTGGATGAAGAGATTTCTCCAGGAATTGAGTTTGAAGCAAGAGGAGTACATGGTTTTTTGTGATAGTCAAAGTGATATTGACTTGAGCAAAAATTCCATGTATCATGCTCGAACGAAGCATGTTGATGTGAGGTACCATTGGATTAGAATGATATTGGAGAAACAACTTATGAAGCTCGAGAAAATTCACACCGAAAAAAATCCTGCGGATATGATGACTAAGGTGGTTACTCGTGAGAAGCATGATTTGTGCGCCGGATTAGTCAGCATTAGCTTGAGGTAGATGTGACGTATATGGCCAACTATATTGGGAGGGGGAGATTGTTGGGCTTGCCCAATAATAGTTGGGCCAAGAATTAAAGAAGCCCACAAAACATAATAATAATTATTATGTTTTGGCCCATTTTGGATATGTTTGTTAGAGAGCAGCATCCGTGCCTTTTGATTACAGTAGCCAAGAAAAAGAAACAGAGGAGAAAGGGAGAGAAAGAAAAAGAGAGAGGGAGAAGAAGGGGTTGTCTTTTGGGGACTCGTTTCTTCACCGTTTTGTCTCAAATTTCGAGGGGGGGGGGGGTTCGTGGTGACGTGTGCTCTTCATCTTGGTTGGAGTAGATTCTCACAAATCGTCTCCAAGAGGTACAAAGAGAAATTGATGATTCCATTCTCATTGTACTATTTTAGTTTGCTCTCTTCCTATATTTGTTGTGTGTTCCAAGAATAGTATTCTTGATGATAGTTTGGTGTTATTGGTGTTGATTCCTCTATTTGTAATAGAGAAGGAAACTTTGTAATTCCCATTTGATATCCCGTGGTTTTTACCCTCTTGTGAAGGGGTTTTCCACGTAAAAATTCTTGGTGTTATTGCGTATTTATTTTCTGTAGTTAATTTGCATATTTGGTCCGTTGTCTATTGAGCTTTTGTGGAAGTGATTGTTGTTTTTGTGCATTCCGCTGCGCCGAGCAACCGACTCTGATTTTGGCACCTTCCACAATACCCAGTTCCTCCATAAATTCTCGAACACTTTTTCTTTTATTTGCTCTTCACTTTCTCTTTCCTTTGCTTTAATTCTCCTTTCGTAAGCTAGTTTGGTGGAATAAATTCCATTTGTCGAATATTTCCATCTCCATGCATCTATTTTTTGTCGCTCGAGTTTTTTCTTGTCAATGCAAACAAGTAGCACGTTAAATAAAAAAAGTTCCCTACTCGACAACCCTCTTCTCCATTGCCACTTCCATTTCCATTCGACTCCCTCCTCCCACTTCCCCATCTCCTTTACTAACTTGTATTTCTGTATGCTAAGGTTATACAGCTTCTTAAATCTATCCTTTAACCTAACATCTCCCACCCATAGTTCATGCCAAAATAGAATATTTTACCCATTTCCAATTTCCACTTCAAACTCTTCACTTATGTTGGGATATGAATCCTGATACAAGTCCTAAATTGATGTTGAAGAAAGTTTTGATGGATCAGAATAATTCTCTTGTGGAAAGTTCGAAAGAATTGATTATTGGTGAAGTTAATCAAATGGATGCCACCTTCAGACAAGAGATGTTTACTCAATTGGAAGATTTTCTGCAAAGGCAGATTGATTATTCTGAGAAATGTTCTATAGATTTCGCGAAGGTCTTAGCTGAAGAATCAAAGAAAATGGAGCGAATCTACAGAGTGAAGATTGAGATTGCAGATGAGTAGAGAATAGAAGCTCAAGATCAATTAGTTCAAGCGAGAGCACTGTTAACAGCTGTAGGTCCCTAGTCGAGTTATATAATATTGAGTAAGCTAGTGAAAATGTCTAGAGAGGGGTGAATAGACTTTTCAAAAATCTTTCAATATATCAGAATACGAATGCGGAATATCAGAATTAACAATGAGCCCAATCAAGTTTATACTCAACTAAATTCGCGAACTCTGTATGAACACTCTACTAGTCTTGTTCAGATATGTAATTCAATCAATTAAGCAGTTAATCAATCAAACACAAATAAAACAGTAAAGTAAATCGAACACGAGATTTATAGTGGTTCGACAACTTGTCTACGTCCACTCTCACAAACCCAGTTGTGATATTCTTATTAACTCGTCCAATGGAGTAATGTGTGTTCTTGTAGTTTTAAGTCCCAAGAAATAAGACTTAGATCTTCTCGAATATACCACCAGATATATCTTCGATCTTACTAGTGATTTACAAGTATCTAGCAACTTGAAACAAACAAACAAAAATAAAACTTCTCTGTCTTCAATAGTAGCCTTCTGGATTTCTTCAGTAGTCTTCTGGCTTCTTTCTGAATCTTCAACTCTGAGAGTAATTCGCTTGAGTACGTCTTTAATTTGCTTCAGTATGTCGAGTTTCAGTAGTCTTGAATCGATCAATACACCAAGGTATTTATAGACTTTTGATTTCAAGAACTTTCTGTTGTGTAACCAACTTTTCTTGAAAACTAACTCATAACTGCTTATCCTTATCCATCCACGCATTTATGTAGTTAATTAGTTATTTCCAACTAACTCTTTAATCTTTATCTTCACACGCACTTTTGTAACTAACTTCTTCATTCTTCCTTCTTGTTGACTTGTCTTGTTGAAGCGCACCTGTCTTGTTTCAACACTTAGACAATTTTTTAGTCTTCTTATTACTCTTCTTGTCTTGCGCAGGTCTTCTTTCATAGGCTTCAATATAGAACTAATCTAGTCCTATCAACTAATCTAACAATTACATTAAGCTTTATAAAAATAGCTTAGTCAACTTAAGATCTATACATTGAATATAAACGAATACATACAAAAAATCATGAGCTTCTATACAATTCGAATATCTCAGTAAACAACCTAACAAATATACAAAGTACTTATAATACGTACTTGTCTTTTAAACAATTAAACTTTTCTTTTTGAAACAATACTTGTCTTGTGAACTCTACTGATCTGCTCAAGACGACTTCCATAACTAGACTAGATCAGTCAACACTTAGAAAATATTCAAGTCTACTTTTGGCTTATCAAAACTTCATCTTATCTTTTCATCATTTAGGACTTGTCTTAGGATTCATATCCCAACAACAGCGATGACTGAAGAGAACAGAATGCTGAACTTGACTGTAACTCACTTCAAGAATGAGTTAACTTTTTGTTCTAAGAAGTTAGAATATACAGCTGATCGTCTTGAAAAGCTGAGTCAAGATAAGAGTCATCAGAAGCAGATTGATAGAGCTACTGATCTTATGAAGCAAGCGATACAAGAAGAGATGACTCGTTTCACTTCTCTTTTCACTCTTAAGGCAAGTGATGAAGCCAAAAAGGGGGAAGAGATTGAAGTTGTGAAAGTTGTTGCTACTGCGACTGATATTGTTGTTCAAGAGACTAGTAGACCTAGAAGAAGAGGCAGACTAGTAAAGAAGGCAGAGTTGGAACAGATCAGTTCAGAAGAGCATAAGAGGCTAGCAAAAGGCAAGTCTATTCAAACTGAAGAAGTTTCAGAACTGAAAGTGAAAGAGTCTATAGGTCAGATTATTACTAATCTAGATGAGACTGAAATTCTGAAAAAGCAGAAGCTTGAAGATGATCGTTATACTAACAAGAAGGTGTTAGGAAAACACATTAAAAGACTTCAAGAGTTGAAAGAAGATCCAGATGTGATTGAAGATGCCCAAATTGACAGATTCATTGATAATGAGCATAGAGATGCTTGGAAGGTTGTCAAGTTGAAGTGGGAAGTAGATCACTGGATTATCAAAAAGTTTGGTGATGCAGAAAGCAAAGAAGAGTTGTTCAGTCTATTTGATAAATTCATGGAAGCTGAAGATAACAACTTATGGAATTTGATTATGAGAATTGCTACTGCTGTTGGATACAACATTCTTATTCCAGATTTTCCTAAGTGGGAGACGCCTATGTTAGGATCTGGTAAGCGTGTTGATTTCAACAAGATTAAGAAGTTTGAAGAAGATTTGCTGGAGAAGGAGAAGATCGACAATGAAGATCACATTTCTGATATACACCGACGTGTATTGGAAGCATTTCAGACTCCGAATCCAGATGCTGACACTCCAAGTGGTGGAAGCATGGAATGAAGACATTGTAAGTACTTTACTTATTTCTTATATTTTGAAGTATTTGTAATCTACTTATCTACTGAAAATGAATGAAAATATAACACATTTTGAGAAGATAACTACTTAACTAGTCTACTGACTTAAAATAATTCAAGTAGTTTTGGCTTCATCAAAAAGGGGGAAATTGTTGGGATATGAATCCTGATACAAGTCCTAAATTGATGTTGAAGTAGTTTTGATAAGCCAAAAAGAAGACTTGAATATATTTCTAAGTATTGACTGATCTAGTTATGGAAGTCGTCTTATGAACAAGTTCAGTAGAAAACAAAATGAAAGAAAGAAAAGACAAGTACGTTTTATAAGTACTGTGTTAAGTCTTATATAGGTTTTATGATGAACGAATAATCATTGTATCGAAGCTCATAGTTTATAATTGATGTATAGTTTTAAGGAGACTAAGCTGGATTTATAAAGTTTAAAGTAATGTAATAGTCTTGTTAAGATTAGATTGATATGACTATATTAGTTCTATATATGAAGGAAGTCTACTGCTGGAAGAAGACTGCTGCAAGACAAGACAAGTGCTGTGAAGACTGAAGATTTGTCTAAGTATTGAAGACTAGACAAGACAACTTATATTATCTCTCTCCCCTCTCTCGTATATTCCCAGCAGGTCACGCCACCATCCAGAAATCTTATTTCCCTGCTCATTCCCTCTCCCTCTCTGCCCCCTTAACCCCCCCCCCCCCCCCACTTCGATTTGAGAACTTACACCTACAACATATCTCCCTCATCTAAAAATCTCCATATATATCCACTTTCCTATCAAGGCAATATTGAAAAACTCTAAGTCCCTAACCCCCAACCCTCTCTCCTTTTTACTTTTGCACACCTCTTCCCAGCTCACCCATGAGATTTTGGCTTTGTTCTCGTTCCCGCCCTACAGAAAAATACGTTGCATCTTTTTAATCTCATTAAGAGATTTTTTTGGTAGTTTGAAAAAGGATAGACAATAGATTGGCATGGCGGACAAAACGGACTGGATTAGAGTCGCCCTTCCCCCATGGAAATGTGTTTGGAACTCCAAGACTCGAGCTTTTGCTTGATTTTTTGTATCAGCCCCCTCCACGACCCGTGTAGTTTATGATTGCAGCCCATCCAATTTGATCCCAAGGCACGTGAAGGGTACCGTTGCAGCCGAGCATCCCAGTTCCGCTACCCATTGGTGGATTGCAGCTTCATCTATGTGCACCCCCGAGATGGAGCATTTATTGAAGTTCACTTTCAGTCCCGATAGGAGCTCAAAGTTTCTCAACAGTGCCTTAATCACCTTAACGTTTTGTTGTTCCCCTGTGCATAAAAAAACTGTGTCGTCTGCATATTGTAGGTGAGATACCCTTTGCTGCCCTTGATCGATTGATGCCCCTTTAAGTAGATTCAGTTCCTCAGCCTTATTGATCATCATGTTGAGCCCTTCTGCATATTGATCAACAGAATTGGAGATAAGGGATCACCTTGTCTCAATCCCCTCTTCAATTGGAACTCCCCCGACGGGCTCCCATTTACTAGAACCGAGGTTGTTGCTGTCGAGACACATTCCTTTATCCAACCCCTCCATTTCTCGTTGAAGTTTAGCCCTTCCAACATTTCATCTAGGAACTCCCAGGACACCGAGTCATGCGCTTTTGCAAAGTCAACTTTGAAGAATAATATCGGAATCTTGCATCTCCTAGCCTCCTCTATTGCCTCATTCAATATAAGGATGCCGTCCATGATTTGTCTGCCCCCGATGAAGGTCGATTGATTATCTGAGATTACCTCCTCTATCACCTCTAATCTAGGAAGAAATTAAACCCCACTACAAAAAATGCATGTTTTCCCGATGGAAAGTTAAGGATGGAATCGATTTTGTCAGCCTTACCGACGGAATTCCGACAGAACCTCGGAATCTGCAAAGTCAACTGACTTCCCGACGGATTTCAACTTCTGTCGGTAGTTTCCGACGGAAATCCCAACAGAACCTAGGTTGAAGGTTAAACGGTGTCGTTTTCGACCCGATTGCCAACGGATTATTCCGTCGTGAGTTCAAATTTCGATTCCAGATGGAAATTTTCGTCGGTAGTTGACCCGGTTTAATTGCACCGCCTTGTAAGCACCTAAAAAGACGCGTACCATAAATATAAACGCGCATTACCGACGAAAATTTCCATCGGTAATCCAATTTTTTTATATAATATGCCGAGAGGCAGATTGTTTTGAAAGAAAAAAAAATTAGTTTCGTCTCATGAATTCGAAGGCGAAGAGTCCCTGGCGAGTTGATTTACGGTCTGGTCAAACAAGTTAATTAATATTTATCATTTAGTTACAAATTATAAATTAATCACAACTAAAAAGTGTGAAAACAAATTAATTTTGTGAATTTTAAAAAAAATAGTAAATATGGATATTTTAGAATTTTAATAAAACTTTCAAAAATTACATTTAAAATATATATATTACAAAAATTAAATTTCCAATAAAGATAAATAAAAAATTTAGTTATTAATGTATGTGAAAGAAATTAATTTTGTGAATTTTTTTTTTTAAATGGGTCAAAAATGAGTACATATACAATTAGTATTACAACTATAAAAAAAGTGGTAGGCGGCCCTCGCTAGGCGCCCACATACCCGGGTTCGAGTCCCATCTAGGCCGAAAATATATTGGCCAATAATACACAGCCCACAGGCGCGAGTTAAATTGTGAAATTATTTCCGTCAGAAATACCGACGGAGTTTCCGACGGAAAAATATTTCAGAAAAAAAAATTTGGAAATGAAATTCTGTCTGCAATTCTGTCGGTATTACCGACGGAAATAATTTAATTTTTAATTATTTTTTCTGTATAATACCGACGGAATCACCGACGAAAATTTGCCCCGGTTCGTAAACGGGTAGTGGATATTCCCGACGGACACATTTTCATCGGAACTACCGAATGTTTTATCCGTCGGTAATAATTACCGATGAGGTTTCCTCCGACCAAATTTTTCGGTCGGTATTTCCGTCGGCAAGCATGGTTTTCGACCAAAAATCCGTCGGTATTTCCGTCGGTAAACAACCCCTTTTTTGTAGGAATCGCGACCAAAAATCCGTCGGCCCCTCAATCAATTATTTCATATTTCGATTATGCCTCTCCTGTGAATCGCGAATTTCGTCCATTCCCGTGGCTAATTCTAGTGATTTACATTAAGCGAGGGTCGAGACTTATAATATTCTCTTCCTTTCACTAAGCCCGTCTTTTCAATACCATGTTCGTGTCATTTAGTATGCTAACACAGATTTTCGGTCGTTTTCCCAACAAAATTCAATTTTTTTGCTGAAAATGATCAACATTGGGACAAAAATGACCAAAAGTAAGAGAGTAAAATTTTACAGAACAACTTATGGACATAGGTAAAGTTATAGAACCATTTTTTCTGTACAACACTTAAGTCAGAATCTCTAAGGATATCTTTTATTGGAACTCACACAAATGAATTTAGGACTTTACGATCTCCATCTCATTCAAGTTAGAGATTTAAAATCTTGGATTTCACGACTCTTCATACATAAAATTATCTATAAACGTATTACTCATTTCGTTCACGTATAGTGTGTTTGTTTCGTTTAGCACATGTTTTTAAGGAATATTGTTTGTTTATGAATAAAGTAGATAAAATAGAGAAGAAAATAGATAAAGTGTAGAGGAGATAAAATAAGTGTGGTGGGTGTATTTTCCAAAAAAGTAAACAAACACACATTATGTAGACAACCCAAAAAATGTAAACAAACACACTTTATGTGTATATAGAGAGTATTACTTTTCTCACCCTAGATTAGAGGCAGTTCAAATGAGAGTTGTGGAAACCTTCGACGTTAATAGAAATTAATAATTTAATATACAATAATTAATTTCCCACCAGTCACTTTACAAGTTTGAACTTTTAGATGAGACAAAAAAAATAGATTGAGTTCTACCCGGCTAAATGCACCTTCCCAGGCCTTTTTTCTCTTTAATTTCCGAGGTGACTTTAGTGGTTTAGGGGACAATTAGCCCTGGCCCAAGTGACTTCAGTGGTTTGTTATTTTTGTGGCCCATTAGTTTTATAGGCAAGTTGCTCTATAGTTTTGGCCCTTTTCCTTGTTCCACCTAGGCTTTAGCTAGGTTACGGGTCTGACTATTTACACCTCCATTTACGATTAATGCATTTAATGTTGACCAAATACACTCTCATCGACAAATTCAATCATTTAATGTCGACCAAAATTCGACCATTTAATGTCAACCAAATACACTCTCATCGATAAATTCTTGTCGACGAGGGTCTATTTAGTCGACATTAAATGGTCGAAAATATAAAAAAAAGGTTTCTGCTGTTTTTTTTGTAGAAAACCCTAACAAAAAAAAAAACGACGGAATAGGGAGGAAGAGGGAGACCGGATGCACAAACTTGAGCTCGGGCGACGCCAGTGGGTGGGGGAGGGGGCGGCCGACAGGGGAGAGATAAACAAAAACAAAAACAAAAAGAAAATAAAAAAGGGAGAAAGAGGGGGGGCCGAGACAACGAGTGGTTGGTGAGGGGTGGGGGTGACGGGAAAATCGGAGAAAAAAATGGGAAGAAAAAAAAATGAGAGAAGGAGGAGGGAGGGAAGAGAGAAGAGATTAGGAGGGGGCGGCGGTCTGATTCAGTTGTAGATTGCACAAGATTTCATGTGTTTTAGTGATAAACATTGATTGTTTTGCATACATTTTCACAATAATATGCTTAAAACGATTGAGAAAGGTGTTTGAGTTCATTTTGTAGGAAGACGTAGTGAATTGGGCGTTAAATCGCAAGAAACGAGTGATCACTCATCATTAGCACTCACATCAGGTGAAAGACGATGAAGAGAGTGTTGATATGCAAGAAAAATCGAGCCAATCGGAGGTCGGAGTTGGAAAATATGCACAAAACAAACTTAAGGGTGAACCTCGGCCGAGTGTGCAGTCTCGGCCGAGCAAAATGATCAGAGAATGAAAATTGAAGGCCACAATCGAGCATGCAGTCTCGGCCGAGCAAAAACATTGGCCTGAAACTAGAACAACCAGGCTACGGCCGAGTCACCCTAATTTCCCATTTATCCGGGTTTTTGCCCATTTTCTCCATTTTCGAGGGGCCAAAGTGCAAATTTCTTCCAAGACTTTCTTACTAACTACTCCCTCTGTCCCGAAAGTGTTTGCACCATAAAGTGGGCACACTTATTAAGAAAAAAGTGTAATGAGTAGAGTGTTGAGGGGTAATTTTGTAAAGTTAAATGAATAAAGTAAAAAGGTGATTGGAAATAAAGTAAAAGTAATGGCATTTTGTGTAAATAAGTGAATATTGTGAGGGTGAAGTTTATGAATGAGTTTCCTTTTTAGGGTGTGCAAACAATTGTGGGACGGACGAATAAGGAAAGTGTGCAAACAATTGTGGGACGGAGGGAGTATAAATAGAGCCAAATTGAGTTTTAGAAGGGAGTCTTACAAGCTTTTCTCACACACATTCACATAGTTGTAGGTGTTCTTCACATTTTAGTTTAATTTTTTCATTAGATTAGATATAATAGTGGTTTTTGCTTCAAATCAAGTTACAATTATCGTCGGGCATTGTCTATTACATTGTTTTGTAACTACAATTCCATGATCAAGGTGATATTACTTTTATTTTCATTTCAATTTGGTAATTTCTTAAATTCTCCAATCTATTGCTATTTTGCTATGAGTTTGATGCTTATTCTTGTTGTAGCCATGAGATTATCTTCTAAAACCATGGGCTAAGTTTTCATTGCCTTGGGTGTGGATGTTTTGATGGGTGTTTAGTGTAATTATAGATTAATTGCATGATTAACTTAGATTAATTTTAGGTGTTTATGTTTCTAGTGTTGTGATTTTCATGATTCAATTGATTAATTCACCCTATTAGCTAGCATTGTTGGTTGTGTTGATTACAACGAGGGTTGGGTTGCATGATTAAAAGTGTGGGTGTGAGCTTGGATTGGTTGATTCAAATTTAAATAGTAATTGGCTTAACCGAGAGAGGGTTGATTGCTTAGATCGACAACACTAAACACTAATCGAATAGAGGTCGTCTAGGAGATTGGTGAGAGGGCGTCTCATAAGCATTAGTAACCGTGTTGAGAGTGCTTATGAGACACTATCTTAGGAGTTTATGGTATTTAATTAGATCCTATAATTGCTAATCAGTGCACGTATTCACTTATGCCTTTCGAGGGGGTCACTACAAAAAAGACTGTTTTTAGTTAGAGTAAAAACAGTGGCTAAAAGTTGAATTACTGTCATTAATGACTTTTAGTGACGGGAAATTGACTCTTATGGCCTCTAATTACTGCTTCTCTAGTTAAATGTCAATAGTGACGGGATAGGGTCCCCTCACTAATCTTATATAATAAAAGGAGGATAGGGCTCTCCTGCTTCCGCCACGTGTACATTTGAGAGTCCTCCTCCTTCTGCCACGTGTCTGCCCTGTCATATGTTTCTATTGACGATGTGGCTTAGCGTTATACACAGTTGGATATTTGTCATCCCAAAAAAAATCATGTCCGATTCTTTATCTTCTGTTGATTAAAATTCTCATATTCTCATATCAAGGAGAAGAAACTCAAATCCAGTGTGAATCATCCTCCACCACATTCCAATTCAACGCCGTTGAGCGGATCATTTTGAATGATACCGATTCGTCTTCGTTTTTCGATGACTACTGTTGACCAGATGATTCAATTGACCGAGGAATTGAACCATGGTTCCTATGACGCCGACGATGAAGTTACGGGCCGAGCGGAGAACACTTTGCAACTAGCGATGACTTGGTTGAAGGATGAGGATCCGAATCCGAAACACCGTTGTGCTTCACCCTGACCGCCTCCACCTCTCCTCAATGTCTTCCTCCGCCAGTGCGATTGAGTGGTGTTCATTAGATGATCCAGCTGCAATGCCTCCAATTTGGTAATTTTATTTTAAAAAATTCTGATTTCGAAATTCTGATCCAGCTGCAATGCCTCCAGGTTAATTCCTCCAGGTGGCCGTTGGAACCGATTTAAAACCTATTCTACGTTTCAGAGGACTCTAGAAATTTGGGGATTTGTCCTGACTTTTATCTTCAGGATTTGCCAGTTTGGATAGGCAATAAAAATTTTGCCTACAAGGGTTAGTCACTATGTTTTTTGATTTATTGTGTTTAATCTTTAAGATTTTTTTCGATTTGTTACCTTTTATTTATGTCTATCTTTAGGTAGAAATTATATAGTTTTTAGGATTCTAGATTAATACATACTATTAGTTGTTTTCATCATTACCCAATTGAGTTTATCGATTTGCGGTTATTCTTAGAACGCGACTTATTATGAGAAGACGGATGCAGAGCAAGCCTACTATCTATCCATGGAATTTCTTCATCTTGCGCTATCTTCTTTGTCTTCATCATTAATTTAATGTAATGGCTTATAGTTGATTCAATTGTTTCTCTGCTGGGTAGAGCATTGTTCAATGCAGTTGGTAATCTGGAGCTTATGTCGAGGCACTCAAAAAGCTCGGCCACAATTTGGGAAATGTAGCAAGGCAGGTTTGTGATTGTGTAGAATTGATGCATACCACATTTAGATTTTCAATTTTTTTTAAATTTGATTTTCAGTAAATAGATGCAGCACTAGGTAACGGAGGACTAAGGCGACTTGCTTCGTGCTTTCTCGACTCCATTGCAACGCTTAATTACTCAGCTTGGGGTTATGGACCTAGATACAGATATGGGCTATTTAAGTAGCTCATCACCAAAGATGGTCAAGAGGAAGTTGCTTTACCCTTTTCACCATTTTGTTTTTTGGATCAGATATGCTCTGTTTTATACCAATGCATTATGTTTCCACTAAAGCATTTCAATTAAGATAATAATAATTAAAACTCCTTCCCAAGAATTTCAAAAGTTATTTCCTGTTATTGCATGTGTCTTAAGACTGAGCTTGAAATCGTGGTATGTGGTTTCAAGTGTTAAACAGGTTAGCTTTTATGATGACAATGTACACTATTGGCAACTTTGGCGAAATCGATCTGCTGCTTTGGCTGGAGATCTGCTTCTTTCACCATAGGTATTCTTGCTAATTCCTCAATCGATTTACCACTTCATTCTTCATGTTTTGTACTTGATTAATTTATCAATATATATTGTAGATGTTGTTAACTCTTAAATGCTTTAACATTATCAACAACATCTTAATTTGACCTTCCTTGATTTATTCTAAGTCATTTCTGAAATGTTACATTAAATGTTGTACTAAATGCTCTCACATTCAGGAACGATTCTAGAAGCTTCTACAAGAGTCTGGAACCTGGAAGATTCCAGAATGTTGGAGAAGGTGCTAGAAGGCCTTGGAGCATTGTAGAACGACCTGGAAGATGGCAGAATGATCTAGAAAGATCATGGAGGTTGAGGTCCTAAAAAATAGGATCTCATAATGGAAGGATCTAGAAGCTGTGTATTTCTCTATAAATACCGCCAGAGCCTCTCATTTCAAAGTATGCACTATTCGAGTAACACCTCCTTGAGCGTTCAACCCTAGTTAGGAGTTATGGTCAGTAGTTGTGTCTTTTAACGTACGCCGAGGGATACCACACCTTCCAGTGTACTTAATTCTAGTCTTGTATCGAGTGAGAGTGAATCATAGATCAGATTAGTTCTTTAAACAGTGTTATTTACACTTAAGTCTGTTTGCGGATTCAGGCACCTGCCTCGATCGTAGTTTCTGTTTGTGGAATGTTGAAGTAATTGCTGAGACATTTCACACGACATTTTCGTATATAACTTAGGAACTGAGTTATTGTTTCGCCGTAAGGCTTAGCATAGGTTTTGTTATTAATAAAATCTATGTTAAAAATTATTTCATTGTGTTCGTATTGTGTTTTAGTGTTTTAGACTTCCGCTGTGTACTGTGTTTACTTTTCACATTCTGTTAGAGTTAATGCTACACTAATTGTCACAACATTCAGTGTAACATTGTTCTGTTTTTTACTTAAACACTAGATACCATCCCCACGCACACTTTCAGTTGGTATCAGAGCCGATACCTGACGACACTAGGTTTAGATCCTTGCTTAAAGTGTGTTTTAGTTTATGTTAGCAATGGAAACACATCACATATCCACAGCACTTAGGCCACCCGTTTTAGATGGTTCAAATTATGCTTATTGGAAGCCTAAGATGCGTATGTACATCAAGTCAATTGATGAACGTGCTTGGAGGACTGTTCTTACAGGTTGGGACATACCAAAGAATCCAGCAGATGTCGATGGTGAAATCCAACTTAAGAGAGAAGTTGATTGGACAGCCGATGAGATAACAACAGCAGGATATAATTCTAAAGCTTTAAATGCTATTTTTACCTCTGTTGATACCTCTATGTTTAAAATTTTATCTAACTGATCTACTTCTAAAGATGCATGGGACAGGTTACAAGAGCATTGTGAAGGGTCCGATAGTGTTCGAAGGACAAAGCTTCGAATGTTGGGGACAAAGTTTGAGAATCTCCGAATGAGGGAAGATGAAACAATTTCATCCTACAATGAAAGGTTAAGTGAGATTATTAATGAATCACATTCTCTTGGTGACCCTATTTCTAATGTTAGAGTAGTACATAAGATTTTAAGGTCTGTTCCTAAAAGATTTGATGCTAAAATTTGTGCTATTGAAGAGGCAAAAGATACTGATAAGTTGAGTCAAAATGAATTAGTGAGTATTCTTAGAACCTATGAAATAAACACTAATCAAACTGATGAAGCTAAAGATGATAAGAAAGTTGTTGTTTTTAAAGGAGAGACATCAAACAAATCTGAGATTCAACCTATCATTACTGAGGTTGATTCGGATGAAGAATTGATTGATGAATGCTTTAGCAATCCTGACAACATTGCCCTTCTCACAAAGCATTTTAATAAGTTTCTTAAGAAATCTATGCATAAATCTAAAGGAAACATTCAGCCTAAAATCCAAATCAACACATCAACACCACAACCAGAAAGGAGGAAGAATCAATTCACACCAAGACCATCAAAGAGTGAAGGTAAACCAAGGTATGATCTTGAATTTAGAAAATCAGTTCAATGCAATGCATGTTCTGGTTATGGACACTATGCAAATGAGTGTGCCAATACCAGACTGAAGCAAAAACTGAATTTTAGTGCTACCTTGAGTGATGAATCTGATAATGATGATCTTGATGAGTTTAATGAAAATGAACATGCTCATTTTACCAGAATTGATTATAATGATTCCTCAGATGATGATCTGGATGATACAGATTCTGATGTCTTCACATCTACAGTAACATCAAAACAGAGTCACCCAGATTTGAACTGTTTTAATGGTTTTGTTGATGATGCAGGAAAAAGGATTGATGATGAGACATATCAGAAATTGTTAGATGATTGGAACTCTCAGAAACTCTCTCTGAATTCTTTGAATAAAGAGAATGAGGATCTGAAAGACACAATCACTAAGCTAGAAGTCTTACTTACCAGAAGAGATCTTGAAGTTTGTAAACTGAAGGAGAAATTGATCACCTCTACTTTAAGTTTCAAAAAGTTTTCCAAGAGTGCTTCTAAAGTGAATGATGCTATAGCTACTGGTAAATCTAATAATTATGGTTTAGGTTATGATGGTGAAACTGCTTCTATTTCTGAAAATTTTAGAAAACATGTGAAATTTGTGAAGACAAATGCTAGCACATCTGGTGTAACATCTGCACAAACAGATTCTCACAAGGTTGAAAGGAAGTATATTTGTCATTATTGCTTTAAATATGGTCATATTCGTCCCTTCTGCTTGAAAATGTTTAAGGATTTGAGAACTGAGTTTATGCCATCCAGAATGTCTTCACATCCTAGGAAACATTCTGTGAAACCAAAAGTTACCTGTAATGTTGTTCACACATCCTTGAAAGCATGTTTTCCTGGTCTATGGTATTTTGATAGTGGTTGTTCTAGACATATGACAGGACAAATAGACTACTTATCTGATTATGTGACCTTGAATGGTGGTAATGTTACATATGGTGGTGGATCAAAAGGAAAGATAATAGGAAAAGGAACTTTGAATGTTAAAGGTTTTCCTAAGCTTAAAAATGTTTTGCATGTTGATGGCTTACTTGCTAATCTGATTAGTATTAGTCAACTTTGTGATGATAATTTGCATGTAAAATTTGACAAAGAGTCTTGTTATGTTCTTAATGAAGATGATGATTGTGTAATGACTGGTACTAGGTCTGCAGATAACTGTTATCTTATTGGAACTAATGTATGCAATCTGTCAAAACATGATGAGAATGTCTTATGGCACCAAAGATTAGGACATGTAAATTACAGGGCAATGAAGAAACTAATCACATCAGATGCAATCAAAGGAATACCTAAACTGAGCTTCCTGAATACCACTGTATGTGGATCATGCCAGAAAGGTAAACAGGTAAGAGTGCCGCATAGAATGCTGTCACATTGTTCTACACATCGATGTTTTGAATTGTTGCACATGGATTTGATGGGTCCTATGGAAACTGAAAGCATTGGAGGTAAGAGATATTCCTTAGTTGTGGTAGATGATTTTTCTAGATATACTTGGATTGAGTTTTTAAGAGATAAATCTGAAACATTTGTTGCTTTTAAAGTTCTCTATAAAAGGTTCAAAAATGTGTTTAACTTGAAAGTTGGCCGTATTAGAACTGATCATGGTAGGGAATTTGAGAATAGCATGTTTAATGATTTCTGTGATAAGAAAGGTATCTTGCAAGAATATTCATCTCCCAAAACTCCACAACAAAATGGAATTGTTGAAAGAAAGAATAGAACTTTACAAGAAATGGCAAGAGTCATGCTTTTATCTAAAAGTCTTTCTAAAAGATTTTGGGCTGAAGCATTGAATACAGCATGTCATATTATTAATAGAGTTTATATTCGATCTGGTACTAATCAAACACCTTATGAGATTCTGAATGTTAGAAAACCAAGTGTGAAATATTTTCATGTATTTGGTTGTGTGTGTTATATTTTGAATGATAGGGATCAACTTCACAAGTTTGATTCTAAAAGTGATAAAGGTTTCTTTTTAGGCTATTTTAGAAATAGTAAAGCTTATAGAGTTTATAACCTTAGGACTAACACCGTTCAAGAATCTGTTAATGTTGTGTTTGATGATGATAAAGGTCTTACAGATGATAAAGATGAAGAAGATGTATCACAAGTCACTGACAAATCTGAGAATACACTGAAGTCTGATAATGCTGCACCAAATGCTAACACATCTGGAGCAACATCTACAGAACAGTCAGTCATTATTCCACAGAATGATCAGTATGTTCCTAAAACGAATCATTCTTCAAGAATGGGGAAAAGTCATCCTTCTGACCAGATCATAGGCGATGCTACAGTTGGAGTGCAAACAAGAGGAAGAATAAGATCGAATAAGGTAGATGTGGTAAGAACAATATGCATGTCTTCTATTTGCAATGTTGTGAATGCAGAGTGTTACTATTCTGAAATTGAACCTAAAAATGTAAATGAAGCATTAACTGATGAAAATTGGATAAATGTTATGCATGAGGAACTTAATCAGTTTGAAAGAAATGAAGTTTGGACACTTGTTCCAAGACCTAGTCATACTAATGTCATTGGAACAAAGTGGATTTATAAGAATAAAACTGATGAGTCTGGAAACATTGTTAGGAACAAAGCTAGGTTAGTTGCACAAGGTTACACCCAAGTTGAAGGTGTTGATTTTGATGAAACTTTTGCACCCGTTGCTAGGATAGAATCTATTAGATTATTACTAGCAATTGCATGTTTTATTGATATTAAACTACATCAAATGGATGTAAAAGCTGCATTTTTAAATGGCATATTGAATGAAGAAGCATATGTTGAACAGCCTAAAGGTTTTGAAGATCCACAATACCCGGATCATGTGTACAAACTAAAGAAAGCATTGTATGGTCTAAAACAAGCTCCTAGAGCATGGTATGGTAGGCTTACGGACTTTCTTTTAGAGTATGGATTTATTAGAGGAGAAGCCGATAGGACTTTGTTTATTAAGAACACTGGAGAAGATTTACTTATTGCTCAAATATATGTTGATGACATTGTTTTTGGTTCAACCTGTGATAAAATGTTGAACAGATTTGTTGAAGCAATGACAGCCACATTTGAGATGAGTATGGTTGGAGACTTGAATTATTTTTTAGGTCTTCAAATCAAGCAATGTAAGGATGGTATTTTCTTCTCTCAAGGTAAGTATGCTAAAAACTTAGTCAAACGGTTTGGTCTTGAAAGCTCAAAAGTAATGAAAACACCTATGGGTTCTACTTTGAAACTTTGCAAAGACAATGGTGGAAAGGATGTTGATCCAACATTGTATAGATCCATGATAGGTAGTTTACTTTATTTAACCTCTAGTAGACCTGACATTATGTATAATGTGTGTGTTTGTGCTAGGTACCAAGCTAATCCAAAGGAATCTCACCTGAATGCAGTGAAAAGAATTATCAAATATGTTTCAGGTACAAGTGAACTAGGGATATGGTACACTAAGGACACCAACAACACATTGATTGGATACAGTGATGCGGATTGGGCTGGAGATATAGATGACAGAAAGAGTACGAGTGGAGGATGTTTCTACATGGGAAACAATCTTGTGTCTTGGCATAGTAAGAAACAAAATTGTGTTTCTCAATCCACTGCCGAGTCTGAATACATAGCTGCAGGAAGTTGTTGCACACAACTATTGTGGTTAAGTAAGATGTTTCATGACTATGGAATTGAAAACAATATCCTCACAATTTTCTGTGATAACACAAGTGCTATTAACATATCTAAAAATCCGGTACAACACTCACTCACTAAGCACATTAGCATTAGACATCATTTTATGAGAGATTTAGTAGAGAAGAACATAGTTAAGTTGGAATATGTGCCTACTGAAAATCAAAATGCTGATATATTTACTAAGGCTCTTGACCATGAGAGATTCTCATTTTTGAGGAAATCTCTTGGTATGTGTAATATCTGAATAATTCTTGAGAGGATGTTGTCACAAATGCGGTAGCATTTGGGACAACAGCCTAAGGTGGTATAGTTATTATAGATTTAATTTATTTCTTATTTTCGTTGAATAATTCCTTTGTAAAATATACTTGAATCTGAAATTTGTTTGTGCAAAAATAGGCATGTACTACACCTCTCAAAAGCCTGAAAAATTGAGAATGTTACAGCATACTAAAAGATGTACCAATTCACTGAGTAACTATGGAGCACGAAGTTCGCTACTACGATGCCTTCTTTTCAAAAGGTGAATTTGGTAAAAACATCAAGAGGTTCGTAATCCATTAAGTAAGTATGGGGCACGGAGTTCGCTACTACGATGCTGCTCCAACAATCACTGAAGAACCAGAACCAGATTCTGATTCTGAAATGGAGGTTTGTCTCAGGGACATGCAGCAAGCCCTGAAGAAGAATGCTGCCTCACATGCTGAATCAAGTGCTCCAGCACCAGAACCTGATGATGGAGGTGATTCAAGCAGTGCAGCCTCAGACAAAAGCTCTGAAAAGGAAGGGGAATCAAGCTCTGAAGAGGTGAAAGAACCAAGCTCAAAGGACACTACTTCTGAGGAAGGTAATTCTGAAACTGAAGTAGAATCTGATATTAATGGATTGGTTGATAAGATTACTAGGTTGTCTAGGAGGAAACTGTTGATGGAAAGGAGAATTAATATTTCTGATTTTGAGAGTAAGAATTTGATTCAATTCTTAGAGGATAGAAAGTTGATGAAAGCTCTGAACTTGTGTGATTCTTTTGTTTCTGATTGGGTGTATGAATTTTATGCATGTTTGAGGAAGAGTAATGGTAGGAGGAGTTCCCGTTGGTATGGGAATGTACAGTTTAGGGGGAGTATAGTTCCATTTACACCAGAATTGATCAATGATTTCTTAGGCATAGAACCAGTACTTGATGATGATGAACCTGATTTGGATGTTGTTACTGCTTCTATGACTGGTGGTTTGTTGACTAGATGGAGGAATGGAATGTTGGCCAAGGACCTTACTTCTCTTTATTCTGTGTTGCACAAATTGATTGTTTATAATTGGATACCTTCCACCAACTCTACCAAAGTGACAAAGGATCAAGCAATCTTGCTTTATAGGATAGTGGTTTTGCAGAAGTTTAATTTGGGGTTGACTATTTTCCACCACATGATGAAGTTTAGTGGTGACATTTCTGATAAAGGAAACCTTCCATACCCTGTGCTTATTTGTTCATACTTGAAGATGCATGGTTTTAACCCTAAGAAGACTGAAGTTCTTAGAGGTAAGGTTCCTTTATACACCATTTCACCTGCTTTGCTCATTGGTGAAAGAGTGAAAGATCTGCCCTTGCACAATCCTGGAAGTTCTTCTCAAAGACTAGCTCCTGCTCAACCTCAACCCCAACCTCAACCAGCACAGAGACCTGAACATAACACAGCTGCACCTAATGCTGCACCAGATGCTGAGAACATTGGTGGTAACACTGACACCACATTCTTTGTTCCCAGATCTTTTATATTATTGCAGTTACAGCACTTACAGGACCAGATTGATGAGCTCCAGTTCATCAAAGACAAGTGGACCAGGCTACTTTCCACTACAACAGGGGGAGTACCACCTTCCACTTCAGCTAGAGCTTCTGGAGTTGTTATTGAAGAGCTGAATCCTGAAGATGTTGGAGGTGTACCTGATGCTGCTGCTGCTACAGAGAATGGAGGAACTGCTGCTACTAACAATGTTGTTGCACTCTTTGCTTCAACTTGTTTTATTGAGGAACCAGAGGAGGCTGACAAAGACAAGTTTGCAGATGCTGCTGAAGATTATCCTCTATGCTGATATCTAGAACAGATGATACAAGACAGGGGGAGTACTGAAGTACAGATGGCACATGTGCAGGACCTTGATGCTGCTGCTATTGTTATAGCAATTCATGCCATTTTCAGTCCTACTTTTGTTTTTGTTATTCTGTTGTGTTTAATTTAAAATTCTGTTTATTCTGATACAATATTTATTATTTCTAGTTGATAGGATGTCTATATTTATCTTGCTTAAATTAGTTTGCACTAATGATATTTGATTACTTCTTATTGCTTAATTTGTTTTCCTATCATTGATTGCTTACTGCATGATAAATATGCCTTGTTTAGTTTAGTTATTTCTCATAGTTTCTGCTCTGATTATATTGTTTAGTCCTTGTTTGTTTTTTGAGTCTTACATAAGTCTTAGAACTGATCTGGTATATACCCTTATATGCTCTGATTTAATCTTTGATTTTTGTAAAAGTTATACTCCCTCCGTCCCAGAGGAATTTGCACCTCTGGGATGGCACACATTTTAATAAATGTGTAAGAAAAAGTGTAATGAGTGTTGTTTTGAGGGGTAGTTTTGTAAAATTTTATGAATAAAGTAAAATAAAAGGTAGGTTGAGTGTGAAAAAGTAATGGCATATGGGTAAATATGTGTATATTTTGAGGGTGAGGGTTATGACAACATTTCCTTTTATGGAGTGTGCAAATTGGTATGGGACATCCATATATGGAAAGTGTGCAAATTCCTATGGGACAGAGGGAGTATGTTTTTTGTAAACAAGTGTACTGTTTATACTTGTTTTGGTTTTGAATAAGATTACTTTGATCTTATGGCACGGATCTTAGTAAAATTATTCTTGATCTTCTTTTGATTTGATCCAACGGTTACAACAGGTATTGTCTTGACTAGTATTTAGCTTTGGAGTTCAACTCACCTAAATACATAATACTGAGTATGTATAGAAATATATGTGCATCAGGTGTGTTGTAGTCGAAAGGTCAAATTGGGGGAGATTGTAGATGTTGTTAACTCTTAAATGCTTTAACATTATCAACAACATCTTAATTTGACCTTCCTTGATTTATTCTAAGTCATTTCTGAAATGTTACATTAAATGTTGTACTAAATGCTCTCACATTCAGGAACAATTCTAGAAGCTTCTACAAGAGTCTGGAACCTGGAAGATTCCAGAATGTTGGAGAAGGTGCTAGAAGGCCTTGGAGCATTGTAGAACGACCTGGAAGATGGCAGAATGATCTAGAAAGATCATGGAGGTTGAGGTCCTAAAAAATAGGATCTCATAATGGAAGGATCTAGAAGCTGTGTATTTCTCTATAAATACCGCCAGAGCCTCTCATTTCAAAGTATGCACTATTCGAGTAACACCTCCTTGAGCGTTCAACCCTAGTTAGGAGTTATGGTCAGTAGTTGTGTCTTTTAACGTACGCCGAGGGATACCACACCTTCCAGTGTACTTAGTTCTAGTCTTGTATCGAGTGAGAGTGAATCATAGATCAGATTAGTTCTTTAGACAATGTTTTTTACACTTAAGTCTGTTTGCGGATTCAGGCACCTGCCTCGATCGTAGTTTCTGTTTGTGGAATGTTGAAGTAATTGCTGAGACATTTCACACGACATTTTCGTATATAACTTAGGAACTGAGTTATAGTTTCGCCGTAAGGCTTAGCATAGGTTTTGTTATTAATAAAATCTATGTTAAAAATTATTCCATTGTGTTCGTATTGTGTTTTAGTGTTTTAGACTTTCGCTGTGTACTGTGTTTACTTTTCACATTCTGTTAGAGTTAATGCTACACTAATTGTCACAACATTCAGTGTAACATTGTTCTGTTTTTTACTTAAACACTAGATTCCATCCCCACGCACACTTTCATATATAATAATGCAAGGGTGAGGAATCCATGAAAAGTGCTATTGAAATTTTACGGCAATGCACTTTCTGATGATGGGGTCTGCAATTTTTTCAGGAAGAACAATTTATACAAGTTTCTTATTTAGCGAGAACAAGTGGAACATGAATGGTGAAAAATCAGTTTTTTTTTTTTTTTTTTTTTGTTCATTTACAATATTAACCATTGTTTGTCAAACAAGCTGAAAATTTTACAAGGTTTATCTTAGAAGCCATTATACTGTATATACAAGACTATAATGTCAGTGTCACACTGTCATGGTGATGGATTTGAGGAAGAGCCCATGAGATGGAAATGAGGTTTCTTCTTTAAGTTCACAATTTAAGTATATATTTCTCCAAATATGTTTGTGTTCATCTTCTTGAATGATATATTTCCATGTTTTAGTTTCTCCAGGACATGTTGAAGGTACCATGAGTGGAATCTAAATTGAAGGTTTTCGTATTCAAGTTTCAATTTAACACTCAGGTATATAAAAGTTTTTGTATTTGTTCATTTTATGTCATTTATTATTCAGATTTTTTTTTTGTTTATTTAAATGTTCCAATCTCACTACATCAACAAGTATACATCTATAACATTTCGTGTTGGTAAAAATTCTTTCGTTAAAAGTAATTTTCCTCTATTAAGGTTGTCTTTAGTTACTGTTTAACTAATGACATGCTTTCATTTGGAAATCCAAGTGGTACTTTTACCATCAATGTCATGAATAATGATATATTTGGCAATTACTATTCTTATTTTAGCGATTAAAATGATTTGCCTTATGAAATAAAGCAGGAATGGGGCAATGGGATAACTCAAATTGTTATTAAGAATATTGATTGGGACCATAATCTAAACACTTGAATAAACTGATTGATAATTTATAAGTATTTGTAGTTTTCCTTTGCTTTGCTTGATTAAATTTAACAAGTTTTATATGAATACCCTAATAGAAACTAGAAAATTATGAAAACAATGGTACTAATTATATGCTACAAACTCTATGTAAAATGGTGTTTTATTATAATAACAAATATATAGGCTTTCACTTTTTTTTTTTTTTTTAAATGATCGAGCTACTGCATATGAGGTTGAAATTACTACATGCAGTATAAATGCAAGAGTTGAAATGCTTAAATAGAGTTTTCATGACTGAAATACTCTATGTTTATGATTGAAGATTGACTTGTATATACATATATGTACTGTGAACATGGTGATGGGGTACAGCTTGGTGCGTAGTTTATTTCTTTCTATTTTTAAAACTTATGTTTGTCTAACTTGATTTTGAAATCTTTTATTGCTTTCAGAATTTTAAATTTTTTGGTCTTTTTCATTATTATGAAAGGGTATCCAAAAGTGAAGGTAAGGACGTAGGAAGAATATGATCAATATGATTATGAGAAGAATACTCTGCAGTCTTTGAAGGCACTTGAATGACTATCTTGGCAAAATTTCACATCTTCAGGTATATTGTTATTTAATTGTTCCTCGCTTTAACCTTATCAATATTTTTGTTCGAACTTTTTGACATTTTTCAGTTGAGCAAGGAAGTGGTGCGGTTGGTTTTTGGTATTATTAGTTTTAGCCAATATTGGATTCATCATTTTCTACACAGTAAAGCAGAAGATCCACAAATCTAGGTCCAATGTTTCTCCTGTTCCTAGACCTCCAGCCACCAGCCACCATTGCCAAGAAATACGTTGATACTCTTAAGCTTACAACCCAATTTCTCGACAAATAAAAATGTACAATTCTCTTTCTTTATGAAACTCTCCCTGAACTCCAAGTTTAATTTCAGAATTCTCTATGAAACTTGCTTTTAATAACTAATTTTGACTTTATATTTATTGTTTAATTTGATTCAATGATTTCAAATTTATATGGTTTATTCTGTAAATCAGGTTGTTGCACCTCTTTCACCAACAAATTTGGAGAAATTAGGTTCAATCTTCTCCCTTTAACAAAATTGTTGATGAAGTATTGATGCTTGATTTTTTAATTTTTTTAAGAATTCTGAGAATGTTATTAAGAATCTCATGGTGATCAATGGTCATTGCTTTGGATATACGTTATAATGTTGTTGTTTCTTTTTCATGTCTTTTATTTTTTCGCATGGTTGTAAAAATATTCTATAGGTATGGGAATATTTGGGAACGAAGGTGTTGAATTTGCTTAAATATTTTTTTTGTTCTGATATATTATAGAGCTGAAACGACTGCACTAAAATCATTGATGAGATACTGCAGATGGGTGTTGAATTAATTTAAAGATGATAGGAATGAGGTATGATTTCTTCATTTTTGTTAATTTGATGCTCCGCGTGGCTATGATTTGTGATTTGAGAACTTCATAATTTTGTTGTATCACTCATTATATTGCTTAATTCTCATTGTTCATCTTCTCAAATAAATATGCATCCTCATTGATCACCTAGAAGGGTCTTTGAAGGGATTAAACACTTAAGTCATTGATGAATTACTATAAACGAGCTCATATTTTACTTGAGGTCAGCAATTTAATGAGCTTTGGCATTACTTTATATTCCATGCCTGACTTGATGTTATATTAAGTTAAGTTTCATATGCTCATTTTATGATAGAAACAAATCACATTCTTATGTACAACTTGGATTATACACTAACCATGTGTGTAAATATTATAGGTTTTAGGAGTCAATTTATTGACTATATTTAACAAGAACCTATTATGTTTTCTCACTGATGTGTCACCAACATAAAAATGATTGCTTCATTACATTGTTAGAAAAAAATTATGTTATGCAACAGCTGCTATTCCGGATAAGAAAAATTGATGTTTTAATAAAGTCCAACTTATGGTAAAAATTTTGGATGAGAATTGGATATTAAACATACGCACATACATATTGTAATAGTTTAGTTGTTATTGTCCTTAATTAATATACTTTACTTGGAATTGGTATGCTCCAGAAAATGAGCTACGAGAGTGATTTGAACAATACTTATCTATTTTTCTAGCATACATGTTCAGGAATGACTCAACCCAGGAGCCTTACGAACATTAATTAGCGTGCTAGATTTTTAATTAAAGACTTGGTATTAGGGAGTAGAGATTTTTGTGTATTAGAGATTACAAATTTAGTTCAATTCATTCGATTTGATATGTGTTGGGTACCATTTTGATATCATGCAGTTTTTGGTATGGTTCCAATTATTTACATTTGTTGTTCCAACTTCCACCTCACTCAGCATTTTAATTTGTAGATTACAAATGCACTTGCTTACAGAGATTTTGCTATGGTTCCAGTTTTTGCTGTGATTCCAACTATTGTTGTGTTATCACAAATGCATTAGCTTACGGAGATTTGAAGAAAATTGTAGTAAAAAAATGAACTCTTTATATAAATTATAGTACAACGTATAAAAAAAATTAAAAAAAGCCCGTGCATCACACGGGTAAAAATCTAGTAAGTATATAATTAGAGTAAATTTACTCTCACTAAAAGATTTTTAATGATGTAAATTCCTGTCACTAAAACATCATTTTACTCTCACTATTGAGTACATTTAATTACAAAAATTCCCCTCATTAAAATTCAATCCCCCGTCACTAAAACATCTGTAGTATCCATATTTGACAAAATATAACATGTTGTGGAAATTCCCTCCAACTTTTCATTCAGATACATTACATATAATTATTTAACCAATTGATATAAATGACCAACCAATAACACAATCATAAAGGTCCCATGCAGAAAGTCTTATAATCAATGATAAAATGTTCAACATGCAATTGATATACATCACATATTAGAACAGAGAGAACTCTGTCAACTAAGTTGACAATAGCAACTAGTATCATCATCTCAGCAACATATGACACCACATTTTCTTCACTACTAAAACAGTATCCCCAGAAACTTACGCACCAAGAATATCACGGCCACGGCCACTGCCACAACGCTCTCTATCGCCACCATGAACATGGCCATGTACACCGCCAGACGAGCAGCTCTTGGCCGCCCTGCACCTAGCTCGTTTGCCACTCGTACACTGTCAAATTACGCAAATTTTATGTATTAGTTTAATTACATATGCATAGAAGAGGTGACAAGAATGAAAATTAATATTGAGTGATGTACAATACCTTATTGCACTCCCTAATCCAAGTGGTATCATGTAAATCATGCTATATTCGTGTTTAAGCTGGATCACATAAACAAACAGAATTCATGAGTAAATTAATTTGAAATCAAAACATCAGTGATTGATCAATAAGATGTGATGAACAATTTTGTTCTACAAGACTGAAGCAAAAGATATAACAAAATAAACATATACAAGGATGAGAGGGTTTCAACTCACAGTTCTTCTCCCTTTGCGTCCTTCTCAGCTTTTAGTTTCTTGAAATCTTCTAATTCTTCTGAAATAACCAAAAGAAACTTGGGGATTTAGAATATATATTGTACTATTAGGCTTGTAATAATGTACAGTGAACTCACTTTTGTACAACACAAACATAACAGACACACACAAACCACTATCATGTTTTTTTCCACCGAAATGCTCAAGGCATTTAGCTATATGGAGCAGAGAAAGCTCTCTTGAAACTTTGTTTTATAATAGTTGAATTAGATTGTAGGCCTGTAGTTCACAAGAATTCAGCAACTAAAGATATATTTCAGCAATTTAAAGATAAAAAAAGAAGAAAGAAAGGATGAAATGATAAATTCTGTAGGTATATGTATTAACAAAATAACTTACAGGAACTCATGCAGGCTTACAAATAGTTAAGACATCCAGATCAGTGTGAAGAATCTGAACATCCATAGCCTAACAGGTGGTTCATGCCTACAAAAGCCTTACTATGTCAATTACTCTAATTTCAATTAATCATCAACAATTAAGAAAAGGAAGGACATATTGTCACAGTAAAAGTTAATAGATTTTACACATTAATAAACTTCTAATACAACTGTAAAGGGAATACAAAGACAGATAATACTATGTATATTTGAAGAAGAGGGGTCTAAAAGTTATACCTATGAAGAGAGTGGCTAATTTTTTGCAGGCCTGTAATTCATAAGAACAATTAGATGAGTCAGATTACCAATTGAGGGGCTCACGGACTAGAACAGAAAATTAAAACAAAAACCAGAAAATTATAAACTAATGAGAAATTAAAACAGAAACCAGAACAAAAAAGAAACTATGCAGCTAGACATCTTCTTAGAATGGTGAATTCCTAAATGATGTTTGTGTCATTCCAAGAATTGTATTAAATAGACACATAATGTAAAGGCAAGGATTGAGAAATGTACTTGTTTCAAAGAAGAAATTGTCCACTGCTAAGGACAACTTTATCCCTCAACTTTAGTTACACAGCTAAGTATTGGAGAATCAGCAACTTTCAATCCTCTTCTAGCTAGATTTGTCTTCGTTGTAATTCTACCGAACAACACCCTAATCCTAAAAAAAATCTAGGCCGTCAAAATCAATACCATAATCTTGAAAGGGCACAACATCTAAATTTCTCCGTAAACATGATACTAATTCTGGAAACAAATTTAATGTATGCTCAAATAAAGAACATCTAAATCTCCAAGATTACAATTTTAAGAGCTAGATAAAACTATAAGTATTTTATCAAATACGTTAAGCTCTCACAAACACCTTGATCAATTGCTTGACATAAACTCAACTCATTGCTATCCTAAAAAAGAAACAGGTTTTATAGTTTCCTATATGATCAATTGTTTGACACAAACTCAACTCATTGCTATCAATTGCTTGACATAATAAATATAATCGTGAACCTATGAGCGAGTATTAATATACATTATAAGTAGATATAAAGGTTAAATAGACACATAAGGTAAAGACAGGGATTGAGAAACATACTTGTTTTAAAGAAAAAATTGTCCACTGCTAAGGGCAACTTTATCCCTCAACTTTAGTTACACTTCTAAGAGTTGGAGAATCAGTAGCTTTCAATTTTAGCATTTTTGATAAGATCTTCAGCTGTAGATATTCTGTTTCAGAGGATCAAAATCTGGTTATATTAAAAAACCCAGCCAATTATTCCAAGTAGAAAGTTATTTACTTATTCCAAGTAAATAAGATCCACATACACATTCTTTAAATCATAAAAAATTATTGATAATATAAATTTTTTATTTTATTACCTCTGTGATTATATTTTTTTTTGTATAATTTTAATGAGAGTACTTTTTACCCTCACCAATGTTAAGTGCAATTTACATTTAGTGAGGGTACATAAAATTTTCATACCAATATTAAGAATTTGATGAGAGTATTATTCCACCCTCACTAAAAGTAAACAATTATCATATTTAGTGAGAGTTTATCTTACTCTCACCAATTTTTTTGTCACTAAAAGTGATATCTCTTGTAGTGGGTCTACATATAAGAGTGATAGCCTTTAGCTTAATTCAAAACCATAGTTTAATTCATGCAATTGGTTCGTTAACTCGTTGAATTACCCACACAACGGAAACACCCGAGGCAATACCCTTCTCTTGCACTTTCACTCGAAAATTAGATAGCTTGTCATTTCATTTGTCTTGTTATTGTTATCTTAGTTAATCTAGTTTAATACTTTCGTTCTAAATTCCGAAAATCCAAACAAACAAGTGTAGTTACTACAATATCATGCAAACTCTTAACTCTAGAGATTCGCTTTCACTCAATTGGATCCTTGGAACGAAAAAAAACTTGGTCGTACTTGAGTACTACAATCGAACTCATACGCTTGTGGGGATAGAGATGACAAAATGACCTGCCCCGAAGTCGCCCCGCCCTGCTCTGAGAGATTTGGAATTACCCTGCTCTGCCCCATTCTCAGAATGGGGTAAGTCAGCCCCGCCCCGCGCGTAGAGCAGGGCAGGTATGGGTTTATATATTTATTGCTCTGTTCTGCCCCGCTTTGCCCTGTTCCGAATTTAAATATATATATATATATAATAATAATTTAATTAAGTAAACTAACCCTAATTTATACCAATATTTATTTTAGTTTAGTTTAATGATGAATTTTAATGTTTAGTTTATATCATTTTAAATAATTTATAAACATATAAAATGAAATTTTGGGTAGGTCAGGGCGGGGCAAGACTCAAAATGCTGCCCTATATCAAGCGTGGGATAGGGCGGGGCAGGGCAGGGCATAAAATGTTGTCCCGTAGCAGATCATGGGGCAGGGCGGGGCATATGAATATATGCGCGGGGCAGATTTGGATATTGATATACTCGCCCTGCTCTGCCCCATTGTTATCCCTATGTGGGGATCGTATTTTTATATTCTAAAAAAGGTTTAAAATACGGTAAAGTCACGGTCGATGGATAAGGGCGGGGTGGAGGTGTTTTTTTTTTTTTTTTTAAAGAGGGAGAGGGAATTAGAGTTTTGGGGAGGGTATGATTAGTAAATAAGGGTTTTATAGAGAAAGGAGAGAAAATAGTATTTGTAACAATTACGGGAGTGCATCTATCTTAGACAAATTTTAAGTGGAGTGCATCAATTAGGGGAGTGCATCCATTGTAAATGGAGGTGTAAATTGTCAAACTCCTACGTTACGTTTTGTAGGCCCATTTGTTTAGTTTGGGCTTCTTCCACACGTCTCTTTGATTTCTTTTTATTTAAAGCCACAAAATTTATACTCTCTTTCATTCAAATTCATTGTATCAATTTCTTTAGTAGAGTTTGAATGAATATATTGATTATATAAAGTAAATATGTGGATATGATTAGATAATGTGGAGTTTATTAATAAATAAAATGATTATTTATTAGGGTGAAAATAAATGAGTGTAAATAATACTATTCGTTCAATTTTAAAATGTTCCCTTCTTCGAGTACGGGTTTTAATGAATATTAATTAGTTTATTCATAAAGTAGATAAGTTGAGGGTATGATGGGGGTATTGTGGAGTCCATTTTTAAATAAAATGATTGTTTATAATTAAAATGAATGACAAAGTTGGTGAATAAGTGATGGTAGGAGGGTGGAGATAAAGTAGTATGAATAGTGTTGTTTTCAAAAATGGTACGGACATAATAAAATTAAACAACTAAAAAAATGAAAATAATGAAATTGAACGGAGGGAATATTATTTTTTCAAAAACAAAAAATAAAAAATAATGAATTTGGACAAAAAATAAAAAAAAATTAAAAGTAAGCAGAGGAACCACAAAATAATTGTAACATTCACATAGTCAGAAACTAGAGGAAGTAACTACTATCTTCAACTGCCCGTGTCCCCAAACTATATTTACTTTCGGCTTTGGGTGATTTAAAAAATCGGATTTTTGAAATCCCAATAAATAGTAATATGAGTATTTTTTTTGAGTTTAATTTGGAATAGTGAGAGATTTTTAACTTTATGTTAAATCAAATTGTAAGATTGAATGAGTTTATATTACTCCCTCCGTCCACCAAATGTGTGCTCATTTCTTTTTTTGGGTCCATAAAAAACGGGCTTATTCAATATAAATAGTTAACTTTTGAATATTTTGTCTACTTTACTAACAGGATTGAGTATTTACCAAATATATTTTATACTCATTATATTAAATATATTCTTTATAATTAAAATATGATTTTTTAAAAAACATATATAAAAAAAGTGAGCACACTTTTGGTGGACAGAGGAAGTATTATATTATTGTTTGACGAGATTATAATGATTAATTGATTGTGTAATGATTGAATGTATTATATTATTGTATTATTATATTATTATAGTATTATTATATTATTGTTGAGAAAGATTATAATAATTGGAGTGATATTATATAGATATAACTTTATGTGAAATTAATATATTTAATAGGGGTGATTTTGTGTAGATTTTGAAAATCCATTTTTAAATTTCGAAGTAAAACGGGTTTAGGATCCTGAAATCCAAAATCTGATTTTTAAAATAAAAAATAAACATAGTCTTAGACTAAATACCCGCTGCTTGATTTCCTTAATTAATTATCTGGATATATGAGATACGACTAAAGAAATATAAAGATACTAGTGCAAAACCGCGTAACACACGGGATTAAAGACAATTTGTTATATAATTATTTTGGCACAAAATTATATGCAACAGATTAATATATGAGATAAATTTTTATCACTTATAAATTCTATAATTTATGACTTATAATCTTATTCGAATCACGTATCTTCAAACAAAGTAAAGTTCAAATACAAAACTAGAGTTCGATATCATAAATGAGACCATCTCACACCATACCTCTTCATTTTATTCAAGTATTAAAAATTCATTTTATTATAAAAAAATTACAAAAAATTATTTGATTTTTTTTTAAAAGTATTCGTCCAGTTTAGCTCAACCAAAAAATAAATATAAAACAATTTTTTTATTCTTTGGTAAGATCATGAAACTTGCATTAACATACAAATACATTTTTTCATCCCAAGAATTTAAATGGATGAAGATGAGCGGAGGAAGAGGTTGTTATGAAAGAAAGTTTTAAACGGGAAAGAAAAAAAAAGTAAAATTTTAAAAAAATTAGAAAATATGAATAATGGGTTTGTGTTGAGACTCTTGAGAGACATATGAGTAAGAAGATTTAAAATTAATATATAGAGAAGATACCTCTTTCATCCTACATAAATTTGCACATTTGTGGATATATAAATATCTCATACAAATGACATAGTCACACAGTACATAAAAGAAAATATATTCATAACTGTCACCTTCAAAATATACATATTTTTATGGCAAAAATTTGTGTGAGATCGTCTCACGAATCTTTTTCTGTGAGTCGGATCCTTTAGGGTAGGATAATCCATTTTTTTTTTCAGGTTTTATTTTGTAAAACAAGTGATAATGTTTAAATAAAAAGTGATAATAATTTTAACAAAAGTGATTGTCACTTTTTACTTAAACACTATCACTTTTTGCTCGAACATTATCACTTTTTATATATGAGGACCGTCTCACGGATCTCATTCTTTGAGACGGTCTTACCCAAGACTAGCCCTATTTTTATTTATATGACATTACTATTTTACAATCAATATACCATTACAAAACTATTCCTAAAAAATCAATTGGGAGTACTAACACTTTTTTAGGCATGTGCATGATGTCTGCTATGGACATTAAATTCCCACCTGCTGCGCACCTACCGACAATATTTTGAATTTCTAATCTCTTTGAATTGTGAGCTAGCCATTACTATATTTTACAGATATTTATATTTCTCTACTGGGTTTGTGTTCAATATTTTTATTTGTGCATCCGCTGAATTTGTTTTTATATATTTTGAAGAAATCGTTACTTTATTTTTCAAACTTCTACCATCAATTAATTATTCAAATTATAATTCAACATACTTACAATTTTTTTTAAGTTTCAAGTATTTGATTCAAGAACCGACTTATTTCGGGAACCAATCCCACCGTCCACTTACAGGGAGTCCCGTCTAAAGTCGGAGTTTTGCACTCTATATGGACTAGCCCTATAGAAATTATTTGCACCTTAGAGGATTTTAACTTAAAATCTAGAGAGAAGCACACTTCTATGTCTCAATTCTACACTACTATTCACAAATAATATCTTTAATGGACCCACAATAGCTTCACTTTATTTACTTTTTCTTAAAATTTGTGTTCATTTGAATGAGTACAAATATTGTGGTCTGAAGGAGTATTAAACAAAACCTGCCTGTAAAACTAAACTTATCAGTTTTAACCGTATATAAAGGAGTGTGCAAATTAAAGTTGATTAATAATGATTGACACGTACGCACGTGGTATGTTCACTTTCAGCATATAACACAAGTTTTTGTTTGTCCTGATAAGCAACACAACAAGAAATGGAATTCCCCAGTGTTATTTTCTTCTTATTTTTTGCAAGTCTTTTAATCTTGGGAATCTCCCATGATTTTCTGGAATGCCTTTCCGATCAAGTTGGAGGCTCCAATTCAACAACCAATTTAATTTACACACCTCAAAATCCAACATATGCATCTCTTTTAAAAGCTTATAATCTAAGACCACTATCAACCACTCGCTCGAGGCCCGGTCTCATCGTGACACCGTTTCATGAATCCGAGATTGTGGCAGCAATTTACTGCTCCAAAAAACTGGGAATGCAGATAAGAGTTCGTAGTGGTGGCCATGACTACGAAGGTCTTTCTTTCACTTCTGAAAATCCCTTCGTCCTTGTCGACATGAGAAACTTCCAATCAATATCCATAGATGTCGAGGAGAAGACTGCAAAAGTTCAAGTTGGTGCTACATTAGGCCAATTTTACCACGCAATTGCACAGAAAAGCAGGACTCTTGCTTTTCCGGCAGGTACCTGTCCCACCGTCGGTGTTGGCGGCCACTTCAGTGGCGGAGGATATGGAATGATGTCACGTAAACATGCAATCGCCTCCGATCACATCATTGATGCAAAATTAATGAATGCGGATGGCCAAATATTGGACAGAAAAAGCATGGGAGAGGATCTTTTTTGGGCGATTCGAGGAGGTGGAGGTACTAGTTTCGGAATTGTTCTCGAATTTAAGGTAACATTTACAAAAAAAAAAAGTTTATTGGTCACATAACTAGTTTAATGCTGATATTATTGTCTCAAAACATTTAGTGGGGTTTGGTTTGGTTTGGGATTGATTTGGATTGAATTTGGATTGTGGTGGATTGAATTGGGATTTGGGTAATCCATTAATAGTAATTGTGTGTAAGTTGTGTTTGGTTAAATATTGAGAAGTATGGGTAGATTTAACTTTATGTCACATCACTGATGTGACAATATTTTATTATTGTTAGAAGTGAAAGAAAAGTAAGAAAAGAATAAAGTATGAAAGAGAATGAGTGTGTGAAAGAAAAGTAAAAGAGAGAAAAAAGTAAGAGAGAGAATGAGTGATTTGATGGTATAAAAATAGGTGTATAGGTGTATTATAGGGGTGAATTGATATTTGAATTTGTATTGAGATGGATTGAGAAAGATTGGATTGAGATTGGATCAATCCAACCGGATTGATCAATCCCAAAACAAACACGGCCTTAACTATTCAAATCTGGTGCCATAAATAATTGTACTGAATTTATCTATTCAACACATCACTTTTGTGGGACTGGATGATTGTGATGGAAAGGTGGTTATGAGTATGTAGATTTGAAGACTTTTTTTTTTATTGCAGAACACATTGTTCAGCTTTATATTTTTTTTACTTAAGATTTTTTTTCTTTAAATTTGACAAAACAACGCTGTTTCTACGGTAAAAATCCTGCAAATTTTGGACAATTAGTTATGGGCAAAAAATTGTGTGCGACCGTCTCACGGATTTTTTTTATGTGAGACGGATCCTTTTTAACTCATATTTCAAAATTTTGGGTAAGATAACCCATATTTTTTTTCAGATTTTGGTTTGTAAAAAAAAGTGATAATGTTTAAGTGAAAAGTGATAATATTTTTAACAAAAGTGACTGTCACTTTTTACTTAAACACTATCACTTTTTGTTAATTAAGTTATGGGATTAAAATTGAACAGTATTTTATTTTAATTTTTTTGGAAAAAAATGGACAATATGAGGACAATTTTATTTTTCTCAGGTAACATTAGTCACTGTTCCAAAAAAGGTAACGATTTTTAACGTCACTAGAACGTCGGAAAGTGCGGCGCAGCTGGTGCACAGGTGGCAATACATCGCTGATAAGGTCGATGACAATCTTGTACTCAGGCTTTCCTTAACCACTTCAAAATCAGGAAACTCAGCTTCCTTCGAGACGCTGTACCTCGGCCCCGTTGATGATCTTTTGCCAATAATGAAGGAGCAGTTTCCGGAGCTTGGTTTGGTCAAACAAGATTGCGTCGAAATGAGTTGGATCGAATCCACCCTGTTTTTCGCAGGTCTCCGTGGTCAGCCACTCGATGTTTTGCTTGATAGAACTGCACAAGGGATCTTCGCACCAATGTATGTAAAAGGAAAATCGGACTTCGTGAGTAGTCCGATTCCAATGAATGGCCTAAAAAGGATGTGGAGATTCGTATCTGAAGTGGATCATCCAAAGTTGCAGTTCAACCCGTATGGAGGGGCACTCAACACTCTCCCAGAATCCGAAACTCCGTTCCCACATCGGAAAGACAACATATTCATGATCCATTATACGGTAAAATGGCTTAATCCTAATGAATCGGAAAGTAACATAGATTGGATAAGAAGACTTTATAGTTTCATGACTCCTTACGTGACAAAATCTCCGAGGGCAGCTTATTTTAATTATAGGGATCTCGATATAGGACGAAACAACATTAAAGAGAAGACGAGTTACAATGAAGCTAGTATTTGGGGACTCAAGTATTTCAAGAACAACTTCAGAAGATTGGTACGTGTGAAAAGCAAAGTTGATCCATCCAACTTTTTCAGAAACGAACAGAGCATTCCACCGTTATCATCTAATTTATGGGGCGTTATGTAATAATATCCATTAGTAGCTAGCCCGTTTCATGTTGGAAATTTATTAAGCAAAGATCCTAATCTACGTACTTTTAAGCGTTGTACATGTCAATCATTCAAGTGATGAAAATAAAGTAAATTGGCCCACCTTTGATTTTAGGTACAACCTCTTTTTCACTTTGAAATAAGTACTCAATCTACCCATTATTTTTATTTTGGGCTTTTGACAGGCTATCACATCACATGCAGTGACGGAGCCAGAAAATCTCGACTGGGGGCCCGAATAACATTACTTTAAAGATAAAATAATATGTACTTATACTCATTAAAATTTCTCATGATAAAATTGTCAATACATTTCATTTCATTAAATTAAATCGAACAATTAAGTTTTGTAAGAAGTTTTGGTAGTTTTGACTCAAAATGAAGCTACATTAATGTGTTACAATATTCTATGTTTCATACAATATAATATGTTAAATATAAATGTACAAAATTTTTAAATCACTAAACTAATAGTTTTTTAAAAACATCAATAATATTGTTCAATTTTAAGGACATTTTGGTAAGTCTTAGCAAAAATTTAGACAATAATCTCAAATGAACCATCAATCCATTGACTCTATTTTTTAAAAATTAAAGAATTATGAAACAAATTTAATAAGAAAATACATGAAAAAAGAAAAAAAATTCCTTCCTTTCAACCTATGTATACAAGCATTTATTTTTTGTTCCGTCTAAACTTAGTATGTAGTACTTAAAATGAAAATAATAGTATATATATATATATATATAATTATTACTAAAACAATACATATAATTATTTTTAAAAAATTATCACATATATATATATATATAAAAAAAAAAAAAATTGGTGGGGGGCCACTGGGCCTCCCTGGGCCCAACGTGGCTCCGTCCTTGATCACATGTAAATCATCCGGTGATGTGACCCTTTCAATTTATTTTTTTATATAAAAAATGTCTATTAAATATGAAAATTAAAATAAAACCAAATATTTAAATAATTAAACAAATCTCTAAGACAATAATTAAATTAAAAATAAAAGGTAAAGATAAAAAAATTGTATGAGACAGATTTCTAACACTATATATTAGTCAATCTGTTCCATAACTTTCACACTTTTCACACTTCCATAATATAACTTTTACATCGTAAAATGAAACCTTTTTATAAACTTTACCATCACAATGTATACCTCTTCTAAATTTTATATTATTCGTTTAGTTTTAATGAATTTATTTTTTGAAATTTGAAATATGTTATATTGTAATTAAATATTCTAAATATATTAAACTTATGCAATATTTTTTTTAAAATATTTTTGAGTCCAAGAAAAAATTATTTACGTTCTATAACTTTCACCTTTTCTGAAAAAACATACTAAAAAATAAAAATTTAAATTTACATCCTATAATTTCATAAATTGGTTAATTTACGTCTTTTTTCTTCATTCTGCAAATTATAAGAAGTGATTTGTACTTTATTTTTTATAATTCATTTTGTCTTTTCACGTTATACAAGTCGAGCTCGGTCACGTTATAATATTTGCCAATTTTCTATAATTTTTATGTGTATGTAACAAAAGTGTGAATAAAACGACGTTGTTTTGGTGTCTCCGGTAAAAAAAAATGGACAAAAATTAATCAAGCTACAAAATAATGAGACGTAAATTAACTTTTTTCTTTTATTTTTTGAGACGCTTGTCAAAAAAAGGGTGAAAGTTAATTTTTTTTTTCTCTTACAAACTCTTTTCTTTTGTTCCAAGGATTAGAACAATCCCCTCTCACTCTCTAAAATAGTTCTCACACTTTCTGTTTTTCTCTCAATTATAGATTCTCTATCAATAATTGACTATATAATGCTTCAATTAAATCAATCTATGATATGAACAATATAAGTACATCGTGGTATATACCTTACCATTAAAAAAATTGTGAAATACTGACGGAATTTAACGACGGATTAAAATTCATCAGGATTACCGACAGATTACTGAAGAATTAACAAAGTCAACTGATTTATCGACGAAATTTGTTTTCTGTCGGTAATTACCGACGGATATATTTCGTCGACAATCACAAAAAAAAAATATGTGTGATTACTAATGGAAATTTTCGTCCCTAACCACAAAATTAAAAAAATTGTGATTACCGACGAAAATTTCCGTCGCTAATCACAAAATTTAAAAAAAAATAATTTTTTTTGCTAAAATTAAATTATTATTTAAAGAAGGAAATTTGTTAGTTAGGAAATTATAATTGATTAAAATAGTAAATTTGTTGATTAAATTAGAAACATGTCGATTAAATTAGAAAATTGTTGATTAAGTCAGCTATGAAATTATTGATTAAATTAGAAAATTTTATATTAAATTAGGAAATTATTGATTAAATTAGAAAATTTTATATTATATTGTTTGGATATAATTTCTTTAGTTTTTATATCTATTTAGTTTATAAGATAATTAAGATTTTGTTGTGTGAATTAACAAATAAAACTATAAAAGAATTATTAATAAATAAAAATATTAAAAATAAAACTAAAGTCACAATTTATAAATTAAAAAAAAATACAATAATTATAAGTCACGAATTTATTGATTAATATAAATTAAAATAATATTTAATCAAAAAATAATTATACATGTGAATTTTAGAATTTTAGTTTTAAAAAATTACATTTATAATTTATAGATTTAAAAAGTTAATTTTACAATAATTATAAGTCACAAATTTAGTGATTAATATAAGTGAAAGAATGTCAATTATTAAATAAATTTTTTTTAATTTTTTTTTAAATAAGCATACATTAAATTACTAATATATTATTGGTATACTATTTGAAAATAAGATTCACACAAATACAATAGTTATAAGTCACAAATTTAATTATTAATATAAGTAAAATAATGTTCAATTATTAAATGGATTTGCTTAAAAAAAAGAGTAAAACATGTATACATGATATGAACTTTTTAGAATTTTAATCAAAACACAAAAAATAAATAAATTAGATTTACAATATATAAATTAAAAAAATTAAATTGATAATAGTTATAAATCATAAATTTAGTTATATTAATACAGAAAGAAATTAATTTTGTGAATTTTTTTTTTTTTAAAATGGGTCGAAAATGAGTACATATACAATTAATTATAAATGAAAAACAGACTTGTTCGAGTGGTAGGCGCCCTCACACTCGGGTTCGAGTCCCCTGATGGCCGATTGGCCGAATATTCAGCCAATTATGCACAGGCCCTCGCGGGCTTGGAGCAGGCCTTGCATATTCTGAGCCGGGTTGGGCCAGCGTTGGCTTGGGCCCGAGTCCAAATTTTTTTTTTTATTTAGTTTACCGACGGAATATATATCGTCGGTAATTAAAATATATTTTTAAAAAAAATCCGTCGGTAATTAAAAAAAAAAATCGTCAGTAAAACACGTCTTTTTTGTAAAAAAAATCCGTCGATAATTAAAATATATTTTCATTGACCGAATTTTTTCGTCGGAAAACACTGTTTTCAATCGAATTTTCGTCTCCATTTCCGTCGGTAAAACACGTCTTTTTTATAGTGATATACGAGATTAGTAGAATTTACTTGCAACCACTAAAGAATAACGTAACATAATCGTTCATGATAACAGATAAAAAAATAAAAAAAAAACTATTATGGACAATTTTCTTGAAAACAAATATATATGCTAACTTAATGTCAATTTTCCTGAAAACAAAAAAAACGTATAGTAGCATAGTAACCAACTCAGTTGAATTAACCACTTATGGTTTTCATGCAACTGGGACTAATCGAAGTTAATTATTTTTAAAAAACGATGTAATGGCTTATGGTTTCAAAAGGAGTGTGACATGTGTGTGCATTTTTCAAAACTTTTTTAAACAATAAATACACAATAGACATAGTCAGGTAATTAAGTTGTCCAAATGTCAAGTCTTATGCAAATATCTTTTGAATATTTTCACAAGTCTAGATCAAATAAACAAACTATATATATGGAATTATGATAAGCCCTTTTTATACTCCTTAAAAATAACTTAGAGAATCAACTTAGAGAATCAATTGTTGTTGAAAAAAAATAACTTAGAGAATCAACTAGATTTTACTCACTCAAAAACAGAGAATCAACTTAGAGAATCAATTGTTGTTGAAAAAAAATAACTTAGAGAATCAACTAGATTTTACTCACTCAAAAACAATTCTCATGCCAAGTCCAATGAACACGTAACATGTTTAATAAATGTTTATCAATGTTAATGAATAGATAATAAGCAAATAAGTAGTAAGCAAATAAACAAGTAACTAAACAAGTAAATACTAAAAATAAATTACACAAGATGTATAATGGTTCGGAGGCTAAACTACTCCTACGTCCACTCTCCTAATTTAATAGGATAATTGCGTAATCTCTTGAAATTAACTTGTTTTATAGTGTCAATGTGCACTCTCCTCTTCTTCTCTTCTCTTATTTCTTACAACTTTCTCTTGTTGCAATACTTTCAATCCACTATGAATTCAACAACTCTCAAATATCTCTCAAAATGAAAGTAGGATTTTGTTCTTGGTTACCAATTTAATGTGATATCATTTACAATTAAGAACGTGTTGGGAATAAAATGAGAAGTGTTTTGATTCAATACCAAAACCCCCTGAGACATGCCTAAGTCAAGATGATTATGTTCTAAGAATGTTAGAACATATAGAATAAGGCTAGATGAGGAGTTGATATGTTAGGCAGCTCTTAGTTGAATAGATGCATAATTTGAGGGGGAACATATGCTTTGAAGTCTATCAAGATCAAGTCCCCTCAAGGCTCAAATTCTGGAAAGATTGCTAAGTCTACTGAAAGACAAGTATGCTGAAGAGATGATCAGTAGAGTTGTCCAGAAGAGTTGTCTCAGCACAATTAAACCAGAACAAGTATTCTGAAGCCTAAAGGTCAACTATGCTGAAGAGATCAAGACAACTATACCCTAAAGATCTTCAAAGAAACATGCTAAGATCACTTGAAAGTGAAGCAAAGGGAAAGAGTCAAGTCATCTGAAGAGAGCAAGCAAACTCTGCTGATAAGCAAGTCTGCTGATAGTGATAAGGAGAGTTGTCTACTGATAAGGAATGTTGTCCTATCATAGAATCAACTATCAGAAGCCATGTCCAAGTCCTAACAAGAGAATCTTAAAGTCAGACATTGGGAAGAGTGATGCAGAATGAAGATAAAGTCTATACAACCGTTTATTTCCCAAATGAGGACATGTCACTATCAAGAATCTGTCTTCTAAGTTGAAGAACTAAAAGAAGACATTTATGGACATTTGAGGCTGCCTCTCCAACGGGCAAATCCTTCATTTGTCTATAAATACAGAAGTGTGAAGACCATTTGAAAGCATCTCAACTGAATCCAACTAACCTCAAGATCTTACAAGCAAGAGTGCTTTCAAGCCTTCAAAGACTATCTTAGTCTTCATACACTTCTTTTAAGCTGAACCCAATTGTATATCCATACAAAGCTTAGAGAGATATCCTATCCTTATACACTGAACTTCATTGTAAAGGATATCTCATTAGTTGGAACCTTACTTCAACCCTTACCCCTTTCAAGTGAGAAAGTGAGAAGGTTGTAGTAGTAGAAGTGGTAGGAACTGACTGTTGAGAGAAGAACAGTTCAGTTCTGAGTTGAGAAGAGGGTACTAGGACTCTAGACATCCTAGGGATCAATTCACCAAGGAGTGGTGTTCTTGATCAAGTGCACCTTGGCACTATAAAACAAGTTAATTCCAAGAGTGAAGGAATTATCCTGTTAAATCAGGGAAAGTGGATGTAGGAGTTTGAGTCTCTGAACCACTATAAACTCTTGTGTTGATTTGCTTTCAAGTACTTTCATACATTCAACACTGCACACAAAACTGATCTTTCAAAGGATAAACATTCAAAGACTGTGCAAAACCAATTTGGACAAGTTCCCTGAAACTGGACTGTATTGATTTCTAAGTGATTTCAGAACTTTAAAGGAGTTTAAACTAAAGGGCCAACCACTAATTCCGCACATATAACTCCCTTAGATAGTTATTCAACTAAGTACTCAATAGTACTTAGTAGTTTGATTATCTGTAAAGAGTTAATCTTATCAGCAGAGTTGTCCAAGACAACCTTGTTGAACTCTGGTTTGATGAAAAGTTTGAAAAGAATTTGCATACAAGTGTATTCCCCCCCCCCCCCATACACTTGTTATATACTCCTTTCAGGACCAACAAGTGGTATCAGAGCAGGGGTTCAAAGACCACTGCTTCTGAAAATCCATCTTGATTTTCAAAATCACATATTTGGTGTGGTCACTGAACTGATCTATCTGAAATCCTATTTGATTATTGACTAACTGTTTATTCTTAAGATATGGCCAACAACAATGCTGATGTTCCACCTCCTGCTGTTCAAGGATTGGACAACATAGCCACAAATCCAGTCAATCACATATCTCATCACAAATTGCCCATGTTCTCAATAGACAACTATGATTTCTGGAAAATCAGAATGAGGGCTCATCTTGCATCTCTTCACACTGACATGTTGAGAGTGATCACAAGAGGTCCTTTTGTGTTCACCCTAGTCAATCCCAGAGTCACTGGGGCTCAAAAGGGCAGACACAAGAGATGTGCTTCCCAAAGATGAAGATGATTTCACCTCTGAAGAAAAGAGGAAAGATAATTTGAATTATCTTGCCATGAACACCCTCTACCAAACAATTCCAGATGCAATCATGGGAAGGGTCTACCACTGCACAACTGCCAAAGAAATTTGGGATACTCTTGCAGAAATGTGTGAGGGTACTAAAAAGATAAAGGAGAACAAGCTTCAAGTAGCTGTGCAGAAATTTGAACAATTCACAATGGAGTCTGAGGAATCCATTGACAAATTTGCTGGCAGATTCACTGATGTGATGAATGAGATCAATTCATTGGGCAAGGTGTACTCCAAGAGAGAAGATGGATTGAAGATCTTGAGAAGTCTCACTCAAAAGTGGGATGTTTATGCTGTCATGATGCAAAACACCAAGGATCTTTCCACCATGCCCATGCAACAAATCTTCTCTGAACTCAAAGCTTATGAGTTCGATCTCAACAGAAGGAAGCCTGTTGAGGAACCTTCAATTCCCACAAAAGGAGTGGCATTCAAAGCCAAAACTGCTAAACCAGAAATGCAGTCCACTCCCAGATCATCAAAGTAAGTCTTCAAGACTGAAATGAAGGAGGAATTAGCCTTGATGGCTAGAAGGTTTGAAAAATTAAACTCAAGGTTTGGTAGATACAAGAAGTTCTACCAAGACAACAAATTCAGGAGAAGGTACAACTCTCCTGAAGCACAGGCTGAGGTCAAAAAGCCTGGAGAGAAAAGATCAGAGGACAAGTACTCTGATAGGAGAAGGTCCAGTATGGCTGAACCTTCATCATCAAGAAGAAGAGATGAACTCAAGAAAGATGATGATGAAGACTTGTGCTATAATTGCAAGAAGAAAGGGCACTTTCAGTATAATTGCCCTGAACTGAGCTCTAAGGAAAGAAGAGAAAGGTAAGCTAAAAGAGACAGGAAGTTCACCAACAGGAAAGCCATGATGGCTGGTGAAGAATCTGATAGTGCTGAAAGCTTCAACTCTTCTGATGGACTGTTCTCAAACAGTGAAGATGATGATGATGTGTGCAACATGGCTCTTGAGGATGATGAGGTATCCTCCACTTCTAGCTCACCATCATTCATTTCACAAAACACTAGTGAAGTCAACCTGAAACTCTCCCTTGGAAAGTTGATGGAAGATTTCACTATGTTACAAGAATTTCATGACAAGTGTGTGAGAGAAAATGAAAGATTGGCAATTGAGCTTGCTAAAAACTCTGAGTCAGTTGTTGATGTCAAGTCTACTGAGTTGTATCAACAAGTCTTGAGAGAGCTTGAGGAAGCAAATCTCAGGATAGTTGACCAACAAAAGGAGATTGATGATCAACTCCTCTCTCAGAAGAGAAAAGACTTTGAGCTAAAAATTCTTCAAGCTAAATTTGAAAACCTCTCACATGAGTATGATATTCTAAAAACAAGTGAAGAGAGCCTGAAATTAAAGATGTCTGCTTTGAGAAGATCCACTAAAGCAATAGAGGAAATTCAGAGTTACCAAAGACCTATGGCTCAAAGAAGTGGATTAGGTTTTGATCCATTTGAATCTTCACCTTGTCTTAGTGTTGCTTCTACAAGTAACACTAAGAGAATCTTTGTCAAATCAGTGGCACAACAAGCTGAAAATAAAATGATTTAGTCACTGAACAAAGGAAAGGGCAAAATGAATGATTTGCCAACTCAAGTGCTTCAGGAGACTAGGCCCAAACCTAAGGAAAAGGCCAAAGTCCCTGAACACAAGAGGAATGTTGGTCAGCAGAGTAGACCCAATGGTAGGGCAACTCTCCTAAACAATGTTCAGAAGAGTTATCCAAGGTATAATCAGCCTAGGCCAACTCTACTGAGAAAGCCTCAGCTGAATAGACCTATGGACAACTATCCTCAAAGGCAAAATAAAATGAGACAACCAAAACCCTACATGCCAAAGGGTAATGGTCATAAAAATGCCTTTCCTCAAAGATTCCCTCAAGTAGCACAAAGAACTCATAAGTTCAGGAGATTTGACAACTCTCCTGAAACTTACAGAGTTAACACTTTCACACATACTTTCCCAAAGGCATTTAAGGGAAAAACAGTGTATGCTGATGCTAGAGGAAGACAACTTAGCCACCTTGAATCAATTAGGGTCATTAGGCAAGTTTGGGTTCCTGAAGGTACAGCTAACCTCTCAGGACCCAAAACTCAAAGGGTACCTAAACCTATCTAATTGCAGGTACCTATGGGCCACAAGAAGAGGAGCATGAGTAAAAAGTCAGCATGGTACCTTGACAGTGGATGTTCAAGGCACATGACTGGAAACAAGGAACTCCTCACTGATTTTATTGAAAAAGAAGGCCCAAATGTCACATTTGGAGACAACTCACAAGCAACAACAAAAGGTTATGGTAGTTTGATGATTGGTAACATCAAAGTATCCAATGTGTCTTATGTGGCTGGTCTCAAATATAATCTCCTAAGTATCAGTCAATTCTGTGATAAGGATTTCAATGTTGAGTTCTCAAGTGGAAAATGCTTAATCAAAAATAAGACTCAACAAAACTCTATTGACTGGAACTAGGAAAGGAAATGTGTATTTTGCAGACTGGGACAAGTCTACTGATGCTGCATGTTTCATTGCTAAGAGTTCTAGTGAACAAAGTTGGTTATGACATAAGAGACTAAACCACCCGAACTTCAAAACAATGAACAAAATTGCTAGAAATGCATTAGATAAAGGACTACCTAATGAGGTTTTCATTAAAGAGCATGTTTGTAAACCATGCCAAGAAGGAAAACACATTGGTAGTAGTAGATGACTTCTCTAGGTTCACATGGGTAGTATTTCTCCTTAATAAGAAGGAAACACAAGTCAAACTGCCTGAACTACTTAAGAGACTGTCAAATGAGAAAAGCCTTAGCATTATCAAGATAAGATCTGATAAAGGCACCGAGTTCATAAATTCATACATCAATGAGTATTGCACATCAAATGGAATAACTCATGAAACCTCAGCAGCTAGAACTCCTCAACAAAATGGAGTTGCAGAAAGAAGGAATAGAACCCTAAAAGAAGCTGCTAGAACCTTAATTGCTGATTCAAATCTACCTAAGAGGTTTTGGGCTGAAGCTATAAACACTGCATGCCATACTCAAAATAGATGTTTGATTACTAAGGGGCAAGGAAAAACCCCCTATGAACTCTGGAAAGGAAGAATGCCTAAAGTGTCATATTTTCCCATCTTTGGTTGTAAGTGTTTCATTCACAATAATGGGAAAGAACAGTTGAAAGCCTTTGATAGCAAAGCTGATGAGGGAGTATTCCTTGGATATTCTCAAATCAGTAGAGCTTTCAGAGTCTACAACAAGAAAACCCTTATTGTGGAGGAAACACCTCATGTTGTGTTTGATGAATCTATTCATGAGCTCAGGAATGAGAACTTAGAACCAGAAGAAATCACACAGAGGACAACCAGGCTGAGCATAAAAGACAAAGACACTGAATTCATAGATGTTGTCCAAGCAAACTTACCTGAAAAACTTCCATTGGACAACAACCCTGAAGGCAACCCTCCTGAGACAAACCCCACTGAAGAAATTGGTGAACTGAATGATCCAATCCCAGTTCACATCTAGGTAACAACTACCAATGAAGAAGCAGTTCCTGCTGAGGTAGTTAATGGATCAAATAATCAAGGGGGAACCAACATTGTTGAAAATGCCAATATCCCTGATATTGAGGACAACTCCCCTGATTATGATCCTGAATTAGATCCTGCATTTAATTATCCTGAATTCTATGATCAAAATGACTCAACTTCAGTAGAGGACAACTCTACTGAAGAGATCAGAAAAAGAAGGACTTGGTTGTCTGACCATCCTACTGATCTAATACTTGGTGACCCAAGTATAGGAGTCAAAACTAGAAGATTTCATGGTGAAAGTGCTCTATTTTGTTGTTTCTTGTCAGAGCAAGAACCAAGTGACATTGAAGAAGCACTTCAAGATGCCAATTGGATCACAGCCATGCAGGAAGAGCTGAACCAATTCACCAGAAATGAAGTATGGGAGCTGGTGGATAGACCTTCACATCAAGATGTTATTGGAACCAAGTGGGTGTTCAAGAACAAGAAGAATGAGAATGATGTGATTGTCAGAAACAAAGCAAGATTAGTGGCAAAGGGCTATTGCCAACATGAAGGCATTGACTATGATGAGACATTTGCACCTGTGGCAAGGCTAGAAGCAATAAGGCTATTTCTAGCCTATGCAGCCCACAAGAGGTTCAAAGTGTACCAAATGGATGTCAAGAGTGCCTTCTGAATGGAGTCTTGAAAGAAGAAGTCTATGTGGAGCAACCACCTGGTTTTGAGGTTGGAAATCAAGTTTACAGACTGAAAAAGGCTCTATATGGACTCAAGCAAGCCCCTAGGGCTTGGTATGATACTCTGTCACAATTCCTCTTGGATCATGGATTCATCAAGGGAACTGTGGACAGAACTCTCTTCAGAATCACTAAAGGAGAGGACATCTTGCTTGTCCAAATTTATGTAGATGACATAATTTTTGGATCTCCCAATGAGAAGCTGTGTGAGAAGTTCTCAAAGCTTATGCAAAGCAAGTTTGAAATGTCCATGATGGGATTGATGAACTTCTTTTTGGGACTTCAAGTCAAGCAATCTAAAGAAGGGATTTTCATCAACCAAGCTAAGTACACCAGAGAAATGATCAAAAAGTTTGGGTATGCAACTAGCAAGCCAGTAAGGATCCCAATGAACACAAATTGGAAGATGGATCCTGATGAGAGTGGTGTTCCAACCAACTCTACTGAGTACAGAGGAATCATTGGTTCTCTCCTCTATCTCACTGCCAGCAGACCTGACATCACCTTTGTAGTAGGTGTTTGTGCAAGGTTTCAAGCCAATCCTAAGAAAAACCATCTTGAGGCTGCAAAGTGGATCTTGAGGTATCTCAAAAGCACTGAGAATCTAGGCCTTTGGTACCCTGCTGATGACAATATTGAGTTAACTGGCTACTCAGATGCTGACTATGGAGGATGCAGAATTGACAGAAAGTCCACTTCAGGGACTTGTCAATTCTTGGGCAACAAACTCATATCATGGTTCTCCAAAAAGCAGAACACAGTGGCTACCTCCACCACTGAAGTTGAATATGTTGCAGCTGGAAGTTGTTTTGCTCAAATCCTTTGGTTGAGACAACAACTAAGAGACTACAATGTCAACTCTACTGAAGTGCCTATATTCTGTGACAACAATAGTGCAATTGCAATATCACAGAATCCTGTATTGCACACAAGTTGCAAACATGTAGACATCAAGCATCACTTCATTAGAGGTCATGTGGAGAAGAAAGACATAAAGTTGGTCAAGATCCACACAGATCATCAAAAAGCTGATATACTGACAAAGCCACTTGCAGAGGCAAGATTTCTAGAGCTATCAACAGAGTTGGGATTACTTGATCCAGTGAAGTTGGACAAGTAAATCCATTGGAGTTAAAGGAAGCTATAATGGTTTTCAGCAGACTTGGTCAAGTCTACTGAAACTCAGGAGAGATGACCTCAAAAGGTTTCAGGACTCTTGTCCATTGAATCTCAGGACACTTGTCCACATTTCTTCAGGACATTTGTCCAAGTGGGGTCAAATAAGTTGTCTTGGCTATCAAACAATTTTCTTGGTTTGATAAGCACCTAATTTGAGCAATCATTGTCTATTTTGATATCTGTCCCATTCCTTTTACAAATATCACCTTTTTGGGATTTTAATTTGTCTCCCACCCAAAAGGTCGCTTTCCATGCATTAAATGCCAAGATTTAACTCTTGTTTGCATTAAACATTTCAAGCCATGATCTATCTCGAAAACTCCCCAAGCATTAACCAATATTTAATAACTTACACATTTGAATAGAAAATAGTTTTTTACTGTTTCATTGGTTAATGACCATTGGATCAAAACTGGCCAACTCCCCTGAAATCAATCCTGGCCGTCCATTTGAAATTTCCATTTTTATCCATCGTTGAAAACTCTTGAGACTCACCAACTCATTGACAAACATTCTTTTTAGAATATTCACAAGTCTTAAGAACCCCTCACAAACACTTCTTCCCCAAGTATTCGAAACCCTAGCCTTCATTTCTTCAAACTCTCTCAAACTCTCAAAGTTCTGTCTGTATTCTTCAATGGCTCCTAAAGCAAAACAGGAAATGGTTGTTGATTTCACAAACCAGAATCTAGACATTGATTTTAGTTATCTAAGCCACAAGAACAACCTTACTTTTGAGCCAATCCTTTCTTTTGAGAGTGAGGAAGCTAATGTTACTCCAACCTTGAGATGGTTGAGAAGGGCAGGTCTTCAAAAGTTCATGCAAGAAAAGCCAGACTCTTATCTAGAGTCTTACATGGCTGAGTTCTTTGCTTTTCTCAAATGGAGAGGCAAACCTGAAGATGGTGAGGTTGCCACAAGACTGTCCTATGTTGCAGATGGTGAGGAAGAGGAAATATTTCACAGGGTGAAATTTTCTGTTGAAGATATTGATGCTGCCTTTCGATTGCCTTCAGAAGGAAGGAATCCTGAATTTTATGGTAATGGTCTTGAGGAAGAAATTGCACAAGAATGACTTTTCACTCCAGGGCCACTATCCTCTACCCAACATAAGAAGACCCTAAAGCCAAAATTCCTAACCTTGTTTGAAGCTGTTACAAAGAGTTTGCTTTGCAACACTGGCAGTTTGGAGCAGGTCAGCCATCCAAGAATAAAGATAATGGCTGCAGTTATTGATGCCAGTGACAAAGGCATCAAGTTCAATTGGAGGACCTTCATCTTGTCTGAGATGATGAAGGAGAAGGCCAAGTTCAAAGTTAAAGCTCACAACAAGGTTGTGATGGAGGGCAAACTGAGATATTGCACAAGGGCAAGTCTCTTAATTGAGAAGTTTGCTCATTATTCTGAGATGCAAACCTTTGCAAAGCCTCTCCCTGCCCAGAAAATCATGTTTATCAAGCTCAGCAAGAAAACTGAGCAAAGGAGGATGCAACTGGCCAAACCTGCTGAATTAAAGAATGAGGAGAAGCCAAAGTTGAAGAAAAGGACAAAGGCCAGAGTTGTCAAGACAAGGAAAGTGTCTCAAATTCAATCAGAAGAGACTTCAGGAGCTTCAACTGAGATTGAAGAAGTTGCTAAAGAGGGCGTGAATGTACCTTCTGATCACTCAGAAGAGTTGAGGCAAAGATACAATGAGACTAGACAAAAGTCTAAGGGTGAAAAGAGGATCAGGGAAGTTGTCCCTGAAGATGAAGGTAGTGGGAGCAGTAGGGCTAGCAAGAGAAGGGCAAAACCTACTGAAAAGGTGTTGGAGCTTCAAGAGCAAAAGTCTCTCCAACTAGCTCTAAGGGAGAGCAGGGCTGAAAGTAGGACAAAATCTAAGTCTAGAACCAACTCTTCTGGTTCTGGAACTCCAGAGTCCAAAATCCCTGAAGGTCAACCTAAAGAGGCCAACCTTCCTGAAGCCCAGAATCCTGAACCCAACTCCCCTGAAACTCACATAACCCCAACCAACCAACCCATCACTCCTCTCAATCTTACAAAGAGATATTCTCCATAAGGGAGTGTGCAAAGAAGTGGGAAAGATGTGCTAGCAGATTTGGCAGTAGATGAGACAAGATTGCAATCTCCCCTTGACTCATCTATGCTCAATTATTCAAAGTTCTTAGAAGTTGCACTTCATGAGCCAACCCCCCTTAGTAAAGCCCCTTCAGATCCATTTCTCTCAAAAGCAACTGAAGTACCTTCAATTGCACCCAATCCTTCGGAAGCCAACATCCCTGAACTTACCCTTGCAGAAGCCACTTTAGGAGTAACCAGAGCCAACTCCCCTATAACCCAAAGTCCCCATTCTAGTGGAGATGAGGAGGAGTATACTTATGAAAGTATGCTCAGAGGTGGAGCCAAGGCTACTATGGACAGTTTGTATCCACAACTTGCTGAATTTCCAAGAATTCAGAAGATGTTCCATGATTTGAGGATGCTTGTTGATGTGAAAGAGAAAACAATCATGGAGATATCACAAGTCATCCAAGATAAGGGTGCAAACTGGTGGCAAGTGGAGGAGAGTAGATTGCTACACTTTGCTGGTGTATCAAAGACAAGATTCCTCATTGATAAGGAGGTTTTTGCAAAGTTAGTAGATGAGAAGATCATTGAGGAGAAGGAAAGAAAAGCTAAGGGCATCAAACACCCTGATAGTAGCTCAAATGATGATGATTCTCCTGATGATCCCTCTAACCCCTCAAATCCCAACCCTCCTGAAACCAATCCCAACCCTCCTGAATCCAAATTGCTTTCAACCCCCCTCTTAACCTATCATAGGAAAGACTCTGTGTCATCAGAGGTGTTGACCAAGGGTGGTAACACAACCAAAGATACATCTGCCAATGAAGGTTCTTCTGAACCCAAGGCACAGCCTAAAGATGTTGAGGTTCCTACTTTAGAGGCTGGTTTGGTTAAGGCCTATTCAGTGTCAGAAGAGTTGGACACTGATCAGCCCTTAATCATTCAGGATGACTCAGTGGCTGCTGAAATAAGCACTGTGATCTCCCCACAACTGCCATCTTTGAACCTTGTTGAAGGTGGAGATGTTGCAGGTTTAAGTGAAGGTGTTGAAAAGGAGAGCTTAGTTGAAAAATCAAAGGGAGAAGGAGATGAGAGAGATGTTATCATCACTAAGATAGTGAGTGTACCACAAAATGAGGGTGGTATAAGTGAGGAAGGACAGGTTATTCTTGAAGTCAAATCTGAACTTCAAGAATCCCTTGATGAGAGGAGGCCTGTTCCTTTATGTGAGGAAATCAATATTGAAGGGAGAAAAGAAATAGTTGAAAATGAGAAGAAGACTGCTGATGTATCAGAGTCTTATGCAAAAGAAATTGAGGGTGATGAGTGTGCTTTCACTAACCCTTTTGACTTTTCTGAATTTGCAGGTATTTCTTTTGACCAAATTTTTACAGATGATCTCTTAACAGATGCTCCCATCTATGTTGATTCTGGATCAGCACAAGCCCTACTTGGTTTGCAATCAACAAAGTTGGACTCCTTGGCTTATCAAGTCCAGACAGCTCATGCAGAAACATCTGGGGCCTTGGATGAGCAAGGAAGAACTTTGGCATCTGTAGAAATGAGATTAACTGGCTCTGAAGATGTGGTGCTACCCACATTGGAAGCAAGAATAGGAGGAGTGGAATCTGGTCTTCAAACCATTTCCACTGAAGTCCAAAAAGCCAAAGCCAGTATGGAATCAATCTCAAAAGAGGTCAAGAAGGAACATAAGCTGCTAAGAGATAATCACAATGCAAATATTCAAGCTATTAGGCTAACCATCAAGCAAGCACTTGGAAAGAAGACTGCATTGCAGAAGAAAAGAGCAGAGGCACAAAGGCTTGCAATGGTGAAAGCAGCTTCAGAAAATTTTTCCCAAGAGGTGATGGCCAACATTGCTGAAGGTGCAGTGGCCAACCTCACTGAGCTTCTTAAAGCTCAACTTGATGCATCTCTAAAAGCAACCATGGAGGAGGTTGTTCAACAAAAGATGAAGCCTGTTCTAGCTTTCGTTAGCTTGAGCAAGGACATAATGCAGAATATACATGATGAGAATGTATATTTGTTGGAGGAGATGAAGTCCCTAACCCAAGCCCAGTCCTTAATGGCATCTACCATGAGTGAGCTCAAACCTCGGTGTTTTGATGCTGCCAAAAAGGGGGAAAGGGAAAGAGCAAGGGCAAAAGGTGTCTTGGTAATTGGAAGCCTAGTTAAGGGAAAGGACAAAGTTGCTGAAGGAAAAGGAAAAGAGCCAGCACTGCTGAACTTAGAAGATCTTGATGAAGAGGAGCATTTAGCAATTACCTTGAAAAATTCTATGGCTTCAGCTCAAGAAGAAAGAGTGAGGCTATAACAAAGACCAGGAGGAGAGGTGTCTGGTTTGGACAAAGGTGGTGAAGGTGTCCAAACTAGAGGAAAGATCAAGAAGGCCAAGGGAAACAAAAGAAAGGCTGAAACATGCATTCACTGATTTTCCCAACAGCCTTGATCTACCTCCTGAGTTTAGAATTGATGATGATGAGCCTACCTCCAAGAAGGCCAAGAATGTTGAGAAGGACAAAGTTGCTGAAGTGTCCAAGACTGCTGAAATAATTGACAAGTCTTCTGAAACTGCCAAAAGTGCTGAAGGTGCCAAGTCCACTGAAGATGATGAAGAATTGTTTGCTGAAGGATTTGGACCTGAGCCCAAAAAGAAGACAACTGTCCTAGCTCTTGATCAATCAAAGTTGTTTCATGAAGGGTATGGCAAAGACCCTGAAACTCAACAGAAGCTGGCCATGATGAGGGCCCAAGAAAAGATAGACTTGATGGATGAGGCAAATAGAGCAAGAGACAAAAGAAGAGCAGATTTTCAAAAGCCCAGAAGGAAGAGAGCAACTTACAACAAGTTGAAGCCACAGCTCTTGATCCCCATGGACACCAAATATCCTCACTTGGATAAATGGGTGCCAATTCAGCTGAATGACTCATGGGAGGAAGCCAAAAGGGAGTTTGTCTATGACTTCTATGTCATTGACAGATGGAATGGAAGAGATGCTAACTCCACTTTTGCTGAGTTCATGATAGAGTATCACAGAGAACTTTATCAACAACTACTTGCAGCTGCTGATATTGCAAGAGTTGAACTCACTGCTCCCAAACCAATCATATACATGCCTCCAAAGCTTGATGGATGGATTGACCAGTCAAAAATCCTGAAGGAGTTTCTAGAGATCCTCAAGCTGAACAAAATGGTTCTTGGACCCAAGGGAACAAATCAAGAGGCCATGGAGCTTAAGAAGAGGGTGTGGGCACAATATGGGATGGTGCCACCTCCTGAAGATGATCTCTGAAATTGGCTAAGTCCTCTTGATCCCTTTCTGTTGATTTGACTGTCTTGAATACTGATTTTCTGAAATTGGTCATCTATGCTGAAGTTTGTTCAAGAATGCTGATGTATTGTGCTCTGAGAATCTGGTTGCTTGATATATGTTTTTGCTCTGATGCTCAAGATCTTGTGATTAGTATATGCTCTGAATTTTTGTAAAGAAATGCTCTGATGTAATATTGATTCATGCTCTGATATGTTAATTTCAACTATCAACACGCTTTTAATGAATTTCAAATGAATGATAGTTGAACACTTTTTGAATCAAGAAAACATCATTACAAAAGTCTCTCTATGCCTATCCTTGAAATCTATTTGCAACATTAATGGTGAGTACACTAACACATTGCTTTTCAGGAAAACTGACTCTAGTCATGACTTCTGAAGATAAATGTAATAGGTGTAGCCAAGTCACTTTTGCATAAATTGTATAGGTTTTGGCATCATAAAAAAGGAGGAAATTGTTGGGAATAAAATGAGAAGTGTTTTGATTCAATACCAAAACCCCCTGAGACATGCCTAAGTCAAGATGATTATGTTCTAAGAATGTTAGAACATATAGAATAAGGCTAGATGAGGAGCTGATATGTTAGGCAGCTCTTAGTTGAATAGATGCATAATTTGAGGGGGAACATATGCTTTGAAGTCTATCAAGATCAAGTCCCCTCAAGGCTCAAATTCTGGAAAGATTGTTAAGTCTACTGAAAGACAAGTATGCTGAAGAGATGATCAGTAGAGTTGTCCAGAAGAGTTGTCTCAGCACAATTAAACCAGAACAAGTATTCTGAAGCCTAAAGGTCAACTATGCTGAAGAGATCAAGACAACTATACCCTAAAGATCTTCAAAGAAACATGCTAAGATCACTTGAAAGTGAAGCAAAGGGAAAGAGCCAAGTCATCTGAAGAGAGCAAGCCAACTATGCTGATAAGCAAGTCTGCTGATAGTTTTTTTTTTTTTTGATCGGTAAAAAGTAATTTTCATATAGTATTGAGTACAAGGGGTACTCAACCCTTACAAAGATTACAACTTAAAGATTACTATTGTTTCTTCTATATCCCTATCTCCACAAACAGATCCATAATATTCATATTAAAACCCTAGAGCTCGTCTAGGCTCCGCCCCCCACTCCGCCATTGTTGTTTCCTTTATCTCCGGGATTTTCGCCGAGAACCAAGTCTTCATATTGCATTTATAGTTCTCCAGAATTTTGTGCCGATTTGGGATAGAACCTTTGAAAACCACCTCGTTTCTCAGATTCCAAATTGACCAAATTAAACCAACCCAGAGTGTCGCTGATAGTGATAAGGAGAGTTGTCTACTGATAAGGAATGTTGTCCTATCATAGAATCAACTATCAGAAGCCATGTCCAAGTCCTAACAAGAGAATCTTAAAGTCAGACATTGGGAAGAGTGCTGCAGAATGAAGACAAAGTCTATACAGCCGTTTATTTCCCAAATGAGGACATGTCACTATCAAGAATCTGTCTTCTAAGTTGAAGAACTAAAAGAAGACATTTATGGACATTTGAGGCTGCCTCTCCAACGGGTAAATCCTTCATTTGTCTATAAATACAGAAGTGTGAAGACCATTTGAAAGCATCTCAACTGAATCCAACTAACCTCAAGATCTTACAAGCAAGAGTGCTTTCAAGCTTTCAAAGACTATCTTAGTCTTCATACACTTCTTCTAAGCTGAACCCAATTGTATATCCATACAAAGCTTAGAGAGATATCCTATCCTTATACACTGAACTTCATTGTAAAGGATATCTCATTAGTTGGAACCTTACTTCAACCCTTACCCCTTTCAAGTGAGAAAGTGAGAAGGTTGTAGTAGTAGAAGTGGTAGGAACTGACTGTTGAGAGAAGAACAGTTCAGTTCTGAGTTGAGAAGAGGGTACTAGGACTCTAGACATCCTAGGGATCAATTCACCAAGGAGTGGTGTTCTTGATCAAGTGCACCTTAGCACTATAAAATAAGTTAATTCCAAGAGTGAAGGAATTATCCTGTTAAATCAGGGAAAGTGGATGTAGGAGCTTGAGTCTTTGAACCACTATAAACTCTTGTGTTGATTTGCTTTCAAGTACTTTCATACATTCAACACTGCACACAAAACTGATCTTTCAAAGGATAAACATTCAAAGACTGTGCAAAACCAATTTGGACAAGTTCCCTGAAACTGGACTGTATTGATTTCTAAGTGATTTCAGAACTTTAAAGGAGTTTAAACTAAAGGGCCAACCACTAATTCCGCACATATAACTCCCTTAGATAGTTATTCAACTAAGTACTCAATATTACTTAGTAGTTTGATTATCTATAAAGAGTTAATCTTATCAGCAGAGTTGTCCAGGACAACCTTGCTGAACTCTGGTTTGATAAAAAGTTTGAAAAGAATTTGCATACAAGTGTATTCCCCCCCCCCCCCATACACTTGTTATATACTCCTTTCAGGACCAACAGAACGTATGTAAAGGCTAGGATATCACTAACTAGACTTTGGATGATAGTGTAAAACTGCCTAGTGGGGACTAAATATAACACTCAATAAATGTTTAAAAGCTTAATCTCTCGATAATATGATTGTTTGAATACTTTTGAATGCTATGAATAACTTCAGCTTGTATGTTCCGTCATCTTGAAATAATTCAAGATGTGGCCTATTTATAGAATGAGTAAACTATCCGTTGATGGAGATAACAAACTTATCGATAAATTTGAACTTTTAAATAGTTCAGGGGCCTGCATTCAATTAGTACATGCATTTACGTCCATTCTGAAAACTTCATTCCAATTTCAGAATTTGTTATGTGCAGGTGACACATGGAACATGATTATTGGTCTTCATATAATAATTTATGGCACTGCATATAACGACTTGATCTCGTACTAGGCTGATTCATTTCTGCATTTGTCATTCATGCTCCTTGTCTATAAGTGAGAAGAATTCAACTTAGCCGAAAGCCATTTCAGGCTACCTGTCTTCTATACAAAGTCCTCTTAATGTCACTTGAGTGTACTTGTCCATTTTGCAAACTCATCTCAGGGTCACTTCAGCATACTTGACTTCATCATACTTGAACATTAATTCTGAGCCTTAATATATATGACTTGGTCTTCCTCTAACTTGACCATTTCACTTATCCTTTGTCCATGCCACTTGTTCTTATAATTTCTTCATGCATCTGGACTCTTCATCCAGTGTCAACTTCAATGAACTTCTCTTTTGAACTTGTCACCTTCATTCAATCTTCTTATCTTCATGAGTCTTGACTTTATTGCTCTTTGTATTTTAGGTCACTTGTCATAAATTTTCAAAAAATTATCCTAAGTAAAATAAAGTTTCCTAACATGAATGAACTTTTCTAATCCTGAAAATCTATAATGGCAATTCATCGTACATGGAATTTTTCTAGAGTTTTGGTATTTAATAAAAATCAAATTTTCTTTTATTAATATAAACCATATCCCAAAAGGGCTGGACTGGCCCGCTACCCTAGGATGGGCTAGGCTGGGCTCCTACTTCGGGCCGCTTGGCCAGTTCATGGGTCAGCCCGACCTAGCCCATGAACATCGCTTGGCTTATTGGGTTGGTCTGGGCTAGGCCGGACGACCCGAATTGTCAGCTCTACCTATCAGAAGCAAAGTCGCATGAAAGTAGAAAAAAAGATCTTGAAGTATTTAAACAGTAATTACAGTATATTTAGGACTATGGTGCAAATAATTGTACCTGAACTTATATCATGTTATTGCAACTTGCAAGTGCAAATAGATTTAGGAATTCCAACCACAAACTTTAGTGGGTTGACCCAAAAATGGGAGCCCTCAACAAAGCGAGAGGCTTTAGAAATATCGTGACACTCCTTATGAAATACGGAGTATATTCAATTGAGAACATATATAGGAGAACTAGATAAGAAAAGTTGTACTCCATCGGTTCCTTAATAAGTGCCATTTTAGACTCAAATTTGTGTTCCTAATATGTTTTCCTTTTTAGCATTTTCACACTAATTATTCCCAATTTACCCATCCATATATTTTTCTCGGAATTTTTTAATTAATTGAGGAATTTTAATTTAAGAAAAGAAGATTGGAGAGATAACATTGATTAAAAGTAAACATTTGAGTTCCTTACTTTTTTTTCTGTAAATAGCTAAAAGTACACTTAATTAATACTCTCTCCGTCCCACAATTACTTTCACACCTTCCTTTTTAGGACGTTACACAATAACTTTCACATTTTTAAAATGAAAAACTCTTTAAACTCCACCCTCACAATATCATCAATTTTACACAATGTCATTACATATTTTTTCTCCACACATACACAAAAGTCAACCCATTTATTTACTTTATACATAAAAGTTTACAAAATTACATCTTAAAACTCTTCTCATTATCACACTTTCTTAATATGTGTCCATCTATCTATGAAAGTTAATATGGGACGGAGGGAGTATGAAACAAATGAGTTGCATTCGTATAGTTCCTAAAAACAGAATGCTCGAACTACAGTAGACATGCGTAAAACCGAACCGTCAAACCGGCCAAACCGCCGGTTACGGTTTACAAACCGAACCGTAACCGAAAAATGGCGGTTCGGTTACGGTTTGACATTTTGACAAACCGCAAACCGCCGGTTTGGCCGGTTTTGGCGTTTAACCGGCGGTTTGGCGGTTTTTATAAAAAAAAAAATAAAAAAAAATTAATACATAATTCTTCTGTTTTTAATGTATAAATTTAAGTTATATAATTTTTATTCAATTCTAGTAATGTATTTTCTAAAAAAATGAGTTAAAACGAATAAAAAACAAACGAAAACGGAATGAAAACGAGCGAAAACGGAGATAATATAAAAATAAAAAAACATATCAAAACCGCCAAACCGGCGGTTTTCAGACCGAACAGCCGGTTCAAAAACCGTAACCGTAACCGACGGTTCGCGGTTCAGTTACGGTTCGCCATTTTCGATAACCGAAACCGGTGGTTTTCAACCGATGAACATGTCTAAACTAGAGGAAGTAATGGCGTCAACTACTATCTTCCAATTTATTCCATCCATATATGAGAAACAATACAACTTAATTGTAACTGGTCCCTCTCAAAAAAAAAAAAAATGTAACGTGGTCGATCGTATATCATTGATTCTTAGGGCCTAGGGAATAAAGCAATATCAAGATTTAAAAATCTTTCCAGAAATAAAGCAATAATATCTTTATATAAATCAATCCCACATACTCCCACATATACATTTAATTCCCACGTGCTGCTATTATTTAATTACTTTTTACAGTAATTTAATTAAAATGGTCGATTATCTTTAGAAGCAATTAATTATGCGGATCCCAATATACATTTAATTCCCACATATACATTTAATTCCCACCTGCTGCTATTTAATTAGTTTCGGCCACTTGGGCACGTCAACTATATATGGATACCAATTTTCACATTAATAATGTTAGAAATTAATATACAAGAATTAAATCTCCACCTCTTTACAAGTTCGAACTTTTAGATGAGACATAATTCTTTCATGGTATCAGAACAAATCAGGCAAACGACCTGAGTTCGATTCGATCTTATCTTGATGATATTCAATCCCTTTTCATTTGAGATATTTTTCATAAACTCTAGCAATTTTTGTTGAGTCTCCTTCTTTTACAATAATAATATCACCCAAAGTATATCTTGAGAAATCATCCACTATTACTAGTGTATACTTTCTCAAACTTATTCTTACAAGGGTGATAGGTCCAAATAAATCTATATGTAGAAGCTGAAGAACTCTTTCAGTGGAGATAACAAGTTTTGACTTGAATGAAGTTTTGATTTGTTTTCCTTCTTGACATGCTTGACACACATGTCCTTTGTGAATACTTCATTTGGTAATCCATCTACCAAAGACAATCTTGCTTTTTTTTTTTTAATCAGTGAAACGCATTTTTATTTAAACACAAAAAGTTGATATGGCACAAGGGGTGCGAAGCATCAGAACTGAAGTGTTCATATGAGTATAACAACAAAAGAAACTAAGAAACTAAGAGCGTAAGGTAAATGTAGAATTGGTTCGCAGATGTTACATAACTGCGCCTAGATCTCAAGAGTGTTGATTGGATTGTCGAGCCACTCCCAAAAAGATGATCCGGGTTTGATGATTGTGGCCATAACCAACCGAGATCAATAGAACTCTTGGAAACTAAGCAAATATCTTCAGGTGAGTTTTCCCAATCTGCAAGATAAACATTACCTTTTCTTGACCCAGATAGTAGTAACTGTTGACTAGATTTATTCTTGATATAACACAAGTTACTTGAAAACTTAACACTAAAACATTTGTCACAAAATTCACTAATAATAGAGAATAAGTTGTATTTTATACCAGAAACATTAGAAATACTTACAGTGCCAATTTTGAGAGTTCCATAACATTTGGTTGAACCTTGTGAGTTGTCACCAAAACTTACTTGTGGTCCATCTAGTTCAACAAAGTTAGTGAGAAGTTCTTTATTGCCAGTCATATGTCTTGAACATCCATTGTCCAAGTACCATGTAAGTTCTTTACGAATACCGAATCGAGCAAAATTATTCGATTCGTTTACAACCCTAGATGGAACCACTTGAACATGTTACAAGTTAAATCTTAGATACCCTTTGGAAGTTGGGTCTTAGAGGGTTAGTCATACCTTTGAAATCCAAACTTGCCTGATTTTCATTGCTTGAAATGAGCTAATTTATCTTTCATAAACATCTAGATACACAATATTCCTATTAGATGTCTTAGGTTGAGATTGAGTATGTGTGTAAGTCTTGGATGATTTAGAAGCATTGTGTTTATTCTTATGAACATTTCTTCTAAATACAACTTCTGGCTTTTGTGCTACATGCCTAAATCTTTGTGGATAGGTATTCAGATGACTTGACATCTTTGACACATAAGGTTAAGGACTTATGTACTCATTATATCTAGACTGGAAATGTTTTTGATTACTCATTGAACCTCATCTCACAGGAGTTGGTCTTCTTTGAGTAACTTAGGTCTTTCTTGCCAGAGTTTGAGAGTTTTTCAGGTGAGTTTTCCTCCATGGACCTTTTCTCACCTAAATCATCACAGACCTCTAATATCTAATCTTAGGTTTGCCAACCTTTGATTGATATTCAGGTTAGTTGATACAACGGGTGTTTTACCCTTATCCTTCATCTGTGCAGCTTTTGTTCAACAATTTCAGTCTGAGCCACTAAGGCATGGTGAAGATACTTGTTGAAGCATCACTAAGGCATGGAGAAGATATTTCATCTGGATTGTAACCAAACCCAGATTTTGTAGTCAAAGGCATTTGATATCCTTTATTAATTTTCATTTATTGTATTAGATGACTTGAACAAGACAACCAACTTAGATTTCAGATTATCTTCACTCTTTTTTAGAAGTTCATGTTCCTCGAAGAGATACTCAAACTTAGCTAAGAGTGCTTTGTGATCTGAATCCTTACTCTTATGAAGTTCAGCTTGTTCTTCCAATCTGATGACTTGGCTTTTAGAGTGTTCAACTCATTAAGTCTTAGGTCATGCTCAGCTTCAATTTGAGTAAGTTTTCCAATCTGAGCATTCAAGACTTTGTTTTCTTTTAAGGTTAGATCATGAATTTTTTGAAGACTCATGATGTCTTCCATCAACTTTCCAAAAGAGAGTTTCAGTTGTCATCACTTTACATTAGTGTGTTTCTAGAATTAACTGAAAAAGAGCTAGATTATACCTCATCATCTTTTATTTATTGCCATTAGACATTCCTCACTCTATCTGGAAATATTTCAAATGAGGATGAAGATAGTAGTTTATCATCTTCAAAGGTATCTTCTTTAGTTTTCAAAGCTTTCCTTTTTCGTACTTCTTGTCCCTCTTTGCTTGTCTCTCTTTACTTTCTTTGGAAGTGAGATATATATGGACAATCATACTGGGAATGTCCAATCTTTTTGCAATTGTAGCATGTATCTTTATCTTCATCCTTTTTCTTTTCATAGTCTCTTTTCTTGAATGATGAAGATGGTTATTCTTTGGAGTAATCTCTTCTGGTTCTTCTTTCTTCATTTTTTCATTTTAGGTGAGTTTTATCTTCTCTTTCTTCTATCTCTATTATCTTGGTAATACCTTTTGTATTTACCAAATATGCAACTCATTTGTCTTCTATTTCTTCAGACCCTTTCTTCCTATTTAGGTCATATTCATATGCTTTCAGCTATGAAAACACTTGTTGCACAAGCATAGTGGAGAGATCCTTTGGGTTTTGCATCATGACTGCATACACATTCCATTTGGAGGTTAAACTCCTAAGAATATTCAAAGTTATTTCCCTCTTGGAATATTATTTTCCAAGTGAGTTAATCTCATTTATGATATTAGTGAAACTGCCATCTAATTGATCTATATTTTCTTCAGGTTTCATTGCAAATTGCTCATACTTCTGGACAACAACTTGAAGCCTATTTTCTTTGATTTTATCAGTTCCTTCACACATTAATGGTAATGTGTCCCAAATCTCTTTGAAAGTTGTGCAGTGAAACACTCTCCCCATTATAGCATCTGGAATGGTTCAACATAATTGATATTTTCTTTCTTTAGGTGTGAACTCGTCATCATCCTTAGGAATCTCTTTCCTTCCATCAGCTCTTTGTCCAGCTATTGCATTTGTGTTGGCCTTCATAAACATAAATGGTCCTTTGGTGATCACCATTAGCATTTCTTCATGAAGACAAACTAAATTAGCTCTCATCCTAATTTTCCGAAAGTCATAATTCTCAATAGAGAACATGGTCAGCTTTTGGTAGGATATCTTGTTGATGGGGTTGGTTCCCATAGTAGTTGGTGTTGCTACTACACCAGAAGTGTTCTCAAGGAAAGTGTTAGACATAGTGAGTAAAAATCACAAATTAGGTAATCTAATCTAAAAAATCTATTGTGCACAATTTTTTTTTTTTGATCAGTAAAATAAATTTGTTATTCACAAATTATGATCTATACAGCAGAAGGATATTTGGTGGCTAAAACATAGCACTAGTTATCCAACTAAAGAGAAAAAAGTGGCTAAAAGAAAACAACCATCACCCCAGTCTTTCTACAATTACGAAAAATTAATTAATCAGGCTTAAATTTGGGGATAATCTCAAATCCTTATACTCCATATTTCTTGGTTTTTCTTGTTTAACCCTAGTCCAGCTCCAGAGTCTCGAGATAATATCTTCCACTATTTTGTCTCTCCTTATTTCCTCGTTTTTGAATATCTTTGCATTCCTATGTTTCCAAATTGTCCAGACCACGCACTCCCAGGCACTTACAAGAAACGTTTATTTTTGTTTCCCTTTGAATATTCTGCAGAAAGACAGAAAATTGTCCAGAGGATTTTCTGGAAATACAGTTTGGATTCCCATCCAGTTGCAAACGTCCATCCACATGTTGTAAGAGACGCGACATTTGAATATCAGATGTTGTACACTTTCTGGATCTAATTCGCAGAAGGTGCATTTCACGTCAGCATTAAGAGGGAGCATTGTTCGCCTCTGTAGTTCTATTTTAGTTGGTAATCTCCCCTTTAGAACTCTCCAGGCATTGATAGTAAATTTCAATGGAGTCGTCTTGTTCCAGATCTTTGAGAAGACTTTCTTATGTTCTTCATTAGGTTGGTCGCTCCCTTCTTTCTCTTTTAGCCATTCATAGGTCTCTTTCGTGATATACCTCCCACTTCTTGTCGGCCTCCATATCCAGTAGTCCTCCGTATCCTGTATTGGTTTGTACCTGTTTACCACATGAAGCAACTTGTTAAGCATAATAGAATCTCTCTCTCTAAGTGTGCGTCTCCAGTTCCATCTCCATTCCCACACCCCCTCATTACATTCTCCCATATCACTCAATCTTTTCTCTTTGTATAAGCTAATTTGGTACAACCTTGGAAATTTGACTCTTAATATTTCTTCTCCTACCCATCTAGATTCCCAGAAAATTGTATTTCTCCCATCTCCCACACCTCTACTCAAATTCTCCCAAAGTCATCCTCTGTTCGTTTATGTTGTTCTTCTACCCAGCCTAATTATATCTCCACACCATCCCCTAGTTTGTATAACTCTCCTTTGATCTGTTGGCACTAGTCCCTCCCCCCACGCCACCCCCCCCCCATCTGGATTCTATCACTCTTGCCCACAAGGTCTCTCTCTCTCTCTAGTTACAAAATCTCCATAACCACTTCCCCATCAAAACCTCATTAAAACTCCCTAATTCCCTCACCCCCAGACCCTCATCGCATTTAGGCTTACATATAGTGTCTCAATCGATCCAGGCTATCTTTTTTCTCTCATTAGAATTTTCTCCACCCCAAAAGAAGTTTCTCTGTAGGCTTACGATTTCCTTTAATGTAGATTTTGGTGCTTTGAAGGTGGATATGTAATATATTGGTATTGAAGAGAGTACTGCTTTGATAAGTGTTAGACTGCCTCCAATTGAGATTTTGAGTCCTTCCCATTTTTTTAATCGGTTCCTAATCTTTTGTACAACATACTTCCATTCTGAAATCGATCTGGTCTTTGCCCTAACCAAATAGATCAGTTTAAGTGACCAAAGTCAGTCCTCAAAGAAGTGGAATTAAACCTCTGTTCTGATACCACTTGATGGTTCCAAAAGGAGTGTGACACGTGTAGGAGGGAGGGAGGGGGGGGGGGTAATACACACGAGTGTGTTTTTTAAACTTTTTACAATTAATCAACAATACACACAAGTAATAAAGAGTCAGGTAAGTTGTACAATAAAAATACATATGGAAATACTTTTTGAGTATTTCTACAAATCTTAAACACTTAAACAACTTATATGTGTAAATATGATATGCCATTTTATACTCCACAAATATACTATCAAAATCACTTGATTTTACTCACACCAAAAACAATGTGCTACGCAAGGTACTATGAAAATAGTTTTTCTTGTGTCAAAGTTTCTGTGAATGATCTTTATATCAAGTAGGAACAAGTAATAAGCAGTTAATAAACAGTTAATAAGCAAGTATGTAAGTGTAGTAAGTAAAGTACACAAGATGTATAGTGGTTCGGAGGCTAAACTCCTCCTAACACGAATTTTTATAATTTAACATGATAATTCCTTAATCACTTGGAATGAACTTGTTTTATAGTGCCAAGGTGCACTCTTCTTCTTCTCTTGATTTTTTACAACTAACACTTCTTGTAATACTCTCAACTCGAACTCGAGAATACTCTCAAACTATCTCTCAAGTAGAAAGTAGGGTTTTGTTCCTTTTCAAACTAATTTAATATCTTTTACAATAAGATCAGTGTAAAGACTAGAATATCACTTACTAGGCTTTAGATAAACAATGAATTTCTGCTTAGAGGGAACTAATGAATACACTCAAAGTTTGCTTAAAAGCTTAATACGAATGCCATGAGTGTTTGAATGCTTGTAGTAATCTTGCAAATAACTTCAGCTTGTGTATGTTCTCGTAAACTTGAAAAGATTCAAGTTATAACCTATTTATAGAGATGAGAAGGCATACATGGGCCTTCTCATCTGATATTGCTCATGGACTTCTTCAATCTTCAAGGTCTTCCTAGTCTTTTACTCTTCTCATCTAAATGAAATGAAAGAAGCTCATATCCGAGCGACTAAGCGCCTCTCTTTGGGCGCCATGGGTTGTGTGTTCGATCCCCGTTGGGTAGTGAAAATATCGGTTTTAGTCCTACATGTATCAATTTTAGAGAAAATATCGATTTTATCTTGTAATTTAGGCAGAGTCCAACTTTAATCTTATAACTTTACACTTTCTCAATTGTAGTCCTGAAAGTATCAATTTTAGTCATGTAACTTGCAATTTCTCAATTTTAGTCCTACATGTATCAATTTAAGTAGAAAAAAAAATTTATCAATGTTCATCTTTTTGAAAAACGTCCCAAGAAATATAAAAAATTAATTTACGTCCCATAATTTTTTAACTTGATTAATTAATGTCCATTTTTTGTTGGAGACACTAAATCGATGTACCGTAACTTTAACATTTTTTTAAAAAACGTCATAAAAATATTTTATAAAATTTAACGTCCCATAATTTTGTAACTTGATTAATTCTCACTTTTTTCACGTACGCATAAAAATTATGGATAACTGACGGAAATTAGAACGTGGTCGAGCTTGATTTGTAAAGCGTGTAAAAACATTGACCATGTGGATTAAAAAAAAAAATACTACAAGTCACTATTTACAATTTGTAGAATAAAGAAAAATAACGTAAATTAACAAAGTTACAAAATTATGGGACGTAAATAAATTTTTAAAAAATATTTTTAGGACGTTTTTAAAAAAAGTTTAAACTTACGGTATGTATTTTTTTTCTCGTTATTGGACGTAAAAAGGCGAAAATTGTACGTAAATTAACCAATTTAAGAAATTATGGGACATAAAATAAATTTTTTTCCTTTTATGGGAAGTTTTTTTAAAAAATGTGAAAATTACGAGACCTTAAAAAAAAATTCTCCAATTATAGTGCAATATTACAGGTCTAAAATTGATAAAATGAAAATTTACTGAACTAAAATTGAGCTCTGCCTAAGTTATAAGACTAAAATTGATACGTACCTTCGGTGTTATAATTGAAAAAGTGTAAAGTTACAGGACTAAAGTTGAACAAGGCCTAAGTTACAAGACTATAATTGAAATTTTCTTGTTTTCTTTATGCACGCTGATTAAGAAATATATTGTTGCCATTAAAAGAAATTTGTAACTTTTAGTAGGACATCCAAAATGATAAAATTGATAACTTTCGAAGGGACGGAGGGAGTATAAGACAAAACTTATAAGGGACCTCCTACATGTAGTCAGAGTGTCGTATGGTATCGTATGACTACCGTAGTCAATTTAATCTGAACCATTAAAAATCAAATCTAAAGGCTTAAATCTGATGACCTGTTACCTTTTGTACTTTGTGTTGAAAATATTCAGCGTATGTGTCGTATAGTGTCGTATGTATAATTAATTTAATTAATTAAAATATATAATTTAAAATTTACATTTTTATCCTTAACTTAATAAAAATATTTATTATATTAATTAATTTAATTAAAATATACTCCCTCCGTCTCAAAAAGATAGTCCACTATTCCTTTTTTGTTTGTCTCAAATTATAGTCCACTTTCCTTTTATTTCAAGATTTTTGCCTAAAATACCCTTATTTAATGATTGTTGGAACAAATTTCAATAACATTAAATAGGGGTATAACAAGAATATAAGAACAAATTTTATATGTAAAAAATGTATGCATTGATTTATGTGAAAAATGAAAGTGGACTATCTTTTTGAGACAGGGGAGTATAATGGTAAAACTACTTATTTACCTTTATATTATTATTAAAATTAACAAAAAAAAAATTAAATTAAATCAAAAGAAGTTATATGAATCTAAACCTAAAACACAATACATAGGTTTTCTTCCCCCTACGAACACGCACTCCACTTCCGCCCCAAGCCGCTGCCCTTCCGCCGCCGACGCGCCGCTTCCCTGCTGCCGCCGCTGACGCGCCGCTTCTCTGCTGCCGCCGACGAGCCTCTCCTCCCCCCCCCTAATTAGTTTTCTTAATTTGTAAGTTTAATATTATCGTGGAGTAAGTGAATTACCACCACTGAAAGTTGCTTATGTATATCTTCATATTTTTTCTTACTTCCATCATTTGTTATGAGTATTTGAATTAACATTGTGAAATTGTTAAAATTGTGGTTGAGTTGAAATTGCCTCAAATCAAATAGAAACATAACTGCTCAACAAGTGTTTGACAAAATGCTTCAAAGAAATTTTGAAACCGAATTTAGCAAAGGGAGTGGCTATTAAATGCACATTCCTAACAATATTCGTTGTTTGAATCTTCTAGCTAGAAGGGCATAATATAAAGTTAAATCATCATGTAAATTGAATGTCGTAAATGACATTAAAATAAGTGATTGAAATATATAATATGAAGATGTTGCATAACATTGGAAAATGTAGTAAAATTGGAAGATGTTGCATAACATGTCTTTTAATGAACGTCTCACAATATTCCACTTGATTCATTTTTTCCGTGTTTCTCTTGCAGTTTGTATTTACAACAACGTTCCACAATTTTCTCAGACGTTGGATATGAAGATATCAAAGTGGATGATGAATCACACGAGGAGCACATGAGTTCAGAAGAGGGGTCGGATGAGGATTTTGGGTATGCCAATTTCAAAAATGCTCCCATAGACGACAATACAATTTTAGGCATGACTTTCGCTTCGACGGAAGAAGCATTAATGCATTTTAACACTCACTAACTTAATAATATTTCTTTACCAGACATTCAGGACATAAAATTGAGCGATGTCCAAATAAGAAGAGCAACATTGATAGAGAGAATGATGAAGATCTCAACAAAGACGATAATTCTAAAAACGTTAATTAATGTTGATCCTACCAAAACAATTAGTGTTAGATTTTTTTTTATGAATATTGATCATATGTATTTCAGGAATTTTATTGAATTGCTAGTTTTTTATAAATATTAATTTAATATTTTTTGTGTTGTTTAATCCACGTCATAAGATACGTTTATGCTAAAATTAAGTATGAACAATAATCATATTGAATTCAAATGAAATATGCATTTTATACGAATATGAGAAAGATGTTTGTGTGTCGTGCATTACTACTCTATTTGTGGCTCGAGCACGTGAACAAGAAAAGAGTCTTTTTTTGGTTTTCAAGGTTTACTGAACTTCGATATCGACCGTAAAACCAGGCATGGCTGTTGGACCGTGAAAGTGAGCACCTACAACATATTTTTTGGATTGCACGGTTTAATGAGTATCGACGGTGAAACTGTTCACGGTTGTTGGACCGTGCAACTGAGTATGTCCAGTACATATTTCTATTTACATGGGTGATGGGTGAGTATCGACCGTGCAATTGTGCACGGCTCCTGGACCGTGCAAGTGAATACTTCCAGTACATGTTTCTATTTACACAGGTGACTGGGTATCGACCGTGCAACCGTGCACGGCTGTTGGACCGTGCAATTGAATACTTCCAGTACATGTTTCTATTTACATGGGTGACTGAGTATCGACCGTGCAATTGTGCACGGCTCCTGGACCGTGCAAGTGAATACTTCCAGTACATGTTTATATTTACACGCGTGCTTGAGTATCGACCGTGAAACCGTGCACGGTTGTTGGACTGTACAAGTGAATACTTCCAGTACATATTTCTATTTATATGGGTGATTGAGTATCGACCGTGCAATTGTGCACGACTCCTGGACCGTGCAAGTGAATACTTCCAGTACATATTTTTATTTACACGGGTGACTGAGTATCGACCGTGCAATCGTGCATGGCTGTTGGACCGTGCAACCGTGCATGGCTGTTGGACCGTGGAATTGAATACTTCCAGTACATATTTCTATTTACATGGGTGACTGAGTATCGACCGTGCAATTGCGCACGGCTCCTGGACCGAGCAGTCGCCGAAAAGGTGATTGGTCGAAGAACGATCTGAAATTGAGCGAGCGTCGGATAAAAGCTACTTCTTGATCGATCTAGGAGTGAGTGAGTCACTGTGGATTGGAGAAGCATAATCAGTGAGAAAAACTTACTTCTTGCTTTCGTTTTTCAATTAAGAATAAAAAAGACTTCAATTAACAAAGAACCCTAACTTCTTTGAAATTGGGGTAAGAAAAATATAATTTTTAATTTAATTACTTTATTATTTAATTATTTTTGTATTGGTTAATTTAATTTTTATAATAATAATATTTGTATAAAAAAGGGTAGAATAGTAATTTTGCTTAATATATATATATATATTTAAAATAATTTTAATAAAAGAAGGGTAATATAGTAAATAACAAAATACACTTTAAAAAATGATTTAATTAATTAAAATCTGTATAATAGGTAGCAGGTTCATACGAAGCATACGACGCCACGTGGCGCGATTCGACGCGTTGACTACATAGTACTATTTGACTATACCAAGAATTACCCAACTTATAATTATTTGTCTTTTTATGCATTTCACCCTATTTCTTTCCAATTTACCCCCTCCTATTTTTCTTAGAATTTTTTAATTAAGGAATTTTAATTATTAGTCCTTTCAGCAATTTTAATTAACGAAATTAAGAAGATTGGAGAGATAAAATTCTAACTACTAGTCCCCTACAGATAAAATACCTGCTGCTTGATTTCGCAATCCGAATATATGAGAAACAATACAGTTTTCCATACGAATAAATTGTAACAGTACCGTAGTCGATCCTATACCATTGATTCCTGGGGCTGGGGCTTAGGGAATTCGTAGCCACATTATATATTTCTTAAAGATTTAAATTTAAATGATGATACTCCATTGTCTTGTGATTTCTGACACACTTTTCGTATATTGAGAGGTTCCATGATTACTGACACACTCAAAATATAAAAATACCCCATAAAATTAATATTATCCCAACAACATTTTATTTTCAAAATTATCACTCTTTTTTTTTACCTACATTTCACTTTACACTTCACTAACTCACCTAAAATACCCATAATTTATCTTATATCACCAACCACTAAATCTCTTTTTTTTTTTTAAAAGTGCCGATCAAATTGTGCAAGTCATCCTGGGACGGAGGGAGTATTAAACAAAACCTGTAAAATATGTGTCATGATCGATGATTGAGACAATGTTTCCTCTCCTAGCCTCATGCAAGGTTTTGTTTTAATTACTTGAGTTACCAGTTTAATCTGCTATAATGCTCATATTCGCACTAATGATCTATATATAGAAGGGTTTTCAGGTCCTAGTATGTCAATTAATCAAGACATGGAATACCCTCATATTACATTCTTATTATTTTTTGCAAACCTTTTTCTGTCGGGATTCTCCCATGATTTTCAGGAATGCCTTTCCAATCAAGTAGGAGGCTCCAATTCAACGACTAATTTGATTTACACCCCCAAAATCCAACATATGCATCTCTTCTAAAAGCTTATAATCTAAGACCACTATCAACCTCTCGCCAGAGGCCCGATCTCATTGTGACACCGTATCACGAATCCGAGATTCTTGCAGCAATTTACTGTTCCAAGAAATTCGGACTGCAGATAAGAGTTCGTAGCGGCGGCCATGACTATGAAGGTCTTTCTTACACCTCCGAGAATCCCTTCGTCGTTGTCGACATGAGAAACATCCGATCTATATCCATAGACGTTGAGGAAAAGACTGCACGAGTTCAAGCTGGCGCCACATTAGGCCAATTTTACCACGCAATTGCACAGAAAAGCAAGTCTCTTGCTTTTCCAGCTGGTGTTTGCCCCACTGTCGGAGTGGGCGGCCACTTCAGCGGCGGAGGGTATGGTATGATATCACGTAAACATGCGATTGCTTCCGATCACATCATTGATGCCAAATTAGTCAACGCGGATGGCCAAATCTTGGACAGAAGAAGCATGGGAGAGGATCTCTTTTGGGCGATCCGAGGAGGCGGAGGAACTAGTTTTGGAATTGTTGTCGAATTTAAGGTAACATTGGTTACTGTTCCAGAGACGGTGACATTTTTCAATGTCAACAGAACGTCTGAGACTGCGATGCAGCTGGTGCACCGGTGGCAGTATGTTGCCGATAAATTGGACGAAAACGTTGTAGTCAGGCTTTTCTTGAGATCCATTAACCGAACAATCTCAGCATCTTTCATGGGGTTGTACCTCGGCTCGGTTGGCGATCTTTTGTCGTTAATGAAGGAGCAGTTTCCGGAGCTGGGTTTGGTGAAAGAAGATTGCATCGAAATGAGTTGGATCGAATCCACACTCATTGCGGCAGGTATGGGCGATATGCCGCTGGATGTATTGCTTGATACAACTCCACGGGGTATTTATGCACCGGGATATTACAAAGTAAAATCAGACTTTGTGAGAAGTCCAATTCCGATGAAGGGGCTGAGAGAGTTATGGGAATTCCTACACGAAGGTGAAAAATTTGAGTTGCAATTCAGTCCATATGGAGGGGTATTGAACACTTTCTCAGATTCTGAATCTCCGTTCCCACATCGCAAAGGCACTCTATTCATGATCCAGTATGCGGTAGGGTGGGCTAGCCCTAACGAGTCAGAAGTACGCATAGATTGGATCAGAAGACTTTACAATTTGATGGGGTCTTACGTGACAAAATCTCCGAGGGCAGCTTATTTAAATTATAGGGATCTTGATATTGGAAGAAATAACATTATTGGGAGCACAAGTTACAAAGAAGCTAGTGTTTGGGGACACAAATATTTCAAAAATAATTTCAGAAGATTGGTACGTGTGAAGAGCAAAGTAGATCCATCCAACTTCTTCAGAAACGAACAGAGCATTCCTCCTATACCATCCTATTCATGGGGTGTTATGTGACCGGCCATGTTCGAGGGCGACTTTTCTTTCCTGTGAAATTCTTCTGTTTCATAAATATATGAAATTAATCAGAAACTATATATATATGGTCAAGAAATTAATTAAGAAATAAAAAGCCAAGATGGTGTTTGGATATTTCAACAACTTTAGACGATTTCTTTAAACGTAATTAATAGTAAATTTTTTGGAACAGAGCAAAATATGTTCCAGGTTGTAAGCTTAGGCAGGTTCAAGATGGTAGGAATTCTGTCCAAGAAAAAACTGATGCTTTAAAACGGAAGAATTAAGTATATATCTTCCAGGATTTGTTTATATTCTGTGTTCATTTTGTTTGACAAATCTGAATTTCCAGCTTCTCTTATCATGTCTAATGCAAAAATATATGGAAAAGAAAAAACCTTTTTTTTTTTATTCATTCATCTTGACTAAGAGGAGAAGCCACTCTCCTTCCCCCTGTCATGAGTCAATTTTGAGACCTTGTTCTTTCGCTATGTGCTTCTTTTTTTTTTTTTTTTTTTTCCTTCACATGTTCTAAAAAAACAATACTCTGTATTTGTCTTTTTACGAATTTTCACATCATCCCTTCTCAATTTACTCCATCCTATATTTTTCTAAGAATTTTTTAATTAAGATATTTTATTTACTTGTCATTTTAGGTATTTTAATTAAAGAAAAGAAGATTGGAGAGATACAAGTGAATGGATAGATAATTAAAAGTGATCTACACATTTGAGTTCCTTAATTTAATACTCTCCCCACTTTTAATTAAGTGTCATTCTAACAATTTTTAATAAATTAAAATATATAATCATGGACCATTTTACCCTTCATTAATGATAACTAATTTTAATATTAAATTTATGTTTAGTAATGAATGTGGCCAATATTGTGGGTGATATTCATGTATACAATAATTAAAGTTTATCCATGATTTATGTTATATTATTGTATTCAAAAGGGAAAAAGCTTAAATCGAGGTAAAGAAAATGAAGGGAGTATAATGTATAAGGATAAAATTGTCAAAATTTAAGAAAAAGATGTAGAATGACACTTGTTTTAAAAATATTAAAAAAGGTAAAGTGACACTTAATTAAAAACGGAGAGAGAGTAGTAAGGAACATTTACATAGTCCACAAAAATAGAGGAAGTAAATATCCGCTCCTTGATTTCCTTATGTGGATATATGAGAAACAATACAGTCCATACGATTAAAAAAAAATATAAAACAATTCTTATGCATGTCCACAATGTCGGCAATGACGTTTATTTTCCTACCGACAATACTTTGAACTTTCAAATCTGATTTTGAATCGAGACATGATATTTTACAATTTTTTATAATTTTCTTTTAAGATATAAATTTAAATGATACTCTACCTCTGACGTCGACTGAATTTGTGTCTTCCATCGGTCTTATAAATTTATACTCATACATTTTTTAAAAGTCGATCATCAATTTTTCTTCATCCTTTAACAAGTACTCCCTCCGTTACAAGATTTTGTGCATAATTTGACCGACACGGAGATTAAGAAAATGGAATATATTGATGTATACTGTGGAATAAAGGAGAGGTATTATTGGTATTTCATGAACTAAAGTGAATGAGATTTGACTAAAGTTATAAAATTAGGTTAAATTGTGAGCCCAAATAGAGTGACATTTCTAAAATTATATGAATGTTGTAGGGATAAAAATTATGTGAGTTATTTCCTTTTTTGGAGTGTGCAAATAATGTTTGGACGTCCGTTAAAGAAAGTGTGCAAATAATCACGGAACGGAGAGAGTACTTATTTATTCAAATTGTTATTCAACTCATAAACAATATTTACATTCATAATGGACCTCACAATATGCTCACTCTATTTATTTTACCTACTATTTAAAAAAAAAAAGAGTGTTCATTTTAATGAGCACAAATATTGCGGTTAGAAGGATTATTAAACAAAATTCTGCCTGTAAAATTAAACTTATCAGTATTAACCTTATATAAACGAGTGTGCAAATTAAAGTGGATTAACAATGTTTGACACGTACACAACGTGGTATGTTCACTCTCAGCATCTATAACACAAGTTTTTGTTTGTCCCAACAAGCAACACAACAAGAAATGGAATCCCCCGAGTGCTACTTTTTTCTTATTTTTAGCAAATCTTTTAATCTTGGGAGCATGATGCAGTGTGGAAGCGTATAAGAAGATAAATATGAAGAACACAAACTAACACACACTATCCGTTGATTCTACGAATATCCGAAAAGTGGCAAAACTAAGATACGTTGATTCACACAAAATACCGTAAAAGAGATCCTGAGATAATCTCTCGTTTGTTTTTATTTATCAAATCACCACCCTTTTACAATGAAAAACATTCCCTATTAATAGTAGAGCAAACCTCAATAAACCCTAATCTAATTAGGCCCAACACTATCGTGGGCTTATAGTAATGAAATAGGAAATAAAAATTATAATTAAAATACTAATTCAATCAACCCCTCAATTTCCAATCATTCCTTTGGTTTGAAGATTTTAGGGCCGTATCTCCATCATTCTCACCCGGTTGAAAACGATTCGACCTCGAATCGCTGCTAGCCTATCCTACATGTCTTTAGTAGTCCTACATTTCAATACTTTGTCTAAATACTCATTGGACAGAGTATGTAAAATGTAATTCTTTGCTAAGCTATCCAGATTATTTTGCCTCATTTCTTCGGAAGTGAGTTCTAACCTTGGTTTTGGCACAAGCACGCCTACAACTTTAGCAGGTTCGAGTGTAGTAGTATTTGGTCCCTCCTTGACAACAGACACCATCAAATCATGTGTAGAACTGAATATAGCATCCATTCTGATCTTCCAATAGTCATAATCTGCAATCTTGAACTTAGGTAATTTGTTTGCATTAGTTTCATCCATAGTTGTTTAGACAGATAAGATCAGGAATGTAGCAAGTAGATCAAGATAGTCAAGTAAATGATTACTGAAATAAAGTCAAGGATCAGTGTGATTTAGGACAGTAAGACTTCCCTCAAAGTCTTCTGGGTAATCAAGAAACAGCAGTCCACAAGAACTACTGCTCTGATACCACTTGTTGGTCCCAAGTTGAGTTAAGATTGATTAAGCTAAGAAAAAGTCTAGAGTGGAGGGTTGAATAGACTTTTCAAAATCTTTCAAAATATCAGAGTAAACAATGCGGAATAGTGTTCTGATTAGTACTATTCTTACTCAGTCAGCACAGTACTTTCAGTTTCAATGTGAACCTTTAAGTTTTATACTCAACTTTGATTTTGAACTTTAATATGTGTAAACACTTAAACAAATATCAAACAATAAGTAAATCAACACAAAGATTTATAGTGGTTCGACAAATGTCTACATCCACTCTCACAACTCCAGTCGTGAAATTTTATTACTCTTCTTGAGTTTCTTGTGGCTTAAAGTCCCAAGATTAAGACTTTGATCTTATCGATTATACCACCAGGTATATCTTCGATCGACTAGTAATTTCACAAGTAAATAGCACACTTGTTTTACAAAATCACAAACTAAAACGTAAAGCAAAACTTCTCTTTTTTTTTTTTATGGAAGTTAAATACCCATCCCTTTTTCCCCTTCCCCATGACTCGAACCCAAGACCTAAGGCCTAGGTAGTGGTGCTCTAACCACTTGAGCTATCCCACTTTGTCGTAAAGCAAAACTTCTCTTTAATAGCCTTTGTTTCTTCTCTTCAAACAGTGGCTCTTCTTGTGTTTTGATCTCCTTCAAACTCTGCGAGTTCTTCTTGCTTGAATACTTTGATTGCTCTTGATTGCTCTTGAATGCTCTTAGATCAGTAGTAGCAACTTTAGTAGTCTTTGCAAGTAGAAGATCATACGGTATTTATAGATTTTAGATTGACAGTTAGCAGTTTGTGAAAACTAACTCTCAACTAACTCTTAACCGTTTTTGTAACTTATCCTTTTGTAACCGACTTCTTTAAACTTATCTTTCCAAGTCAGCATATCTTCAAATATATTTAGTTACATCCTTCTAATAAGTTTTTCAAACTTATTCTTCTCTAGCACAATAAAATTACTCTTCTTCATTTTTACTGTTCTTAATAGTCTTCTTACTTTGGAGTAGTCTTTTGAGTCTTCTGATCTTGTTCTCTTCTACTGTTCAGAACTTTTACAATGCTGATTACAATAATACAAACTTACAAATATAAAACCTATCTATACACCAATTGAACTACATACAGAAGAGTATATCTAAGTCCTATTCTATAAGCTGTTTATACAATATGAACATCAACTTAGTTCCTAACAGTTCATAATATATTCACATATAAGATCAGTAACATATATAAGATCAGTAAACTCAGATTATATGACTTTATCAAGATGACTTAGTTAAGATGACTTCCAACCACATATATCATTAACTTTAAGTTGTTTTTTGTCCATCAAAACTTAATTTCATCAACTAGAACATTGTTTCAAATATTCATATCCCAACACCTTTCTTGCCATGCCTCCTCCCTTTCATCGAATGAATTGCTTCAAATGCTATAATAATATTATCTTGAATACTTCCCCCACTAATCGTGACACTCCACTTGAAATATTCAATTGAGAACATATATTGGAGAACTAGATAAGAAAAGTTGCCATTTTAGACTCAAATTTTTGTTCCTAGTATTTTTTCCTTTTTATGCATTTTCACACCAATTATTCCTAATTTACCCATCCATTTGAGAAATTTTAATTTATAAAGAAAAGAAGATTGGAGAGATAACTTTGATTAAAAGTAAACATTTGAGTTCCTTACTTTTTTTCTGTAAATAGCTAAAAGTACACTTAATTAATATTATCTCCGTCTCACAATAACTTTCACACTTTCCTTTTTAGGACGTTCCATAATAACTTTCACATTTTCAAAATGGAAAACTCTTTATAAACTCCACCCTAGGGATGACAATTTCAACCCGCCCGACCCGTGCTATTTCGGTCGCCCCGCCCCGAACCCGTATTAAAATGGGACGGGTCCGGGTATCACCCTCGATCCATGACCCGGACCCGTAACCCGTTTTTATATTTATTTTATATATATATTATACGTACATATAAATATAATATATGTTCAATATTTTGATATTTATTAATATATGTAACAATAATTCACCTTCATAAATGTGAAAATAAATTTATAAATATGCTTTTAAGACTATTTTATTTATTTTTCAATAGAAATCTAAAATTTATGTTATATGTTTAAAAAAAATTATTTTTCAACTTTTGTTTTTAAAAAAAATTTATAATGGAGTTCACCCTCACAAATCAATTTTACACAAATGTCATTACTTTTTTTTCATACATACACAAAAAGTCAATTCATTTATTTATTTTATACATAAAAGTTTATAAAATTACTTCTTAAAACTTCACTTTATCACACTTTTTTAATATGTGTGTCCATCTACCTATGAAAATTAATATGGAACGGAGGAAGTATCAAACAAATGAGTTGCATTCGTATAGTAAGTAATGGCGTCAACTACTATCTTCCAATTTATTCCATCCATATATGAGAAACAATAAAACTAAATTGTAACGTGGTCCCTCTCAAAAAAAATAAAAAATTGTAACGTTATCGATCGTATATCATTGATTCTTAGGGCCCAGGGAATAAAGCAATATCAAGATTTAAATAGATATTAATATATCGATAAATTAATATTTTATTAATTAAAAGAGAGACTTCTTAAATTCAACAAATTTAATACATATATATTGAAAATAAATGAGTTTATATATGTTTCATTGATTAAATTCATATATCAATCAATTATTTGTATACAATTAACTACTTATATTCATTGATCGCATATATCAATTCATTGAAATTACTTAAATATACATGTTTACTTTAATTAGTTGCACTTAAATAACTATTATAGTCAATTAAATATATTAATGCATGATGAATGAAACATATACTATATAAATCTCAATATGAAAATAAAATACTCCGTAATGCATAACACTCAATCATGTCTTCTCATCTAAAAGACATCGCAAAATCATTTATAAATGATCAAATGCGTAAAACATTAATATGTAAGTATAAGAGAGACCATCTCACATGCACTAAAAAAGATTTACAAGTGTGGGTTGATGAAAAAGATTTATAAGAGAGACCATACCATAATATTTATAATTGTAGTAATATTTATGAAATATTAATTTAGATTTTTAATGGGACCTAGTATTTATAAAGGGATTTTCTGAAAAAATATTATTTTATTATCTTATCGAATTTGATGATTTTTTACAAAGGTCCAAGTTGGGACCGGAAGATTTTATTATTTTAGAGAGTTTATTAGAAATTTATAGAGTATTAATGTATAGATGTTTTACTATATGTGTTGACAGGCACTGACATTTAATTCACACGCTAACAATATCAAGATTTAAAAATCGTAGCCACATAGTATATACTCCCTCCGTCTAAAAAAGATAGCTACAAAATTACCTCTTAAAATTTTCCTCATTATCACACTTTCTTAATATGTGTGTTCATCTACCTATAAAAGTTAATATGGAACGGAGGAAGTATGAAAACAAATGAGTTGCATTCGTATAGTTCCTAAAAACAGAATGCTCGAACTAGAGGAAGTAATGGCGTCAACTACTATCTTCCAATTTATTCCATCAATATATGAGAAACAATACAACTAAATTGTAAATTGGTCCCTCTAAAAAAAAAAAAAAAATGTAACGTGGTCGATCGTATATCATTGATTCTTAGGGCCTAGGGAATAAAGCAATATCAAGATTTAAAAAACTTTCGAGAAATAAAGGGGTAAATTGCAACTTTAGTCCCACGAGAATTTGCTCACACAATTTTGGTCCCTTTTTCATCACTTTTGGTCCCACGAAAAACTTCCGTAAGATGTTAACATGAAAGTATGCATTAGCTTCACGCACCGTTAACTTTAAGCTTTTGTTATACCCAATTCAGGAATTAATAATTATAATATAAAATTTAAATTTATAAAAATTCAAGACCACCCACCCCTCAAACAATTGTCGGCGAGTCCCGGCCCCTTCCGGCGGATAATTCTGCAAGCTCTGAAAAAAAAATCGCAAGCCATGATTTTTCCTTCAAAAACAGCACCAAAATCTCACGGCCACCAGAACCATTTATGTCATTCCACGCCCAGTCGCACTCTCAAACACAAACATAAAAAATCGATCAGAGTATCGGAAAATTGGTATCTGATACTAAATCTTAACCTTTTGGTATCAACTAAAAATCTTATGATACTAGTGATACTAATATTGTTTTTGCATCAGAAATTTATTTATTGATACTACTTAGTTTTATGATCAAATACTTTTTCGATACAATTTATCATTGGTATCGAAAATTAAATTTTTGATACCATTAATTTTATAGCATCAAACATTTTTTTGATACTATTACTATTTTTGCATTAGTAATTTATGTATTGATACTACTTAATTTTTTGTATCAAATAATATTTTTGATACTACTTATCATTGGTATCGAAAACTTTATTTCTGATACCATTAATTTTATAGCATCCAACATTTTTTTGATACTATTACTATTTTTGCATTAGTAATTTATTTATTGATACTACTTATTTTTTTGTATCAAATAATATTTTTGATACTACTTATCATTGGTATCGAAAACTTTATTTCCGATACCATTAATTTTATAGAATCGATACAACTTATTTTTTGTATGAAATAATCTTTTGCATACTACTTATCATTGGTTTCGAAAATTTAATTTCCGATACCATTAATTTTATAGCATTCATCACTTTATCGATACTATTACTATTTTAGTATTAGTAATTTATTTATTGATACCAATTATTTTTTGCATCAAATAATTTTTTTGATTCTACTTATAATTTGTATCGAAAATTAAATTTTCGATACTATAAATTTTATTTTTAGTGTTAGTAATTTTCTTATTGATGGCACTTTTACAGAGCATTCCTCCTATACCATCCTATTCATGGGGTGTTATGTGACCGGCCAGGGTGACTTTTCTTTCCTAGCCTGTGAAATTCTTCTGTTTCATAAATATATGAAATTAATCAGAAACTATATATATATGGTCAAGAAATTAATTAATAAATAAAAAGCCAAGCTGGTGTTTGGATATTTCAACAACTTTAGACGATTTCTTTAAACGTAATTAATAGTAAATCTTTTGGAACAGAGCAAAATATGTTCCAGGTTGTAAGCTTAGGCAGGTTCACATGTTCTAAAAAAATATTACTCCCTATTTGTCTTTTTATGAATTTTCACATCATCTCTTCTCAATTTACACCATCTTATATTTTTCTAAGAATTTTCTAATTGAGATATTTTAATTACCTATCATTTTAGGTATTTTAATTAAAGAATAGAAGATTGGAGAGATACAAGTGATTCGAGAGATAAAAGTGATCTACACATTTGAGTTCCTTAATTTAATAGAGGAAGTAAATATCCGCTGCTTGATTTCCTCATGTGGATATATATATGAGAAACAATACAGTCCATACGATTAAAGAAATATAAAACAATTCTTATGCATGTGCACAATGTCGGCAATGACTTTTATTTCCTACCGACAATATTTTAAACTTTCAAATCTGATTTTGAATCGAGACATGATATTTTACACTTTTTTATAATTTTCTTTAAAATATAAATTTAAATGATACTCTAGCTCTGACTTCGACTGAATTTGTGTCTTCATCTGTCTTATTTGTTCGTCCACTAAATTTATACTTACACATTTTTTGAAAGTCGATCATCAATTTTTCTTCATCCTTTAACAAGTACTTATTTATTCAAATTGTTATTCAACTCATAAACAATATTTACATTCATAATAGACCTCACAATATACTCACTAAATTGCTAACGGCTCCAACGTCTAGTTGCATCAATCCTCCTTATAAATACAAGAAGATGAGGAAGAACAAACACGGAAATACTAAGCAAGAATTCTGAAGCTATTCAAGCAAGCAAGCCAAAAGCATCACACTCATAAGAATTCTCAAGAGCCCAGAAAAGCATTAGAATACTTCTAGCTCTTAAGTTATTTCCTCATCCAACCAAAGAACCTGAATCCAAATCACCATTGTAAATTCATTGATTTAGACATGGTGGTTAAGCATTTTATAAGCTTGAACCATTAGTTGGATCCATTAAAAAAACCAAAAACCCTCACCAAAAGGTTTAGTTTTTGAACCCTTGTAAGAGTGCAAGTGCTCATCAATCACTTGTGGAGACCATAACAGTTTGGAACTGTTCAGATCTCAAAGTCCTTCTCTTGGGACTATAAAGGACAAACCCCTGTAATTTTCGCGAAATTAAGGGATTAACATCACGATTGGAATCGTGAGAGTGGACGATTGGAATCCCCCCGAGTGCTACTTTTTTCTTATTTTTAGCAAATCTTTTAATCTTGGGAGCACCTTATAAAATCTCCAATGATTTTCTGGAATGCCTCTCCGATCGAGTTGGAGGCTCCAATTCAACCACTAATTTGATTTGCACCCCTCAAAATCCAACATACGCATCTCTGATAGAGTATATGTAAATATTTCCCTGTATATGGTAGGTAGATAATTGATCAGTAGATTGGCGTAATTACAGCCTTAGACTATGATTGTAAATCCTTATTTTACTGACCTCTTTTGAGGAAATGAATCAAGGAATTATCTTCTTTCATGGTATGAATCTCCGTCTATTATGTACATTATGGACATTTGTTGGGTATGAATCTCCGTCTATTATTAAATACTTAGAACCATTGACCGTAGATCTATTCACGAAAATGTTAGTTAATTGTCATTTTGATGAGACAATTTTCCCAAAATTAGGACGGGAAAGTAAGCAGTTGTGAAAGACAATTTTCTCCATATTCATTATCCCTCATTCCAATGCCTACGAGTTGGAGAAGAATTATATATTTCTAATAAATTAATAACAAATGATATATTACGCCTAATGTTGCTAGCAAGATACATTGGTGCACCTATTGCACTCAAATATGGTACTTCTTGACTAAACAGTTCTTCATTTTCTTCGCGAGGTCGAAATGGATCTTTCTCTATATTTAGTGAATGCATAACCATAGGTGTGCTTAAAGGATGTGTTTAATCCATATAAAATCTCATTATCAAAGTATAAAATTTGAAAATCCAAACAAAAATTTATTTTACAAAAATCATTCATTTCAAATTTCCTCTTAAGGGAAGCCACGGCCTTTTATAACTATGTAGGTGTCCCAATGATATTCAAATTATCAACATATACAACAATAATCAGATATTCACATTCAGATCTTTTAATAAAAACATAGGGTGTATGTGATCATTGTTATACCCCTCCTTAATCAAGAATGAATCAAACAATTGCACCACATGCGACCAAATTGCTTTAATCCATATAAGGTTTTGCTCAACTTGACTGAATACATGTTTTGAGAATTCTCGTTTTTCATTATCGGTACCTTTAATCCCTCGGGGATTGCCATATAAATATCTTTCTCTAATGAGCCGTATAAATATGTTGTAACGACATCTAATAAACGCATTTCAAGTTTTTATTGCACTGCCAGACTTACTAAATAACGAAAAGTTATTGCATCCACCACAGGAGAATAAGTCTCCTCATAATTAACACCTGGCCTTTGGGTAAAACTTTGTGCGACAAGCCGTGCTTTATACCTCACGATTTCATTTTTCTCATTTCTTTTTCGCACAATTACTCATTTATGCCCCACGATTTTTATACCATTAGGTGTACGGACAAAAGGTCCGAAACTTTTCGTTTAATAAGAGATTGAAATTCTGCATTTATTGCGTCTTTCCACATTGGCCAATCATCTCGTTTTCTACATTCATCAATAGATCGATGTAGGTTCAGGATCCTCATCATCTTCCATTATCACTACAAAAAACACGTTGTTTACCGACGGAAAGCTGGTCGGTAACCGTGGTTACCGACGGAAATACCGACGGAATTTTTCAGTCGGTGCTAGCCTCATCGGGAAGGTTTACCGACGAAATTTTTTATTCCATCGGTAGTCCCGATGGAATTAAACAGTCGAGTCTACCGATGACCCGTTTTCAAACCGGGTCTGTATTCTGTCGGTAGTACCGACGAAATTTTATTTTAACATTTTTAAAAAAAAAAAAATTCGTCGGTTTTGTCGGGAAATCCGTCGGAACTACCGACGGCGCTACCGACGGAATTCAATTTTATATTTGTTGGGATATGAATCCTAGAACAAGTCCTAAATGATGATTGAAAGATAAATATTAAAAGATAAATGATGAAGTTTTGATAAGCCAAAGTAGTTTGAATATTTTCTAAGTGTTGATTGATCTAGTCTAGTTAAGAAGAGTCATCTTGAACAGACCAGTAGAGTTCGCATAGAAGATAAGTGTTGTTTTATAAAAGACAAGTATGATTTATAAGTACTGTGTATTAATTGTTTAGGTTGTTATTGAGCTATGATAAACATTGTATAGAAGCTCATTAATTTTCTTTGTAATAGATAGAATCATTGTATAGTCTTATAAGTTGACTAAGCTTTATAAGAAGAGCTTAATGTAATGTAATAGTCTTGTTAGGATTAGATTAGTTGTTACTAAGTCTACTACTACTAAAGGACGCACAAGAAGAGAAGACAAGTCTACACAAGACAAGTGCGATCACAACTCAACAAGACAGGTCAACTTGAAGTTAGTTATTCCAAGCGCGTGAGAAGATAAAGATTAAAGAAGTCAGTTAGAAATAACTAATTCATAACAAGAAACGCGTGGATGGATAAGTATGGAAGTTGCAAGTTAGTTTTCAAGAAAGGTTGGTTACAACTGACTTAGTTCTTGATTTCAGAAGTTTATAAATATCTCAAGGTGTTCAACGATTGAAGCCTACTGATACTACTGCGAATCTACGTACTGAATCTATATTGAAGCATTCAAAGAAGCTTACACTCTCAGAGTTCATTAAAGTTCAGAAAGCAAGTCAGAAGTCAAGTGAAGAAACCAGAAGACTGCTACTGAATAAGTTTTTCTTTTTAGTTTTTGTTATCAAGTTGCTAGATACTTGTAAATCTCTAGTAAGATCGAAGATATACTTGGTAGTATAGTCGAGAAGATCTAAGTCTTTTTCTTGGGACTCAAAATTACAAGAACACATACACTTTGTACTCGATTGGAAGAGTTAGTGGAAACATCACAACTGGGTTTGTGAGAGTGGATGTAGACAAGTTGTCGAACCACTATAAATTGTTTGTGTTGTTTACTTTACTGTTTTGTTTAAATTGCTTAATTGTTTACATACATAACTGAACAAGACTAGTTGAGTATAGAACAGAGTTCTCGAATTAACAAGTTGAGTATAAACTTTAATTGGGCTCATTATTAATTTCGTATTCCGCATATTGTACTTTGATATATCGAAAGAATTTTTGAAAAGTCTATTCACCCCCCTCTAGACATTTTCACTAGCTTACTCGATATTAACTCAACTTTAGGGACCTACAATATTTTTTAAATTCGAAATTATATTGCGTCGGTATCCGTCGGTAGTACCGACGGATAATTCTGTCGGTAACACAAGCCGAAATAAAAAAAATTAACGGGTCTGGATCGGACACGACCCGACCCAGCCCCTACCCGCACTCGACCCGCATACTTTTACTTTAGACCACATTTAATATCGGCCTTGCTGGGAATCGAACCCGGGTGTGTGGGTGCCTAGTCAGGGGCGCCTACCACTCGGACAAGCGTGTTACTTGTTCGTAATTGTAATATTAATTGTATATGTACTCATTTTCAACCCATTTTTTTTTTTTTAATTCACAAAATTAATTTCTTTCACATACATTAAATAATTAAATTTTTAATCTATAATTTATATTTTTATAATTTATATATTTTAAAATACTAAAATATTCATATTTTAACTAAAATATTCATATTTTTTACTAAAATATTCATTTTTTTGCTAATTATTTTTTAAAAAATTTCAAAAAATTAATTTCTTTCACATACATTAAATAATTAAATTTGTAATCTATAATTTATATTTTTATAATTTATATATTTTTAAATACTAAAATATTCATATTTTTTACTAAAATATTCATTTTTTTTGCTAATTATTTATTTAAAAATTTCAAAAAATTAATTTATTTTCACACTTTTTAGTTGTAACTTAATGATAAATAAATATTTTTAAATTGTACATCTAATAAAATAATTAGCTTACATTATATAATTTATTATTCATCTTCTTCCTCTTCATCTTCTTCATCTACATTTTCATTATTTGTCTCATCTTCCTCCTCTTCATCATCCTCCTCCTCTTCGTCCTCTTCCTCTTCATTTTCATCATCTTCCTCATTTCCATTATCGTTTTCAATTTCGATCAATTGTGAATTTCCAGCCGTCAAGTCTACGTCGATATTCAAATCTCCCGTAAAGACTTCAGTTCTAGCCTCTATTTGTTCCGTTTGAAATGGAGAATCATCTTCATCACTCCTTTCCTTTCTAGGGACTTCTACCATTGATCAGCTTGCCTTTACATTCCAAACAGCGTGCCATTCAATTTTACTATGTGATCGTACTGGATACTTGCAGTAGTATACTTGAGATACTTGATGGGCAAATACAAATGGATCATTCCCGCTATAGCTCCTTTTCGGATTAACATCCACGAGTTTGTACTCCGGATGAATCCTTGTTCCTGAAGGGCCTGAATCAAACCAATGACACTTGAACAACACTACAGTCTTTGCTGGATATCCCGGATATTCTACTTCAACGACTTCGTGCAACACCCCATAGTAGTCACTTGCATCTGCATTGTAGTTTGCATTGCTAATGCAAACACCACTGTTGGTAGTCGCTTTTCTTGATGCATACTCGGATGTATGAAATCTGTAGCCCTTCACAATATAGCCGTTGTAAGTCTTTACACTACGTAGTGGTCCTTTGCTGAGATCCCTTAAGAATCGATTCTCAAAATCGTTTGACCGTCCATATACAGTTCAAATAATTAACAGTAATTATGAATCATATTTATTTACGTAAAATTTAAGGAAATGGTACTCACACAACGTTGGAACCATCGAGCAAAATCACGTTGAAGACGAGCATCTATATATGTATCTGAGATATTTTGTTCTGTTCGTCTTAGTTCTTGAGTATACATCCTAATTCACAACATCCAATCACAATTAATATTAAATTACATAAATGAAGTAATGATAAAAATATGAAATACTTACTCAATGTAAGGCTGAACTTCATCACAATTCAATAACACATACGTTTGTGCTATTTCTGCCTCTCTGTTCGTCTCCCACTCTCGTTCAGTGAATTTTCCTATTGGTCGTCCCTTAGACTTGAATATAGACAACATTCCATCGACCTCTTCACCGATATTGTCTGTACCTCTACCACCGTAGTTACGTGGTTCACTTCTCAACCGAGTGTTGACATGGTCTTCAAAATAATAAGAACAAAACATACCAACCTCTTCATTCAAATATGCATTAACAATCGATGCTTCCACATTTGCCTTTTGTTTAGCATTGTGTTTAAAGTTGTGGAGATATCTGATTTATAATAAAAAAAATATATATATTAATTAAGTGGACATGCATGTAGTATAAAAAATGAAACATGTAAGAGTTTACCTTTCAAATGGGTACATCCACCTGTACTGCACTGGACCACCAATTCTGGCTTCATACGCTAAATGAACGGGTAAGTGTTCCATGGAGTTGAAGAAGCTAGGTGGAAAAATTTGTTCCAACTTACACAAAATCACTGGAATTTCTTGCTCCAAACGAATCATATCATCGATCTTGATCGTTGAAGATGTTAAATCTCTAAAAAAAGACTTAATTCAGTGATAGCCCTCCACACATTGAGAGGAACAACGTCTCGGAACGCAATCGGTATCAAGCGCTGCATAAAAACATGACAATCGTGACTCTTCATCCCTGAAACCTTACCCCTGTTTATGTCTACGCATCGACTCAAGTTTGACACATAGTTGTCTGGAAAATCCAACGACACAATTGTTGTTTATGTGGCTTATCCAGTGTGTAGCAAGCCTTCGGATATTTACCTATACTGGGATCCATTTTCAACTCTTCACGACGACAATAAATGTTCAGCTCTTCCCGGGACTTTGGAGTATCTTTCGTCTTGCCTTCTGTGTTCATCATTGTGTGGAACACATTATCAAACACATTCTTCTCAATGTGCATCACGTCCAAATTGTGTCGGATCAATAGTGAACTCCAGTATGGCAAATTCCAAAAAATACTCTTTTTATTCCATCCACCTGGGATTCGACCGTTGTGTTCAGCTGCATTTTCCTCAGTAGATTTTTTCAAACCCGTCCACTGAATCTCATGTAACAACCTTTGTCATGTACGGTAACATTATACTAGAAGAAATTAATAAAAAATATATGTATAACATTATACTAGATCAAATAATTGTATAATTAAAATACGGTTTCGAAGAGGCGGTCGATTGTTTGTAACTGTTCTGTTCTTCAAGAAGTTGTTCTTATTCCTTCTAAATGGATGATCTCGAGGTAAGAACTTTCGGTGATTATCGAACCATGTAACTTTCCTACTCTTCTGAAGACTGAAAGCTTCAGAATGCTCCATACAATACGGACATGCTTGTAACCCAGCCGTTTTCCACCCAGACAACATAGAATATGCAGGAAAGTCGCTAATGGTCCACAATACAGCAGCACGCATCGTGAAATTCTGTTTTTTGAACACATCATACGTTTGGACACCACTTTCCCATAAAAAGATCAAATCTTTTATAAGAGGCTGGAGATAAACGTCAAGTTTATCCTTTGGATTCGACGGACCTGGCATCAATACAGTCAGAAACATTGTTTGAGGTTTCAAGCACATCCATGGAGGAAGATTATACGGAGTCAGAATCACCGGCCACAACGAATACTGCTTTCCAAAGCTCCCAAACGGTAAAAAACCATCAGTACACAAACCTAGTCTCACATTCCTCGGTTCAGAAGAAAAATCGGGATACACATTGTCAAGGTGTTTCCAGGCTTCCAAGTCTGCCGGATGTCGCATCTCCCTAGACTCGGTCGAAGACGAATCTGTTGCATGTCACGTCATGTGTTGTGCTGTGGTAGTAGATTGATACAATCTCATTAAACGAGGAATGATTGGAAGATAATACATCTTCTTGTGTGCCACTTTCTTCTTCGACGACTTCGATTGACCAGCGGGCCCCTTCCGATGTGGCTCTTTGTAACGAGGATGACCACACATCCTACAGATGTTCAGATTGTTATCTTCATTACCCCAATATAACATGCAACCGTTTACACAACAATCAATTTTCTCGACCGGCAATCCCATATTTTTCATCATTTGCTTGCTTTGATGATACGTTGTAGGCACCTTATTCTCAGGAGGGCAGATCTCACTGCATAATTGTGTCATTTGCTCATATGCCCTGTTAGAAAGCTTGTTCTCGGTCTTGATAGCCATAAGTCGGGCATTAAATGACAGTTGAGAGTGAGAATCACAACCCGGATACAAATCTTGATCGATATATTTGAGCATTTCATAAAACCGAAATGCTTCATCCGTCGGCTCCTCTTCTACATTTGAAAAACCGGCTTCCATTATCATTGTTTGATACATATTGGGTTCTCCCTCCCCAAGTTGTTGTTCCCCACCAAACTGTTGTTCCCCACCAAACTGTTGTTCCCCACCAAACTGTTGTTCATTACTCGTGCTGGCTTGATTACCATATATTTGTCTTTCATAGATACCAGCAGTGTAATAGTATAAAACTTGATCAAAGTTATAAGGCCAACGTCCTTCACCGTGAAATGTCCAGTTATAATAATTAACAGTGAAACCATTCTTCAGAACATGTACCAAAACCTCATCAATCGACTTAAATATTTTATTCTGACATTTTTTAGCATTACACGGACACTTGATACAATCCCCATACGTGCAATGTGGGTGGAGCTTTGCAAATTCAACAAATGACACAAGTTCATTGTAAAATTCACCATTCACATTTCCTAAAATGAACCTAGGAGTACAATACATCCATCGACAATCCGGCAATTCCATCTATTAAACATTTAACAAAAAATTCTTACAAACATATAAAATGCACAACTAATTAAACTACAAAAAATATAATTAAAATACACAACTAAACTACAAATATATAATATGCACAACTAATTAAACTACAACCATATAAAATGCACAACTAAAGTACAAAATTTAACCAAGTAAAAGAGAAAAACGTACCGAAATTTGCTTGCTTTCATACAATTTCCACAATTTTTCTCGACTGAGTGAAAAAGGGGAAAAAGCCTCTGTAAATTACCGCGCGCTACCGACGGATTTTGAAATTCCGTCGGTAGAGTGGCGCCCAAAATTCCGTCGGTGGAGTACATGACCGACGGAATTTCCGTCGGCAGACTTTATTTCCGACGGAATTTTTATTTCCGTCGGTAATTTGGCGGAATAAAAAAAATTCGAAAAATGTCTTACTTTATACCAAATCTATCGAAAAATTATGTATAAATTAAAAACAATAACATAAATAAACAATCCATTGACAAAAAAGCATCAACCGAAACAAATATGTCCAACAGAATAATAAATAGTTCGACAGAAAATTAAATAGTTTGACAGAAAATTAAATAGTTCGACAGAAAAATAAATAGTTCGACAGAAAAATAAAGTGTTCATAGATCAACCATCACTAAAGTTAAAAAACTCATCACCGCCAACGAAATTCAAGTCGACGTCGACATCGTCGTCTGCGGCTGCATCTGGAGCTGGAACTGGAGCTGTAGCGGGAACTGGACCGACCGGAGCATTCAAAGGAGGAGGGGGAACGCTCATCGCCTGTGCAAAGCATGTATCTATTTGATCAGCAAACATCCCCAACGATCGACCCATAGTGTCAGTTATCTATCAGAAGTAGTGGTTCATCTAGTTTACTAGGTTCGGGTCTGGAACAGCAGTGGAGGATACAGAGGCCTGCGATGCACGCTGGGACGAACTGGACGACGCAGCTCTCACAGTGCGGCTCATCCGGCCAAGGCCAAGGATCTGTCCTCGATCAGTCGGGGCAACGTTCAGGTAAATCTGGTTAAGATCAGGCGGAGGGGGAGCCTTGGGCCCGGCTTGAGCAGAAGCTTATATCGTGACCTCTTCAATCCTCCGGTTCACATTCAACTACATAATTAAAAAAAATTAAATTAATACATAGTTCAATACATTTAATTAATTAAATATTAAAAAAATATCACAATTTAATTAAACTTACGTGAAGCTCGGTAGTGCGTCCATATGTGAACGTCTGCATATCTCGATCAAACGGATGAAGAAGGTTCAACCGATCCACGTGTGTGGGTTCACGCCCAAGATCCCGCTCCTATTTCGTACCAAATGAGCATATAAAAATTATTTTATATAATATAATATAAATAATTGAAATAAATTTAGTGAACACTTACTAGAGCAATTGAGTGCTCATACGCGGATCGGGACCCCCCCGATGCCTTGCCATCCCACCTCCCACATCACTTCTACGGTTGGCTCGAGCAGTATTACACTTCTGCAAGTACTCCGGGCTACTCCAATACGTGGTCAACGTGTTCCACACGTCGACTCCATTTTCGTCCGTACCCAATGTCTGCACCTTGCCACGACTACGCCAAGCAGTCCTCCAGGTGTACATTACCTCATTATACCTAGATTGACATGAAGTAGTCCAATACGTGTGAGTATCGTCGTCCGAAAAGTACTCCCTAAGCCAATAAGCATGTTTCTACACATATTCAATCAGCATATTTATCAAATAATATATATAATAAATTGTTTATTAATATTTAATTGAATGCACTCAAATACCTGTAATTCCTCCCAGTATTCATCCATTTTCGTAGGCGGCACCTTCAGCCAAGAGTAGGCATTCGCAGCAACCTTGCACTTAATAATCGAATCAGTGCAAATCTTCGACACCTCATTACCAGGAAGTAAGCTGTGACATTATATATTAAGAAACAAACACATTATAAATTAAAAAATGTACAAAAATTGATGCTATTAGATATTGTTAAACCTTAAAATTATTTAATTAATTACTTAATGTTCTCCCTCAATCCATACTCTCAGTCTGGTTTCTCGGGCCCGCGTGGGATGTTGACGAGCTGCCGACGACTGAGATGACGGCGGCGAATGCTGTGGAACGGATGGCGACGACGTCATAGGAGCCGGCATCAAAGTAGGCTCAACAAGCCTAAGTGAGCCTCTCGACCGCCTACGTCGAGATCCTGAGGCCCCACTAGCATCTTGACTCATCTATTTTAATAAATAAAGTTTAAAAGTATAATAAATTAATCAATAATTAATATAGTAATGAAATCAATAATTTCCTAATTTAATTAATAACATTTTAGTAATTTAAGTTAATAATTTCCTAATTTAATCAATAACAAAACACGTTACTAATGAAATCAATAATTTACCAAACTAATTAATAATGACTTAATTTAAACAATAACAATAATTACTATATTAATCAAACGTACAACACCCCTACTTATAACAATAATAACCTAGTTTAATTATCAAAACGAACTAACAAGAACTACACTATATATTTGAACTAACAAGAACTACACTATATATTTGAACTAACATACATTAATTAATTACAATTAACCAATAAAAAACATATAATCCACGTACTAACATATATTTGAATTAATTATACGTACATATTTATCAATTACGTACATGCAAATTTATAATAATTAACATGCAATTTTAAATAATTCAATAACAGTTTTATAATAATTAACATGCAATAATACAATAACTTAATTAAAATTAGAATTTATAAAGCGTACCGTTTAAATTGAAGAAAGCTATGGTAGATGATCGTTATGCTCTTTGTCGTTCAATCCACGCACAACAAAATCCAATTCACGCACGAAACCACCACGAACAGAAGAGGAGAAGAAAGTGAAAAAAAAAATTTCTTCAAGAAACTGCCGAAGGCAGTTCTTATAAAAAAAATGCTACCGACGGATATTTCCGTCGGTAGTGCGCGAATATTTAATTCGCACGCGTCTTTTCATTGGTATCCGAGGTGGTGGGTCAAAGCGGGTCAGCTACCGACGAAATATTCCGTCGGTAGGCACAATTTGAACTACCGACGAAAAATTCCGTCGGGAAGCAGGGCTAAAACGACACCGTTTGTCTGTGAAATTAAATTCCGTCGGGAAGTCCGTCGAAAGGTCCCAACGGATGTTGGAATCCGTCGAAAGTCAGTCGATTCCAATATTCCGTCGGAGATCCGTCGGGACGGCCGACGGAATGGAATCCGTCGGTAGTCTTCCGTTGGAAAATTCCGTTTTTTTTGTAGTGTGTATTAAGCGCTACATAATATGCAAAGATATTGTCGACGTCGATTTCATTTCGGTTCCATCTTTCTCCTTTTCTGACATAATTTGTCGATATTTCATCATTTTTTTTGCGCCTGAAATATCATTTTCTGGGACTTTAAGTAGTATGTCAGATTTTTCAACAGGATTGTTCACATTATGACCATCCTCAATGTTTGCTCCTTTTATTTTTCGAGAATTTTTATCTTTGGAACCATGAGGTCTACCACGCTTTAGGCGTGCCGTAGACTCATTTGCCATGGAAGATGGTCCTTAAAGGACATCAATTCTATTAGGAGCATTAGTAGCTGAAATATAAGATTTTGTAACTTTTTTAAGGTCAGTAAATGCGTGTGGCAGTTGATTCACAATCTTTTGCAAATGAATTATCTTTTCAAATTCAAGTTCACACTACTTTGTACGAGGATCCATACAATTCAATGATAATTCATTTCAATAAATATTCCTTTCTAGCTGCTTACTTTTTCCCTCCAATTTTGGGAAAGTTGTCTTCATCAAAATGACAATTACCAAACATTTTCGTGAATAGATCTCCGGTCAATGGTTCTAAGTATTTAATAATAGACGGAGATTCATACCCAACATATACCCCCATTCTCCTTTGGGGACCCATCTTTGTGCGTTGTGGTGGAGCAATCGATACATATACAACACATCCAAAAGTTCTTAGATGGGATATATTTGGTTCCTGGCCTTAAACTATTTGTACGGGTGAAATGCTATGATAACTTGTTGGCATGATGCACAAAAGTGATGTCGTAGGCAATATAACATGATCCCAAGCTAAAATAGGGAGTTTATATTTTATCAATATTGGTCGGACAATCAATTGAATATGCTTTATAAGTGATTCAACAAAAAATGTTCTATATGTATGGACATGAGCAACCAGATGCTCAATATGTATTTCAATTGATATACAATAAACATTGAAAGCTTTGAGATGAAAATTCACCAACATTTTCAAGGCGAATTGTCTTAGACTCTTAATTGCATTATCATGAAATTGTACTCGCAATCATATTATTTTGTCCCAATAACTTTGTAAAAAACCAAATTGCGAGATGACAATAAACATACATGTGACCACTTAGTCGATGCATCAATCAAAATCATAAAATATCTAAATGACCCACTCAGCGGATGTATGTGTTCGCATATATCCCCTTGAATTCGTTATAAGAACATAAAATTTTCATGCTCAAATTTAGCTGGTGATGGCTTTATAATTAATTTTCCTTGTGAACAAGCAACACATGAAAATTCAATGGGTTGTAGCATTTTTCGATTTTTCAATGGATGTCCACATGAATTTTCTACAATTTTTCGCATCATTATGGAACCGGGATGGTCTAACCGGTCATGCCAAACATTAATTTCGGTAGTAACCTTTTGGTTGACTACGACATAAATTTCAATTGTTCTTATCCACGTGCAATACAAATCCGAGGACAAAGCGGGTAACTTTTCCAACATACATTTCTTTTCCGCAACAATTGTAGTAATATTAAGGTACTCAATATTGCCTTCATTCGCAGTCTCAAGATGATATCCATTCAAACGAATATCTTTAAAACTCAATAAATTTCTTTGAGACTTTCCAGAGGATAAGCCATCATTGATAATGAATTTTGTCACTCCGGATAATAGAATATTGGCTCTTCCAAAGCCTTCAATTATTTTTGTATAACCAGATATTGTATTTACATTAGCTTTTCTCCATTTTAAATGTGAGAATAATTTTGTCTTGTTGAATATAGTGTGCGAAGTAACACTATCCACGAGACATAGATCTTCATCTTCTTCCTTAAATGTTGATGTTGTCATACCATTTTTCATTTCTTTTATTAAAAAAATATATAAAAGTAATATATTTACAATCTAATTATTTTTATTTTATGAAAATGCAATAGCCATTTATATTATAAAGAAGAGAAATATTAAGATATTGCATAATATAAGAAAACAAACATTAATAATAGATTATCGAAGAAAATTGTGATTGAGTATTATAACACTCTAATTACCACCTTTAGAGTGGGTAAGATCATCAACAACATCAAATTGTGTTATGTCAATCATTTCATTATCGAATTCACTATTCACGTAATTTGTTTCAACTATTTTCTCTTTTTCTTTAATGTTCAAAATTTTACTTTCCCTTTTGTAGACCTTTAAAATTCAGATGAGTATTATAATCATTTTGTAATATGTCTCGGTCAATACCACGTCCTCGTTCGAGACCTGATTTTTCATCAAAAATTCATTAATTTTATCAGTCACCAAAAGATATGAAATTAGTTCGGAATATTTGGTAAAACCCTTCTCACGATATTGTTGTTGCAAAATATATCACATTAGAATCATGAAATGTGGAGAATGACTTTTCAAGCATACCATCATCACTAATATTTTCTCCACATAATTTCAATTGAGAAGTGATTCTGAACATAATTGAATTGTACTCACTCACGGATTTATAATCATATATTTCTTTAAGATTTATCCACAATTAAAGTGGATCTTTCACCGTATTCAACTTTCAATCCTTCATCAAGATAGTGGCAAAGGAAAATCATGACTTCGGGCCTTTGGTTATATTTTTTTAATATATGCTTGATTTGCCACTTTTATGGAATCCTCAAGACCCATGGCATCCAAATGAATTTCAACATCAAGAATTCATTATAATTTTTTTTCAATAATATCAAGAGCCACAAATTTAAATTTTATCAAGTTTGACATGTTGGAAACTATCAAATAAACAAGATATTGATTAATCGTAAAATAACATAATCATCAAAATAGTAATGAAATAAGAGATGACAAATAAATATTGTAAGATAATATATTCTAAACATTTCAATACATACCTCCGTACAATACCTGGAATGTATCATTATCTGAATTTCGCCGGTAGAAATATTTTACGAGCTTCGTTCTGATAACGTGTTGTAAAACAATTTAGAAGTATAACTCCATATGTGAAATAAGTAAACAAGATATATAGATAACATAGAAATACTTTATTCCACCTTCAAGTGTTTACTACAACATTTGCACCCCTATTTATAAGTCTCAATACAAGCTTGGGAAGATGAAATGAAAGGTCCACTATTATATGTAAATACATGAACAATCTATGAATATCAAAGGGCACTTGGTGGATATTATGAAGGAAATAAATGGACATTCATATAATATATATATTATTCATAACAATATTAAGATTATGTTTTAAAAATTCATTTTATTATAAAAAAATTATTTGATTTTTTTTTTAAAAGTAATTCGTCCAGTTTAGCTCAACCAAAAAATAAATATAAAACACTTTTTTTTTTTTTTTGGTAAGATCATAAAACTTGCATTAACATACAAAGACATTTTTTCATCCCAAGAATTTAAATGGATGAAGATGAGTGGAGGAAGAGGGGGTTATGAAAGAAAGTTTTAAACGGGAAAGAAAAAAAAGTAGAATTTTAAAAAAATTAGAAAATATGAATAATGGATTTGTGTTGAGAGACATATGAGTGAGAAGATTTAGAATTAGTATATAGAGAAGATACCCATTCCATCCTGCATAAATTTGTACATTTGTCGATATATAAATATCTCATACAAATGACACAGTGTATAAAAGAAAATATATTCATAACAGTCACCTTCAAAATATACACATTTTTATTTATATGACATTACTTTTTTACAATCAATCTACCTTTTATATTACTTTATTTTTTTAAGGGATTATATTTTTTTTTTATTCAATTAAGTTGCCACGATTTTGAATTTAGTCCACTAGATTACCACTTTTTGAATCTAGTCCATTAAATTTTGATTTATTTTGATTTTGGTCCAGTTACCTGCTATAGCAGGTTTAACAAGTCATTTTTTAAAACACACCACACACCTCATAAAATGTTATACACACCCACACTAAAATTTAAAAATCATTTTTATTACTTATACACATCCCAATTATTTTCTATTTAATAAATTGCAAAAAATAATTAAATTAAAAAAAGTAAGAAATAAAATTAATTAAAAAAATATAAATAAAACCTATAAAAAATGATCAAAATCTTTAAAAATTAAACAAAGCTAAAAAAAATTAATTAATTTAATTAGTTTTGAAGATTTAGTTGATTTTTTTACTAGTTTTGAATATTTTTAATAAATTAAAAAAAATCAACTCAATCTGAAAAAAATATTAAATTAAATAAAAATCTTCAAAAATATTAAAAAATAAACTAAAATTTCAAAATTAATTAATTTTTTAGCTTTATTAAAATTTTGAAGATTTAGTTATTTTTTATAGGTTTTATTTATATTTTTATATTAATTTAAATTCTTAATTTTTTAATTAAATTATTTTTGACAATTTATTAAATATGTTTATGATTTTATTTAACTTTAATTAATTTTTGAATTTTTGTGTTTAACATTTGGAGTGTATATAATATTTATGGGGTGTTAGAAGGTTCATGTAATATAAAAAAATATTTAAAAAGAAAATAAAATAAAAAAGTTTAAAACTCTAATGCTTTATTAATGTTTTATTTGCGTTCTAACTTCTATAAAAATGTCGACAATAAGTTTAAATAAAATTTAAAAATAGTAGAAAATCAACTAAATTTTCAAAACTAATTAAATTAATTAATTTTTTAGCTTTATTAAAATTTTGAAGATTTAGGTATTTTTATAGGTTTTATTTATATTTTTCATATTAATTTGAATTCTTACTTTTTTAATTAAATTATTTTTAACAATTTATTAAATATGTTTATGATTTTATTTAACTTTAATTTATTTTTGAAATTTTGTGTTTTAAATTTTGAAGTGTATATAATATTTATGGGGTGTTAGTAGGGTTCATGTAATATAGACGAAATATTTAAAAAAAACATAATATAAAAAAGGTTAAAACTTCAATATTTATTAATGTTTTATTTACGTTCTAACTTCTATAAAAATGTTGACAATAAGGCTAAATAAAATTTAAAAACAGTAGAAAATCAACTAAATCTTCAAAACTAATTAAATTAATTAAATTTTTTTAGCTTTGTTTAATTTTTGAAGAGTTAGACGATTTTTTATAGGTTTTATTTATATTTTTCATATTAATTTGAATTCTTACTTTTTTTAAATTTAATTATTTTGGTAATTTATTAAATATGAAAGAATTGGGGTGTGTATATTAATAAAAAATGATTTTTAAATTTTAGTGTGATGTGGGTGTGTATAACATTTTATGGGGTGTGTTTTAAAAAATGACTTGTTAAACTTGCTATAGCAGGTAACTGGATCAAAATTAAAATAAATCGAAACTTAATGGACTAAATTCAAAAAGTGGTAATCTGGTGGACTAAATTCAAAAACATGGTAACTTAATGGACTAAAAAAAATATAATCCCCTTTTTTAATAAAAGTCTACAAAATTATTCCTAAAAAAATCAATTGGGAGTACTAACACTTTTTTAGGCATGTGCATGATATCTGCTATGGACATTAAATTCTCACCTACTGCGCACCTACCGACAATATTTTGAATTTCTAATCACACTTTGAATTGTGAGCCATTATATTTTACAGATATTTAGAGTGTCCACAACGGTTGGTTATTAGAGGGTTATAGCTTTACGGAAATGATATAGAGCCCACCAATTGTGCCCACCAGTTTTGCCCACCGCCTATGTGGCATTACCACGTCAATAAATTCTTATTTATATTTAATTTAAACTTAATCTAATATCAATATTTTATTTTTTTTATGCATATCAATATTTTAAAAAATCTTTTTTTATATTTAATTTAATATTATCTCTATCAAATTACGCTAACTAACGCCATAAATCTTTTCTCAAATCTTTCCATCACCATTAATTTTTTCTCAAATCTTATATCAATATTTTATTTTATGCGTAACTAACGCCATAAATCTTTTCTCAAATCTTTCCATCACCATTAATTTTTTCTCAAATCTTATATCAATATTTTATTTTATGCGTAACTAACCCATTAATCTTTTCTTAAATCTTTTCTATCACCATCTTATATCTATATCATTTCCGTAAAAATGACTACATTAATTTACATAACTCTAAACCTCTAAACTCATAAACCCTAAAACCCTAAACCCCCTAAACCCTAAACCCCTAAAATCCTAAACCCTAAAACCGTAAACCCTAAGATTCAATTAAGATTTGATAATATATTAATATTACATTAAACTCACGCCACATATAAGATTTGAGAAAAAATTAATGGTGATGGAAAGATTTGAGAAAAGATTTATGGCGTTAGTTAGCGTAATTTGATAGAGATAATATTAAATTAAATATAAAAAAAGATTTTTTAAAATATTGATATGGATAAAAAAATAAAATATTGATATTAGATTAAGTTTAAATTAAATATAAATAAGAATTTATTGACGTGGTAATGCCACATAGGCGGTGGGCAAAACTGGTGGGCACAATTGGTGGGCTCTATATCATTTCCGTATAACTTTAAAAATAGGGTTACAACCGTTGTGCGCTGAGTTATAACTTAAAAAAATTTCTCTCTCCTCAAATGGGTTAGTCCGGCATAACCCTACTTTTTTTGCTAACAACGATGAATTGACCCACATTAATATTTGAATTTTGTATTTTTTTTTCATCTTCAAATTTTAAATTAATACAACGGTCTTTTTTTTACTCTTTAAATACTTCATATTCACAGTTTTTTCTTCTGTAAATACTTAACAAATGGATAAAGATTCTTCACCATTTCGTAGAAATTTGTTCAATCATACTGATGAAATTCCACTCCCCCAAAATTCTTAAAATCTACAAAATTTTCAATATTCTCCTTCATATTCTCAAAATGTTCAAGTTCACAGGAATTTCAAAATAGTTAAGTTTTTAATTAATTTAGTTGAATTGTTTTCTAGTGTTGAATATGTTGTACTCTATTTTCATTCGATCAAAATAATAATAATCTTTATTAGTTAACTAAATGAGTTAGTATTAAATATTTATTTCAATTTGTAAAATATATTAATTGATACCCTAAAAAAATTCGACTAAATAATTTTAATATATTCATATATTAATTTTTTTCACATATATTAAAATTTAATATATTCATATATTAATTTTTTTACATAATTTTAAAACCTTAAATAAAAAATTAAAAATTAAAAAGAAATGTAATGAATATTGGGTCCCTCAAATGTAAGTTATAACTTTGGAATGGTTGTGGGAGTTATTGGGGGTTGAGTTATTTATGTAAAAATGATGAGGTGGAGGAGAGAGGGAGTTATAACTCCCTAACCATTGTGGACACTCTTATATTTCTCTATTGGGTTTGTGTTTTTTTTTTTCGAACTTACTGGGTTTGTGTTCAATATTTTTATTTGTGCATCAACTGAATTTGTTTTTATATATTTTGAAGAAATCCTTTTTTTTTAAGTCTCGAGTATTCAATTCAAAAATCGACTTATCTCGGGTACCAATCCCACCGCCCACTTGCGGGGGTCCCATTTAAAGTCAGAACTTTACACTTTATATGGACTAGCCCTATAAAAATTATTTGCACCTTAGATAATTTGAACCTAAAATCTAAAGAGAAGCACACTTCTAAGTCCCAAACCTACACTACTACTCACAAATAATATCTTTATTTTTAATGACCCACAGTAGCTTCACTTTATTTACTCTTTCTTAAAATTTGTGTTCGTTTTAATTAAATGAGCACAAAAATTGCTGTCTGAAGGAGTATTAAACAAAACCTGCCTGAAAAATTAAACTTATCCGTTTTAACCACATATATAAACGAGTGTGCAAATTAAAGTGGATTAATAATGTTTGACACGTACACAATGTGGTATGTTCACTCTCAGCATCTATAACACAAGTTTTTGTTTGTCCTAACAAGCAACACAACAAGAAATGGAATCCCCCAGTGTTATTTTCTTCTTATATTTTGCAAGTCTTTTAATCTTGGGAATCTCCCATGATTTTCTGGAATGCCTTTCCGATCAAGTTGGAGGCTCCAATTCAACAACCAATTTAATTTACACGCCTCAAAATCCAACATATGCATCTCTTTTAAAAGCTTATAATCTAAGACCACTATATATCAACCACTCGTCAGAGGCCCGGTCTCATCGTGACACCGTTTCATGAATCCGAGATTCTGGCAGCAATTTACTGGGGAAAATTATTTTTTCAGGACCGCAACTTAGGGGTGTTTGCAAAAAGAGGACCGTAACTTTACGGGCTGGTAAAATTAGGCCTGTAACTTCTTTTTTTCTCAATTTCAGGACAAATTACCCAATCAACCCAATTTCGGGCTAACTGAAGCCCATTTTTCGGGCCAAACTTATTTATGGCAAAAAGAGGACTGTAACTTTTTTAATGCAATTTTAAGAAACATGACAAAATAAATAAAAAATACTCGTAAACTTTTCAAAATTAAATTTGAAAGTTGTAGATGTAATATTTTTTTATGAATGAGAAATTCTCATGTGCAAACGCTTTTTTTTAACCTTTTTCTACTCCTTTCCTTTTTCTTTCTTTCTCTCTCCTCTCACACTTTTTTTTTAAAGTCTTTTCTCTTCTCCTTCTCTCTCTCTTCTGTAACTCTCTTCTCCTTTCTCCTTCTTTCTCTCTCTCCCACGCTTTTTCTCTCTCTGCATTTTTCCTCTCTCTCACACTCTCTCTCTCCCTCACACACACACGCACGCAAATGTCCTATGCCTGCTTCAACGGCCCAAAACCTAGTCTCTCTCCTCCGTCCCGCCGCTGAACTCCAATTTAGACGTTTTAAAACCTCCGCCGCCGCCACGAAGAAGTCTTTCGCCCCAACTTCAGCCGAGGATGCTGCCTTAAAAAGTACGTCTCCTCCATCAAACCCTCCGCCGCTGCCGCATCTTTATTTCTCTCTCCCTTCTTTTTTTTTCTACATCTGTAACAACAACTTATTTAACTGAAAATTTCGCCGGAGAAGACAATGGATTTCGCCGGAGAAGACGATGGATATCGCCGCGGTAGAGTGTTTTCCGGCTAGAGCGAGGGAGAATATGGAGATGACAATGGATTTCGCCGGAGAAGACGATGGATATCGCCGCGGTAGAGTGTTTTCCGGCTAGAGCGAGGGAGAATATGGAGAAGTAGTGGCAGAAGTGTTGAACAGTAGTGGAAGACATCGGTGGTGGTGGTGTTTGGTGTTAGGAGGCTGAAGAAGAAGATTATAATTTTTGGTAATTTTGTTAGTTTTGATTTATTATTGAAAAGTGGAAAATTTATTATTGAAAAGTGGTCGATATTTTGGCAGAAGTGCTGAACAGTAGTGGAAGACATCGGTGGTGGTGGTGTTTGGTGTTAGGAGGCTGAAGAAGAAGATTATAATTTTTGGTAATTTTGTTAGTTTTGATTTATTATTGAAAAGTGGAAAATTTATTATTGAAAAGTGGTGGATATTTTAGCAGAAGTGGATTATAATTTTTGGTAATTTTGTTAGTTTTGATTTATTATTGAAAAGTGGAAAATTTATTATTGAAAAGTGGTGGATATTAGTGGAAGACATCGGTGGTGGTGGTGTTTGGGGTTAGGAGGCTGAAGAAGAAGATTATAATTTTTGGTAATTTTGTTAGTTTTGATTTATTATTGAAAAGTGGAAAATGTTATGAAACAACTTAAAAGTATAACTCCATATATTACATAAGTGAACAAGATGTAGAGATAATATAGAAATCTCTTATTCCACCTCTAAGTGTGTATTACAAACATTAGCAACTCTATTTATAGGGAACAATATAAGTTGAAGAGATGAAATGAAAGGTCAAGGATTAATGTTGGTACATGAACCAACAATGTACATCAAATGTCACATTATGGACATTCACACCATATAAATATTATTCATAACACTCCCCCTTGAATGTCCATTATATAAGATTATGCCTCGTTAAAACAAAATGAGAAGAAACGCGCATTAACTCCCCCTGATGATTACATCACTTTACATCCTTAAGATGTCGCATTCCAATTTTGTATCTCAATTTCTCAAACGTTGAAGTAGGTAAAGACTCGGTAAATAAATCAACCAAATTATCACTTGAACAAATTTGTTACACACTGATGTCACCCTTTTGCTGAAGATCGTGAGTAAAGAAGAATTTAGGATCAATATGCTTTGTTCTATCACCTTTGATAAATTCTTTCTTTAGTTGGGCAACACATTCTCTTCATATATCACAGTTGTATTATCTTTCACTGTGTTTAATCCAGACTGTCCAAAATATGTTGTGTGACAGAAACGTAACCAAACACATTCACGACCTGACTCGTGAATTGCTAGGATCTCTGCATGGTTAAATGAAGTAGCAACTAAAGTTTGTTTAATAGAACGCCGTGAAATAGTTGTACCTCCATATGTGAACAAATAACCTGTTTGGAATCGGACTTTGTGCGGGTCTGATAAGTAACCTGCATCTGCATAACTAACTAAACAAGGTTCTGATGAGTTTGAAAAATGTAAATCCATATCCATTGTCCATTTAAGATATCGAGAAACATGTTTAACACAATTCCAATGCCTATGAGTTGAAGAAAAGTTATAGTTTGCTAATAAATTAACAACAAATTATATATCAAGCCTTGTGTTGCTAGCAAGATATATTAGAGCACCTATTGCACTCAAATATGGTACTTCTTGACCAAGCAGTTCTTCATTTTCTTCGCGAGGTCGAAATAGATTTTTCGCTACATTAAGTGAACGCACAACCATGTGTGTGCTTAAAGGATGTGTTTTATCCATATAGAACTGTTTCAACACTTTCATAATATAAGTGGATTAAAAATATAGGGTATATATGATCATTGTTATATCCCTCCTTAATCAAGAATGCATCAAACAAGTGTACCACATGCGACCAGATTGCTTTAATCCATATAAGGATTTGCTCAACTTGACTGAATACATGTTTTGAGAATTCTCGTTTTTCATTATCGGTACCTTTAATCCCTCGGGGATTGTCATATAAATATCTTTCTCTAATGAGTCGTACAAATAGGTTGTAACGACATCTAATAGACGCATTTCAAGTTTTTCTTGCACTGCCAGACTTACTAAATAACGAAAAGTTATTGCATCCACCACAGGAGAATAAGTCTCATCATAATCAACACTTGGTCTTTGGGTAAAACCTTGTGCAATAAGTCGCACTTTATACCTCACGATTTCATTTTTCTCATTTCTTTTTCGCACAATTACTTCTTTATAACCCACGACTTTTATACCATTAGGTATACGGACAAAAGGTACGAAAACTTTTCGTTTAATAAGAGATTGTAATTTTGGATTTATTGCGTCTTTCCACATTGGCCAATCATCTCGTTTTCTACATTCATCAATAGATCTAGGTTCATGATCCTCATCATCTTCCATCATATTAAGCGCTATATTATATACAAAGATATTGTCGACGTCGATTTCATTTCGGTTCCATATTTCTCCTGTTCTAACATAATTTATCGATATTTCATCATTTTCGGGCGCCTGAAATATCATTTTCTGGGACTTTAAGTAGTATGTCATATTTTTCAACAAGAATGTTCACATTATGACCATCTTCAATACTTGCTCCTTTTATTTTTTGAGATTTTTTTCCTATGGAACCGAGAGGTCTACCATGCTTCAGGCGTGCCGTAGACACATTTGTCATGGAAGACAGTCCTTCAGGGACATCAGTGCTGTTAGGAGCATTAGCAGCTGAAATATAAGATTTTGTAACTCTTTTAAGGTCAGTAAATGTGTCTGGCAGGAGATTCACAATATTTTGCAAATGAATTATCTTTTCAACTTCAAGTTCACACTACTTTGTACGAGGATCCATGCAATTCAATGATAATTCATTTCAAGAAATATTCATTTCCAGCTGCTTACTTTTCCCCCCTAATGTTGGAAAATTTGTCTTCATCAAAATAACAATTAACAAACATTTCCGTGAATAGATCTCCGGTCAATGGTTCTAAATATTTAACAATAGACGGAGATTCATATCCAACATATACCCCCATTCTTCTTTGGGGACCCATCTTTATGCGTTGTGGTGGAGCAATCAGTGCATATACAACACATCCAAAAGTTCTTAGATGGGATATGTTTGGTTCCTGACCTTGAACCATTTGTATGGGGAAAATGTTATGATAACTTGTTGGCATGATGCGCACAAGTGTTGTCGCATGCAATATAAAATGATCCCAAGCTAAAATAGGGAGTTTATATTTCATCAATTGTGGTCGGACAATCAATTGAATATGCTTTATAGGTGATTCAACAAGACTGTTCTATGTACGAACATGAGCAACCATATGTTCAATATGTATTTCAATTGATATACAATAAACGTTGAAAGCCAGAGATGAAAAATTCACCAACATTTGCAAGACGGATCGTCTTAGACTCTTAACTGCATTATCAGGAAATTGTACTCACAATTGCATTATTTGTCCCAATAACTTTGTAAAAACCAAATTGTGAGATGACAATAAGCATACATGTGACCACTTAGTCGATGCATCAATCAAAACCATTAAATATCTAAATGGTCCACTTGGCGTATGTATATGTCCGAATATATTCCATTGAATTCGTTCCAAGAACATAAGATTTTCATGCTCAACTTTAGCTGGTGATGGCCTTATAATTAATTTTCCTTGTGAACAAGTAGCACATGAAAATTCATTGGGGTATAGCATTTTTCTATTTTTCAATGATTGCCCACATGAATTTTCTACAATTTTTCGCATCATTATGGAACCGGGATGGCCCAACCGGTCATGCCAATCATTAAATTCGGTAATAACCTTTTGGTTTACTACAACATAAATTTCAATTGTTCTTATACTCATGCAATACGTATAAATCCAAGGATTAAGCGGGTAACTTCTCCAACATACATTTCTTTCCCGCAACAATTGTAGTAATATTAAAATACTCAATATTGTCTTCATTTGTAGTCTCAAGACGATATCCATTCAAATGAATATCTTTAAAACTCAATAAATTTCTTTGAGACTTTCCGGAGAACAAAGCATCATTGATAATGAATTTGTCCCCCCGGGTTATAGAATAGTGGCTCTTCCAAAACCTTCAATTATTTTTGTAGAGAATAATTTATTATTGTTGAATATAGTGTGCATAGTAGCACTATCCACGAGACATAAATCTCAACATTCTTTCTTAAATGTTGATGTTGACATACCATTTTCCATTTCAAAAAAAATGCAAAAGTAAGAAATTTACAATTTAATTATTTTATTTTAAGGTAAATGAAAATGTAATAGTCACTCATATTATAAAGGATAAGAAATACTAAGACATTGCATAACATAAGAAAACAAACATTACATAATAAATTATTGAAAGAAAATTATGATTGAGTATTAGAACGATCTAATTTCCACCTTCAGGGTGGGTAAGGTAATCATCAACATCCAATTGTGTTATGTCAAACATTTCATTATCGAATTCATTATTCACATAATTTATTTCAACTCTTTTCTCTTTTCCTTTAATGTTCAGAAATTTGTTTGCCCTTTTTAGGGCCTTTAAAATTCTGACATGTATTATAATCATTTTGAATTCTGCCTCGGTTAAAATCACACCCTCGTTCGAGGCCTGATTTTTCATCAAAAACTCATTAATTTCATCAGCCACCAAGAGACATGAAATTAGTTCAGAATATTTAGTAAAATTCTTCTCACGATATTGTTGTTGCAAAATCACATTAGAAGCATGAAATGTGGAGAATGTCTTTTCAAGCATATCATCTCCACTAATATTTTCTCCACATAATTTTAATTGAGAAGTGATTTTTGAACATAGTCGAGTTGTGCTCACTCACGAATTTATAATCATATCTTTCTTTAAGATTTGTCCACAATTAAAGTGGATCTTTCATCGCGAGGTATATTCAACTTTCAATCCTTCATCAAGATTGTGGCAAAGAAAAATCATGGCTTTGGGCCTTTGGCCTTATTATCTATTATATGCTTGATTTGCCACTTTTATAGAATCCTCAAGACTCATGGCATCCAAATGAATTTCAACATTAAGAATTCATTACAAAAAAAATTTCAGTAATATCAAGAGCCACAAATTTAAGTTTTGTCAAGTTTGACATGTTGGAAACTATAAAATAAACGAGAGATAAATTAATTGAAAAATAACATAATCATCAAAATAGTAATGAAATAAGATATGACAAATAAATATTTTAAGATAATATATTCTAAACATTTCAATACATACCTCCATACAATACCTGAAATTTATCACTATCTGAATTTCGTCGGTAGAAATATTTTACGAGCTTCGTGCTGATAACGTGTTATGAAACAACTTAAAAGTATAACTCCATATATTACATAAGTGAACAAGATGTAGAGATAATATAGAAATCTCTTATTCCACCTCTAAGTGTGTATTACAAACATTAGCAACTCTATTTATAGGGAACAATATAAGTTGAAGAGATGAAATGAAAGGTCAAGGATTAATGTTGGTACATGAACCAACAATGTACATCAAATGTCACATTATGGACATTCACACCATATAAATATTATTCATAACAGAAAATATATTATTGAAAAGTGGTGGATATTTTGGCAGACCTTATACCAGTTTCCAAATATCGTAACCGCCAGGCCAGCAGTTACTTTGTTGGTAAACATTCGCGTTTATATATGTTATAGTTGTTCACTGGTCGCATAGTGTGCACGTGCACACTATGCACAGGAGACCAACTCTTTATGAATTAGACAACATTATTTATGTTTTAAGAAACAAATATATATTACATATAAATTGTAGTGAATTGAAAAGAACAAAATATTATAATTTGGGATGATAAATTTTTAATTGTTAATTAAAAAGATTGTCACAATTTTAAAATATAAATATAATTTTTAAATGTTTAATTAGTAAATTTTAGATTTTATTTACATAAATAATGCTTATAAATTTTATTGAAGGAAAAAATTTCATAGATTTATTATTGAGAGGATTATAGTAAACATTAATTACAAAATTTCGATCAAACATTTTCCAGTATTTTTATTTAAACTATTCGAATCGAAATTTTATGGAAGAAATTTGTATAATATTTTAAAATAATATAAGACATGAGAATGGATCTAATTGATGAAGGGAATATAAACTAGAGTATATTTTAAAAATTATATATTTACTAGTGGAAAACCCGCGTAACACGCGGGATTGAAGATAATTTATTATATTAATATTTTGCCAAAAAAATTATAATACGGACTCATACATATTTTTAACACTTATAAATTTTATAAAGTATTATAACCTTATTTAAATCGTATTATAAAATAAAGTCTATATATAAAGTAAAATAGAAACTCTAGAATAAAGTTCAATCCCATTCATGAAAGTCAATTTCACACAAGATATTCATTGTTTTAAAGTAACATTAAAAATTAAGATTTTAAAGTTTATTTTATTATAAAAGTTATATTTGATTTTACTTTTAAAAGAATTCCTCGTGAGACCCAGTTTAGCTCCAAAAGAATGAAAAATAGTTTATTTTTTATTTTTTTAAGATTATAAAAAATGCATTAAAATACAAACACAATTTTTAGAATTTAAATTGTTAAAAATTGGGGAAGATGAGTGGTAGAAGAAGTGGTTAGAGACAATTTTAAACCTCTTAAAAAAACTGTTTTCAAAGGAAAAAAAAAAAAGTAAAATTATGAGAAAATTAAAAAATATGAATATTGAATTTGTGTTGAGACACATAGAAAAAAAAAAGATTCCAAATTATTATAATTGAGATATTAATTGATCCTAAAATTGCTTTAAAAAAAATTGCGGTCCTCTTTTTGCCATAAATAAGTTTGGCCCGAACAATGGGCCTCACTCAGCCCGAAATTGGGTTGATTGGGCTAATTTGGCCTGAAATTGCGAAAAAAAGAATTTACGGGCCTAATTTTGCTAGCCCGCAAAGTTACGGTCCTCTTTTTGCAAACACCCCTAAGTTGCGGTCCTGAAAAAATAATTTTCCCAATTTACTGCTCCAAGAAACTCGGAATGCAGATAAGAGTTCGTAGTGGTGACCACGACTACGAAGGCCTTTCTTTCACTTCTGAAAATCCCTTCGTCGTTGTCGACATGAGAAACTTCCAATCAATATTCATAGATGTCGAGGAAAAGACTGCAAAAGTTCAAGTTGGTGCTACGTTAGGCCAATTTTACTACGCAATTGCACAGAAAAGCAGGACTCTTGCTTTTCCGGCAGATACTTGTCCCACTGTCGGCGTTGGCGGCCACTTCAGCAGCGGAGGATATGGAATGATGTCACGTAAACATGCAATCGCCTCCGATCACATCATTGATGCAAAATTAATCAACGCGGATGGCCAAATATTGGACAGAAGAAGCATGGGAGAGGATCTCTTTTGGGCGATTCGAGGAGGCGGAGGTACCAGTTTTGGAATTGTTCTCGAATTTAAGGTAACATTTACAAAAAAAAAAAAAAATATTGGTCCCATAACTATTATTGTCTCAAAAAATTTAACTATTCAAATTTGCTCCCACAAATAATTGTACTGAATTTTGGCCGGGAAAAATGAAACGACACCGTTTCGCCTTAGTCATCTACCGTCGCAATTTGGGGCTTTTCATCGAGTTGCTGACGTGGACTTCTTTGTAGCTTTTAAATTTTTTATTCAAATTTTATTACACATCATTTTTGTGGGAGTGGATGATTGTGATGGAAAGGTGGTTATGAATCTGTAGATTTGAAGACTTTTTTTTTTTTTTATTGTAGAAGACATTGTTCAGCTTTATATTTTTTGTACTTTAGATTTTTTTTCTTTAAATTTGGCAAAACAATGCTGTTTCTACCGTAAAAATCCGGCAAAAATTGGACAATTAGTTAAGTTATGGGATTAAAATTGAACATAATTTTATTTTAATTTTTTTGGAAAAAAATGGACAATAGACTAATTATGAGGACAATTTTATTTTTCTCAGGTAACATTGGTCACTGTTCCGAAAAAGGTAACGATTTTTAACATCACCAGAACGTCGGAAAGTGCGGCGCAGCTGGTGCACAGGTGGCAATACATCGCTGATAAGGTCGATGACAACCTTGTACTCAGGCTTTCCTTAACCACTTCAAAATCAGGAAACATGACAATCTCAGCTTCCTTCGAGACGCTATACCTCGGCCCCGATGATGATCTTTTGCCAATAATGAAGGAGCAGTTTCCGGAGCTTGGTTTGGTCAAACAAGATTGCATCGAAATGAGTTGGATAGAATCCACACTCTTTTTTCGCAGGTCTCCGTGATAAAACTCCAGAACCAAAGTATGTAAAAGGAAAATCAGACTACGTGAGTAGTCTGATTCCAATTAATGGACTAAAAAGTAATAGATATATTTGTATGTAGATTTGTATATCTTCAGTGATTTGATGTAATTAGGAATTGTTTAGCTGATTAGCGTAATTGGTGCAATATCTCTTGTATATACTTTGTAATTGTTGGTTAATGAGATTACGGAAAATATTATGTTCTTATATGGTATCACGAGACTAGGGTTCTTCCCCTCTTTCTTCCGCTGCCCCTCTTCATCGGTGATATTTTTTTTCCGGCGATTCTTCATGGCTGCATCCAAGTCTTCGTTCCATCCGGCTTTGGCAGTTTCTAACATTAAGAATCATATCCCAATTATCCTTGAAATGGAGAACGTCTAATATGGGACATGGGCAGAATTATTCAAAATTCATGCCCGTTCTCATAGAGTTCTTCATCACATCATCCCCTCCAATCCTCCAACCCCAGTTCCGACAGAGGGTGAGGAGCGTGAAACATGGCTCACGCTTGATGCCACGGTGCTGCAGTGGGTGTATTCTACTATTTCCTCAGATTTGTTACACACAATCATCGAACCAGACTTGACGGCGGCAAAGGCATGTGATCGGCTCCGAGATATATTCCAAGATAACAAAAATTCTCGGGCAATATCTCTCGAACAGGAATTCTCTCAAACCCAGATGGAATCATTTCCAAATGCGTCGGCCTACTGTCAAAGGTTAAAGTTGCTGGCCGACCAACTGAAGAATGTCGGTGCTACAGTTTCAAATGACCGCCTCGTGTTACAGCTTGTATCGGGAATGTCGGAGGCATATAACGGCGTCGCAACTCTAATCCGACAGCGGGATCCCTTGCCGGCGTTCTATCAGGCTCGATCGATGCTGGTCCTCGAGGAGGCGGCACTGAATCGCAATGCTTCGTTGTCCGGTACTGCTCTGGTGAGTCCGGCACCGACGGCGGCTGCATCATCTGAACCGAGACCCTCTGGTAACAAGAAGGGCCAGAAAAAGAAGCGTAGCCAGGCCCATGGCGCCACTGCCCCTACTGCTCAGCCCAATTTCCGTGGGCCATCTCCATGGAATGCTCAGTGGGCTGCTCCTGCTCCGTGGATTAATGCAGCCTGGCCCACACCCCCCTGTCCATTTCCTACTGCATCGTGGCAGCCTCCATCCCAGGCCCACTCTGTCAGTCGGCCCTCGATGCAGTCTGGACTATTGGGTGCTCGCCCACATGCCTATGTGGCTCAACCGACGCAGACGGATATTGAGCAAGCAATGATGACTCTTGGCCTCGCTCCTCCGGACAGCTCTTGGTACATGGATACGGGCGCGTCCTCACACATGGCGTCGGGTTTAGGTACTCTCTCGTCTTATTTCAATACGGGCATTCATAATTCAATTATTGTTGGCAATGGTCAATCTATTCCGGTTAAGGGTACTGGTAATGCAACTTTCCCTTCTCCCCATCCCCCATTGTTACTTCGCAATGTTTTGCATGTCCCGGGTATTATTAAGAATTTAGTTTATGTTCGTAAATTCACCCGTGATAATTCTGTCTCCATTGAATTTGACCCGTTTGGATTTTCTGTCAAGGATTTTCAGACGGGGACCCACATAATGCGATGTGAGAGTACGGGGGAGCTCTATCCTGTTACTTCTAGCTCGGCAACAGCTCTTGCTGCGTTGTCTTCTGCGTTATCTTCGTAGGAATAAGCATATTTTGTGTAATAAATGGCGTACTGGCACTTTATGTTCTTCTTGTTCTATGGGCAAACATATCAAGCTTAAGTTTGGTAGATCTTCTTCACAGTCGTTATTTCACTTTGATATTATACACTGTGATCTTTGGACATCTCCAGTTTTAAGTTCTACGGGTCATCGATTTTACATTGTTTTTGTGGATGATTATTCTAATTTCTTGTGGACTGTTTCTCTAGCTCATAAATCTCAAGTGTTCTCAGCCTTCTTATCTTTTCGGAATTTTGTTAAAACTCAATTTGAGCGTGACATAAAAGCGTTTCAGTGTGACAATGGTCGTGAGTTTGATAACAAACAATTTTCTGATTTTTGTCATACACATGGTATGGTCATGAGATTTTCGTGTCCTTATACTTCATCTCAGAATGGTAAGGCGGAGCGACAGTTTCGTACGATCAACAACATTATTCGTACATTACTGATTCGAGCCTCTTTGCCTCCAAATTTCTGGCCTCACGCCCTCCAAATGGCCACCTACCTGCTGAATATACTACCCAGGAAACACATGTCTTATCACACTCCGTTGTTTCGCCTGTTCCGTAAACATCCATCATACACTCATCTCCGTGTGTTTGGATGTTTATGTTACCCATTGTTTCCCTCCTCTACTCAACACAAACTTCAGCCCCGTTCTACGCCTTGCGTATTCTTGAGGTATCCCTCCAATCATAGGGGATACAAGTGCTTTGATGTGGTTAACAAAAAGATAATCATTTGTCGTCATGTTCTATTTGATGAATCTCGATTTCCTTTCCATGAGACTAGTCCCACACACACTTCCTCCTATGATTTTTTGGATAATTCTGTTTCTCCGTATGTCATTCATCATATGTCTACGACTCCACCTCCAGCTTCGGTGCCAAATACGCCCGAGGTTCCTTTACCGCCACCTCCCCCTCCTCCGTATCGTCCTGTCACGAGAAGCCAGAGGGGTATTTTTCGTCCTAAACGGCTCTTCAATCTCCTTACCACTGTTACTAAATCTCCCTTGCCAAAAAATCCAATTTCTACATTACAGGATCCTAATTGGAATAAGGCCATGCATGATGAGTTTAATGCTCTTATTGAAAATAAGACGTGGGAGTTGGTTCCCCGTCCTGTCGGTGTTAATGTTATACGTTCGATGTGGATCTTTACTCACAAAGAACGTGCTGACGGTTCTTTTGAGAGGCATAAAGTCCGTCTTGTAGGTGATGGCAAAACACAGCTGGTTGGGATTGATTGTGGCAACACATTTAGTCCGGTTGTCAAACCAGCGATAATAAGAACTGTTTTATCTCTGTCTTTGTCGAAAAAGTGGTCCATTCACCAATTGGACGTGAAAAATGCATTTCTGCACGGCACTCTATCAGACACTGTTTACATGCATCAGCCGGCGGGTTTTCGTGATTCACGTTATCCCAATTATGTGTGCTTGTTAAAGAAATCATTGTATGGTTTAAAGCAGGCCCCACGGACGTGGAACACTCGTTTCACTACTTTTGTGAAATCTCTTGGATTTGTTCGTAGCACTGTTGATCACTCTCTCTTTGTTTACGTCCATGGAAATGATATGGCATATCTTTTGTTGTATGTTGATGACATACTCCTCACAGCATCATCCACTTCTCTTCGGCAGGGGTTTATTAGGCGCTTGAGTGGGGAATTTGCAATGAAGGATTTGGGGCCTATTCATTCTTTCCTAGGCGTTGCTATCTCTACCCATAAGGGATGCCTTTTTTTGTCTCAAACAAAATATGCATCTGATATCATCCGATGTGCTGGTCTATCTGATTGCAAGCCGTCTCTCACTCCAGTTGACACCAAACCCAAACTTGGCAAAACTGATAGTCCGCCAGTATCTGATCCTACGTTGTATCGTAGCCTTGCCGGGGCCCTACAATACTTGACGTTTACTCGCCCGGATATTTCGTATGCGGTCCAACAAGTCTGCCTCCACATGCATGATCCGCGTGAACTCCATTTCTCTGCGATCAAGAGGGTACTAAGATACATTCAGGGTACTCTTCACTTTGGTCTTCACCTTAAGCCTTCCTCTTGTAGCTCTCTTGTCGCCTATATTGATGCAGATTGGGGCGGGTGTCCTGATACTCGTCGGTCTACGTCTGGCTATTGTGTGTTCATGGGAGATAATTTACTGGCTTGGTCGTCCAAACGCCAGAATACACTTTCTCGTTCTAGTGTAGAGGCGGAATACCGAGGAGTGGCCAATGTGGTTTCCGAATCATGTTGGCTTCGTAACTTGCTTCTTGAACTTTATTGTCCCATTTCTACTGCCACATTGGTCTATTGCGACAATGTAAGTGCTATTTACCTCGCGGGAAATCCAGTACAGCATCAGCGAACAAAACATATCGAGATGGACATTCACTTCGTACGGGAAAAGGTCACACGTGGAGAAGTTCGCGTACATCATGTTCCTTCCCGTTTTCAGATCGCTGACATATTTACCAAGGGCCTGCCTCAGGTCCTATTTGAAGATTTTCGGTCCAATCTGTGTGTTCACCCCCCTCCCGCTTCGATTGCGGGGGCGTAATAGATATATTTGTATGTAGATTTGTATATCTTTAGTGATTTGATGTAATTATGAATTGTTTAGCTGATTAGCGTAATTGATGCAATATCTCTTGTATATACTTTGTAATTGTTGGTTAATGAGATTACGGAAAATATTACGTTCTTATAAAAAGGATGTGGAAATTCCTATCTGAAGTGGATCATCCCAAGCTGCAGTTCAATCCATATGGAGGGGTACTCAACACTTTCTCAAAATCCGAAACTCCGTTCCCACATCGGAAAGGCAACATATTCATGATTCGTTATACGGTAAAATGGCTTAATTCTATGGCTCGGAAAATAACGTAGATTTGATAAGAAGACTTTATAGTTTCATGGCTCCTTATGTGACAAAATCTCCGAGGGCAGCTTATTTAAATTATAGGGATCTCGATATTGGAAGGAACAAAAAGGAGGGGAACACGAGTTACAATGAAGCTAGTGTTTGGGGACTCAAATATTTCAAGAACAACTTTAGAAGATTAGTTGGGGTGAAGAGCAATGTTGATCCATCAAACTTTTTCAGAAACGAACAGAGCATTCCACCTTTATCATCTAATTTATGGGGCGTTATGTAATAATAACCATTAGTAGCGTTTCATGTTGGAAATTTATTGAGCAAAGATCCTAACCTAGCTAGGTACACTTTTAAGCGTTGTACAATGCCATTCATTCAATCATTCAAGTGATGAAAATAAAGTAAATTGGCCCACCTTTGATTTTAGGTACAACCTCTTTTTCACTTTGAAATAAGTCCTCAATCTACCCATTATTTTTATTTTGGGCTTTTGACAGGCTATCACATGTAAATCATCCGGTGATGTACGTGACCCTTTCAATTTATTTTTTTATATAAAAAATGTCTATTAAATATGAAAATTAAAATCAAATATTTAAATAATTAACCAAATCTCTAAGACAATAATTAAATTAAAAATAAAAGGTAAAGATAAAAAATTGTATGAGACAAATTTCTAACAATATATATTAGTCCATATGTCCCATAACTTTCACACTTTTCGACGTTCCACAATAACTTTTAAAATGAAAACTTTTATATTATTTGTTTAGTTTTAATGAATTTATTTTTTGAAATTTGAAATATGTTATATTGTAATTAAATATTCTAAATATATTAAACTTATGCAATATTTTTTTAAAAATATTTTTGAGTCCAAGAAAAAATTATTTACGTTCTATAACTTTCACCTTTTCTGAAAAAACGTCCTAAAAAATAAAAATTTAAATTTACATCCTATAATTTCATAAATTGGTTAATTTAAATTTTTTATAATTCATTTTGTCTTTTCACGTTATATAAGTCGAGCTCGGTCACGTTATAATATTTGTCAATTTTCTATAATTTTTATATGTATGTAACAAAAGTGTGAATGAAACGACGTTGTTTAACTTGTTTTGGTGTCTCCGATAAAAAAAAAATGGACAAAAATTAATCAAGCTACAAAATAATGAGACGTAAATTAACTTTTTTTCTTTTATTTTTTGAGACGCTTGTCAAAAAAAGGGTGAAAGTTAAATTTTTTTTCTCTTACAAACTCTTTTCTTTTGTTCCAAGGATTAGAACAATCCCCTCCCACTCTCTAAAATAGTTCTCACACTCTCTGTTTTTCTCTCAATTATAGATTCTCTAACCGAAACTGACGGTTTTCAACTGGTGAACATGTCTAAACTAGAGGAACTAATGGCGTCAACTACTATCTTCCAATTTATTCCATCCATATATGAGAAACAATACAACTAAATTGTAACGTGGTCCCTCTCAAAAAAAAAAAAAAAATGTAACGTGGTCGATCGTATATATATCATTGATTCTTAGGGCCTAGGGAATAAAGCAATATCAAGATTTAAAAATCTTTCCAGAAATAAAGCAATAATATCTTTATATAAATCAATTCCTATGCATGTGTTGACAGGCACTGACATTTAATTCACACGCTAGCAATATCAAGATTTAAAAATTGTAGCCACATACTCCCACATATACATTTAATTCCCACGTGCTGCTATTATTTAATTACTTTTTAATTTAATTAAAATGGTCGATTATCTTTAGAAGCAATTAATTATTCGGATCCCAATATACATTTAATTCCCACGTGCTGCTATTAGTTGTTAAGAAGGCCTAACTCTACACTTAAAACCAAGGTGTTAAGTGAGAGGATTGCCCAAACTTATAAGCCCAAGTAGAGAGTTGGCTCTGATACCGTATAAGAAGGCCTAACTCTACACTTAAAACCAAGGTGTTAAGTGAGAGGATTGCCCAGGCTTATAAGCCCAAGTAGACAGTTGGCTCTGATACCATATAACTCTACACTTAAAACCAAGGTGTTAAGTGAGAGGATTGCCCAGACTTATAAGCCCAAGTAGAGAGTTGGCTCTGATACCGTATAAGAAGGCCTAACCCTACACTTAAAACCAAGGTGTTAAGTGAGAGGATTGCCCAGGCTTATAAGCCCAAGTAGACAGTTGGCTCTGATACCATATAAGAAGGCCTAACTCTACACTTAAAACCTTGGTTTTAAGTGTAGAGTTAGGCCTTCTTATACGGTATCAGAGTCAACTCTCTACATCGATGTGTGGATCCACCTGTGGAACCACGTGTCGACCTGGTCCCCGTCTCACGTGAGGGAGGGTATTAAGGTATCCCACATCGGATGGAGAGATGGTCTTGGGTGGGCTTATAAGCCTGGGCAATCCTCTCACTTAACACCTTGGTTTTAAGTGTAGAGTTAGGCCTTCTTATACGGTATCAGAGCCAACTCTCTACTTGGGCTTATAAGCCTGGGCAATCCTCTCACTTAACACCTTGGTTTTAAGTGTAGAGTTAGACCTTCTTATAATATTCAATCCCTTTTCATTTGAGATATTTTTCATAAACTCTAGCAATTTTTGTTGAGTCTCCTTCTTTTACAATAGACTTTAATGAAACTTTGATTTGTTTTCCTTCTTGACATGCTTGACACACATGTCCTTTGTGAATACTTCATTTGGTAATCCATCTACCAAAGATAATCTTGTTTTTTTTTTTTTTTAATCAGCACTACAAGAAAAATGACTTTTAGTGACAGAATTACTGTCATTATAGCTTCTCTAGCTAAAAGTCTTTAGTGACGGTAATTGACTTTTAGTGAGAGGTCCTGTCATTAATTCTCAAATTCCTGTCACTAAAGACTTTTAGCTAGAGAAGCAATAGTGAGAGGATGCTGTCACTAAAAGTCAGTTTTCTTGTAGTGCAGTGAAATGCAATTTTATTTAAACAGAAAAAGTTGATATGGCACAAGGGGTGCGAAGCATCAGAACTGAAGTGTTCATATGAGTATAACAACAAAAGAAACTAAGAAACTAAGAGAGTAAGGTAAATGTAGAATTGGTTCACAGATGTTACATAACCGCGCCTAGATCTCAAGAGTGTTGATTGGATTGTCGAGCCACTCCCAAAAAGATGATACGAGTTTGATGATTGTGGCTATAACCAACTGAGATCAATAGAACTCTTGGAAACTAAGCAAATATCTTCAGGTGAGTTTTCCCAATCTGCAAGATAAACATTACCTTTTCTTGATCCAGTTAGTAGTAACTGTTGACTAGATTTATTCTTGATATAACACAAGTTACTTGAAAACTTAACACTAAAACCTTTGTCACAAAATTCACTAATAATAGAGAATAAGTTGTATTTTATACCAGAAACATTAGAAATACTTACAGTGCCAATTTTGAGAGTTCCATAACATTTGGTTGAACCTTGTGAGTTGTCACCAAAACTTACTTGTGGTCCATCTAGTTCAACAAAGTTAGTGAGAAGTTCTTTATTGCCAGTCATATGTCTTGAACATCCATTGTCCAAGTACCATGTAAGTTCTTTACGAATACCGAATCGAACAAAATTATTCGATTCGTTTACAACCCTAGATGGAACCACTTGAACATGTTACAAGTTAAAACTTAGATACCATTTGGAAGTTGGGTCTTAGAGGGTTAGTCATACCTTTGAAATCCAAACTTGCCTAATTTTCATTGCTTGAAATGGGCTAATTTATCTTCCATAAACATCTAGATACACAATCTTCCTATTAAATGTATTAGGTTGAGATTGATTATGTGTGTAAGTCATGAATGATTTAGGAGCATTGTGTTTATTCTAATGAACATTTCTTTTAAATACAACTTCTGACTTTTGTGCTACATGCCTAAATCTTTGTGGATAGGTATTCAGATGACTTGACATCTTTGACACATAAGGTTAAGGACTTCTGTACTCATTGTATCTAGACTGGAAATGCTTTTGATTACTCATTGAAGTTCATCTCACAGGAGTTGGTCTTCTTTGAGTAACTTGGGTCTTTCTAGCCAGAGTTTGAGAGTTTTTCAGGTGAGTTTTCCTCCATGGACTTTTTCTCACCTAAATCATCACAGGCCTCTAATATCTAATCTTAGGTTTGCCAACCTTTGATTGATATTCAGGTAAGTTGATACAACGGGTGTTTTACCCTTATCCTTCATCTGTGCAGCTTTTGTTCAACAATTTCAGTCTGAGCCACTAAGGCATGGTGAAGATACTTGTTGAAGCATCACTAAGGCAAGAAGAATATATTTCATATGGATTGTAACCAAACCCAGATTTTGTAGTCAAAGGCATTTGATATCCTTTATTAATTTTCATCTATTGTATTAGATGACTTGAACAAGGCAACCAACTTAGATTTCAGATTATCTTCACTCTTTTTTAGAAGTTCATGTTCCTCGAAGAGATACTCAAACTTAGCTAAGAGTGCTTTGTAATCTGAATCCTTACTCTTATGAAGTTCAACTTGTTCTTCCAATCTTATGACTTGGCTTTTAGAGTGTTCAACTCATTAGTCAAGTTATTGCACAATTCATTAAGTGTTAGGTCATGCTCAGCTTCAATTTGAGTAAGTTTTCCAATCTGAGCATTCAAGGCTTTGTTTTCTTTTAAGGTTAGATCATGAATTTTTTGATGTCTCATGATGTCTTCCATCAACTTTCCTAAAGAGAGTTTCAGTTGTCATCACTTTACATTATTGTGTTTCTAGAATTGATTGAACAAGAGCTAGATTATACCTCATCATCTTTTATTGCCATTAGACATTCCTCACTGCTATCTGGAAATATTTTAAATGAGGATGAAGATGGTAGTTTATCATCTTCAAAGATATCTTCTTTAGTTTTCAAAGCTTTCCTTTTTCGTACTTCTTGTCCCTCTTTGCTTGTCTCTATTTACTTTTTTTGGAAGTGAGATATATATGGACAATTGGGAATGTCCAATCTTTTTGCAATTGTAGCATGTATCTTCATCTTCATCCTTTTTCTTTTCATAATCTCTTTTCTTGGATGATGAAGATGGTCATTCTTTGGAGTAATCTCTTCCGGTTCTTCTTTCTTCATTTTTTCTTTTTAGGTGAGTTTTATCTTCTCTTTCTTCTATCTCTATTATCTTGGTAATACCTTTTGTATTTACCAAATATGCAACTCATTTGTCTTCTATTTCTTCAGACCCTTTCTTCCTATTTAGGTCATATTCATATGCTTTCAGCTATGAAAACACTTGTTGCACAAGCATAGTGGAGAGATCCTTTGTGTTTTGCATCATGACTGCATACACATTCCATTTGGAGGTTAAACTCCTAAGAATCTTCAAATTAAGTTATTTCCCTCTTGGAATATTATTTTCCAAGTGAGTTAATCTCATTTATGACATTAGTGAAACTACCATCTAATTGATCTATATTTTCTTCAGGTTTCATTTCAAATTGCTCATACTTCTGAACAGCAATGTGAAGCCTATTTTCTTTGATTTTATCAGTTCCTTCACGCATTAATGGTAATGTGTCCCAAATATCTTTGAAAGTTGTGTAGTGAAACACTCTCCCCATTATAGCATCTGGAATGGTTCAACATAATTGATATTTTGCTTCTTTCTTTAGGTGTGAACTCGTTATCATCCTTAGGAATGTCTTGCCTTCCATCAGCTCTTTGTCCAGCTATTGCATTTGTGTTGGCCTTCATAAACATAAATGGTCCTTTGGTGATCACCATTAGCATTTCTTCATGAAGACAAGCTAAATGAGCTCTCATCCTAATTTTCCGAAAGTCATAATTCTCAATAGAGAACATGGTCAGCTTTTGGTAGGATATCTTGTTGATGGGGTTGGTTCCCATAGTAGTTGGTGTTGCTACTGCACCAGAAGTGTTCTCAAGGAAAGTGTTAGACATAGTGAGTAAAAATCACAAATTAGGTAATCTAATCTAAAAAATCTATTGTGCACAATTTTTTTTTTATCGGTAAAATAAATTGGTTATTCACAAATTATGATCTATACATCAGAAGGATATTTGGTGGCTAAAACATAGCACTAGTTATCCAACTAAAGAGAAAAAAGTGGTTAAAAGAAAACAACCATCACCCCAGTCTTCCTACAATTACGAAAAATTAATTAATCAGGCTTAAATTTGGGGATAATCTCCAATCCTTATACTCCATATTTCTTAGTTTTTCTTGTTTAACCCTTGTCCAGCTCCAGAGTCTCGAGATAATATCTTCCACTATTTTGTCTCTCCTTATTTCCTCGTTTTTGAATATCTTTGCATTCCTATGTTTCCAAATTGTCCAGACCACGCACTCCCAGACACTTACAAGAAACGTTTCTTTCGGTTTCCCTTTGAATAATCTGCAGAAAGACAGAAAATTGTCCAGGGGATTTTCTGGAAATACAGTTTGGATTCCCATCCAGTTGCAAACGTCCATCCACATGTTGTAAGAGACGCGACATTTGAATATCAGATGTTGTACACTTTCTGGATCTAATTCGCAGAAGGTGCATTTCACGTCAGCATTAAGAGGGAGCATTGTTCGCCTCTGTAGTTCTGTTTTAGTTGGTAATCTCCCCTTTAGAACTCTCCAGGCATTGATAGTAACTTTCAATGGAGTCGTCTTGTTCCAGATCTTTGAGAAGACTTTCTTATGTTCTTCATTAGGCTGGTCGCTCCCTTCTTTCTCTTTTAGCCATTCATAGGTCTCTTTCGTGATATACCTCCCACCTCTTGTCGGCCTCCATATCCAGTAGTCCTCCGTATCCTGTATTGGTTTGTACCTGTTTACCACATGAAGCAACTTGTTAAGCATAATAGAATCTTTCTCTCTAAGTGTGCGTCTCCAGTTCCATCTCCATTCCCACACCCCTCATTACATTCTCCCATATCACTCAATCTTTTCTCTTTGTCTAAGCTAATTTGGTACAACCTTGGAAATTTGACTCTTAATATTTCTTCTCCTACCCATCTAGATTCACAGAAAATTGTATTTCTCCCATCTCCCACACCTCTACTCAAATTCTCCCAAAGCCATCCTCTGTTCGTTTCTGTTGTTCTTCTACCCAGCCTAATTATATCTCCCCACCATCCCCTAGTTTGTATAACTCTCCTTTGATCTGTTGGCACTAGTCCCTCCCCCCACGCCACCCCCAATCTGGATTCTATCACTCTTGCCCACAAGCTCTCTCTCTCTCTCTCGTTATAAAATCTCCATAACCACTTCCCCATCAAAACCTCATTAAAACTCCCTAATTCCCTCACCCCCAGACCCCCATCGCATTTAGGCTTACATATAGTGTCTCAATCGATCTAGGCTATCTTTTTTCTCTCATTAGAATTTTCTCCACCCCAAAAGAAGTTTCTCTGTAGGCTTACGATTTCCTTTAATGTAGATTTTGGTGCTTTGAAGGTGGATAGGTAATATATTGGTATTGAAGAGAGTACTGCTTTGATAAGTGTTAGCCTGCCTCCAATTGAGATTTTGAGTCCTTCCCATTTTTTTAATCGGTTCCTAATCTTCTGTACAACATACTTCCATTCCGAAATCGATCTGGTCTTCGCCCCAACCAAATAGATCAGTTTAAGTGACCAATGTCAGTCCTCAAAGAAGTGGAATTAAACCTCTGTTCTGATACCACTTGATGGTTCCAAAAGAAGTGTGACACGTGTACGAGGGAGGGAGGAGGGGGTAATACACATGAGTGTGTTTTTTAAACTTTTTACAATTAATCAACAATACACACAAGTAATACAGAGTCAGGTAAGTTGTACAATAAAAATACATATGGAAATACTTTTTGAGTATTTCTACAAATCTTAAACACTTAAACAACTTATATGTGTAAATATGATATGCCATTTTATACTCCTCAAATATACTATCAAAATCACTTGATTTTACTCACACAAAAAATAATGTGCTACGCAAGGTACTATGAAAATAGTTTTTCTTGTGTCAAAGTTTCTGTGAATGATCTTTATATCAAGTAGGAACAAGTAATAAGCAGTTAATAAACAGTTAATAAGCAAGTATGTAAGTGTAGTAAGTAAAGTACACAAGATGTATAGTGGTTCGGAGGCTAAACTCCTCCTAACGCCAATTTTTATAATTTAACATGATAATTCCTTAATCACTTGGAATGAACTTGTTTTATAGTGCCAAGGTGCACTATTCTTCTTCTCTTGATTTTTTTACAACTAACACTTCTTGTAATACTCTCAACTCGAACTCGAGAATACTCTCAAACTATCTCTCAAGTAGAAAGTAGGGTTTTGTTCTTTTTCAAACTAATGTAATATCTTTTACAATAAGATCAGTGTAAAGACTTGAATATCACTTACTAGGCTTTAGATAAACAATGAATTTCTGCTTAGAGGGAACTAATGAATACACTCAAAGTTTGCTTAAAAGCTTAATACAAATGCCTTGAGTGTTTGAATGCTTGTAGTAATCTTGCAAATAACTTCAGCTTGTGTATGTTCTCGTAAACTTGAAAAGATTCAAGTTATAACCTATTTATAGAGATGAGAAGGCATACATGGGCCTTCTCATCTGATATTACTCATGGACTTCTTCAATCTTCAAGGTCTTCCTAGTCTTTTACTCTTCTCATCTAAATGAAATGAATGAAGCTCATATTCGAGCGACTAAGCACCTCTCATTGGGTGCCATGGGTTGTGTGTTCGATCCCCGTTGGGTAGTGAAAATATCGGTTTTAGTCCTACATGTATCAATTTTAGAGAAAATATCGATTTTATCTTGTAATTTAGGCAGAGTCCAACTTTAATCTTATAACTTTACACTTTCTCAATTGTAGTCCTGAAAGTATCAATTTTAGTCATGTAACTTGCAATTTCTCAATTTTAGTCCTACATATATCAATTTAAGTAGAAAAACAATATGATCTTCATTGAGAAAGCACTTTGAGAAAGAGATATCACTACACTTTACTTTGCACGTGTGATTTGCATTGAATATTCTATTGTGATCATTCCACCCTCATTGCTTTAAGTGCTTAGTTGTTTGAGGACAAACAACATTTTAAGTTTGGGGGGGTTTGATTCGGGTGGAATTTACACACTTGAAATTTACACAACTAATGGGGTGATTATCATTGTTTTGGTCGAAATAAGAGAAAGGTAGTGTTTTGTCGATTTTGTAGGAAATACGATGGAATTTGGAGCAAAACACCAACCATACTTTACTGGATCAAAAATATGAGTGAACTTTAACATTTTGAAAAACGTCCCAAGAAATATAAAAAATTAATTTACGTCCCATAATTTTTTAACTTGATTAATTAATGTCCATTTATTGTTGGAGACACTAAGACGATGTACCGTAACTTTAACATTTTTTTAAAAAAACGTCATAAAAAATAATTTATAAAATTTAACGTCCCATAATTTTGTAACTTGATTAATTCTCACTTTTTTCACGTACGCATAAAAATTATGGATAACTGACAGAAATTAGAACGTGGTCGAGCTTGATTTGTAAAGCGTGTAAAAACATTGACCATGTGGATTAAAAAAATACTACAAGTCACTATTTACAATTTGTAGAATAAAGAAAAATAACATAAATTAACAAAGTTACAAAATTATGGGACGTAAATAAATTTTTTAAAAATATTTTTAGGACGTTTTTAAAAAAAAGTTTAAACTTACGGTATGTATTTTTTTTCTCTGGACGTAAAAAGGCGAAAATTGTACGTAAATTAACCAATTTAAGAAATTATGGGACATAAAATAAATTTTTTTTCCTTTTATGGGAAGTTTTTTTAAAAAATGTGAAAATTACGAGACCTTAAAAAAAAATTCTCCAATTATAGTGCAATATTACAGGTCTAAAATTGATAAAATGAAAATTTACTGAACTAAAATTGAGCTCTGCCTAAGTTATAATATTAAAATTGATACGTACCTTCAGTGTTATAATTGAAAACGTGTAAAGTACAGGACTAAAGTTGAACAAGGCCTAAGTTACAAGACTATAATTGATATTTTCTTGTTTTCTTTATGCACGCTGATTAAGAAATATATTGTTGCCATTAAAAGAAATTAGTAACTTTTAGTAGGACATCCAAAATGATAAAATTGATAACTTTCGAAGGGACGGAGGGAGTATTAGACAAAACTTATAAGGGACCTTCTACATGTAGTCAGAGTGTCGTATGGTATCGTATTATTACCGTAGTCAATTTAATCTGAACCATTAAAAATCAAATCTAAAGGCTTAAAAATCAATTCAGCGTATGTGTCGTATAGTGTCGTATGTATAATTAATTTAATTAATTAAAATATATAATTTAAAATTTACATTTTTATCCTTAACTTAATAAATATATTTATTATATTAATTAATTTAATTAAAATATACTCCCCCGTCTCAAAAAGATAGTCCACTATTCCTTTTTTGTTTGTCTCAAATTATAGTCCACTTTCCTTTTATTTCAAGATTTTTGCCTAAAATACCCTTATTTAATGATTGTTGGAACAAATTTCAATAACATTAAATAGGGGTATAACAAGAATATAAGAACAAATTTTATATGTAAAAAATGTTTGCATTTATTTATGTGAAAAATGAAAGTGGACTATCTTTTTGAGACAGAGGGAGTATAATGGTAAAACTACCTATTTACCCTTATATTATTATTAAAATTAGCAAAAAAAAAAAATTAAATTAAATTAAATCAAAAGAAGTTATATGAATCTAAACCTAAAACACAATACATAGGTTTTCTTCCCCCTACGAACACGCACTCCACTTCCGGCCCAAGCCGCTACCCTTCCGCCGCCGACGCGCCGCTTCCCTGCTGCCGCCGCTGACGCGCCGCTTCTCTGCTGCCGCCGACGAGCCTCTCCTCCCCCCCTAGTTTTCTTAATTTGTAAGTTTAATATTATCGTGGAGTAAGTGAATTACCACCACTGAAAGTTGCTTATGTATATCTTCATATTTTTTCTTACTTCCGTCATTTGTTATGAGTATTTGAATTAACATTGTGAAATTGTTAAAATTGTGGTTGAGTTGTTGAGTATTAATTGTTTTTGAAATTGCCTCAAATCAAATAGAAACATAACTGCTCAACAAGTGTTTGACAAAATGCTTCAAAGAAATTTTGAAACCGAATTTAGCAAAGGAAGTGGCTATTGAATGCACATTCCTAACAATATTCGTTGTTTGAATCCTCTAGCTAGAAGGACATAATATAGAGTTAAATCATCATGTAATGTTTTGAAATTTATATTTGATATAGTGTTTAAATTGAATTTTATGTTTATAAGCACATGGTAATATTCCTCGATTTTATGTTAGAAGCACATGCTATTAGTTGTCGTAAGTGACATTAAAATAGGTGATTGAAATATATAATATGAAGATGTTGCATAACTTTGGAAAATGTAGTAAAATTGGAAGATGTTGCATAACATGTCTTTTAATGAACATCTCACAATATTCCACTTGATTCATTTTTTTTGTGTTTCTCTTGCAGTTTGTATTTACAACAACGTTCCACAATTTTCTGAGACGTTGGATATGAAGATATCAAAGTGGATGATGAATCACACGAGGAGCACATGAGTTCAGAAGAGGGGTCGGATGAGGATTTTGGGTATGCCAATTTCAAAAATGCTCCCATAGACGACAATACAATTTTAGGCATGACTTTCGCTTCGACGGAAGAAGCATTAATGCATTTTAACACTCACTAACTTAATAATATTTCTTTACCAGACATTCAGGACATAAAATTGAGCGATGTCCAAATAAGAAGAGCAACATTGATTGAGAGAATGATGAAGATCTCAACAAAGACGATGATTCTAAAAACGTTAATTAATGTTAGGGAAAATTACATATATCTACAATGGGCTCTAGCCCATTACATATATCTACAATTCAAAAATTTTAATACTAAGATCTACAAAGGTGTAGTTAAAGTGACCATTATGCCCTTCATCTACCCTCTTTGTCCCATTGTGAATTTTTTCAAAACTTTCAAGCTTATTTTTCTCCTTTGAATTTAACTTATAATTTTTTCAATACATTTAAATAATTAGACAAATTTTTTACAAAGCTAATATTTTATTTATGTCAAATCAGTCTTCAAATTTTGTTCAAAATTTTAATTTATAATTTACTCAGTTTATTTGTTTTGTTCAAGTTTTATTCATATTTTATTTAAATTTTATTATGCTTTTTTATTGAAAATATTTTAATCAGATTTTTTTATTAAGATTTTTTTTATTCAAATTTTTTAATTCAATTTTTTTTAAAATTCAGATTGCATTGCATTCGCATATAACTCACACACACATTGCATACGAATATAACATATATTGCATACGCATATAACACATTGCATACTAACGTTGCATACTGATAACAAATAATGCATATTTATTACATACATTGCATACTAGCAACAAAGAATGCATATGCCGAAAAAATGATGCATGTTTACAAAATATTGTATACTAGCAACCAACAATGTAATTCATTGATTATTTTTTCAAAAAAATTATTCAAGCTATTAAAATATAAATTAGGAATTAAGAAATATAAAACTATTGAAAATATAAATTAGGATTTAAAAAATATTCAAGAACAAAAAATTCCCCCAATTTAGAGTTTGAAATTGAAAACAAAATCAATACATATGAAATAAAAATACGTATTAATTTACTGAAACTGAAAACTGGGAGTGTATTAACTTAAACTGGGGTGTGAATTCTGGGGGTGTATTAATTGAAACTGGGGGTGCACATCTGGGCTGGCAAACCCTAGCCCATTAGTAAGCCCATTGGGAGGATAGAACCCTAGTCTCTACCCTAGGACATGTGTGGCCGCCGCCTTCGCCTTGGAAATCGCCGGCAACGGTAGACCTTCGACAACACTACCACAGTCGGCACCACCACCACAATCAGCAACGGTACGACGCGTAGAGCTCCGCTGCCTTGGAAATCGACGGATGGCTCTGCACTGACCGGGAAGGGCGTCACTCATGCGACACGGTAGATTCGTCAGATGGAACCACCACTTGCGATCTGCCTCCGTCGTCTCTAGCCTCACCCTCGGAACAAGTTCTTGCGCCGCCGCCTTAGCTTCGTACACGCCGTTCACCCTCTCCCGAGCTCTTCAGATCCAAAGTCGGCAGCACACGTTGATGCTCATGGAGGTGATGACATGGCTATGTGACGGCGGCGGATGGCGCACGGAGAGTCTGGCCCACGATCTGAAACGACGGCGGTCGCAGAGTCTATAGTGGTCGATAAGTGCGCCAATCGATTTGCGTTCAACATGGTGACTCGTGGGAGGACCTTCACCATCTCGATCTGATAAAAAAACTCAAAACTCGAGATTTGTGGGTTGCCTCCAAGGGGTCGCCGGAAGAGAGTTGTTAACCTAATCGGACATTTAATTTGAGAGAGAAAGAGAGAGAGAAGATTTGAGAGCTCCCATTCTGCCGCCCAGAAGAAGCCTCATAGCAGCTGACCATTTCTCAACTATCCTGAAAACCCTTTAAGATGAGAGAGAAGATTTGAGAGCTTTTGAAAATTATATGAGAGGATTTGAGGAGAGAGAAATGAAAGTTTCAAATTTGTAAGCAATTTTGAATTTGAATTTGAATTCTTATTCTTGTGAGATGTGACATTTTCTTTTTATAGAAACTGGCTTGTACATATTCGGCCTCTGAGAAGAAGTACAGTAAAGAAAGGAAATGTAAAAATCAAACTAAAAAAAGGGTATATTAGGACTTTCACGTTAATTTTGTAGGTTTTGGTAATACCAAAATTTTCTCGTAGATTTAGGTGGTACCCCTTTAATTCTTGTAGTTTTGTGTACATAATCACTTAATGTTAATCCTACCAAAACAATTAGTGTTAGATTATTTTTTTATGAATATTGATCATATGTATTTCAGGAATTTTATTGAATTGCTAGTTTTTTATTTAAATATTAATTTAATATTTCTTGTGTTGTTTAATCCACGTCATAAGATACGTTTATGCTAAAATTAAGTGTGAACAATAATCATATTGAATTTAGATGAAATATGCATTTTATACGAATATGAGAAAGATGTTTGTGTGTCGTGCATTACTGTTAGAGTTAGTAAGAGTTAGTAATATATTATGTGCAGCTAACTAATTAGAAAATATAATTAGTTAGTTAGGAATAGTCCAGGCTCTTCTAGAAGATAAGAGGTTACAAAACTAGTTGTATAAATACCACACACCACAAGTGATGAATCTTAATCTTCAATTCACATTTTAATTTTTCTCAGTTTAAAGTTTCCTTCAATCTTAACATGGTATCTTAAGCCATTTCTTCCTTTTGAATGATTTGTTTCTTGATGCGTTGATCCACTCTGTATCTTCATAATTCCTCCTCTTTGTATCTTCAAATCTTCATAATTCCTCCTCTTTGTATCTTCAAATCTTCATAATTCCTCCTCGTTGTATCTTCAAATCTTCATAATTCCTCCTCTTTGTATCTTCAAATTTCCTCAGCGTATCTTCATATCTTCATAAACTTTCGCAGCTCATCTTCATACTGTCATATTCTCAACCGTCTTCAAATAGCGGTTATCTTCATAATGTCTGACTCCACTACCTCATCTACCTCTCAAACAAACTCTCTACCTCGATTCATCGTTCTCAGTATTCGCCTAGATCGGAATAACTTCACTTTCTGGAAATCGCAAATTCTTGCGACAGTTAATGCTCATGCTTATGAGGATGTCCTCCTCTGTCCTTTGGATGCAATTCCAACTACAGATCCGTCGTGGCACCGACGTGATCAATTTCTTCTGAGCTGGATGCTGAGCTCAATCTCTGAGTATATGTTAGGGCACGTCAGTAGATGCACTCATGCCTGTGAGGTATGGAAGGTGTTCGATGATTTGTTTCAGTCACAATCAGCTGCTCGAGCAATGAGTTTTAGCCTACAACTGCAAACACTGAAGAAGAATGATCTCTCCATTGACGACTATCTCCTCCAAATGCGAATGATAGCAGACGGTTTACAGGCTGCAGGTCAACCAATTTCGGATGCAGAGTTGGTGCTACATATACTTGGTGGCTTAGGCCAGGAATTTGATGCTGTGGTTGTTAGCTTGACCACACGAGGCAGTCTTCCGAGTATTGCGGAAGTTCAATCTATCCTTCACACACATGAGATGCGTATCCGGCATTTCAACACTCTTCAACAATTCACTACAGTGCGTTCTGGTAATACTCTTCCTACTCCAGTTGCTAATGTAATTCACAGAGATGTGCGCACTCAAGGCAGGGGTCGTGGTGCTTATTTTGGAGGTAAACCGAGAATTGTTTGCCAATTGTGTGGGAAGAATTATCATATTGCTGCAAAGTGCTACAAGAGATTTGATTCCTCTTTTCAAGGCCTTGATCCGTCCCTCAATCAACGCCGATCTGCTCCTCCACATCCTATTTCCTTCCCATCCTCTTCAACTTCTACCTCAGTTGCTTCGACCTCTGGTAATGCTTGGTTTGTGGATAGTGGTGCCACACACCATGTTACTTCTCAACTTGAGAATCTGCAATTGAGCAATCCTTATCAAGGTACCACTCATCTTACAGTTGGAAATGGTAATACTGCTCATATTGAAAATATTGGTTCTATGCAACTTCCCTGTATTAATAGTTCTCATCGTGTTGTGTTGAATAATGTGCTACATGTGCCTGATATTACGAAAAATCTGTTAAGCATCTCACAGTTTCTAAAGGATAACAATGCTATCATTGAGTTTCATGCTAATTCTTGTTTTGTTAATAAGGAGGTGATAACAAACAAGGTTCTCCTGAAGGGAATTCTTAAAGATGGACTGTACCAGCTGGACATTAATAAAGTGGAAAGTTCGACTTCCTCCCCTGCTGCTTTTGCTTGTGATTCTGTTGCTAGTAATAAATCTGATGTGAGTAGACTGTGGCACTACAGGTTAGGGCATCCTTGTAGTGAATCACTTGCTAGATTACTCAACAGTGTTAATATTCCGTTTGTAAGGAGATCAATTGATTTTTGTGATGATTGTGTTTTGGGAAAGATGCATCAGAATTCTTTTAAATCTGTTTCTCATTGTACTCGATCTCCTTTGGAAATAATACATATGGATGTTTGGGGTCCTGCTTCGGTGGTTTCTTTGGATGGATATAAGTACTATTTGTTGGTTGTAGATGAGTTTACAAGATACTCTTGGATTTTCCCTTTGAAACTAAAATCTGAAGTAGCAGCTACGGTTTCTCAATTTATTACTATGGTGGAAAGACAGCTTAACTTTAAAGTTAAAACCATTCAGTGTGATATGGGGGGTGAGTTTATGGCACTCTCAAATATGTGTCGGATTCAGGGAATTATTTTGCGACATTCATGTCCACACACTCACCAACAAAATGGGTTGGTGGAACGCAAACATCAACATGTGATTGAGTTAGGTTTGGCGATGCTTGCACGAAGTTCACTACCCATGAAATTCTGGTGGAATGCATTTTGCAGTGCTGTACACCTTATTAACGTTCAGCCAACAGGTGTTCTTCATCACAAGTCTCCTTCCATGATGTTGTTTCACAAAACTCCATCTATATCTCATCTTAGGGTCTTTGGGTGCACTTGCTTTCCATTCCTCAGGCCCTACAATAACTCTAAACTCCAATTCAGATCCTCCAAATGCATTTTCATCGGTTATAGCCCCCATCACAAAGGATATCTATGTCTACATTCCTCAGGTAGGGTTTTCACATCTCCCACTGTTGAGTTTAATGAAAGTGAATTCCCTTACCTCACTCTTTTCTCTCCACCACCCACACCTACTGCTATATCTCCACAACTTCAATCCACTGTACAAACCCCACAACTTCAATCCACTGTACAAACTCCTCTCTTCAATCCCACCCACACATCACAGTCTTCTAGCTCAACTTCATTACCTCACCCTTTATCTTCCTCCCCAGCTCTCCCTATCCATATTCAGCTCCCACCTATATCTCCTAGATCATCTACCCACTCTGACATCAATTCCCCTGTCACTCATCCTCCCCCTCCCAATACTCATGGCATGCTCACTCGATCCAAAACTGGAAATTCTAAACCCAAGATTTTTGCTGCAAGTTTGGTGTCTCCTCTCATGGAACCGGACACTGTGTCCCAAGCTCTTGATATTCCACATTGGAAGAAGGCCATGGATGATGAGTACAATGCCTTAGTTGCTAAAGGCACTTGGAAACTAGTACCGCAAGCTGATGACATGCACGTGATTACAACAAAGTGGTTGTTCAGAGTTAAATACAAGAAAGATGGAACGGTGGAGCGTTACAAGGCACGTTTGGTGGCTCGTGGCTTTCAACAAACAGCTGGAGTGGACTACTTTCACACTTACAGTCCAGTGGTAAAACCCATTACGGTACGAATTATTTTCTCTATTGCTATTACACGCCGTTGGAACATTCAACAAGTGGATATCAACAATGCGTTTCTCAATGGTGATTTGAATGAAAGGGTTTTCATCAAACAACCTGAGGGGTTTCAGGATCCAGCTCGACCCAACTATGTATGTCAGCTTGTTAAAGCATTATATGGCCTTAAGCAAGCACCCAAAGCATGGTATGATAAATTGAAGGGTTTCTTGCTATCTTTCGGCTTAACTCCCTCTACTGCGGATACTTGTCTGTTCTTCAGCTCAACAAATAGCAAGCTATTAATTGTTTTGGTATATGTGGATGACATACTTGTCACTGGAGATGATACAAAAGCTGTTGATACGCTCATTACTCAATTACATGCAAAGTTTTCACTAAAGCATCTTGGAATTGTTAACTACTTCCTGGGATTGGAGGCCCTTGTCACTCCTTCCACCATCACACTCACTCAATCCAAATACATCAAAGACATACTCTCCAAAGCAGACCTTTCTCATTGCACGCCTTGTCCCACACCAATATGCCTGAACTCCAAACTATCTCTCACGGACAGTGCCCCCTTCTCCGACCCATCCCTCTATCGTAGCATTGTTGGTTCCCTTCAATACCTAACCATCACCCGTCCCGACATATCTTTCCGTGTTAACAAACTATCTCAATTCCTTGGCGCACCAACGAAAAATCATTGGAAGGCATGTAAACGGGTCTTAAGATATTTGAAGGGAACACTAACACTTGGTTTATTATTTTCTCCTATTCTTGATTTCAGGATTGAGGGCTTTGCAGATGCGGATTATGTGGCTAATCTTGACGATCGACGAAGCACATCTGGGTACTGCATCAAATTAGGATCGAATCTCATCAGTTGGAGCTCACGCAAAGAAGGAGTCGTGGCTCGCAGCAGCACAGAGGCAGAGTATCGTATGCTTGCAGTGGCTGCTACTGATATCATTTGGATCAACACACTTTTCTCCGAACTACGTCTTCCGTTGCTCACTCCTCCAATCTTATGGTGTGACAATCAGGGCGCTATCACACTAGCGTTCAATCCAGCCTTTCACTCACGGACAAAACATGTGGAAATTGATGTACACTTCATTCGGGAAAAGGTTCAATCGAATCAACTTGACGTTAGATATGCTCCCACAGAGTCTCAACCAGCAGACATTCTAACCAAACCATTGGCTCCCCATCGTTTTCACTTGCTCTGCAACACACTTGGCCTTGGATCGTCTGGAGGACCATTGTTGTCCAGAGCATGTTAGAGTTAGTAATATATTATGTGCAGCTAACTAATTAGAAAATATAATTAGTTAGTTAGGAATAGTACAGGCTCTTCTAGAAGATAGGAGGTTACAAAACTAGTTGTATAAATACCACACACCACAAGTGATGAATCTTAATCTTCAATTCACATTTTAATTTTTCTCAGTTTAAAGTTTCCTTCAATCTTAACAATTACTACTCTATTTGTGGCTCGAGCACGTGAACAAGAAAAGAGCCTTGTTTTGGTTTTCAAGGTTTACTGAACTTCGATATCGACCGTACAACCATGCATGGCTGTTGGACCGTGAAAGTGAGCACCTACAACATATTTTTTGGATTGCATGTTTTACTGAGTATCGACGGTGAAACTGTTCACGGTTGTTGGACCGTGAAACTGAGTATGTCCAGTACATATTTCTATTTACATGGGTGACTGAGTATCGACCGTGCAATTGTGCACGGCTTCTGGACCGTGCAAGTGAATACTTCCAGTACATGTTTGATTCGGGTGGAATTTACGCGTTTTAGGGGCACATGTGAAGTGTATTTTGATGTGGATTTCATTGAATTATGCATGGAATATGATTGTTTAAGCCGAAATGAGAGAAAGGTTGTGTTTTGTTGATTTTGTAGGTAAAACGATGGAATTTGGAGCAAAACACATACCACGAGTGATCGCACCGGAAAGTGGAGTGCACGGTTGGATTCGTCTCGAAAAACGGAGTGGATTAGCCAAAGGAATCGAGTCAATCCGACACCTGAGGCGAAAGTTATGCATGAAACGAGAAGAGGAGGCAACTCGGCCGAGTGAGGTTACTCGGCCGAATCTGCAACTTTGGCCTCTACTGCGCACTCGGCCGAGTGAGCTTACTCGGCCGAGTAAGGTGGAATGCGTAGCCCCTGAATTGGACATTACTCGGCCGAGTAACCTTACTCGGCCGAATCTGCGAGTTCCACATTTTCTGCGCACTCGGCCGAGTGATCCCAACTCGGCCGAGTCTCGGCTGGAAGAAGTCGCAACACGCTTTTTAAGTACTCCACTCGGCCGAGTGACCCCAACTCGGCCGAGTAACCCCATTTTCGGTGCCAAACTTGTATTTTCTCCATTTTTTAGGGATCAACTTGCAAATATGCCATCCAAACCCTTCCCCAACACTATATAAGTCCCCTTTCTTGAAATCCAAGACACTTTCCCCCAATCCACACATAGTTACACATATTTGGAGGTGTTTTGGCCATAACTTCTTCATCTCTTCATCAAATCAAGGAAGAAAGGATGCAATAGCTCCCAAATTTCATTCCCTACCACATTCTAGACTAAGCTTTCTCTTTCTTTTCCTTTTTATTTAGTTATTTCATTTGGATTTTGTAATTTGATTATGTTAGTAGTTAGCTAAACACACTTTGTGGTTCTAAGGCATTGTAGATACTTGGATTGAAGTTTATGATTAATTTCTTGCTTTAATTGGTGTTTGTCTCTTATTTGTGTGCTTAATTCCTTATTGCAAAGCATGTTGTTATTGGCCATGATGATTTGCTTAATTCATTGTTAATTGGGGTAAGATCGAGAGATTTACTCCGTTTAATAGTATGCAAGCATGCAACCCGGTATTATTATGATCTCGAAAGAGGATTAATTATCGGAGAGGGACTTGAATGATCCTAGGAGCTATTTTAGGCGGTATAACATTTGTGAGGTAGAAATACGAGCCTATGTTACATTGCGTCTTTGGTTAATTAGATCGAGAGATTAATTAATTCTTCTTATGTGATCACCCTATATGAGATAACCTTAATGGCCATTTAAACGAGATCATAAACGGATATCTATGTATTACAATTGCCTTGGAACCCACCCTCCTTCTTTGAGTTTTCATCCGTTTTACTTTCGTTTTCTTACTTCGCATGATTAGTTGATCGATTTTATATTTACTCTCTCGTTGTCTATTTGTGACACATAGTTAGGCAATCTTAGAGTAATTCACACCACTCAATTTATCGATCACGTCTATTTAGAATTCGACTAGCAAACTACCCTTTTATGCTTTAACCTTCTCGTGGGATCGACCTCGTGCTTATCACGCTACAATAGACGTTGTACACTTGCGGTTGTTTATTTAGTGTTGCATAACGCGTGTATCAAGTTTATGGCGCCTTTGCCGGGGAGGTTTTTATGAGCTCTAGAGTGTAGGCTAGGAGAGTTTTAGTTTAGACATTTACTTGCTTTCTTTATTTGCAAAAATCCAAAAATATTTGAGTTTGTTATCTTGATCTTAATTACAATTCTCACTCTCGTTTGTTCTTTTGATAGACATGGTTTATGATCACACGATCTAGGAGTAACCACCAAGAAGTGCTACCTTTAGATCCGGAGATTGAGGCCAATTGTCGAAGAAGGAACGCCGAAAGGAGAAGACTAGAGTTGGAAAGAATGAACCGAAGGGAAAATCCGGTTGAAGAAGAGGAGGAACTTCAGAATCACGGGGTCGAAGGTGTTGAGGAACCTAACGGGAATGGAGGTAACCGACCTCAAGGGGTGCTAAGGGACAACTTCCATCGTAGAGTTGAAGAGAACATTGGGATAGAAAGAAATGTAGAGCAACGGGAGGAAAACGGGAATCAACGAGTTTTGAGAGACCATTTCCGCCCTATCCCAAGGCCCTATGGAGGAGCGGGTAGGGAACCCGTTGATGCTCATAACTTTAAGCTCAAACCGGCACTAATCATGATGGTTCAAAACAACCAATTCGGAGGGTTGTCGAAGGAGGATCCTAACCTCCATTTATCTCAATTCTTAGAGATAAGTGGAACGGTTAAGATCAACCGTGTTCCCCAAGACTACATCCGCTTGCAACTCTTCCCCTTTTCACTCCGTGATCGTGCAAAGCAATGGTACATGTCCCTTGACTTGAGGACCATTGAGAATTGGGCCGACCTTGTTGATGCCTTCCTTATGAAGTACTTTCCTCCAAGCAAGACCATCAAGATAAGAGGAGAGATCTCCTCATTTATGCAAGATGATGATGAGTCATTAGCCGAGGCTTGGGAGCGTTTTAAGGATCTTATACGGAGTTGTCCTCAACATGGGTTCTCAAGAGACCAATTTATTTGTTATTTCTACAACGGGATGGACCATCGAACGAGAGGGATGGTAGATGCCTCGGCCGGTGGAGGTTCTTTGCTAGGAAAAACGACGGATGAGGGTTATGTGCTCCTAGAGGAGATGGCAAAGAACGGAAACCAATGGCCATCCGAGAGAAGGCAAGCCCGGAAAGTTGCTTCAACCCAAGACTTGGATGAGAATGCTAAACTCTCCAACAAGGTGGATAAATTGATATCCCTTATGACGGCTAAAGCTTTAGTGGGGCCACGTGACGAGCAATATGAAGAAGCCCACTACATGAACAATCAAAGGGATAGGCAATTTAGAGAGAGAGGTTGGAACGATAGGCAAGCCTATGAAAATCCCTCCAATCCCAACCAATATCATCCGAATTTGAGGCACCATGAGAACTTTTCTTATGCCAACACAAGGAATGCCATCATCCCACCTCCAAATTTCAATGTGAGAGATGGAGCTATTGTGGAGTCTTCATCAAAGCCATCAATGGAGGATATGTTTGGTGCTTTTATGGGGGAAACCACGAAATTCATGAGAGAAACTAGGGAGAATGCAAACAAGACTTGGCAAAGAATTGATGAGCATGGTGAGATGATCAAAAATGTGGCAAATAATGTGAAAGCCATAGATAAGCAAGTGAGCCAACTCGCTAATGTCATTGGAAAGCAACACGTTCCGGGGCAATTCCCCTCTAACACGGAGCTAAATCCTAAGGAGCAATGCAAAGCTATAAGGCTAAGGAGTGGCACAAGCTATGAAGGCCCTATGATGCCAAAGGAAGATGGTGAAGAGGAACAACAAGGAAGGAAAGTTGAAGAGAAAGATGTTGAGAAGGAGAAAACAAGTGAGAAAGAAAATGATGCACATAAGCCTCCATCTCCACACAAGCCTCCAATCCCATACCCTCAACGACTCAAGAAGACGAGTTTGGATGCAAAGTTCATCAAATTCTTGGAGATGTTCAAAAAGATACACATCTACATTCCATTTGCGGAGGCCCTTGAGCAAATGCCTCATTATGCCAAGTTTTTGAAGGAGATTATGTCCAACAAGAGAAGGATGGTAGAATTTGAAACCGTGAACCTCACCGAAGAGTGTAGTGCTATCATCCAAGCTAAGCTACCTCCAAATCTTAGGGATCCCGGTTCATTTACATTGCCTTGTGTGATTGGCAAAGAGGGAACCTATCGTGCTTTGTGTGATCTTGGAGCGAGCATAAATCTCATGCCATTATCACTTTTCAAATCACTTGGCTTGGGAAAATTGACGCCTACTACCATGAATCTTCAATTGGCGGATCGCTCCATAGTTTATCCCTTGGGAACGGTTGAGGATGTGCTTGTCAAAGTTGGGAAATTCATATTCCCGGTTGATTTTGTGGTACTTGATATGGAGGAAGATAGGGCAATCCCCTTGATCTTGGGAAGACCGTTCCTAGCAACGGGTGGAGCCATCATCAATGTACGAAACGGAGAGCTTGAATTACATGTTGGTGAGGAGAAAGTCTCATTCAACATCTACAAGGCCGTTAGATTCCGTGATGATGAGGATGAGGAGGAAGAGTATGTGTATTCCAAGAGAGATCCTTATCCAATGCTCATGGAAGATAAGGTGGAAGAAAAGCCCAAGATCAATGTTGTGAAAGATAACCCCAAAGTGGAAGACAATGAGTTGAAGATGGGCAAGAAGGCCAAGTTTGGGGGAGTTTTCTTCAAAAACTCCGCCAAACCAAGAAAAGCTACTTGTGCAAACTTGGGGATGGATGAGGCATCAACCTCATATGACATGATTGAAGAGCCGGATGGAGTGGCTTTTGGATGCTTTAATGGTTTCAAGAAGATTGCATGGGCCAAGAAGGTCAAAAACAAGGAGGATGATGGGGTGACTTGATATTCCCCTCAAGGAGAACCGTCCGGCATAGGATGTTAAAAATAGCGCTTCTTGGGAGGCAACCCAAGGTTTTATTGCTTTCTTGTTTTTATTGCTTTGATAGTGTTGATAGCTTGGTTTATTTTGTAGGTATGGATGAAGAGCACTATGGGCATCATATCTTAAAGAATGGAGAAGGAAGCAAAATCAACTTTGGAGAGGGAAAGCAAGTGTTGCAATGGTGATCTTTGAAGAAGCATTGGATGTGCAAGGAGGGAGGTAACAACTTGTAGCCCCAAACATAGAATTTATACATAGTAAAATTCTAAGTTTGGGGGAGTTATTTTTCTTTTATTCTTTTACTAGTTGTTACCCTTGCACCGGTTCGTCATTCTACTAGTGTCACATTTTGCACCGACGCACACTTGACTTGCACATGATTATATTGATTAAATTGGTTTTGATCATATGTTGGGTAGTGAATTTTTGGTGAAATGTGAGCATGAATAGTCATTGGGATCCATTGTTGAGTAGTTGTGGTGATGTCTATTTGCTTTGAATGTAAGCATGATTGATGTTGGATATAGTATCGTGATTGTGTTCATATTTGTGATCTTTGATAGCATGGATGCATGATGTGTTGTTGCTTGGGAACATTTGATGAATGTGAGAGTTCTATTGAATAAACCGGTGAGAATTGAGCCTTGAATCGAGCATGTAGTACGGTTTAATTCATTTGAGAGTGGACTATGTTATTGCTAGTGATCCTAGAACTTGCCCAAGTTCTTGTTCGAGAGCATGATTATGTGATGTGATGTGATGTGATATAGGCCATCTTGTTCTAAAAGAGTCACTTAGCCAAAATTTCCCAAAACCGAAGTAATTTTCCGTAGTTAGCCCCTTGAGCTTAATTCCTCATTTTCTTGGCAAACTACAATGTTAACCACTTAGCCTTTTTGAGCCTTTTGATTCCCATATCTAGTGGAGGATGAAAGACAAAGTGGAGAAACATGTGCTTAAATGAATATCTTTGGTGAAAAGGAGAAATTGGAGAAGTTGAAAGAAAAAAAGAGAAAGATGAAAAGAAAATCAAGGAAAAGAAAAGAGGGACAAAGAGCCCCCAAAAGCTTGAAAAGAAAAAAAAATGGTTCAAAAGATGAGGTGATGAATGTTTGAGAAAGAATGGAAAAAGAAAAGTGAGGATGAAGTTTGTAAGGTTTGAAAGTGAAAGCACACATTGTAAAACAACAAGCTTTGTCGATCCACTAGAAGAGTCACAATTCCCAAATTCATCCTAACTTGTCCAAAGAGCCAATGTTACATCCTTGATTAAGTCCTATTGATCACATTGTTGAGCATTTGAGTGTGTGTAGAAAGTAGAAGTTGGGCAAGCATATGGTGGTTGCATAGCATGACTTGGTTGATGAGTGCATTATTATCCTTAATTTGTTTGTGTGTTTGAGAGAAACACCCCATCATGTGAGTAAAGGACTTGAGCATTTGGATTATGTTGCCCATCACAATGTGTTGTGTACTTGTGCATTCTTTGATCTATGAATGTGGATTGCAATATTGAGCCTATAACTTTCATTGAGAAATGCACTTGGAGAAAGAGATATCACTATATCTTACTTTACATGTGTGAATTACATTGAATATTCCATTGTGATCATTCCACCCTCATTGCTTTAAGTGCTTAGTTGTTTGAGGACAAACAACATTTTAAGTTTGGGGGAGTTTGATTCGGGTGGAATTTACGCGTTTTAGGGGCACATGTGAAGTGTATTTTGATGTGGATTTCATTGAATTATGCATGGAATATGATTGTTTAAGCCGAAATGAGAGAAAGGTTGTGTTTTGTTGATTTTGTAGGTAAAACGATGGAATTTGGAGCAAAACACATACCACGAGTGATCGTACCGGAAAGAGGAGTGCACGGTTGGATTCGTCTCGAAAAACGGAGTGGATTAGCCAAAGGAATCGAGTCAATCCGACACCCGAGGCGAAAGTTATGCATGAAACGAGAAGAGGAGGCAACTCGGCCGAGTGAGGTTACTCGGCCGAATCTGCAACTTTGGCCTCTACTGCGCACTCGGCCGAGTGAGCTTACTCGGCCGAGTAAGGTGGAATGCGTAGCCCCTGAATTGGACATTACTCGGCCGAGTAACCTTACTCGGCCGAATCTGCGAGTTCCACATTTTCTGCGCACTCGGCCGAGTGATCCCAACTCGGCCGAGTCTCGGCTGGAAGAAGTCGCAACACGCTTTTTAAGTACTCCACTCGGCCGAGTGACCCCAACTCGGCCGAGTAACCCCATTTTCGGTGCCAAACTTGTATTTTCTCCATTTTTTAGGGATCAACTTGCAAATATGCCATCCAAACCCTTCCCCAACACTATATAAGTCCCCTTTCTTGAAATCCAAGACACTTTCCCCCAATCCACACATAGTTACACATATTTGGAGGTGTTTTGGCCATAACTTCTTCATCTCTTCATCAAATCAAGGAAGAAAGGATGCAATAGCTCCCAAATTTCATTCCCTACCACATTCTAGACTAAGCTTTCTCTTTCTTTTCCTTTTTATTTAGTTATTTCATTTGGATTTTGTAATTTGATTATGTTAGTAGTTAGCTAAACACACTTTGTGGTTCTAAGGCATTGTAGATACTTGGATTGAAGTTTATGATTAATTTCTTGCTTTAATTGGTGTTTGTCTCTTATTTGTGTGCTTAATTCCTTATTGCAAAGCATGTTGTTATTGGCCATGATGATTTGCTTAATTCATTGTTAATTGGGGTAAGATCGAGAGATTTACTCCGTTTAATAGTATGCAAGCATGCAACCCGGTATTATTATGATCTCGAAAGAGGATTAATTATCGGAGAGGGACTTGAATGATCCTAGGAGCTATTTTAGGCGGTATAACATTTGTGAGGTAGAAATACGAGCCTATGTTACATTGCGTCTTTGGTTAATTAGATCGAGAGATTAATTAATTCTTCTTATGTGATCACCCTATATGAGATAACCTTAATGGCCATTTAAACGAGATCATAAACGGATATCTATGTATTACAATTGCCTTGGAACCCACCCTCCTTCTTTGAGTTTTCATCCGTTTTACTTTCGTTTTCTTACTTCGCATGATTAGTTGATCGATTTTATATTTACTCTCTCGTTGTCTATTTGTGACACATAGTTAGGCAATCTTAGAGTAATTCACACCACTCAATTTATCGATCACGTCTATTTAGAATTCGACTAGCAAACTACCCTTTTATGCTTTAACCTTCTCGTGGGATCGACCTCGTGCTTATCACGCTACAATAGACGCCGTACACTTGCGGTTGTTTATTTAGTGTTGCATAACGCGTGTATCAATGTTTCTATTTACACAGGTGACTCGGTATCGACCGTGCAACCGTGCACGGCTGTTGGACCGTGCAATTGAATACTTCCAGTACATGTTTCTATTTACATGGGTGACTGAGTATCGACCGTGCAATTGTGCACGGCTCCTGGACCGTGCAAGTGAATACTTCCAATACATGTTTATATTTACACGCGTGCTTGAGTATCGACCGTGAAACCGTGCACGGTTGTTGGACTGTGCAAGTGAATACTTTCAGTACATATTTCTATTTATATGGGTGATTGAGTATCGACCGTGCAATTGTGCACGACTCCTGGACCGTGCAAGTGAATACTTCCAGTAAATGTTTTTATTTACACGGGTGACTGAGTATCGACCGTGCAACCGTGCATTGCTGTTGGACCGTGCAAGTGAATACTTCCAGTACATATTTCTATTTACATGGGTGACTGAGTATCGACCGTGCAATTGTGCACGGCTCCTGGACCGAGCAGTCGCCGAAAAGGTGACTGGTCGGAGAACGATCTGGAATTGAGCGAGCGTCGGATAAAAGCTACTTCTTGATCGATCTGGGAGTGAGTGAGTCACTGTGGATTGGAGAAACATAATCAGTGAGAAAAACTTACTTCTTGCTTTCGTTTTTTAATTAAGAATAAAAAAGACTTCAATTAACAAAGAACCCTAACTTCTCCTATGGAATTGGAGTAAGAAAAACATAATTTCTAATTTAATTAATTTATTATTTAATTATTTTTGTATTGGTTAATTTAATTTTTATAATAATAATATTTGTATAAAACTGGGTATATGAGAAACAATACAGTCTTCCATACGAATAAATTGTAACAGTACCGTAGTCTATACCATTGATTCCTGGGGCTTAGGGAATTCGTAGCCACATTATATATTTTTTAAAGATTTAAATTTAAATGATGATACTCCATTGTCTTGTGATTTCTGACACACTTTCCGTATATTGAGAGGTTCCATGATTACTGACACACTTTCCGTATATTGAGAGGTTCCATGATTACTGACACACTCTAAATATGAAAATACCCCATAAAATTAATATTATCCCAACAACATTTTATTTTCAAAATTATCACTCTTTTTTTTTTACCTACATTTTACTTTACACTTCACTAACTCACCTAAAATACCCATAATTTATCTTATATCACCAACCACTAAATCTTTTTTTTTTTTAAAAGTGCCGATCAAATTGTGCAAGTCATCCTGGGACGGAGGGAGTATTAAACAAAACCTGTAAAATATGTGTCATGATCGATGATTGAGACAATGTTTCCTCTCCTAGCCTCATGCAAGGTTTTGTTTTAATTACTTGAGTTACCAGTTTAATCTGCTATAATGCTCATATTCGCACTAATGATCTATATATAGAAGGGTTTTCAGGTCCTAGTATGTCAATTAATCAAGACATGGAATACCCTCATATTACATTCTTATTATTTTTTGCAAACCTTTTTCTGTCGGGATTCTCCCATGATTTTCAGGAATGCCTTTCCAATCAAGTAGGAGGCTCCAATTCAACAACTAATTTGATTTACACCCCCCAAAATCCAACATATGCATCTCTTCTAAAAGCTTTTAATCTAAGACCACTATCAACCTCTCGCCAGAGGCCCGATCTCATTGTGACACCGTATCACGAATCCGAGATTCTTGCAGCAATTTACTGTTCCAAGAAATTCGGACTGCAGATAAGAGTTCGTAGCGGCGGCCATGACTTTGAAGGTCTTTCTTACACCTCCGAGAATCCCTTCGTCGTTGTCGACATGAGAAACATCCGATCTATATCCATAGACGTTGAGGAAAAGACTGCACGAGTTCAAGCTGGCGCCACATTAGGCCAATTTTACCACGCAATTGCACAGAAAAGCAGGACTCTTGCTTTTCCGGCAGGTACCTGTCCCACCGTCGGTGTTGGCGGCCACTTCAGCGGCGGAGGATATGGAATGATGTCACGTAAACATGCGATTGCCTCCGATCACATCATTGATGCAAAACTAATCAACGCGGATGGCCAAATCTTGGACAGAAGAAGCATGGGAGAGGATCACTTTTGGGCGATCCGAGGAGGCGGAGGTACTAGTTTCGGAATTGTTGTCGAATTTAAGGTAACATTGGTTACGGTTCCAGAGACGGTGACATTTTTCAATGTCAACAGACCGTCTGAGACGGCGATGCAGCTGGTGGACCGGTGGCAGTATGTTGCCGATAAATTCGACGAAAACGTTGTAGTCAGGGTTTTCTTGAGATCCGTTAACCGAACAATCTCAGCCTCTTTCATGGGGTTGTACCTCGGCTCCGTTGGCGATCTTTTGTCGTTAATGAAGGAGCAGTTTCCGGAGCTGGATTTGGTGAAACAAGATTGCATCGAAATGAGTTGGATCGAATCCACACTCATTGCGGCAGGTATGGGCGATATGCCGCTGGATGTATTGCTTGATACAACTCCACGGGGTATTTATGCACCGGCATATTACAAAGTAAAATCAGACTTTGTGACAAGTCCAATTCCGATGAAGGGGCTGAGAGAGTTATGGGAATTCCTACACGAAGGTGAAAAATTTGAGTTGCAATTCAGTCCATATGGAGGGGTATTGAACACTTTCTCAGATTCTGAATCTCCGTTCCCACATCGCAAAGGCACTCTATTCATGATCGAGTATGCGGTAGGGTGGGCTAGCCCTAACGAGTCAGAAGTACGCATAGATTGGATCAGAAGACTTTACAGTTTGATGGGGCCTTACGTGACAAAATCTCCGAGGGCAGCTTATTTAAATCATAGGGATCTTGATATAGGGAGGAACGAGATTGGTGGGAACACAAGTTACAAAGAAGCAAGTGTTTGGGGACACAAATATTTCAAAAACAATTTCAGAAGATTGGTACGTGTGAAGAGCAAGGTTGATCCATCCAACTTCTTCAGAAACGAACAGAGCATTCCTCCTATACCATCCTATTCATGGGGTGTTATGTGACCGGCCAGGGTGACTTTTCTTTCCTAGCCTGTGAAATTCTTCTGTTTCATAAATATATGAAATTAATCAGAAACTATATATATATGGTCAAGAAATTAATTAATAAATAAAAAGCCAAGCTGGTGTTTGGATATTTCAACAACTTTAGACGATTTCTTTAAACGTAATTAATAGTAAATCTTTTGGAACAGAGCAAAATATGTTCCAGGTTGTAAGCTTAGGCAGGTTCACATGTTCTAAAAAAATATTACTCCCTATTTGTCTTTTTATGAATTTTCACATCATCTCTTCTCAATTTACACCATCTTATATTTTTCTAAGAATTTTCTAATTGAGATATTTTAATTACCTATCATTTTAGGTATTTTAATTAAAGAATAGAAGATTGGAGAGATACAAGTGATTCGAGAGATAAAAGTGATCTACACATTTGAGTTCCTTAATTTAATAGAGGAAGTAAATATCCGCTGCTTGATTTCCTCATGTGGATATATATATGAGAAACAATACAGTCCATACGATTAAAGAAATATAAAACAATTCTTATGCATGTGCACAATGTCGGCAATGACTTTTATTTCCTACCGACAATATTTTAAACTTTCAAATCTGATTTTGAATCGAGACATGATATTTTACACTTTTTTATAATTTTCTTTAAAATATAAATTTAAATGATACTCTAGCTCTGACTTCGACTGAATTTGTGTCTTCATCTGTCTTATTTGTTCGTCCACTAAATTTATACTTACACATTTTTTGAAAGTCGATCATCAATTTTTCTTCATCCTTTAACAAGTACTTATTTATTCAAATTGTTATTCAACTCATAAACAATATTTACATTCATAATAGACCTCACAATATACTCACTAAATTGCTAACGGCTCCAACGTCTAGTTGCATCAATCCTCCTTATAAATACAAGAAGATGAGGAAGAACAAACACGGAAATACTAAGCAAGAATTCTGAAGCTATTCAAGCAAGCAAGCCAAAAGCATCACACTCATAAGAATTCTCAAGAGCCCAGAAAAGCATTAGAATACTTCTAGCTCTTAAGTTATTTCCTCATCCAACCAAAGAACCTGAATCCAAATCACCATTGTAAATTCATTGATTTAGACATGGTGGTTAAGCATTTTATAAGCTTGAACCATTAGTTGGATCCATTAAAAAAACCAAAAACCCTCACCAAAAGGTTTAGTTTTTGAACCCTTGTAAGAGTGCAAGTGCTCATCAATCACTTGTGGAGACCATAACAGTTTGGAACTGTTCAGATCTCAAAGTCCTTCTCTTGGGACTATAAAGGACAAGCCCCTGTAATTTTCGCGAAATTAAGGGATTAACATCACGATTGGAATCGTGAGAGTGGACGTAGGACCTGCAATCCGAACCACTATAAATCTACGGTGACATCTACATTTTTGCACTTTACTCTCAGTTTATTCTACACTTACGTTACTATAGTGCATACTGTGTTTTGAAATATCTTTGCAAATAAGGCCATACTTCGTTCAAACTAGCATCAGCTGAGTATATCATCAAAACACTTAATTGAGGTTTTCAAAAGAACAATCGAACGAGTCTAAATAAAAGGGCCTACACATTTGCGCATATAACACTCTATCAGATTACTATAGTCATCTGGACCAGCAGACTTGTAGTCCAGCTGACATAGAAAATCAGAAGAGTTCATAACTCTTTACCTGAAAGAAAAAGTTTTAAAGTCTATTCACCCCTCCCCTCTAGACTTTAATCCCATTCACTACTTGTTCAGGGACCAACAAGTGGTATCAGAGCAGTGGTTCTAATGGACTATTGTCTCTAGATTATCAGAAGACTTGAGTGAGTCTTTCTGTAGTCCTCTTGAACAGATCTATACCTTTTGAAAATTCATATAGCATTAGTGCTAACATGCATAAGCTTTCTAAGTTCTCAGTAGAAGACTATGAATACTGGAAGATAAGGATGAAGAAGAACCTCACCTCAGTACACTACAAGATGTGGTCCGTGATCACAGAAGGCCCAATTACAATCATGACGGTAGCGTAGAGATGGATGTAGTAGTCAGTATCTATGTTTTATAAAAAGTTTGACTTCAATATTAATAAATACAATTTCAATAAAATTCAATTGAAAACTTTTACTTTGGCAAGTCTACAGAAACGCACAAGTCTACAGAAACGCAGACCTGCTCTGATACCACTCTGTCACATCCCAAAAATAGGGCCTAGAAGAAATCACCATATGTTTACCATTTGACTGTCAACTAGACTAATTAAAAGAAAACTTGGCGGAAGCGACATAAATCAAACACATTTTCCTCAATAAAATTCTGCTTAGACCATTACTTTAAAATAAAAGGAGAATATTTGCTACTGATAAAAGACAATTTATCTTTAAAGAACTAAATTCAACCATAATGTAAAACGGTTCAATAAATCACTTGAACAATAAAAAAAAATGAAATAGTTTTCCTAACACTAAATTAAATGAACATTAAATATGACCATGTTGAGTTCATTAAATCGCATATTAAGTTACTAGTCTCCACCGCCTCGCCACCACGTCCAAGACTCCTTAATCTGAAATATTTAAATTCATGAAGGGTGAGCAACACAACTAGCTCAGTGGGGATCTGTTTGTCAATGTTAAATACCAATCATGCAAACAATTATCGAATACTACAACACACTGTAAATTTAGCAAGGACCCACAAGTGATCCGAGCTACTATAGAACTGTTGAACATATCATATCATATAACTGTAGCTGTTGACTGTTGACTATGGAATGTCGCATTTAGACAATAATAATTCACACTCAAAGCATTTAATAGAGACAAACATATTGAATAGAAATCCCCACCTTAAAGTCTTGATTTAGCCTCGCAAATATGTAGATTGAAATAATGCGAGAGTTCGTCGTCACCTATCATTAAATTAAACTTATTCAAAAACTAAATCACCTAAAATACTAGCGTTACAGAGTATCTAAATAAACTAACAAACATTCACAATCTTATTACTAGATTAATAATGTCCAGGTACTATACCAATATAGAAATATAATGCATATTCATACATACTGGACTAAAATATAAGTTAAAGAAATAATAAAAATAAGGAATTTGCCACTATTCAAAATTATTTACTAAAGTACTATCATTACTAGGAAAAATGAATGGCCACATTTTGAAATTTATATATCAAAGTATATGATTTTGCAGTCGTAACACGAAACTCAAATTGGGTTTTTAAAAAGGTTAAAGGCCCATATGATTTGGGCAAACTAAATCATTTAATTGTTCTAGAATTACACCAAAATAGAAATAACAACAAGTGTTATGCATTGAGTCCCAATAAGCAGTATTTTCGAAAATCACATATTAGAAGAAACCAAGTAAGCAGGACTGATGCCTATTTTCGAAAAAACATAATAGAAGAAACATATTTTTCGTTAACTGGAATTTAAGAAGAAAAAGAAGTACCGTGTGTTTGTTTCTTGAGGAGGCCGCTTGATTTGGAAGATGAGGTGTTTAAAATTTAGGGCAAGAATTATATATATAGAGAATGAAATTGGGCTTAGGGTTTAAAATCTCAAGGGCCTATGTTTAAATGTGCTTTAAATATTATTTTAAAATACTAGAAATTATAATATAAACTTAAAATAAATTAAGTGAATAATTGAATATATATATATTATAAAATTTACGGGTGTTACAGATATGCACACGTAATAGTATAAAGATTGTTTTCTTACGTGCCAGAACAGATTAAAGAGTCATTTCTCATAATAACAACATTGTCATTAAAAACAACCGAGCATCCATCCAAAAGTAACTTCGAAACAGAAATTAAATTTCTCCGAAAATTCGGCACGTATAAAACGTTCTTTAATACTAAAACAGAATTAGAAAAACATAAGTGCACGTCTCCCACTGCAACCACCGATACTATCGAAGCATTGCCCAAACTAATAGTAATCTCGCCCTCACTCAGTTCCCTTGTCTGCAGAAACCCCTGCAAGGTATAACAAACATGGTCAGTGGCTCCTGTATCTACTACCCAAGAAAAGGCAGAACAAGCCGCAAAACATGTTTCAACAACTAAAGCGAGAGACGTACCAGAGTTTTCCTTTTTCAGAAGGGGACAATCAGACTTCCAATGTCCTGTCTTGTTGCAGTTGAAACATTTGCCCTTCGGCTTTTTAACGCCACCAGAAGGCGCCAGTTTCTTGCTCCCACTGCTTTCACCACCACCCTTTTTCTGTAAAGGCTTTTTCTTCTTCTTGCCATTAGACGAAGAAGGTCCAGCCTGGACAGTAACATTGGCTTGTGGTCGTTTACCCATGAGACCCTCCACCGCGACCAATTCCGTAAGAAGCTCGGTTAAAGTATAATCCTTCTTACTCAAAAGACTTTGGGAGCGAGTGTAGGATCATGTCGATCTTGGTGTCATTATCGATTAACCCTCCGAGGACCTCAATCTCATTCAGATATTCCATCATCTTGAGACCGTGGTCCCTCACGGACGCTCCCTCTGGCATAGAGGTTGACATGATCTTCCTCATAGCCTCAAAGCGGGCAGCCCTATCTTTCTCACCAAAAAGCTCTTTGAGGCTCAACATCATAGCTGCGGCACTAGGCATAGTTTGATGCTGCTGTTGTAAAACATTTGACATCGAGGCAAAAATGTAACAACGAGCCATCTCATCAGCCTTGTGCCACTTCTTATGAGCCTCCTTTTGCTCTTCAGTAGATTCGGGTCCCAAAGGGGCAGGAGCAGGTGTGTCGAGCACAAACTTGTACTCATCTGCAACAAGGACAATGTCTAGATTTCTTTTCCAATCCAAGTAATTTTGACCAATAAGCTTATTTTGATTTAAGATAACCATAAGTGGGTTGAATGTCACCATAATGTATCTGAAATAAATAAAATGCAAGCAATAAATCACATAAGTTTGAAGCATAAAACATTGGAAACCTTCAAAACCAACATTCAACACAACCTCCAACAGCCCAACAAACACATATGCAAGCCACGTTAGGGTGGTCGTTTACACATGTATTCATCGACCAGACATTCAGTCTTTAATTTCAATATCACGTCAACTTATCCTTATGACGAATGAAATTAACAGTCGAACTTTAACTGGCCATGTGAACTAGAACAGTGACCCCGTTGGGGGGTTATATTTAAATTCACATATAAGTGATGACCACAATTTAAAATTAGTTATCTTGAATTATTCTTTACTGATGAACTCATGCATGACACATCCGTTAGGGAAGATCAAACACTTCATCTAAAGATTAAAACAATTTTATTAGAAGTCTTAACTAGTAAGCTCGTGAATGTTGCACCCGTTAGGGGAAGACTCCCAAGGTCCCACGAGCAACATACACCTTACTTAAAGACCAATTGTGGAGGCCTATAAACTAATTAAAATTCAATTATCTCACTTAGTCATTTAAACTTTGAAGATTATTCACAGGCATAACAAATTAACTAAATAATACAAGCATGCCAATCATAACAAGATGCGATAAATAGAGGTAAAAATAAATAAATGGACATCTATCGCAACCCCTTGAAAAACCTATCAAAAAATAGCCTGCAATAAGCTATTACAATGATAAAACAGTGGCGCGGACGGATGTCTCGCATCGGCCTCTCACGCAATGCAAAAATCTCGAATACGCGTCCACCGACTAAAATTGGCAGAAAACTTCATCAAGACGTTTGAATTAGGCCTCGCCACTCGTCGTCCAAGCATAGCTAAGAATACTATAGATCTCGTCGAGACGTTTCCGAAAAGGTCTTGTGGGCTGAAAACGGACACCCGAGTCAAAAGTTATGGCCAAAACAGTTTTCACCATCCAAGGCCATAACCCGAAAAACTCAGATTACTGTTTTCAGATCTTCCATCGACACCGCCCGTTCTCACGATCAAAAATTACAATATAAACGAGCAAAACACTACTACAGTGATCTATGAAATAGTCATATACTACCCACACTTATTATCTGGTGGGAAAAACGATTACATAACACTAGGGTTGCGATAGAAGAATAAAAAAAAAATTAACCAACAGAAACGCATACATACATGAAACAAAATAAATTGAATCATACAATCATACGTTTCAGGCAGAGCCAACAATCCACGAATCCAGGCTCTGATACCAATTGCTGGAACACGCCGGCGAAGGCGGTCCGTCACCAGGATCGTTGTCGGATGCCAAACGTATAAATAAATAAATAAAACCTAAACATGCTTCTAAAACATAGTTTAGATCCGTTACCCTTGAAGATCGAGGCGTTGATTCCAATCTACAGATCTTCTAGTCTGTCTCCCAACTTCGCTCGAACACCGGGTGGACGGCGTGCTATCAAACGTGGAGAAGGTGCCTCAATTTAGTCTCCTTGAAACCCTAGCCGTTTTTCTCTATTTCGTGTGTGCTAGGATTTCAAAACTGAATTAGGGCTCCTATTTATAATTTCCATAAGTTTCATGGGCCAGACTAGGGATCCATTAGAAGGTATAGGGCTTGAGCTTCTTACAGACCCAAATACTCTTATGTTCAGCCCAAAACATATAATTGGCCCGAGAACATTAATTCATTCCACTAGAGAATTAATGTTGCACTCCCGTCCTATCCCGAACCGAATCAGGGCTTCTATTAGACTCTATAATTCCCCGTGTTTAAGATATCGCACGTCCATTAATTATTAAAGCCCCTGACTTCTTTAAATAATTAATTACTATAATTCCTTGAGTAGTACCACTCAACCTTGTTGTCGTACGGATTAAATCCACCTGCAGGGTTTAATACGACAATCCTTTATGAGTTTCCTCAAGGGGATATCATCAGCCTGGATGTACAGGACACGGTTCCCTAATGCCAATAAGTAGACATCATGCGAGCGGTGCCACTACCCAAAATACAGAGCGTGAAGAATCTATCAAGATTCTCACCTATGGTACATCAAAGTAGTGAACAAGCACCCCACACATCTAAATATCACACTTAGGGTTAAGAATCATAAAAGTCACCAAGACTTCTAGTTCTTCATAACAGTCAGAACAGAAGAACATGTCTTATCTGTGATCCATTCAATACGCCACAGCGCACTAGTATAAACTAATGACCAAGACAAACCACTAACAATTTTATACTACAACTTAAACCAATAGTTTTGTCCATAACTATCTCAGTTGTGAATACTGTTTATATCTTACAAGGAACTGACAATGTGATCTTCTGTGTGACTACAAACCCACCACATCGTCTACAATGCAAGATAAGCAGACATACAAGTAATCATAAAGAATGCAATAATGTGAAAAACCATTTATTTCAGATAAAAGGAAATCGAATATACGTCACAAAAGCCCACTAAAAGTTTGCTTTACAGTATACACCAACATAAGAAACTATGGGCAGAAGCCATCAACACATCTTGTCACACTCAAAATAGGTCAAGTATTCACAAAATTCATGAGAAAATCCTATACGGACTGTGGAAAGGTAGGAAACCTAGAGTATCTTATTTTCACATATTTGGTTGTAAGTGTTTCATTCACAACAATGGGAAGAGTAAGTTGAATGCCTTTGTTGGTCCCTGAACGAGTAGGGAATGGGATTAAAGTCTAGAGGGGAGGGGTGAATAGACTTTAAAACTTTTTCAAGAGAGTTGGGAACCTCTTCTGATTGCTATGTCAACTGGACTACAAGATTGCTGGTCCAGATGACTATAGTGATCTGAATGAAGAGATTATATGCGGAATTATGGTAGGCCTTGTTTAGACTCGTTTTTATGTTTCTTTTGAAAATACTAACTTGTTGGATTAATGAAAACCTCAGCTGATGCTGGTTTGAAGATTATGGCCTTGATTTGAAGATGGTTGAAAGCACAGTATGCACTAAATAAAAGATATGAAATGACAGAAATGTAAAGTGCAGAAAGTAAATAACACCAGGTTTATAGTGGTTCGGATATACGTTCCTACGTCCACTCTCACGTCCTAACGTGATGTTTAATCCCTTTAATTTACCAAAAATTACAAGGGGCTTGACCTTTATAGTCCCAAGGATAGGACTTTGAGATCTGAGCCGTCCTAACAGCTACGGTCTCCACAAGTGATTGTAAGCACTTGCACTTTGCAGTGTTTCAAAAACTTTAACCTTTCGGTGAGGGTTTGGGGTTTTTGAAGATATCCAACTAATGGTTCAAGCTTATAAAATGCTTAACCACTATGCCTAAATCAAACGATATACAATATGATTGGGATTCAGGTTCTTATGGGTTGGATAGAAATCACTTAAGAGCTAGGGATGTTCTAATGGTTTCTGGCTCTTGGAGAATTCTTAAAACAGTATGGCTTTTGCTTGATTGCTTGCTTAGCTTGTTGAATTCTCTCGTTGTGACTTCGTGTCTTGTGATTTCTCATCCTCTTGTATTTATAATGGTGATTGCTTGCAACTAGCCGTTGGAGTTGACTAGCCGTTGGGGCAATCTTTCCATAATAGCTTGATTCCTTGATTCCAGCTGCTTGATTGCTTCAATCCTGGGATCATGTCAATCTTTTAAATAAGGTAGGTCTTCATTCAAATTGCAAGATGACTTTGGGAATCAGCCGAGTCCTGGACGAGCACATAGTCTTCTGATCTTCACTCATAGTCTTCTGACTACTCGTCTGGCCTTAAGTCTTCTGTCTTCTGATATCAGTCGAGTAACACTCTTCTGATCTGGCAATTCTGGAAGCTGTTTTAGGCCATCTTCAATCTTGGACTCCATCAGATAAGTAGGTATACAAACACCTTACTTAACTGGTCTTCAAGGATCTTCTAGTCTTCATGTCTTCTACTCTTCACATCTTGAGGATAGGCATGTAAGCCGGGACTGTGCTGATCAGCTGATATCAATACAGTTGATTACACAAGACTAGTCTAAGCTGTTCTATACAAGGTCAGCTGATCCTATTACATTTATAAACTCTAAGTGTTTTGGCCATCAAAACTATTCTAACATCAAGTGGGGCTTAGGGTGAATTTATATCCCAACAATTTCCCTCTTTTTGATGAAGCCCGTTGGTCCCTGAACAAGTAGCGAATGGGATTAAAGTCTAGAGGGGAGGGGTGAATAGACTTTAAAACTTTTTCAAGAGAGTTGGGAACCTCTTCTGATTGCTATGTCAACTGGACTGCAAGTCTGCTGGTCCAGATGACTATAGTGATCTGAATGAAGAGATTATGTGCGGAATTATGGTAGGCCTTGTTTAGACTCGTTCTTTTAGTTTCTTATGAAAGTGTTAACTTGTTTTGCTTAATGAAAGTACTCAGCTGATGCTGGTTTGAAAGTTATGGCCTGAGTTGAAGAATGTTGAAAACACAGTATGCACAATATAAAATGTATGGAAAGACAGAAATGTAAAGTGCAGAAAGGTAAATAACACCAGGTTTATAGTGGTTCGGATATACGTTCCTACGTCCACTCTCACGTCCTAACGTGATGTTTAATCCCTTTAATTTACCAAAAATTACAAGGGGCTTGTCCTTTATAGTCCCAAGGATAGGACTTTGAGATATGAGCCGTCCTAACAGCTACGGTCTGCACAAGTGATTGTAAGCACTTGCACTTTGAGGGGTTCAAAAACTTTAACCTTTCGGTGAGGGTTTGGGGTTTTTGAAGAGTATCCAACTAATGGTTCAAGCTTATAAATTGCTTAACCACTATGCCTAAAACAATGGATATACAATATGAAAAGGTTTCAGGTTCTTATGGGTTGGATAGAAATCACTTAAGAGGTACAAATATTCTAAGGCTTTCTGGGCTCTTGGAGAATTCTTAAAACAGTATGGCTTTTTACTTGATTGCTTGCTTAGCTTGTTGAATTCTCTCGTTGTGACTTCCTTGTTTGTGATTTCTCATCCTCTTAGGGGATGTTTCTTTTGGGCTTTGGGTGGTTTTAAAAACCAGATTTTTGAAATCCTGGTTTTTGAAATCCCGATGAATAGTAATATGGGTGTTTCTTTTGGGTTTTGGAATAGTGAAGGATTTAACTTTATGTCAAATCAAGTTGTAAGATTGAATGAGTTTGTATTATTATATTATTGTTTGGTGAGATTATAATGATTATTTGATTAAATGTATTATATTATTGTATTATTATATTATTATAGTATTATTATATTATTGTTGAAAAAGAATATAATGATTGGAGTAATATTATATAGATATAACTTTATGTCAAATCAATATGTTTGATAAAGGTGGTTTTGAGTGGATTTTGAAAACCGGTTTTTAAATCCCGAAGTAAAACGGGTTTTGGATCTTGAAATCCAAAACCTGGTTTTTAAAACCAAAAAGAAACATCCCCTTATATTTATAGTGGTGATTGCTTGCAACTAGCCGTTGGAGTTGACTAGCCGTTGGGGCAATCTTTCCATAATGGTTTAATTCCTTGATTCCAGCCGCTTGATTGCTTCAATCCTGGGATCGTGTCAATCTTCTAAATAAGGTAGGTCTTCGTTTGAATTGCAAGATGACTTTGGAATCAGCCGAGTCCTGGAAGAGTACATAGTCTTCTGATCTGTACTACTAGTCTTCTGACTACTCTTTTGGCCTTAGGTCTTCTGTCTTCTGATATCAGTCGAGTAATACTCTTCTGATCTGGCAATTCTTTGTGCTGCTTTAGGCCATCTTCAATCTTGGACTCCATCAGATAAGTAGGTATACAAGCACCTTACTTAACTGGTCTTCAAGGATCTTCTAGTCTTCAAGTCTTCTGCTCTTCACCTCTTGAGGATAGGCATGTAAGTCGGGACTGTGCTGATCAGCTGATATCAATACAGTTGATCACACAAGACTAGTCTAAGCTGTTCTATACAAGGTCAGCTGATCCTATTACATTTATAAACTCTAAGTGTTTTGGCCATCAAAACTATTCTAACATCAAGTGGGGCTTAGGGTGAATTTATATCCCAACAATTTCCCCCTTTTTGATGAAGCCAAAACTATACTTGATAAATGCTCTAAATGAAATAAGACAAGAGTTTATAAAATTCTTAAACTGAAGTATCTGATGAAGACAATGAGAGTTTATAAAATACTTGATAAATGCTGTCTTGACAATTTCTTTCCAGAACACTGGATCTTCAATGTACATGAACTGATCGAACTGGAAGAATTCATCTTCATAAGTAGGGAGAGGGCCAAATTTCCTTACTATGTGGTGTTGAATTTGCCACTTCTTCTTCAGGGGATACCATCTTGGTAGCTCATCTTGAAGGGCTAAATAATCCACATAATTGCTATCAAACACCAGGACTTTGTCTTCTTTTGCTTTGATGACATTGTCTTGTTTTGCTTTGTCCATGAGTGCTTTCCTGAGTTTGGCAATTTTCCTATCAAATTTGGCTTTGACTGCCTTCGCATCATTTAGTTTCTTTTGCTTAAGCTCTTGAGCTTCAAGCAACTTTCTTTTCTTCAACTCTAGAGCCTCTTTCTCTTCTGCAGTAGGCTCTGCTGGAGTTAACTTCTTACTGGACTGAGCTTGCTCATCTGCCTTCCTTTTCCTTGTCATCCTCTTCTCAGGAACTTGTTCTACAGGAGCAGTGATCTGTAGACTCTTGGCAGGAGCTTGAGTGGGAGCTTGGGTGTCTTCTTGAGCAATTTCTTTGCCCTTGCCTTGCCTGCTCTTGATTTTGCTTTTTAAACCACCCAAGGTTTCAGTCAGGTCATCTTGTGCTACTACCAATACAGCTTGCTGAGCAGTAGACTTCTCTAGAGCCTTTATCAATACATCTTCCCCCTTTTTGGCTTCAGCAAGTGCGGCAGCAAATGGCTTCATGGCATTCAAAATTTCCACTTTCAGAGTCTGCTTCAGGGCCATGGCATTGACTTTGCCAACTTGGGTCAGATGAGATATGTTGTGCTCTAGAACTTCAGCATGAGAATTGGAGGAGGAGGCAGCTTCAAAACTAGTTGTAAGTGCTTCCAATTTGGCTGCTGTCTCCTTCAGCTGAGTCTGCAGTTTCTCATTCTCCTCTGCAGCTGATTTAAGAAGAGCTTGACCTTCAGTGGCTCTTGCTTCAGCATCCTCAATTCTTTTCTTGTAAGTGTTTTCCATGCGGTTGACCTCATTAGTGTAGAGTTCAGCAAACATGGTGGAGGTATCACCTGCCTTCTTCTGAATGGTGTTCAGATATTCACCTATCTGATAGTGAAGTGACTCTGCAAACTTGTCTTCAATGTCAATGATCTGGTCGTGAAGACGAGTTCTCTGCTCCTTAACAGCCTTTTCAACATATCTTCCAAGCTGTAGGCCTAAACCTTTCTCAAAATGCAAGTCTATTACAGCTTTGACCTGTGAGCATATGTCTACTGTATAGTCAGCTGATGGAGTAGAAGTTGAGGCAGTACCTTGAGGCTTTGGATGAACTATCAGAGCTTTGCCTCTCTCTTCAGCTGAAAGGTAGTCTTCATTGAGGAATGAGGTAGTGGCCTTAACCAGATGGGTTATGATCTTATCTCCTTTATCAATGAAGTGAGTCAGTTTATCTGTAGGCATGAAGTGAGCTGGAACTTTGATTATGTCCTTTTCAACTTCAACTTTGTCAGCTGGTTCAGCTGAGTCTTCTACAGAGGCTGTTGCAACTGAGCCTTCCACCAAGGCTGGTGCAGCTGAGTCATCCACCTTTGCTTTGTCAGCTGTCTGTTGATCTGATGAGTCTTCTGGGACAGAGATATCAACAGTGGGGATTCCTAGAATCCTGTTGCAAACTGCAGTCAGGGCCTCCGCTGACAGTAGCTGAGCAAAAGATTGAACTTGAGCAACTTCCTTTTGCTCCATTTCCCAATCGAGGAAGTTTTCCTTTCCTCCCATTCCTTCCATGACCTCAAGAAGGTCATCCACATCATCTCTTCTGAGCTCAATCCAAGTACATATCCTAAGTACTTGTTCAAAGTGGATTGATTGCTCATCAACACCAGGAGTAGTAGCCTTGAGCAGGTTGGCTATCTTCATCCTCATTATCTTCTCCCTTGTGCACATAGGATAGTGCACCATTCTGAACTGAGGTTGAGAGGGACCAACTTGAGTCAAGTCTGCTGGTGTCAGGTCTTCTTGTGCAGACGGGATAGTGAGGATAGGGGATTGAGTGGTTGGAACGGTTTCCTCTGCTGTGTGAGTATCAACAGGGATTTGGGAAGTGATATCTTCAGGTTGGGTAGGATGATGAGATTGATCATCAGTTGTTTGAGTATCAGCAGGGTTTTGAGTCTGCTGGTCTGGTTCTACTTCTACGTGAAGATCAGTAGATGGTTGGGCTTGATGATCTTGGTCATCTGCTGTTTGAATATCAGCAGGGGATGTAGAGGTGACCTGAGTTTGGTCATCTGTAGGGGGTGTGGAGGTGGTCTGTGTTTGGTTGTCTGTTGTTTGAACATCAGCAGGGGTAGGCAATTGTGATTCAAGTGTTGATTGAGGCTGGGCTTGTTCCTCTGTTGTGTGAGTATTAGCAGGGATTTGGGTATCAGTGTTTGAAGGTTCAGATGGGTTGGAATCATCAGAAGGGTGAAAGGATGCAAGAGGGGCTATACTCATAGGAGTAGGTAGCCTGGATTTCTTGGATTTCTTGGTGAAAGAAGAATTGTTCTTCTTTCTCTTCTGACCCTTCGACAGTTTAGAAGGTGTAATAGTGAGAGAGGAATGAGAAGTACCTGCCTTCTTCAAAGGAGAGGCCGTGGGAGTGGCATCTGAATCAGATGGGGAGATGAGCCTTGATCTGATTAGGATTCTTCTTTGTGCTAAGGTCTGATTATCATCATCATCGTCCTCAGCAACCATCTTTTGAGCCTCTACTTTGGAGACCTCCTCTTCTTCTGCAGCAGAGTCATGAACAGACTCTTCTGTCTCCTCAACAACATCCTTGGAAGATGCTTCAGCCAACAGCTTCCTCTTCTCCTCCTTTAGTCTTGCTGCCTCAGCAAGAGCATCTTTTCTCAGGTAGTACTTGGAGATGTGGAAGGTCTTATGAGGACCCATCTTGTACTTCTTTGGGAGTATATCTGGAAGAATGATGCTCAGCTTGTTGACAAAGCTGACTGTGGATGTCACCTTCCATTCCCTCGATTGAAGGTCCAAAGTAACCTTATTGGCCTGAAGAGCAACTCTATCCAAGAATAACCCTTGCCAATCTCCATCAATCTGATCCCAGATTGCAGCCATAACTCTAACCTTCAAAGTAGTAACAGCATCATGACTGAATGTGTTACCCAGTAGCATCTTTCCTGCAATGTCCATCAAGGTCTGAAACTTAGGGTCAAGTTGTGATTTCTTGAGTCCAGAGGCATCAATAGCCTTGATTCTTCCACCTGTAAACATCTCCATATATTCCTTTTCTCTTCCCATGATGTCAGTAGAGATGTTTATGTTCCCCCTTGATAAGCCGAACAATTCCTGGAGAATCTCTCTTGTGATTTTAACTCTGTGTCCACCCATGACACTTTCAACATGAGATCCTTTCATCACAGCGTTTGCGTAGAAAGTCAGCACATCTTGTTCATAGACATTTGTTGGTGCTGCTTCCAGAAAATCACGAAGGTTGAGATTGATACATCGAAGAAGTATCTCCTTGTTCGCTGTTGTATGCTTGCCTTTGAAAAACAGAGCATTCTCGGTGAACATCTTCCCTTCCCTAGACCACTTTGTTGCATCTAGAGTTCCGGTGCTCTTGGTCTTCTCGTCGTAAATCTCAATGATTGCCATTCTGGTGTTTGAGTGTTAGGTTTCGAAAGCTTGAAAGAAGTTTGCAGAATGAGAGAGTATTGTAAGCAATTTGAGATTTATGAGCGAAAGGGTTGTATATATACTCCAGCAATTCTTTAGGTGAGATCGATCCAACGGTCAGATTTGATGTTAATGTGGAGTATTACCCAAGATTTCCTTCTTTGATTTCGGGCCATTCCTTTAAGTTTGCCGGCTGAATTTGCTATGTGGCAATAGTTGATTTGCAGGCAATATGGTAATCAAGTACTAATGACATCATTACCAAAAATAGCCGTTGTGACTAATTTTGTGGCAAGAATTGATCATCAAGGCCGTTTTCTATAAGTGAATTGCATTCCTTATATAGGCCAATTTCTTTAATTACATTCAGGAATAAATCTAGAATGAATTACATGATCAAAAATAGTCATTATACTCTAAAATAAAGTGATCTGATCAGCAGAGTGAAGTCTTCTGATTTCTTCGAAAGGTCTGCTGATTTTTCTTGAAAGTCTTCTGGTCAGCTGAGTTGGTCTTCTGATCAGCTGAGTAGAGGATAGGGGTTTGCTGTGATGATCCAGCCTGGATGGATCTTCCAGCTTTATTGTGAGTGATGATCCAACCTGGTTTGATGGATCTCCCAGCTCTATCTCTGAACCATGTAGGGCCATCAAATAAATTTGTTGATGATAAGCCTGGATGATATCCCACTGGTTCAGGTTGCCCTCACCATCGGATGTTCCTCATCATCAGATGGGATGTAGCATCTAATGTGTCCTTGTTGAATTTCTTCGCTTCTCTTGAAAGGGAAGGAAGGTTGGAAGAGGCTTCAATGGAGTATGAAGAGAGAGACATGGACTGGGTTTTCCTGATATGTTTTGACACAGTAGCCTTTGATAACAAGCTCTCCATGTAGAACTTCCCCCTGGAGAAGAAGCTCTGCTTGCTTGCTACTTTGTCCTCTGCATCTCTTTTTCCTTTAGTTTTCAACAAGAACGTCTCTTCTTCCTTTAGTTTTCACAGGCATACTTATGTTGGGTAACCCAAGTATGCTGATCTGCATCATCTTCATCTTCTGGACAAATCTTCATCTCCTTCACCCAAGACTTTGGTTGAGGGATGATCTCCATTCCATCTCTTCTCTCGATTATCTCCATTCCTGAAATAAGAATAATAGTTAGTGATTTGTGTTCTTAGGTGTTCTCATAACTTCCTCCTTTTATAGAGGTAGAAATGAGGTAGTGGAGAGTAAGCTGACAAAACTATAGAGTTGATAGGTCTGAATTTCTGAAAAGTTACTTCTTAAGATCAACAATGAGATTCTTGATCTAAGGGTTCACATTTAAAGGTATTCAGACTTTATCTTATGGAATGCAGAATTTATAAATTTTGAACAAGAATTATTTGAAATCCGTACAGTGCATGTATACTGTTGAGTCGGTGAGAATGGTGTATTAATCCAACCAAGTATGACTCACTAGTATACTGTATACTTGTATAGTGACAAAGTATTTTATGAAGAATAGTTTATTACTATACATAGATATACATTGCTTAAGTATAGATACCAATTAACTTTATTCAAGTCTTCTGAATGTAAGTATATATATATATTTGTGCAATGCAAATTATAGAGTATTTCATCAAGGATTCTTAAGATATCATTGATTTCCCCTTGATTAGATGACTCTATGTTTTCCCTCAGCTTTATTTGTCTTCATCGGGAAAGAACTTACTTGAAGATGAGGGTGTCTATTCACCTCATCTGATCCTCCTAGTCTGCTGCAATTGTATCAGCTGAGGTCTTCAGCTGATCTCTGCTCTTCATGTGCTTGGATCCAGGAGTCCTAAGCCGTAGCATAAGGTCTTGAATCTTTCTTCAGCTAGGGGCTTAGTCAAGATGTCTGCTCTTTGGATATCTGTGTGAATTTTCTCCATCTTGATGTCCTTCTTTTCAAGGTGGTCTCTTATGAAATGGTGTCGAATGTCGACATGCTTGCACCTTGTGTGGAGGACTGGATTTTGAGTGATGGCAATGGCGCTGCTGCTATCACAATAGATATGGACTTCTCTTGCTTCTACATTGTAATCCTTGAGTTGTTGAACTAGCCAGAGCAGCTGACTACAACAACTTCCAGCTGCCATATATTCTGCTTCAGTGGTGGAGGTTGCAACTGAGGTTTGCTTCTTTGAGAACCATGAAATCAGCTTGTTGCCTAGGAATTGACAGGTTCCAGATGTGGATTTCCTATCAATTCTACATCCTCCATAGTCTGAGTCAGAATAACCACTCAATTCTAGATTGTCATCAGCAGGGTACCATAGTCCTAGATTGACTGTTCCTTTTAGGTACTTGAGAATTTTCCTTGCTGTTTCTAGATGACTTTGCTTTGGGTTTGCTTGAAACCTAGCACATACTCCTACAGCAAATGTTATGTCTGGTCTGCTGGCTATAAGGTATAGTAGAGATCCAATTAGTGCTCTATATTCAGCTTGATCAACTGCCTTTCCAGACTCATCTGGTTCCATTTTGAATGATGTCATCATTGGAATTCTTGCAGTCTAGAGCTTTGAATCTTTCCAATAGGCTCTTGGTATACTTGGACTGGTTGATGAAGATCCCTTCTGGACTCTGCTTGACTTGAAGTCCTAGGAAGTAATTCATCTCACCCATCATGCTCATTTCAAACTTTCCTTGCATAAGTTCAGAGAACTTCTTGCACATGTCTTGATTGGGTGATCCAAATATAATGTCATCTAAATATATTTGTACAATTAGAATGTCTTCTCCTTCTTGTATTCTGAAAAGTGTTCTATCCACTTTGCCTTTTGTGTATCCATTGTCAAGTAGAAATTGTGACAATGTGTCATACCAAGCTCGAGGGGCTTGTTTTAGACCATAGAGAGCCTTCTTCAGACGATATACTTGATCTCCTTTTTCAAACCCTGGAGGCTGCTCTACATACACTTCTTCTACCAAAATACCATTTAGAAAAGCACTCTTGACATCCATTTGGTATACTTTGAAGCCCATATATGATGCATAAGCTAGAAACAGTCGAATGGCTTCTAATCTGGCTACTGGAGCAAACGTTTCATCATAATCAATCCCTTCAGATTGTGAATATCCTTTTGCAACTAGCCTTACTTTATTTCTAGTTATCACATCATTTTCATCCTTCTTGTTCTTGAATACCCACTTTGTTCCTACTACATTGTGGTTTTCAGGACGATCTACCAATTCCCAGACTTCATTTCTTTCGAATTGGTTTAGTTCTTCTTGCATAGCAGTGATCCAATTGCTATCTGTTATTGCTTCTTCTATATCAGCTGGTTCAATGTTGGACAGGAAAGCACACCAGCAGAACATAGATGATTGGGGGTTCTGATTCAGTTGTCTTCTGGTCTTGACACCTGAATCTGCTCCTCCTAAGATGAGGTTTGATGGATGATTGTTTCTCCATGTATGCCTCACAGGTGTGTCTGCATTAGATGAGCTTGGATTCTCATCTGTTCTTGTGCCATCAGGAGGGTTGACTTGATTAGGTCGATCATCCTCTGTATCTTGTGTGTCAAAGAGATCATTCCCCCTTGCATTTGGGATTGGTGCATCTTGATTCTGGTCATCTTGTCCTGCTTGAGTTTGAGATCTAGTGACAGGTCTATGAGGCTTATCCTCCTCTGGTTCTTCAGGGAAAGGTTCATTGACTTCAATGAACTCATCTGGTCTGGACTTGATCACTAGCTGTCTCATCTGTTCTGCAGCTGAGTTTGTTTCTACTGCACTCTTTTCACAAGATTCATAAAAAACAACATGAGGTGTTTCTTCCACAAGAAGGGTTCGTTTGTTGAGTACTCTAAATGCTTTGCTAGTAGAGGAATATCCTAAGAATATCCCTTCATCTGCTTTGGCATCAAAAGCATTCAACTTACTTTTCCCATTGTTGTGAATGAAACACTTACAACCTGTTGGGATATAAATTCACCCTAAGCCCCACTTGATGTTAGAATAGTTTTGATGGCCAAAACACTTAGAGTTTATAAATGTAATAGGATCAGCTGACTTGTATAGAACATCTTAGACTAGTCTTGTGTGATCAACTGTATTGATATCAGCTGATCAGCACAGTCCTGGCTTACATGCCTATCCTCAAGATGAGAAGAGTAGAAGACATGAAGACTAGAAGATCCTTGAAGACCAGATAAGTTAAGGTGCTTGTATACCTACTTATCTGATGGAGTCCCATATTGAAGATGGCCTAAAGAAGTACAAAGAATTTCCAGATCAGAAGAGTGTTACTCTACTGATATCAGAAGACAGAAGACCTAAGGCCAGAAGAGTAGTCAGAAGACTAGAAGTACAGATTAGAAGACTATGTGCTCTTCCAGGACTCGGTTGATTCCTAAGTCATCTTGCAATTCAAACGAAGACCTACCTTATTTAGAAGATTGACATGATCCCAGGATTGAAGCAATCAAGCGGCTGGAATCAAGGAATCAAGCTATTATGGAAAGATTGCTCAAACGGCTAGTCAACTCCAACGGCTAGTTGCAACCAATCTCCATTATAAATACAAGAGGATGAGAAATCACAAACAAGAAGTCACAAGAGAGAATTCAACGAGCCAAGCAAGCAATCAAAGCTAAAGCCATACTATTCTAAGAATTCTCAAAAGAGCCAGAAACCATTAGATTATCTATAGCTCTTAAGTGATTTCTATCCAACCCCTAAGAACCTGAAACCTGTTCATATTGTATATCAATTGTTTTAGGCATAGTGGTTAAGCAAATTATAAGCTTGAACCATTAGTTGGATACACCTCAAAAACCCCAAACCCTCACCGAAAGGTTAAAGTTTTTGAACCCCTTAAAGTGCAAGTGCTTACAATCACTTGTGGAGACCGTAGCTGTTAGGACGGCTCAGATCTCAAAGTCCTAACCTTGGGACTATAAAGGTCAAGACCCTTGTAATTTGTGGTAAATTAAAGGGATTAAACATCACGTGTGGACGTGAGAGTGGACGTAGGAACGTATATCCGAACCACTATAAATCTGGTGTCATTTACTTTCTGCACTTTACATTTCTGTCTTTACATACATTATTATATAGTGCATACTGTGATTTCAACATTCTTCAAAACAAGGCCATAACTTTCAAACTAGCATCAGCTGAGTATTTTCATTAAGCAAAACAAGTTGAACACTTTCATAAGAATTACAAGAACGAGTCTAAACCAGGGCCACCATAATTCCGCATATAACCTCCTTAGTCAGATCACTATAGTCATCTGGACCAGCAGACTTGCAGTCCAGTTGACATAGCAATCAGAAGAGGTTCTCAACTCTGTTTGAAAAAGTTTTAAAGTCTATTCACCCCTCCCCTCTAGACTTTAATCCCATTCACTACTCGTTCAGGGACCAACAAGTGGTATCAGAGCAGTGGTTCTAACGGACTACTGTCTCTAGATTATCAGAAGACTTGAGGGAGTCTTTCTGTAGTCCTCTTGAACAGATCTTTTTGGAAAACTTGTTTTTGAAAACTCATACAGCATGAGTGTTAATATGCGAAAGTTGCCTAAGTTTTCAGTAGAGGATTATGATTACTGGAAGATCAGGATGAGGAAGAATCTCACATCAGTCCACTACAAGATGTGGTCAGTAATCACAGAAGGCCCAATCACCATCATGACAGTCAACACTGCAAATGGTGATCCAGAAGTCCCAGTTGGAGAACTGGTTCCCAAGCCCATGAAGGATCTCACACCAGAAGAGATGAAGCAATCAAATCTTGATAGCATTGCTCAAGATTACATAATGCAAACTCTTCCAAATGAGTACATTGCAAAGGTAATCCACTGTGAGTCAGCCAGAGAGATGTGGGAGGCATTGGCACTTTTCTGTGAAGGAACTGAGCTGATCAAGGAATCCAAGTTCTCAACAGCAGTCAAGAAGTTCGAAAACTTCAAGATGCAACCAGAAGAGTCTATTGATCAGCTAGACAATAGATTTACCAAGATCATCAATGAGATAGAATCTCTGGGCAAGAAATATACAAATAGAGAGAAAAATCTAAAGATCTTAGACTCTCTAACCAAGAAATGGAGACTCAAGAAGACCATCATCAAGGATACTCAAGATATCAAGAAGTGGTCTGCTCAAACTCTATTTCAGAACCTAAAAGCTCATGAATATGATCTGGAAAGAGAAGAAAACTCAGGAAGTGATGAGCCAACTGCAACCCCATCTACCTCCAAGACTGTAGCCTTCAAGGCAGCCAATACAAAAACTACAAGTACCTCATCTGGCAAGACCTCTCTGAAAACAGAAGACTGTGAAGGATCAGACATGAGTCTGAAGGAACAAATGGCTCTTATGATCAAGAGATTCGAAAGGATGAACACTCTCAACAGCAAATATAGAAAATTCTATAGAAACTACAAAGATAGAAGAGCAAGTTCACCCTCCAGCGGTTCCAGAGAAAGAACAACAGAAAGACATCCTAGAAAGGATGTGGAGTCATCTGACAGCCGAGGATCTAGAAGAAGAGATGCCACTCCTCCAAGGAAAGGCAACTCAAATCAGAAATCTGGATCATGCTTTAATTGTCGCAAACCAGGACACTATGTCTATGAATGTCCTGAGCTGGATTTGGATGACAAAGAAGAAAGAAGAAAGAAGGCCAAGGAGAAATTCAGACAAGAAAGCTATGGTGACTGAAGAATCTGAATATCAAAGTGATGAACTCCCTACATCACCAGACTGTCAAATCTTCTCAGATGATTCAGATGACCTAGCTATGATGGCCATAGGTGAAAATGAGGTAAACTCCTATACTACTACTTTCCATTCACCTATTTTTTCACAATCTGATGAGATAAACTCATCTGAAGGCGAATCAGAAGACACCTATTATCAATCTTTAAGAAAGGTAAAAGGTGATCTGGATATTGCCACTAGAGCTTTTATAGAAGTGGAAGAGGAGAACAAGGGTCTAAGTAAAGAAATTACTAAGTTGAAAAAGACTAAGTTTGATAACACCCCTGAGTTGGTCACAATGAATGAAAGATTGACCAGAGAAGTGGAGCTTCTTAAGGAAGAAAATACCACAATAACTCAGTTGTATGAGGGGATGTTACAAACTCAAGCTTTAGAAACTAAGGAACTTCGTTCACTACAATCAAAGTTCGATGACCTCTTCCAAGCACACAAGCTCTTAGAAAAGGAGAAGGAATGCCTAAATCAAAAGATATCAGAGTTCAATAAAGCTTCTACTACTATTGAAAGTATCTCTGAGTATTATAGATCAAATGGCAATAAGATGGGTTTTGGCTATGAACTTAATCCATCTACATCCTCTCCAGCTGGGGGTAGTACACCTAACAAGTGCACTACTCAGACACATGAAAAGGGTGAGTGTTCTAAACACAATGAACCTAATATGAACCAAAAGGCATCTGTACCAGCTAAGGCTAACTATCCCAAAACCAAAAACGGTAAAGGACAAGCTAACCCCAAGCCTGTACAGAGGAACAACAAACAGCCTAGACCATCTCGTTTGCGACAGTCTCAGCTGTATGCTGCTCCAGCCAAGAAGAAGAGGTCTTCTTCAAACAAATCTGTTCTCTTTGCACCCCCTATCTCTTATGATATTGTGAGAACAGAAGAGTATGGTCCATATAATCGTGTGCATCGACCAGCTAATGCACCCAGGCCGAATGTAACTAGTCAAAAGATCATGTATGTACACTCCTATAAAGGGAAACCATTTGACTATTACTTAGCTGACACTAAGAACAAATCAGATCAGTCCAAGGTGCTGACTGGTAAGATTTGGTTCTGTGATGCCCGAGGGAAACAACTCAAGTGTTCAAGGTTGTTCAAACGACCAATGTATATGTGCGTTCCCAAGGGTAGTACTAACACCCAAGGACCCAAAACAAAATGGGTACCTAAGACTTAACTTTTCTTGCAGGAAAGGAGGGACCTATACAGAAGAGGAGGTCTAGCAGGAGAAACTTGGTACATAGATAGTGGATGCTCAACTCACATGACAGGAACCAAAGCCCTGCTGACCAACTACATAGAGAAGAAAGGTCCAAAAGTCTTCTTTGGTGATAACGCGCATGGTAACACAAAAGGATATGGCACCCTTAAAAATGGTGACATTGAGGTACATGATGTATCATATGTAGAAGGTCTTAAGTTTAATTTATTATCTGTTTCTCATTTTTGTGACACTGGTTACTCAGTCAAATTCTCTAAAGATGAGTGTCTCATAAGTGATAAAAGAACAAAACAAAACCTTCTAACAGGATCTAGAAAGGGAAGTATGTATCTTGCAAATTGGAACAGCTGTCCTAAGGATACATGTCTGCTTGTGAAGAGCCCTAAAGATGTCAGCTGGCTATGGCACAAACGTCTTAGTCATCTGAACTTTAAGACTATGAACAAGTTAGCAAGGGAATCCTTAGTTGATGGTCTGCCTAATGAACTCTACTGTAAAGATCAGGTATGTGATGCATGTCAACAAGGAAAGCAAACAAAGGTCTCCTTCAAGACCAAGAAGACAGCATCAACCAGCAGAGTTCTTGAAATGCTTCACATGGATCTCTTTGGACCAATCACTCCAACCACTCTAACAGGGAGGAAGTACACTCTTATTGTTGTAGATGATTATTCCAAGTTTACTTGGGTTATCTTCTTATACAAGAAGAGTGAAACACAGCAGAAGCTTCCTGAACTATTGAAGAGGATCCAAGTAGAGAAAGGAGAACCAATTGTGAAAATTAGAAGTGACAAAGGCACTGAATTCATTAACTCTTATATTATTGCCTATTGTACCTCTAATGGTATTCAGCATGAGACAAGTGCAGCAAGAACACCACAGCAGAATGGTGTAGCTGAAAGAAGAGTCAGAACACTCAAGGAAGCTGCCAGAACACTCCTTGCTGAATTCTCCACTCCTAAGAAGCTATGGGCCGAAGCCATCAACACAGCTTGTCACACTCAAAACAGGTCAGGTATTCACAAAATTCATGAGAAAACCCCATATGAACTATGGAAAGGAAGAAAACCTAGAGTATCTTACTTTCATATATTTGGTTGTAAGTGTTTCATTCACAACAATGGGAAGAGTAAGTTGAATGCTTTTGATGCCAAAGCAGATGAGGGGATATTCTTAGGATACTCCTCTACTAGCAAAGCATTTAGAGTACTCAACAAACGAACCCTTCTTGTGGAAGAAACACCTCATGTTGTTTTTGATGAATCTTGTGAAAAGAATGCAGTAGAAACAAACTCAGCTGCAGGTCAGATGAGACATCTAGTAATCAAGCCCAAACCAGATGAGTTCATTGAAGTAAATGAACCTTTTCCTGAAGAACCAGAGGAAGATAAGCCTCATAAACCTATCACTAGATCTCAAAATCAAGCAGGACAAGCTGACTAGAATCAAGATGCACCAATCCCAAATGCCAGGGGGAATAATCTCTTTGACACACAAGATACAGATGATGATCGACCTAATCAAGCCAACCCTCCTGATGGCACTAGATCAGATGAGAATCCAAGCTCATCCAATGCAGATACTCATGTGAGGCATACATGGAGAAACAACCATCCATCAAACCTCATCTTAGGAGGAGCTGACTCAGGTGTCAAGACCAGAAGACAACTGAATCAGAACTCACAATCATCTATGTTCTGCTGGTGTGCTTTCCTATCCAACATTGAACCAGCTGACATAGAAGAAGCAATGATAGATAGCAATTGGATCACTGCTATGCAAGAAGAACTAAACCAATTCGAAAGAAATGAAGTCTGGGAATTGGTAGATCGTCCTGAAAACCACAATGTAGTAGGAACAAAGTGGGTATTCAAGAACAAGAAGGAAGAAAATGATGTGATAACTAGAAATAAGGCAAGGCTAGTTGCAAAAGGATATTCACAATCTGAAGGGATTGACTATGATGAAACTTTTGCTCCAGTAGCCAGATTAGAAGCCATTCGACTGTTTCTAGCTTATGCATCATATATGGGCTTCAAGGTATATCAAATGGATGTCAAGAGTGCTTTTCTAAATGGTATTCTGGTAGAAGAAGTATATGTAGAGCAGCCTCCAAGATTTGAAAAAGGCGATCAAGTATATCGACTGAAGAAGGCTCTCTATGGTCTAAAACAAGCCCCTAGAGCTTGGTATGACACATTGTCACAATTCCTACTTGACAATGGATATACAAAAGGCAAAGTGGATAGAACTCTTTTCAGAATACAAGAAGGAGAAGACATCCTAATGGTGCAAATATATGTAGATGATATTATATTTGGATCACCCAATCAAGAGATGTGCAAGAAGTTCTCTGAACTTATGCAAGGAAAGTTTGAAATGAGCATGATGGGTGAGATGAATTATTTCCTAGGACTTCAAGTCAAGCAGAGTTCACAAGGGATTTTCATCAACCAATCCAAGTATACCAAGAGCCTATTAGAAAGATTCAAAGCTCTACAAAGCAAGACTGCAAGGATTCCAATGATGACATCTTTCAAAATGGAACCAAATGAGTCTGGAAAGGCAGTTGATCAAGCCGAATATAGAGCACTGATTGGATCTCTACTATACCTTACAGCTAGTAGACCAGACATAACATTTGCTGTAGGAGTATGTGCTAGGTTTCAAGCAAACCCAAAGCAAAGTCATCTAGAAGCAGCAAGGAAGATTCTCAAGTATCTAAAAGGAACAGTCAACCTAGGACTATGGTACCCTGCTGATGACAATCTAGAATTGAGTGGCTATTCTGACTCAGACTATGGAGGATGTAGAATTGATAGGAAATCCACATCTGGAACCTGTCAATTTCTAGGCAACAAGTTGATATCATGGTTCTCTAAGAAGCAAACCTCAGTTGCAACTTCCACCACTGAAGCAAAATATATGGCAGCTGGAAGTTGTTGTAGTCAGCTGCTCTGGCTAGTTCAACAACTCAAGGATTACAATGTAGAGGCAAGAGAAGTCCCTATCTATTGTGATAGCAGCAGTGCCATTGCCATCACTCAAAATCCAGTCCTCCACACAAGGTGCAAGCATGTCGACATTCGACACCACTTCATAAGAGACCACCTTGAAAAGAAGGACATCAAGATGGAGAAAATTCACACAGATATCGAAAAAGCAGACATCTTGACTAAGCCCCTAGCTGAAGAAAGATTCAAGACCCTATGCTACAGCTTAGGACTCCTGGATCCAAGCACATGAAGAGAAGAGATCAGCTGAAAACCTCAGCTGATACAATTGCAGAAGACTAGGAGGATCAGATGAGGTGAATAGACACCCTCATCTTCAGGTAAGTTCTTTCCCGATGAAGACAAATAAAGCTAAGGGAAAACTTAGAGTCATCTAATAAAGGGGGAATCAATGATACCTTAAGAATCCTTGATGAAATACTCTAAAATCTGCATTGCATATCATATATATATATATACAACAGACTTGAACAAAGTTATTTGATTTCTTTACTCTAAGCAATGTATAATAATAAACTATTTTACATAAAATACTTTATTCATATACATATATACAATATACTATTGAGTTATACTTGGTTGGATTAATACACCATCCTCACCGACTCAACAGTATGCATGCACTGTACCAATTTCAAATAACTCTTGCTCAAAAATTTATAATTTCTGCATTCCATAAGATAAAGTCTGAATATCTTTAAATGTGAACCCTTAGATCAAGAATCTCACTGTTGATCTTAAGAAGTAACTTTTCAAAAATTCAGACCTATCAACTCTATAGTTTTGTCATCTTTCACTCCACTACCTCATTTCTACCCCTATAAAAGGAGGAAGTTATGAGAACACCTAAGAACACAAATCACTAACTATTATTTTCTGTTTCAGGAATGGAGACAATCGAAAGAAGAGATGGAATGGAGATCATCCTTCAACCAAGGTCTTGGGTGAAGGAGATGAAGCTTTGTCCAGAAGATGAAGATGATGCAGATCAACACACTTGGCTTACTCAACATGAGTTTGCCTATGAAAACTAGAGGAAAGAGAGACGTCCTTATTGAAAACTAGAGGAAAGAGAGATGGAGAAGACAAAGTAGCAAGCAAGCAGAGCTTCTTCTCCAGGGGGAAGTTCTACATGGAGAGCTTGTTACCAAAAGCTATTGTGTCTAAACAGAACATGAAGGCTAAGTCCATGGCCCTCTCTTCAGACTCCATTGAAGCCTCTTCCAATCTTCCTTCTCCTTCAAGAGAAGCGAAGAAATTCAAAAAGGACACATTTGATGCTACAACCCATCTGATGATGAGGAGCATCAGATGGTAAGGGCAACCTGAACCAGTGGGATATCATCCAGGCTGATCATCTACATATTGATTTGATGGTCCTACTTGATTTAGATAGAGCTGGAAGATCCATCAAACCAGGTTGGATCACCACTCACAATAAAGCTGGAAGATCCATCATCCAGGTTGGATCATCACAGCAACAACGAAGGATCCATCAAGCCAGGTTGGACCTTCAAAGCACATAAGATTTACTCAGCAAATCTCAATCCTCCACTCAGCTGATCAGAAGACCAACTCAGCTGACCAGAAGACTTTCAAGGAAAATCAGCAGACCTCTTGAAGAAATCAGAAGACCTCACTATGCTGACCAGATCACTTGATTTTAGAGTTTAATTACTATCTTTGATCATATAATTCATTCTAGATTTATTCCTGAATGTAATTAAACAAATTGGCCTATATAAGGAATGCAATTCACTTATAAAAAATGGCCTTGATGATCAATTCTTGCCACAAAATTAGTCACAATGGCTATTTTTGGTAATGATGTCATTAATACTCAATTACCAAATTGCTAGCAAATCAACTGTTGCCACATGGCAAATTCAGCCGGCAAATTTAAAGAAAGGCCCGAAATCAAAGAAGGAAAATCTTGGGCTCTACTCCACAATTAAACCCAAATCTGACCGTTAGATCAAGAATTGTTGGAGTATATATACACACCCTTAAACCTCTTCCAAACCCTTTCGCTCACATTACTCAATTGCTCTCAATACTCTCTCGTTCTGCAAATTTCTTTCAAGCTCTCAAAACCTAAAACAAGGAGATCCTTCTTCGCTGCATCAACCTCAACCTGCGAGATTTTCTGGAAGCAGCACCCACCAATGTTTACGAACAAGATGTGCTGGCTTTCTATGTAAACGCTGTGATGAAGGGATCTTATGTCGAAAGTGTCATGGGTGGACACAAGGTCAAGGTAACAAGGGAAATTCTTCAGGAATTGTTTGGCTTGTCAAGGGGGAATGTGAATATCTCCACCTACATCATGGGTAGAGAAAAAGAGTACATGGAGATGTTTACTAATGGAAGAATAAAGGCTATTGATGCCACTGGGCTCAAGAAATCCCAACTTGAACCTAAGTTCCAAACTCCGATGGATATAGCAGGCAAGATGCTGCTTGGTAACACCTTCAGCCATGATGCTGTTACCACTCTGAAAGTTCGAGTTATGGCTGCAATCTGGGATCAGATTGATGGAGATTGGCAAGGACTATTTCTGGATAGAATTGCTCTTGAGGCCAAGAAGGTGACCTTGGACTTACAGTCAAGAGAATGGAAGGTGACATCAACAGTCAGCTTTGTCAACAAGCTGAGTATCATCCTTCCAGAAATACTCCCCAGAAAGTACAAGATGGGACCTCATAAGACCTTTCACATCTCCAAATATTACTTAAGGAAGGAAGCTCTTGCTGAGGCAGCAAGGTTGAAAGAAGAGAGGAGGAAGTTGTTAGCTGAAGCATCTTCCAAAGACGTTGTTGAAGAGGCAGAAGAGTCTGCTCATGACTCTGCTGCTGAAGAAGAAGAGGAGCCATCCAAAGAAGAGGCTCAAAAGAAGGCTGCTGAGGATGATGATGATGACAATCAGACCTTAGCACAAAGAAGATATCTGATCAGATCAGGGCTCATCTCCCCATCTGACTCAGATGCCACTCCCACTGCCTCTCCTTTGAAAAAGGCAGGTACTTCTAATCCCCCTCTCACTTTCACACCTTCTAAGCTATCAAAGGGTCAGAAGAGAAAGAAGAACACTTCTTCTTTCACAAAGAAAACCAAGAAATCCAGGCTCCCTACTCCAATGAGCATAGCCCCTATTTCATCCTTCAACCCTTCTGATGAGTCCAACCCATCTGAGCCTCTAAACACTGATATCCAAATCCCTGCTGATACTCACACAGCAGAGGAACAAACTCAGCCACAACTACCAATTGAACCCCAATTGCCTAACCCTGCTGATGTTCAACCAGCAGACAACCAAACTCAGACCACCTCCACACCCCCTACTGATGATCAAACTCAGATTATATCCACAATCCTTGCTGATATTCAAACAGCAGATATCCAAGATCATCAAGCTCAAACATCTACTGATCTTCAAGTAGAAACTGAACCAGACCAGTAGACCCAAAACCCTGCTGAGGAACAAATCACTGAAGATCAATCTCAACTTCCTACCCAACAAGAAGAAATCACTTCCCAAATCCCTATTGATACTCACACAGCAGAGGAAAATGCCCCAGCTACCCAAACTCCTACCATCACTGTCCCTTCTGCTCCAGTTGACATGGCACCAGAAGACCTGGTTCAAGATGGCCCTTCTCAATCTCAGTTCAGATTAGTGCACTACCCCATGTGCCAAACAGAGAAGATAATGAGGATGAAGATAGCCAACCTGCTCAAGTCCACTACCCCTGGAGTTGATGAGAATTCAATCCAGTTTGAACAAGTGCTTAGGGTATGCACTTGGATTGAGCTCAGAAGAGATGATGTAGATGACCTTCTTGAGGTCATGGAAGGAATGGGAGGAAAGGAAAACTTCCTCGACTGGGAGATGGAGCAAAAGGAAGTTGCTCAAGTTCGATCCTTTGCTCAGCTGCTATCAGATGAGGCACTGACTGCAGTTTGCTACCGGATTTTAGGAATTCCCACTGCTGATGTCTCTATCCCAAAAGGCTCATCGGATCAGCAGACAGCTGAACAAGCAAAGTTGAAGGTATCAGCTGCACCAGCCTTGGTGGAAGACTCAGCTGCACCTGCAGAAGACTCAGCTGCAACAGTTGACAAAGAAAAGATTGACAGAGAAGTAGTCAGAGTACCAGCTCACTTCAGACATTCGGACAATCTGACTCACTTCATTGACGATCAAGAGGATGCAGGCAGACGAATCATGACCCATCTGACTAAGGCCACTACCTGCTACCTCAATGAGGAGTACCTATCAGCCGAAGAAAGAGGCAAAGCATTAATTGTTCATCCAAAGCCTCAAGGTACACCCTCTACTTCTACCCCATCTGTTGACCATACAGCAGACATCTGTTCCCAGGTCAAAGCTGCAATAGACTTGCACTTTGAGAAAGGTTTAGGCCTGCAGCTAGGAACATATGTTGAGAAAGCTGCAAGGGAACAGAAGACTCGTCTTCATGACCAGATTCTTGACGTTGAAGACAAGTTTGGTGAAGCACTTCATCAGCAGATAGGAGAATACTTGAGTACCTATCAGAAGTTGTCAGCTGACATCTCCAAAAGGTTTGCTGATCTTTACACTGATGAGATGCACCGCATGGAGACCACCTACACGTCCAGAATTGAAGAAGCTGAAGCAAGAGCCAAAGAAGGTCAAGCCCTTCTTATGGCAGCTGCAGAGGAGAATGAGAAATTGCAGACTCAGCTGAAGGAGACAGCAGCCAAGTTGGAAGCTCTTACAACTAGATTTGAAGTTACCTCCTCCTCCATTTCACATGCTGAGGTTCTAGAGCACAGCATAACCCATCTGACCCAATTTGCCAAGGTCAATGCCATGGCACTGAAACAAACTCTGAAAGTGGAAATCATGAATTCCATGAAGCCTTTTGCGACTGCACTTGCTGAAGCCAAAAAGGGGGAAGATGTGTTGATAAAGGCTCTAGAGAAGTCTACTGCCCAGCAAGCTGAACTGGTAGTAGCACAAGATGACTTGACTGAAACCTTGGGTGGTTTAAAGAGCAAAATCAAGAACAGGCAAGGCAAAGGCAAAGAAATTGCTCTAGAAGATACTCAAGCACCCACTCAAGCTCCTGCCAAGAGTCTACAGATCACTGCTCCTGTAGAACAAGTTCCTGAAAAGAGAATGACAAGGAAAAGAAAGGCAGATGAGCAAGCTCAGTCAGCTCAGACCAGCAAGAAATCAGCTCCAGCAGAGCCTACTGCAGAAGAGAAAGAGGCTCTAGAGTTGAAGAAAAAGAAATTGCTTGAAGCTCAAGAGCTTAAGCAAAAGAAGCTGAATGATGCGAAGGCAGTCAAAGCCAAATTTGAAAGAAGAATTGCCAAACTCAGGAAAGCAATGAAGGACAAAGCAAAAGAAGACAATGTCCTGATGTTTGATAGCAACTATGTGGATTATTTAGCCCTTCAAGACGAGCTACCAAGATGGTATCCCCTGAAGAAGAAGTGGCAAATTCAACACCACATAGTAAGGAAATTTGGCCCTCTCCCTTCTTATGAAGAAGAATTTCTTCAATTCTCACAGTTCATGAACATTGAAGATCCAGAGTTCTGGGAAGAAATTGTCAAGACAGCCAAAGGACTTGACAACTGCAGAATCTTAACTCCTGAAGAACCCAAATGGGATGCACCCCTTCTGGATTCAGGAAGAGTCAACATGATTGAAATCAAAAAGATTCTGTACAAAATCTATGAAGAGGAGAATGTTACAGATGTGCAACACATGGAAGAAGTTCGAGCTCGTCTGTACCTTGTCTACCGCATTTGAAGATCAGAAGACCAGATGAAGACCACTTTAGAAGTATAAAGAAACTATTGCTTGTAATCTGTAAAAGCCTTATATATATTCAAGTTCTAGTTCTTTTTGCTTACAAGACAAATTCTCATTGTCTTCATCAGATACTTCAGTCTTAGCATGTTATAAACTCTTATCTTATTTCATTAAGAGCATTTATCAAGTATAGTTTTGGCTTCATCAAAAAGGGGGAAATTGTTGGGATATAAATTCACCCTAAGCCCCACTTGATGTTAGAATAGTTTTGATGGCCAAAACACTTAGAGTTTATAAATATAATAGGATCAGCTGACTTGTATAGAACAGCTTAGACTAGTCTTGTGTGATCAACTGTATTGATATCAGCTGATCAGCACAGTCCTGGCTTACATGCCTATCCTCAAGATGAGAAGAGTAGAAGACATGAAGACTAGAAGATCCTTGAAGACCAGATAAGTTAAGGTGCTTGTATACCTACTTATCTGATGGAGTCCCAGATTGAAGATGGCCTAAAGCAGTACAAAGAATTTCCAGATCAGAAGAGTGTTACTCTACTGATATTAGAACACAGAAGACCTAAGGCCAGAAGAGTAGTCAGAAGACTAGAAGTACAGATCAGAAGACTATGTGCTCTTCCAGGACTCGGCTGATTCCTAAGTCATCTTGCAATTCAAACGAAGACCTACCTTATTTAGAAGATTGACATGATCCCAGGATTAAAGCAATCAAGCGGCTGGAATCAAGGAATCAAGCTATTATGGAAAGATTGCTCAAACGGCTAGTCAACTCCAACGGCTAGTTGCAACCAATCTCCATTATAAATACAAGAGGATGAGAAATCACAAACAAGAAGTCACAAGAGAGAATTAAACGAGCCAAACAAGCAATCAAAGCTAAAGCCATACTATTCTAAGAATTCTCAAAAGAGCCAGAAACCATTAGATTATCTATAGCTCTTAAGTGATTTCTATCCAACCCCTAAGAACCTGAAACTTGTTCATATTGTATATCCATTGTTTTATGCATAGTGGTTTAGCAAATTATAAGCTTGAACCATTAGTTGGATACACCTCAAAAACCCCAAACCCTCACCGAAAGGTTAAAGTTTTTTAACCCCTTAAAGTGCAAGTGCTAACAATCACTTGTGGAGACCGTAGCTGTTAGGACGGCTCAGATCTCAAAGTCCTAACCTTGGGACTATAAAGGTCAAGACCCTTGTAATTTGTGGTAAATTAAAGGGATTAAACATCACGTGTGGACGTGAGAGTGGACGTAGGAACATATATCCGAACCACTATAAATCCGGTGATAACTAGAAATAAGGCAAGGCTAGTTGCAAAAGGATATTCACAATCTGAAGGGATTGACTATGATGAAACTTTTGCTCCAGTAGCCAGATTAGAAGCCATTCGACTGTTTCTAGCTTATGCATCATATATGGGCTTCAAGGTATATCAAATGGATGTCAAGAGTGCTTTTCTAAATGGTATTCTGGTAGAAGAAGTATATGTATAGCAGCCTCCAGGATTTGAAAAAGGCGATCAAGTATATTGACTGAAGAAGGCTCTCTATGGTCTAAAACAAGCCCTTAGAGCTTGGTATGACACATTGTCACAATTCTTACTTGACAATGGATATACAAAAGGCAAAGTGGATAGAACTCTTTTCAGAATACAAGAAGGAGAAGACATCCTAATGGTGCAAATATATGTAGATGATATTATATTTGGATCACCCAATCAAGAGATGTGCAAGAAGTTCTCTGAACTTATGCAAGGAAAGTTTGAAATGAGCATGATGGGTGAGATGAATTATTTCCTAGGACTTCAAGTCAAGCAGAGTTCAGAAGGGATTTTCATCAACCAATCCAAGTATACCAAGAGCATATTAGAAAGATTCAAAGCTCTACAAAGCAAGACTGCAAGGATTCCAATGATGACATCTTTCAAAATGGAACCAGATGAGTCTGGAAAGGCAGTTGATCAAGCTGAATATAGAGCACTGATTGGATCTCTACTATACCTTACAGCTAGCAGACCAGACATAACATTTGCTGTAGGAGTATGTGCTAGGTTTCAAGCAAACCCAAAGCAAAGTCATCTAGAAGCAGCAAGGAAGATTCTCAAGTACCTAAAAGGAACAGTCAACCTAGGACTATGGTACCCTGCTGATGACAATCTAGAATTGAGTGGCTATTCTGACTCAGACTATGGAGGATGTAGAATTGATAGGAAATCCACATCTGGAACCTGTCAATTTCTAGGCAACAAGCTGATATCATGGTTCTCTAAGAAGCGAACCTCAGTTGCAACCTCCACCACTGAAGCAGAATATATGGCAGCTGGTAGTTGTTGTAGTCAGCTGCTCTGGCTAGTTCAACAACTCAAGGATTACAATGTAGAGGCAAGAGAAGTCCCTATTTATTGTGATAGCAGTAGTGCCATTGCCATCACTCAAAATCCAGTCCTCCACACAAGGTGCAAGCATGTCGACATTCGACACCACTTCATAAGAGACCACCTTGAAAAGATGGACATCAAGATGGAGAAAATTCACACAGATATCCAAAGAGCAGACATCTTGACTAAGCCCCTAGCTGAAGAAAGGTTCAAGACCCTATTTTACAGCTTAGGGCTCCTGGACCCAAGCACATGAAGAAGGAAAGATCAGCTAAAAACCTCAGCTGATCCAAGTGCAGCAGACTAGGAGGATCAGATGAGGTGAATAGACACCCTCATCTTCAGGTAAGTTCTTTCTCAATGAAGACAAATAAAGCTGAGGGAAAACTTAGAGTCATCTAATCAAGGGGGAATCAATGATACCTTAAGAATCCTTGATGAAATACTCTAAAATCTGCATTGCATATCATATATATATATATATACAGCAGGCTTGAACAAAGTTATTTGATTTCTTTACTCTAAGCAATGTATACTATGTATAATAATAAACTATTCTTCATAAAATACTTTATTTATATACATACATACAGTATACTATTGAGTTATACTTGGTTGGATTAATACACCATCCTCACCGACTCAACAGTATGCATGCACTGTACGGATTTCAAATAACTCTTGCTCAAAAATTTATAATTTCTGCATTCCATAAGATAAAGTCTGAATATCTTTAAATGTGAACCCTTAGATCAAGAATCTCACTGTTGATCTAAAGAAGTAACTTTTCAGAAATTCAGACCTATCAACTCTATAGTTTTGTCATCTTTCACTCCACTACCTCATTTATACCCCTATAAAAGGAGGAAGTTATGAGAACACCTGAGAACACAAATCACTAACTATTTTTTTCTGTTTCAGGAATGGAGACAATCGAAAGAAGAGATGGAATGGAGATCATCCTTCAACCAAGGTCTTGGGTGAAGGAGATGAAGCTCTGTCCAGAAGATGAAGATGATGCAGATCAGCACACTTGGCTTACTCAACTTGAGTTTACCTATGAAAACTAGAGGAAAGAGAGACGTCCTTATTGAAAACTAGAGGAAAGAGAGATGGAGAAGACAAAGTAGCAAGCAAGCAGAGCTTCTTCTCTAGGGGGAAGTTCTACATGGAGAGCTTGTTACCAAAAGCTATTGTGTCTAAACAGAACATGAAGGCTAAGTCCATGGCCCTCTCTTCAGACTCCATTGAAGCCTCTTCCAATCTTCCTTCTCCTTCAAGAGAAGCGAAGAAATTCAAAAAGGACACATTTGATGCTACAACCCATCTGATGATGAGGAACATCAGATGGTAAGGGCAACCTGAACCAGTGGGATATCATCCAGGCTGATCATCATATTGATTTGATGGTCCTACTTGATTCAGAGATAGAGCTGGAAGATCCATCAAACCAGGTTGGATCACCACTCACAATAAAGCTGGAAGATCCATCATCCAGGTTGGATCATCACAGCAACAACGAAGGATCCATCAAGCCAGGTTGGACCTTCAAAGCACAGAAGATTTACTCAGCAAATCTCAATCCTCCACTCAGCTGATCAGAAGACCAACTCAGCTTGTTGGTGTATACTGTAAAGCAAACTTTTAGTGGTTTTTTGTGACGTATATTCGATTTCCTTTTATCTGAAATAAATGGGTTTTCACATTATTGCATTATTTGTGATTACTTGTATGTCTGCTTATCTTGCATTGTAGACGATGTGGTGGGTTTGTAGTCACACAGAAGATCACATTGTCAGTCCCTTGTAAGATATAAACAGTATTCACAACTGAGATAGTTATGGACAAAACTATTGGTTTAAGTTGTAGTATAAACTTGTTAGTGGTTTATCTTGGCCATTAGTTTATACTAGTGCGCAGAGGCGTATTGAATGGATCACAGATAAGACATGTTCTTCTGTTCTGACTGTTATGAAGAACTAGAGGTCTTGGTGACTTTTATGATTCTTAACCCTAAGTGTGATATTTAGACGCGTGGGGTGCTTGTTCACTACTTTGATGTACCATAGGTGAGAATCTTGGTAGATTCTTCACGCTCCGTATTTTGGGTAGTGGCATCACTCGCATGATGTCTACTTATTGGCATTAGGGCACCGTGTCCTGTACATCCAGGCTGATGATGTCCCCTTGAGGAAACTCATAAAGGATTGTCGTATTAAACCCTGTAGGTGGATTTAATCCGTACGACAACAAGGTTGAGTGGTACTACTCAAGGAATTATAGAAATTAATTATTTAAAGAAGTCAGAAGCTTTAATAATTATTGGACATGCGATATCTTAAACACGGGGAATTATAAAGTCTAATAGAAGCCCTGATTCAGTTCGGGATAGGACGGGAGTGCAACATTAATTCTCTAATGGAATGAAATAATGTTCTCGGGCCAAATTATATGTTCTGGGCTGAACATAAGAGTATTTGGGCCTGTAAGAAGCCCAAACCCTATACCTTCTAATGGATCCCTAGTCTGGCCCATGAACTTATGGAGATTATAAATAGGAGCCTCAAAATAGTTTTGAAACCCTAGTACACACGAAATTGAGAAAACGGCTAGGGTTTCAAGGAGACAAACTAAAGGCAGTCTTCTCCACGTTTGATAGCGCGCCGTCCACCCGGTGTTCGAACAAGGTTGGGAGACAGACTAGAAGATCCGTAGATTGGAATCAACGCCTCGATCTTCAAAGGTAACAGATCTAAACTATGCTTTAGATGCATGCTGTTTATGTTTCAATTCGTTTTATACGTTTGGTACCCAACAACGAACCTAGTGACGGACCGCCTTCGCCGGCGTGTTCCAGCAATTGGTATCAGAGCCTGGATTCGTGGATTGTTGGCTCTGCCTGAAACGTATGATTGTATGATTCAATTTATTTTATTTCATGTATGTATGCGTTTCTGTTGGATATGTTTTTTTTCTTCTATCGCAACCCTAGTGTTATGTAATCGTTTTTCCCACCAGATAATAAGTGTGGGTAGTATAGGACTATTTCATAGATTACTGTTGTAGGGTTTTGCTCGTTTATATTGTAATTTTTGATCGTGAGAACGGGCGGTGTCGATGGAAGATCTGAAAACAGTAATCTGAGTTTTTCGGGTTATGGCTTGGACGGTGAAAACTGTTTTGGCCATAACTTTTGACTCGGGTGTCCGTTTTCAGCCCACAAGACCTTTTCAGAAACGTCTCAACGAGATCTACTGGAGTCACGGCTATGCCGAGACGACGAGTGGCGAGGCCTAATTCAAAAGCCTTGATGAAGTTTTCGGCCAGTTTTTGTCGGTGGACGAGAATTCGAGGTTTTTGCATTGCGTGAGAGGCCGATGCGAGGCATCCGTCCGCGCCACTGGTTTTATCATTGTAATAGCTTATAATAGGCTGTTTTTGATAGGTTTTCAAGGGGTTGCGATAGATGTGCATTTATTTATTTTTTGCCTATGTTTATCGCATCTTGTATTGTTATGGCATGCATGTGTTACTTTTTGTTAATTTGCTATGCCAATGAATAATCTTCATGTTAAAATGACTAAGTGAGATAATTGAATTTTAATTAATTTATAGGCCTCCACAATTGGTCTTTAAGTAAGGTGTATGTTGCTCGTAGGACCTTGGGAGTCTTCCCCAAACGGGTGCAACATTCACGAGCTTACTAGTTAAGACTTCTAATAAAACTGTTTTAATCTTTAGATGAAGTGTGTGATCTTCCCTAACGGATGTGTCATCCATGTGTTCATCAGTAAAGAATAATTCAAGATAACTGTTGTTAAATTGTGGTCATCACTTAGATGTGAATTTGAATATAACCCCCCAACGGGGTCACTGTTCTAGTTCACATGGCCAGTTAAAGTTGACGTGATATTGAAATTAAAGACTGAATGTCTGGTCGATGAATACATGTGTAAACGACCACCCTAACGTGGCTTGCATATGTGTTTGTTGGGCTGTTGGAGGTTGTGTTGAATATTGGTTTTGAAGGTTTCCAATGTTTTATGCTTCAAACTTATGTGATTCATTGCTTGCATTTTATTTATTTCAGATACATTATGGTGACATTCAACCCACTTATGGTTATCTTAAATCAAAATAAGCTAATTGGTCAAAATTACTTGGATTGGAAAAGAAATTTGGACATTGTCCTAGTTGCTGATGAGTACAAGTTTGTGCTCGATACACCTGCTCCTGCCCCTTTGGGAGCCGAATCTACTGAAGAGCAAAGGGAGGCTCATAAGAAGTGGCACAAGGCTGATAAGATGGCTCGTTGTTACATTTTGGCCTCGATGTCAAATGTTTTACAACAGCAGCATCAAACTATGCCTACTGCCGCAACTATGATGTTGAGCCTCAAAGAGCTTTTTAGTGAGAAAGATAGGGCTGCCCGCTTTGAGGCTATGAGGAAGATCATGTCAACCTCTATGCCAGAGGGAGCGTCCGTGAGGGACCACGGTCTCAAGATGATGGAATATCTGAATGAGATTGAGGTCCTCGGAGGGTTAATCGATAATGACACCAAGATCGATATGATCCTACAATCGCTCCCAAAGTCTTTTGAGAACTTCCGTGTAAACGCGATCATGAGTAAGAAGGATTATACTTTAACCGAGCTTCTTACGGAATTGGTCGCGGTGGAGGGTCTCATGGGTAAACGACCACAAGCCAATGTTACTGTTCAGGCTGGACCTTCTTCGTCTAATGGCAAGAAGAAGAAAAAGCCTTTACAGAAAAAGGGTGGTGGTGAAAGCAGTGGGAGCAAGAAACTAGCACCTTCTGGTGGCGTGAAAAAGCCTAAGGGAAAATGTTTCAAGTGCAACAAGACGGGACATTGGAAGTCTGATTGTCCTCTCCTCAAAAAGGACAACTCTGGTACGTCTCTCGCTTTAGTTGTTGAAACATGTTTTGCGGCTTGTTCTGCCTTTTCTTGGGTAGTAGATACAGGAGCCACTGACCATGTTTGTTACACCTTGGAGGGGTTTCTGCAGACAAGGGAACTGAGTGAGGGCGAGATTACTATTAGTTTGGGCAATGCTGCAATAGTATCAGTGGTTGCAGTGGGAGACGTGCACTTATGTTTTTCTAATTCTGTTATAGTATTAAAGAACGTTTTATACGTGCCGAATTTTCGGAGAAATTTAATTTCTGTTTCGAAGTTATTTTTGGATGGATGCTCAGTTGTTTTTAATGACGATGTTGTTATTATGAGAAATGACTCTTTAATCTGTTCTGGCACGTTAGAAAACAATCTTTATACTATTACGTGTGCATATCATACTGTGACTGAAGCTCATTCATCATCATCATTAAATAAGAGAAAGGAACCTTCTAAGTTGAATCAAACATACCTTTGGCATCTAAGATTGGGTCATGTCAACCTAAGAAGGATTCAAAGACTAGTAAGTAGTGGGTTTTTGGAGTCTCTCCAAGTGGAACCATTCTCAGTCTACGAATCCTGTTTGGAAGGCAAGATGACCTCGAGGCCCTTTAAGGCCAAGGGTAATAGGGCTAATGATGTGTTGGAATTGATTCACTTTGATTTGTGTGGGCCTATGACTGTTCAAGCTAGAGGAGGCTTTGAGTACTTCGTCACTTTCATTGACGATTACTCAAGATATGGATACATCTACCTGATGCGCCACAAGTCTGAATGCTTTGGCAAGTTCAAAGAATTTAAGGCAGAAGTGGAGAACCGTCATGGTAAGAGTATCAAGTCACTGCGTTCTGATCGTGGTGGCGAGTACCTTAGCAATGAAGTTAGGCAATACTTATTAGAGAACGAGATTAGATCCCAGCTCTCCGTGCCTGGTACTCCGCAACAGAATGGCGTGGCTGAGAGAAGGAATAGGACTCTATTAGATATGGTGAGATCGATGATGAGTTATGCTTCATTACCTACCTCTTTTTGGGGTTATGCCTTAGAAACAGCAGCGTACCTTCTAAATTATGTACCTTCTAAAGTGGTTCCAAAAACCCCGATGGAATTGTGGTCTGGGCGAAAGCCTAGTCTAAACCACATTCGGATTTGGGGTTGTCCAGCACATGTGCTGAACAAGGAAGCTGATAAGTTGGCACCTAGAACTGAAGTACGGTTGTTTGTAGGATACCCTAAGGGAACGAGAGGTGGTTATTTTTATAGTCCTAATGATCAGAGGGTGGTGGTGAGTACCAATGCCCGATTTTTAGAAGAAGACTATATGAATGAGCATAAGTCCAATACTGAGATCATTCTAAATGAGTTGAGAGGAGACAATGGCACACCGAGTGTGCAAGAGGAAATACCACAAGAGACTGCACAATGTGGCGACTCTGATGAACCTTTGTATACATAGCCTCGTCGTAGTGGGAGGGTTGTTCGCCAACCTGATCGTTTCATGTTTGTGGGAGAGTCTATTGACTTGATTCCAAGCGATGAACATGATGATAACGACCCCTGGACATACAAAGAGGCAATCAAAGACAAAGATGCAGAGTCTTGGCACAAGTCCATGGATTCAGAAATTGAATCTATGGATGCTATGGAAGTGTATGACCTAAGTGAACTTCCCCACGACAAGAAAGCTGTTGGGTGTAAGTGGGTCTACAGACGTAAGAGAGGGTCTGATGGGCAGATTACTGCTTTTAAGGCACGGTTGGTGGCAAAGGGTTTTACCCAGAAAGAAGGAATCGACTATGACGAGACCTTCTCACCAGTAGCCATGCTAAAATCGATCCGGATTCTCTTATCAATAGCTAATCACATGAACTATGAGATTTGGTAAATGGATGTCAAGACAGCTTTCCTTAATGGAAATTTGGATAAGGACATCTATATGCAGCAACCCGAGGGTTATGTGAAGAAAGGCCAAGAGCATCTAGTCTGGAAACTGAAAAAGTCTCTTTATGGGCTAAAACAAGCTTCCAGGTCTTGGAACATTCGTTTTGATGAGGTGATCAAATCTTTTGGATTTGAACAATGTCAAAATGAAAGTCGTGTGTACAAGAAGAGTGACAGAGACGTAGTGGTATTCTTAGTACTATACGTAGATGATATTCTTCTTATTGGCAACAATGTGAAAGTATTATCAGACGTAAAGGTGTGGCTTTCAGAACAGTTTCAAATGAAGGATATGGGAGAAGCATCGTACATTCTTGGTATTAAGGTCACTCGTGATTGAAAAAAAGAGAATGTTGTGTTTATCTCAAGCGTCTTACATTGATACCGTGATTGCTCGTTTTGGCATGCAGAATTCCAAGAAGGGTGTACTACCTTTCAGACATGGAGTCCCTCTATCTAAAGATATGTGTCCTAAGACACAGAAGGAGATAGAGGAGATGGCTAAGGTTCCTTATGCTTCGGCTGTAGGAAGCCTTATGTATGCGATGCTGTGTACGAGGCCTGATATTTGCTATGTAGTCGGCATGGTAGCAAGATATCAGTCTAACCCTGGTCAAGGACACTGGACTGCTGTTAAGCATATTCTCAAGTACTTGAAAAAGACTCGAGATTATATGCTAGTATACCAGTCAAATAGTTTGATTCCTTTGGGTTATACCGATTCAGATTTCCAAGCTGATCGAGATGAACGGAAGTCAACCTCGGGTTATGTGTTTATGCTGGGAGGCGCAGCCATATCTAGGAGAAGTGTGAAGCAGAAATGCATCGCAGACTCCACTATGGAAGCCGAGTACGTAGCTGCCTCAGAGGCCGCAAAGGAGGCTGTCTGGCTGCGTAATTTCTTTCTGGAATTAGGGGTATCTCAGAGTATGCCGATGTGTATCACTGTTTATTGTGATAACGCAGGTGCAGTGGCAAACTCGAAAGAACCTAGAGCCCACAGAGCAAGTAAACACATAGAGCGAAAGTACCACATTATACGAGATATCGTAAATCAAGGAGACGTGGCTGTAGCTAAGATTGCGTCGTTGGATAACTTGGCTGATCCTTTCACAAAGACGCTGGCAATAAAAGTCTTTGAGAAACATGTAGAGGGTCTTGGTTTACGATGTCTTTATGTGTATACTAAAAGTTAAGCTTTAGTATAAGTGGGAGATTGTTGGTGTATACTGTAAAGCAAACTTTTAGTGGGCTTTTGTGACGTATATTCGATTTCCTTTTATCTGAAATAAATGGTTTTTCACATTATTGCATTATTTGTGATTACTTGTATGTCTGCTTATCTTGCATTGTAGACGATGTGGTGGGTTTGTAGTCACACAGAAGATCACATTGTCAGTCCCTTGTAAGATATAAACAGTATTCACAACTGAGATAGTTATGGACAAAACTATTGGTTTAAGTTGTAGTATAAACTTGTTAGTGGTTTATCTTGGCCATTAGTTTATACTAGTGCGCAGAGGCGTATTGAATGGATCGCAGATAAGACATGTTCTTCTGTTCTGACTGTTATGAAGAACTAGAGGTCTTGGTGACTTTTATGATTCTTAACCCTAAGTGTGATATTTAGACGTGTGGGGTGCTTGTTCACTACTTTGATGTACCATAGGTGAGAATCTTGGTAGATTCTTCACGCTCCGTATTTTGGGTAGTGGCATCACTCGCATGATGTCTACTTATTGGCATTAGGGCACCGTGTCCTGTACATCCAGGCTGATGATGTCCCCTTGAGGAAACTCATAAAGGATTGTCGTATTAAACCCTGCAGGTGGATTTAATCCGTACGACAACAAGGTTGAGTGGTACTACTCAAGGAATTATAGAAATTAATTATTTAAAGAAGTCAGAAGCTTTAATAATTATTGGACATGCGATATCTTAAACACGGGGAATTATAAAGTCTAATAGAAGCCCTGATTCAGTTCGGGATAGGACGGGAGTGCAACATTAATTCTCTAATGGAATGAATTAATGTTCTCGGGCCAAATTATATGTTCTGGGCTGAACATAAGAGTATTTGGGCCTGTAAGAAGCCCAAACCCTATACCTTCTAATGGATCCCTAGTCTGGCCCATGAACTTATGGAGATTATAAATAGGAGCCTCAAAATAGTTTTGAAACCCTAGTTCACACGAAATTGAGAAAACGGTTAGGGTGTCAAGGAGACAAACTAAAGGCAGCCTTCTCCACGTTTGATAGCGCGCCGTCCACCCGGTGTTCGAACAAGGTTGGGAGACAGACTAGAAGATCCGTAGATTGGAATCAACGCCTCGATCTTCAAAGGTAACAGATCTAAACTATGCTTTAGATGCATGCTGTTTATGTTTCAATTCGTTTTATACGTTTGGTACCCAACAACGAACCTGGTGACGGACCGCCTTCGCCGGCGTGTTCCAGCACAGCTGACCAGCAGACTTTCAAGGAAAATCAACAGACCTCTTGAAGAAATCAGAAGACTTCACTCTGCTGACCAGATCACTTGATTTTAGAGTTTAATGACTATCTTTGATCATGTAATTCATTCTAGATTTATTCCTGAATGTAATTAAACAAATTGGCCTATATAAGGAATGCAATTCACTTATAAAAAACGGCCTTGATGATCAATTCTTGCCACAAAATTAGTCACAACGGCTATTTTTGGTAATGATGTCATTAATACTCAATTACCAAATTGCCAGCAAATCAACTGTTGCCACATGGCAAATTCAGCCGGCAAATTTAAAGAAAGGCCCGAAATCAAAGAAGGAAAATCTTGGGCTCTACTCCACAATTAAACCCAAATCTGACCGTTAGATCAAGAATCGTTGGAGTATATATACACACCCTTAAAACTCCTCCAAACCCTTTCGCTCACATTACTCAATTGCTCTCAATACTCACTCGTTCTGCAAATTTCTTTCAACCTCTCAAAACCTAACACTCAAAGTATACTATGGCAATCATTGAAATTTACGACGAGAAGACCAAGAGCACTGGCACCTTGGATGCTGCAAAGTGGTCCAAGGAAGGGAAGATGTTCACAGAGAATGCTCTGTTTTTCAAGGGCAAACACAAAGCAGAAAACAAGGAGATCCTTCTTCGCTGCATCAACCTCAACCTGCGAGATTTTCTGGAAGCAGCACCCACCAATGTTTACGAACAAGATGTGCTGGCTTTCTATGCAAACGCTGTGATGAAGGGATCTTATGTCGAAAGTGTCATGGGTGGACACAAGGTCAAGGTAACAAGGGAAATTCTTCAGGAATTGTTTGGCTAGTCAAGGGGGAATGTAAATATCTCCACCTACATCATGGGTAGAGAAAAAGAGTACATGGAGATGTTTACTGATGGAAGAATAAAGGCTATTGATGCCACTGGGCTCAAGAAATCCCAACTTGAACCTAAGTTCCAAACTCTGATGGATATAGCAGGCAAGATGCTGCTTGGTAACACCTTCAGCCATGATGCTGTTACCACTCTGAAAGTTCGAGTTATGGCTGCAATCTGGGATCAGATTGATGGAGATTGGCAAGGACTATTTCTGGATAGAATTGCTCTTGAGGCCAAGAAAGTGACCTTGGACTTACAGTCAAGAGAATGGAAGGTGACATCAACAATCAGCTTTGTCAACAAGCTGAGTATCATCCTTCCAGAAGTACTCCCCAGAAAGTACAAGATGGGACCTCATAAGACCTTTCACATCTCCAAATATTACTTAAGGAAGGAAGCTCTTGCTGAGGCAGCAAGGTTGAAAGAAGAGAGGAGGAAGTTGTTAGCTGAAGCATCTTCCAAAGACGTTGTTGAAGAGGCAGAAGAGTCTGCTCATGACTCTGCTGCTGAAGAAGAAGAGGAGCCATCCAAAGAAGAGGCTCAAAAGAAGGCTGCTGAGGATGATGATGATGACAATCAGACCTTAGCACAAAGAAGATATCTGATCAGATCAGGGCTCATCTCTCCATCTGATTCAGATGCCACTCCCACTGCCTCTCCTTTGAAAAAGGCAGGTACTTCTAATCCCCCTCTCACTTTCACACCTTATAAGCTATCAAAGGGTCAGAAGAGAAAGAAGAACACTTCTTCTTTCACAAAGAAAACCAAGAAATCCAGGCTCCCTACTCCAATGAGCATAGCCCCTATTTCATCCTTCAACCCTTTTGATGAGTCCAACCCATCTGAGTCTCTAAACACTGATATCCAAATCCCTGCTGATACTCACACAGCAGAGGAACAAACTCAGCCACAACTACCAATTGAACCCCAATTGCCTAACCCTGCTGATGCTCAACCAGCAGACAACCAAACCCAGACCACCTCCACACCCCCTACTGATGATCAAACTCAGATTATATCCACAATCCTTGCTGATATTCAAACAGCAGATGTCCAAGATCATCAAGCTCAAACATCTACTGATCTTCAAGTAGAAACTGAACCAGACCAGCAGACCCAAAACCCTGCTGAGGAACAAATCACTGAAGATCAATCTCAACTTCCTACCAACAAGAAGAAATCACTTCCCAAACCCCTGCTGATACTCACACAGCAGAGGAAAATGCCCCAGCTACCCAAACTCTTACCATCACTGTCCCTTCTGCTCCAGAAGACATGGCACCAGAAGACCTGGTTCAAGATGGCCCTTCTCAACCTCAGTTCAGAATGGTGCACTACCCCATGTGCCAAACAGAGAAGATAATGAGGATGAAGATAGCCAACCTACTCAAGTCCACTACCCCTGGAGTTGATGAGAATTCAATCCAGTTTGAACAAGTGCTTAGGGTATGCACTTGGATTGAGCTCAGAAGAGATGATGTAGATGACCTTCATGAGGTCATGGAAGGAATGGGAGGAAAGGAAAACTTCCTCGACTGGGAGATGGAGCAAAAGGAAGTTGCTCAAGTTCGATCCTTTGCTCAGCTACTATCAGATGAGGCACTGACTGCAGTTTGCAATCGGATTTTAGGAATCCCCACTGCTGATGTCTCTATCCCAGAAGGCTCATCGGATCAGCAGACAGCTGAACAAGCAAAGTTGAAGGAATCAGCTGCACCAGCCTTGGTGGAAGACTCAGCTGCACCTGCAGAAGACTCAGCTGCACCTGCACCTGCAGAAGACTCAGCTGCATCAGCTGACAAAGAAAAGATTGACATAGAAGTAGTCAGAGTACCAGCTCACTTCAGACCTTCGGACAGTCTGACTCACTTCATTGACGATCAAGAGGATGTAGGCAGACGAATCATGACCCATCTGACTAAGGACACTACCTGCTACCTCAATGAGGAGTACCTATCAGTCGAAGAAAGAGGCAAAGCAATAATTGTTCATCCAAAGCCTCAAGGTACACCCTCTACTTCTACCCCATCTGTTGACCATACAGCAGACATCTGCTCCCAGGTCAAAGCTGCAAGAGACTTGCACTTTGAGAAAGGTTTAGGCCTGCAGCTAGGAAGATATGTTGAGAAAGCTCCAAGGGAACAGAAGACTCGTCTTCATGACCAGATTCTTGACGTTGAAGACAAGTTTGGTGAAGCACTTCATCAGCAGATAGGAGAATACTTGAGTACCTATCAGAAGTTGTCAGCTGACACCTCCAAAAGGTTTGCTGATCTTTACACTGATGAGATGCACGGCATGGAGACCACCTACAAGTCGAGAATTGAAGAAACTGAAGCAAGAGCCACTGAAGGTCAAGCCCTTCTTAAGGCAGCTGCAGAGGAGAATGAGAAACTGCAGACTCAGCTAAAGGAGACAGCAGCCAAGTTGGAAGCACTTACAGAAAAGCTCGAAGCTGCCTCCTCCACCAATTCTCTATCTCATGTCATGGAGCACAGTATCTCCCATATTACTGCTGTCAACAAGGTCAATGCCATGGCACTGAAACAAACTTTGAAAGTGGAAATCATGAATGCCATGAAGCCTTTTGCGGCTGCACTTGCTGAAGCCAAAAAGGGGGAAGATATGTTGATAAGGTCTCTTGAGAAATCAGCTGCACAACAAGCTGTAATGGTAGTATCTCAAGATGAGCTGAATGAGACCTTGAATGGTTTAAAGAGCAAAATCAAGAACAGGCAAGAAAAAGGCAAAGGCAAAGAAATTGCTCAAGAAGGCACCCAAGCTCTTACTCAAGCTCCTGCCATGTCTCTTCAGATCACTGCCCCTGAAGAACAAGTTCCTGAAAAGAGAATGACAAGGAAAAGAAAGGCAGATGAGCAAGCTCAGTCAGCTCAGACCAGCAAGAAATCGGCTCCAGCAGAGCCTACTGCAGAAGAGAAAGAGGCTCTACAGTTGAAGAAAAAGAAATTGCTTGAAGCTCAAGAGCTTAAGCAAAAGAAGCTGAATGATGCGAAGGCAGTCAAAGCCAAATTTGAAAGAAGAATTGCCAAACTCAGGAAAGCAATGAAGGACAAAGCACAAGAAGACAGTGTCCTGGTGTTTGATAGAAATTATGTGGATTACTTAGCCCTTCAAGATGAGCTACCAAGATGGCATCCCCTGAAGAAGAAGTGGCAAATTCAACACCACATAGTAAGGAAATTTGGCCCTCTCCCAACTTATGAAGATGAATTCTTCCAGTTCAATCAGTTCATGAACATTGAAGATCCAGTGTTCTGGGAAGAAATTGTCAAGACAGCCAAAGGACTTGACAACTGCAGAATCTTAACTCCTGAAGAACCCAAATGGGATGCACCCCTTCTGGATTCAGGAAGAGCCAACATGATAGAAATCAAGAAGATTCTGTACAAGATCTATGAAGAGGAGAATGTTACAGATGTACAGCACATGGAAGAAGTTCGAGCTCGTCTGTACCTTGCCTACCGCGTTTGAAGATCAGAAGACCTGATGAAGACTATTTTAGAAGTTTAAAGAAACTATTACTTGTAATTTGTATAAGCTCTATATATATTCAAGTTATAGTTCTTTTTGCTTTCAAGACAAACTCTCATTGTCTTCATCAGATACTTCAAGTCTTAGCATGTTATAAACTCTTATCTTAATTCATTAAGAGCACTTATCAAGTATAGTTTTGGCTTCATCAAAAAGGGGGAAATTATTGGGATATAAATTCACCCTAAGCCCCACTTGATGTTAGAATAGTTTTGATGGCCAAAACACTTAGAGTCTATAAATGTAATAGGATCAGCTGACTTGTATAGAACAGCTTAGACTAGTCTTGTGTGATCAACTGTATTGATATCAGCTTATCAGCACAGTCCTGGCTTACATGCCTATCCTCAAGATGAGAAGAGAAGAAGACATGAAGACTAGAAGATCCTTGAAGACCAGATAAGTTAAGGTGCTTGTATACCTACTTATCTGATGGAGTCCCAGATTGAAGATGGCCTAAAGCAGTACAAAGAATTTCCAGATCAGAAGAGTGTTACTCTACTGATATCAGAAGACAGAAGGCCTAAGGCCAGAAGAGTAGTCAGAAGACTAGAAGTACAGATCAGAAGACTATGTGCTCTTCCAGGACTCGGCTGATTCCTAAGTCATCTTGCAATTCAAACGAAGACCTACCTTGTTTAGAAGATTGACATGATCCCAGGATTGAAGCAATCAAGCGGCTGGAATCAAGGAATCAAGCTATTATGGAAAGATTGCTCAAACGGCTAGTCAACTCCAACGGCTAGTTGCAACCAATCTCCATTATAAATACAAGAGGATGAGAAATCACACAAAAAAAAAAAGAAGTCACAAGAGAGAATTCAACAAGCCAAGCAAGCAATCAAAGCTATAGCTATACTATTCTAAGAATTCTCAAAAGAGCTAGAAACCATTAGATTATCTATAGCTCTTAAGTGATTTCTATCCAACCCCTAAGAACCTGAAACCTGTTCATATTGTATATCAATTGTTTTAGGCATAGTGGTTAAGCAAATTATAAGCTTGAACCATTAGTTGGATACACCTCAAAAACCCCAAACCCTCACCGAAAGCTTAAAGTTTTTGAACCCCTTAAAGTGCAAGTGCTTACAATCACTTGTGGAGACCGTAGCTGTTAGGACGGCTCAGATCTCAAAGTCCTAACCTTGGGACTATAAAGGTCAAGACCCTTGTAATTTGTGGTAAATTAAAGGGATTAAACATCACGTGTGGACGTGAGAGTGGACGTAGGAACGTATATCCGAACCACTATAAATCCGGTGTCATTTACTTTCTGCACTTTACATTTCTGTCTTTACATACATTATTATATAGTGCATACTGTGATTTCAACATTCTTCAAAACAAGGCCATAACTTTCAAACCAGCATCAGCTGAGTATTTTCATTAAGCAAAACAAGTTGAACACTTTCATAAGAATTACAAGAACGAGTCTAAACCAGGGCCACCATAATTCCGCATATAACCTCCTCAGTCAGATCACTATAGTCATCTGGACCAGCAAACTTGCAGTCCAGTTGACATAGCAATCAGAAGAGGTTCTCAACTCTGTTTGAAAAAGTTTTTAAGTCTATTCACCCCTCCCCTCTAGACTTTAATCCCATTCACTACTCGTTTAGGGACCAACATCTTCTGATTTCTTCAAAAAGTCTGCTGATTTTCCTTGAAAGTCTTCTGGTCAGCTGAGTGGAGGATTGAGATTTGCTGAGTAAATCTTCTGTGCTTTGAAGGTCCAACCTGGTTTGATGGATCCTTCAGTGCTGCTGTGATGATCCAACCTGGATGATGGATCTTCCAGCTTTATTGTGAGTGGTGATCCAACCTGGTTTGATGGATCTTTCAGCTCTATCTCTGAACCATGTAGGACCATCAAATCAATATGTTGATCAGCCTGGATGATATCCCACTGGTTCAGATTGCCCTTACCATCTGATGTTCCTCATCATCAGATGGGTTGTAGCATCTAAAGTGTTCTTGTTGAATCTCTTCGCTTCTCTTGAAAGTGAAGGAAGATTGGAAGAGGCTTCAATGGAGTGTGAAGAGAGAGCCATGGACTTGTTCTTCATGTTTTGTTTAGACACAGTAGCCTTTGATAACAAGCTCTCCATGTAGAATTCCCCCTGGAGAAGAAGCTCTGCTTGCTTGCTACTTTGTCCTCTGCATCTCTCATTCCTCTAGTTTTCAACAAGAACTTCTCTCCTTCCTCTAGTTTTCATAGGCATACTCATGTTGAGTAAGCCAAGTGTGCTGATCTGCATCATCTTCATCTTCTGGACAAATCTTCATCTCTTTCACCCATGACCTTGGTTGAAGGATGATCTCCATTCCATCTCTTCTTTCGATTGTCTCCATACCTGAAACAAAAATAATAGTTAGTGATTTGTGTTCTTAGGTGTTCTCATAACTTCCTCCTTTTATAGGGGTAGAAATGAGGTAGTGGAGTGAAAGATGACAAAACCATAGAGTTGATAGGTCTGAATTTCTGAAAAGTTACTTCTTAAGATCAACAATGAGATTTTTGATCCAAGGGTTCACATTTAAAGATATTCAGACTTTATCTTATGGAATGCAGAAATTATAAATTTTGAGCAAGAGTTATTTGAAATCCGTACAGTGCATGCATACTGTTGAGTCGGTGAGGATGGTGTATTAATCCAACCAAGTTTAACTCAATAGTATACTGTATATATGTATATGAATAAAGTATTTTATGAAGAATAGTTTATTAATATATATAGTTATACATTGCTTAGAGTAAAGACGTCAAATAACTTTGTTCAAGTCTGCTGAATATATATATATGTATGAATATGCAATGCAGATTGTAGAGTATTTCATCAAGGATTCTTAAGGTATCATTGATTCCCCCTTGATTAGATGACTCTAAGTTTTCCCTCAGCTTTATTTGTCTTCATCGGGAAAGAACTTACCTGAAGATGAGGGTGTCTATTCACCTCATCTGATCCTCCTAGTCTTCTGCAATTGTATCAGCTGAGGTCTTCCGCTGATCTTTGCTCTTCATGTGCTTGGATCCAGGAGTCCTAGGCTGTAGCATAGGGTCTTGAATCTCTCTTCAGCTAGGGGCTTAGTCAAGATGTCTGCTCTTTGGATAACTGTATGCATTTTCTCCATCTTGATGTCCTTCTTTTCAAGGTGGTCTCTTATGAAGTGGTGTCGAATGTCGACATGCTTGCACCTTGTGTGGAGGACTGGATTTTGAGTGATGGCAATGGCACTGCTGCTATCACAATAGATAGGGACTTCTCTTGCCTCTACATTGTAATCTTTGAGTTGTTGAACTAGCCAGAGCAGCTCACTACAACAACTACCTGCTGCCATATATTCTGCTTCAGTGGTGGAGGTTGCAACTGAAGTTTGCTTCTTAGAGAACCATGATATCAGCTTGTTGCCTAGGAATTGACAGGTTCCAGATGTGGATTTCCTATCAATTCTACATCCTCCATAGTCTGAGTCAGAATAGCCACTCAATTCTAGATTGTCATCAGCAGGGTACCATAGTCCTAGGTTGACTGTTCCTTTTAGATACTTGAGAATCTTCCTTGCTGCTTCTAGATGACTTTGCTTTGGGTTTGCTTGAAACCTAGCACATACTCCTACAGCAAATGTTATGTCTGGTCTGCTAGCTGTAAGGTATAGTAGAGATCCAATCAGTGCTCTATATTCAGCTTGATCAACTGCCTTTCCAGACTCATTTGGTTCCATTTTGAAAGATGTCATCATTGGAATCCTTGCAGTCTTGCTTTGTAGAGCTTTGAATCTTTCTAATAGGCTTTTGGTATACTTGGACTGGTTGATGAAAATCCCTTCTGGACTCTGCTTGACTTGAAGTCCTAGGAAGTAATTCATCTCACCCATCATGCTCATTTCAAATTTTCCTTGCATGAGTTCAGAGAACTTTTTGCACATCTCTTGATTGGGTGATCCAAATATAATATCATCTACATATATTTGCACCATTAGAATGTCTTCTCCTTCTTGTATTCTGAAAAGAGTTCTATCCACTTTGCCTTTTGTATATCCATTGTCAAGTAGGAATTGTGACAATGTGTCATACCAAGCTATAGGGGCTTGCTTTAGACCATAGAGAGCCTTCTTCAGTCGATATACTTGATCACCTTTTTCAAATCCTGGAGGCTGCTCTACATATACTTCTTCTACCAGAATACCATTTAGAAAGGCACTTTTAACATCCATTTGATATACCTTGAAGCCCATATATGATGCATAAGCTAGAAATAGTCGAATAGCTTCTAGTCTGGCTACTGGAGCAAAAGTTTCATCATAGTCAATCCCTTCAGATTGTGAATATCCTTTTGCAACTAGCCTTGCTTTATTTCTAGTTATCACATCATTTTCATCCTTTTTGTTCTTGAATACCCACTTTGTTCCTACTACATTGTGGTTTTCAGGACGATCTACCAATTCCCAGACTTCATTTCTTTCGAATTGGTTTAGTTCTTCTTGCATAGCAGTGATCCAATTGCTATCTGTCATTGCTTCTTCTATGTCAGCTAGTTCAATGTTGGATAGGAAGGCACACCAGCAGAACATAGATAATTGTGAGTTCTGATTCAGTTGTCTTCTGGTCTTGACACCTGAGTCTGCTCCTCCTAAGATGAGGTTTGATGGATGATTGTTTCTCCATGTATGCCTCACAGGAGTATCTGCATTGGATGAGCTTGGATTCTCATCTGATCTAGTGCCATCAGGAGGGTTGACTTGATTAGGTCAATCATCATCTGTGTCTTGTGTGTCAAAGAGATCATTCCCCCTGGCATTTGGGATTGTTGCATCTTGATTCTGGTCAGCTTGTCCTGCTTGAGTTTGAGATCTAGTGACAGGTCTATGAGGCTTATCCTCCTCTGGTTCTTCAGGGAAAGGTTCATTGACTTCAATGAACTCATCTGGTTTGGACTTGATCACTAGATGTCTCATCTGATCTGCAGCTGAGTTTGTTTCTACTGCACTCTTTTCACAAGATTCATCAAAAACAACATGAGGTGTTTCTTCCACAAGAAGGGTTCGTTTGTTGAGTACTCTAAATGCTTTGCTAGTAGAGGAGTATCCTAAGAATATCCCCTCATCTGCTTTGGCATCAAAAGCATTCAACTTACTCTTCCCATTGTTGTGAATGAAACACTTACAACCAAATATATGAAAGTAAGATACTCTAGGTTTTCTTCCTTTCCACAGTTCATATGGGGTTTTCTCATGAATTTTGTGAATACCTGACCTATTTTGAGTGTGACAAGCTGTGTTGATGGCTTCTGCCCATAGCTTCTTAGGAGTGGAGAATTCAGCAAGGAGAGTTCTTGCAGCTTCTTTGAGTGTTCTGACCCTTCTTTCAGCTACACCATTCTGCTGTGGTGTTCTTGCTGCACTTGTCTCATGCTGAATGCCATTAGAAGTACAATAGGCAATAATATAAGAGTTGATAAATTCAGTGCCTTTGTCATTTCTAATATTCACAATTGGTTCTCCTTTCTCTACTTGGATCCTCTTCAATAGTTCAGGGAGCTTCTGCTGTGTTTCACTCTTCTTGTATAAGAAGATAACCCAAGTAAACTTGGAATAGTCATCTACAACAATAAGAGTGTACTTCCTCCCAGTTAGAGTGGTTGGAGTGATTGGTCCAAAGAGATCCATGTGAAGCAATTCAAGAACTCTGCTGGTTGATGCTGTCTTCTTGGTCTTGAAGGAGACCTTTGTTTGCTTTCCTTGTTGACACGCATCACATACCTGATCTTTACAGTAGAGTTCATTAGGCAGACCATCAACTAAGGATTCCCTTTCTAGCTTGTTCATAGTCTTAAAGTTCAGATGACTAAGACGTTTGTGCCATAGCCAGCTGACATCTTTAGGGCTCTTCACAAGCAGACATGTATCCTTAGGACAGCTGTTCCAATTTGCAAGATACATACTTCCCTTTCTAGATCCTGTTAGAAGGTTTTGTTTTGTTCTTTTATCACTTATGAGACACTCATCTTTAGAGAATTTTACTGAGTAACCAGTGTCACAAAAATGAGAAACAGATAATAAGTTAAACTTAAGACCTTCTACATATGATACATCATGTACCTCAATGTCACCATTTTTAAGGGTGCCATATACTTTTGTGTTACCATGCGCGTTATCACCAAAGAAGACTTTTGGACCTTTCTTCTCTATGTAGATGGTCAGCAGGGCTTTGGTTCCTGTCATGTGAGTTGAGCATCCACTATCTATGTACCATGTTTCTCCTGCTAGACCTCCTCTTCTGTATAGGTCCCTTCTTTCCTGCAAGAAAGGTTAAGTTTTAGGTACCCATTTTGTTTTGGGTCCTTGGGTGTTAGTACTACCCTTGGGAACCCACATATACATTGGTCGTTTGAACAACCTTGAGCACTTGAGTTGTTTCCCTCGGGCATCACAGAACCAAATCTTACCAGTTAGCACCTTGGACTGATCTGATTTGTTCTTTGTGTCAGCTAAGTAATAGTCAAATGGTTTCCCTTTATAGGAGTGTACATACATGATCTTTTGAGTAGTTACATTCGGCCTGGGTGCATTAGCTGGTCGATGCACATGATTATATGGACCATACTCCTCTGTTCTCACAATATCATAAGAGATAGGGGGTGCAAAGAGAACAGATTTGTTTGAAGAAGACTTCTTCTTCTTGGCTGGAGCAGCATACAGCTGAGACTGTCTCAGACGAGATGGTCTAGGCTGTTTGCTGTTCCTCTGTACAGGCTTGGGGTTAACTTTTCTTTTACCATTTTTGGTGTTGGGATAGTTAGCCTTAGCTGGTACAGATGCCTTTTGGTTCATATTAGGTTCATTGTGTTTAGAACACTCACCCTTTTCATGTGTCTGAGTAGTGCACTTGTTAGGTGTACTACCCCCAGCTGGAGAGGATGTAGATGGATTAAGTTCAAAACCAAAACCCATCTTATTGCCATTTGATCTATAATACTCAGAGATACTTTCAATAGTAGTAGAAGCTTTATTGAACTCTGATATCTTTTGATTTAGGCATTCCTTCTCCTTTTCTAAGAGCTTGTGTGCTTGGAAGAGATCATCAAACTTGGATTGTAGTGAACAAAATTCCTTAGTTTCTAAAGCTTGAGTTTCTAACATCCCCTCATACAACTGAGTTATTGTGGTATTTTCTTCCTTAAGAAGTTCCACTTCTCTAGTCAATCTTTCATTCATTGTGACCAACTCAGGGGTGTTATCAAACTTAGTCTTTTTCAACTTAGTAATTTCTTTCCTTAGATCCTTGTTCTCCTCTTCCACTTCTATAAAAGCTCTAGTGGCAATATCCAGATCACCTTTTACCTTTCTTAAAGATTGATAATAGGTGTCTTCTGATTCGCTTTCAGATGAGTTTATCTCATCTGATTGTGAAAAAATAGGTGAATGGAAAGTAGTAGTATAGGAGTTTACATCATTTTCACCTATGGCCATCATAGCTAGGTCATCTGAATCTTCTGAGAAGATTTGGCAGTCTTGTGATGTAGGGAGTTCATCACTGTGATATTCAGATTCTTCAGTCACCATAGCTTTCTTGTCTGAAGTTCTTCTTGGCCTTCTTTCTTCTTTGTCATCTAGATTCAGTTCAGGACATTCATATACATAGTGTCCTGGTTTACGACAATTGAAGCATGATCCAGATTTGTGATTTGAGTTGCCTTTCCTTGGAGGAGTGGCATCTCTTCTTCTGGATCCTCGGCTGTCAGATGACTCCACATCCTTTCTAGGATGTCTTTCTGGTGTTCTTTCTCTAGAACTTCTGGATGGTGAACTTGCTCTTCTATCTTTGTAGTTTCTATAGAATTTTCTATATTTGTTGTTGAGAGTGTTCATCCTTTCAAATCTCTTGATCATAAGAGCCATTTGCTCTTTCAGACTCATGTCTGATCCTTCACAGTCTTCTGTTTTCAGTGAGGTCTTGACAGATGAGGTACTTGCAGCTTTTGTATTGGCTGCTTTGAAGGCTACAGTCTTGGAAGTAGATGGTGTTGCATTTGGCTCATCACTTCCTGAGTTTTCTTCTCTTTCAAGATCATATTCATGAGCTTTTAGTTTCTGAAATAGAGTCTGTGCAGACCACTTCTTGATATCTTGAGTATCTTTGATGATGGTCTTCTTGAGTCTCCATTTCTTGGTTAGAGAGTCTAAGATCTTTAGATTTTTCTCTCTATTTGTATATTTCTTGCCCAGAGATTCTATCTCATTGATGATCTTGGTAAATCTATTGTCTAGTTGATCAATAGACTCTTCTGGTTGCATCTTGAAGTGTTCAAACTTCTTGACTGCTGTTGACAACTTGCTCTCCTTGATCAGCTCAGTTCCTTCACAGAGAAGGGCCAATGCATCCCACATCTCTTTGGCTGAGTCACAAAGGATTACCTTTGCAATGTACTCATTTGGAAGAGTTTGCATTATGTAATCTTGAGCAATGCTGTCAAGATTGGATTGCTTCATCTCTTCTGGAGTGAGGTCCTTCATAGGCTCCGGGGCAAGCTCTCCAACTGGAATTTCTGGATCACCATTTGTAGTGTTGACTGCCATGATGGTGATTGGGCCTTCAGTGATTACTAACCACATCTTGTAGTGGACTGATGTGAGATTCTTCCTCATCCTGATCTTCCAGTAATCATAATCCTCAACTGAAAACTTAGGCAACTTTCGCATATTAGCACTCATGCTGTATGAGTTTTCAAAAACAGGTTTTTCAAAAAAATAGATCTGTTCAAGAGGACTACAGAAAGACTCCCTCAAGTCTTCTGATAATCTAGAGACAGTAGTCCGTTAGAACCACTGCTCTGATACCACTTGTTGGTCCCTGAACGAGTAGTGAATGGGATTAAAGTCTAGAGGGGAGGGGTGAATAGACTTTTAAACTTTTTCAATAGAGTTGGGAACCTCTTCTGATTGCTATGTCAACTGGACTACTAGTCTGCTGGTCCAGATGACTATAGTGATCTGATTGAAGAGGTTATGAAAGTACTCAGCTGATGCTGGTTTGAAAGTTATGGCCTTGTTTTGAAGACAGTTGAAAATACAGTATGCACTATATAAAAATATATGTAAAGGCAGAAAGGTAAAGTGCAGAAGGTAAATGACACCAGATTTATAGTGCTTCGGATATACGTTCCTACGTCCACTCTCACGTCCACACGTGATGTTTAATCCCTTCAATTTACCACAAATTACAAGGGTCTTGACCTTTATAGTCCCAAGGTTAGGACTTTGAGATCTGAGCCGTCCTAACAGCTACGGTCTCCACAAGTGATTGTAAGCACTTGCACTTTAAGGGGTTCAAAAACTTTAACCATTCGGTGAGGGTTTGGGGTTTTTGAAGTGTATCCAACTAATGGTTCAAGCTTATAATTTGCTTAACCACTATGCCTAAAATAATGATTATACAATATGAACATGTTTCAGGTTCTTAGGGGTTGGATAGAAATCACTTAAGAGCTATAGATAATCTAATGGTTTCTGGCTCTTTTGAGAATTCTTAGAACAGTATGGCTTTAGCTTTGATTGGTTGCTTGCCTTGTTGAATTCTCTCTTGTGACTTCTTATCATCGTGATTTCTCATCCTCTTGTATTTATAATGGAGATTGGTTGCAACTAGTCGTTGGAGTTCACTAGCCGTTTGAGCAATCTTTCCATAATGGCTTGATTCCATGATTCCAGCCGCTTGATTGCTTCAATCCTGGGATCATGTCAATCTTCTAAATAAGGTAGGTCTTCGTTTGAATTGCAAGATGACTTTGGAATCAGCCGAGTCCTGGAAGATCACATAGTCTTCTGATCTGTACTACTAGTCTTCTGACTACTCTTCTGGCCTTAGGTCTTCTGTCTTCTGATATCAGCAGAGTAACACTCTTCTGATCTGGTAATTCTTTGTATTGCTTTAGGCCATCTTCAATTTGGACTCCATCAGATAAGTAGGTATACAAGCACCTTAACTTGTCTGGTCTTCAAGGATCTTCTAGTCTTCATGTCTTCTACTCTTCTCATCTTGAGGATAGGCATGTAAGCCAGGACTGTGCTGATTAGCTGATATCAATACAGTTGATCACACAAGACTAGTCTAAGCTGTTCTATACAAGTCAGCTGATCCTATTACATTTATAAACTCTAAATGTTTTGGCCATCAAAACTATTCTAACATCAAGTGGGGCTTAGGGTGAATTTATATCCCAACAGCTCTTAATGAAATAAGATAAGAGTTTATAACATGCTAAGACTGAAGTATCTGATGAAGACAATGAGAGTTTGTCTTGTAAGCAAAAAGAACTAGAACTTGAATATATATAGAGCTTTTACAGATTACAAGTAATAGTTTCTTTAAACTTCTAAAGTAGTCTTCATCAGGTCTTCTAATCTTCAAATGCGGTAGGCAAGGTACAGACGAGCTCGAACTTCTTCCATGTGCTGCACATCTGTAACATTCTCCTCTTCATAGATCTTGTACAAAATCCTTTTGATTTCAATCATGTTGGCTCTTCCTGAGTCCAAAATGGGTGCATCCCATTTGGGTTCTTCAGGTGTTAGGATTCTGCAATTGTCAAGTCCTTTGGCTGTCTTGACAATTTCTTCCCAGAACTCTGGATCTTCAAAGTTCATGAACTGGGAGAATTGAAGAAATTCTTCTTCATAAGAAGGGAGAGGGCCAAATTTCCTTACAATGTGGTGTTGAATTTGCCACTTCTTCTTCAGGGGATACCATCTTGGTAGCTCATCTTGAAGGGCTAAATAATCCACATAATTGCTATCAAACACCAGGACATTGTCTTCTGTTGCCTTGTCCTTGATTGCTTTCCAGAGTTTGGCAATTTTCCTTTCAAATTTGGCTTTGACTGCCTTTGCATCATTCAACTTCTTTTGCTTAAGCTCTTGAGCTTCAAGCAACTTCTTTTTCTTCAACTCTAGAGCCTCTTTCTCTTCTGGAGTAGGCTCTGCTGGAGCTGACTTCTTACTGGTCTGAGCTGACTGAGCTTGCTCATCTGCCTTCCTTTTCCTTGTCATTCTCTTTTCAGGAACTTGTTCTTTAGGGGCAGTGATCTGAAGAGTCTTGGCAGGAGCTTGAGTGGGTGCTTGGGTATCTTCTTGAGCAATTTCTTTGCCTTTGCCTTGCCTGTTCTTGATTTTGCTCTTTAAACCACCCAAGGTTTCAGTCAAGTCATCTTGTGTTACTACCAGTTCAGCTTGTTAAGCAGTAGACTTCTCTAGAGCCTTTATCAATACATCTTCCCCCTTTTTGGCTTCAGCAAGTGCAGCCGCAAAAGGCTTCATGGCATTCAGAATTTCCACTTTCAGAGTCTGCTTCAGGGCCATGGAATTGACTTTGCCAACATGGGTCAGATGAATTAAGCTGTGCTCTAGAACTTCAGCATGTGAATTGGAGGAGGAGGCAGCTTCAAATCTAGTTGTAAGTGCTTCCAACTTGGCTGCTGTCTCCTTCAGCTGAGTCTGCAGTTTTTCATTCTCCTCTGCAGCTGCCTTAAGAAGAGCTTGACCTTCAGTGGCTCTTGCTTCAGCATCTTTAACTTTAGACTCGGAGGCTGACTCCAATTGGGAGATCTCATCAGCAAACATTTCGGAGACATCACCTACCTTCTTCTGGATGGTGCTTAAGTATTCACCTATCTGATGGTGAAGTGCCTCGCCAAACTTGTCTTCAATGTCAATAATTTGATCATGGAGACGAGTCTTCTGTTCCCTAACAGCTTTCTCAACATCTTCCAAGCTGCAGGCCTAAGCCTTTCTCAAAGTGCAAGTCTAATGCAGCTTTGACCTGGGAGCAGATGTCTGTTGTATAGTCAGCTGATGGAATAGAGGTTGAGGCAGTACCTTGAGGCTTTGGATGAACTATCAATGCTTTGCCTCTCTCTTCAGCTGAAAGGTAGTCTTCATTGAGGAATGAGGTAGTGGCCTTAACCAGATGGGTCATGATCTTATCTCCTGTATCAATGAAGTGAGCCAGTTCTTCTGTAGGCATGAAGTGAGCTGGAACTTTGATTGTGTCCTTTTCAACTTCAACTTTGTCAGCTGGTGTAGCTGAGTCTTCTGTAGGGGCAGGTGCAGCTGAGTCATCTACCAATGCCGTTTCAGCTGTCTGCGGATCTGATGAGTCTTCTGGGATAGAGACATCAACAGGGGGGATTCCTAGAATCCGGTTGCAAACTGCAGTCAGTGCCTCTGCTGACAGCAGCTGAGCAAAAGATCGAACTTGAGCAACTTCCTTTTGCTCCATCTCCCAGTCGAGGAAATTTGCTTTTCCTCCCATTCCTTCCATGACCTCAAGAAGGTCATCCACATCATCTCTTCTGAGTTCAATCCAAGTACATATCCTAAGTACTTGTTCAAATTGGATTGATTGCTCATCAACACCAGGAGTAGTAGCCTTGAGCAGGTTGGCTATCTTCATCCTCATTATCTTCTCCCTTGTGCACATAGGATAGTGCACCATTCTGAACTGAGGTTGAGAGGGACCAGCATGAGTCAAGTCTGCTGGTGTCAGGTCTTCTTGCTCAGATGGGGCAGTAATAATAGGAGATTGAGTGGTTGGAATATTTTCCTCTGCTGTCTGAGTATCAGCAGGGATTTGGGAAGTGATATTTTCTTGATCTTCAGTGGTTTGTTCATCAGCAGGGTTTTGAGTCTGCTGGTCTGGGTCTATTTCTGCTTGAAGATCAGTAGATAGTTGGTGTTGGTCCCTGAGACGAGTGTAAGATCAGCTGACTTGATGTCTGCTGATTGTGTGGAAAATAAACTAACTCTTCAAAGTAACTAGTCCGCTGATTTCACTAGGGGCCTAGGACTAGTTAGTCGACTGATTAATTACTTATCGGAGTTAAGTGCGGAATTGTAGTGTGCCCATAAATATTATACTCGTCTATTTAATTAAATACAGTGTGTAAAACAGTTTATGCACAAATATGTATGAAAAGACTTGAAATGTAAAGTGCAGAAATGTAAATAACACATTGATTTATAGTGGTTCGGATATACGTTCCTACGTCCACTCTCACGTCCACACGTGATGTTTAATCCCTTTAATTTACCAAAAATTACAAGGGCCTTGACCTTTATAGTCCCAATGGTAGGACTTTGAGATCTGAGCCAGTTCCCTTAACTGTTGCGGTCTCCACAAGTGATTGTAAGCACTTGCACTTCCCCACAAGTGATTGTAAGCACTTGCACTTGAACTCCACAAGTGATTATAGAGCACTTGGACTCTTTACAGTGATAAACACTCAACTTGACTTCTAAGGTTTTATGGTAGAAGGTGGGTTTTGTGTATATGAACTAGGTGAGAATTTCCCTTACAATCTGTTTTAGCCTCATGCTAGGATTGGGAAATTCTCTCTAAGCTATGGATATATATGAGTGGTTGCACTGGCTTAGATGGTATGAGTTCACTCACTGGGGATGAGGTGATGCGTGTTGAATCTTCATGAATGATCTTCTTGAGCTCTTCTTATTTCTGGAGTTTATGACCTTTGCTCGACCTTTGCATCTCACACCTCTTCACACGTTCCCAATGATGTATGGACTCATTTATATAGTGTTGATGTTTGAATGTTACCGTTGGATGATAGCAATTCAAATCTCCACTAATTGAGGAATTGACAATCTCTTAATTTGATATGATTGAATATTACCATTGTCATGTAATTTCAATCATATCTTTGACTTTCCTTTCTTGTGCACATATCTTGTCAATCCTTGATTTCAGCTGTGATTGGTCTTCCTTTAATCGTGTAAGAAGACTTCTACTCTGCTGGTAAGAAGACTTCACTCTGCTGGTAAGAAGACTTCACTCTGCTGGTAAGAAGACTTCTACTCTGCTGGCTTTACTCAGCTGTCTTTACTCAGCTGACTTTACACAGCTGCTGTTTCTTCTCAGCTGCTGTCTTTACTCTGCTGTCTTTACTCAGCTGGCTTTACACAGCTGCTGTTTCTTCTCAGCTGCTGTCTTTACTCTGCTGTCTTTACTCAGCTGGCTTTACACAGCTGCTGTTTCTTCTCAGCTGCTGTCTTTACTCAGCTGGTTGTAAGATGACTTCTACTCAGCTGATGTAAGACGACTTCTACTCAGCTGATGTAAGATGACTTCTGGTCTTGGTCTTCTCTTCTCTTCTTGAGCATTGACATGTCTTCTCTTCTAACCAGAGTCCTATCTATTACAAGATGTATAATAAAGTTGTCTATACAATACAACTTATCCTATTACATGATTGATTTGGTTTATCAAAACTAAACTAAGGATATTCATATTCCAACAGTTGGGTTTGATGATCTTGGACATCTGTTGTTTGGGTATCAGCAGGGATTTGGGTATCAGTGTTTGAAGGTTCGGATGGGTTGGAATCATCAGAAGGGTTGAAGGATGAAAGAAGAATTGTTCTTCTTTCTCTTCTGACCCTTCGACAGTTTAGAGGGAGTGAAAGTGGTAGAGGGATTAGAAGTACCTGCCTTCTTCAAGGGAGAGGCAGTGGGAGTGGCATCTGAATCAAATGGGGAGATGAGCCCTGATCTGATTAGATATCGTCTTTGTGCTAAGGTCTGATTGTCATCATCATCATCCTCAGCAGCCTTCTTCTGAGCCTCTTCTTTGGATGGCTCCTCTTCTTCTTCAGCAGAGTCATGAGCAGACTCTTCTGCCTCCTCAGCAACATCCTTGGAAGATGCTTCAGCCAAAAGCTTCCTCCTCTCTTCTTTCAACCTTGCTGCCTCACAAGAGCTTCCTTTCTCAAATAATACTTGGAGATGTGGAAGGTCTTATGAGGTCCCATCTTGTACTTCTTTGGAAGAATATCTGGAAGGATGATGCTCAGCTTGTTGACAAAGCTGACTGTAGCTGTTACCTTCCATTCTCTTGACTGTAGGTCCAAAGTAACTTTCTTTGCCTCAAGGGCAATCCTATCTAAGAATAACCCTTGCCAATCTCCATCAATCTGATCCCAGATTGCAGCCATAACCCTAACCTTTAGAGTAGTAACAGCATCATGACTGAATGTGTTACCAAGCAACATCTTGCCTGCAATGTCCATCAGGGTTTGAAACTTAGGTTCAAGTTGGGATTTCTTAATTCCAGAGGCATCAATAGCCTTTATTCTTCCATCAGTAAACATCTCCATATACTCCTTTTCTCTACCCATGATGTAGTTGGAGATATTTATCTCCCCCCTTGACAAGCCGAACAGTTCCTGAAGGATTTCTCTTGTTACCTTGACTTTGTGTCCACCCATGACACTTTCAACTTGAGATCCCTTCATTACAGCGTTTGCGTAGAAAGCCAGCACATCTTGTTCATAGACGTTTGTTGGTGCTGCTTCCAGAAAGTCACGAAGGTTGAGGTTGATACATCGAAGAAGTATCTCCTTGTTCGCTGCTGTATGCTTGCCTTTGAAAAACAGGGCATTCTCGGTGAACATCTTCCCTTCCTTAGACCATTTTGTTGCATCTAGAGTTCTGGTGTTCTTGGTCTTCTCGTCGTAAATCTCAATGATTGCCATTCTGGTGTTTGAGTGTTAGGTTTCGAAAGCTTAAGCAAATTTGCAGAATGAGAGAGTTTGAGATCAATTTGAGATTTGTGAGCGAAAGGGTTTGGGAGAGATTTAAGGGCTGTATATATACTCCAGCAATTCTTGATCTAACGGTCAGATTGATTTTAATGTGGAGTAACACCCAAGATTTCCTTCTTTGATTTCGGGCCATTCCCTTAAATTTGCCGGCTGAATTTGCCATGTGGCAACTGTTGATTTGCTGGCAATATGGTAATCAAGTACTAATGACATCATTACCAAAAATAGCCGTTGTGACTAATTTTGTGGTAAGAATTGATCATCAAGGCCGTTTTCTATAAGTGAATTGCATTCCTTATATAGGCCAATTTGTTTAATTACATTCAGGAATAAATCTAGAATGAATTACATGATCAAAGCTAGTCATTATACTCTAAATTGAAGTGATCTGATCAGCAGAGTGGGGTCTTCTGATTTCTTCAAAAAGTCTGCTGATTTTCCTTGAAAGTCTTCTGGTCAGCTGAGTTGGTCTTCGGATCAGCTGAGTAGAGGATTGAGGTTTGTTGAGTAGATCTTCTGGTTTTGAAGGTCCAACCTGGTTTGATGGATCCTTCAGTGCTGCTGTGATGATCCAACCTGGATGATGGATCTTCCAGCTTTATTGTGAGTGGTGATCCAACCTGGTTTGATGGATCTTCTAGCTCTACCTCTGAACCATGTAGGACCATCAAATCAATATATTCTGCTTCAGTGGTGGAAGTTGCAACTGAGGTTTGCTTCTTAGAGAACCATGATATCAGCTTGTTGCCTAGGAATTGGCAGGTTCCAGATGTGGATTTCCTATCAATTCTGCATCCTCCATAGTCTGAGTCAGAATAGCCACTCAATTCTAGATTGTCATCAGCAGGGTACCATAGTCCTAAGTTGACTGATCCTTTTAGGTACTTGAGAATCTTCCTTGCTGCTTCTAGATGACTCTTCTTTGGGTTTGCTTGAAACCTAGCACATACTCCTACAGCAAATGTTATGTCTGGTCTGTTGGCTGTAAGGTATAATAGAGATCCAATCAGTGCTCTATATTCAGCTTGATCAACTGCCTTTCCAGACTCATCTGGTTCCATTTTGAAAGATGTCATCATGCAGTCTTGCTTTGTAGAGCTTTGAATCTTTCTAATAGGCTTTTGGTATACTTGGACTGGTTGATGAAGATCCCTTCTGGACTCTGCTTGACTTGTAGTCCTAGGAAGTAATTCATCTCACCAATCATGCTCATTTTAAACTTTCCTTGCATAAGTTCAGAGAACTTTTTGCACATTTCTTGATTGGGTGATCCAAATATAATATCATCTACATATATTTGCACCATTAGAATGTCTTCTCCTTCTTGTATTCTGAAAAGAGTTCTATCAACTTTGCCGTTTGTATATCTGGCTCTTTCTGAGAATTCTTAGAATAGTATGGCTTTAGCTTTGATTGCTTGCTTGGCTTGTTGAATTCTCTCTTGTGACTTCCTTGTTTGTGATTTCTCATCCTCTTGTATTTATAGTGGTGATTGCTTGCAACTAGCCGTTGAGGCAATCTTTCCATAATGGCTTGATTCCTTGATTCCAGCCGCTTGATTGCTTCAATCCTGGGATCATGTCAATCTTCTAAATAAGGTAGGTCTTCGTTTAAATTGCAAGATGACTTAGGAATCAGCCGAGTCCTGGAAGAGCACATAATCTTCTGATCTGTATTTCTAGTCTTCTGACTACTCTTCTGGCCTTAGGTCTTCTGTCTTCTGATATCAGTCGAGTAACACTCTTCTGATCTGGCAATTCTTTGTGCTGCTTTAGGCCATCTTCAATCTTGGACTCCATCAGATAAGTAGGTATACAAGCACCTTAACTTGTCTAGTCTTCAAGGATCTTCTAGTCTTCATGTCTTCTACTCTTCTCATCTGGAGGATAGGCATGTAAGTCAGGACTGTGCTGATCAACTGATATCAATACAGTTGATCACACAAGACTAGTCTAAGTTGTTCTATACAAGTCAGTTGATCCTATTAAATTTATAAACTCTAAGTGTTTTGGCCATCAAAACTATTCTAATCATCAAGTGGGGCTTAGGGTGAATTTATATCCCAACAGTAATACTAAGGGAATATACATTTAAGGGGAATCTTTGATTTTTTAAATATCCTTATGTTGACTCTTTAGTTTGTTAACAGTCATCTTGTTCAAAACCTTGACCATTGCTTTAGATTGATATTCATCTTAATTATTCTACTCTACTTGTACCTACGATTATACGTTGCATAAGATAAGATAGGTACATGAAGTCGTTCGACATTCAGAATAGACAAGCACAATCGAAGGGGGAACTCGTCTTGTGTTCATAAGTCTACTCGTCTGTTCTAGATAGACTCAAACAGACAAGATATGTGTTCTTTTGATTCGAATACTCTAAGTGTTTAATCAAATCGAATTAAGGGTATTATAGTAATTCGATAATGCTAAAATTGGAAAATCCTAGAATTGGATTTATACACTCCCATTTTAATGAGGTGTATGCACCCAGTTCGCACTCTACTCTGTTGGTCCCTGAGACGAGTTTAAGATCAGCTGACTTGATGTCTGCTGATTGTGTGGAAAATAAACTAACTCTTCAAAGTAACTAGTCCGCTGATTTCTCTAGGGGCCTAGGACTAGTTAGTCGACTGATTAATTACTTATCGGAGTTAAGTGCGGAATTGTAGTGTGCCCATAAATATTATACTCGTCTATTTAATAAACATAGTGTGTAAAACAGTTTATGCACAAATATGTATGAAAAGACTTGAAATGTAAAGTGCAGAAATGTAAATAACACATTGATTTATAGTGGTTCGGATATACGTTCCTACGTCCACTCTCACGTCCACACGTGATGTTTAATCCCTTTAATTTCCACAAATTACAAGGGCCTTGACCTTTATAGTCCCAAGGGTAGGACTTTGAGATCTGAGCCGTCCTAACAGCTACGGTCTCCACAAGTGATTGTAAGCACTTGCACTTCCCCACAAGTGATTGTAAGCACTTGCACTTGAACTCCACAAGTGATTATAGAGCACTTGGACTCTTTACAGTGATAAACACTCAACTTGACTTCTAAGGTTTTATGGTAGAAGGTGGGTTTTGTGTATATGAACTAGGTGAGAATTTCCCTTACAATCTGTTTTAGCCTCATGCTAGGATTGGGAAATTCTCTCTAAGCTATGGATATATATGAGTGGTTGCACTGGCTTAGATGGTATGAGTTCACTCACTGGGGATGAGGTGATGCGTGTTGAATCTTCATGAATGATCTTCTTGAGCTCTTCTTATTTCTGGAGTTTATGACCTTTGCTCGACCTTTGCATCTCACACCTCTTCTCACACTCCCAATGATGTATGAGCTCATTTATATAGTGTTGATGTTTGAATGTTACCGTTGGATGATAGCAATTCAAATCTCCACTAATTGAGGAATTGACAATCTCTTAATTTGATATGATTGAATATTACCATTGTCATGTAATTTCAATCATATCTTTGACTTTCCTTTCTTGTGCACATATCTTGTCAATCCTTGATTTCAGCTGTGATTGGTCTTCCTTTAATCGTGTAAGAAGACTTCTACTCTGCTGGTAAGAAGACTTCTACTCTGCTGGTAAGAAGACTTCACTCTGCTGTTTTTACTCAGCTGACTTTACACAGCTGCTATTTCTTCTCAGCTGCTGTCTTTACTCTGCTGTCTTTACTCAGCTGGTTGTAAGATGACTTCTACTCAGCTGATGTAAGACGACTTCTACTCAGCTGATGTAAGATGACTTCTGGTCTTGGTCTTCTCTTCTCTTCTTGAGCATTGACATGTCTTCTCTTCTAACCAGAGTCCTATCTATTACAAGATGTATAATAAAGTTGTCTATACAATACAACTTATCCTATTACATGATTGATTTGGTTTATCAAAACTAAACTAAGGATATTCATATCCCAACATACTCTACTATGCTAGGTCAGATGAGTACACTCCGCTGTCCTAACCAATAGAAGAGGCGGATTCCAAATTTCACAATATCAAATCACATAATATTCTCGATTCCGTAACCGAATACCAAAAGCCCCAACCGTTGGATCTATGATTCAATCTTGGTCGTTGATGTGTAAGATCAGTTATAACAAAACCCATCACTTACACACTACTTGCCCTACGTTTTTCATAACTCTCCTACTCTAGCTTTCAAATTTCTTGCGAAATCTCACTCCCCTGTTCTTACTCTATCTACTACTATGTCGATCATCTCACTGTTTGATGTAAGGACTAACATGCAGGCCAAATTTGACCTTGGCAAATTCATCATTAAAGGCAAGGTGCATGTGGAACCCTCAATGTTCTTCAAAGGGCTCCACACTGAAGACAACCAAGAAATTCTTACTAAGTGCATCAGATGTGGGTTGAAACCCTACTTGGAGGCCTTTCCAGAGGTTGTGCTAGAACAAGAGGTGTTGGAATTTTATGCCAACGCCACCAGGCAAGGAGACAAAATTGAATCGTTTGTTGGAGCCAGTCGAGTGAAAATCACTCGTGAAGCTGTGTTTGATGTGTTGAAGCTGCCCATCAGAACGATTGATGTGGAGAACTATGTTGTTGGCCAAGAGCTGAGGTATTTAAGTATTTTCTGTGGCAAGAAGATTTGTCTGAATCGAGATGGCAAAATTCCAGCAGTGAAGAAGAAGGAGTGGCTGGAGAAGTATCGAACCCTCCTGGACATAGCTAGCAAGATGTTGTTATGTGCCACTGGTTCTCATGACTCAGTCACTTTGACAAAGGCAAGAGTGATGGCTGCCATCTACGATGGAATCACTGAATGAAACTGGTTTAAATTGCTTGCTAACCGGATTATGTACTTCGAGAGAAGTGTCAGAGTCGACACCGACACTTGTAATTGGGTGGTGACCAATGTTGTTGGTTTTGGTAACAAGTTGTCCATTCTTCTACCTATCTTGATGCCCACGAAGACTGAATGGAGCAAATGGAAGCTATTTCACCCTTTGAAGTTCTATTTGAAGAAAGAGGCTTTGAGAAAGCAGGTTGCTGCTAGACCAGCTGCACCCAGGCAAGCTCAGATTGATCCTATGGAAGCATTGCCATATGTTGCCTCGTCTAGTTCTTCAGAAGACGAGTCAAAAGATGAAGAATCGGAAGATGTCGCACAAGCCGGATCTAGTGGAGAAGACTCGGAGGAAACTCAATCTGATGAAGAGACCGAGAAGGCTGAGGAGCCAAGTGCAAGTATTTCTGAAGTCTATCGTCTTGTAAGAGTGCCTAGTCCTACACAAGACGAGTCGAGTCCTCAGGTTGGTACTTCTTCTCAATTTATTTCAATTCCTCTCTCTCGCCCTTCTGTCCGAACCAAGGCAAGATCACATCGATCTCGTCCTAGACCTGCACCCTCATCCTCACAAGTGCTGGCAGCATATCCGCTGAGAGCCAGCATTCCCCAAAACACTCCTATAATTGATACAACTGATACTCCGACAATTGTCACACCAAACCAAGCTGCATTACAGCCCCCAGAAACCACAGACCAAACTCTCTCCTTACCGTCAACAGAATATGTTGAACCCATCAACCCATCTACTTCAGATAAGACCCCAGTTGCCATTGCAACAGCTGAGACAGGGACCCCACCTGCTCAGACCCCGTCTGAAGTTAGATTCAAATCCTTGGTGTATTATCCAATGTGCTTAAGGGAGAAGAGAATCCGTTCGAAGATGTCCAATAACTTGAAGAAACAGCTCTCAACTATTGAAGTTGACACTTCAACAGAGCAGTTTGAGAAACTTCTCAGGATATGCACATGGGTTGCATTGAAGAAGTCCCCAACGGATGATCTTTTTGAAACCATCTTGGGAATGGGTGGTATCTCCAATTTCATGGATTGAGAGATGGAGCAGAAAGAGAACAGTGGTGTTCAAGACCACTCAGAGTTATTCCCTCGAAGAGCCTTAACTGATCTTGTGAAAAGAATGTTAAGCATTCCAGATGGTGTTCTATGTGAAGATTTCTCGTTCGATGTTGGTACTCAAACTGAGCTCATAGAAGAAGAATCGAAAGCAGAACTTGTTGATGCTGCTATTCAGACCTTGGAACCTTTATTGGAGCAAGAAGATGCCCCTGACCATGTTGAAGAAGAGGCTGAAAGTGTTGAAGAAGAAGCTAATTCTATCGAGCTTGGAGAAGAAGATGATGAGTTTGTAGATGCCATCATGTTTGATGAAGATGAGCTTGTTGAAAAAGTTCAAGAAGAAGTTATTGCTGAAGCTCAGTTGTCTACTCAAGCATTTCCTGAAGGCTATCTAGAAGAGCTGAAGACGGACTTGAAGGTTGTTGTCCAGTCTGCTATAAATGAGTTCTTAAACTCAAAATTGAAGGATGTGCTAGTTGAGCAGAATCAGTCGCTTGTTGACAGCTCAAGAGAGTTAATTGTTGGTGAGGTCAACAAGATGGACTCATCTTTTCGAGAAGAGATGTATGCTGAAATTGAAAATTTCTTGAAGAAGCAAGTAGATTTCTCAGAAAAGAGATCTATTTCTTTTGCAAGATCTTTGGCTGAAGAGTCGAGCAAGATGGAAAGACTCTACAGGGTTAAGATCGAAATTGCAGATGAACAGAGAAGAGAAGCACAAGACCAGGTTGTGCGTTCTCGAGCAGTTCTAACTGAGCTGACAGAGCAGAACAGACTCCTTCGACAGACAGCTACATATTTCAAAGATGAACTAGTCTCAAGTTCAAGGAAGCTGGAGTTGGCCACTGATCGTCTTGACAAGATGAGTCACGACAAGACGCATCAGAAGAAGATTGAGCTAGCTGCTGAAGCCATGAAGAAAGCTGTTAAGGAAGAGATGACTCGCTTTACTAGTCTTTTCACTCTAAAGGCATCTGATGAAGCCAAAAAGGGGGAAGAGGCGAGTAGAGTTGAGAAAGTTGAAGAAGCTAAGTCCAGTGCTAAACCAGAAGAGAAAGAAGCTGCTACTGCTATGCAAGAGCTGAAGAGGCCTAAGAGAGGCAGAGGCAATTTGGTTAAAACTGCAGAGCTTGAGCAAGCTAGAGCAGATGAGCAGAAAAGACTGGAGAAGGGCAAAGGTGTTGCATATCCAGAAGCAGAAGTTGAGGTTCAGACTAAAAGAAAGATCAAAAGAAAATTAGATATGGAAGAAGCTGAAGAACCTACTGTGATTGTGAAGAAGCAGAAGGTGATTGATCCTAATGATGAAAGTCATTATGCGAGCCAGAAGAAGATCGGTAAGTATATTGAAAGGCTGCAGAAGTTGAAGGCTGATGAAGATCAAATGGAAGATAAGTTCATTGATTATTTCATTGACAATGAGCATCGTCAAGATTGGTGCAAAGTGAAGAGACAATGGGAGCTTGATCACTGGATTATCAGAAAGTTTGGTGATTCTGATTAACTCGGATGAACTTTACTCGATGTTTGATAAGTTCATGGAAGGCCAGAACAAGTTACTTTGGAACTTGATCATGAGGATATCGGCTGCTGCAAATTTCAACATTCTAGTGCCTACCTTTCCGAAATGGAAGACTCCTATGACCAGCTCAGGTAAAAGAGTTGATCTTAATCAGATCAAGAAGTATGAAGAGGAGCTGCTAGACAAGGAGAAGATTGAAGATGAAGATCATATCAGAGTAATACACAAGAGACTCCTAGATGCATTCTGTGTTCCTAATCCAGAAGGAGGTACTCTTTCAGATTAGTTTGTTTTTATTCTGATTGTTAGTTTTTTATTTTTGAAGTATGTGTAATATCTACTGTTCTTATTTGAATGAATGAAAAGATAAGTACTATCTCTATATATATAATAACAGGATAGTCTGCTGTAAATAGTAATCCCATTTTTCCGCCCATTTGCACTTACTATTTCTAGAATTTTTTTTTTTTTTTTTTAAATTTTATCCTGCACGGATGTCCATTGCTCCCACAGCCAATACAACATTGTTTATTACCTGCAGCATGCACCACAACCAATAAACACCTAAAAAGTAGGCTAAATTGATCTTGAAACCTGCGAAATAATAATTATTGTCCGCTCACTATTGTTTCAAACCCTTGGAAAGAATCATAAATTTAAATTCAAATTACAGATTAAAATCATCAATCGTTTCGTATTCCACTTAAAATATAAAATCATCTTTTTTATTACATTCTCACCCAAAACACATTGATGTTTAGTGGAGTAACATTTACTAAACATTTCACCATCCTTAAAAATCTTGCAGTGTTCATATTTGAAGTTTCAACATTTTTGTTTTGTTAATTTTTTTTTTTTTATGACTTCAAAAAAAAAAAACGGTTATGTTTTTTTATTCCATTCCAACTATTCTTGCCATTTTCGATTTCTTCTGCCGATGGCCCCTCTTTTCCTGTTAATCTGGAAACCTACTCTTCCACAACACAGTGGCTCTAATGATTGTATACCTCTGCTTATGGAAATAAGAAATATAGTTAGAGATCTGTTGAACGACTTACAGATATGAAAAAGTTATAATACTACATATAGTGTTTAATTACTTCTACATTTTGATAGAGGTATAACATATTCATTTAATTGGCTAAACGCCATTCATATACACTCCAACACCAACCGATTGAAGAGCAAATAACTATCAAATGAAGAAGCTTACAGGATCTACTATTCCGTACAAGAAACTATGAAAGTCACTATGGTGTGTCCATTTGTAAATCTAGCTTCTTCCATCATTGTCATTTTTCAAGTTACGGTTCATGAATCATGAGCACATAAATTTAAAATCTATTATATCTTCCTATTCCTAATGATGAGGAATGATTATAGAAATTTTATGAAATACTACCTTTTATTTTGTTTTTAGCATCTAATTTGTATGCAACATTAAGTTTTTGACAAATAACTGCAATAAAAATGTTAAATGGTTTTTTGGAAATGTAGAAATATTTTTGAAAAAAACGTTCGAAAATGTCGATTTGTTTCAAAAAGCCAAACATAAATTATATCTTTAAGATTTGTGTTATACTTCTTAATTGCAAAAAAAACTCGGTCTTTTTTTTCAGGTGAAGGCAGTCTCCTTCTCTTGAGCATTTTATCGAGCACATAGTGTGCGTGAAGGTTGGAGCAGCGTACCTGTTAGCGAGTGGAGACGGGGCTGACTCCTTCTCTAGAGCATTCTATCGAGCAGCTTGTGTGCAAGGTATATTTGCCAGCGACAACAACAACTTTGGACGGCGACACGCGCGGAGGGATGTGTGGTGTGGAGGCATCGACCTCACGCTGGCAACAATGGTGTCATGGACGGTGTGGGCCGGGGTGAATTGAAAGAATAAAATGAGACGCAGTGTGGAACTAATTAGGGCTCTAAGATAATTGTGGCTTTGGGATACTGTCTGGATTTCAATTCACGTAAGCTTATTATCAAAATATTAATGTTTATTTTGTATGTTAATGTTAATTTTTGTGATAATACTTCAATGATATTTATTTTAAAGTTTTTGATAACCCACTGTAATAATTTATCTGTATTTGTATTTTAAAATTTTACCATGTAATACTTATAATTTTGTACTTATAATTTCTACAAAAGTTATAATTACTTACAAATTATATATATACCTATAAATTCTATAAGTTTTATAGCATAAATTTAAATTATAACCCACATACTTAAATTTTAAAATATACAAATCATTAGAGAATCTCCAATTGTACTCCATTTTAGAGTTTATGGAGTTAAACTCTAAAATGGAGTATCATCCTCCTCCAATTGTACTCTATTTTATTTTGAATTTTTAAAATAGAGTTTTGAATTGTGAACGTATATTTAAAGGTCACTAATCAAAACTCTATATTTTATATTTATTATATTATTAATATTTACAATTTTATATTAATAATTAGAGTTTGTTAAATAATTACAATTCTATTTTTGCACTAATTTATAATATAATTTAAATTATGTAATTTATATTTACAATTTTACGTGTCATTATGTTTTCGTAATTTTATATTTAAATAAAAATAATATTTGAAAATTACAAATTTATTGACATTTTATGATTTGGATAAAACCAATCATATCTAATTTTATAATTTAATTTACTAATTGAATATTTAATTGTATAAATTAATTTAAATATCAAGATACATATATTATTTAATGATTGTAATAGAGTAATAAAAATGAATAAAATAATAAATAGAGTAACATAAAAAAATTTATGGTTAGAAAATGTTTTTAAAATAGAGTACGAGAAAAAAAGTATTTTAAAGTTTAAAAATCTTGATTTTAAAGTTTGTTGCTAGAGATGAACTTGCTATTATTGATAACTCACCTCTAAACTGTAATGACATTATTCAAAATTATTGTTGAGAAATTATATGCAGATTTGTTTTAACATATGTATCTTATGTACTCCCTCCGTCTCATACTTGAAGACACATTTTACCATTTTGGGCGTCCCATACTTGAAGGCACATTACCTAAAATAGCAAAAACACTTTTAAACACTCTCCTTAAAACATCACAATATTATAACAAATGCCACTACTTTATTACACTAAAAAGTAGCTTTATTACTATTTATAAAGTTGAAAAATCTTTACTACTCCCACTTTATATTACACAATATTAATAAACAATCTATTCATTAAAACTCGTGCCCAATTGGTTTGAGACTCAAGTATGGGACGGAGGAAGTAATATTTTAAAGTGGTATTTGGTAATTGATTCAACTGTACAAGTTTTAGAATTGAGTGTGCTTATTTTTTTTCTGTCTTTCTTTAAATCATAAAAAATTGAATTGGAGTCATGTATGAGTTATAGAATGATTGGAGAAAAATAAGTTGCTCTTAGTATACAAAATTAAAAAATGCACTCTTAAAAATCACTTAGCTTGACATTAGTTCTGTGATTTATGGGTAAAAAATTATACTCGGTTGTATAGTTTAGTGGTATAAGTAGTGATAATTTGGTGAGTTTAATGCAATTAAGTCTTTATAAAAATATATTGAACTGTACATTAATTAAAAAAAAATATTATCAGTAGCATAATATTAAACTGTACATTAATAAAAAAAATCAAACTCTTAAATCAGCTGCTGAGGAAAATGAAAAATTGCAGACTCTGTTGGTCCCTGAACGAGTAGTGAATGGGATTAAAGTCTAGAGGGGAGGGGTGAATAGACTTTAAAACTTTTTCAATAGAGTTGGGAACCTCTTCTGATTGCTATGTCAACTGGACTACTAGTCTGCTGGTCCAGATGACTATAGTGATCTGATTGAAGAGGTTATATGCGGAATTATGGTAGGCCTTGTTTAGACTCGTTCTTTAAGTGTTAACCTGTTGTTTTATGAAAGTACTCAGCTGATGCTGGTTTGAAAGTTATGGCCTTGTTTTGAAGACAGTTGAAAATACAGTATGCACTATATAAAAATATATATAAAGGCAGAAATGTAAAGTGCAGAAGGTAAATGACACCAGATTTATAGTGGTTCGAATATACGTTCCTACGTCCACTCTCACGTCCACACGTGATGTTTAATCCCTTTAATTTACCATAAATTACAAGGATCTTGACCTTTATAGTCCCAAGGTTAGGACTTTGAGATCTGAGCCGTCCTAACAGCTACGGTCTCCACAAGTGATTGTAAGCACTTGCACTTTAAGGGGTTCAAAAACTTTAACCTTTCGGTAGGGTTTGGGGTTTTTGAAGTGTATCCAACTAATGGTTCAAGCTTATAATTTGCTTAACCACTATGCCTAAAACAATGATTATACAATATGAACAGGTTTCAGGTTCTTAGGGGTTGGATAGAAATCACTTAAGAGCTATAGATAATCTAATGGTTTCTGGCTCTTTTGAGAATTCTTAGAACAGTATGGCTTTAGCTTTGATTGCTTGCTTGGCTTGTTGAATTCTCTCTTGTGACTTCTTGTCATCGTGATTTCTTATCCTCTTGTATTTATAATGGAGATTGGTTGCAACTAGCCGTTGGAGTTGACTAGCCGTTTGAGCAATCTTTCCATAATGGCATGATTCCATGATTCCAGCCGCTTGATTGCTTCAATCCTGGAATCATGTCAATCTTCTAAATAAGGTAGGTCTTCGTTTGAATTGCAAGATGACTTTGGAATCAGCCGAGTCCTGGAAGATCACATAGTCTTCTGATCTGTACTACTAGTCTTCTGACTACTCTTCTGGCCTTAGGTCTTCTGTCTTCTGATATCAGCAGAGTAACACTCTTCTGATCTGGTAATTCTTTGTACTGCTTTAGACCATCTTCAATTTGGACTCCATCAGATAAGTAGGTATACAAGCACCTTAACTTGTCTGGTCTTCAAGGATCTTCTAGTCTTCATGTCTTCTACTCTTCTCATCTTGAGGATAGGCATGTAAGCCAGGACTGTGCTGATCAGCTGATATCAATACAGTTGATCACACAAGACTAGTCTAAGCTGTTCTATACAAGTCAGCTGATCCTATTACATTTATAAACTCTAAGTGTTTTGGCCATCAAAACTATTCTAACATCAAGTGGGGCTTAGGGTGAATTTATATCCCAACAATTTCCCCCTTTTTGATGAAGCCAAAACTATACTTGATAAATGCTCTTAATGAAATAAGATAAGAGTTTATAACATGCTAAGACTGAAGCATCTGATGAAGACAATGAGAATTTGTCTTGTAAGCAAAAAGAACTAGAACTTGAATATATATAAGGCTTTTACAAATTACAAGCAATAGTTTCTTTATACTTCTAAAGTGGTCTTCATCAGGTCTTCTGATCTTCAAATGCGGTAGGCAAGGTACAGACGAGCTCGAACTTCTTCCATGTGCTGCACATCTGTAACATTCTCCTCTTCATAGATCTTGTACAGAATCTTTTTGATTTCAATCATGTTGGCTCTTCCTGAATCCAGAAGGGGTGCATCCCATTTGGGTTCTTCAAGAGTTAGAATTCTGCAGTTGTCAAGTCCTTTGGCTGTCTTGACAATTTCTTCCCAGAACACTGGATCTTCAATGTTCATGAACTGATTGAACTGGAAGAATTAGAATTCTGCAGTTGTCAAGTCCTTTGGCTGTCTTGACAATTTCTTCCCAGAATTCATCTTCATAAGTTGGGAGAGGGCCAAATTTCCTAACTATGTGGTGTTGAATTTGCCACTTCTTCTTCAGGGGATACCATCTTGGTAGCTCGTCTTGAAGGGCTAAATAATCCACATAATTGCTATCAAACACCAGGGCACTGTCTTCTTTTGCTTTGTCCTTGATTGCTTTCCTGAGTTTGGCAATTCTCCTTTCAAATTTGGCTTTGACTGCCTTCGCATCATTCAGCTTCTTTTGCTTAAGCTCTTGAGCTTCAAGCAACTTCTTTTTCTTCAACTCTAGAGCCTCTTTCTCTTCTGCAGTAGGCTCTGCTGGAGCTGATTTCTTGCTGGTCTGAGCTGACTGAGCTTGCTCATCTGCCTTCCTTTTCCTTGTCATTCTCTTTTCAGGAACTTGTTCTTCAGGGGCAGTGATCTGAAGAGTCTTGGTAGGAGCTTGAGTGGGTGCTTGGGTGCCTTCTTGAGCAATTTCTTTGCCTTTGCCTTTTTCTTGCATGTTCTTGATTTTGCTCTTTAAACCACCCAAGGTTTCATTCAGCTCATCTTGAGATACTACCATTACAGCTTGTTGTGCAGTTGATTTCTCAAGAGCTCTTATCAACATATCTTCCCCCTTTTTGGCTTCAGCAAGTGCAGCCGCAAAAGGCTTCATGGCATTCATGATTTCCACTTTCAGAGTTTGTTTCAGTGCCATGGCATTGACCTTGTTGACAGCAGTAATGTGGGATATACTGTGTTCCATGACATGAGCAAGAGAATTGGTGGAGGAGGCAGCTTCGAGCTTTTCTGTAAGTGCTTCCAACTTGGCTGCTGTCTCCTTCAGCTGAGTCTGCAGTTTCTCATTCTCCTCTGCAGCTGCCTTAAGAAGGGCTTGACCTTCAGAGGCTCTTGCTTCAGCTTCTTCAATTCTTGTCTTGTAGGTGGTCTCCATGCGGTGCATCTCATCAGTGTAAAGATCAGCAAACATTTTGGAGGTGTCACCTGACAATTTCTGATAGGTACTCAAGTATTCTCCTATCTGCTGATGAAGTGCTTCACCAAACTTATCTTCAATGTCAAGAATCTGGTCATGAAGACGAGTCTTCTGTTCCCTTGCAGCTTTCTCAACATATCTTCCTAGCTGCAGGCCTAAACCTTTCTCAAAGTGCAAGTCTATTGCAAATGTCTGCTGTAAGATCAACAGATGGGGTAGGAGTTGAAGTAGTACCTTGAGGCTTTGGATAAATAATTTTTGCTTTGCCTCTCTCTTCAGCTGAAAGGTAATCTTCATTGAGGAAGCATGTAGTGGCCTTAGTCAGATGAGTCATGATACGTCTGCGTGCATCCTCTGATTGGTCAATGAAGTGAGTCAGATTGTTTGAAGGTTTGAAGTGAGCTGGTACTCTGAGTACTTCTCTTTCAATCTCTTCTTTGTCAACTGATGCAGCTGAGTCTTCTGCAGGAGCAGCTGAGTTTTCCACCAAGGCTGGTGCAGCTGATTCCTTCATCCTTGCTTGTTCAGTTGGCTGCTGATCCGATGAGCCTTCTGGGATAGAGACATCAGCAGTGGGGATTCCTAGAATCCGGTTGCAGACTGCAGTCAGTGCCTCATCTGATAGCAGCTGAGCAAAAGATCGAACTTGAGCAACTTCCTTTTGCTCCATTTCCCAGTCGAGGAAGTTTTCCTTTCCTCTCATTCCTTCCATGACCTCAAGAAGGTCATCCACATCATCTCTTCTAAGCTCAATCCAAGTACATATCCTGAGTACTTGTTCAAACTGGATTGATTCCTCATCAACTCCAGGTGTAGTAGACTTGAGCAGATTGGCTATCTTCATCCTCATTATCTTCTCTTTTGTGCACATAGGGTAGTGCACCATTCCTAACTGAGGTTGAGAGGGGCCAGCTTGATCCAGGTCTACTGGTGCCATGTCTTCTGGAGCAGATGGGGCAGAGAGGATAGGGGATTGGGTAGCTGGGGCATTTTCCTCTGCTGTGTGAGTATTAGCAGGGGTTTGGGAAGTGATTTCTTCTTGTTGGGTAGGAGGTTGGGATTGATCTTCAGTAATTTGTTCATCAGCAGGGTTATGGGTCTGCTGGTCTGGTTCAGTTTCTTGAAGATCAGTAGATGGTTGAGCTTGATGATCTTGGACATCTGCTGTTTGACTGTCAGCAGGGGTTGGCAATTGTGGTTCAAGGGTTAGTTGAGGCTGAGTTTGTTCCTCTGCTGTGTGAGTATCAGCAGGGATTTGGGTCTCAGTGTTTGAAGGTTCAGATGGGTTGGACTCATCAGAAGGGTTGAAGGATGATATAGGGGCTATGCTCATTGGAGTATGTAGCCTCGATTTCTTGGCTTTCTTTGTGAAAGAAGAAGTGTTCTGAATCAGATGGGGAGATGAGCCCAGATCTGATCAGATATCTTCTCTGTGCTAGGGTCTGATTGTCATCATCATCCTCAGCAATCTTCTTTTGAGCCTCTTCTTTGGATGGCTCCTCTTCTTCTTCAGCAGCAGAGTCATGAGCAGACTCTTCTGCCTCTTCAACAACATCTTTGGAAGATGCTTCAGCTAACAGCTTCCTCCTCTCTTCTTTCAACCTTGCTGCCTCAACAAGAGCTTCCTTCCTTAAGTAATATTTGGAGATGTGGAAGGTCTTATGAGGTCCCATCTTGTACTACTTTGGGAGAATATCTGGAAGGATGATACTCAGCTTGTTGACAAAGCTAACTGTAGCTGTTACCTTCCATTTTCTTTATTGTAAGTCCAAAGTTACCTTCTTGGCTTCAAGGGCGATTCTATCCAAGAACAACCCTTGCCAGTCTCCATCAATCTGATCCCAGATTGCAGCCATAACTCTAACCTTTAGAGTAGTAACAGCATCATGACTGAATGTGTTACCTAACAGCATCTTGCCTGCTATATCCATCAGGGTTTGAAACTTAGGTTCAAGTTGGGATTTCTTGAGCCCAGTGGCATCAATAGCCTTCATTCTTCCATCAGTAAACATCTCCATATACTCCTTTTCTCTACCCATGATGTAGTTAGAGATATTTACATTCCCCCTTGACAAGCCAAACAATTCCTAAAAAATTTCCCTTGTTACCTTGACCTTGTGTCCACCCATGACACTTTCGACATAAGATCCCTTCATCACAGCGTTTGCATAGAAAGCCAGCACATCTTGTTCATAAACATTGGTGGGTGCTGCTTCCAGAAAATCTCGCAAGTTGAGGTTGATGCAGCGAAGAAGGATCTCCTTGTTTTCTGCTTTGTGTTTGCCCTTGAAAAACAGAGCATTCTCTGTGAACGTCTTCCCTTCCTTAGACCACTTTGCAGCATCCAAGGTGCCAGTGCTCTTGGTCTTCTGATGGGATATAAATTCACCCTAAGCCCCACTTGATGTTAGAATAGTTTTGATGGCCAAAACACTTAGAGTTTATAAATGTAATAGGATCAGCTGACTTGTATAGAACAGCTTAGACTAGTCTTGTGTGATCAACTGTATTGATATCAGCTGATCAGCACAGTCCTGGCTTACATGCCTATCCTCAAGATGAGAAGAGTAGAAGACATGAAGACTAGAAGATCCTTGAAGACCAGATAAGTTAAGGTGCTTGTATACCTACTTATCTGATGGAGTCCCAGATTGAAGATGGCCTAAAGCAGTACAAAGAATTTCCAGATCAGAAGAGTGTTACTCTACTGATATCAGAAGACAGAAGACCTAAGGCCAGAAGAGTAGTCAGAAGACTAGAAGTACAGATCAGAAGACTATGTGCTCTTCCAGGACTCGGCTGATTCCTAAGTCATCTTGCAATTCAAACGAAGACATACCTTATTTAGAAGATTGACATGATCCCAGGATTGAAGCAATCAAGCGGCTGGAATCAAGGAATCAAGCTATTATGGAAAGATTGCTCAAACGGCTAGTCAACTCCAACGGCTAGTTGCAACCAATCTCCATTATAAATACAAGAGGATGAGAAATCACAAACAAGAAGTCACAAGAGAGAATTCAACGAGCCAAACAAGCAATCAAAGCTAAAGCCATACTATTCTAAGAATTCTCAAAAGAGCCAGAAACCATTAGATTATCTATAGCTCTTAAGTGATTTATATCCAACCCCTAAGAACCTGAAACCTGTTCATATTGTATATCAATTGTTTTAGGCATAGTGGTTAAGCAAATTATAAGCTTGAACCATTAGTTGGATACACCTCAAAAACCCCAAACCCTCACCGAAAGGTTAAAGTTTTTGAACCCCTTAAAGTGCAAGTGCTTACAATCACTTGTGGAGACCGTAGCTGTTAGGACGGCTCAGATCTCAAAGTCCTAACCTTGGGACTATAAAGGTCAAGACCCTTGTAATTTGTGGTAAATTAAAGGGATTAAACATCACGTGTGGACGTGAGAGTGGACGTAGGAACGTATATCCGAACCACTATAAATCTGGTATCATTTACTTTCTGCACTTTACATTTCTGTCTTTACATACATTATTATATAGTGCATACTGTGATTTCAACATTCTTCAAAACAAGGCCATAACTTTCAAACCAGCATCAGCTGAGTATTTTCATTAAGCAAAACAAGTTGAACACTTTCATAAGAATTACAAGAACGAGTCTAAACCAGGGCCACCATAATTCCGCATATAACCTCCTCAGTCAGATCACTATAGTCATCTGGACCAGCAGACTTGCAGTCCAGTTGACATAGCAATCAGAAGAGGTTCTCAACTCTGTTTAAAAAAGTTTTAAAGTCTATTCACCCCTCCCCTCTAGACTTTAATCCCATTCACTACTCGTTCAAGGACCAACAAGTGGTATCAGAGCAGTGGTTCTAACGGACTACTGTCTCTAGATTATCAGAAGACTTGAGGGAGTCTTTCTGTAGTCCTCTTGAACAGATCTTTTTGGAAAACTTGTTTTTGAAAACTCATACAGCATGAGTGCTAATATGCGAAAGTTGCCTAAGTTTTCAGTAGAGGATTATGATTACTGGAAGACCAGGATGAGGAAGAATCTCACATCAGTCCACTACAAGATGTGGTCAGTAATCACAGAAGGCCCAATCACCATCATGACAGTCAACACTGCAAATGGTGATCCAGAAGTCCCAGTTGGAGAACTGGTTCCCAAGCCCATGAAGGATCTCACACCAGAAGAGATGAAGCAATCAAATCTTGATAGCATTGCTCAAGATTACATAATGCAAACTCTTCCAAATGAGTACATTGCAAAGGTAATCCACTATGAGTCAGCCAGAGAGATGTGGGAGGCATTGACACTTCTCTGTGAAGGAACTGAGCTGATCAAGGAATCCAAGTTGTCTACAGGAGTCAAGAAGTTCGAACACTTCAAGATGCAACCAGAAGAGTCTATTGATCAGCTAGACAATAGATTTACCAAGATCATCAATGAGATAGAATCTCTGGGCAAGAAATATACAAATAGAGAGAAAAATCTAAAGATCTTAGACTCTCTAACCAAGAAATGGAGACTCAAGAAGACCATCATCAAGGATACTCAAGATATCAAGAAGTGGTCTGCTCAAACTCTATTTCAGAACCTAAAAGCTCATGAATATGATCTGGAAAGAGAAGAAAACTCAGGAAGTGATGAGCCAACTGCAACCCCATCTACCTCCAAGACTGTAGCCTTCAAGGCAGCCAATACAAAACCTGCAAGTACCTCATCTGGCAAGACCTCTCTGAAAACAGAAGACTGTGAAGGATCAGACATGAGTCTGAAGGAACAAATGGCTCTTATGATCAAGAGATTCGAAAGGATGAACACTCTCAACAGCAAATATAGAAAATTCTATAGAAACTACAAAGATAGAAGAGCAAGTTCACCCTCCAGAGGATCCAGAGAAAGAACACCAGAAAGACATCCTAGAAAGGATGTGGAGTCATCTGACAGCCGAGGATCTAGAAGAAGAGATGCCACTCCTCCAAGGAAAGGCAACTCAAATCAGAAATCTGGATCATGCTTTAATTGTCGCAAACCAGGACACTATGTCTATGAATGTCCTGAGCTGGATTTGGATGACAAAGAAGAAAGAAGGCCAAGGAGAAATTCAGAAAAGAAAGCTATGGTGACTGAAGAATCTGAATATCAAAGTGATGAACTCCCTACATCACCAGACTGTCAAATCTTCTCAGATGATTCAGATGACCTAGCTATGATGGCCATAGGTGAAAATGAGGTAAACTCCTATACTACTACTTTCCATTCACCTATTTTTTCACAATCAGATGAGATAAACTCATCTGAAGGCGAATCAGAAGACACCTATTATCAATCTTTAAGAAAGGTAAAAGGTGATCTGGATATTGCCACTAGAGCTTTTATAGAAGTGGAAGAGGAGAACAAGGGTCTAAGGCAAGAAATTACTAAGTTGAAAAAGACTAAGTTTGATAACACCCCTGAGTTGGTCACAATGAATGAAAGATTGACCAGAGAAGTGGAGCTTCTTAAGGAAGAAAATACCACAATAACTCAGTTGTATGAGGGGATGTTACAAACTCAAGCTCTAGAAACTAAGGAACTTTGTTTACTACAATCCAAGTTCGATGACCTCTTCCAAGCACACAAGCTCTTAGAAAAGGAGAAGGAATGCCTAAATCAAAAGATATCAGAGTTCAATAAAGCTTCTACTACTATTGAAAGTATCTCTAAGTATTATAGATCAAATGGCAATAAGATGGGTTTTGGCTATGAACTTAATCCATCTACATCCTCTCCAGCTGGGGGTAGTACACCTAACAAGTGCACTACTCAGACACATGAAAAGGGTGAGTGTTCTAAACACAATGAACCTAATATGAACCAAAAGGCACCTGTACAAGCTAAGGCTAACTATCCCAAAACCAAAAAGGGTAAAGGACAAGCTAACCCCGAGCCTGTACAGAGGAACAACAAACAGCCTAGACCATCTCGTTTGAGATAGTCTCAGCTGTATGCTACTCCAGCCAAGAAGAAGAGGTCTTCTTCAAACAAATCTGTTCTCTTTGCACCCCCTATCTCTTATGATATTGTGAGAACAGAAGAGTATGGTCCATATAATCGTGTGAATCGACCAGCTAATGCACCCAGGCCGAATGTAACTAGTCAAAAGATCATGTATGTACACTCCTATAAAGGGAAACCATTTGACTATTACTTAGCTGACACTAAGATCAAATCAGATCAGTCCAAGGTGCTGACTGGTAAGATTTGGTTCTGTGATGCCCGAGGGAAACAACTCAAGTGTTCAAGGTTGTTCAAACGACCAATGTATATGTGGGTTCCCAAGGGTATTACTAACACCCAAGGACCCAAAACAAAATGGGTACCTAAGACTTAACTTTTCTTGCAGGAAAGGAGGGACCTATACAGAAGAGGAGGTCTAGCAGGAGAAACTTGGTACATAGATAGTGGATGCTCAACTCACATGACAGGAACCAAAGCCCTGCTGACCAACTACATAGAGAAGAAAGGTCCAAAAGTCTTCTTTGGTGATAACGCGCATGGTAACACAAAAGGATATGGCACCCTTAAAAATGGTGACATTGAGGTACATGATGTATCATATGTAGAAGGTCTTAAGTTTAATTTATTATCTGTTTCTCATTTTTGTGACACTGGTTACTCAGTCAAATTCTCTAAAGATGAGTGTCTCATAAGTGATAAAAGAACAAAACAAAACCTTCTAACAGGATCTAGAAAGGGAAGTATGTATCTTGCAAATTGGAACAGCTGTCCTAAGGATACATGTCTGCTTGTGAAGAGCCCTAAAGATGTCAGCTGGCTATGGCACAAACGTCTTAGTCATCTGAACTTTAAGACTATGAACAAGTTAGCAAGGGAATCCTTAGTTGATGGTCTGCCTAATGAACTCTACTGTAAAGATCAGGTATGTGATGCATGTCAACAAGGAAAGCAAACAAAGGTCTCCTTCAAGACCAAGAAGACAGCATCAACCAGCAGAGTTCTTGAATTGCTTCACATGGATCTCTTTGGACCAATCACTCCAACCACTCTAACAGGGAGGAAGTACACTCTTATTGTTGTAGATGATTATTCCAAGTTTACTTGGGTTATCTTCTTATACAAGAAGAGTGAAACACAGCAGAAGCTTCCTGAACTATTGAAGAGGATCCAAGTAGAGAAAGGAGAACCAATTGTGAAAATTAGAAGTGACAAAGGCACTGAATTCATTAACTCTTATATTATTGCCTATTGTACTTCTAGTGGTATTCAGCATGAGACAAGTGCAGCAAGAACACCACAGCAGAATGGTGTAGCTGAAAGAAGAGTCAGAACACTCAAGGAAGCTGCCAGAACACTCCTTGCTGAATTCTCCACTCCTAAGAAGCTATGGGCAGAAGCCATCAACACAGCTTGTCACACTCAAAACAGGTCAGGTATTCACAAAATTCATGAGAAAACCCCATATGAACTGTGGAAAGGAAGAAAACCTAGAGTATCTTACTTTCATATATTTGGTTGTAAGTGTTTCATTCACAACAATGGGAAGAGTAAGTTGAATGCTTTTGATGCCAAAGCAGATGAGGGGATATTCTTAGGATACTCCTCTACTAGCAAAGCATTTAGAGTACTCAACAAACGAACCCTTCTTGTGGAAGAAACACCTCATGTTGTTTTTGATGAATCTTGTGAAAAGAATGCAGTAGAAACAAACTCAGCTGCAGGTCAGATGAGACATCTAGTGATCAAGCCCAAACCAGATGAGTTCATTGAAGTAAATAAACCTTTTCCTGAAGAACCAGAGGAAGATAAGTCTCATAGACCTATCACTAGATCTCAAACTCAAGCAGGACAAGCTGACCAGAATCAAGATGCACCAATCCCAAATGCCAGGGGGAATGATCTCTTTGACACACAAGATACAGATGATGATCGACCTAATCAAGCCAACCCTCCTGATGGCACTAGATCAGATGAGAATCCAAGCACATCCAATGCAGATACTCCTGTGAGGCATACATGGAGAAACAACCATCCATCAAACCTCATCTTAGGAGGAGTTGACTCAGGTGTCAAGACCAGAAGACAACTGAATCAGAACTCACAATCATCTATGTTCTGCTGGTGTGCTTTCCTATCCAACATTGAACCAGCTGACATAGAAGAAGCAATGACAGATAGCAATTGGATCACTGCTATGCAAGAAGAACTAAACCAATTCGAAAGAAATGAAGTCTGGGAATTGGTAGATCGTCCTGAAAACCACAATGTAGTAGGAACAAAGTGGGTATTCAAGAATAAGAAGGACGAAAATGATGTGATAACTAGAAATAAGGCAAGGCTAGTTGCAAAAGGATATTCACAATCTGAATGGATTGACTATGATGAAACCTTTGCTCCAGTAGCCAGACTAGAAGCTATTCGACTGTTTCTAGCTTATGCATCATATATGGGCTTCAAGGTGTACCAAATGGATGTCAAGAGTGCTTTTCTAAATGGTATTCTGGTAGAAGAAGTATATGTAGAGCAGCCTCCAGGATTTGAAAAAGGTGATCAAGTATATCGACTGAAGAAGGCTCTCTATGGTCTAAAACAAGCCCCTAGAGCTTGGTATGACACATTGTCACAATTCCTACTTGACAATGGATATACAAAAGGCAAAGTGGATAGAACTCTTTTCAGAATACAAGAAGGAGAAGACATCCTAATGGTGCAAATATATGTAGATGATATTATATTTGGTTCACCCAATCAAGAGATGTGCAAGAAGTTCTCTGAACTTATGCAAGGAAAGTTTGAAATGAGCATGATGGGTGAGATGAATTACTTCCTAGGACTTCAAGTCAAGCAGAGTCCATAAGGGATCTTCATCAACCAGTCCAAGTATACCAAGAGCCTATTAGAGAGATTCAAAGCTGTACAAAGCAAGACTGCAAGGATTCCAATTATGACATCTTTCAAAATGGAACCAGGTGAGTCTGGAAAGGCAGTTGATCAAGCTGAATATAGAGCACTGATTGGATCTCTACTATACCTTACAGCTAGCAGACCAGACATAACATTTGCTGTAGGAGTATGTGCTAGGTTTCAAGCAAACCCAAAGCAAAGTCATCTAGAAGCAGCAAGGAAGATTCTCAAGTACCTAAAAGGATCAGTCAACTTAGGACTATGGTACCCTGCTGATGACAATCTAGAATTGAGTGGCTATTCTGACTCAGACTATGGAGGATGTAGCATTGATAGGAAATCCACATCTGGAACCTGCCAATTCCTAGGCAACAAGTTGATATCATGGTTCTCTAAGAAGCAAACCTCAGTTGCAACTTCCACCACTGAAGCAGAATATATGGCAGCTGGAAGTTGTTGTAGTCAGCTGCTCTGGCTAGTTCAACAACTCAAGGATTACAATGTAGAGGCAAGAGAAGTTCCTATCTATTGTGATAGCAGCAGTGCCATTGCCATCACTCAAAATCCAGTCCTCCACACAAGGTGCAAGTATGTCGACATTCGACACCACTTCATAAGAGACCACCTTGAAAAGAAGGACATCAAGATGGAGAAAATTCACACTGATATCCAAAGAGCAGACATCTTGACTAAGCCCCTAGCTGAAGAACGATTCAAGACCCTATGCTACATGTTGGGATATAAATTCACCCTAAGCCCCACTTGATGTTAGAATAGTTTTGATGGCCAAAACACTTAGAGTTTATAAATGTAATAGGATCAGCTGACTTGTATAGAACAGCTTAGACTAGTCTTGTGTGATCAACTGTATTGATATCAGCTTATCAACACAGTCCTGGCTTACATGCCTATCCTCAAGATGAGAAGAGTAGAAGACATGAAGACTAGAAGATCCTTGAAGACCAGATAAGTTAAGGTGCTTGTATACCTACTTATCTGATGGAGTCCCAGATTGAAGATGGCCTAAAGCAGTACAAAGAATTTCCAGATCAGAAGAGTGTTACTCTACTGATATCAGAAGACAGAAGACCTAAGGCCAGAAGAGTAGTCAGAAGACTAGAAGTACAGATCAGAAGACTATGTGCTCTTCCAGGACTCGGCTGATTCCTAAGTCATGTTGCAATTCAAACGAAGACCTACCTTATTTAGAAGATTGACATGATCCCAGGATTGAAGCAATTAAGCGGCTGGAATCAAGGAATAAAGCTATTATGGAAAGATTGCTCAAACGGCTAGTCAACTCCAACGGCTAGTTGCAACCAATCTCCATTATAAATACAAGAGGATGAGAAATCACAAACAAGAAGTCACAAGAGAGAATTCAACGATCCAAGCAAGCAATCAAAGCTAAAGCCATACTATTCTAAGAATTCTCAAAAGAGCCAGAAACCATTAGATTATCTATAGCTCTTAAGTGATTTCTATCCAACCCCTAAGAACCTGAAACCTGTTCATATTGTATATCAATTGTTTTAGGCATAGTGGTTAAGCAAATTATAAGCTTGAACCATTAGTTGGATACACCTCATAAACCCCAAACCCTCACCGAAAGGTTAAAGTTTTTGAACCCCTTAAAGTGCAAGTGCTTACAATCACTTGTGGAGACCGTAGCTGTTAGGACGGCTCAGATCTCAAAGTCCTAACCTTGGGACTATAAAGGTCAAGACCCTTGTAATTTGTGGTAAATTAAAGGTATTAAACATCACGTGTGGACGTGAGAGTGGACGTAGGAACGTATATCCGAACCACTATAAATCTGGTGTCATTTACTTTCTGCACTTTACATTTCTGTCTTTACATACATTATTATATAGTCATCTGGACCAGCAGACTTGCAGTCCAGTTGACATAGCAATCAGAAGAGGTTCTCAACTCTGTTTGAAAAAGTTTTAAAGTCTATTCACCCCTCCCCTCTAGACTTTAATCCCATTCACTACTCGTTCAGGGACCAACACTAATGAACTCTACTGTAAAGATCAGGTATGTGATGCATGTCAACAAGGAAAGCAAACAAAGGTCTCCTTCAAGACCAAGAAGACAGCATCAACCAGCAGAGTTCTTGAATTGCTTCACATGGATCTCTTTGGACCAATCACTCCAACCACTCTAATAGGGAGGAAGTACACTCTTATTGTTGTAGATGATTATTCCAAGTTTACTTGGGTTATCTTCTTATACAAGAAGAGTGAAACACAGCATAAGCTTCCTGAACTATTGAAGAGGATCCAAGTAGAGAAAGGAGAACCAATTGTGAAAATTAGAAGTGACAAAGGCACTGAATTCATTAACTCTTATATTATTTCCTATTGTACCTCTAATGGTATTCAGCATGAGACAAGTGCAGCAAGAACACCACAGCAGAATGGTGTAGCTGAAAGAAGAGTCAGAACACTCAAGGAAGCTGCCAGAACACTCCTTGCTGAATTCTCCACTCCTAAGAAGCTATGGGCAGAAGCCATCAACACAGCTTGTCACACTCAAAACAGGTCAAGTATTCACAAAATTCATGAGAAAACCCCATATGAACTGTGGAAAGGAAGAAAACCTAGAGTATCTTACTTTCATATATTTGGTTGTAAGTGTTTCATTCACAACAATGGGAAGAGTAAGTTGAATGCTTTTGATGCCAAAGCAGATGAGGGGATATTCTTAGGATACTCCTCTACTAGCAAAGCATTTAGAGTACTCAACAAACGAACCCTTATTGTGGAAGAAACACCTCATGTTGTTTTTGATGAATCTTGTGAAAAGAATGCAGTAGAAACAAACTCAGCTGCAGGTCAGATGAGACATCTAGTGATCAAGCCCAAACCAGATGAGTTCATTGAAGTAAATAAACCTTTTCCTGAAGAACCAGAGGAAGATAAGTCTCATAGACCTATCACTAGATCTCAAACTCAAGCAGGACAAGCTGACCAGAATCAAGATGCACCAATCCCAAATGCCAGGGGGAATGATCTCTTTGACACACAAGATACAGATGATGATCGACCTAATCAAGCCAACCCTTCTGATGGCACTAGATCAGATGAGAATCCAAGCTCATCCAATGCAGATACTCCTGTGAGGCATACATGGAGAAACAACCATCCATCAAACCTCATCTTAGGAGGAGCTGACTCAGGTGTCAAGACCAGAAGACAACTGAATCAGAACTCACAATCATCTATGTTCTGTTGTTGTGCTTTCCTATCCAACATTGAACCAGCTGACATAGAAGAAGCAATGACAGATAGCAATTGGATCACTGCTATGCAAGAAGAACTAAACCAATTCGAAAGAAATGAAGTCTGGGAATTGGTAGATCGTCCTGAAAACCACAATGTAGTAGGAACAAAGTGGGTATTCAAGAACAAGAAGGACGAAAATGATGTGATAACTAGAAATAAGGCAAGGCTAGTTGCAAAAGGATATTCACAATCTGAAGGGATTGACTATGATGAAACTTTTGCTCCAGTAGCCAGATTAGAAGCCATTCGACTGTTTCTAGCTTATGCATCATATATGGGCTTCAAGGTATATCAAATGGATGTCAAGAGTGCTTTTCAAAATGGTATTCTGGTAGAAGAAGTATATGTAGAGCAGCCTCCAGGATTTGAAAAAGGCGATCAAGTATATCGACTGAAGAAGGCTCTCTATGGTCTAAAATAATCCCCTAGAGCTTGGTATGACACATTGTCACAATTCCTACTTGACAATGGATATACAAAAGGCAAAGTGGATAGAACTCTTTTCAGAATACAAGAAGGAGAAGACATCCTAATGGTACAAATATATGTAGATGATATTATATTTGGATCACCCAATCAAGAGATGTGCAAGAAGTTCTCTGAACTTATGCAAGGAAAGTTTGAAATGAGCATGATGGGTGAGATGAATTATTTCCTAGGACTTCAAGTCAAGCAGAGTTCAGAAGGGATTTTCATCAACCAATCCAAGTATACCAAGAGCCTATTAGAAAGATTCAAAGCTCTACAAATCAAGACTGCAAGGATTCCAATGATGACATCTTTCAAAATGGAACCAGATGAGTGTGGAAAGGCAGTTGATCAAGCCGAATATAGAGCACTGGTTGGATCTCTACTATACCTTACAGCTAGCAGACCAGACATAACATTTGCTGTAGGAGCATGTGCTAGGTTTTAAGCAAACCCAAAGCAAAGTCATCTAGAAGCAGCAAGGAAGATTCTCAAGTACCTAAAAGGAACAGTCAACCTAGGACTATGGTACCCTGCTGATGACAATCTAGAATTGAGTGGCTATTCTGACTCAGACTATGGAGGATGTAGGATTGATAGGAAATCCACATCTGGAACCTGTCAATTTCTAGGCAACAAGCTGATATCATGGTTCTCTAAGAAGCAAACCTCAGTTGCAACTTCCACCACTGAAGCAGAATATATGGCAGCTGGAAGTTGTTGTAGTCAGCTGCTCTGGCTAGTTCAACAACTCAAGGATTACAATGTAGAGGCAAGAGAAGTCCCTATCTATTGTGATAGCAGCAGTGCCATTGCCATCACTCAAAATCCAGTCCTCCACACAAGGTGCAAGCATGTCGACATTCGACACCACTTCATAAGAGACCACCTTGAAAAGAAGGACATCAAGATGGAGAAAATTCACACAGATATCCAAAAAGCAGACATCTTGACTAAGCCCCTAGCTGAAGAAAGATTCAAGACCCTATGCTACAGCTTAGGACTCCTGGATCCAAGCACATGAAGAGCAAAGATCAGCTGAAAACCTCAGCTGATACAATTACAGAAGACTAGGAGGATCAGATGAGGTGAATAGACACCCTCATCTTCAGGTAAGTTCTTTCCCAATTAAGACAAATAAAGCTGAGGGAAAACTTAGAGTCATCTAATCAAGGGGGAATCAATGATACCTTAAGAATCCTTGATGAAATACTCTGAAATCTGCATTGCATATCACATATATATATATATATATATATACAGCAGACTTGAACAAAGTTATTTGATTTCTTTACTCTAAGCAGTGTATACTATGTATAATAATAAACTATTCTTCATAAAATACTTTATTTATATACACACATACAGTATACTATTAAGTTATACTTGGTTGGATTAATACACCATCCTCACCGACTCAACAGTATGCATGCACTGTACGGATTTCAAATAACTCTTGCTCAAAAATTTATAATTTCTGCATTCCATAAGATAAAGTCTGAATATCATTAAATGTGAACCCTTAGATCAAGAATCTCACTGTTGATCTTAAGAAGTAACTTTTCAGAAATTCAGACCTATCAACTCTATAGTTTTGTCATCTTTCACTCCACTACCTCATTTCTACCCCTATAAAAGGAGAAAGTTATGAGAACACCTAAGAACACAAATCACTAACTATTATTTTCTGTTTCAGGAATGGAGACAATCGAAAGAAGAGATGGAATGGAGATCATCCTTCAACCAAGGTCTTGGGTGAAGGAGATGAAGCTTTGTCCAGAAGATGAAGATGATGCTGATCAGCACACTTGGCTTACTCAACATGAGTTTGCCTATGAAAACTAGAGGAAAGAGAGACGTCCTTATTGAAAACTAGAGGAAAGAGAGATGGAGAAGACAAAGTAGCAAGCAAGCAGAGCTTCTTCTCCAGGGGGAAGTTCTACATGGAGAGCTTGTTTCCAAAAGCTATTGTGTCTAAACAGAACATGAAGGCTAAGTCCATGGCCCTTTCTTCAGACTCCATTGAAGCCTCTTCCAATCTTCCTTCTCCTTCAAGAGAAGCGAAGAAATTCAAAAATGACACATTTGATGCTACAACCCATCTGATGATGAGGAGCATCAGATGGTAAGGGCAACCTGAACCAGTGGGATATCATCCAGGCTGATCATCTGCATATTGATTTGATGGTCCTACTTGATTCAGATAGAGCTGGAAGATCCATCAAACCAGGTTGGATCACCACTCACAATAAAGCTGGAAGATCCATCATCCAGGTTGGATCATCACAGCAACAACGAAGGATCCATCAAGCCAGGTTGGACCTTCAAAGCACATAAGATTTACTCAGCAAATCTCAATCCTCCACTCAGCTGATCAGAAGACCAACTCAGCTGACCAGAAGACTTTCAAGGAAAATCAGCAGACCTCTTGAAGAAATCAGAAGACTTCACTATGCTGACCAGATCACTTGATTTTAGAGTTTAATGACTATCTTTGATCATGTAATTCATTCTAGATTTATTCCTGAATGTAATTAAACAAATTGGCCTATATAAGGAATGCAATTCACTTATAGAAAATGGCCTTGATGATCAATTCTTACCACAAAATTAGTCACAACGGCTATTTTTGGTAATGATGTCATTAGTACTTGATTACCATATTGCCAGCAAATCAACAGTTGCCACATGGCAAATTCAGCCGGCAAATTTAAGGGAATGGCCCGAAATCAAAGAAGGAAATCTTGGGTGTTACTCCACATTAAAATCAATCTGACCGTTAGATCAAGAATTGCTGGAGTATATATACAGCCCTTAAATCTCTCCCAAACCCTTTCGCTCACAAAAATGGCCTTGATGATCAATTCTTGCCACAAAATTAGTCACAACGGCTATTTTTGGTAATGATGTCATTAATACTCAATTACCAAATTGCTAGCAAATCAACTGTTGCCACATGGCAAATTCAGCCGGCAAATTTAAAGAAAGGCCCGAAATCAAAGAAGGAAAATCTTGGGCTCTACTCCACAATTAAACCCAAATCTGACCGTTAGATCAAGAATTGTTGGAGTATATATACACACCCTTAAACCTCTTCCAAACCCTTTCGCTCACATTACTCAATTGCTCTCAATACTCTCTCGTTCTGCAAATTTCTTTCAAGCTCTCAAAACCTAACACTCAAAATCTACTATGGCAATCATTGAAATTTACGACGAGAAGACCAAGAGCACAGGCACCTTGGATGCTGCAAAGTGGTCCAAGGAAGGGAAGATGTTCACAGAGAATGCTTTGTTTTTCAAGGGCAAACACAAAGCAGAAAACAAGGAGATCCTTCTTCGCTGCATCAACCTCAACCTGCGAGATTTTCTGGAAGCAGCACCCACCAATGTTTACGAACAAGATGTGCTGGCTTTCTATGCAAATGCTGTGATGAAGGGATCTTATGTCGAAAGTGTCATGGGTGGACACAAGGTCAAGGTAACAAGGGAAATTCTTCAGGAATTGTTTGGCTTGTCAAGGGGGAATGTGAATATCTCCACCTACATCATGGGTAGAGAAAAAGAGTACATGGAGATGTTTACTGATGGAAGAATAAAGGCTATTGATGCCACTGGGCTCAAGAAATCCCAACTTGAACCTAAGTTCCAAACTCTGATGGATATAGCAGGCAAGATGCTGCTTGGTAACACCTTCAGCCATGATGCTGTTACCACTCTAAAAGTTCGAGTTATGGCTGCAATCGGGGATCAGATTGATGGAGATTGGCAAGGACTATTTCTGGATAGAATTGCTCTTGAGGCCAAGAAGGTGACCTTGGACTTACAGTCAAGAGAATGGAAGGTGACATCAACAGTCAGCTTTGTCAACAAGCTGAGTATCATCCTTCCAGAAATACTCCCCAGAAAGTACAAGATGGGACCTCATAAGACCTTTCACATCTCCAAATATTACTTAAGGAAGGAAGCTCTTACTGAGGCAGCAAGGTTGAAAGAAGAGAGGAGGAAGTTGTTAGCTGAAGCATCTTCCAAAGACGTTGTTGAAGAGGCAGAAGAGTCTGCTCATGACTCTGCTGCTGAAGAAGAAGAGGAGCCATCCAAAGAAGAGGCTCAAAAGAAGGCTGCTGAGGATGATGATGATGACAATCAGACCTTAGCACAAAGAAGATATCTGATCAGATCATCTCCCCATTTGACTCAGATGCCACTCCCACTGCCTCTCCTTTGAAAAAGGCAGGTACTTCTAATCCCCCTCTCACTTTCACACCTTCTAAGCTATCAAAGGGTCAGAAGAGAAAGAAGAACACTTCTTCTTTCACAAAGAAAACCAAGAAATCCAGGCTCCCTACTCCAATGAGCATAGCCCCTATTTCATCCTTCAACCCTTCTGATGAGTCCAACCCATCTGAGCCTCTAAACACTGATATCCAAATCCCTGCTGATACTCACACAGCAGAGGAACAAACTCAGCCACAACTACCAATTGAACCCCAAATTGCCTAACCCTGCTGATGTTCAACCAGCAGACAACCAAACTCAGACCACCTCCACACCCCCTACTGATGATCAAACTCAGATTATATCCACAATCCTTGCTGATATTCAAACAGCAGATATCAAAGATCATCAAGCTCAAACATCTACTGATCTTCAAGTAGAAACTGAACCAGACCAGCAGACCCAAAACCCTGCTGAGGAACAAATCACTGAAGATCAATCTCAACTTCCTACCCAACAAGAAGAAATCACTTCCCAAATCCCTGCTGATACTCACACAGCAGAGGAAAATGCCCCAGCTACCCAAACTCCTACCATCACTGTCCCTTCTGCTCCAGTTGACATGGCACCAGAAGACCTGGTTCAAGATGGCCCTTCACAACCTCAGTTCAGAATGGTGCACTACCCCATGTGCCAAACAGAGAAGATAATGAGGATGAAGATAGCCAACCTGCTCAAGTCCACTACCCCTGGAGTTGATGAGAATTCAATCCAGTTTGAACAAGTGCTTAGGGTATGCACTTGGATTGAGCTCAGAAGAGACGATGTAGATGACCTTCTTGAGGTCATGGAAGGAATGGGAGGAAAGGAAAACTTCCTCGACTGGGAGATGGAGCAAAAGGAAGTTGCTCAAGTTCGATCCTTTGCTCAGCTGCTATCAGATGAGGCACTGACTGCAGTTTGCAACCGGAATTTAGGAATCCCCACTGCTGATGTCTCTATCCCAGAAGGCTCATCGGATCAGCAGACAGCTGAACAAGCAAAGTTGAAGGAATCAGCTGCACCAGCCTTGGTGGAAGACTCAGCTGCACCTGCAGAAGACTCAGCTGCACCTGCACCTGCAGAAGACTCAGCTGCAACAGCTGACAAAGAAAAGATTGACAGAGAAGTAGTCAGAGTACCAGCTCACTTCAGACCTTCGAACAATCTGACTCACTTCATTGACGATCAAGAGGATGCAGGCAGACGAATCATGACCCATCTGACTAAGGCCACTACCTGCTACCTCAATGAGGAGTACCTATCAGCCGAAGAAAGAGGCAAAGCATTAATTGTTCATCCAAAGCCTCAAGGTACACCCTCTACTTCTACCCCATCTGTTGACCATACAACAGACATCTGTTCCCAGGTCAAAGCTGCAATAGACTTGCACTTTGAGAAAGGTTTAGGCCTGCAGCTAGGAACATATGTTGAGAAAGCTGCAAGGGAACAGAAGACTCGTCTTCATGACCAGATTCTTGACGTTGAAGATAAGTTTGGTGAAGCACTTCATCAGCAGATAGGAGAATACTTTAGTACCTATCAGAAGTTGTCAGCTGACACCTCCAAAAGGTTTGCTGATATTTACACTGATGAGATGCACCGCATGGAGACCACCTACACGTCCAGAATTGAAGAAGCTGAAGCAAGAGCCAAAGAAGGTCAAGCCCTTCTTATGGCAGCTGCAGAGGAGAATGAGAAATTGCAGACTCAGCTGAAGGAGACAGCAGCCAAGTTGGAAGCTCTTACAACTAGATTTGAAGCTGCCTCCTCCTCCAATTCACATGCTGAAGTTCTAGAGCACAGCATAACCCATATGACCCAAGTTGCCAAGGTCAATGCCATGGCACTGAAACAAACTCTGACAGTGGAAATCATGAATTCCATGAAGCCTTTTGCGGCTGCACTTGCTGAAGCCAAAAAGGGGGAAGATGTGTTGATAAAGGCTCTAGAGAAGTCTACTGCCCAGCAAGCTGAACTGGTAGTAGCACAAGATGACTTGACTGAAACCTTGGGTGGTTTAAAGAGCAAAATCAAGAACAGGCAAGGCAAAGAAATTGCTCTAGAAGATACTCAAGCACCCACTCAAGCTCCTGCCAAGAGTCTACAGATCACTGCTCCTGTAGAACAAGTTCCTGAAAAGAGAATGACAAGGAAAAGAAAGGCAGATGAGCAAGCTCAGTCAGCTCAGACCAGCAAGAAATCAGCTCCAGCAGAGCCTACTGCAGAAGAGAAAGAGGCTCTAGAGTTGAAGAAAAAGAAATTGCTTGAAGCTCAAGAGCTTAAGCAAAAGAAGCTGAATGATGTGAAGGCAGTCAAAGCCAAATTTGAAAGAAGAATTGCCAAACTCAGGAAAGCAATGAAGGACAAAGCACAAGAAGACAGTGTCCTGGTGTTTGATAGCAATTATGTGGATTATTTAGCCCTTCAAGACGAGCTACCAAGATGGTATCCCCTGAAGAAGAAGTGGCAAATTCAACACCACATAGTAAGGAAATTTGGCCCTCTCCCTTCTTATGAAGAAGAATTTCTTCAATTCTCCCAGTTCATGAACATTGAAGATCCAGAGTTCTGGGAAGAAATTGTCAAGACAGCCAAAGGACTTGACAATTGCAGAATCCTAACACTTGAAGAACCCAAATGGGATGCACCCATTCTGGACTCAGGAAGAGCCAACATGATTGAAATCAAGAAGATTCTGTACAAGATCTATGAAGAGGAGAATGTTACAGATGTACAACACATGGAAGAAGTTCGAGCTCGTCTGTACCTTGCCTACCGCATTTTAAGATCAGAAGACCTGATGAAGACCACTTTAGAAGTATAAAGAAACTATTGCTTGTAATCTGTAAAACCCTTATATATATTCAAGTTCTAGTTCTTTTTGCTTACAAGACAAATTCTCATTGTCTTCATCAGATGCTTCAGTCTTAGCATGTTATAAACTCTTATCTTATTTCATTAAGAGCATTTATCAAGTATAGTTTTGGCTTCATCAAAAAGGGGGAAATTGTTGGGATATAAATTCACCCTAAGCCCCACTTGATGTTAGAATAGTTTTGATGGCCAAAACACTTAGAGTTTATAAATGTAATAGGATCAGCTGACTTGTATAAAACAGCTTAGACTAGTCTTGTGTGATCAACTGTATTGATATCAGCTGATCAGCACAGTCCTGGCTTACATGCCTATCCTCAAGATGAGAAGAGTAGAAGACTAGAAGATCCTTGAAGACCAGACAAGTTAAGGTGCTTGTATACCTACTTATCTGATGGAGTCCCAGATTGAAGATGGCCTAAAGCAGTACAAAGAATTACCAGATCAGAAGAGTGTTACTCTGCTGATATCAGAAGACAGAAGACCTAAGGCCAGAAGAGTAGTCAGAAGAATAGTAGCACAGATCAGAAGACTATGTGCTCTTCCAGGACTCGGCTGATTCCAAAGTCATCTTGCAATTCAAAAGAAGACCTACCTTATTTAGAAGATTGACATGATCCCAGGATTGAAGCAATCAAGCGGCTGGAATCAAGGAATCAAGCCAACATGGAAAGATTGCCCCAACGGCTAGTCAACTCCAACGGCTAGTTGCAAGCAATCACCATTATAAATACAAGAGGATGAGAAATCACAAACACGAAGTCACAACGAGAGAATTCAACAAGCTAAGCAAGCAATCAAAGCTAAAACCATACTGTTCTAAGAATTCTCAAAAGAGCCAGAAACCATTAGATTATCTATAGCTCTTAAGTGATTTCAATCCAACCCTTAAGAACCTGAAACCTGTTCATATTGTATATTCATTGTTTTAGGCATAGTGGTTAAGCGATTTATAAGCTTGAACCATTAGTTGGATATCCTTCAAAAACCCCAAACCCTCACCGAAAGGTTAAAGTTTTTGAACCCATCAAAGTGCAAGTGCTTACAATCACTTGTGGAGACCGTAGCTGTTAGGACGGCTCAGATCTCAAAGTCCTAACCTTGGGACTATAAAGGACAAGACCCTTGTAATTTTTGGGAAATTAAAGGGATTAAACATCACGTTTTGACGTGAGAGTGGACGTAGGAACGTATATCCGAACCACTATAAACCTGGTGTTATTTACTTTCAGCACTTTACATTACTGTCATTTCTTATATCTTATATAGTGCATATTGTGTTTTTAACTGTCTTCAAAACAAGGCCATAACTTTCTTAATAACTAAAAGAACGAGTCTAAACAAGGCCTACCATAATTCCGCATATAACCTCTTCAATCAGATCACTATAGTCATCTGGACCAGCAGACTTGTAGTCCAGTTGACATAGCAATCAGAAGAGGTTCCCAACTCTGTTGAAAAAGTTTTAAAGTCTTTTCACCCCTCCCCTCTAGACTTTAATCCCATTCACTACTCGTTCAGGGACCAACAGTAGTACATGCCTATTTTTGCACAAACAAATTTCAGTTTCAAGAATATTTTACAAAGGAATTATTCAACGAAAATAAGAAATAAATCAAATTTATAATAACTATACCACCTTAGGCATCCTCTCAAGAATTATTCAGATATTACACATACCAAGAGATTTCCTCAAAAATGAGAATCTCTCATGGTCAAGATCCTTAGTAAAAATATCAGCATTTTGATTTTCAGTAGGCACATATTCCAACTTAATTATGTTCTTCTCCACTAAATCTCTCATAAAATGGTGTCTAATGCTAATGTGCTTAGTGAGTGAGTGTGGTACCGGATTCTTAGATATGTTAATAGCACTTGTGTTATCACAGAAAATTGTGAGGATATTGTTTTCAATTCCATAGTCATGAAACATCATACTTAACCACAATAGCTGTGTGCAACAACTTCCTGCAGCTATGTATTCAGACTCGGCAGTGGATTGAGAAATACAATTTTGTTTCTTGCTATGCCAAGACACAAGATTGTTCCCCATGTAGAAACATCCTCCACTTGTACTCTTTCTGTCATCCAGCCCAATCCGCATCACTGTATCCAATCAATGTGTTGTTGGTGTCCTTAGTGTACCATATCCCTAGTTCACTTGTACCTGAAACATATTTGATAATCCTTTTCACAGCATTCAGGTGAGATTCCTTTGGATTAGCTTGGTACCTAGCACAAACACACACACTATACATAATGTCAGGTCTACTAGAGGTTAGATAAAGTAAACTACCTATCATGGATCTATACAATGTTGGATTAACATCCTTTCCACCATTGTCTTTGCAAAGTTTCAAAGTAGAACCCATAGGTGTTTTCATTACTTTTGAGCTTTCAAGACCAAACCGTTTGACCAAGTTTTTAGCATACTTACCTTGAGTGAAGAAAATACCATCCTTACATTGCTTGATTTGAAGACCTAAAAAATAATTCAAGTCTCCAACCATACTCATCTCAAATGTTGCTGTCATTGCTTCAACAAATTTGTTCAACATTTTATCACAGGTTGAACCAAATACAATGTCATCAACATATATTTGAGCAATAAGTAAATCTTCTCCAGTGTGCTTAATAAACAAAGTCCTATCGGCTTCTCCTCTAATAAATCCATACTCTAAAAGAAAGTCCGTAAGCCTACCATACCATGCTCTAGGAGCTTGTTTTAGACCATACAATGCTTTCTTTAGTTTGTACACATGATCCGGGTATTGTGGATCTTCAAAACCTTTAGGCTGTTCTACATATGCTTCTTCATTCAATATGCCATTTAGAAATGCAGCTTTGTTGGGATATAAATTCATCCTAAGCCCCACTTAATGTTAGAATAGTTTTGATGGCCAAAACACTTAGAGTTTATAAATGTAATAGGATCAGCTGACTTGTATAGAACAGCTTAGACTAGTCTTGTGTGATCAACTGTATTGATATCAGCTGATCAGCACAGTCCTGGCTTACATGCCTATCCTCAAGATGAGAAGAGTAGAAGACATGAAGACTAGAAGATCCTTGAAGACCAGATAAGTTAAGGTGCTTGTATACCTACCTATCTGATGGAGTCCCAGATTGAAGATGGCCTAAAAGCAGTACAAAGAATTTCCAGATCAGAAGAGTGTTACTCGTCTGATATCAGAAGACAGAAGACCTAAGGCCAGAAGAGTAGTCAGAAGACTAAAAGTACAGATCAGAAGACTATGTGCTCTTCCAGGACTCGGCTGATTCCTAAGTCATCTTGCAATTCAAACGAAGACCTACCTTATTTAGAAGATTGACATGATCCCAGGATTGAAGCAATCAAGCGGCTGGAATCAAGGAATCAAGCTATTATGGAAAGATTGCTCAAACGGCTAGTCAACTCCAACGGCTAGTTGCAACCAATCTCCATTATAAATACAAGAGGATGAGAAATCACAAAAAAAAAAGTCACTAGAGAGAATTCAACAAGCCAAGCAAGCAATCAAATCTAAAGCCATACAGTTCTAAGAATTCTCAAAAGAGCCAGAAACCATTAGATTATCTATAGCTCTTAAGTGATTTCTATCCAACCCTTAAGAACCTGAAACCTGTTCATATTGTATATCAATTGTTTTAGGCATAGTGGTTAAGCAAATTATAAGCTTGAACCATTAGTTGGATACACCTCAAAAAACCCAACCCTCACCGAAAGGTTAAAGTTTTTGAAACCCCTTAAAGTGCAAGTGCTTACAATCACTTGTGGAGACCGTAGCTGTTAGGACGGCTCAGATCTCAAAGTCCTAACCTTGGGACTATAAAGGTCAAGACCCTTGTAATTTGTGGAAATTAAAGGGATTAAACATCACGTTAGGACGTGAGAATGGACGTAGGAACGTATATCCGAACCACTATAAATCCGGTGTTATTTACTTTCTGCACTTTACATTTCTGCCTTTACATTCATTATTATATAGTGCATACTGTGATTTCAACACTCTTCAAAACAAGGCCATAACTTTCAAACCAGCATCAGCTGAGTATTTTCATTAAGTAAAACAAGTTACAAGAACGAGTCTAAACCAGGGCCACCATAATTCCGCATATAACCTCCTCAGTCAGATCACTATAGTCATCTGGACCAGCAGACTTGCAGTCCAGTTGACATAGCAATCAGAAGAGGTTCCCAACTCTGTTTGAAAAAGTTTTAAAGTCTATTCACCCCTCCCCTCTAGACTTTAAACCCATTCACTACTCGTTCAGGGACCAACAAGCTTTTACATCCATTTGATGTAGTTTAATGTCAATAAAACATGCAATTGCTAGTAATAACCTAATAGATTCTATCCAAGCAATGGGTGCAAAAGTTTCATCAAAATCAACACCTTCAACTTGGGTGTAACCTTATGCAACTAACCTAGCTTTGTTCCTAACAATGTTTCCAGACTCATCAGTTTTATTCTTATAAATCCACTTTGTTCCAATGACATTAGTGTGACTAGGTCTTGGAACAAGTGTCCAAACTTCATTTCTTTCAAACTGATTAAGTTCTTCATGCATAGCATTTATCCAATTTTCATCAGTTAATGCTTCATTTACATTTTTAGGTTCAATTTCAGAATAGTAACACTCTACATTCACAACATTGCAAATAGAAGACATGCATATTTTTCTTACCACATCTACCTTATTCGATCTTATTCTTCCTCTTGTTTGCACTCCAACTGTAGCATCGCCTATGATCTGGTCAGAAGGATGACTTTTCCCCATTCTTTAAGAAGGATTCATTTTGGGAACATAATGATCATTCTGTGGGATTACAGTTGACTGTTCTGTAGATGTTGCTCCAGATGTGTTAGCATTTGGTGCAGCATTATCAGACTTCAGTGTATTCTCAGAATTGTCAGTGACTTGTGATATATCTTCTTCATCTTTATCATCTGTAAGACCTTTATCATCATCAAACACAACATTAGCAGATTCTTGAACAGTGTTAGTCCTAAGGTTATAAACTCTATAAGCTTTACTATTTCTAGAATAGCTTAAAAAGAAACCTTTATCACTTTTAGAATCAAACTTGTGAAGTTGATCCCTATCATTCAAAATATAACACACACAACCAAATACATGAAAATATTTCACACTGGGTTTTCTAACATTCAGAATCTCATAAGGTGTTTGATTAGTGCCAGATCGAATATAAACTCTATTAATAATATGACATGCTGTATTCAATGCTTCAGCCCAAAATCTTTTAGAAAGACTTTTAGATAAAAGCATGACTCTTGCCATTTCTTGTAAAGTTCTATTCTTTCTTTCAACAATTCCATTCTGCTGTGGAGTTTTAGGAGATGAATATTGTTGCAAGATACCTTTCTTATCACATAAATCATTAAACATGTTATTCTCAAATTCCCTACCATGATCAGTTCTAATACGGCCAACTTTCAAGTTATACACATTTTTGAACCTTTTATAGAGAACTTTAAAAGCAGCAAATGTTTCAGATTTATCTCTTAACAACTCAATCCAAGTATATCTAGAAAAATCATCTACCACAACTAAGGAATATCTTTTACCTCCAATGCTTTCAGTTTCCATAGGACCCATCAAATCCATGTGCAACAATTCAAAACATCGATGTGTAGAACAATGTGACAGAATTTTATGCGGCACTCTTACTTGTTTACCTTTTTGGCATGATCCACATACAGTGGTATTCAGGACAAAGTGGGATAGCTCAAGTGGTTAGAGAACCACTACCTAGGCCTTAGATCCTGGGTTCGAGTCATGGGGAGGGAAAAAAGGGATGGGTATTTAACTTCCATCAAAAAAACATACAGTGGTATTCAGGAAGCTCAGTTTAGGTAATCCTTTGATTGCATCTGATATGATTAGTTTCTTCATTGCCCTGTAATTTACATGTCCTAATCTTTGGTGCCATAAGACATTCTCATCATGTTTTGACAAATTGCATACATTAGTTCCAATAAGATAACAGGTATCTGCAGACCTAGTACCAGTCATTAAACAATCATCATCTTCATTAAGAACATAGCAAGACTCTTTGTCAAATTTTACATGCAAATTATCATCACAAAGTTGACTAATACTAATCAGATTAGCAAGTAAGCCATCAACATGCAAAATATTTTTAAGCTTAGGAAAACCTTTAACATTCAAAGTTCATTTTCCTATTATCTTTCCTTTTGATCCACCACCATATGTAACATTACCACCATTCAAGGTCACATAATCAGATAAGTAGTCTATTTGTCTTGTCATATGTCTAGAACAACCACTATCAAAATACCATAGACCAGGTAAACATGCTTTCAAGGATGTGTGAACAACATTACAGGTAACTTTTGGTTTCCATGCAGATTTCATAGAATGTTTCCTAGGATGTGAAGACATTCTGGATGGCATAAACTCAGTTTTCATATCTTTAACCATTTGTAAGCAGAAGGGATGAATATGACCATATTTAAAGCAATAATGACAAATATACTTCCTTTTAACCTTGTGACAATCTGTTTGTGCAGATGTTACACCAGATGTGCTAGCATTTGCCTTCACAAATTTCACAGGTTTTCTAAAATTTTCAGAAATAGAAGCAGTTTCACCATCATAACCTAAACCATAATTATTAGATTTACCAGTAGCTATAGCATCATTCACATCAGAAGCACTCTTAGAAAATTTTCTGAAACTTAAAGTAGAGGTGATCAATTTCTCCTCCAGTTTACAAACTTCAAGATCTCTTCTAGTAAGTAAGACTTCTAGCTTAGTGATTGTGTCTTTCAGATCCTCATTCTCTTTTTTCAAAGAATTCAGAGTGAGTTTCTGAGAGTTCCAATCATCTAACAATTTCCGATATGTCTCATCATCAATCCTTTTTCCTGCATCACCAACAAAACCATTAAAACAGTTCAAATCTGGGTCACTCTGTTTTGATGTTATTGTAGATGTGAAGACATCTGCTGCAACATCAGAATCTGTATCATCCAGATCATCATCTGAGGAATCATTATAATCAATTCTGGTAAAATGAGCATGTTCATTTTCATTAAACTCATCAAGATCATCATTATAAGATTCATCACTCAAGGTAGCACTAAAATTCAATTTTTGCTTTAGTCTGGTATTGGCACATTCATTTGCATAGTGTCCATAACCTGAACATGCATTACATTGAACTGATTTTCTAAATTCAGGATCATACCTTGGTTTACCTTCACTCTTTGATGGTCTTGGTGTGAATTGACTCTTCCTCCTTTCTGGTTGTGGTGTTGATGTGTTGATTTGGATCTTAGGCTGAATGTTTCCTTTAGATTTATGCAAAGACTTCTTAAGAAATTTATTAAAATGCTTTGTAAGAAGGGCAATGCTGTCAGGATTGTTAAGGCATTCATCAAGCAATTCCTCATCCGAATCAACCTCAGTAATGATTGGCTGAATCTCAGATTTGTTTGATGTCTCTCCTTTAAAAACAACAACTTTCTTATCATCTTTATTTTCATCAATTTTATTAGTGTTTATTTCATAGGTTCTAAGAATACTCACTAATTCATTCTGACTCAACTTATCAGTATCTTTTGCCTCTTCAATAGCACAAATTTTAGCATCAAATCTTTTAGGAACAGACCTTAATATCTTATGTACTACTCTAACATTAGAAATAGGGTCACCAAGAGAAGGTGATTCATTAATAATCTCACTTAACCTTTCGTTGTAGGATGAAATTGTTTCATCTTCCCTCATTCGGAGATTCTCAAACTTTGTCCCCAACATTCGAAGCTTTGTCCTTCGAACACTATCGGAACCTTCACAATGCTCTTGTAACCTGTCCCATGCATCCTTAGAAGTAGAACAGTTAGATATAATTTTAAACATAGAGGTATCAACAGAGGTAAAAATAGCATTTAAGGCTTTAGAATTATATCCTGTTGTTGTTATCTCATCGGCCGTCCAATCAACTTCTTTCTTGAGTTGAATTTCACCATCGGCATATTCTGGATTCTTTGGTGCATCCCAACGTATAACAACAGTCCTCCAAGCACGTTCATCAATTGACTTGATGTACATACGCATCTTAGGCTTCCAATAAGCGTAATTTGAACCATCCAAAATGGGTGGCCTAAGTGTTGTGGATATGTGATGCGTTTCCATTGCTAACATAAACTAAAACACACTTTAAGTAAGGATCTAAACCTAGTGTCGTCAGGTATCGGCTCTGATACCAACTGAAAGTGTGTGTGGGGTAGTATCTAGTGTTTAAGTAAAAAACAGAACAATGTTACACTGAATGTTGTGACAATTAGTGTAGCATTAACTCTAACAGAATACAAAAAGTAAACACAGTACACAACGGAAGTCTAAAACACTAAAACACAATAAGAACACAATGGAATAATTTTTAACATAGATTTTATTAATAACAAAACCTATGCTAAGTCTTACGGCGAAAATAATAACTTAGTTCCTAAGTTATACAAAAATGTCGTGTGAAATGTCTCAGCAATTACTTCAACATTCCACAAACAGAAACTACAATCGAGGCAGGTGCCTGAATCCGAAAATAAACTTAAGTGTAAGAACACTGTCTAAAGAACTAATCTGATCTGTGATTCTCTCTCACTCGATACAAGACTAGAACTAAGTACACTAGAAGGTGTGGTATCCCTCGACGTACGTTAAACGATACAACTACTGACCATAACTCTGAACTAGGGTTGAACGCTCAAGAAGGTGTTACTCGAATAGTGCATGCTTTGAAATGAAAGACTCCAGTGGTATTTATAGAGAAATAGCCAAGTTCTAGATCCTTCCATTATGAGATCATATCTTTTAGGACCTCAACTTCCATGATCTTTCTAGATCCTTCTTCCATCTTCCAAGTCATTCTACAATGCTCCAAGACCTTCTAGCACGTTCTCCAACATTCTGGAATCTTCCAGGTTCCAGACTCTTGTAGAAGCTTCTAGAATCGTTCCTGAATGTGAGAGCATTTAGTACAACATTTAATGTAACATTTCAGAAATGACTTAGAATAAATCAAGGAAGGTCAAATTAAGATGTTGTTGATAATGTTAAAGAATTTAAGAGTTAACAACATCTACAGACGTTCCACTGAATATCCCTACTCAAACTCGTACTCCGATTGAAACCTCTACTCCTACTCTGCAAAATCCCCAAACTGCAAAACCTACTGAGCCTGAAATCACACCCGAAATCACTCTCAAAACCACTGAAATCACCGTCCCTACTGAAACCGCTCCGATTGCTGCTCCAGTTGTTGAAACAACCGAAGCAATTAAGGGAGATGACACTCCCATGGCCGAAGCCGAGCTTGAAAGAGCAGAGGACTCTGCCCACACTGGTTCCTCTCTCTCGGAATCGACTGAGTCAGAGCCTATGCGTCTGAAATCTTCCTTGGCTAAAGGAAAACGAAAGCGGAGCCCAAACAAACCAACGAGGAGGTCCAACAGAGTGTTTTCGAGGGTGAACTATGCTGAGAGTTCACGAAAGAAGAAGCCCATGGCAGGTGATGTAGCTAACGCTCCAATTTAGGTCTTTACAGATTCTAAAAAGGATAGCTCAGATGGTGGGATTGCTGATACTGAAGCTGATGAGAAAGAAAGCTCTGACGAAGAGAATGTCCCTCTTATAGAGTTGTGCAAAAAGAAAGGAAAGAAACCAGAACAAAGGAAGGATGCTACTCCTGTTGCTCCAGCACCAGTTGCAACCTCTGTTCTTGATGAAAGCCCTGATGATAACAGCTCTACAGTATCCGATCAACCTAACTCTAAATCTGAAAACACCTCTAATGGTGATGAAGGTACACCTACTTCCGAAACTGATGTAGAAATGGAAACCTCTGAGGATAGGTTAGCTAATCTGTCAAGGAGAAAACTGTTAATTGAACGTAGGATATGTATGCCTGACTTTGATTCTAAGGGTTTGATTAGATTTCTTGAGGATAGAAATTTGTTGCATGCTGTTGACACGTGTTTTTACCAACACGTTCCCCTCAAGTATAAGAGGTTCGCGTGTAATAAAAGCAAGGCCCGGTTAAATTATCGATCTGTGGGACTAGATTGTGAAAGTAGCCTTTGTGTGTATGTTGTTCTTTGAATATAATGAAAATTCATGTTTTGTGCAAGAAAATGTAAATGAAACTATCAAATAACAATCAATGTTGAGCAAATAACTAAGATATGATGGTAAAAATCAAGTGAGAGGGGTAGTGTTCGGGTGTTGGTCCTTGTGTGGAATCGATATTAAAAGTCGAAGTTTATGTTTAATTCATTGGATGGAATTTGGTAGAAGCGATCACTAATGCATATATCGAGCAAGCACCTAGGATCGAGAGGATGAATAGAAGGTTTCTTACTCGAGTAATCACACGACTAGGGGGTTCGACTCTACCTAAATTATACTAAACTAATCCCTAATCATGCTTTTCCACTTGAATACTAACAACCAAGCTCATATGGCCTTCTCACTAATCATTCAAATGTTACTTCAAACAATTAATGTAGATAAATGGGGGTTCTAATGAAATTTACCCAACTCTCGTTGCGATAAACCAATATTAACTCATTCACTAGATTCTCAACCCTCGATTATACTATCTACCCCCGATTAACCAACTCTCGTTGAATTAATTGAGTTTCTAATACAACCTAATAGTAGAGTTCTTGCAAATAATCCAACAAAACCCATAAACCTAACCAATTATCCCACCAATGAATTCCACAATCAAAATCAAGCTAAAACATTAATTCCATCACAATTCTACAACACCCAAACACCAATATGCTTAGCCCGTGGCTAATTTAAGGAAATTGAAGAAAATAGGTGAGAAAACAAACATACACATGCTTACTAATGATAAAATATTCAAATCAAATTAAGATATCACCTCTTGTCTTGCAAATATGAAATAAACCTTGAAATCTTCAACAAAACCTTCAATCCCTTGCTTGAAATGAAATTACACCTTCGATTAACAACTAAACTATGAAAATCTAAACAATTTTATGGCTAAACTAAGGAAAATAAGCTAAGATGGTGAAGTTTGGATGTTAGGGAGCTAATTTGTGGTCTCGCCTTTTGAATTTCAAGAAAGATGGTATTTATAGTGTTGGGGTAGGGTTTGGATGTTAAAATTGCAAGTAAGTCCCTCAAAATTAGAGAAAATACGCGTTTGGCACCGAATTTGGGTCGGCCCGGCCGGGTGGGGAAGTGGCCCGGCCGGGCGGAGGAGTTGGCCGAGAAAATTGAAACAGGGCATGGTCGGCCCGGCCGGGCGAGTGGTGCCGCCTGGCCGAGCGGAACCTTCGTAAAGGAGGGTGCATATTGGGCTTCTCGTCCGCCCGGCCGGGCGAGTGATGCCGCCCGGCCGGGCCAAAACTTCGTAAATGGCCAAAAACTTCTGCTCGGCCGCCCGGCCGGACGGGTGATGTGGCCCGGCCGGGCCAAACCTTCGTAAGTTGGCTCTGTCCTCGTTTTCGTCCTCCAACTTCGTCCCTCCGTTTCTTGAGCTTCCGACCTCCGATCGACTCGATTCTTTTGCCTATTCCACTCCGTTTTTCGAGACGAATCCAACCGTGTACTCCTCTTTCCGGTCCGATCACTTGTGGTATGTGTTTTGCTCCAACTTCCATCGTTTTATCTACAAAATCGACAAAACACAACCTTTCTCTCATTTCGGCTCAAATCATAATAATCCATGCATAAATCAATGAAATCTCGTCGAAAAAATGCTTCACATGTGCCTCTAAACGTGTAAATTCCACCCGAATCAAACCCCCCCAAACTTAAAATGTTGTTTGTCCTCAAACAACTAAGCACTTAAAGCAAAGAGGGTGGAATGATCACAATGGAATATTCAATGTAATTCACACATGCAAAGTAAGATGCAATTATATCTGTTTCTCAAAGTGCATTTCTCAATGAAGGTCATAGGCTCATTGTTGCAATCCACATTCATGAATCAAAGAATGCACAAGTACACAACACATTGTGATGGGAAACATAATCCAAATGCTCAAGTTCTCTACTCACATGATGGAGTGTTTCTCTCAAACACACAAACAAATTGAGGATATTAATGCACTCATCAACCAAGTCATGCTATGCAATTACCATATGCTTGCCCAACTTCTACTTTCTACAACACTCAAATGCTCAACAATGTGATCAATAGGACTTTATCAAGGATGTAACATTGGCTCTTTGGACAAGGTAGGATGAATTTGGGAATTTGTGACTCTTCTAGTGGAGGATAAAACTTGTTGTTTTGCAATTTGTGCTTTCACTTTCAAACTTTGCAAACTTCATCCTCACTTTTCTTTTTCCTTTCTTTTTCAAGCATTCATCACCTCATTTTTGAACCATTTTTCTTTTCAAGCTTTTGGGGCTCTTTGTCCCTCTTTTCTTTTCCTTGATTTTCTTTTCATCTTTCATTTTTTTCTTTCAACTTCTCCAATTTCTCCTTTCACCAAAGATATTCATTCAAGCACATGTTTTCCACTTTCTCTTTTATCCCCCACTAAATGTAGGTATCAAAGGCTCAAAGAGGGCTAAGTGGTTAACATTGTAGTTTGCCAAGGAAATGAGGAATTAAGCTCAAGGGGCTAACTACGGAAGATTACTTCGGTTTTGGGAAATTTTGGCTAAGTGACTCTTTTAGAACAAGATGGCCTATATCACATCACAAAGTTTCACACAATCATGCTTTCAAACAAGAGTTTAGGCAAGTTCTAGAATCACTAGCAATAACCTAGTCCACTCTCAAATGAACTAAACCGGATTGCATGTTCGATTTATGGCTCAATTCTCACCGGTTTATTCAATAGGACTCTCACATTCATCAAATGTCCCCAAACAACAACACATTATGCCTCTATGCTATCAAAGATCACAAATATGAACACAATCATGATACTATATTCCAACACCAATCATGCCTACATTCAAAGCAAATAGACATCACCACAACTACTCAACAATGGATTCCAATGACTATTCATGCTCACATTTCACCAAAGATCCACTACCCAACATGTGATCAAAACCAACTTAATCAATATAATTATGTGCAAGTCAAGTGTGCGCCGGTGCAAAATGTGACACAAGTAGAATGACGAACCGGTGCAAGGGTAACAACTAGTAGAAAAAATAAAAAGTAAAATAACTCCCCCAAACTTAGAATTTTACTATGTAAAAATTCTAAGTTTGGGGCTACAAGTTGTTACCTCCCTCCTTGCACATCCAATGCTTTTTCCAAAGATCACCATTGCAACACTTGCTTCCTCCACTCCAAAGTTGGCTTTGCTTTGTTCATTCCCTTTTCTCATCAAGAAAATTTTTGTCAGGCCTCTCAAATTCACACAATCATCAACCACAATGACTCACATGTGCTTGGTGCAAATTTACTTAAAAACGAACACATCCCCCCAAACTTTTTCATTGATATGCAATTAAAAGTTTGGAAATAAGTGTTAAATTAAATTGCACCAAGCACTATCAATTGTTCACTACCAACACCATATCACATATACATTCACCATCAATGAAATCAATCTAGAGCAAACAACAAACCAATATTCTAAGAAATTCTCAATCACCACTTGTTTTTGCTCATATGAAATAAACTCCAAGTACCAAAAATTAAAGAAAGATTTCCCTACCCCCCCAAACTTGAGAATTGCTAAGCAATCCATGTTTGGGAAAGGGTGTACCTTCCATGATGGCTATCACCTCCTTTTCTTTTTCTCACTCCATCTCTTCAATTTGGTCCCACTTTGACATCTTTCTACACCCCTTTAAACCACACATCCATAAGAATGTACCTACAACCATCAAGCTCATCCAACCATCAAAAGCATCATCTAAAAATATAAAAGAAACTATTCTATGAAAGCAAGTAAAAATGGGTTGCCTCCCATTTAGCGCTAAGTTTAACGTCTTCAAGCCGGACGGAGCTTAAGCCACTCAACTATCTCCAATGTAATCAACATTCACATCTCCAATTTGAGTCGGGGAAAGGTATTTCTTGATCCGATGCCCATTCACCGTGAAGTGTTCATCCTTGGTGTTTTTCAACTCAACCACTCCATTGTGGAAAATTTTCACTATCTCAAAGGGTCTACTCCATCTAGACTTGAGTTTCCCGGGAAAGAGCTTCAATCGTGAGTTGAAGAGAAGCACTTTGTCACCCACTTGAAAATGCTTCTTTTTTATTCTTTGGTCGTGCCACTTCTTCGTCTTCTCCTTGAAGATACGAGAGTTCTCATAAGCATTCTCCCTAAACTCTTCTAGATCATGGAGTTGAAGAAGCCTCTTCTCCCCCACCAATTTACTATCCAAATTCATCTTCTGAATGGCCCAATATGTTTTGTGCTCTAACTCCACGGGCAAGTGACATGACTTTCCAAAAACAAGTTGGTATGGTGACATGTTCAACGGAGTCGTGTAAGCCGTACGATAGGCCCACAATGCGTCATCAAGTTGGATAGCCCAATCTTTCCTATTGACCTTCACCGTCTTCTCCAAGATTTGCTTGATTTGACGATTAGAAACTTCCGCCAATCCATTCGTTTGGGGATGATATGCCGTTGCAACTTTGTGTTTCACCCCATATCTTTCAAGCAACTTTCCCAACAATTTGTTCACAAAGTGGGAGCCTCCATCACTTATCAAGCATCTTGGGACTCCAAAACGTGAAAACACATTGTTCTTGAGAAATTCGATCACAACTTTTGAGTCACTAGTCTTTGTGGCAATAGCTTCCACCCACTTTGAGACATAGTCCACACCCACAAGTATGTAACTACACCCAAATTATGGGGGAAATGGACCCATGAAATCGATTCCCCATACATCAAATACTTCCACTTCAATGAAGATTGTGAGTGGCATCTCATCTCTCTTAGTGATTGTTCCCATCCTTTGACATCGGTCACATCTTTGTACAAACTCTCTACTATCTTTGAAGATCGTAGGCCAATAAAATCCCGATTGTAGGACCTTCATCACCGTATTTGAAACCCCAAAATGTCCACCACAAGGCATTGAATGGCAATGTGTCAAAATGTTTTCAACCTCCTCTTGTGGCACACACCTTCTAAGAATAGAATCCACTCCTCTTTTCAATAAAATAGGATCATCCCAAATGTAGCATTTCACATCTCTAAGGAACTTTTTCTTAGCATACCTAGGGATGTCCTCGGGTAGCTTCCCACAAGCCAAGAAGTTGGCAAAGTCCGCATACCAAGGTGTTCTCACATCAACTTCCATCATCGGATTCATCTCCACATAGTCAATCTCCTCTATACCAAAGAGCTTTTCATCCGGAAACTCCTCCTTTACCTCACCATCTTTCTCTTCAAAATCCTCTTCTCTCTCTAGACGTGACAAGTGATCCGCTATCACATTCTCACTTCCTTTCTTGTCACGGATCTCTATGTCAAACTCTTGGAGAAGCAACACCCAACGGATCAATCGAGGCTTAGCATCTTTCTTGCTCATAAGATATATAATGGCCGAATGGTCCGTATACACAATTGTTTTTCCCCCCACCAAATAGGGGCAAAATTTATCAAAAGCATACACGACCGCCAATAGCTCTTTCTCCGTAGTGGTGTAATTTGCTTGGGCCGGATTAAAGGTCTTGGAAGCATAATAGATTGCTCGGAACTTCTTTTCTCGGATTTGTCCAAGAACTACTCCCATCGCGAAATCACTTGCATCACACATGAGCACAAAGGGTTCACTCCAATCCGGACTCACTAGGATGGGTGCGGTGATCAATGCCTCCTTAAGAGCCTTCAAAGAAATCAAACAATCATTAGTGAACTCAAAAGGCACATTTTTCTCAAGTAAGTGAGATAAGGGTTTAGAAAGTTTAGAGAAATCCTTGATGAACCGACGATAGAAACCGGCATGACCAAGGAATGATCTTATCCCCTTCTCACTAGATGGTGGTGGTAATTTCTCGATGGCTACCACCTTAGCACGATCCACTTGCAACCCCTTTGATGACACGTGATGTCCAAGAACTATCCCATCTCTTACCATAAAATGGCACTTTTCCCAATTCAAAACGAGATTAGTATCTTCACACCTCTGTAAAACAAGCTCAAGATTATGTAAGCAAGAAGTGAACGACTCTCCGAAAACGGAAAAGTCGTCCATAAACACTTCCATAATATTCTCAATAAGCCCATGAAAAATCGCCATCATACATCTTTGGAAGGTAGTCGGGGCATTACAAAGCCCAAATGGCATCCTTCTCCATGCAAAAGTACCATATGAACAAGTAAATGTTGTCTTTTCTTGATCCTCCGGGGCAATCATGATTTGATTATACCCGGAGTATCCGTCCAAGAAACAATAAAATGCAAATCCACTCAATCTATCTAGCATTTGATCAAGGAAAGGCAATGGAAAATGGTCCTTGCATGTAGCCTTGTTAAGTTCACGGTAATCAACACACACACGCCATCCCGTGGCAACCCTAGTAGCAATCAATTCATTATTATCCCCATGTATGACCGTCATTCCACCCTTCTTAGACACTACATGTAATGGTGAGACCCACGGACTATCCGAAATGGGGAAAATCATTCCCGAATCAAGAAACTTAATCACCTCTTTCCTAATGACCTCTTGTATGATAGGATTAACTCTTCTTTGATTTTGCACAATGGGCTTCTTATCTTTTTCTAAACGAATTTTATGCATGCAAATCGAGGGGTTTATGCCTTTTAAATCTTCAATAGACCACCCTAAAGCCGACTTATGCTTCTTAATGACAACAAGAAGATCATGCAATTCACTATCATTTAAGAGGGAAGAAACGATTACCGGAAACTTTCCATCATCTTCAAGAAAGGCATATTTGAGATGATCCGGTAGAGGTTTCAAGCTTTCTTTCTTTCCTTTCGATTTTTCCACTCCTTCCACGGGTTCCCTTAGAGGTGGTGTTGGGAACTTCTTTCTTCCCCAAACTTCATTGACATCCTTCTTCTCAAAAGATTTCCTATCATTAACACAATCAAGTGAAAATTCATCATTCATAATATCAAGAATAGGAATATCAACAATATTAGGAGAGAAAGGGTCAAGAGATTTTTCAAGTGTCTCTTGGACACAAAGTTCCACCACATCGATTGATTTACATTCAAACTCCTCGGATGGATGCTTCATGGCTTCATACGATTTCACAACAAGCTTTTCCTTCCCAAGCTCTAAAGTCACTTCACCCGTGTAGGTGTTCACCACCGCTCTAGCCGTGGCTAGAAAAGGCCTCCCTAGAATCAAGGGCACACTCTCATCCTCTTCTATATCCATCACCACGAAATCCGCAGGAAAAACGAAGTCTCCAATCTTAATCAACACATCCTCAACAATCCCCTCCGGATACGTGATAGATCGATCCGCAAGTTGGAGGGTCATGGAAGTGGGTTTCATCTCTCCATCCTTCAATCGGTTGAAGATGGATAGAGGCATGAGGTTGATACTTGCCCCCACATCACACAATGCTCTACTTTTCTCATTGTTGCCCAACTCACACAAAAGAGTGATGCTTCCCGGGTCCTTGATCTTTGGAGGGAGATTCTTTGGTAGTATTGCACTACATCCCAACGTGAGATTCACAACTTCATTATCCCCCGCCTTCCTTCTTTTTGTGATCAAGTCCTTTAGAAACTTTGCATAAGTAGGCATTTCTTCAAGAGCTTCCATCAAAGGTACATTAATAGTCACTTTCTTGAATACCTCTAAGAACTTTGAGAACTTCTCATCAAGCTTCTTCTTCATAAAACGTTGAGGAAAAGGTGGTGGATCAAGTGTCTTTGGGATTCCCCAAGCATCACACTCTATCTTCTCTTCTTGCAACCTTGCTTCTTTGGCTTTCTTCCACTTAGGAATCCTTTCTTCTTTCTTCAACTCTTCATTTTCCTTAGTTTCTTCAATCCCAACTTCCTCTTCCACAATCACATAGTCTTCTCCATTTCCCTCCTCTTCATCAACCTTCTCTCCTTCCTCAATTGGCATGCTTGGGCCCTCATAACTCTTCCCACTCCTTAGCTCAACTTTCTTACAATGCTCTTTAGGATTAGTTTCCGTAGTGGAAGGAAACTTGACATTTTGGTTTCTACCGCTTGAAGAAGCAATTTGGCTCATGTGAAACTCTATGTTCTTCATTTGCTTGGCCATGGAGAGCATTTGTTCATCCAACCTTTCTATCTTTTGGTTTTGTTGAGTCGTCGTTTGATTATTTTGAGCTATGAAAGTGGTCAACAAGTCTTCCAAATGTGGTCTCCCCTCATTATTTGGTGCACGAGCACCCGGATCAAATCCCGGAGGGAGTGTGAGAGCGGCTTTAGGATTTCCATAAGAGAAGTTTTCATGCTTCCGAGCATTTGGGTTGTAAGGAGGATTTCCTTGGAATTGGGCTTGAGCATGTTGTTGGAAACGGTTTTGGTTAGGAGTTTGGTTTGGGAAAGGTGGTTGATGAAAATTTCCTTGAAAATTCCCTTGAGGATATTGGGGCCTTCCCATGTAGTTAGCATCCTCAACTTGGTTCAACATGTTTGGCATCTCCATTCCCCCACCAAAGTTTTCTCTCCTTTGATTGTTCTCCATTAACTCAACTTTGTCCAAGAGCATCTTGATTGTATCACCCAATGATGTGGAGTTATTCCCAATTTGAGCAACTCTATTGGGTCTATTTCCATCAATAGGCCAATCGTAGGTATTTGTAGCAATTGCTTCAATAATTTCCTTTGCTACTCTTGCACTCTTTGCAAACAATTGCCCACCCGCGGATGCATCAATGTATTGCCTTGAAGAGAGCCCCAATCCATTGTAGAAGAAGTTAATCGTTTGCTCCTCCGCAAACCCATGTTGAGGACACCTCCTCAAAAGACTTTGAAATCTCTCCCATGCACTATAGATGCTTTCATTCTCCCTTTGAAGGAATTGGGTGATCTCAGTCTTGCATTGAAGAGTCTTTGAGGGAGGAAAGAACTTCAATAGAAATCTCTTGCTAAGCTCGTCCCACGTGGTCACACGGTTGTTGATCATTGAGGTAAGCCACTCCTTGGCTTTATCTTTCAAAGTGAAAGAAAAGAGCCTCATCTTCAAGGTATTATCATGTACCCCATTAATCTTCACCGTATCCGCGTACTCCAAGAATCGGGACAAATGTTGATTTGGATCTTCAAGTGGCTCCCCTCCAAATTGTCTCTTCTCGAGCATTCGGATTAGGCTCGGGCTAATCTCGAAGTTGTTGGGCGCAATCGGAGGGCGCTCGATCCCATCGTAGTATCTTTGAACCGGTGGTTCAAAATAATCTCTAATAGTTCTCTCTTCCTCGTTACCGACTCCACCCTCATTCCCCACTCCAATGACTCGATTGTCGACCGGAAGGTGAATGATGTTTTGATTGTTGTTTTCCGCCATCACTCTCTCTTGTTCAAGCCTTTGGTTTCGATCTCGGTTTCTTCTTCGTGCGGTAGCTTTAATTTCCAAATCAATAGGAATTGGGTCGATCCCACTTCCTCTTGTGTTCATGCACCTATAGAATCAACAAAGTATCAATTTCCAAAGACAAGACAAACAAAGACTTACTAAAAAGAAAAATAAAATCACTAGTACTCAAGAACAACAAAAACTAAGTTACTTAAACACAAAACTAGTCCCCGGCAGCGGCGCCAAAAACTTGACACGTGTTTTTACCAACACGTTCCCCTCAAGTATAAGAGGTTCGCGTGTAATAAAAGCAAGGCCCGGTTAAATTATCGATCCGTGGGACTAGATTGTGAAAGTAGCCTTATTGTGTATGTTGTTCTTTGAATATAATGAAAATTCATGTTTTGTGCAAGAAAATGTAAATGAAACTATCAAATAACAATCAATGTTGAGCAAATAACTAAGATATGATGGTAAAAATCAAGTGAGAGGGGTAGTGTTCGGGTGTTGGTCCTTGTGTGGAATCGATATTAAAAGTCGAAGTTTATGTTTAATTCATTGGATGGAATTTGGTAGAAGCGATCACTAATGCATATATCGAGCAAGCACCTAGGATCGAGAGGATGAATAGAAGGTTTCTTACTCGAGTAATCACACGACTAGGGGGTTCGACTCTACCTAAATTATACTAAACTAATCCCTAATCATGCTTTTCCACTTGAATACTAACAACCAAGCTCATATGGCCTTCTCACTAATCATTCAAATGTTACTTCAAACAATTAATGTAGATAAATGGGGGTTCTAATGAAATTTACCCAACTCTCGTTGCGATAAACCAATATTAACTCATTCACTAGATTCTCAACCCTCGATTATACTATCTACCCCCGATTAACCAACTCTCGTTGAATTAATTGAGTTTCTAATACAACCTAATAGTAGAGTTCTTGCAAATAATCCAACAAAACCCATAAACCTAACCAATTATCCCACCAATGAATTCCACAATCAAAATCAAGCTAAAACATTAATTCCATCACAATTCTACAACACCCAAACACCAATATGCTTAGCCCGTGGCTAATTTAAGGAAATTGAAGAAAATAGGTGAGAAAACAAACATACACATGCTTACTAATGATAAAATACTCAAATCAAATTAAGATATCACCTCTTGTCTTGCAAATATGAAATAAACCTTGAAATCTTCAACAAAACCTTCAATCCCTTGCTTGAAATGAAATTACAACTTCGATTAACAACTAAACTATGAAAATCTAAACAATTTTATGGCTAAACTAAGGAAAATAAGCTAAGATGGTGAAGTTTGGATGTTAGGGAGCTAATGTGTGGTCTCGCCTTTTGAATTTCAAGAAAGATGGTATTTATAGTGTTGGGGTAGGGTTTGGATGTTAAAATTGCAAGTAAGTCCCTCAAAATTAGAGAAAATACGCGTTTGGCACCGAATTTGGGTCGGCCCGGCCGGGTGGGGAAGTGGCCCGGCCGGGCGGAGGAGTTGGCCGAGAAAATTGAAACAGGGCATGGTCGGCCCGGCCGGGCGAGTGGTGCCGCCAGGCCGGGCGGAACCTTCGTAAAGGAGGGTGCATATTGGGCTTCTCGTCCGCCCGGCCGGGCGAGTGATGCCGCCCGGCCGGGCCAAAACTTCGTAAATGGCCAAAAACTTCTGCTCGGCCGCCCGGCCGGACGGGTGATGTGGCCCGGCCGGGCCAAACCTTCGTAAGTTGGCTCCGTCCTCGTTTTCGTCCTTCAACTTCGTCCCTCCGTTTCTTGAGCTTCCGACCTCCGATCGACTCGATTCTTTTGCCTATTCCACTCCGTTTTTCGAGACGAATCCAACTGTGCACTCCTATTTTCGGTCCGATCACTTGTGGTATGTGTTTTGCTCCAACTTCCATCGTTTTATCTACAAAATCGACAAAACACAACCTTTCTCTCATTTCGGCTCAAATCATAATAATCCATGCATAAATCAATGAAATCTCGTCGAAAACATGCTTCACATGTGCCTCTAAACGTGTAAATTCCACCCGAATCAGCTGTTACGTTTGGTGAATCATTTGTTGCAACATGGGTCTATGAATTTTACTCCTGTTTAAGAAAGAGCATTGGTAGAAGAACTTCTCAATGGTATGGAATTGTAAGGTTTAGAGAAAGAGATCTTCCTTTTACACCCGAGTTAATTAATGACTTTTTACACCTTGAAACTGTTGAGGGGGTTGAGGAACCCTCAATGGATGTAATTGCTCAGGCGATTACAGGTGGTAGGGTAATGAGATGGAAGAAAGTGATGATTGCATGTAATCTTACTTCTCTATATTCAGTTTTGCATAAGTTGATTGTGTATAATTGGATTCCATCCACAAACTCCACAAAGGTCACTATGAGTCAAGGAATACTTCTTTACAGAATTGTGGTAATGAGAAACTTCAATCTTGGGTTGACTATTTTCAATCATATGATGAAGTTTTCTGGGACAGTAACTGACAAAGGCAATCTGCCTTACCCGGCTCTCATCTATGGTTATTTGAGACATAACAACTACCAAAGGGATAGACATGATATGTTGAGGGGGAGAGTTCCTCAAATTACAGTGTCTCGTAAGCTGGTGATTGGAGATAGAGTTGTTGATCTCCCTATCCAAGGTGCTGAAAGAGCTGAACAAAATGTCCCTGATGCTGCTCCCAATGTCCCAAACACTGCCAGCCACATTCCAATCTCCAGAGACTTTATACTTGCCCAATTAACTCATTTGCAGGATACCATCAATGAACTATAGTTCTTGAAGGACTATTGGATGAAGAAACTTTCTGCTACACCAGGGGGAGTACATGCTGCTGCTGCACCAGTCCCTGATGTTGGAGTCAATGAGGGAGTCACTGAGTCTGGGGGAGTTCAAATTGAAGAAGTTGATGATGTTGATCACAATGTTGTTGCACACTTTGCAACAATGGTGATTGAACCTGATGAAGAAGAACAAGTTTTTGCTGATCTTCCAGACCTTGCTGCTGGAAATGCTTGAAGACAGGGGGAGGTTGAACTTTAAAGGATGCAATGTGCAGATTTCTGTTACTGCAGCTGTTGTTACAGCAAATGATGCATCTTGTTCAGTTTCTATCTTACTATTTTATTTTAACTTACGATCCTATATTCTGATACACTGATTTAACTGCTTTTAGCTATGTCTTATAGTTCTGATTGACAGTTTGTTTTGTTAAGTTTTACAAACTTAGTAGTTTATAGTTTATTTTGAACTTAGAGTTATCTTTAAGCTCTGATATTATTTTTTAGAGCTCTGATATTATATTAGTTGATAGGAATTCGTTTTACTTTGATTTTATTTTCTCTCCACATTTACTCTGATTATAACTTGTTTCTATTTTCCCATTTAACTCTGATTGTTCACTATGAAACAGGTTGTGTTAAATGACTATATTACTTACTTATTTTATTTTTGGAAGATATTACTAGGACAAGTGTTCTACTTAGTATTCAGAGTACTAATACCACTTAGTCTTGTATATTTTCTTGTTTCTTTCACTATTTGATCATATGCTACAACAGGTGTTGACTTGACTAGTACATGGATATGATGGTAAAACTCTAGCATGTACATAAAACTGGTTTATATATGTTTACATATGTACATCAGGTGTGCTGTGGCAGAAAGGTCAAATTGGGGAAGATTGTTGATGTTGAAGACTTGGTGATGTTATCGAAGATGTTATCACACAAGGCTGCAACATCTTAATTCGACCTTTCTTATTTTTCCTAAGTCCAAATTTTGTTTTCTAGTTAATGCTGCTTTGGATGTTGTAACATCGCAGGTTGAAGATCTAGAATATTCTACACGGTTCCAAACTGGAAGGTTCTGGAAGGTTGCAGAATTATGTAGATCATGTGGTTGCTTTGAAAAACGTCCAGAACTGGCCGGAAGAACCTAGAAGGTGGTTGGGAGAAAAAGAAGGAATGAGATCCTACATTTTAGGAGATCATGGATGAAGGTTCTAGGCTCCATATTCACGCCTATAAATACAGCAGAACCGTGTTCATCATCCAACAAACGAAGTGTCATTCTTTAAGTCCTAAACTAGCGTTCATCTTGTTAGGAATTAATTGTCATTGACATGATCTTGTCGTTGTGCCGAAGAGTCCAAACTTCCAGTACAACATAAACTTTTATATACTTCTTTGATAGATAGATCATAGATTTAGATTAGTTTTTGGTAGTGTAATTTTTACACTTAATCCGTCTTTAGACTAGATAGTTTATCAAGTCTTATTTCCGCTGTGAATATTTGTTCACACACCATTTGTATTCACATAATTATTAGTGAAAGTTTAGCCATGAGGCTTATATAGATTTTAAATTAAAATCTATATAAATATTTATTTCTGTGTCTTTGTGTTTTCATTCTTTAAAGTCTTCCGCTATTCGTATTCTGATATTCTGTAATCGATTCAGTGTTACATTGAGTGTTCTAACATTGAGTGTAGCATCAGTCTTGTTTTACTTAACACGCACACTTTCAATGTTGACTAGTTGTCGCACGACTTGGTTGACTAGTCGTCGCCACGCAAGCTGATGACTAGGATTGACTTCTTTGACCCGGTGTAACAGTTACGATAATGGTATGGAAAATGATCATACCGCGGTATTTCGATATACCAAAATTTTTTCAGTATTCGGTATGAAACGGTAAACCGATATACCAAAATACCGAAACATTAATAAATTAATAATTTTATATTATTTTATAAATTAAAATAACTTAAAACTTTAAAACTTAAATAAAATAACTTTAAATAATTCATTTCGGTATGAATTGGTATATGGATATTTCAATATGAAATGATGATTCAATATTTTCGGTATGAATCGATATACCGTACCAAAAATTCGATATATCGAAATTACAGTACGGTATCGATATCGAAATTTTCGATACAACATCGATATGAATTTTTTCAATATCAAATTTTTTTTTGTAGTATCGATATGATCGGTATAACCAGCCCTACAATTAATATATACAGTAATCCATAGGGAAAATTATTTTTTCAGGACCGCATCTTAGGGGGGTTTGCAAAAAGAGGACCTTAACTTTACGGGCTGGCAAAATTAGGCCCGTAACTTCTTTTTTTCTCAATTTCAGGACAAATTAGCCCAATCAACCCAATTTCGGGCTAATTGAAGCCCATTTTTCAGGCCACACTTATTTATGGCAAAAAGAGGACTGTAACTTTTTTAATGCAATTTTAAGAAACATGACAAAATAAATAAAAAATACTCGTAAACTTTTAAAAATTAAATTTGAAAGTTGTAGATGTAATATTTTTTTATAAATTAGACAACATTATTTATGTTTAATGAAACAAATATATACTACATATAAATTATAGTGAATTGAAAAGAACAAAATATTATAATTCGGGATGATAAATTTTTAATTGTTAATTAAAAAGATTCTCACAATTTTTAAATATAAATATAATTTTTAAATGTTTAATTAGTACATTTTAGATTGTATTTACATAAATAATGCTTATAAATTTTATTGAAGAAAAAAATTTCATAGATTTATTATTGAGAGGATTATAGTAAACATTAATTACAAAATTTCGATCAAACATTTTCCAGTATTTTTATTTAAACTATTCGATTCGAAATTTTATGGAAAAAATTTGTATAATATTTTAAAATAATATAAGACATGAGAATGAATCTAATTGATGAAGGGAATATAAATTAGAGTATGTTTTAACACTTATAAATTTTATGAAGTATTATAATCTTATTTAAATCGTATTTTAAAATAAAGACTATATATAAAGTAAAATACAAACTCTAGAGTAAAGTTCAATCCCATTCATGAAAGTCAATTTCACACAAGATATTCATTGTTTTAAAGTATCATTAAAAAATTAATATTTTAAAGTTTATTTTATTATAAAAGTTATATTTGATTTTACTTTAAAAAAAATTCCTCGTGAGACCAAGTTTAGCTCCAAAAGGATAAAAAAGAGTTTTATTTTTTATTTTTTTAAGATTATAAAAAATGCATTAAAATACAAACACTATTTTTAGAATTTAAATTGTTAAAAATTGGGGAAGATGAGTGGTAGAAGGAAAAAACTGTTTTAAAAGGGAAAAAAAGTAAAATTATGAAAAAATTATAAAATATGAATATTGAATTTGTGTTGAGACACATAGAAAAAAAATGATTCCAAATTATTATAATAGGGATATTAATTGATTCTAAAATTGCATTAAAAAAAGTTGTGGTCCTCTTTTTGTCATAAATAAGTTTGGCCCGAACAATGGGCCTCAATCAGCCCGAAATTGGGTTGATTGGGCTAATTTGGCCTGAAATTGCGAAAAAAAGAAGTTATGGGCCTAATTTTGCCAGCCCACAAAGTTACGGTCCTCTTTTTGCAAACACCCCTAAGTTGCGGTCCTAAAAAATAATTTTCCCGTAATCCATAAGAGAATAAATTACCATATCAAGATTTAATGATCGTAGCCAGCCAATACTTATGCATGTGTTGCCAGCCAATGACATGCATCTAGTCCCCACTCGGCCACCATATTATTTCACGCACTTGTAGTTCTCCCACCTATCGTGACAACCGAAAATATTTAACAAATTAATATACTTTCAGAGTTTTGAAGAGTAATTTTGTAAACTTTTATATATAAAGTAAATAAATGAGTTGACTTATGTGTATATATAAGCTCAAAAGTAATGACATTTTATGTAAAATTGTGAATATTGTAAAGGTATAGTTATAAAAGATTTTTCAATTTTAGGATGTGAAAGTTATTGTGAAACATTATCAAAAGAAGAGTGTGAAAGGTATCGTGTGACGACGGGGCATTAATTAACATAACGGTAAAATATGTGTCATGATGATCGAGAGTTGAGACAATTAGTCCTCCATCTCCTCATCCAAGGTTTTGCTTTAATCTACTATATATAATCAGTGAGTAGTACTGAGTGATACTTATGTGCAATACATGTATAATTGGAATTTGACTTCAATGAATTAGCTAGGATAAATGTTGAGGTCAAAGATTAAATTAGATAAATTGAACATTAAAATTCAAATGTATCTATACAGTGACGGAGCCAGAAACTAATCGATGGGGGGCCCAATTATGAATAATAAATTTCGCTTTTAATATCTATAATTTTTTTAAAACATATAATATATTTCTAATGAATCAAGTTAAGTTTTAATATATTTCAATAAAAGTTTCATTCATTCCGCTTATTGCCTACAAAATAATATTTATACAGTTTATATATGAGCATCTTTTAATTTTTATGTTTTAAATTGTTATATACTTCACTTGTTTCATATTGATTGACGCTATTAGTCTTAATTCTTGTTTTAAAAATTTATCATTTTTAGCTATTTTTACTACGTTTCTTCCTAAATTACTCATATGTAAATTCCTATAATTTTTATTTTAATACTTTTTTTCATCTTTCTTTCTTGATAATTGATGCAAGTTATTCCACTTTCTTATACTTTCATTCATTTTTTCCCTCAATCTTTCATTATCATGAAAGATAAATTTGTAAAAAAAAATGTTATTTAATTATACATAAAACAAGTACTTATAAAACGGAAAAAGTAATAATTGCACTACTAATATTTTACTAATACACTTAGAAATTGTTATATAACTATTAAATATGATTAATTATAATTATTTTTTCTTTTGTTTTTTATTATTTAATATTTTTTTAAAAATTATTAAAAAAAATTTGCAAAATGGGTGGGGGGCCCAGTGACCCCCCTGGCCCCTCTCTCCCTCCGTCCCTGTATCTATATATATATATATACTCAATTTTGCATTGGAGAATTTGTCATAATATATGTGAGCTAATTAAATAAAAGATTAGTTACACTTGATCAGCGTCTATAAGGGAAAGGGATTCAGGTCCTAGCTAATTAATCAGGAGTAATACAACTTGATCAATTAATTAATCAAGAAATGGAGTACACTCATGTTACGTTCTTATTATTTTATGCAAACCTTTTATATATTCTTGAAAGTTCTTTATGAAATCCGAATAAGATCACTTGTTTTAATTTTGATCCAATTTTGATGTTCAACATCTTCTTCTACTATATGTGGATAATTGACATGTGTTATATCAACATCCTATAGTATTAAGAGCGACAAGTGTTTAAAAATTCAATAAAGTGAAATATTAATGAAACACAAAAAGCAGAACAAGGGAATCAAACTGAAATCTCCCATGATTTTCTTGAACATAAGCTCATGCTCAGGCGGCCAAGTGCCTCACCCTAGACGCCTGAGTTCGTGTGTTTGATCTCCATCGTTTTCACAAATTTTTAAAAAAAAATTTAAATCTAAATAATTATAAAGAAAACATGTAAAACATGCGTCATGATGATTGAAAGTTGAAACGATCAGTCCTCTCCTCACGAAAGGTTTTATTTTAAACCAGGGGATTCTTACTCGATCGAGTTGCATGCATAAAAGATTGTACATATATACATGTTCACACTCAGCATCTATATTTATTAAAATGATAAAGTGGGATAGCTCAAGTGTTAGAGCATCACTACCTAGGCCTTAGGTCTTGGGTTCGAGTCATGGGGAGGGGAAAAAAGGGATGGGTATTTAACTTCCATAAAAAAAAAATCTATATATATTAAGGCAAAAACTTGTGTGAGACGGATCCCTTTTAACCCATATTTTAAAATTTTGGGTAGGATAACCCATATTTTTTTCCAGATTTTGGTTGGTAAAAAAAGTGATAATGTTTAAGTGAAAAGTGATACTCCCTCCGTCCCACAGGAATTTGCACACTTTCCATATATGGATGTCCCATACCAATTTGCACACTCCATAAAAGGAAATATCTTCACAGCCCCACCATTAAAATATACTCATATTTACCCATATGTCATTACTTTTCCACACTCAATCTACTTTTTACTTTACTTTATTCATAAAAGTTTACAAAATTACCCCTCAAAACATCAATCATTACACCTTTTCTTACACATTTCTTAAAATGTGTGCCGGTCAAAGGGTGCAAGTTCCTCCGGGACGGAGGGAGTAATATTTTTAACAAAAGTGACTGTAACTTTTTCCTCAAACACTATCACTTTTACTCAAACATTATCACTTTTTATATATGAGGGCCGTCTCACGGATCTCATTCTGTGAGACGGTCTCACCCAAGACTAGCCCATATATTAAAATGTATTCAGGTTACATGCATAAAAGATTGTACATATATACATGTTCACACTCAGCATCTATATATATTAAAATGTATTCAGGTCCTCCTAATAATTACTTGATCAATTAATCAAGAAATGGAATAGCCTCGTATTACATTTTTATTATTTTTTGCAAACCTTTTATTCTCGGGAGCTCCTTATCAAACCTCCCATGATTTTGTCGGAGGCTCCAATTCAACAACCAATTTGATTTACACCCCTCAAAATCCAACATACGCATTTCTCCTAAAACCAGGAAATCTACGACCAGTGTCGACCTCAACCGATAGGCCCGATCTCATCGTGACACCGTATCACGAATCGGAGGTTATTGCAGCAATTTACTGCTCCAAGAAACTCGGACTGCAGATAAGAGTTCGTAGTGGCGGCCATGACTACGAAGGTCTTTCTTACACCTCCGAGAATCCCTTTGTCGTTGTCGACATGAGAAACATCTGGTCTATATCCATAGACGTTGAGGAAAAGACTGCACGAGTTCAAGTTGGTGCCACATTAGGCCAATTTTACTACACAATTGCACAGAAAAGCAAGTCTCTTGCTTTTCCAGCAGGTGTTTGCCCCACCGTTGGAGTGGACGGCCACTTCAGCGGCGGAGGATATGGCATGATATCACGTAAACATGCGATTGCCTCCGATCACATCATTGATGCCAAACTAGTCAACGCGGATGGCCAAATCTTGGACAGAAGAAGCATGGGAGAGGATCTCTTTTGGGCGATCCGAGGAGGCGGATCTACTAGTTTCGGAATTTAAGGTAACATTGGTTACGGTTCCAGAGACGGTGACATTTTTCAATGTCACCAGAACGTCAGAGACGGCGACACAGCTGGTGCACCGGTGGCAGTATATTGCCGATAAATTGGACGAAAACGTTGTAGTCAGGCTTTTCTTGAGATCCGTTAACCGAACAATCTCAGCCTCTTTCATGGGGTTGTACCTCGGCCCCGCTGGCGATCTTTTGCCGTTAATGAAGGAGCAGTTTCCGGAGCTGGGTTTGGTGAAACAAGATTGCATCGAAATGAGCTGGATCGAATCCACACTCTTTGCCGCTGGATGTATTGCTTGATACAACTCCACACGGTGTTTATGCGCCGACATATAACAAAGGAAAATCAGACTTTGTGGCAAGTCCAATTCCGATAAATGGGCTGCGAGAGATATGGGAATTCCTCCACGAAGGTGAAAATTTGGAGGTGCAGTTCAGTCCATATGGAGGGGTATTAATGAGCACATTCTCAGATTCCGAATCTCCGTTCCCACATCGGAAAGGCAACATATTCATGATCCACTACGGGTTACTTAGAGTGGTCTAGCCCTAACGAAACAGAACAATTGGCTCAGAAGACTTTACAGTTTCATGGGGCGTTACGTGACAAAATCTCCGAGGGAAGATTATTTAAATTATAGGGATCTTGATATAGGAAGAAATAACATTATTCGGAGCACAAGTTACAAAGAAAGAAGCTAGTGTTTGGGGACACAAATATTTCAAAAACAATTTCAGAAGATTGGTACGTGTGAAGACAAAGGTTGATCCATCCAACTTCTTTAGAAACGAACAGAGCATTCCTCCTATATCATCGGATTCATGGGGTGTTATGTGACGATATAATGTCGGAGGGTAACTTTTCTTTGTGTGAAATTTTTTTGTTGTTAAATTGTATAATCAGAAACTATGTTTAAGAAATTAATAAATATTGACTTGAAATTTTGAGCAACAGTAGTACTCTCTTAATCATAAGTCTTTTCTCTGTCCAAGAAAATAAAATTAAAGCAAACAAGCTCAAACATAATACACTTTGGTCCAATTTACGTCCTTTTGCCCAAAAATTAAAAAAAAAATCGACGTTTTATATTGAGGAAATTTTATTTTTAGTCCTATAAGTTTGAGAGATTCCAAAATAAATCCTTTAAATTTCAACTTTACAAAATACGTCCTTCACTTTTTAATTTTAATCCTTTTTTATATCAATTTTAATCATTTATGTTTTGAAGGAATTATAATTGACAAATTTAATGCAATATTTATTAAAAAATGCCACGTCATCATGCCACATCATTGTCTCTCCTATATATATTTAAAAAAAATAGAGTTAATAACATCTCAAAATACTATATACACACTTTATAATTTAAATACAAAAATAAATGTATGTAAAATTAATTTAAATACAAAAATAAATGTATGTAAAATAACTAAGTAACCCGGCCTTACATAAATAAAGAGTAAAAATAATTTTAAAAAATAACTTAAAAAATCTGAAAAAGATGTAATTAAAATTTAAAAGTATTTTAAAAAACTAACTAAATCTTAAAAAAAAATGTAATTAAAATTTAAAAGTATTTTAAAAAATGTAATTAATTTTTTTTTAAAATTATACATGTATTTATTGTTATTTAATAATTTAAACATCCTTAAATGTAAATTAAAATGGATGATATTTTGTACGTTCATTTTTCCACTTTAATTGTCCTTTTTATTTTTATTTTTACATAAATTAAGAACAAAATTATTTAATAGTATCTCTTAGAAAACAAAAGACGATATGTTTTGATTTCAGTGTGTATAAAAATTAAAGAACTCTCATTTTAGACCATTTTACCCTTGATCAATTTTATCTTTTTAGGCCTTATTTAATAGATATGTTGAGTTATTTGCGTTAAGTTTGACTATCTCAATTGATTCATACTAAATGGTAAATAACATGTTTTTTTGATCATTTAGTATACCGTCAATCGAATATCTTTTGACGTATTGAATAAAAAAATTATTTTAAACCAATAAGACATTTATCATGAGTCTAATTAACCACATATCTATTTTAAACTATAATATACCATATTAAATTGAACCTTGATTTATTTCTTTTCAATATTTTAATTTTTTTTATTTTGTTTTGATGATTTATTTTTTAATTTCAGAATCTATTTACTTTCTAAGAATTTTTTCAAATTATTTTTTTTCAGAATTTTTTAATTATTAAATTGGACTATTTGACCAGAATTCCAATTTTTCGGTAAAAACGACATTAATTGAACCTAAAAGAATATAAATTGAAAAAGTGAAAATTTAAAGAATATAATTAAATTGAATTATGTCTCTTGTTATGTGGAATGAGAAAGCAAAAATTATTAGTGGAGTTTAAAATTTTCAAATTTAATCTCATATATAACTCTTTAATCTCATATATAACTCTTACATATTGTTCCAAAAGTCAACGGAATTTCAAGTAAAATGTCATTTTGGGAGCATATTATAATTTGCACGTGAGTTGCAAAATTGGGGAAATCCCGTGAGTTTAGACTATCTTCATCCGTGAACCTTCTCTAACCTTCAATATTATATTAATTTCTTTTTCATTCACATATACAATTTACAATTCAATCCAAATTTAACTTATCATACTTTATTAGTCACACTAACTCAACCCAACCCAAAAATAATAATTATTTTATAAATACATATTATATTATTAATTTTTAGTATATTTTAATGTGTAAATCAGTATATAAAAATTACTTAATATTCTAAATTTGTAATTATAATATGAATTTTTTTATCACACTTAAAATAAATAATGAACTCAATAACAAAATTAAAATTACAAGATTTGAAAATACGAAATTGAGAGTGTTGTGCGTTTGAAAATTCCTCAAAATTTGAAAGAGAATGATTAAAATAAGATTCAAAATTTTGATAATCTTGAGAGTTTGGAAAATTTTGAAAGTTTAAAAAAAAATTGGGATAATTTAGATTCATAATAGCTAGAAATATTAGAAGATAAAAGAGAGAATTTTAGTTTGTGTTTTAAAATAGCTCGATATTGGACTCGATTTATAGAGAGAAAAAAATTACGAATTTTGATATATATATTATATATAATATATATATATATATATATTTTCTTTTTTAATACATATTATCTTCAATATCTACAAATCTAATTATATCACACAAAAAATTACAAACAACCAATAGAATTTTGACACTTGTCATATTAATCAATAATATTAAATTGGTGACCTTAAGTTGGTCATCCAACTAATGTCACGAAAATGTCGAAGACTTGGTATTATTTTAATATTAAAATTTTTGTCTTTTTACTGTGACATTTTGTGCAATGGCACCAATGAAGATAGTCTTAGATCAAAATCAAACCAAATTATTTATCGCTAAATGAGCTAGGAGTTGGAGAGGTGAAATTGTAAAACTTCAAAAAAAAATATACTCCCTCCGTCCCCGAAAAGTTTGCGGGAAATCTTGGGCACTTGGTTTAAGAAAAAAGTGTAATGATGAGAGTGTTGAGGGGTAATTTTGTAAACTTTTATATATAAAGTAAATAAAGTAGGTGGATTGAGTGTATGGTGGGTCCCAAAAATAATGGCATGAAGGGTAAATATGTGTATATTGTGATGATTATTTCCATTTTGAGGTATGCAAACTTTTGGGGAACAAATAAAAAAGGAAAGTATGAAAACTTTTCAGGGATGGGGAAGTATATGCGAACCTGCCATGATTTTAATTAGATTATACTGTGGTCATTCATTTATCGTTGAATGAGCTAGGCCCAAATCACTTGTTATTTTCTTGTATATTTTATATATCCAATGGTAGGGTGGGCAACCTGCCATGATTTTAGATTCAGTCTGTGTAGGGGTGAGAATGAGTTAAACTATTCATTAGGGCCTACGACTGGTCTACTAAATTTCAGCTCGTTTAATAAACAAGTGAGACTCAAATTATTATAGAAATTCATTTAATTAAACAGGTCCGGACTTACACCTTTTTGTAGGCCTATATATATACAAGTAAAACGGTAAAGTAATAGCTTTGAATATTTTTTTTGGACCATTTGGTAGTTTTTTCTATTTTTCATTCGTTTGTAATAGTTGAGAAGAACATTTGATTTTTTTTTTTACCATTTAAGTGCTTTTAATAAATAGGTGAGGTCAAAATTTTTTTTATTATTATTAAAAAAAAAAACTATAATAGACCATGCTTTGGTCCAAAAATTATATATCAGACCCATGTTTTTTTTTATATATTATAACCGTTTCTGCTGCAATACTTAACGTGATTTTCACTTGAATTATTTTTTTGGACCATTTTGAAATTTCCACTTGAATTATATTATAATTGTTTCCGCTGCAATACTTGACGTGATTTTAATTATATTAATCATTACGTCCCTTTATTTTACCGTTGAAATTTTAAGATTTAATTATTTAGTGTGTTCAAAGTTAGTTATTTTAACTATCTTTTAAAAAGTCATTATTTTTAAATTTGGGGCGTGACGGAGTAATATTAGAGCAGGTCTACGTTATTGTAGACTTGCAAAAATTATATCTTTTGAGTCGAGTTAAATTAAAAAAAATACAAATATTTGGATTTCAACATTCATCTAGTATTCATCTATTCGTCCATTCAATCTCTTTTTTATTTGAATTTCACCATCTTCATATGTGTATTCATTTACCTATAAAACTTATTATAGGACGGAGCAAGTATATATGAAGGAGGCGGCATAGATATTTAAATTAAAAAAATAAAAATATTCCTAAAAGAGTATAATGGTCAAACCTGGTCAACCGATGGCTAAGTTCGTAGTACATGAGATTTTAAAATTTGAGGGCCCCATTTTTTGGCGGCCAAAGAAAAACCTAATCAACAGCTACCCATATATGACTTGCGTAATTTACGACTTGAATTATATGAAAGTTATCATCAGCAGCTTCGTCTTGTGTATTCACAGCATTATATATATGATTATAATAATGAAATGTGACAGATGTAATTAATAAAATAAAATGATTCGAAGAACTCAGAAAAACCAATTTACTCCCTCCAAAAAAATTTAAATGTCATTCTAGGATTTTACTCCCTTAATTAATGATATTAACCTCATCATTAGCTGTGCTTTGAGAAAAATGAAATTCATGGTATTGTAGGAGAACCTAATTAAAATGTGTTGGAGAATTAGAGTCTACATTTAATGATGATAAAAATGAAACAGGCATTTGACTCGTATTCAAGGACTAAAATGAATTGATATATTGACATTTGAATTGAGGAAATAAGAAGATAATGGATGGGCCTATTTTCCTAATTGTAAAATAATTTCAAACTTTATGTTGGCATTCAAACTTTGGCACCGATCAGAAGCTTTATAAGCCCTCAATAGCATAAACTAAATGAACTAATTAATTCTATCAGTCATCACAAGGCATGAAAACTCCAACAATTTTTACACTTTCATTCATCATTCTTGTCATATTTTCGTGCTCATCCGCGGATGATCACGAGGATTTTCTCGAATGCCTTTCCGAAGAATTCCATAACTACTCCTCTGTTTCCAATCTTGTTTACACCCCACACAACTCATCATATTCTTCCATCCTCCTCAACTCCATCTGGAATCTGAGATTCACATCAGACTCTACCCCTAAACCACAAGTCATCATAACCCCCGAAAACGAATCCCAAATCCCGACTATCATACACTGCGCTAAACACAATGACATGGAAATTAGAATTCGAAGTGGCGGCCATGACTTCGAGGGACTATCTTTTGTATCAAAAGTCCCTTTCGTGATCCTTGATTTGATCAAGATTAGCGAAGTAGCAGTCGACGCTAAGGCCAAAACCGCGTGGGCTGGAGCTGGTGCAACCCTCGGCTCCATATATTACAGGATTTCCGAAAAAAGCCCGACTTTAGGATTTCCTGCCGGGTTTTGCCCAACTGTGGGTGCCGGTGGGCACATCAGTGGAGGAGGCTACGGCCCATTAATGAGAAAGTACGGTCTCGCTGCAGACAATGTCATTGATGCAAGAATAGTCGACGTAAATGGCAGAATTCTCGACAGAAAATCAATGGGCGAGGATCTCTTCTGGGCTATTAGAGGAGGCGGAGGTGCTAGCTTCGGAGCGATCGTTGCATGGAAGCTACAACTGGTTGACGTTCCAGAAAAAGTCACTGTTTTCAGAATCCACAAAACTTTGCAACAAAATGCAACTCGACTCATTCATAAGTGGCAATACGTGGCGCCAAGATTCGACAAAGATTTGCTCATCTACGTCGAAGCAGGACGAACGAGTTACCTCACAGGAAGGGCGGATTCCAGCACAAGGAACATCACACTTGGTGCAACTTTTCATTCCCTTTTCCTCGGCGGAATCGACAGATTACTTCCATTGATGCAACAAAGTTTTCCGGAGTTGGGTTTGGCAAGAGAAGACTGTACCGAAATGAGCTGGATTCAGTCAATCCTATATTTCCAGGGAATTTCGATAGAATCATCACTTGGTCCAATTCTGCTTAACAGAACAATTCCCACACTATACATGAAAGGAAAAACAAATTATGTGCAGAGTCCCATTCCGGAGAAGGGGCTTGAAGGCATATGGAATTTTTATTACGAAAGCGAAGGAGCGGAATCTTTGTTGACATTCTACCCGTACGGTGGACGAATGGCTGAAATATCTGAATCGGCGATTCCATTTCCTCATAGAGCAGGTAACTTGTTCAAATTGAATAATTTGGTGTTTTGGCAAGCAGAGGAGGCTCAAAATACAGAGAGGTATATAAGTTGGACTAGGAAAATTTACAGTTACTTGACTCCTTATGTTGCCAACTCCCCGAGGGCCTCGTATTTTAATTATAGAGATCTCGATATTGGGGTGAATAACGACGAAGGAAAGACGAGCTATGCACAAGCAAGCGTTTGGGGTTTGAAATATTTCAAGAACAATTTTGATCGTCTTGTTCGGGTGAAAACTGTTGTTGATCCAGAGAATTTTTTCAGGAATGAACAGAGCATTCCACCCCTGCACTCACGGTGGACAAATGAACAAGATTAAGACATTCTTTTTTCTGATGAAAAGCGAATGATTCACTTCATAAACATGCGTTTATATACGCTTTGTTTTTACAAATTCATGTTGCTACTATGTAATTGGGTATGAATAAGCTAGGTATTGTAATGATTATTTGGTGCTACTATAGAAATTGAAATAAAGAATGTACTAAATAAATGATGTGTTTGAAAAAAAAAAGAATGTACTAAATAAATGATGTGTTTGAAAAAAAAGAATGTACTATTGGGATGATGCCTTTGCTTCGGCTGTTTACATTATTATTTGATTACAAATCCCTATCCTATTTGAGCTATTATATCACAAATCATCGTCTTATGCGAATTTCAAGACTTTTGGTTGTAGTGTGTTTCCATATCTTAAGGATTATGCTCTTAATAAATTTGTTCATAGTAGTGTCCATGCATTTTTATGGTTTATAGTTCATCTTACAAAGGATTTCGGTGTCACGATTTTTTCGCTTTCCGATTTTATACTAAAATTTGATGAATCACGTTTCCTTTTGCAGGTAAATCTGCTTCTTAAGATTCCAGTAAGCTGGAATTCAGCTTTTAACTCGAGCCTGGCCCCAATTCCAGAGCAGCCCTCTCCAGGCCAGTCATGCAGCCACTGTTGGGCCCTGCACACTTTGCCCAGGCCCAAAAGTTATTGTTCCAGCCCACCTTGATGAGCAGGGCCACGGATAAATAACCCCCCACATATTATGTCTTCACCCACACCCCCAATTTATATTTTGAACTAATAGTTAAAAAGACTATATTACCCGTATGTGTTGCATTTCTCCCCCACCCAAAATATAATATTCTTTTGTAATTGATTATATTTCATGTTATTATTATTTTATTTGACCGTATTGTTGCATGATTGTGTAGTTGTAACGAATATATGTGTAGAGTATTTCGTTTCCGATTTTTTTTTTACAAAAATCGCGTTTTGTAAAAACTCAGCACTGGTTCGCCGAGTTTTGTGAGATTTTTCGGAAAAAAGTTTCACGTTATGAATCAAAACTCGATTTACTTTTCCACATTTTGATTCAAAACTCGGCCAACTTTTCCACGTTATGAATCAAAACTCGGTCGCCGAGTTTTGAATCAAAATGTGGAAAAGTTGGCCGAGTTTTGATTCATAACGTGGAACTTTTTTTTTCGAAAAATCTCATAAAACTCGGTGAACCAGTGCTGAGTTTTTGCAAAACGCAATTTTGTAAAAAAAATAAAAAATGAAATACGTTACACATATATTGAATAATGAGTAGTGAGCAGTGAGTGCGAAATTGAACCATGGTGAAGAGAAATCCAAAAAAAGGGTGAAGTAGAAAGTGTTTATGAGTAAGGAGGGTAATTTTGGAAAATATGTGGTGGGTGAACTCATGTGTGAGGGGTGAACACATCCCAGGGATGAACACATAATAATTGGGGGGCATTTATCCGTTGCCGATGAGCAGGCTGTTCCGCCCACTCCTGCGCGCCCAGGCCCACCCACCTGCTCCCCCAGTGCGACCACATAATTAATCTGGCCCAACCGCAGGCATGGGTTATATACCCCCTCCATCTTGGTTAAATATACTCACCCACTCATTTATTAATTTACTACCTCCGATCCCACAAAGATAGCTATATTTTCCATTTTTTGATGTCTCAAATTATTATAGCAATGGGCTAGTCTTGAGTGAGACCGTCTCACAGAATGAGATCCGTGAGACGACCCTCATATATAAAAAGTGATAATGTTTGAGTAAAAAGTCATAGTGTTTAAGTAAAAAGTGACAGTCACTTTTGTTAAAAATATTATCACTTTTTACTTAAACATTATCACTTTGGTTACAAACCAAATAAAATCTGGAAAAAAATACTTCCTCCATCCATGAAATGTAGTCACATTGGAATGGGGCACATGTTTTAAGAAAAAAGTAGATAAAGTAAGGGTATTGTGGGGTCCATTGTGAATAAAGTGATTGTTTATGAATAAAGTTGATGACGGTTTGAATAATTAAGTGATGGTTGAAGGGTGATAGTTTCCAAAAAGGGTATGGAACTACATTTTGTGGACAAAGAATATAAGGCAAATGAGACTACTTTTCATGGACGGAGGGAGTATGAATTATCCTACCCAAAATTTTAAAATATGGGTTAAAAAAGATCTGTCTCACAGAAAAATATCCGTGAGACGGTCTCACACAAGTTTTTGCCAAACATTTCGTTTTTTACTTAAGTATTAAATGTTTTATTGACAATTTTACCATTAATTAAACTCACCCCATAATTACTTTTAAGAACCAACTGCTTTGGAATGTACACCAAATTTATGGAATATCAAGGGTAAAATAGACATATTGGTTAAACTTGACCACATTTATTGATTTTTCTTGATTTGTGTGTAAAGTCAAATGTAGCTATCTTTGTGGGACCGATGGAATAATATATATGTAAAATACCCAACATACCCTTTTTAATAAAATATTTCTCAATAGATACACTCCCCTAAAAAATTGTAACCCTAAATCTAAACCTAATTGATGCAGCCGCCGCCAAGCACCTCCGGCAGCAGCCGCCGCCGCCCACCACCTCCGACCGCCTCTGCCCACAACTTTCGTCCTCCGCCGCCGTCACCACCAACCACCTCCGGCAGCCGCGACCCACCATCCAAACAATACAACAACAAAAAATCTTTTAATTTTTTTTAAAAAAAATATATGTTCAACAATAATGTAAATTTTCGACACTTATTTGTCCAAAAATTAAAAATAGCAATTTTCGACAATAGTTGGTCGACAATATACACTATTGTCGACAAATTGTTATTGACAATAGTGTATATGGTCGATCAACTATTGTCGAATTTAAAAAAAAATAACACAAGAACAAACCTACCTATCGGCATTGAGAAGGGGGGGGGGGCATCGACTGAAGAAGAGAGGGGGTTGTCGGCCGTAGAATGGAGGGGCGGCTCTGGTGGGTGGAGTGGGGAAAGGTTATGTTATAGAAGAAAAGGGAAAACAAGGAATGAGGGAGGGGAAGCGACCGACGCCGATTACATAATGGGGGCGAGCGGCCGTAGTTAGAGAATGGAGGGGAGGCGGTCGACTGATGTGGTGGGGCGTCGCCGAGCGACCGGTTACTTAAGAGAGGGGGCGGCGTGGTAGCTTGTGGGTGGAGGTGACGGGCAGGGCGACAGCGTGAGGGAGGTTGTGGCGGGTGGCGTGGGGGCAGGGGCGGCCGGAGGAATTGGGGGTGTGAGGAAGGAGGATTTTAGGGTTTTGAGAGAGGAAGAAAGCTTTTGGGAGTTAGGGTTTAAGTGGGGGGTGCATTTAACATATTTCATTTAGGTGAGAAGAGGGTAATTTGGGGGGAGTACGTCTAACATATGCCACTTTAAGGGAGGGTACGTGTATCGGGGGAGTATATTTAACAAAGCTGGAGGTGTATATAACCCACACCCCAATCGCCTACTCTCTCAACAACCCAACATCACATGCATGTTCAGCAGCTTGGCCCACGCTCTTCTGTGTCCATCCACCCAATGACAACAAGGGCAAAATACGGTAAATTTAAACCTCGTTGTTCCACTGACATTGCTACTACTTATTTATTATTTGTGCATCTATCATTGATGTGCCCGGGGGATTTAAATTGTTGGTAAAACATCTGCATTGGTTGGCGGCCATGCGTGCAGAGCTCGATGTGCTCTACACGAACGACACTTAGGACTTAGTATCTCGTCCTCCAAACACCAATATTTTCAGCTACAAATGAAGTTTTTAAGTGATGGTTCTATTGATCGATATAGGGCTCGCTGATTACTGTGAAAATGGTTTGAAATTCATGTGTTTATTTTGTGTAATTTTAAAGAATTAATTGCATAATTCACACTAAATTGGTTCATTGCACTTTATTTGAAAAAAATGTAGTGCTCTGTTATTTTTGTAGGTGAATTGATTTTTATTTTTTTAAACAAAACATGTCCCCAAATATATTGTGAAGTCAATTAAAAATAATGATGGAGCTAGAAGAGGAGAAAATGATTAGGCTAAAGAGGACAAATAATATATTGAGGCCAAAACTTTAGGCCCAATTCAATCGCCCATATAATTAAATACAGGCTCATGTTGGTGGCCGAACTTGTGAATGGGTCTGACTATTTGCACCTCCATTTTGGAGGTCTGCACTCTTTCTTTCAATTTATTAATTAAATAATAGTGTAAAAATCTAAAATACCCTTTAAGTAAATACTACTGTTAAATGCATTCCTACTACTAAATGCACCCTATAAACCCTAACACTAATTACAGTCGTTGCCGCAGCCGCCACCAAAAAAAAAATCAGAAATTCCAAAAGAACTTAAAAAAATCTCAATTTTTTTTTATAATTTTCGACAAACCAGTTTCGACCATATACACTCTCGCCGACAACTGTATATTGTTGAAACTGGTTTGTCGAAAAAAATGTAATTTTTTTTTTAAAATCGATCATTTTAGGTCGACTATATACACTCTCGTCGACAACAATTTGTCGACTAAAGTATATATGGTCGACCTAAAATGGTTGGAAAAAAAAAGTTTTCTACAGAATTTCTATAGAAAACCTTAACCAAAATAGACATCGTGCTGCCGCCGTCTTGGACCAGACGGCGGCGGCCAAAATGAACAAACTTGGGGTGGGCGATCGACATCTTGGACCAGACGGTGGCGGGGTCGATCGAGAGTGGCGGCGGGGGGTCGATCGAGAGCGGCGACGGGGGGTTGAACAAAAAAATGCAGAATAAATGGACTCGGACCAAGCGGCGGCGGCTGGTTGCTATGGTCGGGCAACGTCGGTGAATCGGGGGAGAGGGAGGGGCGGGGGCTGCGTCCGGCGGTGGGTGGGGGGTGGGAGTGGGGAATGAGAGAAATGAGTTTTTAGGGTTATAAATTAGGTTTTGGAGAGTGTGGTTTGTAGAGGTATTTTATAGACAACATTGTATTTATGACAATTAGGGGAGAGTGCATCTATCCTAGACATTTTTTTGGGGAGGGGTGCATTTATATCGGGGTGTGCAGTCCCCTTGTGAACTAATGGAAGAGGAGAAGTTGAACCATTGTTTATTAGGAGGAAACCCATTTAAGAATTAAATTCTGCCCACGATTAAATGTCCATTTATATTACTCCCTCCGTCCCACGATAACTTTCACAATTTCCTTTTCGGGATGTCCCACAATAACTTTCACAATTTCCTTTTCGGGATGTCCCACAATAACTTTCACACCCTTAAAATGGAAAACCATTTATAAACTTCACCCTCACAATATTCTCAATTTACACAAATGACATTACTTTTTCTCCACACATACACAAAAGTCAACTCATTCTTTACTTTATGCATAAAGTTTTACAAAATTATCCATCAAAACTCCACTCATTATTACACTTTCTTAATTTACGTGTCCATCTACCTATGAAAGTTAATCCGAGACGGAGGGAGTATGTTTTTACCTGACGGTTGAGTTCACACCCTAGTTTTGAGTTCACCTTCCACGAAATACAATAATTACGTACCCTCCCCCACTTACCCACTCTTTCACATCCCTTCCACTTCCCATTCCAGCTCCATTCAAACTTTTCCAAGTTTAAATTAATTGGGCATGATTTTGTATGAATTTCATTGACAAAATTGGATATTTGGACGAACACATGTAAGTGAAAATCGCGATTTTTGCATGAACTCGACACTGGATCGCCGAGAAAGAGAAAAAAACTTGAAAGTTTTTTCCGAATTTTTTAGGAATTCCCGACCAACAAATTCGAGTTTTTGTTAAAAACTCAGAAAAAACTTCTGATTTTTTGTCAAAACGCAAAAAAAAAAGGAATAAATACAATTTAAGTCACTATGTAAGACCCTTAAGCAATTTAAGACACAATTTATTCTTAAAACAATTAAGGTCACTATTTAATTTGAATACCTTATAATGCCCTTTCCGTATAGAAAAATAGAATTAATTCAATAGCTCCATAAATCCATCAATTTTAGTAATTGCGAATGGAAATGTTTAACATTCCTTTTACAATCAGTTACCATAAATTTAATAAATTCATCAATAAAATTTTAATAAATTTTATTAAATATCCCTGTTAATGCACTATAATTTAATCATACATTAATTAAGGATAACTTTTTGTATATTTTTCTGAATACACTATTTATTTATACACTAGTAATCACAAAAACATCATATACAAACACATAAATGCTTATAAATTACGTGTAGTATATTTTTTTGTTCGGCATATAGTATTATTAGGGTAGAATGTCAATGTTCATTAGATATTATATTAAACCGTAATTTAACCAATATTCAGTAAGAATCTTACAAAAAATTTATCCATTCATCTATTAAATTCATCATTTCAGTAAGAAACCATTGTGTATTTAAGACACAAGTTCAATAATAAACAATCAGGTGCGTAAAGTTACCACTGGAGATAAAAGGCTTTGAATATACTTATAGGTATGAGTAGCACAATATGATGTCAAATCTGCAGCAATGCAGATTACATTTCATATGTATGATCAATACAAATCAATGAATTCACTTATATTTATATGTATGATCAATACAAATCACTGAATTCACTTATTCCATTCCGCACTCTTCACTTGTTGTAAAATCGTATGAGTAGAACGAACCGGATGGATCATTCCTGAACATAATATTTTTCCGAGTATTGTTAATGAAGTGTATATGCACGAGTTTATAATTAATGGGTAGAATTTCCACTTTCGAAATAGTAAACTTCTTCCAAGTTAATCCCGTAATTGAATATGAGAGTACCTGCATTTCAAAATAATATTTTCTCGTACCACAATTATCAACTCTGTTTCGATCCCCATATACGGCTAGATTATTGTCATCTAACGCCTCGACAACTAACGACCATACTTCACATTCATATGCAGATAATTTTATCAACCCATAACTCTTATCACTATAGTCGAAAGTTGAAATTGCATAAACCTCATGACCTTCATAAATCTTCAAATGAAAAATTCCGCCAACGAAATGTGCATTGCATGATGGCGAGTGTTTGCATGAAAATGGATGTAGTAAAATCCAAGTGTTTGAATTCCTAGAGTACAAATTCACTACACTTTGAAAAGCACCATACGACCAACATTGTGTGAAAATTTATATTCGTAGTAGGTATTATTGTTGTTTATTCTAGCAAATTTAGTCCCGAAGTAAATGGAGTCAGTAAGTATTTTCTTCAGATGCACATATTAATTTATCACAGTGATGGAAGTACCTGGTCAAGCCTCACAATATTCAAGGAGGAAGGATTACCGTTTATATTCAGTATCTACCCGGTTTACTTTTTGAACTGCTTGAAGACGAATATCATTTTTAAGGAGGAGCTAAGTGGAAAGTTTTGCTCTTTTGACATCCTAAAAAGAGAATTTCATGACTTGAATTGGTTGGATGAAGCCGCGGATGTCGACCGTACGTACAACATTTTGCCTAGTCTAGTTTCTCCATTCCCAAAAATAGATAGTAATATATAGTAGTAATATATTTTGTAACATACTTTTTGATACATATACCATCAAATGGTTGTTATTATCTATAATTTTGTAATCCACATGTAAATCAAATATATAAATCGATCCATGTTGTTATCTTACGTATAGACCTTAATGCAATTACTAATGCATAATGCACTGTCAACTGCATACCAATTGATCATATGCTTATCTTGCTGCATTATTTTAATTACACTTGTATCTAATGTTGTATAGTCCACTATATGTACTACATACGTCACATATTCATATATATGGGATGCATGCTGCATACGAGTCAAATGCAGAATAGGCTCGACAAACAAAAAAAACAGTTTAAACATTTGTCATAACTCTGATTCATGTCAATGTGCACTCCTTCTGTTCATATTAAAACAACAAACAAACATAATAGTTCATATAATATTTATAAATAAGTATTATGTCCTTAAAAATAAAAATAATAAACATGGATATTCTATAATTTAAACAACTGTATAAACCAAATCTGTTCTTCGCTTTTAGACGCTTGTGCTTCGTAGCACTCATCTCTCTCTCATATTCTTCAATGTCGCTTGCTGTATAAAACATTGAACATTTATCGAAGTCAAATGTCACGTAAATGAAATAGTAGAATTAAAAACCTTATATATATATACATTAAACGCATTAAGTTTAATTGCACATCTACCTTCAGCCTGAGAAGTTGAATAATCACTACTTCGTTTACTTGCTTCGACATAACTTTCAAAATCTATAAAATTTAAATAGAAAAAATATCAGATGTATGTTGAACATTCAATTACAAAGTACATTATATATAAACAGAATTACCGGAATCTGAAGGCACAACTACATATCCCAGAACTCGCTTCCCTGCATATAATTCTTGTGCAATGTTAACTGAAATCTCATTAAATGGAATACAAAGCTTAATAAAAAACTAACAACTTTTATGCTTTCCTCATCTCTTATCCATGCAGTCCCTTTTGTCAGCTGAAGCTATGAAAGGCCATTAAAAAATCAACAATTTAAATAGCATCATGTTATAGGCAACATATTGAATTACCAATTTAAGGCTATGCATATCCTTATACACAAAATACGTAAATAAACATGAACAACTACAATTCAATACAGTAATATATGCAACACCATCGACATAACATAAATTTGTCAAACAATCTGCACACTAGACCGGTCGATGATATCCACACGACAGAGCACGCACACTACACTATGCAGTTGATATGTCATATATCATGTTATATGCAACACTTACGTACAAATGCAATGTGTGTGCATTTACCACTGTAGCTAGTCCTTTACTTTTATTATTTTCCACATGTACTCAATTTTACTTGCCTGCTTATGGATAATATGCATAGCTTTTTCGACTACAATATGGTTAGTTTCTAACATTAAACATTTATGTTGTAGATTAAATGCAATAGTTAAGTGTGTATGTGATCATAGAATGTTAGATACATCTCAATATATTTCAAACAAAAAATAGTTAATCGATTCTTATAGATGTACGCTTACAAAACTTTAGATTTTCTATTTTGGTTGTAATAATTACAAATAATCCTAGTATTACCTCCGGTTGTTCTCATTGATACACGCACCTCCCTAGTCCTATTACTTTTTCCAATATTCGGTCGATCTTGTTCCTCAATATGAATCTCACGTCTTTTGTCTCTAGCCATACTTGTATATAACAGTTTTTATAAATAAAATTAAAATTTAAAACATAGATAATCGGGAAGAAAATAAAGTTTAAAAAACACAAAAAACAAAAACATAAAACGAGGAATCGAAAACACGAATACGTTGTTTACAAATAAATAAAATATCCAAACTTGTATCATGCAGCTCGAAATCCAAATAAATTAACATTAATAATATCTATATATATATTAAGTAAGAATCTATTACACAGACGATTTCATATAATTTGAAGGTATCTATCTACCCATTACGAAATTGACAAAACTGATTCAGTGTTTAAGGGATTTAACAAAAAATAAGATAAAAATTATAAAAGATACTGAACTCGAATAGAAGTGTATGAGTAGTACATACGGTTGAATAAGATATGAAGTCGCCGGCGAAAACCCTCACGGTAGAATGCAGAGTGATGAAAGAAAGTTGATCCAATTGGGGTTTTGTTAACTTCAATAATGGAAATGTGTGAAAGATGGTATGTTTGTATCGATTATAGCGTGATTTACGATGAATGATATAATTTTAAATATTGCCACAAGCATGTAGTTGACTAATGTGTTTTTACCATTAATTAAATTAAGAGGGTAAATAGGAACTTTTGCCTCTATTAGTGATCTTTTTTGTAATTACAATTAAAAATATTTTTTATTGTTAAAACACTATGTGAAATGACCCTTTATGTCATTGCCCCAAAAAAAATTCGAGTTTTGTCAAAAACTGAGCAAAATATTTTGAGGGATTTATGTGGAAGATATTTTCGAAAAAAACTCAAAAGTTTAGAAATTTCAACTGAGAATTGTGAAAATTCTCGGTGAACTAAAGAAGAGTTTTTAGTTTCGTGAAGTTAGTTTAAAAAATATACAGAACATTTACATATGTGTACTGTAAACTTCGTTTTTCAATCATTGAAACCCAAAACAAATCCCTCCATGTTTATATTCAAGTTCATGTTTAGATAGGGTCCCTCTCGTTTTTAGGTTTTTAGTCTCTCTACTTGAGCAGCCGCCGTCCCTATCCGTTTTAGGTCCCCCGTCTCCGACATCTCTTCCTTTGGTCTCGGAGCGATACTACAGCAACCTTGTCACAACCAAAGAGAGCCCCCAACAAGCCCCTGCCCTCTAATATCTCTCTTCTTATCCTCTGCCTTCATTCTGGGTTACCATAGGAAAGTGGAATTTTGTTGTTTTGCATCTGAAATTGTAGGCTAACGTCTTCCTCTGTTTTTGTGTTTTGAACGTGGTGCAGGTTCTTCGCTCCAAGTAACTCGCGACCTGGGCCTCCACTGGCAATACCTCGGCTTTCTTGTAGATCTATGGAACCCGGTCATGAGGAAGAGGGGACTTTGAGGGAGAAAGAAAATACCGTACGAATCAAAGATGAAGAACTTTTGAGGAAAAATAAATCAACCTGCTGCTTAATAGGAAGGGTGCTTACTTCAAAACCCTTCAACGCATACGGGTTACTTGAAGCTATGAAAAGAGCAATGAAAACTTGTAACACCCCAAAATTTTCAAATTTGTTATTTTAAAAATGTATTTAAATATTTATTTTCTTTTTGCGTGATTTTGAAAATTTGTAGATTATTCTTATTGAACGTTGAATTAATTATGTTATAAATATATTTTGAATAAATATTATATATTATTTAAAGATATTAACATACATAAATAGTTTTAATTTGGATATTAGCTTAATTAAATTTAAATTTTTAGATACTAGATTTTGACTTAAATTTTTGTAACTTCAATACTATTATTCCTTTCCCTAAATAAAAGAGAGCACGGTATTTTTTTAAATAAAATAAAATTCGACATATGCATTAATTTCAAAACCACCATTCTTTTAATATTCAAAATATCTTTAAATTATTTTCTTTCCATATTTTTCGGTAGTTATAGTTATATACTAACTGAAATTCTAAATCTCATATATATATTAATTTTAAAACTAACTACCTACCTTAAATTCAGAGGCCGCGTATAATTACTATTATCATAATTTTAATTTAATTATTCTAGAAACAAGATTTAATAATATCTAAATATATGGATATGAGTGAGCGTCCAAACCTTTAATTTCAAATTGAAATTCCTTTAGTTATTATTATTAATTATATATTTTCCTATTTAATTACTCTGGAAATTTAATAAGCGATATCTATAAAATTTTATCAATATCTAAGAAATATATTTTAATAAAACAAATCTTGAAATTTTCATGATAATTCAAAACCGTCCCCTATATAGAGAGTATCTTATTCACAAAATAAAGGCACACGTAATCATATTTTCACACAAAACCCTAGATTTATTTATTCTACTCACCATTCATGAAAGTCGACTTCAAGAGGATTAAAGTTATATCTATTGCATCAATTACATTCATTGCATCCACGACATAAAATCGAGGTGGGATTTTCTTACTATGTATTCACTTTGTCACCTTTAAATGTTATGTGAATTTAATTGTTGCTTAGCTACATGAACCTATGTTTACGATATTATGGGTTATTTCGACGGAAAGGTCGTTATAGCTAGCGGGGACTACGGTCCGGGATGGTAAGATCCTTGGGGGCAACTCCACCGTATACAAATTGACCAATTTACTTGGTCAATATACAGATTGGCCAATTTACTTGGTCAATATACAGATTGGTCAATTTATTTGGTCAATATACAGATTGGTCAATTTACTTGGTCAATATATGGAAGAACGATTTACGCATGTTTGTGAGTTGATGATTACGTTTGCATTGATATTTAACTGTGACAAAGGGGATTCCACTAAGCTAGTTGTTTTGCTCACCCCAATCATATTAACATTTTACAGATTAAAAAGATTACAGGAGTTGCGGCGTGGAGGGATGGTGGATGCGTGTCAAGAAATTAGTTGTTATTTTAATGTTGCTATTTAATTAGTTAATATGTGATTTTGAGTTTTTGAGTATTTAATTAAATAAAAAGTCACATCCTTTGTTTATTAAAAATCGTATTTTAATGTAAATTGATTTATTTTTAAGTGATTGATTTAAGTTTTCAAATTTGTCATTTGTTTTAATATTACTTCCGCTGCAAATATTTTTGTAAATTAATAAATTTATCTACATATGTCTTTTGAAAATTAAGATAAGACAGTATTTTATTTAGTTGACCTTCAAAAAAGTAGGAAAATGGTATTTTCATCTAGGCCCTAAAATCGGGATGTGACAAATGGTATCAGAGCAGGTCTACGTTCTTGTAGACTTGTTTAAAATAAAATCTTTTACTTCTTGAGTTAAGAAAATATTTTTACAGAGGTCTACGTTCTTGTAGACTTGTTTAAAATAAAATCTTTTACTTCTTGAGTTAAGAAAATATTTTTACAGAATAATTTAAATTATGTATTGTTAAGCATAAGTTATGACATCCACCACTGTCCACCGACTTCGACTCCAAAAGGGTATAACATGAAATTTTATTTGATCTGCATGTTATTGATCATGGAAAGATGATCACATATATGATATATGAATATGATACATGCATCACATGCTGCGTACGTTCCAAGTTACAAGTTCATAGTAATATTATGAAACCATGATAATGAGTGCATTCATGCATGCTATTTAAAATTTCAATACATTACATGCATGCATATTTTATAATACATTCTGATTTTCGAGGACGAAAATATTTTAAGGGGGAAAGGATGTAACACCCCAAAATTTTCAAATTTGTTATTTTAAAAATGTATTTAAATATTTATTTTCTTTTCGCGTGATTTTGAAAATTTGTAGATTATTCTTATTGAATGTTGAATTAATTATGTTATGAATATATTTTGAATAAATATTATATATTATTTAAAGATATTAACATACATAAATAGTTTTAATTTGGATATTAGCTTAATTAAATTTAAATTTTTAGATACTAGATTTTGACTTAAATTTTTGTAACTTCAATACTACTATTCCTTTCCCTAAATGAAAGAGAGCACGGTATTTTTTTAAATAAAATAAAATTCGACATATGCATTAATTTCAAAACCACCATTCTTTTAATATTCAAAATATCTTTAAATTATTTTCTTTCCATATTTTTCGGTAGTTATAGTTATATACTAACTGAAATTCTAAATCTCATATATATATTAATTTTAAAACTAACTACCTACCTTAAATTCAGAGGCCGCGTATAATTACTATTATCATAATTTTAATTTAATTATTCTAGAAACAAGATTTAATAATATCTAAATATATGGATATGAGTGAAAGTCCAAACCTTTAATTTCAAATTGAAATTCCTTTAGTTATTATTATTAATTATATATTTTCCTATTTAATTACTCTGGAAATTTAATAAGCGATATCTATAAAATTTTATCAATATCTAAGAAATATATTTTAATAAAACAAATCTTGAAATTTTCATGATAATTCAAAACCGTCCCCTATATATAGAGTAAAAGCACACGTAATCATATTTTCACACAAAACCCTAGATTTATTTATTCTACTCACCATTCATGAAAGTCGACTTCAAGAGGATTAAAGTTATATCTATTGCATCAATTACATTCATTGCATCCACGACATAAAATCGAGGTGGGATTTTCTTACTATGTATTCACTTTGTCACCTTTAAATGTTATGTGAATTTAATTGTTGCTTAGCTACATGAACCTATGTTTACGATATTATGGGTTATTTCGACGGAAAGGTCGTTATAGCTAGCGGGGACTACGGTCCGGGATGGTAAGATCCTTGGGGGCAACTCCACCGTATACAAATTGGCCAATTTACTTGGTCAATATACAGATTGGCCAATTTACTTGGTCAATATACAGATTGGTCAATTTATTTGGTCAATATACAGATTGGTCAATTTACTTGGTCAATATATGGAAGAACGATTTACGCATGTTTGTGAGTTGATGATTACGTTTGCATTGATATTTAACTGTGACAAAGGGGATCCCACTGAGCTAGTTGTTTTGCTCACCCCAATCATATTAACATTTTACAGATTAAAAAGATTAAAGGAGTTGCGGCGTGGAGGGATGGTGGATGCGTGTCAAGAAATTAGTTGTTATTTTAATGTTGCTATTTAATTAGTTAATATGTGATTTTGAGTTTTTGAGTATTTAATTAAATAAAAAGTCACATCCTTTGTTTATTAAAAATCGTATTTTAATGTAAATTGATTTATTTTTAAGTGATTGATTTAAGTTTTCAAATTTGTCATTTGTTTTAATATTACTTCCTTGCAAATTAATAAATTTATCTACATATGTCTTTTGAAAATTAAGATAAGACAGTATTTTATTTAGTTGACCTTCAAAAAAGTAGGAAAATTGTATTTTCATCTAGGCCCTAAAATCGGGATGTGACAAAACTGAAAAGGGCTTTACCGCTAGAGAGGTTGGGAGAAACTTATTCTCCTTCCAGTTCAACAGTGAGCGAGATATGCAGGACGTCCTCACAAAAGAACCATGACATTTCGAGAAAAATCTGTTTATTCTCAAGGAGCTGGGAATGGGGGAGCAACCGTCCCAGTTGAACCTTGACTCTGTTGGCTTCTGGATTCGTCTTTACGACCTCCCGATGGTGGCACGAACCCCTCCTATTGTCGGAAAAATTGCAAGCACTTGTGGTACCCTGCTGGAAATCGATCTGACATCCATCGACGGCTTATCTGGGAGCATACGTGCAAAAGTTAAGATCGATTTGAAAAAGCCAATCAATACAGGAACAAATCTGGAGTTAAGCTCAGGCTCTCTGTGGATCCCTATCACCTACGAAAGGCTGCCCAACTTCTGCTACGTTTTTGGTTTGATGGGCCATATGAAGAATGAATGTGACATTATTGAAGACGCAGATGAAATACAGAACATACCAGAAAGAAAGCTCCCTTTCGGAGAGTGGCTGAGGGCTTCCCCAGGAAAGAAGGCCTCGATCTCTACCATCCGCGAGGAAGGAAACAAGAACACAAGTAATAACTCCAACACTAGAAGGAAGCTGTTTGAAGATTTCCAGAAGAACTGGAAGCAAAATGTAGGAGAAGGAAAGCAACAAGCACCGACTACCAACCAATCTGCTGAACAGGATAAGGACATCGAGCAAGTGAGAGAGACTCTGGAACGAGTAGTAGTGAGAGAGAGTGAAGGTAAAAACGTGACAAACAAGGAGGATCTTATAGAGAAACAAAAAAACAAGGAGGAGACAACAAGTGGTGGAAAACAACTCATCTCCCATGTGGGGAGCGGGGGCCCCAAATGAATAATCAAAAGGCTTCCAACAACCACATTGAAGATTCTTTAATGCCATTGAAAGACCTTATTAAACTCTGCCAGCCACAAAGCCCCACCAATGAAACAACCCTCGATCCCACACACTCTTTAAACCACCAACCACCTGTATCTCTCAAAACTGCCACCCACCGACACCATATCCCCACCCCACCCACATACACAGTCCTCAAGGACCTCAAATCAACAAACATCCACATACCAACCCACATAACCAACCAACCCCTCTCCACCATAAACCACAACCAGCCGACACAAAAACAATTACCAAAATTCCCCTAAACAACCTCACTGAACCAGCCACAAAACCAAACACACCTAGAAAACCAACCACTCAAAAAAAGAACAACCCAGTAGAGAGAAAGCCTCAAACCAGAATGCCCCAGCTTGCCAGGAAAAGGAAACTTAAAGAAGAAATGGACATTAATCAAACGAAAAAGAAAAGCAGAAAGGAGTGTATCGTGGGTAACACTGAAGAAGCTGAGTCAACGGCGGAGACTGCATCGCAGTCCCGCCGATCACAATGATCACACTAAGCTGGAACTCCCGCGGGCTTGGGAACCAAGCGGTAGTCCGAGCACTCAAGAAGCTCCTTCATGAGGAAAATCCGGATATAGTTTTCCTCATGGAAACAAAGTTGAAATGTGTCCAAATGAAATCTCTTAATTTTCGATCTTTACGTTTCGACGGCTGCTTTCCCGTCGACTGCGTTGGAGAAGGTAACTCAAGGAAAGGTGGCCTATGTATGTTATGGAGAAACAAGCACACACTCTCTCTCTCATCCTTCTCAAACAACCATATTGCCTTTGGGGTGGATGCGACGGAAGAGTGTGCAGCTTGGTTTCTCACGGGCATCTATGGATGGCCGGAACAACAAAATCGGAAAAACACATGGAAGTTTATGGATCAGATTCACCCTCAAAAGGGGACCCCTTGGTTGTGCTTGGGGGACTTCAATGAAATTTTGTGGTCACATGAAAAGAGGGGTGGCAACACACGTCTCTCTTTAAGCATGGAGGATTTTAGAAACTCTCTTAACAGAGTGGAGCTTCAAGACTTGGGTTTTTTAGGACACCCTTTTACATGGTCAAACGGTAGAGTGGGAGCAGATAACATCCAAGTCCGCCTTGATCGAGCTCTCGCGACTCCCCAATGGAGGCTGCTGTTCCTAGAAACGACAGTCTATCATCGCCCTCGCATTGGCTCGGACCACTCCCCTGTAGTGGTGCAGAGCCTTTGGGAGAAGTTCAGTAATTCGGGTGGGAGGAGAAAGAGAGTGAAGATATATCGGTTTGAGAAATTGTGGATGGAGAATTCGGAATGCAAGAAGATCATTGAAAAAGCATGGGGTTCAAGCAACACCAATACAGATTTTATCACCCGTACCAGTGTGTGTGGAATGCATCTTACAACCTGGGGAGACAGAACCTTTGGGAACCTTGGTAGGAAAATTAAGGAGGCAAAGCAGAAAGTGGCTGATCTTCAACAAGCTACACAATCTGAAGTTGTGATCACAGAATTAAGAGCCCTGCAAACTGAGATTGATGAACTTCTTCGTCAAGAAGAGATTTGGTGGGGCCAAAGATCAAGAGCACTTTGGCTCAAGGATGGAGACAAAAACACAAGCTTCTTCCACAAAAAAGCCACCCAAAGGCGAGAAAAGAACACTATTCTTCGGATTAGAGATGGTTTGGGAGGATGGATTACAAAAGAGGAGGAAATAGTCGAGGCCATCAGAGAGTATTATATCAGCCTTTTCACTTCAACGGGTCAGAATGACACAAACCGAGTTATTGCAGCGGTGGAGCCCAAGGTCACAAGTGAAAAGAACGAGATCCTGTCCCGTCCTTACACAGCAGAAGAAGTCAAGAAAGCCCTCAAGCAGATGCATCCGACAAAGTCTCCAGGACCCGACGGTATGCCCCCCCTCTTTTTTCAATCATTTTGGTAAATTGTTGAATCTTCTTTTATTCGCACTTGTCTTGACATCCTTAACAATGGTTGTGATCCTACCCCTCTAAACCACACATACATTGTCCTCATCCCCAAAATCAAAACCCCTGAAACTACAAAAGACTTTAGGCCCATTAGTCTCTGTAATGTCATTGTTCGAGTAATCACCAAAACAATTGCAAATAGGCTGAAATTGGTTTTAGGTGAAATCATCTCCCCACACCAGAGTGCTTTTATCCCAAATAGACTTATCACAGATAATGCTTTGGTTGCTTTTGAAATCTTTCAAATCCATGAGAAAAAAGAAAACGGGTAGAAAAGGAGCCTTGGCCTTAAAACTTGATATGAGTAAGGCATATGATCGAATTGAATGGGGCTTCCTAAGGGATATGTGCTTAAAATTGGGGTTTAACCAGGCTTGGATTGATTTGGTGCTTCGGTGTGTTACAACTGTTTCTTACTCTTTGCTTGTGAACGGGCAACCTTCGTCTCCCTTTCACCCTCAAAGGGGGCTCCGTCAAGGAGACCCCCTCTCCCCTTACCTTTTTCTTATTTGTGCAGAAGGGTTCTCCTATCTTATCCAGCAGGCGGAAAACCGAGGGGATATCACGGGCTTCAGAGTGGCGAGACAAGCACCTGCAGTCTCCCATCTCTTTTTTGCTGACGACAGCATCCTCTTCTTCGGCACATCTCAGAGGGAGGTTGATAAAGTCAAGGAGATTATCTCAACATACGAGGCTGCCTCGGGACAACGTGTTAACCTGGATAAGTCAGAACTTACGGCAAGCGAAAACATTTTGCACGAAAAGAAGCAGGAATTTGGGAGACAGTTGGGAGCAAGAACAGTGGATAAATACTCAAAATATTTGGGCCTCCCTACCTTAATTGGCAAATCGAAAACACAGGTGTTCAGAACCATTGTTGAGAGAGTTCTTAGCAGACTAAAGGGCTGGAAAGAAAAATCACTCTCAAAAGCCGGTCGAGAAATTTTGTCGAAAACAGTGGCACAAGCTATTCCAACATATGCAATGAGTTGTTTTATCTTTCCCCGTTCCTTATGCGAGGAGATTGAGAGAGCAATAGCAAAATTCTTTTGGGGAGCAGCAACGGGAGAGAGAAAAATGCACTAGGTAAGCTGGGACAAACTCACAATTTCGAAACGGGATGGGGGTCTCGGTTTTTGCGATCTACACCTCTTCAATCTCGCCATGGTAGCTAAGCAATTCTGGAGATTAAGTCTCCACCCTTATTCTCTGGCTGCTTGTTTATTGAGGGCAAAGTATCATCCTAGAGGATCAATTGAGACAGCTGGAATTGGCTTCCAACCGAGTTATATTTGGCGTAGCATTTTGAGTGCGCGTAATCTGGTCTCTTCTGGCAGCGCGTGGAGAGTCGGAAATGGATCCTCGATTCATTGTGGCTCTGATAAATGGATCTGGAAAGACAAATACTCCACCCCCAAGGAGCCTGATCTCACACCTGGGATTTCAATGGTAGCGGATCTTATTGATCCTAACACTCATTCCTGGATTGAGGAGCACATTTCTAAATGTTTCTGCAGAGACGACGCTGGGGCTATTCAGGCCATGCCGTTAAGCAACTGAAATGCCCCAGACAAGAAAATATGGACTGAAACTAGCCATGGTCGTTTTACTGTGAAGTCAACATATTTCCTTGCAAAAAAGACCCTGTCAAACAAAGGCTTGAATCTCCCTGCTTGTAGTAATCCCACACCTATGTGGAACAAGCTATGGCATCTTCAAATCCCTCCGAGTATCCGACACTTCTTATGGAGGGCCTGTGTCGACGCTCTCCCAACAATGGACAGCCTTGCCAAGCGTGGAATCGAGGTCGACGGTTGGTGCACGCTCTGCGGAGAGGAGTTGGAGACTGTGGCTCATGTTTTCTTTAGATGCCCAAACGCGATCCACACCTGGGGTTTATCACCAATCCACATTGATTTCCAACATGCGGAAACAGCTACTTTCAAACAAGTTTGTTGGGACATGATAGAGAGACTCCCGAGACCTGGAGCCGAACTGTTTGCGGCCACGGCATACAACATTTGGGTGGCCCGTAATAAGTTTCGGTTTGAGAATCGTTTGCCAAATCCAAGAAACCAAGCAGCACAGGCCATAAACCTTGTCCACTCTATGGCCCCTTATCACAGCAGGCGAATCTACCTTAGCCGAGGGACGGAGAGTGAAATCTGGAAGCCACCACCACCTGGGAGATACAAGCTCAACTCGGACGCAGCCAATTTTGGTGATGGATCGGTCGGTTTTGGCTTTATTGTTCGGAATGATGGAGGAGAGGTGATTTTGTCAGGTAGTCGTCGTACAGTAGCCCATGGGAACAGCACCTTGATCGAGGCTTTGGCTATGAGGCATGCTCTGTTACGAGCCTCGGAATGTGGCCTTCATGATTTGGAATTGGAATTTGACTCTGAATCACTTATTCGTGCCCTGAATTATGAGGTGGAGGTGGATCACCATACCATGCTGATGGTGGAGGACATTCGTTAAATGGCACACTGTTTGAACAGCCTCTCGTTTCGGTTCTCTCGAAGGGCAGCGAACAAAGTGGCCCACAAGCTTGCTCACCTTGGAGTGTTGAATGGTTGGGAGGAAAACTGGGTAGAAGAAGTTCCAAGTTGTTGTATCACTCTTGTTATCAATGATGTAAGGCCTTGGCCAAACTTTTCCACGTAATGAAATATCATTTCCCCGTAAAAAAAAAAAAAGTTCATGTTTAGATTTTTTTTTGGAACGAAATTTTTAGGAGGGAGAAGGGAATACATAAATTTTATATTTTTGTATTTTTGGGTGGAAGGTGAACTCAATAACGGGTTAGTACAGTCATTTTATTCAAAACATAAAAAAAATTGAGGGGGTGAAGATATAAAAGAAGGGGTTCATTTATAAGTGGCTTTAAATTCTCCAGTAAACATCGTTTGGCCCATTAGTTAAATTCTCCAGAAAACATGGTTTGGCCCATTAGTGCTGAATCTGTCAAAACCCCTGTATCGCCGTTTCGTCTCCCCTTGTCTCGTTTTGTGCAAAAACCAAGTTTATTCAACAATTGAAAGTTAAAACCATTAACAACTACTCCCTCCTATTTAAATTATAAGTCATTTTGACCTTTCGTTTTCTTTGCAAAATATAAGTGGATTTGCACTAGCTTTTCAATGCAAATTAATTGCATTTATTCCAAATTTACCCTTAAAATTAATAACTTTTTTTTTTTGAATTACATTAAATACCCATCCCTTTTTCCCCTCCCCATGACTCCCCTCCCCATGACTCGAACCCAGGAGGATCTAAGGCTTAGGTAGTGGTGCTCAAACCACTTGAACTATCCCACTTTGTCAATTAATAACTATTTACATAGATATATTTTTTTAAATAAAAATCACAAGCATTGATTAAGGGTAAAATGAGGCCGGAGTCAAATGTTTTTTTTAATATGTGTGCATGAGCATATATTTTGAATAGTACGGAGGGAACAACAAAAACTAACCTACTTATTAAATTTAAAATGTAGAAATTTGAAAAAAAAATATCATAAACCCTAACTTTTTCATGAACAACCAAGAACACTTAAACTAACATACATATAACATATATCACAACCTAAAAACTAAACAAACATTCAAGGTTTAACATTTAAATTAAAACAACAAATTTCGAAAAGGGGGTTTTGAAAATGCGGTGAAATCAAAAGATTTTTATAATGTGTATTAAAATATTGGTAAAATAAAAGATTATTTGTAGTATTTTATGGAGAGGGGTGAACTCATATTTGAGGGGTGAAGATATTTGGAGGTGAAAACATAATATTTGGGGGCATTTATGCGTGGCCTAAAGAAAGCAGTACAAAGTAGCCCAAATTAATTTCAGCCACGTGAAAGAACTAAGTTGCTAAGTATAAATTTCAGCAACTCAGCGCAACAATGCAACCAAGCAGCTGCGACTTTTCTTTTCTTGAAGAAGTCTATCAACAATTTTTAACTGAGACTCACGTACAGGCTCACAGCAGCTAGATTAGAGGTGAAAAAATATACTGAAATTTCAGTATACCGGGTTTATTGTATTGAAAAAATATCAAAATTATCGATATTTTCGATATATCAAATTTTTTGATACGGGATATATCCAGGGCCGGTCCTAGGAATATTTGGGCCTGAATCGAACTTTAAAAAAAGACCCCGTCCCTTTTTATTTTTTATTTTATACGAACTTATAAAATATAATGTAAAACAATTATTCAAGTACTAACAATATATCAATTTTAAAGAACTAAAAATATAATATTTTTTTTTTACCAATTTTAGAATTTCTAATTTTTAATTAATAGATTTTTTAAGATTTTAAGTTATTTAATTTTAAGAGATTTTTTCAGATTTTTAATGTAATTATTATAATTTTTTTAAAAATTTAATGAGATTTTTAGAAATTTTTATTTAGACAATTTTAGATTTTTTTAAAATTTTTTATACGAGTAATTTTTAATTTTATTGAGATTTTTAGAAAAATTTAATATTATTTTTTTATTTTTAAATTTTAATAATGTAAAATGGATAAAAAAGAATGTAAATTGAGCACTACAAGAAGTAAATTGAAAAAGTGAAAATTTGAAAGATATAAACTGAATTATGGAGACTTTTTTCTCCTAATTTTTCTACCCTTCTCCTTCACTAATTATTTTTCTTTTTTTAGCACTTCTTCTTATGCATTTTATATAGTTATATTAATATTTTATATTATAATATATATATAAAAAAAATGATATCTTAAAAAAATGGGCCCCTAAAAGATGGAAATATTCTTGGGCCTGAATCGATTGCCTCGTTGGCCTTACATTAGGACCGGGCCTGTAGAGAGGTGGAGAATTAATTCTTGTATATTAATTTCTAACAATAAAGTAAAGTAAAAAGTTGATTGAGTGTGGAAAAGTAATGACATATGGGTAAATAAGAGTATATTGTGAGGGGGGTTATGAAGATATTTTCTTTTTTTTATGGAGTGTGCAAATTGATATGAGACATTCATTTATAAAAAGTGTGCAAATTTATGTGGGATGGAGGGAGTATAATGTTTCGAAGTATGTATATAGACAAAAGACGACTTAGTTGCACTTTAAAATTAATTTTACATAAAACTTTGTCATTGTTACATAAAACTTGTCATCAATTAGGGTCAGCCCTTTTTTTATTTTTAAAGGTGTTAAATTAAAATTCCTCGTCACCGGCTATTCCCAGTTTCTCAACTGGCCGTTAAGGGTGATATATGTGGCTTTATTATTTTCGAATTTTGTGTGTGTCAGACTGTCAGTTAATTGAATGAATTGGAGTTGTATCATGTATGCATGGGATAATTTTATGGCTAAAATGGTTGAATCATGCGAAAACTGACGGATAATTAAATCACACAAAAATCGACCAAGAACATGCATGTGGTGGAAATCAAGGTTCATTATTTTTTTTATTTAATTTAGAAAACTCAATTAGGGAATACAGCTGTATCCACGTGTATCCCTTTGAACCCGCTGTGGCTGTGGGTAGCTGGCACGTGCCTTCGTGGCCTTTGGTGGGTCAAAGTTCTTTTTATTTTGTTGATATTATATTGAAAATTTCGATATTTAAATATTGATATTGTTATATCGAAAATTTCAGTACGATATATCCAGGCCCGGTCCTAATGTAAGGCCAACGAGGCAATCGATTCAGGCCCAAGAATATTTCCATCTTTTAGGGGCCCATTTTTTTAAGATATCATTTTTTTTATATATATATTATAATATAAAATATTAATATAACTATATAAAATGCATAAGAAGAAGTGCTAAAAAAAGAAAAATAATTAGTGAAGGAGAAGGGTAGAAAAATTAGGAGAAAAAAGTCTCCATAATTCAGTTTATATCTTTCAAATTTTCACTTTTTCAATTTACTTCTTGTAGTGCTCAATTTACATTCTTTTTTATCCATTTTACATTATTAAAATTTAAAAAAAAAAAAATAATATTAAATTTTTCTAAAAATCTCAATAAAATTAAAAATTACTCGTATAAAAAATTTTAAAAAAATCTAAAATTGTCTAAATAAAAATTTCTAAAAATCTCATTAAATTTTTAAAAAAATTATAATAATTACATTAAAAATCTGAAAAAATCTCTTAAAATTAAATAACTTAAAATCTTAAAAAATCTATTAATTAAAAATTAGAAATTCTAAAATTGGTAAAAAAAAAATATTATATTTTTAGTTCTTTAAAATTGATATATTGTTAGTACTTGAATAATTGTTTTACATTATATTTTATAAGTTCGTATAAAATAAAAAATAAAAAGGGACGGGGCCTTTTTTTAAAGTTCGATTCAGGCCCAAATATTCCTAGGACCGGCCCTGGATATATCCCGTATCAAAAAATTTGATATATCGAAAATATCGATAATTTTGATATTTTTTCAATACAATAAACCCGGTATACTGAAAGCGCATGGTGTGCATCTCAGGTGTGCAAGTTCCTATGGGATTAGATGAGACGGAGGGAGTAAGTTGTTTCAATAAAGCGCATGGATTTTTTAATTTTTTTTTTCATTTTTAGTTATTTCATGACCAAAAGAGTTCTGTCTTATCTAAAAGTATGAACAATGAAAGAATTTCATCTCATCTAAAAGTCTGAACTTGTAGAGAGAGGAGAATTAATTCTTGTGTATTAATTTCCTAATAATAATGAGATCACATGAGCCGTACTGGCCAAAGATTAACCAATGTATTAATCATTTTGACATTGGAAACATGGCAGATTTAATTAATTTATTATCTCTAGTGTATCATGGTGGTTAGTTTGAGATGAAAACATGGTAGGTAACTAATTTATTTTCAATTGTATCCTCATCGTTAATTAAATAAAAAGACTCTACGAAACACGTTCACACTCAGCATCTATAAATAGCTACAAGGGATTTTAGGTCCTAATTATAAGAAAAATAAAATGGAATACCCGCGTATTGCATTCTTTTTATTTTTTGCAAACCTTATATTCTTAGGAGCTTCTTACAAAATCTCCCATGATTTTCTCGAATGTCTTTCCGATCAAATTGGAGGCTCGAATTCGAATTCATCCACTAATTTCATCTACACCCCTGAAAATCCAACATACGCATCTCTTCTACAAGTACAAAATCTAAGAGTGCTATCATCCTCCCGCGAGAGACCCGATCTCATCGTGACACCGTCTCACGAATCCGAGATTCTTGCAGCAGTTTACTGCTCCAAGAAACTCGGGTTGCAGATAAGAGTTCGCAGTGGTGGCCATGACTACGAAGGTCTTTCTTACACCTCTGAGAACCCCTTCGTCGTTGTCGACATGAGAAACTTCCAATCAATATCCGTAGATGTCGAGGAAGAGACAGCACGAGTCCAAGTTGGCGCAACATTAGGCCAATTCTACTACGCAATTGCACAGAAAAGCAAAACCCTTGGATTTCCAGCGGGGATTTGCCCTAGCGTCGGCGTGGGCGGCCACTTCAGCGGCGGAGGGTACGGCATGATATCTCGTAAACATGCAATCGCCGCCGATCACATCATTGATGCCAAGCTGATAAATGCGGATGGGGAAATACTGGATAGAAGTAGCATGGGGGAGGATCTATTTTGGGCAATCCGAGGAGGTGGAGGGACTAGTTTCGGAATTGTTGTCGAATTTAAGGTTACGTTGGTTAGGGTTCCGGAGACAGTGACGTTTTTCAACGTCAGCAGAACGGCGGAGACAGCGACGAAGCTGCTGCACCGGTGGCAGCACGTCGCTAATAAAATCGACGAAAACCTTGTACTTAGGGTTTACGTGGCTGTACAAAACAAAACAATTATAGCTTCGTTTGTGGCTTTGTACCTTGGACCAGTAACTGATGTTCTGCCATTAATGAAGAAGAAGTTTCCGGAGCTCGGATTGGTCCGAAAAGATTGCGCCGAGATGAGTTGGATCGAGTCCGTACTCGTCTTTGCAGAGTTCCGGGGCTGGCCACTCGAAATTCTGCAGGACAGAACTCCGATGGGCCACTTTTATTCCAAAGGGAAATCGGACTTCGTGAGTAGTCCGATTTCGGAGAAGGGTCTGAAAAAGATGTGGAAATTTATGCACCAAGGGGAAAGTGCACAATTGCAAATCAGTCCGTACGGAGGAGTGCTCAACACTATATCCGAATCCGAAACTCCGTTCCCACATCGGAAAGGTAACATTTTCATGATCCATTACGCGGTGGTTTGGCTAAACCCGGAGGAATCGGAAAAGAAAATCGAGTGGTTAAGAAGCTTTTACAGTTTCATGGCTCGTTACGCGACGAAATCTCCGAGGGCAGCTTATTTGAATTATAGGGATCTTGATATAGGAAGAAATAACATTATTGGGAGCACAAGTTACAATGAATCTAGCGTTTGGGGATTCAAGTATTTTAAGAACAATTTCAGAAGATTGGTTGATGTGAAGACGAAGGTTGATCCATCCAACTTCTTTAGAAACGAACAAAGCATTCCTCCTCTATCATCTAATTCATGGGGCTTTATGTGAGAAATTAAATTTGTTATGCAATGATGTAATTTAATTAATTTGTTGATGTTTGTTGTATTTCTTTTTTCTATATATATCAATTTAAAGTACACAAGAGAATAATAATTGGAGAAAGAACATAGTTGAAGGGAATTAAGTTTGAATTGCTTAGATATTTCAAGAACAGACTATTTCTTTTAAAAATAATAATCAACTGTGATTATTATATTTATTTTTGCATTTTTACTATTTAAAATAATTTAATATGATTTTCACAGTTTTTTTTTTTTGGTGTATAAAAATTTTTAAAAAATCAGAGTGAAGTATTATTAATTCTTAATTAATTTGCTTACAATATTATTTTTAAATTAATTAATTAATGTATATTATAGTTTGAAATTATATGTTTTTAAATTCTTTTAGCTAGAAGCTCTTCTGTTAAATTAAATGAATATTGTGAATAAGCATTGTCACATCAGTATAGATAGGGAAAATATCAATTTTGGTCACCCAGTTTTACCTCTTTTCATATTTGGTCACCCACATTTATTCACTATCAAAATTAGTCACCCAGTTATTATATTCTATCAAAATTGAGTCAATCTGTCATTAACTAACGGAGAAAAGTTTTGAGCCGTCAAATTTCTCAAAACCTAAAACCTAAGGTTGAAAAATTCTCATGCATCTTCTAGAACTACATTATATTTATAACAGGTCAGAAGGAGTTCTGATGCATCTTCTACTAGAACGTGGTTCAATCGATCATGTTGTTGGTTTACTTTTTATTTTATAGATAATGAGAATTCTTTCTCATGTATCTTCTAGAACGTGTCAAAAAATATTTCAGTAAGTTTTTAATAATTATTTAACTCAAATATGAATTCATTTTTCTTGGTTTACTTTTTATTTTATAGAAAATAAACTCAAGAGATAGAATCCAACTTTATACTCTCTTTTTTTTTAACAATTGTACTCTATTTTCCAATTCTTGGTTTCATATTTGAATTTGTATAATAATTGGAGATATAAACTTATTTCAATTCATTTCCCTATTTATAATTATTGGAGCATAATGGGGCATAATTTGTGGTGAAGATTAATTGTAAAGAATTTTCTAAAATTATCGATTCAAGAAAATTTCATAAATTTATTTTTCATTCTAAATATTTTTCTATTAAGATCATTATTGCAGATTTCTTGAAATGTTAGTCAAACAATTGGGCATTTAAAATTAATTGAAATAAATTTTTATCTCCTGAGTTTCTCATTTCCTGATGCATCAGAATTCCTTCTGACCTATTATATCACGTTCTACGAGATGGATCAGAATTCCTTCTGACCTATTATATTACGTTCTACAAGATGCATCAGAATTCTGACCTATTATAAATATAATGTAAATATTTGTAATTTTTTTTCATTCTTGCTTCTGCGTTTGTTTCATTAGTTCTGGAAGATGCATGAAATTTTTTTAACCTTAGGTTTTGAGAAATTTAACGGGCTCAAAACTTTTTCTCCGTTAGTCAATGACAGATTGACTAACAGAGTGATCAATTTTGATAGAATATAATAACTGGGTGACCAATTTTGATAGTGACTAAATGTTGATGACCAAATATGAAAAGAGGTAAAATTGGGTGACCAAAATTGATATTTTCCCGTATAGATAAATCAAACTCTAGTGGTTAAAGAAAAAAGATTGAGCCATTAATGTCAAATTATATGATAATGTGAATCTTATCTCATCAATGTCATGTCAAAAAATTGCGTGTGAAGACCAAAACTTGTACTGTGAATCTTATCTCATCAATGTCATGTCAAAAAATGGATAATTTTTTCAACAAAAGATCACATAAATTTTCCTCATAATATATACTCATTCGTTCATTCGAAAGTTGCTTATTTGCATTTTACGCATTGATTAATAAATATAATATTATATATAGATAGTAAATTATTGGAAATGAGAAATTGAAAAATAAAGAGATTTGCAAAAAAAAGATAAAGAAAAATATTAGGTGTTGAAAAAAAAAAAAACTACTCCCTCTGTCCCATAGAAATTTGCACACTTTCCATATATGGATGTCTCATACCAATTTGCACACTTTATAAAAGGAAATATTGTCATAACCCTCACCCTTAAAATATACACATATTTACCTATATGTCATTACTTTTTCACACTCAACCTACTTTTTACTTCACTCATTACACTTTTTCTTACACATTTATTAAAATGTGTGCCATCCCAGAGGTGTAAATTCCTCGGGACGGAGGGAGTATGAACCAACATATCTACTAAAAAAGTATATGACCTCCCACTAATTCTGTATTTTAATCTTTAGAATTTAGGGAATAAGTTTCACTCTTTAAATTTGAAGAGTCAAACAATTTTTATAAATAAAATTTATTGAATAGTTCATTACTTCTAGCTAATAATACCCCATTTCTTGGATTTTTATTTTGAGTACACCCTATCTTTAAAAATGTGTTTGTATATGCACCCTAATTAAATAAAAATGACAAAATAAAGAATTAAATATAAAAAGTGTTTGAAGATATAAAATTTCAGTTATTTAAAAATTCTTTTAAAAGAAAATTAGATGATGCTCGAAAACTAAAAGACTCAAATTCATTAACAAATAAAACAAAAGGTAGAAAGAAAAATTATAACTGTATTAAGACTTCGCCCAAAGTTAAAAGACGAAATTTGTAATTTCTTGTAAGAATCTTACAGCTCCTCTGCCATACTGTGTATATAAATGCTCATTATCCCTTAATATAAATACAGGAGTATTAAATAATTGTTCTGACAGATCAGTAACGTGCAACGGAGTAGTTAGTAATTAAATTATTTACCCCTTAATTAATACGGAGTACGTTGAATATATAGAAGAGATTTTTATAATGGCATGCATGTACGCATATCTAACGTTGATTATTTGCCATAGAAGAGATTTTTTTATAATAGCTAGAGAATAATTTAAAATATATCAACTCTCATAAAGATACTTTCCGCCGGTAAAATAAATTTCGATTTTTTTTTTTTGTAATTTTCTTACAAACAATAACATGTGCCCTTGGATCCATAACTTTGAAATTCTTAAAAAAAATTTAGTAAATTAAGTTAACACGTTTTTTAATTTAATCCACTAGATTATCACTTTTTGAATTTGGTTCATTGAATTTCAATTTATTTTTATCTTGGTCCACTTTTTATTTTATTTTCTTCTTAAATATTATATTTCTTTTATATTAAATGAACCTACTAACACCCCATAAAATTTATATACACCCCAAGGTTAATCACTAAATTTCAAAAATCAATTAAAGCTAAATAAAATCATAAAAATATTTAATAAATTACCAAAAAAATTAAATTAAAAATAAGAATTCAAATTAATATAAAAAAGGGTAACACTTGGGTATCCCCTAGTGCACCGTACCCCCTAGTTTTAATTTTAATTTTTTATTTATATTTTATGTGCACCCATTAATTTAATGAGTTCACCCCTAAATTATATTTTTACTACAGTTATCTGCACCCACTCATTTCATGAGTTCACCCCCAAATCATTTCTTTTTTACAACAATTATCTACACCCGCTCATTTCATGAGTTCGCCCCAAATTATTTTTTTACCACAGTTATCTGCACCCCGCTCATTTTATGAGTTCACCCCCAAATATTTTTTTTAAAATTATTAAATTTAAAAGACTATATTTTTTTTTATGGGTGATACTTGGGTTCACCAAGTCACCCATATTTAAAAAAAAAATCATAAAAACATAATTAAAAAAATAAAAAACTATAGAAATTAGCCACAAACCTCAAAAAAAATTCTATTTCATTTTCTTCCCCCTCATCTTTTTCTTTTTACTTCTCATTTTCAGTTTTTATTTCACAACTTTTTATTTCTTCATTTTTTTTTCCTTTTACTTTCTTTCCTTTTTTATTTTCATGTATTTCTTTCTTTTTCATATTTTTATGTGTATTATTTTAAATTTTAATACAAAATATTATCATAAGTATGATTTTATTATAGTCGATAATACAATAGGTAATAACCAATAATACCATGAACAATAATCACTAATACCATGAACAATAATCAATAATACCATGAACAATAATCAGTAATATCTTATACAATAACAAATAATTTCAAAACCTAATTATATTCAATAATACCAAAAACAATTATCGGGAATACCATAAACATTAATCTGTAATACCATAAACAATAATCAGGAATGTCTAAAGCAATAATAAATAATTTTACATAATCAGGAATACCACAAATAATAATCAGTAATACCAAAATAAATAATCAATAATACCACGAGCAATAACCAAACCAGTATTACTACTTCAATCTTGTATTCATATTAAATGATCACTTATGAGCAATACAATAATACCATACACAATAACTAGTAATACCTCAAATAATAATGAGAAAAACTACAAACAATCTCTACAACTTGCACTCCTGCAAGCACTCTGGGCTGGGCTGGCTGGCAAACAAGAAAATTGTTACCATTCAACCTGAAAAGGATCAGTTTGTCTTGCTTGCAACAACAAAGATCAAGAAACAGAATAATCCCGCCGCATGGCCAAGGTTGTCAGCAATCAGTGGCTAACAACCATTACATGCCCGATCTGATGAAGGCAACACTTGCAATATTAAGTGTTGTGCACAGAAGCCTCAAGGTTGTCAAATCTGATGTCAAGAAGAAGAACAACTCAGAACTCATCAAAATGTTCAGTAGTTGTTGCATTAGCTTGCATTGTTATTTTATGACTCTTAATGCACCTATGTGTGATGGAGTTTTGTAGTTATCATTAAAGGGTCATATAATCCTTCATAGCCGCAAAAACTTTCCACCTACAATTCATAAATTATTTAGAAAATAAAGATGAACCTCTGCAACATTCAACAAAGGTCGTCCTGCCAAAACAGCATCATGGAATCGTATAAGGAAAGATCAAGGAGGACAAGCATGCATAATCATACACAAAGTAGGAAATTTAACTAAAAACGAAGAATAGTAAACATGAGCTGAACAAATTTTACAAAGAAAAGCAAGATTCGAAATCAAGAGTGTGTACCTATTTGTATATATATTTCCAGAAATATCTTCAAATCGAGCAAAAGTTCTTCATTCTTCCTTCTAATTTCCACTTTCGTATCGGAATTACGCCTAAACTCCTTCGCGAATCCCAATGTTTGGCTCAATTTTCACTAATTTCATTCAAATTGCAACAATTTTATTAAGAATTTCACAGAGTAAAAAGATAAAATCAAATGAATGTAGTTTGATTTGAGAGAATCATAGCAAAAAGATCTACGCAATAAATTACCTTACGCCGCCGCCGTCGCCCTAGTTCACGAGGTCGCCGTCGTCATTCGCGAGATCACTGTTCAAGTTCGCATCTCCGCAGCCCGCCGTCGCATCTAATTGAAGTTAGAAGTGGTGACCGAGATCCTTCAACTTCTCTGTAAAAAAAACGAATAGAGAATGGGAGGAAAGAGTCGTTGAGAGGTAGAAAAAAATTGAAATTGAAATGGGGCACGTACACTCGCGTGTATACAAGAATTTGCCTATAAAAAAATACAAATAAAGCCTTATAAAAATATCACTTAGATCTTCAAAAATTAAACAAAGCTACAAAAAACTAAATAGTTTTGAAGATTTAGTTGCTTTTTTAATATTTTTTTTAGTTGATTTTTATTTAATATTTTTATTTCGAAAAACTAAATAAACTAAATTGTTTTTGACGTCAATTTATTAAATATTTTTTTAATTTTATTTAACTTTAATTTATTTTTGAATTTTAGTGTGTTATCATTGGCCGGAAGGGTGTATAATATTTTATGGGGTATTGGTAGGTTCATGTAATAAAATAAATATTTAAAAGAAAAATAAAATATAAAGTGATGTTACCTGCTGATGCGGCCTAAAATCGTCATCCCGTAAGAAGTCGACACGTATATAGATGATGGGATTAACGGGAGAATACGGATTGGAGAGGACTCCTCAGAATGCAGGAGTCCGCCCGGATGACCCTCCGGAGGGAGCTCTACCCAAGGAACTCGGGGGAGGAACACCGAGGAGACCCGGTCCTGGGGGAAGTAGTTGGCCGAAAGTTTAGGAGAGGTCCCATATAAAACGGGATAAGATTGGATAGATGAAGACCCATTCTTCCTCTTCACAGCGGTTGAAGTCCACAATAGGGAGTGGTTGCGTTTTTTCAGGGACTGAGAGATCGGGACCTGTCAAAGGCGAGTGGACTAGTTCAAAGATAGATAAAACTGTAGGCCCGAGATAAGGGGAAAACCTAACTTCCCCTCAGGTAGAATTCCTCTATAAATAGGTAACCTTAGGTACATTCATATTTGACGATCTCTAACATCATTTCTACACACTGAGTCTTTTACTTGATACTCATATACCTCTTGAGGATCTCTTTGACGATCAGAGGACTTTCTAGTCCTTACCTGATACGAAAATACTCTTACTGACTTAAGCATCAGAGTGTCCGCGCCGGACTCCCCTCCGGCGTATTTTTTGCAGGTTCTCGAGAGGCTAATTCCAAGAAGACATCACATTCGAGGATCATTCATACTATAGCGAAATCCCGGATATTTAATCCACGGGATATACAATCTGACCGTGCAAGTTATTGCACAACAACTGGCGCTGTCTGTGGGAACGTCTAAGGGATCATCTCACGATTTTCTATTTGTTTGAACTATGGGCGGAGGGAATAACACAATCACGCCTACTCTAGGGAAGTTCGGGAAAATAACTTGTATTCGTTCCTTCAGGGGCAAATTCGTCCCCCGCACCTGTAAAAGGTCAAAACCTGATGGAAGAGGCTCGAGACACCCCTATCTCTACAGGGGGTGATATTGTTGGCACGTCTAGAGCCCTTGGGAGTGGACCTGGCAAGGAGATACCTCCAGTCACTGCAGGGGATGACAACATTTGTGCCCCTCCACGAGCAGCAGAGTATTCAGGACCCCGAGGTCCAAAATCCAAACTTGGAGGTACGAGGTGGAGTATTCAGGGCCCCGAGGTCCAGGATCCCAGGATCGGATCTGGAGGTACGAGGTGGAGTATTCAGGGCCCCGAGGTCCAGGATCCCAGGATCGGATCTGGAGGTACGAGGCAGAGTATTCAGGACCCCGAGGTCCAGAATCCAAACTTGGAGGTATGAGGAAGAGTCTTTAGGGCCTCGAGGTCCAAAATCTAAACGTGGGAGTACGAGGCAGAGATATGATAAGTGCATCGGTACTACAGGTTAGGACAGGTGTTTGATAGAGCCTAAAGTGTTAGATCTTTTATAGTAATTTGATATTGCTATGAGCATATTTTAATGATATTGACATATATGACATGAACTTATTTTTTCCATTGAATTAAGCATGATTCTCCTAAGCTTACATAATTGATACTCTAGAAACGATCTTAGAATTGAGAATTACTTGAAATCGTAGAAGCATGGGTAAGCAATTCACATGTTGAGTCTTGTGATTACTTTATGTGGTAGAATTAATGATTAGACGTTGATGATGATTATGATTTTGGAAGCAAAGATTAACATAATTATTGTTTTTATTGCACACGATTAACATGTTTCCATATTTTAGATACAATTTTATATTACAGACCGAGCCTATCCAGGTTCCGGAGGATCTCTGGGTAGGTTCAGAAGATTTCAGATTATAGATTAAGTCTATCCAGGTTCTGGAGGATCTCTGGGTAGGTTCAGAAGATTTCAGATTATAGATTAAGTCTATCCAGGTTCTGGAGGATCTCTGGGTAGATTCAGAAGATTTCAGATTATAGGTTGATTCTATCCAAGTCCTGGAGGATTTCGGGATAAGCTCGGAAATGGAAAGTGAAGATTGAGCCTATTTAGGTCCCTGAGATCAAGGACAATAGCCCTAAACAGACAAAACGATAAGTCCGAAAACTAGAGTGGGTAAGAGGATGATTGATTACCTGAAGCGGGTAGAGAACTTGAGAATCTTCAGAGCCGAAAAGTATCTCACCCTCGAAGAGGTGAGGCAAGCCAAGAGGCTGGAGGTGAAACCAGCTAGTGGAGAGAGGAAGAGAGAATCTACAGCAAGGAGGTCCAGCCCAGAAGCTCCCCGAAACTCTGGAGGAACAGGAAACCGCAATGCTGCGGGAGGATCCCGATCTGGGCCTCGAGGGAGGTTTTAGAAATATACCCAACTGAGATTGGAACCTACAGAGGTCTTGGAGGTTGCTGGAGATCATCCAGATCTGAAATTCCCTTATTCGAGGAACCGAGGTCCTCAAAAGCCCAAGTCAGACCGATTTTGGAGACTCCACAATGAATATGGGCACGACAGCAATCAACATTACCATTTGGAGGACGAAATTGAGAGAATGATTCAAGTTGGACATCTGAGAGAATTTGTTTACGTAGTTGACCGAGGCCCTCGAGGGCAGAAGAGGAGAGAACTTGAGGACAGGAAGACCAAGAAGGAGGAGGCCTCCCAGAATCGGGATAAAAGCCGACCCCCTTAGTTGATATTCCTGAGTTGAGATCCGGGAAGAATTTCAGAGCTCGCGGGGACGTAAGAGGTTCGAGGATCAAAGAAAATGATCCTCTTCTGAGATTTGAGATTAGAGAGACTAATCATCTTGTCGAGACTGGAGGTCCTGGAGAGGGTACAGGTTTCAGGTTTGAGATCAAAAGAGACTTGATTTGCATTCTTTAATTATTTCATATTTAAATTATATAATTGAGGCTTATGAAGCTTATCTGAGCACTTGAGAGCCTGTGTTGGAGGTCTTTTTTGGTGTATCTTTACAGGATCAATTCGGGATTGATATACGAGTAAACCTGGAGATCTACATGTCAGTCTAGAACCTGGACTAGAACATAACGAGGGAGTTTCCTCTGAGGAGCTCCCCAGGCTTGAGTTAAGTATCGGAACCATGATATAAAAGACGTCTAGCCGCTGATTAGGCTGGAAGAAAACACTGCCCTAGTTAGAGGAGGAGGCTGTTATAGATTGAGGATCTGTAGATTACAAAGATCGAAATGCCCGAGACGACTATCCAAGACCTTGAGGTTTAGGATCCAGATCAAGAGACGTGCAATGAATGACCAAGACCTGGAGGTCCAGGACCATGAGGTATATTAGAAATCGAATTACCTGAGAACGGATGAAGGATGCGAGGTCCCTGAGGAATCTGATGAGTAATTTTACCCTCTCGGTAGATGGTGAAATTTAGATCTAATAATGCTGCTGGTATGAGTCAGTTTACCTGGTCTATGACGAATAATGAGCTCATGAGGAGGGGCTGGAGAACCTAGAAGTACTAGAGGAGCTCGAGAGAGCAAGATCACCGAAGAAAGAATGGAGCCATGGAAAACCAGCCGAGTCGCTGGACCATAACACCTAACCTGTTATTGGGCTGATCCCCAAATGACGAGTACATTTGGGACCACCGGTTAGTACATGTATTTGATAAAGTGAGAGAGGTTAGATCTTTTTACAATGACTTGAGGTCATAATGAGTATGACATGGATGGGTTATGATTTTTATTGATTTGATGTGACTAATATATGAGAACCATGCTTATTTCTTATTGGATTAAGTACAACCCTCGTGAATTTTTATGATTATTTTGCGTAGGTGCTCTGAATATGAGAATGACTTGATGATCTCAGTAAGTATGAGTAGAAAACCCGCATGTTGAGTTTATGTGGTTATTATATGCTTTATAATTCATGATTGAGAATGGGTGGTGGTCCATGCTTTTAAAATATGAGGCTAAATATCTTTGAATTATGTGTGATTGACATGCCTAGATATTCTAGATATGATTTTAGATTTCAGATTAAGTTCGTCCAGATCCTGTGAGGCTTCTGGGTAAACCAGGAGATCGAGTGTAAAAGATTGGGTCGAAGAATATGAAGACTGACAGTCTGTCAAAGCTGACTAGCTCCGTAGAGCCTGAAGGGTAAGGAAAAATAACATTTGTGATAGCACAAAGAGAATCTACTGAGCCCATGATTGGGGCGATCGAAGAAGGGGATGACTAAAGGAAAGAAATTCTGGAAGAGCTGAATAAAGGACCAGCCCCTGCAGCTTCTTGAGAAGCTCGAGCTTTGCGGTTAAGATACTGCATCTTGGGTGGCCAATTATACAAGCGATCGTTGACTCATCCCTATCTAAGATGTCTCCCGAAGGAGATTACATGATAAAAGAAACCCATGAAGGATGTGCAGGTAGTCATGAGGGCTACAAGGCTACTGTAAAGAAGGATATACCCAAGAGTCGATCTATTAGGTGAGTAAGATCATCTAGGGTGTTGAGATGCGATATTCGGAGACGAGCATGATGACGGACCTTGCAAATGTCTTACACTTCGATGCTTAAAGGGGGTGATGAAGGGTCTAGGCCTACTACCTCCGAGATGCTGATATGAAGCCACGTAAGTGAAAAGTGTATAATTTACTTTTTTACTTTAGATTTTACTTTGTGATATGATATGAGTTACCTAGACGTAGTTGTTTAGAGCATAAAACCTCGAAGCATATGAGCATTTGCTAAGGCTTCAGAAATGATTGATTTGAGAAATGCTAAGGTGATTACTTAGGAGAATTTCGTGATTGAATCGAGAGAATGATGGAGAATTTAGGCATGGTTAAGAACGTGTTTTTGATTAGTGATGAGCCAATTTTTTTCTAAATTATGTTAAAATGTATGTTTATCTTTGATGAATATTTGAAGATTTTATGAGATGTGATGAAAACATTTTGAGATTTTTGGAAATTTGTATGAGCACATATTTCCTAACAATTTAAGATATGATTCATAAGCATACTTTGAGCATTCTGAAACGCGTGAGGGCTAACCACCCTGAGTAGCCAGATGGCTATGTTTGAAAATTAGGAGTGATGAAATGATGAATGATCTGTAGATCACTGAGCATATATGAGATATGAGAATTCAAAAGTGAGAAACACTTAAAGGCCACGAGGCCGAGGGAAGCTAGAAAGTCCCTCACCCTACTCTAAATCCAAGCGGATTACTTGAACTTGAAAGGTCTTGATATGATCAACACCTTGAAATGAGAGTGAGAAATACTCAGATGCCACGAGGCCGAGGAGAGCTAGAGAGCTCCTCACCCTACTCTAAATCCAAGCGGATTACTTGAACTTGAAAGGTCTTGATATGATCAACACCTTGAAATGAGAGTGAGAAACACTCAGATGCCACGAGGCCGAGGAGAGCTAGAGAGCTCCCCACCCTACTCTAAATCCAAGCGGATTACTTGAACTTGAAAGGTCTTGATATGATCAAATGAGAGTGAGAAACACTCAGATGCCACGAGGCCGAGGAGAGCTAGAGAGCTCCCCACCCTACTCTAAATCCAAGCGGATTACTTGAACTTGAAAGGTCTTGATATGATCAACACCTTGAAATGAGAGTGAGAAACACTCAGATGCCACGAGGCCGAGGAGAGCTAGAGAGCCCCTCACCCTACTCTAAATCCAAGCGGATTACTTGAACTTGAAAGGTCTTGATATGATCAACACCTTGAAATGAGAGTGAGAAACACTCAGATGCCACGAGGCCGAGGAGAGCTAGAGAGCTCCTCACCCTACTCTAAATCAAAGCGGATTACTTGAACTTGAAAGGTCTTGATATGATCAACACCTTGAAATGAGAGTGAGAAACACTCAGATGCCACGAGGCCGAGGAGAGCTAGAGAGCTCCTGATTACTTGAACTTGAAAGGTCTTGATATGATCAACACCTTGAATTGAGAGTGAGAAACACTTAAGAGTAATGAGGTTCAAGGTATGAACCACATTGTTTGATAAGCCAGGATGTGGCTGAGATTTTTGAATATCAAGTACTGAGTACTTGAGAGCTCGAGAGGTTCAAGATATGAACCATACCTTTCTGAGTAGCCACGATATGGCTGAATTCTTTGAAATATCAAGTGATGAAACACTTGAGAGATCATGAGGTTCAAAAGATGAACCACACTCTTCAACGAGTCTTGATGAAGTTGAATGATGGAGCATCAGGTGTTGAATATCGGAAAGCCTGTGAGATTTAGGATACGAACTACATTACGGGACAAATTATGATACGACCGAAATTTCTAAAAAGGTTCTAAAGCAAATAGCACATGGGAAAAGTGCTAGAGCTCATAAGGATTGAGAGGAATGACGATTATGAAAGATTGATTATCCAGAGAAATGAGAACTCCACCCATGAGAGGCTTCGAGGCTAGGGGGAATAGGCGTCATATTGATACCTTAACCTTATTCCAAGAAATATAAAGAGTTTTATTTGCAGAACATAGAAAGATATTGTTAGAACTTGAGAATGGAAAATTTGAAAATAAGAAGTTATGATTTGAGAGGCAAACATGAAGCATAAAAGAAAAATTATATATAGAAGAGAGTTGGGTTACCCCGCTAAAAGGGCTGTGAGATCGGACGGGATTGCTAGTTGCGACGGAAGTCAGAGAAGATGAGAATTAAAAAAAAAAGAGGTAGAGGGCTGGATTTAGGGATTCTCCTCGAGAAAGTAGAAGGAGAGAGAGAGAAGGGCACCAGAGCGAAGGTAAAATTCACCTCTCCGTAGAGGTACCATATTCCAGGCCTTCCTAGCTTTCTTACTCTCACAAAGATATGAGCACTTTATGAGAGTAGGGGGGAGTAGATGATGCGGCCTAAAATCGTCATCCTGTAAGAAGTCGACACGTATATAGATGATGGGATTAACGGGAGAATACGGATTGGAGAGGACTCCTCAGAATGCAGGAGTCCGCCCGGATGACCCTCCGAGTGGGAGCTCTACCCAAGGACCTCGGGGGAGGAACACCGAGAAGACCCGGTCCTGGGGGAAGTAGTTGGCCGAAAGTTTAGGAGAGGTCCCATATAAAACGGGATAAGATTGGGTAGAGGAAGACCCATTCTTCCTCTTCTCAGCGTTTGAAGTCCACAATAGGGAGTGGTTGCGTTTTTTCAGGGACTGAGAGATCGGGAGACCCTGTCAAAGGCGAGTGGACTAGTTCAAAGATAGATAAAACTGTAGGCCCGAGATAAGGGGAAAACCTAACTTCCCCTCACGTAGAATTCCTCTATAAATAGGTAAGCTTAGGTACATTCATATTTGACGATCTCTAACATCATTTCTACACACTGAGTCTTTTGCTTGATACTCATATACCTCTTGAGGATCTCTTTGACGATCAGAGGACTTTCTAGTCCTTACTTGATACGAAAATACGCTTACTGACTTAAGCATCGGAGTGTCCGCGCCGGACTCCCCTCCGACGTATTTTTTGCAGGTTCTCGAGAGGCTAATTCCAAGAAGACATCACATTCGAGGATCATTCATACTAGAGCGAAATCCCGGATATTTAATCCACGGGATATACAATCTGACCGTGCAAGTTATTGCACAACACCTGCTATAGCAAGTAACTAGACCAAAATTAAAATAAATCGAAATTTAATGGACTAAATTTAAAAAGTAGTAATCTTGTGGACTAAATTAAAAAGCCCGGTAACTTGATGGACTAAAAAAATATAATTCCAATAATTTATATAAATGAATTAATTTATCATCTCTCTACGTACATATTTAATGACTTTTAGATGAACAAATGTAATTCTTGTAGATGTTGTTATTTCTTAAATGTATCAACATTCTCAACAACATCTTAATTTGACCTTCCTTGATTTTTTCTAAGTCTTTTCTGAAATGTTACATTAAATGTTGAGCTAAATGTCACAGCATTTCTGGCAGAGTCTAGAAGCTTCTACAAGGATCTGGAACCTGGAAGATTCCAGAACCTATGAGAACGTGCTAGAAGAGCTAGAAGAGGCTGGAAGCATCTTAGAATGACCTGGAACGTGCAAGAAGGATCTAGAAAGTTCATGGAAGTTGAAGTCCTAAAAAATAGGATCTTACATCCTAAAAAATAGGATCTTATATGGAAGCCTCTAGAATTAGCACCCCACTTCTATAAATACCGATTGAAGGCTCCATAATTTAGTGTGTGCTACTCGATCAATCTCCTAGACCGAGCGTTCATCCCTGTTAGGAGTTGTGGCCAGTAGTTATACCTTTTAGTTCATACGAAGTATCCCACCCGTATGGCTGTGTGTCTTCTTATCTATTGAGAGTGTAATCATAGATAGACTAGGCATTTCGACAGTGTATACTTTATACACTTAGTTCATTTTTAGAACAAGGCACCTGCCTCGTTTGTAGTTTCAGTTGTGAAGGTTATTGCTGTAACATTTCACACAACATTTGTACTTGAAGATAAGTATTGAATTTCGCCGTAAGGCTCGCATAGATTTTTATTTATAAAATCTATGTGAAAAATTATTTCCATTGTGTCACGTTTGTTTTTAGTGTTTCAAGTCTTCCGCTGTGTATCTTAATTTCTGATATTTAACACCCCACCAGAAAGAAGAAAAAGTCAATTTCAACCAAGGTTATCAAAAAGTGAAGGTAAACCAAGGTATGATCTTTAATGTTAAAAATCAGTTCAATGCATGTTCTGAATATGGTCTTTATGAAAATTAATGTGCCAATATTAGACTTAAGCAAAAACTGAATTTTAATACTACCTTAAGTGATGAATCAAATGATGAATCAAATGATGAATTTGATGAATCAAAAGATGTTGAATTCACTTTTCATACCAAGGTTGATTATGATAATTCTTTATATGATGATATGGATGATACAGATTCTGATGTTGCACTTAATGTCATAACATTTATGGTAACATCAAAACAGAGTCACCCAAATTTGAATTGTTTTAATGGGTTTGTTGATGATGCAGGCATAAGGATTGATTATCATAAGTACCAAAAGTTGTTGGATGATTGTAACTCTCAGAAACTCACTCTTAATTCTTTGAATAAAGAGAATATGAATCTGAAAGAGACAATTACCAAGCTAGAAGTCATACATTCCAGAAGAGATTTTTGAAGATTGTAAACTGAAGAAGAAATTGATCACCTCTACTTTTAGTTTCATAAAATTTCTATGATTGTGCTTCTGATATATGTTGTAGCTATTGGTAAATTTGATAATTGTGGTATACGTTATGATGGTGAAACTGCTTCTATTTTCTGAGGATTTTGAAATTACTGTGAAATTTGTGAAGGCAAATGTTAAAACATTTGTTGTAACATCTGCACAAACAGATTCTCACAAAGTCAAAAAACATTGAAAAGAAGTTTGTATGTCATTATTTTTCAAAAATTGATCATATTTGTCCTTACTGCATGCAAATGTTTGATGATCTGAGATATGAGAAAATGTTGCCTAAAAAGATGTCACATCCTATGAAACATTTTCTGAAATCTGCATGGAAATCTGATGTTACTTGTAATGTTGTTCACACCTCTTTGAAAGCATGTTTACTTGGTCAATGGTATTGTGATAGTTGTTGTTCTAGACATATGACAGTACAAATTGAATACTTATCTGATTATGTGACCTTGAATGATGGTAATGTTACATATGGTGGTTGTTCGAAAGGACATATTATAGGAAAAGAAACTTTGAATGTTGAAGGTTTTCCTGAGCTTAATAATGATTTACATTTTGATGGCTTGTTTGCTGATTTGATTAGAATTAGTCAACTTTGTGATGATAATTTGCATGTAAAATTTGACAAAGAGTCATGTGTATGTTCTTAATAAAGATGAAAATTGTCTAGGGCAGTAGATAATTGTTATCTTATTGGAACAAATGTGTGTAATTTGTCAAAGATTGATGAAAATGTCTTATTGCATCAAAAAATTGGGACATGTACATTATATATCAGTGAAGAGACTAATCAAATTCGATGCAGTGAAAAGGATTACCAAAACAGAAGTTTCAAAGTACTACTGTATGTGGACTATGCCAGAAAGGTAAGCAGGTAAGAATGTTGCATAAAATGCTGTCACATTGTTCTACACATCAATGTTTCGAATTGTTTTGCACATGTATTTTATTGGTCCTATGAAAACTGAAAGCATTGTAGGCAAAATGTATTCACTTGTTGTGGTAGATGATTTTTCTCGATTTACCTGGATTGAGTTTTTTAAGAGATATATCTGAAACATTAAATTGCTGCATTTAAAATTCTTTACAAAAGGTTCAAAAATGGGTTTAACTTGAAAGTTGGCCGTATTAGAACTGATCATGCATGGTAGGGAATTTGAAAATAGCATGTTTAATGATTTTTATGATTAAAATGGTTTTTTGCAAGAATATTCATCTCCTAAAACTCCACAACGGAATATCTTTGCTGAAAGAAAGAATATAACTCTACAAGAAATGATAAGAGTCATGCTTACTTCTAAAAGTCTTGCTAAGAGATTTTAGGTTGTAGCATTGAATACATCATGTCATATTATTAATGGAGTTTATATTCGATCTGGTAGATTTCAAACACCTTATGAGATTTTCAACATTATAAAACCGAATGTGAAGTATTTTCATGTATTTGGTTGTGTGTGTCATATTCTGAATGATATGAATCAACTTCATAAGTTTGATTCTAAAAGTGTAAGGTTTCTTTTTAGGCTATTCTAGAAATAGTAAAGCTTATAGAGATTATAACCTTAGGACTAACACTGTTCAAGAATCTGTTACTGTTGTGTTTGATGATGATAAAGGTCTTACAAATGACAAAGATGAAGAAGAGGTATCACAAGTCACTGGCAACTCTGAGAATACACTGAAGTTTGAAAATGTTGCACCGAATGTTAACACATTTGGGTCAACATCTACAGAACAGTCAGTTGTACCTTTCCAGAATGATCAATATGTTCCCAAAACGAACTCTTCTTCAAGAATTGGGAAAAGTCATCATTCTGACCAGATCATAGGCGATGCTACAGTTGGAGTGCAAACAAGAGGAAAAGTAAGAGCTAATAAGGTAGATGTGGTAAGAACAATATGCATGTCTTCTATTTGCAATGTTGTGAATGCAGAGTGTTACTATTCTGAAATTGAACCTAAAAATGTGAATGAAGCATTAACTGATGAAAATTGGATAAATGCTCTGCATGATGAACTTAATCAGTTTGAAAGAAATGATGTATGAACATTTGTTCTAAGACCTAGTCATACTAATGTCATTAGAACAAAGTTGATTTATAAGAATAAAACTGATGAGTTTGATAACATTTTTTTTAGGATTGAGACTAGATTAGTTGCACAAGATTACACCCAAGTTGAGGTTATTGATTTTGATGAAACTTTTGCACTTGTTGCTAGGATAGAATCTTTTAGATTATTGCTAGCAATTGCATGTTTTATTGACATTAAACTTCATCAAATGGATGTATAAGCTGCATTTCTAAATTGCATTTTGAATGAAGAAGCATATGTTGAACAACTTAAGGATTTGAAGATCCAATATACCCTGATCGTTTTGTTAGAGGAGAAACTGATATAACTTTGTTTATTAAGCACACTGGAGAAGATTTACTTATTGCTCAAATATATGTTGATGACATTGTATTTGGTTCAACTTGTGTTAAAATGTTAACAAATTTGTTGAGACAATGACTGCAACATTTGAGATGAGTATGGTTGGAGACTTGAATTATTATTTTTCTTGGTCTTCAAATCAAGCAATGTAAGGATGGTATATTCTTCTCTCAAGGTATGTATGCTAAGAACTTGGTTAAAAGGTTTGATTTTGAAAGTTAAAAAGTGTTGGTCCCTGAACGAGTAGTGAATGGGTTTAAAGTCTGGAGGGGAGGGGTGAATAGACTTTAAAACTTTTTCAAATAGAGTTGGGAACCTCTTCTGATTGCTATGTCAACTGGACTGCAAGTCTGCTGGTCCAGATGACTATAGTGATCTGATTGAGGAGGTTATATGCGGAATTATGGTGGCCCTGGTTTAGACTCGTTCTTGTAACTTGTTTTACTTAATGAAAATACTCAGCTGATGCTGGTTTGAAAGTTATGGCCTTGTTTTGAAGAGTGTTGAAATCACAGTATGCACTATATAATAATGAATGTAAAGGCAGAAATGTAAAGTGCAGAAAGTAAATAACACCGGATTTATAGTGGTTCGGATATACGTTCCTACGTCCACTCTCACGTCCTAACGTGATGTTTAATCCCTTTAATTTCCACAAATTACAAGGGTCTTGACCTTTATAGTCCCAAGGTTAGGACTTTGAGATCTGAGCCGTCCTAACAGCTACGGTCTCCACAAGTGATTGTAAGCACTTGCACTTTAAGGGGTTTCAAAAAGTTTAACCTTTCGGTGAGGGTTTGGGGTTTTTGAGGTATATCCAACTAATGGTTCAAGCTTATAATTTGCTTAACCACTATGCCTAAAACAATTGATATACAATATGAACAGGTTTCAGGTTCTTAAGGGTTGGATAGAAATCACTTAAGAGCTATAGATAATCTAATGGTTTCTGGCTCTTTTGAGAATTCTTAGAACTGTATGGCTTTAGCTTTGATTGCTTGCTTGGCTTGTTGAATTCTCTCTTGTGACTTCTTTTTGTGATTTCTCATCCTCTTGTATTTATAATGGAGATTGGTTGCAACTAGCCGTTGGAGTTGACTAGCCGTTTGAGCAATCTTTCCGTAATAGCTTGATTCCTTGATTCCAGCCGCTTGATTGCTTCAATCCTGGGATCATGTCAATCTTCTAAATAAGGTAGGTCTTCGTTTGAATTGCAAGATGACTTGGGAATCAGCCGAGTCCTGGAAGAGCACATAGTCTTCTGATCTGTACTTCTAGTCTTCTGACTACTCTTCTGGCCTTAGGTCTTCTGTCTTCTGATATCAGACGAGTAACACTCTTCTGATCTGGAAATTCTTTGTACTGCTTTTAGGCCATCTTCAATCTGGGACTCCATCAGATAGGTAGGTATACAAGCACCTTAACTTATCTGGTCTTCAAGGATCTTCTAGTCTTCATGTCTTCTACTCTTCTCATCTTGAGGATAGGCATGTAAGCCAGGACTGTGCTGATCAGCTGATATCAATACAGTTGATCACACAAGACTAGTCTAAGCTGTTCTATACAAGTCAGCTGATCCTATTACATTTATAAACTCTAAGTGTTTTGGCCATCAAAACTATTCTAACATCAAGTGGGGCTTAGGATGAATTTATATCCCAACAATTTCCCCCTTTTTGATGAAGCCAAAACTATACTTGATAAGTGCTCTTAATGAATTAAGATAAGAGTTTATATCATGCTAAGACTTGAAGTATCTGATGAAGACAATGAGAGTTTGTCTTGTAAGCAAAAAGAACTAGAACTTGAATATAGATAGAACTTTTACAGATTACAAGTAATAGTTTCTTTAAACTTCTAAGCTAGTCTTCATCAGGTCTTCTGATCTTCAAATGCGGTAGGCAAGGTACAGACGAGCTCGAACTTCTTCCATGTGCTGTACATCTGTAACATTCTCCTCTTCATAGATCTTGTACAAAATCTTCTTGATTTCTATCATGTTGACTCTTCCTGAATCCAGAAGGGGTGCATCCCATTTGGGTTCTTCAGGAGTTAGGATTCTGCAGTTGTCAAGTCCTTTGGCTGTCTTGACAATTTCTTCCCAGAACTCTGGATCTTCAATGTTCATGAACTGGGAGAATTGAAGAAATTCTTCTTCATAAGAAGGGAGAGGGCCAAATTTCCTTACTATGTGGTGTTGAATTTGCCACTTCTTCTTCAGGGGATACCATCTTGGTAGCTCATCTTGAAGGGCTAAGTAATCCACATAATTGCTGTCAAACACTAGGACACTGTCTTCTTGTGCTTTGTCCTTCATTGCTTTCCTGAGTTTGGCAATTCTTCTTTCAAATTTGGCTTTGACTGCCTTCGCATCATTCAGCTTCTTTTGCTTAAGCTCTTGAGCTTCAAGCAATTTCTTTTTCTTCAACTCTAGAGCCTCTTTCTCTTCTGCAGTAGGCTCTGCTGGAGCTGATTTCTTGCTGGTCTGAGCTGACTGGGCTTGCTCATCTGCCTTTCTTTTCCTTGTCATTCTCTTTTTAGGAACTTGTTCTACAGGAGCAGTGATCTGTAGACTCTTGGCAGGAGCTTGAGTGGGTGCTTGAGTATCTTCTAGAGCAATTTCTTTGTCTTTGCCTTGCCTGTTCTTGATTTTGCTCTTTAAACCACCAAAGGTTTCAGTCAAGTCATCTTGTGCTACTACCAGTTCAGCTTGCTGGGCAGTAGACTTCTCTAGAGCCTTTATCAACATATCTTCCCCCTTTTTGGCTTCAGCAAGTGCAGCCGCAAAAGGCTTCATGGAATTCATGATTTCCACTTTCAGAGTTTGTTTCAGTGCCATGGCATTGACCTTGGCAACTTGGGTCAGATGGGTTATGCTGTGCTCTAGAACTTCAGCATGTGAATTGGAGGAGGAGGCAGCTTCAAATCTAGTTGTAAGAGCTTCCAACTTGGCTGCTGTCTCCTTCAGCTGAGTCTGCAATTTCTCATTCTCCTCTGCAGCTGCCTTAAGAAGGGCTTGACCTTCTTTGGCTCTTGCTTCAGCTTCTTCAATTCTGGATGTGTAGGTGGTCTCCATGCGGTGCATCTCATCAGTGTAAAGATCAGCAAACCTTTTGGAGGTGTCAACTGACAACTTCTGATAGGTACTCAAGTATTCTCCTATCTGCTGATGAAGTGCTTCACCAAACTTGTCTTCAACGTCAAGAATCTGGTCATGAAGACGAGTCTTCTGTTCCCTTGCAGCTTTCTCAACATATCTTCCTAGCTGCAGGCCTAAACCTTTCTCAAAGTGCAAGTCTATTGCAGCTTTGACCTGGGAGCAGATGTCTGCTGTATGGTCAACAGATGGGGTAGAAGTAGAGGGTGTACCTTGAGGCTTTGGATGAACAATTAATGCTTTGCCTCTTTCTTCGGCTGATAGGTACTCCTCATTGAGGTAGCAGGTAGTGGCCTTAGTCAGATGGGTCATGATTCGTCTGCCTGCATCCTCTTGATTGTCAATGAAGTGAGTCAGATCGTCTGAAGGTTTGAAGTGAGCTGGTACTCTGACTACTTCTCTTTCAATCTCTTCTTTGTCAGCTGGTGCAGCTGAGTCTTCAGCAGGGGCAGCTGAGTCTTCCACCAAGGCTGGTGCAGCTGATTCCTTCATCTTTGCTTGTTCAGCTGTCTGCTGATCCGATGAACCTACTGGGATAGGGACATCAGCAGTGGAGACTCCTAGGATCCGGTTGCAGACTGCAGTTAGTGCCTCATCTGATAGCAGCTGAGCAAAGGATTGAACTCGAGCAACTTCCTTTTGCTCCATCTCCCAGTCGAGGAAGTTTTCCTTTCCTCCCATTCCTTCCATGACCTCAAGAAGGTCATCTACATCATCTCTTCTGAGCTCAATCCAAGTGCATACCCTAAGCACTTGTTCAAACTGGATTGAAGTCTCATCAACTCCAGGGATGGTGGTCTTGAGCAGGTTGGCTATCTTCATCCTCATTATCTTTTCTGTTTGGCACATGGGGTAGTGCACCATTCTGAACTGAGGTTGAGAAGGACCAGGTTGAACCAGGTCTTCTGGTGCCAAGTCTTCTGGAGCAGAAGGGACAATGATGGTAGGGGTTTGGGTAGTTGGGGCATTTTCCTCCGCTGTGTGAGTATCAGCAGGGATTTGGGAAGTGATTTCTTCTTGTTGGGTAGGAGGTTGGGATTGATCTTCAGTAATTTGTTCATCAGCAGGGTTATGGGTCTGCTGGTCTGGTTCAGTTTCTTCTTGAAGATCAGTAGGTGTTTGAGCTTGATGATCTTGGACATTTGCTGTTTGAATATCAGCAAGGATTGTGGATATAATCTGAGTTTGATCATCAGCAGGTTGTGTGGAGGTGGTCTGAGGTTGGTTGTCTGCTGTTTGAACATCAGCAGGGTTAGGCTGGGCTTGTTCCTCTGCTGTGTGAGTATCAGCAGGGATTTGGGCATCAGTGTGTGAGGGTTCAGATGGGTTGGTATCATCAGAAGGGTTGAAGGATGAAATAGGGGCTATGCTCATTGGAGTAGGGAGCCTGGATTTCTTGGCTTTCTTTGTGAAAGAAGAAGTGTTCTTCTTTCTCTTCTGACCCTTTGATAGTTTAGAAGGTGTGAAAGTGAGAGAGGGGTTAGAAGTACCTGCCTTTTTCAAAGGAGAGGCAGTGGGAGTGACATCTGAATCAGATGGGGAGATGAGCCCTGATCTGATCAGATATCTTCTTTGTGCTAAGGTCTGATTGTCATCATCATCCTCTTCAGCAACCTTCTTTTGAGCCTCTTCTTTCGATGGCTCCTCTTCTTCTTCAGCAGCAGAGTTATGAGTGGACTCTTCTGCCTTTTCAATAACATCTTTGGAAGATGCTTCAGCTAACAGCTTCTTCCTCTCTTCTTTCAACCTTGCTGCCTCAGCAAGAGCGTCCTTCCTTAAATAATATTTGGAGATGTGGAAGGTCTTGTGAGGTCCCATCTTGTACTTTCTTGGGAGTACTTCTGGAAGGATGATACTCAGCTTGTTGACAAAGCTGACAGTTGAGGTTACCTTCCATTCTCTTGATTGAAGGTCCAAAGTCACCTTCTTGGCTTCAAGAGCAATTCTGTCCAAGAAAAGCCCTTGCCAGTCTCCATCAATCTGATCCCAGATTGCAGCCATAACTCTAACCTTTAGAGTAGTAACAGCATCATGACTGAATGTGTTACCTAGCAACATCTTGCCTGCTATATCCATCAGGGTTTGGAACTTAGGTTCTAGTTGGGATTTCTTGAGTCCAGAGGCATCAGCAGCCTTGATTCTCCCATCAGTGAACATCTCCATGTACTCTTTCTCCTTATTCATGATGTAGGTGGAGATATTGATCTCCCCCCTTGATAAACCGAAAAGTTCCTGAAGGATTTCCCTTGTTACCTTGACCCTGTGTCCACCCATGACACTTTCGACATAAGATCCCTTCATCACAGCGTTTGCATAGAAAGCCAGCACATCTTGTTCATAAACGTTGGTGGGTGCTGCTTCCAGAAAATCTCGAAGGTTGAGGTTGATGCAACGGAGAAGGATTTCCTTGTTTGCAGCTGTGTGTTTGCCTTTGAAAAACAGAGCATTCTCTGTGAACATCTTCCCTTCCTTGGACCACTTTGCAGCATCCAAGGTGCCAGTGCTCTTGGTCTTCTCGTTGTAAATTTCAATGATTGCCATAGTAGAGTTTAAGTGTTTAGGTTATGAGAGCTTGAAAGAAATTTGCAGAACGAGAGAGTATTGAGAGCAATAGGGTATTGTGAGCGAAAGGGTTTGGAAGAGTTTTAAGGGTGTGTATATATACTCCAACAATTCTTGATCTAACGGTCAGAATTGGGTTTAATTGTGGAGTAGAGCCCAAGATTTTCCTTCTTTGATTTTGGGCCTTCCTTTAAATTTGCCGGCTGAATTTGCCATGTGGCAACAGTTGATTTGCTGGCAATTTGGTAATTGAGTATTAATGACATCATTACCAAAAATAGCCGTTGTGACTAATTTTGTGGCAAGAATTGATCATCAAGGCCATTTTTTATAAGTGAATTGCATTCCTTATATAGGCCAATTTGTTTAATTACATTCAGGAATAAATCTAGAATGAATTACATGATCAAAGATAGTCATTAAACTCAAAAATCAAGTGATCTGATCAGCAGAGTGAAGTCTTCTGATTTCCTGAAAAGGTCTGCTGATTTCTCTTGGAAGTCTTCTGGTCAGCTGAGTTGGTCTTCTGATCAGCTGAGTGGAGGATTGAGATTTGCTGAGTAAATCTTCTGTGCTTTGAAGGTCCAACTTGGCTTGATGGATCCTTCATTGTTGCTGTGATGATCCAACCTGGATGATGGATCTTCCACCTTTATTGTGAGTGGTGATCCAACCTGGTTTGATGGATCTTCCAGCTCTATCTCTGAATCAAGTAGGACCATCAAATCAATATGTATATCAGCCTGGATGGTATCCCACTGGTTCAGGTTGCCCTTACCATCTGATGTTCCTCATCATCAGATGGGTTGTAGCATCAAATGTGTCCTAATTGAATCTCTTCGCTACTCTTGAAAGAGAAGGAAGATTGGAAGAGGCTTCAATGGAGTCGAAGAGAGGGCCATGGACTCAGCCTTCATGTTCTGTTTAGACACAATAGCTTTTGATAACAAGCTCTCCATGTAGAACTTCCCCCTGGAGAAGAAGCTCTGCTTGTTTGCTACTCTGTCCACTGCATCTCTCTTTCCTCTAGTTTTCAATTAGGACTTCTCTCTTTCCTCTAGTTTTCATAGACATACTTATGTTGGTTAAACCAAGTATGCTGATCTGCATCATCTTCATCTTCTGGACAAATCTTCATCTCCTTCACCCAAGACTTTGGTTGAAGAATGATCTCCATTCCATCTTTTCTTTCAATCTTCTCCATACCTGAAACAAAAATTGTAGTTGGTGATTTGTGTTCTTAGGTGTTCTCATAACTTCCTCCTTTTATAGGGGTAGAAATGAGGTAGTGGAGTGAAAGATGACAAAACTATAGAGTTGATAGGTCTGAATTTCTGAAAAGTTACTTCTTAAGATCAACAATGATATTCTTGATCTAAGGGTTCACATTTAAAGATATTCAGACTTTATCTTATGGAATGCAGAAATTATAAATTTTTGAGCAAGAGTTATTTGAAATCCGTACAGTGCATGCATACTGTTGAGTCGGTGGTGTATTAATCCAACCAAGTATAACTCAATAGTACACTGTATTTATGTATATAAATAAAGTATTTTATGAAGAATAGTTTATTATTATACATAGTATACATTGCTGGGAATAAAGAGATCAAATAACTTTGTTCAAGTCTGCTGTATATATATATGATATGATATGCAATGCAGATTTTAGAGTATTTCATCAAGGATTCTTAAGGTATCATTGATTCCCCATTGATTAGATGACTCTAAGTTTTCCCTCAGCTTTATTTGTCTTCATTGGGAAAGAACTTACCTGAAGATGAGGGTGTCTATTCACCTCATCTGATCCTCCTAGTCTGCTGCACTTGGGTCAGCTGAGGTTTTCAGCTGATCTTTCCTTCTTCATGTGCTTGGGTCCAGGAGTCCTAAGCTGTAACATAGGGTTTTGAACCTTTCTTCAGCTAGGGGCTTAGTCAAGATGTCTGCTCTTTGGATATCTGTGTGAATTTTCTCCATCTTGATGTCCTTCTTTTCAAGGTGGTCTCTTATGAAGTGGTGTCGAATGTCGACATGCTTGCACCTTGTGTGGAGGACTGGATTTTGAGTGATGGCAATGGCACTGCTGCTATCACAATAAATAGGGACTTCTCTTGCCTCTACATTGTAATCCTTGAGTTGTTGAACTAGCCAGAGCAGCTGACTACAACAACTACCAGCTGCCATGTATTCTGCTTCAGTGGTGGAGGTTGCAACTGAGGTTTGCTTCTTAGAGAACCATGATATCAGCTTGTTGCCTAGAAATTGACAGGTTCCAGATGTGGATTTCCTATCAATTCTACATCCTCCATAGTCTGAGTCAGAATAGCCACTCAATTCTAGATTGTCATCAGCAGGGTACCATAGTCCTAGGTTGACTGTTCCTTTTAGGTACTTGAGAATCTTCCTTGCTGCTTCTAGATGACTTTGCTTTGGGTTTGCTTGAAACCTAGCACATACTCCTACAGCAAATGTTATGTCTGGTCTGCTAGCTGTAAGATATAGTAGAGATCCAATCAGTGCTCTATATTCAGCTTGATCAACTGCCTTTCCAGACTCATCTGGTTCCATTTTGAAAGATGTGATCATTGGAATCCTTGCAGTCTTGCTTTGTAGGGCTTTGAATCTTTCTAATAGGCTCTTGGTATACTTGGACTGGTTGATGAAGATCCCTTCTGAACTCTGCTTAACTTGAAGTCCTAGAAAATAATTCATCTCACCCATCATGCTCATTTCAAACTTTCCTTGCATAAGTTCAGAGAACTTCTTGCACATCTCTTGATTGGGTGATCCAAATATAATATCATCTACATATATTTGCACCATTAGGATGTCTTCTCCTTCTTGTATTCTGAAAAGAGTTCTATCCACTTTGCCTTTTGTATATCCATTTTCAAGTAGGAATTGTGACAATGTGTCATACCAAGCTCTAGGGGCTTGTTTTAGACCATAGAGAGCCTTCTTCAGTCGATATACTTGATCACCTTTTTCAAAACCTGGAGGCTGCTCTACATATACTTCTTCTACCAGAATACCATTTAGAAAAGCACTCTTGACATCCATTTGATATACCTTGAAGCCCATATATGATGCATAAGCTAGAAACAGTCGTATGGCTTCTAATCTGGCTACTGGAGCAAAGGTTTCATCATAGTCAATCCCTTCAGATTGAGAGTATCCTTTTGCAACTAGCCTAGCCTTATTTCTAGTTATCACATCATTTTCGTCCTTCTTGTTCTTGAATACCCACTTTGTTCCTACTACATTGTGGTTTTCAGGACGATCTACCAATTTCCAGACTTCATTTCTTTCAAATTGGTTTAGTTCTTCTTGCATAGCAGTGATCCAATTGCTATCTGTCATTGCTTCTTCTATGTCAGCTGGTTCAATGTTGGATAGGAAGGCACACCAGCAGAACATAGATGATTGTGAGTTCTGATTCAGTTGTCTTCTTGTCTTGACACCTGAGTCAGCTCCTCCTAAGATGAGGTTTGATGGATGGTCGTTTCTCCATGTATGCCTCACAGGAGTATCTGCATTGGATGAGCTTGGATTCTCATCTGATCTAGTGCCATCAGGAGGGTTGACTTGATTAGGTCGATCATCATCTGTATCTTGAGTTTCAAGGAGATCATTCCCCCTGGCATTTGGGATTGGTGCATCTTGATTCTGGTCAGCTTGTCCTGCTTGAGTTTGAGATCTAGTGACAGGTCTATGAGGCTTATCCTCCTCTGGTTCTTCAGGGAAAGGTTCATTGACTTCAATGAACTCATCTGGTTTGGACTTGATCACTAGATGTCTCATCTGATCTGCAGCTGAGTTTGTTTCTACTGCATTCTTTTAACAAGATTCATAAAAAACAACATGAGGTGTTTCTTCCACAAGAAGGGTTCGTTTGTTGAGTACTCTAAATGCTTTGCTAGTTGAGGAGTATCCTAAAAATATCCCCTCATCTGCTTTGGCATCAAAAGCATTCAACTTACTCTTCCCATTGTTGTGAATGAAACACTTACAACCAAATATATGAAAGTAAGATACTCTAGGTTTTCTTCCTTTCCACAGTTCATATGGGGTGTTCTCATGTATTTTATGAATACCTGACCTGTTTTGAGTGTGACAAGCTGTGTTGATGGCTTCTGCCCATAGCTTCTTGGGAGTGGAGAATTCAGCAAGGAGTGTTCTGGCAGCTTCTTTGAGTGTTCTGACTCTTCTTTCAGCTACACCATTCTGTTGTGGTGTTCTTGCTGCACTTGTCTCATGCTGAATACCATTAGAAGTACAATAGGCAATAATATAAGAGTTAATGAATTCAGTGCCTTTGTCACTTCTAATTTTCACAATTGGTTCTCCTTTCTCTACTTGGATCCTCTTCAATAGTTCAGGGAGCTTCTGCTGTGTTTCACTCTTCTTGTATAAGAAGATAACCCAAGTAAACTTGGAATAATCATCTACAACAATAAGAGTGTACTTCCTCCCTGTTAGAGTGGTTGGAGTGATTGGTCCAAAGAGATCCATGTGAAGCAGTTCAAGAACTCTGCTGGTTGATGCTGTCTTCTTGGTCTTGAAGGAGACCTTTGTTTGCTTTCCTTGTTGACATGCATCACACACCTGATCTTTACAGTAGAGTTCATTAGGCAGACCATCAACTAAGGATTCCCTTGCTAACTTGTTCATAGTCTTAAAGTTCAGATGACTAAGACGTTTGTGCCATAGCCAGCTGACATCTTTAGGGCTCTTCACAAGCAGACATGTATCCTTAGGACAGCTGTTCCAATTTGCAAGATACATACTTCCCTTTCTAGATCCTGTTAGAAGGTTTTGTTTTGTTCTCTTATCACTTATGAGACACTCATCTTTAGAGAATTTGATTGAGTAACCAGTGTCACAAAAGTGAGAAACAGATAATAAATTAAACTTAAGACATTCTACATATGATACATCATGTACCTCAATGTCACCATTTTTAAGGGTGCCATATCCTTTTGTGTTACCATGCGCGTTATCACCAAAGAAGACTTTTGGACCTTTCTTTTCTATGTAGTTGGTCAGCAGGGCTTTGGTTCCTGTCATGTGAGTTGAGCATCCACTATCTATGTACCAAGTTTCTCCTGCTAGACCTCCTCTTCTGTATAGGTCCCTCCTTTCCTGCAAGAAAAGTTAAGTCTTAGGTACCCATTTTGTTTTGGGTCCTTGGGTGTTAGTACTACCCTTGGGAACCCACATATACATTGGTCGTTTGAACAACCTTGAGCACTTGAGTTGTTTCCCTCGGGCATCACATAACCAAATCTTACCAGTCAGCACCTTGGACTGATCTGATTTGTCCTTAGTGTCAGCTAAGTAATAGTCAAATGGTTTCCCTTTATAGGAGTGTACATACATGATCTTTTGACTAGTTACATTCGGCCTAGGTGCATTAGCTGGTCGATGCACACGATTATATGGACCATACTCTTCTGTTCTCACAATATCATAAGAGATAGGGGGTGCAAAGAGAACAGATTTGTTTGAAGAAGACTTCTTCTTCTTGGCTGGAGCAGCATACAGCTGAGACTGTCACAGCCGAGATGGTCTAGGCTGTTTGCTGTTCCTCTGTACAGGCTTGGGGTTAGCTTGTCCTTTACCATTTTTGGTTTTGGGATAGTTAGCCTTAGTTCCTCTGTACAGGTTTTCGGTTCATTGTGTTTAGAACACTCACCCTTTTCATGTGTCTGAGTAGTGCACTTGTTAGGTGTACTACCCCCAGCTGGAGAGGATGTAGATGGGTTGAGTTCATAGCCAAAACCCATCTTATTGCCATTTGATCTATAATACTCAGAGATACTTTCAATAGTAGTAGAGGCTTTATTGAACTCTGATATCTTTTGATTTAGGCATTCCTTCTCCTTTTCTAAGAGCTTGTGTGCTCGGAAGAGGTCATCGAATTTGGATTGTAGTGAACGAAGTTCCTTAGTTTCTAAAGCTTGAGTTTGTAACATCCCCTCATACAACTGAGTTATTGTGGTATTTTCTTCCTTAAGAAGCTCCACTTCTCTGGTCAATCTTTCATTCATTGTGGCCAGCTCAGGGGTGTTATCAAACTTAACCTTTTTCAACTTAGCAATTTCTTTCCTTAGATCCTTATTCTCCTCTTCCACTTCTATAAAAGCTCTAGTGGCAATATCCAGATCACCTTTTACTTTTCTTAAAGATTGATAATAGGTGTCTTCTGATTCGCCTTCAGATGAGTTTATCTCATCTGATTGTGAAAAAATAGGTGAATGGACAGTAGTAGTATAGGAGTTTACCTCATTTTCACCTATGGCCATCATAGCTTGGTCATCTGAATCATCTGAGAAGATTTGGCAGTCTGGTGATGTAGGGAGTTCATCACTTTGATATTCAGATTCTTCAGTCACCATAGCTTTCTTGTCTGAAGTTCTTCTTGGCCTTCTTTCTTCTTTGTCATCCAAATCCAGCTCAGGACATTCATAGACATAGTGTCCTGGTTTGCGACAGTTGAAGCATGATCTAGGTTTCTGATTTGAGTTGCCTTTCCTTGGAGGAGTGGCATCTCTTCTTCTAGATCCTCGGCTGTCAGATGACTCCACATCCTTTCTAGGATGTCTTTCTGGTGTTCTTTCTCTGGAACCTCTGGAGGGTGAACTTGCTCTTCTATCTTTGTAGTTTCTATAGAATTTTCTATATTTGCTGTTGAGAGTGTTCATCCTTTCGAATCTCTTGATCATAAGAGCCATTTGTTCCTTCAGACTCATGTCTGATCCTTCACAGTCTTCTGTTTTCAGAGAGGCCTTGCCAGATGAGGTACTTGCAGCTTTTGTATTGGCTGCCTTGAAGGCTACAGTCTTGGAGGTAGATGGGGCTGCAGTTGACTCATCACTTCCTGAGTTTTCTTCTCTGTCAAGGTCATATTCATGAGCTTTTAGGTTCTGAAATAGAGTTTGAGTAGACCACTTCTTGATATCTTGAGTATCTTTGATGATGGTCTTCTTGAGTTTCCATCTCTTGGGTAAAGAGTCCAAGATCTTCAAGTTTTTCTCTCTATTTGTATACTTCTTGCCTAGAGATTCAATCTCATTTATGATCTTTGTACATCCATTGTCCAGCTGATCAATAGTTTCTCCTGGATGCATCTTGAGGTGTTCAAACTTCTTGACTGCTGTCGACAATTTGCTTTCCTTGATCAGCTCAGTTCCTTCACAGAGGAGTGCCAATGCCTCCCACATCTCTCTGGCTGACTCACAGTGGATGACCTTTGCAATGTACTCATTTGGAAGAGTTTGCATTATGTAATCTTGAGCAATGCTATCAAGGTTTGATTGCTTCATCTCTTCTGGTGTGAGATCCCTCATGGGCTTGGGAACCAGTTCTCCAACTGGGATTCTGGATCACCATTTGCAGTGTTGACTGTCATGATGGAGATTGGGCCTTCAGTGATTACTGACCACATCTTGTAGTGGACTGATGTGAGATTCTTCGTCATCCTGATCTTCCAGTAATCATAATCCTCAACTGAAAACTTAGGCAACTTACGCATGTTAGCACTTATGCTGTATGAGTTTTCAAAAACAAGTTTTCCAAAAAGATCTGTTCAAGAGGACTACAGAAAGACTCCCTCAAGTCTTCTGATAATCTAGAGACAGTAGTCCGTTAGAACCACTGCTCTGATACCACTTTTTGGTCCCTGAACGAGTAGTGAATGGGTTTAAAGTCTAGAGGGGAGGGGTGAATAGACTTTAAAACTTTTTCAAACAGAGTTGGGAACCTCTTCTGATTGCTATGTCAACTGGACTGCAAGTCTGCTGGTCCAGATGACTATAGTGATCTGACTGAGGAGGTTATATGCGGAATTATGGTGGCCCTGGTTTAGACTCGTTCTTGTAACTTGTTTTACTTAATGAAAATACTCAGCTGATGCTGGTTTGAAAGTTATGGCCTTGTTTTGAAGAGTGTTGAAATCACAGTATGCACTATATAATAATGAATGTAAAGGCAGAAATGTAAAGTGCAGAAAGTAAATAACATCGGATTTATAGTGGTTCAGATATACGTTCCTACGTCCACTCTCACGTCCTAACGTGATGTTTAATCCCTTTAATTTCCACAAATTACAAGGGTCTTGACCTTTATAGTCCCAAGGTTAGGACTTTGAGATCTGAGCCGTCCTAACAGCTACGGTCTCCACAAGTGATTGCAAGCACTTGCACTTTAAGGGGTTTCAAAAACTTTAACCTTTCGGTGAGGGTTTGGGGGTTTTGAGGTGTATCCAACTAATGGTTCAAGCTTATAATTTGCTTAACCACTATGCCTAAAACAATTGATATACAATATGAACAGGTTTCAGGTTCTTAAGGGTTGGATATAAATCACTTAAGAGCTATAGATAATCTAATGGTTTCTGGCTCTTTTGAGAATTCTTAGAACTGTATGGCTTTAGCTTTGATTGCTTGCTTGGCTTGTTGAATTCTCTCTTGTGACTTCTTTTTGTGATTTCTCATCCTCTTGTATTTATAATGGAGATTGGTTGCAACTAGCCGTTGGAGTTGACTAGCCGTTTGAGCAATCTTTCCATAATAGCTTGATTCCTTGATTCCAGCCGCTTGATTGCTTCAATCCTGGGATCATGTCAATCTTCTAAATAAGGTAGGTCTTCGTTTGAATTGCAAGATGACTTGGGAATCAGCCGAGTCCTGGAAGAGCACATAGTCTTCTGATCTGTACTTCTAGTCTTCTGACTACTCTTCTGGCCTTAGGTCTTCTGTCTTCTGATATCAGACGAGTAACACTCTTCTGATCTGGAAATTCTTTGTACTGCTTTTAGGCCATCTTCAATCTGGGACTCTATCAGATAGGTAGGTATACAAGCACCTTAACTTATCTGGTCTTCAAGGATCTTCTAGTCTTCATGTCTTCTACTCTTCTCATCTTGAGGATAGACATGTAAGTCAGGACTGTGCTGATCAACTGATATCAATACAGTTGATCACACAAGACTAGTCTAAGCTGTTCTATACAAGTCAGCTGATCCTATTACATTTATAAACTCTAAGTGTTTTGGCCATCAAAACTATTCTAACATCAAGTGGGGCTTAGGATGAATTTATATCCCAACAAAAAGTAATGAAAACTTCTATGAGATCTACTTTGAAACTTTGCAAAGACAATGTTGGTAAGGATGTTGATCCAACATTGTATAGGTCCATGATAAGAAGTTTACTTTATTTAACCTCTAATAGACCAGATATTAAGCATAAGTGTTTTTGTTTGTGCTAGGTACCAAGCTAATCCAAAGGATTCTCACCTGAATATTTTGAAAAGAATTATCAAGTTTGATGCAGGTACAAGTGAACTTGGGATATGGTACACTAAGGACACCAACAACACTTTGATTGGATACAGTGATGCGGATTGAGCATGAGATATAGATGACATAAAGAGTAAGAGTAGAGGATGTTTCTACATGGGAAACAATCTTGTGGTTAAGCAAGATGTTTCATGCCTATGAAATTGAAATTGATATCCTTACAATTTTCTGTGATAATACTTGTACATAAACATTTCTAAAAGTTCAGTACAACACTCACTCACTAAACACATTTGCATTAGAAATTATTTTATGAGAGATTTAGTGGAGAAGAACATAGTGAAGTTGGAATACGTACCTACTGAAAATCATAATGTTGATATATTTACTAAGGTCTTGACCTTGAGACATTCTCATCTTTGAGGAAATCTCTTGGTATGTGTAGTATCTGAATAATCCTAGATGGATGGTGTCACAAATGTCGTAGCATTTGGGACAACATCATAAGGTTGTATAGTTGTTACAGATTTAATTTATTTCCTATTTTCGTTGAATAATTCCTTTGTAAAATATTCTTGAATCTAAAATTTGTTGTGCAAAAATAAACATGTCTTACACCTCTCAAATGCATAATAAATAAGAATGTTATTAGCATACTAAAAGATGTACCAAATCACTGAGTAACTATGGAGCACGGAGTTCGCTACTACGATGCCTTCTTTTCAAAAGGTGGTATTTGGTAAAAACATCAAGAGGTTTGTAATCCATTAAGTAAGTATGGGGCACGGAGTTCGCTACTACGATGTACTCTACAGGAACAATGGATCAATACAAATTAGATGCTATAACACAAAAAGAAAAAATATGGTGCAACACAAATGAAGTAAATTCATGTAAAAACCGTGTTGAGGTGTTTGTAACAGTTTTGAGCACAACATTAAATGATTTGATTATATTTTTATAAGTAGTAATTATTTGATTATTTGTCGAAATTTATTCTATTTATTCTGATTATACTAATCCACGTCTTTGGTTTATTTCATATTATACACATTTAAATACTAAATATTCTAGAATGTTCTTAATTTAATTAATTATTTAATTATGATTTTATCCACTACTTACCCATGATCTATTTTTGTGGCTAAGTTTATGGAGTATTATCGAATTTCTTCTAGAATCTTCCTTAGTTAGTTCTTATTCTTTTTAAACGTATTACTTCCAACTATGCATTCTCTCCTATAGTCTTCTCATAACATGATATACTAAGCATTGCATTTTCTCGAGTGATTTGAGTATTGCATTTTAAGATTTGCTAAAGCCTTGTGTGTCTCGGTTATTGTGATTATCTTTTCGATTTCTTGGTGCTCTAATGACAGGAAATTACCTCACCACACTCAAACTCCCACGAAACCGTCATCTCCATCTCTCTCAACCTTAATAGTTTCGCTTGCATGGCCATTTCACACCAAAACGCACCAACTGCTACCAGAAAAGCTGAAACACTTACCCAAACAACTCCAGTTACGCCCATTCCTACAACTGCTCACATTCAACTCGATTCGGCCCTTAACGAGCTGAACCAAGCTGTTGAGAATATGTCTCAATCGAATGTGAATTTTGAGAATCTATTTCTACTGATTGGAAATATGTCCATTGACATTTCTCACTACTGAAAACCGAAAAACTCACCACTACACTTGATTCATTCACCTCATAAAAGCCCCAATTTCCAAGTCTTAATACTGAAACAGAGGCAATTGCCTCGAGTGCTTCCTCTCTGGGGGAGATTGAAAGGAAATTGATGATTTTCCTGTTGCTGAGCAGAATGAGTAAGAAAATGCTGAGACATCCGATTCTGAGGACGCTCAAATGAAGGAGGCCGACGCGAATGCTAACTCAGGTTAAACTAATTTTCTCTTTTTAATACTGATGAATCTGAATAGATTGCATTTAGGAAGATTGTTGAGAAAGAAAAGAGAAAAGATGAGCCCATGTTCAACGAAGGAGATTCGACTATGTGTTCACTAGAGTTGATTACTCTAACTCACTGAGGAAAGAAATGAAGTAGTGTTGCTGATAAACCGATTCAAGTTGTTTCTTAATCGGAGGTAGAACAGGTTGTTACTGAGAAACAAGTCAAAAGAAAGTATGATCCAAAGGGAAAGAAGGTTGCTGCTGAACGAGACTTGCCCAAAGGAATTGAAAATTCTAATTCAGAAGATAATCCCATTGTGTATGAGATTAAGAAGACTCTGAGGAAGAATGCTGCATCAAATGCTGAAGCAAGTGCTGCAACACTAGACCCTGATGACAGTAGGAGGGATGATTCTGAGAAGAGAAGTAGTATGGATTCTGAATCAGCTGAGGAATTAAATTCTAAAGGAGGTAATTCTGATACTGATAATAATTCTTAGATTGATAGGTTAGTTGCTAAAATCACTAAGCTATCTTGACGAAAGTTGTTAAAGGAAAAGAGAATTAACATTGCTGATTTTCCTGATAATGATTCTGAAACTGATAGGTTAGTTGCTAGCTAAAATCACTAAACTATCTAGATGAAAATTGTTAAAGGAAAAGGGAATTAACACTGCTGATTTTGAGAGTAAAGGATTGATACAATTTTTTGGTTGAAAAGAAATTGTTGAAAACTGTAACTTTGAGTGATACTTTTATGTTTTATTGGGTATATGTATTTTGTGCTTGACTTAGGAAGAGTACGGGTAGACGTAGCTCTAAATGATATGGGAATGTACAATTTAAGGGGAGATTAGTTTCACTTACTTCGGAATTGATTAATGATCTCTTAGAGATAGAGCTTGTGATTGATGAAGATGAACATGATTTGAACTTGGTTGCTACTTCTATAACTGGGGGTAGATTAACTAGGTGACATATATTTTTGCTTGCTAAAGATCACACATCTCTATACTCTGTACTCCATAAATTGATTGTCTACAATTGGATACCCTATACATATTCCACTAAGGTGACTAAGGATCAAGCTATATTGTTGTATAAAACTTTTGTGTTGAAAAATTTCAATCTGGATTTAACTATTTTCACCACATGCAGCTTATAGTGATATTTATTATTAAGGGATTTTACCTTACCCTGTGCTGATATGTTCATACCTCAAGAGCCATGAATTTTAAAAACCTAAGGAAACTGAGATTATTTGAGGCAAGGTACCCTTGATGACTATCTCACCTACTCTGTTACTTGGTGAAAGGACTGTTGATTTGCTTTGTTACAAAATTCAGATGGTTCTGATCACAGAGATGCTCTTATTCCAGTTCAACCAGCTCCAGCAAGACCTGAACAGAGAAATGTTGCACCAAATGTGAAGCACATTGGTGGTCACATTGGTCAAAATATTTCTGTTTCTAGATCTTTTATTTTACTTCAACTAAAATGTTTACAGGACTCTATTGATGGCCTTCAGTTCCTTAAAGTCCAGTGGTTAGAGACGCTTTCTACTACCACAGGGGGAGAAACACCATCACCCTTCTGGTGTTCGAAGTGAAGAGCTCCATGAAGATGTACCAGAAGCTGATTGTGTACCTGATGCTATTCATGAAGAGACTGCTGAACAAGATGTTGTAGTTCACTTAGTTCACTTTGCTACAACGTGCACTTTTGTTGAAGAAGATGAGGATCAATTTGCTAATGCTGATGAACATATGGATGTTCCTTATGACATCTAAACAGGTTATGGTAACAACTGAACAGGTTGATACAAGACAGGGGGAGGGCTGAACATTATAAGTGACTATGTGCAGGAACAAGATGCTGCAGCTGTTGTTACAGCAATATATGTCACATGTTTAGTTTCTTAAGTATTTGTGCCTTTTATACTTCCCTTTATCTTATGCATTGTTGTTACTGTGTTTAAGTTGATTTACAGATTTTGTTTTTACTTTCTAGTTGATAGGTTGTCTTTTATTCAACTTACTTAATTTGTTTGCATTTATGATGATAGATTACTGCTTCTATGCTTAAATTGTTTTCTTATTTATCATTATTTGCTTACTGCATGTTGTATATGTTAGTTGTTTATTGTATTTGTTTTTTCCTAACTTTGCTCTATTTTCAGTTTGCTTAAACTGTTTGCCTTAAGAATTATTCTTATGTGTTTACTGCATCCAGTTTGCTTAAATTGTTTGCCTTAAAGAATTATCCTTTTTGGCTTACTGCTTGCTGATTTTAGGTCTTTGTTAGTTGTTGTTTGTTTTGTCTTTCTAACTTGCCTTATTATTCAATTGGCTTAAATTTGTTTGCTCTGATGAAAATATAATTTAGAAGTACACTTCTCTTTAATTCTCATATGCTTACTGCCTATTGATAATATAAGTCTAGTTTTGTTTGTCTTTAGGTCTGTTTAGATTGTTAGTATTTCTTTTGTATTTCATTTTTGTTTTTGCTCTGATTTTTGTTTGTTTGAGTCTTACTTAAATCTTAAGTTATTTCTTCCAATCCTAACTTATGATTTTAGTAAATTACTTATGTTGTGAATAAGTGTACTGTTTATACTTATTCTATTTTGGATAAAATTATCTTGATCTTATGGCACGGATCATTGTAAGATTATCCTTGATCTTCATTTGATTTGATCCAACGGTTACAACAGGTGTTGACTTGACTAGTATTTAGCAATGATGTTAACCTCAACTAAATACATAAAACTGAGTATGTATAGAAATATATGTGCATCAGGTGTGTTGTAGTCGAAAGGTCAAATTGGGGGAGATTGTAGATGTTGTTAATTCTTAAATGTATCAACATTCTCAACAACATCTTAATTTGACCTTCCTTGATTTTTTCTAAGTCTTTTCTGAAATGTTACATTAAATGTTGAGCTAAATGTCACACCATATATTTCTGGCAGAGTCTAGAAGCTTCTACAAGGATCTGGAACCTGGAAGATTCCAGAACCTATGAGAACGTGCTAGAAGAGCTAGAAGAGGCTGGAAGCATCTTAGAATGACCTGGAACGTGCAAGAAGGATCTAGAAAGTTCATGGAAGTTGAAGTCCTAAAAAATAGGATCTTACATCCTAAAAAATAGGATCTTATATGGAAGCCTCTAGAATCAGCACCCCACTTCTATAAATACCGATTGAAGGCTCCATAATTCAGTGTGTGCTACTCGATCAATCTCCTAGACCGAGCGTTCATCTCTGTTAGGAGTTGTGGCCAGTAGTTATATCTTTTAGTTCATACGAAGTATCCCACCCGTATGGCTGTGTGTCTTCTTATCTATTGAGAGTGTAATCATAGATAGACTAGGCATTTCGACAGTGTATACTTTATACACTTAGTTCGTTTTTAGAACAAGGCACCTGCCTCGTTTGTAGTTTCAGTTGTGAAGGTTATTGCTGTAACATTTCACACAACATTTGTACTTGAAGATAAGTATTGAATTTCGCCGTAAGGCTCGCATAGATTTTTATTTATAAAATCTATGTGAAAAATTATTTCCATTATGTCACGTTTGTTTTTAGTGTTTCAAGTCTTCCGCTGTGTATCTTAATTTCTGATATTCTGTTAGAGTCAGTGTTGTACAATTTGTCACAACATTTAGTACAACATTATTCTACTTAAACTTAAACACTTCATACACACCACACTTTCAATTCTTTTATGGTATCAGAGCTTAGGCTCGTCCACGTTCTGATTTCAAATTCCGCAAAAAATAACTCCACTAATGTACTTATTATGTTGATCAAATCTCGTTAAAAAAGCAACTCCAACTATATTGAATTATTTACGCGATGTGCCTCCTTTTCAGAATGTAGCTAGAAAATTAATATAAATTAATTAATTTGACACCTAGCGCGCCTCTCCATAAGTATAAAGTTTTAGACGAGTAAAAAATTACTATTTCACAATTCAATCATTAATAGTTAGTGAGTACGAGGTGTGTTGGTACAGAACCAAGTCAAAGCCCAAGGCCCCAAAGGTTGTTTAAGTTAATGAGAAAATTATTGGAAACTCTTGTGGGCCGGGCCTGTGGCAGATTTAATATTGTCAGGAGAATGTGCTGAAGGTACCGCCGCTCCCAGTCAACTGTTAGAGGCAAACACGTTGACATAAGTAAACTATTCTTGTTGCGCTGTTAGAACATGTTCTTTGGCCAATTCTACGTGCATGGTTAATAATAATAATATCCCAATTGTATGTTAATTAGCCATATTGTTGTGTTGTGGAATTTTGTGTGCACAAATATTACTAATACTGTTTAAAATTAATAATAATAAACAGGTTTTTATCCAACTTTGAAAATAAGTCCGTAATTTATTTACGAACATAGTTCAAAAAAATTGCTCAATGTATTTATGCAAGGTATAAATTTGAGTAGTTATCGAATCCAAAAGAAGGCGCGCTAGTGCAATGAAAACCTAGAAATACGCATTGTCAAATCTTTTTTTTTTTTTTTTTTTTTGTGTGTATTTTGGTTTTAAACTAAAGCTAGCTAAGCAACCAATCTAAAGATAATGTTCTAAATCAAACTCAATAAACAGGTTACAAGAATATTCACTACTAAACCAATAAAACAAGGAAATTAATTAATTGAGAGCAAATTATATATATACAAGTAAAAACTACTATCTAGCTAACTTCTTAGAAGTGAAACGATCGAGTGATATTGTGATCCTCGTAGTCAAAATAAGATCACATGAATTGATTCACGGACTGTTTCTTGTATCTACAATCTAAGTGTCCTTCTAGATGTGTTAATGTGATGCGTATTATCAGTGACGGACCCAGAAATTTTCAGTAGGAGGCCCGATTAACATTATTATAAAAAAAAATATATGTACTCATTATTTTCATCAAAATTTCACATTATAAAATTGTCAATACGTCACATTTCATTAAATTAAATTGATCGGATAAGTTGACTTTTGCTATGTTTTGGTACAAGTTAATACACCCTCCGTCCCATGATAACTTGCACATTTTAACCGATTCACTTTAAAAAACAATTGAATTTAGTGGTGTAGAGTCAAATAAGAAAGCGTATATTGAGTGATTTGATAAGTTGTAAGGAGGATTTAGTAGGATGTAAAATAGATTTAGTGAAATTTAGAATAAAATGTAGACCCAAAATGAGTGACGATTTTAAAATAAAATAATGTTCGGATATATATTAATTTTATGGATTATTTTTATATCAGAAGTGTGCAAATAATTATAAAACATTGTATTAATTTTAATATGTGTGAAATTACCAAAATACCCCTAATAAATTTACAAAATTAGTGGGGGGCCCACGGGCCCCCTGAGCATTATGTAGGACCGTTACTGCGTATTATACATAACACATAATCCCCAATTTTTGTATTCTATCATCTTACGAGTGGAGAAGTTAATCTCTTTTTATAGTATTCTTTGAGTTTTGACAGAAAGAAAAATCTCGTTGGATTTTCTTATATGTTGGAAGTTATCCCAACTTCTCTTAACCTTAGTTAAGGTACCTATACTCAAGACTAGCTAAAAGCAGGATCGAGTAATAAGCTATAGAGGACAATTGCTTCCCTTTGGGTAATGTAGCCTAGTACTCAGGTGTTCCCGCGAAGAGATATTTAGTAGGAGTATCAGTGAAGAATTTTCTCAATTCTGATGTGGCATTGGAGTTTATGGAAACTCACGAGAGAATCTTCAAACCAAAGGAATGATTGGAAAATGAGACTGTGATTTGATTAGCATTTAAGTTTCTAATTTTTTGTTCTTTATTTCTGCACTATAAGCCCACGATAGTGTTGAACCATAGATTAGGGTTTTTGAAAATTGCTTACTATTAATAGTTGGTGTTTTGCATTGTGTTGAATTTGAATTATTGAATAAAATTTGAGATCGTCACATAGTATACGTAGTATCAAGGTGTTCATCTATTTTCTATTTAACCTTCCACTATATCAGTTGGTATCACGATATAGGTACGATGCCTTCCCGCCGCCAATGCACAGCGAGACGTTGTGGCTGACCATCATTCGCGAAACTTTGCCAGACCGTTGCCAATAACGTTCCGGTGGGCCAAAACGACCATCATTCGCCCGGAACCTAGCTTGATGCTTTACTCCTGCGCCGCTAGGCTGCTTGGGCCGCTCGCCGCTGCATCCCGCATCAAATTCAGATGATGAGGAAACCGTGTTGGACATGAATCCCTTTGCCCACTCGCTCGTGAGCCCATGGCTCGCGGAGACGATGATCGACGTTGGGAAACAAGTTTCAAACTGGAGATCCCTGAATTCACCGGTGGTCTCGACTCGTGAGACTTCTTGGATTGGATCACCACGGTGGAGGACATCTTGGATTTTAAAGTTGTTCCTGATAATCGCCGTGTTGCTTTGGTGGCGACATGGTTTCTTCAACGGGCGTCTTCTTGGTGGCAACAAATCAAACAATCGCGTGTGCGCGAGGGCAAGCCACGTATTGTTTCGTGGGGGAAATTTCGCAAACACATGAAACACGAGTTTCTGCCCCATAACTATGCGAGCACACTATATCAATGCCTGCACTCCCTTCATCAGGGCACGAGATCTGTAGATGCCTACACTGAAGAATTTTATCAGTTTCTCTCTCAGATCGATGTTCGTGACTCGCATGCCCAATTGGTATTGCACTATTTGGGTGGATTGAAACCTGCCATCCAAGAGACCCTCACATTGCTCGCCCCTCTGTCTATCTCGGAAGCTCGTTAGCGAGCCCTCTTGCTGGAACAACAGACCTTGCGACGCCCTAGCAATTCAGGGGGCTTTACTGCTCGCCTCCAACATGCAGTATAAAGCGAATGCGGACAAGTCTCGGCGTAACCTCGAATTTGAGCTTGGGGACTTCGTCTGGGCAGTGCTCACTCGGGATAGGATCCCCGCCAACGAATATCACAAGCTCGCCGCCAAGAAGATAGGCCCTTTGGAAATACTCACCAAAATTAACCCTAATTCATATTGGTTGAAACTGCCTTCCCACCTACGCACTTCTGAAGTTTTTATTGTAAAACATTTGATCCCATATTCCGACGACAATGATGATGTTGAGGCCGAGGACTCCACTACATCCGGTTCGAGGGCGAACCTTTTCTCAACTGGGTGAATGATGTGGCATTGGAGTTTATGGAAACTCACGAGAGAATCTTCAAACTAAAGGAATGATTGAAAATTGAGACCGTGATTTGATTAGAATTTAAGTTTCAAATTTTTTGTTCTTTATTTCTGCACTATAAGCCCACGATAGTGTTGGACCATAGCTTATGATTTTTTAGAATTGCTTACTATTAATAGTTGGTGTTTTGCATTGTACAGGGATTGTTGAATTTGAATTATGGAATAAAATTTGAGATCGTCATCTAGTATACGTAGTATCAAGGTGTTTATATTTTTTCTGTTTAACCTTCCGCTAAGTCAAATTCTCAACTAGGTACTCCAAATTAATTACTAGCATTTAATCGTACTCACACAACACTCGTTTATTGCAAGTAATTAGATTTCACACCAAGTTGATTAATAGAAGAGATTTCAACAAAGCACAAATAAAAATTTTATTCTATAGCATTGCTCTTCGCATTTAATGCGTTTGTCCTATGCAGTGGCAATTTAGGTAAATAAAAACGGGGATAAAACCGACGCAAAAAGGGGTGCAACACGAGGACTTCCTAGGGGGTAAAAATTTAATTTATTTAAAATGCGTTTGTCCTATGCAATCACACTATATCGCCATACTAAAAATTAAATTAATAAATAAAAAATCATGTATATATCATTTTAATTTAAAATAAATAAAAATATTTATTTTTAAAATGACACATATATTCAGAATTGTCAAATAGGTTGGACTGGGCTAGGTCGGGCCTGCTATCCCGGTCCATGACCCGTTAGGGATGTATGTTTCTCTAGGAATGGGCCGGACTTTCTCTCGGGCCTCGAGATCCACGTCCGAGCCCGTCTTGGGAAAAAACTTTTGGGTTATATATATATTTTTAAATATACTATAAGGCCCGACATTTTATTAATTTTATATTTTTTTCACAAAAATTAAATATTTTAACTAATGGCGAAGTGCAATCGCACATGCCAATATTGTTGGGATATGGTTTATATTAATAAAAGAAAAATTGATTTTGATTAGATACCAAAACTCTAGAAAAACCCCAAGTACGATGAATTGTCAAAATAGATTTTAAGGATTAGAAAAGCTCATTCATGTTAGAGAGCTTTATTTTACTTAGGATAGATTTTTTAAAAATCTATGACAAGTGACCTGAAATGCAAAGAGCAATGAAGTCAAGTCTCATGAAGACAAGGAGATTGTTGGTCCCAAGTTGAGTTAAGATTGAGTAAGCTAGAAAAGGTCTAGAGGGGAGGGGTGAATAGACTTTTTAAAATCTTTCAAAATATCAGAGTTATATGCGGAATAGTGTTCTGAATAATACTGTTCTTACTAGGTCAGATCAGTACTTCCAGTTTCAGTTTTATACTCAACTTTGATTTAGATCTTGAATATGTATGTTAAACAAATATCAACAGTAAGTAAATCAACACACAAAGATTTATAGTGGTTCGACAAATGTCTACATCCACTCTCACAACTCCAGTCGTGATATTTTATTAAACTCTTTCTTCTTGAGTTTCTTGTGGCTTAAAGTCCCAAGATTAAGACTTTGATCTTTTCGATTATACCACCAGGTATATCTTCGATCTACTAGTAATTTCACAAGTAACTAGCAAACTTGTTTTACAACAAATCACAAACTAAAAATAGTAAAGTAAAACTTCTCTAGAATGTAGCCTTTGATTCTTCAATTCATTACGTTGGCTTCTTCTTGATTTGATCTCCTTAAACTTTGTGAGTTCTTGCTTCATAGACTTTTAATTTCTCTTAGATCAGTAGTAATAGATTCAGTAGTCTTCACAAGTAGCAGATCATACGGTACTTATAGACTTTAGTATGACAATTAGAAGTTTGTGAAACTTACTCTCAACTAACTCTAAAACTGTTTCTTGTAACTTATTTTTTATAACAAACTTAACTTCTTATCTCCAAGTCAGCATATCTTCAACTCTATCTTCAGTTACGCCTTAAATAAGTTTTCCTAACTTATTCTTCAATCATACCAACTCAGCACAGTAAACTACTCTTCTTAGTTTTACTGTTCTTAGTTAGTACTTAGTCAGCACAGTTCTCAACTTTTGTTCTGCGCTTCTTCAGAATACTTCTCTTATAATTCTGAACTTCATCTTTACTCCTCTTGATAGTCTTCTTACTTTGGAGTAGTCTTCTGAGTCTTCTTTAATCTTCTGATCTTGTTCTATTTCTAGTGTTCTGAACTTTTTACAATGCTGAATACAATAATACAAACTTACAAACATAAAACCTATCTATACATCAACTGAACTACATACAGAAGAGTATATCTAAGTCCTATACTATAAGCTGTCTATACAATACATTATCAGCTTAGCTCCTAACAGTTCATATATCAGATCAGTAAAACTCATAAAGATCAATAAACTCAGTTTTTATGACTTCTTAAGATGACTTAGTTAGAATGACTTTCAACCACATATATCATTAACTTCAAGTTGCTTTTGGCCATCAAAACTCATAATCATCAACTAGAACATTGTTTCAAGGATTCATATCCCAACAATTTCCCCCTTTTTTATGAAGCCAAACCTACTTAAATGTTAATAAATCAGTAGTTAAGTATGTAGTCAATCATAACAGTTCGTCAAGTCAAAATCCAAATTCATATTCATAATCAGATGGATGTGACCACAACTTTCTTACATGGATCTCTAGATGAGAGGATCTATATGAAGTTACTAGAAGGGTTGGACATATAAGAAAGGGAAGACAAGGTGTGTCTACTGAAGAAGTCCCTCTATGGCCTGAAATAAAGCCTCAGACAATGGTATTTAAGATTTGATGAGTAGATTTGCTCAGCTGATTTTACAAGGAGCTTGTATGACAAATGTGTCTATTTCAGACGGGTTGGGTCTGCTGTTACCTATCTTCTGTTGTATGTTGATGACATGTTAATAGCTGGAGAGTCTATTAACAGTGTTAATCAAGTTAAGGATCCTCAAACGGGAGTTTGAGATGAAAGATATTGGTGAAGCCAAAGTGATTCTTGAGATGGAAATCAATAGAGTTGATGGAGCAATTCAGCTTAGTCGGCCAACTTATCTTTAGAAGGTGTTAGAGAGGTTCAGAATGCATCAAGCAAAGACTGTCTCTCCTCCTATTGGCCAACATCATCGATTTTCCAATCAGATGAGTCCCAGGAACAGCCAAGAGAGGGCTCAGATGAGTAAGATACCTTATGCCAGTGTTGTAGGGAGCTTAACGTCTGCTATGGTGTGCTGTAGACCAGACTTGACTCATACTATGAGTGTGATCAACAGATATATGAGTGACCCAAACTTAAGTCATTGGGAGACTGTTAAATGTGTTATGAGATATGTTCTGGGATCAGCTGACAAAGTTTTGAAGTTTCAAAAGATGCCAAGTAAGTGGGATGCACTTGTGGGATACGTGGATGCAGATTACGCAGCCAATGTTGACACTCGAAAGTCCTTAACAGGATATGTGTTCACTCTGTTTGGTACGGCTGTGTCTTAGAGGTCTATTCATCAATCTGTAGTTCCATTATCTACTACTGAAGCAGAATATGTGGCCTTGACTGAAGCAGTTAAGGAAAGCATCTGGTTGAAGGGAATTCTGAAGGAATTTGGTTTATCTCAAAACAGTGTGACTGTCTTCTATGATAATCAAAGCGCAATTCATCTTGCAAAACATCAGGGGTATCATGAGAGAACTAAGCACATTAATGTGACGCTGTACTTTGTAAGAGACAATGTGGAGAAGGGTACAGTCTTGGTGGTTAAGATAGCTACTGAGGAGAACTCTGCTGATGCATTCACTAAGGCATTACGAAAAGAGAAGTTTGATTTATGTCTTAGGTTGGTTGGTTTGCATTAATGTCCTCTGAGGAGAAGGCTGCTGGTCTTGTGGCAGAAGAACAATGGTGGAGTTTGTCCTTTAAGAAGGATAGTTTGGAGTTGTTTAGTTCAAGATGGAAGTTTTGAGCTAAAGGTGGATAATTGTGAGGTTTATCTCATAATCTTAAATCAGAAGAGTTTCTAGTCTGACCTAGACCAGATCGGATAAGTGGAGGTTCCAATCAGATGAGAATGTGATGCTTAGAGTCAAATCAGATGAGGTGTTCAGGAGAGTTCACATCAAATGAGATGATGTCTAGTAGCAGGGGAGTCTTTTGGCTAAGTGTTGGGATATTAGAAAAGTAATCAGAAGTGGGAGGTCTTCTAATAGGTTTTATGATTGTGTCATCTGTTTGCAAGAAACAAGTGAAGGGCATTGCAGTCAATTCAGATTGGGCAATGCATAAAGCGTGAGTTTGTTAGGAGGTTGTAACAGAATTCAGCCTGGCAATGATCACGCAATCAGCACACGTTGCAATCATCATTGGCTTCTATAAATACCCCATAGCTTGTAAATTGTAAAGTTTAACGCTTACGAGCATTCGTTCTTGAGTTGAGAGTTCGCGAGTGAAGTGAGGAGAAATCTATTTCCGAGTGTTGAGTGTTATAAACATCTCTTTTATCAATCAAGATTGAAGTCGTGTGTCCAGTGGATGTAGATCACATTGATCGAACCACTTAAATCTTTGTGTGCTCTATTTTCTGTTCTCGTTCTTTATATTTGTGAATTGCCTTCTTTGTTGGATTATTATTGTGGTGTTATTATTCATTTGGGTTGGAGACGTCTAATCGAGTGGATAATTAGGGACAACTTTAAGTATTTACTTGTTTATTTGCTTACTAGTTGATTGTTACTTGTTCATTCTTATTGCTAAGTATTTATTAGAACTGTTAAGTATTCTTACACGAAGATGTCAAGTTGATTTTTCAGATTTTATATAAATATTTTAATTGCTCATATGCTGATGTATATATAGAAAGATGATGTAAAACATTTTAGTATAGGTAGATTAATTACACATCATCAAATGTGGCCGGAAAATTGAAAGCCCCTCCAATTTGAAATGGGTCGCGTGCGCTTCACGGGCATTTTCCGGCCAAAATTCAAAATTTTCCACACAAAATAGGTCTAAAATTGTAGAACTATGTTGGTCATGAAAGGAGTATATAACAAGTGTATGGGGGGGGGGGGAATACACTTGTATGCAAATTCTTTTCTAACTTGATCAAACCAGAGCTCAGCAAGGTTGTCTTGGACAACTCTGCTGAAGATGATTAACTCTTCTAAGATAATCAATCTACTAAGTACTATTGAGTACTTAGTTGAATAACTATCTAGGGGAGTTATATGTGCGGAATAGTGGTTGGCCCTATTAGTTTAGACTCCTTTAGTTTCTGAAATCACTTAGTCAATTCAATACAGTCCTGTTTCAGGGAACTTGTCCAAATCAGTTTTGCACAGTCTTTGAATGTTTATCCTTTGAAAGATCAGTTTTTTTGTGTGCAGTGTTGAATGTATGAAAGTACTTTGAAAGTAAATCAACACAAGAGTTTATAGTGGTTTAGAGACTCAAGCTCCTACATCCACTTTCCCTTATTGAACAGGATAATTCCTTCACTCTTGGAATTAACTTGTTTTATAGTGCCAAGGTGCACTTGATCAATAACACCACTCCTTGGTGAATTGATCCCTAGGATGTCTAGAGTCCTAGTACCCTCTTCTCAACTCAGAACTGAACTGTTCTTCTCTCAACAGTCAGCTCCTACCACTTCTACTACTACAACCTTCTCACTTTCACTCTTGAAAGATATGAGTATTGAAGTAAGGTTCCAACTAATGGGATATCCTTTACAATGAAGATCAGTGTATAAGGATAGGATATCTCTCTAAGCTTGTGTATGGATATACAATGTAGTTCAGCTTAGAAGAAGTGTATGAAGACTAAGATAGTCTTTTGAAAGCTTTGAAAGCACTCTAGCTTGTAAGAACTTTAGGTTAGTTGGATTGTGTTGAGGTGCTTTCAAATGGTCTTCACACTTCTGTATTTATATACAAATGAAGGATTTGCCCGTTGGAGAGGCAGCCTCAAATGTCCATAAATGTCTTCTTTCAGTTCTTCAACTTAGAAGACAGAATCTTGATAGTGACATGTCCTCATTTGGGAAATAAACGGTTGTTAAGACTTTATCTTCATTCTGCAGCACTCTACCCAATGTCTGACTTTCAGATTCTCTTGTTAGGACTTGGACATGGCTTCTGAAGGTTGTTCCATTGATAGGACAACATTCCTCATCATCTGATCATTCAGAAGAGTTGAGACAGAAATACAATGAGACTAGACAAAAGTCTAAGGGTGATAAAAGGTGTTGGTCCCTGAACGAGTAGTGAATGGGTTTAACGTCTAGAGGGGAGGGGTGAATAGACTTTAAAACTTTTTCAAACAGAGTTGGGAACCTCTTCTGATTGCTATGTCAACTGAACTGCAAGTCTGCTGGTCCAAATGACTATAGTGATCTGACTGAGGAGGTTATATGCGGAATTATGGTGGCCCAAGTATAACTCAATAGTACACTGTATTTATGTATATAAATAAAGTATTTTATGAAGAATAGTTTATTATTATACATAGTATACATTGCTGGGAATAAAGAGATCAAATAACTTTGTTCAAGTCTGCTATATATATATATATGATATGATATGTAATGCAGATTTTAGAGTATTTCATCAAGGATTCTTAAGGTATCATTGATTCCCCATTGATTAGATGACTCTAAGTTTTCCCTCAGCTTTATTTGTCTTCATTGGGAAAGAACTTACCTGAAGATGAGGGTGTCTATTCACCTCATCTGATCCTCCTAGTCTGCTGCACTTGGGTCAGCTGAGGTTTTCAGCTGATCTTTCCTTCTTCATGTGCTTGGGTCCAGGAGTCCTAAGCTGTAACATAGGATTTTGAACCTTTCTTCAGCTAGGGGCTTAGTCAAGATGTCTGCTCTTTGGATATCTGTGTGAATTTTCTCCATCTTGATGTCCTTCTTTTCAAGGTGGTCTCTTATGAAGTGGTGTCGAATGTCGACATGCTTGCACCTTGTGTGGAGGACTGGATTTTGAGTGATGGCAATGGCACTGCTGCTATCACAATAAATAGGGACTTCTCTTCTTTCAACCTTGCTGCCTCAGCAAGAGCGTCCTTCCTTAAATAATATTTGGAGATGTGGAAGGTCTTGTGAGGTCCCATCTTGTACTTTCTTGGGAGTACTTCTGGAAGGATGATACTCAGCTTGTTGAAAAAGCTGACAGTTGAGGTTACCTTCCATTCTCTTGATTGAAGGTCCAAAGTCACCTTCTTGGCTTCAAGAGCAATTCTGTCCAAGAAAAGCCCTTGCCAGTCTCCATCAATCTGATCCCAGATTGCAGCCATAACTCTAACCTTCAAGGTGGTAACAGCATCATGGCTGAAAGTGTTACCTAGCAGCATCTTGCCTGCTATATCCATCAGGGTTTGAAACTTAGGTTCTAATTGGGATTTCTTGAGTCCAGAGGCATCAGCAGCCTTGATTCTCCCATCAGTGAACATCTCCATGTATTCTTTCTCCTTATTCATGATGTAGGTGGAGATATTGATCTTCCCCCTTGACAAACCAAATAGTTCCTGAAGGATTTCCCTTGTTACCTTGACCTTGTGTCCACCCATGACACTTTCAACATTCGATCCCTTCATCACAGCGTTCGCATAGAAAGCCAGCACATCTTGTTCATAAACGTTGGTGGGTGCTCCTTCCAGAAAATCTCGAAGGTTGAGGTTGATGCAACGGAGAAGGATTTCCTTGTTTGCAGCTGTGTGTTTGCCTTTGAAAAACAGAGCATTCTCTGTGAACATCTTCCCTTCCTTGGACCACTTTGCAGCATCCAAGGTGCCAGTGCTCTTGGTCTTCTCGTCGTAAATTTCAATGATTGCCATAGTAGAGTTTAAGTGTTTAGGTTTTGAGAGCTTGAAAGAAATTTGCAGAACGAGAGAGTATTGAGAGCAATAGGGTATTGTGAGCGAAAGGGTTTGGAAGAGTTTTAAGGGTGTGTATATATACTCCAACAAATCTTGATCTAACGGTCAGATTTGGGTTAATTGTGGAGTAGAGCCCAAGATTTTCCTTCTTTGATTTTGGGCCTTCCTTTAAATTTGCCGGCTGAATTTGCCATGTGGCAACAGTTGATTTGCTGGCAATTTGGTAATTGAGTATTAATGACATCATTACAAAAAATAGCCGCTGTGACTAATTTTGTGGCAAAAATTGATCATCAAGGCCGTTTTTTATAAGTGAATTGCATTCCTTATATAGGCTAATTTGTTTAATTACATTCAGGAATAAATCTAGAATGAATTACATGATCAAAGATAGTCATTAAACTCAAAAATCAAGTGATCTGATCAGCAGAGTGAAGTCTTCTGATTTCCTGAAAAGGTCTGCTGATTTCTCTTGGAAGTCTTCTGGTCAGCTGAGTTGGTCTTCTGATCAGCTGAGTGGAGGATTGAGATTTGCTGAGTAAATCTTCTGTGCTTTGAAGGTCCAACTTGGCTTGATGGATCCTTCATTGTTGCTGTGATGATCCAACCTGGATGATGGATCTTCCAGCTTTATTGTGAGTGGTGATCCAACCTGGTTTGATGGATCTTCCAGCTCTATCTCTGAATCAAGTAGGACCATCAAATCAATATGTATATCAGCCTGGATGGTATCCCACTGGTTCAGGTTGCCCTTACCATCTGATGTTCCTCATCATCAGATGGGTTGTAGCATCAAATGTGTCCTAATTGAATCTCTTCGCTACTCTTGAAAGAGAAGGAAGATTGGAAGAGGCTTCAATGGAGTCGAAGAGAGGGCCATGGATTCAGCCTTCATGTTCTGTTTAGACACAATAGCTTTTGATAACAAGCTCTCCATGTAGAACTTCCCCCTGGAGAAGAAGCTCTGCTTGTTTGCTACTCTGTCCTCTGCATCTCTCTTTCCTCTAGTTTTCAATAAGGACTTCTCTCTTTCCTCTAGTTTTCAATAAGGACTTCTCTCTTTCCTCTAGTTTTCATAGACATACTTATGTTGGTTAAACCAAGTATGCTGATCTGCATCATCTTCATCTTCTGGACAAATCTTCATCTCCTTCACCCAAGACTTTGGTTGAAGAATGATCTCCATTCCATCTTTTCTTTCAATCTTCTCCATACCTGAAACAAAAATTGTAGTTGGTGATTTGTGTTCTTAGGTGTTCTCATAACTTCCTCCTTTTATAGGGGTAGAAATGAGGTAGTGGAGTGAAAGATGACAAAACTATAGAGTTGATAGGTCTGTATTTCTGAAAAGTTACTTCTTAAGATCAACAATGAGATTCTTGATCTAAGGGTTCACATTTAAAGATATTCAGACTTTATCTTATGGAATGCAGAATTTATAAATTTTGAGCAAGAGTTATTTGAAATCCGTACTGTGCATGCATACTGTTGAGTCGGTGGTGTATTAATCCAACCAAGTATAACTCAATAGTACACTGTATTTATGTATATAAATAAAGTATTTTATGAAGAATAGTTTATTATTATACATAGTATACATTGCTGGGAATAAAGAGATCAAATAACTTTGTTCAAGTCTGCTATATATATATATATGATATGATATGTAATGCAGATTTTAGAGTATTTCATCAAGGATTCTTAAGGTATCATTGATTCCCCATTGATTAGATGACTCTAAGTTTTCCCTCAGCTTTATTTGTCTTCATTGGGAAAGAACTTACCTGAAGATGAGGGTGTCTATTCACCTCATCTGATCCTCCTAGTCTGCTGCACTTGGGTCAGCTGAGGTTTTCAGCTGATCTTTCCTTCTTCATGTGCTTGGGTCCAGGAGTCCTAAGCTGTAACATAGGATTTTGAACCTTTCTTCAGCTAGGGGCTTAGTCAAGATGTCTGCTCTTTGGATATCTGTGTGAATTTTCTCCATCTTGATGTCCTTCTTTTCAAGGTGGTCTCTTATGAAGTGGTGTCGAATGTCGACATGCTTGCACCTTGTGTGGAGGACTGGATTTTGAGTGATGGCAATGGCACTGCTGCTATCACAATAAATAGGGACTTCCTTGAGTTGTTGAACTAGCCAGAGCAGCTGACTACAACAACTACCAGCTACCATGTATTCTGCTTCAGTGGTGGAGGTTGCAACTGAGGTTTGCTTCTTAGAGAACCATGATATCAGCTTGTTTCCTAGAAATTGACAGGTTCCAGATGTGGATTTCCTATCAATTCTACATCCTCCATAGTCTGAGTCAGAATAGCCACTCAATTCTAGATTGTCATCAGCAGGGTACCATAGTCCTAGGTTGACTGTTCCTTTTAGGTACTTGAGAATCTTCCTTGCTGCTTCTAGATGACTTTGCTTTGGGTTTGCTTGAAACCTAGCACATACTCCTACAGCAAATGTTATGTCTGGTCTGCTAGCTGTAAGATATAGTAGAGATCCAATCAGTGCTCTATATTCAGCTTGATCAACTGCCTTTCCAGACTCATCTGGTTCCATTTTGAAAGATGTCATCATTGGAATCCTTGCAGTCTTGCTTTGTAGGGCTTTGAATCTTTCTAATAGGCTCTTGGTATACTTGGACTGGTTGATGAAGATCCCTTCTGAACTCTGCTTGACTTGAAGTCCTAGAAAATAATTCATCTCACCCATCATGCTCATTTCAAACTTTCCTTGCATAAGTTCAGAGAACTTCTTGCACATCTCTTGATTGGGTGATCCAAATATAATATCATCTACATATATTTGCACCATTAGGATGTCTTCTCCTTCTTGTATTCTGAAAAGAGTTCTATCCACTTTGCCTTTTGTATATCCATTGTCAAGTAGGAATTGTGACAATGTGTCATACCAAGCTCTGGGGGCTTGTTTTAGACCATAGAGAGCTTTCTTCAGTCGATATACTTGATCACCTTTTTCAAAACCTGGAGGCTGCTCTACATATACTTCTTCTACCAGAATACCATTTAGAAAAGCACTCTTGACATCCATTTGATATACCTTGAAGCCCATATATGATGCATAAGCTAGAAACAGTCGTATGGCTTCTAATCTGGCTACTGGAGCAAAGGTTTCATCATAGTCAATCCCTTCAGATTGAGAGTATCCTTTTGCAACTAGCCTAGCCTTATTTCTAGTTATCACATCATTTTCGTCCTTCTTGTTCTTGAATACCCACTTTGTTCCTACTACATTGTGGTTTTCAGGACGATCTACCAATTCCCAGACTTCATTTCTTTCGAATTGGTTTAGTTCTTCTTGCATAACAGTGATCCAATTGCTATCTGTCATTGCTTCTTCTATATCAGCTGGTTCAATGTTGGATAGGAAAGCACACCAGCAGAACATAGATGATTGTGAGTTCTGATTCAGTTGTCTTCTTGTCTTGACACCTGAGTCAGCTCCTCCTAAGATGAGGTTTGATGGATGGTTGTTTCTCCATGTATGCCTCACAGGAGTATCTGCATTGGATGAGCTTGGATTCTCATCTGATCTAGTGCCATCAGGAGGGCTGACTTGATTAGGTCGATCATCATCTGTATCTTGAGTGTCAAAGAGATCATTCCCCCTGGCATTTGGGATTGGTGCATCTTGATTCTGGTCAGCTTGTCCTGCTTGAGTTTGAGATCTAGTGACAGGTCTATGAGGCTTATCCTCCTCTGGTTCTTCAGGGAAAGGTTCATTGACTTCAATGAACTCATCTAGTTTGGACTTGATCACTAGATGTCTCATCTGATCTGCAGCTGAGTTTGTTTCTACTGCATTCTTTTCACAAGATTCATCAAAAACAACATGAGGTGTTTCTTCCACAAGAAGGGTTCGTTTGTTGAGTACTCAAAATGCTTTGCTAGTTGAGGAGTATCCTAAAAATATCCCCTCATCTGCTTTGGCATCAAAAGCATTCAACTTACTCTTCCCATTGTTGTGAATGAAACACTTACAACCAAATATATGAAAGTAAGATACTCTAGGTTTTCTACCTTTCCATAGTTCATATGGGGTTTTCTCATGTATTTTATGAATACCTGACCTGTTTTGAGTGTGACAAGCTGTGTTGATGGCTTCTGCCCATAGCTTCTTGGGAGTGGAGAATTCAGCAAGGAGTGTTCTGGCAGCTTCTTTGAGTGTTCTGACTCTTCTTTCAGCTACACCATTCTGTTGTGGTGTTCTTGCTGCACTTGTCTCATGCTGAATACCATTAGAAGTACAATAGGCAATAATATAAGAGTTAATGAATTCAGTGCCTTTGTCACTTCTAATTTTCACAATTGGTTCTCCTTTCTCTACTTGGATCCTCTTCAATAGTTCAGGGAGCTTCTGCTGTGTTTCACTCTTCTTGTATAAGAAGATAACCCAAGTAAACTTGGAATAATCATCTACAACAATAAGAGTGTACTTCCTCCCTGTTAGAGTGGTTGGAGTGATTGGTCCAAAGAGATCCATGTGAAGCAGTTCAAGAACTCTGCTGGTTGATGCTGTCTTCTTGGTCTTGAAGGAGACCTTTGTTTGCTTTCCTTGTTGACATGCATCACACACCTGATCTTTACAGTAGAGTTCATTAGGCAGACCATCAACTAAGGATTCCCTTGCTAACTTGTTCATAGTCTTAAAGTTCAGATGACTAAGACGTTTGTGCCATAGCCAGCTGACATCTTTAGGGCTCTTCACAAGCAGACATGTATCCTTAGGACAGCTGTTCCAATTTGCAAGATACATACTTCCCTTTCTAGATCCTGTTAGAAGGTTTTGTTTTGTTCTCTTATCACTTATGAGACACTCATCTTTAGAGAATTTGACTGAGTAACCAGTGTCACAAAAGTGAGAAACAGATAATAAATTAAACTTTAGACCTTCTACATATGATACATCATGTACCTCAATGTCACCATTTTTAAGGGTGCCATATCCTTTTGTGTTACCATGCGCGTTATCACCAAAGAAGACTTTTGGACCTTTCTTTTCTATGTAGTTGGTCAGCAGGGCTTTGGTTCCTGTCATGTGAGTTGAGCATCCACTATCTATGTACCAAGTTTCTCCTGCTAGACCTCCTCTTCTGTATAGGTCCCTCCTTTCCTGCAAGAAAAGTTAAGTCTTAGGTACCCATTTTGTTTTGGGTCCTTGGGTGTTAGTACTACCCTTGGGAACCCACATATACATTGGTCGTTTGAACAACCTTGAGCACTTGAGTTGTTTCCCTCGGGCATCACAGAACCAAATCTTACCAGTCAGCACCTTGGACTGATCTGATTTGTCCTTAGTGTCAGCTAAGTAATAGTCAAATGGTTTCCCTTTATAGGAGTGTACATACATGATCTTTTGACTAGTTACATTCGGCCTGGGTGCATTAGCTGGTCGATGCACACGATTATATGGACCATACTCTTCTGTTCTCACAATATCATAAGAGATAGGGGGTGCAAAGAGAACATATTTGTTTGAAGAAGACTTCTTCTTCTTGGCTGGAGCAGCATACAGCTGAGACTGTCTCAGCCGAGATGGTCTAGGCTGTTTGCTGTTCCTCTGTACAGGCTTGGGGTTAGCTTGTCCTTTACCATTTTTGGTTTTGGGATAGTTAGCCTTAGCTGGTACAGATGCCTTTTGGTTCATATTAGGTTCATTGTGTTTAGAACACTCACCCTTTTCATGTGTCTGAGTAGTGCACTTGTTAGGTGTACTACCCCCAGCTGGAGAGGATGTAGATGGGTTGAGTTCATAGCCAAAACCCATCTTATTGCCATTTGATCTATAATACTCAGAGATACTTTCAATAGTAGTAGAGGCTTTATTGAACTCTGATATCTTTTGATTTAGGCATTCCTTCTCCTTTTCTAAGAGCTTGTGTGCTTGGAAGAGGTCATCGAATTTGGATTGTAGTGAACGAAGTTCCTTAGTTTCTAAAGCTTGAGTTTGTAACATCCCCTCATACAACTGAGTTATTGTGGTATTTTCTTCCTTAAGAAGCTCCACTTCTCTGGTCAATCTTTCATTCATTGTGGCCAGCTCAGGGGTGTTATCAAACTTAACCTTTTTCAACTTAGCAATTTCTTTCCTTAGATCCTTATTCTCCTCTTCCACTTCTATAAAAGCTCTAGTGGCAATATCCAGATCACCTTTTACTTTTCTTAAAGATTGATAATAGGTGTCTTCTGATTCGCCTTCAGATGAGTTTATCTCATCTGATTGTGAAAAAATAGGTGAATGGAAAGTAGTAGCATAGGAGTTTACCTCATTTTCACCTATAGCCATCATAGCTAGGTCATCTGAATCATCTGAGAAGATTTGGCAGTCTGGTGATGTAGGGAGTTCATCACTTTGATATTCAGATTCTTCAGTCACCATAGCTTTCTTGTCTAAAGTTCTTCTTGGCCTTCTTTCTTCTTTGTCATCCAAATCCAGCTCAGGACATTCATAGACATAGTGTCCTGGTTTGCGACAGTTGAAGCATGATCCAGGTTTCTGATTTGAGTTACCTTTCCTTGGAGGAGTGGCATCTCTTCTTCTGGATCCTCGGCTGTCAGATGACTCCACATCCTTTCTAGGATGTCTTTCTGGTGTTCTTTCTCTGGAACCTCTGGAGGGTGAACTTGCTCTTCTATCTTTGTAGTTTCTATAGAATTTTCTATATTTGCTGTTGAGAGTGTTCATCCTTTCGAATCTCTTGATCATAAGAGCCATTTGTTCCTTCAGACTCATGTCTGATCCTTCACAGTCTTCTGTTTTCAGAGAGGCCTTGCCAGATGAGGTACTTGCAGCTTTTGTATTGGCTGCCTTGAAGGCTACAGTCTTGGAGGTAGATGGGGCTGCAGTTGACTCATCACTTCCTGAGTTTTCTTCTCTGTCAAGGTCATATTCATGAGCTTTTAGGTTCTGAAATAGAGTTTGAGTAGACCACTTCTTGATATCTTGAGTATCTTTGATGATGGTCTTCTTGAGTTTCCATCTCTTGGGTAAAGAGTCCAAGATCTTCAAGTTTTTCTCTCTATTTGTATACTTCTTGCCTAGAGATTCAATCTCATTTATGATCTTTGTACATCTATTGTCCAGCTGATCAATAGTTTCTCCTGGATGCATCTTGAGGTGTTCAAACTTCTTGACTGCTGTCGACAATTTACTTTCCTTGATCAGCTCAGTTCCTTCACAGAGGAGTGCCAATGTCTCCCACATCTCTCTGGCTGACTCACAGTGGATGACATTTGCAATGTACTCATTTGGAAGAGTTTGCATTATGTAATCTTGAGCAATGCTATCAAGGTTTGATTGCTTCATCTCTTCTGGTGTGAGATCCCTCATAGGCTTGGGAACCAGTTCTCCAACTGGGACTTCTGGATCACCATTTGCAGTGTTGATTGTCATGATGGTGATTGGGCCTTCAGTGATTACAGACCACATCTTGTAGTGGACTGATGTGAGATTCTTCCTCATCCTGATCTTCCAGTAATCATAATCCTCAACTGAAAACTTAGGCAACTTTCGCATGTTAGCACTCATGCTGTATGGATTTTCAAAAACAAGTTTTTCAAAAGATCTGTTCAAGAGGACTACAGAAAGACTCCCTCAAGTCTTCTGATAATCTAGAGACAGTAGTCCGTTAGAACCACTGCTCTGATACCACTTGTTGGTCCCTGAACGAGTAGTGAATGGGTTTAAAGTCTAGAGGGGAGGGGTGAATAGACTTTAAAACTTTTTCAAACAGAGTTGGGAACCTCTTCTGATTGCTATGTCAACTGGACTGCAAGTCTGCTGGTCCAGATGACTATAGTGATCTGACTGAGGAGGTTATATGCGGAATTATGGTGGCCCTGGTTTAGACTCGTTCTTGTAACTTGTTTTACTTAATGAAAATACTCAGCTGATGCTGGTTTGAAAGTTATGGCCTTGTTTTGAAGAGTGTTGAAATCACAGTATGCACTATATAATAATGAATGTAAAGGCAGAAATGTAAAGTGCAGAAAGTAAATAACACCGGATTTATAGTGGTTCGGATATACGTTCCTACGTCCACTCTCACGTCCTAATGTGATGTTTAATCCTTTTAATTTCCACAAATTACAAGGGTCTTGACCTTTATAGTCCCAAGGTTAGGACTTTGAGATCTGAGCCGTCCTAACAGCTACGGTCTCCACAAGTGATTGTAAGCACTTGCACTTTAAGGGGTTTCAAAAACTTTAACCTTTCGGTGAGGGTTGGGGTTTTTGAGGTGTATCCAACTAATGGTTCAAGCTTATAATTTGCTTAACCACTATGCCTAAAACAATTGATATACAATATGAACAGGTTTCAGGTTCTTAAGGGTTGGATAGAAATCACTTAAGAGCTATAGATAATCTAATGGTTTCTGGCTCTTTTGAGAATTCTTAGAACTGTATGGCTTTAGCTTTGATTGCTTGCTTGGCTTGTTGAATTCTCTCTTGTGACTTTTTTTTTTTTTTTTGATTTCTCATCCTCTTGTATTTATAATGGAGATTGGTTGCAACTAGCCGTTGGAGTTGACTAGCCGTTTGAGCAATCTTTCCATAATAGCTTGATTCCTTGATTCCAGCCGCTTGATTGCTTCAATCCTGGGATCATGTCAATCTTCTAAATAAGGTAGGTCTTCGTTTGAATTGCAAGATGACTTAGGAATCAGCCGAGTCCTGGAAGAGCACATAGTCTTCTGATCTGTACTTCTAGTCTTCTGACTACTCTTCTGGCCTTAGGTCTTCTGTCTTCTGATATCAGACGAGTAACACTCTTCTGATCTGGAAATTCTTTGTACTGCTTTTAGGCCATCTTCAATCTGGGACTCCATCAGATAGGTAGGTATACAAGCACCTTAACTTATCTGGTCTTCAAGGATCTTCTAGTCTTCATGTCTTCTACTCTTCTCATCTTGAGGATAGGCATGTAAGCCAGGACTGTGCTGATCAGCTGATATCAATACAGTTGATCACACAAGACTAGTCTAAGCTGTTCTATACAAGTCAGCTGATCCTATTACATTTATAAACTCTAAGTGTTTTGGCCATCAAAACTATTCTAACATTAAGTGGGGCTTAGGATGAATTTATATCCCAACAAAAGGATCAGGGAGGTTGTCCCTGAGAAGGATGGTGAAGGAAGTGGGAGCAGTAGAGCTAGCAAGAGAAGGGCCAAGCCTACTGAAAAGGTGTTGGAGCTCCAAGAGGAAAGGTCTCTACAAATTGCTCTAAGAGAGAGCAGAGCTGAAAGCAGGACCAAATCAAAGTCAAGGACCAACTCATCAAGTTCTGGTACTCCAGAATCCATGGTCCCTGAAGGTCAACCAATGGAGGCCAATATCCGTGAAATTCAGAATCCTGAGCCCAACTCCCCTGAAACCCATATAACCCCAACCAATCAACCTATCACCCCCATCAATCTTACAAAGAGATACTCTCCTGAAGGGAGTGTGCAAAGAAGTGGGATAGATGTGCTAGCAGATATAGCAGTAGATACATTCTCCCCTTGACTCATCTATGCTCAATTATTCAAAGCTTTTAGAAGCTGCACTCTTTGAGCCAACCCCCCTGAGTAAAGCCCCTTCAGATCCATTGCTCTCAAAAGCAACTAAAGTACCTTCTATTGCACCCAACCCTTCTGAAGTCAACATTCCTGAACTAAACCTTCCTGAAGCCACTTTAGGAGAACCCAGAGCCAACTCCCCTATAACCCAAAGTCCCCATTCAAGTGGAGATGAGGAGGAGTATACTTATGAAAGTATGCTCAGAGGAGGAGCCAAGGCTACTGTGGACAGTCTGTACCCACAGCCTGCTGAATTTCCAAGAATTCAGAGGACATTTCATGATCTAAGGATGCTTGTTGATGTAAAAGACAAGTCTATGATGGAGATATCACAAGTCATCCAAGGTAAGGGTGCAAACTGGTGGCAAGTGGAGGAGAACAGATTGCTACACTTTGCTGGAGTTTCAAAGACAAGATTTCTCATTAATGAGGAAGTGTTTGCAAAGCTGGTAGCTGATAAGATTAATGAGGAGAGGGAAAGGAAAGCTAAGGACATCACACACCCTGAAAGTAGCTCTAATGATGATGATTCCCCTGATGATCCCTCAAACCCCTCAAAACCCAACCCTCCTGAAACCCCTCAAGCCAACATTCCTAAGCCTTCTGTATCTGAAAGATTATCCAACCCTCCTAGAACCTATCATAGGAAAGGCTTTGTATCTTCAGAGGTGTTGACCAAGGGTGGTAACACAACCAAAGATACATCTGCCAATGAAGGTTCTTCTGAACCTAAGGCACAGCCTAAAGATGTGGAGGTTCCTGTTTTAGAGGCTGGTTTTATTAAGGCCTATTCAGTGTCAGATGAGTTGGACACTGATCAGCCCTTAATCATTCAGGATGACTCAGTGGCTGTTGATATAAGCACTGTGATCTCCCCATAACTGCCTTCTTTGAACCTTGTTGAAGGTGGAGATGCTGCAGGTCTAGGTGTAGGAGTTGAAAAGGAAATGATAGTTGAAAAACCAGAGGGAGTGGAGGATGATAGAGAGGTGGTGATCACTAGGATAGTGAGTGTACCACCAAATGAGGGTGATATAAGTGAGGAAGGGCAGGCTATTCTTGAAGTCAAATCTGAACTTCAGGAATCCCTTGATGAGAGGAGGCCTGTTCCTTTAAGTGAGGAAATCCATAATGAAGGGAGAAAAGAAATAGTTGAAAATGAGGAGAAGACTGCTGGTGTGTTAGAGTCTTATGAAAAAGAAATTGAGGGAGATAAATGTGTGTTTACTGACTCATTTGATTTGTCTGATATTGCAGGTATAACCTTTGATCAAATTTTTGCAGATGAACTCTTAACAGATGCACCCATCCAAGTTGTTAGTGGATCAGCACAAGCCTTGCTTGGGATGCAATCAGAGAAATTGGATTCTTTGGCTCATCAAGTCCAAACAGCTCATGCAGAAACTTCTGGAGCATTAGATGAGCATGGAAGAACTTTGGCATCTGTAGAAATGAGGCTAACTGGCTCAGAGGATGTGGTGTTACCTACCTTCGAAGCAAGGATCAGTGGAGTTGAGACTGGTCTGCAAACCATCTCCACTGAAGTCATCAAAGCTAAAAACACCATGAGGTCAGTTTCAAAGGATGTAAAGAAAGAGCAATCTTTGCTAAGAATCAACCACAATAGGAATTTGAAGACATTGAGGTCAGTGGTGAAGAAAGCTCTTGGAAGAAAGACTGCCCTGCAAAGACAAAGAGCTGAAGAGCAAAGGCTAGCTATGGTGAAAGCAGCCTCAGAAAATTTTTCCCAAGAGGTATTGGCCAACATTGCTGAAGGTGCAGTGGCCAACCTCATTGAGCTTCTTAAAACCCAACTGGATGCATCTCTAAAGACAACCATGGAGGAGGTTGTTCAACAGAAAATGAAGCCTGTTCTAGCTTTCCTTAGCTTGAACAGTGATAGGATGCAAAATATACATGATGAGAATGTATATCTGTTGGAGGAAATGAAGTCTCTCACCCAAGCCCAGTCCTTATTGGCATCTACTATGAGTGAATTGAAACCTGAATGTTTTGATGCTGCCAAAAAGGGGGAAAGGGAAAGAGCAAGGGCAAAAGGTGCCTTAGTAATTGGAAGCCTAGTTAAAGGGGGAAATGGTAAAGACAAAGCTCCTGAAGGAAAGGGAAAGAAGCCAGCGGTGCTAAACTTGGAAGAATTGGATGAAGAAGAACAGTTAGCACTTGCTTTGAAAAACTCAATGGCCTCAGCTCAAGAGGAAAGAGTGAGGTTACAGCAAAGGCCAGGTGGTGAGGTGTCTGGTTTGGACAAAGATGCTGAAGGTGTCCAAACTAGAGGAAAGATCAAGAGGGCAAAAGGAAAGAAAAGACAAGTTGAGAAATTCACTGACTTTCCCAACAGCCTTGATCTTCCACCTGAATTCAGAGTTGTTGATGATGAGCCTATCTCAAAGAAGGCCAAAACTACTGAAGAGCCCAAGACTGCTGAAAAAGACAAGTCTTCTGAAAAAGAAAAGTCTACTGAGACTAAGTCCACTGAAGGTGCCAAAGCTTCTGAAGATGTAGAGGAGCTGTATGAAGAAGGCTTTGGACCAGGACCCAAGAAGAAGAAAGTAGTGGTTCTAAATGATCCATCAAAGCTGTTTCATGAAGGGTATGGCAAAGACCCTGAAACTCAACAGAAGTTGGCCATGATGAGGGCCCAAGAAAAGATGGAGTTGATGGATGAAGCACAAAGAGCAAGAGATAAGAGAAGAGCAGACTTCCAGAAGCCAAGAAGGAAGAGAGCAACTTATAACAAGATGAAGCCACAGCTATTGATCCCAATGGACACCAAATATCCTCACTTGGATAAATGGGTACCAAAACAACTGAATGACTCATGGGAGGAAGCAAAAAGGGAGTTTGTCTATGATTACTATGTCATTGACAGATGGAATGGAAAGGATGCCAACTCCACTTTTGCTGAGTTCATGATAGAGTACTACAGAGAACTTTATCAACAATTGCTTGCAGCTGCTGACATTGCAAGATTTGAACTCACTGCCCCCAAGCCAATCATTTACATGCCTCCAAAGCTTGAAGGATGGATTGATCAAGCAAGAATTCTGAGAGAATTCACTGAGATCCTCAAGCTAAACAAGATGGTTCTTGGACCTAAGGGAACAAACCAAGAAGCCATGGCCTTGAAAAGAAGAGTGTGGGCACAATATGGGATGTTGCCACCTCCTGAGGATGATCTTTGAAATGGCTAAGTCTTCTGACCTATCTTGATTGATCAACTATGCTGAAATATGGTCAAGATTGCTGATGTGAAAATCTGTTTGCTCTGATATGCTTTGGATTGCTCTGATATAAGCATGATTCTCTGATATCTGATGTTTTGCTCTAAGTACTACTAAGTGTTAATGATTCATGCTCTGATATGTTAGTATTTGCTCTGATTCTAAAATTCTAGAAATATTTTGTATAGTGAAAGGCTCTGATGTATTTAGTGTTAATGATTCATGCTCTGATATGTTAATTTCAACTATCAACATGCTTGTAATGATTTTCTAATGAATGATAGTTGAATTTACTTTGAATCAAGAAACACTCATCTCTCTATGTCTATCTATGAAACCTATGTGCAACATGAATGGTGAGTACACTAACACATTGCTTTTCAGGATAATTGACCCTAGTCATGTCTTCTGAAGATAAATGTAATATGTGTAGCTAAGTCACCATTGCACAAGTTGTATAGGTTTTGGCATCATCAAAAAGGGGGAAATTGTTGGGAATAAAATGAGATATGTTTTGATTGTATACCAAAACCCCCTGAGACATGCCTAAGTCAAGTTGAGTATGTTCTAGAAATGTTAGAACATATAGTATAAAGGCTAGATGAGGAGCTAATATGTTAGGTAGCTCTTAGATGATTAAATGCACAATTTGAGGGGGAACACATGCTTAGAAGTTCATCAAGAACAAGTCCCCTCAAGGCTCAAACTCTGGATACAACACTAAGTCTTTTGAAGACTAACTATGCTGATCAGGAGAGTTGTCCAGAGAAGTTGTCTCAGTACAAGAAGTCAAGATCAAGTGCTCTGAAAGCCTGAGGTCAACTATGCTGAAAAGATAGAGACAACCACACCCTAAAGAACTACAAATCAACATTCTAAGATCACCTTGAAGTGAAGCAAAGGGTATGAATCAAGTCATCTGAAGAAGAGCAAGCCAACCTTGCTGATAAGCAAGACTGCTGATAGTGATAAGGAGAATTGTCCACTCACTCCCTCTTCAGCAACTTCTTCTATTTCAGTTGAAGCATCTGATTTCTCCTCTGAGGGTATTTGAGACATTTTCCTTGTTTTCACCATTCTGGCCTTTGTCCTCTTTTTCATCTTTGGCTTTTCCTCCACCTTCTCTTCAGCAGGTTTGGCCATTAGCATTCTCCTTTGCTCAGTTTTCTTGCTGAGCTTTCTGAACAGAATCTTTTGGGCTGGGAGGGGCTTTGCAAAGGTTTGCATCTGTGAATAGTGGGAGAACTTCTCAATCAACAAGCTTGCCCTGGTGCAATACTTGAGTTTCCCATCTAGCACAACTTTGTTGTGGGCTCTCACTTTAAACTTGGCCTTTTCCTTCATCATCTCAGATATGATGAAGGTCCTCCAATCAAATTTGATGCCTTTATCACTAGCATCAATTACTGCAGCCATGATTCTGATTTTTGGATGACTGACTTGCTCCAAACTTCCAGTATTGCTCAAGAGACTCTTAGCAACTACCTCAAAGAGGTTGAGAAATTCTGGCTTGAGAGTCTTCTTGTTTTGTGTTGAAGAGATGGGACCTGTAACTATGAGCCATTCTTGTGCTATCTCTTCTTCATGATCAGCACCATAAAATTCTGGATTCCTTCCCTCTGAAGGTAATCCAAAAGCTCCTTCAAGATCTTCTGAAGAGAATTTCACTCTATGAAATCTCTCTTCCTCCTCACCCTCTGCAATATATGACAGTCTGGTGGAAACTTCACCATCTTCTGGCTTACCTCTCCATTTGAGAAAGGCAAAGAACTCAGCCATGTAGCTTTCCAGACAAGAGCTTGGCTTCTCTTCCATAAACTTTTGAAGACCAGCCCTTCTCAACCATCTCAGGGTTGAAGTGATTTCAGGATCTTCACTTGTAAATGATACTATTGGCTCAAAGTGAAGACTGTTCTTATTACCCAAGTATCCAAAATCAAGGTCTAGAGCCTTGTTGGAGAAGTCTATGATCATCTCTGGTCTAACTTTGGGGGCCATTGAAGATTACAGAGATGAAATTGAGAGAGTTTTGAGAGAGTTTGAAGAAAAATGAGCTAGGGTTTCAAATGCTTGGGGAAGAAGAGTGTGTGGGGAGTTCTTAAGACTTGAGAATATTCTAAAAAGAATGTTTGTCAATGAGTTGGTGAGATTTGTGTATTTTCAACGGTTGTCAAAAATGGAAAACACACTTGGACGGCCAGGATGAATTTCAGGGGAGTTGGCCAGTTTTGATCCAATGGTTAAAAACCAATGTAACAGTGAGTTATTGGTTTTATTCAAAACGTGGAAGGTATTTAATATTAGTTAATGGTTGGGGAGTTTTCGAGATAGATCATGGCTTAAAAGGTGTAATGCAAACAAGAGTTAAATTTTGGCATTTAATGCATGGAAAGCGACCTTTTGGGTGGGGGACAAATTAAATCCCACAGAGATGATATCTGTAATTGGGACAGGTATCAAGGTAGACAATGATTACCCAAAATAGGTGCTTATCAAACCAAGGAAATAGTTTGATAGTCAAGATAACTTATCTGACCCTACAAGGACAAGTGTCCTGAAGAGATGTGGACAAGAGTCCTGAGTTTCAATGGACAAGTGTCCTGAACAATTGTGATCATCTCTTCTGTACTTCAGTAGACTTGACCAAGTCTGCTGAAGCTTCTTTTAGTTTCCATACTTCCCCTTAACTTTCATGAGTTTTACTTGTCCAATTTCCCTGGATCAAGTAAACCCAACTCTGCTGATAGCTCCAGAAACCTTGCCTCTGCAAGTGGCTTAGTTAGTATATCAGCTTTTTGATGATCTGTGTGGATCTTGACCAACTTTATATCCTTCTTCTCCACATGATCTCTAATGAAGTGATGCTTGATGTCCACATGTTTGCATCTTGTATGCAAGACAGGATTTTGTGATATAGCAATGGCACTATTGTTATCACAAAATATTGGCACTTCAGTAGAGTTGACTCTGTAGTCTCTTAGTTGTTGTCTCAACCATAGGATCTGAGCACAACAACTTCCAGCTGCAACATATTCAGCTTCAGTGGTGGAAGTAGCCACTGTGTTTTGCTTCTTAGAGAACCAAGATATGAGCTTGTTGCCTAAGAATTGACAAGTCCCTGAAGTGGACTTTCTATCAATTCTGCAACCTCCATAATCAGCATCTGAGTAGCCAGTTAACTCAATGTTGTCATCAGCAGGGTACCAAAGGCCTAGATTCTCAGTGCCTTTGAGATACCTCAAAATCCTCTTAGCAGCCTCAAGATGGCTTTTCTTAGGATTTGCTTGGAACCTTGCACAAACACCTACTGCAAAGGTGATGTCAGGTCTGCTGGCAGTGAGATAGAGAAGTGAACCAATTATTCCTCTATACTCAGTGGTGTTGGTTGACACACCACTCTCATCAGGATCCATCTTCCAATTTGTGTTCATTGGGATCCTTACTGGCTTGCTAGTAGCACACCCAAACTTCTTGATCATTTCTCTGGTGTACTTAGCTTGGTTGATGAAGATTCCCTCTTTTGATTGCTTGACTTGTAGACCCAAAAAGAAGTTCATCAACCCCATCATGGACATCTCAAACTTGCTCTGCATTAGCTTGGAAAACTTCTCACGCAGTTTCTCATTGGGAGATCCAAAAATTATGTCATCCACATAAATTTGGACAAGCAAGATGTCCTCTCCTTCAGAGATTCTGAAGAGAGTTCTGTCCATAGTTCCCTTGGTGAATCCATGATCCAAGAGGAATTGTGACAGTGTATCATACCAAGCCCTAGGGGCTTGCTTGAGTCCATATAGAGCCTTCTTTAATCTGTAGACTTGATTTCCAACCTCAAAACCTGGTGGTTGCTCCACATAGACTTCTTCCTTCAAGACTCCATTCAGAAAGGCACTCTTGACATCCATTTGGTACACTTTGAACCTCTTGTGGGCTGCATAGGCTAGAAAGAGACTTATTGCTTCTAGCCTTGCCACAGGTGCAAATGTCTCATCATAGTCAATGCCTTCATGTTGACAATAGCCTTTTGCCACAAGTCTTGCTTTGTTTCTGACAATCACATCATTTTCATTCTTCTTGTTCTTGAACACCCACTTTGTTCCAATAACATCTTGATGTGAAGGTCTATCCACCAGCTCCCAAACTTCATTTCTGGTGAATTGATTCAGTTCTTCCTGCATGGCTGTGATCCAATTGGCATCTTGAAGTGCTTCCTCAATATCACTTGGTTCTTGCTCTGACAAGAAATAACAGAAAAGAGCACTTTCACCATGAAATCTCCTTGTTTTGACTCCTATACTTGGGTCACCAAGTATTAGATCAGTAGGATGGTCAGACAACCAAGTCCTTCTTTTTCTGATCTCTTCAGTAGAGTTGTCCTCTACTGAAGTTGAGTCATTTTGATCATAAAATTCAGGAAAGTTTAATGCAGGATCTAATTCAGGATCATAATCAGGGGTGTTGTCCTCAATGTCAGGGACATTGGCATTTTCAACATTTTGAGTTCCCCCTTGATTATTTAATTCATTAACTACCTCAGCAGTAACTGCTTCTTCATTGGTAGTTGTTACCTGGATGTGAACTGGGATTGGATCATTCAGTTCACCAATATCTTCAGTGGGATTTGCCTCAGGAAGGTTGCCTTCAGGATTGTTGTCCAATGGGAGTTTTTCAGGTAGGTTGGCTTGGACAACTTCTATGAATTCAGTGTCTTTGTCTTTTAGGCTCAGTCTGGTTGTCCTCTGTGTGATTTCTTCTGATTCCAAGTTCTCATTCCTGAACTCATGAATAGATTCATCAAACACAACATGAGGTGTTTCCTCTACAATAAGGGTTTTCTTGTTGTAGACTCTGAAAGCTCTACTGATTTGAGAGTATCCAAGGAATACTCCTTCATCAGCTTTGCTATCAAAGGCTTTCAGCTGATCTTTCCCATTATTGTGAATAAAACACTTGCAACAAAAAATGTGAAAGTATGACACTTTAGGCAATCTTCCTTTCCAGAGTTCATAGGGGGTTTTGCCTTGCCCTTTAGTGATCAAACATCTATTTTGAGTATGACATGCAGTGTTTATAGCTTCAGCCCAGAACCTCTTAGGTAAGTTTGAATCAGCAATTAGAGTTCTAGCAGCTTCTTTTAAAGTTCTATTTCTTCTCTCTGCAACTCCATTTTGTTGAGGAGTTCTAGCTGCTGAGGTTTCATGAGCTATTCCATTAGATGTGCAATACTCATTGATGTATGAATTAATGAACTCAGTGCCTTTATCAGATCTTATCTTGATAATGCTAAGGCTTTTCTCATTTGACAATCTCTTTAACAGTTCAGGCAGTTTGACTTGAGTTTCCTTCTTATTAAGGAGAAATACTACTCATGTGAACCTAGAGAAGTCATCTACTACAACCAATGTATATTTTCTACCATTTATGCTTGCAGGGGTAATTGGTCCAAATAGGTCCATGTGTAGGAGTTCAAGCACCCTTTCAGTAGAGATGACTGGTTTTCCCTTAAATGAGGCTTTGATCTGTTTTCCTTCTTGGCATGGTTTACAAACATGCTCCTTAATGAAAACCTCATTAGGTAGTCCTTTAACTAATGCATTTCTAGCAATTTTGTTCATTGTTTTGAAGTTCAAGTGGTTTAATCTTTTATGCCATAACCAACTTTGTTCACTAGAACTCTTAGCAATGAAGCATGCAGCATCAGTAGACTTGTCCCAGTATGCAAAATACACATTCCCTTTCCTAGTTCCAGTCAATAGAATTTGTTGAGCCTTATCTTTGATTAAGCATTTTCCACTAGAAAACTCAACATTGAAATCTTTATCACAGTATTGACTGATACTTAGGAGATTATATTTGAGACCAGCCACATAAGACACATTGGATACTTTGATGTTACCAATCATCAAAGTACCATAACCTTTTGTAGTTGCTTGTGAGCTGTCTCCAAATGTGACATTTGGGCCTTCTTTTTCAATAAAATCAGTGAGGAGTTCCTTGTTTCCTGTCATGTGCCTTGAACATCCACTGACAAGGTACCATGCTGACTTTTTTCTCATGCTCCTCTTCTTGTGGCCCATAGGTACCTGCAATTAGATAGGTTTAGGTACCCTTTGAGTTTTGGGTCCTGAGAGGTTAGTTGTACCTTTAGGAACCCAAACTTGCCTAATAACCCTGATTGATTCAAGGTGGCTAAGTTGTCTTCCTCTAGCATCTATATACACTGTCTTTCCCTTAAATGCCTTTGGGAAAGTATGTGTGAATGTGTTAACTTTGTAAGTTTCAGGAGAGTTGTCAAATCTCCTGAACTTTTGAGTTCTTTGTGCTACTTGAGGGAATCTTTGAGGAAAGGCTTTATTATGACCATTACCCTTTGGCATGAAGGGTTTTGGTTGTCTCATTTTATTTTTCCTTTGAGGATAGTTATCCTTAGGTCTATTCAGCTGAGGCTTTCTCAGAAGAGTTGGCCTAGGCTGATTATACCTTGGATATTTCCTCTGAACATTGTTCAGTAGAGTTGCCCTTCCAATGGGTCTACTCTGCTGACCAACATTCCTCTTATGTTCAGGAGCTTTGGCCATTTCCTTAGGTTTAGGCCTATTCTCCTGAAGCATTTGAGTAGGCAGATCATCCATTTTGCCTTTTCCTTTATTCAGTGGCTGAATCACTTCATTTTCAATTTGTGCCACTGACTTAACAAAGATTCTCTTAGTGTTACTTACAGAAGCAACACTAAGACAAGGTGAAGATTCAAATGGATCAAAGCCTAATCCACTTCTTTGAGCCATAGGTCTTTGATAACTCTGAATTTCCTCTATTGCTCTAGAGGATTTCTTCAGAGCAGACATCTTTAATTTCAGGCTCTCTTCACTTGATTTAAGAATGTCATATTCATGTGAGAGGTTTTCAAACTTGGCATTTAGAATTTTAAGTTCAAAATCTTTTCTCTTCTGAGAGAGAAGTTGATCATCAATCTCCTTTTGTTGGTCAACTATCCTGAGATTTGCTTCCTCAAGCTCTCTCAAGACTTGTTGATACAACTCAGTAGACTTGACATCAACAACTGCCTCAAAGTTTTTGGCAAGTTCAATAGCCAATCTTTCATTTTCTCTCACACAATTATCATGAAATTCTTGTAGCATAGTGAAATCTTCCATCAACTTTCCAAGGGAAAGCTTCAAGTTGACCTCACTATTGTTTTGTGAGATGAATGATGGTGAACTAGAAGTAGAGGATACCTCATCATCCTCAAGAGCCATGTTGCAGACATCATCATCATCATCACTGTTGGAGAACAGTCCATCAGAAGAGTTGAAGCTTTCAGCACTATCAGATTCTTCACCAGCCATCATGGCCTTTCTATTGGTGAATTTTCTGTCTCTTTTAGCTTGCCTCTCTCTTCTCTCCTTAGAGCTTAATTCAGGGCAATCATACTGGAAGTGCCCTTTCTTCTTGCAGTTATAGCACAGATCTTCATCATCTTCTTTCTTTGATTCTTCTCTTCTTTTTGATGATGAGGGTTCAACTCTACTGGACCTTCTCCTATCAGAGTACTTGTCCTCTGATCTTTTCTCTTCAGGCTTTTTGGCTTCAGCCTGATCTTCAGGAGAATTGTACCTTCTCCTGAATTTGTTGTCCTGGTAGAATTTCTTGTACCTACCAAACCTTGAATTTAGCTTTTCAAACCTCCTAGCCATCAAAGCTAGTTCCTCCTTCATTTCAGTTTTTGAGACTGACTTTGATGATCTTGGAGTGGACTGCATTTCTGGTTCAGCAGCTTTGGCTTTGAATGCCACTCCCTTAGTAGGATTTGAAGGTTCCTCAATAGGCTTTCTTCTATTGAGGTCGAACTCATAAGCTTTGAGTTCTGAGAAGATTTGTTGCATGGGCATGGTGGAGAGATCTTTGGTATTTTGTATCATTACAGCATAGACATCCCACTTTTGAGTGAGACTTCTCAAGATCTTCAACCCAACTTCTCTCTTGGTGTAGACCTTGCCCAATGAGTTGATCTCATTCATCACATCAGTGAATCTACCAGCAAACTTATCAATGGACTCCTCAGACTCCATTGCAAACTGTTCAAATTTCTGCACTGCCACTTGGAGCTTATTCTCCTTGATCTTTTCAGTACCCTCACACATTTCTGCAAGAGTATCCCAAATCTCTTTGGCAGTTGTGCAGTGGTAGACCCTTCCCATGACTGCATCTGGAATTGTTTGGTAGAGGGTGTTCATGGCAAGATAATTCAAATTATCTTTCCTCTTTTCATCAGCAGTGAAGTCATCTTCATCTTTGGGAATCAATTCCCTTATATCTGCTCTTTGAGCCTCAGTGACTCTGGGATTGACAAAGGTGAACACAAAAGGACCTCTTGTGATCACTCTTAATATATCAGTATGCAGAGATGCAAGATGAGCCCTCATTCTGATTTTCCAGAAATCATAGTTGTCTATTGAGAACATGGGCAATCTGTGATGAGAAATGTGGTTGACTGGATTTGTGGCCATGTTGTCCAATCCTTGGACAGCAGGTGGTGGAACAACAGCATTGTTGTTGGCCATATCTCAATAATAAACAGTTAGTCAACAGTTTATAGGATTTCAGATAGATCAGTTCAGTGACCACACCAAATATATGATTTTGAAAACCAAGATGGCTTTTCAGAAGCAGTGGTCTTTGAACCCCTGCTCTGATACCACTTGTTGGTCCTGAAAGGAGTATATAACAAGTGTATGGGGGGGGGGAATACACTTGTATGCAAATTCTTTTCTAACTTGATCAAACCAGAGCTCAGCAAGGTTGTCTTGGACAACTCTGCTGAAGATGATTAACTCTTCTAAGATAATCAATCTACTAAGTACTATTGAGTACTTAGTTGAATAACTATCTAGGGGAGTTATATGTGCGGAATAGTGGTTGGCCCTTTTAGTTTAGACTCCTTTAGTTTCTGAAATCACTTAGTCAATTCAATACAGTCCTGTTTCAGGGAACTTGTCCAAATCAGTTTTGCACAGTCTTTGAATGTTTATCCTTTGAAAGATCAGTTTTTTTGTGTGCAGTGTTGAATGTATGAAAGTACTTTGAAAGTAAATCAACACAAGAGTTTATAGTGGTTCAGAGACTCAAGCTCCTACGTCCACTTTCCCTGATTGAACAGGATAATTCCTTCTCTCTTGGAATTAACTTGTTTTATAGTGCCAAGGTGCACTTGATCAATAACACCACTCCTTGGTGAATTGATCCCTAGGATGTCTAGAGTCCTAGTACCCTCTTCTCAACTCAGAACTGAACTGTTCTTCTCTCAACAGTCAGCTCCTACCACTTCTACTACTACAACCTTCTCACTTTCACTCTTGAAAGATATGAGGATTGAAGTAAGGTTCCAACTAATGAGATATCCTTTACAATGAAGATCAGTGTATAAGGATAGGATATCTCTCTAAGCTTGTGTATGGATATACAATGTAGTTCAGCTTAGAAGAAGTGTATGAAGACTAAGATAGTCTGTTGAAAGCTTTGAAAGCACTCTAGCTTGTAAGAACTTTAGGTTAGTTGGATTGTGTTGAGGTGCTTTCAAATGGTCTTCACACTTCTGTATTTATAGACAAATGAAGGATTTGCCCGTTGGAGAGGCAGCTTCAAATGTCCATAAATGTCTTCTTTCAGTTCTTCAACTTAGAAGACAGAATCTTGATAGTGACATGTCCTCATTTGGGAAATAAACGGCTGTTAAGACTTTGTCTTCATTCTGCAGCACTCTACCCAATGTCTGACTTTCAGATTCTCTTGTTAGGACTTGGACATGGCTTCTGAAGGTTGTTCCATTGATAGGACAACATTCCTCATCATTTGGACAACTCTCCTTATCACTATCAGCAGTCTTGCTTATCAGCAAGGTTGGCTTGCTCTTCTTCAGATGACTTGATTCATACCCTTTGCTTCACTTCAAGGTGATCTTAGAATGTTGATTTGTAGTTCTTTAGGGTGTGGTTGTCTCTATCTTTTCAGCATAGTTGACCTCAAGCTTTCAGAGCACTTGATCTTGACTTCTTGTACTGAGACAACTTCTCTGGACAACTCTCCTGATCAGCATAGTTAGTCTTCAAAAGACTTAGTGTTGTATCCAGAGTTTGAGCCTTGAGGGGACTTGTTCTTGATGAACTTCTAAGCATGTGTTCCCCCTCAAATTGTGCATCTAATCATCTAAGAGCTACCTAACATATTAGCTCCTCATCTAGCCTTTATACTATATGTTCTAACATTTCTAGAACATACTCAACTTGATACCTGTCCCAATTACAGATATCATCTCTGTGGGATTTAATTTGTCCCCCACCCAAAAGGTCGCTTTCCATGCATTAAATGCCAAGATTTAACTCTTGTTTGCATTACACCTTTTAAGCCATGATCTATCTCGAAAACTCCCCAACCATTAACTAATATTAAATACCTTCCACGTTTTGAATAAAACCAATAACTCACTGTTACATTGGTTTTTAACCATTGGATCAAAACTGGCCAACTCCCCTGAAATTCATCCTGGCCGTCCAAGTGTGTTTTCCATTTTTGACAACCGTTGAAAATACACAAATCTCACCAACTCATTGACAAACATTCTTTTTAGAATATTCTCAAGTCTTAAGAACTCCCCACACACTCTTCTTCCCCAAGCATTTGAAACCCTAGCTCATTTTTCTTCAAACTCTCTCAAAACTCTCTCAATTTCATCTCTGTAATCTTCAATGGCCCCCAAAGTTAGACCAGAGATGATCATAGACTTCTCCAACAAAGCTCTAGACCTTGATTTTGGATACTTGGGTAATAAGAACAGTCTTCACTTTGAGCCAATAGTATCATTTACAAGTGAAGATCCTGAAATCACTCCAACCCTGAGATGGTTGAGAAGGGCTGGTCTTCAAAAGTTTATGGAAGAGAAGCCAAGCTCTTGTCTGGAAAGCTACATGGCTGAGTTCTTTGCCTTTCTCAAATGGAGAGGTAAGCCAGAAGATGGTGAAGTTTCCACCAGACTGTCATATATTGCAGAGGGTGAGGAGGAAGAGAGATTTCATAGAGTGAAATTCTCTTCAGAAGATCTTGAAGGAGCTTTTGGATTACCTTCAGAGGGAAGGAATCCAGAATTTTATGGTGCTGATCATGAAGAAGAGATAGCACAAGAATGGCTCATAGTTACAGGTCCCATCTCTTCAACACAAAACAAGAAGACTCTCAAGCCAGAATTTCTCAACCTCTTTGAGGTAGTTGCTAAGAGTCTCTTGAGCAATACTGGAAGTTTGGAGCAAGTCAGTCATCCAAAAATCAGAATCATGGCTGCAGTAATTGATGCTAGTGATAAAGGCATCAGATTTGATTGGAGGACCTTCATCATATCTGAGATGATGAAGGAAAAGGCCAAGTTTAAAGTGAGAGCCCACAACAAAGTTGTGCTAGATGGGAAACTCAAGTATTGCACCAGGGCAAGCTTGTTGATTGAGAAGTTCTCCCACTATTCACAGATGCAAACCTTTGCAAAGCCCCTCCCAGCCCAAAAGATTCTGTTCAGAAAGCTCAGCAAGAAAACTGAGCAAAGGAGAATGCTAATGGCCAAACCTGCTGAAGAGAAGGTGGAAGAAAAGCCAAAGATGAAAAAGAGGACAAAGGCCAGAATGGTGAAAACAAGAAAAATGTCTCAAATCCCCTCAGAGGAGAAATCAGATGCTTCAACTGAAATAGAAGAAGTTGCTGAAGAGGGAGTGAGTGGACAACTCTCCTTATCACTATCAGCAGTCTTGCTTATCAGCAAGGTTGGCTTGCTCTTCTTCAGATGACTTGATTTATACCCTTTGCTTCACTTCAAGGTGATCTTAGAATGTTGATTTGTAGTTCTTTAGGGTGTGGTTGTCTCTATCTTTTCAGCATAGTTGACCTCAGGCTTTAAGAGCACTTGATCTTGACTTCTTGTACTGAGACAACTTCTCTGGACAACTCTCCTGATCAGCATAGTTAGTCTTCAAAAGACTTAGTGTTGTATCCAGAGTTTGAGCCTTGAGGGGACTTGTTCTTGATGAACTTCTAAGCATGTGTTCCCCCTCAAATTGTGCATCTAATCATCTAAGAGCTACCTAACATATTAGCTCCTCATCTTGACTTAGGCATGTCTCAGGGGGTTTTGGTATACAATCAAAACATATCTCATTTTATTCCCAACAAACTATAAAATTGAAAAGGAGCTATTTAAGTTACAATTTTCTGAATTTTGTTTATTTCATGAACCAATGTTTGCGAATTCTTATGTAATTAATCAGCACTACAGAAAACGAGTTAAAAAATATCTATCAATTTATCTTGTAGGAGTATTTATTTCCTCGTCATGAATAGTCGAATTCTTACGGAAAAGTAGTCGAATCTTGTATTTGTTTCAAATATCATTAAAATTTTATTCACTCCAAAATGTATGATGGAGAATCTAAACTTCGCTCCAAAATGGAGGCACTGGATGAAAGAATGTGTATCCACAGCTAGTGCCGCTGTTCTTGTGAATGGGAGCTCTTCAGGGGAATTTAATCTTGAGAGGGGGCTGAGACAAGGTGACCCCCTGTCGCCGTTTCTATTTTTGATCGCTGCTGAAGGCCTGAAAGCAATGGTAAACAAGGCTGTGGAGTTAGGTGATTTAGAGCCAATTAGTATGGGGAGGAATTCAGTTCAAGTTCCATTGTAGCAATATGCGGATGACACTTTGTTCTTGTGTAATGGAAGGATGGAAGATATAAGAGCAATTAAAGCCATTCTGAAGCTATTCGAAGTGATTTCAGGCCTTGGGGTCAATTTTAATAAATGTAGTTTGGTAGGAATCCATTCGAATGAAGAGGAGATAAATGATATGGCAAATCTGCTCGGCTGTTCCATTGGAAAATTGCCAACAAGCTTTTTGGGTATGAATATTGGCATTAATCACCAGAAGACAGCAGCATGGCAGGGGCTTATCAAAAGAATCAAAAAGAAATTAGATTCCTGGAAAGACAAAAAAGTTTCATTAGGCGGGAGAGCCACGTTAACTCAAGCCGTGTTATCCGCTATTCCAACTTACTATCTTTCGCTATTTAAAATTCCGAAATCGGCCCTCAATGAGATCACAAAGCTACAAAGAAATTTCTTATGGGGAGGGGGGACAGGGGAGGTCAGGAAAATATCATGGGTAAGCTGGGGCGAGATTTGCAAAGAGAAGAATAAAGGGGGTCTCGGAATCCGAGATCTGAGTCTTTTCAATAGAGCTCTTCTAGGAAAATGGATTTGGAGATTCATGACGGAGAAAGAAAATTTATGGGTTAGAGTATTAACATCAAGATATGGCGGCTTCAGAGACGAGGAGGCTGCAAGTCAGGGAAGACGCGGGCGTCGAACTGGAGGATCCAGCTGGTGGAAAGACATGAATAAAATTTACAATGATATGGGCGGACAAGAAGCGAAAAATAAAATACGGAAAGTGGTTGGAAACGGAGCAAAAACAAGTTTCTGGAGTGATTGCTGGACCGAAGAAACAGAGCCGCTGCTTAGAAAATTTTCGAGCTTGTTCAAAATCAGTGGTAAAAAAATGGATACAATCAGTAATATGGGGCTTTGGGAACAGGACGGCTGGCGTTGGGTGTGGGTTTGGGAGAAACAATTAAATTTAAATGAACAAAATAAACTGAATGAACTTACTGTTTGTGTGAACAGGTGCAAACTGTCGCAGAACCTGGAGGACATCTATGAGTGGGAACTGGCGCCGCACGGGAGATACTCTACAAGCACCGCATATGCAAAGATGATCGAGGAAAGGGAGTGCGAAAGTGCAGCTGCTACAGAAGATATAGAATTTAAAATCCTTTGGAACAGTTACGCGCCGCGGAGGGTGAAGCTAATGGGTTGGAAGGTTCTAAAAGGTAGACTCGCAACAACAGACAATCTAAGGCGGAGAGGGATCCGGTTCGCGGAAGAAGATTTGCGATGTGTTCTATGCGAAGGAGGGACAGAGAGTAACAGTCATTTGATCATTGAATGCGCCTACGCTACAGCGGTGTGGAATGAGTGTTATAAGTGGCTAAAGATCCAGATGGCAACACACAATGATATATGTGCTCACTCATTGCAACATTACGGAGCACTTGGTTCCTGCAAGGTGAGGAGGAGGTTCATCTCCACTGTATGGGTGTGTGTCGTTTGCGAACTCTGGACAAACAGAAATGCAAAGAGGTTTAAAAACGAACAACAAACACTAAAGAAGACTATGGAAAGCATTAAACTCAAATTATGGGCTTGGATGGGAGGAGAAAAGTTGCTGTATCCAGTTTCTTCAATCTCAGCATGGTGTAATAATCCAATGTTATGTATAATTGAGTAAAGATCTTACCAGAAGTGGAGGTGACTAAGAACTCTACGGAGGTCATGTAACATAGCTCCATTCTGTACATTCATGGGCTGAGTATCCCTTATACTCGAGTGGAAATATACTTTCTTTTACCATTCAAAAAAAAAAATCATTAAAATTTTATTGCATTTAACGTCTTACTTGAGACATAATATAAATTGTGCAGTACTCTAATGAGATCAAAGCAAATGTAAGTCAGTAAGTTCATGTATGTTAATTAGTGTATCATTTGCATTTCCTCATGAATAATCAGGGACGGACCCATCATTAGAGTTTAGGGGCCGAAAAAAAAAATTAATCTCTTTTTTTTTAAGAGGTTAAGTTTTATTTATTTATATAATACTAGCTATTAATGATTAATTGCAAACGTGTTTCAAAAATACTAAAATAAATATAAAAGTAATCTTATTTTTATTAATAATAGTGTCAAAACATTAAAAATACAATTCCTTCAAAATCAGTTTTGTAGTTAATATTCGGTACAAAATATTAATCACTTGTATATATAATCATCAAAAGTTAAATAAAAAAAATTATATTAAAGACAATTTTTCTAATAAATTAACTACTAAAATGACTTATTAAATTAATTTATTATTACATATATTTTTAATTTTAAAAATATATTTAAAAAAAATTTAATACATAAAATATAGAGGTGGGGGTAGGGGTAGGGGGCAAGGCCCCCTCAAAACCCCCTAATTCCGTCCCAGTGAATAATTGATATTCGAGTGAAAATTGCATAATTTTATTGCTTATTTAATTTTAATTTATACTTTTATTGTTTAATTTTAGCTAATTATATTTCGTTTGGAAAAAGATTCTGTTTTACTTATTTTGTAGGAAGAATGAATACTTTGAATGTAAAAACATCTACTTAAATTTTAGTGAAATTAACGAAGGAATAAATTGAGATAGAGAGTGAAATGAGAGTTGAGAAAATGCGAATGAAATTTAGGCCAATCAATTTCAATATATTTGAGCCCAAAAGAGGAAAATTGGCCGGCCCATTTCATTTGAATTGCAACCTGCCTTGCTATTGCAATTGAAAGGAGGTGTCGGTTATATACCCATACAACTTTGTTAAATATACCCCTCCACATTAATTTATTAATTTAATATTCATGTAAAATATTAAATTTGACTTTTAGTAAAGTATCTCATGATAAATACACTCCCCCAAAAAATTCAAACACATCCTAACCCTAACTATAACCCTAATTACAAGGGAAGCCGCCGTCGCCGCCGTCCAAACAAATTTAGATTTAAAAAATGAGATTTAATGGTTGATGATGTAAGAGATAAATGAGAGGTATTTAAGGTGATTTGGTGAGGTGTAAAGTGAAATGCACTTCCTCCATTCCACAACTGTTTGCACACTTACCTTATTTGTCCGTCCCACAATTGTATGCACACCCATAAAAGGAAACTCTCTCATAAACTCCACCCTCCCAATATTCACATATTTACACAAAATGTCATTACTTTTACTCTCTTTTCAATCACCTTTTTACTCTATCCATATAACTTTACAAAATTACCCCTCAACACTCCACTCATTACACTTTTTTTCTTAAAAAGTGTGTCTATTTTGTGGTGCAAACACTTGTAGGACAGAGGGAGTATGTAAAATATGAGTGACAATTTAGCAAATAAAATGATGTTGGAAATTTAATAGTTTTACGGGATATTTTCATATTAAGATTTCACAAATAATTTTGGTACGTCCCAATAACGAAAATGTATAAATAATTATGGGACAACAAGGCAGTGGCGGACCCAGGATTTTAAAGTTGGGGGTACGACGGATAATTCATAAATATTTTTATATAATATATATATATGAAATTTCATAAAGTACAAACAAATTTACAACGGAGTTCGTCGAGTCCATGTTATTTCACAACCTATTTTTAACATAAGTAGTTAATAAAAATATCCTTTCCGCGCCTACAATAGTGATAAGGAGAATCAACATCAAATTCACATTTAGTAGAGGACAAAGTGGGATAGCTCAAGTGGTTAGAGCACCACTACCTAGGCCTTAGGTCCTGGGTTCGAGTCATGGGAAGGGAGAGGGAAAAAATGGATGGGTATTTAACTTCCATAAAAATAAAACAGGAGTACGTAGAGCATAATGGGCTTTTGACTTTATAAAATAATATAATTGGGCCTAGTGAATAGTGACATTGAACTTTAGGCTTTACAATGGACCAATCTTCTATTCACATTTAATGGCATTTCTACCACCATTTCTTCATTAATTTATACTGTAGTATATATAGTAGGAAAATAAAATTGGATTTGGGGTACAGTTGTACCCCTTGTCACTATATGGGTCCGCCTCTGCAACAAGGTATATTTTTATATTTTTGTCAAACGGAGAGAAAAAAGCAAGCAAGGGCATTTATCAACCCATTTCGACCTATGCATTTATTGAAGCAGGAGATTGAAAAAAGCTTGCAGCTGCCAGTTGTGAGCCCCATGCAAATTCTATCCCATTGATCTACCTAGAGCTGTTAATTAAAATGAGTCGGTCCGACCAACTAAATTAACGGGCCAGGCTACCCTTCATTTTTAGTGGCCCAAAAAACATCTAGTCGACTTGCCCCAATCCAGTTGATCTAACGGGTCGACGGTGCTGAAAGAATTATGTCTCCTCTAAAAGTCATAATTCTTGTATATTAATTCTTAACACTCCTCCTCACTCGTGAACCGGATTAACACTTCTTACCCTTTTTGGGAGGAGGCCCATCGAGTGAACAATTTAAATGGGTGCAGTTGCTTTCAGCAGGAATCGAACCCAGGACTTGTGAGCAGGAATCGAACCCCGGACTTAGGACTTGTGAGCAGGAATCGAACCCCGGACTTGTGGGCGTGAGCCTTTTGGCTCTGATACCATGAAAGAATTTTGTCTCATCTAAAAGTCCGAACTTGGTAGAGAGGTGGAGAATTAATTCTTGTATATTAATTTCTAACAGGTGCTCGGGGAAGGCTTGGCCCGAATTTTTTATTTGAATAAAAAATTAATTTTAATAAAAAAATAAAAAAAATTAGAAATATAAATTTAATATAGAGAAAAAATAATTTAGAAGAGAACCCGCTCACTGTGTACGATTTTCACAAAGTGAGGAACCCTGAATTGCACAACCATCTTCCTCGTATTCTTCGAAAATATGAGATTTACACAAAACTCCCGAACATACAAGTGATCCGATCTGAAAACTGAATTATTTATTTAGTACTCCCTCCGTCCAATTTTATTATGCCCACTTCTCCGGGCACGGGTTTTAATGAATATTGATTAGTTTATTCATAAAGTAGATAAGTTGAGGGTATGATGGGGTATTGTGGGGTCCATTTGTAAATAAATGATTGTTTATGAATAAAGTGAATGACAAAGTGGGTAAATAAGTGATAGTAGGAGGGTGGAGATAAAGTAGTATGAATAGTATTGTTTCCAAAAAGGGTATGGGCATAATAAAATTGGACAACCAAAAAAGGAAAGTGGGAATAATGAAATTGGACGGAGGGAGTATTATTTTTTTTATTATAATAATTATTATATCTCCTTAAAAAAATTAGCATATCATTGAGAATCAATAAAAAAAAAGTTAGTCTAGTGGGATAGATTTGAGACTTAGGAGTGTCCTTTTATCTAGATATCAGGTTCGAAACCCCTAAGGTGCAAACAATACCGAATTTTCAAGGAGCTGCAGATTCTGGCCCAGTCAAACGCTCATCACAATGAGGGCCCCCCAACTACACAATTTCAATTACCCCTAAGGTGCAAACAATACCGAATTTTCAAGGAGCGACACATTTCGTTCGCATCAATACATAAATATACAAAATATGTACTTAAATATATATTGGGGCAGGGAATAACCTCGATTTAAACGAACTCGATAAATAGACTAAAAAATAGCCCTAATCGGGGCGAGGACATGGGGGATCACCACAAGTTTAGTATAAATTGACATCCCTACTTATGGTCGGGTAAAGTCATCTTCAATCAGAGACATAAATTGGTTGGGTGACATGCCTCGGTCACACGGGAAAGAAATCAAGCTCATGCCTTTTGGTCGGGTCACTTGGCCGGGTCACCCGACTCAAGCCGATCGAATCACTTGTATTTTTTTTTTTTTGGGAGGGGGGGTTTGTGGAACTCACATTAATTTCGAGGGATTTAAGTGCAACACACATTCCAGAACCCTAACCCAAGAGTATAAATTCTCGTCTCATTCAAATTCTTAAAGGAATTTCCCCTTTCACCAACACAAATCCACATAGTTACCCACACTAGAAGGTGTTCTTCATCATCTTCCTCATTTCTTGGTATTTTGGAGCTCCAAATGGTGGACTTTTCACTCTACATCTCTTACGATAGACTGAGTTTTCGTTCCCTTTATTTTATTTTTGTTATTTAACTTTGTAATCACTTTGGATAATGTTGATTTTTGGCTAGAACCATTTGGTTCTAGGGCTATGTAATCATTTTGGATGATGTTTATAAATTAAATATCATATTTGTTTGGTATTTTCATGTGTAGGTTACTCCTAGTTGAATGTTTAATTTTCATTGCAAATCATATTGCCAGTGGTCATTGATGATATGTTTTAATTTAATTAGGATTGAAAAATCATCATCATTAATAGAATTTAAGCCTTCAACCTAATTTATTATGAGCTCGAGATCATTACAAAAAATACTTCATTTAGCGACAACGTTAGTGATAGGAAAATCGGTGCAAATCTGTTTAGCTAGGGATTTTGTGAGGGTTTTTTTTCGTTGCTAAAAATTAGAGATGAAATTTTGAAATCCATCGCATATTTGCGACAGGAATAAGACAAATTTTGCGATGGTTTTTGTTTCGTCACTAAAAATTAACAACAAAGTTTTAAAAATAGTCGCAAATAACGACAAAAATTTTCGTCGCAAATTTGGAATGACTAATGTCGTCGCTAACTGTATAATGGCCTGTTACCTACCGGGACAAAAAACCGTCGCAAATTTTGTTGCTAATTAGCTACGACTTTATTTCGTCGCAAATAATTTTTATTTATTTTATTTATAAACTTTTTCCGGTGACTTGTTTCGTCGAAAGCCGTGGTAAATTAGTGACGTTCATTTTCGTCGCAAATAATTATAAATATTATTTTAATTATTTAAGTTTTGGGATGAAACAAAATCGTCGCAAAAAGAAAATGGACAGGGTTTGAACCTGTGTGGACGGAGTGTCCGGTCCGCCACTTGTATATCACTACAAGAAAACTGAATTTTAGTGACATAATCCTCTCATTATTTCTTCTCTAGCAAAAAGTCTTTAGTGACATGAAAAATTGAGAATTAATGACAAGACTTTTCACTAAAAGTCACACCTAGTGAGGGGCGCTCGTCACACGGACAAGTAACTCATTTGTTTATTTTTGCAGTATTAATTCTAGGGATTATATTTTTTTTAGTCCCTTAAGTTACCATAATTTTGAATTTAGTCCATTAGGTTAGCACTTTTTGAATTTAGCCCATTAAGTTTCGATTTATTTTGATTTTGGTCCAATTACCTGCTACAGCAGGTTTAACAGGTCATTTTTTAAAACACACCCCATAAAATGTTATACACACCCCAAATGTTAAACACACCACACTAAAATTTAAAAATCATTTTTTTATTACTAACACACCCCAAACTATTTCCTATTTAATAAATTGCCAAAAATAATTAAATTAAAAAAATAAGAATTTAAATTAATATTAAAAATATAAATAAAACCTATAAAAAATCGTCTTAATCTTGATAAATTAAACAAAGCTAAAAAAAATTAATTAATTTAACTATTTTTAAATTTTATTTAGCCTTATTTTCGACTTTTTTTTATAGAAGTTAAAACGCAAATAAAACATTAATAAAGCAATGGAGTTTTAAATGATTTTATTTTATTTTTTAAAAATATTTCTTTTATATTATCTAAACCTACTAACAACCCATAAATTTTATATACACTCCAAACGTTAAACATAAAAATTCAAAAATAAAATATAGTTAAATAAAATCATAAACATATATAATAAATTTTCAAAAATAATTTAATTAAAAAAGTAAGAATTCAAATTAATATGAAAAATATAAATAAAACCTATAAAAAATACATAAATCTTCAAAATTTTAATAAAGCTAAAAAAATTAATTAATTTAATTAGTTTTAAAAATTTATTTGAATTTTTAATACTTTAAAAAAAATTATTTAATTTAATAATTTTTTCAAGTTGATTTTTTTAAAATTTATTAAAAATCTTCAAAAATAGTAAAAAAATCAATTAAATATTTAAAACTAATTAATGTTTTTAGCTTTGTTTAATTTTTGAAGATTTTAGTGATTTATTATAGGTTTTATTTATATTTTTATATTAATTTGAATTCTTACTTTTTTTTAAATTTAATTATTTTTAGGAATTTATTAAATATGTTTATAATTTTATTTAACTATATTTGATTTTTGAATTTTTGTGTTTAACGTTTGGAGTGTATATAAAATTTATGGGGTGTTAGTAGGTTCGTGTAATATAAAAAAAAAAATTTAAAGGAAAAATAAAATAAAATAAATTTAAAACTCTATTGCTTTATTAATGTTTTATTTGCGTTCTAACTTCTATAAAAAAACGTCGAAAATAAGGCTAAATAAAATTTAAAAACAGTAGAACATCAACTAAATCTTCAAAACTAATTAAATTAATTATTTTAGTTTTATTTAATTTTTAAAGATTTGGGCGATTTTTTATAGGTTTTATTTATATTTTTCATATTAATTTGAATTCTTATTTTTTTAATTTAATTATTTTTGAAAATTTATTAAATAGGAAATAGTTGGGGGTGTGTATAATAATAAAAAATGATGTTTAAATTTTAGTGTGGTGTGTTTAATATTTGGGGTGTGTATAACATTTTATGGGGTGTATTTCTAAAAAATGACCTGTTAAACCTGCTGTAGCAGGTAAACGGATCAAAATCAAAATAAATCGAAACATAATTGACAAAATTCAAAAAGTGGTAACCCGATGGACTAAATTCAAAATTGTGGTAACTTAATGGACTAAAAAAAATATAATTCCTTAATTCTATATATACATTTTTAACTACTTTATTTTAAAAAAAATATTTAGTTAATTTCTTTCACGTATATTCACTTTAAAATTTTTAACTTTTAAAAATTTTTAACTTTAATTTTCTTAACTTCTAAATTGCAAAGGTAATTTAAAAAAAAAATTGAACTATAAATGTAATTGTTTTAATTTCTAAATTCTGTTGTATGTATATATTTTTTTAGGAGAAAATTTCAAAATATGTTCGGTAACTTATGTAAATTCCATCTTTTTTGTCCAATTTACATCCTGAAAAATTTCAAAACACGTCCTATATCTTAGGTAAATTCCATTTTAAATCTTTTAAATTTTAACCTTTTAAAAATAAGTTCTAAGGTATTCAAATTACATCATTTTTATCGAAAAATTAAAATTTTCGCCTGAAACTAACACGCGCGGCTCGAACGTGTGTTTAAAATTGGGGCTTCCGGAAAATTTGGTGACTGGGCGCCACATGTAATTTAAAATATGGTCATGTCATCACCCCCTCTTATAAACATAAATATCAAATTGTGTTTATAACAAATGTTCCAAAATACACCTTCAAAACTCAACTCGACAGCCCCTGGAAAAAAAAAGCTTGCCAGAATTTACAAATGAAAGGAAGCGAAATTACAAAGCAAAAACGTACAAGCGAAATCTTCTTGTATTTTGTTGGATCGTGTCGTTTGTACGTTTGCTCTATAATTTCGCTTCTTTTTATTTGTAAATCCCACCGAGTTGAGTTTTTTTTCTTTTTTTTATCAGGGGCCATCAAGTTGAGTTTTGTGGGTGTATTTTGGAACATTTGTTATAATTAAATGTGACAATTTTTATTACATGTGGCACTCAGTCACCAAATCTGCCGGAAGTCCCAATTTTAAACACACGATCAAGTCGCACGTGTTAGTTTTCGGCGAAAATTTTAATTTTTTGACCAAAGGGAATTAAATTCAACAAAAAATGGTGTAAATTGGACACCTTAGAACGTATTTTAAAAAAGTGAAAATTTAAAGGATTTAAAATGGAATCGACCTAAGTTACCGGGCGTATTTTGAAATTTACCAATTTTTTTACTGATTTTTTAAATTCATTTAATTAATTTCTTTTACATATATCCATCGATTAATTTGTAACTTTTAAAAATTGTAAATATATATTTTGATATTTTAAAAAATTCAATTGTAAATGTATTTTTTTTTTAATTTAAAAATTGTAGTACATTTTTTTTTGTTATGTTAAAAAATTACCACATTCCACTTCCACTAGTAGGGCCCCGGTTAAAGCTAGGATGAGCACCTTCTAAGTCCTAAGCCAAAATCACTAGTTCAATTTCTTGGGTTAGTTTTTCGTTTTCATTACACGGAGTAATGATAAGAATGCATGCTTTAAGTTTGGTTGCTCAATCCAATAAATTTTCTTTCATAATAATAACGATGGTGTAGTCATGCACATTATATCAATGAAAGATAAAGATTAAAGATCGATCACAATTTGCAATAAGAATTAAGAATTAAGCTGCTGATTTTCTTGCGCAAAAGTCGTTGACTATATTACAAATCTCCATTAAGATCGAGTAATCAGTATTGAATACTCCCTTGACAAAGTGGGATAGCTCAAGTGGTTAGAGCACCACTACCTAGGCCTTAGATCCTGGGTTCGAGTCATGGGGAGGGGAAAAGGGATGAGTATTTAACTTGTAACAAAAAAAAGTATTGAATACTCCCTCCTATTCAATTTAATTAATGTTGTTTTGAATTTTCATTTTCTATATTTTTCTTTTAATATGTGTGCATGAACTTATGATGACATATATCTTGAATAGGATAAAGTACATTTTAATACATGAGAGGTTGAGGTTCTTTTATATATAAACCATATTTAATTACATTTTGGTCATGTGTTCATGAAAGCCTTTTGGTCAAATGACCAAGTTTTATAATTAAAAGAAAAAAAAATACCCTATTGATGGACCGATTTAAAAATTTAGACAAAGTTATTAGATCAAATTTAAAAGAAAAAATCTTATATGCACACGGTGGTGCAGGTGCACGCCTCCTTTTTTTTTTCCTGGCATGCGTATATATATATATCTATATCTCTGCTGTTTAGACATATAATGTATTTAACTTGTAACAAAAAAAAGTATTGAATACTCCCTCCTATTCAATTTAATTAATGTTGTTTTGAATTTTCATTTTCTATATTTTTCTTTTAATATGTGTGCATGAACTTATGATGACATATATCTTGAATAGGATGAAGTACATTTTAATACATGAGAGGTTGAGGTTCTTTTATATATAGACCATATTTAATTACATTTTGGTCATGTGTTCATGAAAGCCTTTTGGTCAAATGACCAAGTTTTATAATTAAAAGAAAAAAAAATACCCTATTGATGGACCGATTTAAAAATTTAGACAAAGTTATTAGATCAAATTTAAAAGAAAAAATCTTATATGCACACGGTGGTGCAGGTGCACGCCTCCTTTTTTTTTTCCTGGCATGCGTATATATATATATATCTATATCTCTGCTGTTTAGACATATAATGTAGTACCTGTCCTGCTCTTTCTTTACTTATGAATTTAGCATGTTTCTAGCCTCTTCTTGACACGTAAAGGCTCTAAAGCTCCTAGAGAAATCTCTAAATAAGAATATGGAGTTTATGTTTCTGTACTTACTTGGTGACTTGATAATGCTTCTAGTTTCTCTCCTAGAGTTAGAATTTTTAGGGATTATACTCTCCCCTAAGTAGAATTTTTAGGGATTATACTCTCCCCTTAGTTGTTTATACTCGTAAGAGTTGTTTATACTCGTGAGAGTTCTTAGGGATTATACTCTCCCTGAAGTTAGAATGTTTAGGGATTATACTCTCCCAAAAGTTAGAATGTTTAGGGATTATACTCTCCCAAAAGTTAAAATGTTTAGGGATTATACTCTCCCAAAAGTTAAAATGTTTAGGGATTATACTCTCCCAAAAGTTAAAATGTTTAGGGATTATACTCTCCCTTAAGTTGTTTATACTCGTGAGAGTTGTTTATACTCGTGAGAGTTGTTTATACTCGTGAGAGTTGTAAGAGTTCTTAGGGATTATTGGCAGGTTAATCATATCTTCTGCTACCATACCCCCTACTCCCCCTAGCTTTAGAGGCTGTCGTGGATAGAGGCTTTAGGAATTGTTCCTAGGCATTTTAAATTCGGGTCTTTATGAGCTGGTGTAAATCTCATTATTTTGCAATATCTCTATCATGTTATGTTTTAATTTCCAAAGTACACTCGTTATCTCAGCACTCATTATGCAGGCCCCTAACAGTTATCTTAGCACAGTATTAATGTATGAGAAACATTTTGTCATAAAATCGGCACATAAAGATCCTCCCATCATAAAATTGACATACAAGAGTCATCTCATCATCATATTAACATGCGTTAAGGGAAATTGCTAAAATTTTATCAAAACCGATGCTCCATTGATCAAAAGTGTTCATCAACATAGGCAAATAAGGGGAACCTATGCCGGCCTCATTAAAAACCTCTCCGTGGTAAAACCCTAAAGGGAAACCCACGTAGAGGGAAAAAGAGTGCCGGTGAAGCAATTATTCGAATAAGAAGTAAACATTCAAAATTGTTCATAAAGGGGAAGGAAGTAGGGGAATAACACCTTCTTCAAACATAAAATCTCTTCAAGTGGCACACGTTCCATGGCCTCAATATTTCTTTTCCTGTCATGTCCTGGAGCTTGTATGCTCTGCCTTTTAGTACCTGTATTACCCTGTAAGGACCTTCCCAATTGGGTTCCATCTTCCCAGTGTTCTTCAAAGCATCTGCTCTCCGAAGGACTAAATCTCCAACTTTAAAGGAACGAGGGATTACCCTGCGATCGTATGCTGCCTTGATCCGACTCTTGTACCTTTCTGCTTTCAATCTCGCCATCTCCCTCTCTTCATCTACCAGGTCCAGCGCCTCCCTCATCAATTCTTCATTTCTTTTTTCTTCAAAATAGGTGATTCGGTGCGATTTGAGTCTGGCTTCAGGAGGTATCACTGCCGCAGCCCCATATACCAAGTAGAAGGGAGATTCGCCCGTAGCTGTTTTAGGGCTGGTCCTGTAGGACCAGAGGACGTTGTCTAACTCCTTCACCCATTTTCCTCCTACCTCTTCCAATCGTGTTCGGATACCATCTACTAGGATTCTGTTTGTAACTTCCACCTGCCCATTGGCTTGTGGGTGGGCTACCGAAGTAAATCTCTGTACAATGTTCCATCTTTCGCACCATCTCCTCACCTTCTCTCCATTGAATTGTGTTCCGTTGTCGGAAACCAAGATTCTAGGTACTCCAAACCTGCAACAAATATGTCTGGCAAGAAAAAGAATTACATTATCTTCCTCGATTTTGGCCAAGGGCACAGCCTCTACCCATTTACTGAAATAATCCACGGCTACGATCAGAAATTTTCTCCCTCCTGGTGCCAAGGGGAAGGGTCCCACTAGATCTATTCCCCATTTGGCGAAGGGACATGGCGAGTACATGGCCCCCATTGCTTCTGCAGGTACTCGTATCAAAGGCCCATTCTTCTGACACTTCTCACATTTCTTCACGTATTCTCTAGCGTCTCTGATTATGTTAAGCCAGTAGAAACCTGCCCTAAATACCTTCTTCACCATAGTCTGGTAACCTTCATGGCTGGATGCGCAACCTTCATGGATGTCCTTGATCACTAGCTCTGCTTCTCTTCTTGAAAGACATTTCAAATAAGGTTGAGTGAAGGATCTCTTGTACAATTGGCCTCCTAGGATACAATACTTCCTTCTCCAAGCTTTGGCCTCTCTGGACATTGGGGTTACTGGCCCCCTGTTCAATTCTTCCCATATCTCTTTCCTCCAGTCATCCCCTGCTGTTATTTCTCCGACCAAGGTTTCAGTAGCTAATTGATCTGCCACTAACAAGGTTACCTTTCCGTCTCCCTCGAATTCAGTGGAACTAGCTAGTTTAGACAGTCCATATTCTTTCACATTCTCTTCTCTCGGCACCTGTATTACTTCAAAAGTATGGAATTTATTCTTTAGTTTCTTTACCTGTTCTAAATAGGAGATCATCCTCTCATCTTTGGCGAGGTACTCCCCCATGACCTGTTGCACTACCAGCTGTGAGTCAGAGTACAGGGTGACTCTCTGTGCCCCTAACTCTGCTGCCATGCTAGCTCCTCTAATCAGGGCTTCATATTCTGCACCATTGTTTGAGGTTGAGAACCGGAATTTGACAGCTACCTGTACTTCTTGGCCATCAGGGTCAACCAACACTATCCCTGCTCCACATCCCAAGGCGGATGCTGAGCCATCCACGTATACCTTCCATCCCTGTTCTTCTTCCACTCTGGTAGACTCTTGAATAAAGTCTGTTAAAGCCTGAGCTTTGATGGCCCTCCTTGGTTCGTAGTCAATATCATACTCCTGCAATTCCACTGCCCATCTGACCATTCTTCCTGATAAATCTGCTCTCCCTAGCGTCTGCTTCAACGGGAAATTAGTCCGCACCATCACTTTATAAGATAAGAAGTAAGGGCGTAGTCGCCTAGCCGTTACCACCACTGCCAGGGCTGCCTTCTCCACCTCTGAATATCTTATTTCTGCTCCTTGAATGACTTTGCTCACATAATATATGGGTTGTTGTGTGGAGCCTTCCTCTTTCATCAGGGCTGTACTCAGAGAATGTTCCCCTACTGAGAGGTATAGGAGTAAAACATCTGCCTGAGTGGGCTTGGTTAACTTCGGGAGTTGTTCCAGATGGAGCTTCAGTTCTTCGAAAGCCTTTTGACACTGTTCATCCCATTCGAACCTTGACCCCTTCCTTAGTGTTCTGAAGAAGTGATGGCTCTTCTCCGCTGATTTTGCTATGAATCTGCTAAGGGCTGTGATTCTGCCGTTCAGGGTCTGCAATTCCTTCAGGTTTCGAGGGGGTTGCATGTCAAGGACCGCTTTCACCTTGGCAGGGTTAACCTCTATTCCTCTTTGAGTCACCATATATCCCAGGAATTTCCCTGACCCTACTCCAAAGGAACATTTAGCAGGGTTAAGTTTGATACCGTTTTCTCTAATTACCTGAAATATCTCATTCAGGTCATTAATGTGCTCCTCTGCTTTGACGCTTTTAGCTAGCATATCGTCTACATAAACCTCCATGTTCCTCCCTATCTGTCCTCGGAAAACCGAGTCTACCATCCTTTGATAGGTGGCTCCTGCATTTATCAGTCCGAACGGCATACGTACATAACCAAAAGTACCACACGTTGCAATAAAGCATACCTTTGGTATATCAAGGGGGTTCAGCTGTATCTGATGGTACCCTTGATATGCATCCATCATGCTGAGTAATTCAAATCCGGACGTAGCATCCACCAGTTGATCAATCCTAGGCAGGGGATAGTGATCCTTAGGGCATGCTTTGTTTAGATCCCTAAAGTCAATGCACATCCTCCATTTGCCGGCTCCCTTGAACACCAGCACTGCGTTCGAGAGCCATTCAGGGAACTGAACTCTCTTCACGTGCCCTGCACTCAACAATTTATCGATTTCCTCTTTCACAATGAGGTTCTTCTCTTTGCCGAAGTTCCTTAACTTCTGCTTCACGGGCTTAGCTTTGGGATCCACGTTCAGATGGTGCACCGCTATTTCTGGAGGGATACCCGTCATATCCGTCGCCGAGAATGCGAAGATATCCGCATTCTCCTGGAGGGTGAGTATCATCTTTCCCTTGAGCTCAGGGTTCATATTTGTACCTATCCTGGTTGTGAATCCCTCCTTTCCTGGGTAGAGCTCGATGCTCATTAACTCCTCGTCTGCTTTGGCTTTGGGTTGCTCTTGCACTAGCTCACCCACTCTCTGTCTTTTCAACTCAGGGTCTTCACCCTTAAATCTCTCCATTCCTCGGAACATGGCCCTGTCTACTATCTTGACCGATTCCACGTAACACTTCCTTGCTTGGTATTGGTACCCACATATCTCTCCCACACCCCCGAGGCAGGGAATTTCATCTTCATGTGGAAGGTGGAGATCACTGCCTGAAAGATATTCAAGCTTGGCCTTCCCATTACTACATTATACGAAGATGGGACATCTACAATCAGGAATTATATTACTTGTACGCGACGGTTAGGGGCGATTCCTAACCCTACTTGCAGTAACGCTGAACCCAGGGGTTGAATAGCTCCCCCTGAGAATCCATAAAGGGCTGTCTCCACCGGTCTGAGCTTTATATTTAGATCCATCTTCTTGAAGCACTCCAAGAACATGATATCGGCAGAGCTTCCTGTGTCTACAAAAATTCTTGCTACATCGTATCCCGCTATATCTATAGTAATGACTAATGCGTCATTATGAATTTCTCTGGGTTCCCCCGCATCTTCTGGCCCAAAATGAATGTCTGGACCCTCTGTCATCTTTCCCACCTCATGGTGTTCTATATTCCTCTCGCCCTTCAGCGACCTAACACTCTGCTTCCTCTGCCTGAAGGAATCCCCATCAACAGGGCCTCCCATAATCATGTGAATAGTTCCCCTCTTTTGGGGAGGGGGTGGTTGCTCCTCGGTATTCTTCCTCTGATCTCTTCTATTATCTTTTTGTTTCCCCTCGGGGTCCTTTCTCTTTTGTCCCCGAGGACCCTGTCGATCTCTAAAAATAAATTCTTTCAGATGGCCTGCCTGGATCATTCTCTCTATTTCGTCCTTCAGATGTCAACATTGGTTGGTATCGTGGCCATAGTCATTATGGAATCTGCAAAATCGGTCTGACTTAGGATTTTGGGGACCCCTATTTCTTGAGTAGGGGAACTTCATATCAGGATGGTCCCCTGCCACTTCCAGAACTTCGGCTGGTTCTATCCTCAGAGGGGTATACCTTCTCGTCTTTCCTCTGGGACTCCAGGGTGCAGCTTCCTCTCTTCTTACATTTTCCGACCTCTTGGAGCTTCTGTGTCTCTCCGGACTTGGCCTCCTAAGCGGAATTTCCTTCCTCCTTTCTCCATTACCCGCTATTGTCCTGGTCTCCGAGCGCTTAGCCTTCCTTACCTCTTCCAGGGTGAGGTATTTTTCTGCTCTCCTCAGTAACTCATCAAAAGTCCGAACTGGCTTCTTAGCTAGAGATGTGAACAGATCTCCATCTCTTAACCCGTTGGTAAGGGCGTTGATTTTGACCTCCGAGGAGGCTGTGGGCACTTCCAGGGACGCTTGGTTAAATCTTTTTAAGAAAGCCCGTAGACTCTCGTTCTCTCCTTGTCGCATGTTAAACAAAGTGAGGGTGACTCTAGGCTGTCTCCTAGCGCTGGCGAATTGATGCAGGAACAATTCACTGAATTCGGACCATGAGTGGACAGTATCCGGTCCCAGTTGTGTGAACCATTACTGTGCAGCCTTAGATAGGGTGGTCAGAAATACTCTGCACTTGACACCCTCTCCATATCGATGTAGTAGAGCGGCATTCTCAAACCTCATCAGATGCTCATACGGGTCCGTGGTGCCATCATATTCAAAGTTTAAAGATTTGAAATTAGAGGGCAGTTCATCTTGTAAAATATTAGATGAGAATTGATATCCAGTGGTGTAAGAGGGTTTACTTACATTGTCAGTAATATGTCTCTGCATATCCCTCATCTCTTTACGCAAGGCCTGTATTTGATCACTGACGGCTCCTTGATACGTGTCGTCCGTGCTTTCTCCCATCCCTGTATCCAGAGTGGTATCCCCAAGGATCCTCTCCACATCCCTCTAGGGGGTCTTTCCAGGATGCTTCTTTCGGCCTGGGAAGGTACTTTTTCTTCTGGGTTTCGAGGGAGATCCTCATTCCTGGAGGGGACTGGAACAGAATCGATGACATGTTCTGGGGGATTTTGTCTTGTACCCTTATGGGTAGGTGGAATAGGTTCGGGAGGGTGAAGTCGAGTAGCGATTATCCTTTCAACTGATTGCGCAATCATCTCGTCTAACTGATCCCGAGAGACAGTCAGGAGTTCTGGTTAAGTGTTAGGGTTATCCTTATTGATCCCACTCCCTGAAGCTCCTGAGGTACCTGGTGCATTTCCTTCTTGACCGGGAGGGATATCTTCTGGTGCATGATCCACAGGTTGTTTCCCTAGATTTCGATTTAAGGGAAAACCTGGAGGAGGGGTATCTTCTGGTGTATGATCCACAGGTTGTTTCCCTAGATTTCGATTTAAGGGAAAACCTGGAGGAGGCGGAGGGAAAGGAGGAGGAGTGGAATCTCCTTTCTCCTTTGTCTGCTTCGTTAGATCTTGTCCTCCACCCATTTAAGTACGAAACTTTTCTCACGCCTTAGCTTGAAATGTTCCCACAGACGGCGCCAGTTGATGCGTCGAAAAAGAACGTCTTTAGATATCAGTCGTTCCTCTACGAGCACTGCTAATCACGAATCAAATCACTCGTTTTATCCTTGACAATCTTCAAGAAAATCTCCTTGGGAATCCGAAAATGACCTGCAAAAGTACGCCGGAGGGGGGCTCCGGCGTAGAAGCTCCGACGCTCAAGTCAGAATCGGCCGTAGGAGAAATCAAAGAGGAATTCCCCTGTATTTCTAGGGAAATTCCGGCGAATACAGTGGTGTTTCTTCTTAATTCAGTGTATATTTCGTAAGAATGTATGTATTATGTAAAAGAACGTCCTTAAGAATATGGAAAGAACCTGCTTATATACCTGGCCCCTCTCTCCGGAGAGGGAAAGACTTGTTCTCCCTATATTCTCGGCCCATTCCTGTAAATCAGGCCCCAAGTCCCTGAGGAATCGGTCTATCTCCCTGAAGACTTGGTTCTTCAGCATATCACCCCCTATCTTCGTGGATTGACTCACTCATTTGACTTGGTTAAGAAAGATCGGTTATGTGTTCCCTCTTTGGGCCAGATCTTTAGGCCCAAAACTATTAATTCCGCCAAATGTGGGCTAGAGGCCCAATAACCCTAATTTCTCTAATTTCCCTTCTTAGGCCCAGGGGTGTATTAATCCTGCTTTCCAGCATATCGACCTAATTATAACTATCATAATTTATCCCATTTCCACGTGTCGACTTCTCCGAGAGCGACATATTTATCTACATATTTAGACTAAAAAAACTTTATTTCTAAATTTAGTTTATAATTTTTTTAATCATAAATGAGAAATATCATCGCATGAGTACCAAAAGTACTCTCATGAAAAGGAGTTACTTACCATATGACACAATACAACTGTTTTGAGATAGAACGCCAAAACAGTCAACGAAAATCTAACTACAACACAATTTAGGATTTGAACATCAATCTTGGAAAGATAATTCGGTAATGCTCAAATCACTGGTGGAGATTAAATACCAAGCTTTTATTCAAATTTCTTCAAAAATCCTCACTTTTGACAACAACACCATAAAAAGTATGTTGATTTCTGGCTTTCCACAAAAACCAAATTATGCAACACCAGATACACTCCAAAGCTCTTTTTCTCACCTTCTACCAAATTATGAAATCCACATTTATTGTTGAGGGCCATCGGAGAATTTACCAAGAATTAAACTTGTAAAGGTCAAGCGCGCGCGGAAAAAAATAATTTTTACTATATATATTAATTTTCCTTTTAATTGAAATTATCAGAGTATTGATTCAACGTATAATGCATGGATTAATATGTTGTGTTGGTATTAGACATAAATCACCATAATCATCTCCTAGTAATTACTAGGATCTGTTTTCCTGATATACTGCCTTATATCATGTAATTTGCGTAATTATTCCTTAGGCTCTTAAATGTATTCTCTGTGTATATAGACACAATGTACGCCTATTGTAAATCAATACAAAACAATTACCCAATCCTAGATCTTAAACACATCCTTCTTTTTCTTCCGTCTGTGTTTTTCACCATGTCGTCCTCCAACACTGGTAATACTCAGACGACCACAGCCGCATCATCGCCTCCTCCTCCGGCAATTGTTCTAATCTCTGCCCGTCACGACCTTCCCATTAAGCTCTCTCATAAGAACTACCCTTCCTAGCGTGCGCATCTTGTGGCCCTCCTCCGTGGCCATAATATCCTTGGGTTTATTGACGGCTCTCGACTGTGCCTTGCGCACCTTGATGATGTCTCAAATGCCTCGTCTGTGTTGAACTGGTTCCAACAAGATCAACTCCTCCTTGCGGCAATTTTTGGATCTCTTTCTCCTGAAATGTTGCCCATCGTTTCCTCGTCATCCACCTCGGCTGATGCTTGGGCAATTCTATCACGCATGTTTGCTGGCAAGTCCAAGTCGCGTGTCAATCAACTGAAAAGCGAGCTTCATCGTATTACCATCAGTGATCGATCAGTTTCTGAATTCGTACACTATGTGAAAGCCAAAGCTGATGAGTTAGCCCTCATTGACCAACCAGTGAGTATTGATGATCTCACACTCTTTATTATAAATGGACTTGGTCCCAAATATGCAACGATTGTTGGTCCTATCCGGACCCGAGGAAATTCTCTCCACCTAGAGGAACTCCATGATCTCCTCTATGAACACGAACTTGCTCTCAAATCTCAAGAAGCTGTTGCTCGATCGTTTGGTCGCCAAGGGATTTCACCAACGCCCGGGGGTGGATTTCAAAGAAACCTTCAGCCCTGTTATTAAACCAAGTACTATACAGACTGTTCTCACCTTGGCTGTTACTCATGGGTGGAATCTTCACCAGTTGGACATAAGCAATGCATATTTGCACATACATCTTGATGTTCCTGTTTATATGTAGCAACCTCCGGGTTTTAAAGATCCCTCACTCCCGAATCATGTGTGCCTTCTCTGTCTCTTACTATATGGCCTTCGTCAGTCTCCTCGGGCCTGTATGACTTACTGTGCTCTACTCTTACCACTTTTGGTCTTGCTCGCTCCAAGGCGGACTCTTCATTATTTACGTTGCACTCAGATTCTAGCAGCATCTCCATCCTCGCTTATGTCGACGATTTGATCTTAATATGATCCTCTACAACTCTTATTTCGACTCTCACTCGCCACCTTCAATCAGTTTTTGCAGTAAAAGATCTAGGCCCACTTTCATATTTATTAGGGGTTGAGGTTGCCCATTGCAAAGAAGGTATCTTCCTATCCCAACATAAATACTTCATTGACGTATGTTGTACGTGCTTTAGTTGGGTTTATTCGGATGTGGACTATTTGTTAGCACGAAACAAACATGTATGATTATCGGGGGTTTATTACGTGTTTTAGAGAGGATTTGTATGATGATCTTGATGATCTTAATGATGAACAGTAAGAACACAAAGATGTAGCTTCTTGGAGAAGCTAAAGCTTTAGAAGCTTGGGAGTATTTATTGCTTAGTGTAGGGTGATTTTGTGGAATATCAAACTTGTGTCTTACAAATGAGCCTTTTAGGCATTATATAGTGGTTTTTAGGGGCTGCCCGCCCTTTACACGTGGCACGCCCTTACTGGACCTGTCTTCTGCCCGAAAAGGTGATTGGACAGTGCATTTAATGCTAAACCACCTCTGGTGGTCGTCCTCGGCGAGATGCCGATGAGCGGAGCTACGGTGGTCACCAGAGGACCTGGTCGTCGGGGAAGGTGGTCGCCACGCTCCCTGCTGTCTCCCAAGGCTTCAACACTTGTCTTCTCTTGGCTATATATAAACATGTGCTCGCCCACATTTGGGCGAGCAGCTAACTAAAACACGTGCTCGCCAACATCTTTAGGCGAGCAGTTAAATATATTAAATACATTACTTTTATTACATATTCTTCATCTTGTTGACTAGTCGTCGCACGACTTTGTTGACTGGTCCTCGCCACGCAAGCTGGTGACTAGGATTGACTTGTCAAAGATTGACTTCTTTGACTAGGTATAACATTTGCCCCCTGGTCGCCTTTCTTCGTATTCGTAGAATGGTAAGGCGAGCAATCTGATCGTCTTCTTGGAAGGTGGATTTGTCTTCGACAAACAAATCGATTTTGAAATTTTGATGACGTGAGTTGGAGGCAGTCGCCTCGTTTCTTACGCCGAGCACGCTTTTCGAAGCGACTTTAATGATGACTGATGTGACATGTGTCAGGCGCGTGATCGGCGCCCAAAATTTGAATTGCGCGCGTGGCGACCTCAAAGGTCGCGCGTGGGGGTCACTTTCCAAACTTGATTTCGGAAATGACCCCAAAGTTTGGGAAAATTGTGATTTTGACCCCATTTTTTGCACATTGGTCCCTGATAACATTTGCCTATAAATAGGGCCTTCTTCTTCTTTAAAACACTTTTCACTTCTGCAAATTTTAGAATTCCTCCTTGTGCTTCCTTCCAAGCTTCTTCTTCAAGGTTTCCGGCGAGTTTTGGGGTGGTTTTTGATCGTCAAAAAGGTAAGACTTACATTTCTTTCTTTCAAAATCTTCTTTTCCCCCCTTTCTTAAGAAAAAATGGAGGTTGGTGGTGGCTCCGGTGGTGGTCCGCCGCCGTTGGATGGTGGCGCCGCAAGTCCCGGCGAGGTTGATCGATTAGCCTTAGCCTTAGTGGAGAGGACAGCCTCTTCGGACTCTAGAATCCACTCCCCCGAACCCATAAATGTTGGAGTCCGCAATGTTAGAATGGCGGCGGTCGTCGACGTAGATGAGATCGACGAATCCGATAAGGATGATGCCGGCAACGATGCCGAGGAGGATGGTAGTGAGACTGACTCAGATCTGCGCGACCAAGGTTTGGACCGAGGGGTGGGCGAACAGATAGATCCTGCTCGAGTCGAGGAGACTTTGACGAGCAGTCTTCGCAAGGACTTTGAGGATGTTGTTCGCTATGCGGCGAGCATAAAGGATATTTTGAGTGGGCGAGACAACTTGGATGGCGATGAGCTCTCGAGGGAGACCAACTATAAGTATTTCTGCGATTACCTTCCTAGAGAGGTTCCTCGCCCGTATCAAGAAGCTTTTGTATCGAGGTACGAAGCAAGTAAGTACGTGAGCAGTGTCTCCTCGACCCAACTGGAAAATTCCCGGAAGAAATATCAACTGCCGGCCGACGTCTTCTTCTTTGTTCCTCACAAAGATGAGAGGGCCGACCAGCCGCCAGAAGGGATGGTCGCCGTCAATATCGGCATGATGGAGGCAGGGCTGAGGTTCCCCCTGCACCCCGGAATTTCAAATTTCTTACATTTTCTAGGGGTGGCCCCTTCTCAAATATTGCCGAACTGGTGGTCGAACCTGATAGGGCTCCTCACGCTGTTCGTCCTGGTGGCGGCCGAGAACGGTTGTCGGAATACGTGGCTTAGCCCGAAAGAGATCAACTATCTCCTTCAAGCGGCCGAGGCCGGAAAGAAGGTGGGCTACAGTTTTTACTATGTAAAAAGCCGCGACCACATCAAGCTGGTCGAAGGGGTCCCAAACAAAATCCGAGATTAGAAGACCAATTGGTGGTGGGTAGCCGGGGACTGGAAAAGTGCGGTGAGGCCGGATGGATCCTCTGCTCGCATTCCCATCGCGACCGACTATCAAAGAATGCGTGGTAAGTCTTTTTATTTCTGCTCGTTCTTGTCTATACTGAAAAACTCCTCGCTTTTGTAGGTGAATCTGTTCGCACGAGGACTGCCGAGCACCGTCTCTTGCCCATCTTCCAATATCACGTCTGCTGCGTACTCAATCGTCGCTATTTGGAGAGGTCCTGCCGCTTTTTGAATAGGGAGTGTATGCGAGAGCGAGCAGGTCTCAGAGTACCTCCTCATCACACCACTCGAGAGTTCCCTCCAGGTATCGAAATATCTCTAAGTTTTTTTGTGAAATTTCTTTTCGTAACACTGACTCCTTGTTTTTCTTTTTTAGTAGTGGTTCCCGAGAAAGTTATCACTTATCTTCCTCTAACCATCGAAGTCGATCGAATTATGTCGAGCAAAATGATTCAACAAGCGAGAAATGCTCCGCGACCGTCAGATCATCGACGACTCAAATAAAAGCAAAAGGAAAGGGACGGAGACCTCGGGGGCTCCTCCGAAGAAGATAGCAAAACCAACCCGAGGGGGTTCTTCTCGCCCAACTGCTGCCGAGCAGAGGGCCGAGCAAGTGGTCGAACAGAGGGTCTCTCCGAGGAGATCTCCAGCGAGGGATAACTCGCCTCCCCCTGCACAAATCGTATCCCCTCCTCGCAGAAACACTCGGTCGCGAGATGCTGCTCTGAGCTCGTCGGCCGAGCAGAGGGCCCCCGGGGACAACACTCTTCTCGGTTGGGACGCCGTAAGGGTTGCCAAGTAAGTTTACTAAAAGAACAATTTTAGAATATTTTCAAGTACCTTTTCTAATTCTCCCTTGTTTTTATTAGGGTTGCCGAACACCCGGTCGTCGAACCTTTCAACGAGAACCTCGCCGGCTATTACCGCTCGCGGGATCCGGCCAACCAAGAGCCTCTGGACCCGATCACACTTAGGGCCATGAGGAACCTGCCCCGATCGTTAACGACAACGCTGGTCGACGAGGTGAACAACCAGAACTCTTTGGAGAATGCGAGACTGTCGCCATTGAGCTCAGCCGCGCATCTTTCACTGTCGAGAAGCTTGCTAGCTAAATCTGCGAGAGTCGCAAAAACAGCGAGGATAGGAGCGCGAAGCTCGCCCAAATGGCTAGGGCTAAAGCCGGCGTTGAGAGGCAGCTCGCCGCCTCTGAGGAGAAGGTGGTCGATCTCGAGGCAAAGCTGGCCGACTTTGAGGCCCAACTTGAGGTTGTTCGAAAGAAAGATCAAGAAGATCTTCAAGAGATCGAGAATCTTCGAGCTCGCCTCAAAGCTGCCGAGGACGAGCTAAAAATGAAGTCCGCCGAGGTAAACACTCTTCAAAATAAAATTACAACTGTTGAAGATGACTTGGCCACTCTTCGGCGAGAGCTGGTCGCCGTGGCGGATGAGCGAGATGAAAGCAATGACATCGCTGGAAGTGTGGCCATTTTATCGGTGGCGCTCACTGCCCATGAGCTTGTTCATAAGCTCAAAGAAGTTCAACCGGATGCGGACGTAACTCTGCTCGGTAGGTTTATAGACGACCTCCTTATGGCCGAAAATCCTAAACCAGAATCGAAACTCCCCTTGCTCCCTTTGATGAAAATGGGACTCTTGTTCCCTCGTCTCTTGGGCATTCCGGTTTATTTCGAGGATCCGCCACAAGACCCCCCAACTCAACAGGGTGAACATAGTGCTCCTGTAGAGGAGGTGGCCGTCGGCGAGGAGGAGGCTGCGAGCGAGCAAGATGCTCTTGCCGAGGGGAATGCCACGGAAACTTAGTTTAGTACTTTTTATTTTATTTTGTTTTTTAGGACTGTTCGGCCACTAGGGCCTTTTTTGTAATTTCAGCCTTTGAGGCTTATTAATGAATGAACTTTTTGCTTATGATGTGTTGGTTTACTTTGAGTGATCGTCCTCGTCACTGCTTTTCGATTTATGTTATGATTATTTTTTGCAAGCATCTTTCAGTAAATACTTATCTTTCGATGTTATCTTTCATTGGTTTGCGTTCGTATGCTTTAGATAGTGATCGTCGTCGCCACTACCTTGCGAGCATCTTTAAGAAAGAGTGCTCGTCTTTCCTTGCGAGCATCTTTAAGAAAGAGTGCTCGTCTTTTAGAGTTAACCATTCGTCGGTTGAACTCTTTTGTTTCTCTGGTAGTGATCGTCGTCGCCACTACCTTGCGAGCATCTTTAAAAAAGAGTGCTCGTCTTTTAGAGTTAACCATTCGTCGGTTGAACTCTTTGTTTCTTAGTTGGCTGCGCAGAGCCTTATCTAAAATTTCTAAAACTTCTAACACTTGATGAACTTTAAACTTTGACATGTATTGAAATGATGACTAGATACAAATTATACAAATATAAAGAATTTAAAAACTTACTGATAGAACTTCTTCAGCTTGACTGCATTCCATGGATACTTGCTCGGCTTGCCCTCGAGATCTTCTAGCTCGTACGATCCGTTCAGGAGTGTGCGCGTTATTCGGTACGGACCCTCCCAAGTCGGGCCAAGTATGCCAATGGACTGTTCCGTCGCCCTCCGAAGTACGAGCTGGTCGATAGTGAAATGGCGAGCACGTACTTTGGTGTTGTAGTAGCGTTCTGATCTTTGCTTGTAAACCACATTCTTCTCGTCCGCTGTTAACCTTCGCTCTTCTAGGAAGTCCAAGTCGGAGAGCTGTGCATCGTTATTCAACTGCTCGTCATAATTTGCCACTCGAAAAGTGGGGACCTGCCCTTCTGCTAGTATGACAGCTTCGGTTCCGAATGCGAGCGCGAACGGGGTCTCACCTGTGGAATTCCTCGTGGTCGTCCGATATGCCCACAGAATCATGTGCAGCTCGTCCGCCCATTTGCCCTTCAATCCATCTAGCTTAGCTTTCAAGGTGTGCTTGATGATTTTGTTGATCGCTTCTACTTGACCATTTGATTGTGAATGATAGGGTGTTGAAAAAATTTTCTTGATGTTCCACTCTGAGCAGAAATCCAGCATGTCTTGACTTGTGAATTGACGTCCGTTGTCGGTCACTATCGCTCGTGGTAGGCCGAACCTGCAAATTATGTTTTTCCAAATGAAGCTTGTCATCTGAGCCGTTGTGATGGTCGTTAATGCCTTTGCTTCCGTCCACTTGGTGAAGTAATCGACTGCTACGACTACGAAAGTTACCCCCCGACGCCAGGCGGGAAAGGTCCGATGATGTCGATGCCCCACTTCGCGAAGGGCCAAGAGCTATAGACGGAGATGACCTCGTCTGGAGGTGAGTGAATAGCGGGTGCAAAAGCTTGACATCTCTTGCACGTCTGGGCGTAATGGATTGCATCCTTCTTTAGTGTTGGCCAAAAGTAGCCTTGCCTCATGATCTTTAAAGCGAGAGCTTGCCTCCCTGTATGATTTCCACATGCTCCATCGTAGATTTTGTGCATGACGATCTTCGCTTCGTCTTCTCCGAGGCACTTCAATAAAGGCATTGAAAAACCCCGTTTGTACAGCTGGTCGCCAATAATAGTGTACCTTGCGGACCTGAGTTGCAATCTAGTTGCTTTCACTTTGTCTACCGGGAGCTCGCCGGTCTTGATGTACCTGTTGATCGGCGACCTCCAGTCCTCGTCGCTGGTCGCTTCAACCTGCAAAATTTGACCTCTGTTCACCGATGGGGAAGAAATTTTAGTGATGGTCGCTTCTGAAAATATTGCCTCCCTCTCTGAAGTGGCCAGCCGAGCTAACACACCTGCTTGCGTATTCGCCTCCCTAGGGATTTGCTCGATGTGGATTTGATCAAATTGCTCGAGTAATCCTTTCACTAGGTCCTGATACTTTATCATTTGATCGCCGCGAGCCTCGTACTCGCCCGTAATTTGACATACAACCAGTTGAGAGTCAGAAAAAAATTTCAGTTTTCTGGCGCCCACGGCCATAGCCATCTTCATTCCTGCGACCAGAGCTTCGTACTCTGCTTCGTTGTTGGTCGCCCGATACTCGAACTCGATCGCCGAAGCAAATGTCTGTCCGGTTGGGCTGGTACGGACGACTCCTGCCCCTGCTTTGGTGCTCGTCGACGAGCCATCGACGAACAGTGTCCAAGGAAGCTCGATTCCCTTGTCCAATTTCTCCGGGAAAGTGAGCTCTACAATAAATTCAGCCAACACTTGTCCCTTGATTGCCGTTCTGGGTGCGTAGGTGAGCCCAAATTGCCCGATTTCCACCGACCATTTCAAAAGTCTTCCAGTGGTATCCGGACGATGCAGTGCTCGCCGAAGAGGAAAGGTCGTGAGGACGACCACCTCGTGGTCGAACAGGTATTTCCTTAGTTTTCTGACGCTCATGACCAGTGCGTACGCCAATTTTTCCATTGGAGTGTATCTCAACTCCGCATCTCTTAGTGATTGACTTACGTAGTAGATTGGCAGATGTGTGCTCCCCTCTGACCGGACGAGCACTGAACTGATCGCACAGTCAGTGGCCGCCAAATATAGATACAAAATTTCGCCAGGGACTGGCTTAGAGAGGACTTTCGGATCCGATAGATATTCCTTCAATTTTTCGAAAGCTTTCTCACACTCATCGGTCCATTCGAACCTCCCTTTTTTCAAAGTGTCGAAAAAAGGTTTGCAACGATCGCCCGTTCGTGCAATAAATCTGTTCAGCGATGCAAGGCATCCTGTCAACCTTTGTACTTCTTTTACGTTCCTCGGGCTTTGCATGTTGATGACTGCTTGAATTTTACTCGGATTCTCCTCGATGCCCCGCTGGCTAACCAAGTGCCCCAGAAATTTCCCGGAGCTAACTCCAAAACTGCATTTCTTTGGATTTAACTTCATGTTGTACTCTTTCAGAATATCGAATGTCATGGCAAGGTGGTGTAGGTGATCCTCTTTCCGTAAGCTTTTGACAACGATGTCGTCGATATAAACCTCCACCATCTCGCCGATGTGCTTTTCAAACATCTTATTTACCAGTCTTTGGTATGTTGCCCCCACGTTTTTCAAACCGAAAGGCATTCTCTTCCAGCTGTACATGTCGACTGCAGTCATGAAAGCCGTATGTCGCTGGTCGTCGGGATGCATCGCAATCTGATGGTATCCTGCGAAAGCATCCATGAAAGTTAACATCTCGTGCCCCGCTGTATTGTCTACTAGATGATCGATGTGGGGCATCGAAAAAATGATCTTTCGGACAGGCATCATTTAGATCTGTGAAGTCTATACACAATCTCCACGACCCGGTCGTCTTTCTGACGAGCACTAGATTTGCCAACCACTCGGGATCAGTTCCAGTTTTCTCGATTAATTTGTTGTCGATCAATTTCTTGACTTCGACCGCCAAAGCCGCATATTTATCAGGCCCAAATTTTCTTCGTTTTTGGGTGATGGGTCTCCTTGCTGGATCAATATTCAATCTGTGGCAGGCATGGTTCGTGCTAATGCCCACCATATCCTCGTGCGACCAGGCGAATGCACCGATGTTTTCTTTCAAAAATGCGACCATATCTGACCGCAATTGCTCTGGTAAATTCGAACCAATGAATACCTCGAGTTCTGGACGAGCTTCGTTTAAATGTATGGTTTCGAGGTCCTCCGCTGGAGTTGCCCGCTCTTTAGGCTCCTTCCAACGAGGATCCTCGATTCCGAATTCTGGCTCAAAGCCTAACCTAGGCTCCAGATCTGGAATGTTTTCTGGAACCTGGTCGTCGGGGATCTGGTCGCCTGAATCTGTCTGCTCGTCGATTTCCATTGGGGTGTGGTCGTCCACTTCCATGGAGGCGTGCTCGTTCGCCTCCACTTGGTGGTCGTCGAAAAGGCGACTGCACTCCCCAACTTCGATCTTTTGGTACTTGCTAGGAAGACCCTCCAAGTAGTTCATTTGTTGCTTTTGTTCTTGACACTCAATATACTGGCCAATCATAGTGGTTTCTTTAGAATGGCGCTTTGCAAAACGGACGAGACACTCCCTCGCCCGCGTCTGATCGCCCTTGACGGTTATAACTCCCGCCGGGGTCGGAAACTTTACACAGTAGAAAAAAGTAGAGGCGGCCGCCTTGAACTCGTTGAAGAAAGGTCGGCCGAGGAAAACGTTGTATGAAGATGGCATGTCTATGATCAAGAAATCGAGCTGCCGAGCATGATGCATTTCTGGCTCTTTCGACGATGCCAGCTCCAGGGATAGTCTGATTTTCCCAAGGGGAAGGTTGCGCGTGTCCCCGAACCCTACGATAATATCATCGCAAGGCTCAATGTATTCTGCATATCCACCGAGAGCATCCAAAGTATGCTTGAAAAGGACGTTGGTGTATGCCCCGGTGTCGACCATCATGCGATGGACATTGGTTCCCATTATTTTCCCTGTGATGACCAAAGCATCATTGTTTGGTTGCACCACGCCGTTCAGGTCGTCGTCCGTGAAAAGGACTTGATGGGCTAGAGGCTTCTCGGCAGCCGGAGCGACGCACACTTGATGCACGTTGTTGAGTGCTCGCATATCACTCTGTTGTCGGCGAACAGACAGAGCTTTCCCGGACTGAGTTCCCCCCAAGGGGCCTTCCAAAACCATACAGGCTCCGCCCACGTTGTCGATGTCGCCTCCTGGATTGTTTGGCATGGGAGGAGCCAGTTTTGGACGATTCAACTGTTGGCGCAGGTCGTCGCTATCATCGCGACGTTTCTTTCCCCTGTTGTCGCCATTTCCAAGGGGCTTGATGAATTGGGCGAGCTTGCCCTCATTGTACAGTTTAAAGAGATTTCTCACCAAGTCCCGGCAGCCATTAGTGTGGTGGCCGATAGAGTTGTGGTAGTCGCAGAATTTACTACCATCGAGGCTGTCCTCATTTGTGTGCATTGGCTTGGCATGGGGGAGCAGATTCTTTCCCCTTACTGCATTGAAAATGCCCCTAGGATCAAGAGAGAGGGATTCTCTGAACTGAATGATCTCCGGAGACTCCTCGAAGGGTCTGAAATTTGATGGGCGAGCACTGCCAGCTTGAGTGGTCGCCTTTTTTGGCTGGGACGACTCCCCAGTGTTAGTATTTTTCTTGGGCCAGACCCTCTTGGCCGCTTCAGGCTGGTCGTTAGCCTTTGCGGCATCCATGATTTCTCCATCTGGATGAAGTTCCCAGACCTCGTGCGGAAGTCGAGATCAGCTTGGAACCTATCCTTAGACCGGAAACAGCCGAGATCAGCTTCGTCTCATCGTTTACGGCCTCCCCATCGATCACCAGCCTGTCGAAGTGCTCGATGAAGTCCTTGCCAGATTCAGTCAGTGACTGGCGAACGTTTGCCAAACGTTGCTTTGAGGCTGGGCGAGCAGCAATAGACCCGAAGTAGGTCAGAAAATATTGTCCCAGCTCAAGGAATGAGGTGATAGATCCGGCACCCAAAGTTGTGTACCAACGATGAGCCCGGTCTCCCAAGGTTAGGGAGAAGTTTATGCATTGTGTGGCGTCCGTTGCCCCAATTGAGGCCATGTAGTTTGAGTACTTGGACAAGTGTGCTCTGGGGTCGGACATTCCATCGTATGCCGCCATGGAGGGCATCTGAATTTTTCTTTGGATGGGGGCGGTGAGGACCGCAACACTTAGTGGAGGAGCGGGCAGAGTGATTGGTGGGGTGGTCCCTTGCTTTGAGGCGACCACCTCTGCTCGCAAGGCCTCCATCTCTAGCTTCATCAACTTTTGGGTTTCGAGGAAATGGGCGATTTGCCCCTCCTCGGCAGTTTGTGGTCGGGGGACGACGACCTCGTCGCGTCGGCTCCTGTGAGATGCGGCCGGGTGATCACCATGATGTGATCGCCTAGGAGAAAGTCTCTCCGAACGGTGGCTGCGATAACTCTTCGCCGGAGCTCGCGAGCCCTGCCTCGGCCCCACTCGATCGAGGGCGGAGATCTTGTCTCCCTGACCTCTCTTGTCACCTCGATCTCTGTGGTCGGCTTTGTCTGGTCGGCCATCCAGGTTGAAAGGCACTCGGCGAGGAGCCCTCCCGTCTTTATCATTCATTCGACTAAAAACAGAATTCCGGCCTCCTCGGGAGTCTCCCGTATGGCTGTTGTGGGATTGCTCTGCGGCTTTGTTTTTTCCTCTGTCTTGGGGGCGCACAGAATATGTATGATAGGAGCAGTCGTCCTCATCATTTCCTCTGGCCTTCGCCTTTTCTTTTTGGGCTTTGTCGAAGGCCTGATCCTTGGCCTTCTCAAGCTCTTCTTTCTCGTTCTGCCTCCTCTTCTCAAGGAGGTAGTCGGAGAGGTCTTTCAAGTGTTGGGGATCTTTCAAAATGTCCCCCATATTTAGATTTGCGAAAGGATTTGCCGGCGGCAGAGGGGGATCGTTCCCTCCGGGAGCTACAAATCCGTCTTGAGGAGTATGATGAGACATCGTTTAAAGAGTGTCTCTAGGGGATTCACTACTAAAAAAATACCCCATATAGTGACCCTTGCATAGTGACTCCTTTAAATAAGGGTCACAAAATATGCCTAAAATGACCCTCTTATAATTTATATATTTGTAGTGACGCCCGTCTTAATTAAATATTCCATATAAAAAAAATTAACCAAAATTAAGCCGCCTAATTAATTTTCTAAAAAAAAAATTAACCCGCTCTAATTTTTGCATAAGTAACAATTCCCTCCTCTTCTAACACACACCGTGCCCTAATAATTCAGATTTAAGAGACTAGGAAACATTCCTCACTAATTCCTTCATTAACACACTCAAAAAAATTCTTCAATCCTAATAATTCAAAAAAATCTTCTTCAGCCCTAATCTTTTCAAACGCTGCGCTCAAATATTCTTCTCAATCGGTTTCCAAAGCCTTCGTCACGATTCCTGAAAACAGTGGTGGCCCTGACGGTGGGCCTGAGGGGCGACCGCATAACATGATCAAATATATAAATTTAAAATAATCATTTGAATTTTATATCGAACTAATTTAGTGAGTTCCATAAATTAAAACACAGAAATATTAAATCCTTTTAACTAATTAAAATATCAATTAAATTAAGAGGAACAACCTTAGTCCTTAGTCCTTAGGTATATTTGTTTGGAAAGTTTTGAAGATCTTGACATAAAATTAAATGAATGAAAGGCTTTGGTCAAGCTTTTTTTTTTTTGTTAAGAGGGGAGTTTAATTTCTTCTGTAACTCCACTTTAATATTCTAAATTATTATTGGACTAATGTATGTAAGTTAATATATTATATACTCTAGTAACCAGATTTCATTTCATGTATAATCTTTGCCTATTTTCTAATAAAAATGGGCAACAGAATACCAATACTATAGTATATTCAGTTCAATTTCAGTATGAATTTTTAGGAATATTGTTTGTTTTAATCACTACTAAATGCTCTAGAATCACTTTTTTTCCAAAGCGGGTACACTCAACTATTTTGAGAAGAAAAAAAGTGATTATATATGGAGTTTCCATCATATTTGTAAACACACCAAAGTACTGTGGGAGAGTGTTACTTCAAAAAAAAAAAAAAAATGAGGAAATAAATAATCAAATATTCCCCAATATATATAATATAATAATAATTACTTTATTTTATGGAGTATTAGTTAAACAATTATTTTTAAATAAAAATCTCTATCTACTATATATAGTCTTATATTATACCCTAGGGCTACTAACTGAAAAACCATCATCACCCATATACAATCATTTAGGGACTAAAGTCAAATATATGCCATAACTTATTATTATTTTCGGAATGATCTACGATTTTATTTTTATTTTTTTAATTTTATCCCATATATATTCAAATCATATACTTTTCTCCCAAAATCACCCGAACACACCTAAAATGATGTCATTTTTCATCCGAAATCGCTGAAAAATGTGACCAGCTCATGCTATAAGGTCCCATAACTTTTTGAATTGTCCAATTTCAGTCCCATTGCCAAAATTGTCCAATTTCAGTCCCGGCCTGGCGTGTGTTTCTGATCTACTTGGCAAAAATAGAGTCTAGAAGGCAAAAATAAAATTAAATTTACACATCATTTTTGAATAAAAATATTGCAAGTGCAATAAAAAAAAACACATAATTGAACAAACTAAAAACCCTGGAAACTAAAGATCTTGGAAAAAATCCCCAAATCATGAACTTTGACTCGAAGAAAAATTTACCCCAAAATCTCACTGGAGTACTAGACGCTTTCAATAAGGTGTTGTTCGACGGAAAGAAGCGATTAAGTGACGTACCGCTCCTGCATAAGGTAAGCTATTCATATTTTAATGAGTTTAATTAGTTAAAAAAAAATAGTATGTTATTGGTGTAACATACGAGTAGGAGGCCCTAAATATATATGATAGGGATTTTACTACCACGGTGTTCTTCAACAATTTGGGGCTTCCACTTTTTGATTCAGTTTTTTAATGAGTTTATTTACTCTAAGGTTCAATCCATTAGAGAGTATTACAATTAAGGACAAAAATATTCAATATTACAATTAGAGTTAAAATACTACTTAAAAAGTCGAGTATGCCCTTTTGTTTACAATCCACATTTATTGTCAATACTAATTATTTTCCTTAATTGTCAATACTAATTGTTTACAATCCACAATTATTTGCCAATCCACATTCCCAAATTTTCGAGAATCCCAAAAAAGAAATATATTGTCGGAGTACCAGAGTTACTCAATGTGAGGTACATCCAAGAGTTATAGAAGGGGGACCAACTAGCAACCCCCCCCCCATACAACAGGATAATATTAATCTCAATACGCTTATGGTCACCCGTAAACGTCTTAATATCCTGAATTATATTGATTAAAAAATCGAAGTTATATTCAATACATATGTAGATTCTAAGAAAATATATAGAAGGTCAACCCTTTCACAAAAAGACAGCTAGATATCTTAAGATAGAAATATCGTCTTTTTCTTTTGAAATAAAATGTCAACCCTTTCATTCAAATTGAGCCTCTTATTCATTAGAATTAATTCGGTATCAACTACATCTCTCAATTATGTAAATATACGCCCTCACAACATCGATCATTATTGTATATAACAAAAAAAGTCTATGGAATTCAACTAATTACATTATGGAGCACCCACTAGTATTCCTTGACTTGATAATTGATATATAGGTTGTGTGAATAAATTTAAATAACGTGTGGATCGGGCAATGAATTTTGAATTTGAGTTATAATCAACACGCATTTTCCCTTATAAATAGCTACACATCTATCATCTTTACCATATAACAAATTATTAATTAATCTTCTCAAAACAAAACAAAAAACCATCATGAGGACACTTACATTCATGATCCTTGTTGCCATATTTTCATGCTCATTGGCAGCTTCTGCTGCTCATGATCACGGGAACTTTCTCGAATGCCTTTCCAAAGAATTCAGCAACTACTCCTCCATTTCCAACCTTGTTTACACCCCAGCCAACTCGTCTTACTCTTCCGTCCTCCTCTTCCCCATTTGGAATCTCAGATTTACGTCCGACTCCACCCCTAAACCCCAAGTTATTATAACCCCCGAGCACGAATCCCAGATCCCGCCTATCATCCTCTGTGCTAGGGACAGTGGCGTGGAAATTAGAACTCGAAGCGGTGGACATGACTTCGAGGCGTTATCTTCTATATCAAATAACATATTTGTGATCATTGATTTGATCAAGCTCAGTGAAATAACAGTTGACGCTGTGGCGAAAACTGCATGGGTTGAAGCCGGTGCAATCCTTGGCTCTTTATATTACAGGATCGCTGAGAAAACCCAGACTTTAGCTTTTCCTGGCGGTGCTTGCGCAACCGTCGGCGTTGGTGGACACATTAGCGGAGGAGGATACGGCACATTGATGCGAAAATATGGGATGGCTGCGGATAATGTGCTCGATGCAAGAATAGTCGACGCTAATGGAAGAATTCTCGACAGAAGATCCATGGGTGAGGATCTTTTCTGGGCGATTAGAGGTGGTGGAGCAGCCAGCTTCGGCATGGTCGTTGCATGGAAGCTACAAATGGTTGATGTTCCAGAAAGCCTCACTGTTTTCAGCGTCCAGAGGACGTCGGAACAAAATCTAACTCGACTCATTCACCGCTGGCAGTACGTCGCACCAAAAATGGATAAAGATATAACCCTCTTCATCAATGCAGCTGTCGCGAATTCCAGCGAAACCGGAAGGAACGTTACAATTGATGCCAGTTTTTCCGCGGTTTTCCTAGGCGGGGTCGACAGGCTCTTGGCAATGATGCAACAAAGTTTCCCTGAGTTGGGGTTGGTGAGGGAAGACTGCATCGAAATGAGTTGGATCCAATCATGTCTATTTTTCGACGGACACCCCATAGAAACACCTGAGGCTCTACTGAGTCGGACTCAGCCCAATAAATCGTACATGAAAAGAAAAACAGATTACGTTCAAAGGCCCCTTCCAGAGGGAGTGATCGAAGGCCTCACCAGACTATTTTACGAACCAGAAGCCAGGCTGTCGACGCTTACCATTTTTCCCGAAGGAGGGAGAATGGATGAAATATCTCCATCCTCCATTCCTTATCCTTATAGAGCCGGTAACTTGTACCATATCTTTCCTACAGTCTATTGGCAACGAGACGATGCTCAAAATTCGGAAAGGTTCGTGAATTGGCTTAACAGGGCGTATAGTTACATGACTCCGTACGTGTCTTCAAACCCTAGGGCTGCCTACATCAACTACAGAGACCTCGACATTGGAGTCAATAACGATAAGGGAGAGACAAGTGTTGCACAAGCAAGCATTTGGGGTATCAGATACTTCAACAACAATTTTGATCGCCTTGTTCGCGTTAAAACCAAAGTTGATCCACGCAATTTCTTCCGGCACCAACAGAGCATTCCACCGCTGCGTTAATATATATTGACATTAATAGGCCGGGGGGATCACTAACAAATAAACTTCGTGCATTGACACTACAAGAAAATTGACTTTTAGTGGCATTTATCTTGTCATTATTAATTGCTTTTCTAGCTAAAAGTCTTTAATGATAGAAATTAACTTTTAGGGAGAGATATGATTCTATCATTAATTCTCAATTTTTCTGTCAATAAAGACTTTTAGCTAGAGAAGTAATAATAAATTATATTTGTCAATAAAAGTTAGTTTACTTGTAGTATGAAGTGCAAAAAATTAAATACACTTCCGAAATTTACACTCATTTTTATATTTTAATTTATGAATAAGACGTTGTAATATATGTTTGGTGCATTTCGCTTGAAATTAATACAAGACTGTGAAGAATAACACCAAATACAACAAATGATAATATTAGTTAGAGTAGTTGTTTTAGTTATAACTTCTATTTTAGTAGTTGTAACTTCCATATTGTAAATTCCCCTCTATATAAGAGGAGAGATGATATTCAATTTAAGGTAATTCAATTTCTATATTTTTGTATCATCTCAATATGCACTCTATACAATTTCTTCTTGTTATGAAATTTCACATGGTATCAGAGCTGTGTATCGATTAATTTATGATCGATTAAACAAGTTTGTCGATCTAGGTACGTTTCCTCAATTCGATTTGAATGAATCTTTTGAGTTCTATACTCATTTCTATCAAATCTTGAATTTTCTCGAGTTATATACTCATTTCTTAATTTTTCTTGAGTTTTATACTCATTTCTGCCAAATCTTTGATAAATTTGGATTTCTATCCTATTTTTTTTTCTTTTCGAGATTTCTTATTTACGGGTTCTATGCTCGTGAATTTTGGATTCGATTTCATATTGATTTGAATTCTTAGAGTTCTATACTCATGTTTTTTAGTTTCTTGAGTTTTATACTCATTTCTTTGCGGGTTCTATGCTCGTGAATTTTAAATTCGATTTCATCTTGATTCGAATTTTTAGAGTTCTATGCTCATTTCTTTGAGTTTTATACTCATTTTCTTTGCGGGTTCTATGCTCGTGAGTTCCTATACTCAATATTTCTTTTCTCTTCGTGTCTATCACGATTCTATCTTTACATTTTTTTTGGAATATTGGTGGAAATCTCACCATTGATTAGATGCATGGGTTGCATCATTTGTATGATGTCTACTCTCTACATCAACGTTCAAATGTTCAATTTGGTGTTGGATTCTATTCTCGAAGGCTACCTCTTCATTGTTGATAACGTTGCACCCACGCTACTTGTAATGGTTTGAAGTTTTTTTTGAAGAACAAGTTCAAGATGAAATTTCTTACCATCCATTTCCATCTTGTGGGAGGGTGTGAAGAATAACACCAAATACAACAAATGATAATATTAGTTAGAGTAGTTGTTTTAGTTATAACTTCTATTTTAGTAGTTGTAACTTCCATATTGTAAATTCCCCTCTATATAAGAGGAGGGATGATAATCATTTTGATCATGTAATTCTAATGTAATTCTTCTATATTCCTAAATTCTCTCAATATGCACTCTATACAATTTCTTCTTGTTATGAAATTTCACAAAGACTATACTGTTATTTTGATATTGTTAGCAAATTTGAACAAGTTGGTCACTAAAGTAAATCACAAATTTCGGTTCGTTATTCAATATTTACAACATGCAACTTTTATGTTTTAACTCAATGCACCTTGATCGGGCCGGTATTTTAATATTTTAGAGATTGCAAACCCAAGTATGAAATCAAATATGGGTTTATTGTAAAAGTAATCCCAACGGAATAACATCGTTTAAAAAGTGGTATTTTTTTTAATCAATAATAGCCCCGAACGTGCAATATATTATTATTTCTTTCGGGGTCAGTTTTGCAATTAAATTACAAATAATTTCACAAATGGTCACGTAACTTTATCCAAAATCAAATTTGTTCCTTTTTCTTTTTCCTTTAACAACTGTCAGTCCTTTTGATATCAAAAGAGGTCCTTTCCAGTGATTTTTTTCAAAAAAAAGGTAGGAATTAATCTACACGTGTTGGTCACATGAGGTCTCGAAAATGGTACTCCTCCAACGATTTTGCTCACATAGCCTTTCAACTATAGGATTGGGTAATTGTTTTGTATTGATTTACAATAGGATTAAATTGTGTCTATATAAAGAGAATATATTTAAGAGCCTAAGGAATTAATAATTACGCAATTACATGATATAAGGCAGTAAATCAACTAATTACTAGGAGATGATTGTGGTGATTTATGTCTAATACGCCCCCGCAAAATCGACGAACCATCGACTACGGAGATTTTGGAACGAAGATCCTGAAAGCGAAGCTTTGCAAGCGGCTTTGTAAGAAGATCAACAAGTTGGTTGAGAGTATTTACATAAGCCATGGAAAGGACGCCTTTAGATAATAAGTCACGGACAAAGTAAAGGTCGATGGCGATATGTTTCATACATGAATGTTGAACCGGATTTAGTGCCAACCGCGTAGCCCCCATATTATCACATAGTATTCGTGATTCCAGAAAAAGTTGTTGAAGCCAACAAACTTCAAAAGCAGTAGTAGCCAATGCACGATACTCGGCCTCCGTGGATGACCTGGCAACACCACGTTGCTTACGAGAGCGCCACGAGATGGGGTTGGAGCCCAAGAAGACAATGTAGGCCGAGGTGGACTTGCAGTTAGAGAGATCTTCCCCGTAATCAGAATCTAAATAAGCAGTTAACCGAAGGTGGGTTGCACGACGAAGCAGAAGGCCATGATGAATGGTTGACTTAAGATATCTGAATAAGCGTTTAACCGAACACCAAACATCAATCGTAAGAGTAGACATGAACTGAACAAAGAGATTCACTGTGAAGGCAATATCCGAACAAGTCAAGGCCAAGTATTGGAGACCACCAATGGCATTACAATATTCCGTCGGATCGACGACGCTACCGAAAGCTGAAGCAGATTTTGCAGATCATGTGTTGAAACTGGTTTGATGCTAATAGGAATTAATATACGAGATTTAATTCTCAACCTCTCTACAAGTTCGGACTTTTAGATGAGACAAAATTCTTTCATGGTATCAGAGCCATCAGGCTCACACCCACACGTCCTGGGTTCGATTCCTGCTGACAGCACCTCCACCCATTTAATTTGTCCACTCGTTGGGCCTCCTCCCCAAAGGGTAAGAGGTGATAATCTGGCCCACGAGTGAGGGGAAGTAATAGGAATTAATATACAAGAATTAATTCTCAACCTCTCTACAAGTTCAGACTTTTAGATGAGACATAATTCTTTCAGATGCCCTTTATTTTACGACGATGAAGGAAGTACGTTGTTATACCTAGTCAAAGAAGTCAATCTTTGACAAGTCAATCCTAGTCACCAGCTTGCGTGGCGGGGACCAGTCAACAAAGTCGTGCGACGAATAGTCAACAAGATGAAGAATATGTAATAAAAGTAATGTATTTAATATATTTAAGTGCTCGCCCAAAGATGTTGGCGAGCACGTGTTTTAGTTAGCTGCTCGCCCAAATGTGGGCGAGCACATGTTTATATATAACCAAGAGAAGACAAGTGTTGAAGCCTTGGGAGACAGCAGGGAGCGTGGCGACCACCTTCCCCGACGACCAGGTCCTCTGGCGACCACCGTAGCTCCGCTCATCGGCATCTCGCCGAGGACGACCACCAGAGGCGGTTTAGCATTAAATGCACTGTCCAATCACCTTTTCGGGCAGAAGACAGGTCCAGTAAGGGCGTGCCACGTGTAAAGGGCGGACAACCCCTAAAAACCACTATATAATGCCTGAAAGGCTCATTTGTAAGACACAAGTTTGATATTCCACAAAATCACCCTACCCTAAGCAATAAATACTCCCAAGCTTCTAAAGCTTTAGCTTCTCCAAGAAGCTACATCTTTGTGTTCTTACTGTTCATCATTAAGATCATCAAGATCATCATACAAATCCTCTCTAAAACACGTAATAAACCCCCGATAATCATACATGTTTGTTTCGTGCTAACAAATAGTCCACATCCGAATCAACCCAACTAAAGCACGTACAACATTTGGCTCTAGAAGGAGGGGTCCTTTTACGTGTTCATCATCTTAGTTTCGACCGATCATCGAGCGATCGGTTTGCAAACTCCGTTTTTCAGGTTTTAATCGGTAGTTCCACCGTTTAAAGCTTTATTTACGTATTATAGTGTTCTTCGTGTTCTTGAATATTTGCGGTATTCGAGACATATTTTGGAGTTTGATCTCCTTGTAACTTTGTTTTTGAGTTTCTTTTGTTGTTATTTTGCTTAGAAAGTAGTTGTAATAGCACGTTCTTCTGCGTAAGAACTCAAATCTTTCGTTTTTATGCGTCGAAAGCTTAAAGAACAGTCATATCTTTGTAATAATCACTACTACAAAAAAGGGCTTTGGAGACGCTCAAAAGTGTCACTATAAGAAGCCTCTAGTGACACTTTTGATATGGTGACGCTTTGGTCAAGCGTCACCTGATTTGGCGTTTTTATAGGCTATTATTGTGACGCTATAAAAGCGTCACTACGTATCATCATTGTGACGCTTTTATGCATCACGTGAACACTATTTGATGACGCTAACCGATGTCATGATGGTGTGCTTTAGTGATGTTTTCTCGCGTCAAGAAAAAATTCTAACTAACTTAACCACCTCATTTGGTGACGCTTTTATGCGTCATAGTAACACTATATATTGACGCTAACCGGCGTTATGAAAGTGTGTTTTATTGTTGCATTCTTGCGTCACAAAAAAGTTAATAACCAATTTATCTACCAAATTTAGTGATGCTTTTTAACGTAACATAATATTAGTAGTGAACTAGTGATAATATAAGCTATACATATACACCTAAATTGCTCAAGCGTATATAATAATTTTATAGTTTCCTTAATTTATATAATAACAAAAAACAAAAAACAAAGAACCAAATATATAAAAATAAAATGCCATCACATTTCTCAAACGAAAAACCAAAGATATATATAACAATAAGATGTCATCACACTCCTAAAACAAAAACAACCAAAGTTTAAAATCTAATATTCCTAATTATAAGAAATAAAAATAAGTTATCCAAAGATAAAATGCACTTAAACTATGCGCGGCAAAATCCATTTTGCTATCTTTATCTTGCATTTTCCACTTGAACCTATAATAATAAATAAGAGGGAAAATTATTAATACTTGAAATTGAAAAAAATAACTAAAACAAATTAAATATATCAAAAGACACTTACTAGTTGCTTTGGCCAAGCAACGCTATGTGCATATGTCCTATAGCTTGCTCAACAACTTTAACAACTCCAAATTTCTGGATTTAAGGTTCCTCATATACAATGGTCATACTAACTTTCACTTCACACCATTCACGTCCTAATAATTCTTCAATGCCTTAACATGATTATAAATTCCAACAATACTGTGTGCAACATTGTTTGGAGCGCGCATGCCTTTTAGAAGGACTCTTACTCCAACCTGTTAAAAAAAATATTAAGTACTTTAAGACATATACTGGAACAAGTGGGCCACCTTTCTTTCTTCACACGAACAACTTTATGTAATGTTGTTAATTGATGCAGAAACCAAATAAATTTACATAGCTAAATGTACCTGCAAGGGGCGAGAATTGACATCTGAGGGTCCAACAGATTAGGCAAGTGTAGAATTGCAAGAGGTTGACACGGCATTTGTGATGTTTGAATGTCCTCTCAAATCCTCATTTCTCAACAAATGATTACATGCACATTCAAAAAGATGTATGGAACAATGTCATAATACAAGTCTTATAAGTTCCAGAATCCTCACTAAACACTGAAATATTGGTCGTCTGCAGAATAAAAGGCACAGAAGCAAAGGCAATTGAGAATCCTATGAAAGAGGAGTTGATAATATCCATGTTTTTATAATAATATCCCTCAGCATAGAAGCAAAGGCAATTGAGAATCCTATGAAAGAGGAGTTGCTTGTAATCAAGTGCATAAATGGATATGCTGCCTCAAACCTGTGTAATATTTGTTCTATTGAAGCAATTAGATGCATTTGATCAAGTTATTCTGTCCAGTTTTGTAATAGTCTTTCTTATGAATCTAAAATGAAGTATGTGTAAAGCTGAAAGAGAAAAATATTAAGAAAAAATTAAGGATATCCAACATAGAATTCTTACTCCCATTTCAGGAAGAGAAATATGCAATGCTGCTCAATGCATTCACTACCCTTGCTTCTCAAAGTTCTGAAATCTGGTCATAAAAAAGAGTCGTATATTGTCAAAGTTTCCTGAAGATACAACACATAAACAACATACCATATTTAACTTTCTCACTCCATGAATCAATTAAATTAGACTAATATAGTAAGGTGGTGTAGCATCTTTGAATGACTCTAAATTTATGATTGCAATTAAGCTGAAAGTCCAAAAAATATTAGATCATCAACTCTTTGTTGCTATGTCGTGTGTAAGTGCAAAATTTAAACATGTGACCATATATATGCTTACGCAAAAACATTACGCATGTGAAATTGAAGATCGTTAATGTAAGAAATAGATTCTTTCACGTCTCTGTTCTAAACCACCACACCAAATTGCCTCAACCTGTTTGATTACATTGTGTTCCAACTGCTATTGTATTACTTACATCAAAAAGCATATTGTTAGCAGCTCATGGTGCCTTCAACTTTTTAAATGAGTTGGTAAATTCAAATATATATTATCTTTGCAAAAAAATTAATTAACAAAAAAAGTAAAAAAATAAAATAAAAAATAAAGGTGTACCTGATTTTCATGAACTGATTCATCTGAAATAGCTGAATTTAATCATCTCAAGTTTGTAAAATGAAAATTCATTGCCCAGGTTTTCATCATTCTCCATGTCTTTTACCCAGGTTGGGTTTTCTTGTACAACATCTTCTTCATGTCTGTGACCATTAATCTGCATAACACCTTTTTTGCAATTATTCTGTAGCAATATGATTTATATCCACATCGAGATATTTGGACCAGTGTCTACTTTCGGATGACAGAGTGGTATTCAATAAATCCAGGTCAGATAAGGCCGTTGTAGATGGCTGCTCCATAAAATCTATAGGCAGGGTAGTCATATACAACCTTACAAAGAAAACATGACTATATGGGGTTTCTTTTAGTAGTGAATACTCTACCAACCCAATACGTAAAAATAGTTGAAGATTCTGCTGACAACAGAAATACTTAATAGTTATAAATGATTCATCAAAGTTGATTCAATGTTCATATATATAACAAAAGCACTAATTTTCAGAGTATTGAATTTATCATTAGCTTGTTCAAAGAAATCCAATGTTCATCAAAGTTTCCTGCTGTCAAAAACAGCTTTACTGTAGTTAAAAACAACTCTTTTCTACAGTTAAAAACAACTATTTATGTATATAACATATGCATATCAAGCAGCAACCATTGTTACCAACATTAGCATTACATACATTCAGAGATGAATTACCAAACTTTGCAAACATCATAATCAATTAATTAAATAATAATAGCAGGATAATTCAAAGATCATAATTGATAAGGAAAACACATTTTTTTTGTTCAAGAAAAATGAGTTAACATACATGATTCAAACAAACAATGATCAAATAACTGTTTGAGAAGGCAAATTGAGAAGACAATATCAAACACTAATCATATATCAAGGAAATTTGAGAAGACGATTGATCGGATTACTCATGGTATGTTATGTTATGCACGACAAAATTTATCTCAACACAATTCATACATTAAGTACAGAAACAACAATTTATGTTATTAAAAACAGTTTTCTGCTTAAAAAACAGAACTTTATTCTGTTAAAAACAGCTCTCTGCTGTTAAACACATGTTACTTCATTTGTAGGCAGATGATGAAATTCACGTATCACTTTTTTTTTTTTTTTGCAATAAGTAAACAAGTGTGCTGCCTCCCTCTTTAAACGCCCGAAACGCCCGAATTCATTATTTCAGGTAGCACATTTTAAAAGATTGAGGAGTCCCAAAATCGGCAGCAGGAAAGATACTAAGAAGAGAACTCATCGAAAAGGTCCGATCAAAATTATCTCATACACTTGTCATTTCGTATTTGGTTATTTGTGTTGTACTATCTACAACAGAACAGAGCACTCTCTCTGCTATATCTCCCAATGCCATGGTAATTCTACTTAAGATGTAGCATTGTACCTTCATTTATTCTTGCTTGTATTGTAAAATAAATAAAAGAAATTATTATACTTGTTAACAGTTGGAATGTTGTTGATTGCTGTATAATATAGGAAGGGAAATATTCAATTGAGAATAGTACATTTCATCATTGTAAAAATTATTGGGGACCCTCTCAATGCCCCTAAATCATATTACTGGGGCCAAAATTATAAATCCATGGATTATCATGCAATTGGTCGTTCTCACCAATACTCGACAACCTCAGACACAATTATATTTTCGGGGCCAAAATTATAAATTCAAAATTACAACAACAGAAATACAATTTATCATATGATTGGTCATTCTCACCAATACTCAACAATTCTAGACACAAAATCCTATTTTTGGGACCAAAAGTATAAATTCACAATTGGATACAACATAAATACAACTTATCAGGCAGTTAGAGAAACCTAATGAACATATAATGTCCAAACAATCTACAAATAATCTATCTGATATTAATTTTATTTTGGAACAAGGCAAAATTAATGGTTCACTGAATAATTACAGCACAAACATAATTTGGGTTCTCTCAACCAATCACTAAACGTGGTCCACCTATGAATCCTACGAATAAGAGGAACTACAATTTTTCGAAACAACCTCACCCGCTTCAAAACTAATTCCCTTAGGAATTAACCCAACTCATACCCTAAGTATTCCAATCAACCCCTGCAGACTGTAACATATGTTATTTGATGTATGAATGGTATTTGAGATAAAGACAAATCCGATCAAGAATCGTGTTACTCAATCATCAATCATTCGAGAAACCAATCCACCCAGTAAGTATCTAATGTTTGAAAAAAATACTGAAAAAACACATTGCAATCTTACGCGAGTGCTTCAGGAACGATAATGGTGATGAAGGGCAATAAACAGCCGATTGCCAACACACGCGTAACCGTGATGAGGCCTTCAAAACCGTCGATTGACAATCGATCGATAGATAAGGAACACTTTTCAGCCCAATTTAAAATAATCAAATTATTAGGTGGTCAAATGCATATACAACTTCCTTCCAATTTTTAAGCATCAAATTATTAGGTGGTCAAATAAATATATATATATATATATAATTTTTTTTTTAAATACGGATAAAGGAAAAAAAAGGAAAACATAAATGGTTGGGCGGGCTATAGCCCGTCCCAGCCATTGAATAGATCCGGCCTGTTAGGAAATCAAATACCAAAGTAATATTTTCGGTGGAACAAACAAAACAAACTAATATTAAAAGAAAAGAGAATAAAAACGAAATCACCGGGCTCAGATCCTAGATTCAAGTGGAACGTCACACGATGCGAGGGGACAACCTCAAGGCCTTCCTCTCTCACCGAATTCCCACTCTTGGTAGCTCTTTCTCTTTTCTCACTTATACAATATTAAGAACTGTATTGTAAACCACACTTTTTTACCAAAGGACCAATGCCCTTTATATAGTGAAGACCACCCACGATTTCCGGCAATTAGCCATAATTCCCAATGAAGGGAAAGGAAAGTAAATCGTGGGATTGATACAAATACAATGAGAAAGAGAAAGTCTGCCTAAAGAAGGAGATTTGGAGGAGAAGGAAAGTTAGACTTTTACATATGGGCCAAAGCATATAATTAGGTCAATTGAGTTAGTTGGACCAAGAAGCCATATCCACTAAAATAGTGGGGCTAAACAAAAAGCCCAACATTTCTCCACCTCTTTGGTCCATCCCCCTTTATAGCATCATCATCCACTTATATCGAATCTAGGACTTATTCATCATCGCCCGTTAAACCTGCACAAGCAACAAACATGTTATTAGTATAAGTCCAGTCAGACCTGCACACACAACACACAAGTTAGTACAGGTTTACGTTTAAGCACTTTCAAACACATAATCGAGACTATAAGAAGTGCTAAGAAAATACAATCTCGATCCCAAAGTACGCACAGAACACCATGCTATCAATCAATAGAATCAAAATTCAAAAGTTTCATGCAAGTCTTGAATTTATCCAGATTTAAGCATTTAGTACCCATATCAGCAGGATTCTTTTCAGTAGCAATTTTTACCAACTCAATTATGCCTTTTTCAATGATATCACGTATGAAATGAAATCTAACATCAATATGCTTAGTTCTATTATGAAAAACAGGATTTTTACACAATTGAATAGCAGACTGACTATCAGAAAATACAACTACTTTTCCCTTAAGTAAACCAATCTCAGTGACAAGTCCTTTTAGCCAAATAGCCTCTTTTACAGCTTCAGTGATAGCAACATATTCAGACTCAGTTGTGGATTGAGCAACGACATGCTGTAATTGAGATTTCCAACTAATACAAGAACCACACAAGGTGAAAACATAAGAAGTAGTAGATTTCCTATTATCTTTATCATTTGCATAATTAGAATCCACATAGCCAACCAACTTTACCTCATTAGAAGATCTGGAAAATTTAAGGCCAACATTCAACGTACCTTTCAAATACCTTAGGAGCCATTTCATAGCTTCCCAATGAGTCTTACCCGGATTTGACATGTATCGGCTCAAACAACTTATTGCATAAGCGACATCAAGCCTAGTACTCACCATCAAATACATAACAGACCCCACAGCATTTGAATAAGGTACATTCTCCATATCATTAATTTCAGAATCAGACTTGGGGGACTGATCCTTACTTAACACAAAATGGGCAGCAAGAGGAACATTTACAGGTTTAGCATTAATCATAGCAAATTTATTCAGTATTTTATTCATATAATCACGTTGATTAAGCCACAACACTTTTTCTTTCCTCTTCCGAACAATATCCATGCCCAAAATCCTTTGAGCATCCCCTAAATCTTTCATTTCAAAATTATCACATAGACACTTTTGCACATACTCAATAATATTCATACTAGGACTAACAAGCAACATGTCATCCACATATATGAGCAAGAAAAAAGGCACAGTAGAATCATTTTTGAAATAAAGACAATGATCGTAAGCACTCCTTTCGAGTTTCAAAGACTTCATGCAAGCATCAAATTTCTTATTCCATTGTCTAGGGGATTGCTTCAAGCCATACAAGGATTTCTTTAACATACACACATGATTAGCATGCTTTTGATCAATAAAACCCTCAGGTTGTTTCATGTAAATGCATTTATCAAGATCGCCGTGTAAAAAAGCAGTTTTCACATCCATTTGCTTTAATTCCCAATCAAAATGTGCCACAAGAGAAAGCATAATACGCACAGTGGTATACTTCACAACAGGAGCAAAGATTTCAGTATAATCTATCCCCTCTTTTTGTGTAAATCCTTTAGCCACAAGCCTAGCTTTAAATCTAACATTATTAAGCTCATTCTTAACCTTAAACAACCATTTACAGTCCACAATAGAACAATTAGCAGGTTTAGGAACATGCACCCATGTTTGGTTCACATGCAAAGATTTAATCTCTTCTTTCATCGCAATTAACCATTTATCATAATTATCAGATTTTAAAGCTTCTTTATAAGTCTTAGGCTCATTTTCATTTACATCAAAAACAGTGAAAGCTTCCTCATCAATATAATAATCATCAAATTTGAGAGGTCTTCTAACAGTTCTCTTAGGTCTATCAGAGACTCCACCTTGCACATTATCATCATGCATGTTTTCAGAATTATCAGAATCTTCTATAGGCACATTAACATCATCATTATTCAAAGAATCATCATGCTCAAATTTGGACAAATCACTCTCCACCTCACTAGGTGTAGTGGTCATACCATGTAAAGGCACAGAAGCAGGTACACAAGGAAAATCATACTCATTGAAAGTTTGTCATCATCGGGATAACCCTTAGTACCATCGGGATAGCCCAAAAATACACATTTCTTTGCTCGAGGATCAAGTTTGTCAAGCTTTTGATGAACATAAGCAGCACAACCAAACACTTTCAAATAAGAGAAATCAATCTTTTTACCAGAAAAAACATGCTCGGGACATTTCCCTCTTAACGGCACAGAAGGAGAACGATTAATTAAATAAGCAGCAGTGAACACAGCCTCACCCCAAAACTTTTTAGAGAGACCAGAGGTAGCAAGCATGCTCCTTACCCTCTCCATCAAAGTTCGGTTCATCCTTTCAACCACACCATTCTGTTGTGGGGTATATGGAGTGGTGAGGTGTCTTTTAATACCAGACTTAACACACAAATCATTCATCAAAGAATTACAAAATTCTAGTCCGTTATCAGTTCTAAGCACCTTAATTTTCTTACCTGTTTGGTTTTCAACAAGAGTTTTCCATTCACTGAATTTAGAAATAACATCAGACTTATTTTTCATCAACAATACCCAAACTTTCCTCGAAAAATCATCAACAATAGACATGAAGTACACATTTCCACTTTGAGTGGGTTCACTAGATGGGCCCCATACATCAGCATGTAAATACCCAAGAATTTCTTTAGAAGAGGGGGAATTTGGGGAGGGGGTAATAGGAAAAGATACTTTATGTTGCTTACCCATCACACAAGAGTCACAAAAAGGCATGCTAGACAATTTATCATTACCAAAATAACCATCTTTATGTAAAATTTCTAGACCCTTACTACTCATGTGACCAAGACGTCTATGCCAAAGTTCAATTCTATCTTCATTGACAGTGTTCACATAATTGGCATGCAAGACAGGTTGGGCAGTGCAAACATACAAGTTATGCATTTTCATAGCTGTAAAGACAACCAAAGAACCCTTCATTATTTTCATGCAACCCTTCCCCCACTTTCCCTCCATACCATCTTCTTCTAAAGCAGCACATGAAATAAGATTATTGCATAAATCAGGCACATAACGAACATTTTTCAAAGTATAAGTCATGCCAGAATCAACTTTCAAGCACACATTGCCCATGCCAAGCACATCACATTTTTTATCATTTGCCATAGACACATAACCATGTTGAATATCTTTAAAAGTACAAAATAACTCCTTGAAAGGAGACATATGATATGTGCAACCAGAATCAATTAGCCAATCATTCTTAGTCATGCTAGATGAATGCACAGAATTCACAAAAGGCTCAGTAATCATATAAACATCACCATGGTCAATAGCAGTATTAGCATGTTCATTATTATCTTGCTTGTTTTGATTCTTTTTGGGGCAATCTTTAATCATGTGACCAAGTTCTTTACACTTAAAGCATCTTCGGTTCTTAGTCCGAGACTTAGATCGAGCTTTATCATTATTTTCATCTTGATAATTGTTCTTCTTGTTGTGCTTCCTTGTTTTGCTTCTACCTCTCACATTCATCACTTCACCTTTCACATTACCATATTGTTTCAGATCCATCTCCTTACTTTTTAAACCATTTACAACTATATCAAGAGTCACAGTGTCTCTACCATATTTAATAGCAGATTTGACATCATTATAGGAATCAGGAATGGCATTCAAAAGCACGATAGGAGTATAGTCATCAATATGTTTATCACCAGTTTGCTTAATATCCTGAATTAATTTAGTAAACACATCTAAATTCTCATCTATATCTTTGTTCAAGTCTAGCTTGAATCTGAAAAAAATTTCGAGCAAGAAAAGTTTACTAGGTAAGGAGGTTTCAATATAAAGCTCATTCAATTTTTGCCATAATTTACTAGCATCAGTCATTACACCAACCTTCCTTAACACACAATCAGACAGATTCAGAATAATAGCACTTAAGGCAAGCTCGTTCATTTCAGCTTTTTTATCAGCAGATTCATCTTTATATGAGAGATCAATAGCCTTAAAGACTCGATTCTGTATTAGAATGCATTTCATCTTTTGTTGCCACATACTAAAGTCGGACTTCCCATTGAAGGGAGCCAACGTGATAATAGTTGATGATGATGTCATTCTAATATAGAGGAGTAACACAATAACGACACAAAGAGGCAAACAAGAAACCAGAAAATTAAACAAGATGCAGAGATATTGAATTGCAAACAAGAATCCTAAAATTCTACAGCAAATAAATCCCAATCCTATCCGCGACAAGCGGTCTAATTTACTGAAAATTAAATAGAGGATCAAGCCAATATACCTGAGTGGATCCCTACTGTAAGAGATCTCAGCACGTCAGAAGAAATCGCTCCAAAATTCCAACAGAATAATATTTTGAGGGTTATGCAAACCCACGCACACCACAATCAATTTAATTTGGCCAACAGTTTAATGTGTCAAAACAATTAACAAACCAAAAATTTATTAATAACAATCAAAGGTAACTTTATTAGTTATTAATTTTATAATAAAGAAGGCAGTAATAGTAACTATGCAGCGGAAAAGGGTTTGCTCATTTATTGAACAAAAAGAATATCTTAACTTACCCTCTTACCTTGGCCGTCATCTACGAGTGTGCAGCGGCGACAGTGAACAATTACGATGACAATTACTTTCCAGCGGCAATCGGAGTTACAGATCGCCGGCGTGGTGATTCCTTCAGAATTTCGGCGGTGGTGGTGGTGCCCCTGCGGCGGCGCCGCCTAAATCCGGCGACTAGCCCCTCCGTCCCTAGATCGGAGATGGCTCTGGTACCACTGTTAGGAAATCAAATACCAAAGTAATATTTTCGGTGGAACAAACAAAACAAACTAATATTAAAAGAAAAGAGAATAAAAACGAAATCACCGGGCTCAGCGCCTAGATTCAAGTGGAACGTCACACGATGCGGGGGGACAACCTCAAGGCCTTCCTCTCTCACCGAATTCTCACTCTTGGTAGCTCTTTCTCTTTTCTCACTTATACAATATTAAGAACTGTATTGTAAACCACACTTTTCACCAAAGGACCAATGCCCTTTATATAGTGAAGACCACCCACGATTTCCGGCAATTAGCCATAATTCCCAATGAAGGGAAAGGAAAGTAAATCGTGGGATTGATACAAATACAATGAGAAAGAGAAAGTCTGCCTAAAGAAGGAGATTTGGAGGAGAAGGAAAGTTAGACTTTTACATATGGGCCAAAGCATATAATTAGGTCAATTGAGTTAGTTGGGCCAAGAAGCCATATCCACTAAAATAGTGGGGCTAAACAAAAAACCCAACACGGCCTTGCTTGGAACTTAATTAGTACAAACCAGATATACATATCTTAAGATTTACCGTCTTTTTAACTCTAAGAAAATAAATAAAAAGTCAGCCCTTTCACAAAAAGACCAGCTACGTATCTTTAAGATAGAATTCCGTCCTTTTCTTTTGAAATAAAATGTCAACCCTTTCATTCAAGTTGGGCCTCTTATTGATTAGAATTAAATCGGTATGTCCTAGTTGTGTGAATAATACATGGATCTCGTAATTATTTATCCGAATAATTCTAAATAAATACACCACATTTAGTATCAATATCAATTTAATCACGACTTTTATGATTATTGTAAAAAATTACAACCTTTCATCGTGTTGCAATTACATACACATTTTTTTCTACGACCAACAATTGATGAAGTGGCTTGCACGCAGGAGCTTGCCCGTCAGATTACACATATTCTTTTTTATTTTTTTTATTTTTCACATCAGATTACACTTTATATAAATAAAAGTAAAACTATAAAAATAAAACTCCCGCCGCTTATGCGTCTTCTCCGCTCCTCAAACTTTTTCTTCTTCTTCTCAAACTCAATCAAGTTCTTCTTTTTTCCTTCTCAAAATCAAGTTCTTTTTTTTCTCAAACTCAGTCAAGTTCTTCTTCTTCCCTTCTCAAACTCAATAGAGTTTTTCTTCGGCGTCTGTCTCACTTTTCAAACTCAATCAAATTCTTCTCTTCTAACCCAAAAATTCAAAATCCTCTAAAAAAAAATCATCCAAAAAGCAACAACAACAAAAAAAAATCCACGCATCTAATCCATATTTTCTACTTCATCAACTAAATCAAAATAACCAACTCTGTTCGCATCTATGCAATGTGGAGGTCTAAGGTTCCCCTTGGTACAGTAAATTACCATCACAATGTCAAACTTTTTAACCAATATATAGAAAAATAGTCTTTCATCTAAAAAAAAAAATAACTTGATTTTTAGGCACTACTACACATTTGTCTTTGTAGAGCTTTAAAAAATGGTCTTGTAGAGCTTTTAAACGAGCTCTCCAAGTGGGAGCTATGCAAGTGAAATTGCACTTGGAGAGCTCTTTTTAAAGGCTGTGCAAGAGAGGTATTAGACAGCGGTTCATAACCGCTGTCTAAGTGAATTTTTTTTTTAAACGCTTGGGCTTGGACAGCGGTTATGAACCGCTGTCTAAGTCAATTTTTTTTTTCATTTCACTTGGACAGCGGTTATGAACCGCTGTCTAAGTTTTTTTTTGTTTTTTTTATTTTATATTTTAAAATCAATTTTATACAATACCAAATTTATTTATATACCAATAAATAAATTTTATATTTTAAATATCCATTTTATACACGTCAAATACCAAAAAATTAAATAAATAAACGTACACTAACATACGTTCAATATACACCAAAAAACATTAAATATCATCACAAATGTATAAGTTAATATATTACATGCAACAAAAGTCATACTAGCTACTTTAATTATACCTATACAAAAATCGATTGTACATGTACCCGATCCAATCTTTTTTCCATTTGTCCATTCTTTTGTCTTTGTAAGTGTTGAGCGGACGGGCATAGACAAACTGCAAACAACGATCAATCAATATAGTTAGATATATAGTATATGAATTTTTATTCAATCAATAATAATTTAAATAAATCAATAAATTGACTTACATTGTTAGAAATCGTCGTGTGAAAAGTGAGGATTATATCTTCAATATAGCATTAACGTTCAACTCTATCTTTTCCCGTTTAGATATCTTCTTTGCAGCTGGTGTTACATATTCGGGAAAATTAAATGGAATGTTCAAGGTGACTTGGCCATCATGATACAATAATTTTTTGGACCATCTAAGTTTAACAGATATATCTGTTCCTCCATCGACCTGAAATCGATTATAATATTCAGTAAAGATAAGTAAAGCCATAGCCAGGAATGGTATATCAATAAATAAATTCCACCTAATTCAAGAATATCAACACTACCAGCAAAATTGCAACAAACCCCAAAAGCCAACCAAGATTACTTGCCCCTTTTGCAACCATTTCTCATAAAGCTAAACAATAGCAAAGATTTCATATAATAATAAAGAAAAGTAAAATTCAACACACACACATTACATAGTATTGATAAAAAGAGCATACCGAGAAAACAGAGGGCAATGCATGGCTGAGAGGAGTGAAAAGACTAGGAAAAAGTAAGGGAAGCAGCAGGACAAGGGCAGCAGCCATGGTTCGATTTCAAATCCAAATCCGATTTTTACAAACTACATATTCGCAAATGATACCTGGGCTCCTCTTAACTAGTGCATTACATGTACATACTGATTCTATAAGTGGCTCCCATACTATCAGAAACATCAAGTTTTAGCAAAAGATGAATCATCTTTCATCAAAAGTATAAACTAGGCCAAAAACAAGGAAAACAACCAAGAATTCAGTCTGATCACATTCCAATAAATTGAATCAACCAATTCCCTGATCCCTGTAATATGCAAATAAGCATCATTTGTTCAAAATAACACAAACAATCGAGATTAATTCTTGTTCTTGCTGATTAGGAAACTCAATTATTTTTTGGAATTTATCCCAAAAAATAACCATATTCTTGAATTCAATAACTTTTGCTAGATTCCTTAAATTAAAGTCTAGTTTGGAATTTATTTTTACTTTGTTAATTGGTAACATATTAAAATAAGGGTAGATTTAAGTAGATTCTTCCACGAAAGCTAAAAGCCCAGATCAAAATAAAACTTCAATTTATCACTACCCCTAACGAACTCCCCGACCAGATTATGCTTCCAGGTTTGCTTATCACACGAGTTCCCATTCCTGAAATAGAAAATGTTACACCATTCGAATCCGAGATGGGATTGTTTCAATTAGCAACCCAAACTACAACATCAGGGGTGTTTTTATTCCATATTCCCAAAAATCTATTTGGGGACTTTCCTGGAGAAAAAAACCCCATCACATATTCTTGGTTATGAGAAATCAAAGTTTGGCCAATACAAATAGTTTGGTTTGGAAGGAGTGTATATACTCCAAAGGATAATTTCACAAAATTAATGCAAATAATTGAAATGAAAAGGGACTGCGCCATTTCCAATAAATTAAAAGGGATTGTTAATACAAGTGATTGAATTATATCCAAACAAAATTAAAGGGACGTCTTGCAACTATCACTATTCAATATGCAGCATAGATTGTTAAATAATCAAGCAAACATATATGCAGACAATGAAAACTCTTCTCATTTCTCACAAACACACACGAAAACCAACTTGGAAATTATTTAATATCACAAGGGGGAAAACTACTTATTTACTACTGCTTTGGTGTACAATTGATAATAAATGCAACAATTGAGGTCTTTAACATAAGGACTTACCATTCCAGCCGATCGTTGTCTTCGATGAATGCTATTGGCAAATCTTCCTCATTCAATTGGGCCTAAAAACTTGTTTTTAGCCAAGGAAATCGACCTCAGAGACCCACATTGGCTAAATAAATCAGTTGAAATCGACCCTGATAGCCCGTTCTCACTCAAATCAAGAAACCTCAGATCAGAGAGCTGAGCAAAGCTGAGGGTTAAACTTCCGGTGAAATTATTTTTCGCCAATGAGAGCTTCCGCAGAAACTGCAACTGAAGAAGGCCCTTGCCTAATTTTCCTGAGAGGCCGAAGCCATCAAGAACAAGATCAGAAACTCTTTTGGATATAGGGTTGCATTTAACCCCAATCCAATTGTTGCAAGGGCTATCGTCATCTTCATTCCAGGAACTAAGTTTCCCTTCAGGATCTTGAATATCAGCTTTGAATACTATCAATCCCAGGACATCATCATTCAAAGAAGGGCTCAAAGATTTCACTAAGAACGGAGACAGAAAAACGAACTAGAAAAAGAGATACAGAACTTCTCATTTTCTAGAAAACTGTAAATTACTCACCGCTTAAGGCATTGGCAAGCAATTCTTATTCTCTTAACATTGGAATCCAGAAGAGAATCCCACCACGCGCAGCTATTCCTTTGTTTTTTATTGAGAAAAAAGTCCCCTAACGGCTAAATTGCGAGCAGAGACAAATATGAAGAAAACACTGAACAAGTAAACAACAAAAGCCCCAATTATACCTAAATTAACAACAACATTGGCGAAAAGACTCCTCTAGAAACCCAATAACAAAAGGTATAAAAACACTTCTCTAAAAGAGTGACAGAAACAGCAAGGAAACAAAGAAATTTTGGAAAAAATAAACAGCTAATTCTGAAAAAAGAAAAAAGAAAAACAAAACTGCTCGTTTATAGAGTCGAAGTAACAGCAACGAAGCAGGGAGTGAAAATGAGCAGTTTCGATCTGAGAGAAAAAGGACGAGCAACAATGCAACAAAACTAACGATTCGCTTAAATACTCTCCTGGAAATCGACGAGCATAGAGGTCGAGAGTTACCGGAATTTCCTCACAAGAGTACAAGAATTACAATAAACTAGGGCTACGAACCTCCATGTGGACTTCTGCTTCAAGGCAAGCTTCACAATTGCAATTTCCACAGCAGATTGCGCACAGATCGGCCTTTCTCAGTGGATTTCGAATCGGACGCAGTTTTGAAATCGAATTTCTGGCTTCGGGAACGGTAATGACGGCGTCGGTGCTCCAAACATCAGCTTCGTCGAACTCAAATTGATCGCCGAAGTCGGCCGAGTTTACTCTGCCGGTGGCAGCGAGGTAGCGGTGGTGGAAATTGGTTGCTGCCATTGCTGTGGAAATTGGTTGCTGCCATTGCTGTTAAGAGAGTAGACTTGGATTGGAATTAATATTGGAGGAGAAAACGCGTTGTATATTAATTTGATATGGGGATCGAGGTTTGACCAGGATTCTCAACACTGTAAAAAAAAAAAAAAAAAATTCTCTTAAGTTTTTTTTTTTTTTTTAAAAAAACCGCTCTCCAAGTGCTAAATTGGAGTGCTTTTCGAAAAAAGAGTTCTCCAATGCTATCTTGGATAGCTTTTCGACACAAGAGCTCTCCAAGTGCAGCTCTCCAAAGCCAAATGTGTAGTAGTGAGGGTTTGAAGAATTTTTTTTTTCTTTTTTTGGACAATTTTTATTTCTTAGACAATTTTTTTTTCTTTTTTTGGATTTTTAGTGTTAGGTTCTATCCCTTATGATTTTGATTTTTAGGGTTTGAAGAAAAGAACTTGATTGATTGAGTTTGAGAGGTATGATTTTGATTTTTAGGGTTAGAAGAGAAGAACTTGATTGATTGAGTTTGAGAGGTGAGAAAGACGTAGAAGAACTGTATTCGCAGAAGAAGCGTGAGTTTTATTTTTATTTTTATAAAGTTTTATTTAAATAATCTGATGTGAAAAAATGATTTTGATTTTTAGGGTTTAAAGAAAAGAACTTGATTGATTGAGTTTGAGAGGTATGATTTTGATTTTTAGGGTTAGAAGAGAAGAACTTGATTGATTGAGTTTGAGAGGTGAGAAAGACGTAGAAGAACTGTATTCGCAGAAGAAGCGTGAGTTTTATTTTTATTTTTATAAAGTTTTATTTAAATAATCTGATGTGAAAAAAAAATATGAATAATATGACGTGGCAAGTTTTATTTAATTATTTATCTTAATTAATTATGTATATATATATGCGTGTCACAACATATAAAGTTGAATTCCATAGATTTGAATTCCTCATTCACTTCTTTTATTATAATAATATATTATCGATTTTGAATTTCTCATTCACTTCTTTTATTATAATAATATATTATCTATTAGATAACTTTTTTTGAATTACATTAAATACCCATCTCTTTTTCCCTCCCCATGACTTGAACTCAGGATCTAAAGCCTAGGTAGTGATGCTCTAACCACTTGAGCTATCCCACTTTGTCATCTATGGATTTCAACTAATTACATTAATTATGGAGCGAGCACCCAGTATTCCTTGACTTGATATATAAGTTGTGTGAATATTGAGGGACTTGGGAATAAATTTAAATAACGTGTGGATCGAGAAAAGAATTTTGAATTAGGGTTATATTTTCAACACGTATTTTTCCGTTATAAATAGCTGCACATATATCATCTTCATCATATATATAATAAATTATAAATTAATCTTCTCAAAACAAAAACAAAAAAAACCATATGAGGACACTTACATTGTTCATGATCCTTGTTGTCATATTTTCAAGCTCATTGGCAGCTTCTGCTGCTCATGATCATCACCGGAATTTTCTCGAATGCCTTTCCAAAGAATTCAACAACTCCTCCTCCATTTCCAATCTTGTTTACACCCCCATCCAACTCGTCTTACTCTTCCGTCCTCCTCTTCCCCATTTGGAATCTCAGATTTACGTCCGACTCCACCCCTAAACCCCAAGTTATTATAACCCCCAGCACGAATCCCAGATCCCGCCTATCATCCTATGTGCTAGGGACAATGGCGTGGAAATTAGAACTCGAAGCGGCGGCCATGACTTTGAGGCGTTATCCTCTATATCAAATAACTTATTTGTGATCATTGATTTGATCAAGCTAAGTGAAATAAGAGTTGATGTTGTGGCGAAAACTGCATGGGTTGAAGCCGGTGCAACCCTTGGCTCTTTATATTACAGGATCGCTGAGAAAACCCGGACTTTAGCTTTCCCCGGTGGTGCTTGCGCAACCGTTGGCGGTAGGGGACACATTAGCGGAGGAGGCTACGACACATTGATGCGAAAATATGGTATGGCTGCTGATAATGTGCTCGATGCAAGAATAGTCGACGTTAAAGGCAGAATTCTCGACAGAAGATCAATGGGCGAGGATCTCTTCTGGGCGATTAGAGGTGGTGGAGCTGCCAGCTTTGGCGTGGTCGTTGCGTGGAAGCTACAACTGGTTGATGTTCCAGAAAGACTCACTGTTTTCAACGTTCAGAGGACGTCCGAACAAAATCTAACTCGACTTGTTATACCTAGTCAAAGAAGTCAATCTTTGACAAGTCAATCCTAGTCACCAGCTTACGTGGCGAGGACCAGTCAACAAAGTCGTGCGACGACTAGTCAACAAGACCAAGAAAATGTAATAGAATAAATGTATTTAATATATTTAAGTGCTCGCCTAAAGATGTTGGCGAGCACATGTTTTAGTTAGCTGCTCGCCCAAATGTATTGGCGAGCACATGCCTATTTTACCTAGAGAAGTTAAGTGTTGAAGCCTTGAGAGACAGCATGCAGCGTGGCGACCACACACCTCGAAGGTCTGAGCGACCACCTTCTTAGATGATCAGGTCCTCCGGCGACCACCGTGGCCCAGCTCCTCGGCGTCTCGGCGAGGACGACCACCGGAGGCGGTTTAGCATTAAATGCGCCATCAAATCACCTTTTCGGGTAGAAGATAGGTCCAGTGAGGGCGTGCCACGTGTAAAGGGCGGGCAGCCCCCAGAAACCACTATATAATGCCTAAAAGGCTCATTTGTAAACATAAGTTCTCATATTCCACCAAATCACCCCAACTCAAGCAATAAACACTCCCAAGCTCTCAAGCTTTTAGCTTCTCCAAGAAGCTACATCTTTGTTCTTGCTTTGTTCTTTATAAGATCATCAAGATCACCATATAAATACTCTCTAAACACGTAATAAACCCCGATCATAATACATGTTTGTCCCGTGCTAGCAAATAGTCCACATCTGAGTCAACGCAACAAAAGCACGTACAACATTTGGCGCTAGAAGGAGGGGTCCTTTTACGTGTTCATCATCTCAGTTTCGACCGATCATCGAGCGATCGGTTTGCAAACTCCATTTTTCAGGTTTTAATCGGTAGTTCAACCGTTTAAAGCCTTGTTTATGTATTTTAGTGTTCTTCGTGTTCTTGAATATTTGCGGTATTCGAGACATATTTTGGAGTTTGATCTCCTTGTATCTTTGTTTTTTAGTTTCTTTTGTTATTACTTTGCTTTGAAAGTAGTTGTAATAGCACGTTCTTCTGCGTAAGAACTCAAATCTTTCGTTTTTAAGCGTCGAAAGCTTAAGAACAGTCATATCTTTGTAATAATCCCCAGGAGACGCTCTTTAAACGATGTCTCATCACACTCCTCAAGACGGATTTATAGCTCCCGGAGGGAACGAACCCCTTCCGACGCCGGTGAATCCGTTTGCAAACTTAAACATGGGGGACATCTTGAAAGATCCCCAGCACTTGAAAGATTTTTCTGACTTCCTCCTAGAGAAGAGGAGGCAGAATGAGAAAGAAGAGCTTGAGAAGGTCAAAGATCAGGCCTTCGACAAAGCCCAAAAAGAAAAGGCGAAGGCCAGGGGAAATGATGGGGATGACGACCGCTCCTATCATACATATTTTGTTCGCGCCCACGACAGAGGAAAGAATAAAGCTGCCGAGCACTCCCACAATAGCCACACGGGAGACTCGCGAGGCCGAGACTCGGTCTTTAATCGCATGAATGACAAAGATGGGAGGGCTCCTCACCGAGTTCCTTTCAACGTGGATGGCCGACCAGACAAGGCCGACAAAAGAGGGCAAGGAGACAGGCTCTCCGCCCTCGATCGAGTAGGGCCAGGACATGGCTCGCGAGCTCCGGCGAAGAGTTATCGCAACCACCGTTTGGAGAGACATTCTCCTAGGCGATCACATCATGGTGATCACCCGGCCGCATCTCACGGGAGCCGATGCGACGAGGGCGTCGTCCCCCGAGCACAAACTGCCAAGGAGGGGTAAATCGCCCAGTTCCTCGAAACCCAGAAATTAATGAAGCTAGAAATGGATGCTCTACGAGCGGAGGTGGTCGCCTCGAAGCAAGGGACCACCCCACCAATCACTCTGCCCGCACCTCCACTAAGTGTTGCAATCCTTACCGCCCCCATCCAAAGGAAAATTCAGATGCCCTCCATGGCGGCATATGACGGAATGTCCGACCCCAGAGTACACTTATCCAAGTACTCCAACTACATGGCCTCAATCGGGGCAACGGACGCCACACAATGCAGAAACTTCTCCCTAACCTTGGGAGATCGGGCTCATCGTTGGTACACAACTTTGAGTGTCGGATCTATCACCTCATTCCTTGAGCTGGGACAATACTTTCTGACCTACTTCGGGTCTATTGCTGCTCGCCCAGCCTCAAAGCAACGTTTGGCAAACGTTCGCCAGTCCCTGAATGAATCTGGCAAGGACTTCATCGAGCGGTTCGACAGGCTGGTGATCGATGGGGAGGCCGTAAACGATGAGACGAAGCTGATCTAGGCTGTTTCCGGTCTGAGGATACGTTCCAAGCTCTGGGAATCTATCCATACTACTTTCCCAGTTTCTTATGCGGACTTCCGCATGAGGGCTGGGAACTTCATCCAAATGGAGGAAATCATGGACGCTGCCAAGGCTAACGAGCAGCCTGAGGCGTCCAAGAGGGTCTGGCCTAAGAAAATTTCTAACACTGGGGAATCGTCCCAGCCAAAGAAGGCGACCACTCAGGCTGGCAGTGCTCGCCAAGCGAACTTCAAGCCTTTCGAGGAGTCCCCAGAGATCATTCAGTTCAGAGAATCTTTCTCTCTTGATCCCAGGGGCATCTTCAATGCAGTCAGGGGAAAGAATCTGCTCCCCCATGCCAAGCCAATGCACACGAATGAGGAAAGCCTCGATGGTAGTAAATTCTGCGACTACCACAACTCTATTGGCCACCACACTAATGGGTGCCGGGACTTGGTGAGAAATCTTTTCAAGCTATACAATGAGGGCAAGCTCGCCCAGTTCATCAAGCCCCTCGGAAATGGCAATAACAGGGGGGAGAAACGTCGCGATGACTTGCGCCAACAGTTGAATCGTCCAAAGTTAACTCCTCCCATGCCAAACAACCCAGGTGGTGACATCGATAACGTGGGCGGAGCCTGCATGGTTTTGGAAGGCCCCTTGGGGGGAACTCAGTCTGGGAAAGCTCTGTCTGTTCGCCGAGCTCAGAGTGAACAGCGAGCACTCAACAATGTCCATCAGGTGTGCGTCGTTCCGACTGCCGAGAAGCCTCTATCCCACCAAGTACTTTTCACGGACGACGACCTGAATGGCGTGGTGCAACCAAACAATGATGCTTTGGTCATCACCGGAAAGATTATGGGAACCATTGTCCATCGTATGATGGTCGACACCGGGGCATACACCAACATCCTTTTCAAGCATACTTTGGATGCCCTCGGTGGATACACTGAATATATCGAGCCTTGCGATGATATAATTGTAGGTTTTGGGGACACGCGCAACCTTCCCATTGGGAAAATCAGACTGTCCCTAAAGCTGGCATCGTCAAAAGAGCCAACAATGCACCACACTCGGCAGCTCGACTTTATGATCGTGGATATGCCATCGTCCTACAACGCTTTCCTCGGCCGACCTTTCTTCAACGAGTTCAAGGCGGCCGTTTCAACTTTTTATTACTGTGTAAAGTTTCCAACCCCGGCGGGAGTTATAACCGTCAAGGGCGATCAGACGCGGGCGAGGGAGTGTCTCGTCCGTTTTGCAAAGCGTCATTCTAAGGAAAGTACTATGGTTGGCCAGTATATCGAGTGTCAAAAACAAAAAGAACAAGTGAACTACTTGGAGGGTCTTCCTAGCAAGTACCGAAAAATTGAAATTGGGGAGTGCAGTCGGAGTTCGACGACCACCAAGTGGAGGCGAACGAGCACGCCTCCATGGAAGTGGACGACCACACCCCAATGGAAATCGACGAGCAGACAGATTCGGGCGACCAAATCCCCGACGACCAGGTTCCAGAAAACTTTCCAGATCTGGAGCCTAGGTTAGGCTTTGAGCCAGAATATGGAATTGAGGATCCTCGTTGGAAGGAGCCTAAAGAGCGGGCAACTTCAGCGGAGGACTTTGAAACCATCCATTTAAACGAAGCTCGTCCAGAACTCGAGGTATTCATTGGTTCGAATTTACCAGAACAATTGCGGTCAGATATGGTCGCATTTTTGAAAGAGAACATCGGTGCATTCGCTTGGTCGCACGAGGATATGGTGGGCGTTAGCACGAATCATGCCTGCCACAGATTGAATATTGATCCAACGAGGAGACCTATCACCCAAAAACGAAGAAAATTTGGGCATGATAAATATGCGGCTATGGCGGTCGAAGTCAAGAAATTGATCGACAACAAACTAATCGAGAAAACTGGAACTGATCCCGAGTGGTTGGCAAATCCAGTGCTCGTCAGAAAAGCGACCGAGTCGTGGAGATTGTGTATAGACTTCACGGATCTAAATGACGCTTGTCCCAAAGATCACTTTCCGATGCCCCACATTGATCATCTAGTAGACAATACAGCGGGGCACGAGATGTTAACTTTCATGGATGCTTTCGCAGGATACCATCAGATTGCGATGCATCCCGACGACCAGCGACATACGACTTTCATGACTGCAGTCGACATGTACATCTGGAAGAGAATGCCTTTCGGTTTAAAGAACGCGGGGGCAACATACCAAAGACTGGTAAATAAGATGTTTGAGAAACACATCGGCGAGATGGTGGAGGTCTATATCAACGACATCGTTGTCAAAAGCTTACGGAAAGAGGATCACCTACACCACCTTGCCATGACATTCGATATTTTGAAAAAGTACAACATGAAGTTAAATCCAAAGAAATGCAGCTTTGTAGTTAGCTCAGGAAAATTTCTGGGGCTCTTGGTTAGCCAGCGGGGCATCGAGGTAAATCCGAGTAAAATTCAAGCAATCATCAAAATGCAAAGCCCGAGGAACGTGAAAGAAGTACAGAGGTTGACAGGATGCCTTTCATCGCTGAACAGATTCATTGCAAGAACGGGCGATCGTTGCAAACCTTTTTTCGACGCTTTGAAAAAAGGGAAGTTCGAATGGACCGATGAGTGTGAGAATGCTTTCGAGAAATTGAAGGAATATCTATCGGATCCGAAGGTCCTATCTAAGCCAGTCCCCGGCGAAATTTTGTATCTTTACTTGGCGGCCACTGACTGTGCGATCAGTTCAGCGCTCGTCCGAGCTGAGGGGAGCACACATCTGCCAATCTACTACGTAAGTCAATCACTAAGAGATGCGGAGTTGAGATACACTCCAATGGAAAAATTGGCGTACGCACTGGTCATGAGCGTCAGAAAACTAAGGCAATACCTGTTCGACCACGAGGTGGTCGTCCTCACGACTTTTCCTCTTCGGCGAGCACTGCATCGTCCGGATACCACTGGAAGACTTTTGAAATGGTCGGTGGAAATCGGGCAATTTGGGCTCACCTATGCACCCAGAATGACAATCAAGGGACAAGTGCTGGCAGAATTCATTGTAGAGCTCACTTTCCCAGAGAAATTGGACGAGGGAATCGAACTTCCTTGGACACTGTTCGTCGATGGCTCGTCGACGAGCACCAAAGCAGGGGCAGGAGTCGTCCTCACCAGCCCAACCGGACAGACGTTTGCTTCGGCGATCGAGTTCGAGTATCGGGCGACCAACAACGAAGCAGAGTACGAGGCTCTGGTCGCATGAATCAAGATGGCTATGGCCGTGGGCGCCAGAAAACTGAAAATTTTTTCTGACTCTCAGCTGGTTGTATGTCAAATTACGGGCGATTACGAGGCTCGCGACGATCAAATGATAAAATACCAAGACCTAGTGAAAGGATTACTCGAGCAATTTGATCAATTCCACATCGAGCAAATCCCTAGGGAAGAGAATACGCAAGCAGATGCGTTAGCTCGGCTGGCCACTTCAGAGGGGGAGGCAATATTTTCAGAAGCGACCATCACTAAAATTTCTTCCCCATCGGTGAACAGAGGTCAAATTTTGCAGGTTGAAGCGACCAGCGACGAGGACTGGAGGTCGCCGATCACCAAGTACATTAAGACCGGCGAGCTCCCGGCAGACAAAGTGAAGGCAACCAGATTGCAACTCAGGTCCGCACGGTACACTATTATTGGCGACCAGCTGTACAAACGGGGTTTTTCAATGACTTTATTTAAATGCCTCGGAGAAGACGAAGCGAAGATCGTCATACACGAAATCCACGATGGAGCATGTGGAAATCATACAGGGGGGCAAGCGCTCGCTTTAAAGATCATGAGGCAAGGCTACTTTTGGCCAACACTGAAGAAGGATGCAATTCATTACGCCCAGGCGTGCAAAAGATGTCAAGCTTTTGCTCCCGCTATTCACTCACCTCCAGACGAGCTTATCTCCGTCTACAGCTCTTGGCCCTTCGCAAAGTGGGGCATCGACATCATCGGACCTTTTCCGCCTGGCGTCGGGGGGGGGGGGTAACTTTCGTAGTCGTAGCAGTCGATTACTTCACCAAGTGGACCGAAGCGAAGGCATTGAAGACCATCACAACGGCCCAGATGACAAACTTCATATGGAAGAACATAATTTGCAGGTTCGGCCTACCACGAGCAATAGTGACCGACAACGGATGTCAATTCACAAGTCAAGACATGCTGGATTTCTGCTCAGAGTGGAACATCAAGAAACTTTTTTCAACACCCTATCATCCACAATCAAATGGTCAAGTAGAGGCGATCAACAAAATCATCAAGCACACCTTGAAAGCTAAGCTAGATGGATTGAAGGGCAAATGGGCGGACGAGCTGCACATGGTTCTGTGGGCATATTGGACGACCACGAGGAATTCTACTGGTGAAACTCTGTTCGCGCTCGCGTTCGGAACCGAAGCTGTCATACCAGCAGAGGGGCAGGTCCCCACTTTTCGAGTGGCAAATTATGAAGAGCAGTTGAATAACGATGCACAACTCTCCGACTTGGACTTCCTAGAAGAGCGAAGGCTAACAACGGATGAGAAGAACGTGGTCTACAAGCAAAGGTCAGAACGCTACTACAACACCAAAGTACGTGCTTGCCAATTCACTATCGGCCAGCTCGTACTTCGGAGGGCGACAGAATAGTCCATTGGCATACTTGGCCCGACTTGGGAGGGTCCGTACCGAATAACACGCACACTTCTGAACGGATCGTACGAGCTAGAAGATCTCGAGGGCAAGCCAAGCAAGTACCCATGGAACGCGGTCAAACTGAAGAAGTATTATCAGTAAGTTTTTAATTTCTTTATATCTGTATAGTTTGTATCTAGTCATCATCTCAATACAAGTCAAGAGTTTTAAATTCCATCAAGTGTTAGATAAATTTTAGAAATTTTAGATAAGGCTCTGCGTAGCCAAATAAGAATCAAGAGTTCAACCGACGAATGGTTGACTCTAAAAGACGAGCACTCTTCCTTAAAAGATGCTCGCAAGGAAAAGACGAGCACTCTTTCTTAAAGATGCTCGCAAGGTAGTGGCGACGACGATCACTACCTAACAAACAAAAGAGTTCAACCGACGAATGGTTAACTCTAAAAGACGAGCACTCTTTCTTAAAGATGCTCGCAAGGAAAGACGAGCACTCTCTCTTAAAGATGCTCGCAAGGAAAGACGAGCACTCTGTCTTAGAGATGTTCGCAAGAAAAGACGAGCACTCTTTCTTAAAGATGCTCGCAAAGAAAGACGAGCACTCTTTCTTAAAGAGGCTCGCAAGATAGTGGCGACAACGATCACTGCCTAAAGCATTCGAAAATCAAAAGACAAGTATTTACTGAAAGATGCTTGCAAAAAATAATCATAACATAAATCGAAAAGCAGTGACGAGGACGATCACTCAATATAAACAAAGTAAGCAAACACATCATAAGCAAAAAGTTTCCATTCATTAAAAAAGCCTTAAAAGGCTAAAGTTACAAAAAGGCCCTAAGTGGCCGAGCAGTCCTAAAAACAATAAAGGAAAATAAAGAAACTAAGTCTCTGCAGCATTCCCCTCGGCAGTAGCATCCTGCTCGCCGGCAACTTGCTCCTCATTCACAGCTGCCACCTCGGTAGGAGCACTCTGTTCGCCCTGACGAGGTGGGGGTTCTTGTGGCGGATCCCCGAAAAAGTACCGGAACACCCAAAAGTCGAGGGAACTGGAGTCCCAATTTCATCAAAGGAAGCAGGGGGAGTTCTGATTCCGGTTGAGGATTTTCCTTCATAAGGAGGTCGTCTAAAAACCCGTCGAGCGGAATTACGTCCACATCCGGATGAATTTCTCTAAGCCTATGAATGAGCCCGTGGGCAGTGAGCGCCACCGTTAAAATGGCCACGCTCCCAGCGAGGTCATTAATTTCATCTCGTTCATTCGTCATGGCGACCAGCTCTTACCGAAGAGTGGCCAACTCTTCCTCAGCAGTTGTAAATTTATTTGTAAGTGTGTTTACCTCGTCCTCGGCAGTCTTGAGGCGAGCACGGAGACTTTCGATCTCTAGGAGATCTTCTTGATCTTTCTTCCGAACCATCTCAAGTTGGGCCTCAGAATCGGCCAACTTTGCCTCGACATCGGCCAACTTTGTCTCAAGGTCGACCACCTTCTCCCTAGAAGCGGCCAGCTGCCTCTCGACGCTGGCTTTAGCTTTGGCCATTTGGGCGAGTTTCACGCTCCTGTCGTTGCTTACCTTGCGACTCTCGGCGATCTGGCAGGCAAGTTTCGCGATAGTGAAAGAGGTACGGCTCAGATCAATGGCGACCAGGCGCGCATTCTCCAGAGAGCTTTGGTTGTTCACCTCGTCGACCAGCGTGGTCGTCAGCGATCGGGGCACATTCTTCATGACCCTAAGAGTGAGCGGATCCAGAGGCTCTTGGCTGGCCGAATCCCGTGACCGGTAGTAGCCGAGGAGGTTCTCGTTGTAAGGTTCAACGATCGGGTGTTCGACAACCCTAATGGAGAAGGAAAAAATTAGAAAAAAGGTACTTGAAAATATTTAAAGGTTTTCTTTTGGTAAACTTACTTGGCAACCCTTGCGGTGTCCCAACCGAGAAGTGTGTTATCCCCTTGGGCCCTCTGCTCGGCCGACGAGCTCGCAGGAGTCTCTCGCGACCGAGTGCTTCTGCGAGGAGGGGACACGACCTATGCGGGGGGAGGCGAGTTAACCCTCGCTGGGGAACTCATCGGGGAGACCCTTTGTTCGCCCACTGGCTCGGCCCTCTGTTCGGTAGCAGGTGGGCGAGAAGAACCCCCTCGGGTTGGCTTAGCAACTTTCTTGGGAGGAGCCCCCGAGGTCTCCGCCCCTTTCCTTTTGCTTTTGCTAGAGCCATCAACGATCTGGCGCTCACGGAGCATTCTCGCTTGTTGAAGCATCCTGCTCGACGTTATGCGATCAAGTTCGACAGTTGGAGGAAGATAAGTGACAACTCTTTCAGGAACCACTACTAAAAAAGAAAAACGAGGAGTCGGTGTTTAAGAAGAGCAATTTCACAAAACTTAGAAATATTTTAATACCTGGAGGGAACTCTCGAGTGAAGTGATGAAGAGGTACTCTAAGACCTACTCGTTCTCGCATACACTCCCTATTCAGAAAACGGCAAGACCTCTCCAAATAGCGACGATTGAGTACGCAGCAGACATGATATTGGAAGATGGGCGAGAGACGGTGATCGGCAGTCTTCTTGCGAGCAGTTTCACCTACAAGAGCGAGGAGTTATTCAGTATAGACAAGAACAAGCAGAAATAAAAAGACTTACCACGAATTCTTTGATAGACAGTCGCGATGGCAATGCGAGCAGAGGATCCATCCGGCCTCACCGGACTTTTCCAGTCCCCGGCTACCCACCACCAATTGGTTTTCCAATCTCGAATTTTGTTGGGGACCACTTCGACCAACTTGAAGTTATCACGGCCTCTTACATAGTAATAACCATAGCCCACCTTCTGCCCGGCCTCGGCCGCCTGAAGAAGATAGTTGATCTCTTTCGGGCTAAGTCATGTGTTCCGACATCCATTCTCGGCCGCCACCAGGCCGAACAGTGTAAGGAGTCCGATCAGGTTCGACCAACCGTTCGACAAAATTTGAGAAGGGGCCACCCCTAAAAAGTGTAAGAAATTTGAGATACCGGGGTGCAGGGGGAACCTCAGCCCTGCCTCCATCATGCCGATGTTGACGGCGACCATCCCTTCTAGCGACTGGTCGGCCCTCTCATCTTTGCGAGGAACAAAGAAGCAGACGTCGGCCGGCAGTTGATACTTCTTCCGGGAATTTTCTAGCTGTGCCGAGGAGACTTTGCTCGCATACTTGCTTGCTTCGTACCTCGATTCAAAAGCAACTCGATGCGGGCGAGGAACCTCTCGAGGAAGGTAATCACAGAAATACTTATAGTAAGCCTCCCTCGAGATCTCATCGCCATCCAAGTTATCTCGCCCACTCAAGATATCCTTTATGCTCGCCGCATAGCGAACAACTTCCTCAAAATCCTCGCGAAGACTTCTCGTCAAAGTCTCCTCGATTCGAGCAATTTCTATCTGTTCGCCCACCCCTTGGTCCAAACCTTGGTCGCGCAGATCTGAGTCAGTCTCACTGCCACCCTCCTCGGCATCACCCTCCTCGGCATCATTGCCGGCATCATCCCTATCGGATTCGTCGATCTCATCTACGTCGACGACCGCCGCCATTCTAACTTTGCGGACTCCAACATTTATGGGTTCGGGGGAGTGGATCATAGAGTCCGAAGAGGCTGCCCTCTCCGTCAAGGCCAAGGCCAAACGGTCTCCGTCGCCGGAGCTTTCGGAGCCACCAACCAACGGCGGCGGACCACCATCGGAGCCACCACCAACTTCCATTTTTTCTTAAGAAATGGGGGAGAAAGAAGTTTTAAAGAAAGAAATGTGAGTTATTTACCTTTTTGTCAATCGGAAACCACCCAAAACACGCCGGAAAAGCTTGAAGAGAGTAGCTTGGAAGGAAGCTCAAGGAAGAATTCGAAGATTGCAGAGGTGAAAAGTGTTTTAAAGAAGAAGAAGGCCCTATTTATAGGCAAGTGTGTTCAGGGACCTATGTGCAAAAAACGGGGTCAAAATCATAATTTTCCCAAAAATTTGGGGTCATTTCCAAAATCAAGTTGGAAAGTGGTCCCCACGTGCGACCTTTGAGGTCGGCACGCGCCCCACGCGCGCATTTCAAATTTCGGGCGCCGTTCACGCGCCCGACACATATCAGATCCGCAATCAATGAAAAGTGCCTCAAAAGTCGTGCTCGGTGTTGGAAACGAGGTGACCGCCTCCATCTCACGTCATCAAGATCTCAAAATTGATTTTGTTCTTGTCAAACAATTTCACCTTCCAAGAAGACGACCATACTGCTCGCCTTACTATTCTACGAATGCGAAGAAAGGCGACCAGGGGGCAAATGTTATACCTAGTCAAAGAAGTCAATCTTTGACAAGTCAATCCTAGTCACCAGCTTACGTGGCGAGGACCAGTCAACAAAGTCGTGCGACGACTAGTCAACAAGACCAAGAAAATGTAATAGAATAAATGTATTTAATATATTTAAGTGCTCGCCCAAAGATGTTGGCGAGCACATGTTTTAGTTAGCTGCTCGCCCAAATGTATTGGCGAGCACATGCCTATTTTACCTAGAGAAGTTAAGTGTTGAAGCCTTGGGAGACAGCATGGAGCGTGGCGACCACACACCTCGAAGGTCTGGGCGACCACCCTAGATGATCAGGTCCTCCGGCGACCACCGTGGCCCAGCTCCTCGGCGTCTCGGCGAGGACGACCACCGGAGGCGGTTTAGCATTAAATGCGCCATCAAATCACCTTTTCGGGCAGAAGACAGGTCCAGTGAGGGCGTGCCACGTGTAAAGGGCGGGCAGCCCCCAGAAACCACTATATAATGCCTAAAAGGCTCATTTGTAAACATAAGTTCTCATATTCCACCAAATCACCCCAACTCAAGCAATAAACACTCCCAAGCTCTCAAGCTTTTAGCTTCTCCAAGAAGCTACATCTTTGTTCTTGCTTTGTTCTTCATAAGATTATCAAGATCACCATATAAATACTCTCTAAACACGTAATAAACCCCAATCATAATACATGTTTGTCCCGTGCTAGCAAATAGTCCACATCCGAGTCAACCCAACAAAAGCACGTACAACACGACTCATTCACCGCTGGCAGTACGTCGCACCTAGAATGGACAAAGATATAACCCTCTTCATCAATGCAGTGGTGGCAAATTCCAGCCAATCCGGAAGGAACGTTACAATTGATGCTAGTTTTTCCGCGGTTTTCCTAGGTGGTGTCGACAGGCTATTGGCAATGATGCAACAAAGTTTCCCCGAGTTGGGGTTGGTGAGGGAAGACTGCACCGAAATGAGCTGGATCCAATCCGCTCTATTTTTCGACGGACACCCCATAGAAACACCCGAGGCTCTACTGAGTCGGACTCAGCCCAATAAAGCGTACATGAAAAGAAAAACAAATTACGTTCAAAGGCCCCTTCCTGAGGGAGTGATCGAAGGCCTCACCAGACTATTTTACGCACCAGAAGCCAGGCTGTCGACGCTTACCATTTTCCCCGACGGAGGGAGAATGGCTGAAATATCTCCATCCGCCCTTCCTTATCCTCATAGGGGTAACTTGTACCATATCTATCCTACGGTCTATTGGCAATGAGACGATGCTCAGAATTCGGAAAGGTTTGTGAATTGGCTTAACAGGGCCTATAGTTACATGACTCCGTACGTGTCTTCCAACCCTAGGGCTGCATACATCAACTACAGAGATCTCGACATTGGAGTCAATAACGATAAGGGGGAGACAAGTGTTGCACAAGCAAGCATTTGGGGTATCAGATACTTCAAAAACAATTTTGATCGCCTTGTTCGCGTTAAAACCAAAGTTGATCCAAGCAATTTCTTCATGCACCAACAGAGCATTCCACCGCTGCATTAATTAATATATATTCACATCCAAAGGTCGGGATCACTACTAACAAATAAACTCCGTACATTCAGAAATTTACATTCCATTTTTATATTTTAATTTACGTATAAGACGTTGTAATAAATGTTTGGCGCATTTCGTTTTAAATTAATACAAGATTCTACTCCTGGTACTCGTTTTATAATATTTTCTCCGTTTCAAAAAAAAAAAAAAAAATACAAGATTCTACTCTTCTTTTGATATTTTTGCTGCTAATAAATTGATGATGCATTTAACCCCATTCATGCACTTTCCTGCATACATGCATGAGAAATTGATATTAACTCTTTCAATACCAGTACCATCATTCATTCATTGCATTTTGTGATTCTGTTTAAATTAAGTTGACATAATTAAATTGCACAATTTGCACTAGTGTGTTTTGCATTAATGAAAAGTGGTTACATAATTAAATATCACGTACGTATACTTTAATTTGATTAGCTTGTACTGAGATGGAAAATATATAGGATGAGATGTCTATGTCGAAAAATTAATTTTGATTAAATCTAATTTAATTAGGTTAGGTATATATAAGTCATTTTACAACACCCTTTAATGCGCGTAATAATTCATGCTTTTCATTGATAAAATCGAATACAAAATGATGTTGTGTTTTTTGCTATAAAAGAAAATTCTTTGAAACGTAAATAGGGTCGGGTTATAATGTATTTGAAAAACAAAACCGCTGCCAATCAACACTTGTTTTCGTCCTCTCGCAAATCATCATCCAAATGTATGAGGGAGAAAATTTCATTTTACGTCATGTAATTTAAGCCTAATTCAATTTATATCCTCTAAGTTTTCATTTTTTTCAATTTACATCCTTTTTTGGACCAATTTACGTCCTTTTTGTCGAATTTTTTTAAAACTCACCGAAATAGAATAGTCTCCTGAAATATTAATGAGTCATTTTCCCGCCCATTTTCATTTCTAGAAATAGAAAGTTATTATTTGTATCCTCTCTGCTTATTTCACACCATTGTTATTGAATCGAAAAGGAAAAATCCATGAATTGAAGGAAATGAAAGTTTTAAATTTGAAAGAAGATAATCAAGAATGAGAGTCTTAGCTCTTATAAGCTAATAAACTCAATTAATTGACTAAACTTCTCTCAACTAACTAACAAACTAATTAATATAATACATGGTGTATTTACTAATGAGGGTGTAAGCTAAACTAATTAATCAGGAGGTGTATTTACCAACCCTAACCAGGAGGTGTATTTACCAACCCTTTATACCCCCTCAAAATGGGAAAGTATATTCAGTAGTCCCATTTTGAACTTGTGTTTGCTAAAATCGGTTGGAGAAAGTGGCTTTGTGAGCATGTCTGCCATATTTTCTTCAGTTGGAATGTGAATGAGTGTGATCAACCCTTGTGAAGTGGTAGTCTAAGGAAATGTACTTGGTCTTTTAATGAAGATATGGATTATGAGCAATGGAAAAAGCACTCTTGCTATCAGTATACATGGTGGATGGTTGTGAATGTTGGATCCTCAAATATTCTAAGATGTAGTGAATCCACTGTATTTCACATGTAGTTGAAGCTAAGGCACTGTATTTAGCTTCTGCAGATGACCTGCTAACAGTAGATTGGTTCTTGGATTTCCAAGAGATTAGTGAATTTCCAAGATAAATGATATAACATGTAATACTTCTTCTTGTTTCTTTTCACCTTGCCCAATCATAATTTGAAAAGACATGAAGCTTGAAAGTATTATGCCTAGGATAAAATATTCCAATACCAGGATTACTCTTAATATACCTCAACACTCTATGCAAAAGCAATTAAATGTGCTACAGTTGGGGATTTCATGTATTGACTTAAAGTTTGTATTGCATATGATATATAGTCTACATTGGACCTGCTTAAAGATCAGAAGACATCAAGTCTAGAAGACCTATGAAGTTCATAAGTGAAATCAGATGACAAGGTGCTTGTATACCCAAGTCATTTAATATTAGCTTTAAGAAGATCAGCTCACATGAAGACCCCAACTGATATGGACTCAAGACTTAAAAGAATCATGTCAAAGACAAAGCAACACAAGGAAACTCATCTGATTGATCAGATGACATCATCAGAAGACAAGATATATTGTGTCTCATCTGTCATACTCAAACAAACGACAAGATTCAAGGCAAATGCACTAGACTGATACTGACCAATGCAAATATGCCAAGTCAGCCCTAAAGTCATTAATGGTGAAGAGCATCTAGATCCAACATGCACATTTAATGTGCATTAAATGCACACTGCTTTTCATGAAGATGTACATCCAACAACTGAATGGAAGAACAAGCGTGCGGATCATCAAGCACGCTTAAATGATTTGTTTACAACAGCTAGTTTCCTCAACGGCTAGTTGGAGATCAAATCATCTATAAATACAAGACATTATCCAAGTGATAAAATACGGAAACTATACACAAGCAATAACTCATCAGATGTGCGTGTTGAAAAGTTAGAAAGATCTGAATCCTTAAAGTTCTTATAGAGCCAGAGTTTGATTACTATTCCATAGCTCTAAGTTTCCTAATCTAAGCTTGTATTTCTTATACATATCTTAAGCTTAGAAATTGTGTTAATTGAAGCTTGTCTCATCACACAAGTTGGTACATTTTGTAAACCACAAACCCTTCTTATCACCCTTTAGAAATCTAAGTTTGTTGCTTATACAACTGCCTTGTAAAAGTACTTGTTCTTACAATAAAAAGTAGAACCGGCCAACTACACTAAGAGAGTGTATCGTGTTCAAAGTACTCTCTTGTAACTCTAAAGTAGCAAGGACCTTTTGTGAAATGAATTAAACTTCACAGCTAGGCTGTGAGAGAGGACGTAGGACTAGAATTTGAACATCTATAAATACTTGTGTTATTTACTTGCTTTATATTGATATTTGTTTATCATTTGTTCATACTTACTTTCTTTGATAAGCATATCTTTAAAAGAGTCAAAATCACAAGTACATTTTCCATAATCAGTTGATACGAATTCATCGAATATAAGCTCATTATTTTCATTGCATGCTTAAAGGTTTTCATAAAAAAAAACGAGCATAAACTTAGGGCCTACACATTTCCGCATTATCACCTAACAAGAGTTTTTTCTACTCAGCTGATTGACACTCGCACTCTATCAGATCACTTATTTGCTCAAACAACTTAGTCGATCACTAGATTTTTTACTCATCTAATCACTAAAAGAGTTTGTTTAAAAAAGGGAAGAAAGTCTATTCAACCACCCCCTCTAGAATTTCTCTCACATATTACTCGTTTAGGGACCAACAACATCATTAACCAAGGACAGAATGAATCTGTTATTCAGATGCCAGAAATATTCCAAGAAGACTAATGAGCCAATGCCACATGTCACTTGTGCATAAAAAATTCTGAGTACAATTTTAAGGTTTTAGAATTGGATATGAATGCATAACTATTTACATGCAGGCCCTTGAACTATTTGAAATTTCAAATTTATGGTTTGGTTTGCTATCTCCACTAACGGATAGTTTACTAACTCTATAAATAAGCCACAACTTGATTCATTTCAAGCGGAAGGGAACACACACAAGTTGAAACTCTAGCATTTTTTTATTAGCATTCAAAACAATCAAGCATTCGTGAGATTAAGCTTTTAAGCAAGAAATTGAGTGTTAACTAATAGTTCCCACTAGGAAGTATATCAAGATTATCCAAAGCCTAGATAATGATATCCTAGCCTTTACACTTGATTTACGTAAAGGATATCACATTAAGATGGTACCAAGAATAAAACCCTACTTTCACTTTAATAGATATGTAAGAGTATTGTTGAGTTCGTAGTTGTTCGAGAGTATTGCAACGAGAGAAGATTGTAAGAAATCAAGAGAAGAGGAGAAGTAGAACAGAGTGCACCTTGGCACTGTAAAAATAAGTTAATTCCGAAGTGATTAAGGAATTATCCTATTAAATTAGGATAGTGGACGTAGGAGAAGTTTAGCCTCTGAACCACTATACATCTTGTGTTCTTTACTTACTACATTTACTTATTTGCTTACTACTTGCTTATTCAATACTTGTTTATTTGCTTAAGTATGCATAAAACGTGTTTTGATGTTCAAAAGATAGTTCATATTTGAAAAAAACGTGTTTTTCATAAGAGTTTGCATAAACACTATTTTTTTGTGAGTAAAATTAGTTAACTTGTTAGTGCATATTTTCTAAGGAGTATAATAAGGTCTATCATAAATTCCGCATATAAGTTATTTATTTGTTAAAACTTGTCAAAATATCTTGAACAACATTTTCATATGACTTTGCATTTACGCAACATTCTCACCCGAATCTGAATATTTGTGTTGTATTGTTTGACAAAGTTTTTGAAAAACAAATACACGTGTAAGCATGAATCTTTTCAAGCAAAAGGAAAGTGGAAGAAAACAATGGAAGAGGAAATGGAGTCTATGAGATCAAATCAAGTTTGGAATTGTAGATCTACCGACTGGACGCATAGCAATGGGGCATAAATGGATTCTCAAAATTAAAAGAAAGGTCGATGGATCTATAGAGAGGTATAATTAAGGCTCGCTTGGTGGTAAAGGATATATATACCCAATAAGACGGTATAGATTATGAAGAAACTTTTTCACCAATAGTGAGATTTGCTTCAATCCGTTTAATGCTATATAGTTATAATAGCTAGTATGGATTTGAAATTACATTAAATGGACGTTACAACTGCTTTTCTCAATGGAGAATTGGAAGATAAAATCTACATGCGCAGCCTGTAGAATTTGTTCTCCAAGGATAAGAGGACAATGTCTGGAAGATAAGAGGATTAAGTTGAAATAGTTGATTTATGGACTTAAACAATCCTCGAGGCAGTGGTATTTGAGATTTCACACTACACTTCTCTCATACAATTTCATTATGATGAACGAAGATCACTGTTGATTCAGGTGAAATTTGCATGATTTTCTTGAGCATTTTAATCTTAATTTAATAGAATTTCATGTTATTTTTACTCATTTTTTTGCTAATTACACTTGATTATGAGAAAAGTAGTGGTTTGCTATTTTTGTAGGTAAATTGAGCATTTTTAGAAGCAAAATATGTGCCTAAATTTTAGTGAAGCCAACGAAGGAAGAAATTAAAATCGAGTAGAAATTGAGGGTGGAAATTGTTTGGTCCATTTAATTAATTGTAGCGGCCCATATTTAGCGAGCCCACTTAGAGCACTAAATTTTCGGCCGAAAAAGTTGAAGCACATAGCTGGCCCCATTCGGCAGCCCCATTTGATGAATTGCAACACAAGAGAAGCATCTCATGTTGCTACAGTTATTTTTAGAAATTAAGGGCATGCAGGTTTGCAGCCCATTTAAGAGTAATGGAGGCCCATCATAAGCGCAGAAACAAAAAGGAGAAATTCGCAGCAGATGGGAGACAGGAGGAGGGATTTTCATTGGGGGACAAGCTGCGCAACACACACATCCCACACCTAGTAATAGGTGTTCTTCATTTTGGAGTTCAAAATGGTGGATTAGTTTGAGATTTTCACACTCCATCACCTACATTAGTCTAAGCTTTCTCTTTCCTTTTTATTTATTAAATTTTTGTTAGTTCTTTTTATTGTATTTGAGATTATGTAGAACACTTTAGGTCCCAAGACTTGTAAATATTTCGATTGAAGTTTGTGGATTGATACTTTATTTTAAATGGTGTTTGTCTCTTATTTGTATGCTTAATTATTATTTGAAAGTATATTATTAGTGGCCATGATAATATGTTTTATCTATTGTTAATTGGGGGTAAGATTTAAATATTTATCTCATTAATTGAACATAAGCGCACAACTCAATTTATTGATCTCGAGAGAGGATTTACTATTGGGATGGTATTAATGATCTAAGAAGCTATTTAGGGTTATGTGATGCATTCTTGGTAGAAATACATGCTTGTGTGATATTTTATTTGGATTAATTGGATTGAAAAATCTTTTAATTCATTATTTAGTGATCAACCCTATAAAGACAAGTTTAATTGTCATTTGAATGAGTCATTAGTTATAAATGGATTTCAAAATATTGCATATGCCTTGGAACGACATTTTCCATTGATTATTTTTGTCATTTCCATTTCATTAGCTTGTTATTGATTTTGATTGGACTAGTTTTAGTTTGCTTTCTTAGTGACATTTCTAGATAACATTAGAATTAGTCTTAGTTTTTAAAACCTTTCTTGAAAATCAATCGTGCTAGATAGAATCGTGCCAACAAATATCACTTTTACACTAACCCTAACCTTGTGGGATCGACTCGTGCTTACCGCGCTACGATAGACACCGTATGCTTGCGGTTCGTTATTTTAGTGTTGTAAAATACGCGAACAAGTTAATGGAGCCATTGCCGGGGAAGGCATTATAGTTCTAGAGTGGTAGTTGGTTTGATTTTAAGCTATATTTTACTTGCTTTTGAAAAATCTTGAAAACGGCAAAAATATTTATTTTTATATTCTTCCTTCTAGTGTTATCTTTGTATCACTACTTCTTTTTCTTGTCGTTCATCCAGGTGAAAAAGGTTAAGCTCTTTTGATGATATGAGTGATTCAGAGGCCATATTGAATTTGGCAACTCAATTGTTAGATTCATTACTTTGCTCATTGAACAAGCTCCCAATTGGTTGTCAAGACCAAGTGATCATGTGGTAAGAGCAAGTTTTATGAGTTATCAAAGAGAGATGGACTATGGAGAAAGGCGCTTTGAAAGCTTTCGTCACCACCATAATGAGCACTACTACCCGTGGTTGAGGGACCATGGTGATTTTTATTATGCCAACCCGGGAAATCTTATGCAACTGCCTTCTAATGTGGGTGTGCCCAATGAAATCAAGGTTGACCGTAAAAAAAGTTAAGCATGGAGGAAATGTTCACTATTGTCATGGGAGAAACGAAAAACTTCATGGGAGTGGTTAATGTAAAGTTGAACAAGACGAATTTAACCCTTGACAATTTGGTGCATAGAGTTGAAGGTATTAAGGCTCGAATGAGTGACATTAAAGCACTAATGGATTTGAGTGAGAGTTGTTGATGTTGAAGATTTGGTGATGTTATCGAAGATGTTATCACACAAGGCTGCAACATCTTAATTCGACCTTTCTTATTTTTTCTAAGTCTTAATTATGTGTTTTAGTTAATGCTGTTTTGGATGTTGTAACATCGCAGGTTGCAGAATGATGTAGATCATGCGGTTGCTTTGAAAAACGTCCAGAATTGGTTGGAAGAACTTAGAAGGCGGTTAAGAGAAAAAAGAAGGAATGAAATCCTACATTTTAGGAGATCATGGATGAAGGTTCTAGGCTCCATTTCCACGTCTATAAGTATATAGGCCAGAACTGTGTTCATCATCCAACCAACTAAGTGTCATTCTTTAATTACTAAACTAGCGTTTATCCTGTTAGGAATTAATTGCCATTGGCATGATCCTGTCATTGTACCGAAGAGTTCAAACTTCATGTACAACATAAACTTTTCTACACTTCTTTGATAGAGAGATCATAGACTTAGATTAGTTTTTGGTAGTGTTTTACACTTAAGCCATCTTTAGACTAGATAGATTATCGAATCTTATTTCCGTTGTGAATATTTGTTAACACACCATTTGTATTCACTCTTTGATTAGTGAAAGTTTAGCCATGAGGCGCACACATAGATTTTAAATTAAAATCTATGTAAAAGTTATTTATGTGTCTTTGTGTTTTCATTCTTTTAAGTCTTCCGTTATTCATATTCTGATATTATGTAATCGAGTCAGTGTTGCATTGAGTGTTCTAACATTTAGTGTAGCATCAGTCTTATTTTACTTAACACACACACTTTCAAGACTCAAGTTTGTCAAGAAGCTACAATTGGAGCACAAATTGAAAACGACAAGTCTTCAATTCCAAAGGAACATTACATGGTAAAATACATAGGAAGTGATGACTTCAATTCGGAGAGAGAAGAAAAGATATTGGTTGAGGAATGTTGCCCAAACTTGAGACTAAATGCTTTGATATGAGCAAAAGAGCCAAGTTTGGGGGAGTTTTCTTTGAAAACTCCCCCAAATTCCATCAAAATGTTCGACTTTACAACATTGTTCTTGAAAACAGGCAAGATAAGATTTCACGATGAGAGTAAATGCCCCAATGGAGTAGCCACATATTGTTCTGATGAACCCATGAATATGATTGAATTTAAGAAGTATCGGGATAAGGGGCAAAGTGGTGTTTTCACTTGAGTCGATTACTCTGAGAAAGATTGTTGAGAAGGAAAAGAGAAAGAGAAGCTCGGTTCAAAGGAGAAGGTCCGATCGTGTTTTCACTTGAGTCGATCACACTAACTCGCTAAGGAAGAAGAAGAAGGGAGAGAGTGTTGCTGAAGAGCCAATTCAAGTCTTTTCTTAATCGGAGGAGGAACAGGTTGCTACTGAAAAACGTGTCAAGAGGAAGAATGTTGCTTCAAATGCTGAAGCATGTGCCGCAGCACCAGACCCTGATGATGGTGATGGTTCTAGCAGAAATGAATTTGAGAAAAGCTCGAAATCAGCTGAGTATACCAGTTCTGAGGAAGGTAATTCTAACCCTGAAAATGATTCTGAGTCTGATAATTTAGTTGCTAAAATAACTAAGTTATCTAGAAGGAAGTTATTAATGGAAAGGAGGATTAATATTTCTGATTTTGAGAGTAAAGGTTTGATTCAATTTTTGTTGGATAGGAAACTGTTGAAGGGTCATGGTAGACGTAGTTCTCGTTGGTATGAAAATGTACAATTTAGGGGGAGGTTAGTTCATTTTACTCCGAAATTGATCAATGAATTCCAAGAGATAGAGGCCGTGATTGATGATGATGAGCCTAACTTGGATTTGGTTGCTATTTCTATGATTGGGGGTAGGTTAACTAAATGGGAAAATGGTATATGCTTGTTAAGGATCTCACATCTATATACTCTATACTTCATAAACTGGTTGTTTACAATTGAATCCCTCCACAAACTCTACTAAGGTGACAAAGGATCAAACTATTTTTTTGTATAGGATACTTGTGTTGAAGAACATTAATCTGGGATTGAATATTTCACCATATGACTAGATTTGCCGGTGATAATTCTGATAAAAGGAAACTTGCCTTACCATGTGCTAATTTGTTCATACCTCAAGAGGCATGGTTTCAAACCTAAGAAGAGTGAGGTTCTTAGAGGAAGGGTACCCTTGATGACTATCTCACCTGCTCTTTTACTCGGTGAAAGGGTTATTGATTTGCCCTTGCAAAATCCAGAAGGTTCTACACCAAGGAATGCTACACCAAGGGTTATTGGTCCGATTTTTTCTGTTTCTAGATCCTTTATCTTGTTACAGTTACAACACTTGCAGGAATCCATAGATGAGCTCAAATTTTTAAAAGATCAGTGGACCAGGATGTTTTCCACTACAACGCGCGGGGGGAGTACCACCATCCACTTCAGCTGGAACTTCTGAAGTTGTGATAGAAGAGCTGAATGATGATGTTCCTGAAGGTGGAGGTGCACCTGTTGCTGCTGTTGTACATGAAGAAGGAAGAGAACTTGATGTTGAGATTAATGTTGCTGATAGTGTTATTGCACATTTTGCTGCAACTTTTTTTGTTGAAGAGGTTGATCATGACAAGTTTGTTGATGCTGAAGATGATGATATGTATGTCCTCTGTGGTGACATTTAAAGAAGTGATGAAGACAGGGGGAGGGCTGAATGTTACAAGTGATAAAGTGTAGGAGGATGATGCTACAACTGTTGTTACAACAAATTAATATATGTCACTTGTTCAACTTCTCATTTATGTTGTGTTTAAGTTTATTCTGATATTACTTTGATACACTGTTTTTATTTCTTAGTTGATAGGTTGTTATTTGATTCCCTAATTCTGCTATATTTTCAGTTTGCTTAAATTGTTTGCATTAAAGGTTATTCTTATTTTTTTGTTGCTTTAAGTTGCTTAAATTGTTTGCATTAAGAATTATTCTTATTTGTTTACTACTTGTTGATTTTAGGTCTTTGTTAGTTGTTTTATGTTTTTTTTTTTGTTAGCTCTGTTTAGTTACGTTATTTAGTCTTTGCTCTGATTTTGTTTTTGAGTCATACATAAGTCTTAAAGTTAATCTAAGCACATATATACTCTGATTAAACTTATGATTTTTGTAAGTTTACATGTTTTGTAAATAAGTGTATTGTTTATACTTATTTTGGTTTTGGATGAAATCACATTAATCTTATGGCATGGATCTTTGTGAAACTATCCCTGGTCTTGTCAAATTTAATCCAGAAGCTACAACAGGTATTGTCTTGACTAGTAGTTATACTTGATGTTCACCTCACCTAAATACATAATACTAAGTGTGTATATAAATATATGTGCATTGGGTGTGTTGTAGTCGAAAGGTCAAATTGGGGGAGATTATAAATGTTGTTAATACTTAAATGTTTTAACATTCTCAACAACATCTGAATTCGACCTTTCTTGATTTTTTCTAAGTCATTTTCTAAATGTTACGTTAAATATTATTTTGAATGTTATCACATGCAGGTGACGATCTATAGACTTCTACAAAAGTCTAGAACCTGGAAGATTTCAGAACGTCCTAGATCAGCCTAGAACATGTTGGAACGACCTGGAAGCATGCAGAAGGATCTAGAGAGATCATGGAGGTTGAGATCCTAAAAAGTAGGATCTTACTTGAAAGGCTCTAGAATGCAATTCCAACGTCTATAAATAGCCAAGAAGCCTTCATTATTATGTATGTACTATTTGATTATCCCCTAGACCGAGCGTTCATCCTAGTTAGGATTTATGGCTAGTAGCTACATCTTTTAGTTTGTACGAAGTATACCAACTTATCGTGCAACTGACAATACTTTTCTTTTATCTATCGAGAGTGTAATCATAGATAGAGATTAGTCTTTGGGTAGTGTTTATACATTTGACTGTCTACATATTTAAACTTGTTTAGATCATAGTTTCTGTTGTGAAATTTAATGTTGTAACATTTGTACTTATAAGTTAAGTAAAGGTCTTTCGACGTAAGGCTCGCATATATCTTATTAAATAAAATCTATGTTAAAAAATATTCCACTGTCTTCGTATTGTTTTTATTGTTTTAGTCTTCCGTTGTGTCTTTATATTTCTTATATTCTGTTAGAGTTTGTGTTACACTATTTGTCACAATATTCAGTGTAATATTATTCTATTTTTTACTTAAACACTAGTAAACACACTTTCACACACACACATATATAAATCATAGGCCCGTTTAAATCCGTACTTTTTTTGCCCAGACTGGTTAGCCCGCGGGCTAATAGGGCTAGCTTGCTGGTCTATAGGGCCAACTTAGTTGATGAACCAGGAAGTTTTTCAAGCTTCTTTGCCACTAACTTAGTGAGTGTGTCGTCGGAAATGGGATTCAGATGCAGTCCCAGTATTAACAGTAGTGCCAACGTTACCAATGTTGGCAACAACACTAGTCGGTACAATTTCGACAACATCAACATCAATTGATTTGTTCGACATTGCAGTATTATATATTTATCTTGTGATTGTTATTCCAGTAAGGGGTAAATACTGCAGTGTTACAAAAAACAACAAATCTAAGCTAAGTAAAGGAAAAAAAATCCAGCAAGAAAAATACGTCCTGGCTAGTGCTCACAGAATATATGTAACGTCCCTAGAGGTAAAACGATTTACAACTCTGATATAGTAACACCACTGTAACAGAGCAACAACGAATGAAATTAGAGCTTTAAGAACTGAACAACTAGGGTTCAAAAATAAAGAGGGAGATTGGTTGCGAATTTTTTTTTTGTGTCTATTAAGGGAGGAGACCCGATATATATAGGCAAACCCTCACTCAGGCCCGTTGGAAAAGTAAAGGGAAACGTGGATAAGCCCATGCACTTAGTGGATGAAAATCGTGGGCAGACATCAACTTGAAGCACAAGAACGTCCAGGTTCAGTGAACCTAAGATGAGTTTCAATTCGGATAAGAATTCCAGAATCTTCTGGATCCTTTCGAATTCAAATCATATAAATAATTAAATGTTCAAGCTTGGCCCATACAAGCCCGTTGTTGCACGAAGAAGCCACCATGCCGTCCATGACCATTTGCGTAGCCGGCCAGGGGCCGCCCCCCGCCTCCACCGCGGGTCTTCCACACAGCGACGCCATGCCCAGTGTTTGCGTCGAAGCCCCTATAGGTCGCAAGAGTGAAACTGGAACTCCGACCGACCTGTCTTCGTGCATCTCATTTCACGTCGAATCCAATCTCCGATGAATTTTATCCATTATGTTAGTGTCGCCCACCTCTTCTCCGGTTGCCGGTGCCGCATGTAGAATTTCAGGCGGCAGCTAGGGTTCCCAACTCCAAGTGGGCTTGTCAATGGGCTAGGGTTACACAATCCAGCCATGCTCCCACCATTTTACTAAGTACACCCATATTCACACCCACTGCATTAATCCATGCATCCATAAATGCACCCACATTTTTCAATAATACACGCCCAGACCCTTTGCCCACTACTCATGCAGCCTCCGCCTTGTCTCAGACACCACTGTCGCACGAGGCACCCCCTATTGTTGTTGCCACGTGGCAGCTTGGCACTACTACAACCGGTTTAGGCAATCCCTGTCTATTTGGCCCACAGGTACGTCTTTATATTCTGATTCTGATTTCCCTGCTTTACCGAAACATGTTACTACTGCTTTCCCTATTCCATAAGATCCATTCCATCAGCCTATGCCCACATTTTCCTCGGTTGCTGGCTCCACTGCGGCTCCGCCTGCTAGATCTGGCATCCCTGAATCGATGAAGCCGGTCCGTAATGGGGATTTTTATATGATTTATATTGATGAGGATATCTATAAGAGGGTGGTGGCTGCTTGTCCTCATTCTCTTATTGGTCGGGTTATTATTCAGTCTGGGACAGACCGTTTGATCACGTGCGTCTTCAGGCTATGCTGGGCGGTATACGGGGCCTAACTTCTGGCCTCAGTGTGGTATCATTAAGCAAAGGCTACTTCAACATCAATATTAGCTAGCTCTAAAGTGGATAGGGATCGTATCTTCAGACGACACTCGTGGTAGTTGAACCCAGGGGTTATTCACCTTTAGAGATGGGTTCCAGACTTCAACCCGAACAACATACGTTCCAGCATGACTCAAGTATGGGTTAAGGTTGCTAACCTTCCTGTGGAATACTGGGACCCAATTGATTTGGAGGTATTGGCCTCATCTTTGGGTACCTTGTTCAAGATCGACGACAGAACTCCAAAAAGATAGATGGGGCCCAATTGCCAAATCCAAAATCGGGTCGGTCCGGTCTTTGCCGAGCCGGCGACGCGCACGTGGTGCATGAGTGTGTACGTGTAACCATTTACCATACTTGACATCCATGAATACTTTAATGTTTAAAATGGTTTCAAATCCCTTGTAAAATTTTCATGTGGGACAAGGTTAGACTTTTCACCTTCCTATCATTAATTTCTCAAAAGATTGATTACATTCCATATTTGAAAGTTAATTTCCTACTTCTGAAAATTATGTTTAGTCCATGAAATATTTTTTGTCAAACATGGGTGTCAAAACCCATACTTTCCAACATGAATAATGTTAAAAATGTTTTATGATATTTCAAATGTATAACGACGCGACAATATATTTTTGTTTCGTCATGTACGTCTTTAAGTTCAAATCGAAAACCGTTGAATATGGGAAAATAAAATATAATTTGTGCTAAGTTTATTAGAATGTAGCTCACATGGTTATGTTGGGCGGGGATGAGGTGAGACCATCAACAAATTAATAATAATTAATAAATGAAAAAAAAAAGTGATAATGTTATTTGTTTGTAAATGAGTTGTCGATAATATTAAGGATTAACGTAAAAATTTTAATGTAGGGATTTAACTTTTCAATACATGGGTAAGGGCTGAACTTTAGATAACTTTATTTCAATACGGGTGTAATGGTTGAATTAACTTTTCATAATGATAATTGTATCTTTTTTTTAGAGGAAAAAATGATGTATTTTATTAGAATAGAGTTGGTGCATGTGCCACTGATTCCGAACAGCCAGACACAGAATGATGCAAACAGTAGCGGCCTTGACGACTGGACTGAAGGTGTTTGAGAAGTCAAGGCCTGGAACCTGTGAGAAGCCCTGGGCGACCAGTCGAGCTTTGTAGCGATCAATTTATCCATCCGTAAGAAATTTGGTGCGAAAGACCCATTTCGAACCAACAATGTTTGTGGAGAGAGGGCAAGGAACGAGCTCCCAAGTTTGATTAGCATGCAGGGCGTCGAGCTCAGATTGCATTGCAGCTAACCAGTGTGGATGCTTAAGGGCCGATTTGAAACCCTTAGGCTCAACAGAGACCGAGAGGGCGGATAGGAGGCCGGTGGTCGCAATGTTGACAATATGCCGAGGCTTGAATATCCCAGATCTGGCATGAGTAACCATCGGGTGAGTCGAGACAGGAAGTGGCCGGGCGAGCAGCTGGTAGATCAGCAGCCGGGCGAGCAGAGGGTTGCCGAACAGCTGGGTGAGTAGGGGGCTGCCGAACTTCTGGGTGAGCAGGGGGCTGCTGAACTGCTGGGCTAGCAGGGGCATGATCAGGTCTGGTGGGTCAGGGCAGAGACCACAAGAAGACTTACGAGCAACAACAAGTGGTTCCACGAATGAGCTAATCTCAAGGGAGTCAACAGGCGAGGATGGAACATAAGCTGCCGAGAACGGGAACACATATTCATCAAATTGAGCATGACGAGAAGTGTAGAAGCGGGAAGCGATCGGATCGTAACACCGAAACCCCTTATGGGAAGAATTGTAACCCATAAAGATGCATGGAGCACTACAAGGAGCAAGCTTGTGGAGAGCATAATCACAAAGATACGAAAATATTCGACAACCAAAGGTCCTGAAGTTGGAAAAATTCGGAGCAGAGCCGAACAAAACCTGAAAGGGCGACCTGTCCCAAGAACAGGAGTGGGCAGACGGTTGATAATGTAGAAAGCCGTGGAAAAGGCATCAACCCAGAAGTGGGCGGGCATGCTCGCCTGAAACAATAAAGATAGCCCAGTTTCAGTGACATGACAATGTTTGTGTTCAGCGCGACCATTCTGCTGAGGAGTGTAAGAACAGGATATGCAATCATGAATGCCATGGTCGGCAAGGAAGCCGCGAACACGACCATTAACAAACCCAGTTCCACCATCACTCTGGAACGCCTTTGGGAAGTGGAAAACTGATTGCAAACAAAGGTATGAAACCGAACAAATACGTCATGGAAATCAGACTTGGCATGTAGAGGATAAAGCCAAGTAAATTTGGAGAAGTCATCCACAAAAATTACATAATACCGAAAACCGTCATTAGAAGCAACAAGGGCAGGTCCCCAAAGATCACAGTGAACTAAATCCAAAATATGAGAAGCTCGCTTTTCATTTAATGCAAAAGATAAATGTTTACTCTTAGCCAACTGACACGGAGTACAAAGGCCCGGGTTGGGCAAAATAGACGTAAGGGACAATAAACCCAATTTATTCAATAATTTAACGACTGAAATAGGAACATGGCCTAATCTACGGTGCCAACACTCAAAGGAAGCCTTCAGCGACGAACTCCGTAAAGCTGCGACCAAGGTTGGAGTGCCCTTCTCCAGAACATAGAGTCCTCGACTATGCCAACCCCTCGCCAAGGGTTGCTTGGTCGCCCGATTCTGAATGACAAATGAGTCATTAGTAAACAAAACATCTAACAAACGAACACCCTTATTAACCGAACAATTTCTTAGTGAGATGTGGTACGATGAGCACATCTAACAAACGAACACCCTTATTAACCGAACACGACCCAACATGAGTGATCGGAATAGTTGAGCTATTAGCAACAATAACATTGTCGTTACCAGAATACGGGTGAGGATTCTCCAAGTCATCCGAGCAAGGAGTCATGTGGGCGGAGGCACCACTATCGAGGAACCAATCCGAAGCAGGAGGTTGCGAGATATGACACTGAGAATCAAGGGAATGAGCAAGGTTGGCCGCAAAAGGGGTCAGGCGAGCATAACAGTCCGAACATCGATTCGCATAATGTCCCTGTTGGCTGAAGATCTGGCAAGTGGGAGGGCGGCGAGCAGGGGCCGAGCCACTAGCCGAGGATCCAGTGGTCGCCCGACGACCAGAATTCTGAGGAGAGAAGTTACGGGATTTAGTGCCAGGGCGAGCATGCTTAATCGAGTGAGTCGATGCAGAGAATGTTGGAACACGCGAGGACGAGGAGTCCATCGAGTGAGTAAACTGCTCATAATTTAAGGCCTAATGGATCAGATCTCGAAAGGGAGAGATGGGCGATATAGCCATACGAGTATCAGAGAATCCAACGAACTAGGGGCCAAGACCAGTAAGAAACCAATGACACTTGTCGTCATCATCAATAGGCTTACCGATGGAGGCAAGTTGATCGCAGAGAGCACGAAACTTCTTGCTGAAGTCGTCGACGGAGGTGAATCTACGACGAAGTGAGAGAAGCTGATTCCTCAGTTGAGTGATGTGGGAGACCGATGTGTGACTGTAGGCTGCCTCGAGTACCCAGATGGAGCGCGAGGTTTCACAGCCGATGACCTCGGCCATGGCTTCTTCAGAGAGGGAGGAAATAAGAAGACTAAGGATCTTCTGATCCTTCTCAACCCAAGCGATGTAAGCTGGGTTTGGAGCTGATTCACAAGATGTGGTGATCGACTTCGCCGGAGCGGGTGTCGTGCCATGAACGTGAGAGATGAGATCATGGTTGGACAGCACCAGAACTACCTGATTGCGCCAAAGTAGATAGTTGGAAGAGGACAACTCGATGGTCAAGAGATGAACCAAGACGTTGAGAGGGATTGTGGGGGGAGTGACGTCCGGCGGCGCCATGAGGGAGAGGGAATATAGCGTGAGGCTTTAGAGAGAGATATTAGGGTTTCGGTGAGTCAGGCTGATACCATGTGAGAATACGTATGTGAGAATAATCCACTATATATAAGTATTTACAATGAGATAATTAAGGTAAATACAATAACAATATGAAAGAGATATATACAAAAGATATGGACTAAATTAAAATATATTATTCCTATATTATTATTCCCTATTACAACGGATACTCAACCCATACAACGATCAAACCAAAGTTAAAAATAACGTGCATAAATAATTACGTACAAGGAAATACAGTAAAACAAGTTCATGGATCGATTGGAATAGCCATGAGGGGAATTGCCTTGCGCAATGCAAGTCCGAACTTATCAGTTGTGTCAAATTCTTCTAGCGTTACACCCGCTTCAAGTTTCCAATCAAAGTTATGGATCAAGAAGCCACCATAAGAGGCAGCATTCGATCAACCAATGAGATGCCTGGGCAGATTCTTCATCCAGATCCGAAAGGAATGAGCGCGAAATCTTGGCCCTTGTAGTCTATTTCGATGTTGAAGAATCTTTCGGGCTCAAATGAATTTGGGTTTGGCCATACGCTTGAATCTCTTCCTATTGCCCAAACATTAACAAATATTTTTGCATTTTTTTGGATTGTATATCCATTGATTTCGACTTTAGAATCTGCTTGGCGAGGAATTAAAAAAGGAGTATCGGGGTGGATTCTAAGTGTTTCCTTTATCACACATTGCATGTATGGGAGCCTGGATATATCTGATTCTAGAATTTGCTCATTTTCTCGGATCACACTCCTTAGCTCGTTCTTGGCTTTAGCCATCTTTACGGGGTTTAGTATTAACTCCGTCATTGCCCACTCCACCGTGCTTGTTGTTGTGTGGGTTTGTCCCATAAATAAGTCCTATGATCAAACATGGACTTTTTAGAAACCTCTCAAAACAAAAGGCAATATTAAGGGTGAAAGTATAAATAATTGAGTCTCGTCTCACCATAAATAAACGTTTGATCTCGTTGATACTCAAGTCGGTGTCGCTTTCCTCCCTGAGATTCAAAAGTGTTTGGAGCAAATCACAATACTCGGATGATGTTCCTCGTGATTGCAATCTTTGATCAATTATATCTCCAAACATATCAATCATTTTTTCAAGTAAAACTCCGACTGCCTCTTAATTCCCTGCAGATCAAAAGGTTTAAGAAGTGGGAAAAAGTCAGCAAGATTTGGAGCACCCAAGCTTCTCATCACACACTCAACAGTTTCCTTCAAATCCTGAGCAACATCCGAGTCAAACGTAGCAAGTTCAACTGAATAAAGTGTGGCCGTCATAAGATTGATAGAGGTTGTAAACACAGCCTCTCCAACGTTCACAGCTCTGCCCTGTACTGAGCATTCACGCAAGTAATTGTGCAGTTTCGTTCACTACAAAAAATGATTAAATTAGAGACCAAAGTTTTGAGACTGTCATAAAACGGTCTCAAATAAAGACTGATTTGAGACCGTTTTGAAAAAATTACGAATTTTGAGACCATTTCCACTTCAGTCTTTAATTTTATGTATTCAGACCATTTAGAGACCGTATTGGTGGTCTCTAACCCGAAATTAAATTTCTGATTTTAAATTTTGTTTTGAGGCCGCATTAGCGGTCTTTAATTGGTATTAAGAATTCCAATTCTCAGATTTTATTTTGACCGCCATTTTTTACCTCTCATTTAGAGACCGTTTTGCGAATACGGTCTTTAACCCGTTTATAAACTCGTTTGTAACCTGTCTATAAACCCTAATTCATTTGTACCACCTTTTTCACTTTCACCCTACGCAATTTCTCACGGCCCTCACTCGCGATTCTCTCTTGCTCTCCCGCCGTGACAAGAGTTGGCAAATCGGGCCGCCCGGCCCAGCCCATCGGGCCAAGCTATATTCGTGGACTGGGTCGGGCCGGCCCATGAATTAGTCAGGCCTATAAAATGTGAGCCCAACCTAGCCCACTGGGCTAGCGGGCCAGCCCAACCCATAATATAATTTAAAAAAATAATACGTTTAGCAAAAATTATATATATAAATCTTGTATTGGTCACATACTCACATATAATTGTTATTTATACAAATAATTATAATTAAAATATGTAATACTAATGTATTAACTATACATAATTCATAAACGATCATAATCAGTATAACATTACACTATATAACAACTTCAAATAAAATTATAAATAATTCACAAGTTCAAATTTCAAAGTCAAAATAATAAATAATTCATAAACGATCATAATCAGAAAAAAAAATATGCAAAAAAAATAAATTTGAATGAGAAACTTATTGTGGAATTTATAGTGGGATGGAAGGAGTATATAATAAAGAAATTAATTAATACATATATAATTAATTTTAAAAATTACACAAGACAATTACTTGTCAAAGTGGTGGGTGCCCAGTAATGGGCACCCATCCACCCGGGATCAATTCCCACCAAGACCAAATAAATGGTCATTTAAATAAAGTGGGTATGGGTTCGGTTCGGGTCGGGTGTGGGTTCGGATATGGGTTCGGGTCGGGTGTGGGGTCGAGTGGGGTTCAGATATGGGTTCGGGTCGGGTTGGTCGAGGTTCGAGACCGTATGTGGCGTTCTCAAAATTAAAGACCGTTTTGAGACAGTCTCAGGGCCCGAAAAAAGTTCGGGCCGACCAAATGTTTGAGATCGTTTATAGACCGCTAATGCGGTCTACAATTTAGAGACCTAAAAAAATCGGTCTATAATTTGAGACCGATACACGAAAACGGTCTCAAAATATTTAAAACGAACCTACTGGTGACCAATCAAAAACGGTGTCAAAACGGTCTCTAATGCGTTTATAGACCATTTTTACGGTCTCTAATCGGTTGTTAATTGAGTTGTTTTTTGTAGTGGTCAGCTTCTCTAGTCGAAGGCCTTGGCTTTCGTCCAGCCGATGGTTGAGAACAAATGTTCTCTGCATATTTTTCGAGATTTTTTCCATTTACTACTCTCAACTGGTAGAAATCCCATGGAATTCCTGTGGAAATCGTGTGCTTCAGCAGCCGAGATGACGCTTCGGCTACAGAGGGCTCGGTCGTGTTCTTGCAATACCTTTTTTGCTAATTGGGGTGATGACACAACTACTGCACGTATTCCTCCAAGCTTCAGAGATATCAAAGGGCCATATGTTTTGGATAGGTTTGTAAATGAACGGTGGGGGTTTGAACTGAGTTGGAAAATGTTTCCGATAATCGGAAACGGGTAAGGCCCCGGAGGAAGCTTCCGGCTATTGAGGGCATGAAACCATGCCCAAACCAATACAACTACTACAATCACTAGTGATAAAGAATCCATACTTTCCATAAGTGCAGTGGTGCTTGTGTAATAAATATCTAGCTTCAGGCATGCAGTGGATATATATAACTCATCACGGAATAAGATTAATACTCCCTCCCTCCCAGCATTTTTTGCACACTTTGACCCTTATAGTTTTTAAGAAAATGGAATAAAGTGATTGGTTATGTAAGATAAATGATGGGTATTTTAGGTGATTTGATTAAGTGTAAAGTAAAATGTATGTAAAAAAGAGTGACAATTTTGAAAATAAAATGATATTGGAAGGGTATTAATTTTGTAGGGTATTTCCATATTAAGAGTGTGCAAATAATTTTAGGACACGTACCCCAATAAGGAAAGTGTGCGAATAATCATGGAACAGAGGGAGTATGACTTAATGTGCAAATGATATTGAGATGTTATTAATTTTGTCGGGTATTTTAGCATTCATTGCTTGATAAAGTCATTCTTTATTAAAAGGTTTTTATTCAACTCACGAGTCTAAATATTTAGGGCCTACACAATTTCACACTAGTAGGTGTTGAGATAGTTTTCCAACTGACCAACTGATATAGCAATCAATAGGTTTATTATCTTTATCTGCTACTCAACACTCAACACTCGCACTCTAACATCAGATCATATTATTTTCATCAGACGATAGAGCATATAGCTTTTCTGATCGTCTCATCTGAACGAAGCACAAAAAGTTTGAAAATCTAGAAAAGTCCATTCACCCCCTCCCCCTCTAGACTTTTCCCATCATTGATACTCGTTTAATTTAATTTATTAGTAGGGCGATGCAATGCGATTGCATTTTTCGTAGAGCAAATGTAATGCGAAGTGCAATCATATATAAAGTAAAATTCATATGTCGGATTCAATGTTATTTGTAGAATTCTTAACTCAAATTCCTTGGCGTTAAAGTTGCTGCCTAGAGCTTCTCCATGGGCGCACAAGGGCTCCTTCCCAAGCTCACTCTCCAATCTAATTCTTTTTCTTCTCAAACCCTCACGGCCGGCTGTAGCCTCTTTTGCAAAAGGGATTAACTCCTTTCTTCAATTTCCTTGTTTGAATATGATATTAAGTCACTCTTTGTCTTGAGTGCATTCTGGATCGGATCTCATCAAAGGTCATTGCATTTTGCCTTCCAAACAATAAATTGTCTTCGAAGTTTCCAAGAAATTTAGGTCAAATTAGATTGCAAATTGTATGTTTTTAGGTCATCTGACGTATGCACACAATCGAATATATGTTTGCGTGTTTGATAGAAAATAATTTTAGGATTAGACCTGATTACCCATCTAGGTTAATTATGGGTGAACAAAAAATGTGAGGAACATGTGCCATTTTTAGCAGATGTATTTGGATGAATAAAAAATAACACATCTTGCTCACCTAATTATACAGCTAATTAAATAATATCCTCGGGTGAATAAAAAATTAATAATTTCCTGTTAATTAAGTAATAGCTTGTTGTGAATGATACATGATGCCTGTTAAAAGATGCCCGAAAGTAACATGTATATCATCCTTTTGCGATTAAAAAAATCCTAATTGAGTTATTGGGAATATATTATTATCCTCTGTGAATAAAAAATTAATTTCCTGTTAATTAGGCCTAATGCGCATGTGGAAAGATGCCTGTTGAATGAACAATATAACATGTACGTGTGTATCATCCTCTAGCGATTAATTAAATCCCAGAAAAGATAATAATCTCACCATAATTAATATACGGGAAAGTGCAATGGAAACCATTAGTTAACCAAAATATATTTAAAAAATGCCTGATGCGCTATGCATGTGGAAAGATGCCTGTTGAATGAACAATAGAACATGTGTATCAACCTCTAGCGATTTAAAAAATCCTAAATTGAGTAATAATCACAGAATGATGCATGTGGAATAATAAGAAAATAATTTCCTGTTAATCAGCATGTGGAAAGGTGCCTGTTGAAAGAAAAATAGAACATGTGTATCATATCATCATCCTCTAGATCTAGCTAGCGATTAAAAAAATCCTAAATTGAGCAATATAATCACGTTTGATAATTAGGAATACATTACAGCTAAATAATATCCTCTGGTACTGAAGAAACTTACTATATTTATAAGGAAACAGAAAAGATAATAATATCACTATAATTAATATAATGGAGTTGACACTACAAGAAAAGAGACTTTTAGCATCGAATTTTTTTTGATACTAAAAATGAAATATTTGATACCAAAAGGTATTAGTATCAAATTTATTTTCGATACCACTTCCGATACCTATACTCCCGATCCTAAAGACCGTGTATCAGAAAAAAAAGTCTGATACTAAAGGGTAAATATTTTCTGATACTAAAGGATTGAACTCTTTAGTATCAAAATTGTATTTAGTATCGGATTATTGTATCAATTTGTTTTGATACAAAAATGCATTTATAGTATCGTAAACTTTTACCGATACTAAACATATAGTATCAATAAATATTTTTTGATACAAAATAATTGAACCCTTTAGTATCAAAATAATATTTAGTATCGGATAATGGTATCAATTTTTTTTAATACTACATTGTATTTTTAGTATCAATTTTATTACCGATACTATAAATATTTTCTGATACTAAAAGGATTTAACCTTTAGTATCAGAAAAATATTTAGTATCGGATAATGGTATCAATTTTTTTTGATACCACATTGTATTTCTAGTATCAATTATTTTTTACAACACTAAATATATAGTATCAATAAATATTTTTTGATACTAAAAGATTGAATTCTTTAGTATCAAAACAGGCATTTAACATCGGATAATTATATTAATTTTTTGATACAATATTATATTCATTGTATTTAAAACAGTACCGACTGATTCTAAAATAATGGTATTATAAAAAAGTTCTAATATTAATTTTCGAATAGCAAAAATCACACTAGCTTTATTTCAAAATAACATTTATCAACAATGAACCACAAGTATATAAGCTTCATTACAAAAACTAGTATATAAGCTCCATTACAAAATATATAACGTGAAGTGTTTTTCAAGAACTAGTATATTAGGTTGGTTTGTGGAGCATTTCCAAACATGCAAATTGTGGAAAGACTTGCAGTTGCCATAATCTCCTGCAATTGAGTCACTTTCAGATCTATCATATATTTTCCACAAATGATCAAACATTAAAGCACAAATTCATATAAATGAAATTCAAACAGTCTAATTATATCAGATTAAAGTAAAGTAATGAAAAAATCTCCACAAGTATCAAGCATATAATACTTCAAGAAATATGTCGAAGAAAGAAGTCATACCTGAAAACAAAACCACAAGTATGAGGCACGTATGCAAGCACTTTCAACAATGTCTCATTACCAAACTGCCATTAGCTTGGATTTCCATTGCTTCTTCTAATTCCTTTCTCTTCCCTTCTTGGAGGGCTACCTCAAAAAACCTAGAGATATAAAACAATATACACTGTAAGATAATAGTTAAACTTTAATCAAGGCAGGTATATTGTATACATAATTCCATGAAGTCTGCAGGGGTGGACATAAAGGAACAAGTTCTTCAAAGAAAGGAAGTAATGAAACTACTTTATAACAATTAATGTGTTATTAATCATAATTACAACAGAGACTTCGCTATATAGACCTGTTAATGTTGAGGGAATTAGCACCTCCATCAGACTGATCAAGAAGCTTTTTGGCTTTGCAATGGAGGTTTCACATTTTTAATATCAATCCCCTTAAACTTTCACGTATGCAAAATAACCACAATACCTCAGGCTCACAACACCTAGGGGCTAGGGTGGCAATATCCTGTGCCAACATTAAGAATTCACTTATTAAAAAACCCGCCAAACCATAATAAGCAAGAAAAATTGGATAATAACAATTAATTCATGTATATCTATTCATGTAGCCTATTGTATGAGCCATGCATTAGCTATATTTCATCTACCATGCCTACTTAAAACATTGCTACAAAATCAGAAGAAATTTGATTTCTTAATTGGATTATATTATCTAGAAACTTCTCTTTCTAAGATAAAAACTGACCTTCAACAGATTGATCTTCACTATTGGCATTATAAGAATGAACAGGGGCGTGAGGCCTATCACTTGAAAAAAGATATATTTATTTACTTGGAGTGTAAAGTTCCATTTATGAATATTATATGAGCAATTAAGAACTTTCAATGCACTAAGCATCAATGGTAACCAAATGTCCTTTTGAACAGAAGAATCAACCAAAACAACCCTCTCCACTGTCCACGATGTGGCTGTTAGCCTTTAAGTTAAGTTATAAGTATTGTATGGTATCGATCTCTCCAAGTTCTCAATAGTTCATAAAATTACAATAGACTGCTTTTGAAATAATTAATTATATAGCCAACTGAATCAATTCTAAGAACAATTTCAAATTTAATACGAAGTTCGGATCAAAGATGGACAATATATTGCTATATTGTGCCTGGAGTAATTTACACCAATGCAGAGTAAAAAGCAACCAAGAAGAATTGGAAACTAAAATCAAAGAAAATATCACAGATAACATTGTGCACACTAATGAATAACCTCACAATTTGTTTAAACGAGGTGTCACGTAAATTGACTTGAGATCATATGTTCCATATCACTATATTATTTGAAAAATATTGTATTAAATAAACAAGTAGTAGACCTCGTTTTGAAGCTTTACTGAAATTGTACACTTCTCTCTAATATGAAGCCTCAGATCTCGAAGTTCATGTTCCATGTCCGCGACCTACAAATAAATGCAATGATGGAAATAAAGAAGTGTTAAAGTTGAAAACACAATGAATATGAATGCAAAATGTTTCAATTCGAAACAGCCGTTATGCCAATGTACAAACACAATAAAACAGCCTCGACCCACCTTCCTTGGCTGATGCATTAGCTTTATTCTTCTGGCCTCTTGAACCTCTTCAATTAGTTCCTCCAATTCCTATCACCAAAATACAGTATCTCTGGTCCGTCAAAATCCTTTCATTTAGAAAATGAAAGATGCACATTTCATTTTATTTCTTAGCTGTATTGTATATGCTGTTACTATAATTGAATAGACAACCTACTAAAGTTACCTGCTGCTTCCCTGAACTGTGGTTTCTTTCTTGTTCATCGAGGGCATCTCCGATCCTTTTCACAACTGCTCTTGCACTCTCTATTTCAGCACAAGCAAAAGAATTTTCTTGATTTACCAACTTTTTAGCATCTTCAGAAGCCTGAAAATTTCAAACAAGGCAAATTTGTTGGGCTCAAATGTTGCAAGGATAAAAAAATTTCGTATGTGTACATCTAACAAACACAAGGAGAAAGAAATTAAGTTACGAAACCTGCTTAAGAAAGTTCACTAGCTTTTTCACTTCAAACTTCTCTTGAATTAGCTCTCCTTTTTGAGTCAATTTTACAGCCAAAGCCTCCACCTAAAGAATGTAGCAGCCTGAAATACAAGCAAGCAGCATAAGATTTTGAAGGCAAGAAAATCGAGGTTTTCCCAAATCATATTAGGATCGAAGAACTAATTAAACACCAAAAACTGACCAATGAAATAGCTTTCTCAACATCTTCCCTATTTCGAACAGCCAATCGTCCTTTCAAATATTCCAACGCATCCCTAAGCTTCTTCAGAAGCATGTGTCCATCTAAAGACGCCACCTCCTTAAGTTTGGCCTGTGATCCAACGTAAAGTAGTACTTCATGATTTTCATCCCTTAAATTTCAAACTTAGTACTAATATTTTGTATGATATTAGTAAAAACAGTAGCATTTTAAAAAAGACCTCCTCAGACAACTTTGCTGCAGCAGCCAAACTCTTGTCGAATTTGCTGGCCAGGTCCCGAACAGATAGACGCTTATGCTGTTCGGTTAGCTGGTTTATTTCCTCAACAACGACCTCCTTCAGGGGAGGGCCCCTGCTGTCTTCTTTGATCTCGTCTAAAATTTCATTATTAGGCCCCAACTTGTATTTCGGAAACTGATTAGTCTGAAAGCTCACATCTGCCTGAACAACTGAAAGCTCACATAAATCGGATGAAAAATCAGTGATAAATAAGTAAAATAGTCATACAGAAAAAGGAGATTAAACGCCTAAAATCTGGCTAACGAATCGCATAAGTATGCTTATCTTAAGATCATTGTAGTGCACAAAACCTTGATTGCATTTCCAACCAAAGTGTAGCTAAATAAACAATGACTTCTAACTTTTTGAATAAAACTAAAGCAAAATCACTAAAAACGACTAGAAATACAACTAAAAACAATTAACTGCAATAAATAATAAATTACCTCTCTTCTAAAAATGAAACAAGAACACGAATCATTAAAAATGAAACAGTCTCTCTTGTTCACGATGAGGTACTGCGCGAACATATCAGTGGAGGCGCAACAGTGAACGGCTGGAGGCACACGCGGCTGGAGGCACACGGTTGTCGGCCAGATTAGGGCTTAAACAAGCCGATTGGACGGACGGCGCCGCAGCCATGGGCGAAGCGATTGGACGGATGACGACGGTGCGCGCAGACGCGTCCTCCTGACCCGGTGGCCTAGCAAGAGGCGGCGGCCGCCGAGGAAGTTATCGCCGCGAGAGGGAGGAAGTTATCGACGCGAGAGGGAGGGGAAGAGGCATCGCCTCACTGTGTGAAATCGCACACAGTGAGGGTGTTAGGTTTGGGGTTTTAGTCTAGTGGTCTTGAATTCTGTAGAAGGGTGGATGTTATAACTTTGAGACTTATGAATGGAATATAGTCATTGTTGTAGAGGGATATAACGCAGAAACGAGAAATAAAAGCTAGGACGAATGGTATCGGATATTTAGTTATAATCATAATTACTATTAATAAAATATCTAATACTATAAGAATGTAGCCTGTAGGTGAATCTTAATACCAAAAATACAATAAATTAATTAATAATACTGAAATAATTATACTATAAAAAAAGTTAGATGCTAAAAAATTAATTGTACCAGAAACAGAAACGTAACAAATGATAGATATCGGTCAATAAATAAATTATTAATATTAAAATAATAATAGTATCAAAAAAAATTGAATACTATAAAATTGATGATATTGTAAATTTAATTTCTGATACTAATAATAAGTATAAAAAAAAATTAATGCAATTTTTTTAATTTCTGATACTAAAAATAAAATTAATAGTATCAGAATTCAATTTCCGATACTAATGATGAGTGGAATCAAAAAAATTATTTGATGCAAAAAAAAATTAATGGTATCAATAAGAAGATTATTAATACTAAAATAAAATTATTAGTATCCAAAATTTAATTTCCGATACCAATAATAAGGAGTATCAAAAAATGTATTTGATACAAAAAAAATAAGTGGTATCAACAAAAAATTTACTAATACTAAAAATATAAATTATTAGTATCGGATTAAAGTTTCGATACCAATGATTAGTGGAATCAAAAATGTTATTTGGTGTAAAAAAAAAGTGGTATCAATAAAAAAAGTACTGATCCTAAAAATAAAATTAATAGTATCCAAAATTTGATTTACGATACCAATGAAAAGTAGTATCAAAAAAATTATTTGATACAAAAAAAAAAATAGTATCAATAAATAAATTACTAATACAAAAATAGTAATAGTATCGACAAAGTGATGGATGCTATAAAGTTAATGGTATCATAAATTAAATTTTTGATACCAATGATAAGTAGTATCAAAAAAATTATTTGATACAAAAAATAAGTTGTATCCATAAATAAATTACTAATACTAAAATAATAATAGTATCAAAAAAAAAATTGGATGCTATTAAATTAGTGGTATCGGAAATAAAGTTTATGATACTAATGATAAGTAGTATCAAAAATATTATTTGATACAAAAAATAAGTAGTATCAATAAATAAATTACTAACACAAAAATAGTAATAGTATCGATAAAGTGATGGATGCTATAAAGTTAATAGTATCAAAAATTAAATTTTCGATACCAATGAAAAGTAGTATCGAAAAAGTATTTGATCCTAAAACTAAATAGTATCAATAAATAAATTTCTGATGCAAAAACAATATTTTTTTGATACCAAGAATGAAGGTAGTATCGGAAATTTTTTAGTTGATACCAAAGGGTAAGATTTAGTATCAGAAAATGCAACAGATACAAATTTTCCGATACTAAAAACCTCTTTTTTTGTAGTGTGAAAATTAATCAAACTGTTGGACTAATTGGCTCATCATCTCGTCCTCTTGCAAATTACCATCCAAATGTATGGGGAGACCGTTTCCTTGCCTACTTTCCACAATCATGCGAGGTACCTAATTTCAATTAATTTTGTTTGCATTTTTATGGGGTTAGCATCCCACAACTTTGGACTTTTTCGCAAAAGTAAAGGTTCTGAAAATTTTGAAATTTTCAATTTAGTCTCATAACTCACCGATTGTACATTCCTATTCTCGTCGAAAAGCCACAAATGGAGTTGATCACATTTGCACGCACCATTTCAAAATTGTAGTACCACATCACTTATCAAGTAATATCACAAGATAAATACACACACAAACTGAACCTTATAAAGTAATATCACATGCAAGATAATACACACAGAAACATGCCGAAGAGTGTGGAAAATGTTGCCATATAAAGTATAGTTGTATTACTTGATAAATAATGTGGTATATATTACAAATTGTATGGTGTGAAAGTACTTGTGCTTACAAAGATTCGCCTTAGGTTAGAATTTGATTCAGGTATGCGTTTTTGGACATGTTCGTACTTATTCTGACGACATTAATTTTTTTTCTTGGACATTATTTATCAAGGTTGGTAAAAAAAAGGTTGTTGAAGAGCTAATAGAGGAGGTAAAAGGAGAGGTAATCGGAGCATCAAACGATTACATGCGACAACTGAAAATGGTGGATGCAATACAGCGGTTAGGCATAGAGTATCATTTTGAAAAGGAGATTGATGAAGCCTTGCAAAACCTGTTTGAAAAGTTTGACGATTATTGCAAACACAACGATGATATGTACACCACTTGTCTTGGTTTTCGCCTTCTTAGACAACATGGATACAGTATCTCATGTAGTAAGTCCTAGTTTCCAATTCATTACGTTCTTATTAACACTAAAACCAAAATCCATATATGCATGCATGTTGAGGTCTTTTCCTTTTAATGAAGCAGAAATCTTTGACAAGTTTAAAGATGAAAAAGGTGGTTTCAAGGTACACGAAATAATGGGAGTGCTCGAATTTTTCGAAGCCACACATCTCAGAGTCCATAACGAAGACACACTGGATCATGGCTATATATGTTTTCACTAGAAATTACCTGGATTCAGTTTTGCCTAGCTTAAGCAATCCTGATGCCGAACAAGTGCGTCATGCGTTGTATCAATACTCTAATCGTAGAGGATTGCCACGAGTCGAAGCAAGGCATTACATATCCATTTACGAGCAATATGATGATCATCATAAAGCCTTACTCAAACTTGCTAAGATGGATTTTAACCTACTACAATCCCAGCATAAAAAGGAGTTGAGCGAAATTTACAGGTAATATATAATTTTATGCATCAATTGCAACAGTAGTACTATTAATTAGTTGTTTCACTAATTAAATGTATTAGTTGATAAGTTTATATTATAATTAAGTTGTTTTCACTGATGAACCCTTCATTGGCATCATTGGGCTTTAGCCCAGGGCATTCCTAACCAATTATTTGTTGAGATCACGTACTTTTATTTGCCCACAAGAGAACCACTACAAAAAAATTCATGATATTCGATGGATTTTGCGATCAAAAAACTTTCGCAAATTTGAGACGACTTGAAAAACCTTTGCTAATTGAGACGACTTTTATTTTCGTCGCAAATCAGGCGCTTTTGTTGAAGTGACCTAATTAAAGCTAAATCATCGATTTTTCTTAATATTTTATTGTAATTATATTTTTATATCTGTCCCTATCTAGTTGTGCAACAATTGCACGTACTGTTCAACTGCTGCATCCAAGCAAGTGTTGTAAAAATTAATATGCAGGTGGTGGAAAGATTTAGAAGTTTCGACCAAGTTATCATATGCAAGAGATCGAATGGTGGAGACCTATTTTTGGATAATGGGAATTTATTATGAGCCAAAATATGCTCTTGCTAGGAAGATTTTAACCAAACTGCAGGGCATAGCATCTCTTTTTGATGACACTTACGATTTTTACGCTACTTACGAAGAACTACAACTCTTCACGGAAGCAATTGAAAGGCAAGTAAACATATCAATATATATTTCTTTACCACACATTTACTTTAGTCCTATAATTAAAGTTATATCCCTGACATGGTTTCAATCTTGCTGACTTTTAAGAATTTAAAATAATCTTGTATTTTTTAATTAATTTTTGACATTTTAAATAGGTTTGAGTTTAATTTGAAATGGATATTGCAGGTGGGATATTTCATGTTTAAATCAACTTCCAGACTATATGAAGATATATAATTTACAAGGCCCTTTTGGAATACTTCGAAGAAATTGAGGAGGAAATGGTCAAAGAAGGAACGTTGTTCCGGGTCAGCTATGGCATGGAAGCGGTATGTTTATCAGTAACCAATAGTCGAGTTTCTTCTAAAAAAAAAAAAAAAAGTATCAATAACTTATAAGTTTTGTTAACAAATTATAAGCTGTTGAAACAAGTTATAATAAGATGTTTAAAATAAGCTTAACTAGTCAAAAGGACGTACTCTTAATTGAATATGATCATGTTTCAAGCTATTTTTAATTAATTTAATGTTTTTAATACATGACACGTGTATTGATCGATGACGAAGAAGCAGATGAAAGTGATGGCTCGAAATTACTTTGCTGAGGCTAAATGGAGGGAAGAAAAGCACAAACCGAAAACTGACGAGTACATGAGTGTTGCAACAGCAAGTACTGGGTATACGTCTTTAATGATAATCTCATTTCTCGGAATGGGAGATGTTGCAACAAGAGAAGCTTTCGACTGGGTGCTTTCTCAACCTAATATTGTGAGAGCTACCTTAATTATTTGCAGGTTAACAGATGACATTGTGGGACATGAGGTAATATATATATATATATATTTTCTTTTTTTTTATTAACAGCAAAAATGATACTAATATATTAACGAGTACTTGGAATGCAGTTTGAGAGGGAGAGAGAGCATATACCTTCATCCATCGAATGCTACATGGAAGAGCACAAGGCCTCCAAAACAGAGACGGTTTTTGAATTCAACAATCGAATAGAAACAGCATGGAAGGACGTGAATGAGGCCTTCCTTATGCCGACTACAATACCAGCCCCTATACTTCATCGTATTCTCAATTTTGCCCGAGTTATTGAGGTTATCTATAGCAAGGGAGATTGGTACACAAATGTTGGTCCTGAAATGCAGAGTTTCATCACCCAACTTCTCATTCACCCACTCTAGTCGATAATTAAACGCTTTAATTTAATTTTATGTGATTGATGATTCAAATATTAATTATCGATCATTCAACGTCATTTTCGGATTAATATTCATATTGTCCTTTTCTTTGTTAATTTGTATTATGTAAGAGTGGGCTTGTATTAATGTTCTTTTCTAATTGAAATTGCATGTGATGCTCCATGTTGATTTAATTTTTTTTTTTTGGATAGCAAAAATGATATATTGATTAGTGGGAGTACTAGTGGTACTAAAAAAGGGAACAAAAACAGTTAAAGAATTGTAGTAGAGAGGGGACTTAAGGTAGCAACTATAGCAGCCCCCGTTACATGCAAACTAGTCTAGGATTTTCACACCATGTAGATTTAATTAATCAACCCAATTCAGACTCTTGACGACGAAGCACAGGCTGCTCTTCGGAAGATTTGGAATAGATTGACACCCACCAAACTCTCGGGGTTAGCCAGTATTAAAGACATTGAAAATGTTGACTGTCCACGTCACATGGAAACTGCCACATATGCAATCGAGTCAAGCAAGCTGGAAACACAAACTACAAATCAAGGGATATAGCATATTCCATTAAAGATTCTTTTATTCTCCTCTATCCTATTTGACAGCAATTCACTCCCATCTAGTACAAGTTTGTTAAGAGGGAAATATTTGGATGGTAGTATTGACAAGTTGTAAAGTGACAAGTGTCATGAACATATATGTTGCTCTATGCTATAAATAGCATTATGTGTATAGGTTTTATCAATCAATTAATGAGCAATTCACTTTCACTTTCCTCCGATCCATTATCCATCGTGTATTACTATGCAGCCAAAACATTTCAAAAGTCTTTATGGTATCAGACCACTAGGGTGACCTGGTGTTTCTGCATCGTTTCCATATTTTAGCATTTCATCTTTAACTTCCATTAATGGCATCAGAAAGTGATGTTACCTCCCCATTTTCAAATTCATCCTTTCAACCATCTTTAAACCATCTCGTTAATGTTATACTCAATGAAGAAAACTATTTGGTTTGGAAACACCAAACCACGGCGGCCATCAAAGGCTACGGTCTTGAAGGATACATATCTGGGGAGAAAGAATGTCCAACGAAGTACGAGAAAGATAAAACCACCATAAATCCAGAATATGAGAGGTGGATGAGGCAAGATCAGCTTATTGTGTCGTGGCTTCTTTCTACTCTCACCGAGCCTGTTTTGATAAACACCATGGGGTTAAACACCTCTCATCAAGTTTGGGATTCCTTGAAAGTAAGTTTTGCGATGCAGTCTGGCGCAAAGGTGATGCAAATCAAACAAGAGCTCCATAACCTCAAAAAGAATACACTGCCGATGAGAGAATATCTCAGCAAAATAAAGCCATGCTGTGACACTTTGAATGCCACTGGGCATATATAAGGTGACGGAGGAAGACCGTCTTCTCTATATAATGGGAGGACTTGGATCAGATTACAATCTTGTAATGGTCAATGTTGCATCGAAACTTGATGTAAGTATTGTAGATGTGAGTTCCTTGTTGATAAGTTTTGAGTCAAGACTTGAAAGCATAGTATCTCAAGGAAATTTTAGTAATGAAGGCTCAAATCCTTCAGTAAACTTCACTACTCATCTAGGAAACACAAATGGTGGATTCAATAACGCATATAGAAGGGGAAGGTCCAACAACAATTTTGGAGGAAACAGAGGTCGTGGTTTTTCAAGAGGAGGAAACCAAAGGAACAGAGGCGGCAGAACAAATGCTTCTATAGAGCGGATTTAAATTACACTCCACCTCCTCGAAGGAATGCAACTCAACCTGCAAGTGGAAGCTTCAATCACACTTCTGTTAATGTGGCAAGTTTCGAGCGCAACGACACTCGTGGAGATATTTCGTGGTGTCCAGACTCGGGGGCAACCAACTATGTTATGTTCGATTTGAACAACTTGAATATTAGATCAGAATATCATGGGGCTGAAAGAGTGAAAATGGGAAACGATGCAGGTTTGTTTATCTCTTATTTTGGTTCTTCTACTTTAATTGTTCAAGATAAACATGATTCTCATTCCTTTCTATTACAAAACCTTTTGCATGTTCCAAATATACGGAAGAATTTGTTGATTGTATCGCAGTTTACTAAAGACAACAATGTCTTTTTTGAATTTCACCCCTCTATTTGTTTTGTGAAGGATCGAGCTACACACAAGATCCTTCTCCAAGGTGATCTTGATAATGGCTTATACAAGTTCAAGCTTGTTCGTTCCAATTTCTCTACAAATCAATCACGTCTTCCTACTACCATTCCGTCTTCCGCTGCGCGCTGTTCACTCCACTGAAGTTTCTAGAACTCTACCTCTTAGCACTTGGCATGCCAGACTCGGCCATGCATCTTTTGATATTACCAAGAAAGCTTTAGATAGTAGTCATATTAGTTAGTTGATGACAATTCTAAATCCATTTGTCATGTTTGTATGAAGGCAAAGAGTCATAGATTGCCTTTTTCTGCTTCCATTTCCACAACTGATGTACCTTTCACTTTAATCCATTCTGATCTTTGGGGTACCTTTATTGATGTTTATTCCCGATTTACTTGGCTTTACTTGTTAAAACTAAAATCTGATGTTAAGGCAGCCTTTATCCATTTCAAAAATCTTGTTGAAAATCAATATAATGCAAAAATAAAGAGATTTCAGAGTGACGGGGGGATTGAATTTAAGTCCTTAAGTCAATTTTTCGCTGATTTTGTGATCCATCATCAAATCTCATGCCCTTACACTCCCGAACAAAACTGTTTAGCCGAACGAAAGCATAGACACATTATTGAGAAAGGTCTTGCTCTCTTAGCTCATTCTGGGGTTCCAACAAAGCATTGTGATGAATAGAACCCCATCTAAACAACTTCATTTCAAAACATCCTTCGAAGTCCTCACTAAAACCAAACCAAACTACTCTTATCTTAGAGTATTCGGTTGTCTTTGCTACCCTTACCTTAGACCCTACACCAAAAATAAACTCAAATTCTGATCTGACAAAAGTGTGTTTTTGGGATACAGCCCTCATTACAAAGGTTACAAAGTTCTCTTGTCGAATAACAAGATCATTGTTACTAGGCATATAATTTTTTATGAGTCTATATTCCCTTTTCAGAATGTTAAACATGTCGATCCTCCTTCTTCACCCCCCCCCCCATGCACCAAACGGGACCCCTTCTCCTTGTTGATCAACCTCCATCTCCCCCGCATCCCGCTCCCCTATCACCATCCTCTAGTCCATCCCCAAGTTCCACTTCGAATCATTTATCAGGGCAACTTTATGTAGAATTTCCAATTGATGTTGATAATCATACATTACATGATGTTTCTAATGTTTCTCCTGAGGTTCCAGGTACGCATACACAGGTTTCACCTCCACCAATAAATCAACATCCGATGACCACGAGATTGTTAAGCCGAAGATTCTCGCTGCTATTACTCCTGTACTTGAGCCTGTTTCTTACAGAGCAGCCTTGATGCATCCCCAGTGGAAAGAAGTTATGGAAAAAGAATATGGTGCCCTGCTAAGAAATGGAACTTGGGAGCTTTGTCGCACACCCTCAAACCATTCCATCATTGGTTGTAAATGGGTGTTTAAGCTGAAAAAGAATGTAGACGGGAGCATCTTGAGATACAAAGCAAGACTTGTTGCCAAGGGTTATACCCAGGTGCCTGGTATGGATTTTACTGATACACTTAGTCCTGTTGTTAAATCTATTACTATCCGATTAATATTATCACTTGCTTTGCATCACTCTAGGCCACTTCATCAATTAGATGTGGATAATGCTTTCCTCGACGGTGATTTAGAGAATGATTTGTATACGGTGCAGCCTCCGGGCTTTGTGTTAGGTTATGATCTTGTTTGCAAACTCAAGAAATCTCTATACGGTTTGAGACAAGCTTCACGGGCTTGGACATCAAAATTTGCTTATGCCCTTCAAACTCTTGGTTTTCAAACCTCTCGCGCAGATTCCTCACTTTACTTTCGCCATTATAATGGTGCTTTAATTCTGATCATAGCTTACGTCGATAACATTGTTAATTATCATATGATCCAATTTAGGGATGGCAATTTCAACCCGTCCCGCCCCGACCCGTGCTATTTGGGCCGTCCCGCCCCGGACCCGTATTGAAATGGGGCGGGTCCCGGTATCAACCTCGACCCGTGACCCGTTTTTATATTTATTTTTTATATATATTATACATATAAATATAATATATCTTCAATATTTTGCATGTAACATGTTTATTAATACATATAACATATACTCCTGCCGTCCAATTTTATTATGCCCACTTCTCCGGGCACGGGTTTTAATGTTTACTGATTAGTTTATTCATAAAGTAGATAAGTGGTGTGTTGTCGCCGGCACCCAAAAATAATTCCTTAACTACCCACTAATGTAGTAGAGTAAGCAAGGGTCGATCCACAGGAAACGGTGTAATTTAATCGAATTGATTTGTGTACGAAAGCAATTTAAAAGGGGGAAGTTGATTGATAAGCTAACAACTACTAAGAAACAAGAAATAATAAATTGTAAATATAAAATCAACGAGACTCAAATAATGTGAATGATCTAGCCCTCGGATAATGTCCCCTTAATTAATTATACCAATTTAATCAACAAACCTGATTGTCTCAATTTATTCTCGAATCTTATCCCTAAACCAGTGGTACGACCAAACTAGTTCGAATTGTTCCTTACGTTTAATTAATCAGCAGGTACGACCTCCAATTAATCTATCCCTACGAATAACCCTAAAACATGTATCTAAGGTTCAACTCGAGGAACGCATTCAAGAATTAAAACAATAGGATAAATTAGACCATGAATACGAGACGCTCGTTTCATGCAACCTAAATGTTACTACTCCCTAAGGTGTTCTGCCTTAGTTGCTACAATTCCAAAAATATTATAACAATTACGGATTACAATTTATGGGATAGCTAGAATTGATATAGGAATAAAATTGGGTGATCAAGCCTATTAAACTCCTAACTCAAACATGCATAGCATCTACTCAAGTAATAACAAAATCGAGATGTAAATCAAAATCAATCAGGGATTATTTAATTAAATAGACATAATCAATATAAGGTTTCACGTCCTCGGGCTAGAATAAAGAAATTAGCTACTCATAATCAACGAAACAACACAGTTCAATAGAGAATTCATTGTATTTCAATATCACTACAAAAAAAGCCTGATTTTGATACCGAAATTTTGAGACGGACACCTAATCCGTCTCTAATAGATACGGATTAGATACGGATTTGTTAAAAAATCGAGATTTGAAACCGAAAATAAAACCGTCTCTCATTATAAACAGATTAGATACGACTTTTAGTTTCGAAAGTTTTAGATACGGACTAGATACGCGACTTTCAATTTCGAGAGTTTTAGATACGGATTAGATACATATACCACCGTCTCTAAACAATTAATTTTTTCTCCCCAATATAAAACGGACAAGGTGGTACACAAAATTTGCGATACGGAATCTAACCATCTCTAATCTGTATCTAATTAGTCAAATGATAAAATTAAATTAAAAAATAAATCAAAACCTTATGTATATAGAGAATTGAGAAAACCTTATGTATATAGAGAATTGAAAATGAGAGAATATGTACCGGTGAATTGAGTTATATTAATTTTATTTACTCTTTTATTTAATTAATAAATAGTAAAAAAAACAATTAATATATCTTCTATGTATCCGATAAATATAAATGTTAGAATTACTATGTAGATATATTTTAGGATAGATATAGATATTATAATAATATTATATTATATCTTAATTCCATATGCCAATATATATATATATATATATCAATTGATTCTTTAATGAAAATATTCCAAGAATTGATTCTCGTATATCAATTTTGTAGATTAAAAAAAAAAAGAGGTGTCATTTAATAATTTTTTTAATTTGTATAGTATTTTTTAAAAAGATTTAGATTAAAAAACAATTCTATCATCAATTTAGAAAAAGTAAAAACTATCCAAGAATTTATTCTCTAATCAACGTACCTATATCAATTTTGTATGAACGTTAGATTAAATAAAAAGAGTCATTCAATAATTTTTAAAAGTTTCTAAATCTTTATAAAACTACTATTAAGACTTATAAAGAAACTTGAATAGTATTTTTTAAAAAGTTTTAGATTAAAAAATAATTCTATCATCCACTTAGAAAAGGTATAAATACTTGAACTAATGGTAAAATAGTCTAAATAGCATAGTAAAAGGGATAGGGTCAATTGAGATAAAAATCAAAAATCATTTTGGGTCAAAATGAACTTGGAAAGAAAAATTGAAAATCTTTTTATAGAAATTAATTTTATTTAATTTTACTGAATTTGTAAAAAATATATTTTAAAGGATATTAAACCTAATCCCTATCTATGTCAATTTTTTTATATTTTTTAAAAATATGGCCGTACCTAATCTCTATCTAATAATATGTTGCTTTTTGTCCATTCTTGAAAATAAGTTTATATAATAAATAGAAATATTATAATAATATATGGAAATATATATATTATGAAAATATATATCCATTTTTGAAAATAAGTTTATATAATAAATAATAAATAGAGATATTATAATAATATTATGTTATATATTCCATATCTTTTACATGGAAATATATATATATTATGAAAATATATATAATACATGGACTAATGACAATAATTCATGAATTTCTTAAGCACGTCAATCGAAGGTGAGTCACGGCAATAATAAATATTGTCTCTACCATCAAGATTGCCATCAAGATTGACGAGGCAAGTTGTGCATCTTAAGCCTTTATTATAATATATCAATTTACTTATACATTGGCCTACTATAAATTACAATTATCATTTAATTTAGTAAATTATTGTATAAAAATGAGATTTATCATGCTCATACACACATATATACACATAACTAATACACGTACACATAACTAAATTCAAGTAGGCAAACACCTTGAATCAATGTCACCTTGAATCAATGTCACATTGAGTAAATCTCAAGATAATATTGACTTAATTCAGGATTCATTTAGGACTCGTTGGATACAAATTTCATACATCTGAGTTTGCATCAAGAAGATAGAGTACAAATAAAATTTGCATCAAGAAGATCGAGTACAAGCAAAGACTGTAGTCTTTGAAGTAGAATATACGGTGGTTTGATCTAGGAACAAAGATATAAATACTACTGCACCTATATAAATACTACTGCACCTACAACATGCACCTATCCAAGAGTAGGACTGTGTACTAAGTACAACAGCATAGTGGTTGTCCTTAAATTATCTTACCATAATGTCACAAGTTCAAAACCCAATTTTTGAAATTTAATTTAATTTTAGCACATAGTACCAGTTTTTCTATATTAATTTCTATATTAATAAAAGTGCAAATATTAATAACTAATTTAATTTAATTTTAGCACGTAATATAGAGAAAGTGGATTGAAGGTAAAGTCTAGTATGCACTCGAGTGCATGTTATGCACCCTAGTCCATGTTACTGACTTACACTTTTTGGTAAATGGTGTTGCACTTTTCAATTATTACTAAAAATATTATTATACAGTTTAATAATTGAAAAGTGCAACACCATTTACCAAAAAGTGTAAGTCAGTAAAACTGAAAAGTGCAACATGGACTAGGGTGCATAACATGCACTCGAGTGCATACTAGACCAACCCTTGATCAAAATAACAAGGATGGATGAAGATGATTATGAAGATTAAACGTAATTTAATTAATTTATTTTAATTTATAAAGTAAGATCGACTTTTACAATTGAAATTATTCAATAACAATTTTTTTTATATATTTTTAAAGTTACAAATTAATCAATTAATTATATATGTTAAATTAATATAATAAAATAAAGTGTCTAAACTATGCATAGTTCTTAATATTTTACAGCTTATTGACGGTCGTGAGTAAATACAATTTTTAGAAATTAATAAAAAAAAATTACATTTACAAATTTAAAAGTTACAATTTGAATACATGTAAAATAAATAACTTGATATACATATACAATTAATATTAAAAGATAAAACAAAAGAGTTATCTGTCCTAGTGGCAGATGCTCAATAATAGACACTTGCCCACCTGGGTTCAATTCCCATATAGACAAAAAAAAGGTCAATTAAATAGTTGGAGGGGGGTGGCTGCAGGGTGGGATGGGTGTCTCGGGTTGGGGATGGTGTGGGTTGGGGATGGTGTGGGGTCGGGTCGGGTTCGGGCTTGGTGGGATTGGGACATATAGACCAAAAAAAGGCCAATTAAATAGTTGGAGGGGGGGTGGCTGCAGGGTGGGATGGGTGTCTCGGGTTGGGGATGGTGTGGGTTGGGGATGGTGTGGGGTCGGGTCGGGTTCGGGCTTGGTGGGATTGGGACATATAGACCAAAAAAAGGCCAATTAAATAGTTGGAGAGGGGTGGCTGCAGGGTGGGATGGGTGTCTCGGGTTGGGGATGGTGTGGGGTCGGGTCGGGTTCGGGCTTGGTGGGATTGGGATTAAGGCTTGAAATGGGGATTAAAGGCCAATTAAATAGTTGGAGAGGGAGGGGAGGGGTGGGGTGGGGTGGGGTGGGTGGGGTGAGTGTCGGGTCGGGTTCGGGCTTGGAATGGGCAATGGGGATTAAAGGCCAATTAAATAGTTGGAGAGAGAGGGAGGGGTGGGGTGGGGTGGGGTGGGATGAGTGTCGGGTCGGGTTCGTGCTTGGAATTGGCCGAGGATTGGGTTGTTAACTCTTGGAGACGGATTTTTACCTTGTGATACGGATTTAGAGACGACAAAATGTCGTTTCTAATTAAGAACGAAATTATAGACGTATTTTTGACCCGGATGTAAAACGGGTCGTTTATCGTTTAGATACGGATTTAGAGACGAAACGACATTTGAAATGAAATTTTGACCCGGATATAAAACGGGTCGTTCATCGTTTAGATATGAGAATATACGGTGTCAAATTCCGTATCTCATTATAAACCGAAAAAAAAAATGGTCTCAAATCCGTCTCTTATTAGAAACGGAATTTAGAAAACCGTTCCAAAATCCGTTTCTAACCTGTTTAGATATAATAATTATGGTATCTAATCCGTCTCTAAATCTCAGTTTTTTTGTAGTGTATCTCAATAATAATAAAAATACGAGAGAAGTTGAATAAATTCAAGCAAAATACAGAATTACTGATGTTCTCCTCCTCTCTCATACGTGACCAGCAGCGGCCTCTCCCAAGGAGTCCAGCATTCACTTGTTTTCCAATCACGGCGGCTGTGTTTTTCTTCTCCAAAATGAATAACCCCCAAATTCAATTCTGGGCCAGATGGCCACTAATGGGCCTAAGCCTCTTAGGATTAAGGGCGCGGCTAAAGGCACCCGGCTTTCCTATGAGTACACCCATGCGATGAGTACACACACAAAACGAATGAGGACACCCACCTGGAAATTTCAAATATACCCTTCTTCCATTAAAACCATAATTCTTTCTTTCTCTTCTCACATTCAGCCCATTCAGCCCAGGACACCACCTCCATTTTTGCCATCTTCATCGCGGCGCCGTCTACCCCTCCCCATCGTCGCGGCGGCCCACGCCGCAGCCCCTCCCTCTCCCCTTCGCGGCCGCGGCCGTAGTGCTCCTCCCCTCTCACCTTCGCGGCCGTTCGCCAACGCCGCCCTCCCCGTCGCGCCGCCCTCCCGTCGGGCTGCCTTCCACAGCAACCACAATCGCGGCCGCCGCCCTCCCTTCTCCCCACAGACGCGGCCGCCGCCAACCCCCTCCTCCCCTTCGCCGCGGCCGTAGTGCTCCTCCCCTCGCCGCCGCCGCCGCTAACAGGTAAGTTTAGGTCTAATTTAAATTAGGGTTTTCTGAAAAATTAGGGTTTTTTGGGGAAAAAAAATTAGGATTTTTTTTTGAATTTTGGGAATTATTTTCGAACATAGTGCGTTTGTTTTGGAAAAAAATTCGAACAACTTGAGTTTGTTTTGGAAAAAAATTCGAACAAGATGTTCGATTTTTTTTTTCGGACAAATTTAAGTTGTTTTGAATTTTTTTTCGAACATATTGTGTTTGTTTTGGAAACAATTTCGAACAACTTGAGTTTGTTTTGGAAAAAATTTCGAACTAGATGTTCGATCTTTTTTTTCGAACAAATTTGAGTTGTTTTGGAATTTTTTTCGAACATATTGAGTTTGTTTTGAAAAAAATTTCAAACATGTTGAGTTTGTTTTGGAAAAAATTTCGAACATGTTTGTTTTGGATTAATTTTTGTTGCAATTTTGGAGTTTTTTTTTTGTTGAATGGTGGTGGTGGTGGTGGTGGTGGTGGAGGAGGAGGAGAGGTGGTGGTGGGGAAGGAGGGGATGGTTCTGTTGTGAAATAGAAACGGTGGGTGTACTCATCCGTCCTTTTTTTTAAAAATGTGCAGGAGGGGTATAAACGACATTTCACGTACCCTGTGTGACAAAAAAAAATTCCAGTGGGTGTACTCATAGGAAAGCCGGGTGCCTTTAGCCGCGCCCTAGGATTAATCCTCTCTTTTGATTTAATAAAGCCCAATAAAATTAGGCCCAACTTCCTCTAGTATCCTTTCATTTTCTTTTACTTCAGTAACCAACACAGCCCACTTGCATAATTACTTGTACTTCATTCACATCAAAATTATCCAATTTTTACCTGAAATAAATAAGAAAATAAAAATATCAAGGTAATTAAAGGCACGAAATAATGAGTCGGAAAGATGCACTAAAACACCAATTTAATTCACAAAGAATATTCAATTAAAGCATAAAATATGCAATAAAACCGACTCATCAAATTCCCCCACACTTGAACCATTGCTTGTCCTCAAGCAATAATTACAATAAAAGGGAAAACAGTACCATATCAATAACACAACCAACACCAACTGCACAAATGTTCGAACAAGATTAACAAAAATACTTCCACACAACTCTAGTATTTGAATTTGCTTTTTGAGCCATAATCAAAAGCAACTCGTCCCTCTTATACAACTAAGATTTTTTACTCACACCTAAGCATGAAACTCATCAATTAACGATCATCCCGAGTACATCAGTAGTTCCTTAAAACCTTGTTTTCGGTTCATTTGATTCAATCCTCTAACAAAGTACTAATCTGAGTGGCATCCGTCTCCTCTTTTCATCTTTTTTTTTTTTTTTTTTTGGAATTGTATTTTCCTTTTTTCTTTAACTTCCAAACGAGGTCCGCAGCTCCTCTCTACTTTTCGGGTTTTAGCTCTTTTTTGTGTTATTAATTTTTCATTCAAAGCACATAAGCCCCCTCAAGTAGGTAGCCGTTTCAGTCCCTCTTTATTTTTTTTCATTTCAATGCTTTTCAACTCAACTCCTTTTTTTTTTCTCCATCCACAATCATTTCATTATTTTCGACTTCGTCCACCAACTCAGATTTTCCTTCTTAAGAGAACCAAAACAAATTTACCCAAAATACAAGAAATTTAGGACTACTTCAGCACCAAAATAACCAAAAATCAACTCGATTCCACCACTCAAGCATGAATATCAAATCCAATCGTCAATCTGGACAAACTACCAAAGATCACAGCATATTTAACAAAGAGAAAAATTCATCATCTAGACTCATATGCAAATACTCAAATCATCGAGTTTCAAACACTCAAAAATGCCCAATACCAACATATACAAAACACAAGAACAAGCGAGACGCCACACATGATAATTCACTCCCCCCACACTTAAATAGGTGCTAGTCCCTTAGCACTAAAGCAAGAGATACGAAAAATATAACACCTTATAAAAATGAAAAATAGAGTGGAACGGGGGTACCAGATTCTAAGGTGTGGTGGGTGCTGCTATTGTTCCGGCGGTGGAGTGACATAGCACTGCTGCTCTGGCTGAAGTGGTTGCGCGAGAGAGGGTATGTGGGCGGCCGAGCACTGGATTTGCTCGCCTTGGTGGGAGGTCGCCGGTTGATTGGATGAGAGGGTGATTAAGGTTTCTGTGATTAACCGTGTAGTGGGCTTGCAGGCCTGCTTGTAAAAGAAATAATAAAAAAAGAATAATAATAAAAAAAAACTAGATAAATAAATAAAAACTAATCAAGCAAAAGAATGAAGCAAAAAAAAATATTACAGGAGAAGTGTTTTGTTAAGGCGTGCCCACGCCTTATCTGAAATCCTCTTCTGAAACACAAAAACAAAATTAAAAGTAAAAATAACAAAATAAAAATTAAGTAAACATTGGGTTGCCTCCCAACAAGCGCCTTTTTTTAACGTCGTTGGCTCGACAATCAACTTCTCTTTCACGTAATAGGAATAGAATAACCCTCTCTAGTTAGTGGCATTTTGCATTGAGAAACAATCTTCTCTCCAATCAAGATCTTTTCATTCCAAGAGATCAGGAAAATGCAGATTTAGTCCCAAGAGATCAGGAAAATGCAGATTTAGTCCCAAGAGATTCGTGTTTATGAAAATGGTCCCATTTTGTTCAAAAAAGTTTCCACGAGATTTTACCTTTTAAAATAAAACCTCCAAATGCTAGCTCGGTTTCAATCAAATGCTCCAAAATCACATTTAATTCTAAAAAAGCCCTAAAAATCTCCCCCAAATAAAACCACATGAATCGAACTTGAAAATTCAAGAAAAATTGAAGCTGAAACACCCATTAAGCATTCCCAAATCGCAAACCCTTACTTAAATTCCTCAAATCGTAAACCCCCAAATCGAAGCAGACAAACCACATTCACTAAAATTGCACATCAAATCATTCTTAATTTTTTCTCTCTATCTCAATTATTCTTTTCTTTTGTTGGGACTGGTGGTCTATGCCGCTGATCGATCACCATGGGTTTGGGGTGTGGTATTACTTGAATCAAATTTTATAATTTTGAGATATATTCTCAAAAATTTTAACACCAAATCTAATGATTTGATTTTGAAGGGATGATTATTTTGTAAAATGAATTTTTAAAAGATTGGCTTCCGATTTTCTGTTAATGACGGGGTGAAGAGCCTGGTTAATGATAGATATATGTATACATATTTTTAGTATCTTTAGTTTAAAATTTTGATGGAATTTATAATTTTTAATTTGAATTTCTTCAAAATTAACGTTTTAAAAACCATATCTGATATTTTTTAAGAATATATATGATAAATTTTTATGATTTTATAAATAAAAAAAAATAATATCATCAAATTTTAATTATTCAAATTTTTTATTTTAACAGATTTTACATAAAATATTAATTGATTTGAAATTTTTATTTTTTTTCTTTTTAAATGTTGTAGGCTTTTTATAAAAAAAATTTAATTTTTAAATTTGATATAAATTATTATCTAGTATATGTTTTTTCAAATTTACACAAATTATAATTTAATTTGAAAAAATCTGCAATGGGTCATTTTTTCTCATTTTTTGTTTTGGGACCATTTTTGCAATATCACTTAACGGTTTCCGTTAAGTATTTAACGGTTGGGACCATTTTTGCAAAAAATGGGACCAAAAAAGAATGTGGGACCAAAATTGTTTTTGAAAAATTCTCTTGGGACTAAACTTACATTTTACCCTAATATTCACCAAAGCCTGCTGGTTTTCAGAAATTAGTCAATGATTTGTTGGGTACGCACTTGTTGGGACCAACACTACATATACATGTGCACAGATAAATTAAAATTAAAGAATCAATAAAAAAAAAAAAAAAAATATATATATATATATATATATATATATATATAGCAATACAAACATACATATGTATATAACTCATAAATTTTGTGAAAGCATGGAAGTTGGCTTGGTTAGAAAGGAAGTTGGCCTCACCCCAGCCTTGTCAGTATGTTTAAATTTTTTGTGGACATAATCTCACTTGTACCTAAGAACCGTTGATAAGGTTAAGAGTTCATAAATAAGTCATGATTAATTTATTTTTAATATTCATACAGTTGAAATCAAATGTAAAAATACGTGGTTATTGATTTAACAAGTAATACTATAAAAAAAATATTCACAACGGTAAAAAAATCTAGTCGTTGAGTTCAAATTTTAATTGTGAAAAATGTGATTGTTGTTCATCCAGCTGTAATCAACTCTTTAAAAAAAAAAAAACCAACGGTTATAAATTTGACCGTTATTCAGATCCCACCAATTATAAATACACACTTTGCCCTCCAACATTTTTCACATTACACAAACTCTCAGATCTTCAATTATCCTTCCTTAATTCTCACCTCAATTTTCCAGTTTCATCTCGCCTTTAATTTCTATGCTCAATATTAAAGGTTCAAAATGAAGCCCTTAAATTTTAGTCATGCGAGTGTATGAAATTTTTGGGAATATTATTTTGTAACTATCCCGACATCCACATCACAAGGAATTATTCGAGCAGGTATTGCTAAATACGATTTATATAATCCGCTTGTAAGCATTGCATTTAGATATTGTATTTTTCTGTTCAATTGGCTTGCAACTAAAACAATGAACATATTTTTCATATGAAAATAGTATTACATTTTAATTCTTGTAGATTTTATGACGTTCATTAAAAATATCTCATTTCTGCTTATATAACAAATCAAATATTCAAAGAAAGTTTCAAAATATAGTTTAGTTCTCCGTAACCATCATAAAATATATAGAATAAGGATCCTTAAATGTACACAATATACACATTAAAACTTTTACATTTTTTATTAATATCTATTAAACTTATTTGATAATTAATATTTCTTGTACATTGATATTATCTATCCTTTTTACATGTTCATAATGCAACCAATAGAAAAATCTTTAATGAGAAAATTAATTGTTTAATTTATTGAAAATGACATTTTTTATAAATGTTCGATTCATGAGTTGCAACAAAGTAAACTTAGTAGATATTACATTACATATGATTCGCCAAGTACAACTTAGGTATGAGATTTTTCATTTATGTTTTTTCATTTAAAAATGATTGGTTATGTTTTGATTTATTATAGGTGAATAGTTTCAATTTATTAGCTTTAATTTTTCTTTTTGGCTTACGCAAGAGGACATAATTGATTAATGTCCAAAGTGATATGGAAATACAAGTCCACAATCTTGTACTAGTTGCATATTATTATGTTCTTCGAGATCTCAAGGCTCAAACAAACGAGCTAATTACATGGGTATGAATTGAAGTTTATAAATAATTTATTAATACCCATATAGGGTCGTTTGACTTGGCCTTGAGAACTCGAAGAACTGAATCGTATGCAACTAGTGCAAGATTGTGGACTAGTAATTCCATCACTTTGGACATTAATAAATTATGTTGATTTGTCAAAGCCAAATGAAGAGTGTTAATTGAAACTATTAACATATAACAAGTCAATATAACCAATCATGTTAAATAAAATAAAAAACACATACCTACAAGTTGTTGGTAGAATCACATGTTATGCAATATCTATTTAGTTTTCTATGTTGTAGCTCATGAATCAAACATTTATATATAAGAAAAATGTCATTTAAGATAAACCATCAACCCAATCATGAAAAAGTTTCCTCTTTTGGTTTCATTATCGGTCTGTAAAAAAGATACATATATAATATCAATGTAGAAGAAATGTTATCAAATAAATTCAATAGTTTGTAATACAAAATATAAGTGTGATATGTGTATTATGTACATTTAAAAATATTTATTTTATTTTCTGATGGTTGTAAATAAGTAAACAATATTGTGGAACTTTCTTTGAAAATCTTACTAGTTATATAAGCAACAAGAATTTTCTTTCTTATGAAACACAATCGCCAAAATTCAGAATGGTCCTTTCTTCTAAAACGCAGTCACATTTATTTCTATTGAATGTTAATTTATGCAAAAAAATTTAGTAGCCGGTTACAAATTTGGGTCAAGGGGTTGCGATTAGTCAATTCTTGAATCAGATATTCGGACTTCAAAAAAAATAAAGGCGTGGGTTATATGCCCCTCCAGGAATGTTAGATGCACTCCCTCGATACACGTACCCCCTCAAAACACATTTAAGATAGATGCACTCCCCTCAAATTACCTATTATACCCTTTTCTCTTAAACTTCTGTAGGATAAATACACACCCCTTTCTTCCTCATTTAAATTTTAAACATTTCTTCTTCCCCCACACCATTCCAGCCGCCGCCCATCGCCCCAACGGCCCAGCCTACCTGTGTCGCCCACTCCCCCCTTTCAACCCTCTTCTTCTTCTTCTTCTTCTTTGTTTTTTGTTTTCTGTTTCGCAATATCCAGCCATGGAGGTCGACCACACAACGCTGCCGCGTCGTGGCCACCCACCGCCACAATTCTTCACCTCCGTCTCATCCCCTGCCGTCGCCGCCTCACCCCCCCCCCTTCCTCGTTTATTCACACACAGGTACGTTGGTTTTTTTTTTGTTTTAGTTTTTTGTATTTTCGATGAGAAATGTCAACCATAATGTTTATGGTCTACATTTCTCGTCAATTTTTTTTCTTTCAATAAAATTTGTCGCCAAAGGTGTTTTTCTTCGATAAATTATAGTCGAAGATATATTCTACGATCGACAAAAAAATCTATTTTTTTTTAAATTTTAAGTTTTTTTTTTATTTTCTGAATATATTTTGGATGGGATGGCGCCGGTGAAGGCTGCCGGAGTTTATGGTGTCGTCGGCGGCGACGAATGCTGCAAAATTAGGGTTAGGGTTTAGCATTAGGGTTTTGAGGGGGGAGTGTATGTATCTACAACATTTTACTAAATGAGCAAATATGATATTGTACATACATATCTACCCTTAATTACTATTTCTGAATCTTTTCTTTCTGACGTGGCATCTCACATTTCTCACATTTCTCTCTTTCTATTTTTTGCATTTACTTAGAATTTACATTTATTTTTCGTTCTCACTCCTCTTTCTCCCTTTTTTTCTCGTTAGTTTTCTTTATTCAGTTTATGGTTTTTCTTTTTTCTTAAATAATTTTTCGGGAAAATATCAATTTTGGTCACCCAGTTTTACCTCTTTTCATATTTGGTCACCCACATTAAGTCACTATCAAAATTGGTCACCCAGAATTGATCACTCTGTTAGTCAATCTGTCATTGACTAACGGAGAAAAAATTTTAGAGTCGTGAAATTTCTCAAAAAGTTAAAAAATTCTCATGCATCTTCTAGAACTAATGAAATAAACGCCGAAGCAAGAATGAAACATGTGCAAAAATTATCAATATTTACATTATATTATAATAGGTCAGAAGGAGTTCTTTTTTTTTTTTATGGAAGTTAAATACCCATCCCTTTTTTTTCCCTCCCCATGACTCGAACCCAGGACCTAAGGCCTAGGTAGTGATGCTCTAACCACTTGAGCTATCCCACTTTGTCAAGGTCAGAAGGAGTTCTGATGCATCTTCTAGAACGTATTTTACAGAAAATGAGAAACTCAAGAGATAGAATGCAACTTTGTACTCTGTTTTTTTTTTAAAAAAAAATTGTACTCTGTTTTTCAATTCAAATTTCATAAACTTATTTTTCATTCTAAATATTTTTCTATTAAAATCATTATTGCATATTTCTTGAAATGTTAGTCAAACAATTGGACATTTGAAATTTATTGAAATAAATTTCTATCGCCTGAATTTCTCATTTCCTAATTATCTATAAAATAAAAAGTAAACCAACGAATCACGTTTTACAAGATGCATCAGAACCTCACGTTCTACACAATGCAGAAATCTGACATATTATAAATATAATGTAAATATTGGTAATTTTTGCACATGTTTCATTCTTACTTCTGCATTTGTTTTATTAGTTCTAGAAGATGCATGAAATTTTTTAAACTTAGGTGTTGAGAAATTTCACGGCTCAAAACTCTTTCTCCGTTAGTCAATGACAAATTGACTAACCAGTGATCAATTTTGATAGAATATAATAACTGAGTGACTAATTTTGATAGTGATTAAATGTGGGTGACCAAATATGAAAAGAGGTAAAACTGGGTGACCAAAATTGATATTTTCCCTAATTTTTCAGTCTCTCCTCTCAATTTTCTTAGAATTACATTTATTTTTTCGTTCTCCCTCCCCTTTTTTCTCGGGTTAGTTTCTTTATACAGTTTTTTTTGTCATATTTATTCTTTATACAATTTTATTTTTATATTTTTCTTAAATAATTGTTTCAGTTCTCCTTTCCTTTTTTTTTCAACAGTTTTCTTAAATTATTTTTTAAAATAATTATTTTTTTATTCTTTATTTAATACCGTTTTCTTTTATATTTTTCTAAAATAATTATTTCGTTCTCTCATCTCTCTCTCTTTTCTAGACCATTTTCTTAAATTATTATTTTTCTCTCTCCTCTCTCTCCTCTCTATCTCTTTCTAGGTTTTTTTAAGATTTTCTTCAAATTTCTTAAAAAAAAAAAATTAATTTCCTTAAATATTTCTCCCTCTTTTCAATTTTTTTTCTCTGTTCTTTTTTCATATTACAGTTTTCTTTTTCTCCATTTTTTGCTATTGTTCTTAAAACTTTGCGATTTAATTGTTTTTCTTTACATATTGGATTCACTTTTTAATTGTTTTTCTTTAGACGTCGGATTCCTTGATTGTATCTTCTCACTTGCTAGATGAGTTCTTTTTTAAGAAAATATTAAGGTAATTTTATGTTTCTGTATTCTCTAATTTTCAGGATGTTGAATAAGAGTTCAAGGAAGATGTGAAGAAAATGAGAACAAGAGTTCAAGGCAACTACATTCGGAATTCTAACTTATTTGGATAAGGTGGTGTTATATTCTTCAATGTTTTAGTTAATTGTGAAACATAGCATGTCAAATACTTTACGTCGGCTATTTTATCTTTTTTTTTCTTCTTTTTTTCCTCTCTTTACTTATACATACAAATAAATTTTTCTTTCGTCTCCTAACCATACAGGAAGGGTTAAAGGCCACTTTACCGATCCCGTTTCAACATTTGGTTCATCGAAAATTTATTTTCAAATTCCACATCTCTCAACAACACTTGGAGAATAACTGGAATAACTATACAGATGCAACAATTCTTCATACAGCCACACTAATTATGAAACTGTAAATATCTTCAGCATCATCTTCTGTTTCTGATAGTCAGTGTTGTTGTGGCAAGATAAAATCTTCTGTACTACTTGAAGATAAGGATAACACAATTCATTCCAAAGATGATGGAGAAAAAGAAATTTACTTTTTTCTTTCCTCCTCCGTTCCTGATAGAATTTTTCAAAAACGATTTGAAATACAGAAAATCAATGATTATTAATTCTTCAATTCAATTGTATTCTTCTTTGGTATTTTGAAGCTCTCTTTAATCTTTCATTCCTTTTACATTCTCTATTAATTTTTTTCTATTTAATTTACATTAAATTTTCTAATCAAATCTTGCCAACCATGTCCATATATCAAGTAATATTCTAGATGAAATATATAAATTGAATGATTATGAGATTTATATTCTTAAATTATTATTTTTTTCTTTCTACTATCTTTTTTTTTTTCTCGATTCTTTTACAGATTTTTTTTTAAGTTTTCTTCAATATTCTTTTACTTTTTTTAAAATTTCCATAAATATTTCTCCCTATTTTCAACTTTTTTTTCTCGGTTCTTTTTTCTTTTTACAATTTTCTTCCTCTATGTTATTCTTCTCAAAACTTTGCAATTAGTTTAGTTTACTTTTTAATTGTTTTTCTTTAACGCATCTACTGTTTTCCACATTCCTTGATTACATCTTCTCACTTGCTAGATGAGTTCTTTTTTAAGAAAATTTTAAGGTAATTTTATGTTTCTGTATTCTCTAATTTTCAGGATGTTGAATAAGAGTTCAAGGAAGATGCGAAGAAAATGAGAACAAGAGTTCAAGGCAATTGCATTCGAAATTCTAACTGATTTGGATAAGGTGATGTTACATTTTTCAATGTTTTAGTTGATTGTGAAACATAACATGTCAAATACTTTAAGTCGGCTATTTTATCTTTTTTTCCTCTATTTACCTATACAAATAAATAAATTTTTCTTTCGTCTCCTAACCATATAGGAAGGGTTAAAGGGCACTTTACCGATCCAGTTTCAACATTTGGTTCATCAAAAAATTATTTTCAGATTCCACATCTCTCAACAACACTTGGAGAATAACGGGAATAACTATACAGATGCAACAATTCTTCATCAAGGTACAACCACACTAATTATGAAACTGTACATATCTTTCAGATTGTGCATCATCTTCTATTTCTGATAGTCAGTGTTGTTGTGGCAAGATAAAATCTTTTGTACTATGAGGATAACACCATTCATTCCGGAGAAAAGTTAATTGAAAAAAGAAGTCATGTTAAATATATGTTTCTGTATTTTTTAAATGTTTTGTTTGGAAATGTATTTTTAAGATTTGGCTTATGGATATTGATAGATCTGATTTATATATATTTATAGTTCAATTATAATTATAAATGAGGGTTGTTTATGTTTATGTTCTCTTGACAATGTTCTATATGGTTCTTTGGTTCTTTAATGTTGATAATTTTTTGTTAAGTAAATTTTAAAATATATTTTTTATTCATTTTGTTTGCATGATTTAATATTTAAAAAAATATTCTGATGATTTCATTGTATTCTTTTCCCATAGAGTTATTCTACTTCCATAGAGAATTTTGCATTTTGAAATTTAATCTATATCCTTATATACTCTGAACATGTAACATTGTCATATGCAAATGATATTCATATCCACATTTATTTACAGTTACTTGCAATTCAAAATAGCTAGAAATTATAAGATTCTTAAATGACAGAGGACTCATGAATACGGGTAAAATAACAAACACCAATCCATCTATATCCATTCATTAAGTATTTCAAAAACATTAACAAGGACTCGATAAAAAAAATAGTACGTAGACTACCAATGTTGTTTACGATGTTAATTTATAATGTATATTACTTCTTCTACTTATTCACTGCAAATTTTAATATATTACCACATATATTCAAATTTCTATATATGTACATTATTTCATAATTAAGTACTTGCATTTTGAATTACTTATGCACTCATTTTAATTAGACCAGAATTTAATCTATGTCATTACATACTATATACTATGAAAATTATTTTAAATAAACAAACAAATGTTCTCTATTTTATTCTACAAACTTCTAGGACTACAAATTTCATCTCTAATGTTCATAATTGTTCTATAAACAAAAAATAATTTTGTATACTCAATAATATATCTAAGGTAATTCTCTTAATTTCAATTTCATTGTTTTATCTCCTTTCAAGTGACGTTAATTTTCTATGTCCTGCTCCAAATTTTTTATGTTTACTTTTTATAATTTTATAATCATTTTAAAATACAAGCTACTATACCTGCATACTCATGCACAAGTACGAAAACATTATTAAACAATGCCAATGCTTTCATATTATCTATAAAACATCCCAACAAACTAACATATTACAACCATACACAAATGACAACACATTCTCTTATTAAATATGAACTTATGCAAGAGTGTATTTTCAATTGTTGAAGATGACATTAATTATCAAATACATTAATTATCATCAAATATATTTTAAAATAATTAATTGTATAAAATCTTATTAAATAATAATATAATTTTTTTTCAATCTCGCGCGAAATTTGTGTGGTTTAATTAATAAATGGAAGAGGGAAGTGCATCGATCTAACATTCTTGGAGGGGCATATAATCCACGCCTAAAAATAAACTAAAAATAAAAATGGATCACTAAATTCCCGGAAAAATTGCATTTTTTTAGTCTTGTAAGAATATTTTCAAATCACTTTTAGTCCTTAAATTCGGAAACAGTCCTTTTTATTGCATATTTGGTCGTATATGTTTGTTTTTGAATGGAAATAGTTAGTTCTTGGATGAAACCTTTAGTTGACCAAATATATTCAAAAAACATATTTATATATTCTTTTTTTTTTTACGTTATTATTTATATATTCTTAATAACTTCTAAAATTATAGTTTAAAAAAAACTTATAAAATTAATAAAAATAAAAAATATTTTTTAAGCCAATAATAAAATATATAATCTGAAAATTTAAAAAAAAAAACTTATTTAAAACTCGAATATATGGAGTATATTTTTTTCGTACCCAAGTAACGAAATATAATTAAAAAATGCAGAAAAATAATTGAATTTAAATTCTAAAATAAAAAAAAATTGAATAAAAAAATTATATTAAAACTGAAATATGTATAAAAATATAAATTTAAAAATAAATTCTGAAAAATAATTTGAAGATACAAAAAAAAAAATATTTGAATATATTTTGACGATACAAAAAATTATTTGAATATACAAGATGTAAGTTGAACATATATTTTTTTTTTCGAAAACAATTTGAATATATTTTGAAGATACAAAAATGTAATGTGAATATATATTGAAAATAAAAAATATTATTTATATAATCTGAATATTTAATAATTACCAATTAGAATTCAAAATTATTAATTACAAATGATTTCAAATGTAATTTAAAAAAATTGAATAAAAATATTTATTGAAACAAAAATTTATATAAATCTGTATTTGAATATAATTTGAAGATACAAAATATAATTTTATAAGTCTGAATATTTAATATATACTTACCAAATATAATTAAAAGAAAATTTTATAAGTCTGAATATTTAATATATACTTACCAAAAGTCCACAAGTTACATCTCTGTGGAGGCTATCTCTAATTACAATGATATGGCAAATATGGCACTCAAGAAACGCAGCCGTATTCGAGGGGGCGAGGCTTCCGCCAGAGTCCATCCGAGTTTCAACCTGGGCATTGGTGGGAGAAGCAAGTAATTCTAGCATGGGACACATGCACAATACAGTTCACGACCTCGGGATCATCAAGGCATTTCGGCACACTGGAACACCGAGAAGAGCGCCAAATATAATAGTGGTTAGATGGGCACCGCCGGCACAAGGAGTGATAAAAATCAACGTTGACGGGGCAGCAACGGGGGCACCGGGCCTGATCAAAGGGGCAGCAGTATACAGAGATCACCTGGGCTCCTTCTTGGGAGGATTTGTTATGAAACATGGCAGAGGTTTTGCTTTCGAGGCCGAGGCACTTACAGCGCTATATGCAATACAGCAGGCTCTAAACCGAGGATGGACGGATTTGTGGCTAGAATCGGACTCAACTTTCGTTGTACAGCTACTAACAGACGCGGCACCGCAGCTGCCATGGCGTTTGCGGGCAATGTGGCAGCAAATCAAGGCTGCAACAGAAGATGCCACGTTAAATATCACTCACATTTATCGCGAAGGAAACGCGGTTGCGGACGCAATGACAACCATCGAGACCGATAGCTTCACATGGTTAGAAGAGTCGCCAGATTTAATACGGACTCATTTGTTCAGAGACATCCACTTTGATCACTTTCGTTTCACTCATTAATTAGAGGGGTCTACCTTTTCCTTGACTATGGCTTTATCCCTAAGGATGGTTTTCCGTAGCAAGGTTTTTAAAGGGGCCCCGGCCTCTTGAACGACTTGTGTTCATATGGCTTTAGGTTTTTTCCATTTATATAAGATCTGAATTTATATAATATATACTTACCAAATATAATTAAAAGGATGTACAGTAATTATTTACAATGTAAATTATAAAACAAAAACCCATTAATATATATGTAGAATGTATGTATATATATATGCGCATATGTATCTCCCCCTTCCCCACTCCTTCTCACCGCCAATCAGTGACGGACCCAGGAATTTTCGGTAGGGGGGTCCGATTAACATTATTTTAAAAAAAATATATGTATTCATTATTTTCATCAAAATTTCAAATTATAAAATTGTCAATACGTCACATTTCATTAAATTAAATTGATCCGATAAGTTGACTTTTGCTATGTTTTGATACAAGTTAATTAATACTCCCTCCGTCCCGTGATAACTTGCACATTTTAACCGATTCACTTTAAAAAACAAATGAATTTAGTGGTGAAGAGTCAAATAAGAAAGCGTATTTTGAGTTATTTGATAAAGAGTTATTTGATAAAGTGCGAGGATGATTTAGTAGAATGTAAAATAGATTTAGTGAAATTTAGGATAAAATGTAGACCCAATATGAGTGACGATTTTAAAATAAAATGATGTTCGAATATATATTAATTTTATGGATTATTTTTATATCAGAAGTATGCAAATAATTATAAAATAGAGTATTAATTTTAATCAGAAGTATGCAAATAATTATAAAATAGAGTATTAATTTTAATATATATGAAATTACCAAAATACCCTTAATAAATTTACAAAATTAGTGGGGGGCCCACGGGCCCCCTGGACATTACTTAGGTCCGTCACTGCCACCAATGTCGCTGTCACTCTGGCCCTTTCCTCATCACCACCATAGCGCCACCCGCCAACCATCACCACAGCTCCACATGCACCATCGCCCTCCACATTCTTCTAAACGTCATCGGCTATGAAATTCAAATTTGGCCACGAAATTCGTCGAGGCTACCACTACAAGAAAATTAACTTTTAGTGACAGAAATCCTGTCATTATAGTTTCTCTAACTAAAAGCCTTTGATGACAGGAATTGACTTTTAGTGACAGGTCCTGTCATTAATTCTCTATTTCCTGTCACTATAGACTTTTAGCTAGAGAAGCAATAATGAGAGGAGTTTGTGACTAAAACCCAGATTTGTTGTAGTGTACCCGGTTTAGCCTCTTCTTAGTGCTAGGAATTAAAGCCCCTTGTCAATTTAAAATTTTGTTGTCTCATCCATCTCCAAATTTGTGAATTTTCATCATGAGGATATATAGTTTTCTTAACTTTGATTTTCGTGTTTGTGCTGGTGTTTGAGAATGTCTGATGGCTTGAGGTGACGCGGGATGTTGTTGGTGGTGAAGGTGTGAGATGGGAAGTCGCCGGAAGGAACACTCACAGGCAAAAATGCAAAAACTAGCTAGGTTGGGCTCACATTTTATAAGCCTAACTAATTCATGGGCCGACCCGACCCAGCCCACGAACATATGCTAGGCCTGATGGGCTGGGCCGGGCGCCCCGATTTGCCAACTCTAGTCGCGGCAGGAGAGCAAGAGAGAGAGAATCGCGAGTGAGGGCCGTGAGAAATTGTGTAGGGTGAAAGTGAAAGAGGTGGTACAAATGATATAGGGTTTATAGACGGGTTTATAAACGGGTTAGAGATCGTATTCACAAAACAGTCTCTAAATGAGCGGGCAAAATGGCGGTCAAAATAAAATTTGGGAATTAGAATTCTTAATACAATTAAAGACCGCTAATGCGGTCTCAAAACAAAATTAAAATCAGAAATTTAATTTCGGGTTAGAGACCGTCAATACGGTCTCTAAACGGTCTGAATACATAAAATTATAGACTGAAGTGAAATCTGTCTCAAAATTCGTAATTTTTTCAAAACGATCTCAAATCAGTCTCTATTTGAGACCGTTTTATGACGGTTTCAAAACTTTGCTCTCTAATTTAGGCATTTTTTGTAGTGGCCAGGTTTTGGCTCTGAAGCCAACTGAAAGTGTGTTATCTAGTGTTAAGTAAAAACAAAATAATGCTACACTGAATGTTGTGACAAATAGTGAAACACTGACTCTAACAGACTATAAAAAATTAGAAAACACAGCGGAAGACTAAAACACTAAAAGCAATAAGACACAATGGAAATACTTTTTAACATGGATTTTATTAATAAAATATATGCTAGCCTTACGGCGGAAAAACTTTACTTAACTTGTAAGTACAAATGTTGTGTGAAATGTGTTGGGATATGGTTTATATTAATAAAATAAAGAATTTGATTTTGATTATTTACCAAAACCCTAGAAAAACCCCAAGTATGATGATTTACCAAGTTAGTTTTTCAGGTTAGCATGTTAGGGAACTTTATCTTACTTAGGATAGATTTTTGATAATCTAAGACAAGTAACCTGAAAGATCAAGAGCAGTGAAGACAAAGAAGACTATATAAGCAAGTGACAAGTCCAAATGATAGTTTATAGAAGTTGACACACCAGATGGAAAGTCAAGTTCCATGAAGATGAGTTAAGAAGACATTTTTTGACAAATGACCTGAAGAGAAGTCAAGTGCAATTGTCAAGATAGAGGAAGCCTAAGTCACGTGGAGTGAGGCTCGGGATCAAAAGTACAAGTGCAAAGAAGACAAGTATCCTGAAGTATCACTAAGATGACTTTTCAAGAAGGATACTTACAGCTAAGTTGGACTTGGCTTACTAATAGACAAGGAAGATGAATGACAAAGGAGTAGTGAAATTCACTTGGTACAAGATCGTTATTTAAAAGAGTCAGAATTATTCCAAAGGTCAATGATCAATTGTCACCTGTCACTGCAAATAACAAATTCTGGAATTGGAATGAAGTTTTCAAAATGGACGAGAATGCATGTACTAATTGCGTGCATGCCCCTGGACTATTTAAAAGTTTAAATTTATGGATAAGTTTGCTATCTCCACCAACGGATAGCTTACTTCATCTATAAATAGGCCAAGACTTGAATCTTTTATCAAGTTACATAACGGGGAACACACGCAAGCTGAAGCTCTAGCAAGATTTTATTAAGCATTCAAAAGCCTTCAAACACTCAATCCTTCGAGTGATTAAGGTTTTAAGCATTTCATTGAGTGTTAACCATAGTTTCCATTAGGCAGTTTTACACTATTATTCAAAGTATAGAAAGTGGTATCCTAAGTCTTTACATTTGTTCTTAATTGTAAAGGATATCACACTAAGTTGGTAACCAAGAACAAAACTCTACTCTCACTTTGAGAGATATTTGAGAATATTGTGGAGTTCGTAGTAGTTTGAGAGTATTGCAACGAGAGAATGTTGTAAGAAATCAAGAGAAGAAGAAAAGGATAGTGCACTTTAGCACTGTAAAAATAAGTTAATTCCGAGAGATTAAGGAATTATTCTATTAAATTAGGAGAGTGGACGTAGGAGTAGTTTAGCCTATGAACCACTGTACATCTTGTGTCATTTACTTTTTGTATTTATATACTTGCTTACTTACGTGGTTACTTCTTTAATATTTGCTTGATTATTAGCTTGATCATTCACTTACATAAGCATTCTTTAAAATTTGTAAAGTATTCATCGATCATAGTTGACATAAGAGTTATTTTTTGTGTGAGTAAAATCTAGGTGATTAATTAAGTTGTTTTAAGGAGCATAAAAGGGCCTATCATATTTTCGCATATAGTTTGTTTATTTGTTAAAGACTTGTGAAAACACTCAAAAGGTATTTTCGTAGGACTTGACATTTGGACAACTTACCTGACTCTTTGTATTGTGTGTTTATTGTTTGAAAAAGTTTGAAAAACGTACACACGTGTATTCTCCCCCCTCCCCCTCATACACGTGTCACACCCCTTTCGGGACCATCAAAATGTTACAACAATAACTTTCACAACTGAAACTACAATCGATCGAGGCAAGCTTGAATCTGAAAACGGCTAAGTTTCTAAAATAACACTGTCCAAATACTAATCCTATCTATGATTACACTCTCAATAGATAAAAGTATAGTTTCGAGTTGCCCTGGAAGTTTGTATACTTCGGCATAATCTAAAAGATGTAGTTACTGGCCATAACTCCTGACAGGGATGAACGCTCGATATTTATAGATGAAGAAACTCATTCTAGAGGCTTCCAAGTGAGGTCCTACTTTTTATGTTCTCAACTTCCATGATCTCTCTAGCTCCTTCTTTAATGTTACAGGTCGATCTACAATGTTCCAGGCTGATCTAGCACGTCCTCCAATGTTCTGGAATCTTCTAGGTTCCAGTCCCTTGTAGAAGCTTCTAGATCGTCACGTGAATGTGATAACGTTTAATGTAATATTTCAGAAAAAAATTAGAAAAAATCAAGGAATGTCAAATTAAGAGATTGTTAATCATGTTAATACATTTAAGTGTTAACAACATCTACATCTGTTAAAAAAATTAAGTACAAAGTATAGTTTATTTCCATTCATATATTTGGGAATATTTGAATATTTTATACTTCCTCCACTTTTGGAAATAATATTCTCTCTCACTACTTTGATGGTATATGAAAATATGATGAAAACTTTAGGATCACTTTTTTTTTTAAATAGTTGAATCTACTAGCTTTGGAAAAAAAAATATTAGGAATATAAACAAATTTAGTCCCATAACTTTCTACTTTTTTTAAATGGTCCCAAAAAAGTTAAATGTACCAATTTAGTCTCATTTTATTGCAATTTGTTCTGTTTTTGTCCAAAAAGTTAAATGTACTAATTTAGTCCCATTTTTTCACAATTTATTTTGTTTTGGTCCCAAAAAAGTTAAATGTAATTGTGAAAAATTGGGACCAAAATAAAACAAATTTACAAAAAAAATAGACTAAATTGGTACATTTAAATTTTTTGGGACCATTAATTTCAGAAAAGGTTGAAAGATATGGGACTAAATATATTTACTTCTATCCCAAAATATTATGAAGCATTCACTTAATATAGTGATTAGAAATACACATTAATTTATCTTCACCTTACTTTATCACTTTATACTCTATATATTTTATCTATTTTATATGTAAAGTATTAATATTTCCTTAAACCTGGTGTACAGACAGGTGAGAACACTGAAATTGGAAGGAATGAGTATAATATATTGTAATGGTAGTCTATAGGTGCATAGTTTTTAAAAGAAAATAAGAAAAAAAATTAAAACACACTTATGAGATATATGGTTTATACATGAAATTAAAAAACACTATTAATATTAGATAATTTATTAACTTATGAGACATATATGCATTAGTCCAATAATATTTTAGAAGGCCATAAAAATCCAAATATTCTCCATCTAACAAAAAAATATGCCTTGGCAATATTAGAATTTTAGTGAATAGACTTGGTCATTTGACCAAAGACTTTGATTCATATATGTACATGTTTGGTACATTTGACCAAACATAAAAGATTAATTAATTAATCATGGAACCAGATATATAAAAATCTTAAGATAGTTTATAAAAGGTCAACCCCTTCACAAAAAGACCAGCTACGTATCTTAAGATAGAATTCCGCGCGTCTTTTTCTTTTGAAATATTAAAATGTCAACCCTTTCATTCAAGTTGCATGAGCCTCTTATTCATTAGAATTAATTCGGTCTCGTATATAGTGGTGCTCTAACCATTTGAGCTATCGATCCCACCTCATCAATTTTCTTCTTTATCTTTAATTATGTATATATGCGCGTCACAACATGGATCATATATTATTAGTATAATAAAAGAAGTGAATGAGGAATTCAAATCTATGGAATTCAACTAATTACATTATGGAGCGAGCACCCAGTATTCCTTGACTTGATATATAAGTTGTGTGAATATTGGGGGACTTGGGAATAAATTAAAAAAACGTGTGGATCGGGCAATGAATTTTGAATTAGGGTTATATTTTCAACACGCAATTTTCCATTATAAATAGCTGCACATCTATTATCTTTATATCATATAAAAAATTTAATTAATCTTCTCTGATCTAAACAAAAAAATTAAACCATGAGGACAGTACTTACATTCTTCATGATCCTTGTTGTCATATTTTCAAGCTCATTTGCAGCTTCTGCTGTTCACGATGATCACGGGAATTTTCTCGAATGCCTTTCCAAAAATTTCAAGAACTACTCCTCCATTTCCAATCTTGTTTACACCCCATCCAACTCGTCTTACTCTTCCGTCCTCCTCTTCCCCATTTGGAATCTCAGATTTACGTCCGACTCCACCCCTAAACCCCAAGTTATTATAACCCCCGAGCACGAATCCCAGATCCCGCCTATCATCCTCTGTGCTAGGGACAGTGGCGTGGAAATTAGAACTCGAAGCGGTGGGCATGACTTCGAGGCGTTATCTTCTATATCAAATAACATATTTGTGATCATTGATTTGATCAAGCTCAGTGAAATAACAGTTGACGCTGTGGCGAAAACTGCATGGGTTGAAGCCGGTGCAACCCTTGGCTCTTTATATTACAGGATCGCTGAGAAAACCCGGACTTTAGCTTTCCCCGGTGGTGCTTGCGCAACCGTCGGCGTTGGGGGACACGTTAGCGGAGGAGGCTACGGCACATTGATGCGAAAATATGGTATGGCTGCTGATAATGTGCTGGATGCAAGAATAGTCGACGTTAAAGGCAGAATTCTCGACAGAAGATCAATGGGCGAGGATCTCTTCTGGGCGATTAGAGGTGGTGGAGCTGCCAGCTTCGGCGTGGTCGTTGCGTGGAAGCTACAACTTGTTGATGTTCCAGAAAGCCTCACTGTTTTCAACGTCCAGAGGACGTCCGAACAAAATCTAACTCGACTCATTCACCGCTGGCAATACGTCGCACCTAGAATGGACAAAGATATAACCCTCTTCATCAATGCAGTGGTCGCGAATTCCAGCCAATCCGGAAGGAACAACGTTACAATTGATGCTAGTTTTTCCGCGGTTTTCCTAGGCGGGGTCGACAGGCTATTAGCAATGATGCAACAAAGTTTCCCCGAGTTGGGGTTGGTGAGGGAAGACTGCACCGAAATGAGCTGGATCCAATCCGCTCTATTTTTCGACGGACACCCCATAGAGACACCCGAGGCTCTACTCAGTCGAACTCAGCCCAATAAATCGTACATGAAAAGAAAAACAGATTACGTTCAAAGGCCCCTTCCTGAGGGAGTGATCGAAGGCCTCACCAGACTATTTTACGAACCAGAAGCCAGGCTGTCGACGCTTACCATTTTCCCCGACGGAGGGAGAATGGCTGAAATATCTCCCTCCGCCCTTCCTTATCCTCATAGAGGTAACTTGTACCATATCTATCCTACGGTCTATTGGCAACGAGACGATGCTCAGAATTCGGAAAGGTTTGTGAATTGGCTTAACAGGGCCTATAGTTACATGACTCCGTACGTGTCTTCCAACCCTAGGGCTGCATACATCAACTACAGAGATCTCGACATTGGAGTCAATAACGATAAGGGGGAGACAAGTGTTGCACAAGCAAGCATTTGGGGTATCAGATACTTCAAAAACAATTTTGATCGCCTTGTTCGCGTTAAAACCAAAGTTGATCCGCGCAATTTCTTCAGGCACCAACAGAGCATTCCACCGCTGCGTTAATATATATATATATATTCACATCCAAAGGTCCGGATCACTACTAACAAATAAACTCCGTACATTCAGAAATTTACATTCCATTTTTATATTTTAATTTACGAATAAGACGTTGTAATAAATGTTTGGCGCATTTCGTTTTAAATTAATACAAGATTCTACTCCTGGTACTAGTTTTATAATATTTTCTCCATTTCAAACAGAAAAAAAATACAAGATTCTACTCTTCTTTTGATATTTTTGCTGCTAATAAATTGATGCTGCATTTAACCCCATTCATGCACTTTCCTGCATACATGAGAAATTGATATTAACTCTTTCAATACCAGTACCATCATGCATTCATTGCATATTGTGATTCTGTTTAAATTAAGTTGACATAATTAAATTACACTAGTGTGTTTTGCATTAATGAAAAGTGGTTACATAATTAAATAATCTAATTTACTAGCTACTAATAATTAACAACCATTTTCTTTTGATATTTTTGCTGCTAATAAATTGATGCTTCAATACCAGTACCATCATGCATTCATTGCATATTGTGATTCTGTTTAAATTAAGTTGACATAATTAAATAATAATTAACAACCATTTTCTTGAAATTTCAATATCACGTACGTATACTTTAATTTGATTAGCTTGTACTGAGATAGAAAATAGGATGAGATCGATGTCTATGTCGAAATATAAATTTTGATTAAATCTAATTTAACTAGGTTAGGTATATTAATTAAGTCATTTTACAACACCCTTTAATGGGCGTAATAATTCATGCTTATCGTTGATTTTTTTATTAAAGTTAAATATTCATCCCTTTTTTTCCCTCCCCATGACTCGAACCCAGGACCTAAGGCATAGGTAGTGGTGCTCTAACCACTTGAGCTATCCCACTTTGTCATGCTTATCGTTGATAAAATCGAATTCAAAATAATGTTGTACAGTGTTTGTGCCTATAAAAGAAGCTAATTATCTAATTATATATCCACTACACATGCAACAAACATTCTTTGAAACATAAATAATTAAGTTTATAATGGACCGGATTTGAAAACATAAATAATATAAAAATAAAAATTCTAAAAAATTGAAAATCCTAAAAATTACAAATTTAAATTTCTACAAATCGGAAAATGTGTAATTTAATAATTAAGAAATTAAAAAAAATCATTAAAAATTCTAAAAATATTTTAAAAAATTCATTAAAAATCTAAAAATATTACTATTAATTTTGCTCGAGCTCCTAAAATTTTTGGGTCCCACATGGTTTCCCGACCCGTTGCCAAGGATGAGTGGAAGTTCCATGCCTTGATCGACCGTGGAACCGTCTCAAAATCATTTTAATGAGATATTTAGAATTTTTAAATTGTTCAATTTTTATTTTAAACATTTTTTAATTTTTTATTTATAGATTTTTTTTTAATGAGATTTTTAGAAAATAATTATTTTTAATTTACACATTTATATTTAGAATTATAATTTCGGTAAAAATGATGTGAATTGGACAACCTAGGATGTAAATTGCAAAAGTGAAAATTTATAGGATATAAACTGGATTAGGCGACAAAATTCTCTCAGTATGGGGTGACCATTTTCTTCAGTAGAATTCAATGAGGTGATGTTGATGCAAGAAAAAAATTGTGTGTTTAATTTTAAAAATAATGATAGCGTAGCTGGGATGATTTAATGTATTTATTAGGAATTAATATAGATTAATTGATTCCATACTTCTCTTTATAAGTTTAGACTTTTAGACGAAATGAAATTATTTCATGGTATCAAAGTTTTTGGCTCATGCCTACACGTCATGAGTGGAGGTGATAATCTGGCCCTAGGAGTGAGGAAATATACCAAAATTTCGGTATACCGAGTTTTTCATAATGAAAAAATATCAAAAATTTTGATACAATAATGGTATGGAAAATAGCCATACTGCGATATTTCGGTATACCGAATTTTTTTTTGTTATTCGGTATGAAACGGTATACTGAAATATTGAAGCCTTAATAAAATAATAATCTTATAATATAGTTTATGAGTATTATTTTTTAAATTAAAATATTTAAAACTTAAATAAAATAGACCTTAAATAATTAATGTCAGTATAAAACAATGCTTTCAATACTTTCGGTATGAATCTGTATTCCTGTATTTCGTTATGAAATGGTGGTTCAATATTTTCGATATGAATCGGTGTACGGTATTTCGGTATGGTATGGTATACTGTATCAAAAATTCGGTATACCGAAATTGTTGAGATATTCATCCTACCCCTAATTAGATTAAATAATATGTACTTAGTTTTGATGGCCAAATCCAGATCTATAATCAAGTGTTAGATTATAATTTGTAATCTAATGATAGGTTACCTAATTAAGTTGTTTTATAAAGTTTAGTAGATAAGTATAAGAAGTCTTAGTAATGTGGGATCAGTTATATTGTATGCATATCAGCTGATACCACATCTGGTTAAATACGCATTTGCTCAAGCTAGATTTAAAGAGTAGAAGACTAAAGATTAAAAGACCTTGAAGTTCATTAGTGAAATCTTACTGAAAGGTCCTTGTATACCTTGTCAGCTGATCAGTACAGTGGCTTCTTCTTAGTTTGATCTCCTTCAACTCTATGAGTTCTTGAATGCTTCGAATATCTTGAGTAGCAGTATATCTTCGATCGACTAGTAATTCTCTTTGAATGCTTCGAATATCTTGAGTAGCAGTAGTCTTTTCAAGTAGAAGATCACACGGTATTTATAAGCTTTAGTATGACAGTTAGTAGTTTGTGAAACTAACTCTCAACTAACTCATAACCGTTTCTTATTGTAACTTCCTTTTTGTAACCAACTTAAAACTTATCTTTCCAAGTCAGCATATCTTCAACTATATCTTCAGTTACGCTTCAAATAAGTTATCCAAACTTATTCTTCAATTCTACTAACTCAGCACAGTAAACTACTCTTCTTAGTTTTACTGTTCTTAGTCAGTCAGCACAGTTCTTCCATAACTGTTCTGCTTCCTTCAAAAATATTTCTCTTGTATCTCTGAGCTTCATCTTACTCCTTTTGATAGTCTTCTTACCCTGGAGTAGTCTTCTGATCTTCCTTCTTAGTCTTCTTTAGTCTTCTGTCTTTGATCTAATCTACTACTCTGAACTTTTACAATGCTGAATACAATAGAATACAAACTTACAAATATATAAAACCTATATATACATCAACTTAACTATATACAGATGAGTACATCTAAGTCCTATACTATAAGCTGTCTATACAATACATTTTCAGCTTAGTTCCTTAACAGTTCATATATCAGATCAGTAATACACTAAGATCAGTAAACTTAGTTTTCATAACTCATTAAGATCAGTAAATATATTTCATATAACTCAGTTAGAATGACATAGAATCACATATATCATTAACTTCAAGTTGCTTTTGGCCATCAAAACATATAATCATCAATTAGAACATTGTTTATAGGATTCATATCCCAACAGTTATTTACTTCAAGTCATTTCATTTAAGTAACACAATCATACACAACACACAAACTGATCTTCAAAGATATACATCACAAGTTGTGCAAACCAGTTTTGGGACAAGTCCCCTGAAAAGTTGTATTAAGTGTTAAGAAGATTTCAGAATTAAAAGTAGTTTAAATATAAAGGGCCAACCATAATTCCGCACATATAACTTAACTAGATAGTTATTCAACTAAGTACTTCATAGTGCTTAGTAGTTTGATTATCTTAAGTAAGTTATACATACTCAGTAGAGTTGTCCAGGACAATCTTGCTGAAGGTCTGATTTGTTTAAAAAGAAAAAGATTTGCATATACAAGTGTATTCCCCCCCCCCCCCCATAAACTTGTACCATACTCCTTTCAGGACCAACAAGTGGTATCAGAGCAGGGGTTCAAAGACCATTGCTTCTGAAAATCCATTTTGATTTTCAAAATCAAATTTTAGTGTGGTCACTGAACTGATCTTTCTGAAATCTTAACATCTTGTTATCCAACCCCTCTTATCTGAGATATGGCAGAGAACAACAACAATGTTGTTGTTCCCCATAATGATGTGGAGAACATCAACAATATGGCTCCAGATCGAGTCAACCACATATCTCATCATTAGCTGCCTATGTTCTCAATTGAGAACTATGACTTCTGAAAAATTAGGATGAGAGCTCATCTTGCTTGTCTCCATAATGAAATGCTGAGAGTTATCACAAGGGGACCATTCACATTCACTCAAGCAAACCCCAGGGTCACTGAAGCTCAAAGAGCTGACCCAAGGCAGGAGCTCCCCAAAGATGAAGATGATCTCACCACTGAAGAGAGAAGGAGACATAACCTCAACTATCTTGCAATGAACACTCTCTATCAAACAATTCCAGATGCAGTAATGGGGAGAGTCTACCACTGCACAACAACCAAAGAAATTTGGGATACTCTTGCTGAAATGTGTGAGGGTACGGACAAAATCAAGGAGAATAAACTCCAAGTTGCTGTGCAGAAGTTTGAACAATTCACAATGGAGTCTGAAGAGTCCATTGACAAGTTTGTTGGTAGATTCACTGACATAATGAATGAGATCAACTCATTGGGCAATGTGTACTCCAAGAGAGAAATTGTACTCAAGATTCTAAGGAGTCTCACTCAAAAGTGGGATGTATACTCTGTGATGATGCAGAACACTAAGGATCTCTCTACCATGCCCATGCAACAAGTCTTCTCTGAACTCAAAGTTTATGAGTTTGATCTCAACAAAAGAAAACCTACTGAAGAACCTTCCTTACCAACCAAAGGAGAATAACTGGAATAACTATACAGATGCAACAATTCTTCATACAGCCACACTAATTATGAAACTGTAAATATCTTCAGCATCATCTTCTGTTTCTGATAGTCAGTGTTGTTGTGGCAAGATAAAATCTTCTGTACTACTTGAAGATAAGGATAACACAATTCATTCCAAAGATGATGGAGAAAAAGAAATTTACTTTTTTCTTTCCTCCTCCGTTCCTGATAGAATTTTTCAAAAACGATTTGAAATACAGAAAATCAATGATTATTAATTCTTCAATTCAATTGTATTCTTCTTTGGTATTTTGAAGCTCTCTTTAATCTTTCATTCCTTTTACATTCTCTATTAATTTTTTTCTATTTAATTTACATTAAATTTTCTAATCAAATCTTGCCAACCATGTCCATATATCAAGTAATATTCTAGATGAAATATATAAATTGAATGATTATGAGATTTATATTCTTAAATTATTATTTTTTCTTTCTACTATCTTTTTTTTTTTCTCGATTCTTTTACAGATTTTTTTTTAAGTTTTCTTCAATATTCTTTTACTTTTTTTAAAATTTCCATAAATATTTCTCCCTATTTTCAACTTTTTTTTCTCGGTTCTTTTTTCTTTTTACAATTTTCTTCCTCTATGTTATTCTTCTCAAAACTTTGCAATTAGTTTAGTTTACTTTTTAATTGTTTTTCTTTAACGCATCTACTGTTTTCCACATTCCTTGATTACATCTTCTCACTTGCTAGATGAGTTCTTTTTTAAGAAAATTTTAAGGTAATTTTATGTTTCTGTATTCTCTAATTTTCAGGATGTTGAATAAGAGTTCAAGGAAGATGCGAAGAAAATGAGAACAAGAGTTCAAGGCAATTGCATTCGAAATTCTAACTGATTTGGATAAGGTGATGTTACATTTTTCAATGTTTTAGTTGATTGTGAAACATAACATGTCAAATACTTTAAGTCGGCTATTTTATCTTTTTTTCCTCTATTTACCTATACAAATAAATAAATTTTTCTTTCGTCTCCTAACCATATAGGAAGGGTTAAAGGGCACTTTACCGATCCAGTTTCAACATTTGGTTCATCAAAAAATTATTTTCAGATTCCACATCTCTCAACAACACTTGGAGAATAACGGGAATAACTATACAGATGCAACAATTCTTCATCAAGGTACAACCACACTAATTATGAAACTGTACATATCTTTCAGATTGTGCATCATCTTCTATTTCTGATAGTCAGTGTTGTTGTGGCAAGATAAAATCTTTTGTACTATGAGGATAACACCATTCATTCCGGAGAAAAGTTAATTGAAAAAAGAAGTCATGTTAAATATATGTTTCTGTATTTTTTAAATGTTTTGTTTGGAAATGTATTTTTAAGATTTGGAGCTATATTATTATGGATATTGATAGATCTGATTTATATATATTTATAGTTCAATTATAATTATAAATGAGGGTTGTTTATGTTTATGTTCTCTTGACAATGTTCTATATGGTTCTTTGGTTCTTTAATGTTGATAATTTTTTGTTAAGTAAATTTTAAAATATATTTTTTATTCATTTTGTTTGCATGATTTAATATTTAAAAAAATATTCTGATGATTTCATTGTATTCTTTTCCCATAGAGTTATTCTACTTCCATAGAGAATTTTGCATTTTGAAATTTAATCTATATCCTTATATACTCTGAACATGTAACATTGTCATATGCAAATGATATTCATATCCACATTTATTTACAGTTACTTGCAATTCAAAATAGCTAGAAATTATAAGATTCTTAAATGACAGAGGACTCATGAATACGGGTAAAATAACAAACACCAATCCATCTATATCCATTCATTAAGTATTTCAAAAACATTAACAAGGACTCGATAAAAAAAATAGTACGTAGACTACCAATGTTGTTTACGATGTTAATTTATAATGTATATTACTTCTTCTACTTATTCACTGCAAATTTTAATATATTACATTATTTCATAATTAAGTACTTGCATTTTGAATTACTTATGCACTCATTTTAATTAGACCAGAATTTAATCTATGTCATTACATACTATATACTATGAAAATTATTTTAAATAAACAAACAAATGTTCTCTATTTTATTCTACAAACTTCTAGGACTACAAATTTCATCTCTAATGTTCATAATTGTTCTATAAACAAAAAATAATTTTGTATACTCAATAATATATCTAAGGTAATTCTCTTAATTTCAATTTCATTGTTTTATCTCCTTCAAGTGACGTTAATTTTCTATGTCCTGCTCCAAATTTTTTATGTTTACTTTTTATAATTTTATAATCATTTTAAAATACAAGCTACTATACCTGCATACTCATGCACAAGTACGAAAACATTATTAAACAATGCCAATGCTTTCATATTATCTATAAAACATCCCAACAAACTAACATATTACAACCATACACAAATGACAACACATTCTCTTATTAAATATGAACTTATGCAAGAGTGTATTTTCAATTGTTGAAGATGACATTAATTATCAAATACATTAATTATCATCAAATATATTTTAAAATAATTAATTGTATAAAATCTTATTAAATAATAATATAATTTTTTTTCAATCTCGCGCGAAATTTGTGTGGTTTAATTAATAAATGGAAGAGGGAAGTGCATCGATCTAACATTCTTGGAGGGGCATATAATCCACGCCTAAAAATAAACTAAAAATAAAAATGGATCACTAAATTCCCGGAAAAATTGCATTTTTTTAGTCTTGTAAGAATATTTTCAAATCACTTTTAGTCCTTAAATTCGGAAACAGTCCTTTTTATTGCATATTTGGTCGTATATGTTTGTTTTTGAATGGAAATAGTTAGTTCTTGGATGAAACCTTTAGTTGACCAAATATATTCAAAAAACATATTTATATATTCTTTTTTTTTTACGTTATTATTTATATATTCTTAATAACTTCTAAAATTATAGTTTAAAAAAAACTTATAAAATTAATAAAAATAAAAAATATTTTTTAAGCCAATAATAAAATATATAATCTGAAAATTTAAAAAAAAAAACTTATTTAAAACTCGAATATATGGAGTATATTTTTTTCGTACCCAATAACGAAATATAATTAAAAAATGCAGAAAAATAATTGAATTTAAATTCTAAAATAAAAAAAAATTGAATAAAAAAATTATATTAAAACTGAAATATGTATAAAAATATAAATTTAAAAATAAATTCTGAAAAATAATTTGAAGATACAAAAAAAAAAATATTTGAATATATTTTGACGATACAAAAAATTATTTGAATATACAAGATGTAAGTTGAACATATATTTTTTTTTTCGAAAACAATTTGAATATATTTTGAAGATACAAAAATGTAATGTGAATATATATTGAAAATAAAAAATATTATTTATATAATCTGAATATTTAATAATTACCAATTAGAATTCAAAATTATTAATTACAAATGATTTCAAATGTAATTTAAAAAAATTGAATAAAAATATTTATTGAAACAAAAATTTATATAAATCTGTATTTGAATATAATTTGAAGATACAAAATATAATTTTATAAGTCTGAATATTTAATATATACTTACCAAATATAATTAAAAGAAAATTTTATAAGTCTGAATATTTAATATATACTTACCAAAAGTCCACAAGTTACATCTCTGTGGAGGCTATCTCTAATTACAATGATATGGCAAATATGGCACTCAAGAAACGCAGCCGTATTCGAGGGGGCGAGGCTTCCGCCAGAGTCCATCCGAGTTTCAACCTGGGCATTGGTGGGAGAAGCAAGTAATTCTAGCATGGGACACATGCACAATACAGTTCACGACCTCGGGATCATCAAGGCATTTCGGCACACTGGAACACCGAGAAGAGCGCCAAATATAATAGTGGTTAGATGGGCACCGCCGGCACAAGGAGTGATAAAAATCAACGTTGACGGGGCAGCAACGGGGGCACCGGGCCTGATCAAAGGGGCAGCAGTATACAGAGATCACCTGGGCTCCTTCTTGGGAGGATTTGTTATGAAACATGGCAGAGGTTTTGCTTTCGAGGCCGAGGCACTTACAGCGCTATATGCAATACAGCAGGCTCTAAACCGAGGATGGACGGATTTGTGGCTAGAATCGGACTCAACTTTCGTTGTACAGCTACTAACAGACGCGGCACCGCAGCTGCCATGGCGTTTGCGGGCAATGTGGCAGCAAATCAAGGCTGCAACAGAAGATGCCACGTTAAATATCACTCACATTTATCGCGAAGGAAACGCGGTTGCGGACGCAATGACAACCATCGAGACCGATAGCTTCACATGGTTAGAAGAGTCGCCAGATTTAATACGGACTCATTTGTTCAGAGACATCCACTTTGATCACTTTCGTTTCACTCATTAATTAGAGGGGTCTACCTTTTCCTTGACTATGGCTTTATCCCTAAGGATGGTTTTCCGTAGCAAGGTTTTTAACGGGGCCCCGGCCTCTTGAACGACTTGTGTTCATATGGCTTTAGGTTTTTTCCATTTATATAAGATCTGAATTTATATAATATATACTTACCAAATATAATTAAAAGGATGTACAGTAATTATTTACAATGTAAATTATAAAACAAAAACCCATTAATATATATGTAGAATGTATGTATATATATATGCGCATATGTATCTCCCCCTTCCCCACTCCTTCTCACCGCCAATCAGTGACGGACCCAGGAATTTTCGGTAGGGGGGTCCGATTAACATTATTTTAAAAAAAATATATGTATTCATTATTTTCATCAAAATTTCAAATTATAAAATTGTCAATACGTCACATTTCATTAAATTAAATTGATCCGATAAGTTGACTTTTGCTATGTTTTGATACAAGTTAATTAATACTCCCTCCGTCCCGTGATAACTTGCACATTTTAACCGATTCACTTTAAAAAACAAATGAATTTAGTGGTGAAGAGTCAAATAAGAAAGCGTATTTTGAGTTATTTGATAAAGAGTTATTTGATAAAGTGCGAGGATGATTTAGTAGAATGTAAAATAGATTTAGTGAAATTTAGGATAAAATGTAGACCCAATATGAGTGACGATTTTAAAATAAAATGATGTTCGAATATATATTAATTTTATGGATTATTTTTATATCAGAAGTATGCAAATAATTATAAAATAGAGTATTAATTTTAATCAGAAGTATGCAAATAATTATAAAATAGAGTATTAATTTTAATATATATGAAATTACCAAAATACCCTTAATAAATTTACAAAATTAGTGGGGGGCCCACGGGCCCCCTGGACATTACTTAGGTCAGTCACTGCCACCAATGTCGCTGTCACTCTGGCCCTTTCCTCATCACCACCATAGCGCCACCCGCCAACCATCACCACAGCTCCACATGCACCATCGCCCTCCACATTCTTCTAAACGTCATCGGCTATGAAATTCAAATTTGGCCACGAAATTCGTCGAGGCTACCACTACAAGAAAATTAACTTTTAGTGACAGAAATCCTGTCATTATAGTTTCTCTAACTAAAAGCCTTTGATGACAGGAATTGACTTTTAGTGACAGGTCCTGTCATTAATTCTCTATTTCCTGTCACTATAGACTTTTAGCTAGAGAAGCAATAATGAGAGGAGTTTGTGACTAAAACCCAGATTTGTTGTAGTGTACCCGGTTTAGCCTCTTCTTAGTGCTAGGAATTAAAGCCCCTTGTCAATTTAAAATTTTGTTGTCTCATCCATCTCCAAATTTGTGAATTTTCATCATGAGGATATATAGTTTTCTTAACTTTGATTTTCGTGTTTGTGCTGGTGTTTGAGAATGTCTGATGGCTTGAGGTGACGCGGGATGTTGTTGGTGGTGAAGGTGTGAGATGGGAAGTCGCCGGAAGGAACACTCACAGGCAAAAATGCAAAAACTAGCTAGGTTGGGCTCACATTTTATAAGCCTAACTAATTCATGGGCCGACCCGACCCAGCCCACGAACATATGCTAGGCCTGATGGGCTGGGCCGGGCGCCCCGATTTGCCAACTCTAGTCGCGGCAGGAGAGCAAGAGAGAGAGAATCGCGAGTGAGGGCCGTGAGAAATTGTGTAGGGTGAAAGTGAAAGAGGTGGTACAAATGATATAGGGTTTATAGACGGGTTTATAAACGGGTTAGAGATCGTATTCACAAAACAGTCTCTAAATGAGCGGACAAAATGGCGGTCAAAATAAAATTTGGGAATTAGAATTCTTAATACAATTAAAGACCGCTAATGCGGTCTCAAAACAAAATTAAAATCAGAAATTTAATTTCGGGTTAGAGACCGTCAATACGGTCTCTAAACGGTCTGAATACATAAAATTATAGACTGAAGTGAAATCTGTCTCAAAATTCGTAATTTTTTCAAAACGATCTCAAATCAGTCTCTATTTGAGACCGTTTTATGACGGTTTCAAAACTTTGCTCTCTAATTTAGGCATTTTTTGTAGTGGCCAGGTTTTGGCTCTGAAGCCAACTGAAAGTGTGTTATCTAGTGTTAAGTAAAAACAAAATAATGCTACACTGAATGTTGTGACAAATAGTGAAACACTGACTCTAACAGACTATAAAAAATTAGAAAACACAGCGGAAGACTAAAACACTAAAAGCAATAAGACACAATGGAAATACTTTTTAACATGGATTTTATTAATAAAATATATGCTAGCCTTACGGCGGAAAAACTTTACTTAACTTGTAAGTACAAATGTTGTGTGAAATGTGTTGGGATATGGTTTATATTAATAAAATAAAGAATTTGATTTTGATTATTTACCAAAACCCTAGAAAAACCCCAAGTATGATGATTTACCAAGTTAGTTTTTCAGGTTAGCATGTTAGGGAACTTTATCTTACTTAGGATAGATTTTTGATAATCTAAGACAAGTAACCTGAAAGATCAAGAGCAGTGAAGACAAAGAAGACTATATAAGCAAGTGACAAGTCCAAATGATAGTTTATAGAAGTTGACACACCAGATGGAAAGTCAAGTTCCATGAAGATGAGTTAAGAAGACATTTTTTGACAAATGACCTGAAGAGAAGTCAAGTGCAATTGTCAAGATAGAGGAAGCCTAAGTCACGTGGAGTGAGGCTCGGGATCAAAAGTACAAGTGCAAAGAAGACAAGTATCCTGAAGTATCACTAAGATGACTTTTCAAGAAGGATACTTACAGCTAAGTTGGACTTGGCTTACTAATAGACAAGGAAGATGAATGACAAAGGAGTAGTGAAATTCACTTGGTACAAGATCGTTATTTAAAAGAGTCAGAATTATTCCAAAGGTCAATGATCAATTGTCACCTGTCACTGCAAATAACAAATTCTGGAATTGGAATGAAGTTTTCAAAATGGACGAGAATGCATGTACTAATTGCGTGCATGCCCCTGGACTATTTAAAAGTTTAAATTTATGGATAAGTTTGCTATCTCCACCAACGGATAGCTTACTTCATCTATAAATAGGCCAAGACTTGAATCTTTTATCAAGTTACATAACGGGGAACACACGCAAGCTGAAGCTCTAGCAAGATTTTATTAAGCATTCAAAAGCCTTCAAACACTCAATCCTTCGAGTGATTAAGGTTTTAAGCATTTCATTGAGTGTTAACCATAGTTTCCATTAGGCAGTTTTACACTATTATTCAAAGTATAGAAAGTGGTATCCTAAGTCTTTACATTTGTTCTTAATTGTAAAGGATATCACACTAAGTTGGTAACCAAGAACAAAACTCTACTCTCACTTTGAGAGATATTTGAGAATATTGTGGAGTTCGTAGTAGTTTGAGAGTATTGCAACGAGAGAATGTTGTAAGAAATCAAGAGAAGAAGAAAAGGATAGTGCACTTTAGCACTGTAAAAATAAGTTAATTCCGAGAGATTAAGGAATTATTCTATTAAATTAGGAGAGTGGACGTAGGAGTAGTTTAGCCTATGAACCACTGTACATCTTGTGTCATTTACTTTTTGTATTTATATACTTGCTTACTTACGTGGTTACTTCTTTAATATTTGCTTGATTATTAGCTTGATCATTCACTTACATAAGCATTCTTTAAAATTTGTAAAGTATTCATCGATCATAGTTGACATAAGAGTTATTTTTTGTGTGAGTAAAATCTAGGTGATTAATTAAGTTGTTTTAAGGAGCATAAAAGGGCCTATCATATTTTCGCATATAGTTTGTTTATTTGTTAAAGACTTGTGAAAACACTCAAAAGGTATTTTCGTAGGACTTGACATTTGGACAACTTACCTGACTCTTTGTATTGTGTGTTTATTGTTTGAAAAAGTTTGAAAAACGTACACACGTGTATTCTCCCCCCTCCCCCTCATACACGTGTCACACCCCTTTCGGGACCATCAAAATGTTACAGCAATAACTTTCACAACTGAAACTACAATCGATCGAGGCAAGCTTGAATCTGAAAACGGCTAAGTTTCTAAAATAACACTGTCCAAATACTAATCCTATCTATGATTACACTCTCAATAGATAAAAGTATAGTTTCGAGTTGCCCTGGAAGTTTGTATACTTCGGCATAATCTAAAAGATGTAGTTACTGGCCATAACTCCTGACAGGGATGAACGCTCGATATTTATAGATGAAGAAACTCATTCTAGAGGCTTCCAAGTGAGGTCCTACTTTTTATGTTCTCAACTTCCATGATCTCTCTAGCTCCTTCTTTAATGTTACAGGTCGATCTACAATGTTCCAGGCTGATCTAGCACGTCCTCCAATGTTCTGGAATCTTCTAGGTTCCAGTCCCTTGTAGAAGCTTCTAGATCGTCACGTGAATGTGATAACGTTTAATGTAATATTTCAGAAAAAAATTAGAAAAAATCAAGGAATGTCAAATTAAGAGATTGTTAATCATGTTAATACATTTAAGTGTTAACAACATCTACATCTGTTAAAAAAATTAAGTACAAAGTATAGTTTATTTCCATTCATATATTTGGGAATATTTGAATATTTTATACTTCCTCCACTTTTGGAAATAATATTCTCTCTCACTACTTTGATGGTATATGAAAATATGATGAAAACTTTAGGATCACTTTTTTTTTTAAATAGTTGAATCTACTAGCTTTGGAAAAAAAAATATTAGGAATATAAACAAATTTAGTCCCATAACTTTCTACTTTTTTTAAATGGTCCCAAAAAAGTTAAATGTACCAATTTAGTCTCATTTTATTGCAATTTGTTCTGTTTTTGTCTAAAAAGTTAAATGTACTAATTTAGTCCCATTTTTTCACAATTTATTTTGTTTTGGTCCCAAAAAAGTTAAATGTAATTGTGAAAAATTGGGACCAAAATAAAACAAATTTACAAAAAAAATAGACTAAATTGGTACATTTAAATTTTTTGGGACCATTAATTTCAGAAAAGGTTGAAAGATATGGGACTAAATATATTTACTTCTATCCCAAAATATTATGAAGCATTCACTTAATATAGTGATTAGAAATACACATTAATTTATCTTCACCTTACTTTATCACTTTATACTCTATATATTTTATCTATTTTATATGTAAAGTATTAATATTTCCTTAAACCTGGTGTACAGACAGGTGAGAACACTGAAATTGGAAGGAATGAGTATAATATATTGTAATGGTAGTCTATAGGTGCATAGTTTTTAAAAGAAAATAAGAAAAAAAATTAAAACACACTTATGAGATATATGGTTTATACATGAAATTAAAAAACACTATTAATATTAGATAATTTATTAACTTATGAGACATATATGCATTAGTCCAATAATATTTTAGAAGGCCATAAAAATCCAAATATTCTCCATCTAACAAAAAAATATGCCTTGGCAATATTAGAATTTTAGTGAATAGACTTGGTCATTTGACCAAAGACTTTGATTCATATATGTACATGTTTGGTACATTTGACCAAACATAAAAGATTAATTAATTAATCATGGAACCAGATATATAAAAATCTTAAGATAGTTTATAAAAGGTCAACCCCTTCACAAAAAGACCAGCTACGTATCTTAAGATAGAATTCCGCGCGTCTTTTTCTTTTGAAATATTAAAATGTCAACCCTTTCATTCAAGTTGCATGAGCCTCTTATTCATTAGAATTAATTCGGTCTCGTATATAGTGGTGCTCTAACCATTTGAGCTATCGATCCCACCTCATCAATTTTCTTCTTTATCTTTAATTATGTATATATGCGCGTCACAACATGGATCATATATTATTAGTATAATAAAAGAAGTGAATGAGGAATTCAAATCTATGGAATTCAACTAATTACATTATGGAGCGAGCACCCAGTATTCCTTGACTTGATATATAAGTTGTGTGAATATTGGGGGACTTGGGAATAAATTAAAAAAACGTGTGGATCGGGCAATGAATTTTGAATTAGGGTTATATTTTCAACACGCAATTTTCCATTATAAATAGCTGCACATCTATTATCTTTATATCATATAAAAAATTTAATTAATCTTCTCTGATCTAAACAAAAAAATTAAACCATGAGGACAGTACTTACATTCTTCATGATCCTTGTTGTCATATTTTCAAGCTCATTTGCAGCTTCTGCTGTTCACGATGATCACGGGAATTTTCTCGAATGCCTTTCCAAAAATTTCAAGAACTACTCCTCCATTTCCAATCTTGTTTACACCCCATCCAACTCGTCTTACTCTTCCGTCCTCCTCTTCCCCATTTGGAATCTCAGATTTACGTCCGACTCCACCCCTAAACCCCAAGTTATTATAACCCCCGAGCACGAATCCCAGATCCCGCCTATCATCCTCTGTGCTAGGGACAGTGGCGTGGAAATTAGAACTCGAAGCGGTGGGCATGACTTCGAGGCGTTATCTTCTATATCAAATAACATATTTGTGATCATTGATTTGATCAAGCTCAGTGAAATAACAGTTGACGCTGTGGCGAAAACTGCATGGGTTGAAGCCGGTGCAACCCTTGGCTCTTTATATTACAGGATCGCTGAGAAAACCCGGACTTTAGCTTTCCCCGGTGGTGCTTGCGCAACCGTCGGCGTTGGGGGACACGTTAGCGGAGGAGGCTACGGCACATTGATGCGAAAATATGGTATGGCTGCTGATAATGTGCTGGATGCAAGAATAGTCGACGTTAAAGGCAGAATTCTCGACAGAAGATCAATGGGCGAGGATCTCTTCTGGGCGATTAGAGGTGGTGGAGCTGCCAGCTTCGGCGTGGTCGTTGCGTGGAAGCTACAACTTGTTGATGTTCCAGAAAGCCTCACTGTTTTCAACGTCCAGAGGACGTCCGAACAAAATCTAACTCGACTCATTCACCGCTGGCAATACGTCGCACCTAGAATGGACAAAGATATAACCCTCTTCATCAATGCAGTGGTCGCGAATTCCAGCCAATCCGGAAGGAACAACGTTACAATTGATGCTAGTTTTTCCGCGGTTTTCCTAGGCGGGGTCGACAGGCTATTAGCAATGATGCAACAAAGTTTCCCCGAGTTGGGGTTGGTGAGGGAAGACTGCACCGAAATGAGCTGGATCCAATCCGCTCTATTTTTCGACGGACACCCCATAGAGACACCCGAGGCTCTACTCAGTCGAACTCAGCCCAATAAATCGTACATGAAAAGAAAAACAGATTACGTTCAAAGGCCCCTTCCTGAGGGAGTGATCGAAGGCCTCACCAGACTATTTTACGAACCAGAAGCCAGGCTGTCGACGCTTACCATTTTCCCCGACGGAGGGAGAATGGCTGAAATATCTCCCTCCGCCCTTCCTTATCCTCATAGAGGTAACTTGTACCATATCTATCCTACGGTCTATTGGCAACGAGACGATGCTCAGAATTCGGAAAGGTTTGTGAATTGGCTTAACAGGGCCTATAGTTACATGACTCCGTACGTGTCTTCCAACCCTAGGGCTGCATACATCAACTACAGAGATCTCGACATTGGAGTCAATAACGATAAGGGGGAGACAAGTGTTGCACAAGCAAGCATTTGGGGTATCAGATACTTCAAAAACAATTTTGATCGCCTTGTTCGCGTTAAAACCAAAGTTGATCCGCGCAATTTCTTCAGGCACCAACAGAGCATTCCACCGCTGCGTTAATATATATATATATATATTCACATCCAAAGGTCCGGATCACTACTAACAAATAAACTCCGTACATTCAGAAATTTACATTCCATTTTTATATTTTAATTTACGAATAAGACGTTGTAATAAATGTTTGGCGCATTTCGTTTTAAATTAATACAAGATTCTACTCCTGGTACTCGTTTTATAATATTTTCTCCATTTCAAACAGAAAAAAAATACAAGATTCTACTCTTCTTTTGATATTTTTGCTGCTAATAAATTGATGCTGCATTTAACCCCATTCATGCACTTTCCTGCATACATGAGAAATTGATATTAACTCTTTCAATACCAGTACCATCATGCATTCATTGCATATTGTGATTCTGTTTAAATTAAGTTGACATAATTAAATTACACTAGTGTGTTTTGCATTAATGAAAAGTGGTTACATAATTAAATAATCTAATTTACTAGCTACTAATAATTAACAACCATTTTCTTTTGATATTTTTGCTGCTAATAAATTGATGCTTCAATACCAGTACCATCATGCATTCATTGCATATTGTGATTCTGTTTAAATTAAGTTGACATAATTAAATAATAATTAACAACCATTTTCTTGAAATTTCAATATCACGTACGTATACTTTAATTTGATTAGCTTGTACTGAGATAGAAAATAGGATGAGATCGATGTCTATGTCGAAATATAAATTTTGATTAAATCTAATTTAACTAGGTTAGGTATATTAATTAAGTCATTTTACAACACCCTTTAATGGGCGTAATAATTCCCAGGACCTAAGGCATAGGTAGTGGTGCTCTAACCACTTGAGCTATCCCACTTTGTCATGCTTATCGTTGATAAAATCGAATTCAAAATAATGTTGTACAGTGTTTGTGCCTATAAAAGAAGCTAATTATCTAATTATATATCCACTACACATGCAACAAACATTCTTTGAAACATAAATAATTAAGTTTATAATGGACCGGATTTGAAAACATAAATAATATAAAAATAAAAATTCTAAAAAATTGAAAATCCTAAAAATTACAAATTTAAATTTCTACAAATCGGAAAATGTGTAATTTAATAATTAAGAAATTAAAAAAAATCATTAAAATTTCTAAAAATATTTTAAAAAATTCATTAAAAATCTAAAAATATTACTATTAATTTTGCTCGAGCTCCTAAAATTTTTGGGTCCCACATGGTTTCCCGACCCGTTGCCAAGGATGAGTGGAAGTTCCATGCCTTGATCGACCGTGGAACCGTCTCAAAATCATTTTAATGAGATATTTAGAATTTTTAAATTGTTCAATTTTTATTTTAAACATTTTTTAATTTTTTATTTATAGATTTTTTTTTAATGAGATTTTTAGAAAATAATTATTTTTAATTTACACATTTATATTTAGAATTATAATTTCGGTAAAAATGATGTGAATTGGACAACCTAATATGTAAATTGCAAAAGTGAAAATTTATAGGATATAAACTGGATTAGGCGACAAAATTCTCTCAGTATGGGGTGACCATTTTCTTCAGTAGAATTCAATGAGGTGATGTTGATGCAAGAAAAAAATTGTGTGTTTAATTTTATAAATAATGATAGCGTAGCTGGGATGATTTAATGTATTTATTAGGAATTAATATAGATTAATTGATTCCATACTTCTCTTTATAAGTTTAGACTTTTAGACGAAATGAAATTATTTCATGGTATCAAAGTTTTTGGCTCATGCCTACACGTCATGAGTGGAGGTGATAATCTGGCCCTAGGAGTGAGGAAATATACCAAAATTTCGGTATACCGAGTTTTTCATAATGAAAAAATATCAAAAATTTTGATACAATAATGGTATGGAAAATAGCCATACTGCGATATTTCGGTATACCGAATTTTTTTTTTTTATTCGGTATGAAACGGTATACTGAAATATTGAAACCTTAATAAAATAATAATCTTATAATATAGTTTATGAGTATTATTTTTTAAATTAAAATATTTAAAACTTAAATAAAATAGACCTTAAATAATTAATGTCAGTATAAAACAATGCTTTCAATACTTTCGGTATGAATCTGTATTCCTGTATTTCGTTATGAAATGGTGGTTCAATATTTTCGATATGAATCGGTGTACGGTATTTCGGTATGGTATGGTATACTGTATCAAAAATTCGGTATACCGAAATTGTTGAGATATTCATCCTACCCCTAATTAGATTAAATAATATGTACTTAGTTTTGATGGCCAAATCCAGATCTATAATCAAGTGTTAGATTATAATTTGTAATCTAATGATAGGTTACCTAATTAAGTTGTTTTATAAAGTTTAGTAGATAAGTATAAGAAGTCTTAGTAATGTGGGATCAGTTATATTGTATGCATATCAGCTGATACCACATCTGGTTAAACACGCATTTGCTCAAGCTAGATTTAAAGAGTAGAAGACTAAAGATTAAAAGACCTTAAAGTTCATTAGTGAAATCTTACTGAAAGGTCCTTGTATACCTTGTCAGCTGATCAGTACAGTGGCTTCTTCTTAGTTTGATCTCCTTCAACTCTATGAGTTCTTGAATGCTTCGAATATCTTGAGTAGCAGTATATCTTCGATCGACTAGTAATTCTCTTTGAATGCTTCGAATATCTTGAGTAGCAGTAGTCTTTTCAAGTAGAAGATCACACGGTATTTATAAGCTTTAGTATGACAGTTAGTAGTTTGTGAAACTAACTCTCAACTAACTCATAACCGTTTCTTATTGTAACTTCCTTTTTGTAACCAACTTAAAACTTATCTTTCCAAGTCAGCATATCTTCAACTATATCTTCAGTTACGCTTCAAATAAGTTATCCAAACTTATTCTTCAATTCTACTAACTCAGCACAGTAAACTACTCTTCTTAGTTTTACTGTTCTTAGTCAGTCAGCACAGTTCTTCCATAACTGTTCTGCTTCCTTCAAAAATATTTCTCTTGTATCTCTGAGCTTCATCTTACTCCTTTTGATAGTCTTCTTACCCTGGAGTAGTCTTCTGATCTTCCTTCTTAGTCTTCTTTAGTCTTCTGTCTTTGATCTAATCTACTACTCTGAACTTTTACAATGCTGAATACAATAGAATACAAACTTACAAATATATAAAACCTATATATACATCAACTTAACTATATACAGATGAGTACATCTAAGTCCTATACTATAAGCTGTCTATACAATACATTTTCAGCTTAGTTCCTTAACAGTTCATATATCAGATCAGTAATACACTAAGATCAGTAAACTTAGTTTTCATAACTCATTAAGATCAGTAAATATATTTCATATAACTCAGTTAGAATGACATAGAATCACATATATCATTAACTTCAAGTTGCTTTTGGCCATCAAAACATATAATCATCAATTAGAACATTGTTTATAGGATTCATATCCCAACAGTTATTTACTTCAAGTCATTTCATTTAAGTAACACAATCATACACAACACACAAACTGATCTTCAAAGATATACATCACAAGTTGTGCAAACCAGTTTTGGGACAAGTCCCCTGAAAAGTTGTATTAAGTGTTAAGAAGATTTCAGAATTAAAAGTAGTTTAAATATAAAGGGCCAACCATAATTCCGCACATATAACTTAACTAGATAGTTATTCAACTAAGTACTTCATAGTGCTTAGTAGTTTGATTATCTTAAGTAAGTTATACATACTCAGTAGAGTTGTCCAGGACAATCTTGCTGAAGGTCTGATTTGTTTAAAAAGAAAAAGATTTGCATATACAAGTGTATTCCCCCCCCCCCCCCCCCCCATAAACTTGTACCATACTCCTTTCAGGACCAACAAGTGGTATCAGAGCAGGGGTTCAAAGACCACTGCTTCTGAAAATCCATTTTGATTTTCAAAATCAAATTTTAGTGTGGTCACTGAACTGATCTTTCTGAAATCTTAACATCTTGTTATCCAACCCCTCTTATCTGAGATATGGCAGAGAACAACAACAATGTTGTTGTTCCCCATAATGATGTGGAGAACATCAACAATATGGCTCCAGATCGAGTCAACCACATATCTCATCATTAGCTGCCTATGTTCTCAATTGAGAACTATGACTTCTGAAAAATTAGGATGAGAGCTCATCTTGCTTGTCTCCATAATGAAATGCTGAGAGTTATCACAAGGGGACCATTCACATTCACTCAAGCAAACCCCAGGGTCACTGAAGCTCAAAGAGCTGACCCAAGGCAGGAGCTCCCCAAAGATGAAGATGATCTCACCACTGAAGAGAGAAGGAGACATAACCTCAACTATCTTGCAATGAACACTCTCTATCAAACAATTCCAGATGCAGTAATGGGGAGAGTCTACCACTGCACAACAACCAAAGAAATTTGGGATACTCTTGCTGAAATGTGTGAGGGTACGGACAAAATCAAGGAGAATAAACTCCAAGTTGCTGTGCAGAAGTTTGAACAATTCACAATGGAGTCTGAAGAGTCCATTGACAAGTTTGTTGGTAGATTCACTGACATAATGAATGAGATCAACTCATTGGGCAATGTGTACTCCAAGAGAGAAATTGTACTCAAGATTCTAAGGAGTCTCACTCAAAAGTGGGATGTATACTCTGTGATGATGCAGAACACTAAGGATCTCTCTACCATGCCCATGCAACAAGTCTTCTCTGAACTCAAAGTTTATGAGTTTGATCTCAACAAAAGAAAACCTACTGAAGAACCTTCCTTACCAACCAAAGGAGAATAACTGGAATAACTATACAGATGCAACAATTCTTCATACAGCCACACTAATTATGAAACTGTAAATATCTTCAGCATCATCTTCTGTTTCTGATAGTCAGTGTTGTTGTGGCAAGATAAAATCTTCTGTACTACTTGAAGATAAGGATAACACAATTCATTCCAAAGATGATGGAGAAAAAGAAATTTACTTTTTTCTTTCCTCCTCCGTTCCTGATAGAATTTTTCAAAAACGATTTGAAATACAGAAAATCAATGATTATTAATTCTTCAATTCAATTGTATTCTTCTTTGGTATTTTGAAGCTCTCTTTAATCTTTCATTCCTTTTACATTCTCTATTAATTTTTTTCTATTTAATTTACATTAAATTTTCTAATCAAATCTTGCCAACCATGTCCATATATCAAGTAATATTCTAGATGAAATATATAAATTGAATGATTATGAGATTTATATTCTTAAATTATTATTTTTTCTTTCTACTATCTTTTTTTTTTTCTCGATTCTTTTACAGATTTTTTTTTAAGTTTTCTTCAATATTCTTTTACTTTTTTTAAAATTTCCATAAATATTTCTCCCTATTTTCAACTTTTTTTTCTCGGTTCTTTTTTCTTTTTACAATTTTCTTCCTCTATGTTATTCTTCTCAAAACTTTGCAATTAGTTTAGTTTACTTTTTAATTGTTTTTCTTTAACGCATCTACTGTTTTCCACATTCCTTGATTACATCTTCTCACTTGCTAGATGAGTTCTTTTTTAAGAAAATTTTAAGGTAATTTTATGTTTCTGTATTCTCTAATTTTCAGGATGTTGAATAAGAGTTCAAGGAAGATGCGAAGAAAATGAGAACAAGAGTTCAAGGCAATTGCATTCGAAATTCTAACTGATTTGGATAAGGTGATGTTACATTTTTCAATGTTTTAGTTGATTGTGAAACATAACATGTCAAATACTTTAAGTCGGCTATTTTATCTTTTTTTCCTCTATTTACCTATACAAATAAATAAATTTTTCTTTCGTCTCCTAACCATATAGGAAGGGTTAAAGGGCACTTTACCGATCCAGTTTCAACATTTGGTTCATCAAAAAATTATTTTCAGATTCCACATCTCTCAACAACACTTGGAGAATAACGGGAATAACTATACAGATGCAACAATTCTTCATCAAGGTACAACCACACTAATTATGAAACTGTACATATCTTTCAGATTGTGCATCATCTTCTATTTCTGATAGTCAGTGTTGTTGTGGCAAGATAAAATCTTTTGTACTATGAGGATAACACCATTCATTCCGGAGAAAAGTTAATTGAAAAAAGAAGTCATGTTAAATATATGTTTCTGTATTTTTTAAATGTTTTGTTTGGAAATGTATTTTTAAGATTTGGAGCTATATTATTATGGATATTGATAGATCTGATTTATATATATTTATAGTTCAATTATAATTATAAATGAGGGTTGTTTATGTTTATGTTCTCTTGACAATGTTCTATATGGTTCTTTGGTTCTTTAATGTTGATAATTTTTTGTTAAGTAAATTTTAAAATATATTTTTTATTCATTTTGTTTGCATGATTTAATATTTAAAAAAATATTCTGATGATTTCATTGTATTCTTTTCCCATAGAGTTATTCTACTTCCATAGAGAATTTTGCATTTTGAAATTTAATCTATATCCTTATATACTCTGAACATGTAACATTGTCATATGCAAATGATATTCATATCCACATTTATTTACAGTTACTTGCAATTCAAAATAGCTAGAAATTATAAGATTCTTAAATGACAGAGGACTCATGAATACGGGTAAAATAACAAACACCAATCCATCTATATCCATTCATTAAGTATTTCAAAAACATTAACAAGGACTCGATAAAAAAAATAGTACGTAGACTACCAATGTTGTTTACGATGTTAATTTATAATGTATATTACTTCTTCTACTTATTCACTGCAAATTTTAATATATTACATTATTTCATAATTAAGTACTTGCATTTTGAATTACTTATGCACTCATTTTAATTAGACCAGAATTTAATCTATGTCATTACATACTATATACTATGAAAATTATTTTAAATAAACAAACAAATGTTCTCTATTTTATTCTACAAACTTCTAGGACTACAAATTTCATCTCTAATGTTCATAATTGTTCTATAAACAAAAAATAATTTTGTATACTCAATAATATATCTAAGGTAATTCTCTTAATTTCAATTTCATTGTTTTATCTCCTTCAAGTGACGTTAATTTTCTATGTCCTGCTCCAAATTTTTTATGTTTACTTTTTATAATTTTATAATCATTTTAAAATACAAGCTACTATACCTGCATACTCATGCACAAGTACGAAAACATTATTAAACAATGCCAATGCTTTCATATTATCTATAAAACATCCCAACAAACTAACATATTACAACCATACACAAATGACAACACATTCTCTTATTAAATATGAACTTATGCAAGAGTGTATTTTCAATTGTTGAAGATGACATTAATTATCAAATACATTAATTATCATCAAATATATTTTAAAATAATTAATTGTATAAAATCTTATTAAATAATAATATAATTTTTTTTCAATCTCGCGCGAAATTTGTGTGGTTTAATTAATAAATGGAAGAGGGAAGTGCATCGATCTAACATTCTTGGAGGGGCATATAATCCACGCCTAAAAATAAACTAAAAATAAAAATGGATCACTAAATTCCCGGAAAAATTGCATTTTTTTAGTCTTGTAAGAATATTTTCAAATCACTTTTAGTCCTTAAATTCGGAAACAGTCCTTTTTATTGCATATTTGGTCGTATATGTTTGTTTTTGAATGGAAATAGTTAGTTCTTGGATGAAACCTTTAGTTGACCAAATATATTCAAAAAACATATTTATATATTCTTTTTTTTTTACGTTATTATTTATATATTCTTAATAACTTCTAAAATTATAGTTTAAAAAAAACTTATAAAATTAATAAAAATAAAAAATATTTTTTAAGCCAATAATAAAATATATAATCTGAAAATTTAAAAAAAAAAACTTATTTAAAACTCGAATATATGGAGTATATTTTTTTCGTACCCAAGTAACGAAATATAATTAAAAAATGCAGAAAAATAATTGAATTTAAATTCTAAAATAAAAAAAAATTGAATAAAAAAATTATATTAAAACTGAAATATGTATAAAAATATAAATTTAAAAATAAATTCTGAAAAATAATTTGAAGATACAAAAAAAAAAATATTTGAATATATTTTGACGATACAAAAAATTATTTGAATATACAAGATGTAAGTTGAACATATATTTTTTTTTTCGAAAACAATTTGAATATATTTTGAAGATACAAAAATGTAATGTGAATATATATTGAAAATAAAAAATATTATTTATATAATCTGAATATTTAATAATTACCAATTAGAATTCAAAATTATTAATTACAAATGATTTCAAATGTAATTTAAAAAAATTGAATAAAAATATTTATTGAAACAAAAATTTATATAAATCTGTATTTGAATATAATTTGAAGATACAAAATATAATTTTATAAGTCTGAATATTTAATATATACTTACCAAATATAATTAAAAGAAAATTTTATAAGTCTGAATATTTAATATATACTCCCTCCGTCCCACAAGTGTTTGCACCACAAATTGGGCACACTTTTTAAGAAAAAAGTGTAATGAGTGGAGTGTTGAGGGGTAATTTTGTAAAGTTATATGGATAAAGTAAAAAGGTGATTGGAAAGAGAGTAAAAGTAATGGCATTTTGTGTAAATACGTGAATATTGTGAGGGTGAGGTTTATGAGAATGTTTCCTTTTATGGGTGTGCAAACAATTGTGGGACGGACAAATAAGGCAAGTGTGCAAACAGTTGTGGGACGGAGGGAGTACTTACCAAAAGTCCACAAGTTACATCTCTGTGGAGGCTATCTCTAATTACAATGATATGGCAAATATGGCACTCAAGAAACGCAGCCGTATTCGAGGGGGCGAGGCTTCCGCCAGAGTCCATCCGAGTTTCAACCTGGGCATTGGTGGGAGAAGCAAGTAATTCTAGCATGGGACACATGCACAATACAGTTCACGACCTCGGGATCATCAAGGCATTTCGGCACACTGGAACACCGAGAAGAGCGCCAAATATAATAGTGGTTAGATGGGCACCGCCGGCACAAGGAGTGATAAAAATCAACGTTGACGGGGCAGCAACGGGGGCACCGGGCCTGATCAAAGGGGCAGCAGTATACAGAGATCACCTGGGCTCCTTCTTGGGAGGATTTGTTATGAAACATGGCAGAGGTTTTGCTTTCGAGGCCGAGGCACTTACAGCGCTATATGCAATACAGCAGGCTCTAAACCGAGGATGGACGGATTTGTGGCTAGAATCGGACTCAACTTTCGTTGTACAGCTACTAACAGACGCGGCACCGCAGCTGCCATGGCGTTTGCGGGCAATGTGGCAGCAAATCAAGGCTGCAACAGAAGATGCCACGTTAAATATCACTCACATTTATCGCGAAGGAAACGCGGTTGCGGACGCAATGACAACCATCGAGACCGATAGCTTCACATGGTTAGAAGAGTCGCCAGATTTAATACGGACTCATTTGTTCAGAGACATCCACTTTGATCACTTTCGTTTCACTCATTAATTAGAGGGGTCTACCTTTTCCTTGACTATGGCTTTATCCCTAAGGATGGTTTTCCGTAGCAAGGTTTTTAAAGGGGCCCCGGCCTCTTGAACGACTTGTGTTCATATGGCTTTAGGTTTTTTCCATTTATATAAGATCTGAATTTATATAATATATACTTACCAAATATAATTAAAAGGATGTACAGTAATTATTTACAATGTAAATTATAAAACAAAAACCCATTAATATATATGTAGAATGTATGTATATATATATGCGCATATGTATCTCCCCCTTCCCCACTCCTTCTCACCGCCAATCAGTGACGGACCCAGGAATTTTCGGTAGGGGGGTCCGATTAACATTATTTTAAAAAAAATATATGTATTCATTATTTTCATCAAAATTTCAAATTATAAAATTGTCAATACGTCACATTTCATTAAATTAAATTGATCCGATAAGTTGACTTTTGCTATGTTTTGATACAAGTTAATTAATACTCCCTCCGTCCCGTGATAACTTGCACATTTTAACCGATTCACTTTAAAAAACAAATGAATTTAGTGGTGAAGAGTCAAATAAGAAAGCGTATTTTGAGTTATTTGATAAAGAGTTATTTGATAAAGTGCGAGGATGATTTAGTAGAATGTAAAATAGATTTAGTGAAATTTAGGATAAAATGTAGACCCAATATGAGTGACGATTTTAAAATAAAATGATGTTCGAATATATATTAATTTTATGGATTATTTTTATATCAGAAGTATGCAAATAATTATAAAATAGAGTATTAATTTTAATCAGAAGTATGCAAATAATTATAAAATAGAGTATTAATTTTAATATATATGAAATTACCAAAATACCCTTAATAAATTTACAAAATTAGTGGGGGGCCCACGGGCCCCCTGGACATTACTTAGGTCCGTCACTGCCACCAATGTCGCTGTCACTCTGGCCCTTTCCTCATCACCACCATAGCGCCACCCGCCAACCATCACCACAGCTCCACATGCACCATCGCCCTCCACATTCTTCTAAACGTCATCGGCTATGAAATTCAAATTTGGCCACGAAATTCGTCGAGGCTACCACTACAAGAAAATTAACTTTTAGTGACAGAAATCCTGTCATTATAGTTTCTCTAACTAAAAGCCTTTGATGACAGGAATTGACTTTTAGTGACAGGTCCTGTCATTAATTCTCTATTTCCTGTCACTATAGACTTTTAGCTAGAGAAGCAATAATGAGAGGAGTTTGTGACTAAAACCCAGATTTGTTGTAGTGTACCCGGTTTAGCCTCTTCTTAGTGCTAGGAATTAAAGCCCCTTGTCAATTTAAAATTTTGTTGTCTCATCCATCTCCAAATTTGTGAATTTTCATCATGAGGATATATAGTTTTCTTAACTTTGATTTTCGTGTTTGTGCTGGTGTTTGAGAATGTCTGATGGCTTGAGGTGACGCGGGATGTTGTTGGTGGTGAAGGTGTGAGATGGGAAGTCGCCGGAAGGAACACTCACAGGCAAAAATGCAAAAACTAGCTAGGTTGGGCTCACATTTTATAAGCCTAACTAATTCATGGGCCGACCCGACCCAGCCCACGAACATATGCTAGGCCTGATGGGCTGGGCCGGGCGCCCCGATTTGCCAACTCTAGTCGCGGCAGGAGAGCAAGAGAGAGAGAATCGCGAGTGAGGGCCGTGAGAAATTGTGTAGGGTGAAAGTGAAAGAGGTGGTACAAATGATATAGGGTTTATAGACGGGTTTATAAACGGGTTAGAGATCGTATTCACAAAACAGTCTCTAAATGAGCGGGCAAAATGGCGGTCAAAATAAAATTTGGGAATTAGAATTCTTAATACAATTAAAGACCGCTAATGCGGTCTCAAAACAAAATTAAAATCAGAAATTTAATTTCGGGTTAGAGACCGTCAATACGGTCTCTAAACGGTCTGAATACATAAAATTATAGACTGAAGTGAAATCTGTCTCAAAATTCGTAATTTTTTCAAAACGATCTCAAATCAGTCTCTATTTGAGACCGTTTTATGACGGTTTCAAAACTTTGCTCTCTAATTTAGGCATTTTTTGTAGTGGCCAGGTTTTGGCTCTGAAGCCAACTGAAAGTGTGTTATCTAGTGTTAAGTAAAAACAAAATAATGCTACACTGAATGTTGTGACAAATAGTGAAACACTGACTCTAACAGACTATAAAAAATTAGAAAACACAGCGGAAGACTAAAACACTAAAAGCAATAAGACACAATGGAAATACTTTTTAACATGGATTTTATTAATAAAATATATGCTAGCCTTACGGCGGAAAAACTTTACTTAACTTGTAAGTACAAATGTTGTGTGAAATGTGTTGGGATATGGTTTATATTAATAAAATAAAGAATTTGATTTTGATTATTTACCAAAACCCTAGAAAAACCCCAAGTATGATGATTTACCAAGTTAGTTTTTCAGGTTAGCATGTTAGGGAACTTTATCTTACTTAGGATAGATTTTTGATAATCTAAGACAAGTAACCTGAAAGATCAAGAGCAGTGAAGACAAAGAAGACTATATAAGCAAGTGACAAGTCCAAATGATAGTTTATAGAAGTTGACACACCAGATGGAAAGTCAAGTTCCATGAAGATGAGTTAAGAAGACATTTTTTGACAAATGACCTGAAGAGAAGTCAAGTGCAATTGTCAAGATAGAGGAAGCCTAAGTCACGTGGAGTGAGGCTCGGGATCAAAAGTACAAGTGCAAAGAAGACAAGTATCCTGAAGTATCACTAAGATGACTTTTCAAGAAGGATACTTACAGCTAAGTTGGACTTGGCTTACTAATAGACAAGGAAGATGAATGACAAAGGAGTAGTGAAATTCACTTGGTACAAGATCGTTATTTAAAAGAGTCAGAATTATTCCAAAGGTCAATGATCAATTGTCACCTGTCACTGCAAATAACAAATTCTGGAATTGGAATGAAGTTTTCAAAATGGACGAGAATGCATGTACTAATTGCGTGCATGCCCCTGGACTATTTAAAAGTTTAAATTTATGGATAAGTTTGCTATCTCCACCAACGGATAGCTTACTTCATCTATAAATAGGCCAAGACTTGAATCTTTTATCAAGTTACATAACGGGGAACACACGCAAGCTGAAGCTCTAGCAAGATTTTATTAAGCATTCAAAAGCCTTCAAACACTCAATCCTTCGAGTGATTAAGGTTTTAAGCATTTCATTGAGTGTTAACCATAGTTTCCATTAGGCAGTTTTACACTATTATTCAAAGTATAGAAAGTGGTATCCTAAGTCTTTACATTTGTTCTTAATTGTAAAGGATATCACACTAAGTTGGTAACCAAGAACAAAACTCTACTCTCACTTTGAGAGATATTTGAGAATATTGTGGAGTTCGTAGTAGTTTGAGAGTATTGCAACGAGAGAATGTTGTAAGAAATCAAGAGAAGAAGAAAAGGATAGTGCACTTTAGCACTGTAAAAATAAGTTAATTCCGAGAGATTAAGGAATTATTCTATTAAATTAGGAGAGTGGACGTAGGAGTAGTTTAGCCTATGAACCACTGTACATCTTGTGTCATTTACTTTTTGTATTTATATACTTGCTTACTTACGTGGTTACTTCTTTAATATTTGCTTGATTATTAGCTTGATCATTCACTTACATAAGCATTCTTTAAAATTTGTAAAGTATTCATCGATCATAGTTGACATAAGAGTTATTTTTTGTGTGAGTAAAATCTAGGTGATTAATTAAGTTGTTTTAAGGAGCATAAAAGGGCCTATCATATTTTCGCATATAGTTTGTTTATTTGTTAAAGACTTGTGAAAACACTCAAAAGGTATTTTCGTAGGACTTGACATTTGGACAACTTACCTGACTCTTTGTATTGTGTGTTTATTGTTTGAAAAAGTTTGAAAAACGTACACACGTGTATTCTCCCCCCTCCCCCTCATACACGTGTCACACCCCTTTCGGGACCATCAAAATGTTACAACAATAACTTTCACAACTGAAACTACAATCGATCGAGGCAAGCTTGAATCTGAAAACGGCTAAGTTTCTAAAATAACACTGTCCAAATACTAATCCTATCTATGATTACACTCTCAATAGATAAAAGTATAGTTTCGAGTTGCCCTGGAAGTTTGTATACTTCGGCATAATCTAAAAGATGTAGTTACTGGCCATAACTCCTGACAGGGATGAACGCTCGATATTTATAGATGAAGAAACTCATTCTAGAGGCTTCCAAGTGAGGTCCTACTTTTTATGTTCTCAACTTCCATGATCTCTCTAGCTCCTTCTTTAATGTTACAGGTCGATCTACAATGTTCCAGGCTGATCTAGCACGTCCTCCAATGTTCTGGAATCTTCTAGGTTCCAGTCCCTTGTAGAAGCTTCTAGATCGTCACGTGAATGTGATAACGTTTAATGTAATATTTCAGAAAAAAATTAGAAAAAATCAAGGAATGTCAAATTAAGAGATTGTTAATCATGTTAATACATTTAAGTGTTAACAACATCTACATCTGTTAAAAAAATTAAGTACAAAGTATAGTTTATTTCCATTCATATATTTGGGAATATTTGAATATTTTATACTTCCTCCACTTTTGGAAATAATATTCTCTCTCACTACTTTGATGGTATATGAAAATATGATGAAAACTTTAGGATCACTTTTTTTTTTAAATAGTTGAATCTACTAGCTTTGGAAAAAAAAATATTAGGAATATAAACAAATTTAGTCCCATAACTTTCTACTTTTTTTAAATGGTCCCAAAAAAGTTAAATGTACCAATTTAGTCTCATTTTATTGCAATTTGTTCTGTTTTTGTCCAAAAAGTTAAATGTACTAATTTAGTCCCATTTTTTCACAATTTATTTTGTTTTGGTCCCAAAAAAGTTAAATGTAATTGTGAAAAATTGGGACCAAAATAAAACAAATTTACAAAAAAAATAGACTAAATTGGTACATTTAAATTTTTTGGGACCATTAATTTCAGAAAAGGTTGAAAGATATGGGACTAAATATATTTACTTCTATCCCAAAATATTATGAAGCATTCACTTAATATAGTGATTAGAAATACACATTAATTTATCTTCACCTTACTTTATCACTTTATACTCTATATATTTTATCTATTTTATATGTAAAGTATTAATATTTCCTTAAACCTGGTGTACAGACAGGTGAGAACACTGAAATTGGAAGGAATGAGTATAATATATTGTAATGGTAGTCTATAGGTGCATAGTTTTTAAAAGAAAATAAGAAAAAAAATTAAAACACACTTATGAGATATATGGTTTATACATGAAATTAAAAAACACTATTAATATTAGATAATTTATTAACTTATGAGACATATATGCATTAGTCCAATAATATTTTAGAAGGCCATAAAAATCCAAATATTCTCCATCTAACAAAAAAATATGCCTTGGCAATATTAGAATTTTAGTGAATAGACTTGGTCATTTGACCAAAGACTTTGATTCATATATGTACATGTTTGGTACATTTGACCAAACATAAAAGATTAATTAATTAATCATGGAACCAGATATATAAAAATCTTAAGATAGTTTATAAAAGGTCAACCCCTTCACAAAAAGACCAGCTACGTATCTTAAGATAGAATTCCGCGCGTCTTTTTCTTTTGAAATATTAAAATGTCAACCCTTTCATTCAAGTTGCATGAGCCTCTTATTCATTAGAATTAATTCGGTCTCGTATATAGTGGTGCTCTAACCATTTGAGCTATCGATCCCACCTCATCAATTTTCTTCTTTATCTTTAATTATGTATATATGCGCGTCACAACATGGATCATATATTATTAGTATAATAAAAGAAGTGAATGAGGAATTCAAATCTATGGAATTCAACTAATTACATTATGGAGCGAGCACCCAGTATTCCTTGACTTGATATATAAGTTGTGTGAATATTGGGGGACTTGGGAATAAATTAAAAAAACGTGTGGATCGGGCAATGAATTTTGAATTAGGGTTATATTTTCAACACGCAATTTTCCATTATAAATAGCTGCACATCTATTATCTTTATATCATATAAAAAATTTAATTAATCTTCTCTGATCTAAACAAAAAAATTAAACCATGAGGACAGTACTTACATTCTTCATGATCCTTGTTGTCATATTTTCAAGCTCATTTGCAGCTTCTGCTGTTCACGATGATCACGGGAATTTTCTCGAATGCCTTTCCAAAAATTTCAAGAACTACTCCTCCATTTCCAATCTTGTTTACACCCCATCCAACTCGTCTTACTCTTCCGTCCTCCTCTTCCCCATTTGGAATCTCAGATTTACGTCCGACTCCACCCCTAAACCCCAAGTTATTATAACCCCCGAGCACGAATCCCAGATCCCGCCTATCATCCTCTGTGCTAGGGACAGTGGCGTGGAAATTAGAACTCGAAGCGGTGGGCATGACTTCGAGGCGTTATCTTCTATATCAAATAACATATTTGTGATCATTGATTTGATCAAGCTCAGTGAAATAACAGTTGACGCTGTGGCGAAAACTGCATGGGTTGAAGCCGGTGCAACCCTTGGCTCTTTATATTACAGGATCGCTGAGAAAACCCGGACTTTAGCTTTCCCCGGTGGTGCTTGCGCAACCGTCGGCGTTGGGGGACACGTTAGCGGAGGAGGCTACGGCACATTGATGCGAAAATATGGTATGGCTGCTGATAATGTGCTGGATGCAAGAATAGTCGACGTTAAAGGCAGAATTCTCGACAGAAGATCAATGGGCGAGGATCTCTTCTGGGCGATTAGAGGTGGTGGAGCTGCCAGCTTCGGCGTGGTCGTTGCGTGGAAGCTACAACTTGTTGATGTTCCAGAAAGCCTCACTGTTTTCAACGTCCAGAGGACGTCCGAACAAAATCTAACTCGACTCATTCACCGCTGGCAATACGTCGCACCTAGAATGGACAAAGATATAACCCTCTTCATCAATGCAGTGGTCGCGAATTCCAGCCAATCCGGAAGGAACAACGTTACAATTGATGCTAGTTTTTCCGCGGTTTTCCTAGGCGGGGTCGACAGGCTATTAGCAATGATGCAACAAAGTTTCCCCGAGTTGGGGTTGGTGAGGGAAGACTGCACCGAAATGAGCTGGATCCAATCCGCTCTATTTTTCGACGGACACCCCATAGAGACACCCGAGGCTCTACTCAGTCGAACTCAGCCCAATAAATCGTACATGAAAAGAAAAACAGATTACGTTCAAAGGCCCCTTCCTGAGGGAGTGATCGAAGGCCTCACCAGACTATTTTACGAACCAGAAGCCAGGCTGTCGACGCTTACCATTTTCCCCGACGGAGGGAGAATGGCTGAAATATCTCCCTCCGCCCTTCCTTATCCTCATAGAGGTAACTTGTACCATATCTATCCTACGGTCTATTGGCAACGAGACGATGCTCAGAATTCGGAAAGGTTTGTGAATTGGCTTAACAGGGCCTATAGTTACATGACTCCGTACGTGTCTTCCAACCCTAGGGCTGCATACATCAACTACAGAGATCTCGACATTGGAGTCAATAACGATAAGGGGGAGACAAGTGTTGCACAAGCAAGCATTTGGGGTATCAGATACTTCAAAAACAATTTTGATCGCCTTGTTCGCGTTAAAACCAAAGTTGATCCGCGCAATTTCTTCAGGCACCAACAGAGCATTCCACCGCTGCGTTAATATATATATATATATTCACATCCAAAGGTCCGGATCACTACTAACAAATAAACTCCGTACATTCAGAAATTTACATTCCATTTTTATATTTTAATTTACGAATAAGACGTTGTAATAAATGTTTGGCGCATTTCGTTTTAAATTAATACAAGATTCTACTCCTGGTACTCGTTTTATAATATTTTCTCCATTTCAAACAGAAAAAAAATACAAGATTCTACTCTTCTTTTGATATTTTTGCTGCTAATAAATTGATGCTGCATTTAACCCCATTCATGCACTTTCCTGCATACATGAGAAATTGATATTAACTCTTTCAATACCAGTACCATCATGCATTCATTGCATATTGTGATTCTGTTTAAATTAAGTTGACATAATTAAATTACACTAGTGTGTTTTGCGCATTAATGAAAAGTGGTTACATAATTAAATAATCTAATTTACTAGCTACTAATAATTAACAACCATTTTCTTGAAATTTCAATATCACGTACGTATACTTTAATTTGATTAGCTTGTACTGAGATAGAAAATAGGATGAGATCGATGTCTATGTCGAAATATAAATTTTGATTAAATCTAATTTAACTAGGTTAGGTATATTAATTAAGTCATTTTACAACACCCTTTAATGGGCGTAATAATTCATGCTTATCGTTGATTTTTTTATTAAAGTTAAATATTCATCCCTTTTTTTCCCTCCCCATGACTCGAACCCAGGACCTAAGGCATAGGTAGTGGTGCTCTAACCACTTGAGCTATCCCACTTTGTCATGCTTATCGTTGATAAAATCGAATTCAAAATAATGTTGTACAGTGTTTGTGCCTATAAAAGAAGCTAATTATCTAATTATATATCCACTACACATGCAACAAACATTCTTTGAAACATAAATAATTAAGTTTATAATGGACCGGATTTGAAAACATAAATAATATAAAAATAAAAATTCTAAAAAATTGAAAATCCTAAAAATTACAAATTTAAATTTCTACAAATCGGAAAATGTGTAATTTAATAATTAAGAAATTAAAAAAAATCATTAAAAATTCTAAAAATATTTTAAAAAATTCATTAAAAATCTAAAAATATTACTATTAATTTTGCTCGAGCTCCTAAAATTTTTGGGTCCCACATGGTTTCCCGACCCGTTGCCAAGGATGAGTGGAAGTTCCATGCCTTGATCGACCGTGGAACCGTCTCAAAATCATTTTAATGAGATATTTAGAATTTTTAAATTGTTCAATTTTTATTTTAAACATTTTTTAATTTTTTATTTATAGATTTTTTTTTAATGAGATTTTTAGAAAATAATTATTTTTAATTTACACATTTATATTTAGAATTATAATTTCGGTAAAAATGATGTGAATTGGACAACCTAGGATGTAAATTGCAAAAGTGAAAATTTATAGGATATAAACTGGATTAGGCGACAAAATTCTCTCAGTATGGGGTGACCATTTTCTTCAGTAGAATTCAATGAGGTGATGTTGATGCAAGAAAAAAATTGTGTGTTTAATTTTATAAATAATGATAGCGTAGCTGGGATGATTTAATGTATTTATTAGGAATTAATATAGATTAATTGATTCCATACTTCTCTTTATAAGTTTAGACTTTTAGACGAAATGAAATTATTTCATGGTATCAAAGTTTTTGGCTCATGCCTACACGTCATGAGTGGAGGTGATAATCTGGCCCTAGGAGTGAGGAAATATACCAAAATTTCGGTATACCGAGTTTTTCATAATGAAAAAATATCAAAAATTTTGATACAATAATGGTATGGAAAATAGCCATACTGCGATATTTCGGTATACCGAATTTTTTTTTGTTATTCGGTATGAAACGGTATACTGAAATATTGAAGCCTTAATAAAATAATAATCTTATAATATAGTTTATGAGTATTATTTTTTAAATTAAAATATTTAAAACTTAAATAAAATAGACCTTAAATAATTAATGTCAGTATAAAACAATGCTTTCAATACTTTCGGTATGAATCTGTATTCCTGTATTTCGTTATGAAATGGTGGTTCAATATTTTCGATATGAATCGGTGTACGGTATTTCGGTATGGTATGGTATACTGTATCAAAAATTCGGTATACCGAAATTGTTGAGATATTCATCCTACCCCTAATTAGATTAAATAATATGTACTTAGTTTTGATGGCCAAATCCAGATCTATAATCAAGTGTTAGATTATAATTTGTAATCTAATGATAGGTTACCTAATTAAGTTGTTTTATAAAGTTTAGTAGATAAGTATAAGAAGTCTTAGTAATGTGGGATCAGTTATATTGTATGCATATCAGCTGATACCACATCTGGTTAAACACGCATTTGCTCAAGCTAGATTTAAAGAGTAGAAGACTAAAGATTAAAAGACCTTGAAGTTCATTAGTGAAATCTTACTGAAAGGTCCTTGTATACCTTGTCAGCTGATCAGTACAGTGGCTTCTTCTTAGTTTGATCTCCTTCAACTCTATGAGTTCTTGAATGCTTCGAATATCTTGAGTAGCAGTATATCTTCGATCGACTAGTAATTCTCTTTGAATGCTTCGAATATCTTGAGTAGCAGTAGTCTTTTCAAGTAGAAGATCACACGGTATTTATAAGCTTTAGTATGACAGTTAGTAGTTTGTGAAACTAACTCTCAACTAACTCATAACCGTTTCTTATTGTAACTTCCTTTTTGTAACCAACTTAAAACTTATCTTTCCAAGTCAGCATATCTTCAACTATATCTTCAGTTACGCTTCAAATAAGTTATCCAAACTTATTCTTCAATTCTACTAACTCAGCACAGTAAACTACTCTTCTTAGTTTTACTGTTCTTAGTCAGTCAGCACAGTTCTTCCATAACTGTTCTGCTTCCTTCAAAAATATTTCTCTTGTATCTCTGAGCTTCATCTTACTCCTTTTGATAGTCTTCTTACCCTGGAGTAGTCTTCTGATCTTCCTTCTTAGTCTTCTTTAGTCTTCTGTCTTTGATCTAATCTACTACTCTGAACTTTTACAATGCTGAATACAATAGAATACAAACTTACAAATATATAAAACCTATATATACATCAACTTAACTATATACAGATGAGTACATCTAAGTCCTATACTATAAGCTGTCTATACAATACATTTTCAGCTTAGTTCCTTAACAGTTCATATATCAGATCAGTAATACACTAAGATCAGTAAACTTAGTTTTCATAACTCATTAAGATCAGTAAATATATTTCATATAACTCAGTTAGAATGACATAGAATCACATATATCATTAACTTCAAGTTGCTTTTGGCCATCAAAACATATAATCATCAATTAGAACATTGTTTATAGGATTCATATCCCAACAGTTATTTACTTCAAGTCATTTCATTTAAGTAACACAATCATACACAACACACAAACTGATCTTCAAAGATATACATCACAAGTTGTGCAAACCAGTTTTGGGACAAGTCCCCTGAAAAGTTGTATTAAGTGTTAAGAAGATTTCAGAATTAAAAGTAGTTTAAATATAAAGGGCCAACCATAATTCCGCACATATAACTTAACTAGATAGTTATTCAACTAAGTACTTCATAGTGCTTAGTAGTTTGATTATCTTAAGTAAGTTATACATACTCAGTAGAGTTGTCCAGGACAATCTTGCTGAAGGTCTGATTTGTTTAAAAAGAAAAAGATTTGCATATACAAGTGTATTCCCCCCCCCCCCCATAAACTTGTACCATACTCCTTTCAGGACCAACAAGTGGTATCAGAGCAGGGGTTCAAAGACCACTGCTTCTGAAAATCCATTTTGATTTTCAAAATCAAATTTTAGTGTGGTCACTGAACTGATCTTTCTGAAATCTTAACATCTTGTTATCCAACCCCTCTTATCTGAGATATGGCAGAGAACAACAACAATGTTGTTGTTCCCCATAATGATGTGGAGAACATCAACAATATGGCTCCAGATCGAGTCAACCACATATCTCATCATTAGCTGCCTATGTTCTCAATTGAGAACTATGACTTCTGAAAAATTAGGATGAGAGCTCATCTTGCTTGTCTCCATAATGAAATGCTGAGAGTTATCACAAGGGGACCATTCACATTCACTCAAGCAAACCCCAGGGTCACTGAAGCTCAAAGAGCTGACCCAAGGCAGGAGCTCCCCAAAGATGAAGATGATCTCACCACTGAAGAGAGAAGGAGACATAACCTCAACTATCTTGCAATGAACACTCTTTATCAAACAATTCCAGATGCAGTAATGGGGAGAGTCTACCACTGCACAACAACCAAAGAAATTTGGGATACTCTTGCTGAAATGTGTGAGGGTACGGACAAAATCAAGGAGAATAAACTCCAAGTTGCTGTGCAGAAGTTTGAACAATTCACAATGGAGTCTGAAGAGTCCATTGACAAGTTTGTTGGTAGATTCACTGACATAATGAATGAGATCAACTCATTGGGCAATGTGTACTCCAAGAGAGAAATTGTACTCAAGATTCTAAGGAGTCTCACTCAAAAGTGGGATGTATACTCTGTGATGATGCAGAACACTAAGGATCTCTCTACCATGCCCATGCAACAAGTCTTCTCTGAACTCAAAGTTTATGAGTTTGATCTCAACAAAAGAAAACCTACTGAAGAACCTTCCTTACCAACCAAAGGAGAATAACTGGAATAACTATACAGATGCAACAATTCTTCATACAGCCACACTAATTATGAAACTGTAAATATCTTCAGCATCATCTTCTGTTTCTGATAGTCAGTGTTGTTGTGGCAAGATAAAATCTTCTGTACTACTTGAAGATAAGGATAACACAATTCATTCCAAAGATGATGGAGAAAAAGAAATTTACTTTTTTCTTTCCTCCTCCGTTCCTGATAGAATTTTTCAAAAACGATTTGAAATACAGAAAATCAATGATTATTAATTCTTCAATTCAATTGTATTCTTCTTTGGTATTTTGAAGCTCTCTTTAATCTTTCATTCCTTTTACATTCTCTATTAATTTTTTTCTATTTAATTTACATTAAATTTTCTAATCAAATCTTGCCAACCATGTCCATATATCAAGTAATATTCTAGATGAAATATATAAATTGAATGATTATGAGATTTATATTCTTAAATTATTATTTTTTCTTTCTACTATCTTTTTTTTTTTCTCGATTCTTTTACAGATTTTTTTTTAAGTTTTCTTCAATATTCTTTTACTTTTTTTAAAATTTCCATAAATATTTCTCCCTATTTTCAACTTTTTTTTCTCGGTTCTTTTTTCTTTTTACAATTTTCTTCCTCTATGTTATTCTTCTCAAAACTTTGCAATTAGTTTAGTTTACTTTTTAATTGTTTTTCTTTAACGCATCTACTGTTTTCCACATTCCTTGATTACATCTTCTCACTTGCTAGATGAGTTCTTTTTTAAGAAAATTTTAAGGTAATTTTATGTTTCTGTATTCTCTAATTTTCAGGATGTTGAATAAGAGTTCAAGGAAGATGCGAAGAAAATGAGAACAAGAGTTCAAGGCAATTGCATTCGAAATTCTAACTGATTTGGATAAGGTGATGTTACATTTTTCAATGTTTTAGTTGATTGTGAAACATAACATGTCAAATACTTTAAGTCGGCTATTTTATCTTTTTTTCCTCTATTTACCTATACAAATAAATAAATTTTTCTTTCGTCTCCTAACCATATAGGAAGGGTTAAAGGGCACTTTACCGATCCAGTTTCAACATTTGGTTCATCAAAAAATTATTTTCAGATTCCACATCTCTCAACAACACTTGGAGAATAACGGGAATAACTATACAGATGCAACAATTCTTCATCAAGGTACAACCACACTAATTATGAAACTGTACATATCTTTCAGATTGTGCATCATCTTCTATTTCTGATAGTCAGTGTTGTTGTGGCAAGATAAAATCTTTTGTACTATGAGGATAACACCATTCATTCCGGAGAAAAGTTAATTGAAAAAAGAAGTCATGTTAAATATATGTTTCTGTATTTTTTAAATGTTTTGTTTGGAAATGTATTTTTAAGATTTGGAGCTATATTATTATGGATATTGATAGATCTGATTTATATATATTTATAGTTCAATTATAATTATAAATGAGGGTTGTTTATGTTTATGTTCTCTTGACAATGTTCTATATGGTTCTTTGGTTCTTTAATGTTGATAATTTTTTGTTAAGTAAATTTTAAAATATATTTTTTATTCATTTTGTTTGCATGATTTAATATTTAAAAAAATATTCTGATGATTTCATTGTATTCTTTTCCCATAGAGTTATTCTACTTCCATAGAGAATTTTGCATTTTGAAATTTAATCTATATCCTTATATACTCTGAACATGTAACATTGTCATATGCAAATGATATTCATATCCACATTTATTTACAGTTACTTGCAATTCAAAATAGCTAGAAATTATAAGATTCTTAAATGACAGAGGACTCATGAATACGGGTAAAATAACAAACACCAATCCATCTATATCCATTCATTAAGTATTTCAAAAACATTAACAAGGACTCGATAAAAAAAATAGTACGTAGACTACCAATGTTGTTTACGATGTTAATTTATAATGTATATTACTTCTTCTACTTATTCACTGCAAATTTTAATATATTACCACATATATTCAAATTTCTATATATGTACATTATTTCATAATTAAGTACTTGCATTTTGAATTACTTATGCACTCATTTTAATTAGATCAGAATTTAATCTATGTCATTACATACTATATACTATGAAAATTATTTTAAATAAACAAACAAATGTTCTCTATTTTATTCTACAAACTTCTAGGACTACAAATTTCATCTCTAATGTTCATAATTGTTCTATAAACAAAAAATAATTTTGTATACTCAATAATATATCTAAGGTAATTCTCTTAATTTCAATTTCATTGTTTTATCTCCTTTCAAGTGACGTTAATTTTCTATGTCCTGCTCCAAATTTTTTATGTTTACTTTTTATAATTTTATAATCATTTTAAAATACAAGCTACTATACCTGCATACTCATGCACAAGTACGAAAACATTATTAAACAATGCCAATGCTTTCATATTATCTATAAAACATCCCAACAAACTAACATATTACAACCATACACAAATGACAACACATTCTCTTATTAAATATGAACTTATGCAAGAGTGTATTTTCAATTGTTGAAGATGACATTAATTATCAAATACATTAATTATCATCAAATATATTTTAAAATAATTAATTGTATAAAATCTTATTAAATAATAATATAATTTTTTTTCAATCTCGCGCGAAATTTGTGTGGTTTAATTAATAAATGGAAGAGGGAAGTGCATCGATCTAACATTCTTGGAGGGGCATATAATCCACGCCTAAAAATAAACTAAAAATAAAAATGGATCACTAAATTCCCGGAAAAATTGCATTTTTTTAGTCTTGTAAGAATATTTTCAAATCACTTTTAGTCCTTAAATTCGGAAACAGTCCTTTTTATTGCATATTTGGTCGTATATGTTTGTTTTTGAATGGAAATAGTTAGTTCTTGGATGAAACCTTTAGTTGACCAAATATATTCAAAAAACATATTTATATATTATTTTTTTTTTACGTTATTATTTATATATTCTTAATAACTTCTAAAATTATAGTTTAAAAAAAACTTATAAAATTAATAAAAATAAAAAATATTTTTTAAGCCAATAATAAAATATATAATCTGAAAATTTAAAAAAAAAACTTATTTAAAACTCGAATATATGGAGTATATTTTTTTCGTACCCAAGTAACGAAATATAATTAAAAAATGCAGAAAAATAATTGAATTTAAATTCTAAAATAAAAAAAAATTGAATAAAAAAATTATATTAAAACTGAAATATGTATAAAAATATAAATTTAAAAATAAATTCTGAAAAATAATTTGAAGATACAAAAAAAAAAATATTTGAATATATTTTGACGATACAAAAAATTATTTGAATATACAAGATGTAAGTTGAACATATATTTTTTTTTCGAAAACAATTTGAATATATTTTGAAGATACAAAAATGTAATGTGAATATATATTGAAAATAAAAAATATTATTTATATAATCTGAATATTTAATAATTACCAATTAGAATTCAAAATTATTAATTACAAATGATTTCAAATGTAATTTAAAAAAATTGAATAAAAATATTTATTGAAACAAAAATTTATATAAATCTGTATTTGAATATAATTTGAAGATACAAAATATAATTTTATAAGTCTGAATATTTAATATATACTTACCACTCTGTGGAGGCTATCTCTAATTACAATGATATGGCAAATATGGCACTCAAGAAACGCAGCCGTATTCGAGGGGGCGAGGCTTCCGCCAGAGTCCATCCGAGTTTCAACCTGGGCATTGGTGGGAGAAGCAAGTAATTCTAGCATGGGACACATGCACAATACAGTTCACGACCTCGGGATCATCAAGGCATTTCGGCACACTGGAACACCGAGAAGAGCGCCAAATATAATAGTGGTTAGATGGGCACCGCCGGCACAAGGAGTGATAAAAATCAACGTTGACGGGGCAGCAACGGGGGCACCGGGCCTGATCAAAGGGGCAGCAGTATACAGAGATCACCTGGGCTCCTTCTTGGGAGGATTTGTTATGAAACATGGCAGAGGTTTTGCTTTCGAGGCCGAGGCACTTACAGCGCTATATGCAATACAGCAGGCTCTAAACCGAGGATGGACGGATTTGTGGCTAGAATCGGACTCAACTTTCGTTGTACAGCTACTAACAGACGCGGCACCGCAGCTGCCATGGCGTTTGCGGGCAATGTGGCAGCAAATCAAGGCTGCAACAGAAGATGCCACGTTAAATATCACTCACATTTATCGCGAAGGAAACGCGGTTGCGGACGCAATGACAACCATCGAGACCGATAGCTTCACATGGTTAGAAGAGTCGCCAGATTTAATACGGACTCATTTGTTCAGAGACATCCACTTTGATCACTTTCGTTTCACTCATTAATTAGAGGGGTCTACCTTTTCCTTGACTATGGCTTTATCCCTAAGGATGGTTTTCCGTAGCAAGGTTTTTAACGGGGCCCCGGCCTCTTGAACGACTTGTGTTCATATGGCTTTAGGTTTTTTCCATTTATATAAGATCTGAATTTATATAATATATACTTACCAAATATAATTAAAAGGATGTACAGTAATTATTTACAATGTAAATTATAAAACAAAAACCCATTAATATATATGTAGAATGTATGTATATATATATGCGCATATGTATCTCCCCCTTCCCCACTCCTTCTCACCGCCAATCAGTGACGGACCCAGGAATTTTCGGTAGGGGGGTCCGATTAACATTATTTTAAAAAAAATATATGTATTCATTATTTTCATCAAAATTTCAAATTATAAAATTGTCAATACGTCACATTTCATTAAATTAAATTGATCCGATAAGTTGACTTTTGCTATGTTTTGATACAAGTTAATTAATACTCCCTCCGTCCCGTGATAACTTGCACATTTTAACCGATTCACTTTAAAAAACAAATGAATTTAGTGGTGAAGAGTCAAATAAGAAAGTGTATTTTGAGTTATTTGATAAAGTGCGAGGATGATTTAGTAGAATGTAAAATAGATTTAGTGAAATTTAGGATAAAATGTAGACCCAATATGAGTGACGATTTTAAAATAAAATGATGTTCGAATATATATTAATTTTATGGATTATTTTTATATCAGAAGTATGCAAATAATTATAAAATAGAGTATTAATTTTAATCAGAAGTATGCAAATAATTATAAAATAGAGTATTAATTTTAATATATATGAAATTACCAAAATACCCTTAATAAATTTACAAAATTAGTGGGGGGCCCACGGGCCCCCTGGACATCACTTAGGTCCGTCACTGCCACCAATGTCGCTGTCACTCTGGCCCTTTCCTCATCACCACCATAGCGCCACCCGCCAACCATCACCACAGCTCCACATGCACCATCGCCCTCCACATTCTTCTAAACGTCATCGGCTATGAAATTCAAATTTGGCCACGAAATTCGTCGAGGCTACCACTACAAGAAAATTAACTTTTAGTGACAGAAATCCTGTCATTATAGTTTCTCTAACTAAAAGCCTTTGATGACAGGAATTGACTTTTAGTGACAGGTCCTGTCATTAATTCTCTATTTCCTGTCACTATAGACTTTTAGCTAGAGAAGCAATAATGAGAGGAGTTTGTGACTAAAACCCAGATTTGTTGTAGTGTACCCGGTTTAGCCTCTTCTTAGTGCTAGGAATTAAAGCCCCTTGTCAATTTAAAATTTTGTTGTCTCATCCATCTCCAAATTTGTGAATTTTCATCATGAGGATATATAGTTTTCTTAACTTTGATTTTCGTGTTTGTGCTGGTGTTTGAGAATGTCTGATGGCTTGAGGTGACGCGGGATGTTGTTGGTGGTGAAGGTGTGAGATGGGAAGTCGCCGGAAGGAACACTCACAGGCAAAAATGCAAAAACTAGCTAGGTTGGGCTCACATTTTATAAGCCTAACTAATTCATGGGCCGACCCGACCCAGCCCACGAACATATGCTAGGCCTGATGGGCTGGGCCGGGCGCCCCGATTTGCCAACTCTAGTCGCGGCAGGAGAGCAAGAGAGAGAGAATCGCGAGTGAGGGCCGTGAGAAATTGTGTAGGGTGAAAGTGAAAGAGGTGGTACAAATGATATAGGGTTTATAGACGGGTTTATAAACGGGTTAGAGATCGTATTCACAAAACAGTCTCTAAATGAGCGGGCAAAATGGCGGTCAAAATAAAATTTGGGAATTAGAATTCTTAATACAATTAAAGACCGCTAATGCGGTCTCAAAACAAAATTAAAATCAGAAATTTAATTTCGGGTTAGAGACCGTCAATACGGTCTCTAAACGGTCTGAATACATAAAATTATAGACTGAAGTGAAATCTGTCTCAAAATTCGTAATTTTTTCAAAACGATCTCAAATCAGTCTCTATTTGAGACCGTTTTATGACGGTTTCAAAACTTTGCTCTCTAATTTAGGCATTTTTTGTAGTGGCCAGGTTTTGGCTCTGAAGCCAACTGAAAGTGTGTTATCTAGTGTTAAGTAAAAACAAAATAATGCTAAACTGAATGTTGTGACAAATAGTGAAACACTGACTCTAACAGACTATAAAAAATTAGAAAACACAGCGGAAGACTAAAACACTAAAAGCAATAAGACACAATGGAAATACTTTTTAACATGGATTTTATTAATAAAATATATGCTAGCCTTACGGCGGAAAAACTTTACTTAACTTGTAAGTACAAATGTTGTGTGAAATGTGTTGGGATATGGTTTATATTAATAAAATAAAGAATTTGATTTTGATTATTTACCAAAACCCTAGAAAAACCCCAAGTATGATGATTTACCAAGTTAGTTTTTCAGGTTAGCATGTTAGGGAACTTTATCTTACTTAGGATAGATTTTTGATAATCTAAGACAAGTAACCTGAAAGATCAAGAGCAGTGAAGACAAAGAAGACTATATAAGCAAGTGACAAGTCCAAATGATAGTTTATAGAAGTTGACACACCAGATGGAAAGTCAAGTTCCATGAAGATGAGTTAAGAAGACATTTTTGGACAAATGACCTGAAGAGAAGTCAAGTGCAATTGTCAAGATAGAGGAAGCCTAAGTCACGTGGAGTGAGGCTCGGGATCAAAAGTACAAGTGCAAAGAAGACAAGTATCCTGAAGTATCACTAAGATGACTTTTCAAGAAGGATACTTACAGCTAAGTTGGACTTGGCTTACTAATAGACAAGGAAGATGAATGACAAAGGAGTAGTGAAATTCACTTGGTACAAGATCGTTATTTAAAAGAGTCAGAATTATTCCAAAGGTCAATGATCAATTGTCACCTGTCACTGCAAATAACAAATTCTGGAATTGGAATGAAGTTTTCAAAATGGACGAGAATGCATGTACTAATTGCGTGCATGCCCCTGGACTATTTAAAAGTTTAAATTTATGGATAAGTTTGCTATCTCCACCAACGGATAGCTTACTTCATCTATAAATAGGCCAAGACTTGAATCTTTTATCAAGTTACATAACGGGGAACACACGCAAGCTGAAGCTCTAGCAAGATTTTATTAAGCATTCAAAAGCCTTCAAACACTCAATCCTTCGAGTGATTAAGGTTTTAAGCATTTCATTGAGTGTTAACCATAGTTTCCATCAGGCAGTTTTACACTATTATCCAAAGTATAGAAAGTGGTATCCTAAGTCTTTACATTTGTTCTTAATTGTAAAGGATATCACACTAAGTTGGTAACCAAGAACAAAACTCTACTCTCACTTTGAGAGATATTTGAGAATATTGTGGAGTTCGTAGTAGTTTGAGAGTATTGCAACGAGAGAATGTTGTAAGAAATCAAGAGAAGAAGAAAAGGATAGTGCACTTTAGCACTGTAAAAATAAGTTAATTCCGAGAGATTAAGGAATTATTCTATTAAATTAGGAGAGTGGACGTAGGAGTAGTTTAGCCTATGAACCACTGTACATCTTGTGTCATTTACTTTTTGTATTTATATACTTGCTTACTTACGTGGTTACTTCTTTAATATTTGCTTGATTATTAGCTTGATCATTCACTTACATAAGCATTCTTTAAAATTTGTAAAGTATTCATCGATCATAGTTGACATAAGAGTTATTTTTTGTGTGAGTAAAATCTAGGTGATTAATTAAGTTGTTTTAAGGAGCATAAAAGGGCCTATCATATTTTCGCATATAGTTTGTTTATTTGTTAAAGACTTGTGAAAACACTCAAAAGGTATTTTCGTAGGACTTGACATTTGGACAACTTACCTGACTCTTTGTATTGTGTGTTTATTGTTTGAAAAAGTTTGAAAAACGTACACACGTGTATTCTCCCCCCTCCCCCTCATACACGTGTCACACCCCTTTCGGGACCATCAAAATGTTACAGCAATAACTTTCACAACTGAAACTACAATCGATCGAGGCAAGCTTGAATCTGAAAACAGCTAAGTTTCTAAAATAACACTGTCCAAATACTAATCCTATCTATGATTACACTCTCAATAGATAAAAGTATAGTTTCGAGTTGCCCTGGAAGTTTGTATACTTCGGCATAATCTAAAAGATGTAGTTACTGGCCATAACTCCTGACAGGGATGAACGCTCGATATTTATAGATGAAGAAACTCATTCTAGAGGCTTCCAAGTGAGGTCCTACTTTTTATGTTCTCAACTTCCATGATCTCTCTAGCTCCTTCTTTAATGTTACAGGTCGATCTACAATGTTCCAGGCTGATCTAGCACGTCCTCCAATGTTCTGGAATCTTCTAGGTTCCAGTCCCTTGTAGAAGCTTCTAGATCGTCACCTGAATGTGATAACGTTTAATGTAATATTTCAGAAAAAAATTAGAAAAAATCAAGGAATGTCAAATTAAGAGATTGTTAATCATGTTAATACATTTAAGTGTTAACAACATCTACATCTGTTAAAAAAATTAAGTACAAAGTATAGTTTATTTCCATTCATATATTTGGGAATATTTGAATATTTTATACTTCCTCCACTTTTGGAAATAATATTCTCTCTCACTACTTTGATGGTATATGAAAATATGATGAAAACTTTAGGATCACTTTTTTTTTTTAAATAGTTGAATCTACTAGCTTTGGAAAAAAAAATATTAGGAATATAAACAAATTTAGTCCCATAACTTTCTACTTTTTTTAAATGGTCCCAAAAAAGTTAAATGTACCAATTTAGTCTCATTTTATTGCAATTTGTTCTGTTTTTGTCCAAAAAGTTAAATGTACTAATTTAGTCCCATTTTTTCACAATTTATTTTGTTTTGGTCCCAAAAAAGTTAAATGTAATTGTGAAAAATTGGGACCAAAATAAAACAAATTTACAAAAAAAATAGACTAAATTGGTACATTTAAATTTTTTGGGACCATTAATTTCAGAAAAGGTTGAAAGATATGGGACTAAATATATTTACTTCTATCCCAAAATATTATGAAGCATTCACTTAATATAGTGATTAGAAATACACATTAATTTATCTTCACCTTACTTTATCACTTTATACTCTATATATTTTATCTATTTTATATGTAAAGTATTAATATTTCCTTAAACCTGGTGTACAGACAGGTGAGAACACTGAAATTGGAAGGAATGAGTATAATATATTGTAATGGTAGTCTATAGGTGCATAGTTTTTAAAAGAAAATAAGAAAAAAAATTAAAACACACTTATGAGATATATGGTTTATACATGAAATTAAAAAACACTATTAATATTAGATAATTTATTAACTTATGAGACATATATGCATTAGTCCAATAATATTTTAGAAGGCCATAAAAATCCAAATATTCTCCATCTAACAAAAAAATATGCCTTGGCAATATTAGAATTTTAGTGAATAGACTTGGTCATTTGACCAAAGACTTTGATTCATATATGTACATGTTTGGTACATTTGACCAAACATAAAAGATTAATTAATTAATCATGGAACCAGATATATAAAAATCTTAAGATAGTTTATAAAAGGTCAACCCCTTCACAAAAAGACCAGCTACGTATCTTAAGATAGAATTCCGCGCGTCTTTTTCTTTTGAAATATTAAAATGTCAACCCTTTCATTCAAGTTGCATGAGCCTCTTATTCATTAGAATTAATTCGGTCTCGTATATAGTGGTGCTCTAACCATTTGAGCTATCGATCCCACCTCATCAATTTTCTTCTTTATCTTTAATTATGTATATATGCGCGTCACAACATGGATCATATATTATTAGTATAATAAAAGAAGTGAATGAGGAATTCAAATCTATGGAATTCAACTAATTACATTATGGAGCGAGCACCCAGTATTCCTTGACTTGATATATAAGTTGTGTGAATATTGGGGGACTTGGGAATAAATTAAAAAAACGTGTGGATCGGGCAATGAATTTTGAATTAGGGTTATATTTTCAACACGCAATTTTCCATTATAAATAGCTGCACATCTATTATCTTTATATCATATAAAAAATTTAATTAATCTTCTCTGATCTAAACAAAAAAATTAAACCATGAGGACAGTACTTACATTCTTCATGATCCTTGTTGTCATATTTTCAAGCTCATTTGCAGCTTCTGCTGTTCACGATGATCACGGGAATTTTCTCGAATGCCTTTCCAAAAATTTCAAGAACTACTCCTCCATTTCCAATCTTGTTTACACCCCATCCAACTCGTCTTACTCTTCCGTCCTCCTCTTCCCCATTTGGAATCTCAGATTTACGTCCGACTCCACCCCTAAACCCCAAGTTATTATAACCCCCGAGCACGAATCCCAGATCCCGCCTATCATCCTCTGTGCTAGGGACAGTGGCGTGGAAATTAGAACTCGAAGCGGTGGGCATGACTTCGAGGCGTTATCTTCTATATCAAATAACATATTTGTGATCATTGATTTGATCAAGCTCAGTGAAATAACAGTTGACGCTGTGGCGAAAACTGCATGGGTTGAAGCCGGTGCAACCCTTGGCTCTTTATATTACAGGATCGCTGAGAAAACCCGGACTTTAGCTTTCCCCGGTGGTGCTTGCGCAACCGTCGGCGTTGGGGGACACGTTAGCGGAGGAGGCTACGGCACATTGATGCGAAAATATGGTATGGCTGCTGATAATGTGCTGGATGCAAGAATAGTCGACGTTAAAGGCAGAATTCTCGACAGAAGATCAATGGGCGAGGATCTCTTCTGGGCGATTAGAGGTGGTGGAGCTGCCAGCTTCGGCGTGGTCGTTGCGTGGAAGCTACAACTTGTTGATGTTCCAGAAAGCCTCACTGTTTTCAACGTCCAGAGGACGTCCGAACAAAATCTAACTCGACTCATTCACCGCTGGCAATACGTCGCACCTAGAATGGACAAAGATATAACCCTCTTCATCAATGCAGTGGTCGCGAATTCCAGCCAATCCGGAAGGAACAACGTTACAATTGATGCTAGTTTTTCCGCGGTTTTCCTAGGCGGGGTCGACAGGCTATTAGCAATGATGCAACAAAGTTTCCCCGAGTTGGGGTTGGTGAGGGAAGACTGCACCGAAATGAGCTGGATCCAATCCGCTCTATTTTTCGACGGACACCCCATAGAGACACCCGAGGCTCTACTCAGTCGAACTCAGCCCAATAAATCGTACATGAAAAGAAAAACAGATTACGTTCAAAGGCCCCTTCCTGAGGGAGTGATCGAAGGCCTCACCAGACTATTTTACGAACCAGAAGCCAGGCTGTCGACGCTTACCATTTTCCCCGACGGAGGGAGAATGGCTGAAATATCTCCCTCCGCCCTTCCTTATCCTCATAGAGGTAACTTGTACCATATCTATCCTACGGTCTATTGGCAACGAGACGATGCTCAGAATTCGGAAAGGTTTGTGAATTGGCTTAACAGGGCCTATAGTTACATGACTCCGTACGTGTCTTCCAACCCTAGGGCTGCATACATCAACTACAGAGATCTCGACATTGGAGTCAATAACGATAAGGGGGAGACAAGTGTTGCACAAGCAAGCATTTGGGGTATCAGATACTTCAAAAACAATTTTGATCGCCTTGTTCGCGTTAAAACCAAAGTTGATCCGCGCAATTTCTTCAGGCACCAACAGAGCATTCCACCGCTGCGTTAATATATATATATATATTCACATCCAAAGGTCCGGATCACTACTAACAAATAAACTCCGTACATTCAGAAATTTACATTCCATTTTTATATTTTAATTTACGAATAAGACGTTGTAATAAATGTTTGGCGCATTTCGTTTTAAATTAATACAAGATTCTACTCCTGGTACTCGTTTTATAATATTTTCTCCATTTCAAACAGAAAAAAAATACAAGATTCTACTCTTCTTTTGATATTTTTGCTGCTAATAAATTGATGCTGCATTTAACCCCATTCATGCACTTTCCTGCATACATGAGAAATTGATATTAACTCTTTCAATACCAGTACCATCATGCATTCATTGCATATTGTGATTCTGTTTAAATTAAGTTGACATAATTAAATTACACTAGTGTGTTTTGCGCATTAATGAAAAGTGGTTACATAATTAAATAATCTAATTTACTAGCTACTAATAATTAACAACCATTTTCTTGAAATTTCAATATCACGTACGTATACTTTAATTTGATTAGCTTGTACTGAGATAGAAAATAGGATGAGATCGATGTCTATGTCGAAATATAAATTTTGATTAAATCTAATTTAACTAGGTTAGGTATATTAATTAAGTCATTTTACAACACCCTTTAATGGGCGTAATAATTCATGCTTATCGTTGATTTTTTTTATTAAAGTTAAATATTCATCCCTTTTTTTCCCTCCCCATGACTCGAACCCACACTACAAGAAAACATGCTTTTAGTGAGAGTAAAAATTGTGGCTAAAAGTTGATATCCTGTCATTAATAACTTTTAGTGACAGGAAATTGCCTCTCATGACCCCTAATTACTGCTTCTCTAGTTAAAAGTCAATAGTGACGGGATAGGGTCCCCTCACTAATAAGTGTATAATTAGAGTAAATTTACCCTCACTAATAAGTGTATAATTAGAGTAAATTTACCCTCACTAATAAGTGTATAATTAGAGTAAATTTACTCTCACTAAAAGGTTTTTAGTGATGAGAATTCCTGTCATTAAAGCATCATTTTGACCCTCATTATAAATGCATTTGATTACAAAATTTCCCTTATTATATATAATTCAAATCTCCCGTCACTAAACGACATAAGTTAGTTGTAGAATGTCTATCATCATACGTAAACGAATGAAACTATAAACAAAGACAACTAGTTGTAGAGAACACTAAATGAATGAAATAGAACATTAAACGAACGAACAAAACAAAGTAGTAAATTAATCTCAATACCCTGTTCAAAGTAACATACAACCTAACAAGAAAAGAACCAAACAAGAATCTTTCAAACTGAGAATTCCTTTGCATCAAACTCAAATACATTTGTTCATAGTTGGTTCCTCTGTCAAATCTTGTGTACAATGCCTGAGCAACTAAAATCTGTCATTTACTCAACCACTAACTTTAAGGGAAAACAAATATATGTATAAAAATAAACTCATATAAAGCATGAAATCATTTATTAAAGTTAAGGAATCTGACTAAAAGATGATAACAACAAAATATAATTCCACAATACATAGAAAATTGTAGAACAAACATTATACTAGGAATTTAAAAAGGCGTGACAAGTAGAACAAATGGACCATATTTGAGTAATGAATGATTAAAAAATAATTTAAAGATGAAAGAACATAAAAAAAAACCTGTGACAAGTAGAACAAATGGACCATATTTGAGTAATGAATGATTAAAAAATAATTTAAAGATGAAAGAACATAAAACAAACCTAAGAAGAAGACCCAACTTGCAGATGGACTGCAATCGCATTTGTACATCTCCATCCACACGCCCATGTGACAAGAAAACTCTAAAGAGTAGTAATGTGGTAAGAAAACTCTTATTTCAGTCAATAAATCAAAAGAGCTAGGAAGCTAGAAAAAAACAAAAGATTCAGAAGAGATTCTAGAAAATATTTGCAGCTAGATAATCTAGGCAATGTACAATTTCCCTGATCACCATGTTCAGCCCATGACACAAACCACCACAAGTAACAATACAAGCATGCACTTCATCTGAAGAAAAATAGACTTGTGCATATTAAATACAACCAAATTTTACTTAATTTTCTAAGGGCAAGAAATAAATAGCATTTAAAGGAATATATACCAGCACGCCGAAAATGTACCCCTCTTAGAGTATCCTTGTGAACAACAACCTGTATATTGTATAAATATACCAATCTAAAATGATTACTTTGGTCTTGTCAAAACAACTATCAAGCCAAGGCACTGACAATGAATTATTAAGAATTGTGAAAAACTACATAGTGCTGCAAAAAGTAACAGGGCACATAGTAGAAAAGATAATTCAACTCACTTAACAACTGAATATGCAGGATTGGAGCGTAGAGGATTTGGATAAGTCTAACAAATAAAAACAATTGAGGAATTAAGAATTATTAAGAGCAAAAATAAGAAGTAATGATCAACAAGGGCATGTAATGGAATTATACTTAGCTTCTGTGTTTCCTAAAAGAGTGCATAAGTTCAAAACCAATAAATGGAAGTACAGTAGGTACAAAGATATTTTTCATCTATTTTGGTAAGCCTCAATCTCACCTCTAGACTATAGTTCTGCTAGGTTATACGTGAATCGTCTAAAACAGGACACCAATAATTAATGTTAAAGCCTCAACTGAACACTGAGATGGATATAGATAAAGCATCAACTCACTTCTTTTGATAGTCTCTGTATTTCCGCTGTCTGGTAATCGATTGTGTCCACTTTCTCTCCACAGAGGCCAAGAAAGTCAAGCTGAAAGTTTGTAAAGAGTAAAGGTTATAAGCTCAATTACCTGGGATTTCAAACAGCTTGTGCGCACAATACATGTTGATAAAAAGAAAACATAATCATGTTAGATCAGTTACCTGGGATTTCAAAAATAATTGGTCAAGTTGATTTTCCTTTCCTTTTGATTGTTGATGCTCCAACTACCATTGGCTCCACCGGACAACACCCTAATCCTAAAAATTATCTAGGTGGTCAAAATCAATACCATAATCTTGAAAGGGCACAACATCTAAATTTCTCAGTAAACAAAATATTAATTCTGGAAACAAATTTAATGTATGCTCAAATAAAGAACATCTAAATCTCCAAGATTACAATTTAAGAGCTAGATAAAACTATAAATATTTTATCAGCTACTTTAAACTCTTACAAACACCTTGATCAATTTAAAGATAAAAACAGGGGATGGAGCAGAGCACTTAGCATCCAATAAACCCAGAATATTAATTCTAATAGCTCACAAAAAAAAACCATTTATCCATGTTACTCAGAAAGAGAGAGAATACCTGGTGGCAGAATACGACAAACACTAAGGCGAAGAAAACAAGTATAAAAGGAAGGAAGGCAGGGGTAACGACAGCATAGATGAAGCTTAGAAGAAACGATCAATTCCAAACAACCAATGAACCAAAATATCCTAAGCAGCTGGTTTGTATAATTTCTCCACCATTTTCCTGTACTCTGCAATTGAGGAGAGAGAGTGAGAGAATTAGCCTATACTATACTATAGATCATTTTGTAGTAGTTGAAGGAAGCTTTTTGACAGTTAAAACCAAACAGATACCTTGTTGGTTGCTCCAAAGTGTGGATGCCTATGTGTTGAGTGGTGAAGCTATATTAGGCTCTGAATACACAAACATTTGCAAACATATTAGTAATTGAGAGTTGCAAAAATCAGAAAAACAAAGAGATTTTTGCAAAAATTACCTCCTAGCTAACTCTGAATTGACAGCAAGACTGTCCTAACATCATAGGCAGATAACCACTTTTCCTGTAATATATCCAAGCAGATGTTCCTATACACATCCACATTGGGGTGGAAGCAAGACGTCTCAAATTTAATCTTGGGTGCTTGAAAAGGATAGTCGGTGGGAAACGACAACAATAACTTGTACTCCGTCCCTTCGAACACCGTGTCCTTGCTCCCACAGATTGTTCCTTTCCACAACAATATGTTATCCTCTTTAGGGAATGCTGATATCCCAGGATCACCTCCCATCTATTTAAACATTTTAATGTTAGATTCATTCATTAATTATTTATTTAACAAACCAAATTCCCAGGGTAATTTTCACCATTAGATTTTTATATACAAACCATTTAGTCACTAAGTAACAATCGGTTTTCGAAAGTGGCAGAATTGCACTTTTGAAAAACCGGGGCGTTACAACCAATACCAACTAGATAGTAGTTCTTAAATAGTTAGATGAAAAGAATAAATGTTTTCCATTACAAAATTTGATGCAAATCTCTTTTTTCCTTTTGTAGGTAACTCAAGTACATCATAACAAGAAGGATAGTATTTTTTTTTCTTCCAAGCTTGGTCGGCACAGCTGAAGAGCCCAATATTACAGAGATTGCAATGTTTAGATGATTCAAAATTATTTGGTAATAATAACATGACTGGTGAATTTTTAGTTATCATTAAGTGCAATTTTGTTATATTAATGAAAATGCATGGTAGAAGTGAGATGTATATAGATAAAGCATCAACTAACTTCTTTTGATAGTCTCTGTATATCCGCTGTCTGATAATCAATTGCGTCCACTTTCTCTCCACAGAGGCCAAGAAAGCCAAGCTGAAAGTTTGTAAAGAGTAAATGCTATAAGCTCCTCATCACTATGTGTATGTGTGCGAAACAGATCGAGATATAAAAAGGGTTCCATACCAAGAATATGGGCCCTGAATTTAAGGATTTTCTAACAGGGGGTATTTATATTAGTCGGTATTTTTCACAAACAGCTTGCGCGCACAATTCATGTTGATAAAAAAATACATAACCATGTTAGATAAGTTATCTGTGTTCAACAAAGAACACAAGCTTGATTATCTGTGTTCAACAAAGAAGCTTCCTACAAGTCATTGTGGAGGAAATATAAATGCTTACATGTAATGCAACAAACTCAAGTCATGTAGCATTAAGTATACAGAAGATAAAAAAACTCATGAAATTAATACCTGTCACACTGGATAAGAGTTGGGAATAAAAAATGCACTATAAATTAACATGAACGCATTACAAATTAATTAACCTCATTTCTAAGTGTCTCATATTCGCATTATACACATTAACATGAAATCAAGTACTGAATTGGAAATGACATAACAGTTGGTTCCAACAGAATTGATAACAATATATTAACTGAGAGATAAACTCATGCTTTTAATAAGTCCACTGAACTAAGTGGGTGGCTTCATATTTTTATATAAATGTAGTATGTAATTCAGAGACGAGCAATATACTGATACTTGCCCACATAAATTTGCAAAGCACAACCAATAACATATCTAATACAGTCACAAAACTAGATGAGTTATAGGATTTTTTTATTGGAGCAGGGTACGCATATGAGGAAAACAGAACACTCACTACCTTAGAATGGAACATGTAAAATCATTAGTAAACTAATGTCACCAATAAGTAATCTATTGAAGAAATAGAGAAACAATTTTGAAGACGTGTTTGGCTAAAACAAAATAAGCTATATGAAATAATTTATTTTTTCGTTTCCACAACGTGGACATTTTCACCTTGAAGTTTGTAGGAATACCTTGTTGCAAGTTTCAATTGATCACTTCCTCAATTTATCCATTTTCAGCAAGCAAGCTGCTAGGTGTAGCAAATTCTTCAAAAATAAAGCTAGTTAAGCCAAGTGTAGCAAAAATAAAGTTGTAAAGGAACAGGTGGAAACCGGAAAAAAATTACCAAAAACAGCTGCTTATCAAGTAATATCTCGACTTCATAATATACACTAATAAAGTGGCAAGCCCTGTTACATGTTTGAAGAGAATCATGAGAAAATTTAAATGTAAACACTAAAGAGTGGTAAGAAAACTATTATTTCAGTCAAAAAATCAAAATTATAAATTATAAAACCTATGTTATAGAAAGAAAAATAAGAACAATAAACCATAAAGAGAAAAAAACCAAAAGATTCAGAAGAGGTTCTTGAAAATATTTGCAATTAGAGAGTAGCACAAGTAACTCATTGATTACAATTAACAAAACAAGTAAATGAAATACATATAACCTTATTTGATTCATTTATCCCATATTCAAATTAAAACCAAAGCGTCTAATGACTCAATAGGAATATTACAACCAAGTAAATCAACCTAATCATAAGAACTTTTGTACAAACATTAAGTAACACATTGTTTCCTGTGTTGTGTGTGTATATACACACACGGGTGCAATTAAGTAGACATCTACAAACATTGGCAATCTATCACACTAGGTAAAAAATAGTGAATTAATTTACAATTTTTCCAATTATAAACTAATGTATATACTGGTACCCGACCATGAACTTCAATTCCGATCAAGGGATGGTGAAAGAGTTTCTGTAAATCCATTAGAAGCAAAGATGCTTCAATTTATAAATTTCATAATTATTAGAGAAACATATGTGAATCAATTTAGAGAAACTTACCAAACAATCGAGACCGATGGAGACGGAAAGAACCCCAACGAAAGAGAAAAAAAGAACGAGGTATCTGCAAGTAACCATAAAATTGATCAGGAAAGGAAGTTGAAAATTTGCGATTTTATTCTTTTGATTCTTTGCAGATTAAGGTGAAGATCGCTCCAAAATTAAAAGGAGAAATTGAATTCAGAAAACCTAGGGCACGACGATGTTGGCAAGCAATGACGGAGAAGAGAGTAGCAGATGTGATTGAGAAATCGCCATGGATCATCGATAGGGCTCACGAGGGTTCAGTGGAGTAAGTGAGAAATCGCCATGGTTGAGGGTTCATGGCCAGAGGAATTTATCATAATTCTAGAATAGTGTGAAAATTCTAAATTATAAACTAAATTTTTCAAAGGATAAGAGATGTTATGAATTTTAATAAACCAAGGTTGAAATGATTAGGAAGGTAAAGACCGCGCCATTAACCTATACAAATTACCCAATTAGTTAGAGTACCATGGTCATAGTAAGATATTTAAGTGAAGTATTTGTATACCCTCACTAAAACTTTACAAACTACTCATTTAGTGAGAGTAATTCATTCTCTCACTAATTTATTTGTCACTAAAAGTAGTTTTTCTTGTAGTGCCAGGACCTAAGGCATAGATAGTGGTGCTCTAACCACTTGAGCTATCCCACTTTGTCATGCTTATCGTTGATAAAATCGAATTCAAAATAATGTTGTACAGTGTTTGTGCCTATAAAAGAAGCTAATTATCTAATTATATATCCACTACACATGCAACAAACATTCTTTGAAACATAAATAATTAAGTTTATAATGGACCGGATTTGAAAACATAAATAATATAAAAATAAAAATTCTAAAAAATTGAAAATCCTAAAAATTACAAATTTAAATTTCTACAAATCGGAAAATGTGTAATTTAATAATTAAGAAATTAAAAAAAATCATTAAAATTTCTAAAAATATTTTAAAAAATTCATTAAAAATCTAAAAATATTACTATTAATTTTGCTCGAGCTCCTAAAATTTTTGGGTCCCACATGGTTTCCCGACCCGTTGCCAAGGATGAGTGGAAGTTCCATGCCTTGATCGACCGTGGAACCGTCTCAAAATCATTTTAATGAGATATTTAGAATTTTTAAATTGTTCAATTTTTATTTTAAACATTTTTTAATTTTTTATTTATAGATTTTTTTTTAATGAGATTTTTAGAAAATAATTATTTTTAATTTACACATTTATATTTAGAATTATAATTCCGGTAAAAATGATGTGAATTGGACAACCTAGGATGTAAATTGCAAAAGTGAAAATTTATAGGATATAAACTGGATTAGGCGACAAAATTCTCTCAGTATGGGGTGACCATTTTCTTCAGTAGAATTCAATGAGGTGATGTTGATGCAAAAAAAAAATTGTGTGTTTAATTTTATAAATAATGATAGCGTAGCTGGGATGATTTAATGTATTTATTAGGAATTAATATAGATTAATTGATTCCATACTTCTCTTTATAAGTTTAGACTTTTAGACGAAATGAAATTATTTCATGGTATCAAAGTTTTTGGCTCATGCCTACACGTCATGAGTGGAGGTGATAATCTGGCCCTAGGAGTGAGGAAATATACCAAAATTTCGGTATACCGAGTTTTTCATAATGAAAAAATATCAAAAATTTTGATACAATAATGGTATGGAAAATAGCCATACTGCGATATTTCGGTATACCGAATTTTTTTTTGTTATTCGGTATGAAACGGTATACTGAAATATTGAAGCCTTAATAAAATAATAATCTTATAATATAGTTTATGAGTATTATTTTTTAAATTAAAATATTTAAAACTTAAATAAAATAGACCTTAAATAATTAATGTCAGTATAAAACAATGCTTTCAATACTTTCGGTATGAATCTGTATTCCTGTATTTCGTTATGAAATGGTGGTTCAATATTTTCGATATGAATCGGTGTACGGTATTTCGGTATGGTATGGTATACTGTATCAAAAATTCGGTATACCGAAATTGTTGAGATATTCATCCTACCCCTAATTAGATTAAATAATATGTACTTAGTTTTGATGGCCAAATCCAGATCTATAATCAAGTGTTAGATTATAATTTGTAATCTAATGATAGGTTACCTAATTAAGTTGTTTTATAAAGTTTAGTAGATAAGTATAAGAAGTCTTAGTAATGTGGGATCAGTTATATTGTATGCATATCAGCTGATACCACATCTGGTTAAACACGCATTTGCTCAAGCTAGATTTAAAGAGTAGAAGACTAAAGATTAAAAGACCTTGAAGTTCATTAGTGAAATCTTACTGAAAGGTCCTTGTATACCTTGTCAGCTGATCAGTACAGTGGCTTCTTCTTAGTTTGATCTCCTTCAACTCTATGAGTTCTTGAATGCTTCGAATATCTTGAGTAGCAGTATATCTTCGATCGACTAGTAATTCTCTTTGAATACTTCGAATATCTTGAGTAGCAGTAGTCTTTTCAAGTAGAAGATCACACGGTATTTATAAGCTTTAGTATGACAGTTAGTAGTTTGTGAAACTAACTCTCAACTAACTCATAACCGTTTCTTATTGTAACTTCCTTTTTGTAACCAACTTAAAACTTATCTTTCCAAGTCAGCATATCTTCAACTATATCTTCAGTTACGCTTCAAATAAGTTATCCAAACTTATTCTTCAATTCTACTAACTCAGCACAGTAAACTACTCTTCTTAGTTTTACTGTTCTTAGTCAGTCAGCACAGTTCTTCCATAACTGTTCTGCTTCCTTCAAAAATATTTCTCTTGTATCTCTGAGCTTCATCTTACTCCTTTTGATAGTCTTCTTACCCTGGAGTAGTCTTCTGATCTTCCTTCTTAGTCTTCTTTAGTCTTCTGTCTTTGATCTAATCTACTACTCTGAACTTTTACAATGCTGAATACAATAGAATACAAACTTACAAATATATAAAACCTATATATACATCAACTTAACTATATACAGATGAGTACATCTAAGTCCTATACTATAAGCTGTCTATACAATACATTTTCAGCTTAGTTCCTTAACAGTTCATATATCAGATCAGTAATACACTAAGATCAGTAAACTTAGTTTTCATAACTCATTAAGATCAGTAAATATATTTCATATAACTCAGTTAGAATGACATAGAATCACATATATCATTAACTTCAAGTTGCTTTTGGCCATCAAAACATATAATCATCAATTAGAACATTGTTTATAGGATTCATATCCCAACAGTTATTTACTTCAAGTCATTTCATTTAAGTAACACAATCATACACAACACACAAACTGATCTTCAAAGATATACATCACAAGTTGTGCAAACCAGTTTTGGGACAAGTCCCCTGAAAAGTTGTATTAAGTGTTAAGAAGATTTCAGAATTAAAAGTAGTTTAAATATAAAGGGCCAACCATAATTCCGCACATATAACTTAACTAGATAGTTATTCAACTAAGTACTTCATAGTGCTTAGTAGTTTGATTATCTTAAGTAAGTTATACATACTCAGTAGAGTTGTCCAGGACAATCTTGCTGAAGGTCTGATTTGTTTAAAAAGAAAAAGATTTGCATATACAAGTGTATTCCCCCCCCCCCCCCCCATAAACTTGTACCATACTCCTTTCAGGACCAACAAGTGGTATCAGAGCAGGGGTTCAAAGACCACTGCTTCTGAAAATCCATTTTGATTTTCAAAATCAAATTTTAGTGTGGTCACTGAACTGATCTTTCTGAAATCTTAACATCTTGTTATCCAACCCCTCTTATCTGAGATATGGCAGAGAACAACAACAATGTTGTTGTTCCCCATAATGATGTGGAGAACATCAACAATATGGCTCCAGATCGAGTCAACCACATATCTCATCATTAGCTGCCTATGTTCTCAATTGAGAACTATGACTTCTGAAAAATTAGGATGAGAGCTCATCTTGCTTGTCTCCATAATGAAATGCTGAGAGTTATCACAAGGGGACCATTCACATTCACTCAAGCAAACCCCAGGGTCACTGAAGCTCAAAGAGCTGACCCAAGGCAGGAGCTCCCCAAAGATGAAGATGATCTCACCACTGAAGAGAGAAGGAGACATAACCTCAACTATCTTGCAATGAACACTCTCTATCAAACAATTCCAGATGCAGTAATGGGGAGAGTCTACCACTGCACAACAACCAAAGAAATTTGGGATACTCTTGCTGAAATGTGTGAGGGTACGGACAAAATCAAGGAGAATAAACTCCAAGTTGCTGTGCAGAAGTTTGAACAATTCACAATGGAGTCTGAAGAGTCCATTGACAAGTTTGTTGGTAGATTCACTGACATAATGAATGAGATCAACTCATTGGGCAATGTGTACTCCAAGAGAGAAATTGTACTCAAGATTCTAAGGAGTCTCACTCAAAAGTGGGATGTATACTCTGTGATGATGCAGAACACTAAGGATCTCTCTACCATGCCCATGCAACAAGTCTTCTCTGAACTCAAAGTTTATGAGTTTGATCTCAACAAAAGAAAACCTACTGAAGAACCTTCCTTACCAACCAAAGGAGTGGCATTTAAAGCCAAAGATGATGAACCAGAAATGCAGTCCACTCCAAGATCATCAAAGTCAGTCTCTAAGGCTGAAATGAAGGAAGAGCTAGCCCTCATGGCTAGAAGGTTTGATAAACTCAACTCAAGGTTTGGTAGATACAAGAAATTCTACCAAGATAACAAGGTCAGGAGAAGGTACAACTCTCCTGAAGCCAAGGCTGAGGACAAATTAAAGGTCTGAAGAAAGAAAATCAGAGGACAAGTACTCTGATAGAAGAAAGTCTAACAGAGTTGAACCTTCATCATCTAGAAGAAGAGATGATTCAAAGAAAGATGATGATGAAGACATGTGCTACAACTGCCAAAAGAAAGGGCACTTTCAATATGATTGTCCTGAACTCAGCTCAAAGGAGAGAAAGGAGAGGCAAGCCAAAAGAGACAAGAGATTCACCAACAGAAAAGCCATGATGGCTGGTGATGAGTCTCAAAGTGATGAAAGCTTCAACTCTTTTGATGATGGACTGTTCTCTAACAGTGATGATGATGATGTGTGCAACATGGCCATAAAAGATGATGAGGTATCTTCTACATCTAGTTCATCATCTAATCACTCACTGGAAACTAGTGATGTCAACCTGAAACTATCCCTTGGAAAGTTGATGGAAGATTTCACTAGGCTACAAGAACTTCATAATAACTGTGTGAGAGAAAATGAAATACTAAGTATTGAACTTGCAAAGACTTCTCAAACTGAATTTGTAGTTGATGTCAAATCTATTGAGTTGTAATAACAAGTCTTGAGAGAACTTGATGAAGCTTCTCTCATGATAGTTGACCAACAAAGACAGATTGATGAACAACTTCTTATTCAGAAGGGAAGAGATTTTGAACTTAAAATTCTTCAAGCTAAATTTGAAAACCTCTCACATGAATATGATGTTCTTAAATCAAGTGAAGAGAGCCTGAAAAATAAGATGTCTGCAATGAATAAATCCTCTAAGGCAATAGAGGAAATTTAAAGCTTCCAAAGACCTATGGCTCAAAAGAGTGGATTGGGATATGATCCATTCGAATCTTCACCATGTCTTAGTGTTGCTTCAATAAGTAACACTAAGAGAATCTTTGTTAAATCAGTGGCACAACAAGCTAAAAATGAATTAATTCAGCCACTGAACAAAGGAAAGGGCAAAATGCATGAAGTGCCCACCCAAGTATTTCAGGGAACAAGGCCCGTACCTAAGGAAAAGGCCAAAGTCCCTGAATACAAGAGGAATGGTGTTCAGTAGAGTAGACCCAATGGAAGGGCAACTCATCTGAACAACATTCAGAGAGGTTGTCCAAGGTATGTTCAGCCTAGGCCAATTCTCCTGAGGCAACCTCAGCTGAACAGACCTAAGGTCAACTCTCCTCATGGGTACAATAAAATGAGACAACCCAAACCCTTCATGCCAAAGGGTAATGGTCATCAATATGCCCATCCTCAAAGATTCCCTCAAGCTGCACTAAGAACTCATAAGTTCAGGAGAAATGACAACTCTCCTGAAACTTATAGAGTCAACACTTTCACACATTCTTTCCCAAAGGCATTTAAGGGAAAAACTGTGTATGTCGATGCTAGAGGAAAACAACTTAGCCACCTTGAATCAATCAGGGTAATTAGGAAAGTTTGGGTTCCTAAAGGTACAGCTAACCTCTCATAACCCAAAATTCAAAGGGTACCTAAAGCTTGATCATTGCAGGTACCAAAGGACCAAAAGAAGCTGAGGAGCTTGAACAAAAAGACAGCATGGTACTCGGACAGTGGATGTTCAAGGCACATGACTGGAAACAAAACACTCCTCACTGAATTCACTGAACAAGAAGGTCCTAATATCACTTTTGGAGACAGCTCACAAGCAACTACAAAAGTTTATGGTACCTAATGTCAAGGTATCCAATGTGTCTTATGTGGCTGGTCTCAAGTATAATCTCCTAAGTATTAGTCAGTTCTTTGATAAAGGCTATAATGTTGAGTTCACCAGTAATAAATGTCTAATCAAAGATAAAACTCAACAAACTCTACTGACTGGAACTAGGAAAGGAAATGTGTATTTTGCTGACTGGGACAAGTCTACTGATGCAACATGTTTTATTGCCAGGAGCTCAAATGAACAAAGTTGGTTATGGCATAAAAGACTAAACCATCTTAACTTTAAATCCATGAACAAGCTGGCTAGAAATGCATTAGTAAAAGGACTTCCTAATGAAGTTTTCATTAAAGAGCATGTATGTAAACCATGTCAAGAAGGAAAACAGATTAAAGCTTCATTTAAAGGCAAACCAGTCATTTCTACTGAAAGGGTACTTGAACTGTTACATATGGACTTATTTGGACCAATTACCCTTGCAAGTATAAATGGAATAAAATACACATTGGTTGTAGTAGATGACTTCTCTAGGTTCACATGGGTAGTATTTCTCCTTAATAAGAAGGAAACTCAAGTCAAACTCCCTGAACTAATGAAGAGACTGTCAAATGAGAAAAACCTTAATATCATCAAGATAAGATCTGATAAAGGCACTAAGTTCATAAATTCATACATTAATGAGTATTGCATTGAAAATGGAATAGCCCATGAAACTTCAGCAGCTAGAACCCCTAAGCAGAATGGGGTAGCTGAGAGAAGAAATAGAACTGTTAAAGAGGCTGATAAAACCTTAATTGCTGATTCAAATCTACTTAAAAGATTTTGGGCTGAAGCTATAAACACTGCATGCTATACTCAGAATAGATGCTTGATTACTAGTATAACTGGCCATGACGAATATTGTTTTCCCGTAATTCCAAACGGTGCAAAATCGTCTGTGCTCAACCCCAACCTAACATTCCTAATTTCAGATGCAAAATGAGGATACGAACGGTCCAAATGCTTCCAAGCCAACGAGTCTGCCGGGTGACGCATAACACCAGAGTCATCAGAAGCGCACGAGGCATGCCATGTCATATCCTTCGCAGTGGCCTTGGACATGTACAATCTTTGCAAACGAGGAATTATCGGAAAGTAGAACATCTCCTTAACCGGGCGTTTCTTTTTCAACCGACCATCTGCATCAACCCTACTCGGCTTATACCGTGATCGACCACAAATCTTACAAAAATCTAGTTCGCTGTCTGCACCCCAGAATAACATGCAATTCTGTGCACAACAATCAATCCTTTCTACCGGAAGACCCATCCCACTCATCAAATGTTTGGTGTCGTTAAATTTCTTGGGAACCTTATTTTCAGGAGGACAAATCTCACGAATCAACTCAACGACCTGATTGTATCCCCTTTCAGACAATCTGTTTTCCGTTTTAATGTTCAACAATCTGGAATTGAATGACAACTGCGAATGAGATTCACAACCAGGATACAAGTCTTGGTCCGCTGCACGAAGCATGCCGTAAAACTGTGCCGCATTCTCGTTAGGGGGTTCTTCATTAAGTGCCTCATCTTCCACGTCTATTCCAAAATCAATGTTTGGGCCACCCATTAACTCTTCTACCATACTGTGGTACGAACTAGGTCCCGCTGGGTAAACGTCGTTTGAAGTTGACGCAAATTCATTAGTGTTTTGAAATGGACGTGGACCCCAACTCTCTTCCCCGTGATAAATCCAATTATAATAATTCAGTGTAAAACCATTTCGATATAAATGAGATTTCACTTCATTAGGATCTCTATAAGTTTGATTTCGACATCTAGCTTTCGAACAAGGACACCTAATTTTTCCTTCCCAAATCGAATTCGGATTACTAGTGGCAGCTTCAATAAATCCATTTACTCCACTAATAAATCCGGGGTTCATAATCCCATTCACTAATCTTGGACTATACATCCAACTACGACTTGAATAATTCATCATGTCAATCGACGTACGTCTACAACACACAAATATAACAACCAACGTCTCATTCAATTCCTCCAACTCTATAAAAATTAATTAATATAAATCCAAATATATTCTAATAATTATTCTAACACCCTAATTAACAAATAAATTCATATATAGACATAACACAATTATATATATAATTCTAACACCCTAATTAACAACTAAATTCATATAACTTAATTAATTAATTAAAACATATATACATACATATAAAATACATGCCTAACACAATATAATTCTAACAATTAAATTCTAACAATTCTAACGATTAACAATTCTAACAATTTTATATATACATACAACATATATGCATATATACATATATATACTAAACTATATATATACATATATATAATTTCAATTAAATTTAACCGATTAAAACGAAAAAAATTACCGTAGAAATGCTCCCGTCGAAGTGTAGAACACAAATGGCCAAGAACCGAGTCCGATCTGCAAACGAACGTGGATGTTGAGTTTGGAGGTGTGTATAAAATGGAGGTGTGTGCGGCGCTGGAATGAGAAGAAGGAGGTTCTGGAATGATTTTAATTGAATTAGGGCGACGGGGAAGGCAACGGGCCCACTGCCGTTGCCATTTAGCATCGGGGGGCCGTTACCAAATGGCAACGGGGCCCACTGCCGTCGCCTTTTGGCAACGGGCCTTATATGCCGTCGCCTTTTTGCAACGGGGCCCACTCCCGTTGCCTTATCCGTTGCCTTAAGGCAACGGCACCCGCCCCCGTCGCCTTTTTTCTTCCCGTTATTAATGTCGTTGCCAATTGGCAACGGTAGCCTGCCGTTGCCTTTTGCTGTTGCCTTCTAGCCATTATTTTGTAGTGATTAATGAGATTTTTAGATTTTTAATGTGATTTTTATAATTTTTTAATTATTAAAAAAATTCAAATTTAAAGGACGTAAATTGAACTATTTGATCAGAATTCCAATTTTCCGATAAAATGGATGTAAATTGGACAACCTATGATGTAAATTGTAAAAGTGAAAATTTAAAGGATATAAACTTGATTAGGCACAAAATTCTCTCTTTATGGGGTGACCATTTTCTTCCTAATACGGTAGAATTCAATGAGGTGATGCTGATGCAAGAAAAAAATTGTGTGTTTAATTTTATAAATAATGATAGAGTAGCTAGGATGATTTAATGTATTTATTAGGAATTAATATAAATTAATTGATTCCACACTTCTTTATAAGTTTAGACTTTTAGACGAGATGAAATTATTTCATGGTATCAAAGTTTTTGGCTCACGCCTACACGTCATGAGTGGAGGTGATAATCTGGCCCTAGGAGTGAGGAAATATATCAAAATTTCGGTATACCGAGTTTTTCATACCGAAAAAATATCGAAACTTTCTGTACAATAACGGTATGGAAAATAGTCATACTGCGATATTTCGGTATACCAATTTTTTTTTCGTTATTCGGTATGAAACGGTATACTGAAATACTGAAGCCTTAATAAAATAATAATCTTCTTGATACCGAAAGGAGTTTTAAAAAAGATTACCAAAATTCAGAGGGAATTCCTTTGGGGGGGTGATAGAAAGAAGAAAATCTTGTGGGTTAAATGGGCAGAAATTTGTGAGGAGAAAGAGAATGGGGGTCTGGGCATTAGAGATTTATAGTGTTTTAATAGGGCTCTTATAGGTAAGTGGATATGGAGATTTCTAAATGAGGGGGACAGATTATGGGTGAAAGTGTTGAAGTCTAAATACGGGGGGTTAGAAGGGCTAGTGGGGTGTCGTAGTAGTCGAGGGAGGAGGGGAGGGGAGTCGGTGAGGAGTTGAATAAATTATACACTGGGGGAGCTGGGATGGGGGCAGGGTTAAAAGCAGAAATTAAGAAATGTGTGGGGAATGGGGGCAAAACCTTGTTTTGGTTAGAAAGATGGGTGGAGGGGGAGGAGTGCTTAAGGAATAAATTCAGGAATTTGTTTAAATGTAATATGCAGCAAGGGGCTACTATTGAGGAGATGGGTAGATGGGGGGTAAGTGGGTGGGAGTGGGAGTGGGAGTGGAAGTGGAAAAGGAGTCTAAACAATAGAGAGGCTAACGAGTTGAACCTGTTATTAGATTGTGTGAGCAGGTACAAACTAAGTCAGGAAGAAGAGGACAGCTGGAATTGGGAGTCGGCTCCACACGGCTTGTATGCGACGAAGGCAGCTTACAATAAATTGATGAATGGATCAGCCGGGGCGGGTCAAGCAGCAGACAATAGCGAGGTGTATAAGACGCTGTGGGGCTGCGTGGCACCGAGGAAAGCACAAACGCTGGCTTGGAAAGCTTTGAAGCTTAAGCTGGCTACAACAGATAACCTCAAAAGGAGGGGAGTACCTATCCAAGATGCTGATCTAATTTGTAAGATGTGTGGAGAAGAGGAAGAGTCCAACAATCACCTCCTAATGGAGTGCAAATTTGTAATTAGCATCTAGGAGGAATGTAGGGGTTGGTGCAAGGCGTACATGGCATTGCACAATGTTCTGCCATCACACTTCTTGCAACACAGCTTAGCATTTGGAAGTGAAAAGGAAAACATAAAGGTAGCAGCAGGTTTGTGGGTTGGTGTTATATGGGAAGTGTGGAAGAATAGAAATAATAAAATCTTTTCGAACACGGAACCGGTGGTGAAGAAGGCAGTAGAAAACATAAAGATACAACTATGGTCATGGCTGGAGGGACGGAATCTCATCAAACCGAACTCATCTATAGGGGCTTGGTGTGTGGATCCTTTTACTAGTTTACTTTTGAAAACGTGAAGGTAGCGGGGGTCATGGATACTGGATGGGAGAGGCTATTCTATTGTATAATTTCACAAAGAGTGTGTCATAAACATGTAAATTAATTTGTATAATACGAGTTGAGTATCCCGAATACTCGTATGGAATATATTTTTACCGTTTACAAAAAAAAATGTATAGTTTATGAGTATTATTTTTTAAATTAAAATATTTAAAACTTAAATAAAATAGACCTTAAATAATTAATGTCAGTATAAAACAATGCTTTCAATACTTTCGGTATGAATCGGTATTCTTGTATTTCGTTATGAAATGGTGGTTCAATATTTTCGATATGAATCGGTGTACGGTATTTCGGTATGGTACAGTATACTGTATCAAAAATTCGGTATACCGAAATTGTTGGGATATTCATCCTACCCCTAATTAGATTAGATAATATGTACTTAGTTTTGATGGCCAAAACCAGATCTGTAATCAAGTGTTAGATTATAATTTGTAATCTAGTGATAGGTTACCTAAGTTGTTTTATAAAGCTTAGTAGATAAGTATAAGAAGTCTAAGTCTTAGTAATGTGGGATCAGCTGATAGGTTAAACACGCACTTGCTCAAGATTTAAAGAGTAGAAGACTAAAGACTAAAAGACCTTGAAGTTCATTAGTGAAATCTTACTGAAAGGTCCTTGTATACCTTGTCAGCTGATAGTAGCTACATGAGATCAACCGATCAGAAGACCTACCTGCTGATATGAACTTCACCAGATCTTGTCAAGCCTTAAAGACTGTGATCGGATTGGCCCGATGACAGTTATGCATTAATGGAGGAAGAGGCAAAGATACCAGAAGACAAAGAGAATGTTGGATAGCATCTGGCAGACTCAAATAGAAGACAATACTGCAAGTCTAACAACTTAGCTGACATGGACCAAATAGAAGATGACAACACAACTATTGAAGTTGACTAGGACGAGGGTTTCAGAGATCTTCTCAGAGCCGTACAAAGCATTTAATGCACATTCCTTTTTAAGGAAATGTCGTACCAGAATATCAAGAGATATCAAATCCATGAAGATCTCATACCATAAAACGGCTAGTTTTCACCAACGGCTAGTTCGAAGCACAATTCTCTCTATAAATACAAGACTTTGTTCAAAGAACAAATTACCGGAAACTCTCACGCGCAAGAACTCACCAGCTGACCTCAAGAACATCAAGTTTTATGAATCTTTCTAAGAGTTCTTTAGAGCCAGATTTTATATTTTATCCTTCGCTCTAAGTTTCCAAGCCTAAACCTGAGTTTATATTCTTATCCATAGAGCTTAGAAAGTGTGTTCTTCACACTAGTTGGTTACTCACACACTTTACATTTTTATAAGTCTTTTGTAGTAAACCAAACCCTCTTTGTAAAAGTACTTGTTCTTACAATAACAAGTAGATCTGTATACACTAAGGAAGTGTATCTCCATCGATCAAAGTCTTCTCTTGGGACTATAAAGTAGCAAGGATCTTTGTTTAAAGGATTAATATCACAGTTGAGTTGTGAGAGTGGACGTAGAACAAGTTGTTCGAACCACTATAAATACTTGTGTTATTTACTGTTCTATTCTTTATTATTCATTGTTTATATTGTTCATTTATTTATATTTCATAATCATAAGTTTTACAAAAGAGTCAAAATTCACTAAGTATTATTTCCATAATCAGCAGATATCATATTTGCTGATACTCATTCATTATTTGTTAAAGTCATTCTTTGATAAAAAAATGTTTTCATTCAACCCACGAGTCTAAACATTTAGGGCCTACACAATTCCGCACCAGTAGCTAGTTAGATAGTTGTCAACTGACCAGCTGTTATAGCAATCAGTAGATTGGTTATCTATATTTGCTACTCTACACTCGCACTCTTAAGATCACATCAGATCATATCTATTTGCATCAGACGACTAGAGCACATAACTCTTCTGGTTGTCTCATCTGATCAGCACACAAAAAGTTTGAAAATTTGAAAGTCTATTCACCCACCCCCTCTAGACTTTCACCAACATTGATACTCGTTTAGGGACCAACAAAAATTACATTATAGTATCGGTATGAATTTTTTCATTGCAAAATTTCGATATACTGAAATTTTCGGTACGATATCGGTATCAATTTTTTCAATAACAAAATTTTGGTATGGTGTCGATATGGTTCAATATGGTCAATATACCGTATTGAACCACCCCTGTGATGATGAATAAAATATTTCATTAAGGGATAAAGAAGACATTTGGCCAATATTTATACACAAGGTAAGTAGTTAACCAACTCAAGTAATTAAATATTGGTTAAAACTTCATATTAACTACTTAACCTCTTTTACTATACTAATATCCCTCTCAAGCGTTGCGGATGGGGACCAATGCAAAGTTTGGATCTAAAAAATTCGAACAACGGGCGAAGAAGATTCTTTGTGAAGATGTCAGCGAACTGGAGATGTGAAAGGACGAACTGAGTGATTAGACGAGCTAGCGGCAACCAATTCTCGAATGAGGAGGTGGAAGCTAGTAAATAAACGTTCTTTTTTTAGGAAAAGACTGTCACTGATACATAGATAATCGAGTTCTTTGGTCGAATTTTCATAACACAACAAAAGAAGAGTTTGTGCATCGTGCTTGCTTCCCCAACCCCAACCGCGCGCGCGCATAAGAAGGCTCATTGGTATGTGATGTCGTACTAGATTTCCTTCTATATACTCCGAGCTATTCTCCAAACAAAATTTTCATTCTCGACTGGATATTTAGAATCCAAATCCATTTCCATTCTTTCGACGAGCACGAGGATTCTGTTGTGTTCTGGTTTTTATCGCACTCCGATGACCAAAATTTGCGTCGTGGTTTGGGCCTCCAATTGGTGTTTCCTGAATTGCTTTGACTTTATGAGGAAGAAAAGTTTGATATGCAGCAGTTTCTCATTTCAATCACCAAGGTTCGTAATGAGTCTCTAAGGCACTTGTTATACTTGATTAGACTCGGCCTTTATGTAGCCCAAGGACTCAGGTGTCCTTGTGGATGTGTATTTTATCTCCCTTGCCTATTCGCCAACACATCCCACCTTCAAGTAATTCTCGACTCCAACATAAAGATCGCCACACAAAAGGCGGATTTGATCCACTAGGTGCTTCCATGATGTCCTCGCTTGCATAATCTTTGCCACCTTCGATGTGGGTTTTTTTTATCAGTCACCAGACTTGTTTTGCAAGTAAGGATTTGTTGAAATTTTTTATATTTCTGAATCTGAGGCCCCCCTCATCTTTTGCTAAGCATAATTTGTCCCATTTAATCCAATGTAGACGTTTGTGATTGTTTTGTGTGCCCCATAAGATGTTGGCACATAATTTATAAATATCCCAACAAATGGAAAAAGGGATTCTGAAACACGATATGACGTATGTTGAAATTGATTGGAAAACCGCCTTAATTAATACTCCCTCCGTCCAATTTTATTATGTCCACTTCTTCGGGCACGGATTTTAATGAATATTGATTAGTTTATGTATAAAGTAGATAAGTTGGGGGTATGATAGGATGGTGTGGGGTCCATTTATAAATAACGTGATTGTTTATGAATAAAGTTAACGACAATTTAAGTAAATAAGTGATGGTTGAAGGGTGGAGATAAAGTAATGTGAATAGTAAAATTTCCAAATAAGGAATGAGAATAATAAAATTGGACAGCCTGAAAAGGAAAGTGGGAATTATAAAATTGGACGAAGGGAGTACCTCTTTTCCACCATCACTAAAAAGAAACAATTAACTGGATAATTATACTAACTTCTTGTGTGAAATGAACGATAAGATGATTGTTTTGGGTGTTTTCCTTATGTGGACTTACTAATGAACGAATGAATTAACTACAAACATTTAAGCCAAATGTCTTGATATTTGCTAAAGGCTATCACACAAGTGTGTAGACCAATCCCTTTTGAGGCCTAGGTGAACATGTGCACTAATTAGCCTATCTAATTACTACGTACCATAATCTCTTAGGATAGTGAACTCGTAACCACTTTCAACATGGTTACTAATACCGATGGTTCGCCCCCGACCTCACTTACCTCCTAGACGAACTTTATTAGATTAATGTCAAATAAGTAATGAAATAGCAATAATATTGAAATACAAAAAGTTGAGTTTGCAAAATATGATAGAAGTCACCCCTCTTGTGAAAATTAACTACAAACTTCAAATAATAATAAAACCTGAGTATCCTTGTTTAAATTTAAAGTAGATAACTAATTTAACCTAATTTATCTATGGAAATGAAAATATAACAGAACACCAACTACTATGTGTAGGAACTCCTCTCTAATGTGTCACCCAACTGTAGGAACACCAACTACTATGAAAATATAACAGAACACCAACTCCTTCAAAATCTGATAGAAAATTCCTTACATAGTTTGCAAGGAACCCTTGGTCGAATTTTACACTTTGTCCCTTCGAAAATAGTGAAAATTTGCAAAAACCTCCGGAAATAGGTGTCACCCAACCGAGTGACACGATCGGATTGCATATATCTTCAGCGAGGCCGGTTGAGCCACTCGTCCTATTTACGTAACTATCACTGTCCGGCCGGGTCACTCATCCGGCCTCAAGCCAAAAGTGACCCGGTCACATGTATTTTGACACGGCTTTGCACACTTTTCAACATTTTTCGATCTTCTTCTTCTGAACATATAGCCGTGCAAGCTTTTCTTCTCCAAATGTGAGTATTAATGATGATGAAGGAATCGTTTCTTGTGATTTTTCTCTCAATTAAGCTCCAAATTAATTCATAGAAAAACAATTCAAATACCTTTCCCAACCATATTAAGCATATTTGTGTGAAAATGCATGAATCAATACACACACACTCATCACTTTCTTAGCATCCAATTGGAAACCCGTGAATCTGGACTACAAAGAGGGTGTGGTTTTTCCGCCCCGGTTGTTCGAGCATAAGGCTGATGGAATAGGATTTTATTACTCGCAATCAAGAGGAAAGGCTCGGCTTGAGCTCCATAGATGATTCAACTGCCCTGCCATTGAAATGTTTCCAAGTGAAGTAGCTAGCTAGATGGAGTAGATACAACCAGATCATATCGATGTGCCCAAAAGATCCTAATTTTGAAACTCACAACACGGATATATTGCACTCTATGGTCATGTTTGATAGCAAATATCGATTAGACTAAGATTATGATGATATCTAAACTTTATAAATTTTAAAGTATAATCTACCCTTAATCTAAATTATCAAACAAACTATAAAAATTAAGATGGAATTAGTCTAAGTTTAATCTAAGTTATCAAACATGACATATGAGTGTAGGCAGATGTGAGATTAGCCAGATCAAAATTGGCAGGCAATAATTATGCCAATAATTGATTTTTTTTTTCGAACATAGGAAGACTTAGCTTCCATTATTGCATAAACAAGGAGAATGAGGCAGTCCAACCACAAAATTCGGTAGGTCTACCAAATTACAAGGGTTAGATAAACGATGAGATTCCCTAGCAAAACAATGCGTTGTTGCATTTGCGCTTCTTTTGACAAACAAATCGAAACATTTGTAAATTGACCTAATAAAGCTCGATAAGCTAAAATATAATCCCCAAACGTAGAGTGTCGTAAGAGTCTGTGGAATATATTGCATCAACTACCACCTTCGCATCTCCTTCCACCATGACACCGTCCATATTGTTGGTTAGGGCTTCGAAAAAACCCATTGCCTCCCCAATATACACTCTGAAGTAACCCACCGTTACAATAGTTCTTGCCATGAAGAATGTACCCTGGTCATCGTGCATCACCATTCCCACACCTGTTTGACGAGAGTCTTGAAAAAAAGCCGCGTCGACATTCAATTTATTCATGCCTTCCCTTGGTGGGTGCCATGCGCCACAGCGCAACACTCTGCCAGCTTTCTCTCTGTCATTTCCTTTGGCTTTTTTCCATTCGAGCCATTCACTTGCCGACATATGCACTACTTCGGTTGATGGTTTTGTACAGTTGTTCCATAACATTTCATTTCTTTCTCTCCAAATCTGCCATAGAATCGTGGTAAAGCTAATTGCTACCATGTGAATAGGGCTCCCAACCATTTTTAGAATTAGATCCTTCATTGATTCAACATTCTGCATTTCAGCTTCCAACTTTGTAAGCAGCAGCCTAGTTGCTTCTAGCATACGTACATGTCGTGAAAATATGTCAGGTGTCCTCCCATCCATGATCGCACAACAAGCAGTTTGTATCCTGGATGACTAGATCACCCTTCTCGAATATAGATTAGCTCTTGTCGAAAAACAATCTCGAGCAGCCCTCCATAGACAATCCTTCACTCGTGGAGGTGTTTGAAGCCTCCAAATGTTTCCCAGTCGCCTTCGGTTGCTAATGTAGGGTCTGCTTCCATACTCATTTTCAGATTATAAGCGAATTTCACCGTAAATTTTCCACTTCTTGTTTGCCCCCAAGAAATTTTATCAACCGCCCCCAACGGAGGCACTGCCATATATGTTCATGATTAGTGAAACATCATCCGGGAGCAGGTCCTGAATAAGTGTCACATCCCATTCTCGAGCAATGTGATCAAACAAAGCAGAGACACGTAAATCCTTTAGTTCGACTATTTCGTCTGAAACAACAAACCTGTTTTCATTGTTATTAACCCACGGTTCTTTCCATACTCTTATCGAATCTCCAGACCCGATCTTCCATTGCAACCCAACTTTAATCAGATCTTGGCTAGCATGGATGCTAGACCAAGTGTAGCTTGGATTCCATCCCTTTCTTGCCGAGATAAAGTCTCCTCTCGGGAAGTATCTTGTCTTCAAAATTTCGCTCACCAAAGAATTGGGATCCGTTAGTAGGCGCCAACCCATTTTGCTTAACATAGCAATGTTAAACTTTTGCAAATCACGAAAACCCTGTCCACCCTCTTGCTTGCCCACATAATCATTGCCACTTCATCCAATTAATTCCCTTAGATGTGTCCGTCGAACTTCCCCACCAAAATTTATTTGTCATAACCTCCAATTCATTGAAAAGAGTCGACGGGAGCAGGAAAATAGTCATACAAAAATTAGGAATAGCGAGGGCAGCAGATTTAATCAAAATTTCTTTACTTGCTTTCGACAGCTTCTTGTTTCTCCAACTTTGCAGTTTCTTCCAAAGCCTCTCCTTGATATAGTTAAATATTTCTTTCTTCTTACGGCTAATAAGCGAGGGCAAGCGAAGGTACCTCCCCGTGTTGATAGAATTTTGAATGCCAAGTATCGTTTTAATAGCTTCCCTTCTTTCACTCGACACATCTCGACTAAAGAATACCTCTGACTTCGCAAAATTAATTGCTTGGCCAGAACAGCCCTCATAAATATCAAGCAGATTTTTTCAGACGATTGAGGTTGCTCTACAAAACAAGAGACTATCGTCGGCGAAAAGAAGGTGGGTGACCTCCGGAGCTCTCCTGCAAGCCCGGTGCCCGTGTATCTGTCCAGATTCTCTAACCAAGTTTAGGGCGGCTGAAAGACCTTATGAGCAAAGAATAAAGGGTTAATTGCAAATTAAATCACCACCTTTCACTGAATTGCAATTTAATCTAAACTTTTGAATAATTGCAAATAAAATCACCACCTTTAAATATTGTTGCAATTTAGACTTTTAGACAACCTCATTTATGTCCGAATTTAACGTTTCGAGATTAGATCGAAATAAAAAACAATGTTGTTTCATTAAGGAGATGCCACATCAGCTAATCACGTTAGATTTGGGCACAAATAAGATTATCAAAAAGTTTAAATTGCAACAATATTTAAAGGTGGTGATTTTATTTGCAATTATTCAAAAGTTTAGATTAAATTGCAATTCAGTGAAAGGTGGCGTTTTAATTTGCCATTAACCCAAGAATAAAGAGGTAGGAGAGAGGATCCCCCTGCCTCAGGCCCTGACTGGGAGTAATAGGCCCAATCGTATCGCCGCTAAAAATGAGTAGTGAACCGTCTTAACGCAAAGCAACATCCACCTCACCCACTTGTCTTCAAATTCCAATTTCCTCAAAATGGATTCAAGAAAATTCTAATCAACCCTGTCATACGTTTTACTTATATCAATCTTGACTGCCACATCTCCCCTGTTACCTGTTTGTCTATTTTTCATAGCATACAACGATTCGAGAGCAATCAATATTATCTTGGATAAACCTACCACTCACGAATGCCGACTGAGAAGAATATTTTTCAATCGATTACATAGTACCTTCGAGAGAATTTTATAAACGACATTGCATAATAATGAGATTGGTCTAAGATCAATAATGTGATTGTTTTGAAATTTATGAATGTGTCATTTAGAGGACTTCAAAGTCAATAAACGTAATGTGCATGATTTTTTTTTCGACATGAATGTGCATGATTTTGTTGAAATTTATCAATATGTAGTTAATGTTTATATCTTCCTTCAAATACTAGTAACATGTTACATGAACAACAGTAGAAGCCGGCCAGCTAATAAACTTTTTTTTTTAATCTTCACAAGAAAAAACACGATTTTTCATTCAACTACTTTTTAAAAAGATGGCCATTAAATTACGGATTGGTCAATCAATTCTATACAAGGAAAATGAATTGTATAGAAAATGAATTGAGTTGACTTGATAAAAAAAGTTATGTTGGTAATTTTTTTTTAAAAACGTGTGTGTTTAAAAGTTTAAATCAATATTACTAAAAAGTGTAACATATTTTTTTATTATTTATAACTAGAAAGTACAAGTTAGTATAACTGAAAAGTGCAACACAATATTATTAAAATAATATTATTAAAAAGTGCATGTCAGTATAACTGAAAAATGCAACACAATATTTTAATAAAAAATGTAAGTTATTATAAATGAAAAGTGAAACACAATTTTATTGAAAAGTGCATGTCTATATAACTAAAAGATGCAATATACCATTACCAAAAAATGTACGTCAATATAACTGAAAATATTATTTTGAAATGTGTAAATTACGACAATTGAAAAGTGTAACACTAAAAACAATTACCAAAAAAAAAATCACGAAAAAAAAATTTTACTGAATTTTTTTTTGACCAAATCAACCGTTAATGGTCAACTCAGTTTCATATAATATATAAACTCAGGGGAGTGTATTCAATTGAGATTCTGTTGGATTTTTTTGAACTTTTAAAATCTGGGGGTATTCAATCCGGATTTTTAAAAGTCTTTCAAAATTTTGAGGTATTCAATACGGATTTTAAAAAGTCTTTAGAAATTTTTAGGTATTCAACAATCTATGGATTTTAATACTCTATGGATTTCGTTGGATTCTCTTTCAAAAATATAAATAAATTTCACTAATCAAAATCTCTTCTAAAAAGTAGAGATTTCAACGGATTCTCTTAGAAGACTCTGAAAGAGAAGAAAAAAAAACGGTGTTAACTATGTTCTTCGATAAGCATCACAGATTCTTCACCACCATTATTATCGTGAAAAAAATTACATCTCTGTATTTTAAAATTATGTTCTTTCTTTAAAAATTATAGTATATCGGACACCGTCAATAATATCTAATCGACGTCAATTCCCCATTACGTGGTATTCGATATCATCTAAAAGATTTTGGTGGTCAAGGTCGTCACCCAGAAATGCAATTATTCAATTGAATTTTTGGTATTTTCAAATTGCAATTCACAAGTTCGCTGGATTACATAACTTTCTTCGGAAAGAAGGTCGCTCTGATGAATTTCCAGTCGAATATAAAGAAGATCAAGATTCACCACCACATGAAAGAATCCATAACTTTTTTCGGAAAGAAGGTCGCTCTGATGAATTTCCAGTCGAATATAAAGAAGATCAAGATTCACCACGACATGAAAGAGGAAAATTTGGAATTGTTTTCTCAAAGACAACTACAACAAAGAACTTAAGCTAATGCATGGAGAACTAGTATTGTTAACTACGTGAAAATGAGGCGGGTGAAAATGAAGATGAGAATAATAATGATAAATAATAAAAAAAAAATTGAACTAGGTTTTAGGTTTTAGGGGCGTAGTTTATGGAAATCCATGTAAATCAATAAAAAAAAGTGTATTTCAGAATCCTGTCAAATCTATAAAAATTCATATAAATCAATAAAAAAGTTAGTCAAACTCTGCACAGAGTCTATGAATTTTCTAAATCCACTGACTTTTTAAAGTCCAAAAAAATCCAACAGAATCTAATACACCCTCCTCAATTCCATAGAGAACTACCTTTAAATTACTTTTTTTATTTTTTTATTATTAAATTTATTTTAAATTTACGTGATGTCTCAATTTAAATTCCGAAATCTCTATTGAAAATATCATTATAATATACTTTCAACTGAGTAAAAATTATATATTTATTTAACATGTACACTTTTCTTAACATCAAACTGAGATTAGTTATGAGTAGGTTTTTTATAAACAAGTTTATAATTCATACAATTAATATATTTAGTATATTTTTTTAGTGTTACGATTAATATTTTTTTAATAATTTAGGTAATACTCTTTATTATTATGACTAACGCATTTCATTAATTTAAAAAAAATACATTTCAGTAATTTAAAGTGATATAAAAAAAAATTAACTAATTTCTTTCAGTAGTTTAAGTAAAAAAATTTAACATTACAATTAATAATTTTTATGAATTTAAATGATTGAAGGAAATATTTATTTTTCAGTTTAGACAAGTTAACCTTATCCGAGGAACATATTAGCATACACACCATCCACACACTCCATAGAGTACCCAGTGGAAACCCGACACGTGTATATTGCCCTCTAACCAAGCACTTCCTTAGTACAATTATTATTTATTTATTTTTGGTAAGGGCACGGTACGCAGTAGTATTTTCCCAGCAATTTCATTTTTCTTTATTTTTTTGAAAACAATTTTTTAATGCAATTTCATTCATCAATTCTCCCACAAACTATAAACTATTTTTCTTTCTCTCTCTTTCATTGTTTCGGCAGGAGATTCGAGACACAGCACCACCCCCCTTGAAAACCAAAAAAATTGGAACTAGCATTCACATTTCGCACAAGATTCTCTTGATTTTTGTTTTGATTTCCAGATATTTCTCATCGTTGCAGCTTTCCTTTCCGGTGATTACTCCCACGGTTTTTGTTTTTCAAAAAACAAATCCTTCGGTTAGTTATTTTTGTTCAGGTTTTCTCGCCTTTCCCAACGCCGCCGAGGAAAAGACGTAAATCCACATTTTCCGAATGTGATTCAACGCGGTGGAGTCTTTTCCGATTTCTCAAGTACTGTTAGGTATGGCGGAGAACCGATTTTCTCCGTATTTTGGGTATTAGTTTATGATCTTGTGGATTATTTGCTTGTTTGTGGTGGTATTTATTAATTAATGACGGTTTTAGGTCAAGTGTTGTTCTGATCTCGTGGTATATTTGTCTAGATTTGTATGTTCCTTGATTTGGAAGCAATGGGCTATATGTTCCCACCGTGATGTGTGTTGTCCATTATGCTTCTAATTGTGTGCATTCCAGTTGCAAGCTTGAAACTGATCTGAGATCGGAGTTTCTTCATAAGTATACTTGTTTGTTGCACAGAATCTGTGATAGCTGTGGAGTTTGCATACGCAATAATCAATCATATCCAGTCTTTTAGCTTAATCTTGAATCTGAACTGCATATGCTGTGTAATGTCGAATCATCAATAATCATAAGTGAAGATAGGCTGTACTTATTTGTGATCATCGTTATTACATATTCATTGATGTAATCCAACAAGTAAATCTTTCAGTTCTAGAGCCATATCATTCAATCTGTTGATTAATGTCATTCAAATTTGTCCATTTCCTCGTATGTCCAGTCATTTAACTTAGAAGCACGATTCTGTAGTCTTGAGAGGATTCGGATGTGGACCAATATCTTTGTATTTTAATAGTACTCTCCAACTGTACATGTGAAATCAACAGCACAGATGGGAACGTGACATTTTTCTCAACCTGTCCCTGCAGTCAATTATAATGCTCTGTTTTGTTAATTCTGGTAAAAATACTGTGTATTCTCTTTGTTGGAACGATGCTCACCTTTTCATTCATTGACTTCCAAGTGTAAGCATATGACATTGACAGTGAAATAATCTTGTCCTGTGGCTGACTGTTGTGTTTAATATTAGCCAAATGGATTAGGTACATAAAAATCTATTCTTCAGCTAGACTTTCTACTATGTTTCTGCAGCAACATTTTGGTGTAATACGAAGAGAGAAAAGCAGTGCCTATTAATGATAATGATATCAAAGTACGTAATTTACATGCCTAATGTTTGGCGGGGCTATAAGTGTTCATCTTGTAAACAACATGCTGTTGTCTTTGCCAGCTGTCTGTCATACTTTTCAATAATGATTCATTGGAAATTGTTATTCCTTTACTTATGAATTTATGAATATGTTTTCAGGAGCCTGAGAGTTATCATGTGCTAGAGGCAAATTAACTACATGGTCAAGTAATCCAGAATAATGGCACGTTCTCTAAGAACTGTTCTGGCATTTAAATCTTATCAAAACCAGGCTGGCGTGCTGGTCAGAAATTATGTGCTAGCCGACCCTTATATTCCGTACAGTTCTGTTCTTGGTGGCATGTTGACTTGCAGATTGGTATGTTTGAGCATTCTTAATTGCTTTTAGCTTGCATCATTGTTGGTTTTCAAAGCTCAGAGAGCATGTGGCATCTTGCCATTAATCTGTTACAGTATTTGATAATGTTGAATATCTCCATGCTATACCTCTTTATGTGTCCTTGAAAAAGTAGTACCACTCTATTCTGATGAAATAGTGTGTTTTCGCACTAAATTTTTTCTCCTACTCTGTCTTTTTTTAGACTTACTGACTGTTAGTCACACTTGGCCTTTTGACAGATATATGATCTGAGTCAGCTCATCAGCACGTTTTACTTCAGGAGTTATAATGGCCTCACTAAGATTCAAAGAATTGAGTGGAATAATCGGTGAATCACATGCTCTTAATTTTCTTTTCCATTCATGCTTGGTTTTGATGCTGTGCTGACTTTTTTTTATTTGAACTTTCCTGCAGTTGCATTTCCACTCTTCATGCTTTTTTTATTTCAACTATGTCCCTCTACTTTGTGTTCTGGTCTGATCTTTTCTCTGATCAAGATCCTTCTGGCCCAATCACATTCAGAAATTCATCTCTCTCAACATTTGCTCTAGGGGTAAGTTCCTGATGTATATCTTCTTTTTGCACTGGATCTTTTTTCTTTTTAATACCATGTTAGATAAACAAAATTAGAAACTGTAAAAGTGATCTTGTCCTCAGCTGAGGACCTAATTAAGGTAATCTGAAGATTCATAGGTGGAGACATCAAATGAAATAGCGTAAAGAAGAGCATTAATCCATGTTTCTACTTGGAGACATGGCAATTTCTCGGGTACCTTCTGAATTATAATACAGGAAAGCACAATTTTTTTGATGATCACATGGCAGCTCTCTTCCACATATAATATCTTAAAAAGGAGCTGTAGCTGTTGTATAAAAAAACTAGGCTTCTTTTCAAACTTCTATGGAGAGTATGTAAAGGTATATCTTAAACAAGGCTGTCATGAAAGAATACAAATATGTTGCCATTCAATTATTGGGTCCAGGAAATGGTACTTTATTTGACTATTGAAGTGTATTTCAAACTAAAGGCAAGTTTAAACAAAGAGAAAAAAATGAAAAAGATAAAACAGAAAAGAGTTAGTTTAGAAGGGCCATTCAAAGCAACGTGAAAAAGCACCACAAATATCTTATAAGACACATGCACAAGCAAGCACTATAAGTCTAGATGGAACTATAATGTTAAAGGCTAAGTGTGGTGTTGAAGAGTTTTTTCTGAGATTTCTTGCCTCTATGTTCTCTCAGTTTTACTTAATTCTTTTATATATGTGTAATGGGTACCCATGACACTCATTTTCTCTGTTCTTGTGCATTTTGCCAGTTGTCTGTTGGCTACTTCATTGCAGACCTTGGAATGATTTGTTGGCGGTATCCTCTTTTGGGTGGACCAGAGTATGTAAGTGAACTATTAGAATTTAAGAAGTTAAATTTAGTGTGTTTCTGCATTATGTTGGTCTCTATCTAAAAAACAGACCATTTTTGCTCCTGAAATGCTCAAAACTTGCTGTTCTTTTGGATTTCAGATTCTGCATCACTCGCTTTCGACAATTGCAGTAGCATATTCCATGTTTACGGGGGAGGGGCAGCTTTACACCTTCATGGTCCTTATATCTGAGATAACAACCCCGGAGATCAACTTGAGATGGTAAGTTTTCAGAATGAAGGCTGAGACAAAAACTGCAAAATGCAATTTTAATGTGTTTATTGAACCTATCTACAATTTGAACAGGTATCTTGATGTATCTGGATTGAAGAAATCCAATATATATATGATCAATGGAATTGTGATATTTTTTAGTTGGTTGGTATGTCATTCTACCTTTATTTACCCCTCAATTGAAGTGCTTTGATGATCTTATGATGTATACTGCAATTGTAAAGACCTCATCTTTGGTTTTCTATCTTTTACTTGTCTTGTTTATTACTTACTTAAGTTAATATCGGGAAATGCAGGTGGCAAGAATTCTTTTGTTCGGCTACATGTTCTACCATGTTTATCATCACCACACCCAGGTAACTTGCCTCCTCAACCTTGATGGTGGAATCAGAGATTTAGCATTTATTTTATATCAATCCGTCTTTCTGTTCTTTTTAATTGGCATCCATTATATCTTGCATTTCCTCAAATATTAGGGGGTGCTTGGTTTCAATTCTTCAATGAGAATCATTGAATAGTGAATTACAATGAGAATGATGGTTACATTGTTAGTAATTTGCTCTAATTGAGGAACAAGTGGAGATAAAAATGGATGATTGGTCGAAGAATAGGGAGTAGAATGATTGAGGGGATGTAGTTAATCAAAATAGGATAATGATTAACTTATTTTTAGTTTCATTACCTCATATGAAGTATGTTGAAGGTGAATGATCATGTTTTATCATTCCAATTGCTACTAAAGAATTTTGAACCAAGCGCCCCCTAAATGTATTTAAACCACTTCAATAGTCATAATTTCTTAACAGAGTTAACAGAAGTTCAAACATGGTTGCAGGTGATGCAGATGCACATTATTGGTTTTCTTTTGGTGTATTTGGTGCCCATAACACTAGCAATCATGAACTTGGTGTGGTTTGGGAAAATTCTCAAGGGTTTGAAGAAAACTTTAGCAAAACGGAAATGATGACTGGCTGATCTTAAACCGTTTTTCATTTTTGTGAGGGGACTCTTTGGGAGCCCAGGGGAAGACGCGACATACGAAAGCAGGTCAACGTGCTGTGAATACTTCCATCAATTTCGATACAACTTTTATTGTGACTAAAAATAGTACAATTCTGTTTATTTTTGTAACAGATAAAGATAGTACAATTCTGTTTATTTTTGTAACATATCTGTTCGTCTCTCTGTACCTCATGTAAAGGGGCTGTTTAAGCAGGGAAAACCAAGGGGGTGACATACTATTTACTTGTGTAATCTACTCTTTTGTCTATAATAGATTTTTTAGACCTACTTTCTCCAAATCATTGACTTAAATCAAATTCCTCTGTACGAATGTAACATTATAGACTTATTTTATATTCTCGTATTATCGACACAGCCGTGCACATAAAATCAAACAAGTTTGATATGATAACAACACAATCAGATTGTCCACATACGTAACAATAAATTCAGGAACCCATTTATGAAAAGAAACTCTCAACTAATGAATAAATACATAAGGTTCCAACTCCTGTACAAATCTGGAGAATACAGAGAGTTATCACACAGTTGGAGTATTTTTAGGCACGACAAGATTTTCCTTAATATTCGTAATTAGATTTCCAAATCAACTTTAAGAGCAGCAAGAAGCGCTGGCTGCTCTCTCTGCTGGTCGATCCACGAGGACCATGCCCGATGGGTTTGGTGTCTGCTGCAAACGGGGTAATCTCTTTGCTGTAGAAGCACATGATAAGAGTTGTTATAAAGAAAAAGAGTAATGGAAAAAGGATATTGACAAAAATGGATGTAATTCAGTCCCAGATATTTATTAAAGGATACTAATACTAAACCGCCAAAAAGTCATTAGGGTTAACATGCATTACAACAAACACCCTCATGATAAAAACAAGAATTCATGGTATTTTTGGGGGTAGCAATCTTACCTATCTCATGGAAAACTTCGTTGACATTAGCCGCTGTCTTTGCAGAAGTTTCCATAAAGAAAAGACCGTTCTCTTGAGCATAAATTTGTGCATCCTGAAACAGAAATTAACGTTCATAAACTTAAAGCTGTAATTGATGTATAGTAACAAAGACAGGTAAAAGATGCTAGACTGCAACACTAGTTTAGTAGTTTCTCAGCTAAACATTCTTGATCTGCACCACAGAATTTCTATTCATGTCAGGCCAAAGCTAGGTAATTATCTAAAAACCATCAATAAGGGCAATGCATATTAATCTCGAGTCAACAAAAACACACTTATGTGAGTTAAAAAAACAAGTTTGTTATTCACATAGCTCATGAAAAAGTGATGAGAAGGATAATTGCTTGCCTCTGCTGCCACTTTTCTTCCATCCAACATATCTGATTTATTCCCAGCAAGTGCCATAACCATGTTTGGGTTACCTAATGCCACAAAACAACAAAGACTTGAAAAATCAATTATGAAATTACATCAGAAAAGTATATTGTGAATTCATACCCACATATAGAGAATACAGCTCCTTTTGAAAGAACACAAATTTAGTAGATTTCAACATTCACTCTCTCCAATAATGGATGTTGACATCCTTTTGAATTTTTTTTTGGTAATTATCTCTACTTTCTCATAGAGCTTTTCATTTTCCAACAGTATTTTCTAAAATGCATGGGCAGCCAAAACATAATTCTTGCAAGATAAAGACAAAGTTAAATTAAAAAAATGTGAATCCTCTATAATACACTGATCATAAACTGGATGTCTTCAAGTGTTACTGCAAGTGATAAATCTAAACAATAACATGCAGGAGTGTAGGACTATAACTTTAAAAGCACCTATAATGTGAGAAATAATCCCAATCCAGTATTAAAATGAATCCCCCAAACAAAAACAGAAAAAGCAAACTAAAGCAACCAACTTCTACAACTAAGAGAACAACATATTTACCTTGTGCTTGAAGCTCTTGAACCCATTTTTTTGCGCGGTCAAACGAAGCCTACAGGGTAAATGGGAAAAATCTATTAATTTGATATCAAGAAATTGACACCAACAATCAAGTATTATCAGAAGCCGCCACTCAACCAGTTCATGGAAAAAAAATCTTCATACTAAATCACAAAACTCATTGTTGAAGCATGATTAACTGAATATACAACATGCATCTGAAATCTATTTCCGTCTATCCTCCAGACAGAACATAAGCTGTGAGACTTACTTATTTGTCTCTTTGCTGGAATTATGGTGATGGACCAAAATAACATGCAAAATCAAATTTCAGTTTATCATAATTAAAGCATAGCGTTGTTCATCAATTTACGCACTGGATAAAAAGCATCAAAGTTATTCCGGCTCACATATCTTCATGATGGTATGTTAAGCGGTACTCACTCACTTGATTTGTGATATCGTAAACGATAATGGCTGCTGCAGCTCCTCGATAATACATTGGGGCTAAGCTGTGATATCTCTCCTGACCTGCTGTATCCCATATTTCAAATTTTACAGTTGCATCGTTCACAGCAAGTGTTTGTGAAAAGAAGGCAGCCCCTATAGTCGATTCCTGCAGTATCAGATTTGTTTATTGACACCAGAGCCAACAAGAAAACTCTGATAATACCAAATTTGTGGTGTAAAGTTTATACCAACCTGAAATTCAATAAATTGCCCTTTCACAAAACGCAACACTAAACTAGATTTTCCAGCTCCAACATCTCCCAGAAGTACCTAGACGAAAAAGAAAAAATAAATCAACACAAAAACTTCATCCAACTTCGCAAAGGCAAGGCACCAGTTGAATTGATTTTCAACTACTATGCCTTTAAACAAAATACAATAAGACCCAAAACTTTTAGGAAGCAAATTGTGCATGTATAACTTGGTAATAGTTATTCAAAAGAAAAACAGAAAAGTGAAACTTATTCTTACATCAACAATACTAAAATGTCATCTCCAAAAATATTATTATTGTGGTTTAATCAGAAAGATAAGAGAACCCAAACCAAGATATCATTACTGTTGCTTTAGACACCTTCAAATAAACAAATACAAGAAGCTGAGAGAACAAATCAAATTGTCACTCGATGAGAGCAAATATCAGAAGCTGAGGGAACAAATGAAGTTGCACTTGAGGAATTTCATAGACAACACAAAAGAAACCCATTGTAAGCAAATTATTGATTTTCTCAAACCTAAGCACACTCTGTTTGATCAACCACAGTTCCTTCTTTCTCATTAAATCAAATTTAAAGTACTAAAAATATCAACGAATAAATAACAGAAAACTACTGTTAATCACAAGCAACTCTTAATAAAAACCAGTAAATACGAGGTAAATTCTCACAAGTTAACTGCTATGCTGATGAATAACCCAAGAATTACCCACGGGTTACCTAACGATAAGAACTAATGCCAAACAAAAAAATCCGAAGTTGAAACAATTCTATCTAGCCTAAAATCCACAACAAAACAAGCAAACCCATGGAAATATCGGGGATAAAAGCCAACCCAGGTAGAAAATTAATTTTCTCAAAAAAAGTAATACAACTAGAATAGATGTAAAAAATTGGGGAAAATACGAACCAGTTTGGCGTTGATGTTCTTGTTTCCACTTGAAGCCATTAAAAATTCAGGCACAATTCAATGAATAAATTCGTTGAAGTAGCGAAAATTGAAACTTAGAGTTGAATTTATGCAAATAAAATTCGTTTATGAAGAAGGGAATTCGAGTTGGGTTTGATTTGGCTGGCAATGGTGATGAGTTGACGCCAAGAAAAAGGTAGGAAGAAAGGGTATTAATACTGATTTGTACGCGTTATTTGAATCCAGCCCCCAATTTTGATTCTCTTATCATTTTTCTCCCCCGGAGTTTAATTATTTTTGCGATAATACCCTAACTAATAGGTGTAGACCGTGTAGGCCCCCATTTTGATTTATTCTATTTTTAACAAGCTAGTTCTAGAAAGTACTAACGAATTAAATATAATTAAATTTGAATTTGTTTATTTTTATTAACAAGCTTCATAAATAGGTCCAAATCAATATTTTTCAAGTGAAATTGCAAATAGGTAACAAAGTATTGATTTTATTATATGATTTATATCCCTAAAGATTGTGTTTACTTTGAGTTTTTGTGATTTCCTTTGAGTTTTGATGATTTTTGAAAATATGATTTTTAAAATTATTGGAGTAATTTTAAAATCCAAGTTTTTCTTTTAAATTTTTGAGTAGTTGATGATTTATTTTCAAATTAATGCGTGAGACTGAATGAATTATTTTATTATTGAGTATATTTATAATAATTAAATGATTGAGTTACTATATCACATTCCACTATATACTAATAAAAAGTTTTTTTGTTGGATCATACTTTATAAAGTGTCTATTTAAATGTTATTATGTATGCTATTATATAAGTGTCATCATAATTATAATTATGATGATTTGTTAAATAAATGGTAAGTATTTACTATCTTTAACATTAATAGTTAAAAAAAAATCGTATATGAAAAATTACTCAATTATTAAATTATACTAAAATAATTAGTAAATATATTATTAAATTTAATTCATTAATTTTAAAAGATTATGAATATAAAGTGTGGATATATTTACTAAAAATTACTATTAGTTTCTTTTTTTTTTGAAACAAAAAATTACTATTAGTTTCAATATCACTTTGTTTCTTGAATTTTATGATTATTTTTTCTTAATTTTTTTTTTCATATATACTAAAGGTTATATCGAGAAACTTGGAGTATATCTTATTTTGTTCTGTTTCTCAATTTTTTTAAATTATTTAAATATATCATGAATATTTATTTTGCATAATCAGAGTCCACGCAAGTCTAATCTCATAAGTTATTATACTACTCCATAAGATTATTGATTTATCATAATGTGTCAAATTTGATTAGGGTAATATTAGAAAATCAATTTTTAAATTTGCAAATAAAACCAATATAGTGACATCATTACTTAATTAGCACGGGAATCTAGGCGATTACACACATTCTTTGCTTCACCACTTCTTCTACATTCTTCTTCCTCAACTTCAAAATTTGTATTCATCAACTCTCTCAATCTCCGCACAAAGCAGATGGCCAATGATTCTTGCCCTACACAGCTAATTTCCGGCGACGGAGATTTCAACGCGGCGGGTTTGCGGGATTTCATCAATTCCGTCAAGCTTTACGAATGTGGCCTTTCATATGCCGTAGTTGCCATCATGGGCCCTCAGAGCAGCGGTTTGTGTTACTTTTCACTTGTTCTTCCGCTTTCTAAAATATTTTCTCCTCCGTATTTTTTCCTTCTGGTTCATTTCACTTTCCAGTGTTGGTTCAATTGTTTGCTAATTTGTAATGATCTTTATTTAAACTCGTAAGTTAAGAACTAAGGCTTTTGTATTCTTGCTACAATTGTTGTGGATAAGTAGTTTGGAATATTGTAAAGTTGTAAATATGATTAGGAATCATAAATTATTGCTTTCAGTGTGAATTTTTGTAGTATTGTAATTACTATTGTCGTGTTCTTATTATCGAGAATGATGCATTTCTATAAGATTTTCGATTGCGACATAGTATATTGCTTCCAGAAATTGAAAACTTGATGAATTCAATTGTAAGTATTATTTAATTTGAATGTTCTGTATTTTTCGAGATGTCTTACTTTTTAGCTTTTGGTACGTTCAAATACATCGATCTCTATAAATCAGTGTATAAAGTAATTATGTGGATGTCAATAGTGCGGCCCTAAATTTTATTAATCATCTATTTTACCCCAAAATTTAAAATCTTCGATCCGCCCCTGGTGGTTTCTACGGTTTCTTGTATTTTTTTGGTACAATGTTTGGAATTTGATTGATGAAGCATACATGATTTTAGTTTGGGTTCTTGAGTTCTAGCGATTATGAGGGAATTTATCTTGATTAACAAGAAATGTTGATGGAATATGAAGGATGATTATGTTTATGAGTTCAATTTTCATTAATTAGTTGTGAAGTGTTGTGTTAGCTAGTTATGTATATATGTTAGCATATTGACTTGAAATTTATATGAATGGCTCATTGTTAATGGTTTCAGAACAAGAAGTATTACTGATTGTTGAAAATTCTGAATGGTTGCCATAATCGTCTTTTAAAATAATCTTATTGTACTAATTATCTTTTAATGATTCATAACAAGTGGCTTACTGGGCTAATTCACAGGGAAGAGTACTTTATTGAATCATCTATTTCATACTAACTTCCGGGAGATGGATGCATTCAAGGGAAGGTTAGTTTGCTTGTTTTTCATTTGTAGTTGTATTCTTGATTTAACTTGTTAGTATAGCACTGCAATATATAACAAAGAGTTTTGCGTTTGAATCCATTTGAATAGGAACCAGACGACAAAGGGCATATGGATAGCCAAGGCCGTTGGGGTCGATCCATTTACCATGGTTATGGACTTGGAGGGTACAGATGGCCGTGAAAGGGGCGAGGTTTTCTCCATTTCTTTTGTCTATGTTGTAATAGATTGCTGGCTTTCAAATGGATAACTAGATTAAAGAAACCGACTTAGGCCTGTCTTTTGGCATTTTCTTTTTTTGTCATAAAATGAATTGCTGGTACCTTGATGCCTATAAGAAAGAATGTCCTTGACACAAAAAACTATCACTTATATAGCGTTTCTTTTAGATTGACTTAAGTGCCCGTATGCACTTGCCTTCCTCTTATTCTTCATGATGTTTTGAAAACTGATATTGTCATTCTTAATCTCTAGTGCAGGATCTTTAAATTAGATAGAACCGTTATGTAGGCTTCCTTTGTTTATAGCTCGAGCGTTTCTTGGTCTTTTGTAAGAAGAATTCATCCTGATTTGATATGTTATTAACAGTTTAAACCTTATATTTCTTGTCTTCCGTGGAAAGGCAAACATGTAAAGCAAGCATGTATAGTTCTTTTAATTCATGTTTTAATTGAATGGCTGACTTTGTTAATGCATGAACTTGTGCATTCTTTTTTCAGTTAACTTGATCAAATTTATTTGTTTTTGTTGAACTTTGGTTTCAGGATGATACTACTTTTGAGAAACAAAGTGCTCTATTTGCTCTTGCAGTCGCTGACATTGTACTCATAAACATGTAATTCCCAACTTTCTCCATATTCTAATGCATGTGGTAAGCTGGTAAGAAAAAATTATCTCTTTTGATATCTCAAGTGTGTACTGTTTACAGATGGTGTCATGATATTGGTCGGGAGCAAGCTGCCAATAAGCCTCTTCTAAAAACTGTGTTTCAGGTTCTTAGCTTCCTATTTATGATGAGTAGCGCAAGGGCGAAGGGGGCCCAATTATGAATAGTTCATCTCATATAAGTATTCTCAAACTTTAAAAATGCTCATTCTACTCGTTACATACAAAAATAACATTGATATTGTCTATATTTGAGCATCTTTCAATTTTCATGCTTTAGTTCATCCTAATTTAAATTATTGTATAATAAATGCACTACTAATACTTTAATAATACACTTAAAAATTACTACAGAGAATATACTTATTGTTCTTTTATTTTTTATTAAATAATATTTTGAAAATTTTCATATATATAGTATTAAAAGAATAAATAATTGGAAGGGGGCTCAGTGCCCTCGCTAGAACCCCCTCCCTCCATCTATGAGTAGTATGAGTATGACATGCTTTGTTGTTACTCTATAATAATCTGGTTTTTTACTGACTTCGGTAGGTTATGATGCGCTTGTTTAGTCCTCGTAAAACAACACTCCTCTTTGTTATACGTGACAAAACAAAGGTATGGTGGGAAGAGGAGTATTCTGCTTTCTTATAGCTTATAATTTTTTCTTGAATTAATTATTTCCATTACATCCATGTAGACACCGTTTGAGTATTTGGAGCCTATCTTGAGAGAGGATGTTCAGAAGGTAAATGGAATCTCCTTTCTTTTCTTTTCTTTTCTCTTATCTTTTTCTTTTAATTCTTTTTAGGCGTAAACCATCAACTTTTGTTTCAATGAGTCCTTGTTTTGAAAAGCCCTTCAAGTATTACAATATTATTTCATGAGTTCCCTCAAGACAAAAATTGACATAATTTTTCGATTTATTTTAATGGTCCCGTTAAGTAGTATGTACGTTAATTTTATTAATATTTAGATGTGCTTTTGCAAGTCGTTTTAACCCCATCACTTCTACTGATGGTTACCTAAAATTGCTTGTGAAGAATACTTTTGTATATAGTTATAATTAATTAAAGTTGACATGTACATTATTTAACAAGACATTAAGGTGAATCAAATTTTTTTTGTCAATTTTTGTCATGAGTGAGCATGTGAAATAAAATTTTAATAATTTAAGGGTTTTTTAAAACAAAAAATAATTTAGGGACCTATCGAAACAAAGGTTGGTAGCTTAGAGGCCTTTTAGTGCATTATGCCTTTATATTTTAAAGTTGATCTCTCTGGAAGTTCTTACATTTTTTAAGGCTTGACCTGGGACTTTTCTTGTTTTCTCCTTCACAGATATGGGAAGCAGTTCCTAAGCCTCGTGCGCAAATGAACGCTCCACTCAGTGATTTTTTCAATGCAAGAAAAACATCTATCTAATAATCTTTAATTGCACTAGTTCTTTGGTGTTCATTTCTCATTCGATCTTATATTTGGGCTTGAAGGTGGAAGTTATTGCCTTGTCCAGTTATGAAGAAAAGGAAGAACAATTCAAAGAACAGGTAGCTCAATTAAGATGCAGTAGCCCTATTCGTTTTTCTAACGATTTACTGCAATAGTACTGATACTATGACTGCCTTAAAGGTGGCTCAACTTAGGCAACGGTTCTTCCATTCTATATCCCCTGGAGAACTTGCTGGTGATAGACAAGGTGTAGTCCCTGCATCGGGATTTTCTTTTAGTGCAGAACAAATATGGAAAATCATCAAAGAAAATAAGGACCTTGACCTTCCAGCTCACAAGGTAAAAACGTGGAGTAAATTGTAAAATTAGTCTCATACAAATCGTTTTTCTCAATTAAGTCCCATAACTTTTTAAATGATGCAATTTTAGTCCTATATTGACAATTTCTTGTTTTAGGATGATAATAAATATGTGATTTATTTATATTAATTATGTTGAGGTCTCATTCGGTTGCTACATGGAATTTCGGTTACTCACATGTGTGTCACGTGAAAAATCCACATTTTTATCAATATAGGACTAAAATTGCATCATATTAAAAGTTATGGGATTTGATTGAGAAAATTGATTTGTATGGGACTAGAATCGCCAACACCCAATAGATATGGGGCCAATTGTGCAATTTACTCTAAAAACATGCCAGCTTGGATGTAGATTTGATTGTTCGTTGTATAATTGAACTATGCAACTCTGATATTCTTAGGTCATGGTTGCCACAGTGCGGTGTGAAGAGATTGCCAATGACAAGTTCGATTGTTTGGCATCTGACAAGGTTTTTACTTCTTTTTAGACTTGCAATCACCATCTTTATCCCATTAAGTGAGCAATGATTAAATTCTTGATTTAATACAGGATTGGCTAGCTTTGAAGCAAGCTGTCAAAACTGGTGCTGTATCAGGCTTTGGAAGAAGTATAAGCTCAATTTTGAACCGATATCTCTCTGAGTAAGCTGACAATGTTGTATTGGCTATTTTTACGAGGCTTGGGAAAAGAATTGCTAATATATTATGAAGTGCTTTGTTATTTAATCAATGGTTTTACCTTGAGTAACATAACTGCCTCTCGATTATATCCATGTGTGTATGCACGTATTAATTTGTAACTCAATCCAACTGTAATAAAAGCATAAGTTTAATAAAGGCACCAGTTCATTAATTATAAGTTTTAATGGAATGTTAATAAAAGACCTTGTGAAATCATATTTCAATACTTTAGGGATCTTCCAAAATAAAAAATTGATACTTCAGGGGCTATTTAAAATAAATACTTTTAATAACCTTTCAAAATATTGATGGTTAGGTATTTTGGCAAATGATCACACTTCTTGTAAAAGAAGTTTACATGCCTCCTTGAAACTAAGTCAGTCTTAAGCTGATCAGAAGAGGTGACAATATTTTTCAAATTTTCAGTCTTTTTTAATGTGAAGATAATTTATTGTCCTGTTATGGTTTTTGTTTGACACGTCCTTTCATGGATGTTTTTGTGCTTGATTAAATTTAATTGTCAACAGAATCACAGCCTTATACACATTTTTATCTTTGACAGATATGATTTGGAATCTATATATTTTGAAGAAGATGTGAGAAATGCAAAACGCCAATATCTTGAGTCAAAAGCATTGCAGGCAAGGCGAACATAGTTTGTTTTCTTTATTTAAGATGATGAATTCGAGTTTTTTTTGGATATATACGACATTTATTTATATATGCTACCAATATTTTATTTCCATGTAGAGGTCTAAGCTTAGCCTATAGCGAGACATGCTTACGTAGGCCTACATGACTACTATTTGAAAATTTTAAGACTTTCTCAGAGTATGTTCTGTTGGGTATTTCCCGTCATCTGATCGGTTTTATTCCCTACAGCTTGTGTGTATCCTGATTTCTTACTATTTTAACTGCTCACTTCAAATTTATATTTGAGTAAAGATATTTTTAGTCCTGTAAATTTACCCATGTATGCTTTCAGGACACTTCACTTTCACGAATTGAATTTCGTCCTGTTGACTTTCAAACTTCAACTTTTTTTTAGTCCTTTGTCCAGATACAGCGGGTTAGTCCGGTTTTAAAAATTAACATGACTAAATTCAAAATTAAGAAAATATATTAGTAGTAAATGAAAAAAATGTCATGGCAGCTCAGAACTGGCTGTAACAGGTCAAAAGACTAAAAAGTTAAATTTTGAAAACTAACTGGACGAAATTCAATTCGGGAAAGTAGAGTGTTCTGAAACCAAAAATTCGCAAACTTACAGGACTAAAAATATTTTTCCCTTTATATTTTGATGAATCTTCGGATATGCAGTTTTCTGTTGATGATTGACCTTTTATTTTTATTTACTATTTATGTATTTTGCAGTTGGTGCATCCTTCTTATATAGACATGTTGGGGCATCTGCGTTCCAATGCATTTGAACGCTTCAAGACTAGACTGAAAAACCTTGTGGGTAGAGGAGAAGGATTTGCTGCTTCTGTTCGTACATGCCAGCAGTCTGCTTTGCTTGAGTTTGATCAGGGATGTTTAGGTAAACTTTATCTTAATTATTCAAAATTCTCTTGTTGGATGATTTACTCTTTGTACAAGTATTCAGAACCATAATTCTACAGTCGGAAAATAGTTCTTTAAGTCCTATAAGTTACCCCCCCCCCCCCCCACCCTTTTCATGAATTGAAAATAGTCCTGCAACTATCAATTTTTTCGACATTTTATTCCAGTGACCAGTTGCAAGAGGTGAAACATCTGGATGACCAATCAGACTTTTGCATGTGGAGAAATTAGACTTTGCCACATCAGTGTCGAACGGATGTTTCACCACATACAGCCGGTTATAGAACCAAAATACCAAAAGCTGACTATTTTCAATTTGTGAAAGGCGACGGGACTGAAATCAAAATAGGGATACAATTATTTTCCCTTCTACAACCATACACTCCTTATATAAATATTAACAAAGTATTAATCCTATTCCTCCATAAATCATCTTAATGTACTTGTCCCATCATGCTATGCTTTCTCCGTTTTCAGATGCTGCCATAGAGCAGGCGAATTGGGATGCTTCAAAAGATCGTAATAAATTTTTCCGTGATATTGAATCTCATGCATCTCTTGTTCGGCACGAGAAGTTATCAGAAGTACTAGCTGAGTTTGAGGTACTTATTTTCTGTTACAACTTTGGCTACATCATCTTTGTATTACCTTCTCTACTTTCCCAAGAAAAAAAAGGGTAAATGTCAATTTTTATCCCTAAAAATGATCTTATCCCAACAAGAATGAACCAAAGAAGCCTTGATTACAATTGTTGGACATACTGCTTAATTGAATTTACTTACGTATGCAGAACCGTCTTTCTAAAGCGCTTGTTCATCCAGTTGAGGCCCTTTTTGAAGCTGGTGGGACAGACACATGGGCTTCTATTAGAAATCTTGTAAAGCGCGAGAGTGATGCAGCTGCATCAGCCTTCTCTTCTGCTATTGCTGGATTTGAATTGGACCAATCAGCGGTTGAGAAAATGATACGTGGTCTCAAGGAATATGCTAAAAAGTTGGTGGAGAAGAAATCAAGAGAGGAAGCTGGGAAAGTTCTTACTCACATGAAGGATAGGTGCAACTTATATCTCTATGCACAATATTATTATTTGACTCGTTTTCTCAAGATCGGGAAATTTCAGGTTTGCTACTGTCTTCAATCATGACAAGGATTTCATGCCAAGGGTTTGGACTGGAAAAGAAGACATTAGAGCTATCACAAAGGAAGCCAACCTTGAGGTAATATTCCAAGACTTTCTATAATTATGATCTAATTATATAGACAAACCATGTTGCTATCGACTTGAGTGGGAATAATTTTTTTGCAGTGTTTAAAGCTTTTGTCCACAATGGCTGTAGTACGCTTAGATGATGGTACCGACAGTGTAGAAAATGTGATTATTTCTGCACTCATGGACAGAAAAGACGTCGTCCCATCCCAGAATAGGGCCATTGGAGTTTCTGGAGATTCTCTTGCTTCAAGCACATGGGAAAAGGTACCATACTTTTTTTTTTCTTTTTTGTGATTGTATGCGTATGGATCATTCTCTGATCAGTTAATGTATAATAGGTCCCTCCAGAAAAGACTTTGATCACACCGGTTCAGTGCAAAGCATTGTGGAAGCAGTTTAAGGCAGAAACGGAGTATGCAGTCAGCCAAGCAATATCTGCACAGGTTCAGTTTTAGGATGTATATTTGTTTGTGAACTCTCGTCTCTCTTTCAATGGTTTCTTGAATTACAAATTAAAAGAATGCGGTTTGTACAGGAGGCATATAAGCGAAGTAACAATTGGTTACCTCCTCCTTGGGTGATTGTGGCACTTATTGTTCTTGGGTTCAACGAATTCATGCTCCTGTTAAGGTAACCGTTAATTCAGAGTTTTTTTACAACCCTTTCAACAATAATCGTGTTATATCCTAGTGCATCTTTTGCTCTTATAACAGGAATCCACTCTATCTTCTTGTGTTATTCGTTGCGTTCTTGCTTGGTAAGGCCGTATGGGTTCAGTTAGAGATTCCAGGGTTGTTTGCAAATGGAATTGTAAGTAAACTTCGCATTTTCATTATTATATTAGAAATAAAGAAAACTGGGAATGCATTGAATGCTATTTCAAAATCAAACTATATTTTTCCAGGTTCCTGGTGTTTTGGCTCTCTCGACGAGATTCCTTCCTACTCTGATGAGTTTATTAAGTAGACTTGCTGCTGAAGGTTATGGTGGTGGAGCAGCTCGCCCGTACCAACGACCCGTTTCCCGCTCGACTCAACATTCATCGGTTTCAAGTGAATCTGGTGCAGAATATACGAGCCCTCAGATAACGCATAGGAGAACATCACATCCAGATGAAAAAGAAATCCCCTTGTCTCAATACTAATTTCTCTCTCCCTGTATGGACACGCCTGTCCAGCAAAAATGGTGTCGCCCCGAACAGAGTGATGGCTGTAGAATGTGAGCGCTGATGGATGGGTGGTTCATTTGGACTTCAATGGAAGAACACAAGTTCCCTGTGTGAAACTCTATCTTCACTTAACTGGTCCTGGGAATATTGTATATATTTCCTTGGGAGAAGCTCTACTAGTAGTGTAAATTTATGTAATCTGCTGGTTTTAAAACTGAAATTGGAAAATAAATTAGCACAAGAATCACAGTTTTATGGATATATTTATAAGTCTTCAGTTTAGCTTGAGATATATCAACCTTTTTTAGTTAGTTGTAAGGAAAATTTCTAATCGGGTTACTAAAGTACATTTAATTTTGACTTATATAGTTTTGATAAGTGAGTCCAGATAAATAAATAGAATATTTTACAAGTGCATTATAAGGAAAATGGGAATATTATGAGAATATAGAGAAAAAAATCACTTTGGTTCTACCCGTCATGAGGTTCCACGGTTTTGGTCAATAATTGCACCTTTCGGTTTTGGTCCATACGATTTTACTTTTGATCCCAACATTACGGAAACTATTAAGTTTTCACTTTTGGTCCCAAACATTTTACACTTTTGATCCTAAGCTTTCTGCCAACAAAAATAATCAGAAACTCTGGAAAAAAAAATTCTTATGGTCTCTACATAGTAAAATATAACCCTACTCAAGGTGCATGGAATGGAGGAGATTACTAATTGGGTGGAATCGAAGGTTACTAGTGCAATGAATGATTTTCTACAGGCACCTCCAACGCCCAAGGAGGTCCACGACGCGGCCTTTGAATTGGGACCAACGAAGGTGCCAAGATCGGATGGCTTTAATGCTGGATTTTTTCAAAAGACGTCGCCTACAATTGGACAAGATATCACACGGGGTATATGCGAGATGGTTAATGTGGGTGAAAACTTAGAAGATTGGAACAGGACGTGGGTGACCCTTATTCCCAAGGTTAGTAATCCTCAACTTATTAAGGACTTTCGTCCAATTAACCTTTCAAATGTGTGCTATCATATTATGGCCAAAGCTATTTCGAATAGGCTTAAAAAAGTGTTAGGAGAAATTATTGATGATCATCAAAGCGATTTTACCCCCTGGAGGCTTATCTCAGATAATATTCTCATTGGTTTTGAATGCATGCACTGACTTAGACATAACTCAAGTCGCAAGGGTTATGTTGTTGTAAAACTTGATATGTCAAAAACATATGATGGAGTAGAATGGAGCTTCTTGGAAGCTATTGTGAGAAGGCTAGGCTTTGGACAAGTTTGGATTGAGTTAATAATGTTGTGTATCACTTCAGTTACATACACATTCCAGATGAATGAGATTTTTTTTTGGAAATGTAATCCTGACTAAAGGACTTAGGCAAGGGGATCCGCAATCTCCGTTCCTTTTTGTGCTGTGCGCGTAAGGTTTATCATCGTTTTTTGGCCACCTGGTCGGATTGAGAGGTATCCAAGGAGTGAAGGTGGCTCTGGATGCACCCGAAATCGCTCACTTATTTTTTGCAGATGGTAGTCTACTCTTCTTTAAAGCTGAGCCGGAAATAACTACAAATGTGAAAGAGGGATTGTAGAAGTATCAAAGAGCATTAGGCCAATTGGTAAACTTTGAGAAGTCGGCTATCACCTTTATCCCGAAAATGGCGCAAATTAATCAAAGGAGGGTCCGAGACATCACTGAAATTAGAAGATGGGAAGGACATGAGATCTACTTGGGACTCCCCAGTTTCTAGTTTCTCCCTCAAAGCGAAACGGGTCCAATTCGGATACATGTGTGATAGAATGGCTCAAAAAGTCCAGTCTTGGAGTAACATAAAATTTTAAGGAGGGAGAGAGGTTCTGATCAAGACAGTTTTACAAGCGATCCCGACATATGCAATGACATGTTTTAGACCACCCACAACACTATGCCAGGATATGGAGAATAAATGTGCAAAATTTTGGTGGGGGTCTAATTATCAGCGACGAAGAATACATTGGAGAAAATGGGACGAGTTGTGCAGGCCTTATAAGAGAGAGAGAGAGAGAGATTAAGAGAGAGGGTTAGACTTTCGTAAATTCTCGGATTTCAATAAAGCCTTGCTAGCCAAATAAGTTTGGTGCATCATGAATAATCTAAGTTCCCTGATAGCTAAAGTGTTCAAGGTATTTTACACATGGTGATATTATGGATGCGGAGGTGGGATACAATCCATCGTTTGTTTTGAGATCGTTACGCTGGAGTGTGAAGATTATTTTAGAGGGCATTAGATAGAAAATAGGTAATGACTGAAGAGTTGGGATTTTTAAGGATGTTTGGGTGCAAGGACTTCACAAAGGCTATATTAGATCGAGAATCGCGAGTGGATCAACAATGAATAGATTTATCACCCCGGATGACAAGTGAGATGAGCAACTGATCTAGCAGGCTTTCTTTCCATTTGAGGCAAGTGGCATTCTTCGCACCTTTATTGGGGAAAAGATAAAATAGGATGTTCGATTCTGGGTATTGGAAAAGAAGGGAGCGTACACGGTTAAGTCTGGGTATCGGCAGACTTATGAAAGCTCCAATAAACTAGACACGTCGGTGCCATCTACTTCACGTACCAACTCTGACAGATGGTGGAACAAGATGTGAAAGCTAAAGATATCCCCTAAAGTTAAAATTTTCTTGTGGAAGATGTGTAGGGACATTGTTGCAATAAAATCAAATCTGGCTAAACAACATGTGCCGGTAGATAGTAAATGTGAGGTATGTGGATGGCATAACGCAACTACACTACATGCAATTTTCTTTTGCTCAAACGTGAGAAGGGTCTGGAAACACTATGAGTGGTGGAGATAATTTCGGGATATTAAGGAAGAAGATACGATTTAGGTTCTGTCGGATTTTTTTGGTACGCTGACTCTTCCCCCGATTGAGAGAATGGCAATGCAAGCGTGGGGCATTTGGAGAGAGTGATGTCAGGCTAAGCATACTGGTGAAGGGAGATCACAGAAGTAGATACACGAGTTTTGCTCGGATGGAAAGTGGTGTATAAACTACTTAGGAATTTAAGCATTGTACGTAAAGTTGTCAAAACGGAACCACAAAAGCCCGCCAATTGGCGGGCCGGCCCATTTGCTAGGTGGGCTGCCAAAACCTCAACCCAACCCACAAAGGGACGGACCGCAGGTTTCGGCGGGCCAACCCGAGTTTTTTTTTTTAAAATAAAATTATTTATTAAATTCATCATTTTCATTTTCAAAATTTAAAGTCTCTTAATATTTATCTGTTACAACACACTCATTATTAAATCTATTATCATAATCTAAAATTTAATAATGAAACTATAACTAGAAGGTCGATGTATGACGGTGAAACTAAACAAGCGGCGCGAGCAGCGCGAATTTGTAATGCGAGACAAAGACTTGTTGTGCTTGACTATTTTTTTGGTCCCTGTAGGCCTGCCTCTTAACGGATTGAGAAAAAACTGAGTCCAACCCGTATTTTTTATGGCGGGGCGGGTTGGCCCAACGGGCTAAGACCATTTTGACAGCTCTAACTGTACGCAGATGCTTAGACCTACTTTGACAGCTCTCATGGGTTCGCAGGTGCACAGAGAACCATGCCATCAGGTTTTTACAAATGGTGCTTTTTCATGAGGATTTAAATATTTATGGAGTGGGTTTTATCATTTTTGACAAACATGGGCAATTGACTAGAGCGGGATGTCATAGGATCGACCCACCTGGTTCTATTCTCAGAGCTGAACTGGCAGCAATTGATGCAGGATTATCTGCATGCCACACAAATGGGGTTACACGAATAAGAATACTCACAGATTCTATGAATGCGACTTCAGCAATTGGTAAGAAATGCTCATTCTTAGGTTATAAAGCGGACTTCTTGGAAAGCATATGTCCAAAGATGGAAGTATTGGAGACGTGCGAGGTTGTCCATACCCCTCGAGCTCAAAATAGAGTGGTCCATAGGTTGACAACATTGGTTTATTAATCGCCCTCTCCTCACGATTGAAGTGGTGACGAAATTTTTGAGTGAGTAATGATTGAATGTATTATATTAGTGAGGTGATGAGTTATTACTCTATAAAATTTCTTATTTATTAATTAAAACCGGTTTTTTAAAATGTTGGCTTATTCTACAATCTAAAAATTTTTAAACCTAAAATGCCACGTCACCAATATCTGTTAGGTGACCTCTTGTTACTAGGATGAAATTTTGAAATTTTATAAACATAATAAAACTAATTTCAAAGTGAAAAGCTTAAGGGGACTAAAATTCAAAATAAAAAGAAAAAGATAATACAATTAATTTCAAGTTTTCAGACAGCGGAAAAATGGTACCCAAAATTTAAATTTCAAGATTTCAAAGAGCAAATATGTAGGAAACAACATAAAGAAATAAATAGAGCAGGACCACTTCATTGCCCATAATTAAATGATCACATCTTATGGTAAAAAAAACTTAGTACAAGTTAAATGAATTTTGTTGTGCCTTTAGGTCGATGTGTGATAAGGAGACAAGAATATTTTAGTACTTAAAAGTACGTGAAAGCTATTGAGAGATATCAAATATTTGAATAATATTTGATTTACAGATTCGACTATATCTGCTGCATTATTTTTGCACCATATCTTTACATTAGTTGCAAGCTGGCCCATAGTTAGTTAGGCCCATTTAAGTTGTTTATATACTTTGCCTTGTTACCAGTTTACAACCTAATGAGAATCAGAATTGTTTTCATACGTATACTTTCAATTTCTTCATATACTCTCAGTTTTTAACATGGCATCAGAGCCAAATCCCTGGTAACCAACTCAAATTCACGAGTTGTACAATAGTGTGTGGATCGTTGATTGATATCAATGGCGGATGGCGATAAGGCAAGCGGGCAGATTCTTCATTCTCGCGCAAGCCGTGTGGGCAGCGGTCCTAGCCAGATTTCAGGGCTCACGATTGAGCAGTTACAGCACTTAGCCGAGTACATACGATCCGAACGGGACGATGAATGCATCTCCACTTCTAAACCGACAGCGAACATGGCAGGTATGATGCCATCGTTCTCCTCGCCATGGATAATTGATTCGGGGGCGACCGAACATATCACATATCAGATGGACGGGCTATTCGATTTAGTGACAAACCACTCTGAACCATCTGTGAGAATACCTAATGGCGAGGTTATACCAGTTCATGGCATTGGACGTTCTGACTTGGGAAATGGATTATGCCTCAGTCGGGTTCTTTATATTCCCCAATTTAGATGCAATCTTTTATCGGTTAGTCGAATTACAAATGAACTAAATTGTGTTTTCACATTCTTTTCGGATTTTTGCATCTTACAGGCCTTACCCTCGAGGACACTGATTGGAGTGGGTAGAAAGTGTGATGGTCTATACTACATGGAACCTTTGAAAAGTGAAGGGGCCATTTTAGCAGTCGTTGGGAGTTCAGATTTATGGCATAAACGATTGGGGCATGCTTCTGAGGGAAAGTTACGGCATATTCATTGTCTAAACGGGTTTAAGAACAATTTAAATTTTTGTGATTCCTGTATTCGAGCTAAACAAACTAGATTGCCATTTCCTATTAACACTACTGTTACTTCTCAATGTTTTGAATTGATACACTGTGATATATGGGGTCCTTACAGATGTGACTCATTTACTGGTGCTCGATATTTTTTATCCATAGTTGATGATTATAGTAGAGGTGTTTGGGTTTTCCTTCTCCAACAGAAATCCGAAGTTCCAGGCCTCTTGATGAAGTTTTTTGAAATGATCCGCACACAATTTAGACACACAGTCAGACGAGTTCGTTCGGATAATGGTTTCGAGTTTCAAGCCAAACCCTTGCTTGAATATTATGCTAATAATGGAATGTTGGTGGAAACCTCTTGCACTGATACGCCACAGCAAAATGGTGTCGTTGAACGCAAGCATCGTCACATACTTGAGGTAGCTAGGGCTCTTCGATTTGAATCAGGCCTTCCGATTGAGTTTTGGGGCGAGTGCATCCTGACCGCAGTGTACATCATTAACCGTCTTCCATCACCAGTCATTGAGAATAAGACACCCTATGAAATTTTGTTCCATAAACATCCGTCTTATGATCACATTAGGGTCTTTGGGTGTTTAGCATATGCACATGAGAATCGCCGCAAGGATAAGTTCGGAGAAAGAGGGAGCGCATGTGTATTTGTCGGCTACCCATTTGGACAAAAAGCGTATCGTGTTTTTGATTTACGGACTCAGAAATTCTACACCTCTCGTGATGTAACTTTTGTTGAAGACACTTTTCCCTTTCGCGGAAGTGATGACATGGAATTTTTTGAGGCCGTTCAAGCAGCCCAAACTCACATTCGAGCTCCTTCCCCCGAGCCCAATCTTTCAGCCCGTCCGTACATCAAGCAAGCCCAGCCACTAGTCATTGTCGATGATGTTGTACCTAACGCTGATCACCCTGCCGACAAGATTGCATACGGTGAGAACCCTATTGATGTTGCGCCTAGCACTGATCACCCTGTCGACCAGGTTGCACACAGCGAGAACCCTACTGATCATCCTACATTTGATATTGCTACTCGGATCAGTCACCGTGTCAAGAAACGTCCTAAACATTTGGATGCATATGAGACCACATTGCCGCCCTCGATAGACCACTCACACTCCACCGCCAATTCAGTCGACTCGACGGTACATCCTCTATCCCACTTTGTCAATTATGATAAATTCTCTTCGGCTCACAAATCCTTCTTAGCAGCCATCACGTCTCGTGATGAGCCAAAATACTTTACTCAGGCTGTTCGAGATCCATTATGGCGGGAGGCCATGGAAAAGGAAATTCGTGCTTTGGAAACTAATGGCACGTGGATCATAACCGATTTGCCACCCGGAAAAAAGGTTGTTGGATCAAAGTGGGTATACAAGATTAAGTACAAACCGAATGGTGAAGTCGAGCGATACAAGGCTCGTTTGGTAGCAAAAGGATTCACTCAGGTTGAAGGGGTTGATTTCCATGAAACATTCGCACCCGTGGCAAAACTGGTCACAGTTCGTTGCATGTTAAGTGTTGCGGCACGTCGAAATTGGGAGGTACACCAACTTGATGTTAACAACGCCTTCCTCCACGGCGATTTACATGAACATGTATACATGCGAATTCCGCAAGGTTTTGCAAAAGAAGGAGAGACTCGAGTTTGCAAACTACAAAAATCACTTTATGGCCTTCGACAGGCATCCCGAAATTGGTATGAGAAATTTACACATGCCCTCGTTGAAATTGGATTTCGTCAATCTCGAGCTGATCATTCTCTTTTCACTTTTCGGAAAGGGACCACTTACGTTTCCGCACTCATCTATGTCGACGACGTTCTTTTGACCGGCAATAATTCCTCTCACATCGGTTTTGTTAAACATTATTTGGATGACAAGTTTAGCATTAAGGATTTGGGCATGTTAAAATATTTTTTGGGCATCGAAGTGGCTCGATCACCCGAAGGTTTTGTCTTGAGTGAACGCAAATATACACTTGACATATTGGAAGAAAGTGGATTGCAAGGTTGCCGCCCAAGTGCGTTTCCCATGGAGCAAAATCTTAAGTTGCGCCCCGATGATGAAACACCGCTTGTTGATGCTACACAATATCGCCGTTTAGTTGGGCGTCTTCTCTACCTCACAGTGACTCGCCCCGACATCGTATTTTCAGTAAGCCAATTCTTAAGCCGACCACGTCAAAGCCATCTGAATGCCGTGCACCGAGTTCTACGTTACTTGAAGCAAACACCCGGACAAGGGATATTCTTATCCGCTCACGGCAGCTTTGATCTTCGCGGACACTGCGACGCGGACTGGGCTGGATGCTCGTTCACTAGGCGGTCATCTACCGGATATTTTATCACACTTGGAGACTCGCCAATTTCTTGGTTCACAAAGAAGCAATCTGTTGTGTCCCGGTCCTCTGCTGAGGCAGAATATCGAGCAATGGCTACCACTGTGTGCGAAATTATTTGGTTAAGATGGTTATTGCAAGATTTCGACATTAGGCAAACCGGACCTACACCCCTTTATTGTGACAATCAAGCGGCTCGCCATATTGCTGTCAATCCGGTTTTTCATGAACGTACGAAGCACGTTGAAATGGATTGTTATTTTGTCCGAGAAAGAGTCACTAATGGAGATATCAAACCTTGCATGATTTCAACGACGAATCAAGTGGCAGACATTTTCACTAAACCTCTTGGTGTCGATCGTTTTCGTTTTCTTCGTGGCAAGTTGGGTGTTCGAGACTTACACGCTCCAACTTGAGGAGAAGTATTGAGAGATATCAAATATTTGAATAATATTTGATTTATAGATTCGACTATATCTGCTGCATTATTTTCGCACCATATCTTTACATTAGTTGCAAGTTGGCCCATAGTTAGTTAGGCCCATTTAAGTTGTTTATATACTTTGCCTTGTTACCAGTTTACAACCTAATGAGAATCAGAATTGTTTTCATACATATACTTTCAATTTCTTCATATACTCCCAGTTTTTAACAAAAGCAAAGATTTGAATCTTCATTGGATCGATCTTGTTGTGCAATGTTAGCACATGAAATTTGCAATGGAAATTATATTTTGTACTCTTATTTTAATGATATTAATATTCTATTGAAATAATAATAACATCCTAATGTATATTAATCAACACTAGGAAATTGGAACCAAAATCGAGAATATGATGTCGGTATTCAGTTCAAGGACCGACTAATTTAGAGGACCAATTCTATCGTCCATTAGCAGGGATCCTGTTTAAAATCAGAGCTAAGATATCATATATGTATGAACTGACCTCATAATTTGTTTGTTCCTTAGAAGTTTTAAATTTAAGAACCACATCTAAATCTCAAATCTACACCACTCTAGTGGTAGGGTTAAATCTTTTACCCAAGGTTGCTAATAAAAATTTATTTACTAATAAAAAAATAAATGTGTTAATCACTTCAAAAATATAAAGCAAACAAAATAAACTTTGTTTTGACAAAATATGGCAAGTATGAGGCATTTAAACTCATGTAGAAACCTTTTTCTTGGCCACACGCCCACCCCTTTCTATACCATCAACACTATCCTTTTCTTTTTCGAGTCATATAATTTATTAAGTAATATAATTATTATACTTATAAAGTAACATTACAATATTTGATACCATAAACAATCGGTTTTGTAAAAATATTGTTTTTACTGTGATATAGTAGTATAGTAGTTATGTAATATTACAAATTGTAAAAAATTACATCAACTTCATTAAGTGTAAATTTGCTCTTATTTGTAATTACTAGCAATTAGTCATTATCACATGTATGTATGTGGAATTTTTACCCTCCTTCACACTCAACAATGATTCCTAGTACTAATATTAATTAAAATTAGGTCATTCAAGCCTTTCAGTCCACCAATTCAATCAGCTAGTAATTTAATTAATAATAAATAAATAAAAAACACTCGAACCAATTAATGCGTTCTGAATAATGGCATTAATAGTTTTAAAATAAAAAAGTTTTTTTTTTTGAAAACCTAAAATAAAAAAGTTAAAATAAAATAAAAGGTCTTGAATGTACCCGTGCACAAATTTTAGTATCTTACAACTTACAGTATCGCCTAACTTCCCTTCAATTTATTTTTCCTAACAATACACAAGATGGAGTATAAATAAATAAATAAATAAACTTATGCATCTATTACACTACAAGTTTACAACTAATAATAGTCCTATGTACATTTTAAATGTTAGTCAAATTATGCCAAGTGGCAAGCAAGACTTGTCAATTATTCCCCATTTTTTTAAAAGCAATGTCTCGTGCTATTTTTCTCACTTTCTTGTGCAATGTCTCCCTTTTTATTCAGAGATTTGACGTATATGGTCCAATTTCTATTTTTTTACATTTATTTTCAAATGCAGTAGTATTCTTTTTCAAACACTTTACATCTAATTATATTAGATTAGACCACTACTTTTTTTTAACAAAATCAATACATTTCATCGCTTAAATCTCATATGAACATTAGCAATCGTTTTACTCCTATATTTACATGTTCCACTCATATTAACTTGTACTCCGTCCCAAGTTAGATCACCATACTTTATATATTATTCAAAATATTTTTATTATTTACTTTGTTATTTAAAATATTTTTATACTCTCTATTTTATCCCGTTAATACTAATAAACAACTTTTATATTAAACTACACGTAAACAGTTAATGCATAATTTAATTTGAGACGGAGGGAGAGTTTTACACGTTTCAGTGAAAATTAATATTATAATTTAATATAAGTAACTAACATTGTTTAGGTGATCAAAGGCAACAATAAAACCTACTCTATGATATAACCAAGGGTGCAGAAGTCAAAAATTGTTAGTCGCGCGGTTTTGGATCGCCTAGCGCTTAAGCGGTCTAATTTTTTATTTTTATACCTAAAAATCATAGTAATCTCATAATGAAAATATGAAATCAGGCACAATTAATATCCAAAAAACATCAATGTGCATCAGAGAAAAAAAAAAAAAAAACAATAATCATAGTAATCATCAATGATTTTGCTCGAAGCGTCGATTCCACTTGAAAAAGGTGGTTTGATCGCTTGAAAGGAACTTCGACATCGGTAAGTTCAAAAAAAAAAGAAAAAAAAATTGTCTAGTAAAAAATTATTAGGCGGACGACATACCGGCGACTAGCGTTTAGGCACCGGTCTAGGGGTGGAAATAGACTAGACTAGGCTTTACATGAAAATGCCTGAGCCTGTTTTATAATACTGGGCTTAAGCCTGACCTATTATCTGTGATAGACTTTTTTTAAAGTCTTGACTTGGACTTTTAAGTAAATATGTCAGACCTACAAGCCTTTTAAAAGTCTATTAAAATATATTCAATATAAAACGATGTTCAGTATTCAAAATTGTAAATAAAATTCACGATCAAAACAAATGCATTACAACGATTAGTTTAAATACAAACATTAAACCTCATATAAAGTCTAAGTCTAGCCTATTTAATTAAATAGACTTTTTAAAAAGCCTTAGCTCGACTCGTATTCTAAATAAGCTAAACTTGATAAGGCCCTAAATAGGTTAGGCCGTAGGCCCCTGTCGGATGACTCGACCTATTTTCACCCATAGGCACCGCCTAATCGAACCTAGCAGGGACTTTTGCAACGGAGGATATAACTATATGTTAGTATTAATTTATATGTTAAGGTTAATGTTACAGTTCTTATAGGGTAAACAATTTAAAAAAAAAAAACATAAGTGTAATTGAATATTTAAATTTTAAAGGTTATGTTACAAATTCTTATCAGGGTAACCAATTTTTTTAAAGAGCATAGTCCTTGAATGTTTAATACGTAATTCAAATTCAAATGTGTATGTATATACAGTACGTTAGGAATCACACGAGCAAGATGCCTGCCGCACGTGCACTGAACTGAGTGTCTGCACATAATATTCTAACCTTTATTGTACTGAACCTTATTTAATCTATAAAGCAGAATTAATTAATTAACGAATTTAATTAAGCTTCTGAGGTGGCACTTATTCATTGGCCAGATCAGTCAAAGCAAAAGTCCGACCCGATAAGGCCGAGTTAAAGGGGAACCAAAACTGTCACGGTCAAAGCCTCCCTGCACCCCTCTATTTAAATATAGATATGTATTCTGTGGGACCCACTATAAATAACTCTTTTATAAATTAAGCATTCAAATCATATATTTACACTCACAATCACCCTATTTTGGATTCAAAATATTTTATTATTTTATAGGGTAGGATTTAAATTTTGCATTTGAAAATTTGAAATCTATATACCCCTGCTTTCCATAATAACTTTCACACTTTCCTTTTCGTGACGTCCCACAATAACTTTCACACCCTTAAAATGGAAAACTCTTTATAAACTCCACCCTTAGAATATCATCAATTTTACACAAATGTCATTACTTGAGGAAATTTTATTTTTAGTCCTATAAGTTTGAGACATTCCAAAATAAATCCTTTAAATTTCAACTTTACAAAATAAGTCCTTTACGTTTCAATTTTAATCCTTTTTTACATCAATTTTAATCATTTATGTTTTAATCCATTATAAAATGCCACATATCATGCCACATCACTCATTCCTCTATATATATATTAAAAAAATGTAAAACTAATAACCCCCAAAATATTTTATAGACATCTTATAATTTTAAATAAAAAAATAGATGTATATAAAATAACTAAGTAACCTTTATATAAATAGAGATTAAAATAATTTTTAAAAAAATAACTTGAAAAAATCTTAAAAAAAAAAGTAATTAAAATTTAAATATATTTAAAAAAATTAACCAAATCTTTAAAAATAAATAATTTACATAAATTAATTAATTTTTTTTTAAAGAATCTTAAAAAATTATATAGAATCTGAAATTAAAAAATAAATCATCAAAACAAAATTAAAAATATTGAAAATATTCAATAAAACGTAAAAAAAAAAGTAAATTAAAAAAAATCAATAAAAAAGTAAGATTTCATTTTTTATTTAAATTTCTTAATATTTATTATTGATTGAGTTGATTTTTCTTTCATTTTTTTATTTTATTTAGTTTTTTTAAAAAATGAATCATTAGTATATTTAATTTTTTAAAAGCAAAAAATAAGTACTAGTAGTATTAAAAAAACATGTGAGTCACAATTGAGTGATAGGCGATATTATTTGTTTATTTTTATAGTCGTAGTATTTATTTGAGTATTATGGTATAGTGTAATTTTACATGTCTTATACTTAAAAAAAATAAATTAAAACAAATGTTTTATATTGTATTAATTCTTATATAATGTATATATATTGTCAAACACATAACTGGTAATATAAACAGGTAATATTGTCCTTCTGAGTCGATTATATCTCATTTTGATCCAAGAGATATCCTACTGCTATTTTTTTTTTTTTTTACATATTATTAATAGTATTATAATATTGTTGAGTGATGTTTAGAAGCAATTTATTGCACCTATATATACAATGGAAATTGAACTCTAATGAATTGCGTCAAATATTAATCAAAGATAAAATTATGTAAATTAAAACTTTAAATCAAAATGTGTCTATACATTCAATTGCACAGAAGAATTTGTCAATATTGTAATTTTTCGTTTAGGCATTTTTTTAAAAAAAGGGAAAATTAACAATTTGCGATGTTTCAATTTTTTAATTTTATATATTGTTTTAATGATTTGGTTGAATTTTAAATTATATTTTTAGTTTTTATTCAATTAATAGAGAAAAATAAGATTCACATAATTAACATTGATCAATCATAACTGCAATACCTTTGGTTTCATTTGTGAAATTTATTTTGTTTCATATTTTTTCAAGTTATTTTACTATTTATTTATGTAAGGGTTACTTAGTCATTTTATATGCATCTATTTTTTTATTTAAAATTATGAGGTGTGTATAGAGTATTTTGGGGTGTTATTATCTATTTTTTTAATATATTATATAGAGAAGAGAGTGATGTGGCATCATAGGTGGCATTTTGTAAAGGATTAAAACATAAATGATTAAAATTGATGTAAAAAAGGATTAAAATTGAAACGTAAAGGACGTATTTTATAAAGTTGAAACTTAAAGGATTTATTTTGAAATGTCTCAAACTTATAGGACTAAAAATAAAATTTCCTCTCATTACTTTTTCTCCACACATACACAAAAGTCAACTCATTCTTTCATTTATACATAAAGTTTTACAAAATTACCCCTCAAAACTCCACTCATTATTACACTTTCTTAATTTACGTGTCCACCTACATATGAAAGTTAATACGGGACGGAGGGAGTATATATATAAAAACAGCATAGTTGACTGCAATCAATTTCCGTCCAAATTGCTGTGGGCCAATTTTCCCTTTTTTTTTATTTTATGTTCAACTGTTTTAATTTTTGGCTTATATCACTCTTGATTTTTTTTTTTTTTATTAAAAACATTTGTAATTAAGTATACCTCTATAAATTTTAATTATTAAAAAACATTTGTAATTAATTTATGTATATTTGTACATATACTTTTTGTTTTTCAAGATTATATATAGATTTTAATTATAAGTTAAATTTTGTATGAGATAATTTCATGAATCTATTTCGTAAAATTGAATTTTAATTAATTATTTTATTTCGTCATAAGCTTCCAATCATTTTATTTTTGTGTATACATTGTGACTCCACTTCTTTTACTCTTAAATTATTCTACACTCCATTTTATTCACTCTCTTCAATCATATTAATGTTTTTCAAATTCTGTGATAATTAGACGGATGGAGTAATATTCCATCAATAATGATAAGTTAAAATAAATTTTAAAAAATGTAATTGAAGCTTCATTCACAAGATGAAATCAATGATATGATTTCACATAGTATTATTGTTCTTTAAATTCTGTAAAATCCAACCATTGAAAATTTTAAATCGCATGAATGTATTCTATAAATAATTAATTAAAATTTATTAATAATCAATCCGTTGAGCAACGCACGGGAGAATTACTAGTATGCATTAAAAAGTGAATACTCCCTCCGTTATTTGCACACTTTTTGTATTGAGACTTCCTAAAATTATTTGCACACTTTTAATATGAAATATCAATAAAATTAATACCTTCTCAATATCATTTTATTTTCCAAACTACCACTCATTTTTTACATACATTTTACTTTACACCTCACCAAATCACCTAAAATACTTCTCATTTATGTTACATCACCAACCACTAAATTAACTTTTCTTAAAAATGTACCGATCAAACCGTGCAAAAAATCCAAAAACGGAGGGAGTAATATATTAGAGTATCAGCAGAACATAAAAACTTATATGAAATATTTAATAAAATATAGGAATGTGTCATTTGGGTCACCCTCTCCCCGTAGTAAAATAGGACGGGTTTAGATATCACTTTCGCCCTGAATCCGCAACCTATTTTTATTATTAATTTTTATATATAATATACATATTGTTGATGTTGATATAAGTGTTTTGTTTAATGATCCAACACTAACAGCCGAGTGTTGTGTTTAATGTTTCCAACACTTATGACAACATCAGAATTTGCCCTTCCTTTTCTCACTAACTCTTATCTTACGCTTGTTGTCTAATGATGTCCCCAGAGCAGTTAGAAGAAGTGGGCAACACCAAGTCATGCCACTGCGTGGGAGTGAGAAGTTATTAGACATGGTATAACAAGTCCCTAAATTCTAGGAGTGGTGGAGAGAAGTTCCTAACCGCATGATCTCACGGTTGAGATGATCATGGGAGTTGATGGCAGTTCGTGCATGAAGCCTATAAATACCGCAGCTGCCTCAACACAAGATACACAAGAAGAAAAGTTAAATTAGATTACTACACTATTGAACGCTCTATACGCTTCTAGTTAGGAAAATTATTGTTTCTTCTTGTAGATCCCCACATTATTGTAAACCCGAATAATAATGTGTTGATCATGGTCTTATTTACTAGGTTATATGCATAGATCTATGAGGGAGATAGTTTCATAGGATCTAGTAAATTATATACACTCATCAAAGTGTTTTTGTACACCTCTAAGAGGTTGTAATTCGTTCCACATATTTTTATATAGTGAACAGCGTAGATTATAAATAATCTACGCAAATTTTGAATACTTTCATTTTCACTACGTGCAATTTAATTTCCGCTGCATAGTGTTGTCTGGACAGTGCCAACACGACAGACAACATCTCTGATTTCGCACGCACGCACGCACACACACTTTCAGTTGGTATCAGAGCCAACTACTTGATACACTAAGTAGAGATCTTGCTTAGAGTGTGTATATTGAAATGAAATATTCGCTTTCTCCTGCATTTAGACCTTATATTGTGTACATCAAATATCTTGATGAACGAGCATGGAGGAGTTTACTGGCTGACTGGATTCAACTACGGACTGAAGCTGATGATGATTCAGAATCTTCGACTTCTGATGTTGCATCAGATGTGCCAACATCTGCTACAACATTTGCCAGGTATCCATTATTTTCGATTACCAGTCTGAATTGTTTTAATGAATTTATTTATGATGAGACAGGTACTTCGAGAGAAAGTCACAACTGTGATTTGTCAATGCTGGATAATGTCTGAATGATTGGTAACATAAAAAGAACAGGTATTGGTTACAATGATATGTCTTTTAAACTTTCTTATGATAAAATGTCTATTGTGTTTGTTAAGGCAGAAGTAATGGATGGTTCTAATATTTCTGCTAAGACACAAATTACTGTTGATAAGGTTGAAAAAGATTTTACATGTTTTTACTGTTCTGATAAAGGTTATAAACGTCCATATTGTGCTAAACTGAAAAGAGATATGAATTCTTCTGAAAAGTTGCCTAAAATAACACATCATTCCAAACAACATTTACATAAAACATAATGTGTTTCCAAGTATGTGTTCCTGATTTATGGTACTTTGATAGTGGTTGTTCTAGACACATGACATGTCAATTTGAATTTTTATCTAATTATAAATCATATGATGGTGGAACTGTTACTTATGGAGGTGGTTCTAAAGGTAGGATCATTGGTAAAGGAACACTCAATGTTTCTGATTTTCCAAAGTTATCAAATGTTTTACATGTTGAAGGATTACTTACAAACTTGATTAGTATTAGCCAACTATGTGATGATGATCTACATGTTAAGTTTGATAAATATTTTTGCTATGTTCTAGATAGAAATTCTTATTGTCTTATGACTGGAATTAGATCTGTTGACAATTATTACTTGTTTGAATCTAAAGATATATGCAATAGTGCTAAACTTGATGAGAATGTTCTTTGACATCATAAATTTGATCATGCTAATTATAAACATATTCACAAATTGATGAGATTAGGAGCTGTTACAGGTTTACCTAAACTTTAGTTGAGAAATACCAAAGTTTGTGATTTATGCAAAAAAGGTAAGCAGATGAACGTATCTCACAGAATGTTGGAACATTGTTCAACAACACACTGTTTTGAACTTCTACATATGTATATTATCGGTCCAACGGAAACTGAGAGTATTAGTGGTAAGAGATACTCATTAGTTGTGGTTGATGATTACTCAAGATACACTTGGATTGAATTTCTAAAAGAGAAATCTGAAACATTTCAGTTTTCAAAATTCTTTATAAAAGATTTAAAACTGTTTTTAACTCTATACAAGTTTGCAAAATTAAGTCTAATCATGGAAGAGAGTTTGAAAATAGTTCTTTTATTGAATTTTGTGAAAGCAAAGGTATCACACACGAGTTTTCTTCACCTAAAACACCACAACAAAATGATATTTGTGAAAGGAAATATAGGACTCTTCAAGAAATGGCTAAAGTTATACTTTTATCCAAACAACTTTCTAAAGGATTTTGGGCTGAAGCTTTAAACACTGCATGTCATATTTCAAATAGAATCTATATTCGAACTAATTCCACTGAAACTCCTTATGAACTTCTGAATAACAAAAAACCAAATTTGAAATACTTTCATGTGTTTGGTTGTATATGTTACATTCAGAATGATAGAGATCAATTGCATAATTTTGATTCAAAAAGTGATAAAGGATTCTTCTTAGGCTATTCTAAAAATAGTAAAGCTTATAAAATTTACAATTTGAGAACATGTACTATGCAAGAATATCTAAATGTGGTATTTGATGATGATGCTAGTCTTACAGGTCAATATATTGAAGATGATGTCTCTGACCTTGTTGAAATTTCAAAGAGTTTTGAGAATTCTGATCAAACTCAAACTGTTGCTTCAGATGAGGCCACATCTGAGCAAACATCCTCTGAAAAATTAGAATTATCAGAAAATTTGCATGAATCTCAGAAGACTCCATGTACCAGAATTTCGAAAGATCATCCATCAGGCCAAATCATTGGAGAACTAAATACTGGAGTACAAACTAGAAGAAGGTTGGGTATGATCACAGAAGATGTAGTAAAGCCAATATGCATGTCATCCAAATGCAACAAGGTAAACCATGTGTGTTATAATTCCTTGATTGAGCCTGGAAATATAAAAGAAGCTTTGAATGATGAAAACTGGATATTTTGTGATTACACTATTGCTATTAATATATCTAAGAATCATGTGCAATATTCTTTGACAAAGCATATAAGTATTAGACCTCATTCTATTAGAGATCTTGTTGAGAAGGAGATTGTGAAGTTGGAATACATTATTACTGAGAAACAACTTGCTGATATTTATGCAAAAGCCCTTGATGATAAGAGGTTTTCATCCTTTCGAAAATCTCTTGGTTTATGCACTATCTGAAAAATTCTGACTAAATGTTGTATCAAATGTGGGAACATTTGAGACAACATATGGAATCGTCTATTAAATTTTTCTGGATATTTTTCTGTTTTAGATTTTAAATAATTCTTCTGTGTAAATGTTATTTGAGTCTTGAAAAAATTGTTGCAAAATTTTTTGTTCTGGACATACATCTCTTAAATGCAAAAAGGGATCACAATTTAGATGCTTAAAAATCACTGAGTAACTATGGGACACGGAGCTCGCTACTACGATGTTCTCTTTTCAAAAGGTGATTAAAAAATTGCATCAAATTATTCATATATCCATTGAGTAACTATGGGGCACGGAGTTCGCTACTACGATGCACTCTTTTCAAAAGATGGATCAATGTGAAATTGTGAAAAAAAAAATATGTGCAACACAAATGAAGCAAATTCATGTAAAAACAGTGTTGAGATGTATGTGGGCCAACATTATGAGCAACATTGAAAATGACTCGAATTTCAGTTACCTTTATGAATTACTTATTTTCTGAATATTAGATTAATTTTTCAGAATTATTAAATTGGATATTTCCAGGTCATTATTTTTATATTTATTGCATTTTCAGTATTTTATTTAATTTGGACAGTTTTTAATTCCTTGTTTCTCTCCCACCAATTTCACACGATGACTTACATGGGAGAAGTTATTCATTTCACTTCCTATTTTTTCGAATTACTCCCATTATGCGTACAACTTTCAATTGATCTTCTCTACTTAACTTCTTTTAATAAATGTCTAGATATCTATATTGTTATTATATTCTATAACTTATGCACAGATTTTAAAGATATTATATGTAGTGGTATTTCACAAAGTATTGATTTTTCTTCACTGCATTTAAATTCAAAAGTGTTTAAATTTCCAAACTTTGAATTGTTCATTTAATTCGAATCTAGTTTACAGGTATTTAAAGGATGGAAAACACTTCACCATTCGACCAATGCTCAAATTCTCAAGCCTCTTCTTCCTCTGAAAATCGAACCCTCTAAACTCACTTGCTTCAATGACGATTTCCCTACGTGTTTCAGAAAATGTTGAAACAACGACATCGGGATCACCATACCTTATGGTCAGTTCGATTGAGGTACCTATTCCAAAATTTGAAACCTCCACTGAAATTTCTCAAACATCTACACCTATGACATTTCAAACCTTAAGACATTTGTTCTAAAATGCAAATAATTCACCCTCCTACTGAAACCATGAACCTGAAACCACTCAAAACCCTACTACTACTTAGAGTCTTCTGACTCTTCTTACAACAATGGCGATTTCACTGAATGTTTCTGAGAATGATGGAACAATCATGCCAGCATTACCGCAGTTCATGATCTTTTAATCTATTTGTTTCTCCTTTCCACACCAACAGGGGGAGAAGCTGCATAAGATGCCGCACCTAATGCAAATTGTTGTAGATGGGAATTATCCTACTTGTTGAAAAGGGGAGTTTTACATCTATGGGGGAGTTTTGGAAAGATCATTTTTAGGGGGAGTTATTTTCAATGGTTCAAATTCACTTCTGTTTAACATTACATTCTATTCTTGTTGTCTATTCTACACTTTGTGTTATCTATTATTGCATCATGTTTGTTTTTGTCGAAAGACCAAATTGGGGAAAATTGTTGATGTTGTGTCAATGTTGTGAAGAATGTCACAACATATCTGATAACATCATTAATAATTCGTCCTTCCTTTCACAATCAACACTGATGGTGACAGTCAAAGAACAGAAGCCGTACAGGAAAGTGATAAAGCAGTAGCTGAAGATGCACAAGATGTTGATGTCATTAAGACCGTGCATGGAGATTTATGAAAGCATATAAACTGGAGAAGTTATAAAGTATGGAGGAGTTTGTCCAGATCCATGAAGATGTAGCTGAAGTGTTATTCAGCACAATCCTCTCCTTTACTTATTTACATAATTTTTCTTTATTTGTTTGTCATGCTTGTACGATTTATATTTCTGTTATTTCATTTATTATTTAGGATTTACTTTATGTTCAAGTTTATTTAAATCTAAACAAGTTATTTGGTGGGATGTTGTTTTATTAATTTGATCTAATACAATTGCTAATTCAATTTATGTTGAAATATAAATTGTGTTAAATTCTTATAGTCAATATTTATGTTGTGCGAACTTCAGTTGTGTTGATGTAGAAAGGTCAAATTGGGGGAGATTGTTGATGTTGATATAAGTGTTTTGTTTAATGATCCAACACTAACAGCCGAGTGTTGTGTTTAATGTTCCCAACACTTATGACAACATCAGAATTTGCCCTTCCTTTTCTCACTAACTCTTATCTTACACTTGTTGTCTAATGATGTCCCCAGAGCAGTTAGAAGACGTGGGCAACACCAAGTCATGCCACTGCGTGGGAGTGAGAAGTTATTAGACATGGTATAACAAGTCCCTAAATTCTAGGAGTGGTGGAGAGAAGTTCCTAACCGCATGATCTCACAGTTGAGATGATCATGGGAGTTGATGGCAGTTCGTGCATGAAGCCTATAAATACCGCAGCTGCCTCAACACAAGATACACAAGAAGAAAAGCTAAATTAGATTACTACACTATTGAACGCTCTATACGCTTCTAGTTAGGAAAATTATTGTTTCTTCTTGTAGATCCTCACATTATTGTAAACCCGAATAATAATGTGTTGATCATGGTCTTATTTACTAGGTTATATGCATAGATCTATGAGGGAGATAATTTCATAGGATCTAGTAAATTATATACACTCATCGAAGTGTTTTTGTACACCTCTAAGAGGTTGTAATTCGTTCCACATATTTTTATATAGTGAACAGCGTAGATTATTTTATAATCTACGCAAATTTTGAATACTTTCATTTTCACTACGTGCAATTTAATTTCCGCTGCATAGTGTTGTCTGGACAGTGCCAACACGACAGACAACATCTCTGATTTCGCACGTACACACACTTTCACATATAAATGTAACATATTTATATATGTTGCATATTTATTAATATATATAACAATAATTTAATTTTATATATTTTTCTAGGTCAATATAAATTTATAAAGCATAATATGAAATACAATATAATATTTTTTTTCAATACAAATCTAAATTTTATGTTATACGGAGTATTTTTTTTTGTAAATATTTATTATTATTACAGTTATTTAAAAAAAACTATAATGGATCGTACTCTATAAATTTTATAACATATACATTTAAAATCATACTCTATAACCCTAGCTACCTATAAATTTACAAATTTTATAACATAAAATTAAATTCGAACTACTTAAATTAATAGTATCTAAAATATTGGTATATAAATGTACTGTACATGAAACTTATATAATATGATAAAAAATGGTATGAAATGGCAAATAAAATCTCATTTATTATATTAAATGGTTTATTGATTTATGAATGCCAATCCAGCTATATTTTTAAAGGAAGCATGATATAAATATCAAATTCAACCATTCAAAATATATCAAAATCACTTAAAAATTCAATTATATGTATACTTACAAGAAGTTAGTATGCCCGTCAAAAAAAAAAAAAAAAAAAGAAGTTAGTATGGTGGTCAGACTTAAAAATGCACTCCTCCTTAGATCTCAAGTCTAAACCTCTAAAATACAAACAATTATTAAAGGTGGTTTTTCGAATTAGTTGGTCCTATAGAACCGAATACCCATACATCAAAAGAAATACTCCGTATGTATACTTGGTTAGGAGTGTGCAAAAAAAAAAAAAGTTCGGAACCGGTCCGGACCGACCGGTTAGTTTCCGGTCCAGTTCCCATTCCACCAAAATTTAGAATTTTGGGTTCCGATTCAGTCTAAAATTGAAATTTACCGATCCGGGCCGAAAATTTGTAATTTTTTTTATTTTAATTTCACAATTTTTTTTATATTTGTTTATTAAAATATTAATAAAATTTAAGACTTTTAAATAAATCTATATAACATAATTTTTTTTTTCTTTTCTTTACACTTTTATTAATTCGTGAACTTGGTATTAGAATTTGTGTTTTAAAAAAAATGAGGGGCAAACTTGGAATGTGGGAAAAAATGGGGTGAGAGAATCAAAAGTACTACTGTAATAAAATACTAGGTGACGTGTGGAGAGGTTATTGGGTAGATAGAGAAGAAAGAGAGAGAAAAGGGCAGTCAAAAACCACACGGGAAAAGGGCAAAAGCGTACAGTCAAAGCAACGCTGTCACGGCGGTCAAGTACTTTTTCTATAATATACTCTACGTAAATGGGAATATAATATTTTACGGAATTTCCAACCTTTTCATATATATTAAAAAAGGCTATTGAAATTCGTATTATTTCGCTATCTCGAGGCAATATTTTCTTAATTATTTTGGGATTCAGATTTGCAATGGAGTATTATTTATTCTAAGGAGGAGTCAAGGCAATACTGATGTAGTAGTAGTAGTAGATCTGGGCCCAGAAACAAAGGAGAACAATGAAAAGAGGAGGAGCCTTTGCTGTAGACGCTCTCTTTCTCTCTCCTCTCTAATTATCAGTCTTTTCGCCTGGATTGCCTTTGATTCATCATTTTCACAGGTTATTTTCATCTGCCTCTCCCTTACTTTCTCCAATTTCTGCTCCTTTTATTTCTTTCCCTTTATTGCTTGTTTAGCTACCTCCTCTCTGTTTTGAGGATTCATTTTTGGGGAAGAGTGTTGTTGTATGATGATTTTGCTGCTGAGTCTTTTGACCAGTAAAGTAAAGGGGAGAAAAGAAAAATTAAACATGTCCCATTTGGAACAGTTAAATGTTGCTCGTTAATGCCATTGGGATTTTTCATTCTTTCTTTAACCTTTTTGAGTTGGACACATGAGTGGTAATGTGCTTTCTTGAAAGTCTAAAGATTGAAGGAGGCTCTTTTGACAATAATTTGGGCATTTTTGGTTTTGGTTTTGGTTTTGATTTTGATTTTGATTTCTAGGAAAGATGCCTATGTTTGAAGCATCAAAGAAAGATGGGGTTCTAGGGTTTGAGATTAGTGAAGATGGGCGTGTATTGGATCTAGAAAAGGAGGTGAAGAAAGATGGAGTTTCACGTTTAGATCTTAAGAAGATGATTGAAGAGCTAAGTGTATGTGAAGTTCCATTGGTGTTCATTTGCCCTATTTCTCTTGAACCAATGCAAGATCCTGTGACCCTTTGCACAGGCCAAACCTATGAGAAATCCAACATTCTCAAATGGTTTAGCTTGGGCCATTACACTTGTCCCACCACTATGCAGGAGCTGTGGGACGACACGATTACGTCGAACAAGACGTTGCACCATTTAATCTACACCTGGTTTTCTCAGAAGTATGTCCAAATGAAGAAGAGATCAGAGGATGCCCAAGGAAGGGCTTCTGAGCTTCTCGCAACTCTTAGAAAGGTTAAGGGTCAATCAAGAATTCAAACCCTTAAAGAATTGAAGCAAGTTGTGGTGGCTCATTCGACGGCTAGGAAAACCGTTGTTGATGAAGGTGGAGTTGCTCTCCTCTCGTTGTTTCTTGGCCCGTTTACTTCGTACGCCGTTGGTTGTGAGGTGATAGCTATTCTTGTGAATTTGAGCCTAAGTTGTGAGTCGAAAAAGAATTTGATGCAACCGGCTAGAGTGTCATCCATTGTGGACATTCTGAATGAAGGGTCTTTAGAAACTAAGGTCAATTGTGTTAAGCTGATTGAGACATTAATGGAGGAGAAGGATTTTAGGACAGAAATTGTGTTGAGCCATAGCTTGTTGGTTGCTTTGATGCGATTGGTTAGAGATAAGAAACACCCTAATGGACATTTACCAGCTCTTAATCTTCTCAAGCAAATTAGCACGCATAAACAAGTTCGTAGTTTGATCGTGAGCATTGGGGCAGTGCCTCAGTTGGTCGAATTGATACCTTTGTTGAATCAAGAATGCGTTGAGTTAGCCCTGTTTGTACTCGATCTTCTCTCGTCTGTGCCTCAAGGGAGACAAGCTTTGAAGGATTGTTCAAAAACGATCCCCATTGTCGTTAAACTGATGATGAGAGTGTCTGAAAACTGCACAGAGTACGCGCTCTCGATTCTATGGTCTGTTTGCAAGCTCTGCCCCGAAGAATGCTCCCTCGTAGCTGTGGATGCGGGTCTTGCAGCAAAGCTCCTCCTTGTCATCCAGAGTGGCTGTGGGCCTGCACTTAAGCAACGGGCTGCTGAGCTGTTGAAGCTCTGTTGTCTGAATTATACGGACACAATCTTCATCTCCAAGTGCAAGCTAACCAGGACGATACAATGATGCAAAATATACGTTAAATCTGGAGATTTTCCAAATTGTACGTAAACGTGCCTTTGATCGGAGAAGGAACTGGAGATTTTCGAAATAGCAAAGAGTCGTTTGTAAAGATATAAAGGTTGCCGCAATATGGTTCTCCGATGAGGGTGTTTGGTGGAGCTTGCAATTTGCAATTGTAATTGATGAGGTGAGCAGTTGCTTGGTCCATGAATCTCCAGATTTGATGATTGTTAGTGATTGAATTTATTTTCTTTTGCAGTTTAGTAGAATCCCACCATTCACTATGTACAATTTATTCACAAATTTCAAATTAGTATTCATAGCATAGCTTCCTTTTACTTGATGAAAATAAATAAAAAATTCATTTTCCTTTAGATTTATGCTACATTTGGGAGAGATCAAAAGTTTTTAAGTGTTGATGAATGGAGATTCTAAATTGATTGGTAAAAACTTGTTTGTGTTTGGTTCGACATTTTTGACATAAATATCAAACAAATTAGAAAATACATTTATTCTTGGTAAATTCTAAAACTTGGTCCAAACTCAAGTGTGTAAATTTCAAACTGCTTAAGTTAGACTTATATTAAAGTTCGTTTGAGAATGATTCAATTAATTATCAAACAAGCTTAACTTAAAAACTACATAACATTTCAATCAAGATATATTATTGAACACCGAGATTATGTGTATCCATTCACAACAACCCAGAAAAATACTATATTATTTATTACATATTCCACTTCCCAACAAAGTATTCTCCTCTCGACAATGTTCATTTGTGTAAAACAAAATAACAACATTCAACTAATTGAGAAAAAATTAAACACTATTGGAACATTTAATTACTATAAATAAGCATTGTCAAAAAAAAAACTACCATAAATAAGCGACTCTCTAGAATTTAAACTTTTTTTTTTAATTAAAAATAAACAATGTATTAAAAGCTTTTTTGAAAATAGAGTAAAAAACTATGTTCTCATAGATCTGGGCCTTGAGAGAAAGAAAATTCAGAAACAAAAAACAAGAAGTTCACCAACAAGAGATGCAAAACTTAAGTAGGAGATAACAATGTCAAACTTAAGTAGGAGAGAACAGTGCCAAAGCAATAAGTTAAGCCAACAGAAGATTTTCAAAGTAAAATAATTCAATTCCAAATGAAAGACTTACAACCCCAAGAATCACTAGAAATAACTCACTGTACATTAATCTAACACTCAACCCACAAAATTGAAAATACACAACATTAACAGCAAATAAAAATCACACAGAAAAGCTCAAATACTTACGCCCTCACTGTTTCGCATCTCATCTCAGAATCCTAGTCTTGGGAAGAAATTCTAAAAAAATAAAAACTTATTTTCAGTAATAATCAGTGCAAAACAATAAGAAAAGCATTAGATCCAAACACAAAAACCCTTATTTATTCATATTAGCAGAAAAGTTTGGGTTTGTGGGAGGAAATTTGGAAAAGAGAGTAGAAACTCACTGAGTCAACTAAGTGTGTCAACACCTCCAGAAAACCCTAGATCTACGCCGCCATCACGCAAGCGGCGCAGATCGGAGAAGACGAGCCCCTTGATGGAGCATTTAGGCTTTGCACCGGCGGCGGAAGGCCCCCCCCCCCGACTGAGCATTCAAGCTTTGCAACGACGGTGTGCTGCCATCACGTGAGCGGCGCAGATCGGAGGATCGGAGAAGACGAGCCCCTTGACGGAGCATTTACAACAACCCAGAAAAATACTATATTATTTATTACATATTCCACTTCCCAACAAAGTATTCTCCTCTCGACAATGTTCATTTGTGTAAAACGAAATAACAACATTCAACTAATTGAGAAAAAATTAAACACTATTGGAACATTTAATTACCATAAATAAGCATTGTAAAAAAAAAACTACCATAAATAAGCGACTCTCTAGAATTTAAACCTTTTTTTTAATTAAAAATAAACAATGTATTAAAAGCTTTTTTGAAAATAGAGTAAAAAACTCTCTTCTCATAGATCTGGGCCTTGAGAGAAAGAAAATTCAGAAACAAAAAACAAGAAGTTCACCAACAAGAGATGCAAAACTTAAGTAGGAGAGAACAGTGCCAAAGCAATAAGTTAAGCCAATAGAAGATTTTCAAAGTAATGGCAGCACACGTGATGGCAGCACACCGTCGTTGCAAAGCTTGAATGCTCAATCGAGGGGGGGGGGGCCTTCCGCCGCCGGTGCAAAGCCTAAATGCTCCGTCAAGGGGCTCGTCTTCTCCGATCTGCGCCGCTTGCGTGATGGCGGCATAGATCTAGGGTTTTCTGGGGGTGTTGACACACTTAGTTGACTCAGTGAGTTTCTACTCTCTTTTCCAAATTTCCTCCCACAAACCCAAACTTTTCTGCTAATATGAATAAATAAGGGTTTTTGTGTTTGGATCTAATGCTTTTCTTATTGTTTTGCACTGATTATTACTGAAAATAAGTTTTAATTTTCTTAGAATTTCTTCCCAAGACTAGGATTCTGAGATGAGATGCGAAACGGTGAGGGCGTAAGTATTTGAGCTTTTCTGTGTGATTTTTATTTGCTGTTAATGTTGTGTATTTTCAATTTTGTGGGTTGAGTGTTAGATTAATGTACAATGAGTTATTTCTAGTGATTCTTGGGGTTGTAAGTCTTTCATTTGGAGTTGGATTATTTTACTTTGAAAATCTTCTATTGGCTTAACTTATTGCTTTGGCACTGTTCTCTCCTACTTAAGTTTGACACTGTTATCTCCTACTTAAATTTTGCATCTCTTGTTGGTGAACTTCTTGTTTTTTGTTTCTGAATTTTCTTTCTCTCAAGGCCCAGACCTATGAGAACAGAGTTTTTTACTCTATTTTCAAAAAAACTTTTAATACATTGTTTATTTTTAATTAAAAAAAAAGGTTTAAATTCTAGAGAGTCGCTTATTTATGGTAGTTTTTTTTTTTGACAATGCTTATTTATGGTAATTAAATGTTCCAATAGTGTTTAATTTTTTCTCAATTAGTTGAATGTTGTTATTTCGTTTTACACAAATGAACATTGTCGAGAGGAGAATACTTTGTTGGGAAGTGGAATATGTAATACTCCCTCTGTCCACCAAAAGTTTGCTCACTTTTTTTTATATATGTTTTTAAAAAAATCATATTTTAATTATAAAGAATATATTTAATATAATGAGTATAAAATATATTTGGTAGATACTCAATCTTGTTAGTAAAGTAAAAAAAATATTTCAAAGTTAACTATTTAAATAAAATAAACACATTTTTTGTAGACCAAAAAAAAGAAATGAGCACACTTTTGGTGGACGGAGGGAGTAAATAATATAGTATTTTTCTGGGTTGTTGTGAATGGATACACATAATCTCGTGTTCAATAATATATCTGAAATTCAATATATATATATAATGTTATGTAGTTTTTAAGTTCATGCCCAAGCTTGTTCAATAATATATCTGAAATTCAATATATATATATAATTCAATATATATATATATATAATATATATCACACAAGTGTTGCTAGTTATAAATAGTACATTGATATCATTGAGTGAAAATTTGTGTATCAATAGCCACGGCCTACAAAAGTTGGTTTGATGGGAAAAAAGTCTGAATTCAAACCCAAAAAAATGAGTTGAATAAAAATAAAAATCAAACTTCTCTCCAAGCTCTTAAAATTTAATCGAATTTGCTTGATTTAATAAATCACAATTCATGCCATTTGGCACGATAAATCATGAGGGAATATATATTTATTAATACTGTACAGTATTATGCACAAAGTAATTTGATTGCAGCTGTTGTGTGTTGAACGAGGGCGGCCCACGGAGAAGCCCATGACTCGAGTTAAGATAATCAACTACTTCCCCCGTTTCAAGAAAAGTTACTCAACTTCCTTTTTTCGTCCGTTCCAATAAAAACTATTAATTTTTTTTTGGTAACTATTCCCTCTCACATTTCATTATATTATTCTTTCTCAATCACATCACCTCTAATACATCTACTTATTATATTAGTATTTTTAACATTCGTGCCCGGAGCTCATGGGGAGCTTTCCCTGAGACGGAGGGTGTAAGATCTAAAGGGGTTGGCTATATACCCTCCAGCTTTGTTAAATATACTTCCCTCCTCATTTATTAATTTAATAATCATATAAAATACCCGAACTATCCTTATACTAAAATGGCCATGATAAATACACTCCCCTATACTTTTCAACTCTAAACCTAACCCTAATTGAAAGAATCGCCACCGCTGCACCCAGAAAGTTAAAAAAAAAACTTAGAATTTAAAAAAAAAAACATTGGTAGCCGCCGTGAGAGTGAGGGATGAGGTTGCCGTGGGAAGAGGAGGAGGCGGCGGCGCTGGGCGAAGGGCGGCGCCGCCGCACAACAATTTTTTTTAAAAAAAATTACAAAAAACCTACTTGGTTGACGACGGCGAAGGAAGAGGCGGCGAGCGGCGTGCGGCGCTGCCGCGTGAATAAAAAAGAAGAAAAAAAACCCTACCTTCGATGGCGGTGGCGAGGAAGGGGGCGGCGCGGGGTAGGCGGACGACACTGAAGGCGGCGGCAGACGGTACTAGAGGCGGCGGTGACAAGTTTGGGGAGGAGGAAGAAGAAGTGTGGAGTGGTTGTAGGAGAAAGAAGAAAGAAAAAATTAGATTTTTGTGATTTAATAAGGGGAGCGTATTTATAAGAGTAGATTATGTATGTTGTTTGGGAGTACATCTAACGTATAAAATTTTAGAGGTACAAAAATCGGGGTATATTTAACAAGGCTGGAGGGGTATATAAGCCAAACCCATCTAAAGTCAAACACTACTATTGTTTTTTTCCTAGTTTTTTAGCATTTTATTTCTAGTATTTTAGTTTGTTTTGTTGGTTCCTCCACTTTGAGTGGTCTCTCCTCGTCTAGTGCGTTTTTTTTTCCTGCATGAGTCCTTTTTTGTTCTCTGTGTTTTGGACAAATCTTATTTTGGTGGAACTTTATCTTTTCTTTTTTTCTCTATGTTTCTTGATACGGATATACCTTAGCGTAGGGTATTTATTTCATTTTGAGAATGAAGATCTGATCGTATTTGTGGGCATAGGTTGCACTCGTCTCTTCACTTCCTCACGACTGAAATGAAGCAGCTGTCAGTTTGATTCTTCTAGATTGAAGATGAACTTGTAAGTTATGATGCAGATCTAGCTCTGTTATTCTTGTAACCCTACAAAAAAAACACTACTATTCATTTAGTAACACAAATGACGTTAATTAAAGCTAAATTCTTGACTTCAAATTAACATAGACTATGTACATCATCAAATAATTCATATATATAATAAGATTGCAGGGCAAAATTAATAGATACCATAAGAGTATTTAACAATAATCCTAGATTACTAGTTATTGCATAATCATATTTAACCATTAAACTACTATACGGCTAATTTCTAATAAATGTGATCTATATATTACTAACCTGAAACTTCTGATACAATAAATCTTCCAACAATAATTTGTAGCATAAATCAAAATTGCATCTCTAGTTACTGCACCTTCTTTACCAACATATAAATACATAAATAATCATTTATGTAGTAAAAATCCTAAATATGCAGGATTAATTAGTAAAAAAATTACGTCTCATTTAAAACTTTAAATTTATAGGGAGGCGAAATAATTAATTTTTAATATATTAACTTCCTAATAATTATTAGGAGTCTCTCCCTTGCTCTGTTTTTCATACAGTAGTAAGGTAATACTTAGTGGTAGGGGTTTATTCAGTGACAGAAACAGGAAATCTCGATAGGATCCGATTAACATTACTTTAAAGATAAAATAATATGTATTTATTATACTTATCGAAATTTTATATGATAAAATTGTCAATACATTTCATTAAATTAAATTGAACAAACTGACTTTCATTTTATTTTAAAATTTTGATAGTTTGATTCAAAATGAAGCAATCAATTTAAAAATTGCTAAAATATTAAATTTAAAAAATATTTTCTTTCTTCGATTGTAAATGTCTTTTAATTAATACACTAATGTGTTTCAATATTCTATAATTCATACAATAAAATACTTTTAAATATAAATGGACAAAAAATTTAAAACACTAAACTAATTTTTTTTAAATCAATAATATTGTTCAATTTGAATTTGAAGGAAATTTTTGTAATTCTTAGCAAAAAGAATTAGACAATAATCTCAAATACACCATCAATCTATATTATTTACTCTATTGAAAAAATAATTTATTTTTGAAGTATTAAGAAATAAATTTAAGTAAAAACACATGAAAAAATATACTCCATATTTCTTCCTTTCAAACTTCGTATGCAAGCATTTATTTTTTATTTATCTATATTTAATATGTATATTTTAAAATAAAATTAATATTTTTATTTTAATATATATATGATGAGAATAACTATTACCACATAATATATATAATTATTAATACAAGGGAAATATATAAGTAAGATGAAATAAAGGTTAGTAAGATGAAATAAAGGTTAGCAAAATAATTTAATAGATCGAACTTTAAAATGAATTTATAAAAAAAAAAATATTAGAGCTAATTGCAAATTAAATCACCACATTTTTCTGAATTGCAATTTAATTTAAACTTTTGAATAATTGTAAATAAAATCACCACCTTTTAAGTATTGTTGCAATTTAAATTTCTTGAAAATTTTCTTTGTGCCCGAATTTGATGTTTCAAGATTAGATCGAAATAAAAAACAATGTTTTATTAAGAAGGTGTCACATAGCTAACCACATTAGATTTGGACACAAATGAAACTATCAAGAAATCTAAACTGCAACAATACTTAAAGGTGATGATTTTATTTGCAATTATTCAAAAGTTTAGATTAAATTGCAATTAAGAAAAAGATGATGATTTATTTTGCAATTAACCCTAAATATTACTATGAACGGTTTTGGGGTATTACAGAATCACAAAAATTTGATACGTATTTTCCAATACTAGCTCACCTTTCAAGTGTAAGAGGGTCCTTGTAATAATAGTAAGGCCGGGTTAAATTATCGATCCACGAGAATATCTTTTCAAGTCTAGCATTAGTATTATACGTCGTCACAAAATTATAGTGACGAGACATGAATTGTGTGACTAAAAATAAATGTAAAATTCAACAAAATAAATAATATTTAAGAAAAATAAGTAAAATGAGGATCAAATATCAAATAGTGAGAGAGAGTGTTCGGGTGTTCTTCATTATGTGTAAATCGATTAATACTTAACTGTGACATTTAATTCATTAGATGGTGTTTGGTAAGAGCAACCACTAACAATATTTCTAATAATGCGCCTATGATCGTGGGGAAGAATAAACTCGTTTTTATTCAGGTAATTACATAACAAGGGGGTTCTACATAATTAATCTATTTTAAACCCTAATCATGATTTTTCACTTGTATATACTAAAGTTCAAACTCCTATGATCTCTTCACTAATTATCTAATTTCTTATTCAAGTAATCAATGTAAATTAGTGGGATTTTAATACATTTACCCAACTCTCATTGTTGCAATAAACCAATATATGCTTGAATAAAAAAAAATTCAATTATCACTCATACGATAAAACATAAATACCCAACTGATGACTATGAGTCTTTGGATGAAGGCACAAATGACGACTTAATATTTGAATAACAAACCGTGTTTAGTCTTGGGTTGAGGTATATACCCCTCCAACTTTGTTAGATACATTTCCCCTTTTCATTTTATTAATTAAATATATATGTAAAATACCATATTTGCCCTTTTAGTAAAATTTGTAAAATGTCATGGATACATACACCTCCTTACTTAAAACACTAAACCTAATTTTATACAAAACCCTAACCCTAATTTTACAGCCGCCGCCGCAACTTTCGACAGCCTCCACCTCCGCTGCCGTCACAACCTCTGGCGTCACACATCCAAAATATATTCAGAAAATTAAAAAAAAAATAGTTTTTTTCGACCAACCAGTGTTGATCGACACTGGTTGGTCGACCGTAGAATATATGATCGACTAATTATAGTCGACGAAAAATACCCTCGTCGATAACATTGTATCGAAAAAATTAAAAAAAAAAAAAATTTGGACAAGAAATATCGATCAAAAAAATTTTGGTCGACAGATTGTTGTCGACCAAATTTGTTTTGATCGTTGATCGATATTTCTTGTCCAAAATAAAATTAAAAAAAAAAAAAAAGAAAGAAAGAAGAGAGAAAGAAAGAAAGTTGCATAGAAAGAAAAGAGGAAATTTGAGACGGGCGACGCTGGAGGAGGTGGCTTGGAGAAATGAGGGGGAAGGTGGGAAGAATGGAGGGGGAAGGAGGATTGGGGAAGAAATGAGGAAATTAGGGTTTTATAGGGGGTGTGCATTTATCATACCAATTTTTAAGATAAAGGGGTATAATAGACAATTTGGGGGGAGTGCATCTATCTCAGATGTACTTTAAGGGGAGTATATGTATCGGGAGAGTGTATCTAACAAAGCTGGAGGGGTATATACCCCAACCCTTTAGTCTTTTAGTTTGTTAAATGTTTTGGGCCATAGTTTGTTATACTTTTTGGGCCGATTATATCTTTCATTGGGCCTAGTAGAAGTTCGGCCCATATATGGTATTGTTAGGGTATTTAATACTCCTTTCGGTCATCTTGTACGACAGCTGTTGAAATTAAAGCATTGAATTGAGTGGGTTGGTTTTCTGTGTTCATCTTCTTGTGTTCATAATCTAGAGGTTTCTTGCTTTGTTAGTAGGCTTCCGCTATATCATCAAACTCTCATTGCGATAATCATGTACTCTCTCCGTTCATGAAAAATAGTCTCATTTGTCTTATATTGTCTGTCTATAAAATATAGTCTCGTACCTTTATTGGAAATTATCACCCTTCAACCATCACTTAATTACTCAAATTGCAAATCAACTTTATTTACTGATTCGGGTGGAATTTACACGTTTTAAGGGCACATGTGAAGTGTATTTTGATGTGGATTTCATTGAATTATGCATCGAATATGATTGTTTAAGCCGAAATGAGAGAAAGGTTGTGTTTTGTCGGTTTTGTAGGAAATACGATGAAATTTGGAGCAAAACACCAACCATACTTTACTGGATCAGGAAGAGGAGTGCACGATTGGATTCGTCTCGAAAAATGGAGTGGATTAGCCAAAGGAATCGAGTCAATCCGACACCCGAGGCGAGAGTTATGCATGAAACGAGAAGAGAAGGAGGGAACTCGGCCGAGTGACTCAACTCGGCCGAATCTGAAACTTTGGACATCACTGCGCACTCGGCCGAATCTGAAACTTTGGACATTACTGCGCACTCGGCCGAGTGAGCCAACTCGGCCGAGTCTCGGCTAGACAAAAGCGTGGCACGCTTTTTAAAGTGCTCCACTCGGCCGAGTGACCCCAACTCGGCCGAGTGCCAAGCTCCTCCAAGCCTAATTCCCAAATTCGGTGTTTTTTCCACATTTTGGCCATTAATTTTTGAGGGACCAACTTGCAATTATGCCATCCAAACCCTACCCAAACACTATATAAACCCTCTTTCTTGAAATTCAAGCCATTCACCCCCAATTCCTCAATTCCTACACATACTTTCACACACTCCAAGGTGATTTGGCCATTTCTCTCTCAATTCTTCACCAATTCAAGGGAGGAAGGATGCAATAACTTGCAAATTTCATTCCACATCCCAATCTAGACTAAGCTTCCTTGTTCTCTTTCTTTTTATTTAGTTTTTACATTTGGATTTTGTAATTTCATTATGCTAGTAGTTGGCTAAACACTTTGTGATTCTAAAGCCTTGTAAATACTTTTGTTGAAGTTTATGAATTAATATTTTGCTTATTTGGTGTTTATGTGGCTTAATTCTATTTGGATGCTTGATTTTCATTGCAAAGCATGTCATTAGTGTACAATGATGATATGTTAATCTTAGTTAATTGAATTAGGTTGAGAAATCTATTTTGATTAATTGATTGCAAGCATTTAACCTAATTTTATTGTGAGATTGAAAGATGATCAATGATTAGGAAGATGTGTGATGATCTTAGGAGCTTAATTGAGTTATATTGTGCAATTTAGGTAGAGATACTAAGTTGTGTGGTATTTCCTTTGAATTACTTGGATCGAAAGAACTTTTAATTCATTATTATGTGATCAATCTTATAGACAAAGCATGAACACCACTTAAGTAGATAGTTAATCATAGATGGATACATTAGTGTTGCATGTGCTTTAGGATCCACCTTCTTTCTTTGAGTTTTCATCCATTTTACTTTCGTTTCTTGATTCGTATGCTATTTGATCGATTTCGTATTTACTCTTTCGTTGTCTATTTGTGACATATTGTTAGGCAATCTTAGGGGTAATTCAACATTCAATCTATTCGATCACGTCTACTTAGAACTCAATTAACAAACTACCCTTTTACGCTTAACCTCCCTGTGGGATCGACCTCGTACTTATCACGCTACGATAGACGCCGTACACTTGCGGTTGTTTATTTTAGTGTTGCATAACACGTGAATCATTTACAAACAATCACTTTATTCACAATGGACCCCACAATACCCTTACTTTATCTAAATTTTTCTTAAAACATGTGCCCCACTCCAATGGACTACATTTCATGGACGTAGGGAGTATTAAAATATGTAATAATAATTAAAAAAAAAATTCATAAATTCAAACACTCAAATACAACAAAATTTAACTAATAACTAACTAACTAAATAAATATATAAAAAAATAAATTCATAAAATATAAACAACAAAATATGAAGAGTATTAAAGAAAGACAAATCATAAAAATTGAAATACTCAATTGAAATTTATCTAAGAAATGAATGGAAAATAAATTAAACAAAGGGAGAGATGTTGGAGATTACTTTAATTCTTAAATGGTACGACTATTAACACCTCCACCATAGTTAACCACACCCCCTTTCTATTTATTAACTTTTTTTTTTTTTTTGAATTACATTAAATACCCATCCCTTTTCCCCTCCCCATGACTCGAACCCAGGATCTAAAGCCTAGGTAGTGGTGCTCTAACCACTTGAGCTATCCAACTTCGTCAAAAATAATTGATTACAAGTTAAATACCCCATTTTCCCCTCCCCATGACTCGAACCCAGGACCTAAGGCCTAGGTAGTGGTTCTTATTTATTAACTTAATAATAATGTAAAACACTTAAAATACTCTTCAAGTAAAAGTACCACTACTAGATGCACTCCACTACTAAATATACTCTCCCTTCAACATTCAAACTCTATCCCTAATTGTAGTAGCAGCCGTCGCCACTTCCGACCGCTGTCGCCGCCACCCACCACCGCCGCACCGCCAACTCTACCCAAATAGTGTTAAAGTCTCATAAAAATCTAAAAAAATATATATCTCAAAAGAAAAAAAGTATTTACATATGCCTCTCCCACACCCTATGGGTTTTTGTTTTGGGGGAGTGGGGGCTGTTGGGGTTTGGGGGTGGTGGCGGCGTGGTGGTGGGGCAGCGACATCTGGACGTGGTAGGGTGTGGGAGAGGCATAGGGGTGGGTAAATATACCGAAATTTCGGTATACCGGGCTTATCGTACCGAAAAAATATCGAAATTATCGAAATTTTCGGTATACGGTATGGTATCGTACCGATATTTTCGGTATGATAACGGTATGGAAAATGGCCATACCGCGGTATTTCGGTATATACCGAATATTTCGATAAGTTCGATATACTGAAAATATCGGTATATCGGTATATACCGAAATATCGAAATATTAATAAAATAATTATTTAATAATATAATTAAAATTTTAAATTAAAAAAATAAATTTTAAAATTCTAACTAAAACCCTAGATCTAAGTATAGTCCGTCAAAAAAACTAAAAAAGTATCTAAGACTAAGACTAAGAGTCTTCATCTCACCGCGCCGCTGCACGCCGCCCTCCATGCCTCCGCTGCACGTCGCCGCTCCACGGCCCACGCCTCCGCTGCACGCCGCACGCTCCACGCTGCCGCTCGCGCCGCCACCACTGCCCACTGCCCACCGCCGCCTCTCCATGCTCGCGTCGCCACCGCCGCCCGCCCGCCCGCCATCAGGTTTAGTTTGAATTTTTTACAGATTTTAGTATTTATGAATATTACAGATTTTAGATTTTAGATTTTTACAGATTTTATGAATATTACAGGTTTTGAGTTCATATTACAGATTTTATGAATATTACAGATTTTAGATTTTGGGATTTGAAGTTCATATTAAGGATTTTGGGATTTTGGAGTTCCGTTGAAATTGGTAATCTGTAATTAATAATTTTTTAAGTTTTTAAGAATTTTCTTAATTAGGCAGCAGATAGTAGATCTGTAGATACATTGATATGTTGCCTAGTTTTGCATCTCTATTGTGTATTTAACATTGTGCTGTAAAACATTTTCTTTTTCTTTTCATTTCTGGGCCACCACCAAACTTTGGTTATGACTTATGATAGAGCATAAGATAAGGGCCATCGATTTTATTGTTTAGCAATGTCTTAAACCTTTACTCCATTGTACTGGGGGCTATGTGTTAATGATTTTAGTATATTTTGATGTGTGTTAATTAATCTTGTCAAGTATTATAACTCGGCAATTCGTTTTCTTTCTTACAAGAGTATGTTTTACTTGCTTCACCGGAGTAATGGTGTACTGGTAACCCCTTGTTTCTCTCTGTTTCAGAATGTAGAAAGGGCAAGGAAATAATCATTTCTTTACCATCAATGAGTTCCTCCAATAAGTGCCTGAAATATAATGTAGAGTAGTAGAGATGTGTTGGGAATAAAATGATTTTGATTTAGATACCAAAACCCCTGATTGATGATGTTCAGATTAGTTGAGATATGCTCAAGTGTAAATCAGATAAGTTGTCTCAGGACACTTGAGTAAGTAGAAATGCTTAAGTCTAAAATCTCAGAAATGTTGAGAGATTCATAGTTCAGGATAGTTGTCCAAAGCTGGAATGTTAGGCAGCTTGATAAGTGTTAAGTATCTAGGCCAAAGTTGCTGAGTTCTTCAGGACAAGCTGACTAAGTGGACAACAAAGCTGAAAAGATCAAGAGTGATAAGGCAATGTTCATAAATGCAAATGATCAGATCAATTGAAGTGCAAATGATCTAGAGCATTGAATGCCAAGTTCACAGAAGACACATTTATTGAAGCATTTATTACCATCAAGCCTGAACTAAGCATTGAAGACTTGGAAGCATTAAAGAGTGAAGCATTGAATGAATGTTGAAACATTCTAACTTGCAGCAGGAATGTTCAGGGGAGTTATCCCATCTGACCGTTGGTTGAGTGTAGAGTTTGCCACAAATCAACCTTGGGAAATGTGCATATTTGGAATCTGACACAAGTCATCTCAGCCGCATTTCTCAGAAGTCAACACATCCATTCTAGCAACCATTGAAGAAGCTTTTACACAGTGGATAAAAGAATGCCAAGCTTCATAGCCGTTTCAATGGTGCTGCAAATAGACAAGTTTGAATTGCTATCCCTCAAACGGTTAGTTGTTCAAATTTGCCTATAAATACAGAAGTGATCAAAGGATTCATGATCCAACTACTTGCTATCAAACTATCATCAAGCAAATCAAAGGAAACCAAAGCTGTTCTTTAGAATCCCAAGTTTCCTGATCACATCAATTAGATAAGCCAATCTTTGTAAACATCCAAAGCTTAGCATTGAGATATCCTAAGCCTTTACACTGTTCTTATTGTAAAGGATATCTCTCCTAGTTGGAACCAAACCTCAAACCCTTATCTCATTTAGTGAAGTGAGAGTTTGTTGTAGAAGTGAGGAGTTAAGGACTGTTATTGTGAAACACAGTCTTAACTCAGAGAGATTGAGCACTAGGACTCAGATTATCCTAGGGATCAAAGCCCTAAAGAGAGTGTTGTTGATCAGTGCACCTTGGCACTATAAAACAAGCTAATTCCATTGTTAAGGAATTATCATGTTCAATCAGGGAAAGTGGATGTAGGAACTTAAGTCTCTGAACCACTATAAATTTGTGTGCCATTTACTTACTGCATTCTTTATTGCACTTACATTCAATCATATTTCAAAGAGCAAAACTCAGTAAGTTAAGAAAAACTGTTTTGGACAAAGTCCCTGATAGCTGTGTTTTTCAGAAATCAACTTGGAGTACTTCTTTGAGTCAAAGGCCAACCACATTCCGCACTTAGCAACTCTTTTAGATATTTAGCCAACTGATCACTTAATAGTAATCAGTAGGACAAGTATCTATCAAAGTTCACATTCAGGCTTGTTGTGAGACAACCTGCCTGATAAGACCAGTTTTTTGAAAAGAAAAGAATTTGCATACACAAGTGCATTCCCCCCCCCCCCCCCATACACTTGTGTCATACTCCACCAAGGACCAACAAGATGTATGATCAAAAGGCAAAATAGCTATGTTGTAAAAAAAAAAGTAATAACTGATTGTGGTTAAGAGTAGGATTTTACATGCTTGGTAGTTGATATTGTAACCTTTGGATTCCCACGCTTTGAAACATTTCAGATTTTAAGAGTTCTTATATAGATTATTAGATTTTCTTATACAATAGATACATTAATTAGTTTTTAAGAGTTCTGTCAATTACGAATCAAGATTCTTCTTTTACAACCGTCTAATCCTAAGCTTGAAAAGGTTGAAAAGAAATAATATATTTATTTTTTACACTTTAATATCTATAAATTGAAATTGATTAAGTTTTATCTTTTGCAGGTTTTTGGAGATTATTGAAGTTGAACGAGGATTGTATTTCGTATTGTTGAATTTGAATGAGAGTTGTATTTTGTATTGTTGAATTTGAAGTAGGATTGTATTCTCTTTTCATTTGTATTTGATACTTTGATATATTCAGCTATTATGATTTTTATAATTAATTTAGGTATTTCGGTATAATTCGGTATACCGATATTTCGGTATGATTCGGTATACCGATATTTCGGTATTTTCGATATTTCGGTATACCGACATTTTCGGTATGATTCGGCGTGTCGATATTTCGGTATGATTCGGTATATACCGAAAATTCGGTATGGTACGATATACCGAAATTTCGGTACGACATTCGGTATCAGATTTTTTATACCGAATACCTTGTACCAGACTATTCCAGATGCAGTAATGGGAAGAGTGTACCACTGCACATCAGCAAAAGAAATTTGGGACACCTTAGCACTTATGTGTGAAGGTATCCAAAAGATAAAGGAAAACAAGCTTCAAGTGGCTATCCAAAAATATGAACAATTCTCTATGGAAGCCAATGAAACTATTGATCATCTTGATGGCAGATTCACTGACATCATGAATGAGATAAACTCTCTTGGCAAGTTTTATGCCAAAAGAGAAGTTGCTTTGAAGATTCTGAGAAGTCTCACATCCAAGTGGGACATATACTCTGTCATGATGCAAAACACTAACAATCTTGACAACATGCCCATGCAGCAAGTATTCTCTGAACTCAAAGCATATGAGTTTGATTTAAACATAAAGAAGGTGCATGATGAGCCATCCTCCTCAAGCAAAGGTGTTGCCTTCAAAGTTGCAGAAACAGAAAAGAAGAATACTCAAAGATCCTCTCAATCTGTTTCAAAATCTGAAATGAAGGAGGAGCTGGCACTCATGGCAAGGAGATTTGAGAAGCTCAACTCCAGATTTGGTAGATACAAAAAGTTCTACCAAGACAACAGAACCAGAAGGAGATTCAGCTCTCCTGACAACAAATCAGAGGACAAAGTCTCTGATGAGAAGAAAGAAGACAGATATGCTGACAGAAAGAAGTACAACAAAGCTGAACCATCATCATCAAGGAGGAAGGAGTCCTCAAGCAAAAAGAATGATGATGAAGATGTGTGTTACAACTGCCAGAAAAAGGGTCACTTTCAGTATGATTATCGTGACCTAAGTGCCAAAGAAAGAAAAGAAAGGCAGAACAAAAGAGATAAGAGGCTGAACAACAGGAAGGCCATGATAGCTGGAGAATCAGCAAGTGAAGAGAGTGTCCACTCTTCTGATGATGGGCTATTCTCCAACAGTGACAGTGATGATGACTGTCAAATGGCATTTGAAAATGAAGAGGTATGTTCATCTTCCAATTCTTCAAATAACACACATGAGTCCAGTGAAATCCACTTGAAACTCAACTTTGGGAAGTTACTTGAGGATTTCACCAGACTACAAGAAGTATGTAATATGGCACTGAGAGAAAATGAGCCATTGAATTCTAAAGCTCAAACTCCCAACCTTCATGAACCAGAGTTTGACATTAAATCAACTGAGTTGTATCAACAAACTGTGAGAGAACATGATGAAATGTCTCTCAAAGTCACTGAACAACAAAAGTTGATTGATGAACAAGAACTGGCCTTGAGGAAAAAAGGATTTTGATCTTAGAATCCTTCAAGCTAAATTTGACAATCTCTCAAGTGAATTTGATACTCTGAAATTAAGTGAGGGGAGCTTAAAAATGAAAATGTCTGCCTTGAACAAATCTGCTAAAGCAATAGAAGAAATTCAAGGGTTTCAAAGACCATTTGCTCAAAGAGGTGGATTAGGCTATAATCCATTTGAACCCTCACCTGGTCTTAGTATTGCCTCAACAAGCAATTCTAAGATGACTTTTGTAAGATCAGTGGCTCAACAAAATGAAATGGAAGTAAATCAACCACTGATCAAGGAAAAGGGTAAAGGAGTCTTTATACCTACTCAAGTAAACAATGTCTCTAAACCCATACCTAAGGAAAAGGTTAAGAACATTGCTTACAAGAGGAATGAGGGTCAGAAGGGTAGAACCAATGGAAGGTCAACCTATCTGAATCCTCATCAGTGGAGTTGTCCAAAATCTATTCAGAAAAGGCCAACTCAAATGAGGCAACCTCAACTGAATGGATTAAGGCCCAACCCTTCTGACAGGTATAAAACCTTCAGGAAGCCTGGACCTTATATGCCAAAAGGAAAAGGCCATCTAAACCCCCATCCTCAAAAGTCTTACCAAGGTGCACCTAAGTCTAGTAACTTCAGGAGAAATGTCCCAAAGAAATTCACCAACTCTCCTGAACCTTACAAGACTAACACTTATACACAGAAACCACCCAAGGCATTTAAGGGTAAGACTGTGTATGTAGATGTAAAGGGAAACCAAGTCAGTCACTTTGAGTCAATCAGAGTAATTAAGCAGATTTGAGTTCCAAAAGGTACAACTAACCCTCTAGGACCCAACATTCAAAGGGTACCTAAATTTTGACTTTGCAGGACTGCAAGGACCACAAGAAGAGGAGAAGCATTAACAAGAAAACAGCATGGTACTTGGACAGTGGATGTTCAAGACACATGACTGGGAATAAAGAGCTTCTCTCAGAATTCATTGAAAAAGATGGTCCTTCAGTAACCTTTGGAGACAGCTCTCAAGGAATCACCAGAGGTTATGGTACAGTAAACATTGGTAGTGTCAAAATTACTGATGTCTCATATGTTCTAGGCCTAAAATACAACTTGCTGTCTATAAGTCAAATCTGTGACAAAGGATATAGTGTTGAATTTGTACCAAATGAATGCATTATCAAAGATAATTCAACACAACAGGTGCTACTCACAGGGGTGAGAAAGGGAAATGTCTATTTTGCAGATTGGAGCAAAACCCCTGAAGCAGTTTGTCTTGTTGCCAAAAGCACAAATGAGCAAAGCTGGTTGTGGCACAAAAGACTAAATCATCCGAACTTCAAAACCGTCAACAAGATTGCAAGAAACTCTCTAGTTAAAGGGCTGCCTAATCAAGTGTTCACCAAAGAACACTTATGCCACCCATGTCAGGAAGGAAAGAAGATCAAAGCTTCATTCAAAGGGAAGCCTGTCATCTCAACTGAGAGAGTTCTTCAACTACTGCATATGGATTTATTTGGACCAATAATCCCAGTAAGTATAAATGGAAGAAAATATGCTTTAGTTGTTGTTGATGATTTTTCCAGGTACACTTGGGTAGTATTCTTGCTGAACAAAAAGGAGACCCAAGTCAAGCTACCTGAATTGATGATGAGATTGAGTAATGAAAAGGGCCTAAGTATTGTCAATATCAGATCAGACAAAGGCACTGAATTCATAAACTCATACATCAATGAGTACTGCAGCAAGAATGGCATCATTCATGAGACTTCAGCAGCAAGAACACCTCAACAAAATGGGGTTGCTGAAAGAAGAAACAGAACCTTGAAAGAAGCAACAAGAACATTAATTGCTGAATCCAAATTGCCTAAAAGGTTCTGGGATGAAGCCATTAACACTGCATGTCACACTCAGAACAGGTCCTTAATCACCAAAGGACAAGGTAAAACCCCATATCAAATATGGAAAGGTAGATTGCCCACTGTTGCTTATTTTCACATATTTGGTTGTAAGTGTTTCATTCATAATAATGGGAAAGAGCAATTGAAAGCTTTTGACAGCAAAGCTGATGAAGGAATATTTGTTGGATATTCACAAATCAGCAAAGCCTACAGAGTTTACAATTGCAAAACCCTTATTGTGGAAGAAACACCGCATGTTGTGTTTGATGAATCTATTAATGAGTTCAGGGATAGAAACCTGAATATTGATGAGATAACATAAAGAACAACCAGACTAAGGCTTCAAAGCAAGGAAACAGTGTTTGTTGATGTTGCCCAGCCTGAACTTGATGATAATCAAAACCAGGTAACAACTACCAATGAAGAAGCAGGCAATGCTGAGGTAGTAAATGGATCCAATGTTCAAGGGGGAACCAATGAAAATGTCAACTTATCTGACAATGAGGACAATACCCCTGAATATGATCCTGAACTTGATCCTTCAATTAACTTTCCTGAATTTAATGAGTCTAGTGATCCAACCTCAGATGAGGACAATCCGCCTGAAGGGATCAGGTCTAGAAGGACTTGGTTGCAAGACCACCCAACTAGCCTGATACTTGGTAATCCAAGTGAAGGGATCAAAACTAGAAGATTTCATGGAGAAAGTGCTTTGTTTTGCTGTTTCCTTTCAGAACAGGAACCAAAATACATTGAGGAAGCACTTCAAGACACCAACTGGATCATAGCCATGCAAGAAGAGCTGAATCAGTTCACCAGAAATGAAGTATGGGAGCTGGTGGATAGGCCAACTCATCAAGATGTCATTGGAACCAAATGGGTGTTCAAAAATAAGAAAAATGAAAATGACATCATTGTGAGGAACAAAGCAAGACTGGTGGCCAAGGGATATTGTCAATCTGAGGGGATTGATTATGATGAGACCTTTGCTCCAGTGGCCAGACTTGAGGCAATCAGACTCTTCTTTGCATATGCAGCTCACATGAGATTCAAGGTGTATCAAATGGATGTGAAGAGTGCATTTCTCAATGGGGTGCTCAAAGAAGAAGTATATGTTGAACAGCCCCCAGGCTTTGAAGAAGGAGACAAGGTGTACAGATTGAAGAAAGCCCTCTATGGCTTAAAACAAGCTCTAAGAGCTTGGTATGACACCTTATCACAGTTTCTTCTAGATCATGGTTTTGTCAAAGGCACTGTTGACAGAACTTTGTTCAGAATCTGTGAAGGAGATGATATTTTGTTAGTCCAAATCTATGTGGATGACATTATATTTGGATCTCCAAATGAGAAGATGTGTGAGAAATTCTCCAAACTCATGCCGAGCAAATTTGAGATGTCCATGATGGGATTGATGAATTTCTTCTTAGGACTTCAAGTCACTCAATCTAAGAAAGGAATATTCATCAATCAGGTTAAGTATACAAGGGACATGATCAAGAAATTTGGATGTGCTACAAGCACGCCAGTCAGAATTCCTATGAATACTAACTGGAAAATGGATCCTGATGAAAGTGGAGAATCAACAAACTCCACTAACTACAGAGGAATCATAGGATCCTTGCTATATCTCACTGCAAGTAGGTCTGATATCACATTTGCAGTTGGAGTTTGTGCAAGATTTCAAGCAAATCCAAAGAAGAGCCACCTTGATGCTGCCAAGAGAATCCTGAGATATCTCAAGGGATCTGAGAATCTTGGATTATGGTATCCAACTGATGACAACATTGAGCTCACTGGATATTCAGATGCAGACTATGGAGGATGTAGAATTGACAGAAAATCCACCTCTGGAACATGTCAATTCTTGGGCAGCAAGCTTATCTCATGGTTCTCCAAGAAGCAAAATACAGTTGCCACTTCAACAACTGAAGCAGAATATGTAGCAGCTGGAAGTTGCTGTGCTCAGATACTTTGGCTCAGACAGCAACTCAGAGATTACAAAGTCATCTCCAATGAAGTTCCAATATTCTGTGACAACAATAGTGCAATTGCCATCTCACAGAATCCAGTGCTACACACTAGATGCAAACATGTTGATATCAAGCATCACTTCATAAGGGATCATGTGGAGAAGAAAGATATCAAGCTTGTCAAAATTCACACTGATAAGTAAAAAACTGATATCTTGACTAAGCCACTAGCTGAGGCAAGGTTCTTGGAACTCTCAGCTAAATTGGGCTTACTCGATCCAGGAAAGATGGAGAAATAAAAGAAGGATGCTCAAATGAAGGGGGAAGTTCATTAAGTTGAACTTCAGCAAGGTTGACCAACCTCACTGAAGCAGTCTGCCAAACAGGGAAACTCAGCAAAATTGTCCCTATGGTATTCAGCAATGTTGGTCAGGGGATCTGTCCTCGTGGGACCCACTCAGCAACTTTGGGACCCACTCAGACATGTTGGTCAGACATTTTAACCTCCACAGAAGTCAAAACACATCTCAGGATGTTTGTCCGAGTAAATAGGATAATTATTGCTATTTTTAGCATTGATTAGACATTTAAAAGATTTATTGGTCTAAGAGTAGGCCGTTTTAGGATGGCGTGTGCTATTAAGATTTTTGCCCCCAAAATGGCAAATCAACATTTAATGCAAAATCTCCTTTAAGATTGCATTAATTACTGTGCCATCATCAACACCATTGATTAACATGTAACCTTCATCAAACCGCCCCAAACCCACTACCCCACAATATTCAATTGGTTTTTAACTTTATCCACCTTTACAAATTATTAACCAACGGTTAATAGTTTTGCCTCATATATAAACTCTTCGGTTTTTAACTCCTTCCCAACACACTCATATTTTCCAAACATTAAACCTTTTGAAAACCTCTCAAAAAAAAAAAAAAAAAAACCTGCAACCTTTCAAAAACCTATCTTTCTCAAACTTATCCATGGCTCCCAAAATCAAGAGAGAATAACTTTTAGACTTCAATGATCCATCTTTGGACATTGATTTTGCCTATCTTAGTAACACAAATTCTTTGTGGTTTGAGAAGCTGGTAGCTTTTGACAGCCTAGATAAAGAAGTTGAACCAGTCCTCCAATGGCTAAGGGAGGCAGGCCTTGAAAAGTTCTTAGGCACCAAGCCTGATTCCTGCCTGAATCCTTTCATGGCAGAATTCTTTGCCCATCTCAGATGGAAGGGCAAAAAGGGTGATGTGTGCACCAAGTTGACTTATGCTGAGGAAGATGAAGATGAAGAAAGCCAACACACCATCATCTTCACTGCTGAGGACCTTGATGCCAGTTTTGGGCTACCATCTGAAGGCCAAAATCCAGAAGTTTACAGAGAAGGAGAGGAGCAGGAGTTCTCCAATCCATGGATGATAGTACCCAAAAAGCTGATAAGTGCTCAGAACAAGAACACTTTAAAACCAGTTTATAGGAACTTATTTGATTGTGTGGTGAAAAGTCTATTGAGCCATTCTGGAAGTGTGGAACAAATCAGTATGCCAAAATTGAGAGTGATGGCTGCTGTAATTGACTCTGCTGAAAAGAGAGTCAAGTTTGATTGGAAAAATTTCATTCTGGATAAGATGATGAATGAAAAGTTCAAATTCAAGGAGGTGAAGCACCACAAGGTGGTGGTAGATGGGAGACTTCAGTTTTGTACAAGAGCTAGCTTGCTCTTAGAAAGATTTGCTCATTACACCCACCTTCAAGCAAAGCCAAAGCCTTTTCCAGCCCAAAAGGTGATGTTTCGAAAGTTGTCCTCCAAGACAGAGAAGAGGAAGCAAGATGCAGCCTCCAAGAAAGCAGTAGCTGTTGTACCAGCCACTAGAGCCTCTCCAAGAAAGAGGAAAGCTCAACCTGTGAAAGCTCAGCCAAAGATGAAGAGGATGAAGAAGATTCTGAGTGAATCTTCCCCAGAAAGTGAGTCTAGAAGTGGAGGTGCCACTTCTGAGGAGATTGAGAAAGTAGCTGAAGAAGGAGTCAACCCCCCTGAAGAGGGTGAAGAATTCAGAGAGGTTGTCCCCTTGCAACCTGAGTCTGTAACAGAGTTTAGGGACCTTGATAAGCCAACAAGGTCAGAAAGAAGGAGAAGAATTATCAAAACTTCTGAGAAGAAGAAGTTGATGGAGGAAGAGAAGAAAAAGAAGGAATTTTTCAAGGAGATTAGACAAGCAAGTAGGTCTAACTCCAAGTCCAAATCAAAGCCCAACAGCCCTGAAGCCAACTCTCCTGATATTCAATCTCAAAGAATATCACCAAGGCATGAAGAAGAGGAGTGAAAGACTCCTGAAGATGCCCCAATTGTGGCCAAGAAAGTTTATTCTCCAGAAGGTGCTCCTGAGAGGTCAGGAATTGATGTGCTGGCTGATTTAGCCAATATTGAAGACAGGCAGTTCTCCCCACTTGATCCCAGACTACTCTCATACACCAAACTTCTTGAAACTGTTCTTCAAGAAGGTGATCAAGTTGTTCTTCCAACCATTCCAGCCATTCCAATAACCTCCTCAGGAACATTGCTCCCTAAGCACCTGAGTCCCAAATTGTCATAAGCTCATCTGAACCCAATCCTTCTAAACCCAACCTACCTGAGCCCCAGCCCAACCTACCTGAATCTCAATCCAACCCCCCTGAATCCCAAACCAACTCTTCTGATGAAGATGGAAGTGAAGAAGAGTACACTTATGAAGGGATGCTGAGGCAGATTGCCAAAGCCAATGTGGATGAGTTGTACCCAGGATTGAAGGCTTATCCTAGATTACAACAACAGTTCTATGATCTCAGGGCACTTGTTGAGATCAAGGATAGAACAATTGTGGAGATAGCTCAAGCTATCAAGGATAAGGGTGCTAATTGGTGGCAGGTTGAGGAAAACAGGCTATTACATTTTGAAAATGTAAAGAAGACCAGTGTATTGACCACTGAGGCCTTGTTTTGCACAATAGTCCATGAGAAGGTGCTTGCTGAGAGAGAAAGAATTGCACAAGGAGTCAAGCATCCTGATAGCACCTCTGATGACAATGATGATGATGATGATGACAACACCAATCCCAACCCTCCTGGCCTCAATTCTGCTCAGGTACATTACTTGACCTATCATTCTGTTAAGGACTCTGATCATTCAGAGGAGTTGACCAAGGATGGTGACTCAGTCCAAGATGCATTGGCCAAGGATGGTTCTTCTGAGCCTGAGGCACAGCTTGACAATGCTGAGACTTCCATGGGAGAAGCTGGTTTGGCTAAAGCCTCATCAATGTCAGGAAAGTTGGACATTGACCAGCCTCTAGTCATTCAGGATGACTCAGTGGCCTTGGGATGCCCAAGCACTGTGATCTCCCAACAACTGCCCTCTGTGGATCCTGTTGAGGATATAGAGGTGTCAGGATTAGGAATGGAAGGAGTTGAAAAGGATGTTAGCATTAAAAAATCAGAGGGAGATGATGAGGATGATTGTGTGATTACTGGTAGCTTGAGTGCACCACAAATAGAGGGAGAAGAAGTAGAAATATTGGGTGCAGCCCAATATGAGAGTCAGGCTATTCTTCAAGTCAAATCTGAACTTGATGAATCCCTTGGTGAAAGGAGGCCTGATTCTCCAATGAATGTGTTGGTCCCTGAACGAGTAGTGAATGGGTTTAAAGTCTAGAGGGGAGGGGTGAATAGACTTTAAAACTTTTTCAAACAGAGTTGGGAACCTCTTCTGATTGCTATGTCAACTGGACTTCAAGTCTGCTGGTCCAGATGACTATAGTGATCTGACTGAGGAGGTTATATGCGGAATTATGGTGGCCCTGGTTTAGACTCGTTCTTGTAACTTGTTTTACTTAATGAAAATACTCAGCTGATGCTGGTTTGAAAGTTATGGCCTTGTTTTGAAGAGTGTTGAAATCACAGTATGCACTATATAATAATGAATGTAAAGGCAGAAATGTAAAGTGCAGAAAGTAAATAACACCGGATTTATAGTGGTTCGGATATACGTTCCTACGTCCACTCTCACGTCCTAACGTGATGTTTAATCCCTTTAATTTCCACAAATTACAAGGGTCTTGACCTTTATAGTCCCAAGGGTAGGACTTTGAGATCTGAGCCAGTTCCCTAACTGCTACGGTCTCCACAAGTGATTGTAAGCACTTGCACTTTAAGGGGTTTCAAAAACTTTAACCTTTCGGTGAGGGTTTGGGGTTTTTGAGGTGTATCCAACTAATGGTTCAAGCTTATAATTTGCTTAACCACTATGCCTAAAACAATTGATATACAATATGAACAGGTTTCAGGTTCTTAAGGGTTGGATAGAAATCACTTAAGAGCTATATATAATCTAATGGTTTCTGGCTCTTTTGAGAATTCTTAGAACTGTATGGCTTTAGCTTTGATTGCTTGCTTGGCTTGTTGAATTCTCTCTTGTGATTTTTTTTCTTCACACTTTGTGATTTCTCATCCTCTTGTATTTATAATGGAGATTGGTTGCAACTAGCCGTTTGAGCAATCTTTCCATAATAGCTTGATTCCTTGATTCCAGCCGCTTGATTGCTTCAATCCTGGGATCATGTCAATCTTCTAAATAAGGTAGGTCTTCGTTTGAATTGCAAGATGACTTGGGAATCAGCCGAGTCCTGGAAGAGCACATAGTCTTCTGATCTGTACTTCTAGTCTTCTGACTACTCTTCTGGCCTTAGGTCTTCTGTCTTCTGATATCAGACGAGTAACACTCTTCTGATCTGGAAATTCTTTGTACTGCTTTTAGGCCATCTTCAATCTGGGACTCCATCAGATAGGTAGGTATACAAGCACCTTAACTTATCTGGTCTTCAAGGATCTTCTAGTCTTCATGTCTTCTACTCTTCTCATCTTGAGGATAGGCATGTAAGCCAGGACTGTGCTGATCAGCTGATATCAATACAGTTGATCACACAAGACTAGTCTAAGCTGTTCTATACAAGTCAGCTGATCCTATTACATTTATAAACTCTAAGTGTTTTGACCATCAAAACTATTCTAACATCAAGTGGGGCTTAGGATGAATTTATATCCCAACAGAATGTGAGTCCATCTTGTGTGAATGAAGAAGAAAAGAAACTAGTTGAAAATGAGAGTTTAGGTGCTGATGTATCAGACCTAATGGGAGAAGAAAAGAATGAGGGTGTTGAGGGAGATTTTACTAACACTTTGAGTTTTGCAGATTCAGTAGTTGTTACTATTGAACAGATTTTTGCAGATGCTTCCCTTACTGACATTCAAGTTGATGCTGATACTGATCTGGAGGCAATTTCAGCAAATGTGTCCACCTTAAACAAGATATATTTTGAGCAGGCTAATGCAACTGAGGCTAGCTTGCAAATTGCATCAAAGACTGCAACATCCATTGAGCAACAGTCAGAAAAGTTGGACACATTGGTCAGGGAAGTTGGGAAAGCACATGCTGAAACAGTGGATACTCTTGATGGCCAAGGCAAAACTCTAGCCTCTGTGGAGATGAGGCTTACTGGCTCAGAAGAAGTGATCTTGCCAACCTTGGATGCAAGAATTTGTGGAGTTGAAACTGGGCTGCAAACAGTTTCAACAGAAGTTACAAGGGCCAAGGATGAGATGGTCAAGTTCACAAAGTTTGTGAAGAAAGAGCAGCAAGGCCTCAAAGATCTGTACAAGCATAATGTGAGAGCCTTGAGAAGGACAATCAAAGATGCATTGAGGCAAAGGACAGCAGCTCAGAGAAGGAAAGCTGAGGAGTTGAAAGCTGCTATGGTGAAAGAAGCTGTAGAAAAGTTCACTGTTGAACTGATGGCCAAAGTGTCTGATCAAGTAGTGGCCAACCTCACTGATCAACTGCAAGCCAAACTTGATCAATCACTGAAAGCCACACTGGATGCCATTGTTGCTCAGAAAATGAAGCCTGTCCACACATTCTTGAGTATGGCTGATGACAAGATGCAAAACATTCATGATGAGAATGTTTATTTGTTGCAGGAGTTGAAGTCCCTCACTCAAGCTCACTCACATCTCTCTGTCTCTATGAGTGAGTTGAAGCCCCAATGTTTTGATAATGCCAAAAAGGGGGAAAGAGAGAGAGCTAGAGCAAAGGGAACCTTGGTGATTGGTGAATCCAAAGGAAAGGAGAAGGTCCCTGAAGTTGAGGAGGAGGAAGAAGAAGACATTGGGAAAGGCAAAGGCCCAATGAACATTGAAAATTTGGCCGAGGAAGAGCAAATCCAGATTGCTGTCAAGGAGTCTATGATGTCAGCAATGGAAAGTCAGGCAAGAAGGCTTCAGAGACCTGGTGGTGAGTCTGCAGGCCTTGACCCCAAGGAGAAGGTTGTTGAAGTAAGGGGGAAGGTGACCAGGGCATCTGAGAGAAAGAGGAAGGAACAGGCCTTCAATGAATTCCCAACCAGCCTGACCCTTCCATCAGAATTCCAGTCTGAAGAGTCAACTCCACTGAGGCAGTCTAAGAGATTGAAGAAAACAGCCAAACTGCCTGAAATCCAAGAAGAAGATGAAGAAGAAGAGCAGGACAAAGAGCTTGAAGTTAGAGTGCCCAAGCTTGCTGATGATCCTTCTAAGCTGTTTGAAGAAGGATTTGGAAAGGATCCTGAGACACAGGAGAAGCTAGCTCTTCAAAGAGCTAAAGAAAGAATGGATCAGTTGGTTGAGGCTAACAAGGCAAGAGATGAGAGAAGGGAAAACTTCAAAGCTCCAAGAAGGAGGGCTTCTTACAGAAGACTCAAACCACAAATGCTGCAAAGATGGGACACTCAGTACCCTCACCATGATAAGTGGGTGCCAATCTCACTGAATGATGCATGGGAGGAGGCCAAGAGAAGCTTTGTGTATGACTTTTATGTCATAGGGAAATGGCTTGAAGAGAATGTTGATGAAGTCTTTGTGCAGTTCATGTTTGAGAACCATAGGGACCTATACCGGAAGTTGTTTGCAGCAGCTGAGATGGCCAGAATTGAGTTCAAGGCCCCTGGTCCTATTCTGTACATGCCACCAAAGTTCAATGGGAATCTTATTGATGAGGGGAAGATTCTGGAGGAGTTCATCTCAATCATGAGGATGGAGAAGATGAAGCCTGACCCTAATGGATTCAACAAGGATATTTGGGAGTTGAAGAAGAGGGTCTGGGCTCAGTATGGCATTGCTCCTCAAGATGATGGAACTCTCTAAAGCATAAGTTCACTCCTTCCCTATCTTTCTGTGATGTTAATGATTGTTGTTATTCTGTTTCTTTTGTATCAGCTAGTATGTCCTTTGATTTTCTGATTTGTAATGCCTCATGGAATATATGAAAGGACTACTGATTTTCTATCAAGAGATAACAACTCATCATCTTAACTAACCTAACATGACATATTTACTTGATTTATTGTGCTAACAGTTTCGTTCAGGAAAGTTGACCAGATCACCCACCCTGAAGGTAAAGTCTAGTATAAGTCAAGTTCCCTTTGTAATAGGTTTTGGCATCATCAAAAAGGGGGAAATTGTTGGGAATAAAATGATTTTGATTTAGATACCAAAACCCCTGATTGATGATGTTCAGATTAGTTGAGATATGCTCAAGTGTAAATCAGATAAGTTGTCTCAGGACACTTGAGTAAGTAGAAATGCTTAAGTCTAAAATCTCAGAAATGTTGAGAGATTCATAGTTCAGGATAGTTGTCCAAAGCTGGAATGTTAGGTAGCTTGATAAGTGTTAAGTATCTAGGCCAAAGTTGCTGAGTTCTTCAGGACAAGCTGACTAAGTGGACAACAAAGCTGAAAAGATCAAGAGTGATAAGGCAATGTTCATAAATGCAAATGATCAGATCAATTGAAGTGCAAATGATCTAGAGCATTGAATGCCAAGTTCACAGAAGACACATTTATTCAAGCATTTATTACCATCAAGCCTGAACTAAGCATTGAAGACTTGGAAGCATTAAAGAGTGAAGCATTGAATGAATGTTGAAACATTCTAACTTGCAGCAGGAATGTTCAGGGGAGTTGTCCCATCTGACCGTTGGTTGAGTGTAGAGTTTGCCACAAACCAACCTTGGGAAATGTGCATATTTGGAATCTGACACAAGTCATCTCAGCCGCATTTCTCAGAAGTCAACACATTCATTCTAGCAACCATTGAAGAAGCTTTTACACAGTGGATAAAAGAATGCCAAGCTTCATAGCCGTTTCAATGGTGCTGCAAATAGACAAGTTTGTATTGCTATCCCTCCAACGATTAGTTGTTCAAATTTGCCTATAAATATAGAAGTGATCAAAGGATTCATGATCCAACTACTTGCTATCAAACTATCATCAAGCAAATCAAAGGAAACCAAAGCTGTTCTTTAGAATCCCAAGTTTCCTGATCACATCAATTAGCTAAGCCAATATTTGTAAACATCCAAAGCTTAGCATTGAGATATCCTAAGCCTTTACACTGTTCTTATTGTAAAGGATATCTCTACTAGTTGGAACCAAACCTCAAACCCTTATCTCATTTAGTGAAGTGAGAGTTTGTTGTAGAAGTGAGGAGTTAAGGACTGTTATTGTGAAACACAGTCTTAACTCAGAGAGATTGAGCACTAGGACTCAGATTATCCTAGGGATCAAAGCACTAAAGAGAGTGTTGTTGATCAGTGCACCTTGGCACTATAGAACAAGCTAATTCCGTTGTTAAGGAATTATCCTGTTCAATCAGGGAAAGTGGATGTAGGAGCTTAAGTCTCTGAACCACTATAAATTTGTGTGCCATTTACTTACTGCATTCTTTATTGCACTTACATTCAATCATATTTCAAAGAGCAAAACTCAGTAAGTTAAGAAAAACTGTTTTGGACAAAGTCCCTGATAGCTGTGTTTTTCAGAAATCAACTTGGAGTACTTCTTTGAGTCAAAGGCCAACCACATTCCGCACTTAGCAACTCTTTTAGATATTTAGCCAACTGATCACTTAATAGTAATCAGTAGGACAAGTATCTATCAAAGTTCCCATTCAGGCTTGTTGTGAGACAACCTGCCTGATAAGACCAGTTTGTTCAAAAGAAAAGAATTTGCATACACAAGTGTATTCCCCCACCCATACACTTATGTCATACTCCACCAAGGACCAACAAGATGTATGATCAAAAGGAAAAATAGCTATGTTGTAAAAAAAGTAATAGCTGATTGTGGTTAAGAGTAGGATTTTACATGCTTGGTAGTTGATATTGTAACCTTTGGATTCCCACGCTTTGAAACATTTCAGATTTTAAGAGTTCTTATATAGATTATTAGATTTTCTTATACAATAGATACATTAATTAGTTTTTAAGAGTTCTGTTAATTTGTTTAAGAGTTCTGTCAATTACGAATCAAGATTCTTCTTTTACAACCGTCTAATCCTAAGCTTGAAAAGGATGAAAAGAAATAATATATTTATTTTTTACACTTTAATATCTATAAATTGAAATTGATTAAGTTTTATCTTTTGCAGGTTTTTGGAGATTATTGAAGTTGAACGAGGATTGTATTTCGTATTGTTGAATTTGAATGAGAGTTATATTTTGTATTGTTGAATTTGAAGTAGGATTGTATTCTCTTTTCATTTGTGTTTGATACTTTGATATATTCAGCTATTATGATTTTTATAATTAATTTAGGTATTTCGGTATAATTCGGTATACCGATATTTCGGTATGATCCGGTATACCGATATTTCAGTATTTTCGATATTTCGGTATACCAACATTTTCGGTATGATTCAGCGTGTCGATATTTCGGTATGATTCGGTATATACCGAAAATTTGGTATGGTACGATATACCGAAATTTCGGTACGACATTCGGTATGAGATTTTTTATACCGAATTTTCGGTATACCGAAATTTTTGATATGATAACGGTATCAATATTTTCTGTTGGGAATAAAATGATTTTGATCTAGATACCAAAACCCCTGATTGATGATGTTCAGATTAGTTGAGATAAGCTCAAGTCTAGTTCAGGCAAGTTGTCTCAGTACACTTGAGTATGTAGATTGCTTAAGTGAAAAATCTCAGGAATGTTGTGAGATTTTAGTGTTCAGGATAGTTGTCCAAAGCTGGAATGTTAGGCAGCTTGATAAGTCTATAGGCCAAAGTTGCTGAACTTTCAAGACAGACTAACCAAGTGGACAACTTAGCTGAAGAGATCAAGAGCAGTAAAGCAATGCTCATAAATGCAAATGATCAAGACAGTTGAAGTACAAATGATCAAAAGCATTGAATGCCAAAGCTCACAGAAGACACATTCAATGAAGCATTAATTGCCAATCATGCCTGAACCAAGCATTGAAGACTTAGAGCATTAAAGAGTGAAGCATTGAATGAATGTTGGAACATTCTAAATTGCAGCAGGAATGTTCAGGGAGCTTGTCCCATCTGACCGTTGATTGAGTGTAGAGTTTGCCACAAATCAACCTAGGACAATGTGCAAATTTGGAAACTGACACAAGTCTTCTCAGTCGCATTTGTCAGAAGTCAACACATTCATTCAAGCAACCATTGAAGAACCCTTTTACACAGTGCATAAAAGGATGCCAAGCTTCATAGCCGTTTCAATGGTGCTGCAAATAGACATATTTGAATTGCTATCCCTCCAACGGTTAGTTGTTCAAATTTGTCTATAAATACAGAAGTGATCAAAGGGATTCATAATCCAACTATAAGCTATCAAACTTTCATCAAGCTTTCAAAGGAAACCAAGCTGTTCTTCAGAATCCCAAGTTTCCTGAATCACTTCACTTAGCTAAGCCAATCTTTGTAAACATCTAAAGCTTAGCCTTGAGATATCCTAAGCCTTTACACTGTTCTTATTGTAAAGGATATCTCTACTAGTTGGAACCAAACCTCAAACCTTATCTCATTTAGTGAAGAGAGTGTTTGTTGTAGAAGTGAGGAGTTAAGGACTGTTAGAGTAAAACACAGTCTTAACTCAGAGAGATTGAGCACTAGGACTCAGATTATCCTAAGGATCAAAACACTAAGAGAGTGTTGTTGATCAGTGCACCTTGGCACTATAAAACAAGCTAATTCCATTGTGAAGGAATTATCCTGTTCAATCAGGGAAAGTGGATGTAGGAGCTTGAGTCTCTGAACCACTATAAACTTGTGTGCCATTTTAAAGAAGCAAAAGTCAGTAAGTGAGAAAATCTGTTTTGGACAAAGTCCCTGATAACTGTATTTTTTTCAGAAATTAACTTGGAGTATTTCTTTAAGTCAAAGGCCAACCACATTCCGCACTTAGCAACTCTTTTAGATATCTAGCCAACTGATCACTCAATAGTAATCAGTAGGACAAGTATCTATCAAAGTTCACTCAGGCCAGTTGTGAGACAACCTGCCTAATAAGATCAGTTTTGTTAAAAAGAAAAGAATTTGCATACACAAGTGCATTCCCCCCCCCCATACACTTGTGTCATACTCCACCAAGGACCAACAAGTGGTATCAGAGCAGGGGTTCGTAGACCACTGCCTCTGAAAATCATTGATTTTAAAAATCACACTTTCTGTGGTCACTGAACTGATCCAAATTTCTGAAAAACCTATATGTGTTCATCATATATTATCTCTGTTGAAATGGCTAACAATGCAGTTCCAGGAGATGCTGTCAACACCATCAACAACATGGGTCCAAATCAAGTCAATCATATTTTTCATCACAAACTGCCAATGTTCTCAATTGAGAACTATGATTTCTGGAAGATCAGGATGAGAGCACATCTTGCTTGCCAGCATGATGAGATGCTTAAAGTCATCACAAGAGGGCCTTTCACATTCACTAAAGCAAACCCTAAGCTCACTGATGCTCAGAAAGCAGATCCAAGGGAGTTGCTGCCAAAAGATGAAGATGACTTTACAGCTGAGGAAAGAAAAAGGCACAACCTAAACTACATTGCCATGAACAGATTGTACCAGACCATTCTAGATGCAGTGATGGGAAGAGTGTACCACTGCACATCAGCTAAAGAGATTTGGGACACCTTAGCACTTATGTGTGAAGGTACCCAAAAGATCAAGGAGAATAAGCTTCAAGTGGCTATCCAAAAATATGAACAATTCTCTATGGAAGCCAATGAAACTATTGATCATCTTGATGACAGATTCACTGACATCATGAATGAGATAAACTCTCTTGGCAAGTTCTATGCCAAAAGAGAGGTTGCTTTGAAAATTCTGAGAAGTCTCACATCCAAGTGGGACATATATTCTGTCATGATGCAAAATACCAGCAATCTTGACAACATGCCAATGCAACAAGTATTCTCTGAACTCAAAGCATATGAGTTTGATCTAAACGGAAAGAAGGTACATGAAGAGCCATCTTCCTCAAACAAAGGTGTTGCCTTCAAAGCTGCTGAAACAGAAAAGAAGAATACACAAAGATCCTCTCAATCTGTTTCAAAATCTGAAATAAAGGAGGAGCTGGCACTCATGGCTAGGAGATTTGAGAAGCTCAACTCCAGATTTGGTAGATACAAGAAGTTCTACCAAGACAACAGAACCAAAAGGAGATTCAGTTCTCCTGACAACAAATCAGAGGACAAAGTCTCTGATGAAAAGAAAGAAAACAGATATGCTGATAAGAAGAAATTCAACAAAGGTGAACCATCATCATCAAGGAGGAAGGAGTCCTCAAGCAAGAAGAATGATGATGAAGATGTGTGTTACAACTGCCAGAAAAAGTGTCACTTTCAGTATGATTGTCCTGACCTTAGTGCCAAAGAAAGAAAGGAAAGGCAGAACAAAAGAGACAAGAGGATGAACAACAGGAAGGCCATGATAGCTGGAGATTCAGCAAGTGAAGAGAGTGTCTACTCTTCTGTTGATGGACTGTTCTCCAACAGTGACAGTGATGATGACTGTCAAATGGCATTTGAGAATGATGAGGTATGTTCATCTTCTAGTTCTTCAAATGACACACATGAGTCCGGTGAAATCCCCTTAAAACTCAACTTTGTAAAGTTATTTGAGGATTTCACCAGGCTAAGAGAAGTATGCAATATGGCACTTAGAGAAAATGAGCTACTGAATTCGAAAGCTCAAACTCCCAATCTTCCTGAACCAGAGCTAGACTTTAAATCAACTGAGTTGTATCAGCAGACTATGAGAGAGCATGAGGAGATGTCTCTCAAAGTCTCTGAACAACAAAAGTTGATTGATGATCAAGAACTGGCCTTGAGGAAAAAGGATTTTGATCTTAGAATTCTTCAAGCAAAATTTGAGAATCTCTCAAGTGAATTTGATACTCTAAAATTGAGTGAGGGGAGCTTAAAAATGAAAATGTCTGCCTTGAACAAATCTGCTAAGGCAATAGAGGAAATTCAAGGGTTTCAAAGACCATTTGCTCAAAAGGGTGGATTAGGCTATAATCCATTTGAACCTTTACCTGGTCTTAGTATTGCCTCATCAAGCAATTCTAAGATGACTTTTGTAAGATCAGTGGCACAACAAAATGAAATGGAAGTAAATCAACCACTGATCAAGGATAAGGGTAAAGGAATTTTTATACCAACTCAGGTAAACAATGTACCTAAACCCATACCTATGGAAAAGGTTAAAGGCATTGCTTACAGGAGAAATGAGGGTCAGAAAGGTAGAACCAGTGGAAGGCCAACCTATCTGAATCCTCATCAGAGAAGTTGTTCAAAATCTGTTCAGAAAAGGCCAACTCAAATGAGGCAACCTCAACTGAATGGACTAAGGCCAATCCCCCCTGACAGGTATAAAACATTCAGGAAGCCTGGACCTTACTTGCCAAATGGAAAAGGCCATCCAAAACCCTATCCCCAAAGGTCTTACCAAGCTGCACCTAAGTCTAGTAACTTCAGGAGAAATGTCCCAAAGAAATTCACTAACACTCCTGAATCTTACAAGGCTAACACTTATACACAGAAGCCACCCAAGGCATTTAAGGGTCAAACTGTGTATGTAGATGTAAATGGAAACCAAGTCAGTCCTTTTGAGTCAATCAGAGTAATCAGGCAGATTTGGGTTCCAAAAGGTACAGCTAACCCTCTAGGACCCAACACTCAAAGGGTACCTAAATTTTGACTTTGCAGGACTACAAGGACCACAAGAAGAAGAGAAGCATCAACAAGAAAACAGCATGTACTTGGACAGTGGATGTTCAAGACACATGACTGGGAACAAAGAGCTTCTCTCAGATTTCATAGAAAAGGATGGTCCTTCAGTAACCTTTGGGACAGCTCTCAAGGGATCACAAGAGGTTATGGTACATTAAACATTGGTAGTGTTAAAATTACTGATGTCTCATATGTCCTAGGCCTAAAATATAACTTGCTGTCTATAAGTCAAATTTGTGATAAAGGATATTGTGTTGAATTTGCACCAAATGAATGTTCTATCAAAAAACAAGTCAACACAACAGGTGCTACTAACAGGGGTGAGAAAGGGAAATGTCTATTTTGCAGATTGGAGCATAACCCCTGAAGCAGTTTGTCTTGTTGCCAAAAGCACAAGTGAGCAAAGCTGGCTGTGGCACAAGAGACTAAACCACCTGAACTTCAAAACCATCAACAAGATTGCAAGAAACTCTCTAGTTAAAGGGCTGCCAAATCAAGTGTTCACCAAAGAGCACATATGCCAGCCATGTCAGGAAGGAAAGCAGATCAAAGCTTCATTCAAAGGGAAGCCTGTCATCTCAACTGAGAGAGTTCTTCAACTACTGCATATGGATTTATTTGGACCAATAATCCCAGTAAGTATAAATGGAAGAAAATATGCTTTAGTTGTTGTTGATGATTTTTCCAGGTACACTTGGGTAGTATTCTTGCTGAACAAAAAGGAGACCCAAGTCAAGCTACCTGAATTGATGATGAGATTGAGCAATGAAAAGGGCCTAAGTATTGTCAAGATCAGATCAGACAAAGGCACTGAATTCATAAACTCATACATCAATGAGTACTGCAGCAAGAATGGCATCACTCATGAAACCTCAGCAGCAAGAACACCTCAACAAAATGGGGTTGCTGAAAGAAGGAACAGGACCTTGAAAGAGGCAGCAAGAACCTTGATTGCTGAATCCAAACTGCCTAAAAGGTTCTGGGCTGAAGCCATTAGCACTGCATGTCACACTCAAAACAGGTCCTTAATCACCAAAGGACAAGGTAAAACCCCATATCAAATATGGAAAGGTAGATTGCCCACTGTTGCTTATTTTCACATATTTGGTTGTAAGTGTTTCATTCACAATAATGGGAAAGAGCAATTGAAAGCTTTTGATAGCAAAGCAGATGAAGGAATATTTGTTGGATATTCACAAATCAGCAAGGCTTACAGAGTTTACAATTGTAAAACTCTTATTGTGGAAGAAACACCTCATGTTGTGTTTGATGAATCTATTGATGAGTTCAGGGATAGAAACCTGAATATTGATGAGATAACACAAAGAACAACCAGACTAAGGCTTCAAAGCAAGGAAACAGTGTTTGTAGATGTTGCCCAGCCTGAATTACATGATAATAAAAAACTGGACAACCTACCTGATGGCAAACAACCTGAAGTCAACCAACCTGAAGGTGAAATTGAACTGACTGACCCCATCCCAGTTCAAAACCAGGTAACAACTACCAATGAAGAAGCAGGCAATGCTGAGGTAGTAAATGGATCCAATATTCAAGGGGGAACAAATGAAAATGTCAACTCATCTGACAATGAGGACAATACCCCTGAATATGATCCTGAACTTGATCCTTCAATTAACTTTCCTGAATTTAATGAATCTAGTGATCCAACTTCAGATGAGGACAATCCTCCTGAAGGGATCAAGTCTAGAAGGACTTGGTTGCAGGACCACCCATCTAGCCTGATACTTGGTAATCCAAGTAAAGGGATCAAAACTAGAAGGTTTCATGGAGAAAGTGCTTTGTTTTGTTGTTTCCTTTCAGAACAGGAACCAAAAGACATTGAGGAAGCACTACAAGATACCAACTGGATCATAGCCATGCAAGAAGAGCTGAACCAGTTTACCAGAAATGAAGTTTGGGAGCTGGTAGATAGGCCAACTCAACAAGATGTCATTGGAACCAAATGGGTGTTCAAAAATAAGAAAAATGAAAATGACATCATTGTGAGAAACAAAGCAAGACTGGTGGCCAAGGGATATTGTCAATCTGAAGGGATTGATTATGATGAGACCTTTGCTCCAGTGGCCAGACTTGAGGCAATCAGGCTCTTCTTAGCACATGCAGCTCAAATGAGGTTCAAGGTATATCAAATGGATGTGAAGAGTGCATTTCTCAATGGGGTGCTCAAAGAAGAAGTATATGTGGAACAGCCCCCAGACTTTAAAGATGGAGACAAGGTGTACAGATTGAAGAAAGCTCTCTATGGCTAAAAGCAAGCTCCAAGAGCTTGGTATGACACCTTATCACAGTTTCTCTTAGATCATGGTTTTGTTAAAGGCACTGTTGACAGAACCTTGTTCAGAATCTGTGAAGGAGATGATATCTTGTTAGTCCAAATCTATGTGGATGACATTATATTTGGATCTCCAAATGAGAAGCTGTGTGAGAAGTTCTCAAAACTCATGCAGAGCAAATTTGAGATGTCCATGATGGGATTGATGAATTTCTTCTTAGGACTCTAAGTCACTCAATCAAAGAAGGGAATATTCATCAATCAGGCCAAGTACACAAGGGACATGATCAAGAAATTTGGATGTGCTACAAGCAAGCCAGTCAGAATTCCTATGAATACTAACTAGAAAATGGATCCTGATGAAAGTGGAGAGTCAACAAACTCCACTAACTACAGGGGAATCATAGGATCCTTGCTATATCTCACTGCAAGCAGGCTTGACATCACATTTGCAGTTGGAGTGTGTGCAAGATTCCAAGCCAATCCAAAGAAAAGTCATCTTGATGCTGCCAAGAGAATCCTAAGATATCTCAAGGGATCTGAGAATCTTGGATTATGGTATCCAACTGATGACAACATTGAGCTCACTGGATATTCAGATGCAGACTATGGAGGATGCAGAATTGACAGAAAATCCACCTCTGGAACATGTCAGTTCTTGGGCAGCAAGCTTATCTCATGGTTCTCCAAGAAGTAAAACACAGTTGCAACTTCAACAACTGAAGCAGAATATGTAGCAGCTGGAAGTTGTTGTGCTCAGATACTTTGGCTCAGGCAGCAACTTAGAGATTACAAAGTCATCTCAAATGAAGTGCCAATTTTCTGTGACAACAACAGTGTAATTGCCATCTCACAGAATCCAGTGCTCCACACCAGATGCAAGCATGTGGATATCAAGCATCACTTCATAAGAGATCATGTGGAGAAGAAAGATATCAAGCTTGTCAAAATTCACACTGATAAGCAAAAAGCTGATATCTTGACTAAACCTCTAGCTGAAGCAAGGTTCTTGGAATTGTCAGCTGAATTGGGTTTACTTGATCCAGGCAAGATGGAGAAATGAGGAAAGAAAGCTCATATGAAGGGGGAAGTTCATTAAGATGAACTTCAGCAAAGTTGACCAACCTCACTGATGTAGTCAGCCAAAGAGGGAAACTCAGCAAAGTTGTCCCTATGCTGTTCAGCAATGTTGGTCAGGAGCTTTGTCCAAGTGGGACCCAGTCAGCAACTTTGGGACCCACTCAGGCAAGTTCATCAGGCAGTTTGACCTTCACAGAAATCAAAGCACATCTCAGGATGTTTGTCCGAGTTAATTGGATAATCATTGCTATTTTTAGCATTGATTAGACATTTAAAAGATTTCTTGGTCTAAGAGTAGGCCATTTTAGGATGGAGTGTGCTATAAAGATTTTCACCACCAAAAAGGCAAATCAGCATTTAATGCAAAATCTTAATTGAGATTTCATGAATTCTTGAGCCATCATCAAGACCATTGATTTGCATTAAACTTCCATCAAACCGCCTAAAGCCCACTACCCTACTTTATTCAATTGGTTTTTACTATTACCCACTGCCACTTTCTATTAACCAGCGGTTAATAAACTCCCCACATATATAAACTCCTCAGTTTTACCTTCATCCTTACGCACTCATATTTTTCAAACTCTTAAGATTTTCAAAACCTCTCAAACCTGCAACTCCTCTCCAAAAACCTACCCAATTCTCATATTATCCATGGCATCCAAAATCAAGAGAGAAGAACTTGTAGACTTCAATGATCCATCTTTGGACATTGATTTTGCATATCTCAGCAACACAAGTTCTCTTTGGTTTGAGAAACTAGTTGCCTTTGATAGTCCAGACACTGAAGTTCATCAAGTCCTCCAATGGCTAAGGGAGGCTGGGCTAGAGAAGTTCTTAGGCACCAAGCCAGATTCCTGTCTGAACTCCTTCATGGCTGAATTCTTTGCCCATCTCAGATGGAAGGGCAAGAAGGGAGATGTGTGCACTAAGCTCACATATGCTGAGGAAGACGAAGAAGAAGAAAGCCAACACACCATCATCTTCACTGCAGAGGATTTGGATGCTAGCTTTGGGCTACCATCAGAAGGTCAGAATCCAGCTTACAAGGAAGGAGATGATCAGGAGTTCTACTTTCCATGGCTGCTTACACCCAAAAAGCTAGTAAGTGCTCAAAACAAGAATACTTTAAAGCCAGTCTTTAGGCACTTGTTTGATTGTGTGGTGAAGAGTTTGTTAAGCCACTCTGGGAGTGTTGAACAAATGAGTATGCCTAAGTTAAGAGTAATGGCTGCTGTGATTGACTCTGCTGAGAAGAGAGTCAAGTTTGACTGGAAAAGCTTTATCTTGGACAAAATGATGAATGAGAAGTTCAAGTTTAAGGAGGTGAAACACCACAAGGTGGTGGTTGATGGAAGACTTCAATTCTGCACAAGAGCCAGCCTGCTCTTGGAAAGATTTGCTCACTACACCCATCTACAAGCAAAGCCAAAGCCTTTTCCTGCTCAAAAGGTAATGTTCAGAAAGCTGTCTTCTAAGACAGAAAAGAGGAAGCAGGAGGCTATCTCCAAGAAAGCTGTTGCAGCTGTTCCAGCCACCAGAGCCTCTCCAAGAAAGAGGAAAGCCCAACCACCAAAAACTCAGCCAAAGATGAAAAGGATGAAGAAGATTCTGAGTGAATCCTCACCTGAAAGCCAGTCAAGAAGTGGAGGAGCCACTTCTGAGGAGATTGAGAAAGCTGCTGATGAAGGAGTCAACCCCCCTGAAGAGGGTGAAGAAGTCAGAGAGGTTGTCCCCTTACAGCCTGAAAGTGTAACAGAATTCAGGGATCTTGACCAGCCAACAATATCTGAAAGGAGGAGAAGAATCATCAAGACTTCTGAGAAGCAGAAGTTGATGGAGGAGGAGAAGAAGAAGAAAGAGTTCTTCAAGGAGATTAGGCAAGCCAGTAGGTCTAACTCCAAGACCAACAGTCCTGAAGCCAACTCTCCTGATATTCAATCAGAAAGAATATCCCCATCAAGGCATGAAGAAGAGGAGTGCAAGACTCCTGAAGATGCCCCAATCATTACCAAGAAGGTTTACTCCCCTGAAGGTGCCCCTGACAGAGCAGGTATTGATGTGCTGGCAGATTTGGTCAATCTTGAGGATAGACCTTTTTCCCCACTTGATCCAAGACTTCTCTCATATACCAAACTTCTTGAAACTGTTCTTCAAGAAGGTGATCAAGTTGTTCTCCCACCCATTCCAGCCATTCCAATTGCCTCTTCAGGCACATTGCTCTCAAAAGCACCTGAATCCTAAATTGTTTTAAACTCTTCTGAACCCAACCCTTCTGAACCCAACCTACCTGAAATCCAGCCAAGTCTACCTGAATCCCAATCCAACCCTCCTGAATCCCAAGCCAACTCTTCTGGAGATGAAAGTGGTGAAGAGTACACTTATGAGGGGATGCTGAGGCAGATTGCCAAGGCCAATGTGGATGAATTATATCCAGGGTTGAAGGATTATCCTAGGCTGCAACAACAGTTCTATGATCTCAGAGCTCTTATTGAGATCAAGGATAGAACTATGGTAGAAATAGCTCAGGCTATTCAGGATAAAGGAGCAAGCTGGTGGCAAGTTGAAAAGAACAGGCTTTTGCACTTTGCAAATGTGAAGAAATCCAGTGTGTTGACCACTGAGGCCTTGTTCTGCACCATTGTTCATGAGAAGGTGCTTGCTGAGAGAGAAAGAATTGCACAGGGACTCAGGCATCCTGATAGTCCATCTGATGGTGATAATGATGATGATGATGATAACACCAATCCCAACCCTCCAGGCCTCAACTCTGCTCAAGTACATTACTTGACCTATCATTCTGAAAAGGACTCTGATCATTCAGAGGAGTTGACCAAAGATGGTGACTCAGTCCAAGATGCATTGGCCAAGGATGGTTCTCTTGAACCTGAGGCACAGCTTGCCAATGTTGAGACTTCCATGGGAGAAGCTAGTTTGGCTAAAGCCTCATCAATGTCAGGACAGTTGGACATTGACCAGCCTTTAGTCATTCAGGATGACTCAGTGGCCTTGGGATGCCCAAGCAATGTGATCTCCCAACAACTGCCCTCTGTGGATCCTGTTGAGGATATAGAGGTGTCAGGTTTAGGAATGGAAGGAGTTGAAAAGGCTGATAGTGGTGAAAACTCAGAGGGAGATGATGGTGAGGATTGTGTGATTACAGGTTCCCTGAGTGCACCACAAAAAGAGGGAGATGAGGTAGAAATATTGGGTGCAGCCCAATATGAGAGTCAGGCAATACTTCAAGTCAAATCTGAACTTGATGAATCCCTTGGTGAAAGGAGGCCTGATTCTCAAATGTATGTGAGTACATCTGAATTGAATGAAGAAGAAAAGAATTTAGTTGAAAAAGAGAGAGAAGGTGCTGATGTATCAGACCTTATGGGAGAAAGAAAAAATGAGGGTGTTGAGGGAGTTTTTACTAACACTCTTAGTTTTGCAGATTCTGTTGCTGTTACAATTGAGCAAATTTTTGCAGATGCCTCTCTGACAGATATACCTGTTGATGCTGACATTGACCTTGAAGCAGTATCAGCCAATGTATCCACCTTGAATAAGATGTACTTTGAGCAAGCCAACACCACTGAGGCTGGTTTTCAGATAGCTACTCAAACTGCATCCATCATTGAAGAACAGTCAGAGAAGTTGGATACTTTGGTCAGGGAAGTTGGTAAAGCACATGCAGCAACAATTGATACCCTAGATGGCCAAGGAAAAACTCTAGCCTCTGTGGAGATGAGGCTAACTGGCTCAGAGGAGGTGATCCTGCCCACATTGGATGCAAGAATCTGTGGAGTTGAAACTGGACTGCAAACAGTTTCAACTGAAGTGACAAAGGCCAAGGATGCTATGGGAAAATTCACAAAATCTGTGAAGAAAGAGCAGCAGGGTGTCAAAGATTTGTACAAGCATAATGTGAAAGCCTTGAGAAAAACAATCAAGGATGCTTTAAGGCAGAGGACAGCAGCCCAGAGGAAGAAGGCAAAAGAATTGAAAGCTACAATGGTGAAGGAGGCTGCTGAGAAGTTCACTGTTGAACTTATGGCCAAAGTGTCTGATCAAGTTGTGGCCAACCTCACTGAACAACTTCAGGCCAAACTTGATCAATCACTGAAAGCCACATTGGATGCAATTGTTACTCAAAAGATGAAGCCAGTTCACACATTTTTGAGCATGGCAGATGATAAAATGCAAAACATTCATGATGAGAATGTTTATCTACTGCAGGAGTTGAAGTCCCTCACTCAGGCCCACTCACATCTCTCAGTTTCTATGAGTGAATTAAAGCCCCAGTGTTTTGATAATGCCAAAAAGGGGGAAAGAGAGAGAGCAAGGGCAAAGGGAACCTTGGTGATTGGTGAACCTAAGGGAAAGGAGAAGGTCCCTGAGATTGAGGAGGAGGCAGTAGAAGACATTGGGAAAGGCAAAGGCCCAATGGATATTGAAAGCTTAACTGATGAAGAGCAAATTCAAATGACTGTTAAAATGTCCATGATGTCTGCAATGGAGAGTCAGGCAAGGAAGCAACAAAGGCCTGGTGGTGAGTCAGCAGGACTTGACCCCAAAGAGAAGGTTGCTAAAGTAAGGGGGAAGGTGACAAGGTCATCTGAAAGAAAGAGGAAGGAATTGGAAGCCTTCAATGAATTCCCAACCAGCCTGACTTTGCCATCAGAATTTCAGTCTGAAGAATCTACTCCAGTAAGGCAATCAAAGAGATTGAAGAAAGCAGCCAACTGCCTGCCATTGAAGAAGATGTTGAAGAGGAGGTACAGGACAGAGAGCCTGAAGTTGGTGTGCCCAAACTTGTTGATGATCCTTCTAAATTGTTTGAAGAAGGATTTGGCAAAGATCCAGAGACACAAGAGAAGCTAGCTCTTCAAAGGGCTAAAGAGAGAATGGATCAGCTGGTTGAGGCCAACAAGGCAAGAGATGAAAGAAGGGCAAACTTCAAAGCTCCAAGAAGGAGGGCTTCATACAGAAGGCTCAAACCTCAAATGCTGCAAAGATGGGACACTCAGTACCCTCACCATGATAAGTGGGTTCCAATCTCACTGAATGATGCATGGGAGGAGGCCAAGATAAGTTTTGTATATGACTTTTATGTCATTGGAAAGTGGCTTGAAGAGAGTGTAGATGAAGTCTTTGTCCAGTTCATGTTTGAGAACCATAGAGACCTCTACCAAAAGCTGTTTGCAGCAGCTGAGATGGCAAGAGTTGAATTCAAGGCCCCTGGTCCAATTCTGTACATGCCTCCTAAGTTCAATGGGAACTTAATTGATGAGGGAAAGATTCTGGAGGAGTTCATCAATATCATGAAGATGGAGAAGATGAAGATTGGCCCTAGAGGCTCCAACAAGGATGTTTGGGAGCTGAAGAAAAGGGCCTGGGCTCAATATGGCATAGCTCCTCAGGATGATGGATAAGTTCATCTCTTCCCTATCTTTTTTTATGATTGCTTATGATGTTGTTATTCTGCTTTTCTTGTATCAGTTATGTTGTCCTTTATTTTTCTGATCTGTAATGCTCAATGATATATAAAAGGACCACTGATTTTCTATCAAGAGATAACAACTCATTATCTCAACTAACCTGACATTACATATATACTTGGTTTATTGTGCTAACAGTTTCTTTCAGGAAAGTTGACCAGTTCACTCATCCTGAAGATAAAGTATAGTATAAGTCAAGTTCCCTTTCTAATAGGTTTTGGCATCATCAAAAAGGGGGAAATTGTTGGGAATAAAATGATTTTGATCTAGATACCAAAACCCCTGATTGATGATGTTCAGATTAGTTGAGATAAGCTCAAGTCTAGTTCAGGCAAGTTGTCTCAGTACACTTGAGTATGTAGATTGCTTAAGTGAAAAATCTCAGGAATGTTGTGAGATTTTAGTGTTCAGGATAGTTGTCCAAAGCTGGAATGTTAGGCAGCTTGATAAGTCTATAGGACAAAGTTGCTAAACTTTCAAGACAGACTAACCAAGTGGACGACTTAGCTGAAGAGATCAAGAGCAGTAAAGCAATGCTCATAAATTCAAGTGATCAAGACAGTTGAAGTACAAATGATCAAAAGCATTGAATGCCAAAGCTCACAGAAGACACATTCAATGAAGCATTAATTGCCAATCATGCCTGAACCAAGCATTGAAGACTCAGAGCATTAAAGAGTGAAGCATTGAATGAATGTTGGAACATTCTAAATTGCAGCAGGAATGTTCAGGGAGCTTGTCCCATCTGACCGTTGATTGAGTGTAGAGTTTGCCACAAATCAACCTAGGACAATGTGCAAATTTGGAAACTGACACAAGTCTTCTCAGCCGCATTTGTCAGAAGTCAACACATTCATTCAAGCAACCATTGAAGAACCCTTTTACACAGTGGATAAAAGGATGCCAAGCTTCATAGCCGTTTCAATGGTGCTGCAAATAGACATATTTGAATTGCTATCCCTCCAACGGTTAGTTGTTCAAATTTGTCTATAAATACAGAAGTGATCAAAGGGATTCATAATCCAACTATAAGCTATCAAACTATTATCAAGCTTTCAAAGGAAACCAAGTTGTTCTTCAGAATCCCAAGTTTCCTGAATCACTTCACTTAGCTAAGCCAATCTTTGTAAACATCTAAAGCTTAGCATTGAGATATCCTAAGCCTTTACACTGTTCTTATTGTAAAGGATATCTCTACTAGTTGGAACCAAACCTCAAACCTTATCTCATTGAGTGAAGAGAGTGTTTGTTGTAGAAGTGAGGAGTTAAGGACTATTAGAGTAAAACACAGTCTTAACTCAGAGAGATTGAGCATTAGGACTCAGATTATCCTAGGGATCAAAACACTAAGAGAGTGTTGTTGATCAGTGCACCTTGGCACTATAAAACAAGCTAATTCCATTGTGAAGGAATTATCCTGTTCAATCAGGGAAAGTGGATGTAGGAGCTTGAGTCTCTGAACCACTATAAACTTGTGTGCCATTTACTTACTGCATTCTTTATTGCACTTACATTCAAACATATTTTAAAGAAGCAAAAGTCAGTAAGTGAGAAAATCTGTTTTGGACAAAGTCCCTGATTGTTGGTCCCTGAACGAGTAGTGAATGGGTTTAAAGTCTAGAGGGGAGGGGTGAATAGACTTTAAAACTTTTTCAAACAGAGTTGGGAACCTCTTCTGATTGCTATGTCAATTGGACTGCAAGTCTGCTGGTCCAGATGACTATAGTGATCTGACTGAGGAGGTTATATGCGGAATTATGGTGGCCCTGGTTTAGACTCGTTCTTGTAACTTGTTTTACTTAATGAAAATACTCAGCTGATGCTGGTTTGAAAGTTATGGCCTTGTTTTGAAGAGTGTTGAAATCACAGTATGCACTATATAATAATGAATGTAAAGGCAGAAATGTAAAGTGCAGAAAGTAAATAACACCAGATTTATAGTGGTTCGGATATACGTTCCTACGTCCACTCTCACGTCCTAACGTGATGTTTAATCCCTTTAATTTCCACAAATTACAAGGGTCTTGACCTTTATAGTCCCAAGGTTAGGACTTTGAGATCTGAGCCGTCCTAACAGCTACGGTCTCCACAAGTGATTGTAAGCACTTGCACTTTAAGGGGTTTCAAAAACTTTAACCTTTCGGTGAGGGTTTGGGGTTTTTGAGGTGTATCCAACTAATGGTTCAAGCTTATAATTTGCTTAACCACTATGCCTAAAACAATTGATATACAATATGAACAGGTTTCAGGTTCTTAAGGGTTGGATAGAAATCACTTAAGAGCTATATATAATCTAATGGTTTCTGGCTCTTTTGAGAATTCTTAGAACTGTATGGCTTTAGCTTTGATTGCTTGCTTGGCTTGTTGAATTCTCTCTTGTGATTTTTTTTCTTCACACTTTGTGATTTCTCATCCTCTTGTATTTATAATGGAGATTGGTTGCAACTAGCCGTTGGAGTTGACTAGCCGTTTGAGCAATCTTTCCATAATAGCTTGATTCCTTGATTCCAGCCGCTTGATTGCTTCAATCCTGGGATCATGTCAATCTTCTAAATAAGGTAGGTCTTCGTTTGAATTGCAAGATGACTTGGGAATCAGCCGAGTCCTGGAAGAGCACATAGTCTTCTGATCTGTACTTCTAGTCTTCTGACTACTCTTCTGGCCTTAGGTCTTCTGTCTTCTGATATCAGACGAGTAACACTCTTCTGATCTGGAAATTCTTTGTACTGCTTTTAGGCCATCTTCAATCTGGGACTCCATCATATAGGTAGGTATACAAGCACCTTAACTTATCTGGTCTTCAAGGATCTTCTAGTCTTCATGTCTTCTACTCTTCTCATCTTGAGGATAGGCATGTAAGCCAGGACTGTGCTGATCAGCTGATATCAATACAGTTGATCACACAAGACTAGTCTAAGCTTTTCTATACAAGTCAGCTGATCCTATTACATTTATAAACTCTAAGTGTTTTGGCCATCAAAACTATTCTAACATCAAGTGGGGCTTAGGATGAATTTATATCCCAACAATTTCCCCCTTTTTGATGAAGCCAAAACTATACTTGATAAATGCTCTTAATGAAATAAGATAAGAGTTTATAACATGCTAAGACTGAAGCATCTCATGAAGACAATGAGAGTTTGTCTTGTAAGCAGAAAGAACTAGAACTTGAATATAGATAGAACTTTTACAGATTACAAGTAATAGTTTCTTTAAACTTCTAAGCTAGTCTTCATCAGGTCTTCTGATCTTCAAATGCGGTAGGCAAGGTACAGACGAGCTCGAACTTCTTCCATGTGCTGTACATCTGTAACATTCTCCTCTTCATAGATCTTGTACAGAATCTTCTTGATTTCTATCATGTTGGCTCTTCCTGAATCCAGGAGGGGTGCATCCCATTTGGGTTCTTCAGGAGTTAGGATTCTGCAGTTGTCAAGTCCTTTGGCTGTCTTGACAATTTCTTCCCAGAACTCTGGATCTTCAATGTTCATGAACTGGGAGAATTGAAGAAATTCTTCTTCATAAGAAGGGAGAGGGCCAAATTTCCTTACTATGTGGTGTTGAATTTGCCACTTCTTCTTCAGGGGATACCATCTTGGTAGCTCATCTTGAAGAGCTAAGTAATCCACATAATTGCTGTCAAACACTAGGACACTGTCTTCTTGTGCTTTGTCCTTCATTGCTTTCCTGAGTTTGGCAATTCTTCTTTCAAATTTGGCTTTGACTGCCTTCACATCATTCAACTTCTTTTGCTTAAGCTCTTGAGCTTCAAGCAATTTCTTTTTCTTCAACTCTAGAGCCTCTTTCTCTTCTGCAGTAGGCTCTGCTGGAGCTAATTTCTTGCTGGTCTGAGCTGACTGAGCTTGCTCATCTGCCTTTCTTTTCCTTGTCATTCTCTTTTCAGAAACTTGTTCTACAGGAGCAGTGATCTGTAGACTCTTGGCAGGAGCTTGAGTGGGTGCTTGAGTATCTTCTAGAGCAATTTCTTTGTCTTTGCCTTGCCTGTTCTTGATTTTGCTCTTTAAACCACCCAAGGTTTCAGTCAAGTCATCTTGTGCTACTACCAGTTCAGCTTGTTGGGCAGTAGACTTCTCTAGAGCCTTTATCAACATATCTTCCCCCTTTTTGGCTTCAGCAAGTGCAGCCGCAAAAGGCTTCATGGAATTCATGATTTCCACTTTCAGAGTTTGTTTCAGTGCCATGGCATTGACCTTGGCAACTTGGGTCAGATGGGTTATGCTGTGCTCTAGAACTTCAGCATGTGAATTGGAGGAGGAGGCAGCTTCAAATCTAGTTGTAAGAGCTTCCAACTTGGCTGCTGTTTCCTTCAGCTGAGTCTGCAGTTTCTCATTCTCCTCTGCAGCTGTTTTAAGAAGAGCTTGTCCTTCAGTGGCTCTTGCTTCAGCATCCTCAATTCTTGTCTTGTAGGTGGTCTCCATGCGGTGCATCTCATCAGTGTAAAGATCAACAAACCTTTTGGAGGTGTCGGCTGATGACTTCTGATAGGTACTCAAGTATTCTCCTATCTGCTGATGAAGTGCTTCACCAAACTTGTCTTCAACGTCAAGAATCTGGTCATGAAGACGAGTCTTCTGTTCCCTTGCAGCTTTCTCAACATATCTTCCTAGCTGCAGGCCTAAACCTTTCTCAAAGTGCAAGTCTATTGCAGCTTTGACATGGGAGCAGATGTCTGCTGTATGGTCAACAGATGGGGTAGAAGTAGAGGGTGTACCTTGAGGCTTTGGATGAACAATTAATGCTTTGCCTATTTCTTCGGCTGATAGGTACTCCTCATTGAGGTAGCAGGTAGTGGCCTTAGTTAGATGGGTCATGATTCGTCTGCCTGCATCCTCTTGATTGTCAATGAAGTGAGTCAGATCGTCTGAAGGTTTGAAGTGAGCTGGTACTCTGACTACTTCTCTTTCAATCTCTTCTTTGTCAGCTGGTGCAGCTGAGTCTTCAGCAGGGGCAGCTGAGTCTTCCACCAAGGCTGGTGCAGCTGATTCCTTCATCTTTGCTTGTTCAGCTGTCTGCTGATCCGATGAACCTACTGGGATAGGGACATCAGCAGTGGAGACTCCTAGGATCCGGTTGCAGACTGCAGTTAGTGCCTCATCTGATAGCAGCTGAGCAAAGGATTGAACTTGAGCAACTTCCTTTTGCTCCATCTCCCAGTCGAGGAAGTGTTCCTTTCCTCCCATTCCTTCCATGACCTCAAGAAGGTCATCTACATCATCTCTTCTGAGCTCAATCCAAGTGCATACCCTAAGTACTTGTTCAAACTGGATTGAAGTCTCGTCAACTCCAGGGATGGTGGTCTTGAGCAGGTTGGCTATCTTCATCCTCATTATCTTTTCTGTTTGGCACATGGGGTAGTGCACCATTCTGAACTGAGGTTGAGAAGGACCAGGTTGAACCAGGTCTTCTGGTGCCAAGTCTTCTGGAGCAGAAGGGACAATGATGGTAGGGGTTTGGGTAGTTGGGGCATTTTCCTCTGCTGTGTGAGTATCAGCAGGGATTTGGGAAGTGATTTCTTCTTGTTGGGTAGGAGGTTGGGATTGATCTTCAGTAATTTGTTCATCAGCAGGGTTATGGGTCTGCTGGTCTGGTTCAGTTTCTTCTTGAAGATCAGTAGGTGTTTGAGCTTGATGATCTTGGACATTTGCTGTTTGAATATCAGCAAGGATTGTGGATATAATCTGAGTTTGATCATCAGCAGGTTGTGTGGAGGTGGTCTGAGGTTGGTTGTCTGCTGTTTGAACATCAGCAGGGTTAGGCTGGGCTTGTTCCTCTGCTGTGTGAGTATCAGCAGGGATTTGGGCATCAGTGTGTGAGGGTTCAGATGGGTTGGTATCATCAGAAGGGTTGAAGGATGAAATAGGGGCTATGCTCATTGGAGTAGGGAGCCTGGATTTCTTGGCTTTATTTGTGAAAGAAGAAGTGTTCTTCTTTCTCTTCTGACCCTTTGATAGTTTAGAAGGTGTGAAAGTGAGAGAGGGGTTAGAAGTACCTGCCTTTTTCAAAGGAGAGGCAGTGGGAGTGACATCTGAATCAGATGGGGAGATGAGCCCTGATCTGATCAGATATCTTCTTTGTGCTAAGGTCTGATTGTCATCATCATCCTCTTCAGCAACCTTCTCTTGAGCCTCTTCTTTCGATGGCTCCTCTTCTTCTTCAGCAGCAGAGTTATGAGTGGACTCTTCTGCCTTTTCAATAACATCTTTGGAAGATGCTTCAGCTAACAGCTTCTTCCTCTCTTCTTTCAACCTTGCTGCCTCAGCAAGAGCGTCCTTCCTTAAATAATATTTGGAGATGTGGAAGGTCTTGTGAGGTCCCATCTTGTACTTTCTTGGGAGTACTTCTGGAAGGATGATACTCAGCTTATTGACAAAGCTGACAGTTGAGGTTACCTTCCATTCTCTTGATTGAAGGTCCAAAGTCACCTTCTTGGCTTCAAGAGCAATTCTGTCCAAGAAAAGCCCTTGCCAGTCTCCATCAATCTGATCCCAGATTGCAGCCATAACTCTAACCTTCAAGGTGGTAACAGCATCATGGCTGAAAGTGTTACCTAGCAGCATCTTGCCTGCTATATCCATCAGGGTTTGAAACTTAGGTTCTAATTGGGATTTCTTGAGTCCAGAGGCATCAGCAGCCTTGATTCTCCCATCAGTGAACATCTCCATGTATTCTTTCTCCTTATTCATGATGTAGGTGGAGATATTGATCTTCCCCCTTGACAAACCAAATAGTTCCTGAAGGATTTCCCTTGTTACCTTGACCTTGTGTCCACCCATGACACTTTCAACATGCGATCCCTTCATCACAGCGTTTGCATAGAAAGCCAGCACATCTTGTTCATAAACGTTGGTGGGTGCTGCTTCCAGAAAATCTCGAAGGTTGAGGTTGATGCAACAGAGAAGGATTTCCTTGTTTGTAGCTGTGTGTTTGCCTTTGAAAAACAGAGCATTCTCTATGAACATCTTCCCTTCCTTGGACCACTTTGCAGCATCCAAGGTGCCAGTGCTCTTGGTCTTCTCGTCGTAAATTTCAATGATTGCCATAGTAGAGTTTAAGTGTTTAGGTTTTGAGAGCTTGAAAGAAATTTGCAGAACTAGAGAGTATTGAGAGCAATAGGGTATTGTGAGCGAAAGGGTTTGGAAGAGTTTTAAGGGTGTGTATATATACTCCAACAAATCTTGATCTAACGGTCAGATTTGGGTTAATTGTGGAGTAGAGCCCAAGATTTTCCTTCTTTGATTTTGGGCCTTCCTTTAAATTTGCCGGCTGAATTTGCCATGTGGCAACAGTTGATTTGCTGGCAATTTGGTAATTGAGTATTAATGACATCATTACCAAAAATAGCCGTTGTGACTAATTTTGTGGCAAGAATTGATCATCAAGGCCGTTTTTTATAAGTGAATTGCATTCCTTATATAGGCCAATTTGTTTAATTACATTCAGGAATAAATCTAGAATGAATTACATGATCAAAGATAGTCATTAAACTCAAAAATCAAGTGATCTGATCAGCAGAGTGAAGTCTTCTGATTTCCTGAAAAGGTCTGCTGATTTCTCTTGGAAGTCTTCTGGTCAGCTGAGTTGGTCTTCTGATCAGCTGAGTGGAGGATTGAGATTTGCTGAGTAAATCTTCTGTGCTTTGAAGGTCCAACTTGGCTTGATGGATCCTTCATTGTTGCTGTGATGATCCAACCTGGATGATAGATCTTCCAGCTTTATTGTGAGTGGTGATCCAACCTGGTTTGATGGATCTTCCAGCTCTATCTCTGAATCAAGTAGGACCATCAAATCAATATGTATATCAGCCTGGATGGTATCCCACTGGTTCAGGTTGCCCTTACCATCTGATGTTCCTCATCATCAGATAGGTTGTAGCATCAAATGTGTCCTAATTGAATCTCTTCGCTACTCTTGAAAGAGAAGGAAGATTGGAAGAGGCTTCAATGGAGTCGAAGAGAGGGCCATGGACTCAGCCTTCATGTTCTGTTTAGACACAATAGCTTTTGATAACAAGCTCTCCATGTAGAACTTCCCCCTGGAGAAGAAGCTCTGCTTGTTTGCTACTCTCTCCTCTACATCTCTCTTTCCTCTAGTTTTCAATAAGGACTTCTCTCTTTCCTCTAGTTTTCATAGACATACTTATGTTGGTTAAACCAAGTATGCTGATCTGCATCATCTTCATCTTCTGGACAAATCTTCATCTCCTTCACCCAAGACTTTGGTTGAAGAATGATCTCCATTCCATCTTTTCTTTCAATCTTCTCCATACCTGAAACAAAAATTGTAGTTGGTGATTTGTGTTCTTAGGTGTTCTCATAACTTCCTCATTTTATAGGGGTAGAAATGAGGTAGTGGAGTGAAAGGTGACAAAACTATAGAGTTGATAGGTCTGTATTTCTGAAAAGTTACTTCTTAAGATCAACAATGAGATTCTTGATCTAAGGGTTCACATTTAAAGATATTCAGACTTTATCTTATGGAATGCAGAATTTATAAATTTTGAGCAAGAGTTATTTGAAATCCGTACTGTGCATGCATACTGTTGAGTCGGTGGTGTATTAATCCAACCAAGTATAACTCAATAGTACACTGTATTTATGTATATAAATAAAGTATTTTATGAAGAATAATTTATTATTATACATAGTATACATTGCTGGGAATAAAGAGATCAAATAACTTTGTTCAAGTCTGCTGTATATATATATGATATGATATGCAATGCAGATTTTAGAGTATTTCATCAAGGATTCTTAAGGTATCATTGATTCCCCCTTGATTAGATGACTCTAAGTTTTCCCTCAGCTTTATTTGTCTTCATTGGGAAAGAACTTACCTGAAGATGAGGGTGTCTATTCACCTCATCTGATCCTCCTAGTCTGCTGCACTTGGGTCAGCTGAGGTTTTCAGCTGATCTTTCCTTCTTCATGTGCTTGGGTCCAGGAGTCCTAAGCTGTAACATAGGGTTTTGAACCTTTCTTCAGCTAGGGGCTTAGTCAAGATGTCTGCTCTTTGGATATCTGTGTGAATTTTCTCCATCTTGATGTCCTTCTTTTCAAGGTGGTCTCTTATGAAGTGGTGTCGAATGTCGACATGCTTGCACCTTGTGTGGAGGACTAGATTTTGAGTGATGGCAATGGCACTGCTGCTATCACAATAAATAGGGACTTCTCTTGCCTCTACATTGTAATCTTTGAGTTGTTGAACTAGCCAGAGCAGCTGACTACAACAACTACCAGCTGCCATGTATTCTGCTTCAGTGGTGGAGGTTGCAACTGAGGTTTGCTTCTTAGAGAACCATGATATCAGCTTGTTGCCTAGAAATTGACAGGTTCCAGATGTGGATTTCCTATCAATTCTACATCCTCCATAGTCTGAGTCAGAATAGCCACTCAATTCTAGATTGTCATCAGTAGGGTACCATAGTCCTAGGTTGACTGTTCCTTTTAGATACTTGAGAATCTTCCTTGCTGCTTTTAGATGACTTTGCTTTGGGTTTGCTTGAAACCTAGCACATACTCCTACAGCAAATGTTATGTCAGGTCTGCTAGCTGTAAGATATAGTAGAGATCCAATCAGTGCTCTATATTCAGCTTGATCAACTGCCTTTCCAGACTCATCTGGTTCCATTTTGAAAGATGTCATCATTGGAATCCTTGCAGTCTTGCTTTGTAGGGCTTTGAATCTTTCTAATAGGCTCTTGGTATACTTGGACTGGTTGATGAAGATCCCTTCTGAACTCTGCTTGACTTGAAGTCCTAGAAAATAATTCATCTCACCCATCATGCTCATTTCAAACTTTCCTTGCATAAGTTCAGAGAACTTCTTGCACATCTCTTGATTGGGTGATCCAAATATAATATCATCTACATATATTTGCACCATTAGGATGTCTTCTCCTTCTTGTATTCTGAAAAGAGTTCTATCCACTTTGCCTTTTGTATATCCATTGTCAAGTAGGAATTGTGACAATGTGTCATACCAAGCTCTAGGGGCTTGTTTTAGACCATAGAGAGCCTTCTTCAGTCGATATACTTGATCACCTTTTTCAAAACCTGGAGGCTGCTCTACATATACTTCTTCTACCAGAATACCATTTAGAAAAGCACTCTTGACATCCATTTGATATACCTTGAAGCCCATATATGATGCATAAGCTAGAAACAGTCGTATGGCTTCTAATCTGGCTACTGGAGCAAAGGTTTCATCATAGTCAATCCCTTCAGATTGAGAGTATCCTTTTGCAACTAGCCTAGCATTATTTCTAGTTATCACATCATTTTCGTCCTTCTTGTTCTTGAATACCCACTTTGTTCCTACTACATTGTGGTTTTCAGGACGATCTACCAATTCCCAGACTTCATTTCTTTCGAATTGGTTTAGTTCTTCTTGCATAGCAGTGATCCAATTGCTATCTGTCATTGCTTCTTCTATATCAGCTGGTTCAATGTTGGATAGGAAAGCACACCAGCAGAACATATATGATTGTGAGTTCTGATTCAGTTGTCTTCTTGTCTTGACACCTGAGTCAGCTCCTCCTAAGATGAGGTTTGATGGATGGTTGTTTCTCCATGTATGCCTCACAGGAGTATCTGCATTGGATGAGCATGGATTCTCATCTGATCTAGTGCCATCAGGAGGGTTGACTTGATTAGGTCGATCATCATTTGTATCTTGAGTGTCAAAGAGATCATTCCCCCTGGCATTTGGGATTGGTGCATCTTGATTCTGGTCAGCTTGTCCTGCTTGAGTTTGAGATCTAGTGACAGGTCTATGAGGCTTATCCTCCTCTGGTTCTTCAGGGAAAGGTTCATTGACTTCAATGAACTCATCTGGTTTGGACTTGATCACTAGATGTCTCATCTGATCTGCAGCTGAGTTTGTTTCTACTGCATTCTTTTCACAAGATTCATCAAAAACAACATGAGGTGTTTCTTCCACAAGAAGGGTTCGTTTGTTGAGTACTCTAAATGCTTTGCTAGTTGAGGAGTATCCTAAAAATATCCCCTCATCTGCTTTGGCATCAAAAGCATTCAGCTTACTCTTCCCATTGTTCTGAATGAAACACTTACAACCAAATATATGAAAGTAAGATACTCTAGGTTTTCTTCCTTTCCATAGTTCATATGGGGTTTTCTCATGTATTTTATGAATACCTGACCTGTTTTGAGTGTGACAAGCTGTGTTGATGGCTTCTGCCCATAGCTTCTTGGGAGTGGAGAATTCAGCAAGGAGTGTTCTGGCAGCTTCTTTGAGTGTTCTGACTCTTCTTTCAGCTACACCATTCTGTTGTGGTGTTCTTGCTGCACTTGTCTCATGCTGAATACCATTAGAAGTACAATAGGCAATAATATAAGAGTTAATGAATTCAGTGGCTTTGTCACTTCTAATTTTCACAATTGGTTCTCCTTTCTCTACTTGGATCCTCTTCAATAGTTCAGGGAGTTTCTGCTGTGTTTCACTCTTCTTGTATAAGAAGATAACCCAAGTAAACTTGGAATAATCATCTACAACAATAAGAGTGTACTTCCTCCCTGTTAGAGTGGTTGGAGTGATTGGTCCAAAGAGATCCATGTGAAGCAGTTCAAGAACTCTGCTGGTTGATGCTGTCTTCTTGGTCTTGAAGGAGACCTTTGTTTGCTTTCCTTGTTGACATGCATCACACACCTGATCTTTACAGTAGAGTTCATTAGGCAGACCATCAACTAAGGATTCCCTTGCTAACTTGTTCATAGTCTTAAAGTTCAGATGACTAAGACGTTTGTGCCATAGCCAGCTGACATCTTTAGGGCTCTTCACAAGCAGACATGTATCCTTAGGACAGCTGTTCCAATTTGCAAGATACATACTTCCCTTTCTAGATCCTGTTAGAAGGTTTTGTTTTGTTCTCTTATCACTTATGAGACACTCATCTTTAGAGAATTTGACTGAGTAACCAGTGTCACAAAAGTGAGAAACAGATAATAAATTAAACTTAAGACCTTCTACATATGATACATCATGTACCTCAATGTCACCATTTTTAAGGGTGCCATATCCTTTTTTGTTACCATGCGCGTTATCACCAAAGAAGACTTTTGGACCTTTCTTTTTTATGTAGTTGGTCAGCAGGGCTTTGGTTCCTGTCATGTGAGTTGAGCATCCACTATCTATGTACCAAGTTTCTCCTGCTAGACCTCCTCTTCTGTATAGGTCCCTCCTTTCCTGCAAGAAAAGTTAAGTCTTAGGTACCCATTTTGTTTTGGGTCCTTGGGTGTTAGTACTACCCTTGGGAACCCACATATACATTGGTCGTTTGAACAACCTTGAGCACTTGAGTTGTTTCCCTCGGGCATCACAGAACCAAATCTTACCAGTCAGCACCTTGGACTGATCTGATTTGTCCTTAGTGTCAGCTAAGTAATAGTCAAATGGTTTCCCTTTATAGGAGTGTACATACATGATCTTTTGACTAGTTACATTCGGCCTGGGTGCATTAGCTGGTCGATGCACACGATTATATGGACCATACTCTTCTGTTCTCACAATATCATAAGAGATAGGGGGTGCAAAGAGAACAGATTTGTTTGAAGAAGACTTCTTCTTCTTGGCTTGAGCAGCATACAGCTGAGACTGTCTCAGCCGAGATGGTCTAGGCTGTTTGCTGTTCCTCTGTACAGGCTTGGGGTTAGCTTGTCCTTTACCATTTTTGGTTTTGGGATAGTTAGCCTTAGCTGGTACAGATGCCTTTTGGTTCATATTAGGTTCATTGTGTTTAGAACACTCACCTTTTTCATGTGTCTGAGTAGTGCACTTGTTAGGTGTACTACCCCCAGCTGGAGAGGATGTAGATGGGTTGAGTTCATAGCCAAAACCCATCTTATTGCCATTTGATCTATAATACTCAGAGATACTTTCAATAGTAGTAGAGGCTTTATTGAACTCTGATATCTTTTGATTTAGGCATTCCTTCTCCTTTTCTAAGAGCTTGTGTGCTTGGAAGAGGTCATCGAATTTGGATTGTAGTGAACGAAGTTCCTTAGTTTCTAAAGCTTGAGTTTGTAACATCCCCTCATACAACTGAGTTATTGTGGTATTTTCTTCCTTAAGAAGCTCCACTTCTCTGGTCAATCTTTCATTCATTGTGGCCAACTCAGGGGTGTTATCAAACTTAACCTTTTTCAGCTTAGCAATTTCTTTCCTTAGATCCTTATTCTCCTCTTCCACTTCTATAAAAGCTCTAGTGGTAATATCCAGATCACCTTTTACTTTTCTTAAAGATTGATAATAGGTGTCTTCTGATTCGCCTTCAGATGAGTTTATCTCATCTGATTGTGAAAAAATAGGTGAATGGAAAGTAGTAGTATATGAGTTTACCTCATTTTCACCTATGGCCATCATAGCTAGGTCATCTGAATCATCTGAGAAGATTTGGCAGTCTGGTGATGTAGGGAGTTCATCACTTTGATATTCAGATTCTTCAGTTACCATAGCTTTCTTGTCTGAAGTTCTTCTTGGCCTTCTTTCTTCTTTGTCATCCAAATCCAGCTCAGGACATTCATAGACATAGTGTCCTGGTTTGCGACAGTTGAAGCATGATCCAGGTTTCTGATTTGAGTTGCCTTTCCTTGGAGGAGTGGCATCTCTTCTTCTAGATCCTCGGCTGTCAGATGACTCCACATCCTTTCTAGGATGTCTTTCTGGTGTTCTTTCTCTGGAACCTCTGGAGGGTGAACTTGCTCTTCTATCTTTGTAGTTTCTATAGAATTTTCTATATTTGCTGTTGAGAGTGTTCATCCTTTCGAATCTCTTGATCATAAGAGCCATTTGTTCCTTCAGACTCATGTCTGATCCTTCACAGTCTTCTGTTTTCAGAGAGGCCTTGCCAGATGAGGTACTTGCAGCTTTTGTATTGGCTGCCTTGAAGGCTACAGTCTTGGAGGTAGATGGGGCTGCAGTTGACTCATCACTTCCTGAGTTTTCTTCTCTGTCAAGGTCATATTCATGAGCTTTTAGGTTCTGAAATAGAGTTTGAGTAGACCACTTCTTGATATCTTGAGTATCTTTGATGATGGTCTTCTTGAGTTTCCATCTCTTGGGTAAAGAGTCCAAGATCTTCAAGTTTTTCTCTCTATTTGTATACTTCTTGCCTAGAGATTCAATCTCATTTATGATCTTTGTACATCTATTGTCCAGCTGATCAATAGTTTCTCCTGGATGCATCTTGAGGTGTTCAAACTTCTTGACTGCTGTCGACAATTTGCTTTCCTTGATCAGCTCAGTTCCTTCACAGAGGAGTGCCAATGCCTCCCACATCTCTCTGGCTGACTCACAGTTGATGACCTTTGCAATGTACTCATTTGGAAGAGTTTGCATTATGTAATCTTGAGCAATGCTATCAAGGTTTGATTGCTTCATCTCTTCTGGTGTGAGATCCCTCATGGGCTTGGGAACCAGTTCTCCAACTGGGACTTCTGGATCACCATTTGCAGTGTTGACTGTCATGATGGTGATTGGGCCTTCAGTGATTACTGACCACATCTTGTAGTCGACTGATGTGAGATTCTTCCTCATCTTGATCTTCCAGTAATCATAATCCTCAACTGAAAACTTAGGCAACTTACGCATGTTAGCACTCATGCTGTATGAGTTTTCAAAAACAAGTTTTCCAAAAAGATCTGTTCAAGAGGACTACAGAAAGACTCCCTCAAGTCTTCTGATAATCTAGAGACAGTAGTCCGTTAGAACCACTGCTCTGATACCACTTGTTGGTCCCTGAACGAGTAGTGAATGGGTTTAAAGTCTAGAGGGGAGGGGTGAATAGACTTTAAAACTTTTTCAAACAGAGTTGGGAACCTCTTCTGATTGCTATGTCAACTGGACTGCAAGTCTGCTGGTCCAGATGACTATAGTGATCTGACTGAGGAGGTTATATGCGGAATTATGGTGGCCCTGTTTTAGACTCGTTCTTGTAACTTGTTTTACTTAATGAAAATACTCAGCTGATGCTGGTTTGAAAGTTATGGCCTTGTTTTGAAGAGTGTTGAAATCACAGTATGCACTATATAATAATGAATGTAAAGGCAGAAATGTAAAGTGCAGAAAGTAAATAACACCGGATTTATAGTGGTTCGGATATACGTTCCTACGTCCACTCTCACGTCCTAACGTGATGTTTAATCCCTTTAATTTCCACAAATTACAAGGGTCTTGACCTTTATAGTCCCAAGGTTAGGACTTTGAGATCTGAGCCGTCCTAACAGCTACGGTCTCCACAAGTGATTGTAAGCACTTGCACTTTAAGGGGTTTCAAAAACTTTAACCTTTCGGTGAGGGTTTGGGGTTTTTGAGGTGTATCCAACTAATGGTTCAAGCTTATAATTTGCTTAACCACTATGCCTAAAACAATTGATATACAATATGAACAGGTTTCAGGTTCTTAAGGGTTGGATAGAAATCACTTAAGAGCTATATATAATCTAATGGTTTCTGGCTCTTTTGAGAATTCTTAGAACTGTATGGCTTTAGCTTTGATTGCTTGCTTGGCTTGTTGAATTCTCTCTTGTGATTTTTTTTCTTCACACTTTGTGATTTCTCATCCTCTTGTATTTATAATGGAGATTGGTTGCAACTAGCCGTTGGAGTTGACTAGCCGTTTGAGCAATCTTTCCATAATAGCTTGATTCCTTGATTCCAGCCGCTTGATTGCTTCAATCCTGGGATCATGTCAATCTTCTAAATAAGGTAGGTCTTCGTTTGAATTGCAAGATGACTTGGGAATCAGCCGAGTCCTGGAAGAGCACATAGTCTTCTGATCTGTACTTCTAGTCTTCTGACTACTCTTCTGGCCTTAGGTCTTCTGTCTTCTGATATCAGACGAGTAACACTCTTCTGATCTGGAAATTCTTTGTACTGCTTTTAGGCCATCTTCAATCTGGGACTCCATCAGATAGGTAGGTATACAAGCACCTTAACTTATCTGGTCTTCAAGGATCTTCTAGTCTTCATGTCTTCTACTCTTCTCATCTTGAGGATAGGCATGTAAGCCAGGACTGTGCTGATCAGCTGATATCAATACAGTTGATCACACAAGACTAGTCTAAGCTGTTCTATACAAGTCAGCTGATCCTATTACATTTATAAACTCTAAGTGTTTTGGCCATCAAAACTATTCCAACACTGATAACTGTATTTTTTTCAGAAATTAACTTGGAGTATTTCTTTAAGTCAAAGGCCAACCACATTCCGCACTTAGCAACTCTTTTAGATATCTAGCCAACTGATCACTCAATAGTAATCAGTAGGACAAGTATCTATCAAAGTTCACTCAGGCCAGTTGTGAGACAACCTGCCTGATAAGATCAGTTTTGTTAAAAAGAAAAGAATTTGCATACACAAGTGCATTCCCCCCCATACACTTGTGTCATACTCCACCAAGGACCAACATTTTCGATATCAAAATTTTCGGTATGATAACGGTATGGCGCGATATGGTTCGGTATACCGTACCGAACCACCCCTAGAGAGGCATGATGGGGATTTTTTTTTCCAGAAGAAAATGGAGAAAAAGAAGGGAGGAAGGAGAAAGAAAGAAGGAGATAACTTAGGGTTTTGAGGTGGAGTGTATTTAGTAAAACTTTTTTAGAGAGAAAATGGTAATTTGAACAATTCATGGGAAGTGTATCTAACATTTTCTTATTTGGAGATGTGTGCATTAATCGGGAGAGTGTGGTTAACAATGATGGAGGTGGTAATAGTCGTACCCTTCGTAAAGGCCACAGTTATACCTAATTCCAGGTTTAAGAAATTATCAAGTTAAATTAAGGAAAGTGAATGTAGGAGTTTGAGTCTCTAAACCACTATAAGTTGTTGTGTTATTTACTTTCTGTATTTCATTCGCATACATACACTGCACTAAAACTATATTCAAAAGTCTTATTTCACAAGATAATCAAAAATTGTTTTGAGACAAGTTCCCTGAAAACTAGTACTTGTGTTAATAAAGGGGAAAATATCACAAACAGTCCTGTAACTTTTGTCGAATCCGCGTTTGGCCCTTTATCTTTTTAAATTATCGTCTGTAGTCCTTTTATTATCGAAACAGGTCCTTTTCGGTAAAAAATTAAAAAAATGACCTGAATTCACATGTGCCGGTCACGTGAGAGTCAAATTCCGACGAATTTGCTTGCGTGTCATTCCTCATCACTATCTATTGAGAAAAAAATCACAAATGGTCCTGTAACTTTTATTTAATCCACATTTGGTCCTTTATCTTTCTAAATTCTCACCTATAGTCCTTTTATCTTTATTTTCATTATTCAACAAAAAAAAAAAAAAAGGCTTAAACCACATATTAATTAGATACCACATATAATTCTAAATTATATTTTTAATTAAAAAAATGGTTGTCCCCACATTTTTTAAATGAACTACTACTAATTCCTTTTTTAAAATTTGTACTCAGAGAAAAGTAAATATTATGTGTGAATTGAAGGAGTAATTATTTTACTCTACAGTACCCACCCTCCTTAGCAATAGTATTAGAAATTGTCAAACTTATCATATCAATTTACTTTTTATTTGTAGGGAATACAAAATAATTAATTTTTATATTTCACTTTTCTAAGGTAATTGATTAATTAACTAATTATTTCCACATTTATGGGGTGACTCCAAAGAACTAAGTATATATTTAGGGGGCCATGGCCACCCCATTCCACCCTCTTATATATATATATATATATATATATATATATATATATATTAAAATTAAAATATAATATTTTAATGTTTTTAGTATTTTTTTAAATTAAATACAATTAATGTTAGATTAATTTAATAAATTATTATTGATAAAAAGATGATCCTACTGTATTGATAAATGTATTCTAGAAACTTAATTATTAATACTCCCTTCATCTATGTATAATGTGTATGAAAATTAAAATAGATATACAGAAGAGATAAAATAAGTGTGGTTGGATATATATATATATATATATATATATATATATATATATATATATATAAAAGAAGAATTATGCACACTTTATTGCATAAATATTATAATTATATATATAGTGTTTTAAATTATTAAAAAAATTTGCCCTCGCCTTAACCACGAGTTCTGGGTCTGTCCCTGGCCCAATCAATGCTCATGTGTATCATGACAACAATTTGAAGGTAATTGATCAGAGAGTGAGGATTATATGTGGTGTCTAATTAATATGTGGTTTAAGCCTTTTTTTATTGAAAATAAAGATAAAAGGACTACAAGTGAGAATTTAAAAAGATAAAGGACCAAATGTGGATTAAATAAAAGTTACAAGACTATTTGTGATTTTTTTCTCAATAGTTAGTGATGTGGAATGACACGCAAGCAAATTCGCCGGAATTTGACACTCACGTGACCGGCACATGTGAATTCAGGTAATTTTTTTAATTTTTTGCCGAAAAGGACCTGTTGCGATAATAAAAGGACTACAGACGATAATTTAAAAAGATAAAGGACCAAACGCGGATTCGACAAAAGTTACAGGACTGTTTGTGATATTTTCCCTTAATAAAGTTTTCATAATTAATTTTTTTTCTATTAAAGGGCTAATCATAATTCCACACTTATAACTTGTATAGATAACCGTCAAACTTATTACTTTATAGTTCTTAGTAGGTTTGTTATCTAAAATCAAGTTATACATTATTTCTGATATCAGAGAGTTTGACAAGACAACTCACCTAACCTTTAAAACAAGTGTTTTAAAAAGAAAAATTGCGTACACTAGGGCATCCCCCCACATAAACTTGTGTCATACTCCTTCAGCACAAACATAATGTTTTTACCAGATTCAAAGGAAATATCAAATCAATGAAGATCTCTATCCATACATAGAAGATTTGTGGCAACAGACAGTTTATCCAACAACTAGTTCATGCCCGAATCGTCTATAAATACAAGAAGTTATCCAAGTTGATAACAATGGAAACTCTACGCAAGAACTCACAATATCAGATGTGCAAAATTATCATCAGCTTACCGAATCCTTTAGAGTTCTAATAGAGCCAGTGTTCGATCCTGTTAATCATCAAGCTCTAAGTTTCTGAGTCGAAATCTGTATTCCAAATGCTATATATCCTAAGATTAGAAAAGAGTTCATTAAACTTTTTTTTCATCACACTAGTTGAGAAGAGTAGAAGACCTTGAAGAGAAGTCCATTAGTGAAATGAAATGACAAGGTTCTTGTATACCTTAGTCAGCTGATAGTAACATCATACAATTAACCGAGAAGAATATGCTAGCTGATATGGACTTAAAGCCTCAAAAGATCTTGTCTAGCCTAAAGTTTCAGAAAAATTTCTCATCTGATGGATCAGATAACATTATGCATTAAAGAGAAGGCAACAACCTTAAAAGACAAAGAGAATGTAAGATTTCACATCTGATAGTCTCATCTTAAGACAAGACCGATAGACTAACCAACCAAGCTGACGTGGACCAATTAATGAGAAGATGTCAGAACAGCTATTGAGTTGACCAAGACTAGGGTTTCAGAGATCGTACAACTGCATTTAATGTGCTTTAAATGCACATTCCTTTAGTAGGAATGTTTGTACCAGAATAATAGGAAATATCAAATCAATGAATATTACCCATACATAGAAGATTTATGGCAACAACTAGTTTATCCAACAACTTGTCCATGCCCGAATCGTCTATAAGTATAAGAAGTTATCCAAGTTGATAACAATATAAACTTTACATAAGAACTAGAAAAATAAGACGTGCAAAATTATCATCAGCTTACTGAATCCTTTAGAGTTCTAATAGAGCCTGTGTTCGATCATGTTAATCATCAAGCTCTAAGTTTTCGAGTCTAAGCTTGTATTCCAAATATTATCCTAAGTTTAGAAAAGTATTGATTGAACTTGTTGTTCATCTATAAATAAAACCCTACTCCATAACCCTAGTAGTCAAGTTTGTTGTTTATAACAACGAAGTCTGTAAATTACTTGTTCTTACAACAACCAATAAAGCCTACTACATTTAGAGAGTGTATAGTGCTCACGTTTTCTCTTGGGATGTTAAAGTAGCAAGTTCCCTAAGTGAAAGAAATTAAACTTCACAGCTGAGTTGTGAGACAGGACGTAGGACTGGGATACAAACCTCTATAAATATATACTTGGTGCTTTTTACATTGCTTTCTTATTATTGTTCATATCACCTGATCATAATTATCATAATCTTTCTTAATAAAAGCATTCTTTAAGAGTCAAAACTGTACAAGTAAGATTTCCATAATCAACTAATTACAAGTCAGGTGATAAGCTCATAGTTTTAACTAGCATATTGCAAAAGGTTTTCATTCAAATCACGAGTCTAAACATTTAGGGCCTACACAATTCCGCACCAACAACTGTGTTAGATAGTTGTCAAATTGATCACCTAACAAGCAATCAATAAATTAGTTATCCATCCTTGCTGTTTAACACTCGCAATCTAAAATCAGATCATACTTATATTCATCAAACAACTTAATATTTCACTAAGTTTGTCACCACATTTGATCACATAAAGAAAAGTTTTAAAATTAGAAAGTCTATTCACCCCCTCTAGACTTTCACCATCATACTCGTTTTGTAAGGGACCAACAAATGGCTTCTTGAAAATGAGTATTTTTTATACATTTGTACTATAAATCTTGAGGGTTGATACTTATCAAATATAAGCATCATCTTAAATTGCTAAAGCAATATTGTCAACAAATATCTAACTTATATGCATTTCAAATTTTTGGTATCACATATTATGTAAACTACATTAGATGAAAAGGTAAATTGTACTCCCTCCGTCCCATGATTTATTTTTCCGGCTCTAGCGGCTCTAGTCGCGACGACTCCGACTATAGAGTGCGGAAGTGTAATATAGCAGATTAAGATAACAACCTTACTGACTACTAAATTTAGCTGGTCAGTTTGAGAGTTATCTCAAAAGCTATAGGTGCGGAAATGTGTAGGACCTAAATGTTTAGACTCGTGGGTATTTTATGAAAACCTCTTTTGAAAGAATGACTTTAAAACAATGTATGCTTATCAGCTGATTTGATATCTGCTGATTTGGAAAACAAACACTTAGTGAATTTTGACTCTTTTATAGAATTGATGCCTTTGACAAATATGAGTAGTATGAATATGAATACAGAATGATAAATAAAGCAATAAAGACACAAGTATTTATAGTGGTTCAGATCTCAATATCCTACATCCACTCTCTCTAATCAGATAGAGAAATTCACTATCTTGCTGCTTTATAGTCCCAAGAGAAGACTTGGGATCAAGAACCTCAACTACTTTCTGAGGCTACAGATCTACTTGTTGGTAAGGTAACAAGTAACCTTTACAGTGGGTTATCTAAACCGGTAATGTAAAGAGTATGTTAATAACCAACTCAGTGTGTTAAAAAACAACACTGTTAGTCTAAGCACTAAAGATAGGATTCTTTAAACGGCCTAGGATCGGAAACTTAGAGCACTAAGGATAGAAATCTTTGCTGGCTCTTAAGAACTCGACACTTAGAATATTTCTGTGTTGGCTGTTCTTGATATCAGCTGAATGCGAGAGTTCTTGCTTGTATGGTTTCTGGTACATTGTTACAAAGAACAAGTGTTGTATTTATAGAGAGATTTGAGCTTCAAACTAGCCGTTGGTGAGAAACTAGTTGTTGCATCAAATCTTTTAAGTATGGTCGATATCTTCATGGGAGAGTTGATTGCAGATATTTTGGTACGACATTTCCTGAAAAGACAATGTGCATTAAATGCTTCGTACTGTATTAAACAGATCTTGTGTACGACCTAGTACTTGTCAACTTCATAGCTTCGTGTTGTTTCTTCATTAGTCCACATAAGCTTAGTTATTTGAACAACTGTCTTGTCTTCTGTTAGAGCAATTCATAACTGGTCTGAAATTCTCTTTGTCTTCTATATTCAATGCCTCTTCATTCAGAACTCACACTTCTTCAAGGTGCTTTCTTCATAAATGCTAATTGTCATCTGAATCTTCAGATGAGCTTGACTTTAATGCTTCTTGAGGCTTTACTTCGACAAGATATAGATGAGCTCATATCTGCTGAATGGTCTTCTAAAGACTTGAATGCAGATTATCATATATACAAACAAAACAATTTTAACTAACATTTAAATATTACCGCTAGAAGGAGTAAAAATGGTTTATTTTTTGCAAAAAATGCTTCTAATTGTTCTCATTCTCTCAACTGCAATTCCCATTTCAATTGGTCATACAGATATTTCAGAATATGAAAGTGACTGGGAAGATTATTTAGATCCTGAAAATGGCGACGGAGATGATTCAGACTCAAGAAATGACGGAGGAAATGATTCAGAAATCACGCATTACCTGAGAGATCTCTGCTCAGATACCAAAAAGTCAAAGCAGAGCTGGAAAATCATTAAACTCGAGATAAACAGGTTCACTGACACGGATAGTCGGAACGTCGCAAGTGTCGTAATTGACCTGGCCATAGAAAAATATAATGAAATCAATGATAAACTTAACCAACTTCGCAGTGATTCCAAAGACGATTCATTGAAAGACAAGTACAGAGAGTGCTCGAAAAATTACAACGACGCTAACCACAAACTGCAAATCGCGAAGGGGAACTTAGATTCCGATGATTATCGGAGAATTAAACAACGTGTGGAGGATGTTACGAAGGAATTAAAGAGCTGCAACCATCAATTTGGAAAAAAATCACTCGACCCAGCCCATATTAGAGACAGGAACAAGGAATTTGGGCAGTATGTGGAGATTGTTAAAGCTGCGACAAAGCGTTTTGTGAGGCAATGCGATGATAGAAATGCCCGAAAAACTCAATCTAATTAATACTTTGAAATTAAAATTTAAGTGGAACTGTTTATTTCAAAAGAATATGTTTTTTAGGAAATTAATATTATATTGAAACATTTTTATTTTCCCGTTAACTGTTTTTTGTTTACTAAACCACAACATACTAATAGAACATAATATTTCATTAATTCAAAGGGAGAAATCTTTATTTTTTTTATCATTTTTAAAATTTAACAGATAAGAAATATTATTAACACATAAAATTCAATGGGCAATACTAATGTTTAACACGATTTTTCAAATCTATAATTAACACATACAAAAAATCTAAACCCATAGTCGTCACTATATTAAATTAAAATTGACAAATTATGCGGATGCAAATACTATCTACAAATAAATATGCATATATAATCCAACAAACATGAGTTTTTATCCTACTTCAACCAGTTGAGTAACATTAAGATATGGAAGATGGTCCTCCACGAATAATTTACCTCTTAAATTCAACGAAGTCCAAAAAAACATAAGTGTATTATTGAAAAGTACGAAGTTAATCAAAATCCGAAAGGAAAAATCAGGCTGGAATAAAATTATACATCGATTTCGTTCTAAGCCTCTTGGGCTCATTAAGTTATCCCAAAACCTCTTTAGCAAGTGGATTCGTTATCTACCTATTATCTCACATGAATCGCGCCCAACTTTTTATATTTTGTTGACCAAACAAAAATGTAATTGTATAGGCTAGTTTATATATAATTAAATTCCCATGCCAACACTACTATTTATCACGTGTCTTGATAATTCTTTTTCTGATTAATTGAAATTTGCGTCCATACATACCATTATTTACAAACTCGCGTGGCCTTGGTGTTATATCTCTCCGTGTCAGAGTTGCAGTGGGCTTGTGACACCCAGGATAAAATTTAGTCACATCGCCATGTCATGGACCAATTATCGAATAATTGGTTCATATAGCCTACCTCAATTATTTCAGATTGAATGCTTTTGTGAAAAAGAACAAATTAAATTATTATTTGTAGTGTAATTTTTATCATCGTTTAAATACAATAAATATGGTAAGAACGAATTGTGACTTGAAAGCTCCTGATACCAAGAAACCCAGAGTTATATCTGAGTGTTGAAATCTTGATCCATACAAAATGAGTTATATAAAAGTTTTGTAAGTCATAAGTGGTAACATAAATAGACATTACTAGCCAACAACAATGCTGCTGTTCCACCTCCTGCTGTCCAAGGATTGGACAACATGGCCACAAATCCAGTCAATCACATCTCTCATCACAAACTGCCCATGTTCTCAATAGACAATTATGATTTCTGGAAAATCAGAATGAGGGCTCATCTTGCATCTCTGCACACTGATATGCTGAGGGTGATCACAAGAGGTCCTTTTGTGTTCACTCAAGTAAATCCCAGAGTCACTGAAGCTCAAAGAGCAGATATAAGGGAATTGATTCCCAAAGATGAAGATGACTTCGCTGCTGATGAAAAGAGAAAAGATAATTTGAATTATCTTGCCATGAACACCCTCTACCAAACAATTCCAGATGCAATAATGGGGAGAGTCTACCACTGCACAACTGCCAAAGAAATTTGGGATACTCTTGCTGAAATGTGTGAGGGCACTGACAAGATCAAGGAGAACAAGCTCCAAGTGGGAGTGCAAAAGTTTGAACAATTTACAATGGAGTCTGAGGAATCCATTGACAAATTTGCTGGTAGATTCACTGATGTGATGAATGAGATCAACTCATTAGGCAAGGTGTACTCCAAAAGAGAAGTTGGATTGAAGATCTTGAGAAGTCTCACTCAAAAGTGGGATGTCTATGCTGTAATGATGCAAAATACCAAAGATCTCTCCACCATGCCCATGCAACAAATCTTCTCTGAACTCAAAGCTTATGAGTTCGACCTCAATAGAAGAAAGCCTGTTGAGGAACCTTCAAATCCTACTAAGGGAGTGGCATTCAAAGCCAAAACTGCTGAACCAGAAATGCAGTCCACTCCAAGATCATCAAAGTCAGTCTCCAAGACTGAAATGAAGGAAGAACTAGCCTTGATGGCTAAAAGGTTTGATAAGCTAAACTCAAGGTTTGGTAGATACAAGAAATTCTACAAGGACAACAAATTCAGGAGAAGGTACAACTCTCCTGAAGCTCAGGCTGAGGTCAAAAAGCCTGAAGAGAAAAGATCAGAGGACAAGTACTCTGATAGGTGAAGGTCTAGTAGAGCTGAACCTTCATCATAAAAAAGAAGATAAGAACCAAAGAAAGATGATGATGAAGACTTGTGCTATAATTGCAAGAAGAAAGGGCACTTCCAGTATGACTGCCCTGAATTGAGCTCTAAGGAGAGAAGAGAAAGGCAAGCTAAAAGAGACAGAAAGTTCACCAATAGAAAGGTCATGATGGCTGGTGAAGAATCTGATAGTGCTGAAAGCTTCAACTCTTCTGATGGACTGTTCTCCAACAGTGATGATGATGATGATGTTTGCAACATGGCTCTTGAGGATGATGAGGTATCCTCTACTTCTAGTTCACCATCATTCATATCACAAAACACTAGTGAAGTCAACTTAAAGCTTTCCCTTGGAAAGTTGATGGAAGATTTCACTATGTTACAAGAATTTCATGACAACTGTGTGAGAGAAAATGAAAGATTGGCAATTGAACTTGCTAAAAACTCTGAGGCAGTTGTTGATGTCAAATCTACTGAGTTGTATCAACAAGTCTTGAGAAAGCTTGAGGAAGCAAATCTCAGGATAGTTGACCAACAAAAGGAGATTGATGATCAACTTCTCTCTCAGAAGAGAAAAGATTTTGAACTCAAAATTCTAAATGCCAAATTTGAAAACCTCTCACATGAGTATGACATTCTTAAATCAAGTGAAGAGAGCCTGAAACTAAAGATGTCTGCTCTGAAGAAATCCTCTAGAGCAATAGAGGAAATTCAGAGTTATCAAAGACCTATGGCTCAAAGAAGTGGATTGGGTTTTGATCCATTTGAATCTTCACCTTGTCTTAGTGTTGCTTCTACAAGTAACGCTAAGAGAATCTTTGTTAAGTCAGTGGCACCAACAGAAAATGAAAACAAACAGCCACTGAACAAAGGAAAGGGCAAAATGGATGACTTGCCTACTCAAGTGCTTCAGGAGACTAGGCCTAAACCTAAGGAAATGGCCAAAGCTCCTGAACACAAGAGGAATGTTGGTCAACAGAGTAGACCCAATCGAAGGGCAACTCTCCTGAACAATGTTCAGAGGAGTTATCCAAGGTATAATCAGCCTAGGCCAACTCTACTGAGAAAGCCTCAGTTGACTAGACCTAAGGACAACTATCCTAAAAGGCAAAATAAAATGAGACAAACAAAACCCTATATGCCTAAGGGTAATGGTCATAAGAAAGCCTTTCCTCAAAGATTCCCTCAAGTAGCACAAAGAACTCATAAGTTCAGGAGATTTGACAACTCTCCTGAAACTTACAGAGGTAACACTTTCACACATACATTCCCAAAGGTATTTAAGGGAAAAACAGTGTATGTTGATGCTAGAGGAAAACAACTTAGCCCCCTTGAATCAATCAGGGTTATTAGGCAAGTTTGGGTTCCTAAAGGTACAGCTAACCTCTCAGGACCCAAAACTCAAAGGGTACCTAAACCTATCTAATTGCAGGTACCTATGGGCCACAAGAAGAGGAGCATGAGTAAAAAGTCAGCATGGTACCTTGACAGTGGATGTTCAAGGCACATGACTGGAAACAAGGAACTCCTCACTGATTTTATTGAAAAAGAAGGCCCAAATGTCACATTTGGAGACAGCTCACAAGCTACAACAAAAGGTTATGGTACTTTGATGATTGGTAACATCAAAGTATCCAATGTGTCTTATGTGGTTGGTCTCAAATATAATCTCCTAAGTATCAGTATATTCTGTGATAAAGATTTCAATGTTGAGTTTTCTAGTGGAAAATGCTTAATCAAAGATAAGACTCAACAAATTCTATTGACTGGAACTAGGAAAGGAAATGTGTATTTTGCAGACTGGGACAAGTCTACTGATGCTGCATGTTTCATTGCTAAAAGTTCTAGTGAACAAAGTTGGTTATGGCATAAGAGATTAAACCACTTGAACTTCAAAACAATGAACAAGATTGCTAGAAATGCATTAGTTAAAGGACTACCTAATGAGGTTTTCATTAAGGGGCATGTTTGCAAACCATGCCAAGAGGGAAAACAGATTAAAGCCTCATTCAAAGGAAAACCAGTCATCTCTACTGAAAGGGTACTTGAACTATTACATATGGACCTATTTGGACCAATCACCCCTGCAAGCATAAATGGTAGAAAATACACATTGGTGGTAGTAGATGACTTCTCTAGGTTCACATGGGTAGTATTTCTCCTTAATAAGAAGGAAACTCAAGTCAAGCTGCCTGAACTTTTAAAGAGACTGTCAAATGAGAAAAGCCTTAGCATTATCAAGATAAGATCTGATAAAGGCACTGAGTTCATAAATTCATACATCAATGAGTATTGCACATCTAATGGGATAGCTCATGAAACCTCAACAGCTAGAACTCCTCAACAAAATGGAGTTGCAGAAAGAAGAAATAGAACCTTAAAAGAAGCTGCTAGAACCTTAATTGCTGATTCAAATTTACCAAAGAGGTTTTGGGCTGAAGCTATAAACACAGCATGCCATACTCAGAATAGATGTTTGATTACTAAGGGGCAAGGCAAAACCCCCTATGAACTCTGGAAAGGAAGAATGCCTAAAGTGTCATACTTTCATATCTTTGGTTGTAAGTGTTTCATACACAATAATGGGAAAGAACAGTTGAAAGCCTTTGATAGCAAAGCTGATGAGGGGATATTCCTTGGATATTCTCAAATCAGTAGAGCTTTCAGAGTCTACAACAAGAAAACCCTTATTGTGGAGGAAACACCTCATGTTGTGTTTGATGAATCTATTCATGAGTTCAGGAATGAAAACTTGGAATCAGAAGAAATCACACAAAGGACAACCAGACTGAGCTTAAAGGACAAAGACACTGAATTCATAGAAGTTGTCCAAGCCAACTTGCCTGAAAAACTCCCATTGGACAACAATCCTGAAGGCAACCTTCCTGAGGCAAATCCCACTGAAGGAAATGGTGAACTGAATGATCCAATCCCAGTTCACATCCAGGTAACAACTACCAATGAAGAAGCAGTCCCTGCTGAGGTAGTTAATGGGTCAAATAATCAAGGGGGAACTCAAAATGTTGAAAATACCAATGTCCCTGACATTGAGGACAACACCCCTGATTATGATCCTGAATTAGATCCTGCATTCAATTATCCTGAATTTTATGATCAAAATGACTCAACTTCAGTAGAGGACAACTCTACTGATGAGATCAGAAAAAGAAGGACTTGGTTGTCTGACCATCCTACTGATCTAATACTTGGTGACCCAAGTGTTGGAGTCAAAACAAGGAGATTTCATGGTGAAAGTGCTCTTTTCTGTTGTTTCTTGTCAGAACAAGAACCAAGTGATATTGAAGAAGCACTTCAAGATGCCAATTGGATCACAGCCATGCAGGAAGAACTGAACCAATTCACCAGAAATGAAGTTTGGGAGCTGGTGGATAGACCTTCACATCAAGATGTTATTGGAACAAAATGGGTGTTCAAGAACAAGAAGAATGAGAATGATGTGATTATCAGAAACAAAGCAAGACTAGTGGCAAAAGGTTACTGCCAACATGAAGGCATTGACTATGATGAGACCTTTGCACCTGTGGCAAGGCTAGAAGCAATAAGGCTCTTTCTAGCCTATGCAGCCCACAAGAGGTTCAAAGTGTACCAAATGGATGTCAAGAGTGCCTTTCTGAATGGAGTCTTGAAAGAAGAATTCTATGTGGAGCACCCCCCTGGTTTTGAGGTTGGAAACCAAGTTTACAGACTGAAGAAAGCTCTATATGGACTCAAACAAGCCCCTAGGGCTTGGTATGACACATTGTCACAATTTCTCTTGGATCATGGATTCACCAAGGGAACTGTGGATAGAACTCTCTTCAGAATCTCTGAAGGAGAGGACATCTTGCTTGTCCAAATTTATGTGGATGACATAATATTTGGATCCCCCAATGAAAAGCTGTGTGAGAAGTTCTCAAAGCTAATGCAAAGCAAGTTTGAGATGTCCATGATGGGGTTGATGAACTACTTTTTGGGTCTACAAGTTAAGCAATCAAAAGAAGGGATCTTCATCAACCAAGCTAAGTACACCAGAGAAATGATCAAGAAGTTTGGGTGTGCTACTAGCAAGCCAGTAAGGATCCCAATGAACACTAATTGGAAGATGGATCCTGATGGGAGTGGTGTTTCAACCAACTCCACTGAGTATAGGGGAATCATTGGATCACTTCTCTATCTCACTGCCAGCAGACCTGACATCACCTTTGCAGTAGGTGTTTGTGCAAGGTTTCAAGCAAATCCTAAGAAAAGCCATCTTGAGGCTGCAAAGAGGATTTTAAGGTATCTCAAAGGCACTGAGAATCTAGGCCTTTGGTACCCTGCTGATGACAACATTGAGCTAACTGGCTACTCAGATGCTGACTATGGAGGTTGCAGAATTGATAGAAAGTCCACTTAAGGGACTTGTCAATTCTTAGGCAACAAGCTCATATCTTGGTTTTCCAAGAAGCAGAACACAGTGGCTACTTCCACCACTGAAGCTGAATATGTTGCAGCTGGAAGTTGTTGTGCCCAAATCCTTTGGTTGAGACAACAACTAAGAGACTACAAAGTCAACTCTACTGAAGTGCCAATATTTTGTGATAACAATAGTGCAATTGCAATATCACAAAATCCTGTATTGCATACAAGATGCAAACATGTGGACATCAAGCATCACTTCATTAGAGATCATGTGGAGAAGAAAGACATAAAATTGGTCAAGATCCACACAGATCATCAAAAAGCTGATATTCTAACGAAGCCACTTGCAGAGGCAAGATTTCTGGAGTTATCAGCAGAGTTGGGACTACTTGATCCAGGGAAGTTGGACAAGTAAAACCCATTGAAGTTAATGGGAGAAAAGTAACTGAATTGATCTTCAGCAGACTTGGTCAAGCCTACTGAAGTTCAGAAGAGATGATCACAACTATTCAGGACACTTGTCCATTGAATCTCAGGACACTTGTCCACATCTCTTCAGGACACTTGTCCTAGTGGGGTCAGATAAGTTGTCTTGGCTATCAAACTATTTTCTTGGTTTGATAAAGCACCTATTTTGGGTAATCATTGTCTACCTTGATACCTGTCCCATTTACAGATATCATCTCTGTGGGATTTAATTTGTCCCCCACCCAAAAGGTCACTTTCCATGAATTAAATGCCAAGATTTAACTCTTGTTTGCATTACACTTTTCAAGCCATGATCTATCTCGAAAACTCCCCAACCATTAACTAATATTAAATAACTTCCACGTTTTGAATAAAACCAATAACTCACTGTTACATTGGTTTTTAACCATTGGATCAAAACTGGCCAACTTCCCTGAAATCAATCCTAGCCGTCCAAGTGTGTTTTTCCATTTTTGACAACAGTTGAAAACTCACAAAACTCACCAACTCATTGACAAACATTCTTGTTAGAATATTCTCAAGCCTTAAGTCCCCTCCACAAACACTTCTTCCCAAGCATTCGAAACCCTAGCTCTTATCTTCTTCAAACTCTCTCAAAACTTTCTCAATTTCATTTCTGTAAACCTTCAATGGCTCCCAAAGTTAGACCAGAAATGATCATTGATTTCTCCAACAAGGCTCTAGACCTTGATTTTGGATACTTGAGCAACAAAAACAGCCTTCACTTTGAGCCCATAGTATCATTTGAGAGTGAGGATCCTGGAATTACACCAACCTTGAGATGGTTGAGAAGAGCTGGATTGCAGAAGTTTATGGAGGGTAGACCAAGCTCCTGCTTGGAAAGCTACATGGCTAAGTTCTTTGCCTTTCTCAAATGGAGAGGTAAACCTGAAGATGGTGAAGTTTCCACAAGGCTCTCATATGTGGCAGAAGGAGAAGAGGAAGAGAGATTTCATAGAGTGAAATTCTCTTCAGAAGATCTTGAAGGAGCCTTTGGATTGCCTTCTGAAGGAAGGAATCCAGAATTTTGTGGTGCTGATCATGAAGAGGAGATAGCACAAGAATGGCTCTTGGTTCCTGGTCCCATCTCTTCAACACAAAACAAGAAGACTCTTAAGCCAAAATTTCTCAACCTCTTTGAGGTAGTTGCTAAGAGTCTCTTGAGCAATACTGGAAGCTTGGAGCAGGTCAGCCATCTAAGAATCAGAATTATGGCTGCAATTATTGATGCTAGTGACAAAGGCATCAAGTTTGATTGGAGGACTTTCATCATGTCTGAAATGATGAAAGAAAAGGCCAAGTTTAAAGTGAAAACTCACAATAAGGTTGTGCTAGAAGTGAAACTCAAGTATTGCACCAGGGCAAGCTTGTTGATTGAGAGATTTTCCCATTATTCTCAAATGCAAACCTTTGCAAAGCCCATCCCAGCCCAAAAGATTCTGTTTAGAAAGATCAGCAAGAAAATTGAGCAAAGGAGGATGCTTATGGCCAAACCTACTGAAGAAAAGGTGGAGGAGAAGCCAAAGATGAAAAAGAGAACAAAGGCCAGAGTAGTAAAGACAAGAAAAATGTCTCAAATCCCCTCAGAAGAGAATTCAGGAGCTTCAACTGTGATTGAAGAAGTTGCTGAAAAGGGAGTAAGTGTGCCTTCTGATCATTCAGAAGAGTTGAGGCAGAAGTATACTGAAACTAGACAGAAGTCTAGAGGTGATAAGAGGATCAGGAAAGTTGTCCCTGAGAAGGATGGAGAAGGTAGTGGAAGCAGTAGGGCCAGCAAGAGAAGGGCCAAGCCTACTGATAAGGTGTTGGAGCTTCAGGAGGAAAGGTCTCTCCAACTTGCTCTAAGAGAGAGCAGAGCTGAAAGCAGGACCAAATCCAAGTCAAGGACCAACTCATCTGGTTCTGGAACTCCAGAATCCAAGGTCCCTGAAGGTCAACCAATAGAGGCCAACATCCCTGAAATTCAGAACCCTGAGCCCAACTCCCCTGAGACCCACATCACCCCCATCAATCTTACAAAGAGATATTCTCCAGAAGGGAGTGTGCAAAGAAGTGGGATAGATGTGCTAGCAGATATATCAGTAGATGAGACAAGATTACATTCTCCCCTTGACTCATCTATGCTCAATTATTCAATGCTTTTAGAAGCTGCACTCTTTGAGCCAACCCCCCCTGAGTAAAGCCCCTTCAGATACATTGCTCTCTAAAGCAACTGAAGTACCTTCAACTGCAACCAACCCTTCTTAAGCCAATATCCCTGAACTCAACCTTCCTGAAGCCACTTTAGGAGAACCCAGAGCCAACTTCCCTATAACCCAAAGTCCCCATTCAAGTGGAGATGAGGAGGAGTATACTTATGAGAGTATGCTCAGAGGAGGAGCCAAGGCTACTGTGGACAGTTTGTATCCACAACTTGCTGAATTTCCAAGAATTCAGAAGATGTTTCATGATTTGAGGATGCTTGTGGATGTGAAAGACAAGACCATTATGGAGATATCCCAAGTCATCCAAGATAAGGGGGCAAACTGGTGGCAAGTGGAGGAGAGCAGATTGCTACACTTTGCTGGTGTGATAAAATCAAGATTCCTTACTGATGAGGAAGTTTTTGCAAAGTTGGTAGATGATAAGATCATTGAGGAGAAGGAGAGAAAAGCTAAGGGCATCAAACACCCTGATAGTAGCTCAAATGATGATGATTCCCCTGATGATCCCTCAAACCCTTCAAATCCCAACCCTCCTGAAACCCCTCAAGCCAACCTCCATGAATCCACTCAACCCAAGTCTTCTGTAGCAGACAGACTTTCAAATCCTAATAGAACCTATCATAGGAAAGGCTCTGTATCTTCAGAGGTGTTGACCAAGGGTGGTAACACAACCAAATACACATCTGCCAATGAAGGTTCTTCTGAACCCAAGGCACAGCCTAAAGATGTTGAGGTTCCTATGCTAGAGGCTGGTTTAGTTAAGGCCTATTCAGTGTCAGATGAGTTGGACACTGATCAGCCCTTAATCATTCAGGATGACTCAGTGGCTGTTGAAATAAGCACTGTGATCTCCCCACAACTGCCATCTTTGAACCTTGTTGAAGGTGGAGATGATGCAGGATTAGGTGATGGAGTTGAAAAGGAGAATTTAGTGGAAAAACCAGAGGGAGTAGTAGATGAGAGAGATGTGGTGATCACTAGGATAGTGAGTGTACCACCAAATGAGGGTGATATAAGTGTGGAAGGGCAGGCTATTCTTGAAGTCAAATCTGAACTTCAAGAATCCCTTGATGAGAGGAGGCCTGTTCCTTTAAGTGAGGAAATTAACAAAGAAGGAAGAAAAGAATTAAGTTGAAAATGAGAAGAAGACTGCTGATGTATCAGAGTCTTATGAAAAAGAAATTGAGGGTGATGAGTGTATTTTCACTAACCCTTTTGATTTGTCTGACATTGCAGGTATAAGTCTTGATCAAATCTTTGCAGATGATTTCTTGACAGATGCTCCAATCCATGTTGATTCTGGATCAGCACAAGCCCTTCTTGGCTTGCAATCAACTAAGTTGGATTCCTTGGCTCAACAAGTTCAAACAGCTCATGCAGAAACTTCTGGAGCTTTAGATGAGCATGGAAGAACTTTGGCATCTGTGGAAATGAGGCTGACAGGCTCTGAGGATGTGGTGTTACCCACATTAGAAGCAAGAATTGAAGGAGTGGAATCTGGTCTTCAAACCATTTCCACTGAAGTTCACAAAGCCAAAGTCAGTATGGAGAACATTTCAAAGGAGGTCAAGAAGGATCAAAAACTGCTTAGAGAATAACCACAATGCAAATGTTCAAGCTATCAGATTGACCATTAAGCAAGCTCTTGGCAAGAAGACAGCCTTGCAGAAGAAAAGAGCAGAGGCACAAAGGCTTGCAATGGTGAAAGCAGCTTCAGAATTTTTTTCCCAAGAGGTGATGGCCAACATTGCTGAAGGTGCAGTGGCCAACCTCACTGAGCTCCTTAAGGCCCAACTGGATGCATCTCTTAAAGCAACCATGGAGGAGGTTGTCCAACAAAAGATGAAGCCTGTTCTAGCTTTCCTTAGCTTGAGCAGTGACAGGATGCAAAATATACATGATGAAAATGTATATTTGTTGGAGGAGATGAAGTCTCTAACCCAAGCCCAGTCCTTGATGGCATCAACTATGAGTGAGCTCAAACCTGAATGTTTTGATGCTGCCAAAAAGGGGGAAAGGGAAAGAGCAAGGGCAAAAGGTGCCTTAGTGATTGGAAGTCCAGTCAAAGGTAAGGACAAAGCTCCTGAGGGAAAAGGGAAAGAGCCAGCAGTGCTGAACTTAGAAGAATTGGATGAAGAAGAGCAGTTAGCACTTGCTTTGAAGAACTCAATGGCCTCAGCTCAAGATGAAAGAGTGAGGTTACAGCAAAGGCCAGGTGGTGAAGTGTCTAGTTTGGACAAAGATGCTGAAGGTGTCCAAACAAGAGGAAAGATCAAGAGGGCAAAAGGAAAGAAAAGACAAGCTGAGAAATTTACTGATTTTCCCAACAGCCTTGATCTACCACCTGTATTCAGAATTGATGATGATGAGCCTATCTCAAAGAAGGCCAAAGCTGCTGAAGAAGACAAGAATGCTGAAGTGTCCAAGATTGATGAAAAGGACAAGTCTTCTGAATCTGCCAGAAGTGCTGAAGGTCCCAAGTCCACTGAAGATGTTGAAGAGCTATTTGATTAAGGATTTGGACCAGAACCTAAGAAGAAGACAACTGTCCTAGCCCATGATCCATCAAAGCTGTTTCATGAAGGGTATGGCAAAGACCCTGAAACACAACAGAAGCTGGCCATGATGAGGGCTCAGGAAAAGATGGATCTGATGGATGAAGCACAAAGAGCAAGAGATAAAAGAAGAGCAGACTTTCAGAAACCAAGAAGGAAGAGAGCAACTTACAACAAGATGAAGCCACAGCTATTGATCCCAATGGACACCAAATATCCTCACTTGGATAAATGGGTGCCAATTCAGCTGAATGACTCATGGGAGGAAGCCAAAAGGGAATTTGTCTATGACTACTATGTCATTGACAGATGGAATGGAAAAGATGTCAACTCCACTTTTGCTGAGTTCATGATAGAGTATTACAGAGAGCTCTATCAACAACTACTTGCAGCTGCTGATATTGCAAGATTTGAACTCACAGCTCCCAAGCCAATCATATACATGCCTCCAAAGCTTGAAGGATGGATTGACCAGGCAAGGATCCTGAAGGAATTTACTGAGATCCTCAAGCTGAACAAGATGGTTCTTGGACCCAAGGGAACAAACCAAGAAGCCATGGCCTTGAAAAGAAGAGTGTGGGCACAATATGGGATGGTGCCACCTCCTGAGGATGATCTCTGAAAATGGCTAAGTCTTCTGACCTTTTTGGATAAAAACTTATCTTATCTGAAGATATTTTTAATTGGTCAAATATGCTGAAATTTGGACAAGCCTGCTGATGTGGTGTGCCTTGACATGTTGTTTGCTCTGATATGCATTGGTTGCTCTGATTCAAGCATTTGTCTTGATATCCAGTATTATGTTCTGAAACTTGAAGTAGTTTTGTGCTTGCTCTGATACTAGAAGATGCTCTGAAATTTGAAGACCTAAGTACTTTTAAGTGTTTAGTTGACATGATCTGATACTCTAGATCCTATGTTTAATGTATGCTCTGAAACGTTTGTAATGATGTCTTGATTTCATGCTCTGATAAGTTATCTTCAACTATCAACATGCTTGTAATAATTTTTATATGAATGATAGTTGAACTACCTTTGAATCAAGATACATTACTGCAGAAATCTCTCTATGCCTATCATTGAAACCTAATTGCAACTTGAACAGTGAATACACTAACACATTGCTTTTCAGGATAATTGACCTTAGTCATGTCTTCTGAAGATAAATGTAATAGGTGTAACTAAGTCACTTTTGCATAAGTTGTATAGGTTTTGGAATCATCAAAAAGGGGGAAATTGTTGGGAATAAAATGAGATATGTTTTGATTCAATACCAAAACCCCCTGAGACATGCCTAAGTAAAAAATGATTATGTTCTAAGAATGTTAGAACATATAGAATAAGGCTAGATGAGGAGCTAATATTGTAGGTCCCCAAAGTTGAGTTAATAACGAGCAAGCTAGTGAAAATGTCTAGAGGGGGGTGAATAGACTTTTCAAAAATCTATCGAAATATCAGAATACAATATGCGGAAATACGAAATTAACAATGAGCCCAATTCAAGTTTATACTCAACTTCAAAATTCGAGAACTCTGTTCTATACTCAACTTGTTAAGCTTAGTAGCAGTTTAAACAGTTAAGCAATTAAACAATTAAAACAGTAAAGTAAACAACACACAAAGATTTATAGTGGTTCGACAACTTGTCTACGTCCACTCTCACAAACGCAGTTGTGATGTTTCCACTAAACTCTTCCAATCGAGTACAAGTGTATATTCCTGTCTTTTAAGTCTCAAGAAGAAGACTTAGATCTTCAAAGACTATACCTCCAGATATGTCTATGATCTAACTAGAAATTTTACAAGTATCTAGCACCTTGAAAAATAACAACAAAAACTAAACACTTATTCAGTAGTAGCCTTTTGAATTCTTCACTTGTCTTCTGGCTTCTTTCTGAATCTTCAATCTCTGAGAGTAATCTTCAGTATGTAGCTTTAATACGCTTCAGTATATCAAGTTTCAGTATGTGTAGTTGCAGTAACAGTAGTCTCCAAATGATCATCATCATGAAGTATTTTATAAACATCAAGAACTTAGTTAGTTGTAACCAACTTTTCTTGATAACTACCTTCAACTGAATCTTCTTATCCATCCACGCGTTTCTGTTACGAATTAGTTATTCCATAACTAACTTCTTTATCTTCATCTTTATACGCGCTTCGAACTAACTTCACGTTGACCTGTCTTGTGTAGACTTGTATGTACTTGTCTTGTAGTCCATCTGTCTTGAGTAGTAGACTTCAGTTCTTCTTGACTGGTCTTCCTTGTTCAATCAGTAGACTATACTAAACCTATCAAGACTATTACATTACTTTAAGCTTTCATAATACAAGCTTAGTCAACTTATAAACTATACAATAAATCTATCTATTACATTCAAAACATTATGAGCTCTATACAACATTTAAATAGCTCAGTAACAAACTTAACAAATACTGTAAACACATATGAAGTACTTATAAACTGTACTTATCTTTTCATGTGAACTTATGTGAACTCTACTGGTCTTGTACAAGATGACTTAACTCAACTAGATTAGATCAGTCAACACTTAGAAAATATTCATACTACTTTTGGCTTATCAAAACTTCATCTTTTATTCATCATTTAGAACTTGTTCTAGGATTCATATCCCAACAATTTCCCCCTTTTTGATGAAGCCAAAACTACTTGAATCTTTTCTCATAAGTAGACTAGTTAAGTAGTTATCTTGTCTTTTATCATCAAATAGTACTTATCTTTCATTCATTCAAAATAGATCAGTAGATATTACACATACTTCGAATAAGTAAAACCTAAGTATCAGAGCAAAAAAAACTTCACAAAAAAAATCAACTAATCTGAAAGAGTACCTCCTTCTGGATTTGGAACTTGAAATGCATCAAGGAGTCTCTTATGAATTAGACTGATATGGTCTTCATCTTCAATCTTCTCTTTCTCGTGTAGTTGTTCTTCAAATTTCTTGATTCTATTGATGTCAACTCTTTTACCTGAACTTGTCATGGGACATTTCCATTCAGGAAATTCAGGAACAAGAATGTTGAAGTTAGCACCAGCAGAAATCCTTAAGATTAGATGCCACAACTTCCTGTGTTGTCCTTCCATGAACCTGTCAAATAAAGAGTACAGTTCATCTTGACTTTCAGCATCACCATACTTCCTGATTATCCAATGATCAAGTTCCCATTGACTCTTCACTTCAATCCATTCAGCTCTATGCTCATTATCTATGAAGTGATCAATGAACTTGTCTTCCATTTTGTCTTCATCAGCTTTCAACTTCTGCAACCTTTCAATATGCTTAACAATCTTCTTTTTGCTTGCATAGTGAATCTCATCATCAGCAATTCTTTGTTTCTTCTCAACTGTTGCAGTAGCAGTAGGCTCTTCAATATTCAGCTTTCTCTTAACTCGTCTGGTCTGAATCTCTGCTTCAGGAGACGCAATACCTTTGCCTTTTGCCAACTTCAGCTCATCTGCTCTTACCTTCTCAAGTTCAGCAGTCTTGACTAGCCTTCTCTTAGGCCTTCTGAGCTCTTGTATTGCTTCAGCAGCCTCCTTAGCTTCTGGTTCAGCAGACTTAGCCTTCTCAATCTTACTTGACTCTTCCCCCTTTTTGGCTTCATCAGTAGCCTTAAGAGTGAAAAGACTAGTAAATCGAGTCATCTCTTCTAGCATAGCTTGCTTCATAGCTTCAGTAGCTTTTTCAATCTGCCTTTGATGAGAACCGTCTTGACTCAACTTGTCCAGTTTGGTTGCCACCAACTCCAGCTTTTGAGTAGATAGGTTCAATTCATTCTTAAAATGAGTTGCAGTCAGACGTAACTTCCTGTTCTCCTCAGTCATAGCACTGATAAACTCTTTCGCTTGTGCTAACTGGTCATAGGCTTCTTTCCTTTGAACATCAGCTACTTCGATTTTGGCTCTATAGACTCGTTCCATCTTCTTGGATTCAGTAGCTAGAACGCGAGCAAAATCAACTGAGCTTTTCTCCGAGTATTCAACTTGATTTTGGAGAAATCCTTCAATTTGATTGAACATTTCTTGCCTGAAGTCGTTATCCAACTGATTGACTTCATTCAAGATCATCTCTTTTGAACTTGTCACAAGGACACTGTTCTGTTCAACAAGAGTTTTCTTAAGTTCAGTCTTGAGAAAATCATCGATAGTTGACTTGATGACAAATTTCAAATCTTCTTTCAACTCATCTATCGAGGCGACTAGGATAGCATGAGACGACTGAACATTAATGACATTATCTTCCTGAACTTTCTCAATAAGTTCATCTTCAGTAAACATAACTGCATCCATGAACTCATCATCTTCTTCACCAAGCATGAGTGAGTCGACTTCATCTTCATTACGTTCAACAATTTCTTCCAATTGTTCTGAAGTCTGAACTGCTATATCAGCAACGTCTGGCTTGACCTCGTCTTCCACCAGATCAGTCTGGGTTCCAACATCAAATGAAAACACATCTTCTATAACACCATCTGGAACACTCAACAATCTTTTGACTAGATCAACCAAGGCCTTGCGTGGGAACAGCTCGGAGTGATCCTTAACTCCACTGTTTTCTTTTTGTTCCATCTCCCAATCCATGAAGTTGGAGATTCCGCCCATGCCTTGAATGACTTCAAAAAGATCATCCGTAGAAGATTTCTTCAGAGCAAACCAAGTGCAAATCCGCACGAGCTTCTCAAACTGTTCTGAAGCAGTGTCGATGTCAAGAGTCGAGAGCTGCTTCTTCAGATTCCTAGACACTCGAGCACGAACTCTCTTCTCTCGCAGACACATCGGATAATACACTAGGGATTCAAATCTAACATCAGACGGGTCCTGAGTAGATGGGGTCTCTAACTCAGCTGTTGCAGTGGCAACTGGCGTCTTATCTGAAGTAGATGGGTTGGAGGGTTCAACATTTTCTGTTGAGGGTAAAGAAGAAGTTTGGACTGTGGTTTCTTGGGGCTTTGATGAGGCTAGGTTTGGTGTGACAACTGTAGGAGTATCAGTTGTATCTTGTATGGGAGTGATTTGGGGTAGACTGGCTCTAAGCGGTAATGCCGCCAGTACTTGTGAGGTTGGGGGTAAAGGACGAGGCCTAGATCGGTGTGATCTAGCCTTGGTTCGAACAGTAGAGAGAGAGAGAGAAGGAATTGACAAAGTTTGTGAAGAGGTACCAACCTGGTGACTCGTCTCTTCTGGTGGAGGTGGAGTTCCAACTCTTACAAGAGTATACATCTCAGGAACTTGAGCACTAGGCTTCTTCACTAGATCAGTCTCCTCCTCTGATTGGGTCTCTTCTGAATCATCACCATTCGACTCAGCTTTCGCAGTGGCCTTCGCTTCTTCATCATCGGACTCATCTTCTGATGAAGTAGATGAGTTGCCATAGGGTAAGACGTCTGAGTCATCTATCTGAACTCGTCTAGGGGCAGCTGGCCTCGCAGCAGCCTGCTTCCTCTGGGCTTCCGACTTTAAGTAGAATTTGAGAGGATGGAAGGGCTTTCCTTTGCTCCAGTCCGACTTGTTGGGTAACAACAAGGGGAGTAGGATACTCAACTTGTTGCCGTACCCAACCGTGTGAGACACCACCCAATTGCATGAATCGGTATCCACTCGAACACTCTTCTCGAAATACATTATCCGATCCGCAATCAGCTTGAACCAATTGCCTTCAGTAATTCCGTCGTAGATCGCTGCCATCACCCTTGTCTTGGTTTGGGTGACTGCATCAAATGAACCAGTGGCACATAGAAACATCTTACTTGCTATGTCCAGAAGGGTGCGATACTTCTCCAATAACTCGGCCTTCTTGACGGCAGGAGCCTTGCCGTCCGATTTGAGCTTCATCTTCCTTCCACAAAAGATGCTCAAATATCTCATCTCTTGTCCAGTGGCATAGTTCTCCACATCAATCGTTCCGATGGGCAGCCTCAAATGCCTGAAAAGCACCTCACGAGTGAGTTCTCCACATCAATCTCCTCGTCTTGTGGCGTTGGCATAGAACATCAACACCTCTTCCTCCAAGACGACTTGAGCAAACGCCTCCAGATAAGGCTTCAATCCACAACGCGAGCACTTATCAAGGATCTCCTGATTTCCAGCAGTGTGATGCCCTTTGAAGAACATCGAGGGTTCCACATGCACCTTGTTCTCCGAAATATACTTTCCAAGGTTGAACCTCGCTTGCATGTTGGTCCTAACATCGAATAGAGAAACGATCGACATTCTTGAGAGTAGAGTAAGAACTTAGAAGAGTTTGATTTGCAAGAAAATCGAGAGCTAGAGTAGGAGAGTTATGAAAACGTAAGTCAAGTGAGTGTGGAAGATGAGTTTTGTGAAAAAAACAAAAAAATTGATCCAACGTCCACGATTGAAAGGTTTAATCCAACGGTCGAGACCTTTGAAATTCGGTTACGGAATCGAGAATATTATGTGATTTGATATTGTAAGTTTTGAAATCCGGCTCTTCTTAATTAGGACAGGGAGTGTACACATCTGACCTAGTGTAGTAGAGTAGGAACTGGGTGTATACACCTCATTAAGAATGGGAGTGTATAAATCCAATTCTAGGGTTTTCAAAATTTAGCATTATCTAATTACTATAATACCCTTAATCCGTTTGAATAGACACTTAACATATTTCAATCAAGAGAAACACTTAGCTTGTCTGTTCGAGTCCATCCAGAACAGACGAGTAGACTTAAGCTTCGCAAGACGAGTTGGCTTAAGCACACAAGACGAGTTCCCCTTCGCCTGTGCTTGTCTATTCTGAACGTCGAACATCTTCATGTACCTATCTTATCATTTGCAATGTGTAGTCGTAGGTACAAGTAGAGTAAGATAAATAAGATGAATATCAATCCAAAGCAATGATCAAGGTTTCGAACAAGATGACCTATTAACAAACATAAGAGTCAACATAAGGATATTTAAGAAATCAAAGATTCCCCCTTAAATGTTTATTCCCTTAGTATTACCCTCAGCTTTACCAGCTTCCTCATCTAGTCTAGCCTTGTATACCTGTCTATTGCGTGAGTAGTCGAGTGCTCTGGTCTAGTGATCTTGTCTCCTCTTATTGATGTACCTGTCTGTTAGTACATAGCTATAGGCAAGTAGGATCTAAATCAATTAGTCCTAGACTAATGCATAACTCACGAAATCGTGCCTCAGCTAATGGTTTTGTAAAAATATCAGTTCTTTGAAAATCAGTATGAATCTTTTCCATGCGAATATCCTTCTTTTCTACATGATCACGTATGAAATGATGCTTCACATCAACATGCTTACATCGTGTGTGTAAAACAGGATTTTGTGTAATGGCAATTGCACTATTACTATCACAGAAAATAGGAACATTTGATTCATGTATGTTGTAATCACGAAGCTGTTGCATAAGCCAGAGTAGTTGACTACAACAGCTACCAGCAGCCATGTACTCGGCTTCGGTAGTAGAGGTAGCAACACTAGTCTGCTTTTTAGAAAACCAAGATATGAGTTTTGTGCCTAGAAATTGACAAGAACCAGAAGTAGATTTCCTATCTATTCTACAGCCTCCAAAGTCTGAGTCTGAATACCCACTTAAGGATAGATCATCATTTGAAGGATACCATATACCACGATTGATGGTCCCTTTCAAATATTTCAAGATCCTTTTGGTGGTTTCCATGTGACTTTCTTTTGGATTGGCTTGGAATCGAGCACAAACACCAACAGAGAATGCAATGTCAGGTCTACTAGCAGTTAGATACAGTAAAGAACCAATTAAGCCACGATAATAGGATTGGTCAGCACATTTACCGTTCTCATCTGGATCCATTCTGTAAGTTGGTTGCATTGGTACACCAGTGGACTTACATGTTTTGATCCCATATTTGTCTAGAAGATTTCTAGTGTACTTCGCTTGATTTATGAAAATACCTTCTGGAGTTTGTTTTACTTGAAGTCCAAGAAAGTAGTTCATTTCACCCATCATAGACATCTCAAATTTACTTTGCATGAGTGTTGAAAAACTTTCACTCAGCTTTTTGTTAGGTGACCCAAAAATGATGTCATCTACGTAAATTTGGACGAGTAAAATGTCCTTCCCTTCTTGTCTTCTGAACAAGGTTCGATCGACCTTGCCCTTAGTAAAACCATTTTCCAATAGAAAGAGAGATAGAGTGTCATACCATGCTCTTGGAGCTTGCTTTAGTCCATATAAGGCCTTCTTTAATCTGTACACCTGGTTGCCTTTGACTTCGAAACCTGGAGGTTGTTCAACATACACTTCTTCCGCAAGAATACCGTTAAGAAATGCACTTTTGACATCCATTTGATATACAGTAAACTTCATGTGAGCAGCATATGCAAGGAACAATCTAATGGCTTCTAGTCTAGCAACAGGAGCATATGTTTCATCATAGTCTATGCCTTCAGCTTGTGAGTAGCCTTGGGCGACTAATCTAGCCTTATTTCTAACGACTAAATCATTCTCATCTTTCTTATTCTTGAAAATCTATCGAGTGCCAACTACATTATGATGTTTCGGCCTATCGACAAGTTCCCAGACGTCGTTTCGAATAAACTGGTTCAACTCGTCTTGCATAGCGATGATCCAATTACTATCAGCCAATGCCTCTTTAACAGTGGTAGGCTCAATAGCAGAGAGGAAACAACACCAGCAAAACATAGTTGGACTCGGCTGTTCTTGCGACTCAAAGAGTTGTCGTCTAGTCTTCACACCAATAGTAGAGTCACCAATGATATTTTCAGTATCATGCGCAGATTTCCATGTTTTCCTATTCTTAACAGGAATACTATCATCATCTATATCATGTACAGCATCATGCATGTCAACATCATTTGTATCATCAACAGATTTACCAGGAGTAGATGAGTCAACTAGAGCAGGCATGTCAACTGGTCTAGAAGACTTACCTTGAGCACTTACCTTCTCCTTGTCATCAGAGTCGAGAGCTTTTAGGAATGGGTTGTAGGCTTGAACGGATTCATATATCTCTGAATCTTTGTCAGATTCGATCGATAGATCAGTTACCTTCTTACTGATCTTGTCGGCAGACGAGTCCTGTTGAGATTCATCGAAAACCACATGTGGTGTTTCTTCCACACAAAGAGTTGAGTAGTTGAATACCCTAAATGCTTTGCTAGTCGAGGAGTATCCTAAAAATATCCCCTCGTCTGCTTTAGCATCGAAAGCATTCAACTTGCTCTTTCCATTGTTGTGAATGAAACACTTACAGCCAAATATATGGAAATATGAAACTCTTGGTTTTCTACGTTTCCAAACCTCATAAGGTGTCTTGCCTAGAGCTTTGTTGATCGCGCTTCTATTCTGTGAATGGCATGCAGTGTTGATAGCTTCAGCCCAAAACTTTTGAGGCGTGTTGAACTCAGCTAACATGGTCCTACAGGCTTCTTTAAGGGTTCGATTCCTTCTTTCTGCTACACCGTTCTGTTGTGGTGTCCTAGCTGCACTAGTGAGATGCTGGATACCACGATTAGCACAAAAATCTTTGATATAGCAATTAATGAACTCAGTTCCCTTGTCACTTCGAATTTTAACAATAGACTGGTTCTTCTCAACTTGTAACTTCTTCAACAGTTCAGGCAGAAGTGTTTGTGTATCACTCTTCTTGTGTAGAAAGACTACCCAAGTAAACTTAGAATAGTCGTCTACAACAACAAGTGTGTACCTTCTACCATTCAAGGTTGGAGGAGTTATTGGACCATGAAGATCCATGTGTAGGAGTTCTAGGACTCTACTAGTTGAGAGAGTAGGAATTGACTTAAATGAACCTTTAACCTGTTTACCCTGTTGACAAATTGTGCATACATGTGACTTGTAGTAAACCTCATTGGGAATACCTTCTACAAGGTAGTCTCTGGCTATCTTATTAAGAACCTTAAAGTTTAGATGACAGAGGCGTTTATGCCAGAGCCAACCAAGTTCTTTAGGATTCTTAGTAAGTAGACAGGTGTCCCTCGGACAACTGTTCCAATTCACTATGTACACACTTCCTTGTCTTACGCCGACTAGTAGGACTGTGTGCGTCCTTTTGTCAATGATTTCGCATTTGCGGCTCTTGAACTGCACTTTGTAACCACGATCACAGAACTGTGAAACAGAGAGTAAATTATATTTCAAACCTTCAACATATGAGACATCTTGGATCTCAACGTCTCCATTCCGGATGTAACCAAATCCTTTAGTGACAGCAGTGGAGCTATCACCAAATATTACTTTTGGTCCTTCTTGCTCATGGTAGCTAGACAAGAGAGCTTTGGTACCAGTCATGTGGTGCGAACAACCACTGTCTATGTACCAGGTTTCTCCTACTGAGCCACCCTTCTTATACAAGTCAAGTCGACCCTGCAATAGATGATATTCAATAACTTAGGTACCCATTTGTTTATTGGGGTCCTTGGGGGTTAGTCATGTTCAGAGGAATCCAGATATACATTGGAGTCTTGAACAAGTTCGATCTTTTAAGCTTTCGCCCATATTTATTGCAAAATAAGACCTTGTTGTCCTTCTCTGGCCTATCAGTCGAGTTCGGGTCTACTCTTTGGAGATAGCCTTTCGACTTAATCTCTACTTGAGCAGGCACTTGTCTATGATAGTTAGAGTAGGGTTTGAAAGCATTAGGTCCATACGGTTTATAGACGCGTTTGGGTCTTTCCTCACTTAAAATATCGTATGATAGAGGTGGAGGATATAGGACAGTTTGTGTACGATATTTTGGAGCTACCTGTCTAGGTCTAGACGAGTAGAGTTGAGACTGCCTTATAAATGGAGGTCTAGACTCTTGTCGTCTAGTTTGTACCTGTCTAGTACTCGTCTCCTCAGGATACCAGTCCTCGTATCTGACCTGGTTGGGTCGTCCACGATTAGTGGTCCTTTGAAGATTAGTTCTAGATGGAACAGGCTTGCTGTTACCATTCTTTTTACCTCCCTTGGTAATCGGAATGTTAACTCGAGCTTGTTTAGGTACAGTACCATTAGAAGGAGTTCCAATATCGTATAACATTGGTCCTTTTCCTTTATCATTTGGCAAAAGTCTTGCTTTAATAGTAGTAGGGTTCTTAACGATTCGAGTAGACGAGCTAGATGACTCAGCACCTATACCAGTCTTGTCACCTGGATCTCTATACCTATCTGACAGTTCAAGGTTAATCTTTGAAGAGTTAACCAGGTCAGTAAGTTTGAGATCAAGTGTAACTACCTCGGTCTCTAAGAACTTATTACGTTCTTCAAGTCTGTTGCACTTGTTCTTTAAAACATTGAATTCATTTCTCTCAGTTGCATGTATCTTAAGTAGGTCTTGATATAACCTGTCTGTCAACGCACACTTTTCTTTGAGTTTACTCAACTCTTCAGTCAAGCGTTTATTTAGGACTGTTATATTAGGATCTACTTTTGACTGAGCTTCCTTAAGATCAATGATTTCTTGTTTTAATGCAATGTTTTCATCACTGACTTCAATGAATGCTTGGTTAGCAAGTAGAAGGTCGTCTTCGACTGCACTAGACGAGTGATGAAGACTACTTCCTACTTCACTACTAGCAGTGTCACTTTCATCAGTTTCTGAATCTTCACAAGATTGAAAAGATGTAGCAGATGATACCTCTTGGTCGATTTTAGCCATGCAGCATAGGCCATCATCTGCTATGAATGCTTCGTCGTGATCTTGATCAGTTGAGTGACTAGATACGGATGATGGCAACTCGTCTGAATCCGAATCAGAGTCATCATTGGCCATCATAGCCTTTTTGCCACGATTATATCTTCTTTCTCTTCGTGCCTTGCGTTCTTCACGATCATCAGTGCTCAGGTCTGGACATTCATATATGTAGTGACCTGGCTTTTCACAATTATAGCACAAGAGATCATTAGTAGCCTTTTTAATAGGAGACTTGTCCCTACGCTTATCACGTCTATCGGAACGTTGAATCTTCCTATCGTCAGACTCTCTATCTCGTCTATTACCTTTCGAGACTTCGTCTCTCCTTTCGGACGAGTTTCGGTCTCGTCTGGTCTTAGACGAGTTCTTAGAAGTAGATGCTCTATGATCCCTATAGAACTTCTTGTATCTTTCGAAGCGTTTGTTGAGCCTATCAAACTTTCTAACCATGAGACTCATCTGATCCTTCAGACTAAGATCAGTATCTAACTCATCTTTCACAGAGGCAGACTTAGTTCTAGACTTGGACCTGTCTACCTTAGAAGACTTAGAAGAGCTAGACTTAAAGGCAACGTTCTTAGATACAGCATGTTCTCTATCACTACTGGCTAGTGGTTCATCTTCGTCTAAATCAAACTCATGGGCTTTAAGAGTTTGAAACAAGGTTTCAGCAGTCCACGTATCAATATCTTGAGTGTTCTTAACAAGCATCTTTACCATTTTCCAACGACTATCAAGACTCTTCAAAATCCTAAGATTGATCTCACGAGCAGTATAAGATTTACCAAGTACTTCCAAATCATTCATGATCTTAGTAAAACGAGTATCCAGCTGGTCGATAGTTTCGCCAGCTTTCATCTGAAATGATTCAAATCTTTGGACAGCTGTGGAGAGTTTGCTCTCTTTGATTAGGGAGGTCCCTTCACAAAGGATAGCTAGTCTGTCCCACATCTCTTTGACAGTCTTACATTTTAACACTTTTCCTAGATACTCGTTAGGAAGGGTGTGTAAAATGTAATTCTTTGCCAAACTATCCAAATTATTTTGACGCATTTCTTCTGAGGTTAGATCTGACCTGGGTTTCTTGACGAGAGTGCCAATTGGTTTGCTTGGGTCAAGAACAGCAATATTAGGAACCATAGTAACAATAGGTCCTTCTGTGATAACAGAGATCATTAGGTCGTGCGTGGAGCTGAAAATGGCTTCCATTCGCAGCTTCCAGTAGTCATAGTCCTGAACCTGGAACTTGGGTAACTTGTTAGCGCTGATCTCAAGAGACATGATTTCAAGAAATAAGTGCTAAGTGGAGTTATGATCAAGAAAAACAGATAAGTCAAGAACAGGGAGCACGAAACAGATATAACAGGAGTTTTTGATCAAGAACACGTAAGCAACTACAATCAAGGAACAAGACTTCACCCTAAGTCTTAAGTCGGTTATCAAGAAACAGCAGTTCGAAAACTACCGCTCTGATACCACTTGTAGGTCCCCAAAGTTGAGTTAATAACGAGTAAGCTAGTGAAAATGTCTAGAGGGAGGTGAATAGACTTTTCAAAAATCTATCGAAATATCAGAATACAATATGCGGAAATACGAAATTAACAATGAGCCCAATTCAAGTTTATACTCAACTTCAAAATTCGAGAACTCTGTTCTATACTCAACTTGTTAAGCTTAGTAGCAGTTTAAACAGTTAAGCAATTAAACAATTAAAACAGTAAAGTAAACAACACACAAAGATTTATAGTGGTTCGACAACTTGTCTACGTCCACTCTCACAAACCCAGTTGTGATGTTTCCACTAAACTCTTCCAATCGAGTACAAGTGTATATTCCTGTCTTTTAAGTCTCAAGAAGAAGACTTAGATCTTCAAAGACTATACCTCCAGATATGTCTATGATCTAACTAGAAATTTTACAAGTATCTAGCACCTTGAAAAATAACAACAAAAACTAAACACTTATTCAGTAGTAGCCTTTTGAATTCTTCACTTGTCTTCTGGCTTCTTTCTGAATCTTCAATCTCTGAGAGTAATCTTCAGTATGTAGCTTTAATACGCTTCAGTATATCAAGTTTCAGTATGTGTAGTTGCAGTAACAGTAGTCTCCAAATGATCATCATCATGAAGTATTTTATAAACATCAAGAACTTAGTTAGTTGTAACCAACTTTTCTTGATAACTACCTTCAACTGAATCTTCTTATCCATCCACGCGTTTCTGTTACGAATTAGTTATTCCATAACTAACTTCTTTATCTTCATCTTTATACGCGCTTCGAACTAACTTCACGTTGACCTGTCTTGTGTAGACTTGTATGTACTTGTCTTGTAGTCCATCTGTCTTGAGTAGTAGACTTCAGTTCTTCTTGACTGGTCTTCCTTGTTCAATCAGTAGACTATACTAAACCTATCAAGACTATTACATTACTTTAAGCTTTCATAATACAAGCTTAGTCAACTTATAAACTATACAATAAATCTATCTATTACATTCAAAACATTATGAGCTCTATACAACATTTAAATAGCTTAGTAACAAACTTAACAAATACTGTAAACACATATGAAGTACTTATAAACTGTACTTATCTTTTCATGTGAACTTATGTGAACTCTACTGGTCTTGTACAAGATGACTTAACTCAACTAGATTAGATCAGTCAACACTTAGAAAATATTCATAGTACTTTTGGCTTATCAAAACTTCATATTTTATTCATCATTTAGAACTTGTTCTAGGATTCATATCCCAACAAATATGTTAGGCAGCTCTTAGTTAGTTAGATGCACAATTTGAGGGGGAACACATGCTTTGAAGTTCATCTAGAACAAGTCCCCTCAAGGCTCAAATTCTGGAACCATGACCAAGTCCACTGAAGGACAAGTATGCTGATCAGATGAGTTGTCTCGCCAAAGTTAATCAAGATCAAATGTACTGAAATCTTGAAGTCAACCATGCTGAAGAGACAACTACACCCTAAAGATCATTAATGAATCATGCTAAGATCACTTTGAAGTGAGGCAAAGGGTATGAGCCAAGTCATCTGAAGAAGAGCTAGCCAACCTTGCTGATAAGCAAGACTGCTGATAGTGATAAGGAGAGTTGTCCAAATTGATAAGGAATGTTGTCCTATCATTGGAACATCCTTCAGAAGCCATGTCCATGTCCTAACAAGAGAATCTGAAAGTCAGATATTGGGAAGAGTGCTGCAGAATGAAGACAAAGCTCATACAACCGTTTATTTCCCAAATGAGGACATGTCACTATCAAGATTCTGTCTTCTAAGTTGAAGAACTAAAAGAAGACATTTATGGACTTTTGAGGCTGCCTCTCCAACGGGCAAATCCTTCAATTGTCTATAAATACAGAAGTGTGAAGACCATTTGAAAGCACCTCAACACGATCCAACTACATCAACTATTCTAAAGCTCAAAGCTCATAGAACTTTCAAAGCTTTCAAAGACTATCTTAGTCTTCAAACACTTCATCTAAGCTGAACTACATTGTATATCCATACACAAGCTTAGAGAGATATCCTATCCTTATACACTGATCTTCATTGTAAAGGATATCTCATTAGTTGGAACCTTACTTCAACCCTTATATCTTTCAAGAGTGAAAGTGAGAAGGTTGTAGTAGTAGAAGTGGTAGGAGCTGACTGTTGAGAGAAGAACAGTTCAGTTCTGAGTTGAGAAGAGGGTACTAGGACTCTAGACATCCTAGGGATCAATTCACCAAGGAGTGGTGTTATTGATCAAGTGCACCTTGGCACTATAAAACAAGTTAATTCCAAGAGTGAAGGAATTATCCTGTTAAATCAGGGAAAGTGGATGTAGGAGCTTGAGTCTCTGAACCACTATAAACTCTTGTGTTGATTTACTTTCAAAGCACTTACATACATTCAACACTGCACACAAAACTGATCTTTCAAAGGATAAATATTCAAAGACTGTGCAAAACCTATTTGGACAAGTTCCCTGAAAACTGTACTGTATTGAATTGACAAAGTGATTTCAGAAACTAAAGGAGTCTAAACTAAAAGGGCCAACCACTATTCCGCACATATAACTCCCTTAGATAGTTATTCAACTAAGTACTCAATAGTACTTAGTAGTTTAATTATCTTAGAAGAGTTAATCATCTTCAGCAGAGTTGTCCAGGACAACCTTGCTGAGCTCTGGTTTGATCAAAAGTAAAAAAGAATTGCATACAAGTGTATTCCCCCCCCCCCCATACACTTGTTATATACTCCTTTCAGGACCAACAATATATAATCTAACAAACATGAGTTTTTATCCTACTTCAACCAGTTGAGTAACATCAAGATATGGAAGATGGTCCTCCACGAATAATTTACCTCTTAAATTCAACGAAGTCCAAAAAAAACATAAGTGTATTATTGAAAAGTACGAAGTTTATCAAAATCTGAAAGGAAAAATCAGGCTGGAATAAAATTATACATCGATTTCGTTCTAAGCCTCTTGGGCTCGTTAAGTTATCCCAAAGCCTCTTTAGCAAGTGGATTCGTTATCTACCTATTATCTCACATGAATCGCGCCCAACTTTTTATATTTTGTTGACCAAACAAAAATGTAATTGTATAGGCTAGTTTATAATTAAATTCCCATGCCAACACTACTATTTATCACGTGTTTTGATAATTCTTTTTCTAATTAATTGAAATTTGCGTCCATACATACCATTATTTACAAACTCGCGTGGCCTTGGTGTTATATCTCTACGTGTCAGAGTTGCAGTGGGCTTGTGACACCCAGGGTAAAATTTAGTCACATCGCCATGTCATGGGCCAATTATCGAATAATTGGTTCATATAGCCTACCTCAATTATTTCAGATTGAATGCTTTTGTGAAAAAGAACAAATTATTATTTGTAGTGTAATTTTTATCATCGTTTAAATACAATAAATATGGTAAGAACGAGTTGTGACTTGAAAGCTCCCGATACCAAGAAACCCAGAGTTATATTTGAGTGTTGAAATCTTGATCCATACAAAATGAGTTATATAAAAGTTTTGTAAGTCATAAGTGGTAACATAAATAGACATTACTAATACATTATATGTTTGCCTGTAAGTTTCCAACTATTTGGGCTCATGGATTAAGAAAGTGATTAAATAATAGATATAGTACAAGTGATCATGTGATATAGAGATAGAAAAAATAGTAAGATATAAGTGAAGTGTAAGAATAAGAATAAGAAAAATTAAAAGATATTTGTAAAAAAAGCGTACGAGAAGCTTAATTATAGACGGACGGTAGGAGTATTATTTTTAACCATTTCAAATTTATCGGTAATATTATATTGGCGTAATCAATTTCAAAAACAATAACATAATAAAAGCATAAGAAATATTTAGAATGTTGGGTTTGAAATCTTATTACTACATATATAATACATAGAATAATAAATTATGAAAAAATATAGTCAATAATAGATAAGAAATTCTTCCAAAATAAATTTCATGTGAATAAATCATGTAAAACAGAGAACACTCGAGTAAGTTGTTCATGGTCAAATAGTAAAAGAAATTAACATTGGTCTAACAAATTCTAGAATTTAGCTCAATTTGCACGACTTAAATATAAAATTTACATCAATATATGAATTTTATTGTGTTACTATTGTTTTATATATTTAATCGAATCTCATTTAAAATTTTGCATTTTCAAACAATTTAATGGCTTTTAGGGAATGAGTGTTTTTTGTACATTTGTACTATAAATCTTGAGGGTAGATACTTATCACATATAAGCATCACCATGAATTGCTAAAGCAATATTGTCATCAAATTTCCAACTTATATGCATTTCAATTTTTTGGTATCACATATTATGTCAACTGTATTAGATGAAAATGAAAATAGTACCATTTTTTTCAAAAGACAGTGAGAATGAATATGAACCAAAACAAAAATTGAAACACCCACCTTGCCTCTAATTTATTGTTCTTATAACCTACAAATTACTACACTTAATAACCCTAAGAAAGAGTAACAGAAAGTAATAAAAATAAGTATTAATCAATAAGTGTAATAACCAATACCACTATATAACTAAGCCATTTGAGGTAACACTCAACTACAACCGAAATAATTTCAACTAACATTAGAATATTACCGCTAGAAGGAGTAAAAATGGCTTATTCTTTGCAAAGAATGCTTCTAATTGTTCTCATTCTCTCAACTGCAATTCCCATTTCAATTGGTCATAGAGATATTTCAGAATATGAAAGTGACTGGGAAGATTATTTAGATCCTGAAAATGGCGACGGAGATGATTCAGACTCAAGAAATGACGAAGGAAATGATTCAGAAATCACGCATTACCTGAGAGATCTCTGCTCAGATACCAAAAAGTCAAAGCAGTGCTGGAAAATCATTAAACTCGAGATAAACAGGTTCACTGACACGGATAGTCGGAACGTCGCAAGTGTCGTAATTGAACTGGCCATAGAAAAATCTAATGAAATCAATGATAAACTTAACCAACTTCGCAGTGATTCCAAAGATGATTCATTGAAAGACAAGTACAGAGAGTGCTCGAAAAATTACAACGACGCTAACCACAAACTGCAAATCGCGAAGGGGAACTTAGATTCCGATGATTATCGGAGAATTAAACAACGTGTGGAGGATGTTACGAAGGAATTAAAGAGCTGCAAGCATCAATTTGGAAAAAAATCACTCGACCCAGCCCATATTAGAGACAGGAACAAGGAATTTGGGCGGTATGTGGAGATTGTTAAAGCTGCGACAAAGCGTTTTGTGAGGCAATGCGATGATAGAAATGCCCGAAAAACTCAATCTAATTAATACTTTGAAATTAAAATTTAAGTGGAACTGTTTATTTCAAAAGAATATGTTTTTTTAGGAAATTAATATTATATTGAAACATTTTTATTTTCCCGTTAACTGTTTTTTGTTTACTAAACCACAACATACTAATAGAACATAATATTTCATTAATTCAAAGGGAGAAATCTTTATTTTTTTTATCGTTTAAAAAATTTAACAGATAAGAAATATTATTAACACATGAAATTCAATGGGCAATACTAATGTTTAACACGATTTTTCAAATCTATAAATAACACATAAAAAAAATCTAAACCCATAGTCGTCACTATATTAAATTAAAATTGACAAATTATGCGGATGCAAATACTATCTACAAATAAATATGCATATATAATCCAACAAACATGAGTTTTTATCCTACTTCAACCAGTTGAGTAACATCAAGATATGGAAGATGGTCCTCCACGAATAATTTACCTCTTAAATTCAACGAAGTCCAAAAAAAACATAAGTGTATTATTGAAAAGTACGAATGTAGGTCCCGAAAGTTGAGTTAATATCTAGGGAAGCTAAAGAAAATGTCTAGAGGGGGGTGAATAGACTTTTCTAAAATCTTTCGATATATCAGAATACAATGTGCGGAATACGAAATTAACAATGAGCCCAATACAAGTTTATACTCAACTTATCAAATTCAAGAACTCTGTTCTATACTCAACTTGTCTTGTTCAGTTATGTATGTAAACAATTAAGCAATTAAACAAAACAGTAAAGTAAACAACACAATCAATTTATAGTGGTTCGACAACTTGTCTACATCCACTCTCACAACCCAGTTGTGATGTTTCCACTAAACTCTTCCAATCGAGTACAAAGTGTGAGTTCTTGTTCTTTAGAGTCTCAAGAAAAAGACTTAGATCTTCTAAGACTATACCACCAGATATGTCTACGATCTTACTAGAAATTTAACAAGTATCTAGCAACTTGATAAAAAAAACAACAAAACTAAAAACTTATTCAGTTGCAGTCTTCTGGATTCTTCACTTGTCTTCTGACTTGCTTTCTGAACTTCAGTAAACTCTGTGAGTAATCTTCAGTATATCTTCAGTATGTATCAGTATCAGTAGTCTTAGTAGTCTTGAATCGATAACCACCATGAAGTATTTATAGACTTCAATCATCAAGAACTTAGTTAGTTGTAACCAACTCTTCTTGAAAACTAACTTTTAAACTGAATCTTCTTATCCATCCACGCGTTTCTTGTTAAGTAGTTATTCCATAACTAACTTCTTCATCCTTATCTTTATACGCGTTTCACTTAGACTTTACTTCAAGTTTACTTGTCTTGTGTAGTCTGGTAGATGCACCTGTCTTGTAGTCCAATTGTCTTGGGTAGTAGACTTCAACTCTTCTTCTCCAGTCTTCATGTGCAATCTTCAATAGTAAACTATCCTATCCTAACAAGACTATTACATTACTTTAAGCTTATAGCTTAGTCAACTTAAAACTATACAATTGATCTATCTATTACAAATAAAAATCATGAGCTCTATACAATGATTATTCATAGCTCAATAACAATCTAACATATACAAATAGCAAATATGAAGTACTTATAAATCATACTTATCTTTTAATATGAAAACAAACTTATCTTTCCATGTGAACTCTACTGATCTATTCAAGATGACTTCAACTCAACTAGACTAGATTAGCCAACACTTAGAAAATATTCAAACTACTTTTGGCTTATCAAAACTTCATCTTTCATCATCATGTAGGACTTGTTCTAGGATTCATATCCCAACAATTTCCCCCTTTTTGATGAAGCCAAAACTACTTGAATCTTTTCTCATTAGTAGACTAGTTAAGTAGTTATCTTGTCTTAACACCAAATAGTACTTTATCTTTTCATTCATTAAAGATAAGAACAGTAGATATTACACATACTTCAAAAATCAAAATTTAACTAAGTATCAGAGCATATAAACAACTAATCTGAAAGAGTACCTCCTTCTAGATTTGGAACACAGAATGCATCTAGGAGCCTCTTGTGAATAACTCTGATATGATCTTCATCTTCGATCTTCTCTTTCTCTAGTAATTCTTCTTCAAACTTCTTGATCTGATTGATGTCAACTCTCTTACCAGAGCTGGTCATAGGACATTTCCACTTAGAAAATACAGGAACTAAAATATTGAAATTCGCTCCAGCAGATATCCTAAAAATTAGATTCCATAGCAGCTTGTTCTGACCTTCCATGTATTTGTCAAACATGGCATACAACTCATCTGGTCCTTCAAAATCACCATATTTGCGAATAATCCAGTGATCAAGTTCCCATTGCCTCTTCACTTTCATCCATTCAGCTCGATGCTCTTTGTCAATGAAGTAGTCAATCAACTGATCTTCCATCTGTTCTTCATCAGCCTTCAGCTTCTGCAATCTCTCAATATGCTTTCCAATCTTCTTTTTACTTGCATAATGAGCTTCATCATTAGGATCAGCAACCCTTTGCTTCTTCTCAACTATTGCAGTAGGCTCTTCATCATCAATGGCTAACTTTCTTTTGACTTGTCTGGTCTGAACCTCAGCTTCTGGAGATAATGCAACACCTTTGCCTTTCTTCATCTTTTTCAACTCATCTGCTCTAGCTTGCTCTAGCTCAGCAGTCTTAACTAGCTTGCCTCTCTTAGGCCTTCTGAGCTCTTGCATGGTAGTAGCAGCTTCCTTATCTTCCGGTTCAGCAGACTTGTCTTTTTCAATCTCAGCAACCTTCTCAACTTTACTAGTCTCTTCCCCCTTTTTGGCTTCATCGTTAGCCTTAAGAGTAAACAGACTTGTAAAGCGAGTCATCTCTTCCTTTACAGCTTCCTTCATCACCTCAGCTGCCATCTCAATCTGTTTCTGATGCGTCTTGTCGTGACTCATCTTGTCAAGACGATCAGTAGCCAACTCTAGCTTCCTTGAACTCGAAACTAGTTCATCCTTAAAATATGTAGCTGTTTGACGAAGGAGTGTATTCTACTCTGTTAGCTCAGTGAGAACAACTCGAGAACACACCAACTGATCTTGTGCTTCCCGTCTCTGTTCGTCAGCAATCTCAATCTTCACTCTGTAGAGTCGTTCCATCTTGCTAGACTCTTCAGCTAACGAGCGAGCAAACGAAATAGATCTCTTCTCAGAGAAATCCACTTGTTTCTTCAGAAAACTTTCAACTTCTGCATACATCTCTGCTCGGAAAGTTGAGTCCATCTTGTTGACTTCTCCAACGATCAACTCTCTAGAACTGTCAACAAGTGTTTGGTTCTGCTGGACCAACACATCTTTCACCTTTGAGTGTAAGAACTCATCTACCGCAGAGTGAACGACTACTTTCAAGTCCGACTTCAGTTCCTCAAGATATCCTTCAGGAAAAGCTTGAGTAGTCGACTGAGCTTCAACCACCACTTCTTCTTGAACTTTTTCCATCAGTTCATCTTCAGTGAACATGACAGCTTCAACAAACTCATCATCTTCTTCACCTAGTTCAAAAGAAACTATCTCTTCAGAACTTTCAGCTTCTTCTTCATCAGGAACACCTTCTAACTCCAAGATTGGTTCGGATGTTTGGACTTCCATTTCAGCAACATCTGGCTTTACCTCGTCTTCCACCAGATCAGTTTGAGTTCCAACATCGAACGAGAATTCATCAACCAGGACTTCATCAGGAATGCTCAACAACCTTTTGACAAGATCAACTAAGGCCTTTCGAGGGAATAGTTCGGAGTGGTCTTGAACACCACTGTTCTCTTTTTGTTCCATCTCCCAATCTATAAAATTGGAGATTCCACCCATCCCTTGAATAACCTCAAACAGATCATCTGTTGACGACTTCTTCAAAGCAAACCAAGTGCATATCCGCACGAGTTTCTCAAACTGCTCCGAGGCAGTGTCGATGTCAAGAGTTGAGAGCTGCTTCTTCAGATTCCTCGAAACTCTAGCACGAACTCTCTTCTCTCTGAGACACATGGGGTAATAAACCAAGGATTCAAATCTAACATCAGACGGGTTCTGAGTAGGTGGGGTCCCTAACTCAGCTGTTACAGTGGCAACTGGCGTCTTGTCTGAAGTAGATGGGTTAGAGGGTTCAACATATTCTGTTGAAGGTAAAGAGGGAGTTTGGAGTGTGGTTTCTGGGAGCTTTAATGTGGCTTGGTCTGGTGTGACAACTGTCGAAGTATCAGTTGTATCTTTTATGGGAGTGTTTTGGGGTAGACTGGCTCTAAGCGGTAATGCCGCCAGTACTTGTGAGGTTGAGGGTTGAGGTCTAGGCCTAGATCGATGTGATCTAGCCTTGGTTCGAACTGAAGAGTGAGAGAGAGGAGGAATTGACAAAGCTTGTGTAGAAGATGTACCAACCTGAGAACTCAACTCGTCTGGTTGAGTAGGCGAACCAACTCTCACGAGTTTGTATAATTCTGGAACTTGAGCACTCGGCTCCTTCTCTTGTTCCGACTCCTCTTCCGTCTGAGTCTTCTCTGAGTCAGCTGTACTGGACTCAGCTATCGCAGCCTTCTCCGATTCTTCATCTTCTGAAGAGCTAGATGAGTTAGCATAAGGCAAGACTTGTGACTCATCTACTTGAACTCGCCTTGGGGCAGCTGGCCTTGCAGCGACTTGCTTCTTCAAGGCTTCCTTCTTCAGATAGAACTTGAGAGGATGGAGGGGCTTTCCTTTACTCCAGTCCGACTTGTTTGGCAACAACAAGGGGAGTAGAATACTCAGCTTGTTGCCGTACCCAACAACATTTGACACCACCCAACTACAAGAGTCGGTGTCAGCTCGAACGCTCTTCTCAAAATACATCATCCGATCAGCTATCAGCTTGAACCAATTGCCCTCCGTGATTTCGTCATAAATCGCTGCCATCACCCTTGTCTTAGCTTGAGTGACCGCGTCAAAAGAGCCAGTGGCACATAGAAGCATTTTGCTTGCTATGTCCAATAAAGTGCGATATTTCTCCAGTAGTTCTGACTTCTTGACGGCAGGGGCCTTGCCATGTGGTTTGAGCCTCATCCTCTTACCACAAAAGATGCTCATATATCTCATCTCTTGGCCAGTGGCATAATTTTCCACATCAATCGTTTCGATGGGCAACCTCAAATGTCTAAATAACACCTCACGAGTGATTTCAACATGACTCGTTCCAATAAAGGACTCAATCTCATCTCCTCGTCTTGTGGCGTTAGCATAGAACAGCAACACTTCTTCCTCCAAGACGACTTGAGGAAAAGCCTCCAGATACGGCTTCAATCCACATCGAGAGCACTTGTCGAGAATTTCTTGATTTTCAGCAGTGTGAACCCCTTTGAAGAACATCGAGGGTTCCACATGCACCTTGCCTTCAGTGATATACCTTCCAAGATCAAACATTGCTTGCATGTTAGTTCTAACATCGAAAAGAGAAGCAATCGACATATTCAGTGAATAGAGTAAGAACTGGGGAGGTTTGATTTTGCAAGAAATTGAGAGCTATAGTAGGGGAGTTATGAAATCGTGGGTCAAGTTGTGTGTGTAAGGTGAGTTTTGTTAAAACTGAAATGAGATCCAACGGCCCAGATTGAAGAATTTGATCCAACGGTTGAGACCTTTGGAATTCGGTTACGGAATCGAGAATATTATGTGATTTGATATTGTAAAATTTGAAATCCGGCTCTTCTTAATTAGGACAGGGGAGTGAACTCATCTGACCTAGTGTAGTCGAGTACGAACTGGGTGTATACACCTCATTAAAATGGGAGTGTATAAATCCAATCCTAGGGTTTTCAAATTTTAACATTATCTAATTACTATAATACCCTTAATTCGATGAGATTAATCACTTAGCATATTTCAATCAAGAGAAACACTTAGCTTGTCTGTTCGAGTCCATCCAGAACAGACGAGTAGACTTAAGCTTCACAAGACGAGTTGGCTTAAGCACACAAGACGAGTTCCCCCTTCGCCTGTGCTTGTCTATTCTGAACGTCGAACGACTTCATGTACCTATCTTATCATATGTAGTGTGTAGGTCCTCAAAGTTGAGTTAATAACGAGTAAGCTAGTGAAAATGTCTAGAGGGGGGTGAATAGACTTTTCAAAAATCTATCGAAATATCAGAATACAATATGCGGAATAACGAAATTAACAATGAGCCCAATCTAAGTTTATACTCAACTTCAAAATTCGAGAACTCTATTCTATACTCAACTACTCTAGTACAGTTAAGTATGTAAACAATTAAACAGTTAAGCAATTAAAACAGTAAACAACACAAACAATTTATAGTGGTTCGACAACTTGTCTATGTCCACTCTCACAAACCCAGTTGTGATGTTTCCACTAAACTCTTCCAATCGAGTACAAAGTGTATTTTCCTGTGATTTTAAGTCCCAAGAAGAAGACTTAGATCTTCTAAGACTATACCACCAGATATGTCTATGATCTTACTAGAAATTTAACAAGTATCTAGCAACTTGATAAAAACAACAAAAACTAAAAACTTATTCAGTCGCAGTCTTCTGATTCTTCACTTCACTTCTGACTTGCTTTCTGAACTTCAATGAACTCTGTGAGTAATCTTCAGTATATCTTCAGTATGTATCAGTATGCGTACTTACAGTAACAGTAGTCTTCAAATGATAAACACCATGAAGTATTTATAGACTTCAATTTTCAAGAACTCAGGTAGTTGTAACCAACTCTTCTTGAAAACTAACTTTTAACTGAAACTTCTTATCAATCCACGCGTTTCTTGTTACGAATTAGTTATTCCATAACTAACCTCTTCATCCTTATCTTTACACGCGTTGTTGTAACTAACTTCAAGTTGACTTGTCTTGTGTAGTCTAGTAGATGCACTTGTCTTGTAGTCCACCAGTCTTGAGTAGTAGACTTCAACTCTTCTTCTTCAGTCTTCATGTGCAATCTTCAATAGTAGACTATTCTAGTCCTAACAAGACTATTATATTACATTAAGCTTGTAGCTTAGTCAACTTATAAACTATACAATCAATCTATCTATTACATTCAAAAATCATGAGCTCTATACAATGATTATTCATAGCTCAACAGCAATCTAACATATACACATAGCACATATGAAGTACTTATAAATCGTACTTATCTTTTAATAAGAAAACAATACTTTCTTTTCATGTGAACTCTACTGATCTGTTCAAGATGACTTCAACTTAACTAGACTAGATTAGTCAACACTTAGAAAATATTCCAACTACTTTTGGCTTATCAAAACTTCATCTTTCATCAATATTTAGGACTTGTCTAGGATTCATATCCCAACATAGTGTGTAATCGTAGGTACATGTAGATTAAAATAAATAAGATGAATATCAATCTAAAGCAATGGTCAAGGTTTCGAACAAGATGACTTTTAACACACATAAGAGTCAACATAAGGGTATTTAAGAAATCATAGATTCCCCCTTAAATGTTTATTCCCTTAGTATTACCCTCAGCTTTACCAGCTTCCTCATCGGGTTGTTTGGTCATCTAGTCTAGCCTTGTATACCTGTCTGTTGCGTGAGTAGTCGAGTGCTCTGGTCTAGTGATCTTGTCTCCTTTTCTTGATGTACCAGTTTGGTTAGTACATAGCTATAGGCAAGTAGGGTCTAAATCAATTAACCCGAGACTAATGCATAACTCACGAAAACGTGCCTCAGCTAAGGGTTTTGTAAAAATATCAGCTCTTTGAAAATCAGTATGAATCTTTTCCATGCGAATATCCTTCTTTTCTACATGATCACATATGAAATGATGCTTCACATCAACATGCTTACAACGTGTGTGCAAAACAGGATTTTGTGTAATGGCAACATTTGATTCATGTATGTTGTAATCACGAAGCTGTTGAATGAGCCAGAGTAGTTGACTACAACAGCTACCAGCAGCCATGTACTCGGCTTCGGTAGTAGAAGTAGCAACACTAATCTGCTTTTTAGAAAACCAAGATATGAGTTTTGTGCCTAAAAATTGACAAGAACCAGAAGTAGATTTCCGATCTATTCTACAGCCTCCAAAGTCTGAGTCTGAATAGCCACTTAAGGATAGATCATCATTTGAGGGATACCATATACCACGATTGATGGTCCCCTTCAAATATTTCAAGATCCTTTTGGTGGTTTCCATGTGACTTTCTTTTGGATTGGCTTGGAATCGAGCACAAACACCAACAGAGAATGCAATGTCTGGTCTACTAGCAGTTAAGTACAATAAGGAACCAATTAATCCACGGTAATAATATTGGTCAGCACATTTACCGTTCTCATCTGGATCCATTCTGTAAGTTGGTTGCATTGGTACGCCAGTAGACTTACAAGTTTTGATCCCGTACTTGTCAAGAAGGTTTCTAGTGTACTACGCCTGATTTATGAAAATACCTTCTGGAGTTTGTTTTACTTGAAGACCAAGAAAGTAATTCATTTCACCCATCATAGACATCTCAAATTTACTTTGCATGAGTGTAGAAAAACTTTCACTCAGCTTTGGACGAGTAAAATGTCTTTCCCTTCTTGTCTTCTGAACAAGGTTCGATCGACCTTGCCCTTAGTAAAACCATTTTCCAATAGAAAGAGAGAGAGAGTATCATACCATGCTCTTGGAGCTTGCTTTAGTCCGTATAAGGCCTTCTTTAATCTGTACACCTGGTCGCCTTTGACTTCGAAACCTGGAGGTTGTTCAACATACACTTCTTCCGCAAGAATACCGTTAAGAAATGCACTTTTGACATCCATTTGATATACAGTAAACTTCATATGAGCAGCATATGCAAGGAACAATCTAATGGCTTCTAGTCTAGCAACAGGAGCATATGTTTCATCATAGTCTATGCCTTCAGCTTGTGAATAGCCTTGGGCAACTAGTCTAGCCTTATTCCTGACGACTAAATCATTCTCATCTTTCTTATTCTTGAAAATCCATCGAGTGCCAACTACATTATGATGTTTCGGCCTATCGACAAGTTCCCAGACGTCGTTTCGAACAAACTGGTTCAACTCGTCTTGCATAGCGATGATCCAATTACTATCAGCCAATGCCTCTTTAACAGTGGTAGGCTCGATAGATGAGAGGAAACAACACCAGCAAAACATAGTTGGGCTAGGCTATTCTTGCGACTCAAATAGTTGTCGTCTAGTCTTCACACCAACAGTAGAGTCACCAATAATATTTTCAGTATCTTGCGCAGATTTCCATGTTTTTCTATTCTTAACAGTAGCACTATCATCATCTATATCATGTACAACATCATGCATATCAACATCATTTGTATCATCAACAGATTTACCAGGAGTATTAGAGTCAACTAGAGCAGGCATGTCAACTGGTCTAGAAGACTTACCTTCTCCTTGTCATCAGATTCGAGAGCTTTCATGAATGGATTGTAGGCTTGAACGGATTCATATACCTCTGAATCTTTGTCAGATTCGATCGTTAGATCAGTAATTTTCTCACTGATCTTGTTGGCAGACGAGTCCTGTCGAGATTCATCGAAAACCACATGGGGTGTTTCTTCCACACAAAGAGTTGAGTAGTTGAATACCCTAAATGCTTTGCTAGTCGAGGAGTATCCTAAGAATATCCCCTCGTCTGCTTTAGCCTCAAAAGCATTCAACTTGCTCTTTCCATTGTTGTGAATGAAACACTTACAACCAAATATATGGAAATATGAAACTCTGGGTTTTCTACCTTTCCAAACCTCATAAGGTGTCTTGCCTAGAGCTTTGTTGATCGCGCTTCTGTTCTGTGAATGGCATGCAGTATATATAGCTTCAGCCCAAAACTTTTGAGGAGTGTTGAACTCAGCTAGCATGGTCCTACATGCTTCTTTGAGAGTTCGATTCCTTCTTTCGGCTACACCGTTTTGTACTAGTAAGATGCTGGATACCACGTTTAGCACAAAAGTCTTTGATATAGTAATTAATGAACTCAGTTCCCTTGTTACTACGAATCTTGACAATGGACTGGTTCTTCTCAACTTGTAACTTCTTCAACAGATCAGGCAGAAGTGTTTGTGTATCACTCTTCTTGTGTAGAAAGACTACCCAAGTAAACTTAGAATAGTCATCTACAACAACAAGTGTGTACCTTCTACCATTCAAGGTTGGAGGAGTTATTGGACCATGAAGATCCATATGTAGGAGTTTTAGGACTCTACTAGTTGAGAGAGTAGGAATTGACTTAAATGAACCTTTAACCTGTTTACCCTATTGACAAGCCGTGCATACATGTGACTTGTAGTAAACTTCATTGGGAATACCTTCTACAAGGTAGTCTCTGGCTATCTTATTAAGAACCTTAAAGTTTAGATGACAAAGTCGTCTATGCCAGAGCCATCCAAGTTCTTTAGGATTCTTAGTAAGTAGACAGGTGTCCCTCGGACAACTGTTCCAGTTCACTATGTATACACTTCCTTGTCTTACGCCGACTAGTAGGACTGTGTGTGTCCTTTTGTCAATGATTTCGCATTTGCGGCTCTTGAACTGCACCTTGTATCCACGATCACAAAAATGAGAAACAGAGAGTAAATTATATTTCAAACCTTCAACATATGAGACATCTTGTATCTCAACGTCTCCATTCCGGATGTAACCAAATCCTTTAGTGACAGCAGTGGAACTATCACCAAATATCACTTTTGGTCCTTCTTGCTCATGGTAACTTGATAAGAGAGCCTTGGTACCAGTCATGTGGTGCGAACAACCACTGTCTATGTACCAGGTTTCTCCTACTGAGCCACCCTTCTTATACAAGTCAAGTCGACCCTGCAATGAAGATATTCAATAATTTAGGTACCCATTTGTTTATTGGGGTCCTTGGGGGTTAGTCGTGTTCAGAGGAATCCAAATATACATTGGAGTCTTGAACAAGTTCGATCTCTTAAGCTTTCGCCCATGTTTGTTGCAAAATAAGACCTTGTTGTCCTTAACTGGCCTATCAGTCGAGTTCGGGTCTACTCTTTGGAGATAGCCTTTCGACTTAATCTCTACTTGAGCAGGCACTGGTCTATGATAGTCAGAGTAGGGCTTGTAAGCATTAGGTCCATACGGTTTATAGACGCGTTTGGGTCTTTCCTCACTAATGATATCATATAATAAAGGTGGAGGATATAGGACAGCTTGTGTACGATATTTTGGAGCTACCTGTCTAGGTCTAGACGAGTAGAGCTGAGACTGCCTTATGAAAGGAGGTCTAGGCTCTTGTCGTCTAGTCTGTACCTGTCTAGTACTCGTCTCCTCAGGATACCAATCCTCGTATCTGACCTGGTTGGGTCGTCCACGATTAGTGATCCTTTGAAGATTAGTTCTAGGTTGAACAGACTTGCAGTTACCATTCTTTTTACCTCCCTTGGTAATCGGAATGTTAACTCGAGCTTGTTTAGGTACAGTACCTTTAGATGGAGTATCAATATCGTATATCATATGTCCTTTTCCTTTATCATTTGGCAAAAGTCTTGCGTTAGTAGTAGTAGGGTTCTTAATGACTCGAGTGGACGAGCTAGATGACTCAGCACCTATACCTGTCTTGTCACCTGGGTCTCTATACCTATCTGACAGTTCAAGGTTAATATTTGAAGAGTTAACCAGGTCAGTAAGTTTGAGATCTAATGTGACAACCTCGGTCTCTAAGAACTTATTATGTTCTTCAAGTCTATTGCACTTGCTGTTTAAAACATTGAATTCATTTCTCTCAGTTGCATGTGTCTTAAGTAGGTCTTGATATAACCTGTCTGTCAATGCACACTTTTCTTTGAGTTGTCTTAACTCTTCAGTCAAGCGTTCATTTAGGACTGTTACATTAAGATCTACCTTAGACTGAGCTTCCTTTAGATCAATAATTTCTTGTTTTAATGCAATGTTTTCATCACTGACTTCTATGAATGCTTGGTTAGCAAGTAGAAGGTCGTCTTCAACAGCACCAGTCGAGTGCTGAGGACTACTTCCTACTTCACTACTAGCAGTATCACTTTCATCAGTTTCTGAATCATCACAAGATTGAAAAGATGTAGCAGATGATACCTCTTGGTCGATTTTAGCCATGCAGCATAGGCCATCATCTACTATGAATGCTTCGTCGTGATCTCGATCAGCCGAGTGACTAGATAAGGACGATGGCAACTCGTCTGAATCCGAATCAGAGTCATCATTGGCCATCATTGCCTTCTTGCCACGGTTGTATCTTCTTTCCCTTAGAGCTTTACGTTCTTCTCGATCATCAGTGCTCAGGTCTGGACATTCATATATGTAATGACCTGGCTTTTCACAATTATAGCACAAGAGATCATTAGTAGCTTTTTTAACAGGAGATTTGTCCCTACGCTTATCACGTCTATCAGAACGTTGAATCTTCCTATCGTCAGACTCTCTATCTCATCTATTGCCTTTCGAGACTTTGTCTCTCCTTTCGGATGAGTTTCGGTCTCGTCTGGTCTCAAACGAGTTCTTAGAAGTAGACGCTCTATGATCCCTATAGAACTTCTTGTATCTTCCGAAACGTTTATTCAGCCTATCAAACTTTCTAACCATGAGGCTCACCTGATCCTTCAGACTAAGATTAGTATCTAACTCGTCTTTTACAGAGGCAGACTTAGACCTATCTACCTTAGAAGACTTAGAAGTGCTAGACTTAAAGGCAACGTTCTTAGATACAGCATGTTCTCTATCACTACTAGCTAGTGGTTCATCTTCGTCTAAATCAAAATCATGAGCCTTCAGAGTTTGAAACATGGTCTCTACACTCCAAGCATCTATGTCTTGGGTATTCTTAACTAGCATCTTTACCATTTTCCATCGAGGATCTAAGCTCTTAAGAATCCTAAGATTGATTTCACGAGGAGTATAATTTTACCAAGAACTTCAAGGTCATTCATGATTTTAGTAAAACGAGTATCCAGTTGGTCGATAGTTTCGCCAGCTTTCATCCGAAATGATTCAAATCATTGGACAGCAGTGGATAATTTGCTCTCTTTGATCAGGGATGTCCCTTCACAAATGATAGCTAATCTGTCCCACATCTCTTTGGCAGTTTTACATTTTAACACTTTTCCTAGATACTCGTTAGGAAGAGTGTGTAAGATGTAATTCTTCGCCAAACTATCCAAATTATTTTGACGCATTTCTTCTGAGGTTAGATCAGACCTTGGTTTCTTGACGAGGGTGCCAATTGGTTTGTCTTTGTCCAGATTTGCAGTATTTGGTACCATTGTCACGATCGGACCCTCGGTCACAACAGAGATCATTAGATCATGCGTGGAGCTGAAAATCGCTTCCAGTCGCAGCTTCCAGTAGTCGTAATCCTGAACCTGGAACTTGGGCAACTTATTAGCGCTTATTTCAAGAGACATGTTTAAGCAAGTAGATTAGTGCTAATCAGTTATTAGATCAAGAAGCAGATATGTTCAAGAACAGGGAACAAGAAACAGATATAACACGAATGTAGATCAAGAACACGTAAGCAAGTACAATCACGGACCAAGACTTCACCCTTAGTCTTAAGTCGGTTATCAAGAAACAGCAGTTCGAAAACCACTGCTCTGATACCACTTGTAGGTCCCGAAAGTTGAGTTAATATCGAGGGAAGCTAAAGAAAATGTCTAGAGGGGGTGAATAGACTTTTCTAAAATCTTTCGATATATCAGAATACAATGTGCGGAATACGAAATTAACAATGAGCCCAATACAAGTTTATACTCAACTTATCAAATTCAAGAACTCTGTTCTATACTCAACTTGTCTTGTTCAGTTATGTATGTAAACAATTAAGCAATTAAACAAAACAGTAAAGTAAACAACACAATCAATTTATAGTGGTTCGACAACTTGTCTACATCCACTCTCACAACCCAGTTGTGATGTTTCCACTAAACTCTTCCAATCGAGTACAAAGTGTGAGTTCTTGTTCTTTAGAGTCTCAAGAAAAAGACTTAGATCTTCTAAGACTATACCACCAGATATGTCTACGATCTTACTAGAAATTTAACAAGTATCTAGCAACTTGATAAAAAAAACAACAAAACTAAAAACTTATTCAGTTGCAGTCTTCTGGATTCTTCACTTGTCTTCTGACTTGCTTTCTGAACTTCAGTAAACTCTGTGAGTAATCTTCAGTATATCTTCAGTATGTATCAGTATCAGTAGTCTCAGTAGTCTTGAATCGATAACCACCATGAAGTATTTATAGACTTCAATCATCAAGAACTTAGTTAGTTGTAACCAACTCTTCTTGGAAACTAACTTTTAAACTGAATCTTCTTATCCATCCACGCGTTTCTTGTTAAGTAGTTATTCCATAACTAACTTCTTCATCCTTATCTTTATACGCGTTTCACTTAGACTTTACTTCAAGTTTACTTGTCTTGTGTAGTCTGGTAGATGCACTTGTCTTGTAGTCCACCTGTCTTGGGTAGTAGACTTCAACTCTTCTTCTCCAGTCTTCATGTGCAATCTTCAAGAGTAAACTATCCTATCCTAACAAGACTATTACATTACTTTAAGCTTATAGCTTAGTCAACTTAAAACTATACAATTGATCTATCTATTACAAACAAAAATCATGAGCTCTATACAATGATTATTCATAGCTCAATAACAATCTAACATATACAAATAGCAAATATGAAGTACTTATAAATCATACTTATCTTTTAATATGAAAACAAACTTATCTTTCCATGTGAACTCTACTGATCTGTTCAAGATGACTTCAACTCAACTAGACTAGATTAGTCAACACTTAGAAAATATTCAAACTACTTTTGGCTTATCAAAACTTCATCTTTCATCATCATGTAGGACTTGTTCTAGGATTCATATCCCAACAACGAAGTTTATCAAAATCTGAAAGGAAAAATCAGGCTGGAATAAAATTATACATCGATTTCGTTCTAAGCCTCTTGGGCTCATTAAGTTATCCCAAAGCCTCTTTAGCAAGTGGATTCGTTATCTACCTATTATCTCACATGAATCGCGCCCAACTTTTTATATTTGGTTGACCAAACAAAAATGTAATTGTATAGGCGAGTTTATAATTAAATTCCCATGCCAACACTACTATTTATCACGTGTCTTGATCTTTTTCTGATTAATTGAAATTTGCGTCCATACATACCATTATTTACAAACTCGCGTGGCCTTGGTGTTATATCTCTCCGTGTCAGAGTTGCAGTGGGCTTGTGACACCCAGGGTAAAATTTAGTCACATCGCCATGTCATGGGCCAATTATCGAATAATTGGTTCATATAGCCTACCTCAATTATTTCAGATTGAATGCTTTTGTGAAAAAGAACAAATTAAATTATTATTTGTAGTGTAGATTTTATCATCGTTTAAATACAATAAATATGGTAAGAACGAATTGTGACTTGAAAGCTCCTGATACCAAGAAACCCAGAGTTATATCTGAGTGTTGAAACACCCACCTTGCCTCTAATTTATTGTTCTTATAACCTACAAATTACTACACTTAATAACCCTAAGAAAGAGTAACAGAAAGTAATAAAAATAAGTATTAATCAATAAGTGTAATAACCAATACCACTATATAACTAAGCCATTTGAGGTAACACTCAACTACAACCGAAATAATTTCAACTAACATTAGAATATTACCGCTAGAAGGAGTACAAATAGCTTATTCTTTGCAAAAAATGCTTCTAATTGTTCTCATTCTCTCAACTGCAATTCCCATTTCAATTGGTCATAGAGATATTTCAGAATATGAAAGTGACTGGGAAGATTATTTAGATCCTGAAAATGGCGACGGAGATGATTCAGACTCAAGAAATGACGGAGGAAATGATTCAGAAATCACGCAATACCTGAGAGATCTCTGCTCAGATACCAAAAAGTCAAAGCAGTGCTGGAAAATCATTAAACTCGAGATAAACAGGTTCACTGACACGGATATTTGGAACGTCGCAAGTGTCGTAATTGACCTGGCCATAGAAAAATCTAATAAAATCAATGATAAACTTAACCAACTTCGCAGTGATTCCAAAGACGGTTCATTGAAAGACAAGTACAGAGAGTGCTCGAAAAATTACAACGACGCTAACCACAAACTGCAAATCGCGAAGGGGAACTTAGATTCCGATGATTATCGGAGAATTAAACAACGTGTGGAGGCTGTTGCGAAGGAATTAAAGAGCTGCAAGCATCAATTTGGAAAAAAATCACTCGACACAGCCCATATTAGAGATAGAAACAAGGAATTTGGGCGGTATATGGAGATTGTTAAAGCTGCGACAAAGCGTTTTGTGAGGCAATGCGATGATAGAAATGCCCGAAAAACTCAATCTAATTAATACTTTGAAATTAAAATTTAAGTGGAACTGTTTATTTCAAAAGAATATTTTTTTTAGGAAATTAATATTATATTGAAACATTTTTATTTTCACGTTAACTGTTTTTTGTTTACTAAACCACAACATACTAATAGAACATAATATTTCTTTAATTCAAAGAGAGAAATCTTTATTTTTTTTATCGTTTAAAAAATTTAACAGATAAGAAATATTATTAACACATAAAATTCAATGGGCAATACTAATGTTTAACACGATTTTTCAAATCTATAATTAACACATACAAAAAATCTAAACCCATGGTCGTCACTATATTAAATTAAAATTGACAAATTATGCGGATGCAAATACTATCTACAAATAAATATGCATATATAATCCAACAAACATGAGTTTTTATCCTACTTCAATCAGTTGAGTAACATCAAGATATGGAAGATGGTCCTCCATGAATAATTTACCTCTTAAATTCAACGAAGTCCAAAAAAAACATAAGTGTATTATTGAAAGGTACGAAGTTTATCAAAATCTGAAAGGCAAAATCAGGCTGCAATAAAATTATACATCGATTTCGTTCTAAGCCTCTTGGGCTCATTAAGTTATCCCAAAGCCTCTTTAGCAAGTGGATTCGTTATCTACCTATTATCTCACATGAATCGCGCCTAACTTTTTATATTTGGTTGACCAAACAAATATGTAATTGTATAGGCTAGTTTATAAGTAAATTCCCATGCCAACACTACTATTTATCATGTGTCTTGATAATTCTTTTTCAGATTGAATACTTTTGTGAAAAAGAACAAATTATTATTTGTAGTGTAATTTTTATCATCGTTTAAATACAATAAATATGGTAAGAACGAATTGTGACTTGAAAGCTCCTGATACCAAGAAACCCAGAGTTATATCTGAGTGTTGAAATCTTGATCCATACAAAATGAGTTATATAAAAGTTTTGTAAGTCATAAGTGGTAACATAAATAGACATTACTAATACATTATATGTTTGCCTGTAAGTTTCCAACTATTTGGGCTCATGGATTAAGAAAGTGATTAAATAATAGATATAATACAAGTGATCATGTGATATAGAGATAGAAAAAATAGTAAGATATAAGTGAAGTGTAAGAATAAGAATAAGAAAAATTAAAAGATATTTGTAAAAAAGCGTATGAGAAGCTTAATTATAGACGGACGGTAGGAGTATTATTTTTAACCATTTCAAATTTATCGGTAATATTATATTGGCGTAATCAATTTCAAAAACAATAACATAATAAAAGCATAAGAAATATTTAGAATGTTGGGTTTGAAATCTTATTACTACATATATAATACATAGAATAATAAATTATGAAAAAATATAGTCAATAATAGATAAGAATTTCTTCCAAAATAAATTTCATGTGAATAAATCATGTAAAACAGAGAACACTCGAGTAAGTTGTTCATGGTCAAATAGTAAAAGAAATTAACATTGGTCTAACAAATTCGAGAATTTAGCTCTATTTGCACGACTTAAATATAAAATTTAAATCAATATATGAATTTTATTGTGTTACTATTGTTTTATATATTTAATCGAATCTCATTTAAAATTTTGCATTTTCAAACAATTTAATGGCTTTTAGGATTACAAGTTAAATACCCCATCCCTTTTTTCCCCTCCCCATGACTCGAACCCAGGACCTGTGGCCTAGGTAGTGGTGCTCTAACCACTTGAGCTATCCCACTTTGTCAATTTAATGGCTTTTAGGGAATGAGTGTTTTTTGTACATTTGTACTATAAATCTTGAGGGTAGATACTTATCACATATAAGCATCACCATGAATTGCTAAAGCAATATTGTAATCAAATTTCAAACTTATATGCATTTCAATTTTTTGGTATCACATATTATGTCAACTGCATTAGATGAAAATGAAAATAGTACCATTTTTTTCAAAAGACAGTGAGAATGAATATGAACCAAAACAAAAATTGAAACACCCACCTTGCCTCTAATTTATTGTTCTTATAACCTACAAATTACTACACTTAATACCCTAAGAAAGAGTAACAGAAAGTAATAAAAATAAGTATTAACCAATAAGTGTAATAACCAATACCACTATATAAATAAGCCATTTGAGGTAACACTCAACTACAACCGAAATAATTTCAACTAACATTAGAATATTACCGCTAGAAGGAGTAAAAATGGCTTATTCTTTGCAAAGAATGCTTCTAATTGTTCTCATTCTCTCAACTGCAATTCCCATTTTAATTGGTCATAGAGATATTTCAGAATATGAAAGTGACTGGGAAGATTATTTAGATCCTGAAAATGGCGACGGAGATGATTCAGACTCAAGAAATGACGGAGGAAATGATTCATAAATCACGCATTACCTGAGAGATCTCTGCTCAGATACCAAAAAGTCAAAGCAGTGCTGGAAAATCATTAAACTCGAGATAAACAGGTTCACTGACACGGATAGTCGGAACGTCGCAAGTGTCGTAATTGACCTGGCCATAGAAAAATCTAATGAAATCAATGATAAACTTAACCAACTTCGCAGTGATTCCAAAGACGATTCATTGAAAGACAAGTACAGAGAGTGCTCGAAAAATTACAACGACGCTAACCACAAACTGCAACTCGCGAAGGGGAACTTAGATTCCGATGATTATCGGAGAATTAAACAACGTGTGGAGGATGTTGCGAAGGAATTAAAGAGCTGCAAGCATCAATTTGGAAAAAAATCACTCGACCCAGCCCATATTAGAGACAGGAACAAGGAATTTGGGCGGTATGTGGAGATTGTTAAAGCTGCGATAAAGCGTTTTGTGAGGCAATGCGATGATAGAAATGCCCGAAAAACTCAATCTAATTAATACTTTGAAATTAAAATTTAAGTGGAACTGTTTATTTCAAAAGAATATGTTTTTTTAGGAAATTAATATTATATTGAAACATTTTTATTTTCCCGTTAACTGTTTTTTGTTTACTAAACCACAACATACTAATAGAACATAATATTTCATTAATTCAAAGGGAGAAATCTTTATTTTTTTATCGTTTAAAAAATTTAACAGATAAGAAATATTATTAACACATAAAATTCAATGGGCAATACTAATGTTTAACACGATTTTTCAAATCTATAAATAACACATAAAAAAAAATCTAAACCCATAGTCGTCACTATATTGAATTAAAATTGACAAATTATGCAGATGCAAATACTATCTACAAATAAATATGCATATATAAATCCAACAAACATGAGTTTTTATCCTACTTCAACCAGTTGAGTAACATCAAGATATGGAAGATGGTCCTCCACGAATAATTTACCTCTTAAATTCAACGAAGTCCAAAAAAAACATAAGTGTATTATTGAAAAGTACGAAGTTTATCATAATTTGAAAGGCAAAATCTAGTTGGAATAAAATTATACATCGATTTTGTTCTAAGCCTCTTGGGCTCATTAAGTTATCCCGAAGCCTCTTTAGCAAGTAGATTCGTTATCTACCTATTATCTCAATGTAAGTGCAATAATAAAGGCAGTAAATAAATGGCACACAATTTATAGTGGTTCAGAGACTCAAGCTCCTACATCCACTTTCCCTGATTGAACAGGATAATTCATTCACAATGGAATTAGCTTGTTTTATAGTGCCAAGGTGCACTGATCAGCAACACTCTCTTAGTGTTTTGATCCCTAGGATAAACTGAGTCCTAGTGCTCAATCTCTCTGAGTTAAGACTGTGTTTCACAATACCAGTCCTTAACTCTCACTTCTACAACAAACACTACTTCACTTAATGAGGTAAGGGTTTGAGGTTTGGTTCCAACTAGTAGAGATATCCTTTACAATAAGAAAAGTGTAAAGGATTAGGATATCTCAATGCTAAGATTTGGATATTACAAAGATTGGCTTAGCTATTTGAAGTGATCAGGAAACTTGGAATTCTAAAGAACAGCTTGGTTTCCTTTGATTTGCTTGACGATAGTTTGATAGCAAGTAGTTGGATTGTTGAATCCTTTGATCACTTCTGTATTTATAGGCAAATTTGAACAACTAACTGTTGGAGGGACAGCAATTCAAACTTGTCTATTTGCAGCACCATTGAAACGGCTATGAAGCTTGGCATCCTTTTATCCACTGTGTAAAAGCTTCTTCAATGGTTACTATAATGAATGTGTTGACTTCTGAAAATGCGGCTGAGATGACTTGTGTCAGATTCCAAATATGCACATTTCCCAAGGTTGATTTGTGGCAAACTCTACACTCAACCAATGGTCAAATGGGACAACTTCCCTGAACATTCCTGCAGCAACTTTAGAATGTTCCAACATTCATTCAATGCTTCTATCTTTAATGCTCTAAGTCTTCAATGCTTGGTTCAGGCTTGATTGGCAATAAATGCTTCATTGAATGTGTCTTCTGTGAGCCTAGCATTCAATGCACTTGATCATTGGCACTTTGATTGATCTGATGCAGTTCTTATCAGTGCAACAGTCTTTGCCTTATCATTCTTTGATCCTTTCAGCCATGTTGTCCACTCAGTGAGCTTTGTCTTGTAGATTCAGCAAGTTTGGCCTAAAGTACTTAATACTTATCAAGCTGCCTAACATTTCAGCTTTGGACAACTATCCTGAACTATAAAACCTCACAACATTTCTGAGATTTTAGACTTAAGCATTTCTACACTTACTCAAGTATCCTGAGACAACTAATCTGATCTCACTTGAGTGTATCTCAACTAATCTGAACATCATCAATCAGGGGTTTTGGTATCTAAATCAAAATCATTTTATTCCCAACAATTTCCCACTTTTTGAAGATGCCAAAACCTATTACAAAGGGAACTTGACTTATACTAGACTTTACCTTCAGGATGAGTGATCTGGTCAACTTTCCTGAAAGAAACTGTTAGCACAATAAATCAAGTAAATATGTCATGTCAGGTTAGTTGAGATAATGAGTTGTTATCTCTTGATAGAAAATCAGTAGTCCTTTCATATAAGTCAAAGAGCATTACAGTGCAGAAAATCAAAGGACTCACTAGACTTGATACAATAGAAACAAAATAACAACAATCATTAAAATCATAAACAGATAGAGAGGGAAGGAATGAACTTATCCTTCAGAGAGATCCATCATCTTGAGGAGAAATGCCATACTGAGCCCAGACCCTCTTCTTCAATTCCCAAATATCCTTGTTGGATCCTTTAGGGCCAGGCTTCATCTTCTCCATCCTCATGATTGAGATGAACTCCTCCAGAATCTTTCCCTCATCAATAAGGTTCCCATTGAACTTTGGAGGCATGTACAGAATAGGACCAGGGGCCTTGAACTCAACTTTAGCCATCTCAGCTGCTGCAAACAGCTTCTGGTACAGGTCCCTATGGTTCTCAAACATGAACTGCACAAAGACTTCATCTACACTCTCTTCAAGCCATTTCCCTATGACATAAAAGTCATACACAAAGCTTCTCTTGGCCTCCTCCCATGCATCATTCAGTGATATTGGCACCCACTTATCATGGTGAGGGTACTGAGTGTCCCATATTTGCAGCATCTGTGGTTTGAGTCTTCTGTAAGAAACCCTCCTTCTTGGAGCTTTGAAGTTTGCCCTCCTCTCATCTCTTGCCTTGTTGGCCTCAACCAACTGATCCATTCTTTCTTTAGCTCTTTGAAAAGCTAGCTTCTCCTGTGTCTCAGGATCCTTTCCAAATCCTTCTTCAAACAGCTTAGAAGGATCATCAGCAAGCTTGGGCACTCTAACTTCAGGCTCTTTGTCCTGCTCTTCTTCTTCATCATCTTCTTCTTGGATTTCAGGCAGTTTGGCTGTTTTCTTAAATCTCTTAGACTGCCTCAGTGGAGTTGACTCTTCAGACTGGAATTCTGATGGAAGGGTCAGGCTGGTTGGAAATTCATTGAAGGCTTGTTCCTTCCTCTTTCTCTCAGATGCCCTGGTCACCTTCCCCCTTACTTCAACAACCTTCTCCTTGGGGTCAAGGCCTGTAGACTCACCACCAGGTCTCTGAAGCCTTCTTGCCTGACTTTCCATTGCTGACATCATAGACTCCTTGACAGCAATCTGGATTTGCTCTTCCTCAGTCAAATTTTCAATGTTCATTGGGCCTTTGCCTTTCCCAATGTCTTCTTCTTCCTTCTCTTCAACTTCAGGGACCTTCTCATTTCCTTTGGATTCACCAATCACCAAGGTACCCTTTGCTCTAGCTCTCTCTCTTTCCCCCTTTTTGGCATTATCAAAACATTGGGGCTTTAACTCACTCATAGAGACAGAGAGATGTGAGTGAGCCTGAGTGAGGGACTTCAACTCCTGCAGCAAATAAACATTCTCATCATGAATGTTTTGCATCTTGTCATCAGCCATGCTCAAGAATGTGTGGACAGGCTTCATTTTCTGAGAAACAATGGCATTCAGTGTGGCTTTCAGTGATTGATAAAGTTTGGCTTGCAGTTGATCAGTGAGGTTGGCCACAACTTTATCAGATACTTTAGCCATCAGTTAAACTGTGAACTTTTCTGCAGCTTCTTTCACCATAGTAGCTTTCAATTCCTCAGCTTTCTTTCTCTAAGCTGCTGTCCTTTGCCTCAATGCATCTTTGATTGTCCTTCTCAAGGCTCTCACATTATGCTTGTACAAATCTTTGAGGCCTTGCTGCTCTTTCTTCACAGATTTTTAAAGCTATCATCCTTTTCAACTACTTCCATTCCTAAACCTGACACCTCTATATCCTCAACAGGATCCACAGAGGGCAGTTGTTGGGAGATCACAGTGCTTGGGCATCCCAAGTCCACTGAGTCATCCTGAATGACTAAAGGCTGGTCAATGTCCAACTGTCCTGACATTGATGAGGCTTTAGCCAAACCAGCTTCTCCCATGGAAGTCTCAACATTGTCAAGTTGTGCCTCTGGTTCAGAAGAACCATCCTTGGCCAATGCATCTTGGACTGAGTCACCATCCCTGGTCAACTCCTCTGAATGATCAGAGTCCTTAACAGAATGATAGGTCAAGTAATGTACCTGAGCAGAATTGAGGCCAGGAGGGTTGGGATTGGTGTTATCATCATCATCATCATCATTGTCATCTAAGGTGCTATCAGGATGCTTGATTCCTTGTGCAATTCTCTCTCTTTCTGCAATCACCTTCTCATGAACAATAGCACAAAACAAGGCCTCAGTGGTCAACACACTGGACTTCTTTACATTTGCAAAATGTAAAAGCCTGTTTTCTTCAACCTGCCACCAGCTAGCTACTTTATCCTGAATAGCCTGGGCTATTTCCACCATATTTCTATCCTTGATCTCAACAAGTGCTCTGAGATCATAGAACTGTTGTTGCAGCCTAGGATAATCCTTCAATCCTGGATACAATTCATCCACATTGGCCTTGGCAATCTGCCTCAGCATCCCCTCATATGTGTACTCTTCTTCACTTCCATCTCCATCAGAAGAGTTGGCTTGGGATTCAGGGGGGTTGGATTGGGATTCAGGTAGGTTGGGCTGGGGCTCAGATAGGTTGGGTTCAGAAGGATTGGGTTCAGATGAACTTATGACAATTTGGGACTCAGGTGCTTTAGAGAGCAATGTTCCTGAGGAGGTTATTGGAATGGCTGGAATGGGTGGATAAACAACTTGATCACCTTCTTGAAGAACAGTTTCAAGAAGTTTGGTGTAGGAAAGGAGTCTGGGATCAAGTGGGGAGAATGGCCTATCTTCAATATTGACTAAATCAGCCAGCACATCAATACCTGACCTCTCAGGGGCACCTTCAGGAGAGTAAACTTTCTTTGCAACAATTGGGGCATCTTCAGGAGTCTTGCACTCCTCTTCTTCATGCCTTGATGGAGATATTCTTTAAGATTGAATATCAGGAGAGTTGGCTTCAGGGCTGTTGGGCTTTGATTTGGACTTGGAGTTAGACCTACTTGCTTGTCTAATCTCCTTGAAGAATTTCTTCTTCTTCTTCTCCTCTTCCATCAACTTCTGCTTCTCAGATGTTTTGATTATTCTTCTTCTTCTTTCTGATCTTGTTGGCTTATCAAGGTCCCTAAACTCTGTTACAGACTCAGATTGCAAGGGGACAACCTCTCTGAATTCTTCACCCTCTTCAGGGGGGTTGACTCCTTCTTCAGCAACTTTTTCAATCTCCTCAGAAGTGGCACCTCCACTTCTAGACTCACTTTCTGGGGAAGATTCACTCAGAATCTTCTTCATCCTCTTCATCTTTGGCTGTGCTTTCACAGGTTGAGCTTTCCTCTTTCTTGGAGAGACTCTGGTGGCTGGTACAACAGCTACTGCTTTCTTGGAGGCTGCATCTTGCTTCCTCTTCTCTTTCTTGGAAGACAGCTTCCTGAACATCACCTTTTGAGCTGGAAAAGGCTTTGTCTTGGCTTGGAGGTGGGTGTAGTGAGCAAATCTTTCTAAGAGCAAGCTAGCTCTTGTGCAGAACTGAAGTCTCCCATCAACCACCACCTTGTGGTGTTTCACCTCCTTGAACTTAAAATGTTCTTGTTCTGAGCACTTACTAGCTTCTTGGGTACAATCATCCATGGATAGTAGAACTCCTGATCCTCTCCTTCTTTGTAAACTTCTGGATTTTGACCTTCAGATGGTAGTCCAAAACTGGCATCTAGATCCTCAGCAGTGAAGATGATGGTGTGTTGGCTTTCTTCATCTTTATCTTCCTCAGCATAAGTCAGCTTGGTGCATACATCACCCTTTTTGCCCTTCCATCTGAGATGGGCAAAGAACTCTGCCATGAAAGGATTCAGGCAGGAATCAGGCTTGGTGCCTAAGAACTTTTCAAGGCCTGCCTCCCTTAGCCATTGGAGGACTGGTTCAACTTCTTTATCTGGGCTGTGAAAAGCTACCAGCTTCTCAAACCACAAGGAGTTTGTGTTACTGAGATAGGCAAAATCAATGTCCAAAGATGGATCATTGAAGTCTACAAGTTCTTCTCTCTTGATTTTGGGAGCCATGGATAATTTGAGAATTGGGTAGGTTTTGGAGAAATTTGCAGGTTGATAGGTTTTCAAAAACTTGAGAATTGGAAAGTATGAGTGCGTAGGGAAGGAGATAAAAACTGAAGAGTTTATATATGAGGCAAAGTTACCGTTGGTTAATAATTTGTAAAGGTGGATAAAGTTAAAAACCAATTGAATATTGTGGGGTAGTGGGTTTGGGGAGGTTTGATGAAGGTTACATGTTAATCAATGGTGTTGATGATGGCACAGTAATTAATGCAATCTTAAAGGAGATTTTGCATTAAATGTTGATTTGCCATTTTGGGGGCAAAAATCTTAATAGCACACGCCATCCTAAAATGGCCTACTCTTAGACCAAGAAATCTTTTAAATGTCTAATCAATGCTAAAAATAGCAATAATTATCCTATTTACCAGGACAAACATCCTGAGATGTGTTTTGACTTCTGTGAAGGTCAAAATGTCTGACCAACATGCCTGAGTGGTTCCCAATGTTGCTGAGTGGGTCCCACTAGGACAGATCCCCTGACCAACATTGCCGAATACCATAGGGACAACTTTGCTGAGTTTCCCTGTTTCGCAGACTGCTTCAGTGAGGTTGGTCAACCTTGCTGAAGTTCAACTTAATGAACTTCCCCCTTCATTGGAGAATCCTTCCTTTATTTCTCCATCTTTCCTGGATCAAGTAAGCCCAATTCAGCTGAAAGTTCCATGAACCTTGCTTCAACTAGTGGCTTAGTTAAGATATCAGCTTTTTGCTTATCAGTGTGAATTTTAACAAGCTTGATATCTTTCTTCTCCACATGATCCCTTATGAAGTGATGCTTGATATCAACATGTTTGCATCTAGTGTGTAGCACTGGATTCTGTGAGATGGCAATTGCACTATTGTTGTCACAGAATATTGGAACTTCATTTGTGATGAATTTGTAATCTCTGAGTTGTTGTCTGAGCCAAAGTATCTGAGCACAGCAACTTCCAGCTGCTACATATTCTGCTTCAGTTGTTGAAGTGGCAACTGTATTTTTCTTCTTGGAGAACCATGAGATAAGCTTGCTGCCAATAATCTGCATCTGAATATCCAGTGAGCTCAATGTTGTCATCAGCTGGATACCATAATCCAAGATTCTCAGATCCCTTGAGATATCTCAGGATTCTCTTGGCAGCATCAAGATGGCTCTTCTTTGGATTTGCTTGAAATCTTGCACAAACTCCAACTGCAAATGTGATATCAGGCCTACTTGCAGTGAGATATAGCAAGGATCCTATGATTCCTCTGTAGTTAGTGGAGTTTGTTGACTCTCCACTTTCATCAGGATCCATTTTCCAGTTAGTATTCATAGGAATTCTGACTGGCTTGCTTGTAGCACATCCAAATTTCTTGATCATGTCCCTTGTATACTTGACCTGATTGATGAATATTCCTTTCTTAGATTGAGTGACTTGAAGTCCTAAGAAGAAATTCATCAATCCCATCATGGACATCTCAAATTTGCTCTGCATGAGTTTGGAGAACTTCTCACACAGCTTCTCATTAGGAGATCCAAATATAATGTCATCCACATAGATTTGGACTAACAAAATATCATCTCCTTCACAGATTCTGAACAAAGTTCTGTCAACAGTGCCTTTGACAAAACCATGATCTAGAAGAAACTGTGATAAGGTGTCATACCAAGCTCTTGGAGCTTGCTTTAAGCCATAGAGCTTTCTTCAATCTGTACACCTTGTCTCCTTCTTCAAAGCCTGGGGGCTGTTCAACATATACTTCTTCTTTGAGCACCCCATTGAGAAATGCACTCTTCACATCCATTTGATACACTTTGAATCTCATGTGAGCTGCATATGCTAAGAAGAGTCTGATTGCCTCAAGTCTGGCCACTGGAGCAAAGGTCTCATCATAATCAATCCCTTCAGATTGACAATATCCCTTGGCCACCAGTCTTGCTTTGTTCCTCACAATGATGTCATTTTCATTTTTCTTATTTTTGAACACCCATTTAGTTCCAATGACATCTTGATGAGTTGGCCTATCCACCAGCTCCCATACTTCATTTCTTGTAACCTGGTTCAGCTCTTCTTGCATGGCTATGATCCAGTTGGTGTCTTGTAGTGCTTCCTCAATATCTTTTGGTTCCTGTTCTGAAAGGAAACAACAAAACAAAGCACTTTCTCCATGAAATCTTCTAGTTTTGATCCCTTCACTTGGATTACCAAGTATCAGGCTAGTTGGGTGGTCATGCAACCAAGTCCTTCTAGACCTGATCCCTTCAGGAGGATTGTCCTCATCTGAGGTTGGATCACTAGACTCATTAAATTCAGGAAAGTTAATTGAAGGATCAAGTTCAGGATCATATTCAGGGGTATTGTCCTCATTGTCAGATAAGTTGACATTTTCATTGGTTCCCCCTTGAACATTGGATCCATTTACTACCTCAGCATTGCCTGCTTCTTCATTGGTAGTTGTTACCTGGTTTTGAACTGGGATGGGGTCAGTCAGTTCAATTTCTCCTTCAGGTTGGTTGACTTCTGGTTGATTGCCATCAGATAGGTTGTCCAGTATTTGATTATCATCAAGTTCAGGCTGGGCAACATCTACAAACACTGTTTCCTTGCTTTGAAGCCTTAGTCTGGTTGTTCTTTGTGTTATCTCATCAATATTCAGGTTTCTATCCATGAACTCATTAATAGATTCATCAAACACAACATGAGGTGTTTCTTCCACAATAAGGGTTTTGCAATTGTAAACTTTGTAGGCTTTGCTGATTTGTGAATATCCAACAAATATCCCTTCATCAGCTTTGCTGTCAAAAGCTTTCAATTGCTCTTTCCCATTATTATGAATGAAACACTTACAACCAAATATGTGAAAATAAGCAACAGTGGGCAATCTACCTTTCCATATTTGATATGGAGTTTTACCTTGTCCTTTGGTGATTAAGGACCTGTTTTGAGTGTGACATGCAGTGCTAATGGCTTCAGCCCAAAACCTTTTAGGCAGTTTGGATTCAGCAATCAATGTTCTTGCTGCCTCTTTCAAGATCCTGTTCCTACTTTCAGCAACCCCATTTTGTTGAGGTGTTCTTGCTGCTGAAGTCTCATGAGTGATGCCATTCTTGCTGCAGTACTCATTGATGTATGAGTTTATGAATTCAGTGCCTTTGTCAGATCTGATCTTGACAATGCTTAGGCTCTTTTCATTACTCAATCTCATCATCAATTCAGGTAGCTTGACTTGGGTCTCCTTTTTGTTCAGCAAGAATACTACCCAAGTGTACCTGGAAAAATCATCAACAACAACTAAAGCATATTTTCTTCCATTTATACTTACTGGGATTATTGGTCCAAATAAATCCATATGCAGTAGTTGAAGAACTCTTTCAGTTGAGATGACAGGCTTCCCTTTGAATGAAGCTTTGATCTGCTTTCCTTCCTGACATGGCTGGCATATATGTTCTTTGGTGAACACTTGATTAGGCAGCCCTTTAACTAGAGAGCTTCTTGCAATCTTGTTGATGGTTTTGAAGTTCAGATGGTTTAGTCTCTTGTGCCACAGCCAGCTTTGCTCACTTGTGCTTTTGGCAACAAGACAAACTGCTTCAGGGGTTTTACTCCAATCTGCAAAATAGACATTTCCCTTTCTCACCCCTGTTAGTAGCACCTGTTGTGTTGAATTATTTTTTATAATACATTCATCCGGTGCAAATTCAACACTATATCCTTTATCACAGATTTGACTTATAGACAGCAAATTGTATTTTAGGCCTAGGACATATGAGACATCAGTAATTTTGACTCTACCAATGTTTAATGTACCATAACCTCTTGTGATTCCTTGAGAGCTGTCTCCAAAGGTTACTGAAGGACCATCTTTTTCAATGAACTCTGAGAGAAGCTCCTTATTCCCAGTCATGTGTCTTGAACATCCACTGTCCAAGTACCATGCTGTTCTCTTGTTGATGCTTCTCCTCTTCTTCTGGCCCTTGCAGTCCTGCAAAGTCAAAATTTAGGTACCCTTTGAGTGTTGGGTCCTAGAGGGTTAGCTGTACCTTTTGGAACCCAAATCTACCTAATTACTCTGATTGACTCAAAGTGACTGACTTGGTTTCCCTTTACATCTACATACACAGTCTTACCCTTAAATGCCTTGGGTGGTTTCTGTGTATAAGTGTTAGTCTTGTAAGGTTCAAGAGAGTTAGTGAATTTCTTTGGGACATTTCTCCTGAAGTTACTAGACTTAGGTGCAGCTTGGTAAGACCTTTGAGGATAGGGGCTTGGATGGCCTTTTCCTTTTGGCATGTAAGGTCCAGGCTTCCTGAAGTTTTTATACCTATCAGAGGGGTTGGACTTTAATCCATTCAGTTGAGGTTGCCTCTTTTGAGTTGGCCTTTTCTGAATAGATTTTGGACAACTCCACTGATGAGGATTCAGATAGGTTGGCCTTCCATTGGTTCTACCCTTCTGACCCTCATTCCTCTTGTAAGCAAAGTTCTTAACCTTTTCCTTAGGTATGGGTTTAGGGACATTGTTTACTTGAGTTAGTATAAAAATTCCTTTACCCTTATCCTTGATCAGTGGTTGATTTACTTCCATTTCATTTTGTTGTGCCACTGATCTTACAAAAGTCATCTTAGAATTGCTTGATGAGGCAATACTAAGACCAGGTGAGGGTTCAAACGGATTATAGCCTAATCCACCCTTTTGAGCAAATGGTCTTTGAAACCCTTGAATTTCTTCTATTGCCTTAGCAGATTTGTTCAAGGCAGACATTTTCATTTTTAAGCTCCCCTCACTTAATTTCAGAGTATCAAATTCACTTGAGAGATTGTCAAATTTAGCTTGAAGGATTCTAAGATCAAAATCCTTTTTCCTCAAGGCCAGTTCTTGTTCATCAATCAACTTTTGTTGTTCAGTGACTTTGAGAGACATTTCATCATGTTCTCTCACAGTCTGTTGATACAACTCAGTTGATTTAATGTCAAACTCTGGTTCAGGAAGGTTGGGAGTTTGAACTTTAGAATTCAGTAGCTCATTTTCTCTCAGTGCCATATTGCATACTTCTTGTAGCCTGGTGAAATCCTCAAGTAACTTTCCAAAGTTGAGTTTCAAGTGGATTTCACTGGACTCATGTGTGTTATTAGAAGAATTAGAAGAATTAGAAGATGAACATACCTCCTCATTTTCAAATGCCATTTGACAGTCATCATCACTGTCACTGTTGGAGAACAGTCCATCATCAGAAGAGTAGACACTCTCTTCACTTGCTGATTCCCCAGCTACCATGGCCTTTCTGTTGTTCAGCCTCTTGTCTCTTTTGTTCTGCCTTTCTTTTCTTTCTTTTGCACTCAGGTCAGGACAATCATATTGAAAGTGACCCTTTTTCTGGCAGTTGTAACACACATCTTTTTGGTCCCTGAGACGAGTTTAAGATCAGCTGACTTGATGTCTGCTGATTGTGTGGAAAATAAACTAACTCTTCAAAGTAACTAGTCCGCTGATTTCACTAGGGGCCTAGGACTAGTTAGTCGACTGATTAATTACTCATCGGAGTTAAGTGCGGAATTGTAGTGTGCCCATAAATATTATACTCGTCTATTTAATAAATACAGTGTGTAAAACAGTTTATGCACAAATATGTATGAAAAGACTTGAAATGTAAAGTGCAGAAATGTAAATAACACATTGATTTATAGTGGTTCGGATATACGTTCCTACGTCCACTCTCACGTCCACACGTGATGTTTAATCCCTTTAATTTACCCAAAATTACAAGGGCCTTGACCTTTATAGTCCCAAGGGTAGGACTTTGAGATCTGAGCCGTCCTAACAGCTACGATCTCCACAAGTGATTGTAAGCACTTGCACTTCCCCACAAGTGATTGTAAGCACTTGCACTTGAACTCCACAAGTGATTTATAGAGCACTTGGACTCTTTACAGTGATAAACACTCAACTTAACTTCTAAGGTTTTATGGTAGAAGGTGTGTTTTGTGTATATGAACTAGGTGAGAATTTCCCTTACAATCTGTTTTAGCCTCATGCTAGGATTGGGAAATTCTCTCTAAGCTATGGATATATATGAGTGGTTGCACTGGCTTAGATGGTATGAGTTCACTCACTGGGGATGAGGTGATGCATGTTGAATCTTCTTTAATGATCTTCTTGAGCTCTTCTTATTTCTGGAGTTTATGACCTTTGCTCGACCTTTGCATCTCACACCTCTTCTCTCGTTCCCAATGATGTATGGACTCATTTATATAGTGTTGATGTTTGAATGTTACCGTTGGATGATAGCAATTCAAATCTCCACTAATTCGGGAATTGCCAATCTCTTGATTTGATATGATTGAATATTACCATTGTCATGTAATTTCAATCATATCTTTGACTTTCCTTTCTTGTGCGTATCTTGTCAATCCTTGACTTCAACTCTGATTGGCCTTCCTTTAATTGAGTAAGAAGACTTCTACTCAGCTGGTAAGAAGACTTCTACTCTGCTGGTAAGACGACTTCACTCTGCTGGTAAGAAGACTTCACTCAGCTGTCTTTACTCAGCTGTCTTTACACAGCTGCTGTTTCTTCTCAGCTGCTGTCTTTACTCTGCTGTCTTTACTCAGCTGGCTTTACACAGCTGCTGTTTCTTCTCAGCTGCTGTCTTTACTCAGCTGGTTTTACACAGCTGCTGTTTCTTCTCAGCTGCTGTCTTTACTCAGTTGGCTTTACACAGCTGCTGTTTCTTCTCAGCTGCTGTCTTTACTCTGCTGTCTTTACTCAGCTGGTTGTAAGATGACTTCTACTCAGCTGATGTAAGACGACTTCTACTCAGCTGATGTAAGATGACTTCTGGTCTTGGTCTTCTCTTCTCTTCTTGAGCATTGACATATCTTCTCTTCTAACCAGAGTCCTATCTATTACAAGATGTATAATAAAGTTGTCTATACAATACAACTTATCCTATTACATGTTTGATTTGGTTTATCAAAACTAAACTAAGGATATTCATATCCCAACAATTTCCCCCTTTTTGATATAACCAAATCATCTAACACTAACTGAAGCAATAAAGAACAGACAGTGCTAGAGTCCATATAATAGTGCAGAAGAGTAAAAACAGAAGGCTTTTGTATGAGGACAATGAGAAGTTGTCATCAGATGAGATAACTAGATGTTATCTCCAAAAGCTAAAAAGATGAGTTTTATTAATATTGCACTTTACAAGCACGGACTCACCTAATCAGCTATTACAAAGGTCTTCTTATCTACTCTTCAGCTGATATGTTGCAAATCAGACGACTTCCAATTAAGCTCTTCTTGTCTTCAGGTCTTCTAACAACTTGATCATCTTGATCTTCTCTTCTTGCTCATACGCGTGTAAATCCAGATAGGGCTAGAACTCAACTGAGCTGATGTTCCCCCTTAGTTGTTGACCTGTTCTTAACACACAATAATCCAAATACATGCAAGTATGATTTTTATGAAAACAAAATTCATGCAAAACAGTTTTTCAAAAATGGATCTATTCAGGTGACCATTGAAAACAGTAAAACGTGTTTTTGATAGCACAAACGATGGAATTTGGCCAAAAAGCATTACATGTCACTGCACAGCAGTGAGTTCGATTCAAAACATAAATTCCACTTTAAAAAGTGTACTCACACGTTAAATTCTGAAAACAACAGAAAAAGTGCAGATTTTCGAAAATAAAAAATTCAAAGCAATGGTCTTTTGAACACACGGCTCTGATACCACTTGTTGGTCCCTGAGACGAGTTTAAGATCAGCTGACTTGATGTCTGCTGATTGTGTGGAAAATAAACTAACTCTTCAAAGTAACTAGTCCGCTGATTTCACTAGGGGCCTAAGACTAGTTAGTCGACTGATTAATTACTCATCGGAGTTAAGTGCGGAATTGTAGTGTGCCCATAAATATTATACTCGTCTATTTAATAAATACAGTGTGTAAAACATTTTATGCACAAATATGTATGAAAAGACTTGAAATGTAAAGTGCAGAAATGTAAATAACACATTGATTTATAGTGGTTCGGATATACGTTCCTACGTCCACTCTCACGTCCACACGTGATGTTTAATCCCTTTATTTTACCCAAAATTACAAGGGCCTTGACCTTTATAGTCCCAAGGGTAGGACTTTGAGATCTGAGCCGTCCTAACAGCTACGGTCTCCACAAGTGATTGTAAGCACTTGCACTTCCCCACAAGTGATTGTAAGCACTTGCACTTGAACTCCACAAGTGATTTATAGAACACTTGGACTCTTTACAGTGATAAACACTCAACTTGACTTCTAAGGTTTTATGGTAGAAGGTGGGTTTTGTGTATATGAACTAGGTGAGAATTTCCCTTACAATCTGTTTTAGCCTCATGCTAGGATTGGGAAATTCTCTCTAAGCTTTGGATATATATGAGTGGTTGCACTGGCTTAGATGGTATGAGTTCACTCACTGGGGATGAGGTGATGCATGTTGAATCTTCTTTAATGATCTTCTTGAGCTCTTCTTATTTCTGGAGTTTATGACCTTTGCTCGACCTTTGCATCTCACACCTCTTATCTCGTTCCCAATGATGAATGGACTCATTTATATAGTGTTGATGTTTGAATGTTACCGTTGGATGATAGCAATTCAAATCTCCACTAATTCGGGAATTGCCAATCTCTTGATTTGATATGATTGAATATTACCATTGTCATGTAATTTCAATCATATCTTTGACTTTCCTTTCTTGTGCGTATCTTGTCAATCCTTGACTTCAACTCTGATTGGCCTTCCTTTAATTGAGTAAGAAGACTTCTACTCAGCTGGTAAGAAGACTTCTACTCTGCTGGTAAGACGACTTCACTCTGCTGGTAAGAAGACTTCACTCAGCTGTCTTTACTCAGCTGTCTTTACACAGCTGCTGTTTCTTCTCAGCTGCTGTCTTTACTCTGCTGTCTTTACTCAGCTGGCTTTACACAGCTGTTGTTTCTTCTCAGCTGCTGTCTTTACTCAGCTGGCTTTACACAGCTGCTGTTTCTTCTCAGCTGCTGTCTTTACTCTGCTGTCTTTACTCAGCTGGCTTTACACAGCTGTTGTTTCTTCTCAGCTGCTGTCTTTACTCTGCTGTCTTTACTCAGCTGGTTGTAAGATGACTTCTACTCAGCTGATGTAAGACGACTTCTACTCAGCTGATGTAAGATGACTTCTGGTCTTGGTCTTCTCTTCTCTTCTTGAGCATTGACATGTCTTCTCTTCTAACCAGAGTCCTATCTATTACAAGATGTATAATAAAGTTGTCTATACAATACAACTTATCCTATTACATGTTTGATTTGGTTTATCAAAACTAAACTAAGGATATTCATATCCCAACAATCTTCATCATCATTCTTTTTGCTTGAGGACTCCTTCCTCCTTGATGATGATGGTTCAGCTTTGCTGTACTTCTTTCTGTCAGCATATCTTTCTTCTTTCTTCTCATCAGAGACTTTGTCCTCTGATTTGTTGTCAGGAGAACTGAATCTCCTTCTGGTTCTATTGTCTTTGTAGAACTTTTTGTATCTACCAAATATGGAGTTGAGCTTCTCAAATCTCTTAGCCATGAGTGCCAGATCCTCCTTCATTTCAGATTTTGAAACAGTTTGAGAAGATCTTTGAGTGTTCTTCTTTTCTGTTTCAGCAGCTTTGAAAGCAACACCTTTGCTTGAGGAGGATGGCTCATCATGCACTTTTTTTCTGTTCAGATCAAACTCATATGCTTTGAGTTCAGAGAACACTTGCTGCATGGGCATGTTGTCAAGATTGCTGGTGTTTTGCATCATGACAGAGTATATGTCCCACTTGGATGTGAGACTTCTCAAAATCTTCAAAGCAACTTCTCTTTTGGCATAGAACTTGCCAGGAGAGTTTATCTCATTCATGATGTCAGTGAATCTGCCATCAAGATGATCAATAGTTTCATTGGCTTCCATAGAGAATTGTTCATATTTTTGGATAGCCACTTGAAGCTTGTTTTCCTTTATCTTTTGGGTACCTTCACACATAAGTGCTAAGGTGTCCCAAATTTCTTTTGCTGATGTGTAGTGGTACACTCTTCCCATCACTGCATCTGGAATAGTCTGGTGCAAGGTATTCATGGCAATGTAGTTCAGGTTGTGCCTTTTTCTTTCTTCAGCTGTAAAATTATCCTCATCCTTTGGTAGCAACTCCCTTGGATCTGCTTTCTGAGCATCAGTGAGCTTGGGATTTGCTTTGGTGAATGTGAAGGGCCCTCTGGTGATGACTTTGAGCATTTCATCATGCTGGCAGGCAAGATGTGCTCTCATTCTGATCTTCCAGAAATCATAATTCTCAATTGAGAACATTGGCAACTTTTGATGAGAAATATGATTGACTTGGTTTGGACCCATGTTATTGATGGTGTTGACAGCATCTCCTGGAACTGCATTGTTAGCCATTTAATTTATGGAAATAGGTTTAGATAAGCACACAAAAGTTTTTCAGAAATTTGGATCAGTTCAGTGACCACAGAAATAATGTGATTTTTGAAAATCAGTTGGATTTTCAGAAGCAGTGGTCTATGAACCCCTGCTCTGATACCACTTGTTGGTCCTTGGTGGAGTATGACACAAGTGTATGGGGGGGGGGGGGATGCACCTGTGTATGCAAATTCTTTCTTTTCAAACAGTTTAGTCTTATCAGGCAAGGTGTCTCACAACAAGCCTGAGTGTGAACTTTGATAGATACTTGTCCTACTGATTACTATTAAGTGATCAGTTGGCTAGATATCTAAAAGAGTTGCTAAGTGCAGAATGTGGTTGGCCTTTGACTTAAGAAATACTCCAAGATGATTTCTGAAAAACACAGTTATCAGGGACTTTGTCCAAAATAGTTTTTTTCTAAACTTACTGAGTTTTGATCTTTGAAATATGATTGAATGTAAGTGCAATAATAAAGGCAGTAAATAAATGGCACACAATTTATAGTGGTTAGGAGACTCAAGCTCCTACATCCACTTTCCCTGATTGAACAGGATAATTCCTTCACAATGGAATTAGCTTGTTTTATAGTGCCAAGGTGCACTGATCAGCAACACTCTCTTAGTGTTTTGATCCCTAGGATAAACTGAGTCCTAGTGCTCAATCTCTCTAAGTTAAGACTGTGTTTCACAATACCAGTCCTTAACTCTCACTTCTACAACAAACACTACTTCACTTAATGAGGTAAGGGTTTGAGGTTTGGTTCCAACTAGTAGAGATATCCTTTACAATAAGAACAGTGTAAAGGCTTAGGATATCTCAATGCTAAGCTTTGGATATTACAAAGATTGGCTTAGTTATTTGAAGTGATCAGGAAACTTGGAATTCTATAGAACAGCTTGGTTTTCTTTGATTTGCTTGATGATAGTTTGATAGCAAGTAGTTGGATTGTTGAATCCTTTGATCACTTCTGTATTTATAGGCAAATTTGAACAACTAACCGTTGGAGGGATATCAATTCAAACTTGTCTATTTGCAGCACCATTGAAACGGCTATGAAGCTTGGCATCCTTTTATCCACTGTGTAAAAGCTTCTTCAATGGTTGCTAGAATGAATGTGTTGACTTCTGAAAAATGCGGCTGAGATGACTTATGTCAGATTCCAAATATGCACATTTCCCAAGGTTGATTTGTGGCAAACTCTACACTCAACCAACGGTCAGATGGGACAACTTCCCTGAACATTCCTCCAGCAACTTTAGAATGTTCCAACATTCATTCAATGCTTCTATCTTTAATGCTCTAAGTCTTCAATGCTTGGTTCAGGCTTGATTGGCAATAAATGCTTCATTGAATGTGTCTTCTGTGAGACTAGCATTCAATGCACTTGATCATTGGCACTTTGATTGATCTGATGCAGTTCTTATCAATGCAACAGTCTTTGCCTTATCATTCTTTGACCCTTTCAGCCATGTTGTCCACTCAGTGAGCTTTGTCTTGTAGATTCAGCAAGTTTGGCCTAAAGTACTTAATACTTATCAAACTGCCTAACATTTCAGCTTTGGACAACTATTCTGAACTATAAAATCTCACAACATTTCTGAGATTTTAGACTTAAGCATTTCTACACTTACTCAAGTATCCTGAGACAACTAATCTGATCTCACTTGAGTGTATCTCAACTAATCTGAACATCATCAATCAGGGGTTTTGGTATCTAAATCAAAATCATTTTATTCCCATTTCAAAAAAGCGTATGAGAAGCTTAATTATAGACGTACGGTATGAGTATTATTTTTAACCATTTCAAATTTATCGGTAATACTATATTGGCGTAATCAATTTCAAAAACAATAAAATAATAAAAGCATGAGAAATATTTAGAATGTTGGGTTTGAAATCTTAATTATTACTACATATATAATACATAGAATAATAAATTATGAAAAAATATAGTCAATAATAGATAAGAATTTCATCTAAAATAAATTTCATGTGAATAAATCATGTAAAACAGAGAACACTCGAGTAAGTTGTTCATGGTCAAATAGTAAAAGAAATTAACATTGGTCTAACAAATTATAGAATTTAGCTCTATTTGCACGACTTAAATATAAAATTTACATCAATATATGAATTTTGTTGTGTTACTATTGTTTTATATATTTAATCGAATCTCATTTAAAATTTTGCATTTTCAAACAATTTAATGGCTTTTAGGAAATGAGTGTTTTTTGTACATTTGTACTATATAAATCTTGAGGGTAGATACTTATCACATATAAGCATCACCATGAATTGCTAAAGCAATATTGTCAACAAATTTCCAACTTTTATGCATTTCAAATTTTTGGTATCACATATTATGTCAACTGCATTAGATGAAAATGTAAATAGTACCATTTTTGTCAAAAGACAGTGAGAATGAATATGAACCAAAACAAAAATGGAAACACCCACCTTGCCTCTAATTTATTGTTCTTATAACCTACAAATTACTACACTTAATAACCCTAAGAAAGAGTAACTGAAAGTAATAAAAATAAGTATTAACCAATAAGTGTAATAACCAATACCACTATATAAATAAGCCATTTGAGGTAACACTCAACTACAACCGAAATAATTTCAACTAACATTAGAATATTACCGCTAGAAGGAGTAAAAATGGCTTATTCTTTGCAAAGAATGCTTCTAATTGTTCTCATTCTCTCAACTGCAATTCCCATTTCAATTGGTCATAGAGATATTTCAGAATATGAAAGTGACTGGGAAGATTATTTAGATCCTGAAAATGGCGACGGAGATGATTCAGACTCAAGAAATGACGGAGGAAATGATTCAGAAATCACGCATTACCTGAGAGATCTCTGCTCAGATACCAAAAAGTCAAAGCAGTGCTGGAAAATCATTAAACTCGAGAAAAACAGGTTCACTGACACGGATAGTCGGAACGTCGCAAGTGTCGTAATTGACCTGGCCATAGAAAAATCTAATGAAATCAATGATAAACTTAACCAACTTCGCAGTGATTCCAAAGACGATTCATTGAAAGACAAGTACAGAGAGTGCTCGAAAAATTACAACGACGCTAACCACAAACTGCAACTCGCGAAGGGGAACTTAGATTCCGATGATTATCGGAGAATTAAACAACGTGTGGAGGATGTTGCGAAGGAATTAAAGAGCTGCAAGCATCAATTTGGAAAAAAATCACTCGACCCAGCCCATATTAGAGACAGGAACAAGGAATTTGGGCGGTATGTGGAGATTGTTAAAGCTGCGACAAAGCGTTTTGTGAGGCAATGCGATGATAGAAATGCCCGAAAAACTCAATCTAATTAATACTTTGAAATTAAAATTTAAGTGGAACTGTTTATTTCAAAAGAATATGTTTTTTTAGGAAATTAATATTATATTGAAACATTTTTATTTTCCCGTTAACTGTTTTGGTTTACTAAACCACAACATACTAATAGAACATAATATTTTATTAATTCAAAGGGAGAAATCTTTATTTTTTTTATCGTTTAAAAAATTTAACAGATAAGAAATATTATTAACACATGAAATTCAATGGGCAATACTAATGTTTAACACGATTTTTCAAATCTATAAATAACACATAAAAAAAATCTAAACCCATAGTCGTCACTATATTAAATTAAAATTGACAAATTATGTAGATGCAAATACTATCTACAAATAAATATGCATATATAATCCAACAAACATGAGTTTTTATCCTATTTCAACCAGTTGAGTAACATCAAGATATGGAAGATGGTCCTCCACGAATAATTTACCTCTTAAATTCAACGAAGTCCAAAAAAAACATAAGTGTATTATTGAAAAGTACGAAGTTTATCAAAATTTGAAAGGCAAAATCAGGCTGGAATAAAATTATACATCGATTTCGTTCTAAGTCTCTTGGGCTCATTAAGTTATCCCAAAGACTCTTTAGCAAGTGGATTCGTTATCTACCTATTGTCTCACATGAATCGCGCCCAACTTTTTACATTTGGTTGACCAACAAAAATGTAATTGTATAGGCTAGTTTATAAGTAAATTCCCATGCCAACACTACTATTTATCACGTGTCTTGATAATTCTTTTTCGGATTAATTGAAATTTGCGTCATACATACCATTATTTACAAACCCGCGTGGCCTTGGTGTTATATCTCTCCGTGTCAGAGTTGTAGTGGGCTTGTGACACCCAGGGTAAAATTTAGTCACATCGCCATGTCATGGGCCAATTATCGAATAATTGGTTCATATAGCCTACCTCAATTATTTCAGATTGAATGCTTTTGTGAAAAAGAACAAATTATTATTTGTAGTGTAATTTTTATCATCGTTTAAATACAATAAATATGGTAAGAACGAATTGTGACTTGAAAGCTCCCGATACCAAGAAACCCAGAGTTATATTTGAGTGTTGAAATCTTGATCCATACAAAATGAGTTATATAAAAGTTTTGTAAGTCATAAGTGGTAACATAAATAGACATTACTAATACATTATATGTTTGCCTGTAAGTTTCCAACTATTTGGGCTCATGGATTAAGAAAGTGATTAAATAATAGATATAGTACAAGTGATCATGTGATGTAGAGATAGAAAAAAAGTAAGATATAAGTGAAGTGTAAGAATAAGAATAAGAAAAATTAAAAGATATTTGTAAAAAAGCGTATGAGAAGCTTAATTATAGACGTACGGTATGAGTATTATTTTTAACCATTTTAAATTTATCGGTAATATTATATTGGCGTAATCAATTTCAAAAACAATAACATAATAAAACCATAAGAAATATTTAGAATGTTGGGTTTGAAATCTTATTACTACATATATAATACATAGAATAATAAATTATGAAAAAATATAGTCAATAATAGATAAGAATTTCATCTAAAATAAATTTCATGTGAATAAATCATGTAAAACAGAGAACACTCGAGTAAGTTGTTCATGGTCAAATAGTAAAAGAAATTAACATTGGTCTAACAAATTCTAGAATTTAGCTCAATTTGCACGACTTAAATATAAAATTTACATCAATATATGAATTTTATTGTGTTACTATTGTTTTATATATTTAATCGAATCTCATTTAAAATTTTGCATTTTCAAACAATTTAATGGCTTTTAGGAAATGAGTGTTTTTTGTACATTTGTACTATAAATCTTGAGGGTAGATACTTATCACATATAAGCATCACCATGAATTGCTAAAGCAATATTGTCAACAAATTTCCAACTTATATGCATTTCAAATTTTTGGTATCACATATTATGTCAACTGCATTAGATGAAAATGTAAATAGTACCATTTTTGTCAAAAGACAGTGAGAATGAATATGGACCAAAACAAAAATGGAAACACCCACCTTGCCTCTAATTTATTGTTCTTATAACCTACAAATTACTACACTTAATAACCCTAAGAAAGATTAACTGAAAGTAATAAAAATAAGTATTAACCAATAAGTGTAATAACCAATACCACTATATAAATAAGCCATTTGAGGTAACACTCAACTACAACCGAAATAATTTCAACTAACATTAGAATATTACTGCTAGAAGGAGTAAAAATGGCTTATTCTTTGCAAAGAATGCTTCTAATTGTTCTCATTCTCTCAACTGCAATTCCCATTTCAATTGGTCATAGAGATATTTCAGAATATGAAAGTGACTGGGAAGATTATTTAGATCCTGAAAATGGCGACGGAGATGATTCAGACTCAAGAAATGACGGAGGAAATGATTCAGAAATCACGCATTACCTGAGAGATCTCTGCTCAGATACCAAAAAGTCAAAGCAGTGCTGGAAAATCATTAAACTCGAGAAAAACAGGTTCACTGACACGGATAGTCGGAACGTCGCAAGTGTCGTAATTGACCTGGCCATAGAAAAATCTAATGAAATCAATGATAAACTTAACCAACTTCGCAGTGATTCCAAAGACGATTCATTGAAAGACAAGTACAGAGAGTGCTCGAAAAATTACAACGACGCTAACCACAAACTGCAACTCGCGAAGGGGAACTTAGATTCCGATGATTATCGGAGAATTAAACAACGTGTGGAGGATGTTGCGAAGGAATTAAAGAGCTGCAAGCATCAATTTGGAAAAAAATCACTCGACCCAGCCCATATTAGAGACAGGAACAAGGAATTTGGGCGGTATGTGGAGATTGTTAAAGCTGCGACAAAGCGTTTTGTGAGGCAATGCGATGATAGAAATGCCCGAAACACTACAAAAAAAGCCTGATTTTGATACCGAAATTTTGAGACGGACACCTAATCCGTCTCTAATAGATACGGATTAGATACAGATTTGTTAAAAAATCAAGATTTGAAACCGAAAATAAAACCGTCTCTCATTATAAACAGATTAGATACGACTTTTAGTTTCGAAAGTTTTAGATACGGACTAGATACGTGACTTTCAATTTCGAGAGTTTTAGATACGGATTAGATACATATACCACCGTCTCTAAACAATCAATTTTTTCTCCCCAATATAAAACGAGATAAGGTAGTACACGAAATTTGGGATACGAAATCTAACCATCTCTAATATGTATCTAATTAGTCAAATGATAAAATTAAATTAAAAAATAAATCAAAAACTTATGTATATAGAGAATTGAGAATGAGAGAATATGGACGGAGTTATATTAATTTATTTACTCTTTTATTTAATTAATAAATAGTAAAAAAAATAAAAAAATCAATTAATATATCTTGTATGTATCGGATAAATATAAATGTTAGAATAATACTATGTAGATATATTTTAGGATAGATATAGATATTATAATAATAATATTATTATATTATATCTTCAATTCCATATGCCAATATATATATATATATATATATCAATTTATTTTCTAATGAAAATATTCCAAGAATTGATTCTCGTATATCAATTTTGTAGATTAAAAAAAAGGAGGTGTCATTTAATAATTTTTTAAATTTGTATAGTATTTTTTAAAAAAATTTAGATTAAAAAATAATTCTATCATCAATTTAGAAAAAGTATAAACTAATGAAAATATTCTAAGAATTGATTCTCTAATCAAAGTATGTATATCAATTTTGTATGAACGTTAGATTAAAAAAAAAAAGTCATTCAATAATTTTTAAAAGTTTCTAAATCTTTATAAAACTACTATTAAGACTTATAAAGAAACTTGTATAGTATTTTATAAAAAGTTTTAGATTAAAAAATAATGCTATCATCCACTTAGAAAAAAGTATAAATACTTGAAGCATTGCTAATGGTAAAATAGTCTAAATAGTATAGTAAAAGGGATAAGATCAATCGAGATAAAAATAAAAAATTATTGTGTGTCAAAATGAACTTGAAATAAAAATTGAAATTTTTTTATAGAAATTATTTTTATTTAGTTTTACTAAATTTGTGAAAAATACATTCTAAAGGAAATTAAACCTAATCCTATCTAATAATATGTCAATTTCGATTTTTGTCCATTCTTAAAAAATAAGTTTATATAATAAATATAGATATTATAATAATATTATATTATATATTCTATATCTTTTATATGAAAATATATATTATATGACAATATATATAATATATGATTAATGACAATAATTCTTGAATTTCTTTCAAACTCGGTAACTCTAGAACGTAGGTCAATCGAAGGTGAGTCACGGCATTAATAATATTGTCTCTACCATACGAGGTAAGTTGTGCACCTCAAGCCCTTTATTATAATATATCAATTTACTTATCAATTCGCCTACTATAAATTACAATTATCATTTAATTTAGTAAATTATTGTATAAAAATGAGATTTATCATGCTCATACACGCATATACACATAACTAAATCAGCATGCGTCTAGAACACACATACACGTACACATAACTAAATTCAACATGCGTCTAGAACACACATACACGTACACATAACTAAATTCAAGTAGGCAAACATCTTGAATCAATGTCACATTGAGTAAATTTCAAGATAATATTGACTCAATTCAGAATTCATTCAGGACTCGTTGAATACAAATTTCATATATCCGAGTTTGCATCAAGAAAGATCGACTACCAATAATAAAGACTGTAGTAATTAAAGTACTCAATTCAGAATTCATTCAGGACTCTTTGGATACAAATTTCATATATCCAAGTTTGCATCAAGAAGATCGACTACCAACTGTAGTAATTAAAGTAAGATATAAATTGTGTCATTCAAGTGTGTCAAGTATACTACTGCACTATCCTGGGGTAGGACTGTGTACTCAAGTACACGGTATTACTACCTAGTGGTTGTCCTTACCATAATGTCACAAGTTCAAAACTCAATTTTTTGAAATTTATTTGAAATTTAATTTAATGCCAATTTTTATATATTTAATTTAATTTTAGCACCGAGTATCAGTTTTTCTATATTAAGTAGTACCAGTTTTTCTATATTTAATTTAATTTTAGAATATGCGGGATGTCCTAGGATATCCTATTGTTCAAATGTGATTTATCCCCTTAGGAACAAAGATATAAATGGTATAGGAACAAATATATAAATTTTGTCATTCAAGTGTGTCAAGTATACTACTGCACCTATCCAGCGATATCACAGCCCTAGTGGTTGTCCTTGAATTGCCTTACCATAATGTCACAAGTTCAAAACTCAATTTTTGAAATATAGTAACATACACTTTTCATTAAAAAACGATGATGCACTTTTCAATATACTAACATACACATTTTCAAAAAAAACAAATCGATTTTTTTTTCATAGTTTGACCATTGACTGATCAACGGTCAACAGTTGACCGGTCAAGGTCCACTCAAGTACACGGTGTACTTGAGTGCACGGCTGCAAAGATGAATATGATGAAGAAAAAGAAGAAGAAGAAGATGAAGATTAAACGTAATTTAATTTATTTATTTTAATTTATAAAGTAAGATCGACTTTTACAATTGAAATTATTCAATAACAATTTTTTTTTATATATTTTTAAAGTTACAAATTAATCAATTAATTATATATGTTAAACTATTATAATAAAATAAAGTGTCTAAACTATGCATTGTTCTTAATATTTTACAGCTTATTGACGGCGGTGAGTAATTACAATTTTTAGAAATTAATAAAAAAAAATTACATTTACAAATTTAAAAGTTACAATTTGAATACACGTAACAGAAATAAATTAATACACATATACAATTAATATTAAAAGATAAAACAAAAGAGTTATCTGTCCTAGTGGCAGATGCTTAATAATAGACACTTATCCACCTGGGTTCAATTCCCATATAGACCAAAAAAAGGTCAATTAAATAGTTGGAGAGGGGGGTGGTTGTGGGGTGGGATGGCGGGTTGGGTTCGGGCTAGGACGGTGTGGGTTTGGGTTGGGATGGTGTGGGGTCGGGTCGGGTTCGGGCTTGGTGGGATTGGGGTTCGGGCTTGGAATGGGGATTAAATAATTGGAGATGGGGTGGTTGCAGGGTAGGGTGGGATGGGTGTCGGGTGGGGTTCGGGCTTGGAATGAGGATTAAAGGCTTGGAATGGGGATTGGGAACGAAATTATAGACGGATTTTTGACCCGGATGTAAAACGGGTCGTTTATCGTTTAGATACGGATTTAGAGACGAAACGACATTTGAAACGGAATTTTGACCCGGATATAAAACGGGTCGTTCATCGTTTAGATACGAGAATATACGGTGTCAAATTCCGTCTCTCATTATAAACCGAAAAAACGGTCTCAAATCCGTCTCTTATTAGAAACGGAATTTAGAAAACCGTTCCTAACATTAGATACCATGCGATTAGGAACAGATAGAAAATGGTTCCAAAATCTGTTTCTAACCTGTTTAGATACAATGTTTATGGTATCTAATTCGTTTCTAAATCTCTGTTTTTTTGCAGTGAAAAACTCAATCTAATTAATACTTTGAAATTAAAATTTAAGTGGAACTGTTTATTTCAAAAGAATATGTTTTTTTAGGAAATTAATATTATATTGAAACATTTTTATTTTCCCGTTAACTGTTTTTTGTTTACTAAACCACAACATACTAATAGAACATAATATTTCATTAATTCAAAGGGAGAAATCTTTATTTTTTTTATCGTTTAAAAAATTTAACAGATAAGAAATATTATTAACACATGAAATTCAATGGGCAATACTAATGTTTAACACGATTTTTCAAATCTATAAATAACACATAAAAAAAATCTAAACCCATAGTCGTCACTATATTAAATTAAAATTGACAAATTATGCAGATGCAAATACTATCTACAAATAAATATGCATATATAATCCAACAAACATGAGTTTTTATCCTATTTCAACCAGTTGAGTAACATCAAGATATGGAAGATGGTCCTCCACGAATAATTTACCTCTTAAATTCAACGAAGTCCAAAAAAAACATAAGTGTATTATTGAAAAGTACGAAGTTTATCAAAATTTGAAAGGCAAAATCAGGCTGGAATAAAATTATACATCGATTTCGTTCTAAGCCTCTTGGGCTCATTAAGTTATCCCAAAGACTCTTTAGCAAGTGGATTCGTTATCTACCTATTATCTCACATGAATCGCGCCCAACTTTTTACATTTGGTTGACCAACAAAAATGTAATTGTATAGGCTAGTTTATAAGTAAATTCCCATGCCAACACTACTATTTATCATGTGTCTTGATAATTCTTTTTCGGATTAATTGAAATTTGCGTCATACATACCATTATTTACAAACCCGCGTGGCCTTGGTGTTATATCTCTCCGTGTCAGAGTTGTAGTGGGCTTGTGACACCCAGGGTAAAATTTAGTCACATCGCCATGTCATGGGCCAATTATCGAATAATTGGTTCATATAGCCTACCTCAATTATTTCAGATTGAATGCTTTTGTGAAAAAGAACAAATTATTATTTGTAGTGTAATTTTTATCATCGTTTAAATACAATTAATATGGTAAGAACGAATTGTGACTTGAAAGCTCCCGATACCAAGAAACCCAGAGTTATATTTGAGTGTTGAAATCTTGATCCATACAAAATGAGTTATATAAAAGTTTTGTAAGTCATAAGTGGTAACATAAATAGACATTACTATTACATTATATGTTTGCCTGTAAGTTTCCAACTATTTGGGCTCATGGATTAAGAAAGTGATTAAATAATAGATATAGTACAAGTGATCATGTGATGTAGAGATAGAAAAAAAGTAAGATATAAGTGAAGTGTAAGAATAAGAATAAGAAAAATTAAAAGATATTTGTAAAAAAGCGTATGAGAAGCTTAATTATAGACGTACGGTATGAGTATTAATTTTAACCATTTCAAATTTATCGGTAATATTATATTGGCGTAATCAATTTCAAAAACAATAACATAATAAAACCATAAGAAATATTTAGAATGTTGGGTTTGAAATCTTATTACTACATATATAATACATAGAATAATAAATTATGAAAAAATATAGTCAATAATAGATAAGAATTTCATCTAAAATAAATTTCATGTGAATAAATCATGTAAAACAGAGAACACTCGAGTAAGTTGTTCATGGTCAAATAGTAAAAGAAATTAACATTGGTCTAACAAATTCTAGAATTTAGCTCAATTTGCACGACTTAAATATAAAATTTACATCAATATATGTTGGGATATGAATCCTATAAACAATGTTCTAATTGATGATTATATGTTTTGATGGCCAAAAGCAATTTTGAGTTAATGATATATGTGATTATATGTTGTTCTATGTGAGTTATATGATATAAGTTTACTGATCTTAGTCTGTTACTAATCTGATATATGAACTGTTTAAGAACTAAGCTGATGGAAGTATTGTATAGACAGCTTATAGTATAGGACTTAGTTATACTCATCTGTATGTAGTTCAGTTGATGTATAGATAGGTTTTATATATGTAAAGTTGTATTCTATTGTATTCAGCATTGTAATAGTTAGAGCAGTAGATTAGATTGAAGAAAGAAGACTAAAGATGACTAAGAAGATTATTTCAGAGATTGAAGAAATCAAGTGAAGTTTTTGAAGGAAGCTGAACAGTTTGGAAGAACTGTGCTGACTGACCAAGAGCAGTAAAACTAAGAAGAGTAGTTTACTGTGCTGAGTTGGTTTATTTGAAGAATAAGTTTGGATAACTTATTTAAGGCGTAACTAAAGATTTATATGAAGATATGCTGACTTGGAAAGATAAGATAAGTTGGTTACAAAGAAAGAAGTTACAACAAGAAACGGTTATGAGTTAGTTGAGAGTTAGTTCACAAACTGCTAACTGTCTTACTAATGCTTATAAATACCGTATGATCTTCTACTTGAAAAGACTACTGAAACTACTACTACTCAAAGTGATCAAGAGCAAATCAAGAAGCATTCAAGTATTCAAGCACTCACAGAGTTGAAGATTGAAGAACTGAAGAGAAGCCACAAATCTGATTTGAAGAAACAAAGGCTATCATCAAGAGAAGTTTTACTTTTCGTTTTAAGTTTGTACTGTGTAAACAAGTGTGCTAGTTACTTGTGAAATTACTAGTAGATCGAAGATATATCTGGAGGTATAATCGACAAGATCAAAGTCTTAATCTTGGGACTCTAAGCTACAAGTACTCAAGTGGAAAAGAGTAATAAAACATCGCAACTGGAGTTGTGAGAGTGGATGTAGACAGTTGTCGAACCACTATAAAAATCTTGTGTTCTTTACTGTTTTGATTTGATTAACTGTTGATATATTTGTTTAACCAAGAACAGTAAGTTCTCTAAACAAAAGATTTAAAGAATAGTTGAGTATAAAAGCTAATTGTTTAGTACTGAGCTGATTTTGAGAACAGTATTGTACAGAACACATTTCCGCACTAAAAACTCTGATATTTTGATAGAATTTGAAAAGTCTATTCACCCCTCCCCTCTAGACTTTTTCTTAGCTTACTCAATCTTAACTCAACTTTTGGGACCAACAAGTGGTATCAGAGCGGTAGTTCTTTGGACTGCTGTTTCTTGATAACCTTGTAGACTTTGGGGAAAGTCTAATTGTCTCTCATTACTGATACTTGTTTCTTGATCTTACTTGTCTTTCTTGACCTATCTGTCATACTACTGATCTTAATTGTCTACTCTATCATGGAAGAAACTAACATCAATAAACTTCCAAAGTTCAAGGTTGCAGATTACGATTACTGGAAACTGAGGATGGAGGCCATCTTTAGTTCAACCCATGATCTAATGATGTCTGTGATCAAAGAAGGGCCTATTACTACCATGATACCCAACACTGCAAATCTGGAGCCTTCAAAAGCCATTGGTGTTCTCGTGCCAAAACCCAGGTTAGATTTAACTGCTGAAGAGATGAGGCAGAACAATCTAGACATCTTGGCAAAGAATTACATTTTGCACACCCTTCCTAACGAGTATCTTGGGAAAGTGGTTAAATGTAAATCAGCCAAAGAGATGTGGGACAAGTTAGCTATCATTTGTGAGGGAACCTCTCTTATAAAAGAAAGCAAACTATCCACTGCTGTCCAGAAGTTCGAATCATTTAAAATTAAGCCTGGTGAAACAATAGACCAGCTCGATACTCGTTTTACCAAGATTATGAATGATCTGGATGTTTTAGGCAAGACTTATACCAATAGGGAGATCAATTTACGTATCCTTAAAGCCTTAGATGAACGGTGGAAAATGGTCACACTGATCATTAAAAACACTCAGGATATAGATAACTGGTCTGCCGAAACTACCTTCCAAACCCTTCAGGCACATGAGTTTGAATTGGATGATGAAGATCCAATAGTTAGTGGTGATAGGGTTAAGGAAATCTCCAAGAGCATTGCACTTAAGGCGTCTACCTCTAAGAAGCCTAGATCATCTGTGTCTAAGTCCTCAAGCATAAAAGATGAACTAGAGAGTACTGATCTTGATCTTAAGGATCAGTTGAATTTAATGATTAAGAGGTTTGACAAGCTTAACAAGAGGTATGGTAGATACAAAAGATTCTATAAGGACTCTCAGGGCTCTAACAACAGGGACTCTTCTAGAACCAGAAGGGATCACAAATCTTCTGAAAGGAGAGATGAGATCTCTAATGAGAAAAGAAGAGATAGGAACTCTGCTGATAGGAAGGATAGGAACTCTACTGATAGAAAGGACAGGAACCGATATCATTATCCTTCTAAACGTACTTCTAATGAACCTCTGTGTTATAACTGTGAAAAGCCAGGTCATTACATCCATGAATGTCCTGATCTAAGTGCTGAAGACAGAAGAGAAAGGAAAGCAAGGAGAGATCGCAAATATGCAAAGGGTAAGAGGGCAATGGTGGCTAACAATGAATCTGATACGGATTCAGATGAGTTACCATCCTCCTCTTCTGATTACCCTTCCAGCAGTGAGAAAGAAGTCTTCATTGAAGATGATGGACTAGTCATGATGGCAAAAATAGATCAAGAGGTATCATCTGTCACATCTTTTCAATCTTGTGATGAATCAGACTCTGATTCTGATTTTTGTGACACTGTTGATAGTAGTGTAGGGAGTAGTCTTCACCATTCCAATGGAATGACTAAAGAAGACCTCCTACCAGCTAACAAAGCATTCATAGAAATCAGTGATGAGAACATATCTTTAAGACAAGAAATCATGAGTTTTAGAGAAGCTCAAATGAAAGTGGATCCTAATATAACTATTCTAAATGCACGACTATCAGAAGAGTTGTCCCAACTCAAAGAAAAGTATGCATCTATGGACAAGTTATATCAGGGTATGTTGCATACACAAGCTAAAGAGACAAATGAGTTCAATGACTTAAAGATTAAATGTGAAAAACTTGAAGAGCGCAATAGATTCTTAGAATCTGAAGTACTGAGCTTGGATCTAAAGCTATCTGATATGATTAATTCTTCTAAGATAAATCAAACATTATCAGACAGATACAGAGCTCCTTATGATAAGAGTGGAATAGGTACTGATCTGCCTAGTCCCTTTACTTCAGGTATTAAGAACACTACTGGAGCTAGTTCAAGTTCTTTGCAATTAGATAAAGGAAAAGAACCTATGACTTATGATAATGAACCAAACTCCAAAGTACAATCTAAATACATTCCTCCTAATGCCAAGAATGGTAAACAGAAGAATGGATCTAGACCAGTACAGTCAAGACCGTACCAGAAGAGTTCTACTCCTCTGACCAGAGCTGAAAAGTCCTGGAATCAGAAGAGGCAGACTCAGAACAGTAGGTCAAGACAAACTCAGGCAAGTTGGAAACAGCCTAGACCTCCTTTCATAAGGCAGTCTCAGCTGTACTCAACTAAACCTAGGAAATTTGTGCCTCATTATCATAACAAACCTGTTCTTTATCCTCCACCTTTGTCTTATGATATCATTGGAGAGGAAAGACCAAAACGCATCTATAAGCCGTATGGTCCACAGGCTTTTAGGCCATATGCAAACTATTACAGACATACTGATCTTACTGAAAAAGGGATAGAACCAAGGAAAGGCTATCTCAGAAAAATAGATCCTAAGTCTGCTGATAATTTGGATAAGGTCAATAAAGTACTGTTCTGTGATAAGCATGGTAGAAAACTTAACAGGTCTCAATTATTCAAAACTTCAATGTTTATTTGGATACCTCTTACTACTAACCCCAAAGGACCCCAATGAAGAAAGGGTACCTAAATTATTAAGATCACTACTTGCAGGGTCGACTGGATCTTTACAAGAAAGGTGGCTCAGTTGGAGAAACTTGGTACATAGACAGTGGGTGTTCTCACCACATGACTGGTACCAAGACTCTCCTTTCTAACTATCATGAGAAGGAAGGACCAAAGGTGATCTTTGGAGATAGTTCCATGGCAATCACAAAAGGATTTGGATACATCAAGAATGGAGATGTAGAGATTCATGATGTCTCTTATGTTGAAGGTCTGAAATATAATTTGTTATCTGACTCTCAATTTTGTGACAGGGGTTACAAAGTTTACTTCAAAAGCACCAAATGTGAAATCTGGGATAAAAGAACACATACAATTCTACTAGTTGGAGTTAGACAGAGCAGTGTCTACATTGTAAATTGGAATAGTTGTCCTAGGGATGCTTGCCTTCTTTCTAAAAGTCCTAAAGAAATCAGTTGGCTATGGCACAGACGCTTATGCCATCTGAACTTTAAGATTATTAACAAGATTGCAAGGAACTACCTTGTTGAAGGTATCCCTAATGAAATCTATTTCAAATCACAAGTGTGTGATGCATGCCAAAAAGGTAAACAGGTAAAGGTTTCCTTTAAGTCAATTCCTACTCTTTCTACTTGTAGAGTCTTAGAACTCTTGCACATGGATTTACATAGTCCAATAAAACCCCCTACACTGAATGGTAGAAGGTACACTTTGGTTGTGGTAGATGATTATTCAAAGTTCACTTGGACAATCTTCTTACACAAAAAGAGTGATACACAAACCCAACTACCAGATCTGTTAAAGAGGTTGCAAGTAGAAAAAGGTCAGCCCATTGTCAAGATCAGGAGTGACAAGGGGACTGAATTTATAAACTGCTATATTAAAGAATTCTGTTCTAAGTCTGGAATACAGCATTTGACAAGTGCAGCTAGGACACCCCAACAAAATGGTGTAGCTGAGAGAAGAAACAGAACACTAAAAGAAGCATGCAGAACAATGCTTGCTGAGTACAACACACCACAGAAGTTCTGGGCTGAGGCAATCAACACTGCCTGTCACACTCAGAACAGATGTGCATTCAACAAAGTACATGGTAAAACTCCGTATGAGGTATGGAAAGGTAGAAAACCAAGAATTTCATATTTTCATATCTTTGGATGTAAGTGCTTTATTCATAACAATGGAAAGAGAAAATTAAATGCTTTTGATGCCAAAGCTGATCAAGGAATATTCTTAGGATATTCTTCTACAAGCAAGGCATTTAGAGTATTTAATTACTCTACTCTATGTGTAGAAGAAACACCCCATGTTGTCTTTGATGAAGTTGTACAGGACTCTGCTGATCATCAGATCAGTAAGAAAATTGATGATCTGACCATTCAAACTGATAAAGACACTGAAGAGACTGAAGTTTATGAATCTGTACAAGCCTACAATCCATTTCTGAATGTTCTAAACAAAGATGATGATGTAGAAAAGGTAAAAGACAATGGTAAGTCTCCTAGACCAACTGACATGCTTGAATTGGTTGACTGTTCTCCTGTGAATAAACCTGCTGAAAATGATGATATTGATATTGATGATTCTGTTATACATGATGTGGATGATGAAAGTATTCCTGTTAAGACTAGAAAAACATGGAAATCTGCTCATTCCACTGATCTGATTATTGGTGAATCCAATAAAGGTGTTAAGACCAGAAGGCAACTGTTTGATTCTAAGCCTAAACCCAGTAATTCTCTATTCTGTTGGTGTTGCTTCTTATCTTCTATTGAACCTGCTAATGTGAAAGAAGCTTTATCTGACAGTAACTGGATTATTGCTATGCAAGAAGAATTGAATCAGTTTACTCGAAATGATGTATGGGAACTCGTAGAGAGACATACTGATCACAATGTGGTAGGTACAAAGTGGATTTTCAAAAAAATAAGAAAGATGAGAATGATCTTGTTGTGAGAAACAAAGCCAGATTAGTGGCTTAGGGCTACTCTCAAGCTGAGGGTATTGATTATGATGAAACATTTGCCCCTGTAGCTAGATTAGAAGCTATAAGATTGTTTCTTGCTTATGCTGCTTATATGAAATTCACTATGTATCAAATGGATGTGAAAAGTGCATTTTTAAATGGTATACTTGTTGAAGAAGTGTATGTAGAACAACCTCCTGGATTTGAGGTAAATGGTAATCAAGTATACAGGTTGAAGAAAGCACTATATGGTCTGAAACAAGCTCCAAGAGCCTGGTATGACACTCTTTCACTGTTCTTAGTTGTAAATGGATTTACTAAGGGCAAAGTGGATCGAACTTTGTTCAGAAGACAAGAAGGTACAGACATTTTATTAGTCCAAATTTATGTTGATGATATAATATTTGGATCTCCTAACAAAAGCATGAGTGAAAGCTTTTCAAAGCTCATGCAAAGCAAGTTTGAAATGTCAATGATGGGAGAAATGACCTATTTTCTTGGACTTCAAGTAAAACAATCATCTGATGGTATCTTTATCAATCAAGCAAAATATACAAGAAATTTGTTAGATAAATTTGGTATCAAGACCTGTAAAACAGTTGGAGTACCAATGCTGCCAACATACAGAATGGATCCTGATGATCAAGGTAAGTCTGCTGACCAATCCTATTACAGAGCTCTAATTGGTTCTCTACTCTATTTAACTGCTAGTAGGCCAGACATTGCATTTGCAGTAGGTGTATGTGCTAGATTTCAGGCCAACCCCAAAGAAAGTCATGTGGAGATTGCTAAAAGGATATTGAAATATCTAAAGGATACCATTAATCGAGGTTTGTGGTATTCTGCAGATGATGATCTATCCCTAAGTGGTTATTCAGATTCTGACTTTGGTGGTTGCAGGATAGATAGAAAATCAACTTCTGGTTCATGCCAATTTTTAGGTTCTAAGCTCATATCATGGTTTTCAAAGAAACAAACAAGTGTGGCAACATATACCACTGAGGCAGAATATATGGCTGCAGGAAGTTGTTGTAGTCAGCTTCTTTGGCTAATGCAACAACTTAGAGACTACAACATTGTGGAATCCAATGTACCTATATTCTGTGACAGCAATAGTGCAATTGCCATCACTCAAAATCCCATTTTACATACTAGATGCAAGCATGTAGATGTTAGGCATCATTTTATTAGGGATCATGTTGAAAAGAAAAACATTAGAATGGAAAAGATCCATACTGATATTCAGAGAGCTGACATTTTCACAAAACCTTTGGCTGAAACTAGATTTGGGGAGCTATGCATAAGCTTAGGATTGATAGATATGGATCCTACATGTATATAGAGTTGTATACTAACATTTCAGGTACTGAGCTGATATCAAGATCAGTTCACCAAGATGGGTAATTCTGAAGAACAAACCATGTAAAGACCTCTACATTCATCACAATCAGGTAAAAAGGTTACTAAGGTGCCTAAATCCCGATGAGGAAGCTGGTAAAGCTGAGGGAATTGAGAATATACATTTAAGGGGGAATCTATGATTTCTGAAAAATCCTGTATGTTGACTCAGAACACAAGACACCTTAGAACAAATCTTTTATATAGACCTATTTTAATTATTCCTTACTATTCTGTACTGTATTTCACCATCTATGCATGAACTGACACTTCTACCAAGGTGAAACAGGCACAGAAGAGGAGTTCTCCACTGGAGGGGGAACTGATCTAATTACAGATTTGATCTGTCTACAAATCTGATCTGATTACAGTATAAATCTGTCTACAGACATGTTCTGACTATTGAATTGGTTGGTCTACAGGACTGTTCTGATTACAAAGTTAATTTGTCTACAAAACCTTTCTGACTACAATACCATTCTCTCTACAGAACTGATCTGATTACTGATTATAACTGTCTACAGAGCTTATTTGATTACAGGAAAATTTGTCTACAGAATTTTTCCAGTACTGATCTGAGAAAGTACTGTGCTGGTATCAAAAAGGTGAAAATCAGAAGAGTTGGGGAACTGATCTGATGACTACTGAGCTGACCCAACTACTGAGCTGATCTTCAAAAGAGTACTCAGCTGATCACAGTACTCAGCTGAACCCAGATAAGTAAAATTCCATATAGTAGTAATAAGAAATTGAAGTATAATGTGTTGGAAAACAACTGTGCTGATATACATCAGAACAGTATCCTGTCTTAGGATTCTTCTAAGTCAAGGACTGTTCAAAGTTAGATTACTTATAGAGAAGATTAATACACTCCTCTATTTTTAACCTAATTCAAAAGGTGTATTTATCAACACAAGTTGGCTCCAATTTAGAATTGAGCTGTTATGAATCTGGAACGTTTTTCCCAATTTACAACTCAATCCAAACCACACAACGTGGAAATCAAAATCAATCCAAGCCCTAGATTTGCCTTGATTTTTGATTTACACGATCACATTAACTTCTTCTTCTCCATTACTCTAAATCTTTCTGCTAAATTCTCTAAGCTCAAGCATTTTCGATTCTTCCTACTCTTGCAACTACACTTCTCTATTTCTCTCCTATGGCGATTATCGAGATTCTTAACGAAGAAAATGAAGTCGCAGGAACTTTTGATTCTACCAGATGGATGCGAGAGAAAGGAATCTTCGTCGAAAACTCCGTTTACTTCACCGGACGTCAGAAAGCTGAGAATCAAGCCATTCTCACCATGTGTGAAGAATGTGGGCTACGGAAATACCTAGAATCATATCCTGAAAAGGTTTATGAACATGAGGCGATGGAATTCTTTTTTCAGGTACAGGGTGACTCAAACAACATTCGTTCGATTATTTTTGGCCACAGGGTTGTCATTTCCAGAGAAACCCTTGGAATCGCGTTCAATCTACCAGACGGGCCAATAGACATTCTGAGCTATATGGCAGGGCAAGAGAAGGTTCGCGTGGGCAGGTGGTTGAATGTTGACCCAGCGACGTTATCAAATTTGAAGAAGGACATTCCTCCAGAAGGTTTGCAATTATTGATGGATATTGCTGGAAAATGCTTGTTAGGGCAACATTTCAGTCAAGACGCTCTCACCAATCTCAAGATTCGCATTATGGCTGCAATCACTGATCGTGTCAATGGTGATTGGCAAGGATTTCTGCTTGGCAGACTATTGGCTGAAAGAGAGAAAGTGGTATTTGATGAGGTCTCAAGAGAATTTTCCATTAAATCCATGATGGGTTTTGGAAGTAAATTGAGCATATTGTTGCCTCAATTAGCTGAAAGGAAGATGGATTGGAGTCGTCCAAAAAGATTTCACCAGGGCAAATTCTTGTTCAAGAAGGAGTCTACTGTGTTTGAACAAAGCCAGAGGAATCAACCACAAGAATCTGGATGTTCTATGTTTCGTTCTGACAATGATGAGCCGGAGTTGAGAACAAAGGCTAGGCATGATCCTCACCGATCTGGATTAAGAAGAGGTCGATCAGCTAGGGCTGTTCCTGAAAATTCAGAAGAGTCAGTTGCCAATGTGAAGGAGTCTTATGTGGAAGAGGTAAGTTCTCCAAGTCTTATCCTTTCACACAAGAGAACTAAAGTTTCTGGTGTTCTTAGACCCAAAAGAGTCCTCAAGAACACTACCCCTTCTCCCTCAACCTCTCATTCTATTCAAGCCCAACCCCATGAAGCTGAGCCTTCCTGTTCTGAGGAGTCAGTTCACTACTCTCCTATTCATCAGAACTCTCCTACCTCAACCCCTCAGAACACTTCTTTTCATTCCACTCCTCAAGCTAATCCTCACCATACCCCTAATCCTCATTTTTCTCCTGAACCAGAACCTGAATCTGAACCAGTTCATGATCACTCTACTGAACATGAACATATACCTTCCTCTGAACCAATTGAAATTACCTCTTCTCCCGAACCTGAATTTATCCAACCTGGATCAGTGTTCTTGATGGATTATCCTGTTTGTGATAAGGAAGAGAGGATTTGTTGGGAATAAAATGAGTTATATTTTGATTGAATACCAAAACCCCCTGAGACATGCCTAAGTTATGATTGAATATGCTCTAGACATGTTAGAACATATAGTATAAAGGCTAGATGAGGAGCTAATATGTTAGGTAGCTCTTAGATGATTAGATGCACAAATTGAGGGGGAACATATGCTTTGAAGTACATCAAGAACAAGTCCCCTCAAGGCTCAAACTCTGGAATCATGATCAAGTCTGCTGAAAGACAAGTATGCTGATCAGGAGAGTTGTCCAGAGGAGTTGTCTCAACTCAATTAATCAAGATCAAGTGCTCTGAAAGCCTGAGGTCAACTATGCTGAAGAGAAAGAGACAACCACACCCTAAATATCTTCAAAGAAACAAGCTAAGATCATCTTCAAGAGAAATTAAGGGAAAGAGCCAAGTCATCTGAAGAAGAGCAAGCCAACCTTGCTGATAAGCAAGACTGCTGATAGTGATAAGGAGTGTTGTCCAAATGTTGAGGAATGTTGTCCTATCATTGGAACAACCTTCAGAAGTGATGTCCAAGTTCTAACAAGAGAATCTGAAAGTCAGATATTGGGAAGAGTGCTGCAGAATGAAGACAAAGCTCTTACAGCCGTTTATTTCCCAAATAAGGACATGTCACTATCAAGAAACTGTCTTCAAAGTTGAAGAACTGAAAGAAGACATTTATGGACATTGGAGGCTGCCTCTCCAACGGGCAAATCCTTCATTTGTCTATAAATACAGAAGTGTGAAGACCATTTGAAAGCATCCAACTAATCTCAACACAAACCAACTAAGCTCAAGTTCTTACAAGCTAGAGTGCTTTCAAAGCTTTCAAAGACTATCTTAGTCTTCAAACACTTCATCTAAGCTGAACTTCATTGTACATCCATACACAAGCTTAGAGAGATATCCTATCCTTATACACTGATCTCCATTGTAAAGGATATCTCATTAGTTGGAACCTTACTTCAATCCTCATATCTTTCAAGAGTGAAAGTGAGAAGGTTGTAGTAGTAGAAGTGGTAGGAGCTGACTGTTGAGAGAAGAACAGTTCAGTTCTGAGTTGAGAAGAGGGTACTAGGACTCTAGACATCCTAGGGATCAATTCACCAAGAGTGGTGTTCTTGATCAAGTGCACCTTGGCACTATAAAACAAGTTAATTCCAAGAGTGAAGGAATTATCCTGTTAAATCAGGGAAAGTGGATGTAGGAGCTTGAGTCTCTGAACCACTATAAACTCTTGTGTTGATTTACATTTCAAGTACTTACAATACATCAACACTGCACACAAAATTGATCTTTCAAGGATAAACATTCAAAGACTGTGCAAAAACCTATTTGGACAAGTTCCCTGAAAACTGGACTGTGTTACATTGACTAAGTGATTTCAGAAATTAAAGGAGTTTAAACTAAAAGGGCCAACCACTATTCCGCACATATAACTCCCCTAGATAGTTATTCAACTAAGTACTCAATAGTACTTAGTAGATTGATTATCTTAGAAGAGTTAATCTTCTTCAGCAGAGTTGTCCAAGACAACCTTGCTGAGCTCTGGTTTGATTAAGTTTGAAAAGAATTTGCATACAAGTGTATTCCCCCCCCCCCATACACTTGTTATCTACTCCTTTCAGGACCAACAAGTGGTATCAGAGCAGGGGTTCAAAGACCACTGCTTCTGAAAAGCCATTTTGGTTTTCAAAATCACATATTGGCTGTGGTCACTGAACTGATCTCTCTGAAATCCTTAGTGTATTTTGACTGACTATTTGTTCTTGAATTATGACCAACAACAATGCTGCTGTTCCACCTCCTACTATCCAAGGATTGGACAACATGGCCACAAATCCAGTCAACCACATTTCACATCACAAACTGCCCATGTTCTCAATTGATAACTATGATTTCTGGAAAATCAGAATGAGGGCTCATCTTGCATCTCTTCATACTGATATGTTGAGAGTGATCACAAGAGGTCCTTTTGTGTTCACCTTTGTCAATCCCAGAGTCACAGAGGCTCAAAGGGCAGATACAAGAGATGTACTACCCAAAGATGAAGATGACTTCACTACTGATGAAAAGAGGAAAGATAATCTGAATTATCTAGCAATGAACACCCTCTACCAAACAATTCCAGATGCAATTATGGGTAGAGTCTACCACTGCACAACAGCCAAAGAAATTTGGGATACTCTTGCTGAAATGTGTGAGGGTACTGAAAAGATCAAGGAGAACAAGCTCCAAGTTGCTGTGCAGAAATTTGAACAGTTTGCAATGGAGTCTGAGGAATCCATTGATAAGTTTGCTGGTAGATTCACTGATGTGATGAATGAAATCAACTCACTGGGCAAGGTCTACACCAAGAGAGAAGTGGGGTTGAAGATCTTGAGAAGTCTCACTCAAAAGTGGGATGTCTATGCTGTAATAATGCAAAACACCAAAGATCTTTCCACCATGCCCATGCAACAAATCTTCTCTGAACTCAAAGCTTATGAGTTCGACCTCAATAGAAGAAAGCCTATTGAGGAACCTTCAAATCCTACTAAGGGAGTGGCATTCAAAGCCAAAACTGCTGAACCAGAGATGCAGTCCACTCCAAGATCATCAAAGTCAGTCTCAAAGACTGAAATGAAGGAAGAACTAGCCTTGATGGCTAGAAGGTTTGAAAAGCTAAACTCAAGGTTTGGTAGATACAAGAAATTCTACCAGGACAACAAATTCAGGAGATACAACTCTCCTGAAGCACAGGCTGAAGTCAAAAAGCCTGAAGAGAAAAGATCAGAGGACAAGTACTCTGATAGGAGAAGGTCCAGTAGAGCTGAACCTTCATCATCAAAAAGAAGAGAAGAATCAAAGAAAGAAGATGATGAAGATCTGTGCTATAACTGTAAAAAGAAAGGGCACTTCCAGTATGATTGCCCTGAATTAAGCTCTAAGGAGAGAAGGGAGAGGCAGTCCAAAAGAGATAGGAAATTCACCAACAGAAAGGCCATGATGGCTGGTGAAGAATCTGATAGTGCTGAGAGCCTCAACTCCTCTGATGGACTATTCTCCAACAGTGATGATGATGATGATGTCTGCAACATGGCTCTTGAGGATGATGAGGTATCCTCCACTTCTAGCTCACCATCATTCATCTCACAAAACAATAGTGAGGTCAACTTGAAACTCTCCCTTGGAAAGTTGATGGAAGATTTCACTATGTTACAAGAATTTCATGATAACTGTGTGAGGGAAAATGAAAGATTGGCTATTGAACTTGCCAAAAACTCTGAGGCAGTTGTTGATGTCAAGTCTACTGAGTTGTATCAACAAGTCTTGAGAGAGCTTAAGGAAGCAAATCTCAGGATAGTTGACCAACAAAAGGAGATTGATGATCAACTTCTCTCTCAGAAGAGAAAAGACTTTGAAATCAAAATCCTCAATGCCAAGTTTGAAAACCTCTCACATGAATATGATATTCTTAAATCAAGTGAAGAGAGCCTGAAATTAAAGATGTCTGCTCTGAAGAAATCCTCTAGAGCAATAGAGGAAATTCAGAGTTATCAAAGACCTATGGCTCAAAGAAGTGGATTAGGTTTTGATCCATTTGAATCTTCACCTTGTCTTAGTGTTGCTTCTGTGAGTAACACTAAGAGAATCTTTGTTAAGTCAGTGGCACAAACTGAAAATGAAATAATTCAGCCACTGAACAAAGGAAAGGGCAAAATGGATGTTATGCCTACTCAAGTGCTTCAGAAGATTAGGCCAAAACCTAAGGAAATGGCCAAAGCTCCCGAACACAAGAGGAATATTGGTCAGCAGAGTAGACCCAATGGTAGGGCAACTCTACTGAACAATGTTCAGAGGAAGTATCCAAGGTATAATCAGCCTAGGCCAACTCTTCTGAGAAAGCCTCAGCTGAATAGACCTAGGGACAACTTTCCTCAAAGGCAGAATAAAATGAGACAACCAAAACCTTTCATACCAAAGGGTAATGGTCATAAGAAAGCCTTTCCTCAAAGATTCCCTCAAGCTGCACAAAGAACTCAAAAGTTCAGGAGACTTGACAACTCCCCTGAAACTTATAGAGTTAACACATTCACACACACTTTCCCAAAGGCATTTAAGGGAAAGACAGTGTATTTAGATGCTAAAGGAAGACAACTTAGCCACCTTGAATCAATCAGGGTTATTAGGCAAGTTTGGGTTCCTAAAGGTACAGCTAACCTCTCAGGACCCAAAACTCAAAGGGTACCTAAACCCATCTAATTGTAGGTACCATTGGGCCACAAGAAGAGGAGCATGAGCAAAAAGTCAGCATGGTATCTTGACAGTGGATGTTCAAGGCACATGACTGGAAACAAGGAACTTCTCACTGATTTCATTGAAAAAGAAGGCCCAAATGTCACTTTTGGAGACAGCTCACAAGCAACTACAAAAGGTTATGGTACTTTGATGATTGGTAACATCAAAGTATCCAATGTATCTTATGTGGCTGGTCTCAAGTATAATCTCCTAAGTATCAGTCAATTCTGTGATAAAAACTTCAATGTTGAGTTTTCAAGTGGAAAATGCTTAATCAAGAATAAGACTCAACAAATTCTATTGACTGGAACTAGGAAAGGAAATGTGTATTTTGCAGACTGGGACAAGTCTACTGATGCTGCATGCTTCATTGCTAAGAGTTCTAGTGAACAAAGTTGGTTATGGCATAAAAGATTAAACCACCTGAACTTTAAAACAATGAACAAAATTGCTAGAAATGCATTAGTCAAAGGACTACCTAATGAGGTTTTCATTAAAGAGCATGTTTGCAAACCATGCCAAGAAGGAAAACAGATCAAAGCCTCATTTAAGGGAAAACCAGTCATCTCTACTGAAAGGGTACTTGAACTGTTGCATATGGACCTTTTTGGACCAATTACCCCTGCAAGCATAAATGGTAGAAAATACACATTGGTTGTAGTAGATGACTTCTCTAGGTTCACATGGGTAGTATTTCTCCTTAATAAGAAGGAAACTCAAGTCAAACTGCCTGAACTTCTAAAGAGATTGTCAAATGAGAAAAGCCTTAGCATTATCAAGATAAGATCTGATAAAGGCACAGAGTTTATTAACTCGTACATCAATGAGTATTGCACATCTAATGGAATAGCTCATGAAACCTCAGCAGCTAGAACTCCCCAACAGAATGGAGTTGCAGAAAGAAGAAATAGAACTTTAAAAGAAGCTGCTAGAACTCTAATTGCTAATTCAAAATTACCTAAGAGGTTTTGGGCTGAAGCTATAAACACTGCATGCCATACTCAAAATAGATGTTTGGTTATTAAGGGGCAAGGCAAAACCCCCTATGAACTCTGGAAAGGAAGAATGCCTAAAGTGTCTTACTTTCACATTTTTGGTTGCAAGTGTTTCATTCACAATAATGGGAAAGATCAGTTGAAAGCCTTTGATAGCAAAGCTGATGAAGGAGTGTTTCTTGGATACTCCCAAATCAGCAAAGCTTTCAGGGTCTACAACAAGAAAACTCTTATTGTGGAAGAAACACCTCATGTTGTGTTTGATGAATCTACTCATGAGTTCAGGAATGAGAACTTGGAATCAGAAGAAATCACACAAAGAACAACCAGACTAAGCCTAAAAGACAAAGACACTGAATTCATAGATGTTGTCCAAGCCAATCTACCTGAAAACTCTATGTTGGACAACCATCCTGAAGGCAACCTTCCTGAGGCAAATCCCACTGAAAGGAATGGTGAACTGAATGATCCAATCCCAGTTCACATCCAGGTAACAACTACCAATGAAGAAGCAGTTCCTGCTGAGGTAGTCAACAGGTCAAATAATCAAGGGGGAACTCAAAATGTTGAAAATACCAATGTCCCTGACATTGAGGACAACACCCCTGATTATGATCCTGAATTAGATCCTGCATTCAATTATCCTGAATTCTATGATCAAATTGACTCAACTTCAGTAGAGGACAACTCTACTGAAGAGATCAGAAAAAGAAGGACTTGGTTATCAGACCATCCTACTGATCTAATACTTGGTGACCCAAGTATTGGAGTCAAAACCAGAAGATTTCATGGTGAAAGTGCTCTTTTCTGTTGTTTCTTGTCAGAGCAAGAACCAAGTGATATTGTGGAAGCACTTCAAGATGCCAATTGGATCACAGCCATGCAGGAAGAACTGAATCAATTCATCAGAAATGAAGTATGGGAGCTGGTGGATAGGCCTTCACATCAAGATGTTATTGGAACAAAGTGGGTGTTCAAGAACAAGAAAAATGAAAATGATGTGATTGTCAGAAACAAAGCAAGACTTGTGGCAAAAGGCTATTGCCAACATGAAGGCATTGACTATGATGAGACATTTGCACCTGTGGCAAGGCTAGAAGCAATAAGGCTCTTTCTAGCCTATGCAGCCCACAAGAGGTTCAAAGTATACCAAATGGATGTCAAGAGTGCCTTTCTGAATGGAGTCTTGAAGGAAGAAGTCTATGTAGAGCAACCACCAGGTTTTGAGGTTGGAAACCAAGTTTACAGACTCAAGAAAGCTCTATATGGACTCAAGCAAGCCCCTAGGGCTTGGTATGATACACTGTCACAATTTCTCTTGGATCATGGATTCACCAAGGGAACTGTGGACAGAACTCTTTTCAGAATATCTGAAGGAGAGGACATCTTGCTTGTCCAAATTTATGTGGATGACATAATATTTGGATCCCCCAATGAGAAGCTGTGTGAGAAATTCTCAAAGCTAATGCAAAGCAAGTTTGAGATGTCCATGATGGGGTTGATGAACTTCTTTTTGGGTCTTCAAGTCAAGCAATCAAAAGAAGGAATCTTCATCAACCAAGCTAAGTACACTAGAGAAATGATCAAGAAGTTTGGGTGTACAACTAGCAAGCCAGTAAGGATCCCAATGAACACAAATTGGAAGATGGATCCTGATCAGAGTGGTATTTCAACCAACTCTACTGAGTATAGAGGAATAATTGGTTCATTCCTCTATCTCACTGCCAGCAGACCTGACATCACCTTTGCAGTAGGTGTTTGTGCAAGGTTCCAAGCAAATCCTAAGAAAAGCCATCTTGAGGCTGCAAAGAGGATTTTGAGGTATCTCAAAGGCACTGAAAATCTAGGCCTTTGGTACCCTGCTGATGACAACATTGAGTTAACTGGCTACTCAGATGCTGACTATGGAGGTTGTAAAATTGACAGAAAGTCCACTTCAGGGACTTGTCAATTCTTGGGCAACAAGCTTATATCTTGGTTCTCCAAGAAGCAGAACACAGTGGCTACTTCCACCACTGAAGCTGAATATGTTGCAGCTGGAAGTTGTTGTGCTCAAATCCTTTGGCTGAGACAACAACTGAGAGACTACAAAGTCAACTCTACTGAAGTGCCAATATTTTGTGATAACAATAGTGCCATTGCTATATCACAGAATCCTGTATTGCACACAAGATGCAAGCATGTGGACATCAAGCATCACTTCATTAGAGACCATGTGGAGAAGAAGGACATAAAGTTGGTCAAGATCCACACTGATCATCAAAAAGCTGATATTCTAACTAAGCCACTTGCAGAGGCAAGATTTCTGGAGCTATCAGCAGAGTTGGGATTACTTGATCCAGGGAAGTTGGACAAGTAAATCTCATGAAAAGTTAATGGATATATGGAAACTGAGAAGGTTCTCAGCAGACTTGGTCAAGTCTACTGAATATCAGAAGAGATGGCTGAAATTATTCAGGACACTTGTCCATTGGAATTCAGGACCATTATCCACATCTCTTCAGGACACTTGTCCAAGTGGGGTCAGATAAGTTGTCTTGGCTATCAAACTATTTCCTTGGTTTGATAAACACCTATTTTGGGTAATCATTGCCTACCTTGATACATGTCCCAACTACAGATATCATTTCTGTGGGATTTAATTTGTCCCCCACCCAAAAGGTCGCTTTCCATGCATTAAATGCCAAGATTTAACTCTTGTTTGCATTACACCTTTTCAAACCATGATCTATCTCGAAAACTCCCCAACCATTAACTAATATTAAATACCTTCCACGTTTTGAATAAAACCAACAAGTCACTGTTACATTGGTTTTTAACCATTGGATCAAAACTGGCCAACTCCCCTGAAATTCATCCTGGCCGTCCAAGTGTATCTTTCCATATTTGACAACAGTTGAAAATACACAAAACTCACCAACTTATTGACAAACATTCTTTTTAGAATATTCTCAAGTCTTAAGAACTCCCCACACACTCTTCTTTCCCAAGCATTCGAAACCCTAACCTATTCTCTTCAAACTCTCCCAAAACTCTCTAAACTTCATCTCTGCAATCTTCAATGGCTCCCAAAGTTAGACCAGAGATGATAATAGATTTTTCCAACAAGGCTCTAGACCTTGATTTTGGATACCTAAGCAACAAAAACAATCTTCATTTTGAACCCATACTCTCCTTTGAAAGTGAAGATTCTGAGATTACTCCAACCCTGAGATGGTTGAGAAGGGCTGGTCTTCAAAAGTTTTTGGAAGAAAGACCAAGCTCCTGCTTGGAAAGCTACATGGCTGAATTCTTTGCCTTTCTCAAATGGAGGGGCAAGCCTGAAGATGGTGAAGTTTCCACCAGACTGTCATATGTTGCTGAAGGAGAAGAGGAAGAAAGATTTCATAGAGTGAAATTCTCTTCAGAAGATCTTGAAGGAGCTTTTGGATTGCCTTCTGAGGGAAGGAATCCAGAAATCTATGGCACTGGTCATGAAGAAGAAATAGCTCAAGAATGGCTACTGACACCAGGACCTCTCTCCTCAACTCAAAACAAAAAGACTCTCAAGCCAGAATTTCTCAACCTCTTTGAGGTAGTAGCTAAAAGTCTCTTGAGTAATACTGGAAGCTTGGAGCAGGTCAGCCATCCAAGAATTAGAATCATGGCTGCAGTCATTGATGCCAGTGATAAAGGCATCAAGTTTGATTGGAGGACCTTCATCATGTCTGAGATGATGAAGGAAAAGGCAAAATTCAAAGTGAAATCTCACAATAAGGTTGTGCTAGAAGGGAAACTCAAGTATTGCACTAGGGCAAGCTTGTTGATTGAGAGATTTTCCCACTACTCCCAAATGCAAACCTTTGCAAAGCCTCTCCCAGCTCAAAAGATTCTATTCAGAAAGCTCAGCAAGAAAACTGAGCAAAGGAGGATGTTAATGGCCAAGCCTGCTGAAGCAAAGGTGGAGGAGAAGCCAAAGATGAAGAAGAGGACTAAAGCAAGAGTGGTGAAGACAAGGAAAATGTCTCATATTATCTCAGAAGAGAACTCAGATGCTTCAACTGAGATTGAAGAAGTTGCTAGAGAAGGTGTACAAGTGCCATCTGATCACTCAGAAGAATTAAGGCAAAAGTACAATGAGACTAGACAAAAGTCTAGGGGTGATAAAAGGATCAGGGAGGTTGTCCCTGAGAAGGATGAGGAAGGGAGTGGAAGCAGTAGGGCTAGCAAGAGAAGGGTCAAGCCTACTGACAAGGTGTTGGAGCTTCAGGAAGAAAGGTCTCTACAACTTGCTCTAAGAGAGAGCAGAGCTGAAAGCAGGACCAAATCAAAGTCAAGAACCAACTCATCTGGTTCTGGAACTCCAGAATCCAGGGTCCCTGAAGGTCAACCAATGGAGGCCAACATCCCTGAAATTCAGAATCCTGAGCCCAACTCCCCTGAAACCCATATAACCCCAACCAATCAACCTATCACTCCCATAAATCTCACAAAGAGATACTCTCCTGAGGGAAGTGTGCAGAGAAGTATGATAGATGTGCTAGCTGACATAGCTGTAGATGAGACAAGATTACAATCTCCCCTTGACTCATCTATGCTCAATTACTCAAAGCAATTAGAAGCTACACTTTTTGAGCCAACCCCCCTGAGTAAAGCCCCTTCAAATCCATTGCTCTCAAAAGCAACTGAAGATCCTTCTACTGCACCCAACCCATCTGAAGCCAACATTCCTGAACTTAATCTGCCTGAAGCCGCATTAGGAGAACCCAGAGCCAACTCCCCTATAACCCAAAGTCCCCATTCAAGTGGAGACGAGGAGGAGTATACTTATGAAAGTATGCTCAGAGGAGGAGCCAAGGCTACTGTGGACAATTTGTATCCACAACTTGCTGAATTTCCAAGAATTCAGAAGGCCTTTCATGATTTAAGGATGCTTGTTGATGTAAAAGATAAATCCTTGATGGAAATATCACAAGTCATCCAAGATAAGGGTGCAAACTGGTGGCAAGTGGAGGAGAAAAGATTGTTACACTTTGCTGGAGTTTCAAAGACAAGATTCCTCACTGATGAGGAAGTATTTGCAAAGTTGGTGGATGACAAGATCAATGAGGAGAGGGAAAGGAAAGCTAAGGGCATCAAACACCCTGAAAGCAGCTCCAATGATGATGACTCCCCAGATGATCCCTCAAACCCCTCTAAACCAAACCCTCCTGAAACCCCTCAAGCCAATCTCCTTAAGCCTCCTGTCTCTGAAAGACTTTCCAACCCCCCTAGAACCTATCATAGGAAAGGCTCTGTCATCTCAGAGGTGTTGACCAAGGATGGTAACACAACCAAGGACACATCTGCCAATGAAGGTTCTTCTGAACCCAAGGCACAGCCTAAAGATGTGGAGGTTCCTTCTCTAGAGGCTAGTTTGATTAAGGCCTATTCAGTGTCAGAAGAGTTGGACACTGATCAGCCTTTAATCATTCAGGATGACTCAGTGGCTGTTGATATGAGCACTGTGATCTCCCCACAACTGCCATCTTTGAACCTTGCTGAAGGTGGAGATGCTGCAGGTTTAGGAGAAGGAGTTGAAAAGGAAAGTAGATTTGAAAAATCAGAGGGAGTTGTGGATGAAAGAGAGGTAGTTATCACTAAGATTGTGAGTGTACCAACATATGAGGGTGGTATAAGTGAGGAAGGACAGGCTATTCTTGAAGTCAAATCTGAACTTCAAGAATCCCTTGATGAGAGGAGGCCTGTTTCTTTAAGTGAGGAAACTTTTATTGAAGGAAGAAAAGAAATAGTTGAAAATGAGGAGAAGACTGCTGATGTATCAGAGTCTTATGAAAAAGAAAATGAGGGAGATAAGTGTGTTTTCACTGATGCTTTTGATTTGTCTGATATTGCAGGGATAAGCTTTGATCAAATATTTGCAGAAGATCTCTTGACAGATGCTCCCATCCAAGTTGACACTGGATCAGCACAAGCCTTGCTTGGGATGCAATCAGAGAAGTTGGATTCCTTGGCTCAACAAGACTAACTGGCTCTGAAGATGTGGTGCTACCCACATTGGAAGCAAGAATTGAAGGAGTAGAATCTGGTCTTCAAACCATCTCTACTGAAGTTCACAAAGCCAAAGTCAGTATGGAAAACATCTCAAAGGAGGTCAAGAAGGATCAAAAAAGGCTAAGAGACAATCATAATGCAAATGTTCAACCTATCAGATTGACAATCAAGCAAGCTCTTGGCAAGAAGACAGCCTTGCAGAAGAGAAGAGCTGAAGAGCAAAGGCTAGCTATGGTCAAAGCAGCCTCATAAAAGTTTTCCCAAGAAGTGTTGGCCAACATTGCTGAAGGTGCAGTGGCCAACCTCACTGAGCTCCTGAAAGCCCAATTGGATGCATCTCTTAAGGCAACCATGGAGGAGGTTGTTCAACAGAAAATGAAGCCTGTTCTTGCCTTTCTTAGCTTAAGCAGTGACAGGATGCAAAATATACATGATGAGAATGTATATCTGTTGGAGGAGATGAAGTCTCTAACCCAAGCCCAGTCCTTATTGGCATCCACTATGAGTGAACCGAAGCCAGAATGTTTTGATGCTGCCAAAAAGGGGGAAAGGGAAAGAGCAAGGGCAAAAGGTGCCTTAGTGATTGGGAGTCCAGTGAAAGGGAAGGACAAAACCCCTGTAGGAAAGGGAAAAGAGCCTGCAGTGCTGAACTTGGAAGAATTGGATGAAGAGGAGCAGTTAGCACTGGCATTGAAGAACTCTATGGCCTCAGCTCAAGAGGAAAAAGTGAGGCTACAACAAAGACCAGGTGGTGAAGTATCTGGTTTGGACAAGGATGCTGAAGGTGTCCAAACTAGAGGAAAGATCAAGAAGGCCCAAGGAAAGAAGAGACAAGTTGAGAAATTCACTGACTTTCCCAATAGCCTTGATCTTCCACCTGAATTCAGAGTTATTGATGATGAGCCTATCTCAAAGAAGGCCAAAACAGCTGAAGAGCCCAAGAATGCTGAAAAAGGCAAGTCTACTGAGACTAAGTCCACTGAAAGTACCAAAGTCACTGAAGATGTGGAAATCTTATATGAAGAAGGCTTTGGACCTGGACCAAAGAAGACAAAGATTGTGGTACTCAATGATCCATCAAAGCTGTTTCATGAAGGGTATGGCAAAGACCCTGAAACACAACAGAAACTGGCCATGATGAGGGCCCAAGAGAAAATGGACTTGATGGAAGAGGCCAACAGAGCAAGAGATAAGAGAAGAACAGACTTCCAGAAGCCAAGAAGGAAGAGAGCAACTTACAACAAGATGAAGCCACAGCTATTGATCCCAATGGACACCAAATATCCTCACTTGGATAAATGGGTGCCAATTCAGCTGAATGACTCATGGGAGGAAGCAAAAAGGGAGTTTGTCTATGATCAGTATGTCATTGACAGATGGAATGGAAGAGATGCCAACATCAATTTTGCTGAGTTCATGATTGAGTACTACAGAGAACTCTATCAACAATTGCTTGCAGCTGCTGATATTGCAAAATTTGAACTCACAGCTCCCAAGCCAATCATATACTTACCTCCAAAGCTTGATGGATGGATTGATCAATCAAGGATTCTAAGAGAATTCACTGAGATCCTCAAGCTGAACAAGATGGTTCTTGGTCCTAAGGGAACCAACCAAGAAGCCATGGCCTTGAAGAGGAGAGTGTGGGCACAGTATGGGATGGTGCCACCTCGAGAGGATGATCTCTAAATGGCTAAGTCTTCTGACCTATCTTAATTGATCAACTATGCTGAAAATTGGTCAAGTTTGCTGATGTGGTGTGCTAATCTGTTTGCTCTGACTTGATATGGATTGCTCTGATACAAGCTCTGTGCTCTGATATTGAAAATCTTGTATATGTCTTGAAGTGTTAGTATTTGTTCTGATATAAGATTGGTGCTCTGATACAAGGTTATGCTCTGATACTGAAAAATCTTGTATATGTGTTGAACTCTGATGTATTTAGTGTTGATGATTCATGCTCTGATATGTTAAATTCAACTATCAACATGCTTGTAATGTCTTGTAATGAATAATAGTTGAACTTATTTTGAATCAAGAAACACTCATCTCTCTATGCCTATCTATGAAACCTATGTGCAACATGAATGGTGAATACACTAACACATTGCTTTTCAGGATAACTGACTTTAGTCATGTCGTCTGAAGATTAATGTAATAGGTGTAGCTAAGTCACTTTTGCACAAGCTGTATAGGTTTTGGCATCATCAAAAAGGGGGAAATTGTTGGGAATAAAATGAGTTATGTTTTGATTGAATACCAAAACCCCCTGAGACATGCCTAAGTTATGATTGAATATGCTCTAGACATGTTAGAACATATAGTATAAAGGCTAGATGAGGAGCTAATATGTTAGGTAGCTCTTAGATGATTAGATGCACAAATTGAGGGGGAACATATGCTTTGAAGTACATCAAGAACAAGTCCCCTCAAGGCTCAAACTCTGGAATCATGATCAAGTCTGCTGAAAGACAAGTATGCTGATCAGGAGAGTTGTCCAGAGGAGTTGTCTCAGCTCAATTAATCAAGATCAAGTGCTCTGAAAGCCTGAGGTCAACTATGCTGAAGAGAAAGAGACAACCACACCCTAAAGATCTTCAAAGAAACAAGCTAAGATCATCTTCAAGAGAAATAAAGGGAAAGAGCCAAGTCATCTGAAGAAGAGCAAGCCAACCTTGCTGATAAGCAAGACTGCTGATAGTGATAAGGAGTGTTGTCCAAATGTTGAGGAATGTTGTCCTATCATTGGAACAACCTTCAGAAGTGATGTCCAAGTTCTAACAAGAGAATCTGAAAGTCAGATATTGGGAAGAGTGCTGCAGAATGAAGACAAAGCTCTTACAGCCGTTTATTTCCCAAATAAGGACATGTCACTATCAAGAAACTGTCTTCAAAGTTGAAGAACTGAAAGAAGACATTTATGGACATTGGAGGCTGCCTCTCCAACGGGCAAATCCTTCATTTGTCTATAAATACAGAAGTGTGAAGACCATTTGAAAGCATCCAACTAATCTCAACACAAACCAACTAAGCTCAAGTTCTTACAAGCTAGAGTGCTTTCAAAGCTTTCAAAGACTATCTTAGTCTTCAAACACTTCATCTAAGCTGAACTTCATTGTACATCCATACACAAGCTTAGAGAGATATCCTATCCTTATACACTGATCTCCATTGTAAAGGATATCTCATTAGTTGGAACCTTACTTCAATCCTCATATCTTTCAAGAGTGAAAGTGAGAAGGTTGTAGTAGTAGAAGTGGTAGGAGCTGACTGTTGAGAGAAGAACAGTTCAGTTCTGAGTTGAGAAGAGGGTACTAGGACTCTAGACATCCTAGGGATCAATTCACCAAGAGTGGTGTTCTTGATCAAGTGCACCTTGGCACTATAAAACAAGTTAATTCCAAGAGTGAAGGAATTATCCTGTTAAATCAGGGAAAGTGGATGTAGGAGTTTGAGTCTCTGAACCACTATAAACTCTTGTGTTGATTTACATTTCAAGTACTTACAATACATCAACACTGCACACAAAATTGATCTTTCAAGGATAAACATTCAAAGACTGTGCAAAAACCTATTTGGACAAGTTCCCTGAAAACTGGACTGTGTTACATTGACTAAGTGATTTCAGAAATTAAAGGAGTTTAAACTACAAGGGCCAACCACTATTCCGCACATATAACTCCCCTAGATAGTTATTCAACTAAGTACTCAATAGTACTTAGTAGATTGATTATCTTAGAAGAGTTAATCTTCTTCAGCAGAGTTGTCCAAGACAACCTTGCTGAGCTCTGGTTTGATTAAGTTTGAAAAGAATTTGCATACAAGTGTATTCCCCCCCCCCCCCATACACTTGTTATCTACTCCTTTCAAGACCAACAGGATTCGATTTAAGTTGAGAAATGCTCTTCTCAAAAGCTTTCATGGTTTAGATGACAGCACTAGAACCTTTGAGCAACTTCTAAGGATAGGTACTTGGGTATATCTTAGAAGTATAGGTCTAGATCAGCTGATGGTTGTTGCTGAAGGTATGGGTGGTCTTTCTGTGTTTCATGATTGGGAACAAGAACAGAAAGAGGCTGCAGGTGTTAATTCTTATACTGAGTTATCAAATTTGGAATCTTTTATTCAGTTGATTGAAAGAATAACTGGTTGCAAATATTCCATTGTTAAGTCTGCTGATGTAGATGTTGATACTGATGTCAACATGGAGGCTGATGATGCTGAAGTTAAACTTTCTGATGTTGAAGCTGATTATGAAGCTGATATGGAAGCTGATTATGAAGCTGATACTAATGCAACTGAGATGTTTGAGAACACAGTTGTGGCTGAAGACACTGAGGTCTTAGAGGAACAATCTTTGGGTGCTAATGAGTTGGAGAGCACACCAATTGATGTTGATAAGGATACTGTGCTTGATGATGTTCTAGAGACAGTAAGAACAGTTCCTTCTGAGACAGCTCAAGAGAACTCTAGCTTTGAATTGTTGAGAAAGCATAATGAAGAGTTACAAAGCAAGTTGGATGAGACTTTGAAACGATTTCAGCAAGCTACTGAAAAGTTGGAAAGTTTGACTGCTGCTAGTTCTTATGACAAGATAATGGAATTCACTATGAATAAAATCTATGATCTGCATAGATTACAAGAAAAGTCACTTTCTACTGAATTGCAAAAGAAAGTAGAGATACTTTTAACACCTTTGAAGGAATGGCAAGATGAAGCCAAAAAGGGGGAAGTAAAAGTGATGAAAGTGATGGAACAAACTCAATCACAACAAGCTCAATTGGTTGTGAGTCAAGATGAGTTGAAGACAAGCATTGATGATTTGAAAGAAGAAATCATCAGTCTGAAGTTAAAGTTACAAAATCCTGATTCTATTACTCAAGAAACTGCTACTCAGAAACATGTTGCTGAATCTTCTTCTGGAAAAAGAAAAAGAAAATTCATTATTGATGATGAAGAAGAGACTGAACAGATTGGTAGAAATACCAGATCTAGAAGCAAGCTGAAACATGTTGTTATTGAAAATAGACCAAGTGATGTGCTGATAGCTGAATCTGTTGAACTGCATAATCAGATGCTTTCTAAGAAGAAAATTGAAGCTACTGAGAAAAGATCTGCTGAACAGATTAGAAAACAAAAGATGAAAGATGCAGAAGCTACAAGAAAGAAGTTTGATAATAGAGTTGCTGCATTGAAAAAGAAAATGAAGTCTAAATCTGTTGGAACTATTCTGGATGAACAATTCATGGAATTTGTTGTGGATCCAGAAGATATGGAGTTCTGGAATAATTTGAAAAAGAAATGGCAGATTGCAAATTTTATTGTGAAGAAATTTGGTAACCATTCAAGCAAGGAAGATGAATATTCTGACTTTGATGCATTCATGATGAATATCTCAAGAGATTTTTGAGAACATATTTTGTTGTTAGCTGCTGGTGCAGGTATTCAGATATTATGTCCTGAAGAACCAGTTTGGGATCCTCCAAGACTTGAAAATGGTGAACCAGATTACTCAGAGATCAGAAACATAATTTCACAGATCATTAAAGATGAAGGCATAACTGATCATAATCACATGATGGATATCAAGAACAGATTGTACTTGGCATTCAGAATTCCTGATAGAGACTGAAGATGAAGGACTATGCTGAAAAGATAACACTTCTTAACCTTATCTTTATTTCTTTATTTTGTATTTCTGTGATTATGTGACTTAGTTGTAATATGTGATATATTTGATCTTATTTTGAATATGAATCTAATCTGATTTTTGAATTGATGAACTGATATGAATGACTATATATCTTAACTACTGATCTGTTAATGTTTAAGTAGTTTTGGCTTCATAAAAAAGGGGGAAATTGTTGGGATATGAATCCTATAAACAATGTTCTAATTGATGATTATATGTTTTGATGGCCAAAAGCAATTTGGAGTTAATGATATATGTGATTATATGTTGTTCTATGTGAGTTATATGATATAAGTTTACTGATCTTAGTCTGTTACTAATCTGATATATGAACTGTTTAAGAACTAAGCTGATGGAAGTATTGTATAGACAGCTTATAGTATAGGACTTAGTTATACTCATCTGTATGTAGTTCAGTTGATGTATAAATAGGTTTTATATATGTAAAGTTGTATTCTATTGTATTCAGCATTGTAATAATTAGAGCAGTAGATTAGATTGAAGAAAGAAGACTAAAGATGACTAAGAAGATTATTTCAGAGATTGAAGAAATCAAGTGAAGTTTTTGAAGGAAGCTAAACAGTTTGGAAGAACTGTGCTGACTGACCAAGAGCAGTAAAACTAAGAAGAGTAGTTTACTGTGCTGAGTTGGTTTATTTGAAGAATAAGTTTGGATAACTTATTTAAGGCGTAACTGAAGATTTATATGAAGATATGCTGACTTGGAAAGATAAGATAAGTTGGTTACAAAGAAAGAAGTTACAACAAGAAACGGTTATGAGTTAGTTGAGAGTTAGTTCACAAACTGCTAACTATCTTACTAATGCTTATAAATACCGTATGATCTTCTACTTGAAAAGACTACTGAAACTACTACTACTCAAAGTGATCAAGAGCAAATCAAGAAGCATTCAAGTATTCAAGCACTCACAGAGTTGAAGATTGAAGAACTGAAGAGAAGCCACAGATCTGATTTGAAGAAACAAAGGCTATCATCAAGAGAAGTTTTACTTTTCGTTTTAAGTTTGTATTGTGTAAACAAGTGTGCTAGTTACTTGTGAAATTACTAGTAGATCGAAGATATACCTGGAGGTATAATCGACAAGATCAAAGTCTTAATCTTGGGACTCTAAGCTACAAGTACTCAAGTGGAAAAGAGTAATAAAACATCGCAACTGGAGTTGTGAGAGTGGATGTAGACAGTTGTCGAACCACTATAAAAATCTTGTGTTCTTTACTGTTTTGATTTGATTAACTGTTGATATATTTGTTTAACCAAGAACAGTAAGTTCTCTAAAGAAAAGATTTAAAGAAAAGTTGAGTATAAAAGCTAACTGTTTAGTACTGAGCTGATTTTAATAGAATTTCCGCACTAAAAACTCTGATATTTTGATAGAATTTGAAAAGTCTATTCACCCCTCCCCTCTAGACTTTTTCTTAGCTTACTCAATCTTAACTCAACTTTTGGGACCAACAATATATGAATTTTATTGTGTTACTATTGTTTTATATATTTAATCGAATCTCATTTAAAATTTTGCATTTTCAAACAATTTAATGGCTTTTAGGAAATGAGTGTTTTTTGTACATTTGTACTATAAATCTTGAGGGTAGATACTTATCACATATAAGCATCACCATGAATTGCTAAAGCAATATTGTCAACAAATTTCCAACTTATATGTATTTCAAATTTTTGGTATCACATATTATGTCAACTGCATTAGATGAAAATGTAAATAGTACCATTTTTGTCAAAAGACAGTGAGAATGAATATGAACCAAAACAAAAATGGAAACACCCACCTTGCCTCTAATTTATTGTTCTTATAACCTACAAATTACTACACTTAATAACCCTAAGAAAGAGTAACTGAAAGCAATAAAAATAAGTATTAACCAATAAGTGTAATAACCAATACCACTATATAAATAAGCCATTTGAGGTAACACTCAACTACAACCGAAATAATTTCAACTAACATTAGAATATTACCGCTAGAAGGAGTAAAAATGGCTTATTCTTTGCAAAGAATGCTTCTAATTGTTCTCATTCTCTCAACTGCAATTCCCATTTCAATTGGTCATAGAGATATTTCAGAATATGAAAGTGACTGGGAAGATTATTTAGATCCTGAAAATGGCGACGGAGATGATTCAGACTCAAGAAATGACGGAGGAAATGATTCAGAAATCACGCATTAACTGAGAGATCTCTGCTCAGATACCAAAAAGTCAAAGCAGTGCTGGAAAATCATTAAACTCGAGAAAATCAGGTTCACTGACACGGATAGTCGGAACGTCGCAAGTGTCGTAATTGACCTGGCCATAGAAAAATCTAATGAAATCAATGATAAACTTAACCAACTTCGCAGTGATTCCAAAGACGATTCATTGAAAGACAAGTACAGAGAGTGCTCGAAAAATTACAACGACGCTAACCACAAACTGCAACTCGCGAAGGGGAACTTAGATTCCGATGATTATCGGAGAATTAAACAACGTGTGGAGGATGTTGCGAAGGAATTAAAGAGCTGCAAGCATCAATTTGGAAAAAAATCACTCGACCCAGCCCATATTAGAGACAGGAACAAGGAATTTGGGCGGTATGTGGAGATTGTTAAAGCTGCGACAAAGCGTTTTGTGAGGCAATGCGATGATAGAAATGCCCGAAAAACTCAATCTAATTAATACTTTGAAATTAAAATTTAAGTGGAACTGTTTATTTCAAAAGAATATGTTTTTTTTAGGAAATTAATATTATATTGAAACATTTTTATTTTCCCGTTAACTGTTTTTTGTTTACTAAACCACAACATACTAATAGAACATAATATTTCATTAATTCAAAGGGAGAAATCTTTATTTTTTTTATCGTTTAAAAAATTTAACAGATAAGAAATATTATTAACACATGAAATTCAATGGGCAATACTAATGTTTAACACGATTTTTCAAATCTATAAATAACACATAAAAAAAATCTAAACCCATAGTCGTCACTATATTAAATTAAAATTGACAAATTATGCAGATGCAAATACTATCTACAAATAAATATGCATATATAATCCAACAAACATGAGTTTTTATCCTATTTCAACCAGTTGAGTAACATCAAGATATGGAAGATGGTCCTCCACGAATAATTTACCTCTTAAATTCAACGAAGTCCAAAAAAAACATAAGTGTATTATTGAAAAGTACGAAGTTTATCAAAATTTGAAAGGCAAAATCAGGCTGGAATAAAATTATACATCGATTTCGTTCTAAGCCTCTTGTGCTCATTAAGTTATCCCAAAGACTCTTTAGCAAGTGGATTCGTTATCTACCTATTATCTCACATGAATCGCGCCCAACTTTTTATATTTGGTTGACCAACAAAAATGTAATTGTATAGGCTAGTTTATAAGTAAATTCCCATGCCAACACTACTATTTATCATGTGTCTTGATAATTCTTTTTCGGATTAATTGAAATTTGCGTCATATATACCATTATTTACAAACCCGCGTGGCCTTGGTGTTATATCTCTCCGTGTCAGAGTTGTAGTGGGCTTGTGACACCCAGGGTAAAATTTAGTCACATCGCCATGTCATGGGCCAATTATCGAATAATTGGTTCATATAGCCTACCTCAATTATTTCAGATTGAATGCTTTTGTGAAAAAGAACAAATTATTATTTGTAGTGTAATTTTTATCATCGTTTAAATACAATAAATATGGTAAGAACGAATTGTGACTTGAAAGCTCCCGATACCAAGAAACCCAGAGTTATATTTGAGTGTTGAAATCTTGATCCATACAAAATGAGTTATATAAAAGTTTTGTAAGTCATAAGTGGTAACATAAATAGACATTACTAATACATTATATGTTTGCCTGTAAGTTTCCAACTATTTGGGCTCATGGATTAAGAAAGTGATTAAATAATAGATATAGTACAAGTGATCATGTGATGTAGAGATAGAAAAAAAGTAAGATATAAGTGAAGTGTAAGAATAAGAATAAGAAAAATTAAAAGATATTTGTAAAAAAGCGTATGAGAAGCTTATTTATGGACGTATGGTATGAGAATTATTTTTAACCATTTCAAATTTATCGGTAATATTATATTGGCGTAATCAATTTCAAAAACAATAACATAATAAAACCATAAGAAATATTTAGAATGTTGGGTTTGAAATCTTATTACTACATATATAATACATAGAATAATAAATTATGAAAAAATATAGTCAATAATAGATAAGAATTTCATCTAAAATAAATTTCGTGTGAATAAATCATGTAAAACAGAGAAAACTCGAGTAAGTTGTTCATGGTCAAATAGTAAAAGAAATTAACATTGGTCTAACAAATTCTAGAATTTAGCTCTATTTGCACGACTTAAATATAAAATTTACATCAATATATGAATTTTATTGTGTTACTATTGTTTTATATATTTAATCGAATCTCATTTAAAATTTTGCATTTTCAAACAATTTAATGGCTTTTAGGAAATGAGTGTTTTATGTACATTTGTACTATAAATCTTGAGGGTAGATACTTATCACATATAAGCATCACCATGAATTGCTAAAGCAATATTGTCAACAAATTTCCAACTTATATGAATTTCAAATTTTTCGTATCACATATTATGTCAACTGCATTAGATGAAAATGTAAATAGTACCATTTTTGTCAAAAGACAGTGAGAATGAATATGAACCGAACCAAAACAAAAATGGAAACACCCACCTTGCCTCTAATTTATTGTTCTTATAACCTACAAATTACTACACTTAATAACCCTAAGAAAGAGTAACTGAAAGTAATAAAAATAAGTATTAACCAATAAGTGTAATAACCAATACAACTATATAAATAAGCCATTTGAGGTAACACTCAACTACAACCGAAATAATTTCAACTAACATTAGAATATTACCGCTAGAAGGAGTAAAAATGGCTTATTCTTTGCAAAGAATGCTTCTAATTGTTCTCATTCTCTCAACTGCAATTCCCATTTCAATTGGTCATAGAGATATTTCAGAATATGAAAGTGACTGGGAAGATTATTTAGATCCTGAAAATGGCGACGGAGATGATTCAGACTCAAGAAATGACGGAGGAAATGATTCAGAAATCACGCATTAACTGAGAGATCTCTGCTCAGATACCAAAAAGTCAAAGCAGTGCTGGAAAATCATTAACTCGAGAAAAACAGGTTCACTGACACGGATAGTCGGAACGTCGCAAGTGTCGTAATTGACCTGGCCATAGAAAAATCTAATGAAATCAATGATAAACTTAACCAACTTCGCAGTGATTCCAAAGACGATTCATTGAAAGACAAGTACAGAGAGTGCTCGAAAAATTACAACGACGCTAACCACAAACTGCAACTCGCGAAGGGGAACTTAGATTCCGATGATTATCGGAGAATTAAACAACGTGTGGAGGATGTTGCGAAGGAATTAAAGAGCTGCAAGCATCAATTTGGAAAAAAATCACTCGACCCAGCCCATATTAGAGACAGGAACAAGGAATTTGGGCGGTATGTGGAGATTGTTAAAGCTGCGACAAAGCGTTTTGTGAGGCAATGCGATGATAGAAATGCCCGAAAAACTCAATCTAATTAATACTTTGAAATTAAAATTTAAGTGGAACTGTTTATTTCAAAAGAATGTGTTTTTTTAGGAAATTAATATTATATTGAAACATTTTTATTTTCTCGTTAACTGTTTTTTGTTTACTAAACCACAACATACTAATAGAACATAATATTTCATTAATTCAAAGGGAGAAATCTTTATTTTTTTTATCGTTTAAAAAATTTAACAGATAAGAAATATTATTAACACATGAAATTCAATGGGCAATACTAATGTTTAACACGATTTTTCAAATCTATAAATAACACATAAAAAAAATCTAAACCCATAGTCGTCACTATATTAAATTAAAATTGACAAATTATGCAGATGCAAATACTATCTACAAATAAATATGCATATATAATCCAACAAACATGAGTTTTTATCCTATTTCAACCAGTTGAGTAACATCAAGATATGGAAGATGGTCCTCCACGAATAATTTACCTCTTAAATTCAACGAAGTCCAAAAAAAACATAAGTGTATTATTGAAAAGTACGAAGTTTATCAAAATTTGAAACGCAAAATCAGGCTGGAATAAAATTATACATCGATTTCGTTCTAAGCCTCTTGGGCTCATTAAGTTATCCCAAAGACTCTTTAGCAAGTGGATTCGTTATCTACCTATTATCTCACATGAATCGCGCCCAACTTTTTATATTTGGTTGACCAACAAAAATGTAATTGTATAGGCTAGTTTATAAGTAAATTCCCATGCCAACACTACTATTTATCATGTGTCTTGATAATTCTTTTTCGGATTAATTGAAATTTGCGTCATACATACCATTATTTACAAACCCGCGTGGCCTTGGTGTTATATCTCTCCGTGTCAGAGTTGTAGTGGGCTTGTGACACCCAGGGTAAAATTTAGTCACATCGCCATGTCATGGGCCAATTATCGAATAATTGGTTCATATAGCCTACCTCAATTATTTCAGATTGAATGTTTTTGTGAAAAAGAACAAATTATTATTTGTAGTGTAATTTTTATCATCGTTTAAATACAATAAATATGGTAAGAACGAATTGTGACTTGAAAGCTCCCGATACCAAGAAACCCAGAGTTATATTTGAGTGTTGAAATCTTGATCCATACAAAATGAGTTATATAAAAGTTTTGTAAGTCATAAGTGGTAACATAAATAGACATTACTAATACATTATATGTTTGCCTGTAAGTTTCCAACTATTTGGGCTCATGGATTAAGAAAGTGATTAAATAATAGATATAGTACAAGTGATCATGTGATGTAGAGATAGAAAAAAAGTAAGATATAAGTGAAGTGTAAGAATAAGAATAAGAAAAATTAAAAGATATTTGTAAAAAAGCGTATGAGAAGCTCAATTATGGACGTACGGTATGAGTATTATTTTTAACCATTTCAAATTTATCGGTAATATTATATTGGCGTAATCAATTTCAAAAACAATAACATAATAAAACCATAAGAAATATTTAGAATGTTGGGTTTGAAATCTTATTACTACATATATAATACATAGAATAATAAATTATGAAAAAATATAGTCAATAATAGATAAGAATTTCATCTAAAATAAATTTCATGTGAATAAATCATGTAAAACAGAGAACACTCGAGTAAGTTGTTCATGGTCAAATAGTAAAAGAAATTAACATTGGTCTAACAAATTCTAGAATTTAGCTCTATTTGCACGACTTAAATATAAAATTTACATCAATATATGAATTTTATTGTGTTACTATTGTTTTATATATTTAATCGAATCTCATTTAAAATTTTGCATTTTCAAACAATTTAATGGCTTTTAGGAAATGAGTGTTTTTTGTACATTTGTACTATAAATCTTGAGGGTAGATACTTATCACATATAAGCATCACCATGAATTGCTAAAGCAATATTGTCAACAAATTTCCAACATATATGCATTTCAAATTTTTGGTATCACATATTATGTCAACTGCATTAGATGAAAATGTAAATAGTACCATTTTTGTCAAAAGACAGTGAGAATGAATATGAACCAAAACAAAAATGGTAACACCCACCTTGCCTCTAATTTATTGTTCTTATAACCTACAAATTACTACACTTAATAACCCTAAGAAAGAGTAACTGAAAGTAATAAAAATAAGTATTAACCAATAAGTGTAATAACCAATACAACTATATAAATAAGCCATTTGAGGTAACACTCAACTACAACCGAAATAATTTCAACTAACATTAGAATATTACCGCTAGAAGGAGTAAAAATGGCTTATTATTTGCAAAGAATGCTTCTAATTGTTCTCATTCTCTCAACTGCAATTCCCATTTCAATTGGTCATAGAGATATTTCAGAATATGAAAGTGACTGGGAAGATTATTTAGATCCTGAAAATGGCGACGGAGATGATTCAGACTCAAGAAATGACGGGGGAAATGATTCAGAAATCACGCATTACCTGAGAGATCTCTGCTCAGATACCAAAAAGTCAAAGCAGTGCTGGGAAATCATTAAACTCGAGAAAAACAGGTTCACTGACACGGATAGTCGGAACGTCGCAAGTGTCGTAATTGACCTGGCCATAGAAAAATCTAATGAAATCAATGATAAACTTAACCAACTTCGCAGTGATTCCAAAGACGATTCATTGAAAGACAAGTATAGAGAGTGCTCGAAAAATTACAACGACGCTAACCACAAAATGCAACCCGCGAAGGGGAACTTAGATTCCGATGATTATCGGAGAATTAAACAACGTGTGGAGGATGTTGCGAAGGAATTAAAGAGCTGCAAGCATCAATTTGGAAAAAAATCACTCGACCCAGCCCATATTAGAGACAGGAACAAGGAATTTGGGCGGTATGTGGAGATTGTTAAAGCTGCGACAAAGCGTTTTGTGAGGCAATGCGATGATAGAAATGCCCGAAAAACTCAATCTAATTAATACTTTGAAATTAAAATTTAAGTGGAACTGTTTATTTCAAAAGAATATGTTTTTTTAGGAAATTAATATTATATTGAAACATTTTTATTTTCCCGTTAACTTTTTAGTTTGTGATTTGTTGTAAACAAGTGTGCTAGTTACTTGTGAAATTACTAGTCGATCGAAGATATACTTGGAAGTATAATCGATAAGATCAAAGTCTTAGTATTGGGACTTTAAACCACAAGAAACTCAAGAAGGAAGAGTTAATAAAATATCACGACAGGGGTTGTGAGAGTGGATGTAGACATTTGTCGAACCACTACAAATCTTGTGTGTTGATTTACTTACTATGTGATATTTATTTAAGTATTCAAGTTCAAAATCAAAGTTGAGTATACAACTAAAACTGGAAGTACTGTGCTGACTCAGTAAGAACAGTACTATTGAGAACACTATTCCGCATTATAAAGTACTCTGATATTTTGAAAGATTTTAAAAGTCTATTCACCCCTCCCCTCTAGACTTTTCTGGCTTAATCAATCTTAACTCAACTTGGGACCAATAAGTGGTATCAGAGCAGTAGTTCTTTAGACTGCTGTTTCTTGATAACCCAGAAGACTTTGAGGGAAGTCTTATTGTTCTTGATCTTTATCATTTACTTGACTATTTTGATTTACTTGCTACATTCCTGATCTTATCTGTCTAATCAACTATGGATGAAACTAATGCAAACAAACTTCCTAAATTTAAGATTGCAGACTATGACTATTGGAAACTCAAAATGGAGTGCATCTTCAGCTCGACTCATGATTTGATGGTGTCTGTCGTCAAGGAGGGACCAATTGTCACCATGACTCCAAATACTGCTACACTCGAACCTGCTGAAGCTGTTGGTGTGCTAGCGCCAAAACCCAGGTCATAACTCACTTTAGAAGAAATGAGGTAAAATAATCTGAACAACTTAGCAAAGAACTAAATTTTACATACCTTACCTAATGAGTATCTAGGTAAAGTATTAAAATGTAAGACTGCTAAAGATATGTGGGATAGGTTTGCTGTCCTTTGTGAAGTAACTTCTGTGATCAAGGAAAGCAAGTTGTCCACTGCTGTATAGAAATTTGAATCTATTGACCAGCTAGATATTGGTTTTACTTGCATATTCAATATGATCTAGAAGTGTTGGGTAATACCTATACTAATAGGGAGATTAACTTGCGTATTCTTAAGTCGTTAGATGATAGGTGGAAGATGGTCAAGATGATCATCAAGACCACTCAGGACATAGATACTTGGTCTGCTGAAACTATGTTTCAAACACTTAAGGCGCATGAATTTGAGTTAGATGAAGAAGAACATATAGCTAGCAGTGATAAGGAGAAGGAAATCTCTAAGAATGTTGCTTTCAAAGCCTCTTCCTCTAAGGTGTCTAGATCATCTAAGTCTAAATCCTCAAGCATAAAATATGAACTAGATAGTACTGATCTTACTCTTAAGGATCAGTTGAGCTTAATGATAAAGAGGTTTGACAAGTATAACAAAAGATATGGTAGATATAAGAGATTTTATAAGGAGACTCAGGGTTCTAGTAACAGGGACTCTTCTAGGACCAGAAGAGATCAAAAATCTTCTGAAAGGAGAGATGAGGTCTCTAATGAGAATAGAAGATATAGGAACTCGTCTGATAAGAAGGATAAGAACACTATTGATAGGAAGGATAGGAACCAAAACCGTTCTCCCAATAAAAGATCTACTAATGAACCTTTGTGTTATAATTGTGAAAAGCCAGGTCATTACATCTACAAATGTCCTGATCTGAGTTCCGAAGACAGAGAAGAAAGGAAAGCAAAGACAGACTGCAGATATGCTAAGGATAAGAAGGCTATGATGGCATACAATGATTCTGATACGGATTCAGATGAGTTTCCTTTGTCTTCATCTGAATAACCCTCTAGCAATGAGAAAGAAACCTTCATTGCAGATGATGGACTAGTCATGATGGCTAAAATATAACAAGAGGTATCATTTGTCACTTCTTTCCGTTCATGTGATAGTTCTGATTCTGATCTATGTGACACTGTTGATAGTAGTTGTTGGGATATGAATCCTAGAACAAGTCCTAAATGATGAAAAGATAAAGATGAAGTTTTGATAAGCCAAAAAGTAGACTTGAATATTTTCTATGTGTTGACTGACCTAGTCTAGTTAAAGAAGTTGTCTTGAGTAGATCAGTAGAGTGCGCAAGTTTAAAAGAATATTTCAAAAGACAAGTACTTATAACACGTTGATACTTTGTATTAATTGTTTAGGTTGTTATTGAGCTATATTAAACATTGTATAGAAGCTCATGATTTTCATATGTAATAATTATATTCGTTGTATAGATTCTAAGTTGACTAAGCTATTTTATAAAGCTTAAAGTGAATGTAATAGTCTTGTTAGGATTAGAATAGTCTACTGATGAAGACTACGCGAGACCAGAAGAAGAAGAAGTCTACACAAGACAGGTGCGCATAGAAGACAAGACAAGTCAACATAATAAAGAAGAAGGTAGTTATTCAAGCGCGTGTGAAGATAAGGATTAAAGAGTTAGTTAGAGATAACTAATTACTGAAGAAACGCGTGGAAGGATAAGAATAACAAGTTGCAAGTTAGTTTTCAAGAAAGGTTGGTTACAACTGAAAGTTCTTGAAGATGATAGTCTATAAATACCCCAAGGTATTCATTGGTTAAAGACTACTGAACTACTGAAATTCTACATACTGAAGCGTTACTGAAGCACTCAAAGAAGAATTACTCACAGAGTTTGAAGTTCAGAAAGCAAGTCTGCAAGACAAGTGAAGATCAAAGAAGACTGCTACTGAATAGAGAAGTTTTACTTTTGTTATTGTTTTCAAGTTGCTAGATACTTGTAAATCTCTAGTTAGATCGTAGACGTATCTGGTGGTATAGTCTTTGAAGATCTAAGTCTTATTTCTTGGGACTTAAAGCTACAAGAACACACATTACTCCATTAGACGAGTTAATAAGAATATCACAACTGGGTTTGTGAGAGTGGACGTAGACAAGTTGTCGAACCACTATAAAATCGTGTGTGTTGTTTACTTTACTGTTTTGTTTGTGTTATTTGATTGATTAATTGCTTACTTGATTAACATACATAACTGAACAAGACTAGTTGAGTGTTCATAACAGTTCTCGAAATAAGTTGAGTATAAACTAGAATTGGGCTCATTGATATATTCTGATTTCCGCATTGTACTTTGATATATTGAAAGAATTTTTAAAAGTCTATTCACCCCCCCCCCCTCTAGACATTTTCACTAGCTTACTCAATATTAAACTCAACTTTGGGACCTACAGTAGTGTAGGGAGTAGTCTTCATCATTCCAATGGAGTGACTGAAGAAGACCTCCTACAAGCTAACAAAACATTCATGGAAATTAGTGATGAGAAAGGCTTAGGCCTGCAGCTTGCAAGATATGTTGAGAAAGTTGTTCAGGAACAGAGGACTCGTCTTCAGGACCAAATTATTGACATCGAAGAAAAGTTTGGTGAGGCACTTCATCACCAGATTGAAGAGTACTTGAACACCGTGAGGAAGAAATCATCCGACAACACCAAAATGTTTGCTGATCTCTATGCTAATGAGATAACCCGCATGGAGACCACCTACAAGACCAGGATTGAAGATGCTGAAGCAAGAGCCACTGAAGGTCAGGCTCTCCTTAAAGCAGCTGCAGAGGAGAATGAGAAACTGCAGACTCAGCTGAAGGAAACAGCAGACAAGCTGAGACTCTCTCCACCAGGCTAGAAGTTGCCTCTTCCTCAACTTCTCATGCTCAGGTCCTAGAACACAGCATCACTCATCTGACCCAAGTTGGCAAGGTCAATGCCATGGCTCTCAAGCAGACACTGCAGGTGGAAATTCTGAATGCCATGAAGCCTTTTGCGGCTGCACTTGCTGAAGCCAAAAAGGGGGAAGAAGTGTTGATAAAAGCTCTGGAGAAGTCTACTGCACAGCAAGCTGTAATGGTAGTATCTCAAGATGAGCTTAATGAAACCTTGGGAGGTTTGAAAAGCAAAATCAAGAACAGACAAGGCAAGGAAGCTGTTCAAGAAGAAACCTAAGGTCAAGCCAAGAGTCTAAAGCTCACTGCCCCTACTGCTCTTATAGAACACGGTTCTGAAAGGAGGATGACAAAGAAAAGGAAGGCAGATGAGCAAGCTCAGACAAGTGAGAAGTCAGCTCCAGCAGAGCCTACTGCAGAAGAGAAAGAGGCTTTAGAGCTGAAGAAAAGAAAGTTGCTTGAAGCTCAAGAGCTTAACCAAAAGAAGCTAAATGATGCGAAGGCAGTCAAGGCCAAATTTGATAGGAAAGTGGCCAAACTCAGGAAAGCACTTAAGGAGAAAGAAAAGAAAGAAGGTGCCCTGGTAACTGACAGCACATATGTGGATCTAATAGCCCTTCAAGATGAGCTACCAAGATGGTATCCCCTGAAGAAGAAGTGGCAAATCCAACACCACGTAGTGAGAAAATTTGGCCCTCTTTCTACCTATGAAGAAGAATTCTTCCAATTCTCCCAGTTCATGGACTTTGAAGACCAAGTGTTCTGGACAGAAGTAGTCAAGACAGCCAAGGAACTTGACTGCAGAATTCTGACTCCTGACCTCCGGAAGAACAAACATGATAGAAGTCAAAAGAATTCTGGATAAGATCTATCTTGAAGAGAATGTTACAGACCCTCAATACATGGAAGATGTTCGAGTTCGTCTGTACCTTGCTTTCCGCATCTGAAGACCAGAAGACCTGATGAAGACTATTTTAGAAGTTTAAAGAAACTATCACTTGTAATCTGTAAAAGCCTCATATATATTCAAGTACTAGTTCTTTTTGCTTACAAGACAAACTCTCATTGTCTTCATCAGATACTTCAATTTTAAGATTTTATAAACTCTTATCTTATTCATTAAGAGCATTTATCAAGTAGAGTTTTGGCTTCATCAAAAAGGGGGAAATTGTTGGGATGTAAATTCACCCTAAGCCCCAATTGATGTTAGAATAGTTTTGATGGCCAAAACACTTAGAGTTTATAAATGTAATAGGATCAGATGACCTTGTATAGAACAGCTTAGACTAGTCTTGTGTGATCAGAAGTATTGATATCAGTTGATCAGCACAGCCCTGGCTTACATGCACGACCTCGAGATGAGAAGAGTAGAAGGCATGGAGACTAGAAGATCCTTGAAGACCATTTAAGTAAGGTGCTTGTATACCTACTTATCTGATGGAGTCCAAGTTGAAGATGGCCTAAGTCAGCACAAAGAATTGCCAGATCAGAAGAGTGTTACTCGACTGATATCAGAAGACAGAAGACATAAGGCCAGACGAGTAGTCAGAAGACCAGTAGAGAAGAACAGAAGACTAGGAGCTCGTCCAGGACTCGGCTGATTCCAAAGTCATCTTACATTTTGAATGAAGACTTACCTTACTTAGAAGATTGACCTGATCCCAGAATTGAAGCAATCAAGCGGCTGGAATCAAGGAATCAAGCAAACATGGAAAGATTACCCCTATAAATACAAGAGGATGAGAAATCACAAACACGAAGTCACAACGAGACAATTCAACAGCTAAACAAGCAATCAAGCTAAAAGTCACATTCCATTGAGAGTTCTCCAAGAGCCCATAAATCCTTAGAATATCCTCTAGCTCTTAAGTGATTTCTATCCAACAAAAGAACCTGAATCCTACTCATATTGTATACTCTTTGATTTAGGCATAGTGGTTAAGCATTTTATAAGCTTGAACCATTAGTTGGATATATTCAAAAACCCCAAAACCCTCACCATAAGGTTAAGTTTTTGAACCCCTGTAAAAGTGCAAGTGCTTCCAATCACTTGTGGAGACCGTAGTAGTAAGGACTGCTTAGATCTCAAAGTCCTACCCTTGGGACTATAAAGGACAAGCCCTTGTAATTTTTGGTAAATTAAAGGGATTAAACATCACGTGAGGACGTGAGAGTTGACGTAGGAACGTATATCCGAACCACTATAAATCTGGTGTCTTTTACATTCTGCACTTTACTTTATTGTCTATTCATTTATCTTATATAGTGCATACTGTGTTTTCAACTATCTTCAAATCAGGCCATAACCTTCAAACCAGCATCAGCTGAGTATTTTCATTAAGTAAACAAGTTGGTACTTTCAAAAGAAACTAAAGAACGAGTCTAAACAAGGCCTACTAAACTTCCGCATATAATCTCTTCATCAGATCACTATAGTCATCTGGACCAGCAGACTTGTAGTCCAGTTGACATAGAGATTAGAAGAGGTTCCCAACTCTCTTGAAAAAGTTTTAAAGTCTATTCACCCCTCCCCTCGAGACTTTAATCCCATTCACTACTCGTTCAGGGACCAACACTTTGAGAACTTCTCACACAGCTTCTCATTGGGGGATCCAAAAATTATGTCATCCACATAAATTTGGACAAGCAAGATGTCCTCTCCTTCAGAGATTCTGAAGAGAGTTTTGTCCACAGTTCCCTTGATGAATCCATGATCCAAGAGAAATTGTGATAGTCTATCATACCAAGCCCTGGGGGCTTGCTTGAGTCCATATAAAGCCTTCTTCAATCTGTAGACTTGGTTTCCAACCTCAAAACCAGGTGGTTGCTCCACATAGACCTCTTCTTTCAAAACTCCATTCAGAAAGGCACTCTTGACATCCATTTGGTACACTTTGAACCTCTTGTGGGCTGCATAGGCTAGAAAAAGTCTTATTGCTTCTAGCTTTGCCACAGGTGAAAATGTCTCATCATAGTCAATGCCTTCAGATTGGCAATAACCTTTTGCCACTAGTCTTTCTTTGTTTCTGACAATCACATCATTCTCATTCTTCTTGTTCTTGAACACCCACTTTGTTCCAATAACATCTTGATGTGAAGGTCTATCCACCAGCTCCCATACATCATTTCTGGTGAATTGGTTCAGCTCTTCCTGCATTGCAGTGATCCAATTGGCATCTTGAAGTGCTTCCTCAATGTCACTTGGTTCTTGTTCTGACAAGAAACAACAAAATAAAGCACTTTCACCATGAAACCTTCTAGTTTTGACTCCTATACTTGGGTCACCAAGTATTAGATCAGTAGGATGGTCAGACAACCAAGTCCTTCTTTTTCTGATCTCTTCAGTAGAGTTGTCCTCTACTGAAGTTGAGTCATTTTGATCATAGAATTCAGGGAAATTTAATGCAGGATCTAATTCAGGATCATAATCAGGGGTGTTGTCCTCAATGTCAGTGACATTGGCATTATTTGTTCCCCCTTGATTATTTGATCCATTAACTACCTCAGCAGGAACTGCTTCTTCAGTGGGGTTTGCCTCAGGAAGGTTGCCTTCAGGATTGTTGTCCAATCTTATGATTTCAGGGAGGTTTGCTTGGACAACATCTAGGAATACAGTGCCTTTGTCTTTTAGACTCAATCTGGTTGTTCTTTGTGTGATTTCTTCAGTTTCCAAGTTCTTATTCCTGAACTCATGAATAGATTCATCAAACACAACATGAGGTGTTTCCTCCACAACTAAGGTTTTCTTGTTGTAGACTCTGAAAGCTCTACTGATTTGAGAATATCTAAGAAATACTCCCTCATCAGCTTTGCTATCAAAAGCTTTCAACTGTTCTTTCCCATTGTTGTGAATGAAACACTTACAACCAAATATGTGAAAGTATAACACTTTAGGCATTCTTCCTTTCCAGAGTTCATAGGGGGTTTTGCCTTGCCCCTTAGTAATCAAACATCTATTTTGAGTATGGCATGCAGTGTTTATAGCTTCAGCCCAAAACCTCTTTGGAAGATTAGAATCAGCAATTAAGGTTCTAGCAGCTTCTTTTAAGGTTCTATTTCTTCTTTCAGCAACTCTATTCTGCTGAGGAGTTCTAGCTGCTGAGGTTTCATGAGCTATCCCATTTAGTGTGCAATACTCACTGATGTATGAATTTATGAACTCAGTGCCTTTATAAGATCTTATCTTGATAATGCTAAGGCTTTTCTCATTTGACAGTCTCTTTAAGAGTTCAGGTAGTTTGACTTGTGTTTCCTTTTTATTAAGGAGAAATACTACCCAAGTGAACCTAGAGAAGTCATCTACTACCACCAATGTGTATTTTCTACCATTTATACTTGCAGGGGTAATTGGTCCAACTAAGTCCATATGTAAAAGTTCAAGTACCCTTTCAGTAGAAATGATTGGTTTCCCTTTGAATGAGGCTTTGCTCTATTTTCCTTCTTGGCATGGTTTACAGACATGCTCTTTAATGAAAACCTCATTAGGTAGTCTTTAAATAATGCATTTCTAGCAAGTTTGTTCATTGTTTTGAAGTTCAGGTGGTTTAGTCTTTTATGCCATAACCAGCTTTGTTCACTAGAACTCTTAGCAATGAAGCATGCAACATTAGTAGACTTGTCCCAGTCTGCAAAATACACATTTCCTTTCCTAGTTCCAGTCAATAGAGTTTGTTGAGTTTTATCTTTGATTAAGCATTTTCCACTTGAGAACTCAACATTGAAATCTTTATCACAGAATTGACTGATACTTAGGAGATTATATTTGAGACCAGCCACATAAGACACATTGGATACCTTGATATTACCAATTATCAAGGTACCATAACCTTTTGTTGTAGCTTGTGAGCTGTCTCCAAATGTGACATTTGGGCCTTCTTTTTCAATGAAGTCAATGAGGAGGTCTTTATTTCCAGTCATGTGTCTTGAACATCCACTGTCAAGATACCATGCTGATTTTTTGCTCATACTCCTCTTCTTGTGGCCCATAGGTACCTGCAATTAGATAGGTTTAGGTACCCTTTGAGTTTTGGGTCCTGAGAGGTTAGATGTACCTTTAGGAACCCAAACTTACCTAATAACCCTGATTGATTCAAGGTGGCTAAGTTGTTTTCCTCTAGCATCAACATACACTGTCTTTCCCTTAAATGCCTTTGGGAAAGTATGTGTGAAAGTGTTAACTCTGTAAGTTTCAGGAGAGTTGTCAAACCTCCTGAACTTATGAGTTCTTTGTGCTCCTTGAGGAAATCTTTGAGGAAAGGCATTTTTATGACCATTACCCTTTGGCATGAAGGGTTTAGGTTGTCTCATTTTATTCTGCCTTTGAGGATGGTTGTCCTTAGGTCTATTCGGCTGAGGCTTTCTCAGTAGAGTTGGCCTAGGCTGATTATACCTTGGATAACTCCTCTGAACATTGTTCAGGAGTGTTGCCCTACCATTGGGACAACTCTGCTGACCAACATTCCTCTTGTGTTCAGGGACCTTGGCCTTTTCCTTAGGTTTGGGCCTAGTCTCCTGAAACACTTGAGTTGGCAATTCATACATTTTGCCCTTTCCTTTATTCAGTGGCTGAATCACTTCATTTTCAGCTTGTTGTGCCACTGATTTGACAAAGATTCTCTTAGTGGTACTTGTAGAAGCAACACCAAGACAAGGTGAAGATTCAAATGGATCAAAACCTAATCCACTTCTTTGAGCCATAGGTCTTTGATAACTCTGAATGTCCTCTATTGCCCTAGAGGATTTCTTCAGAGCAGACATCTTTAATTTCAGGCTCTCTTCACTTGATTTAAGAATATCATACTCATGTGAGAGGTTTTCAAATTTAGCATTGAGAATTTTCAGTTCAAAATCTTTTCTCTTCTGAGAAAGAAGTTGATCATCAATCTCCTTTTGTTGGTCAACTATCCTGAGATTTGCTTCCTCAAGCTCTCTCAAGACTTGTTGATACAACTCAGTAGATTTGATATCAACCAATGTCTCAGCAGGTTTTGAAAGTTCAATATAAAGCCTTTCATTTTCTCTCACACAATTATCATGAAATTCTTGTAGCCTAGTGAAATCTTCCATCAACTTTTCAAAGGCAAGTTTCAGGTTGACTTCACTGGCATTTTATGATAAGAATGATGGTGAACTAGATGTAGAGGATACCTCATCATCCTCAATGGCCATGTTGCATACATCATCATCATCTTCACTGTTTGAGAAAAGTCCATCAGAAGAGTTGAAGCTTTCAGCACTTTCAGATTCTTCACCAGCCATCATGGCTTTTCTGTTGGTGAAATTTCTGTCTCTTTTTGCTTGCCTTTCTCTTTTTTCTTTAAAGCTTAATTCAGGGCAGTCATACTGGAAGTGCCCTTTCTTCTTGCAATTATAGCACAGGTCTTCATCATCATCCTTCTTGGATTCATCTCTTTTTCTAGATGATGAAGGTTCAGCTCTACTGGACCTTCTCCTATCAGAGTACTTGTCCTCTGATCTTTTCTCTTCAGGCTTCTTGACCTCAGCCTGAGCTTCAGGAGAGTTGTACCTTCTCCTGAATTTGTTGTCTTGGTAGAATTTCTTGTATCTACCAAACCTTGATTTTAACTTTTCAAACCTTCTAGCCATCAAGGCTAGTTCTTCCTTCATTTCAGTCTTGGAGACTGACTTTGATGATCTAGGAGTGGACTGCATTTCTGGTTCAGCAGTTTTAGCTTTGAATGCCACTCCCTTTGTAGGCATTGAAGGTTCCTCAACAGGCTTTCTTCTGTTGAGATCGAACTCATAAGCTTTGAGTTCAGAGAAGATTTGTTGCATGGGCATGGTGGAGAGATTTTTGGTGTTCTGCATCATAACTGCATATACATCCCACTTTTGAGTGAGACTTCTCAAGATCTTTAATCCAACCTCTCTTTTGGAGTACACCTTGCCCAATGAGTTGATCTCATTCATCACATCAGTGAATCTACCACCAAATTTGGCAATGGACTCCTCAGACTCCATTGTGAATTGTTCAAACTTCTGCACTGCTACTTGGAGCTTGTTCTCCTTGATCTTTTCAGTACCCTCACACATTTCTGCAAGAGTGTCCCAAATTTCTTTGGCAGTTGTGCAGTGGTAGACCCTTCCCATGATTGCATCTGGAATTGTTTGGTAGAGGGTGTTCATGGCAAGATAATTCAAATTATCTTTCCTCTTCTCTTTTGAGGTGAAGTCATCTTCATCTTTGGGGATCACATCTCTTGTGTCTGCTCTTTGAGCTTCAGTGTCTCTGGGATTGACTTGAGTGAACACAAAAGGACCTCTTGTGATCACTCTCAACATGTCAGTGTGTAGAGATGCAAGATGAGCCCTCATTCTGATTTTCCAGAAATCATAATTGTCTATTGAGAACATGGGCAATTTATGATGTGAGATGTGGTTGACTAGATTTGTGGCCATATTGTCCAACCCTTGAACAGCAGGAGGTGGAACAGCGGCATTTATGTTTTGATCTTGATTCTGTTGCTGGTTCTGGTTGTTGTTGTTGTTTCCTCTTGCCATTTCTTCAAGAAAGGGGTTAGACAATAGATATATAAGATTTCAGATAGAGCAGTTTAGTGACCACACCAAATATGTGATTTTGAAAACCAAGATGGATTTTCAGAAGCAGTGGTCTTTGAACCCCTGCTCTGATACCACTTGTTGGTCCAGAAAGGAGTATATAACAAGTGTATGGGGGGGAATACACTTGTATGCAAATCTTTTCTAACTTTGATCAAACCAGAGTTCAGCAAGGTTGTCCTGGACAACTCTGCTGATATGATTAACTCTTTATAGATAATCAAACTACTAAGTACTATTGAGTACTTAGTTGAATAACTATCTAAGGGAGTTATATGTGCGGAATTAGTGGTTAGCCCTTTAGTTTAAACTTCTTTTAAGTTCTGAAATCACTTAGTCAATCAATCCAATTTTCAGGGAACTTGTCCAAATATGTTTTGCATAGTCTTTGAGTATGTGTCCTTTGAAAGATCAGTTTTGTGTGCAGTGTTGAATGTATGAAAGTACTTGAAGGTAAATCAACACAAGAGTTTATAGTGGTTCAGAGACTCAAGCTCCTACATCCACTTTCCCTGATTTAACAAGATAATTCCTTCACTCTTGGAATTAACTTGTTTTATAGTGCCAAGGTGCACTTGATCAAGAGCACCACTCCTTGGTGAATTGATCCCTAGGATGTCTAGAGTCCTAGTACCCTCTTCTCAACTCAGAACTGAACTGTTCTTCTCTCAACAGTCAACTCCTACCACTTCTACTACTACAACCTTCTTACTTTCTCACTTGAAAGATGTAAGGGTTGAAGTAAGGTTCCAACTAATGAGATATCCTTTACAATGAAGATCAGTGTATAAGGATTAGGATATCTCTCTAAGCTTTGTATAGATATACAATAAGGTTCAGCTTAGAAGAAGTGTATGAAGACTAAGATATTCTTTTTAAAGCTTGAAAGCACTCTTGCTTGTAGGATAGTTGGATATTTTTGTCAAGGTTGAGGTGCTTCAAATGGTCTTCACACTTCTGTATTTATAGACAAATGAAGGATTTGCCCGTTGGAGAGGCAGCTCAAAATGTCCATAAATGTCTTCTTTGAGTTCTTCAACATAGAAGACAGATTCTTGATAGTGACATGTCCTCATTTGGGAAATAAACGGCTGTATAGACTTTGTCTTCATTCTGCAGCACTCTTCCCAATGTCTGACTTCAAGATCCACTTGTTTAAACATGGACATGGCTTCTGATGGTTAGTCCTATGATAATGACAACATTCCTTACCAGTGGACAACTCTGCTTATCACTATCAGTGGATATGCTTATCAGCATAGTTGGCTTGCTCTTTTCAGATGACTTGGCTCTTTCCCTTTGCATGTATTCTTAGCATGATTCTTTGAAGATATTAGGGTGTATTTGTCTTGACCTCTTCAACATAGTTGATCTTTGACCTTCAGAAGACTTGTTCTGGTTTAACTGTTCTGAGACAACTCTGCTGGACAACTCTTCTGATCTTGACATTTCTTTGCAATGATCATGATTTTCATGATCTGTTTCACTTGATTGATCTTCAGATAGGTTGTCTCAAGATTCACTCTTGATCAGTATACTTGTCTTTCAGTAGACTTGGCAGTCAATCTACAATTTGAGCCTTGAGGGGACTTGATCTTCATAAACTTCAAGGAATATGTTTCCCCTCACTTTGTTCATCTAAATAAACTAAGAGCTGCCTAACATTTCAGCTTCTCATCTAGCCTTATATTATATGTTCTAACATTCTTAGAACATGATCATCCTTGACTTAGGCATGTCTCAAGGGGTTTTGGTATTCAATCAAAACTCTTCTCATTTTATTCCCAACATAGATCCTTGCTTAAAGTGTGTTTATTTTATGTTAGCAATGGAAACACATCACATATCCACTGCACTTAGGCCACCCGTTTTAGATGGTTCAAATTATACTTATTGGAAGCCTAAGATGCGTATGTACATCAAGTCAATTAATGAACGTGCTTGGAGGACTGTTCTTACAGGTTGGGACGCACCAAAGAATCCAGCAGATGCTGATGGTGAAATTCAACTCAAGAAAGAAGTTGATTGGACGGCCAATGAGATAACAACAGCAGGATACAATTCTAAAGCCTTAAATGCCATATTTACCTCTGTTGATACCTCTATGTTTAAAATTATATCTAACTGTTCTACTTCTAAAGATGCATGGGACAGGTTACAAGAGCATTGTGAAGGTTCCGATAGTGTTCGAAGGATAAAGCTTCGAATGTTGGAGACAAAGTTTGAGAATCTCCGGATGAGGGAAGATGAAATAATTTCATCCCACAACGAAAGGTTAAGTGAGATTATTAATGAATCACATTCTCTTGGAGACCCTATTTCTAATGTTAGTGTAGTACAAAAGATACTGATAAGTTGAGTCAAAATTAATTAGTGAGTATTCTTAGAACCTATGAAATAAACACTAATCAAATTGATGAAACTAAAGATGATAAGAAAGTTGTTGTTTTTAAAGGAGAGACATCAAACAAATATGAGATTCAGCCTATCATTACTGAGGTTGATTCGGATGAGGAATTGCTTGATGAATGCCTTAACAATCCTGACAGCATTGCCCTTCTTACAAAGCATTTTAATAAATTTCTTAAAAAGTCTATGAATAAATCTAAAGGAAACATTCAGCCTAAGATCCAAATCAACACATCAACACCACAACCAGAAAGGAGGAAGTGTCAATTCACACCAAGACCATCAAAGAGTGAAGGTAAACCAAGGTATGATCCTGAATTTAGAAAATCAGTTCAATGCAATGCATGTTCTGGTTATGGCCACTATGCAAATGAGTGTGCCAATACCAGACTGAAGCAAAAACTGAATTTTAGTGCTACCTTGAGTGATGAATCTGAAAATGATGATCTTGATGAGTTTAATGAAAATGAACGTGCTCATTTTACCAGAATTGATTATAATGATTCCTCAGATGATGATCTGGATGATACAGATTCTGATGTTGCACCAGATGTCTTCACATCTAAAGTAACATCAAAACAGAGTCACCTAGATTTGAACTGTTTTAATGGTTTTGTTGATGATGCAGGAAAAAGGATTGATGATGAGACATGTTAGAAATTGTTAGATGATTGGAACTCTCAGAAACTCACTCTGAATTCTTTGAATAAAGAGAATGAGTGTTGGGATGTAAATTCACCCTAAGCCCCACTTGATGTTAGGATAGTTTTGATGGCCAAAACACTTAGAGTTGAAGATGAGAAGAGTAGAAGGCATGAAGACTAGAAGATCCTTGAAGACCAGATTAAGTAAGGTGCTTGTATACCTACTTATCTGATGGAGTCCAAGTTGAAGATGGCCTAGGGCAGCACAAAGAATTGACAGATCAGAAGAGTGTTACTCATCTGATATTAGAAGGCAGAAGACATAAGGCCGGACGAGTAGTCAGAAGACCAGTAGAGAAGAACAGAAGACTAGGAGTTCGTCCAGGACTCGGCTGATTCCAAAGTAATCTTACATTTTGAATGAAGACTTACCTTACTTAGAAGATTGACATGATCCCATAATTGAAGCAATCAAGCGGCTGGAATCAAGGAATCAAGCAAACATGGAAAGATTGCCCCAACGGCTAGTCAACTCCAACGGCTAGTTGCAACAATCATCCCTATAAATACAAGAGGATGAGGGATCACAAGACACGAAGTCACAACGAGAGAATTCACAAAAAGCTAATCAAGCAAGCAAGCAAAAGCAATATCACATTGAGAGTTCTCCAAGAGCCAAGAAATCCTTAGAACACTTTCTAGCTCTTAAGTGATTTCCCATCCAACCAAAGAACCTGAATCCTATTCATATTGTATATTCTTTGATTTAGGCATAGTGGTTAAGCATCTTATAAGTTTGAACCATTAGTTGGATATATTCAAAAACCCCAAAACCCCCACCATAAGGTTAAGTTTTTGAACCCCTGTAAAAGTGCAAGTGTTTCCAATCACTTGTGGAGACCGTAGTAGTAAGGACTGCTCATTGGGACTATAAAGGACAAGCCCTTGTAATTTTTGGTAAATTAAAGGGATTAAACATCACGTTAGGACGTGAGAGTGGACGTAGGAACGTATATCCGAACCACTATAAATCTGGTGTCTTTTACATTCTGCACTTTACTTTATTGTCTATTCTTATATCTTTATAGTGCATACTGTGTTTTCAACTGTATTCAAACAAGGCCATAATCCTCAAACCAGCATCAGTTGAGCTTTTCATTGAGTAAACAAGTTAGTACTTTCAAAAGAAACTAAAGAACGAGTCTAATCAGGCCTACTAACTTCCGCACATAATCTCTTCATCAGATCACTATAGTCATCTGGACCAGCAGACTTGTAGTCCAGCTGACATAGAGATCAGAAGAGGTTTCCAACTCTCTTGAAAAAGTTTTAAAGTCTATTCACCCCTCCCCTCTAGACTTTAATCCCATTCACTACTCGTTCAGGGACCAACAAGTGGTATCAGAGCAGTGGTTTTAACGGACTACTGTCTCTAGATTATCAGAAGACTTGAGGGAGTCTTTCTGTAGTCCTCTTGAACAGATCTATCTTTTGAAAAATTTGTTTTTGAAAACTCATACAGCATGAGTGCTAACATGCGTAAGTTGCCTAAGTTTTCAGTGGAGGATTATGATTACTGGAAGATAAGGATGAGGAAGAATCTCACATCAGTCCACTACAAGATGTGGTCAGTGATCACAGAAGGCCCAATCACTATTATGGAAGTCAACACTGCAAATGGTGATCCAGACATTCCAGTTGGAGAACTTGCCCCAAGCCTATGAAAGATCTCACACCAGAAGAGATGAAGCAATCAAATCTTGATAGCATTGCTCAAGATTACATCATGCAAACTCTCCCTAATGAGTACATTGCAAAAGTACTCCAATGTGAGACAGCTAAAGACATGTGGGATGCATTGGCACTCCTCTGTGAAGGAACTGATCTGATCAAGGAAAGTAAACTGTCAACAGCCGTTAAGAAGTTTGAACACTTCAAGATGCAGTCAGAAGAGTCTATTGATCAGCTAGACAATAGATTTACCAAGATCATAAATGAGATAGAATCTCTAGGCAAGAAATATACAAATAGAGAGAAAAACCTGAATATCTTAGACTCTCTAACCAAGAAATGGAGACTCAAGAAGACCATCATCAAGGATACTCAAGATATCAAGAAGTGGTCTGCTCAAACTCTATTTCAGAAACTAAAAGCTCATGAATATGATCTTGAAAGAGAAGAAAACTCAGAAAGTGATGAGCCAACTGCAACCCCATCTACCTCCAAGACTGTGGCATTCAAGGCAGCAAATACAAAGGCTGCAAGTACCTCATCTGGCAAGACCTCACTGAAAACAGAAGACTTTGAAGGTTCAGACATGAGTCTGAAAGAACAAATGGCTCTTATGATCAAGAGATTCGAAAGGGTGAACTCTCTCAATAGCAAATATAGAAAATTCTACAGGAATTATAAAGATAGGAGAGCTAAAGGTATCCTAGGAAGGATGTGGAGTCATCTGACAGCCGAAGTTCTAGAAGAAGAGATGCCACTCCTCCAAGAAGAAACAATCCAAATCAGAAACCTGGATCATGCTTCAATTGTCATAAACCAGGACATTATGTCTATGGATGTCCAGACCTAAATTTAGAAGACAAAGAAGAAAGAAAGCCAAGAAGAGACAGAAGAAATTCAGACAAACAAGCAATGGTGACTGAAGAATCTAAATATCAAAGTGATGACCTTCCCTCATCACCAGACTGTTAAATCTTCTCAAATGATTCAGATGATCTAGCTATGATGGCTATAGGTGAAAATGAGGAAAGGAGGGACCTATACAGAAGAGGAGGTCAAGCAGGAGAAACTTGGTAAATAGATAGTGGATGCTCAACTCATATGACTGGAACCAAAGCCCTGCTGACCAACTATACAGAAAAGAAAGGTCCAAAAGTCTTCTTTGGTGATAACGCGCACGGTAACACAAAAGGATATGGCACCCTTAAAAATGGTGACATTGAGGTACATGATGTATCATATGTAGAAGGTTTAAAGTTTAACTTATTATCAGTTTCTCATTTCTGTGACACTGTGTAGGTCCCCAAAGTTGAGTTTAATATCGAGTAAGCTAGTGAAAATGTCTAGAGGGGGGTGAATAGACTTTTCAAAATTCTTTCGATATATCAAAGTACAATATGCGGAAAACAAAATATATCAATGAGCACAATTAAAGTTTATACTCAACTTCTTAATTCGAGAACTCTGTTCTATACTCAACTAGTCTTGTTCAGTTATGTATGTAAACAGTTAAGCAGTTAAACAAAACAGTAAAGTAAACAACACAAACAATTTATAGTGGTTCGACTAACTCTTCCAATCGAGTACAAAGTGGTTCGACTAACTCTACGTCCACTCTAACAAACCCAGTTGTGATGTTTCCACTAACTCTTCCAATCGAGTACAAAGTGTGTGTTCTTGTTCTTTTAAGTCTCAAGAAAAAGACTTAGATCTTCAAAGACTATACCACCAGATACGTCTACGATCTTAATAGAAATTTTACAAGTATCTAGCACCTTGAAAATAACAAACAAAAACGAAAAACTTATTCAGTAGCAGTCTTCTGGTTTCTTCACTTGACTAGCGGACTTGCTTTCTGAACTTCAATGAACTCTGAGAGTAAACTTCTTTGAATGCTTCAGTATGTTTCAGTGTGTAGATTTGCAGTAGTCTTTAAATGCTAAACACCTTGAAGTATTTATAGACTTTAGAATTCAAGAACTTACAGTTGTAACCAACCTTTCTTGAAAACTAACTTGCAACTTCCATACTTATCCATCAACGCGTTTCTGTTAGTAATTAGTTATTTCTAACTAACTCCTTTAATCCTTATTTTCACACGCGTTTACTTCAAGTTGACTTGTCTTGTTGAGTCTTGTAGACCACCTGTCTTGTGTAGTAGACTTTATCCTTCTTCTGGTCTGGTCTTCTTGTGCGAACTTCTGTAGTAGACTATTCTAATCCTAACAAGACTATTACATTACTTTAAGCTCTTCTTATAAAGCTTAGTCAACTTATAAAACTATACAATGAATATATCTATTACATACGAAAATCATGAGCTCTATACAATGATTATTATAGCTCAATAACAACCTAAACAGTTAATATAGACAAATATGAGGTACTTATAGTTCGTACTTATCTTTTAATATATAACAACACTTGTTCTTTATGTGAACTCTACTGGTCTTTTCAAGATGACTTCTCTTAACTAGACCAGATTAGGCAACACTTTTGGCTTATCAAAACTTCATCTTTATCTTTTATCATCAATTAGGACTTGTTCTAGGATTCATATCCTAACAATTTCCCCCGTTTTGATGAAGCCAAAACTACTTGAATCTTTTCTCAATAGTAGACTAGTTAAGTAGTTATCTTGTCTTTAACATCAAATAGTACTTTATCTTTTCATTCATTCAAAATAATACCAGTAGATATTACACATACTTCAAAAATCAAAAATCAAATACTAAGTAATCAGAGCAAACAACTAATCTGAGAGAGTACCTCCAGAAGATTTTGAACACAGAACGCATCTAGGAGTCTCTTGTGAATTACTCTGATATGGTCTTCATCTTCAATCTTCTCTTTATCAAGCAGCTCTTCTTCATATTTCTTGATCTGATTAAGATCAACTCTTTTACATGAGTTGGTCATAGGACACTTCCACTTCGGAAAGATAGGGACTAGGATATTGAAGTTTGCTCCAGTAGATATCCTTAAGATTAGGTTCCATAGCAACTTGTTCTGCCCTTCCATGAACTTGTCAAACATCGAGTATAACTCATCTGAACTTTCAGAATCACCATACTTCCTGATAATCCAATGATCAAGTTCCCATTGTCTCTTCACTTTCATCCAATCAGCTCGATGCTCTTTATCAATGAAGTAGTCAATGAATTGATCTTCCATTTGTTCTTCATCAGTCTTCAGCTTCTGCAATCTTTCAATATGATTTCCAATTTTCTTTTTGCTTGCATAGTGAGCTTCATCATTCGGATCAACAACCTTCTGCTTCTTCTCAACAATCGCAGTAGGTTCTTCAGCTTCTTCAATAGCTAACTTCCTTTTAGTTCTTCTTGTCTGAACCTCAGCTTCAGGAGATGCAACACCTTTGCCCTTCTCCAATCTCTTCTGCTCATCTGCCTTAGCTTGCTCAAGCTCTGCAGTCTTGACTAGCTTGCCTCTCTTAGGCCTTCTTAGCTCTTCTATCGCAGTAGCAGCAGCCTTCATCTCTGGTTCAGCACTAGACATAACTTTTTCAACTTGCTCAACTCTATTCGCCTCTTCCCCCTTTTTGGCTTCATCATTCGCCTTGAAAGTGAAAAGACTAGTAAAGCGAGTCATTTCTTCCTTCACAGCTTCCTTCATGGCTTCAGCAGCTAACTCGATCTGCTTCTGATGCGACTTGTCATGACTCATCTTGCGACTTGTCATGACTCATCTTGTCAATACGATCAGTAGCCAACTCCAGCTTCCTTGAACTTGAGACTAGTTCATCCTTAAAATACGTAGCTGTCTGGCGAAGGAGTCTGTTCTGCTCTGTTAGGTCAGTTAGAACAACACGAGAACGCACCAACTGGTCTTGTGCTTCTCTCCTCTGTTCATCAGCAATCTCGATCTTAACCCTGTAGAGTCTCTCCATTTTACTTGACTCTTCAGCTAAAGATCTAGCAAATGAGATAGATCTCTTCTCAGAGAAATCAACTTGTTTCTTCAAGAAATTTTCAACTTCAGCATACATCTCTTCTCGAAAAGATGAGTCCATCTTGTTGACCTCACCAACAATCAACTCTCTTGAGCTGTCAACAAGTAATTTATTCTGCTCAACTAGCACGTCTTTCAACTTCGAGTGTAAAAACTCATCAATAGCAGAGTGGACAACATCTTTCAAGTCCGTCTTCAGCTCTTCAAGGTATCCTTCAGGAAAAGCTTGAGTAGACGACTGAACTTCAGCAACAACATCTTCTTGAACTTTCTCAACAAGTTCATCTTCATCAAACATGATGGCTTCAACAAACTCATCTTCTTCTTCACCAAGCTCAATAGCATCTACCTCTTCAGAACTTTCAGCCTCTTCTTCAGCTTGAACAGGAGCACTTTCTAACTCCAATATGGGTTCTGAAGTCTGAATAGCAGCATCAACCAAATCTGCCTTCGACTCTTCTTCCATGAGATCAGTTTGAGTTCCAACATCAAATGAAAATTCTTCACTCAAAATGGCATCTGGAATGCTCAACATTTTCTTTACCAGATTAGTTAAGGCTCGGCAAGGGAATAATTCAGAGTGGTCCTGAACACCACTGTTCTCTTTCTGCTCCATCTCCCAATCCATGAAATTGAAGATTCCTCCCATGCCTCGAATGACTTCGAAAAGGTCATCTGTAGAGGACTTCTTCAATGCAACCCAAGTGCAAATCCTGAGAAGTTTCTCAAACTGTTCTGTTTAAGTGTCGACTTCGATAGTCGAGAGCTGTTTCTTCAAATTATTGGACATCTTCGAGCGAATTCTCTTCTCTCGTAGGCACATAGGATAATATACCAAGGATTTGAATCTAACTTCAGACGGGGTCTGAGCAGGTGGGGTCCCTGTCTCAGCTGTTGCAGTGGCAACTGGCGTCTTGTCTGAAGTAGATGGGTGTATGGGTTCAACATTTTCTGTTGAAGGTAGGGAGAGATTTTGGTCTGTGGTTTCTAGGGGCTGCGATATGGCTAGGTTTGGTGTGACAACTGTCGGAGTATCAGTTGTATCCTTTGTAGGAGTGTTTTGGGGATGACTGGCTCTCAGCGGTAATGCTGCCAGTACTTGTAAGGTTGAGGATACAGGTTTAGGCCTAGATCGATGTGATCTTGCCTTGGTTCGAATAGAAGAGAGAGAGAGAGGAATTGAAACAGCCTGAGTAGAGGTACCAACTTGAGGACTCGACTCGGCTGGTGTAGTGGGCGACCCAACTCTCACTAGTTGATACAGTTCAGGAACTTGAGCACTTGGCTCCTTCTCTTGTTCAGACTCCTCATCTGACTGAGTCTCTTCCGAGTCTTCTGCACTCGCTCCATCTTGAGCCACATCCTTAGATTCTTCATCATCGGACTCGTCTTCTGAAGAGCTAGACGAGGTAGTATATGGCATAGCTTCCGAAGAATCCATTTGAACTTGCCTTGGGGCAGATGGCCTCGCAGCAACTTGCTTTCTCATCGCCTCCTTCTTCAAATAAAACTTTAAAGGATGGAATGGCTTTCCTTTGCTCCATTCTGTCTTGTTTGGCATCAACAAGGGAAGTAGAATGGACAGCTTGTTTCCATATCCAACAACATTTGACACTACCCAATTGCAAGTGTCGGTGTCAACCCTAACACTTCTTTCGAAGTACATAATTCGGTCAGCCATCAGTTTGAACCAGTTTCCTTCAGTTATACCATCATATATTGCTACCATTACTCTTGCCTTTGCCAGAGTGACTGAATCATGTGAGCCAGTGGCACATAGCAACATCTTGCTTTCTATGTCCAGTAGGGTTCGATACTTCTCCAAAAGCTCCTTCTTCTTCATGGCTGGAATTTTGCCATCTCGATTTAATCTGATCTTCTTGCCACAGAAGATACTCAAATACCTCAGCTCCTGAACATTTGCATAGTTCTCCACATCAATCGATCCGATGGGCAACTTCAAGACATCGAACACAGCTTCACGAGTGATTTCCACTCGACTTGTTCCAACGAAGGATTCAATAACATCGCCTCTTCTGGTGGCGTTGGCATAGAATTCCAATACTTCTTGCTCCAATACAACTTCGGGAAAGGACTCCAAGTAGGGTTTTAACCCACACCTTATGCATTTAGCAAGAATTTCTTTATTGCCTTCAGTGTGAAGCCCTTTGAAGAACATTGAGGGTTCCACATGCACCGTGCCTTCTGTGATGTACTTGCCAAGGTCAAACCTGGCCTGCATGTTAGTTCTCACATCAAATAGAGAGATAATCGACATCTTTAGTAGATAGAGTGAGAACAGGGGAGTTTGCTTTCGCAAGAAATTTGAAAGCTAGAATAGAGGTGTTATGAAATCGTGGGGCAAGTTGTGTGTAGAAGTTGGGTTTTGTTTAGAACTGAATTTTCAATCCAATGGCCAAGATTGAAGGATAAAATCCAACGGTTGGGGCGTTTGGAATTCGGTTACGGAATCGAGAGTATTATGTGATTTGATATTGTAAAGTTTTGAAATCCGCCTCTTCTAATCGGTAGGACAAGGGAGTGTACTCATCTGCCCTAGCATAGTACCGTAGAGTGCGAACTGGGTGTATACACCTCATTAAATGGGAGTGTATAAATCCAATTCTAGGGTTTTCAAATTTTAGCACTATCAAATTACTATAATACCCTTAATTCGATTTGATTAAACACTTAGAGTATTTAAATTAAAAGAACACTTATCTTGTCTGTTCGAGTCTATCCAGAACAGACGAGTAGACCTAAGTTTCATAAGATGAGTAGGCTTAAGTGCACACGACGAGTTCCCCCTTCGACTGTGCTTGTCTATTCTGAACGTCGAACGACTTCATGTACCTATCTTATCATATGCAACGTGTAATCGTAGGTACAAGTAGAGTAGAATAATTAAGATGAATATCAATCTAAAGTAATGATCAAGGTTTCGAACAAGATGACTTATAACAAACTTAAGAGTCAACATAAGGATATTTAAGAAATCAAAGATTCCCCCTTAAATGTGTATTCCCTTAGTATTACCCTCAGCTTTACCAACTTCCTCATCGGGTTGTTTGGTCATCTAGTCTAGCCTTGTATACCTGTCTGTTGCGTGAGTAGACGAGTGCTCTGTTCTAGTGATCTTGTCTCCTTATTTCTTTGATGTACCTGTTTGGTTAGTACATAGCTATAGGCAAGTAGGGTCTAGATCAATTAGCCCTAGACTAATGCATAACTCACGAAAAGGTGCCTCAGCTAATGGTTTTGTGAAAATATCAGCTCTTTGAAAATCAGTATGAATCTTTTCCATGCGAATATCCTTCTTTTCTACATGATCACGTATGAAATGATGCTTCACATCAACATGCTTACAACGTGTGTGCAAAACAGGATTTTGTGTAATGGCAATGGCACTATTACAATCACAGAAAATAGGAACATTTGATTCACATATATTGTAATCTCTAAGCTGTTGCATGAGCCAGAGTAGTTAACTACAGCAGCTACCAGCAGCCATGTACTCGGCTTCGGTAGTAGAGGTAGCAACACTAGTCTGCTTTTTCGAAAACTATGAAATGAGTTTTGTGCCTAAGAATTGACAAGAACCAGATGTAGATTTCCTATCTATTCTACAGCTTCCAAAGTCTGAGTCTGAGTCTGAGTAGCCACTTAAGGATAGATCATCATTTGAGGGATACCATATACCACGATTGATGGTCCCTTTCAAATATTTCAAGATCCTTTTAGTGGTTTCCATGTGACTTTCCTTTGGATTGGCTTGGAACTGAGCACAAACACCAACAGAGAATGCAATGTCTGGTCTACTAGCAGTTAGATACAGTAAGGAACCAATTAATCCACGATAATAAGATTGGTCAGCATATTTACCGTTTTCATCTGGATCCATTCTGTAAGTTGGTTGCATCGGTACGCCAGTAGACTTACAAGTTTTAATCCCGTACTTGTCTAGAAGATTTCTAGTGTACTTCGCCTGATTTATGAAAATCCCTTCTGGGGTTTGTTTTACTTGAAGACCAAGAAAGTAATTCATTTCACCCATCATAGACATCTCAAATTTACTTTGCATGAGTGTTGAAAAACTTTCACTCAGCTTTTTGTTAGGTGACCCAAAAATGATGTCATCTACGTAAATTTGGACGAGTAAAATGTCTTTCCCTTCTTGTCTTCTGAACAAGGTTCTATCGACCTTGCCCTTAGTAAAACCATTTTCTAATAGAAAGAGAGAGAGAGTATCATACCATGCTCTTGGAGCTTTCTTTAGTCCGTACAAGGCTTTCTTCAATCTGTACACCTGGTTGCCTTTGACTTCGAAACCTGGAGGTTGTTCAACATACACTTCTTCCGCAAGAATACCGTTAAGAAATGTACTTTTAACATCCATTTGATATACAGTAAACTTCATATGAGCAGCATATGCAAGGAACAATCGAATGGCTTCTAGTCTAGCAACAGGAGCATATGTTTCATCATAGTCTATGCCTTCAGCTTGTGAATAGCCTTGGGCAACTAATCTAGCCTTATTCCTAACGACTAAATCATTCTCATCTTTCTTATTCTTGAGAATCCATCGAGTGCCAACTACATTATGATGTTCCGGCCTATCGACAAGTTCCCAGACGTCGTTTCGAACAAACTGGTTCAACTCGTCTTGCATAGCGATGATCCAATTACTATCAGCCAATGCCTCTTTGACAGTGGTAGGCTCAACAGCAGAGAGGAAACAACACCAGCAAAACATAGTTTGTTGGTCCTGAAAGGAGTAGATAACAAGTGTATGGGGGGGGGAATACACTTGTATGCAAATTCTTTTCAAACTTAATCAAACCAGAGCTCAGCAAGGTTGTCTTGGACAACTCTGCTGAAGAAGATTAACTCTTCTAAGATAATCAATCTACTAAGTACTATTGAGTACTTAGTTGAATAACTATCTAGGGGAGTTATATGTGCGGAATAGTGGTTGGCCCTTTTAGTTTAAACTCCTTTAATTTCTGAAATCACTTAGTCAATGTAACAAAGTCCAGTTTTCAGGGAACTTGTCCAAATAGGTTTTTGCACAGTCTTTGAATGTTTATCCTTGAAAGATCAGTTTTGTGTGCAGTGTTGATGTATTGTAAGTACTTGAAATGTAAATCAACACAAGAGTTTATAGTGGTTCAGAGACTCAAGCTCCTACATCCACTTTCCCTGATTTAACAGGATAATTCCTTCACTCTTGGAATTAACTTGTTTTATAGTGCCAAGGTGCACTTGATCAAGAACACCACTCTTGGTGAATTGATCCCTAGGATGTCTAGAGTCCTAGTACCCTCTTCTCAACTCAGAACTGAACTGTTCTTCTCTCAACAGTCAGCTCCTACCACTTCTACTACTACAACCTTCTCACTTTCACTCTTGAAAGATATGAGGATTGAAGTAAGGTTCCAACTAATGAGATATCCTTTACAATGGAGATCAGTGTATAAGGATAGGATATCTCTCTAAGCTTGTGTATGGATGTACAATGAAGTTCAGCTTAGATGAAGTGTTTGAAGACTAAGATAGTCTTTGAAAGCTTTGAAAGCACTCTAGCTTGTAAGAACTTGAGCTTAGTTAGTTTGTGTTGAGATTAGTTGGATGCTTTCAAATGGTCTTCACACTTCTGTATTTATAGACAAATGAAGGATTTGCCCGTTGGAGAGGCAGCCTCCAATGTCCATAAATGTCTTCTTTCAGTTCTTCAACTTTGAAGACAGTTTCTTGATAGTGACATGTCCTCATTTGGGAAATAAACGGCTGTAAGAGCTTTGTCTTCATTCTGCAGCACTCTTCCCAATATCTGACTTTCAGGTTCTCTTGTTAGAACTTGGACATCACTTCTGAAGGTTGTTCCAATGATAGGACAACATTCCTCAACATTTGGACAACACTCCTTATCACTATCAGCAGTCTTGCTTATCAGCAAGGTTGGCTTGCTCTTCTTCAGATGACTTGGCTCTTTCCCTTTATTTCTCTTGAAGATGATCTTAGCTTGTTTCTTTGAAGATCTTTAGGGTGTGGTTGTCTCTTTCTCTTCAGCATAGTTGACCTCAGGCTTTCAGAGCACTTGATCTTGATTAATTGAGCTGAGACAACTCCTCTGGACAACTCTCCTGATCAGCATACTTGTCTTTCAGCAGACTTGATCATGATTCCAGAGTTTGAGCCTTGAGGGGACTTGTTCTTGATGTACTTCAAAGCATATGTTCCCCCTCAATTTGTGCATCTAATCATCTAAGAGCTACCTAACATATTAGCTCCTCATCTAGCCTTTATACTATATGTTCTAACATGTCTAGAGCATATTCAATCATAACTTAGGCATGTCTCAGGGGGTTTTGGTATTCAATCAAAACATAACTCATTTTATTCCCAACAATTTCCCCCTTTTTGATGATGCCAAAACCTATACAGCTTGTGCAAAAGTGACTTAGCTACACCTATTACATTAATCTTTAGAAGACATGACTAAGGTCAGTTATCCTGAAAAGCAATGTGTTAGTGTATTCACCATTCATGTTGCACATAGGTTTCATAGATAGGCATAGAGAGATGAGTGTTTCTTGATTCAAAATAAGTTCAACTATCATTCATTATAAGACATTACAAGCATGTTGATAGTTGAATTTAACATATCAGGACATGAATCATCAACACTAAATACATCAGAGTTCAACACATATACAAGATTTTTCAGTATCAGAGCATAACCTTGTATCAGAGCACCAATCTTATATCAGAACAAATACTAACACTTCAAGACATATACAAGATTTTCAACATCAGAGCACAGAGCTTGTATCAGAGCAATCCATATCAAGTCAGAGCAAACAGATTAGCACACCACATCAGCAAACTTGACCAATTTTCAGCATAGTTGATCAATTAAGATAGGTCAGAAGACTTAGCCATTTAGAGATCATCCTCTCGAGGTGGCACCATCCCATACTGTGCCCACACTCTCCTCTTCAAGGCCATGGCTTCTTGGTTGGTTCCCTTAGGACCAAGAACCATCTTGTTCAGCTTGAGGATCTCAGTGAATTCTCTCAGAATCCTTGATTGATCAATCCATCCATCAAACTTTGGAGGTAAGTATATGATTGGCTTGGGAGCTGTGAGTTCAAATCTTGCAATATCAGCAGCTGCAAGCAATTGTTGATAGAGTTCTCTGTAGTACTCAATCATGAACTCAGCAAAATTGATGTTGGCATCTCTTCCATTCCATCTGTCAATGACATACTGATCATAGACAAACTCCCTTTTTGCTTCCTCCCATGAGTCATTCAGCTGAATTGGCACCCATTTATCCAAGTGAGGATATTTGGTGTCCATTGGGATCAATAGCTGGACTCCCAATCACTAAGGCACCTTTTTGCTCTTCTCTTCTGCAAGGCTGTCTTCTTGCCAAGAGCTTGCTTGATTGTCAATCTGATAGCTTGAACATTTGCATTATGGTTGTCTCTTAGCCTTTTTTGATCCTTCTTGACCTCCTTTGAGATGTTTTCCATACTGACTTTGGCTTTGTGAACTTCAGTAGAGATGGTTTGAAGACCAGATTCTACTCCTTCAATTCTTGCTTCCAATGTGGGTAGCACCACATCTTCAGAGCCAGTTAGTCTCATTTCAACAGAAGCTAGGGTTCTTCCATGCTCATCTAATGCTCCAGAAGTTTCTTCATGAGCTGTTTGAACTTGTTGAGCCAAGGAATCCAACTTCTCTGATTGCATCCCAAGCAAGGCTTGTGCTGATCCAGTGTCAACTTGGATGGGAGCATCTGTCAAGAGATCTTCTGCAAATATTTGATCAAAGCTTATCCCTGCAATATCAGACAAATCAAAAGCATCAGTGAAAACACACTTATCTCCCTCATTTTCTTTTTCATAAGACTCTGATACATCAACAGTCTTCTCCTCATTTTCAACTATTTCTTTTCTTCCTTCAATAAAAGTTTCCTCACTTAAAGAAACAGGCCTCCTCTCATCAAGGGATTCTTGAAGTTCAGATTTGACTTCAAGAATAGCCTGTCCTTCCTCACTTATACCACCCTCATATGTTGGTACACTCACAATCTTAGTGATAACTACCTCTCTTTCATCCACAACTCCCTCTGATTTTTCAAATCTACTTTCCTTTTCAACTCCTTCTCCTAAACCTGCAGCATCTCCACCTTCAGCAAGGTTCAAAGATGGCAATTGTGGGGAGATCATAGTGCTCATATCAACAGACACTGAGTCATCCTGAATGATTAAGGGCTGATCAGTGTCCAACTCTTCTGACACTGAATAGGCCTTAATTAAACTAGCCTCTAGAGAAGGAACCTCCACATCTTTAGGCTGTGCCTTGGGTTCAGAAGAACCTTCATTGGCAGATGTGTCCTTGGTTGTGTTACCATCCTTGGTCAACACCTCTGAGATGACAGAGCCTTTCCTATGATAGGTTCTAGGGGGGTTGGAAAGTCTTTCAGAGACAGGAGGCTTAAGGAGATTGGCTTGAGGGGTTTCAGGAGGGTTTGGTTTAGAGGGGTTTGAGGGATCATCTGGGGAGTCATCATCATTGGAGCTGCTTTCAGGGTGTTTGATGCCCTTAGCTTTCCTTTCCCTCTCCTCATTGATCTTGTCATCCACCAACTTTGCAAATACTTCCTCATCAGTGAGGAATCTTTTCTTTGAAACTCCAGCAAAGTGTAACAATCTGTTCTCCTCCACTTGCCACCAGTTTGCACCCTTATCTTGGATGACTTGTGATATTTCCATCAAGGATTTATCTTTTACATCAACAAGCATCCTTAGATCATGAAAGGCCTTCTGAATTCTTGGAAATTCAGCAAGTTGTGGATACAAACTGTCCACAGTAGCCTTGGCTCCTCCTCTGAGCATACTTTCATAAGTATACTCCTCCTCATCTCCACTTGAATGGGGACTTTGGGTTATAGGGGAGTTGGCTCTGGGTTCTCCTAATGCGGCTTCAGGCAGATTAAGTTCAGGAATGTTGGCTTCAGATGGGTTGGGTGCAGTAGAAGGATCTTCAGTTGCTTTTGAGAGCAATGGATTTGAAGGGGATTTACTCAGGGGGGTTGGCTCAAAAAGTGCAGCTTCTAATTGCTTTGAGTAATTGAGCATAGATGAGTCAAGGGGAGATTGTAATCTTGTCTCATCTACAACTATGTCAACTAGCACATCTATCATACTTCTCTGCACACTTCCCTCAGGAGAGTATCTCTTTGTGAGATTTATGGGAGTGATAGGTTGATTGGTTGGGGTTATATGGGTTTCAGGGGAGTTGGGCTCAGGATTCTGAATTTCAGGGATGTTGGCCTCCATTGGTTGACCTTCAGGGACCCTGGATTCTGGAGTTCCAGAACCAGATGAGTTGGTTCTTGACTTTGATTTGGTCCTGCTTTCAGCTCTGCTCTCTCTTAGAGCAAGTTGTAGAGACCTTTCTTCCTGAAGCTCCAACACCTTGTCAGTAGGCTTGACCCTTCTCTTGCTAGCCCTACTGCTTCCACTCCCTTCCTCATCCTTCTCAGGGACAACCTCCCTGATCCTTTTATCACCCCTAGACTTTTGTCTAGTCTCATTGTACTTTTGCCTTAATTCTTCTGAGTGATCAGATGGCACTTGTACACCTTCTCTAGCAACTTCTTCAATCTCAGTTGAAGCATCTGAGTTCTCTTCTGAGATAATCTGAGACATTTTCCTTGTCTTCACCACTCTTGCTTTAGTCCTCTTCTTCATCTTTGGCTTCTCCTCCACCTTTGCTTCAGCAGGCTTGGCCATTAACATCCTCCTTTGCTCAGTTTTCTTGCTGAGCTTTCTGAATAGAATCTTTTGAGCTGGGAGAGGCTTTGCAAAGGTTTGCATTTGGGAGTAGTGGGAAAATCTCTCAATCAACAAGCTTGCCCTAGTGCAATACTTGAGTTTCCCTTCTAGCACAACCTTATTGTGAGATTTCACTTTGAATTTTGCCTTTTCCTTCATCATCTCAGACATGATGAAGGTCCTCCAATCAAACTTGATGCCTTTATCACTGGCATCAATGACTGCAGCCATGATTCTAATTCTTGGATGGCTGACCTGCTCCAAGCTTCCAGTATTACTCAAGAGACTTTTAGCTACTACCTCAAAGAGGTTGAGAAATTCTGGCTTGAGAGTCTTTTTGTTTTGAGTTGAGGAGAGAGGTCCTGGTGTCAGTAGCCATTCTTGAGCTATTTCTTCTTCATGACCAGTGCCATAGATTTCTGGATTCCTTCCCTCAGAAGGCAATCCAAAAGCTCCTTCAAGATCTTCTGAAGAGAATTTCACTCTATGAAATCTTTCTTCCTCTTCTCCTTCAGCAACATATGACAGTCTGGTGGAAACTTCACCATCTTCAGGCTTGCCCCTCCATTTGAGAAAGGCAAAGAATTCAGCCATGTAGCTTTCCAAGCAGGAGCTTGGTCTTTCTTCCAAAAACTTTTGAAGACCAGCCCTTCTCAACCATCTCAGGGTTGGAGTAATCTCAGAATCTTCACTTTCAAAGGAGAGTATGGGTTCAAAATGAAGATTGTTTTTGTTGCTTAGGTATCCAAAATCAAGGTCTAGAGCCTTGTTGGAAAAATCTATTATCATCTCTGGTCTAACTTTGGGAGCCATTGAAGATTGCAGAGATGAAGTTTAGAGAGTTTTGGGAGAGTTTGAAGAGAATAGGTTAGGGTTTCGAATGCTTGGGAAAGAAGAGTGTGTGGGGAGTTCTTAAGACTTGAGAATATTCTAAAAAGAATGTTTGTCAATAAGTTGGTGAGTTTTGTGTATTTTCAACTGTTGTCAAATATGGAAAGATACACTTGGACGGCCAGGATGAATTTCAGGGGAGTTGGCCAGTTTTGATCCAATGGTTAAAAACCAATGTAACAGTGACTTGTTGGTTTTATTCAAAACGTGGAAGGTATTTAATATTAGTTAATGGTTGGGGAGTTTTCGAGATAGATCATGGTTTGAAAAGGTGTAATGCAAACAAGAGTTAAATCTTGGCATTTAATGCATGGAAAGCGACCTTTTGGGTGGGGGACAAATTAAATCCCACAGAAATGATATCTGTAGTTGGGACATGTATCAAGGTAGGCAATGATTACCCAAAATAGGTGTTTATCAAACCAAGGAAATAGTTTGATAGCCAAGACAACTTATCTGACCCCACTTGGACAAGTGTCCTGAAGAGATGTGGATAATGGTCCTGAATTCCAATGGACAAGTGTCCTGAATAATTTCAGCCATCTCTTCTGATATTCAGTAGACTTGACCAAGTCTGCTGAGAACCTTCTCAGTTTCCATATATCCATTAACTTTTCATGAGATTTACTTGTCCAACTTCCCTGGATCAAGTAATCCCAACTCTGGTGATAGCTCCAGAAATCTTGCCTCTGCAAGTGGCTTAGTTAGAATATCAGCTTTTTGATGATCAGTGTGGATCTTGACCAACTTTATGTCCTTCTTCTCCACATGGTCTCTAATGAAGTGATGCTTGATGTCCACATGCTTGCATCTTGTGTGCAATACAGGATTCTGTGATATAGCAATGGCACTATTGTTATCACAAAATATTGGCACTTCAGTAGAGTTGACTTTGTAGTCTCTCAGTTGTTGTCTCAGCCAAAGGATTTGAGCACAACAACTTCCAGCTGCAACATATTCAGCTTCAGTGGTGGAAGTAGCCACTGTGTTCTGCTTCTTGGAGAACCAAGATATAAGCTTGTTGCCCAAGAATTGACAAGTCCCTGAAGTGACTTTCTGTCAATTTTACAACCTCCATAGTCAGCATCTGAGTAGCCAGTTAACTCAATGTTGTCATCAGCAGGGTACCAAAGGCCTAGATTTTCAGTGCCTTTGAGATACCTCAAAATCCTCTTTGCAGCCTCAAGATGGCTTTTCTTAGGATTTGCTTGGAACCTTGCACAAACACCTACTGCAAAGGTGATGTCAGGTCTGCTGGCAGTGAGATAGAGGAGTGAACCAATTATTCCTCTATACTCAGTAGAGTTGGTTGAAATACCACTCTCATCAGGATCCATCTTCCAATTTGTGTTCATTGGGATCCTTACTGGCTTGCTAGTTGTACACCCAAACTTCTTGATCATTTCTCTGGTGTACTTAGCTTGGTTGATGAAGATTCCTTCTTTTGATTGCTTGACTTGAAGACCCAAAAAGAAGTTCATCAACCCCATCATGGACATCTCAAACTTGCTTTGCATTAGCTTTGAGAATTTCTCACACAGCTTCTCATTGGGGGATCCAAATATTATGTCATCCACATAAATTTGGACAAGCAAGATGTCCTCTCCTTCAGATATTCTGAAAAGAGTTCTGTCCACAGTTCCCTTGGTGAATCCATGATCCAAGAGAAATTGTGACAGTGTATCATACCAAGCCCTAGGGGCTTGCTTGAGTCCATATAGAGTCTGTAAACTTGGTTTCCAACCTCAAAACCTGGTGGTTGCTCTACACAGACTTCTTCCTTCAAGACTCCATTCAGAAAGGCACTCTTGACATCCATTTGGTATACTTTGAACCTCTTGTGGGCTGCATAGGCTAGAAAGAGCCTTATTGCTTCTAGCCTTGCCACAGGTGCAAATGTCTCATCATAGTCAATGCCTTCATGTTGGCAATAGCCTTTTGCCACAAGTCTTGCTTTGTTTCTGACAATCACATCATTTTCATTTTTCTTGTTCTTGAACACCCACTTTGTTCCAATAACATCTTGATGTGAAGGCCTATCCACCAGCTCCCATACTTCATTTCTGGTGAATTGATTCAGTTCTTCCTGCATGGCTGTGATCCAATTGGCATCTTGAAGTGCTTCCACAATATCACTTGGTTCTTGCTCTGACAAGAAACAACAGAAAAGAGCACTTTCACTATGAAATCTTCTGGTTTTGACTCCAATACTTGGGTCACCAAGTATTAGATCAGTAGGATGGTCTGATAACCAAGTCCTTCTTTTTCTGATCTCTTCAGTAGAGTTGTCCTCTACTGAAGTTGAGTCAATTTGATCATAGAATTCAGGATAATTGAATGCAGGATCTAATTCAGGATCATAATCAGGGGTGTTGTCCTCAATGTCAGGGACATTGGTATTTTCAACATTTTGAGTTCCCCCTTGATTATTTGACCTGTTGACTACCTCAGCAGGAACTGCTTCTTCATTGGTAGTTGTTACCTGGATGTGAACTGGGATTGGATCATTCAGTTCACCATTCCTTTCAATGGGATTTGCCTCAGGAAGGTTGCCTTCAGGATGGTTGTCCAACATAGAGTTTTCAGGTAGATTGGCTTGGACAACATCTATGAATTCAGTGTCTTTGTCTTTTAGGCTTAGTCTGGTTGTTCTTTGTGTGATTTCTTCTGATTCCAAGTTCTCATTCCTGAACTCATGAGTAGATTCATCAAACACAACATGAGGTGTTTCTTCCACAATAAGAGTTTTCTTGTTGTAGACCCTGAAAGCTTTGCTGATTTGGGAGTATCCAAGAAATACTCCTTCATCAGCTTTGCTATCAAAGGCTTTCAACTGATCTTTCCCATTATTGTGAATGAAACACTTGCAACCAAAAATGTGAAAGTAAGACACTTTAGGCATTCTTCCTTTCCAGAGTTCATAGGTGGTTTTGCCTTGCCCCTTAATAGTCAAACATCTATTTTGAGTATGGCATGCAGTGTTTATAGCTTCAGCCCAAAACCTCTTAGGTAATTTTGAATCAGCAATTAGAGTTCTAGCAGCTTCTTTTAAAGTTCTATTTCTTCTTTCTGCAACTCCATTCTGTTGGGGAGTTCTAGCTGCTGAGGTTTCATGAGCTATTCCATTAGATGTGCAATACTCATTGATGTATGAGTTAATGAACTCTGTGCCTTTATCAGATCTTATCTTGATAATGCTAAGGCTTTTCTCATTTGACAATCTCTTTAGAAGTTCAGGCAGTTTGACTTGAGTTTCCTTCTTATTAAGGAGAAATACTACCCATGTGAACCTAGAGAAGTCATCTACTACAACCAATGTGTATTTTCTACCATTTATGCTTGCAGGGGTAATTGGTCCAAAAAGGTCCATATGCAACAGTTCAAGTACCCTTTCAGTAGAGATGACTGGTTTTCCCTTAAATGAGGCTTTGATCTGTTTTCCTTCTTGGCATGGTTTGCAAACATGCTCTTTAATGAAAACCTCATTAGGTAGTCCTTTGACTAATGCATTTCTAGCAATTTTGTTCATTGTTTTAAAGTTCAGGTGGTTTAATCTTTTATGCCATAACCAACTTTGTTCACTAGAACTCTTAGCAATGAAGCATGCAGCATCAGTAGACTTGTCCCAGTCTGCAAAATACACATTTCCTTTCCTAGTTCCAGTCAATAGAATTTGTTGAGTCTTATTCTTGATTAAGCATTTTCCACTTGAAAACTCAACATTGAAGTTTTTATCACAGAATTGACTGATACTTAGGAGATTATACTTGAGACCAGCCACATAAGATACATTGGATACTTTGATGTTACCAATCATCAAAGTACCATAACCTTTTGTAGTTGCTTGTGAGCTGTCTCCAAAAGTGACATTTGGGCCTTCTTTTTCAATGAAATCAGTGAGAAGTTCCTTGTTTCCAGTCATGTGCCTTGAACATCCACTGTCAAGATACCATGCTGACTTTTTGCTCATGCTCCTCTTCTTGTGGCCCATTGGTACCTCATCATCCTCAAGAGCCATGTTGCAGACATCATCATCATCATCACTGTTGGAGAATAGTCCATCAGAGGAGTTGAGGCTTTCAGCATTATCAGATTCTTCACCAGCCATCATGGCCTTTCTGTTGGTGAATTTCCTATCTCTTTTGGCCTGCCTCTCCCTTCTCTCCTTAGAGCTTAATTCAGGGCAATCATACTGGAAGAGCCCTTTCTTTTTACAGTTATAGCACAGATCTTCATCATCTTCTTTCTTTGATTCTTCTCTTCTTTTTGATGATGAAGGTTCAGCTCTACTGGACCTTCTCCTATCAGAGTACTTGTCCTCTGATCTTTTCTCTTCAGGCCTTTTGATTTCAGCCTGTGCTTCAGGAGAGTTGTATCTCCTGAATTTGTTGTCCTGGTAGAATTTCTTGTATCTACCAAACCTTGAGTTTAGCTTTTCAAACCTTCTAGCCATCAAGGCTAGTTCTTCCTTCATTTCAGTCTTTGAGACTGACTTTGATGATCTTGGAGTGGACTGCATCTCTGGTTCAGCAGTTTTGGCTTTGAATGCCACTCCCTTAGTAGGATTTGAAGGTTCCTCAATAGGCTTTCTTCTATTGAGGTCGAACTCATAAGCTTTGAGTTCAGAGAAGATTTGTTGCATGGGCATGGTGGAAAGATCTTTGGTGTTTTAAATCATTACAGCATAGACATCCCACTTTTGAGTGAGACTTCTCAAGATCTTCAACCCCACTTCTCTCTTGGTGTAGACCTTGCCCAGTGAGTTGATTTCATTCATCACATCAGTGAATCTACCAGCAAACTTATCAATGGATTCCTCAGACTCCATTGCAAACTGTTCAAATTTCTGCACAGTAACTTGGAGCTTGTTCTCCTTGATCTTTTCAGTACCCTCACACATTTCAGCAAGAGTATCCCAAATTTCTTTGGCTGTTGTGCAGTGGTAGACTCTACCCATAATTGCATCTGGAATTGTTTGGTAGAGGGTGTTCATTGCTAGATAATTCAGATTATCTTTCCTCTTTTCATCAGTAGTGAAGTCATCTTCATCTTTGGGTAGTACATCTCTTGTATCTGCCCTTTGAGCCTTTGTGACTCTGGGATTGACAAAGGTGAACACAAAAGGACCTCTTGTGATCACTCTCAACATATCAGTATGAAGAGATGCAAGATGAGCCCTCATTCTGATTTTCCAGAAATCATAGTTATCAATTGAGAACATGGGCAGTTTGTGATGTGAAATGTGGTTGACTGGATTTGTGGCCATGTTGTCCAATCCTTGGATAGTAGGAGGTGGAACAGCAGCATTGTTGTTGGTCATAATTCAAGAACAAATAGTCAGTCAAAATACACTAAGGATTTCAGAGAGATCAGTTCAGTGACCACAGCCAATATGTGATTTTGAAAACCAAAATGGCTTTTCAGAAGCAGTGGTCTTTGAACCCCTTCTCTGATACCACTTGTTGGTCCTGAAAGGAGTAGATAACAAGTGTATGGGGGGGGGGGGGAATACACTTGTATGCAATTTCTTTTCAAACTTAATCAAACCAGAGCTCAGCAAGGTTGTCTTGGACAACTCTGCTGAAGAAGATTAACTCTTCTAAGATAATCAATCTACTAAGTACTATTGAGTACTTAGTTGAATAACTATCTAGGGGAGTTATATGTGCGGAATAGTGGTTGACCCTTTTAGTTTAAACTCCTTTAATTTCTGAAATCACTTTGTCAATGTAACACAGTCCAGTTTTCAGGGAACTTGTCCAAATAGGTTTTTGCACAGTCTTTGAATGTTTATCCTTGAAAGATCAGTTTTGTGTGCAGTGTTGATGTATTGTAAGTACTTGAAATGTAAATCAACACAAGAGTTTATAGTGGTTCAGAGACTCAAGCTCCTACATCCACTTTCCCCGATTTAACAGAATAATTCCTTCACTCTTGGAATTAACTTGTTTTATAGTGCCAAGGTGCACTTGATCAAGAACACCACTCTTGGTGAATTGATCCCTAGGATGTCTAGAGTCCTAGTACCCTCTTCTCAACTCAGAACTGAACTGTTCTTCTCTCAACAGTCAGCTCCTACCACTTCTACTACTACAACCTTCTCACTTTCACTCTTGAAAGATATGAGGATTGAAGTAAGGTTCCAACTAATGAGATATCCTTTACAATGGAGATCAGTGTATAAGGATAGGATATCTCTCTAAGCTTGTGTATGGATGTACAATGAAGTTCAGCTTAGATGAAGTGTTTGAAGACTAAGATAGTCTTTGAAAGCTTTGAAAGCACTCTAGCTTGTAAGAACTTGAGCTTAGTTGGTTTGTGTTGAGATTAGTTGGATGCTTTCAAATGGTCTTCACACTTCTGTATTTATAGACAAATGAAGGATTTGCCCGTTGGAGAGGCAGCCTCCAATGTCCATAAATGTCTTCTTTCAGTTCTTCAACTTTGAAGACAGTTTCTTGATAGTGACATGTCCTCATTTGGGAAATAAACGGCTGTAAGAGCTTTGTCTTCATTCTGCAGCACTCTTCCCAATATCTGACTTTCAGATTCTCTTGTTAGAACTTGGACATCACTTCTGAAGGTTGTTCCAATGATAGGACAACATTCCTCAACATTTGGACAACACTCCTTATCACTATCAGCAGTCTTGCTTATCAGCAAGGTTGGCTTGCTCTTCTTCAGATGACTTGGCTCTTTCCCTTTATTTCTCTTGAAGATGATCTTAGCTTGTTTCTTTGAAGATCTTTAGGGTGTGGTTGTCTCTTTCTCTTCAGCATAGTTGACCTCAGGCTTTCAGAGCACTTGATCTTGATTAATTGAGCTGAGACAACTCCTCTGGACAACTCTCCTGATCAGCATACTTGTCTTTCAGCAGACTTGATCATGATTCCAGAGTTTGAGCCTTGAGGGGACTTGTTCTTGATGTACTTCAAAGCATATGTTCCCCCTCAATTTGTGCATCTAATCATCTAAGAGCTACCTAACATATTAGCTCCTCATCTAGCCTTTATACTATATGTTCTAACATGTCTAGAGCATATTCAATCATAACTTAGGCATGTCTCAGGGGGTTTTGGTATTCAATCAAAACATAACTCATTTTATTCCCAACATAGTTGGACTAGGCTGTTCTTGCGACTCAAAGAGTTGTCGTCTAGTCTTTACACCAATAGTAGAGTCACCAATGATATTTTCAGTATCATGTGCAGATTTCCATATTTTTCTATTCTTAACAGGAACACTATCATCATCTACATCATGTACAGCATCATGCATATCGACATCATTTGTATTATCAACAGATTTACCAGGAGTAGTAGAGTCAACTAGAGCAGGCATGTCAGCTGGTCTGGAAGACTTACCTTGAGCACTTACCTTCTCTTTGTCGTCAGACTCTAGAGCTTTTAGGAATGGGTTGTAGGCTTGAACGGATTCATATACCTCTGATTCTTTGTCAGATTCGATCGTTAGATCAGTCACTTTCTTACTGATCTTGTCGGCAGACGAGTCCTGTCGAGATTCATCGAAAACCACATGTGGTGTTTCTTCCACACAAAGAGTTAAGTAGTTGAATACCCTAAATGCCTTGCTAGTCGAGGAGTATCCTAAGAATATCCCCTCGTCTGCTTTAGCATCGAAAGCATTCAACTTGCTCTTTCCATTGTTGTGGATGAAACACTTACAACCAAATATATGGAAATATGAAATTCTGGGTTTTCTACCTTTCCAAACCTCATAGGGTGTCTTGCCAAGAGCTTTGTTGATCGCGCTTCTGTTATGTGAGTGGCATGCAGTATTGATAGCTTCAGCCCAAAACTTTTGAGGAGTGTTGAACTCAGCTAGCATGGTCCTACAGGCTTCTTTGAGAGTTCGATTCCTTCTTTCAGCTACTCCGTTCTGTTGTGGTGTCCTAGCTGCACTAGTAAGATGCTGGATACCACGTTTAGCACAGAAATCTTTGATATAGCAATTAATGAACTCAGTTCCCTTGTCACTACGAATTTTGACAATGGACTGGTTCTTCTCAACTTGTAACTTCTTCAACAGATCAGGCAGAAGTGTTTGTGTATCACTCTTCTTGTGTAGGAAGACTACCCAAGTAAACTTAGAATAGTCTTCTACAACAACAAGTGTGTACCTTCTACCATTCAAGGTTGGAGGAGTTATCGGACCATGAAGATCCATATGTAGGAGTTCTAGGACTCTACTAGTTGAGAAAGTATGAATTGACTTAAAAGAACCTTTCACCTGTTTACCCTGTTGACAAGCAGTGCATACATGTGACTTGTAGTAAACTTCATTGGGAATACCTTCCACAAGGTAATCTCTGGTTATCTTATTAAGAACCATAAAGTTTAAGTGTAGGTCCCCAAAGTTGAGTTAATAACGAGTAAGCTAGTGAAAATGTCTAGAGGGGGGTGAATAGACTTTTCAAAAATCTATCGAAATATCAGAATACAATATGCGGAAAAACGAAATTAACAATGAGCCCAATCTAAGTTTATACTCAACTTCAAAATTCGAGAACTCTGTTCTATACTCAACTTGTCTTGTTCAGCTAAGTATGTAAACAATTAAACAGTTAAGCAATTAAAACAGTAAACAACACAAACAATTTATAGTGGTTCAACAACTTGTCTACATCCACTCTCACAACCCAGTTGTGATGTTTCCACTAAACTCTTCCAATCGAGTACAAAGTGTATTTTCCTGTGATTTTAAGTCCCTAGAAGAAGACTTAGATCTTCTAAGACTATACCACCAGATACGACTATGATCTAACTAGAAATTTAACAAGTATCTAACACCTTGATAAAACAACAAAAACTAAAAACTTATTCAGTTGTAGTCTTCTGATTCTTCACTTCACTTCCGACTATCTTTCTGAACTTCAACGAACTCTGTGAGTAATCTTTAGTATATCTTCAGTATGTATCAGTATGCGTAGTTACAGTAACAGTAGTCTTCAAATGATAAACACCATGAAGTATTTATAGACTTCAATCTTCAAGAACTCAGTTAGTTGTAACCAACTTTTCTTGAACACTAACTTCAACTGAATCTTCTTATCAATCCACGCGTTTCTTGTTACGAATTAGTTATTCCCATAACTAACTTCTTCATTCTTATCTTTACACGCGCTTTACTTAAACTTCACTTCAAGTTGACCTGTCTTGAGTAGTCTGGTATACGCACTTATCTTGTAGTTCTTTTGTCTTGAGTAGTAGACTTCAACTCTTCTTCTTCTTCAGTTTTCTTGTGCAATCTTCAGTAGAAAACTATTCTAATCCTAATCAAGACTATTACATTACATTAAGCTTGTAGCTTAGTCAACTTATAAACTATACAATCAATCTATCTATTACATTAAAAAATCATGAGCTCTATACAACAATTATCATAGCTCAATAACAATCTAATACATATATGAATAGCACATATGAAGTACTTATAAATCCGTACTTATCTTTTAATAAGAAAACAATACTTTCTTTCATGTGAACTCTACTGATCTGTTCAAGATGACTTCAACTCAACTAGACTAGATTAGTCAACACTTAGAAAATATTCAAACTACTTTTGGCTTATCAAAACTTCATCTTTTAATCATCATGTAGGACTTGTTCTAGGATTCATATCCCAACAATTTCCCCCTTTTTGATGAAGCCAAAACTACTTGAATCTTTTCTCAACAGTAGACTAGTTAAGTAGTTATCTTGTCATAACATCAAATATTACTTATATTTTCATTCATTCAAAACAATACCAGTAGATATTACACATACTTCAAAAAAATAAACACCTAAATATCAGAGCAAAAAAAAACTTCATATCAAAACATAAAATCAACTAATCTGAAATAGTACCTCCTTCAAGATTTGGAACATTGAACGCATCTAGGAGTCTTCTGTGAATAATATTGATATGATCTTCATCATCAATCTGCTCTTTCTCTAGTAGTTCTTCTTCAAACTTCTTGATTTGATTCATATCCACCCTTCTTCCAGAACTGGTCATAGGACATTTCCATCTCGGAAAACTAGGAACAAGAATGTTAAAGTTTGCACCAGCAGATATCCTTAATATCAAATGCCATAACATTTTGTGTTGTCCTTCCATGAACCTATCAAACACAGAATACAACTCATCTGGACCTTCTGAGTCTCCATATTTGCGAATAATCCAATGATCAAGTTCCCATTGTCTCTTCACTTTCATCCATTCTTGACGATGTTCTTTGTCAATGAAGTAGTCAATGAACTTGTCTTCCATCAGATCTTCATCAGCCTTTAGCTTCTGCAAGTTTTCAATATGATTTCCAATCTTTCTTTTTCTTGCATAGTGAGCTTCATCATTTGGATTAACAACCTTTTGCTTCTTCATGACTGTTTTCTCAGGAGTATGTTCTTCTATAACAATAGACTTCCTTTTTGATACCTGTCTTGTCTGAACTTCAGCTTCAGGAGATGCAATAGCCTTGCCCTTCTCCTTCTTCAACAACTCAACTGCTTCAGCCTTAGCTTGCTTAGCTTGTTCAAGTTCTGCAGTTTTAACCAACCTGCCTTTGCCTCTCTTAGTCCTTTTAAGATCTTGCATAGCTCCAGCAGCATCTTTAGCCTCTGGTTCAGCACTAGACTTGTCTTTTCCATCTTCAGGAGTGACAACAACTCGACTCATCTCTTCCCCCTTTTTGGCTTCATCAGATGCCTTGAGAGAGAATAGAGAAGTGAACCGAGTCATCTCTTCCATCATAGCTTGCTTCATCATATTAGAAGCTCTTTCAATCTGCCTTTGGTGAGAACCATCTTGACTCAGCTTATCTAGTTTGGTCGCCACCAACTCCAGCTTCTGAGTAGATAAGTTCAACTCATTCTTAAAATGGGTTGCAGTCAAACGTAGCTTCCGGTTCTCCTCAGTCATAGCACTTATAATCTCTCTTGCTTGTGCTAACTGATCATAGGCTTCTTTTCTCTGAACATCAGCTACTTCGATTTTGGCTCTATATACTCTTTCCATCTTCCTGGATTCAGTAGCTAGTACAAGAGCAAAATCAACTGAGCTCTTCTCCGAATATTCAACTTGATTCTGGAGAAATCCTTCAATTTGATTGAACATCTCTTGTCTGAAATCGTTGTCCAATTGATTGACTTCATTTATGATCATCTCTTTTGAACTTGTCACAAGGACACTATTCTGTTCAATAAGAGTCTTCTTAAGCTCGGTCTTGAGAAATTCATCGATAGACGACTTGATGACAGATTTCAATTCTTCCTTCAATTCATCTATTGAAGCAGCTGGGATAGCATTAGACGACTGAGCTTCGACCAACACTTCTTCCTTTTCAATCAGTTCATCCTCAGTGAACATGACTGCTTCAACAAATTCTTCATCTTCTTCACCTAAATCAAATGAAGTTATCTCTTCAGCTTCGTCAGCTTCATCAGTAGACATGTTGTCCAATTCCAAAATTGGTTCAGATGTCTGGATAACAACTTCAGCAACATCTGGCTTAATCTTGTCTTCTACCAGATCTGTTTGAGTACCAGCGTCAAATGAGAACTCATCTTCCAGAACGCCATCAGGAATACTCAACAGCTTTTTAACCAGATCAACCAAGGCTTTGCGAGGGAATAGTTCGGAGTGATCCTTAACTCCACTATTTTCTTTCTGTTCCATCTCCCAATCCATGAAATTGGAGATTCCGCCCATGCCTTGAATGACCTCGAAAAGATCATCTGTAGCAGATTTCTTCAGGGAAAACCAAGTGCAAATCCGCACTAACTTCTCAAACTGTTCCGAGGCAGTATCAATGTCAAGAGTCGAGAGCTGCTTCTTCAAATTTCTGGATACTCGAGCACGAATTCTCTTCTCTCGCATACACATCGGATAATAAACTAAGGATTCAAATCTAACATCAGACGGGTTCTGAGTAGGTGGGGTTCCTAACTCAGCTGTTGTAGTGGCAACTGGCGTCTTGTCTGAAGTAGATGGGTTGGAGGGTTCAACATATTCTGTTGAAGGTAAAGAGGGAGTTTGGATGGTGGTTTCTGGGAGCTTTAATGTGGCTTGGTCAGGTGTGACAACTGTCGAAGTATCAGTTGTATCTATTATGGGAGTGTTTTGGGGTAGACTGGCTCTAAGCGGTAATGCCGCCAGTACTTGTGAGGTTGAGGGTTGAGGTCTAGGCCTAGATCGATGTGATCTAGCCTTGGTTCGAACAGCAGAATGAGAGAGAGGAGGAATTGACAAAGATTGAGAAGATGTACCAACCTGAAGACTCGACTCTTCTGGTTGAGTAGGCGAACCAACTCTTACAAGAGTGTACATCTCTGGAACTTGAGCACTCGGCTCCTTCTCTTGTTCCGACTCCTCTTCTGTCTGAGTCTTCTCTGAGTCAGTTGCACTGGACTCAGCTATAGCAGCCTTCTCCGATTCCTCATCATCGGACTCATCTTCTGAAGAGGTAGATGAGTTAGCATAGGGTAGAACTTGAGACTCATCTATTTGAACTCGCCTTGGGGCAGCTGGCCTTGCAGCGACTTGCTTCCTCAGGGCTTCCGCCTTTAGATAGAACTTGAGAGGATGGAAGGGCTTTCCTTGACTCCAGTCCGATTTGTTTGGCAACAACAAGGGGAGTAGAATACTCAGCTTGTTGCCGTACCCAACAACATTTGACACTACCCAACTACAAGAGTCGATGTCAACTCGAACGCTCCTTTCAAAGTACATCATCCGATCAGCTATCAGCTTAAACCAATTGCCTTCCGTAATTCCATCATAAATTGCTGCCATCACCCTTGTCTTGGCTTGGGTGACCGCATCAAAAGAACCAGTGGCACATAGAAGCATCTTGCTTGCTATGTCCAATTATGTGCGATATTTCTGCAGAAGTTCTGACTTCTTGACAGCAGGGGCCTTGCCATCAGGTTTGAGCCTCATCCTCTTTCCACAGAAGATGCTCATATATCTCATCTCTTGACTAGTGGCATAATTCTCCACATCAATCTCAAATGTCTGAAAAACACCTCACGAGAGATTTCAACACGACTTGTTCCGATAAAGGATTCAATCACATCTCCTTGTCTTGTGGCGTTGGCATAGAACAGTAAAACTTCTTCCTCCAAGACAACTTGTGGGAAAGCCTCCAGATAAGGCTTCAGACCACACCGAGAGCATTTGTCCAGAATTTCTTGATTATCAGCAGTGTGAACCCCTTTGAAGAACATCGAAGGTTCCACATGCACCTTGCCTTCAGTGATGTATCGACCAAGATCAAATCTTGCCTGCATATTAGTTCTAACATCGAAAAGAGAAACAATCGACATATCTAGTGAATAGAGTAAGAACTTGGAAGGTTTTGATTTTGCAAGAAATTGAGAGCTATAGTAGGAGAGTTATGAAATTGTAAGTCAAGTTGTGTGAAAAGTGAGTTTTGTTAGAACAGAAATGAGATCTAACGACCAAGATTGAAAGATCAGATCCAACGGCTGAGACCTTTGAATTCGGTTACGGAATCGAGAATATTATGTGATTTGATATTGTAAGTTTTGAAATCCGGCTCTTCTTAGTTAGGACATGGAGTGTACTCATCTGACCTAGTGTAGTAGAGTAAGAACTGGGTGTATACACCTCATTAAAATGGGAGTGTATAAATCCAATTCTAGGGTTTTCAAAATTTTAACATTATCTAATTACTATAATACCCTTAATCCATTTGAATAGACACTTCATATTTCAATCAAGAGAAACACTTAGCTTGTCTGTTCGAGTCTATCCAAAACAGACGAGTAGACTTAAGCTTAACAAGACGAGTTGGCTTAAGTACACAAGACGAGTTCCCCCTTCGCCTGTGCTTGTCTATTCTGAACGTCGAACGACTGTATGTACCTATCTCATCATTTTCAATGTGTAATCGTAGGTACAGGTAGAGTAAGATAAATAAGATGAATATCAATCTAAAGCAATGATCAAGGTTTCGAACAAGATGACCTTTAACCAACATAAGAGTCAACATAAGGATGTTTAAGAAATCAAGGATTCCCCCTTAAATGTTTATTCCCTTAGTATTACCCTCAGCTTTACCAGCTTCCTCATCGGGTTGTTTGGTCATCTAGTCTATCCTTGTATACCTGTCTGTTGCGTGAGTAGTCGAGTGTTCTGGTCTAGTGATCTTGTCTCCTTTTCTTGATGTACATGTCTGGTTAGTACATAGCTAGAGGCAAGTAGGGTCTAAATCAATTAGCCCTAGACTAATGCATAACTCACGAAATCGTGCCTCAGCTAATGGTTTTGTAAAAATATCAGCTCTTTGAAAATCAGTATGAATCTTTTCCATGCGAATATCCTTCTTCTCTACATGATCACGTATGAAATGATGCTTCACATCAACATGCTTACATCGTGTGTGCAAAACAGGATTTTGTGTAATGGCAATTGCACTATTACTATCACAGAAAATAGGAACATTTGATTCATGTATGTTGTAATCTCTAAGCTGTTGCATGAGCCAGAGTAGTTGACTACAACAGCTACCAGCAGCCATGTACTCGGCTTCGGTAGTTGAAGTTGCAACACTAGTCTGCTTTTTAGAAAACCAAGATATGAGTTTTGTGCCTAGAAATTGACAAGAACCAGAAGTAGATTTCCTATCTATTCTACAGCCTCCAAAGTCTGAGTCTGAATAGCCACTTAAGGATAGATCATCATTTGAGGGATACCATATACCACGATTGATGGTCCCTTTCAAATATTTCAAGATCCTTTTGGTGGTTTCCATGTGACTTTCTTTTGGATTGGCTTGGAATCGAGCACAAACACCAACAGAGAATGCAATATCTGGTCTACTAGCAGTTAGGTACAGTAGGGAACCAATTAAACCACAGTAATAGGATTGGTCAGCACATTTACCGTTCTCATCTGGATCCATTCTGTAAGTTGGTTGCATTGGTACGCCAGTGGACTTACAAGTTTTGATCCCGTACTTGTCTAGAAGGTTTCTAGTGTACTTCGCCTGATTTATGAAAATACCTTCTGGAGTTTGTTTTACTTGAAGACCAAGAAAGTAATTCATTTCACCCATCATAGACATCTCAAATTTACTTTGCATGAGTGTTGAAAAACTTTCACTCAGCTTTTTGTTAGGTGACCCAAAAATGATGTCATCTACGTAAATTTGGACGAGTAAAATGTCCTTCCCTTCTTGTCTTCTGAACAAGGTTCGATCGACCTTGCCCTTAGTAAAACCATTTTCCAATAGAAAGAGAGAGAGAGTGTCATACCATGCTCTTGGAGCTTGCTTTAGTCCGTATAAGGCTTTCTTTAACCTGTACACCTGGTTGCCTTTGACTTCGAAACCTGGAGGTTGTTCAACATACACTTCTTCCGCAAGAATACCGTTAAAAATGCACTTTTGACATCCATTTGATATACAGTAAACTTCATGTGAGCAGCATATGCAAGGAACAATCGAATGGCTTCTAGTCTAGCAACAGGAGCATATGTTTCATCATAGTCTATGCCTTCAGCTTGTGAGTAGCCTTGGGCAACTAATCTAGCCTTATTCCTGACAACTAAATCATTCTCATCTTTCTTATTCTTGAAAATCCATCGAGTGCCAACTACATTATGATGTTTCGGCCTATCGACAAGTTCCCAGACGTCGTTTCGAACAAACTGGTTCAACTCGTCTTGCATAGCGATGATCCAATTACTATCAGCCAATGCCTCTTTAACAGTGGTAGGCTCAATAGATGAGAGGAAACAACACCAGCAAAACATAGTTGGACTCGGCTGTTCTTGCGACTCAAAGAGTTGTCGTCTAGTCTTCACACCAATAGTAGAGTCACCAATGATATTTTCAGTATCATGCGCAGATTTCCATGTTTTTCTATTCTTAACAGGAATACTATCATCATCTATATCATGTACAGCATCATGCATGTCAACATCATTTGTATTATCAACAGATTTACCAGGAGTAGATGAGTCAACTAGAGCAGGCATGTCAACTGGTCTAGAAGACTTACCTTGAGCACTTACTTTCTCCTTGTCATCAGATTCGAGAGCTTTCATGTATGGATTGTAGGCTTGAACAGATTCATATACCTCTGAATCTTTGTCAGATTCGATCGTTAGATCAGTTACCTTTTTACTGATCTTGTCGGCAGACGAGTCCTGTTGAGATTCATCGAAAACCACATGTGGTGTTTCTTCCACACAAAAAGTTGAGTAGTTGAATACCCTAAATGCTTTGCTAGTCGAGGAGTATCCTAAGAATATCCCCTCGTCTGCTTTAGCATCGAAAGCATTCAACTTGCTTTTTCCATTATTGTGAATGAAACACTTACAACCAAATATATGGAAATATGAAACTCTGGGTTTTCTACCTTTCCAAACCTCATACGGTGTCTTGCCTAGAGCCTTGTTGATCGCGCTTCTGTTTTGTGAATGGCATGCAGTATTGATAGCTTCGGCCCAAAACTTTTGAGGAGTGTTGAACTCAGCTAACATGGTCCTACAGGCTTCTTTAAGTGTTCTATTCCTCCTTTCTGCTACACCGTTTTGTTGTGGTGTCCTAGCTACACTAGTAAGATGCTGGATACCACATTTAGTACAGAAATCTTTGATATAGCAATTGATGAACTCAGTTCCCTTGTCACTACGAATCTTGACAATGGACTGGTTCTTTTCAACTTGTAACTTCTTCAACAGTTCAGGCAGAAGTGTTTGTGTATCACTCTTCTTGTGTAGAAAGACTACCCAAGTGAACTTAGAATAGTCTTCTACAACAACAAGTGTGTACCTTCTACCATTCAAGGTTGGAGGAGTTATTGGACCATGAAGATCCATATGTAGAAGTTCTAGGACTCTACTAGTTGAGAGAGTAGGAATTGACTTAAAAGAACCTTTAACCTGTTTACCCTGTTGACAGGCCGTGCATACATGTGACTTGTAGTAAACTTCATTGGGAATACCTTCAACAAGGTAGTCTCTGGCTATCTTATTAAGAACCTTAAAGTTTAGATGACAAAGGCGTCTGTGCCAGAGCCACCCAAGCTCTTTAGGATTCTTAGTAAGTAGACAGGTGTCCCTCGGACAACTGTTCCAGTTCACTATGTACACACTTCCTTGTCTTACGCCGACTAGTAGGACTCTGTGCGTCCTTTTGTCAATGATTTCGCATTTGCGGCTTTTGAACTGCACCTTGTAACCACGATCACAAAACTGAGAAACAGAGAGTAAATTATATTTCAAACCTTCAACATATGAGACATCTTGGATCTCAACGTCTCCAATCCGGATGTAACCAAATCCTTTAGTGACAGCAGTGGAGCTATCACCAAATATCACTTTTGGTCCTTCTTGCTCATGGTAGCTTGATAAGAGAGCCTTGGTACCAGTCATGTGGTGCGAACAACCACTGTCTATGTACCAGGTTTCTCCTACTGAGCCACCCTTCTTATACAAGTCAAGTCGACCCTACAATGAAGATATTCAATAATTTAGGTACCCATTTGTTTATTGGGGTCCTTGGGGGTTAGTCGTGTTCAGAGGAATCCAAATATACATTGGAGTCTTGAACAAGTTCGATCTTTTAAGCTTTCGCCCATATTTGTTACAAAATAAGACCTTGTTGTCCTTAACTGGCCTATCAGTCGAGTTCGGGTCTACTCTTTGGAGATAGCCTTTCGACTTAATCTCTACTTGAGCAGGCACTGGTCTATGATAGTCAGAGTAGGGCTTGTAAGCATTAGGTCCATACGGTTTATAGACGCGTTTGGGTCTTTACTCACTAATGATATCATATGATAAAGGTGGAGGATATAAAACAGCTTGTGTACGATATTTTGGAGCTACTTGTCTAGGTCTAGACGAGTAGAGCTGAGACTGCCTTATGAAAGGAGGTCTAGGCTCTTGTCGTCTAGTCTGTACCTGTCTAGTACTCGTCTCCTCAGGATACCAGTCCTCGTATCTGACCTGGTTGGGTCGTCCACGATTAGTGGTCCTTTGAAGATTAGTTCTAGATGGAACAGGCTTGTTGTTAGCATTCTTTTTACCTCCCTTGGTAATCGGAATGTTAACTAGAGCTTGTTTAGATGCAGTACCTTTAGAAGGAGTTCCAATATCGTATATCATTGGTCCTTTTCCTTTATCATTTGGCAAAAGTCTTGCTTTAATAGTAGTAGGGTTCTTAATGACTCGAGTAGACGAGCTAGATGACTCAGCACCTATACCTGTCTTGTCACCTGGGTCTCTATACCTATCTGACAATTCAAGGTTAATCTTTGAAGAGTTAACCAGGTCAGTAAGTTTGAGATCAAGTGTGACAACCTCGGTCTCTAAGAACTTATTACGTTCTTCAAGTCTATTGCACTTGCTCTTTAAAACATTAAATTCATTTCTCTCAGTTGCATGTGTCTTAAGTAGGTCTTGATATAACCTGTCTGTCAATGCACACTTTTCTTTGAGTTGTCTTAACTCTTCAGTCAAGCGTTCATTTAGGACTGTTATATTAGGATCTACTTTGGACTGAGCTTCCTTAAGATCAATGGTTTCTTGTTTTAATGCAATGTTTTCATCACTGACTTCAATGAATGCTTGGTTAGCAAGTAGAAGGTCGTCTTCAATAACACTAGTCGAGTGCTGAGGACTACTTCATACTTCACTACTAGCAGTGTCACTTTCATCAGTTTCTGAATCATCACAAGATTGAAAAGATGTAGCAGATGATACCTCTTGGTCGATTTTAGCCATACAACATAGGCCATCATCTACTGTGAATGCTTCGTCGTGGTCTTGATCAGTCGAGTGGCTAGATAAGGACGATGGCAACTCGTCTGAATCCAAATCAGAGTCATCATTGGCCATCATTGCCTGCTTGCCACGGTTGTATCTTATTTCCCTTCGAGCTTTACGTTCTTCTCGATCGTCAGTGCTCAGGTCTGGACATTCATATATGTAGTGACCTGGCTTTTCGTAGTTGTAGCACAAGAGATCATTAGTAGCCTTTTTAATAGGAGATTTATCCCTACGCTAATCACGTCTATCAGAACGCTGAATCTTCCTATCGTCAGACTCTCTATCTCGCCTATTACCTTTCGAGACTTCATCTCTCCTTTCGGACGAGTTTCGGTCTCGTCTGGTCTCAGACGAGTTCTTAGAAGTTGATCCTCTATGATCTCTATAGAACTTCTTATATCTACCGAAACGTTTATTTAGCCTATCAAACTTTCTAACCATGAGGTTCACCTGATCCTTCAGACTAAGATCAGTATCCAACTCATCTTTCGCAGAGGCAGACTTAGTCTTAGACTTAGACCTGTCTACCTTAGAGGACTTAGAAGAGCTAGACTTAAAGGCAACGTTCTTGGATACAGCATGTTCTCTATCACTACTGGCTAGTGGTTCATCTTCATCTAAATCAAACTCATGAGCCTTCAGAGTTTGAAACATAGTCTCTGCACTCTAAGCATCTATGTCTTGGGTATTCTTAACTATCATCTTTACCATTTTCCATCGAGAATCTAAGCTCTTAAGAATCCTAAGATTGATTTCACGAGGAGTATAAGTTTTACCAAGAACTTCAAGGTCATTCATGATTTTAGTGAAACGAGTATCCAGCTGGTCGATAGTTTCGCCAGCTTTCATCCGAAATGATTCAAATCTTTGGACAGCAGTGGATAATTTGCTCTCTTTGATCAGGGATGTCCCTTCACAAATGATAGCTAATCTGTCCCACATCTCTTTGGCAGTCTTACATTTTAACACTTTTCCTAGATACTCGTTAGGAAGGGTGTGTAAAATATAATTCTTCGCCAAACTATCCAAATTATTTTGACGCATTTCTTCTGAGGTTAGATCAGACCTTGGTTTCTTGACGAGGGTGCCAATTGGTTTGTCTTTGTTAAGGTTTGCAGTGTTTGGAACCATTGTCACGATCGGATCCTCGGTCACAACAGAGATCATTAGGTCGTGCGTGGAGCTGAAGATAGCTTCCATTCGCAACTTCCAGTAGTCGTAGTCTTGAACCTGGAACTTGGGTAACTTGTTAGCGCTGATCTCAAGAGACATGATTTCAAGAAATAAGTGCTAAGTAGTTTTATGATCAAGAAGCAGATAGATCAGGAACAGGGAACAAGAAACAGATAGAACAAGTATAGATCAAGAACACGTAGGCAAGTACAATCAGGGACCAAGACTTCACCCTTAGTCTTAAGTCGGTTATCAAGAAACAGCAGTTCGAAAACCACTGCTCTGATACCACTTGTAGGTCCCCAAAGTTGAGTTAATAACGAGTAAGCTAGTGAAAATGTCTAGAGGGGGGTGAATAGACTTTTCAAAAATCTATCGAAATATCAGAATACAATATGCGGAATAACGAAATTAACAATGAGCCCAATCTAAGTTTATACTCAACTTCAAAATTCGAGAACTCTGTTCTATACTCAACTTGTCTTGTTCAGTTAAGTATGTAAACAATTGAACAGTTAAGCAATTAAAACAGTAAACAACACAAACGATTTATAGTGGTTCGACAACTTGTCTACATCCACTCGCACAACCCAGTTTTGATGTTTCCACTAAACTCTTCCAATCGAGTACAAAGTGTATTTTCCTGTGATTTTAAGTCCCAAGAAGAAGACTTAGATCTTCTAAGACTATACCACCAGATACGTCTATGATCTAACTAGAAATTTAACAAGTATCTAGCACCTTGATAAAACAACAAAAACTAAAAACTTATTCAGTTGTAGTCTTCTGATTCTTCACTTCACTTCCGACTATCTTTCTGAACTTCAACGAACTCTGTGAGTAATCTTTAGTATATCTTCAGTATGTATCAGTATGCGTAGTTACAGTAACAGTAGTCTTCAAATGATAAACACCATGAAGTATTTATAGACTTCAATCTTCAAGAACTCAGTTAGTTGTAACCAACTTTTCTTGAACACTAACTTCAACTGAATCTTCTTATCAATCCACGCGTTTCTTGTTACGAATTAGTTATTCCCATAACTAACTTCTTCATTCTTATCTTTACACGCGCTTTACTTAAACTTCACTTCAAGTTGACCTGTCTTGAGTAGTCTGGTATACGCACTTGTCTTGTAGTTCATCTGTCTTGAGTAGTAGACTTCAACTCTTCTTCTTCTTCAGTTTTCTTGTGCAATCTTCAGTAGAAAACTATTCTAATCCTAATCAAGACTATTACATTACATTAAGCTTGTAGCTTAGTCAACTTATAAACTATACAATCAATCTATCTATTACATTCAAAAATCATGAGCTCTATACAACAATTATCATAGCTCAATAACAATCTAATACATATATGAATAGCACATATGAAGTACTTATAAATCCGTACTTATCTTTTAATAAGAAAACAATACTTTCTTTCATGTGAACTCTACTGATCTGTTCAAGATGACTTCAACTCAACTAGACTAGATTAGTCAACAATTAGAAAATATTCAAACTACTTTTGGCTTATCAAAACTTCATCTTTTAATCTTTTAATCATCATGTAGGACTTGTTCTAGGATTCATATCCCAACATTAAGTGACAGAGGCGTCTATGCCAGAGCCAGCCAAGTTCTTTAGGATTCTTAGTAAGTAGACAGGTGTCCCTCGGACAACTGTTCCAGTTCACTATGTACACACTACCTTGTCTTACGCCGACTAGTAGGTGTGTGTGTGTCCTTTTGCGGCTCTTGAACTGCACCTTGTATCCACGATCACAAAACTGTGAAACAGAGAGTAAATTGTATTTCAAACCTTCAACATATGAGACATCTTGGATCTCTACGTCTCCATTCCGGATGTAACCAAATCCTTTAGTGACAGCAGTGGAGCTATCACCAAATATCACTTTTGGTCCTTCCTGCTCATGGTAACTTGATAAGAGAGCCTTGGTACCAGTCATGTGGTGCGAACAACCACTGTCTATGTACCAAGTTTCTCTTACTGAGCCACCCTTCTTATACAAGTCAAGTCGACCCTGCAATGAAGATATTCAATAATTTAGGTACCCATTTGTTTATTGGGGTCCTGGGGGGTTAGTCGAGTTCAGAGGAATCCAAATATACATTGGAGTCTTGAACAAGTTCGATCTCTTAAGCTTTCGGCCATACTTGTTACAGAATAAGACCTTGTTGTCCTTATCTGGCCTATCATTCAAGTTCGGGTCTACTCGTTTGAGATAGCCTTTCGACTTAGTCTCTACTTGAGTAGGCACTGGTCTATGATAGTCAGAGTAGGGCTTATATGCATTAGGTTCATACGGTTTATAGACTCGTTTAGGTCTTTCCTCACTTATAATATCATATGACAAAGGTGGAGGATATAGGACAGCTTGGGTACGATATTTTGGAGCAACCTGTCTAGGTCTAGACGAGTAGAGCTGAGACTGCCTTATGAAAGGAGGTCTAGGCTCTTGTCGTCTAGTCTGTACCTGTCTAGTACTCGTCTCCTCAGGATACCAGTCCTCGTATCTGACCTGGTTGGGTCGTCCACGATTAGTGGTCCTTTGAAGATTAGTTCTAGGTGGAACAGGCTTGTTGTTACCATTCTTTTTACCTCCCTTGGTAATTGGAATGTTAACTCGAGCTTGTTTAGGTACAGTACCTTTAGATGGAGTTCTGATATCGTATATCATTGGTCCTTTTCCTTTATCATTTGGCAAAAGTCTTGCGTTAGTAGTAGTAGGGTTCTTAATGACTCGAGTAGACGAGCTAGATAACTCGGCACCTATACCTGTCTTGTCACCTGGATCTCTATACCTATCTGTTGGGAATAAAATGATTTTGATTTAGATCCCAAAACCCCTGATTGATGATGTTCAGATTAGTTGAGATATGCTCAAGTCTAGTTCAGACAAGCTGTCTCCGAACACTTGAGTAAGTAGAATGCTTAAGTTAAAAATCTCAAAAATGTTGTGAGATTTTAGAGTTCAGGATAGTTGTCCAAAGCTGGAATGTTAGGCAGCTTGATAAATGTTAAGTCTATAGGCCAAAGTTGCTGAGCTTTCAGGACAAGCTGACCAAATGGACAACTGAGCTGAAAAGATCAAGAATGTTAAGGCAATGCTCATAAATGCAAATGATCAGAACAGATGAGGTGCAAATGATCAAGAGCATTGAATGCCAAAGCTCACAGAAGACATTCAATGAAGCATTTATTGCCAATCATGTCTGAACCAAGCATTGAAGACTTAAAGCATTAAAGAGAGAAGCATTGAATGAATGTTGGAACATTCTAAATTGCAGCAGGAATGTTCAGGGGGGTTGTCCCATCTGACCGTTGGTTGAGTGTAGAGTTTGCCACAAATCAACCTTGGGAAATGTGCATATTTGGAATCTGACACAAGTCATCTCAGCCGCATTTCTCCGAAGTCAAGACATTCATTCTAGCAACCATTGAAGAAGCTTTTACACACTGGATAAAAGGATGCCAAGCTTCATAACCGTTTCAATGGTGCTGCAAATAGACAAGTTTGAATTGCTATCCCTCCAACGGTTAGTTGTTCAAATTTGCCTATAAATACAGAAGTGATCAAGGGATTCAAGGGGAAATTATTGTTAAGGTCATTTCACTAAGAGATTTATCTAATAGGGCATAGGTTTTGTTTTTTAAATCTATTAAGGTCAAAATGGCACCTAATAAGACATTGTTGCCCTTTACCAATTTAAATAATTTGAAATTAATAAATATTAATAATTTGAAATTAATAATTTTGAATTAATGCAGTTCCTAGTTATACGCACCTTCCAATTATTAAAAAATTCCTAAAATTAAGCAATTCGAATTAATTGTTAATTATTCAAATAAAAAAAAATAAAAAATCGGCATTTTATGATCCTTCCAATCATTCAAATATTCCTAAAATTAAGCAATTTGAATTAATTGTTAATTATCCAAACAAAAAAAGTTAAAAAATCTGCATTTTATGATTCAGAAATAAGCGAGTCATAGAGTATACAATTCCCCATATGTTGAATATGCATATATATATGAAATAGATTATGAATTTTAATATGAACAGTGAAATGAATTTTGGTATGTAGAAATGGGTTATGAAGACATATGTTCATTTCAATATGAAGTTTAAAACGGCATACAGGACTTAACTTTTTGGTATGCATAAAATAACATGAAACAATGTGCACAGAGTGACATGCATATCAATATGCAAAATAGATGTGCACATTTGTAAATCAAGGGTAATCGCATAGGCATACTAGAAAGAAATAAAGATTCAACAAAATAGAGCAAAAGTTTATAAGAAGCTCAACAAAATAAAGCAATCGCTACACAATTGAAATCAAATCCAAGCTGATCTTCATTTCTTCCGAGAATAGTTAAAATAAGCGTGCGAACTTTCAGAAAAAACTGCATCAAGGCCAGAATCATTAAAACACATCTACAAACTCAATCAACGATCAAAATTACTAAGGTCAAACACTCGACAAAACAATTGCGCTAAATTACAACAAAAATTTGCTTAGTAGAAAATAAAATTCGTCCGAAACTGACAAAAAACAAATTAAGTGTGATATATTCTCCCAATTAAACTTCAATTCCATGAAAAAGAAAAAAAGCAACATACTCGTAGAACTGGCCTTCAGAGATGTGACTATTACACTTCACACAAAGCTCCAACACCTGTACACAGTTCTTCGACATCTTAATAGCTTCAGTTACATTCTTTTTAACCGAATAAGATTCTAGAAGCTCCTCAAGCTTCATAAGTAACGCGCTCCCAACCTGCTGCAACTTAGAGTTATCACTTGACAGCTCGCTTTTCAGCTCTTCAGCATCGACCAGGACACCACGTAACTCATCCACCGCAACAATGAATTCCTCATAATGGAGCTTGCAAAGATCCTCGATTTCAACTTCTTTCTTTTTAACCAAGTGTTTAAGCTGCTGTAAGAGAGCTTCGGGCTTCCCTGTCTCGAATGCTAACGAAACCATTGGTCCTAAATCCTCTCCATTACTGACCATGGTTGCAAGAACAAAATCCTCACCAGTATCTCCATTTTCAGTTACGATATTTCTAGTCAGTATGTACCTACCAATCAACACCCATTACTTCAATATTTCACTTAACCACTAAATTTTAAACAGCACCACAACAAAGAGAACCCTAAATCTAAAAACAAGAACCACAAAACAATAATAGCATAGCAACCCCTTCAAAATTATACAAAATTCCATTAGGGATCCATACCCTTTTTCAAATTCAAGAAAATTTAAAAGAAACAAACAGTCCAACCAAAAGGGTTTCAGTTTCACACACTGAAACAAAGAAGCACACTTTCATCATTGAATTAAAACTATCACATGAACCAAGAATCAATTTACGAAGATGAACAATTAAATTAAAGAAATAGAATGATCAGCTAGAGCTAATACATGATAAGTAGCTATCATATCAGCTATCAAAACTGTAATAGTCATCATTTCATTCTTCAATACCCAAAATCATAATTCAATGACCATTTCTTCCTAAGCACCGAAAAATCATTTGGCAATAAGAATAAGAAACGTACAATGAACGCATTGACAATACAAGCAAAGCAATGTTAATAGACAAAAAAGAGTGCAAAAATGAAACCAAATAACTAAAGAATACAATCAAATCAAAACTCGTCCCAAAACCACACGAGAAACCCCTCTAAAAAAGATCAATTAAAAATCCCTAAAACCAAAAACCAAAATCTTCAATAAAACAGATTAAGGCAACACGACCGGTGAAACAGTACAGATCTGGAAATAACCAACGGGAAAATAACCCAAATTGAAATAATCGGCCAATGTATCAAATTTACAATGGATTATTAAGATTAACGCGGATTTATTCAAGTCAAGTATTGCCAATCAATAGCATGAACTACAAAATTGTACCTTAAGCCAGAAGTATCCTAAATTCACGAGTTAGAGAGAAGCGGAATAATTTTTGAGAGTAAGGTACCGAACGTTGGCGTTAGGGCAAATGTGAATTTATAGGCTCTTCGATGCAACTGATTACCGGTGGGAAAAGGGGGCGGCGGCACCGGTGGGAAAAGGGGGCGGCGGCAACCGTGGGATGGTGGGGAGAGGAAGAGGGCTAGGGTTTTGATATAGACTTTTTATGAATATGGGCGAAAATTTGGGGAAATGATGTCATGCAATTAATGTTTGAATTTAAATTTCGAATTAAGAGGTAAAATCTATTAATTAAGAGGTTATATTAATATAAAGGGCAAATACGGTTTTTTGACACAAAAATGACCTTATTAGGAAATTTTAAAAGTTGTATGTTTTAGTTGTTTAATAGTCTATAAAAGTGACCTTATTAGGTAATATTCTCGGGATTCAATTATCCAACTACTTGCTATCAAACTACCATCAAGCAAATCAAAGGAAACCAAGCTGTTCTTCAGAATCCCAAGTTTCCTGAATCACTTCAATTAGCTAAGCCAATCTTTGTAAATATCCAAAGCTTAGCATTGAGATATCCTAAGCCTTTATAATGTTCTTATTGTAAAGGATATCTCTACTAGTTGGAACCAAACCTCAAACCCTTATCTCATTAAGTGAAGAGAGAGTTTGTTGTAGAAGTGAGGAGTTAAGGACTGTTAGTGTGAAACACAGTCTTAACTCAGAGAGATTGAGCACTAGGACTCAGAGTATCCTAGGGATCAAAGCACTAAGAAGAGTGTTGTTGATCAGTGCACCTTGACACTATAAAACAAGCTAATTCCATTGTGAAGGAATTATCCTGTTCAATCAGGGAAAGTGGATGTAGGAGTTTGAGTCTCTGAACCACTATAAATTGTGTGCCATTTACTTACTGCCTTTATTATTCACTTACATTCAAATATATTTCAAAGAGCAAAACTCAGTAAGTTAAGAAAAACTGTTTTGGACAAAGTCCCTGATAACTGTGTTTTTCAGAAATCAACTTGGAGTATTTCTTTGAGTCAAAGGCCAACCACATTCCGCACTTAGCAACTCTTTTAGATATTTAGTCAACTGATCACTTAATAGTAATCAGTAGGACAAGTATCTATCAAAGTTGACACTCAGGCTAGTTGTGAGACAACCTGCCTGATAAGACCAGTTTGTTAAAAAGAAAAGAATTTGCATACACAAGTGCATTCCTCCCCCCCCCCCAATACACTTGTGTTATACTCCACCAAGGACCAACACTATCTGACAATTCAAGGTTAATCTTTGAAGAGTTAACCAGGTCAGTAAGCTTGAGATCTAATGTGACAACCTCGGTCTCTAAGAACTTATTACGTTCTTCAAGTCTATTGCACTTGCTCTTTAAAACATTGAATTCATTTCTCTCAGTTGCATGTGTCTTAAGTAGGTCTTGATATAACCTGTCTGTCAATGCACACTTTTCTTTGAGTTGTCTCAACTCTTCAGTCAAGCGTTCATTTAGGACTGTTACATTAGGATCTACTTTTGACTGAGCTTCCTTAAGATCAATGATTTCTTGTTTTAAGGCAATGTTCTCATCATTGACTTCAATGAATGCCTGATTAGCTAGTAGGAGGTCGTCTTCAACAGCACTAGTAGAGTGATGAAGACTACTCCCTACTTCACTACTAGCAGTGTCACTTTCATCAGTATCTGAATCATCACAAGATTGAAAAGAAGTAGCAGATGATACCTCTTGGTCGATTTTAGCCATGCAGCATAGACCATCATCTACTATGAATGCTTCGTCGTGATCTCGATCAGTCGAGTGACTAGATAAGGACGATGGTAACTCGTCTGAATCCGAATTAGAGTCATCATTGGCCATCATTGCCTTCTTGCCACGGTTGTATCTTCTTTCCCTTCGTGCTTTGCGTTCTTCTCGATCATCAGTGCTCAGGTCTGGACATTCATATATGTAATGACCTGGCTTTTCACAATTATAGCACAAGAGATCATTAGTAGCCTTTTTAATAGGAGATTTATCCCTACGCTTATCACGTCTATCAGAACGCTGAATCTTCCTATCATCAGACTTTCTATCTCGCCTATTACCTTCCGAGACTTCGTCTCTCCTTTCGGACGAGTTTCGGTCTCGTCTGGTTTCAGACGAGTTCTTAGAAGTAGACGCTCTATGATCTCTATAGAACTTCTTATATCTACCGAAACGTTTATTCAGCCTATCAAACTTTCTAACCATGAGGTTCACCTGATCCTTCAGACTAAGATCAGTATCTAACTCGTCTTTCACAGAAGCAGTCTTAGTCTTAGACTTAGACTTGTCTACCTTAGAGGACTTAGACGAAGTAGACTTAAAGGCAACGTTCTTAGATACAGCATGTTCTCTATCACTACTGGCTATGGGTTCATCTTCATCTAGATCAAACTCATGAGCCTTTAGAGTTTGAAACATAGTCTCAGCAGACCACTTGTCTATGTCTTGAGTATTCTTAACAAGCATCTTTACCATTTTCCAACGAGTATCAAGACTTTTCAGAATCCTAAGATTGATCTCACGAGCAGTATATGATTTACCAAGAACTTCCAGATCATTCATAATCTTAGTAAAACGAGTATCCAGCTGGTCGATAGTTTCGCCAGCTTTCATCCGAAATGATTCAAATCTTTGGACAGCAGTGGAGAGTTTGCTCTCTTTGATCAGGGATGTCCCTTCACAAATGATAGCTAGTGTGTCCCACATGTCTTTGGCAGTTTTACATTTTAACACTTTTCCTAGATAATCGTTAGGAAGAGTGTGTAAGATATAATTCTTTGCCAAACTATCCAAATTATTTTGACGCATTTCTTCTGAGGTTAGATCTGACCTGGGTTTCTTGACGAGAGTACCAATTGGTTTATCTTTGTCGAGGGTAGCAGTGTTTGGGACCATTGTCACGATCGGACCCTCTGTGACAACCGATATCATAAGGTCGTGCGTGGAGCTGAAAATTGCTTCCATTCGTAGCGTCCAATATTCGTAGTCCTGAACCTGGAAGTTGGGTAACTTGTTAGCACTTATTTCAAGAGACATATTGAGTAAGTAGATTAGTGCTAATCAGTTTTATGATCAAGAAGCAGATAAGTCAAGAACAGGGATCAAGAAACAGATATAACACGAATGTTGATCAAGAACACGTAAGCAAATACAGTCACGGACCAAGACTTCACCCTAAGTCTTAAGTCGGTTATCAAGAAACAACAGTTCATAAACTACAGCTCTGATACCACTTGTAGGTCCCCAAAGTTGAGTTTAATATCGAGTAAGCTAGTGAAAATGTCTAGAGGGGGGTGAATAGACTTTTCAAAATTCTTTCGATATATCAAAGTACAATATGCGGAAAACAGAATATATCATTGAGCCCAATTAAAGTTTATACTCAACTTCTTAATTCGAGAACTCTGTTCTATACTCAACTAGTCTTGTTCAGTTATGTATGTAAACAGTTAAGCAGTTAAACAAAACAGTAAAGTAAACAACACAAAAATTTATAGTGGTTTGACAACTTGTCTACGTCCACTCTCACAAACCCAGTTGTGATGTTTCCACTAACTCTTCCAATCGAGTACAAAGTGTGTGTTCTTGTTCTTTTAAGTCTCAAGAAAAAGACTTAGATCTTCAAAGACTATACCACCAGATACGTCTACGATCTTACTAGAAATTTTACAAGTATTTAGCACCTTGAAAATAACAAACAAAAACGAAAAACTTATTCAGTAGCAGTCTTCTGGTTTCTTCACCTGACTAGCGGACTTGCTTTCTGAACTTCAATGAACTCTGAGAGTAAACTTCTTCGAATGCTTCAGTATGTTTCAGTGTGTAGATTTGCAGTAGTCTTTAAATGCTAAACACCTTGAAGTATTTATAGACTTTAGAATTCAAGAACTTACAGTTGTAACCAACCTTTCTTGAAAACTAACTTGCAACTTCCATACTTATCCATCCATGAATTTCTGTTAGTAATTAGTTATGTCTAACTAACTCCTTTAATCCTTATTTTCACACGCGTTTACTTCAAGTTGACTTGTCTTGTTGAGTCTTGTAGACCACCTGTCTTGTGTAGTAGACTTTATCCTTCTTCTGGTCTGGTCTTCTTGTGCGAACTTCTGTAGTAGACTATTCTAATCCTAACAAGACTATTACATTACTTTAAGCTCTTCTTATAAAGCTTAGTCAACTTATAAAACTATACAATGAATATATCTATTACATACGAAAATCATGAGCTCTATACAATGATTATTATAGCTCAATAACAACCTAAACAGTTAATATAGACAAATATGAAGTACTTATAGTTCGTACTTATCTTTTAATATATAACAACACTTGTTCTTTATGTGAACTCTACTGGTCTTTTCAAGATGACTTCTCTTAACTAGACTAGATTAGTCAACACTTAGAAAATATTCAAACTACTTTTGGCTTATCAAAACTTCATCTTTATCTTTTATCATCAATTAGGACTTGTTCTAGGATTCATATCCCAACACACTGGTTACTCAGTAAAATTCTCTAAAGATGAGTGTCTCATAAGTGATAAAAGAACAAAACAAAACCTTCTAACAGGATCTAGAAAAGGAAGTATGTATCTTGCAAATTGGAACAGCTGTCCTAAGGATACATGTCTGCTTGTGAAAAGTCCTAAAGATGTCAGCTGGCTATGGCACAAACGTCTTAGTCATCTGAACTTTAAGACTATGAACAAGCTAGCAAGGGAATCCTTAGTTGATGGACTGCCTAATGAACACTACTGGAAAGATCAGGTATGTGATGCATGTCAACAAGGAAAGCAAATAAAGGTCTCCTTCAAGACCAAGAAGACAGCATCAACCAGCAGAGTTCTTGAACTACTTCATATGGATCTCTTTGGACCAATCACTCCAACCACACTTACAGGAAGGAAGTACACTCTTATTGTTGTAGATGACTACTCCAAGTTTACTTGAGTTATCTTCTTATACAAGAAGAGTGAAACTCAACAGAAGCTTCCTGAACTATTGAAGAGAATCCAAGTTGAGAAAGGAGAACCAATTGTGAAAATTAGAAGTGACAAAGGCACTGAATTCATTAACTCTTATATTATTGCCTATTGTACTTCTAATGGTATTCAGCACGAGACAAGTGCAGCAAGAACACCATAAAAGAATGGTGTAGCTGAAAGAAGAGTCAGAACACTCAAAGAAGCTGCAAGAACACTCCTAGCTGAGTTCTCTACTCCTAAGAAGTTATGGGCAGAAGCCATCAACACAGCTTGTCACACTCAAAATAGGTCAGGTATTCACAAAATTCATGAGAAAACCCCATATGAACTGTGGAAAGGAAGGAAACCTAGAGTATCTTACTTTCATATATTTGGTTGTAAGTGTTTCATTCACAACAATGGGAAGAGTAAGTTGAATGCTTTCGATGCCAAAGCAGATGGGGGGATATTCTTGGGATACTCGTCTACTAGCAAAGCATTTAGAGTATTCAACAAACGAACCCTTCTTGTGGAAGAAACACCTCATGTTGTTTTTGATGAATCTTGTGAAAAGAGTGCAGTAGAAACAAACTCAGCTGCAGATAAGATGAGGAAACTAGTGATCAAATCCAGACCAGATGAGTTTATTGAAGTCAATGAACCATTCCCTGAAGAATCAGAGGAAGATAAACCATACAAACCTATCACTAGATCCCAAACCCAAGCTGAGCAAGCTGACCTGAATCGAGATGCATCAATTCCAAATGCAAGGGGGAATGATCTCTTTGACACACAGGATACAGATGATGATCGACCAAATCAAGTCAATCCTCCTGATGGCACTAGAACAGATGAGAATCCAAGCTCATCTAATGCAGATACACCTGTGAGGCATACATGGAGAAACAATCATCCATCAAACCTCATCTTAGGAGGAGCAGACTCAGGTGTCAAGACCAGAAGACAACTGAATCAGAACCCTCAGTCCTCTATGTTCTGCTGGTGTGCTTTCTTGTCCAACATTGAACCAGCTGACATAGAAGAAGCAATGACTGATAGCAATTGGATCACTGTTATGCAAGAAGAACTAAACCAATTCGAAAGAAATGAAGTATGGGAATTGGTAGATCGTCCTGAAAACCACAATGTAGTAGGAACAAAGTGGGTATTCAAGAATAAAAATGACGAAAATGATGTAATAACTAGAAATAAAGCAAGGCTAGTTGCAAAAGGATACTCACAATCTGAAGGGATTGATTACGATGAAACCTTTACTCCAGTAGCTAGATTAGAAGCCATTCGACTATTTCTAGCTTATGCATCATATATGGGCTTCAAGGTATATCAAATGGATGTCAAGAGTGCTTTTCTAAATGGTATTCTGGTAGAAGAAGTGTATGTAGAGCAGCCCCTAGGCTTTGAAAAAGGAGATCAAGTTTATCGTCTGAAGAAGGCTCTCTATGGTCTAAAGCAAGCCCCTAGAACTTGGTATGACACATTGTCACAATTCCTACTTGACAATGGATACACAAAAGGCAAAGTTGATAGAACACTTTTCAGAATACAAGAAGGAGAAGACATTCTAATGGTGCATATCTATGTAGATGATATTATATTTGGATCACCCAATCAAGATATGTGCAAGAAGTTCTCTGAACTAATGCAAGGAAAGTTCGAAATGAGCATGATGGGTGAGATGAACTACTTCCTAAGACTCCAAGTCAAGCAAAGTCCAGAAGGGATCTTCATCAACCAGTCCAAGTATACCAAGAGCCTATTAGAAAGATTCAAAGCTCTACAAAGCAAGACAGCAAGAATTCCAATGATGACATCATTCAAAATGGAATTAGATGAGTCTGGAAAGGCAGTTGATCAAGCTGAATATAGAGCACTGATTGGATCTCTACTATACCTTACAGCCAGCAGACCAGACATAACATTTGCTGTAGGAGTATGTGCTAGGTTTCAAGAAAACCCAAAGCAAAGTCATCTAGAAGCAGCAAGGAAGATTCTCAAGTACCTAAAAGGAATAGTCAACTTAGGACTATGGTACCCTGCTGATGACATTCTAGAATTGAGTGGTTACTCTGACTCAGATTATAGTGGATGTAGAATAGATACGAAGTCCACTTCTGGAACCTGTCAATTCCTAGGCAACAAATTGATCTCATGGTTCTCAAAGAAGCAAACCTCTGTTGCAACCTCCACCACTGAGGCAGAATATATGGCAGCTGGAAGTTGTTGTAGTCAGCTACTCTGGCTAGTTCAACAACTAAAAGATTACAATGTAGAGGCAAGAGAAGTCCCTATCTACTGTGATAGCAGCAGTGCCATTGCCATCACTCAAAACCCAGTCCTCCACACAAGGTGCAAGCATGTTGACATTCGACATCACTTCATTAGAGATCACCTTGAAAAGAAGGACATCAAGATGGAGAAAATTCACACAGATATCCAAAGAGCAGACATCTTGACTAAGCCCCTAGCTGAAGAAAGGTTCAAGACCATATGCTACAGCCTAGGCCTCCTTGATCCAAGCATATGAAGAGCAAGGATCAGCTGAGAAGACCTCAGCTGACACAACAACAGCAGGCTATGAAGATCAGATGAGGTGAATAGACACCCTCATCTTCAGGTAAGTACTTTCCCAATGAAGACAAATAAAGCTGAGGGAAAACATAGAGCTATTTAATCAAGGAGGAATCCATGATACCTTAAGAATCCTTGATAAAATACTCTACAATCTGCATTGCATAATAAATATATATATATTCAGAAGAGTTGAACAAAGTTCCTTGGAACCTGTACTCAAGCAATGTATACATATGTATAATAATAAACTATTCTTCATAAAATACTTTATCACTATACATGCATACAGTATACTATTGAGTTATACTTGGTTAGATTAATACACCATCCTCACCGACTCAACAGTATGCAAGCACTGTACGGATTTCAAATAACTCTTGTTCAAAATCTATCATTTCTGCATTTCACAAGATAAAGTCAGAATCTCTTTAAATGTGAACCCTTAGATCAAGAATATCATTGTTGATCTTAAGAAGTAGCTTTTCAGAAATTCAGACCTATCAACTCTATAGTTTTGTCATCTTTCACTCCACCACCTCATTTCTACCCCTATAAAAGGAGGAAGTTATGGGAATACCTAAGAACACAAATCACTAACTATTATTCTTGTTTCAGGTATGGAGAAAATCGAAAGAAGAGATGGCATGGACATCATCCCTCAACCAAGGTCTTGGGTGAAGGAGATGAAGATCTGTCCAGAAGATGGAGATGATGCAGATTAGCATACTTGGCTTACCCAACATAAGTATGTTTTTGAAAAGTAAAGGAAGGAGAGACGTTCTTGTTGAAAAATAAAGGAAGGAGAGATGCAGAGTACAAAGTAGAAAACAAGCAGAGCTTCTTCTCCAGGGGGAAGTTCTACATGGAGAGCTTGTTACCAAAGGCCACTTTGTCAAAACATATCAGGAAGACCAAGTTCCTGCCTTTCTCTTCACACTCCATTGAAGCACCTTCCAATCTTCTCCCTCCTTCAAGAGAGGCGAAGAAATTCAACAAGAACACATCAGATGCTGCAACCCATCTGTTGGTGATGGACCATCCGATGGTGAAGGCAACCTGAACCAGTGGAATACCATCCAGGCTGACCACCTACATATTGATTTGATGGTCCCACATGGTTAAGGGGGAAGTGCTGAAAGATCCATCAAATCAGGTTGGATAATCAGACACAGAAGATTTACTCAGCAACTTAAAACTTCTACTCAGCTGATCAGAAGACCAACTCAGCTGACCAGAAGACCTCCAAGAAAATCAGCAGACGTTTCAAGAACAATCAGAAGACTTCACTCTGCTGATCAGATCACTTCTGATCTAAACATAAAGTCTATTGTTCATCTTTGATCATGTAATTCATTCTAGATTTGTTTCTGAATGTAATTAAGGAATTCGGCATATATAAGGAATGCAATTTAATTATACAAAACGGCCTTGAATGATCAATTTTTGCCAAAACTTAGTCACAACGGCTATTTTTGATAATAATGTCATTAGTAGTCAATTACTATTTTGCCAGCGAATCATCAAATGACACATGGCAAATTCAGCCGGCAAAATTAAAGGAATGTGTTGAAGAAAAAGAAGGGAAATCTTGGGTTCTACTCCACATTAAATCAATTCTGACCGTTGGATCGTACTCAATTCAAGATTTGCTGGAGTATATAAGCAACCCTTAAACCATTCCTCAAACCCTTTCGCTCACAAAACTCATTCGCTCTCAATCACTCTCGTTCTGAAAAATTCTTTCAAGCATTCAAAACCTAATACCCAACACTCAGAATGGGGATCATTGAAATTTATGATGAGAAGACCAAGATCACAGGAACTCTAGATGCAGCAAAGTGGTCTAAGGAAGGGAAGATATTCACTGAGAACGCTCTGTTTTTCAAGGGCAAGCACACTGACGAGAACAAGGAGATTCTTCTTCGTTGTATCAATCTCAAACTCCGTGAATTTCTAGAAGCAGCATTAACAAACGTATATGAACAGGATGTGTTGGCTTTCTACTCGAACGCCGTAATGAAAGGTTCTCATGTTGAAAGTGTCATGGGTGGACACAAGGTCAAGGTCACAAGAGAGATCCTTCAGGACCTGTTCGACCTACCAAGGGGGAAAGTAAACATCTCTACCTACATCATGGGGAGAGAAAAGGAATATATGGAGATGTTTCCTAGTGGAAGAGTCAAGGCTATTGATGCCTCTGGAGTTAAGAAGTCTCAACTTGATCTCAAGTTTCAGACTTTGATGGACATAGCAGGCAAGATGCTGCTTGGAAACACCTTTAGCCATGATGCAGTTACTACTCTGAAGGTCAGAGTTATGGCTGCAATTTGGGATCAGATTGATGGAGATTGGCAAGGACTCTTCTTGGACAGAATTGCTCTTGAAGCCAAGAAGGTTACTCTGGACCTACAATCGAAAGAATGGAAGGTAACATCCACAGTCAGCTTTGTCAACAAGCTGAGTATCATCCTTCCAGATATACTTCCAAAGAAGTATAAGATGGGTCCAAATAAGAAGTTTCACATCTCCAAATACTACCTGAGAAAGGAAGCTCTTGCTGAGGCAGCAAGGTTGAAGGAAGAAAAGAGGAAGTTGTTGGCTGAAGCATCCTCCAAAGATGCAGCTGAAGAGGCAGAAGAGTCTGTGAATGACTCTGCTGAAGAAGAAGAGGAACCTTCCAAAGAAGAGGCTCATCAGAAGACTGCTGAGGATGATGATGATGATGACAATCAGACCTTAGCACAAAGAAGAATTCTGATCAGATCTGGGCTCATCTCCCCATCTGATTCAGATGCCACTCCATCAGCCTCTCCTTTGAAGAAGGCAGGTACCTCTATTCCCTCCCTTAATATTACTCCTTCAAAACTGTCTAAGGGTCAGAAGAGAAAGAAGAACACTTCTTCTTTCACCAAGAAGTCCAAGAAATCCAGGCTCCCTACTACCATGAGCATAGCCCCAATTTCATCCTTTGACCCTACTGAAGGTGGCAACCCATCTAAACTCTCAAACACTGATAACCAAATCCCTGCTGATACTCACACAACAGAGGAACAAACCAAGCTCCAAACATCATCTGACCAAATCATCCCTACCCCTACTGATGCCCAAACAGCAGATGACCAAAGCCTGAAACCCTCCCAATCCCCTGCTGATATCCAACCAGCAGAGGACCAAGCTCCAGCAAATCAATCACCTACTGATCTTCAGGAAGCAGAACCAGACCAGCAGACTCAAACTTCTGCTGATGCACACCCCATTGAAGATCAATCACAACCTCCTACAACCACTCAACCCCATATCTCAACCATTCAACCCCATATCTCTTCTGTAATAGAAGACATGGCTCCAGCAGACCTACCTCAACCCCAGTATAGCATGGTGCACTATCCAATGTGCACTAGAGAAAAGATCATGAGAATGAAGATAGCAAACCTGCTGAAGACCACTGTTCCTGGAGTTAATGAGGAGTCAATTCAATTTGAGCAAGTACTAAGGATATGTACTTGGATTGAACTCAGAAGAGATGATGTGGATGACCTCCTTGAAGTGATGGAAGGAATGGGAGGAAAAGCCAACTTCATTGACTGGGAAATGGAGCAAAAAGAGATTGCCCAAGTCCAGTCATTCGCTGAGCTGTTACCAACAGAGGCCCTCACTAACGTGTGCAACAGGATTCTAGGAGTCCCATCTGAAGTTTCCTCTGTCCCTGAAGGTTCATCAGATCATCAGGCAGACTCAGCTGCCCTAGCAGATGACTCAGCTGCACCAGCACTGGCAAAAGACTCAGCTAAACCAGCTGAGAAAGTGGAGATTGAAAAAGAAGTTGTAACCGTACCAGCTCACTTCAAGACTACGGATGATCTGACTCACTTCATTGATCAATCAGATAATAAAGGAAGAAGGATCATGACCCATCTGGTTGAGGCCACTACCACCTTCCTAAATGAAGAGTATATATCAGCTGAAGAGAGAGGCAAATCATTGATAGTTGCTCCAAATGCTCTGCATCCCAAACATCAAGGTACTGCCTCCACCTCTACCTCGTCTGTTGATTATACAGCAGACATCTGCTCCCAGGTCAAAACTGCAATAGACTTGCACTTTGAGAAAGGCTTAGGCCTGCAGCTCGCAAGATATGTTGAGAAAGTTGTTCAGGAGCAGAGGACTCGTCTTCACGACCAGATTGTTGACATAGAAGACAAGTTTGGTGAGGCCCTTCATCACCAGATAGAATAATATTTGGACACTGTGATGAAGAAATCATCTGACAACTCAAAAATGTTTGCTGATCTCTATGCTAATGAGATAACCCGCATGGAGACCACCTACAAGACCAGGATTGAAGATGCTGAAGCAAGAGCCACTGAAGGTCAAGCTCTTCTTAAATCAGCTGCAGAGGAGAATGAGAAACTGCAGACTCAGCTGAAGGAAACATCAGACAAGCTAGAGACTCTCTCCACCAAGCTAGAAGTTGCCTCTTCTTCAACTTCTCATGCTCAGGTCCTAGAACACAGCATCACTCATCTGACCCAAGTTGGCAAGGTCAATGCCATGGCTCTCAAGCAGACACTGCAGGTGGAAATTCTAAATGCCATGAAGCCTTTTGCGGCTGCACTTGCTGAAGCCAAAAAGGGGGAAGAAGTGTTGATAAAAGCTCTGGAGAAGTCTACTGCACAGCAAGCTGTAATGGTAGTTTCTCAAGATGAGCTGAATGAAACCTTGGGAGGTTTGAAAAGTAAAATCAAGAACAGACAAGGCAAAGAAGCTGTTCAAGAAGAAACCCAAAGTCAAGCCAAGAGTCTAAAGCTCACTGTCCCTACTGCCCCTATAGAACAAGGTTCTAAAAGGAGGATGACAAGGAAAAGGAAGGCAGATGAGCAAGCACAGACAAGTGAGAAGTCAGCTCCAGCAGAGCCTACTGCAGAAGAGAAAGAGGCTTTAGAGCTGAAGAAAAGAAAGTTGTTTGAAGCTCAAGAGCCTAAGCAAAAGAAGCTAAATGATGCGAAGGCAGTCAAGGCCAAATTTGATAGAAAAGTGGCCAAACTCAGGAAAGCACTTAAGGAGAAAGAAAAAGAAGAAAGTGCCCTGGTAACTGACAGCACATATGTGGACTTGTTGGCCCTTCAAGATGAGCTACCAAGATGGTATCCCCTGAAGAAGAAGTGGCAAATCCAACACCACATAGTAAGAAAATTTGGTCATCTTCCCACTTATGAGGATGAATTTCTTCAGTTTTCCCAGTTCATGGCCTTTGAAGATCAAGTGTTCTGGACAAAAGTAGTCAAGACAGCCAAGGAACTTGACTGCAGAATTTTGACTCCTGAAGAACCTAAATGGGATGCACCTACTCTGACCTCCGGAAGAACAAACATGATAGAAGTCAAAAGGATTCTGGAGAAGATCTATCTTGAAGAGAATGTTACAGACCCTCAACACATGGAAGATGTTCGAGCTCGTCTGTACCTTGCCTACCGCATCTGAACCTATGAAGACCTGATGAAGACTACTTTAGAAGTTCAAAGAAACTATCACTTGTAATCTGTAAAAGCTCCATATATATTCAAGTACTAGTTCTTTTTGCTTACAAGACAAATTCTCATTGTCTTCATCAGAAACTTCATATTTTAAAGATTTTATAAACTCTTATCTTATTCATTAAGAGCATTTATCAAGTAGAGTTTTGGCTTCATCAAAAAGGGGGAAATTGTTGGGATGTAAATTCACCCTAAGCCCCACTTGATGTTATGATAGTTTTGATGGCCAAAACACTTAGAGTTTATAAATGTAATAGGATCAGCTGACTCTATATAGAACAGCTTAGACTAGCCTTGTGTGATCAGATGTATTGATATCAGCTGATCAGCACAGCCCTGGCTTACATGCACAACCTCAAGATGAGAAGAGTAGAAGGCATGAAGACTAGAAGATCCTTGAAGACCAGATTAAGTAAGGTGCTTGTACACCTACTTATCTGATGGAGTCCAAGTTGAAGATGGCCAGGCAGCACAAAGAATTGCCAGGTCAGAAGAGTGTTACTCATCTGATATCAGAAGGCAGAAGACATAAGGCCAGACGAGTAGTCAGAAGACCAGTAGAGAAGAACAGAAGACTAGGAGCTCGTCCAGGACTCGGCTGATTCCAAAGTCATCTTACATTTTGAATGAAGACTTACCTTACTTAGAAGATTGACATGATCCCAGAATTGAAGCAATCAAGCGGCTAGAATCAAGGAATCAAGCAAACATGGAAAGATTGCCCCAACGGCTAGTCAACTCCAACGGCTAGTTGCAGCAATCATCCCTTTAAATACAAGAGGATGAGGGATCACAAGACACGAAGTCACAACGAGAGAATTCACAAAAAGTTAATCAAGCAAGCAAGCAAAAGAAATATCACATTGAGAGTTCTCCAAGAGCCCAGAAATCCTTAGAACACTTTCTAGCTCTTAAGTGATTTCCCATCCAACCAAAGAACCTGAATCCTATTCATATTGTATATTCTTTGATTTAGGCATAGTGGTTAAGCATCTTATAAGCTTGAACCATTAGTTGGATATAATCAAAAACCCCAAAACCCCCACCATAAGGTTAAGTTTTTGAACCCCTGTAAAAGTGAAAGTTCTTCCAATCACTTGTGGAGACCGTAGTAGTAAGGACTGCTCTGATCTCAAAGTCCTACCCTTGAGACTATAAAGGACAAGCCCTTGTAATTTTTGGTAAATTAAAGGGATTAAACATCACGTTAGGACGTGAGAGTGGACGTAGGAACGTATATCCGAACCACTATAAATCTGGTGTCTTTTACATTCTGCACTTTACTTTATTGTCTATTCTTATATCTTTATAGTGCATACTGTGTTTTCAACTGTATTCAAACAAGGCCATAATCCTCAAACCAGCATCAGCTGAGCTTTTCATTGAGTAAACAAGTTGGTACTTTCAAAAGACACTAAAGAACGAGTCTAATCAGGCCTACTAACTTCCGCACATAATCTCTTCATCAGATCACTATAGTCATCTGGACCAGCAGACTTGTAGTCCAGCTGACATAGAGATCAGAAGAGGTTTCCAACTCTCTTGAAAAAGTTTTAAAGTCTATTCACCCCTCCCCTCTAGACTTTAATCCCATTCACTACTCGTTCAGGGACCAACAATGAGGATCTAAAAGACACAATCACTAAGCTAGAAGTCTTACTTACCAGAAGAGATCTTGAAGTTTGTAAACTGAAGGAGAAATTGATCACCTCTACTGTAAGTTTCAGAAAATTTTCTAAGAGTGCTTCTGATGTGAATGATGTTATAGCTACTGGTAAATCTAATAATTATGGTTTAGGTTATGATGGTGAAACTGCTTCTATTTCTGAAAATTTTAGAAAACCTGTGAAATTTGTGAAGGCAAATGCTAACACATCTGGTGTAACATCAGCACAAACAGATTGTCACAAGGTTAAAAGGAAGTATATTTGTCATTATTGTCTTAAATATGGTCATATTCGTCCTTTCTGCTTGCAAATGGTTAAAGATATGAACACTGAGTTTATGCTATCCAGAATGTCTTCACATCCTAGGAAACATTCTATGAAATCTGCATGGAAACCAAAAGTTACCTGTAATGTTGTTCACACATCCTTGAAAGCATGTTTACCTGGTCTATGGTATTTTGATAGTGGTTGTTCTAGACATATGACAGGATAAATAGACTACTTATCTGATTATTTGACCTTGAATGGTGGTAATGTTACATATGGTGGAGGATCAAAAGGAAAGATAATAGGAAAATGAACTTTGAATGTTAAAGGTTTTCCTAAGCTTAAAAATGTTTTGCATGTTGATGTCTTACTTGCTAATCTGATTAGTATTAGTCAACTTTGTGATGATAATTTGCATGTAAAATTTGACAAGGAGTCTTGCTATGTTCTTAATGAAGATGATGATTGTTTAACGACTGGTACTAGGTCTGCAGATAACTGTTATCTTATTGGAACTAATGTATGCAATTTGTGAAAACATGATGAGAATGTCTTATAGCACCAAAGGTTAGGACATGTAAATTACAGGGCAATGAAGAAACTAATCATATCATATGCAATCAAAAGATTACCAAAACTGAGTTTCCAGAATACCACTGTATGTGGATCATGCCAGAAAGGTAAACAGGTAAGAGTGCCGCATAAAATGTTGTCACATTGTTCTACACAACGATGCTTTGAATTGTTGCACATGGATTTGATGGGTCCTATGGAAACTGAAAGCATTGGAGGTAAAAGATATTCCTTAGTTGTGGTAGATGATTTATCTAGATATGCTTGGATTGAGTTTTTAAGAGATAAATCTGAAACATTTGTTGCTTTTAAAGTTCTCTATAAAAGGTTCAAAAATGTGTATAACTTGAAAGTTGGTCGTATTAGAACTGATCATGGTAGGGAATTTGAGAATAGCATGTTTAATGATTTATGTGATAAGAAAGGTATCTTGCAAAAATATTCATCTCCTAAAACTCCACAACATAATGGAATTGTTGAAAGAAAGAATAGAACTTTACAAGAAATGGCAAGAGTCGTGCTTTTATCTAAAAGTCTTTCTAAAAGATTTTGGGCTGAAGCATTGAATACAGCATGTCATATTATTAATAGAGTTTATATTCGATCTGGCACAAATTAAACACCTTATGAGATTCTGAATGTTAGAAAACCAAGTGTGAAATATTTTCATGTATTTGGTTGTGTGTGTTATATTTTGAATGATAGGGATCAACTTCACAAGTTTGATTCTAAAAGTGATAAAGGTTTCTTTTTAGGGTATTGTAGAAATAGTAAAGCTTATAGAGTTTATAACCTTAGGACTTACACCGTTCAAGAATCTGTTAATGTTGTGTTTGATGATGATAAAGGTCTTACAGATGATAAAGATGAAGAAGATGTATCACAAGTCACTGACAATTTTGAGAATACACTGAAACTTGAAAATGCTGCACCAAATGCTAACACATCTGGAGCAACATCTACAGATCAGTCAGTTGTAATTCCACAGAATGATCAGTATGTTCCCAAAACGAATCCTTCTTCAAGAATAGGGAAAAGTCATCCTTCTGACCAGATCATAGGTGATGCTACAGTTGGAGTGCAAACAAGAGGAAGAATAAGATCGAATAAGGTAGATGTGGTAAGAACAATATGCATGTCTTCTATTTGCAATGTTGTGAATGCAGAGTGTTACTATTCTGAAATTGAACCGAAAAATGTAAATGAAGCATTAACTGATGAAAATTGGATAAATGATATGCATGAGGAACTTAATCAGTTTGAAAGAAATGAAGTTTGGACACTTGTTCCAAGACCTAGTCATACTAATGTCATTGGAACAAAGTGGATTTATAAGAATAAAACTGATGAGTCTGGAAACATTGTTAGGAACAAAGCTAGGTTAGTTGCACAAGGTTACACCCAAGTTGAAGGTGTTGATTTTGATGAAACTTTTGCACTCGTTGCTAGGATAGAATCTATTAGATTATTGCTAGCAATTGCATGTTTTATTGATATTAAACTACATCAAATGGATGCAAAAGCTGCATTTCTAAATGGCATATTCAATGAAGAAGTATATGTAGAACAACCTGAAGGTTTTGAAGATCCACAATACCAGGATCATGTGTACAAATTAAAGAAAGCACTGTATGGTCTAAAACAAACTCCTAGAGCATGGTATGGTAGGCTTACGGACTTTCTTTTAGAGTATGGATTTATTAGAGGAGAAGCCGATAGGACTTTATTTATTAAGCACACTGGAGAAGATTTACTTATTGCTCAAATATATGTTGATGATATTGTGTTTGGTTCAACCTGTGATAAAATGCTGAACAAATTTGTTGAAGAAATGAAAGCAACATTTGAGATGAGTATGGTTGGAGACTTGAATTATTTTTTAGGTCTTCAAATCAAGCAATGTAAGGATGGTATTTTTTCTCTCAAGGTAAGTATGCTAAAAACTTAGTCAAACGGTTTGGTCTTGAAAGCTCAAAAGTAATGAAAACTCCTATGGGTTCTACTTTGAAACTTTACAAAGACAATGGTGGAAAGGATGTTGATCCAACATTGTATAGATCCATGATAGGTAGTTTACTTTATCTAACCTCTAGTAGACCTGACATTATGTATATTGTGTGTGTTTGTGCTAGGTACCAAGCTAATCCAAAGGAATCTCACCTGAATGCAGTGAAAAGGATTATCAAATATGTTTCAGGTACAAGTGAACTAGGGATATGGTACACTAAGGACACCAACAACACATTGATTGGATACAGTGATGCGGATTGGGCTGGAGATATAGATGACAGAAAGAGTACGAGTGGAGGATGTTTCTACATGGGAAACAATCTTGTGTCTTAGCATAGCAAGAAATAAAATTGTGTTTCTCAATCCACTGCCGAGTCTGAATACATAGCTGCAGGAAGTTGTTGCACACATCTATTGTGGTTAAGAAAGATGTTTCATGACTATGGAATTGAAAACAATATCCTCACAATTTTCTGTGATAACACAAGTGTTATAAACATATCTAAAAATCTGGTACAACACTCACTCACTAAGCACATTAGCATTAGACATCATTTTATGAGAGATTTAGTGGAGAAGAACATAGTCAAGTTGGAATATGTGCCTACTGAAAATCAAAATGCTGATATTTTTACTAAGACTCTTGACCTTGAGAGATTCTCATTTTTGAGGAAATCTCTTGGTATGTGTAATATCTGAATAATTCTTGAGAGGATGTTGTCACAAATGCGGTAGCATTTGGGACAACAGCCTAAGGTGGTATAGTTATTATAGATTTAATTTATTTCTTATTTTCGTTGAATAATTCCTTTGTAAAATATTCTTGAATCTGAAATTTGTTTGTGCAAAAATAGGCATGTACTACACCTCTCAAAGGCTTGAAAATTGAGAATGTTACAACATACTAACAGATGTACCAATTCACTGAGTAATTATGGAGCACGGAGTTCGCTACTACGATGCCTTCTTTTCAAAAGGTGAATTTTGGTAAAAACATCAAGAGGTTCGTAATCCATTAAGTAAGTATGGGGCACGGAGTTCGCTACTATGATGTACTCTACAGGAACAATGGATCAATACGAATTAGATGTTGTAGCACAAAAAGAAAAAAATGCAATGAAAAGAAAAATGCTGAAAAATTGGCTACATTGGATAGGAAAAACCTGTGAAAAACCAATGTTGAGGTGTATGTCAAATCCTTGAGCACAACATTACATGATTCAATTATATTTTTATAAGTTGTAATTATTTAATTAATTGTGGGAATTTATTTTAGTTATTTATAATTATACTAACCACGTTCTTTTATTATTTCAGATTATATGCATTTTTTTTAATTCTAGAATATTCTTAATTTAATTAATTTATTAATTAAGATTTTACCCCACTAACTCACCCATGATTTACTTGTGGCTGAATTTGTGGAGCATTATCGATTTAGTCTAGAATTTTCTTTAAGTCAAGCCTTAATCCCACGTACAGTATTCCAACTGCTAAGCTCTCTCTATAAATACTCTCATTAATTGATTTTCTAAGCTTTGTAATTTAAGTGAGTAAGTTGAGTATTATTTTTGCAGATTTGTTATAAGTTATTATTGTCTCGAATCTTGTGTTGATCTTTTCGGATTCTTAAGTTTAAATGGCAGGAGGAAACAAGAAAACCAACTCACAAAATTCAAACTCACCGAACTCAAACCCACAACCGTCATCTCCATCTCTCTCAAACCTTCATACACTTGCTTCCATGGCTGCTTCGCACGTGAATTCACCCCCAACTGCCGCAACTGTCTCACCCATTCCAGCTACTCCGACAACAATCCATATCCCAAACCAAGCTACACTCTCCGAGCTGAATCAGGCGGTTGAGAATTTTTCTCAATCGATGAGGTCGTCTAATCCACCCATCCTCACGATTGGCGATATGTCCATAGACATCTCGCACTACTTGTGCACCAAAGAGGTTATCACTACTGCACCTTCTTCATCCACAGCTGAAAAGCCCAAAAATTCGAGCCCTAATGTTGAAACTGAGGCCCCGACTGCTGCCTCTATGGGGGAGACTGTAGGTCCCGAAGATGAGTTAATATCGAGGGAAGCTAAAGAAAATGTTTAGAGGGGGGTGAATAGACTTTTCTAAAATCTTTCGATATATCAGAATACAATGTGCGGAATACAGAAATTAATCAGTGAGCCCAACTAAAGTTTATACTCAATCTTCTTAATTCGAGAACTCTGTTCTATACTCAACTTGTCTTGTTCAGTTATGTATGTAAACAGTTAAGCAATTAAACAAAACAGTAAAGTAAACAACACAAACGATTTATAGTGGTTCGACAACTTGTCTACGTCCACTCTCACAACCCAGTTGTGATGTTTCCACTAACTCTTCCAATCGAGTACAAAGTGTGTGTGTGTTCTTGTTCTTTAGAGTCCCAAGAAAAAGACTTAGATCTTCTAAGACTATACCACCAGATACGTCTACGATCTTACTAGAAATTTAACAAGTATCTAGCACCTTGAAAAATAACAAACAGAAACTAAAAACTTATTCAGTAGCAGTCTTCTGGTTTCTTCACTTGTCTTCTGACTTGCTTTCTGAACTTCAATAAACTCTGTGAGTATACTTCGAATGCTTCAGTATTGCTTCAGTAAGTAGCTTTTCAGTATTCAATAGTCAGTAGTCTTGAATCAATGAACACCATGAAGTATTTATAGACTTCTGAAATCAAGAACTAAGTTAGTTGTAACCAACTCTTCTTGAAAACTAACTTCCAATTGATTCTTCTTATCCATCCACGCGTTTCAGTTAATTAGTTATTTTTAACTAACTCTTTAATCTTTATCTTTATACGCGTTTCATCTTTACTTCAAGTTGACTTGTCTCATTGAGTCTTGTACGTGCACTTGTCTGGTCTTCTTGTGCGATCTTCAACAGTAGACTATTCTAATCCTAACAAGACTATTACATTACTTTAAGCTTATAGCTTAGTCAACTTATAAAACTATACAATCAGTCTATCTATTACATAAGAAAATCAATGAGCTTCTATACAATGTTTATTAGCTCAATAACAACCTAAACATTAATATACCAAATATGCAGTATATACGATAATATAAGTACTTGTCTTTTATTTATGTGAACTCTACTGGTCTGTTCAAGATTACTTCTCTTAACTAGACTAGATCAGTCAACACTTAGAAAATATTCAAACTACTTTTGGCTTATCAAAACTTCATCTTATCTCATCATCATTTAGGAATTGTTCTAGAATTCATATCCCAACAATTTCCCCCTTTTTGATGAAGCCAAAACTACTTGAATCTTTTCTCAATAGTAGACTAGTTAAGTAGTTATCTTGTCTTTAAACATCAAATAGTACTTATCTTTTCATTCATTCAAAATAATACCAGTAGATATTACACATACTTCAAAAATCAAAAAACAATAATAATCAGAGCAAAAAAAACTAAGTATCAGAGCAATCATTCTAATCTGAAAGAGTACCCCCTTCTGGATTTGGAACACAGAATGCGTCTAGGAGCCTCTTGTGAATAACTCTGACGTGATCTTCATCTTCAATCTTCTCTTTATCCAATAGCTCTTCTTCAAATATCTTGATCTGGTTTAGATCAACTCTCTTACCTGAGCTTGTCATAGGACATTTCCACTTTGGAAATACAGGAACAAGAATGTTGAAATTCGCTCCAGCAGATATCCTCAAGATCAAATTCCACAGCAGCTTGTTCTGACCTTCCATAAATTTGTCAAACATTGAGTACAACTCGTCTGGACTTTCAGAATCACCATACTTACGAATAATCCAATGATCAAGTTCCCATTGCTTCTTCACTTTCATCCATTCAGCTCGATGCTCTCTATCAATGAAGTAGTCAATGAACTGATCTTCCATCTGATCTTCATCTGCCTTCAGCTTCTGCAAACTTTCAATGTGACTTCTAATTTTCTTCTTGCTTGCATAGCGACTTTCATCATTTGGATCAGCAACCTTCAGCTTCTTCAACAATTAACTTTCTTTTAGTTCGTCTGGTCTGAACCTCAGCTTCTGAAGATGCAACACCTTTGCCCTTCTCCAATCTCTTTTGCTCATCAGCTTCAGCTTTGGCTTGCTCCAGCTCTGCGGTTTTAATTAACTTGCCTCTCTTAGGCCTTCTTAGCTCTTGTATCGCAGAAGCAGCAGCCTTCTCTTCCGGTTCAGCACTAGACTTAGAAAATTCAACTTTCTCAACTCTACTTGCCTCTTCCCCCTTTTTGGCTTCATCATTCGCCTTAAGAGTGAAAAGACTTGTAAAGCGAGTCATCTCTTCCTTCACAGCTTCCTTCATCGCCTCAGCAGCCAACTCGATCTGCTTCTGGTGCGTCTTGTCATGACTCATCTTGTCAAGACGATCAGTAGCTAACTCCAGGTTCCTTGAACTTGAGACTAGTTCATCTTTGAAATACGTAGCTGTCTGGCGAAGGAGTGTGTTCTGCTCTGTTAGCTCGGTGAGAACTGCTCGAGAACGCACCAACTGATCTTATGCTTCCCGTCTTTGTTCATCAGCAATCTCAATTTTAACCCTGTAGAGTCTTTCCATTTTACTTGACTCTTCAGCTAATGAACGAGCAAATGAGATATATCTCTTTCCAGAGAAATCAACTTATTTCTCAAGGAAACTTTGAACTTCAGCATACATCTATGCTCGGAAAGTTGAGTCCATCTTGTTGACCTCTCGAACAATCAATTCTCTTGAGCTGTCAACAAGTGATTGGTTCTGCTCAACTAACATATCCTTCACTTTTGAATGCAGGAACTCATCAATAGCAGAGTGAACAACATCTTTCAAATCCGACTTCAACTCTTCAAGATAGCCTTCAGGAAAGACTTGAGTAGACGACTGAGCTTCAACAACCACTTCTTCTTGAACTTTCTCCACAAGTTCATCTTCAGTAAACATGACAGCGTCTATGAACTCATCGTCTTCTTCTCCAAGCTCAAAAGAGTCAACTTCTTCAGAACTTTCAGTTTCTTCTTCAGCAGGAGCACCTTCTAATTCCAAAATGGGTTCTGAGGTTTGAACAGCAATATCAACAAGTTCTGCCTTCATCTCTTCTTCCACCAGTTCAGTCTGAGTTCCAATATCAAACGAGAACTCTTCAACTAGAACGCCATCAGGAATGCTCAATATTCTTTTTCCAAGGTCAACTAAGGCCTTGCGAGGAAATAATTCTGAGTGGTCTTGGACACCACTGTTTTCTTTCTGTTCCATCTCCCAATCCATAAAGTTGGAGATTCCTCCCATGCCTTGAATGACCTCAAAAAGATCATCTGTTGAGGATTTCTTCAATGCAAACCAAGTGCATATCCTGAGAAGTCTCTCAAACTGTTCTGAGGAAGTGTCGACTTCGAGAGTTGAGAGCTGCTTCTTCAGATTCTTGGACACTCGAGCACGAACTCTCTTCTCCCTTAGACACATAGGATAATATACCAGGGAATCAAATCTAACATTAGACGGGTTCTGAGCAGGTGGGGTCCCTGTCTCAGCTGTTGCAGTGGCAACTGGCGTCTTGTCTGAAGTAGATGGGTTGGAGGGTTCAACATATTCTGTTGAGGGTAAGGAGAGAGTTTGGAGTGTGGTTTCTGGGGGCTCTAATGTGGCTTGGTTTGGTGTGACAACTGTCGGAGTATCAGTTGTATCCTTTATGGGAGTGTTTTCAGGATGACTGGCTCTAAGCGGTAATGCTGCCAGTACTTGAGAGGTTGAGGTTATAGGTCTAGGCCTAGGTCGTTGTGACCTAGCCTTGGTTCAAACAGAGGAGAGAGAGAGAGGAATTGAAACAGCTTGAGTAGATGTACCAACCTGAGGACTCAACTCGTCTGGTTGAGTAGGCGAACCAACTCTCACGAGTGTATATAATTCAGGAACTTGAGCACTTGTCTCCTTCTCTTGTTCCGACTCCTCTTCCGACTGAGTCTTCTCCGAGTCATCTGCCTCAGCTCCAGTCTGAGCCTCATTCTCAGACTCTTCATCATCTGACTCGTCTTCTGAAGAGCTAGACGAGGCAGCATAAGGCATTGCCTCCGAATCATCAATCTGGACTTACCTTGGGGCAGATGGCCTTGCAGCAACTTGTTTCTTCAGCGCCTCCTTCTTCAAGTAAAACTTCAATGGGTGAAAGGGCTTTCCTTTGCTCCAATCAGATTTGTTTGGCAACAACAAGGGTAGGAGTATACTGAGCTTGTTGCCAAAACCAACGACATTCGACACCACCCAACTGCAAGAGTCAGTGTCAACCCTAACACTTCTTTCGAAGTACATAATTCGATCGGCTATCAATTTGAACCAATTACCCTCAGTAATTCCATCATATATCGCCGCCATCACCCTCGCCTTAGCTAGAGTGACTGAGTCATGAGAGCCAGTGGCACATAGCAACATCTTACTTGCTATGTCCAGCAGGGTGCGATATTTTTCAAGGAGTTCCGACTTCTTGACGGCAGGGAGCTTGCCATCTGGTTTGAGTCTCAATTTCCTTCCACAAAAGATGCTCAAATACCTCATCTCCTGCCCAGTAGCATAGTTTTCCACATCAATCGTTCCGATGGGCAATGTCAAGTGTTTGAACACAGCCTCGCGAGTGAGTTCCACTCGGCTTCTTCCAATAAATGATTCAATTTTGTCTCCTTGTCTGGTGGCGTTGGCATAGAACTGCAACACCTCTTCTTCCAACACGACCTGAGGAAATGCCTCCAAATACGGCTTCAATCCACATCGAATGCACTTATTGATAATTTCTTGGTTTCCTTCCGTTTGTAACCCTTTGAAAAACATCGAGGGCTCCACATGCAGTTTCCCTTCTGCGATGAACTGGCCAATATCAAACTTAGCTTGCATGTTAGTTCTCACATCAAATAAAGAGACAATAGACATCTTTAGTAGATATAGTAATAACAGAGGAGTTTGATTTTGCAAGAAGTTCGAGAGCTAGAATAGGGGAGTTATGAAATCGTGGGGCAAGTTGTGTGTGGAAGATGAGTTTTGTTAGAACTGAAATTTTGATCCAATGGCCAAGATTAAAGAATTAGATCCAACGGTTGGGGCCTTTGGTATTCAGTTACGGAATCGAGAATATTATGTGATTTGATATTGTAAAATTTGGAATCCGCCTCTTCTATTAGTTAGGTCAGGGGAGTGTACTCATCCGACCTTGTATAGTAGAGTGGTGTGCGAACTGGGTGTATACACCTCATTAAAATGGGAGTGTATAAATCCAATTCTAGGGTTTTCCAATTTTAGCATTATCGAATTACCATAATACCCTTAATTCGTTTTGATTAAACACTTAACATATTTAAATCAAAAGAACACTTATCTTGTCTGTTCGAGTCCATCCAGAACAGACGAGTAGACTTATGAACACAAGACGAGTTCCCCCTTCACCTGTGCTTGTCTACTCTGAACGTCGAACGACTTTCATGTACCTATCTTATCATATACAACGTGTAATCGTAGGTACAAGTAGAGTAAAATAAATAAGATGAATATCAAACTAAAGCAATGATCAAGGTTTCGAACAAGATGACTTGTAACAAACACAAGAGTCAACATAAGGATAATTAAGAAATCAGAGATTCCCCCTTAAATGTTTATTCCCTTAGTATTACCCTCAGCTTTACCAGCTTCCTCATCGGATTGTTTGGTCATCTAATCTAGCCTTGTATACCTGTCTGTTGAGTGAGTAGACGAGTGCTCTGTTCTAGTGATCTTGTCTCCTTGTTTCTTTGATGTACCTGTCTGGTTAGTACATAGCTATAGGCAAGTAGGGTCTAAATCAATTAGCCCTAGACTAATGCATAACTCACGAAATCGAGCTTCAGCTAATGGTTTTGTGAAAATATCAGCTCTTTGAAAATCAGTATGAATCTTTTCCATGCGAATATCCTTCTTTTCTACATGATCACGTATGAAATGATGCTTTACATCAACATGCTTACAACGTGTGTGCAAAACAGGATTTTGTGTAATGGCAATGGCACTATTACTATCACAGAAAATAGGAACATTTGATTCATGTATATTGTAATCTCTAAGCTGTTGCATGAGCCAGAGTAGTTGACTACAACAAGTACCAGCGGCCATGTACTCGGCTTCGGTAGTAGAGGTAGCTACACTAGTCTGCTTTTTCGAAAACCATGAAATGAGTTTTGTGCCTAAGAATTGACAAGAACCAGATGTAGATTTTATATCTATTCTACAGCCTCCAAAGTCTGAGTCTGAGTAGCCACTTAAGGATAGATCATCATTTGAGGGATACCATATACCACGATTGATGGTCCCTTTGAAATATTTCAAAATCCGTTTCGTGGTTTCCATGTGACTTTCCTTTGGATTGGCTTGGAAACGAGCACAAACACCAACAGAGAATGCAATGTCTGGTCTACTAGCAGTTAGATACAGTAAGGAACCAATTAATCCACGATAATAAGATTGGTCAGCACATTTACCGCGTTCATCTGGATCCATTCTGTAAGTTGGTTGCATTGGTACGCCAGTAGACTTACAAGTCTTAATCCCGTACTTGTCTAGAAGATTTCTAGTGTACTTTGTCTGATTTATAAAAATACCTTCTGAGGTTTGTTTTACTTGAAGTCCAAGAAAGTAATCCATTTCACCCATCATGGACATCTCAAATTTACTTTGCATGAGTGTTGAAAAACTTTCACTCAGCTTTTTGTTAGGTGACCCAAAAATGATGTCATCTACGTAGATTTGGACGAGTAAAATGTTTTTCCCTTCTTGTCTTCTGAACAAGGTTCTATCGACCTTGCCCTTAGTAAAACCATTTTCTAATAGAAAGAGAGAGAGAGTGTCATACCATGCTCTTGGAGCTTGCTTTAGTCCGTATAAGGCTTTCTTCAATCTGTACACCCGGTTGCCTTTGACTTCAAAACCTGGAGGTTGTTCAACATATACTTCTTCCGCAAGAATACCGTTAAGAAATGCACTTTTAACATCCATTTGATATACAGTAAACTTCATGTGAGCAGCATATGCAAGAAACAATCGAATGGCTTCTAGTCTAGCAACAGGAGCATATGTTTCATCATAGTTTATGCCTTCAGCTTGTGAATAGCCTTGGGCTACTAGTCTAGCCTTATTTCTAACGACTACATCATTCTCATTTTTCTTATTTTTGAAAATCCATCGAGTGCCAACTACATTATGATGTTTAGGCCTATCGACAAGTTCCCAGACGTCGTTTCGAATCGAACAAACTGGTTCAACTCGTCTTGCATAGCGATGATCCAATTACTATCAGCCAATGCCTCTTTAACAGTGGTAGGCTCGATAGATGAGAGGAAAAAACACTAGCAAAACATGGTTGGACTAGGCTGTTCTTGCGACTCAAAGAGTTGTCGTCTAGTCTTCACACCAACAGTAGAGTCACCAATAATATTTTCAGTATCATGCGCTGATTTCCATGTTTTTCTATTCTTGACAGTAGCACTATCATCATTTATATCATGTTCAGCATTATGTCGATATGCATTTGTATCATCAACAGATTTACTAGGAGTAGTAGAGTCAACTAGAGCAGGCATGTCAGCTGGTCTAGAAGACTTACCTTGAACACTTACCTTCTCTTTGTCATCAGACTCGAGAGCTTTCATGAATGGATTGTAGGCTTGAACGAATTCATATACCTCTAAATCTTTATCAGATTCGATCGTTAGATCAGTCACTTTTTCACTGATCTTGTCGGTAGACGAGTCCTGTCGAGATTCATCGAAAACCACATGTGGTGTTTCTTCCACACAAAGAGTTGAATAGTTGAATACCCTAAATGCCTTGCTAGTCGAGGAGTATCCCAGGAGTATCCCCTCGTCTGCTTTGGCATCGAAAGCATTCAACTTGCTCTTTCCATTGTTATGGATGAAACACTTACAACCAAATATATGGAAATATGAAATGCGGGGTTTTCTACCTTTCCAAACCTCATAAGGTGTCTTGCCTAGAGCTTTGTTGATCGCGCTTCTGTTTTGTGAGTGGCATGCAGTATTGATAGCTTCTGCCCAAAACTTTTGAGGCGTGTTGTACTCGGCTATCATGGTTTTATAGGCTTCTTTGAGAGTTCGATTCCTTCTTTCTGCTATACAGTTTTGTTGTGGTGTCCTGGCTGCACTAGTAAGATGCTGGATACCACGGTTAGCACAGAAATCTTTGATATAGCAATTAATGAACTCAGTTCCCTTGTCACTACGAATCTTGACAATGGACTGGTTATTCTCAACTTGTAACTTCTTCAACAGTTCAGGCAGAAGTGTTTGTGTATCACTCTTCTTGTGTAGGAAGACTACCCAAGTAAACTTAGAATAGTCGTCTACAACAACAAGTGTGTACCTTCTACCATTCAGGGTTGGAGGAGTTATCGGACCATGAAGATACATATGTAGGAGTTCTAGGACTCTACTAGTTGAGAGAGTAGGAATTGACTTAAAAGAATCTTTCACCTGTTTACCCTGTTGACAAGACGTGCATACATGTGACTTGTAGTAAACTTCATTGGGAATACCTTCTACAAGGTAATCTCTGGCTATCTTATTAAGAACCTTAAAGTTTAGATGACAGAGGCGTCTATGCCAGAGCCAACCAAGTTCTTTAGGATTCTTAGTAAGTAGACAGGTGTCCCTTGGACAACTGTTCCAGTTCACTATGTACACACTTCCTTGTCTTACGCCGACTAGTAGGACTGTGTGCGTCCTTTTGTCAATGATCTGACATTTGCGGCTTTTGAAATGCACCTTGTATCCACGATCACAAAACTGTGAAACAGAGAGTAAATTATATTTCAAACCTTCAACATATGAGACATCTTGTATCTCTACGTCTCCATTTCGGATGTAACCAAATCCTTTAGTGACAGCAGTGGAGCTATCACCAAATATCACTTTTGGTCCTTCTTGCTCATGGTAGCTTGATAAGAGAGCCTTGGTACCAGTCAGGTGGTGCGAACAACCACTGTCTATGTACCAGGTTTCTCCTACTGAGCCACCCTTCTTATACAAGTCAAGTCGACCCTGCAATGAAGGTATTCAATAATTTAGGTACCCATTTGTTTATTGGGGTCCTTGGGGGTTAGTCAAGTTCAGAGGAATCCAAATATACATTGGAGTCTTGAACAAGTTCGATCTCTTAAGCTTTTCGCCCATACTTGTTACAAAATAGAACCTTGTTGTCCTTATCTGTCCTATCATTCGAGTTCGGGTCTACTCGTTTGAGATAGCCTTTCGACTTGATCTCTACTTGAGCAGGGACTGGTCTATGATAGTCAGAGTAGGGCTTGTATGCATTAGGTCCATACGGTTTATAGACGCGTTTGGGTCTTTCCTCACTAATAATATCATATGACAAAGGTGGAGGATATAGGACAGCTTGGGTACGATATTTTGGAGCAACCTGTCTAGGTCTAGACGAGTAGAGCTGAGACTGCCTTATGAAAGGAGGTCTAGGCTCTTGTCGTCTAGTCTGTACCTGTCTAGTACTCGTCTCCTCAGGATACCAGTCCTCGTATCTGACCTGATTGGGTCGTCCACGATTAGTGATCCTTTGAAGATTAGTTCTAGGTGGAACAGGCTTGTTGTTACCATTCTTTTTACCTCCCTTGGTAATCGGAATGTTAACCCAAGTCTGTTTAGGTACAGTGCCTTTAGATGGAGTTCCAATATCGTATATCATTGGTCCTTTTCCTTTATCATTTGGCAAAAGTCTTGCTTTAATAGTAGTAGGGTTCTTAATGACTCGAGTAGACGAGCTAGATGACTCAGCACCTATACCTGTCTTGTCACCTGGGTCTCTATACCTATCTGACAATTCAAGGTTAATCTTTGAAGAGTTAACCAGGTCAGTAAGTTTGAGATCAAGTGTGACAACCTCGGTCTCTAAGAACTTATTACGTTCTTCAAGTCTATTGCACTTGCTCTTTAAAACATTAAATTCATTTCTCTCAGTTGCATGTGTCTTAAGTAGGTCTTGATATAACCTGTCTGTCAATGCACACTTTTCTTTGAGTTGTCTTAACTCTTCAGTCAAGCGTTCATTTAGGACTGTTATATTAGGATCTACTTTGGACTGAGCTTCCTTAAGATCAATGGTTTCTTGTTTTAATGCAATGTTTTCATCACTGACTTCGATGAATGCTTGGTTAGCAAGTAGAAGGTCGTCTTCTATAGCACTAGTAGAGTGATGAAGACTACTTCCTACTTCACTACTAGCAGTGTCACTTTCATCAGTATCAGAATCATCACAGGATTGAAAAGAAGTAGCAGATGATACCTCTTGGTCGATTTTAGCCATGCAGCATAGGCCATCATCTACTATGAATGCTTCGTCGTGGTCTTGATCAGATGGGTAGCTAGATAAGGACGATGGTAACTCGTCTGAATCTGAATCAGAGTCATCATTGGCCATCATTGCCTTCTTGCCACGGTTGTATCTTCTTTCCCTTCGAGCTTTGCGTTCTTCTCGATCGTCAGTGCTCAGTTCTGGACATTCATAAATATAGTGACCTGGCTTTTCACAGTTATAGCACAAGAGATCATTAGTAGCCTTTTTAATAGGAGATTTATCCCTACGCTTATCACGTCTATCAGAACGCTGAATCTTCCTATCGTCAGACTCTCTATCTCGCCTATTACCTTTCGAGACTTCGTCTCTCCTTTCGGACGAGTTTCGGTCTCGTCTGGTCTCAGACGAGTTCTTAGAAGTAGATGCTTTTTGATCCCTATAGAACTTCTTGTATCTTCCGAAACGTTTATTCAGCCTATCAAACTTTCTAACCATGAGGCTCACCTGATCCTTCAGACTAAGATCAGTATCTAACTCGTCTTTTACAGAGGCAGACTTAGTTTTAGACTTAGACCTGTCTACCTTAGTGGACTTAGTCGAACTAGACTTAAAGGCAACGTTTTTGGACACAGCATGTTCTCTGTCACTACTGACTACGGGTTCATCTTAATCTAAATCAAACTCATGGGCCTTAAGAGTTTGAAACATGGTCTCTCCACTCCACTTGTCTATGTCTTGGGTATTCTTAACAAGCATCTTTACCATTTTCCATCGAGGATCTAAGCTCTTAAGAATCCTAAGATTGATTTCACGAGGAGTATATGTTTTACCAAGGACTTCAAGATCATTCATAATCTTAGTAAAACGAGTATCCAGCTGGTCGATAGTTTCGCCAGCTTTCATCCGAAATGATTCAAATCTTTGGACAGCAGTGGATAATTTGCTCTCTTTGATCAGGGATGTCCCTTCACAAATGATAGCTAATCTGTCCCACATCTCTTTGGCAGTTTTACATTTTAACACTTTTCCTAGATACTCGTTAGGAAGAGTGTGTAAGATGTAATTCTTCGCCAAACTATCCAAATTATTTTGACGCGTTTCTTTTGAGGTTAGATCAGACCTTGGTTTCTTGACGAGGGTGCCAATTGGTTTGTCTTTGTCAAGATTAGCAGTATTTGGGACCATTGTCACGATCGGACCCTCGGTCACAACAGAGATCATTAGATCGTGCGTGGAGCTAAAAATCGCTTCCATTCGTAGCTTCCAGTAGTCGTAGTCCTGAACCTGGAACTTGGGCAACTTATTAGCACTTATTTCAAGAGACATATTGAGCAAGTAGATTAGTGCTAATCAGTTTTATGATCAAGAAGCAGATAAGTCAAGAACAGGGAGCAAGAAACAAATATATCAAGAATGTTGATCAAGAACACGTAAGCAAATACAATCACGGACCAAGACTTCACCCTAAGTCTTAAGTCGGTTATCAAGAAACAGCAGTTCGTAAACTACTACTCTGATACCACTTGTAGGTCCCGAAGATGAGTTAATATCGAGGGAAACTAAAGAAAATGTCTAGAGGGGGGTGAATAGACTTTTCTAAAATCTTTCGATATATCAGAATACAATGTGCGGAATACAGAAATTAATCAGTGAGCCCAACTAAAGTTTATACTCAATCTTCTTAATTCGAGAACTCTGTTCTATACTCAACTTGTCTTGTTCAGTTATGTATGTAAACAGTTAAGCAATTAAACAAAACAGTAAAGTAAACAACACAAACGATTTATAGTGGTTCGACAACTTGTCTACGTCCACTCTCACAACCCAGTTGTGATGTTTCCACTAACTCTTCCAATCGAGTACAAAGTGTGTGTGTTCTTGTTCTTTAGAGTCCCAAGAAAAAGACTTAGATCTTCTAAGACTATACCACCAGATACGTCTACGATCTTACTAGAAATTTAACAAGTATCTAGCACCTTGAAAAATAACAAACAGAAACTAAAAACTTATTCAGTAGCAGTCTTCTGGTTTCTTCACTTGTCTTCTGACTTGCTTTCTGAACTTCAATAAACTCTGTGAGTATACTTCGAATGCTTCAGTATTGCTTCAGTAAGTAGCTTTTCAGTATTCAATAGTCAGTAGTCTTGAATCAATGAACACCATGAAGTATTTATAGACTTCTGAAATCAAGAACTAAGTTAGTTGTAACCAACTCTTCTTGAAAACTAACTTCCAATTGATTCTTCTTATCCATCCACGCGTTTCAGTTAATTAGTTATTTTTAACTAACTCTTTAATCTTTATCTTTATACGCGTTTCATCTTTACTTCAAGTTGACTTGTCTCATTGAGTCTTGTACGTGCACTTGTCTGGTCTTCTTGTGCGATCTTCAACAGTAGACTATTCTAATCCTAACAAGACTATTACATTACTTTAAGCTTATAGCTTAGTCAACTTATAAAACTATACAATCAGTCTATCTATTACATACGAAAATCAATGAGCTTCTATACAATGTTTATTAGCTCAATAACAACCTAAACATTAATATACCAAATATGCAGTATATACGATAATATAAGTACTTGTCTTTTATTTATGTGAACTCTACTGGTCTGTTCAAGATTACTTCTCTTAACTAGACTAGATCAGTCAACACTTAGAAAATATTCAAACTACTTTTGGCTTATCAAAACTTCATCTTATCTCATCATCATTTAGGACTTGTTCTAGGATTCATATCCCAACAGAGACTGACAAGGAGATTGAAGAATCCCCTGTTGCTGAGTCAAAGGAGCCGTCGAATGCGGAGACATCCGAAAGTGAGGACGCTCAGATGGAGGATGCTGAAGCACTCGAAAAATCGGCTGAAACTGACTCTGATATCTCGAAGTCGGACTCTGAACCGATTCCTTTCAAGAGGAATGCTGAAAAAGGAAAGAGAAAGAGGAGCCCAGTTCCAAGGAGACGATCAAACCGAGTTTTCACTCGAGTTGATTATTCGGACTCTTTGAGGAAGAAGAAGAAGCTAGGTGGTGATATTGCTGAACCAATTCAGGTATTTTCTGAATCTGAAGAAAAACAGGTGGTGATTGAGAAGCCAACCAAGAAGAAGGCTGATCCAAAGGAGAAGGGAAAGGCAAAGGTTGATGTTGTTCGAACTATGCCTGAAGAACCAGAACCTGATTCTGATTCTGAGATGGATGTTTGCCTCAGGGAAGTTCAACAAGCCCTGAAGAAGAATGTTGCCTCATATGCCGAATCATGTGCTACAGCACCAGAACCTGATGATGTAGATGATTCGAGCAGTGCAGCCTTTGACAAAAGCTCTGGAAAGGAAGCTGAATCCAGTTCTAAGGAGGACAAAGAATCAAGCTCTGAAGGAGGATGAGATTCTGTGAAAGGTAACTCTGAACCTGATGATTCTGATATTGATGGTTTAGTGGATAAAATTACTAGGTTGTCTAGGAGAAAACGGTTGATGGAAAGGAGAATTCATATTTCTGATTTTGAGAGTAAGAATTTGATTCAATTCTTAGAGGATAGAAAGTTGATGAAAGCTCTGACTTTGTGTGATACTTTTGTTTCTGATTGGGTGTATGAATTATATGCTTGCTTAAGGAAGAGTAATGGTAGGAGGAGTTCCTGTTGGTATGGGAATGTACAGTTTAGGGGGAGTATAGTTTCATTTACCCCAGAGTTGATTAATGATTTCTTAGGCATAGAACCAGTACTTGATGATGATGAACCTGATTTGGATGTTGTTACTGTTTCTATGACTAGTGGTTTATAAACCAAGTGGGAAAATGGAATGTTGGCTAAAGACCTTACATCTCTTTACTCTGTATTGCATAAGCTGATTGTTTATAATTGGATACCCTCTACCAACTCAACCAAAGTCACAAAGGATCAAGCAATCTTGCTTTATAGGATAGTGGTTTTGAAGAAGTTTAATTTGGGATTGACTATTTTCCACCACATGATGAAGTTTAGTGGTGACATTTCTGATAAAGGAAACCTTTCATACCCTGTGCTTATATGTTCATATCTGAAGTTGCATGGTTTTAGCCCTAAGAAGACTGAAGTTCTTAGAGGTAAGGTTCTTTTATACACCATTTCACCTGCTTTGCTCATTGGTGAAAGAGTGAAAGATCTGCCCTTGCACAATCCTGGAAATTCTTCTCAAAGACCATCTCCTGCTCAACCTCAACCTCAACCCACACCAGCAAGACCTGAACAGAACACAGCTGCACCTAATGCTGCACCAGATGCTGAGAACATTGGTGGTAATTCTGACACCACATTCTTTGTTCCCAGATCATTTATTTTATTGTAGTTACATCACCTACAGGACCAGATTGATGAGCTCCAGTTCATCAAAGACAAGTGGACCAGGCTACTTTCCACTACAACAGGGGGAGTACCACGTTCCACTTTAGCTAGAGCTTCTGGAGTTGTTATTGAAGAACTGAATCCTGAAGCTGGAGGTGTACCTGATGCTACTGCTACAGAGAATGGAGGAACTGCTGCTGCTAACAATGTTGTTGCACTTTTTGCTTCAACTTGTTTTATTGAGGAACCAGAGGCTGATGAAGACAAGTTTGCAGATGATACTGAAGATGATGAGGATATGGAAATCCTCTATGCTGATATCTAGAGCAGATGCTGCAAGACAGGGGGAGTACTGAAGTACAAATGGCACATGTGCAGGACCTTGATGCTGCTGCTATTGTTATAGCAATTCATGCCATTTTCAGTCCTACTTTTGTTTTTTGTTATTCTGTTATGTTTAAGTTAAATTCTGTTTATTCTGATACAATATTTATTATTTCTAGTTGATAGGATGTTTATATTTATCTTGCTTAAATGAGTTTGCATTTATGATATTTGATTACTGCTTCTTGCTTAAATTGTTTTCTTATCATTAAATGTTTACTGCATGATGAATATGCCTTTCTTTTGTTTGTTTTTCTGTTTAACTCTGATCTATGACCTACATGCTTAAAATTGTTTGCATTAAAATGTATTCTTAGTCTGCTTACTGCTTTAAAAGGCTTAAAATGTTTTCTCTAAAGAATAAAATTTTAATTGCCTACTACATGAGGATTAGTCATGTTAAGTTTTTTATCTTATTTTATTTTTGCTCTGATTATTTTATTTAGTCCTTGTTCTGATTTTTTGTTGTTTGTTTTTTAGTCTTACATAAGTCTTAGAACTAATCTAGTATATACTCTTATGCTCTGATTTAATTTTTGATTTTTGTAAGGTTATATGTTTTGTAAACAAGTGTACTGTTTATACTTGTTTTGGTTTTGAATAAGATTACTTTGATCTTATGGCACGGATCTTAGTAAAATTATTCTTGATCTTCTTTTGATTTGATCCAACGGTTACAACAGGTACTGTCTTGACTAGTATTTAGACTTGATGTCAACCTCACCTAAATACATAATACTGAGTATGTATAGAAATATATGTGCATCAGGTGTGTTGTAGTCGAAAGGTCAAATTGGAGGAGATTGTAGATGTTGTTAACTCTTAAATGCTTTAACATTATCAACAACATCTTAATTTGACCTTCTTTGATTTATTCTAAGTCCTTTCTGAAATGTTACATTAAATGTTGTACTAAATGCTCTCACATTCAGGTACGATTCTAGAAGCTTCTACAAGAGTCTGGAACCTGGAAGATTCCAGAATGTTGGAGAACGTACTAGAAGAGTTTAGAGCATTGTAGAACGACCTGGAAGATGGAAGAAGGATCTAGAAAGATCATGGAAGTTGTTGGTCCTGAAAGGAGTATATAACAAGTGTATGGGGGGGGGAATACACTTGTATGCAAATTCTTTTCAATCTTGATCAAACCAGATATCAGCAATGTTGTCTTGGACAACTCTGCTGAAGATGATTAACTTCTTAAAGATAATCAAACTACTAAGTACTATTGAGTACTTAGTTGAATAACTATCTAAGAGAGTTATATGTGCGGAATAGTGGTTGGCCCTTTAGGTTAGACTCCTTTAAAGTTCTGAAATCACTTAGTTAATCAAACAGTCCAGTTTTCAGGGAACTTGTCCAAATCAGTTTTGCACAGTCTTTGAATGTTTATCCTTTGAAAGATCAGTTTTGTGTGCAGTGTTGAGTGTATGAAAGTACTTGAAAGTAAATCAACACAAGAGTTTATAGTGGTTCAGAGACTCAAGCTCCTACATCCACTTTCCCTGATTTAACAGGATAATTCCTTCACTCTTGGAATTAACTTGTTTTATAGTGCCAAGGTGCACTTGATCAAGAACACCACTCTTGGTGAATTGATCCCTAGGATGTCTAGAGTCCTAGTACCCTCTTCTCAACTCAGAACTGAACTGTTCTTCTCTCAACAGTCAGCTCCTACCACTTCTACTACTACAACCTTCTCACTTTCACTCTTGAAAGATATGAGGATTGAAGTAAGGTTCCAACTAATGAGATATCCTTTACAATGGAGATCAGTGTATAAGGATAGGATATCTCTCTAAGCTTGTGTATGGATGTACAATGAAGTTCAGCTTAGATGAAGTGTTTGAAGACTAAGATAGTCTTTGAAAGCTTTGAAAGCACTCTAGCTTGTAAGAACTTGAGCTTAGTTGGTTTGTGTTGAGATTAGTTGGATGCTTTCAAATGGTCTTCACACTTCTGTATTTATAGACAAATGAAGGATTTGCCCGTTGGAGAGGCAGCCTCCAATGTCCATAAATGTCTTCTTTCAGTTCTTCAACTTTGAAGACAGTTTCTTGATAGTGACATGTCCTCATTTGGGAAATAAACGGCTGTAAGAGCTTTGTCTTCATTCTGCAGCACTCTTCCCAATATCTAACTTTCAGATTCTCTTGTTAGAACTTGGACATTACTTCTGAAGGTTGTTCCAATGATAGGACAACATTCCTCAACATTTGGACAACACTCCTTATCACCATCAGCAGTCTTGCTTATCAGCAAGGTTGGCTTGCTCTTCATCAGATGACTTGGTTCTTTCCCTTTATTTCTCTTGAAGATGATCTTAGCTTGTTTCTTTGAAGATCTTTAGGGTGTGATTGTCTCTTTATCTTCAGCATAGTTGACCTCAGGCTTTCAGAGCCCTTGATCTTGATTAATTGAGCTGAGACAGCTCCTCTGGACAACTCTCCTGATCAGCATACTTGTCTTTCAGCAGACTTGATCATGATTCCAGAGTTTGAGCCTTGAGGGGACTTGTTCTTGATGTACTTCAAAGCATATGTTCCCCCTCAATTTGTGCATCTAATCATCTAAGAGCTACCTAACATATTAGCTCCTCATCTAGCCTTTATACTATATGTTCTAACATGTCTAGAACATATTCAATCATAACTTAGGCATGTCTCAGGGGGTTTTGGTATTCAATCAAAACATAACTCATTTTATTCCCAACAATTTCCCCCTTTTTGATGATGCCAAAACCTATACAGCTTGTGCAAAAGTGACTTAGCTACACCTATTACATTAATCTTCAGAAGACATGACTAAGGTCAGTTATCCTGAAAAGCAATGTGTTAGTGTATTCACCATTCATGTTGCACATAGGTTTCATAGATAGGCATAGAGAGATGAGTGTTTCTTGATTCAAAATAAGTTCAACTATCATTCATTAAAAGACATTACAAGCATGTTGATAGTTGAATTTAACATATCAGAGCATGAATCATCAACACTAAATACATCAGAGTATTTCTTTCTAATAGTTCAACACATATACAAGATTTTTCAGTATCAGAGCATAACCTTGTATCAGAGCACCAATCTTATATCAGTACAAATACTAACACTGCAAGACATATACAAGATTTTCAACATCAGAGCACAAAGCTTGCATCAGAGCAATCCATATCAAGTCAGAGCAAACAGATTAGCACACCACATCAGCAAACTTGACCAATTTTCAGCATAGTTGATCAATTAAGATAGGTCAGAAGACTTAGCCATTTAGAGATCATCCTCTCGAGGTGGCACCATCCCATACTGTGCCCACACTCTCCTCTTCAAGGCCATGGCTTCTTGGTTGGTTCCCTTAGGACCAAGAACCATCTTGTTCAGCTTGAGGATCTCAGTGAATTCTCTCAGAATCCTTGATTGATCAATCCATCCATCAAGCTTTGGAGGTAAGTATATGATTGGCTTGGGAGCTGTGAGTTCAAATCTTGCAATATCAGCAGCTGCAAGCAATTGTTGATAGAGTTCTCTGTAGTACTCAATCATGAACTCAGCAAAATTGATGTTGGCATCTCTTCCATTCCATCTGTCAATGACATACTGATCATAGACAAACTCCCTTTTTGCTTCCTCCCATGAGTCATTCAGCTGAATTGGCACCCATTTATCCAAGTGAGGATATTTGGTGTCCATTGGGATCAATAGCTGTGGCTTCATCTTGTTGTAAGTTGCTCTCTTCCTTCTTGGCTTCTGGAATTCTGTTCTTCTCTTATCTCTTGCTCTGTTGGCCTCTTCCATCAAGTCCATTTTCTCTTGGGCCCTCATCATGGCCAGTTTCTGTTGTGTTTCAGGGTCTTTGCCATACCCTTCATGAAACAGCTTTGATGGATCATTGAGTACCACAATCTTTGTCTTCTTTGGTCCAGGTCCAAAGCCTTCTTCATATAAGATTTCCACATCTTCAATGGCTTTGGTACTTTCAGTGGACTTAGTCTCAGTAGACTTGTCTTTTTCAGCATTCTTGGGCTCTTCAGCAGTTTTGGCCTTCTTTGAGATAGGCTCATCATCAACAACTCTGAATTCAGGTGGAAGATCAAGGTTATTGGGAAAATCAGTGAATTTCTCAACTTGTCTCTTCTTTCCTTGGGCCTTCTTGATCTTTCCTCTAGTTTGGACACCTTCAGCATCCTTGTCCAAACCAGATACTTCACCACCTGGTTTTTGTTGTAGCCTCACTTTTTCTTCTTGAGCTGAGGCCATAGAGTTCTTCAATGCCAGTGCTAACTGCTCCTCTTCATCCAATTCTTCCAAGTTTAGCACTGCAGGCTCTTTTCCCTTTCCTACAGGGGTTTTGTCCTTCCCTTTCACTGGACTCCCAATCACTAAGGCACCTTTTGCCCTTGCTCTTTCCCTTTCCCCCTTTTTGGCAGCATCAAAACATTCTGGCTTCAGTTCACTCATAGTGGATGCCAATAAGGACTGGGCTTGGGTTAGAGACTTCATCTCCTCCAACAGATATACATTCTCATCATGTATATTTTGCATCCTGTCACTGCTTAAGCTAAGAAAGGCAAGAACAGGCTTCATTTTATGTTAAACGACCTCCTCCATGGTTGCCTTAAGAGATGCATCCAATTGGGCTTTCAGGAGCTCAGTGAGGTTGGCCACTGCACCTTCAGCAATGTTGGCCAACACTTCTTGGGAAAACTTTTCTGAGGTTGCTTTGATCATAGCTAGCCTTTGCTCTTCAGCTCTTCTCTTCTGCAACGCTGTCTTCTTGCCAAGAGCTTGCTTGATTGTCAATCTGATAGCTTGAACATTTGCATTATGATTGTCTCTTAGCCTTTTTTGATCCTTCTTGACCTCCTTTGAGATGTTTTCCATACTGACTTTGGCTTTGTGAACTTCAGTAGAGATGGTTTAAAGACCAGATTCTACTCCTTCAATTCTTGCTTCCAATGTGGGTAGCACCACATCTTCAGAGCCAGTTAGTCTCATTTAAACAGAAGCTAGGGTTCTTCCATGCTCATCTAATGCTCCAGAAGTTTCTTCATGAGCTGTTTGAACTTGTTGAGCCAAGGAATCCAACTTCTCTGATTGCATCCCAAGCAAGGCTTGTGCTGATCCAGTGTCAACTTGGATGGGAGCATCTGTCAAGAGATCTTCTGCAAATATTTGATCAAAGCTTATCCCTGCAATATCAGACAAATCAAAAGCATCAGTGAAAACACACTTATCTCCCTCATTTTCTTTTTCATAAGACTCTGATACATCAGCAGTCTTCTCCTCATTTTCAACTATTTCTTTTCTTCCTTCAATAAAAGTTTCCTCACTTAAAGAAACAGGCCTCCTCTCATCAAGGGATTCTTGAAGTTCAGATTTGACTTCAAGAATAGCCTGTCCTTCCTCACTTATACCACCCTCATATGTTGGTACACTCACAATCTTAGTGATAACTACCTCTCTTTCATCCACAACTCCCTCTGGTTTTTCCACTATCATCTCCTTTTCAACTCCTTCACCTAGACCTGCAGCATCTCCACCTTCAACAAGGTTCAAAGATGGCAGTTGTGGGGAGATCACAGTGCTTATATCAGCAGCCACTGAGTCATCCTGAATGATTAAGGGCTGATCAGTGTCCAACTTATCTGACACTGAATAGGCTTTAACCAAACCAGCCTCTAAAACAGGAACCTCCACATCTTTAGGCTGTGCCTTGAGTTCAGAAGAACCTTCATTGGCAGATGTGTCATTGGTTGTGTTACCATCCTTGGTCAACACCTCTGAATTGACAGAGCCTTTCCTATGATAGGTCTTAGGAGGGTTGGAAAGTCTGTCAGAGACAGGAGGCTTAGGGAGATTGGCTTGAGGGGTTTCAGGAGGGTTTGGTTTAGAGGGGTTTGAGGGATCATCTGGGGAGTCATCATCATTGGAGCTGCTTTCAGGGTGTTTGATGCCCTTAGCTTTCCTTTCCCTCTCCTCATTGATCTTGTCATCCACCAACTTTGCAAATACTTCCTCATCAGTGAGGAATCTTGTCTTTGAAACTCCAGCAAAGTGTAACAATCTGTTCTCCTCCACTTGCCACCAGTTTGCACCCTTATCTTGGATGACTTGTGATATTTCCATCAAGGATTTATCTTTTACATCAACAAGCATCCTTAGATCATGAAAGGCCTTCTGAATTCTAGTAAATTCAGCAAGTTGTGGATACAAACTGTCCACAGTAGCCTTGGCTCCTCCTCTGAGCATACTTTCATAAGTATACTCCTCCTCATCTCCACTTGAATGGGGACTTTGGGTTATAGGGGAGTTGGCTCTGGGTTCTCCTAATGCGGCTTCAGGCAGATTAAGTTCAGGAATGTTGGCTTCAGATGGGTTGGGTGCAGTAGAAGGATCTTCAGTTGCTTTAAAGAGCAATGGATCTGAAGGGGCTTTACTCAAGGGGGTTGGCTCAAAAAGTGCAGCTTCTAATTGCTTTGAGTAATTGAGCATAGATGAGTCAAGGGGAGAATGTAGTCTTGTCTCATCTACTGCTATATCTGCTAGCACATCTATCCCACTTCTTTGCACATTCCCTTCAGGAGAGTATCTCTTTGTGAGATTTATGGGAGTGATAGGTTGATTGGTTGGGGTTATATGGGTTTCAGGGGAGTTGGGCTCAGGATTCTGAATTTCAGGGATGTTGGCCTCCATTGGTTGACCTTCAGGGACCCTGGATTCTGGAGTTCCAGAACCAGATGAGTTGGTCCTTGACTTTGATTTGGTCCTGCTTTCAGCTCTGCTCTCTCTTAGAGCAAGTTGTAGAGACCTTTCTTCCTGAAGCTCCAACACCTTGTCAGTAGGCTTGACCCTTCTCTTGCTAGCCCTACTGCTTCCACTCCCTTCCTCATCCTTCTCAGGGACAACCTCCCTGATCCTTTTATCACCCCTAGACTTTTGTCTAGTCTCATTGTACTTTTGCCTTAATTCTTCTAAGTGATCAGATGGCACTTGTACACCTTCTCTAGCAACTTCTTCAATCTCAGTTGAAGCATCTGAGTTCTCTTCTGAGATAATCTGAGACATTTTCCTTGTCTTCACCATTCTTGCTTTAGTCCTCTTCTTCATCTTTGGCTTCTCCTCCATCTTTGCTTCAGCAGGCTTGGCCATTAACATCCTTCTTTGCTCAGTTTTCTTGCTGAGCTTTCTGAATAGAATCTTTTGAGCTGGGAGAGGCTTTGCTCTCAATCAACAAGCTTGCCCTAGTGCAATACTTGAGTTTCCCTTCTAGCACAACCTTATTGTGAGATTTCACTTTGAATTTTGCCTTTTCCTTCATCATCTCAGACATGATGAAGGTCCTCCAATCAAACTTGATGCCTTTATCACTGGCATCAATGACTGCAGCCATGATTCTGATTCTTGGATGGCTGACCTGCTCCAAGCTTCCAGTATTACTCAAGAGACTTTTAGCTACTACCTCAAAGAGGTTGAGAAATTCTGGCTTGAGAGTCCTTTTGTTTTGAGTTGAGGAGAGAGGGCCTGGTGTCAATAGCCATTCTTGAGCTATTTCTTCTTCATGACCAGTGCCATAGATTTCTGGATTCCTTCCCTCAGAAGGCAATCCAAAAGCTCCTTCAAGATCTTCTGAAGAGAATTTCACTCTATGAAATCTTTCTTCCTCTTCTCCTTCAGCAACATATGACAGTCTGGTGGAAACTTCACCATCTTTAGGCTTGCCCCTCCATTTGAGAAAGGCAAAGAATTCAGCCATGTAGCTTTCCAAGCAGGAGCTTGGTCTTTCTTCCAAAAACTTTTGAAGACCAGCCCTTCTCAACCATCTCAGGGTTGGAGTAATCTCAGAATCTTCACTTTCGAAGGAGATTATGGGTTCAAAATGAAGATTGTTTTTGTTGCTTAGGTATCCAAAATCAAGGTCTAGAGCCTTGTTGGAGAAATCTATGATCATCTCTGGTCTAACTTTGGGAGCCATTGAAGATTGCAGAGATGAAATTTAGAAAGTTTTGGGAGAGTTTGAAGAGAATAGGTTAGGGTTTCGAATGCTTGGGAAAGAAGAGTGTGTGGGGAGTACTTAAGACTTGAGAATATTCTAAAAAGAATGTTTGTCAATGAGTTGGTGAGTTTTGTGTATTTTCAACTGTTGTCAAATATGGAAAGATACACTTGGACGGCCAGGATGAATTTCAGGGGAGTTGGCCAGTTTTGATCCAATGGTTAAAAACCAATGTAACAGTGACTTGTTGGTTTTATTCAAAACGTGGAAGGTATTTAATATTAGTTAATGGTTGGGGAGTTTTCGAGATAGATCATGGTTTGAAAAGGTGTAATGCAAACAAGAGTTAAATCTTGGCATTTAATGCATGGAAAGCGACCTTTTGGGTGGGGGACAAATTAAATCCCACAGAAATGATATCTGTAGTTGGGACAGGTATCAAGGTAGACAATGATTACCCAAAATAGGTGCTTATCAAACCAAGAGAATAGGTTTGATAACTAGGACAACTTATCTGACCCTACAAGGACAAGTGTTCTGAAGAGATGTGGACAAGAGTCCTGAATGTCAATGGACAAGTGTCCTGAGTAGTTATGATCATCTCTTCTGCACTTCAGTAGATTTGTCCAAGTCTACTGAATATCAATTCAGCTCTTTTACTCCCATTAACTTTAATGAGTTTTACTTGTCCAACTTCCCTGGATCAAGTAAACCCAACTCTGCTGATAGCTCCAGAAACCTTGCCTCTGCAAGTGGCTTAGTTAGTATATCAGCTTTTTGATGATCTGTGTGGATCTTGACCAACTTTATATCCTTCTTCTCCACATGATCTCTAATGAAGTGATGCTTGATGTCCACATGTTTGCATCTTGTATGCAAGACAGGATTTTGTGAAATAGCAATGGCACTATTGTTATCACAAAATATGGGCACTTCAGTAGAGTTGACTCTGTAATCTCTTAGTTGTTGTCTCAACCATAGGATCTGAGCACAACAACTTCCAGCAGCAACATATTCAGCCTCAGTAGTGGAAGTAGCCACTGTGTTTTGCTTCTTGGAGAACCAAGATATGAGCTTGTTGCCTAAGAATTGACAAGTCCCTGAAGTGGACTTTCTGTCAATTCTGCATCCTCCATAATCAGCATCTGAGTAGCCAGTTAATTCAATGTTGTCATCAGCAGGATACCAAAGGCCTAGATTTTCAGTGCCTTTGAGATATCTCAAGATCCTCTTTGCAGCCTCAAGATGGCTTTTCTTAGGATTTGCTTGAAACCTTGCACAAACACCTACTGCAAAGGTGATGTCAGGTCTGCTGGCAGTGAGATAGAGGAGTGAACCAATTATTCCTCTATACTCAGTAGAGTTGGTTGGAATACCACTCTCATCAGGATCCATCTTCCAGTTTGTGTTCATTGGAATCCTTACTGGCTTGCTAGTTGTACACCCAAACTTCTTGATCATTTCTCTGGTGTACTTAGCTTGGTTGATGAAGATTCCTTCTTTTGATTGCTTGACTTGAAGACCCAGAAAGAAGTTCATCAACCCCATCATGGACATCTCAAACTTGCTTTGCATTAGCTTTGAGAATTTCTCACACAGCTTCTCATTGGGGGATCCAAATATTATGTCATCCACATAAATTTGGACAAGCAAGTTGTCCTCTCCTTCAGATATTCTGAAAAGAGTTCTGTCCATAGTTCCCTTGGTGAATCCATGATCCAAGAGAAATTGTGACAGTGTATCATACCAAGCCCTAGGGGCTTGCTTGAGTCCATATAGAGCTTTCTTGAGTCTGTAAACTCGGTTTCCAACTTCAAAACCTGGTGGTTGCTCTACATAGACTTCTTCCTTCAAGACTCCATTCAGAAAGGCACTCTTGACATCCATTTGGTATACTTTGAACCTCTTGTGGGCTGCATAGGCTAGAAAGAGCCTTATTGCTTCTAGCCTTGCCACAGGTGCAAATGTCTCATCATAGTCAATGCCTTCATGTTGGCAATAGCCTTTTGCCACAAGTCTTGCTTTGTTTCTAACAATCACATCATTTTCATTCTTCTTGTTCTTGAACACCCACTTTGTTCCAATAACATCTTGATGTGAAGGCCTATCCACCAGCTCCCATACTTCATTTCTGGTGAATTGATTCAGTTCTTCCTGCATGGCTGTGATCCAATTGGCATCTTGAAGTGCTTCCACAATATCACTTGGTTCTTGCTCTGACAAGAAACAACAGAAAAGAGCACTTTCACCATGAAATCTTCTGGTTTTGACTCCAATACTTGGGTCACCAAGTATTAGATCAGTAGGATGGTCTGATAACCAAGTCCTTCTTTTTCTGATCTCTTCAGTAGAGTTGTCCTCTACTGAAGTTGAGTCAATTTGATCATAGAATTCAGGATAATTGAATGCAGGATCTAATTCAGGATCATAATCAGGGGTGTTGACCTCAATGTCAGGGACATTGGTATTTTCAACATTTTGAGTTCCCCCTTGATTATATGACCTGTTAACTACCTCAGCAGGAACTGCTTCTTCATTGGTAGTTGTTACCTGGATGTGAACTGGGATTGGATCATTCAGTTCATCATTCCTTTCAGTGGGATTTGCCTCAGGAAGGTTGCCTTCAGGATGGTTGTCCAACATAGAGTTTTCAGGTAGATTGGCTTGGACAACTTCTATGATTTCAGTGTCTTTGTCTTTTAGGCTTAGTCTGGTTGTTCTTTGTGTGATTTCTTCTGATTCCAAGTTCTCATTCCTGAACTCATGAGTAGATTCATCAAACACAACATGAGGTGTTTCTTCCACAATAAGAGTTTTCTTGTTGTAGACCCTGAAAGCTTTGCTGATTTGGGAGTATCCAAGAAACACTCCTTCATCAGCTTTGCTATCAAAGGCTTTCAACTGATCTTTCCCATTATTGTGAATGAAACACTTGCAACCAAAAATGTGAAAGTAAGACACTTTAGGCATTCTTCCTTTCCAGAGTTCATAGGGGGTTTTGCCTTGCCCCTTAATAATCAAACATCTATTTTGAGTATGGCATGCAGTGTTTATAGCTTCAGCCCAAAACCTCTTAGGTAATTTTGAGTCAGCAATTAGAGTTCTAGCAGCTTCTTTTAAAGTTCTATTTCTTCTTTCTGCAACTCCATTCTGTTGGGGAGTTCTAGTTGCTGAGGTTTCATGAGCTATTCCATTAGATGAGCAATACTCATTGATGTATGAGTTAATGAACTTTGTGCCTTTATCAGATCTTATCTTGATAATGCTAAGGCTTTTCTCATTTGACAATCTCTTTAGAAGTTCAGGCAGTTTGACTTGAGTTTCCTTCTTATTAAGGAGAAATACTACCCATGTGAACCTAGAGAAGTCATCTACTACAACCAATGTGTATTTTCTACCATTTATGCTTGCAGGGGTAATTGGTCCAAAAAGGTCCATATGCAACAGTTCAAGTACCCTTTCAGTAGAGATGACTGGTTTTCCCTTAAATGAGGCTTTGATCTGTTTTCCTTCTTGGTATGGTTTGCAGACATGCTCTTTAATGAAAACCTCATTAGGTAGTCCTTTGACTAATGCATTTCTAGCAATTTTGTTCATTGTTTTAAAGTTCAGGTGGTTTAATCTTTTATGCCATAACCAACTTTGTTCACTAGAACTCTTAGCAATGAAGCATGCAGCATCAGTAGACTTGTCCCAGTCTGCAAAATACACATTTCCTTTCCTAGTTCCAGTCAATAGAATTTGTTGAGTCTTATTCTTGATTAAGCATTTTCCACTTGAAAACTCAATATTGAAGTTTTTATCACAGAATTGACTGATACTTAGAAGATTATACTTGAGACCAGCCACATAAGATACATTGGATACTTTGATGTTACCAATCATCAAAGTACCATAACCTTTTGTAGTTGCTTGTGAGCTGTCTCCAAAAGTGACATTTGGGCCTTCTTTTTCAATAAAATCAGTGAGAAGTTCCTTGTTTCCAGTCATGTGCCTTGAACATCCACTATCAAGATACCATGCTGACTTTTTGCTCATGCTCCTCTTCTTGTGGCCCAATGGTACCTGCAATTAGATAGGTTTAGGTACCCTTTGAGTTTTGGGTCCTGAGAGGTTAGCTGTACCTTTAGGAACCCAAACTTGCCTAATAACCCTGATTGATTCAAGGTGGCTAAGTTGTCTTCCTTTAGCATCTAAATACACTGTCTTTCCCTTAAATGCCTTTGGGAAAGTGTGTGTGAATGTGTTAACTCTATAAGTTTCAGGAGAGTTGTCAAGTCTCCTGAACTTTTGAGTTCTTTGTGCAGCTTGAGGGAATCTTTGAGGAAAGGTTTTCTTATGACCATTACCCTTTGGCATGAAGGGTTTTGGTTGTCTCATTTTATTCTGCCTTTGAGGAAAGTTGTCCTTAGGTCTATTCAGCTGAGGCTTTCTCAGAAGAGTTGGCCTAGGCTGATTATACCTTGGACACTTCCTCTGAACATTGTTCAGTAGAGTTGCCCTACCATTGGGTCTACTCTGCTGACCAGCATTCAACTTATGTTCAGGAGCCTTGACCATTTCCTTAGGTTTTGGCCTATTCTCCTGAAGCATTTGATTAGGCAGATCATCCATTTTGCCCTTTCCTTTGTTCAGTGGCTTAATTATTTCATTTTCAGTTTGTGCCACTGACTTAACAAAGATTCTCTTAGTGTTACTCACAGAAGCAACACTAAGACAAGGTGAAGATTCAAATGGATCAAATCCTAATCCACTTCTTTGAGCCATAGGTCTTTGATAACTCTGTATTTCCTCTATTGTTCTAGAGGATTTCTTCAGAGCAGACATCTTTAATTTCAGGCTCTCTTCACTTGCTTTAAGAATATCATATTCATGTGAGAGATTTTCAAACTTGGCATTGAGAATTTTAATTTCAAAATCTTTTCTCTTCTGAGAGAGAAGTTGATCATCAATCTCCTTTTGTTGGTCAACTATCCTGAGATTTGCTTCCTCAAGCTCTCTCAAGACTTGTTGATACAACTCAGTAGACTTGACATCAACAACTGCCTCAGAGTTTTTGGCAAGTTCAATAGCCAATCTTTCATTTTCCCTCACACAGTTATCATTAAATTCTTGTAACATAGTGAAATCTTCCATCAACTTTCCAAGGGAGAGTTTCAAGTTGACCTCACTATTGTTTTGTGAGAGGAATGATGGTGAGCTAGAAGTGGAGGATACCTCATCATCCTCAAGAGCCATGTTGCAGACATCATCATCATCATCACTGTTGGAGAATAGTCCATCAGAGGAGTTGAGGCTTTCAGCACTATCAGATTCTTCACCAGCCATCATGGCCTTTCTGTTGGTGAATTTCCTATCTCTTTTGGCCTGCCTCTCCCTTCTCTCCTTAGAGCTTAATTCAGGGCAATCATACTGGAAGTGCCCTTTCTTTTTACAGTTATAGCACAGATCTTCATCATCTTCTTTCTTTGATTCTTCTCTTCTTTTTGATGATGAAGGTTCAGCTCTACTGGACCTTCTCCTATCAGAGTACTTGTCCTCTGATCTTTTCTCTTCAGGCTTTTTGACTTCAGCCTGTGCTTCAGGAGAGTTGTATCTCCTGAATTTGTTGTCCTAGTAGAATTTCTTGTATCTACCAAACCTTGAGTTTAACTTTTCAAACCTTCTAGCCATCAAGGCTAGTTCTTCCTTCATTTCAGTCTTTGAAACTGACTTTGATGATCTTGGAGTGGACTGCATCTCTGGTTCAGCAGTTTTGGCTTTGAATGCCACTCCCTTAGTAGGATTTGAAGGTTCCTCAATAGGCTTTCTTCTATTGAGGTCGAACTCATAAGCTTTGAGTTCAGAGAAGATTTGTTGCATGGGCATGGTGGAAAGATCTTTGGTGTTTTGCATCATTACAGCATAGACATCCCACTTTTGAGTGAGACTTCTCAAGATCTTCAACCCCACCTCTCTCTTGGTGTAGACCTTGCCCAGTGAGTTGATTTCATTCATCACGTCAGTGAATCTACCAGCAAACTTATCAATGGATTCCTCAGACTCCATTGCAAACTGTTCAAATTTCTGCACAGCAACTTGGAGCTTATTCTCCTTGATCTTTTCAGTACCCTCACACATTTCAGCAAGAGTATCCCAAATTTCTTTGGCTGTTGTGCAGTGGTAGACTCTACCCATAATTGCATCTGGAATTGTTTGGTAGAGGGTGTTCATTGCTAGATAATTCAGATTATCCTTCCTCTTTTCATCAGTAGTGAAGTCATCTTCATCTTTGGGTAGTACATCTCTTGTATCTGCCCTTTGAGCCTCTGTGACTCTGGGATTGACAAAGGTGAACACAAAAGGACCTCTTGTGATCACTCTCAACATATCAGTATGAAGAGATGCAAGATGAGCCCTCATTCTGATTTTCCAGAAATCATAGTTATCAATTGAGAACATGGGCAGTTTGTGATGTGAAATGTGGTTGACTGGATTTGTGGCCATGTTGTCCAATCCTTGGATAGTAGGAGGTGGAACAGCAGCATTGTTGTTGGCCATAACTCAAGAACAAACAGTCAGTCAATATACAATTAGGATTTCAGATAGATCAGTTCAGTGACCACACTAAATATGTGATTTTGAAAACCAAGATGGCTTTTCAGAAGCAGTGGTCTTTGAACCCCTGCTCTGATACCACTTGTTGGTCCTGAAAGGAGTATATAACAAGTGTATGGGGGGGGAATACACTTGTATGCAAATTCTTTTCAATCTTGATCAAACCAGATATCAGCAATGTTGTCTTGGACAACTCTGCTGAAGATGATTAACTTCTTAAAGATAATCAAACTACTAAGTACTATTGAGTACTTAGTTGAATAACTATCTAAGAGAGTTATATGTGCGGAATAGTGGTTGGCCCTTTAGGTTAGACTCCTTTAAAGTTCTGAAATCACTTAGTTAATCAAACAGTCCAGTTTTCAGGGAACTTGTCCAAATCAGTTTTGCACAGTCTTTGAATGTTTATCCTTTGAAAGATCAGTTTTGTGTGCAGTGTTGAGTGTATGAAAGTACTTGAAAGTAAATCAACACAAGAGTTTATAGTGGTTCAGAGACTCAAGCTCCTACATCCACTTTCCCTGATTTAACAGGATAATTCCTTCACTCTTGGAATTAACTTGTTTTATAGTGCCAAGGTGCACTTGATCAAGAACACCACTCTTGGTGAATTGATCCCTAGGATGTCTAGAGTCCTAGTACCCTCTTCTCAACTCAGAACTGAACTGTTCTTCTCTCAACAGTCAGCTCCTACCACTTCTACTACTACAACCTTCTCACTTTCACTCTTGAAAGATATGAGGATTGAAGTAAGGTTCCAACTAATGAGATATCCTTTACAATGGAGATCAGTGTATAAGGATAGGATATCTCTCTAAGCTTGTGTATGGATGTACAATGAAGTTCAGCTTAGATGAAGTGTTTGAAGACTAAGATAGTCTTTGAAAGCACTCTAGCTTGTAAGAACTTGAGCTTAGTTGGTTTGTGTTGAGATTAGTTGGATGCTTTCAAATGGTCTTCACACTTCTGTATTTATAGACAAATGAAGGATTTGCCCGTTGGAGAGGCAGCCTCCAATGTCCATAAATGTCTTCTTTCAGTTCTTCAACTTTGAAGACAGTTTCTTGATAGTGACATGTCCTCGTTTGGGAAATAAACGGCTGTAAGAGCTTTGTCTTCATTCTGCAGCACTTCTGAAGGTTGTTCCCAATATCTGACTTTCAGATTCTCTTGTTAGAACTTGGACATCACTTCTGAAGGTTGTTCCAATGATAGGACAACATTCCTCAACATTTGGACAACACTCCTTATCACCATCAGCAGTCTTGCTTATCAGCAAGGTTGGCTTGCTCTTCATCAGATGACTTGGCTCTTTCCCTTTATTTCTCTTGAAGATGATCTTAGCTTGTTTCTTTGAAGATCTTTAGGGTGTGATTGTCTCTTTATCTTCAGCATAGTTGACCTCAGGCTTTCAGAGCCCTTGATCTTGATTAATTGAGCTGAGACAGCTCCTCTGGACAACTCTCCTGATCAGCATACTTGTCTTTCAGCAGACTTGATCATGATTCCAGAGTTTGAGCCTTGAGGGGACTTGTTCTTGATGTACTTCAAAGCATATGTTCCCCCTCAATTTGTGCATCTAATCATCTAAGAGCTACCTAACATATTAGCTCCTCATCTAGCCTTTATACTATATGTTCTAACATGTCTAGAACATATTCAATCATAACTTAGGCATGTCTCAGGGGGTTTTGGTATTCAATCAAAACATAACTCATTTTATTCCCAACAGAAGTTGAGGTCCTAAAAAATAGGATCTCATAATGGAAGGATCTAGAATTCGGCTATTGCTCTATAAATACCGCTGAAGCCTTTCATTTCAAAGCATGCACTATTCGATTAACACCTTCTTGAGCGTTCAACCCTAGTTAGGAGTTATGGTCAGTAGTTGTATCATTTAATGTACACCGAGGGATACCATACCTTCCCGTGTATTTAGTTCTAGTCTTGTATCGAGTGAGAGTGAATTATAGATCAGATTAGTTCTTTAGACAGTGTTCTTACACTTAAGTCTATTTGCGGATTCAGGCACCTACCTCAATTGTAGTTTCCGTTTGTGGAATGTTGAAGTAATTGTTGAGACATTTCACACGACATTTTCGTAACTTAGGAACTAAGTTATTGTTTTCGCCGTAAGGCTTAGCATAGGTTTTGTTATTAATAAAATCTATGTTAAAAATTATTCCATTGTGTTCTTATTGTGTTTTAGTGTTTTAGTCTTCCGCTGTGTACTGTGTTTACTTTTTGTATTCTGTTAGAGTTAATGCTACACTATTTGTCTCAACATTCAGTGTAACATTGTTCTGTTTTTTACTTAAACACTAGATACTACCCCACGCACACTTTCAGAGTCACTTAGCCAAAATTTTCGAAAACCGAAGTAATCTTCCGTAGTTAGCCCTTTTGAGCCTAATTCCTCATTTTCTTGGCAAACTACAATGTTAACCACTTAGCCTTTTAGAGCCTTTGATACCTATATCTAGTGGGGGATAAAAGACAAAGTGAAAAAAATATGTGCTTAAAGATCTTTGGTTTAAGGAAAAGTTGGAATGAGTTGAAAAAGAGAAAAAATTAAAAGTGATGAAAATAAAGAAAAATCATGAAAAATAAAAGAGGGACAAAGAGCCCCAAGAGCTTGAAAAGAAAAATGGTTCAAAAAGATGAGGTGATGAATGCTTGAAAAAGAGATAAAATGAAAAGTGAGGATAGAGGTTGTAAACTTTGAAAGTGAAAGCACTAAATGTGAAACAACAAGCTTTGTCCTCCACTAGAAGAGTCACAATTCCCAAATTCATCCAACCTTGTCCAAAGAGCCAATGTTACATCCTTGATTAAGCCCTATTGATCACATTGTTGAACACTTGATTAGTGTAGAAAGTAGAATGTGAGCAAGCCTATGGTGATTGCATAGCATAACTTGGTTGTTGAGTGCATTCATATCCTCAATTTGTTTGTGTGTTTGAGAGAAACATTTTATCATGTGAGTAGAGAACTTGAAGCATTTGGATTATGCTTCCCCATCACAATGTGTTGTGTACTTGTGTATTCTTTGATCTATGAGTGTGAATTACAAGAATGAGCCAATTACCATCATTGAGAAAGCACTTTGAGAAAGAGACCTCACCACACTTTACTTTGCATGTGTGATTTACATTGAATAATCCATTGTGAATTTGTGATCATTCCACCCTCATTTGCTTTAAGTGCATAGTTGTTTGAGGACAAACAACATTTTAAGTTTGGGGGGGTTGATTCGGATGGAATTTACACATTTTTTATGCACATGTGAAGCTCATTTTGATGTTGATTTCATTGATTTATGGGTTCAATATGATGGTTTTGGTCAAAATAAGAGAAAGGTAGTGTTTTGTCGATTTTGTAGGAAAAATGATGGATTTTGGGAGAAAAACACCTACCACAATTCACTGGACCAAAAGGAAGAGTGCACCATTGGATTTGGCTCGAAAAATGGAGTGGAATAGCAAAAAGAATCGAGTCGATTGGAGGTCGAAAGCAAAAGTTATGCACGAAACAAGTTCGAGGTGCAAACTAAACATTCAGCAACTCGGCCGAGTGGAGGAAAAAAATCATTTTTTCGGCCGAATGCTCAGAATCGGCCGAGTAGGATCGATGGCCTGAGACTGGAACGAGCAGTAACTCGGCCGAGCTACCCAACTCGGCCGAGTTGGATGAAAAACTCAATTCGGCCGGACTGACAGAATCGGCCGAGCTCGAGCCGAAATCTGCTCGGCCGAGCTAGAGAGATAGTTTATTTCTGCGACCATTTCCACTCATCCCAACTCGGCAGAGTGTTCAACCTCGGCCGAGTTACCCCTGTTCTCGGCGGTTTTTGTGCATTTTCACCATTTTCAAGGGACCTAAGTGCAATTTTCAACCCCAAGCCCTACCCCAACACTATAAATACCTCAATTCTTGAATTCAAACATACCTTACCCCTTTCACAAGAACTCTTACACATATAAACACACACTTGGAGGTAATCATCTTCCATTTCTTCAATTCTCCATCAAATCAAGCAAGGAATGAGTCAATAGCTTTAGAATTCAATTACCCATCATCCATTAGACTAGGCTTCCGCTTTCTCTTTTTTTTTTTTTTTGTTTATTTAATTAGTTTGTTTTATTTGGATTATGTTGATTGTTGGCTAGAACAGTTCTAGGGCCTTGTAAATACTTTTGATGAAGTTTATGAATTAGTATTTTGCTTATTTGGTGTTTGTGTGGCTTAATTCTATTTGAATGCTTGATTTTCACTTCAAAACGTGTCATTAGTGTACAATAGTGATGTATTAATCTTAGTTAATTGAAATTGGATTGAGAAATCTCTTTTGATTGATTGATTGCAAGCATTTGACCTAGTTTTATTGAGAGATCGAAAGATGATCAATGATTAGGAGGATGTGTGATGATCTTAGGGTTTTAATTGGGTTTTATGATGCAATTTAGGTAAAGATACTAGGTTGTGTTATATTTCTCTTGGGTTAATTGGATTGAAAAGACTTTTAACTCATTGTTTTGTGATCAATCTTACAGAAAAAGCACAACACCACTTGAGTAGATTGTTAATCATAGATGAATTCATTAGTATTGCATGTGTCTTGGAACCTATTTTCTCTTATTTGAGTTTCATCCGTATTTTTCTCGTTTTTGTGAATTGCATGAGCAAACTTGGTCGAATTCATCATTACTCTCTATTGTCTATTTATGACACTTTGGTAGATAATTAGGGGTAATTTCACCATTCAAACTTATCGATCGCCGTCTATTTAGAACTTAATCGACAAACTATACTTTTACACTACACCTCTCTATGGGATCGGCCTTGTATTTGCCACGCTACGATATACACTGTATACTTGCGGTTGTGTATTTTGGTGTTACATATTACATGAATCATGTAAGAATAAGAATAAGAATAAGAAAAATTAAAAAATATTTGTAAAAAAGCGTATGAGAAGCTTAATTATAGACGGACGGTAGGAGTATTATTTTTAACCATTTCAAATTTACCAATAATATTATATTGGCGTAATCAAATTCAAAAACAATAACATAATAAAAACATAAGAAATATTTAAAATGTTGGGTTTGAAATCTTATTACTACATACTCCCTCTGTCCCAGAAAAACTTTCATACTTACTTTTCACTCACTTTTTTAAAAATATTATAATAAATAGAATTTTAAGATATAATTTTATAAAAAAATAAGTAAGTGAATGGACTTATATGTATATATGTACCATAAAAATAATTACATTAAATGTATAATATTGTGGATATTGTACGGGTGGAGTTTCTAAAGGATCGAAAAAATAGGTGTGAAAGTTAAGTTCGGACGAAGGGAGGGAGTATATAATAGATAGAATAATAACTTATGAAAAAATATAGTCAATAATAGATAAGAATTTCATCCAAAATAAATTTCATGTGAGTAAATCATGTAAAACAGAGAACACTCGAGTAAGTTGTTCATGGTCAAATAGTAAAAGAAATTAACATTGGTCTAACAAATTCTAGAATTTAGCTCTATTTACACGACTTAAATATAAATTTTATATCAATATATGAATTTTATTGTGTTACTATTGTTTTATATATTTAATCTAATCACGTTTAAAATTTTGCATTTTTAAACAATTTAATGGCTTTTAGGAAATGAGCGTTTTTTTGTACATTTGTACTATAAATCTTGAGGGTAGATACTTATCACATATAAGCATCACCATGAATTGCTAAATCAATATTGTCAACAAATTTCCAACTTATATGCATTTCAATTTTTTGATATCACATATTATGTCAACTGCATTAGATGAAAATGTAAATAGTACCATTTTTGTCAAAAGACAATGAAAATGAATATGAACCAAAACAAAAATTGAAACACCCACCTTGCCTCTAATTTATTGTTCTTATAACCTACAAATTACTACACGTAATATCCCTAAGAAAGGGTAACTGAAAGTAATAAAAACAAGTATTAACCAATAAGAGTAATAAACAATACCACTATATAAATAAGCCATTTGAGGTAACACTCAACTACAACCGAAACAATTTCAATTAACATTAGAATATTACCGCTAGAAGGAGTAAAAATGGCTTATTCTTTGCAAAGAATGCTTCTAATTGTTCTCATTCTCTCAACTGCAATTTCCATTTCAATTGGTCATAGAGATATTTCAGAATATGAAAGTGACTGGGAAGATTATTCAGATCCTGAAAATGGCGATGGAGATGATTCAGACTCAAGAAATGACGGAGGAAATGATTCGGAAATCACGCATTACCTGAGAGATCTCTGCTGAGATACCAAAAAGTTAAAGTAGTGCTGGAAAATCATTAAACTCGAGATAAACAGGTTCACTGACACGGATAGTCGGAAGTGTCGTAATTGACCTGGCCATAGAAAAATCTAATGAAATCAATTATAAACTTAACCAACTTTGCAATGATTCCAAAGACGATTCATTGAAAGACAAGTATAGAGAGTGCTCGAAAAATTACAACGACGCTAACCACAAACTGCAAATCGCGAAGGGGAACTTAGATTCCGATGATTATCGGAGAATTAAACAATGTGTGGAGGATGTTGCGAAGGAATTAAAGAGCTGCAAACATCAATTTGGAAAAAAATCACTCGACCCAACCCATGTTAGAGACAGGAACAAGGAATTTGGGCGGTTTGTGGAGATTGTTAAAGCTGCGACAAAGCGTTTTGTGAGGCAATGCGATGACAGAAATGCCCAAAAAACTCAATCTAATTAATACTTTGAAATTAAAATTTAAGTGGAACTGTTTATTTCAAAACAATATGTTTTTTAGGAAATTAATATTATATTGAAACATTTTTATTTTCCTGTTAACTGTTTTTTATTTACTAAACCATAACATATTAATAGAACATAATATTTCATTAATTCAAAGGGAGAAATCTTTATTTTTTTCATCGTTTAAAAATTTTAACAGATTAGAAATATTATTAAGTCATAAAATTCATTGGGCAATACTAATGTTTAACATAATTTTTCAAATCTATAAATAACACATACAAAAAATCTAAACACATAGTCGTCACTATATTAAATTAAAATTGACAAATTACGCGGATGCAAATACTATCTAAAAATACATATGCATATATGATCCTACAAACATGAGTTTTTATCCTACTTCAATCAGTTGAGTAACATCAAGATATGGAAGATGGTCCTCCACGAATAATTTACCTCTTAAAGTCAACGAAGTCCAAAAAAAACATAAGTGTATTATTGAAAAGTACGAAGTTTATCAAAATCTAAAAGGCAAAATCAGGCTGGAATAAAATTATACATCGATTTCGTTCTAAGCCTCTTGGGCTCATTAAGTTATCCCAAAGCCCCTTTAGCAAGTGGATTCGTTATCTACCTATTATCTCACATGAATCGCGCCCAACTTTTTATATTTGGTTGACCAAATAAAAATGTAATTGTATATGCTAGTTTATAAGTAAATTCCCATGCCAACACTACTATTTATCATGTGTCTTGATAATTCTTTTTCTGATTAATTGAAATTTGCGTCCATACATACTATTATTTACAAACCCGTGTGGCCTTGGTGTTATATCTCTCCGTGTCAGAGTTGCAGTAGGCTTGTGACACCCAGGGTAAAATTTAGTCACATCGTCATGTCATGGACCAATTATCGAATAATTGGTTCATATAGTCTACCTCAATTATTTAAAATTGAATGCTTTTGTGAAAAAGAACAAATTATTATTTGTAGTGTAATTTTTATCATCGTTTAAATACAATAGATATGGTAAGAACGAATTGTGACTTGAAAGCTCATGATACCAAGAAACTCAGAGTTATATTTGAGTGTTGAAATCTTGATCCATACAAAATGAGTTATATAAAAGTTTTGTAAGTCATAAGTGGTAACACAAATAGACATTACTAATACATTATATGTTCGCGTGTAAGTTTCCAACTATTTGGGCTCATTGATTAAGAAAGTGATTAAATAATAGATATAGTACAAGTGATCATGTGATTTAGAGATAGAAAAAAAGTAAGATATAAGTGAAGTGTAAGAATAAGAATAAGAGAAATTTAAAAAAAATTGCAAAAAAGGGTATGAGAAACTTAATTATAGGCGGATGGTAGAAGTATTATTTTTAACCATTTCACATTTATCGATAATATTATATTGGCGTAATCTAATTAAAAAACAATAACTTAATAAAAGCATAAGAAATATTTAGAATGTTGGGTTTAAAATCTTATTACTACATATATAATAGATAGAATAATAAATTATGAAAAAAAATAGTCGATAATAGATAAGAATTTCATCCAAATTAAATTTCATGTGAATAAATCATGTAAAACAGAGAACACTCGAGTAAGTTGTTCATGGTCAAATAGTAAAAAAAATTAACATTGGTCTAACAAATTCTAGAATTTAGCTCTATTTACACGACTTAAATATAAATTTTACATCAAGATATGAATTTTATTGTGTTACTATTATTTTATATATTTAATCGAATCACATTTAAAATTTTGCATTTTTTAAAAATTTAATATATAGTTCTTAGGAAATGAGTGTTTTTTGTACATTTGTACTATAAATCTTGAGGGTAGATACTTATCACATATAAGCATCACCATGAATTGCTAAAGCAATATTGTCAACAAATTTCCAATTTATATGCATTTCAAATTTTTGGTATCACATATTATGTCAATTGCATTAGATGAAAATTTAAATAGTACCATTTTTGTCAAATGACTGTGAAAATGAGTATGAACCAAAACAAAAATTGAAACACCCACTAATTTATTGTTCTTATAACCTACAAATCTACTACCAGCCTTGTTTCATCTTCGATCATGTCAACAAATCATTTTTCTCTTTATTCGCCTTTTATAATCTCGTATTCGATCATCTGGCCCACTCGTTTAGAACACCCGCCCTTAAAATGAGTACAACCCTCACAAAAAAAACCAATATTACCCTCTTCTTAATTAAAATCATTGTACAGTACTCTCCTTAAAACCTCTTGTACACCCACTATCTCTATATATATCTCCAACCTCCCTCCGATCGCCACGCTGAAGAAGGTTGTTGATGCCGACGTTGGCGCCGGCCTACCGTTGCGCCACGGAAGGAAAAGAAGGTTGACCGACGCCGACGTCCATTCCCTAGCCATGTCGCCCATTCCACTACAAAAAATAGTCGAAATCGGAAGGGAAAATTTCGAGGGCCGGGCATGCATGTAATCCCTCGCAAAATAGCAAGGGATTTTACGAGGGGAGCAAATGGCGAGGGAAAAAACGAGGGTTTTGAAAACCCTCGCAAAATATATGGATTTGACGAGGGATATTACGAGGGTAATAATTAATAATGTTGGCCAGGCCGCGCAGATGTATTGGTGAGGGTTGGGCTTTTATATATATATATACTAGTGCACAACCCGCATACTATGCGGGGAATAATTAAAATAAAAAACATAGAAAGGAAGAAAATTGAAAAAATAATATTAACTCGTACAATACAAATAAAACAAAAAATTACACTATTTAAAAAAATATACAAAAAAATAAAATAAAATAACATTATTGTTGTTTAAAAAAGTTGCAAACCCATTTTCATCAATTTGAGCAGCAGTCTTAATTAATTAGAAATTCTGATAAGTTTAATTTTGAGCAAATACGTATTCTTAATAAAACTTCATATGATTGGAGCAATTTGTCAATGGTCCAAAAATCGAGCAAAACCATTAAATAAATTAAGGCACTGCTCTATAAACACGTATTCTTAATAAAGATCCAAATATATGTATTAAAGATATATCAAAATTAGTTATATATTAATTATAAAAAAATTATTATATTGAATCTACATAAATCCAAAAATTACAAAAAGATTATGATGTACTATTCTACATAAACTCAAAAAAGTAAAAATAAAAATAAAAATAAAATATTATGATACTAAATCTATTTAGTTGCCGATCCACAAACATATTCTGTCAAACAAATAAAGTGCAGTGAAGAGATAGTTCTTAGTATTAAAAAAAATGTAAATATGCAATTAAAATTGCCTTTATCAACACGTTCATGTCTTCAATTAGGGATTGATGATTTGATTTAACAAAATACTCCCTCAAATATTTTCGCACTGGTTTTGGAGCATTGGGTCGGTGTAGATTGGCAGATGAAAATTTATTCTTTCCTGTACAAAAATAAACAATAAAAATTCATAATTCTACACTAAGTATATGGATCTGAATGAATCTCAAATCATCCTATCCCTAAATATCTCAGCTACAATATTCTAGAATTATAGTAAGAAGAATGAAACTATGACGGTTGTCGAGACGGAGGCTTAATAATAAACAATAGAGTATTTAATTATATATCAAAATGAGTTATAAGAACGAATGAAACTTTACCTATAAAATAGTTGTGATGACGGCTCTCGACTTCCGACGAATTCGAGTTTCATGCTTGATAGGAATTCTGATCGAGTTTCGTGATGTTTAATAAACAATAGAGTATTTAATTATATATAAAAGAAATGAGTTACATATTTTGAATAAAGAACTCTCTAAATCATTGTAGCAATTCATCAAACAAATAAATGAATTAAAGATTATCCATAAACTTTGTACTACGTACGTATAATTTGAACCGTAATAAAATAAATTAAATTTATAAACAAATGATATAATGAGATGAAATTATAGAAAGACAAAATGACAGTAAAAAAAACAATGTAAAGAAGAATGGAATGATGTTGTGCAGGCGATTAGAAATGCAATTCTAATAACTACTTGAGAAGAAGAAGGGAGAGATAACTACTTGAGAAGAAAAGAGAAGAATTAGAAAAATGAAGAAATGAGAAGTGTAATCTCCGATAAGAAAAAGGAAGAAGAAAATAAGAAGAATTTGAAAAAAAAATAACTGTAAAAAATAACAGTTTCATCACAATTCAGTATTTCAAAATAAAAAAAATAAGGAAAAAAAAACCTGTAAAAAATAACCGTCTCACCACAATTCAGTATTTCAAAATAAAAAACTAAGAAGAAGCCAAAATAGAGACTGCCAAATATATGTATTAAAGATATATATATATATGTAATTTAATTGTTAGATTAGTTTTATATATTTAATGTGTTATAAATATTTATTATTGAAATTATAAATTAATTATATGATGTAATTATAAATAATTGTACTCCGATAATTATGTATTCTAATAAATATTGTTAAAATTAAAATTTTATTGTTAGAATTGATATAATTATATTATATATAATTGTGTCATATGTTGGTATTTGTGTGTTGTAGAATTTGCTTTCCTTCATATAATTTTTATCAAGTTGAAAATGGATGCACTAGAATTTTTGTGGTATATCTATTTTTAAGTTTTGATTATTAAATATAAAATTGGTTTTTATTTTTAATGTTGTAGTTTTAATTCTAATTATCTTGAATGTGTAGGTAGGTATTGATAATTACAAAATATACAATCAAATTTAAAGAAGAAAAAACTGAAAATATAACATACAGAGTATATATTAATAAACTATAACGAATACAATACAGCTCTTAGCCTAAACAGCAAACAAGGGACGGGTCGATTCTTGTTTGCGCGCACAGGTGAGGATTTATAAAGGCAAAGGGGCCTATTTGGGCGTATTGGCGAGGGATGCAATAATTCTCTTGCCAAAAAAAATTCTAGATATTTCTTTTATTTTCAATTTTTTTTGTCGAATTTTGAATATTATATTCGAATATTTTTACCGAAATTCGACCATTTTTTAAATTTTGTATTTTCTTCAAATTTATTACTCCTGTACGTACTTTTTTCGATTTTTATTTTCGAAACTTGTTATTTATTTCGACTTTGGTTGATTGAAGAAAATATTGAACGATAGATAATTGAGATTTCTCGTTTTGAGATTGAGAATTGTGTTTATCACAATTTTTGTGCAACGTCCTATTTTGGTATTTTACTTTGTTGTTTGTTTGCTTGATTTTTTTTTTTTTATTATTATTATTTATTTATTTTTTGCAATTTGCTATTTTTGCTATTTAAAGTTGGAGTTTGCTTGGAATTTTTTTTAGGTGGTTGTTTATAGCATAAGATGAATATAATTGTGGGTGAAATTTATGGGTGGGTGTACTTATCATGCAAATTCTTTTAATTTTAGTCCAGAGGTAGAATGACAATTCACACCTCATTAATTTGTAGAAAAAAAAAATGGTGGGTGTCCTCAATAACTCGATGAGTGCGTATAGCTGTGGCCTTATTGTAGAAAAAGCATCCCAGTATTTTATTTGGACCCAACCAAAAATAGCCCAAAAAACTATTATGGTCAGGCCCAGTTGAGAGTACTTCCTAAAACCCACAGAAAAAAGCAGAAATGATTCTTTGCACAGTTAAACCCAATCTCCACCAAACCTGCGGCGCCGGCGGCAGCCAAAACCTAAGCGGTGCGCCGTCGTTCGTTATCTGGCCTGTGTTCTTCGAAACTGTACAAATCCCAAATCCATTCATATGAACAAGAGAAACTAAGTCGACGAATAGTCCCTTCTGAGATTGAAAGCTGAAAAATCGCAGAATGAAGAATGGCGCCAGAGCTATATATAGACAGCTAAAATACCAGTTGCCTTTCGGTCGCAGGATTTGGACAGGTTTTAGTTTTTTTTCTCGTAATTTGTGTAGTAATACTGATGATGTTGAAAATGGATTTGGGCGGATTGAGGATTTTCTTAACGAATCATGGAAAAGTTCGAAGAATGAGTCGAATGTGGAGGAAAAGAGTTGGGAAGGGAACTTCCGTGCGAGAAAGGGATTTGTTGATGATGTGAAAAGTGATGCTACGAAGATTCTCGAAGTTCTGTATCAAGATGGTCCGGGATTTGATGCAAAGCCAGTCCTTAGTGATTTGGGCGTTAGGGTTTCAGGTCTTCTTGTGAGAGAAGTTCTATTTGGTATCTTGAAGATAATAAGTTATTCCAATAAGAATAGGTGTGCGAAGCTAGGTTTCAAGTTTTTTGTGTGGTCTAGTGAGCAAGAGAATTACAGGCATACGACAAATGCGTATCATATGATGATGGAGATCTTTGCAGAGTGTGAGGAATTTAAGGCAATGTGGAGATTATTCGATGACATGATTGAGAAAGGCTACTTAACTACTGCAAGGACTTTCAATATTCTGATATGCACTTGTGGTGAGGCTGGGATAGCTAGGAAAGTTGTAGAGAGGTTTATCAAATCAAAGACTTTCAATTATAGGCCGTTTAGACATTCATTTAACGCAATTCTGCATTCTCTTTTGACACTAAATCAGTACAGATTGATTGAATGGGTTTATCAGCAGATGCTGGTTAATGGTCATTCTCCTGATGTGTTGACTTATAACATTATCATGTGTGCTGAGTTTAGGCTTGGAAAGTTGGAGCACTTTCATTGCTTACTTGATGAAATGTCGAGAAATGGATTTTCGCCTGATTTCCACACGTATAATCTCCTTCTCCACGTTCTTGGTAAGGGTGATAAGCCATTAGCAGCATTGAAGCTTTTGAATCACATGAAGGAAGATGGTATTGATCCAACTGTTCTACATTTTACCACTCTAATTGATGGGCTCAGTCGCGCTGGTAACTTGGAAGCTTGCCAGTATTTCTTCGATGAAATGGTGAAACATGGGTGTGTCCCTGATGTCGTCTCGTATACTGTAATGATAACTGGCTATGTTGTAGCAGGTCAAGTTGATAAAGCTCGTGAGATGTTCTCTGAGATGATTAATAGGGGACAGTTGCCTAATGTGTTTACTTACAATTCCATGATTCGGGGGCTTTGTATGGTTAGGAAATTTGATGAGGCTATGTTGATGTTGAAAGAAATGGAATCAAGAGGTTGCAATCCCAATTTTCTTGTGTACACTACCTTAGTCGGTTACCTTCGCAATGCTGGCAAGTTGTCTCTAGCTCATGAAGTCATAAAACATATGGTGGAAAAGGGAAAGTATTTTCATCTGCTTTCGAAAATTAAGAGATACCGGAGATGCTAAAGAGGTGAAATTCTTCAGGAGCCATGTGAGTGCCCCATTTTTCACATTTATTAGCTGCAGTTGTGATGATTATTTATTAAAGATGTTACCATTGCTTTATTTATTAGCAGATATTTTTATAGTTTGATTATAGACAAACATATGCTTGTACATATACACATGTCTAGATCGACTCAATGCTGAAGTTGGTAGACTAGATGTTTGTGCATCAGTTTGTAATCTTTTAGCTATATGCTTATGTAATCCTTTTGTTATATTCAGGCTGCCGGGAGTTTCCGTGTTCCAGTCACTATACGCAAGGATATTGATATTTTCAGTTTGAATGGACCGTGGTTGCTCGTCTAACAAATATGCTGACAGAAAGTTTGAACAGAGTAGCCAGGCTGTGGAAAAATTCCATGAAATGGTTAGTTTGGCCTATTTTTGACCCTTGATCAGTTGTTTGGTTTCATCTATATGTGAAAATATAATTAAAAAGAGGAATGTGTATTAGTATGTGGTGGTTCCTTAGTTGATTAACCTATTTTATTTAAGAATTTTGGTGAATTAGTCCTTTTATTTCTGACCTGCTGAATCTGCATCTGTGTCTAACCATTCGAGAACCCCAATTTTGGTTGCATATCCTCCTCCCTGATCATGTGAAATTTGGGTATTGCCTAGTGTCTAACCATTCGAGAACCCCAATTATGACTGCATTTGCATTAGTTGAACCAAGTCGTTTAACCTTTGAAATTAGGCACATGTAATTGTTAAAAACATCATAAAAAATTCTGATTATTACTAAAAAATCATGATCATTTTTGTTTTGTAAAGATAAGAGATTACAGGATTAAACCAGGTAATAATATGTTGGATATCCCAGTTAAGATGTGTTTTTTGTGTATTTTTATTTCCCCTTTTTCCAGGGTGTTAAGCAAGTTCTTGAATCGAAAGCGAGAGAATATAATTTGATGGTATGGTGCTGCCTGGTGTATTCACATTTCTGTGAATTGTGAGTCAAATATAGTCCAGGAATTTTAGATATTGAATTGGTATATTTTAAGGTAAGAATATCTCTCTCTATCACTATTCAATTCACTGATTATCATTTTTAGTGAGATAATTTTGTTGATTTATTTAGTAGCTTGGTTTCATTCTGTAGAAAGTGATGAATACAGAAAGTAATTCCCTAGATCATCTCATGACTGCAGCAAAGAAATTGAACAAGACAAGACGAAGCAAACTGTGTTTGAAGAAGAAAAGGAGAGAATGGCCAATTGCACCAACTCATGTACAGTATTGTTAGCTTGTGATTTATAGGTTTAGTGCGTGTGTACAAGAAGAATGTCAATTTTTTCTTCTGATTCTTTAATTGTATTGTGTAAGTTGTTAAAAAATTAAATTGTGAGAGAAAATATTCCACTAAAAGACACGCTTGCTGCCACTGTTTTTGTCAAGAATTCACGAAATATAAACGTTGAAGCTCTCAAGAACCTTAAATTAGATTAACAAGATAAAGATCAACTCAATCAACTAAGAAAACAATAAGAATAATACACTGGAGATTGAAGCTCTCAAGAACCTTAAATTAGATTAACAAGATAAAGATCAACTCAATCAACTAAGAAAACAATAAGAATAATACACTGGAGATTTATAGTGATTCGAACAATATGATTTTCATTCACTCTACCATGATCCAAAACTCTTTAACCAACAGAATGTGTTATAAGCTTTACCAGTAATTCTCCCCAAATTTACTAGTTTAGACTATATTTAATTATTTATCAACAATCCTCTGCATTTCAACTTAATTAATACTCCAGTAATTCATTTTTAATCTAATCTATTCTCTGCCCACACAACCTAAGGTCCAATTCAATCTCATTTTTTTTTATATACTTTATCAACAACCTAATTCAATCTAAAATAAAGAGATTATTAATCCCAACATACAAAATCTGTCCCCTAAGTGTCTGAAGATACACACGCATTTTTTTTTAAAAATCTTCCACTTGGTAATACAAAATTCCAGGTAAATGATCGTTTCTACCCCTTATTTAATACTAGGTTATTGATTTTCGTTTCATCCGCATTATCTTCTCTCTCTTTCTTTCTCTGTCTCATTTTCAAATACTCCATATTTGTTTCTCTCCTTTCTCTCACATTTCCCGATGGGAAAAACACACACACACAGAAGATCTGAAATTGGAAAAACACACACACACACAAGATCCGCAAATATGAGGAAGAGGAGGGTGTGGCTTCGGTGTTTTTAGACGGCGGAGGTGGCGCGGGCGCTGCTCACCGGAGTTTCTCTCCTTCATCGAACGTTTTCGCAACTCGTCGAAAAAAATGGCGGCCGTTTTGAGTGGTGCCTTCCGCCGTCGTTGCAGATCCTGAATCTCCGTCAAGGAGCTCGGCTTCTCCGATCTGCCCCGCTCGCGTGATGGCGGCGTAGATCTAGGGTTTTTTGGGGGTGTTGACACACTGAGTTGACTTAGTGAGTTTCTATTGTCTTTTCCAAGTTTTTATTTTCTTCGAAGCAGATCTTGAAGGAGCTCAAGGATTTGCAGAAAGATCCTCCCACTTCTTGCAGCGCAGGTACTCCTCTCAATTTTTTTTTAATTTTTCTTTATTAAATTTAGCTTTATTGGTGTACATGTTTCAGTAACAAAACTCCACATGAAAAAACAAAACCACTTTTTGGGATTTCAATATTTTCACATGTTCTTGTTTTTCTCATATCTTTCTGTTAGAAAGAAGGGATTTCGTTGATCCTTACATACTTGTCCAAATCAATTTTCTTCCAAAGACGAACCGTATGATTTTCGTGGAATAATGTTGTTGCTCTCAAATCTTATGGGCTATAACTGATACAAATGAGGGAACCACCTTGATAGTAAGAAATGTTCTACTCTCACAACCAATAGATAAATCGAGTAGCAGGGAATGTGCATTACTGCTACCAACAAAAACCTGCAAATTATAGGGAACAAATGTCATATAAATGTTTTTTTGTCAGTTTCCTTATGCTGATATATTTTTGCTGTGGTATATGTAGATTTGAAGAAACTGAAGTGTGAGGGTGCGACTATTGTGTATAAGCTCACATATACATATATGTTCGGTGAATTGGTCGTGCCTTTTGAAATAGATGTTGGTTTGCTGAGATTTTGGTGGTTATGGTGGAAATAGATGGTGAATTGGTCATGCCTTTTGAAATAGATGTTGAATTGGTCGTGCCTTGTGTTTAATCGGACTGTCACGTTGCGAGACAGTTATGGTAAGGGAGGGAAGTGAATAGGCGAGGAGTATAAGCAAGTAGCTCATGGAATACTCTCTTAAATTTCTACACACATACAAAATGTCTTCTGATTTAGTAAATTAATTTTGCAGTATTCTAAATTTTGACATCTTTTCAGATTTTATGTTTTAATGTTTTGAATTTATTCGATGAATTGTGGCATTCAGATTAAATGGAAAACTATGAAATTTCCCTCAGCAGATCTAAGTTTCTTAGTTTGAGATCCATTGTTTTACTTGTGATTTTGTTTCAAGAATAATAAGTGTTGGGATATGAATCCTAGAACAAGTCCTACATGATAATAAAAGATAAAGATGAAGTTTTGATAAGCCAAAAGTACTTTGAATTTTTCTAAGTGTTGACTGATCTAGTCTAGTTAAGAGGAGTCATCTTGAACAGACTAGTAGAGTTCACATTTGAAAGACAAGTATTGTTCAAAGTTTAAAAGATAAGTACGATTTATAAGTACTTCATATTTGGTATATTATTATATAGGTTGTTATTGAGCTATAATAATCATTGTATAGAGCTCATGATTTTCATATGTAATAGATAGATTCATTGTATAGATTTATAAGTTGACTAAGCTTTATAACAAAAGAGCTTAAAGTAATGTAATAGTCTTGTTAGATTTAAAATAGTCTACTGTTGAAGATCGCACAAGAAGACCAGACTAGACAAGAAAAATGAAGTCTACTACTCAAGACAGGTGGTTTACAAGACTCGACAAGACAAGATAACTTGAAGTAAAGATGAAGCGCGTATAAAGATAAGGTTATAAGAGTTAGTTAGAAATAACTAATTAACTGAAACGCATGGATGGATAAGAAGATGCAGTTACAAGTCATTTTTCAAGAAGAGTTGGTTACAACTAACTAAGTTTTTGATTTCAGAAGTTTATAAATACTTCATGGTGTTTATCGATTCAAGACTACTGATACTACTGCACTACTGAATACTGATAAGCTACATACTGAAGAAATACTGATGCAAGTTACTCTCAGAGTTGAAGTTCAGAAAGCAAGTCCGCTAGACAAGTTAAGAAACCAGAAGACTGCTACTGAATAAGTTTTTAGTTTCTGTTTGTTATTTTCAAGTTGCTAGATACTTGTTAAATTTCTAGTAAGATCGTAGACATATCTGGTGGTATAGTCTTAGAAGATCTAAGTCTTTTTCTTGGGACTCAAAAGAACAAGAACTCACACTTTGTACTCGATTGGAAGAGTTAGTGGAAACATCACAACTGGGTTGTGAGAGTGGACGTAGACAAGTTGTCGAACCACTATAAATTGTCTGTGTTGATTACTTTACTGTTTTGTTTAATTGCTTAATTGTTTACACACATAACTGAACAAGACAAGTTGAGTATAGAACAGAGTTCTCGAATTTAGAAGATTGAGTATAAACTTTAATTGGGCTCATTATTAATTTCTGTATTCCGCATATTGTAATTCTGATATATCGAAAGATTTTAGAAAAGTCTATTCACCCCCCTCTAGACATTTTCTTTAGCTTCCCTCGATATTAACTAATCTTCGGGACCTACAAGTGGTATTAGAGCAGTAGTTTACGAACTGCTGTTTCTTGATAACCGACTTAAGACTTAGGGTGAAGTCTTGGTTCGTGTTTGTATTTGCTTACGTGTTCTTGATCAACATTCTTGTTATATCTATTTCTTGCTCCCTGTTCTTGACTTATCTGCTTCTTGATCATAAAACTGATTAGCTCTAATCTACTTACTCAATATGTCTCTTGAAATAAGTGCTAATAAGTTGCCCAAGTTCCAGGTTCAGGACTACGACTACTGGAAGCTGCGAATGGAAGCGCTTTTCAGCTCCACGCACGATCTAATGATCTCTGTTGTCACCGAGGGTCCGATCGTGACAATGGTCCCAAATACTGCTAATCTTGACAAAGACAAACCAATTGGCACGCTCGTCAAGAAACCAAGGTCTGATCTAACCTCAGAAGAAATGCGTCAAAATAATTTGGATAGTTTGGCAAAGAATTACATCTTACACACTCTTCCTAACGAGTATCTAGGAAAAGTGTTAAAATGTAAAACTGCCAAAGAGATGTGGGATAGATTAGCTATCATTTGTGAAGGGACATCCCTGATCAAAGAGAGCAAATTATCCACTGCTGTCCAAAGATTTGAATCATTTCGGATGAAAGCTGGCGAAACTATCGACCAACTGGATACTCGTTTTACTAAGATTATGAATGATCTTGAAGTTCTTGGTAAAACCTATACTCCTCGTGAAATCAATCTTAAGAGCCTAGATCCTCGATGGAAAATGGTAAAGATGCTTGTTAAGAATACCCAAGACATAGACAAGTGGAGTGCAGAGACCATGTTTCAAACTCTTAAAGCCCATGAGTTTGATTTAGACGAAGATGAACCCGTAGTCAGTAGTGACAGAGAACCTACTGTGTCTAAGAACGTTGCCTTTAATTCTAGTTCGTCTAAGTCCACTAAGGTAGACAGGTCTAAGTCTAAAACTAAGTCTGCCTCTGTAAAAGACGAGTTAGATACTGATCTTAGTCTGAAGGATCAGGTGAGCCTCATGGTTAGAAAGTTTGATAGGCTGAATAAACGTTTCGGAAGATACAAGAAGTTCTATAGGGATCATAGAGCGTCTACTTCTAAGAACTCGTCTAAGACTAGACGAGACCGAAACTCGCCCGAAAGGAGAGACGAAGTCTCGAAAGGTAATAGGCGAGATAGAGAGTCTGGCGATAGGAAGATTCAGCGTTCTGATAGACGTGATAAGCGTAGGGATAAATCTCCTATTAAAAAGGCTACTAATGATCTCTTGTGCTACAACTGTGAAAAGCCAGGTCACTACATTTACGAATGTCCAGACCTGAGCACTGACGATCGAGAAGAACGTAAAGCTCGAAGGGAAAGAAGATACAACCGTGGCAAGAAGACAATGATGGCCAATGATGACTCTGATTCGGATTCGGACGAGTTGCCATCGTCCTTATCTAGCTACCCATCTGATCAAGACCACGACGAAGCATTCATAGTAGATGATGGCCTATGCTGCATGGCTAAAATCGACCAAGAGGTATCATCTGCTACTTCTTTTCAATCTTGTGATGATTCTGATACTCATGAAAGTGACACTGCTAGTAGTGAAGTAGGAAGTAGTCTGCAGCACTCTACTAGTGCTGTTGAAGACGACCTTCTACTTGCTAACCAAGCATTCATCGAAGTCAGTGATGAGAACATTGCATTAAAACAAGAAATCATTGATCTTAAGGAAGCTCAGTCAAAAGTAGATCCCAATGTAACAGTCCTAAATGAATGCTTGACTGAAGAGTTGAGACAACTCAAAGAAAAGTGTGCATTGACAGACAGGTTATATCAAGACCTACTTAAGACACATGCAACTGAGAGAAATGAATTCAATGTTTTAAAGAGCAAGTGCAATAGACTTGAAGAACGTAATAAGTTCTTAGAGACCGAGGTTGTCACATTAGATCTCAAGCTTACTGACCTGGTTAACTCCTCAAAGATTAACCTTGAATTATCAGATAGGTATAGAGATCCAGGTGACAAGACTGGTATAGGTGCTGAGTCATCTAGCTCGTCTACTCGAGTCATTAAGAACCCTACTACTACTAACGCAAGACTTTTGCCAAATGATAAAGGAAAAGGACCAATGATATACGATATTGGTACTCCATCTAAAGGTACTGTACCTAAACAAGCTCGAGTTAACATTCCGATTACCAAGGGAGGTAAAAAGAATGGTAACAACAAGCTTGTTCCACCTAGAACTAATCTTCAAAGGACCACTAATCGTGGACGACCTAATCAGGTCAGATACGAGGACTGGTATCCTGAGGAGACGAGTACTAGACAGGTACAGACTAGACGACAAGAGCCTAGACATCCTTTCATAAGGCAGTCTCAGCTCTACTCGTCTAGACCTAGACAGGTAGCTCCAAAATATCGTACACGAGCTGTCCTATATCCTCCACCTTTGTTATATGATATTATTAGTGAGGAAAGACCCAAACGCGTCTATAAACCGTATGGACCTAATGCATACAAGCCCTACTCTGACTATCATAGACCAGTGCCTACTCAAGTAGAGATCAAGTCGAAAGGCTATCTCAAACGAGTAGACCCGAACTCGAATGATAGGACAGACAAGGACAACAAGGTCCTATTTTGTAACAAGTATGGGCGAAAGCTTAAGAGATCGAACTTGTTCAAGACTCCAATGTATATTTCGATTCCTCTGAACTCAACTAACCCCCAAGGACCCCAATAAACAAATGGGTACTTAAATTATTGAATATCTTCATTGTAGGGTCGACTTGACTTGTATAAGAAGGGTGGCTCAGTAGGAGAAACCTGGTACATAGACAGTGGTTGTTCGCACCACATGACTGGTACCAAGGCTCTCTTATCAAGTTACCATGAGCAAGAAGGACCAAAAGTGATATTTGGTGATAGCTCCACTGCTGTCACTAAAGGATTTGGTTACATCCGGAAGGAGACGTAGAGATACAAGATGTCTCATATGTTGAAGGTTTGAAATATAATTTACTCTCTGTTTCACAGTTTTGTGATCGTGGATAAAAGGTGCAGTTCAAAAGCCGCAAATGTCAGATCATTGACAAAAGGACACACACAGTCCTACTAGTCGGCGTAAGACAAGGAAGTGTGTACATAGTGAACTGGAACAGTTGTCCGAGGGACACCTGTCTACTTACTAAGAATCCTAAAGAACTTGGATGGCTCTATCATAGACGACTCTGTCATCTAAACTTTAAGGTTCTTAATAAGATAGCTAGAGATTACCTTGTAGAAGGTATTCCCAATGAAGTTTACTACAAGTCACATGTATGCACGGCTTGTCAACAGGGTAAACAGGTGAAAGGTTCTTTTAAGTCAATTCCTACTCTCTCAACTAGTAGAGTCCTAGAACTCCTACATATGGATCTTCATGGTCCAATAACTCCTCCAACCTTGAATGGTAGAAGGTACACTCTTGTTGTTGTAGACGACTATTCTAAGTTTACTTAGGTAGTCTTCCTACACAAGAAGAGTGATACACAAACACTTCTGCCTGAACTGTTGAAGAAGTTACAAGTTGAGAAGAACCAGTCCATTGTCAAGATTCGTAGTGACAAGGGAACTGAGTTCATTAATTGCTATATCAAAGATTTCTGTGCTAAACGTGGTATCCAACATCTTACTAGTGCAGCCAGGACACCACAACAAAACGGTTTAGTAGAAAGAAGGAATCGAACTCTCAAAGAAGCCTGTAGAACCATGATAGCCGAGTACAATACGCCTCAAAAGTTTTGGGCAGAAGCTATCAATACTGCATGCCACTCACAGAACAGAAGCGCGATCAACAAAGCTCTAGGCAAGACACCTTATGAGGTTTGGAAAGGTAGAAAACCCCGCATTTCATATTTCCATATATTTGGTTGTAAGTGTTTCATCCATAACAATGGAAAGAGCAAGTTGAATGCTTTCGATGCCAAAGCAGACGAGGGGATATTCTTAGGATACTCCTCGACTAGCAAGGCATTTAGGGTATTCAACTACTCAACTCTTTTTGTGGAAGAAACACCACATGTGGTTTTCGATGAATCTCGACAGGACTCGTCTGCCAACAAGATCAGTGAGAAAGTTACTGAGCTAACGATCGAATCTGACAAAGATTCAGAGGTATATGAATCCGTTCAAGCCTACAATCCATTCATGAAAGCTCTCGAGTCTGATGACAAAGAGAAGGTAAATGCTCAAGGTAAGTCTTCTAGACCAGCTGACATGCCTGCTCTAGTTGACTCTACTACTCCTAGTAAATTTGTTGATGATACAAATGATGTCGACATGCATGATGCTGTACATGATATAGATGATGATAGTGCTACTGTTAAGAATAGAAAAACATGGAAATCTGCGCATGATACTGAAAATATTATTGGTGACTCTACTGTTGGTGTGAAGACTAGACGACAACTCTTTGAGTCGCAAGAACAGCCTAGTCCAACTATGTTTTGCTGGTGTTGTTTCCTCTCTGCTATCGAGCCTACCACTGTTAAAGAGGCATTGGCTGATAGTAATTGGATCATCGCTATGCAAGACGAGTTGAACCAGTTTGTTCGAAACGACATCTGGGAACTTGTCGATAGGCCTAAACATCATAATGTAGTTGGCACTCGATGGATTTTCAAAAATAAGAAAGATGAGAATGATTTAGTCGTTAGGAATAAGGCTAGACTAGTAGCCCAAGGCTATTCACAAGCTGAAGGCATAGACTATGATGAAACATATGCTCCTGTTGCTAGACTAGAAGCCATTCGATTGTTCCTTGCATATGCTGCTCACATGAAGTTTACTGTATATCAAATGGATGTTAAAAATGCATTTCTTAACGGTATTCTTGCGGAAGAAGTGTATGTTGAACAACCTCCAGGTTTCGAAGTCAAAGGCGACCAGGTATACAGATTGAAGAAGGCCTTATACGGACTAAAGCAAGCTCCAAGAGCATGGTATGATACTCTCTCTCTCTTTCTATTGGAAAATGGTTTTACTAAGGGCAAGGTAGATAGAACCTTGTTCAGAAGACAAGAAGGGAAAGACATTTTACTCGTCCAAATTTACGTAGATGACATCATTTTTGGGTCACCTAACAAAAAGATGAGTGAAAGTTTTTCGACACTCATGCAAAGTAAATTTGAGATGTCCATGATGGGTGAAATGAATTACTTTCTTGGTCTTCAAGTAAAACAGACCCCAGAAGGGATTTTCATAAATCAGGCGAAGTACACTAGAAATCTTCTAGATAAGTACGGGATTAAGACTTGTAAGTCTACTGGCGTACCGATGCAACTAACTTACAGAATGGATCCAGATGAACGCGGTAAATGTGCTGACCAATCTTATTATCGTGGATTAATTGGTTCTCTACTGTATCTAACTGCTAGTAGACCAGACATTGCATTCTTTGTTGGTGTTTGTGCTCGTTTCCAAGCCAATCCAAAGGAAAGTCACATGGAAACCACGAAACAGATTTTGAAATATTTGAAAGGGACCATCAATCGTGGTATATGGTATCCCTCAAATGATGATCTATCCTTAAGTGGCTACTCAGACTCTGACTTTGGAGGCTGTAGAATAGATAGGAAATCTACATCTGGTTCTTGTAAATTCTTAGACACAAAACTCATTTCATGGTTTTCAAAAAAGCAGACTAGTGTAGCTACCTCTACTACCGAAGCCGAGTACATGGCTGTTGGTAGCTGTTGTAGTCAACTACTCTGGCTCATGCAACAGCTTAGAGATTACAATATACATGAATCAAATGTTCCTATTTTCTGTGATAGTAATAGTGTCATTGCCATTACACAAAATCCTGTTTTTCACACACGTTGTAAGCATGTTGATGTAAAGCATCATTTCATACGTGATCATGTAGAAAAGAAGGATATTCGCATGGAAAAGATTCATACTGATTTTCAAAGAGCTGATATTTTCACAAAACCATTAGTTGAAGCTCGATTTCGTGAGTTATGCATTAGTTTAGGGCTAATTGATCTAGACCCCACTTGCCTATAGACATGTACTAACCAGTCAGGTACATCAAACAAATAAGGAGACAAGAACAGAGCACTCGACTACTCATGCAACAGACAGGTATACAAGGCTAGACTAGATGACCAAACAACCCAATGAGGAAGCTGGTAAAGCTGAGGGTAATACTAAGGGAATAAACATTTAAGGGGGAATCTATGATTTCTTAAATATCCTTATGTTGACTCTTATGTTTGTTAAAAGTCATCTTGTTCGAAACCTTGATCATTGCTTTAGATTGATATTCATCTTATTTATTTTACTCTACTTGTACCTACGATTACACGTTGTATATGATAAGATAGGTACATGAAAGTCGTTCGACGTTCAAGAATAGACTAGCACAGGCGAAGGGGGAACTCGTCTTGTGTTCATAAGTCTACTCGTCTGTTCTGGATGGACTCGAACAGACAAGATAAGTGTTCTTTTGATTTAAATATGTTAAGTATTTAATCAAAACGAATTAAGGGTATTATGGTAATTCGATAATGCTAAAGTTGGAAAACCCTAGAATTGGATTCATACACTCCCATTTTAATGAGGTGTATACACCCAGTTCGCACACCACTCTACTATACAAGGTCGGATGAGTACACTCCCCTGACCTAACTAATAGAAGAGGCGGATTCCAAATTTTACAATATCAAATCACATAATATTCTCGATTCCGTAACTGAATACCAAAGGCCCCAACCGTTGGATCTAATTCTTTAATCTTGGCCATTGGATCAAAAATTCAGTTTTGAACAAAACCCAACACCTTCACACGACTTGCCCCACAATTTCTTAACTCCCCTACTCTCAAGCATTTATTTTTCTTGCAATTCCAAACTATTTGTTCTTACCCAAACTATCACTATGTCGATTAGATCTATTTTCGATGTGAGAACTAACATGCAGGCTAGGTTCGATCTAGGCAGATACATCGCCGAAAACAAAGTGCATGTTGAACCTTCTGTGTTCTTCAAGGGTAAACACACAGATGGAAACGCAGAGATTCTATCCAAATGCAGCAGATGTGGTCTGAAACCTTATTTGGAGGCGTTTCCTCAAGTCGTCTTGGAGGAGGAAGTGCTGGAGTTTTATGCCAACGCCACCAGACGAGGTGACACAATCGAATCTTTTGTTGGTGGAAGTCGAGTGGAAATCACTCGAGAAGCCTTGTTCGAGCATCTGAAACTGCCCACCGGAACAATTGGTGTGGAGAATTATGCAATCGGGCAAGAGACAAGATATCTGAGTATATTTTGTGGAAGGAAGATGAGGCTGAAACCAGATGGCAAGCTCCCTGCCGTCAAGAAGATGGAACTCCTAGAGAAGTATCGCACCCTATTGGACATAGCCAGCAAAATTTTGCTATGCGCCACTGGTTCCCATGATTCTGTAACTTTGGGAAAAGCAAGGGTAATGGCTGCCATTTATGATGGTATTACCGAAGGAAATTGGTTCAAACTTATCGCTAATCGGATAATGTACTTTGAAAGAAGTGTTCGGGTGGACACCGACACTTGTAATTGGGTGGTATCGAATGTGGTTGGATATGGAAACAAGCTAAGCATTCTTTTTCCATTATTAATGCCAAACAAGACGGAATGGAGTAAGGGAAAGCCATTCCATCCTTTGAAATTTTATTTTAAAAAGGAGGCCTTGAGAAAGCAGGCTGCTGCTAGGCCAGCTGCACCTAGGCAAGCTCAGATTGACCCCATGGAAGCTTTGCCGTATGCTGCCTCGTCTGGTTCTTCGGAAGATGAGTCAGTTGAAGAGGAGTCTAAGGAAGTTGCACAAGACTCGTCTAGTGCAGATGACTCTGAAGAAACTCAGTCGGAAGAAGAGTCCGCACAAGTGAAAGAGTCAAGTGCTCAAGTTCCTGAACTATATACACTCGTGCGAGTTGGGTCGCCCACTCCACCAGAAGAGTCGAGTATTCAGGTTGGTACATCTTCTCAACCTATTTCAATTCCTCTCTCTCTCTCTCTTCTATTCAAACCAAGGCTAGATCACATCGATCTAGGCCCAGACCTATTTCCTCATCCTCGCAAGTGCTGGCAGCACACCCGCTGAGAGCCAGCCTACCCCCAAACACTCCCATAATGGACACAACTGATACTCCGACAGTTGTCACACCACACCTAGACACATCAAAGCCCCCAGAGACCACAAACCAAATTTTATCCTTACCTTCAACAGAAAATGTTGAATCCTCTATCCCATCTAGTTCAGAAATTACACCAGTTGCCACTGCAACAACTGAGACAGGGACCCCACCTGCTCAGACCCCTTCTGAACATAGATTCGAATCCTTTGTCTACTACCCCATGTGTTTAAGAGAAAAGAGAGTCCGTTCGAAGATGAGCAATAATTTGAAGAAGCAGCTCTCATCTATCGAAGTCGACTACTCGTCAGAGCAGTTCGAGAAGCTTCTAAGAATATGCACTTGGGTTGCATTGAAGAAGTCTGCAACGAACGATTTGTATGAAGTCATCCTAGGAAAGGGTGGAATTTCAAACTTTATGGATTGGGAGATGGAACAAAAGGAGAATAGTAGTGTTCGAGACCACTCAGAGTTATTTCCATCTCACGCCCTTACTGCTCTTGCGAAGAGATTATTGGGTATCTCTGATGATCTATTGTGTTCGGAATCACAATTTGATGTGGGTGTTCAAGTTTCAGAGACAGACTTTGTTGAAGACGAAGTGATGGTTGAAGCTACACCAGCTGAGGAGATTCAGTCTACTGATCCTGTAGTAGAGTTAGACAATGTCTCAGACCAGTTGAGAGGCATTGTGTTCAGATTCCAAGTGGAACATGCTGACAGTCCAAGGTCAGACTTTGCTTTTATCAATCGATATACTGATCTATTGCTTCCCACCGAAATTTGTGGATACATGGAGAAGCTGCACGCCTTGTTGAAAAAGGACTTGGCTGATGCTGAAAGGATGTCTAAGGAAGCTAAGTTAGCTATGGTGCCTTATTGTCCTTTGCCTAGTCTGAAGGCCATTGCTGGAAGTGTTGATCTTGAAGCTGAAGTAGTGGAAGACGAGGTCTTAGCTACTGCTCCAGAAGGTCAGTTGGTTGAAGTTATATCTCTTGCTGAAGATGAGATTATGGAAGAGGCTACTCATGTTGAAGTTGGACAATCCTCTCAAGCCATCCCAACTGCATCCGTAGATGAATTGAAGAACGATCTGAAAGCTGTCATCAAGTCATCTATTGATGAATTTCTCAAGTCCGAGCTCAAGAAGACTCTTGTTGAACAAAACAGTGTCCTTGTGACAAGTTCAAAAGAGATGATTATGAATGAGGTCAATCAGTTGGATAATGACTTCAGGCAAGAGATGTTCAATCAAATTGAAGGATTTCTCCAGAATCAAGTTGCATATTCAGAGAAGAGCTCAGTCGATTTTGCTCGTGTCTTAGCTACTGAATCCAGGAAAATGGAAAGAGTCTACAGAGCCAAAATTGAGGTTGCTGATGTTCAAAGGAAGGAAGCTTATGATCAGCTAGCTCAAGCAAGAGAGATTATAAATGCTATGACTGAAGAGAACAGGAAATTGCGATTGACTGCAACACATTTTAAGAATGAGTTGAACTTGTCTACTCAAAAGTTGGAGTTGGTAGCAACCAAGCTGGACAAGTTGAGTCAAGATGGTTCTCATCAAAGGCAGATAGAAAGAGCTACAAACTTGATGAAGCAAGCTATGTTTGAAGAGATGACTCGTTTCACTTCTCTTTTCTCTCTCAAGGCGACTGATGAAGCCAAAAAGGGGTAAGAGACAAGTAGAGTTGAAGCAAGAGTTGAAGCTACTGAAGGTGAGAAAGTTAAGTCTAGTGCTGAACCAGAAGCGAAAGAAGCTTCTGAAGCTATGCAAGATCTTAGAAGGCCTAAGAGAGGCAGAGGCAAGTTGGTTAAAACTGCAGATCTTGAGCGAGCTAAAGCTGAAGCAGATGAGTTGAAGAAGAAGGAGAAAGGAAAGGGTGTTGCTACTCCTGAAGCAGAGGTTCAGACAAGACAGGTATCAAAAAGAAAATCTATTGTTATTGAAGAGCCGAAAGAAGTTGAGACAACGACAGTTGTGAAGAAACAGAAAGTTGTTGATCTTAATGATGAAAGACATTATGCAAAGAAGAAGAAGATTGGAAATCACATTTAAAGTTTGCAGAAGCTGAAGGCAGATGAAGATCAGATGGAAGACCAGTTCATTGACTACTTCATTGATAGAGAACATCGAGCTGAATGGATGAAAGTGAAGAAGCAATGGAAACTTGATCATTGGATTATTCGTAAGTATGGTGACTCTGAAAGTCAAGATGAGTTGTATTCTATGTTCGACAAATTCATGGAAGGTCAGAACAAGATGCTATGGAACCTGATCTTAAGGATATCTGCTGGAGCGAATTTCAATATTCTTGTTCCTGTATTTCCAAAGTGGAAATGTCCTATGACAAGCTCAGGTAAGAGAGTTGATCTTAATCAGATCAAGATATTTGAAGAAGAGCTACTGGATAAAGAGAAGATTGAAGACGAAGACCATATTGCTATTATTCATAAGAGGCTCCTAGACCCATTCTGTGTTCCTAACCCAGAAGGAGGTACTCTTTCAGATTAGTATAATTGCTCTGGTACTTTATTTTTTTTGCTCTGATTTTTTTTTTTTTGGTATGTGTAATATCTACTGGTATTTTTGAATGAATGAAAATATATGTACTATTTGATGATTAAGACAAGATAACTACTTAACTAGTCTACTATTGAGAAAATATTCAAGTAGTTTTGGCTTCATCAAAAAGGGGGAAATTGTTGGGATATGAATCTTAGAACAAGTCCTACATGATAATAAAAGGTAAAGATGAAGTTTTGATAAGCCAAAAGTAGTTTGAATTTTTCTAAGTGTTGACTGATCTAGTCTAGTTAAGAGGAGTCATCTTGAACAGACTAGTAGAGTTCACATTTGAAAGACAAGTATTGTTCAAAGTTTAAAAGATAAGTACGATTTATAAGTACTTCATATTTGGTATATTATTATATAGGTTGTTATTGAGCTATAAAAATCATTGTATAGAGCTCATGATTTTCATATGTAATAGATAGATTCATTGTATAGATTTATAAGTTGACTAAGCTTTATAACAGAAGAGCTTAAAGTAATGTAATAGTCTTGTTAGATTTAGAATAGTCTACTGTTGAAGATCACACAAGAAGACCAGACTAGACAAGAAGAATGAAGTCTACTACTCAAGACAGGTGGTTTACAAGACTCGACAAGACAAGATAACTTGAAGTAAAGATGAAGCGCGTATAAAGATAAGATTATAAGAGTTAGTTAGAAATAACTAATTAACTGAAACGCGTGGATGGATAAGAAGATACAGTTACAAGTTAGTTTTCAAGAAGAGTTGGTTACAACTAACTAAGTTCTTGATTTCAGAAGTTTATAAATACTTCATGGTGTTTATCGATTCAAGACTACTGATACTACTGCACTACTGAATACTGATAAGCTACATACTGAAGAAATACTGAAGCAAGTTACTCTCAGAGTTGAAGTTCAGAAAGCAAGTCCGCTAGACAAGTGAAGAAACCAGAAGACTGCTACTGAATAAGTTTTTAGTTTCTGTTTGTTATTTTCAAGTTGCTAGATATTTGTTAAATTTCTAGTAAGATCGTAGACATATCTGGTGGTATAGTCTTAGAAGATCTAAGTCTTTTTCTTGGGACTCAAAAGAACAAGAACTCACACTTTGTACTTGATTGGAAGAGTTAGTGGAAACATCACAACTGGGTTGTGAGAGTGGACGTAGACAAGTTGTCGAACCACTATAAATTGTTTGTGTTGATTACTTTACTGTTTTGTTTAATTGCTTAATTGTTTACACACATAACTGAACAAGACAAGTTGAGTATAGAACAGAGTTCTCGAATTTAGAAGATTGAGTATAAACTTTAATTGGGCTCATTATTAATTTCTGTATTCCGCATATTGTAATTCTGATATATCGAAAGATTTTAGAAAAGTCTATTCACCCCCCTCTAGACATTTTCTTTAGCTTCCCTCGATATTAACTCATCTTCGGGACCTACAATAAGTTAAAATGCAACTCTTGAAGTTTAATTGTTGTCTCGTAGGCGTATTGAATGCGAATATTTTGAATTGGGATATATATATATATATATATATATTCTGAATTCAGGAGCTTATTGGGTCTCCTATGTCCTGTTTTTATGTTGTTTTGCAGTTTCAGAATTTTTAAATTCTTGAAATTCTTTCAAGAATCAAGATTAAAATTTAGGTGGAAAGTTAGAAATTATCTTGTTCTTGGGCAAAGTCAAATTCCGGAATCCAGTTTTGTGAGTTGATATTTTTTTGTTTGGATTCTTGTTGCTGTAGAATTTTTTTTATGTGGTCATGAAAAATTGAAGGGTTCAATATTTTATATGACCTTGTGGTAAATAAAAAGGGTTCAATATATATCGTTATTGGTATTTAATATATATCGGTATTGGTATTCAATATATATGTCGATATTCAATATTCAATATTCAATATATATGTGATGTTGATATTCAATATTTTTTATTATATTCAATATATATTGATATTCGGTTCAATATTCAATATTTAATTATGTAAAAAATACAAATTATGGAGATTTGAATAAAGAAAATTGAACTAAAAAAATACTCCACTTAGAACTTTTGAAAAAAAAATTCAACAAAATAATATCATAAAAAAATTCAACGATAAAAAAAAAATTCAGCAAAGTTAAAAAAAAATCAACAAAATTCTATAAAATGTTCAATATATTCATAAAATATAAATAAAAATAATTTGAATAAAAAAATTGAATGAAGTGAATAAAAAGGTATGATTTGACAAGTTAAAGGTATGCAAACTATTGGGAGACAAATAAAAAAAGAAAGTGTGAAAACTTTTCGGGACGGAGGAGTACTTTTGAATGAAGAGAGAGAAAAAAGATCTAAAAATCAATTTTAAATAAAAATATTTGAAAAAAATATAAATTAAAAAAAATTCAATAAAAAATCTGACTTAATTTTTTTTGAAAAAAATGAATAAAAAAAATTAAAGTAAAATTTGAATTTTATTTTTTTGCGTGAATTAGAAAAACTAAGAAATCAGAATAATTTGAATAAAATATAAATAAATAAAATATGAATTAGAAAAATTAAAAAACTAAGTAAAACTAATTTGAATAAAATATAAATAAATCAACTGAATAAAATAGTTTAAATAATTTTGAATAAAAAAATACTCTAATAAAATTTATTTTGAATAAAACTTTGAAAAAAGAAAATTGAATTAAAAAAATACTTTAATAAAATTCTGCGTTAAAATTTTAAAAAATAAAATCTTAATAAAAATTATAAAAAAATCCTGAATAAAAAATTGCGTAAATTAAAAAATAAGAAATCTGAATACAATATTTTTAATAAAATAAAGGAGGAGTTGAAAGGTTGAATTAAGTTGAAAGGTCATTCAATTACCTTTTGAAATATTTTTTGTCTCCTTCAAAACTAAAATTGGGTTTGATGAATTTAAGGGCACAATGGTCTTTTGCCACTATAAAATTGTACTCCCTCCGTCCCGGTATAAGTTTCCCCTTTCTTTTTGTTGTTTTGATTAAGAAATATGATTAAATAATAGATGTAGTACAAGTGATGTGATGGTGAGAGAGAAAATAATAGATGAGTTTGAGATGAAGTATGATAAAATAATAGATAAAGTGTAAGTGATGTGATTGGGAAAGAGAAAATCATATGCCAAAAATGGAAAAATATGAAATGAGAAACTTATTGTGGGACATCCATAAAAGGAAAATGGGAAACTTATAGGGGGACGGAGGGAGTATCACCTGCCACTATATATTTGACTTGTACCATTAGTTTCTTAAGGGCCTCTATTGGGAATAAAATGAGATATGTTTTGATTTAATACCAAAACCCCCTGAGACATGCCTAAGTCATGATTGAATGTGTTCTAGAAATGTTAGAACATATAGAATAAAGGCTAGATGAGAAGATGGTATGTTAGGCAGCTCTTAGATGATTAGATGCACAATTTGAGGGGGAACACATGCTTAGAAGTTCATCTAGAACAAGTCCCCTCTGGATACAACACTAAGTCTTTTGAAGACCAACTATGCTGATCAGGAGAGTTGTCCAGAGGAGTTGTCTCAGTACAAGAAATCAAGATCAAGTGCTCTGAAAGCCTGAGGTCAACTATGCTGAAAAGATAGAGACAGCCAAACCCTAAAGAACTACAAATCAACATGCTAAGATCACCTTGAAGTGAAGCAAAGGGTATGAGTCAAGTCATCTGAAGAAGAGCAAGCCAACCTTGCTGATAAGCAAGACTGCTGATAGTGATAAGGAGAGTTGTCCAAATGATGAGAAATGTTGTCCTATCAATGGAACAACCTTCAGAAGCCATGTCCAAGTCCTAACAAGAGAATCTGAAAGTCAGACATTGGGTAGAGTGCTGCAGAATGAAGACAAAGTCTTAACAACCGTTTATTTTCCAAATGAGGACATGTCACTATCAAGATTCTGTCTTCTAAGTTGAAGAACTGAAAGAAGACATTTATGGACATTTGAGGCTGCCTCTCCAACGGGCAAATCCTTCATTTGTCTATAAATACAGAAGTGTGAAGACCATTTGAAAGCAATCCAACTTCAACCTCAACAAAGCACCTCTAACCTTAAGTTCTTACAAGCTAGAGTGCTTTCAAAGCTTTCAAAGACTATCTTAGTCTTCAATCACTTCATCTAAGCTGAACTACATTGTATATCCATACACAAGCTTAGAGAGATATCCTATCCTTATACACTGATCTTCATTGTAAAGGATATCTCATTAGTTGGAACCTTACTTCAATCCTCATATCTTTCAAGAGTGAAAGTAAGAAGGTTGTAGTAGTAGAAGTGGTAGGAGCTGACTGTTGAGAGAAGAACAGTTCAGTTCTGAGTTGAGAAGTGGGTACTAGGACTCTAGACATCCTAGGGATCAATTCACCAAGGAGTGGTGTTATTGATCAAGTGCACCTTGGCACTATAAAACAAGTTAATTCCAAGAGTGAAGGAATTATCCTGTTCAATCAGGGAAAGTGGATGTAGGAGCTTGAGTCTCTGAACCACTATAAACTCTTGTGTTGATTTACTTTCAAAGTACTTTCATACATTCAACACTGCACACAAAACTGATCTTTCAAAGGATAAACATTCAAAGACTGTGCAAAACTGATTTGGACAAGTTCCCTGAAACAGGACTGTATTGAATTGACTAAGTGATTTCAGAAACTAAAGGAGTCTAAACTAAAAGGGCCAACCACTATTCCGCACATATAACTCCCCTAGATAGTTATTCAACTAAGTACTCAATAGTACTTACTAGATTGATTATCTTAGAAGAGTTAATCATCTTCAGCAGAGTTGTCCAAGACAACCTTGCTGAGCTCTGGTTTGATCAAGTTAGAAAAGAATTTGCATACAAGTGTATTTCCCCCCCCCATACACTTGTTATATACTCCTTTCAGGACCAACAAGTGGTATCAGAGCAGGGGTTCAAAGACCACTGCTTCTGAAAAGCCATCTTGGTTTTCAAAAATCACATATTTGGTGTGGTCACTGAACTGATCTATCTGAAGTCATATGTGTCTATTGTCTAACCTTCTCTTACAGAAATGGCAAGAGGAAATAACAACAACCAGAACCAGCAGCAACAAAATCCTGATCAAAACATAAATGCTGCAGTTCCACCTCCTGCTGTTCAAGGATTGGACAATATGGCAACTAACCCAGTCAATCATATATCTCATCACAAATTGCCCATGTTCTCAATTGATAATTATGATTTCTGGAAAATCAGAATGAGGGCTCATCTTGCATCTCTTCATACTGATATGTTGAGAGTAATCACAAGGGGTCCTTTTGTGTTCACATTTGTTAATCCCAGATTCACAGAGGCTCAAAGGGCAGACATAAGAGATGTACTTCCTAAAGATGAAGATGACTTCACTGCTGATGAAAAGAGGAAGGATAATCTGAATTATCTAGCAATGAACACCCTCTATCAAACAATTCCAGATGCAGTCATGGGAAGGGTCTACCACTGCACAACTGCCAAAGAAATTTGGGATACTCTTGCAGAAATGTGTGAAGGTACTGATGTGATGGAGGTGCAGTGCAGAAATGTGTCATTTGTAAGCTCCAAGTGGCAGTGCAGAAATTTGAACAGTTTGCAATGGAGTCTGAGGAGTCCATTGATAAGTTTGCTGGTAGATTCACTGATGTGATGAATGAGATCAACTCATTCGGCAAGGTCTACACCAAGAGAGAAGTTGGGTTGAAGATCTTGAGAAGTCTCACTCAAAAGTGGGATGTCTATGCTGTAATGATGCAAAATACCAAAGACCTCTCTACCATGCCCATGCAACAAATCTTCTCAGAACTCGAAGCTTATGAGTTCGACCTCAATAGAAGAAAGCCTATTGAGGAACCTTCAAATCCTACTAAGGGAGTGGCATTCAAAGCCAAAGCTGCTGAACCAGAAATGCAGTCCACTCCAAGATCATCAAAGTCAGTCTCAAAGAATGAAATGAAGGAAGAACTAGACTTGATGGCTAGAAGGTTTGAAAAGCTAAATTCAAGGTTTGGTAGATACAAGAAATTCTACCAGGACAACAAATTCAGGAGAAGGTACAACTCTCCTGAAGATCAGGCTGAAGCCAAAAAGCCTGAAGAGAAAAGATCAGAGGACAAGTACTCTGATAGGAGAAGGTCCAGTAGAGCTGAACCTTCATCATAAAAAAGAAGAGAAGAATCAAAGAAAGAAGATGATGAAGATCTGTGCTATAACTGCAAGAAGAAAGGGCACTTCCAGTATGATTGCCCTGAATTAAGCTCTAAGGAGAGAAGAGAGAGGCAAGCTAAAAGAGACAGAAAATTCACTAATAGAAAGGCCATGATGGCTGGTGAAGAATCTGATAGTGCTGAAAGCTTCAACTCTTCTGATGGACTGTTCTCCAACAGTGATGATGATGATGATGTCTGCAACATGGCTCTTGAGGATGATGAGGTATCCTCTACTTCTAGTTCACCATCATTCATCTCACAAAACAATAGTGAGGTCAACTTGAAGCTTTCCCTTGGAAAGTTGATGGAAGATTTCACTATGCTACAAGAATTTCATGATAATTGTGTGAGAGAAAATGAAAGATTGGCTATTGAACTTGCCAAAAACTCTGAGGCAGTTGTTGATGTCAAGTCTACTGAGTTGTATCAACAAGTCTTGAGAGAGCTTGAGGAAGCAAATCTCAGGATAGTTGACCAACAAAAGGAGATTGATGATCAACTTCTCTCTCAGAAGAGAAAAGATTTTGAACTTAAAATTCTAAATGCCAAGTTTGAAAACCTCTCACATGAATATGACATTCTTAAATCAAGTGAAGAGAGCCTGAAATTAAAGATGTCTGCTCTGAAGAAATCCTCTAGAGCAATAGAGGAAATTCAGAGTTATCAAAGACCTATGGCTCAAAGAAGTGGATTAGGTTTTGATCCATTTGAATCTTCACCTTGTCTTAGTGTTGCTTCTGTAAGTAACACTAAGAGAATCTTTGTTAAGTCAGTGGCACAAACTGAAAATGAAGTGATTCAGCCACTGAACAAAGGAAAGGGCAAAATGGATGATCTGCCTACTCAAATGCTTCAGGAGAATAGGCCTAAACCTAAGGAAATGGCCAAAGCTCCTGAACATAAGAGGAATGTTGGTCAGCAGAGTAGACCCATTGGAAGGGCAACTCTACTGAACAATGTTCAGAGGAATTGTCCAAGGTATAATCAGCCTAGGCCAACTCTTCTGAGAAAGCCTCAACTGAATAGACCTAAGGATAACTATCCTCAAAGGCAAAATAAAATGAGACAACCAAAACCCTTCATACCAAAGGGTAATGGTCATAAGAAAGCCTTTCCTCAAAGATTCCCTCAAGTAGCACAAAGAACTCAAAAGTTCAGGAGACTTGACAACTCTCCTGAAACTTACAGAGTTAACACATTCACACAAACTTTCCCAAAGGCATTTAAGGGAAAGACAGTGTATGTAGATGCTAGAGGAAGACAACTTAGCCACCTTGAATCAATCAGGGTTATTAGGCAAGTTTGGGTTCCTAAAGGTACAACTAACCTCTCAGGACCCAAAACTCAAAGGGTACCTAAAGCTATCTAATTGCAGGTACCTGTGGGCCACAAGAAGAGGAGCATGAGCAAAAAGTCAGCATGGTACCTTGACAGTGGATGTTCAAGGCACATGACTGGAAACAAGGAACTCCTCACTGATTTTATTGAAAAAGAAGACCCAAATGTCACATTTGGAGACAGCTCACAAGCAACTACAAAAGGTTATGGTACTTTGATGATTGGTAACATCAAAGTATCCAATGTGTCTTATGTGGCTGGTCTCAAATATAATCTTCTAAGTATCAGTCAATTCTGTGATAAAGACTTTAATGTTGAGTTTTCTAGTGGAAAATGTTTAATCAAAGATAAAACTCAACAAATTCTATTGACTGGAACTAGAAAAGGAAATATGTATTTTGCAGACTGGGACAAGTCTACTGATGCAGCATGCTTCATTGCTAAGAGTTCTAGTGAACAAAGTTGGTTATGGCATAAAAGATTAAACCACTTGAACTTCAAAACAATGAACAAAATTGCTAGAAATGCATTAGTTAAAGGACTGCCTAATGAGGTTTTCATTAAGGAGCATGTTTGCAAACCATGCCAAGAAGGAAAACAGATTAAAGCCTCATTTAAGGGAAAACCAGTCATCTCTACTGAAAGGGTACTTGAACTTTTACATATGGACCTATTTGGACCAATTACCCCTGCAAGCATAAATGCTAGAAAATACACATTGGTTGTAGTAGATGACTTCTCTAGGTTCACATGGGTAGTATTTCTCCTTAATAAGAAGGAAACTCAAGCCAAACTACCTGAACTATTAAAGAGATTGTCAAATGAGAAAAGCCTTAGCATTATCAAGATAAGATCTGATAAAGGCACTGAGTTCATTAATTCATACATCAATGAGTATTGCACATCTAATGGAATAGCTCATGAAACCTCAGCAGCTAGAACTCCCCAACAAAATAGAGTTGCAGAGAGAATAAATAGAACCTTAAAAGAGGCTGCTAGAACTTTAATTGCTGATTCAAATTTGCCTAAGAGGTTTTGGGCTGAAGCTATAAACACTGCATGCCATACTCAGAATAGATGTTTGATCACTAAGGGGCAAGGCAAAACCCCATATGAACTCTGGAAAGGAAGATTGCCAAAAGTGTCATACTTTCACATTTTTGGTTGCAAGTGTTTTATTCACAATAATGGGAAAGATCAGCTGAAAGCCTTTGATAGCAAAGCTGATGAAGGAGTATTCCTTGGATACTCTCAAATCAGTAGAGCTTTCAGGGTCTACAACAAGAAAACCCTTATCGTGGAGGAAACACCTCATGTTGTGTTTGATGAATCTATTCATGAGTTCAGGAATGAGAACTTGGAATCAGAAGAAATTACACAGAGGACAACCAGACTGAGCCTAAAAGACAAAGACATTGAATTCATAGAAGTTGTCCAAACCAACCTACCTGAAAAACTCCCATTGGACAAGAATCGTGAAGGCAACCCTCCTGAGGCAAATCCCACTGAAAGGAATGGTGAACTGAATGATCCAATCCCAGTTCACATCCAGGTAACAACTACCAATGAAGAAGCAGTTCCTGCTGAGGTAGTTAATGGATTAAATAATCAAGGGGGAACTCAAAATGTTGAAAATGCCAATGTCCCTGACATTGAGGACAACACCCTTGATTATGATCCTGAATTAGATCCTGCATTCAATTACCCTGAATTTTATGATCAAAATGACTCAACTTCAGTAGAGGACAACTCTACTGAAGAGATCAGAAAAAGAAGGACTTGGTTGTCTGACCATCCTACTGATCTAATACTTGGTGACCCAAGTATTGGAGTCAAAACAAGGAGATTTCATGGTGAAAGTGCTATTTTCTGTTGTTTCTTGTCAGAGCAAGAACCAAGTGATATTGAGGAAGCACTTCAAGATGCCAATTGGATCACAGCCATGCAGGAAGAACTGAATCAATTCACCAGAAATGAAGTTTGGGAGCTGGTGGATAGACCTTCACATCAAGATGTTATTGGAACAAAGTGGGTGTTCAAGAACAAGAAGAATGAAAATGATGTGATTGTCAGAAACAAAGCAAGACTTGTGGCAAAAGGCTATTGCCAACATGAAGGCATTGACTATGATGAAACATTTGCACCTGTGGCAAGGCTGGAAGCAATAAGGCTCTTTCTAGCCTATGCAGCCCACAAGAGGTTCAAAGTATATCAGATGGATGTCAAGAGTGCCTTTCTGAATGGAGTCTTGAAAGAAGAAGTCTATGTAGAGCAACCACCAGGCTTTAAGGTTGGAAATCAAGTTTACAGACTAAAGAAGGCTCTATATGGACTCAAGCAAGCCCCTAGGGCTTGGTATGATACACTGTCACAATTCCTCTTGGATCATGGATTCACCAAGGGATCTGTGGACATAACTCTCTTCAGAATCTCTGAAGGAGAGGACATCTTGCTTGTCCAAATTTATGTGGATGACATAATTTTTGGATCTCCAAATGAGAAGCTGTGTGAGAAGTTCTCCAAGCTAATGCAGAGCAAGTTTGAGATGTCCATGATGGGGTTGATGAACTTCTTTTTGGTCCTACAAGTCAAGCAATCAAAAGAAGGAATCTTCATCAACCAAGCTAAGTACACCAGAGAAATGATCAAGAAGTTTGGGTGTACTACTAGCAAGCCAGTAAGGATCCCAATGAACACAAATTGGAAGATGGATCCTGATGAGAGTGGTGTGTCAACCAACTCTACTGAGTATAGAGGAATAATTGGTTCACTTCTCTATCTCACTGCCAGCAGACCTGACATCACCTTTGCAGTAGGTGTTTGTGCAAGGTTCCAAGCAAATCCTAAGAAAAGCCACCTTGAGGCTGCAAAGAGGATTTTGAGGTATCTCAAAGGCACTGAGAACCTAGGCCTTTGGTACCCTGCTGATGACAACATTGAGTTAACTGGCTACTCAGATGCTGATTATGGAGGTTGCAGAATTGATAGAAAGTCCACTTCAGGGACTTGTCAATTCTTAGGCAACAAGCTCATATCTTGGTTCTCCAAGAAGCAAAACACAGTGGCTACTTCCACCACTGAAGCTGAATATGTTGCAGCTGGAAGTTGTTGTGCTCAGATCCTATGGTTGAGACAACAACTAAGAGACTACAGAGTCAACTCTACTGAAGTGCCAATATTTTGTGACAACAATAGTGCCATTGCTATATCACAAAATCCTGTCTTGCATACAAGATGCAAACATGTGGACATCAAGCATCACTTCATTAGAGATCATGTGGAGAAGAAGGATATAAAGTTGGTCAAGATCCACACAGATCATCAAAAAGCTGATATACTAACTAAGCCACTTGCAGAGGCAAGGTTTCTGGAGCTATCAGCAGAGTTGGGTTTACTTGATCCAGGGAAGTTGGACAAGTAAAACTCATTGAAGTTAATAGGAGTAAAAGAGCTGAATTGATCTTCAGTAGACTTGGACAAGTCTACTAAAGTACAGAAGAGATGATCACAATTACTCAGGACACTTGTCCATTGAAACTCAGGACTCTTGTCCACATCTCTTCAGGACACTTGTCCTTGTGGGGTCAGATAAGTTGTCTTGGCTATCAAACTATTTTCTTGGTTTGATAAGAACCTATTTTGCGTAATCATTGTCTACCTTGATACCTGTCCCAATTACAGATATCATCTCTGTGGGATTTAATTTGTCCCCCACCCAAAAGGTCACTTTCCATGCATTAAATGCCAAGATTTAACTCTTGTTTGCATTATACTTTTCAAGCCATGATCTATCTCGAAAAATCCCCAACCATTAACTAATATTAAATACCTTCCACGTTTTGAATAAAACCAACAATTCACTATTACATTGGTTTTTTACCATTGGATCAAAACTGGCCAACTCCCCTGAAATTCATCCTGGCCGTCCAAATGTGTTTTCCATTTTTGACAACCGTTGAAAATACACAAAACTCACCAACTCATTGACAAACATTCTTTTTAGAATATTCTCAAGTCTTAAAACTCCCCCACACACTCTTCTTCCCCAAGCATTCGAAACCCTAGCTCATTTTCTTCAAACTCTCTCAAAACTCTCTCAAATTCATCTCTGTAACCTTCAATGGCCCCCAAAGTTAGACCAGAGATGATCATAGATTTCTCCAACAAGGCTCTAGACCTTGATTTTGGATACTTGAGTAATAAGAACAGCCTTCACTTTGAGCCAATAGTATCATTTACAAGTGAAGATCCTGAAATCACTCCAACCCTGAGATGGTTGAGAAGGGTAGGTCTTCAAAAGTTCATGGAAGAGAGACCAAGCTCTTGTCTGGAAAGCTACATGGCTGAGTTCTTTGCCTTTCTCAAATGGAGAGGTAAACCAGAAGATGGTGAAGTTTCCACCAGACTGTCATATGTGGCAGAAGGAGAGGAGGAAGAGAGATTTCATAGAGTGAAATTCTCTTCAGAAGATCTTGAAGGAGCCTTTGGATTGCCTTCTGAGGGAAGGAATCCAGAAGTTTATGGTACTGGACATGAAGATGAAATAGCTCAAGAATGGCTATTAGTACCAGGCCCTCTCTCTTCAACACAAAACAAGAAAACTCTCAAGCCAGAATTTCTCAATCTATTTGAGGTAATCACTAAGAGTCTCATGAGCAACACTGGAAGCTTGGAACAAGTCAGCCATCCAAGAATCAGAATTATGGCTACAGTTATTGATGCCAGTGACAAAGGCATCAAGTTTGATTGGAGGACCTTCATCATGTCTGAGATGATGAAGGAAAAGGCCAAGTTTAAAGTGAGAGCCCATAACAAGGTTGTGCTAGATGGGAAACTCAAGTATTGCACCAGGGCAAGCTTGTTGATTGAGAAGTTTTCCCACTACTCTCAAATGCAAACCTTTGCAAAGCCCCTCCCAGGCCAAAAGATTCTGTTCAGAAAGCTCAGCAAGAAAACTGAGCAAAGGAGGATGATATTGGCCAAACCTGCTGAAGAGAAGGTGGAGGAGAAGCCAAAGTTGAAAAAGAGGACAAAGGCCAGAATGGTGAAGACAAGAAAAATGTCTCAAATTCCCTCAGAGGAGAAATCAGATGCTTCAACTGAAATTGAAGAAGTTGCTGAAGAGGGAGTGAGTGTGCCTTCTGATCATTCAGAAGAGTTGAGACAGAAATACAATGAGACTAGACAAAAGTCTAAGGGTGATAAAAGGATCAGGGAGGTTGTCCCTGAGAAGGATGGTGAAGGAAGTGGGAGCAGTAGGGCTAGCAAGAGAAGGGCCAAGCCTACTGACAAAGTGTTGGAGCTTCAAGAGGAAAGGTCTCTACAAATTGCTCTTAGAGAGAGCAGAGCTGAAAGCAGGACCAAATCCAAGTTAAGGACCAACTCATCTGGTTCTGGTACTCCAGAATCCAAGGTCCCTGAAGGTCAACCAATAGAGGCCAACATCCCTGAAATTCAGAACCCTGAGCCCAACTCCCCTGAAACCCATATAACCCCAACCAATCAACCTATCACCCCCATCAATCTTACAAAGAGATACTCTCCTGAAGGGAGTGTGCAAAGAAGTGGGATAGATGTGCTAGCAGATATAGCAGTAGATGAGACAAGATTACATTCTCCCCTTGACTCATCTATGCTCAATTATTCAAAGCTTTTAGAAGCTGCACTCTTTGAGCCAACCCCCCTGAGTAAATCCCCTTCAGATCCATTGCTCTCAAAAGCAACTAAAGCACATTCTATTGCACCCAACCCTTCTGAAGTCAACATTCCTGAACTAAACCTTCCTGAAGCCACATTAGGAGAACCCAGAGCCAACTCCCCTATAACCCAAAGTCACCATTCAAGTGGAGATGAGGAGGAGTATACTTATGAAAGTATGCTCAGAGGAGGAGCCAAGGCTACTGTGGACAGTCTGTACCCACAGCTTGCTGAATTTCCAAGAATTCAGAGGACATTTCATGATCTAAGGATGCTTGTTGATATAAAAGACAAGTCTATGATGGAGATATCACAAGTCATCCAAGATAAGGGTGCAAACTGGTGGCAAGTGGAGGAGAACAGATTGCTACACTTTGCTGGAGTTTCAAAGAAAAGATTTCTCATTGATGAGGAAGTGTTTGCAAAGCTGGTAGCTGATAAGATTAATGAGGAGAGGGAAAGGAAAGCAAAGAGCATCAAACACCCTGAAAGTAGCACTAATGATGATGATTCCCCTGATGATCCCTCAAACCCCTCAAAACCCAACCCTCCTGAAACCCCTCAAGCCAATCTCCCTAAGCCTTCTGTATCTGAAAGATTATCCAACCCTCCTAGAACCTATGATAGGAAAGGCTCTGTATCTTCAGAGGTGTTGACCAAGGGTGGTAACACAACCAAAGACACATCTGCCAATGAAGGTTCTTCTGAACCCAAGGCACAGCCTAAAGATGTGGAGGTTCCTGTTTTAGAGGCTGGTTTGGTTAAGGCCTATTCAGTGTCAGATAAGTTGGACACTGATCAGCCCTTAATCATTCAGGATGACTCAGTGGCTGTTGATATAAGCACTGTGATCTCCCCACAACTGCCATCTTTGAACCTTGTTGAAGGTGGAGATGCTGCAGGTCTAGGTGAAGGAGTTGAAAAGGAGATGATAGTTGAAAAACAAGAGGGTGTAGAGGATGATAGAGAGGTGGTGATCACTAGGATAGTGAGTGTACCACCAAATGAGGGTGATATAAGTGAGGAAGGGCAGGCTATTCTTGAAGTCAAATCTGAACTTCAGGAATCCCTTGATGAGAGGAGGCCTGTTCCTTTAAGTGAGGAAATCATTAATGAAGGGAGAAAAGAAATAGTTGAAAATGAGGAGAAGACTGCTGATGTATCAGAGTCTTATGAAAAAGAAATTGAGGGAGATAAATGTGTGTTTACTGACTCATTTGATTTGTCTGATATTGCAGGTATAACCTTTGATCAAATTTTTGCAGATGAACTTTTAACAGATGCACCCATCCAAGTTGATAGTGGATCAGCACAAGCCTTGCTTGGGATGCAATCAGAGAAGTTGGATTCTTTGGCTCATCAAGTCCAAACAGCTCATGCAGAAACTTCTGGAGCTTTGAATGAGCATGGAAGAACCTTGGCATCTGTAGAAATGAGGCTAACTGGCTCAGAAGATGTGGTGTTACCTACCTTGGAAGCAAGGATCAGTGGAGTTGAGACTGGTCTGCAAACCATCTCCACTGAAGTCATCAAAGCTAAGAACACCATGAGGTCAGTTTCAAAGGATGTAAAGAAAGAGCAATCTTTGCTAAGAATCAACCACAATAGGAATGTGAAGACATTGAGGTCAGTGGTGAAGAAAGCTCTTGGAAGAAAAACTGCCCTGCAAAGGCAAAGAGCTGAAGAGCAAAGGCTAGCTATGGTGAAAGCAGCCTCAGAAAAATTTTCCCAAGAGGTATTGGCCAACATTGCTGAAGGTGCAGTGGCCAACCTCACTGAGCTTCTTAAGGCCCAACTGGATGCATCTCTTAAGGCAACCATGGAGGAGGTTGTCCAACAGAAAATGAAACCTGTTCTAGCATTCCTCAACTTGAGCAGTGATAGGATGCAGAATATACATGATGAGAATGTATATCTGCTGGAAGAGATGAAGTCTCTAACCCAAGCCCAGTCCTTATTGGCATCTACTATGAGTGAATTGAAGCCTGAATGTTTTGATGCTGCCAAAAAGGGGGAAAGGGAAAGAGCAAGGGCAAAAGGTGCCTTAGTGATTGGAAGCCCAATTAAAGAGGGAAATGGTAAAGACAAAGCTCCTGAAGGAAAGGGAAAGGAGCCAGCAGTGCTAAACTTGGAAGAATTGGATGAAGAGGAGCAGTTAGCACTTTCTTTGAAGAACTCAATGGCCTCAGCTCAAGAGGAAAGAGTGAGGTTATAGCAAAGGCCAGGTGGTGAGGTGTCTGGTTTGGACAAAGATGCTGAAGGTGTCCAAACTAGAGGAAAGATCAAGAGGGCAAAAGGAAAGAAAAGACAAGTTGAGACATTCACTGACTTTCCCAACAACCTTGATCTTCCACCTGAATTCAGAGTTGTTGATGATGAGCCTATCTCAAAGAAGGCCAAAACTGCTGAAGAGCCCAAGAATGCTGAAGTGTCCAAGACTGCTGAAAAAGACAAGTCTTCTGAAAAAGAAAAGTCTACTGAGACTAAGTCCACTGAAGGTGCCAAAGCTTCTGAAAATGTAGAGGAGCTGTATGAAGAAGGCTTTGGACCAGGACCCAAGAAGAAGAAAGTGGTGGTGCTAAATGATCCATCAAAGCTGTTTCATGAAGGGTATGGCAAAGACCCTGAAACTCAACAGAAACTGGCCATGATGAGGGCCCAAGAAAAGATGGATTTTATGGATGAAGCACAAAGAGCAAGAGATAAGAGAAGAGCAGACTTCCAGAAGCCAAGAAGGAAGAGAGCAACTTTTAACAAGATGAAGCCACAGCTAATGATCCAAATGGATACCAAATATCCTCACTTGGATAAATGGGTACCAAAACAACTGAATGACTCATGGGAGGAAGCAAAAAGGGAGTATGTCTATGATCAATATGTCATTGACATATGGAATGGAAAGGATGCCAACTCCACTTTTGCTGAGTTCATGATAGAGTACTACAGAGAACTTTATCAACAATTGCTTGCAGCTGCTGACATTGCAAGATTTGAACTCACTACCCCCAATCCAATCATATACATGCCTCCAAAGCTTGATGGATGGATTGATCAAGCAAGAATTCTGAGAGAATTCACTAAGATCCTCAAGCTAAACAAGATGGTTCTTGGACCTAAGGGAACAAACCAAGAAGCCATGGCCTTGAAAAGAAGAGTGTGGGCACAATATGGGATGCTGCCACCTCCTGAGGATGATCTTTGAAATGGCTAAGTCTTCTGACCTATCTTGATTGATCAACTATGCTGAAATATGGTCAAGATTGCTGATGTGCTGTGAAAATCTGTTTGCTCTGATATGCTCTGGATTGCTTTGATATAAGCATGATTCTCTGATACGTGATGTTTTTGCTCTGATCCAAATACTGCTAAGTGTTTTAGTGTTTGCTCTGATACTAAAACTCTGCATATGCTTTGAATTGTAATAGTAAAATGCTCTGATGTATTTAGTGTTAATGATTCATGCTCTGATATGTTAATTTCAACTATCAACATGCTTGTAATGATTTTCAATTGAATGATAGTTGAATTTACTTTGAATCAAGAAACACTCATCTCTCTATGCCTATCTATGAAACCTATGTGCAACATGAATGGTGAGTACACTAACACATTACTTTTCAGGATAATTGACCTTAGTCATGTCTTCTGAAGATAAATGTAATAGGTGTAGCTAAGTCACTTTTGCATAAGTTGTATAGGTTTTGGCATCATCAAAAAGGGAGAAATTGTTGGGAATAAAATGAGATATGTTTTGATTTAATACCAAAACCCCCTGAGACATGCCTAAGTCATGATTGAATGTGTTCTAGAAATGTTAGAACATATAGAATAAAGGCTAGATGAGAAGCTGGTATGTTAGGCAGCTCTTAGATGATTAGATGCACAATTTGAGGGGAAACACATGCTTAGAAGTTCATCTAGAACAAGTCCCCTCAAGGCTCAAACTCTGGATACAACACTAAGTCTTTTGAAGACCAACTATGCTGATCAGGAGAGTTGTCCAGAGGAGTTGTCTCAGTACAAGAAATCAAGATCAAGTGCTCTGAAAGCCTGAGGTCAACTATGCTGAAAAGATAGAGACAACCAAACCCTAAAGAACTACAAATCAACATGCTAAGATCACCTTGAAGTGAAGCAAAGGGTATGAGTCAAGTCATCTGAAGAAGAGCAAGCCAACCTTGCTGATAAGCAAGACTACTGATAGTGATAAGGAGAGTTGTCCAAATGATGAGGAATGTTGTCCTATCAATGGAACAACCTTCAGAAGCCATGTCCAAGTCCTAACAAGAGAATCTGAAAGTCAGACATTGGGTAGAGTGCTGCAGAATGAAGACAAAGTCTTAACAACCGTTTATTTCCCAAATGAGGACATGTCACTATCAAGATTCTGTCTTCTAAGTTGAAGAACTGAAAGAAGACATTTATGGACATTTGAGGCTGCCTCTCCAACGGGCAAATCCTTCATTTGTCCATAAATACAGAAGTGTGAAGACCATTTGAAAGCAATCCAACTTCAACCTCAACAAAGCACCTCTAACCTTAAGTTCTTACAAGCTAGAGTACTTTCAAAGCTTTCAAAGACTATCTTAGTCTTCAATCACTTCATCTAAGCTGAACTACATTGTGTATCCATACACAAGCTTAAAGAGATATCCTATCCTTATACACTGATCTTCATTGTAAAGGATATCTCATTAGTTGGAACCTTACTTCAATCCTCATATCTTTCAAGAGTGAAAGTGAGAAGGTTGTAGTAGTAGAAGTGGTAGGAGCTGACTGTTGAGAGAAGAACAGTTCAGTTCTGAGTTGAGAAGAGGGTACTAGGACTCTAGACATCCTAGGGATCAATTCACCAATGAGTGGTGTTATTGATCAAGTGCACCTTGGCACTATAAAACAAGTTAATTCCAAGAGTGAAGGAATTATCCTGTTCAATCAGGGAAAGTGGATGTAGGAGCTTGAGTCTCTGAACCACTATAAACTCTTGTGTTGATTTACTTTCAAAGTACTTTCATACATTCAACACTACACACAAAACTGATCTTTCAAAGGATAAACATTCAAAAACTGTGCAAAACTGATTTGGACAAGTTCCCTGAAACAGGACTGTATTGAATTGACTAAGTGATTTCAGAAACTAAAGGAGTCTAAACTAAAAGGGCCAACCACTATTCCGCACATATAACTCCCCTAGATAGTTATTCAACTAAGTACTCAATAGTACTTAGTAGATTGATTATCTTAGAAGAGTTAATCATCTTCAGCAGAATTGTCCAAGACAACCTTGCTGAGCTCTGGTTTTGATCAAGTTAGAAAAGAATTTGCATACAAGTGTATTCCCTCCCCCCCCCCCCCATACACTTGTTATATACTCCTTTCAGGACCAACAACCTCCATTTGTACTACACACCAATTTGCCCTAAAATAAATTAAGATGTTTGTTTGTTTTTGGATTTTTTTAAATATATTAAGATGTTTATCAACAATCTAATTTATTCTCTGCTCACACAGCCTACGGTTAAATATTAAGATGTTTGTTTGTTTTTGGTTTTTTAAATTAAATCAATGTGTTGGGGGTGTTAGGGGGTAAATAGAGTATATTATTATCTTATTATTAGGTGTGATTGACAATGATGGAGCCCGAACCTAATCGGAGGGGGCTCAATTATGAATAACAAATTTCGTTATTAATATTATATAAAAAAAAATATTGAAACATATGGAGTAATATATTAATAATGAATCAAGTTAAGTTTTTATATGTTTCAATAAAAGTTTCATTCATTCCGCTCATTACCTATAAAATAATGCTTATACAGTTTATATGCGCGCATCTTTTAATTTTTTTATTTTAAATATTTATATACTTCCATCGTTTCATATTGTTTGACGTTATTAGTCTTAATTCTTGCTTCAAAAAAATTGTCAATTTAATTATTTTTACCATGTTTCTCCTTAAATTACTCATATGCAAATTTCTATAATTTTTTTCATCTCTCTTTTCTTGATAATTGTAGCAAGTTATTCAACATTCTCTTATATTTTTCTTCATTTTTCTCTCAATCTTCCATGATAATGAAAGATAAATTTGTAAAAAAAAAATGTTATTTAATTTTATATAAAAAATAAACATACATTAGAAGATGGAGAAAGGAATTATTGCACTACTAATATTTTACTAATACACTTAAAAATTGTTATATAATTTTTAAATATACAAAAAAAATTAATTATATTTTTTTTTTCTTTTTTCTTTTATTTTTTATTATTTAATATATTTTTTTAAATTATTAAAAGAATTTTGTAAAATTGGAGGGGGGCTCAGTACCCCGGCACCCCTCCCTCCGTCCATGATTATTTAATATATAAAAATGTAAACATAGATAATTGATTGTATTGAAAAATGTAATACTCGGTTGGTAGGTGTTATAGTGATAATTATTTTAAAACTTTTTTTCAAACTCCCAAACTGAAATCAAAGCTCATTTTTAACCCAAAATAAACATCACCTTAGGTAATTTAATCTCCGAAAACCATCAATCACCAATGACCAATCAAATAACACAAATTCAGAGAACTCAACAAAGTGATTAAGGAAATTGTCCAACCTAACAAAAATATATTTGAGAATAAGAATGATACGAGTGAATCATTGCACGACTTCAATGAATAGCAAATGAAACCTATAAAGAAACAGCCACCCCTTAATTAGTATTTCTAAAACGTAGATAATAGTTATTAAACACTACATTTATAACTTGCAACATTAACCCATGAAGGTTAATGACCAATACTTTATACCACAATATAAATAAGTCATTTGAGGAATTACACAATTCAAAGGAAAGCAATATCAAGTAACATTACTGTAAAATGACTTCATTTATGCAGAAACTGATAATCTTTGTTCTCATTTTTGCCTTAGCAATTCCCATTTCACTTGGTCACAGAAAAAGATCAGCCAGACACCGAAGAGAAAGACACTGGGAAGATGATTCAGACGATAGCAGAGACAATTCAGAAATTGAACGTTACCTAAGAGATATGTGCTCGGATACCATAAATTCAAAACAGTGCTGGAAAATCATCAAACCTGAGATAACCAGATTCACCAACACGGATAGTCGAAATGTCGCCGAAGTCGTAATCGACCTGGCAATATCAAAATCCGGCGAAATCAACGACCTACTTAGCCAACTTCACCATGATTCCGACAATGAAGCACTAAAGAGGAAGTATATGTCGTGCTCGAAAAATTACAACGATGTTAACCAAAACCTCGTAATTATGAGGAGAAACGTTGATTCTGATGGTTTTAGGGGAGTTTCGGCTGAGATTGATGATGCTGCAGAAGAATTGAAGAGTTGCAAGCATGATTTTGGGGGAAATTCATTTGACCCGGCTCATATTAGGGACCGAAATAAGGAATTTGGACGGTACTTGCAAATCGTTAGGGCTGCAACAAATCATTTTGTAACAAATATAGATCGAAAAAACTAATTTAATTTACATTATGGAGTAAATCTTTAATAAGTGAAATAACTATTCAGGGAAATTTCTTTTATTGAAATGTTATTAATTAATAAATGTTAAATATTTGGTTTCTTGAATTATAAAATGCAACACCATATAAAAATCATAAAAATTTGTACTTGTCCCACCTTAATTTTCACTTTTATATTTTGAATGTCTCGGGATAAGCTTTTCATTTTATTAAATGATACTCCCTCCCTCCGTCCCATATTAACTTTCACACCTACTTTTTCGGTTCTTTAGAAACTCAATTCATACAATATCTAAAATATTACATTTAATGTCATTATTTTTATGGCACATACATACACACAAGTCAATTCACTTATTTATTTTTTTATAAAATTATATCTCAAAATTCTATTTATTATAATATTTTTTAAAAAGTGGGTGAACAGTAAGGGTGTGTTTTGTTTGTTAGATTAGGTTGGATGGATTGTTTTATACCAATTAGTAGGTTGTTTGGTTTGAATGTTTAGGGCCCAAGTTAGAAAGCCAGCCCGGGTCTGTTTTTGGTTTTTGTCACACGTTCACGTGATTCTTAGTCAGGCAAGGGAGGGTAAGATCAATAATCCAACTTCAACTGAAAAACTGAAATGTCCTTTGTGTCCTCCAAACTCTTGCAAATATGACGATCTTGGCCTTGAATGTATAAGTATTTACAAGATGCCAAATATAAAATAAAAAACCCAATTCGTCATCTTCTACAGCCTAAGCGTTCATACTCGTTCTACATCTTACTCTCCTACGTCGCCGCCACCGCCGCATTCCTTCTTCGTCTCCACCACCGCCGCTTTCCTTCTCCGTCTCCACCACATACCTTTGATCGCTAAAAGGTATGAATAAGGTACCGTGTATTTTTTCTCCTTCGCTCCATTCTTTAAAATCTGAAGGTCGGATTCTGCAATTGGAAGCCACAATTTTTTTTCCACTGATATAAAAAATAAAATAAGAGAATCGATTTATTGAGGGAGAGGGAACCTACATCTTCATTCAATCTCTGCGGATCTTCCATCGCCGTCGCTGATGTAGATCTTTCTGTCGCCGTCGCCGCTGCAGATCTTTGACCGTGACCGTCGCCGCCTGCTGACTTGTTCGTATTTTGCACACTTTTTCAACAACTATACGATCCCCACAAGCGTATGGGTTCGTTAGTAGTATGATAAGTATACCAAGTAATTATCGTCCAAGGACTTAATTGAGTGAAAATGAGTCCCTAAAGTTGCAAGTTATCATGCTATTGTAGTAACTAATGATGTTTGTTTGGATTTTCGGGAATAAGAACAAAGATATTAAACTAAATTAATTAAAGTAATAAGTAATAGTGACTAGAAATAGTGAACTAACTAACTTCCTTTTGGAAAGTGCAAGAGAAGTGTATTGCCTCGGGTGTTTCCGTTTTGTTAGAAATTAATGAACTAGTGAACCAATTACATGAATTAGATATGAATTCGGATTAAGCTAAAGGCTATCACATAAGTGTGCAAACCCCCTAGGATAAGCTAAAGGCTATCACATATGCGAACATCGTGCATTGATTAGCAATTATATGATCTAACCAAATACCATAAGCTCCTAGGATAGTGTTTCATAAGCACTTTCAACACGGTTACTAATGCTTATGAAACGCCCTCTCACCAAACACCTAGACGACCTCTATTCATTTAGTGTCTAAAGTTGTCGGTCTAGCCATTAACCTCCTCTCGGTTAGCTAATTACTAATTAACTTCTATTCAATTGACCAAAGCTCACACTCACACCCCCAATCATGCAAACCCAACTCTCGTTGCAATCAACACAATCGAAAATGCTAGCTAATAGGGTTGATCAATCAAATGAATCAAACACAATACAACTCTAGAAACATTTACACCCAAATCCTAAGTGAATCATGCAATTACTTCACAATTACACTAAATTCCCATCAAAACATCCACAACCAAGGCAATTGGGGATTAGCCCATGGTTCTAGAAGAGAATCTCATGGTTACAACATAAAATAACATAAAGCCCATTGATGAGGATAAAATATGTCGCTCTTGGAAAAGTCGACACGTGGAAACGGGATAAATTATAGCGGTCTTAATCAGAACAATGAGCTTGAAGGATAGATTAATATACTCCTAACCCTAAGAAGGGAAATGAGAGTGATTGGGCCTTTAGCCCACATTTGAGAATTAATAGCCTTTGGGCCTAGGGATTCGGCCCAAAGGGGAACGAATAGTATGAGTTACTCTTTCTTAGCTGAGTCAAAAGAATGGGTCAATCCATGAAGATAGGGGTGAATACGTGGAGGGACCAAGTCGTCAGAAGATATGGACCAAATCCTTAGGGATTTGGGGCCGGATTTACAGGAATGGGTGAGCAAATATAGGGAGAACGAGTCTTTCCCTCTCCCGAGAGAGGGGCCAGGTATATAAGCAGGTTATTTCTATATTCTTAGTTACGTTTTTTACACAATACATACATTCTTACGAAATACACACTGAATTAAGAAGAAACATCATATTATTCACCGGAATTTCCCTAGAATTACAGGGAAATTCCTCTTTGATTCTACTAAGAACGATTCTGACTTGAGCGTCGGAGCTTCCACGCCGGAGCCCCCCTCCGGTGTGCTTTTGCAGGTCATTTTTGGGACTCTCAAGGAGGTTTACGTGAAGATTGTCAAGGATAAACGAACGATTCAAACTCGTGATTAATAGTGCTCGTAAAGGAACAATTGATATCCGAAGGCGTTCTTTTTCGACGCATCAACTGGCGCCGTCTGTGGGAAAGATCTCGAGCTAAAGCGTGAGAAAAAGTTCCATATTAAATGGGTGGAGGACAAAATCCGACGAAGCAGACTAAGGAGAAAGGAGATTTCACTCCTCCTCCTTTCCCTCCACCTCCCCCAGGCTTTCCTGTAAACCAGAATTTAGGGAAATAGCCTGCAGATCTCACACCAGAAGATATCCCTCTCGCCCAGGAGGGGAATGTAGCGGGTATCTCAGGAGTCTTGGGAAGTGGGATTAATAAGGATATCCCTGACCCCAATGCTCGACCAGAACTCTTAACTATTTCTCAAGATCAATTGGATGAAATGATCGCGCAATCAGTCGAAAGGATAATCACTTCTCGTGGACTTCGCCCTCCTGGACCTATTCCACTGATCAACGAGGGAACAAAGCAAAACCCCCTGGAACACGTCATCGATTCCGCTCCAATCCCCTTTAGGAATGAGGATCCTCCTCAAAATCAAGAAGAAAAGGTGCCCTCCCAGGCTGAAAGAAGCATCCTTGATCGCCCTCCTCGGAGGAACACGGAGAAGATCCCTGGTGATACCACTTTGGAAATAGGGATAGGAAAGAGTACGAATGACACGTACCAGGGAGCAGTCAGTGATCAAATACAGGCCTTACGTAAAGAGATGAGGGACATGCAGAGACACATAACCGACAACGTAAGTAAACCTTCTTACATCACTGGCTATCAATTCTCATCCACTATTTTACAAGATGAACTGCCCTCTAACTTCAAATCCTTAAATTTTGAATACGATGGCACTTCGGATCCTTATGAACATTTGATGAGATTCGAGAATGCTGCCCTACTGCACCGATATGGAGAGGGCGTCAAGTGCAGGGTATTCCTAACTACCCTATCCAAGGCTGCACAACAGTGGCACACAACTAGGGCCGGACACTATCCACTCATGGTCCGAATTCAGCGAATTGTTCCTGCATCAATTCGCCAGCGCTAGGAGATAACCTAGAGCCACCCTCACCTTGTTTAACATGCGACAAGGAGAGAACGAGAGCTTACGGGCTTTCTTGAAAAGATTCAACCAAGCGGCCCTAGAGGTACCCACAGCCTCTTCCGAGGTCAAAATCAATGCTCTTACCAACGGATTAAGAGATGGAGACCTGTTCACATCTCTAGCCAAGAAATCAGTACGGACCTTTGATGAGTTATTAAGGAGAGCAGAGAAATACCTCACCCTGGAAGAGGTAAGGAAGGCTAAGCGTTCGGAGACCAGGACAATAGTGGGGAACGGAGAAAGGAGAAGAGAAATCCCACTGAGAAGGCCAAGTCCAGAGAGGCACGGAACCTCAAGGAGGTTGAAAAACGTAAAAAGAGAGGAAGCTGCGCCCTGGAGCCCCAGGGGAAGGACGAGGAGATATACCCCTTTGAGGATAGAGCCAGCCGAAGTTCTAGAAGTGGCAGGGGACCATCCTGATATGAAGTTCCCCTATTCAAGAAACAGGGGTCCTCAAAACCCCAAGTCAGACAGATTTTGCAGATTCCATAATGATTATGGCCACGATACCAACCAATGTTGGCACCTGAAAGACGAAATAGAGAGAATGATTCAAGCAGGCCATCTAAAAGAATTTATCTTTAGAGATCGACAAGGCCCTAGGGGACAAAAGAGGAAGGACCCCGAGGGGAAGCCAGAGGATAACAGAAGAGACCAGAGGAAGAACATCGAGGATCAGCCACCCCCTCCCCAAAAGAGGGGAACTATTCACATGATCATGGGAGGCCCTGCTGATGGGGATTCCTTTAGATAGAGGAAGCAGAGCGTCAGGTCACTGAAGAGTGAGAGGAATATGGAACACCATGAGATAGGGAAGATGACGGAGGGTCCTGATATTCATTTTAGACCAGAAGACGCTGGGGAACCCAGAGAAATCCATAATGACGCAATAGTCATTACCACGGATATAGCAGGGTACGATGTGGCCAGAATTTTTGTAGACACGGGGACTTCCGCTGATATCATGTTCTTGGAGTGTTTCAAGAAGATGGAATTAAATATAAAGCTCAGACCAGTGGAGACCGCCCTCTATGGATTCTCAGGGGGAGCCATTCAACCCCTTGGTTCAGCATTATTACAAGTAGGGTTAGGAGTCGCCCCTAACCGACGTGTGCAAGTGATAGAGTTCCTGATAGTAGACGTCCCATCTTCATATAATGTGGTAATGGGAAGACCAAGCTTGAATATCTTTCAGGCAGTGATTTCCACCTTCCACATGAAGATGAAATTCCCTGCCTCAGGGGGTGTGGGAGAGATATGCGGTGATCAATACCAAGCAAGGAAGTGTTACGTAGAATCGGTCAAGATAGCAGACAGGGCCATGTTCCGAGGGATGGAGAGATTTAAGGGGGAAGACCCTGAATTGAAAAGACAGAAAGTGGGTGAGTTAGTGCAAGAGCAACCCAAGGCCAAAACAGATGAGGAATTAATGAGCATTGAGCTTTACCCAGGAAAGGAGGGATTCACAACCAGGATAGGTACACACATGAACCCTGAGCTCCAAGAAAGGATGATACTTACCCTCCAGGAGAATGCGGATATTTTCGCTTTCACGTCGACGGACACGACGGGTATCCCTCCAGAGATAGCGATGCACCACCTTAATGTAGATCCCAGAGCTAGGCCAGTGAAGCAGAAGTTAAGGAACTTTGGTAAGGAGAAGAACCTCATTGTGAAAGAGGAAATTGATAAACTGTTGAGTGCAGGGCATGTGAAGAGAGTGCAGTTCCCTGAGTGGCTCTCGAATGCAGTGCTGGTGTCTAAAGGAGCCGGCAAATGGAGGATGTGTATTGACTTTAGAGATCTGAATAAAGCATGCCCTAAGGATCACTATCCCCTGCCTAGAATTGATCAATTGGTAGATGCCACGTCCGGATTTGAATTGCTTAGCATGATGGACGCATATCAGGGGTACCATCAAATCCAACTGAATCCCCTTGATATACCAAAGGTATGTTTTATTGCGACATGTGGTACTTTCGGTTATGTACGTATGCCTTTTGGACTGATAAATGCTGGAGCCACCTATCAAAGAATGGTAGACTCGGTGTTCCGAGGACAGATTGGGAGAAACATGGAGATTTATGTGGACGATATGCTAGCTAAGAGTGTCAAAGCAGAGGAACACATTAATGACCTGAAGGAGATATTTCAGGTAATTAGAGAAAATGGTATTAAATTAAATCCAGCTAAATGTTCTTTTGGAGTAGGGTCAGGAAAATTCCTGGAATATATGGTGACTCAGAGGGGAATAGAGGTTAACCCTGCTAAGGTGAAGGCGGTCCTCGACATGCAACCTCCTCGAAACCTGAAGGAACTGCAGACCCTGAACGGTAGAATCGCAGCTCTTAGCAGATTCATAGCAAGGTCAGCAGAGAAGAGCCACCACTTCTTCAGAACGTTAAGGAAGGGGTCGAGGTTTGAATGGGATGAGCAATGTCAGAAAACTTTCGAAGAATTGAAGCTCCATCTGGAACAGCTTTCGAAGCTAACCAAGCCTACTCAGGGAGATGTCTTACTCTTATACATCTCGGTAGGGGAACATTCCCTGAGTACAGCCCTGATGAAAGAGGAAGGCTCTACACAACAACCCATATACTATGTGAGCAAGGTCATTCAAGGGGCAGAGATCATATATTCAGAGGTGGAGAAGGCAGCCCTGGCGGTGGTAGTAACGGCTAGGCGATTACGCCCCTACTTCCTGTCTTATAAAGTTATGGTACGAACTAATTTCCCTTTGAAGCAGACACTAGGGAGAGCAGACTTATCAGGAAGAATGGTCAGATGGGCAGTGGAATTACAGGAATACGATATTGATTATGAACCAAGGAGGGCCATTAAAGCCCAAGCCTTAGCAGACTTTATTCAAGAGTCTACCAGAATGGAGGAGGAACAAGGCTGGAAGGTATATGTTGACGGTTCAGCATCCGCTGTAGGATGTGGAGCAGGGATAGTGTTGGTTGATCCTGATGGCCAAGAAGTACAGGTAGCCGTTAAGTTCCGGTTCTCAACCTCAAACAACGGTGCAGAATATGAAGCCCTGATTAGAGGGGCTAACATGGCAGCAGAGTTAGGGGCACAAAAAATCACTTTGTATTCTGATTCACAGCTGGTAGTGCAACAGGTCTTGGGGGAGTACCTCGCCAAGGATGAGAGGATGATCGCCTATTTAGAGCAGGTAAAGAAACTAAAGAATAAATTTCATACCTTTGAAGTGATACAGGTGCCGAGAGAAGAGAATGTGAAAGCAGATGGACTGTCTAAACTAGCTAGTTCCACTGAATTCGAGGGAGACGGAAAGGTAACCCTGTTAGTGGCAGATCAATTAGCTACTGAAACCCTGGTCGGAGAGATAACAACAGGGGATGACTGGAGGAAAGAAATATGGGAGGAGTTGAACAGGGGGCAAGTAACCCCAATGTCCAGAGAGGCCAAAGCTTGGAGAAGGAAATATTGTATCCTAGGAGGCCAATTGTACAAGAGGTCCTTCACTCAACCCTATTTGAAATGTCTTTCGAAAAGAGAGGCAGAGCTAGTGATTAAGGATATCCATGAAGGTTGTGCGTCCAGCCATGAAGGTTATCAGGCGATGGTGAAGAAGGTATTTAGAGCAGGTTTTTATTGGCCTAATATAATCAGAGACGCTAGGGAATATGTGAAGAAATGCGAGAAGTGTCAGAAGAATGGACCTTTGATACGAGTACCTGCAGAAGAGATGGGTGCCATGTACTCGCCCTGTCCCTTCGCCAAATGGGGGATAGATCTAGTGGGACCCTTCCCCTTAGCACCAGGGGGAAGAAAATTCTTGATTGTGGCCGTGGACTATTTCAGTAAGTGGGTGGAGGCCGTACCCCTGGCCAAGATAGAGGAAGATAATGTAATTCTTTTTCTGGCTAGACATATTTGTTGCAGGTTTGGAGCGCCAAGAATCTTGGTTTCCGACAATGGAACACAATTGAATGGAGAGAAAGTAAGAAGATGGTGCGAAAGATGGAACATTATACAGAGATTCACTTCGGTAGCCCACCCACAAGCTAATGGGCAGGTGGAAGTTACAAACAGAATCCTAGTGGATGGCATCCGAACAAGATTGCAAAAGGTAGGAGGAAAATGGGTGAAGGAGTTAGACAACGTCCTTTGGTCCTACAGGACCAGCCCCAAAACAACTACGGGCGAATCTCCCTTCTATTTGGTGTATGGGGCAGCAGCAGTGATACCTCCCGAGGCCAGACTGAAATCACACCGAATCACCTATTTCTAATAGAAAAGAAATGAAGAATTGATGAGGGAGGCATTGGACCTGGTAGATGAAGAGAGGGAGATGGCAAGGCTGAGAGCAGAAAGATACAAGAGCCGGATCAAGGCAGCATATGATCGCCGGGTAGTTCCACGCTCCTTTAAAGCTGGAGATCTAGTCCTTCGGAGGGCAGACGCCTTGAAAAACACAGGGAAGATGGAGGCTAATTGGGAAGGTCCATATAAGGTAACACAGGTCCTAAAAGGCGGAGCCTACAAACTCTAGGACATGACGGGAAAAGAAATACTGAGGCCATGGAACGTGTGCCACTTGAAGAGGTTTTATGTTTGAGGAAGGTGTTATTTCCTTACCATCTTTCCCTTTATGAACAATTTTAAATACTTACTTCTCATTCGAATAATTGCTTCACCGGCACTCTTTTTTCCTCTACGTGGGTTTCCCCTTGGGGTTTTACCACGGAGAGGTTTTAAATGAGGCCGGCATAGGTTCCCCTTATTTGCCTATGTTGATAAACACTTTTGATCAATGGAGCGTAGTTTTTGGAAAATTTCAGCGTTTTCTCTTAATGCATGTTAATGTGATGATAAGATGATTCTTATATTCCGATTTTATGATGAGATGACTCTTATGTATTCCGACTTTACGATGAAGTGTTTCCCATACGTTGAATATTGTGCTGAGATAACTGCTAAGCACCCATATAATGAATGTTGAGATAATAAATGTATTCTGAAAGCTATAACATAAGATGATAGAGATATTGCAAGATAGGAAGACTTACACCAATTCGCAAATGTTTGAAAGGGAAATGCCTAAAGACAATTCCCAAGGCTTTTATACACGACAGTCTCTAAAGCTAGGGGGAGTAGGGGGTATGGTAGCGGAAGATATGATTAACCTGCTAATAATCCCTAAGAACTCTTACGAGTATAAACAACTTCAGGGAGAGTATAATCCCTAAGAACTCTTACGAGTATAAACAACTTCAGGGAGAGTATAATCCCTAAGAACTCTTACGAGTATAAACAACTTCAGGGAGAGTATAATCCCTAAGAACTCTTACGAGTATAAACAACTTCAGGGAGAGTATAATCCCTAAGAACTCTTACGAGTATAAACAACTTTTGGGAGAGTATAATCCCTAAACACTCTAACTTTTGGGAGAGTATAATCCCTAAATATTCTAACTTTTGGGAGAGTATAATCCCTAAACACTCTAACTTTTGGGAGAGTATAATCCCTAAATATTCTAAGAACTCTTACGAGTATAAACAACTTCAGGGAGAGTATAATCCCTAAGAACTCTTAACGAGTATAAACAACTTCAGGGAGAGTATAATCCCTAAGAACTCTTACAAGTATAAACAACTTTTGGGAGAGTATAATCCCTAAACACTCTAACTTTTGGGAGAGTATAATCCCTAAATATTCTAACTTTTGGGAGAGTATAATCCCTAAATATTCTAATTTTTTGGAGAGTATAATCCCTAAACACTCTAACTTTTGGGAGAGTATAATCCCTAAATATTCTAACTTTTGGGAGAGTATAATCCCTATGAATTCTAACTTTTGGGAGAGTATAATCCCTAAACACTCTAACTTTTGGGAGAGTATAATCCCTAAATATTCTAACTTTTGGGAGAGTATAATCCCTATGAATTCTAACTTTTGGGAGAGTATAATCCCTAAAAACTCTAACTCTAAGAGAGAAACTAGAAGCATTATCAAGTCACCAAGTAAGTACAGAAACATAAACCATATATTCTCATTTATAATTTCTCTATAAGCTTTAGAGCCTTTACGTGTCAAGAAGATGCTAGAAACATGCTAAATTCATAAGTAAAGAAAGAGCAGGACAGGTATTACATCATATATCTAATAGCAGAGATAGAGATATATATATATATGCATGCCAGGTGATAATGTGCAGGTACGATATTAAGCAGAAAATAAAACAGAAATATCCTAGACCAAGGGCACCATGCCTTGACCCTCCACAGAAAAACGCAGGAGTGTGGAGTCTCCTGAAAATACCAAAAGGGGCCTTAAAGGCCTTAACAAAAATAAAAGTGTTTTAAAAGTATCGAAATGTTATCAGAGAAATAGAGTTACGAAGAGAGGGGAATATCATTCTTCCCCTCGAAACCTTCTCCTGCTTCCTCAACCTGCCCACTGGAATCGCCTCCCTCCGCCTTCTCCTCTAGAGCGCCGGCCGCCACGTGTTGGTCCCTGAACGAGTAGTGAATGGGATTAAAGTCTAGAGGGGAGGGGTGAATAGACTTTAAAACTTTTTCAAGTGAGTTGGGAACCTCTTCTGATTGCTATGTCAACTGGACTACAAGTCTGCTGGACCAGATGACTATAGTGATCTGAATGAAGAGGTTATATATATGCGGAATTATGGTAGGCCTTGATTAGACTCGTTCTTTAGTTTCTTTTGAAAACACCAATACTTGTTTATTTAATGAAAGCCTCAGCTGATGCTGGTTTGAAGATTATGGCCTTGATTCAAAGATAGTTAAAGCACAGTATGCACTATATAAAAATATATGGAAAGACAGTAATGTAAAGTGCAGAAAGATAAATAACACCAGGTTTATAGTGGTTCGGATATACGTTCCTACATCCACTCTCACGTCCTAACGTGATGTTTAATCCCTTTAATTTACCAAATATTACAAGGGGCTTGTCCTTTATAGTCCCAAGGATAGGACTTTGAGATCTGAGCCGTCCTAACAGCTACGGTCTCCACAAGTTATTGTAAGCACTTGCACTTTGAGGGGTTCAAAAACTTTAACCTTTCGGTGAGGGTTTGGGGTTTTTGAAGAGTATCCAACTAATGGTTCAAGCTTATAAATTGCTTAACCACTATGCCTAAAACAATGGATATACAATATGAACAGGTTTCAGGTTCTTATGGGTTGGATAGAAATCACTTAAGAGCTAAGGATGTTCTAATGGATTCTGGCTCTTGGAGAACTCTTAAAACAGTATGGCTTTTTGCTTGATTGCTTGCTTAGCTTGTTGAATTCTCTCGTTGTGACTTCGTTGTTTGTGATTTCTCATCCTCTTGTATTTATAGGGGTGATTGCTTGCAACTAGCCGTTGGAGTTGACTAGCCGTTGGGGCAATCTTTCCATAATGGCTTGATTCCTTGATTCCAGCCGCTTGATTGCTTCAATCCTGGGATCATGTCAATCTTCTAAATTAGGTAGGTCTTTGTTTGAATTGCAAGATGACTTTGGAATCAGCCGAGTCCTGGAAGAGTACATAGTCTTCTGATCTGTACTACTAGTCTTCTGGCCTTAGGTCTTCTGTCTTCTGATATCAGTCGAGTAATACTCTTCTGATCTGGCAATACTTTGTGCTGCTGTAGGCCATCTTCACTCTTGGACTCCATCAGATAAGTAGGTATACAAGCACCTTACTTAACTGGTCTTCAAGGATCTTCTAGTCTTCAAGTCTTCTACTCTTCTCATCTTGAGGATAGGCATGTAAGCCAGGGCTGTGCTGATCAGCAGATATCAATACAGTTGATCACACAAGACTAGTCTAAGCTGTTCTATACAAGTCAGCTGATCCTATTACATTTATAAACTCTAAGTGTTTTGGCCATCAAAACTATTCTAACATCAAGTGGGGCTTAGGGTGAATTTATATCCCAACACCACGGTTGCCACAGGATCAGGACTAGCCACATGGATGGGGAAAGTCAAATCCTTCGCCGGTACAAGGTCGTCCAACTTCAGAGCAGTTTGCTTCAACTCCGAGACCGCCTTCCTCATCCTAGGCAACCACCAGGGAGTGCCGATGTCTTCCTTAGGATCTCCAGGGAACTTGGGGGGAGTGGCTAACTCATCCAAACGAAGAGCACGAGTGTACTGGCCATTGAACCCAGGAGCAGAATGTTCAGCCACGGCGTTGGAAAATCCATGATCGATGAAGTGGGGAATATATGCACCCATTGCCCCCAAGAAGCTGGTACTCTTAAGAAAGGCTTCTAACCATTCTCGGTGCAAGGTACCCAAAAACTTCTGACCCATGGCGGAGGTAAAAAGAGAGTCGACGCATAGTTTCATCCCAGCCAAAGGGAGAGTAGTCTCCAAACGTTCAACCCGCTCACCAAACTGAGTCTTCAGAGAAGAAACTTCCTCCGAGAGCTTCACCTTCTCAGCCTGAAGCTTCTTCTGTGCCTGGATGGACTCCCGTAGCTCTCCTTCCAGAATCTCCTTCTTCACCTTTTCCAACTCCACCTGGCTTTGGAGATCGTCCACAAGCTGAAGGGATTGAAGGGCCCGTTCGGATACATCGGAGAATAGAAGACCGAACTACGCCAGAAACAATTCAAAGAAGTAAGACGCATATATTTTCTCTTATTAATTAGTTAGAAGTGTATCTGCATTGAGAATCTACCTGAGTGAAACTGTGGGCGGCATGCACAACTCGCTCGTCCGAGGATAGAGCATTAAGCGCCTCCGTGGCAGGGGTCGGAGTGTGACGCTCTATGAAAGCCATGAGGTGATCAACATTAATCTCACCAGGTGCATTGGGAGTGACATTGGGCTGAGAGGACTTAATCTTGGACTTCTTCTTTTTAGAGGCATCAGAGGCAGGGGGCAACGAGGAAATCATAGCCTTCTCGGTAGAGGACCTGGTACGCTTAGCAATTGACCCAGTGGAAGGTTTCACTGGGGAGGGAGGAATAGGGGCCTTTGAGGAGCTTTCAGGGGCCGGAGACTTAGCAACCATCGAGAGAGGAATGGCATCACAAGAAATTTGAGTTAACCAACTCATAGCTGCACAAAGAAATATGAAAAGATGTTAACAATCACAGCAGTTTAAATCTTGAGGACGATGCCAAGAGAAAAGAAATGGTATTACCATCATCGGGACCTAGGGGATAATCGGGGCGACCGAAACCAAAATGAGATAGGGTTCTTACAAATGCTCATCACGTCAAAAAATCCATGGGCAGATACATTATCATTCAAGTGGTTCATCACATCCAAATTTAAAGAGGAACAAACAGAGAGAGGAGGACGGGGCACCCCAGGGTTCTCATAAATCCACTCTTCATGAGGGAATTCCCAAGGAGAAGGGTTTGTAACAAAAAAGTAATAGTCCTTCCAGTCCTGGACCCCTTCATGGAGTTTTTCCATGAATTTTCCGGTCCTGGAAGTACGGCCACAAGCATAAAAGAACCCATCCGCAAACTTGCACATATACTGGGTTAGGAAGAGTTGGGCTGAGGGTTCACCACCATTCCCCTCCATCAAAATGTAGAAGCCTAACATTGCACGAATAGCGTTGGGAGTGAATTGATTCAGAGGTATCCGAAGGTAAGTAGAAATTTCGGAAAAGTAGGGATGGATCGGAAAGCGGAGGCCCGCTTTTAATTGAGCCTCCCAGAAGGCCAGAGTGTTAGGACCGGGAAAGTTTGGGCGTTCCTTCCTATGGGCTGCCCTAACTATGTAATCAGGGGGAAAGATTCTCGAGCGGAGGAAGGCGGCGACGCGCTCGGGAGGGAGTATGGAGGAACCGGAGATTTTATCTTTTAAGGCAAGGTCAGTTATGGGAAATATGGGGAGTGAATTGGAAGTCGAACTCTCCATAGATATGGAGTCAGACGAGGTTCGAACCGAAGATGACATGAGGTTACTGTAAATGAAAAAGGAGAAGGAGGAGGAGATACCTGAAGCAAAGTCGGTTTTGGGGAAGTGACGAAGTGGCCGGTGAACGTGCGTAGAGGAGTTAATTGCAGAAATGAAAACGAAGATGAAAGGAATGGATAAGTTTGAAAGGAAAGAAAAGAGGGTTTTCTAAGGAACGAATGTGATTTTTGAAATAAGTGTGATGAGGAGAGAGAGGGGGAAAAACCGAGAAGAATTAATGACTTCCCAATTAAAGCGCGCGTGGCTGGAGAAGGGCGGCTGAATGTTGGTCCTCGGGCAAACACATGGATACAAATTTTTGAAATTGAAGTGGCGTGTGGAAGTGGAAAAGGCACGATGACTTCAGGTAATTATTAAGTGCCAAATATTCCGTGTTTTGAAATATGAAGAAGGAGTGATTAAAGGAACAAATTATTTCTCTTAGAATTCATTTAATTACTTTTTCCTACTCTTTTAAAAATTATCCTTTTTAACGAGACTAGGGGGAGTAGTTGATGAGGATAAAATATGTTGCTCTTGGAAAAGTCGACACGTGGAAACGGGATAAATTATAGCGGTCTTAATCAGAACAATGAGCTTGAAGGATAGATTAATACACTCCTAACCCTAAGAAGGGAAATGAGAGTGATTGGGCCTTTAGCCCACATTTGAGAATTAATAGCCTTTGGGCCTAGGGATTCGGCCCAAAGGAGAACGAATAGTATGAGTTACTCTTTCTTAGCTGAGTCAAAAGAATGGGGTGAATACGTGGAGGGACCAAGTCGTCAGAAGATATGGACCAAATCCTTAGGGATTTGGGGCCGGATTTACAGGAATGGGTGAGCAAATATAGGGAGAACGAGTCTTTCCCTCTCCCGAGAGAGGGGCCAGGTATATAAGCAGGTTATTTCTATATTCTTAGTTACGTTTTTTACACAATACATACATTCTTACGAAATACACACTGATTTAAGAAGAAACATCATATTATTCGCCGGAATTTCCCTAGAATTACAGGGAAATTCCTCTTTGATTCTACTAAGAACGATTCTGACTTGAGCGTCGGAGCTTCCACGCCGGAGCCCCCCTCCGGTGTGCTTTTGCACGTCATTTTTGGGACTCTCAAGGAGGTTTACGTGAAGATTGTTAAAGATAAACGAACGATTCAAACTCGTGATTAATAGTGCTCGTAAAGGAATGATTGATATCCGAAGGCGTTCTTTTTCGACGCATTTAAGAAGAAACATCATATTATTCGCCGAAATTTCCCTAGAATTATAGGGAAATTCCTCTTTGATTCTACTAAGAACGATTCTGACTTGAGCGTCGGAGCTACCACGCCGGAGCCCCCCTCCGGTGTGCTTTTGCAGGTCATTTTTGGGACTCTCAAGGAGGTTTACGCGAAGATTGTTAAAGATAAACGAACGATTCAAACTCGTGATTAATAGTGCTCGTAAAGGAACGATTGATATCCGAAGGCGTTCTTTTTCGACGCATCACCCATGTTAATTAATAGAGAAATTACAAGGTAGAAAGTAATTACCAAATTTAAACTTAAAATTGAGAGATATCACCTTAATGATGGATTTGTAGCTACAATATGATGAAATAAGCAAAACCCACTTACAATCCTTGATTGAAATGAAAAAGTAACTAAATACTAAGCTAATCTATGGAAAACTATAAGGAAAAATGCTTCAAAACCTATTACTATGTGTTACTATGTGTAGAGTCTTCTCAATGTGTGGAATCCCCTTTCAAAATCGAACTTTGGGCCTTATATACTCTTCTCAATGTGCCCTAAGGTAGAAACACGATTTAGGCGAAAATAAGAGGTCACACGGCCGAATCGGGCAGCTCGGCCGAGTCGGGCACTTCCAAAAGCGTGTTTTCCATTTTTGTTCACTCAGCAGCTCGGCCGAGTCGGGCCGTAAAATGTTTTGCCCCCTTCTTCAGACAACTCGGCCGGATGGCGTGGCTCGGCCGAGTTGAGAATCATTCCAGATTCTGGAATGTAATTCCACTCGGCCGAGTTCTGGAGCTCGGCCGAGTCGTGCCTTAAACAATTCTTGAGCATTTTTCATTCCACTCGGCCGGATGGTGAAGCTCGGCCGAGTTGCCCCGACTTCCAGATTCTGCCTTCGACCTTCCACTCGGCCGAGTGGTGGGGCTCGGCCAAGTTGTCCAACCTTCCCACTCGGCCGGATTGCAAGATGTTCCAGATTTTGGACTCTTTTTCCACTCGGCCGAGTTGTGGGGCTCGGCCAAGTTGCCTCTTCCATTTTCTTTCGTGCACCATTTCCAAAACGTGGCTCCGATTGGCTCGATTCTTCTTGCATATGCGCTCTCTCTTTATCTTCTTTCATCTGACATTTTCCTCAGATTGATTCCTTCGTGTGATTTGCTTCAAAACTCATCGTTTTTCCCTAAAAACCATGCAAAATAATCATGTATCAATAATTCGATAAACAAACTACTTTTACATAACTTTTGTAATCTTAATACGACAATTCGAGCATATTCACACTATAAATTCATGCAATCTCACCACAAATCACCCCCCCCCCCCAAACTTAAAGGTTTGCTTGTCCCCAAGCAAAGAATCAAAGAACAAAGGTGAGTGATTGTGATGAATTTTTGAACCATGGACTCAATGCTAGCAATGATAAAAGCAAATGAACTTTTCTAAGAATGATCTTCAATCATGAACTCTCTTACCACCATCATGCACGGAGTGATTCAAACGAAGCAAAATCGAATACTAATTTCACATTCCTCACAAGATGTGTATCACTCAATCACACAAAGGAATTATGGACTTGTATCACTCATCAATTGCTTCACATCAACTAGTTACCATAAGCTTGCCATGAGTCTCTTCTATTCACCACTTTTGTGTTTCACAACAAGATCAATAGGGCTTTCTCTAGGGACGTAACGTAGGCTCTTTGGACACGGTGGAAAACATCTGGATAAAAGTGACTAGACTAGTGGAGGAACAATGAACACTTTTTTACTTATTTGTTTCTTTCAAACCATTCATGCATTCTCTCACTTTTCTATTTTTCCACAAGGAATTTACTCCTTTCTTTGTCACAAGAAATACCCTTTTGTTCTTTTAAACTCAAATCATGAGATTGCACCTCTTTGATTTTATTCATATATTTTTTTATTTTTTTTTCAAAGAGGTTCTCACTTGATGATTTTTTTTTCCTCTTTTGTTTTTCCATCCCTTTCTTGTTTTTCAACTTGCTTAACATTCCACAATTCTCACTTGAAAGCTCATGTTCTTCCACTCTTCACTTGTCCTCCACTAGTTAGGTAAAGGCTTATTAAGTTTAAAGAGGTTAAACAATGTAGGTTACCAAAAAGATCAAGTTCAAGGCTCGACTTGGCTTACTACGGAAATTTCTTTTGGTAATGGAATATTTGGCTAGTGACTTATGTTTATGAAAGATGGCCTAAATCACTTCCTCTTGATTCACACAATTATGGTTTTATGCAAGACTCATGGCAAGCCACTCTCAAACAACAACCGAATCATGATTGGTTCAAAGATCAATTCTCACCGGGTTTCAATCATGTGAATTCATGTATTCTCCTAAGCTTCGTTATTCTCACCACACACACTCAAATGGTAATTTCATCCACAATCAATTCACAATTCACATCCAAATTCACAAAACTACAATCATTTCAAAACAATCACCCACAACTCAAACTCATCACAAATCATCCACAAATCATAATATTCAACATCCAATACATGAAATCAAACATCCACAAATGTCAATACATGAACCAAAGTATCAAATGAGAGAAAGAGAGAGAGAGAAAGATAGAATATCAATACGAGTACAACCAAATCGAAATAGAATCCAAATTAACTAAAGAAGGCAAATGATAGCAAGAGTGTAAAGGCAACTCCCTTTTCGGCTCAAGAAGGAGGTGCACGAGGGATGAAGTGATTCTCGTCAAGATGCCACCCGTTCATGTCTCGGATCATCCAATTGACCTCCTCTTGATTTCTCCAACGATCATCAAGTTCCCTCCTATAATCATCCTCCGATTTCCATCTTGCCAATTCGGCCGCCCGATGATCCTCCTCGGCTTTTCACCTCAGTGCCTCACCCCTACGGTGTTCTTCTTCGGCTTGCCTCCTCAACTCCTCTTCTTTGAGGTACTTCTCATGAGCTAACCATATATCATTTTGATTTTTCACATATTCCTCTTGAGCTTGGAAGTACCTCTCCCATTGGGAGCTAGATGGTCCGGAGCCATCTCCTTCTTCTTCTTCTTCATCATCCTCAACCTCTTCTTGTGCTTCATTTCCCCCTTGAGCCTCAATCATCCTCACGTCCCTCACTTGTTGCCCACCTCCATTATCTCCCTTAGCTTCTTCAATTGCTAGCTCGTGTGCTTTTGAGCTAATGAGAAGATTATCCTTGATTTTCTTCTTATTTCCAACGAGTGTGGTCAAACTAGTATTTGGGAGAGGGAATCCCTTTTCCCCTTGCCATAAGATCCATAGACGATTGTTTTCCTCAAGAAGAACCTTCATTTTCTTCATGATGTAGATATTCAAATCCTCGTCATCTACGGCGCTCAACTCTGAGGTATCAATGCCCACATTTTCACATAATAACTCGATCATTCCCCCTATTATCACCCTTGATTTTGCAGCCGTGCTCCTCCTTATCCGGTTGAGTTGATGTACGAAGTAGTAGGCGTTGTTGAACTTGTGCCCGTACACCAAGCACCACAGTATGTAGAGCTCATCTTGGTTAACCGAACCACTCTCCGATCTCGCCAAGAGTGTGTTAGAGAGCACCTTCTCAATTACCTCCGCTGTGAGCCGAATATAGGTTCTTGGCTCCTTTTGGAGGAATTCTCCCATGCCCACTTTCCCGAAAAGGGTATATATATCCTCCTTAATCCCCATCGCCTCCATACACCTTTCCTCCGGAAAACGAGTGCACCCGATTTCACAAACAATCTGGTCGAACAATGGGCGTACCCTCACTTGCTCTTCAGGAGTAAATTGAATTTTTAACCCTTCGGGTGTTCTCTTCCTTTTTCTCGTGTTTACCGTTATCTCAACATCACTATCCGAATCCATTTATCCTACAAAAACAACATGCATTTAGATATTTCAACTCAATATTCATTCAAAACAATGCATCTTAACCAATTCACCCAACAATAATGCACTCAATATATGCAAAACAATTATTCCATGCAAAATCAACCATATAACCACTTCTATCATGAATTGTGTCCTATCATAGCATATCTCTCAATCTTTTCATCTCTCTTTTCTTGATAATTGAAGCAAGTTATTCAACACTCTCTTATATTTTTCTTCATTTTTCTCTCAATCTTTCATGATAATGAAAGATAAATTTGTAAAAAAAAAAATGTTATTTAATTTTATATAAAAAATAAACATACATTAGAAGATGGAGAAAGGAATTATTGCACTACTAATATTTTACTAATACACTTAAAAATTGTTATATAATTTTTAAATATACAAAAAAAATTAATTATAATTTTTTTTATTTTATTTTTTATTTTTTATTATTTAATATATTTTTTAAAATTATTAAAAGAATTTTGTAAAATTGGAGGGGGGCTCAGTACCCCGGCACCCCTCCCTCCGTCCATGATTATTTAATATATAAAAATGTAAACAGAGATAATTGATTGTATTGAAAAATGTAATACTCAGTTGGTAGGTGTTATAGTGATAATTATTTTAAAACTTTTTTTCAAACTCCCAAACTGAAATCAAAGCTCATTTTTAACCCAAAATAAACATCACCTTAGGTAATTTAATCTCCGAAAACCATCAATCACCAATGACCAATCAAATAACACAAATTCAGAGAACTCAACAAAGTGATTAAGGAAATTGTCCAACCTAACAAAAATATATTTGAGAATAAGAATGATACGAGTGAATCATTGCACGACTTCAATGAATAGCAAATGAAACCTATAAAGAAACAGCCACCCCTTAATTAGTATTTCTAAAACGTAGATAATAGTTATTAAACACTACATTTATAACTTGCAACATTAACCCATGAAGGTTAATGACCAATACTTTATACCACAATATAAATAAGTCATTTGAGGAATTACACAATTCAAAGGAAAGCAATATCAAGTAACATTACTGTAAAATGACTTCATTTATGCAGAAACTGATAATCTTTGTTCTCATTTTTGCCTTAGCAATTCCCATTTCAATTGGTCACAGAAAAAGATCAGCCAGACACCGAAGAGAAAGAGACTGGGAAGATGATTCAGACGATAGCAGAGACGATTCAGAAATTGAACGTTACCTAAGAGATATGTGCTCGGATACCATAAATTCAAAACAGTGCTGGAAAATCATCAAACCTGAGATAACCAGATTCACCAATAAGGATAGTCGAAATGTCGCCGAAGTCGTAATCGACCTGGCAATATCAAAATCCGGCGAAATCAACGACCTACTTAGCCAACTTCACCATGATTCCGACAATGAAGCACTAAAGAGGAAGTATATGTCGTGCTCGAAAAATTACAACGATGTTAACCGAAACCTCGTAATTGTGAGGAGAAACGTTGATTCTGATGATTTTAGGGGAGTTTCGGCTGAGATTGATGATGCTGCAGAAGAATTGAAGAGTTGCAAGCATGATTTTGGGGGAAATTCATTTGACCCGGCTCATATTAGGGACCGAAATAAGGAATTTGGACGGTACTTGCAAATCGTTAGGGCTGCAACAAATCATTTTGTAACAAATATAGATCGAAAAAACTAATTTAATTTACATTATGGAGTAAATCTTTAATAAATGAAATAACTATTCAGGGAAATTTCTTTTATTGAAATGTTATTAATTAATAAATGTTAAATATTTGGTTTCTTGAATTATAAAATGCAACACCATATAAAAATGATACACGAAACGAGAATCCATCACTTAAGTAGTAATTTTAACAACATTTAATCCGGTCATAAAAATTTGTACTTGTCCCACCTTAATTTTCACTGTTATATTTTGAATGTCTCGGGATAAGCTTTTCATTTTATTAAATGATACTCCCTCCCTCTGTCTCATATTAACTTTCACACCTACTTTTTCGGTTCTTTAGAAACTCAATTCATACAATATCTAAAATATTACATTCAATGTCATTATTTTTATGGCACATACATACACACAAGTCAATTCACTTATTTATTTTTTTATAAAATTATATCTCAAAATTCTATTTATTATAATATTTTTTAAAAAGTGGGTGAACAGTAAGGGTGTGTTTTGTTTGTTAGATTAGGCTGGATGGATTGTTTTATACCAATTAGTAGGTTGTTTGGTTTGAATGTTTAGGGCCCAAGTTAGAAAGCCAGCCCGGGTCTGTTTTTGGTTTTTGTCACACGATCACGTGATTCTTAGTCAGGCAAGGGAGGGTAAGATCAATAATCCAATTTCAACTGAAAAACTGAAATGTCCTTTGTGTCCTCCAAACTCTTGCAAATATGACGATCTTGGCCTTGAATGTATAAGTATTTACAAGATGCCAAATATAAAATAAAAAACCCAATTCGTCATCTTCTACAGCCTAAGCGTTCATACTCGTTCTGCATCTTACTCTCCTACGTCGCCGCCACCGCCGCATTCCTTCTCCGTCTCCACCACCGCCGCTTTCCTTCTCCGTCTCCACCACCGCCGCTTTCCTTCTCCATCTCCACCACATACCTTTGATCGCTAAAAGGTATGAATAAGGTACCGTGTATTTTTTCTCCTTCGCTCCATTCTTTAAAATCTGAAGGTCGGATTCTGCAATTGGAAGCCACAATTTTTTTTTCCACTGATATAAAAAATAAAATAAGAGAATCGATTTATTGAGGGAGAGGGAACCTCCATCTTCATTCAATCTCTGCGGATCTTCCATCGCCGTCGCTGATGCAGATCTTTCTGTCGCCGTCGCCGTTGCAGATCTTTGACCGTGACCATCGCCGCCTGCTGACTTGTTCGTATTTTGCACACTTTTTCAACAACTATACGATCCCCACAAGCGTATGGGTTCGTTAGTAGTATGATAAGTATACCAAGTAATTATCGTCCAAGGACTTAATTGAGTGAAAATGAGTCCCTAAAGTTGCAAGTTATCATGCTATTGTAGTAACTAATGATGTTTGTTTAGATTTTCGGGAATAAGAACAAAGATATTAAACTAAATTAATTAAAGTAATAAGTAATATTGACTAGAAATAGTGAACTAACTAATTTCATTTTGGAAAGTGCAAGAGAAGTGTATTGCCTCGGGTGTTTTCGTTTTGTTAGAAATTAATGAACTAGTGAACCAATTACATGAATTAGATATGAATTCGGATTAAGCTAAAGGCTATCACATAGGTGTGCAAACCCCCTTGAAAGGCATAGGCGAACATCGTGCATTGATTAGCAATTATATGATCTAACCAAATAACATAAGCTCCTAGGATAGTGTTTCATAAGCACTTTCAACACGGTTACTAATGCTTATGAAACGCCCTCTCACCAAACTCCTAGACGACCTCTATTCATTTAGTGTCTAAAGTTGTCGGTCTAGCCATTAACCTCCTCTCGGTTAGCTAATTACTAATTAACTTCTATTCAATTGACCAAAGCTCACACTCACACCCCCAATCAAGCAAACCCAACTCTCGTTGCAATCAACACAATCGAAAATGCTAGCTAATAGGGTTGATCAATCAAATGAATCAAACACAATACAACTCTAGAAACATTTACACCCAAATCCTAAGTGAATCATGCAATTACTTCACAATTACACTAAATTCCCATCAAAACATCCACACCCAAGGCAATTGGGGATTAACCCATGGTTCTAGAAGAGAATCCCATGGTTACAACACAAAATAACATAAAGCCCATGCTAATTAATAGAGAAATTGCAAGGTATAAAGTAATTACCAAATTTAAACTTAAAATTGAGAGATATCACCTTAATGATGAATTTGTAGCTACAATATGATGAAATAAGAAAAACCCACTTACAATCCTTGATTGAAATGAAAAAGTAACTAAATACTAAGTTAATCTATGAAAAACTATAAGGAAAAATGCTTCAAAACCTATTACTACGTGTTACTATGTGTAGAGTCTTCTCAATGTGTGTAATCCCCTTTCAAAAACGAACTTTGGGCCTTATATACTCTTCCAAAAGTGCTTGGCATGTGCCCTAAGGTAGAAACACGATTTTAGGCGAAAATAAGAGGTCACACGGCCGAATCGGGCAGCTCGGCCGAGTCGGGCACTTCCAAAAGCGTGTTTTCCATTTTTGTTCACTCAGCAGCTCGGCCGAGTGCTGTAGCTCGGCCGAGTCGGGCCGTAAAATGTTTTGCCCCTTCTTCAGACAACTCGGACGGATGGCGTAGCTCGGCCGAGTTGAGAATCATTCCAGATTCTGGAATGTAATTCCACTCGGCCGAGTTCTGGAGCTCGGCCGAGTCGTGCCTTTAACAATTCTTGAGCATTTTTCATTCCACTCGGTCGGATGGTGAAGCTCGGCCGAGTTGCCCCGACTTCCAGATTCTGCCTTCGACCTTCCACTCGGCCGAGTTGTGGGGCTCGGCCAAGTTGTCCAACCTTCACACTCGCCCGGATTGTGGAACTCGGCCGGATTGCAAGATGTTCCAGATTTTGGACTCTTTTTCCACTCGGCCGAGTTGTGGGGCTCGGCCGAGTTGCCTCTTCCATCTTCTTTCGTGCACCATTTCCAACACGTGGCTCCGATTGGCTCGATTCTTCTTGCATATGCGCTCTCTCTTTATCTTCTTTCATCTGACATTTTCCTCAGATTGATTCCTTCGTGTGATTTGCTTCAAAACTCATCGTTTTTCCCTAAAAACCATGCAAAATAATCATGTATCAATAATTCGATAAACAAACTACTTTTACATAACTTTTGTAATCTTAATACGACAATTCGAGCATATTCACACTATAAATTCATGCAATCTCACCACAAATCACCCCCCCCCCCAAACTTAAAGGTTTGCTTGTCCCCAAGCAAAGAATCAAAGAACAAAGGTGAGTGATTGTGATGAATTTTTGAACCATGGAATCAATGCTAGCAATGATAAAAGCAAATGAACTTTTCTAAGAATGATCTTCAATCATGAACTCTCTTACCACCATCATGCACGGAGTGATTCAAACGAAACAAAATCGAATACTAATTTCACATTCCTCACAAGATGTGTATCACTCAATCACACAAAGGAATTATGGACTTGTATCACTCATCAATTGCTTCACATCAACTAGTTACCATAAGCTTGCCATGAGTCTCTTCTATTCACCACTTTTGTGTTTCACAACAAGATCAATAGGGCTTTCTCTAGGGACGTAACGTAGGCTCTTTGGACACGGTGGAAAACATTTGGATAAAAGTGACTAGACTAGTGGAGGAACAATGAACACTTTTTTACTTATTTGTTTCTTTCAAACCATTTATGCATTCTCTCACTTTTCTATTTTTCCACAAGGAATTTACTCCTTTCTTTGTCACAAGAAATACCCTTTTGTTCTTTTAAACTCAAATCATGAGATTGCACCTCTTTGATTTTATTCATATATTTTTTTTTCAAAGAGGTTCTCACTTGATGATTTTTTTTTCCTCTTTTGTTTTTCCATCCCTTTCTTGTTTTTCAACTTGCTTAACATTCCACAATTCTCACTTGAAAGCTCATGTTCTTCCACTCTTCACTTGTCCTCCACTAGTTAGGTAAAGGCTTATTAAGTTTAAAGAGGTTAAACAATGTAGGTTACCAAAAAGATCAAGTTCAAGGCTCGACTTGGCTTACTACGGAAATTTCTTTTGGTAATGGAATATTTGGCTAGTGACTTATGTTTATGAAAGATGGCCTAAATCACTTCCTCTTGATTCACACAATTATGGTTTTATGCAAGACTCATGGCAAGCCACTCTCAAACAACAACCGAATCATGATTGGTTCAAAGATCAATTCTCACCGGGTTTCAATCATGTGAATTCATGTATTCTCCTAAGCTTCGTTATTCTCACCACACACACTCAAATGGTAATTTCATCCACAATCAATTCACAATTCACATCCAAATTCACAAAACTACAATCATTTCAAAACAATCACCCACAACTCAAACTCATCACAAATCATCCACAAATCATAATATTCAACATCCAATACATGAAATCAAACATCCACAAATGTCAATACATGAACCAAAGTATCAAATGAGAGAAAGAGAGAGAGAGAAAGATAGAATATCAATACGAGTACAACCAAATCGAAATAGAATCCAAATTAACTAAATAAGGCAAATGATAGCAAGAGTGTAAAGGCAACTCCCTTTTCGGCTCAAGAAGGAGGTGCACGTGGGATGAAGTGATTCTCGTCAAGATGCCACCCGTTCATGTCTCGGATCATCCAATTGACCTCCTCTTGATTTCTCCAACGATCATCAAGTTCCCTCCTATAATCATCCTCGGATTTCCATATTGCCAATTCGGCCGCCCGATGATCCTCCTCGGCTTTTCACCTCAGTGCCTCACCCCTACGGTGTTCTTCTTCGGCTTGCCTCCTCAACTCCTCTTCTTTGAGGTACTTCTCATGAGCTAACCATATATCATTTTGATTTTTCACATATTCCTCTTGAGCTTGGAAGTACCTCTCCCATTGGGAGCTAGATCGTCCGGAGCCATCTCTTTCTTCTTCTTCTTCATCATCCTCACCCTCTTCTTGCGCTTCATTTCCCCCTTGAGCCTCAATCATCCTCACGTCCCTCACTTGTTGCCCACCTCCATTATCTCCCTTAGCTTCTTCAATTGCTAGCTCGTGTGCTCTTGAGCTAATGAGAAGATTATCCTTGATTTTCTTCTTATTTCCAACGAGGGTGGTCAAACTAGTATTTGGGAGAGGGAATCCCTTTTCCCCTTGCCATAAGATCCATAGACGATTATTTTCCTCATGAAGAACCTTCATTTTCTTCATGATGTAGATATTCAAATCCTCGTCATCTACGGCGCTCAACTCTGAGGTATCAATGCCCACATTCTCACATAATAACGTGATCATTCTCCCTATTATCACCCTTGATTTTGCAGCCGTGCTCCTCCTTATCCGGTTGAGTTGATGTACGAAGTAGTAGGCGGCGTTGAAGTTATAGGGGAGTAGGGAATGGGGGATGATGAGATGAGTTCCCAAAACTTCTCCTTCTCAAAGCTCTTTTTTTGCTTCAATAGCTTCCCATCTCTATCTCTAGGGGCACCAATGATGGTGTTGATCTCGGGCAAGGTCAAGTGGTAGGGCTCATTCATAACTCTAAAGGAGATCCCGGAGATGACATTTCTATCATCTTTTTCCACCCTTAGCGTGCAAATTACCTCCGCTGTGAGCCGAATATAGGTTCTTGGCTCCTTTTGGAGGAATTCTCCCATGCCCACTTTCCCGAAAAGGGTATATATATCCTCCTTAATCCCCATCGCCTCCATACACCTTTCCTCCGGAAAACGAGTGCACCCGATTTCACAAACAATCCGGTCGAACAATGGGCGTACCCTCACTTGCTCTTCAGGAGTAAATTGAATTCTTAACCCTTCGAGTGTTCTCTTCCTTTTTCTCGTGTTTACCGTTATCTCAACATCACTATCCGAATCCATTTATCCTACAAAAACAACATGCATTTAGATATTTCAACTCAATATTCATTCAAAACAATGCATCTTAACCAATTCACCCAACAATAATGCACTCAATATATGCAAAACAATTATTCCATGCAAAATCAACCATATAACCACTTCTATCATGAATTGTGTCCTATCATAGCATATCTCAAATGTTTATTCCCAAAATTACTGCAACCCAAGTGTTTGTTTAAATGTTTCCATGAAATTACAACTTGAATCACAAAATTGAAGGTCTAAACATCCTACCCATGCGAAATTGACACCAAAATTGAGTTCTAGGTTATCATAAACATCAACCAACACCAACATTCACCATAAACATTCAATTTCATAACAATCTTTGCACAAAATCCACAAAAATTTCAACTTTTCACAATAATACCAACAAATAATCCCAACCTTGAGTAAAAGTCTTCAACTTTAGACAAAATCAAAGAAGAAAACATACCTTTGTTTGTAATAACTTGAATGTGTGCACAAAATTTGTTGAAACTTTCGAAATTTCCTCAAAACTTGCAAAAACTTGAAATTTTGGTTGAAATGAAGAAGGTTTGTGTGAAATTATTGAGTTTTTTGGAGTATTGTGGGTGATTTTTGTGTAGGAATGGAAGTTTTGGAGTGAGTTTTGGGTGTAAGAGTGGAGGGAGGCGAATTTTGAGGCTAGGGTTTTGAGAAATGAGGCAAAAATGGAGGAGAGAGGGTATTTATACCAATTAATACGCGTGAACAGTAACTCGGCCGAGTTGGGAACTCGGCCGAGTTGGGAACTCGGCCGAGTTCTTACCCTTTTTCTCTTCAGAAGGCTCGGCCGAGTCTGGGAGCTCGGCCGAGGCGCAAACTTGTCCAGTGCTAACATTCGCCCAGCAACTCGGCCGGATTAGGGAAAACGACCGAGTTGCAAACTTGTCCAGTGCCAACATTCGCCCAGCAACTCTGCCGGATTAGGTAACTCGACCGAGTTGCAAACTTATCCAGTTTCTGTGACAAGCAGCAGCTCGGCCGGATGGCGTAGCTCAGCCGAGTTGCAATTTTTACCCAAAAATTCAACTTTTACGATACTAACCTGATTTTCGGTTCGATTCGAGTCAAGGCACTCGTTCGATCAAACCGAATTTGTCTTTTCCAGATCCAAGCTTCACCATAGCACAATTTTTCGGCTTTTCTCTCATTTCCAAAAGCTCACAACTTCATGAATTTGCCAAAATTTGGGCTTATGCCACATCAACTAGTTTGCACCACCAAAACCACCATTAATGCACACAAGTGACCAACATTGCTCATGTGCTTGTTGCAACATTTCTTTTAAAACGATCATACCCCCCAAACTTTTTCATTGCCAAGCAATTAAAAGTTTAGAAAAGGAGTGATAAAACGAAATTGCAACAAGCAACAATCTCTATGCACCAACTTAAAATCCTACTACTCAAGATTTCAACATCACCGTGCAAAAATTCATCAAACACAAGCCATACAAATGTATTCAAATCATAGCATCAAAGACCTATGCTCAACATTCACATAATACAAGCACAAAAATCAAAAGACAATATCCCTACCCCCCCAAACTTGATTTTTGCAAAGCAAACTCAAGTTTAGGATGGGGTGTACCTCATGGTGATCATCCATCCCTCTTGTGCACCGATCATATGCCCATAAACCAAGTTCCTCGTCCGTTGGTCAAACGTCCATAAGAATAGACCTACCATATAAGAAACTCTACACACATCATAAGAAAACAACCAAACAACTAGAAATAAAATCTAACTACTAAAGCAAGGAAAACAATGGGTTGCCTCCCATTTAGCGCTAGGTTTAACGTCATATGCCGGACGGAACTCCGTTAGTTCAAGGGTCACGAAGGCCAACTAGATGTACTACCCCCTTGTCGGGAAGGGAGTAGTAATGCTTAACCCGATGGCCATTCACTTTGAATTCTTCTCCTTTTTCATTCACAAGATCGAGGAAGCCCGTAGGAAACACTTTCTTAACACGGAATGGACCTTTCCACTTTGATTTCAACTTTCCGGGAAATAGATGTAACCTCGAATCGTAGAGTAACACTTCATCCCCCTCTTCAAAGATTTTCATGGATAGTCGTGCTTCATGCCATCGTTTTGTCTTTTCTAGAAATAGTTGAGAACTTGCATAAGCATCCTCTTGAAACTCCTCAAGTTCGTGCAATTGAAGGAGCCTTTTCTCTCCACACAAATCACTGTCCAAGTTAACCTTTCTCAAAGCCCAAAGTGCTTGGTGCTCCACCTCAACGGGAAGATGACAAGCCTTCCCAAAAACTAATTGGTAAGGTGACATACCAAGTGGAGTTTTATAAGCTGTCCTATATGCCCAAAGAGCATCCGGGAGCTTGCTCGCCCAATCCTTTCGGCTTGTGCTCACCGTCCTTTCCAATATCTTTTTGATATGTCGATTTGACACTTCAGCCAACCCATTTGTTTGGGGATGATAAGGAGTTGCCACCTGTGTGTAACACCATACTTTGCAAGAAGTCTCTCCATCATCTTGTTCACGAAATGACTCCCCCCATCACTTATGAGAGCTCTAGGAACGCCAAATCGAGTGAAAATTCCCTTCAAAAAGATCATCACAGTGTTTGCATCGTTAGCCCTTGTAGCAACGGCCTCAATCCACTTTGACACATAGTCAACCCCAAGTAAAATGTAGATAAAACCATTGGAAGACGGAAACGGTCCCATGAAGTCTATCCCCCACACGTCAAACAACTCAACCTCTACGATGTTGTTCAAAGGCATCTCGTTCTTCTTGGAAATCCCACCACTACGCTGACATTTATCACAACGGAGTACAAACTCTTTGCAAGACCGGAACACCCACGACCAATAGAATCCCGATTGGAGCACTTTTAACGCCGTCTTCTCACCCCCATAATGTCCACCACATGGAGACGAGTGACAATGATTCATTATATCTTCCCATTCCTCCTTCGGGACACACTTCCTAATAATGGAATCGACACCCCTTCTCAACAAATGGGGATCGTCCCAAATGTAACTCTCCACGTCCTTCAAAAATTTCCTCTTTTCATAGGTGTTTGCTCCAAATGGCATGCTCCCACTTGCGAAGTAATTGGCGATGTCCGCATACCAAGGGCCCTCATCGTGAATGTTTCCCACAAATGCTCCATGGACATGTAACAACCTCTCATCCGGGAACTCTTCTTTTACTTCTCCAAATTCTTCCTTGAATTCTTTAGCTCTCTCAATCCGGGACAAGTGATCGGCTATCACATTGTCACTCCCCTTCTTATCCTTGATCTCAATGTCAAGTTCTTGAAGAAGTAAGATCCATCGGATTAGCCTTGGCTTTGCATCCTTCTTGCCCATTAGGTAACGAATAGCGGCATGGTCCGTGTACACAATAGTTTTCGCACCTACTAGGTAGGGTCGAAACTTATCGAATGCGTACCCCACCGCTAAAAGTTCCTTCTCCGTAGTGGTGTAATTCAATTGAGCTCCATTGAATGTTTTTGAGGCATAATATATAGCCCGGAATACCTTCTCCCTTACTTGGCCAAGAACTACCCCCATTTCCACGTCACTAGCATCACACATCAATGTAAACGGTTCCTTCCAATCCGGTGCTACTAAGATGGGAGTGTTGATCAACGCTTCCTTCAAGGCACTAAAAGCATTCAAACAAGCATCATCAAAAACAAAAGGGACATCCTTTTCAAGTAAATGTGAAAGGGGTTTAGAAAGTTTAGAGAAGTTTTGAATGAACCGTCTATAAAAACCGGCGTGGCCCAAGAATGAACGAATTCCTCTCTCGTTTGATGGAGGAGGAAGCTTCTCTATTGCAACTATCTTTGCCCGATCAACCTACAAACCTTTAGAAGATACATGATGACCAAGTACCACCCCTTCCTTAACCATGAAATCGCACTTTTCCCAATTAAGGACAAGGTTTGTATCTTGGCATCGTTTAAGCACTAACTCCAAATGTTCCAAACATGTGTCAAATGAGGTACCAAACACCGAAAAATCATCCATGAAAACTTCCATCACTCTCTTAATCAAATCATGGAAAATAGACATCATGCACCTTTGGAATGTTGTCGGTGCATTGCATAACCCAAAGGGCATGCGTCTCCAAGCAAACGTTCCATAGGAACATGTGAAGGTTGTCTTATCTTGGTCTTCGGGGGCAATCATTATTTGATTGTACCCGGAATAACCATCGAGGAAGCAATAGTAAGCAAATCCACCAAGCCTGTCTAGCATTTGATCCATAAAGGGGAGGGGAAAGTGGTCCTTACATGTAGCCTTATTTAACTCTCTATAATCCACACACACTCTCCACCCGGTTGCTACCCTTATAGCAATTACCTCATTTTGATCGGTCGTGATGACCGTCATTCCCCCTTTTTTAGTCACGACATGCAATGGTGATACCCACGGACTATCACTAATATGAAAAATCATACCCGAGTCTAAGAACTTGATTACCTCTTTCCTAATGAACTCTTGCAATATAGGATTTACTCGCCTTTGAGGTTGGACTATAGGTTTAACATTACATTGGTCCTAATCCTATGCATGCATATAGACGGATTAATCCCCTTCAAGTCATCAATGGTCCAACCTAAGGCTTTCTTATTCCTAGCAAGCACAACCAACAATTTATCCAACTCACCATCATTTAACAAAGAAGAGATGATAACGGGGTACCTCATTTCGTTATCCAAGTAAGCATACTTGAGGTGATCCGGTAACGGCTTCATCTTCTCTTTCTTCTCTTCCGGGCCTTGTCCTCCTTCAACGGGGATATTAAGTGGTAGTATTGGAGGTCTCCTTCTCATCTCCATTGCATAAACTTCTTCTATTGATTCCCTATAAGAACTTGGCAACAATTCATTAGAGACAACTAAGGAATCACATAGAAATGAAGAGATAGAATGAGTTAAAGAAGTGTTAGAGAAATCTTCCCATTCATTTTGCACAATGTTATCAACCACATCTAAGAAGTTGCAAGATTCCGCATCTTCAAGTTCTTTCAAAGACTTGTAAATTGAGAATGTGACCTCTTCATCGTTGAAACTCAATTTCAATTCTCCTTTCTTCACATTAATCATTGCCTCCCCCGTTGCAAGGAAAGGTCTCCCAAGGATCAAAGGTACGTGCTCATCCTCCGCCATATCAAGAATGACGAAGTTCACGGGAAATATGAATCGATCCACTTTCACCAACACATCTTCCACTATCCCTCTTGGCGTCTTCACCGATCGATCGGCTAGATGTAGGGTCATTGTTGTTTGTATCAACTCCCCCATATCCAACCTCTTGTAAATCGAGTAGGGCATAAGGTTGATGCTTGCTCCTAGGTCACACAAAGCCCAAATTGCTTCACTACCCCCAATTTCACAAGGGATTGTGAAACTACCCGGATCTCTCAACTTAGTAGGTAGACTTCTTTGTAGTAAAGCACTACACTTCTCCGATAGATTGATTGTTTGATGGACTCCGAGTTTCTTCTTGTTTGCAATCAAATTCTTGAGAAACTTCATGTAGTGGGGCATTTGGTCCAAGGCATCAAGAAGGGGAAGGTTGATGTGGATCTTCTTAAAGATCTCCATGAATTTGCTAAACTTCTCATTCAACTTCTTTTTCATATACCTTTGAGGAAATGGAAGTGGTACATGAGTAATGGGAATCCCCCATTTGTCACATGGTACATCATGCTTCTTCTCTCTTAGCTCCTTAGCAATTTTCCATTTTGGGGTCCTTTGGCTCTTCACTCCCTCATCTCCACTTTCCTCCTCCTTCTTTTCTTTCTCTTCATTTTTATAATCTTTCTTTCCTTCAACTTCCAACTCCTCATCTTCCTTTCCTTCCTCAACTTCCTCATTCTCTTCATCGACTTTCTCATCATCTACATCCGTGGGCATTTTTGGCCCTTCATAAGAAGTACCACTCCTCAATTTAATGGCTTTACAATGCTCTTTCGGATTCACTTCGATCGTCGATGGAAATTTTCCTTTGTTTGATTGGGATCCAATTGAAGATGCCAATTGTCCAAGTGAAGTTGCCAATTGTCCCATTTGGAATTCCATTGATTTTTGATTGCTCATGAGTTGAGCAAGGATTGAGTCGGTTGCCTCGGAATTCTTCTCACTTTTCTCATTTCTCTTATCACTTTCCTCCATTTTCTTATCACTCATATCCATCCTCTTCATGAGGTGTGAAAGAAGCTCATCCGTGAAAGACTTCCCTTCTCCACTTGGATATTGAATAGCACTTTTAGGATTGGAATAGGACAAATTCTCATTCCTCCGAAAATTTTGATTTTGAGGAGTTGAAAATTGAGGAGATGGACCCCCTTGACCTTGATAAGATGAGGATTGGCCTTGGAATCGGTTTTGAGTAGGACCTTGAAAGCCTTGACCACGATTTTGATATGGTGGTTGCCCTTGATATTGTTGATTTCCTTGAAAATTTTGAGGATACCCTTGTTGACCCATGTATTGCACTTCTTCCATAGGTCCCATTTGAGGATCCTCTTGCCCAAATGGTAAATGATTATCTCTTGATTGAGATAAAACATTCACCTTTTCAATGAGTGTGGCCATCATTACTCTCATGTTATCATTGTCATCCACTTGAGCCACCCTATTTCGTGCTCCACGGTGTGGATTGGGATTTTGGAGATTTGGTGGAGGGTTTTGAGGGTGATTACCTCCTTGTTGATTCCGAACTTGGGGATTATCTCTTTGAAGCTCATCATCTCCAATTGGTGGAGGATTCAACTCTTCGTTGTTCTCCATCTCAAGATGCTCTACGACTCTTTGATGGTTTCTACCTCGATTTCTTCTCCTTGCGTGTGCCTCGATCTCAAGATCCAATGGTTCCAAATTTCCTCCACGAGATCTTGTGATCATACACCTAAAAAAGACAAGTATCAAAGCCCACAAAGAGAAACGAAAAACAAGATAACGAAAAAGAAATGCTACTATCAATAACACTCAACAAACTTTAAGTTTCACAAATAACACTCGCTTAGATCCCCGACAGCGGCGCCATTGACTTGTATCGTTTTTCAACACTTTTTAAAGCACTTAACAATACGATCCCTACAAGCGTATGGGTCCGATTGTAGTACGCAAGTACGACCAAGTAGATTTTCGTTCCAAGGACCTAATTGAGTGAAAGTGAATCCCTAAAGTTATGAGTTTTCATGCTATTGTAGTAACTAAACGTGTTTGTTGGATTTTCGGGAATTAAAACACAAGTATTAAACTAAATTAACTAAGATAAACAAGAAATAGACTAAAGAAATAACGAACTATCTAACTTTCGATAGAAAGTGCAAGAGAAGGGTATTGCTTCGAGTGTTTCCGTTTTGTGGGTAATTCAATGAGTTAACGAACCAATTGCATGAATTAAACTTTGGTTTTGGATTAAGCTAAAGGCTATCACTCGTGTGTGTAGACCAATCCCTCGTGAGGCTTAGGTGAACACGTGCATTAATTAGCAATTATATAGTCTAATCAATACCATAAGCTCCTAAGATAGTATCTCATAAACGCGTTCAACACGGTTACTAATGTTTATGAGATGCCCTCTCACTAATCTAATAGACGACCTCTAATCGACTAGTGTCGTCGATCTAAGCAATCAACCCCCGATCGGTGTAGCTAATTACTATATTAATTCTAATCGATTAATTCAAGCTCATACACACACTCTTAATCATGCAACCCAGTACGGTCGTTGAAGTCGACAAAACTAACAATGCTAGTTAATAGGGTGAATTAATCAATTGAATCATGGAAATTACAACACTAGAAACATATACACCCAATTCTTAAGCTAATCATGCAATTAATCTATAATTACACTAAACACTCATCAAAACATTCACACCCAAGGCAATAAGAGCTTAGCCCATGGTTCTAGAAGAGAATCACATGGCTACAACAACAAATAACATCAAACTAATGGTAAAATAGCAAAGGATTGAAGAAATTAAGAAAATACTAAATTGAATTGCAAAATAGAATAATATCACCTTGATCATGAGAATTTAGCTACAAACCGATGTAATAGACGATGCCCGATGATAATCGTAGCTTGATTTGAAGTAAAAACCACTAATCTATCTAATCTAGTGAAGAAATTAAACTAATCTATGAAGAACACCTACTACTATGTGAATGTGTGTGAAGAAAGCTTGTAAAAGGAGTAAGACCCTTTCTAAAACTCAAATTGGAGCTATTTATAGTTGGGGTAGAACTCTTGGACGAAATTTGCACTTAGGTCCCTCGAAAATGGAGAAAATGGGCCAAAACCCCCGAAATATGTAGCAAATTGCTAAAATAGGGCTTGGCCGGGTGAAAACGACCCGGCCAGGTGGTTTTACCCAGCCAAAATACGAAGGTCTTGATGGAAAATGGCATGGCCGGGTGAAATGACCCGGCCGGGTGGTTTTACCCGGCCAAAATACGAAATGGGTGAACTAATCCAAAATGTGGGTGTACAGCACTGTGGCCGGGTGGAAGTAACCCGGCCGGGTAGAAATGTGGTCCGGCCTCGTCATTTTTCGTTACGTTGTATCTCGAGCTTCCGACCTCCGATTGACTTGATTCTTTTTTTCATTCCACTCCATTTTTCGAGACGAATCCAATGGTGCAATACTCTCTTCAGTACAGTGGAGTATGGTAGGTGTTTTGCTTCCAAAATACATCGGTTTTCCTACAAAATCGACAAAACACTACCTTTCTCTTATTTTGACCAAAACAATGATAATCAACCAATAATTCAATGAAATAAACATCAAATGAGCTTCAAATATGCATCTAAATCGTGTAAATTCCACCCGAATCACCTGCCTCCTCAAGTGACAATCGAAAAGATATACTAGGGAAATTGAAATCCCCAAACCATATGAAAAGAGATACTTTGAGAAACCTGGGATGTTTGATTTATGAAAAGATATACTTGGGGAAGGACCTGGAACCTTCTGGTTGAAAATTTTAGATTTTAAATTTAGTTTTATATAAAATAAAATTTTAATATATGTAACTATTAAACTTGGGCCAAAAATTTAATTAAATTAAATTTCAATGAGCCCAACTAATGCAAATGGTCGACAAGAGAAAAATAATGAAAATATAATTCAATTAATGGCCTCAAGGGTAGAAAAGTAAATTATCATATTTATCTCATTTATCCTTAAATCCAAACACAAAATAGAACTTATTCCTATATAACTTTAAAATTGAATCAAGCAATCCAAACACAAATCTCAATTCAAAAAATTATAATCCAAACAGTGCAATCCCATTCAATCCTATCATAACTTATTCATCCTAACGTGTAAAGCAAACGAGCCCTGAGTATGAAAGTTTTCCTGGTACAGAGGGAGTAAAATTTATTATCTCTCTCCATATATTTTTCATTTCTATTTCGGTAGAGTTTTTAATTTTCTCTAATTTAACTATATACCCAATACATATTTTATACTATATTAATTTCCTATTTTTTTGTTAAAAAAAATGAGAAACTTATGACGAGACAAAGAGAGTTTAAAATTGTGCGTGCAATAATAATAATAATAATGATAATACGGAGTAATAATTAGTATTATTATTATTATAATAATAATTGTTTTACAAGAAGTCATTAATCTTGAAATATCATTGGAACTTTGATCCAATGTATTATTACTAATAATAATAGTAATAGTATAATAATACTCCCTCCGTCCCTTAATAGTTTTAATATTTTTCTTTTTAAATTGTCCCTAAAAAATTTGCATACCTTCAAATAGAAACAATCATCATAATTCTCACCCTCACAATATACACATATTTACCTTTTGTATCATTACTTTTGGGGTCCACCGTACACTTAATCCAACTACTTTATTTACTCTATATATAAACGTTTACAAAATTACCTGTCAACACTCTAATCATTACATATTTTTCTTAAACTTTGTGCCAAAAAAAACACCGCAAGCTTTTTAAGGACGGGGGAGTAGTAATGCGTGTTTTTTTTTTTTTTTTTTTGGGTAGAAGGGAATTTAACTCAGTGTCGTGTACATGTTAATGTGTAATATTTAATTTTATGTCAAATCAGTGAAGGTTTAATAGGGGTAGTTTTTTTAAAAAAAAATTTTTGAATTTCGATGTATAATTGGTGTGTATAGAATTTTAAAATTCAAAACCCCATTTTTAAAATTGAAAATAAACATCCTCTTATAGAATTGCACTTCGCATTAGTACTGTGTTTGTGTTTGTATGCAACATGTAATTATTTTGCATCGATCTATTAATAAATTAAATTACTCTCTCCATCCACCAAAAATATATGTGCTTACTTTCCTTATTTATCTGTCCACCAAAAATGTGTTCATTTTCTTTAATGGAAATAATTACTTTATTTTTACCTCACAACAACCTCATAACACTCTTACTTTATCTATTTTTTCATAAAACTTGTGTTCAAAGGTATGAGCATACTTTTGGTGGACGAGGGAGTAATAAATATTAAATGACAAATAAAAAGTGACAGTTAAAAATGATATTCTTTCTAATAGAAAGTGATAATTAACCCAGAAAATAGATGTAATTAATAAAATTAATCAATTAATTTGGCATAGTTTATGCTCGGGATATATTAGAGTGTGCTAGCCTCTTGGATGTTTGCCCCTAGCTGCGATGAATCTTTCGTGAGCATAGGGATGCCATTTAACGACCCCACCTTGTACCGGTCATTTGTCGGCGTACATTTTACAGTACTTGACGATTACTCGTCTGGACCTCTCCTACTTCATCAACGTTGTGAGCTAGTTCTTGCACTCCCCCACTGTGGATCATTTTCCGCATTTTGTGGTATGTTAAAGGTACGAATCATTTTGACTTGAACTTTGCCTATCGACCGGAGCGTTCAATTATCTGATACTCTGATTCAAATTGGGCTCGTTGTGTTGAGACGTTCTACTTATGATTATTTCATTTTTCTTGATAGTAACTTTGTTTTTTGGCGTGCTAAAAAGCAGCTTATTGTTGCTCGATCCAACTGTGAGTCTGAGTACCGTGCCTTGGCCAATGCTGCCTCCGAGCTCATTTGGTTAATTAACTTGATCCATTAGCTCAAAACCTTGCCTTCAGTCTGCCCTTCCCTAATCTGTGACAATAAGAGCGCGATATTTTTAAGCTAGAATCTTGTTTCTCATAAACAAGCTAAGCATATTGGCATCGACTCTCCACATAGTTCGTCCCGTCGCACCAACATCTCACAAACATCTTTGCCAAGAGTCTTTCTCATTCGGCTTTCGAGTTTCTACTTTCCAAGTTTTTACATTTTGCCAAAAATAATCGTTTGACAATATTAAAATTCATATACTCCCTCCGTCCCAGTGAAAGCTACCCAACTTTCCATTTTCGTCCATCCCAATGAAAGCTACCCATCCCTTTTTTGGTAACTATTCTCTCTTACATTTCATTATATTCTTCTCTCTCTCAATTAGATCACCTCTAATACATCTACTTATTATATTAGTATTTCTTAACCTTCGTGCCCGGAGCTCATGGGGAGCTTTCCCCAGGACGGAGGGAGTACATTTTAGACACCATTAATTAGGGTGAAGTTTCTTTGAAAAATTAAATAAATTCTTTCAAAATAAAGCACATTATACAGCATAGAAGTAAGCATATGAAACCTATAAAGAAACAAACCATGCACCCTTAATTAGTGTTGGTCCTGAAAGGAGTATATAACAAGTGTATGGGGGGGGGGGGATACACTTGTATTCAAATTCTTTTCTAACTTGATCAAACCAGAGCTCAGCAAGGTTGTCTTGGACAACTCTGCTGAAGATGATTAACTCTTCTAAGATAATCAGACTACTAAGTACTATTGAGTACTTAGTTGAATAACTATCTAGGAGAGTTATATGTGCGGAATTAGTGGTTGGCCCTTTTAGTTTAAACTCCTTTAGATTCTGAAATCACTTGGTCAATTCAATACAGTCCAGTTTCAGGGAACTTGTCCAAATCAGTTTTGCACAGTCTTTGAATGTTTATCCTTTGAAAGATCAGTTTTGTGTGCAGTGTTGAGTGTATGAAAGTACTTGAAAGTAAATCAACACAAGAGTTTATAGTGGTTCAGAGACTCAAGCTCCTACATCCACTTTCCCTGATTTAACAGGATAATTCCTTCACTCTTGGAATTAACTTGTTTTATAGTGCCAAGGTGCACTTGATCAAGAACACCACTCTTGGTTAATTGATCCCTAGGATGTCTAGAGTCCTAGTACCCTCTTCTCAACTCAGAACTGAACTGTTCTTCTCTCAACAGTCAGCTCCTACCACTTCTACTACTACAACCTTCTCACTTTCACTCTTGAAAGATATGAGGATTGAAGTAAGGTTCCAACTAATGAGATATCCTTTACAATGAAGATCAGTGTATAAGGATAGGATATCTCTCTAAGCTTGTGTATGGATATACAATGTAGTACAGCTTAGATGAAGTGTTTGAAGACTAAGATAGTCTTTGAAAGCTTTGAAAGCACTCTAGCTTGTAAGAACTTAAGGTTGGATGTGCTTGGTTGAGGTTGAAGTTGGATGCTAGTTGGATTCTAGTTGGATGCTAGTTGGATTCTAGTTGGATGCTTTCAAATGGTCTTCACACTTCTGTATTTATAGACAAATGAAGGATTTGCCCGTTGGAGAGGCAGCCTCCAATGTCCATAAATGTCTTCTTTTAGTTCTTCAACTTTGAAGACAGAATCTTGATAGTGACATGTCCTCATTTGGGAAATAAACGGCTGTAAGAGCTTTGTCTTCATTCTGCAGCACTCTTTCCAATATCTGACATTCAGATTCTCTTGTAAGAATATGGACATGTCTTATGAAGGTTGTTCCATTGATAGGACAACATTCCTCATCATTTGGACAACTCTCCTTATCACTATCAGCAGTCTTGCTTATCAGCAAGGTTGGCTTGCTCTTCTTCAGATGACTTGGCTCATACCCTTTGCTTCACTTCAAGGTGATCTTAGCATGTTGATTTGCAATTCTTTAGGGTGTGTTTGTCTTCAGCATAGTTGACCTCAACTTTCAGAGCACTTGATCTTGACTTCTTGTACTGAGACAACTCCTCTGGACAACTCTCCTGATCAGTATAGTTAGTCTTAAAAGACTTAGTGTTATATCCAGAGTTTGAGCCTTGAGGGGACTTGATTTAAATGAACTTCTATGCATGTGTTCCCCCTCAATTTGTGCATCTAATCATCTAAGAGCTACCTAACATATTAGCTCCTCATCTAGCCTTTATACTATATGTTCTAACATTTCTAGAACATATTCAATCATGACTTAGGCATGTCTCAGGGGGTTTTGGTATTCAATCAAAACATAACTCATTTTATTCCCAACAATTTCCCCCTTTTTGATGATGCCAAAACCTATACAGCTTGTGCAAAAGTGACTTAGCTACACCTATTACATTAATCTTCAGAAGACATGACTAAGGTCAGTTATCCTGAAAAGCAATGAGTTAGTGTATTCACCATTCATGTTGCACATAGGTTTCATAGATAGGCATAGAGAGATGAGTGTTTCTTGATTCAAAATAAGTTCAACTATCATTCATTCAAAAATCATTACATGTATGTTGATAGTTGAATTTAACATATCAGAGCATGAATCATCAACACTGAATACATCAGAGTATTTCATTCTAACAGTTCAACACATATACAAGATTTTTCAGTTTCAGAGCACCAGTCTTGTATCAGAACAAATACTAACACTTCAAGACATATACAAGACTTTCAACATCAGAGCACAGAGCTTGTATCAGAGCAATCCATATCAAATTAGAGCAAACAGATTAGCACACCACATCAGCAAACTTGATCATTTTTCAGCATAGTTGATCAATCAAGATAGGTCAGAAGACTTAGCCATTTCAAAGATCATCCTCAGGAGATGGCAGCATTCCATACTGTGCCCACACTCTTCTTTTCAATGTCATGGCTTCTTGGTTTGTTCCCTTAGGACCAAGAACCATCTTGTTTAGCTTAAGGATCTCTGTGAATTCTCTCAGAATTCTTGCTTGGTCAATCCATCCTTCAAGCTTTGGAGGCATGTATATGATTGGCTTAGGAGCTGTGAGTTCAATTCTTGCAATATCAGCAGCTGCAAGCAATTGTTGATAGAGTTCTTTGTAGTATTCTATCATGAACTCAGCAAAAGTGGAGTTGGCATCTCTTCCATTCCATCTGTCAATGACATATTGATCATAGACATACTCCCTTTTGGCTTTCTCCCATAAGTCATTCAGCTGAACTGGTACCCATTTATCCAAGTGAGGATATTTGGTGTCCATTGGAATCAATAGCTGTGGCTTCATCTTGTTGTAAGTTGCTCTCTTCCTTCTTGGCTTCTGGAAGTCTGCTCTTCTCTTGTTTCTTGCTCTGTTGGCCTCTTCCATCAAGTCCATTTTCTCTTGGGCTCTCATCATAGCCAGTTTCTGTTGTGTTTCAGGGTCTTTGCCATACCCTTCATGAAACAGCTTTGATGGATCATTGAGTACCACAATCTTTGTCTTCTTTGGTCCAGGTCCAAAGCCTTCTTCATATAATTCCTCAACATCTTCAGAGGCTTTGGTATTTTCAGTGGACTTAGTCTCAGTAGACTTGTCTTTTTCAGCAAACTTGGATATTTCAGCATTCTTGGGCTCTTCAGCAGTTTTGGCCTTCTTTGAGATAGGCTCATCATCAACAACTCTGAATTCAGGTGGAAGATCAAGGCTATTGGGAAAGTCAGTGAATTTCTCAACTTGTCTCTTCTTTCCTTGGGCCTTCTTGATCTTTCCTCTAGTTTGGATACCTTCAGCATCCTTGTCCAAACCAGATACCTCACCACCTGGTCTTTGTTGTAACCTTACTCTTTCCTCTTGAGCTGAGGCCATAGAGTTCTTCAATGCAAGTGCCAACTGCTCCTCTTCATCCAATTCTTCCAAGTTCAGTACTGCTGGCTCTTTTCCCTTTCCTTCAGGGACTTTGTCCTTACCCTTAACTGGGCTTCCAATCACTAAGGCACCTTTTGCCCTTGCTCTTTCCCTTTCCCCCTTTTTGGCAGCATCAAAACATTGGGGTTTTAGCTCACTCATTGTTGTGGCCATTAGGGATTGTGCCTGATTTAGGGATTTCATTTCTTCCAACAAATATACATTTTCATCATGTATATTCTGCATCCTGTCACTGCTCAAGCTAAGAAAGGCTAGAACAGGCTTCATTTTCTGTTGGACAACCTCCTCCATGGTTGATTTAAGAGATGCATCCAATTGGGCTTTAAGAAGCTCAGTGAGATTGGCCACTGCACCTTTTGCAATGTTGGCCAATACCTCTTGGGAAAACTTTTCTGAGGCTGCTTTCACCATAGCTAGCCTTTGCTCTTCAGCTCTTTGTCTTTGCAGTGCAGTCTTTCTTCCAAGAGCTCTCTTTACCACTGACCTTAATGTCTTCACATTCCTATTGTGGTTGATTCTTAGCAAAGATTGCTCTTTCTTAACCTCCTTTGAAACTGACCTCATGGTGTTTTTGGCTTTGATAACTTCAGTGGAGATGGTTTGCAAACCAGTCTCAACTCCACTGATCCTTGCCTCCAAGGTAGGTAACACCACATCCTCTGAGCCAGTTAGCCTCATTTCCACAGATGCCAAAGTTCTTCCATGCTCATCCAAGGCTCCAGAAGTTTCTGCATGAGCTGATTGTACCTGGTGAGCCAAGGAATCCAACTTCTCTGATTGCATCCCAAGCAAGGCTTGTGCTGATCCACTGTCAACTTGGATGGGTGCATCTGTTAAGAGTTCATCTGCAAAGATTTGATCAAAGGTTATACCTGCAATATCAGACAAATCAAAAGCATTAGTGAAAACACACTTGTCTCCCTCCAATTCTTTTTCCTAAGACTCTGATACATCAGCAGTCTTCTCCTCATTTTCAACTATTTCTTTTCTCCCTTCAACAATGATTTCCTCACTTAAAGGAACAGGCCTCCTCTCATCAAGGGATTCTTGAAGTTCAGATTTGACTTCAAGAATAGCCTGCCCTTCCTCACTTATATCACCCTCATTTGGTGGTACACTCACTATTCTAGTGATCACAACCTCTCTATCATCTACTTCTCCCTCTGGTTTTTCCACTATCATCTCCTTTTCAACTTCTTCACCTAGACCTGCAGCATCTCCACCTTCAACAAGGTTCAAAGATGGTAGTTGTGGGGAGATCACAGTGCTTATATCAGCAGCCACTGAGTCATCCTGAATGATTAAGGGCTGATCAGTGTCCAACTCATCTGACACTGAATAGGCCTTAACCAAACCAGCCTCTAAAACAGGAACCTCCACATCTTTAGGCTGTGCCTTGAGTTCAGAAGAACCTTCATTGGCAGATGTGTCATTGGTTGTGTTACCATCCTTGGTCAACACCTCTGAATTGACAGAGCCTTTCCTATGATAGGTCTTAGGAGGGTTGGAAAGTCTTTCAGATACAGAAGGCTTAGGGATATTAGCTTGAGGGGTTTCAGGAGGGTTGGGTTTTGAGGGGTTTGAGGGATCATTGGGGGAATCATCATCATTGGAGCTACTATCAGGGTGTTTGATTCCCTTAGCTTTTCTTTCCTTCTCCTCCTTAATCTTATCAGCTACCAGCTTTGCAAAGATTTCCTCATCAATGAGAAATCTTGTCTTTGAGACTCCAGCAAAGTGTAGCAATCTGTTCTCCTCAACTTGCCACCAGTTTGCTCCCTTATCTTGGATGACTTGTGATATCTCCATCATAGACTTATCTTTTACATCAACAAGCATCCTTAGATCATGAAAAGTCCTCTGAATTCTTGGAAATTCAGCAAGTTGTGGATACAAACTTTCCACAGTAGCCATGGCTCCTCCTCTGAGCATACTCTCATAAGTATACTCCTCCTCATCTCCACTTGAATGGGGACTTTGGGTTATAGGGGAGTTGGCTTTGGGTTCTCCTAAAGTGGCTTCAGGAAGGTTTAGTTCAGGAATGTTGGCTTCAGAAGAGTTGGGTGCAGTAGAAGGTGCTTCAGTTGCTTTAAAGAGCAATGGATCTGAAGGGGCTTTACTCAAGGGGGTTGGCTCAAAAAGTGCAGCTTCTAATTTCTTTGAGTAATTGAGCATAGATGAGTCAAGGGGAGAATGTAGTCTTGTCTCATCTACTGTTATATCTGCTAGCACATCTATCCCACTTCTTTGCACATTCCCTTCAGGAGAGTATCTCTTTGTAAGATTGATGGGGGTTATAGGTTGGTTGGTTGGGGTTATATGGGTTTCAGGGGAGTTGGGCTCAGGGTTCTGAATTTTAGGGATGTTGGCCTCTATTGGTTGACCTTCAGGAACCTTGGATTCTGGAGTTCCAGAACCAGATGAGTTGGTCCTTGACTTTGATTTGGTCCTGCTTTCAGCTCTGCTCTCTCTAAGAGCAAGTTGTAGAGACCTTTCTTCTTGGAGCTCCAACACTTTGTCAGTAGGCTTGGCCCTTCTCTTGCTAGCCCTACTGCTCCCACTTCCTTCACCATCCTTTTCAGGGACAACCTCCCTGATCCTCTTATCACCCTTAGACTTTTGTCTAGTCTCATTGTACTTCTGCCTTAATTCTTCTGAATGATCAGAGGGCACTTGTACACCTTCTCTAGCAACTTCTTCAATCTCAGTTGAAGCATCTGAATTCTCTTCTGAGAAGATCTGAGACATTTTCCTTGTTTTCACCACTCTTTCTTTTGTCCTCTTCTTCATTTTAGGTTTCTCCTCCACCTTTTCTTCAGCAGGTTTGGCCACTATCATCCTCCTTTGCTCAGTTTTCTTGCTAAGCTTTCTGAACAGAATCTTTTGAGCTGGGAGAGGCTTTGCAAAGGTTTGCATTTTGAGCTGGTGCAATACTTGAGTTTCCCTTCTAGCACAACCTTGTTATGAGCTCTCACTTTAAACTTGGCCTTTTCCTTCATCATCTCAGAAATAATGAAGGTCCTCCAATCAAACTTGATACCCTTGTCACTGGCATCAATGACTGCAGCCATGATTCTGATTCTAGGATGGCTGACCTGCTCCAAGCTTCCAGTATTACTCAAGAGACTCTTAGTGATTACCTCAAACAGATTGAGAAATTTAGACTTGAGAGTCTTCTTGTTTTGTGTTGAAGATAGAGGGCCTGGCACTAATAGCCATTCTTTTGCTATGTCATCTTCATGGCCAGCACCATAAGATTCTGGATTCCTTCCTTCTGAAGGCAATCCAAAGGCCCCTTCAAGATCTTCTGAAGAGAATTTCACTCTATGAAATCTCTCTTCTTCATCTTCTTCAGCAACATAGGACAATCTGGTGGAAATCTCACCATCTTCTGATTTGCCTCTCCATTTGAGAAAGGCAAAGAACTCAGCCATGTAGTTGTCCAAACAAGAGCTTGGCCTTTCCTCCATGAATTTCTGAAGGCCTGCTCTTCTCAACCATCTCAGGGTTGGAGTGATTTCAGGATCTTCACTTGTAAATGATACTATTGGCTCAAAGTGAAGGTTGTTCTTGTTGCTCAAATAACCAAAATCAAGGTCAAGAGCCTTGTTGGAAAAATCTATGATCATCTCTGGTTTCACTTTGGGAGCCATTGAAGATTGCAGAGATGAAATTTAGAAAGTTTTGAGAGAGTTTGAAGAGAATAGGCTAGGGTTTCGAATGCTTGGGGAAGAAGAGTGTGTGGGGAGTTCTTAAGACTTGAGAATATTCTAAAAAGAATGTTTGTCAATGAGTTGGTGAGTTTTTTGTATTTTCAACTGTTGTCAAATATGGAAAGATACACTTGGACGGCCAGGATGAATTTCAGGGGAGTTGGCCAGTTTTGATCCAATGGTTAAAAACCAATGTAACAGTGACTTGTTGGTTTTATTCAAAACGTGGAAGGTATTTAATATTAGTTAATGGTTGGGGAGTTTTCGAGATAGATCATGGTTTGAAAAGGTGTAATGCAAACAAGAGTTAAATCTTGGCATTTAATGCATGGAAAGCGACCTTTTGGGTGTGGGACAAATTAAATCCCACAGAAATGATATCTGTAGTTGGGACAGGTATCAAGGTAGACAATGATTACCCAAAATAGGTGCTTATCAAACCAAGAAAATAGGTTTGATAACTAGGACAACTTATCTGACCCTACAAGGACAAGTGTCCTGAAGAGATGTGGACAAGAGTCCTGAATGTCAATGGACAAGTGTCCTGAGTAGTTATGATCATCTCTTCTGCACTTCAGTAGATTTGTCCAAGTCTACTGAATATCAATTCAGCTCTTTTACTCCCATTAACTTTAATGAGTTTTACTTGTCCAACTTCCCTGGATCAAGTAAACCCAACTCTGCTGATAGCTCCAGAAACCTTGCCTCTGCAAGTGGCTTAGTTGGTATATCAGCTTTTTGATGATCTGTGTGGATCTTGACCAACTTTATATCCTTCTTCTCCACATGATCTCTAATGAAGTGATGCTTGATGTCCACATGTTTGCATCTTGTATGCAAGACAGGATTTTGTGAAATAGGAATGGCACTATTGTTATCACAAAATATGGGCACTTCAGTAGAGTTGACTCTGTAATCTCTTAGTTGTTGTCTCAACCATAGGATCTGGGCACAACAACTTCCAGCAGCAACATATTCAGCCTCAGTAGTGGAAGTAGCCACTGTGTTTTGCTTCTTGGAGAACCAAGATATGAGCTTGTTGCCTAAGAATTGACAAGTCCCTGAAGTGGACTTTCTGTCAATTCTGCATCCTCCATAATCAGCATTTGAGTAGCCAGTTAATTCAATGTTGTCATCAGCAGGATACCAAAGGCCTAGATTTTCAGTGCCTTTGAGATATCTCAAGATCCTCTTTGCAGCCTCAAGATGGCTTTTCTTAGGATTTGCTTGAAACCTTGCACAAACACCTACTGCAAAGGTGATGTCAGGTCTGCTGGCAGTGAGATAGAGGAGTGAACCAATTATTCCTCTATGCTCAGTAGAGTTGGTTGGAATACCACTCTCATCAGGATCCATCTTCCAGTTTGTGTTCATTGGAATCCTTACTGGCTTGCTAGTTGTACACCCAAACTTTTTGATCATTTCTCTGGTGTACTTAGCTTGGTTGATGAAGATTCCTTCTTTTGATTGCTTGACTTGAAGACCCAGAAAGAAGTTCATCAGTCCCATCACGGACATCTCAAACTTGCTTTGCATTAGCTTGGAGAACTTCTCACATAGCTTCTCAATGGGGGATCCAAATATTATGTCATCCACATAAATTTGGACAAGCAAGATGTCCTCTCCTTCAGAGATTCTGAAAAGAGTTCTGTCCACAGTTCCCTTGGTGAATCCATGATCCAAGAGGAATTGTGACAGTGTATCATACCAAGCCCTAGGGGCTTGCTTGAGTCCATAAAGAGCTTTCTTGAGTCTGTAAACTTGGTTTCCAACTTCAAAACCTGGTGGTTGCTCTACATAGACTTCTTCCTTCAAGACTCCATTCAGAAAGGCACTCTTGACATCCATTTGGTACACTTTGAACCTCTTGTGGGCTGCATAGGCTAGAAAGAGCCTTATTGCTTCTAGCCTTGCCACATGTGCAAATGTCTCATCATAGTCAATGCCTTCATGTTGGCAATAGCCTTTTGCCACAAGTCTTGCTTTGTTTCTGACAATCACATCATTTTCATTCTTCTTGTTCTTGAACACCCACTTTGTTCCAATAACATCTTGATGTGAAGGCCTATCCACCAGCTCCCATACTTCATTTCTGGTGAATTGATTCAGTTCTTCCTGCATGGCTGTGATCCAATTGGCATCTTGAAGTGCCTCCTCAATATCACTTGGTTCTTGTTCTGACAAGAAACAACAGAAAAGAACACTTTCACCATGAAATCTTCTTGTTTTGACTACAATACTTGGGTCACCAAGTATTTGATCAGTAGGATGGTCAGACAACCAAGTCCTTCTTTTTCTGATCTCTTCAGTAGAGTTGTCCTCTACTGAAGTTGAGTCAATTTGATCATAGAATTCAGGATAATTGAATGCAGGATCTAATTCAGGATCATAATCAGGGGTGTTGTCCTCAATGTCAGTGACATTGGTATTTTCAACATTTTGATTTCCCCCTTGATTATTTGACCCATTAACTACCTCAGCAGGAACTGCTTCTTCATTGGTAGTTGTTACCTGGATGTGAACTAGGATTGGATCATTCAGTTCACTATTTCCTTCAGTTGGATTTGCCTCAGGAGGGTTGCCTTCAGGATGGTTGTCCAACATAGAGTTTTCAGGTAGATTGGTTTGGACAACATCTATAAGCTCAGTGTCTTTGTCTTTTAGACTTAGTCTGGTTGTCCTCTGTGTGATTTCTTCTGATTCCAAGTTCTCATTCCTGAACTCATGAATAGATTCATCAAATACAACATGAGGTGTTTCCTCTACAATAAGGGTTTTCTTGTTATAGACTCTGAAAGCTCTACTGATTTGAGAGTATCCAAGAAATACTCCTTCATCAGCTTTGCTGTCAAAGGCTTTCAGCTGATCTTTCCCATTATTGTGAATAAAACACTTGCAACCAAAAATGTGAAAGTAAGACACTTTAGGCAATCTTCCTTTCCAGAGTTCATAGGGGGTTTTGCCTTGCCCCTTAGTGATCAAACATCTATTTTGAGTATGGCATGCAGTGTTTATGGCTTCAGCCCAAAACCTCTTAGGCAAATTTGAATCAGCAATTAAGGTTCTAGCAGCCCACATAAGATACATTGGATACTTTGATGTTACCAATCATCAAAGTACCATAACCTTTTGTTGATGCTTGTGAGTTGTCTCCAAATGTGACATTAGGGCCTTCTTTTTCAATGAAATCAGTGAGGAGTTCCTTGTTTCCAGTCATGTGCCTTGAGCATCCACTGTCAAGGTACCATGCTGTCTTTTTGCTTATGCTCCTCATCTTGTGGCCCAATGGTACCTGCAATTAGATAGGTTTAGGTACCCTTTGAGTTTTGGGTCCTGAGAGGTTAGCTGTACCTTTAGGAACCCAAACTTGCCTAATAACCCTGATTGATTCAAGGTGGCTAAGTTGTCTTCCTTTAGCATCTAAATACACTGTCTTTCCCTTAAATGCCTTTGGGAAAGTGTGTGTGAATGTGTTAACTCTATAAGTTTCAGGAGAGTTGTCAAGTCTCCTGAAATTTTGAGTTCTTTGTGCAGCTTGAAGGAATCTTTGAGGAAAGGCTTTCTTATGACCATTACCCTTTAGTATGAAGGGTTTTGGTTGTCTCATTTTATTCTGCCTTTGAGGAAAGTTGTCCCTAGGTCTATTCAGCTGAGGCTTTCTCAGAAGAGTTGGCCTAGGCTGATTATACCTTGGATACTTCCTCTGAACATTGTTCAGTAGAGTTGCCCTACCATTGGGTCTACTCTGCTGACCAATATTCCTCTTGTGTTCAGGAGCTTTGGCCATTTCCTTAGGTTTTGGCCTAATCTCCTGAAGCACTTGAGTAGGCATAACATCCATTTTGCCCTTTCCTTTGTTCAGTGGCTGAATTATTTCATTTTCAGTCTGTGCCACTGACTTAACAAATATTCTCTTAGTGTTACTCACAGAAGCAACACTAAGACAAGGTGAAGATTCAAATGGATCAAAACCTAATCCACTTCTTTGAGCCATAGGTCTTTGATAACTCTAAATTTCCTCTATTGCTCTAGAGGATTTCTTCAGAGCAGACATCTTTAATTTCAGGCTCTCTTCACTTGCTTTAAGAATATCATATTCATGTGAGAGGTTTTCAAACTTGGCATTGAGAATTTTAAGTTCAAAATCTTTTCTCTTCTGAGAGAGAAGTTGATCATCAATCTCCTTTTGTTGGTCAACTATCCTGAGATTTGCTTCCTTAAGGTCTCTCAAGACTTGTTGATATAACTCAGTAGACTTGACATCAACAACTGCCTCAGAGTTTTTGGCAAGTTCAATAGCCAATCTTTCATTTTCTCTCACACAATTATCATGAAATTCTTGTAACATAGTGAAATCTTCCATCAACTTTCCAAGGGAAAGCTTCAAGTTGACCTCACTATTGTTTTGTGAGATGAATGATGGTGAACTAGAAGTAGAGGATACCTCATCATCCTCAAGAGCCATGTTGCAGACATCATCATCATCATCACTGTTGGAGAACAGTCCATCAGAAGAGTTGAAGCTTTCAGCACTATCAGACTCTTCACCAGCCATCATGGCCTTTCTGTTGGTGAACTTTCTGTCTCTTTTGGCTTGCCTCTCTCTTCTCTCCTTAGAGCTTAATTCAGGGCAATCATACTGAAAGTGCCCTTTCTTTTTGCAGTTAAAGCACAGATCTTCATCATCTTCTTTCTTTGATTCTTCTCTTCTTTTTGATGATGAAGGTTCAGCTCTACTGGACCTTCTCCTATCAGAGTACTTGTCCTCTGATCTCTTCTCTTCAGGCTTTTTGGCTTCAGCCTGATTTTCAGGAGAGTTGTACCTTCTCCTGAATTTAGCTTTTCAAACCTTCTAGCCATCAAGGCTAGTTCTTCCTTCATTTCAGTCTTTGAGACTGACTTTGATGATCTTGGAGTAGACTGCATTTCTGGTTCAGCAGCTTTGGCTTTGAATGCCACTCCCTTAGTAGGATTTGAAGGTTCCTCAATAGGCTTTCTTCTATTGAGATCGAACTCATAAGCTTTGAGTTCTGAGAAGATTTGTTGCATGGGCATGGTGGAAAGATCTTTGGTGTTTTGCATCATTACAGCATAGACATCCCACTTCTGAGTGAGACTTCTCAAGATCTTCAATCCAACTTCTCTCTTGGTGTAGACCTTGCCCAGTGAGTTGATTTCATTCATCACACCAGTGAATCTACCAGCAAACTTATCAATGGACTCCTCAGACTCCATTGCAAACTGTTCAAATTTCTGCACAGCAACTTGGAGCTTATTCTCCTTGATCTTTTCAGTACCCTCACACATTTCAGCAAGAGTATCCCAAATTTCTTTGGCTGTTGTGCAGTGGTAGACTCTACCCATAATTGCATCTGGAATTGTTTGGTAGAGGGTGTTCATGGCAAGATAATTCAAGTTATCTTTCCTCTTCTCATCAGTGGTAAAGTCATCTTCATCTTTTGGGAGTACCTCTCTTGGGTCTGCCTTTTGAGCCTCAGTGACTTTGGGATTGACAAATGTGAACACAAAAGGACCTCTTGTGATCACTCTCAGCATGTCAGTGTGTAGAGATGCAAGATGAGCCCTCATCCTGATTTTCCAGAAATCATAATTATCAATTGAGAACATGGGCAGTTTGTGATGTGAGATGTGGTTGACTGGATTTGTGGCCATGTTGTCCAATCCTTGGACAGTAGGAGGTGGAACAGCAGCATTGTTGTTGGCCATAACTCAAGAACAAACAGTCAGTCAATATACAATTAGGATTTCAGATAGATCAGTTCAGTGACCACACTAAATATGTGATTTTGAAAACCAAGATGGCTTTTCAGAAGCAGTGGTCTTTGAACCCCTGCTCTGATACCACTTATTGGTCCTGAAAGGAGTATATAACAAGTGTATGGGGGGGATACACTTGTATTCAAATTCTTTTCTAACTTGATCAAACCAGAGCTCAGCAAGGTTGTCTTGGACAACTCTGCTGAAGATGATTAACTCTTCTAAGATAATCAGACTACTAAGTACTATTGAGTACTTAGTTGAATAACTATCTAGGAGAGTTATATGTGCGGAATAGTGGTTGGCCCTTTTAGTTTAAACTCCTTTAGATTCTGAAATCACTTGGTCAATTCAATACAGTCCAGTTTCAGGGAACTTGTCCAAATCAGTTTTGCACAGTCTTTGAATGTTTATCCTTTGAAAGATCAGTTTTGTGTGCAGTGTTGAGTGTATGAAAGTACTTGAAAGTAAATCAACACAAGAGTTTATAGTGGTTCAGAGACTCAAGCTCCTACATCCACTTTCCCTGATTTAACAGGATAATTCCTTCACTCTTGGAATTAACTTGTTTTATAGTGCCAAGGTGCACTTGATCAAGAACACCACTCTTGGTGAATTGATCCCTAGGATGTCTAGAGTCCTAGTACCCTCTTCTCAACTCAGAACTGAATTGTTCTTCTCTCAACAGTCAGCTCCTACCACTTCTACTACTACAACCTTCTCACTTTCACTCTTGAAAGATATGAGGATTGAAGTAAGGTTCCAACTAATGAGATATCCTTTACAATGAAGATCAGTGTATAAGGATAGGATATCTCTCTAAGCTTGTGTATGGATATACAATGTAGTACAGCTTAGATGAAGTGTTTGAAGACTAAGATAGTCTTTGAAAGCTTTGAAAGCACTCTAGCTTGTAAGAACTTAAGGTTGGATGTGCTTGGTTGAGGTTGAAGTTGGATGCTAGTTGGATTCTAGTTGGATGCTAGTTGGATTCTAGTTGGATGCTTTCAAATGGTCTTCACACTTCTGTATTTATAGACAAATGAAGGATTTGCCCGTTGGAGAGGCAGCCTCCAATGTCCATAAATGTCTTCTTTTAGTTCTTCAACTTTGAAGACAGAATCTTGATAGTGACATGTCCTCATTTGGGAAATAAACGGCTGTAAGAGCTTTGTCTTCATTCTGCAGCACTCTTTCCAATATCTGACATTCAGATTCTCTTGTAAGAATATGGACATGTCTTATGAAGGTTGTTCCATTGATAGGACAACATTCCTCATCATTTGGACAACTCTCCTTATCACTATCAGCAGTCTTGCTTATCAGCAAGGTTGGCTTGCTCTTCTTCAGATGACTTGGCTCATACCCTTTGCTTCACTTCAAGGTGATCTTAGCATGTTGATTTGCAATTCTTTAGGGTGTGTTTGTCTTCAGCATAGTTGACCTCAACTTTCAGAGCACTTGATCTTGACTTCTTGTACTGAGACAACTCCTCTGGACAACTCTCCTGATCAGTATAGTTAGTCTCAAAAGACTTAGTGTTATATCCAGAGTTTGAGCCTTGAGGGGACTTGATTTAAATGAACTTCTAAGCATGTGTTCCCCCTCAATTTGTGTATCTAATCATCTAAGAGCTACCTAACATATTAGCTCCTCATCTAGCCTTTATACTATATGTTCTAACATTTCTAGAACATATTCAATCATGACTTAGGCATGTCTCAGGGGGTTTTGGTATTCAATCAAAACATAACTCATTTTATTCCCAACAGACACTTTAGGCAATCTTCCTTTTCAGAGTTCATAGGGGGTTTTGCCTTGCCCCTTAGTAATCAAACATCTATTTTGAGTATGGCATGCAGTGTTTATAGCTTCAGCCCAAAACCTCTTAGGTAAATTTGAATCAGCAATTAAGGTTCTAGCAGCTTCTTTTAAAGTTCTATTTCTCCTCTCTGCAACTCCAATCTGTTGGGGAGTTCTAGCTGCTGAGGTTTCATGAGCTATTCCATTAGATGTGCAATACTCATTGATGTATGAATTTATGAACTCAGTGCCTTTATCAGATCTTATCTTGATAATGCTAAGGCTTTTCTCATTTGACAATCTCTTTAGAAGTTCAGGCAGTTTGACTTGAGTTTCCTTCTTATTAAGGAGAAACACTACCCATGTGAACCTAGAGAAGTCATCTACTACAACCAATGTGTATTTTCTACCATTTATACTTGCAGGGGTAATTGGTCCAAATAAGTCCATATGTAGAAGTTCAAGTACCCTTTCAGTAGAGATGACTGGTTTTCCTTTAAATGAGGTTTTAATCTGTTTTCCCTCTTGGCATGATTTGCAAACATGCTCCTTAATGAAAACCTCATTAGGTAGTCCTTTAACTAATGCATTTCTAGCAATCTTGTTCATTGTTTTGAAGTTCAAGTGATTTAATCTCTTATGCCATAACCATCTTTGTTCACTAGAACTCTTAGCAATGAAACATGCAGCATCAGTAGACTTGTCCCAGTCTGCAAAATACACATTTCCTTTCCTAGTTCCAGTCAATAGAATTTGTTGAGTCTTATCTTTGATTAAACATTTTCCACTAGAAAACTCAACATTGAAGTCTTTATCACAGAATTGACTGATACTTAGGAGATTATACTTAAGACCAGCCACATAAGACACATTGGATACTTTGATGTTACCAATCATCAAAGTACCATAACCTTTTGTTGTAGCTTGTGAGCTGTCTCCAAATGTGACATTTAGGCCTTCTTTTTCAATAAAATCAGTGAGGAGTTCCTTGTTTCCAGTCATGTGCCTTGAACATCCACTGTCTAGGTACCATGCTGACTTTTTGCTCATGCTCCTCTTCTTGTGGCCCACTGGTACCTGCAATTAGATAGGTTTAGGTACCCTTTGAGTTTTAGGTCCTGAGAGGTTAGCTGTACCTTTAGGAACCCAAACTTGCCTAATAACCCTGATTGATTCAAGGTGGCTAAGTTGTTTTCCTCTAGTTCTACATACACTGTCTTTCCCTTAAATGCCTTTGGGAAAGTATGTGTGAAGGTGTTAACTCTGTAAGTTTCAGGAGAGTTGTCAAATCTCCTGAACTTATGAGTTCTTTGTGCTACTTGAGGGAATCTTTGAGTAAAGGCTTTCTTATGACCATTACCCTTAGGCATATAGGGTTTTGGTTGTCTCATTTTATTTTGCCTTTGAGGATACTTGTCCTTAGGTCTAGTCAGCTGAGGCTTTCTCAGAAGAGTTGGCCTAGGCTGATTATACCTTGGATAACTCTTCTGAACATTGTTCAGGAGAATTGCTCTTCCATTGGGTCTACTCTGCTGACCAACATTCCTCTTGTGTTCAGGAGCTTTGGCAATTTCCTTAGGTTTAGGCCTAGTCTCGTGAAGCACTTGAGTAGGCAAGTCATCCATTTTCCCCTTTCCTTTGTTCACTGACTTAACAAAGATTCTCTTAGTGTTACTCACAGAAGCAACACTAAGACAAGGTGAAGATTCAAATGGATCAAAACCTAATCCACTTCTTTGAGCCATAGGTCTTTGATAACTCTGAATTTCCTATATTGCTCTAGAGGATTTCTTCAGAGCAGACATCTTTAGTTTCAGGCTCTCTTCACTTGATTTAAGAATGTCATATTCATGTGAGAGATTTTCAAACTTGGCATTTAGAATTTTTAGTTCAAAATCTTTTCTCTTCTGAGAGAGTAGTTGATCATCAATCTCCTTTTGTTGGTCAACTATCCTGAGATTTGCTTCCTCAAGCTCTCTCAAGACTTGTTGATACAACTCAGTAGATTTGACATCAACAACTACCTCAGAAGTTTTGGCAAGCTCAATAGCCAATCTTTCATTTTCTCTCACACAGTTATCATGAAATTATTGTAACATAGTGAAATCTTCCATTAACTTTCCAAGAGAAAGTTTCAGGTTGACGTCACTAGTGTTTGTGAGATGAATGATGGTGAACTAGAAGTAGAGGATACCTCATCATCCTCAAGAGCCATGTTGCAAACATCATCATCATCTTCACTGTTAGAGAACAGTCCATCAGAAGAGTTGAAGCTTTCAGCACTATCAGATTCTTCACCAGCCATCATGGCTTTTCTGTTGGTGAACTTTCTGTCTCTTTTTGCTTGCCTTTCTCTTCTTTCTTTAGAGCTTAATTCAGGGCAGTCATACTGGAAGTGCCCTTTCTTCTTGCAATTGTAGCACAAGTATTCATCATCATCCTTCTTAGGTTCATCTCTTCTTCTTGATGATGAAGGTTCAGCTCTACTGGACCTTCTCCTATCAGAGTACTTGTCCTCTGATCTTTTCTCTTCAGGCTTCTTGACCTCAGCCTGAGCTTCAGGAGAGTTGTACCTTCTCCTGAATTTGTTGTCTTGGTAGAATTTCTTGTATCTACCAAACCTTGAATTTAGATTTTCAAACCTTCTAGCCATCAAGGCTAGTTCTTCCTTCATTTCAGTCTTGGAGACTGACTTTGATGATCTTGGAGTGGACTGCATTTCAGGTTCAGCAGTTTTGGCTTTGAATGCCACTCCTTTTGTGGGATTTGAAGGTTCCTTAACGGGCTTTCTTCTATTGAGGTCGAACTCATAAGCTTTGAGTTCAGAGAAGATTTGTTGCATGGGCATGGTGGAGAGATCTTTGGTATTTTGCATCATTACAGCATAGACATCCCACTTTTGAGTGAGACTTCTCAAGATTTTTAATCCAACTTCTCTTTTGGAGTACACCTTGCCTAATGAGTTGATCTCATTCATCACATCAGTGAATCTACCAGCAAATTTGTCAATGGATTCCTCAGACTCCATTGTAAATTGTTCAAACTTTTGCACTGCCACTTGGAGCTTATTCTCCTTGATTTTCTCAGTACCCTCACACATTTCTGCAAGAGTATCCCATATTTCTTTGGCAGTTGTGCAGTGATAGACTCTTCCCATGATTGCATCTGGAATTGTTTGGTAGAGGGTGTTCATGGCAAGATAATTCAAATTATCTTTCCTCTTTTCATCAGCAGTGAAGTCATCTTCATCTTTGTGAATCAATTCCCTTATATCAGCTCTTTGAGCCTCAGTGACTCTGGGATTGACAAAGGTGAACACAAAAGGACCTCTTGTGATCACTCTCAACATATCAGTATGTAGAGATGCAAGATGAGCTCTCATTCTGATTTTCCAGAAATCATAGTTGTCTATTTAGAACATGGGCAATTTGTGATGAGAAATGTGGTTGACTGGATTTGTGGCCATGTTGTCCAATCCTTGGATACCAGGAGGTGGAACAGCAGTATTGTTGTTGGCCATATCTCAAGAATAAACAGTTAGTCAACAATTTATAGGATTTCAGATAGATCAGTTCAGTGACCACACCAAATATATAATTTTGAAAACCAAGATGGCTTTTCAGAAGTAGTGGTCTTTGAACCCCTGCTCTGATACCACGTGTTGGTCCTGAAAGGAGTAAATAACAAGTGTATGGGGGGGAATACACTTGTATGCAAATTCTTTTTGACTATGATCAAACCAGAGCTCAGCAAGGTTGTCTTGGACAACTCTGCTGAAGATGATTAACTCTTCTAAGATAATCAGACTACTAAGTACTATTGAGTACTTAGTTGAATAACTACCTAGGGGAGTTATATGTGCGGAATAGTGGTTGGCCCTTTTAGTTTAGACTCCTTTAGTTTCTGAAATCACTTAGTCAAATCAATACAGTCCAGTTTTCAGGGAACTTGTCCAAATAGGTTTTGCACAGTCTTTGAATGTTTATCCTTTGAAAGTTCAGTTTAGTGTGCAGTGTTGAATGTATGTAAGTACTTGAAAAGTAAATCAACACAAGAGTTTATAGTGGTTCAGAGACTCAAGCTCCTACATCCATTTTCCCTGATTGAACAGGATAATTCCTTCACTCTTGGAATTAACTTGTTTTATAGTGCCAAGGTGCACTTGATCAATAACACCACTCCTTGGTGAATTGATCCCTAGGATGTCTAGAGTCCTAGTACCCTCTTCTCAACTCAGAACTGAACTGTTCTTCTCTCAACAGTCAGCTCCTACCACTTCTACTACTACAACCTTCTCACTTTCACTCTTGAAAGGTATGAGGGTTGAAGTAAGGTTCCAACTAATGAGATATCCTTTACAATGAAGATCAGTGTATAAGGATTAAGATATCTCTCTAAGCTTGTGTATGGATATACAATAGGTTCAGCTTAGAAGAAGTGTATGAAGACTAAGATAGTCTTTGAAAGCTTTGAAAGCACTCTAGCTTGTAAAAACTTGAGGTTAGTTGGATTGTGTTGAGATGCTTGTCAATTGTTGAGGTCCTTTCAAATGGTCTTCACACTTCTGTATTTATAGACAATTGAAGGATTTGCCCGTTGGAGAGGCAGCCTCAAAGGTCCATAAATGTCTTCTTTTAGTTCTTCAACTTTGAAGACAGAATCTTGATAGTGACATGTCCTCATTTGGGAAATAAACGGCTGTTTAAGCTTTGTCTTCATTCTGCAGCACTCTTCCCAAGGTCTGACTTTAAGATTCTCTTGTTAGGACTTGGACATGGCTTCTGAAAGTTGTTCCAATGATAGTACAACACTCCTTATCAACTGGACAACTCTCCGTATCACTATCAGCAGTCTTGCTTATCAGCAAGGTTGGCTTGCTCTTCTTTAGATGACTTGGCTCATACCCTTTTCTTCACTTCAAGGTGATCTTAGCATGAATCAATAATGATCTTTAGGGTGTAGTTGTCTCTTCAGCATGGTTGACCTTAAGCTTTTAGTAGATTTCATCTTTGCTAAGCTGAGACAACACTCCTGGACAACTCTCCTGATCAGCATACTTGTCCTTCAGCAGACTTGATCATGGTTCCAGAATTTGAGCGTTGAGGGGACTTGTTCTTGATAAACTTCAAAGCATAGGTTCCCCCTCAAATTGTGCATCTATACAACTAAGAGCTGCCTAACATACCAGCTTCTCATTTAGCCTTTATTCTATATGTTCTAATCATCTCTAGAACATATTCAACTTGACTTAGGCATGTCTCAGGGGGTTTTGGTATTGAATCAAAACATATCTCATTTTATTCCCAACAAACTGGGATTGGATCATTCAGTTCACCATTTCCTTCAGTGGAGTTTGCCTCAGGAATATTGCCTTCAGGATTGTTGTCCATCCTTATGATTTCAGGGAGGTTTGCTTGGACAACATCTAGGAATTCAGTGCCTTTGTCTTTTAGGCTCAATCTGGTTGTCCTTTGTGTGATTTCTACTGTCTCTAAGTCCTTGTTCCTGAACTCATGAGTAGATTCATCAAACACAACATGAGGTGTTTCCTCCACCACAAGGGTTTTCTTGTTGTAGACCCTGAAAGCTCTACTGATTTGAGAATATCCAAGGAATACTCCCTCATCAGCTTTGCTATCAAAGGCTTTCAACTGTTCTTTCCCATTGTTGTGCATGAAACACTTACAACCAAATATGTGGAAATATGACACTTTAGGCATTCTTCCTTTCCAGAGTTCATAGGGGGTTTTGCCTTGCCCCTTAGTGATCAAGCATCTATTTTGAGTATGGCATGCAGTGTTTAAAGCTTCAGCCCAAAACCTCTTAGGTAAATTAGAATCAGCAATTAAAGTTCTAGCAGCTTCTTTTAAGGTTCTATTTCTTCTTTCTGCAACTCCATTTTGTTGAGGAGTTCTAGCTGCTGAGGTTTCATGAGCTATTCCATTTGATGTGCAATACTCATTAATGTATGAATTTATGAACTCAGTGCCTTTATCAGATCTTATCTTGATAATGCTAAGGCTTTTCTCATTTGACAGTCTCTTTAAAAGTCCAGGCAGTTTGACTTGTGTTTCCTTCTTATTAAGGAGAAATACTACCCATGTGAACCTAGAGAAGTCATCTACTACCACCAATGTGTATTTTATACCATTTATACTAGCAGGGGTAATTGGTCCAAATAGGTCCATATGTAGAAGTTCAAGTACCCTTTCAGTAGAGATGGCTGGTTTTCCTTTGAATGAGGCTTTGATTTGTTTTCCTTCTTGGCATGGTTTACAGACATGCTCTTTAATGAAAACCTCATTAGGTAGTCCTTTAACTAATGCATTTCTAGCAAGTTTGTTCATTGTTTTGAAATTCAAGTGGTTTAGTCTTTTATGACATAACCAGCTTTGTTCACTAGAACTCTTAGCAATGAAGCATGCAGCATCAGTAGACTTGTCCCAGTCTGCAAAATACACATTCCCTTTCCTAGTTCCAGTCAATAGAATTTGTTGAGTCTTATCTTTGATTAAGCATTTTCCACTTGAGAACTCAACATTGAAATCTTTATCACAGAATTGACTGATACTTAGGAGATTATATTTGAGACCAGCCACATAAGACACATTGGATACCTTGATGTTACCAATCATCAAGGTACCATAACCTTTTGTTGTTGCTTGTGAGCTGTCTCCAAATGTGACATTTGGGCCTTCTTTTTCAATAAAATCAGTGAGGAGTTCCTTATTTCCAGTCATGTGCCTTGAACATCCACTGTCCAGGTACCATGTTGAATTTTTGCTCATACTCCTCTTCTTGTGGCCCATAGGTACCTGCAATTAGATAGGTTTAGGTACCCTTTGAGTTTTGGGTCCTGAGAGGTTAGTTATACCTTTAGGAACTCAAACTTGCCTAATGACCCTGATTGATTCAAGGTGGCTAAGTTGTTTTCCTCTAGCATTAACGTACACTGTCTTTCCCTTAAATGCCTTTGGGAAAGCATGTGTGAAAGTATTAACTCTGTAAGTTTCAGGAGAGTTGTCAAACCTCCTGAATTTATGAGTTCTTTGTGCTACTTGAGGGAATCTTTGAGGAAAGACATTTTTGTGACCACTACCCTTTGGCATGTAGGGTTTTGGTTGTCTCATTTTATTCTGCCTTTGAGGATGGTTGTCCTTAGGTCTATTCAGCTGAGGCTTTCTCAGTAGAGTTGGCCTAGGCTGATTATACCTTGGATAACCCCTCTGAACATTGTTCAGGAGAGTTGCCCTACCATTGGGTCTACTCTGCTGACCAACATTCCTCTTGTGTTCAGGAACTTTGGCCTTTTCCTTAGGTTTGGGCCTAGTCTCCTGAAACACTTGAGTTGGCAATTCATCCATTTTGCCCTTTCCTTTGTTCAGTGGCTGAATTATTTCATTTTCAGCTTGTTGTGCCACTGATTTGACAAAGATTCTCTTAGTGTTACTTGTAGAAGCAACACTAAGACAAGGTGAAGATTCAAATGGATCAAAACCTAATCCACTTCTTTGAGCCATAGGTTTTTGGTAACTCTGAATTTCCTCTATTGCTTTAGTGGATCTTCTCAGAGCAGACATCTTTAATTTCAGGCTCTCTTCACTTGTTTTAAGAATATCATACTCATGTGAGAGGTTTTCAAACTTAGCTTGAAGAATTTTCAGTTCAAAATCTTTTCTTTTCTGAGATAGGAGTTGATCATCAATCTCCTTTTGTTGGTCAACTATCCTGAAATTTGCTTCCTCAAACTCTCTCAAGACTTGTTGATACAACTCAGTAGACTTGACATCAATAACTAACTCAGAGTTTTTAGTAAGCTCAATTGAAAATCTTTCATTTTCTCTCACACAATTATCATGAAATTCTTGTAACATAGTAAAATCTTCCATCAACTTCCCAAGGGAAAGTTTCAAGTTGACTTCACTAGTGTTTTGTGAAATGAATGATGGTGAGCTAGAAGTAGAGGATACCTCATCATCCTCAATAGCCATGTTGCACACATCATCATCATCATCACTGTTTTAGAACAGTCCATCAGAAGAGTTGAAGCTTTCAGCACTATCAGATTCTTCACCAGCCATCATGGCTTTTCTGTTGGTGAACTTTCTGTCTCTTTTTGCTTGCCTTTCTCTTCTTTCTTTAGAGCTTAATTCAAGGCAGTCATACTGGAAGTGCCCTTTCTTCTTGCAATTGTAGCACAAGTCTTCATCATCATCCTTCTTAGGTTCATCTCTTCTTCTTGATGATGAAGGTTCAACTCTACTGGACCTTCTCCTATCAGAGTACTTGTCCTCTGATCTTTTCTCTTCAGGCTTCTTGACCTCAGCCTGAGCTTCAGGAGAGTTGTACCTTCTCCTGAATTTGTTGTCTTGGTAGAATTTCTTGTATCTACCAAACCTTGAATTTAGCTTTTCAAACCTTCTAGCCATCAAGGCTAGTTCTTCCTTCATTTCAGTCTTGGAGACTGACTTTGATGATCTGGGAGTGGACTGCATTTCAGGTTCAGCAGTTTTGGCTTTGAATGCCACTCCCTTTGTAGGAATTGAAGGTTCCTCAACAGGCTTTCTTCTGTTGAGATCTTACTCATAAGCTTTGAGTTCAGAGAAGATTTGTTGCTTGGGCATGGTGGAGAGATCCTTGGTGTTCTGCATCATAACAGCATAGACATCCCACTTTTGAGTGAGACTTCTCAAGATCTTCAATCCAACCTCTCTCTTGGAGTACACCTTGCCCAATGAGTTGATCTCATTCATCACATCAGTGAATCTACCAGCAAATTTGACAATGGATTCCTCAGACTCCATTGTGAATTGTTCAAACTTCTGCACAGCTACTTGGAGCTTGTTCTCCTTGATCTTTTCAGTACCCTCACACATTTCAGCAAGAGTATCCCAAATTTCTTTGGCAGTTGTGCAGTGGTAGACTCTTCCCATGATTGCATCTGGAATAGTTTGGTAGAGGGTGTTCATGGCAAGATAATTCAAATTAACTTTCCTCTTCTCCTCTGAGGTGAAGTCATCTTCATCTTTGGGGATCACATCTCTTGTGTCTGCTCTTTGAGCTTCAGTGACCCTGGGATTGACTTGAGTGAACACAAAAGGAGCTCTTGTGATCACTCTCAACATGTCAGTATGTAGAGATGCAAGATGAGCCCTCGTTCTGATTTTCCAGAAATCATAATTGTCTATTGAGAACATGGGCAATTTATGATGTGAGATGTGGTTGACTGGATTTGTAGCCATATTGTCCAATCCTTGAACAACAGGAGGTGGAACAGCAGCATTTATGTTTTGATCTTGATTCTGTTGCTGGTTCTAGTTGTTGTTGTTGTTTCCTCTTGCCATTTCTTCAAGAGAGGAGTTAGACAATAGATATACAAGATTTCAGATAGATCAGTTCAGTGACCACACTAAAAGTATGATTTTGAAAACCAAGATGGATTTTCAGAAGCAGTGGTCTTTGAACCCTTGCTCTGATACCACTTGTTGGTCCTGAAAGGAGTATATAACAAGTGTATGGGGGGGGAATACACTTGTATGCAAATCTTTTCAAACTTTGATCAAACCAGAGTTCAGCAAGGTTGTCCTGGACAACTCTGCTGATATGATTAACTCTTTATAGATAATCAAACTACTAAGTACTATTGAGTACTTAGTTGAATAACTATCTAAGGGAGTTATATGTGCGGAATTAGTGGTTGGCCCTTTAGTTTAAACTCTTTTTAAGTTCTGAAATCACTTAGTCAATCAATCCAGTTTTCAGGGAACTTGTCCAAATTTGTTTTGCACAGTCTTTGAATATTTGTCCTTTGAAAGATCAGTTTTGTGTGCAGTGTTGAATGTATGAAAGTACTTGAAAGTAGATCAACACAAGAGTTTATAGTGGTTCAGAGACTCAAGCTCCTACATCCACTTTCCCTGATTTAACAGGATAATTCCTTCACTCTTGGAATTAACTTGTTTTATAGTGCCAAGGTGTACTTGATCAAGAACACCACTCCTTGGTGAATTGATCCCTAGGATGTCTAGAGTCCTAGTACCCTCTTCTCAACTCAGAACTGAACTGTTCTTCTCTCAACAGTCAGCTCCTACCACTTCTACTACTACAGCCTTCTCACTTTCTCACTTGAAAGATGTAAGGGTTGAAGTAAGGTTCCAACTAATGAGATATCCTTTACAATGAAGATCGGTGTATAAGGATTAGGATATCTCTCTAAGCTTTGTATGGATATACAATAAGGTTCAGCTTAGAAGAAGTGTATGAAGACTAAGATAGTCTTTTGAAAGCTTGAAAGCACTTTGACTTGTAGGATAGTTGTCAAGGTTGAGGTTCAGTTGGATGCTTTCAAATGGTCTTCACACTTCTGTATTTATAGACAAATGAAGGATTTGCCCGTTGGAGAGGCAGCCCCAAATGTCCATAAATGTCTTCTTCTTCTTAGAAGGCAGATTCTTGATAGTGACATGTCCTCATTTGGGAAATAAACGGTTGTATAGACTTTGTCTTCATTCTGCAGCACTCTTCCCAATGTCTGACTTCAAGATTCACTTGTTTAAGCATGGACATGGCTTCTGATGGTTGATCCAAGGATAGGGACAACATTCCTTATCAATTGGACAACTTTGCTTATCACTATCAACAGACTTGCTTATCAGCATAGTTGGCTTGCTCTTTTCAGATGACTTGGCTCTTTCCCTTTGCTTCCTTTGCATGTAATCTTAGCATGATTCTTTGAAGATCTTTAGGGTATAGTTGTCTTGACCTCTTCAGCATAGTTGATCTTAAGCTTCAGAACACTTGTTCTGGTTTAATTGTGCTGAGACAACTCTTCTGGACAACTCTTCTGATCAGCAATTCAGCATACTTGTCCTTTAGTAGACTTGGTAATCATTCCAGAATTTGAGCCTTGAGGGGACTTGTTCTTGATAGTCTTCAAAGCATATGTTCCCCCTCAAATTGTGCATCTAATAAACTAAGATATGCCTAACATTTCAGCTTCTCATCTAGCCTTATGCTATATGTTCTAACATTCTTAGAACATGATCATCTTTGACTTAGGCATGTCTCAGGGGGTTTTGGTATTAAATCAAAACACTTCTCATTTTATTCCCAACAATTAGTATTCTTTTTTTTTTTTTTTTTTTGAAAGTAAGACTTTCGTTTTATTAATTGCAAATGCATGAAACTTCGGGAAGGCTATCCACAAACGATGGACGCTCGACCCAAAGATAAGGACTCGAAAATTGAATAGCCCTTCTAGCAATACGATGCGCTATAATGTTGGCATCTCTACAGACCCAAACTACCTTTACATTCTCCAACTTCTTCAACTCTTCCGCACACAACCGTGTCAAGTCACCGAAGGTCGAACGTCCATGTTCTTCCGCTGCCACTGCATTAACCACCAATAGGGAATCTGATTCAATTATCGCTTTCACGATTCCCATTAGTTTAATCCACGATAAGGCCTCTCGGACACCCATCGCCTCCACCTCCTCCGCCAAAAAACAACCAATCATACGAATTGATTTTGCACACACAAAGTCCTTGTTGCTGTCATGAATAACTAAGTCAATGCCCATTTCATCTGAATCTGTGAACACATCAGCGTCTGTGTTAATCTTCAAGAAATCTTGGGGAGGAGCATGCCACGCGGGACATCTCACCCTTGTCTCGCTGGTCGCAGGCACCATTCGTGACGCCAACCACTCACCCCGGAGTCTGTCCGCTAAAATGGCTACCATGATCGGGTTCGAAAAAACCCCTGTAAATACCATAGCATTCCTCTCCTTCCACAATCTCCAAATCATAGTGCCAAAAACCGCTGCTTTTTCTGAATCAAGAGTTCTTATAATCAAGAAAATTACGTCTTGGGAAAGAAACGATCCCAGCCCTTGCTTCACCAATGATATTTGTGTAGTTTGTCACCCTCTAACATGCCCCTGCATACGAGCAATCTACGAAAATATGCCAAGCCGTCTCATGCTCCGTTTTACACCAGGAACACATATCATCCTGAAGGATCTTTCTGCGCATCAATTCACTCTTAGTTGGTATAAAGAGTTTACAAATTCTCCATATGCATGCTTTAACTTTCGGCGGAGCTTCAAGCCTCCAAATATCATTCCACCTTTTTTCACCCACCTGGGATTGCTCCCACACCATTTCAAGACCCCATTTATACGCTGAGCTCGAGGAATACTTACCATCCTTGGAATGGTGCCAAAGTGGTAGATCCACACAGCCTGCAGGGGAGATGGGAGTGTGAAGAATTCTTTTAGTATCGTTTGGGGAGACTATAGCCTCGATAGCATCCCTGTTCCATGTAGACGTGCCCGGAATGATTATATCCCCCACTTTCAAATTCTCCAGACCTGGTACAATCAGTGATTGGATTTTGAAATCCTGGTCATATCTGATCCATGGGCTTTCCCAAAAGTTTATGGAAGAGCCGTCCCCCACCTTCCAACGTAAGCCCCCCCGGACTACCGGTAAAGCTGTCCAAAAGCTTCTCCATGTAAAACTTGGGGCAGACCCCATGTTAGCTGATAATACATTTGTTCTGGGAAAATTCTTAACCTTCAGTACCCGGCACACTAGGGCGTCCGGCTCCGTCAACAGCCGCCAACCCATCTTGCCCAACAACGTCAAATTAAAAAGGTGCAGGTCCTTAAACCCCATCCCTCCATTTGATTTATGTTCACAGCTAGCTTCCCACTTGCACCACATTAAGCCCCTTGTACCTCAAGAATTATTCTCCCACCAATATCTGTTCATCAATTTGTGTACTTCATCCAATAGTGTCTTAGGAAGAAGGAAAAGACTCATGAAATACACCGGGATCGATTATGCTGCTGCTTTCAACAAAATCTCCTTTCCTGCTTTTGATAAGTTCTTTTTCCTCCAGCAATTGATTTTCGTCCACAGCTTCTCACGAACGTAAGAAAATATTTCTCTTTTCCGCCTACCAACAAGAGATGGTAGGCCTAGATATCGCCCAGTGTTCAAGTTGTTGTGAACCCCTAGAATACCATTCACCAAACTCCTCGTGTCGTCCGATACATTGGAGCTGAAGAAGGTGCCCGAGTTGTTGTAGTTAATAGCTTGGCCCGACAAAGATTCATAAATATTTAATGTATCCTTCAATGCACGAGCTTCCATTTCTGATGCCCTGCAGAAAAGCAGGCAATCATCGGCAAACATTAGGTGAGAGATGACAAGGCTTTGCCGATAAACTTTACCTCAGTGTATGAGCCCCCTTCGGTTTGCATGGCTCAACAAGGATGACAGCCCTTCTGCGCATAGGATGAACAAATAAGGAGAAAGAGGATCTCCTTGTCTGAGGCCTCTACCTGGCACCAAAGGGCCAACTATATCATCATTCACTCAGAAAGAGTACCGTACTGTGGTAACACACATATTCATCCAATTTACCCATTGATCACAAAAACCCATTCTTCGCAGGATACTATCGAGATATGCCCAGTCAACCCTATCGTAGGCTTTGCTTATGTCAATCTTAAGCGCCACCTCCCCAATTTTTCCTTTCGTTTTCTTCTTCATGGTATGAATCAATTCAAAAGCTATTAGAATGTTGTCTTGAACTGAACGGCCAGCTACAAAAGCAGATTGTGACTTGTCGATGAGGTCCGGAAGCACCCTTTTTAATCTATTGCAAAGTACCTTAGACATTAATTTGTAAACCGCGTTACACATGGAGATAGGCCTCAGGTCTTTCATTGTTGACGGATTCTCTATTTTTGGGATCAGCACCACAAGCGCATCATTCAAACCCTCCGGAAAAAACCCCCCGACAGCCATTGTGTGCATGCTGCAAATATATCTTCTCCCAGTAGAGGCCAGAATTTTTGATAAAATGCGGGGTTAAACCCGTCTGGCCCCGGCACCTTATCGGGGTGCATTTGCTTTAAAGCCAACTTAAATTCCTCCCTCGTGAAGTCAGCAGTCAATCAAGGCTGAATTGTCCTGTTGGGTAATTCTCGGTTGAATGCCATTGGTAATTTCCATCATATCGTTCTGTACCAGATTGCCCTCAAACAAATCCCGAAAATATTCCAGCACAATCTCATTTTTCCCCTGTTGATCATCAACCCATTCTCCCATAGTATTCAAGAGTAGATCGATTTTGTTTTCTTTACATCTCCGGGACGCCATATTATGAAAAAAACGAGTGTTGTTATCCCCCTCCTTTAACCAGAATAACTTTGCCCTTTGCTTCCAATATATCTCATCGTCAACCAATAACGCCCTCAATAACCTCCGAACCTCAGTGACTCGAGCCGCTGCTGCCCCGTCCAATCTAGACTGTAGGTACGTGAGTTCGCGCTCATATTCATTTTTTTTTGTTGATAAAACTGCGCTCTACACTGTTGCCCCAATATTTCAATGTTTCCGAGGTAGCCTGCAATCTAGGAAGAATATACATATCCCGGTATCCATTCCAGCAAGCTCTCACTACTTTGGGCAAGTCCTTCTGTTGAAACCACTTGTTCTCAAAGCGAAACCCCTTTTTTCACCACGGCGTGCAAAGGATCCGTGTCTAACAAGATTGGACTGTGGTCTGAGATGGGGGCAATTAAATTTAATAATCTTGCATTCGAGAACAGATTCTGCCACTCCGTGTTACTCATTGCTCTGTCTAATCTTTCCTCCACGAAATGAAGAGTCCCTCTACCACGAGACCAAGTGAATTGATGGCCTCTAATTGGAAGATCTGCGAGTCCACTGTCCGCCGTGGCCTCCCTAAAACCCCTGAACAGCCACTCCGGGTGATCCACCCTTCCATTTTTATCGCTACTCCAAAGTAGGTCGTTGAAATCTCCAATGCAAACCCATGGCAATCTATTTTCTCGAGATAGGTGGCATAAAAGATCCCATGACGAGCGTCTCCGGGAACGCTCCGGGAAGCCATAAAATCCAGTAAGTCGAGATTTGATATTGTTGGAAATTACTTCGACATCAATGTGATTAGAGGAATACGACAAAAGGGTGCAATCTAATTTCTCATTCCAAAGTAAACAGAGGCCGCCACTACGACCAATACAGTCAACTGTAAAACAATTACGAAATTTTAATTTTATTCTAACAAGTTCCAAGTGAGTTGCAGCAGAAATTGTCTCGCTAAGAAAAACAACATCAGCCTTCCGAGCTTTCACCAGCTCGCACAATGCCGGAACTGTAGCGGGTTGGCCAAGGCCCCTACAGTTCCAACTCAAGATAATCATAGGTATTATGGTTACAACAATAGCTCTTACACGGAGAAAAAACCAGGGCTTCCGACTACGGGAAGAAAGAACCTTGTATAGAAAGCATTCAACTAACCCTTAATTAGTATTATTAAAACGTAGATAATCGTTATTAGGCACTACACTTAATAACTTGTAACTTTAACCCATGAAGATTAATGACCAATACTTTATACCACTATATAAACAAGTCATTTGAGGAATTGTTCAATTATATTCAAAGGAAAGCAATATAAAGTAACATTACAGTAAAAATGACTTCATTTATGTAGAGACTGATTATCTCTGTTCTCATTTTCGCCATAGCAATTCCCTTTCAATTGGTCACAGGAAAAAATCAGGCAGACACCGAAGAGAAAGGCACCTGAAAGATGATTCAGGCGATAGCAAAGACAATTCAGAAATCGAACGTTACCTGGGAGATATGTGCTCTGATACCATAAATTCAAAACAGTATTGGAAAATCATCAAACCCGAGATAACCAGATTCACCAGCATGGATAGTCAGAACGTCGCCATAGTCGTAATCGACCGGGCAATAGCAAAATCCGGCGAAATAAACGACCAACTTAGCCAACTTCACTATGATTTCAACAATGAAGCACTAAAGAGGAAGTATATGTCGTGCTAAAAAAGTTACAACGATGCTAACCACAACCTCGTAATCGTGAAGAGAAACCTTGATTCTAATGATTTTAGAGGAGTTCCGGCGGAAGAATTGAATAGCTGCAAGCATAACTTTGGGGAAAATTCATTTAACTCGGCCCATATTAGGGACCGAAATAAGGAATTTGGACAGTACTTAGAAATCGTTAGCGCTGCAACAAATCATTTTATAACAAATATAGATTGAAAAAACTAATTTAATTAACACTGTCGAGTAAATCTTTAATAAGTGAAATAGTTATTTGGGGTCTATTATTGAAATGCTATTAAATAATGTTAATATTTGGTTTCTTGAAATATATATAAAATGTAACACAATATAAAAATGACACGGGGAACTAGAATCCATCACTTAAGTAGTAATTTTTACAACATTTAATTGGTCATTAAAATTTGTACTCGTTCCACCTTAATTTTCACTTATATATTTTGAATGTCTCGTCATTAGCTTTTTATTTTAATAAATGATAAAATTTAATATATCTCTCATATTTTCTCATTTCTATCTAGGTAGTGTTTTCTCTTTTCTATCCCTTTCTATTTTTCTTTTCTCTCTTTATATCTCTCTATTTCAACTATCAATACACATTTTATATTATAGCTCTTATTTTTCGTGCAAAAATAAAATGTGAAACTTTCTATTTTTCTTTTCTCTCTTTATATCTCTCTATTTCAACTATCAATACACATTTTATATTATAGCTCTTATTTTTCGTGCAAAAATAAAATGAGAAACTTTTGACCAGACAAAGAGAGTGTAAAATTGTGAATGCAATAATAATAATAATTGTAACAACAATAATAATAATAACTCTCTTACAACAAGCCATCCTTGAAATATTAATAATAATAATAATAATAGTAATAGTAAGCATGTTTTTTTTAGTTTTGGGGTAAGAGAGAATTTAATTTTATGTCATGTAAATGTGTATCATTTAATTTTATGTCAAATCAGTGAATAGGTTTAATAGATGTGGTTTTTTAAAACCATTTTTAAAATTCCGATGTGAAATTGGTATAGGAATATAAAATCCAAACCCCAATTTTTAAAATCGAAAATAAACATCCTCTTTTAAAATTGCACTTCGCATTAGTGTGTTTGTATGCAACATATAATCACTCTTCATTAGACATGTTCAACCGAAAGAAACCGTCGGTTACGGTTAAAAATCGGCGGTTTCGGTTTTGCGTTTTTTGTAACAGAAACCGAACCGGCAAACCGCCGGTTCGGTTAAAAACCGGCGGTTAGACAGTTTTCTCTTTTTTTTTTTTCTCTCTCCGTTTTTGCTCGTTTTCACTCCGTTTTCGCTCATTTTTTGTTCGTTTCAACTCCTTTTTTAGAAACTACATTACTAGGATTTAATAAAAATTATATAACTTAAATTTATACATAAAAAATAGAAGAATTGTGTATTAAAAAAATAATTAAAAAAATCAAAAAACCGGCAAACCGCGGTTAACCGCCAAAACCAGCGGTTTCGGTTTACCAAAACTTGCAACCGAAACCGAACCGCCATTTTCTGGTTACGGTTCGGTTTTTGAACCCTAACTGGCGGTTTACCAAACCGGCGGTTTTGCCGGTTAAAAACCGCCCATGTCTACTCTGCATCGATCAATTTATAATTTAAATTAATAAATGTAAAATGACAAATAAAAAGTAAAATTTAAAAGTGACATTCTTTCTAATAAAAATTGATAATTAACTCATAAAATGGATGCAATTAGTAAAATTAATCATGAAATTTGGCATAGTATATGCTCGGGATATATTAGAGTGTGTCGACCTCTTGAATGTTCGCCCCTAGTTGAGTCTTTTTTTAGCATAGGGACTCCATTTAACGACCCCACCTTGTACTGATCATTTGTCGGCGTCTTACTGTACTAGACGATTACTCATCTGGACCTCTCCTAAGTCATCAACGTTGTGAGCTAGTTTTTGCACTCCCCCCCACATAATCGAAAAAGAGGAGATTTGTTGGGTTGGGTTTTCAACATGGGGAGAAGCCCAACAAAATTGGTATTAACTTACCCTAAAAGACATGGGGGAAAGAGAAAAAAAGGAATTCACATTTTTTATAGAAAAAGAGTAAGAATATTGCAGAAGCATTTTAATTTTGTTACATACCCCTCCCCATTTTATTTAAATGACTATTTATTTGGTCTTTGTGGGAATCGATCCCGGGTGGATGGGCACCCAACTGTGGGCGTCCACCACTCGGGCAAACAACTCTTTGGTTCAGTTTTTAATATTAATTATATATGTATTCATTTGTTACTAATTTAGTTAATTTTACTCATTTAATTAATTTATTTCACATATATTAATTTTTAACTTGTAACAATTATATATATATATATATATATATATATATATATATATATATTGTAATTTTTAAAACAATTTCAATTGTAAAAAATCAATGTTACTTTAACAATTCCAAAAAAAATAATAAATATTACCTCAAATCTTCATCCTCTCATCTTTATGTCCATCTTCATTTGCATCTTCATATTTATAAATATTTTTATAAACATTCAAACTGATTTATATAAGACACAAAATTTTGGAGAATTATTAAACACTTAAATCGATTTTCTAGATTTAATATGCATAGTTGAAGTAGTATTCTTCCCTCATGCTTAGTAGAAATAACAACAAATAATTAATGAAATCAAGAAAACTGAAAAACTAGAAAACATAAAACAAATTATATATAATGAAATCAAGAAATTATACCCCAAAATAAATCAAACAAAAAACTTAATATGTCAAATTAATGAGTATAAACGAAATTATATTGATCATATTATTTCAAACATCATAGTGTTGGAATCGTCTCTATTGTTTCACACTATGCATGCACTCAACCTTTTTTCCTTTATTATGTTTAAACGACAACCATTTTTAATTCATGAGAATTATACATGAAATTTTCTATTTAATCACTAAAATATTAGAGACGAAATATAATTTCCATTATTGTTCTGATTATTAACAATAAAATAAAATATTTTTTTGCTAATAAGGTGATGAAATATTTTAATTTTCTCGCAAATATTAAATCCACAAAATTAGTCATACAAATTTCAATTTTATCGCTAAAATATTGGCGATGAAATATAATTGTCATTGTTAATCTGATTATTAACAACAAAATGAAGCAATTCATTGCTAGTATAGCGATGAAATAGTTAAATTTCATCGCAAAAATTAATTTCAATAAATTAGCCACGAAAATTTTCATTTCATCGCAAAATATTAGTGACGAAATATAATTTTCATTGTTGTTCTGATTATTAACAAAAAAATGAAGCAATTTGTTGCTAATATAGCGATGAAATATATAAATTTTGTTGCAAAATATAATTTCAAGAAATTAGCCACGAAAATTTTTATTTCATCGCAAAATATTAGCGACAAAATATAATTTTCATTGATGTTTTGATTATTAACAACAAAATAAAGCAATTTGTTGCTAATATAGAGATGAAATATATAAATTTTGTTGCAAAATTTAATTTCAAGAAATTAGCCACGAAAAATTCTATTTCATTTCAAAATGTTGGCGACGAAATATAATTTTCATTGTTGTTCTGATTATTAACAACAAAATGAAGCAAATTTTTGCTAATATTGTGATGAAATATATAAATTTTGTTGCAAAAAATTAATTTCAAGAAATTAGCCACTAAAATTTCTATTTTATCGCAAAATATTAGCGACGAAATATAATTTTCATTGTTGTTTTGATTATTAACAACAAAATGAAGCAATTTGTTGCTAATATAGCGATAAAATATATAAATTTTGTTGCAAATATTAAATCTAAGAATTTAGCGACGAAAATTTCTATTTCGTTGCAAAATATATATTAGCGACGAAATATAATTTTCATTGCTATTTTGATTATTAACAACAAAATGAAGCAATTTGTTGCTAATATAGCGATGAAATATATAAATTTTGTTGCAAATATTGAATCTAAGTGTTGGGATATGAATCCTAAGACAAGTCCTAATTGATGAAAAGTTTAGTTTTGATAAGTCAAAAAGAATTGAATATATTCTAAGTGTTGACTGACCTATTATGAAAGTCGTCTTATGAGACAAGATAAGACGAGTTAAAGTAATATTGAAAATGACTAAATACGAAAAGAAAGTTTACTTTACATAGGATTTTATGATAAGCTTAAATCATTGTATAGAAGCTTGTTTATATTTCGTATTGATGTAATAGTTTATAGGATGACTAAGCTGAACTATAAAGCTTAAAGCTGAAATCAAAGCAAGAAACTCGCAGAGTTCAAAGCATACAAAGTTCGTATTGAAGAAGCCCAGAATAGAAGAGACTACTCATAACGCTTACTGAAGAAAAGGGGAAAAACAAAATAGACCAAACCACTTTAAGATTTAAGCTAATTTTATTTAGTAAAACAATTAATTAAGGACAAAATCTAATCTATATTGTCGATTATGCCCCTGTTTTCTAATTAATTAAGAATTTCAACTACAATTAATAATGTTAATCGAAATTTAGGAAAGTCAAACATTTAAATTTTAAATTAAGCTGGGAGATAATTCTCCTCGATTCTAGCGCTGGTTTTAATTTCGAATTTTTAAATGATTTAATTATCCCTCGATTATAGCGCTAATTACAATTAAAAAAAACTTTTCTAAAATTCGAGATCATACTTTCTGTCTGTCCACACTCATATTTTTATATATTCAATAATTTTCTTATTAATCGAAATATACTTTAATTAATTAAATAATCATATAGTTATAATTTTGCATACCATATCTTTATTAAAATATAAATTATATTATAAAATACTTAATAAAATTAATACATTCAAAAAAATTATTTTACTCCATACACCTCTAAAAGTGTTTAAATTAATTTGATGAACAACTTGTATTAACAAATACTTGTTGAATAACACCCATAATATGTTTGCATGATGCATATACGCATATTTTATTAAATGCAACTGATAAGTGCATATACTTTCAAATATGCATACGTTTTTTTACATATGCAATTGATAATTGCATATACTTTAATATGTGTTGGTCCCAAAGTTGAGTTAATATTGATTAAGCTAGTTAAAGTCTAGAGGGGAGGGGTGAATAGACTTTTAAAAATCTTTCAAAATATCAGAGTTATATGCGGAATAGTGTTCTGAATAGTACTGTTCTTACTAGGTCAGATCAGTACTTCCAGTTTCAGTTTTATACTCAACTTAGATTTAGATCTTGAATATGTATGTTAAACAAGTAACAAACAGTAAGTAAATCAACACACAAATGTCTACATCCACTCTCACAACTCCAGTCGTGATATTTTATTAACTCTTCCTTCTTGTGTTTCTTGTGGCTTTGTTGGGAATAAAATGATACATGTTTTGATTAAATACCAAAACCCCCTGAGACATGCCTAAGTCAAATTGATAGTGTTCTAAAAATGTTAGAACACATAGCATAAGGCTAGATGAGAAGCTGAAATGTTAGGCAGTTCTTAAACAATTAGATGCACAATTTGAGGGGGAACCTATGCTTTGAAGATGACCAAGATCAAGTCCCCTCAAGGCTCAAAATCTGGAACTATCACTTATGATCAAGGACACTCTATGAAACATCAAATGCTCTGATCAGGAGAGTTGTCCAGAGAAGATGTCCTTATGCAAAAACAAGATTGTAAAGCTCAAAAGGACAAGTCCAATAAGATGCTCTGATCAAGAGAGTTGTCCAGAGAAGCTGTCCATATGCAAGACTGGTAAAATCAAAAGACAAGCTTAATGACTCTGATCTGGAGAGTTGTCCAAAGAAGCTAGCCATATGCAAGAACAAGTTTACCTAGCTCAAAAGGACAAGACTACTCAAAGCCTTTGATCAGGAGAGTTGTCCAGAGAAGCCAAATCTATGTGATAAGTGCTCTGATGCTAAAAGACCAAATATGCTGATCAGAAGAGTTGTCCAGAAAAGTTATCTCAGCATGAGTGAATCAGAACAGATGCTCTAAAGGTTGAAGGTCAACTATGCTAAAGATTTAGAGACAACCATACCCTAAAGAAATGCAATGCAACATGCTAAGATCACTGTGAAATGAAATAAAGGGAAAGAGCCAAGTCATCTGAAGAAGAGCAAGCCAACCTTGTTGATAAGCAAGACTGCTGATAGTGATAAGAAGAGTTGTCCACTTGATAAGGAATGTTGTCCTATCATTAGATCAACCTTCAGAAGCCATGTCCAAGTCCTAACAAGAAGTCAAACATTGGGAAAAGTGCTGGAGAATGAAGACAAAGTCTTACAAGCCGTTTATTACCCAAATGAGGACATGTCACTATCAAGAATCTGTCTTCCAGTTTGAAGAACTCAAGGAAGACATTTATAGCAATTTGGGGCTGCCTCTCCAACGGGCAAATCCTCCATTTTGTCTATAAATACAGAAGTGTGAAGACCATTTGAAAGCACCTCAACAGAATCCAACTACTCAAGTATTCTGAAGCTCATAGAACTTTTAAAAAGCTTTCAAAGACTATCTTAGTCTTCATACACTTCTTCTAAGTTGTACATCACTGTATATCCATACAAAGCTTAGAGAGATATCCTATCCTTATACCTTGATCTTCATTGTAAAGGATATCTCATTAGTTGGAACCTTACTTCAATCCTTACCCCTTTCAAGTGAGAAAGTGAGAAGGTTGTTGTAATAGAAGTGGTAGGAGCTGACTGTTGAGAGAAGAACAGTTCAGTTCTGAGTTGAGAAGAGGGTACTAGGACTCTAGACATCCTAGGGATCAATTCACCAAGGAGTGGTGTTCTTGATCAAGTGCACCTTGGCACTATAAAACAAGTTAATTCCAAGAGAGAAGGAATTATCCTGTTAAATCAGGGAAAGTGGATGTAGGAGCTTGAGTCTCTGAACCACTATAAATCTCCTGTGTTGATTTACCTTACAAGTACTTACATTCACTCAACACTGCACACAAAACTGATCTTTCAAAGATATCTATTCAAAGACTGTGCAAAACTGATTTGGACAAGTTCCCTGAAGCTTAACTGGACTGTTTTGGATTGACAAAGTGATTTCAGAATCTTAAGGAGCCTAAACTTAAAGGGCCAACCACTATTCCGCACATATAACTCCTTTAGATAGTTATTCAACTAAGTACTCAATAGTACTTAGTAGATCGATTATCTTAGAAGAGTTAATTATCTTCAGCAGAGTTGTCCAAGACAACCTTGCTGAGCTCTGGTTTGATCAAAGTTGAAAAGAATTGAATACAAGTGTATTCCCGCCCCCCCCCCATACACTTGTTATATACTCCTTTCAGGACCAACAAGTGGTATCAGAGCAGGGGTTCAAAGACCACTGCTTCTGAAAATCCATCTTGATTTTCAAAACTCACATATTTGGTGTGGTCACTGAACTGATCTCCATCTGAAATCCATTACTTATTGACTGACTGATTATTATTGAAATATGGCCAACAACAATGTTGTTCCTCCACCTGCTGTTCAAGGATTGGACAATATGGCCACAAATCCAGTCAACCACATTTCTCATCACAAACTGCCCATGTTTTCCATAGACAATTAAGATTTCTGGAAAATTAGAATGAGGGCTCATCTTGCATCTCTTCACACTGATATGCTTAGAGTAATCACAAGAGGACCTTTTGTGTTTAATCACAAGGGAATTGATTCCCAAAGATGAGGATGACTTCACTGCTGATGAAAAGAGGAAAGATAATTTGAATTATCTTGCCATGAACACCCTCTATCAAACAATTCCAGATGCAGTTATGGGTAGAGTCTACCACTGCACCACAGCCAAAGAAATTTGGGATACCCTTGCTGAAATGTGTGAGGGCACTGAAAAGATCAAGGAGAACAAGCTCCAAGTTGCTGTGCAGAAGTTTGAACAATTTTCAATGGAGTCTGATGAGACCATTGACAAATTTGCTGGTAGATTCACTGATGTGATGAATGAGATTAACTCATTGGGCAAGGTCTACACCAAGAGAGAGGTTGGATTGAAAATCCTGAGAAGTCTCACTCAAAAGTGGGATGTCTATGCTGTAATGATGCAGAATACCAAAGATCTCTCCACCATGCCCATGCAACAAATATTCTCAGAACTCAAAGCCTATGAGTTTGACCTCAATAGAAGAAAACCTGTTGAGGAACCTTCAAATCCTACTAAGGGAGTGGCATTCAAAGCCAAAGTTGCTGAACCTGAAATGCAACCCACTCCCAGATCATCAAAGACAGTCTCTAAGACTGAAATGAAGGAAGAACTAGCCTTGATGGCTAGAAGGTTTGACAAGCTCAACACAAGGTTTGGTAGATACAAGAAATTCTACCAAGACAACAAATTCAGGAGAAGATACAACTCCCCTGAAGATCAGGCTGAGGACAAAAAGCCTGAAGAGAAAAGATCAGAGGACAAGTCCTCTGATAAGAGAAGATCCAGTAGAGCTGATCCTTCTTCATCTAAGAGAAGAGAAGAATCCAAGAAGGATGATGATGAAGACTTGTGCTATAATTGCAAAAAGAAAGGGCACTTTCAGTATGACTGCCCTGAATTGAGCTCTAAAGAAAGAAGAGAAAGGCAAGCTAAAAGAGACAGAAAGTTCACCAATAGAAAGGCCATGATGGCTGGTGAAGAATCTGATAGTGCTGAGAGCTTCAACTCTTCTGATGGACTATTCTCCAACAGTGAAGATGATGATGATGTTTGCAACATGGCTCTTGAGGATGATGAGGTACCAATGGGCCACAAGAAGAGGAGCATGAACAAAAAGACAGCATGGTACCTTGACAGTGGATGTTCAAGGCACATGACTGGAAACAAGGAACTCCTCACTGATTTCATTGAAAAAGAAGGCCCTAATGTCACATTTGGAGACAGCTCACAAGCAACAACAAAAGGTTATGGTACTTTGATGATTGGTAACATCAAAGTAACCAATGTATCTTATGTAGCTGGTCTCAAATATAATCTCCTAAGTATCAGTCAATTCTGTGATAAAGATTTTAATGTTGAGTTCTCAAGTGGAAAATGTCTAATCAAAGATAAGACTCAACAAATTCTATTGACTGGAACTAGGAAAGGAAATGTGTATTTTGCAGACTGGGACAAGTCTACTGATGCTGCATGTTTTATTGCTAAAAGTTCTAGTGAACAAAGTTGGTTATGGCACAAGAGGCTAAACCACCTGAACTTCAAATCTATGAATAAACTTGCTAGAAATGCATTAGTTAAAGGACTGCCTAATGAGGTTTTCATTAAAGAACATGTGTGTAAGCCATGTCAAGAAGGAAAACAGATTAAAGCCTCATTCAAAGGTAAACCAGTCATCTCCACTGAAAGGGTACTTGAACTTCTACATATGGATTTGTTTGGACCAATTACCCCTTCAAGCATAAATGGTAGAAAATACACATTGGTGGTAGTAGATGACTTCTCTAGGTTCACATGGGTAGTATTTCTCCTTAATAAGAAGGAAACACAAGTCAAGCTACCTGAACTTCTTAAGAGATTGTCAAATGAGAAAAGCCTTAATATTATCAAGATGAGATCTGATAAAGGCACTGAGTTCATAAATTCATACATCAATGAGTACTGCTCATCAAATGGGATAGCTCATGAAACCTCAGCAGCTAGAACTCCTCAACAAAATGGAGTTGCAGAAAGAAGGAATAGGACCTTAAAAGAAGCTGCTAGAACCTTAATTGCTGATTCAAACCTACCTAAGAGGTTTTGGGCTGAAGCTATAAATACTGCATGCCATACTCAGAATAGATGTTTGATTACAAAGGGGCAAGGCAAAACCCCCTATGAACTCTGGAAAGGAAGAATGCCTAAAGTGTCATATTTTCATATATTTGGTTGTAAATGTTTCATTCACAATAATGGGAAAGAACAATTGAAAGCTTTTGACAGCAAAACTGATGAGGGAGTATTCCTTGGATACTCTCAAATCAGTAGAGCTTTCAGAGTCTACAACAAGAAAACTCTTATTGTGGAAGAAACCCCTCATGTTGTGTTTGATGAATCTATATTTGAGATCAGGAATGATCACTTGGAACCTGAAGAAATCACACAGAGGACAACCAGATTAAGCCTAAAAGACAAAGACACTGAATTCATAGATGTTGTTCAAGCAAACTTACTTGAAAAGCTCACATTGGACAACAACCCTGAAGGCAACCTTCCTGAGACAAACCTCACTGATGGAAATGGTAAACTGAATGATCCAATCCCAGTTCACATCCAGGTAACAACTACCAATGAAGAAGCAGTTCCTGCTGAGGTAGTTAATGGGTCAAATAATCAAGGGGGAACTCAAAATGTTGAAAATACCAATGTCCCTGACATTGAGGACAACACCCCTGATTATGATCCTGAATTAGATCCTGCATCCAATTATCCTGAGTTCTATAATCAAAATGACTCACCTTCAGTAGAGGACAACTCTACTGAAGAGATCAGAAAAAGAAGGACTTGGTTATCTGACCATCCTGCTGATCTAATACTTGGTGATCCAAGTATTGGAGTCAAAACTAGAAGATTTCATGGTGAAAGTGCTCTATTCTGTTGTTTCTTATCAGAACAAGAACCAAGTGACATTGAGGAAGCTCTTCAAGATGCAAATTGGATCACAGCCATGCAGGAAGAGCTCAACCAATTCACCAGAAATGAAGTATGGGAGCTGGTTGATAGACCTTCACATCAAGATGTTATTGGAACCAAGTGGGTATTCAAGAACAAAAAGAATGAGAATGATGTGATTGTCAGAAACAAAGCAAGACTAGTGGCAAAAGGCTACTGCCAACATGAAGGCATTGACTATGATGAGACATTTGCACCTGTGGCAAGGCTGGAAGCAATAAGACTCTTCCTAGCCTATGCAGCCCACAAGAGGTTCAAAGTGTACCAAATGGATGTCAAGAGTGCCTTTCTAAATGGAGTCTTGAAAGAAGAAGTTTATGTGGAGCAACCACCAGGTTTTGAAGTTGGAAACCAAGTTTACAGACTGAAGAAAGCTCTATATGGACTCAAGCAAGCCCCTAGGGCTTGGTATGACACACTGTCACAATTCCTCTTGGATCATGGATTCACCAAGGGAACTGTGGACAGAACTCTCTTCAGAATCTCTGAAGGAGAGGACATCTTGCTTGTCCAAATTTATGTAGATGACATAATTTTTGGATCCCCTAATGAGAAGTTGTGTGAGAAATTCTCCAAGCTCATGCAAAGCAAGTTTGAGATGTCCATGATGGGGTTGATGAACTTCTTTTTAGGTCTACAAGTCAAGCAAACAAAAGAAGGAATCTTCATCAACCAAGCTAAGTACACCAGAGAAATGATCAAGAAATTTGGGTGTACATCAAGCAAGCCAGTAAGGATTCCAATGAATGCTAATTGGAAGATGGATCCTGATGAAAGTGGTGTTCCAACCAACTCCACTGAGTATAGAGGAATCATTGGATCACTCCTCTATCTCACTGCCAGCAGACCTGACATCACCTTTGCAGTAGGTGTTTGTGCAAGGTTTCAAGCAAATCCTAAGAAAAGCCACCTTGAGGCTGCAAAGAGGATCTTGAGGTATCTTAAAGGCACTGAGAATCTAGGCCTTTGGTACCCTGCTGATGACAACATTGAGCTAACTGGCTACTCAGATGCTGATTATGGAGGATGTAGGATTGACAGAAAGTCCACCTCAGGGACTTGTCAATTCTTGGGCAACAAACTCATATCTTGGTTCTCCAAGAAACAGAATACAGTGGCCACCTCCACCACTGAAGCTGAATATGTTGCTGCTGGAAGTTGTTGTGCTCAAATTCTTTGGCTAAGACAACAACTCAGAGACTACAAAGTCAACTCTACTGAAGTGCCAATTTTCTGTGATAACAATAGTGCCATTGCTATATCACAAAATCCTGTCTTGCACACAAGATGCAAACATGTGGACATCAAGCATCACTTCATTAGAGATCATGTGGAGAAGAAGGATATCAAGTTGGTGAAAATTCACACAGACCATCAAAAAGCTGATATACTAACTAAACCACTTGCAGAGGCAAGGTTCCTGGAATTATCAGCAGAGTTGGGTCTTCTTGATCCAGGGAAGTTGGACAAATAAGTCCAAAGAAGTTCATTGACTAAGGGGGAAATAAACTCAAACTTCAGCAGACTTGGTCAAGTCTACTGAAACTCAGAAAAGATGACATTACCTCTTCAGGACACTTGTCCCTTGAAATTCAGGACACTTGTCCACAGCCTTTCAGGACACTTGTCCATGTAGGATCAGATAAGTTGTCCTAACTATCAAACCAAATTTTGGTATGATAAGCACCTATTTTTGGTGATCAATGCCTATTTCGAAATCTATCCCATTGAAATACAGTTTTCACCTTTCTGGGATTTAATTTGTCTCCCACTCAAAAGGTCACTTTCCATGCATTAAATGCTAAGATTTAACTCTTGTTTGCATTAAACTTTTTGAGACATGATCTATCTCGAAAAACCCCCAGCCTTAAACAACATTAAAAAACCACCCACGTTTTGAATAAAACAGTTCTTTCACTGTTACATTGGTTTTTGACCATTGGATCAAAAATGGACAACTCCCCTGAAATCAATCCTAGCCGTCCATTTTGGATTTCCATTTTTGCTCACCTTTGAATTGCATCAAGACCTTACCAACTCATTGACAAACATTCTTTTTAGAATATTCACAAGTCTTAAGATCCCCACAAACACTTCTTCCCCAAGTATTCGAAACCCTAGCTCAAATTCTCTTCAAACTCTCTCAAAGCTTTCTTTGCAAATTTCAATGGCCCCCAAAGTTAAACCAGAGATGCTTTTTGATTTCTCCAACAAGGCTCTAGACCTTGATTTTGGCTACCTAAGCAACAGAAACAACCTTCATTTTGAGCCCATAGTATCCTTTGAGAGTGAGGATCCTGAGATTAAACCAACTCTAAGATGGCTGAGAAGAGCTGGTTTGCAAAAGTTCATGGAGGAAAGACCAAGTTCATGCTTGGAAGGTTACATGGCTGAATTCTTTGCCTTCCTCAAGTGGAGAGGTCAACCGGCAGATGGTGAAGTGTCCACAAGGTTGTCATATACTGCAGAAGGAGATGAAGAAGAGAGATTCCACAGAGTAAAATTCTCCTCAGAAGATCTGGAAGGAGCCTTTGGATTGCCTAATGAGGGAAGGAATCCAGAAGTTTATGGCACTGGCCATGAAGATGAAATACCTCAAGAATGGCTATTAGTTCCAGGCCCCATCTCTTCAACACAGAACAAGAAGACTCTCAAGCCAGAGTTTCTCAATCTCTTTGAGGTGGTTGCTAAGAGCCTCTTAAGCAACACTGGAAGCTTAGAGCAGGTCAGCCATCCAAGAATCAGAATCATGGCTGCCATTATTGATGCCAGTGACAAGGGCATCAAGTTTGATTGGAGGACCTTCATCATGTCTGAGATGATGAAGGAAAAGGCAAAATTCAAGGTGAAAACCCACAACAAGGTTGTGCTAGAAGGGAAAATCAAGTATTGCACCAGGGCAAGCTTGTTGATTGAGAGGTTTTCCCACTATTCTCAAATGCAGACCTTTGCAAAACCCCTCCCAGCTCAAAAGATCTTGTTCAGAAAGCTTAGCAAGAAAACTGAACAAAGAAGGATGCTCATGGCCAAACCTGCTGAAGAACATGAGGAAGAGAAGCCTAAGATGAAGAAGAGAACAAAGGCCAGGGCTATCAAAACAAGGAAAATGTCTAAATTGTCCTCAAGAGAAGCCTCAGGAGCATCAGCTGAAGTTGATGCAGTGGCAGAAGAGGGAGTGAGTGTACCTTCTGACCACTCAGAAGAGTTGAGGAGGAAGTACAATGAGACTAGGCAAAAGAAGAAGGGTGATAAGAGAATCAGGGTAGATGTCCCTGAAAAGGAAGGAAGTGGAAGCAGTAGGGCCAGCAAGAAAAGGGCCAAACCTACTGAGAAGGTGTTGGAGCTGCAAGAAGAAAAGTCTCTTCAATTGGCTCTAAGGGAGAGCAGAGCTGAAAGCAGGACCAAATCCATGTCAAGGACTAATTCATCTAGTTCTGGAACTCCAGAATCCAAAGTCCCTGAAGTTCAACCTATAGAGGCCAACATCCCTGAAACTCAGTACCTTGAGCCCAACTCCCCTGAAACCCATGTTACCCCTTCCAACCAACCCATTACCCCTGTAAATCTCACTAAGAGATATTCTCCTGAAGGGAATGTGCAAAGAAGTGGCATAGATGTGCTTGCAGACTTAGCTGTAGATGAGACAAGACTCTTGTCTCCCCTTGACTCATCCATGCTCAATTATTCAAAGCTCTTAGAACATGCACTCAATGAGCCAACCCCCCTAAGTAAAGCCCCTTCAGATTCATTGCTCTCTAAAGCAACTGAAGTACCTTCATGTGAGCCTAACCCTTCTGAAGCCAACATCCCTGAACTTAACCTGCCTGAAGCCACTCTAGGAGAACCCAGAGCCAACTCCCCTATAACCCAAAGTCCCCATTCAAGTGGAGATGAGGAGGAGTATACTTATGAAAGTATGCTCAGAGGAGGAGCAAAGGCTACTGTGGACAGTTTGTATCCACAACTTGCTGAATTTCCAAGAATTCAGAAAACCTTTCATGATCTAAGGATGCTTGTTGATGTAAAAGACAAGTCTATGATGGAGATATCACAAGTCATCCAAGATAAGGGTGCAAACTGGTGGCAAATAGAGGAGAACAGATTGCTACACTTTGCTGGAGTTTCAAAGACAAGATTTCTCATTGATGAGGAGATTTTTGCAAAGCTAGTAGCTGATAAGATTGAGGAGGAGAAAGAAAGAAAAGCCAAGGGAATCCAACACCCTGACAGTAGCTCCAATGATGATGATTCCCCTGATGATCCATCAGATCCTTCAAACCCCAACCCTCCTGAAACCCCTCAAGCCAACCTCCCTGAACCCTCTCAACCTAAGTCTTTTGTAGCAGATAGACTTTCCAACCCCCATAGAACCTACCATAGGAAAGGCTCTGTGTCATCAGAAGTGTTGACCAAGGGTGGTAACACAACCAAAGACACATCTGCCAATGAAGGTTCTTCTGAACCCAAGGCACAGCCTAAAGATGTTGAGGTTCCTATATTAGAGGCTAGTTTGATTAAGGCCTATTCAGTGTCAGAGGAGTTGGACACTGATCAGCCCTTAATCATTCAGGATGACTCAGTGGCTGCTGAGATAAGCACTGTGATCTCCTCACAACTGCCATCTTTGAACCTTGTTGAAGGTGAAGATGTTGCAGGTTTAAGAGAAGGAGTTGAAAAGGAGAGGATAGTTGAAAAATCAGAGGGTGTTGTGGATGAAAGAGAGGTAGTCATCACTAAGATTGTGAGTGTACCACCATATGAGGGTGGAATAAGTGAGGAAGGACAGGTTATTCTTGAAGTCAAATCTGAACTTCAAGAATCCCTTGATGAAAGGAGGCCTGATTCCTTGAGTGAGAACATTATTAAAGAAGGGAGAAAAGAACAAGTTGAAAATGAGAAGAAGACTGCTGATGTATCAGAGTCTTATACAAAAGAAACTGAGGGAGATGAGTGCTTATTTCCTAACTTGTTTGATCTGTCTAATATTGCAGGTATCTCTCTTGACCAAATTTTTGCAGATGAGTTCTTAACAGATGCACCTATCCAAGTAGACACAGGCTCAGCTCAAGCCTTACTTGGGATGCAATCAGAGAAGTTGGACTCCTTGGCTCATCAAGTTCAATCTGCTCATGCTGAAACTTCAGGAGCATTGAATGAGCAAGGCAGGACTCTAGCATCTGTGGAGATGAGGCTCACTGGCTCTGAAGATGTTGTGCTACCAACCCTTGAAGCAAGGATCAGTGGTGTGGAATCTGGTCTCCAAACCATTTCCACTGAAGTTCAAAATGCCAAATCAACCATGGAAGCCATCTCAGAGGAGGTCAAGAAAGAGCAAAAGCTGCTGAGAGACAATCACAATGCCAATGTCAAAGCTCTCAGGCTCACTGTCAAGCAAGCTCTTGGAAAGAAGACAGCACTACAAAAGAAAAGAGCTGAAGAGCAAAGGGTAGCTATGGTAAAAGCAGCCTCTGAAAAGTTTTCTCAAGAGGTATTGGCCAACATTGCTGAAGGTGCAGTGGCCAACCTCACTGAGCTTCTTAAAGCCCAACTTGATGCATCTCTGAAAGCAACCTTGGAGGAGGTTGTCCAACAAAAGATGAAGCCTGTTCTAGCTTTTCTTAGCTTGAGCAGTGATAGAATGCAAGATATACATGATGAAAATGTATATTTGTTGGAAGAGATGAAGTCCCTAAACCAGGCCCAATCCCTGATGGCCTCAACAATGAGTGACCTCAAGCCCCAGTGTTTTGATGCTGCCAAAAAGGGGGAAAGGGAAAGAGCTAGAGCAAAAGGTGCCTTGGTGATTGGAAGCCCAGTCAAAGGAAAAGACAAAGCTGCTGAAGGAAAAGGAAAAGAGCCTGAAGTGCTAAACTTGGAAGAATTGGATGAAGAAGAGCAATTAGCACTTGCATTAAAGAACTCTATGGCCTCAGCTCAAGAAGAAAGGATGAGGTTACAGCAGAGACCAGGTGGTGAAGTGTCTGGCATGGACAAAGGTGATGAAGGTGTCCAAACTAGAGGAAAGATCAAGAGGGCAAAAGGAAAGAAAAGACAAGTTGAAACATTCACTGACTTTCCTAGCAGCCTTGATCTCCCACCTGAATTCAGAATTGATGAGGATGAGCCTACATCCAAGAAAGCCAAAACTGCTGAAGAGCCCAAAGCTGCTGAAAAGGACAAGTCTTCTGAATCTGACAAAAGTGCTGAAGGTCCCAAGTCCACTGAAGACATTGAAGAGTTATTTGCTGAAGGATTTGGACCTGAACCCAAAAAGAAGACAACTGTCCTAGCCCATGATCCATCAAAGTTGTTTCATGAAGGGTATGGCAAAGACCCTGAAACACAACAGAAACTGGCCATGATGAGGGCCCAAGAGAAAATGGACTTGATGGAAGAAGCTAACAGAGCAAGAGATGAGAGAAGAGCAAACTTTCAGAAACCAAGAAGGAGGAGAGCAACTTACAGCAAGATGAAGCCTCAGCTTCTAATCCCAATGGACACCAAATATCCACACTTGGATAAATGGGTGCCAATTCAACTGAATGATACATGGGAAGAGGCTAAAAGGGAGTTTGTCTATGACTATTATGTCATTGACAGATGGAATGGAGGAGATGCAAACTCTGCCTTCACTGAGTTCATGCTAGAATACTATAGAGAATTGTATCAACAACTACTTGCAGCTGCTGACATTGCAAGAATTGAACTCAATGCTCCCAAGCCTATCATCTATATGCCTCCAAAGCTTGAAGGATGGATTGACCAAGCAAGGATCCTAAGGGAGTTCACAGAAATTCTGAAGCTGAACAAGATGACCCTTGGACCTAAAGGAACCAACCAGGAAGCCATGGCACTCAAGAGGAGAGTGTGGGCACAATATGGGATGCTGCCACCTCCTGAGGATGATCTCTGAATGGCTAAGTCTTCTGAATTTTTCTGGGTGAAAAATTATCTTATCTGAAGATATTTTTGCTATGTGGTCAAATCTGCTGAAATTGGACAAGCCTGCTGATATGTGCATTGACATGCTGTTTGCTCTGATATGGTTTAGAATGATCTGATACAAGAATTGATGCATTCTACTTTAATATCTGGAATATCTTGTATTAGTTAGCTCTAGGTGTTAAAGCTCTGATACCTGAAATAGTCTATTTTGCTCTGATCTTATGTTTAGTATGTATATCTTGATTTGTAATGATTCCATGCTCTGATAAGTTATCTTCAACTATCAACATGCTTGTAATGATTTTATTTATGAATGATAGTTGAACCACTTTTGAATCAAGATACATTCTTAACAAGAAATCTCTCTATGCCTATCTGTGAAACCTACTTGCAACAAAAAAAAAAAACAGTGAATACACTAACACATTATCTTTTCAGGAATATTGACCTTAGTCATATCTACTGAAGACATATGTAATAGGTGTAGACAAGTCACTTCTGCATAGAATATGTAGGTTTTGGCATCATCAAAAAGGGGGAAATTGTTGGGAATAAAATGATACATGTTTTGATTAAATACCAAAACCCCCTGAGACATGTCTAAGTCAAATTGATAGTGTTCTAAAAATGTTAGAACACATAGCATAAGGCTAGATGAGAAGCTGAAATGTTAGGCAGCTCTTAAACAATTAGATGCACAATTTGAGGGGGAACCTATGCTTTGAAGATGACCAAGATCAAGTCCCCTCAAGGCTCAAAATCTGGAACTATCACTTATGATCAAGGACACTCTATGAAACATCAAATGCTCTGATCAGGAGAGTTGTCCAGAGAAGATGTCCTTATGCAAAAACAAGATTGTAAAGCTCAAAAGGACAAGTCCAATAAGATGCTCTGATCAGGAGAGTTGTCCAGAGAAGCTGTCCATATGCAAGACTGGTAAAATCAAAAGACAAGCTTAATGACTCTGATCTGGAGAGTTGTCCAAAGAAGCTAGCCATATGCAAGAACAAGTTTACCTAGCTCAAAAGGACAAGACTACTCAAAGGCTTTGATCAGGAGAGTTGTCCAGAGAAGCCAAATCTATGTGATAAGTGCTCTGATGCTAAAAGACCAAATATGCTGATCAGAAGAGTTGTCCAGAAAAGTTATCTCAGCATGAGTGAATCAGAACAGATGCTCTAAAGGTTGAAGGTCAACTATGCTAAAGATTTAGAGACAACCATACCCTAAAGAAATGCAATGCAACATGCTAAGATCACTGTGAAATGAAATAAAGGGAAAGAGCCAAGTCATCTGAAGAAGAGCAAGCTAACCTTGCTGATAAGCAAGACTGCTGATAGTGATAAGAAGAGTTGTCCACTTGATAAGGAATGTTGTCCTATCATTAGATCAACCTTCAGAAGCCATGTCCAAGTCCTAACAAGAAGTCAAACATTGGGAAAAGTGCTGGAGAATGAAGACAAAGTCTTACAAGCCGTTTATTACCCAAATGAGGACATGTCACTATCAAGAATCTGTCTTCCAGTTTGAAGAACTCAAGGAAGACATTTATAGCAATTTGGGGCTGCCTCTCCAACGGGCAAATCCTCCATTTTGTCTATAAATACAGAAGTGTGAAGACCATTTGAAAGCACCTCAACAGAATCCAACTACTCAAGTATTCTGAAGCTCATAGAACTTTTAAAAAGCTTTCAAAGACTATCTTAGTCTTCATACACTTCTGCTAAGCTGTACATCACTGTATATCCATACAAAGCTTAGAGAGATATCCTATCCTTATACCTTGATCTTCATTGTAAAGGATATCTCATTAGTTGGAACCTTACTTCAATCCTTACCCCTTTCAAGTGAGAAAGTGAGAAGGTTGTTGTAGTAGAAGTGGTAGGAGCTGACTGTTGAGAGAAGAACAGTTCAGTTCTGAGTTGAGAAGAGGGTACTAGGACTCTAGACATCCTAGGTATCAATTCACCAAGGAGTGGTGTTCTTGATCAAGTGCACCTTGGCACTATAAAACAAGTTAATTCCAAGAGAGAAGGAATTATCCTGTTAAATCAGGGAAAGTGGATGTAGGAGCTTGAGTCTCTGAACCACTATAAATCTCCTGTGTTGATTTACCTTACAAGTACTTACATTCACTCAACACTGCACACAAAACTGATATTTCAAAGATATCTATTCAAAGACTGTGCAAAACTGATTTGGACAAGTTCCCTGAAGCTTAACTGGACTGTTTTGGATTGACAAAGTGATTTCAGAATCTTAAGGAGTCTAAACTTAAAGGGCCAACCACTATTCTGCACATATAACTCCTTTAGATAGTTATTCAACTAAGTACTCAATAGTACTTAGTAGATCGATTATCTTAGAAGAGTTAATTATCTTCAGCAGAGTTGTCCAAGACAACCTTGCTGAGCTCTGGTTTGATCAAAGTTGAAAAGAATTGAATACAAGTGTATTCCCCCCCCCCCCATACACTTGTTATATACTCCTTTCAGGACCAACAGGCTTAAAGTCCCAAGATTAAGACTGTGATCTTTTCGATTATACCACCAGGTATATCTTCGATCTACTAGTAATTTCACAAGTAACTAGCACACTTGTTTACAATAAATCACAAACTAAAATAGTAAAGTAAAACTTCTCTGAGTAGTAGCCTTTGATTCTTCAATTCAGTACGGTGGCTTCTTCTCTTGATTTGATCTTCTTTATCTCTGTGAGTTCTTGAATACTTGAATGCTCTTTGAATGCTCTTAGATCAGTAGAATATCTTGAGTAGCAGTAGTATCAGTAGTATTTTCAAGTAGAAGATCATACAGTATTTATAGACTTTAGTACGACAGTTAGCAGTTTGTGAAACTAACTCTCAACTAACTCATAACCGTTTCTTGTAACTTCTTTTTGTAACCGACTTAACTTCTTATCTCCAAGTCAGCATATCTTCAAATCTTATATAATAAAAGGAGGATAAGACTCTCCAGCTTTCGCCATGTGGCTCTCCTCCTTTCGACACGTGGCAAAAAAGTGGCTCTCCTCATTCCGACACATGGCAATGACTGAATTAAAACTTGAAGAAAGAATATTAAAAGTCGACTATAATTGAATGTAGAATTTGAGTGTTTTTTTCTTTCCAACTCAAAAGACAGAATTCTAGATCTTTCTATTCTCTTTGTCTTCCCATCCCAAATCAAAAGACATAATTCTACTGATTTCTTTAACTACTTCTGCCTAAAAAAAAAGATGGGATTCTTAATTACTCTTTTTTGAAGGAATTATCGATTACTCTTTTCCATCCAATTGTGCTCACTGCGACGGCTCCGACGTCACCAACGTCAGGTATGATTATACTTTTATTCTCCTTTTTCTGTTGTGATTTACTTCTGTTCATTTTCTTGAAAATTATGTTTACTATTTTTAGGGTTTGATTTTTCTGTGGGAAGACTAAGAGAATATATAGAAAGATCTAGAATTCTCTCTTTTGAGTTGGGAAGGGAAGAAGGAGAGTTGAATTGACAGGTGGCGAGAGTAGAAAACACTTAAAATGACACGTTGCGGAAGAAATCTTTTTCCAAATATTTGGCAACAGGTCCCTTTACATATGGTAAAAGAAATAGAAGTTTTCCCATGAGTTAACTACTTTACGCACCTATGAGCACTCTACAGTTTTTTTATTTGATTTATTGTACTTTTAAAGTATACAGGATAAAAAAGAGGCAATTGAAAAATGCTTGATCACGATGCAAGATGTAGAGATGGCTATTGTTGTCTGTAGATGGTATATTTTTTTTAATATGGATGAGTGAATTTTACTCAAGCCAAAGTAGAATGCATATAATTCAGTCAAGGTATCATATATTGCATATATTTTTTATTCGTGCAATTTTCCAATTTACCTGTTATTTACTTAATTTAGTGAAAGGTTATGCTGGTTTGTTTATAAACATAGAATTGGAACTACAATAGATGGGATCATTAGCTTATTATGGTAGCAGTTGAAAAGTGCTTGATAATGATGCAAGATGTAGAGATGGGTATTGCTGGTGGCCTGCTCTTAAACTCTCAATGAAGAAGAATTCAAAGCTAATAGTTAAGCAATTGAAGTAGAAAGGTATTAAAATGGAGGCATCCCTTTGTTCTCATTCTTAACAAAATTATGGCTGAGGAACTGATCAATGCAAGCAAAAAAATTGTCCATTATGTGTGTTGAATAACTTATTTCATTATATTAATCTATTTCTGCTATTATATACACTCCTGAGAATAAATGGCAATTTTCTTGAGATGAATATTTCATTTATTTATATTATTTGACTTCTGATCCTTTTGCTACACCAGCGTTGTGGATTATTCACTCAAATGTGGATTTACAAGGTTATTCATATTCAATTTGATTTAAATATTTTCAGGGTATTCGATTTTATCAACAATTAATTGAGCTGGGGATTTGCATCATGCGAAGAAGAGTGAAGCTTCGGGGTTTTGCTATGTTAATGACATTGTGTTGGGGATTCTCAAGCTGCTCAAAGTTCATAGGGTAATTCGTGGTTATTTATCAATTTTTTCAGTTTTGCCATTTATTTCGTTAAATTAAGTTGACATTTCATAATGAGTTTTTGTGGTAATTGCATTTGGTGAATGTTGCATAACGGTCTTGTATGCAGTTTCATTCGTTTTGCAGATTGATTGAATTGATTACTTCGATACAATTCTATCAACAATATTTATTTGATCCAACAAAGTAGAAGGTTAGTTCATTGTCCATAACTAATGTTCTTCTATAGATATAAGACGTGTAACATATTTTACCCTGGAATTTGATCCATCGATTCTATTTTAGTTGCACAATTTGCAGGTCTAATTGTTTAAAGTTCTATGGGCTTTACTTTCAACGGTGTAGTGTATTATGTATACCTCTAAGGGCATGATTGGTATGGGGTAATGGGCTTAGAATGGAATGAACATTCATGGACCTATTCCTAATCTCATGATTGGTATGTTTTTTTACACGGAATCGTGATTCCTCGTGGAATGGTGATTCCCAAAAATAAAGAATTCTGATTCCTCCCCATCCCCCTATCTTTACCCATTCCATTGTACGTGAAATCAAATTATTTTTATTTTCTAAAAAAAAAATATCATTAAAAAAATACTTTTACAAAATTATCCTTATCAACAATTAAAAAGATTTTCATTAACCCTCTTATCCAACCTTAATCCACAATTAAATACGATATTCATTAATCTTCTTTAATCTAATTCATCCAAGAGGGAAGGATGCTGAGAAAGAACGCAGAAGAGAAAGAACGCTGAGAAAAAAATGCAGAAGAGAAGAACGCTGAGAAAAAAACGCAGAAGAGAAGAACGCTGAACGCTGAGAAAAAAACGCAGAAGAGAAGAACGCGAGAAAAAAACGCAGAAGAGAAGAACTAGTATATATATATATGTATATACATATATATATATTTCATGATTATCATTTTTTTAAATGAACTATTATTTATATTTAGTTTTATTATTAAAATAATAGCATATTAACCAATTTAATATGTTTCTATAAAATATGTATAAGGATATTTTAGTCATTTAAGATAAACTTTTTACATTATTTTGCATTCATTTTATTATACCAATCATGAGAATGGAATCAATCAAGGAATGCTTTTTCCATTCCTTGTCAATACCAATCATGAGAATGATCATTCAGACATTCATTCCATTCATGAGTTCATTCCATTCAGTCACATTTTCATTCAGTCATACCAATCATGCCCTAAAGGTTTGCTACTTAAGAGTGGTACGTATAATTGTTTTGCTTCTACATAGTAGCAAGTGTTTAATCCTTGAATTGAAATATAAAATATTTTATGTTTTGTGGATCTTAGAAATGACGGTGATGTTACCTATTTTTGTTTAGAGTTTTATGAGATTCACTTTCTACGGTATAATGTATAGCTCGAAAGGTTTGCTGCATAAGAGTGGTATAATTGCTTTGTTTCTACACTTATTTGTCATGATATTGATTAAAAAAATCGAGTTTGCTTACTAAGAGTTTAAAGGGGACACACGCGTATATCCTGTTTTTCTTCTATTTAATTTATGAGATTCAATTCAACCTTATGTCCATTGTTGTTTGTATAGCAAATACTTAAAATATATTTGGTGATGATTTTTTTATTTTTTGAAGTAGATAAATGAGAAATTTGTTGACACTTTAAAGTAGTTGAAGCTCTCTTAAGTAGGAAAGTCTTAAACCTCTATATTTCAAGTGTTGTCTTAGACCATATCTAAATGTTTTATAGATTTACTTATTTGATTCATTCGAGTTTTACAACAGACCCGTGCATCGCACGGGCAAAAACTAGTATCTTCAGTTACGCTTTAAATAAGTTTTCCAAACTTATTCTTCAATCACACCAACTCAGCACAGTAAACTACTGTTCTGAGCCAGTCAGCACAGTTCTCAACTTTTGTTCTGCGCTTCTATAGAATACTTCTCTTGTATTTCTGAGCTCCATCTTTACTCTTCTTGATAGTCTTCTTATTCTGAAGTAGTCTTCTGAGTCTTTTTTAGTCTTCAGATCTGTTCTGAACTTTTACAACGCTGAATACAATTCAATACAAACTTACATATATAAAACCTATCTATACATCAACTGAACTACATACAGAAGAGTATATCTAAGTCCTATTCTATAAGCTTTTTATACAATACATTTATCAGCTTAGTTCCTAATAGTTCACAATATTCTCATATCAGATCAGTAACATATAAGATCATTAAACTTAGTTTTTCATAACTTCTCAAGATGACTTAGTTAGGATGACTTCCAACCACATATATCATTAACTTTAAGTTGTTTTTGGCCATCAAAACATATAATCATCAACTAGAATATGTTTTCAAGGATTCATATCCCAACAATATGTGTATGTGTTATTTTATCTATGGAAATTGTCAAATAGTCATAAATATATTGGGTAATATCTTTGCATATAAAAAATTGTTGCATATTCTCAGTACATGCATATAGATAATATGTGCATTGCATAATAATAATATTCCCTCTGTCCCATACTTGAAGACTCAAACCAATTGAGCACGGGTTTTAATGAATGAATTGTTTATTAATATTGTGTAAGGTAAAGTAGGGGTAGTAAAGACTTTTCAACTTTATAAATAGTAATAAAGTTACTTTTTAGTGTAATAAAGTAGTGGCATTTGTTGTAATATTGTGATGTTTTAAGGGAATTGTTTAAAAGTGTTTTTGCTATTTTAAGTAATGTGCCTTCAAGTATGGGACGCCCAAAATGGTAAAATGTGTCTTCAAGTATGGGACGGAGGGAGTATAAGACTTTATCATAAATTCTACAATAATTATGATTTTCTTAGTTCGTGAAGTAAAATAAACTATTGAATCTAAAAATTACATTATACGAAAATACATTGAATATGCATTATACATACAAATATATGTAGTAAATTGAGTTTATATATGCAACTAAGTCTCCAAGACAACTTCCACTGTCCCATATTCTATCAGTGATGTGGAGTACGCTTTTATTCACTCTCCATCTCGTGTTTCCAAGAGTATTCAGTGCCTGCAGAAGAGTATGATGCTTCAATCTTGCCGAAATTAAGATGGATCGGTGCAAACCTCAATTATTTGTAACCCATAAATAAATAAGAACATAGGCAATCAGAAATCTAAATAAATAATAATAATAACAAATTCAATTCCTGTATCCCAATCAGAAAGAATCGTCAAACTCAAACTGAATTTTATACTTAAGAACTACTAATAATTTTAAAAATTTAACACTCATAAATCCAATTCACAGAAGAAAAATATTTCACAATTCTTCATCTAATGTTGATAATTTCCAAAACAATTCATTAGACAGCCACAAAAGCGCCCAGAATCAATTTCCAAACCACTCATTCAAAATAGCCGCCGCCGAGAAGGAGGTGGACTACCCCAACTTTTCGGTCAAATAGCTCACCAACTTGAAACTTATTCAATAATAAGCTAAAATTGATGAGGATGCTAAGACAAATGTCAAATCATAAAAATCAATTATAACTGTCGATTTGAAAGCCCGTCGTCGAAGACAATCAAAATCAAGTTTCATCGACGGCGAATCAAAACTAAATCTGGATCCATCGCGAATCAATCTCCGACGAGGTAAAAATCGCAAAAAGAAATGGATCAAATTCATCATCACAAATCGTAAAAAGAAACGGTCAAATCGTCGACGCCACCATCCTCATCGATCTCCGCCACTCACACGGAGGCCAGCGTCTCGATTCTTCGAGCAGTGTAGTTGGTGACGGTTGCAACCTCAAAAAACCCTAATGTCGCCTCCATTTTAGGATTATGAATATGAAGGGGTGAGTTTTGAAATGAGAAATGATATAAGAGTATATTATTATATTTAATTGTTTTTTTTAAACAATTATTATATTTAATTGTTAATTTAATAAAGAAATTAAGGTCATGATAGGAATTTTGTAATTGATTTTTGTCCTAATGGTTTTACTGATTTTTTTTGTCTTACTTTGTTTAAATGACTTATGGATTGTCTTAGTTTGTTAATAAACTCCTAAAGAAAATAGAGAAGTTTTTATTTATCATTTTTATTGTAAACAATGTGTTAGTTACTTGTAAAATAATTAGTTGTTAGATCGAAGATATATCTGATGATATAATCAATAAGATCGAAGTCTTATTTCTTGGGACTTAAAGCCACAAGATCAGTTTAATAAAACATCACAACTGGAGTTTGTGAGAGTGGATGTAGACGGATTTGTCGAACCACTATAAATCTTGTGTTGTTTACATACTGTTTTATACCTGTTAATTGTGTTTAATTGTTAATTTGGATAATCAACAAGATTCTTAATGTCGAAGTTGAATAGACAAGTTAAGTTGATATTTGCAGAATAGACAAGTAAGTTTTTGAATTGTTTAGTTGAGTATAAATTTGTTAAGGGCCTATTAATCTGATATTCCGCATTGTTAATCTCTGATATTTTAGAAAAAGTTTAAAAGTCTATTCACCCCTTCTAGACTTTGGACTAGTTCTAATCTTAATAACTCAACTACTTGGGACCAACACTAAGAATTTAGCGACTGAAAATTTCTATTTCATTGCTAAAAATTGATTTTAGCGATGAAATTTAGATTTGTTGTAAAATTTTCGTCGCTATTCCCCCTGTTTCTTGTAGTGATACTTGGATTCTTGTCATGGTGAAGCTTTTGAGTGGACTATGATCGATCCCGTGATTTTTACTCCTCACATTAAGGAGGTTTTCCACGTAAAAATTGTTCGTGTTATTGTTGTGGTGATTGTGTGTGTTATTGTGCATTGTTATTTTGTATCACTACAAAAAAAAGATCTAAATAGAGAGGGATTTGGAGAGGGAAAAGTCTTCTTTAACATGAATAACGAGGGATTTCCCTCGCCATAATTACCTTGCCAGAATTCCCTCGCTATTTTTTGCCGAGCATTTTAATTTATCCCTCGCCTGGCAGCGAGCATTAAATTCCTTCGCCAGCCAACGAGCATTAAATCCCTCGCCCTTTATCATTTTTAAAACAATGTCCCTCGTTAAATGGCGAGGGATTTGTAATTCCCTCGCTATTTTGCGAGGGTTTTTTTAACCCTCGATCGGTATTTACCTCTCCATCTGCTCCCCTCATAAAATCCCTCGCCATTTAACGAGGGATTACATACCCTCGCAATTTTCCCTTGCAATTTTGACAATTATTTGTAGTGTATTATTTTCTGCTACATTCACATAAGAGAGTGATAATTGATCATTTCGCAGCATGAACGAATAATTTTGTACTATTGGGGCATGTTTGCTTCATGGGTTTAGGTGGGTTTAGTGATGGGTTTGATATGTAAACCCATCTTCTTCCATGTTTGGTTTCTCATAACTTTAAACACCTTGACCCGTGTTTATAATTTGACCCGGTTTTAATAAACTAGATTCCATGGGTTTAGACAACCTAGCCTCCCCTTGGGTTTATCTAGCCTCCCCCTTGGGTTTATCTAGCCAACCCACCACATCTAAACTCATCCTATCCCAACCCATGAAGCAAACATGCTCTTATTTGTGTGTTTATCCCATCATGCCACTTCATAAATGAATATGAAAAGCCTCTCAAGTATAAGCCTATTGTCCCCCTAGATAATTTAGAGGCTTTAATTTGTTCGACAAAAAGAGAAATATTGAAAACATTCAATGGTCACATTAGACGAATCAGCAGGTATTCAAGCTTTCTTTTAGCGGAAAGAAATTTTCGTTTCTATCTCTCTCTCTCTCTCTTTCTGTTTTTTTTTTTTTTCCTTTTTTCTATCTCTTTCTACATTTTCTTCTTCATACATCTCTATTTCTCAAAGTAATGTGAAGTATTATTTCTAAAAATGGAAATAGAACAATGATATTGAACAAGCAAAAAAATTGAAATAATGAAATTAGAACGAGAGAGTATTTAGTACAAATGATAAAAATTACTCCCTCCGTCCCACAGGAATTTGCACACTTTCCATATATGGATGTCCCATACCAATTTGCACACTCCATAAAAGGAAATATCTTCACAACCCTCACCCTTAAAATATACTCATATTTACCCATATGCCATTACTTTTCCACACTCAATCTACTTTTTACTTTACTTTATTCATAAAAGTTTACAAAACTACCCCTCAAAACATCAATCATTACACCTTTTCTTACACATTTCTTAAAATGTGTGCCGGTCAAAGGGTGCAAGTTCCTCCGGGACGGAGGGAGTATATTTAAAATCTTATGTTTCAGTTTTTCAAAAAAGAAAAAAAAAATGTATCCTTTGTGTTATTGATATTTGACTTTAATTATAATCAGTGATACAAAAATTGGGTTAGGCGGCCATCATCCTACCCGATTTCTTGCAAATCAACATGTTTAGGCGAAAATAGAATTAGGCGCCTTGGTTGAGTCGGTTCTAAGCGGCCGTTTAAAAAAAATTAGAGTTTATTAATAATGAAATTTCAAAAAAAAAAAAAAAAAAACCTATAAAGTTTGAATAGTAGAGAACCGGATCACCAACCTCTTTTTAGAAATTATTTCAATTTTTTACACAAATTCACAGCATATGTATTATCTTTTTGTTTTTCTTCTTTATTCAAATGGATTATTATGATTACTATTTTTTTTTTTTTTTTTGCATTATGATATTATTATGATTTGTAGGTATAAAAAAAATTATTGGACCAACTAGGTATCACCTAGGCGAATTAGGCGCTAGGCGGTCCAATATCGTCTAACTAGCGCGCGATTTCCAACTCCTGAAAACTTGATTATATTCTTTCCATCCTAGTCGAAGCTTCCTATCTTTTCATTTTGTGTGTCTAGATCAATACAAGTTTCTCATGCCACTTTTTGGAAACCTATTGATCCCACTACATCAAATAATTATCCACGTTTTTTAATTTATTTACATCAATTGTCACTATATTAACCATTAAAATATTGAATTAACAATCATATCACTTATACTATATCAAATTTCTACTGTTTGATCTATTTTTAATCGCATCACATTTTATATTAATACTCTTTAAATTACATGATTTTTTTTTCCCATGGAGTCTCTAGTCCAGCCGAGGGGTGATGTGGCAACGAAGTTTCTAGAGTCTTATGACAGGATTTCCAAACTTAGGAAATGATTTGATGATATTATGTCAATTTTGTTATTTTTGGTTATGTTCTTAATTTTTGCAATAGTTTCCTTTTGAATCTTTTTTTTCTTTTTGGTATAAGCCCGTGTTGGGCCATAGGACTAGGGTTTTGTGGGTTGCTTATTTATAGTTGGTGTTTCACATTGTACACGGTTGTTGAATTTTGATATTGAATAAAAGTTGAGTTCGTCACCTAGTATACATAGTATCAAGGTGTCCGTCTCTTTATGTTTTAACCTTCCGCTACGTCAGTTGGTATCACGAGACAGGTACGATGCCTCCCTGCCGCCAGACCCCCTTGACGCCGCCGACGATGCCCAGCGCGATGCCATCGCTGAGTTAGGTCGTCAAGTGGCCGCCCTCACGGCAGGCCTCGAGGAGCTTCGCCAGACCATTGCTAATAACGTTCCGGCAGGACGAAACAAACATCATCCACCCGGACAGCAACCTGATGCCCCACGTCAGCGCCGCCAGGCTCCTAAGGCGCGCTCGCCGCCGCATCCCGCATCAAATTCGAATATATGATGATGACACCATGTCGGACATCAATCCTTTCGTCCCCTCGCTCGGGAACTCAGGGCGCGCAGAGACGATGATCAACGTTGAGAAACAGGTTTCAAATTGGAGATCCCTGAATTCATCGGCGGCCTTGACCCGTGACACGTATTTTTCAATACTCGTCTCTCAAGTGTAAGAGGGTCCTCGTAGTAATAAAAGTAAGTGTCCGGTTAAATTATTGAACAACGGGACTAGTTAGCTAGTGTAACCTTAGTGATATATGTTGTCACGTAATTATAGTGATGAAACATGGGGGTGAGCTAAAGACTAAATGCAAAATAAATACTAATGAAGAAAGCAAGTAAAATGATGATCAAATATCAAATGTGAGAAGTAGTGTTCGGGTGTTCGTCATTGTGTGGAAAATTGAGTTAAAAGTCGACTTTTATGTGCAATTCATTATGTGGAACTTGATAGAAGCAATCACGAGGGCATTTGTCTACTAAATCACCTAGGATCGAGAGGATGAATAGAGGCGTTCTTACCCGGGTAATCACACAACTAGGGGGTTCTACTCTATCTAATTAACTAAACTAATCCCTAATCATGCTTTTCCACTTGAATACTAACAACCAAGCTCCTATGGCCTTCTCACTAATCACTCAAATTCTCATTCAAGCAATCAATGTAGATAAATGGGGTTCTAATGAAAATTATCCAACTCTCGTTGCGATAATCCAATATTTACTCATTCACTCGATTCTCAAACCTCGATTATACTATCTACCCCGATTAACCAACTCTCGTTGCATTAATTGAGCTTCACATATAACCTACTAATTGAGTTCTAGCAAATGACCTATCAAAGCCCATAAACCTAACCAATATTCCCTCCAATGAATTACACAATTAAAATTAAGCTAATAACACAAATTCCATCACAAATCAAAACACCCAAACACCAACAAACCTAGTCAATAATTAAATCAACAAATGAAAACAAACTTAAGAAAGATAAACAATAAAACATGGAATTAAGGAAAAATATCACCTCAAATGGTCTTGTAATCCTCCAATGCTTACACTAAAATAAAATGCCCCATTAAAAACTATCTAAGAAAATGAAATGAAACTAAACAAAACCATTGAGTGAGTGGAGTGTGGCAGGGTTTCTCCCCAATGGAAGTTGTTCGTGCCTTTCTCCTCTGCGTGCCTATTCGCGTCTGTGTTCCCCCCATTGTTAACCCTAGTTGTTGCCCCCTCTTTCCCATAATGATATGGGCCCCAAAAAAAAACTCAACTGCTTGCTTCTTCCTGTGGACTTGATTAATTGATTTGAGATGGTGAAATAGGGTTGGGGTATATACCCCTCCAGCTTTGTTTAATACACTCCCCCTCCCATTTATTAATTAAATATATATGTAAAATATCATATTTACCCTTTTAGTAAAATTTAAGATAGATACACCCCTTTGGCTTAACCCTAATTTTAATCCTAACCCTAACCCTAATTCTAAATTAAGCAGCCACCATAGCCGCCGCCCCCACCTACACCGACGGCCAATCCTCCACCTCCGGCGGCCGCGCACCATCTCCGGCAGCCGCCGCCGTCCAAATAATTATAAAAATTTGAAGAAAAAAAACATAGAAAACAAAGAAAAAAAATAACATTTTTTTCGACAAACCAGTGTCGATCGACACTGGTTTGTCGACCACAAATTATATTGTCCACTATGGATTGTCGACGGAAATCACTCCAGTCGACAACATTTGACCGATTGAATTTTTTTTTAAAAAAATCTTCATTTTCAACAAGAAATTGTCGACCATAAATATTGTGGTCGACAACAATTTATCGACCATAAGGATTATGGTCGACGGGAAATTGTCGGAAATGGAAAAAAAAAACCCAGAAACCTTACCTGTTTTGCGAAATCGCGAAAACAGAGCGAGAAGCCGTTGGGGGCGAAGGTTGGTGCAGGGCGGCGGGGGAAGGAGGTGGCGGCGGCGCTGGTAGAGGGAGGTGGCGGCGGCGCTGGTAGAGGGAGGTGGCGGAGCCGTTCCTGTTGCAGAATTTTTAAAAAAAAAAAAATAGAAAATGAGGGAGGGAGGAGGGCTTGCGCGCAGGCGGCGAGAGGGAGGAAGGGGGAGCGCGCAGGGCGGTGGGGAAGGCCGTCGGGGAGACAGGAGGGCGGTGGGGAGGAGGCGGCGACGACGCTGGGCGAGGGGGGCGCCGCCGCCGCTGGTTGCAGAAATGAAAAAAAAAATAGGCGGGCGGCGCTGGAGGCGGGTGGCTCTGGCGGCGCTGGAGACGTGTGGCTTGGGCGGCACGGCGGGCGGTGACTTGCAGAGGGAGGGAGAGGAGGAAGGAATGGGAGGGTTGGGGGAAGAATGAAGGAAAATTAGGGTTTTTATGGGGGTGTGCATTTATCATACCAATTATTAAGATAAAGGGGTATAATAGACAATTTGGGGGGAGTGCATCTATCTCAGATGTATTTTAAGGGGAGTATATTTATCGGGGGAGTGTATCTAACAAAGCTGGAGGGGTATATACCCCAACCCGGTGAAATATTGTGTAGGCCCAATTGCTATTAATAATTCCAGCTTGCAATAATATTTGGCTCCCTTTTGATGATGGCCCATTAATTTAATTAACCAAGTGGGCTGATTCCAATTTTGATTGCGGCCTCAGTGTCAAAAAAATGAGTAAATGGGCCTGGGCCCTTGGCAATCCAGCTGCTATTTCTTTCTTCAGGAGCTCGGCCGTGCCCCTCAGTTTTCCAAAATTTCTGTCACGAGGTGTCTCTTCTCGTGCATTGGGCTCGGTCGAGCCCTTCCCTTGACTAGTGTGACTCATCTCTTGTTTTGCTCATATCTTTTGATCCGGGTGTTCGATCGGCTCGATTCTTATCTCGTTTTGACCCTCACTTCACCTTCTTTCATGTGGTCAACTCATGGACTCAATCCAACGGCTGAATTTTTCGTGATTTGATTCAAAACACCTCATTTTATCTACAAAAATAGCAAACCACACCACTTCTCCAAATCGAGTGCAATTAGTCAATTTAGTGTAAATAATGCACGAAATCCTATAAAATTATGCAAATTAAACACATGAATTTCGAGCAATTTTCACACTAAGCAACCCGTGTGACTTCTTGGATTGGATCACCGCGGTGGAGGACACCTTGGACTTTAAGGATGTGTTTGACAACCTCCGTGCGGCGTTAGTGGCGACCCTTTTCCGTCAACGGGCCTCTTCTTGGTGCCAACAGATCAAGCAGTCGCACGTGGGGGAAGGCAAACCACGCATCGTTTGTTGGGGGAAATTTCACAAACACATGGAACGCGAGTTTTTGCCCCACAACTATGCAAGCACGCTTTATCAGCGACTACACTCTCTTCGCCAAAGAACTAGATTTGTCGATGCCTACACATAGGAGTTTTATCAATTTCTGTCTCGGATTGATGTTCGTGACTCACAGGCCCAATTGGTGTCGCGTTATTTGGGTGGCCCAAAACCTGTCATCCAAGACACACTCACCCTGCTTGCCCTCTTGTCCGTCTAGGAGGCTCATCAGCGAGCACTACTGCTCGAACACTCAAACAACAATAAGCTCGTCGCCCCAGCGGGTCAGGAAGCATCCCTGGGCACTTTCCCTCCGCGGCTCCATCCTCGACATCCACTCAGCGACCACCCCAAATTGGGCCTGCAACCACGGGGCCCGAATCCGGTTCGTCGTCCATACGCTATTTTGGTTGCGGCGAGGTCGGGCATCGTCGATCCGCTTGCCCACGTGCTCGGTAGCGAGCACTGCTAATGGACGAGTGGGAAACATATGACTACGATACACCCCTTATCTATGACACAGAAATGCCAGACGACCTGTCTGAGGAACATGTCGAGTGAGACGTTGGCCAAATGTTTATCATCCGTCGCGCTTGCCTAACCCCAAAAAACCCCTCGACAACTGACGCTCAACGTCACCACATATTCTCACCTACCTGCACCATTGACGGTAAAGTTTGTCATTTTATTATCGATTCGGGGTCGTGTTGATGAGTCGGATTTATTGCATATTTTTGTGCTTTAGTTGAATATTCTTTGTGAACTAAATTGGTATTTTAGTGCGTTTTTCCGACTCATTATTTTGTGGCTTCAATTACTTTGATATTTTTATTTTCTTATTTAATTCAGGTAAATTGGAGCATTTTGATGGGGTGAATAAAAAGAATTATGCCTAATTAACTCTCTCTTGGTGCAAGGAAGAAGTCAACAAAAAGATAAAGAATTAATTTCTTTAAACTGGGCCCATTGTTTGGCTGGGCCAAGTGAATTGAGAAAAGAATGGGCCCATTGGTTAGTTTGGGTCTTGGCATGCAGGAGGTTAAGTTATATATATTACTTCCGAGACGTGAAAGAAAAGAAGAAGCAGCAGCCGCCGAATTCTGGGACGGAAGCAAGCAGCAGGCGGCGGAAAGCAATGGTTCTAATTTTGTGTTTGTCAATTCTTTTAATTATGTTTAGTATGTAGATTGTTATTCTAGTCCGAGGATGTGAAATCTTATGACAATTATGTCTTTTTAATTATACAACTCCCGGTTGATTTTGATTTATATCTTGATTTTGTTATTACTTGAGTAGATGTTATGCATGTTTGAATTAGGAGTTTAATAGGCTTGATCACTCAATTTTATTCCTATATCAATTCTAGCTATCCTATGAATTATAATCTGTAATTGTTATAATATTGTGGGAATTGTAGCAACTAAGGCAGAACACCTTAGGGTGTAGTAACGTCTAGGTTGCATGAAACGAGCATCTCGTATTCATGGTCTAGTTTGTCCTATTGTTTTAATTTTTAAATGTGTTTCTCGAGTTGAACCTTAGATACATGTTTTAGGGTTATTCGTAGGGATAGATTAATTGAGGGTTGTACCTGCTGATTAATTAAACGTAAGAAACAATTCGAGTTAGTTTAGTCGTACCACTGGCTTAGGGATAAGATTTGAGATTAAATTGAGTTAATCGGGTTTGTTGATTGAATTGGTATAATTAATCAAGTGGAAGCTATCCGAGGGCTAGATCATTTCCATTATTTGAGTCTCGTTATTTTATATTGCAATTTATAATTTCTTGCTTCTTAATAGTTTGTTAGCCTACCAATCAAACTCCCCCCCTATTTTATTGCTTTCATAACATAAATTTATTCAACTAAATTACACCGTTCTCTGTGGGATCGACCCTTACTTCCCTACTGCATAGTGGTTAGTTAACGTATTTATTTTTGGGTGCCGGCGACAGCACACCACGTGTGAAAATGTCATTGTTGCTGATATCGTTAGTAAACTGAATTTGACTTCTGAACACACCCCTCCCCTTATACTTTGGCATGGATTCAACGTGGTAATTCGATAACAATTGATTATCGTGTCTTAGTGTCTTTGTCTATTGTCCACAAGTACAGGGATTCGGTTTGGTGCGACGTGGTGCCCATGGATGCGTGCCACTTAATACTCGGCCGTCCTTGGCAGTTTGACCGGTCCGTGGTTCATGATGGGCGATTAAACACCTATATATTTTGTGTTTGAAGGGGTACGAATAGTGTTGCACTCCTCGGCACCTTCCCCCGTGCCGTCGAAAGCTTCAGTGCTCGTCCTCGCCTGGATAAATTTCTTGCGGGAGTTGACATCCTCACAGTGGTGTATGTTGATCGTAGGGGTGGATGCTACCGAGCACGATCATGTGATCCCTCCAAATATACAGGTTTTGATTTATGAGTTTGCAGACGTCTTCCCTAGTGCTTTACCCCACGAACTCCCACCCCCTTCACAACATTCATCATCAGATTGATTTGGTCCCGGGTGCGTCTCTCCCGAACCGCCCACATTATCGGATGAGCCTTATAGAGCATGCTGAATTGCGGCGACAAGTTGAGGACCTCCTTCATCGGGGAACTATCCGTCAGAGTTTGAGCCCTTGTTCCGTGCCCGCCCTACTCATTCCAAAGAAAGATGTCTCGTGGAGGATGTGTGTTGATAGTCGGTCTATCAACAAAATCACGGTCCGTTATCGATTTCTTATTCCCCGTTTGGACGACCTACTAGATCAACTCAGTGGTGCATGCAAGCTCAACCTCCGCAGTGGCTATCATTAGATTCGGATTCGCCCCGGCGATGAGTGGAAGACAACGTTTAAAACTTGAGAGGGTTTATTTGAATGGTTGGTTATGACTTTTGGTTTGTCGAATGCGCCGAGCACGTTCATGTGAGTAATGAATCAAACATTACGCACTCTCATTGGTTCATGTGTGGTCGTGTACTTTAATGATATCTTGGTTTACAATGGGACTAGAGAGAAGCATGTATCGCACTTACGACGGTTCTACTTGATGATAAATGAAGTCGAGGGGATTCAGGTCGAAGAGTCTAAAATCGTTGCTATAAGAGATTGACCGCAGCCGACCACCATCACTGAGGCGAGGAGCTTCCATGGTCTCGCCTCATTTTACCGTCGGTTCATCGCCCACTTCAGCTCGATCACGGCACCAATCACGGACTGCATTGGGCGTAAACCCTTCGTTTGAACATCGGAGGCGACAAGAGCTTTCGACAACATTAAACAGAAATTGATCAGGGCCCCGATCTTACTGCTACCCAACTTTGATCAGCCATTTGAACTTTCTTGCTATGCGTCCAAAACTGGGATATGGGTTGTTTTGAGCCAACATGGTCGCTCGATTGCTTATTTCAACGAGAAGCTCGCGGGTGCTCGTTCTCGTTACAACGTCTATGACGTAGAATTCTATGCGGTTGTTCGGGCAGTGCGACATTGGAATCATTATTTGTTTCACAGGGATTTGTTTTTATACTCCGACCACGAGGCGTTGCGTCATCTTTCCACGCAGAATAATTTGTCTACTCGACATGCGTCATGGGTAGCCTACTTACAGCAGTTCACCTTTGTCCTTAAACAACGGTCGGGAGCTTTGAATAGAGTGGTCGATGCTCTGAGTAGGCAAGCACTGGTGGTGGCAGACCTTCACATTTCTGTCCCGGGTTTCAAACTATTGGGCGAGCAGTATGTGTCGGACAAGTTCTTTGGCCCTATTTTGGAACAACTTGCGGCACGCGACCACACGGACTTTGCCCACATCAATAGGTTTCTCTTCAAAGGCACTCGCCTTTGCATTCGAGACACAAGTCTTCATCTTCGCCTCATTGCCGAGTTCCATGGTACAGGACACGTGGGGCGTGATCGCTCAATCAAGCTCGTCCAGCGAGCATATTTCTGGCCAACCTTACGGTATGATGTTACTCGATTTGTTGAGCGGTGTCAGGTGTGCCAAGTCTTCAAAGGGACGACCACTAATGCGGGGCTGTATCGCCCTTTACCGGTCCCGAATGAGCCTTGGTCCGCAATCAACATGGATTTTGTGTTGGGATTGCCTAGAACACAACGAGGATTTGATTCGATATTTGTTGTCGTCGACCGATTCTCAAAAATGGTCCTTTTCATTCCTTGTAAGAAGACGTCGGATGCACTGCACATCGCGACCCTATTTTTCAGAGAGATATATCTTTTGCACAGCCTACCCTCCTCGATTATGTCACATCGAGATATACGGTTTCTTAGTTTCTTTTGGAAAAGCTTGTGGCGCATGGCCAACACTCAGTTAAACTTCAGCAGTGCCTATCACTCGCAGACTAATGGGCAGACGGAGGTAGTCAACAGGTCCTTGGGAAACCTATTACGTTGCCTGGTAGGCGACAATCTTCGCACTTGGGATGCTCGCCTGAGCCAGGCGGAATTCGCTCATAACTCCGCCGTTAACCGCAGCACCGGCCTCGCCCCATTCCAGATCGTCTATGCCGTACTCCTTCGCAGCCCTACTGCCTTGCTGGCCTTCCCGTCCCCGGTGCGAGCAGATCTGCGGGTAGCCGACCTCATTGAGGCCCTGCAAGCTACACACCGGGCCACTCATGATCAGTTGGTCGTCTCAACTTTGGACTACAAAGCAACCGCGGATAAGTCCCGACGAACTGTTGATTTTGAACCAGGTGATTTCGTTTTGGCGGTACTCACTCGTGATCGGTACCCGGCCCACGAGTACAACAAGCTCGCTACCCGAAAAATTGGCCCATTGAAGGTGCTGGCCAAAATCAACACGAATACTTACCGTTTGAAGTTTCCTTCCCACCTTCGCACTTCGGACGTGTTCAGTGTTAAGCACTTAATTCCATACACGGGCAACAACGACGAGGATCCTGTCGATGTTTCCGGTTCGAGGACGAACCTCCTCGACGTTGGGGAGGATGATGTGGCAATGAAGTTTCTAGAGTCCTATGACAGGATCTCCAAACTTAGGAAGTGATTTGATGATATTATGTCACATTTGTTATTTTTGGTTATGTTCTTAATTTTGCAATAGTTTCCTTTTGAATCCGTTTTCCTTTTTAGTATAAGCCCACGACAGTGTTGGGTCATAGAACTAGGGTTTTGTGGGTTGCTTATTTATAGTTGGTGTTTCACATTGTAAACGGTTGTTGAATTTTGATATTGAATAAAAGTTGAGGTCGTCACCTAGTATACGTAGTATCAAGTTGTTCGTCTCTTTCTGTTACAACCTTCCACTACGTCAGGGGTAATTCACAAGATTGTTTTATTGAAGTGTTTTCAATTTTTTATTTGTGAAGTTTTTTAAGTTTTTTTTTTCTTAATTCCAGAAACTTAATTATATATGACAACGTGCATAAAATCAGAATAAATCATAAAACTGTTTAGGGAGTATTTGTAAATGATTATACATTTTGAAAATCAATTAAAAAGTAGTAGCGTTTAAAAATAAATGCTTTAAGCAAATATTATATTGCAATTCGTTAGGAATATTTTGTATGATTTTTTTAATAATAAGAGTAACGTGTTTCTTCTTCTTCTTCTAGTAATTTTGTCTTGTGCTATGAGTTCAAAGTCTTACTCTCTAATTAATTAATACAACTACGTTGTTCATTGACTACTAAAATGCAATGCAGAATCTTGCCGCTTCAATTTATTTATTTATAACTATCTAAAAAACTCTCTGTTTTGAATATTTACTTTGTTTCTTGGACATATATACATGATCTTGTAATTAACACCATGACATTTGCCGGCAATCAACTGGTTTTTTTTATTCAAATAACTGGACCCGAAAGAATTTTGTCTCGTCTAAAAGAAAAGAGTAGGATAACTTGCTTCAAAACTTAAAAGTAAAGATTGCACAATCTGCATTGGGGATCAAGAGAATGATTCTGTTTGAAAATCTAGAGGATTAAATTAATTCCTAACATTAGAGTTACCATAAATTGTGGCAGTTTTCATGCATGGACTATTAATTGGGTCAAGAACTTGGACATATTTGAATCAACAAGTAGAGTCCATCACATGTAACACTCATTATTTAAATCCCAAATTGATTTCGGATATGTCAATGGCACTTGGATTTTAGTGCAATCGTTTGTTTATGCATTGGCCTGCATTTCCTGATTGATCCAAGAATGCCAAACAACCACAAATGACAAATCTGTACTTGTACATTATGGCCTAAACATTCGACGATGTTTTTCAGTGTAGAGACAGCTAATAAAGGAAGAAAAAAAAAAATGATGATGAATGTGAATTTTTTTTGAGAAAATGCCAGGGGCGTCAAGGAGAGGGAAGCAGAAGCTGAGATGGAGCAACCTGTATTCGTTTTCGTGCTTTCGTCCGAGCGTGGACGAAGAGCATCTGCTCGGGCAACGGGGGTTTGCTCGCGTGGTTTTCTGCAACGAGCCGCAGATGCATAAGTATCCCAATAACTACGTTTCAACAACCAAGTACAATGTCGTTACGTTTCTGCCTCGAGCCCTTTTCGAGCAATTTAGAAGGGCTGCCAATTTGTACTTTCTGTTGGCAGCTATTCTCTCTGTTACACCTTTAGCTGCTTTCAATCCAGTTACTGTGATAACCCCTCTTGTTTTTGTTATTGGTATTAGTATGCTCAAAGAAGCCATTGAAGATTGGCATAGATTCTTGCAGGTACATCCTTAATGAATTTCCGTTTTTATCTATCTTTCTTGCATCCGTTATAACGACATTTTGCAGGATCGGAAAGTGAATTCGAGGAAGATTAAGGTTCATAACGGAGAAGGATCATTTGTGGACAAGTCATGGGATTCTTTATTAGTAGGAGATGTTGTGAAAGTGATGAAGAATGAGTATTTTGCAAGTGATCTTCTTCTGCTATCTTCAAGCTTTGAAGATGGCCTTTGCTACGTCGAGACGATGAATCTCGACGGAGAGACGAATCTCAAAGCTAAAAGAAGCTTAGAAGCTACACTTAGTCTGGACGAAGACTCCGATTTCTGCAAATTCAAGGCCTCGATCCGTTGCGAAGATCCAAACCCGAGCCTCTACACTTTTGTAGGCAATTTGGACATGGAAAAAGAATCCTACCCGTTAAACCCGACTCAAATCCTGTTACGCGACTCCAAGCTTCGTAACACGGAGTTCGTTTATGGCGTCGTGGTGTTTTCCGGACCAGACACGAAGGCCATACGAAACTCCACCAAGTCTCCGTCTAAACGAAGCAGAGTCGAGAAAAAGATGGACAGTGTGATTTATCTACTTTTCGTGATAATGGTGGTGATCTCTTTCGTCTCAGGAATCGGGTCGTCTGTGTTCATCGCGTCCGGGAGGTGGTACCTCAAGTTTAAGGACGATGTAGACGAGCTATTCGATCCAAACGAGCCTATGATCTCGGGTTTTCTACAGTTTGTAAGGGCTCTTGTCTTGTACGGCTACTTGATCCCTATCTCTCTGTATGTTTCCATTGAAGTTGTTAAAGTTCTGCAAGCAATGCTGATCAACAACGACATTGCAATGTACGACGAGGCGACAGGGAAGGCAGTGGAGGCACGAACGTCGAACTTAAATGAGGAGTTAGGCCAAGTGGACATGATTTTATCAGACAAAACTGGAACCTTAACTTGCAATCAAATGGAGTTCCGAAAGTGTTCGATTGAAGGGATCACGTACGGTGGGGAAGTGACTCAAGTCGATCTTGCAGCTTCTTGTAGAATGAATATTGATGTTGAGAGACATAGGTTTAGTTTGGACGGCTCTGATTCAACGGGAAGAAGTGTTGAGATGTTTGATCTTTCTACTGGTGATGGGAGCACAGAGAAGGATGGTTTGGGCTTGCATCAGGCAAATTCAAGAATCTCGAATTCGTTAAAGGATCGAGTGATTAAGGGGTTTAATTTTAGAGATAGTAGGCTTACGGATAAGTTGTGGATTCATGGGTCTAATGTGGGTGATATGATGATGTTTTTTAGAGTTATGGCTCTGTGTCACACGGGGATTCCTGTTGAAAACGGGGCGTATGAGGCTGAGTCGCCTGAGGAGGTCGCGTTTCTCGTTGCAGCTAGAGAGTTTGGGTTCAAGTTTTGTCAAAGAACTCAATCTACTATTGTTGTTCAAGAGCTTGATCCTACATCAGGAATGGAAGTTCAGAGGTGTGTTTAATTCGTGTTTAATGTATTTTTCCTTTTTATGTAGTAATATTTTTGTAACAACAAAATATTGCTGCAGAGAATACAAGCTTTTGAATCTGTTGGAATTCAATAGCTCGAGAAAGAGAATGTCGGTGATAGTACGGAATGAAGACGACGAAATCTTCCTCTTGTGCAAAGGAGCTGATGAGTATGGTTACTCACGATTTTCTTGTAATTTTACTCACGATTTTTTGTAATATTTTGTTTTGTTTTGTTTTGAAGGGTGATTTTCGATAGGCTAGGAGATGATGGGAGAACGTACCAGCAGGCAACGGTGATGCACCTGTCAAACTACGCAGAAGATGGGTTGCGTACAATGGTGTTCGCGTATAGAAAGATAGGGAGTCGTGAATACGAGGATTGGAATCGGGTTTTCAAGAATGCTAAGGCTAATATATGTTCACAAAGAGATGAGTTGCTTGAGAATGCCTCTGAAATGATTGAGAAAGATTTGATTTTACTTGGTGCTGTAGCTGTTGAAGATAAGTTGCAAAAGGGGGTATGTTTATATGCTCTGTTGAAATTAAATTATTACATAAAATTAATACTAATTCTTGTCTCAAATCTCAATAATTATATGGCAGGTCCCTGAATGCATTGATAAACTTGCACAAGCAGGGTTGAAAATCTGGCTGCTAACTGGTGATAAGAAGGAAACTGCAGTAAATATAGGGTGAATATTTAATTACGGAAATCGTGTCGTTGTAACGGGCTAATAGTCTTTAATGACAGGAAATTGATTCCGTTGTTGTATGTTGCAGATTTTCTTGCAGTTTACTAAGGCATGGTATGAAGCAACTTCATTTATCATCAAGTAGGGGGGAGTCTACAATTAAGCAACAAATGAAGGTGAAGACAAATTTAATTGTTTAAGCTAAAAGAATGATGTGGGAATAATACGAATGAACGGGGATCAAGTGCTCTTGTTTTTTAGTTTTTCAGGAAGAAATTCTGAGCCAACTACAAAGTTATAACAAGTTGATGACTGAAGAAGACGGAGAGGATCGTGCGCCTTTCACTTTGGTGGTGGATGGAAAAGCTCTTGAGCTGTGTTTGAACAGTGATCTGAGGTCTCGTTTCTTGTCCGTGGCTATGGATTGTGACGTAGTCATATGTTGTCGCGTCTCTCCTAAGCAGAAAGCCCTGGTAGGACAGACTTGCTTTTTTGCTGTCTAATTAAGTCGTCTCTTAAAGCGTCGTTTCTTGAAACATCTTCAGGTTACGAGGAGTGTTAAGCAGCATTCAGGAAAGACAATCTTGGCAATCGGTGATGGAGCTAACGACGTTGGTATGATTCAAGAAGCTGATATTGGAGTTGGAATTAGTGGTATGGAAGGGATGCAGGTATTATATATGTCATAGTCAGTTTTGTGCATCTATTGTTGTTGTTGTATGGTAAAACTGTTTTATATAAGTCCAACTCATCAAGACTTTCGTACTGTGGCAGGCGGTGATGGCGAGCGACTTTTCATTGCCTGAATTTCGTTTCCTGGAAAGATTGTTGATAGTTCATGGACATTGGTGTTACAGAAGGATTTCAAAGATGGTGAGTTAAGATTTAATCTTAAGAAGTTTAATGCTTCATTGTTCATTAAATTCAGAAAACTTCTTCTGTTTTTGTTGCTGCAGATTCTCTACTTTGTGTACAAAAACGTGGCGTTTGGACTTACGCTCTTCTACTACAACATTTTCACTGGTTTCTCAGGGCAGGACTTGTATGATGATTGGTATATGGTCATGTTCAATGTGCTCTTGACTTCTTTGCCCGTCATATCTCTAGGCGTCCTCGAACAGGACGTTTCTCCCGATGTTTGCTTAAAGGTACGAACGAACATGACCTCATGAACAAGCGAGATTTTACACTGTTTAAATGAATGACACGTAAATTTGCCTAGTGCAGTTTCCAGCCCTGTACCAACAAGGCCAGAAAAACATATGCTTCAGTTGGAAACGAATAATCGGGTGGATTTCAAACGGAATCCTAGCTTCGCTATCCGTATTCATATTAAACATCTTCATGCTCACCCCCCACGCTTTCGACAAAAAGGGGAACCTGGCAGACATCGAGCACATAGGGACGATCACTTACACGTGCATAATCTGGACCGTTAATTGCCAGATTGCTCTCATGATCTCACATTTCACTTGGATAAGTCATTGCCTCATCTGGGGAAGCATTCTTAGTTGGTACATTTTCCTCTACTCATACGCGGTCCTCTCCCCGACCATCTCAGCGAACGTGTTCCATATTTTCACCGAGCAAATTGGGCCAGCGCCCGTATATTGGACAACTACGTTGATTGTGGTCGTGGTTTCTCTTCTTCCGTACTTTAGCTACATTGTCGTCCAGCGCTCGTTTTATCCGATGGACGATCACATACTTCAAGAAATGAAACATTCAGGGACAGATGTGATTGATAGTCCAATGTGGTTGAGGGAGCAAGAGAAGTCCAAACAGTTGACACAAGTTGGATACTCTGCAAGGGTTGATGCCAAAATTAGGCATCTCAAAGAGCAGCTACATAGGAAGAGGAAGTCTTTCTATTTATCTCTCACAAATAGTCCTATTTATAGAACTGTCTTGCAAAGAGACTCACATTCACATACACCAAATTAATTACATGTTACATTGCATTTCTTGCAATTTAGTCATGATTTTTAATTTTTTTAATGTAATATAATCATATATCCTTTTTATTTTTTGCTGTTTACTAATCACTAACTTATGTGGCAATCAGAATTCTATACAATTTTTCAAGCCCACTAATGTATCCCAGTATGATGTCTGTTTCTAGCTGCTAAATTGAGTGAAATAAATATTAAATACTATTCCCTTTGTCTCGCAATTACTTTCACATTTTCCTTATCGGGATGTCCCACAATAACTTTCGCAACATTAAAATGAAAACCCCTTTATAAACTCCACCCTCGCAATATCCTCAATTTTACACAAATGTCGTTACTTTTTCTCCATACATACACAAAAGACAACTCATTTTTTTCCTTTATACATAAAGTTTTACAAAATTACCCCTCAAAACTCCACTCATTATTATACTTTCTTAATAAGCATGTTCATCTACATATGAAAGTAATCCTGGACGGAGGGAGTATAATACCGAGTATGGGTTATATTTATTTCCCAATATTAATATTTACTACTTTACTTGTTTTCCTAGTTTTATTAGTTTAATTAAGAAGACTTTATAACTAAAGTACTTTAATTAAGGGGGACATTATTTCATGCAATTGCAACAAGGAAAAAGCAGTCTTAATCATCTTAGACATGCTTACAAGAATTTACAAAGCACAAATAGTTAGTGGGACTTTCATGTCTGAAAATAATTCACTTGTTTACTAGGAGTACTATATTATTTTTCTAGAAAAAATAAATACATTTTTTAATCTCAAAGCATGAGGATGTAATGAAAGAATAAAAAAATGATTTAAACATTGATAATTATTATGTCGTTTTATTTCTTCACTATTTGTTTTTACCGCTTTTTTATTTTGTTAAAATATATATATATATATAAGTTGTAAAAGAAAATCCCTTATATATAAATTCAGAATTTATTTTTTGAAAGTAAAAACACGATTAATGATATAAAAATAAATAACTAATAATGGTATACTCATATTAATGATTTGACCCATAGCGCCTATATTTTATTTGCTAAAGTATTTATTGGCCCAAAGTCAATTCAATTTGTGGTGAATTACTTATGATTTTCAGGTTTAACTTTTAGTAACGTAATTTCAAAGTGATATATACGTATCTTATCCTGACGTGAGACAACGTTAAAAGATAAATATGCATATCTAATTTTCTCTTTATTTTATTTTTATCATGGGTGATGAATGATGATGCAAGGGCAAATTAAAGGATATATATTAAGAACAAAAAAATAGAAAGTTATAAATTCACAAGACAGTATAAAAGGTTGTGGCGTCATTAAAATTTTATCCGTAAAATTTGGAACAAGAAAAAAATTACAACCCTCTAAATAAAAAAAATAAAAAAAAATCACGATGTAGAAAAACTAAAGAACGAGAGCCGCACAAAGATCACGGCGAATTAAAAGCTTCATCCCATCGTCCCGTATACCGTATATATGCGAGGCGACGAGACGCATTTCATTAACAAGGAAAGACGAAGAGTCAACCATAAAGGCCTCCAAAGCTTTAAACTCGTCGATTAAACTCGTCGATTAACGCCACAAAATTATCTGCATATTTATAATCTATTTAGAAATTTAGATAACAAATAAAGAATATTTTATACCCCTCCGAGTAAAACACAAAATGTCGTTTAGAAATTCATTTGTAATACATTTAAAAAAAACAATAATATAAATATATTAAGAACAAATCACTTTCTTTTTTTAACATTTTAGATTAATCCAATAAAAAAAGACAGTAATATAAATATTATTAAAACAAGTCACTTTCTTTAGTTTTCTTTAACATTTTAGATTAATCCATTTAAAAAAAGACAATAATATAAATATTAAAAGTGTTTTATGTTAGTCTTTTTTATTTTATATAAAATTAAGTAATATAATTTTTTCTTTACAAATTTACTCTTCATCAAGAGAGTTTATATATGAGGGAAAAGAAAATAAAATGAATGAAAATAAAAGAAAATTAATGAGGAATAACTTATCTCAATCATTATAAAAGAAGGCATATTATATGTTAATAATTTTATATTTATTTAATTATCTATCAAATTATTATTGGATAATTGTTAATGGACTAATGAATAATTGGTGAATTAATGTATTTGACCAAGAATTTAGCCCAATATACACAGGGCCTCTTGCGGGCTTGGTCGCGGGTCAGGTTTGGGCTGGGCCGGGTCGAGCCAGTCCATAGGGTCGGGCTCGGTTTCAAATGTACCGCTTTTTTTTTAATTTAAATTTGATTTATCGACGGAATATTTTGTTGGTAATTCCATCGGTAATTAATTTTAAAAAAATAATAATAATACTCCCTCCGTCCATGAAATGTAGTCTCATTTATCTTATATTCCTTGTCCACCAAATGTGAGGAAAATTTATTTTTAGTCCTATAAGTTTGAGACATTCCAAAATAAATCTTTTAAGTTTCAACTTTACAAAATACGTCATTTACTTTCAATTTTAATCCCTTTTTACATCAATTTTAATCCTTTATGTTTTAACCCATTATAAAATGCTACATATCATGCCACATCACTCTCTCCTTTGTATATTTAAAAAAAAAATAGAACTAATAACACCCCAAAATATTTTATAAACACCTCATAATTTTAAATATAAAAATAGATGTATATAAAATTACTAAGTAACCAAATAGAGATTAAAATAATTAAAAAATAACTTGTAAAAATCTGAAAAAAAAAAGTAATTAAAATTTAAAAGTATTTTAAAAAATTAACTAAATCTTTAAAAATAAATAATTTACATAAATTAATTAATTTTTTTTAAAAGAATCTTAGAAAATTAAATAGAATCTGAAATTTAAAAATAAATCATCAAAAAAAAATTGAAAAAATTCAATAAAACGTAAAAAAAAAAAAGTAAATTTAAAAAAATCAATAAAAAAGTAATATTTCTTTTTTATTTAATTTTCTTAATATTTATTTTTGATTGAGTTGATTTTTCTTTTATTTTATTTAGTTTTTTAAAAAATTGAATCATTGATTTGTATTTTTAATTTAATTATTTTATAAATTTTATTTGATTTATTTAATATTTTTAGATTTTATTTGAATTTAATTAATTTTTCCATTCAAATATTTTTTAATATTTAGTTGATTTTTTTAAATATTTTCCAATTTTATTTAGTTTCTCATATTATTGAATTTTTTTAATTAATTTTTAAAATTTATATATAGTTTTAATGATTTGGTTGAATTTTAAATTATATTTTTAGTTTTTATTCAATTTCTATTTGTTTTGAGGGATAAAGGATAAATATGAAAGTGTGTTTAGTAATAAAAAATGATTTTTAAATTTTAGTGGGGTGTGTATAACATTTTATGGGTTGTTATTAGCCTCCTCACCCAAAAAAAAATGCATATACTCCAAACTAATTAATCGCTCATCTATATATGAAAAAAATAAAATAAAAAATTATGCATCTACTCCAAACTAATTAATCAATTTATTTAAAATATATTTATTTATTATGAGTATTTGATTAAATGATGATATTATCATTAAATTTAGTTATACGTTTCAATTAATAGAGAAAAATAATATTCACATAATTAACATTTGTTTCATATTTTTTCAGATTTTTTCTAGTTATTTTTTAAAATTATTTTACTCTTTATTTAGGTAAGGGTTATTTAGTCATTTTATATGCATCTATTTTTATATTTAAAATTATGGGGTGTGTATAGAGTATTTTGGGGTGTTATTAGCATTTTTTAAAAATATATATAGAGAAGAGAGTGATGTGGCATGACATGTGTCATTTTGTAAAGGATTAAAACATAAAAGATTAAAATTGATGTAAAAAATGATTAAATTTGAAAGGTAAATGACGTATTTTGTAAAGTTGAAACTTAAAGGATTTATTTTAGAATGTCTCAAACTTATAGGACTAAAAATGAAATTATCTCACCAAATGTAGTCTCATACACTTTATGAAAACTATTACCCTTTAACCATCACTTAATTACTAAATTTACCATCAACTTTATTCACAAACAATTACTGTATTCACAATGGACCCCACAATACCCTATAATACCCTTACTTTATCTATTTTATCTACCTTTTTCTTAAAACGTGTGTCCCACCCCAATGGGACTACATTTGGTGGATGGAGGGAGTAATAATTACCGACGTAAGGTCAGATTCCATCGTTAAAAATAAGCGACGCAGTTGCTGTCGACAAAATTTTTCCGTCGATAAATCCGTCGATAAGCACTGTTTCCGACGGAAAATTCGTCCATATACAGGTCCTTTTTTGTAGTGGGAATTGATGAGAATGGGCTGGATAATGATAGGTAGTAGCCCTAAGAAGAACAAATTATGAGCCCACCACCTTTTTAGGGTTATTGGGCCCGGGTCTGGTTTTCCAGAGTTTAAACCTGAAGGAGTTCAAGCACCTCCAGGTCCCCATGGTTTAAAATCTGATAATTGCGCATGAGGTTTGACCTAGTCGCATGGATAGGGGACTTACAAGGATTTCACACATATCCTCCCTTTTTTGGAGCTCGGGTGATGCGGTCAAAATGTGTCGTCCAATGAGATAATGACATGTAGAATATACGGGTAATATTATTATATTATATTCATCCATTTATTCATTTAATTACACTTGAATTATGTGATTAAGGCTCATATTATGATAAATTGGGCCTATATTAATTGATACCCCGATTATGGGCTAGATTATATGGGTTGGGACCTTCCCTGGGCCTCAAGGCCCAGGACCTAACAAAAGGCTAGACCCACATTTGTACATGTTTATTAAGAACCGGGCCAAAGTCCAATGATGACAGGCCGATGAAACTAGGGTCCATGAGGCACCCCTGACTTGTACCTGAATAATCGGAGTTGATCGATTGTGGAGAAGATCGTGGGATAATTCCTTGGGAAAAAAGATTATTGGACTCAGTTAGAGTCGAGCAGAGTTCTCCAGCTCCCGAAAACTCGGGATAAGTAGTTTAATATATGGAGACAAAGGGGGAGATGTGTATCCCTTCCCCCAAGGTACTTCTATAAATACTGCATATACGTCATTCATACTTTTTTTACGTGATTTATCATAAGAACACACACTGCATTCGTGTATACACCTTATTGAGCATCATATTGCATCCGTGGAGAAGGGTCTCACCTCCGACCGACTGTTCTCCAACCATCTATTACTTGGGGTCGTCGGTTTCTGACTTGAGCTTCGTAGTCTCCACGCCGGAGATTCCTCTGGCGTGTTTTGCAGGTCATTGGAGCAGTGCGCCAGCTACATGGCAGTTTCCTACGACATTGTTTTGTTATCGGTTACTCAAGGTCAGTATTGTAATTTGTTGTGCATTCAAACCTGACGCATCATCGAGTGAGCTGACCAAGGTTGAATAAGCTCATTACTTTGACGGTTGAGAGAAAAGAGGAATTAGATAACCCTTCCCCCTAAGGTACCATTTTATAGCATTATTATTATCATTTTCGAAGATCTAAATATCTTAATACATACTTTACACATTCATATACATACTGACTGGAAAGATTCCAGAGATTATTTTCGACGAACCTCCATAACTTGGAGTAAACCTGACCATTCTCGAGAGACGAGCATTATTAATACCATACATGAGCTTTCTTTAAGATACAAATTGCTCATCACCCTTTATTTGAGATAGTTGGTTCAGCCCCATGTCGAAAAAATTTCCGGCAGGGTATCGAGATTATCGGAGCGGATGTGTTTAGCTATAATCCAGCTTGTGATCGTTGATCCCAGGTGTGTGATTACTTATTGTTGTGCGTTATTTTTTGACGCTAACATATATAAAATGAGAAATTTTAGAAATATATAATTAAGTATAGAGGTGATTTAGACGAAAACGTGAAAAATAGATAAAACGATAAATAATTTAAAATGAAATAAAAATAAAAAAGCGACAAACAGTAAATAGAGAATAAGCAAGTATATATTGATAAAATCTTTAGACTTTGTCCTTATGCAGAAATTTATACATATAACTATCAAAATTGGTATGAAACTTCAACAATTGAGGTTGAATTTGATTCTATTACAGTCCTTCTCATTCAAAATATATATCTACTCATATATTACAAAAATAACTCCTTAATTAATTATTTAGAAATTATATTCAAGATTTTTATATATGGCTTACGGTGATTAATATATTAATTACTCCGTATTTTTAGAATAATAGTTAATACTCCCTCCATTCAATTTTATTATGTCCACTTTTTCGGGCACGGATTTTAATGAATATTGATTAGTTTATTCATAAAGGAAATAAGTTGAGGGTATGACTGGGTATTGTGAAATCCATTTGTAAATAAATGATTGTTTATGAATAAAGTGAATGATAAAATGGGTAAATAAATGATGGTAGGAGGGTGCAGATAAAGTAGTATGAATAATATTAATTATTTTCAAAAAGGGTATGGCATAATAAATTAGACAATAAAAAAAGTAAAGTAAGAATAATGAAATTATACGGAGAAAGTATATTCCATCTTAAATTGTGACCAATTTATGACAAAAATCTCAATTCTCAATTTGCTGCGACAAATTGTCCACACGAAATAATCTAAAATTTTGTATATTATTTTTACTTAAAAAAGTTTTGAAAATAAAAAAGATAAATAAAATATATTTTACTCATTAACTCTGCCATTTACGTGGGCATATGTGTGACGTTTCAATATGACTTCGACATCCACATTATTTATGTGTTGTAAAAAATTAGACAGATGCATCGAATTGTAAATTTAAAAATACTGTATTGTGTATCGAATTGCAAAAAAAAAAAAAATGTTGTAATCGATAAACAACCTAAAAGTGGTAATTTTTTTTTTTTTATACAATTAACCCAATTTTAATTGTGATGGAATTTATATTTCATTCATATGTATTACTCCGTACTATTTTTTATGTTCTACTGTGTATTTCACTACATGAATATTTAACACGTGGCCTTCTAATTATTATTAGATATTTATTTTATCACCTTACACATATGAATAATTCAAATAATGAAATAGAGATTGAAATTTAAAAAAAATTGTTACAAGTGATTTCATTTACAAAATTTATATCGTAAATCTATCTTTAATTGTCAAAAACAAAAAAAAAAATGGTCGTGCATGCATTACTTATTTACTTTACTTAATTATAACGTAAAAATCATGAATATACTTAATTAATTGGCCATCGCCGTGATAGATTATTCTCCAGACAAAAAGTCTGCTTCGTACATAAATAACAAATTTAATAAATGATCATGCAAAAAAATTCCACCACATTACTCTCACGAACGTCACACGTGGACTCAGTTGTAGTTTTATGGTAAAAATATCATTAATTTTGTTTTGTTTGCAATAAAACTTTATGTTATTTTATATATGTTGATTTCAATTTTATTTTTAAAAATAAAATAAAAATAATATAAAAAAATATTTAACTTGAAGGATACAATATGGTACCATTACTGTTACTAGATTTAATGATTCATTTCAAAATATATATATACATATATATATATATATTACTTATATTATTAAATAGCTATACAGGTATAAAAAAATGAAAATCGTCTCGAAATTAAACAAATTTACGATTTTGAGTTTAAAGTTAATTTTGTGATTAAGTATAATTATTACTCTCCCTTCGTTCAGTTTTATAAATTTAATTTGAGTTGGACATGAATTTAATTTAAAACTGATTGTTTATATAAAAAAAATGATAGTTTGAGAGCGGGGACAATTAGAAATAAAGTATTTTGTGTGAATAGTATTTCTTTTTTGAAATGAGAGTTATTAAATTTGATAGGTGAAAAACACTAAAACAATTTCATATACTCCGGATATGTAATGAAAACGTTGATTGATTATAATAAGAATAAAATGGCAAGAATAATACTCTATTGTTCCAATAAATTAAATAGTTTCCTTCTGTTTTTAAATAGATTAAGAAATTATTAGATCTATTTTGAAATTTCTATTGTATTTTTAATACTAGTAATTATTACTCCGTAATTGAAAGATAATAAATGTATTTAATCTACTTTGAGATTTCTGATGTATCTCTGTTAATTGAATAATTTCAAATAACTTAAGTATATATATATATAGTTGAATTAATTACTATAACAAAAACATTTGATATACATTTGACATAGACAATAAATTGAATATTTTTTTAAAGGGACAAAACAGTAAAGCATCTTTGCAAGACGAGGGCAGTATTGTTACGTGATTGCTTAACAAAATAATAAAGTTTGTCACTATTTTTTAAAGTACACTAAATTAGTACTAGTATATAAATAAATAAATCCAAAATCTCAAATTTCAAACCATCCCTCGAGCTAAGTCAAATTTGTTTTATTAATTTCCTCGAACTACTCATTTCTTGATGGGATCAAAAGATCTTTTAGACCAAATTGTTGAACTCTTTATTAACATTTTTCAAACATATAAATAGTAAAAACCTCTTAGAATTCGGCACATTATATGGTAATATACACACTGATAATAAAAAGTCTAAACTGGCATATAATCCCTTCGTCCCAAATTTGCACACTTGTTATATTTGGATATCTCATACTAATTTATAACACTTAAAAAAAAATTTTGCATAACTCGTGTTCTCAAAATATACACATATTTACTTTTCACACTCAATTTAACTTTTTTTTTTTTTAAATTTACAAAATTACTATTCAAAATATCGCTCATTATATATTTTCTTACACATTAGAGTGCAAATTTCCTGAAAAGAGAGGGATTACATTATAGTATAAACGTGGTTGCGTGCCGCACACAAAGTAGGGAGGGATGTTTCTTTCTTCCGGTTTACACTTTTTTTTCCTTTCTTTTGCTCATCACCTTTCTTTACATACCTCGGATCTATAACATGTTTCTTCCTCATCTTGAATTGTGGAAATAGGACAACCTTTTTCATGGTAAGAATTTTCTATTTAATATCAATAGGTAAATGAAATAAATAAATTATTTAGCACTTCCTTTTGATTCAAATTGCCAATGAATGATACATATACTGGTGCGGTATACTCTAAAAATGTCAATGATACAATATTGACGATCCACTACAAAATAATAACGAAATGGCATCGGCAAATGGCATCGGCAGGCCGGCCGATGCGAAAAGGGGACGACATTTAATGCCCGATGCAAAATGGCATCGGCAGTGGGCCCCGATGCGAAATGGCATCGGCATTTAATGGCCGATGCAAAATGGCATCGGCAGTGGGCCCCGATGCCATTTGGTAACGGCCCCCCGATGCAAAATGGCATCGGCAGTGGGCCCGATGCCTTCCCCGATGCCCTAATTCAATATAAATTGGCCAAACCCCCCTTTCTTCCAGAACGTAACAGCCGCAACACCCCTCCCCCAAACCTCCATTGTCGAGTTTTACACCTCCCCACTCAAAAATCACCTTCGTTTGCGGATCGAACTCGGTTTTTGGCCATTTGTGTTCTACACTTCGACGGGAGCATTTCTACGGTAATTTTTTTCGTTTTCATTGGTTAAATTTGAAGTTATATATGTATATATAGTTTTAGTATATATATGTATATATATGCATATATGTTGTATGTATATATAAAATTGTTAGAATTGTTTATTTTTATGCATGCATGTGTTAATTGTAAGAATTTATAAATTGTTAATTAATTATGTTGTGTTAGACATGTATTTATATGTACGTATGTTTTAATAATTAAGTTATATGAATTTATTTGTTAATTAGGGTGTTAGAATTATATTTGTGTTATATGTCTATATGAATTTATTTGTTAATTGGGGTGTTAGAATAATTATTAGAATATAATTAGAATTATATTAATTGATTTTAATAGAGTTGGGAAATGAGACGTTGGTTGTTTGTGTGTTGTAGCTAGCTAGACGTCGATTGACATGGATTATTCAATTCGTAGTTGGATGTATAGTCCAAGATTAGTGAATGGGATTATGAACCCCAGATTTGTTAGTGGAATAAATGAATTTATTGAATTTGCTACTAGTAATCCGAATTCGATTTGGGAAGGAAAAATTAGGTGTCCTTGTTCGAAAGCTAGATGTCGAAATCAAACTTATAGAGATCCTAATGAAGTGAAATCTCATTTATATCGAAATGGTTTTACACTGAATTATTATAATTGGATTTATCACGGGGAAGAGAGTTGGGGTCCACGTCCATATCAAAACACTAATGAATATGCGTCAACTTCAAACGACGTTGACCCAGCGGGACCTAGTTCGTACCACACTATGGTAGAAGAGTTAATGGGTGGCCCAAACATTGATTTTGGAATCGACGTGGAAGAGGAGGCACTTAATGAAGAACCCCCTAACGAGAATGCGGCACAGTTTTACGGCATGCTTCGTGCAGCGGACCAAGACTTGTATCCTGGTTGTGAATCTCATTCGCAGTTGTCATTCAATTCCAGATTGTTGAACATTAAAACGGAAAACAGATTGTCTGAAAGGGGATACAATCAGGTTGTTGAGTTGATTCGTGAGATTTGTCCTCCCGAAAATAAGGTTCCCAAGAAATTTAACGACACCAAACATTTGATGAGTGGGATGGGTCTTCCGGTAGAAAGGATTGATTGTTGTGCACAGAATTGCATGTTATTTTGGGGTGCAGACAGCGAACTAGATTTTTGTAAGATTTGTGGTCGATCACGGTATAAGCCGAGTAGGGCTGATGTAGATGGTCGGTTGAAAAAGAAACGCCCGGTTAAGGAGATGTTCTACTTTCCGATAATTCCTCGTTTGCAAAGATTGTACATGTCCAAGGCCACTGCGAAGGATATGACATGGCATGCCTCGTGCGCTTCTGATGACTCTGGTGTTATGCGTCACCCGGCAGACTCGATGGCTTGGAAGCATTTGGACCGTTCGTATCCTCATTTTGCATCTGAAATTAGGAATGTGAGGTTGGGCTTGAGCACAGACGGGGAAACAATATTCGTCATGGCCAGTTATACTTACTCCGTACAATCTACCCCCGTGGTTATGCATGAAGGATCAATTCATGTTTCTTTCGATTCTCGTGCCCGGGCCTAAAAGTTCGAAGGACAAACTTGATGTGTTTTTGCAACCACTGATAGCAGATTTGAGATTTTTATGGGAAAATGGGGTGCAAACTTACGATGTTGCTAGAAAGCAAAACTTTTGGATGCGAGCTGCACTTATCTGGACCATTAGTGACTTCCCAGCATACTCAATGTTGTCTGGTTGTAGTACAGCCGGAAGGCTTGCTTGTCCATATTGTGGAGAGTACACCGATGCATTCTACTTGAATAAAAGTCGAAAGCAGTCGTGGTTCGACAACCACCGAAAGTTCTTACCACTGAATCACACGTGGCGAACGAATAAAACTGCATTCATGGCCGGAGTAGTAGTCACAGATGATCCACCGCCTATTCGAACGGGTGCAAGTCTCCTATACGAAATTGATCATTTGGGATATAGAAAGGTTACAGAGGATGGTGCTGAGGCTCACAACAAAAAACTTGATGGAGGGTGGAAGTGGAAAAGCATTTTCTGGGAGTTGCCGTATTGGAGTACCTTGTTGATACGACACAATTTAGACGTGATGCATATTGAGAAAAATGTGTTTGATAACGTTTTCAACACGGTGATGAATGTGGAGGGGAAAACAAAGGACACGTCTAAATCAAGAGACGAGCTGAATGATTATTGTCGTCGTCCCTCTCTCAAGAAATGTCCACGTACATCAAAGTATCCTAAGGCTTCTTTTTCGCTTGATAAGAAGCAGAAGGATGTTGTTTGTAAGTGGATAAGTGAGTTGAAGTTTCCAGATGGATATGTGTCTAACATGTCTCGTTGCATTGACTGGTCGAAATTGAAATTGTATGGGATGAAGAGTCATGATTGTCACGTGTTTATGCAGAGACTACTACCGATTGCTTTTTACAAAATTCTGCCGCTCACTGTGTGGAAAGCAATCACTGAGCTTAGTCTATTTTTTAAGGAGTTGACTTCTACGACCATCACAGTTGACAACATGACTCGACTGGAAACAGATATCCCAATCATCTTGTGCAAGTTGGAACGTATCTTTCCACCCAGCTTCTTCAACTCTATGGAACATCTACCTGTGCACCTTGCATATGAAGCAAAAGTGTGTGGTCCAGTTCAATACAGATGGATGTATCCATACGAGAGGTAATTTAATTAATTTCTCATACGATTCTTCAAATTATATGAACTTACGATTCTTAAAATTTAATCAGGTATCTTCGCACCTTGAAATTAAGCGTGGGTAACAAAGCATGTGTTGAAGCTTCGATTGCAAATGCATATTTAACTAGAGAGGCGTCAATGTTTTGTTCTCACTATTTCGAGGACCATGTTACGACAAGGATACACAATGTACCTCGTAATTACGATGGTCGGGACGAGGTACATGAGTATGTTGAGGGCACTTTTTCTATATTTAAGGCGCCTGGCAAACGATTAGGAAAGCCTAAGAGAAGATGGATTTTAGACGAGGAGAAAAAAGTTGCTCATACGTACGTGTTGTTGAATTGTGATGAGGTGCAGCCATATGTTCAGTAAGTCAATCCGACCAAAATGTTTGTAAATCAAATACTTAGTGTTGACATGTCTTATTAATCTTATATCAATCGTACGTAGGCTATTCATGCAACAACTTCAAGTTCTTCAACCAAATCTCTCGGCCGCTGAATCAGATTTAAGACTACAAGATGGATTTGCGTCGTGGTTTGAAGAAATTGTAAGTTATCTTAAAATAACGATCTGTGTAAAGTGTTAAGTTATAGAAATTCTCACATTAATTCGGCTTATATATATATAGGTGAAGATAAATCGCGTCGAGAACAGGTTTTTATACGATCTTTCGGCCGGTCCGTCTGGTCAAGTTCTTACGTACGTAGGGTATTACGTGAACGGGTACAAATTCCACACCATGGCTTATGGTGCATCTAGAGCAACATCAAACAGTGGGGTTTGTATCAAGGGAAAAAACTATGACGCGGATGAGGAAGATTTCTATGGGAAACTCGAGGAAGTAGTCGAATTGGACTATCAGGGGTACCACGAGAAGAAAGTGGTTTTGTTCAAGTGTCATTGGTTTGATCCCTCAAACAATGGGACAAAAGTTCATCCTAACTACAAGCTCGTGGAGCTTAATCAGAGGCGATCTTACGGCCGATACGATCCATTCGTACTAGCAAGTCAAGCCACACAAGTCTACTATTGTCCATACCCCGGATCCCGTACTGATTGGATATTTGTTTGTAAAGTCAAACCGAGATACTTGGTGGATGCAAAAGATACTACTGAAGATGAAGTTCCCGCGTGGCAAGAGGATAACATAGAGACTCAAATGATTGTGCAAGTAGATGATGATCCTGTCATGTTAACTGATGACACCGGTACAATGATGGAAATGGCAGAGTATGAAGAAGATGGAGAAGAAGACGGAGAAGAAGACGGAGAAGAAGACGGAGAAGAAGACGACGAAGATGAAGCTGAAGATGAAGATGATGAAGATGAATGATGTTGTTAATTGTTAGACAATGTTATCTAAATATTACTTTGTTAGACAATGTTATCTAAATATTAATTCCTTAATTATATTCCTTATTTATATTTTAGTGTTAATCGTTACAGTGATGTTCATATATAATGTTTTTTAATTGTTACAATTAATGTTCAATGTTAATAATGTTTTAATGTTCATTTTGACAGATGAGTGGTCGTCGACATGGTTCTGGACATGGCTCTGGGCAGGGTTCTCCTGGACAGGGTTCTTCTGGCTCTGGGCGAGGTAGAGGTAGAGGTAGAGGTAGAGGAGAGCCGGTGGATGAGACACCGACTGTGCAGATACCACAGGGTTTTTATATGCCCGATATGACTTCGATAATGTTGCCCCAGATGCCCGGAATGAACCCACATTCCTATTACACTCAGGTGCCTCAGGTGCCTCAGTTGCCTCATATGGTTCCACATCCACAGGAACAATCCCCTCCACCGATACATTCGCCAGTCGGGACACAGGCCAGCATGTCGACTGATGCACCCGACAGTCGCATCCGACTATTTATCTACCAGGATACGTAAGTGTATTATATTTAAATTTCATTAGACGTATGTATAACATGTTTATTAATAATTTTTTATTTATTATAAAATACGTGTAACAGGTTGATGCCTTCAAATTTAATTTCGAGGACGATCAGATCGATAATGTACCGGAATATGGAGCTTGGTGCACACACCTGGGCTTTGGTATCACCCGGCACGGTACAGCGGTGGTGGGATACATTCCAGGTATAAAATAACTTTACATTAACATTTTGTTATTTTGTTATATTAATTCGTTAATTAATTTTTTTTTGCAGACCGAGGTCAGGTGGGACCCTGAAGCCACATCTTCTACAGAGGTGTACCGACTCTTTCTTCAAAGAGCTGCAAGTCGGTACACTAACATGTTATCAAAAATCAAGAAGGCGTGGGTGAGGGATAACAAGAGGCCGAGGTGGGATGTGAATGTTTGGAACGACTTAGTTCGTCACTGGAACAATCCCGAAACAATTAAGAAGAGCGAGCAGGCTCGTAAGAACCGCTTATCCGAGCCTGGAGGTCCGGGTACTGGCCATGGTACTCATAAAGGCGGAGCTCGTGGAGCAGCAGAGGTCGCACGGCGCATTGTAAGTATTTGTGGTCAATTATATATAATTAATTTTAGTTAATTATTTAGTTTATTTATTCGTATATGTCTTCGATTCAAAATACAGGAGGAGAGGATGGGACGCCCTGCATACGACTGGGAGATAGTTGAATATTACCACCGTTACGAAAACGGGACATACACTTGTGGCCATATGGGTGATTTACTTGTAAGTGTGTACATATACATATAACAAATATATATTTAATTGTACTTGAAAATGTATTAACCCACTTTTAAATGTGCACGTATAGGACCAGATACAGGAGGAGCTCACCAATAATACTACAAGAGATCCGTCAGATGAACCTAGTTCAGAGGATGGTTCCCAGGCCCTACCTATACCCGAGATGTCTCAACTGTACGTGAAGAAGGTCGGCAGGTCTCATGGACGTGTTAGGGGCCTTGGACAAGTAGGCAAGAACAGACGGGTCTCCTCCGGTCCTGGCGAGACGTCAAGTGGTACGGCTTATGGACGATTCACCGAGGAAGACATGAACAGGAGGATTGCTGAAGAACGGAGAGTCAATGAAGAAAGAGAGCAACGCTTACTGGAACAAATGCGGCAGCAGGAGGAGCGCTTAACCAAGCATTTTGAGGCGCAGCTTGCAATGATGATGGGACAGATGGGTGGCCGGATGGGTCAGATGGGTGGGATGATGGGTCAGATGGGTGGGATGATGGGTCAGATGGGTGGGATGGGTCAGATGGGTGGGGAGCCGAGGCCGCCGATGCCGTCGGGGGCATCGCACCACGTTCATGATAGTAGCCAGGTTCAGGATCGGGATGATACTGAGGATGATGGTGATGGTGTTGGTGATGAGGAGTGATACATTTTTATATTACTTTGTTACGTGTGATGTTATTATATTACATTGACGTTGAGGATTAATTTTTATTTTAATGTTGTGTGTGATGTTATTATTTTAATTGACGTGAACATGCTAATTATGTTTATAATTAATGTTGTTTGTGATATGATGTTATTTTAATTGAAAATGAACTAGAGAATAATTTTATAATAGATGAAAATATTTTTAATTATATGGATAAGTGAATTCATATTTTTAAATGGATACGTGAAAATAATTATATATATTTAATGTGTTGAATTGAAAATTAGAATGAATTTACATGATGTGATTAGAATAAATTTAAATGTATAAGTGAAAATAATTATATTCAATGTTGTATGTAATTATAATGTTGTGAAATTAAAAATTAGAATGAATTTAAATAGTGTGAATTGATACCGTAAATAAATTATTTAATTTGAAAAACATAATTTAGAAATAATTATGATATGCTTTGATAAATAATTTAATAAGCAACAATTAAAGTTAGAATGGATTGAATTAATTAAAGAATTAAAATGTTGTAAATTGAGGATTAGAATAAATTTAAATAGTGTGAATTGATACCGTAAATAAATTATTTAATTTGAAAAACATAATTTAGTTAATTTGAAAAACATAATTTAGAAATAATTATGATATGCTTTGATAAATAATTTAATAAGGAACAATTAAAATTAGAATGGATTGAATTAATGAAAGAATTAAAAACTCAAATTAAATTGAATATATATTAATTGCATTCAAAACATGTCGACTAAAAGCTCCTAGCCTAAACGGCACACAGGGGGCGCTCAAAAGCCTTCGAGACCGCGAGGTCCCGAGTTCGAACCCCAGAAATAGCGAAAATGGCCAGATTTCCAAAAAATGGGGTGGCCCAGCGGTGGGGGGTGGGTGTTGGTGGCCTATCGACCTGGGTTCGAATCCCAGATTCGGCTTTTTTAAATTTTAATAAAAAGGCATCGGCAAAATGGCATCGGCAGTGGGCCCCGATGCCATTTGGTAACGGCGTTTGCCCCGATGCGAAATGGCATCGGCTGTCCCCGATGCGAAATGGCATCGGCTGTGGGCCCCGATACCATTTGGTAACGGCGACCTGCCGATGCCATTTCGCATCGGTTTTCCCCAAATCCGATGCCATTTAAATGGCATCGACCATATTGGCATCGGCAGACTGCCGATGCCATTGCCGTTGCCTTCATCTAAGGGGACGGCAGATCCGATGCCTTCCCCGATGCCATTTCGTGTTTATTTTGTAGTGATCCTATAAAGATCAAATTACAATGATTGTCTTTTACGAAATCTATCCACTTTAATTGTATAAGAATATGGGGAGCCGAACATATCTAGAAGCACATAAGAATGTTAGGTCATTCATAGTATTACTAATTAATTACTATACATTTCATATATATTAATTGCATGTTGAATATTAATCAGTACCGATTTAACTTTAAGACCTTGTTTGATAGCTTAGATTAAACCTAGATTAACTATATATCATTTTTATTGGTTGTTTGATAACTTAGATTAAGGGTAGATTATGTTTTAAAATTTATAAAGTTTAGTTATCATCCTAATCTTAGATAATCCATCTTTGCTATCAAACATGTCCTTAAATGTGTTTGGAAGCCCTCGATCAAATGACCCAATTAGAAACTCCATTAATAATTGAATGTTTTTTTTCTTTTGGAACAACTCGAGTACATTGATGGGTTGTTCGTGGCCAGAGAATATAAATATATCCCATGTAATGATATTTGGGTCGAAGGGGATGTTAGTACTGATCAAGCATTAGCAATGAATTATTATAGATCACCATAGATTAAAAAATTGGACTATTGAAATTATTGCATTGTTAGTGTATGATATATTTTTTTACATTAATCTTTTTTAACAGTATTAATATTTTCACTAAACAACAATTATTTCACTTAACAATATTGATTGGTATTAGACCTGTTGGGTATATTGACTTTTATTACTTAGAATCATATTTTCAATTTATTTCAATACTCAAAACAAATACTCCGTACTATAAAATTGAAGGGTAATTAATAATTATGGTGTATATTTGAATATGAGAAGTATAGAGAAACAATGAATAGAGAAATTATAATTTCATGGAATGAACGTAAAGAATACATGAGGAGAGTATTTATAGGGGAATGATATAATGCCCATAAGTGGGCACAAATTTTATGCCCTAGTAGTTATGTGGCAATGCCACATCATATATTCTTTATTCTATATTTCTAAATTATTCCTATTGTATATCACAAATTTTATCTCTTTCCATGATTCACCACAAAAAAAAAAAAAAATTATCTAATAATTTTTTTTTAATTAAAAGTTGTTTTGAAAAATTAAAAAACTTTTTTAAAAAATGATATTTTCTATGATTAAAAAAACCATTCAAAAAAATTTGATGTATAATCTTAAAATTATTTTGAATATATATATATATAATAATTAAATAGGATAATTTTTTTTAATTAAAAGTTATTTTGAAAAACTAAAAAACATTTAAAAGGTGATATAATTTCGATGATTAAAAAAAAAACCATTCCAAAAATATTATAAACTTTTTTTTTTACGTATAGCAATAAAAATGTATTTATGATAAAATGATTTATTTCATACATTTAAAAAAAAAAATGTATTTAGGTCTAAAACTCATTTTATTTACTAAACATTGATTGATTAATTTTTTGAGAGTTTTTTTTTAATCCTATTTACATGGAAAGAGATAAATTTGTGATATAAAATAGGAATAATCTAAAAATATATAGAATAAAGATTATATGATGTGGTATTGCCACATAAGCTGTGGACATAAAAAAATTGTGTCCACCGATGGACATTATATCATTCCCCAAAATAGATACAAAACATATATACTCTATATCTCTAATTAAGGAAATATAACTCTATCTAAAAAAATAAAAATTTACAAGATATAGTATATCTTAATATATTATCCAGTGACGGAGCCAGAAAATTATGATTGGGGGGCCCGATTTGTATAAGAAGTTTTGATAGTTTCGACTTAAAATGAAGCTAAACAATTTAAAATTGCTTAATTATTAATACCGTTAAATTTTTTTAAAATCATTTTCTTTCTTCAGTTATAATTTAATCATGATACTTTTAAATATAAATCTACAAAAAAAATTAAAACACTATTTAAAAAAAAAAAAAACATCAATAATATTGTTCAATTTTAAGGATATTTTTGTGAGTTTAGCAAAAATTTAGACAATAATCTCAAACACACCATCAATCTATTGACTTGATCTATTAAATCAATATATTTTTTAAAGTATTATGAAATAAATTTAAAAAGAAAATACACGAAAAAGAGAAAAAAAAAATCTTCCTTCTAAACTTTGTAGGTAAGCATTCATTTTTTGTTCCGTCTAAATTTAATATGTATATCTTAAAATGAAAATAATATTTTTATTTATATATAATAAAAATAATTACCAAAATAATACATATATAATTATTTAAATAAAAAATTAGCATATATATAAAAAAAAAAAAATGGTGGGGGCCACTGGGCCCCTCTGGGCCAGTGTGCTCCGTCCTTGATATTATCTATGCCTAATAAGAAAGGACTTTTCAGTAAGATTTTTATTTGTTCTCGAGTTACGTATATATAGCCACCATCCATTTTATAATACTCCCTCCATCCACCAAATGTAGTCTCATTGGGATGGGGCACAAGTTTTAAGAAAGAGGTAGATAACGTAGATAAAATAAGAATATTATAGAGTATTGTGGAATTCATTGTGGATAAAGTGATTGTTTATGAATAAAAGTAATGTCAAATTGAATAATTAATTGATGGTTGAAGGGTAGTAATTTCCATAAAGTGTATGGAATTACATTTGATGGATAAGAAATATAAGACAAATGAGACTACATTTTTTTTTTTTGAAAGGATGAAAAATTATCCCAAAAAAGGGTACATACAAAATAACATAAAAACAGATTGATGGAAAAAAAGGAATAAAATAAAAATTGTCTCTATTATCTTAGAGCCTCGAAAGATATTAAACGAATCCACCCTATCAAAAAAAAAAAAAGAGCTCAGATTAATATTGTGAATCTAATTCTAATCTTAAATAGATAATGAGACACTAAAAATGAAAGATTTAAGCACTACAAGTATATTGTCTTTTAATTGATAAAATTTTCTCAATACTATTATTTTTCTAAATAAAAATTTTAATAACACAAAAAATATTTTTTTAATGAAAGGTCATGTTTTTATCATTAAAAAAATTTAGCTAAAAAAATTATAATAATAAAATTTATGTCATTTAAAAGTCAATTTTAAAAAATTAAATTTTAGTGTCTAAATCACTACACGTAAATGGTACCATTACAAGACATGCACATGTGCACTAAATTTAAAATTATTATTGTATTAGTATACAACATCACGATGATAAACATTGAAACTCCAAAGAGTATGCCTAGATATCAGGTTCGAAATTCTGATATAAACAATTTTCGTTAGTGAAAGGTGGAATTAATTCTTTAAAATTTAAATTAAGTTTAAAAAAAAAAAAAAAGAACATGATGATGAAATTGTGATCAAGACTTGTGTATTGAGCCAAAAACTATCATCTCAGGAATAGAAAAAGTTATTATTGCAAATTTGCAAAGAAAATCTTAACAATGGATCCCACAGAATTAGTCCTAAATTTGCTTATAAAAAGTCAAGTATTCGTTGTACTAAACCTGCCCACTTTCCCACATTCTTACACAATTACTTTAGTTTCTCACTCATACGTTACACACCTACTATATAATTAATTCTCATTTCTTGATCCATTTTTTTACTCATACAAGTGATCCAAAACTAGTAAAAAACACCCCTTATTTTCATTTGAGTATATACTAGAAGAGAATGAACATATAATAAGGATGAATGAAGTTGGCAAAAAACAAGGTGCTTCGCCGCCGTGTGCCGCCTGCAAGCTCCTCCGGCGGCGCTGCTCTCCCGACTGCATCTTCGCTCCGTATTTCCCGGCAGACGAGCCGTACAAGTTCGCCAGTGTGCACAAGGTGTTTGGAGCTAGCAACGTTAGCAAGATGTTACAGGTGATTATTAACTTTTTCAACTTTAACTCTGTTTCCTCTTTAAAAAAAAAAAAAAGCATCAATTTCATTTATTTGGTTTGTTAGGAGTTGCAAGAAGAGCATAGAGAAGATGCAGTGAGTAGCATGGTGTATGAAGCCAATGCAAGAATGCGGGACCCCGTCTACGGCTGTGTAGGGGCGATTTCGTATTTACAACAACAGATTGACGGGCTTCGGAAGCAGTTGGCTGTAGCACAAGCCGAGGTGGTGCACCTCAGGGCTGCGACGGGCCAACCCGCTAGCCCGAGTAAGAGTGGCTCACAATCATCATACATGATATCACCAATATCTTTTGATATGGATATGGATATGGAATATGGTAGTAGAACAAGTATCTTTTAGACAATCTATGTGCTCATCAGCATCTACTTAGGTATATATATATACATATAAGTCCTAATTTTCATATGGGATTAACTAGTGTTTTGAAACTCTATTTTTTCATTAGAAACACTTTGTTTTTTTTTTTTTGAAAAGCTGGGTCTCTTGACCACTTTTCAAAAAAGTGATTTTCACTGTTTAAATCTTGATTGAAAACATGCCTTTATTTATTACATAGGTATGAATAGATATATCATTATGTTGATAATTGAATAGTGTTAGCAATCAATAAAGTGAGAATGTAATATGCAAACACTTGAAATGTTAAGTAGAAGATAAAGTTTACATGTATTAGAGAATAGATACAAGATTTTCCCACACTAAAGCCCTCATCACCATGGAATCCTGTTTTCGAACCTGCACGAGGTAGGCAGGCATGTTGATCGATCTATTGAACACGATTCGAGCGATAAAATTGGATCGAAAAGAGGATAATACCTGAAATTAAACATTGGGGTCGATGAGTTCGCCATTCAAGAGCTCTCTGTAGGCAGCAACAGGCCAGATGAAGCCTCTCCAGACGAGAGAGTTGGCCAAGGGAACGTCGATGATGATCTCCTTCTGAGTGGGTTTCTTTTCGTCTCTGATGGCGATGAGGTAGCTCCTTCCGACCCACCCAATCCAGCCAGCAATGTACAAGAAGAGAATGCCAGGAGTGATGAACTCACCCCAGTGTCTTTGGTCACCACTCACTATCAAGTGAGGCAACCCATCTGACCCACACAACAGCCCTTGTTTCCCATAGTTGTCAAACCTACATCAACACTTTGTTAAGCCTTACATTGCAATCCAAACCCATCTCTACAATAGAAAAGCATTTCAAGCTGCAATCTTGGTCTATTCCAACTTCTACTTTGATGCCACAAAGATTTATGCTTTAGAAGCCGTAAAAATGATTGCAGCTACTCAAAATGAAAGAGTAATAGTTAAGTTATTTTGAGTTTGATTACATATGAATTGATCTTCTTTTATTCTCTATAAGCACCACAATAGTCCAGTCAAGTCGAGTTAAACTCAAGCTTGCTCGATTATATTAAAGACCTGGAAATAGAATTCGACTGAACTCACAAATGAACCTAAATATCAATTTAGTCATTAGTATCACTTTACAAATATCGAGCATTACGAGTCGAACTTAAGCATAGGCACTAGAGTATTTAACGAACTCGAGACTCGAATAACGGATTGAACATAAACAAACAACAATTTAATGATTGATCAAGAGTTGCAAAATGTAGAGGTACCTGCGCTTAGTCTTTTCAATGGTGGCATTGATGGCAAGAGCAGGGGCACTGTCGGGAGCGTAGAGCTTCAGAGAAGATTCAAGTTTCTTGATCTCCTGCTTCTCACGCTTAGCAAACTGCTTCGAGTCTTTGCACGGCGTCAGCCCTGCGATGTCGGCGGAGGCCGGAGCCGTGAAAATGATTGAGGAGAGAGCGAGTGCAGCAGAGAAGGCCTTCAGCTGCGAAGCAGGGGATGATGATTCCTCTTGCTTCGCTTGACAAACTATGCTACTGCTAATGCCAATTCTGGGTTTTGACACCAATTTCGGTTTGGGTGTTGACAAGGATTTCGACAGGTTTGTGGGAATTGTGAGCGACATTCTTCTTGATTTCCCCTTCTTTTTTGGAGTTCAAAACTGAGGGAGATGAGTGGAGAGTGGAGGGATGATAATCAGATATTTGGAATGGGATAATAGGATAGGAGGATAAGGTGGGAAGGATCAACAGAATCTGAGTTGGACACTTGTGATTGGCTGGATTTTGTTTAGACAAGAGTATTCGGGTTGCCTCCACAAGTTAAAACATCCAATCAATTCATACATGTAATAATTGTTAAATAGATACTCCCTTCCTCCTGTATGAGTAGGCAAATATAATGTCCTAACTGTTATAACTTCTATTTCTTAATCTGTGTAAAAAAACTTGTAAGCCTATTTTTTTGAAACGGAAACAAAAATTATTGTTGCATTGTACCAACTAGCATTGAAAATTGTACGAGTAAAGTCTCAAATTCTCAGCATTATTTATTTATTTTGTGCCCATCACATGTTCATATCTCAAATCTAGATACAGGGAATGAATTATACATTATAGCATTCTTGAGGTCAAGTAGCGAGAACAAGTTACAACACCATCATATAAATTACATCTACACTATACCCTAAAACTCGATTCTTGTTCTCCTCTTTAGAAAATTTAACTCAATCAAAATTCTTAACATGTTTTAGCATTGCCTCCATATATCTCCATGATTCCCCTCAATAGTACAATGTCATCAACATCCAGCCTGATTTTCCCTAGGCTAAATCTCTGGCAACCGCAACTAGGCCGGGAAACGGTATACAGAAGCAATGCACCTGAATTTATAAACCCAAATCCATAGACTTTAACTGGACCATCCGTATAGCAGCAGAAGGGTTTGACGGGCTACACAAACAAACTCCTCGGTCCCGACTCCAAAACTCAGAGAAATAAATATAGGGCCCAGTAAAATTCTGGTGGGAAGTGAATTTGACTCATCAGTGGGATTTCTTAACAAACACCCACCCACTGTCCGGCTCTAAATCTTCATATCAATTGCCCCATCAAGTTCAAATACGTTCCATATTGTCATCGATTAACCAGCCAACCGGGCTTAATTAAAATATCTTTCTTGAAATCCCGACCACTGACAGAAGTTGACTCACCTTGCCTACGATAGCACTGCAAGAAAGGTGCCCCATAAATCAGTTTGCCAAAAGAATTTCTAAGATATGGATTGGGCGTTTATAGAATTTTTCTCCTTATAGTTGTCATCTTCCTATTCTCCACTTGGGACTAAATACTACTGGACTTACGTTTTAATGTCAAAGTTGGAAAGAAATAAAAAAGGAAAGGAAAAATAGTTTTTTTAAATTCTGTAAGTTGCTCTTATTTTGTTTTTGTCCTTTCGACTTTCACAAATTGAAAATAATCCCATAACATTTTGTTTCGGTGACCGTTGTAAGAGGTTAAACATCCAGTTAACCAATCAAACTTTGCTACGTGGACAAATCAGAGACTGTCATATCACATTACGTCAGCGTCAACTGGATGTTTCACCTCTGACGGCCAGTTACCGGACAATAATGTCAAAAATTGAAAGTTATAAAACTATTTTCAATTCGTGAAAGTTGACAGGACTGAAACCAAAATAGGGATTACTTATAGGACTAAAAATATTATTTTCCCACGAAAAACAAATAGCCACGGCAAACCTTGTAACAAACAATGGAATCATCAGGGTACATTGCAAATAGTTTGGTACCAAGACGAGCATAACAGGAACCACAAGTGCTTTCATCGTTAATCTGCATGTGACGGGACCTCTCTTCTAATCTTGCCAAGTTTCCATCAATGTTCAAAGCATGAGACATCTTATGAACAATCTGTCAAAAGCATTATATAAAAGAAGATAAACAACTATTGATTGCAAAAGTATTCCCATAAATCTAAAATCACATATTCCACAGACCAAGTAACTGGATCAAACATCAACATTGTGAATGAAATGGGCAGTATCATATCGTCATCAGCTCTTGACAAGGGATATGTGATTTTACATCATCATAAAGGAAAAGAATAAATATTTAACTGACGGAGGTCTATCATATCAAAAGACTTACTCGTCCTTGAAGATGGTGGTGATGTCGAGCTCTTAGCATCTTCAGTATTGTGTCTGAAACAAGGTGAAGGGGCATATCTGGAGACAGTCTCTGGGAATAGAAACATAAGTTAGAATGTGAGACAAGTAGTGTGTAACACTACATTGTATAATAATCAAAGGGTAAACAATGAACAACTACAGACAAGGGCAGCTTTCTCTAACCATTCATCAGTTAGGCACCAAGAGATGAGCTAACTAAAGGCTAAACTAATGTTTGTGATTTCCAGTTTGATAATATACATAATTGAGTTATGGATGGCAATTCTGGTCAGGTCCACATGACCCACTCTGCCCCGACCTGTTTGGGCTGCCCCACCTGCAGGTATTCTTTTTAAACGTGCATCCAAACATATATTATACGGAGTATATAATATCTGTAAATTAGTAATGTAGTTTTATCTACTTCATATCATATCATATCTAATATATACTGGTAATGAAATCCTATTTTATGACAAATATTAATAAATTAAAATAAGGTAATACCACATACATTCAACGCAAGGACACATAAGAAAGCGCACAAGAGAGAGAGACACAGATATTTGATACAGGAGGCAATAGAGAGATCGCTCATTAGGCTTAAATAGAAAAAGGACTATAGAACGACATAAATACACACAAATTCGGTCGGTTTTCCTAAATATTTAATACAGGCAAAAGGGAACTTTCAGTCTGTTCTTCTAAAATTAAATCGACACTTTCTGCTTGTCAAGCAATAATACACACAGATTTGTTTATCAACAAGTACTTTGTTAAAGGCAGAGAGACAATACCAAGTAGTTACAAATAGCTTTCAGAATACATATCATTATCACATAAGGAAGGTCGGGAACGTATCGAGGGAAGGAAAATCATACCTCAAGCACTTTCAAGGGATCTAACATATCTCCGTGATTGTGGAGAAGGCGGACAGCAGCTTTAAACATGGGCTCTCTGCCATCCTTAGGTTCCAAATATATCTCAAGCAACCTGACAATATTATGCAGAGAATAAAAGCATTATGCTCTGAAGAAAGTAGTTTCACCAACACTCATCGAAGAGAGAAAGGAAGATAACTGACTGCATATAAGCATCTGGTCGACCAATCTCTGCACAGTAGTGTTCAGCAGCTTCAAAATCCTCCAATTTCCTAATAAAGTAAAAACGTGAGCCATATAATCCTGTCACTCAATTTCATGATAAATTATATAACCTGAATCTACCTAGCTTTCATGTACTTTATACAACCCAGAGCATTTTGAAATTCGGTATTTCATACATACACCATTAAAAGATGACAACTCTTAAAAGTAGAAGAGGAAGGAATCACCTATCCTGCTTCATTTGAACGCTTATGATTCAAATCATACAAAGCTGTTATACAATATTTACGCACATACACTAATGTTCTAAAAGTATAGCAAACTTACAAGGCCAAAATATTTAGCACAAGTGTTTCTTGACCAAGCCTTCTATAAAGAATAGCCTGTCAAATACAAATGAGACAGATCAGCAAAAAATTGAGAGGACAATAAAGACTTAATATTAGCTTCAGTTATTTAACAGGGCCAAAAAAAACAATTCAGATGTTGTATCGAAGGGCAAAAACTAAATTAAAGAATTGCTGATTATTTGATAAGAATGCTAGTCAACCTTTTCTAGCCAAAGTTCAGATCCTTCAATCATATCGAGGACCTCTTCCACATCGTATAAGTCTGATGACTCCAAAAATATCTGGAGTCTTTCCCTAACAGGGCTTTCAAAAATCACGCCAGTTCCAACATTAGAAACTTTCATCTCGTTTTCAGGTGTATATTGAGTTGAAAGCTCGGCATCATAAGTTTCAAGTGCTGACTTAGCAAGCAAGAGCGCATATGTTGTATGGAACTGTGAATCATCAGAGTCTTGGTCTTCAATCAACCACTGGAGATATCTGTATTATGTTACAAATCACTGAATTATGATTAACTGCAGCTACAATAATGCTTGACATACAGACCCAATAACTAGGTTAGGCGCAAGTGTAAACTAACAATTGTGCACAAGGTGAGAGATGAGAATGCTAAGTACACAATAACAACCAATACAAATAAATTGCACTATTTAATGAACATCAAAACAAACTTCCCCTCCAAGCCTCTACTGATAGAACCATGAAAGAAATGTCAAAGTGCAGCACAGTCCATAATTAACAACGAGGTAAATTTTATCAGGCTATACCTTTGAAGAATCTCCACTTTTTTGGGATCAATTGCAGCAATAACTTTATCTGTCACAGAAAAACCTACATTAGGAAATTACCAAACCCAAGATAGACTAATCCATCAAAATGTGAACAGAAAAAAGTACAATAAATAAATAAATTTCATGCAAAGAAATGTTAGATATTATCATTCAACCTAGCATGATCATTAGAATTGCAACAACTGAAGGGGTCAGTTAGAATACAGATTTCACACCAATATCCATTTAACCCCTAATCAACAGAAGGGGCCAGTTAGAATGCATCAAAAGTCTACCAGAAACCACACCAATTCTTCATACAAACAAAGGAAACCAGCTAATATCTATCCTAGAAATATTGTGTAGAAATTTAGGCTTATGTAATTAATAAGTAACATTATGAATTGTGAAACATATGTTAAAGGGCATTGATTGTAGTTAACTCCAGCCACAATTAGGTTAAGGGTACTGGTGCCTTGGGTGGGAACTATTGTCCACACTAAAATTCTGATAAAAAAATCTCCTCTCAAATAATAATAAGCCTATTCAAAATAATATCCCACAAATCTAGTGCTCCTGGAAAAGTATTTTGAAATTTTTTAAATCTAAGTTTAAAATAAAAATTAAGAACATGCTAGAAATATAAGGATTCCGATTCATGCGTTTTCTGTTAGCCTTGCCTGGTGATAATAAATTGGTTCTTTTCTCTGATATCAGAATTTGAACTGCAAGCACCTGGTTGATATCTGCAATCTAAAAAATGGAAACAAAAAATCAGCAATCAGATATGTCACTCTGAAAGGATTAAACTCGCGGGGCCTAACCCAATTACATAAATATAATTACATGTTTGCCCTATAAATAAATTTAAAAAATTGTAAATTTAAAATGATCTAAGAGCCTTGGAAACGAACCCATTTGAGGTGTTGAAGTACCAAATCTTGGTCAGATGACTCCTCAAGAATCTTAGATGCCTCTGCTGCAGCAGTCTCTCTGTTGAAGGCAATATTTCTAGAAAGTTCTTGTAAACCACTTTGGTCAGATTGATCAATATGGTAGTTGACTGACAGATAGCTTCTTGCCAATATACGCCAAGTAGAAACAGCCTTAGCACTTATTCCTTTACCAGCATACAAGAAAGCAAGTGTGCGTAAATGTCCGGAGTCATTAAGAAGTGCTTCTAGCTCCTCCTGCACTGCCCATTGGATCCCCATGGTCATTATTTAAGTGGCTCGTTAATTTCACCAATGAATACTAGTACATAATTTAATAGGCACAAGAGGGGTCCTCCGTCCTAGCGCCCGTTGCGCCTCTTGTCCTTTTTCACTAAACTTTATTCGTATATTTATTTTACATAACATTTTTGACACATATTTTCCTACAGATTAAAGTTCAGTACCAAATAAAATAACATAATAAAATCCAAAAGCAACTAATGTAAACATAAAAAAACATCAAATGTAGCGAAGTCAACAATTAATCAATAGTCTAGTTCTCATTTTCATCATAAATAAAAATTGTACCAATAGAGATAAGATCCACAAATGAAGGGGGAGGGGGGGGGGGGGACCTAATGTATAGGGGCAACGGTGTTGTTTCTTTGTTTCTCCTTTCTTTACCAAAAATTTTCTTAAACCCTAGGCCTAATTTCAACATTGTTTTCTTGTTTATGATTTGCCTTTGTCTTTTGAGTTATTTTTTGGCAGAAATGGTTTTTATTTCAAAAAATTTACACAATCCACGTTTTGGGATGAAGAAAATCTGACTAAACACAAAAAAGTCACAGCCTATAGCCTCGAGCGCCTTTTAAAACTATGATTATATAAGTATCAACACTTGAAAAGAAATGTACTTGGATCTTTAAACATTTTGAGGCGTGCATTTTTTTTACTACTTTATCACTAGGGAGATCAAAGTTTCAATCCAGCAAGTCAATAGTTGAATTACAAAATTTGCAGTGACACAAATTTAAATTTAACGCAAGCAATCTAGATGCTTCATTCTCTAAATAGTAAAACCAAAATTATACTCCCTCCGTCCAAATGTCCAAACTTTGTATGTACGAATTCACTCTCACGGGTTTTAAGGAAAATTGATTGTTTATGTATAAAGTAGATGTGTTGGAGGGTATTATAGTGTATAAGTATTGCGGGTCCACTTATAAATAAAGTGATTGTGTATGAATAAAGTGAATGACAATTTGAGTATATAAGTGATAGTTTGGAGGGTGATGATAAAAATATTATTTCCATTTTGACACATACATATTAAGTTTGGACGAACCAAAAAGGAATACTTACATACAAAGTTTGGATGGAGGGAGTATATATTTCGCTCATTATAGAGCATATAACACATAAACAGACAAATGAATCAATAAAAGGAAAGGTAACCCATACCACTACACAGCTATTTTCTGAAGAGGCAAGTTTTTCCATATCTTCAACGCGATTTAGAGCTCTATATAGGTACATCAAAAGGGTGTCAACTCCCTCCCTCACTGAAACATCCAGATCTCTTTCACGACAAGCTTGCAAATATCTGTAGAAATTAGTGACAGTTGGACAAGGAAAATTAGTCAGAATTTTAGTAGAGAATGTAACACAGCCACTGAAGCAGACTGATGAAAACCACAACAAAATTTCCCTTTGGAAAAATTTTTAGGATAAATATCAAAATCAACCCATAGAAAATTGGAAGGACCTGATCATGTTTTCCACAGAAGCCTCTAATAGATCAGCTCTATTCGGTGGATTTAGAAGAAACTCGTCATCGACAGCAGACTCTACGCCTGCCTTCTTAAGAAAAACAGCTCTTTGAATAGCTGTCAATCCGTCATCTATTACATTTTCAAGAGACGTTGGAGGAGGATGCAAACCCCAATATCTGTTTCTCGGAACCTGGAAAGTCTCAAACAATTTATTACGCATTTGTAATCATTGTTTCAAGTAAAATAGGCCATGCACAATGAAAAACACATATTTATATACAACAAATATCATGTAAAATTCCACACTTACAAGCAGCTCTGATGAGCAAGCACACTATACCCTTACAAGGATCATGTAAAAAAACACATATTAAACTGTAGTAATTCCCATGCCTCATTAGTGTACATCCCATAGACATGATATATTGTGGAGTAATATTTACTAGGGTTGATATCATTTTATCACCTGTACTACACCCTTTTTATCAAACTGGTACCTATACATTTTCCTTTTTCCAATTATATCCTGTACTACTTGATATTGACCCGTCGCAACCTGTGCTTTGTTTTAGTGGTATTTTTTCTGGCAAAAAAAATGTACATGTACCAGTTTGATAAAAAGGGTATACTATAGCCGTATAGGTGACAAAAATGATACTAACCCTTAGACTAATTAACAAAGTATAGGCGTGCAATGTCACTTGGTCGGCTAATGTCTGGGAAAAAGAAGTTCAGGTTGCAACTGGACAATATCAGGTAGTACAGGATGCAATCGGAAAAGGAACATGTACAAATACCAGCATTATAAAAGAGGTATAGTACAGGTGGCAAAATGATATTAACCCTATATACTATTATCATAAGATCTACCCAAAAGTAGTTGTTTACAGGATAAAGGCCATTTCAATTAACTCGGACAAGCAATTACTTGAATGAAATAAATTTTGAAAACTACATGCAGCACCTAGGATTGAGGTTACCTGGAACACAACACAGAACCCTCAAGAAGGATTCTCAAATTTATCATTAAGAGATAAGGGGTTAAATCCTTCCAAGAAATATTTTTGTTTATCAGACTATGATGAATAAGGAAAAGCCGTGTAACTTTTTCTTATAAAGGGTTATAGAATGAATCACATGTTAATCATTAAACTATTACCCACTATAATATTAGTTAAACACGACCATATAACACAATGCTCTAGGTAAAAAAGGGGACGAAAGGGAATTTGCTATTCTACCTAATAAGCATAAATCACTAAAAAAAACATTAGCAAATACCAGAAGAGTCCAGCGATTTGGGTCCGGCATGATGAATGGAAAAACTTCGGAAGGCTGCATGTTTTCTGACCGCAAGAAGTGGTCTACTGCTTCCTTGAAATGCAAATCAAAGAGCAAGAGGAATCCCACCTGTGCATGGACAAACGAGAGTGTGTCCCTTGTCATTTCACCGTCATTCTCAAGCTCTTCAAGCAAGGAGATAGCTTCCTTGAAGCTCTTTTTCCTGAGCAGATCCTTAATTTGTTCTTCACCAGAAACTTTTCCATAGCAGATAAGCTTCAATTTGCAAATATTACAGACCTCATGAGCTAAACAAGCATCCAAAACTAAAATTTATTTCAGTATCATTTCTGAAGTCACGTTCTCAACTAAAACATGATAGGATTAAGTCTCCTACTCAAGTTTAAATAGGCAACATATATTGTTCACAGCATCAAATTAAGTCGAACTCAAGAAATATTTACAAGCTTAAGAATTACCTTTAGACTTGCAGCAATGGCGACAAGATTTCCATTCTCGTTCTCCTCATCCGCCAGCACGCATGGCCCTACACCTCCATCCCCAACCATAAATCTCTGAACACAGAATCCTGTTTTCTTGTGATAAACTTCCACCCCTAAATTCCTAACAGCAACCACATAATTTCCGATTTCCCTAAACGAGTTGGGAGCATCTTTGAACACCAAGCTGCCCCCCACTGGCTGCCCATCAACGTCAACGATAATACCTACATTATCCACCATTAACATCACCCTTGATTCCTTAACCAACAGCTTCAGCCGTGGCGCCCCAAAAGAATCCGGTAGTGAAAAGATCAGCCCGCATTGCCCATTAATGCAGCTATATAAATAATACCCAGTTTTGGTACCAACAAATATAGAATCATCGAGCCACAATACAGTCATAATAATTCCATCAACAACCCCTTGAATCTCCTTCAAGATTACCAAAGACCCACTCAAGATCAGCTCTGCTAATACCAGCTTTTTCCCAATCCCAATCGCAAACAAGCAGCTGGTATCAGCATTACTACCACCGTTACTATAAAGGGAGGAACCGTGTCTTTCACTTCGAAATTTACGAGAAAATGCAGTCACACCTTTAAAAAGACTAACTCTTTTAGCTGGTTCGAGTAACCCAGAATCAATCACATATAAGAACCCATCAACAAGGACGATAATTTTACCGATTTGGACAAGCGGATGGATCGATTTCACTGCGTAGCCACTGCCGCTGACGGGGAGAGATAAGCGTCTGGTGAAAGTGATTAGGGCGGGGTCAGTTTGAGGCGTTCGGAGGGAGTAGAGTAACACAACGCCTGAGAGAGTGCCGATGTAAATTAGGGATTCGTCGTCGGATAGTTTGGAGAGAGCGACACATTTGATCGGAGAGTTATTGGAATCGACGGCGAATTCGGCGAGAGGTTCGAGAATCGTACGAGGCTTGGGTTTTACAGCCATTGATGAATTAAGGGTTTAGTGAGTCAAAATTGATAGACTGAAAAGGAAAAGAGATTGTAGGTGGGAAGGAAATCGGTGTTCGTATGATGAAACGGCGCCGTCGCCGGTGAAGAATCGGCCATCAACCGATCGGCGGCAGTAGGACTACTGGACTTTGGACTAAACGATGTTTTGCTGTGGGTTACAAAGGAATCTGATTTCTCTTTCTTTCTTTTTTTTTTGTTTAATTTATATCATATGGAATAATACTCCAGTATTCATTTTTCTTTATACAATTTTTTCAAATCTTGATTTTATATCTTTAAATACATTTTGTTTAATTTTTTTTAGAAATCTATACCAATTTTTATTGAAACGAATTAGTATAAACTGTATAATTCAACAATATTAATTTATATAAATCGTTAATAAATAAATAAAATGTGACACTAATTTTTATTTTTTAAAAACGGAATGAATGAATGAATACCAATTTATTCTATTGGAAAACAACAACCCAAAAACAATTTTCATTTTCATTCTTCTCCCTTAAACTTTGATTATATACACCTAACTGACCTAAGTTCATGAATGCAGATGATTTCCAATTAAAATTTAATTTTCAATCAGAGTAGTAAGTTTATACTTCATCGTCCCCAGTCCGGCAGACCCCTTTAGACTATACATTTTGAGGATGATACGAATTTTAAGAAATATTATATTTTATGTAAAAATATTAGTAGAAAGAGTAAGAAAAATAAAAAAGGTGAAGAGAAAAAAAAATGTAAGTAACAATTTGTGTAAAATTAGAAATAGTTGTTAATAAAGGTAAGAGTCCAACTTGACATAAAACGATAGGTAAAATTTTAAGTATGACACTTAAAATGGCAAAATTTAAAGAGAAATGGGGGAATAATTTATTTTTTTTCGAGTTTGGATAATGTGTCTCTAAATTAAAATTATGTGTATGCTTGTGTACTAGTACTAGAGTTGTCCAAACGGTTCCGGACCGTCGGTTCACGGTTCGGAACCAGCCATTTGCACGAACCGAAACCGTGAATTTCACGGTCCGGTTTCGGTTCATCCTTCCCGAGTTTAAGGATCGTCGGTTATACGGTTCGAATCGACGGTTCAAGAAATTTTTTTTTTTTAATATACCCAACCAAGTTACCGAGCCCAATACCCAACCAAGTCTAATTATATCTTCAGGCCCATTTTTAAATAGTAAATCCTAAAAAATAATCTTACTTTTTTTCTAGTTTCTTCAATTTAGGCGTATCGACGTTCAAAACGATTACTCATCTTCTTCACACGCCTGCTAGTCTGCTTCTTTGCATGTCTTTCTAATTTATCATGGTTTCCGGCAGCGGTTGTGTGCACCCTGCGCCCTACGGCTAGAGGCGGTGATGCGGTGGTTTGTAGCGTGATGTACGAGCGTCGGAAATTAGACACGAAGGGGACAAACTGGGGGTTCGCCGTTCGTGACGCAACGGAGGTGCGATGCCGTCGGCGTTTTTAGGAAAGAGGAGTCGAGGAGGCGTCTCTTTTTTCAATTTTTTGTGAAGGCATTAGAGAGCATTAGTGCAGGTAAGGTTTTCTTTCTCTAGGTTTGAATTTGTTTTCATGGACCTTGGGTTAAATTTGGGCCTTAGATATTTTTTTTTTCAAATCTGGACCTTCAAACGCTTTTTTTTTTTCCTTTTTCTTTTTAAATCTGTAAGGGGGTGTTTGTTTTGGGACTCACCCGTCCGAACGTGGGACGTAACGTCCCACGTCCTGTTCTACTTCGGGATTTCACATCCGGATTTCCCCATCCAACTACATCCACCCCTAAAAATACCTATACATCCTACTATTACATCTCATCCAACTACGCTTACACAATATGATTTGACATAAAGTTACATCTCATTCTACTCAAAATCCCAAAATAAACACACACAATTACTATTTATCAGGATTTTCCCATCCGAATTTCTCCATCCAGGATTTCCCTCATCCTGCATAATCCCAAAACAAACATCCCCTAATTATTTTTTAAAAAAAAATTTTGGTCACAATTCCGCATCGGAATCGGCGGTTTTGGACCGGAACCGGTCTAACGGTTCCGAACCGGAACCGTCTGAAACTGAAACTGCCCCTCCTCTTTAGCGGTTCCGATTCCGGTTCATACCTTCCGAGACCGGCGAACCGGCGGTTCTTGAACCGTGGGCAACTTTAACTAGTACTACACCTTGAGTAAATAAAGGAAGGGGCTATCAAAATCCATATAGTGTTATTCTCACCCCAAAAAAATTTAGACAAAAATAGACTTAATTCAATTTACTAAAATGTTCTTTTAAATCTTTTAAAAAATGTTAAACACACCCCATGTTATACACACCACATTCTTAAATTTTATCCTCCATTTAACCCTCAATCATCTATTTTTACTTTTACATCAAAAATTCACTTTTCTTAAAACTCTTCTCCATGCATAAACCATATCACCATAAACCTTCATATGATCATATAATCACAAACATGGTTATGGAAGAAGAAAACGTGATGGAGGAAATTAATGTAAGTATATTTAATGTTTTTTACACTTTTGTCATACCTATTTTTACACTTTACACAATTTTTTAGTAGAAACAGTCGCGATGTGCACGGTCAGAATCGTGACCGAACACATCACTGTACGTACGGCCATATTGACCGCACAAATATGTGAGTGTACGGCCACAACCGACCGAACACCCCTGAATGTGAACATTGGTATCTGGCCGAACATATTCATCGTTGTACATTAGGTACTGGCCGAACGCTTCCATGTTTGTACATGAAGTTGTGGTTGTACAGTCTGTACAGTTGTGGCCGTACAATCTGCAATTCTTTTACTATGTTTTAATATTTTAATTTGTTGTTGGTACATGAACCAAACGAAAATGAAATGGTGACAGACTATGGGTATTTATTTACCACGATGGCTTTGTTTAACTCTAGGCAAGAGTTGATTAATTGGGTTCAAGAAACCGATTGGTTGAATGACATGGTCATTTTAATTAAAAGGTCTGACAATACCGAGAAAGGTAGGAGGCCTCGTGTGACGCTTGCTTGTGAAAGAAGTGGTACCTACCGTGATTCTAGAAAGAATGTAACGAGTGTTGATGAATCTAGTGTTGGCAAAGAAGGAGAGAAAGTTAAGATTTCAATTGGTAGAAGAAGCACTGGTACAAAAAAAATGTGGTTGTCAATTTACATTGCAAGGGAATCAAATTGGTTTAGAAGGTCAATGAGAGTTAAAGGTTGTACGAGGTACACACAACCATCCAATTGGACAATATTTGGAAGGTCGCACGTTTGCTGGACGCTTAACTCCTGCACAAGATTCATTTGTGTTAAATCTGTCACTGGTCAATAGTCAACCAATACACATTTTGGATGCTTTAAAAAGAGAATGGCTAGATACAAAGGCTACACTTAGAAATTTTTACAATTCCCGGATAAAACATAGAGTGGTGGAGCGTAAGGGCCAATCACAAATGCAGTACCTTATAGGAAAATTGGAAGTTGAAAGGTATTCATTTCATCATAGGCGATGCGAGAAGACCAAATGGTAAAATATATTTTTTTGCTCATTCTATAAGTGTTGAGTTGCTTCATGCCTTTCCATTTGTGTTGTTTATGAATTGTACTTATAAGACCAACGTATATAGACTGCCTCTTTTGGAGATAGTTGGAATTACGTCAACATGCATGACTTTTTCTGTTGCATTTACCTACATGGAGTCTGAGCGGGAGGATAATTACATGTGGGCTTGCGATATTCTAAAGGACTTGATGCACATATATTGTTTGCCCAAAATTATTCTCACCGATAGAGAGTTGGCCTTAATTAATGCAGCAGAGTCCACGTTTCCATCCACCACACATTTGCTATGTAAATGGCACATTCGAAAAAATGTGTTGGCTAAGTGCAAGAAAAGGTTTTCCACCAAGGATGAGTGGAAGTCGTTTAGCCTTTCATTTGACATCGTCATTGATACTGAAAATGAAGGAGAATTTATTGATTGTCTACGACGGTTTCAAGATGATTACATGAACGACCCGAAAGTCCAAAAAAGTTGTTGAATATTGTATGAAACAATGGATTACACCTTACAAACATAAATTTGTAGCAGCTTATACAAATAAGTCCATGCACTATGACAATGTTACGACGAATAGGTAAACACTTGTAAATATTCTGTATTTTAAAATCTTAAAAAATTTATTTGGTTATACCTATAATGTCTAATTTTATTGTTGTAGGGTGGAAAGTAATCACGCGAAGTTGAAAAGGTGTCTACAAACGAGCCAAGGAAACTTTGAGACATGTTAGGTCAAAATTCATTCTCTTATTGAGACCTCACACATTGCGGTTAATGCTTCGTTTGAGAAGAGCATTAATGTGGTGAAACATAAATTTAAACCATCTTTATTCAAGGTCTTAAGAGGAGAGATGTCAATCAAGGCATTGGGGATGATACTCAAAGAGATGGAAACCCGTTCATGTGACGATCCTTTGCTATGTGGATATGTTCTAAGAAAGATTTGTGGGTTGCCTTGCTCACATGAGATCTCAAAATTCAAAGGCAAAGACATTCTCATCCCACTTGACATAATTGACGGATTTTGGACGAAGTTGGATATGAGGGCCATAGAGCCGAGCGAAGGGTTCAGTCAAGGATCGAGTGAGGGGCAGCAACAGGGGCCGAGTCAGGGGCAACATCAGGGGCCGAGTCAATGTAGGGATCATGGGCTGAGTCAGGAACAAAGTTAGGGGGTTGCACATGATATTAGTTGTCAAAAAAATTGACAACAAGAATGATTCTGAACAATTATTGATGTTGAAGAGGTTGAGGGAAATTGTAAATCATACAACTACATCATTGTTTGAGCCGCATCCTCTAAAGAAGACTCGTGGTAGGCCGAAAGAAAAACGTAAAAAGAAGAAAGACACATCCACCATGTGTGAGAAGAGTGCATTTGAGTATGTTGAATCAATGGTAGATAGTTGTTCTCAACCTACAATTGAGTTTGGTGGAACAGTGTCTATAACACCGATGTTCAGTAATGCGAAAGGAAAAAAAACAACATGTATTTAATATTCACGTTTACTTTTCAATGTATTCAATTTATTGTGTGTGTAATTGTCAAATGTTTTTTTTGAACAAATTCGTCGAAAATTTGTACCCCCACGTAGTATGATTGAGTTTGTTGAACTTCTACCAACATGGATCCGTGGGTATGTTGTGAGTACTCGAAATGTTGTTGACGATGGTTATTGTGGGTTCCATGTAGTTGCTGAACAAATGGGCTTTGGAGAGAAGGAATGGCCTAAGGTTCGGCGTGATCTCATGGAGGAGTTAACACTACACAGAGAATCGTATTCGAATGTATTTTACAATATGAAGGTGGTCGATGAAGTAATGCAGAGGTTGAATAATTTTGATCACTTTGCTCCTATGTTTCATTGGTTTACGATGCCGGAGATGGGATACCTTGTTGCATCGACATACAATGTGATACTTGTCACATTGTTTGACAAAATCTACAACACATATTTGCCTTTCAAAACGATTGCACCGATGGGATATCCAAGATGCATTTGCATTGCACTACTCGAAGAGAGACGACATTTCATTGTTGTACATATAACTTTGACATCGTTAAATATGTAGTGGTAGTTGTTATCTATACTGATTCATTCATTTATGCAAGTTAACTTGAAGATATACCACACATAACACATAACCTTGGGAAGAGTGTCGTGATCCCTGCCCTCAGGGGTGGAAATAAATTTGCAAGAAATAAATATTATTGTGTTACAAACTTATAGAATTTAAACCAGACGATGATGCATTTCTGACAGTCATTAATCTTTGTTGATAGAGTACTTGGAATGTATGAATTATTTTTGAATTGATGCATATTGTTGTACACTCATTAATGTAGGAATTATTTTTGAATTGGTGAATATTGTTGAACACTTTTTAATGTAGGAATTATTTTTGAATTGGTGCATATTGTTGAACACTCATTACTGTAGGAATTGTTTTTGAGTTTGTGCAGATTTTTGTACAGGTTAGCCTTTGTTCTGTTCTTGACTGCACGATGTTCGACCATACTGGTCGTGCATATCACAAATTGTTTGGCCATACTGGCCGTGCATATCACAATCTGTTCGGCTAATATGGCCGTACACATGCGAACGTGTCCGGCAGATCCGACCGTGCACATGATAAACTGTCCAGCCAATCTGGTCGTGCAGTCCGACAATCTGTTATGCAGACTTTATTTAGTAATTTAATAAGTGGAACCTAATAATTAAAATAACATCACCAATATTCAAGTTTATGTAACATCCCCGATAAATTAAAATAACATCCCCGGTAAATTAAAATTACATCATCCATAAATAACATCATCATCAATAAATTAAAATAACATCATCCATATTCAAGTCTAAATAACATCATACATATTAAAATCAAAATTATGTCACCATCCATATTCAAGTCTAAAATAACAACATGATCCATAAATCATCTACGTGGTCTTCAACGTGTAGATGGCTCAGGTCTATCATCATCAACATCTGGATTGAGCGCATCAGGCCAGCCCATACCTCCTAAAGTAATCTACGCCTGATCCATATGTGACATGACATACATGAGGGTTAGATCATCAAGTTGTAATCTCCACATGCGTACCGACATCTCCAACAAAGCAAGGGCAGCTTGTTGTTGAGTCAACGACGATGATGCTCCCCCAACAGTGTTTGGCGTAGCATTCCAAGTGGCACGGTCAGGACACTGCACGATTGGATGAGAATGTCTCCTAAACCGGTTAAGATAGTCGCTCGTGCAATCCCACGGGACAGAACGTGACTGTCTCACGTTCTATAGTAGCCTTCAAGTCCTTCAGCCCAAATAAGTTTGTACTTAAGACCTTTACCAAATCTAGATGCAAACGTGGGACCAAGAGGAGCAGGATGAATGGTCTGAATGTAGCCGAACTGTCTAAGAACACGGTCCGGGTGATAGGGCTCAACAATATCGAATGACCTAATGCGTCAATAAAAGAAAGCAATTTCTTCCAATGGATGCTACTGACGAACATTTGTGTAAGGGTTCCGTTCGACCTACAAGTAGTAATCACGTTTGTTATTAAAATGAACATGATAAATTAATAGGTTGAAATCATTAAACTAACATAAATACTTACTTCAGATACTGTCAGTGCATCCAATTTCTCTCGATAACTGACTAGATCTTGAAACTGTCTTCTAGCTCGTGTTGAGGGCGACAACTTCCTAGCCAACGTAAATTGACGATTGAACCCTCTATTGAGGGCAGGTCGAGTAAATGGAAAGTGCTCTTAAATCCATGCCTACACATTTAATTTAAAATTTCAATCACAAAACATGAACAATTATATATAAATACGTTTGATTTTTTTTTTTTTTTACCTTCAATAGGGGAATGAATTCGCAAATATGTTTAACACCATGTCTAGATTGATATCCCCAGTTGCCTATATAAGTAGGCTAGAGTCGCGGTCCCCCATGCATAGTCACCCACTTCCTCGACTTCATCCAAGATCCGAAGAAAATGAGTCACAACCTGTGATCCAATTTTGTCACAAAATAAAACACATCCAATTCAGTGACGGAGCCAGGATTTTTGTGTTGGGGGGCCCAATTAACATTACTATAAAAACGTAGACAGAAGTTTCAGGTTCGCATAAGTGTTGCTCAGCGTTGTAGTATTATATTTATCAAATAATTTCAATATAAAATTGTCAATAATTTCATTCTATTAATTTAAACAAATTGACTTTCATTTGGTTTCAAATGAACATTTGATTGTTTCGTTTCAGAAGAGACGAAACCGTGCCAAAATTGCTAAAATATTACTATCATCAAAAATAAAAATAAATAAATAAATTAATAATCATTTTTTTCTTTGCAAGAATAACATTAAAGTTTTGATTAAGAATGGTGTTTCCAATCATCACTAATCATGGACTTCTAATATATATCTATGAAATAAAAATATGTATAGAAAATTGGATACAAATTCGTCTAAAATTAAAAAAATTGTTGAACAATATTTGCCTATAATATTTAACAATTTGCAGGTCTTACAATTCTTGTGATTAATCTATGTAAATACTAAAAACAATTTAAAATGAAAAAAGAAAAACAATTCTTGGAATTAATATATGTAAAATAGTAAAAACAATTTAAAATGAAAAAAGAGACATGCAATTAAAGGGAATTGAATCCTGAGTTTGGCAAAACAGAGTCTTATTTAATAGCAAACATATCACAGTATATATAGTGCTTAATTGAAAATTTTCGTGGGGGGCCACAACGTGCCTCCGTCACTACATCCAATAGTGTAAAGCATGTAAGCACGGGCTGCACAATCTAATGTGTGGGGATCATCAGATGTTGTGCACCTTTCCAATTCTCGGCCAACCAACTCAACTTTATCGAACTACCTTGTACTTGATTTAACTCATTAGTCGTGATTTGCACGCTAACTCCAAACAATCTAGACATACATGTTGCATCATATTCCATGTGTTCATGAACTTCAAACTTCACAAGCGAACCATCAACTTTCAATCCGGTTAGACAACGCACGTCGTCTAACGTGATTGTCATCTCCCCAAAAGGCATATGAAATGCATTTGTTTCAGGATGCCATCGCTCGACAAAAGCACAAATGAGAGCTTTGTTAAGACTAGGGTATGCAAAGTCTCGTAGACCTAGCATTCCACTATCACTAACCAAGCCCCTCCAAATATGAGTGGTTTGGTCGTTTGCAAAATTACACTCTAAAAACTTGGTTTTGTGGCAATGTACCTTTAGCAACTCACGTTTTTGCCCTTTCCAAATCTTTGCAGCTATATGAGACTTGAAGCTTTTTAGCAAAGATGGATCCTCCGGACCACCGGGATAAAATCCCCTAAGCACGCCATCCGACTATTCATCCTCTTATTGAGTCGGAAGTGTCTCATCATCTTCTTGTTGAACCTGAGGTGCAACTTCAACCTCTTGCTCAATTGGAGGTTGATGGGTCCCGTTCTATATTAAACGAGTTTCTTGAAGGATTAGCTGACTTGGTATCAGCTGATAGAGTTAAGTGTAGAAAACAAAAATTAACTCTTCTAACAAATGACTTTGTCAGCTGATTTGTTAGGAGTCTAGAACTAACCAGTCTGCTAATTGTATCAGCTGATAGAGAAGCGTGTAGAATTGTAGTGTGGTCCATTTAAATGTTTATACTCATCTACTGCTTATGGAAAACCTTTATAAAGAATTTTATGCATGATCAACTGACTTGATGTCAACTGATACATATGACTTTCTTAAAACGGACCGAACTCTTGACTCCGACCTCAGATTTTTCTCCATAATACCTTTCTGAACTCAGAACGATGAGGCGATCAAGAGCATATCAGCTGATACAAAAACCTTCTTTAAAATTATGTTATACAATATGAAATCATGCAAGCTAAAGCAGTAAATAACACAGTCATTTATAGTGGTTCGGACCTCAATGTCCTACATCCACTTTCACTAATCAGATAGTGATATTATATTCATTGCTAACTTTAACGTTCCAAGAGAAGACGTCTTACTACTTTATAATCCCAAGAGAACACTTTTGATCAAGATACACTCGCATTGGTGTATACATTTATACCCAATGCATTTGATGTACCTAGTTTGAGAAACTCGACCTATCTTCTAAAGGGATGAATAGAAGGAGGATTCGAGAAAGACTAAGTATGAGAATTTCACTTACAATCTGATTTAGCCTTAAGCTAGGATTGGAAAATTCTCTCTAAGCTTCGGATATATATATATGAGGTTATGTTGGCTTTGATATCATGAGTTCACTCACTTGGGGTAAGGGTATGGATGCTTGTTGGATTCTTCTATGGAGGTATTCTCGAGCTCTTTTGTTTTGATGAACACTTAAGCTCTTTCTGCTCGGCCTTTTGCATCACCCTCACTCGTGTATGAGGTATGAATTGAACTCATATTTATAGATGGGATTATGAATGTTACCGTTGGAGGATAACATTCAAATCCCACTATTTCGGGAATCACAATCTTCTAGATAGATGCTATTTATTATTACCGTTGCCTAGTAATAATCAATGCATCATTGACTTCCTTGAGCTTTGTGCCTTGTCAGAATCTTGATGTCCGATGTCGTCTTCCCACATGTCTACGTCAGCTCTGATTTGACTATACAATGCTTGATTCAAATGACCTTCGACTCTGCTGTTTTACTCAGCTGTTCTTAGGATCATCTCTTCTGATCTTGATAATTGGCATCTTGATTGTTTCCCCAGTTGTGTAGACTTCGTCTGGTTAGTCAGGCCGACTTAGTCTCAGCTGATAAGACCTCAGCTGATCACCTCTTCTGGTTTTGGTGTTCTTCTCTTCTCTTCTTGAGCATTGACGTGTCTCTCCACTACATCAGCTTTGTTCCATTTCAGCTGATGCTAACCAAAACCTATCTATTACAAGATGAATATTGAAGTTGTCTATACAACGTAACTTATCCTATTATAAGCAGATTTGGTTTATTAAAATAAAACATAAGGGATACCGATATCCCAACAGAGGTACGTCTTCGATCATTTGATATGTTTGGATTCGACGTCTTCGTTCGGACCCCGTTGGTCTAACTCTCTCTGTGTCCGTGTGTTTTAACCCTAAAAAAAATAAACTTAATTAGATAAAATTTAAAAGTTTTATCATTAAAAAAAAAAATGCAACAACCTGGTGGTGTTCGGCCATTACAGTCGTGCACCCCACTATGCGTGCGACCATTACAGCCGTGCTCTATCTACTGCGTGCGACCGAGCTAGCCGTTCAGCTCTGTGTGCGTGCGGTCGAGATAGTCGTGCGCAGTGCAAGTCGCGCGACCGTGATACTGGTCGTACGCGAGCGCGGCAGCCCCAAATCAGAAGAACAACAGCAGAAAAACACCACACAAACCCAAAATCAAACTCAATGTTTGTTATACATTCATACCCAATGCATTTTATTAGGGTTTTTGTACAATAAATCACTAAACTCATTCAACAATTTAAAAAATCACTACAAAATATATAAACCCTAGAAATTTAGGAAGTAAAAACATTTAAAATGAAAGAAAGTTCTTACTATATCGATCTTCCATTTCGTTTATTGTTCGGTAGGAATCGAGAGAGATTGTTCGCCCAAGACGGGTTGAACACTTGCACCTTTTCTTCATTCTCCTTGAAATGCACAACTCGTTTGGGGGTGAGGGAGAAGAGAGGCACGGTTCTTTTGTGTTTTTAGTGGGAGAGATAGGTTAAAATGGATGGGGTGTGTACAGTATTATGTAAGAAGACAAATTATTTTAACTTTTAAGTAAAAAAAATGGTAGGAAGGGAATAAATTGGGGTATGTGTTGGGAAATAAAATGATTTTGATTAAAGATTTCAAAACCCCTGAATGATGATGATCAGATTAGTTGAGATACACTCAAGTCTATATCAGTCTAGATGTCTCAGGGTAGTTGAGACAGTAAGAATGCTTAAGTCTAAATCTCAGATATGTTGTGAGATTTATAATTCAGGTTAGTTGTCCAAAGCTGAAATGTTAGGCAGCTTGATAAGTATTAGTGCTTTAAGGACAAGTTTGCTGACTATTCAAGTCAAGCTTGTTGAAAGAGGACAATATGGCTGAATGATCAAGTATGATAAGGCAAAGCTGCATGCATTGATAAGAGCTGTATCAGATCAGTTGAAGCCTTAATGATCAAGAGCATTGAATGCTATACTCACAGAAGACAAATTTATTGAAGCATTTATTGCCATCAAGCCTGAACAAGCATTGAAGACTTAGAAGCATTAAACACTGAGGAATTGAATGAATGCAGGAATGTTCAGGACAGTTGTCCTATCTGACCGTTGGTTGAGTGTAAAGTCTGCCACCATCAACCTTGGGAAATGTGCAAATTTGGAAGTTGACACAAGTCTTTTCAGCCGCATTTTTCAGAAGTCAACACATTCATTCAAGCAACCATTGAAGAGCCTTTTACACAGTGGATAATTGATACACGTGATATGCAACACTAAATAAACAACCGCAAGTATACGGCGTCTATTGTAGCGTGATAAGCACGAGGTCGATCCCACGAGAAGGTTAAAGCGTAAAAGGGTAGTTTGCTAGTCGAATTCTAAATAGACTTGATCGATAGTTTGAATATGATGATTTACTCTAAAATTACCTACTAAGTGTCACAAATAAGTAATAAAGAGCAAAGACGAAATCGATCAAATACCAAGCAAATAAGTAAAACGAAAGTGAAACGGATGTAACTCAAAGAAAAAAGGTGGGTTCCAAGGCAATTGTAGTACTTAGATGTCCGTTTATGAATGTTATCTCGTTTAAAGGGCCATTAAGGTTATCTCATATAAGGTGGTCGCGAAAGAAGAACTAATCGATCTCTCGATACAAATTAATCCAAAGACGCAATGTAATATAAGCTTGTATGTCTACATCACAAACATAACACCATCTAAAATAGCTCCTAAGACCATTCAATTCCCTCTCCGATAATTAATCCTCTCTCGAGATCATAATAATACCGGGTTGCACATTCGCATACGATTAAATGGAATAAATCTCTCGATATTACCTCAATTAACAATAGATCAAGCAAATCATTATGGCCACTAACAACATGCTTTGCAATGGATAATTGAATATGCAAATAAGAAATAAACACCAATTAAAGCAAGAAATTACTCATAAACATCAATCCAAATCTCTACAATGCCTTAGAACCACAAATGTGTTTAGCTACTAACTAACATAATGAATTTACAAAATCCAAATGAAATAACTAAATAAAAAGGAAAAGAAAGAGAAAGCTTAGTCTAGAATGTGGTAGGGAATGGAATTTGGGAGCTATTGCATCATTTCTTCCTTGATTTGATGAAGAATTGAGAGAGAAATGGCCAAAACACCTCCAAGTATGTGTAACTATGTGTGGATTTGGGGGAGGATGTCTTGGGTTTCAAGAATGAGGCCTTATATAGTGTTGGGGAAGGGTTTGGATGCCAAAATTGCAAGTTGGTCCCTCAAAAATGGAGAAAATGGCAAAAAACCCCCGAAAATGTTGTCACCCGGTCGGGTGGGTTCCACCCGGGCACCCCACCCGGCCAAATTACTAATGTCTTGGAAAATTGGCCTTGCCCGGGTCGAAACCACCCGGCCGGGTGGGTTTCACCCGGACCAAATTCGAACATCTCTCAAATCTGCCCTTGCCCGGGTGGTTTTGACCCGCCCGGGTCGATTCTACCCGGGCATGCTTTTTCGTCCCTTCGTATCTCGAGCTTATGACCTCCGATTGACTCGATTCGTTTTTTCATTCCACTCCGTTTTTCGAGACGAATCCAACGGTGCACTCCTCTTTCCGGCCCGATTATTTGTGGTATGTGTTTTGCTCCAAATTCCATCGTTTTACCTATAAAATCGACAAAACAATACCTTTCTCTCATTTTGGCTAAAACAATCATATTCCATGCATAATTCAATGAAATCCACATCAAAATATACTTCACATGTGCATCTAAAACGCGTAAATTCCACCCGAATCAATAATAGAAGGTCAAGCTTCATAGCCGTTTCAATGGAGCTGCAAATAGACAAGTTTGAATTGCTATCTCTCCAACGGATAGTTGATCAAATTGGTCTATAAATTCAGAAGTGATCAAAGGATTTAAGCATCCAACTACTTGCTATCAAACTATCATCAAGCAATCAAAGAAAACCAAAGCTGTTCTTAAGAATCCCAAGTTTCCTGATCACTTCAAATAGCTAAGCCATTTCTAGTAATATCCCAAGCTTAGCATTGAGATATCCTAAGCCTTTACACTGTTCTTATTGTAAAGGATATCTCTATTAGTTGGAACCAAACCTCAAACCCTTACCTCATTGAGTGAAGTAGTGTTTGTTGTAGAAGTGAGGAGTTAAGGACTGTTATTGAGAAACACAGTCTTAACTCAGAGAGATTGAGCACTAGGACTCAGATTATCCTAGGGATCAAAGCACTAAGAGAGTGTTGTTGATCAGTGCACCTTGGCACTATAAAACAAGTTAATTCCATTGTTAAGGAATTATCCTGTTCAATCAGGGAAAGTGGATGTAGGAGCTTGAGACTTTGAACCACTATAAATTGTTGTGTCATTTACTTACTGCACTCATTTCATTATTACATTACTTGCAATCAATCATTTCTAAAGAGTTTATTTCAGTAAGTGAAGAAAAATTGTTTTTGGACAAAGTCCCTGATCAACTGTGTTTTCAGAAATTAACTTGGAGTATTCTTTCAAGAAAAAGGCCAACCACATTCCGCACTTAGCAACTCATTTAAATATATATCCAACTGATCACTTAATAGTTTTCAGTAGGACAAGTATCTATTGAAGTTCACACTCAGGCTAGTTGTGAGACAACTTCCCTGATAAGATCAAACTGTTTGAAAAAGAAAAGAATTTGCATACACAAGTGCATTCCCCCCCCCCCCATACACTTGTGTCATACTTAGAGATGTTTATCGGGTTGGCCCTAGCCCTATAGGGCCAGCCCTACAGGGCTACGGGCTAAACGGGTTAGGGCCTTAACCGGTTCACATTTAACGGGCCTACAATTGTTGGGACCTAACCCTAACCCTAGCGGGCCACGGGCTAAACGGGCCACTAACGGGCAACAATAATTTTTTTACTTTTAAAATTAAAGGTCTCAATTGGCACGTCCAACAAGCAAATAAAATAGAAAAATACATAATTAGTTAATGATCAGTAAATGAGAAAATAAAAGTATAATTTAAACACAATTCTAGAATTCATTGATACCTAAACAAATATCATAATCTAATAAAAAATAGTAATAATGACTAATGGATGGTAATGGGCTTCGTAATGCTTATAGTTATGATTATTGGTCAAATGACCCAAAATTTATTTTAGGTTATTTATTTAAAAAAAAAAAAAAAAATAAGGTAACAACTCGGGCTAGGGGGTTGGCCCTGTAGCCCTGCGGGCTGGCCCGGTTTAGCCCACGGGCTATCCGGTCCGGGTCAAAAAAGCCCGGTTTTAAACGGGCCTATAATTCATGAACCCTAACCCTGTATTTTTCAGGGTTAAACGGGGCAGCCCGGTTAGCTCGGCCCGGATAAACATCTCTAGTCATACTCCACCAAGGACCAACAGTATGTTTAGTAAAAAAAAATAGAATTTTAAATTTTGTTGGGGCGTGTTTAACATTTGGGGTGTTGATAGCCCCTCCCGTAAATAAAATGTTTGGTGTACTAATTAAAAATGATGTGTCACTTTATAATATTTAGAGTAAAATTAAAAAAAAAAAAAAAGATTAAAAATCAAATTTGTATATTACTCCTTATTTTAAAGTATATCTATATATATATAAAAAAACAGGCAAAAACTTGTGTGAGACCGTCTCACGGATCTTTTTCTGTGAGACAGATCCTTTTAATCCATATTTCAAAATTTTGGGTAGGATAACCCATATTTTTTTCCCAATTTTAGTTGGTAAAAAAAGTGATAATGTTTAAGTAAAAAGTGATTATCACTTTTTACTTAAACACTATCACTTTTTTGCTCAAACATTATCACTTTTTATATATGAAGGCCGTCTCACGGATCACATTCTGTGAGACGGTCTCACCCAAGACTAGCCCATAAAAACAACCAAGTCTGACTGTGGTCAATTCCCACCCAATTTCTGTGGGCCCAACTTTTCCTTTTTTTTAGGCAAACTGTTTTAGTTTTTGAATTATATGAGTCATTGAGTCTTTTTTTTATTCTATTCGCAGTCGAATTACAAATTAATTATTAAAAAACATTTGTAAATAAATATACCCCTATAAATTTTAATTATTAAAAAGTATTTGTAATTAATTTGTGTATATTTGTACATATACTTTTGTTTCTCAAGATTATATATAGATTTTAATAATAAATTAAAATTTGTATGAGATAGTTTCATGAATCTATTTCGTAAAATTGAATTTTAATTAATTACTTTATTTCGTTATAAGTTTCCACATTTTCATTTAGATGTCTCACAAAAAAATTCTCATTTTATTTGTGTATACATTGTGACTCCACCTCTTTTACTCTTAAATTATTCTACACTCCATTTTATTCTCTCTCTTCAATTATATCAATTTTACTACACCTCATTTTATATTAATGCTTTTCAAATTTTGTGATAATTAGACGGATGGAGTAATATTTCATCAATAATTATAAGTGAAAATAGATTTTAAAAAATGTAATTGAAGCTTCATTCACAAGATGAAATCAATGATACGGTTTCACATAATATTATTGTTCTTCAAATTCTGTAAAATTCAACCATTGAAAATTTTAAATCGTACGAATGTATTCTATAAATAATGAATTAAAATTTATTAATTATCAATCCGTCGTGCAACGCACGGGAGAATTACTAGTCTAAAACTAAAAGTCTTTTGCTTATTAAAATTCAAATGATGCTCTTTTTTTTTAATGTGTGAATATGTATTTAAAAATAAGTAATTGATAAAATGAATTGGTAGAAAGATAGAAGGAGAAAAAGGAAAAAAAATGGAGAAATAAAAAATATATATATGTACTTATTTCTTATAAAATAACATAAGATAAGTAAAAGAAATTTAGAGCAAGTAGAGAAGGATTTAAATTAGATGTAAGAAAGATACTAATATATAGGGGTGAAAACGGATCGGATACGGACGGATAATGCTTATACCGTATCCTAAATCATATTTTTTTATCGAATTCAGAGTCGGATACGGAAAAGCCGAATTCAGATACGAATTCGGAATATTCGGTATACGGATACGGAACGGATATCGGACGAATCCGGGCCGGATTCGAATAACTATAATCGGATAATATATTTCAAATGGAAATCATCAAAATGTGATTGAAACACATAAAAAATCAACAAACATGAAATCATCAAAATATATCATTCGTAAACATCACCACTCCAGCACAACATAACGCCTAAGAAGACATATATAATATTATACCCAAGCATGAATAAAGCAATCAACAACCTACTCCTAAGCCAAAGAATTACAGTTCAAAGTAATTATCAATGTTTTTCAAAATCTGAAGAAAAGAACAACACAAAATCGCACCACCTCCTCGGCCATTGTTGCTACAAAAAATGGGAAGAGAGCCGCATCTGTTTCTGTGGGTCGCCTCCATGGATTGTCGAAAGAGAGAGAGATAAAAGGGGGTTCTGAGATAGTCGATTGAAAGAACAATTGAAACAAAATGTGAAACTATCAAAAGTGGAATAATTGATTTCAATCCATTTTTATGTTCTACAATTGGTTTTTGGTAAGGAAATGTATACACTCTAATTCTTCTCGTAGATTACAAATTGATATGTCCCAGTCCATGAATATTTAATTTTTCTAATTTATTGTATGGTGCAAACTTAGATGAACCATTTTGATTTTATCCATATAAAAAAATGGAATGATAATTGAATAATTGACTATGTGTGGACATAAGTTATATTAGTAAATTATGGTTTGTTAAATTTACATCTAGGTTTTTGTGGTGTAGTGGTTATCACGTCAGCTTTACACGGTCCCCGGTTCGATCCCGGGCAGGAACATTGCTTTTATTAGACTTTTTAATTTTTAATAAGGCCCAATAATGTTATAAGTTATAATAGAGCTTAAAAAAATTAATATAAAATAAAATATATTAAAAAATCCGGGTATCCGGATTTATTATCCGGATAATATCCGATAAAATATGGGAAAACTCGAATACGGTCGGATATTATGTATTCCGAATCCGAATTCGAATCCGAAGTCAACTATCCGTATCCGAATTCGTATCCGCCCGGATACTAAATTTGTATACCGAATTCGTATCCGACCGGATACGGTTTCGGATCGGTCGGAAAATATCCGATCCGTTTTCACCCCTACTAATATATATGAATAATAAATTAGTATGTTTGAAAAAAAAATGACATAAATCATAAATTTATATTTTAAAATTTGATACGGACATATATAGTTATATACAATGTATGATATTGTAAAATTAATTTTGAAATGTCACTTAATTTTTTCTAAAAAAATCTTTCCCGATGTATTTCATTTGTTTGTTTTGGGATTTTGAGAATTTTCTAAAAAAATCTTTCCCTGATCTATTAAATTATTAACATGTACATCACTTCTTCTTCTTTTTTCAATTTGAACCAATTTTACTGTCCCTCTTAGAGAGAGAAATTTTACTGTCCCTCTTAGCTTAGGGTTCTTGTCTCTCCGTTGGTGAGAGTTTGGTCGCCGCTAGTGCTGGCTCTGGTACCTCTTCTGCTGTAACAATGGATGGAATGGACAAATCATCCCCCTCATAAAATAGCCTGTTCAAAAATCAGCTTTAACCTCTATATCCCCAAATCTCTCTTCTTAAAAATCCTCCCCGTGACCTGCTCCTATTGCCAAGATCTTTTGACCACCAAACACTCTTTCTGTCCCACTCACCCCAGCCCCTGACCCATCTCCCTCATAACCACTTTCCGCCGTCGGCCCCACCGGGGGTAGGGCTTGGTGCACACGCGTCAAACGCTCCCTCCGACCCACGTTTCCTTGTGTTTTGGCTTTGTTCACTTTTCTTTGTTCTGTTTCTCTGTTTTTTGTGCCTTGTCTTTCAGGTTCTCAGCTCGAAGCTTTGTGCATATTACTCAATGTCGACAGATAGGGAGATGTCTGGGGTAGATCTGGGAGAATCGGAGGAGGTGGTACGTTTCGAAGCGGATAAGGAAGAATGTAAGGAGGAATCCACTCTTTGCCTCTTGGGTAAAGTTCTCACTAACAAGCAGTTCAACTCTTTTGGTCTTTTGGAAACAATGAAAAAGGCAATGAATCCCTCTATGGGTTTCACTGCAAAAGAAATAGGACAAAACCTCTTCTCTTTTCAATTCAGATCTGCAGAGGATATGGAAGTTGTGCTAGAAAGAGAACCATGGTTATTCGAAAACAACATCCTTGCCCTAAAGGAGCTGGGCAGAGGGGAACAACCATCGACAGTTTCTTTCACCAGAGTCCCTATGTGGATTCGACTGTATGACCTCCCTATGGCAGCCCGCTCGCCCGAAAGAGTAAACTTGCTAGCCCAGAAATGTGGGGACGTCATCGAAATAGACCAGACATCCATGGAAGGCCTATCTAGAAGCGTTAGAGTTAAGGTCAGCCTCGACCCACAGAAGCCACTCCAAAAAGGAACAAAAATCGATATGGACAGGTCAATCCCAGCTTGGGTGGAGTTCAAATACGAGAGACCCCCGTCATTCTGCTATTTTTGTGGAATGATCGGACATATGAGAAAAGAGTGTGACCTTGTGAATGGGCTGGAAAGCATGAAAGCACTGCCAGACGCTAAACTTCCGTATGGAGTATGGATGAAGGCATCACCAATGAAGAAAGTAACAGTCACCACAGTTGAACACCAGAGAAAAAACGCAAACCTAAATCTCCGACGGAAACTGTTCGAAAACTTCAAGAAGAGCCTTTTTTAGGAAACGACCCAAGACGGAGATGAAGATAGACCTGGTGATAAAAAAGGAACAATTAGTCCACAAGCTGTGGAGTGTATGGTGGAATCCCTTGAAAGAGTTGTAGCAATAAAGACCTCCAAGGGGGAGGATGAAAATGATCAACACATGGAGGAAACTGACCAAAAGCAACACATTCTTACCGCAAACAATCCCACCAAAATACCCATACCACACAGCTCTCTTATACCAGCAGCACACCCACCAACTACCCACATTAAACATACCTTTACTAACACCTCTCACCTACCACAAAAACCTCCAATCAATGCCCCCCCAAGCCCCAACCCCCATCCTCTGAAAACACACCAAACAAACATAATTCACTACCCCACCATCAACATAAGGACCCCACCAACAGTCACCCCGAAGATCCACCTGCAATCATCAGCACACAACCAAAAGCCACTCCCCCTCCCCCACCAGTCCACACAAAACACTCATAAAAGTAGACTCCCAATAAAATGTGAAACCATGTATCATCTCACTCCCACCTCTGATCTCCTTGAACTCTGCTCAAACCCAAACAATGGCCAACCAAACCACCCAAAAAACAGAAACCGTAGCCGACAAAACCAAAACCCGATCACAATTCTAAAAAGAAACCACCAAACCACACAACCACATGAGCTGAACCGACAATTGGGAACTGACAAAAAGAGAAAATCCGAGGAACCTAGTCCAAAGAAAGTCCCAAACAAGAAAATTAAGGGAGAGTCCGAAAAAGAGCAAGAGGCTAATCCAACGGCGGAGACTGCGGAGCAGTCCAGCCGACCACAATGAATGCCATCAGGTGGAACTGTCGCGGGCTTGGGAACCGAGCGACAGTTCGAGCCCTAAAGAAGGTCCTACATGAGCAAGACCCGGATGTCGTCTTCCTCATGGAAACGAAGCTGAATGACACCCAAATGCAGAGACTCAATATGCATAATCTCAACTATGCAAGTTGTTTTCCAGTGGCGTGTATCGGTAATGGTAACGAGAGAAGAGGAGGCCTTTGTTTCCTCTGGAAGGCACACCTTACCCTCTCTTTAGTTTCTTACTCTCAAAACCACATCGCCATGGATGTTGACGACGCTGAAGGAAATCTGAAATGGTTTGTCACTGGGATTTATGGCTGTCCTTACCGAAATCTCAGGGATGAAACCTTCCGGATGATGCGCAGAATAGCCCCCCCAACTGGAACCCCATGGCTGTGTTTTGGGGACATGAATGAGATTCTTTGGAGCTGGGAGAAGAAAGGGGGCAACGAGCAACGCACCTCTCACATGGAAAATTTTCGGGCCACTATATCGGATCTCGATCTCCAGGATTTGGGATTCTCGGGCCATAAATTCACATGGACCAACGGGAGGGCAGGGAGCAACAACATACAGTGCCGGCTCGACCGGGCGATGGCAAACTCTGAATGGAGAAATATTTTTCCAGCCTCACGAGTGTTTCACCTCCCCCGCCTGAACTCAGACCATGCCCCAGTGATCATTTCCATCTCAAAGGACAACAGGGGATCAGTGAGACGAAAGAGTAAGAAGGGCCTGTTCCGATTCGAAAAAATGTGGTGTGAGAGAGAGGAATGTAAGAAGATCATTAGCAGTGGCTGGAACAATCAGAACCCTACCATACCTTTCCTCGACCGAATCAAAAGATGTAGCAACCGCCTCCAAGGCTGGAACCGGGAAGTTTTCGGAAATATCGGCAGTAGAATTCTGGGAGTTAAGCAGCAACTGGAGAACCTCCAAATTCAGTACCAATCAGAACAGGTCATTCGGGGTATCAAAGAAAAGCAGGCGGAATTAGATGAATTACTGAAATGTGAGGAGACTTGGTGGTTTCAGAGGTCGAGAGCCCTCTGGCTCAAGGACGGTGACCGTAATACTTCGTTCTTTCATGCAAAAGCTTCACAGAGGAGAGCCATAAACACGATTAATAGGATCAGAGATGGGGCAGGAGCCTGGGTGGATGGTGAGGAGGAGATAGGGAAAGTTTTGAGAGATTACTTCAAGGATATTTTCTCCTCGGTCAACACGAGTAATATGCACAAAGTGATCGGCGCGACTGAATGGAGAGTCACAGAGACAATGAATGGAATTCTGACCCAGCCATACACAACCCGTGAAGTCGAGAGAGCTCTGAAGCAAATGCACCCGGCTAAGGCCCCAGGGCCAGACGGTATGCCTCCCCTCTTTTTCCAAAAATATTGGTCAATTGTGCATTCTTCCTTTACTGATACGTGCCTTGATATCCTAAACCGAGAGGTTAACCCATCCCACCTTAATGAAACCTTCATTGTGCTCATTCCAAAGATAAAATCCCCAGAAAACCCAAAAGATTTCCGCCCCATCAGCCTATGCAATGTTATCTTCAGAGTAGTCACGAAAGTGATAGCCAACCGCCTGAAACAGATTCTTCATGAGATCATTTCTCCAAACCAAAGTGCCTTTATCCCCAATCGTCTCATAACTGATAATTCCATGATAGCCTTCGAAATTTTTCACTTGCTTAAAAAAAAGAAAAAAGGTAAAAAAGGTTATGCAGCCCTTAAACTTGATCTCAGCAAAGCCTACGACCGTGTTGAGTGGGTTTTCCTTCGGGCAATGTGTGAAAAGCTCGGCTTTGATGAGAGGTGGATTAATTTGGGGCTACGATGCGTCTCTACTGTGTCATATTCAATTCTTGTTAATGGCATTCCTTCTGAGAAATTCCTCCCAAGTAGGGGACTTCGTCAAGGGGATCCCCTATCACCATATTTGTTTCTTATTTGTGCAGAAGGTTTCTCATCGTTGATCCACAAGGCGGAGAGGGAAGGGGGTATCTCAGGCATTAAGGTGGCTCGATCGGCACCCCCGATTTCACACCTCCTCTTTGCAGACGACAGCATCTTATTCTTTAGGGCAGTGCAATCGGAGGTTAACAAGGTCAAAGAAATAATTGTAGCATATGAAGAGGCCTCGGGCCAAAGGATTAACCTTGAAAAATCCGAACTCTCAACTAGTGCTAATACCCCTAGCTCATGTGTGGTCGACCTGGGGACGCAACTTGGAGCCAACACCGTAACCCATCACTCCAAATACTTGGGGTTACCGACGGTGATTGGAAAGGGGAAGAAGCAAATTTTCCAATCAGTGGTTGACAGGGTAGTGAGTCCACTGAAGGGGTGGAAGGAGAAAACATTGTCAAAAGCGGGGAGAGAGATCCTTCTGAAAACGGTTGTCCAAGCAATTCCTAACTATGCTATGAGTTGTTTCCTTTTTCCGCGATCGCTTTGTGACGAGATTGAGAGATGTGTTCCTAGGTTCTATTGGGGTGCTACACCAGACGGGCGTAAAATTCATTGGTTGAGTTGGGAGAAGATCTCTAGAGCAAAGGCGCAGGGGGGTCTTGGTTTTAGAGAGATGTACTATTTCAATTTAGCCATGGTTGCGAAACAATATTGGCGACTCTTGACTCATGGAAATTCCTTGGCGGCTCAAATCCTCAAGGCCAGATATTTCCCAAGAGGTAACATTGAATCGGCAACCGTTGGCTATCAACCTAGTTTCTTGTGGCGGAGTATCATTAGTGCCCGTGAACTGATTGAGGAGGGGACGTTTTGGAGAGTGGGGGACGGGAAATCAGTCCACTGTTTTGGGGATTGTTGGACTAAATTTGGAAGCATCAAAGAAAACCCAAATCCCATCTTGGACAGCAGAAATTCGTTTGTTGCCGAGTTGATTGATGAATCGGGTCCCAGATGGAAGACTGAATCGGTAGCTGAGCTTTTCGAGCCTCGGGTAGCATATCATATCCTTCAAATCCCACTGAGCTGTAGAAGACCAGTAGACAAGAGGGCTTGGAAATTCAGTAAAAGTGGACGTTTCACGGTCCGGTCGGCATATATCCTTGCTACGGAAAAATTCTCTAAGTGTGGAAGGGATCTTGCGTCCTCGAGCTCGATGTCTATTGAGTGGAAGCTATTGTGGAGGTGCAAGGTTCCCCCGAAGGTGCGACATTTCTTGTGGAGAGCCTGCACCAATTCGCTTCCCACTCGAGAGGCGCTGGTTAGGAGGGGAATGAACGTTGACCCCATCTGTCAAAGGTGCGGCTTATGCATTGAATCGGTCTCCCACATCCTCATTGATTGCCCCGTTGCAGTTGTGACATGGGCCCTGAGTCCACTTAAGATACCTCTTCCGGTTAACTCCCAGGGGAATTTCAAGTTGCGCTTCTGGGAAATCCTTAAGGCCCTCCCAAGTTTTGGAGTCTCAATCTTTGCCATCCTATCCTGGAATATTTGGAGAGCCCGGAATGAATTTCTTTTCGAGAACCGAATTATGGACCCATCAATTTTGGTCTCTCGAACGATGACGATAGTGCAGCAGCTCCATTCACACCCCCTTGGGAGTACCCCAGCGTCCACCTCTGATGTTTCTCTGGACAGATGGATGAGCCCAGATGAGGGTTTTCTTAAGATCAATTCGGACGCCGCTGTTTTTCCGGATGGTTCAGCAGGGCTTGGCTTCGTGATTAGGGATTTTAGGGGTCGTGTGCACTGGGCAGGTTCTAAACGGCTAGTATCTGAAGGGGATAGTACGCTCCTGGAGGCTCGGGCTCTGTTGTTCGCTGTGCAATTCACGATCAGGAGAGGGCTGCATCACCTAGTGCTCGAATCGGATTCCCAGATCTTAATGAAAGCGCTGCAAGGGGAAGGAGAGGTGGATGTTTACACTGCTGAGATTCTGAAGGATATTAAGTTTTGGGCTAACCATGATGCTCAACACTCTTTCCATTTCACCCGAAGGAAAGCTAACAAAGTTGCTGATACCTTGGCCCATTTTGGATCTTTGGTGGGTTTTGAGACCTTGTGGTGTAATAGTGCTCCGGCTATTTGTTATAGGTCAATTATCAATGATGTAAGGCTGATGCCTACTATTTCTTAAGCTATGAAATTTTAATGTTCCCGTAAAAAAAAAAAAAAAAAAATTTAGGAATGTAGTAAAACATTCGAATGAAAAATATCATTTTTTATTATTGAAATTTACCCACTTTCAAATTTGATCATTTACATTTAGTCACAATTAAAATCGATCACTCGATAATTTAATATAGATTTGTAATATTTATAATTTCATTTTCACCCTCTAAAAGTTTATTTCGTCAGGCAATAACGGATTAACTGAGGACATGATCAATTTAAATTGGAAATTTTAACTAAGTGATCAAAATATGGCATAACAATTTTCCTCCAATTTCTTTCATTTAATGCATTTTCAATAATAAATCAAAATGTTACACGTTAGTGTTTAAAAAAAGTGCGCGGCTAAAGGCATCCAAGGATCCTATGAGGACACCCACGCGATGAGGACACACACAAAACAGATGAGGACACCCACGTGGAAATCCCCAATATACCCTTAACCTACATAAAACCCTAATTCTATACCTTTTCACTCCAAAAAAATCCAGGACACCCACCTCTCGTCTTTTCCTCTTTCTCCTCCGCCCCTCTCCCTCCCCTTCTTCCCCATCCACAACATCGACACCCCCTCCGCCCCTCCATCCTCGCCGCCATCGCCTCCTCTCTGAGACGCGGGCGTCGTCGCCCTCCTCTCTGGGACGCGGGCGCCGTCGCCCTCCTCTCTGGGACGCGGCCGCCGTCGCCCTCCTCTCTGAGACGCGGCCGCCGTCGCCCTCCTTCCTCGTTCGTCGCGGCCGCCGTCGCCCTCCTCCCCCAAAAACTTCGTCGCCGCCGCTCGTTTCAGGTAAGATTAGGGGTTTTAAAAAATTTAAGAAAATTAGGGTTTCTTTTGGAAGTTCGTGAATTATTTTCGAACATATTATGTTTGTTTTGGATAAAATTTCGAACAATTAGGGTTTGTTTTGGAAACAATTTCGAACATTTTTCGTTTGTTTTGAAAAAAAATTCGAACAAGATGTTCGATTTTTTATTTCGGACAAATTTAAATTGTTTTGGAATTTTTTTCGAACATATTGAGTTTGTTTTGTAAAAAAATTCGAACATCTTACCTTTGTTCACTTAAAATTTTCGAACACATTAATTTTTTTTTTTTTCGAACATTTTACCTCTGTTTCGGTTGTTTTCTTTTGGAATTTGAATGTTATGGTGGTGGTGGGGGGAGATTTTTGGGGCGGTGGTGATGGTGGTGGGGGAAGAATTTTTGGGGCAGTTGGTGGTTTGGGGGCAGTATTGGTGGTGGGGAAGAGTTTGTCGATTAATATACTGGTGGGTGTACTCATCTTTTGTTTTTTTTTTTAATTTACACGAGGGGTATATGCGACATTTTACAGGCTCTCTTGGTTGAAAAAAAAGTTTGGTGGGTGTCCTCATAGGATTCTTGGGTGCCTTTAGCCGCGCCCTTAAAAAAAAATAAACGTTAATAAAAACACCTGCTAGTAATAATAAATCAAAATTTAAGTAATACTGTATTCATCATACAAACATCAAAATTTATAATTACACCAAACCGCACTCATTATACACCCAATTTGACACATTGAATAGAACATAAATGGCAAACCAGAACTCTCTCTCTTTATTGCTAAACATTAGCAGAATTGTCGGACTTGAAGTGAGTTTGCGGCGGCGGAGAAGCGGCGGCGACACTTCCGGGCGGTGGAGCAGGGGTGCCGAAAACCTGAACGTTGGTGTATGCTTCTCGCCTGCCCTTTGCCCTTCCAAAGAGAAAACACCCAAATCCTAAAAGTAATGAAAACAGAATCAACGGCAGAGATATCACTATTACCATTCCCATCTTCAAATCTCTCTCTCTCTACTTTCTCTCTCTTGATGATTGATGAAAGGATGAATACATGTGGATGTGGTGTGTGGGATGCAGATTCTTAAAGACGAGTGCACTCTAACGGTAACCTTAACGGTCAAGTTTCGAACCTTCACTTCTTCATTTAGGTAGCCTCTATGATTTGACAGCTGTTCATTTAACATTTAAAAAAAAAAAATATGACAAATATTCATATAAAAAGTAATACTACTACGGAATTATAAATAAATACGTATTTTGAATGATTTAATAGAGTATAAAATGAATTTAGTGAGTTTATTTAACGAGATGTGAAGTAAAGTTTGTATTCAAAATGAGTGATAAATTTAAAAATAAAATAATATTGTGATGATTCTGATTTTGTGTGTTATTTACAAGTGTGTAAATATTCTTAGAAGAAGCTCAAAATGAAAGTGTGCAATATAGAGAAACAATAAATTATGAAATTATGATTTTCGAATGTGAAAAGTACATGAAGAAGTATTTAATTAAAGAAAATAAAGATTTACAAGATATATAAAATATATTATACAAGATATATATAATATCTCTTAATATATTTATATAGGACTAATATGCAAATCACGGAAAATTAATCGTCACTGAAAAATATTAATACTACCTCATTAAACCAAATCGAAATTCATTGATTTGTGAAAGAAAAAATCATCTTGAATTAGTAAATAAATAAATAAATATTAATTATATCGCTGAAAAATATTACGGACAGCAACAACGACCTCTGTCCTTTGCGCTCGATGTGCCTGGAAAGTACCCATCATGTTCTTCCATTCACGTGTTTATTTATAAATGTGTCTTTCACATAAAAAAGTATCACATCTTACGTAAACAATGGAGTTTTTTTTTCTCAGCTGATATTTTACCATGTAAGAGGTGATACGATTTAGATTTGTTTCTCCAAATTGGATTGTAGATACTGTACCACAATGCGACTTATTGATAAATATGCCCGTCAATTCATTATCACAAACATACAAGATTCCAAATAGTATTTTTTTTTTAACAATTGGATAACGAGCACCTAGGCGGCAGGCAGTCAGTGATTAGCACAAAAAAAACATTTCAAAACATATTACTCCATACTAAAAATCAAATCTCTGCATCTTTATTCAGCTCATGCTCATGATAACCTAACATTACATGAAGTTGAGGCCTCCATGGCAAATTCAGACTTGACAAATTAAGATGAACCTAATGAAAGTTAACCCAGTTTCCTGTTGCAACCAAGAGTCACAACACCTGAATGGGAAAAAAAATGCAGGGTCCAAGTAACAGTCGACGGTTCAAATGAGCATACACTACAGAGCTCTCAATACAGAACAAACAAGCAAATGCAAGGAAAAAATCGAACTCACAAGTTAAAACAGGAAACGATAAATCCTACCCAAAGTCAGCATTAACAAGCATCGACATCGGGAGTCTCGGCAATAGCCTGCTCAGCTTCCTGAACCTCCTTTTCAGTCTTCCTGCCTTTCTTTGACTTATAATACACACTCATGAACTGGCCCACAGCTCCATACTTCCTTCTGCAATGCTCATACAGACCAGCATCGAACATTCTCCAGAAGTTCTTTTCATTGAGCTCAGACACAGCATACTGTGGTTGGAACCCATGGTTTTCGATCAACCAACTCTCCAATCTACGAACAGCCTCAGATCCATCAAATACCTCGCCTCTCAAGACGGGGCCAGGTGCATAATACACTCCCACATCTGTATACATTTGAGCGTAGTTGGTATCTCCCTGTCTGCGTTGTAGCTCAAATCCTGGTTCTGGGTACACCATGGTTTTCAAGGGGAGCTTATACAGCCTGTGTGGGCAGAGCCAGATGGGATACACCTAAAGAAAATTGACTCATTAATATAATTAAATCAAGAGGCTTAATAGTTAGTTGCATAGAAAATCACAACATTTTAATGTTTTATCAATTACAACATGTTTTTTAAATTTGCAATTTGATACACAGCCACGTCATGTGATAGAATTGCAATAAACCGAATTGCAAATATTAAAAACAAATGGTGTAATTGAAAAAATAAAAAAATGTGAAAAATCAAGATTTATTTTGCAATTAACCCTAGTAATAGTGTGAGAAAATTAGCAAGTTACCTCCATCTCTCTGTGGACCCATTCCAAAGCATCTCCGACCTTGTAAAGCGGGACAAGCATATCCTGAATGACATGCATCTCATGGTAATAGTTCCTTATAGCTTCACCTTGAGTGGCCTTAAGAAGAGAAACCTTGGGGGGCATCAACCAACCGAGGGTATACCTGAACCACCATTGATCACCAAATGGGAGAATGAGTTTCCCCTCCCAGTACAAGCATCTTGTATGCCTGTGGTAATATTCTCTAGTGGGGATATACTCCACAAATTCTCCCTTCTTCAATGCTGTTTGTGCATGCTGGTAAAACCAGGGTTTGAACCACCAGCCAACACTGTTAATCTTATTACCTTTCTTCTTGGCTTCTTCTTTAGAAGCATATCGTCCCGTCATGCAGACAGCTTCTGTAGGATTGTAAATCATGGTCTCAACAAAGTCGGGTACTTTGTCAGGGTTGTCCTGATCTAGATCTCTTGGGGCAAAAGAATCGATGTAACCTTGTGCAAGCTCCTTCAGGTTACCGATTACAGGCTTGTATGTTAGCTTCATATATTCCTTTATTGGAATAAGCTTAATCTCAGCTGCAACAAGGAGTCCCATTGTCCCTTGAGACCATGGAACAGCATAGAAAAGGTCAGAGTATTCATTGTCCTTTGTTGCCCTGACCACACTTCCATCGGCCAAAACAATTTCGTAAGCTACAACAGTGTCTGAGAAGAGACCATAAAGATGGGAGCTTCCTTCAATACCGTAGCCATTGATCAGACCACCAACAGTAAGATCATCGAGCTCAGCAACGACTGCAAGAGACAGATTCAATGGGACAGTGACCCTGGAAATTTGGCCCATGTTGACCAAAGGTTCAACTCTGGCAATCATTCTCTCCTGGTCAATTTCCAGAACATTTCTGAAGGCAGAAAGGTCAACCTCAAAATGTCGAGCACGCTTGTAGTCCACATTACGCATTCCAACAGCGATCCAGGGCTTTCGGGCTGTACAGACTAGGCCATCCTTCTTTGGGTTCCTCTCCTTGAGACGCTTCACAACTTTCTTAACATTTTCGTCATGTTCCTTCTGACGCTGCTTGAATGATTTGGACTCAGACCTCACATCCCCCAGATATGTGAGGAAGTACAGTGTGAAGGAGATTGGAAGAACAATAAAGATGACAAGTATCCATCGAAACTGGACAAAGTAGTCCACCCAAATCTTCTTTCTCTTGGGGCGTAGGGGGGCCTCGAGATCTGACATTGTCAAGAATGGCGAGGCCTACAACCATTGAAACAAATAGTTATGATAAAAACATTAGCAAGCAATATTTTACAATGAGGCCAAACAAATACGCATGTACATACTCCCATTATTTTACAGGTTAAAATGATATTTTTCTGGATGAAATTTTAATATGTGTTTATTATTAATAGCTATGTTGCAAAGTAGGAAACAAAGAGGCCATATTATAAGATTTAGAACACATGCTTCAAAAACACGGTTGAAGAACACTGCTAATCGCATCATTAAGATAAATCTTCACCCATAGTTTATACAATGTATTTTTATGCATATACATCCAATCAAAGAGGGTAAATTTGTAAACCAATACAAAATACAGGATAGACACTACCAATTCTGGATCTGAGAAATGATATCATCACGAGATTTGATTACTCACAAGCAACTACATAAATTTGTAAATAACAACTCCAGCACATAAATTTGAACTTGTCAAACTTAATGAGAAAGCTCTAGCTATTTCAGCAATGAGTAATCTAAAAGGAACTTGCTGAAGCAGAAAGTGCAACACCACACTAACTAGAAAGAATCGATATCTGCAAAATTGTGAGTTAATGTAACCCCAAATAGTAAGGTGAACACAATACACACAGAGAAGAATAGCAGCAAGTAGAAGTAAATCAAACAAATTAACAGCAGAGACACATATTCGACTAGATCTACGACTAACGTGCAATAGCAACAGAAGAACGAAGTCAAATCCGCAGTCGTTTTCTAAAGATTAACCAAAACAGTCACAATAACTTTCATATTCAAGCACCAATTCATTTCAGAGTGACAGAAGACTATTCCAAATTAAACATCGAAACCGTCACCATGAAACGCAGAAAATTATTCAAAAAAAACACAGAAATCTACAGAAGCTAAATTACAAGTGAGTGAGAGAGAGAGAGAGAGTACCTGAATGACTGTTGAAGAGTGACACCGAGTGGAGCTGCTAAGACTACATTTATTTGCAGGGCGCGGACTACCGAATTTCACAAGAAGACAAAAAAGTTTTTTTAAAAAAATCAAAACTAAAAGGCTTGGCACAACAAAGGGATATCCAACAACCGCAATTCTCCGTCCAAATTTATTAGTCAATTTCACTTAACACCTAACACGATTTTAATAAATATTAGTAATTAATTTATATATAAAGTTGTTAATAAATAAAGTGATTTCTTTATAAATAAAATTATAATCAATAAAGTAAATAAGTGGTGAAAAAAAATAAAGATTAAGACAAAGCAATGTGAATGACATTAATTTCAAAAAAAATGAAATGATAATAATAAAATTGTACAACCAAAAAAGTAGGAATAATGAAATTGGATGGAGGAATACGTGTGTATATATATACTCCCTCTGTCCAGTAAAATTTTGCTCACTTCTTTTTATATGTTGATGCGTCGAAAAAGAACGCCTTCAGATATCGACCGTTCTCTTGCGAGCACTATTAATCACGAGTCAAATCACTCGTTTTATCCTTGGCAATCTTCAAGGAAATCTCCCAAGAATCCAAGAATAACCTGCAAAAGTACGCCGGAGGGGGGCTCCGGCGTAGAAGCTCCGACGCTCAAGTCAGAATCGATCGTAGGCGAAATCAAAGAGGAATTCCCCTGTATATCTAGGGAAATTCCGGCGAATACAGTAGTATTTCTTCTCAATTCAGTGTATGTTTAGTAAAAATGTATGTATATGTCAAAGAACGTAATTAAGAATATGGAAAGAACCTGCTTATATACCTGGTCCCCCTCTCAGGAGAGAGAAAGACTCTTTCTTCCTAGATTTGCTCATCCATTCCTGTAAATCCGGCCCAACCCCCTGAAGACCTGGTTTATACCCCTCACGACTTGGCCCTTCAATATACTGGCCCTATCTTCACGGGCTGACCTTTTCCTTTGACTCAACTAGGAGAAACTGGTCTATACTACGTATTCCCTTTGGGCCTGACCTCTGGGCTCAAAGGTTATTAGGCTTCGAACATGGGCTGAAAGCCCAACTATCCTCATTCCCCTCTTTGGGCCTAGGAGTGTACAAATCCAATCTTTAAGCCCGTTGACCTAATTGAGATTACTATAATTCATCCCGTTTCCACGTGTCGACTTTTCCAGGAGCGACATATTTATCCACATCAACCACTCCCCCCTACTCTCGTAAAATACCTCAAATTTATGAGAGTAGGAAATAACAAGATGAATTAACCCGAACACCTCTTCATACAGATCCTCGCCACCTTTCCTTCAATACTCTCTTCCATTCCTGGATACACCCAAGTTCAAGTTTCAGAGAGTGTATCATGTCGCCCTGGGAAATTATATCCCTCTCTGAAACCCTCGAGCCCTAGGGAGCTCAAAACTCTCTAAAATTTCCCCACTTCAGGGATATTAGGTTTTATGGCTCGTACTCTGAACCTTAAGGACTCTTAAGTGGCTAACACTTATCACTCAGAAACTCTCAGCTATATCCTGGCTCAATATGGTTTAGATCTCAAACCTCTCGAACTCTTTAAATGATTTACACTTCTCAAAATCTCCAGCTATACCTTGGCTAGTTCAATCAAGGCGGTTCATACACTGAACCTCAAAATCTCATAAGTGTTTCTCATTTACAATCTCATGAGTCTAGTCGCGCGATCTTAAATCGAAACAGTTCATCTCTTTGAATCTCAGAATTGTGAGGGGCTCTCTAATTCCCCTCGGCCTCACTCTCCGAACGTAAGAAACTTTAATCCTGCTTTTATACCTCTGAGTTTTTCTTTGGACGGCTAGGGTCCTATATCCCTAGTTTTGAAAACCTCTTATAACTCTGGATGTCATCTATTTCCCTCAAGCCTCGAGGGATATAATGGGTAGAGCTTCTTCTTTAATCATTTTGGGAACTGGACACCTGTTGGGTCATAGAATTACAAACACCATTTCCTGTTTCATATCAAGGACTCTCGCAAATATATCAGGAGTTGGGTTCATATCAAGAACCCACGCAAATATCCCTCGTCTTGAACGTTTTTCGACTTTCCGTGTTTTATCTCCGGCCCCTGAAAGATCCTCAAAGGCCCCTATCCCTCTTTCCCCAGTGAAACCTTCCACTGGGTCAGTTACTAAGCATACCAGGTCCTCTACTGAGAAGGCTATGATTTCCTCGTTGCCTCTCACCTTTGATGCCTCTAAAAAGAAGAAGTCCAAAGTTAAGTCCTCTCTGCCCAATGTCGCTCCCAATGCACCTGGTGAGATTAATGTTGATCATCTCATAGCTTTCATAGAGCGTCACACTCCGACCCATGCCACGGAGGCGCTTAATGCTCTACCCTCGGACGAGCGAGTTGAACGCTTGGAGGCTACTCTCCCTTTAGCTGGGATGAAACTATGCATCGACTCTCTTTTTACCTCCGCCATGGGTCAGAAGTTTTTGGGTACCCTATATCAGGAATGGTTGGAAGCCTTTCTTAAGAGTACCAGCTTCTTAGGGGCAATGGGCGCATATATCCCTCACTTCATAGATCATGGGTTTTCCAATGCCGTAGCTGAACACTCTGCTCCTGGATTCAATGGGCAGTACACCCGTGCTCTTCGTTTGGACGACCTTGTACCGGCGAAGGATATGACTTTCCCTATCCATGTGGCTAACCCAGATCCCGTGGCAGCCGGTGCTCTAGAGGAGAAGGCAGAGGGAGGTGGTTCCAGTGGGCAAGTTGATGAAGCAGGAGAAGGTTTCGAGGGGAAGAATGATATTCCCCTCTCTTCATAACTCTATTTCTCTGATAACATTTCGGTACTTTTAAAACACTTTTATTTTTGTTAAGGCCTCTAAGGCCCTTTTTGGTATTTTCCGGAGACTCCACACTCCGGGGTTTTTCTGTGGAGGGCCTAGGCATGGTGCCTTAGGTCTTGAATATTTCTGCTTTTCTTTCGCTTAATATCGTACCTGCACATTTATCACTTGGCATGCATATATACATATATATCTCTATCTCTGCTATAGGGTGCACTATCTGTCCTGCTTATGAATTTAGCATGTTTTCAGCGTTTTCTTGACACGTAAAGGCTCTAAAGCTCCTAGAAGAACCTTAATGAGGAGATAGGGTTTATATCCCTGTACTTACTTGGTGATTTGATAATGCTTCTAGTCTCTCTCTTAATACTAGAGTTTTTAGGGATTATATTCTCCCTTAGGTTAGAATTCGTAGGGATTATACTCTCCCTTAAGTTGTTCATACTCGTAAGAGTTAGTTTATACTCGTAAGAGTTAGTTTATACTCGTAAGAGTTAGTTTATACTCGTAAGAGTTAGTTTATACTCGTAAGAGTTAGTTTATACTCGTAAGAGTTGTTTATACTCGTAAGAGTTGGTTTATACTCGTAAGAGTTGTTTATACTCGTAAGAGTTGTTTATACTCGTAAGAGTTAGTTTATACTCGTAAGAGTTAGTTTATACTCGTAAGAGTTGTTTATACTCGTAAGAGTTAGTTTATACTCGTAAGAGTTAGTTTATACTCGTAAGAGTTGTTTATACTCGTAAGAGTTAGTTTATACTCGTAAGAGTTAGTTTATACTCGTAAGAGTTAGTTTATACTCGTAAGAGTTCTTAGGGATTATACTCTCCCTGAAGTTTAGAATGTTTAGGGATTATACTCTCCCAAAAGTTAGAATTCGTAGGGATTATACTCTCCCTTAAGTTGTTTATACTCGTAAGAGTTAGTTTATACTCGTAAGAGTTTGTTTATACTCGTGAGAGTTTGTTTATACTCGTAAGAGTTTGCGAAAGTCGCTAGGGATAGGGTTTATTGACAAGTTAATTATATCTTCTGCGGCTATACCCCCTACTCCCCCTAGCTTTAGAGGCTGTCGTAGATAGAAACTTTAGGAATTCTTCCTAGGTATTTTCTATTCGAATCCTCATGAGTTGGTGTAAATCTCTCCATTTCGCAATATCTCTATCATGTTATGTTTTAATTTCCAAAACACATTCGTTATTTCAGCACTCATTATGCGGACCCCTAACAGTTATCTCATGCAAAGAATCTCAGGAATATCTCAAAACATCATATCTTATTAAATTCACAAACAATAAATGCAAGTCATACCTGACTCATGCCAACCGCCCTACCCCCTCTACCGAGAGGGTAAAATTACCCATCGAATTTCTCAGGGACTCGGCGTCCCTTAACTGTTCACACGTGTACTCTTATCTCTGATATACCTCAAGGTCTTGGATACTCAACTCAAGTTTAGGGAGATCCTAAAGGGAAACTCCTTCATTATGTTCTGGTTCAGCTTAAGAGTGACATGTAAATCTCCCGGCTTACTCGTATATCAGTCTCAAATCAATCCTGTAAAAATACACCAAAAAGGGCTTCCTACATAGGCTCTCCAGTGCTCGGATAAGCGTCATAAGCATCAATTATATAGTTCAAACATGAAATAACCAAATAATGTAAATAAAGTCTCATTTGATCTCAAACCTGAGACCTGGACCCCCTCTAGGACCTCCTATCATGGTAAGATGATTAATTTCTCTAATCTCCAATCTCAGAAGGGGATCAACTTGTTAACCTCTTATTTGTGGAACTCTAGGTGATCCTTGTATAACTGACCTTCCAGGGTGCAGTATTTCAGCCTTAAGGCTCGGGCCTCTCGGGACAGTGGAGTCCCTGGGTCTTTGTTCAGCTCTGTGAGGATTTCTCTCCAGTCTCCTCCAATCATCTCCATCCTTCCATCAACTCTAGTTTTCGGACTTATTATTTCGGTTACTTAGGGCTATTGACCCTTAAGTACTTCAAAATGCTCAAATCATGTTTCATCACTTTAAAAGGATCATATCATGCAATATTAAAAATTCATTATCTTTTCAAAAATAAAACTTCATAGCATCGAACAAACAAATCAAATCAACTTCCACTCTAAAAATCATAAATAAAGTGGATCATGCTCACTCAAATAATCTCTTCAAATGAAAATTACAATGAATATTCAATTCTCCATGTTTCATCATAAATGAGTATTTTCAGTACATGCAAGCTTCAAGGTCCTAAACGAGGACATAACTCAAGACATATCCTTGTTTAAAGATAAAAAGGTAAGTAGTAGCACTTTTCATTTTTTTTATCTCAAGGACCTGAATAAGCTCAATCTATAATTTGAAATCATATCTAAAGTATAGAAACATGTCAATCATACACAATTTGAAAATAGTTATGCTAGCTTTCGTTTCCAGAACCATAGTCATCATCAATTCTCCCACATGAAGTAGTCATAGAACTCAACATATGAATCACCTACTCGGCTACTCATGCTTCTAAGATTTCAAGTAATTCTCAATTCCAATATCATTTATAAAACATCTACATAAATCAATCGTGTAAGCTTAAGGGGACCCTTCTTAATTCAACGGAAAAGAGTAGTCTCGTATCATATATGTCAATCTCTTAAAGATATGTTCATAATAATATCTACAAGAATTAACACTTGTACTAACCAGTGGTACTAATGTACTCAACATATCTCTGCTAGCCCTCACGGACCTGGGCTCTTAGGTCCTGGCCAATTCATGTTCATATCTCTGGTAACCCTCATGGACTGGAATACTTCATATCTCTGCCAGCCCTGGGGGACTGGAATACTCCATATCGCTGCCAGCCCTCGGGGACTGGAATACTCTATATCTCTGCTAGCTCTCGGGGACCTGAATACTCTATATCTCTGCCAGCCCTCGGGGACCTGAATACTCTATATCTTTGCCAGCACTCGGGGACCTGAATATCCCTCCAGAACCTCTAGCGTTTTCAGCACTCCCAGAGTTCTTAAGGATTTCTGGGCTGGACCTCCTCAAAATTTCTCGAAACAAAAAGGTTAAATAACAATTTGTACCAAGATTTAGTACGTGTTTTGTCAATATTCTAATGCTCATTCAATAAAAGGTGTATTCTCGTGCGAATCTTTCCACATATACAATACGTCTCATATTTTCGCAACATATTGATTGAAACGATTAACATCCACGCTAAACTAAATAGATTTAAATCATTCTCCACAACATCTTAGTTAAGGAGTAGTCATTTATGCAAATCACAACATATGATAGTTTATCATGGTTCTATCTATCACAGGTAAATTATTCTTCTCACTCAAATTCATCGCATCGACGAGTCTCATTCAAGTATCAGATTAGTATCAATCAATTAGCCAAGACAATGCATGCTACCTCATATATCACATTTTTCAACATAATAGTCAGAAAATGACTGTTGATGCAAATATTATCACAATCACTTTTTATCAGACTACACACATGTTCTCATTATACACTTATATTTCTTATACAAACTAATTTTTCAGAAGTACTTAACACTAGATCATCAACAAAAACGTCTTTCAAGTGATATTTCAATTTCAATTTACATAAAGAGTGCAGAGATACCTCCCTTAAGTTATCAAATACTCGAAAAGACTTGTGAGATTCCAGGTATATGTTCACCAAACCCTCGAAAAGACTTGTGAGATTCCAGGTATATGTTCAGGTCATTTCTGACCTACAGCCTCAGTCGCCCTCGGGAAGGCTATAAGGGCTGGAGCGCCCTGGACAACCATCACCTTCTCCCTGGATCGTGTTATTATAACATTCAGTTGTTCAGTAGTCAATACCAGCAATTCTGAACCTGTAGCTGCTGGAGGTATCTCCCTGCTAGGTCCACTCCCGAGGGCTCCAGACATGTCACCCTCAGTAGGGATAGGAGTGTCTAGAGTCTCTTCCCTCAGATTCTGGACTTCTATTGGTGTAAGGGGCGGATTTTCCCCTGAAGGAACGAATGCGAGTCATTTTCCCGAACTTTCAACCAAATTCTTCGGAGGGGGAGGAAGGAAAATAGGTAGTGGAGTTCTTCCTCCCACTGGAATTCCAAATTCAGGTCGTATAGGGGAGGAAAATATATTCTTTCCCTCTTTAGTAGTTCGTCTAACAAGCTCATGTTCACCTCCAATAGTTAGGAAATAAATCTCACGTCTTATATCTAGTTTCCCACAGACGGCGCCAGTTGATGCGTCGAAAAAGAACGCCTTCAGATATCGACCGTTCTCTTGCGAGCACTATTAATCACGAGTCAAATCACTCGTTTTATCCTTGGCAATCTTCAAGGAAATCTCCCAAGAATCCAAGAATAACCTGCAAAAGTACGCCGGAGGGGGGCTCCGGCGTAGAAGCTCCGACGCTCAAGTCAGAATCGATCGTAGGCGAAATCAAAGAGGAATTCCCCTGTATATCTAGGGAAATTCCGGCGAATACAGTAGTATTTCTTCTCAATTCAGTGTATGTTTAGTAAAAATGTATGTATATGTCAAAGAACGTAATTAAGAATATGGAAAGAACCTGCTTATATACCTGGTCCCCCTCTCAGGAGAGAGAAAGACTCTTTCTTCCTAGATTTGCTCATCCATTCCTGTAAATCCGGCCCAACCCCCTGAAGACCTGGTTTATACCCCTCACGACTTGGCCCTTCAATATACTGGCCCTATCTTCACGGGCTGACCTTTTCCTTTGACTCAACTAGGAGAAACTGGTCTATACTACGTATTCCCTTTGGGCCTGACCTCTGGGCTCAAAGGTTATTAGGCTTCGAACATGGGCTAAAAGCCCAACTATCCTCATTCCCCTCTTTGGGCCTAGGAGTGTACAAATCCAATCTTTAAGCCCGTTGACCTAATTGAGATTACTATAATTCATCCCGTTTCCACGTGTCGACTTTTCCAGGAGCGACATATTTATCCACATCATATGTGTTTTTAAAAAAAATATATTTTAATTATAAAAAATATATGTGAGATAACGAATAAGGAATATTGTTGGTACATACTCAATCTTATTAATAATGTACTGTATAAAATACTTAAAAGTTAACTATTTAAATAGAATAAACATATAGTCTGTGAACCCAAAAATTTGTCTGAGCAAAATTTTACAGGATGGAGGGAGTATATATATATATTATATTAAAATTCATATTTTTTTTCTCTATAGAGATAGATGTTAATATATTTTATATTTTTCTTTCTATAATAAATCTATCCATTTATATGACTAATAGAGAACAACTTTGTAATGGAGAAACTCATATTCTCTTAAAAACAATTTAATTTAGCATATATGACAAAAAATGACACTCATAATTAAATATGTAATTTACATTTTCTGCATTGTTAAATTGTATGCATATATTTGTAGTTAAATTTGTTTATTTATAATATTGTATTTTAATTCTTGTAATTTTAATTTTGTTAATGAGTTTGTAGTTTATTTTAAGTGTGGTAAAAAAAATATTATAAATAAATTATGAGTGTCAAATAATTTAATATATTTTTTTAAATATAATAAAATAATTATAAATAATATATAATTAATAAATAATGAAACAAATAATTTTAGGTTGAATTATAAATAAATAAAGTATAAAGTAGTAGATGGTGTAAAGTGATGGAGAAAGGAATGAATTATTCATTAAATTGGTTGGTTGTTGATAAAGATGGTCTAAATAGGTGTGGCCGTGTGGGAATCAAAACTAGAAATGGGCCTTTTAGGTAGTTAAATAAAGGTATTAGATCATAATTAGAGAAAATATTCTTTTAGCCGCCCTACAATTATTTACGCATTTAAAAATAAAACATCTTTATAAATTTTAAATTTTATTTATTAAAATAATTTTTCAATGCTCCACTCATGATTTTTTTTTTTAAGTTTATATATCAACTTTTTAGTTCAAATATTTGTAACGGAGGGAGTAAGTGATAGAAAAATGGAGAAAACATAATCGAAAATCTCGATTCGCAGTCATTCGCCATTGCTGGCGGTCACGTTCTGGCACAGACATATGCACGTGACTTTGATCTACAATTATTTAAATTTTAGTGAGTTGTTCAACTTATTATTGGTTACAGGAGCATAAAATTACTGATTTCAATGCTACGTACCTTTCTCCCATCTCCACTCACTCTCCATTGATCCCTCCATTTTTAAATTATGATCTCGTATTTTATTTTATTTTTTAAATATAGTCTAATTTTATTTTTAAATGTGGTAACCCCAAGTGGTGTTTTTGAGTCTACAAATTTTAAATTTGCAATTCAAATCATTTTCATTTGTTTGGATTAAAAAGTAAATGAATAGATTTTAAATTTAAGCCCAACTTTTTTCTTAAAGTTAAAATTGAGAAAATTTATAATCATCACTGAAAAATCATTTTCAATTCTTTTCATTTAAAATATCTTTTCAAATCAAATCCCTTCATTCAAATACAATCTTATAGTTTAAATAATCCAAAATTTTAACTTTCGCTTTATTGATCTTCAATAAGATATTGAGACTTTCAAATAAAAAATGTTAAAATTAGTTATGTTTAAATTATTATAATGTATAAGAATTTTTTTTAATTTAAAATTATTTAAATAAAAGTATATTTAAAAATTTATTTGTAAAATTTAAAATTTTATACCTAGTAAATAAAATCATAATTTTGAGAGGTATCCCCGTCAAAAAATAAATAAAATTTTTTTGAGAGGTATAGAGTATAAAACTCAATCTCCACTCACTGTCACGTGTAAAACTCAGTGTCTCATCTCAATCTCCACTCACTGTCACGTATAATTAAAATAATATCCACCATGCACGTTTGGTGAGATTGGGATCGCCGGATCGAATTAATTATTTTTTTAGTGCAAGGGTGAAAGTTGGCACTTTTCTCTTCTTTTATTTAAAACAAATTCTAATGCTAGATACCCCCTGGTTCAAGGGGTAATATCTTCACACTTTTTTTTTTTTCTTTTTTAAAATGTTTCACAATACATTTACACTCGTAAATTATTTATAAACTTTACCTTGATCATATTCACAATTTTTATAAAATGTCATTATTTTTAGATCTACACATATAAATCTAACTCATTTATTTACTTTATTCATAAAATTTATAAAATTACTCCTTAAACATTTTTTATTATTACACTTTTTAATAAACATATCAATTTATCTATAAAAAATATTTCGAGACGGAGGGAGTACTCGATAGTCTAATGTTAGAAGTGTATGTATTATACTCCCTTATTAACTAATTCGATTTGTATTTTGATTGTAAGAAATTTTAATGGCCTACTTTGTTAGAAGTGTACTATATAGTACTCTACTACGTATTAACTCATTTGATTTGTATTTTGACTATTAAAGAGTTTTGTAAAAATACTTTCTAAATTGTAATTAAGAGTAATTCCCTCGATTTAAAGTTATTTCAACATGAGAATTTCGTAAATAAATGTACTACTATTCAAAATATGGGTAGGTTAGTCCCAAGTGGTTGACACGACGGCATAGACGTGATAATTAGGGGTATATTCCTCTTCAAATATCAAGTTACAAACGTTCAAGGTAAAAACATTTATAAGGCCTCGGTTCATTCAAAGTTTTATTTTGACTTTAATTTTTTAGTTGACATGATGGTATAGACTTGATAATTAGGAGTATATTCCTCTTAAAATATAAAAATATTATTATTACAAAATAAAAAATGTATGGTACAAGTTCAAAAATATTTTAAACACTTCATTTTTTAGTTGATTTTTTAAGAATATTTTTTTAACTTTATATAGTAACATATTTTTAACCTTATAATAGTAAAATATTTTACTACTACAAAGCGAACATAAGTTACTATAAAGCCAAAAAAGTTATGTTACTATAAGACCAAAATTATGTTACTACAAGGTCAACTTATTGTTACTAAAAGTCAAAAGTGTAATATTATAAGTTTAAAAATATTTTGGACACTTCATTTTTTGAGCGAAATTTTCAGAATATTTTTAGCATGTAGTACCACACTTTTGGTCTTGTAGTGTTAATGTTTTAGGCTTTGTAGTGACAATATATTGATTTAGGGTAGGTCTCCTCCATTTTAAAAAATGGATAGGGTCAACAATAAGTAAATATTACGCGAAAAATGTTCAACTTAATTCTTATAGCTGAAATAGTTAAGCATGTACCATTTTACCTTGAGGTCGAGTGTTCAACTTCCACATCTAATAATTTTCAAATATATATAAAAGTTCATGTTGTAAATAAGGAAAAGTGTAACATACATTTTTTTCAAGTATATATTTTTTATTATAAATGTGCATGATGTAAATAAGGAAAAGTGTAACATGCATTTTATAAATTTTTAACAAGTTTTTTTGCACCGTTAGTTTATATGGTGTTGAAATAATACTTTCACTTATAATGACATACACTTTTTAGTAATGTTATATTACACTTTTTATTCGTATTTTGTTACACTTTTAATGTTATATTACACTTTTTATTCGTATTTTGTTACACTTTTCAGTTGTAGTGGCTTACAATTTAGAATAATATTTTAAGTTATAGTAACTTACAATTTTTACTAATGTTATGTTAAACCTTTTAGTCGAATTTTGTTGCACTTTTCAGTTATATTGACTTAAAATTTAGAATAATATTTTAAGTTATAGTAACTTACACTTTTTAAGTAATGTTTTGTTTCACATTTTAATCGAATTTTAATTTGTTGCACTTTTCAGTTGTAGTGACTTAAAATTTAGAATAATATTTTAAGTTATAATAACTTACACTTTTTAGTAATATTATGTTACACCTTTTAGTCGAATTTTGTTGCACTTTTCAATTGTAGTGACTTAAAATTTAGAATAATATTTTAAGTTATAATATAACTTACACTTTTTAGTAATGTTATGTTACACCTTTTAGTCGTTTTTTGTTGCACTGTTCTGTTATAGAGACTTACACTATTTAGTAATGTTATGCTGCACCTTTTAGTTATATTGAGCTACACTTTTCAATGATATATTGTATAATGTTATGACTAGAAATAAAACTTCATAAAAAATATTATCTAAAAAAAAGTTCTATAATACCAATTGCATTAAATGTGCTTTTTTTGCTAAACATTTTCACAAAGAGAATAGAATACCATGGTAAACAAGAGCAAACTAAAGTCAAGGTAATCTAACAAGAAACAAAAAAAGCTAATATAGTGAACATTACAATTCATTCGTATTAACACTCTTCACTACTAAGAAGCCTTTGATGGCGATTTTGGCGTCTTCTCAGCTTCTACCTTCCTCGATTTCTTTGGCAGAAGAACTGGGCCGTTATGTTAGGCAACACTCCACCATGTGCAATAGTAACTCCCGAGAGAAGCTTTCCCAGCTCTTTGTCATTCTTCACCGCCAGAAGCACGTGCCTCGGAGTTATCCTGTTCTTCTCTCAATTCATTACAAAATAGAACAATGCACAATCTTATATCCAGAAAATTAGAGTTTATACAAAAAAACGTAAAAATAAGAACAAATGAAACGAAAAAACAACAAAACAAACATAAAACATGAAAATACAGAAAATACCTGATATAGGTTGAAATGAGAATAAATCTTCGATTATACTTGAAACTTCAACAGAATACTACAAATACCAAGTAGAAATCGCCACAAAACAAACGATAAAACACAAAATCGAGACAAATAAACTGCAACACACTCGATCGAAGAAGAAAAACGATGAACGAAGAAATTGGGAGAGGTGGGAAGTTAGAAGAAGAAGAAGAAGAAGAAAGAAGAGAAAGAGAGAAAACGGGTGAAAAAAATTAAATGACATGTATTTATATGATCCGAATTGATGAATATGGATTGGAGCGGGCGGGTCGGATCGGGTTAAGAAAGTGGGTCTGGACTCAATTCCTTATAAAGAATCAATTACATACAAGACCAAACCATTGATTTAAACAGTAACGGACCCAAAAAATTTAGATTGGGGGGCCCAGTTTACATTACCTATAAAGGCAAAATAATATTGTACCTACAAAAATATTTCATTATAAAATTTTCAATATATTTCATTAAATTTAAATTTAACGATTTTTTTTTTATATTTTGAAGGGAATTAATTTTGATTGTTCCGCCTCGTACTAAGAGAAACGGTGTTAAATTTTTTAACTTGCTCACTTTTTAAGAAAATGAATTTAGTGGGTGTGTGAGGTCAAATAAATGTGGAATATTTTGAGTGATTTAGTGAGGTGTAAAATATAATTTAATGAGGTATAGAGAAAAATGTTGGTAAAAAATGAGTAACAATTTTGAAAATAAAATAATATAGTGATCACGGTATTAATTTTGTGAATTATTTTCGTATTATAGAAGTGTGCCAGTAATCTTGAAATGTTTCAATAAAAAAATACATAAATAATCACAAAAAATATATATATATATATATATAAAAAATGGTGGGAGGTCCACTATCGGTCCGTTACTAATTGATTATGTAGTAAATCAACTTCTTGTAATTCACAAAATTTTTAAACAATCTGTATTCAGTCTTATGAACTACAAATTTTAAGAGAATCTCTTAATTAAATATATTCTATGTATAAAATATTGTATATAAGTGTTCGCACATGTTTATTCTTCTATTTTGGTAATGGAGTAAATGGACCGATGGTAGTGATGATGCATAAAGGGTCTTACGATCATTTTAAATAGTTTTGTCGATATTAAATAAAGTGAATACTTCATACATCATATTTTAATACAGGTGATGTTAAAGGTATGAGGTATTGAGGTGTGATCACTTAAAGTTGTTTCATAATGTAATCTCAACCCTTTATCTTTTAATTATTCGAACTATGCCATTATATTATTTTATGATTTCTTTTATATATTTCTTTTCATTCTTTCATTTTCATGGTAGAAATCTCTACCCCTATTTTCATTTTCATTTTTGGCACTTTATCATTTTTGTGAATGGAGGGTGAATATTGCTAGAAATCGTCTCTTGTCATGGTCGGAAATTTGATTATCGTTCTATCTTTTTGTGCGACTATTATTAAAATAATTCATTGAAGAAAAACTATCAATCTATTTTTTTTATTGCAGGTGTTTTCATATATTTTTTCAACTAATATGAAAAAAATGATGAACACACAAATTTTCTCAATTACTAAAGATCATTGAACATTGATTGGTAATTTCTTCTTATTAATTCAAAAATTTTGTTACTGTTTTTACAGTGAAATTCAATTGTAACACCATTTGTTCTATTTCACGAATTGTGTTCAGCATCCACTTAGCAATTCCTCACAAATGATAAACCAAGATCACTAGAAACGCAAAGAATTGAAACGAATAAAGAAAACAAAATAAGACTCGGGATTTACGTGGTTTGATCAAATGATCTACGTCCACGGAGGATAGAAGACTCTCTTCACTAATCACAATTGAAAGTTACAGATTACAAGTATACACAAAGTTTGATCTCTCTCGAAACTTTCAGTTTTTGGTAACCTACAACCTATACACTAGATGGTGTATTTATAGATGTACAATGCAAGTTAAAACTGCCACCAACAAACTAACAACCTAACAAACTAACAGAAATAAACTAACTCTGAAACTGGAAATCAGCACACTAGACCTCAGCACAGTAAGATCAACACAGTAGTTTCAGCAGACTAAGAACACTACTCTTCTGATCAGACCACATGAGTTGATACCTAAGATCAGAACACTAAACCTTATCAGCAGAGTACTCCTTACTCAACTTGTACTGAAAACCAATATCAGAACACTAGTTACTGTTCTGATAGTAAGAACAGTTCTGATAAGAACACTTCTGGTAGTAAGAACACTTTTGTTACCATAAACAAAATGACATTCCAATATTGCATTAATCTCAACAATTCTCCACCTTAATGCAAGATTGCCTTCTTCCCAGCCCTCCCCAAGACTGTTTGTTCATTATCTTCTTAATGAACATCCCAGGTGCTAAGGTTTACCAACTTCATGCAATGATTGAACTTATTGCTTGGTAATGCCTTAATTAACATATCCGTTGCATTCTCTTCTGAAGCTACCTTCTGAACTTCAACAATGTTCTTCTCCAAGATGTCTTTAACAAAATGCAACTTTACATCAATGTGCTTTGACCTCTCATGAAACACTTGATGTTTTGCTAGATGAATAGTGCTCTGATTATCACACAGCATAGGAACACTCTTCTGAATTATGCCAAAATCTCTCAGAATGCCCTTTAACCACATTACTTCTGTCAATGCTATGTATTAAACTTCAATTGTGGATAAGGTCACCATAGATTGTAAAGCTGCTCTTCAGGTGATAGCAGTGTCATACAATGTAAACACATAACTAGATAAAAACTTCCTTGTATCTATGTTTCCAGCAAAATCAGAATCCACATATCCCAACAAAGGACTCTTGGTATCAGCACACTTCTCCAACACTAATCCTAAGTCTTCTGATCCATTCAGATATCTTAGAATCCACTCCAATGCTTCCCAGTGCAGCTTTCCAGGATTTCCCATGAATCTACTCACCATACTAACAACATAGGCAAGATCTGGTCTACTACAGACCATAGCATACATGAGACTTCCTACTCCATTGGCATAAGGAACAGTAAGCATCTGTTTCTTCTCTTTAGCTGATTGAGGAGATTGCTTGACTGACAACTTGAATTGCTGACCAAATGAAGTACTAACTGGTCTGGACTGGTGCATAAGGAATCTTTTCAGAACCTTCTGGATGTAACTCTTCTGGGATAGGAACAGCTTGTCTGCTTTCCTGTTTCTGAGAATATCCATCCCCAATATTCTCTTGGCTTCACCTAGGTCCTTCATCTCGAACTTGCTACTCAGCTACTGCTTCAGCTGGGTAATCTTTCTCATACTCTTACTAGCTATTAACATATCATCTACATAGATCAGTAGATAAGTGCTCTCTAGATAATCTTGTTTACCAATATATAAACATCCATCATATTTGCTTCTTAAGAAACCAATAGAAAGCATGAATGTATCCAACTTTCTATACCATTGTCTAGGACGTCTCTGCTTGAGCCCATACAATGATTTCTTTAGCAAGCATACCTTACTTTCAGTTTCAGGTAAGATGAACCCTTCTGGTTGATGCATATATATTGTTTCAGTTAGTTTTCCATGTAAAAATGCAGTTTTAACATCTAGCTGATGTAACTCAAGATCATCTTGAGCAACCTTAGACACAAGTAATCTTATGGAACAATGTTTAACAACATGAGAGAATACCTCATTGAATTCTATGCCTTCTCTTTGTGTGAATCCTCTTGCCACCAACCTAACCTTGAATCTAATGTGCTCTCTAGCACCACCAAATCCAACTTCAAGCTTCTTCTTGAACAGCCACCTGCAGTTGACTAACTTCTGGTTGTCTGGCTTCTCCACAAGGATCCAGGTCTCATTCTTCTCTAAGGACTGCAACTCTTCTGACATGGCTGCTATCCACTGCTCTTTTTCAGGACTGGTGATAGCTTCCCTATAGTTTCTTGGTTCATAATGCTCCACCTCTTCTGCTGTGATCAGAGCATATGACACAAGATCAGCCTGACCAAACCTAGATGGGAGATGATTCTGCCTTCTAAACCTATCTCTTATAAGACTGTAATTTCTCAAATCAACAAGGTTGTCCTCCATGGCATCGTCTTCTGAATGATCTTCTGGATCATCTTCTGATACCTGTTCTGGGACAGCCTTATCTGGTGTGTCATTTCCAAGATCAGTAGAGTTGTCCACCTCCTCTAGTGCCAACTCTTCTGATGTGGGAAACTCCACCTCAGCTGAGAAACTCTATTCTGACTCATTTACAATTCTTCCATCTAGGTCATGGAAATTTCCATTGTGAGGATATCCCATTACCTTCTTATTAAAATCAACATCTCTGCTGATTATTAGTTTCTTATGACCTGGTTCAAGGCACCACAATCTATATACCTTGACACCTATTGGATAGCCAATGAATATACATTTCAGATCCCTTGGCTCAAGCTTATCCTGTTTAATATGGGCATATGCCTGACATCCAAACACTTTAAGTTTTGAATAATCAGACAGTTTTCCATACCAGATCTCATCTGGGGTTTTTCCTTCTAAAGCAAATGATGGGGTTTTATTTATCAAATACGGAGTAACATGCAGTACATAAAACTTCTCCCCAAAAACTTTTAGGTAATTTCGCATCAGCTAACATGTATCTGACCCGTTCTAAAATAGTTCGGTTCATTCTCTGTGCTAATCAATTTTGTTGTGGATTAAGAGGGACAATTCTATGTCTAGTAATGCCCCTCTCTTTACAAAATTCATTGAATTCAGCTGATAGATACTCAAGGCCATTATCTGTCCTTAAATGTTTTAAGAACTTTCCTTTCTTATTCTCTATCTCAAGTAGTCATTCTTTGAATTTTGCAAAGGCCTCACTCTTCTGTTTGAGAATGAACACCCAAAATTTTTTAGAATAGTCATCTATTATGGACATGAAGTACTTACCTCCACCAATGGTTTTAATCCTTAATGACCCCCATACATCTGAGTGAACATAATCCAGCATCTCCTTGGTGGTGTGTTGATTCTTCTGGAATGACTTCTTCTTGGCCTTGCCAAGAATGCACTACTCACAGAACTCCAAGTTTTTTAATGTCTTCGGGTGGAATGCCCCCTTCTTGGATAACTCCATCAGGTCTTTCTCCCCAACATGTGCCAGCCTCTTATGCCAAAGCATAACATCATCAGAACTCATGGTAACATCAGCAACACCTGTGATTGTCTCACCAATTAAAGAATATAACCCATTAGACTTCTTCCCTTGCATCACTATTCTATCAGCTTTGGTAACAAGCATACATCCTCTTTCTGTCTTGAAATCATAACCCAAAGCATTTAGTGTGCCAAGAGATATAAGGTTTCTTTTTAAATCTAGAACAAATCTGACATTGGTCAGGATCACATGTTTATCATTAAACATCTTCACCCCCACAGTGTCAATTCCTCTCACATTACAGCTTTCATCATTACCCAATAGAACTGATCCACCATCCAACATTTCCAGGTTTTGAAACCAAGATTTGGTAGGACACATGTGAAATGAACATCCAGAATCCAACACCCATTCATTAACAAGTTTGCTATCTGTTATGCTTATCACTTCAGCACTATCATATCATTTTGCCTCTGCTACATCAGCTTTAGCAGCATTAGTAGACTTCTTGTGCTCTGGACAATCTTTTATGAATGTCCTTCTTTATGGCATTTGTAGCAAGCTTTGTTCTTGGCTACAAATCCATTCCTCTTCTGACCTGACTTGGCATGGAACTTCTTGCCTTGCCCTCCTTTCTTGTCATTCTTGAGTTTAATATTAAGACCCTTAGCATGGTTCTTGGTCTTCTTGGTTGAGTTTGCTACATGTAAACTCTTGGTTTTCAGTATAGACAACACATCTTTGAATTTTGCCTTACCCTCATTGGTAATCAGCAAAGCATCCTTGAAGTTGCCATATGCAGGCGGTAATGCCTCCAGAAGTAGAAAAGACTTCTTGTGATCTTCCAACGTAATTCCAACATTCTCAAGATCATCAACTGCTTGCATGAACTCTATTAACTGCTTATCAAGGGTTTTATCATCTGTCATCTTAAAACTATTGAGCTTCCTTTCCATAAACATCTGATTTGACAAAGATTGTGCCAAATACAGATCATCTAATGCCTCAAATACTCCAGCAACATCCTTCTCCTTCATAACTTCTCTAAAAACATTATCTCTCAAACTCAGAACAACAATGTTGTAAGCTTTTTCCATAAGCTCCTCTTTCTTGGCCTTGTCTGCATCAGATGCAGCAGGGTCAAGTGGAGTAAGGGCCTCTTTCAGCCCATGGTGTGACAGCATAGCCTTCATTTTGGCTTTCCATAAACCAAAATCTGTCTTACCATTGAATTTCTCTATTTTCAACTTTACAGAGCTCATTTCTTGATTCTTAAATATCTTTCGACTTCCCACAGACGGCGCCAATTGTTATGGAATTGTATCCACTTAGCAATTCCTCACAAATGATAAACCAAGATCACTAGAAATACAAATAATTGAAACGAATAAAGAAAACAAAATAAGACTCGGGATTTACGTGGTTCGATCAAATGATCTATGTCCACGGAGGATAGAAGACTCTCTTCACTAATCACAATTGAAAGTTACAGATTACAAGTATACACAAACCTTGATCTCTCTCGAAACTCTCAGTTTTTGGTAACCTACAACCTATGCACTAGATGGTGTATTTATAGATGTACAATGCAAGTTGAAACTGCCACCAACAAACTAACTACCTAACAAACTAACAGAAATAAACTAATTCTGAAACTGGAAATCAGCACACTAGACCTCAGCACAGTAAGATCAGCACAGTAGTTTCAGCAGACTAAGAACACTACTCTTCTGATTAGATTAGATGAGTCGATACCTAAGATCAGAACACTAAACCTTATCAGCAGAGTACTCCTTACTCAACTTGTACTGAAAACCAATATCAGAACACTAGTTACTGTTCTGATAGTAAGAACAGTTCTGATAAGAACACTTCTGGTAGTAAGAACACTTATGTTACCAGAATTAAAATGACATTCCAATATTGCATTAATCTCAAGACCATCCTCATGGGGGTGGTGAAGGGCGAGCCCCAATTGGTAGAAAAAACCCACAACCCCTTGGGGTATTCATCTGATTTTTTTAAAGAGAGAGGTACTAAGATGTATGTTCATATTTGAAATGGAAAGATAGAAGAAAGTGAGAGAATGGAAAGATAGAAGAAAGTGAGAGAAGATGATAGAGAATGATAAAGATGGAGCTATGGAGAGAGGAGATGAATCTGCTCTTTTTAAAACACATGAATGTTTTGTGCAAAGTTTCTATAACACAAAGGAATTTTATTTACATTTTTACCTATTGTTTTATATTGGAAGACCGAAGATGTGGTGGTATAAGGCTTTATCATGGATAAAGAATTTGGTTGATCAGTTTTGAACAAGATGTGCATACAGAGTTATCATAAATAATTAATTCTGAATTTGGTGCTTCAGTAAATTAATTAGTTATTTTCCATTTGACTATAGTTCATCGAAATGCAAATGTAACGGCAAATTGCATTTCAAGGGCATAATATTTTTAGTAAACCTTATAAAAATTTTACACATAAAATATATTTAATTAAGACAGTTTTTTTTAAGCAATTTAAAGAATAATAAATCCGAATTCAAGTCATTCAAAAAAATTACGAATTATAAGCTGGTATGCGAGTTACTCAAAAAAATGCGGGTCGCATGCAAATATTTTACTGCAAGACCAACATATTGTCACTATTACAAGATAAAAAATATATTACTAAAATGCCAAAAATATATGTTACTCTCTCCATCTCATACTTATTAGAACATTTGTAAAAAAACAATTGTCTCATACTTAATATCTCCCTCAAATATCTCTCACTTACACCATATGTCATCACTTTTTTCATACTAACATAAAATTTTCTCTCCAACAAAGTAAAATTAATTATACTATCCTTTCCAAAAAGTAATTTTAACACCTTTAATATAAAAAATACTCCGTAACTCATATATTAAAAACTCATGTAAACAGTAAATATTAAAAAAAAAATTGATCTCAATAAATATTCAAATAAATACGGGACAAGAGGAAGTACTATAAAAGACAAAATATGTTACTATAAAATAAAAAATATTTTGCTACTACAATACCAAAGTATTGTTACTCCAAAATTAAAAGTATATCACTATAAGTCTAAAAATATTTTGGTGAATTCGCCTAAAAAATTATGTGTTCAAAATATTTTTAAACTTATTGTAATACTTTTTTTTATCTTTTAGTAACATTATTTTAGTTTTATAATAATATAATTTTGACCTTTAATAAGACAACACCTGAAATTAAAATAGTTTAACCCATGAATTTTGTCGAATATTTTTTTGTCTTGGAGTGAAAATAGTTTTTTGGAATATTTTTACCTCTTTTGCTCTTGTTATTATGAAGTTCATTTGATTGGTTAAAAAAGGGTGGGCTATATATTGGTCCCAAATGGGCCGAAATTCTCCTGGTTCGTCGTATGTGGGCTAATTAGGCCTATTTCATTCAAACACAAACACAATCATTTTTTTAGTAGACCAGCATGACAGGTGTTTCCTCGTAGCCGTTACAACTTGGAATATTTCCAACCTGCCCTCCTTCAACCTTATCAATCCAAACAAAATTCACACATTACCCAAGGTCACAACCGTCAATTCATCTCCCTCCACCTTCATCTCTACATTTCTCCATTCGGTCCACACTCCCTTTTCCTCTTTCTAACGATTACTTCCCATTTTCTCTCTCTAACCGCTGCAGTTATGGCTTCATCTTCATCGGAGCATGCCGCCAAGCCAGAGGAAACCGGTGCCGGAGAAACCTCGGAACCGCACCGCCCGCCGTCGTCGCTGGCGACTGATCAGCTTTTACTCTACAGAGGTTTGAAGAAAGCTAAGAAAGAGAGAGGATGTACGGCCAAAGAGCGCATCAGCAGAATGCCTCCGTGCACCGCCGGCAAACGCAGTTCCATATATCGAGGTGTAACCAGGTATTCCAATTGTCAAACATGTGAGCTTGTATCTTGTGCTTCTAAGTACTGGAGCTGGTTATTCTTATGGTAGATGAGTTTAATTTTGTACGGTGATTGAGATTATGGTAATCACTAATTAGAGTTGATAAAGTTAGTTGTTAGATCAAGTATTAGGTTTAAAGCGTGAGTGAGTCACTATTGAGTATTGACTAGCTTGCTGTTTTGCTTGATGCCGTTATGATTTTCACCTTTTCAATATGATTTTACCGGTTAATTATCTTTTAATAGTGATTTTGTTCCCTCAAGAGTAGGCATCGGTGGACTGGTCGCTATGAAGCACATCTTTGGGATAAAACTACCTGGAATCAAAATCAAAACAAGAAAGGAAAACAAGGTGAATTTATGTATATATATATTGGCGTGCGTGTGTATTTTCTTCTGGCACGGATGCAAATTGATCTTTCAATTTTGGAAACTTATCTATCTGTTGTTTCCCTCTTCTCCTCTCTTCATTGCTGAGAAATCGAATACTGGTGTTTGGTTGATTTGGACAGTTTACTTGGGTAAGTGATCTGTTCATCTTTTGTTTATAGCGCAAATAGTAATAGAAAAAACCTGTATTGATCTTCTCAATCCATAATCGATGTAGGGGCTTATGACGATGAGGAAGCTGCTGCAAGAGCCTATGATCTAGCTGCTCTTAAATACTGGGGCCCTGGAACGCTCATTAATTTTCCGGTAAGAGGTGTTTTAGATTCCACTGGGTAAACTGATTTTTTTTTCTTTTCTAATTACCTCTAATGACAAGTCTTTGAGTTTGTATCATGTATGCAACTTTTGAGGATGGTACTTTCTAGAAATTGCATTTTACCTTGCAAACTAATGGGGATGTGCAGGTGACAGATTATACAAGGGACCTTGAAGAAATGCAGAACGTGTCAAGAGAGGATTATCTAGCATCACTTCGGAGGTTTATATATAATTTTGTTATTCTTACTATTATTGATAGAGTTAAGTTCTTACTAGACACATCTTTTGCAGGAAGAGTAGTGGTTTCTCTAGGGGTATCTCCAAATATCGTCCTCTTTCCAGGTATACTGATTGAAACATTTACACAATTACACATTACAATTAGTTGGTCACTGCACTAACTTTAGGTTCATCTGTCATCCTTGAGTTATTTGTGCTAGAAAGGTTTGTAGAACTGAAGTTTCGTTTTTAATGAAATCTTCCTGTCTCAAAGCAGTCGATGGGATTCACAATTTGGTCGTACGCCTGGAACTGACTACATCAACAGTGCACTATATGGTAATAGTGGCTTTGAGTTCTAGGATACATTTGTTGAATGAAGAATATTCAATTTATTTGTGTTTTACCCTTCCTTTGGATTTGTTTAATCAATCATGTGCCATAACCACTTAAGTTTGCTACTTCTAAAAAGTGCAGGTGATGAGATGGCTACAGGAAGTGAAAATGCAGGGTGTTATAGCACTGACAGGAAGATTGATTTATCAAATTATATAAAATGGTGGGGTACAAATAAATCTAGTCTGACTGATTTCCAGTCAAAAGCAGTTGATGAAATAAATCCTGGGTGTCCCGAAGACGTTGCTAGTGAACTTAAAGCTTTGGAATGTTCAATTAAGCCAACTGAACCCTATGAAATGCCCCGACTAGGCGTAGCTCCAGAAAGACTGAACCACAAAAAGATATCTGCTCTGAGCATTTTGTTGAAGTCAGCAGCCTACAAGAGCCTTGAGGAGAAAATATCAAAAAAGAAAGAGAAGGACGAGAATGATGAGAAGGAAAATAAAAACAATATCGACAAAATTGATCTGGGGAAAACAGTTGAAAAATCATGCCATGAAGTTGGAAGTGAGAGACATGATATTCCATATGGGATTAGTGGAGGATTACCTAATATTCATAGGGACATGTATCAGTTGGCTCCTCTTCTGTCTGCTCCCCTTCTTACCAACTATAATAGTATCGACCCATTAACTGACCACCCTCTGCTTTGGAGTTCGCTAGTTCCTGTGCTTCCTCCTTCTGGGTCATCACGCACGAATGAGGTCTGCTTTTCTCTTGCTCAGCTTTTTTTATTTTATTTTACTTTTCCCGTGTACTTGTTTCTGGAGAAGTTAAATAATTTTGATGATAATCTTGCTGCACGATGCTGTGGATATTCTATTCTCATTGCTATATAAATTTAATCACCTCTAGACCTTCATTTGGTAAGTGTTATACTAAACTGGGAATATCTAAAGTTCCTACAATATGATTTCAATTAAGTATATCAACTTAGAAAACAGTGATTAATCGGGAGGGGGTGGCCGGTGGGGGGTTATCAAGAAAATCAGATAAGTCAATAGCGGTATAAATTGTGTGTAGAAAATGTATTAGACCACTAAAGATACAAGTTCGTGCAGGTCCTGAAAAATGAATCCAGCTCAGATTATAGTTTCTTCCAGCAAGGAGAGTAACGTAATACTCTTTCCTTCTATCCAAACTCTAAGGTAGAATCTGGTCCTTCTTAAGTTCTGTTGGTGAATGAAGGTGGTGTATGGACATATATAAAGCCCAGGAATACGCTGCTGCATTGCATCCGGAATCATGTGTGCATGTGCCCTCAACCACCACCACCCCACCCACCCAATATTCGCGGTGGCAGTCGAGAAAAAATTGATGGAGCTGTGCATAAGTTGAAGGTGTAAATTAGTTTTTATCCTTTACATGTTTGGCCTTCTGTGGACGTATAGTCTATGTAGAGGCAACTTTTTTGGCATGCATACGATACGATATAGGCAGAGTACAACAAACTTTTTTTTTTTTTTTTTGGATTCCCTCTCCTTATAGTGCAATTTTACACTTTTTCTTTTTGATGTACTTGTGTGCTCGTGTTAACGTTGTGTAGCTGGTCCGCCTCACACGTTGATATTTTAAATGTATTGCTTCATCAGTTCATTCAGGGGCGGACGCACGTATTGCTTGGGGGTGGCCTTGGCCCCCCTCAACATTTGGCCAATTACCTACTAATATGTAGTATGTATTACGATTTCTGTAATGAGATATATATATATATATATATATATATTAATATATATTTATGTACAGATATATCATCTAATTAATAATCATATGATTAATATATATATATATATATATAATATTTAATAAAAAAAGTTCATATATAATTTTATTCTGTTTTTAATTGGGTCCCCAGATATTAAACGGTGAAATTGATCTCCCGAATTAGTCGATCGTATATATACGGTTTTAATATGAAACTAGATAGTAGATTTTTATGAAACCTGCAACCACATGCATAAAACATTTATACGTACAAAAATGCACATGTAATTTATGTACGTATGTGGTTTCATAAAAAAACCTAGCATCGAATTTTATATCATTATATATATATATATATATATATATATATTTTTTTTTTTTTTTAATTGAATTTGATCTCTCTTTATTTTTTTTGGCCCCCTACTAATTAGTTCTGGGTCGCCCCTGAGTTCATTGTATAGTTTCTTACTTTGACAGTTGAAGAGAATCATACACTATATCCAATGGCTTAACAGGCTTCTCTTTTGTGTATACATACAAATGAAAGTTGGACACACCGTATTTTTCACCATGTTTGCTGTCTATAAGAGGTCTTTTCAACGGGTACAACACTAGTGAAAATTGTGAAATACTCCCTCCGTCCGCCTATAAGTGTTACGTTACTTTTTGGCACATAAATTAAGAAAAGTGATTAAATAATAGATATAGTACAAGTGATGTGATTGAGAGAGGAGAGAGATAGAGAGAAAAAGTAAGATATAAAGTGAAGTGTAAGAAAAAATACTTACCAAAAAAGGTATGGAAAGCTTATAGACGGACAGACCAAAATGGTAAAATGGGAAGTTTATAAGCGGACGGAGGGAGTATACCATAATCTGTTTGCATACAAAGTACTAGTATTGTTAAATAATCAACGTAATGCATTTTGGAGATATGTGTAATACAATTTTCCTATTTCATATTAAAAGTATTTCATCATACCTAAACAATATTTTTTTTCTCAACTGATAGTATTTTACAATGTAAGAGCCGATAATTTGTACATTTACATTTTTTTTATTTGAACATTCCAATATTACTTGCAATACTCTCGGTGAAAATATCCCACAAATTTAATACCCTCACACAAGTCACAACATCAATTTATTTTTAAAATTGTCACTTCTTTTTTACCTACATTTTACTTTACACCTCCCGAAATTACTTAAAATACCCCTCCCTTTATCCTACCTAAGTAGGTCACCAACCACTAAATTCTTGTATTTCTTAAAAATCGTGCAGTTTAAATGGTGCAAATCATATTAGTACGGAGGGAATAACAAACATACGATACAAGATTCCAAATAGTATTCACACATCACCACCAAACATCATCAAAAATACCAAAACACTATTTTTAACAGATAAAAATCGAATTGGATAACGAGCAACTGGGCGGTAGTGATTAGCAGCATAAAAAAAAAACATTTCATATTAGATCGGAGTACTAAAAAACCAATATCTGCATCTTTATTTAGCTCATAACATTACATGAAGTTAAGGCATCCATGGCAAATTAAATGAAAGAGCAATTAAGATGAAGTTAATGAAAATGAACCCAGTTTCCTGTTGCAATTTAGAGAAACTCAACGTCACAACATGTGAATGGGAAAAAATTACGGGGTCCAAGTAACAGTCGATGGTTCAAATGAGCATACACTACAGAGCTCTCAATACAGAACAAACAAGCAAATGCAAGGAAAAAATAGAACTCACAAGTTAAAACAGGAAACAATAAATCCTACCCAAAGTCATCGATCATTAACAAGCATCGACATCAGGAGTCTCGGCAACAGCCTGCTCAGCTTCCTGAACCTCCTTTTCAGTCTTCCTGCCTTTCTTTGACTTATAATACACGCTCATGAACGTGCCCACAGCTCCATACTTCCTTCTGCAATGCTCATACAGACCAGCATCGAACATTCTCCAGAAGTTCTTTTCATTGAGCTCAGATACAGCATACTGTGGTTGGAACCCGTGGTTTTCGATCAACCAACTCTCCAATTTACGAACAGCCTCGGACCCATCAAATACCTCGCCTCTCAAGACGGGGCCAGGTGCATAATACACTCCCACGTCTGTATACATTTGAGCGTAGTGGGTATCTCCCTGTCTGCGTTGTTGCTCAAATCCTGGTTCTGGGTACACCATGGTTTTCAAGGGGAGCTTATACAGCCTGTGTGGGCAGAGCCAAATGGGATACACCTAAAGAAAATTGACTCATTAATATAATTAAATCAAGATGTGTAATAATAAAAGTCAGTTAGTTCCATAGAAAATCACAGCATTTTAACGTTTAATCAATCACTTACTCCAACTTACATTTTTTTAAATTTGCAATTCGATACACAGACTAATTGAATTTTGCAATTAAACCATAAGACTTTTTTCCAGCAACTAATACTGACGTGGTAGCTGTAAATTGTTTTTAAAAAATTGCAAATAATGACCGGCCTTTTCTTATAGTTTCAATTTAATCATAACCTTTTAATTTCTTGCAATTTCATACACTGTCACGTCATGTGATAGAATTGCAATAAACCGAATTGCAAATATTAAAAACATATGGTGTAATTGAAAAAATAAAAAATGTGAAAAATTTCAAGATTTATTTTGCAATTAACCCTAGTAATAGTGTGAGAGAATTAGCAAGTTACCTCCATCTCTCTGTGGACCCATTCCAAAGCATCTCCGACCTTGTAAAGCGGGACAAGCATATCCTGAATGACATGCATCTCATGGTAATAGTTCCTTATAGCTTCACCTTGAGTGGCCTTAAGAAGAGAAACCTTGGGGGGCATCAACCAACCGAGGGTATACCTGAACCACCATTGATCACCAAATGGAAGAATGAGTTTCCCCTCCCAGTACAAGCACCTCGTATGCCTGTGGTAATATTCTCTAGTGGGGATATACTCCACGAATTCTCCCTTCTTCAATGCTGTTTGTGCATGCTGGTAAAACCAGGGTTTGAACCACCAGCCAACACTGTTAATCTTATTACCTTTCTTCTTGGCTTCTTCTTTAGAAGCATATCGTCCCGTCATGCAGACAGCTTCTGTAGGATTGTAAATCATGGTCTCAACAAAGTCGGGTACTTTGTCAGGGTTGTCCTGATCTAGATCTCTTGGGGCAAAAGAATCGATGTAACCTTGTGCAAGCTCCTTCAGGTTACCAATTACAGGCTTGTATGTTAGCTTCATATATTCCTTTATTGGAATAAGCTTAATCTCAGCTGCAACAAGGAGTCCCATTGTCCCTTGAGACCATGGAACAGCATAGAAAAGGTCAGAGTATTCATTGTCCTTTGTTGCCCTGACCAGACTTCCATCGGCCAAAACAATTTCGTAAGCTACAACAGTGTCTGAGAAGAGACCATAAAGATGGGAGCTTCCTTCAATACCGTAGCCATTGATCAGACCACCAACAGTAAGATCATCGAGCTCAGCAACGACTGCAAGAGACAGATTCAATGGGACAGTGACCCTGGAAATCTGGCCCATGTTGACCAAAGGTTCAACTCTGGCAATCATTCTCTCCTGGTCAATTTCCAGAACATTTCTGAAGGCAGAAAGGTCAACCTCAAAATGTCGAGCACGCTTGTAGTCCACATTACGCATTCCAACAGCGATCCAGGGCTTTCGGGCTGTACAGACTAGACCATCCTTCTTTGGGTTCCTCTCCTTGAGACGCTTCACAACTTTCTTAACATTTTCGTCATGTTCCTTCTGACGCTGCTTGAATGATTTGGACTCAGACCTCACATCCCCCAGATATGTGAGGAAGTACAGTGTGAAGGAGATTGGAAGAACAATAAAGATGACAAGTATCCATCGAAACTGGACAAAGTAGTCCACCCAAATCTTCTTTCTCTTGGGGCGTAGGGGGGCCTCGAGATCTGACATTGTCAAGAATGGCAAGGCCTACAACCATTGAAACAAATAGTTATGATAAAAAACATTAGCAAGCAATATTTTACGCGAAACAATGAGGCCAAACAAATAGGCATGCACATACTCCCATTATTAATCCACATAATGTGAAGAATTATTTACAGGTTAAAATGATATTTTTCCGGATGAAATTTTAATTGTTTATTATTATTAGCTATGTTGCAAAGTAGGAAACAGAGAGGCCAAATTATAAGATTTAGAAATTCTGCCACCATCTTGCAGGCCACCAGATCGATAGATCTGATCCAGTGGGGGGCACGACTACTACACATGCTTCAAAACACACAGTTGAAGAACATTGTTAATCGCATCATTAAGATAAATCTTCACCCATTGTTTATACAATGTATTTTTATGCATATACATCCAATCAAAGAGGGTAAATTTGTAAACCAATACAACATACAGAACAGACAGTAGCAATTCTGAATCTGAGAAATGATACCATCACAAGATTTGATTACTCACTCCATCACATAAATTTAAACTTGTCAAACTTAATGAGAAAGCTCTAGCTATTTCAGCAAATATAGAATTCATAATTCAGCAATGAGTAACCTAAAAAGAAGTTGCTGAAGCAGAAAATACAACACCACACTAACTAGAAAGAATCAAGATCTGCAAAATGGTGAGTTAATTTAACCCTAAACAGTAAAGTGGACACAATTCACAGAGAGACGAAGAGCAGCAAGTAGAAGTAAATCAAAGAAATAAACAGCAGATACCCAAATTCGACCAGATCTACAACTAAGGTGCAATAGCAACAGAAGAACGAAACCAAATCCGTAGTCGTTTTCTACAGAATAACCAAAACAGTGACAATCACTTTCATTTCCATGTGACAGAAGACTATTCCAAATTGAACACCATGAAACGCAGAAAATTATTCACAAAAACACAGAAATCTGTAGAAGCAAAATTACAAGTGAGAGAGAGAGAGAGAGAGAGTACCTGAATGAGTGTTGGAAGAGTGAGAGGGAGTGGAGCTGCTAAATAGTGAGAACCACAATTATATTATTGGTGGGGGCATCGAAATTAGAAATAGGCTTTTTGGGTAATAAATATAAAGTTGAGCTGTCAGTCAAAAAGGTATTCTCTCATAATTACAATCCTTTCCGATAATTATTTATCCGCCACAAACGACTCAATTTTCTTTTTTCTTTTTGGTCTTCCTTTCCATAATATCACATCTAAATTTTAATATATTTATTTGTTTATTTATAAACCCCTGTGTCTATAAGCTTTCACGTTACTTTTTGGCACAAAGATTAAGAAAAATAATTAAATAATAATAGATATAGTACATGTCATGTGATTGAGAGATGAGAGAGATAGAGAGAAAAAATAGTGTAAGAAAAAGTATTTACAAAAAAAGGTATAAAAAGTTTATAGAACAAACGGGCCAAAATGATAAAATGAAAAACTTATAAACGGACGGAGAGAGTATTTTTTAATATATGTGTTCAAAACTTACTTCCTCCTTCTCCTCGATATGTGACCTTATTATGGTTTTAGATTTCTTTTTTCTTTTATGCATCTACCTTTTATTGTCATTTGAGGTAGAGTAGACATACGTTGAACTTTTTGAAGGAGTTTTATTAGTTTTATGACTTACCTTATTTTATTTTTAATCTTTTAAATTATAGTTATATTTTCTATATTAAATATTTTATTGCCCCTAATTAATAAGAGTAATTAATGTTTAGCAATTTTGAAGTATGAGATTCTAAAGACAAAATTGACACATTAGCTAAATTTAATTACATTTATTGATTTTTCTTAATCTGTGTGTAAAATCAAATGTGACTATTTTTATGATGGGACGGAGAGAGTAATAAATATTCCTCAATCCAATTATTAATTCAACATTTACTATTTGCACAAGTTTTAATACATAATTATTTATTAATATTAAAAGTGATAAAATTGACTTTTATGTTTATTTCAACTTTATTATAAAAAAAATCTTTTATTTATGAGTAAAAAATATTCATTTTGTTCATTTTTTCGGCCACGAGCTTAAATAAATATTGATTAATCTATATATAAAGTATATAAATTGAAGATATGATAAAATATTGTAAGGTCCACTTATAAATAAAGTTATTGACATTTTAAGTAAATTAGTGATGGTTAAAGGTTATAGATAAAATAGTTATAAATAATATTTCATCCGTCCAATTTTATAATTCTCACTTTCCTTTTTGGGTTGTCCAATTTTATTATTATCATTCCTTATTTAAAAAAATTATTATTCACACTACTTTATCTCCACCCTTCAACCATCACTTATTTACTCAAATTGTCATTAACTTCATTCATAAACAACCACTATATTTATAAATGGACCCCACAACATTCCATCATACCCCCAACTTATTTACTTTATACATAAATTAATCAATATTCATTATTAAAAAATGGAATGAGGATAATTAAATTGGACAATTATAAAAAAATGGGAATAATAAAATTGGACGAAGCGAGTATATTTTTAATAATACTCACTTCGTTCCGCGGTTATTTGTACTTTTTTTCTTTTCAATTTGTCCCAAAAGTTTTTGTACACTCTCAATACTAAAATAACACTTAAAATTAATACTCTCATAACAACATTTTATTTTTAAAATTGTCACTCATTTTAGACTCGCATTTTCCCTCACACCTAACTAAATTTCATTTATACTTCATTAAATCATTCAAAATATTGTTTTATTTGACCCTACACCGCATATGTAAAAAAATTATGGGATGAAGGGAGTATTAATTACTTTTATTAGGTGATATTAGTTTGATAGTGTTAACGATTTCATTAAAAAAATCATTATTCACATTTCTCTTACACTGATTTTAATGAATACTTATTAGTTTATGTACTCTCTCCGTCCCACAAAGATAGCTACGTATTTCTTTTTTGGATGTCCCAAATTATAGCTCCATTTCCTTTTTTACTTTAGTATTAAATGCTTTATTGTCAATTTTACCCCTAATTAATAAGAGTAATTAAGGCTTAACAGATTTTGGAGAATGTGATTTTAAGGGCAAAATTGACACATTAGCTAAATTTGACTATATTTATTGATTTTTCTTAATCTGTGTGTAAAGTCAAATGAAGCTATTTTTGTGGGACGGAGGGAGTAGTATAAAATAAATATGTTGTATATATGATGAGATATTTTGAGGTCAATTTATAAATAAAGTGATGAAAATTTAAATAAATAAATGATAATTGAGGAATGAAGACAAAATAATAAAAATAATATTATTTAAAAAAAATTGAAATAATAAAATTAAACAACCAAAAAAAAGAAAATTGGATAGAAAAAATATTAATTATTTTATCATAAAAGTGTATTAATGAGGTGTCATACAAAATCATTGAGCAAGAATGCATTAATTACTAGTTTTAAATAAAAATAATTAATGCTCCTCGGCCCCTATCAATTCTTTTTTAGATTATTTAAAAAATACTCAATCTGATTCGCAACTTGTTTATATACTTACCTTATTTATATTTACACAAAATTGAGTATTATTTTTACTTTCTCTTCAATTACTTTTTATTTTATTAATATAAAATTATAAAATTACTCTTCAAAACTTTACTTATTACACTTTTTTTTATATAAAAGTGTATTTATTTTGTGGTACAGACACTTATGGATCGAAGGAGTATAAAAATATAATATTAAATGTAATGTAGTGTAAATTGATGTGATTTAATAAATATAAAATGGGGAACAAACCCACGATTTCGTAGCCCATGTTTCTACATCATCGAAAATCAACCACAAGTGAGTGAGTGACCGTTTGTCTCCACTTTAAAAAAATCTACAGGTGGGTTCTTCTTTCATATGAGCAGCAACCCTAATTTCTTGAAATAAAGGAGATTATTTTAAGATCCAAAAATATATCTATATAGATTTGGAAATAACTAAACAGATACAAGCGTCGTCACCGTCACAGCTACCGCTGTCCGCCACCCACCCGGGACGGACGTACAACCATGCCCCCACCCACCACCCTAATATATATATTTATTTTAAATTTTAATATTTTAGTATTTTTTTAATTAAGTAAAATTAGTAATAGATTAATTTAATAAATTATTTAAATAGTGAATTTATTACAAAAGTCATCTCAAAAGTTTTTTTATTACATGTATTTTAATTACAAAATTGATTTAAAATGTTTATATTTTAAATGTTTTGAAACTATTATTAATATAAAAAAATCACTTTTGTATTATTTCAGTATTTTTTAAAACAAGTTTGCATTTAATCCATAGTATTATATAAATAAATAAAACTTAGTCCATTAAAAAATGATTGATGAAGAAAATAATATTGATAGTTTAGTTTAGTTTTTTATTTATTTATTTTACACAATATTAAAAAATAAATGTTTTTGTTGCTCAATGATTTGAATGTTCATTTAATTTTTTAATTATAAATACTAGACGATACAATATAATAACGTACAATATATTTTTTCTTGCAACACATCGTCATCATTTCTAATATATGTGTGAATTTATATATATATATATATATATATTCATTTCTAATTACACAACATTTAAATAACGACTTGACATACAACTAAGAGAGGTCAATCAGGTTATTAAAATCTGAATTGATGATAAGGATTTCCACATTAGAATCACAAACGAAAAAACAGATATTAAGGAATTCAAGGCGCAAGAGGAAGAGAATGATGACACAGATGAAAGCTCAATGTGGTCGGAGGAAATTAATAATTTCGATATGCTTGGGCCGGCGGAAGTAATGGTGGCCGGAAGAGACTCAGACGATTCGGATAGCCAAACGGACCCATGGGAAGTTGAACAGGCAGTAAACAATTACATCGAGAAGAGTGCAGGGGACGGCGACGTTAATGCATCGGGGGAAGAAACCAAAAGAATTGAAGGGGAATGTATAGTCCCTATACAAAACTTTGATAGCTACATCGGGGAAAGTGTGGAAGGTAATAGAATCCATTCGAACTGCCAATCAAAAGAAGGTGGGACCCATGAACCGAAGAGTACGGAAAATAACGGGCCTAGGGCTAATACCAATATGTTGGGCCATAAGTTGGGCCGGGGTGAGGAAGATAATGGGCCCAATTTTAATCATACTTTGGACAGCCAAAATAGCATACTTCTAAGAGACGAGCAGGCCCAAGAACACACTCAAGACAGTGAACAATCCATACCACCATCTGGGCTGGATTCCGACGGGTTGGGACACATACCACGAGGGAATCAGTCAATTGGAAGATCCACGAACCAAGACCAGGTACAATCCGGGTCGTAATCCCAATAAGAATACAACTACATCACACCACCAAGGACCGAACAGAAAGGGAAGAAACCCAAAGCCAAAGAAATTAAGGAAAATGGTGGAGGAAGGCAACTGGAGCAGATTTGTAAGACACGTTGCATCTCCATCGAAATTAGTACAGGGCAAAGTCAGAATACTGGATAGAAAAGCCGGGAGAGAGAGAGAGAGAGAGAAATTGAGGCAACGAACGAGGTAGTGGAAACTTAGAATTTGGGGAAAACGCTGGGGATAACATCAAAGTTAACTGATGAAGCCATGGTGTCTAGAATCGTCAAAATGGGGATTGGAGAACAAGAAATCACAGCTCAGGCCTAGGAGACTAACAAGGAAGTTACCCTATGAAGATCCTATCTCACAACATTCGCGGACTAGGGAGCACAGTGAAGAAAAACAAAATCAAGGAGTTGATTCGAATTAACAAAATCGAATTTTGCTGCATCCAGGAGACGAAATTGGAACAATGTGATGAGGCGATATGCAAATCAATGTGGGGTGTGACAAACATTGGATGGGCAGCGAAGGGGGCAGAGGGTCGCTCGGGAGGTATTCTCTCAATTTGGAATCCTGATATTTTCACATGTGTGAGTCAATGGTATATGCAAGGGGCTTTAATTGTTAATGGATTGTGGGGAGTTGATAGAATACAATGTTGTATATTCAATGTGTATGCACCGTGTCAAACATCTGAGAAACTTGAATTGTGGGATAGATTAGAGCAGGTGATCAAACAGAATGGGAATGGGTGTATATGTATTGTGGGAGATTTCAATGCGATTAGAAATGAGACAAAGAGAGTGGGGAGAAGCACAATACATAATAGAAAGGATATTTTGGCATTTGATGAATTTATACATAATTCTCGGTTGATTGACCTGCAATTACATGGAAGAAAATTCACATGGCATAAACCGGATCGCAGCTGCAAAAGTAGAATTGACAGAATTCTGGTGAATGAGGATTGACTATCCATGTGGCCAAATTCATATCAGAAGGGGCTGAAAAGAGCAGTGTCAGACCACTGTCCAATATTGCTTGAAATAAATTCCAAAGATTGGGGGCCAAAGCCATTTCGAAGCTTAAATGCATGGCTTAACCACCCAAACTTCAAAGGGTTCGTTGCAAGAAAGTGGGACAACTATGAGATCAGTGGATGGGGCACACTACAAAAAAAATTGCTTTTAAGGACATGTAAAAATGTTATAATAAAATATCTATAATCACATTTTACTTATTATCACATATATTTTATATGTGGTCTAAAGTCATGTGGGGATAGACTAATGAGATATAATCACACTTTAGAATGAGGAGATAAACTAGATGTTATCACACTCTAAAATCTACATTTATATATTAATTAAAAATAAAAATTTAAAAACACACCAATTGCTGCTTGGAGGTCTCAACCTCTGTACCTCTTGGGATCTAAGGATTAGACTTTGCCATTCTACTACAACTTCTTTAGTATTAAAAAAAATACACAAATATAAATATATTATAAATATTTTAAAAAATCGTATATTATGAACCCATTAATTTAATTTAATATTTATTTTAGAAAAAGTGTGTGTATACCAGATTTTAGAAAGAAAAAAACGCTAATTTTTTGTTGATTAAAAATTTAAATTAATTTTATTTATTCTTCAAATTATATAATTTATGAATATAAAATTTTCATCTAAGTAAAAAATAAATTTCATTAAATAAAACTGTTATTTATATTTTTTAAAATATTATTTATCAGCCAATATAAAATAAAATAAAAAATTAATATAATTTAATTTTTTTATAATTCTAACATAATAATGTGGCATTAGAGTTAATATTAACACAATTTTTTTTTAAGTGTGGTAAATAAATACTTATTAGCACATTTAAAATTTAATGTATTTAAAAGGTAATTATAAACACATCTATTTTTAGTGTGTTAATAGAGGTGTGACAATAGACAATGTTTATTATTGTGTGTGGTAATTGAGTACATATCCACACACTTATTTTTCAATGTCTTTAAAAACACACCTATTAACACACTAAAATTTTAATGTGGTTACATAATACTTTTTACAATATTTATTTTATAATGTGATAAAAGTTATGTGGCAAAAAGCCTTTTTTCTTGTAGTGGCAGCTATGTAATAAAGGAGAAGATGAAGCTACTTAAGAACGATTTGAAAGTATGGAACAAGGAAATATTCGGCATGTTGGATAACAAGATAGCAGGGCACAGGGAGGAGATAGCTAAGTTAGACAACATTGATGAGACACTTGGGTTGGAAGAGCATTAGATTATAAGAATGAATGAAACCATGACATTATTGTTTAGAGACCTGAAACAGAGAGGAACCTTGATGCAACAAAAAGCCAAATGAAAATGGCTGCTAGAGGGTGATTTAAATTCAAAAGCTTTCCACAAATACGTGAACAAAAGGAGAAAAAAGAACGAGATCACGGGAACTGAACTAAACGGCGAATGGCAAGGGGAAGTAACAGTGGTAAAACAGGGAATTCATGAGCACTTCAAGACCCATTTCAGTCAGGAACCAATTCGGAGGCCAACTATCGATGCAACTCTCATCCACAAGAAGATCACAAGAGCGGATAATGAGAAGCTTGTATTGATATTTACAGAAAACGAGGTGAAGGAAGCTATATGGTCTTGTGAAGGATCGAAAAGCCCGGGGCCAGATGGGTTCAACTTCTCATGTCTAAAGGAGATATGGGACACTTTGAAAACGGATGTCATGAAAATGATGAATGACTTCCATCTAAATGGCCGATTCTTGAGAGGATTTAACCCATTGTTCATCGTTCTCATACCTAAGAAGGAAGAAGCAAGAAATCTAAATGACTTTCGCCCAATCTCTCTCATCAATGGCATGTATAAGATCATTGCCAAAGTAATTTCCAACCGTCTAAATAAGGTATTGGAATCCATAATTTCAATTAATCAGAGCGCTTTCATCGGGGGGAGAAACATACTTGACAGTGTGGTGGTGCTGAATGAAACCATTGGGAAGCAAAGAAACGAAAGAGAGAGAGAATGTTTTTAAAGATAGACTTTGCTAAGGCATACGATTCCTTAGACTGGAATTTCTTGGACAGAATGATGGAGGGTTTTGATTTTCACCCGAAATGGAGAAAGTGGATAAGGGAGTGCATATCCACGGCAACTGCGTCCGTCTTGGTCAACGGCAGCCCAACATATGAATTTCCATTGAAACGAGGGCTAAGACTATGTGACCCACTATCACCCTTTCTTTTTCTCATTGCAGCAGAGGGACTAAGCATCATCATGACCAAGGCTATGAAAATGCAAATATTTAAAGCGACTAAGATCGAAAGAAGGAACATCGTGGTATCACACCTACAATTCGCAGATGACACCATATTTATGGGATTGACTACAGTGGAAAAGGCGAAGGTGATGAGAAGAATTTTATGTTTGATGGAGATAGCATCAGGTCTCAAAGTAAACTATGACAAATGTTGTTTATATGTCATTAATGTGGGAGATACAAGAATACAGGAGATGGCAATAATATTGGGATGCAAAACAGGCAAGGTACCATTCTCTTACCTCGGTATAAAAGTAGGTATGCAACACACAAGGGCAGTAGAATGGGACGGAGTGGTGCGGAAAATTACAAACAGGCTCCGGAGTTGGGATAACAAGAAATTTTCGATGGGGGGCAGAATTACTCTTATCAACTCGGTCTTGGCTTCACTGCCTACGTACTACTTGTCAATGTACCGGATACCGAAAAAAACCCTAAGTGATATCATAAAGCTTCAACGCAATTTCTAATGGGGGTGGGGAGTCGGTGAGGAAAATCGCTTGGTTAAATTGGAAAGTTGTGTGTCAACCGAAATCTCAAGGGGGTCTAGGGGTGAGAGATTTGGAGATTTTTAATTTAGTTCTTTTAAGAAAGTGGAGATGGCGTCTGATGAATGAAAGAAATAGTCTTTGGGCTAAAATAATTGAGTCTAGGTATGGAAACGAGGGGGTGGGAGCCGAGTGTTGGGGAGCGAATAGTATATCATCGGGTTGGTGGAGGGAGGTTGTTAAAGCCACGAGTGAGAGTGAGGGCAGCTGGTTTAAGGAAAACATTGAGAAAATTTTAGGCAATGGGAGAGAGACTAGATTCTGGGAGGATATATGGGTGGGGAGGGAGAATTTGAGAGGTCAGTTTGGAAGACTTTATAACCTGTGTCGAAATAAAGAAATAACAGTGCTAGAAATGGGGAATTGGATAGAGGGGCAATGTGTTTGGGAGTGGGATTGGAGGAGAGAACTCTTTCAGCGAGAAACTGGCATTTTTAATTCTTTAAAAGCTGTGGTTGACAGGTACATACCCATTATAGGGGAGGAGGATTTATGGAGATGGCAACAAACAACAAACGGAAGGTTCAACACTAAAGGGGCATACGAACACGTGGTAAAGAGACGATCATTACCACAAGTGGCGAGAAAAACGAAAAAAAGGGTTTAAGGTGCTATGGAACAAAATTGCACCCATAAAGGTCAACACCCAAGTATGGAGGCTGATATGGGACAGACTCGCGACGAAGGATAACCTGAAGAAATGCAAGATACTACCGCCGAATGCCGAACTACAATGCGTATTATGTGCCCATTAGAGTTCATGACCTAAGCAGCAGCAGAATGAGAATAGAATCAGTCAAAAAAAGGATTTCTTTTCTCCGACAGTCTGTGACTTTGGGCGGTGAACAAAATTTAGCGGCGTCAACGCGCTTCTCCACGACGGCCTACTATTCTTTTGGAGACTAGAGGTGGTAGCGATATTTTTCACGACGGAAACGAGCTTCTCAACGGCGTGGCACGGCGACGTCGGATAGACAACGACCGACGAGTTGAATAGGAACGAAGATTGAAGAACTAAATGTGAAGAAACGGGATTTGAGATAGAAAGGAGATTTTGAAAAAAAAATGGATTGCAGATTTGTAGGTGTGAAATAACCGTGTGATGATATGGACAATTAACAATTAATAATGGATAAATGAAAATGGTAAAAACATTATATGTGGAGTAATATGGATTGAATCTAGATATGAATTGCTTTTGATTTCAATTATGATCGAAGGTAGAATTTGGGAAAGTCAGCCAAATTTAAAAAATTAGCCCTAAAATTAAGGAATTGATGAGTTGCAAGAATTAAAGCATTTTAAATTTGAATTAATATATAATTAATTTGAAAATTTGGATGAAATGTATAGTAAGGGTACTTTAGACTTTTTAACTCTAGTTTGAAGTTAATAGAAAATTATTAAACTTGTTGTTCCTATTTGTAGGATACAGTATAAGAATGACTCTAATATGAAAAAATCTCTTAAATATTTCTTTATTTGAAAAAAATAACTCACTAGTTCTTTAAAAAAAAAAATATCTCACACCCTTTATTTACACCACTCGATACTTTTTTAAAAAATATGTTTTTAATAAAGTTAAATTACTCATCATATCCATTATAAAAGGTAATTTTATCACCTTTAATATCAATAAACAATTTTTATATTAAAATTCGTACAAACAATAAATATTCAATTAATAACGAGACGAAAAGAGTAACACAATATGCACATCGAGGTATCTCATTTAGTAAATTGTTAAAATGTAGGTGCAATTATTTAATACTCCATCCGTCCATGAAATGTAGTCTTATTTGCCTCATATTATTTGTCCACCAAATGTAGTCCCACATACTTTAGGGAAACTATCATCCTTCAATCATCACTTAATTACTCAATTTGTCATCAACTTTATTCACAAACAATTACTTTATTCACAATGGACTCCACAATACCCTACAATACTCTTACTTTATCTACTTTATCTACATTTTCCTTAAAACTTGTGTCCCATCCCAATGACACTACATTTAGTGGATGGAGGAAGTATTATAAATTTAGGGTATATTTATTTTGAAATACATCTTAATGAACTTAGGGCATGATTGATATGATGAAATGAAATTGTGGTTGAATAGAATAAGTTCATGAATGGAATGAAGGTCTAAATGGATTGATATAAGAATGACCCTTCTTATTATTGGTATTCCGTATTCATTAAAATTCGCAAAAAAATGCATATAATAAAGTTGAACGGAGGGAGTAATATGAAATATAATATTGTAACCAAGTTTCTATTTTTTTTTCTGTATTTGAATATAATTATATACGTAAGATGAAATTCGTTTTATTTTCCTAATTTTACGAAAGGAAGAACTCTTGTTTTTATCTTGTTGATAGAGACTTTTTAATTAGTAATTCGGAATCTAGGTAAAAAAAAAGAGTTATTCGCAATTTTTGATACTTTCATTTTTCATCCGTCTTTCCATTCTCTTTATAGTAAACTACTTTTTTTTTCACATTTCATTATTGTTTTCTCTTTCAATTTATTATATTATATTTTTTAATTTCTGTGCTTAAAAACTACAAGAAGTTTTCGTTGGGACGGATGGAGTAACAAATACTCTCTCTGTCTTGTTAATAAAGTAGAAAAAAATACTAAAAAGTTAACTATTTAAATAGAATAAACATATACTTTGTGAACTCAAAAATTTGTCTGAGCAAAATTTTACAGGACAGAGGGAGTAATTGTAACAAACAATATCAATTTAAATAAATTCAATATTCACACAATACTTACATTTCATTTCTGATCAATATCAATCATAAAAATAATCAATCGCATATCATTCTATTGAGACCTTCATCCCATATTTTTATTCATGAGTTCATTTCATTCGGTCATACTTTCATTCAATATTTAAAATTAAGTTTATCAATACAAACATACAAGTTAAGTCAAATTTAGTTGAACTTAATATAAAAAAAATTAAGATGTCAATTGATCATTCTTAAAAGGGTCGGGTCATTGACCAAACACATACACCAAAAATGATTTTGAAAGTTGGAGTTGAAATCGAAACTACCGTCGAAAGAAGATGTGCAGTGACAACGAGCACTGGCGACGATCGACAACTAGTGATTAGTAGACAATGACTTTGCAGAGCATTCATACCGTCACATGAAAAGAGGAAAGAGGGGGTAAACGGTAGTGGTGCCAGTGGTACCGGGGAAAAAGTACGGTATGTAGGAGAAGTTTATAGTGAGAATTAAGATCTTTTAGACTACGTTTATCGAGAGGGCGTGGTTCCTCCCATCTCACTAAATGACAAAATTTTAATTAAAAAAGAAAATCTGAATGAAAATAATATACACGCTCTAACCGTGAACTTCCAACCACATGTTGACACTTCTCTTCTTATAATTGGTTATTTGAAATTGTTTTGGATAAATTTTAGTATAATTCTAATTTTATAATATTATTAATAAATATACATTATATCAAAATTTATATAAAAAAAAATTGTCTATAAATAGAGTATCACAATTTCATAATCTCTTCCAATTTTTTAGTCTATCATTTTCTATCATGCATCTAAGTCATTCAAATTATTTTTCAAACTCTTCAAATTAGCCAAACTCCCAAAATTATCCTAATTTTCAATCTTTTTCCCAAAATTATGATGGCTTGTATCATCATGCATAATATGATAATAGAGGATGAACGAGACACGTACCAAACTTATTATGATCCCACTAATTTTTTTATGGATAATCCCACACGTGATGATCAACGTTTTCAATACTCTATTGAGCGCATTGCAAGCCTATCCACTTATATGACTAATAGAGAACAACTTCGCAATAGACAAACTCATATCGCTCTTAAAAATGACTTGATTGAGCACATATGACAAAAATTCGGCACTAATAATTAAACATGTAATTTTTATTTTTTACATTGTTGTATTTTATGCATCTATTTGTAGCTTAATTTGTTTATTTACTATATTGTATTTCAAATTTTCAACTCTTGTAATTTTATTTTATTTTTGAGATTGTACTTTATTTTAATTGTATGGTGAAATGTTTTTTTATTACAATTTATAAATTATTAATCTCAAATAATTTAATAAATTTCTTACATCTTTTAAATATAATAAAAATTGATTATAGATAATGTATAATCAAAAAAATAATATATTTAAAAGTTGGGATGGGTGGTTGATAAAGTATGAAAAAATGAAAAGTAGAAGGGTGCGTATGTAGAGGAGATAAAAATTATTTATTTATTAAAAGGTTGGGGGTGTGGGGAGGGTATGAATAAAGATAGCCTTAAAGCCCTGTTTGATGTGTCTTAATCTGGGCTAAACATCTGTTTGATTTCATGTGGTCAGGCCCAAGATTAAAATTAGGCCCGCACGAATTTACCGTTTAACTTTATAGGAGTTCTTGGTAAAAAATTGGAGATAATAAAACGTGTTTGCACAGTAAATGAGGCTGAATTGTAAATTTCTAAATTGCTCACCATATTTAATAAGTAACCCTAAAAATTCTGCCCCATTTGCTTGCTTGCTTCCTGAGAAACCCTTCACCCCTCTGATGATTTTTCTCACCGTCGTCGCTCCCTTCCCCTCGAAACATTGTATTAATGTTCATGAAATCCAGAAGAAATCGAGACATCAACACAGTAGTCGTCGTCGTCCTTGGTAATGCCTTTTTCTCATGCTTTTAGAAATTCCTCTTCCTCAATCATCGTCGTCGTCACCCTCTTTTGAAGTCACCGCGGCTGTGCGACACAGTCGCCGTCCTCCTTGATCATCACTCGCGTCACCGCGAAAAGCCTTTCAGAATCATGAATCCATTGTGAATGTCTCTCTTGATCGTAAAATATTTATAGATCAGAATATGTTACGTAGTCTTTTTTGGTTAATTTTTTTTTCATTTACTGGGAATATTGTTACAAAATTGTAGAATGTTTGACATACTTTGCTGAGGGTTAATTTTGGGTTTACAAAATGTCATGGGGGCAAAGATGTACTTTTGCTAAATCTCATAGCAGTAATCTGGAGTAAAAATGGAGGGTACCAAATCACATACTAAATAATTTAGCTAAACTAGTCTGGGCATGTATTTTAAGCATGGTAAATCGGCCGATAATTAGTCATGCCCATCAAACGGGCCTAAAATTCAAAAAAATTGTAAACAAACATACCCTTCGCGGTGTCAATTCAGGTATTATATAAAAAAGTTATGCTCCTCTAAAAGTTAATGTGTATAGAAAGCAGAATATACATCATTATGCAGGAATTAGAGTAAAAAGTCTTGGGATAGCCTTTCCAGACACAATCAAGGCCAGTCTTGGCCACAACATCCGCCGCCTGGTTGGCCTCTCTAAAGATGAGCATGTCCTGTGTAAGAGGGTGAATCTGCCTCCAAAGGCCTTGCAGACGCAAAGGTTGCAGACGCAAAGGAATAGAGTGATTGGTGCTCATAAAAGTGTCAATCGTGAGAATCGAGTCCGACTCAATTTAAAGGAAGTGTCATCTCTAATCATGTGCATACTTGATGGCCATAAAAGCAGCTGCCAACTCAACCTCAAGAGGAAGGCCCCAACCTACCTTAGCGGCAACATCAGCCACAAAGAATTCCTTGAATGTCCTGAAAACCGCCCCCACATATAGGTTACCCGGGGAAGAAGTAGCACTACAGTCCGTGTTAACCTTGTACCAACCTGGATCAGGCGGGAGCCAAACCACAGACGAGCCATGTGTTGGGATATGAATCCTAAGACAAGTCCTAAATGATGAAAAGATAAGATGAAGTTTTGATAAGCCAAAACTAGACTTGAATATTTTCTAAGTGTTGACTGATCTAGTCTAGTTATGGAAGTCATCTTGAACAGATCAGTAGTGTTCACAAGACAAGTACTGGTTCACAAGACAAGTAAAGTTCAAAAGAAAAGTTTAAGTGTTTAAAAGACAATTACGTTTATGAGTACTTTGTATATTTGTTTAGGATGTTTACTGAGCTATTCGAAGTGTATAGAAGCTCATATTGTTTCGTTTATATTTATATATTGATGTATAGATTCTTAAGTTGACTAAGCTATGATATAAAACTTAATGTAATGTAATAGTCGTGTTAGGATTAGATTAGTTATATCTAAGTCTACTATTGAAGTCTACTACGCAAGACAAGACAAGAAGGAAGATGAAGTCTACACAAGACAGGTGCGCAACTCAACAAGACAGGTCAACGTGAAAGAAGGAAGAAGTTAGTTACAAAAACGCGTGTAAAGATAAAGATTGAAGAGTTAATTAGAAATAACTAATTAACAACAGAAACGCGTGGATGGATAAAGCTTAACTGTTAAGAGTTAGTTTTCAAGAAAAGTTGGTTACACAACTGAAAGTTCTTGAAGTTGGATGTCTATAAATACCATGGCGTATTGAACGATTAAAGACTACTGACATATCGATATACTGAAGCGAATTAAAGCGTATTGAAACAAATTACTCTCAGAGATTGAAGATTCAGAAAGAAGCCAGAAGACTACTGAAGAAATCCAGAAGGCTACTACTGAAGATTAGAGAAGTTTTATTTTTACTGTTTCAAGTTGCTAGATACTTGTAAATCACTAGTAAGATCGAAGAAGCACTTGGTAGTGTTATCGAGAAGATCTAAGTCTTATTTCTTGGGACTTAAATCTACAAGAACACATTACTCCATTGGACGAGTTAATAAGAATTTCACGACTGGTGTTGTGAGAGTGGACGTAGACAAGTTGTCGAACCACTATAAATCTCGTGTTTGATTTACTTTACTGTTTTATTTGTGTTTGATTGATTAACTGTTTGATTGTTTGAATTACATATCTGAACAAGACCAGTAGAGTGTTCATAACAGAGTTCTCGAAATAAGTTGAGTATAAATTGAATTGGGCTCATTGTTTAATTTCGTTATTCCGCATATTGTATTCTGATATATTGAAAGAATTTTGAAAAGTCTATTCACCCCCCTTTAGACATTTTCACTAGCTTACTCAATATTAACAACTCAACTTGGGACCTACAAGTGGTATCAGAGCAGTAGTTTACGAACTGCTGTTTCTTGATAACCGACTGAAGACTTGGGTGAAAGTCTTGGTTCTTACTGTTCGTGCTCTTACGTGTTCTTGATCGCTGTTCTTGAATATATCTGTTTCTTGATACTTAACTGCTGAATACCTATCTTCTTGGAATCATGTCTCTAGAGATCAGTGCTAACAAGTTACCTAAGTTTCAGGTACAAGACTATGACTATTGGAAGTTGAGGATGGAAGCCATCTTCAGCTCCACTCACGACTTAATGATCTCTGTTGTCACTGAAGGTCCGATCGTGATGATGATCCCCAACACTGCTGCCCTCGACAAGGACAAACCCGTGGGTACTCTCGTTCGAAAACCCAGGTCAGAGCTAACCTCAGAAGAAATGAGGCAGAATAATTTGGACAGCTTGGCCAAGAATTACATCTTACACACTCTTCCTAACGAGTATCTAGGAAAAGTGTTAAAATGTAAAACTGCCAAAGAGATGTGGGACCGTCTCGCTATCATTTGTGAAGGGACATCCCTGATCAAAGAAAGTAAGCTTTCCACTGCTGTTCAAAGATTCGAATCATTCAAAATGAAAACTGGTGAAACTATTGACCAGTTGGATACTCGCTTTACTAAAATCATGAATGACTTGGAAGTTCTTGGCAAATCTTATACTGCTCGTGAAATAAATTTGAGAATTCTTAAGAGTCTTGATGACAGATGGAAAATGGTGAAAATGCTTGTTAAGAATACTCAAGATATAGATGTATGGACTGGTGAGACGACGTTTCAAACTCTGAAGGCTTATGAGTTTGATCTAGACGAAGATGAACCCATTGCAGGTAGTGATAGGGACAATGCTGTATCTAAGAACGTTGCCTTTACGTCTAGTTCGTCTAAGTGCTCTAGAGTAGGCAAGTCGAAATCTAAGACTAAGTCTGCTTCTGTGAAAGACGAGTTAGATACTGATCTTAGTCTGAAGGATCAGGTGAACCTTATGGTTAGGAAGTTCGACAGGTTGAACAAGCGTTTCGGTAGATATAAGAAGTTCTATAGAGATCATAGAGGGTCTGATTCTAAGAACTCGTCTAAGACCAGACAAGATCGAAACTCGTCCGAAAGGAGAGACGAAGTCTCAAAAGGTAATAGATGAGATAGAGAGTCTGATGATATGAAGATTAAGCGTTCTGATAGACGTGATAAGCGAAGGCATAACTCTCCTATTAAAAAGGCTACTAATGATCTTTTGTGCTATAATTGTGAGAAACCAGGTCGCTACATTTATGAATGTCCGGACCTGAGCACTGATGATCGTGAAGAACGCAAAGTTCGAAGGGACAGAAGATACAACCGTGGCAAGAAGGCAATGATGACCAATGATGACTCTGAGTCTGATTCAGACGAGTTGCCATCGTCCTCATCTAGCTACCCGTCTGCTCAAGATCACGATGAAGCTTTCATAGTAGATGATGGCCTATGCTGCATGGCTAAAATCGACCAAGAGGTATCATCTGCTACTTCTTTTCAATCATGTGATGAATCGGATTCTGATGAAAGTGATACTGCCAGTAGTGAAGTAGGGAGTAGTCTTCATCACTCTACTAGTGTGAATGAAGAAGACCTCCTACTAGCTAACCAGGCATTCATTGAAGTCAGCGACGAGAACATTGCCTTAAAACAAGAAATCATTGATCTTAAGGAAGCTCAGTCTAAAGTAGATCCTAATGTAACAATCCTAAATGAACGCTTGACTGAAGAGTTAAGACAACTCAAAGAAAAGTGTGCATTGACAGACAGGTTATATCAAGACCTACTTAAGACACATGCAACTGAGAGAAATGAGTTCAATGTTTTAAAGAGCAAGTGCAAAAAGCTTGAAGAACGCAATAAGTTCTTAGAGACCGAGGTTGTCACTCTAGACCTTAAACTTACTGACCTGGTTAACTCTTCTAAGATTAACCTTGAATTGTCAGATAGGTATAGGGCTCCTGCTGACAAGACAGGTATAGGTGCAGAATCACCTAGCTCGTCTACTCGAGTCCTTAAGAACCCTACTGCTTTCGTCTCAAGTTCTTTGACTAATGATAAAGGAAAAGGACCAATGATATACGATATTGGAACTCCATCTGAAGGCACTGTACCTAAACAGACTCGAGTTAACAATCCGATTACCAAGGGAGGTAAGAAGAATGTTAACAACAAGCCTGTTCCGTTTAGAACTAGTCTACAAAGGACCACTAGTCGTGGACGACCAAATCAGATCAGATACGAGGATTGGTATCCTGAGGAGACGAGTACTAGACAAGTACAGACTAGACGACAAGAGCCTAGACCTCCTTTCATAAGGCAGTCTCAGCTCTACTCATCTAGGCCTAGGAAGGTTGCTCCAAAATATCGTACACAACCTGTCCTATATCCTCCACCTTTGTCATATGATATTATAAGTGAGGAAAGACCCAAACGCGTCTATAAACCATATGGACCTAATGCATATAAGCCCTACTCTGACTATCATAGACCAGCGCCTGCTCAAGTAGAGATTAAGTCGAAAGGTTATCTCAAACGAGTAGACCCGAAATCAAATGATAGGCCAGATAAGGACAACAAGGTCTTATTTTGTAACAAATATGGCAGAAAGCTTAAGAGATCAAACTTGTTCAAGACTCCAATGTATATTTGGATTCCTTTGAACTCGACTAACCCCCCAGGACCCCAATAAACAAAGAGGGTACCTAAATTATTGAATATCTTCATTGCAGGGTCGACTCGACTTGTATAAGAAGGGTGGCTCAGTAGGAGAAACTTGGTACATTGATAGTGGTTGTTCTCACCACATGACTGGTACTAAGGCTCTCTTATCAAGCTACCACGAGCAAGAAGGACCCAAGGTGATATTCGGTGATAGCTCCACTGCTGTTACGAAAGGCTTTGGTTACATCAGAAATGGAGATGTAGAGATACAAGATGTATCCTACGTAGAAGGTTTGAAATACAATTTACTATCTGTTTCTCAATTCTGTGACCGTGGTTATAAAGTGCAGTTTAAAAGCCGAAAGTGCGAGATCATAGACAAGAGGACCCACACTATCCTACTCGTCGGCATAAGACAAGGCAGCGTATACATTGTGAATTGGAATAGCTGTCCAAGGGATACTTGTCTTCTTACTAAGAACCCTAAAGAGCTCGGTTGGCTTTGGCATAGACGCCTCTGTCACATGAACTTCTTTTCTACATGATCACGTATGAAATGATGTGAAACATCATTTCCAAGATACTACTATATTTGACACAACTGATACTCCTACAGTTGTCACACCAAACCAAGCCACATCAACGCCCCCAGAAACCACAGTCCATATTTCCTTAACCTCAACAGAAAATGTTGAACCCTCTAACCCATCTGTTTCGGAAACTCTACTAGTTGCCACTACAACAACTGAGACAAGGACCCCACTTGCTCAGACCCCTTCCGAAATCAGATTCGAATCCCTGGTTTATTATCCTATGTGTCTAAGAGAGAAGAGGTTGCGATCGAAAGTTAGCAACAATCTAAGGAAGATGCTTCCGTCAGTTGAGATAGACTCTTCTACAAAGCAATTTGAAAAACTTCTAAGGATATGCACGTGGGTTGCATTGAAGAAGGCCCCGACGGAGGATCTGTTCGAAGTTATCATAGGAATGGGCGGAATCTCCAATTTTCAAGATTGGGAGATGGAGCAGAAGGAGAACAGTGGAGTTCAAGATCACTCAGAGCTGTTTCCATCTCATGCTCTAACTGCTCTGGTGAAGAGGATGCTGAACATTTCTGATGATGTTTTGTCTTCAGAGATTAAGTTTGATGTTGGAATTCAAACTGATCTGCTGGAAGAGGAGTCGAAAGCTGAGTTTGTTGATGCTGCTATTCAAACATCAGAACCTTTATTGGAATTAGAGAATGTCCCTGATCATCTTGAAGAAGAGATTGCTGAAAGTGCTGAGGCAGAAGACGACTTGATTGAACTTGGTGAAGAAGATGATGAGTTCGTTGAAGCCATCATGTTTGATGAAGATAAGTTAATTGAGAAAGATCAAGAGGATGTTGTTGCTAAGACCCAGTCTACTACTCAAATATTTCCAGAAGGTTTTCTAGATGAGTTGAAGACGGACTTGAAGGAAGTGGTTCAGTCGTCTATCGATGAGTTTTTAAATTCAAACCTGAAAGAAGTCTTGGTGGAACTGAATCAGTCGCTTGTTGACAGTTCAAGAGAATTGATAGTTGGTGAAGTCAACAAGATGGACTCGTCTTTTCGACAAGAGATGTATGCTCAGATATGATTCGGGTGGAATTTACACGTTTTAGAGGCACATGTGAAGCATGTTTTGATTTGGATTTCATTGATTTATGCATTGATTATGATTGTTTAAGCCGAAATGAGAGAAAGGTTGTGTTTTGTCGATTTTGTAGGTAAAACGATGGAATTTGGAGCAAAATACATACCACAAGTGATCGTACCGGAAAGAGGTGTGCACGGTTGGATTCGTCTCGAAAAACGGAGTGGATTAGCCAAAGGAATCGAGTCAATCCGACACCCGAGGCGAAAGTTATGCATGAAACGAGAAGGGGAGGAGGCACCTCGGCCGAGTGAGTCAACTCGGCCGAATCTGAGACTTTAGACATCACTGCGCACTCGTCCGAGTGACTCAACTCGGCCGAATCTGCAAGTTGGCACGTTACTGCGCACTCGGCCGAGTGAGCCAACTCGGCCGAGTAAGGTTGAATGCCGTAGCCCCTGGAATCGAACATCACTCGGCCGAGTGAGGTTACTCGGCCGAATCTGCGAGTTTCATGTTTACTGCGCACTCGGCCGAGTAACCCTAACTCGGCCGAGTCTCGGCTGGAAAGAATTACTACACGCTTTTTAAGTGTTCCACTCGGCCGAGTGACCCCAACTCGGCCGAGTCACCCCAATTTCGGTGCCAAACTTGTATTTTCTCCATTTTTGAGGGATCAACTTGCAAATATGCCATCCAAACCCTTCCCCAACACTATATAAGCCCCCTTTCTTGAAATCCAAGACATTCTTCCCCAAATCCACACATAGTTACACATACTTGGAGGTGTTTTGGCCATTTCTCTCTCAATTCTTCACCAAATCAAGGAAGAAAGGATGCAATAGCTCCCAAATTCCATTCCCTACCACATTCTAGACTAAGCTTTCTCTTTCTTTTCCTTTTTATTTAGTTATTTCATTTGTAATTTGTAATTGGATTATGCTAGTAGTTAGCTAAACAAATTTGTGGTTCTAAGGCATTGTAGAGACTTGGATTGAAGTTTATGAGTGATTTCTTGCTTTAATTGGTGTTTATCTCTTATTTGCATGTTTAATTATCCATTGTAAAGCATATTGTTAGTGGCCATAATGATTTGCTTAATTCATTGTTAATTGGGGTAAGATCGAGAGATTTATTTCATTTAATTGTATGCAAGCATGCAACCCGGTATTATTATGATCTCGAGAGAGGATTAATTATCGGAGAGGGACTTGAATGATCTTAGGAGCTATTTTAGGTGGTGTAACGTTTGTGAGGTAGAGATACGAGCCTATGTTGCATTGCGCCTTTGAATTAATTTGTATCGAGAGATCGATTAGTTTTTCTTGTGTGATCACCCTATATGAGATAACCTTAATGGCCATTTAAACGAGATAACATTCATAAACGGACATCTAGGTGTTACAATTGCCTTGGAACCCACCTTCTTTCTTTGCATCTTCACCCACTTTACTTTCGTTTTATCAATTTGCATGGTATTTGATCGACTTTGTATTTACTCTTTTCATTGTTTACTAGTGACAATTTTGGTAGATAATTTAGGGTAAATCAACACTTTCAAGTTACCGATCACGTCTAAATAGAACTCAATTAACAAACTACCCTTTTACGCTTAACCTCCTTGTGGGATCGACCTCGTGCTTATCACGCTACAATAGACGCCGTACACTTGCGGTTGTTTATTTAGTGTTGCATATCACGTGAATCAAGATAGAAGACTTCTTGAAAAAGCAGATTGATTATTCGGAAAAGAGATCGATAAACTTTGCAAGATCATTAGCTGAAGAGTCGAGTAAGATGGAAAGACTTTACAGAGTAAAGATAGAGATAGCTGATGAGCAAAGAAGAGAAGCACAAGATCAGTTGGTGCGTTCTCGAACTGTTCTTACTGAGTTAACAGAACAGAACAAGCTGCTTAGGCAAACAACTACATTTTTCAAAGATGAACTAATCTCAAGTTCAAGGAAGCTAGAGTTGGCTACTGATCGTCTTGACAAGATGAGTCACGACAAGACGCATCAGAGGCAGATCGAGTTAGCTGCAGAAGCCATGAAGAAAGCTGTAAAGGAAGAGATGACTCGCTTTACTTCTCTTTTCACTCTCAAGGCAAGTGATGAAGACAAAAAGGGGGAAGAGACGAGTAGATTCGAAGTTGAAAAATCTAAATCTAGTGCTGAACCAGAGATGAAGGAAGCTGCGATAGTGATGCAAGATCTGAAGAGGCCTAAGAGAGGCAAACTAGTCAAGAAGGCAGATCTTGAGCAAGCTAAGGCAGAAGAGCTGAAGAGAAAGGAGAAAGGCAAGAGTGTTGCGACTCCTGAAGCTGAGGTTCAGACAAGACAAGTGAAAAGGAAATTGGTTATTGAAGAGCCAGAAACGACTGCAATCGTGAAGAAGCAAAAAGTAGTTGAGAAGGATGATGAATCTCACTATGTTAGTCAAAAGAAAGTTGGAAAGCACATTAGAAGGTTGCAGAAGTTGAAAGCGAATCCAGATCAAATTGAAGATGCATTCATTGACAACTTCATTGACAGAGAACATCGTGAAGATTGGTTCAAGGTCAAGTTGCAATGGGAGTTGGATCACTGGATCATTCGCAAGTTTGGTGATGCTGATAGTTCTGATGAACTTTATGCTGTGTTTGACAAGTTTATGGAAGGTCAGAATCAGATGCTATGGAATCTTATCATGAGGATAGCTACTGCTGTGAATTTCAACATATTGGTTCCAATCTATCCAAAGTGGAATACTCCTATGCTGAGCTCTGGAAAGAGGATCGACTTCAACCATATTAAGAAGTTTGAAGAAGAGCTGTTGGACAAGGAGAAGATTGATGATGAAGAACATATCAGAGTGATTCATAGAAGACTCCTCGATGCTTTTTGTGTTCCAAATCTTGAAGGAGGTAACATAACTGATTAGTTGTATTTTTGCTCTAATACTTAGTTTCTTTTTGTTTTTGATATTAGTATGTGTAATATCTACTGATCTTATTTGAATGAATGAAAAAGATAAGTACTATTTTGATGTTAAAGACAAGATAACTACTTAACTAGTCTACTATTGCGAAAAGATTCAAGTAGTTTTGGCTTCATCAAAAAGGGGGAAATTGTTGGGATATGAATCCTAAGACAAGTCCTAAATGATGAAAAGATAAGATGAAGTTTTGATAAGTCAAAAGTAGACTTGAATATTTTCTAAGTGTTGACTGATCTAGTCTAGTTATGGAAGTCATCTTGAACAGATCAGTAGTGTTCACAAGACAAGTACTGGTTCACAAGACAAGTAAAGTTCAAAAGAAAAGTTTAAGTGTTTAAAAGACAAGTACGTTTATGAGTACTTTGTATATTTGTTTAGGATGTTTACTGAGCTATTCGAAGTGTATAGAAGCTCATATTGTTTCGTTTATATTTATATATTGATGTATAGATTCTTAAGTTGACTAAGCTATGATATAAAGCTTAATGTAATGTAATAATCTTGTTAGGATTAGATTAGTTATATCTAAGTCTACTATTGAAGTCTACTGCGCAAGACAAGACAAGAAGGAAGATGAAGTCTACACAAGACAGGTCAACGTGAAAGAAGGAAGAAGTTAGTTACAAAAACGCGTGTAAAGATAAAGATTGAAGAGTTAGTTAGAAATAACTAATTAACAACAGAAACACGTGGATGGATAAAGCTTAATTGTTAAGAGTTAGTTTTCAAGAAAAGTTGGTTACACAACTGAAAGTTCTTGAAGTTGGATGTCTATAAATACCATGGCGTATTGAACGATTAAAGACTACTGACATATCGATATACTGAAGCGAATTAAAGCGTATTGAAGCAAATTACTCTCAGAGATTGAAGATTCAGAAAGAAGCCAGAAGACTACTGAAGAAATCCAGAAGGCTACTACTGAAGATTAGAGAAGTTTTATTTTTACTGTTTCAAGTTGCTAGATACTTGTAAATCACTAGTAAGATCGAAGAAGCACTTGGTAGTGTTATCGAGAAGATCTAAGTCTTATTTCTTGGGACTTAAAGCTACAAGAACACATTACTCCATTGGACGAGTTAATAAGAATTTCACGACTGGTGTTGTGAGAGTGGACGTAGACAAGTTGTCGAACCACTATAAATCTCGTGTTTGATTTACTTTACTGTTTTATTTGTGTTTGATTGATTAACTGTTTGATTGTTTGAATTACATATCTGAACAAGACCAGTAGAGTGTTCATAACAGAGTTCTCGAAATAAGTTGAGTATAAATTGAATTGAGCTCATTGTTTAATTTCGTTATTCCGCATATTGTATTCTGATATATTGAAAGAATTTTGAAAAGTCTATTCACCCCCCTCTAGACATTTTCACTAGCTTACTCAATATTAACAACTCAACTTGGGACCTACACCATGTGTCGTCGGTCTATGTCTGCTCGAAACCCCAAGGGCCCGAGCAATCAGTAGATCCTGAACCGTACTGTCCGAATAACCCCTACCAATGGTGTTGGCCTCCTTGATACCAAAATGATTTGTGTCATGCATCTCCTAACAGAAGACGAAACCCTATTGAAAATCACTCTATTTCGCAGAGTCTAGACGGCCCAAATAGCTGTGACGAAGCCCTTCCTCCACAACTCCAAAGACTGCTGGTCCAGCTGAACTTTAGTGGCCTAAAGGAAGATGTCTAGGAAATTGATCTTAGTGTGAATCGTGACTCCAAACATGTGGGTCAAGCTGTTCATAATCTTCAATGTGAACGGGCATTGGACCAGTAGATGATCAAGAGATTCCAAATCTCTACGATACAACAAACAAATAGACGGACCCTAGATCCCAAAAGACGATAGCCATTTTGAGGTGGGCAACTTGCTCCAAACCACTCTCCAAATTGTAGTGGAGCAACATATGCATATGAAAGTGTCCCAAATCCAAGACGCGCAACTATATGACATGCTGGAAGTAGGAGTGTTAAAAAAAAAACCCGGACCGAAAAAAAGATCGGAACCGGATCGACCGGTTAGATTCCGGTCCGATCTCCAGTTCGGCAAATTTTGGATTCCGGTCCGGACCGGTTTGGACCGAATTTTTTATTTTTTTTTACTAATGCACTCTCAATTATTTTTCAAAACCAAGTAATTGGTGAAAATGTGTTGAGATCTATTACATTGCAAATATATAATTTAACAAACATATTTAATTTATTTTTAAGGTCAAAGGCGTAATGAAAAGCAAACACTCTAATTTTCATACACAAATTCATCAATCTTGTTCTTACTTCCATAAACTTAAAAAAAAAATTTAAAAAAAAAAAATTCGGTCCAAACCCGGATCGGATTAATTCCGATCCGGTCTACGGTCCACCCTTTAGCACACATTCCGGTCCTGGTCCGATCCGATTTTGGACCCGTGCACACCCCTAGCCGGTAGCCTTCACGGTGTCAATTGACAATGAACCCTGGGGAAAAAAAAAAGTGGAAGAGGCGTGTATATATATCTTACCCTTATATAAAGCGTGAATAATTTCAGATGGTCCGGTATTTAGGCGGTGGTAGGTTACCAAATGTATGCGTTTGTTAACGTGTCAATTTATCACACAACCCACCTGTGTTTTCTCTTGAATGTTCTTTTGCTTTTCCTCTTTCTTCATCTTCACGAAGCTTCGTCATCGGCAGGATAGTTCTCGTCTTTCGTTCTCTCGATCTCTCCGCAGGATAGTTCTTTGATTCCTTCTCTCGACCTTCTCGCCAGGTTAGTTCTCCATGTCTCACGGATTTCCTTCCCTCTCACAGTGTACTTGGGTTTGTGAATTTGTCTATGCTCTCGGCCGCAACGGAGATGGGTAGGGTTTTAATTATTCATGTTCTAAAAACCATATGCTTTTTTAAAAACCCAAATTGTTTTCGAGAATTTCTGGAATTTGCATGGTCTAAATGTTTACTGGTAGGGATTTAATTAATTTGGGGCTTTTACATATCTTTTGGTAGGCTTTGTTTCTGTAATTTCCATGTTCTAAAAACCATATGCTTTTTTAAAAACTCAAATTTTTGTCGAGAATTTCTGGAATTTACATGTTCTAAAGATTTACTGGTAGGGATTTATTTAATTTGGGGCTTTTACATATCTTTTGGTAGGATTTGTTTCTGTAATTTGCATGTTCTAAAAACCCAAATTGTTGTCTAGAATTTCTGGAATTTGCATGTTCTAAAGATTTACTTAGAATTATAATATCCTATTTTAATATGCCTAAACCATATGTTTTGAAATGACCTTGCTTCTATTTTGTTGGTTTGTGTTGGTCTTAATTTTATCACCAAATGGATTTAGTAATCTGATTCTCCACAGTTCAAGTTGATATGTTTTTTTTTCAATTAATTATTAGTTGCAACGGATGTGTTTTCTGTTTAGGAATTACATTGGAAAGAGATATTAGATTATGATTGTTAGAACATTCATACGCACACCAAGTGTTTGATAAATTGTTGTTAGAGATAATCTTAATATAAGTAACGAAATTGTTACTTTTTCTTTTTCGTGCCGATGCTCTGTGTCTGCTTTTTCATTTTTTAATGCTCCCTGATTTTTCCCATGTCTCCATTGATTCTGTGGCATAAGAGGCAGGAGTTGGACCATTTTTCAGTATTCAAATGAGTTGGGGGACCTGTTATGTCAACTTGCAGAGGGAAGTTAGAAGTTTAGGATAGGTTCCCTGAATTTGTTGTGTCTTGTTGCATTGCCACATTATGCTTTATTATTTTGGTAATGAATCTTCACTAAAGACAACATTTTGGGGTAATGATACTGTAGCTGAAATGTTTGTTTGGTAATATACAAGTTGAATCTTACACTATGTATAAGGTGTGAATAATCTTGCGATGTCCGGTATTCTTTGGGTTGAATTTACTGATGCAATTTAAAATTCTAAAATTTCTTTGAAATAATATCTTTTTTTTTGGTCGACCATAAGGATTTTATTAATAAGAATTAAGGTAGGTAGTACAATTAAGGTGGTACAAGAGGTACCAAAATAACACAGCAACAAAAAGGAAAAAAAAGAATTTTGTAACCATAGCTTTAAGGTTCAGTCGTTTTCTTCCCTTGTTAAACAAAAAAAATTCAGATTCTACACAACTGAAATGCCTTTGCTTCTATTTTGTTAGTTTGTGTTGGTGAGGAATTACATTGTAAAGAGAGATTAGATTATGATTGTTAGAACATTCATACGCTCACCAAGTGTTTGATAGATTGTTGCTAGAGATCATCTTAATCTAGGTTCCTAAATTGTTACTTTCCTTTTTCGTGCCGTTGCTCTATGTCTGCCTTTTCATTTTTAATTTCTCCTTAGTCTTTCCCATGTCTAATATTTTGTTTGTTTTTTTTGTATTCTCAGGTTTTTTTGTCCCGTTTCTCGAGTTTCAGTTCCAGGTATTCACATTATCTGAAATTTTGGTGTAGTTAACTGAAATACTCGTTTCTCATTTATAGCAAATTAAGAAAAAATTGTTTGTATTGGAGGATGATTGTGCTAGAGCTGATCATGTGGTCTTTTTAACATGTTTTAGGAATTTGTATTGATCTTTTTTCTCCCTAATGCTCTTTTGTTTTTAATCTTTCTTCACCTTCACGATGGTTCGTCATCGCCAGGATAGTTCTCGGATTTCGTTCTCTCGACCTTGCTGCCTTCACGATCGTTTGTCATCATCTCTCCACAGGATAGTTCTCTGATTTCCTTCTCTCGACCTTGTGGCCAGGTTAGTTCTCTAGCTCTCACGGATTTTCTTCCCTCACAGTGTACTTGGGTTTATGAATTTGTCTATGCTCTCGCGTTTTCTCTATTGTTGTGTTTCTAGGTTTATTAATTTGTGTTTGCTTCCTTTTGATTCTTGGCTTTTTGGATTTTAATTTGGTTTTTCATTTTTTTGAATAGTTCTTTACTTCTTTTTGTTGTGGTAAAATCTCATTTATCTGATTTTTAATGCTCAAAATGTAGGATATCTGTCCATAATGCAGAAGAAGCAAGTACATCTTGATTGACATGTTGTGTTTGATTGTTTTGTTGTTAGGAAATACTGTAACAATTAGGGGTGGGGAAGGTACAAAACTTCTTTAGGTTACTTACTGGAAATTGCTAACATTTTCTTCTCTTGGATAGTTATATAGTTTTTGTGACTATTAAGGATTGCACTCTACCTAAAAAATGACCCGTGTATGCATAGTCGAATATCCACAGTTACAGGTCAGAAAGAGGTTGCTAGATAGGTTTATGTTAGTTTGAACCAGAGTAACATTATGGAGGAGCTGCTCCTTAATCTGCCCTACAATGAATGCCAATTGTATCCACATGGGATGTATGATAATTAGTTGGGTATTGATGCAGTTTTTTATGTTTCTTGAACTACTTGCCTGCTATTTGTACAAATAAGAATGATTTGGACTACAGAAAGGAAAGAAAGGAATTTTGTAACAGTAGCTTTAAGGTTCAGTCGTGTTCTTCCCTTATTAAACAAAAAAATTCAGATTCTACACAAGTGAAATGACTTTGCTTCTATTTTGTTAGTTTGTGTTGGTCAGGGATTACATTGTAAAGAGAGATTAGATTATGATTGTTAGAACATTCATACGCTCACCAAGTGTTTGATAAATTGTTGCTAGAGATCATCTTAATCTAAGTTCCTAAATTGTTACTTTCCTTTTTTGTGTCGTTGCTCTGTGCCTACTTTTTCATTTTTTATTTCTCCTTGGTCTTTCCCATGTCTAATATTTTGTTTTTTTGTTTTTTATTCTCAGGTTTTTTTGTCCCGTTTCTCGAGCTTCAGTTCCAGGTATATATTCACATTATCTGAAATTTTGGTGTAGTTAACTGAAATATTCGTTTCTCATTTATAGCAAATTAAGAAGAAATTGTTTGTATTGGAGGATGATTGTGCTAGAGCTGATCATTTGGTCTTTTTAACATGTTTTAGGAATTTGTACTGATCTTTGAATTTGCTGGTTTTTAAATACATCATTCATATTTGTCCCAACATTGGAGTATAATTGAATTCCAATTTGTGATGATTTATGTGTGTAATTATGCCTCTTGTTTTCAGTTTGGTGAGGAAAGTTTAGCACATGATCAAATTACACAATGAGAAAAATAAGATCCATTCTTATATTTACCTACAGAAACTTCATACATGGCTGAAAAAAGATTAACGAAATTATATATCAGGACATTAGTTCTATGTCTTAGCAAATAGCTAACTCTACCACTTCTGCTATTATCTTAAACTTTCTTCAGTATCCCTGTATCAATGTACATCAAATTCTAGCTACATTCTTTGAACATTGGGTTTTATATGTGCAAGTATCATACATAGTGTAAGATGTAAAGGAAAGAATGCGCATCATTATCAGCTGCTACGAATGAGATTGCGGGTTTAGCCTCATTTAGTACCTCACATGTTAAGGGTTAATTTAATGGGTTAATGTTTGTTAATTTCAGGCTCCTCCTACAAATGTCAACTACGCCAGAAAAAATACTTGTTTCTTCCAGCAAAGCACCAAATAGGTACGTTTCTTAGGCTATTTGGTTATAGTTACATTGTTTACTGTTTTTAATATATTTGTGCGTTTCGTAAATATTTTCCTGTTAGCTTTATCTTTCTCTTTATATTGCTATATTATTATATATTTTGCATTAGTGCACAGACCTTATTTAGGTTCGTAAAATACTGTTACAAATTTTGCATAGTAGTGTCATTTACTCTACAATCAGCTTACCAATTAGTTTCTAAAAAAATAAACTAATCTTAGCAAGGTTATCATAGCTAAAATGCCAAAATCTTATAAAAAAAAATATGCTTCTTTAGAAGACCAAAGAGAGGCAAAAAATCAGAGACGAAGAAAGTCAGTAACTGTAGGTATGACTGATACATCAAATGTTCATATTGATCCACTTGACTATATAGTACATACTTCTGATTTATTGCCAATTGTACCAAACTGTGAGTTTTGCAATGCGAAACGTGTTTACTCAGAACCGCCAACATTTTGTTGTTCACTAGGGGAAATTAGCCTACTACAAACTGAAATGCCTTTAGAGTTAGTTCAATTGTATGTTGGGACCGACGAAAATGCTAAAGAATTTCGTAATTGTGTTCGTAGTTATAATAACATGTTCGCATTTACATCAATAGGTGTACACTGTGACAAATCTTTAGCTAAAAGAAACCATGGAATTTATACCTTTCGAGTACAAGGTCAACTCTATCATTTTATGGACCAACTAATACCACCAACTGCTGAAAAACCCAAAAACCTTCAATTATACTTCTTTGATACAGATCATGAGACTTTGAATCGAATGTCTGTTAGTTCAAAATTTAGGGAACCTATTGTGGAAAGATTAATGCACATCTTAAAAGTGAATCCATATGGGAACTTTTTTCATAGTTTAAATAATATTGAAAACTTAAATGAGTACAAAATTGCTTTACAAGCTGATCCTTTGATTGACCAACACGTTTTTAATAAGCCTTCAGCATCTCAAATTGCTGGAATATGGTTAGAATCTAACGTAGGCGAGCAAAACACAAGTCAACAGATTCAGGTATATCCAAAAAGTAGTCAACCTTAAATTATTAAACATTATTTTGGTTGCTATGACCCCATGCAATACCCTCTTATATTCCCAAATGGAGAAACTGGTTGGCAAAGAACAATTAAAAAATTGGATAGAAAACGAAAACGTACAAATTCTACACCAACATGTGATGGTGAGACCTCACAGACCATCCAAAATTGTTCAAATGTAACTGAATTTATACAATTAGAAGAACAAAGTAATATCTTAAATCCTAAAAAAAAAACTGTATCATGTTGGGAATATTATTGTTATAAGTTACAAATAAGAGAACACGATAAATCATTTCTACTACATGTTGGCAGACTCTTACAACAATATGTAGTAGATACGTACATTAAAATTGAAACCTCAAGGTTGGATTTTTTTAGAAGCAGTGATATGCAAAATCGTTTAAGAAATGAGGTATATAGTGGTTTAATAGACGGAATAGCACATGGGTATGAAGTAGGTTCTCAAATTGGCAGACATTTTTTATTACCTACATCATTTGTTGGTGGACCTAGAGATATGCGTAAGAGATATATGGACGGTATAGCTTTAGTGCAACATTTTGAAAAACCTGATATATTTTTAACAATAACATCAAATCCAAACTGGCCTGAAATAAAAGCATTGTGTTTACCTTCTGATGAAATACAAAACAGGCCTGATTTAATTGCTAGAATATTTCGCGCAAAACTCCAAGTTCTAAAAAATGAATTGTTTAAGAAAGAAATTTTCGGCCATGTAGTTGCATATGCTTATGTAATTGAGTTTCAAAAAAGAGGTATACCTCATGCTCATTTCCTACTCATTTTGAGCAAAACATCAAAAATGTTCTCTTCTGAGGCATTTGATAGAATTGTTTGTGCAGAGCTCCCTGATCCACATACTCATCCATACTTATTTTCACTGGTAATAAAACATATGATGCATGGCCCTTGTGGTTCACTTAACCCAGCATGTCCTTGTATGAAAAAAGGTGCTTGCAAATTTCAATACCCTAAAGACTTCTCAGAGAGTACTAAATATGGTACAAACTCCTACCCAATATACCGACGCCCAAATAATAAACGTACAATTACCATTAGGGGATCACAACTTAATAACCAATGGGTTGTACCTTACAATCCATACCTTCTAGCTAAATTTAATTGTCACATTAATGTTGAAATTTGCTCCACATTTCAGGCCATAAAATATTTATATAAATATATTTATAAAGGACATGACAAAATTGCATATTCATTAATTACAGACCCAAATGACCAAATAATTGATGAAATAAAAAATTTCCAAAGTGCTAGATGGATTTCACCTCCTGAGGCTATTTGGCGCATTTTTGAATTCGAACTTAATCATATGCATCCATCTGTAATGTGCTTACAAATTCATTTAGAGAATGAACAACCAGTCACTTTTCCTGGTAATCAAACATTAAAAAGCATTGCTAACAATCCTGCAATCCAAAAAACAATGTTAACACAATTCTTTTACATGAATAAACACGACGAATATGCAAAAAGCTTAAACTGCCTGTATGCTGAATTTCCACAATACTTTACTTGGCACAGCGATTTAAAAGAGTGGAAACAACGTAAAAAAAGACAAGTTATAGCTCGAATTGCAAGTTGTAAACCAACTGAAGGAGAATTTTTTTATTTAAGGTTGTTATTAATGCACATTAGAGGATCAATTTCTTTTACAGACTTAAGAACAATTAGTGGGCATACTTTTTCCACAAATAGAGAGGCTGCACAAACATTATGATTAACAGAAATAGATAACACATCTGAAATGTGCATTGCAGAAGCTGCTGCATACTTGATGCCTTCAGCTTTACGCCAATTATTTGCTACAGTCCTTGTTTATTGCAATCCTAAAAGCCCCAAAGAATTGTGGCTAAAGTTTGAATACTTACTCTCAGAAGATTTTATTCGGAACAAAACTTTAAGCTCCACAATAATTAGGCGTAAAGTATTAGATATCATTGCTTACAATCTTTATTCAATGGGGAAAACACTAGCTGATTTTTTCCCTAAAGATGATGATATCATGTTAAGCTTCAATAACAGTTTAGAGAAAGACCTGCAAACTGAACAAAATGTAATCACACCTAATGAAGATTTTTCCGCTGTGGAACAATTAAATGAAGAACAAAATTTTTGTTACGATAGAATAATGTACCATGTTAATAATAATTTACCAAACATTTTCTTTGTCGATGGTCCAGGAGGTACAGGGAAAACATTTTTATATAAAACACTTTTAGCAACAATAAGATCAGTCGGTCATATTGCACTTGCTACGGCTACTTCAGGTGTAGCAGCTTCATTACTTCCAGGAGGACGTACCTCACATTCAAGGTTTAAAATACCTTTAGATGAAAATGACAATAAGTCTTGTAATATTAGCAAACAAAGCTCTTTGGCTCACTTGATAAGGGTTTCAAAATTGATTATTTGGGATGAGGCTACAATGGCAAAACGTAACACTATCGAAAAATTTGACGAAATGTTAAAAGATGTAATGAACTCAAACAAAATTTTTGGTGGAAAAATTATCGTTTTTGGAGGAGATTTTCGTCAAACATTACCCGTTGTTCTTAATGGTTCAAAAGACGATATTATAGATGCTTCCATTGTCATGTCACCTTTATGGAATCAATTTGAAAAGCTGAAACTCAAGCAAAATATGAGAGCAATACTTGATCCCGATTTCTCAGCTTATTTATTAAAACTAGGTGATGGAATTGAATGCACTAATGAAAAAGATGAAATCAAAATACCATCTAGAATCAACATTCCTTTTACGGATGACATTACATCACTAAATTCATTAATAGATTATGTATTTCCAAATATTAGTGATCATAATTTAGATTTTTCTTTATTTGTGAAGCGAGCTATACTTACTACCAGAAACGACTTTGTCCATGAAATAAATGACGTCTTAATAAATAGATTTCCTGGTGTTGAAACTACATATTTTAGTTGTGATGAAAGTACAGGGACTTATATTGTACCTGACCAACAAGAGTTTTTCCACTCTTTAACTCCTCAAGGGCTTCCTCCACATAAACTGACTTTGAAAATAAATGCACCAATCATTCTACTAAGAAATATTAATCCAACTGAGGGTCTTTGTAATGGTACACGACTTCTCTGCAAAATTTTTGACAAGAATGTTATTTATGCTGAAATTTCAGTTGGCACACACACAGGAAAAACTGTATTTATTCCACGTATAACATTAGAAGCTCCACAGGATAGTTTCTCATCTGTACCGTTCAAAAGAAAACAATTTCCTGTTCGTCTATGTTATGCAATGACTATTAATAAAGCGCAGGGCCAAACTTTGGATTTTGTTGGTGTTTATTTAAAAGAACCTGTATTTTCACATGGTCAACTATATGTAGCATTGTCAAGAGCAAAAACTATTGACCAATTGAAAGTGCTCATTAGACCAACAACACCAATTGCACCAAGTACTAACTATACAAAAAATATTGTATACCATGAGATTCTAATGGCTGCCAATAACAACTAGGCCTCTCAAAACTGTTTACCAATGTAAGGTCTAAATTTTTTAATGTGTTTTACTATATCAGATCCATATTACCTATGTTTTATTATATCAGTTCTACATTGCATATTATTTAAGTATTGCAAAATACATATATTACATATAATTCTTTGCTATACTTAAATTAGCTATTTAGATTTTTATTGTTATCATATACCACCCTATTTTATTTGTATAATCTCTATTTTCAGACAAATCGAAGATACAAGCACAACTCTTCAGAGTCTGAAACCAGGTGCACAAAATTGGTTTGTTAAAGTCTTAATAGCAGAGAAGACTCCTGTTCGCCTTTTCAAATGGGGAAAACAACTAAAGCTTACTTTTGTTGACAAAGAGGTAATCTAATCTTAATTAAGAACAAAGTCAAATTCATTTTTCTAGCATTTCAGCTTTAATCCTTTACGTTTTTTTACAGCAAGGGATAATGCAATGCATAATATACGATCAAGATGTTGAGCAGCTTGATAAAGTGCTCCACCTTTACAAAACATACGTGATTGGAAATGGAAAAATTTGAGAAATACCTGCAAATGCACCTGCGTTGCCAAACACAAAATACCAAATAATATTAAACAGAAGTGTTTACATAAAGGCCGTAAACAGGGACGAAGAATTCCAGTTAGAGCACATTTATCAGATAACACCATTTGCAGAATGTCCTCAAATTGCAGATTCCACTGATAAACGAATCAGCTAAGTTCTTTTACAATTTCTTCTTCTTAATTATAGATAATTATAATATTAATATGATCTTACTTCTCTGTTATGTTTATTTTCTCAGATTTGTTATGTGGTGTAATACATGTGTTCCCACCGCGCCTTATCGCAAAAAACCAGAAAAACGTGCAGGAATTTGTCATTGTTAATGAAGAGTGAGTTCATTTTAAATACAAATTATGCATACAACATTTATTCACTCTTAATAGGGCAAATATCAAAAAATTTTAATGCATACAGACGAAGACCTACCATTCTTACACTATGGGAAGAATTCTTGCAAACTGAGGCACCACTTTTAAGTGAAAATGTTCACAAAATGCCTGTCATATTAGGGATGCGACTATCTGTAAACACTTTCCACGGTAATTAACATTTTAAATATCGTTTTTCCCCTTTATTTGATTAAGAACTACAAAACTAAATAATTACGATTCATTAATACCCTATTACAGGTACATCGGTTGGAACATCACCAAACAGCATTATCTTATTTGACCCTCCAATACCGCAGGCCACGCAGTTGGAATCATGGTAACTTGAATTCTCATTAGATTACTTTTACCCCGCAATTTACTACTATTTTCTAAAATATTCTACAATATATGTGATTTCATTTTACTGCATACTTATTCTAATTATGTAAATACTACTTTTATTTTGAAATTGTAGGTTTAAGATTACTGATTTGAAACTTCAAAAGCCATATATAGGCAGTTGTCTAGAAAAAATATGAGTTTGCATACAAAATAGAAGGTGTTACTTGAAGGACTTCACGATTATGTTTGTTTCTAAGTGGGATGAGTCTGTTACTGTCTTTTTGAAGTTCTAGAGTGGCATTTTGTCCTGTGTTCCAGTTAAAGAGAATTGTTCTTATAATTGCTTATTTGTTAGCAATGACAGTAAACTAATATAAGGATGTCACCTTACGTTATGGTGTTTTTGAAAGAGGGCCCATGCCCAGACCCCCAAGACTATCAAATGTTCTCTGGAGAATCTTTATGGACCAAATATGTATACTTTAAATCTGATTCTTATGCATGATATTGAATGTAGAATGGTATGCAGAATTGCAACATTAAATGCTTCACCCAACATATTATTTTAGGTGGCAATGTAAAGTGTTATGTTCAGAGCAAATTTTCCCAAAAAAAGTGGGCTTTTGATTCTGTGTATTGATGGTTACACTTTTTAACGGAAAACTATTTGACACTTCTCCTTAAAAAGGTCTAAGAAGCAGCAAAAAAGAGTATGATTAAGGGAATAATAATACTAAAATGTATGCTGCTTTTCTATTATCACGCATGCCACCTGTCCTTTCTCCCTTAATGCTATTTTCTCTTTCCTCTTTCTTCACCTTCATGATCGTTTGTCATCATCTCTCCGCTAGGATAGTTCTCTAATTTCCTAAATTTTTAAATATCCAGAGTTTATACAAGCGTGTAAATTCAACTCTTTTATACTAATTAAAGACTTAACTAAAGCTCACATTTATTGTTCATTCACATGCTGACATATTTGAATTGCTCTATTTTTCTTAGGCTGAAAACTAACAAAGACTACATTGACACCGTTGTTACCCAAAAGTTGTACGAGAAAAAGCATCAAAGCAAAGATCTTCCACTTCATTCTCAGATTCGAAAAATAAGTCAGATCCTAAGTTTAACACAAACGGTAATTTCAAATTCATGCAATAGTTAATTTAAACATCATCTAAATATCATGTACGCATAAAATAATATGAACACATTTCCATTGGCAGGCAAGATCGTTTTGGATTAAAGCGAATATATGTATAACAAAGCCAACACAAAGTTACTACCTTCTGACTTGTCCAAGCTGTTCCAAACCTTCCGGGGCAATCTACAAATATGATTTCACATGTTTCTACTGCAATAATGAGTTCCCCAGCCCAAAACCATTGTAAGTATATGCTGAAACTGAATATTTATATATCTATTATTGATCATCTTTTATACTAGATTAAAACTATAGAGTAAAATATCAATAAACTTTAAAAAAATAACACTTGTTTATTGACCTGTCAATTTTTTATATACGTAACATTTAAAGAGAATAACAATATAACTTTTACATATATATATAAATATAAAAAAAAAGCCATTAGATTCCACCCTTGTTGTTTACTGTACTTTCATATTTTTAAGTATATGCAACATTTTTACTTGAAACCCATTTGGTGGTTAGTCTTGGACAGTAACTGCTCATCATCATATTGAAGTAACAAGCATTAGTGTGAATATCTTCTTGGAAATTGGATCTTCTGAGCTACCTATTCATAATTGTAGTATCTTTTCATGTTATTGCGGGGACAAAATCTGGTTTCTTGAATATTGATTTTAGGAGTTCTGTGTCAATTATCCAGATTAGTTTATTTGCGTTAACATATACAAATCTACACTGCAAGGCCTTTTAAAGATTTACTGAAACCTTATAGTTGGATCATGAGTCATAACTCTAGAATCACAACCAATAGCTTGCATTATTGTTTTTAATATTCTAAAAAGCAATGTGAAGTGTGCGGGAGTATGACCATATTAACAAGTCCTAAATGTAGTCGATTTTTGGATTGCGCTTGGTAAATAATAAGCTGCATTTCTCTTATTTTTCATGCTGGACATAAGCATCTCTAATTTAGCGTACCTATGCTCCTTTTCATTGTAATATAAGTTAACTTTAATTCAGAGAAGGACAAATTCCATTCTTTTTAATTGTTTTTGTGAGATTGAATAGCATTTAAGACTCATGTTACTATACTATTTTACAGAGCGAACGCACAACAACCTAAGCTCTTTGTGGGAATGATTTTTATCCTCATTTTTATTTCAAAATCTATTAGAATAGAAGGGGGTCTTCATAAGGAAAACAAAAGACAAATTATAGGACACCACGTAAAATTATTGATTAGATATCAAATACATCAATGCAATAGGCTCATTGAAATCAAATATAATTTGATTGTGCCCATCCATGTTACCAACTATATGCAGTATTTTAACTAAATTTATTTCTATAGCAAGTGCAATAGAGCATGGAATTACAATATGGACTTAATACAACTATTTATGTAAACTAATTCACGTGGCTACATTTACTCTATAGTAACAGTAAAAAGAACAAAAAAGATGTAACTTTTAGCAAATCGATCTCTTACTGTCGTAGTTGCATCGACAGCCACACAAACGAAGTTACACAATAGGAAGGAAAAGTAGCAAACAGTCCTTCTCACAATAAAACATTAGTTGCAGACCTTTTTTTCTCATTGCATGTCTTAATTACCCAATGTTAAAGGCTAGAAAACTTGAAGCTTATGTAAAAAGTGAATGAGAAATTATTAGAAGCAAGGAAAGGAACTTGATTGAAAAAGTTTACCAGGAGTAATTACACGAACTATAACATCAAAACCTATTTTCTCTTTATTAGCACGAAAAATTATACCCCTTTTATAGCCAATCTGATTGTGATGGAAGAAACATTAATGTCTGCAGTTCTCAACCATTAATAATGCTGGGATAAATAATCTTACCTCAAAGAACCTTCTGGAATATCATCTATAGGATTTACTACTACATTTGCAAAAATAATAATTTCCTGTTTAATTATATATTTTGTACATATACTGTCATTTTTGTTTCAATTGTATCAACTTATTGTCAATTTTAATACACACATATACATAGGTTACGTTTCGAGGTAGAATTATTTGACGGGACAGGAACTTTGAACGCTTTCATCGAAGAAAAAGAGGCAGAAATGATATTAGACATGTCAACTGAAAACGTCATCGAGGCAGATCTAGAGGTATATTTATCTAACATAAGTTTTTAACCATTTACACCTACTTACATTTTCGTTACCTCCATGTTTAACAGGATAAAATGTTAGGTTCCAATGAAATCAACGAGAAATTGAAAGACACACAGTGGCTACTTCACATAAGAACGACTACCTTTGAAATAAGAGGCAGAAAAAATGTTCGTAACACAGTAATATGCTGCCTTCCATCAACAGACTTGTCTTCAGAATCACAAACCTTTCAACAGAAAAGCTCAACTTCAAACCCTCAACAAAGCTGGGAAACAGATGTAACAATGCGTGAATCTCAGAAAACCACCTCAGCAATGCCAGAATCTTCCACAACTCCTGTTACCCACTCTTCAAAAGAAACCGGTAAAAGAACTCTGTACTCCCCAGAAGACCCATCAGGTAAAAACCCAAAACACAACAAACAAGACTAAGAACCTAGAAGACACATAACATATCACTCTTTTGAAACTTTGAAAACTCTTTTTGCTGCACATATGTTTCCACTGCATATATCTACTCAAGTTACTCATTTTGAAATCACTTTTGCACTCTTCAAAGTACTTTTATATAATAACATTTTGTTTTATATATGCATTCTATTTCAAGTTTGTCAATATAAACCTAATCAAAATCAATTTAATTAGCTTTCTAACCTTATGTTAATCATAGTTCTTTTTAGAACTTGATTTTAAAAAAAAAAAAAAATTGATGTTAACCATACCCAATTTTTCAGGGCACATACCTTTTTTATTCATTTTAAAATCACATTAACTACGTCAAAAAAAAAAATTGTCTACAACCGATTTTGGGTTTTAGAAAACTATATATATATATATATATATATATATATATAAAACAAAATAAACGGAAATTTTGCCAGTTACAACCAAATATCAGGTTTCTCTATCTAACTGTATATAAGACTACATTTATATTTATTTAACAAAAAAAAAATGCGGCACAAAGTTCAATTTTTTTTTTTAAGAAATTATAATACAACTATATCCATAAAATTATCTTTTCACATATTATTTATTTTCAATTTCAAGAACTATGCATTATCTTATTTCCCTTGTTTTTATATGGATACAATACAAAAGTTTCACACATATCATAACACATACAACTATACGTGGAACTACAACACTATCACATGCATGCTGTTTGACAAGTGGGGACAATTCCCTCACAAACCATTCTTCATTGTGTGTATATATACCTATACCTCAACTTCATACAAATTATAAATTTTCCACCATTACATTTACAAATACCATGGATATTAATAGGTATTGCAGCTGCATCGACTGTGGACAGTGTCAATACAATTCCACATTCCAACAAGAAGTTGAAGCGTTAATAAGAAGGTTCCTTTCTAATTCAGTATGGGCCATCATTTTACGAAGGGTGCTGAACATGGACTGGAGGCTTACTCTGTTGATTGATTACACATCAAATATCGAAGAAGAAATAAATGGCAGTCGTTCGCATCAAAATCGCACTACATAGTAACACAATATATACTACAATCAGTACTTTGTAGTTTAAAAAATGTAGAATTTTACACTCCAGTTATTTAAATATGTATGAACAAGGACGGAGCCACATAGGGCCCGGGGGGGCAGTGGGCCCCCCACCAATTTTTTTTTTTATTATGTATATTTCTTCCGTTTATAATTATTTGTATACTTTTTTTTTATTTGAGACGTTTCAAAATTATTTGTACACTCATAATATGTAAATAATCTACAAAATTAATATTCTCACTATATCATTTTATTTTTAAAATTGTCACTCATTTTAATCTACATTCTTCCCTACATTTCACTAATTTTTTTTAACACCTCATTAAATTTCTTTTATACCTCACTAAATCACCAAAAATACACCTCACTAAATTCACATTTCTTAAAAAGTGAACTTATCAACGTATTCAAGTCATTACGGGATGGAGGGAATATATTTTAAGTTATACATTTGTCTAATAATTTTAACACCGTTTCACCTATTATGAGTCGGAACAATCAAAATTTATAATGAATTAAATATAATATTATTTTGTCTTTATAGTAATGTAAATCGGGCCCCCCAATCTAAAATTTCTGGCTCCGTCACTGTGTATGAATATGTGTAGTTGTATAATACAAGTATTTAAATATATGTACATATTGTAAACTTTTGTTCTAATAATGTACTTAATCAAAATTTATTTATTTATAATACAAATATATATAAAAACACAAATATATTAAAATTTAAACAAACAAACCTGGGTTAACACCTCAACTTTTGAGGTGAACCCTACCTAGTATATATATATACATACATACATATATAAACAGACAGGCGAAGCAGGGTGGAAGACACTGGATTAATTCTGTTCTTTGTGTAGATAATAATGCGATTAACATACACATGTATAAGAGGGTTTTCGACAGCTTTATCGCAGGATTTACTTTCAAATAACCATTTTCCCCGTACAGCCCTGCACTCCATAGCCAAGCAATCAACTCCATTTTCTTACACTGAGGAGGTCTTAGCGTCCCATCTTGCGCCACTTCTAGAACAGAAAGATCCTTCTCTTCTTCCTTCTGTTCTTCAACAAATCCACCAAATACACGCCCAGATTACTGTTAATGGCCTCCACAACATGGGAATTTTGGGGACAAGGGTTTTGGGTATGTATCTCCTCTGTAACAATTATTCTGATGCCCAGAGATTATTTTGGCAGCTGCAATTGCGCTATGCCGCCCCTTGGAATTGGATGATTAGAGGGTTTAGTCGAATGGGTTGTTATGATTATGGTGTTTTGTTTTATTTCAAGATGCTAACGTTTGGAACTAGACCTGATAAGTACACTTTTCCTTACCTAATTAAAGCATGTGGTGGCCTCCACGCTGTTGATTTGGTTAAATATATACATGGGATGATAAAGGATTTTGGGTTTGAGATGGATGTGTATGTGGGTAGTGCTTTGGTCAAATTCTATGCTGATAATGGCTGTTTAGACAATGCAAGGGAGCTGTTTGATAAATTGCCTCAAAGAGATACTGTGTTGTGGAATGTGATGCTTAATGGCTACTTAAAATGTGAAGGTTCAGCTGATAATGTGGTTGCTTTGTTTGGGGAAATGAGAGGAAGTAAAACTGAGCCCAATTATGTCACTTATGCCTGTGTTCTTAGCCTCTGCGGCATGAAATCCTTGTCGGGTTTTGGAGCTCAGGTTCACGGTTTAGTCGTGAGGTGTGGTGTGGAGATGCTTTCTCCTGTGGCCAACACTTTGGTCGCTATGTATGCAAAATGTCGATGCCTCTTGGAAGCTCGTAAGCTTTTCGATTTTATTACACGAGCTGATCTTGTCACCTGGAACGGTATAATCGGAGGGTATGTTCAAAACGGGTTTATGAATGAGGCTATGGTTTTATTTCAAAGAATGATGTCTTCAGATGTAAAACCGGATTCGGTAACTTTTGCGAGTTTACTCCCTTCAGTTCCTGAATTGGGCTGTCTTCATCGAGGGAAGGAGATCCACTGTTATATTGTTAGAAATGGGGTGTTTCTTGATTTGTTCTTGAAGAACACTCTCATCGATATGTATTTCAAGTGCAAGGATGTGGATATGGCTTGTAAGATCTTTGAACAGAGCTCTGATGTGGATATCGTCATTTGCACTGCGATGATCTCTGGCTTTGCTCTCAACGGGATGAATCTAGACGCTTTGAAGATGTTCCGACGGTTGATTAGTAAGAAAATGAGACCTAATGCTGTAACCTTTGCAAGCACTCTACCAGCTTGTGCAAGCTTGACTGCCATAAAATTAGGTAAAGAGTTGCATGGTAACATAATCCGGAAAGGTCTAGAAGGAAGACGTCACGTTGGAAGTGCGATAACTGACATGTATGCTAAATGCGGAAGGCTAGATCTTAGCCGTCGGGTTTTCGCAAGGATTCCTGAACGAGATTCTGTATGTTGGAACTCGATCATCATGAACTGTTGCCAGAATGGCGAACCAGACGAGGCCATGGATCTGTTTCGTCGTATGGGGTTGGAACAAGCTAAATACGATTGTGTTAGCATATCAGCTGCTCTTTCAGCATGTTCAAGTTTGTCCTCTCTTCATCATGGTAAAGAGGTCCATTGTTTCATGATGAGAAATGGATTGAACACGGATCTTTACGCTAATAGTGCACTAATTGACACATATGCTAAATGCGGTTATTTGGATCTAGCACAATGCGTTTTCAATGCGATGGAGTTTAGAAACGAAGTTTCTTGGAATAGCATCATTGCTGCTTATGGAAATCATGGTGAGTTAACACAGTGCTTGGCCTTATTAGGTGAGATGGAAGACGAGGGGTTTCGACCAGATCATCTAACATTCCTTGCCATAATATCCGCTTGTGGCCACTCGGGTCAGGTTGAAGAAGGAAAAATCCAATTCAATAGAATGGTACAAGATTACGGGATTTCTCCAACAATGGAGCATTATGCTTGTTTAATTGATATGTTTGGGCGAGCAGGTCGTTTAGAAGAAGCCATTAAAGTAATCGAAGAAATGCCCTTCACTCCAGATGCTGGCATCTGGGGAACCCTACTCGGGGCTTCTCGTATTCATGGCAATCTTGAGCTTGCTGAGGTGGCGTCTGAGCATCTATTCCATTTAGACCCTCAGAATTCGGGCTACTATGTCTTGATGTCAAACTTGCATGCTGATTCTCGGGCATGGGGGAGAGTCGATCAAATTCGTGACATCATGAAAGAACGAGGAGTCCAGAAAATACCTGGTTACAGCTGGATTGAAATCGATAAGAGTAACCATGTGTTTGGGGCTGCTGATAAAAGTCATCCACATTCGTCTCAAATTTATCTGTTGCTGAATAATCTTGTTACTGAGATTCAGGATGAAGAATATCTTTCCCAGTTTGTTGATGACATGAATTTTTCTTTTTAATTTCTGTAATATTATTCTACGTGGTATGACATCATATATCATAGGCATTGAGGTTCTTTTTTGAGGAGTTCATTATTTTATCTTGTCACAATTGTAAAATCCAATCCACTGACTTTTATTTATCCCACAATTGTAAAACATAAGATGAAACATAAAAAATGATACTCCATGTTTTAAATAAAAACATAAATTATTGATACATGAAGTAGAGAGCATTATGCAAAATAAAGAGCATAGAATTTCACCCTGTTTGCTTTTACATTCACAATTCAGCAAAAATCAACTTTTGAGAGAGAGTTATTTGTGAACCTAATGTTGCAAAACTATATTCTTCAAATATTTCATATGCTTACTGAGATAGTAAGCTTAGATTAGTATTGTATGCATACATATTCCATCTTCATCTTCTTCAGTCTCGACTTTTGTTCAAAACAACAGCAAGGTCACGGAGCTCCTCGAATACGTGCATCGTTTCAGCATCAAATCCTCCAGCAAACTGCACATGAGTTCCAGTCAAACACCCCATTAAAACCACTTCAGTTCAGAATAATCTTTCTTGTAAAGAAAACAAACAAACCTGATGGATTCTGAAAGCAAATCTGACTCCGTGGAGTAACATATAATCCAACGATGAATCTTTCTCCGACGTTCCCTTTAACTGAAGCTCCATCGCCACTCTCTTGATGTACATCTTTGCCAGTTTCACTGAACCAAACTTTATCTGAAATCATAACATTTCTGTCAGTTAAGATTGGTTCTTTCCACATAAACTTTTCTTACAGAAAAAGATGTACCTTTCTTAATATTCCCATGTCAAGCATCCAGTCTGTAGGAATGTGGAATTCCTTGCAGTTTTTCATCAATGAATCTCTCGTTCGCAGGATATTATGCACAGTACGCTCCATTCTAATTAACGAAATCATGCATCTACATTTATTAGAATCTTAAACAAGTCAAATTATGTAATATACTTGCTTGCAGCTACGAGGTCTACCTCTCGGATAAAGCTGCCATTTTCTTTAGTGCAACATCACATGGCAAACGAGGATCGTCCTTGTAGTTCAAAACTTCTTGCTCCAACCTCTTTAGATCTTTATATCCAAATGCTGCCTCTCTTAATGTATCTGCCTTCTTTTCTGGCCACTCGAAATGCTTCAGAACTGCCCTTTCATCCACCTATAACACAACTCAAAAAAATATGCTTCAGAATGTGTTTTTATGATAGTTTTGAAATTTGAGTATCACAAAATCAGCCAAGAAACTTACGAGAAAGCATAGTTCATCATCAAGCCACTTTACGAATGCAACGACGTCTTCAATGTTTTGGTAGACTGCGTCGTTGACCTCTCTTATAAGAGAGTTCACAAACTCTCCTTGAGTCTCAACATCTGCCTTAATCTGAAATAACCAAGGAGCTTAGCTTAGATTCAATGATCTTTTTTTTTTTAGAAAATAAACTATACAACTTAATCGAAAAGGGTAATCAAGAACTTACCGCAAGCAAATGAGATGATCGGTTCTCAATTTCGCCAATCATGCTACTACGAACATTTGCAACATCTGATGCATCTGCAGAGCCTGAATTCAAGCAATCTTTTCTAGACTCTCTCTTCATGAGTGAGTGATACAGCTCGACAACTTGTGGGGCACGTTGCACCGTTCCTGATACTATCCTAGCGGTTGATTTTGGAGGGGGCGGTGGTGGTGGTGGAGGTGGAGGAACACATGGAACGACAGCTGGACTAGAATTTTCTTCTTTTAGTTCAATTAAACCCGAGCATGAAGGCCTTGGGGGAGGATTTGGGATTCTCAATGCTCGTTTTTCGACATCCAACGAAGCTGTCACTTTACAAACTTCCTGACAATTGGCTAAATCATAATTCTGGGAAACTAGATTTTTCTTATCCAATTCTTTAGAACACATAAAACTATCAGATTGCCGTTTCTTGTTAAGTAGTAACAGATCTTCAGGACTGCAATGCGTTCCACTAATCGAGTGCCTTCTTGCAGAACCTAACAGTTCGTCCCAATTACGACTAACTGGGTAATCTACATTCTTTATTTGTTGCAAGTCTTCATCAGTGATAGGCCATTTTTTAAACTTCTTGATAAGATATAGCTTCTTTGTAGCAGAATCATCGCAAGAATCTTGATCAATATCGAAAGGCGAAAAACATATTGATTCAGCAGAGTTTGGGGTTGAAGGCTTGCCAGGACTCGTCTTAGAAGAAGTACGCAACTCGTCTCTTAAACACGAGTTAACCCATCTCAAGTAAGCAAGCTCTTCAACTTCATTCATTCTGCTCATTTGAAGACCTTCCACTTGCTTGCAAAGATCTTTATTAGTGTCCTTTAACATAGAAGCCTCTGCTTTAATCTTTTCAACATTCTCATTCTACATATGAACAATTTTAAAATAGAAAATCCATAAGAAATGAAAGAAATCTCAAGACATGATGCTATATTATCTAATGATCTTCTTGTTTTTGGTATTCCCAAGCCACACTTTCTCTCATGCTATGCAGTTTACACAAAATTTTCAATAAGCAATCAAGGACAAATTGTAATTCTACACTCACAAACATATACAAAATATTTGACTATTCATTCAAAACCAACCCTTAGGGTTTGAAATCTACTCAAATTCAAATCCATAAACAAGCACCCCTAACATAACTAACATACAATCATTGTTTCAATCAAAGCATAAAACTGAAAGGCAATTGAAAGAGAAATAGCAAGACAACCAAAAGTGATTATACCTCAGATACTTTGGCAAGAGTGGCTAACTGTGACTCCAACAATGAAATCTTTCCACAAAGATTTCTCTTCTGAAGCTGCAGCTCCATGTTCAACCGCCTCAGCTCAACAACCTCCATCTCCAAAGAACAAGGTTCCCCCATTACAGAAGCCAAAGACACCAACTGTCCTGAAAGGTTCCCCTTTTCCTTGTCGAGCAATTCGACTTTACTGACAAGGCCATCGATTTCTGTCCTTTTCAATTCAAGCTCCTTCTCTAGCTCCAATTTCTTGGACAACTCAGCTTGCAAATTCAGCTCCCTATCTTTGGACTCTTGAAGCAAGTTTCTCAAATGGTCGATTTCAAGAAACAAGTCCACAGAAGAACCTGCAGATTTTGTGCTCAAAACTGCCTGTGGATGCACCTGTTTAGCATTAATCGAGCAGGAAAGGTCACCAATGAGCGACCTTTTGATTCTTGAATTTGCAACCGTGGTTTGATTTCTTTGGTTAGTGACATCAGAGGTGTTGTTTAAGGGCACCCTCTTGGTTTCCAAGACTCTAGCTTTGGTTTTCTTTTCGAACCCCTTCACTATTTGAGAACCCCACGAAGATTTCATCTTTGAAAAGTTGCTATTTCCTCCCTTCACATTGCTATGAATGCTCTGATTTTGATCACTAAATTTGGATGCTTTCACTCTCTTCTCAGATGGGTTTTCTTCTCTCATCCTAATCAAATCAAAATGGGATTAAAATAAACAACAGGGGTTCAAGAATCACCAACGAATTCAGTTACAAATGTCTGAAGATAATACAAAGATAAATTAAAGAAGGCAGAAAGATGGGTTTAAAGTTGTTTATTAATAATGTGACAAAATTAAGGTACACGGGGATAAAGGAATAGGAGATGTTTCTGTTCTGTTGTGAGTTTCTGAACTGAAAAGAGTAAAAAGTGGCAGCAGTGTGTCGCAGCTTTCTCTTTTTTTTTTATCTCCATTTGAATTTTGAAAATTTGAATTCTTTTACCTGCGCAAGAACCCACGGCTAACGATGACGTGTAAGCGCTCCAACACCAACGGTCGAATTTCGAGCCCGGCCCGGCCCCTCATTTGAATCTTAAATTATGATATTGGGTAAAAATTGAAGTTTAATTTTGCAATCTAATCTAAATTTGGATAATTACAAACAAATAAATATTATTACAAATTAAGTTTTCTTGAATCCCATTTTCTGTTTCTGGGAATTTGAAGTTTGTCGACATGACATTGTCACAGCGTGGGCATGAAGATGACGGTGTTGAAGGTAAATTTGCAACATGTAAATTTAATGATTTGTTTGTAATTATTCAAAAATTACAATTAAATTAGATATGATTATTTAATTTGCAATTAAGTCAAAAAAAAAAAAAAAAAAAGACAAATAAAACTCTGTTGCCTCATTTTATTAGTTGGGGGAGGGTCTTCCTGCCCAATTTGTTTGAGGGAAGAACCTCTAACTCATTTTATTTGGTGAAAGAACTTATTTGTTTTGTTTACAAATTGAAGGGTTTATTTTAAAAAATAATAATTAAGGGCTATTAGCCTATTACCTCGTCCCTAATTAATACTCTTTTAGTCTAAAAAAATAATTCACAATTCTTTTTTTATTTGTCTCTAATTATAGTTCACTTTCCTTATATTTTAATATATTTTTTTAAATAATTCTATTTAATGATTGTTGTGATTAGTAAATAAAATTATTCATTTACTTTAAATAAGGGCATAATAAAAATATAAGGATAAATTTTATATACCGAAAATGTTTGTATTGATTTGTGTAAAAAAAGAAAGTGAATGAACTTTTTTTTAAAGAGATAGAGAGTGTATTTATCAATGTACATATATATTTAATTTCTACATAATAAATAAATAAATCCAAAAAGAGGTTGTTTGAATTTGGACAGGAGCGCATAATAAGAATGTGGTTGATTCTTTTTGTTTGATAATTAATTTTGATTTAAAAAGTTCATAATTGGAATATAATTTGAATTAATCGATTAAATGGAAATGAATAATGGATTTATTTCTTTTCTTGATTTGGATTAAGTTACCAAGTATAAGAAAATTGATTTCGTTTCGGTTTACATTTTATTTAATTAAATTTATTGCCCAACATCTTGTGTTTAATAAGATTTGTTTAATTAGTTATGTATATATAGTTTGATTAAATATAATCCCTAATTAAAAAAAAAGCAGCATTTACGTAAAATATTTCACACAAATATGTCTAATTGAGATAATTTTTAAAAATTCATTATTTTACATGTGAATTTTTGGCTCATTTTATCTCAATTAAAATATTTCATATAAGTTTTTGTGAATTAAAAATATATTGTGTTTTTTTATTTTAGATTTCATGTCGAACACAAAGTGCACTGCAAATATTTAAATTAAGATAAAATTTGTGTGAATCGATTTCTCAGTAAAACCAATTTGTATTGTGTGTGTATTTTTTTAATTGTATTTATTTTATTACACTGAGAGGTCTCGAATGCAACGAGTGCATGCATTGGGGATCGTACACCCACCTTTTATTCGGGTCACATATAAATGGGGTCAAGCGCGGTTTATTTCCTATTTTCAGTCATTTGAATTTTTGCATTCTCTCCTTTTTCTCTTTTGTCATAGGATAAAAATAAAATAATATAAATAATATTATTTTTAAAAAGAGAATAAATAAAATAAAATTTGACAATAAAAAAAAGTAAAAAAAAGTAAAATTTGATGAAAGGAGTATATTTTAAATTATAATATAAAATTTAAATTTCTATTGCAAAATAAATAAAATAATATTAGAAGCATGTTTTTAGTTTATTTCCATTTTATAAAGAGATTTGATATTGGTATAAAATTTGGACCTAAATTTATTTTTATATTATAAAGAGATTTCTACTGGTATTAATGTCTACGGTCTAATTTCATTAAGTTCCATTATGCTTATTCATTTTTTTAAATATAATACTCTCTCTGTTCCACTATAAATTTTCAAATTTTCTTTTATGGATGTCCCACAATAAATTTCTCTTTTTCATTTTTTTCTATTTTTAGTATATGATTTTCTCTCTCTCAATCACATTATTTATATTTTATCTATTATTTTATTCTACTTCATTTCATACTCATCTACAGTATTATTTTCTTTCTCATCATCACATCACTTGTACTACACACCTAGGGTTGTAACTTGTAAACGAAGCGAATAATTTTGGTCGATTCGGTATTCGTATTCGAAATTTTATGATTCGAATTCAAATATTTTTTTTGATTCGATTAATAAACGAATACAAAATTATGATATTCAATTCGATATTCGTAAGTATTCGATTCGATTAAATATAATATATATATATAATTATATAAAATACATTTTAAAAAAATTATATAATCCACTTCTCCGTAACTCTATATTTATTTTTGTTAAAAAAAATAGATATTTATTTAATAATAAATTACTAATAATAATAGTGGGTGTAGATTTGTGGGCTGTGGCTAGGGGTGGGAATAGGCCAGGCCGGGCCAGGCCTTAAGAAAAAAAGTCTGGGCCTGGTATATAATATTTGGGCCCAAGCTTGGCCTGTGGCCTATTATAGGCTTTTTTTAGAGGCTAGGCCTGACCTTTTTAGTAAATAGGTCGGACCCGAAAGCCTTTTAAAGGCCTCTTTAATGTTATTCAAAATTAATTTTTACCACACTTGTATTACCATTAAATTATAAAAACTAACTTTTTAAATCTAAAAATGAAGAAATAAGAACAATAAAAAATTAATCAAAAGATCCATAAAATTATACTCAAATGTAAATATTCATATCAATTATTTTAACTATTACAAAGAAAAATAAAACAAAAAAATATATAATTTCTTCAAGATAATCTCATTTGAATATTATATTATATATTTATTGCATTTTTATATATTATATATTTATACATATAGAAATAGAGTTAAATAGGCCGGCCTGTTGGGCTTCAAAGGCTTACGAAAAAGCTCAAGCCCGGCCTATTTAATTAAAAAGGCTTTAAAAAAAGCTTGAGCCTGGCTTGTTTATTAAACAAGCCGAGCCGAGCCGAGCTTTAGAAGGCCGAGCCGTAGGCCCCTGTCGGGTAGCCTGGCCCATTCCCACCCCTAGCTGTGGCCTAGTATATCTATTTAGTTTTTTTTATAAAATACTTACTAACCTAAAATAGGGTTTGTCAAAGGGGAGGGGGCACGATTTCAAATTTCAATGACAGCACAATTTGGGTTTGGGCGTCCGCCGTCCAGGGTGAAAAGAAGTGTGGCAGCGTCAAGTGGGCGGAGGCGGCAAGTGTGGAGGCAGCGACAAGCAGGCTGCCCGCTCTTTTTGTGGTGGTAGGACGACGACTGTGAAGTTCGCGATGGCGGCAGGAGGTTCACGACGGCGAGTGGATGTGTGAAAGAAGAATGAAGATATTTTCTGAATGAGTATTTTTTTTCGTTTTCTTCTTATAATTTCTTTTTTAAACCATCAACGCCTTGGCGGAACCACCATTTAGGTGGCGATTTGGCCGCCCAGTACCAAAACGATTTAAATTTGTGGCTTGTTTTTTTTTTATTACAAGTTAAATACCTCATCCCTTTTTTCCCCTCCCCATGACTCGAACCCAGGACCTGTGGCCTAGGTAGTGGTGCTCTAACCACTTGAGCTATTCCACTTTGTCAAAATTTTGTGGCTTGTTGAAACAACAAAATCATCAATTTAGCTTAGTGTTTTATTAAGTAAATATGTTGTTATTTTACAAAAAAAAATAAAAAAAATTGAATCGAATACGAATCCATTTCGAATCGAATACTCGAATATTTTTTTTTTAAAAAAATCGAATCGAATCGAATAATATCGAATAACCATTCGAATCGAATACCGTATCGAATTTATTATTCGAAAAATAAATGAATACGAATATTCGAATACTTTTACGAATACAAATTGAATAGTGTGGTATTCGCCTCGATTCATTTACAACCCTAATTACATTTATTATATTATCTCCAGAAATTATGGAGTTTTATAACCACGTTAAAGACAATTAAAGTCATTATTATCTTGCATAATTTAATCAATTAAGTATAATTATTAGTTAAACATTCATTAAATCTAAAATTAGAATCTCAATTTTTATTTTAAAAACGACTAAAGTAATACCATAATTAAATCTGAATTTAAAAATACCTAAAGTAGTTCCAAAATTTCAGAATAAAATATTAAACACATTTAATTACATTTAACATAAAAAAAATAAAAATAATCATATATAATATAACACTTAAATAATCGTAACAATTAAAACCTTTGTTATTTTGCATAATTTAATCAATTATATATCCGGAATTATAGACTATTGAATGATGAATTTTAAGCTCTATTTTCTTATTATATATAAGTAGATTTTCTAATCAAGAAAGTAAAATTACGTTCTTTTTAAAGATTTGTTGAATCAACTTCTAAAAAAGTTTGTTCAAAGGATAAATAATTTATATTTTTTATGTAATTTATAAAGAATATATAATAAAATTTAGCTAAATCACATTTTTTAGTCAATTTATCTAACAATTTGTTTAGATTGATAGTAATTTTTTTGTAAGAAAATGTTGTCCATATCTCATCAATTTCAAACATTAGGTCCAATTAAGGAACAATGGACAATCATGAGTAATGATTTAAAGCCACAATTTTTTTTTATAATATTATTTTTCCGACAATTGTTTTATCTTATTCTAATACCGTTTAAATAGATTTATTATATTAAAAAAATATAATTAATATTTGATATATACTTCAAAATTCATGCTACTATTCGAAATTTTCTAATTTAAAAATTTGAGAATTAGTTTCAAGAAGGCTCAAGTTATGTTATACAAAAAAATTCAGTCAATTAATACTGGAAAATTATTGGCAATCAATAACCTTTATAAGCTTCAATTCCAGAACAATACTATGTTCAGTGTTGTTGATATAGAGTTATTAACATCTCCTTACTCTTTCAAGAGTTTTGAAGAAATTAAAAATTGTTTGGTCAAGATGAAGCTAAATATCATATACTGTAGGTAAAATAAATAAAAAAAGTTTTTTTTTTTTGACATTATTTATATTGTAAATTTATTTTTATAATACTTTGTCGCTACTACATCATGGGTCCGTTTGATACAAGATACAAATTTAGTGCGAAAAGTGACATATAAGAGGCCCGCTTACTAAATTAATGCAAAAAGTGACATATAAAGGTGTATAAAGTTAAAATCTTGTGTGATAAAAAGTACAAAAAAGTGTACTAAAAACACTATATTACTGTTAATTCTTGTGTGATATCATGTATTAACAGATGTATAAAATTATTTTTTGTTTGATAGAATGCATAACCCACCATATAAAAAAGATGAAAATGATGAAAATGGTGAAAAGACATTTCTACCCTCATTTTTTCAGCATCCAAGTACATTGTTTGATTGACATTAAAATATGTACACCTATGACTTAAAAAAACTTGTATATTTTCAACTACATAAAAAAATGTGGAATCAATAGTAGGCATATGTGTGGGCAATCTTATAAAATTAAAAGTTCCAACCTAAAATTAATTAAGGTTTCAATAAAATAGACACAAAGTCTATCTTACATTCAACAAAATTAATTAAAATGGCTAACAAATGAATCAAACAATTCATTAAAATTTAATAAGTTACTTTCATATATGATTAACTATTTAAAAAAATAATCATTTATTTACATTCTACATTGATTTCAATAATTCAATAAAATTATTTAGTTGTTTACTTTTGATTTATTATCGTGTAACTCGCTTTTTACTTTTTTGAAAGAAAAATAAAAAAAAGCAGTTGTGACTGATGAAAAAAAATTTAAAGCAAGGGAAGAACACAATCAAGCCATCACGAAAAATAGCACAATCAAGTAATTCTCAAAACAAAAGCTTTTGACTATCTGAAATTATGCAGGGAACAACACCAAGGAAAAGAAGCAGCCTGAGCATATTTACATGCTTAAGGAAGTTCTTCATCAATCCAGCTTGAGATAGAATGTGAAAGAATTAACTTTAACTTGTACAAACAATTTGCTTTTCCTTCTTTTAATTTGATTCAATTGAAAGTCAAGACCAGTATTGAAACTAACTACTGCACAAGATCAATATTGAAACTAGATTAATTTCCAAGAATTATATCAGATGTATTTCTGAACTGTAGCAAAACAAGTGCTATTTGGCAGGAAGTATACAAATGGATTAATCATTTCTCGCCAACCCACAACTAGATTCGGGATCAGATTTATTTTGGCAGGAACTATATACAAATGTGGAAAGAATGCGCTACTTATGCTCTGGGTCAGATTTATTTTGAGCGGATCTTCAGCTCCATCACTACTGAGGATATATAAACAAATCCATTACTTCTGATGATAATATAAAAAAAAAAAAAAAAGTGCATGACAAGGAAAGTGAATAGTATTCATATTTTCATAAAAAAAGATGAAAATAGAATCACTCATAGCTTGTAACAAACCTGGTTACTTTAGCATCTGATTTAAAAGATGGAGCTCTGACTGCATACAAGGCACATGGCCTATTAAAGCAATACTTGATACCTAACTTCCTAGTATTTGATGGCCACCCAACAAAAATTAGATATCTCTGGCCTTCGATCCTGGTATTAAAGCAATTTGGTCTTAATTTAATTTCACGAGCCTGAAAATGCAGAAAAAAAATTAAAACCAAGGTAGGAAGGTGAGAAGATGTGCACAACATGAGAACAATGAACAATTAATTACGATAAGATCAATGGAAAGCTAGTTGCATACATATTGAAGACCTTAAATAACTATTATCTAAATAGGTGAAGGGCAGATTTGCATGAACTTAACCCTGGAGTTGCACATCCATATGTGCACAAAATGACAGTTCTATCTTGATTTGGGAGGGACCTGCAGCAAGCAATTGCTGACACTAAAGAGGAAAAAGTAGAAATATCGTTTTGGAATGAAAAAGCATCTCTATTTACTGACCAAAATTTAAGTTTATGTATAATTTTTCATGCATTTTTGTAATTCATTCATCTTATCTCATTCAAAAATAAAATTTAACGGGAGTTGAACTTTGGTGTTCTCCCTCTGATTTTAAGATATTTGCACGATCATATAAATCATAGAAGCTCAATGAGTTTTTCCTCACATTTCTTCAACACAACTTAAAAGACTATTCTAGTGAGTTTTTCAATAAAGTTTATTTATCATCCATCTGAATAAACCGATCCATGGATAGACCGGGGAATAGCAAACTCTTTCATAACTTCAGACGAACCCCATATCTCGAAGTGAGTTGGAGAGTCACCTTCAGAATTTCGAATAACAAGAAGCTTTGATCCTGATGGCGAGGGAACCATGAAGGACACACCAGTCATTTCAACTGGGAATGGAGCCCACTTAAAACTTACAGAGTCTTTACTCTTTTGTAGAATATGACTCGATAATATTGATTTCCTCTTTTAATTTTGTTGGACAAAAGAGTCGGTTAGATAATTGAAAACATAGCACAAGGAACATCTTCTGCAGAAAATATTTAGGTGAACACAATTAAAACAAGTTGCTTCAAATAGAGATTAGATAGAAAGGAAATTGGAACGAAAATCAAGCAGCCGTACCAGTTTCAGATTTAAAAGTCCATGCTTTATCAATGATGGGGATATTTGTGAATTGTTGAAGCAACTGAGACAAAGAAGCATATTCTTATTGAGTAGCTGCATCCAAATCAACCAATGGCATTTCTTTCGAAGGGACTTTTTTGGAATCCATGACTGATCGAACTGATGAGCCTCTAATTCAATTGTAACAGAAATAGGGCTATTAATGCATGATTACAAATTGGATAAAAATGCTAAGCAAGAGCATACACATGGATTAATCACTTCTCGCCAACCCACAACCAGATTCGGAAATAAATGCAATTTAAACCTTTATCAACCAAAAAGAAATAATTCAAATAAAAACAGTGCCATCAAGTATGTTTGGCACAATATATGTAATTAAATTACTCTTTTTTTTTACACCAAATGCTTTTAAAAAATTCTTCTACCAAGTATAAAGAAGATGGAAAAAATGAAATCCAGTTCCCAGCAGGTAAAAAGAACCATTCTAAATAGCAATCTACACAAGCAGGAAAAATCGCCATTATCAGTATATCCATTCCATGAACTCCTCTTCAGTTTCTTAACAAAAGAAGGAAAAAAAAAGTCATATTGTAATTAGCAACACACAATCATCTAAAAACAAAATAATGGAGAGCAAACCTCCAAATTCCATTGTCCATACTGACTCTGAGTCTCCGAAAACCCTCCGAAATCATCGTCGTTGTCTTTGAGGTTTTGTATTTGGGGAAAAGAAAACGTGCTGCTAGAATTTTGCTTTTCGACGTTGGTATCGTCGTTTTCCTCTTCGTGCTGAACTCCCCTCTGACGGCGGTGGCTAGGGTTCACTACAGAAGGAACAAGCTACTGGTCAAAAGGAACGGCGAAAGGGTTCACTGCAGAAGCTAGGGTTCCGCCTAGAGGCGTCAGCACGACGGAACGACCGACGGTAGTGGCTGGTTTGGGTGAGAAGATGAAGATAGGCAGTGGAGAAAAAATGGCGATTTCAACGACGGATCTGTGCCGCGACGGCGGTGGCTTGGTCGCTGCGCACGAAGGGTTCACTACGGAAGCTAGGGTTCCGCCTACAGAGGCGGTGGCACGACGGAACGAACTTGACGGCAGTGGTTGGTTTGGGTGGGAAGATGAAATCGCTAGAGAAGAAATGAAAGATGAAAGAGTTTTGAATTTTTTGAAAATGAATCAAGATCAGAGTGTTAGCAAAAAAATCGTGCTTATACGGGGAAAAGACCATATAGCTAATACTAGGGGGGTTAAATAATTTTTTGAAGGTGGAACAGTGATTTGGGCATATAAGGCCTATATAAGAGCAAAACCACCACTTTTTAATATAGTGGTTTTGGGCTATTCAGGGCTGAGATATAATAAGCCTATTTAGGCTATCAAACAACACCGATGTTGTTATACAAGTATAAAAAACACTTTATTTAGGCTATCAAACGGTACCCATATATAATACTTTTATAATTTGTACAATATTTTTATAAGATATCATTGCTTTTGTGGTCTGTATACACGATGTTGAGACTGTTGTTGTAGAAGGAATACATGTTCAAAAGGTTAACATTGAAGTTGAGGACGAAGGGTAATTTTATCTATTTTTTAATATTTATGTTAAAAAATAGTCGCAAATTTGCCTTGGCATTTGCAGCATAATGTATTTTTATGCTGTTGATCAGATGATGCAAGATGCAAAAGATACTGCTCATGTTACAAATGGATCTGCCAACTGGAGTGTGCCACCTCTACAGTTTAGGCGGGAAACATTATTGGCCATTGAATAGTTTTTTTCATCATCAACGTGACCATTCATTTTTTTTATTGTTGATAATGATATGTTTGACAAAATGACAACTAATTAATTGTCATTAATTCATTCTTTTTATGTTACTTTTTTTTTTTACCATTGATCATTTTTTGATAAAATATGGACCTCAAGATCAAATCCTTAATTGTAGGAGCAATTTTTTTTTCCGGATTTATACCCTTTTTTTTGTCATTCTCATCTTCTTACTTTTGTGTTTTATGTTTCTTATGGAGTTAGGATTATTGTAGACGTTCGTTATAATCGATTATATAATTGTATATTTTAGTATAGATATGAAGTTTAGTTGTCGATTTTTATTTTTATTCGTCAATGCTTGAAGATTTGTTGAAGAGTTTAAATCCAGTCATCAGACATTTGGAGATTTTGGAGTTATTTATCAGAAGTTTGAAAATTTGCAAAAAAAGGTCTGAAGATTCGAAGAGTTTTAATTTTAAGAGTGTATGATTTTCATCATCTTTCGTTGATACGAAAATCTGTATTTGATGTATTTTTTTTTTAAATTATTTATCAGTGTGTTTGATTTTTTTCATTGATAATCAATTTTTCTTTATTTTTTCTGGATCATTGTGATTTGAATTTGAAGAGTGAACTGAAGTGTTCTCATCATCTTTCACCGATTTACAAATGACAATTTTTTTCATATAAACAATTTTTTTATTTTAATATTCGGAATTATAATAAATTGTACTTGGTGGACATGTGTATCAATAATTATCTTATCAGGGAGGTTGTCTGACAATTAGCCTGAGTGTGAACTATAATAGATACTTGTCCTACTGAAAACTATTAAGTGATCAGTTGGATAAATATCTAAGAGAGTTGCTATGTGCGGAATGTGGTTGACCTTTTTCTGAAAGAATACTCCAAGTTAATTTCTGAAAAACACAGTTGATCAGGGACTTTGTCCAAAACCGTTTTTCTTCACTTACTGAAATTAACTCTTTAAGAATGATTAATTGCAAGTAATGTAATAAAGAATGAGTGCAGTAAGTAAATGACACACAATTTATAGTGGTTCAGAGACTCAAGCTCCTACATCCACTTTCCCTGATTGAACAGGATAATTCCTTAACAATGGAATTAGCTTGTTTTATAGTGCTAAGGTGCACTGATCAACAACACTCTCTTAGTGCTTTGATCCCTAGGATAATCTGAGTCCTAGTGCTCAATCTCTCTGAGTTAAGACTATGTTTCTCAATAACAGTCCTTAACTCCTCACTTCTACCACAAGCACTACTTCACTAAATGAGGTAAGGGTTTGAGGTTTTGGTTCCAACTAATAGATATATCCTTTACAATAAGAACGGTGTAAGGGCTTAGGATATCTCAATGCTAAGCTTGGGATATTACAAGGAATGGCTTAGCTATTTGAAGTGATCAGGAAACTTGGGATTCTTAAGAACATATTTGGTTTCCTTTGATTGCTTGATGATAGTTTGATAGCAGGTGGTTGGATGCTTGAATCCTTGGATCACTTCTGAATTTATAGATCAATTTGATCAACTATCCGTTGGAGAGATAGCAATTCAAATTGTCTATTTGCAGCTCCATTGAAACGGCTATGAAGCATGACCTTCTATTATCCACTGTGTAATAGACTCTTCAATGGTTGCTTTGAATGAATGTGTTGACTTCTGAAAAATGCGGCTGAGGTGACTTGTGTCAACTTCCAAATTTGCACATTTCCCAAGGTTGATTTGTGGCAGACTTTACACTCAACCAACGGTCAGATGGGACAACTGTCCTGAACATTCCTGCTGCAAAATAGAATGTTCCAACATTCATTCAAATCTTCAGTCTTTAATGCTTCTAAGTCTTTAATGCTTGTTCAGGCTTGTTGGCAATAAATGCTTCAATAAATTTGTCTTCTGAGTAAGCAGCATTCAATGTTATGATCTTCAATCCTTTATAAGTTGATCTGATGTTGCTCTTATAAGTACAATGTAGCTTGTCTTCTTATCTCTGATTACTCAACAATGTTGTCCTCTTCAGCAAACTTGACAAGGTTGTATCCTTCAGCAGACTTGTCCTACAGCACTAACACTCAACAAGCTGCCTAACATTCCAGCTTTGGACAACTATCCTGAACTATAAATCTCACAACATTTCTGAGATTTAGACTTAAGCATTCTTACTGTCTCAACTATCCCGAGACAACTAGACTGATTCAAACTTGATTGTATCTCAACTAATCTGATCATCATCATTCAGGGGTTTTTGGTATCTTAATTAAAATCATTTTATTTCCCAACAACACACATTATTCTTTATACTCCACGAATATATGTGTATGTTCACTTTCTCAGATTATTATAATAGATTATATTATGGGCATATGTATATATTCACTTTCTAATGTTCTTTAGATTATACTCCATGACCCGTAAAAAAAAAAAATATACTTCATGGATATATGTATATGTACATATCCTTGAATTTTATGTGATAAAATGTTTTTTACCGTTCATTCTCTGTATGTATATGCATATCTATTTACATATTATTATTTCTGTTATATGAATTTTATTGATTTACTCTCAATTATTGGATTTGCAGATTCCATTTAATATGAACATTAACTATTTTAATTATAAATACTATAAAATTCAACTCTCCATTAAAATTAAGTAATGTTGGACTATTTTGATCTTATAATTATGTTCCATTATTTCTTCTAATTTTCAATTCTATAAAGTCAATATTTGTATTTAGATTTAACAATATTGTCTTTTGATTTGATTTTGCTGATTTAGTTTATTTTTTAACAGAAAAAAGTGTATTCTTGACTTAAAAATAATAATAGTAATGTTTGTATTTTGTTGTAGTATTAATTAATTATTAAATATCCTTAAATATATTTTGTGTCATTATTCTTCATAGGGTTAATTTTGACACAAGTTATTCTATCAATTTTTTACGTGTTAATTTTTTTATTTAGTTATTATTATATCATTTTAAATCTTAATCGGTAATTTTTATATAATAAATAAAATGACTTATTTAAATATTATAAACTTATTTTCATTATTTATATACATATTACAATAAATTTTTATATAACTTAGTATATATGAATATAAGCATTTAATGTGCAATTCATGATGTCTATTTTATTTATATATTAATTATGTGATTAATTCAAGGGAGATCATTTAGAGAGAGATAATAAAGAAGGATTACTATTATTCCAACATTTCTAAACTCGATTACAAATTTTCAATTGGTCCTATATATTTAAAATTTTATTTTATATTTATTATAATGGGTATATAATTGTGGGTGGGTGTGTATTTACATAAATATTTTTTTACATATGAGATTATAATTTTATTTTATTTTGAATATTAATCTTAAGACTAATTATAATCTGTTTGATTTAAGTGTACACAAATTAGCCTTTATACTAAATACTCCCTCCGTCCACGAAAAGTAGTCCCATTTGACACATATTCTTTGTCCACCAAATGTAGTCCCATACACTTTATGGAAACTATCACCCTTCAACTATCACTTAATTACTCAATTTGCCATCAACTTTATTCCTAAACAATCACTTTATTCACAATGGACCCCACAATACCCTATAATACCCTTACTTTATCTACCATTTTCTTAAAACTTGTGTCCCATTCCCATGTCCCTACTTTTCATGGATGGAGGGAGTATTAATTATTGAAACTCGATCATATTAGACAAAGTGGGATAGCTCAAGTGGTTAGAGCACCACTACCTAGGCCTTAGGTCCTGGGTTCGAGTCATGGGGAGGGGAAAAGGGTATTTAACTTCCATCAAAAAAAAAAAAAAAAACTCGATCATATTATAATAAAGAATTAATTTAAGAATTTGAATATAATTGTGAAATCACATGATTTTATCCTTCATTAGTGATAATTAGTAACTTTTCCATTGGTGTCAGTACACAATACATGGCGCATTGCCATAAAAATAAACTTAGCTTTAAAATTTTAAATTTAATTTTAAAAAGCACAACCATAAAAATGCATTAGTATCTAAATTATTATTCTTACCATCTTTGTTTCGAAAGAATTTTAAACGTGTATGATTGATGTTAAATCATTCTTAAGATTATTTGTATGCAAATTATCCTACTTTTTGTAGCTTAAAATTTAATTAATTTAAATACAAGTCAAATAAATAGTACAATGTCTTATTTTTCATGGTAGGGATGACATTATGGCAACGAGGCAAGTCAGGCCGGACAATTGATTACCCGAACCTACCCTGCGCCCCACACATGTTCTAAATAATTGAGATAGACCCACCCCGTCCCATTTTTTATATTTCATGTTTAATTTTTTGGGTTAATTGCAAAAAAAATCACCACCTTTTAAGTATTTATCAATTACAACATATTCTTTTTTTCTTTGCAATTTGATGCACCAACTTTTAAATTTTGCAATTTGATACACCAATATATTTTCCGATCATTTTTAATTCGACATGGCGATCTAAAATTGTTAATTTGCCATGTTGTGTGCTATTAGGAAAAAAAATACAACATAACATACGAAAAAACTATTTTATGTGATTAAGAAAAAAAATAAAGCAACATAAAGGAATAAAAATCAAGACAATAGAGGAATAAATATGTTTTTGATTAATGCACGACTTGTGTGATTATAATTTATTTATTTTTTGCAAAACACGTTAATGCACATCAGAGGAATAAATATGATTATATGAATTATTTTTGTTTTGCATAACTTCTTGATTTATTTTTTAAAAATAAAATTATATAGATATCACACTTGTATGGAGGATAAGAGTTTGAGATGGAAAACACCAAATCAATACCTATAATATCAAAGTCTAATGATGGAGAATTTTATCGGAAATTATAGAAAATATATATATTGATGGATTAGTGTGCAATTTATGCAAAAATATTTTAAAAAATGTGTGTCTTTCATTAAAAAAAATTATTAGTTGATAGTTTATGTGTCGACAACGTGGTGAGTTCGCTATTTTCGACGCCAAGTTAAATTAAAATTGACTGAAAAATATATTGGTGCATCGAATTGCAAAATATAAAAAGGTGGTGTATCAAATTGCAAAGAAAAAAAGAATATGTTGTAATTGATAAATACACTAAAGGTCGTGATTTTTTTTGTAATTAACCCTAATTTTTTAAATTTATTTTTGACAGTTGAATCGAAAGTAATATTTTTCATGCATATGATCATTGAACAAATAAAAATAATTTAAATTAATATTCAATCAAATATAATCCAACATCTAAGTCACAATTGAGTAAAGAAATGCATCAATATTTTTTAACGTTCAAATTTTTTAAAATTAATATTAAATATAAATACTATATATATATATATATCAATGCAATGCGGGTCTAACATGTGTCTCAAACCCGATCTGTTTACATACGGGACAGGTTCGACCCGACCCGTTCTCAACATGGGACGGATCTGACCTAGCCCTAACCTCTTGGGGCGGATACCTACGGGACGGGTCAATATTGTCATTCCTAGCTAATTCATGAACTTATTATTTGTTTTATTTTTATATATATACTGCTATATATTGTTTCATCTTCTTTTTATGGGTCTGTTCGATTTTTTTTTTCAGTAATTAACTGATCTAATATTTCTTTGCTTGCTTTTTTTTTCTCTTATAATTTTTTATGTTGTGCTCGAGCATGATTTTTTTTGCTACGGATATAATTTATTTACTTGACAAATAAAGAACTGCCTACATAATATATTGCATTAGAAGGATATACATGATTTTGTCGTATGCAAAATCTTCTAATTATTTGCTTGCTAAAAAATACGTAAATCATCTCCTTATCTTTTTTTTTTTTTCTCAAGACATATAATTATTTTATAATGATTTTCTTCTTTAATGTATAATAATTGCTTGAAATATGTGCTTTCTTCATTCAAATATTTTCTACTTTTATAAATTATTTACAACAAATTATATTCTTTAAATCATATGGAAATAATTATTCTAAATGTTAATACTCCCTCCATCCCAATGAAAGTTATTTAACTTTTATTTTTCTCACATTTAATTATATTTTCTCTCTCTCAATAACATTACCCCTAATACATCTGTACTTATTCTATCATATTTTTTAATCTATGTACTCAAAGCTCATGGGTAGCTTTTACCGGAACAGAGAGTTTTTTTTTAATTAAATTTGGTGTAATATATTTGTTATATATATATTTTTAATAATGATTCAGGTAATTTACAAATTCTATCCATGCATTCCAAGAATGAGTAGGGGAGGACATTCAGATGGTTCGATTCGATTCTGAGCTTTTTTCAACCGAACGGAAATAACTAAAAAATTAAAAAATGAAATCTAAACCGAATTTTGTTAGAGTCGAATAAAAGTTCGGTTGATTTGGTTCGGTTTAAACCGACATTTGCAAAAAATATTTTTTTCAACAATTAAACATTTTTCAAGGATTTTTTACTCTAAAAATTAAATTCATATTATAAGTTCAAGAGTTCACAATAAAAATTACAAGTTCTTCAAAGTTTAAAATTACAAATCATACAAATAAATCTCACACAAAAAATTAATGATTTTATTGCATTACCCACAATGAAATCTATCTTCAAGGGAGATAATTATTTTTAGTGGGTTAAGAAGACGACAAATGTCAAATTGAAAAATTGAGATTGAAAATTAATAAAGTAGCGTACTACAAGTAGAGTTTATTTTTTTTAATGTATTGTTCCATATAATTTATTAATTAAATAAGTTTTTTTTTTAAATTTAAATAAAGAAATTTGGTTCGATTTATTCGATTTTGTAAAATATAAAACGAACCGAACCGAAAAATAAAATTTAAAAATATTTCAATCGAACCGAGCAAAACAACCAAAACAACCGAAAATCATCAGTTCTGTTCGAAAATTCATTTTTTTTTTATATTGTGCCCACCCCTAAGTAAGAGTGCTCTGAAATACCAAATACTACGTCTTTTAAGACCCGGACAAAAATAAAACATCACTGGGTTTATAATTTTTGACAAGCGTGTTAATCTTTTTATAGAAAGCCTGTCAATGAGTTGGGATGATATATTTAAAACTTTAAGTACATATATAATGATATATATATGCAAAGTAGTTTCCGATCTTTTTATATTTTGTTCTTTCTACAATTCTACTCAACCTGAATTCGGATATAATGACGAGTTTTAAATTTTTAAAATTTTACATATTATTTAAATTTAAGGTTGTCATTATTTATTAATGATATTTCATTTATTAGAGAATATTGAAATACTTTCCATCATGAGTTTTATCGTGCTATTTAATTAAGGGCCTGTTTGATGGCCTAGATAAGCCATAGATAATGGCCTAATCTAGGTTAGTCGACCATTTGATTTGCAATAGGCGGCCCGCGAGAAATGAGTGGGCCTGTCACTGTTAACTGTTACAATAAGATATTTCATCTTGCCAAAAACACGGAGATTAGAATCGTACATAATTGGAATTCAAGATTAGTGAGTGTTATGTCCATATTACCCTTTTATATTTAAACTAAAATTTTACCCATTTCCTCATTTTTGCTGCTTCCGATTCTCGTTCTCACTCTCTGGCGATCTCAAACCTGCTCGCGATTCTCGTTATCACTCTAGCGATCTCAAATGTTCATCGTCGCAGTGTAATTTCCATTGACGTCGCACATCAGACAAAAATCGCGATATGTAAGGAGAGATTTGAGATCTGTGAGACGTCGGTTGGAGTCGTCGCCGCCGCTCTTATGGGCAGAACCCTAGTGTTTCGACAAAAAAGACTACGAACGGCAACCGACTGAAGTAATCTTACGGCGACGCTAGATCTAGGGTTTATCAAGATGTTGGGACGCCCTTGTCGTTTTGATTCATACAGTGTTGGTGCTAATTTGGTATCCCTATTCATATTAGGTGTTTATCTATATTTGTTTTGCTAACCTGTATCAGATTTGCAGAAGAACACTATCTCAGATGTGGGTAAATATTCGAAAGTTTCAAAACTTCATATCTCGACTAACTTCAGATTTGCAGAAAACTTCTTAAGCCTCTCACCGTTCTTTCTTAAGTTTGAACTTTTATCAGCAATTTGGGTAATTTCTTATTTATGTTGGTGTATGTTATTTACATTATCTTATATAAGGGTTGTGATCCTGCTTTATACAACCTTGTTGAAGAAAATCAAGGGAAGGAAAACACTATAATTTTCTTGGATTATAGGCTCAATTTTGTGTGTTTTCTGATCTAGTTGCTTTGATAATATTATGACTATTTTATAGAAATAGTTGAACATTGATTAGACACTGAATTTGTGGGTACATGTTCTTGAATTTTCAATCTTGGTATTGAAGATAGTAATTTGGATGAGAGTGTAATATGTGGTTTGATTTAATATTGCAATTAAATGCGTATATTTTGCTAGGGTAAAAAGGAATGATAGGCTGAATATCAAAAATTGTTCTCAAAACCAGTTAAGATTGTTGAGAAGTATCTGCTACTGATGGGGTTGACTTGAAAAAAGAAGCACATGGTGTGGGAGAAATATCCTTTGAAAGTGATCTTGGGGATGCAATTACTGGTGGTATTTGGAAATGATATATTCGTTGTTAAAATTTGAAGAAAATGAACAAATAACATGGGTTCAAAGTGAGTACTATGTGGTATTTGGTATATTTGTTAATAGAATGAATCAATTGTATATTTGTTGATTGAATGATTCAATGGTATATATGTTTCTATTTTTTGTTGATTTAATTGAATTCAAACTGCCCTCTTTTTAAAATGATTTACAAATTTTTTTATTCTTTTGACACTTGTTTGTAGTGACTATATATGACAGACTTGCCACCCCAGGTGTACAAGTTAGGTTCACAATTGGGATCTAGAGGATGAGGACGATCTCTTCGATATGTTGGTGTGGAAGTTGGAATATTGCAATACCCTTCTTTCTTCAATTGTGTGTCAAATAGAGGAGGATGGCTTCAGTTACTACAAACGTGGCTAACTAGAAATCATTGTTGATTATTTTGTATCATGTAGCATTTTGGGAACTTATTTCCTCTTGTTTTGATTTCAAATTATACGTATGAATAATACCTTCTGAATTTAACAGTGGCTTGATCTTCCATTTTTTTATGAGTGGTGTATAAGAAACTGACTTAATTTGGTGGTATGCTTGTGTGTCATTTTATCTACAGAGTATTTGTTTTAGCAGCAACATTTAAAAAAAATATACTTGAGCCAAATTTGTCTATAATTCCCCATAAAATTTGTATTATATGACGAAAATAATTATCAAATCAAATATTAGACCTATTCTTTATTGAGATGAGAGGATTTTTTTGAGGTCAAATGCAGGGTTTAAACAATTTAATTTTATGAGGGGTGAGGGTATACTTGTAATTTAGCAGCCCATCACACTATTAGTCAGTGGCTAAATGTGGGGTATCAAACTGATGTCAGGTTATCTTAGTTACTGTAATCTGGGCATGTTAATTAAACGGAGTTAATCAGCGGATAATTAATGACCCCTATCAAACGGGGCCTAACACTATTTATGGTGTTGCGTAGATTGTTGATATTTTGATGACATGTGAGATGTGACCTCTGGAGAGATACTATGGAATTGAGCTATTTAATATTTTGGTATTTGAATTGAAGTATGTGAATACTTTTGATTTCAAAATATTCAATGATATATCAAACATATATATTACTTTCGATGGTACACTTTTTTTCTTCTTTAATATTTAATTATTTATTGTTAATTATTGTAACATTGTTTAATATATTTCGAAGTTATTTACTTTTCTATCGTATTATTTTAATAAAAAATTGTTTTCAATGTTATTTATTAATTGTCATACTCTCTCCAATCCAATATAGATGACGTTTTGACTCTTTATTTTATTTGCAATTTAAATGACAGTTTTATACTTTTTAGTGTTAATTAATTACGTTTCTTCCTAATTTAACCTTAAATTTATTAAAATTATTTTAGATTGTAGTAGTTTTCAAAACAATTAATTAAGGGTATAATAGAAAGTTAATAATTTTTTAAATATATGTGCATTGATCCAAAATGACATTTATTTTGAATTGAAGGGAATATATTTTATAGGTGGTACGGGAATATGGTTGTGCTGGAGTTTATAATAAGTTCCAAAATACACTAAAAAATATTTTTTAATCACAGAATCCTCTCATTATTACTTCTCTAAGTCAATTTTTTTTTATTAGTTACATAAAATTGATAATTATTAACAAGGACAGTCACTAAAAGTAAAATTTTGTCATTAAAAACGTTTAGCTAGATAAACTATAATGACAAAATTTATGTTATTAAAAATCAGTTTTCTTATAGTGATAATTTTGTAAGAGTTATTTGTTTTATTTTTCATTTTAAAAATATTTTATAATTTAATAATTATTTAATCATCAAGAAATTTCAATGTTGTTAGTTGAATGAATCATATTGTGGACATCTCCCTGGCATTTCTCATTTACGTACCGATGATGGTCGTCAAACAAGTGTCAATGTGATAAAGTCAAATGATCACTGAACTCTGAAATCAAGTTTGACGTCTTCTTTTAACATACACGGTATCATTTAATTTTTTTTTTATGATGGTATCTATATGTTTTATATTCGAATTTATTCATATGATATGTGCGAAGTCGGAGTAGATGTTCACTTATGTGCATCTCTCTATCTTTTCTCATTCATATCTCTCTCTTTATATTTTTTATTTTTCTTATTTCTCTCTATATTTTCTTCTTCATATCTTTCTATGTCTCAGTTACCCACTACATATTTAATATTATACTTTTTAATCTTTGTGTCAAAAGCAAGCGTAAACCTTTAAAGAGAACAGAGGGAGTATAATTTTTGTTAATTAAAGGGATTAAAGATTTTTTTAGTCCATTAAGTTGGACTGATTTTGAATTTGGTCCTGACGGATTATACATTTAGATTTCGGTCCAATAAGTATGCTTAAATTTTGAAAATGGTCATTTTACCCGTAATAGCAGGCAATGTAACAGGTTATGCCCACATGAATTTAATCTCTTTTCTTGAATTAAAAACTATTTGTGGGCATAACCTGTTACATTACCTGCTATTGCAGGTAAAAGTATTGTTTTCAAACATACTTATTGGACTAAAATTACAATGTGTAATTCGTCTGAACTAAATTTAAAATCAGTCCAACTTAGTTGACTAAAAAATATTTAATCCCTTAATTAAATCTAATAATCATAATATATTCTTTATTGATTGATTTATTTAGGGATTAAATTTTTTTATTCCATTATGTTTCAATTTTTTTTTGGTCCAGTTACCTACTACAACATGTTTAACATATTACTTTTATACATTCCATAAAATGTTATACACAGGGGTATTTTAAACACACCACAATATTTTAGTTTCACAATTTTATTTATTGTTAAAATTATTGTTGATATTGAATTATTGCATTATTTAATTGAATGTATTTAATCTCTTATGAAATTACAGTATCATTATTTAACATATTATAATGATTTAATAATTTTATTATATATTACTCACTTTGTTCCGATGAAAGTTACTCATGAGCTTTGGGCATGGAGGTTAAAAAATATGATAAAATAAGTAAATGTATTAGAGGTGATGTGATTGAGAGAAAATAATATAATGAAATGTGAGTAATAGTAGTTTGTTAAAAAACACTACAAGAAAAAATGCCTAATACTACATTAATTTTAATACACTATAAAAAGAATGTATTGAAACCTATTCTATTAGTACACTAAATTCTCATAACCTAAAACTACACTATTCTATAATCTAATAATACAATATTAACGAAATGTCATAAGACAATGCTTTTAATACGTTTTGAGAAGTGTATTATTAGCTTTATTTTAATTTTAAAGAATTAATAATTTTGTAGTAGTAATATAAATAATTTTAATTATTTTTATGTCAAATTCATTTTAACTTAGAAAAAGTAAAATAAAAACATAAGTGAGAGAGCAACATTAATTTACTCTCGAAACAGGAGGAGAAAACCCAAAGTGTGGCCTCAGCAGTGCGAAATCGTTCTTCCCCCAATTCATGAAATCAGTTATTCTCTGAATCGTCTTCCAATTCAATTAGCAGAATCCTCCTTCCATCAATCGACCACAGTTCCTATGCTCTCAATTCTTCAACCAAATATCAACGTTATTAATCTGCAGCTGAATCTCCCTGTACAATGCGTTCCATAATATTCTTCCTCGTCGCCGTCAACGTTCAATATTCTTAGAAAATTGTTGAAGCAATTTCAAGTAAGGGTTTTGTAATCGTTCCTTCTCTATTTTTATACCGCTGAATTCATCTTTATTTTTTTTAGGGTTTTGATTTTGATTAATGTTTAATTTTCCCCCAATCTCGAAAAATCTAGGATAGAAAATTCAATTTCTTGTTTGTAACATTTTTTCTTGTTCTAATTCTGAAGTATGTATGCCTATTAGAGATATTATTTATTGGTTATGGAACTCTTGCGAATTACACTTCATTCTGGTTGTATTTGGGAATCGTTTTTAAAACTTGGGCGATCTTTATCTAACAAGCAAATTAATAAAACTAATGATTAAACTATCAGATGCTAGCGAACCAAATTCTAGAAATTTCAATTACTCGCAGCAGCAGTGCTGATAAATTGATGAATATATTCTTATGACAGGATATGCTAGATGATATTTTTAATACTTGCAGCAGGGCTGATAAATTGATGAATATACAAATTATTTAAAATTGATTTCCTTTGACTTATAATTTGTTACTAATGGTAGAATTTAAATTTATCATTATGCACACTAACTATAGGAAATTTGTTCTTACTTCTAGATAGCTGATATGGTGGCTGTGGCATGAATAATGAACGCCACATTAGTGATTCCTCAATTAGACAAGAGTTCATTCTGGCAGGATACTATTACAGCTTCCCCTTGTGTTGCCCATATTGTGATGTTATATAATTGTTAACATGTGTGCTAAGGTAAATCATAAATACTTGCATCTATTTACAAAAAAATCCATATAGGTTTTGAAATTACAAATATGTAGCTGAGATATTATAGATAACTTTTGATGTTTGAATTGGTTTGCGAACTAGAAATTTTGGGATTAAAAAATTTCTGGTATGTCCATTTCCCCAACTTATCCAAGGAACATATATACTGAACTGCTTAACAATTAAGAAATTTTGATAAGTTTTCACATCATTTTGGGAGTTCCATTTCAATCTTAGATAGTTGATGCTAATGACGTGAAGTTTATCATTGTCACATCTGATAGCTTTTGCATTTTTTTGACTCATTATAGCAAGTATTATCATTGTAGATTGGGGGTGGATAATGATCTGATAGCATATATTATCCAGAGGTTTTAGGTTCCTTGTATAGGGACTTCTTCCATTTTGAAATGGTTGATAGCCATTTGTTATGATAGTGCAGTGGTATGCTTGGGATAATTATTGAAAAATAAATTAAGCACATGCCCTCAAGGATACTTATAAATTCGAGAAAATAATGAGCCCATATTATGGAATAATGCAGGTGTGTCCTTAGTCCCACTTAGGCGGATGGATATATAAACCACCAAATAGGCCAAATGCATAGATAACACCTAGTCACCACCGACTAGAGATTTTGTAAGATATATTCGGCAACATGTTATTGTATAGTTGGCTAGAAGGTGGCTGATCCTTTTATTGTATCAGATATGAAAAGGGGAACGTTGATTATTAGTGGTTTTTTGCAGTACTCTTTTATTCAAAGCATGTTTTTTTATCGTGTTACACTTGAGCTCGAGGAAGAGAGACCATAGTACGTTGAATCAATTAGGTTTTCACACAAAATTGGGTTCTTTCAACTAATTAACTCTTATTTATTCAAGCGACGCGCGCGTATTCGATATGCTAAATCTTAAATTTAACAAGGTACTATATCTTTTCATTTCTTTCTCTGTTTGATATGATTTATAATTCAGGTGGTTGGGTTCATGGTCGTCACTTAAAGAGATTGATTAATTGTTCTTGTTGATTAGGTGATAAAATATTTTGATTGTTTGTTGATTTGAAATTCGTATTTGTATTCAATTATAAAAAACTGAGATTTAACCACAAAGAAGAAGAGGATAAACAGTAGAGCCGAAAAATTGAGGTTGAATGTTACGAAATCGGGTTTCTTTTTGCTTCTTGCGTCAAATTCAAGTTATAATTAGAAAATATTTTATTTTCATTTTTATGGAAGCCTGATTACTGTGATCCTTGCATGTGGTCATGGATTTATTGTGTGGATGGTTGTGTGGTTATGTTGTGTGAATCTGATTATGTGCTCTATATCTTCAATATATTCATCGTCATTTTATTTTTCTTAATTCATAAACATAACTTATGTGTTATAGTAGTCTCGATGGACTTGAATTGGAAGGATCATTAGCACCGGTCTTGAAAATCTGACTCATTTAAGATATATACGAGTTATACTCTCTTTTTCCGTATCGAAATCTTTTTCCTGCATTTTTTAATATGCTAATACCTTTAATATACCTTATATTTTCTTGGCATCACATTAAATGAAGATACGTAAGCATTACATGGATTTCATAATTATCTTGGCTTCAATATCTTGAAGTCCGACTGCTTCGTGATCAATACGGAAACGACTGCAGCTTGCATTAGTTGTGATTGTAGTGTTCAAAGGAGACATCAAAGGTCATTTACTACACTACTCATATTTTTTTCCTAGTACATCATCTGTTATTATCTTTACTGAAGTTCATTTATCTTATATATTGAACAACCCATTTGCTTTTCTCTTTGCTGATTTTTTGTTGTATTGCATGTTAATGTTAAGTTAGATTATCAAAGAGGCCTATATTACAATTTCTCCCCTCGAAACAACAAAGAAGCTTGAGCAGTTTGTGTTATTAAAATATGAGTGTAACGTAATAAACTTCTAGATATGCAATGCACATTGTGTGTACTTTCTCCCTAAAGTTACTGGTCTATTTATGTTCATTCATATTTTCTCTCAATTTACGTTTTCTAAATTTTATTTTTGCAGTACTTTGGATTCAAGTAATATGCTACAATATATTTTTTTGCTAAAGATGGACATAACGTCTGGATATAAAAAGGTGAAGATCGATCGGGTTGTTGATCTTCGAAGAAGCTTTTTACTAAAGATTGGAGGATGAGAGAACCTGTTCTACTTTCTAGGAATAAACTCAATAGAAATTGTGTTAAGTATTTGTTTATATTGAAGAAAAAGTTAAAATAATATGTTTTGGTTATTTTGTTTGAATTTTTTTGGAAGACAATATTGTTTAATTTACTATTGTTAATGGGAATACATTTTTTCAATATTATTTGAATATTTATTATTAATATTTTTGTAAATTGTATTATTATTATTAATCTAATAAGACATTTTAGTGTCATTTTAACAATCGAAATTAACTATTATAAAATACCTATCATCACAGTTTATATTGTATTATTAACAATTAGTTGATAAATTAATTATTAATTGAAAATTGAAAATTAGTAATTAATTAAGTGTAGTGGAAACTACGTTATCAACACATTTAATAATGTGGTAATAAGTTATTACCTATTGTTACATTAGATTACATGACATTATAAGAAAATGCCATTTTAAATTAAGTGTATTATCAATATTTCTATTGATTTAATTCATCTACTTATTCTATCATATTTCTTAATCATTGTACCCAAAATTCATGTGTAGCTTTTACCAAAAGGGAGTATCTATTGTTATACCATACTCCATCTTCATATTTATCTATTATTTTTACTCTCATAATTACATTATTTGTGTTTTTTTAATATAATACTCCTCCCGTCCCGTGATTATTTGCACACTTTCCTTATTGGGACGTCCCAAAATTACTTGCACACTCTTAATATGGAAATACCCTACAAAATTAATAACCTCACAACATCATTTTATTTTCAAATTTGCCACTCCTTTTTTCCATACATTTCACTTTACACATCATCAAATCCACTTTACACATCATCAAATTACCTAAAATACCCCTCCTTTATCTTACATCATCAACCACTAAATCCACTTTTTTTAAACAACGTGCCGATCAAACTATGCAAATTATCCTGGGACGGAGGGAGTATTATATTAATATTTTAAAATAGATTTAAATTCAAAATGAAGTGGGACGCCAAAAAAAATCTGATCGAGTTATGGATGGGCTAACAAAAAATTAATAAAAATGAAAAAAATCCTCAGTTATGGATGGGGTTACCTGGGGTGTTGACTGCAAATCTGATCGAGTTATGGATGGGCTAACAAAAAATTAATAAAAATGAAAAAAATCCTCAGTTATGGATGGGGTTACCTGGGGTGTTGACTGTTGACGTCTAAGGTATCGATCAAAGGTGGGGGTGGGTTTTTTTTTTTGGGTGAATAAAATTTATTATTCTTAATTTGATTGTATTTTTGGGATTTTTTTTCCCTCAAAAAACATGTATTATATGATGTATCATCATTCATCAATATTATTCTCATTTTTAAAAATAATAATACACATTACTTGATCTCTATCATTTAATCATCATTTATGAACTTAAGTTATTATTTACTTTATTTATTAACAATCACTTTATTTATTTGTAGATGGACCTACAATATCTCAATCATATCTCAACCTATGTATTTTATATACTCAGTATAAATTAATGAGAATTTTCCCTATTAGAGTCATTCCTATAGACAAATACAAACTACAAGTTTAAAAAATTTCTATTAGATTCAAAATAGAGTTAATAAGCCTAAAGTACTCTTAACTTACTTATCAAACATATTTTCAAAAATTAAAAATTAATTCAAATTTAAAATAACATAATTTTTGCAACTCATTAATCCCTTAATTTTAGGTCTAATTTTCTATTTCTGGAAATTGAAATTGAAGATCCCTCAAGAGCCTTCTCCTTCAATTTCACACTCTCACCACCGCCTCGCAGCCGCTACGCGAAACCGTCTGCCTGGCCTTCTCATATTCTGCTGTCGCCGCAGCCCTGGCCCGACACAGCCTCGCCTTCTCCTATTCTGCCATCTATCGCAATCCAATCCCTTCCCCTCGGCAGAAATCCTTTGGTTCTTTGAATTAGATTTTCAGTGGTGTATGCTTGCAAAAAACGATTTATAATCTCTGCGTCCGCCGGATCTCTGCGACGTCCGTCTCCTCTGTATTCGCGCAGATCTGCCGCCTGTAGCAGCAGCGCTGCCACTATCGGGTCGCTTTGTGCTCTATTCCGCCGCGTCGCGCATCCTGTCGCACCGTCCCATGCGATTTTAGCCTAGCTGTGCCGCCCCCAATCGTCCCCGCTGCAAGTGCTCCGCCGATCCCTGTCGTTGCGTTGCTTGAATGGATGAGTTCAGAGGTGCGTGTTTCCAGAAATTTAATTTGTTGTTTATTATTGCTCTCACCCATCCACTAGATCTGTAATAATATGTTTTAGTCGTAAACAAATGTTTGCTTTTATTTTTTTCGATTTTTTTCTCTACACAAGATTTAGTTTTCTTTATATGGAGATTGTTTTGGATCTGTAAAAAATACCAGTTTCAAACTATTTTTATATTTTGTTTTCGAATTTTTGTAACTTTTTCTTGAATAACTTTACCATTTTCTCACTCAAAGATCACTGATCTTTAGGGTGAGCGATGAAATTTTCGAAGAATTTTCATCCCCGCCAATTTCCACCGCCTGATCCTCAGGGAATTCTCCGTTGATCACTGTTTCGTCAGCCATTTATAATACCTTTCGTGTGGAAATGAGAGAGAAGACTGGTGGATTCCAATGAAATTTTAGGGTTGCTTGTTATATCCTATTTGATCCAACAAGAATATGCATTGAAATGACGATACTTTTTATGTCATTCATATGTACTTTTATTATTATTATTTACCGATGAACGTCTTCTTCGACTTCTAGACGTTGAAGGTTCAACATCTCCATGTCTTGCGCTACTTCGTCTCTGATGTGTTGAGGTCTCTCGTTCAGCCTCTGTGTTGTCAACAACTAGTGGATATGCAAGGTACAGAGGTATGTCCATAATAGGCTCCACCTCGTCGAGGATATGGCTCGTCTCATTATAGTACTCCAACAATGAGGCTGCACTAGTAGTTCTAGTCCGACGTTGACAAATTCTAAAACGAGAGAACATTTGAATCTGCAAGGGAAAAAATAAGTGGAGTTTTATGTATGTATATATTATTTTATTCCATATTGCTACGAACATAATAAATGAATGAACTTGTACCACTTGATCTCTTAAAGAAGTCCTTGGTGGTTGGAAGCCCTGAACCTCCACGGTGTACTCATTAGGGGAAATTATACGTCGTGTAATTCGACGGTACCACTGCATATAATCATTGGTTACAGAAGCTCTACCATTGATGGGACGAGTTGGTCTAAAAGGGCTTCTACTATTCCACTGTTCAATCCAAACATTATGTACATGAGCCCAGTTGCAACCCTGCCGCCCTTTCCGATCGACGGAGTGCAACGACACATGATGAGAGTCTATCACACGTGGAACGCCTTGGATAAAACCGAATTGCCTCAGCACTCGATTCGGGTGATGCATCTCCACTATACTAACATCGATTAGTGGACATTCTGACATCCAATTCCAATTGAGACAACGAGGTGAAATACTTGATATCTCCGGCGAATCCATGTCGTAAGGTTGCCACTCAAACTGCATAAAAAATTACTTATTTTTAAGTTTAGCAAACCATCAAATATGTTACGTGATATGAGATAATTGCTTACTTGTGAGTCTATCAAACGATCAAATATGTCTCTATATACACAAATATAGTTTCTTACACTTCTAGTATGGTCATGATAGCTACTCCACCTATAATTTATATATAACACAATAAGTATAAATAAATAAATGTATTTTATGTATAAAAAACATACCTAGACCCATACGGAGCAAGTCCCAAGCAGTGATTGTTCGCATCGAACATTGGCCCTGTTACAAGCATGTTACGTATATTCAAAGGTTGAATAACGTTTATTCTCGTCCATGCCCAAATCTGCAATTAGAATGAAATATTTAAAAACATATTTACAATATAAAATGAATATTTAAAAAGTTTTTATATATTAACAATTACCTGTAATAAGGACAATGCTCTAGAAATGGAATTCACACGAGCGTTTGCGGCCTTACATAGCTCTCTATATAGGAAGGCCAATACTGCACTTCCCCAACTATAGGTTCCAGCTCTCATTACGTCCTCTAAAAAATATAAATATAACAATCGAACAGAAGACCGAGAGGAGTCGGGCATCATTAAACTACCCAACAGTATAAACGCGCATCCTCGTGCATACTGATCAACACGCACTTGTGGTGTATTCTACTCAATATGTTGATGCCTGAGGTGCTCTGTAATTGAACTCAGGTTGATCGCATTGGTATTCCTCATCTCTCCCTGAATTGGCCGAAACCCTAGCCAAGTGTTAATATATCTCTGCCATTCTGTTGGTGAGTGTCTCAATTCATATAATTGGCTCTCCCTCTATCGATAGCCCCCATAAAATATCCACATCTTGTAATGTTATAATGGCCTCCCCGATCGGAAAGTGGAAGGTGTGTGTCTCTGGGCGCCATCTTTCCACTAGTGTAGTAATAAGACGACGATCCAGTTTCAAAGGTCCACACCTAAAAGGACTGTAAAGGCCCATTTTCTCTAACACGTCTATCACTCGAGGGTGGAGTTGTACATCCTCTGGATCAGCATTTTCCCTATTAGTCCAGAAGATATTTACAGCTCCTTGATAGACTGTCAACACATTATCAATTTGATTGGCGATGACGTAAATAGTGCCAGAACGATGTGAGGCTTGTTCATTTAATACAAAATTATCTTCTGGTCCCATACGAATATTCTCGTTTTTCATCCTGAAAATTGTGTACATAAGTATTTAATGAAAAAAATATAAAATTGAGTAAAAAATAGTCATAACTCACATTAGGCACCAAATAATATTAATACAATTAATATTCATCCTATAAAAATCAATTCTAACAATTAAATAGTGAATTTTATTATTGGATTATTCCAAATTACAGTTTGATATTTTAATATTAATATCAAATAATTATAGTTTAACATTTTAATATCTTAATTAATTTGTTAACTAAGTATTAAAAGTAGTGATTGAGAGTGTATAATGTATTGACGGGTTCTCAGTAACTAATTATTTTGAATACATTTATGTGTTTCATGGAGATTGAAATATGAATTTCTTCTGATTTTTCAACTGAAAAAATAGTGATGGTGCATGCAGTATTTGGAGAAGAAAAATCAGGGGCTGTTTCGAGCCTTGTAGAAGGTTTCTATTGTTGGGATATGAATCCTAAGACAAGTCCTAAATGATGAAAAGATAAGATGAGTTTTGATAAGCCAAAAGTAGACTTGAATAATTTCTAAGTGTTGACTGATCTAGTCTAGTTATGAAGTTGTCTTGAGCAGATCAGTAGAGTTCACAAGACAAGTAAAATTTCAAAAGATAAGTTCAAAAGAAAGTTTAAGTATGATTGAAAGATAAGTACGATTTATAAGTACTTTGTGTTTATTTGTTTAGGATTTATACTGAGCTATATTAAAAGATTGTATAGAAGCTCATGTTTCGTTTTGTATTTATTGTATAGATCTTAAGTTGACTAAGCTGATTTATAAAGCTTAATGTAATGTAATAGTCTTGTTTAGATTAGATGATAGGACTAGATTAGTTCTATATCGAAGTCTACTATTGAAGACATGCGCAAGACAAGACGAGTACAAAAGAAGACTAAAGTTGTCTATGTATGGAGACAAGACAGGTGCGCAACAAGACAAGACAAGAAAGAAGAAGTTAGTTATAAAAATGCGTGTAAAGATAAAGATTGAAGAGTTAGTTATGAAATAACTAATTAACTGAAGAAACGCGTGGATGGATAAGAAGAAGAAGTTAGAAGTCGGTTTTCAAGAAAAGTTAGTTACATAACAGAAAGTTCTTGAAATTGGAAGTCTATAAATACCTTGGCGTATTCAACGATTAAAGACTACTGAAGCATTGACATTCTACATTCAAGCAAAGAGAATTTACGAAGTATTCAAAGAGAAGAAACTCTCAAAGTTTGGAAATTCAGGAAGTGAAGACAGAAGACAAGTGAAGAATCAAGGAGGCTACTACTGAATAAAGAAGTTTTATTGTTTTGTTTCAAGTTGCTAGTTGCTTGTAAAATAGCTAGTTAGATCGAAGATATATCTGGAGATATAATCGAGAAGATCTAAGTCTTATTTCTTGGGACTTAAAGCTACAAGAACATATTACTCGATTGGAAGAGTTAATAAGAATTTCACGACTGGTGTTGTGAGAGTGGATGTAGACAAGTTGTCGAACCACTATAAATCTCGTGTTGTTTACTTTACTGTTTTATTTGTGTTTAATTGATTAACTGCTTAATTAATAAGATTGCAAGAGATTACTTAGTGGAAGGTTTACCCAACGAAGTTTATTACAAATCACATGTATGCAATGCTTGTCAGAAAGGTAAACATGTAAAAGGTTCTTTTAAATCAATTTCTACTCTCTCAACAAGTAGAGTCTTAGAACTACTACATATGGATCTTCATGGTCCGATAACTCCTCCAACTTTGAATGGTAGAAGGTACACACTTGTTGTTGTAGACGACTATTCTAAGTTCACTTGGGTAGTCTTCCTACACAAGAAGAGTGATACACAGACTCTTCTACCTGGTCTGTTGAAGAAGTTACAAGTTGAGAAGAACCAGTTCATTGTCAAGATTCGTAGTGACAAGGGTACTGAGTTCATTAATTGTTATATCCAAGATTTTTGTGCTAAACGTGGTATCCAGCACCTTACTAGTGCAGCTAGGACACCACAACAGAATGGTGTAGCAGAAAGAAGGAATCGAACTCTCAAAGAAGCCTGTAGAACCATGCTAGCCGAATACAAAAATCCTCAAAAGTTTTGGGCTGAAGCGATCAATACTGCATGCCACTCTCAGAACAGAAGTGCGATCAACAAAGTACTAGGTAAGACACCTTACGAGGTTTGGAAAGGTAGAAAACCCAGAATTTCATATTTCCATATATTTGGTTGTAAGTGTTTCATCCATAACAATGGGAAAAGCAAGTTGAATGCATTCGATGCTAAAGCAGACGAGGGGATATTCTTAGGATACTCCTCGACTAGCAAAGCATTTAGGGTATTCAACTACTCGACTCTCTGTGTGGAAGAAACACCACATGTGGTTTTCGATGAATCTCGACAGGACTCGTCTGCCGACAAGATCAGTGAAAAGGTGACTGATCTATCGATCGAATCTGATAAAGAATCAGAATTTTACGAATCTGTTCAAGCCTACAATCCATTCATGAAAGCTCTCGAGTCTGATGACAACGAGAAGGTAAGTGCTCAAGGTAAGTCTACTAGACCAGTTGACATGCCTACTCTAGTTGACTCATCTACTCTTATCAAAACTGCTGATACAAATGATGTTGAAATGCATGATGCTATACCTGAGGTAAATGATGATAGTATACCTGTTAAGAATAGAAAAACATGGAAATCTGCGCATGATACTGAGAATATCATTGGTGACTCTACTATTGGTGTGAAGACTAGACGACAACTCTTTGAGTCGCAAGAACAGCCTAGTCCAACTATGTTTTGCTGGTGTTGTTTCCTCTCTTCTATCGAGCCTACTACCGTTAAAGAGGCATTGGATGATAGTAATTGGATCATCACTATTCAAGACGAGTTGAACCAGTTTGTTCGAAACGACGTCTGGGAACTTGTCGATAGGCCGGAACATCATAATGTAGTTGGCACTCGATGGATTTTCAAAAATAAGAAAGATGAGAATGATGTAGTCGTTAGAAATAAGGCTAGACTAGTATCCCAAGGCTATTCACAAGCTGAAGGCATAGACTATGATGAAACTTATGCTCCTGTTGCTAGACTAGAAGCCATCCGATTATTCCTTGCATATGCTGCTTACATGAAGTTTACTGTATATCAAATGGATGTTAAAAGTGCATTCCTTAACGGTATTCTTGCGGAAGAAGTGTATGTTGAACAAACCCCAGGTTTCGAAGTCAAAGGTAACCAGGTGTACAGATTGAAGAAAGCCTTATATGGACTAAAATAAGCTCCAAGAGCATGGTATGATACTCTCTCTCTCTTTCTATTAGAAAATGGTTTTACTAAGGGCAAGGTCGACAGAACCTTGTTCAGAAGACAAGAAGGGAAATACATTTTACTCGTCCAAATTTACGTAGATGATATCATTTTTGGTTCACCTAACAAAAAGCTGAGTGAAAGTTTCTCAACACTCATGCAAAGTAAATTTGAGATGTCCATGATGGGTGAAATGAATTACTTTCTTGGTCTTCAAGTAAAACAGACCCCTGAAGGGATTTTCATAAATCAAGCAAAGTATACTAGAAATCTGCTAGACAAGTATGGTATTAAGACATGCAAGTCTACTGGAGTACCTATGCTACCTACATACAGAATGGATCCAGACGAACATGGTAAGTGTGCTGATCAAACATATTATCGTGGTCTTATTGGTTCATTACTGTACTTGACTGCTAGTAGACCTGATATTGCATTTTATGTTGGCGTATGTGCTCGTTTTCAAGCTAATCCAAAAGAGAGTCACATGGAAACCACTAAAAGGATACTGAAATATTTGAAAGGAACCATCAATCGTGGTATATGGTATCCCTCAAATGATGATTTATCTCTAAGTGGCTACTCAGATTCTGATTTTGGTGGCTGTAGAATAGATAGGAAATCTACATCTGGTTCTTGTCAATTCTTAGGCACAAAACTCATTTCATGGTTTTCGAAAAAGCAGACTAGTGTGGCTACCTCTACTACTGAAGCCGAGTACATGGCTGCTGGTAGCTGCTGTAGTCAACTACTTTGGCTTATGCAACAGCTTAGAGATTACAACATATATGAATCAAATGTTCCTATTTTCTGTGATAGTAATAGTGCTATTGCCATTACACAAAATCCTGTTTTGCACACACGTTGTAAGCATGTTGATGTGAAACATCATTTCATACGTGATCATGTACAAAAGAAGGGCATTCGCATGGAAAAGATTCATACTGATTTTCAAAGAGCTGATATTTTTACAAAACCATTACCTGAGGCTCGTTTTCGTGAATTATGCATTAGTCTAGGACTAATTGATCTAGACCCTACTTGCCCATAACTATGTACTAACCAGACAGGTACATCACAAAAGATAAGGAGACAAGATCACTGAAACAGAGCACTCGTCTACTCGCTCAACAGACAGGTATACAAGGTCAGACAAGATGACCAAACAACCCGATGAGGAAGCTGGTAAAGCTGAGGGTAATACTAAGGGAATAAACATTTAAGGGGGAATCTTTGATTTCTTAAATATCCTTATGTTGACTCTTAAGCTTGTTAAAAGTCATCTTGTTCGAAACCTTGACCATTGCTTTAGATTGATATCCATTCATCTTAATTATTCTACTCTACTAGTACATACTCACATGCGTCGCACAAGATGAGATAGGTACATGAAGTCGTTCAACATTAAAACAGACAAGCACAGTCGAAGGGGGAACTCGTTTGGTGCACATTAGTCTACTTGTCTGTTCTGAATAGACTCGAACAGACAAGATAAGTTCTTTCTTGATTCAAAATACTTTAAGTGTTTAAAACAGTGCGAATTAAGGGTATTTATGTAATTTGATATTGCAAATGTTGGAAAACCTATAATTGGATTTATACACTCCCTTTAATGAGGTGTATACACCCAGTTCGCGCCTAAACTCTACTACGCTAGGTCAGATGAGTACACTCCTCTGTCTTAACCAATAGAAAGGGTGGATTCCAAAATTTATAATACCAAATCACGTAATATTCTCGATTCCGCAATTGAATTCCAAAGGTCTTAATCGTTGGATCTGACCTCTTAATCTTGGTCGTTGATTCAAAATCAGTTTTACAACAAAACCAAACAGTTCCACTTATCTCTCCTCACGTTTTCATAACTCTTCTACTCTCAAACACTCAAGTTTCTCTTGTAATCTCTTGACTGTTTGATTTCTACATAACTACTACTATGTCGATCGTTTCTATGTTCGATATCCGCACTAACATGCAGGCTAGGTTCGACCTAGGTAAGTATACCTCGGAAGGCAAGGTGCATGTAGAAGGTTTTGTGTTCTTCAAAGGAAATCACTCGGATGACAACAAGGAGATCTTGATGAAGTGCTGTAGATGTGGTTTGAGACCATATTTGGAGGCCTTTCCAGAAGTGGTGCTCGAAGAGGAGGTGTTAGAGTTCTATGCAACTGCCACCAGACAAGGCGATTCAATTGAAGCATTTCTTGGCAGGAGCCGAGTGGAAATCACTCGTGAAGTGATGCTCGAAAATTTAAAATTACCCTATGGATCGATTAATGTGGAGATGTATGGCCAGGGGCAAGAGCTGCGATATTTGAGTATTTTCTGTGGAAGGAAATTGAAGTTGAATCGAGATGGAAAGATTCCGGCTGTCAAGAAGAAGGATCTATTAGACAAGTACAAGACTCTTCTTGACATTGCGTCCAAAATTTTGTTAGGAGTCACTGGAAGCTTTGATTCCGTAACACTCCAGAAAGCAAGGGTGATGGCCGCAATCTATGACGGCATCACGGAAGGAAATTGGTATGGACTCTTCTTGGATAGATTGATGTTCTTCGAGAAGAATGTGCGAGTCGACACTAATTCAGCTGAATGGATCGTGTCCGCGGCTGTAAGTTTTGGTAACAAATTAAGCATCTTACTACCCGTCTTGCTGCCGAACAAGACGAGTTGGAGCAAAGGCAAGCCGTTTCATGCCTTGAAACATTATCTGAAGAAGGAGGCTCTCGCTAAGCAAGCTGCTGGAAGAGCTATCGAGCGAAGTCAAGTTCAGATCAACCCTCAAGATGCGATGTTCGAAGCTGTCTCTCCTAGTGATGAAGAAGACGAGTCAACTTCAAAAGCTGAGGCGGGTGTCGGAACTAGTGGTACACTAGTTGGGTATGTTTCGGAAGAGGCATTGATTGAGCCAAATGCAGATTCGGAAGAGACTCAAACAGACAAGGAGATGGAGAAAGTAGTCGAAGCTGCTGAAACTTATCGACTGGTGAGAGTCGAGTCCCTCACCAGACAAGTCGACTGAGAAGGTTAGTACTTCTTCCCGTACTCTTTCAATTCCTCTCAATCTCCCCGTCAAAACCAAGGCAAGATCGCTCTGATCTCGTGCCAAGCCTGTTCCCAAAACCTCTGTGTTGGCAGTGCAACCACTTAGAGCCAACATTACCCAAGACACTACCATATTTGACACAACTGATACTTCGACAGTTGTCAAACCAATCCAAGATACATCAAAGCCCCCAGAAACCACCATCCAAATTCCCTCTACCTCAACAGAATATGTTGAACCCCCACAACCATCTATTTCGGGAACCCCTCTAGTTGCCACTGCAACAACTGAGTTAAGGACCCCACTTGCTCAGACCCCTCACGTTAATAGATTTGAATCCTTAGTCTACTATCCCATGTGTCTTCGCGAGAAAAGACTGCGTGCGAAAGTTTCTAAAAATCTGAAGAAAATGCTCCCATCAGTTGAGATCGACACGTCTTCAGAAGAGGTTGAAAAACTTTTAAGAATTTGCACTTGGGTTGTTTGAAGAAGGCCCCGACTGAAGACTTGTTTGAAGTAATTATTGGAATGGGTGGCATTACAAACTTTCAAGACTGGGAAATGGAGCAGCAAGAGAATAGTGGTGTAAAAGATCACTCCGAACTCCTCTCATCTCATGCCTTGACTGTTCTTGTCTAGAAAATGCTAAATATTTCGGACGATGTGTTGTCTTCTCAAGACAAGTTTGATATTGGAGTTCAAACTGACCTTCTGGAAGATGAGTTGATTGCTGAATCCATTGATATTGGAGTTCAAACTTCTGAGACATTGATTGAGTTGGAGAATGTTTCAGATCATCTAGAAGATGTTGTTGGAAGTTAAATTCCAGATGCTAAAGTTGAAGCCAAAGATGACTTGGTCTTATCTGCTGAAGAAGAAGACAAGTGGGTTGAAGCTCAAATGTTCAGTGAAGATGAGCTCATTGCTGAAGCTGATGAAGTTCCTGGTGTTCAATCATATCAAATTTTTCTAGATGGTTATTTAGACGAGTTGAAGATAGATTTGAAGCAAGTTGTTCAATCGTCTATCGATAAATTCTTAAAATCCGATATGAGGGAAGTTCTTGTGGAACAGAATCAATCTCTTGTAGACAGTTCGAAGGAGTTAATTGTTGGTGAAGTCAATCAGATGGATTCGACGTTCAGACAAGAGATGTATGCTCAAATAGAAGACTTCTTGAAAAGACAAGTTGACTACTCAGACAAGCGTTCTATTGATTTCGCAAGATCATTAGCTGAAGAATCGAAGAAAATGGAGCGACTCTATCGTGTGAAGATTGAGATAGCGGATGAGCAAAGAAGAGAAGCACAAGATCAATTGGTGCAATCTAGAGCTATTCTAAGAGAGTTGACTGAAAAAAATAGGCTGCTCAGACAGACTGCTACTCACTTCAAGGATGAGTTGATTTCGAGTTCAAGGAAAGAAGAGTTGTACGCAATATTTGACAAGTTCATGGAAGTGGAAGATCAGAAGCTATGAAACTTGATCATGCGAATTGAGACTGCTGTGAATTTTAACATTCTGGTGCCTATCTATCCTAAATGGACAACTCCGATGCTGAGTTCTGGTAAGAGAATCGACTTCAACAAAATCAAGAAGTTTGAGGAACAATTGCTAGAGAAGGAGAAGAACGAGAATGAAGAACATATATCAGACATCCATAGAAGACTTCTCGATGCGTTCTGTGTACCTAACTTAGAAGGAGGTAACATTACTGATTAATTGTATCTTTACTTATGTCTTTTCTATTTTGATTAAGTAAGTGTAATCTACTGGTCTTATTTTGAATGAATGAAAAGATAACATATTTTGGTGAAAGACAAGATAACTACTTAACTAGTCTACTATTGAGAAATATTCAAGTAGTTTTGGCTTCATCAAAAAGGGGGAAATTGTTGGGATATGAATCCTGTTGGTGAGTGTCTCAATTCATATAATTGGCTCTCCCTCTATCGATAGCCCCCATAAAATAGCCACATCTTGTAATGTTATAATGGCCTCCCCGATCGGAAAGTGGAAGGTGTGTGTCTCTGGGCGCCATCTTTCCACTAGTGCAGTAATAAGATGACGATCCAGTTTCAAAGGTCCACACCTAAAAGGACTGTAAAGGCCCATTTTCTCTAACACGTCTATCACTCGAGGGTGGAGTTGTACATCCTCTGGATCAGCATTTTCCCTATTAGTCCAGAAGATATTTACAGCTCCTTGATAGACTGTCAACACATTATCAATTTGATTGGCGATGACGTAAATAGTGACAGAACGATGTGAGGCTTGTTCATTTAATACAAAATTATCTTCTGGTCCCATACGAATATTCTCGTTTTTCATCCTGAAAATTGTGTACATAAGTATTTAATGAAAAAAATATAAAATTGAGTAAAAAATAGTCATAACTCACATTAGGCACCAAATAATATTAATACAATTAATATTCATCCTATAAAAATCAATTCTAACAATTAAATAGTGAATTTTATTATTGGATTATTCCAAATTACAGTTTGATATTTTAATATTAATATCAAATAATTATAGTTTAACATTTTAATATCTTAATTAATTTGTTAACTAAGTATTAAAAGTAGTGATTGAGAGTGTATAATGTATTGACGGGTTCTCAGTAACTAATTATTTTGAATACATTTATGTGTTTCATGGAGATTGAAATATGAATTTCTTCTGATTTTTCAACTGAAAAAATAGTGATGGTGCATGCAGTATTTGGAGAAGAAAAATCAGGGGCTGTTTCGAGCCTTGTAGAAGGTTTCTATTGTTGGGATATGAATCCTAAGACAAGTCCTAAATGATGAAAAGATAAGATGAGTTTTGATAAGCCAAAAGTAGACTTGAATAATTTCTAAGTGTTGACTGATCTAGTCTAGTTATGAAGTTGTCTTGAGCAGATCAGTAGAGTTCACAAGACAAGTAAAATTTCAAAAGATAAGTTCAAAAGAAAGTTTAAGTATGATTGAAAGATAAGTACGATTTATAAGTACTTTGTGTTTATTTGTTTAGGATTTATACTGAGCTATATTAAAAGATTGTATAGAAGCTCATGTTTCGTTTTGTATTTATTGTATAGATCTTAAGTTGACTAAGCTGATTTATAAAGCTTAATGTAATGTAATAGTCTTGTTTAGATTAGATGATAGGACTAGATTAGTTCTATATCGAAGTCTACTATTGAAGACATGCGCAAGACAAGACGAGTACAAAAGAAGACTAAAGTTGTCTATGTATGGAGACAAGACAGGTGCGCAACAAGACAAGACAAGAAAGAAGAAGTTAGTTATAAAAATGCGTGTAAAGATAAAGATTGAAGAGTTAGTTATGAAATAACTAATTAACTGAAGAAACGCGTGGATGGATAAGAAGAAGAAGTTAGAAGTCGGTTTTCAAGAAAAGTTAGTTACATAACAGAAAGTTCTTGAAATTGGAAGTCTATAAATACCTTGGCGTATTCAACGATTAAAGACTACTGAAGCATTGACATTCTACATTCAAGCAAAGAGAATTTACGAAGTATTCAAAGAGAAGAAACTCTCAAAGTTTGGAAATTCAGGAAGTGAAGACAGAAGACAAGTGAAGAATCAAGGAGGCTACTACTGAATAAAGAAGTTTTATTGTTTTGTTTCAAGTTGCTAGTTGCTTGTAAAATAGCTAGTTAGATCGAAGATATATCTGGAGATATAATCGAGAAGATCTAAGTCTTATTTCTTGGGACTTAAAGCTACAAGAACATATTACTCGATTGGAAGAGTTAATAAGAATTTCACGACTGGTGTTGTGAGAGTGGATGTAGACAAGTTGTCGAACCACTATAAATCTCGTGTTGTTTACTTTACTGTTTTATTTGTGTTTAATTGATTAACTGCTTAATTGATTTAAATACTTAAGAACAAGACTAGTAGAGTGTTCATAACAGAGTTCTCGAATATTAGTTGAGTATAAATTTGATTGGGCTTATTGTTATTCTGATTATTCCGCATTCATATTCTGATATATTGAAAGATTTTTGAAAAATCTATTCACCCCCCTCTAGACGTTTTCACGAGCTTACTCAATATTATTAACTCAACTAGGGACCTACATCTATTATGTTTGAAAATATTGTCTTTATGATATTTGATTTTGCTAATTTCATAAAAATAAGTAACCATTTTTTGGTAATTATTAATAAATAATTAAAACTTGACATAAATAGACTAATTAATTTTTTAAGGCACAATTTTTTTTACAAAGAATCTGTACTAAATTACAGAAAAGAAAAATAATATATTATGAGAATCGCAAACATGCAAAAAAAAAAAAATACTAATTCCCTAATATAATGCATAGTTCAATTCTTCACACATCAATACTCAATAAAAAAAAATATGAACATCAAAGAAATAAAATAAGGGTATGCCTATATATTTAAATAATTTTTTTTAAATGAAATAAAATACCTGAATATGTTCAATTCTTCAAATAAATGGTCCTTTTGTTGATTCTACGTTCGAAATCCGTAAGCAAATTAAATAACCTGAGAAGAGTAAAAAAAAAAAAAGTTGAACAAATATAATAAACTACATAATACATAAAAAAATAAATTTGTATATATATACCTCAAGTTGTAGGTGTCAATAATTTTTTTACCAAGTTTACAAGTGTATGATAATTGATATGTAAGGAGATTTTTTTTTTTTAAATTGTGTCTTCAACACAAACGGGAGAAGGTGGAGAATGGAAGAATATATGTGGGGGAGTAATGAAGGTGAGTGGGGAGGTGGGGCACATTAATAATGGTAGTTGAAGCGGGAGTGGGATAGAAAAGTGGTCAAACATTGGAAAAGAGGAGATGTGACATCGGTGACAGAGGCGCAACTCCAGGAATTGACTCTTTTAAAATATTTTTTTTTAATTTTTTTCGAACAAAGCGTAAGCATGCCCGACACACTTGTCCCATCCCTGGCAGAAGCGCTACTGCAAAACTTGACTCTCTTTAAATATATATATATATATTTTTATTTTTCATTAATCTAATAAATATATTAAAAAACGTGTCAGAAGCGCGACTGTGGAACCCGACTGTGACTATTTTGAAAAACTCCTCCATTTTTGTTACATTTGCAATACACGTTTTAAAAAATGTTATATATAAAAAAAATTGCCAACGAAAACAATGATAAATAGTTCGATGTCCCAACTCCGTCACCCCAAAATCATCAACTCCCTCACCCTCGTGTCCTCTAAACCCTCTTCCAGTTGAGCTTGAAGCCAAAAACCTTGATCGCTGCAAATCCAAGGCTGCCCCTAGACCCGAATATGGTTCCCACTACCCACTTTCCATTGGGTCCCTCTCCGGATCAGGTCCTATGATTCTCATATGCTCCTCTTGGTTAGAATAGGATTGTGCCCTAGATATGCCGTCCAGAAGTCATCGTTTGAGAAATATTTGGCTTTCATCACTTTACACATGAGCGCGCGCATCAAGATTCGTTTGAAGCCTAGCATAACAATGTTGAAAAAGTGGAGGTCACAAGAACTCATTCCTCCCACCTCCTTGTTGCCACATAAATTCCCCCAAGTAGTCCACCGGATTCCTTGCGATCTCTCTCCCGATCCCCACCAAAACGAATTAAACTTTTTTTTAAGGTCATTGGTAATGGTCAGAGATAGCAGGAAAACCCTCATCGTATAAGTAGGAATTACCCACAACCTTGGTTACCTCTTTCTCTAACTCTGCAGCCTTCCCCCACAAACTTTCTTTTAAGAAATTGAAATTTTCCCTCTTTTTCCGGCCAACAAGCGATGGAAGTCCTAAGAATTTTCCCATTTCAACGGCTGATGCACTCCAAATATATTACCAACATCATTTCGTTGCTCCTACCCCCATGTTGTTGCTATAAAAGGTAACAAATTTACTATAATGTATAGCTTGCCCCGAAACCCTCTCGTACTCATCCAAAACATTCTTCAAATTTGACGTTTTTCACATGTGACACGATAAAATAAAATGTTATCGTCGACGAATATCATGTGAGAGATTACCGACGCCCTCCGACACACACGATGACCATGTATCCAGCCGCCCCTCTCTACTAGCACTTTGAATGAGGGCCTCTTCACAAAGGATAAATAAGTAGGGAGACAAAGGGTCCCCTTTCCTGAGCCTCACACCTCAGTGCAATGAGCTCCACCATATCATCTTTCACTTGAACCGAGTATCTGACCAAATTGACACACACCATCATCCAACTCACCCACTCCGGAAAAAATCCCAATCTCACGAGAACCCTTTCCAAATATAGTCAATCAACTCTGTCATATGTCTTGTCAATATCAATTTTAAGAGTCACATATCCCACTCTACCCCTCTTCTTCTTCTTCATAGTATGAATAATTTCGAAAACTATCAAAATATTATTTTAAATAGCCCAACCACTCACAAAGACATACTGTAGCTTATCGACCAGGAATGACACCACATTTTTTTAGCCTATTACTAAGTCACAATTTTCCAACCAAATACAATAGCTTTTTTTGCTGACCTTTTTCGCAAAGCCGTAGTATACAGGAGAATAATATTTCATCTGTCCACAAAAATTAGTGTTATTTGTCTTATTTGTCCATTATAAAATCTAGTCTCATAATCCTTGTTTTTTTCAATAACTAATGTTTTAGCTTTTTTTTGTTGTACACAATTAAGTGATGATTTAAATTTTTTTACATTGTTTCTTCCAATTATGTCCTCCTTTTAACTTTAAAAAATCAATTATTTGAGACATAAAAATGGAAAGATTTGAAAAAGATGATGAAATTGGTCAAAGAATCTAGAAAGATTTGAAATATAATGTGCACTAGGAAATTAATGTGATTAGATACCTCATTTATTATTTAAGAGTATACTTATCGATACATACCATTTTTTAATTCTAACAAATTTCACGAAAATATAAAAACGGAGGGAGTACTTTTTATGGAAACCATGACTTTATCTTCACTCTCCAACCATCACTTAATTGCTCAAATTGTCATTCAACTTTACTCAAAACAATCACTTTATTCACAATAGACCCAGTCAGCATCTGAGTAGGCGACCACGGAGAAGTCTGGTCGGCGAGTGAAGGAAAGGCCGTAGTTGATAGTGTGCTTGACATAGCGAAGAATCCTCTTCACAGCCGAGAAGTGGTCGCTGGTCGGCGCTTGGAGAAACTGGCTGAAATGATTTATCGAGAAGGATAGATCAGGTCGAGTGATGGTGAGGTATCGGAGGGCGCCCACCAAAGAGCGATAAAGGGTCGGATCCGAGAATGGATCACCAGTGCTGACCAGGGTCTCTCCCGCGGCTAAGGGAGTGGCAATAGGTTTGGAATCTTGAAGATCTGCTCGTTCAATAATCTCACGAGCATATTTGGACTATCCTACGAACAATCCAGAAGAGGTGTAAGAGATATCCAAACCTAGAAAATAATTTAGGCGACCAAGATCCTTGAGCGCGAACTCCTTGTTCGCCCGTGCAATGAAGCGAGCAAGGATGGAAGGGTCGTTGCCAATGACAATAATATCATCCACGTACAAGAGTAGATAGACGACCGAGGAACCTTGAAAAAGGTAGAACAGAGAGGAGTCAGACTTGCACTCCTTGAATCTAATGCCGAGCAGGAAGGAGCTAAACTGTTGGAACCAAGCCAAGGGAGCTTGGCGAAGTCCATATAAAACCTTCTTCAATTTGCAAACATGATCCGGGAGCCGAGGATCAACAAAACCAGGAGATTGAGCCATGAAAACTGGTTTCTGGAGATAACCATTGAGGAAGGCATTCTTGACATCTAACTTATGGAGGGGCCAGTTGAAGCGAACAGAGAGAGCCAAGATAACACGGACTGTGGTCGCCTTAACAACTAGACTGAATGTGTGAGATAAATTTGTGCCAGGGATTTGGGTAAAGCCTTGAGCGACCAATCTGGCCTTGTGCCGCTCAATGGAACCATCAGATTTGTACTTAGTTCGAAAAACCCATTTGGAACCAACGATGTTCGCATCCCAGGGGCGAGGAACAAGATCCCAAGTGTTGTTAACTCGCAGGGCATCAATTTCTTCCTGCATGGCGGCCAACCATTCAGGGGACTTGGCAGCAGATTTGAAACCACGGGGTTCCGAGGAGGCAGTAAGAGCACTAAGCAAAGCAGTGGAGGCTAAGTTTAGGGGATACTTTGGCTTGAAGATTCCAGATTTTGCTCGTGTAACCATTTGGTGGTTAGAACGTGGTCGCTGAAGTGGAGGATGAATGGTCGGCAGGGGTTGCTCGGCCGGTTTAGGTGGGGCAGGTGGCTCTGCAATAACGGATGGAAGAGGAAGGGTCTCCTCGCCAGGGTCAGATGTGCATGCCGAGCAAGGCATGGTCGAAGTGGGAGGAATGGACCCAGGTGGGGGACGAGGTGATGAATCGAGCTCGGCATCCAAAAAAGATGAGATCACTGCACTGGTCGACATGGGCCGAGCAGAACCTGAAAAAGGGAAACACTCTTCATCAAATATAGCATGACGAGTAATAAAGGTTTTGGACGAACCAGGATCAAAACACCGAAAAACCCTTATGCTGGCCATTGTAACCTAAGAAGATACATGGTCGACTGCGAGGAGACAGCTTGTTCAAGGCATAGTCTCGGAGGTAAGGGAACACTCGACAACCAAAGGTTTTGAGATTTCCATAAAGGGGCACAGCGCCGAACAAGACCTCAAATGGAGATAAACAGCCCAAGACCGAGGACGGGGTCCAGTTAATAAGATGAACAGCGGTGGCAAATGCATCAAACCAAAATTCCGATGGGGCACGAGCATGAAAGAGCATAGAGAGTCCAGTTTCAGTTATGTGTCGATATTTTCGCTCAGCGCGACCATTCTGCTGAGGAATGTATGGGCATGACACACGATGCCGTATGCCATGCTCAGCCATAAAACTGCGAACAGCTTTGTTGACGAATTTCGTACCACCATCACTTTGAAAAATCTTTATGGCCGAAGAGAACTGGGTGCATACAAACTTGTGAAACGCGACCAGGGTTGCAAAAAAATCTGACTTGACACGGAGAGGATACAACCAAGAGAAGCGAGAGTGATCATCGACAAATACAACTTAATAACGGAAACCGAAAGTGGCAGTAACAGGGACAAGACCCCAGAGATCGCAATGAACCAACTCAAGAATTGTAGAAGCACGCTTTTCATTAATATTGAAAGACAATCGTTTACTCTTGGCCAACTGGCAAGTAGTACAAACATTTGGGTTTAGTAAAATCGAACTAACAGATAGATGCCCTAATCTGTCTAAGTCCTTAATAACACTAAATGGGAAATGCCCCAAACGGGAATGCCAACGATCAAAGGAAGCACGAGCAACATCAGACGGCTTCAAAGCAGCGACCAAAGCCGGGAGTGCTCGTTCCAACACGTACAACCCCTGTTCACATGAACGGCCCTGAGCCACAACCCTCTTGGTAGCTCGATTCTGAATGACAAACGATGTATTAGAGAAGCAAACATCAACTAGAAGACCAAGATACTTAGAGACCGAATGCGACCCAACATGAGAGATCTGTAAGGAATTACTGTTACCAACAATGACTTGACCATTACCAGAATAAGGTGTCGAGGAGTCCAGGTGTGAGGGACTGTAAGTCATGTGGGCTAAAGCTCCAAAGTCCACATACCAGTCTGGAGTAGGGGGCGAGGATGAGGAGACAGTGCAGGCCGAGTGGAAAGCCTGAGCAAGATTAGCAGATAGGTCCTCGGAGGGGCGAGCAGATGGTCGAGCATGTTGGCGAGAATCCGAGCCGCGAACAAAGCGTTGAGGACACTTATTGGCATAGCGCTCGCCGCAACAAATTTGACAGCGAAGGGCGTAGGGTTTACGCCCCCCACGACCACTAGAGAAGTCGGGGCGACCACCAGTATGGTCGAGAGGAGTCGAGCGAGCAAAGAAGACAGCCGGAGCACGTTCAACTAGATCAGGCTTGTTCATGATCTCAAAGGCAATAGCCTGATGCAGTAAGTCATGGAAAGCTGGGACAGGCGAGAAGGCCATTCTGGTGTCGGCAAATCCGCTGAATTTGGGGCCAAGACCCCGTAGAAACCAGTGCGACATGTCAGATTTGTCCACTGGTTTGCCGATTGCGGCAAGTTGGTCGCATAGTGCCTTGAAACGCCGACCGTAGTCGGCAACAGGGAGAGAGTCACGCTTGAGGAGAAGGAGCTCCTCACGAAGCTGAGTGATGCGTGACTGGGAGGAGTGGCTGAAGGCATCCTCCAGGGCAAGCCAAGTGTCACGAGCTGTGTCACATTGAACGACCTCGGCTAGGGTTTCTTTAGTGAGGGAGGAGAGAAGAAGGGCAAGTACCTTCTGATCCTTCGATTTCCAGGCAGCGAAGGTCGTGTGAGTAGCAGTGGGGGGAGCGGATGTGCCATCCATAAGGCCATAGAGATGTGCACAAGTAAGCATCGGGATAGCCTGCTTCTTCCATAGGAGATAGTTGGAAGAAGAGAGTTTCACCGTAACCATATGAATAAGGACATTCATAGGGATAGAGGATTCTGCCATTGAAAGGAGATGGTCGAGGGGGACAGGCTCGACGAAAAGGTAAAAGGAAGCGGCAGCGGCAGAGAGGGAGAAGGAGAATTAGGGTTAGGGTTTGTAGGTGTAGTGTTTAGGCTGATACCATGTGAACAATGACATATGATCACCGTTGAATTGGTGAGTGTGGAGAAAATTGTATTTATAGAGGCAATTACATCATAACATAATTACATGATTTCAGGAAAGGATAATTACAAAAGATAAATACAATAAATACAATTATATATATAAGGAATGTTTGACTTATTCCCTAATAATGTGCAAATAAATAAAATATATACAATATAAATAAGATATACGTATGAACGTTTTAAGATATATGCAAATAAATGTGTGAATTGTAAGCATCACGACAAAATATGAAAAATAAGGGTTTAGATGGCTTAATGACATACTTGTAATTTTCATTAGATTTTTTTAAATATAAAATTAAGGGTTTAGATGGTTTAATGAAAAAATATGAAAAATAAAATATATGTATGAACGTCCATTTTTTTGCAAATGATGAATTTAAAATGAGATGGAAGGATTATAAAATAAGCTCAAGACACTTAAATGAATTGAAAAGATAAATGTATTGAACTTTTGATCATCTTTCACTCATTTATTATTATAAAATTATTTTTATACATAATATTAAAAAAAAAAAAAAAGAGAGAGAAAGAGATTTTTTTTTAGGATTGGGGGTACAGTTGTACCTCATGTACCCCTCTAGGTCCGCCTCTGCCCCATAGTACCCTTATTTTATTTATTTTTCTTAAAACTTGTGTATAAAGTATGAGACAATACCCTTATTTTATTTATTTTTCTTAAAACTTGTGTATAAAGTATGAGACTAGATTTTGTTGGAAAAGTAATAATGTAAATGCAAAATATTTTTTTATTAATTTACATAAATTAATACTCTTTATTTCATTTTTTACCATTAAAATAAATTAAAATTGGAACAAAATTTCACAAAGTTGGACAGATTTTTTTTCCAAACTGGTTGTATTTGAGTTCTAAAAATACATTTTAGAAGTACTTATATTTTATAGTATTAAAATTTAAAATAATCTTCTAAAAACCAGCCAGACACGTCACAAGAAATTAAAATTGAACTGCTAATATGTAATGATAGAAAATATGTCAATATTATTTTTATAATTAAAGATCTTAATGATAAGAAATTGATTGTATTAAAGAAATATTGTTATTAAATGTCAATTTTTGTGGGGTATATAATCAGTGTTCAATATAATTAGGATCACAAGGATTGTATTTTTATACTTTGATACTAAAGCCGTTTATAAATAAATTATTTTTTTAATAGCATATGTTTGTACATAATTAAATGGTATTTTATTTTTTATTTTATTTGCACAATTTCTTTCAAATTTACTTTTTTATTAACCTTTAAAAAATACTAATAATTTCTAACTTACCTTTGTTATATAATCCTCTATCATTCTTACTTTAGAAAATATTCATATGGTAAGATAATTATTTATTAATTAAGGACAAACCTGCTATCATATCTTTTCTTAGTTAAAAAAAAAAAATTGAAAAATCTTTTATTTATAGATGGAGTAATTTTTTTTTTTAAACCTTAAATTTTAGAATGAGATATAATACATTCGTTTTCCAATACATTATATTTTAGTATTTTATTTTTGTACATAATTAAATAATATTTTAATATTTTTACATCTTCCAATTTTACCCTTTTAAATATTAACTTACCTTTATACTAAGCTAAAATTATGAAATATGATTAGAAGATTTTACTATTAATTAATTAAGAGTAAATTTGTGTTATATAGGCCAATTTTTTATTTCAAAAAAAAAAGAAAAAAAAAGCTAAAACATTATTGTAGAAGGGATGAAGGGAGAATATATTAATTTATTTGTTTTAAATTCGAGAAAAGACGCGTTTTATATATACATAGTATACATGTTCTCTAACCCGGCCCTAAATCTAAATACAAATATTTTATAAAATTTGTATTCCGTAAGGAAACAAATTTCAATTAAGTAAAAGGAAACTATATCAAATTAGGAAAAATTTAGATAGATTTCTTTTATGTGAAACTTTTGATTTATTTACCATATATACTTCAAAAAAAAAAATATATATATATATATATATATATATAAAAGATTCGCAAGACTCTTCTTCTCCATTCGTTGTTCCAATTGCATCATGATGAAGAAGCAGGAGCATGATCATATTAGTAAGAATTTAGTTGATGTTTTTGTAAAAGTGGGGGAGACACATCCAAACACGTCCTTAACTCCGGCGGCCAAAGCCCATGTTGAAGCTCGCCTAAAACACTTCTTTTCTCACTATAAAACGCCTCAGCACCCTCCTTATGACGAGGTACGTTTTAGATAGATTATCCAAATTTCGTTGATTTGAAAAAATAAATTTGTTGTAGAATGCGTTTAGGGTTTATTTGCTCTAGGTTTCAATTCAAGTTAGACTTATAATGGTTTTGTGGTCTCACTATTTGTGATAGTTATTATATGTCAATTTTTCTCCATATACGAATTTTGAATTGGGTGGGAGTATGGTAATGTATTGTGATGTGAGACTCGCCTATTGGAGCATAATTTTGTTTGAATTTTAGTGATTATTGGAGGATTGTTTCAATTTTAGTGATTATTGCAGGATAATTTTAATACCTAATTGTTGTACCGTCGTCTCACTATTTAACCGTACAACTTTTTTCGAAAAATAAATAAATAATACAGCTATTAATTTGGGTATATATATATTTTCTGTTGACTAAAATAGATTATAATACTAGTAATTGTTAAAAAGTCAATTGTATAAGCAGATGTTGATTAGATTTGAATTCAAGTTTATCTTGATTAGTACTATAATTTTGCAGATGATAATTCTGGAATTGAATGAGGAAGGAGGTTCAAGTGAGGAGTCAATTTCCAAATTTCTAGAAAAAGAATACAAAGATGCATTGCCAATTGCACATTCCATGTTTCTAAAACATCATCTTACTAAACTTTGTGAATCTGGTTATATGGTTACTCGTCCTGGTAACAAATACATGTTTTTTGTGGATGGATTCTTTGCATAGACTGTCTCATTCAAGTTTTTGTTATTACATATTATAAAATACTGATTCATATCTTTTATTCTATTATTCATTGACATTTCTTAAATTCTAGGTTTTATGTTCGTAGTAGTATACATGTTCCCTAACCCGGTTCTAAATCTATATACAAATATTTTATAACCATATAAAAAATTGAATTCAGAAAAGAAACAAATTTCAACTAAATAAAAGAAAACTATATCAAATTAAAAAAAATTAAGATAGATTAATTTATTTACCGTACCTTAGAGCTAAATGATGATTTTGCATTATCCAATCACCGTATTAACTTAATTAATTAATACTAATTTATGAATTCAAATTAAAGATATGGAAAATATATCATTACAACATATCCTCGTAAAATTAGGATTTTTTTTTTTTTTTTTGGCCGTAATCTTTTTGAACTAATTTTAACAAAGCATATTACATATTACTACAAAACTAATAACTTATTAAACGTTTGCCAAATTCTCCCATACCCCCAGTGTACGGTGCCCCTAGTTTCAATTTCCTGCAAATTTAATAAGTTCACCTTCTAATTATATTTTTACTATAGTTATCTGCATCCGCTAATTTAATAAATTCACCCCCTAATCATATTTTTACTACAGTTATCTGCACCCGCTCATTTAATGAATTCATCCCCTAATCATATTTTTACTACAATTATATGCACCCGATCATTTAATGAGTTCACCTCAAAATCATTTTTTTTTTACAACGGTTATCTACACCCGCTCATTTATTAGTTCATCCCCAAATTATTTTTTACCACAATTATCTGCACCCGCTCATTTTATGAGTTCACCCCAAATTATTGTTTTACCACGGTTATCTGCACTCGCACATTTTATGAGTGCACCCCAAAATATTTTTAAAAAAACAATCACATTTAAAAGATTATATTATCCTTTTATTAATTTACAAAAAATATAATAAAATAAACTCTAAAAAAATCGATTCACCACCAAATCACCTATATTTAAAAAAAAAAATCGTAAAAATATAATTAACAAAAAGGGTAGATCTCCTGTAGACTCAATTCCTTATAAGGAATTGAGTCCATTTAAAAAAAACAGGTAGGGTCACCATAAAAATAAAATACGCCAAAAACATTTAGGTTAATTGTTGTAGCTCAAACGGTTCGGCATAGTTTTATTTTACCTTAAAGTCTAGTGTTCAACTCTTCAATCTAACAATTTTTACATATGTTTTTTTTTATTATAAAAGTGCATGTTGAAAATAAGGAAAAGTGTAACATGCATTTTATAATTTTTTAACTTAAGGTCTAGTGTTCAACTCTTCGATCTAACAATTTTTACATATGTTTTTTTTTTATTATAAAAGTGCATGTTGAAAATAAGAAAAAGTGTAACATGCATTTTACAATTTTTTAATATGTTATTTTGCACTGTTTGCAATAATAATTTCAGTTATAATGACATACACTTTTTAGTGATGTTATGTTACACATTTTAGTTATATTTTATTGTACTTTTAAGTTGTAGTGACTTACAAATTTCATCAATATTTTTCAGTTATAGTGACTTACACCTTTTAGTAATGTTATGCTACATCTTTTAGTCATATTTTGTTGCACTTTTCAGTTGTAGTGACTTACATTTTTTAGTAATGTTATGCTACACCTTTTAGTCGTATTTTGTTGCACTTTTCAGTTGTAGTGACTTACAATTTCCAACAATATTTTCACTTATAATAACTTACACTTTTTAGTAATGTTATGCTACACCTTTTAGTCGTACTTTGTTGCACTTTTCATTTATAGTGACTTACACTTTTTAGTAATGTTATGTTGCACTTTTTAGTTATAATGTCTTACACTTTTCATTAATATTGTGTTGCACTTTTCAATTATAGTGACTTACACGTTTCAGAAAAATTATGTTTCACTTTTTAGTTATACTGACTTATATATTTAGTAAATATTGTGTTGCACTTTTCTGTTACATAGACTTACATTTTTAATAATATTGTGTTGCACTTTTTATTTAATAAAAAAATTCACTTAAAAGTTTTAATCACTATAATCGAAAAGTGTAAAACATTTTCACTTAAAGATTGGATAGTGGAACTTAATTTTTTTTTTTGTGAATTATTTATTATATATAATTAATAAAATTATTTATTTAATGAGTATGACAACAATCTAAATGGAAGATGTGTATATTTTTAAATATGAGTTAAATGTTTCACACCTCATTTTCTGCGCAATTTTTTTTATTTTATTTTATTGTAATATATAAATATTTTAATGAGTATGATAGTAGCTTAGATAGTGAGTGTAAAAACTTTTTTAATTTTGAGATAAATGGTTCAAACCTTTCTTCAAACTATTTTTTAATTAACAAAAGATATATTAATTAAGTTTAATTAAAAAAAAAACTAATTAATTGAGCTGGAGTTAGCATTGAGTTTAAATAAAAAAATTAAAAACAATTTGATGCGGTTGGGGGTTGAGTTAAAAAAGAATAATAATAATAATAATAATAATAATAATAATAATAATAAAATTTGATGTGGGTCGGGGCTGAATAAATAGAAATGGGTAGAATTAGAGTTCTTGTATGGAATCGATTCCTAGAAGACCTTGGCTAATAAAAAACTATCGAAATTAGTCACAAATCTCGATTTTTTCTTTTTAATTTTTCTTCCCCCTCCTCCTTTCCATTTTTCTTCCCATTTTCAATTTTTTTTTCAAATTTTTTATTTCTTCGTTTTTTTTTCTTTTCCTTTTTAAATTTTTCTTCCTTTCTTTTCCATTTTTTGCAAGTGCATTTTTTAAATTTTAATACAAAATAATATTATAGGTATGATTTTATTATAGTCGATCGGCGGTGCACCTGAATTTTAATTTTAATTTGATGAGTATAGGACCTGCCGGAAATCCATGTCTGTCGATGGGTGACCCAGCCACCACCATGCCCGACCACCCCCTCGACGGCGACGACGGCGCTTCCGTCCCGCTGAAGCCCGAGACCCCTCCTCGAATCACGATTCTTCACTTCAATGACAATCGACATAATCTTCCATCTCGGCCACGATCCATGGCGACCGAAATACTCTCCTCATTTCGACCACCGATGCGACTGTTTCGATCAATTTCCCTTGCGTTCGCGATCTAGGAGCTTTTCCGGCATCAATGGCGCTCGCCTGCAACACTCGGATCGACGCTGCCTCTCTCTCGTCGTTCATCCCTGCCCAAATCAAAGCTACATTGCTTCGTCCGTCTTCTTCACCCTGCTCCTACGCAGCCTCTTCCTCCGGCTGACGGCGGCCCGACGGATGACTGTGAGTATGTTGTTGATGGATCTCTGACCAGCCAGCACTCAGAGTCGGTGACCTTGCTGATTAAATCTCAAGCGACGACTGCTGACCTAGGGTGCCCTCCCATTGGGCTAGGGTTCCCTTCAATTGGGCTTGGTAATGTGCACCCTCTATTTTCTTTAGTACACCCCGATCTGCACTCTCTTCACTTTTTTTTATGGTATTATTATTAGTGGTATTATTGGTACTGATATTATTTTTATGGTATTATTGTTAGTGGTATTATTATTAGTGCCAATATTGGTACTTGTATTACTATTAATACACTATTGAATTAATATTAATGATTATTATTACAATATTACTGATTATTAATTGTGGTATTACTGATTATTGTTTGTGGTATTACTGATTATGTGGAATTATTTATTATTGTTTAAGACATTACTGATTATTATTTTTATGGTATATTGTTTATGATATCACTGATAATTGTTTCTGGTATTACTGAATATAATTAGATTTGTGAAATTATTTGTTATTGTATAAGATATTACTGATCAATGTTCATGGTATTACTAATTACTGTTCATGGTATTACTGATAATTGTTTTTTGTATTATTGAATATAATTAGATGTGTGGAAGTACTTGTTATTGTATAAAATTTTATTGATTAATATTAATGGTATTATTGATTAATGTTCGTGGTATTACTAATAATTATTTTTGGTATTATTGAATATAATTAGATGTGTGAAATTATTTGTTATTGTATAAGATATTACTAATTATTGTTAATGGTATTACTGATTACTGTTTATGGTATTACTGGTTATTATTTATTGTATTACCGACTACTCCCCCCAACCTAGTGAAAGCTACCCAACTTTCCATATTTGTTTGTCCCAATGAAAGTTACACATTCCTTTTTTTGACAAATTATTCCCTCTCACATTTCATTATATTCTCGTACATCCACTTATTATATCATATGTTTTAACCTCCGTGCCCGAAGCTCATGGGGAGCTTTCACTGGGACAGAGGGATTATAATAAAATCATACCTATAATATTATTTTGTAATAAATTTTAAAAAAATACTAATGAAAAAAAAGTAGGAAACAAAAAAAAAACTAAGAAATAAAAATTTTGGAATAAAAATTGAAAATGGGAAGAAAAATAAAAAAGAAAAAAAATCGGGATTTGTGCCTAATTTCGATAGTTTTTTTTAAATATATTTTTACGATTTTTTTTCTAAAAATATGGGTGATTTGGTGGTGAATCGACGGTAACTCGGCAATGACTCGGTTGTAGATTGTAAATGTATAAATTAGGGTTGATTTTATTATATTTTGTGTAAATTAATAAAAAATAATATAGTCTTTTAAATGTAATTATTTAAAAAAAATATTTGGGGGTGAACTCATAAAATGAGTGGGTGCAGATAACTGTGGTAAAAAAATTTTAGGGTGAACTCATAAAATGAGCGGGTGTAGATAACCGTTGCAAAAAAAGAAATGATTTGGGGGTGAACTCATAAAATGAGTGGGTGCATATAACTGTGTAAAAAATAATTTGGGGGTGAACTCATAAAATTAGCGGGTGTAGATAACTGTTGTAAAAAAATGATTTGGGGGTGAACTCATAAAATGAGTGTGTGCAGATAACTGTAGTAAAAATATAATTTGGGGGTGAACTAATTAAATTAACGGGTGCAGATAAAATATAAATAAATAATTAAAATTAGGGTTACGGTACGTGCGAGTGTACCCAAGTATCACCCCAAACGTTTCATTTGTTTATAAACTTTAAAAAATTCATTCATTTATTTATGTATTTCTTTAATAATAAAAATTGAAACTAAACATATATATAAATAATAAATGAGTAAGTCTTTCTTAAAAAAATTGTGGGTAAAATTTTTGAATCTGGATCGCCAAATTCCCAAAAAATTTGCGGGTTACAAGTAGGTAATTTATTACATGATCAAAAGTGTACTACTACATATCAAAAAAATTTTGAAGAGTTCGCTCAAAAAATTAAGTGTTCAGAAAACGCTAAACCACAAACCTAAAAGCTAAACTCTAGACCTCTATTAAAAAAAAAAAAAACCATTATTTCATAATGGATAAAATTAGAAAAATTAAAGTTATAAATTAAAACACATTATTTATGGTAATTAATTTACTAAGAATTTGGAACTGAAATCGTAACTGAGAATTTGGAACAAGCAGATTTTTCAGAACCTCCACATTCGCATTGACGCGGCTAAGAGAGCACTTCTCACGGTACAGTAGGTTACAACAACTTGTTGATCCCAAAACGAGTATGGTGACAGTCTAGAGGGGGGGTGAATAGACTGTAAGTGTTTAAAAAAATTTCCGTGCTATAAGATCAGATGAGACGATCAGAAAAGTTATATACTCTTCTCGTATGAATGCAAACAATATGTTCTGATCAAGAGTGCGAGTGTGTAGCAGATTAAGATAACTACCTTATTGACTGCTGAATTTAACTGGTCAGTTTGAGAGTTATCTCAAAAGCTATAGGTGCGAAAATGTGTAGGTCCTAAATGTTTAGACTCGTGGGTTGATATGAAAACCTCTTTTAAAAAATGACTTTAAAAACAATGAAAGTTTATCAGCTGATATATGATATCTGCTGATTTTAAATCTTATACTTAGTGGATTTTGACTCTTTTATAAAACAGTGCTTTTATCAAAGTATGAGCAATATGAATAGAATACAGAATGATAAATAAAGAAATAAGAACACAAGTATTTATATTGGTTCGGATCCCAATATCCTACGTCCACTCTCTCTAATCAGATAGAAAAATTCACTATCTTGTTCCTTTATAGTCCCAAGAGAAGACTTTCGATCAAAAACCTCAACTACTTTTTTCTGAGGCTACGGATCTACTTGTTGGTGAGGTAATAAGTAACCTTCACAACTGGTTTCTTAACAAAAATATAAAGGAGTGTTAATAATCAACTCAATGTGCTAAAAAACACACTACTAATCTAAGCTCTAAAGATAGGATTCTTTAAACTGGATTAGGATCGAAAACTTATAGCTCTAAGGATATGAAATCTTTGTAGGTTCTAAAGAACTCGACACTTAAAATATTTCTGGATTGGTTGTTCTTGATATCAGCTGAATACGTGAGTTCTTGCTTGTATTGTTTCCGGTCACTTTGTTCCAATGAACAAGTGTTGTATTTAAAGAGAATTTGGTGCTTCAAACTAGTCGCGCGCCGTTGGTGAGAAACTAGTCGTTGCAAGCAAATCTTCTAAGTATGGTTGATATCTTCATGGGAGAGTTGTTTGCAGATATTCTTGTACGATATTTTCTGAAAAGGTAATGTGCATTTAATGCTTCGTACTTCATCTGTCAAATCTCTTGTACGACCTAATTCAAGTCAACTTCATAGCTTCGTGTTGATATACTATTGGTCCATATCAGCTAAGTTGTTGAACAACTGACTTGTCTTTTGTTTGAGCAATTCAGAACTGGTCCGACATTCTCTTTGTCTTCTGTTATTTTAGCCTTCAATGCATCTTTAATGAACTAACACTTTCTTCAAGGTGCTTCATCCATAAATGCTAACTGTAATCTGAATCTTCAGATGAGCTTGACTTTGAATATTCTTTAAGGCTTTCTTCGACAAGATCAGGTGAGCTCATATCTGTTGAATGGTCTTCTGAACTTCAATGTATATTATCATATAGTTACTTTCAGTCTATAAGGTATACAACAACCTTTAGATCTGATTTTACTAATGAGCTCTAGTCTCTTCAAGTCTTTAAGTCTTCTTCTATCAGAGTCTTGAGCGAGCACGTGTTAAAACAGATGAGTAATCAGCTGATATACATACAACTGATTCCTCAGACTTAGACTTAGACAACTTCAATACTTCTAAGCTTTATAAAACAGCTTAGGTAACTTAGTTCTAGGGCCTGTTTGGTAGGCCTAGTTAAGATAAGAGAGTTTAGCCTAGATATTTAACTTGGTATGTTTACTCCATCTTGAGTGAATAGACTGTCATTTGGTACATAATTTTTAACTGCAGCTTGCATTTGGAATTATATTAGTTTGATCTACTGTTCATTGTGTAAAAGACAAAATTACCCTTTGATAGTAAATAAAATTTCGTTTATAACCCTAGTCATTTCTCCCGTCTTTTGACCTGATCCGCAGAAACGAGAGTCAAGAAACCATATTTTCACCACATGATGTTTGTTCAGTATGAGTAAATGTTGGCCTTCTTTACAGTATCTACACAAACGAATGCTAAAAAAAATTAATTAATGTCATGGAAATACACAATACAAGCTGTCTTGAACACACCTCAAAACTGAGAACAAAAAACCCAAAAAAATTTGAAGAAAACAGATCTGCATATAATGAAGAATATCCATATATAGAGATGAACCCAGATCCCCCTCTTACTCTGAAAATTGATTTCTTGATTCCCTCACTTATGCTTTGTTTTCTGGAGGCCATAAAAGGAAATGAAGATCTATGAAATGGTGGAAGAACCCGGACGACGCAACAACTGCGATTTGAAGATTATAATATGAAGATCGACATGGAGACATACCTCGATTCGTCGATTCATTTCAAAATGGTGGAAGAACTCGGACGGTGCATCAACAACGATATAGGAATTAGGGCAAATGAAATGGGTACTACAAATTTTAAATTTAAATACTCGAAGGGTAATTGTGTAATTGTCAAAATAGACCGAAATACTGTTCAAATGAGTTTCACCATCTTGGCAAAAATGGGGCGTTAATTTCCCCAAAGAGGAACAGTGAATAGTGGCGGGCCAATAAACTAACTTGGGCCTTGTAGAAACGTACCAAACACTAGTTAATGAAGATAACCCAACTAACATGGGTTATCCATGCCTACCAAACAGGCCCCTAGATTACAAATTATTGATCTAACATGTACTCTACTGATCTGGTTTTGGCCATCAAAACTAAACTTATAAATTGCAATCAGATTAGGGGCTGGATGAATATCCCAACACAGCTCCCTTGCCAAGAGAGAGATTGAGGCAAAAGCTGAACTCAACTTGATTCTTCAGCAGCAACAGGACCTTCTTTCACAATAGAATACAATTTCTTGGCTAAGTGATGGTGATCGCAATACGAAATATTTTCACAAGCTAAATCAGATGAGGAAAGTACGGAAGTCGATGGATTCTCTAATTATTGAGGGGGTGTCGTGCACGGACAAAGTGGCAATCGCACAACATGTGACTAATTTTATCAAAATTTATTCACTTTCGTGCCCAAGATGCAAGACGTCAATCTGGGCGTGCTGTCGAGTTTGGTCACTTCCAAACTAAGCGAGACACACAATGAGACTTTGACTTGCGAGCCATTAGTTTTGGAGGTCCGTACAACATTTTTGGCGTTACCGGTGGACAGTGCCCCATGCCTAGATGGATTTGGGGGATCATTTTATCATTCGGCTTGGCCAATCATTGAGGTGGATATAGTTTGAGCAACACAATATTTTATCAGATTTGCTTTCTTGCCACATGGGCTGAATTCGAATCTAGTGACATTAATTCTTAAGCATCCAAGTGCAAATAAAATTGAAGATTATCGGCCTATAGTTTTGAGAAATTTTTTGTTCAAAGGTTTTTAAAAAATTATAGTAGTTAGGTTTTCAATTCGGTTTTATTCCGGATAGGAGCATACACCACTATATCACGTTAGCATCGAAAGGTATTAATTGCTTGGACATGACACGGGTGCACGACAACATGGCATTGAAAATGGACATCCGCAAAGCGTTCAATACGGTTCATTGGGACTTTCTCCTAGAAGTGATGAAGTAGTTAGGGTTTTGTTCAAAATTCAGGGACATCATTAGTTATATCCTTCAATCGGCAAGGCTGTCGATTATCATTTCAGGACAGCCGCATGGTTACTTTAAGTGTTCTCAAAGGGTTAGACAAGGCGACCCATTATCGCCTCTTTTATTTTGCATAGCGGAAGAAATTTTGGCTTAGATTTTAAGTAGAATAGAAGAGGTAGGCAGTCTGATGCCAACTTACATTAGAAGAGGTTCGACAGGCCCTCTCTTCTTGTTGTATACGGACGACATTCTCATATTCAGTCGGGCTAACAGAAACTCAAGAAGTGTGATCAGAGACACAGTTTCTATATATGGTGTTTTGTCGGGACAACTGTTTAATCCGCACAAATCAAGTGCTTACTTTGGGGTGCAAGTCTCTTACAACAATAAAATATATATGAGAGACACTTTACGAATGAGTGAGGGGAGGTTGCCATTTATTTACCTAGGCACCCCTCTATTTAAGGGTGCTCCTAAATCAGTCTGTTTTCGGCAACTAGAAGATCGAGTTTTGAGCAGATTTGCCACGTGGAAGGGAATCTCACTTTCTATGGCAAGTCGGGTGTGCTTAGTTAATCACGTAATTACCTCGTCAATGGTTCACACTATGATGGTGTACATGTGGCCCTATGCGATCCTGAAAAGGATTGAACAAGCAATGTGAAATTTCATCTGGACGGGCAACATAGATAAAATGGGGTTAGACATTGTGTCTTGGGAGCGCACTATTGCAGCGAAATCTGAAGGAGGGCTGGGAGTGTAGTCAATTTTATGCGCAAGTGATGCTTACTTGCAGAAGTTGGCTAGGAATGTTACTACAGGCACGGGGGTTCCGATTAAAATCCTACGGGAGCGTTTCATGACAACAAGAAGACTTTGTCCATCTATTGTCTCCTCCACAATCTGGAGGGGGTTACGCTTGCATATGCAACAGATACGGAGCCAGGTTCAGTGGATTGAGGGTTCCCCATCTCAAGTGAAAGTTTGGTTAGATAATTGGTTGGGTTACACTATAGCGGACAGGGTGAGTATATCGACACCAGCAAGGACATGTTATGAGTATACGATCTCAGACTATTTAACCAATGGAGTGTGGTTTTTAGACGACAACTACATACGCAATTTCCCTAGCATTGTGGACGACATCATGAAATACAAATGTGTAGTAGGTTCGGATGTTCAGATTTGGCCGTTTGCTACCAATGGTAATATCACGGCTAAAGCGGCGTATGAGCACCTGCGCCCGCATCATCCGGAGGTGGCATGGGCTAAATGTATTTGAGATAGATGCATACCACTGCGTCGATCAATAACTTTTTGGCGTGTAGTGCATGGGAAAATGCTCACTTGGGACCGTTTGATGCGCTTTGGGATGATGGGGCCAAGCATGTGCAGTCTTTGCTTTTTAGCGGAGGAGACACAAGATCACCTCAGGTGTTCCAGGTTAATATCAGTTTGGGGAATGGCTTTCTGGGGTGGTTTACTCAGGTGATCACAGTGGATTTCAGTCCCCAAGTGGCAACGATTTGGAGACTAACGTTGGTCACATTGGTACGGCAAGTGTGGCGTGCTCGGAATTCGACCATATTCGAAAACATCAAACATAGTCCAGAGTCAATTTGCACATCGATCTGGGCACACGTATATGAGGTTAGGGACTGCAAGTCTGCAACATGAGACACATGTATAACACTCAATCTGATTTAAGGATCATCAAGGAGTTTCGATTGAAATGCACGCTCCGTCGGGCGCCGAGGGTGATTCCAGTTCGCTGGGTATGTCCGACAACAAGGGTGTTAAAGATTAACACAGAGGGTGTCGCGATTGGTGCTCCAGGGAAGCTCACCAGGAGCTGGTATTTTCAGAGATCATAATGGATGTTGGGATATGAATCCTATAAACAATGTTCTAGTTGATGATTATATGTTTTGATGGCCAAAATCAACTTAAAGTTAATGATATATGTGGTTGAAAGTCATCCTAACTAAGTCATCTTAAGAAGTTATAAAAACTAAGTTTATTGATCTTATGTGTTTACTGATCTGATATATAAACTGTTAGGAACTAAGCTAATAAAGTTTTGTATAGACAGCTTATAGTATAGGACTTAGATATACTCTTCTGTATGTAGTTCAAATAATGTATAAATAGGTTTTATATATGTAAGTTTGTATTAAATTGTATTCAGCATTGTAAAAGTTCAGAACACTAGATTAGAACAGACCAGAAGACTAAAGAAGACTCAGAAGACTACTCCACAATAAGAAGAATATCAAGAGGAGTAAGATGAAGCTCAGTAATATAAGAGAAGTATTCTGAAGAAGCGCAGAACAAAAGTTGAGAACTGTGTTGACTGGCTCAGAACAGTAAAAGTCAGAACAATAGTTTACTGTGCTGAGTTGGTGTAATTAAAGAATAAGTTGGGAAAACTTATTTAAGGCGTAACTGAAGATATTAGAAGATATACTGACTTGGAGATAAGAAGTTAAGTCGGTTACAAAAATGGTTAAGAGTTAGTTGAGAGTTAGTTTTCACAAACTACTAACTATCATACTAAAGTTTATAAATACCGTGTGATCTTCTACTTGAAAAGACTACTACTATTACTACTATTCGAAGCATTCAAAGAGCATTCAAGTATTCAAGAACTCACAGAGTTAGAAGGAGATCAAAAGAAGAGAAGAAGTCGTCGTACTGAATTGAAGAATCAAAGGCTACTTCTAAAGAGAAGTTTTACTTTACTTTTTAGTTTGTGATTTGTAAAACAAGTGTGCTAGTTACTTGAGAAATTACTAGTAGATCGAAGATATACCTGGAGGTATAATCGATAAGATCAAAGTCTTAATCTTGGGACTCTAAGCCACAAGAAACTCAAGAAGGAAGAGTTTAATAAAATATCACGACTGGAGTTATGAGAGTGGATGTAAACATTTGTCGAACCACTATAAATCTTGTGTGTTGATTTACTTACTGTTTGGTATTTGTTTAACATACATATTAAAGATCTAAATCTAAGTTGAGTATAAAACTGAAACTGGAAGTACTGATCTGACCCAGTAAGAACAGTACTACAGAACACTATTCCGCATATAAACTCTAATATTTTGAAAGATTTTTAAAAGTCTATTCACCCCTCCCCTCTAGAATTTTACTAGCTTACTCAATCTTAACTCAACTTTGGGACCAACAATGGAGATTATGTGGGTGGTTTTGCTATCCAGTTGGGAATTGGTTTCGCTTTTGAAGCAAAGCTGCTAGTTGCGTTGCACGCAATCAAAACAGCAGGTCAGCGGGGTTGGATGGACATTTGGATTGAAAGTGATTCTACGAGCGTGGTCTACATGTTAACCACTCCAACAGCCAATTCATCGATCTGTGGAAAGCCTATGCTCTATGGCAGCAGCTGCTAAGGCTGAGACAAAGCACGAACAAAAGGGTTTCGCACGGTTTTAGGGAAGGAAAGTCGGTCGCGGATTGGATGACAAACAATGCTATAGATTCATACATTTGGTGGGATTTGTTGGTCCCAAAACGAGTATATTGATAGTCTAGAGGGAGGTGAATAGACTGTCAGGTGATAGAAACTTTTTCGTGCCTTTTTTATCAGATTAGACGTTCAGAAGAGTTATGTACTCGTTCGTCTATTATGCAAATAAGATGTTCTGATCTGAAGAGTGTGTGTGTTATAGCAATTCAAGATAACAGCCTTACTGATTGCTGAATTCATTTGGTCAGTTTGAAAGCTATCTCAAGTGCTATGAGTGCGTAAATGTGTAGGCCCTACGTGTTTAGACTCGTGGGTATTTTTATGAAACCCTTTGAAAAACTGATAACTTCAAAAACTATGTTATTAATAAGTATTAACAATGATGAATATTAAGGTAGAATAAAGAATAAGCAGTAAAGAACACAACAATTTATAGTGGTTTGAATCTCAATATCCTATGTCCACTCTCTCTAATCAGATAGAGAAATTCAATAGCTTGCTGCTTTATAGTCCCAAGAGAAGACTTTTCGGATAAAGAACCTCAACTACTTTCTGAGGAACTGATCTGTTTGTTGGTGAGGTAACAAACAACCTTTACAATGGGATGTGTGTATAACCAACTAATATTCTAAGCTCTAAAGATAAGATTCTTTGTACGGGCTTAGGATCGAAAACTTAGAGCACTAAGAATAGAAATCTTTGCAGGCTCTAAAGAACTCGATACTTAAGTATTTTTCTCAAACTTCCTGTTTCTTGATATTAGTTGTATATGCAAAGAGAGTGAGTTCTTGCGTGTGGAGTTTCCGGTACCTTGTTCCAAAGAACAAGTGTTGTATTTATAGAGAGATTTGTGCTCAGAAACTAGTCGTTGGTGAGAAATAGTTGTTGCAACAAATCTTTCCAAGTATGGTCTCCATCTTCATAGGAATGATATTTGCAGATTTTCTGGTACGACATTACCTTAGAAAGGCAAGGTGCAAATGCTCTGTACCTTTTCTGCAGATCTCTTGTACGACCTATTGGGCTGTCAACTTCATAGCTTCGTGTTGATGTTTCATTGGTCCACATCAGCTTGCTAGTTGAGAGTTGTCTTGTCTTTTGTTAGAGCAATTCAGAAGTTAATCTGACATTCTCTTTGTCTTCTGTTTTGCATGTATTTATCATCTGACTTAGTTATTCATAAATGAACTAACACTTGTGAAGGTGTTTTATTCATAAATGTTAAGTGCTCTTCGACTTGAATGCTCTTTAAGGCTTGCTCTGGCAAGATATAAATGAGTTCATATCTGTTGAGTTGTCTTCTGAACTTCGATTGCAGATTGTCATATAGAAGACCCAATCTACAAGGTATACAACAACCTTTAGATCTGAATCTACTAATGAACTCTTGGGGTCTTCTAGTCTTCTGATTTCTACTCAATAATACTTCAGCAGAGTGTACAGATGAGTAGTCAGCTGACAATTACACTGCTGACTCTTAGACTAGAATTACAAACATATTCATTACTTCTAAGCTTAGTAGTACAGCTTAGGAACCTTACTTCTAAATATGACTAGACAATCTAACATGTACTCTACTAATCTGATTTTTGGCCATCAAAACTAAAGCTATTTATTACACTCAGATTAGGGGCTTGGATGAATATCCCAACAGGATTTGCCACCGGCCTCGATACTGCTACTGTTAGCTAAGGATAGACATTCAAAATATTACAGATTTACTTAACTTCTTGCTAGAGGAGTGCCCCTTTTCCCTGACTGGGGTTTTTCTATAAGGAAGATTTTTATCGACAAGATTTTTAGTGGGGCTATGGCTTCTTTAATATATAAGATCTAATTTCTTCTTTATTATGGATATTTTTTATAGTTAAATGATAAAATATTTTTATTAAATAATATTAATATTAATTATTTATAATTATTTAAAGTAAGAGTAATATTTTTATAAATTATTATTATTTCTGTTTTTATTAATATGTTGAGAATTATTATATTATTGTTTATATTATTAAAAAATATTATATTATTTTTATTGTATTAATATTATTATTAAATTACTATTATTAATATTATCTTTATTATTAGAATTAATTTTTATTTTTTTTGAATGATTAATGTTAATATTATTTTGATCATTATTGTTCTACAATAAATGATATTTTAGCATTTTATTCTTACACATAATTAAATGATATTTTAATGTTTTTACATCTTTTAATTTTACATTTTTAAATATTAATTTACCTTTATGCTAAGCTAAAATTATGGAATGGAGTGAGAAGATTGTATTAATTAAGTAAAAGTAAATTTGTGAATATATGGCAATTTTTAATTTTAGCAAAAAAAAACTAAAACACGGGACAAGGATATTTAATAGTAGGGGGTGTATTGGTTGTGGATTATGTAGGATTTTTTTAGACTTTTAAAGTTTGGGGTATTCAATTTAGATTTTCAAAAGTTTTTAAAAATTCTGAGGTATTCAATACGTATTTTAAAAAGTCTTTAAAAAAAATTGGGTATTCAACGGTCTATAGATTTTAATACTCAATGGAATTTGTTGGATTCTCCTCCAAAAATATAAATAAATTACACTATCCAAAATCTCTTCTAAAACTAGAGATTTCAACGGATTCGGGTCTACCCCGCCCCATATGTGAACGAGTCGGGTCTGTGTCTTATTTTCGACCCACGAGTATCCGACCTGACCCAAATTATTCTATAAACTTTATATAGTGTATATATAACATGAAAGATATTTATATTATTGTGAATTGTTTCAATGCATATATGATTGTGAGAAACAACTTAAATAAATTCAACATGATATAAAAAAACGGGGAGGGTCCATCCCGATCCTCACGGGGCGGGGCACGGGGCAACTATCTAGGACCCGTACAGGGCATGGGGCAGGTCTGGGTCATATACAAGTGTGTTCCATATACATTTGCATTAATAGTTCCAACGCTAAAGTTTATGAAAATCTACGTAAATCAATAAAAAAAATGTTTCACAATCTTGTCAAGTGTATGAAAATTCATACAAAAAAATTTATAAAAAAAGTTAGTCAAACTCTACATGAACTCTATAGATTTTTTAAATCCACAAACTTTTTAAAGTCCAAAAAAATCCAATAGAATCATAATTGAATACACCCCCTCAATCTTAATACTCTATCTATATTTGTGAGATTATAATTTCAATCTCTCTCCTCTTTAAATTCTTCCATTTCAAAATCATTGTATTCTTATACATTCTTATTAAAAAAATCGAATTCACCTATTTTAATCTCAAAAAAACAATTTACATATTATCTATTCATAATTATTGTTTTTAAATTTTATCTTGATCTTATATTAATATTTTATGAGATTATTCAAAATCCCGTATTATTAGGCATTCTTATTAAAAAAATCGAATTCTCCTATTTTAATCTCAAAAGAATAATTTAGGATTAATTCTAAATAAATACACCACTTTTAGTTTCAGTATCAATTTAATCATGACCTTTACGATTATTGTAAAAAATCTAAACCTTTCATCGTGTTGCAATTAGATACACATTTTTTTTTCTCCAGTCAACAATTGATGACGTCTGAATTCTCCTATTTTAATCTCAAGAGAATAATTTAGGGTTAATTCTAAATAAATACACCATTTTTATTTCAGTATCAATTTAATGTCAACAATTGATGATGTGGCTTTGTCGGAGCTTGTCACGTCAGATTGCACATATTCTTTTTTATTTTCCATATTTTCCACGTCAGATTACATTTTATAGAAATAAAAACAAAATTTTATAAAACAAAAATAAAATGCCTGCTTCTTCGGCATCTTCTCAGCTTCTCAAACTCAATAGATAGAGTTCTTGTCTTTCTCACTTCTCAAACTTAGGGAGTGTATTCAATTGAGATTCTGTTGGATTTTTTTGGACTTTAAAAAGTTAGTGGATTTAGAAAATCCATAGACTCTATGCATAGTTTGACTAACTTTTTTATTGATTTATATGGATTTTCATTGATTTGACAGGATTCTGAAAGGGTTGGTCTGCTATTGACTCGAGTGCATGTTGTGCACCCTAGTCCATGTTACACTTTTCAGTTTTACTGACTTACACTTTTTGGTAAATGGTGTTGCACTTTTCAATTATTAAACTGTATAATAATATTTTTAGTTATAGTGACTTACACTTTTTAGTAATATTGTGTTGTACTTTTCAGTTTAATAACTTACACTTTTGTTTAGACTAGTGTGCACAACATGCACTCGAGTGCATACTAGACTTTACCATTCTGAAATACACATTTTTTTATTGATTTACATGGATTTCCATAAACTACGCCCCTAAAACTATTGATGCAAACGTATATCGAACACACTTGTATATATACAAAAATTTATCTAAATTATTTAGAAAAAATACCAAAAATATATTACACACTTGTATATAAAAAAAATTATCTAAATTATTTAGAAAAAATACCAAAAATATATTAGTTCAAAAAAAAAATTATTATTCATCATTATTATTCTCATCTTCATTTCCATCACGGTTATACTTCGACCTCATTTCCCACATAGCATTAGCAATACGTTCTCCATGCATTAGCTTCAATTCTTTGTTGTAGTTGGCTTTGAGAAAGCAATTCCAAATTTTCTCTTCAATCTTGATCTTCTTCATATTCGATTGGAAATTCATCAGAGCGACATTCTTTCCGAAGAAAGTTATGTAATCCAGCACAAGCCAATACTAACTCTGCTTGTGTTTGAAATGGGAACGGAGGTGGGTTTTGAAAATTGTGAATCGCGATTTGAAAATACCAAAAATTCTCTCGATCGCATTTCTTAATGCATGGCAAAGATTGAATAACTCGCATTTTTGGGGTGACGACCTTGACCACCAAAATCTTTTAGATGATATCGAACACCACGGACTAACTTTAAGAACATTGTGAATAAATGTTCTTGAGATCTTAAAGTTGTCATTAATGCTATAAATTAGGTGGCGATCGAGAATATATTATTGCTAACCTAACGGTGTCAACTGTGCCGATATACTATAATTTTTAAAGAGAGAACATAATTTTAAAGGGTTGGTCTGCTATGGACTCGAGTGCATGTTGTGCACCCTAGTCCATGTTGCACTTTTCTGTTTACTGACTTACACTCTGACTTACACTTTTTGGTAAATGGTGTTGCACTTTTCAATTATTAAACTGTATAATAATATTTTTAGTCATAGTGACTTACACTTTTTAGTAATATTGTGTTGTACTTTTCAGTTTAATAACATACACTTTTCTTTAGACTAGGGTGCACAACATGCACTCGAGTGCATACTAAACTTTACCAATTTTAAAATACAGAGATGTAATCTTTTTCACGATAATAATGGTGGTGAAAAATCTGTGATGTTTATCGAAGAACATAGTTACGTTTCTTGATTTTATTTTGTTTGAAGGAAAGTAGGAAGATGGACAGCTTTTCGATTTTGTAAACTGTAGAATTTTGTGGTTCGAAATACAGCAAGAATGTCTGTTTTTTCTCTACTTTTCTTGGCTGTGATTAGGGGTGGGAATGGGCCAGGCTACCCGACAGGGGCCTACGGCTCGGCCTTGTAAAGCTCGGCTCGGCTTGTTTAATAAACAAGCCAGGCTCAAGCTTTTTTTAAAGCCTTTTTAATTAAATAGGTCGGGCTTGAGCTTTTTCGTAAGCCTTTTAAGCCCAACAGGCCGGCCTATTTAACTCTATTTCTATATGTATAAATATATAATATATAAAAATACAATAAATATATAATATTCAATATATGATGAGATTATCGTGAAGAAATTATATACTTTTTATTTTATTTTTCTTTGTAATAGTTAAAAATAATTGATATGAACATTTGCGAGTATAATTTTATGTACCTTTTGATTAATTTTTTATTGTTCTTATTTTTTAATTTTGAAATTTAAAAAGTTAGTTTTTATAATTTAATAGTGCGATAAAAATTAATTTTGAATAATACTAAAAAGGCCTTTGAAAGGCTTTCGGGCCAGGCCTATTTACTAAAAAGGCCAGGCCTAGCCTCTTAAAAAAGCCTATAATAGGCCACAGGCCAGGCTTGGGCCCAAATATTATATACCAGGCCCAGACTTTTTTTCTTAAGGCCTGGCCCGGCCTGGCCTATTCCCACCCCTAGCTGTGATAGCCATGAACCAGTTTTATAGTGTAAAATTCTGAAATAACAAAAACCTTTATAATGTTTTTGTGTTGTATATCTTTTTGTTTCAAATAACAAGTGCTTTCGAAGAGACTAATGTAGTAGGTTAGTAGTTGAAATTTTGTTAGAAGAACAACAAAGTTTTTTTTTTCTTCTCTTTCATAGTCTTTTGAGAGAATCCGTTGAAATCTCTGGTTTTTAGAAGAGATTTTGAATAGTGAAATTTATTTATATTTTTTAAGGAGAATCCAACGAAATCTATAGAGTATTAAAATTCATAGATTGTTGAATACCTAAATATTTCTAAAGACTTTTTAAAATTCGTATTGAATACCTCAAAATTTTGAAAGACTTTTAAAAATCTGAATTGAATACCCCCAGATTTTAAAAGTCCAAAAAAATCCAACAGAATCTCAATTGAATACACCCCCTTAATCAAGTTCTTCTCTTTTAACCCTAAAAATCAAAATCACAAGGGATAGAATCCTAACACTAAAAATCACAAAAAAAGAAAAAAAAAATTGTCAAGAATCCTAAAAAGGTGGGTCATTTGAAAGTAGTGAAGTTTGTAAACTCTAAACCCTACAAAAACTCCAAGTAAGTGAAATCTTCTAAACTTTGTGTATTTGAGTGTTTTGCGGATGAGCACTTGAAATACATAAACATTATTTTTGTCCTTATATATTTTTTTATTTTTGTAGATGGGAGACTATTTTTCTATATATTGACAACATGGTGGAAAGTTTGACACTGTGAATGGTAATTAAATGTACCAAAGAAATTCTTAGACCTCAACATTGCATAGATACAGATAGGGTTGATTATTTTGATTTAGTTGATGAAGTAGAGAATATGGGATATAGTAAATAATTTATTTCAATTGAGAGAGATAAAAAATGACTAAGGAAGCGAAAGAGAAGACGCAAAAGAAGCGAGAATTTTATTTTTATAAAATTTTATTTTTATTTCTATAAATGTAATCTGACGTGACAAGCTCCGCCAAGCCACGTCATCAATTGTTGGCCGAAGAAAAAAAATGTGTATCTAATTGCAACACGATGAAAAATGTGTATCTAATTTCAACACGATGAAAGGTTGGAATTTTCTACAATAATCGTAAAGGTCGTAATTACATTGATATTGAGACTAAATGTGGTGTATTTATTTAGAATTAACCTAATAATTTACGTAAATTCATTCTACATTTTATATTTTAATCTCAACCCTACATCTTTATTTTTTACTCCTATATAAATCTCAATTTCTTTTCATTTTAACCATTTAACTTAGGTTTTAATTTAGGGTAGGGCGGGCAAATCGTGCTATCGTGTCGTGTTTCGTGTCGACACGATAAGGCCAAATACGAACACGACACAAACATGATAATTTTCGTGTCGACACGACACAAACACGATAATTTTTGTGTCGACACGATAACAACACAATAATTTTCTTATCGACGTGATACGACACGTAACACGATAAGAAAATAAATCAATTTAAATTTTCATTTAAATATATAAAAATTAATATATTTATATAAATATAAAAAAAATGTCATGTCATTATATCGTGTTATTATCGGATACATGTTATTATCGTGTCGTGTCATATCAAGTAAATAACAGGTTAATGGGTTACCTGTTAATTTTATCGTGCTTAACAGGTTGACACGAACACGATACGAAATTTTTGTGTCGTTATCAGGTCGACCCGATAACGACACGAACCCAATAAGGCCAAACATTAACTTGTAATTTTCGTGTCGGATTCGTATCGTGCTGTCGTGTCGTATCGAAAATTGACACCCCTAATTTAGGGTTTGTCTTCTCCATAATTCGCAGCAGGTAAATTTGTCATTTTTAATAATAAAAAAAAAATTGTTTGTACTCATTTCTCTCGATTTTAGAGGTATTGACGTAGCGGAAGATAAACGAACACAACGAGAAGATGAACACCTTGATACTACGTATACTAGGCGTCACTCTCACACTTTTATTTCAATATCAAAGTTCAACAACCCTAAACAAGTCATTACAAACTCAAATAAATAGTTTTTTCCCTCTCAAACCCTAACAAGGCCCATTAAATTCAAAGCATGGGCTTTATTAAATAAAACGGAATAGTAATGAAATAACAGCTAATTAAATCTGCATCCTTAAACTTTTGGCTTAAACACTCGTTCCCGTAGCTCCATGAAATTCAACGACGTTGTCTCTACATCATTCTCCCCCTCGTCGACGAGGTTCGACCTCGAACCAGAAGCACCGGCACCGTCTACGTCATCATTGTCGCCGGTGTAGGGAATCAGGTGCTTCACATTAAAGACGTCGGAAGTGCGGTAGTGTGACGGCAACTTCAAACGATAAGCATTCGGATTCACCTTAGTAAGGACCTCCAACGGACCAATCTTACGGGTAGCGAGCTTGTTGTGCTTGTGAGTAGGGTACGTAACGATCGCGAGTGAGGACTGCCCAGACAAAGTCACCAGGTTCGAACACAACGTGACGCCGAGTACGGTCCGCAGCAGCTTTATAGCTTTCTGTCGACGCCACCAGCTAGTCATGGGTGGCGCGGTGAGTGCTGCGCAGGGCCTCAATGAAGTCGACAGCCCTGGGGTCCGCACGAACGGGCGACGGGAAAGCCAACAGGTCAGTCAAGCCGCAGGGTATCATAGCATACACGACCTGGAACGGGAGTAGGCCTGTGCTCCTGTTCACAGCTGAGTTATGGGCAAACTCGGTCTGGCTAAGACGCGTATCCCAAGTTCTAAGATTCTCCCCCACAAGGCAGCGCAATAAATTTCCAAGACAGCGATTGACCACCTCGGTTTGGCCATCCGTTTGAGGGTGATAGACGTTGTCTCTACATCAGGTATGAAGTCATTTTTCATATTTATGTTGCCTATTCGTACCAATGTATTATTGTACTCAACGAATTTGTTATGTATATCATATGTATATATATTGTAGATCTCTAATCTTGCGTATTTGTTATGTATTTCGTATGTATATATATTGTAGATTTATAATCTTTCGTTTTGTAGAAGTTTTGATTCTCATCCTCGTTTTACAGAAATTTTGATTCTCATCTACGTTTCTTCATGCAAGACATCCTAAGCGGATTAAATAGCGCATCTCAAATCCAACAACAACAACTTCGTTTCCCTCATTATTTCCATTCATGATCAATTTATAGATCTAAAAATGTGTAAATTTTAAAGTCATATGCACAGGGAATGTACACATTTCTTTAATATATTTTTCAAAAAAACTTTTATGCAAATAGTTTATGTGTAATTATGTGTAAATTGTATATTTGTTTTCCTTATTTGTTTGATTTGCACATAATTACACATAAGCTATTTTCAGCAAAAACTTTTGTGCATAGCTTATGTGTAATTATGTGTAAAATACTCATTTACCTATTTATTCGCCCCATGATTTATTTTGGATCTGAGTTTAATTTATTCTGTTTCTCCCCTCATTCCCTCTTTCTCCAACCCTCCACCCCCGCAACTTCCCCATTCTCGCCGATTCGACCCTCAAGATCACCTTCCCCTGCCTCTGTTGAAACGGCACCGGAATCTCCAACAACCGCCCCATATATACAATGGCCCCCGACTCAATCTCTCCATTAATAAATATATACAGATCTCTTATTTATTGTAATTTCCTGATCTATTTCGATTTCAATTTGCCTCGTCTTTTGCCTTTTTATTACTATAAATTAAGTGTTCGATTTTTATTTTTAGGTCAATTGCAGCAGGTTTATTATCTATCAATTGCTGTGAAAAAAGAGATGAATGCGTCTGTGGTTGTAACTGTTGTGGTTGCACTTGTTAATTTTTTACAAGGATGGGATTACGCCACCATGGCTGGTATAATTCTTCATTCTTAAATCTTAATTAGTAATTAATTTCATGTAGAATTGATATGTGTAAATCGAATTAAAAATTCAGGTGTTATGATTTATATAAAAATGGAATTTAGATGGGAGGATAAACCTACAATGCAAGGCTTAGCAGTACACTGATTGGAGCCACATTAATCACTATGTGCTCCGACGAAATTTCGGCTTCGATGGGCCGCCGTCCGATACTAATGCTATCATCTGCATTTTATTTTTGTGAGTGGTTTGTTAATGCTCTGATCTCCCTATGTGTATCTGCTGCTTTTTGCAAGGCTGTTGGATGGTTTTGGATATGGGTTAGCCATTAAATTTGTTCCCATGTATATCTCTGAGATGTCTCAACCAGAAGTGAGGGGCTTACTCAGCACTGTCCCTCAATTGACATACACAGTTGGGTTTTTCTTGTCATATACCTTTGTTTTCACACATTCAATTTGGTAAAAATAGTTGGTTTTTTGTATGATACTGTCTAGGTATTTCTTGTGTTACTGTCTAGGTATGTTGAGATGTAGAATAATTTAGTACTCCATCCAGTATTGTTTGCATTTATTTGTGCTAAATTGATGAATTGTTTTGCAAACAACATGAGCTTGGCTTCCCTAAATTGCTGAAAGTGTAGAATTCTCAAATGATTTGATATTTTTATTTTATAATACCATGTTTCTTATTCTGTAATACTTTATGTCTTTCAGGTGTGATACTGTTAAGGTAATGTGCACATGTGATGAAAAAAAGAGACAAGAAATGTGTAAGAAGAATGAGGGTATGATAAAATAGGGGATAATGTGGTTAGAGATGCAACCTCTTTATAAAGAGTGTAAGCTTTTACCACTAGGACATAATTATAATTTGTTATTTATTTTGCCAAATATACATAATAATGTTGCCTTAATTTCGCGGGCTTTGGATTTTGGGCCCGGATTACCCGCGAATTTAATTTACCGAGATTTTGTATATTTATTTTCCTTATTTGCTTGATTTGCACATAATTACACATAAGTCATTGTAAAAACTTTTGTGCCAATAATTTATGTGTAAATTGTATATTTGTTTTCCTTATTTGATTGATTTGCACATAATTACACATCTATTTTCACATAAGTCATTCCCTATATTTTTTTATTTTGTATCTAATTACAAAAGTTTGCATTTAGTGGAAATATATTTTTTATCTGCAAACTCTTTAATTGTAATTAAAAGATTCTTTAATCTATATATACATATATAAAAATAGAATATAGTCCCCTACCAATTTTCCCGCCCATTTGCTCATACTATTTCTGGATTTTTTTATTTTATTTTACTTTACCAGCATGCATACGGCATACTCCACAGGCCACAACCAATAAATAAAATATTGTCGTCTGTAGTAACATTCTTAGCCACCACAACCAACAAACAATTAAACACCTAAAAAAATTAGGCTAAATTTATTTTGAAACCTGCAAAATAATACTCTCTTCGTCCGCTTTTCATATATGGATATCTCACATCAATTTTCACATTTCATAAAAATAAATATTTTTATAACTCTTGCCTTCAAAATATACACATATTTACTCATATATCATTACATTTTCACACTCAATTAATCTACATTTTACTTTATTTTATTTATAAAAATTTACAAAATTATCTTTCAAAACATCACTCATTACACATTTTCTTACATATTTATTAAAATGTGTGTCATATCAAGGGTGCAAGTTTATTTGGATTGAGGGCAATGACGGAGCCACATAGGGCCCAGCGGGGGCAGTGGGCCCCCCACCAATTTTTTTTTTTTTTTTTATGTATATTTCTTCTGTTTTATAATTATTTGTATACTTTTTTTTTATTTGAGATGTTTCAAAATTATTTGTACACTCATAATATGTAAATAATCTACAAAATTAATATTCTCACTACATCATTTGACATTCAATTTATATTTGTAGATATTAAATAAATATTACTACCTCCGTCCCTTAGTATTATGAGAGATAAAAGTAGGATAGTAATACTTTTCAACTTTATAAATAGTAAATATGTTTTTTTAGTGTAGATAAAGTGATGACATTTGATGTAATATTGAAATGTTTTGAGGAGATAATTAAAATGTTCTTTTACTATTTTAAATATGTGTCATTAAGGGACACCCAAAATGACAAAATGGATCATCAAGTAGGGGACGGAGGGAATAGTAAAAAACAAATATTTAACTAATGTAGACACATAATAATAATAACAATTTTATTATTAATAACATACTAATATTTATATATTATAAAATTTTCATATTCCGTGCATCGCACGGGAGAAATACTAGTATATATAAAAACAACATAGTTGACTACTGGTATAAAAAAAAATCTTATTTTATTTTTGTGTATACATTGTGACTCCACCTCTTTTTACTCTTAAATTATTCTACACTCCATTTTATTCCATCTCTTCAATCATATCAATTTTACTACACCTCATTTTATATTAATGTTTTTCAAATTGTGTGATAATTTGACGGATGGAGTAATATTCAATCAATAATTATAAGTGAAAATAGATTTTAAAAAATGTACACTACAAGAAAAATGACTTTTAGTGACAGAAATCCTGTCATTATAGTTTCTCTAACTAAAAGTCTTTAATGACAGGAATTGATTTTTAGTGACAGTCCTGTTATTAATTCTCTATTTTCTGTCACTATACACTTTTAGGTAGAGAAGTAATAATGAGAGGAGTTTGTGACTAAAAACCAGTTTTGTTGCAGTGGTAATTGAAGCTTCATTTACTAGATGAAATCAATGATATGTTTCACATAATATTATTGTTCTTCAAATTCTGTAAAATCCAACCATTGAAAATTTTAAATCTCACGAATGTATTCTATAAATAATTAATTAAAATTTATTAATAATCAATCCCATCTAATTGCACGGGAGAATTACTAGTTCTATTAAGAATGTTTGATTATTTCGTCCCATCTAATTACAGTTATAAGTTTAATAATATTTGTCAAACATTAATATAAAAATATTGTCTAATTAATATAAATTATTTTAGTCAATAACGCGCGTATGGTTAATAAATTGCCTAATATGTGTATGAGTAATAAATTGGTATACTATTGATATATTTTTTATTTTTAATATTTTTTATAATGTACTCCCTCCATTTTTTAATAAGTGTCATTTTGGCTTTTTTCAATAAATTAAGATAATAAATTGTGATCTATATTACCCTTCATTAATTATACTAATTTTAATATAGAAATTTTATTTGATAAAGAATGTGGTCAAGAATGTAGCTAGTATTCATAATCAAATTAATTTTGGTATAAACAATTTTTGTGGAATTTATTTATGAAAAATATTTATGGTAAATGTATAAGGGTAAAATAGTCAAAATTAAAGAAAAAACTCTAAAATGACACTTATTTTAAAATTAGTTAAAAAGTCAAAGTGACACTTATTAAAATATTGAGGGAGAATCTGTTTATAAGTTTTTGCCACAAAATTTCATATTTAGGAGTCAAGAATTCCGTGTAATGATTCATTCTCTACTCAAATTTCTCTTTCATGTCAATAAACAATAATATATTCTTTTCTCAATATTTGACATGGTCTTTCCTTGATATTTGACATTGATATGGTCAAAACAAATCAACACCAATAATTAAGGAAATAATTAATCATAAACTTTTTAATTTTGATCAAATAACACGAAATATTGCAATCTTTTAAGGATAAATTGAAATAACTTACCTTAAAAAAAAAAAAAAAATTAATTCTAAATAAATATACCACCTATCGTCACAATATTAATTGGGTCACACTTGCGTGCCCTCGCGTGCACCATGCATACATCACCAAAATAGAATATGGGCCAGGAGATTATCTGCACCCGTTATTTTTTTAAGTTCACCCCAATTTTTTTTACCCAATGCACCAGCTCATTTTATAAATTCACCCAAAATATTTATTTTAAAATAATTACATTTAAAATACTATATTATCCTTTTATTAATTTACACAAAATATAATAAAATCAACAATAATTTGTATATTTATAATTTGCAACCAGATCATTGTCGAGTTACCGTCGATTCACCACCAAGTCATCCATATTCTTTTTAATTTTTATTCCCTCTCCTCTTTTCCTTTTTTGTTTCCATTTTCAAATTTTTTTCAGACTTTTTATTTCTTTCATTTTTTCTCTTTTAATTTTTTTCTCTTTTTTATTTTTATTTTTTTGCCTTTCTTTTTTTTTTTTCATGTGTATTTTCTTAAATTTTAATACAAAATAATATTATAGTCGATAATACAATAAGTAATAACCAATAATACAATAATCAGTAATACCATTAACAATAATCAGTAATACCATGAACATTAATCAGTAATATATTATACAAATAACAAATAATTTTACAAATCTAATTATATTCAATAATACCAAATTTAATTATCAGTAATACCATATGCATTAATCTGCAATACAATAAACAATAATCAGTAATGCCTTAAACAGTAGTAATAAATAATTTCACATAATCAGTAATACCACGAACAATAACCAGTAATACCACAATTAATAATCAATAATACCGTAAAGTAATCATTAATATTAATTCAACAGTGTATTAATATGGAATAATCAATAATACCATAAACACAAATCAATAATACCATAAATAACAATCAGTAATACCATGAAAAAAAAATAGCATTACCACAATTGTATCGTACTTCCCTTTTTACTTTCATACCCCTCTTCCACCGTTATCATCACCATTCAAGAAAATTCCATCAATTTTTTTCATTATTATTATGCATTTTAGTAATTTCTTTTTCTAAGATGAACAATTCGCAGATCTTCAAGCTTGGCAGAGGGGAATGAGAGTGGAATACACCCTTTGTCTTTGTCTTTGTCTTTTTCTCTTTCATTCATTTCTTCTCCTCAATTCCACTAGGTCCTCTTTGCCTACTACCTCCTCTGTTTTGAATTCCCTGTCACCTACTACCTCCTCTGTTTTGAATTCCCTGTCAGTAGAAAACATTATCTCCTTCAATTTAGGGGTTTTTCTTTGCCTCATTAATACACAGAGCAACCTACTGTATTTCTTTGGACATCTTCTACACAATGGTCATCAATTTATTAAACAAGCTCACCACATTGCTATTGCAAGAACAGAGCAACAATGATATTTGCATTCATACGTCTTAACTTACATTAAACAAAAGACAATATAGACAACAATTTTAATTGAGTTCCTTCTAGCTTCTACCTAACTTTCTCTTTCAGATTTCTTTCCCTTTCTCTAAAGAACTCAATCTAAAGATTTGAAATCCACAATATCCACAGCCCCACTCAAGTACAAGGCAAACATTCATACACAAAATAAGGACCCATAAAACCCCACACAACAGAGTACATAACACAAAAAAAAGGAGACAAAATATCAAACACCTTAGCTGCAAATTTGACGAAATCGTGACAAAAAGAAGTACCCAAGGCGATACTTGTCGAACAAGATGCGGTGGTGGTGCATTCCACCGATTGGGCTGCCGATTGCCGGAGGAGGCGTCGAATTTTCAGAAATCTCATGTAAGAAACGTCAAAACCACCGGTTGCCGGAGGAGGCGCGGAGGCCTAATAACTGTTGCTGAAGCATCAAGGCCTTAGCGACGTCGTTGCTGATTCGGTGCTGCCGCAGCTTCGACGCGAGCGCCGCCGCCGACTGCTCCTCCATGTGCGGCGACGAGTGGTTTCCGACCAAGGAAAGGAGGAGGCGACTGGTGTAGGCACGGAGAAGAGCATCTGTTGGAGAAAATCGTCATGAGAGGAAGTTGGATCGAACATCTGATGGTGGTGAATTTCCTGAAAGGATGAGATTTGAAGTTGCCCTGCAAAAATTTAAAAGAGGAAGTTGAAGGCGGAGAGACAGACATTGAAGGGAGAAGTGGAAGGAATTGATAAAATTGATTCTGAAATAATAAGGGGGCACCGTACACTCGCGTGTACATGAGAATTTGGCATATTAATTTAATCACGACCTTTTTTATTATTATAAAAATTATGATTAAATTGATATTGAGACTAAAGTGATGTATTTATTTAGAATTAAGGCTAAAAAAAATGATATACTTTGTCTCTTAAAACTTTAATCAATTTATGACAGAATATTCCGATTTTTTTTAATACTGAATGAATACTAAATAGTCATCTATTATTAAAAAAAAAAAAAAAAAAAAAGAACTTATCTTCTAAAAAAGAAAACTGAATTTATAATTTATCTACTAAAACTTTAATAAATTAATTTTTTGCCAAATCAAGTTTAATAGTTAAAGAAATAATTAACTGTTTTTAATTACCAAATCAACTTTCAACTAGGACGTCCGCTTAATGTATAACATTGATTTATGATTGTATTTAAATTTGTATAGATTATGTCATTAATTTGTATAGATTATGTCATTTATGTAGATTTATAGAAATATTTGTATTATATTTTATTTATGATGCGTGTTTACAGAAGGGAGAAGACGCATTTTTTTTTCTTCATATTATATGCAAGTATATGCAAGTAGATATGTATTTGTTATGCTCCAAAAATTATGCTAGAATTAAATTATTGTTTGGAAAATTAGGAAAATATATTAAGAAAAAAAGGTATAATGGAGTAGTTTAATAAATACATATTTTCAGCTCCTAAATAATACTATAAATTTTTTTGTTTATGTTAAGAAATTGAGCTAGTCTTATGTCAAATATTGCATACATGCATTCCATCTCAGCAAGTCAAAATTCTAAACTCAAAAGTCAAATTAAGTCAATTTTAAAAAATTTACGGGTCAGAAGCCTGGATCCGGGTTGTCCAGAAAATTCGCGGGTTGCAAACAGGTGGTTTACTACATGACCAAAATATTGTTACTACAAGGTCAAAATATTACCACTACAAGGCAAAAAAATTAATACTACATGTCAAAACATTCTGACAAATTCACCAAAAAATTAAGTTTTTAAAATATTTTTGAACATGTAATAATACACTTTTGACCTTGTAGTAATAAAATTTTGATCTTGTAGTAACATTGTTTTAGTCATATAGTAGCCGAATAAGTCAAAATTATTTTAGTAATTTTACCCAAAAAAAAAATAAGTGTCCAGAATATTTTTGGACTTGTAGTAATATACTTTTGGCCTTGTAGTGACAAAATTTAGGTATTGTAGTAACATAATTTTGTCATGTAGTAAGATAATATGTTAGAGTTAAAATAAATATTCTAATTAAAGTTGACCCGCTTTAATCCACGTTAATCCACAAAATTTTAACCTAATTTACCTTAATTAGTAAATATTGCATGTGTGCAATATTTCATAAAAGTTTTTTGCCTAAGAAATTTGACTAATGAATACTCTGTAAATATAAGTAGACTACTGTTGAGAAATTTTTGGGATTATGTATATAATAAAATTATAGAAATATGTTTAATGATTGAGAAATCGTGAAATATTGAAAGTATTGATCAAATTAATGTTAAATTTGAATTATGGAAATCATTATTATCTTCACTTATTTCAAAATTTAAACACAATTAATTGCAGCTAATTAATAAATACTTCGTATATACTAATTTAGTTGATTAATACATACTCCCTTCATTTTCTCCATTTTTTAATATTCAAATTTGAGGCAAATTTTTATATAAAAGTAAAATTGTCAAAATTAAAGAAAAAAAATATAGAATGACATTTATTTTAAAAATAATTTAAAAAATAAAGTGACACCTATTAAAAAAATGGAGGGAGTATATATTAACTCACGAGATATTGATTCTTACTTTGTAATTCTGTTTATTAATTTGTTTTATTAATAAAATTACAATTATTTATTTTATTATTTTTTATATATATATATATAATGAAATCTATATTGTTACAAAAAAAATTTTTTTTAATAGAACTAAAATATATTATAAAAATTCGCGTAAAATGCTGGTCTTGAACTGGTTTTAGATATTGTTCAGAATATGGCCTCTTATTTGTTTTAAATTCGAGCAAAGACGCATACTATACATGTTCTCTAAATCTAAATACAAATAGTTTATAAAATTTGAATTCTATAAAGACACAAATTTCAACTAAATAAAAGGAAACTATATCAAAATTAGAAAAAAATAAGATAGATTCGTATCATGTGAACTCTTCTTGATTTATTTACCATATATACATCAAAAAAAAAAAAAAATATATATATATATATATATTCTTAATACCATATAACCAACCTTGTTGGTTTTTTAAGGAATCAGACCACATCATCATCCGAATTATTAATATATTTTAAAATAAAATATATTTTAATTTTCTAATATCTAATCTCCTAATATCTAATCTCCCAAATCCATTAGTAAAAATCAGAAAACATCCTCAAAAGCAAATCAAATCTTCCAAAGCAAACAACATCTTAAGATTTAATATTAGAAAATTAAAATATATTTTAATGGATAATATTTATTTTAAATTATATTTAAAATATATTAATAAAAATTATGTGGATAATGAGTAATCTGATTCTATAAAAATCAAAGGTTGGTCTATTCATACTTCAATTATATATACCCCAGACATAACATTATTAATTCATGAATTCGCAGAAATAAATAAATAAAACATGGAATCATCTCCATTGGTTGTTCCAAAACCAAAAAATTGCATGAAGAAGAAGCAGCATGATATTAACAAGAATTTAGTTGACGTTTTTGTAAAAGTGGCAGAGGCACACCCAAACACGCCCTTAACTCCAGCGGCCAAAGCCCATGTTGAAGCTCGCGTAAACCACTTTTTTTCTCACTATAAAACTCCTCAGCACCCTCCTTATCATACGGTACGTTTTAGATTATTCAAATTTCGTTGATTTGAAAAAATAAATTTGTTGTAGAATGCGTTTAGGCTCTAGATTTCAATTCTTAGTTTCGTGCAAGTTAGACTTATAATAATGGTTTTGCTGTAATTTATTACTCTATGTCAATTTTTTCTCCCATGGTAAGATATTATTGAAACATAATTTTGAATTTTACGATTATTGCAGCATAATTTTGTTTTAATTTGGGTTTCTTGATTGTGTAATGGTATTATATACACCTAGTATTATCTGGTGAATGTACAATCTTCCTGTCGAGAATCGACATTGTCACATACCTAGTTGTACGTCTTCACTAGTATTTAACGGTACAACTTTTTTCCGAAAAATAAATAAATAATACAGTTATTAATTTGGGTATATATATATATTTTCTGTTGACTACAACAGATTATAATACTAGTAATTGTTAAAAAGTCAATTGTATAAGCAGGTGTTGATTAGATTTGAATTCAAATTTATTAAATTTTTTAGTGGAGTATAATTTAATTAAACTCAAAATTACTTAAATTCAGTTATAATAGAGTTTTTATATGGAGCCCATAATGGACTAGTCAAATGTGGACATTATTTTATCCTCAATTCAATCATTTTTTTTTACTTTATTTCAATCATTTTTTTTACTTTATTAATGTAATTGTGGAGTAATGGAATTGGTTGGTTGTAATGGAATTGGTTGGTTGTAATGCAGATGATAGAAAGGGCTATTCTGGAATTAAATGAGGAAGGAGGTTCAAGTGAGGAGTCAATTTCCAAGTTTCTGAAAAATGAATACAAAGATGCATTGCCAATTGCACATTCCATGTTTCTAAAACATCATCTTACTAAAGTTTGTGAATTTGGTTATATTGTTACTCGTCCCGGTGACAAATACATGTTTTTTATGGATGAATTATTTGCATAGATGGTCTCATTCAAGTTTGTGTTATTTTCATATTTTTTGTTTTATTACTCATTGACATTCCTTAATTGAGGAAGCAAGCTTTAGAAATGTCAATTTTAGAGAACTTTATTTTTCTATTTAATATACTTAATATTTAATATATATTCTATTTAATATATATGGTGTCAACTAAAGTAATTGAAATTTATTTGCTCAGTTACTTATAGGAAGGTCTCAATCTCGTAATAATTTTCACATTTTTTATTCGAATGTTTTAAAATAATTTTCACATTTTAAAAATAGAAGTTCATTTATACATTTCACTCTTATAAAATTCACAATTTTAAACAAATGTCATTACTTTTGAGCTTACACGCATATATACAAAATTAAAACTTTTCAGAATGGAGGGAGTAATATTTTTGGCAAAGTTCAAAAGCTTGAACTAGTATGTACTTCATCCTTATTTTATTATTCTCATTCCTTATTTGAAAATTTTATTATTCATACTACTTTATCATTTTATCTATAAATGGATCTAACAACATCTCATCATACCCCAATCTATTTTATACATAAACTAATCAATATTCATTAAAATCTGTGCACGAAGAAATGAACATTATATTGTTGTTCAAATTTTCACCAAACTAAAATCCGTGCAAATACCAATTTAATTGTCTCACACTTTATATGATGCAAATACCAATTTAATTGTCTCACACTTTATATGATGGGATTCACATATATTAGAAGTGCAAATTCAATTTGAACCAAAATTTTCCCTTTCTCCACTCCTAACCCTCTCAAGCGCTAATAACAACGATTTTTTCTTAATCCTATATGTTGAATGATGTCGCCTATCGTCCGTTAGTAGCCAATCAATCACTGTTTTAGGATCGACGACACAAATTATCAAATTTACCTCCTTAATTAACTATATTTTATTTGTATGAAATATTTCATATATATATATAGTATAACCTCTATAAATTAATAAACTCTCTAAAATAATAAAATCTTCCCTCTATAAAAAAATCATCAAATTCGATAAGATAATAAAATAATAATTTTTCGAAAAATCTCTTTATAAATATTAGGTCCCATTAAAACTCTAAATTAATAATTCATAAATATTAGTACAATTATAAATATTATGGCATGGTCTCTCTTATAAATCTTTTTCATCAATCCAAACTCTTGTAAACTTTTTGAGTGCATGTGGAATACTCACATAATGTTTTATTCATGGATGATTTTGCTATGTCTTTTAGATGAGAAGACGTGGGCTGGGTGTTATGAATTATTTTATTTTCATATTGAGATTTATATAGTATATGTTTCATTCATCATGCATGAATATATTTAATTGACTATAATAGTAATTTAAGTGTAACGAATTAATGTAAACATGTATATTTAAGTAATTTCAATGAATTGATGCATGCGTCCATGAATTGATATTATACATTAATATATTTAATTAGTTACAAAGAATTGGTTGATACATTAATATAATCAATGAAACATATATAAACTCATTTATTTTTAATACATATGCACTAAATTTCCTGAATTTAAAAAGTTTCTCTTTTAATTAATAAAATATTAATTTATCCATAAATTAATACCTCTTTAAATTAATAAAATTGCATGGTCCCAAGGTTATTAATTTATAGAGGTTTTACTGTATAAGTCTTTGTAGTAGGTTCAGGGGCGGACCCAGGTTTGGATGGGGAGGGGGGCCAAAATTCAAGTAGTGACTAATTTAATACTCTGTTTTTAGTATTTCTTTTGTTCTATAATTGTTTGTATATTTATTTTATTCGTCGATTCATAATTTGCACCACTTTAAAAAAAAAAAAAAAAAAAAAAAAACTTCTCTCACCCTATTCATATATTTACACAAAATTCTTACTTTTACATGCAATCCAACTAATTTATCTACTTTATTCATAAAGATTTATAAGATTACATATTTACTTTATCAAACATTTCACTAATTTCAAACCTGGGTGATTTTGTAGGCTGAATTTCAGAATTTGGAGAACGGTTTTAAATTAGAAAATTTGATTGAGATTTTTAACCGAATCAATTTAAACGAATCAATTGTTTTTATTTTTTTCATAAAAAAAAAAAACTGAGCATAAAACACAATTTAATAATTTAATGTATAAATTATAACATTACTAGTTTGCAAGTTAAATAATTTGTACCTCAAATTAATATTCTACTAAGTGAGATCCCTGGTGGAATTTTGCATAAATTAAATTTATATCCAGTGAATTGAATAATTATTACTAAGTGGGCTGAATATAATTCTTAATGGACGTACTTAGAGTTGAAACAAATATATTGAGTGGAATATTGAACGCTATTAATTAGCTAGTAGTATTAAACTATATATACTTAATACCAATTTAATAATAAAAAAAAAAAAAAAATTCAGGGGGGCCAGGGCCACCCCCATGGATAACGTAGTTCCACCCCTGAATAGGTTAATATATCAATCACAAAAATTTATATGAAATATTTCAAATATAAAATGTAGATAATTAAGGTAAATTTTAGATAAAATAAATTGGATTAACCCCAGATCAATACAAATCAACACGGATCAAACTTAATTTAAATATATTTTTTATTTTCAAATATTATTTTACTACATGACCACACTTAGGGGCCTATGCCTATATATATATATAATAGTATTGGATCTTTTTATTTTAGTTTGGCCCCCTGAAATATGCATGGACTTTTGCCTAATAACCTAAATTTGACTGGCCCAACCCACCAAAAGTCTTGTATATTGATATAATTCCTTTCAAATTCGGAAAAGGGTTGGGGTATATACTCCTCCAAACTTTGTTTAATACACTCCCCTTAATTTTTATTAATTCAATATATTTATTTGATGCGTCGAAAAAGAACGCCTTCGGATATCGATCGTTCTTTTGCGAGCACTATTAATCACGAATTTGAATCGTCCGTTTATCCTTGACAATCTTCTCGTAAATCTCCTCGAGAATCAAAAAATGACCTGCAAAAGTACGCCGGAGGGGGGCTCCGGCGTAGAAGCTCCGACGCTCAAGTCAGAATTGGCCGTAGGAGAAATCAAAAAGGAATTCCCTTGTATATCTAGGGAAATTTCGGCGAATGCAGTGGTGTTTCTTCTCAATTCAGTGTATATTTAATAAGAATGTATGTATTATGTAAAAACGTAATTAAGAATGTGGAAAGAACCTGCTTATATATCTGGCCCCTCTCTTCGGAGAGGGAAAGACTTGTTCTCCCTATATTCTCGGCCCATTCCTGTAAATCAGGCCCTAAATCCCTGAGGAATCGGTCTATCTCCCTGAAGACTTGGTTCTTCAGCATACCAGCCCCTATCTTCGTGGATTAACCCACTCATTTGACTCTGTTAAGAAAGATTGACTATTCGTTCCCTATTTGAGTCAGATCCTTTCAGGCCCAAGGGCTGTTAACTCTCCAAATGTGGGCCAAAGGCCCAATCACCCTAATTTCTCTAATTTCCCTACTTAGGCCCAGGGGTGTATTAATCCTGTTTCTCCGGTGTATTGACCTAATTACAACTATCATAATTTATCCCGTTTCCACGTGTCGACTTCTCCGGGAGCGACATATTTATCTACATCATTATTAAATACCAATTTTACCCTTTTACTTGCCCCTTAGTAAATATTATAGATACATCCACACTTCTCTTCCTTCTTCCTCCTTCCCATCCACTGTCGTCGCCCATCCGCCGCCGCCTGTTGCGCCGCTGCCCTCCTCTCCTCTGCTGTCGCCCATCTCTTTTTTTTTTTTTTTTTTTTAAATTCTTCTCTTCCTCCAGCGCTCGACGCCGCCCTCCAACTCGCCCTCGACCGTCGCGGCCCGCCCTTAGCGCTCGCCGCCGCGGCCCTCCAGCCGCTTCATCTCGCCCCCGCCTTCATCCGCCTTGAGAGAGAACAGGTTTGATTTTTTTATTTTATTTTTAATTTCGACTATTATTGGTCACTCAAAAACACTCTCGTCCACAACCTATTGTTGACGAGAGTTTATGGGGGATCAATAATGGTCGAAAATTTCAATTTTTTTTAAAATTTTCTTTCAAAATTTGGTCGACAAACAGGTGTCGACCGAAGTATTTTTGGTCGACAAACCAGTGTCAACCGAAGTATTTTTGGTCGACAAACCAGTGTCGACCGGAGTGTTTTTTAAAAATAGTAAGATTTTTTTTTCTAAATTTTATATGTGGTGGTGGCGGTGACGGTGACGACTGTCTAATTTTAGGGTTAGGGTTGTGTTTAAATTGTAGGGGAGTGTATGTATCTAACATGATTTAGTAAAAGGGTAAAATTGGTATTTTATATATATATATTGAATTAATAAAAATGAGGGGGAGTGTATTAAACAAAGCTGGAGGGGTATATACCCAACCCTTCGGAAAAAACATAGACTGCATAAAGGCGGCCGCAATAGTCACACGTCTGCTATTTCAATTTTTTTATATATATTATTTGTTTTATTTTATTATTTTAATTATCCTCCACTAATTTAATTCATAAATGACGTTCAAAATTAATTATTCAATTAATAATTAATGTATTTTTGGAATTTAATTTGTATATAAAAATTAAAATAAACAAGAAGTGGATGTATATTGAAAAGAAGATTGAAAAAGTTCAACATAGATAGATTCGTTAATAGATAATTTTTATGACATGAAAGTAATATGTTTTAAATTTTCAAGTTTAATGTTATAATTAAAAAAAATGATAATAATATATTATATATGAATTTAATAATGTAAAATTTAATTTTGATTACTTTAAAATTTTACTTTTGCCCCCCTAATTATTCATTTTAGGCTCTGCTCCTGATCAAAACTATGTTACTACATGATTAAAATATTATCACTACAATGTCAAAAGTGTACTACTACAAGTCTAAAAATATTCTGAACACTTAATTTTTTTGGGCGAATTCTCCTGAATATTTTTTGACATGTAGTAGTATACTTTTGATCTTGTAGTAACAATATATTGATCATGTAGTAAACCACCTACTTGCGATCCGCAAATTTTTTGAACGACCCTAAACTTTTGACCCGCGATATATATTTTTTTTTAAAAAAACTTTTAATTAAACATATTTCATGTGTGAAATATCAATAGGGTTCAAAATTAATTGATATGAAAGTATAATAAAACTTATGCTCCTATAATATTTTTGTTATATTATTGTCATTAGAAACCATTATTTTTGTTATTATTGTTTTACATTTTTAGTAATGAAAACTTAAACTTCGTGAAATTAACATTTACTTATATTTAATAAAATATTATGATATTTTATTATAATCAACTTAATTAAAAAATTATTAATATCAACATTTACAAATATTTTATAAATTATATATAATAATAACATTCTTATTCTCCGTCTATATTATTAAGAAGTATTATAAATATTGAAAATGTATTTATAATATGATATGATCGAGTGAGATAACACGTTTGTTACATTATTATAAACTTTAAAATGTTAATATTTAATTAATGATATTTTTACTATTCTGTTATATTTGAATTAATTTGTAACATTAATAAATATTTTATGAATTCTTACAAAAATAACATTCTTTTATTGATATTTGAAATCACACAAATTTATATTTATAGTACATTAACAGTGATCAAGTTGTTTAATTTGTTATTATAAATTTAAAATGCAAATAATATTAGAGGGTATCTATAAATATTAATCCCTCCTATCCAAAATATATGTCAGGTAATTAATTTACATTAAAAAGTATAAAATGTCATATAATTTGCAAAGAAAACTAAAGGTCAAAATGATTTATATTAAGAATAGGAGGGAGTAATATTTTAAAATTTTAAACCACAATTTCTAACAATGTAAAAAATATAATGACAATAGTTTTAAACCGATAAACAGTGCCCTGCATGTCGTCGGAGCCCTACAAAATTTTTAAAAATTAAAATAGTGCAAAGATTATTAAAAAAAAAATAAAAAAAAAATTGAAATGTAAAACTTACTAATTCTTTTGGTGGAATTCACGTGCTTTACTTTAACCACCTTGTTAGAAATCTCGATTTATATACTTACAAGAAAAATGGCTTATTAGTACACTAATTTTAATACACTAAGGCTATGTTTGATAGCTTAGATTAAACCTAGATTAACTATATATCATTTTTATTGGTTGTTTGATAACTTAGATTAAGGGTAGATAATACTTTAAAATTTATAAAGTTTAGTTATCATCCTAATCTTAGATAATCCGTCTATGCTATCAAACATGCCCTAATAAAAAAATGTAGTGAAACTTAATCTATTAGTACACAAACTTTCCATAACATAATACTACACAACTTTATAACCTATTAATACACTAATAACTAATGTCATAATACAATACACCCTAATAACACACTATTAACTTAATCATGATAAAACACAATTATAACATTTGTGACTAGTGTCATATTATTCTTTATAATTCGATTTTGAACTAAAAATAAATTATAAACAGATTTAATATTTAAAAAAAAAAAGGCAATGGCGTGGGAGTAATTTTGTACCGCCAAACATCAATTATATAATAGTATTTCATAAAGAATATTTATTATTAACATATAGTAATAATTATATCCAATTTAATTAGGGTTGGTAAAAAAAAATCAAACATTATAATTAAATAAAAAAAAAAAAAAGTAGGTTATCGATCTCCTTCGCCCAAGCAGTTCCTTTCCCGCTCCGCTCTTTTGTCCTTCGCGGCATAATTTCTCCTTCGTTGCCGCTCAAAATTATGCTTGTGTGATCTTCAAGTTCATCTAAAATATCAGTGTAATGTCAAATCTACGATGGGCAAGAAATTGAATCAGTCTTTTTTAAAGAGGGTTAAGGAAGAGGGCAAATTGAAAATTGGGAGGAGAAGCTCCGAATTCAATCCCAGTAGCTTTCTGGTATGTCTCTGTTTCTCGAGGAGGAAATTTTATACTTGGTTTCTTTTGGTGGATAATTTATATATAGTCATGATCTTGCATATTATTGCTTCTCCGATTAAGCTGCCATTATCAGACACGAAATTTCATTTAAAAAGATTGAGAGTAGATTGTTCACATTATGACATTATCCAGAGAGGAGTTAGTATTTTTTCAGTTTAGGGATTACAACATTCCTTGATAAATTATGTTCTCAATCTTTTTATGGTGTGTTTGTTTCACATTATTTGGCTCTTGACTACATTATTACACATAAAACAATTAAGCAGACGCATTGCGCAAATGCTGAATTATGCCAAAATATAACAATCCACATTGATTGTAATCTTCCACCTCTTGTCTCCGGATCGATAATTGGTGTAGAAACAGGTTTTTTCTAATGATTTGTTGTTTTGAACTTGAATTTTGCTTGATATCGTGAGGATTAGCCTGTTTGGACCCTTTGTTGTAAAATTGTGTTTCGTCTCGTGTTTCTATGAAATTGGTGAAGGAGCTAGAGGTTTCTTTCATAAATGGCTACTAATGGGGGCCTTTCTAGGAAAAGGGAAAAAAAATAGTTTCTTTCATACTTGGCAATGCATGAATAGTTGCTTGATGTTCATACATGTTGGTCGGCAATCATCAGTCTAAGTGATTAAGCTGAGATTAGTTCTTCGTTGTAGACAAAAGGTTTCACCTCACATGCATGTCTCAGTCATTTTAGTGCTCTGACACAAATTTGAGTTAGCCCTTTTGTTATACACAAACGTTTGGCATTTACTTGATCTTCTGCATGTGATTGCATTAAAGGATTTTACACCACCCATAATATGTTTGCTATTATAAATCAATGGAGAAAGAAAAGAAACTTTGATGCAGTATCTGTTGATGGAAATGATCCTTCTTTATCCAGATTGCTAGTCTGATTGTTTACATTGCTACATGTCATTGCTAAGCTTGAATGCCCTGCTGTCAGTCAAAATTGTGCCTTGCGTTTATTACAGGTGAGACATGTTTATATATATTCCTCCATAAATAAAGGCACAAAGATGCATACTTCCAGGAGATTAAAAGTCCTTTTGACTTCTGAAGAAACTTGAATGACACTGTAGAACACAAAGTTAACAATTTCATAGTCAATCTGTTGTGCTTGCTCATACTTCCTACAACGTTTGGTTAAGTTGGATGATATTTTAATCAATCATGTTATTGCTATACCAGTGTTCCTTATATTCTTCATGACATCTTGATGTAATGTTATGTATTCTGACAAGGACTTATCAATTGTTTAGGGTACGCTAGATGAGTCTTTATATGAACTGGCTGGAGAGCTGGTACAACTTCTCAGTACCTTATTATTTTCTTGAAGATAACTATTTTTCTCATGTCCTCGTTTTGACCTCTTTTTTAATCATTTCTTTAGGTGAGATTTCTAGTAAAGTCAGGAAGAGAGATTCTCCAAGATTCTTGGGATATTTTATTTTCCCATCTAGTTTTAGGAAGCAACCACAGGATGGTCAAAGGTAAATCTAGGCCTTACTTTGCCATCCCTTTGCCTTAATTGACTCTTTACAGTCATTTCATTTGTCTGTCTTCATCAGCTTTATTAATGCTTGCTGACTTTTTCTTTCTTCTTTTTCTTTAAAACAATGTTTAGCAGTCCCTCATTCAAAGTGCCAAGTGGACATATTGCTTCTGTTAAAAGTATTTTAGAAAACCATGTCATCTATTTGATGTCTGGAAATGAGCTCTCTAATCTTGTTGCATTTGTGAAAGGCACACAATTTGATCTAGTGGTATGATTCACTCTCTTTAGTTCTTTAGAAGAGTGTTCATTTTTCTATGTTTGAGATTTAGAAGCATAATAGAATCTTATTACAGGAGTATCTCCAAAGAGAAAGATATGGAAGTGCTCGTCTGGAGAACTTTGCTTCAGGGCTTGAAATGAAAGGACATAAGGTAATTTGTAGAGTTCATGCTCTTGATTTGGAATTTGTTAAATGCTTTCGTTGCTTGCGGCCTTTTAAAGACTCTTGTTGCCTAATTAATTGACCATGGCCAAGCAATCCTCAAGACCTTGCCTTGCGATCTCTCTTTTTTTGTCTAGTTGATGGACTAATTAATTTTTATTACAATATGGCCTTAGTTATCTGAAATTTTGGCTCTAATGCAATTGAATTTCTCACCAACTTACTACCTTTTCTCTGTAGCTGGATATGGGAACTTTGCAGAGTCGTAAACTATTTGTTTCTTGATCTACCTATGTCCTACAAGAAAAGTACATGTGATAATGGTCACATCACTTTTTGGAAATCATTTGAATACCAAGTTTCATGCATGTAATGGTGTATAATATCCTTGGCATTACTGCCAAGGTTGATCAACTCATCCCGTAAATGTTTACATTATTCACTTTCCTTTTCTTCAGGTCCTTTACGATTTGTTTAGGCATGATTTACGATTGTGGACATCATACAGCCTAACCATGAAGGTATGGATTGATCAAATGATTTTGACTGACGCATTGAGTTCTTTTTTATTTTTTTACAGTAAATGTAGGTTTCTTTACCTTTAGGGTTATAAAAAAAATGGAATTTCTCCACCTGTTCATTATAAAAGAAAGAAATGTGTTCTTTTTTACTGATTTCTGTCTTCTCTTCCATGAATCTCGAGGCTCACAGAAGCTTGTAAGTCAAGGCAATGGATTTATCAAGCTTCACTTCACATGCTTGAGAAATCCCTGTGTAGAAAAGACAAACTTTGTTTTTTCAAGGAAGGGCATATTTATCCTTTAAATATGCAGAAATGGTTTTATCTTTTTATTTTTTTCTCTCTACCAACTCACTGTGCTTTTCCTATTGTATAATAATGTGAAGGATCATGAAGCCTTTGCCAAATTCTAAGATTTACTGGCAGAGTTGGAGACAAGCTTTCATCGACAACTAATGCAGAAGAAACCTGAGACGGAATTGTTTGGTACTTGAACTCTAGTGTATATCTTGGGGTTAGACTGTGATATGGTATTAGTTTCTTAAGATATTGATTGCTCTGATATAGTGTGTATATTTTTAAAAAATATGCAATGTGTAGATTTTATGCTCTTTGCTTTTGCTGTAGTTTAAAAACAAAAATATTTTTCTACGTTTATTGGGGCTACTACGTACAACAGTTGCCTCTGCTGCTAAGACTGCTAAGATGCAGGAAAAAGCTCTGAGGTTGAGCATGAAAGAAATCTAAAGGCATTTTGTTGCTGCTGCCAAAATGGTAAAATACTTTTGAACTGCCTATCCTTAAAGATATATTGGTTGTTTGTATTTTACAAGAGATGTTAGAGATATCATGGCTGAAAGCAATTATTGATTCACTGATAAATGCAGGGGTCAAGCTAATATGAATTTTCAATTAGTGTGTTTGATCTTGCATTTAACGCTGCCTACTTCAGAAACCATAGAAACGACATCATGTGATTCAGTACAGTTTTTGTTTTGGATTACAAAAGGAAACTTATTTTTCAATGTATAAATGAATTTTGCTCTTTACAGCTTATGATTGTCGCAAACTTAATCTCCGGGGTGTTTTGATGTTGTGTTTCATTCAATTCACGTTCTTCCACTAATGATCTATATTTTAAATGATATTAGTTGTTTTGTTAAAAAAAATATATTAGTATTAGTTTTCACATAAAATTATTAATTGTGTACAACTGTAACGTATAATTGATGTACGAGAGATATACTCTGCAATTGGTCAAATAACTTATACAATATAATAGTAAATTAAACACATATATAATGTTTAGCTTGTATGAAAAATACATTTAACTCAACTCCATCTACAATTAACCTAACTTTTTTTCTTTCTTAAAACTAGATTCACGATGCTTGAACACATGAACATGAATAACAAAAGTAAAGTTGAGTCAAGGTTAAATTGGTGCCGCAAAATGAATATGTATTGGCTAGTGCTTACGATTTGACGTAAATGTTTTCAAATGATTTTTGTCTCATTCACGAGCAACACCGCAATGTCAATAGCTTTGACGAACTTAACAGACGTGAGAAACTGAACTGCACTATATATGATCTGATGCAAAAATGCTATACATTTTTTACACAGTGGTTTTTTTGTAGAATTTTAAGTTTAAAAACGGCCGATTTCAAGTGTTGTATGCAACAATCCTTAAAACTGTTGTGTTTATCCAAACCATGTCATTCATAATCAGTCCATATCAAACTTGACTTTAAATTTGTAATTGTAACATGCACAAATTACAACCTGACTTGAAATGTCCATGAACATGGACACTCAATTATAGTTTAAATCAAAAGGTCACCCAATTAAGTTGAACCTTCCACCGGGCTTCCAATTATTAACTTAGTTAATATCTTATACACGAGTGGTTCATTATACCATATCGATATCATTTCAAAAATATCTATATTGAAAACTTTGATATTGATAGCGTACCGAAAATTTCGGCATAACGAAATTTCAGTATGAAAATTGCATATCATATATCGTACTAAAAATTCATACCGAATTTTCGGCATACGAAAATACTGAATCATTGTTTCATAACGAAATATCGGTATACTAATTCATATCGAAAATATTGAACTACCTTTTTATACCGGTATACCGATTTATACCAAAATATCGGTATACTGATTCATATAAAAGAATTGAACCAACGTTTCATATCAAAATACCAAAATTAATTATTAATGTTTTTAAGTTTTAAGTTATTTTAGTTTAAGATAAAAAATATAAAATTATTATTTTATTAAGATTTCGATATAGTGGTATTTACCAATATACTGTTTCATACGGAATACCAAAATATTGTGGTAGGACCATTTTTCATAACTTAATTAATACTAGTATTTATTTTTAAAAGCTTAATTAATCATTAATTTAATTAGTTAATTTTTTTTTATTTTTTTTTGAGCGTAAATTAATTAATATTTTATATAAGAAGAAAGGTTGGAGGCCTAGCCCTAATCTCTTTAGTACGCCTCATAGGAACATAGTATTGAACGAGTGGAAGTTACCAGCATTGCACTACTTGAGGAATCAAGAAACAATCACCCAAATCTTATTTTTATTTTATTGAATTGTGCCCAAAATATTTTAAAAAAAAAATCGCGGGAGGAAACCCGCCAATAATAAAAAAGAAGATTATGGATCGTGGGTTGTGGTTCTTCCACGAACTATTGACGTTTACAAATCAAAGGTAATTAGCAAATCCAAACCTCTTTTTTTTTTTTTTTTAGAACTGCAAATCAAAATTTATTTTCTCAATCTGTCTAGTAACAGAGTCTCGGTTAATTGCCCTTATTTACCTTCTCAAATGTTTCAAATTGCTCAATCTTTCTGAACAAGCCGGTTTATTCTACGTTTTGAATCGAATTCGTAAGAGATAGTAGCTAGCTATCCGATTTTGTATTAGTTTCTTATTCAGCATTTGTTGTTTATGGGGCAAGTAGGAGATGATGATAAGGTTTCTGTGTAGAAACAAACTCCAAATTTATACTGTTATTTTCTAGGTTTTGCTATTTTATTTGATTCTCTGTTTAATACGGAGTATTAAAAAGGTTTCAAATCGTAGATTGAATAGTTCAATTTTGAGGGATGATTTCCACTCAAAATCGATTTCTTTGAGTTAATTGATTTTTATTTTTTATTTCAGGGGCAAGTTTTGAATTTACTGGTTGTAGAACCACAAATAGTTGATAAGGTATTTCATTTTTCATGCCTTCAATTTCAATGTCATTTATTTAGTTGATTAGATCAGAAAAGTGAACATAAATGGACAAAAAATAGGCCAAAGTTACTACAGAAATACTTATGTAGAATTTTATTGTTCTATTGTGGAAATTCTATCTGCAGGTGGATATTGTAGCTATTGTGGTGTTGTTGTTGTACCTAGTACATTCTCCCTATTTTGTTAGTATACTTTATCATGGTTTGCAAGTTCAATGATATATGGTGTTGTGTAAGAACAATTTTTTTGGTGTTAATATAATTTAATCCGCAGCATATTGAAGATTTGATGCAAGAGAAATTCCCATTGCAACTTGCTCTTGAAGCTTCTTGTGCCCTAGCCGTCTTTGACTTCTGAAAGTTCAGCTTTGACAGAGGTTTAATCAACAGGTTGGATTTGCCAGGCTATATTTGCATAGGAGTTTTACTTACGGTTCTTATTTGCATTCATAATTTGTTTTGTATGTGATATATGGTTAAACTTGTATACTTTATCTATTTGAGTTATTTGCAAAATATCTTTTGGTTGCCCATGCTTTCAATCACTGTAATTCTCACAATAATATTAGTACTTACCTAACATCAAGTTGAATTGGTTTGAAAACCTTCTACTGAATTTACTGAATCGTCTCCAATTCACGAGTGCATATTTCTGGAAGAAAAGTCTCCCAATTAACTACTCCGTATAACATAATTGATCATTTCTAATTGTCTGTACTTTATTAATTCCTCCGAAAGGCATGTAATTTTTTCTTATATTTTGCAGGTATGGTTAGTAAAATTAAAAAAAAAGTATACCAACAAACTTTAGTGTTCGAGATGAGCCAATTTTGCAACCACCTAGAATGTTGTCAACAAGATTTCATCCTCAGAGTGTTCATGATCCGTTTTTTACATGTTAAATTGTTGGGACATGAGTGTGAATTGATTCTCTATATGTTTCTTTCACATATAAATTAGGCAGTATATGTCATTTTTCCTTTGCAATTCTATATGTCTTTACTTTCGGTCTAAAGCATGCATGATGGCTGAAGTTTAGAAATCTAAATTTGTCCTTTTTTAAGAAGTGTTTTTCTTCTTTCTCCTTATGCCCTATTTTAGAGAGATCAAATGTTTTCTAATATTTTTCGTATAAAAAGAATATTAAGTGTTGGCCATATTGTACTCGTAATTCGTAAAGGTTACAGTGCAATATGAGTCCTTACTTTGTCGAGTGTATGAAAAAAATGTCCTTAGCATATCTATATATATTATTAATTGCCACCACAGCTTCTAAAGCCAATCTAAAAAATTTATTTTATTTTTTATTTGCTGGTATAGTAGATTAAATTAGACATGTAAATTGTCGAAGTATGATCCTGCACCAGATGCTTCCTTTTCATGTTTTCTGGATAATAGCACTGAATTGTTAATGGGCCTTAACCTTTGCAGTTTTATGCCTTTGCAAAACTATGCATTAAAATTTACAATCTAGATTTGTGTTATCACCAATTTTCTACCACAACGTAATTTACTTTCCTAGACTAGTTATTTGCTGGCCTATTTTTTCCTCAGGTTTTTCACATTTTTTTGTTTCTAAGAACATGGTTCTGTTTATGTACATGTTGAGTTATATTTTTCTAATATTCATACACAACTGTTATTTACCTCACATGCAGGGGTTTGTGCCAAATTATCTAGTACAACTTTGTGAAATGATGTTCTTGTAGTCATAAGCCAGTGAAAGAGTAACGAGTTCTCCTACCATGGCTAGTCTGCCAAACCAGGTTTCCATATTAAATGTAAGCATCTCATATAGTTTAATGTTACTGAGTTATATTAAAATTTATCATCAGTTGCCAGTTCAAAACTCTTTCCTCTGTTTATTTGTTACCTACTACAAGTGGTGGATATAAGTTATCAGTCTAGCAGATCCAAGGCAGCCAGTATATATTCACAAATGTGAATAATATTACTTTGGTTTTATATGATTGACGAACGGACCTGCAGAAAGAAGGGAAGCATATATCAAAGTTGTGAATCAGTTAACATTTGTTAGACCATCTGCTTCCTACATTAAAAAACAAAGATTTATTTCTCACATGTGAAAGTTATGTAGGTAAGAATGTGTTCCACCTGCTTACAAATTCATTTTTCATGGAAATTTGTATCTCCAGTCTTCTAGTTGTCCACGTGGAAATTCATAATTATTACAAATCTTGATTGTTATCGTCATAATATTTTCTTGAGGCGTATGATGATTAAATCATTATTTGCCTACATTGTCTAATTGTGAATTGAAGAGTTTTTTTTAATTAAGTCTAGCTAAGTTCTTGAGGAAGATGATAAATTTATTTTTTAAATAGCATGAATCAATTTTATCTCTTAAAAATGTTATGTATTTTTGTAGGGACCGGAGGAGTTGAATATCTGGATTTTATAAAGATAGAGACCGGATGATTTGTTATTGCTGGATTAGAGAGAGCCCTCAATTCAAGGATTAGAGAGCCTCTAATACTCTCAATTCAAAATTTCAATTTTTCTTTTTGTTCTCAGAATGACTATTTGTATAGAAGTCATGTAATCTACTTTCACGAATGTTATCGAGTATTGTGTATTTTAGTAAGTATTTTATCGAGTATTGTGTATTTTAGTAAGTATTTTAGTAAGACAGTGTTTAATTTACTTTGGTTAATAAGAAGACATCTTCTTCAATTCTTTCCCATAAAAATATTTTTTTTATTTATTGTTATTATGGCTATTATTTAAATATTACGTAGTATTATAAATTGTATAATACTGTATTAATTAGTAATAAAAATAGTACTACGTGATAATAAAAAAGACTTTTAAAATAAATGTATCATGACAATTAATAATGTACTATTAACTAAAATAGAAAATTATTGTAATTAAAAATAATTTTATTAATAAATATATCATGACACTTAATATTGTATTATTAATTAATATTGAAAAATGATATGATTAATTAAGTGTAGTCCAAAATACATTTTCATGACATTTAAGAATGTCTTAATAGATTGATACCTATCCTTACATTAGCATAGATGACATTTTTAAGAAATGTCATGAGAAATCAAATGTACTAAAAAGTGGTCAATAATGACAATTGTAAATGTCATAAAATGCCATTTTTCTTGTATATCATCCGTATTCATGTGTTGGTAATTGCCGTCAACAGTGTTTCCATTTGTTTACAAGGGTCTTTCTATCGTCGGATGGCATCATCCTTCTTGATAACAGGAAACTCATTGAACACCATTGGATCATTGATCCAACGTACGAGATTGTTTTTACATAATTGCACTTCGCAATAGTGCGTTTGCTCACTGCTTCGCTATATTAATAAATTAAATTAATAAATATAAAATGACAAAAATAACCTTTTAAATTTAAATATATATAATATTCCGCCATTATCAACCTACCCACTTTTTAGTCTACGAAAAAATAGCCATACAACTGCGTCAACACTACCTCAATTCTCTTCTCATCCGTTGGCCGCCGCCCACCTCCGGTATCCCATCGGTGCCCACGGCCAGTCGGCCACCACGTTCGTCTCCCACACCGCACTCGATCAGTCGATCTATTAAACACCCATCCCCCAGGTCGATTCGCGATTCCCCCTCCCCCACGCCGCGTAGCCGCCGATCGACCAGAATACCAGATCTCCTCGTACACACGATTCATTTCTGATTCTGAGTTTCTGATTTGTAACTTGTGTTCTTAGAATTTTCAACCTTATGTGTTAGAGTTAGAACATGACAGGCCGCACAAGATTTGTAACTTTTGTTGTTAGAATTTTTGTTTGCAAATTGATGTAATTAAAAAAAATAAAATAGAAAATTGGTGAAATCTGTAGTTCATCACAAATTTTCTGATTTGCAGACTTGTAGTTAAATTCGCAATTTTGGTGAAATCTATAATTCATCTCAAATTGCAGTTAAAGTTCTGAATTTCTCATCTCAATTTTCCTGTCAAATTGTTCTATTTGGTTTTTTTTCAATTTAAACCATGTTTATTTTGCAGTATTTGGACATATGGGACTTTTCGGTTTTCGGTCATATTTGGTTTTGAAGCAATTTGGATCGATTTTGATTACGAATAGTAACATTTCGATTCATATTTGGTACGGTTATCTAACGATGTAATCTGGCAAAAAATATGAAATAATTGGATAGTCCAACATATTATTTTTGGGGAATTTGAATTGTTTTTTTTTTTTGGGTAAAAATAACGTAAATCGGACAAAAAAGACGTAAATTGAACACTTTAGAACATAAATTAAAAAAGTGGATACTTAAAGGATTTAAATTGAATTAGGTCTAAGTTACGGAACGAAAATGAAATTATTTAATTTATAAATGTGTGATATTTGAATTTTTTAAAAGAAGTTAAATGTTATAAGGACATTTTTGTAAATTTATATATTTATTTAATAAATTAATTATTTTATTACATGACAAAGATGAATCGCACTATGACGAAGATGAATGATTTATAAATTTTTAATAGGTTCCCTGTTGTCAGGAAGGGCGAACCCCCTTCCTGACCATAGAAAACCCCTTGATTACAAATGAACATAAAATTCAAGAACTTATAAAAATAGAACAAGCAATTAAAAGGAATGAAGTTTAATCTTATAATCAAATAAAAATTTAAGTTAACAAATTGAATATTAAATGGTTCTAAGCAACTTCAAGCATACACACAACTTATGAGCATCAGTTTACCATTCTAACAATCCATTCTTGTTCTAAGCATGCCACAATTAAAAGTAATGAATTTGATTTTGATCCCATCAACAAATCATAAGTACAAACATTTCTCCAGTAAAAAGATTAAATTAAAAAAAAAAAGTAGCAAAAAAAATTCAAAACCTAACAATCCATATAGATCAGCATACACTAACCTTATGGCAGCAATTTGGCATCCGTCATCTCCAGTCACAAATTCTCAAATAAATATCTCTAAACTTTAAAATAGGAGTACAATTTTTCGTACTCTATTTTAAAAACTTTCACCAACCATAAAACTCTATATTTTACTCTATTTATTATTTTATTCATTTTCAATATATTACCATCATTAAATATTATATTTATCTTCATATTTTAATTAATTTATACAATTAAATATTTGATTAGAAAATTAAATTATAAATTAAATGTTATAGATTTTATCAAAATCATAAAATATAAATTTGGTGCAAAAGGAGTTTGAGTGGAGATGGCTCGGACGGGATTAATCAATTTGATCCATTTTTTAGCGGAACTTCTCCATCTGAATCCAACATTCCGCTGTACTAGTGTATCGTTTTTTTTATTATTTGTATTTGTATTTCTATTTAGTTTGTGTTCACTTATTTTAATATGTCGGTGTTATATGTAGTTAGGTAATGAATGTATGTCCGTTTTAATATGTAATGTATTTTATATTTAATATATAATGTATATTTTATTGTATTTTACGTTAGTTTTTTTGTTAGTTATAATAATACACAAAAAAAATTAAATTACACAATTAAAATTATATTATAAATTAGTATAACAATAGTGTTATACTAATTTATAATATAATTTTAGTTGTGTATTTTTTTTTGTGTATTATTATTACCAATAAAAAAATAACGTAAAATACAATAAAACATATACTCCCTCCGCCCCCAAAAGTTTTCATGCTTTCCTTTTTACTTTGTCCCCGAAAAGTTTGCATACTCCAAAATAGAAACAACCATCACAATCTCCACCCTCACAATATACACATATTTACCCTTCATGCCATTACTTTTGGGGTCCACCATACACTCACTCCACCTACTTTATTTACTTTATATATAAAAATTTACAAAATTACCCATCAACACTCTCATTATTACACTTTTTTCTTAAACCATGTGCCCAAAATTCCCCGCAAACTTTTCGGGGACAGAGGGAGTATTATGTAGGAGTATTAAATATGAAATACATTACATATTAAAATAGACATACATACATTACCTAACTACATATAACATCGATATATTAAAATAAGTGAACACAAACTGAAAAGAAATATAAATACAAATAATAAAAAAAGATAAGTTTCGCTAAAAAAATGGGTCAAATTGATCAATCATGTCTGAGCCATCCCCACTCATCATACTCCTTTTGCACCAATTTTTTTTGTCGCTCTCGAAGAAGAAAAGATTGAAATGATTCATCAACGCTTATAGGATTTTTTAAGAGAAATTTATTTTCTTCATTTACAATGAGCGCATCAGTCATTTTATTTCAGCTTGAATCATTTGTTGTCGACCACACTCAAAAAATTTCATCATAGCCATCATATGTTCACTACAATTTACACATGGTGAGCGCGCCAGGTTTGAAAAGTTTTTTGCATGTCATTGCCAAATTAAAGATAAGAAGACTCACTTTGCACTTTGTGATGCTCTTATTGATGATTTGTGGGAGAAGTACTCTAATTCACAAAATTATTAGTGCCATTTAGTCCATTTTAAATTTAATGAGTGTAATTGTGTTATACTCCGTATTAGATTGTACTCACATATACTCACATATACGCAAGTGGGCGGTGAGATTGATCCCCGGGATTAGTCGGCCTTAGACCGGATACCCGAGACTTCAAAAAAAAAAAGATTATACTCACATATATCGTTTTAAGTCATTATGTGTTTCGTCATTTTATATTTAAATAAAAGTAAATATTTGGAAATTACAAATTTATTTACATTTTCTGATTTTGATAAAACCTATAATATTTAATTTATAATTTAATTTAATAATTCAATAATTTAATATTTAATTGTTTTAAATATGAATATAAATATATTATTTAATGATTGTAATATATTAAAAATGAATAAAATATAAAGTTTCATAGTTGTTGAAAGTTTTTAAAATAGAGTACGAAAAACTGTATTTTGGAGTTTAAAGATCTTCATTTTAGAGTTTGTGTTTGGAGATGGCCTAACAACTCATTCTGATTCTAAGCATAGTAACTTACATTTTTTTTATTAATAATGTGTTGCATTTTTCAGTTATAGTGACACACTTTTTAGTTATAGTGACTTAAACTTTTCAAAAATATTACTCGTCCAGTAAAATTTTGCTCACTTCTTTTTATATATCTTTTTAAAAAAATTATATTTTAATTATAAAAAATATATGTAGGATAACGAGTAAATAATATTGTTGGTATATACTCAATCTTGTTAATAAAGTAGAAAAAATATTCGAAAGTTAACTATTTAAATAGAATAAACATATATTTTGTGAACCCAAAAATGGGTATAAGCAAAATTTTACAGGACGGAGGGAGTATGTCGCACATTTTAGATATACTGATCACTTGCATTTTTTAGTAATATTGTGTTGTATTTTTCAGTTATAGTGATTTACACTTTTTAGTAATATTGTGTTGCACTTTTTACTGAATAAAACTTCCAACTTAAAATTTAACACATTTTTATTTAAAAAGTTTTAATCACTATAATTGAAAAATGTAATTGAATATAACTAAAAAGTGTAAAATATTTTCTCTTAAAAAATTTGAATAGTGAAACTTAATATTTTTTGTGAATTATTTATTATTTTATTATATACGGAGTATAATTAAAAAAATTATTTATTTAACTAGTAAGTGGTAGCCTAAATCTAGAATATGTATATTTGTAAATAAGAGTTAAATTCAAACCTCGTTTCTAATAAATGTAAGACCTCCAAACCTTCACCCTGGAAGGGATGTTTGATTTGAAATGAAAAATCTAGATTTGAGGTTGTGAGTATTATCTTATAATCTCATAGTCAGCTGATAGGATCAGATAAGATGACTTAGGCCGAAATCGGATGAGTTGAAGATTTTTAATCAGCTGAGGAGGTGATGCTTAGAGTTCAACACAGTTGGTCAGATCAGCACAGTACTTCAGCAGATTATATCAGCACAGTACTTCAGCAGAGTATATCAGCACAGTACATGAGCACAGTACTTCAGCACAGTACTACATCAGCACAGTAAAGATCAGCACAGTAAGAAGTCTATTAGCAGAGTCAGCTTTTGATCACAGAACAGAAGAGTTGGGTATCAAAAGAGTAAGTAGTCTTCTGATCTTTATGGACAAGTCTTCTGATACGAAAGTTAGTTAGTTTAACTAACGGTATTACAGTTACAACTACTAGAGGGCATAACTACCATTTCAGTTGGGCAAAAACAGAGCACATGGGTTTTTACAAGCGGTTGCAAACGGTTGCTAACTACTCAAACAGTTCCTAACAGCAGCAACTACCTTGGTCTTTATATACTCTTGTATGTGTAAATTGTAAAGGTTGATTTTGGATGCAAGTACGATTGTAATCTTTGAGTTGTGTGAGTTCACGAGTGAAGTGAGGAAATATCATATTCAGAGTGAATGAGTGTGTGAACATTCTTTATCAATCAAAGAAGTACTCGTCTGGTCCAGTGGATGTAGATCACATTGATCGAACCACTTAAATCATTTGCGTGTTGTTTGTTTCGTTGATTACTTTTTGAATTACTATCTTAGCTGGTTATTTCTTATATCTTCAAGTATTCTACTTGGTTGGAGACGTATAATCGACTGGAATTCTTGACAATTGGCGCCGTCTGTGGGAACCTGAAGTAGCTGCAGATCTAAGATGGGGAATTCTACCAGGTACAACATAGAGAAGTTTACAGGCACGAGAGATTTTGGACTGTTGAAGGTCAAGATGCAGGCCCTCCTTGAACAGCAAGTATTATTCGAGACTCTCGAAGAATCCGAAGAGACTGCAGCAGATGCGGCTGAAAGGGGCAAATTGCTCAGAAAAGCTCGAAGCACGATCCTACTTTGCCTTGGAGATAAGGTCTTGAGGGAGGTTGCTAAAGAGAAGTCAGCGAAGGAGGTTTGGGATAAACTTGAGAAGTTAATATGGTGAAAACTCTCTTGCTAACCGACTCTATTCGAAACAGAAGTTGTATGCCTTTAGAATGGGAGATGACAAACCCATTCCGGAGAAGCTGGATGAGTTCAAAGATTCTTGATGATCTGGAGAATTTGGATGTCAAGTTAGAGGAAGAGGATAAGACTCTGATTTTGTTGAGTGCTCTTTTTAAGTCCTTTAAAATCCTAAAGGACACCATCTTGTATGGTAGAAATGAGGCAATCACATTGGAGGATGTGATCTTGGCTGTCAAGTCCAAATTGTTGCATAATAAGACATCTCAAGGAGATAAAAGTAACAGTGGAGAAGGATTGACAATCAAGGGAGGTCAGAAGAAATCTGTCTCCAAGAAGGGGTTTAGTCAACCCAAGGGAGCTGATAAGGGAAAACCAGCAGTGTCAAATCAAGGGGAAGTAGTGTGCCACCACTGCAACAAACTCGGGCACTACAAGAGTGTTTGTTTTAAGTACAGACAGCTTATGAGAAAATCTGGTGCCAAGAACCCTGTTGATCAGAATCAGGCAAATCAAACCCAAGAAGATAAGGAGCAGAAAGGCTATGAGTCAGCTAAGTCCCTATCCATCATTTCCACTAAAGAACAGCAGGATTTGATTTTAGATTCAGGGTGTTCTTTCCACATGACTCCAAGAAGAGATTGGTTTCATGATTTTAAGCATCAGAATGGAGGTTCTGTGTTGTTAGGGAATGATCACACTTGCAAAGTCAAAGGTGAAGGTACAGTACACTTGAAGATGTATGATGGAGTAGTAAGGATTCTCAAGAGGGTCAGGTATGTTCCTGAACTCAAGAGAAATTTGATATCTCTTGGTATGCTGGATTCAATGGGCTATAAATTCCAGTCAAAATATGGAGAGCTCAGAGTTTCGAAGGGGAAGCTTATTGTCCCGAAAGGTGAGAGAAGGAATGATCTCTACTTTCTTAAGGGAGGTACAGTGATTGGCAGATCAGATGTGGCAAGAGTGCAAGATAACTCAATGTTGTGGCACAGAAGACTAGGTAATGTAGGAGAGAAGGGCCTACTTGAGCTAAGTAAGCAAGGATTGCTAGGTGGTGACAAGATCACAAAGCTTGATTTGTGTGAGCACTGCATTCTTGGGAAATCCAAGAGATTGAAGTTTGGTAAGAGTACACACTCTACCAAAGGAATTTTGGACTATGTCCATTCAGATTTATGGGGGCCAGCTAGGAATCAGACCAGAAGTGGTGGGAGATATTTCATGTCTATCATAGATGACTACTCAAGAAAGGTATGGATCACTATCTTGAAATCCAAGTCAGAAGCATTTGAAAAGTTTAGGGAATGGCTCACTGGGGTTGAGAATGTCTCTAGAAAGAAGTTCAAGCATTTGAGAACTGATAATGGGCTGGAGTTCATATCAGAAGAGTTTAATGTTTTCTGCAAGAAGAAGGGTATAGTGAGGCACAGAACAGTACCAGGTACACCTTAGAAAAATGGAGTAGCTGAGAGAATGAACCAGACTTTGATTGAGAGGGTCAGGTGTATGTTGAGCAGCTCTGGATTGCCTAAAGTATTTTGGGGAGAAGAAGTGTCAACAACAACCTATTTGATAAACAGAAGCCCTTCCTCAGCTGTGCAGTTTAAAACCCCAGAAGAGTTATGGTCTGCCCATGCAGCTGAGTACAGTAATTTAAATATTTATGGTTGTTTAGTGTATGCCCATGTCAAGCAAGATAAGTTTGAGCCTTGAAATGTGTGTTCGTAGGGTATCCTTCAGGTGTGAAAGGGTATAAGTTGTGGTGCCTTGAAGCTAGGATGCAGAAGTGTATTATCAGTAGAGATGTAACTTTTGATGAAAGTAGAATGCCACTGAAAGAAGAGGCAAGTTCAAGTGCAGCAGACAACAGACCAGATGAGACACAAGTTGAGGTGGAGCATGCTGACACCAGAAGACTAACTGAAGATCATATTGATCCAGATGAGGAGGAGACTACTCATAGTGATAATGAGCTTCATGACTATCAGCTGACTAGGGACAGATGTAGAAGAGAAGTCCACCAACCTCAGAGGTATGGTCAAGCTGACATTGTATCTTTTGCATTATGTGCAGCTCTTGAGGTGGAGTCTCTAGAACCTAAAACTTACACAGAAGCCATCAGCTGCCATGGCAAAGAGAAGTGGTTAGTTGCTATGGAGGAAGAATTGTTATCTCTTAACAAGAACCAGACTTGAGAAATTGTTGAGAGGCCTAAGAACAAGAAACTTGTTGGGTGTAAGTGGATTTACAAGAAGAAGGTGGAGGCTCAGAGAGGTGGCAAGATTAGGTACAAGGCAAGGCTTGTAGCTAAAGGATTTACACAGAAAGAAGGTATTGACTTTAATGAAATCTTCTCACATGTTGTAAAGCACTGTAGCATCAGAATATTGTTGGCTATGGTTGCTCAATATGAACTGGAGCTACATCAGATGGATGTGACCACATCATTTCTTCATGGGACTTTAGATGAGAAGATGTACATGAAACTACCAGAAGGGTTGGACATAGAAGATGGAGAAGACAAGGTGTGTTTACTCAGAAAATCACTCTATGGCCTTAAACAAAGCCCTAGACAATGGTACTTAAAATTTGATGAGTAAATTTGCTCAGCTGGTTTTGCAAGAAGCTTGTATGACAATTGTGTTTACTTCAGACGAGTTGGGAGTTCAGTTACCTATCTTCTGTTGTATGTAGATGTTATGTTAATAGCAGAGGAGTCTATTAACAATATCAAGAAGGTGAAAGAGATTCTCAAAAGGGAGTTTGAGATGAAAGATCTTGGTGAAGCTAAAGTGATTCTTGGGATGGAGATCAGTAGAGTTGGGGGAGCAATTCAGCTGAGTCAGCCTACCTATCTGAAGAAGGTGTTAGAGAGATTTAGGATGAATCAAGCCAAGTCAGTTTCTACACCAATTGGCCAGCATCAGAAGTTATCCAATCAGATGTGTCCCAAGAACAACCAAGAAAGAGCTCAGATAAGTAAGTTTCCTTATGCCAGTGCAGTAGAGAGTTTAATGTACGCTATGGTGTGTTCTAGATCAGATTTAACTCATGCAATGAGTGTAATCAGCAGATACATGAGTGATCCAGGCTTAAGTCATTGGGAGACAGTTAAGTGGGTCATGAGATATGTTCTGGGATCAGCTGAGAAGGGTCTGAAATTTCAGAAGATATCAGATGAGGCAGAAGCACTTGTGGGATATGTTGATGCCGACTATGCAGCCAATGTAGACACAAGAAAGTCCTTGACAGGGTATGTATTCACCTTATTTGGTATAGCTATATCATGGAGGTCAATACATCAGTCCGTAGTTGCATTATCTACTACAGAATCAGAATACGTAGCCTTGACTGAGGCAGTTAACGAGAGCATGTGGCTTAGGGGGATCTTGAAGGAGTTTGGTATATCACAAAGAAGTGTGATTGTCTTCTGTTATAATCAAAGTGCAATACATCTTGCAAAGCATCACGAGTATCATGAGAGAACTAAACATATAGATGTGAAGCTGTACTTTGTAAGAGATATTGTAGAGAAGGGGGTGGTCGAGGTAGTGAAGATTGCTACAGAGGAGAACCCTGCTGATGTATTCACTAAGGCATTGCCAAAAGAGAAGTTTGGCTCGTGTCTTAGACTTATTGGACTGCATTAATTCCATTCGAGGAGAAGGCTGCTGATCATGTGGCAGAGGAGCAGTGGTGGAGACTATTCTTTGAGGAGAATAGTGGTTTTGTGTTTTGGTGGAGATTAGTTCGATTATAAGCTAAAGGTGGAGAATTGTGAGTGTTATCTCATAATCTCATAGTCAGCTGATAGGATCAGATAAGATGACTTAGGCCGAAATTAGATGAGTTGAAGGTTTTCAATCAGCTGAGGAGGTGATGCTTAGAGTTCAGCACATTTGGTCAGATCAGCACAGTACATCAGCACAGTACTTCAGCAGAGTATATCAACACAGTACTATATCAGCACAGTAAAGATCAGCACAGTAAGAAGTCTATTAGCAGAGTCAGCTTTTGATCACAGAACAGAAGAGTTGGGTATCAAAAGAGTAAGTAGTCTTCTGATCTTTATGGACAAGTCTTCTGATACGAAAGTTAGTTAGTTTAACTAACTGTATTACAGTTACAACTACTAGAGGGCATAACTACCATTTCAGTTGGGCAAAAACAGAGCACATGGGTTTTTACAAGCGGTTGTAAACGGTTGCTAACTACTCAAACAGTTCCTAACAGCAGCAACTACCTTGGTCTTTATATACTCTTGTATGTGTAAATTGTAAAGGTTGATTTTGGATGCAAGTACGATTGTAATCTTTGAGTTGTGTGAGTTCACGAGTGAAGTGAGGAAATATCCTATTCAGAGTGAATGAGTGTGTAAACATTCTTTATCAATCAAAGAAGTACTTGTTTGGTCCAGTGGATGTAGATCACATTGATCGAACCACTTAAATCCTTTGTGTGTTGTTTGTTTCGTTGATTACTTTTTGAATTACTATCTTAGCTGGTTATTTCTTATATCTTCAAGTATTCTACTTGGTTGGAGACGTCTAATCGACTGGAATTCTTGACAGAGGTTTTGAAATCCTATTCATATTTTAGTTTGAAATTTAGATTTAGAATCTTAAGATTCGACTTCTACAAAATTCAATTTTATAAATACCTACAAACTCTATATAGATACCTATAAAACTTACTCCCTCCATTCCGGGGAAAGCTCCCCATGAACTTCGGACACGGAGGTTAATAAATACTAATACAATAAGTAGATGTATTAGAGGTGATGTGATTGAGAGAGAAAAAAATATAATGAAATGTGAGAGAGAATAATTACCAAAAAAGAAATAAGTAGCTTTCATTGGGACGGACGAAAAAGGAAAATTGAGTAACTTTCACTGAGACAGAGGGAGTATAATTCTATAAATCCTACCCTACTTAAATCTCAAAATTAACACAAAACATACCAGTAGTTATAATTTCAATTTCAAAATCCACTAATTCTTTAATTTCGTATTTCAAATCTCAAAACAAACATCTCCTAAGTGTGTGTTTGGTTTGAGATTGGCCCATTCGAATTTGGATGGACTATCTCTCATCCCTCTCCATCTCCATCCAAATATTCATCCACAGTCCACCCCTACAATACACCTACATAGGTGATGCGGCCTAAAAATGTCATCCGATAAGAAGTCGACACGTGTATAAAAGATAAGGTCAAAGTGAAAGGATTGGATTGTGTAATACTCCCTGGATAGGGAATCCTCTCTAGAGGTCCCTCTGGAGAGAGCTTCGGCTGGAGAAGGGCAGCGAGAAGAATCAGTCTTGATATGAATTTATGGGCCGTAAATATAGGGGAATCCCGCCATTTTCGGTCTAGACTCGATAAAAGGAAGACCTTATCCTCCTTTATCTTAGGGAACAAAGTCCACTAAGAAGGAGTGTCGCCGAGTCTTCAGGGAGTGGAGAGAAAAGAGGACTTCGTCCACTCTGCAGGGCCGAGTCTTCAGGGAGTGGAGAGAAAAGAGGACTTCGTCCACTCTGCAGGGCCGAGTCTTATGGGCAGCTCCGAAATAAGAGGAAGGCTTGACTTCCTCTCCAGAAAGTATCTCTATAAATAGGTAAATTCGGGGAGATTTCCAGGTTAGACAATTTTACATTACTGAACTTGATATACTTTAAACGAAATACACTTTTGAGATTCTTTGAGAACTGGTTTGATACATTAAGGATCTTGAGATCCCTATGAGATATTGAAAAGCCCTATACTGACTTAGGCATCGGAGTGTCCACGCCGGACCCCCCTCCGGCGTGTTCTTTGCAGGTTCTTGAAGATTTCGAGTGAAGGCAGCACGTTCGAAGCGATCATACGTGTTCGAAGAGTAGGACATTTAATCCCGAGGATACGCAATCCTCTCGTGCAAATTTTGGCACATCAACTGACGCCGTCTGTGGGAAAGAGTTGAAAGATTTTCTCACGAATTTCTATCCGTTCGAGCAAATGGGTGGCGAAAATAAAACATCTACTTCAGAAAAGAAGAATCTTCCAGGGGAAAATTCCCCTTTGCCAACTGATCCCCCACCGAGGGGAGGCCGAGGGAAGGATCCAGTTCATACTCCTTCTGGAGCAAATCCACCAGTGATGCCTAATACAGGCTTGGGAGAGGAAAACCATCCCCTCCCAATCGAAGAGGGAACCACAGGGAACATTGGAGCCCCAGAGTCCCAGATCGCGGATCCTCAGCGAGAGGATATTCCAGATTCAGGGCCACTCCTGATCTCTTCCGATCAATTGAATGCCTTCATCAAGCAAGCTGTAGAGAGAGCCTTCGCGGCTTAAAGAGATCGAGTTCACAGAGCTGCACCAGGGAATCTGGAGATACCTACCCCGAGACCCCAGGAAGAGGCACCTGGAGCCTCCCAAGTGTTGTCCAAAGAAATGGGGATGCGGGCAGAAGAAGACGATAAGGTGCCCTCCCGAGCGGAAAGAAGCATTCCCCTTCAGAATACAAGAAGGAATGCAGATTTGGCACCCCGAGAGACAGAGCTCCCTGAAGCAGAAGAAAGCACCGACGATACCTACGGAGGGCCAGTTAGCGACCAAATACTAGCCCTACAGAAGGAGATGAGAGATATGAGAAAACAAATGAATAATCGAGCGAGTAGATCCTCTTATGTTTCTGGATGTCAGTTCTCTCCTAACATATTACAGGATGAACTACCATTCAATTTTAAGCCCCTCAATTTTGAGTACGATGGTACGACAGACCCCTATGAACACCTAATAAGGTTCGAGAACGCCGCGTTATTACACCGCTACGGAGAGGGAATCAAGTGCAGGGTGTTCCTGACCACCCTAGCAAAAGCGGCACAGCAGTGGTTCACTCAATTGGAGCCCAATACAATCCGATCCTGGGAGGAATTCAATGAGTTATTTCTCCATCAATTTGCAAGTGCTCGGAGGCAGCCGCGGGCCACTTTGACCCTCTTCAATCTGAGGCAGGGGGAGAACGAAAGTTTAAGAGCTTTTCTCCGGAGATTCAATCAGGCAGCTCTGGAGGTCCCTACAGCCTCTCCGGAGGTGAAGATCAACGCTCTTACTAACGGATTAAGGGATGGAGACTTCTTCTCCTCCCTAGCTAAGAAGCCGGTTAAGAACTTTGATGAGTTGCTACATAGAGCAGAGAAGTACCTCACCCTGGTGGAGGTTCGGAAAGCCAAGAGATTGGAGACTAGGCCCCAGATCGAGAGAGAAGAAGAGAGGGCCCCTCCAGACGTTCCAGTCCAGAGGTCTCTCAGACCTCCGGGTCACCAAAAGATAGTAATCCATCTGGAGGTACGAGGCAGAGTATTCAGGACCCCGTGGTCCAGAATCAGAACTTGGAGGTATGAGGAAGAGTATTTAGGGCCTCGAGGTCCAAAATCTAAACGCGGGAGTACGAAGCAGAGATATGATAAATGCATTGGTACTACAGGTTAGTACATGTGTTTGATAGAGTCTAAAGTATTAGATCTTTTATAGTAATTTGATATTGCTATGAGCATATTTTAATGATATTGACATATATGACACAAACTTTTCCAATGAATTAAGCATGATTCTCCTAAGCTTACATGATTGATACTCTAGAAACAATCTTAGAATTGAGAATTACTTGAAATCGTAGAAGCATGGGTAAGCAATTCACATGTTGAGTCTTTTGATTACTTTATGTGGTAGAATTAACGATTGGACGTTGATGATGATTAATGATTAGACGCGGATGATGATTATGATTTTGCACACGATTGACATGTTTCCATATTTTATATATAATTATGATTTTGCACACGATTAGACGTTGATGATGATTAATGATTAGACGCGGATGATGATTATGATTTTGCACACGATTAACATGTTTCCATATTTTAGATATAATTTCATATTACAGACCGAACCTATCCAGGTTCTGGAGGACCTCTGGGTAGGTTCAGAAGATTTCAGATTACAGATTAAGTCTATCCAAGCTCTGGAGGATCTCTGGATAGGTTCAGAAGATTTCAGATTACAGATTAAGTCTATCCAAGCTCTGGAGGACCTCTGGATAGGTTCAGAAGATTTCAGATTATAGATTAAGTCTACCCAAGTTCTGGAGGACCTCTGGATAGGTTCAGAAGATTTCAGATTATAGATTAAGTCTACCCAAGTTCTGGAGGACCTCTGGGTAGGTTCAGAAGATTTCAGATTACAGATTAAGTCTATCCAAGCTCTGGAGGATCTCTGGATAGGTTCAGAAGATTTCAGATTACAGATTAAGTCTATCCAAGCTCTGGAGGATCTCTGGATAGGTTCAGAAGATTTCAGATTATAGGTTGATTCTATCCAAGTCCTGGAGGATTTCAGGATAAGCTCGGAAATGGAAAGTGAAGATTAAGCCTATTTAGGTCCCTGAGATTAAGGCCAATAGCCCTAAACAGACAAAATGATAAGTCCGAAAACTAGAGTGGGTGAGAGGAGGATTGATTACCTGAAGCGGGTAGAGAATTTGAGAATCTTCAGAGCCGAAAAATATCTCACCCTGGAAGAGGTGAGGCAATCCAAGAAGCTGGAGGTGAAACCAGCTAGTGGAGAGAGGAAGAAAGAATCTACAGCAGGGAGGTCCAGCCCAGAAGCTTCCCGAAACTCTGGAGGAACAGGAAACCGCAATGCTGCGGGAGGATACTGATCTGGGCCTCGAGGGAGGTTTTAGAAATATACCCAACTGAGATTGGAACCTACAGAGGTTTTGGAGGTTGCTGGAGATCACCCAGATCTGAAATTCCCTTATTTCATATTTAAATTATATAATTGAAGCTTATGAAGCTTATATGAGCACTCGAAAGCCTGTGTTGGAGGCCCCTTTTTCTTTTTGGTGTATCTTTACAGGATCAATTCGGGATTGATATACGAGTAAACCTGGAGAACCTAGAGGTCCTGGAGGAGACCGAAAGAGCAGGGAACTATGGAGAACCAAACGAGTAGCTGGATTATGATACTCAGCCTGCTATGGTGCTGACTCCCAAATATCGATACCACCGGTTAGTACAAAATTTGATAAAGCTAAAAAAGGTTAGATCTTTTATGCTAACGTGATTTTATAATGAGTATGTCATGATGAGTGTGACATGAATAAGCTATGATATTCGTTGATTCGATATTGTTATAAGTATGTCATTATGAGATTGATATGCGTATCATACTTTGTTTTCCCTAAATCAAGTACGACCCTCCTACTTTTACATGATTATTATGTCTAGACGCTCTAGATGTGATGTTAAAATTTGAAAATTGACTTGAGATACTAGAGAGCATGAGTAGCACGTTGAGTTTATGTGGTTATTATATGCTCTAGAATCCATGACTAAGGACTAATAATGATTCGTGACTTCAGAATGTGGGGCTAACATACTTATCTATGAATTTTGTATGATTGACATGCCTCGATATTCTAGATGTGACTTCAGATTTCAGATTAAGCTTGTATGATTGAAGCTCCACCGAGCCTAGCTGCTGAAGCTGACCAAACCCTCCCCAGGGTGCTGAAATTTGATATTCAAAAGTTGAGAAGAGCTGAATAAAGGACCAGCCCCTGCAGCTTCTGGAGAAGCTCGAGCTTTGCGGTTAAGATACTACATCTTGGGTGGCCAATTATACAAACGATCGTTGACCCATCCCTATCTAAGATGTCTCCCGAAGGAGATTACGTGATAAAAGAAACCCATGAAGGATGAGCAGGTAGTCATGAGGGCTACAAGGCTACTGTAAAGAAGGATATACCCAAGAGTCGATCTATTAGGTGATTAAGATCATCTAGGGTGTTGAGATGCGATATTCGGAGACGAGCATGATGACGGACCTTGCAAATGCCTTACACTTCGATGCTTAAAGGGGGTGATGAAGGGTCTAGGCCTACTACCTCCGAGATGCTGATATGAAGCCACGTAAGTGAAAAGTGTATATTTTACTTTTTTACTTTAGATTTTACTTTGTAAAATGATATGAGTTACCTAGACGTAGTTGTTTAGAGCATAAAACCTCGAAGCATATGAGCATTTTCTAAAGCTTCAGAAATGATTGATTTGAGAAACGCTAAGGTAATTACTTAGGAGAATTTCGTGATTGAATCGAGAGAATGATTGAGAATTTAGGCATGGTTAAGAACGTGTTTTTGATTAGTGATGAGTCTAATTTTTTCTAAATTATGTTAAAAGGCATGTTTATCTTTGATGAATATTTGAAGATTTTATGAGATGTGATGAAAACATTTGGAGATTTTTGGAAACTTGTATGAGCACATATTTCCTAACAATTTAAGATATGATTCATAAGCATACTTTAAGCATCCTGAAACGCGTGAGGGCTAACCACCCTGAGTAGCCGGATGGCTAAGTTTGAAAATTAGAAGTGATGAAATGATGAAGGATCTGTAGATCACTGAGCATATATGAGATATGAGAATTCAAAAGGGAGAAACAATTAAAGGCCACGAGGTCGAGGGAAGCTAGAAAGTTCCTCACCCTACTCTAAACCCAAGCGGATTACTTGAACTTGAAAGGTCTTGATATGATCAACACCTTGAATTAAGAGTGAGAAACACTCAGAGACCTAGAGGCCGAGGTGCTCCAGAGAGCCCTCATCCTACTCGAGACCCAAGTGGGTTACTGAAATGAGAAGATTTTTTGAATTAAAATCTTTTAAGAATAAGAGTGAGAAACACTCAGAGGCCTAGAGGCCGAGGTGCTCCAGAGAGCCCTCATCCTACTCGAGACCCAAGTGGGTTACTGAAATGAGAAGATTTTTTGAATTAAAATCTTTTAAGAATAAGAGTGAGAAACACTCAGAGGCCTAGAGGCCGAGGTGCTCCAGAGAGCCCTCACAATATTCGAGACCCAAGTGGGTTACTGAAATGAGAAGATTTTTTGAATTAAAATCTTTTAAGAATAAGAGTGAGAAACACTCAGAGGCCTAGAGGCCGAGGTGCTCCAGAGAGCCCTCACCATGCTTGAAACCCAAAAGGGTTAGTCAATGAAATGAGAAGATTTTATGAATCAAAATCTTTTAAGAACGAGAGTGAGAAACACTCAGAGGCCTAGAGGCCGAAGAGCTCCAGAGAGCCCTCACCATGTGTGAAACCCAAAAGGGTTAATCAATGAAATGAGAAGATTTTATGAATCAAAATCTTTTAAACGAAAGTAAGAGACAAGTAGAGGCTCAGAGGCCAAGGAGAACTGGGGAGCATCCCCCCATAACCAAGACCCAAGATGGATACTTAGAAAACAAAAATTTCGCTAAAGTCAAGGAAAACCTTCTCGAGCCACCTGAAACCAGAGGTGATTCCGTGAAAGGGGGAGAGATTCCCTAAAGTTCTTGAGAAAATTCTTTGAAGGTTATGAAACCAAGAGCCAGGCCATTGCCAAATTACAGGCGGCCAAGGTGGGAAAAATCTCCGAAGGGAAGCACTTTTGAAATTCCTCTCCGAAGCAAGAATAATACACGTCTCTCCAGAAACGCCTCTGTACTAGGCTCACTGGAATTTTCTACTCTCACAAAAGATATACCCCTTTTACGAGAGTAGGGGGGAGTAGATGATGCGGCCTAAAAATGTCATCCGATAAGAAGTCGACACGTGTATAAAAGATAAGGTCAAAGTGAAAGGATTGGATTGTGTAATACTCCCTGGATAGGGAATCCTCTCTAGAGGTCCCTCTGGAGAGAGCTTCGGCTGGAGAAGGGCAGCGAGAAGAATCAGTCTTGATATGAATTTATGGGCCGTAAATATAGGGGAATCCCGCCATTTTCGGTCTAGACTCGATAAAAGGAAGACCTTATCCTCCTTTATCTTAGGGAACAAAGTCCACTAAGAAGGAGTGTCGCCGAGTCTTCAGGGAGTGGAGAGAAAAGAGGACTTCGTCCACTCTGCAGGGCCGAGTCTTCAGGGAGTGGAGAGAAAAGAGGACTTCGTCCACTCTGCAGGGCCGAGTCTTATGGGCAGCTCCGAAATAAGAGGAAGGCTTGACTTCCTCTCCAGAAAGTATCTCTATAAATAGGTAAATTCGGGGAGATTTCCAGGTTAGACAATTTTACATTACTGAACTTGATATACTTTAAACGAAATACACTTTTGAGATTCTTTGAGAACTGGTTTGATACATTAAGGATCTTGAGATCCCTATGAGATATTGAAAAGCCCTATACTGACTTAGGCATCGGAGTGTCCACGCCGGACCCCCCTCCGGCGTGTTCTTTGCAGGTTCTTGAAGATTTCGAGTGAAGGCAGCACGTTCGAAGCGATCATACGTGTTCGAAGAGTAGGACATTTAATCCCGAGGATACGCAATCCTCTCGTGCAAATTTTGGCACATCAATAGGGTTGTAAACGAATCGAATAATTTTGCTCGATTCGGTATTGTATTCGAATTTTGATATTCGTATTCGAAATTTTATGATTCGAATTTGAATACAAATATTTTTTTTGATTCGATTAATAAACGAATACAAATACAAAATTATGATATTCGATTCGATATTCGTAAGTATTCGATTATATTTATAATATATATAAGTAAATATATTTTTAAATGTATATTTGTCTCATGTCCTATAATATTATTTAAATTATTATTTTAAAAAAATTCTCCATAAATTTTCGAATCGAATAGTTTCAAGTCAAATTGAATAGTATTGAATACGAATCAATTTCAAATAGAATACTTGAATAATAATGTTTAGCATATGTATTAAAAAATTTGAATCGAATAGTATCAAATAATCAAACGAATCGAATATCGAATCAAATTTATTATTCGAAAATTAAACGAATACGAATATTCGAATATTTTCACGAATCGAATATAATACTGCAGTATTCGCTTCGATTCGTTTACAACCTTAACTACACCTATTGTTTAATCATATAGAGTATTTCTTAATCAAAACAACCAAAAGAAAGGGGAAGCTGAGTATTATTTTCATTATTTTATCTCCACCTTCAATCATCACTTATTCACCTACATTCTCATTTAATTTATTCATAAAAAATTGTTGGGAATAAAATGAGATATATTTTGATCTATTACCAAAACCCTCCTGAGACATGCCTAAGTCAAGATGAGTATGTTCTAGAGATGTTAGAACATATAGTATAAAGGCTAGATGAGGAGCTAATATGTGAGGCAGCTCTTAGTTGATTAGATGCACAATTTGAGGGGGAACCTATGCCTTGAAGTCCATCAAGAACAAGTCCCCTCAAGGCTCAAACTCTGGAAACAACACTAAGTCTTTTGAAGACCAACTATGCTGATCAGGAGAGTTGTCCAGAGGAGTTGTCTCAGCACAATTAATCAAGATCAAGTGCTCTGAAAGCTTGAGGTCAACTATGCTGAAGAACTAGAGACAATCACACCCTAAAGAACTACAATTCAACATGCTAAGATCACCTTGAAGTGAAGCAAAGGGTAAGAGCCAAGTCATCTGAAGAAGAGCAAGCCAACCCTGCTGATAAGCAAGACTGCTGATAGTGATAAGGAGAGTTGTCCAAATGATGAGGAATGTTGTCCTATCATTGGAACAACCTTCAGAAGTCATGTCCAAGTCCTAACAAGAGAATCTGAAAGTCAGACATTGGGTAGAGTGCTGCATAAAGAAGACAAAGTCTTAACAGCCGTTTATTTCCCAAATGAAGACATGTCACTATCAAGAATCTGTCTTCAAAGTTGAAGAACTAAAAGAAGACATTTATGGACATTGGAGGCTGCCTCTCCAACGGGTAAATCCTTCATTTTTCTATAAATACAGAAGTGTGAAGACCATTTGAAAGCACCTCAATACAATCCAACTAACCTCAAGTTCTTACAAGCTAGAGTGCTTTCAAAGCTTTAAAAGACTATCTTAGTCTTCAAACACTTCATCTAAGCTGAACCTATTGTATATCCATACACAAGCTTAGAGAGATATCCTATCCTTATACACTGATCTTCATTGTAAAGGATATCTCATTAGTTGGAACCTTACTTCAACCCTTATACCTTTCAAGAGTGAAAGTGAGAAGGTTGTAGTAGTAGAAGTGGTAGGAGCTGACTGTTGAGAGAAGAACAGTTCAGTTTTGAGTTGAGAAGAGGGTACTAGGACTCTAGACATCCTTGGGATCAATTCACCAAGGAGTGGTGTTATTGATCAAGTGCACCTTGGCACTATAAAACAAGTTAATTCCAAGAGTGAAGGAATTATCCTGTTAAATCAGGGAAAGTGGATGTAGGAGCTTGAGTCTCTGAACCACTATAAACTCTTGTGTTGATTTGATTTCAAGCACTTTCATACATTCAACACTGCACACAAAACTGATCTTTCAAAGGATAAACATTCAAAGACTGTGCAAAACCTATTTGGACAAGTTCCCTGAAATTGGACTGTATTGCATTGACTAAGTGATTTCAGAAACTAAAGGAGTCTAAACTAAAAGGGCAAACCACTATTCCGCACATATAACTACCCTAGATAGTTATTCAACTAAGTACTCAATAGTACTTAGTAGTCTGATTATCTTAGAAGAGTTAATCATCTTCAACAGAGTTGTCCAAGACAACCTTGCTGATCTCTGGTTTGATCAAAGTTAAAAAGAATTTGCATACAAGTGTATTCCCCCCCCCCCCCATACACTTGTTATATACTCCTTTCAAGACCAACAAGTGGTATCAGAGCTGGGGTTCAAAGACCACTGCTTCTGAAAAGCCATCTTGGTTTTCAAAATCATATAGTTGGTGTGGTCACTGAACTGATCTATCTGAAATCCTATAAATTGTTGACTAACTGTTTATTCTTGAGATATGGCCAACAACAATGCTGCTGTTCCACCTCCTGCTGTCCAAGGATTGGACAACATGGCCACAAATCTAGTCAACCACATTTCTCATCACAAATTGCCCATGTTCTCAATAGACAACTATGATTTCTGGAAAATCAGAATGAGGGCTCATCTTGCATCTCTACATACTGATATGTTGAGAGTGATCACAAGAGGTCCTTTTGTGTTCACCTTTGTCAATCCCAGAATCACTGAGGCTCAAAGAGCAGATATAAGGGATTTGATTCCCAAAGATGAGGATGACTTCACTGCTGATGAGAAGAGGAAAGATAATTTGAATTATCTTGCCATGAACACCCTCTACCAAACAATTCCAGATGCAATCATGGGAAGAGTCTACCACTGCACAACTGCCAAAGAGATTTGGGATACTCTTGCAGAAATGTGTGAGGGCACTGAGAAAATCAAGGAGAATAAGCTCCAAGTGGCAGTGCAGAAGTTTGAACAGTTCACAATGGAGTCTGAGGAGTCCATTGATAAATTTGCTGGTAGATTCACTGATGTGATGAATGAAATCAACTCTTTGGGCAAGGTGTACTCCAAGAGAGAAGTTGGTTTGAAGATCTTAAGAAGTCTCACCCAAAAGTGGGATATCTATGCTGTAATGATGCAAAATACCAAAGATCTCTCCACCATGCCCATGCAACAAATCTTCTCTGAACTCAAAGCTTATGAGTTCGACCTCAATAGAAGAAAACCTGTTGAGGAACCTTCAAATCCTACTAAGGGAGTGGCATTCAAAGCCAAAGCTGCTGAACCTGAAATACAGTCCACTCCCAGATCATCAAAGTCAGTCTCTAAGATTGAAATGAAGGAGGAACTAGCCTTGATGGCTAGGAGATTTGAAAAGCTAAATTCAAGGTTTGGTAGATACAAGAAATTCTACCAGGACAACAAATTCAGGAGAAGATACAACTCTCCTGAAGCTCAGGCTGAGGTAAAAAAGCCTGAAGAGAAAAGATCAGAGGACAAGTACTCTGATAGGAGAAGGTCCAGTAGAGTTGAACCTTCATCATCAAAAAGAAGAGAAGAATCAAAGAAAGATGATGATGAAGACCTGTGCTATAATTGCAAGAAGAAAGGGCACTTCCAGTATGACTGTCCTGAACTGAGCTCTAAGGAGAGAAGAGAAAGGCAAGCCAAAAGAGACAGAAAGTTCACCAATAGAAAGGCCATGATGGCTGGTGAAGAATCTGATAGTGCTGAAAGCTTCAACTCTTCTGATGGTCTGTTCTCCAACAGTGATGATGATGATGATGTCTGCAACATGGCTCTTGAGGATGATGAGGTATCCTCTACTTCTAGTTCACCATCATTCATCTCACAAAACAATAGTGAGGTCAACCTGAAACTCTCCCTTGGAAAGTTGATGGAAGATTTCACTATGTTACAAGAATTTCATGATAACTGTGTGAGAGAAAATGAAAGATTGGCTATTGAGCTTGCCAAAACTTCTGAGGTAGTGGTTGATGTCAAATCTACTGAGTTGTATCAACAAGTCTTGAGAGAGCTTGAGGAAGCAAATCTCAGGGTAGTTGACAAACAAAAGGAGATTGATGATCAACTACTCTCTCAGAAGAGAAAAGATTTTGAACTAAAAATTCTAAATGCTAAATTTGAAAACCTCTCACATGAATATGATATTCTTAAATCAAGTGAAGAGAGCCTGAAATTAAAGATGTCTGCTCTAAAAAAATCCTCTAGAGCAATAGAGGAAATTCAGAGTTATCAAAGACCTATGACTCAAAGAAGTGGATTAGGTTTTGATCCATTTGAATCTTCACCTTGTCTTAGTGTTGCTTCTGTAAGTAACACTAAGAGAATCTTTATTAAGTCAGTGGCACAAACTGAAAATGAAGTAAATCAGCCACTGAACAAAGGAAAGGGCAAAATAGATGATCTGCCTACTCAAGTGCTTCAGGAGACTAGGCCAAAACCTAAGGAAATGGCCAAAGCTCCTGAACATAAGAGGAATGTTGGTCAGCAGAGTAGACCCAATGGAAGGGCAACTTTCCTGAACAATGTTCAGAGGAATTATCCAAGGTATAATCAGCCTAGGCCAACTCTTCTGAGAAAGCCTCAGCTGAATAGACCTAAGGATAGCTATCCTCAAAGGCAAAATAAAATGAGACAACCAAAACCCTTCATGCCAAAGGGTAATGGTCATAAGAAAGTATTTCCTCAAAGATTCCCTCAAGTAGCACAAAGAACTCAAAAGTTCAGGAGATTTGACAACTCTCCTGAAACTTACAGAGTTAACACATTCACACATACTTTCCCAAAGGCATTTAAGGGAAAGACAGTGTATGTAGATGCTAGAGGAAGACAACTTAGCCACCTTGAATCAATCAGGGTTATTAGGCAAGTTTGGGTTCCTAAATGTACAGCTAACCTCTCAGGACCCAAAACTCAAAGGGTACCTAAACCTATCTAATTGCAGGTACCAATGGGCCACAAGAAGAGGAGCATGAGCAAAAAGTCAGCATGGTATCTTGACAGTGGATGTTCAAGGCACATGACTGGAAACAAGGAATCCTCACTGATTTTATTGAAAAAGAAAGCCCAAATGTCACATTTGGAGACAGCTCACAAGCTACAACAAAAGGTTATGGTACTTTGATGATTGGTAACATCAAAGTATCCAATGTGTCTTATGTGGCTGGTCTCAAATATAATCTTCTAAGTATCAGTCAATTTTGTGATAAAAACTTTAATGTTGAGTTTTCAAGTGGAAAATGTTTAATCAAAGATAAAACTCAACAAATTCTATTGACTGGAACTAGAAAAGGAAATGTGTATTTTGCAGACTGGGACAAGTCTACTGATGCTGCATGCTTCATTGCTAAGAGTTCTAGTGAACAAAGCTGGTTATGGCATAAGAGATTAAACCACTTGAACTTCAAAATAATGAACAAGATTGCTAGAAATGCATTAGTTAAAGGACTACCTAATGAGGTTTTCATTAAGGAGCATGTTTGCAAACCATGCCAAGAGGGAAAACAGATTAAAGCCTCATTTAAAGGAAAACCAGTCATCTCTACTGAAAGGGTGCTTGAACTTCTACATATGGACCTATTTGGACCAATTACCCCTGCAAGCATAAATGGTAGAAAATACACATTGGTGGTAGTAGATGACTTCTCTAGGTTCACATGGGTAGTATTTCTCCTTAATAAGAAGGAAACTCAAGTCAAACTGCCTGAACTTCTAAAGAGACTGTCAAATGAGAAAAGCCTTAGCATTATCAAGATAAGATCTGATAAAGGCACTGAGTTCATAAATTCATACATCAATGAGTATTGCACATCTAATGGAATAGCTCATGAAACCTCAGCAGCTAGAACTCCCCAACAGAATGGAGTTGCAGAAAGGAGAAATAGAACCTTAAAAGAAGCTGCTAGAACCTTAATTGCTGATTCAAATTTACCAAAGAGGTTTTGGGCTGAAGCTATAAACACTGCATGCCATACTCAGAATAGATGTTTGATCACTAAGGGGCAAGGCAAAACCCCCTATGAACTCTGGAAAGGAAGAATGCCTAAAGTGTCATATTTTCATATCTTTGGTTGTAAATGTTTCATACACAATAATGGGAAAGAACAGTTGAAAGCCTTTGATAGCAAAGCTGATGAAGGGATATTCCTTGGATATTCTCAAATCAGTAGAGCTTTCAGAGTCTACAACATGAAAACCCTTATTGTGGAGGAAACACCTCATGTTGTGTTTGATGAATCTATTCATGAGTTCAGGAATGAGAACTTGGAATCAGAAGAAATCACACAAAGGACAACCAGACTGAGCCTAAAAGACAAAGACACTGAATTCATAGAAGTTGTCCAAGCCAACTTACCTGAAAAACTCCCATTGGACAACAATCCTGAAGGCAACCCTCCTGAGACAAATCCCACTAATGGAAATGGTGAACTGAATGATCCAATCCCAGTTCACATCCAGGTAACAACTACCAATGAAGAAGTAGTTCCTGCTGAGGTAGTTAATAGATCAAATAATCAAGGAGGAACTCAAAATGTTGAAAATGCCAATGTCCCTGACATTGAGGACAACACCCCTGATTATGATCCTGAATTAGATCCTGCATTCAATTATCCTGAATTTTATGGTCAAAATGACTCAACTTCAGTAGAGGACAATTCTACTGAAGAGATCAGAAAAAGAAGGACTTGGTTGTCTGACCATCCTACTGATCTAATACTTGGTGACCCAAGTATAGGAGTCAAAACAAGGAGATTTCATGGTGAAAGTGCTCTTTTCTGTTGTTTCTTGTCAGAACAAGAATCAAGTGACATTGAGGAGGCACTTCAAGATGCCAATTGGATCACAGCCATGCAGGAAGAACTGAATCAATTCACCAGAAATGAAGTATGGGAGCTGGTGGATAGACCTTCACATCAAGATGTTATTGGAACAAAGTGGGTGTTCAAGAACAAAAAGAATGAGAATGATGTGATTGTCAGAAACAAAGCAAGACTAGTGGCAAAGGGTTATTGCCAACATGAAGGCATTGACTATGATGAGACTTTTGCACCTGTGGCAAGGCTAGAAGCAATAAGGCTCTTTCTAGCCTATGCAGCCCACAAGAGGTTCAAAGTATACCAGATGGATGTCAAGAGTGCCTTTCTGAATGGAGTCTTGAAAGAAGAAGTCTATGTGGAGCAACCACCAGGTTTTGAGGTTGGAAACCAAGTTTACAGACTGAAGAAAGCTCTATATGGACTAAAGCAAGCCCCTAGGGCTTGGTATGATACACTGTCACAATTCCTCTTGGATCATGGATTCACCAAGGGAACTGTGGACAGAACTCTCTTCAGAATCTCTGAAGGAGAGGACATCTTGCTTGTCCAAATTTATGTGGATGACATAATATTTGGATCCCCCAATGAAAAGCTGTGTGAGAAGTTCTCCAAGCTTATGCAAAGCAAGTTTGAGATGTCCATGATGGGGTTGATGAACTTCTTTTTGGGTCTTCAAGTCAAGCAATCAAAAGAAGGAATCTTCATCAACCAAGCTAAGTACACCAGAGAAATGATCAAGAAGTTTGGGTGTGCTACTAGCAAGCCAGTAAGGATTCCAATGAACACAAATTGGAAGATGGATCCTGATGAGAGTGGTGTTTCAACCAACTCCACTGAGTATAGAGGAATAATTGGTTCACTCCTCTATCTCACTGCCAGCAGACCTAACATCACCTTTGCAGTAGGTGTTTGTGCAAGGTTTCAAGCAAATCCTAAGAAAAGCCATCTTGAGGCTGCAAAGAGGATTTTGAGGTATCTCAAAGGCACTGAAAATCTAGGCCTTTGGTACCCTGCTGATGACAACATTGAGTTAACTGGCTACTCAGATGCTGACTATGGAGGTTGCAGAATTGATAGAAAGTCCACTTCAGGGACTTGTCAATTCTTAGGCAACAAGCTTATATCTTGGTTCTCCAAGAAGCAGAACACAGTGGCAACTTCCACCACTGAAGCTGAATATGTTGCAGCTGGAAGTTGTTGTGCTCAAATTCTTTGGTTGAGACAACAACTCAGAGACTACAAAGTCAACTCTACTGAAGTGCCAATATTTTGTGATAACAATAGTGCAATTGCAATATCACAAAATCCTGTATTGCACACAAGATGCAAACATGTGGACATCAAGCATCACTTCATTAGAGACCATGTGGAGAAGAAGGACATAAAGTTGGTCAAGATCCACACAGATCATCAAAAAGCTGATATCCTAACAAAGCCACTTGCAGAGGCAAGATTTCTGGAGCTATCAGCAGAGTTTGGATTACTTGATCCAGGGAAGTTGGACAAGTAAAACACATTGAAGTTAATGGGAGTAAAAGAATTGAATTGATCTTCAGCAGACTTGGACAAGTCTACTAAAGTACATAAGAGATGATCACACTTACTCAGGATACTTGTCCATTGAAACTCAGGACACTTGTCCACATCTCTTCAGGACACTTGTCCTAGTGGGGTCAGATAAGTTGTCTTGGCTATCAAACTATTTCCTTGGTTTGATAAGCACCTATTTTGGGTAATCATTGTCTACCTTGATATCTGTCCCAATTACAGATATCATCTCTGTGGGATTTAATTTGTCCCCCACCCAAAAGGTCGCTTTCCATGCATTAAATGCCAAGATTTAACTCTTGTTTGCATTACACTTTTCAAGCCATGATCTATCTCGAAAACTCCCCAACCATTAACTAATATTAAATAACTTCCACGTTTTGAATAAAACCAATAACTCACTGTTACATTGGTTTTTAACCATTGGATCAAAACTGGCCAACTCCCCTGAAATACATCCTGGCCGTCCAAGTGTGTTTTCCATTTTTGACAACCGTTGAAAATACACAAAACTCACCAACTCATTGACAAACATTCTTTTTAGAATATTCTCAAGTCTTAAGAACTCCCCACAAACACTTCTTCCCCAAGTATTCGAAACCCTAGCCTTCATCTTCTTCAAACTCTCTCAAAACACTCTCAATTTCATTTCTGAAAACCTTCAATGGCTCCCAAAGTTAGACCAGAAATGATTATTGATTTCTCCAACAAGGCTCTAGACCTTGATTTTGGATACTTAAGCAACAAAAACAGCCTTCATTTTGAGCCCATAGTATCCTTTGAGAGTGAAGATCCTGAGATCACTCCAACCTTGAGATGGTTGAGAAGAGCTGGATTGCAGAAGTTTATGGAGGGAAGACCAAGTTCCTGCTTGGAAAACTACATGGCTAAGTTCTTTGCCTTTCTTAAATGGAGAGGTAAGACTGAAGATGGTGAAGTCTCCACCAGACTGTCATATGTAGCAGAAGGAGAGGAGGAAGAGAGATTTCATAGAGTGAAATTCTCTTCAGAAGATCTTGAAGGAGCCTTTGGATTGCCTTCTGAAGGAAGGAATCCAGAAGTTTATGGTACTGGACATGAAGATGAAATAGCTCAAGAATGGCTATCAGTACCAGGCCCTCTCTCTTCAACACAAAACAAGAAGACTCTCAAGCCAGAATTTCTCAATCTATTTGAGGTAATCACTAAGAGTCTTATGAGCAACACTAGAAGCTTGGAGCAAGTCAGCCATCCAAGAATCAGAATTATGGCTGCAGTTATTGATGCTAGTGACAAAGGCATCGAGTTTGATTGGAGGACCTTCATCATGTCTGAGATGATGAAGGAAAAGGCCAAGTTCAAGGTAAAAACTCACAATAAGGTTGTGCTAGAAGGGAAACTCAAGTATTGCACCAGGGCAAACTTGTTGATTGAAAGGTTTTCCCATTATTCTCAAATGCAAACCTTTGCAAAGCCCCTCCCAGCCCAGAAGATTCTGTTTAGAAAGCCCAGCAAGAAAACTGAGCAGAGGAGGATGCTAATGGCCAAACCTACTGAAGAGAAGGCGGAGGAGAAGCCAAAGATGAAAAAGAGGACAAAGGCCAGAATGGTGAAAACAAGGAAAATGTCTCAAATTCCCTCAGAGGAGAAATCAGATGCTTCAACTGAGATTGAAGAAGTTGCTGAAGAAGGTGTGCAAGTGCCTTCTGATCATTCAGAAAAGTTGAGGCAGAAGTACAATGAGACTAGACAGAAGTCTAGAGGTGACAAGAGGATCAGGGAGGTTGTCCCTGAGAAGGATGGTGAAGGAAGTGGGAGCAGTAGGGCTAGTAAGAGAAGAGCCAAGCCTACTGATAAAGTGTTGGAGCTTCAGGAGGAAAGGTCTCTACAACTTGCTTTTAGAGAGAGCAGAGCTGAAAGCAGGACCAAATCAAAGTCAAGGACCAATTCATTTGGATCTGGTACTCCAGAGTCCAAGGTCCCTGAAGGTCAACCAATAGAGGCCAACATCCCTGAAATTCAGAATCCTGAGCCCAACTCTCCTGAAACCCACATAACCCCAACCAACCAACCTATCACCCCCATCAATCTTACCAAGAGATATTCTCCAGAAGGAAGTGTGCAAAGAAGTGGGATAGATGTGCTAGCAGATATAGCAGTAGATGAGACAAGATTACATTCTCCCCTTGACTCATCTATGCTCAACTACTCAAAGCTTTTAGAAGCTGCACTCTTTGAGCCAACCCCACTAAGCAAAGCCCCTTCAGACACATTGCTCTCAAAAGCAACTGAAGTACCTTCAATTGCAACCAACCCTTCTGAAGCCAATATCCCTGAACTCAACCTTCCTGAAGCCACATTAGGAGAACCCAGAGCCAACTCCCCTATAACCCAAAGTCCCCATTCAAGTGGAGATGAGGAGGAGTATACTTATGAAAGTATGCTCAGAGGAGGAGCCATGGCTACTGTGGACAGTTTGTATCCACAACTTGCTGAATTTCCAAGAATTCAGAAGACATTTCATGATCTAAGGATGCTTGTTGATGTAAAAGACAAGTCTATGATGGAGATATCACAAGTCATCCAAGATAAGGGTGCAAACTGGTGGCAAGTAGAGGAGAACAGATTGCTACACTTTGCTGGAGTCTCAAACAAGATTTCTCATTGATGAGGAAGTTTTTGCAAAGTTGGTAGTTGATAAGATTAATGAGAAAAGGGAGAGGAAAGATAAGGGAATCAAACACCCTGAAAGTAGCTCTAATGATGATGATTCCCCTGATGATCCCTCAAACCCCTCAAAACCAAACCCTCTTGAAACCCCTCAAGCCAACCTCCTTAAGCTTTCTGTATCAGAAAGACTCTCAAACCCTCCTAGAACCTATCATAGGAAAGGCTCTGTATCTTCAGAGGTGTTGACCAAGGGTGGTAACACAACCAAAGACACATCTGCCAATGAAGGTTCTTCTGAACCCAAGGCACAGCCTAAAGATGTGGAGGTTCCTGTATTAGAGGCTGGTTTGGTTAAGGCCTATTCAGTGTCAGGAGAGTTGGACACTGATCAGCCCTTAATCATTCAGGATGACTCAGTGGCTGCTGATATAAGCACTGTGATCTCCCCACAACTGCCATCTTTGAACCTTGTTGAAGGTGGAGATGCTGCAGGTTTAGGTGTTGAAGTTGAAAAGGAAAATCTAGTGGAAAAACCAGAGGGAGTAGAGGATGATAGAGAGGTGGTGATTACTAGAATAGTGAGTGTACCACCAAATGAGGGTGATATAAGTGAGGAAGGGCAGGCTATTCTTGAAGTCAAATCTGAACTTCAAGAATCCCTTGATGAAAGGAGGCCTGATCCCTTATGTGAGGAAATTATCAATGAATGGAGAAAAGAAATAGTTGAAAATGAGGAGAAGACTGCTGATGTATCAGAGTCTTATGAAAAAGAAATTGAGGGAGATAAGTGTGTGTTTACTGACTCTTTTGATTTGTCTGACATTGCAGGAATAAGCTTTGAACAAATTTTTGCAGATGACCTCTTGACTGATGCTCCCATCCAAGTTGATAGTGGATCAGCACAAGCCTTGCTTGGGATGCAATCAGAGAAGTTGGACTTCCTAGCCCAACAAGTTCAAACTGCTCATGCAGAAACTTCTGGAGCATTAGATGAGCATGGAAGAACTCTAGCCTCTGTTGAAATGAGATTAACTGGCTCTGAAGATGTGGTGTTACCCACATTGGAAGCAAGAATTGAAGGAGTGGAATCTGGTCTTCAAACCATTTCCACTGAAGTTCACAAAGCCAAAGTCAGTATGGAAAACATTTCCAAGGAGGTCAAGAAGGATCAAAAGATGCTGAGAGACAACCATAATGCAAATGTTCAAGCTATCAGACTGACCATCAAGCAAGCTCTTGGCAAGAAAACAGCTTTGCAGAAGAAAAGAGCTGAAGAGCAAAGGCTAGCTATGGTGAAAGCAGCCTCTGAAAAGTTTTCCCAAGAGGTATTGGCCAACATTGGTGAAGGTGCAGTGGCCAACCTCATTGAGCTTCTTAAGGCCCAACTGGATGCATCTCTAAAGGCAACCATGGAGGAGGTTGTTCAACAGAAAATGAAGCCTGTTCTAGCCTTCCTTAGCTTGAGCAGTGATAGGATGCAAAATATACATGATGAGAATGTATATCTGTTGGAGGAGATGAAGTCTCTAACCCAAGCCCAGTCCTTATTGGCATCTACTATGAGTGAACTGAAGCCTGAATGTTTTGATGCTGCCAAAAAGGGGGAAAGAGAAAGAGCAAGGGCAAAAGGTGCCTTAGTGATTGGAAGCCCAGTCAAAGGGGGAAAGGGTAAAGACAAAGCTCCTGAGGAAAAAGGAAAGGAGCCAGCAGTGCTAAACTTGGAAGAACTGGATGAAGAGGAGCAGTTAGCACTTGCTTTGAAAAATTCAATGGCCTCAGCTCAAGAGGAAAGAGTGAGGTTACAGCAAAGACCAGGTGGTGAGATGTCTGGTTTGGACAAAGATGCTGAAGGTGTCCAAACTAGAGGAAAGATCAAGAGGGCAAAAGGAAAGAAAAGACAAGTTGAGACATTCACTGACTTTCCCAACAGCCTTGATCTACCACCTGAATTCAGAATTGATGATGATGAACCTATCTCCAAGAAGTCTAAAGTTGCTGAAAAGGACAAGAATGCTGAAGTGTCCAAGACTGCTGAAAAAGACAAGTCTTTTGAAAAGGAAAAGTCTACTGAGACTAAGTCCACTGAAGGTGCCAAAGCTTCTGAAGATGTAGAGGAGCTGTATGAAGAAGGCTTTGGACCAGGACCTAAGAAGAAGAAAGTGATGGTGCTAAATGATCCATCAAAGCTGTTTCATGAAGGGTATGGCAAAGACCCTGAAACTCAACAGAAACTGGCCATGATGAGGGCCCAAGAAAAGATGGATTTGATGGATGAAGCACAAAGATCAAGAGATGAGAGAAGAGAAGACTTCCAGAAGCCAAGAAGGAAGAGAGCAACTTATAACAAGATGAAGCCACAGCTACTGATTCCAATGGACACCAAATATCCTCACTTGGATAAATGGGTGCCAATTCAGCTGAATGACTCATGGGAGGAAGCAAAAAGGGAGTTTGTCTATGATTACTATGTCATTGACAGATGGAATGGAAAGGATGCCAACTCCACTTTTGCTGAGTTCATGATAGAGTACTACAGAGAGCTTTATCAACAATTGCTTGCAGCTGCTGACATTGCAAGATTTGAACTCACAACCCCCAAGCCAATCATATACATGCCTCCAAAGCTTGAAGGATGGATTGACCAAGCAAGAATTCTGAAAGAATTCACTGAAATCCTCAAGCTAAACAAGATGGTTCTTGGACCTAAGGGAACAAACCAAGAAGCCATGGCCTTGAAAAGAAGAGTGTGGGCACAATATGGGATGTTGCCACCTCCTGAGGATGATCTTTGAAATGGCTAAGTCTTCTGACCTATCTTGATTGATCAACTATGCTGAAATATGGTCAAGATTGCTGATGTGGTGTGCTATGATAATATGTTCGATCTGATATGCTCTGGATTGCTCTGATATAAGCATGTTCTCTGATACCTGATGTTTTGCTCTGATCCAAACACTGCTAAGTGTTTTGGTGTTTGCTCTGATACTAAAATTATGTATATGTTTTGAATTGTTATAGTGAAATGTTCTGATGTATTTAGTGTTAATGATTCATGCTCTGATATGTTAATTTCAACTATCAACATGCTTGTAATGATTTTCAAATGAATGATAGTTGAACTTATTTTGAATCAAGAAACACTCATCTCTCTATGCCTATCTATGAAACCTATGTGCAACATGAATGGTGAGTACACTAACACATTGCTTTTCAGGATGATTGACCTTAGTCATGTCTTCTAAAGATAAATGTAATAGGTGTAGTCAAGTCACTTTTGCATAGAAGTATAGGTTTTGGCATCATCAAAAAGGGGGAAATTGTTGGGAATAAAATGAGATATGTTTTGATCTATTACCAAAACCCCCCCTGAGACATGCCTAAGTCAAGATGAGTATGTTCTAGAGATGTTAGAACATATAGTATAAAGGCTAGATGAGGAGCTAATATGTTAGGCAGCTCTTAGTTGATTAGATGCACAATTTGAGGGAGAACCTATGCCTTGAAGTCCATCAAGAACAAGTCCCCTCAAGGCTCAAACTCTGGAAACAACACTAAGTCTTTTGAAGACCAACTATGCTGATCAGGAGAGTTGTCCAGAGGAGTTGTCTCAGCACAATTAATCAAGATCAAGTGCTCTAAAAGCTTGAGGTTAACTATGATGAAGAACTAGAGACAATCACACCCTAAAGAACTACAATTCAACATGCTAAGATCACCTTGAAGTGAAGCAAAGGGTAAGAGCCAAGTCATCTGAAGAAGAGCAAGCCAACCCTACTGATAAGCAAGACTGCTGATAGTGATAAGGAGAGTTGTCCAAATGATGAGGAATGTTGTCCTATCATTGGAACAACCTTCAGAAGTCATGTCCAAGTCCTAACAAGAGAATCTGAAAGTCAGACATTGGGTAGAGTGCTGCATAAAGAAGACAAAGTCTTAACAACCGTTTATTTCCCAAATGAAGACATGTCACTATCAAGAATCTGTCTTCAAAGTTGAAGAACTAAAAGAAGACATTGATGGACATTGGAGGCTGCCTCTCCAACGGGCAAATCCTTCATTTGTCTATAAATACAGAAGTGTGAAGACCATTTGAAAGCACCTCAACACAATCCAACTAACCTCAAGTTCTTACAAGCTAGAGTGCTTTCAAAGCTTTAAAAGACTATCTTAGTCTTCAAACACTTCATCTAAGCTGAACCTATTGTATATCCATACACAAGCTTAGAGAGATATCCTATCCTTATACACTGATCTTCATTGTAAAGGATATCTCATTAGTTGGAACCTTACTTCAACCCTTATACCTTTCAAGAGTGAAAGTGAGAAGGTTGTAGTAGTAGAAGTGGTAGGAGCTGACTATTGAGAGAAGAACAGTTCAGTTCTGAGTTGAGAAGAGGGTACTAGGACTCTAGACATCCTAGGGATCAATTCACCAAGGAGTGGTGTTATTGATCAAGTGCACCTTGGCACTATAAAACAAGTTAATTCCAAGAGTGAAGGAATTATCCTGTTAAATCAGGGAAAATGGATGTAGGAGCTTGAGTCTCTGAACCACTATAAACTCTTGTGTTGATTTGATTTCAAGCACTTTCATACATTCAACACTGCACACAAAACTGATCTTTCAAAGGATAAACATTCAAAGACTGTGCAAAACCTATTTGGACAAGTTCCCTGAAACTGGACTGTATTGCATTGACTAAGTGATTTCAGAAACTAAAGGAGTCTAAACTAAAAGGGTCAACCACTATTCCGCACATATAACTCCCCTAGATAGTTATTCAACTAAGTACTCAATAGTACTTAGTAGTCTGATTATCTTAAAAGAGTTAATCATCTTCAGCAGAGTTGTCCAAGACAACCTTGCTGATCTCTGGTTTGATCAAAGTTAAAAAGAATTTGCATACAAGTGTATTCCCCCCATACACTTGTTATATACTCCTTTCAGGACCAACAACAATCAATTTATTACAATATCTCATCATACCTATAATATATACTTTAAAAATATATTAATTAATATTCATTAAAATTTGTATTCAGGAAAATAAGTGAATTTGGACGGAGTGTGTATATGGCTGAGTTGGTTTAGATTAGCCATGAAAATCGAATCACCGAGGACAATCAGACTCTTCATCATTCCCATGGATGATTTTTTTTTTAGAAGTATTGATCAATTAGTGAAATATTTCAATTTGGCTAAACAAATACCGAGTCTTAAGATCTTATTTAGAAGAGCTTATCGGTGCAGAAGGTGTTGGTGGCCCGACGGAGTAGTAGTTTGACAGTATTAATTATTTTATTAAAATGTAGGATAACAATGTGTAAAATATTTGACACATAAAATATTTTAAAAAAAATTACGGGTCGATTAAAAAATCCGTGAGTTGTAAAAAGATGGTTTACTACATGACTAATATATTGTTACTATAAAGTTAAAATATCATCACTGCAAGATCAAATGTATACTACTACATCTCAAAAATATTTTGAAAAATTAAGTGTTCAAATATTTTTAAATGTAATACTAAACTTTTGACTTTGTAGTGACAATATTTTTAGTCATGTAGTAACATAGTTTTGGTATATCGTTAAACAATATTTGAAAATGAAAAAAAAATTAATTAAATTTGATCCATGTTGACTCGCGTTGACCCGAATTTATCCACAAATTTATCTTAATTACCTATATTTTATGTATGAAATATTTTCCATAATTTTTTTTGTAAAATGTATTAGTAATTTTAATTTAACGTAATAATTGTAAAATAAGTGCATCCCAAAATTCGTTTAAACAAGACCAACTTTTAAATTTATTTTGAATATTTAATTAAACACATATTTATAAACTAAAAAAAAAACCTATAAGAACTAATACTAAATTTTTTATTAAAATTTCATTTTAAGTAAATAGACAAATACTTATGTGTACTAGTTACGTGTATGTAACAGATCCAATTTTCTATTTATCCTTCTTTTTTTTAACAAGTCCACACTCCATTTTTTTAGGCACTTATTTGTATAAGTTACATACATGTAACTAAATCCAATTTATTAGTTATTTACCCTCTTTTTTATTAACTTCACCCCCAATTTTTTTAAAAGAAAGATACATGTAAAAAACTATATTACTATTTTATCAATTAAATTAAAATATAACTCATTAAAATTATAATTATACACCGACTATCGAATCACCAATGAATCACCACGAAGTCAAATATTATTCTATTTTTTTAACTTTCAAAAAATAAATATAAAAAAATCAACGAATATAAAAAAAAATTGAAAAAAATATGAAACTCAAAAATAAAATTATGAAATAAAAATTTTAGTTTTTTTTTTTTCAAAAAATGACCAAAATTTAGGTAAAAAAATACAAAAAAAAATCGAAAAAAAAAACTAAACTAAAAAAATTCAAATTTTTTTTTCTAATTTGGGTATAAATGTATGAATATGACATGCTCACTTTCTAGATTTAATCTGATTTATAATAACTAAAATTATTCTGTTATATCTTCATTATTTCTACAATAATATCTGATTTGTTACAAGATTTTTAAAGTTGTAAATTATTTTTAAGACTAATTAATAACATAATATAATTGAAAAATAAAAATTATATTTAGAAACTTAAATGAGTGGAGAATTGAGGAAGAAACCAGCATAATATTGCATCAGCTTTATTATTTTCTTTGTGGTCATCGTCGTGTTGATGCATTCATATGTTTATTGAGTGTGATTGTATCTATTAATTGAATTGTGTGTTCAGTGTGTTCATTTTCACTTTTATTTTTCTAACTAGTTAGTTAATATCAATATTTTAATATTGATGTTTTTTTTTTTTTTGAAAACCATTTAGGTTAGTTTTCATTATTGCAAACGCATGGAGTGACGGGAAGCCCAACCACAAAGTTTGGCAGGTCAACCCAACAAAAGGAGTTTTCGTAAAAACGGGAAACTCGAGCAAATTCGTGCGCCATGTTATTGGCACCCCTTTTGACAAATACAATTCTCACTAGTGGCTTATTCTCAAGAATATTTTGACAGTAGGATATAATATCCCCCACCACAATACATGAAGAGTTCTTGGAATTCACTGCATCAATATTAATCTTGCAGTCCCCTTCGATTATGACATTGTCTAAACCCAGATTATTGATCCAATCAAGGGCCTCCTTCATAGCCATAGCTTCACCGGCTTCGACTTGAAGCACTCCGGGTCTTACCATCGTTCGTCCCACCACAAACTCTCCTAGCTCATCTCGAATCACCAAACCCGCACCTGTCTGCCCAGTGTCCGCGAAGAATGCAGCATCGAAATTAAGTTTCAGTTTTCCTTGGGGGGGAGGGTGCCACGCCTCACACTTCACCGGTGATCTATCCCTTGGCTCGACACGACCGCGTTTTGCCTGAATCCATTCCGACAACATCGCTGCCGATGCATAACAGGCTTCAATCGGAGATCTGCAATTACCATCCCACACCTTAGAGTTTCGCTCTTTCCAAATTTGCCAAAGCACCATAGAGAATCGGATTGAGATCTCTCTCGAATATGTCCGAAGCATTCTAAATACTAAGTCTGTGAAGCCGTCAACCTGTTCCCACTCCTTATCAATGATCTGTGCTAGTCCAGCCTCTCGCCAACAGGCTTGCGCAAATTCACAAGCAATAAACAAATGCCAATTCCCCTCCATAGCATCTGAGCATTGTCCGCACCATTTGTCTCCCACAGCTCTCTTTTCGAATAAATTTAGTTTATTTGGGAGACAATTTCGGCATACCCTCCATAAAAAATCTTTAACTCGAGGTGGAACTTCCATTTTCCACATTGCATTCCACTCTCCGTTAACCTCAAGAGAAGGATCCACCCTCAGCGATGATAGCAATCTATATCCTGATTTTACCGTGTATCGCCCACCACGATCATGATGCCAGATACACCGGTCCAGGACCCCAAGTGGAGGTAGCGGAGTATTTAGAATTCGTCTCACCTCATTGCCTGGCAGCAGCATATTTAATTGATCAATATTCCAACCCCTATTTGTCTCATTTATCACTCTATTCACGGTCCATTCTTCTGTCCCCAGCACCACATCCGAATTTAGATAAAAGCTGGAATCGTCATCCACCCAAGGAGAATTCCACAAGCTAGTGTGTCGGCCATCGCCGACCTTCTACCGAGCCCCACTCTTAATCAGGTCTCGACTCGCCAAAATACTTTGCCAAGTAAAGCTAGGATTTCCTCCAGAGGTTGCCGTCAGGAAATCGGAATCCGGGAAATACTTCCCTTTCAATATGCGACACACTAACGTCGTTGGTTCAGAGATCAAACGCCATCCCACTTTTCCCAGTAAGGCTACATTAAATTGGTGTAGGTCACGAAATCCTCTACCTCCCGCCTCTTTCCGAACACACATCTTATCCCACCGCATCCAGTTTATCCCCTTCGAAGCTTCCCTATTATTTCCCCACCAAAATTTGTTAAGCATCACCTGCAGCTCATTTATCAAAGTGGTCGGCAATAGAAAGGTCATCATGCAGTAGGTTGGAATTGCTTGTGCCGCCGCTTTGATCAAGATCTCTTTCCCCGCTTTAGATAGCTGCCTACCCCTCCATCTTTGCAGCCGTTGCCATAATCTTTCTTTGATGTAATTGAATATACCCCTTTTGTTTCGGCCCACCAGAGATGGTAATCCCAAGTATTTCCCTGTATTTAACGGGGAGTGAATATTGAGGACAGCACACAACTCAGACCGAGTAGCATTCGAGACGTTTTTGCTGAAGAAAACGCCAGATTTGGCATAGTTCACATCTTGCCCCGAAACAGCCGCATAACTGTCCAGTAATTACCTCAAGTAATGACATTCATCTACTGTGGCTTTGCAAAAAAGGAAACAGTCATCTTCAAATAAAAGATGGGAAACACTCGGTGCTCGGCGACATACCTTGTTGCCATGCAAACCCCCTACCGCATTTGCATAATTCATAGCAGCTGAGAGGCCTTCGGCACAAATAAGAAATAGGTACGGCGATAGGGGATCACCCTGTCGCAGTCCTCTACCTGGAAGTATCGGCCCTACCCCATCTGCGTTCACTTGGATCGTGTAATGAACCGACCTCACACACATCATCATCCAGGACCTCCATCTCTCCGAAAATCCCATACGCCCCATCATTCTGTCCAGGAAATCCCAATCAACTCTGTCGTAGGCCTTACTTATATCGATTTTAATTGCCACGTCGCCCATCCGACCTACCCTTCGATTCTTCATGGCATGTATGATTTCAAAGGCTATCAACACATTATCCTGAATATTGCGACCAGAAATAAATGCAGATTGTGCATCATCAATTAGCATCGGCAATACCTCTTTCAATCTATTGCTCAGAACTTTAGATACAATTTTATAAACCACGTTACACAGCGAGATTGGTCGTAAGTCTCTCATACTTTGCGGCTGATCAACTTTCTGGATTACCACTACATTTGTTTTGTTCAAATCCGGCGGGAAGAATCCTCGACGTAACCACTCGACGCCACTTTGATACACCTCTTCGCCCACTTCCTCCCAACAGTGATGGAAAAAACCAGGATTGAAACCATCCGGTCCTGGCGATTTATCATGATGCATTTGACGAACAGCTCGAGCAAATTCTTCTCGTGTAAATTCGCTACACAAAAAATTATTTTGTTCTACAGAAATCGACCCTACCACCGGATCCAGAAACGTTTCCTCCATACCAAGGTTTACGGATGGCGAAAACAGGTTGGAAAAGTACTCCCTTGCCAGTTCGCATAAGCCCTCCTGCCCTTCCACCCAAGTGCCATTTTCATTCTTGAGTTTGATTATTCGGTTACGTCGTCTCCTTTCAGACGCCGATTGGTGAAAAAATCGGGAGTTTAAATCACCATCCCTCAGCCAAAATACTTTCGCTCTTTGTTTCCAAAAAGTTTCCTCTTGGACGAGTAGCCTCCCTAGCCCCCCCTGGCGCGTTCGTACCTCATGCGACCCACATCACTCGCATCCTCCTGTAGGCGTTCAATTAGTTTCTCCAAGTCTAACTTTTCCTTGCGGAATTTTTGCTCTGCTTTTTTACCCCATAATTGTAAGGTTTCCCCTGTAGCATGAAGTTTACCCATGACATCTAGATTATGGAGTCCATTCCAGCAACGTCGAACACTCATCTTAAGGTCTGGCTCACTTCTCCACCTATTCTCAAATTTGAACCCTCGTTTTCTCTCCCGAATTCCAGCCGGTCGTGTATCCAAAATAATTGGATTATGATCAGATACCGGCGCCACCAAGTTAGTGAGAGTGGCTGTTGCAAATTTTTGATGCCATGTTGGATTGGCCATAGCACGATCTAGTCGTTCCTCAACAGCCGTGGTAGAATTTCTCCCGCGGAACCAAGTAAATTTATATCCTGTCAGGGGAATATCGGTCAACTCACAATCTGTAACAGCATCTCGAAATCCATTATATAGCCACCGTGGATGAGCCACTCGGCCTCTCTTGTCTTCTGGTGTGAGTAGGTCATTGAAATCTCCTATACACACCCACGGCATATTGTACGCTCCCGCCAACTGCCTCAATAGATTCCAAGATTGGTTACGTCGATTCCATTCTGGGAATCCATAGTAGCCCGTAAGTCTCCACACATCATCACTTTCACTCACTCTTAAATAAATATGGTTCGACGAGTAACTCAAAAGATCACATGTTGCATTATTATTCCATAATACTGAAATGCCACCACTGTGGCCAACACAATCAACCGTAAAACAATTAGGGAAGCCCAACCTCACACGGATGGATTCCAAACGAACACCATACGAAAACGTTTCAAATAAAAAAAATACATCAGGCCTACGAGTCTTGACAAGCTCGCACAATGACGGAACTGTAGTAGGTTGGCCCAACCCCCTACAATTCCAACTAAGGATTCTCATGAGTCCCGGCTGGTCTCCGAGCCGGGACCAACCGATAAAAAATGTTGAGTCTCGTTTGATGCATGTCGTGATGAGCTTCCATGCAAACTAACGTGCCTCTTTCTCTTTTTAATTTCCAATCCCCCCAATTCCTCACTTTCCTGTACAACATTTAATTCTTCATTTTCAAATATAGGATTCGTAATTATGGCATTAATCTCTGAGTTAATGTTTTGACCCCTCCTCCCTTGATTCTCGCCATCAGCATTAATGTCATTTACTCCTCCTTGATTTCCGGCTAAAAAAACGTTGGGATTGTTATTCAGCCATTTATCGCCGGCTTGGGCCTGTCTCCGGCGATCCAGGGCAACCAGATCAGCATTCCACATTTGTTTCTTCTCCCCAATAGGTGCATCGAAGTAATCCGTACAAAAACTCACGGTGTGATCATGTTTTCCACAATAGAAGCAAAACTTATTCAATCTCTCATATTTGAAATTTATTCGGGATGATACTCCATTCTGGAGTTTGAAGTTTTTGTACCTTTTCAACGGGGCGTTAATTTTAATCGCAACACGGACACGCATAAACTGTCTCCAGGCCGCACCCTTGTTGGATGCATCATACTCCATAAATTGGCCAACAAAATTTCCAAGCGCCTCTCCCATCTCCTCGTCGGAGTATCCCACCGGAATATCATAGAATTGCATCCAAAAAGGCACGGTGTCCAGCGGGACTTGGTGAGGGACCTCACCCACCTTGAGTTGATGCAGGACGAGCATATGCGACCCCACATGCCACATGCCACGGACCATCATCCACCACTCTCTTAAGATCCATCTTATGGTTGAATTGTGAGATGAATCGTCCATTCCCAATGGTAGTTATGGACACCCCTCGTCTTGGCCTCCATAGGTTCGCGGTTCTACTCCTCTAGATGGCTAGTGGGAGATTTGGATCTGTGAGGAATTTTCCAATAAGACTAAGTCCTACCATCTCGTTGCCACCACCAGCTTTATCAGCACCGAGGAACATATCATCATCCTCCGATCCCGAAATATTTAAGTTCTCCATGAGTAAGTATGGATTACCACAAAAGTTATGGAATAAATAGGCGGGCCAAAACCAAATTTGTATCACTAATCACTGTGGATCAGAAGATTCAGAGGATCATTACAGAATCTGTCAGATCCCTGAATGTACTCTCCAAATCCGGCGTAATCACTCCAACTTAACTGAGATTCAGAGAATCAAATTCCGGCGGCTCTCAACGACGGAGAGAATAATTGTCTTTAATATTGATGTATTAATTTGCATGATATGTCTATATGTTGAATGTGTTAAGTTATATATTTTTTGTTAAGTATAATATTAATTTAAATACGATATAGTATTAGTACGCCTATGGTATAGTACTAATTAATATATTGTATAGTACTAGAGATAAATGTGGTTATAAAAATATTATTTAATATATGAACTAATACTATACAATATGTGAATTAATACTATAGTATGTGAACTAATACTATACAATATGTGGACTAATACTATACTATATTTGAACTAGTACCATAAAGTATGTGAACTCGAAACTCGAAAACATTAGAACTTGTACCAATATAAACTAATATTATACTGTATATGAACTAATACGTCCAATACTACATATTAACTAATTACCATAATACTTATCAACTGTTATCATAACACTTATAAACTAAAAATTATATTCATAAAAAAAAAAGTGATTAAAAAATGAAAGTTAGAATGAAAAAAATAATTAAACAATGTAAAACGAAGTAAAATTTGTAAGGAATCAAGTAAAATTTTGAAAGGATAAGGTGAAAATTGTACACCAATTAATTAAAATAAAATAGTACCCATAGAATTAGAATTGAACACTTGTAGAGATCGAGAGTTTTATTTTTTAAAACAAATTATTATTATACTATTTAATACTTAAAAAAAATTAATATTATTTTTAAAATTTTAGAATATCAATTTGAAACACAAATGATAAATAGGAAGAAAAATAAATTTAAAAAATAATATTAAAAAGAGAAATATAAATATCAATTGGAGTAAAATAAAAAAATAAAAATTTAAAAAATTAATGGAGTATTATTTTTTAATGAAAAAACTAAAAAAAATAAAATTAATTGAAGTAAAGTAAAGGCCCATGAAAAAATCTATGTGCTAAATTGATATAGTAAATGAGTCATGTGTTATTTATAATGGATTATTGGATTGAATATAGTAAATGAATCATGTATTATTTGTAATGAGATTATTGAATCCAGTTACATATATATAACGGGTACACAAGAGTGGAACCCAAGTAAATAATATGAGTGGTAAATTAAAGATCATAAAAGCTAAGGTTTTTTTCTTTAAAATATATTTTTGAAACGAAAGGTATTATGTTTTCAAAATTTTGTGCAGAAAGTTTTAAATAAAGGAGATATGCACCTTTTTTCTATGGCAGCTTTTGTTACACATTTCTGCCTAGAAAGTTTAAAATAAAGGAAATAAATACAGATTGTATAATTTATAATATATAGGAAAATACTATTGAAAATATTCAACAATATTTTTCTTATCAAAATTATAATTTTTTTATTAATCTGAAATTATCATTTCGAAAGAAACCAAGTTTCAAAGTCATCTAGCTAGTTGTTAACTTTTTAGTCTTCATCGGTGAAGTTGTTGACTAAACTTAGTATCGCATATAGGGCTGTTAAATAGGTCGGGCCTGGTCAGTCTGGTACCAGTTCACTGGGCTGGTCATTTTTTTCAGACTGAGTAAGCCCAGTCCAGTTGCTAGCGGGTCTGAAATGTTGAGGCCTAGCCCGACTCTGATCGGGCCATCATGTTATCGGGCCAACACAACCTTCTTTCTTTTTATAATTAAAAAAATAAATATATTTAATTTATGGGTTTGACTATTTACACCTCTATTTTGGAGAGATGCACTCCCCCTTTTATTTATTAATATAATAATCATGTAAAAATCTAAAAATACCCTTCAATAAAATGTATCATGCTAGATGCACCCCTCGTACTGAACGCACCTCCTATTATAGTTCATTTCATCTTTTTCCTAAACCACCACTTTCGACCGCCGCCGCCATCATTTCCGGTGACCACCAAACAAAAAATATTCAGAAATTTAAAAAAATACTTAGAAAAATCACAATTTTTTTTTATATAAATTTCGATCAACCAGTGTCGATCATATACACTCACGTCGACAACGATTTGTCACCAAAAGTGCATATGATCGACAATAATTGGTCGAAAAAAATATATAAAAAAAAATTCGACCAAATTGTTGTCAACGAGAGTATATTTAATCGACTCTAGTGTGTCAAAATTTTAAAAAAAAAAAAAAGAAAGAAAGAGAAACCAGTTGCTTGCTGCGCCTGCAAAAATAAAGGGGGGAGTCGAGGTGATGGAAGACACTGTGGAAGCGGGATTTTTTTTTTGGGGGGTGTGGGGGCGGGGGGAGGCCTTGGATGGTGGGCAGGGGAGGGCAGAAAAAAAATTAAAGGGAGGAAGGGAGGGAGAGAGGTGGCTGGGATCTGGGATGGGGAAGAAGAAAATGGGGGAGAAAGAGAGGAAGAAAGAGAAATGAGGGTTTTAGGGTGGGGTGTATTTAGTAAATATTTTTTTAGATATAAAGGGCATTTAGGATAATTTAAAGAGGAGTGCATCTATTCTAGACAAATTTATGGGGAGTGCATCTCTCCGAAATGGAGGTGTAAATAGTAAAACCCTTAACTTATTTGAGTGCTTGTGTGCAGCATGTGTTACTGTCTACTGCTAGAATTCTAGGAATCACATGATAAAAAAATCCATAATAAAATCACACATTAAATAAATATAACATTATAAAATTAAGGCCTCAAAACAAGATAATAAAAACATAAAATGAAATTCATCAAAATAAGTTCAAACAACAATTCAACAATTCTTAATAAGTTCATACAACAATTCAATAGTTCATAAAATATTAATAGGTTCAACAATAATCCATAACAAACATATCCTCAGGGTCTGACTATATGCACCTCCATTTCAGTTTGATGCACTCCCCCTTTCAGTTTTATTAATAAAATAATAGGTAAAATGTCATAAATACCCCTCCTTCATTAAAATCCTTTTACTCCCCACACCCCCCAAATCCTCCATCTTTCTTCCTCCTCCATTTCTTCTTTCATCTTCTCCCCCACCCCTCACCACCACCGCCGGCGACCGGCCCCTCCACCACCCGTCGCCGGCGACGCCAGCCCCTCCCTCCCTCGCAGAGCCCGTCGCCCCCCCCCCTCCCTCCCTCGCCAAGCCCGTCGCCCACCCCCCAACCCCCACCGCCTGTAAAAAAAAAAAAAAAAAAAGAAGAGATCTTGGCCGCGCACGGCCGCCGCGGCCGTCCCCTCCCTCCCTCGCCGAGCCCGTCGGCCCCCCCCTCCCTCCCTCGCTCGCCAAGCCCGTCGCCCCCCCCAACCCCCATCGCGTGTAAAAAAAAAAAACAGATCTGGCCGCGCGCGGCCGCCGCGGCCGTCCCCTCCCTCCCCCCTCGTCCCCTCCTCCTCTCTCCCTCGTCGAGCCCATCGCCCCGTACCCCCAACTGTAAAAAAAAAAAAAAGAGCAGATCGCGGCCGCCCCCTCCTCCCTCCGACGCCGCCACACCCCACCCCCACCAGGTTTTCCCCCTTTTCCAATGTTAGGGTTTTTTGCAAAAATGCAGAAAACCCTAGTTTTTTTTTTTTTTTTTTTTTTTTTTTTTTCAATTTTCGACCGTATAAGGTCGATTACATAATCCTTCGTCGATAAATTGTTGTCGACGAGAGTGTATTTGATCGACCTTACATAATCGAATTTAAAAAAAAATTGTTTTTTTTTTAATTTTCGACCAACCGTTTCGACCATATACATTCCCATCGACAACGATTTGTCGACGAGAGTGTATATGGTCGACACTGGTTGGTCGAAAGTTGAAAAAAAATTGTGATTTTTTGGAGTATATGGTCGACCATTTCTGTTTTTTTTTTTTTGAGTTGATGGTCGCCGGAAATGGTGTCGCCGGCGACCGGAAGTTGTGTGTTAGGGGAAGGTGAAAGAAATGAGGTGGGGTGCATCTAGTATGGTGTATATTTAATGAAGGGTATTTTAGGTTTTTTACCTATTATTTTATTAATAAAACTGAAAGGGGGAGTGCATCAAACCGAAATGGAGGTGCATATAGTCAGACCCATATCCTCAGACAGTGTTAGAATCTTCTATGGGCTCTTTTGGTGGCCCAGATTAGGCCATATAAATTTAAGATTGTGCCTAATGTGGGCCTATTTTATGTTTGCTGGAAGTCTTGTTGGCCCAATACAAACCCGCAAGCCCGACGCAACTCAAAGATAATTGTGCGTTTTTAATCTTGCAAAAAGGGTGGAGATAACTTATCGGAGGAAAACACGGAGCATTTGTGGAAATCCAAATACCATTTTTACCCTCCATATTTAAACTCAAAACCCTGGAATTTTGTCCTCAAACCTTCATTCCAGCTGCGTCCCTTTCCCTCTCTCAAAAAGCGGCGATTTTTCGTTGGAAGGAGAATAGGCCGACGACTTCGCCTATTGGCGACCTTGAGCTCTGGAATTAGTAGTAGTCGATTTATTTTCACTCTTTTCTTTTTATTTTTCGGTCTGATGCAACTACAGTTTGAATCTCTTCTCTTTTTGCTAGGGTTTGTGTGATAAAGTTTCCAAACATGCGTTTGCGAGGTTAACCTTGTGTTCAAACGGTACGAACCACCTAATTTCTGGCCTTTTTTTGTTCTGTCTACTGGTGTAAATGTGTGGATCTGCTTTATTGTACGATCTGCTCTGTTGAAGTTATTTGAAATATTCAGTATGAATTTGCTTGTGCACGATCTGTTGAAGTTGTTTGTGTATTGGTGATGGAGAGTTATCTAGTCATATATTCCAGTATATTTTCTGACATTTTTTTACCTTGTTTTTGGATTGAGTTATCTAGTCAAAAGACCGTGTTTGTCTGATGATGTTCTTGGTGGTGGAATGTAGTTCAGTTTTGTGCGCATACCCAATATTTATAAATATTGAGTATGCACTTTTTATAAATATTGAGTATTTTGATGAAGTCTTATTACATTTGCATCTCTAAAACATCTATTCTTGATAAGTATATGCTTCTTCGTTGTAATTCTGCATGTGCTTGTGAAGTTCTGCAATGGATTTAGAATGATCTCTAAGTTTAGCTATATGTAATCTCTAGTCAAAATGGTTTGAGGGTCTTTTCTAGCCTCACTCTGGGTGTGACCTAGTGTCCACTGACCAGTTCAGGCCCCTGTATGCTTGTGTGCTTGTTTCATGTCTCTTTATGGCAATTACAAAAAGTTTAAGTCTCACTATGGCTTGTTTGCTTGTTTCCTGTCTACATAGAAATTGGATTGTCAACTATTGGAAAGACGATGCACTTATGATAGTTTCAAAACTGAGTTTAAAGGCGTACTTTAATATTTAGTTGGAAGGTTGTGGTGATGTAGTCAAATTGTGTTCATCCTCGTTCATAACTGAAACTTATGTGTCCCGAAGTAGTTGAGATAACAATGATTATTTGTAATTTGTTCATTGTTGTTATCTAAACTTATTGCTAATAATATAAGTGTTTGGCATATCATTGAACTATTTAAGTTTGATTGTATAAATACTAAATAGGTGTGTTGACAGGGTAGTGTTGATACAATTGTGTTTGTGGGTAACCTTGCACACTACAAATGGGAATTTTGGTTTTTATTAATTTTCTAATTCACACTTTTTTCTTACAGCCATTGAAGGAGTTCCTTTGTTTTTCTGAAGGGGAAGTAAGGTTTTTGGCCGCACTTTATGCCGGAATGATATGTATGTGTTGCCTTTGGCATCAGCTAGTTGGGATTGAAATGTAGATTCCTTGATCATCCTTTATTTTGGGGAAGACCTGACACATTACTCGTTTGAACTAGGTAGTTTGCTTTTTTACCTTGTACATTGAGTTTAATATTCACAAGAAACTACATCCCACTTGACTAAAAGTTGAGATGGTGTTACATTTTATTGCAAATGCCTAAATCTTGAGATCTAGATGCTGATTTTTGGATGAATGTTGATTGCAGTGATCACTGCTTTGATGAATTTTGAGAGAATGTTCAAGCAAGCCCATGAGGAAAACTAATTAAGAATTGTTTGCATGATTCTCTAGTCCGGTTTTGTATACGCAGGAGTCCCAACTGTAAAATACATCTACAAGCTTTGCTACTTTGTAATAGTGTTGGTGTAGTCTAATTTATCAATGTAACTATAAAATTGGTTGTTTGTGAATATTGATTCAACTTGCATGCACGCATACTTCTTATATTTGTGACGAGAAATCAATGTTTTATTGTCAATTACTTTGAATTTTATTGGGTTTATTCGAAGTGATGTCCAGTGCACTCATATCATATTCAATTATAGTTTTGCAATATTACTCATACAACGGCAGAATCAAAATAGCATAGTTGAGATTGTTTATGACATTGCAATTTTATTGTGATATTTTTAGAAACAAAATTCAAAATATCATATGATTGAATTCACACTGAATTTTGAATATAGATAATTATACCCAAGGTCAAAAATAATTGGTATCGGTGGAAATATCGATGGATTTATTGATATCGAATATTGAAATCGATAAATTTTAAAAATTTTGTGAAAATTTAATAACTAACTTTTAATACATAAATTCAACCAAACAATTTAAATACATTTACATGTATGATAAATTTATATAAAATATTATTTTATATGATATTTTTTAAAATTTATCTACATTTGTCTATTTTTTTTATATTTTTCGATATTCTTTCAATATTTTATCGATATCAGTCTCGATATTATTATTGTATATCGATTTTTCTCAATATCAATATCAATATCGGTGACCGCAAAAAATGGATATATCAAGAATATATGGGGGAAATTTCTGAATATTTTCGTCCATGATTATACCTCAAATTGTCGAAAGAACATTTGCTATCGTACAAGAAAATGCATCTCAATTTAAAAGGGGCAACTCAAATTGAGTGTGGCAAAGTTGGAATAATTATATTTCAGTAAGGACATTATTGTCCATTGCAAATTCCATCTATTAAATTGGCCCACACATTAAAGGTGTATACCAAACACCAAATATATTACAAATCTTGAATTAATCAGGTTGGGCCCAATCTTGGGCCCAACTCTGAGACAATTAGTAAATACTACCAAATGTGCCCTTTGAATAATGGTATCTCTTCAACTCCTTTTGTATCTGTATAATATATTAACAAACATGATATTAAAATCTTATAATTAAAATAGAAATTATATTGCAAGTAGAAAATGAAATATTTTTTATTATTACCTGAAGACACAACACCTTTGAAACCATACCAACTACGAGTGAAAATGAGAGCTTGCAAATTTTCCGGAAGTAAGCAACCTCTATACTTGTTCAAGATACGACCCCCGATGCTAAATGATGATTCTGAAGCAACTTTTGTAATAGGAATGCTTAAAATATCACAAACCATAATTGAAAGTTGGGGGTATCGTTCCTTATTCATTTTTCAATAATCAAGTATATATATATTTTTTTGAAGTCTCGGGTATCCGGTCTAAGGCCGACTAATCCCGGGGGACCAATCCCACCGCCCACTTGCGGGGGTCCCGTTTAAAGCCAGAGCTTTGCGCTCTGTATGGACATGGCCCCATAGAAATTGTTTGCACCTTTCGAACCTGAGACCTAGAGAGGAGCATACTCCTAAGTCCTAAGCCTACACCACTAGGCCAACTCCTTGGGGTTAATAATCAAGTATATATATGATTCACGTGTTATGCAACACTAAAATAAACAACCGCAAGTATACGGCGTCTATCGTAGCGTGATAAGCACGAGGTCGATCCCACAGGGAGGTATATCGTAAAAATGTAGTTTGTTAACGTAGTTCTATTTAGACGCGATCGATTAATTGAAAGTGGTGGTGAATTACCCTAAATGTACCTACTAAGTTGTCACAAATAAGCAATAAAGAGTAATAGAAATCGATCAACTAGCATGCAAATCGAGAAACGAAAGTAAAACGGATGAAGACTCTAAGAGAGAAGGTGGGCTCTAAAGCACATGCAATACAAATGAATCCATTTATGATTAACTATCTACTTGAGTGGTGTTCATGCTTTGTCTATAAGATTGATCACATAATAATGAATTAAAAGTTCTTTCAATCCATGATTCAAAGGAAATACCACACAACTTAGTATCTCTACCTAAATTGCACAATATAACCCAATCAAGCTCCTAGGATCATCACACATCTTCCTAATCATTGTTCATTTTTCAATCTCACAATAAAATTAGGTTAGATACTTGCAATCAATTAATCAAAGTAGATTTCTCAACATAATTCAACTAACTAGAATTAACATATCATCATTGTACACTAATGACATGCTTTGAAATGAAAATCAAGCATCCAAATAGAATTAAGCCACACAAACACTAAATAAGCAAAACATTAATTCATAAACTTCAACAAGAGTATTTACAAGGCTTTAGAACCACAAAGTGTTTAGCCAACAACTAGCATAATGAAATTACAAAATCCAAATGTAAAAACTAAATAAAAAGAAAGAGAACAAGGAAGCTTAGTCTAGAATGTGGTAGGAAATGGAATTTGCAAGCTATTGCATCCTCTCTTGCTTGATTTGATGAAGAATTGAGAGAGATATGTCCAAATCACCTTGGAGTATGTGTAACTATGTGTGAGAATTGATGAATTGGGGGAGAATCTATTGAATTTCAAGAAAGAGGGTTTATATAGTGTTTGGGTAGGGTTTGGATGGACAATTTGCAAGTTGGTCCCTAAAAAATGGCCAAAATGTGAAAAGTGCACCGAAAATGGAGTTTGGCTTGGGTGGAGCTCGGCCGTGCTCGGCGGACAGGGAATCGGGGGTGCTCGGCCGTGGCCTTGTCTCGGCCGAGGCGTGTGGAGCAGGGGAGGCCAGGTGCTCGGCCGAGCTGGGAGCTCGGCCGTGCTTGCTCGATGTATGTCTTGGCCAAAAGTCCTCAGTTTCGAAGGTGCCTTGCTCGAGCTCGATGCTCGGTCGTGGCCTTCAGATTTCAATTTTGCTCGAGCTCGGCCGAGCTGGGTGCTCGACCGTGCCCTTTCTCGGCCCAAAACCCTCAGTCTCTTGCTACACATCCTCGAGAACGATGCACGAACGTGGCCTTGATTTGGCTTGATATGGAGCTCGGCCGAGCTGGGAGCTCGGCCGTGCCTTGCTTGGCTGAAAATGTCTCCGTCTCTTGGTGTAAGTCCTCGAGCACGATGCACGGCCGTGGCCTTGGTTTGGCCTGAAAATGGCTCGGCCGAGCCATGAGCTCGGTCGTGCTCGCTCGCGATGTCCACCCCCTTCTCGTTTCGTGTATATCTTTCGCCTCGAGTGTCGGATTGACTCGATTCTTTTGACTAATCCACTCCGTTTTTCGAGACGAATCCAACCGTGCACTCCTCTTCCTGATCCAGTAAAGTATGGTTGGTGTTTTGCTCCAAATTTCATCGTATTTCCTACAAAATCGACATAACACAACCTTTCTCTCATTTCGGCTTAAACAATCATATTCAATGCATAATTCAATGAAATCCACATCAAAACACGTTTCACATGTGCCCCTAAAACGTGTAAATTCCACCCGAATCAAACCCCCCCCCCCCCAAACTTAAAATGTTGTTTGTCCTCAAACAACTAAGCACTTAAAGCAATGAGGGTGGAATGATCACAATGGAATATTCAATGTAAATCACACATGCAAAGTAAAATGTAATGATATCTCTTTCTCAAAGTGCATTTCTCAATGAAGGTCATAGGCTCATTATTGCAATTCACACTCATGAATCAAGGAATGCACAAACACACAACACATTGTGAATGGGAAACATCATCCAAATGCTCAAGTCCTCTACTCACATGCCAAAGTGTTTCTCTCAAACACACAAACAAATTGAGGATATTAATGCACTCATCAACCAAGTTATGCTATGCAATCACCATATGCTTGCCCAACTTCTACTTTCTACAACACTCAAATGCTCAACAATGTGATCAATAGGACTTTATCAAGGATGTAACATTGGCTCTTTGGACAAGGTAGGATGAATTTGAGAATTGTGACTCTTCTAGTGGAGGATAAAGCTTGTTGTTCTACAATTTGTGCTTTCACTTTCAAAGCTTACAAACTTCATCCTCACTTTTCATTTTCCTTTCTTTTTCAAGCATTCATCACCTCATCTTTTGAACCTTTTTTTTCTTTTCAAGCTTTTGGGGCTCTTTGTCCCTCTTTTCTTTTCCCTTGATTTTCTTTTCATCTTTCTCTTTTTCTTTCAACTCTTCCAATTTCTCCTTTCACCAAAGACATTCATTCAAGCACATGTTTTTCCACTTTGTCTTTTATCCCCCACTAGATGTAGGTATCAAAGGCTCAAAAAAAGCTAAGTGGTTAACATTGTAGTTTGCCAAGAAAATGAGGAATTAAGCTCAAAGGGCTAACTACGGAAGATTACTTCGGTTTTGGGAAATTTTGGCTAAGTGACTCTTTTAGAACAAGATGGCCTATATCATATCACATTATCTCACACAATCATGCTTTCAAACAAGAACTTAGGCAAGTTCTAGGATTACTAGCAATAACCTAGTCCACTCTCAAATGAACTAAACCGGATTACATGTTCGATTTATGTTTCAATTCTCACCGGTTTATTCAATAGAACTCTCACATTCATCAAATGTTCCCAAACAACAACACATCATGCATCCATGCTATCAAAGATTCACAAATATGAACACAACATGTTACTATACTCCAACACCAATCATGCATACATTCAAAGCAAATAGACATCACCACAACTACTCAACAATGGATTCCAATGATTATTCATGCTCACATTTCACCAAAGATCCACTACCCAACATATGATCAAAACCAACTTAATCAATATAATCATGTGAAAGCCAAGTGTGCGCCGGTGCAAAATGTGACACAAGTAGAATGACGAACCGGTGCAAGGGTAACAACTAGTAGAAAAATAAAAGAAAAATAACTCCCCCAAACTTAGAATTTTACTATGTATAAATTCTAAGTTTGGGGCTACAAGTTGTTACCTCCCTCCTTGCACATCCAATGCTTCTTCAAAGATCACCATTGCAACACTTGCTTCCCCCTCTCCAAAGTTGGTTTTGCTTCCTTCTTCATTCTCCAAGATATGATGTCCATAGTGCTCTTCATCCATACCTACAAAATAAACCAAGCTATCAAAACATGAAAGCAATAAAAACTTGGGTTGCCTCCCAAGAAGAGCTATTTTTAACGTCCTATGCCGGACGGTTGCTCTCTACTTTCAAGCCTCATCCAAGCGAAGCGACTCCACCATTCGAAGTTGCTCGTTTCCAAAGTAGTGCTTCACTCTTTGACCGTTCACCACAAAGGTTGTTCCATCTTTACCAATGAGTTCCACATTTCCCATGGGCGTCACATTCTTAATCACAAAGGGCCCCGACCACTTTGACTTCAACTTGCCCGGAAATAGCCTCAACCTTGAGTTGAACAATAGGACCTGTTCTCCAACTTGGAACTCCCTCCTTTCAATCATCTTGTCATGAAATCTCTTGGCTCTTTCTTTGTGAATCTTGGAGTTCTCAAAGGCTCCATTCCTAAACTCATCAAGCTCATTAAGCATCATCTTCCTTCTTTCTCCGGATGCCTTAAGATCAAGATTCAACTCGTTAATAGTCCAACGAGCTCTCAACTCCACTTCCACGGGTAGATGAAAAGACTTGCCATACACAAGTTGATAAGGAGATGTGCCCAAAGGTGTCTTGTAGGCGGTTCGATATGCCCAAAGAGCATCATCCAACTTGATGGCCCAATCCTTCCTCTTTAACCCAACGGTCTTCTCCAAGATTTGATTCACTTCTCGATTAGCAAGCTCCGTTTGCCCATTAGCTTGAGGGTGATAAGGTGTGGTCACCCTATGCTTCACTCCATACTTTGTCAAGAGTTGATCTAGCCATCGGTTGCAAAAGTGTGAACCACCATCACTCACTAGTGCTCTTGGAGTGCCAAAACGAGTGAAAATGTTCTTCCTCAAAAAGTTGAGGACTACCTTGGCATCATTTGTGGTTGTTGGAATGGCCTCAATCCATCTAGAGACATAATCAATGGCCAAAAGGATGTAGGAAAATCCATGAGAAGTGGGGAATGGCCCCATAAAATCTATCCCCCACACATCAAAGAGTTCCACCTCAATCACATTCTTCATAGGCATCTCATGCCTCTTTGAAATGTTTCCCATCCTTTGACACTTATCACACTTCTTCACAAAAACCTCACAATCCCTAAAGATGGATGGCCAATAGAAACCACTTTGAAGAACTTTATGAGCCGTCCGATTTGCTCCAAAGTGCCCTCCATAAGGGGATGAATGGCACTCTTCAATCACTTTTTCCCACTCATTTTCCGCTAGGCACCTCCTCATGATCATGTACGAACACCATCTATAGAGGAATGGATCCTCCCAAACATAGAACTTGACATCATGATAAAACTTCTTCTTTTGATGGAATGAGAGGTTTGGTGGATGTGTTCCGGTGGCTATGTAGTTCACAAAGTCGGCAAACCATGGACATGCTTCTTTTATGGCAAGGATTTGCTCATCGGGAAACCACTCCTTGATAGGGACTTGGATGTCTTTTTCCTCCACATTCTCAAGTCTTGAGAGATGATCCGCCACCACGTTTTCACACCCTTTTCTATCTCTTATCTCCACGTCAAACTCTTGCAAAAGGAGCACCCATCGTATCAACCTTGGTTTAACCTCTTTCTTTTCAATCAAGTACTTGAGAGCCGTGTGATCCGTGTACACTATGGTCTTAGCTCCCACCAAGTATGATCTAAACTTGTCAAAGCTATAGATCACGGCTAGCATCTCCTTCTCCGTTGTGGTGTAATTCTTTTGAGCCGGATTCAAGGTTTTGCTTGCATAGTAGATCACACGAAAGAGCTTGTCTCTCTTTTGGCCCAAAGCTACTCCAATGGCATAATCACTAGCATCACACATGATCTCAAACGGTTGACTCCAATCGGGTATCACCAACACGGGAGCTTTGATCAAGGCCTCCTTCAATATCTCAAATGACTTCACACACTCCTCACAAAAGATGAAAGTGGCCCCTTTCTCCAACAATGAACACATGGGCTTGGCTATCTTTGAAAAGTCCTTGATGAATCTTCTATAAAACCCGGCATGCCCAAGGAAACTTCTAACCGCCTTCTCATTGGTTGGTGGAGGTAGCTTCTCAATTGCCACAATCTTTGCTCTATCAACCTCAAGTCCCTTAGCCGAAACCTTGTGCCCAAGCACAATCCCTTCCTTCACCATGAAGTGGCGTTTCTCCAAATTGAGCACTAAGTTAGTATCTATGCATCTTTGTAAAACACAAGAGAGGTTACGTAGACATATATCAAAACAATAACCAAATACGGAAAAATCATCCATAAATACCTCAATTATGTTTTCAATCATGCCATGAAAAATAGCCATCATACATCGTTGGAAGGTGGCGGAGCATTGCACAATCCAAATGGCATTCTCCTAAAAGCAAAAGTACCATAAGGGCAAGTAAAAGTTGATTTCTCTTGGTCCTTAGGATCAATCAAAATTTGATTGTATCCCGAGTAACCATCAAGAAAACAATAATATTCGTATCCCGCCATCCTATCCAACATTTGATCAATAAAAGGCAAAGGGAAATGATCTTTCCTAGTGGCATTATTCAACACACGATAATCAATGCATACTCTCCACCCCACAATGGTCCTAGTGGCAATTGCCTCTAAGGCGTCGGTTGTAACCATAGTCATGCCCCCCCCCCCTTCATAGGTACCACTTGTGTTGGACTCACCCACTCACTATCACTTATGGGAAATATTATATCATTGTCTAACCAATTCAACACCTCTTTTCTCACTACCTCTTGCATAATGGGATTCAATCTTCTTTGACCTTGGGCTTTAGGTTTAATAGACTCATCTAGTCTAATTTTATGCATGTAAATATGAGCCGGTATACCCTTCAAATCCGAAATATCCCAACCAATAGCCGATTTATAAGTTCTAAGCACCCTAAGAAATTTTTCTAATTCAAGCTCATACAAGTGTGAAGAAACAATAACCGGAAAGAGGTCACCTTGTTCAAGATAAGCATATCTCAAGTGATCCGGAAGTGGTTTCAAGTCTAGCTTCCTCCCCTTCTCTTGAGCTTTTGGTTCCTCCTTAGCTTCCTCCTTTTGTGCTTCCAATGAGTAACATGAGGGCCAAGTGTCAAGATTTTTATTAGGAACTCTTTGACACTCTTCAAGTGAAACCCCCCCCCCCCCCCCCCAAACTTGGCTTCTTGTCGTATCTCCATGAATTTCTCCTCCTTCTTGATTGGAAGCTCCTTCAAAACATCAAGAGAAGACATGTATTCAAACAATTCTATATCATTAAGCTCATCAAAATTAAAATCAAAAGGAATAAGAGAAGGTGAAGTAAGAGAGTTTCTTATGCAAAAGTCAAGTGGATCCTTTGAGTTGCTCTTCTCCATATGCATATCCACACAAACTTGCACACTATTGATCATGTTGCACTGAAAGACCTTATCCTCATCATCTCTAAACTTGATGGCCTTGTAGATGTTGAACAACACTTTCTCATTGTTCACTTGAAGCTCTAACTCCCCTTTCCTTACATTTATGATGGCCCCACCGGTTGCTAAGAATGACCTTCCCAAGATGAGTGGAATGTACTTATCCTCCTCCATATCCAACACCACAAAGTCCACCGGGAAAATGAATTTATCGATTTTAACCAACACATCCTCTACTATACCCAAGGGGTACGTCATGGATCGATCCGCCAATTGAAGGCTCATTGTGGTTGGTGTAAGCTAACCCAAGCCAAGTGATTTGAATATAGACAAAGGCATAAGATTAATGCTTGCTCCCAAATCACACAAAGCTTTAAATGTACCTCCATCTCCAATGACACATGGCAAGGTGAAGGATCCGGGGTCTCTAAGCTTTTGAGGTAGCTTGGCTTGGATTATAGAGCTACACTCCTCGGTCAAGTGTACCGTTTCATACTCCACCATCTTCCTCTTGTTTGACATGATTTCCTTCAAGAACTTGGAATAATGGGGCATTTGTTCTAGAGCCTCGGCAAAGGGGATATTAATGTGAATTTTCTTGAATATTTCCACAAACTTGGCAAATTTGTTGTCCAAGCCCTTCTTCTTCAACCTTTGAGGGTATGGGAGAGGTACTACATTTTTGCCTTTGTCTTGAGGAGGGATTGCCTCCTCACTCTTCTTCTCTTCTTCTTTCTCTTCTTGTCTTTCTTTCTCTTGTCCTTCTTCTTTGTCAACACCCTCGGGTGCCATTACCATTTCCTCCTCTTGTGGCATCTTTGGCCCCTCGTAGCTTGTCCCACTCCTTAGTTTGATAGCTTTACAATGCTCCTTGGGGTTAAGCTCCGTGTTTGAAGGAAATTTCCCCGGTGTATGTTGACTTCCAATGGCACTAGAGAGTTGGCTCATTTGTTTCTCTATGGCCTTCATGTGGGTGGTCACATCTTTGATCATCTCTCCTTGTTCATCAAGCCTTTGCCAAGTCTTGGCCATGTAGCTCTTTGTTTCACCCATGAAAGCACCAAACATGTCTTCCAATGATGGTTTTGATGAAGACTCCACAATTGCTCCATCTCTCACTCTTGTGGAAGCAACTTTCCGGGTTTGCCTTCTCTCGGATGGCCATTGGTTCCCGTTCTTTGCCATCTCCTCTAATAGCACATAACCCTCTTCCGTTGTCTTGCCCAACAAAGAACCTCCACCGGCCGAGGCATCCACCATCCCTCTCGTATGGTGATCCATCCCATTGTAGAAGTAACAAATGATTTGATCCCTTGAAAACCCGTGTTGAGGACAACTTCTTATAAGATCCTTAAAGCGCTCACAAGCCTCGGCTAACGACTCATCATCGTCTTGCATAAATGAAGAAATCTCCCCTCGTATCTTGATGGTCTTGCTTGGAGGAAAGTACTTCATTAGGAATGCATCAACGAGGTCAGCCCAATTTTCAATCGTCCTTAGATCAAGAGACATGTACCATTGTTTTGCACGATCACGGAGGGAGAATGGGAACAATTGGAGACGAATGTAGTCTTAAGGGACACGGTTGATCTTAACCGTTCCACTTATCTCTAGGAATTGAGATAAATGGAGGTTAGGATCCTCCTTCGACAACCCTCCAAATTGGTTGTTTTGGACCATCATGATCAATGCCGGTTTGAGCTCAAAGTTATGAGCGTCTACGGGTTCCCTACCCGCTCCTCCGTACGGCCTTGGAATGGGACGAAAGTGATCCCTCAAAACTCTTTGAGGTCCATGTTCCTCATTCACTCTTGGTACCCTCTCTTCTTCCTCTACATTAGGCCCTTGGTTCTCAATTTCTTCATCAACTTCTTCCACCATTGGATTCTCTCTTCTATTCATGGCTTCTAATTCAATCCTTCTTCTTTCGGCGTTTTGTCTTCGACAACGAGCTTCGATTTCCGGGTCTAGAGGTAGCAAAACTTGTTGATCTCTCCTAGCTCGGGTGATCATATGCCATGTCTAGACAAAAGTTCAAAAGAAAGTAAGAATTGCAAGTGGAATCAAGGTAAAACAAACAAATATTTTTGGATTTTTGAGAAATAAGGAAAGAAAGTAAAATGTATAAACTAAAACTCTATTAACCTACACTCTAGAGCTATAGAACCTCCTCGGCAGCGGCGCCATAAACTTGATTCACGTGTTATGCAACACTAAAATAAACAACCGCAAGTATACGGCGTCTATCGTAGCGTGATAAGCACGAGGTCGATCCCACAGGGAGGTATAGCGTAAAAATGTAGTTTGTTAACGTAGTTCTAATTAGACGCGATCGATTAATTGAAAGTGGTGGTGAATTACCCTAAATGTACCTACTAAGTTGTCACAAATAAGCAATAAAGAGTAATAGAAATCGATCAACTAGCATGCAAATCGAGAAACGAAAGTAAAACGGATGAAGACTCTAAGAGAGAAAGGTGGGCTCTAAAGCACATGCAATACAAATGAATCCATTTATGATTAACTATCTACTTGAGTGGTGTTCATGCTTTGTCTATAAGATTGATCACATAATAATGAATTAAAAGTTCTTTCAATCCAAGTAATTCAAAGGAAATACCACACAACTTAGTATCTCTACCTAAATTGCACAATATAACCCAATCAAGCTCCTAGGATCATCACACATCTTCCTAATCATTGTTCATTTTTCAATCTCACAATAAAATTAGGTTAGATACTTGCAATCAATTAATCAAAGTAGATTTCTCAACATAATTCAACTAACTAGAATTAACATATCATCATTGTACACTAATGACATGCTTTGAAATGAAAATCAAGCATCCAAATAGAATTAAGCCACACAAACACCAAATAAGCAAAACATTAATTCATAAACTTCAACAAGAGTATTTACAAGGCTTTAGAACCACAAAGTGTTTAGCCAACAACTAGCATAATGAAATTACAAAATCCAAATGTAAAAACTAAATAAAAAGAAAGAGAACAAGGAAGCTTAGTCTAGAAGGGGAGACCAGGTGCTCGGCCGAGCTGGGAGCTCGGCCGTGGTTGCTCGATGTATGTCTTGGCCAAAAGTCCTCAGTTTCGAAGGTGCCTTGCTCGAGCTTGATGCTCGGCCGTGGCCTTCAGATTTTAATTTTGCTCGAGCTCGGCCGAGCTGGGTGCTCGGCCGTGCCCTTTCTCGGCCCAAAACCCTCAGTCTCTTGCTGCACATCCTCGAGAACGATGCACGAACGTGGCCTTGATTTGGCTTGATATGGAGCTCGGCCGAGCTGGGAGCTCGGCCATGGCCTTGGTTTGGCCTGAAAATGGTTCGGCCGAGCCATGAGCTCGGCCGTGCTCGCTCGCGATGTCCACCCCTTCTCGTTTCGTGCATATCTTTCGCCTCGAGTGTCAGATTGACTCGATTCTTTTGCCTAATCCACTCCGTTTTTCGAGACGAATCCAACCGTGCACTCCTCTTCCTGATCCAGTAAAGTATGGTTGGTGTTTTGCTCCAAATTTCATCGTATTTCCTACAAAATCGACAAAACACAACCTTTCTCTCATTTCGGCTTAAACAATCATATTCAATGCATAATTCAATGAAATCCACATCAAAACACGCTTCACATGTGCCCCTAAAATGTGTAAATTCCACCCGAATCAATATATACTTTTTCCCATATCCGATCTTTCTTCCAAGTATAAATTAAGAACAGGTTTGCCATTGGTTGAAGTGAATTGACTCGTTTGTTGGGCATACTCCTAAAATTGAAAAGACACAACATGAAATTAGATTAAATACATTGAAAAATAATATAATAAAGATCAATAAGTTAACATAACTCAAACTTACTAGATCGATGGTCTCATCACCATCGTCTACATTGCTCATTGATTGTGAAAAGGTTGGAACACTTCTTGATGAGTTAGACGTAACACCACGTTGTTCATACTCCTTAAAAAGCTTATGCAAAGCCTATTGTAACCTATTCACCTTTTCTTTATATGTTTCCGGGTAAAGCCTCTTATAACAAAAGTTCACATAGAACAACTTTGATTTTGGAACAAGAATACTTCCAAATGCAAGGACAAGACAACATTCTTCCCAATATTTGTCTAATTTGAGCATCATTCTATGACACATCTCTCTTATCACCTTATCTTCACTAGATAAATTGTCCTTCAATTTCATTTCTATGGTTGCAATTTGCTTGAAATATAAGTTGGAGGTAGGGTAATTTGATCCTGACATCAAGTTAGTGATTTTATAAAATGGAGTCGGGAAAGAACGCATTTCACCCCTCTGTCCCACTCTTCATCAGTTGGACAACATTTGAAATTCTTATCATACAAGCACATGGTAGAAAGTACTGATAGATATTTAATAGCACTTTCAAGCATCAAATATGTAGAATTTCATCTTGTTGACATGTCTAACCTTAAGAAACCACCGTCAACATCACCCAAATTCCTTTCTTCAATACATTTTTTGAATAACTTCAACCTCCCCTCCGAACCCTTAACATACTTGACACTTTCTTTAATTTTATCCACTGATTTTGATGCCTCATTTAAACTATCTCGAACAATGAGGTTCAAGATATGTGCACAACACCTCACATGAAAAAACTCATTGTTACATAACAAAGCATTCTTCGTGTTAAGTCTATCTCATACCAACTTTTGCATGACATCATTAGAAGCGGCATTGTCTAATGTGATAGAAAAGATTTTTGAATTTATCCCCCAATCCTCAAGTGCTATAAGTAGTTGCCTCGAAATTCCCCCGCTGTATGTGGACTCTCCAAATCACAAAATGCAAGCAGTTTAGAATTTAAATTCCATTTATCATCAACATAATGAGCAGTCACAGTCATATAACCTTGACTATTCTACCGGGAATATTAGCTAACCCACTCTTGAGCTTTGCTTTTTCAATCAAATACACAGATTTAACATCAGACGTAGTAGTATTTCTACAAACAGATTTAAATTCTGGATTTAATCTTCTGTTAATCTCATGAACTTCATCATACTCAGCATAGTTAAATGGAAGGTCATGTTTGATAATAGCCTTAACAAGTCCATCTCTATAAACCTTCTGATCAAATTTCCACTTCATCAAGAGAGTAGCCTGATTATCTAACAAGGCCCCCACATCATGAAACTTAGGAGTCTTAAAACATGTTGTAATATAACGCCTTAAATTATTTGTGCCCGAGTTAGAGTTGCAAGTATACAATTTTTCACAACACTTGCACTTACATTTTTCTACCCCATCTTTTAGGCCAACCTTTTCAAAGAAATTTCATACCTCAAGCACCACCACACCCAATGCTTATGAGGTATGGAATTTCATTTTTTACTTGCAATATAATTTCTATTTTAATATCATGTTTGTTAATATATTGTACAAATATAAAAGAAGTTAAGGAGATACCATTATTCACAGAAGTTTCTAACACCGTCTGAGGATATGTTTGTTATGGATTATTGTTGAACTTATTAATATTTTGTGAACTATTGAATTGTTGTATGAACTTATTAAGAATTGTTGAATTGTTGTTTGAACTTATTTTGAGGAATTTCATTTTATGTTTTTATTATCTTGTTTTGAGGCCTTAATTTTATAATGTTGTATTTATTTAATGTGTGATTTTATTATGAATTTTTTTTATCATGTGATTCCTAAAATTCTAGTAGTAGATAGTAACACACGTTGCACACAAGCACTCAAATAAGTCAAATATATTTATTTTTTTAATTATAAAAAGAAAGCAGACTGTTTTGGCCCGGTGGCCCGATCAGGGCCGGATTGGGCCTCAACATTTCAGGCCTGCTAGCAACCGGGTTGGGCCGGCTCGGTCCAGAAAAAATGACCAGCCCGGTGGGCCGGTACCAGACTGGCCCAGCCCATTTGACAGCCCTAGTCATACCAAAGTCATACTAAATCAAACAGATCTTAAAAAAAAATCATCGAGAGGCAAACATAAAAACTTATTCTTAATCTGTGTTACTATAAATACAATTGTACGGACAAATATGTGTTACTGTAAGGACAAGTAACACACAATTGACTTTTGAGTAACACATATTTGTCTTTAAAGTAACGCATGCATTGATTGAAAATTATGTTACTATATAAACAGTTAAACACAAGTGTATTATTTTATAGAGAAAGATGTGTTACTATATAAATAAAACGTCATTATTGAGAGTGAATGAGATACCCAAACTAAAAAGACGAAGAACAATATTTGAAAACACGAAAAACACAACCATGTTGAACAGTTTATCGATTCAGTAATTTATTCAAAAAATAAATAATAATTTATCCGTCTTGTTTTATGATTAGCAGATCGGAAATTTGAACAATAGAATTGATAGCAAACAAATTTTCTAAAAGTTTTTTTTTTTAATCCTCCTCTCTCCGACCTTCTGTCACTTGATACCAAAAATATAGAGGATGCAGAATTTTGAATTATTATTGGTCATGACGGTTTGCCAAGTTTTGAAATATATAAATGATATTTTCATTGAATACACAATTTAGTACGTCTATTTCAATATATATTGCTAAAGTATCATATATTCATTCGGCACTCGGTTGCAAAGCCAATTCTTCATGGAATTCATAGCAGAGAATGCTCTTTCCACTATGGCAGTTGCAATTGACAATACAAAGACTAATCTTAAAAGCTTGTAAACTAATGAGTATGCTCCATCTCTTTTAGTTTCGACCATTTTTTATTTATATCGTCAATCTATTTCATGCTCGAAGTATTAATATTTGAACGCATATGCATATCTAAAATAAAATTCACAAGTAGGTTCGACAATGCTAAAATCTTGATGCATTGAAATTATATAGATAAAATATGAATAAACAAACTAACTTCTACAAGATGAAAGCTTCAAAAGAGTTGAATAGATCCAAACAAGCAACACTAAGCAACAATTTTGTATTTATCTCATTGAATCGACCATTTAGCTCACATAATCTTTATATAATAAAAGGAGGAAAGTTCTCTCCTGGTGTTGACACGTGGCACTCCTGGTGTTGACATGTGGCTTCATGCTGTTGCCACATGGATTCCTCTTTTGTCATCTACTGCCAAGTGGCACCTGATTGGATTATACAGCAGTATTAAATTAAAACATCTATATATATATAAAAATAGGATAGTGGATTCCCGCCCATTTCACTGTGTTAATTCTAGATTTTTTTTTAATTACTTTTATTATTACACTATCTGATATGGCTCATTTCACTGTATGGGCCCATTTCACTGTATTATATTTATAGTTATAGCTAGAGTATCAAATTTTTTATTTAATTTTTAATATATTTACACAAGTATTGATAATTATTCTGATCAAATAAAAAAAAGTTAAAAAATAGACAAATCAAATCTTCTATTTACAATTTGTGAATATACAAAATAAATCTGATCAAAAATTTAAATTCATAATACAAATATTAAAAGAAAAGGAATTAATATTTTTAAAAAATAGAGCATGAATATTCTAGAACATAAAAAAAAATCAAAATGTAAAACATAAAAACACCTAATTTATCGACACAAATTACAAGTAAAAAATTCAAATAACCTAAAAATCAAATATATGCTGAAAAAACCACTTTAAATATTAAAAAATTAAAGAATATAAATATAAAAAATAAAAAACAAACCAACAAATCATCAAATCTGTCCCTGCATCAGTCTCTTCATATTCCAATATTTCTCTTCATAATGTATCTCTTCATATTCCAGATACCTCTTCATATTCCAATACAAGGGCTTTCACTTTCTCTATATAAAAAGCATTCTGAAACACCCAACTTAGTTACTTACTATTTGCTCACCAACATTTCAAGTACCCACCGCACCTTTTGCAACCTCAAGATGGCACCACTCTTTCGATTGATCAAGGAGATCGATTCTTCTAAGACGCAATGGGCTCTTAAGATTCGTTTGATTCGAGCATATCGTGCACCTGTATTTGGAAAAAGAAACTATCAGAATTTGGAGTGTGTATTCCATGACATAGAGGTATGAAAACCATTTTTATAAAATTTCAGGGTATAGGAGTGTATATTTCACGAACATATCTTACTACATTATTGCATTAATGTACTGTATGTGCATTTCAGGGAACAAGAGTGCACGCAACAATTAACCAAACCTACATTAACAGATTCGAGTCAACGTTGGTAGAAGGAAGACTGTACGCGGTTAAAAAATTTGTGGTGACAGTCAACAAGAGCAAATATAAGACAACAAAAAATCATAAACAGATTATATTCATCAATGATACAAAAGCAGTGGAGCTCTTTGACGAAGAATTCTCAACACTCCTATATGATTTTCAATCGTTTGCTGAACTATCCAATGTTGAAAAATTGAATGACACTCAAATGATTGGTAAACTTCTATACTATATAATTATATTAAACTTAATCTACTTTATTTTCGTTATCTTACACAACAAATCTGTAAAATATTTCTCTTTAAATGCAGATGTCATTGGACGTTTAGTCAAAATTGAAGAACCTCGAGTTGTAAATTCCAGTGGAGGAGATGGAGTTCTAATGGAAATTACACTAGAAGACTTGGAGTTAGTATTTCAAAATAATCTTACTTATTAATCTTTTATTTTAATTTACATGCTCTATATATTCTATATAGAAAACATCAAATGAAATGTACACTTTGGGGGGAGTACGTAGATCAGATGATGGAATATAGAAAGAATCCTGGACCCGAACCTACAATTCTTATTGTACAGTTTTGTAGGGGAAAGTATTTTCGTGGTAAGTCACTTATAGCAATATAATATCAGTTATATACCTATGTTTGTTCAATATATCTACTAATTTGTTGTTATATAATTTTCAGATGCAGTGATAGTAACGTCAACTTTTCATGCTACAAAATTGGTTTTTAATGCAGAATGCAGTGAGGTTGATGCATATAAACTGAGGAATATTTCATAATTCAACTTCGAATCAACATTCATTTTTTCTATGAGCAAAAAAATGTTTTAAATCTGTTATTTCTTCCATCAACAAACCTGGATATAAGCATTCCACTATTCTTCAAATGTAAAGCCTAAAATGTTTAAGCAAAATTATTAATATGAAGAGCACCAATTTACTATAAACATGAAGTAAAAGCCTTGGTATCCATGCATTTTCCATAATTGCATAACTAATAAAATCTTTTGTTCACAGTTCACTAAACATACAAGTAAAAGCATTAACCATAATTGCATATTCATTCCCAAAATTCAATTACATGCTCTTAATCTCAAAATAAAAATATAAAGTTGCACGATCTTAAGATATATATGCTTAAACAATTAGAATGCTAGAAATAACTAATGCTTATTTTCAGTCCTGATTAAGTGTTCCACTAATTCTATAGCAAATAATATCCACGGACTAATTGATAAGAATTTCTTTTTATAATAGAAAATTAGAAATGTACCAATGAAAGACTATTTAAATATGCATAATGCAATTATGATCTTAATTATTTTCTACATTTAAAATGCAGATTCCAGGATGAAAGTACTCCTCAAGTTGTTCAAAGTTCAACTTCTATAACATCTGCAAGCAAGGAATCTGGCAACCTATCCAACATTGATGTTCAAATTCGAACAATACAACAAATTAAGGAAAACAAAGAAGTTCGTTTTTTGCAGTTTTCATATTTTTAAAATTAGATTATTTTACTTTATTTATATGTTTACTGTTGTGGCTCTAGGTTGGTAAATTTTGGGTGTTGGCCAGCATAGTGTCTATTGAAACATTTGGCGATTGGTGGTATTTGGCATGTCAAAAATGCAAACGGAAAGTCACAAAGGCCAAAGATGGATTCTTATGTTCAACCTGTAACAAAATTGACTCCAGTGGAATTCCAAGGTTACTTTCGCATTACTTGATATGTTTATTGCTATAAAATATATGCCAACTATGTCATATAAAATTAGGTAAATGATAATAGCAATTAGTACGATCTAACTATTGTAATATGCTATTAGTTACAAGATACAAGTCCGGGTTCAAGATGAAACTGAGAACGCTCTCTTTCTATTATGGGATCAACATTGTGTCCAATTGACTGGAAAGACAGTGACACAAGTTCTAGAAGAATCTACAGATGAAAACACTATGCAATTTCCGGAAGCTTTATTTAATATGCTTGATAAAGAAATTTTTTTCAAGATACATGTTAAGGAAGACCAAATGAATGACTACGATGGAGCATACAATGTTATGAAGTTATCCCAAGATAAGTCTCTTTTGTCAAAATTCAGTGATGGACGTTGTGAAAGTCAGGTAATTTTTTTTTTATAATTTTGATTTTTTTCCTAAATTATTTTTAGTTATTTATATTTTGAATAGGTTTGATGTAATTGTTTTAGGAGTCTGGCTACCTTTCCAAGCTGCATATAGAGGGAATGGGAAGTGAGAAGGTAAAATTACCATTTGCATTATTAATTTCTTGCAACATTTTATTTAATACACAAAATGTAAGCTGATTATTTTCCATCATTCAATTTGAACTTATCTCATCACAAGGAGAGATTAGTGGACAACAAAACAAGACAAGTACTGCTAGTTGCGAAACCATTGAAGAATTAGGACTCAAACGAAAATTATTGGATGAATTCTCCTCTACTGCATCCAATAAAAAGAAAGTAAAGCAAGAGGAGGATTAGGGATGTGAAGATCGACTTAACAACACCTTTTGAAGCAAGTGAATAGAGAAGATTAGAAAGTGCTTTGAAGTTCTCCTTTACTTTTTTATGCTAAGTATTTAAGTTAGTTTTGAATGTGTTGTTGGTTTACCTTTTTTGTTGAAGATGTTAGGACTGTATTTAAGTTAGTTTTGAATGTGTTGTTGGGTTGCCTTTTAGATTGTAATCGTTGCATACAAATATTTTTAAGTGTTTCTTAACTAAACAGTGTTTACTAAACATATATTAGCCATCATTGATAATTAGATAAACATGTCAAATATTCTAATCAAGACATACAGTTTTAATGGTTACCTAAAGAAATTTTGTAATCTTAGTTGTCAAATAATCTAATCAAGACTTAAATTTTTAAGGGTTACCTAAAGAAATTTTGTAATCTAAGTTTTTAATTCTGTTTGGCGCTTATTAACAAGTTTTACAAAACAAGTACCTCAAAATTAATTTGTGCATTCCATTATAATTACATCAATGTTAAAGAGTTTAAATACAAAGACAATTGAATATATTGAGAATAATCATTTAATCAAGCTGAAATGAAAAATGCAGTTGGAACAACAAACCTGGAATACAAAAAATAGTTCCATGACCTGCTCTTTCAGCAATTTTTGGAATGTGGGTTTTGGATATTCAAAACTGCATAGTTAAGATAATAACTTATTAGCAAATAAAAGCTTTGGATGCACAAAGATTATTCACTTCAAACAAACCAGTGGAAATTTATATGGACTATGAATTTCAGGATCAAATTTATACAAATAGTAAATATCCTTTTTTCATTATTGCACCATATGATTTACACAATTTTGTTTCTGTGGAAGATCAGAAATACAGACAAGTCACTCCAATTTTAAATAAATCGTACACAGAATCAAGGCACAAGCAGAACTGTAACCAATTAATCTTAGCCACAAATTTCAAAACATCATCTACAATGTTATGTGCAAGACATTAAGAATTTTCAGGATCGACATCTGGAGGCTTAGAAAAGAAATTTGTTGACAATTTGTATTTAACATGCTATGCATGCATGTTGTAGGACTTTCCTTCACCTCCACCATTCATTCCATAATGGAACTTATTCTAAACATAAAGGGAAGATAACATGAAATGTGAAAATCAACATGTCAAGAAAATAGCGAAAAGAATAAAAAAAGGTTTTAACAAAACTAGAGAACACAACTCATGGAATATGTACGATAAACATAATTAAAGCCGGAGGGAAATATAATGGTATAAGAAACCATTCAATCATAATCGATGTATTATATAAGAAACCATTCAATCATAATCGGTCTAATATATAATACATTTTAGTTTAACACATTTGCAAGTATATTGAAGAAACTTACACATTCCTTCCCAATTTGTCATTAGCGGCAAGAGCTTTAGCTTCAGTACCATAACCAGTATGCTTGAGATAATATCCAATTGTTTCCTTGGACGGGTAAGGGAGTTTACAAAAGGAGTTTTTCTCATTCGAGTAAATAAAACGTTGCTTCCTGAAATCAAAGTAGATTTCTTCTGTCTCCGGTGATGTAAAAGAAGCTGCAATATATAATTATTTAATAATGGTCAGAATTGTGTATTTTTGTAAATAATTATTTAAATGTGTTTGTACAATGATTAATGATATAAAATGAAAACATATTGCACAAACATATCCATGTAAAAATAAAAAGTCTGCAAATTTAATTATGTATTTCCATTTATATGGGCCATAACATAAAGAAGATACTAAAATACTAAAAAGTAGAAAAACCTTTCAAATTCTGCCATATGCATATCTGTGAAGGTCACTTTCTACTTTTTTGATTTTTTTTTTTTTTTTTTTTTGAATTACAACTTTTTTGATTATGAAGTGAGGCATATTTCTTTATTATTTATTTTGCAGAGAAAGACCTTTCAAATTCTAAGATTTCCCTCTTTAAATACTACAACCACAAACAACACACTACTTTCAGATCTACAACATTATCACTTTGTACTCAATTATTATCTACATCTATCTGTGAAGGTTCTGGTCATTCAAAGGGCAAATCTCTATTACAACCATCACTTAAAGGTGAAATTTTCATTTCCAGCATTGCTTGAAGGCCCAAACATTACAAAAGTTGTACTTCGACATATTCAGGTATATCTAAACTGTATACACAATTTATTTTTTCAAACAAATCAAGTTGCCTAAACTGTTGTGCAGTAAACTTTATTAATTGTTTATTAATGTAACAGGGCTAGCTGAAACATTATAACAGGATAATATTGCTCATAAGGCCTCTTTCTCACTTCATTTGACAAAATTCATACGCGCATACTTCAAACAACAAATGAGGAAGCTTACGGGGTCTACAATACTCGGAAAACGCACAAGAAGCGACGAAAGTCACCCAGGTATGTGTTTTGTAATTCTTCTACCATAATTGTCATTCTTTTTACAATAAAATGAGCAGTTCTGAAAAAGTTGTTACACATACAATTCACTCAACTATGCAGTTCTGAAAAAGTTGCCCCTAGAGAACAATTTGTTTCCACAACATAATAAATGAGTAGCTCAATAGTATGCTAATCAAAGCAAGAATTCACACTCAAAAGGTTTAAAAAACTAACTTTGAACCAGAAAAGGAAATGAAAGAGTGTATTTTAAGGAATGAAGTAACCCTTTGTCCAATTAACACAAAATTCCAACGGAAAGACAAAATCTTTGTCAAAAGATTCAAGAATGAACATATAAAAAAAACAAAGAAACATGAATTTCAAACAAAAAAAGATAAGAACCTGAGCAACTATAGCGGCAATTGACATTCCCAGAGGAAGACCAAACGCGTCGACATCACTTAAGCGGCTACTTATGCGGGTCGTCGGCAAGGATCCGACCCGAATTCGTTTAGGGTTTTTAGAAATCTTGATACCCTTTTTCGAATTCGGCGTCGAACAGTTACAATTACTCGAAGAAACTGATGATGCAGAATTTGAAACCAAGATTTGTTTCTTCTTTTTATTCTTTCTTTTTGTAATTTTGTACGAGGATTGTGGAATTGTGAGGGAGCTTGATGGGTCAGAAGGGATCTCCTCGGCCGGATGAGCGGCGGCGCAGCCGTTCGGATGGCGGTGGAGAGCGGCATCCATGGTGAAATTTGAGAGGGGTTTGAGGTTTGAAAACCGGGTAATTAGTGAAACATTAATCCTAAAAAATTGCAAAAAAAATCCTAAAACTTGACATTGATCTTCAAAAAACTGTTAAAACAACAAAAACAAAAAGAAAAAAATTATTACCGTGGGAGATCGACTACCAGTCGTGTGGATCGGTCGCCTGTAAGCGAGGATTGGCTGCATGTGTGTGGGGATCGGCCGTATGTACATTTAATATCCTTTGCCTGTGAATCGCGTCCGCCTGGCTGCGTGGGACTGAGCTGTTGTACATCGAGAGAGGCGGCCGCGAGGATCGGTTGCATGTGTGTGGGGATCGGCCGTCTGACGGCGATAGACGGATGAGAAGAGAGGAAGGCGGCGATCGGCGGATGAGAAGAGAGGGAAGCGGCGATCAACGGATGAGAAGAGAGGGAGAGGTGACTTTTTAGCAATTTTGTGAGTTTTAGTACTAAGAATTGAGAAATAGGATAACAAAAATTTGTGAGTAGGAGAGATTAGGATCGTGAATTTGGTATTTTATATTAGGGTATTCTATGTTAAAATTAAAATAAATTGGGCCTCTTCCTCCAATATAAGTCTAATGGACCGATGAATAACAATATTTTATACGCACACACAGAATTGTTGAGGACACCCATCTAATTTTTTTTATAAAATGGGCAGATAAGTACACCCACCTCCGTTTCATGCCAGAATTTTAATAGGTGCCTCCCACTTGATAATCCAAAACCAAAAATTTCAAAACAAACAGTATCATTCTACTAATGCAAACAAATTAAAAATACCAACATTAACTTAAATGAGAAGACAAAGTGGAATAGTTCAAGTGGTTAGAGCACCACTACCTAGGCCTTAGATTCTGGATTCGATAAAACTTAAATGAGAAACTCACGGCAACAATACACAATTCCTTCACAAAAAAACCATATTGAAAAAAACAACAATTTTAAGAAAAAGCATTCCAAATTTATGTTAGATCTCGAAAAAAAATCAGAAATGTTAACAAAATTCGAAAAATACACTAAATTTGGAAAAATAATCGAAAAAGAACAAATTTATAGAAAAAAATTCGAAAAAAATATTTTGATTATAGAATATGTCTAAATCTTCAACTCAAAACATTAAATCTACAGAAAAACCTTAACAACAATTTTTTTTTTCTACATAAAACTTACGAGGATCTTTTCTGGGACCAAAACAAAAATAATTATAAAAAAATGGGACTAAATTGATACATTTAATTTTTTTGGAACCATTTCAGAAAAGGTAGAAAGTTATAAGACTAAATTATATTTTTTTGGTATAAAAATACAGTATTTATATTTTATCTTGACAGTTTAAATATTTTTTTTTTCAGAACATAAGAATCCACAATGTAGTAATAATACAAGTAATCAAACTCCAATTTCATTAGGAGCATCGTTGTTTTCATCTTCTGTATGCCTTTACAAGACATAACAACTGGTATGATTTTTATTAGTTATGTTTGTAATTATGTGTACAATCTATTTTCTTAACCTTGGTTGTTTATTATTATTGATTGCAGTTTGCACCTCAAGTACATCTTACAGAAAGTTTGATGCCGGCTTGGTTAGTGTGCATGATTCTCTTCCTAAAAAATGTGGCGATGGTTGTCTTGATGATTCACCAACGTTAGATGACCAACGCACATCATTTTCCATGTATAATGGTGGCGATCAATCTCTCAACTTAGGGCTTAGGTATTTACATTATTAATTAGTTCTTTGAAATTAACTAATTCTTAAATTTAGAGAGAGATGTCTTAAATTTAGAGAGAGATGGAATGCAAAGAAAGTGATGGACATGAAGTATGATCTCGAGTACGAGCGCGGCTTCGATCGATCAAGTAGGTGTTGCGATTTGATTTTAGTAGTTTAATTCATTTTTTATTAATTAATAATGGTTGTCTTTAGTAGAACAAAGAGATGGTCGCATGAGCTTGATTTATACTTAAGTAGGAAACATGATGAGATTTTTTCTTTAAAACTTCAATTGTATATCATATATGCGGGGAAAATCAGTTTAGATTTGCGGTTTAATTATATCAAATTTCCTGATTTATGATGCCAGTTCTTGCCAACTCTGGATATTTGGATTGCGTTAGTGTGGTGGTCCTGAGGGTGGGCTTGAGGGCGACCTGGCCCCCGAATTTCTAGGGGCCTATTTTTATATTTTATATATATATATATAATTAACATTTTCTAAAAAAAAAAAAAGTTTTGGGTTATTATGCTAATGCCTTAATTGCTTATAGAATATTATTGACTGGGATCATATGGTGTGTAGTTAGATGCTTTATAATTATTGTATTTACTGTGGTTGAAAATTATTCAAACTTGCTTTTTACTCTGTTTTTTAGATTTTTTTGAACAATATTTCAATTACTGTTTTTCATATTAAATTTGTATAAGGATTGTGAATAGAAACTTATTTAAAAGTGGTTAATTATTAGAATTCATTTTCACATTTATAATTATTCAGACATCATCATTTACTAACATTTATGGTGAAAATTAATTGTGGGGAACTCTCTAAAATTATCAATTCATATTAAGAATATTTCAAGAAACTTCCTTTTCTTCTTTCTTTTTAATTCTAGATATTTTTTTCTTCGTACATACTCAACGTCATTATATTTGGGGGGTTGGGGATTTAGGGTTTAGGAATTAAAATAGGGGAAATGATGTAAAAAAAAAAATTAGCGGAAGTGACCAATTTTGACAGTGATTAAATGTGGATGATCAAATCTGAAAAATGGTAAAGTTCAGTAACCAAAAGTGATATTTTCCCAACAAATTAACTATGAAAATATTGATGAATTTGCTTCTCAAAATGCTTTAAATGATTTATTTGTAAACGTTCATTCATTTTTAATATGTGCATACATATTTCACTTATTTTATTTGATGTTCTTCATAGAAGAGGTCCATTTTTTTTGTCCGCCCCAGGCCTACAAAATCTCAGACCGGCTCTGATTGCGGTTTGTGCGATAATCCATAATTTGGTTAGTTCTTGCCCCTCTATCGTCTTTGTTCTTTCCGAAGCATAATTTTTGGATTCCATTTTTGACAGATCTCTATTGTATTTTGTCGTTTGAATTGGGTTTTAGTGAATAGTCCTGATTGGGTTCTTTTGGGTCATTTTTTTGTAACTAAATTGTATTTGTTCATTTTCTGCGGAAGTCTACATTATATATATATATATATAGTTAGATAGTTAGTTAGTTATGTAGAACAGTCTAGCAGTAGTGCAATATTGTTGTCTTACTCTATTTGAGTCGAGTCATCCTTATTTAAGTGACAAGAAGCTAGACTGGTTATGAGTACCTAAAGTCATATTAGAAGGAAATTGATGTGAATATAGTCAAATCACTCAAAAATAATGCAAGTGTTCAATCTTTTTTAACTTGAATGGAAAGATAATGTTATTTCATTTTATTCTTTCAGCTGAAAATGACAAAACGGAAGGAACTTTTCTTAACAAGGCTGATTCAAAGGTGTTTGTGGATGGTAAATTTAGATATGATATTAAACGACGCTCAAATTTTAAGAAACCAGCCTAATCTAATAGCATTCAGTTAGCAAATTAGTACAGGGGGATCAAACTATAAGACTCAGTTTCAACTGGGAAATGGTGACTTACTTGGTGCAAGTTACATTCAGGTGAATGATGTGATATCTAATATGATATTCAAAATTATTATAGATGTTATGAAATTGTGAAAAGCCAATGATGGTATATTTTGACTCCTCATTTTCTTTAGCTGGTGAAGTATTCTGGACCTGATCAACATAGGAAATCTGGTATTGGCTATGCTACAAGCTACAACACTAACAAGATGATGGAGTATTATTTTTCTGGAGTTTATGGTCCCGTACTTGAATTAATTATTTTCAAAGTATAATTTTTGGATTTTCTTTTCAACAAATCTCTATTGTAAATATCCTTATTAATTGAATAGTGGAGTATTCAAAATATAAGATTAGAGTACTCTAGGCTTTTGATGATTAATATGAATCTGATTGTGTGTGGAGTTTTTTTCGTTTGTCTATGTACTCCCAATTGTCCTTATTTTGCACTATTCCTTTGCGAACACTATTGGTTATTACTACACACCTAAATGCAGTACATTTTCTACCTGTTATCTCATTCTTACTCTTGTACTAAAAAACTACATGTTGTTAACTCTTTATTTTATTTTTCCATTGGAGTTTTCTTTTGCTACGGAAATTCAGGTATTCACTTGGATTATGGGTTCTCAGTGTTATGTCGCTTTTGTTTAAAAACACGTTGAGGAGGATCTCGAGAGCTTTATGCTTCAAAATTTTGATGAAGCACGGAGGTCGATCACCAATTCAGGTATGATCTTCTCATTTGTCTATTTGATGACAAAATTTATTTTGAACTTGGTTCATATGTTTATGGTGAGTGAAGTAATATTGATTAGCACACGAAACAATACTCCTATCTAATAACATTTTAGAATTGTTTTTTTCTATTACACAGACTATATTTTATATTGCAGGTTACCTTGGCACTGGCCATAACAGAGGCTGCGTATGAATTTGAGCACCGAGATTTGCACTGGTTTATTTATTTACTATACCTAACAATACTTGCACCACTTCTCTTAAATTTTTGTTAATTTGGGTGATTAGTCTGTTTTGTAATTTTTTCAAGAGATGTTGATCATAATTAATCATAGAGATGATGAGACTCAGGATCCTTAATTGCCTTAGCAGTCAATATTAGTGAACTTTCTATCTCTAAATATATATTGTATAGGAGTATATGTTATTTTTGTTGTGAAAGAACTACTATTCATTAGTTGTAAGATTGATTTCTATAATCATAAAATATGAGAGCAAAAAACTGTGTCTTGAACTTTTCGGTTGGTATAAGCATATGAAGAGTTTATTAATAGCAAACCAATGTTTTTTTTTCCTTAATGCTCATTAGAGAAATCAGGAAATGAAGTCTTTAGATTGGAAGTTATTCAAAAAAAATTAGGGAAATATACTTAGGCTATATCAATAAGATTTGAATCACGTCATTTCATGGCTATATATTTTGCAAATCATGTTGTTGCTTACCAATCACTCACCAGACCTCTAAAAAAACATTCAAAATAAATAGATGGGAGGTGGGATAATAGGAATATATATATAAATTAATATTTGTTGGTTGTCCATAAACCTAGATTTTGAGTCAAGAATTCTAAATAAATATTGGCTATGATGCTCATAAATAAAGATATTTATTTAGAAAGAAGGATAAAATCGCCTAAAATGTAGGCAGAAAATGTAGGGCTACAGAAGATTCTTCTACGGATAATAATGGTGAAGAACCTGCATCGACTGAGTATTGCCAGTATGAATTGTGCCTTGGTGAGTAATCATTCAATTCACCCCTCTTTTTAATTTATTTTATACATTTGTGCATTTGTTTTTTTTTTTTTTTTACCCATAAGGGTTTATGTAATTATTTGTCATTGCTAAAGTTTTTTTTTTATTTCATAAAAGAGTGTGATTTGTTGAGTTCTATTCATAGCTCATTATTAGATAACTAATGTGTAGGGGATTTCTTGGTGGAATAGTTAGGAAAAGGGAATGGTGGTTGGATTTCTCTCCTATTGTTAATGTTGAGATATATGGGACAATGAATGTAGTTTTGTGAAGAGGAAAGTGTCATTGATCTTAAGTATTGCGATGTTCTACGTGGTTGGATCTATTGTGTGTAAGATAATGGAAAATCGAAAAGAGATATATTTGCAGTGCCTGGTTTGAAGTAACTTGACAACCAAACTCTAGGACAGGTAGTTTTAGACAGGGATCGTTTGGTTTTGAGACTAAAGAAGAATTGTGTGCTTTTCTTGAAGGGAAGAAAATATTGCTCTCTTGGATGTCCTCAAATCTTCCCTTATTATAATAAATTGAGTGCAATTTTCAGCCTTACGATTGAAAACATTTCATGATCTTAAGTTTGTTGTAAAATTTATTGTTACATTGATGTGGTTTCTTTTACAGGATTTATGTCCATTTTGTTAAGAACATTCTCTTTCTTGATTAAGAGGGGATTTACTCAATTTAGTTTGTTCATTTTTTTTTTGAATTACATTAAATACCCATCCCTTTTTCCCTCCCCATGACTCGAATCCAGGATCTAAGACTTAGGTAGTGGTGCTCTAACCACTTGAGCTATCCCACTTTGTCTCAATTTAGTTTGTTCATGAATATAAGTTTTTGTGTTATTTCATTTGTCCAGTAAGCCCTTTCTCTTCTGGGGATTGGAATTTAGATTACTTATTTGCAAGTTTCATGATGGCCACAACTGAATTAAACAGAGTTACATTACAAAAATCTAGAAACTAAGTTTGTAAATGATAATTGGAAAAATAAAATTGAAATACTATAATATTAATAGGGAGATTTTATTGGCTAGGGCCACCTTTGGTAGCATTTACTAATTATATGAGATTTGGGCCCAAGATTGGGCCCAATCTGATTAAATTAAGATTGCAAATATAACTGCTGTTTGGTATACACTTTTGGATGTGTGAATTTTCGGTCAATAAATAAATCAAAGAATATGCAATTTACAGAAATGTCCTCGCTGAAAAAATAGTATTCCAAATTTGCCATTTTCAATACCCTTCACATTTTCAATTGTTCTGGTCCAGACTAGCCGACCCCCCTTTTTTCTACGAAAGTTTATTGTGCATTCATGTCTGCTATATATAAAAGCTAACTCCAAATTTAAATTTGTTTCAATATCTATAAACTAACTCACAAATTCATTACGAAAACATAGTTTTTGTGTGACTAAAAAAATCATTCGACAGAAGCAACCTATAGAAGATACTGTATTATATAAGAAATAAAAAGAGAGGGACCAGAGTTGTATTACACTATTCAAGCAAAATAAAACTCTATAATAACACAACCGAATATACATGTGTTTATCACATCAGGGATGAATTCTTGCAAGCAAAAAATAAAAATAAATCATCTTCAGGAACATCCTTGAGAGAGTCATAAACTGCATCCAATGGGTAGACTTTCGTAATTTCCATCAAAGAACCACCTGACAGCCTATAATAAAAGTTAAAACATATGTGAGTAAGACTATTTGATACAAGATCATCAACTATGCTAGCAGAAAGGATCGAGCATGTGTATGGGTATTTCTCTAGGAACCATGTGTTAACTGTTAAGGTCAACCACAATGGTAACACAAAAATATCATCACTATTTTATTAAGTAGAACCTCACAACACATTTCAGAGCAAAGAAAAACATGAATCCTAGTTTCTAGAATAAATGCATAAGCAATGTAGATTGAGGAAAATATAAATCACATCTGGCTCTTTTGCATACATATATAGCTTACAAATCAAAATTGAATTGACTAAATTTCTCAAAAAAACTACACGAATAAGAAGACTAAGGAGAGAATATAGCATCAAAAGAGTCAAAGAGACAACAATAGGTATCAATTTCTTACATTGTTGTTAGCAAGAGTATGCTCAGCAACAAGAGTATTTTACCTTTTCCACTATTGCAATATTAATGAGTTAGTTTTATCAAATGTATGATAGAATCATAGAATGCGGGTGTAGACGCTCTATTTATTTGGGTTTTTGACACGGATATTGGAATGTGGTGTTAAATACGGGTGTCAATTAAAATATGTATCAAAACCAGAACACAAACTTGAAGTGAACAATGCTAATTACATACACATTGTTATCAACATTACACTGACAACTATCCTAATTATACAATCAACCTCAAATTGTTCAATCACAAGCCATATTAAATTTCCTATATCACCTTAAAATAGAAAGTCAATCAATTAGGGAAAAAAAAACATCCAAAGAAATACAAAATATACCAAAAATATACCCAATATAACAAAAATCAAAAGTGCTCTGGTAAATCTGACAGAAATAACACAACTGATTTAACCAAATTAAATAAGAAAACAATTTACACAAAAAAAATTACAAAAAACTCAGATTGATGAAATTAAATTATGAACTGGACCTGAACACAAACCTAGAAGGGTATGACAGTGCTGGTAGATCTGCCGATAAATCACGACCCCGCGTTCGAGGGGAAGGGTTGATCTTGTGTATACATACGAGTGAAATTTGAGACAAAATTGTGAAGATACACCGTTGATTTAACAAGGACGCCGACGGAAGCAACAGAAACCCTAAAAATCGCAGCTGTTGTGAGAGAGTTTGAGTGGTAGGGAAATGGAGAAAATGAGGCGAAATTGTTAGGGCTACACAACAAAAAAAAAAAAAAATAGAACCCACCAATTGATAAACAACTATCATTTATTGAGACATCAACCATCACAACGTCAACAATCACAAAGTTCACAAATTTACACTGCAGTTATGTATATTACCGTTCAGAAGTGAATCTATCAAGCAACAATGAATATCAAACAATTTCCAGGTGTGAGATACAATTTACAAATGGAGTAAAGCACAAACAGTGAAACATAACAAAATCACACCATTTGGGAAACAGAACAAGACAAATAACGCAGTATGCAGGAAACAAAAAATTTACACAAAAACTCACAAAAACTTAAAACACAAAACTTGGTCTCGAAAACATTTGATTGGAGCTATTATCTCTCAAACCCTAATAGAGGAGATTTAATCGGCAAATACAACTTAAATCGAGAGACCAAATCGACGAATACCACGAAAAAAATAGACAAAAATAGGGTTGTCGTTCGTACCGCTTATCTTCGAGGTCGACGACGTTTTTCCGAGAGAGAAATCGACGGCGTAGCTTCGAGGTCGACGGCGTATCTTCGCTAGACGGAAATCCCCGCTGATTCAGGTCGGGAAGAAATCGCCTCGCTGCTTGTGTTGAGAGAGAGAGAGAGAGGCTGAAAATGAAATTATGCAGGAAAAAAATATGGTTTCGCGTTTATATACCGGGGGTAAGGGGGTAATTTGCAAATGGAATTGTGCTCCGTGTTTTGCACCGATAAATTATCTCACCTCTTTGGCCATGATGAAAAACACACCACAATCTGCTATTTGTCTTGGGCCATCAATTTTATCTTGGGCCAACTGACTTCCACCATACAAAAATTTGGCCCAGATTAGGCCTAATCTAGATTTTATCATGCCTAATCTGGGCCACCAAATGGGGCCTAGAGATATGAGTTACTGTCTCCCTCCCTGAAAAAGTTTTCATATTCATCCTCATAATATACACATATTTACTCTTCATGCAATATATTTTGGGTCCACCATACATTTAATCAAACTATTTTATATATAAATTCACAAAATTACCCACAAAACTTTAATTATTATACTTTTTTCTTAAACTTTGTTCCAAAGAATACAACTTTTTACAAACGAAAGGAGTACTAAATTAATCTTAGAGATTATACATGATGCGTTCAAGTTGAATATGAAAATTAGTTTTAAAAAAAAAAAAATTGAAATCGACTTCAATCTGTATTTAACAAAAATTTTTTTGTAGAAAATACAAAATTTATAATATTTTTTCAGATTATGAAAAATAAAATAAAAAAAGTCTCGTGCATTGCACGGGCAAAAACTAGTTATATATCAATGATAGTATAAAAGACCTTTACACGATATCATTGCAAGTTAGCAATCTCTTTAGCTATTCATTTTTTTTTTTTTACTCCACACAAAAACATCATTCATATTTGTCACTTCAATGTCGTGTTTTGCACAAAAACTAGATGCATCGTCTAACAAAGAACCCCATCCGTCATCTCTCATCCTTCATCTCGTTTGAAGTATTTTCTAAAATACATCTACAAGAGTTATAACATTGAAAACATTTTAATCTCTTCTTTACGGTGCATGCATAAATCATGTGGCACCCACATGATTTCATCAAACACAAATAAAAAAATAAAGTCAAAAGAAAATATTTCTTTCTTTAAACATGATGCTTCACCACTTTGTAGTGGTATTGTTCCATATTTGATAATCAAACAAAGCATAAGGTCAAACAATTTAACTAAGTTAAAAAATGTATCATAATGTAACTCCAATGCATATCACAAGAGAGAATGAGAGTGCTTTCTTGATTCAATCCTTCTTTACTAGCAATTTTTTCATTTTTCAAGGCTTCAACAATATTTGACGCTTGTTGTTCTCGTAACATAGAACCCAACAATATTAACCACATGATAAATCGAAACATAGAGTACACAAATACAAATATAGTTTTCTGATTAATCTTTAAAGTTCTCCGAAGTGATTGAAATTCTAAATTTGATCAAAATTACTTTTAACTTTTGATTTTCCTTTCCTCAACTATTTGTGGAGTTTGACCAAGTCACTAAACTCAAATTCAATGAGCTGCCCATTAACTGATTTGAAAGGAACAGTTGAACAATAAATGTAGAATTTCAGTAACTCAAAATCAAATGATTCTAAAAGAAATGAAAATAATTTTGATCAAAATTTCACAATACAACCATTAACATTCTCAACTTAAATTTAAATCAAATTTCATATAATCACTACCAAAATTAGTTTTTTAAATTTTACTAGATATGCTAAGAGAACTTAAAATTTAAAATTAAACATGGTTTGTGCTACTATCTCATAAAAATCGTGCAGAAATCACGAGTCTCTTGTTTTACGAGGATTTGGGCACATCTTCTTCTTACTTTTCTTTGTCGTCTTTCTTGTTTGAGTATTTCAAACTTTCGAATAATATTATCATGTAAATCACAAATTTGAGAGTTGAGAAATTAATGAGTTGAATAGTGAATATTACATGAGGGTCATACAAAATCAGTAGTAATTTTTTAAATTTTTATTACTTGTTTTTAATTGTTTACTTGTTTAATTTTTATTACAGTTATGAATTATTACTTGTTTTTAAATTTTAAGTAAGTAATTTTTTAAAAAGAAAGAGATATATATATATATTATAATTAGTAATTCACGAAGAAATTTGAGGCATGTCAAGTGCCCTCCCTTGTTTATATGTCCATTTTAGGGGTGGTTCGTACGGTATACCGATCATATCGAACCATATCATATCGAAAAATTTCGATATTAAAAAAATTCATATAAAAATTTTGGTATACCGTAAACTCGGGTTACCGAAATTTTGGTATGAAAAAAATTCATACCGATACCTTACCGTAATTTCGGTAGACCAAATTTTCAATATGATATCTTACCGTCTTTGTGAGATTTATCTCATAATCTCGGATCAGCAGAGTTAAGTCTTCTGGTGTACTTAGCTTGTTGGGAGTATCAGCTGGTGTACTCAGCTGATGGTAGTCTGCTGGTGGATTCAGCTGGTGAGCGTATCAGCTGGTGGAGTTAGGCAAGTTAACTTTGGCCTGATCAAATGAGTTTGAGGTTTCTAGTCAGATGAGAAGGTGATGCTTAGAATCAGCTAAGGTGATAAGATCAGAACGGTTCATATCAGCTGAGTTGATGTCTAGTAGCAGGGTTAGTCTTTTGACTAAGTGATTGGATATCAGAAGAGTCAAACAGAAGAGGGAGGTCTTCTGGTAGTCTTCTGATTGTGTCATCTGTTACGAGAACAAGTGAAGGGTAAGGTTGTCAATTCATATTGGGCAATGCTGAACACGTGAGTTTGTTAGGCGGTTACAACAACTTGTCAGAGTCACGCAATCAACACACGCTGCAATCAACCTTAATTCCTATAAATACCCCATAGCTTATACTCCCTCCGTCCTGTAATTTCTTTCACATGTGAAGTGGCACACAAAATAAGAAAAGTGAATTTAATGGGGATTTTGAGGGGAAATTTTGTAAACCTTTATGTATAAAGTAAAGAAATGAGTTGACTTTTGTGTATGTGTGCAAAAAAAGTAATGACATTTGTGTAAAATTGAGGATATTTTGAGGGTGGAGTTTATAAAGGGTTTTCCATTTTAAGGGTGTGAAAGTTATTGTGGGGCGTCTCAAAAAGGAAAGTGTGAAAGTAATTGCGGGACGGAGGGAGTAATTGTAAAGTTTGATGCTTACGAGAATTCGTCTTGAGTTGTGAGTTCATGAGTGAAGTGAGGAGAAATTCTTTTTCGAGTGTTGAGTGTGTAAACATCTCTTTTATCAATCAAGATTGAAGTCGTGTGTCCAGTGGATGTAGATCAAGTTGATCGAACGACTTAAGTTTTTGTGTGCTCTGTTTTCTATTCTCGTTTGCTTATATTTGTGAATTGCTATCTTTGTTGGTTGTTATCAAGATCGTTTTCTGTAAGGTTTAGAGACGTCTAATCTTGCGGATTACTTGACAGTATTAATGTTTATTCCAGTATAACGGTATACTATTTTATATCGAATACCGAAATACAACAGTATAATCATTTTTCATACCGTTATCATACCGAAATTTCCGATATGATGTCTTACCGTACCGAAAAATTCAATAATTTCGATATTTTTTCAGTACGAAAAGCTCGGTGTACCAAAATTTCCTACCCCAGTCCATCTACAAGCTCATTCAAAACTCGGGTTCAGTGTTGTTCAGAGACGGAGGGAGAATGAGACATGGGGGTACAGTTGTACTGTACCCTAAATTGTTTTTTTTTTTCTTTTTTTAATTTAAGGCAAAAAAATGAATTAATTATTTGTAAGATGAGGTCGCCCGATTGCATCCCCACCATTAAAAGTTCATTACAAATTTAATTTCTCTTTTTGGTGGACCAAGGTCCAAAAAAAAGTCCACAACTTTAAAATGCACTTAGCCACTTAGTCTGTACAACTACGCATACAAATTTAATTTATATTTTGTCAAATATATTTATTTATACTTATTATTTATTTTGGTATAATTTATAAGTTATGAATTAGAGTTTATATAATAATCGTTAATTGTTAATTTGCTACATTATGCTAAATTAATTTAGTTTAAAACTTGAAATAGACAATGATTTGATTTTTTTTTTTTTTAGATTTATTGTGGAATTATATTTTTTAATTTTTTAAATTATAATTTCTAATGTACTATATACTGTAATTCAATTAGAAAATGACGATAGATAAACTTATGTCAAAGAAACTCAAATTAATGTTGATTCTCCCAGTAGCTACTATAGGTGTGAAAATAGTATTTTTCGGAATGACTTATGTAAAAAATAAGTTGTGAACTATTATATATGAGTGATCAATTATTAAATGATAGTTTAGTTACTTTTGTTGAGAATGATGTGTTTCTACACATTTTGATGATGATATCATAGACCGTTTCATAACATGAGGATTCGTCGGTCTTAGTTGTAATTGTAATTTGATTTAAACGTTATATATATATATTTAAAAAAAATTCAAATCGTACGATTTTATTATTAAATACTCCAGTTGTGAGAATAGGTATGTGATCACCATTAATGAGGTGATAAGAATAAATCATTATTTATAAGTATTTACAAGGAGATAAACAAGGTAAATATAACAAACCATATTAAAGAGATATATACAAAGATATGGTCAAAATAAAAAAGGTATTATTCCTATATTTATATTATTCCCTATTACCCCCGTCAAGCGATGTTGAGGATGAGGACAAACGCAAAGTTTGGATCGTAAAAATTCGAAGTTCGGTCGAGGAAGACTTTTGGTGAAGACATCGGCGAGCTGAAGGTTTGACGAGACAAACTAGGTGAGGAGGTGACCAGAGGAGACCAACTCACGAATAAAATGACAGTCAATGTCGATGTGTTTTGCTCGCTTGTGAGCGACCGAATTTTAACTCCAAAATAAGGCACTTTTGTTGTCGCACAATAGAGTTGGGGCGGACACTGGGAGTTGGCCAAGCTCCCGAAGAAGATTGGTGACCCAAACGACCTCCTGAGCAGTGTTAGCGAGTGCCCGATACTCGGACTCACAGCTCGAGCGAGCAAAAATGGGTTGTTTCTTTGCACTCCAAGAAACCAGATTGCCGCCGAGAAAGATATAATAATCGTACGTTGAACACCGAGTGTCGGTGCAATGAGCCCAATCGGCATCAGAGTAGGCGACCAACGAGTAGTCACTGTGCCGACAAAAGCAAGGCCAAAGTTAATCGTGCCTTTAACATACCGTAAAATCCATTTTACGGTGAGGAAGTGTTCAACAGTAGGCGACTGAAGGAGCTGACTAACATGATTGACAGCATAAGAGGGATTCGGGCGAGTGATAGTCAGATACAGAAGGGCACCAACAAGCGAGCGATAAAGAGTGTGGTCGTCGAAGGGTGTCCTAGAGCGAACAAGAGATTCCTCCGCGACAAAGGGAGTGGAACAGGCTTGGAGTCAAGCAGCTCGGCACGGACGAGGATGTCATGAGCGTACTTTTCCTGACTGAGAAAAAGTCCACCAGGAGTGTGCGAGACCTCAAGGCCGAGGAAGTAGCTGAGGCGACCAAGATCCTTGATCGCAAATTCTCTATCGACACGACGAATGAAACGTCGAATGACATTATGGGCGCTCCCTGTCACAATAATATCATTGACATAAAGTAAGAGGTACAAGGTAACTTTACTACGTCGGAAGTAGAAGAGAGAAGGATCTACTCGACTACACAGAAAATCCAAGGTCTTAAGGAAGCTACTGAAGCGAACAAACCAGGCGAGTGGAGCTTGTCGAAGACCATACAGAGCTTTCTTGAGGCGACAAACATAGTCGGGGAAGCGAGGATCATCAAAATCATGGGGCTGAGCCATGTAAACGATGTTTGTCAACTTCCCATGAAGAAAAGGCATTATTCGCATCAAGTTGATGCATGTGCCACTGATTCCGAACAACCAGACACATGATGATGCGAACAATTGCAGTTTTGACGATCGGACTGAAGGTATGTGAGAAGTCAAGGCCAGGTACTTGAGAGAAGCCCTGGACGACCAAACGAGCTTTGTAGCGATCAAAAGTACCGTCAACAAGATATTTGATGTGAAAAACCCATTTCGAACCAATAATGTTTGTAGAAGGCGGGCGAGGAACCAATTCCCAAGTTTGCTTAGCATGCAGAGCATCAAACTCGGATTGCATAGCAGCCAACCAATGTGGATGCTTAAGGGCAGATTTGAAACCCTTAGGCTCGACAGAGGTGGAGAGGGCGGACAGGAGTCTGGTGGTCGCAATGTCGGCAATGTGCCGAGTCTTGAATATCTCAGACTTGGCCCGAGTGATCATCGGGTGAGTTGAGTCAAGTGTTGGTCGAGTAGCAGGTGGTTGGGCAGCTGGGCGAGCAACAGGTGGTTGGGAAGCTGGGCGAGCAGGCTGGGGTTGATCGGTTAATGGTCGAGCAGCAAGCACTTGAGCTGGCCGAGCAGGAGGTAAGACCGGATCTGGAGGATCCGGGCAAAGAACACAAGGAAGCTTGCGAGCTGCAGCCGATGGTTCAAAAAAGGAGCTAATCTCAAGGGAAACAACAGGTGAGGAAGGAGCAGGTTTGGCCGAGAACGGGAACACAGACTCATCAAACTGAGCATGGCGAGTAGTGTAGAAGCGAGAAGCAATCGGATCGTAACACCGAAACCCTTTGTGAGAAGAACTGTAACCCATAAAAACACATTGAGCACTGCGAGGAGCAAGCTTGTGGAGAGCATAATCTCGAAGATATGGAAATACGCGACAACCAAATGTTCTGAAGTTCGTAAAGTTCGGAGCAGTGCTGAATAGAAGCTGAAAGGGCGACCTATCCCCAAGGACAGGAGTGGGCAAACGGTTAATAATGTAGACAACAGTGGAGAAGGCATCAACCCAGAAGTGAGCAGGCATGCTCGCCTGAAATAATAACGAGAGCCCAGTTTTAGTGACATGACGATGCTTGCACTCAGTCCGACCATTCTGTTGAGGAGTGTAAGGACAAGAGATGCGATGATGAATGTCGTGATCGGCGAGGAAACCACGGACGCGGCCATTGACAAATTATGTACCACCATCACTCTAGAATGCGTTAATATTGGTAGAAAACTGATTGCAAACAAAGGCGTGAAACCGAACGAACACATCATAGAAGTCAGACTTGGCGTGCAACGGATTGAGCCAAGTGAATCTAGAGAAATCATCCACAAAAATGACATAGTACCGAAAACCATCATTAGAAGCAACAGGGGCAGGTCCCCAAAGATCACAATGAACTAAATCCAAAACATGAGATGCTCGCTTTTCATTTAAAGAAAAAGATAAATGTTTACTCTTAGCCAATTGACATGGAGTACATAAGCCCGGAGTGGGCAACAAAGAAGTAAGGGACAACAACCTCAACTTTAGCAATAAATTAATAATAGAAATAGGAACATGGCCTAATCTACGATGTCAACACTCAAAAGATGCCTTCAGCGACGAGCTCCGTAAAGCAGCGACCAAGGATGGAGTGCCCTGGAGCCCCCTCGCCAAAGGTTGCTTAGTCGTCCGATTCTGGATGACAAATGAGTCATTAGTAAATAACACATCAACATAAAAATCGGAAGTAAGCTTACTAATGGATAACAATTTCTTAGTGAGATGTTGTACGACGATCACATCTAACAGACGAACGTCCTTATTGACCGAACACGACCCAACGTGAGTGATCAGAATAGTTAAACCATTAGCAACAATAACATTATCGTTACCTGAATACGGGTGAGGATTGTCCAGGTCGGCCGAGCGAGGAGTCCTGTGAGCGGATGCACCATTATCGAGGAACCAATCCGAAGCAGGAGGTTGCGAGACATGACACTAAGAATCAAGGGCATGAGCAAGGTTGGCCGCAGAGGGGCAGGGCGAGCATAACGGTCCGGACACCGATTCGCATAATGCCCCTATTGTCGGCAAATCTGGCAAGTGGGAGGGCGGCGAGCAGGGGCCGAGCCACCAACCAAATATCTAGTGGTCGCCTGGCCACCAAAATTTCGAGGAGAGAAGTTACGGGATTTGGTGCCAGGGCGAGAAGGCTTACCTGAGCGAGCAGAAGTAGAGAATGCTAGAACGGGCGAGGATGAGGAGTCCATCGAGCCAGTTAACTGTTAATAGTTTAAGGCTTGATGGATCAGACCCCGAAAGGCAGGCATGGGCGACATAGCTGTAAGCAAATAAAATTTGCACCCAATTAAATAGGGACACGTGGACAAATATATATTAAAATCAAATTAATTTACTATTTAAAATTTGGGATTTTAATTAAATTAATTCTCGAATTAAATAGTTAAATTAGTGATATTTAATATACACGATACAAGCCGGTCAAATTATACGAGTAACGAAATACTCGTAATCGGTAAGAATAAACTTGACTTACCATATATGGAGGAAATCAAATCACGTATCTTCAAAAAATGAAGATAATTAAATTAAAACCAATCAAGTCAATCAAATCAGCATCAGCTAGTAAGAAGGCGCCAGCCACGTTAATCAAATCGGCATCAGCCACGTTAATCCAAGGACTTGACGTCTTGTTTTGGATTAAACGCTGATTTGGGGAGCTTTTGGACGAACGCCTTCGAATGCGATGAAGAACGTCTTTGAGTCTTCAAGGATCCGCGAAGAACGCCTTTAAATCTTCGAAGATTTACGAAGAACACTCTGAGAAGAACGGCGATTCGAGGGGCTTTAACACCTTGATCTTGGATCGAACGTCGCTTTCAGATGATTTTGGGTGAAGAACGTCTTTGGAGCTCCTTCGAATGCTCAAGAATGCTTTGAATCTTTGTAGAGAATTCTAGAGTCTTGAAATGCTTTTTGTGTTGTCATTTAAATGAATGAGGGAGGACCCTATTTATAGGGTGAGGGAGCGAAGACTTTCCCTATTTACCGTGCCACGTGGCGCTTCTTACTGGCTGATGCTGATTTGATTGGCTTGATTGGTTTTAATTTAATTATCTTCCTTTTTTGAAGATGTGTGATTTGATTTCCTCCATATATGGTAAGTCAAATTTATTTTCACCAATTACGAGAATTTCGATACTCGTATAATTTGACCGACTTGTATTGTGTATATTAAATATCACTAATTTAACTATTTAATTAGAAAATTAATTTAATTAAATTCCCAAAATTTAAATAGTAAATTAATTTTATTTTAATATATATTTGTTCACGTGTCGCCATTTGATTGGGTGCAAATTTAATTTGCTTACAAATGCCCCCTCGTGCTTTGCTCACGGACGATTTATGTCTTGGAGTGAATGGAGCACGAAGCTTATCGAACTTTTAAGGCTAAATCCGTTTTTTTTTTTTTTTTTTTTTGCGCTTTTTTTTTATCGGGTCGAAGTATATATATTTTTTCAAACCCAGATATCTCTTAATTGTCGAATTGGGCCCCCCCTTTTTTTATTGGTTGGGTACAATACACTTTTTTTTTGTTTTGAGCTAGCAACTGCCATCATTAGCCCAATTTTGGACTAAAAGTCATTTAAGCATATGCCCGCATAGGTTTCTTGGCCCAATTGCTTTCTTTTCTTTTCTTTCCAATTCCAATTCTTTCCTTTATTAACTGAACCTCAAATCATCCTATAAAAGAAGACACATATTCATTCATTCTTGCTCACATCACTCCATTGAGAAGAAGAAAGTGGAGGCACACATGCATTCAACAACAAAAAATCAGAGGTAACTTCGTGTATCTTTCTTCTTTTTTTTTTTTTTTGCGAGTTTGTTGTATTCCTATCAATTTCATGAAATTGAAGAGGATTACAACTTTTTCTTCTCGACACATTCTTCACACGATGTCAGCCTGTTGTATTCCTATCAATTTCATGAAATTGAAGAGGAGTACAATTTTTTCTTCTCAACGACTTCTTCACACGACATCAGCTTGTTGTATTTCTCTCAATTTAATGAAATTGAAGAGGAATACAACTTTTCTTCTCAACGACTTCTTCACACGACGTCAGTCTGTTGTATTTCTCTCAATTTCATGAAATTGAAGAGGAATACAACTTTTCTTCTCAACATATTTTTCGGCGGCGGCTTGTTGTATTTTTCTCAATTTCATGAAATTAAAGAGGAATAAAACTTTTCATCTCCATGTGTAGCTTGGGTTTTTTTTTCTTTTTTTTCAAAATAAAAATAAAAAAGTCGTTCTTGTTTTTGCCGAAGAAGAAGGGGATTTTTTTTTGACGTCCCTCTTTCGTTTTCTTCAGGTCATCTTCGACTTGAGTTTTCACAATGGTTTACTTCAAGAGCATCACCACGACTTCTGGAGTTCGTCATCTAGTGATTGTTAATGACAGACATCAACCTTTGGAGAGGGGGACTCGTTTGCTTGTTGAGGAGCCGCTCATTGGCAGTTTTGCAAAGGTTTGGCCACCTTTAGCTGATGATCTTTTCAAGGAGAGTTGGTCCAAAGAAATTTCATTAACCAAGTCGTCGACGGCTTGGATTCTCAAATCGGCGCACCACAAAAAATCTGAAGGAGAAGTAAGCCCCTTACCGACATTGGGACGTCGTATAATCATGGGCACAACTAAGTGGAGCGGTCCTTGTGAGTTTTCTGGGGAGTTTCGTTTCATCAAGGGCTACTGGGAATGGACCGAAGACATCTTGAGCAGATGTGGACACATGATTCAGCAAGCGGGTATCTATGGCTCCGTTTTCGCGTCCCTTTTTACTTATGACTGCAACTCTAAAATTATCAAGGCCTTTTGTGAAGCTTGGTGCCCGTCTACTAATACATTGCTCACTTCTTTCGGAGAAGTGTCAATCTCACTATGGTATATATTCGAATTGACGGGGTTGCCTTTACACGGTTTCCTATATGATGAAGTAGTGCCTGACGAGGCGGAGCTCTTGGATGAGCTTGGGAATTTATGTCTTCCGCGAAGTTGCAGGTCTTTGCTCGACCAAAAGCAGATCCATCAATCGACTGATACAATTCCTTCAGGAATGTCCCCACGGAGTATATGAAAGGCATGAAACAAAGACATGCAACTTCGCGGAAGACATAAATCCCCAAGCTCATCCAAGAGCTCCGCCTCGTCAGGCACTACTTCATCATATAGGAAAACCGTGTAAAGGCAACCCCGTCAATTCGAATATATACCATAGTGAGATTGACACTTCTCCGAAAGAAGTGAGCAATGTATTAGTAGACGGGCACAAAGCTTCACAAAAGGCCTTGATAATTTTAGAGTTGCAGTCATAAGTAAAAAGGGACGCGAAAACGGAGCCATAGATACCCGCTTGCTTAAGAATGTGTCCACATCTGCTCAAGATGTCTTCGGTCCATTCCCAGTAGCCCTTGATGAAACGAAACTCCCCAGAAAACTCCAAAGGACCGCTCCACTTAGTTGTGCCCATGATTATACGACGTCCCAATGTCGGCAAGGGGCTTACTTCTCCTTCGGATTTTTTGTGGTGCGCCGATTTGAGAATCCAAGCCGTCGACAACTTGGTTAATGAAATTTCTTTGGACCAACTCTCCTTGAAAAGATCATCAGCTAAAGGTGGCCAAGCCTTTGCAAAACTGCCAATGAGCGGCTCCTCAACAAGCAAACGAGTCCCCCTCTCCAAAGGTTGATGTCTGTCATTAAGAATCACTAGATGACGAACTCCGGAAGTCGTAGTGATGCTCTTGAAGTAAACCATGGTGAAAACTCAAGTCGAAGATGACCTGAAGAAAACGAAAGAGGGACGTAAAAAAAAATTCCCCTTCTTCTTCTACAAAAAAAAAATCCCCTTCTTCTTCGGCAAAAACAAGAACGACTTTTTTTTTTTTGAAAAAAAAGAAAAAAAAAACCAAGGTACACATGGAGAAGGAAAGTTGTATTCCTCTTCAATTTCATGAAATAGAGAGAAATACAACAAGCCGCCACCAAAAATATGTTGAGAAGAAAAGTTGTATTCCTCTTCAATTTCATGAAATTGAGAAAAATACAACAAGCCGCCGCCGAAAAATATGTTGAGAAGAAAAGTTGTATTCCTCTTCAATTTCATGAAATTGAGAAAAATACAACAGACTGACGTCGTGTGAAGAAGTCGTTGAGAAGAAAAATTGTATTCCTCTTCAATTTCATTAAATTGAGAGAAATACAACAGGCTGACGTCGTGTGAAGAAGTCGTTGAGAAGAAAAAATTGTACTCCTCTTCAATTTCATGAAATTGATAGGAATACAACAGGCTGACGTCGTGTGAAGAATGTGTCGAGAAGAAAAAGTTGTAATCCTCTTCAATTTCATGAAATTGATAGGAATACAACAAACTCGCAAAAAAAAAAAAAAAAAAGATACACGAAGTTACCTCTGATTTTTTGTTGTTGAATGCATGTGTGCCTCCACTTTCTTCTTCTCAATGGAGTGATGTGAGCAAGAATGAATGAACATGTGTCTCCTTTTATAGGATGATTTGAGGTTCAGTTAATAAAGGAAAGAATTGGAATTGGAAAGAAAAGAAAAGAAAGCAATTGGGCCAAGAAACCTATGCGGGCATATGCTTAAATGACTTTTAGTCCAAAATTAGGCTAATGATGGCAGTTGCTAGCTCAAAACAAAAAAAAAGTGTATTGGACCCAACCAATAAAAAAGGGGGGGCCCAATTCGACAATTAAGAGATATCCAAGTTGACACCTGGGTTTGAAAAAATGTATATACTTCGACCCGATAAAAAAAAAGGCGCAAAAAAAAAAAAAAAAAACGGATTTAGCCTTAAAAGTCTGATAAGCTTCGTGCTCCATTCACTCCAAGACATAAATCGTCCGTGAACAAATCACGAGGGGACATTTGTAAGCAAATTAAATTTGCACCCAATCAAATGGCGACACGTGGACAAATATATATTAAAATAAAATTAATTTACTATTTAAAATTTGGGAATTTAATTAAATTAATTCTCTAATTAAATAGTTAAATTAGTGATATTTAATATACACGATACAAGTCTGTCAAATTATACGAGTATCGAAATACTCGTAATTGGTGAAAATAAATTTGGCTTACCATATATGGAGGAAAATCAAATCACACATCTTCAAAAAAGGAAGATAATTAAATTAAAACCAATCAAGTCAATCAAATCGGCATCAGCCCGTAAGAAGGCCCCACGTGGCACGGTAAAGAAGGAAAGTCTTCACTCCCTCACCTTATAAATAGGTCCTCCCTCATTCATTTAAAAGACAAAAAGCATTTCAAGACTCTAGAATTCTCTGCAAAGATTCAAAGCATTCTTGAGCATTCGAAGGAGCTCCAAAGACGTTCTTCACCCAAAATTATCTGAATGCGACGTTCGATCCAAGATTAAGGTGTTAAAGCCCCTCGAATCGGCGTTCTTCTCAGAGTGTTGTTCGCAAATCTTCGAAGATTTAAAGGCGTTTTTCGCGGATCCTTGAAGATTCAAAGACGTTCTTCATCGCATTCGAAGGCGTTCGTCCAAAAGCTCCCCAAATCAGCGTTTAATCCAAAACAAGATGTCAAGTCTTTGGATTAACGTTACGAACCTTCAAGTTCAATCGTGATCAAGATCGAAGCAAAGATCACGCCTAAAAAACCGTTCAAGTCAAAGTCAACGATCGAAGAGAAGAATTAGAGGAATAAAATAGAGATTGTAAATCAACAAAATTTCTCGTTTTAATCCAGAGTAAATAAAATTGTATTTCAAATTCGTGTTATTATATTAATTTCACGAGATTTGTTGTTACAAATCCATGCGAGTGTCAGAGAAACCAGCGAACTGGGGGCCGAGACCTGTAAGAAACCAATGACACATGTCGTCGTCATCAACAAGCTTACCGATGGAGGCGAGTTGATCGCAGAGAGCACAAAACTTCTTGTTGAAGTCGTCGACGGAGGTGGATCCACGACGAAGGGAGATGAGCTGATTCCGCAGTTGAGTAATACGGGAGACCGAGGTGTGACTGTAGGCTGCCTCGAGTGCGACCCAGATGGAGCGCGAGATGTCACAACCGATTACCTCGGCCATGACTTCTTTAGAAAGGGAGGAAAGAAGAAGACTAAGGATCTTCTGATCCTTCTCAAACCAAGCGATGTAGGCTGGGTTTGGAGTCGATTCACCAGATGTGGTGATCGACTTTGTCGAAGCGGGTGTCGTGCCAAGAACATGAGAGATGAGATCATAGCCGGACAGTACCGGAACCACCTGATTGCGCCAAATCATATAGTTGGAAGAAGACAACTTGATGGTCAAGAGATGGACCAAGACGTTGAGAGGGATTGTGGGGGGAGGGGGGGGGGGGAGTGACGTCCGGCGGCACCATGAGGAAGAGGGAATATAACGTGAGGCTTTAGAGAGATTAGGGTTTGGGTGAGTCAGACTAATATCATGTGAGAATATGTATGTGATCACCGTTAATGAGGTGATATGAATAAATCACTATTTATAAGTATTTACAAGGAGATAAACAAGGTAAATATATACAAAAATATGGTCAAAATAAAAAAGATATTATTCCTACATTTACATTATTTCCTATTACCAGTATTTTACTTTATATTTTTCGTACCCCGAATTTGAAATTTCGAATCTGACACTGATGTTGTTAGCTGAACTTAAAGCTATTGAGGTAGGAATTAAGATGTGTCAGACAATCAACAAAATTTTACACGTTCGCTCGGACTCACTGAAATTTTTTTAATTGAAAATTGTTGATTTAGTTCGAAAATTCATTTTTTTCAATTTTGTGTCCACCCCTCAAACAAAGTATTATTATAATTTAAACAACTACTTTAAATGATGTTTAATTTTATATTGTTCCTATTCGTGGTTTTCAAAAAAAAAAGTTCCATTTTTTTTTATTTAAAGTGTTTTTTTTTTTCAAGTTTCGTTTTAAAATATCTGAATCGCTCCTCTTAGCCGTACGAAGAACCTCAAAACCTTGTTCGTTGCTATGAAGAATTGAAGAAAGACAATATGCTAGGTGGATTATCTGTATCCGAAACCGCCACAGAATTTCTTTCTCTAGTGAATTACACCCACAATACATTATCCCAATGCCGGTTTCCGATTTTGCCCAAATCCATTGCTGTAACGAGAAAGAAGCAGAAACGAATTACAACAAGAGGCGCTTTAAGTGATGGCGGCGGCGGCATTTCCGTTGACAAAGAATTTGAGTTTACACCGACGTTCGATGAAATTTTGAAGGCCTTGGAATCTGTCAAAGTCGACAGGGGCAACAACACTAATAGTAACGATAATAGTAGTATTACTCATAGTAGTAAAATTCAGAGGAAGAAGAAGAGTATCAAGGAAATTGATGAGATGAGAGGTGAGCCTTCTCGAGGGGATTCAAGAAAGGGTGATTTTCGCAAGGAATTTGATTCTGAAAAGGTTTACAAAAAGCAGAACAAAGATGTGAAGGTGTTTGATAGAAAGAAAAGTGATAGGAGTGAGAGTAAATTATTGGATACTGAAAGAGCTGCATTCAAGCCATTGGAATGTGAGGATGATGTGATGGACAAACCAAGGGTTACAAGGGCAGACATGGAGGAGAGAATCCAGAAGCTTGCTAAATGGTGAGTAATCAATCGTATTTTAATTAATTGGATATTTAGTTATGTGTTCTTGCTATCCTGCCCAATGAGTAATACTAGATTCTGTATTGTGCCACAATCATTAGCCTTTTTATTGCATTTGTTGTTTCTTCAACTTAGAGTAGCAAGTTTCTTGAATATCTTGGTTTATTGGTCTTGATTCCTCTGTTTGCTTTCAGACACATGCATTTTGATAACTTTAGCATCTTAAGAGTTTAAGGCCATGTTTGATAACAAAGACTGATTAGACTAAAGATTAGGATGATATCTGAACTTTATAGATTTTAAAGCATAATCTACCCTTAATCTAAGTTATCAAACAATCTACAAGAGATGAGATGTAGTTAATCTAGATTTAATCTAAGCTATCAAACATGGCCTAAGGTTATATATGAATTCTAAATCCTAGTGACTAGTCTAAACTTAATTTTGGGAAGTCAATCTTGCAATAACCACATTTGCAGGTGGTTAACGGTAAGATGTATTTTCTCGAATGAAATGTCAGATATTCATGTATGATTTCTGTTTATGGACTTGGAAGGACATATTTCAGTTTATGTTTGGCATACTGTGTTTTTTTAATTCTTTAAGACGCAATTATGGTAAGACCTCATGGTTCATTGTGCTTTTAAATGTACCAAATTGTGAAGAATTTGTTCAAACAGAATAATGTGGCTCACGGAAAAGTAGTTTACTTTTACAGTCTAAATGGTGCAGACATAGACATGCCTGAGTGGAAGTTCTCTGAAATGATGCGAAATGGTCAAATAAGATTCTCAGATGATTCTATTTTGAGGATTGTTCAGATATTGGGTAAATTGGGAAACTGGAGACGGGTGCTCCAAGTCATCGAGTGGATTCAGTCCCGTGAGCGCTTCAAATCCCACAAAATACGGTACTTGCCCCTACTAATACTCATAAAACAATGTGAATTATTGATCAAGAAAGCCTTGCTTAGTCAAGCTGCTGTTAAGTTTTGATTACAATCTATTTGTTCAATTGTTAGAAGGATTCTTGACAAACTATGTGTGCACATCTAGACAATAAGGATTTGACTAATAAAAAGTATGTTCATGGAGTATAAAATACATCCAAGAAATCTATGTATTCTTTTGTTCAAAATAAATCGCAAAGAAAGATAAATGGTATTTATGGGCTCCACTAAAGTGATTACTTTCTGGAAGAATCCTGTATCAAATGCATATGTCTAGTTTGTGATGTTTTTCAATAAGAAATCGAAGGTAATTGTAAATTTAGAGGGTACAAGTTGTTTCTGTTTGGTTACACGGTTGTCCTGCTGGATGATTTCACCTTTTTTATTTTTTTGAAATTTCCCAGAGAAAACGTCTTACTGAAATTTGTTAAAAGGAGTTGTGCTTATGTTCCAATAGCAGGAATGATATAGTGCACACCAGTGGGCACTATTTTTTGTGCCGACAGCTTATGTGGCACTGCCACATCAATAAGATCTTTTTTTACATTTAATTTGATTTTATCCCTATCAAATATTAGATCATGTTTCCATGTAAATAGGAATAAAATCTTTCCATTCACTAACACATAAAACTGAAGCACAATACATGAATGGATCATCATCTGCCATTAATCTTTTCTCCATGTTCAAGGATTCACAAAATAAAAAATTGACGTGATCTTTATTTCTTAATTCTCATCAGGAGCCATATATGGCCTCTTCCTGGTAAAATAAAGAAAGTTATAGAGACGACCAAATCTGAAAGCAACCATCCTTTTGCTTTCTATTGTTTCTTTGATCTAAATATTGTATTTCCTCAATTGTTGTTGAATCACAACGCTGTTAAGGGAACCTAATGTTAGACCAAGTACAGAGCTAGTCATGATGCACATAGAATAATTGATAAACACATAATTACATGATAAGTTTATTTTTCTAATTTTTTCATATTTTCCAGATATATTTATACTGCATCATTGGATGCTCTTGGAAAAGCAAGGAGGCCAGTCGAGGCTCTCAATCTCTTTCACCGAATGCTGGTAAAGTTTTCACCACAAATGTTTTTAACTTTGTATTAGTACCTAACAAAGAAGAGCAACTGCATCATCATCTGATAATGATTGTTGTTTTCTTTTTTATCTGATTACTTTCTATAGGAGCAAATGGCTATGTACCCTAATATTGCAGCTTATCACAGTATTTGTGTGACTCTTGGACAAGCTGGGCATATGAAGGAATTATTTGATGTGATTGATATCATGAAGTCTCCTCCCAAAAAGAAGTTCAAAACTGAATTTCTTGAGAAGTGGGACCCACGATTGGAACCCGATGTCATAGTATACAATTCCGTAAGTAGCTTCTGCATATGATGCATCTTTCTATACAGCCCGTTATTCTAATTGTCTGAAGAATGATTATTCCGTCCTATGCTGGAACAGCTATTAAGAACCTGCTTGGCTGAGCTTATAAGATGTTTACTAGCTTATAAGCTCTCAAAAAGTGTGTGGGTAATAGGGATGTTTAACAACTTATAAGATCTTAAAATAAGCTCTAAAGCTTCTAAGCTCACAAAAAAAAAAGTACCAACACCCCCAACACATTTTTCTAAAATCTTTTAAGCTATACTTTAAAAAAATCTTTAAAAAAACAAAAATACCGACCCACCCCCACTCTCCAAGTTCTTTGATAATTATTTTATACTGTATTAAATTCAAATAATAAAAAAACATTTTTCTCAATTTTTCAAACTTATAAGTTTTATTAGCCAAACTTTTTAACAACATATAACCTACTTAAAAGTTACGTCCTATAGCTCTTGAAACAACCTATAAAGTGTTGGAGCTTATAATATGTTTAAAAATAAGCTTAGCCAAATAGGCTCTAAATCTATTTGTGATTGCTTACATGTTATTGAACCGCTTATATACAATTTATGTGCTCCCTTCCACATCCACCACATATATATGTAATGATTTAATCTCCTGTTTGGTCCCTGGTAATAGAGACATCTTGCATGGTTTAATTTGAGCTGTCGCTATTTTCACCTAGGTTCTTAATGCTTGTGTTCGGCGTAAGAACTGGGAAGGGGCTTTCTGGGTTCTGCAGCAGCTAAGCGAACGGAATCAACAACCTTCAAGCACAACCTATGGATTGGTTATGGAGGTATTAATGCCTTACACTACTACTTCTGCTGTCCTTTTCATTTCCAATTGCAAATTGTATTCAAATGGTGTATAGCAAGTTTCATTTTATTTAAAGTATTCAATCTAGTGATAGTCTATTTATATAGGACAATTCCCTTTTGATTTCTGTTGATATCTTTTAGTGACTTGCATAATATTTTTTCTCAATTGGAGCAGGTGATGTTGGCATGCGGCAAGTATAACTTAGTTCATGATTTTTTCAAGAAAGTGCAGAAATCATTTATCCCAAATGCTCTGATATATAAAGGTAACTTTATTGAAATATGTTTTTTCCCTACTAGTCTACTACATTGCTGAATACTCCCCATTTAACATATTTCTCATCTTTAGTTCTCGTGAATGCTCTGTGGAGGGAAGGTAAAGTTGATGAGGCAATGATGGCTGTTAATGAAATGGAGAGACGAGGAATAGTTGGTAACGCTAGTGTATATTATGACCTTGCTCGGTGCCTTTGTAGTGCAGGAAGGTGCCATGAAGCCCTAAAGCAAGTAGGTTTCTTTTATTTATTTCATCCATTTCTTTCATTGTGTTGCTAATCTTGGTTTTAGTGTGAGCTTAGCCTACCTCTTCTAATGAGTAAATTGCAAAATTGGTCTCATATCTGTTGGGTGTCGGTAAATTTTAGTCTTATATTGACAATTTTTTGTTTTAGGATGATAATTAATTTGCTATTTTTCAAAATTGGTCTCATATCTGTTGGGGTATCATTATGCCATGTAAGCGACACCAAGTCATTATTGGACTAAAATTAAAATTAGTCTGGTTGCTACATGGAATTCCAGCAGCTCACGTGCAAAATACCTGCAACCTTGTCAATATTGGACTAAAATTTTATCATTTTATAAGTTATGAGATCAACACCCAATAGATATGGGACCAATTTTACAATATACTCCTTTGGATTCTGCTGCTTCTTTTATTTTTCTTCTTCTTGTGGGCTTGCTCGATTGTTGTGTGAAGTTATCAGAAATTCAAATCTTGTGTTTTCTATCATTCTCATTTTCATTTAACATTTTGCAGATTGACAAAATATGCCAAGTCGCAAATAAACCACTTGTGGTAACCTACACAGGTTTAATGCAAGCATGTTTGGAATCGGGGGACGTTGAAAATGGGGCATATATCTTTAATTATATGCAGAAGTTCTGTTCACCAAATTTGGTCACATGTAACATAATGTTGAAAGCTTTTCTTGATCATGGGAGATTTGAAGAAGCCAAACAGTTATTTTTAAAATTACTAGAAAATGGCAACTCTATTAGCCGTGAGGAAGATTATAAGGTTAAGGTTATACCGGATATATACACGTTCAATATAATGCTGGATGCATGTGCTGTGGAGAAAAAGTGGGATGATCTTGAGTTTGCATACACACAAATGTTAAGATATGGTATCCACTTTAATGCAAAACGCCATCTTCGTCTAATATTGGATGCTCGCCGTGCTGATAAGGTACTGTCTTCAACCTAATTGCAGCTCTTTTTAGTGTTTCAAGTGAAATATCTGGTGCTATATTTTGTATAAGGCCTAATTGCTGCTAAAATCGCCACATTGCAAATTGCACTTTAATCTAAACTTATTAGTTTTGGCAAATAAAACCTCAATTAAAAAAAAAAAAATCTAGTTCGAACTTCTGGACAAATTGACTCTTGCCCATTTGGTTGTTTTTAGGCTGAACGACATTGTTTGGGTACTAATTAGGGTGAATGAGGTAGTTTGGAATTTAAATTGTTGCCAGGTAGGACGACACGGAAGTTCAAATTGCAACAAAAGAAATTGAGATTTTATTTACCAAAACTTAAAAGTTTAGATTAGATTGCAATTTGCAAGAAAGGTGGTGATTTTAGCAGCAATTAATCCTTTGTTTAATATCACCCAAAAATATATAGGATAAATCCATCATATCATATTTATTATTCATCGGTTCGTTTAGGGGTCACTATTGGAGATGACGTGGAAACGGCTGGTTAAAACGGAACGACAACCCCCTCCTCTACTTGTTGCTGAAATGTTGTCGATGAGATTGGAGCAGGGTGACTATGCTGCTGCCCTTTCGTATATTATCAAGTTCGCGTCTGTTGAATCCCAGGTATTTTCCAGAAAGAGTTGGTCGAAATTTTTTGTTGAAAACGGGCACCGGTTTCAGTGTCGAGTTGTTGAAGAGCTTGTGAATGAGGGGAGCATTGTTGTTAGTAGGGGCGACCACCCTGCAGTTAAACATCTAATAGATTCTTGTAAAGAATTTCTAAGAGCATCACATCATGTACAAGTAACAAGTAGATGTCAAAATGAGAATGTTCATGTATAGTGTAAAAAGGGTGTTTAGACACTTTACAAGTAGTTATTTTGGTAAAAAAAAATCGTGTGTTTTTAGAAAGGAAAAGGTACAAATGAGCTCTTCAACTAGTGATTTGGGTACAATTTAACACAAATGAAATCATCTGTTTCATATTTGGTGTTTCATAGTATGGATGAATAACATGTAGAAGGTGAAAAAAAATTACTAATAATTTGTATAAATCATCGACATGTATTAATTGATCCAGTGGGATGGAACACAAAAATTTAAGTAAAGAATGAAACCAAGTTTAACATTTGATTTTTTTTTTCTTTCAATCTGGCACCTATACTTTTTAAAATAGACAAAAAATAACTTTTAAAAAAAGAGGGTAAACAAAATACGAATGGAAAGCTCATTCACAAAATTGGAAGTTAAAATCCAACAATTTAACATTTGAAATGAGATTTATTTTTTATTTTTTTCAATTAGGCACTCAAATTTTTATGATAGACAAATTTGACCCTTTACAACTATCTTGGGTTACAAATAAATTCCCTAAATATTTTGTTTTTTTCATTCATATTTATAAAATCAAACAAATTAACCCCTTGACTAATGAAATGAGATTATGCCCTTTTGTAATTTAAATTCCTCTTTAACTCAACTCTATCTTACACTAAACTTTATTTTTTGTTTGTTTATTTCATTAATAAATTATTAATAATGGACTCAATTTCATAAATTCATCTTTCATACTTTTTCCAACTTTATCTTAATGAAATAAGACGATTGCGAACTCTTCTTCGAACCATTCACCAAATTTTAATTTATTTTATCATTTCATTAATTTACTAATTTACCAATGTATTTCATAAAAAAGAGAATTATTACTCATAGCTACAAAATGCATACCCTTGGTAATGAAAACTACAACACAAAAAAGTATTACTGAACCCCATAGAAAAAATCACAAAAAAAAACGGACTCATTCGTGGAAAAAAGAGAATAAGATGTCGACCAAATGTATCTATGACTCACGTTTTAGCTAGGATTAAGTTATCTTCTTTTTAAAGCAAAAAAATCCACCACGCAAAATATTTATGGGGTTCACATAGACTGACTCTCGATTTAACAATAAGGACTAGAAAAACCTTACTCATTTATATGTTATAATATTGACATTTCGATTCACCCACCTCATGGAACAATTTGAATAAGCTATCAACGGCCTCCTACAACCCTCAAAGATATCCATAAACACGGAGTTGGCTTTTCCACGAGTCATGAATTGTATCCACTATCTTCAGGGACGGAACTAGCAAGGGGCTGGGGTGGTCCTGCCCCCACGTACCCTCATTTTTTTTAATATATATTAAGAAGTAAATTGCAAAAAAATTGTAGATGATTCCAGCCTCAAAGCCAAGCCCGGCATGACATGTGTGCGACTAAACACATGGCTCCTCAAGTGGTCACGAATAATACTACTACAGTATTTTTTTAGTCCCATTTCGCCCGTGTCACTGAAAAAAGGCGTATCAATGTGTGCCGACTCCCAAAGATCACAACCCCCCTCCCTGTGTCAAGGTTGTTGCATTAGATAAGTTGTGGGGCCGGAAGTATTATTGGCCCACTAAATTTGGAAGATAACACTATTTAGCTGTCACATTTATAAATATCCTTATAAAAGTTTTGAAATTCAAACTAATTTTACACCAAAAAAAAAATAGAGGGGACACGTGTCCTTTGTATGGATATAAGCTTTACATTGATTGACATGGGGCGTGTGTTTTTACAACAATTTAATTTATTAATATAAACCATTATAATGCATTTTCGAAAATATAATAATCATATTTTAATTTATTATATTTATACTCTAATGAATATCTATTTTATTGAAAAAATAAAATATATTCACAATTATCGTTACTATTATCAATCACTTGGCGAAGGACACTCCACATGTCTGATTTTCTAAAGAGTAGATTTGCACTTTTTTCCATTTACGTAATTAGCTTTTTTCAAGTTAAATATGAGGTGACCCACAAAATTCACATGTGTGTCGGGTCGGGTCGGGTGCATGATGGATATACTATCCATGCACAATATTCATTTGAGGCCTTTTCTATAAGTATAATTTTAAATTTTAAAATTTGAGGCATGCATGTTTGAAAGAGATGGTGTCATATATGAAATATAACTCTATTTACATCTTACTTTACTTTAGAAATTACGTGATTGGAATAAGGTCAACACAATTAAGTCCATGAATATATATGTAAAGAAAATTCGTAGTATCTAAATATTTTTTTAATCTCGTAATTTTTTTTTAATTTCTTCCCCTCCCCGTCCCATAATTGAAAAAAGGGTGGAGAGGTCGGTCAAGAAATTATAAAATTCAAATTGACAATGATTGGGACATCGTTCATGCGATGCCTATCTAATATTTGACTTGTTGCATTTGTATATATACACTTAATTCTAATAATATTTAAATGGTTTGGTAGGATTATTAATTTAACACTATTTTTATATTTAAAAGATCATCTTTTGCATTAATAATTTTTTTTAAAGAACCGCGTTTTTTGACATCTTCCCACGCACTCTTTATAATTATTAAATTTGTCATTTTTCCAATATTTATTTATTATACATGATACTAGCCTACTCCTTTCCTTAGCCTTAGGTCCATTTCATGGAAGCTTGAAAATTCATTTTTGTAAGGGCCAATAAAATTTTATTGGTCCCTGATGCTAGTCACATTTTATTTATTTGTAATTGTTTTATATGAATAATATTATTAATTAATTATATTAACTTATATATATCAATTAAAGCTGATATCATGTACAGTATAAGTGACAGTATCTTGTAAAAATAATGAGAGAGATCGAGAGCATATGTACAGCCCAACCACAACCAATTATCTCCTTCAGCACAAGCTAGAGCATCTTTGAATATTAGTAATTAATATTAGTCATATTTTAATTAAATGCAGAGCATCTTTAACATGGGACTCAAAATGGATTATTGTTCAAATGATTCAAATTAATTAAATTGAGCGACTTAAACATGTATATAAAATGGAAGTAGGTTTATTTCTTGAATGCATTATACTAATAGTATGGGTTTACCTAACTCTAGGCCATATAGTATGCCCATTTACATTTCTATATTACTATATATAAATTTTTTTGTATGCAATTAATTTTTTTGAATTTTAAATAATTTAAATATATTTTCAATCGTCAGGTTAGATTTTTAATCCACGTATTAAAATCAAATTAAAATTATGATTCGATTATATCAATTCTATAGTGCAATTAGTTATACATAAGAGTAACTCTTCTATGTTATATTTGATGGATTTAAATAGGTACGTTATCTAATACTCCATCAGCCCCCTTTAAACTTTACATTTGATCGGAATATATTACCTTTGTCCCCGTCAAAAGTTTACATAAACTTTTAACACAAAAATTAAGAAATATAATATTAGATGTGTATAGTGAATAGTTTACCTTTTCTCTTCAAAAAAACACATAAAAACAATAAATTAAAAGTTAAAAATAAATGGGTCTAACAGATCAATCTACTAATCGATTACAACATGAGCAATGTCGTTGAAAAGATTGAGCTAGTCATTGGCCTAAAAAAAATACACTAAAGAAAAGCTTCTAAAAGTCGAAGTTGAAATCGAAACTGCTACACAAAGAAGAGAAGCAGCGGTGGTGATCGAGCAGCCACAGACAGCTGATAACGAGTAGATTGCGGCTTTTCAAAGTGAAGGGACTTCCTTAGATTAGTTTATTGGGAGTTGAGTTGCAAACTGTATGTTTAATTTAAATTATACTCCATACTTTACTCTAGAAAATAAAGTATTACTCCCTCCATCCACCAAATGTAGTTTCATTGTGGTGGGTCACAAGTTTTAAGGAAAATGTAGATAAAAATAAGGGTATTATAGGGTATTGTGGGGTCCATTGTGAATAAAGTTGACGACAAATTGAGAAATTGAACAATTAAGTGATGGTTGAAAGGTGATAATTTGTATAAAGTGAATGAAACTACATTTGATGGACAAAGAATATAGGACAAATTGAACTTTTGTGAACGGAGGGAGTATTATATTTCAATAATTAACATTTATATTTTTTTATCTCTCTAATAATAAGAATGTAGAGAACTACCGAATATTTTAAGGGCAGCAATATAAATTACTGTATTTATTAAGGGTTGTTAGAATGATAGCATGAAGGCCCGACAGTATCAAGGTCTTGTGAATATTTGTCTCCAGATCTTTGATTTTAAGTACAATATTATTATTATTATATATTAGTCCAATTCGACACTCTTCATTATATATTCTTTTTCTAATTTACTACATTATTTAATATATTAACTCACATATGAAACTTAACAACGTAATTTCAAATAACTAAAAATTGCAAAATACTAAACGCAGTTATACGTACATTTGTGATCAGTATTAAGATTAATACACCCTTTAGGGAGTTATGGGGAAAAAGAATATGATTTTGGTGTAGGTCATGAAGTTATTAAATGACTTTCCAAACCGTGATCTACATATATAATGATGAGCCTTAATGCTGAGAGTGTTGGAGGAGAAATATTGGGATAAATGATACTGAGGAAATTCGTAGTGGTTATACATAGTATAGTGGATGTTAGACGCATTTCTAAAGGATGGTATGGGGGAGCTTTGATCAACGTTTAATTGGCACCAGTGACGGAGCCAGGAATTTTAGATTGGGGGACCCGATTTACATTACTATAAAGACAAAATAATATTATATTTAATTCATTATAAATTTTGATTGTTCCAACTCATAATAGGTGAAACGGTGTTAAAATTATTAGACAAATGTATAACTTAAAATATATTCCCTCCATCCCGTAATGACTTGAATACGTTGATAAGTTCACTTTTTAAGAAATGTGAATTTAGTGAGGTGTATTTTTGGTGATTTAGTGAGGTATAAAAGAAATTTAATGAGGTGTTAAAAAAAAATTAGTGAAATGTAGGGAAGAATGTAGATTAAAATGAGTGACAATTTTAAAAATAAAATGATGTAGTGAGAATATTAATTTTGTAGATTATTTACATATTATGAGTGTACAAATAATTTTGAAACATCTCAAATAAAAAAAAAGTATACAAATAATTATAAAACAGAAGAAATATACATAAAAAAAAAAATTGGTGGGGGGCCCACTGCCCCCGCTGGGCCCTATGTGGCTCCGTCATTGATTGGCACATAGTTTAGATGGATCCAACACACATGGTCGATTCTTTGACAAAGTTGAATGCTACTCCCTTTTATTCATAATACATTACGTTTTGACTTTTTTTTTTTTTTTTTTAAATTATATAACGTTTTGCACTTTTCGATGCAAATTAATTACAATTTTTCTTAAATTACCCTCAAACAAATTAATATTAACTTAGATAGTGGAGTAATATTTTTTAATGTATAGTCTAAAATTCTAGAGCAACTAATTAGGGGTATAGTAAGAAGTCATTGATTTTCTTAATATTGTATGTGTGCATAAGTTTAAAGTAACATACATTTTAAATATAATGGAGTATTTGTTTGGGTATTCAGAGATTCTTAACTCTGAATTTTGATGAATTTAAGAGTGCGATCTGATGCAAACTAGCTTGGTGTTGTTCAAACAATTAAAATAAGGGAGATTATGTTGGACTCCGAAGGGTGGTATCTAGACGACATTTGTAAAGCAATGACGAGAGTTGCAGTGTAACGAGTCACATGCGTTTTAAAAAAGTTCAACAAGGTGGCTTATTAGTTGACACACATAACAACGGAACACGCCTCTCCTCAATATTGGAGTGACGTTGATGCGCTCAACTATTCTTTTTTTAGAAATAAAATAAATATCATATCTCTTACGCCTTGAATCAAGAGTTATTCAATTTCCCAGGCATAATATAAATCAATATCTTCCTTGCAAGCACAATTAAACAATAATAAACTTTTTGCATTACTTTTATGACTTATGACTCACATTTTCGCTCCTCTACTCTTTCTCTACAACAGGGGGTGGTCATATATGCCTCGAGGGTTGTTACACCATTTTAAGAAAGAAAGGTAATTTTATTTGTACATTTTAAATTAATTAATAAATGCACTCACCAAATTTACTTTAAAAAAAAAAATGACTTTACACCGAAATAAATGCCCTCAGACTTTCTAAAAATGTTTTATTTCATATTCTTTTAATAAGTTTGATTAATTATAATTGCACATTTACTAAATTTGAAAATGCATATAGTCTTGCACTTAAAAGAAAAGTGAAATAGCATGCTTTAATCTCATCGATTTATTCGTACAAATATTTTTCTTTTAAGAAAAGTCAATTTTTTTTTTAAAAATGAGATACTCGAATTCCTTACAATACGACTAGCTCACAGATAGAAGACAAATAATCGAATTGCTACATCAATCATGAATTTTCATAAGCTACAATACGCTAATTGTCAAATATATTCCGAACCTTTTTCCTAGCCTTTAATTTCCACCAAAAAATTACCCAGTACATTGGGCAAATTAAATATTTCATCTGTCCCAAAAAATAGTTACAGTATGTTAAATTTTATACCCATCAAGAAAACATTACAGTATTTACTATTTTTGAAATTTTAGATACCTATAAAATTATCTTAATATATACTTTTATTTATTGAATAAAAATTTAAATACCTTCAATATAGAAGTAACTATATTTTAATTTTTTTTTTTTTAAATAATGACTATTTTTATAAAATGAAAGGAGTATTAGTTAAGAATTTTACAAAAAATTCAGAGTATATTTCAATTTTGATGTTTCACGTTTTATTTTATATTATGAATTATTGATATATCTTTAATAAAAAAAATAAAGCTTTCTTGTAATAGATACAATAGAGTAAAAGAGTGTTTGCAAACTTTACTCACAACATAAAAACACTTTTCAAATTGCGAAAGAACAACTTAAAAAAAAAAAATTGATTTTGATCCCTCAATTTTGCAAACACTCCTAAAATACTAAATGTAAAGTCTAGTATGCACTCGAGTGCATGTTGTGCACCCTAGTCTAAAGAAAAGTGTATGTTATTAAACTGAAAAGTACAACACAATATTACTAAAAAGTGTAAGTCACTATGACTAAAAATATTATTATACAGTTTAATAATTGAAAAGTGCAACACCATTTACCAAAAAGTGTAAGTCAATAAACTGAAAAGTGCAACATGTACTAGGGTGCACAACATGCACTCGAGTCCTTAGCAGACCAACCCAATACTAAAATATGCAGACGCAGAAATGATGGTGAAGTTATTTGTGGGGGGCTTGTGTTAGGGTGTGTTTGCAAACAATTGTGATTGATTCAAAGTGATTAAAATTGATTTTTATAGTAAAATTAAAAATAAGCATTTCTAATCAATTTTTTAAATGTTGTGGTATATGTCGTACAAATCACTTTTTTATAATTTTACAAAAAACACCCTTATTACATTTGAATAAATAATGGGTAAAAATAAAATATTATTTAAATTGTGATGACAAAATTGTAAAATTAATGAGTGTAATGATTAGAAGCATGGGGAGGGGTGCTTGATCAAAACTATTTTTAAGTAATTAATTTAATCACTTGTGTTTACAAACACTTTAAAAATGATTCTATTTAAAAAAGAAGTGTTTTTAAGCACATAGTTTTATTTGCAAACACCAACTTAGTTGAGGGTGGGAAGAATAAGATTACAGGTGGCGCGCTATGGCATGATGTTGTACACTTACACTACACATGCAATGACAGTTGTCTTCAGTGTTGTACCTTTTCTCCATCAATTAAATCTCTGCCTTTTTTATACAATCCAATTTATTATGCACATTAAATCTGCTGTTCATATTTCGGACACTTGTTATTCAATAATTTGTTTTCACTGCCACCTGAACCAAGGGGGACGGCTAACCTTTCTGTTTATACAAATTTTAATGTAAAAATTATTTATTAGTATTAAATGTAATAAAATTAAATTTTATGAAGGATATTAGGAATAATTTAACTTTATTGAAGAGTTCATCTAAAAAAAAAAAAAATTATTGAAAAGTTTTTTTTTAATTAATGTATAAAAAATAACGATTATAAATAAAAGATGTTTGATTGAATTTTTTAATGGAGTACAAAGTTTTTTTTTTTTAAATAAAAAAATGTTTAAATAATAATGAAAAAGATGTTAATGAAATGGAGGGGTTGTATTAGGCCATCTCCAACCACAAACTCTCAAATGAAGATCTCTAAACTTCAAAATACATTTTTTCATACTCTATTTTAAAAACCTTCTCCAACCATGAAACTCTATATCTTACTCTATTTATTATTTTAATTATTTTTAATATATTACAATTATTAAATAATATATTTATCTTCGTATTTAAATTAATTTATACAATTAAATATTCAATTAGTAACTTAAATTATAAATTAAATATTATTAATTTTATAAAAATCATAAAATGTAAATAAACTTGTAGTTTTCAAATATTACTTTTATTTAAATATAAAATTATGAAACACATAATGACGTAAAACGATACATGTGAGTATAATGTATGTTTTATTAATTGTATTTTACGTTATTTTTTTGTTGGTAATAATAATACACATAAAAAAAAATTAAACCATTAAAATTAAATTATAAATTAGTATAACAATAAAATTGTAATTATATTTAATGTACAAATTATTAATATAGAATTGTAATACATAATTATAAATATTAATAAAATAATAGATATAAAATATAAACTTTTGCAATTTGTTTTTCTTAATTTGTATTTTTTAAAAATGTATAGAAATAATTGTGAAACGGAATGTGTGTTTAATTGGTGTCTTGCTAGCATTCATAAAATTAAACACCTTTAATGTACTCATACACATCCTTATATCGTTCTCAATCATCTTTTCACCTTGATGCATCTTGGTACTAAAATAATCAGTTTGAATACCTATTTTGGTAAAATAACTTTTTTATAAGAAAATGCATCGCATATTTTTACAACACTAAAAAATGCAACATATATCTAACCAACTTTTGTAGGATGATATGAACTGTGCAGATACATATGTGATATGTAGTATGAACACAGTCATTAAAATAACGTTAAAATAATTTTATAAAGCTACATGACCATGTAATTTGTAAAGGAAAAAAAAAAAATTGGGATCCAGTTTAAAAGTATTGGATCATTTTGCAAGTGGTGTGTTCCATGATAAAAAAAAAAAATCAATAATCTCGTAAAACAAACGATAAAATGTCACTGTCATTGTAATTATGCATCTAACTAATCGATTATTAATGGTTCATTAACGAATTATTGTAATATACAATAAATAAAGACAAATTCCATTAGTTCAAACAAGGAACAACATGGCATATGCTGATAATATGCTACGTTTTTACATTTTCTTTAAGCCAAAATGCTAGTATAAGTGATGTAGATAAATATGTCGCTCTCTGAGAAGTCGACACGTGGAAACGGGATAAATTATGATAGTTGTGATTAGGTCAATACGTCGAAAAAATAGGATTAATACACCCCTGGGCTTAAGTAGGGAAATTAGAGATATCAGGGTGATTGGGCCTTTGGCCCATATTTGAAGAGATTAATAGCCCTTGGGCTTGAAGTGGTCCGGCCCAAATATGGAACGTATAGTCCATCTTTCTTAGCCAAGTCAAAGGAATAGTTCAAACCCACGAAAGTAGGAGCCGATAAGCTGAAGAACCAAGTCTTCAGGGAGAGAGGCCGAGTCCTTAGGGATTTGAGGCCGGATTTACGGGGATGGGCCGAGAATATAGGGAGAAGAAGTCTTCCCCTCTCCGCAGAGAGGGGCCAGGTATATAAACAAGGTTATTTCCCTATTCTTGGTTAAGTTCTTTAACAAATACATACGTTTTTTACAGAACACATACTCTACATACTTTTACACGAATTATACACTGATCTGAGGAAAAACTCCACTATATTCGCCGGAATTTCCCTAGATATACAGGGGAATTCCTCTTTGATTTCGCCTACAATCGAATCTGACTTGAGCGTCGGAGCTTATACGCCGGAGCCCCCCTCCGGCGTACTTTTGCAGGTTATTTTCGGATTCCCGAGGAGATTTACTCGAAGACTGCCAAGGATTCAACGAGAGATTGGACTCGTGATTAATAGTGCTCGTAAGAGAACGATCTATATCCGTAAGCGTTCTTTTTCGACGCATCAACTGGCGCCGTCTGTGGGAAACTTTCAAGCTAAGGCGTGAGAAAAATTCCGTACTTAAATGGGTGGAGGACACGATTTATCGAAGCAGACGAAGGAGAAAGGAGATTCTACTCCTCCTCCTCTTCCTCCGCCTCCTCCAGGGTTTCCCTTAAATCGAAATTTAGGGAAACGACCCGTGGATCATACACCGGAAGATGTTCCCCCTCCAGGTGTTCCCTCAAATCGAAACTTAGGGAAGCAACCTGTAGATCACACACCAGAGGATATCCCTCCCGCTTCAGAGGGAGATGTACCAGGCACCTCAGGAGCTTCGGGGAGTGGGATCAATAGGGATAACCCTAACGCTCAACCAGAACTCTTGACTGTCTCTAGAGATCAGTTAGATGAGATGATCGCACAATCAGTGGAAAGAATAATTGCTACTCGAGGACTTCGCCCTCCCGAACCTATTCCAACCACCCGTAAGGGTACAAGACAAAATCTCCCAGAACAGGTCATTGACTCGGTTCCAGTCCCTTCCAGGAACGAGGATCCCCCTCGAAACCCAGAAGAAAAGGTACCTTCCCAGGCTGAAAGGAGCATCTTGGAGAGACCCCCTCGGAGGGATACGGAAAGAATCCTTGGGGACACCACCCTAGAGACAGGGATGGGAGAAAGTACGGACGACACGTATCAGGGAGCCGTCAGTGATCAGATACAGGCCTTGCGAAAAGAGATGAGGGATATGCAGAGACATATTACTGACAATGTAAGTAAACCCTCTTATACCACTGGATATCAATTTTCATCTAGTATTTTGCAAGATGAGTTGCCCTCTAATTTCAAACCTTTGAACTTTGAATATGATGGCACCACGGACCCGTACGAGCACCTGATGAGGTTTGAGAATGCTGCTCTATTACATCGATATGGAGAGGGCGTTAAGTGCAGAGTGTTCTTGACCACTCTGTCTAAGGCTGCACAGCAATGGTTCACTCAACTGGGACCAGACACTGTTCACTCGTGGTCTGAATTCAGCGAATTGTTCCTGCATCAATTCGCCAGCGCTAGGAGACAGCCTAGAGCTACCCTTACCTTATTCAACATGCGTCAGGGAGAGAATGAGAGCCTGAGGGCTTTCCTAAAAAGATTCAACCAAGCAGCTCTGGAAGTACCTACAGCCTCCTCAGAGGTTAAGATTAACGCCCTTACCAACGGGTTAAGAGATGGAGATCTGTTCACGTCTCTAGCCAAGAAGCCAGTTCGGACTTTTGATGAATTGTTAAGGAGGGCAGAAAAATACCTCACCCTGGAAGAGGTAAGAAAAGCCAAGCGCTCGGAGACCCGGACGATAGTGGGTAATGGAGAAAGGAGGAAGGAAATTCCGCTTAGGAGGCCAAGTCCAGAGAGATATCGGAGCTCCAGAAGATTGGAAAGTGTAAGAAGAGAGGAAGCTGCACCCTGGAACCCCAGGAGAGGGGCAAAGAGATATACCCCTTTGAGGATAGAGCCAGCCGAAGTCCTAGAGGTGGCAGGGGATCATCCGGATATGAAATTCCCCTATTCAAGAAGTAGAGGTCCCCAAAATCCTAAGTCAAACAAATTCTGCAGGTTCCATAACGATTATGGCCACGATACCAACCAATGTTGGCATCTGAAGGATGAGATAGAGAGGATGATTCAGGCAGGTCACCTGAAAGAGTTTATTTTCAGAGACCGACAAGGCCCCAGGGGTCAGAAGAGAAAGGACCCTGAGGGGAAGCAGGAAGATGATAGAAGAGATCAGAGGAAGGGCAATGAGGAGCCACCACCCCCTCCCCAGAAGAGGGGAACTATCCACATGATTATGGGAGGCCCCGCTGATGGGGATTCCTTCAGGCAGAGAAAGCAGAGCGTTCGGTCGCTGAAGAACGAGAGGAATGTAGAGCACCATGAGGTGGGAAAGATGGCAGAAGGTCCGGACATTCATTTCGGGCCAGAAGACGCGGGGGAACCCAGAGAGATTCATAATGACGCATTAGTCATTACTACGGATATAGCAGGATACGATGTAGCAAGAATTTTTGTGGATACTGGAAGCTCCGCTGACATCATGTTTTTGGAGTGCTTTAAAAAGATGGACCTGAATATAAAGCTTAGACCGGTGGAAACCGCTCTTTATGGATTCTCAGGGGGAGCTATTCAACCCCTCGGTTCAGCGTTACTGCAAGTAGGGTTAGGAGTTGCCCCTAACCGTCGAGTACAAGTCATAGAATTCCTGATTGTAGATGTCCCATCTTCCTATAACGTAGTAATGGGAAGGCCAAGCTTGAATATTTTTCAGGCAGTGATCTCCACCTTCCACATGAAGATGAAGTTCCCTGCCTCGGGGGGTGTGGGAGAGATATGTGGCGATCAATATCAGGCAAGGAAGTGTTACGTGGAATCGGTCAAGATAGCGGACAGGGTCGTGTTCAGGGGAATAGAGAGATTTAAGGGCGGAGACCCTGAGCTGAAGAGACAGAAAGTGGGGGAGCTAGTGCAAGAGCAACCCAAAGCTAAAGCAGACGAGGAGTTAATGAGCATCGAGCTCTACCCAGGAAAGGAGGGATTTACAACCAGGATAGGTACGAATATGAACCCTGAGCTCCAGAGAAAGATGATACTCACCCTCCAGGAGAATGCAAACATCTTCGCATTCACGGCGACGGATATGACGGGTATCCCTCCAGAAATAGCAGTGCACGACCTGAATGTGGATCCCAAAGCTAGGCCCGTGAAACAGAAGTTGAGGAACTTCGGCAAAGAGAAGAACCTCATTGTAAAAGAGGAAATCGACAAATTGTTGAATGCAGGGCACGTGAAGAGAGTGCAGTTCCCTGAGTGGCTCTCGAATGCAGTGCTGGTATCTAAGGGAGCCGGCAAATGGAGGATGTGCATCGACTTCAGAGACTTGAACAAAGCTTGCCCTAAAGATCACTATCCCCTGCCTAGGATTGATCAATTGGTGGATGCCACATCCGGGTTCGAATTGCTCAGCATGATGGATGCTTATCAGGGGTACCATCAAATCCAGTTGAACCCCCTCGATATACCCAAGGTTCAGGGAAATTTCTCGGATATATGGTGACGCAAAGAGGAATAGAGGTTAACCCTGCCAAGGTGAAAGCGGTCCTTGACATGCAACCCCCTCGAAACCTGAAGGAATTGCAGACCTTGAATGGCAGAATCGCAGCCCTTAGCAGATTTATAGCAAAATCAGCAGAGAAGGGTCATCACTTCTTCAGAACATTAAGGAAGGGGTCAAGATTCGAATGGGACGAACAGTGTCAAAAGGCTTTTGAAGAATTGAAGCTCCATCTAGAGCAACTCCCGAAGTTAACCAAGCCCACTCAGGGAGATGTTCTACTCCTATACCTCTCAGTAGGGGAACATTCTCTGAGTACTGCCTTGATGAAAGAGGAAGGTTCCACACAACAACCCATATATTATGTGAGCAAGGTCATCCAAGGAGCGGAAGCAAGGTATTCAGAGGTGGAGAAGGCAGCCCTGGCAGTGGTGGTAACAGCTAGGAGATTACGCCCTTACTTCCTATCTTATAAAGTGATGGTGCGGACTAACTTCCCATTGAAGCAGACACTGGGAAGAGCAGATTTATCAGGAAGAATGGTCAGGTGGGCAGTGGAATTGCAGGAGTATGATATTGACTATGAACCAAGGAGAGCCATCAAAGCTCAAGCGTTAGCAGACTTTATTCAAGAGTCTACCAGAGTGGAAGAAGAACAGGGATGGAAGGTATACGTGGATGGCTCAGCATCCGCCTTGGGATGCGGAGCAGGGATAGTGCTGATTGACCCTTATGGCCAAGAAGTACAGATTGCTGTTAAATTCCGGTTCTCAACCTCAAACAATGGTGCAGAATATGAGGCCTTGATTAGAGGGGCTAACATGGCAGCAGAGTTAGGGGCGCAGAAAGTCACCCTGTACTCCGATTCGTAGCTGGTAGTACAACAGGTCATGGGGGAGTACCTCGCCAAAGATGGGAGAATGATCACCTACCTAGAAGAGGTAAAGAAGTTAAAAAATAAATTCCATACTTTTGAAGTAGTACAGGTACCCAGAGAAGAGAATGTGAAAGCAGATGGACTGTCCAAACTAGCTAGTTCCACTGAATTCGAGGGAGACGGAAAGGTAACCCTGTTAGTAGCTGATCAAGTAGCTACGGAAACCCTGATTGGAGAGATAACCGCAGGGGATGATTGGAGGAAAGAAATATGGGAAGAATTGAACAGGGGTCCAGCGACCCCAATGTCCAGAGAGGCCAAAGCGTGGAGAAGGAAGTATTGCATCCTAGGAGGCCAATTGTACAAGAGGTCCTTCACTCAACCTTATTTGAAATGTCTTTCAAGAAGAGAAGCAGAGCTAGTGATCAAGGACATCCATGAAGGTTGCGCATCCAGCCATGAGGGTTACCAGACCATGGTGAAGAAAGTATTTAGGGCAGGTTTTTACTGGCCTAACATAATCAGAGATGCTAGAGAATATGTGAAGAAATGTGAGAAGTGTCAGAAGAATGGACCCTTGATACGAATACCTGCAGAAGAAATGGGGGCTATGTACTCGCCCTGTCCCTTCGCCAAATGGGGAATCGATCTGGTGGGACCCTTCCCCTTGGCACCAGGAGGGAGAAAATTTCTGATCGTAGCCGTGGATTATTTCAGTAAATGGGTAGAGGCTGTGCTCTTGGCCAAAATCGAAGAAGATAATGTAATTCTTTTTCTTGCTAGACATATTTGTTGCAGGTTCGGAGTACCTAGAATCTTGGTTTCCGACAACGGAACGCAATTCAATGGAGAGAAAGTAAGGAGATGGTGCGAGAGATGGAACATTATACAGAAGTTTACTTCAGTAGCCCATCCACAAGCTAATGGGCAGGTGGAAGTTACAAACAGAATCTTAGTGGATGGTATTCGGACGCGATTGGAAGAGGTAGGAGGGAAATGGGTGAAGGAGTTAGACAACGTTCTCTGGTCCTACAAGACCAGCCCTAAGACAGCTACGGGCGAATCTCCCTTCTACTTGGTATATGGGGCAGCGGCAGTGATACCTCCTGAAGCCAGACTCAAATCGCACCGGATCACCTATTTTGAAGAAAAAAGAAATGAAGAATTGATGAGAGAGGCGCTAGACCTAGTAGATGAAGAGAGTGAGATGGCAAGATTAAAAGCAGAGAGGTACAAGAGTCGGATCAAGGCAGCATATGATCGCAGGGTGATCCCTCGTTCCTTTAAAGTCGGAGATTTAGTCCTTCGGAGAGCAGATGCCTTGAAGAACACTGGGAAGATGGAACCCAATTGGGAAGGTCCGTACAGGGTGATACAGGTACTAAAAGGCGGAGCATACAAACTCCAAGACATGACAGGGAAAGAGATACTAAGGCCATGGAACGTGTGCCACTTGAAGAGGTTTTATGTTTGAGGAAGGTGTTATTCCATTACTTCCTCTCTCTTTATGAACACTTTTGAATGTTTATTTCTTATTCGAATAATTGCTTCACCGGCACTCTTTTTCCCTCTACGTGGGTTTCCCTTTGGGGTTTTACCACGGAGAGGTTTTTAATGAGGCCGGCATAGGTTCCCCTTATCTGCCTATGTTGATAAACACTTTTGATCAATGGAGCACCAGTTTTGATAAAATTTCAGCTAAATGCATGTTAATACTATGATGAGATGACTCTTGTATGCCGATTTTATGTTGAAATATTTCTCATATGTTAATACCGTGACAAGATAACTGTGGAGGACCTGCATAATGAATGCTGAAATAACGAACACGTTTTGGAAATTAAAACATAACATGATAGAGACATTGCAAGATAGAGAAATTTACACCAACTCATAAATGCCCGAATAGAGAATACCTAGGAAAAATTCCTAAAGTTTCTATTCACGACAGCCTCTAAAGCTAGGGGGAGTAGGGGATACAGCAGCGGAAAACATGATTAACTCGTCGATAAACCCTATCCCTAGCGACTCTCAAAACTCTTACGAGTATAAACAAACTCTTATGAGTATAAACCAACTCTTACGAGTATAAACCAACTCTTACGAGTATAAACCAACTCTTACGAGTATAAACCAACTCTTACGAGTATAAACTAACTCTTACGAGTATAAACCAACTCTTACGAGTATAAACAACTCTTACGAGTATAAACTAACTCTTACGAGTATAAACTAACTCTCACGAGTATAAACAACTTAAGGGAAAGTATAATCCCTACAAATTCTAACTTTTGGGAGAGTATAAACCCTAAACATTCTAAACTTCAGGGAGAGTATAATCCCTAAGAACTCTTACGAGTATAAACTAACTCTTACGAGTATAAACCAACTCTTACGAGTATAAACCAACTCTTACGAGTATAAACTAACTCTTACAAGTATAAACCAACTCTTACGAGTATAAACAACTCTTATGAGTATAAACAACTCTAATGAGTATAAACAACTTAAGGGAGAGTATAATCCCTACGAATTCTGACCTAGGGGAGAGGACAATCCCTAAAACTCTAGTGTTAAGAGAAAGACTGGAAACATTAACAAATCACCAAGTAAGTACAGGGATATCAACCCTATCTCCTCATTAAGGTTCCTCTAGGAGCTTTAGAGCCTTTACGTGTCAAGAAAACGCTGAAAACATGCTAGATTCATAAGCAAGACGGATATTACGTTACACATCTAATAATAGAGTCAGATATATATATATATATATATGCATGCCAAGTGATAAATGTGCAGGTACGATATTAAGCGGAAGAAAAGCAGAAATATTCAAAACTTAAGGCACCATGCCTAAGCCCTCCACAGAAAAACCCCGGAGTGTGGAGTCTCCGGAAAATACCAAAAAGGGCCTTAGAGGCCTTAACAAAATAAAAAGTGTTTTAACAGTACCAAAGTGTTATCAGAGAATCAAAGTTATGAAGAGAGGGTAACATCATTCTTCCCCTCGGAACCTTCCCCTGCCTCCTCAGCTCGCCCACTGGAATCGCCTCCCTCTGCCTTTTCCATCAAAGCACCCGCTGCCACGGTAGCCACTGGAGTGGGGTTTTCCACATGGATAGGGAAAGCCATATCCTTCGCCGGCGTAAGATCATCTAATTTCAGGGAAGCATCCTTCAACTCTAAGATCGTCTTCCTCATCCCAGGTAACCACCAGGGAGTATTGATGTCTTCTTTAGCATCTCCAGGGAACTTAGGGGGAGTGTCCAGTTCATCTAACCGGAGGGCACGGGTATACTGACCATTAAATCCCGGAGCGGAATGTTCGGCCACAGCGTTGGAAAATCCATGATCAATGAAATGTGGGATATATGCGCCCATCGCTCCCAAAAAGCTGCTACTCCGAAGAAAGGCCTCCAGCCACTCCTGATGCAAGGTACCTAGAAATTTTTGACCTGCGGCAGAGGTAAACAAGGATTCTAGGCACAAATTCATACCAGCTTGAGGAAGAGTGACTTCCAGCTGTTCCACCCGCTTACCGAACTCTTGCTTCAACGAAGAAATCTCCCCCGAGAGCGTTGTTTGGAGTACTTTACACCTCTGATTAGCATCATGTAACTCTGCTTCGAGAATATCCTTCTTCACCTTCTCCAACTCTACTTGACTGTGGAGATCATCCACCAGTTGGAGGGACTGAAGAGCTCGTTCGGACACGTTGGAGAACAGGAGACCGAACTACACAATGAACCATCTAAAGAAGTAAGACAAGTATACCCTCTCTTATTAAAATTACTTAGAAATGTGTTTACACGAAGGGAATACCTGGGTAAAGCTATGAGCGGCATGCACCACCCGCTCCCCGAAGGACAGAGCATTGAGGGCCTCCGTGGCAGGAGTCGGAGTGTAACGTTCTATAAAAGCCAAGAGATGGTCAACATTAATCTCATCTGGAGCATCGGAAGTGACGTTAGGACGGGAAGATTTGGTCTTGGACTTCTTTTTCTTGGAAGCATCGGAGACAGGAGGCAAAGTGGAAACCATGGCCTTTTCAGTAGAGGAACGGGTACGCTTAGCAACAGACCCAGTAGCAGGTGCCACTGGGGAAGGAGGAATCTGAGCTTTCGAAGAACTCTCAAGGGCCGGAGACTTATTAACCATTGAGAGAGGGGCAGCATCACGCGAAATCTGAGTTAACCAACTCATAGCTGCACAAAGAAATATGAAACGACATTAAATAAACAAGGCATCTCCAATTCGGAAGACACTACTCAGGAAAGGAAATGGTATTACCATCATCGGGACCTAAAGGGTAATCGGAGCGACCAAAACCAAAATGAGAGAGAGCTCTAGGATTTTTACAGATACCCATTACATCAAAAAAGCCATGAACAGAGACATGATCGTGTAAGTGGTTCATCACATCCAGGTTTAAAGAAGAACAAATTGAAAGAGGAGGACGGGGTACCCCAGGATTCTCATAAATCCATCCTTCATGAGGAAACTCCCAAGGAAGAGGATTTGTAACAAAGAAATAGTAGTCTTTCCAGTCCTGGACTCCCTCATGGAGTTTTTCCATGAACTTGCCGGTCCTGGAGGTACGACCACTAGCATAAAAGAACCCGTCCGCGAACTTGCACACGTACTGGGTTAGAAAGAGTTGAGCCGAAGGATCCCCACCATTTCCCTTCATTAGGATATAAAAACCTAACATTGCATGTATGGCATTGGGAGTAAATTGGTTCAAAGGTATACGGAGATAAGTGGAAATTTCGCAGAGGTAAGGATGGATTGGGAAACGGAGACCCGCTTTTAGTTGAGCCTCCCAAAAGGCTAAGGTATTTTGACCTGGAAAGTTAGGGCGCTCTTTCTTATGGGCAGCCCTAACGGAATAGTCGGCGGGGAAGATCCCAGAACGAAGGAAAGCGGCAACACGCTCAGAACTAAGAATTGAAGGCCCAGAAATTTTATCCTCCAAAGCTTGGTCGGTTACGGGAAATATGGGAAACGAATCGGAGGTAGAACTCTCCATGGAAATGGAGTCTGAAGAGGATGACATGAGGATATTGTAAATGAGAGAAGAAGGGAAGGAATAGATACCTGGAGAAAAGTCGGTTTTAGGAGTGGTGACGGAACGGCCGCTGGACGTGCACGGAGGAGTTAGAATCGCAGAGGTTAAACGAAGATGGAAGATAGATAAGCTTGAAATGAAAGAGAGAGGGGTTTTTGGTGGAAAAAAGGGATTTTGAATAATTACGCTGGAGAGAGAGAAGTGAAAAAACCAAGGAGAATTAAATGCCCCCCCCCAATTGAAAGGCGCGTGAAGGGAAAACGGCGGCCTGATGTTGGGTTAGGAATGAACGCGTGGCTACGGGATTCGAGGGCAAAGTTGCGTGTGGAAGTGCAAAAGACCTGACGCCTTCCAGAGGTAATTATTGCAAAGGGAATCAAATCAGTAAAATATTTCGAAGGGTATTCTAAGTTTTAGGAATAAAATATTCCTTTGGTATTTATCCCAGTGTTATTGTTTTCCTACTCTCCTAAAAATTATTCCTTTTATGAGAGTAGGGGGGAGTGGTTGATGTAGATAAATATGTCGCTCTCTGAGAAGTCGACACGTGGAAACGGGATAAATTATGATAGTTGTGATTAGGTCAATACGTCGAAGAAACAGGATTAATACACCCCCTGGGCTTAAGTAGGGAAATTAGAGATATCAGGGTGATTGGGCCTTTGGCCCATATTTGAAGAGATTAATAGCCCTTGGGCTTGAAGTGGTCCGGCCCAAATATGGAACGTATAGTCCATCTTTCTTAGCCAAGTCAAAGGAATAGTTCAAACCCACGAAAGTAGGAGCCGATAAGCTGAAGAACCAAGTCTTCAGGGAGAGAGGCCGAGTCCTTAGGGATTTGAGGCCGGATTTACGGGGATGGGCCGAGAATATAGGGAGAAGAAGTCTTCCCCTCTCCGCAGAGAGGGGCCAGGTATATAAACAAGGTTATTTCCCTATTCTTGGTTAAGTTCTTTAACAAATACATACGTTTTTTACAGAACACATACTCTACATACTTTTACACGAATTATACACTGATCTGAGGAAAAACTCCACTATATTCGCCGGAATTTCCCTAGATATACAGGGGAATTCCTCTTTGATTTCGCCTACAATCGAATCTGACTTGAGCGTCGGAGCTTATACGCCGGAGCCCCCCTCCGGCGTACTTTTGCAGGTTATTTTCGGATTCCCGAGGAGATTTACTCGAAGATTGTCAAGGATTCAACGAGAGATTGGACTCGTGATTAATAGTGCTCGTAAGAGAACGATCTATATCCGTAAGCGTTCTTTTTCGACGCATCAATAAGTTTTTACTTAAAAAACAAGTTAGACAAAGTTTCGTCTCTGGCAATTAGTGCTCTGGCATTAGCACTTGCTTCATAAGTACAGTAATAATTTACTAATTAATACGGATATATTGGCCCAACTTAATTTAATAAAATATAAATTAATTTGTATTATACTCAAGCTTCATAAATTATTTCATAATTTGATACCCACATTCTTCATACTTTTATTGATGCAATGTCGTGATTAATTACCTAATAATAATTAAAATCCATTGATTCAATGTACACTTGAATTCCAATGACAAGAATAAAAACAGGAAATTGCAATGATCAGCTGAAGTTTAAATATGAAACTATGGAGTTAGGCCAAAAAAGACCCTAGGCCAAGACAAAGTCATGAGTCTCGTTCTGATGCGTCGAAAAAGAACGCTTACGGATGTCAATCGTTCCTTTGCGAGCACTGCTAATCACGAGTTTGAATCACGTGTTTATCCTTGGCAATCTTCACGAAAATCTCCTTGAGAATCCCAAAATGACCTGCAAAAGCACACCGGAGGGGGGCTCCGGCGTGGAAGCTCCGACGCTCAAGTCAGAATCGATATCAGGCGAATCAAAGAGGAATTCCCGTGTATTTCTAGGGAAATTCCGGCGAGTAATATAGTGTTTCTTCTCAATTTAGTGTATATTTCATAAGAATGTAAGTATTATGTAAAAAACGTCAATAAGAATGTAAATATAACCTGTTTATATACCTGGTCCCTCTTCCTTGGATAGAGGAAGACTCCTTCTTCCTATATTTGCTCACATTTCCCTACAAATCCGGGCCAACTCCCTAAAGACTCGGCTCCACTCTCTCTCTCTGGACTGACTTCTTCTCTTGACTTAGTTAAGAAGGAATAATCCATACTACGCATTCCCCTTTGGGCCAAATCCTTGGGCCCAAAGGATATTATCTTTCCAATGTGGGCCAAAGGCCCAACCAATCTCATTTCTCTTTAGAAGCCCAGGGGTGTATTAATCCAATCCTTCAAGCTTATTGACCTAATTGAGATTACTATAATTCATCCCGTTTCCACGTGTCGACTTTTCCAGGAGCGACATATTTATCTACATCAACCACTCCCCCCTACTCTCGTAAAATACCTCAAATTTATGAGAGTAGGAAAAAAACAAGATGAATTAACCTGAACACCTCTTCGTACAGATCATCGCCATCTTTCCTTCAATACTCTCTTCCATTCCTGGATACACCCAAGTTCAAGTTTTAGAGAGTGTATCATGTCGCCCTGGGAAATTATATCCCTCTCTGAAACCCTCGAGCCCTAGGAAGTTCAAAACTCTTTGAAATTTCCCCACTTCAGGGATATTAGGTGTTATGGCTCGTACTCTGAACCTTAAGGACTCTTAAGTGGCTAACACTTATCACTCAGAAACTCTCAGCCACATCCTGGCTCAATATGGTTTAGATCTCAAACCTCTCGAACTCTTTAAATGATTTACACTTCTCAAAATCTCCAGCCATACCTTGGCTTGTCCAATCAAGGTGGTTCATACACTGAACCTCAAAATCTCATAAGTGTTTCTCATTTACAATCTCATGAGTCTAGTCGCGCGATCTTAAATCGAAACAGTTCATCTCTTTGAATCTCAGAATTGTGAGGGGCTCTCTAATTCCCCTCGGCCTCACTCTCTGATCGTAAGAAACTTTAATCCTGCTTTTATACCTCTGAGTTTTTCTTTGGACGGCTAGGGTCCTATATCCCTAGTTTTGAAAGCCTCTTATAACTCTGGATGTCACCTATTTCCCTCAAGCCTTGAGGGATATAATGGGTAGAGCTTCTTCTTTAATCATTTTGGGAACTGGACACCTGTTGGGTCATAGAATTACAAATACCATTTCCTGTTTCATATCAAGGACTCTCGCAAATATATCAGGAGTTGGGTTCATATCAAGAACCCACGCAAATATCCCTCGTCTTGAATGTTTTTCGACTTTCCGTGTTTTATCTCATCTCTTCTTACAGCTTACAATACCTGCATATTATCTCCTTGCATGCATGTATATATATATATATCTCTATCTCTGTTATGATGCAATACCTATCCTACTCTTTCTTTACTTATGAATTTAACATGTTTCTAGCATCTTCTTGACACGTAAAGGCTCTAAAGCTCATAGAGAAATCTTAAATAAGAATATAGGGTTTATGTTTTCTGTACTTACTTGGTGACTTGATAATGCTTCTAGTCTGTCTCTTAATACTAGAGTTCTTAGGGATCATATTCTCCCTTAGGTTAGAATTCGTAGGGATTATCCTCTCCCCCTAAGTTGTTTATACTCGTAAGAGCTGTTTATACTCGTGAGAGTTGTTTATACTCGTGAGAGTTGTTTATACTCGTGAGAGTTGTTTATACTCGTGAGAGTTGTTTATACTCGTAAGAGTTGTTTATACTCGTGAGAGTTCTTAGGGATTATACTCTCCCTGAAGTTGGAATGTTTAGGGATTATACTCTCCCAAAAGTTAGAATGTTTAGGGATTATACTCTCCCAAAAGTTAGAATTCGTAGGGATTATACTCTCCCCTAAGTTGTTTATACTCGTAAGAGTTGTTTATATTCGTGAGAGTTTGTTTATACTCGTGAGAGTTTGTTTATACTCGTGAGAATTTGTTTATACTCGTGAGAGTTTGTTTATACTCGTGAGAGTTGTTTATACTCGTGAGAGTTTGTTTATACTCGTGAGAGTTGTTTATACTCGTGAGAGTTTGTTTATACTCGTGAGAGTTTGTTTATACTCGTAAGAGTTTGTTTATACTCGTAAGAGTTGTTTATACTCGTGAGAGTTTGTTTATACTCGTGAGAGTTTGTTTATACTCGTGAGAGTTGTTTATACTCGTGAGAGGTTGTTTATACTCGTGAGAGTTTGTTTATACTCGTGAGAGTTGTTTATACTCGTGAGAGTTTGTTTATACTCGTAAGAGTTTGTTTATACTCGTAAGAGTTTGTTTATACTCGTGAGAGTTGCGAGAGTTGCTAGGGATAGGGTTTATTGGCGAGTTAATTATATCTTCTGCTACTGTACCCCTACTCCCCCTAGCTTTAGAGGTTGTCGTGGATAGAAACTTTAGGAATTGTTCCTAGGCATTTTCTATTCGAATCTTTATGAGCTGGTGTAAGTCTCTTTATCTTGCAATATCTCTATCATGTTATGTTTTAGTTTTCGAAGCATTATCCATTATCTCAATATTCATTATGTGGACGCCTAGCAGTTATCTCATGCAAAGAATCTCAGGAATATCTCAAAACATCATATCTTATTAAATTCACAAACAATAAATGCAAGTCATACCTGACTCATGCCAACCGCCCTACCCCCTCTACCGAGAGGGTAAAATTACCCATCGAATTTCTCAGGGACTCGGCGTCCCTCAACTGTTCACACGTGTACTCTTATCTCTGATATACCTCAAGGTCTTGGATACTCAACTCAAGTTTAGGGAGCTCCTAAGGGGAAACTCCTTCATTATGTTATGGTTCAGCTTAAGAGTGACATGTAAATCTCCAGGCCTACTCGTATATCAGTCTCAAATCAATCCTGTAAAAATACACCAAAAAGGGCTTCCAACATAGGCTCTCAATTGCTCGGATAAGCGTCATAAACATCAATTATATAGTTCAAACATGAAATAACCAAATAATGTAAATAAAGTCTCCTTTGATCTCAAGCCTGAGACCTGGACCCCATCTAGGACCTCCTATCATGGCAAGACGATTAATTTCTCTAATCTCCAATCTCAGAAGGGGATCAACTTGTTAACCTCTTATTTGTGGAACTCTAGGTGATCCTTGTATAACTGACCTTCCAGGGTGCAGTATTTCAGCCTTAAGGCTCGGGCCTCTCGGGACAGTGGAGCCCCTGGGTCTTTGTTCAGCTCTGTGAGGATTTCTCTCCAGTCTCCTCCAATCATCTCCATCCTTCCATCAACTCTAGTTTTCGGACTTATTATTTCGGTTACTTAGGGCTATTGGCCCTTAAGTACTTCAAAATGCTCAAATCATGTTTCATTACTTTAAAAGGATCATCTCATGCAATATTAAAAATTCATTATCTTTTCAAAAATAAAACTTCATAGCATCGAACAAACAAATCAAATCAACTTCCACTCTAAAAATCATAAATAAAGTGGATCATGCTCACTCAAATAATCTCTTCAAATGAAAATTACAATGAATATTCAATTCTCCATGTTTCATCATAAATGAGTATTTCCAGTACATGCAAGCTTCAAGGTCCTAAACGAGGACATAACTCAAGACATATCCTTGTTTAAAGATAAAAAGGTAAGAAGTAGCACTTTTCATTTTTTGATCTCAAGGACCTGAATAAGCTCAATCTATAATTTGAAATCATATCTAAAATATAGAAACATGTCAATCATACACAATTTGAAAATAGTTATGCTAGCTTTCGTTTCGAGAACCATAGTCATCATCAATTCTCCCACATAAAGTAGTCATAGAACTCAACATATGAATCACCTACTCATGCTTCTAAGATTTCAAGTAATTCTCGATTCCAATATCATTTATACATAAATCAATCGTGTAAGCTTAAGGGGACCCTTCTTAATTCAACGGAAAAGAGTAGCCTCGTATCATATATGTCAATCTCTTAAAGACATGTTCATAATAATATCTACAAGAATTAACACTTGTACTAACCAGTGGTACTAATGTACTCAACATATCTCTGCTAGCCCTCACGGACCTGGGCTCTTAGGTCCTGGCCAATTCATGTTCATATCTCTGGTAGCCCTCACGGACTGGAATACTCCATATCTCTGCCAGCCCTCGGGGACTGGAATACTTCATATCTCTGCCAGCCCTTGGGGACTGGAATACTTCTCCAGAACCTCTTGTGTTTTTAGCACTCCCAGAGTTCTTAAAAGTTTTTGGGCTAAACCTTCTCAAAGTTTCTCACAACAAAAAGGTTAAATAGCAATTTGTACCAAGATTTGGTACGTGTTTTGTCAATATTCTAGTACTCATTCTATAAAAGGTGTATTCTCAAGCGAATCTTTCCACATATACCATACATCTCATATTTTCGCAACATATTGATTGAAATGATTAACATCCACGCTAAACTAAATAGATTTACATCCTTCTCCACATCATTTATGCAAATCATAGCATATAATAGTTTATCTCGATCCTATCTATCACAGGTAAATTATTTTTCTCACTCAAATTCATCACATCGACGAGTCTCATTCAAGTATCAGATTAGTGTCAATCAATTAGCCAAGACAATGCATGCTACCTCATATATCACATTTTTCAACATAATAGTCAGAAATGACTGTTGATGCAAATATTATCACAATCACTTTTTATCAGACTGCACACATGTTCTCATTATAGACTTATGTTTCTTATACAAGCTGATTTTCCAGAAGTATTTAACACTAACTCATCAATCAAAAATGAATTCTCACGCAATATTTCAATTTCGATTCACATAAAACGTGTAGAGATACCTCCCTTAAGTTGCCAAGTATGCATCGGTTGAGTGCATCCATTCCCCCCTCTTTTTTGTGAAGCGAAATTCTTCTTCTTTCGCCTAAAACATTGTTGTTCTTCCGCAAGCTTATATAATTAATTCTCAAAAGCAAGTCAAAGTAATGGAATGTCTTAGATCCTTGGGCTTGTTAAAAATAGACAATTTTTCATAATAACTTATCATTTCATATCTTTGTTATCTCCTATCTAAAAGTGAGAATCAAATCGAGGGCGTAATACGATAGTTGAACTCACCAATCATATCTTATCATATTTAAAACATGTTCTCATGCTAGATTTACATTTTTTTACACGAACTAGTTTTTCGGAAGTAATTATGACTAGCTCATCAATCATTAGTGCATTTTTAAGCAATATTTATGTGCATAAGAAGAGTAGAGGTACCTCCCTCGAGCTTTCAAGCGTGAACTGTCGGTCCTTTCATCCTCTGCAGAGTGAAATTCATCTTTCTGTGCATTCCTCTTTAATTGTACAAAAATTCAATAGATATATTCAAGTAATAACATTGGTTTTCATTAACAACCATCCATTCCTCTTTTTTTTTTTTTTTTCAAATAATTTATTAATGGATTAAAAGTTTGGTTTGTACATGGCACCAGTAGTGCCTCAACTCAGAAGTAGTACTTGGAAGAAAACCACCAGAACAGTAGAATACAATCTGAGAGCTAATAGAAAAGAGAAAAGTTTTAGTATGTAAAGAATTTCCTGGGATCCAAGAGCCACTTCGTTGTATGGGATTGAGTTGGAAGACAAGGCAAGACATGAAGACCAGCTCCATAAGATGTGCTGAATATCTTTATTCAAAGATGAAAAATAGATATATAATGAAAAAATTCAGGTAGAAGCTTATATATATAACTTCGATCTTATATAAATAAAGAACCTAAAAGCCCGAGAATACAAGCTTATAGATTTTACTAATAATAAGATATTGTGGCAAAAATAAACGATAGGATGCTGCTAAGATAGAGAATAAGCTTCCAATAACCAATGAATTTTCGCACGAGTAAAGTAGTTTTTCCACCATCAACTTCAGAAAACAGTAGTCAATTCTCCGAGATTCATAAAATAGATATCTTTAAATTAACAATCAACTTTTCTTAACAGCAAATATTCAAGTTTGCGGATTGCAGAAATCGACCCCATATGACAAACACAGAGAGTTAATATTTTCAAGATACACATCTATCTGAGCTGAAAAATGAAATTAATTTTATTGAAGATGTATTACATCACTTTAAAACTCTTGAGACATCAATCTGATGAACATAAAAGTCAACACCTTAAATATTTCTGCCTAACAAAGAACCATTTACAATCTTGAGTCACCATGTCAAACAAAGAACTTATGTATTTCTGCCTAAGCAAGGTTTCTTATTACCATATCCCAGCATCGAAAATTAAGCAAAAAGGATTTCTCATAGAAAAGTAAAATAAAAGAAAGACTACTACTCTCTTGAGCATTTCATCAAACAGGTGGTGAGTGTGACATCATGCATCAAATAGGGATAGAGATATTCATATACGAGATCCCATACTCTAATTCCCTCATCACAGTAAATTCATCGTTCAAATTATTCAATAAAACTCAGTCATAGCACCAAACAATTCACCCAACACTTAAATATTTTTGCTCAAAATAAGATCACCAAATTTTCGACACATATATATATATAATCAATTAATCATGGCTAAATGTTGCTTTAGAAAAGTAACTAATCGTCAATCCTCTTTCAGATATGTGCATCAGGTCACAAATTATCTTAGAATTTATTTAATTCTTTATCATTCACATAATTGTTAATATATGTGCCCAGTATTTAAAATTAATTGCAGCATATGTAGAGAAAACTGGAAGGAACCTGTAAACCTGGGCAAAGGACTGCCCGTAGACTTTTCTGAGCTATAATATCCCGAGTCAGTCTTTCATCCTCTCCACTTCCGACAATCCTTTTCCTTGATTGAGATTATACCTTCAATTCGAGGTATTTCAGGGGCAGAGAAGTGAGAAATCTGTGAAAATCCAAAATTAAAAGTATTTTTTCGTTTCTTAGAGAGAGCCGTAGAGGAATGGAACGAAGCCAAATCGATCATCGCCGTGGAGGCTGTTATTGTTCTCAACTGAACAAAGCTTCGCCATCTCTCTTGTTGTTTATGGTAAGAATTAAGAATCAAATAGAAGACATCACCTAGGCTGCCTCTAACTTCCGTGCTGCTATGAGCTACAACTCTAGATTGCGAGTTGGGTGTTTGCACCCTGAATTAAGAAGTGGAGGCAGAGCTCTCGCTTTCCTTGAAATTCAATTCGTGCTCAACGGCGAGCAGGTCTGGCTTAGATTTATTCCATTTCCATTGATCAATCAATTCATCACTTTCTCCACCTGTTTTTCCTCCTCAAAGGCTGAAACCGGATAAGATTCAGATCAGGAGCTCCTTGCTTTTCACGCCGGTGAGGTGCCTCATCCGACGGTTCTCGACAAACGCCGCGACGAGGGTGTCATACCAGACGCTCTTTCCGATGGCGCGAAACACGTGCGTCTTGCTTTTCTTCTGCTTCAACCACACGAATCCAGTGCTCTCGTTGTGTCCTACCTCGACGATCTCGTCCGGAGGAAGAAGCCCCTTCGGCATGTTGATCTTCTCCAGAAGCTCCAGCGATTTCTGTTTGCACACGACGTCTCCGGTGTAAACTTCCGCCTTTTCACGGTAGGATTCGATTAGCTGCGCCGGAGATGACGACATTACGGTGGTTTTGGGAATTGAATTCTGAGGGTTTTTTTATTGTTTCAATCTGGGAGTTGAGGCCTTTCCACCGGCGATGCCGATAGTGCCTTTTTTCTTCAATTACTTGCAGATTTCGGGACATAGCTTGGTGCTCCTCCCGAAATTAAGGAAAATCCTCACTCCTTAGCTCAGATTTCCCACAGACGGCGCCAGTTGATGCGTCGAAAAGAACGCTTACGGATGTCAATCGTTCCTTTGCGAGCACTGCTAATCACGAGTTTGAATCACGTGTTTATCCTTGGCAATCTTCACGAAAATCTCCTTGAGAATCCCAAAATGACCTGCAAAAGCACACCGGAGGGGGGCTCCGGCGTGGAAGCTCCGACGCTCAAGTCAGAATCGATATCAGGCGAATCAAAGAGGAATTCCCCTGTATTTCTAGGGAAATTCCGGCGAGTAATATAGTGTTTCTTCTCAATTTAGTGTATATTTCATAAGAATGTAAGTATTATGTAAAAAACGTCAATAAGAATGTAAATATAACCTGTTTATATACCTGGTACCTCTTCCTTGGATAGAGGAAGACTCCTTCTTCCTATATTTGCTCACATTTCCCTACAAATCCGGGCCAACTCCCTAAAGACTCGGCTCCACTCTCTCTCTCTGGACTGACTTCTTCTCTTGACTTAGTTAAGAAGGAATAATCCATACTACGCATTCCCCTTTGGGCCAAATCCTTGGGCCCAAAGGATATTATCTTTCCAATGTGGGCCAAAGGCCCAACCAATCTCATTTCTCTTTAGAAGCCCAGGGGTGTATTAATCCAATCATTCAAGCTTATTGACCTAATTGAGATTACTATAATTCATCCCGTTTCCACATGTCGACTTTTCCAGGAGCGACATATTTATCTACATCACGTTCAAAACGTTGTTTCAACTTGGAAAAATGTGTCTACTACCAAAATCGGACTTCAATGCCGAAAAATTCAAAATCCATTAAAAAAAATTCAAATGTTCTTGTTTCTCCATAAAATGCAGTGTCAATTGTACCACACCAATTATTCTTATTTGAGTTGTTTCCTCAATCTTTTAGTGGTAGGAATAGGGATGACAATGGGCCGAGTTGGGTACCTAGATACCCGGACCCTACCCATTTCAATTCGGATTTGGATTGGGCCGACCCATTCGGGTCACATGGCGGGGCAAATCGGAGCGACCCATTATAACTTTCTTTTTTTTAAAAAGAATACTTTTTTTTAAAACATACTCCCTCCGTCCAATTTCATTATTCTCACTTTCCTTTTTTGGTTGTCCAATTTTATTATGCCCATACCCTTTTTGGAAACAATACTATTCATACTACTTTATCTCCACCCTCCTACTATCACTTATTTACCCACTTTGTCATTCACTTTATTTATAAACAACCATTTGTTTACAAATGGACCCCACAATACCCTATCATACCCTCAACTTATCTACTTTTTGAATAAACTAATCAATATTCATTAAAACCCGTGCCCGGAGAAGTGGGCATAATAAAATTGGACGGAGGGAGTATTACATAAAATTTAGATTTGTATTGAAAAATAAATAAACTAGTCTTAGAAGCATGTTTATAAATTTATTTTCCCAATTATGAAGGTCAATTATTGTTATATATATTAATAAACATCAAAATATTGAAGATATATTGGTTTCAGGAACAGCTCGAAGACCCTTCCCGTAGGGGGCAAGGTGACTGTCACAAGAAAATTCAGCGTTGTTTCTTGCAAGTTTTAGAATTCGCCACCATCCCAGTAAGGGTATGATACGCGGAACACGCTTGCAATCTGCCTCGGCGACCTCGCCTAGCGCCGCGCCATTCCCGGACCTAACAGCAGACGGGCGGGCCGTGCCTGAATTCAGATCGGACCAGACTCGGATCGGTGCGGTGGTGGGTTGCTAAAGGCTTAGCGATAGCGGTGATGCCTGAGTAAAGGAAAGGAGACCAGCAAGCGTACGGGCTAGGGTTCGAGCCGGAAGATGACCGAATCAAGGTGACCCCAGATCATCTTAATGAAGTAGGTATTCAATATAAGTATTTGTTGACACCGCACGAAAAATCTCGTAGTGGACAAGCGCTTAGCAATAGTCTAGCCGTGACTCTTTCTGGTGTGCTGAGCTAGACTTCTTAAGACATCGCTTTCTGATTTTTCTTTCTTGGTTGAGACCCGGCCCGACCTTCTTGTGTGACTTGAGGCTTGAAACAACTCACATGTGTGAAGCATCTCGCTAGCCATTTGCCCTGTCGGATAGAGCACATATCTTCTTATACAAAATAAGTTGCGACCTGCACAGAGACTCAGCAGTAGATAGTTAGAACTCACAGTAGTAGAAGGAGAGGGGCGTTGAGTTAACAACCACTCAGTGAGACCTGTGCCAGCGGCATGCACTCGGCATGGTGACTATGTTTCACAAGCAGGGAACATGGGTCCTTTGAATTTAAAAAAAGGCCTATGTTCACTTCCCGGGGAGGGTGCCTCTCATGGCTGGCGGCTATAAAAATTAAATATAAAAACGGGTCACGGGTCGAGGGTGATACTCGGAACCGCCCCATTTCAATACGGGTCCGAGACGGATCGACCCAAATAGGGCGGGTCGGGTCGGACGGGTTGAAATTGCCATCCCTAGGTAGGAATCTCCAACCCTAAGGTGATATTTACTTTTGATTTAAAAAATCAAATTTTGGATTTTAAGATTTTAAATCCGTTTTACTTTGGAATTTAAAAAACGGTTTTCAAAACTCACTCAAAACAACACATATCAAACATATTGATTTGATATAAAATTATACCTATATAATATCACTCCAATCATTATAATATTTTCTTAATAATAATATAACAATACTACAATAATATAATACGTTTAATTATTAAACAATCAACTAATCATTATAATCACACTCAACAATAATAAAGTAATACAATTTCATTTAGTGAGTGTTTGCAAGCACTACTATGTGCTTAAAAGCACTTCTTTTTTAAATAGAATCACTTTTGAAGTGTTTGCAAACACAACTAAGTGGTTAAATTAATTACTTAAAAGCAGTTTTGGTGAAGCACCCCCTCCCTCTGCTTGTTACCCCTCCCTCTGCTTCTAACAACTTCGAAGTGCTTCTCATCATTGCACTAAGTAATTTTACAATTTTGTCCTCACAATTTAAATAATATTTTATCTTTATCCATTATATATTCAAATGTAAAGGGTGTTTTTTGTAAAATTATAAAAAAGTGATTTATTTGACATACACCCCAATATAAATAATTAATTAGAAGTGCTTAATTTTAAAACACTACCCACTTTTAATTTTACTATAACAATCAATTTTAATCACTTTGAATAATCTCCTATTATTTGCAAACACACCCTTAATCTTACACATTGATTTGATATAAAGTTAAATTCTCTACTATTCCAAAATAAAAAAAACACATATATTACTATTTATCGAAATTTTAAAAATCAATTTTCAAAACCACCCAAAGTCCAAAGTAAACATCACCTAAGAGAACAATAATATATACAAACTACACCCTTACTCCATTCAAATTATATAGATTAATATTTTCTAATTCTTTTACTAACATAACCATGTGCATTAATTACGTTAAAAAGTATGATGTTCATTAAATAAAATTATAATTGAAATTTTACATATCTAAATTGTTCTCTCAATAAAAATAAAATTGACTTCAAAAAATAAATAAATTAATCTTTGTAAAAAATCAAATCAACCTAAATAATGGAGTATATTGGAGTGATGAGGTATGTAAATATCATCTTATTTGAGGGGACATTGAAATAATGGACATTGAAAGAGAGGGGAAAAACGAAACTTGCACATTGAAATAAAGGACATTTGTATGAAGAGTAGTCTCGACACGTTTTAATAAAACTATTGATAAATAATTTTGGGACGTTTCATTATTATTCTTAATAAATGTTGATATATTTTATTATTTTATTAAAAAAATACATTTATTTATGTATTTAAATATTTTTAAAAGGAAATTAGAAGAAAATGCAATAGATATAAGTTAAAAAGTGTAATAAGTAATCTAATTTATAAAGAGAATTAAAGATTAAAACGAAACTTATTAAGAATGTGAGGAATGAGTATTACCATGGTAGAACTCATGTTAAAATTAATAAGTGCAACAAAATAAGGAATATTAAAAGGACATTTTTAAGAAAAAAACTAAGTTGAGAAGGAGTGTACTTCTATTTAAAAATTTCTCTCACACACCACCACCTTCTTCCCTGTCTTTCTCTTTTTTCGGTGTAGCTCAGTGACGGAGCCAGAAATTTTAGGTTGGGGGGCCCGATTTACATTACTATAAAGACAAAATAATATTATATTTAATTCATTATAAATTTTGATTGTTCCGACTAATAATAGGTGAAACGGTGTTAAAATTATTTGACAAATGTATAACTTAAAATATATTCCCTCCATCCCGTAATGACTTGAATACGTTGATAAGTTCACTTTTTAAGAAATGTGAATTTAGTGAGGTGTATTTTTGGTGATTTAGTGAGGTATAAAAGAAATTTAATGAGGTGTTAAAAAAAATTAGTGAAATGTAGGGAAGAATGTAGATTAAAATGAGTGACAATTTTAAAAATAAAATGATGAAGTGAGAATATTAGTGTACAAATAATTTTGAAACATCTCAAATAAAAAAAAAAGTATACAAATAATTATAAAACGGAAGAAATATACATAATAAAAAAAAAAATTGGTGGGGGGCCCACTGCCCCCGCTGGGCCCTATGTGGCTCCGTCCTTGGTGTAGCTGCTCTGTAAAGTCACCAGTTGTCTCCGCCATTGCTCATTGCTATTACTCTTCCTACAACAACTTTAGTTCCAACTCATGCTTTCAAGGACTTTTCTTTGGTGTAGGTGTTCAGATCAACAACTCGATATTTTCAATGGCACCACTCATACAATGGTCGATTGGTAGATTGATTTGTTGGCACTGTAGTTTCTAGCTTTTAGTTTATTGCTTTTTGTGTTTTTCTTGTTTTTTAAATTTTAGTTGTTTAATTTTTTTAGTTGTTTAGTTTTTAAAAAACGTTGAAAGAGAGAGTGTGGAAAAAAGTAAAAGTAGGACAATTTAATAAAAGAGTTCTTAATTGAATTGTCCTTGTATTTGTTTCGTGTTTGGGAATTGGAATGAAAGCGTCCCATACAAATTTGTTACTAAAAATGATATTGATGTCACCGTACTCCTCAATATTGTATTTAAAACGACCCGACAATATCATTAACATCTAATACAACCTCAATTTTATTGTTTAGTTGTATCAATTTTAGGATAAATTTAGCACGGCTAATCAAATCACAAAAAATATCACAATTTGTCAAAATAGTACGAGTAACGTGACTAGAGTTTTAGAGGAATCGTCTTCTTGAAAAAGATCTATTTGCTCCTCAAAGTTTAAGAATGGAGTGTAACATATTCATATATTTTTTTTACTTTACCATGAATATTCCGTTCCAAGAACACCATTTGACTTGAGTGTCAGAGGCACTTCATCGGAGCTAGGGCTGTTATTCGAGCCGAGTATTTGAGGTTCGAGCTCGGCTCGGCTCGATAACATTGACGAGCTAAGAAACGAGCTCGCCTCGACTCGCTAAAGGGTCTAACGAGCCTATCGAGCCGAGGCGAGCCTAACGAGCCTAATGGAATTTAAAGAAAAAAAATTAGATATCGAGCCTAACAAATCGAGCTCGAGCCGGCTCGCTAGTAAATCGAGTATCTAACGAGCTCGAGCTCGGCTCATTTAGCGAACGAGCCGAGCCGAACTCGAGCCTTATCGAGCCGAGCTCACGAGCGGCTCGGTTCGTGTAACAGCCCTAATCGGAGCCCCCGACCTTGTTTTGTAGATCACCGATTCACCATGCCTTTTTCGATGAGAAGATTTCACTATTTTTAGAGCATAATTTAGAGAAATATTCTATAAGTATGAATTTATAACCATTTTTTATATCTTATTTATTTATGATATGAGTTCAACTCTGAACAAATAATATGTTAATATAATAAAATACTACGTTTTCTAATATATTAGCATTTAATACAGCCTCAATTTCTTTAATTAGAAATCAATTTCATTATTATAATTATAATAATAATACTCCCTCCGTTTTTTTAATAAGTGTCACTTTGTCATTTTTCAACAAATTAAGATTATAAAGTGTGGTTCATATTACCTTCATTAATTATAGCTAATTTTGATATAGAAGTTTTGTTTGATAAAGAATGTGGTCAAGAATATAGTTAGTATTCATAAATCAAATTAATTTTGGTATAAACCATGTTTATGGAATTTATTTATGAACAATATATATGGTAAATGAATAAGGGCAAAATAGTTAAAATTAAAGAAAAAAACTCAGAATGACACTTATTTTAAAATTTGTTAAAAAACCAAAGTGACACTTATTAAAAAACGGAGGGAATACTGCTTTTGAACTCGTGTATTATACAAGTTAAAAATATTACTTCTTATATAATAAATATTTTAGATATTTATTGTATTCGGTTAATTTACTTTAATTAGAGTCATGTTACTCTTTCGTAAAATAATTCAATTTTTTAATGTTTTAAATATTGTTCTCTTACTTAATTGTTATTTTATCCCAATTAAATTTTCAAAAAATTGTGATTAGAACATTAAAAGCTGGAAAATAGTAGACATTCCAAATCGTAATCTTGGAAAAAATAAATTGGCAAAATTACAATTTTGAATTTGATTTTATGCATCCGAATATAGTTTAATAAATAAAGTTTTGAATTATTATATTAAAGGCTTGTTGCCGTGCTTTAGTTTTGTGCACCGATTTCAAAACCATCGGCCCGGTCCAACCAAGGAACACGGTCACCTTTTTCTCTGCTTTTTCCCCCAATTCACATTCATCGTTTTAGTCGTCGCTTCATCTTTTCTTTGAGGTTTTACTCTCTCTGATTCACTGTTTTTAGCTATTCACCTCATTGTTTCGTTATTCCGCTCACTTTTCCTCTAATCGTTTCTCTTGTTTAGATCTTCCGCTTATTCAAATTCATGCATATTTTTACTCTCAAATTTCTGTTTTTGTTTGATCACTCTTTAGTTGCAACGCTTGGAATGTCAAATTAGTACTGAAGCTTCGTCTACGGAACTTTTCTGCCTTAAGGTTTTATTTTATTTTGGCTTCCCAGGATTTTTCGGTTTCAGTTAATCTTTCCTTCTAAAATAAACTTGATTAATTCTAGAATTTCTATCCTGGTTTATCGTCTCCAGAATTTTGATTTTTCTTAGTTTTAGGAAGAGTTGGAGTTGAAGAAAATTTGATTTTTTAGGGTGGATCTTGAGATTTTTTTAAATTGGTTCTTTGTTGTGTTCTTGCATCGCTGATATTATCAAGATCGTTTAAAATTCTTTTGTTTTGTTCTGCCTTCGTTGTTTGCTGGAATTTTTGTTTCAAATTTATTCATAGTTTAAGTTGTTTTTCTAATTATTGGTAAAATCTTCTTGTCGATGTGTTATTATGTCTATCTTTTTCAACAGGGCCCAGCTTTTTAGTTTTCCTTCGCGGTTGACCTTTGCCTTAAACATGCTATTTGATTAGTCGTATGCTTCAAGTTTTTTTTACTGATGATGGCTCCATTTTTCACAATTTTTGCAGGAAATTTAAGTATCAGTTCACAATTGATGTGGAGATTTGATTTCTAGAGTTCTTTATTTTTATTAAAGAGATTTCTCAATGCTGAGTTTAAACAGGATCAGAACTCAGCCGAGGTCTAATAGATCCATGTCTTTAGGAGGTGAATTTTCATTTCATTTTAGTGTTCTTACTAATCTTCACTTTCATTTGTTAGTTTTTCTTTTTGTCGATTCTGATCATGATTTCTCTTTATTTCAGGCATGGATTATGCAGACCCGAAGAAGAAGAATAATCTCTGTGGAAAAATTTTAATGGTTTCTACTCTTACAGCATTGTGCATTCTTATGCTGAAGCATTCTCCAAATTTTAATACACCCAGCCAAGTAATCTCTCTCTCTATTTCCTTATTTCAATTCCTCTTATGTTCAAACTTGCCATCACTCCATAAGCCTTGGGAAGTGTCAACCTTCAAACATTTATATTAGTTATGATTATTTCGTTCTTTGAATTATATAGGCTGTCTGTCAATCATTTGTGTGTTATATTATTCTGATGCTTACGACTGTACTTATTCAACTTTGAGAAGAATAATCCTCATTCCAAAGTGTTATGTTGATGCTGCTTAAACAACTGCTATAAATAAAGTTGGACAATTTGAAGTTCTGGCTTGAGCATTAGTTGCTTTCTTTTGGCATCCCTTAGGACGTTTGATCTTGACTTTTACATTTTTTTGACATCTCAACAAGTTGCTAAAGCTTTTACATTCTTCACTTTGAAATTTTGTTGCCTCCCAGAAATACTCACGTCTGATGTTTTCATATAGTTCTCCAGTCATGAACCTGGTGTCACTCACGTCTTGGTAACTGGAGGTGCTGGATTTATCGGTTCACATGCTGCACTACGACTTCTTAAGGATAACTATCGTGTGACAATTGTGGTATCTTTCTATATTGACAGTTCTCTAGTCTTCTCTATATTTTCTTTTCCATATCTGGGACCTTGATTTAAGACGTTACGTTTTCATATAACAGGACAATCTCTCACGGGGAAACCTTGGTGCCATTCATGTCCTACAACAACTATTTCCAGAACCGGGACGGCTTCAGTTTATTTATGCTGATCTTGGGGACGCAAAATCGGTATCCTAATTGTTCTATTTGTTCATGATATCGTTTTGGGTGAGGGGTTGAAGTTTTTTTGTAATTTTTTATTGTTTCTTTGGTCAAAATTCAGGTTCACAAAATATTTTCAGCGAACGCATTTGATGCAGTGATGCATTTTGCTGCTGTAGCATATGTTGGGGAGAGTACAGTGGATCCGCTGAAGTGAGTACCTTTTAATATAAATGGTGTATGTAAATATGTTAAACTACTCAATATTCCTTAGAACCCCAGGGAGACTATTGAATAGTTTCAGTTTGGTACTTTGAGATAATCTGTAATTTGCAAATTTATGTGAAACAATAATAGTTACGGGTTTTGCTTCCTGCAAGAAGACAGTTGGATTATGTTGTTTTTGGGGGGTTTAGTAATGAGATAAAACTATCCATAAAAAAAGAAGAGATAAAACTATCCATAAAAAAAGAAGAGATAAAACTAGGTCCACTGGATTACTGGAAGATCAATTGGACAAGCAGTGTTGTCTGTGAGTGTGGCTTTGTGTGCACTTCTATTTGTGATTTGCAGAATAGACTATAAAAACCTTCCTTCTGCAAATATGCAATTCTGATAAATTCTGTGTTCCAACCAAATCGCTAGTTTCATTGAATTGCAGATTGATTTTTATTCAATTGTGTCTTTGCTGATAATACTATTGGGAAATCAGTTAGCTGAACACTATTTAACTAGGCAATGAAGTATCTCATCCCCCAACAAACTTTGAATGATTCGTGCCATGAGTTTTGATCCTATGTTTTTTTGTCCTCGGGAGGAAGGAAAAGGGATCTCTCTAGTCTCACCCCCCCCCCCCCCCCTACCTTGGTTTTTTCTTATGTAAATCGTGAGATTGTTGGCATCAAGAATATGTTTTCCATTTGGGGTATTATCTTCTGCATTATATTTTACCCTTTTACTTTATGAACAATGAGACATAGTAATTGTAATATGTGCATCTTCCTTGGTATCGTAATTGTTCTAACTAGTTTTGCAACACAGGTATTATCACAATATCACATCAAATACTCTCGTTGTATTAGAAGCTATGGCTGCTCATGGAGTGAACACTTTCATTTATTCTAGCACGTGTGCAACTTATGGCGAACCTGACAAGATGCCCATCACAGAAGAAACTCCACAGGTGAGACTGTTACTGAAGTATACACTTGCAATGTTGTAATGCTTGCTTTCTATGATGAGAACTATCTACTAACACACCTGATATTCTTTCAAATTCTGCAGCTTCCAATAAATCCATATGGAAAAGCAAAGAAAATGGCAGAGGATATTATTTTGGATTTTCACAAAAACTCTGATATGGCTGTCATGATACTAAGGTAGGTATTTTCTATGTACTTTTTCTTTTTAACCTCATTTTCCGGTCAACACTATACGTCACAGACGAAACTCCACGTTTTGGCCAACTCGTTGATTTTATCTAACCGGATTAGTTATTTTCTGTTTATGCATGCAAAGGACATTATTTGTTGTTACTAGATTCATATTCCGTATAATTTCAATGGAGAATCTTGATTGCAATGCTGGAATATACTAACTTTACTCCAAGAGTAATGTTTTGAATATATTAAATAAAAACTGAAGTTTTGATGCTTAGTTTTTAGGAGGGAATCCTTAATTATTTTTCTTTAATTATCAGATATTTCAATGTGATTGGTTCTGATCCTGAGGGAAGGCTCGGTGAAGCTCCCCGACCAGAACTGCGTGAACATGGAAGGATATCTGGTGCCTGTTTTGATGCTGCTCGTGGAATCATTCCGGGTCTTAAGGTGCGTACATCTCTATTCGACTTATTAATTAACATCATCCACTAAATTAATCTCAAATCAGCTTTTTCGTTTGTTTTTATTGAAGCATGTACTTTCTTTGTGATACAGGTTAGAGGAACAGATTACAAGACTCCAGATGGCACATGCATAAGGGATTACATCGATGTCACCGATCTGGTCGATGCTCACGTCAAAGCTCTGGAGAAAGCAAAACCAGGGAATGTAGGCATCTACAATGTTGGTACAGGAAAAGGTAACAACACACCACACCCTTCCAACATCAATACCCCAAATTTTAAATGATTTACGTCGAAACATATGGTCTCATTTCTGAAATGGTGTTATATATCCCAGGAAGATCAGTGAAGGAGTTTGTGGAAGCTTGTAAGAAGGCGACTGGTGTGCCCATAAAAGTTGATTTCCTTCCACGTAGACCCGGTGATTACGCAGAAGTATACAGCGAACCAGCCAAGATCTATAATGAACTGAACTGGACTGCAAAGTATACTAACCTTCAAGCAAGTCTGCAGGTCGCATGGAGGTGGCAGAAGGCGCACCTCAACGGGTATGGTTCCCCTCTTGTGATGCCTGCGTAAATACAAGCTCTACATTCATATTGATAGAGGAGAGACTAACATGAACCCCCCCGCATTAGAAAGAGAATTTTGCGTAGAGTTTTATGAGAGGGGATTCGAGGCGAGGGCTCTTGATGTATTCTTTTACATCTCTATTCAACTTCATTGCATAGGATGGTAGCTTACGAATATGTATTCAATGATATTATTTAGTTCAATAATATATAGTTGCTGAGAGGTAAGGGAATAGCTTTTTCTTTTATCATATTTCTATTCTTGCAGCCAGTTAGAAATCCTTGTTGAAATATTGTCCACTATTTTTTTTCTATTATACAATTAATTTAAATCCGTTTTGTTTTCATGAATCATTAAATTGTATCTTAAGACAAAGGTTGTTAAGATATTGATCTTGTCCCTTATTGGTTTGAGTCTGAAAATTTTGAAAAATCACTTGGATCTGCTAAAAGGTCAAAGAGTTACTGCAATAATGCAATTAAACTATTTGTCAAGATCAAATTAGAAGTTTATGAATTTTATAGAAACCATACAGTAAGTAAAAAAAATCACAGAAACATATAATGTTGGACTATTTTTATATAATTGGATAAACTTATTACACAACTCATACATTCTAAAAAAAAAAAAATATTTGGAATGGTTTTAGAATTTGTTTTGAAAGTGTTGTAGATTGATGTGAATATTGTTGTAGAGTTTTTTTTAATTTTTATTAAGGTGGTAGATATGTAAATGTATACCGTAGAACTTATCATTTTTTTTTTTTGAATTACATTAAATACCCATCACTTTTCCCCTCCCCATGACTCGAACTCAGGATCTAGGGACTAGGTAGTGGTGCTCTAACCACTTGAGCTATCCCACTTTGTCGTAGAACTTATCATTGCATATTAAGATATTAAGAGTTATTTTAATTTAGACCTAAAGCCTAGGTATTGGTGCTATAACTATTTGAACTATCTTTAATGAAATTTGTGAAAAGTTTTCTATCATGATATAAAAAAGAGTAAGTCAAAGTCTTATATACACTCGAGTGCACCATGCACCTGAGTTGATCGGTTAATTATCTACGATTGACTTTTTTTTTTGAAAGTGTAACATAGTTTTTAATGAAAATTGTAAGTTATTATAACTAAAAAGTGCAACACAATATTTAGTAAAAAAATATAAGTCCGTATAACTGAAAAGTGCAAGACAATATTAATAAAAATCGTAAGTGTAAACACAAATTCGTGAATTAAATAATAAAAACGCGAAAATGCGAAACGATTTTATTTAATTTCGGATTAAACCGATGAATATTGCGGGTTACAATCTCTAATTTCTCCTCTGATTCTCTCTTCTTGAACTTCACTTGAACTTCTTGAGCTTTTGGAGCTGGATCCGCAGCCGAATCCTTTCCGATCTTGTATTTGGGGCTTTTATAACGTTAATCCAAAGGCTTAGCACCGTATTTTTGGATTAAACGTTGAATTTAGGGACTTTTGTGATGAACGTCGTTGAAGATCGTTCTTGAACTTGGGAATTTGTAACGTTAATCCAAGGGCTTGACGCCGTATTTTGGATTAAACGCTGATTTTGGGACTTTTCAGGACTTTTTCGGGACTTATTGGGACTTTTCCGTTGAAGATCCACGAAGAACTTTGAAGAAACGCCGAATCGAAGGGGCTTAACACCTTGATCTCCACTCGAACACTGCTTCTTGCTGTTTTGCACGAAGAACGCCTTGAAGAAACGCCGAATCGAAGAGGCTTAGCACCTTGATCTCCACTCGAACACTGCTTCTTGCCGCTTTGCACGAAGAACGCCTTTGAAGCTCCTCCAACTGTGGAAGAACACTCTAAAATCTCTGCAGATAATTTTAGAGCCTTGAATGCTTCTGATTTCTTGATGATGAAATGAATGAAATGAGGCCTCTATTTATAGGTGTAGAACCTAGGGTTTTTTTATGGGCCAAGGAGATATTTGTGCAAGTGGTTAGGGCTTAATTCAAATTTTGAATTACTTGATGGGCTAAGAATACCTTATCTGGGCTCAATTTGGTTTGTTGGGCTTTAGAGGTTTGTCTTGATTTATTGGACTTTAGAGGCCCGTCTTTGATTTATGTGACTTTTAGAGGTCCGTCTTCATTTATCGGACTTTAGAGGCCCGTCTTAATTTATTGGACTTCAGAGACCCGTCTTGATTTATTGGACTTTTAGAGGCCCGTCTTGAATTTTAAATTAATTTATTGGGCTTTAGAGGTCTGTCTTGATTTATTGGACTTTAGAGGCCCGTCTTTGATTTATGGGACTTTTAGAGGTCCGTCTTCATTTATCGGACTTTAGAGGCCCGTCTTAATTTATTGGACTTCAGAGACCCGTCTTGATTTATTGGACTTTTAGAGGCCCGTCTTGAATTTTAAATTAATTTATTGGGCTTTAGAGGCCCAAATCAATTGGAGGGATCGATAAAATTTAGGTGTCTACAAATGCCCCCTCGCATTTCGTTCACGAGAACGTTTGACTTTAATGTGGACGAATTGCGAATTATTTTCAAATGATTTTCCACATGCGGGCCATGAGTGACTATTCTTTAACTACTTTTGACAAAGTAGGGATTTAATTATTTAACCACTTAAAACGTCTTTGAAGTAAGTTAACAGTTTAACCACATGTATTTACCTTTGGTGGTCGTCGTACACAGTTTAGACTCATGCGGACCCGGAGTAATAAGCAGTTTAGACTCGTGCATTATGGAGCAACAAGCAGTTTAGGCTCATGCGTTCTTGGAGCGACAAACAGTTTAGACTCGTGCGTTTATGGAGCGACAAGCAGTTTAGGCTCATGCGTTCTTGGAGCAACAAACAGTTTAGGCTCGTGCGTTTATGGAGCAACAAGCAGTTTAGACTCGTGCGTTTATGGAGCGTACTTGTTTTCTTTACACGTAGTAGCGTTTAAAAACATTCCGTTTATGGGACCAATGTATACGCCGTCTTTAAAAATTAATTTGTAGGCGCCATTTGCGTAAACTTCCTTAATTTGATTGTCTTCAACTGTGACGTGATTCGCCGTTGTTTCAGTTTCTTCTAGCAAGATCTTCCCTTCTTTGGCTAGCTGCATAATTTTCTCTTTAAGTATAAAACAGTCTTGGGTTGGATGTCCTACCAATCGATGGTACTTGACAAAGTGGGATAGCTCAAGTGGTTAGAGCACCACTACCTAGGCCTTAGGTCCTGGGTTCGAGTCATGGGGAGGGAAAAAGGGATGGGTATTTAACTTGTAATCAAAAAAAAAAAAAAAAACCAATCGATGGTACTTGCAATATTTGGGGTCATCCGTTCGCCTAGCCTCATCGGGTCGTTTCATTTGTGGTAATTCAATGAGATCATTCTTGATCAAGTCATCGAAAATTTCAAGGATGTCTGAGTCTAGAAATGGATATTGCTTTAGTTGCAACTCCTTCAAACTCGTTTTCCTTTGCCCCCACTCTTGAGATAGTGGCTCTTCAAATCCACTTGTAGACATGCTCAACTCCATGTCATGAGCCTTAGTAGCCAAATCCTCGAATGATCTTGGTCGAATTGCTTGAAGGATATATCGAAGACCCCAATGCATTCCTTGGATGCACATCTGGATAGCTGAAGTTCCAGTCAATCTATCCTTACAATTTAGGCTTAGATTTCTCCATCGATTTATGTAATCGATCACCGGCTCTTCCTTTGATTGACGAGTGTTCGTCAATTCAAGCATACTAACCGTTCTTCGAGTGCTGTAAAATCGATTGAGAAATTCATGCTCCATCTGCTCCCAACTGTCAATCGAGCTAGCTTCCAAATCGGTATACCAATCGAATGCGTTACCCTTTAAAGAGCGTACAAATTGCTTCACAAAATGATCTCCATACGTACCGGCATTGTTGCAGGTCTCCACGAAGTGAGCAATATGTTGCTTTGGATTACCCTTGCCATCGAACTGGTGCAACTTTGGAGGTTGATAACCAGCTGGCATCTTCAAACTGTCAATCCTCTTCGTGTAAGGCTTGATGTAGGTGAATGAAGATTTAGGACTTTCCTCGAACTTATCTTTGATCGCCCCGAGTATGATTTCTTTTAGCCGGTCAACGGGCACCAAACCATCGGGAGAAACTTGTAACTCCTTAAGAGTTGGTTCAATTTCCATCTGTTGACGTTCACCAGACATCTCCACATCATGCCCCTCGACTCGCTTTTCTTTTGCTCGACTTGACTCCCCTTTGTCTGCATTGCTCATTAGCTTAGCAATCTGAGCATCCTGTTCTTGGACATGTTTCGTGAGTCCTTCTATAGCTCTAGTCAAGCTTGCCAATTGCTCCTCAACAGTCGTGGTATTTATCACCATTGCTGAAGCTGCACTTGAATCTAATGAGCTCGTCGTGGAATGAGTAGGGGAACATGCTGGGTTGTTCTCCTCATTCGCAATGTTGGGTGGTGGACCCTCTGCAGTAGCTTTCTCTGAAGAAGACGATGACTTCGAGCCTCTTGACATACTCCTCGTGACTGCGTTCACGTCTTCAAGGTTAAGACCAGCTGATTCGGATGCAACACCTCTCTTGATCTTAATCTTGATTGGTGTCATCGTCGAGACTTGATTTGCTTGAAGAGTAGAGATGAGAGGTAGAGATTGTCCCACTGGACGTGCCAATTTGTAAACACAAATTCGTGAATTAAATAATATAAACGCGAAAATGCGAAACGATTTTATTTAATTTCGGATTAAACCGATGAATATTGCGGGTTACAATCTCTAATTTCTCCTCTGATTCTCTCTTCTTGAACTTCACTTGAACTTCTTGAGCTTTTGGAGCTGGATCCGCAGCCGAATCCTTTCCGATCTTGTATTTGGGGCTTTTATAACGTTAATCCAAAGGCTTAGCACCGTATTTTTGGATTAAACGTTGAATTTATGGACTTTTGTGATGAACGTCGTTGAAGATCGTTCTTGAACTTGGGAATTTGTAACGTTAATCCAAGGGCTTGACGCCGTATTTTGGATTAAACGCTGATTTTGGGACTTTTCGGGACTTTTTCGGGACTTATTGGGACTTTTCCGTTGAAGATCCACGAAGAACTTTGAAGAAACGCCGAATCGAAGGGGCTTAACACCTTGATCTCCACTCGAACACTGCTTCTTGCTGTTTTGCACGAAGAACGCCTTGAAGAAACGCCGAATCGAAGAGGCTTAGCACCTTGATCTCCACTCGAACACTGCTTCTTGCCGCTTTGCACGAAGAACGCCTTTGAAGCTCCTCCAACTGCGGAAGAACACTCTAAAATCTCTGCAGATAATTTTAGAGCCTTGAATGCTTCTGATTTCTTGATGATGAAATGAATGAAATGAGGCCTCTATTTATAGGTGTAGAACCTAGGGTTTTTTTATGGGCCAAGGAGATATTTGTGCAAGTGGTTAGGGCTTAATTCAAATTTTGAATTACTTGATGGGCTAAGAATACCCTATCTGGGCTCAATTTGGTTTGTTGGGCTTTAGAGGTTTGTCTTGATTTATTGGACTTTAGAGGCCCGTCTTTGATTTATGTGACTTTTAGAGGTCCGTCTTCATTTATCGGACTTTAGAGGCCCGTCTTAATTTATTGGACTTCAGAGACCCGTCTTGATTTATTGGACTTTTATAGGTCCGTCTTGAATTTTAAATTAATTTATTGGGCTTTAGAGGTCTGTCTTGATTTATTGGACTTTAGAGGCCCGTCTTTGATTTATGGGACTTTTAGAGGTCCGTCTTCATTTATCGGACTTTAGAGGCCCGTCTTAATTTATTGGACTTCAGAGTTCCGTCTTTATTTATTGGACTTTTAGAGGCCCGTCTTGAATTTTAAATTAATTTATTGGGCTTTAGAGGCCCAAATCAATTGGAGGGATCGATAAAATTTAGGTGTTTACAGTAAGTTATATTAATGAAAAATGTAAGTTATTATAACTGAAAAATGTAACACAGTATTATTAAAAAGTGCAAGTCAATATCACAATTTTTAATGAAAAGTGTAAATTATTATAACTAAAAAGTGCAACACAATATTACAAAAAGTGTGAGTCACTATAAATGGAAATATTATTTTAAAGTGTAAGATATCAGAATTGAAAAGTGCAATATAACACTACAAAAAATATGTCAATATAACTGAAAATATTATTGAAAAGTGAAAAAAAAAGTCAATCGACGATTAAAAAGTGTCACACCATATAAATAAAAGGTGCAACATAATATACCATAACAAAAAAATGTAAGTCTATATAATTGAAAATATTATTGAAAAGTGTAAGTTATTATAAAAAAAAGTCAATTGTTGGCCTGTCAACAATCAACACTCAAGCGTACACCAAAGCGACTCAAAGAGTAAAACTATATGTTTCGAACAAAAATGACAAACTATTGAAGGTCAAATGTCCCTTTCACTCTCTCAATTGATTAAGGATATATTAGTCTTCAATTATCATAAAAGTAACTTATTTGAATCAATTCTTAATTTAAATGGGTCATACAAAATTTTAAATTTTACATAAACGAAGCACTAAGTAAAGAATTTTACCAAAAATAAACAATTTATTTTGCTAATCGAATTGAGAAAGCTCACAAAAATTAAAACATTTTTCTTTAAACAAAAATATAGAAACGTGCCGTCGATTTTTTCAAGTAATTAAAAAAGATATAGCACGAACACTTCAATTATCAAATTTAAAGATGATGGTAACTCAAATCGTTGTAGCACGAATCTCTTGAAACATACGTCCCCGATAAGCAACAAGATCGGCATAGTACACTGGCGGAACGATCAAACGAGCGAGACAGGCTTAGTGCAACGAACAAATGTGAAACACATGTCGTATATGAGTTTCTGCAACTCATTAGACTTAAACGAGTTCTCATCCCAAAGCACATAGTAGTGAGTCGGCTTGCTCGTCCCCAGACCGCCATAGTGACTGTCATGGTTGAAAATATTCGTAAATATCCCCGATATATCCATTTTTTGCAATTACCGATATCGATATTAGGAAGAAATTATATTTCCACGATATTTGTAAAAAAAAATGAAAATATCGATAAATATCAGTAGGCAATAAAAATATCGAGAGAATATAAAAAAATATCGAGAAAATGTCGAAAAATATCGAAAAATATCATATGAAATAACATTGTATATTATATTTTTTATATAAATTTATCACTGATATAAAATGTATTCAAATTATTTTGTTAATTTTATGTATTAAAGGTTTTTTATTAAATTTTTATAATTTTCAAAATGTATAGATATCGATATATCCATCGATATTTCCACAAATTTAAGGTCTCGATATTTCCACCGATATTTCATCCTTGGTGACTGCACAGATAGAAACCAAAGTCATGTGGATGCACAATTTTACTATCCACCACAGTTCCCGGAGAAATGTTCCAAGATTGACCCATCATTTATGTTTTCAACGAAAAGAAGAGTTTGGTGTCGTTTCGGAGCAACAATAAGAGTTATCGAAGAACGGTAATCATCAACATAAGTAGTATTTTTCAATTTAGCACCATATCAAACTGCCCCTTACTACTAACACCCTCACAAAAGACTATAATCTTTGTTGGTTTAACTTTGTTGAGGTCAACATACGTTTTCAACAAATTCAAACACATTATCCCAAAGTTCTTTATCTTTTCACAGCGGTACTCCTGAGGGTTAACTCTTGCAGCATAACGGTTGGTTGCAGGATGATTCATAAGCGCAGGATGATTCAAATCAACACCTATAAACATCACATGATCTCTTGCATCAAACTGTGTCAACTTGCCACTTAGTTCAAAATTGTTGCCCCCAACTTTGCATTAATCTTGAGACAAAGGTTGGCAAGATATTGGTCCTGTTCCTTATTGGCTTAAGTCGATAAACAACATTGAGTCACTACACCGATCTTTGTCTCTGACACCCACTTGAGATTCTTGTATTCAGGATCCTTCCTAGACATTACACACATGTGGCTAACTTAAAACTCCAAAATTATCACCCACATTGTGTGTGCTCTAAGTAAAAAATAAAATTCAAAGAAACATATAATGTTGGGTTATTTCTGGAATGATTTTAAAATTTGTTTTGAGAGTGTTGTACATTGATGTGAAAATTGTTATAGAGATTTTTCTTGAGATTGGTAGATGTGTTAAATGCAAGGATGAAAATATTGCTATCGAAATATTATATCACAACTTTAATTTTTCGGATATATCGTTATCGCAAAAAAATTGAAAAAACGACGAAAATCTTATTAAAATCTTGAAATTTTCATATAAATTTTAAGGATTATTATAAATTACTATTATGCATGTATTCCATTCAAAGCACAATAAAATTATATGTTTAAAACAAGCCTATAAATAATAAATTATATAAATATTAGCTGAGTAAAACTAATTGACAACATAATACAATACATAATGATTAAATATATATATAAAATATTAATACCAAAATGATGACCCATGCGGTTCAAAATAGTAGGTGAAATAACATTTTTGTCCAAACAACATTGATATCATCACATTAGAGTAATTTATGATGTAGTTATGCACATGTCATTCATATGTTTACAAAAATTACTAAATATATAGGTGAATTGAGAATATATTCTCTTACACTATTAAAAATAAATTAAAAAGAAAATAATTGTATACATATAAAAATAAAATTTTAAATAAATTTGTGATTTTTTTAGATTTTGCGATATATCCTCGATATTTTTTTTATTTTCGTCCAACTTTACACTACCGTTGAACGATATCAATATTGATATCGATATTTAGCGATATTTTGCGATATATCTGCGATACACGAGAAAAAATACATTAGACCGAAATATTTATATCGTAATATTCAAATTTACGATATATCCGCGATATTTTCATCTTTGATTAAATGTATATTGTAAGAGTAGGTTTTGTGTAGACTCAAATTCATATAAGAACTTGAGTCCATTTTTTAAAATGGGCCAGGGTCATCGATAAAGATAAAATATGTAAAGAATGTGTAACTTAAATGATGTAGTTGAAATAGTTTGGCATAGGTTATTTTACCTTTAGGTCAAGTGTTCAACTCTCAACTATAATATTTTTTGTATCTAGTGTTTTTATTATAAAAGTGCTTGTAAATAATAAAAAGTGTAACATGCGTTTTACACTTTTTTAACATATGTTGCACTTTTTAGTTGTAGTACCTTAAAATTTTTAATAATATTATGTTGCACCCTTTAGTCATATTTTGTTGCACTTTTCAATTGTAGTTGTTTACAATTTTCAATGATATTTTAAGTTATAGTGACTTACACTTTTAAGTAATGTTATGTTGCACGTTTTAGTCATATTTTGTTACACTTTTCAGTTGTAGTTGTTTACAATTTTCAATAATATTTTCAGTTATAATGATTTGCACTTTTTAGTAAGAGTTTAATTATTAGGAAGGACAATCATATACACTCATTTTCAAACAAAGGAAACAAATTAAAACATTTCTATTAAGGTCAAATTGATGTATTAATACCCAATTATACCCTTGGTCTTAAAAACTAATATTAATTGATTAATAGAATAAATTTGAAATTGAAATTCCATTTTCCATGCATTTGTTATTCAAATTACTCAATCACTACCAAATTACTCAATCACTACCAAATTTTCCTTAATTGATTAGTTACCTTTTGTATTCCAAATTTCCAATTGATTTTTCATTGCTTTTCAAAATAAGAAATTTTTTGCAGAACCATTTCAGTTTCTTTGAGTTTCTTCGGTCTTTCGTTTTTTCCCAGAATTCAAGATTTCATCATTCTCATTCATCGTTTTCTTGCATATGACATATTTTAATCCATATCTTTCTTATACAAGCCTACATATTAGGGTTTACTAATCGATTGTTCCATATATTTTCGCAGATCAAATCACAATCGGAAAATGGAATATTCTGTGATTATGAAGTTCCAATATGAGGAAAAAATGAAGTTATTCCCAGTTCAACAATCGACAACCATTCTTCAATCTGCAGAACCCACGACGTCCTATGGAGAATTTCGCAAAGTAAAACCTACCAGTTGTAAGAGGTGTGGTAAAAAGGGCAGGCATGATTCCTTGACATGTTCATGTATTTTTTGAACTGATAAAACTAATGTTGTCCAGTAGAATGTTTTTCACTTTTTTTTATTGTTGCTTATTCATTTTGAAATTATTTGATTTAGATATGAATTTTTTGTTTCTGTACCAAGCCACTATCTAGGTGGTAATCATATGTTATGCGGTGATTAGGAAGCAGTAGAATTGTTTGAATCACTATTCAATATTATTATATTTTCCAGTTCTATTGGTTTGGCATAATTTTTTTTTTATTCAATTGTATTCTTATTATATATTTGAGGTATTTATCTTGTAGTATTGTTCATCTGTAATATTTTTTATCATTTTTTTTTTTTTTGGTTTCGTATTATATACACTTATCCTCCTCCAATCAAAACCAATACAATCATTATATTATTTTACTAATATACATTTACAGATGTAACTTTGTTTCCCACATCTAATTAATCTTATGCACATATGCAATCAATTAATATTATTTTCGCATTTATTCTGACGCAAAATGCACATATGCAGAATATTATCTACTTCCAATGAAATGGTATCCATGTTATAATAATATTTTAACAAATTTTAACAATTATATGTAATATATTATATGCTTTCAATGATATCCATAATTTAATTCAAATATTTACTTTTCTTATATATTACATTATATATTTTTATATTTTGATTTTAACCTCTTATATTTTTTAATAATTAACATCAATATAAGACCCATCAATGTTTATATTTCGATTTAGTTAAAAGTTTAATATTAAGAGTAATTATAAATATAGATCAATTTTATCGAACATTTAAGTTGATGCCTAATATTTTAATTTTTTTATATTATATTATATATTTTTAGGACGGATAACACCATGATTATTTAATAATACTATGATTATATTAATTTGTATTGTAATTATTTGCATATATGTTCCATATATCGAAATGTGCATTTTCTCTTTAGCATATCACCAAGCCTATATTCTTTTAATCAATAAATAATAAATTAATTAGTTTAATAGAATAATATTATAAGTAGATTTTATCTAAAAACTCTTTTTATATATATAAATTATAAACAAATATAAATTATGTGGGACAATTTTGTTGTTGCATAACATTTAGTTTTCTTATATTATATTATATATATTTTTTTTTAGGTGATAACACCATTATTATGTAATAATACTATGATTATATTAATTATAAATAAAGATAAAATTCGTGAATTTTGCATATATGCAGCACATATTAAAATGTGTAAATCTTTTTAGTTATTTTATTTTATTGATTTTTGTGCTTAAACCGTTTTTTTTTTAATAACATGAAGTCATTTTAATTTTAAATTAATACTTATTGGTAGTTAGTTATTCCTAATTTAATGGAGAAGTTACAATTAACATTAATATGACAATAATTTATTCCTAATTTAATGGAGAAGTTATTCCTAATTTAATAAGACTCATGATATGTTTATATATCAATTTACTTAAAAGTTTAATATTATAAGTAGATTTTATCTAAAAACTCTTTTTATATATATAAATTATAAACAAATATAAATTCTGTCGAACAATTTTGTTGATGCAGCATATTTTATTTTTTTATATCAAATTATATTAGATATTTTTAGGGTATAACACCATGATTAAATATACACTCGTGGATTTTGCATAATTAGCTTCTCCAATACTCCAGCTCATTTTTAGGAAAGTTTTGAATTTTGAGAGTGTAGTTATTAATGTGATTTCCGATGATTTGTGATTTTATGAAATCTTAATTTGAATAATATAAATTATATTAATTGAATATGGAATTTTCGGATGTAATTAATTATAAAGAAAGGGTAGAATTGTACATCTGTCCACCAATTTGTTCTTTTTTCTAACTTTCAAAATGTTTGTTTTTATTTGTAGTTTCTATAGGTGAAATGACTCTTATAACAAATGCCCCTTTTAGTAATGTTATATTGCACATTTTAGTCATATTTTTGCACTTTTCAGTTGTAGTGACTTACAATTTCCGTTTCCAAAAAAAATCTTACAATTTCCAATAATATTTTCAGTTTTAGTGACTTACACTTTTTAGTAATGTTATGTTGCACCTTTTAGTTATATGGTGTTGCACTTTCGATTGTATGACTTACACTTTCGATTATAGTGACTTACACTATTTGGTAAATATTATGTTGCACCTTTTAATTATATGATGTTGCACTTTTCAATTGTAGTGACATATACTTTTCAATAATATTTTTAATTATAGTGACTTACACTTTTCAGTTGACATACACTTTCCATTAATATTTTTAATTATAGTGACTTACACTTTTCAGTAATATTGTGTTGCACTTTTTGGTTATAATAACTCAAACTTTTCAGAAATATTGTATTGTATTTTTTCAGTTATACTGACTTGCACTTTTTAGTAATATTGTGTTGTACTTTTCAATTATACTGACTTACACTTTTTATTTTTAGTAATATTGTGTTGCACTTTTTACTAAATAAAATTTAACACATTTTTACTTAAAATGTTTTAGTCACTATAGTTGAAAAGTGTAATTGAATATAATTGAAAATTGTAAAACATTTTCTCTTAAAAAATTTGAATAGTGAAACTTAATATTTTTTGTGTATTTTTTACTATTTTATTATACTCCATAAAATTAAGAAAATTATTTATTTAACAAATATGATAGTAACTTACATAGTGAATGTGTATTTATAAATAATAATTAAGGAGTTTGGGCTGGGCCGAGAATGGACTTCTAGGCTGGGCTGAGTTTTTTTAAAGGACGCGGTTAAAGGCACCCGGATTTCCTATGAGTACACCCACGCATGAGTACACACAAAACGGATGAGGACACCCACTTGGAAAATCCAAAATTGCCCTTAACATTTCTCCCCCTCCCTCCCTCCATTCTCTCCATTCGGTACACCCACCCTTCCCATCTTCCCCAAACCTCTCCCCCACTCAACTCTTCTCCCCCATTCCCCACTCCCACTCCACCGTTCCCCCATTCAAAAAGAGAACCACCTACGACGTCGAACAAGAGAGAGAGAGCACCGTTCTCCCCCACTCCCACTACATCGTTTTTTCGAAGAATAGGAGGAAGCGTTTTTTTTTTTTCATTTTGCAAAAATGGTTAAAGGTTAGTTTTTCTTTCTTATATTTGAGAAGAAGAGGAGGACGCGTGTTTAATTTCGATTTTTGTTGATTGAAACATTGTTTTTATTGTTGTAGGGTTTAGGTTTTATTTTTTGGAATTTGGTGTTAATTTCATGCATGTGTTGATTAAAGTTGGTTTTTTGTGTTATAATCATGTTTATGTGTACAATGTATCAATATTTGATGTGTTAGGATGAAAATAAACCAATGGGCATTTAATTGGCATGGTTTAGGAAGAAATGAAACGGTTTAGGAAAAATTGAACGAATTTTGACTGGTTTTTCGAACATGGAGGAGATGTCCGGGACAAATTTTTGAACATGGTTTATTTGTTGGGAACTAATTTTTGAACATTGGTGTCATGTTGGGAAGTGGGAACTAATTTTCGAACATTGGTGTCATGTTGGGAACTAATTTTCGAACATTGGTATCATGTTGGGAACTAATTTTCGAACATTGGTGTCATGTTGGGAACTAATTTTCGAACATTGGGCATATGTTCGAAAATTTATTCCCAACAGAGGGTTTTGGGTTTTAAATTCGACCAAGTAAAACTCGAGGAACTAAATTTCGAACATTGGCCCAATGTTGGGAACTTTTTTTCGAACATAAGCCCAATGTTCGAAAATTTGTTCGTTACAGAGAGTTTTGGGTTTGAAATTCGACCAAGTAAAACTCGCGGAACTAAATTTCGAACATTGGCCCAATGTTGGAAACTTTTTTTCGAACATAAGAGATATGTTCGAAAAAAAGTTCAAAACAAAAGAGATTTGTCCCAGTCTTTTTTTCGGACAACACATCAATGTCCGGAAAAAAAACACGAACATAGTCGTCTTCTTCGCAAAACCAGTCGCGAAAAGGGGTTTTTTTGAAAAATGACCAAATGCAATACATAATGTCAAAATGTATGTCCTAAATGCATATTATTTCAATTACATGCCACTATAGAGTCATAAGATGCAAAAAAAACAAGCATAAACACCAACACAAACACACAAAAACCCTAAATATAAAAACTCTTTCACTTTAAAAAAAAAAAAAAAAAAACAAAATCAAAACATGATAAATAACTTACAAATGAGTTTTTGGCACCACCACTAGTAGTTATTACATCATAATCGACCATTTTCGACTCCATCCTCACTCTCAAAATCCAATTTGCAGAAAAGAAAATTTTGGAATTGCGTTGAAAGTGATGACCCTCTGTATTCCCGCGTTTAGATAGGAGGTGGGTGTACTCATCCGGTGTTTTTTTAAAAAAGTACATGAGGGGTAAACACGTCATTTCACAAGGGTGACAAAAAAAATTCCCCTGGGTGCACTCATAGGAAATTCGGGTGCCTTTAGCCGCGCCCTTTTTTAAATTAATAATTAAGGAGTTGGGTTGGATCGAGAATGGGCTTTTAGGCCGGGTAGGTTTTTTTTAATTAATAATTAATGAACTGGACTGGGTCGGGTCAGACACATTTGAATTTGGACTAGAGTTCTTGTTTGTAGTCAACCACATATGAGACTTTGCCATATTGTAGAACTTACCATTGTTTAGTATAAAATAGAGATCCAACCCAAAAGAAAAAAAAATTGAAAGTGTTATCCCAAGTGAATTAAAAAAGGGATTACATAGTGATTTACTATAAATCGAAAAATATTAAGATATCAAGAGCTATTCTAATTTACACTAAAGAGAATCGCTGTAGTATTATCATTTAAATTGTTAATTTAATGAAATTTGTGAAAAGTGTTCAACCATGGGAAAAAAAAGTGTAAAACTATATGCTTTGAACAAAAACAACAAACTATTTATATGAGCACAATTGAAGGGCCAATGTCACTTTCACCCCTCAATTGATTAATGATAAATTAGTCTTCAATTATTATAGAAGTAACTCATTTGAATCAATTCTTGATTAAATGAGTCATATTAAATTTTAAATTTTATCGAAACGGACCACTAAGTAAAAAAATCATCAAAAAGTAAATAAATTTATTTTGCTAGTGAATTGAGAAAGCACACAAAAATTAAAACATTTTTCTTCAAACAAAAATATAAAACGTGTCATCGAATTTTCCAGGAATTAAAAACTGATGTAGCACGAGTACTTCAATTATCAAATTTAAAGATGATGGTAACTCAGATTGACTGTCACAAAAACGGTATGCAAAATTACGCCCAATTAAAATATGAAGATATGAATATCTTATTAAGATAAAGATTTAAAATTGTGAATTTATAATGACAATTGGCACCTCACCTTATATTTATGTTGATGGTGCGGATTGTATTGGTGGAGTCCGAAGTGGAGGAGACTAAACTGATTGGGGAGTAGAAAAGGGATTGTCCGTGGTGGTCTATTGCTCTTCAAAGTCTTATATACACTGACGATCGACTTTTTTTTTTAAAAAAAATTTTAAGTCACCATATTGAAAAATGCAATACAGTTTTTAATGAAAAATGTAAGTCATTATAACTAAAAAGTGCAACACAATATTTAGTAAAAAAATATAAGTCCGTATAACTGAAAAGTGCAACACAATATTAATGAAAAGTGTAAGTTGTATTAATGAAAAGCGTAAGTTATTATAACTGAAAAGTGCAATACAATATTTTTACTAAAAAATGCAAGTCAGTATCACAATTTTTAATGAAAAATGTAAATTATTATAACTAAAAAGTGCAACACAATATTATTAAAAAGTGTAAGTCATTATAAATTAAAATATTATTGTAAAGTGTAATGACTATTTTAATATCTTATGTTTTATGTTGATGAACTTTGGACGCTATTTCATAATTTTATGTTGATGAACTTTTGTATGTACGTTTTATTTATTTGAATTGTTTTATTGACGTTATTACTTGAATTTTAAGTTTATGTAAATTTTTTTTTATTAATTGTTTATATAATGTTTAAAATATAATAATAATACATTTAAAAAATAAATATTTAATGAAAAGTCCGTAAACTAGCCTGTCACCCGCTATAGATTGGGTTGGATTAACTATTGTTTATTCCGTCTCCGTCGTACACCGGCCCACAAAATAATGGACCGAGGTGGATTTTGGATCGGTTCGCATTGTTAGCCCGTTCTAACAGGTTTAACGGTGATAAGATAAGCGTCCACAACTCCTTAGGGGGTGTTTGTTTTGGTACTCACCTGTCCGGACGTTTCGGGATATCACATTCGGATTTCCCCATCCAACTACATTCACCCTAAAAATACCTTTACATCCTACTGTTACATTCTACTATTACATCCCACTAAATACTCTTACACAATTTGATTTGACATAAAGTTACATCTCATCCTACTCAAAATTCCAAAACAAACACACACAATTACTACTTCCTCCTATTCTTTTTATATGTCGTTCTAAATTTTTAACTTTTTGCATTTTAATTGTCGTTCTGCTCTCTAGTACCAGAGATACCCCTATTTACTCTCATTTTTTTATATATAAATTTCAGTGTCTAATTAAATTATTTGATTATTTCATCAGTCATGTTTGATGGGATCACCTTCTTCTCTCCTCTTTTTTATTTATATACCAACACCGATTCCAAACATCTCCAAAATTTTTGGAGATAAAATAAGATTGAAATTTGTGAGTTTTTAATGTAATTTAATTGATACTTATTTTTTTTAATTTAATTTTTTTTCGATTAATTTTTTACCAAATTGTTTGAGAAAAAATAGATGAAGATAGCGGTTACTTTGTGTTATCCTTATTTTTTTTATTTTAATTTTATGGTGAGATCTATTTTTAAAATGAGGAATGTGTTAGAGTAAAATGAGGGATATTTGTTAGAGTAAAATAAGTCGTATTCTAATTTATTGTTCTCAATTTTGTGTGGTTAAAATTAAGATAATTAATAATCATTTAATAAGGTTAATTTAGGTATAATTTTTTTTTTTATTAAAATTTGTGCAAATGACCAGAACGACAAATAAAAAGAATAGGAGAGAGTATTAATCAGGATTTCCCCATCCATGATTTCCCCCATCCTACATAATCCCAAAACAAACATCCCCTTAAGACTTCCATAATCGACAAAATTTGATTCATTTGGATTAAATTAATTTCATATTAATTTATTTATTTTTAGTATGTTTTTTTTATATATATTAATAAATTCAAAATCATATAATTAAAGTTTTACATGTATCATATGTTAATTTAAAATTTGAGATAATTTTGAAATGTGCATGATAAATAAAATTTATTTTTCAAGAATTGACCAAATTAACAGACCGTAGTATGCGTTCTCTAAAGTTCTGTCCAATTTCGATTGTATATACACATAATCCAGTTAATTCGGTTCTATTGAAAAAAATGATCAAAATCGGTTGAATTAACCAAATGCTCAACCCTTTAAACCAAAAACAACGAAAGTTAGGATAGTTTTTGAGTTTTTCTTAGTCTATTTAAATTCAAGTCGTTTTCGCCTGAACGGTTTAGCTGCCCAATAGGGCTATTGGATTAGGGCTAGCCTATCAATTCATTTAATTTTTTTCAAATTTAAAGTGAATATACTTATGATAGTGTTACTAAAAAAAATACTACTCCCTCCCTATCATCTTACGGTTAGTTCCTACCACAGTGAAGTCAACCTAAAAGCTGACCTTAATGAAGAGATTACCCACGAAATAATTTCAATTCCTCAGTCAATCTATGTTTTTTTTAGTTATATTTATTTTTAAAATGTGATTGATATAATATGTTTCTCCTTATCTTCGCATTATAATACTCCATAATTTAATTTATTGAGGGGGGAATTGGGGCTAATACCTTCTTATCCCTACTCCATAATTTAATTTATTTGCTGCAATGTTTATTAAAAACATTAATATGGAAATGAAACTGAAAAAAATAAATTAACAAATCATACATCTAATTGGTGAAATCGTCAAAATTTAAAGAGAGATATTAACTAGCTGTTCTCAAGTTAAGCATCACAACAGTAAGAAGATGTTTCAAACAAACACAAACTGGGTAACCATTTATTCTCCACACTGGTAGTAAACTACTAAACCAAACAAATACAATTTAAAATACTAAACATTCTTCACAGCAGCAAACCAGTTCTGATCCAAAACATAAACACAAGAAAAACAGTAAAAACAAGGGGTGCGCCTTCAAAGAGACACGACTCCGGAAGAAAAGCAGTAAAACACAAGTAGGGGTGTGCCTCCTGTCTTGATCTCAACACAGACATGACTCCAATTTCACAAAGCAATTAAAGCAGCAAGCAAAACATGCTCGGTGCGTCTTCAAAAGAGCCATGCGCTCTTTACATACAAGAAGCAAAACCCCCTTAGATTCACGCACAAACTCCTTAACTCAAAACAGCAAAGGAGATTTGGACATGGTTCCTAGGGGTAAAAGTTTTCCACCACTCTAGACGAAGAACATAATGTTCTCCAGTTCAGAGTGCACGCTATAGAAACGTTGTTCAAATGAAGAGTTGGAAGAGGATGCTGTATCCATCACGGCCTCTTGAAACATACGTCCCCGATAAGCAACGAGATCAGCATAGTACACTGGCGGAACGAGCGAGACAGGCTTGGTGCAGCGAACAAATGTGAAACACATGTCGTATATGAGTTTCTGCAACTCATCAGACGTAAACGAGTTCTCATCCCAAAGCACGTAGTAGTGAGTCGGCTTGCTCGTCCCCAGACCTCCATAGTGACTGCACAAATAGAAATCAAAGTCATGTGGATGCACAATTTTGCTATCCACCACAGTTCCCGGAGGAATGTTTCCAGATTGACCCCCGTCATTTCTGTTTTCAACGAAAAGACGAGTTTGGTGTCTTTTCTGAGCAACAATAAGGGTTATCGGGGGACGATATTCATCAGTATAGATAGTATTCTTCAAGTCGAGCAACTCCTCAGCTAGCACCATATCAAACTGCCCCTCACTAACACCATCACGGAAGACAATAATCTTTGTTGGTTTAGTTTTGTTTAGATCAACATACGCTTTCAACAAATCCAAACACATCGCCCCAAAGTTCTTTATCTTTTCACAGCGGTGCTCCTGAGGGTTAACTCTTGCAGCATAACGATTGGCTGCAGGCCAATTCACCGTTCCAACAACCGCAGCTATAGACGGGCTTTCTTTGTTCATAGGCGCAGGATGATTCACATCAGCACCTATAAACATCACATGATCTCTTGCATCAAACTGTGTCAATTTGCCACTTAGTTCAAAGTTGTTGCCCCCCAACTTTGCATTAATCTTGAGACAAAGGTTGGCAAGATATTGGTCCTGTCCCTTATTGGCACTAGTCGACAAACAGCATTGAGTCACTACACCGATCTTTGTCTCCGAAACCCACTTGAGATTCTTGTATCCAGGATCCTTCCTAGACATTACACACACAATCAATTGCAACTTTCCTTTATTTTTTCTGCTCGATTCCTCCACAACATTCCTCAGAAGTTTCTCAAGCCTGTCCACAGAAGAGAACTCTATCATTCGAGCGGTACGAACCACGAGAGGCTCTGCCATTTGGATGCCCAGATTCCAACAACGAGCCCTCAAATTTTCAACAAATGCAGGCCCACAAAGCCTACCATAACGATCACCATCAGTGAAGTCTATCATAGCCCAACGGTCAAGAGATTTGGCATCCACAAAAGATTTCCCCAGAAGGTTCCATTGGCATTTATCTGCATCCACTTTTACACGACGAGAACCTCCTACTTTCAGCTCAGGAGCACCAATAACACGACCTGAGACCTTTGTCATGTTCTCATCAAGTGCGATTCCAAAGTTTCTTGCAATATCCCTTCAAAAATCAAGTAAAGAAAGAATTTTAAGATACTTTATAGGCTTTTAAAACACAATTTCTTTGATCAAATGTAACACTACATCAGCATTTCAAAATTATTTAATATAAGAAAACGTGTGCCAATATGATAATATTAAGGTGAAACATAGAAGATATATTAATATTCATTATATAAAAATAATTATGATTGTAGTTACACATTAATAACTCATGTTTCTCCATCTCTTTAATCATTATTGTTCGGAAGAACTTAGATGCAGAAGCAACAGATAAAATATGTAGTGAAAGTATAAATGCAGCAAACATGCAAAAGGATATCGAAAATAAAGAAAAGAGATCAATATGACATACCCATTAGGCCCATCCGCTGCTCGCACCATGCTATTGATTGCTCCCCTTCTGTCCCAAGGTTTAGCCAATGTTAGCTTCTTCAAGAGCAAAGCAGTCTCTTTGTCTAGATCGTCTTTGGGATACACTTGCCCTTCAACCAACACACAAAATTCCATAGGAACTTCATTTGATTTTTTACTATTTCCAAGATCCAAGCAAGGAATATTTTGATACTTGACATCCTTGCTCCACTTTTCCCTGAAATAATCAAGAAGGAAAGTCTTTCGAGGAGGGTTCACGCCTTCCGGATCAACAAGATCGAAGAAACTATCGCGGGTGTCCAATCGAGCTAATCCTGCAATGGTATACTTTTGGCTTGTGCGACGATGAGTAACTCTGACTTTCAACCCTCGCAGAGCTGCCTCTACATCCCTTCTAAATGTTTTGACATCATTGGCATCTTTAAATCCACGAATATGCTGCTTCAAAAACTCTAAAACGGGCAAAGGCTTCCTCATAGACAAAGTCGAGTAGTCCAAACACAAAGCCAAACCTTGTAGCGTAGGCTTCAAACTTTGGTTAAGGCTTTTGTGAGCCGCAAGCCCACCACCAAGTTCTTGTCCATCCCACCCGAAAATCCCTCTACAATTACCAACAACGATTCTTTTTCTAAGAGGATTCTCTTTCATCACTAAATCCATCCCTTGCAATATATCACGAGGAATGTTAGTGAGGCTCCCTCTTAAGTAATCATTGAGCTTGGATAGCTTCAATTCATTCACAAGTTTGATTGCCACAGAATATGAACCACTCCTCACATCTTCACCTTCAGAAACCCTTGCAGTAAACCGTCCTTCGGGAAGCTTAATTGCACTGAAAATGTTCTTTTCACCGTCATAGGCAGTTTTTAAGAGCTCATCACCGGGGAATAGCTGGTCCTTGATGAAGCGAAGCTCAGTTTTCCTCAATGGTTTTTTCAAAGGCGCACCACCATTGGAAGGCACGAACTTGACGTCGACATCATAGTGAAAAATGGTGCCCTGCTTATCGTAATCAACACGGAAATGGTTAACAAGAAGGTTGATGGACCTTATGGCAAGTGTCCCACCACGATCAGGTCTCTTAATAGGCTGTTTCTGATTTTCTTTAGTTACTGAAGTAGCTGCTGGAGGAGGCTTATCTGTTGAATAAAAACACACACACACACACACAGAGAATTCATCAAACAAAAACTCACAATTATTAAAACATACGAGTAAGTGTCACCCATGAGCCCAATCGAACTAAAAGCCAGAAATCAAAACTCACAATTATTAAAACATACTTCTCCTAACAATTAAAACATAAGTGTCACCCAATCGAGGGAATTATTTGAAGAATTAAAACTGATTGACTTGGAGTGACTAATGGTCAAACAAATTAACATAAAAGTATGGAATTATTAAGGAATTAAAAGCACTTCTATCACACCTCAAATTAACAAATTAACAACTTGTCAAAAAAGTCACAGAAGTCAATCATACACATACCAGCGGATGGTGGCGGTGGTGGTGGTAGAGCTGACGATGGTGGCGGTAGAGCTGACGGTGGTGGCGGCGGGGGAGTCTGAACTGATGTGTTAGGGGAAGGAGAAGGGGCCCACGGCCTGCCAGTCCATTGGCCGGATCTTCCACCGGCGGGTGTCGGAGATGGTCCCCATGGTCTACCCGTCCATTGGCCTTGTGGAGGATTCGATTGTCCTGGAGGACGATTCACCCACGCTTGTGGAGCCTGAACTGGCGATTGTACGGGAGGACGATTCACCCACGCTTGTGGCGCCTGGACTGGCGGAGGGTTCGATTGTCCAGTAGGACGATTCCCCCACTGTTGTTGCTGATAAGCTCCGCCTTGTGGACCTTCAAATTGATTGCGCCCCCGGCCACGTTGATCGCCACTGCTGCGCCCACGTCCGCCTAGATCTTGGTAATTCACACGACCGCCACCGCGCCCACGGCCGCGCCCGCCGCCACCGCCATTACCGCGGCTGGAATTGTAGTTTCTTTCGCTATCCATATTCTTGAGTTTTTCAGTTTTTTTTTTTTTAAATATAAACTAGTAGTAAAGGCGGTGTGGCCGAGGGGATTAAAAAGGAATTAGGAAATTTGTTAAGTGACTAAAAAGGGCTTTGCTTGGCGGTTAAGCATACAATTTACTTATTTGAATTTTATAGAGTATTATTTTTAATAAATTTTAAGACTAACTTCAGATTATAAAATAATATTTAAATTATACTCCGTACAAGTGCAGCAAAAGGAAGGTTTTTGTGAAGGGGCAAGAAAAGGATAATGAAAAGAATGAGGGACAGAATCGGGAACAATATTTTAGAATGTAGAAGATTAACCCGTCAAAAAAAAAAAAAAAAGAGAAGAATCGATTAAAATTATGTACTAGAAAATTAGGAATAGAGGGGCGGAATGATAGGAGAGGTGGGGCAGGTGTTGTTAGTAGTGGGAGTATGTTTGGTTTGTCAGTTTTGGTCTATTTTTACACGCAATGTACCAATTATTTTATTCTTTTTTTTTTTACTTATACTAGTGAAAACCTAAAAAAAATATATTTAAATTATATTTGGTTAATTTCAAATAGTATTTTATAAATTTAATGTAAAAAAAAAATTATTGTGCATCATTACACTTAAATTAAAATTGCAAGTTAGTGAAAAAAATGTAATTTAAATATAAATTATTGATAAATATAAAAATATTATTTGATTCAACTTGACGTGAGTAGAAATGGTAAGTTAGAGAAAGAAAAAGTAATTTAAATATAAATTATTGATAAATATAAAAAATATTATTTAATTTTAAAAAAAATATTGTGAAGAGAGAAAATGAAAAGGTTATTTTTGGTGAAATAGATAAGGAAAATACGTGTAGAGAGGGGATATATATAGTCCATGTTTGATGGACCAACTACATGTAGGTGTTTTAAGGTGTCGTAAGTTAATTTAAGCCATTAAAAATTTAATCTAAAGGCTTAAACTTGATGATCTGTTACCTTTTATATATTTTACCGTATGTATTCATCGTATGTGTTATATGTCATAAATTTGTATATTCTATTAAATTAATTAAAATATATTATTGTAAAATTACATTTTTATCCTTAGGCAATAAAATAATTTATTATATTTAATAATTTAATTAAAATATGTAATGTTAAAATTACATACTCACCCTTATATTATTAATACAATTAATAACAAAAAAATAAATCAAATCAATTTCTTAACAAAAAAAAAAAACAAATCTAATTAAAGGAGAACGTGTCAAACATAGAAGTTTTTGTTTTGTAAATAAGGATTTGATTTAACAATCATGCATTACCAATAACTTACCATAAATAATTGATATTTATAATTATTTATAAGAATTACAATTATTTTCAAAATTAGGGTGTGCAGAAGTCATGCATTACCAATAATTTAGCATAAATAATTGATATTTATAATTATTTGTAAGAATTACAATTATTTCCAAAAATAGAATAGCTTGGTCTAGAAGTTGCATTACCACTAATTTACCATAAATAATTGATATTTATAATTATTTATAAGAATTACAATTATTTCCAAAAATAGAATAGCTTGGTCTAGAAGTCGTGCATTACCACTAATTTACCATAAATAATTGATATTTATAATTATTTGTAAGAATTACAATTATTTTCAAAATTATAGTGTGCACGGTCTAGAAGTCGTGCAATGTTAACGATTCATTCCGTTAGAATGTCACATGGGTCGTTCTCTCGTTTATCGGGGTATTCAACACATGTTATACGTCGATATCCATGTTCTACACAGTACTCGTATAAAATATCACATGGATCTAGGAGAATGGTCGGTAAGGTGTCGTTAGTGACGGTAACGACCTTCGTTACGTTATAATGTCACACGGGTCGTTATGTCGTTTTCGTATGTCAAATATGAAACTTAAGTTTCCCGATATCATCATTTTACAACCTAATATGTTTTTAAGAATAGAACGACATAGTTAACCCAAAATTTAACGTGTTAGAATTTTTAAGAATAGAACGACATGGTTAACCCCAAATTTAACGTGTTAGAAAATTTTACAACCTAACATGTTTTTATCTAAATTTTAAAACATGTATTTTATGTTGTTTTTAGGCCGCGATATTTGAATTGGGTATTATTATTCTTTTTCTCTAAATTTCAAGACATGTATTTTAAGTTGTTTTTAGGCTGTAACATTTTAAAAAGGTATCCTTATTAGTAATCTTGATGCAAAAAGAATAATTTGAAATGACTACATTCTAAAATTTAATCAACGCCTAAACAAAAACAACAAAGATGAAATTATAAACATAAATTTAGTATGAATACATTCATATTCTGTTCATGAACAAAAAAAAAAAAAGTCTACATTGTTTGTGGACTACATGATTCAATTATCGCCAAATTTGAACCAAACTTCGTTGTTTTTCTGTGTTTGCACCTGCCTCGTAAGTAGCTGGTGGAAGAGCTGGTATCCAACGTCCATCCTCCTCAACTTCAAAAGATTTTTAAAACATGACGTTTGGAACTGTTCTTTATGGAGATCATCTAGTTCGTTGAACACGAAATCAATTATGGATAACTTGCTGCGACAACTAATCTTTGCTTGACCAACAACCTTCCGGTTGTAAGTAAACTCTAATGCCATATCTTGTAAATATACACAAATTTTATATTAGTTCAACCATTACAGAAAAACAAAATAATAGAGGTAGAGAGATTAACAAAATAAGTCACAACTAACAAAAATACTTAATCTTTGGTGGCCAAAATACATTAAAGAAAACATTTAATATCTATCTTAATGGAGCATGTTCAAATCAAGTATGGAATCGATTAGAATTAAAAGATTCGACTTCACAAGCATCCTACCAACGCAATCTAGTCAATGAAATTGTTACACCAGACCAATATAGTACTCCATACAACGTTCGACTCCCCAAACAAGTAGAGGCCACAATGGAAAAATACTAACCACCTATTTCTAGAATCAGATAGGATGTGAAGGCAAAAAAGTTGATTATCCTTGGACTCAAAGCAAAATCAACATGCAGCCAAAGATCTATAAATAGAGGAACATGCTAAGCCAAACTGAATTGAGCTACTAGAATAAAGAATAGTTTTTTGCCACATTCATTACTATGGTAAACTTCTTCATCCAAGAAATCGTTTTGATGGCAAGACACAATTTCGGTTGTAAGCAAACTTCAATGCCATTCTTATAAATATATACAAAATTGGTATTAGTTCAACAATTACAGAAAATAATAATAATAGGGAGGTAGAGAGATGAACAAAATCAATCACAACTATATTCAAGAATCACCCTAAATTGCCCACAACAATCTTTAATTCTCAAATAATTCCACATTGTACTCCTAACTGTTGTCTAATACATATTTATATGACAAACTGATGGACCCAAATATACACAAAAATGGTAGCAGGTAATCAACATAAAAAAAAAAAAAAAAAAGGTAGCGGGTAATCAATATACAAAAATCCACATAAATACACACTCAAATATAAGCTCACAATCAAAATAAAACTGAGAAAATCATTTACTGCAGAGTATATCAAAAGCTCATATAGTAATACCAGAATGAACTTTCCCCTCATTTTCAATTGGTTTTGATATCATATACATATTCTCCACTTCATATAAAAAAATTATGAGTAAATAGTGAACCCTCCTAAAATAGTTATACTTGCAGTACTATTAATCGGATATGGCTATGAATCAAAGAAGCCATCCCAGCCTATCGTGCACGGTTGCAAATTCTTAATTTCTACCTTTATAACATGCAAATTGAACCATTATTACATTGCGTAGTCAATCTTCCTCTAAATTAACCTAATTCAACTTTAAAAAAAAAAAAAAAACTACTAATTTTGTGCTTTCAACTTGCCTCAAAGAGAAATTCAACCGTTCAACAAGTGTTTGACGAAATGCCTCGAAGAAAAATCGTATTCAAATACAAAATTGAAAGCAAAAACATGTTACACATGCTTAATAATCAAACATAACTCAAACTTCCACCTAACAAAGGAGAAATTCGTACCTTTTTGTACAAATTTAGAAAAATTCAAACTCTTGAAGAACTAGTCCAAAATATCCACTTTTCTTGTTACTTCTTTTATTTGGAGTGAAACATTGTTATGGGCACAAAACAGTCAATCATTGTCGCGTAGAAAAATGAAGAATGCACAGATTTGTGAGCTAGTGATTTGGGGGAGTAGAGTGAGCGAGCGATTTGATGGGGGAGAAGAGTGAGTCCGTGATTTGGTGGGGGAGAAGAGTGAGCAAGCAGTGATGAACCAGAGAATCACGCGAGTACGGAGGAATTACGGACGGAGAGGAAGAAAGGGGATCGAAAACGGAGGGAGAATTGTGGAGAGGGAGTACAGACTACCGTGAATTCGTTGGAATTGAAAGGATGAACCCTAATTCCTCATTTAATTAATTAGTCTATTTTTATTTAATTTTTTATTTGTTTATTTAGTTTTTAAAATAATGTAATTTGTATTAAAAAGGGTAAGGGTATGATAGTAATTTAGTTATTTATTTAAAATTTTGTATTTTTTTATTAAAGAAGGGTAATATAGTAAATAACAAAATACAATTTAAAAAATGATATAAATAACTTAAACCTGTATAATAGGTAGCAGGTCGTTTCGACGTTTACGACGCGGCGCGATTCGATAAAGTGACTATGTAGTCACTTCTTAAAATGTGACTACCGTAAGAATTTCCCATGTTTGATAGCTTAGATTAAATTTAGATTAACTTCATCTCAACTTTATAATTTGTTTGATAGTTTAGATTAAGAGTATATTATACTTTAAAATCTATTTAAAAAAATTAGATATCATCCTAATCAAGTTTAATTAGTGCTTGAAAGTGTGTTGTGTATGTAGTGTTTAAGTTTAAGTAGAATAATGTTGTACTAAATGTTGTGACAAATTGTACAACACTGACTCTAACAGAATATCAGAAATTAAGATTCACAGCGGAAGACTTGAAACACTAAAAACAAACGTGACACAATGGAAATAATTTTTCACATAGATTTTATAAATAAAAATCTATGCGAGCCTTACGGCGAAATTCAATACTTATCTTCAAGTACAAATGTTGTGTGAAATGTTACAGCAATAACCTTCACAATTGAAACTACAAACGAGGCAGGTGCCTTGTTCTAAAAAACGAACTAAGTGTATAAATTATACACTGTCGAAATGCCTAGTCTATCTAATGATTACACTCTCAATAGATAAGATCGAAGACACACAACCATACGGGTGGGATACTTCGTATGAACTAAAAGGTATAACTACTGGCCACAACTCCTAACAGGGATGAACGCTCGGTCTAGGAGATTGATTGAGTAGCACACACTGAATTATGGAGCTTTCAATCGGTATTTATAGAAGTGGGGTGCTGATTCTAGAGGCTTCCATATAAGATCTTATTTTTTTAGGATCTCAACTTCCATGATCTTTCTAGATCCTTCCACAATGTTCCAGGTCGTTCTAAGCTGCTTCCAACCTCTTCTAGCTCTTCTAGCACGTTCTCCTAGGTTCTGGAATCTTCCAGGTTCCAGACTCTTGTAGAAGCTTCTAGATCCTGCCAGAAATGTTGTAACATTTAGATCAACATTTAATGTAACATTTCAGAAAAGACTTAGAAAAAAATCAAGGAAGGTCAAATTAAGATGTTGTTGAGAATGTTGATACATTTAAGAGTTAACAACATCTACAATCTCCCCCAATTTGACCTTTCGACTACAACACACCTGATGCACATATATTTTTCTATACATACTCAGTATTATGTACTTAGTTGAGGTTGACATCATTACTAAGCACTAGTCAAGACAATACATGTTGTAACCGTTGGATCAAATCGAATGAAGATCAAGGATAATCTTACAATGATCTGTGCCATAAGATCAATATAATTTTATCCAAAACAGAACAAGTATAAACAATACACTTATTCACAACATAAGTAACTTTACTGAAATCCTAAGTTAAGTTTGGAAGAAAAAACTTAAGATTTAAGTAAGACTCAAACAAATAGAAATCAGAGCAAAAACAAAAAGAAATACTATCAATCTAAACAAACCTAAAGACAAACAAAACTAGACTTATATTATCAATAGGCAGTAAGCATATGAGAATTAAAGAGAAGTGTACTTCTAAATTATATTTTCATCAGAGCAAACAAATTTAAGTCAATTGAATAATAAGGCAAGTTAGAAAGATAAAACAAACAACAACTAACAAAAACCTAAAATCAGCAAGCAGTAAGCAAATAAGAATAATTCTTTAAGGCAAACAATTTAAGCATACTTGATGCAGTAAGCAAATAAGAATAATTCTTAAGACAAACAATTTAAGCAAACTGAAAATAGAGCAAAGTTAGGGAAAAATCAAATACAATAAACAACTAACATATACAACATGCAGTAAGCAAATTAAATAATGATAAGTAAGAAAACAATTTAAGCATAGAAGCAGTAATATGTTACCATAAATGCAAACAAATTAAGCAAGTTGAATAAAAGACAACCTATCAACAAAGTCTATAAATCAACTTAAACACAGTAACAACAATGCATAAGATCAAGGGAAGTATAAAAGGCACAAATACTTAAGAAACTAAACATGTGACATATATTGCTGTAACAACAGCTGCAGCATCATGTTCCTGCACATAATCACATATAATGTTCAGCCCTCCCCCTGTCTTGTATCAACCTGTTCAGTTGTTACCATAACCTGTTTAGATGTCATAAAGAACATCCATACGTTCATCAACATCAGCAAATTAATCCTCATCCTCTTCAACAACAGTGCACGTTGTAGCAAAGTGAACTACAACATCTGGTTCAACAGTCTCTTCATGAATAGCATCAGGTACACAATCAGCTTCTGGTACATCTTCATGGAGCTCTTCACTTCGAACACCAGAAGGGTGATGGTGTTTCTCCCCCTGTGGTAGTAGAAAGTGTCTATAGCCACTGGGCTTTAAGGAACTGAAGGCCATCAATAGAGTCATGTAAACGTTTTAGTTGAAGTAAAATAAAAGATCTAGAAACAGAAAAAATTTGATCAATGTGACCATCAATGCGTTCACATTTGGTGCAGCATTTCTCTGTTCAGGTCTTGCTGGAGCTGGTCGAACTGGAATAAGAGCATCTCTGTGATCAGAACCATCTAAATTTTGTAACAAAGCAAATCAACAGTCCTTTCACCAAGTAACAAAGCAAGTGAGATAGTCATCAAGGGTACCTTGCCTCAAATAACATCAGTTTCCTCAGGTTTAAAATTCATGCCTCGTGAGGTATGAACATATGAACATAGGGTAAGGTAAAATCCCTTTATAAGAAACATCACTATAAACTGCATGTGGTGAAAATAGTTAAATCCAGATTGAAATTCTTCAACACAAAAATCTTATACAACAATATAGCTTAATCCTTATTCACCTTAGTGGAATTTGTATAGGGTATCCAATTGTAGACAATCAATTTATGGAGTACAGAGTATAGAGATGTGTGATCTTTAGCAAGCATAAAAATATGTCACCTAGTTAATCTACCCCCAGTTATAGAAGTAGCAACCAAGTTCAAATCATGTTCATCTTCATCAATCACAAGCTCTATCTCTAAGAGATCATTAATCAATTCTGAAGTAAGTGAAATTAATCTCCCCCTAAATTGTACATTCCCATATCATTTAGAGCTACGTCTACCCGTACTCTTCCTAAGTCAGGCACAAAATACATATACCCAATCAAACACAAAAGTATCACTCAAAGTTACAGTTTTCAACAATTTATTTTCAATTAAAAAATTGTATCAATCCTTTACTCTCAAAATCAGCAGTGTTAATTCCCTTTTCCTTTAAGAATTTTCATCTAGATAGTTTAGTGATTTTAGCAACTAACCTATCAGTTTCAGAATCATTATCAGTAAAATCAGCAATGTTAATTCTCTTTTCCATTAACAACTTTCATCAAGATAGCTTAGTGATTTTAACAACTAACCTATCAATCTAAGAATTGTTATAAGGATCAGAATTACCTCCTTTAGAATTTATTTACTCAGCTGATTCAGAGTCCTTACTACTATTCTTCTCAGAATCATCATTTCCACTATCATCAGGGTCTGGTGTTGCAGCACTTGCTTCAGCATTTGATGCAGCATTCTTTCACAGAATCTTCTTAATCTCACGAAAAGTGGGATTATCCTCTGGATCAGAATTTTCAATTCCTTTGGGCAAGTCTCGTTCAGCAACAACCTTTTTCCCCTTTGGATCATACTTCCTTTTGACTCATTTCTCAATAACCACATTTTATTCCTCCGATTAAGAAAAGAACTTGAATCGTTTCATCATCAACACTACTTCCTTTCTTCTTTCTCCTCAGTGAGTTAGAGTAATCAACTCCAGTGAACACAAAGCCGGATCTCCTTCGTTGAACAAAGCTTCTCTTTCTCTTTTCTTTCTCAATATTCTTCCCAAATGCAATCTATTAATATTCATCAGTATTAGAAAGATAAGAATTAGTTTAACCTAAGTTAGCATTCGCGTCGGTCTCCTTCATTTAAGCGTCCTCAAAATCGGATGTCGCAGCATTTGCATACTCATTCTGCTCAGCAACAGGAAAATCATCAATTTCCTTCTCAATCTCCCCCAGAGAGGTAGTATTCGAGAAAATTGCCTTTGTTTCAGTATTAGGACTTGGAAATTGGGGCTTTTATGAGGTGAACGAATCAAGTGTAGTGGTGAGTTTTGGGTTTTCAGTAGTGAGAAATGTCAATGGACATATTTCCAACAATAAGAATAGATAGATTCTCAGAATTCACATTCAATTGAGACATATTCTCAAAAGCTTGGTTCAGCTCGTTAAGGGTCGAATCGAGTTGAATGTGAACAGTTGTAGGAATGGGTGTAACTGGAGTTGTTTGGGTAAGTGTTTCAGCTTTTCTGGTAGCAGTTGGTGAGTTTTGGTGTGAAACGACCATGCAAGCGAAACTATTAAGGTTGAGAGAGATGGAAATGACGGTTTCGTGGGAGTTTGAGTGTGGTGAGGTAGTTTCCTGTCATTAGAGCACCAAGAAATAGAAAAGATAATCACAATAACCGAGACAAACAATACTTTAGCAAATCTTAAAATGCAATACTCAAATCACTCGAAAAAATGCAATGCTTAGTATATCATGTTATGAGAAGAATATAGGAGAGAATGCATAGTTGGAAGTAATACGTTTAAAAGAATAAGAACTAACTAATGAAGATTCTAGAAGAAATTCGATAATAGTCCATAAACTTAGCCATAAAAATAGATCATGGGTAAGTAGTGGATAAAATCATAATTAAATAATTAAGTAAATTAAGAACATTTTAGAATATTTAGTATTTAAATGTGTATAATCTGAAATAAACCAAAGACGTGGATTAGTATAATCAGAATAAATAAAATAAATTTCCACAAATAATTAAATAATTACAACTAATAAAAATATAATTGAATCATCTAATGTTGTGCTCAAAACTGTTACATACACCTCAACACGGTGTTTACATGAATTTACTTCATTTGTGTTGCACCATATTTTTTCTTTTTGTGTTATAGCATCTAATTTGTATTGATCCATTGTTCCTGTAGAGTACATCGTAGTAGCGAACTCCGTGCCCCATACTTACTTAATGGATTACAAACCTCTTGATGTTTTTACCAAATATCACCTTTTGAAAAGAAGGCATCGTAGTAGCGAACTCTGTGCTCCATAGTTACTCAGTGATTTGGTACATCTTTTAGTATGCTAATAACATTCTATTTTTTTATGCATTTGAGAGGTGTAAGACATGTTTATTTTTGCACAACAAATTTTAGATTCAAGAATATTTTACAAAGGAATTATTCAACGAAAATAGGAAATAAATTAAATCTATAACAACTATACAACCTTATGATGTTGTCTCAAATGCTACGACATTTGTGACACCATCCATCTAGGATTATTCAGATACTACACATACCAAGAGATTTCTTCAAAGATGAGAATGTCTCAAGGTCAAGACCTTAGTAAATATATCAACATTATTATTTTCAGTAGGTACGTATTCCAACTTCACTATGTTCTTCTCCACTAAATCTCTCATAAAATAATTTCTAATGCAAATGTGTTTAGTGAGTGAGTGTTGTACTGAACTTTTAGAAATGTTTATGCACTCATATTATCACAGAAAATTGTAAGGATATCAATTTCAATTTCATAGGCATGAAACATCTTGCTTAACCACAAGATTGTTTCCCATGTAGAAACATCCTCTACTCTTACTCTTTTTGTCATCTATATCTCATGCTCAATCCGCATCACTGTATCCAATCAAGGTGTTGTTGGTGTCCTTAGTGTACCATATCCAAAGTTCACTTGTACCTGCATCAAACTTGATAATTCTTTTCAAAATATTCAGGTGAGATTCCTTTGGATTAGCTTGGTACCTAACACAAACAAAAACACTATGCATAATATCTAGTCTATTAGAGGTTAAATAAAGTAAACTTCTTATCATGGACCTATACAATGTTGGATCAACATCCTTACCAACATTGTCTTTGCAAAGTTTCAAAGTAGATCTCATAGAAGTTTTCATTACTTTTTAACTTTCAAAATCAAACCTTTTAACCAAGTTCTTAGCATACATACCTTGAGAGAAGAATATACCATCCTTACATTGCTTGATTTGAAGACCAAGAAAAATAATAATTCAAGTCTCCAACCATACTCATCTCAAATGTTGCAGTCATTGTCTCAACAAATTTGTTAACATTTTAACACAAGTTGAACCAAATACAATTTCATCAACATATATTTGAGCAGTAAGTAAATCTTCTCCAGTGTGCTTAATAAACAAAGTTATATCAGTTTCTCCTCTAAAAAAACGATCAGGGTATAGTGGATCTTCAAATCCTTAAGTTGTTCAACATATGCTTCTTCATTCAAAATGCAATTTAGAAATGCAGCTTATACATCCATTTGATGAAGTTTAATGTCAATAAAACATGCAATTGCTAGCAATAATCTAAAAGGTTATATCCTAGCAACAAGTGCAAAAGTTTCATCAAAATCAATAACCTCAACTTGGGTGTAATCTTGTGCAACTAATCTAGTCTCAATCCTAAAAAATGTTATCAAACTCATCAGTTTTATTCTTAAAAAGTCAACTTTGTTCTAATGACATTAGTCTGACTAGGTCTTAGAACAAATGTTCATACTTCAAAGTTTTCAAACTGATTAAGTTCATCATGCATATCATTTATCCAATTTTCATCAGTTTATGCTTCATTCACATTTTTAGGTTCAATTTTAGAATAGTAACACTCTGCATTCACAACATTGCAAATAGAAGACATGCATATTGTTCTTACCTTATTTGATCTTACTTTTCCTCTTGTTTGCACTCCAACTGTAGCATCACCTATGATCTGGTCAGAATGATGACTTTTCCCAATTCTTGAAGAAGGGTTCGTTTTGGGAACATACTGATCATTCTGGAAAGGTACAACTGAATGTTCTGTAGATGTTGACCCAGATGTGTTAACATTTGGTGCAACATTTTCAGACTTTAGTGTATTCTCAGAATTGTCAGTGACTTGTAATACCTCTTCTTCGTCTTTGTCATCTGTAAGACCTTAATCATCATCAAACACAACATTAACAGATTCTTGAACAGTGTTAGTCTTAAGGTTATAAACTTTATAAGCTTTACTATTTCTAGAATAGCCTAAAAAGAAACCTTACACTTTTAGAATCAAACTTATGAAGTTGATTCATATCATTCAGAATATAACACATACAACCAAATAAATGAAAATACTTCACATTCGGTTTTCAATTGTTCACAATCTCATAAGGTGTTTGAATAAAACCAGATCGAATATAAACTCCATTAATAATATGATATGATGTATTCAATGCTACAACTTAAAATCTCTTAACAAGACTTTTAGAAGTAAGCATGACTCTTATCATTTCTTGTAGAGTTATATTCTTTCTTTTAGCAAAGACATTCCGTTGTGGAGTTTTAGTAGATGAATATTCTTGCAAAATACCATTTTAATCATAAAAATTATTAAACATACTGTTTTCAAATTCCCTACCATGCATGATCAGTTCTAATATGGCCAACTTTCAAGTTAAACACATTTTTGAACCTTTTGTAAAGAATTTTAAATGCAGCAATTTAGTGTTTCAAATATATCTCTTAAAAACTCAATTCAGATAAATCTAGAAAAATCATCTACCACAACAAGTGAATACATTTTGCCTACAATGCTTTCAGTTTTCATAGGACCAATTAAATCCATGTGCAAAACAATTTGAAACATTGATGTGTAGAACAGTGTGACAGCATTTTATGCAACATTCTTACCTGCTTACCTTTCTAGCATAGTCCACATACAGTAGTACTCTGAAACTTCTGTTTTGGTAATCCTTTTCACTGCATCAACTTTGATTAGTCTCTTCACTGATCTATAATGTGCATGTCCCAATTTTTTGATGCAATAAGACATTTTCATCATTCTTTGACAAATTACACACATTTGTTCCAATAAGATAACAATTATCTACTGCCCTAGACAATCTTCATCATTATTAAGAACATACACATGACTCTTTGTCAAATTTTACATGCAAATTATCATCACAAAGTTGACTAATTCTAATCAAATCAGCAAACAAGCCATCAAAATGTAAATCATTTTTAAGCTCAGGAAAACCTTCAACATTCAAAGTTCCTTTTCCTATAACATGTCCTTTCGAACAACCACCATATGTAACATTACCATCATTCAAGGTCATATAATCAGATAAGTAGTCAATTTGTCCTGTCATATGTCTAGAACAACAACTATCAAAAATACCATTGACCAAGTAAACATGCTTTCAAAGAGGTGTGAACAACATTACAAGTAACATCAGATTTCCATGCAGATTTCAGAAAATGTTTCATAGGATGTGACATCTTTTTAGGCAACATTTTCTCATATCTCAGATCATCAAACATTTGCATGCAGTAAGGACAAATATGATCAATTTTCGAAAAATAATGACATACAAACTTATTTTCAATGTTTTTTGACTTTGTGAGAATCTGTTTGTGCAGATGTTACAACAAATGTTTTAACATTTGCCTTCACAAATTTCACAGTAATTTCAAAATCCTTAGAAATAGAAGTAGTTTCACTATCATAACGTATACCACAATTATCAAATTTACCAATAACTATAACATATATCAGAAGTACTTATAGAAAAATTTATGAAACTTAAAGTAGAGGTGATCAATTTCTCCTTCAGTTTACAAACTTCAAAAATCTCTTCTGGAATGTATGACTTCTAGCTTGGTAATTGTTCCTTTCAGATTCTCATTCTCTTTATTCAAAGAATTAAGAGTGAGTTTCTGAGAGTTACAATCATCTAACAACTTTTGGTATTTAGAATCATCAATCCTTATGCCTGCATCATCAACAAACCCATTAAAACAATTCAAATCTGGGTGACTCTGTTTTGATGTTACCATAAATGTTATGACATTAGGTGCAACATCAGAATCTGTATCATCCAAATCATCATATAAAGAATTATCATAATCAATCTTGGTATGAAAAGTGAATTCAACATCTTTTGATTCTTCAAATTCATCATTTGATTCATCACTTAAGGTGGTACTAAAATTCAGTTTTTGCTTAAGTCTAATATTGGCACATTAATTTTCATAAAGACCATATTCAGAACATGCATTGAACTGATTTTTTACATTAAAGATCATACCTTGGTTTACCTTCACTTTTTGATAACCTTAGTTGAAATTGATTTTTCCTTCTTTCTGGTGGGGTGTTGATGTGTTGATTTGGATCTTTGGTACATCATAACCTGTAAGTACAGTCCTCCAAGCACGTTCATCAATCGACTTGATATACATGCACAACTTAGGCTTAAAATATGGATAATATGTCCGGGTGCCTAAGTGTAGTGGATATGTGATGTGTTTCCATTGCTAACATAAACTAAAAACACACTTATAGCAAGGATCTAACCTTGTGTCGTCAGGTATCGGCTCTGATACCAACTGAAAGTGTGTTGTGTATGAAGTGTTTAAGTTTAAGTAGAATAATGTTGTACTAAATGTTGTGACAAATTGTACAACACTGACTCTAACAGAATATCAGAAATTAAGATTCACAGCGGAAGACTTGAAACACTAAAAACAAACGTGACACAATGGAAATAATTTTTCACATAGATTTTATAAATAAAAATCTATGCGAGCCTTACGGCGAAATTCAATACTTATCTTCAAGTACAAATGTTGTGTGAAATGTTACAGCAATAACCTTCACAACTGAAACTACAAACGAGGCAGGTGCCTTGTTCTAAAAACGAACTAAGTGTATAAATTATACATTGTCGAAATGCCTAGTCTATCTAATGATTAACACTCTCAATAGATAAGAAGACACACAGCCATACGGGTGGGATACTTCGTATGAACTAAAAGGTATAACTACTGGCCACAACTCCTAACAGGGATGAACGCTCGGTCTAGGAGATTGATCGAGTAGCACACACTGAATTATGGAGCCTTCAATCGGTATTTATAGAAGTGGGGTGCTGATTCTAGAGGCTTCCATATAAGATCCTATTTTTTAGGATCTCAACTTCCATGATCTTTCTAGATCCTTCCACAATGTTCCAGGTCGTTCTAAGCTGCTTCCAACCTCTTCTAGCTCTTCTAGCACGTTCTCCTAGGTTCTGGAATCTTCCAGGTTCCAGGCTCTTGTAGAAGCTTCTAGATCCTGTCAGAAATGTTGTAACATTTAGATCAACATTTAATGTAACATTTCAGAAAAGACTTAGAAAAAATTAAGGAAGGTCAAATTAAGATGTTGTTGAGAATGTTGATACATTTAAGAGTTAACAACATCTACAATGCTGTCAAACATGTCCATAGAGAGAAATGATATCATTTGGCTCCCCCCCCATCATAATACTAGCTTAATTAATTAAGCTTGTAATAAAACTAAAGATACGAAAAATATAAAATTAGGAAATAAAATATTTAAAATTTATATTTTTTGCAATATTTTTAACGTGTTTTAGGAAAGCGTTTTTGCAATATTAGGAAATAAAATATTTAAGATTTATCTTTTTTTTGAAATAAAATATTTTTAAAGGGTTTTATTATTATATAATTATTAAATATTACACGTTTAATTTATTTATTGTACTTTACTTTAAAAAATTATTCATTTATATATTTAATTTTTTTAATAACAAAAAATTAAATTGAAGTTATAAAAAATAATGATTACATTAATTTACTTAACCCTAAACCTCTAAATCCTAAATAGATCTGACAGGAAAAAAGATCAGAATCGGATCGACTGATTAGTTTCCGGTCTCCGGTCCATTAAATTTTAGGATTTCGAGTTTCCGGTCCGAGTTAAGACCGGAATTTACCGGTCCGAACCGGAAAATCGGATTTTTAATTTTAATTTTTATTTATATCTTTTATATTTTTTTTAATAATGCAATATTAATTATTATAAACTAAATAAAATTAGGATTGTTAATTTGAAAACTTTAAAAATATTTATTTTATTAAGACTCTAAAAAAAGAATAGAAACACAAATATGCTTAGAATCAAATAATTGGCGAGAATGTGAGGTAAAAGTGTTGATCTATTACATTTTTTCAAGTATATATAATTGAACAAAATGTTCAATTTACTTTTAGTGTCAAAATACCATTAATAATATTGTAAATAAAATTCACATTGGCGTAAATTGATCCCAAATGAAAAATCAACACTATTTTTCATACACAAATTCATCATTCTTATTCTCTCTTCCAAAAACTTAAAAAAAATTGAAAAAATAAAAAAAGCTTGAAATAATAAAAAACAATTAAAAATCGGTCCGAACAGGTCCAAACCCGGACCGGACCTGAAAATTCCGGTCCGAGTTTGGACCGGATTAATTCTGGTCCACCCTTTAGGGAAGATTCTAGTCCCGGTCCAAACCGATTACGGTCCGATTCGGTTTTAGACCGGTGCACACCCTTAGGTAGGTTTGTGAAGCATATAGAACTGGGTGAAATTTTCCGTTACAATCAATTTAGCCTTAAAGTTAGGATTGAGAAAATCTCTCTAAGTTTTGAATATGAATTTATAAGTTGGCTTAAATTTGTGAGTTATCTCTAGGACATTTGCATCAACTCTTTGTCTATTGAGATATAAGAAATGAACTCATATATATAATGTAAATTTGAAATGTCACCGTTAGAGTGTAATTTCAAGTCTTCACTATTTTAGGAATGAGATATTTAATTGAATATGAAGAATATTTTTCTTCTTGTCTTTTAAAGTACTGTGCACTCTATCATGTCAGATCTTTTTTGTTCGTTGCCGCTTTCATATTGGTTTCTCTGATAAGTCTTCTTGTCGAATCATATTAGATGACCTTCACTCACCTGATCAGTCGAGTTCCCCCTCGATCGATTCTTCCCTTCTAGTCTTCGTATTTTCTTCTCTTCTTAAGCATATGCGTGTTAATCCATTTGTATCAATTGAGTTCCCCTCGACTGATACTACCTTATGAGATATTTACAAAATAAATAATAAAGCTAGTTATACATAACAACATATTTTATTGCAAGTGTTTTGACACATCTAAACTAAATACAAGGGATATCAATATTCCAACACAACTTCTACGTTAAATCTCGTGCAAACAGTAAATGTTGTATTAAGTGAGGGACAAATGTAGTACTACTCACATTTTCCCAATTAGCTATTAGTTTGTTATATTAACACTTTTCAGTATATATTACGTACACTTTACAACAATTACTACTTACACCTTTTCCACAATTTATTATATGTATTGTTAAGTAAAAATAATTTCTACACTTTTCAATCACTTTTTTGTAAGTAGCAATTTTTTTTACAAGTATTGTTTGATTTATGATTTTTACTATATTCAAACGAGCGATCTATTTCATAATATGAATTAGTGTGCATTTGCACTAATCACAAAAGATCAAAAGATTTTATGATTATTAATAAAAGAAGATGATGGAGAGGTCATAACTCATAACAAAGACCAAGACTTTACAATTTTAAAGACTGATCATTGATTTAATTAATAAAATTAAATTGGTAAATGTATTCATTAATTTTATGGATAGGGACCATGCTTTGAAAGAGAAAGGGTTTACGCGGTTTGATTTTTTTTATGATATTTTTCATGTTTCAATATAGTACGTTTTATTATAGTATGTGATGAATTATCAAATAAAATCACAAATGTAATATTTTTTTTGTTCCATAATTATTTATACACTTTTTTTATCCGTCTAAAAAATAGCTGCACACTCTCAGAACCATCAGAACACTTGAAGTTAATATTAAATAAAGCATTACATAATATATACTCCCTCCAATCCTTAATAAGTGATGTTTGATACTCTACACACATATTAAGAAATACGTTGTATTCCTAAAATGCCCATAATTAAATAACCCCTCTTAATTAACATGAACCTTTGATTACATTAATTAAATTATGAATAAATGAATTGTATAAGGACAAAATATGGATTTAGTTGATTTTTTCTTCAAAACGTCACTTATTGGGGAGAATATTAGTAGCTCCAAAACGACATTTAATATGGATTGGAGGGAGTATATAATTATATTTTTGAAAAGGTTGGGGGGGGGGGGCAATGCCCCCGGACATAGGGTGCGTCCGTCACTAATCTCAACCACACTTTATATATTCGGATCATATCAGTTGTGTTAATCAATTGATGGGTATCAGCTGGTGATGGAGTCAGGTAAGTTAACTTAGGCCTGATCAAATGAGTTGAAGGATTTCAGTCAGCTGAGATGGTGATGCTTAAAGTCAGCTAAGTTGGTGTGATCAGAAGGAGTCGTATCAGTTGAATAGATGTCTGTCAGCAGAGTTAGTCTTTTGACTAAGTGTGGAGATCAGAAGAGGAGGTCAGTTGATGAGTCTTCTGATGGATGTCATCTGTTACGGGTTACAAGTAAAAGGGCATATCTGTCATTTCGATTGGGCAATGGAGAACACGTGAGTTTGTTACGCGAGTACAACAAACTAACAGAATCACGCTTTCAACACTTACAGCAATCATCCTTGATTAGTATAAATACTCCAACACTTGTATTTTGTAAAGTTTGACGCATATCGAACATTCGTCTTTGAGTTGTAAATTCACGAGTGAAGTGAGGATAAATCTTATTTTGAGTGAATGGGTGTGTAAACATTCTTGATCAATTAAAGTTGAAGTCGTGTATCCAGTGGATGTAGATCACATTGATAGAACCACTTAAATCATTTGTGTGTTCTGTTTTCATATCTTGTTTGTTTATTTTAGTGAATTATTATCTTAGTTGGGTTGCTTCATTTATAATCTATTTTTTGTTGGATTGGAGACATCTAATCTTGTAGTACTCTCTGTACATAATAATTTTCATATATAGATGGACACATATATTAAAAAAATGTAATAATGAATATGATTTTAAGGAATAATTTTGTAAAACATTTATGTATAAAGTAAATAATTAAATTGATTGTGTGTATATGTGAGTTCAATAATAATAATATTTTGTATAAAATTATGATATTATAAAGATGTAGTTTATAAAATTTTTTTATTTTAAAGGTATGAAAATTATAAATCCATAACATAAATGATTATTAATTAATGAAACAAAAATGGAGTAGGTGAGGAATGGAGACACACAAAAAGACCAAGACTTAACACTTTAGTTAGTTAAAGACTCTCGTCATTGACTTGCTAATTAAATTAACCAATAAAATTGAAACGATAGGTATCAATTAATTTCCTGGATATTTATTTTCTGTCGGGAAGACCATGCTTTGAAACAAACCGTGTCTGATTCGGTTCCTTTTCTTTTTTCTCCACTTTTCATTGTGTAAGAATGCTTGTAATTGGCTGCGCAAGCTGTTAATTCGCAATGCTCAATGGATTAAGGATGAAGAAATTGTAAAAAAAATCGTAATATACCGCAAATTTAAATATTACGATATAAAAAATAGTGGGGTTTAATGTATATTTTTTTAAGAAAATTTTATACGTACCCTACACACCAAATCATTGTGGTGCATATGTTTTTGACCCTACACACCAAATCATAATCATTGTGGTGCACATGCTTTTATCCTTATCCCCCACTCTCACTTTTTGTCCTTATCCTTCCACTCTCACTTATAGTGTGTAATTCTTATTATTGAAAAGTGGTATTTGGAACGAGAAAATATTTGTTTTAGTCTTGTAACTTTGAGTTATTCCAAAATAAATCCTTTAAGTTTTTAACTTTACAAAATACATCCTATATATTACAAGCTATTAATTTTTGTCCTTTTTAAAATCTATTTTAGTCCTTTAAGTTTAAAATCCAATTTTAATCATTTAAATATAATAAAATCTGAAAACAAAATACTAATTTTAAAGTATATTTTTTTTAAAACATCATTAAAATATTATTTTTTTAAATTAAATAAAAACATCATCAAAATCTTAATTATGCTCAAATTCTACCTAGCCATTTTTTCCTAATTAATTAAAAATATAAAAATCCGAAAATAAAAAAATATATATATACTAAAATCTAGAAATTTGAAAGAAAATTATAAATATGCATTAAAAAAAGGGACAATTTCAACTACCCCGGTCATATTCTCCAAATGTAAATTATTTGATTTATATAATGATTTATATAATAATTTATAATTTACATTTAGGGAATATGACACGGGTTTAGGGTTTAAATTAATTTCGACTCGATTAAAGCTCGTTTGAGTTCTACTCTTATAATTATCAAACAAGCTTAAATAAGAATTTCAAAACTTAATAAATGTGCATTAAATTAATTGGAATGCGTTTTTATATGATTTAATATTATGTTTATCACAGTAATTACTTATAGAGTTTAGATTTAATTATACTTGTGTTCAATTTAGTTCGGGAAATAATTTCTTGGATGGGAGGTCTACGGATACATAAAATCTCATATAATCTCGTTCAATTTATTATATAAATCATACTATAATTTACATTTGGGGAATATGACAGGGGTAGTTGGAGTTGTCCATTTTTTTTAACATATTTATAATTTTCTTTCAATTTTCTAGATTTTAGTATCTATTTTTATTTTTATTTTCAAATTTTTATATTTTTTATTAATTAGGAAAAAATGGCTAGGTAGAATTTGAGCATAATTAAGATTTTAATGATGTTTTTATTTAATTTTAAAAAATATATATTTTAATGATGTTTTAAAAATATTATACATTAAAATCAGTATTTTTTAACAAATTTTGTTAAAGTTTTTAGATTTTATTATATTTAAATGATTAAAATTGGAGTTTAAACTTAAAGGACTAAAATAGATTTAAAAAAGGATAAAAATTAATAGCTTGTAAGATATAGGATGTATTTTGTAAAGTTAAAAATTTAAATGATTTATTTTGGAATAACTCAAAGTTACAACACTAAAACAAATATTTCCTCTACTTGGAACCCCTTACTTGTGCTTACTTGTGTAAAGGTGTTGTAACCACCACACCAACAATAACTTTGTTTTAAATTTCCGCATTTTTTAATTAATAATGGTTGACCTGTGCATTAGTGTGCACGGTGCACACTATGCACAGGAGACCAACTCTATTATTTTAGTTGTTCAACTGTAATTTAAAATCAAGGATGAAAATATTGTAAAATATCGCAAATATATTACAAATTTAGATAGTACGATATGAATGTTGGGATCTAATGTTTTTTTTATCCGAGTATTGCAAAAATATTGCAAAATATTCATATCGATATTGTTCAACAATAATGTAAAATTGAACAGGAATCAGGAAGTATCACGGATATATTGCACAATATCGTAAAATCTGAAGAAAAAAATCACAAAATTTTTTTTTTTTTATTTTAAATCTTGTTTTTTATGTATAAAAATTATCCTTTTTAAAAAAAAAAAAAAAAAAATTCTTCTTTGTTTTAAGTAGTGCAGATGAATATATTCTCGATTCACCAATTATATTTAGGGATTTTTTAAAAAATATATGAATAACATGTGAATAATCATATTCTAAATTAGTCTAATATGATGAGTTATCAATATTGTTTGGACAAAAATATGACATTCCACCTCCTATATATTTGAACTTCATAGGTTATGATTTTGGTGTTATTGTATTTTATTGTTTATATTTAGTCATTTTGTATTGTAGTTATTTTTCGTCAACTAGTATTTATATAATCTATATCTATAGATTTGTTTTAAACATAAAATTTATTGTATTTTTAAACGAAATATATGCTATATTAATATCTAGGATTTCATGTTAAATTTCAATAAAATTTCTATATATTTTTTTACGATATCTATATTTTCATCCTTGCAAACTCTTGTTAACTTAACGGCCCTATGTTGTGTATATTCAATAAGAAGTTGCTAAATTGACGGAAAGGCATTGAGACCAAACTGCTTTTCTTCTCGAACAAAAATAGAATTTGGGGATGACCAAAAAAAAAAAAAAAGAGAGAAAGTAAAGCGTAGGGGAGTTTCCTTGAATTTTAATGATCATCATTACAAACTCACTCCTTGTTTTCCCTTCTTCTATAATCCTCCTTAAAGCTGTCAAAATTGGCTGAACTCGTTGAGCCGGCCCGCCCCCACTTATTAATATAGTAAGTTGGATCGCGTATTTAAAAACCCGTTTAGGAGCGAACCCGTACGGTCTAGATCGTATGGGTCGCAGATTTTAGCGGGTTGGACTGCGGACGGGGCGGGTTAGCCCGTGAATTTTTTTATTTTTATAAAAAAGAAGGAAGGCCTTTGAAACCCTAAAGTGAAAAAAAATCACCGTTTCCACAAGCCACAACCATCGCACAGCTGCCTGATAAGATTAATTCCCTCCATCGAGCTTTTATATGTACGTTTTATTTATTTGGACTATTTTGTGGACATTATTGCTTGAATTTTAAGTTTATGTAAACTTTTTTTTTTTATTAATTATTTATATTGTGTTTAAAATATAATAATAATATATGTAAAAAAATAAATATTTAATGAAAAAATTTGTGGGCTAACCCACCACCCGCCATGAGTTGGGTTGACTGTTTTTCAACCCGTCCCCGCTATGGACCGACCCGTCAAAGCCCACAAAATGATGGATTGAGGTGGATTTTGAATCGACCTGCACCGTTAGCCCGTTCTGACAGGTCTAATCCTCCTACACAATAATTCTTCTACAGTATTCCACAATAAATACAAAAGATAAAGAAATACTAATAAAGTACTCTATTTTTTACTAAAATTAGACCACATAACTATTAATGATTTACATCATGAGAGAAAAGAGAATTTCATTTTGAAAAACTTGCAGAATCAAAATTTTGAACAAAAGAGAACTTCACATCCCAACATTCTTTTTTCCAATGTCTCAATAAAAGTTTTTCATTCTTTTTCATTCTTTTTTTGATAAATTGCTCTCTCCACATTTCATTATATCTTCACTTTTTCAATCACAACACCTCTAATAAATCTACTTATTCTAACATATTTTGCTTTTAAATATCTTCTCTTTCTTAATCACATCACATCTAATAAATCTACGTAGTCTAACATATTTTGCTTTTAGATGCGGACGGAGTATTTAGTAAAAAAATAAAAATAAAAACAAAAACATTCAAAATGAAGGGCAGAGGCAGAAATGTGTTTTTCCCATTATAAAAATAATACTAACAAGAATAATTGGGTAATATGAGGCACGAACTTCTTGTTATCAACAGTTATAAGCATCAAGCTTCAGAGCAAAAAAGACCAGGAATCTTCTTAGATTCAGACACAAAGCCTAATAAGATGTAATTAAATTTACCCATCACTGGTAGTGGTAAGGTGCTATGAACATAAAAGCTATACAATCACTAACAAAAATTAAACCCAGTTAAACAAAAAACATAATGTTCTCAAGATCCGGATGTAGTTTATAGAAACTTTGATCCAACGTACCAGACTTCAATGGGGGCATCGAACGAGACTGGAACTCCTTCGCCGCTTCTTGAAAAATACGTCCTCGATAGGCTACCAAGTCAGCGTAATAAACCGGGGGGACGAGCGAAACGGGCCTAGTGCTACGAGCAAATGTGAAGCATAGGTTATATACAAGCTTCTGTAGTTGCCCAGATGTGAACAAATTTTCATCCCAGAGTACACAGTACCGCACTGCCTTGCTTGTTCCAATCCGTCCATAGTGATTACAGAGATAGAAATCAAACTCGAACGGATGAACAATTTTCGTATCCACAACTGTTCCAGGTGGCACGTTTCCATTGACACTCCCTTCTCCTACATTTTCAATAAAGAGACGGGTCGTATTTCTCTTCTGCGCCACAACAAGCGTGATTCTTGGCTGGTAGTTATCGTCCCAAACCGCGCGTTTCAAGTCTGATAACTCCTCATTTAGCACCATATCGAACTGCCCCTCACTCACTCCATCACGAAAAACCACAATTTTCTTTGGCTTAACTTTGTTTAACTGAAAGTAAGTGTTGACAAGATCCCTACACATGGGACCGAATTCTAGAATCTTCTCTGTCCTGTGGTCCTGAGGGCAAACCCTAGCAGCATAACGATTCACAGCAGGCCAGTTTACAGTAGAAACGACAGCTGCTATAGACGGGGTCGTTGATTTCTTCGAAACGGGATGATTAACATCAGCCCCGATAAACATCACATGATCTTCTTCTTCCTCGAAATGAGGAAGCCTTTGAGTTAGCTCTACATTACTTCCACCAAGCTTTGCATTAATCTTGAGACAGAGGTTTCCGAGAAACAGGTCGTCGTGTCTGTTGGCGTGAGTGGACAAGCAACACTGAGTTACTACGCCAATACGGGTTTCAGACACCCATTTAAGGTACTTATACCCATGATGTTTCTCTGCCATCACACAAATTATTATTTGCAATTTGCTCCAACTTTTTCTGCTAGCTTCCTGGACAACACTTCGGAGAAGTTCTTCGAGCCTGCTCACTGAGGAGAACTCTCGCATGCTAGTTAAATGGCAAATTAATGGCTCTTCCATGAAGATTCCTAAACTCTTGGATCGATTTCTTAGATTTTCAATGAAGTCTTTTACTCTAAGCTTTGTAATACCAGTAGAGCTAAATTCAATTAAGGCCCATCTTTCGATTTGTTTTCCATCCACAACAGAGCTTTCGGCTATGTTCCACTGGCATTTCTCATTCTCGACTCTTACCACATCAGGAGCACCTAACTTCAAATCAGGTGGTGCTATTACTCGACCTTGAACGTATGTCATGTTTTTGTCAATTTGAAGTCCAAAGTTTTGAGTGGCATCCCTGGTATCAAAATTTGAGAGCTTAAATAATAAATTACACATTACTAACGAATGCAAGTGGCAAAAAAAGTGCAGGTATAGCACAAATGCCATCTTGGAAATCAACAACTAAAACCTAAATTAACAGATTTGCTACTATCCTCAAATAGATTAACACAGTAGTTCTTATGAGTAAACTTATACCAAAGATAACCAATTTAAGTGTGAAGCTCGGAACCCCATCAAGTAGGTTCATAACCAGAGATACACATAGAAAAAAAGAGTTAATTTAGATACACATGATAAATTAAAACAAAGGAAGATATGTAGAACAACATGCTAATTAGATAGTGGTATGAAGTGTGTTATGGACATCGTGATTTTGATTTGTACAAGAAACAAGAAGATGAGATAATAGCCTTGCAGGAATAATAAAATGCTACGCACCCACAAGGTCCATCGTAAGCTTGCATCATCTCACTGATTGCTTTTCTTCTTTCTGGTGGCCAAGCTAGACATAAACTTTTCAGTTTCTGCTGTCCAACTTCATCCAAAAGCTCTTTTCTGTAACGTTGTCCCTCAAACAAGATACAAAATTCCATTGGGACATGATTTGTTCGATTATTTCTCCCAAGAATCAAGCAAGGGATATCCTGGAACACAATTTCCTTGCCATATTTCTCCCAGAAATACTGCACCAGGCTGACTTTAACAGTCGGATCCTTCCCTTTAGGATCGACAAAATCAAACCAAAGATCACGGGTGCTGTTTGCAGTCAACCCTGATATTGTGTAAAGCTGTTTGGTTACACGATGAGTTACTCTAACCGTCAATCCTTTCAATACATTTGTAACTCTTCGTCTCAAATTAGAGTTGATATATTCCCCGTCAAATTCAGGAATGTGCTCCTTGAGGTACTCTAGAACTGCCAATGGCTTACGAAATGCCAAAACCGAGGAGTCCAAGCACAAGGCAAGACCCTGAGCCGTGGGACGTAAAGTTGATTGGAAGCCTCTATGTGCTGCAATACCATGCTTCAGATCATCTTCATCTTTGAAACTAGAATCATAAAAGTGTCTACCAATGGAGACCCTATACTTAGAAGGATTCTCCTTCATCACCACATCCATCCCTTGCAGAATATCACGAGGCACATAAGGGACCTTACCACTTAAATAGTCTTCCAACTTGGAAAGCTTTAGCTCATTCATCATCTTGATCGAAACAACATACGTCTGAGAAGATAAATCTTCACTATCAGAAAGCTCCACCCTGAATTGGGCAGTGGGCAGTGGAATTGCACTATACAGATTCTTTTCACCATCGTAAGCAGTTCGATTCACAGGAAATCGAGCTCGGTCACTAAAAAAAAGTTTGTTTAGTATCAATCGTAACCCAGCCTTGTTTCTCAACTTCCTTGATGGTTTTTTTCCTCGGGATATTACTTGCTTAATATCCAAACTATAATGATAGATGGTGATCCTCGGATTGAACTTCACGAGAAAGTGGTTCACTACGAGATTGATCGATCTTCCCTCGATTGCCCTATTCTCAGGGCGCCTAACAGGCAAAATTCTATTATTGGTGTTTTCTAGTGGACCTGATAGAGTCTGTCGTTCTGAGTTTTCTGCATAAACCAGTAAAATTCACACTATAATTCAATGAAAGATCAAAGGACAATCAATTCAAGGATGTCATCACATTTATACTCAATTTAATCCAAAACAACAATTCAATAATTCCATCACAATCATACTCTACTACATTGCAGAATAAATCAAACAAGGAATTCCATGAATGCGTGTTGCTTCTATTTTTCCTATAAAGAGCATGGAGAAACTCAAACATACTTGAAGAAAATTGAGAAGTTATCCGAGCTTCACTGGAACTCCCTACACCCTGCCGTTGAAGTGACGTCGAATGTGGTCCAGCGGCGGAGCCACTCCCGTGGTTTCGAAGGTGCGGCGGCCTGTATTTACCGGTTTGCGTCTGCGCCGTACATGAAAAAGGAGTGTTAGGGCTAGTGGAAACACTAGGAGTAAATATTACAGTCTATAAAACTCACACGAAGGCCTTCTCCGCTCGTCGCACGATCGCCGCCGCCGTAGTTGTGGCGGTCGCCGTCCATTCTAGGAGAAAGAGCGGTGAAATTGACAAAGACTGCCGCAAAAAGAGCGCTCTAAATTAACTAGGCAAAAGTTTTAAGTCCTATAAGTTTATTCATTTTTACATTCAAAACACCTCGTTCTTTTATCAAATTGAATTTCGTATGATTAAAAATAAATAAAAACTAACGTTGGTGGATTGACATGATTCCAAAAATAATTGTGTTTACACAACCAATATTAATTAGATTTCAAACATTAGTCCAACTTTCCATTTGTTCATTAATTTTAAAATTATGTAACCGTTAAAATTTTGATCACAAACATTATAAGAAACCATATAATAAATCATCTAGCCTTAGATTTTCAAGATTTATACATAGATACTCCTCAATTTTTTTGCATTGATACTAGATATAACAAGATGAATTCCAAGCGCTGTGCAGCATGCAAACATTTGAGAAGAAGATGTCCCTCGGATTGCATTTTCTCTCCTTACTTCCCTTCCAATAACCCCCTTCGATTTTCTTACGTTCACAAGATTTACGGAGCTAGCAACGTCGCACATATACTTCAAGTACTCCATCATTTTCATCTCTCTCTCTCTCTCGTCAACACTACAAAAAGTCATATAATGATAGTACTTCTGTCATTATAGGTCAATTTTCTCTTCCTCTCTCTGATTTTTACGTCAATTGTTTTCTATGTGTAAATTAACAGGATATCCCGGTGCATCGACGTGCGGAAGCAGCCGATTCCATGTACTATGAGGCCTATTGCAGGATAAGAGATCCTGTGTATGGATGTGTGGGAATTATTACAACATTGAATCAAGAGATATATAATACACAATGCCAACTAGCTACAATTCAAGCACAGATTGCTTCTCTTGCTCCCAACATTGAACATCAGCAACAAGTTGACTCTGGCTGGATCCATTAGAGTTTGTTTAAATCTCTTTGTTGGGTTAAGATTTATTCACTTGATTTCAAAATAAGGCCTTGTTTTTTGCATTTATTACAATAGTTATGTTTTTTAATTTTTAAACTGTGACAGTTCATGTGAAAAAAAGGAACCAAAATTGAAAGAAAGAAAACTTTTTTTTTTTTGATTTTAATGTCAATAATAATGTGTTTATCACGTTTTTTCTTCATTTCTTTCCTCTCCGTCTACCTCTTGAAGCTGTTAACCAAGATTCAAGACCGAACAAGAAAGAAAAACCCGATCCACACACACCACGATCGAGCACCGAATACTATGCAGCAACTAAAACAATACAAGTTGTTGTGATCATAGGAGTGAAGAGAGTGAGATGTTCTCTACTTTTGTACGGTCATTGCACGTAGTCTTCGTAATAATTGTCACTTATAACAGAGACGAATCTCTCGAGCCAAGGGAGCTGGCGTAGATCCTTCATGGCATCAGCGTACGAGTCTGTACAGCGTGGTGGAGATTGATACGGGTTTTGATCGTTCAAACTGAAACCTCCAGCAAGGAACCTCTGGATCAGCGCTAGCTGCGATCTCTCTTGATCTGAATATGCATCCATCATCGGGAGTGAGTCAAACGAGTCCCACGCCCATTGTTCCAATTGTTGGGTAGGGTACACTGCTGCTTCTTCTTCTTCAGGGTAATCGTCGTCCCAAAACACGCATTGACATGTTTGTTGCCCATTCTGATATTCGCCACCACAAGAATAACAGAACTCATGCCCACACCTGTAGGTACAGACAAGAGATTCAACTCAACAAACTATATTCTTTGACTAAATAAATTCCATATACGATGTTTCCCGTTTATTTATTTGCATTGGAACTTCCTATACAGAAGGAGATCAACATCCGTAATTTTCATAACATGAATCATGTTTGGCATTTAACATTGATAACTGATGCAAGAATATGGACACGAGAACTGATGTTTCGTAATATCAAGATAATGTGGCCATAGTAGGAACTCCGACAAACAATAAACGGAACACCACTAGTATTTAATACTCCCTCCGTTCCTTATTAAGCGCCCTTTTAGGCTCAAAATTTCGTTCCTAATTATTTGTCATTTTAGGCATTTTCACCTCATTTTTTTCCAATTCACCTCATCCATAAAATGATCTAAAATGGGAGTTTCAAGATTTTTCTGTAAATAGCTAAAAGGTCACTTAATAAGAAACGGAGGGAGTATGTCGGAACCCTCAAATTGATCACTTATGGAGTCATGGTAGAAAAAAGGGGCGGCTATTCACACCCACAAATTGCTGAATACCCACATGTACAACATTTTAAAGTTGTCTGTACAATCAAACAAAGCTACAAAGTGGGTGTCAATAGCCATTAAGCCACGCCCCTAGGTAAAAATCTCTTTTAGCCACAAACTTAAATGTCCCTTATTTTTAGCCAAGATAAATAATTGTCTAGTTTTGTGGGTACACGCTACGGTGGAACAATGTATCTGTTGGCGTACGTAGTAAAAGCAAGAAGGGCAAAAATGTCTGAAAAAGTTCTCAACTAGAAAAGATGAAACAAATTGTGGCTAAAAGAAAATTCCTTAGCAACTTAGCAAGTGATTAGAAAATGAAGTTGGCTCTATCTAGATATGGTGGGATTCATAATGAGACGAAGACACAAGTGTAAAAAGCAAAAAATTACCCAAATTTTGACCTAACATGACATGGCATCTATGCAAATTAGGTACAACATAGTTAATCAAAAGAAATAGCTTACCAACATGTCATGTGGTAGCAGCCATGAGTGAGCTCGATCGTCCTCCGACATTGCTGGCAACGTTTCCACCTTTTATTTTGGGCCAGATGATGCAGGGTTAAATCAGACGCATCTCTCTCCTCCAATGGGATATTCTGATACTCATCACAGGTCATCGAAGAATGCCAAGGGACCCCACAATCGACACACACGAATCTCTCACAAACAGGGCACTCGACACAACTATTAACTGACTGACACGATGAACTATCAAGCAACACCGAGCAACTAGGGTACGGACAGTAAAATTTTTTCGAGTTGAGAATATTGGCTTCCAAAAGAGCTTTCTCAAGTGATTCATAAGACGAAACGGGAAGAAATGACCTGCATTCGACTGCTGAAATGCAATACTTGCAGTTTAACTGTGGGCATCTGATGGGCACCTGAGAAGATTGTAATTTTCCCTCAACGTAAGTTTTCATACAATGAGAGCAGAATTTGTGGGAGCATTTAATCGTGAAAATCATCGATGAAAGCTTCTCCTCACAACAGATTGAGCAGCTCTCAGTCAATTCATCTGCCTTGTCATCAAACGAGACTATACCAACAGCCACTTGAGCTAAAAATAGCGCCTCAGATACGTCATTAGAACAATGAACGAATTTTAGGACAAAAGTTTCCATATTTCTCACTTGTTCCAATATCCTCTGTCTCAGCGCCTCAAGAAGAGGACTTTCGACAAGATCGTCATGGATAATCTGAAAGAAATGCATCCTAGATTCAAATTCAACATTCCATCGAATAAAATACTAAACCAATTTTACGAAACATAATCAATCAAGAATTTCAATTATCTTTGCATAAACAGAATCAAGACCACAACTTCAACAATAAAACTTGCAAGAACGAAAATATCGGGACAGGAATTTCTACCTGGTTATACAAGATTTCAGAATCAGTGAAGGCGAAAACCCGCCTCACATCCTTCTGTATAGCCACAGATAAACCATCTAGCAATGCTAAATAATCAGCAACCAGCTCTTGTACGTAGAAATCGAGCTTCTTCTGGACCCGAATCGGCCAAGAATTGCCTCGACCCTCCATGACCACTCCAATTCCAGAAACCCTCGAACCAGAATCTCCAGGGCAAGCAACAGAGACACCCTTAAAAAACATTTTTACTGAATATTCATCAAGAATTACATCAGAATCCAACTTTAAATTCTCTTCCCTCTGCTTCAATTCATCTTCATCCTCACAACAGCTCCTAAATTCATCTTCTTCCTCTTCAAATTTTTCACTTACACCCATTTTTTCATTCTTGGTAACAACTCCTTGTTCCTCCATTGCCATGTACAACCTTTTCAAATCTCACCCTATCTCTCTCTCTCTTTCCCAAAAAGTATAGAGAGAAGAATTTACTAGAAAAGAAGGAATATGATTCTCCAAAAATCCAACCAAAAAATATCAGCATCAACCTTCCAGGAAATTATGATTCTGTATGAACAATCAACAATTAGCCATCAGCCTCAAGATCCAAGATTTCAAATAAAAGAACAACCTAACATAAAACATTAATTTGAGTATGTGCATAAATTTTGTCGAATAAAGAAACTCCCACCACTCAAAAAAGGCATTGGAATAAAAAATGTTGTTCAACGAAAGTCAAGAACATGAAAGTAAGAACCCACTTCTCAAACTTGCAAAAACAATTCAAAATCGAAACATAATTTGATATAATTACAAAGAAGCAGCAAACAAGCTTGATTTCGAAGAATTAATCACCTGAGAGAAGTTGCTTATTTATTGTAGTATATATTCACAAAGGGGCATTAGAACCCTAATCTGGAAAATCCTGCAGAGAGGTTTTCTTTCCATAATTTTCTTCTTGAGTTGCAGAGAGAGAGAGAGAGAGAGAGAGAAATCAGTTACTGGTGGTGGTGGTGTAAGTGGCTTTTAGCACTTGGCAGTGTTTCTTTATCTTGTAATCTTCATTAAAATTTAAAAGCGATTTTGCAGGGAAGGAAAATGGCAATTTTTTATTTTTTACTATATTACTAAATTAGGCCTTAATCTTCAAATTCTCCACCAAAAAAATAGACAGTTCCAATAAATAAATTTAAGTAATCTTTACCATAACTAGTCTTCTATTCGCACATTCCCCAAACATTTGAGATTTCTTGTGTACTTTTTTTTTTTTTTTTTTTTTATGATAAAAGAAATTATAGTCATTATTAAAAAATGATATTACCTTCATTACTTTATAAGGTCTACACTTTTTTTTATTCGTCTCTTATTTGTCAAAGTCACTATCTTTATTTACATTTTATCATTTATATCTCTATAATTTCTTTAAAATTTGGTAGAAATGAGAGTTTAAATTATTGTGCATAATGTGAAGATAACTTTATTCATATCACACTTTATTATTCTTGTAAATTTTTTATGGAAGAAGGAGATACGGTACTGAGTTTACATGAGGCACTTTGATCGAGCCTCTTGCGTTTGTGGATGAACTTCCCAACATTGTTTCCTCTTGATAATAATATATTTTTTTGTTTTTGTTTTTTTTTTTACTTAACAAAATATTATTGTGTATTTTGATGTTATTTTAAAATACATATATACAAGTTAACAAAATTTTGTATAAGATAAACTCATATAAAATTACATGTATCGTAAATTTATAATTTTATCTGAATTGTGTTTTAAAATAAAATATAAGATGTAAATAACAAAGTGAAAGTTCAATTCAAGTTTGAATAAAAAGTTCAATGTGCACTTCAATATATAAACATCTCCCAATATCTATATGACGGAATATGAGCGATTTGTTCATTCACTTTTCATTATTTGTGTTTTTATATAAGCATACATATAATTTTATAAATAATTAATGTTGAATCAACCCCACACAAAATTTAAATATTGAATTTTATGATCGTACCCTTATATGTATAATAATGATGAAATACAGATCATTGAGACTACATTTATAATTTAAATAAGAAAATAATTGAAATAAAATTATGGAAGTGTACAATAGTTGGTGAATAATTGAAAGGGATTTTCTTTTTGGCATTAACAAACAGTCCTCAATTATAAACGTAGTGTGGGGCCCACACTAATAAACGTGGCAGCACAAAAGCGCGGTGGTGCATGATTAGGTTTGGAGGTTAGCGCACTGAATATATTCTCTTCACATGCAGCAGAATAATAATGACACAATTTATTCAAACATTAAAATAAAATCTTAAATAAAAACCTTAGTAGCTGTGGAGCACATGTCCTTTGCGTTTGTTTCAAGTTTGACTTTCAACAGTCACCCACTTTTTTATTGCATAATATTACACTTTCAACTTTTATCCACTGCTACTAGTATTATTTTACTATTTAGTTTTGATTAAATCCAAAATGTTTCATTTAATTATATTACTAGTATAATATATTTGGAAATTTGTGATTGGAATTTTGGGCCTCCTTAAAGTGGACTATGACGAATTTAATTAGTGTAGCAGTGTCAGGAGTGTACAGGAATTGTTTGACTGATTTCCACAAAGATGGTTGGATGATCTGCTTGCATTATCTGATTAATTGTACTTATATAATTATTAAATTAGTTAATTGTTTTAGCTTTAATTGGTATTCATAAATATTAAACGTACATGTGATTTCTACTCAAATTATACTGAATAATTTATGTGTCTCTCTTTTACAAGAAAATATTCGTGTTGAATAACACAGCATCCTCACACTCACACATCACTCAAATTAATGAATTGTACGTATGGCAGATTTGCCAAAAATTTTAATATATACTGGAGTATTATTCTTATGTTGTTGGTAGAGGAGTTCTATCGTGTGATCGAACATAATTTGATGATGATATCATTAGTTAAGGTGATTTACAAGAGCTATTTATACAGATGGTTTGTACATAGAATAAGTAAAGTTTGACTAACTATACAAGAGTTGGGGCTTGACATAAGAAGGGGGAGTGCTTAATCTTTGGGATTGGATATTATGACTAATGGGGAGTGCTTAATCTTTGGTTCATTGCGTGCCCACCTCATGGCCCTCCTTCGTGGCCACAACCTCCTAGGGTTCATTGATGGTTCCAAACCATGTCCTGCTCGCCGTGACGACGGATCGAACTCCTCTGAGGTCCTAACATGGGTGCAGCAAGATCAACTTCTCCTCATCCACCACATCGGAGAAGGCTTGGGCGATCTTGTCCAGAATGTTCGCTGGCAAGTCGAGATCTCGTGTCAACCACATCAAAAGTGAACTCCATCGGATCACCATTGATGACCGATCAATTACGGAGTATCTCCACTATATAAAGTCAAAGGCTGACGAATTAGCCTTGATTGATGAACCGGTAAGTTCTGATGATCTTACCCTTTTTGTGATTAATAGTCTAGGACCTGAATATGCAACCATCGTTGGCCCAATTCGCACACGCGAAACCTCCCCTCAGTTTGAAGAACTTCATGATCTTCTCTATGAACATGAGCTCTCTCTAAAAGCCCAAGACAGGGCTGCTCGCAATCTGGTTGCCACTGCAAATGCCACTGTTCGCCATAGTCAGAAAAATTTCAGATCTCGCTCCTCGCCCACTCATGGTTGCGGAAACCGGTACTCTTCCTCGCCCCGTTTCAGCACCCCACCTACTTTCTCCTCGCGGCCGCCTTCCTCTGCTCGCCCGCAATCTCGCTCAGGCCCATCGTCCTACAGCGACCACACTCCTATCATATGCCAACTGTGTGGATTCAAAGGACACTCTGCCCTCACTTGTCGCCGACCTCCTCCGACGCTCTCCCACCTTCGAACTCACAGCCTACTCGTACTCTGACTTTGGAGGCGACCTCTCTGATTGTAAGTCCACTTCTTCTTACATTGTGTTCCTCGGATCCACACCTATCTCTTGGCGATCACGCAAACAACGAGGCGTTGCTCGCTCCTCGACTGAGGCTGAATACCGAGCACTGGCAACAGCAGCTTCAGAGGTTTGCTGGCTCCGGCACCTGCTCGCTGACCTACATCTTCATCTCCCCAACCCTCCTCGCCTTCTCTGTGACAACATGGGGGCCACTCGGCTGGCTCTCAATCCAATTCAACACTCTCGGATGAAACACATTGCTATAGACCTCCACTTTGTATGCGACCTTACTTCGAAAGGCATTATGTCCGTTGCCTATGTCAACACTCAAGATCAACTTGCGGATGTTCTCACCAAGCCACTTCACAAAACAAGATTTCAAGATCTACGTTCCAAAATTGCTGTCGCAGATGGAACGTCGATCTTGCGGGGGCGTATTAGTCATAATATTCAATCCCAAAGATTAAGCACTCCCCATTAGTCATAATATCCAATCCCAAAGATTAAGCACTCTCCCTTCTTATGTCAAGCCCTAACTCTTGTATAGTTAGTCAAACTTTACTTATTCTATGTACAAACTATCTGTATAAATGGCTCTTGTAAATCACTTTGACTAATCAATCAAATACATATTCTATAACCTCTATAGATATTTGAACATTTTAACATGAATTAACGTTAATTTATACTAATTAATAAATTGTCTCACTGCAAGATCACACACAAAAAGTCTTAAAATAAATAAATATTAATTTGTGGTAATTTATGAACGATTTATTCACAAATTAGATTAGTCCCACAAAAATTAGCCAATAATTATACTCCGTATTATCATATGTGAATAGAGTTTATTAGGGGAGGGGGGAGGAAGATTCATGAAAAATAAAAGCTAACACACAAAATTATGTAAAACTCTAAATTACACACAAAAAAATTATATGAGGCAGTCTCATGTATTAAAGGAATATTTTTTATATGGCAAATACTTGTATGCACTCGCATGTACGGTGCATACTTCAATTTTAATTTTAATTTTAACTCATTAATTAATTTTAATTTTATCTGCACTCATTCATTTAATGAGTTCACCCCCTAAATTATTTTTTACTATTATTATTTGCACTCGCTCATTTAATGAGTTCACCCCCAAATCATTTTTTATTACGGTTATCTACACTCGTTCATTTTATGAGTTCACCCCAAATCATTTTTACCACAGATATCTACACCCGCTTATTTTATGAGTTCACCCCCAAATTATTGTTTTACCACGACTATCTGCACCCGCTCATTTTATGAGTTCACCCCAAAATATTTTTTTAAAAATAATCACATTTAAAAAACTATATTATCATTTTATTAATTTACACAAAATATAATAAAATAAACTCTAATTTATATATTTACAATATGCAGCCGAGTTACCGTCGATTCACCACCAACTCACCTATATTTAAAAAAAAATCGTAAAAATATAGTTAATAAAAAACTATCGAAATTAGCCACAAATCTCGATTTTTTTCTTTTTAATTTTTCTTCCTCCTTCTCTTTTCCTTTATTTATTCCCATTTTCAGTTTAATTTTCAATTTTTTTATTTATTCATTTTTTTTCCTTTTACTTTTTTTAATTTTATTTTGATGCATTTCTTTTCCATTTTTTCCATGTGTATTTTTTAAATTTTAATACAAAATAATATTATAGGTATGATTTTATTATAGTCGATCGGCGGTGCACCTGAATTTTAATTTTAATTTGATGAGTAAAGGACCTGCCGGAAATCCATGTCGTTCGGTGGGTGACCCTGCCACCACCATGCCCGACCACCCCTTCGACGGCGACGGCGGCGCTTCCGTCCCGGCCATTGAAGCCTGAGACCTCTCCTCGAATCGCAATGACGATTCTTCACTTCCATGACAATTGACATCATCTTCCATCTCGGCCGAAAACCTCTACTCATTTCGACCACCGACGCGACTGCTTCCATCAATCTCCCTTGTGTTCGCGATCCAGGATCTTCTCCGACATCAATGGCGCTCGCCTACAACACTCGGATCGACGCCGCCTCGCTCTCGTCGTTCATCTCTGTTCAAATCGAAGCTACATTTCTTCGTCTTCTTCACCTTGCTCCTGCACAACCTCTTCCTCCGGCTGACGGCGGCCCGACGGAGGACTGTGAGTATGTTGCTGATGGATCTCTAATCGGCCGACATTCAGAGCCGATGACCTTGCCGATGAAATCTCAGGCGGCATCTGCTGACCTAGGGTGCCTTCCCATTGGGCTAAGGTTCCGTTCAATTGGGCTTGGTAATGTGCACCCCCTATTTTTTTCAGTACAACTCAATTTGTACTCCCTCCACTTTTTTTATGGTATTATTGTTAGTGGTACTGGTATTACTAGTTATTGATTGTGGTATTACTATTAATTCACTATTGAATTAATATTAATGATTATTGATCACGGTATTATTGATTATTAATTGTGGTATTATTAGTTATTGTTTGTGGTATTACTGATTATGTGGAATTATTTATTATTGCTTAAGGCATTACTGATTATTATTATTGTTTATGGTATTACATATTATTTTTTATGGTATTACTGATAATTATGTTTTGTATTACTGAATATAATTAGATTTGTGGAATTATTTGTTATTGTGTAAGATATTACTGATCAATGTTCATGGTATTACTAATTATTGTTCATGGTATTACTAATAATTGGTTTTTGTATTATTGAATATAATTAGATGTGTGGAATTATTTGTTATTGTACAAAATTTTACTGTAATTAGATGTGTGTAATTATTTGTTATTGTAAATATATTACTAATTATTGTTAATGATATTACTGATTACTGTTGTTTATGGTATTACTGGTTATTACTTATTGTATTACTGACTATAATAAAATAATACATATAATATTATTTTGTATTAAAATAAAAAAAATACTAATGAAAAAAAAAAGTGTGGAATAAAAAATGAAAAATGAGAAGAATAAAAAATCGAGATATGTGCCTAATTTCGATAGTTTTTTTTTTTAATTATGTTTTTACGATTTTTTTTATAAAAATATGGGTGATTTAGTGGTGAATCGACGGTAACTCGGCAATGACTCGACTGCAAGATTGTAAATGTATAAATTGGGGTTGATTTTATTATTATATTTTGTGTAAATTAATAAAAAGATAATATAATATTTTAAATGTAATTATTTTTAAAAAAATATTTGGGATGAACTCATAAAATGAGCGGGTGCAGATAATTGTGGTAAAAAAATAATTTGGGGGTGAACTCATAAAATGAGCGGGTGTAGATAACCGTTGTAAAAAAGAAATGATTTGGAGGTGAACTCATAAAATGTGCAGGTGTAGATAACTGTAGTATAAATATGATTTTGGGTGAACTCATAAAAGGAGCGGGTGCAAATAACTGTAGTAAAAAAATAATTTGGGGGTGAACAGATAAAATGAGTGGGTGTAGATAACCGTTGTAAAAAAATGATTTGGGGGTGAACTTATAAAATGAGCGGGTGCAGACAACCGTAGTAAAAAATGATTTGGGGTGAACTCATAAAATGAGCGAGTGCAGATAACTGTAGTAAAAATATAATTTGAGGGTGAAATCATTAAATTAGCAGTGCAAGTAAAATATAAATAAAAGTATAACATCTCATACACGGAAGTAATCTCATGCAAAAATTCATCTTAAGATTAAATGAACCACGTCGTATACAATCTCGAAAGGCACTAATGAAATCGTTGACTCCATTGGATAATCGAACTAATTAATATTTCATATGTCTAAACTCGACAAATCTTTTAAATTAATTGAATATTATATATATATATATATATATATATATATATATATTATTGCACTCCTCATCTGCTTTAAAAATAAATGTATACACTTTCATTTATATATATGGAGTACTACTTTTCTTTTTAGGTGTATTATGAACTTTTATTTTCTTTTAAAATACGATCTCTATTATTTCAGTAACTGCTGCATTGTAAGGACAAAATCACGATGAAAAAAAGTCAAGAATCCAGTACGTATAAATAGAAGTACAATAATTCAATTTCAGTACAAATAAATTTTTTTAATAATCAAAGAAAAAAACACACAATTCTATTTTTTAGTTGAAAATTAATTAAAAGGACAAAAAATAGGCTTTATCCCCTCTATTCAATTTAATGAAAAAAAAAATGACGATTAGATAATTTCATCACCATATTGTATCACTCTTAATCAGGGATAAGTTTAGGGGGAGAGTGATATGATCTGTCTCTCGTTAATTTAAATTTTTTTCTACTGAAATATAACTCTAAATTCGTTCATGCTCGTAAAATCCACCTCCATTGAATTCACATCCTTTGAATTTTAAAAAATATATAATATTGAATAATTAAAAGCAGATAAAACAAAGAGTCTTTTTCATTAAATAAAAATTGAAAAAAAGATGGAGCCTAATCATATTTGTGGTAGGGAGTTGGTATAGTTGGTGAGACTTTGAAATAGACATTTACACTGGAGGAGACACCCACCATAATTGTCTTGTCTCACCATCATTCATCACTACACTACTGTATTGTCAAACCTTCACCTTACAACACCAACAAAAAGAAAACAACTAAATAAAATTAATATATAGTTTTTAAAATCTAAATAGATCATAAATTTCAATAACATGGTTTACTTGTTCGGCTTATAAATTAATTTCACGCCATAGAGATACGAAAGTCCATATAAAAAAGCAAATTGGGCTTGCATCTGGAGCCCAATAGAGCAAGGAGATAGGCCCATGTCTCAGCCTGAATATCCTGCCATTCAAGAAATAAGTGGGCAGAGTAAATAAGTGAGGAGTTTTGGTGTAGAAATTTAACACACACCTCAAAAGTTTCACACACTTACCTCATAAAAAAGGGCACGGCTAAAGGCACCCTGGTTCCTATGAGTACACTCAGGGGATGAGAACACACACAAATTGGATGAGGACACCCACCTGAAAAACACAAAATTACCCCTTTCTCAATTAAAACTCTAAACCCATTCTTTCTCTTCTCATTCAACAGGACACCCACCTTCCACCTCCCACCTCCATTTTTGCCACCTCCGGCGCGGCCCACGCCGCCCACCTCGTCGCGGAGGTCGCAGCCCCTTCCCCTCCCCTTCGCGCCGCCCTCCACAACAATCATCTCCACCGCCCCTCGTTCGCGGCCGCCCCCCTCCTCCCCACAGTCGCGGCCGCTAACCTCCCTCCTCCCCACGGACCCCACAGTCGCGGCCGCCCCCTCCTCCCCACAGACCCCACAGTCGCGGCCGTCGCCCTCCCTTCTCCCCACAGACGCCGCCGCCGCAGCTAACAGGTAAGTTTAGGTCTGAAAAATTAGGGTTTTCTGGGAAAAAAAAATTAGAATTTTTTTTGAAGTTTGGGAATTATTTTCGAACATAGTGCGTTTGTTTTGTAAAAAATTTCGAACAACTTGAGTTTGTTTTGGGAAAAATTTCGAACAAGATGTTCAATTTTTTTTTTCGGACAAATTTAAGTTGTTTTGAATTTTTTTTGAACATATTGTGTTTGTTTTGGAAACAATTTCGAACAACTTGAGTTTGTTTTGGAAAAATTTTCGAACAAGATGTTCGGTCTTTTTTTTCGAACAAATTTGAGTTGTTTTGGAATTTTTTTCGAACATATTGAGTTTGTTTTGTAATTTTTTTCGAACATGTTGAGTTTGTTTTGGAAAATTTTTCGAATAGTTGGTGTTTTGGATTAATTTTTGTTGCAATTTTGGAGTTTTTTTTGTTGAATGATGGTGGTGGTGGTGGTGGTGAAATAGAATGGGTGGGTGTACTCATCTTCGTTTTTTTCATAAATTTTACCCTAAGGGTATATGGGACATTTCACATGTTCTGAAAAATTAAAAAAATGTTTGGTGGGTGTACTCATAGGAAATCCAGGTGCCTTTAGCCGCGCCCCATAAAAAAATCATTGGCCACGGCCCATGGATAAATGCCCCCCAATTATTATGTCTTCGCCCCTTATATATAAGTTCACCCACCACTTATTTTCTAAAATTACCCTCCTTACTCATAAACTCTAATTTTTCTTCCATCTCGCCATTTTTTTTTATTTCTCTTCACCATGGTTCGATTTTGCAATCACTATTCACTATTCAATATACGTGTAATGTATTTCGTTTTCGAGTTTTATTTTTTTTATAAAAATCGCGTTTTGCAAAAACTCAACACTGGTTCGCCGAGTTTTATGAGATTTTTCGAAAAAAAGTTCCACGTTATGAATCAAAACTCAGTCAACTTTTCAGATAATTCACAATGTGGAAAAATTGGCCGAGTTTTGATTCATAATGTGAAATTTTTTTCCGAAAAATCTTACAAAATTCGGCGAACCAGTGCTGAATTTTTGCAAAACGCGATTTTTGTAAATAAAAAAAACTAGGAAACAAAATACACTACACATATATTCATTACAACTATACAATCATTCAACAATATAGTAAAATAATAATAATAATAATATGAAATATAATCAATTACGAAAGAATACTATATTTTGGGTGGGAGAGTAATGCAAAAAACTATTTTTTTTATGGGAGGGGTGAACTCAACACATAGGGGTAATATAGTCTTTTTACCTATTAGTTCAAAATATAAATTGAGAATTGGGGTGAAGAGCAAAAATCATTCCCCACCCAATGTTTTCTACCTGAAAACTATTCATAAGTCCAACTATTAAATCTTCTATTCATATTTATTTATTAACTATTTTTATTTATAATTTAACTTTTACAATTAAAAAAATCATAATAAATATTAATTATAAAATTTAATTTATAAAAATAAAATAATGTTAATATATTTTCTAACAAAATATTATTAAAATAACATAAAGAGTACAAGATACAAAATACATTAATTATAAATCCAAATTGTAATACAATTAAAAATAATAATTAAATGCTTAATAAATTAAAATAAAATAAGTGAGAAGGCATAAAAAGAAAGCAAAACTTAAAAACTGATGCTTGTTTATTTTAAAGAAATAAAATATAAGTTAATAAAAATTAAATAAATAAGAAACTAAAATGAACAAAAAGTAAGAAAAAAAAAAGATTAAGGATCACTTGATATTTTTATTTTTTTTGAAGGTAGAATTATAAGATAGGAATATTGAAATTGCATCTCACGCTCACCTATCTATTACAGATAAACTCTACCAAAGACTCATATTCCAAACTCAATCTTGAGAGAGTGGAGAGTCACACAAGCAATCCATCGGATTCTTCGATCAAGAAAGATAGCAAATCTGCTTCGAAAAATAAACAAATTGTCGTCCACTACGACTCGCGCTAAAAACTCCCCAAATCATAGAAGATGACCAATTGACAACCAGTGTCAAGGGAGAACCATTATCAACCAAACACAACTTCAAACAACAAGAACCCACAACAGGGGAGGAGGACCCATAAAAGGGAAGATAAAAAACAACCGTAAATAAAACAGGAAATAAAGCATTAAAGAAAACAACAACAATAAAAAACAAAAATGTAAAACGGGATCAACGGAAAAAACTCAACCATACGGTCACCGTGGCTCCGTCGGAGAGGATCTACACATTGATTCCAACAGGGAGACGACTCTTCTACAGGCCGGCGGTTTTCCAACAGTGGTGGGCGACGGTCTGACGTCGAATCTACTCAAACGTTGGACGGCGACGATCGATCAAAATAGCTTCTAGAGTCGAAGAGAGGGAGAGGGATAAGAACAAGTGGACTGCCGATGAAGAAGAAAGAAGATGAGCGGTGTGGACGGTGAAGTTTTTTGGACGGTGCTTATTTCATAAGCAACCCCGAGAGAGAGAGAGAGATGTTTTAGAGAGAGATGTGTCAATTTCATTTATTTTTTAGGATCACTTGATATGGAATATGTGTATTCCTCACCCATTTCTCGTACCCATACCACATCATTCTTTTTCTTCTACCATCATTTTGGGTTAGAGGTATTAATCAACCTAGGATTCCTCACCCCTATTGTGGGTGCTTAATAATGATACATTAACAAATTTGATATGAAATTCAATAGTAGGTAACACCACCATTAAATACAAAATCCGATATTTTTTGATATATATATATTTTTTTTGAAGTCCCGGGTATTCGGTTTAAGGGCCGACTAATCTCGGTGGATCAATCCCACCGTCCACTTGCGGGGAAGGTTTTGAACGTGAGATTTAGAGAGAGGCACACTCCTAAGTCCAAGCCTATACCACTAGACCAACTCCTTGGAATTACGGAATCCGATTATTAAGTGTAACTTATATCTATCTTAAACACGCATTATATTATAACACAAATACAAAGTTCAGTTTACATCTTATATATTGTTTATGTGTACTTGTATAAACTTCTTGGAATATACTTTATCTTTACCTGAAAATTTTAATTGTTCGAGCATTAGAGCATTGCCCTTTATTTTCTCTTTTTTAGTTGAAAAAAAACTCGCCCATTTTATTATTTTGTTAGTGGAACTTAAAATTCTGCAATAATAAACAATATTTTTATTAAATTCATTTCTTTATAATATATATATATATATATATATATATATAAAAAAGTACTAGAAGAAGTCAAGAAAGGGCATGTTGGGCTAGGCTTTTTACAATCTGTTTGAGGCCCATTTAACAACTATGTAAAGGCCACTCTTATTTGCGCCTCCAGATTTGGTAAGTGAACCCACAGTTGGCTTTAATAATTTTAAGCCATGTATAAAAAATGTACAATGTTTGAAAAAAAAAAATGAACATTGTAGAGTTTGAAAATAAAAAAGAACAACATATTTGTTTTCAAAATATAAAAACCGAACATGTTCGAAAAATTCATGAAACTAGATTCACACGTCAATTTATCGAATTAGACGTGTTCATCAAAAAAAAATTCCATCCAAACACATGCTACCCATAGGTGTTGAGTTCACCCCACTTTAAACAAAAAGACTTTGCAATCCTTCCTTTCTTCCAAAACTACTGTCCCTTCTTGTAAAAAAAATTGAAACTTTTTAATCTTAATGTTATTATTGTTTCATTTGAACACATTGTTATACTATTGTGTAGTTGTAATCAATATATGTGTAATGTATTTCGTTTTCGTTTTTTTTTTCTTTCAAAAAATCACTTTTTTCAAAACTCAATACTGGTTCACCCGGAATTGCTATAACTCGGCCAACCCTACCGAGTTTTAAGCTCTTTAGACAATGAAAGATTTCACGAGTTTTCTCAATTTTCGAAAAAACTTTCCACATAATGTACCAAATGTCGTAACAAATTTCCACATAATGTCTCAAATTTCGAAAAATACTTCCACATAATGTCTAAATTGTCGAAAAAAACTTTCACATTATGTGTCAATTTTCGAACAATAGTTCCACATTATGTCTCAATTTTCGGTAAATAGTTCCACATTATGTCTTACTTTTCTGATTTTTTTTTTCAAACAGTAGCAAATTAAGATTTTTGTTTTATTTTTGTTTAACAAAGGTTGGTTGATGGTAAGAAAGATTACATAGAGGAAGAATATGATGAAGATGAGCATCGCAAATCTGCGAATGAGGGAGTTTGTTACCGAGTTTTGTGCAAAAATGTGGAAGTTTGTCACCGAGTTTTGTATGAAAATGTGGAAGTTTGTCACCGAGTTTTGTGTAAAAATGTGGAAGTTTGTCACCGAGTTTTGTGCAACAATGTGAAAGTTTGTCACCGAGTTTTATGCAAAAATGTGGAAGTCTTGGCCGAGTTTTGTCACCTAACTCGACGAACTAGACTCGAGAAAGAATAAAAAAATCCATTTTCGACGTTTCGTCTCCTAATGCCCCATTTTGTGTAAAAATCAAGTTTCTTTAACAACTAAATGTCTAAATCATTCCCAATAACAACTATTAAACAACAAAAACTAATCTATATATGAAAATCAAATTTTAGAATGTAGAAATTTAAAAAAAACTATCATAAACTCTAATTTACCTTTGTCCATGGAAGAGCAAGGAGTTGGGGCTGTAGGCGGCGGCGGTCGGTGGCAAGCGGCGGCGGTCGACGCAGACATCGGAAATTGTGCGATTTCGCTTCAAGAGGTTTTTTTTTTTGAATTGTGGGTGAATTCAAAACATTTTGTATTGTATATTAATTTTGGGTGAAGGGGAAAATGTTATATGTGTATCTATGGGGAGAGGGTGAACTCATATAATTTGGGGATGTAGAGGATAAACACATAATAAATGGGAGCATTTATTCGTGGCCGCCACAAAAACTTAGAAAGCCCCATCACTAAGATGGGCTTGATAAATCTAATAATACCCAAAAGTTAGAAGAACATATAAAATTTGGGTTTGGCTATATACTCCTCCAGCCTTGTTAAATATACTCTCTTAATGGGTCACATGTTAAATGCACCCCCTTCCAAAAAAAAAAAAAAAAACACCCTACCCTCTTCTTACTAAAATTCACCGCTGCCCCCCCCCCCCCAATTTTTTTTTTTTTTTAAATTTCTGCAACTCTGCCCACCTTTCTCCCCCTCCAAAGCCGCCCATCCTCCCTAGCCCACTTCACCGCCGTCGTCCCCTCCATACGTCTCCCCCTTTCTCCTTTTTTAATTTATGTCGCGACGTCGCCGCCCTCATCCAAGGCCGGCCAGAGTTGGGGTGGCGGTTATCGGAGGTGGGATGAAGGCTGTCGGCTACAGTGGGGGCGGCAGGGCAGATTAAATTTGAGGAATGTATCTATTCTAACATATTATACTAAGGGCTAGTTTGGATTGATGGATGGAAAAATATGGGACAAATTAACTCACCCTTCCCCTAGGACTATTAGTCCCACAAATGCATGGTAAATAATACAAAATTAGCGGGTCTTGCATTAAACCCGGGCCACAATCAATCAAACCAAACGTTTGATTAGTCGGGAATAAAAAGTCAATCAAACCTAATCCATGCTAATCTAACAAACCAAACATACCCGCAAATTTTACTCTCTTTGTCTTGTAAAATTTTGCTCACTTCTTTTTATACATATTTTTTAAAAAATCATATTTTAATTATAAAAAATATATGTGAGATAACGAGTAAAGAATATTATTGGTAGATACTCAATCTTGTTAATAAAGTAAAAAAAAAAATACTAAAAAGTTAACTATTTAAATAAAATAAACATATACTTTGTAAACCCAAAAATTTGTCTGAGCAAAATTTTACAGGACGGAGGAAGTACATTTTACATGATTATTAAATTAATAAATGGGGAGGGAGAGTATACTTAACAAGGCTAGAGGGGTACATTACCTGACCTATAAAATTTATAAATTTTTGCAGAAACCCATTGATTAGGCCCAAACTGGGATTTTATACACACTCGTGAAATTTGATACTTTTAAATTTTGAGTGTTACAAAAATATACTACTCTAAATTTATCTAGTCATATGCATAATACACGGACCCCCTGTTACCTTTATGCTTTTTCTACTTTCTACTTTCACTAATTAAGTAGAATTAACAACATGAAGTGATTTACCAATTAAATTAAGCAAGATTTTAAGTACTAAAAAAATATCCAACGGACACTATAAGCACGACAACTAATGTAATTAAATTGAAATTTATCACTTTGCGGCTACAAAATAATTAAAAAAACAGCATTAAAAAAATAAAGAAAGGGAAAAGGTTAGGGGAAAAAGAAAAAGTGGGAGTCTATCCAGATACACACCATCTTTCAACTCTCACTTGTGAATAATATTTTATAGGACAATTATTCATATTCTTCATAAAGGGAAAAAAAAAAGTGATAATGAAACTATGCATTGTGGCATATTGGCACTCCACTATACTCCCTTTATTTTTTAGAATATCTTTTTTCTTACTTTGTGTGGTATTATTGTTATTATTATTATTATTTTCTCTTTTGGGTATAAAGTGGAAATAAGAAAATAAATCCACTAAGCCAAATCATATGTTATGATGTTGGTGTAACAGGATTAATGTACTAGTTTGTACTAGGAAAAGGTAAGCATAATCATGGTATACCCAAGATAGATGAGGAGTTGGGTTTCCACTATGTTTTGAGTGGAGGAATATGATGTCTACACCAACCATTTCCCAACAAAATGACATGGATTATATCTATTTCGATAAAAACTTCAACGCATCTGGTGCACCGATCATGGACTAGCTCTGATACAGGAAGCACTTCTCACTTCGCGAGTGGATTTCATTTTTAAAGAATTCTAACTGTTGGCGTTCTTCACTATGCGTGTGTAAAGCAGTACATTGAAATATAAAAAAAAAATGACTGTTTTTAAGATAATATTGAGTTACACTGTACAGCTGATGAGATCAACTATATTTGGTTGTGTATGTGTAATGAAGCATTTTCTTTAGAAGATATTGCTTTTTCCAATGATTCTTCTTAGTTGGGTTTTAGATTCCCACTTTGAAGGGGGGTAAACTAAAAATGCCTTTGTCTTTAACTCCAATCCACTTATGCATTGTTAAAGACACATGAAACCCAATTTGTTGAGGGCCATTGATTGTCTTCACGTCAAGAATATGGAATGTCAAGAACTCCCAACCCAACCCACCAAAAAAATAAAATTGATGCGATTCAACACCTTTTAAAACTTGAAATGCATTTTATTTCTTTATAAAGCAACATATCACTACCTAAATTCACAATCACATGTTGGGGTCGGCTTAGATTGTGATTATAATTCAAAAAAGCATTCGTATAGACATCTCATACATATAAATAATCCAAAAGTTGTGTATGTCTTCCCATGTGTATTAATAATTGTTGCCAATTAGGTTTGGTGCAACCCATCTAAACTTGTTTCAATTTTAATTGTGCACGCCTTAGTTTCATCTTATTTTATAAATCATACAAGATGATTATAAGCCTATTTTCAAACCCAATGAAATGAGTTCAGAATCACTTTTTTTTCTTTCTCATGGTGTGTTTGCAAACACAACTGACAGCTTCTAAAATTACTTATTTTCATTATTAAAAAAAAATCACTTATTTTTAAACGTCTTTCTCACAACTTTTGAATAAAAAGTGATTAACAAACTGCTTTCAAAACTCCTTTCACAACTTTTAAAAAAGAAAAGTGATTCTTGAAGTTATTAGTTGGATTTGCAAACACCCCTCAAAAATAGTGCTTCTTGCTCTCTAATCACACTTGCAGATTCATTTTTTTTTTATATATATATATATATAATCCTGCATACTCCAGCCGTCCCTAAACAGTTTTCACACTTTTTTGCACATTCAAAAGAAGAAAATTATCCGTAAAATTTACATTCATAATATTCACATATTTACATAAAATGTTATTATTTTTGATTCTACACACGCAATTCAACCAATTTTTTTACCTTATAAATATAAACTTATGAAATTATCGTTCAACACTCTACTCGACATCATTCAAAAAGTGGTGCAAACTCTCTAGAAACAAAATGGAGTATAATGGTTATCTAAAATGAAATTCAAATCACAAAGATGATTCAAGAAACTCAAAGACTACTATTGTATAGCATGATGTTTTCTTTGAGAAATACAAGAAAGTTACATCATTTCAAAGATGATGGCTAAGATTTGTATGTGCCATGATGACCATAAAGGTTGAAGTTCAAGGGTACCCCACCCCTACCCTACCCCACCAGCTGTTAAATAAGGGTCAATTTTGGTTTTGTCCACTTTGATATATGGATCTACCTTAGGAAATGGGAATAAATGTACAACTTTTGGTGAAATGAAATCCATTCCAATGGGCCCACAAGTTGCTGATAAATCAGAAAGAAACATGGACCAACAATACTGGGATTCTTTTGTTGGGTCAATTGTGGAGGTGTGTGGGGCCCCATTAGGTTTAATATTTCATTTTCCCTTGTCTAAATCATCTCTTGTGTTTTCATATCAATAATACTCCCTCCGTCCCGCAATTACTTTCACACTTTCCTTTTCGGGACGTCTCATAATAACTTTCACACCCTTAAAATGGAAAACCCTTTATAAACTCCACCCTCACAATATTCTCAATTTTACACAAATGTCATTACTTTTTCTACACACATACCCAAAAGTCAACTCATTTCTTTACTTTATACATAAAAGTTTACAAAATTACCCCTCAAAATCTCCCATTAAATTCACTTTTCTTATTTTGTGTGCCTCTTCACATGTGAAAGAAATCACGGGACGGAGGGAGTAATAAAATAGTGGGGTGGCATTTTCATGATTCTGATCAACACTGTTGTCTATATTCTCTCTCAATTATTTTTTCCTCTTTTCATCTCCAAAATTCCAATAAAAAAAACCACCGGATAATACTCTCTCCCCCTTTCTCTGTTTTTTGTTCTATACTTTGTGAAAGATACATGATCGTAATCTCTTTTGAAAAAAAAATATATCAAAATAGAATGGGTGATAAAATCAAAATAGATGTTAAATATATATCAAATGATAAAATACACAATTTACAATTAAATACGTATTTTAATTTAACTATACATATTTTTACACGCACAACCAAAAAATATTGCAAATCTTCAATACTAATGTTCTTTGTCAATATTCATATCTCCGTTCACAAGTTTTGTATGTATCGACATTCCCTTGCATTTTTTAACAGGACAATATTTGTAGTTGTTTTCACTAAACTAAACGTATTTCATTTAATGTTATTAGTTATTTTTACTAGATATTATATATTAATTGTTTTTATTAAACATTTATGTTTTTATTAAATATTACTATTAATAAACGTGAACATAATACTACACATCTTGAATCTTGATTTATCTTATTATACCTTTTAATATTAACTGATTAATATAAAGAAAAGTTATTTAACACTAAAATGGATATATTTATTTTCAAATCACTCACAAAAATATTAATATGAATGGAAGCTAAAGATGTAGTAATAGTAAATAAAGAGTTCCAAGAACATGATGACACGTGTATCATAAATCACATTCTAATAGTATAACGTTTCATTTCGTGCAATAATATTGTATGTGATGTGTAAAGGAAGGTTGTAACCTGATTAGGAGTAATTTAGTGGGAGATTACATCACCCCCTCTTATCACATTATTAATCAAATACGGCAACAAATTCAACCAAATTTAATTAAGTGGAAGACTTTGAAATTCGCCTCAAATTAAATAATTCCTTTTTTTTTCTGCAAAAGATGGAAGTCAATATGAAATTTGTAATGGTCAAATAAATATATAAATTAGAGAGTGAAAACGAGTGAGCAAAAAGCAAGTTAAATATTTTTCAATATGCTTTTCCACGACGATGGCATTGCAAGACTTCAAAGCATGGCAACTTTGATTAATTTATTTATTTACATCAATCACAATCACATATTATCACCATCATTAATTAATTAATTAATTAAATGTTGAATTAGAACAGTGTCAACTAGATTCACCCAAGTTTTACGATTAATTTGACAATACCTTTTAGTATACGATATTACATTTTTATTATTTTGAGAAGAATAATTTATTAGTACGTTTACGTGAATTTGATTAACAAGAAAGGTACAACTGAAGGATATCACGTGGCGGGTTGCATCAACTTTATACTAAAATTAATATTTTTAGTCATAATTCAGTTAAATTATTCTTGATTACTTAATTACTTTAATTTCTTTTTTTGATGGAGTTAAATTATGCTCACGTACAATGGGGAGTTTGTAATAAAGTTAGATATTTTGGTATGGTAAAAAATTATTCAGTTATTCTTTACACTTAGATGTGTATTTTTTTAATATGTTTTGTATCCGTTCGTTTCACAATTGTTTGCACCCTTGTGTTATTCGTCTATTTGCTCACTCTCAAAAAGAAATTCTTTTATAAACTTTATCATCACAATATTTACGTATTTACACAAAATGTCACTATTTTTATATTCAATTCAACTAATTTTTTTTATTCATAAAAGTTACAAAATTATTCCTCAATAATTCACTCATTGTACATTTTTTTTAGTTTGTATATTCATTTTGATTTGCAAACATTTCTGGGGACAAAATGAGTTTTTTATTTTATTTTAATGTATCCAACTTTTTTTTTAGCCTCAAAATCTAATTTATTGATCGATTGATTTTGAGGATCAATTTCAACGTCCACTAACGGGGACTCAATTTAAGTCAAAGCAAAGATCTTATGTTCTGAACTTTCAAGAATTGATATGAGTACTATTAACGTTGTACCTTATTAAAATAATTATAAATTATTTTACTTAAAAACTAACATTCATGCATTAATTAATTAATTGCACTGTATACAGTATAAAGAAGTCTTCTACAATTTTCCTACATTTAATTAATTTCCACGTTTTTGAGTTAATTTATATATCTAGTTGCAACTTTATGAAGAATTATTCAAGTGATGAGTTGCGTCAAATCCTTGATTAATTATCTAATTAATATAAGTTTGATTAAAAAAAATTAATTACTATTGAGCATTGAAATGACAATACGAAAAGATAATCTAAAAAAGTTGAGTCTTAATTTAGTCGAGTATTATGATCATCTGTCATTTTCAAAATAAAACAAATTAACTATTTATTTGACGCCAAAATTAAACTCAATCGCCAAGCTAGTCAAAATAATTAGGCCACCCAACCATAATTATTGATATCCAAATTTCCAATCTTAATTTAATAAACCTATAATTAATTTTATCTAACTCTTACTACAAAGGAACCTTCATTTCTTGAAAACAAAAGCAACCATATTATTCTAATATTTTAAAATGCAGATTCTTTTTTTTTTTTCTTTAACAGCAAATTAAAATGCAGATTCTTCAAGAACAAACGAGTTGGCTAATTCTTCAAGCAAAATCACATAAAAAAAATAAAAAAAATTAGTGATATTGAAAAGTACTTTATGCTGGGCATGGAGGGACAAAAGTGTCCCATTATGTGGGGCCCTTATATAAGATATTCACATCATCATCATCATCAATGTGGTCCATTAACATGCTTTTATTTAGTCCTTATTAACACGCACTCTTCAATATGGGCCTAATTTTTTTTTGTTTTTTTTAGGTAAGATGATTTTGGATTTAAAAAATTGCATTTTTATAAATAAATTCTTAACATAATTTACTTATTTGTTTCTATTATGTTGATATCCAGAGGCAAATTCTTACACACAATCTTTAAATTCTAAATGCATTACATTTATTTTTTCGGTCCCCTCCTTCCTCTCATTCAAAATTCAAATAAGTTTGTCAATTTAAAAATTCTAAATGCATTACAATTTAATATAGACTACTATTATTCAACAAAATACCACTATCATTTTTTCAGTTAATTATATTTACATTTTTAGTAAGTGATATATGTAATTTTACTTTCATTTTTTAGATAATACTTTTCAGTAGATAACACATACACATCTTACAAAAGAAACGTTATCAAAAGTTCACAATCACACTCAATTAAATAATGAGTTAAGCTTCAAAATAAAAAATTCAAGTTATCTAGAGAAATTTATACTATATGTATACTCTATACCTAAATTAATGAGTGTATATATGATAATATAATTATTTTAGGTTGACAGATCACTTACAATGGAAAGTAATAATACACCACATGAGAATGTTAGCAGCAGCACTTATTGAGAAAGTGATATTAAACTAATTAATTGCCATTACTTCACTCCAAATTAAATTTAAATGATATGATTAATTCTAAATAAAACGTGGCCGATAACTTCAAACTTCAAAGTAATGGACATAACATGTATCTTACAATGTGATTAATGTTTTCTTTCCTTGTCAAATTTCCCATCATTGCTTCCACAAAAATGGTCTCATTCTATTTAATTTCACTAATCACCATAAAATCCCCAAATTTCATATGTAATTTTATTATGTTTTTTTTTTCTATAATATAAAACTTGTATTCATAAGAACAAGATGCACGACATAACATGTTCTTGTAATCGTCAATTACGTAGCGCTTATAAATTCAAGACGTACCTAAGTACATTAATTAAATCAATTTAGACACGAGAGAAAATAATGTATATAGCCTTAATTAAATTCATCTATCTATGGTTTCAATTACATCACAATAACCTCTCTTAAACGTAATCTAATTTCTACATCTATGTGTTGATGTATTACTATTAGTTATACATTGACATCGCTAGTAAATAAAGTAGAAGAGGACGTGCATTGACAACGAAACATGAGAATATTGATTTTATGGGAGACTAGCATCAATGTATGTTTAATTTTAAGTTTTAAGCGATTATTTTAGATAAGTTACTTTTTATTTTATATGTATATTTTTTTATTCTTTAAATTTGTTCTTAAACGCAGAAAACGTAATATAAAGAGTTTTATTATTGCTCCCTTCGTGCCTTCCAAAACTATCCATAATTCATTTTTTTATTTAACATTTATTTACTTTTTTTTTTCTACCTCTTTCTATTTTTTTTTTTACTTTCTCTTTACTCCAACAACTTAATACACATAATATATTACTCCCTCGCCCTGGGGAAACTTATTCAAGAGTTTTAGACACATATAGAGAGAAAAAAAAATATAATATGTGAAAGCAGTTTGTCAAAAAATGAAATTAGTAACTTTCATTTAAACGAGTGAAAAAAAAAAGTTGAATAATTTTCACTAAAACGAAAAAAATATAGTATTTTTTAATCAATATGTAAAAAATAAACACGATGTTTGGAAATAGTTACTCACTTTGTCCCAATTTAGATTGTGCATTTACTATTTACGCGTAGTTTAATGTGAGAGCTGTTTATTAGTATTAAAAAAATGATAAAGTAGAGGTTATGAAAGTCTTTTGAGTAATAAAGGAAATAATAAAATATTGTGAATAATAAAGTAATGATATGTAGTGTAATTTTAAGATGTTTGAAATGTATAGTTTAAAATTAAAAAAATGTTTTATTGTCAATTAAGGAAATACACAATCTAAATTGTGACATTCAATTTTTATAAATACACAATTTAAATTAGAACAAATGTATTTAATTTTAACTCAAATTTTGTAAATCGATGTAACACGATTAGAGTATCCCTCTACCCTTAAAGTTATATATGCACCATTTTTTCTTGTAAAAAAATTGAAAAATTGGAACGGATGATTTTTTTTTTTAGGGTGATGAAGTATTACAGTATATTGATAGCATTGTATTCTCCAAAGATAGGTGTAGGCAGGAAGTTAATACAGCATGAAAATTGGTGAAATAAAAGAATGGGTAAACGCTCTGACAGGTGCACTAACGTACGCAGTGGGGTCTCTGTATCTACCGGCGTCCTTTTAGGGTTCTTTTTCTGAAGTGGTCCCTACTGCTATAAAACTCCGTTGGCGTTGATTTTAATACGACAGACACACAGCTAAAATACGCCCTGTACACACCAGTGATGGTCGCTTCACACGTTGTGGGCTCAAACAAACCATCAATGCTATTGCATCCACCCAAAAGAATATTTTTATATTTATTTATTCGTATTAATTTGTGAAATATAAGTGTCAGTATCTTGGCAGCCACATGCCACGTGCTTATCTCTTCTCTTATGTTCAGTATTCATCGAATTGGAAATAACTCATTTACACTCTTTACGTATAATTAACATTCTCATTCATCTATATATGTAATAATGGTAAAATTGATAAAAAAAAAAAAAAAATTGTAAAAATGAGGATAACATTTAATCGATTTCAAATGTTGATAAAGGCGGTCCACAATTGTAATCGAGAATCCCATAAATTATGTGAGAAATAGGTAAGTCACAATCTTCATTTATTCATTCAAACCCATTTAAATGGAATAAATTAAAATTATTATTAATTAATTGTGGCGTCCATGTGAAGGGGGTCCGTACAAAATAAAATTGATCCTATTAGTCATGTCAAGTCCACGTTCAAATTTGGAGTATAAATTATCTCGAAAAGATAAACCGTAGTATAAAATAAGATTGCAGTCATATATATATATAGTAATTAAAAAGAGAATCAAGTGTTACAGTATTATGACATATATAATAATGTCAAAAAATAAATAACAATGATTATGACAATCAACATGTACATATTTATGATTGTTTTGTTGAATATGGAAAAAGATAAACGATATGATGATTCCTGGAAAATGACTCAAGTTCTTGGACACATTCGTATTTTATTATTATCAAAAAAGTTGTTTCATGAGTTTCATTATGTTTATTGACATTCAGAATATATACGCAATTGTGAATTTGTGATATGAATCTGTATTATATTAGATGATGGCATTCAATTTTCATTATCATTTATATTTCTCAACCTTTCACAATTAATTTAATGTTAAAAAAATTAAGAATATATTTAAAAGTTTATAGGTAAAATTTAGAAGAATTTTAAGTATAATAAATGATTGGGTGGGAAGATATATTTTCTAAAGTGATTTTCAAATATAAATTTGAAGGTACTATTAGGTAGTGAATAATTATGTTATGTATTGTTATTTAATTCATTTTATTGGTTTAGTGTTGGATGTTTGTATTAACTTTGTATTTGACACTTCGTGTTATCACTGCGACGATCGAATGATCATTTTGATCGAGCTATAAAACACGTTAAAGTATTCTTTGAAATAAAATGGAGAAGGATTATCTATAGATACTATGGTTGTCTATATTAAAAGAGAATTGTTTGAAAAATGATCCTTCAATTCTATTGAGTAATAAATTGCATAACGAAATTTATGTAAATAATTTTTTTAATACTATAATTATTTTAAACTTTCAGCCCGTCCTAAATTTTAATTTTGGGTCCGCCCTTGTCTTTACCCTAACGAACTTCGAGCTAAATGGCCACTAAGTCGCTCGAAAAAATAGTACTCCCTCCGTCTCATTATTAATTGAACATTTCCTTATTTAGAAAAAATAACTTTTTACTCTTTTAAAAAATTCCCTCAAACATTTCTTATTTACACCACGTGTCATTACTTTTTACAAACTAACTAAAAATTTTCTCTTCAATAAAGTTGAATTAACTATAATATCCCTCATAAAAGTAAACTTTATCACCTTTAATACTAATAAACAATTCTTACATTAAAATTCGTGTAAACAGTAAATGTTCAGATAATATCGGGACCGGGGGAGTATAATTCTTTTGTTGTTAATTGAATCCAATCCCACCAACTATTAAAATAATTTTACATTCACGAAGACATAATAATTATTTAAAAAAATATTTAATACTTCACACTCCGCATTCAATAATTTTATTTTCATTTAGGCAAAATGGTATATCTTCTAACCCATTTAATTTAAAATATGTACACCAAAATTTATTTTAAGTAAAATTATCATATAATTGTATTAAGATATAAATTAAAAATAAACGGGCTGGCAAGAAACTCGAACAAATTAAGGCTCAACTCTTGAGAATTACAAGTTAAATGGTTTATGCCAAATGACTTAAATTTGAACTAGATAAGAGAAGTTAATTTTTTTAAAAAAAATTACATTATAATATCCTCATTTTTTTCTCCAATGACCCAAATTCAGAATCTTAGATTTAGATAGTGGTGCTCTAACTCGTCAAAAATAAGTTTAATAGTAACTTTTTAATTTTTTACGATTTTAATGGGTTGATTTTATAAGTCATGATCCTATTACATCTCCAATTATGCTTATAATCGATCGATAAAATCAGATCTATAAATAAAGGTTAATTATTAGATAAATAAACAATAATAAAGGTTATGGTTAAATTATTATAACAACTATACAAGGGTAAATTGGTAAGAGAGTATCAGATACAGATCATTAATTAATTAATTAATTAAATTGGAGTTTTGAATGGATAATGAAAGGCAGGAGAAAAGAATTGAGTTTGGCATTTTGCATCATGGGAAATTTCAGGGAGATAAAAATGGGAAGGGCCGAGAATTAAATAAAGAAACATTAGTAGTAGAAAATTCATAAATTTCCACTGACATGTTTGTCTTCACTGCACCTGTATTTGCACCCAATAAAGGAAACGAAAAATTTAACTCAATTTAATGTCCATTTTACTCCATTTATGTCACACAAGATACATTTATATGTATGAATGTATAGGTGTAGATAGTTGAATTCAGGGTAAAAAATCTTTAGGGAAGGGCAAATAAACTTTTTAACTAAAATAATTTGCGTGCAACAGTTGAAATGGACTTCAAGATTAAGTCAGCTAGCAAATAAAGTTGGGTAAGTGTAAGTGATAAACAGTTACGCCTAATAACTAACCTAGTAACAGCTCCAAAGCTAGCTATTAAGTTGAACAACTATCAAACTAAGTACTCCCTCCGTTCCACAATAACTTTCACACTTTCCTTTTCGAGACGTCCCACAATAACTTTCACACCCTTAAAATGGAAATCCCTTTTATAAACTCCACCCTCACAATATCCTTAATTTTACACAAATGTCATTACTTTTCTCCACACATACATAAAAGTCAACTCATTTATTTACTTTATACATAAAATTTTACAAAATTACCCCTCAAAACTCTACTCATTATTACACTTTCTTAATTTACGTGTCCACTTACCTATGAAAGTTATTCCGAGACGGAGGGAGTAGTATTTTGAGAAATGTGTGTAGACAGTTAATAGGTTAGTTATCTGGTCTTTTAAATAATAAGGCAAAAATCAGCGGAATGTGGAGTCTTGCATTTTGTGCCATATTATATTTGAATTCGGACCCCTTGATATCTGGTCTAAACGTTCATTTTATCTTTTTGAATATGAGCATAAGTCTTTTCGAACTTTACTCTTTGACTTAGCTTAGTAAATTCAGTTGTTTTTAAAGAAACATACTGAATTATTTTACATCAATCTGATGAGACTCAATCAACTGATAGATAATGTATGATTCTCAAACAAATGATGTTATTAAAGAAGGAGACTGGGGATCTTCTGATTCTTCTCAAACTAAGCGTGTGCGCAAGGTTCGAGACCGATTCACCAGATGTGTGGATCGACTGTGCCAGAGTGGCTATTGTACCTTGAACATGAGAGAGGAGATCATGGCTTGATAGAACCGAAACAACTTGATTTCGCCAATCAGGTAATTGGTAGGTGTCAATTTGATGGTCAAAAGATGGACCAAGCTGTTGAGAAGAATTGAGGGGGGTCGACATTGCCATTAAGAGACGAGAGTCGGGAGGGAACGAGATATAGGGTGAGGCTTTAGAAAAGAATTGGGGTTTGAATGAGTTTGAGTGATACCATGTGAGAATACGTATGGGATCACTGTTAATGAGATGATAGAAATGATTCACTATTTATATAAATTTGCGAGAGAGAAATATAAAATAAATACAACAATATTATCTTTGAAAATACATAGATAATGACTAGAATTAAAAAGATATTACTTGCATTATATAATACTTGATTCCCTTATTCCCTATTAAAATGATTCATACACTAATATATAGCAGCGTAGGCTTTAAACTTAGAAATATACCCATTTTTAGGTCTTAGGTTCGAAACTCACATGAAATTTGTCCCTCGAATTTGTTATCCTTGGGCCGGATAAAGTTTAATATTTATTTTTAAATCTCAAAATAAAATCAGTGTATGAGCTTAAAACCCAAATCTCAATTTTTAAAATCAAAAGTAAACATCACCTATAAATGTACAAACAAAAAGTAAATGATTTTATATTTTTCGATCAATCAAATAAGCGCTTATTTTATTATATTCTTATTTTATAATCCTTTTGTTAATACAAACCTGATTTGAAGAAGTTTTTATAATTTGTTGGTGATAAAAACTTCTATAAGAATTATCCATCACATATATAGTGTATGGTTTGTGAACTTATTATCATTTCCCAAAATGATGCTCCGTCCAATATATAAGACAATCTTATATAATTTTTTTTTATCCTTTCGCAATTAATGTACAATTACACAAAATTGATATATATATATTTTAATCCTTTTTACAATTCATCACAAAATTACATTACCGATTTTTTTTACCACTCCTCTTCTTTTGTTATGTTACCTTTAATTGAGCATCGATATCATACCTCTTCAAAATATTGACTTTATCACTTTAATAGATAAATATATACTGTATTTAAATTTGTGTCTAACAATAAATGTAATAAAACGTACTATGAGCTTGGAATGGAGGGAGTATTATTGTGTCATAAGTGTAGGTGTAAAATAAATGAGCTAGATAGGTCTTAGGTGTAAAATAAACACCAAAAACAGTTGACATTATAATATGATTTGACTATACCACTTGTTTCACGGGTATAATGGATGTGACGACTAATAACCAATTTATAACCCTAGCCTAGCCTAGACCAAACAATAATAATAATACTATTTCATTTCAATCAATCAATTATTATCACATTTCAAATTTAAAAAAAAAAAAAAAAATCACAAGGGGAAGGGGGCATGAATTGCAACTTGGTCCTATCTATTAATTCATTATCACATGCTCATCAACTTTAATTCAATATCTTCCAACAAAACAATTTATACGTTTTCTTCTCTTTACTTCCAAGGAAAATGAGATCTGCCTAATTTTTTAATAAAAAACCTTTTACTTTAGGCTGCCTGGATTATTCAAAATTAAATGCTATTTAATAACCCCATTAATATTAAGCGAATTTAATCGATTTGGTGCCCAAAAAAATTGGTAGAAAAACATAAATAAAACAATGCTTGAATTAATAAATATGAAATCTATCCATCAAAGGCACATATCATTGATGTTTGACATTTTATAATTTCTAATTACCTTTTTTTTTAATTTAGGTAAAGTGTAACATTTTAGGAAAATTTTATTTAATTACCACTTTTTTTTAAAAAAATAAAATAATAAGTAAACTTCACTTTCATAATATTCTCAATTTAAATAAAATGTCACTACTTTTGGACTCACATATATACACAAGACAACTTTTACGTGCCCACCTACATGTTAAAATTATTATTGTACGGAGATATTAAAAAAAAATAAGGATATGAGTATAAAATATCAAACAATATTTTAGATTTTGGGTGTTTGATAATTTTTGTCATCGTAACTTGTATATTAAAATGTTAATCATACATATATCTTGAAGAGACGATTAATTAGTCCATTTTTTACATATTAAAATAATAAGAATGCAAAAGGCAATAAACTCATTCGCACCTAATTAATAGACTCTTTTAAGTAAATTTGGATTGGAAAAGAAACGTACAAAACACACACATTACCATGGCTAAAGTCTAAAGTTTCACAAGCTAAAAAGTGTAACTTTTTTAAAAAATATTTGGAAATTTTTTATATATGTATACTATTTTCTATAGCACCGCTTCTGTGTGTTGTCAAGTATCATACTACCAAACAAACAAACAGTATTATAGCCATCATAAAATACTTTCTACATTTTAAATAATTTATATTATTAAATAGAAAAATCAATTAAGGAATTGAATAGGCGTGGGGCTATACGCATATGCTAAAATAGTGATACGCATTACCTCCCTCAATTTACGTCTTTGATATACTCCATTGTTTAATGGATCTTAGCATCAATATACTCTATTATAATTTACAAATATATTTTATTGATTGATGTTTATCATAAAAAATTTACTATTCAACTTCTTATCATTAATTTATGATTCATCTATTTTTCAGCAGTATTTTTTTCATGACCATTTAAATTTAACGCTCATTAACCCATGTTAAACCTGCATTTGACTCAATAAGTTTTTATCTAATCTATTTTTAATTTTTGAGAATGATTGTACTGCATAAAGTGATGGGTGAAAAGGTTATTTAAATAGAAGTGGAGTGAGAGTTAATTTAAAATTTGTTTTTCCCATTAATGAATGAGCCAACGCTTTGGCCGTGGTGCATGTAATGAATGCCTTAACGCACCTAATAGGAAGGACCCACCTGTGTGTAATCAGTTTATTTCGAAAAGCGGGATTCCCAACATAAGTTGTCACTTTCGAACTGACGATTTTTTACCCCCAAAAAGTAAAAGATATCATTTCACTGTTGATATGTTTTTGCCAACTAAAGGAAAAGGTATCTTTCAAAAGTTATGCCCCTCCCCTCTCACACTTCCATTCAATTATCAAAACAATTCATAATAATAATACCAGAAAAAAAAATTAATTAAAGAATCAAATATTTCGACTGTTAATTTCTAAAAAAAAAATTTACAAATTTAAAAAGAAAAAGAAAGGAGTACAACAAAAATGTACGTCTAATCGGAAAATAAAACTAAGAGGAGGACATGTTAACATGGAGAGTGGCGGTCATGCTAGAGTTACAGATAGGGCACGCACGGACCTGTTGGGCCCCACTTCCGCAACCGCTGCACAGGCACAGATGCCGGCACGGCAGCAGCAACACGCAAGCCTCCTTTTCGTCACAGATCTTGCATTTTCTGTCACTGTAGCAACTGCTCCCTTCATCCTTATCCTGCGCACTCCCCTCATCACTACTCCCGCAGCAAGACTCCACGTCTTCTTCAACCACCGCACCGCCGCCGGAGGCGCGCACGTCGCCGCCCACTTGGAGGAGGACGTCCACCAGATTGGCGCGGAGAGAATTCGCGGTTGCTTCATTTGCTTGGGCTAAATCCCTCCACAGTTGGTTTTCAGCGTACAGATTCCTCACTTTCTCTTGAAGCGCCAAATTCATTTTTCCAATTCGTTGGATTTGTTCTTCTTTTTCCTTCAATTTTTTCATCACTCCTTCTCCGATTGCCGCCGCTAACAACCTAGCTTGCTGTTTTTGCCTTTCTTCTAATTCCAATCTTATTTTCTTAGTCTGCAAATCAACATACCAAACAATAAAATCAGAAATCAAATACATCCAAATAAGTTGGAGTCACAAATGTGGTAATTAAAAGTATAAACAATTTTCAAAGTTATATAAACACGTACGTGCCAGTTGATAATGTCATTGATCTCAAACTGAGATTGCTGGATTTGAGGCAACACATCTTCACCCATAAACGGTAACATATTGGCGCTCTTCTGTTGCGACGTCGGAAAATTAAAGCAGTCCCTAGATCGCTTTCTCGGTGGTGGCGGAACGTTGTACGTTAAGCCACTGTCTGTGTTGACGGAAGTTTTCGCCGGAAAGGAATCGAACGCCGTTGATTGATAAAAAGCCGGATTTTCCGGCAATTCTGGAAAACCAAAGGAATGCATCTGCTGCTGCGAGTTGTACGGAGCACCAACCTTCCCTTGATTAATCAGATTCAATCTGCTGCATACACACAATCAAACAAATATATCAACACCAATTTCAAAACTAAAAAAGGATTTAAATCAAGTATGGGGGGAAGAAAAGGCCGGCTACCTCTCTTGGATGAGTTGAGGGCGGAAAAGGTCTATATGCCTGGCTTCAATGGCCATTTTTGCTGGTTGGTTTGGATTTAGAGAGAGAGAGAGAGAGAGAGAGAATAGTTAGAAGAAGGAGGAGGAGGAAAGGCAAAGGAAACGCATGCAGTGAGAAAAGGGAGGAGTTGTGGTATTTATTTAAAGCGTTTGAGAAAACTTCTGCATAAGTTAGGAAAGTCAATAAATTAATAATTTACATTAAATTCAGGAAATAGTGTAGCGATTTGCAGATTAAATAAAGTATAATCTCTTAATTAATAAAATAAAGAAACTGTACGACTACAAAATCTGCCTCACCTATGCTATCATTTCCCAAGTCAGCACATTAAGGCCCATTTCTCTCCCCTCACTCCTAAGGCTTAGGCCAATTCCGTCAAATCACATTTATCTCAATTAGCCTCTTTTTGACAACAAAATAAACATATCAATGGAAATAAATATAATTTTGAAAAATAAAATTGATAAGTACTGTCTGGAATCAGCCAGCGCTAGATGACACCGAAATTGATATAAAGTTGATAGGAAGATTACAAATTTAGTTGAATCGCTTTTACATACAATTAATTTACGCGTTTCTCTATTTAAATGTTAGGGATGATTACGTTATTTGAAACTATAAAATTAAATGAATTTGATCCGATAATGTATTATATGAACTTTGTTTACCACGCTAATAATACTATTGTTTGTAAATACATAATACTATAAATGTTATAATGTTAATTTTTACAAATAATATTATAGCTATTAGTTGTGCATGATAAATAAAGTTCACATAATTCTCTAATTCCACGCAAATGGAAAAATTACAATTTTAGTTGAGAAGTCACGTTTACTAAAAAAATTAATTTTACGCGTTTATTTTAAGTGGTAGGGGTAATTAACGCACTATCTGAAAATATATAATTAAATGCATTTTGATCTAATACAAAAATAATCATGGTAGAAGACTTGTGCAATGAAGTATTTAAAAAGTATTAATTGCATGGTATAATTGGGGGTCAAAGATTTAATTGAATAATTGTGATTATATCTAAATAAATTAAAATCCAATTACATGTATACAAGAATTTGTCATTTAAAAATAGATGGAAAATTACAATTTTGGTTGGATCGCTTTTATGAATAGTTAATTATACACTTGTTTTGTTTAAATGGTAGAGATAAGTTACAGTATTTGAAAATATAGAATTAAATGAATTTCGATCTCATAATCATGGTATGCAATGAATTTAGTAGATGATTTGAAACTGTGGTTTTTAGATTTTGTTGCTCATGCACAATATTAACTCGAACATGCTGGGAGATATAAATGGAGTGCTGTTTTTTCTCAATTTGGAAAATTAATTAAGTTTCAATATATATCTTAAATTTAAATATGACTCTCAATTAATTAGGATCAGGATTTGGATCAAAACGTTTTTTTTTTTTTTGGTCAATTCAAGGCAATGCATTTTTTTCTCGTAGTTTTTTTGTCACAAAAGATTACATGAGGAAACACCATACATATCTAAATTTTTGTGCCAATTTTTTTTTTAAAAATGATTAAATACATTAAAAAAAATTATTTAGTTCGAGTGAAAGTATAATTGAAACAATAATAATAATAAAGGGCAATTACTTGATATACTAAACGAAGAATATTTGGAAATCGGCTATTTTCAAATTTACAACAGTTACAAACTATAATAAATTTAAATTTGATATTATAAGAAAGACAAACTCAAAACATGCAGAGTTTTAATGATAAAGATATGGATGGGTTCCACTAATATACAATTTTTGGTCAAATTTCATATTTTTGGCATGATATTTACCCTTGTCAATTTTATGCAATTTTAACATAATAGGATTGCTTCCCAATTTGCTGTTGGAAAATTTTAATATGTTCATCTTTAATATAGTATGCATGGGTGTCAATTTCAGGTCACCAACGATCACAAAAGATTATTTTCTAAATTAATATACTAGAGATAGAACGCATTAAATTGTGTCCCAATAGGTAATAAATTATTTCTATTTACATAAATATCACCAAAATCTCAAAATTTAAAGGAAATTTCCAAGAGTTTTCACTCTAAATTAAGAATCTGCTAAAAAAATCATTCTGAACAAAATTGAATTCCCAGAATGACAATTCAAACTCCCGATATTTTATTTTTTACAAAGATTACTGTATATGAGTTGTTAATGGCATGTGGAAACTGGCTTCAAACGTAAAGTGTGCTGGTTTGTTTTTACAAAGATTTAAAAAAATATTCTTATGGGTTGTTTATTAATAAAATAGATAAAAGTAACGGATAAAATAAAATAAAGCAGATAAAACAGCTAGAGAGTAGATTAAATAAATGTAAAATATATTTTCCAAAAAAAAAAAATAGAGTAAATTTATGCTAACAATTCAAAAGGCAAAAACATGCACACTTGTTGACAAAAATGGTAAGTATTATTTGTCTTTAGTATTAATAGTTTTACTGTATTACGTATCTTTTTTTGAGAACAATATGCATTCATTTCAATGAGCAATATTAGTTATTTTACTACAAAAATAATGTTAATGATTCAATAAATATAAAAATGATATTAATATGTAACTGGAATCGGCCAGGGTGAGACGATAATTTATTTAAAAGTAGATGTGAAAATTATAATTTTACTTTAATTAACTTTTACGCATCTATTTAAATAATAGAGACAAACTAGCTATTCGAAAATATATATACGCTAATCATGGTAGGAGAAGACTAATGCAATGAATCTAGCAGATAATTTTGAAGTTTTAGTTAATTTTACTGAAAAATGTTATTCTAAATAAAGTAAAAATAAAATAAAACTTTACTTATAAAAATAAATGGACGTAATTATTACTAAAAAAAAAAGGTGGGGCAGGTTGAATAGGTACAGAGGGCACCGTACGCCGGTCAAGTCAAAATTAAAGAGATGGGGTTCGGAAAACGTGAGGGTGGTGGGGCCCACGGGGAGCATGTGTGAGGTGAGGACACACCTGATTTTTTACTTTTTTATTTTAGGGAAAATGCCGTTGAGTGGGACCCACGATTTTATGTGTTTATCTGCGGTTTTGTCCCCATGCCTTAACTGGACGAAGGACACGGACAACCTCCCTTCCTTCCACATACGTACGTGCCTCCTCTCTCTCTCTCTCCTCCATCTCATTTTATCTACATTTCATTTAATTATATCCAATTTTTTTTTTCTTAAAATGGTTAGTATTACTTTATTTATAAATGGATTCACCATATTTCATTATAATTTTTATTTCCGTACATTTAAACAAAATTATTTAGTATCAATCACTATTTGTATAAAGTAACTAAATGCCATCTTATCTGTTAATTAATTATTTATTGTCATTTATCCACCTATTATATACATTAAGGAAAAGTAAAGTTGGAAAGAAAAATAATGGGTCATGAAAAATTAAAAACGACAGCTATATATTTTGAAATAATTTGTTTACTAATTTTAATTTATTCTACAATAAGGGCATAATTGGTATGATGAAAAAAAATATATAACTGAATAGAATTAACTCATAATAAAATGAGGGTGAAAAAGAAATGAAATATGAATTGATGACAATTGTTATAATTGATTTGGACAAGGAAGGAAAAATAAGTAATGTCTAAAATTATCTAAATTATTATTATTGTTATTTTTTTGTTGTTGAGATTATTTGTTATTATTACCCTGTAGTACTATTTATTGTTGAAATTATTATTATTAATATTATACATAAATAAGTGATGTTTTATAATTTTTACATTGTTTGTTCCCATTATGCCCTCTCTTTAACTTTAGAAAATCTCTTACTTTTCTAACTTACAATACTTATTGTAAAACGGAGGGAGTATAAAACAATACTCATACATGAGATGGGTCTCCAACGTAGTATTTGGATTATACTTTAATTTATATTATATGATTGGGTAAGGGGTGTCATAAACCCAAAAAAAAACATATTATTGTGTACAAGCATATAATAATAGTATACTTCTATGTCACATTAAACTTATATACACATATTAAGAAAATTAACGATTTCTTATTGTCCTACGCTTTAAAATTCTACATTATACAATAAAAATTATTACTAAGTTATTATTAATTAGTTTGAAGGTAATTTAGAAAAAAAATGTAATTAATTTACATTAAAAAGTGAAGAACGTCACATGATTTGTAAAGGAAACGACATTGAAAGTGTATAAAAAAGATTAAAAAATTATTTAATTGTATAATTATAACACTACAAAAAATGCCTTGATTAGACTACAAAAAATGCCTTGATTAGAGACCAATTTTTTGAGACCGACGTCTCAAATAAAGATCGATTTGAGACCAATTTAAAAATTTTATGAATTTTGAGACCGTTTTCAGTCTCAATTTCTCAAAATATTGGTCTCTAATCGATCAAGACATTTTTTGTAGTGTAAAAGCATCATTTATTTGTGGAGTGATAATGGTGAGATAGAAATGTGTGGAACACAAAAAGTGGGTGTCGATCCGTGCAGGATGAAATGAATTTTCAAGGCTTTAAAATACTAACTTTGAAGATTTTAATAAAAGGTGAATGCTACTTTTATGAATAATTTGGGGGGTGGGGTGGTGGAAATCACGACAATTCTGCATAATCAAAAGTGGACAATTCTAGCTTTCTTTTAAAAAAGAAAAGAGAGAAAGGCAATTCTTCATAATCAAAAGTGAAAATGTTGTCACCCTCAATGTTGAATTTGTCACCCATGATATATATTGTTAGAAAAATCATTCATTGTATTCTAATTACTGTATATGTTTTTCGTTATTCAACATCAATGAAGGGCCACAAAGACTTGATCTTGCAAACAAGTTCTACAAATTTAAAAATAAACAAATACTACGTACTATATTAGTAAGTTTTTAAATTGACCCCAGAGTAACACATAGTAATAAGATTTTGATCCAATTTTGACAAATAATTTTTAACCAAAAAATGTATTATTTGATGGCCAAAGAATGAAACTAGTTGTATATTGAAGAAGTGATATATACTTGTCATTATATATTTTACTTCATTTTTGTGAATGTGTTGGGCAAATTTTATGTTTCTACTGCCCTGCATGGATATTTTAATACTCCCTCCGTTCCACTATAAGTTTCCCACTTTCCTTTTATGGATGTCCCATTTTCTCATTCCATTTATTTTCTCTCTCCTAATCACACCACTTCTACTTTATCTATTATTTTATCATACTTCATCTAATACTCATCTATTATAGCGGGACGGAGGGAGTATTTTGTTTTACACTATTCATTTGTATTTTAAAACAATAATATTAGACTTATTACAAAATAGAAGTGTTGTTTATTGTTTGTTGGAGTATTCAAACAAGGTATGGGTGAGCAGAATTAGGGGTGAAGTAAAGGGCAAAGCAGATGACGTTAATTATGAATAGCCAATTCCTCCTCCTCGGTGTGGTCGCTCATAAACTCTCTCTCTCGTCACACACCCCTCATTATTTTCACCACCAAACAAAAAACTTGATGCGGCGTTTTTATATTATTAAGTTAAGGCCATTCAAATCTTGGAAAACCACTTCTCGAAACTCTCCCCTTTATCTCCCGCAACCCCCCATATTCACGATCGATACAACTTTGATAGATATGTTGAGATATTTTATTTAGTTTATATATACTCCGTATCTTTTAATTATTTAGTATGTACATAATTAAGTGTATTTTTACATGTTGGATATAAATATTATTAAACATTTATTTTAAATCGAATTACTCATTCATATTAAATTAACTGGATCATAACATACGTCAGTGTAAACTAGCACTACATTTTAATTTATTGAATACTCTCTACCCCATGGCACAAACATAGTCTCAACGCAATACAATTATTTAAGAATATAATATAAAATGTCTTGTGAATAGTTGAGATAAAAAAATGTAGGCCGTAAGTTGAAACTTAAGAGCGTACTTTTTTTTTAGGTTTCGGATTTAAAATGGAGCTTCACTAATGGACGGTGAAATTAGTCCGTCGGTCCTTATTGAGTATTGGAGTATTATTTTACTATTTATTTATTAATTAAAAAATGTTACCCGTAATTAATAGTTTAGCTCCAATCGAGGTCCTAGGTGTGCAAGTAGAATCGTGATCGAGACGAGTTGCCAAATTATTATTGTAATACTAATATATTAAATTAATATTGAAGGTGTGTCCAAGATAAATTGCATATTTAGTAGTACTACTAATCTATAATATAATTCGATCTAAGCCGTACCTAACATTGTAACCGGTCTTAATTAGAATATATCACCTGCCCTTATTTATTTAATAGTTAATACTACTACTTTTTTTTTCTAAAGATGATCATATGAACGTCACATGCAATTATACGTTTTAATAAGAGTTAAGTTTAGGGATTTGTTAACTGTTTATTATCAGCATTACGCACATCATTATCTAAGCAAATCATAAAGTAATTCCTATTATTGTATTGTATTGTATTGTATGTGCCAACAACTCTCTTATCAACTACTACTATAATTTCTTTCAAAAGAAAACTACAAATTTGAAATTAAGAAGATGTTTATTTGATGATTGAAGTGTGAAATAAGTATGATGCAGATGGAGTTGTTTTGTCCTAATTAAGATGATGAGGCATTTGACAAGATTCTAATTTTATTTTAATTAAATCAAGATTATTAAGCACGGTGGGTCCTCCCCTCCCTCCCTCCCTCCCTCCCTTAACACTTATAAATAGTGCGCATCTTCACACGTTCACGGACATCATTAATCTTAATTAATCTTAATTAATTATTAATTAAAATTGAAGTTAGTTGCTCACGATACGATATTCGACAACGACTCAACTTGATTCTAATGTCTCTGCCAGATAGTTCCTTTCTCGATCAATTACTCATAATTATTAATTATTATATATAATTATTAAATAACTACATATAAATGTATTCCTGTCCAAATTCAATCGTGTATAATGAATGGGATGTCTATATATGCTCGGCCGGGATGTTTATTAATATTCCACTATGGATTTTTATTTATTTTTGTTTGAACTCCACTCCACTATAGTATTTTAGTTTACATATGCAATATTATTCGACACATTAACACAATATAATTATTGCATAGGTTTGGACTACAGTTTTGATTATTAAATCAATGTAGTCCCAATTATCTTTTATTCCTTTTCTTCGGGTTGTAATACGACTTGAACAATTTTGATTAATTCAATATTCATATTTAAATTTTAATAATTTAATTCAAATACAAATTTTTTATTCAATTAGTAAACAGATATAATTAAATACAAAATTATCATATAATTAACATTATGAAACACGCTGGAGGCTAGTCCTAAAAGAATTTTGGCTTACACGGTTCAACCTAAAGCGACTTGAGTTTAAATGGGCTTTCAAAAGCTTACCCACAATTTTTTATTTTTTTTCAATTTAAGCTACCATGGTTTTTTTAACATCTCTAATTTCAACAATTATGGAGGGAAACCAATTACTATTAGAAGCTTAAGCAATTAAATTTTATCTTATTATATATACATACATAATAATATAAGAAAGATCGAGAAGAAATGATGGGACCATTTAAGCCCATACAGTCTTGCATCGGTTTCACAATAGTGTGGGTTTGCAACCCTAAATACTTCAGAATGCAGAGTGTCGTAGTAACTTAGCCTCTCTCATGTACAAATATATTTCTTCTTTATTTATTATTATTTTATGAGTTCTTATTTTCATACAATTTTGAATTTATGAGAAATAAGTTTTATATTATGGAAATTAATTTCTTGTAAAACCATTTACACATTTGAGATGGAACTTTAATACCTTTAGGTTGTATTTGGATGGTTGAATTTGATTTGAGGAGGTATTTCAAATGATAGTTGTTAAAATTAATGAATTTTAAATGACATGATTTTAGTGAGTCCTCTCAATTTTAACTAAAAAAAGATGTCAAGTATTTTAAATCAATTCATTTACTTTTTAATCCAAACAAATATAGTGGATTTACATGGTAGATTTGAAATCCATAGATCAAGTCTCTCCAACTAAATGGAGCCTTAAAAATAACTTATTTTTGCCTACCTGCATCTCCGTTGGTAACGTTTTATACTACAAATTATTAATAAAATATCTTATTGGGTTAAAAAATGAAAACATTAACCATATATAATACCTTTTGTGCTTCTACCATTGAAATTAAACCAAAATTCGAGAAAAAAGATCCCTTATTATTTAATTTTAATTCCTTAGTAATTTGATAAAATCATGGGATATGAGAAAGGGCGGTCATTTTCAAGGCATGAAAGTGCCTTGATTCTTGCTGTATTTTAAGATTAAAACATGACATCAATTAAACAGTTGACATACAAAAAAAAAATAAAAAAAAATTGATTGACATTGCCGACTCAAATACTACTTTATTATGAGTAAAGTTTGTGCGTTGGAAAGAACAATATTTCAGCAGTTAATCGATCACCTCATTTGAATTATTGAAAGAACAACAATTTAGCAGCTCATCTATCACCTTTTTTTAATTAAATAAATAATAAAAAAGACACACACGGAGGTGAAGGTTGATACACTTTTAACCAGCAAATTGATTTGGATTATACAATAATCATTCATTAATAAGTTCTGGCCATGACTCAGTCACAGTTGAAAAATAAGTTAATTGTCGATTTAAATCAGTCATCAAATATATATTCGCATTTTAATTATAAATAAAGAGTTTGAGTACGTACCTCTAAAAGAGTAAGTTGTAATATGTTAAAATTCAATGCAATTAAGTCGACTCAACTATAGTGTGTTTTTTCTTTGAATGTGTGTGCAATTTTGTTAATCTAAAAGTAAATCGAAAGATAAAGTCAAGAATCAAGAAATGAGCTCTGTAAAGTTGGAAATAGAGAAATTCAATGGTAAGACAGATTTTGGTTTATGGAAAGCCAAGATGAAGGCTCTGCGGTCACACCATAGGCTGAAAGAGGCCCTTACTCCACTTGACCCTGCTGCATCCGATGCAGACAAGACCAAGAAAGAAGAGCTTATGGAAAAAGCTTACAACATTGTTGTTCTGTGTTTGAGAGATAATATTTTCAGAGAAGTTATGAAGGAGAAGGATGTTGCTGGAGTATTTGAGGCATTAGATGATCTGTATTTGGCACAATCTTTGTCAAATCAGATGTTTATGGAAAGGAAGCTCAATAATTTCAAGATGACAGATGATAAAACCCTTGATGAGCAGTTAATAGAGTTCATGCAAGCAGTTGATGATCTTGAAAATGTTGGAATTACCTTGGAAGATCACAAGAAGTCTTTTCTACTTTTGGAGGCATTACCACCTTCATATGACAGCTTCAAGGATGCTTTGCTGATTACCAAGGAGGGTAAGACAAAATTCAAAAAAGTTTTGTCTATACTGAAGACCAAGAGTTTACATGTAGCAAACTCAACCAAGAAGACCAAGAACCATGCTGAGGGTCTTAATATCAAACTAAAGAATGACAATAAAGGAGGGCAAGGCAAGAAGTTCCATGCCAAGCCAAATCAGAAGAGAAATGGATATGTAGTCAATAACAAAGTTTGCTACAAATGCCATAAAGAAGGACATTTCATAAAAGATTGTCCAGAGCATAAGAAGTCTAATGATGCTGCTAAAGCTGATGTAGCAGAGGTAAAAGGATATGATAGTGCTGAAGTGATGAGCATAACAGATAGCAAACTTGTAAACGAATGGGTGTTGAATTCTGGATGTTCATTTCACATGTGTCACACCAAATCTTGGTTTCAAAACCTGGAAATAATGGATGGTGGATCAGTTCTGTTGGGTAATGATGAAAGCTGCAATGTGAGAGGAATTGGCACTGTGAGGGTGAAGATGTTTAATGATAAACATGTGATCCTGACCAATATCAGATTTGTTCCAGATTTGAAGAGAAACCTTATATCTCTTGGCACACTAAATGCTTTGGGTTATGAATTCAAGACAGAAAGAGGATGTCTGCTTGTTACCAAAGTTAATAGAATAGTGATGCAAGGGAAGAAGTCTAATGGGTTATATTCTTTAATTGGTGAGACAATCACATGGTGCTGCTGATGTTACCATGAGTTCTGAGGATGCTATGCTTTGACATAAGAGGTTAGCACATGTGGGAGAGAAAGGCATGATGGATTTATCAGAGAAGGGGGCATTCCACCAGAAGACATTCAAAAACCTGGAGTTTTCTGAGCTGTGTATTCTTGGCAAGGCCAAGAAGAAGTCATTCCAGAAGAATAAGCACACTACAAAGGAGCTGATGGATTATGTTTATTCAGATGTCTGGGGGCCATCAAGAACTGAAACCATTGGTGGAGGTAAGTATTTCATGTCCATTATAGATGACTATTCTAGAAAAGTTTGGGTGTTCATTCTAAAACATAAGAGTGAGGCCTTTGCAAAATTCAAAGAATGGCTACTTGAGATAGAGAACAAGAAAGGAAAGTCCTTAAAACATTTAAGGACATATAATGACCTTGAGTATCTATCAGCTGAATTAAATGAATTTTGTAAAGAGAAGTGCATTACTAGACATAGAACTGTCCCTCTTAATCCACAACAAAATGGATTAGCAGAGAGAATGAACCGAACTATTTTATAACGGGTCATATGCATATTAGCTGATGCTAAATTACCTAAAAGTTTTTAGGGAGAAGCTGTATGTACTGCATGTTATTTGATAAATAAAACCCCCTCATATGCTTTAGAAGGTAAAACCCCAGATGAGATCTGGTATGGCAAGTTGTCTGATTATTCAAAACTTAAAGTGTTTGGATGTCAGACATATGCACATATTAGACAGGATAAGCTTGATCTAAAGGCTCTAAAATGTATATTCATTGGCTATCCAATAGGTGTCAAGGGCTATAGATTGTGGTGCCTTGAACCAGGTCATAAAAAACTGATAATTAGCAGAGATGTTGATTTTAATGAGAAGGTAATGAGATATCCTCACAATGGAAATTCCCATGACCTAGATGGAAGAATTGTAAATGAGTCAGAAGAGAGTTTCTCAGCTGAGGTGGAGTTTCCCACATCAGAAGAGTTGGCACCAGAGGAGGTGGACAACTCTACTGATCTTGGAGATGACACACCAGATGAGGTTGTCCCAGAACAGGTACAAGGAGATGATCTAGAAGATGATGCCATGGAGGACAACCCTGCTGATTTGAGGAATTATAGTCTTGCAAGAGATAGGCTCAGAAGGCAGATTCACCCCCCATCTAGGTTTGGTCAAGCTGATCTTGTGTCATATGCTCTGATCACAACAGAAGAGGTGGAGCATTATGAGCCAAGAAACTATAGGGAAGCAATCACAAGTTCGGAAAGAGAGCATTGGATAGCAACCATGTCAGAAGAGTTGCAATCCTTAGAGAAGAATGAGACCTGGATCCTTGTGGAGAAGCCAGATAACCAGAAGTTAGTGAGCTGTAGGTGGTTGTTCAAGAAGAAGCTTGAAGTTGGATTTGGTGGTGCTAGAGATCACATCAGATTCAAGGCTAGGTTGGTGGCAAGATGATTCACACAAAGAGAAGGCATTGACTTCAATGAGGTATTCTCTCCTGTTGTTAAACACCGTTCCATAAGATTACTTTTGTCAAAGGTTGCTCAAGATGATCTTGAGTTACATCAGCTAGATGTTAAAACTGCATTTTTACATGGAGAACTAGCTGAAACAATATATATGCATCAACCAGAAGGGTTTATCATGCCTGAAACTGAAAGTAAGGTATGCTTGCTTAAGAAATCATTGTATGGGCTCAAGCAGAGTCCTAGACAATGGTATAGAAAGTTTGATACATTCATGCTTTCTATTGGTTTCTTAAGAAGCAAATATGATGGATGTGTATATATTGGTAAACAAGATTATCTAGAGAGCACCTATCTACTGATCTATGTAGATGATATGTTAATAACTAGCAAGAGTATGAGAAAGATTACCCAGCTTAAGCAGCAGCTGAGTAGCAAGTTCGAGATGAAGGACCTAGGTGAAACCAAGAGAATATTAGGCATGGATATTCTCAGAAACAGAAAAGCAGGGAAACTGTTCTTGTCCCAGAAGAGTTACATCCAGAAGGTCCTGAAGAAGTTCCTTATGCACCAGTCCAGACCAGTTAGCACTTCATTTGGTTAGCAATTCAAGTTGTCAGTCAAGCAATCTCCTCAAACAGCTGAAGAGAAGAAGCAGATGCTTACTGTTCCTTATGCTAATAAAACAGGAAGTCTCATGTATGCTATGGTCTGTAGTAGACCTGCTCTTGCCTATGCTGTTAGTATGGTGAGTAGATTCATGGGAAATCCAGGAAAGCTACATTGGGAAGCATTGAAGTGGATTCTAAGATATCTGAATGGATTAGAAGACTTAGGATTAGTATTCGAGAAGTGTGCTGATACCAAGAGTCCTTTGCTGGGATTTGTGGATTCTGATTTTGCTGGAAACATAGATACAAGGAAGTCTTTATCTGGTTATGTGTTTACAATCTGGCATTGTTATTACCTGGAGAGCAGCTTTACAATCTATGGTGACCTTATCCACAACTGAAGCTGAATACATAGAATTGCCAGAAGCTATGAAGGAAGCAATGTGGTTGAAGGGCATTCTGAGAGATTTTGGCACAATTCAGAAGAGTGTTCCTGTGCTGTGTGATAATCAGAGCACTATTCATCTAACAAAACATCAAGTGTTTCATGAGAGGTCAAAGCACATTGATGTGAAGTTACATTTTGTTAGAGACATCTTGGAGAAGAACATTGTTGAAGTTCAGAAGGTAGCTTCAGAGGAGAATGCAACTCATATGTTAAGTAAGGCATTACCAAGCAATAAGTTCAACCATTGCATGGAGTTGGTAAACCTTAGCACCTGGGATGTTCATTAAGAAGAGAATGAACAAACAACCTTGGGGAGGGCTGGGAAGAAGACCATCTTGCATTAAGGTGGAGAATTGTTGAGATTAATGCAATATTGGAATGTCATTTGATTTTGGTAACAGAAGTGTTCTTACTACCAGAAGTGTTCTTACTAGAACTGTTCTTACTATCAGAACAGTAACTAGTGTTCTGATGTTGGTTTTCAGTACAAGCTATGTAAGGAGTACTCTGCTGATAAGGTTTAGTGTTCTGATTTTAGGTATCAATTCATATAGTCTGATCAGAAGAGTAGTGTTCTTAGTCTACTGTGCTGAGGTCTATTGTGCTGATTTTCCAGTTTCAGAGTTAGTTTATTTCTGTTAGTTTGTTAGGTAGTTAGTTTGTTGGTGGCAGTTTCAACTTGCATTGTACATCTATAAATACACCATCTAGTGCATGGTTGTGGGTTACCAAAACCGAGAGTTTCGAGAGAGATCAAGCTTTGTGTATACTGTAATCTGTAACTTTCAATTGTGATTAGTGAAGAGAGTTTTCTATCCTCCGTGGACGTAGATCATTTGATCGAACCACGTAAATTCCGAGTCTTATTTTATTTTCTTTATTCGTTTCAATTTTTTGCGTTTTTAGTGATCTTGGTTTATCATTTGTGAGGAGTTGCTTTGTGAATACAATTCCATAACAAGAGAGATTTGAGAGAGAAAATAATAATTTCTTTTAAAACATATAACATAAAATTTAGATTTGTATTGAAAATAAATAAAATAGTCTTAGAAGTTAGAAGCATGTTTATAAATTTATTTTCACATTATATAGAGATTAATATTGATATAAATTTTTAGATTAAATATCATATCATATTGTATTTGATATTATGTTTTATCAATTTATATTAACCTAAAAAAATATAAAGGTGAATAATTGTTACATGTTACATGCAAAATATTGAAGATATATTATATTTATATGTATAATATATATAAAAACGGGTCACGGGTCGAGAGTGATACCCAAAACCCTCCCCATTTCAATACGGGTCTGGGATCGGGCGACCCAAATAGCACGGGGCGGGTTGAAATTGCCATCCCTAATCTAGATATGTCTCTTCGTTCATGACTAGGGGTGGTAATAGGTCGGGCCATCCGCCATGAACCTACAACCTAGCCTAGCCAAGCCAATTTATAACATGAGCCGAATTAAAACTTTTTAACAAGTCTATTTATTTAAGTAGGATGAACTTAGACGCCTAACTCGTCGAACTATTTAAAATTATATATGTATTATAGATATACTGTATAGATATATATATATATATATATTTTAAATATTTTATAATAAAACAAATTTTAAAATATAATATTAACATTAATGGTAAATTAAAGCAAAATAAATTCATTTTAGTACTTAAAAAATTAATTTTATGTTTTTATTTGAATTTATCATTGTAATGTACTTATTTTGATCGTGAATTTATTTACAATTTTAAATATTGAATTACGTTTTTTAATTTTCGTATTGAATACTTTTAAAATAGACTTCTAAAAGGCTCGTAGGTCTAGCCTTACTTAAAAGGTCATGCTAAACCAATAAAAAGGTCTATCATAGATAATATGTCAGACTTAGGCTAAATTTTTGTAAGTAGGCTTAGACTTTTTCATATAAGGCCAGGACATGTGCAAAATCGAAATTGGAACCGATCGAACCGACTGATTTTGAACCGCCGGTTTCGGTCTGAAGATTGAACTGTAACCTTAGAAATTAAGGTTCAGTTTCGAAAATTCAAAACCGAAACAGACAATTAAACCAACGGTTTTGCCCCTTTTTAATTAATTTTATTATTCTTCTATAAATACCTCAATTTCAACTCATTTTTTCACTCCAACATCTTTCAAATCTTATGTGGTAGTTTATTTTCTAAAAAAATGAGTGAATCGAGCAAAAAAAAAAAAAAAACAAACTAGCCGAACCAGCAGTTCAAAATCATAACCGATTCAGTTTCGATTCGTAATTTCTGAAAATGGAAACCGACGATTTCTAACTGTTGAACATGTCTAATAAGGCCTAATTTGACGTATTGTTGGTCCTAAAAGGAGTATGACACAAGTGTATGGGGGGGGGGGGGGGGGAATCACTTGTGTATCCAAATCTTTTTCTTTTTAAACAAATCAGGCTATCAGTAGAGTTGTCCTGGACAACTTCTCTGAGTATGTATAACTTTGTTCAGATAATCAAACCACTGAATACTATGAAGTACTCAGTTGAATAACTATTTAAGTAAGTTATATGTGCGGAATTATGGTTGACCCTTTATATTTAAACTCCTTTTAATTCTGAAATTCTTCTTAACACATAAACAGTTTTCAGGGGACTTGTCCCAAAACTGTTTTGCACAATCTTGTGAAGTATATCTTTTAAAGGTCAATTTGTGTGCAGTGTATGATTGTGTTACTTGAATGAAATGACTTGAAAGTAAATAACACAAGAGTTTATAGTGGTTTAGAGACTCAAGCTCCTACATCCACTTTCCCTGATTTAACAGGATAATTCCTTCACTTGGAATTAACTTGTTTTATAGTGTCAAGGTGCACTGATCAACCACACTACTCCTTAGTGCCTTGATCCCTAGGAATTCTGAGTCCTAGTGCTCACTCTCAACTCTGAACTAAATTGTTCTTCTCTTGACAGTTCTAGTTCTCACACTTCTACAACAACTCTTCTAACTTTCCTTGAAAGGTTTAAGGGTTGAGGTTGTTTGTGTAAGGATAGGATATCTTTGTAAGCTCGAATGATTTACAATAGGTTCAGCTTAGTTGGACTGGGAAGTGTATGGAAACACGTATTTTCACCCTTAATCATACTCATATGATGATGAGACGAGTATAACTTCATAAAGTCCTCCTCAGCAAGCCGCTTGCGGACAAAGTGGGATAGCTCAAATGGTTAGAGCACCACTACCTAGGCCTTAGATCCTGGGTTCGAGTCATGGGGAGGGGAAAATGGATGAGTATTTAATGTAATTCAAAAAAAGCAAGCCGCTTGCCTAATAAATATTTATAGTTGGATGTTCTCTTCTGTTCGGCTCCCTCAGGTGTGGCTTGTAACCTGGTCGCCACCTAGACAATCAAGATCGGTCGCTTGAGTGGACCATACTTTGGGACAAAATGGTGTCAATATAGTGATCTCTTAGTGCGAATAGGTGAATCTATATTGACTATTGACCTTTTTTTGCTTGATTATGGTTGAGGTTTCCTCGTTTGGTTGGTTGGTCGTCAATAATGTTGATGAGGTCTCACACTTGACCATACCATATAAATGATTGACTAAGCATAATACGTACTCCCTCCACTTTTAATTAAGTGTCATTTTAACAATTTTTAACAAATTAAGATATATAACCATGGACCATTTTACCCTTCATTAATGATAACTAATTTTAATATTAAATTTATGTTTAGTAATGAATGTGGTCAATAATGTAGGTGATATTCATATATACAATAATTAAAGTTTATCCATGATTTATGCTATAGTACTATATTCAAAAGGGAAAAAGCTTAAATCAAGGTAAAGAAAATGGAGAGAGTTTAATGTATATGGGTAAAATTGTCAAAATTAAAAAAAAAGGTGTAGAATGACACTTATTTTAAAAATATTAAAAAAGGCAAAGTGACACTTAATAAAAAACGGAGGAAGTATAATTTAGTGTATTTTTGCATGTTTTATATAAATTTTGTTTTAGACTCGATTAAACATATATTTAAATCTGATTATCTATCTATTTTTTAACTAATCAGACAAACATCATATCTGCAATTTTTTTCTTAAAAAGAGGTGTAGAGCAACGTGCAGGTCAAAAACATTTTTAAAAAACATAATTAAAGGCATAAACTGATTTTCTATTGTTATGGACCTTTAACATTTTCTTATTTAAATTAGGGTTTATTTTCCTTAAAAAGAATTACTAATTTTTATTAATCCCTCTTTTGAAGAAACTTAAATACTGACGGTGTTCAGTTGGATTTGATTGGATAAAAGTCGCATACACTTTCTAGAATACATTTAATAAATGGGTATACAACTTTTGGTCTTAAAAATTAAGATTTGCCAAATACTACCTGAACTCATTTAATTCTTTATTTAAAAGAGTAGGGCGGCTATAATGCCTAATGATGCCGACTTTGATTTTTATTACACGATCTAATTTTAAACTAATTATGTGAAACCCCCCAAATTTACGGCAATATTATTTTTTGTGTGTTAATTGTATAGTTTAATTTTAATTCAATTTTGATGTATAAATTCTCAATTTTTTTTTCACACAAAAACAGTTTGTAGATATGATTAAACATACAAACTATATAATACAGTATATCTATTATTTATTGTGAATAAAATCACTACATTTTCTCTAGTTGCAATCTAATTTTACGTGAGCAAAAGAAAAAACAACAAAATCCTATTCAATTTGATAAATAAAATTTTACTTTAATTTTTTTTTTCTTTTTATAATTTGAGCTCATGAGCAAAATACTCCCGACCATGATCGATGTGACATTCTTAAAAAAAAACCATGTCATTGAAGCGGCGATATTATACACTAATCCAGTTGCAAAAAATCATTCATAAGATATCTCACTCACAAGTTCTAAATTAACATGTATCCCATCTAAAATCATGTTTAAAATGAAATAGTTCGCTATAGCATCTCCTTTACATATGGAACAACATCTTTAATTTTTTCAAGTAAAATTCTACGTCATTCACAGTAAAGAAATATTCTTCCCGTGAGCTCGAATTGCAAAAAAAAAAAAAAAAAAAAAAAAGAAAGGGTTAAAATTGTATTTTTATTTACTAAAATTTTAAAATTGAGATTAGATTGTATTTTTTTTTTAAATAAAAATTGATAAGTTTATTCATTAAATCTAATTTTATTTATATTTGAATAATACTTTCTATGTTGGGTTTTTCTTAGTGTAGTCAAATAGTACAAAGTGACTATATAGTCAGCGCGTCGAAATGCGCCACGTGGCGTCGTATGCTTCGTATGAACCGGCTACCTGTTATACATGTTTTAATTAATTAAATCATTTTTTTAATTGTATTTTGTTATTTACTATATTACCCTTCTATTATTAAAATATTTTTTAATATATATATATATATATATATATATATTGAGAACAATTACTATTCTACCCTTCATTTTTATATTAAGCACAATTATATATATAAAAATTAAATTAATCAATACAAAAATTAAGTACTCAGTAGTATGTCTTCCCCAATTTCATCGCGTGTTCTACCCTTCTTCTCCAATTTCTTCGCGTGTTAGGAATCTACCCTTCTTCCCCAATTTCATCGCGTGTTAGGGTTCTTTGTTAACCAATACAAAAATTAAATCTACCCTTCTTCCCCAATTCCATCGAAGGCGTGTTAGAGTTCTTTGTTAACCAATACAAAAATTAAATTTACCCTTCTTCCCCAATTCCATCGAAGGCGTGTTAGGGTTCTTTGTTAACCAATACAAAAATTAAATCTACCCTTCTTCCCCAATTCCATCGATGGCGTGTTAGGGTTCTTTGTTAACCAATACAAAAATTAAATCTACCCTTCTTCCCCAATTCCATCGAAGGCGTGTTAGGGTTCTTTGTTAACCAATACAAAAATTAAATCTACCCTTCTTCCCCAATTCCATCGAAGACATGTTAGGGTTCTTTGCTAACAACTGAATGAAGGTCTTTTTAATTCTTATGAAGGAAAAACGAAAGCAAGAAGGTTCCTTGTCCAAATGATAAGATATGGAAATTTTTAAAGATGGAATTTTTTTAATAATGGAATAGAGATTAAGGAGAAATTTTTAAAGATGGAATAATATGAAAAATTATAAAATATGAAAATTTTTAAAGATGAAATTTTTTTAAAAATGGAATAGAGATTAAGGAGAAATTTTTAAAGATGGAAATTTTAATTTTGTTGATAAACATATGATGTAACAGTAAAATATCATAAATAATTTATATATATAATTATTTGAAAAAATTAAATATAATTTCGAAAATTTTGATTTTGCACGGTCCAACAACCATGCACGGTTGCACAGTCGATACTCAGTTATCCGGGTAAATAGAAACATGTACAGGAAGAATTCTCAGTTGCACGGTCCAACAACCGTGCATAGATGCACGGTCTATACTTAATCACCCGGGTAAATAGAAACATGTACTGCAAATTCTCAGTTGCACGGTCCATAGACCGTGCACAGATGCACGGTCTATACTTATTCACCCGGGTAAATAGAAACATGTACTGGAAGAATTCTGAGTTGCACGGTCCAAAAACCGTGCACAGTTGCACGGTCGATACTCAGTCACCCGGGTAAATAGAAATATGTACTGCAAGAATTCTCAGTTGCACGGTCCAACCGCTGCTCGTCGGCGATAGAATGGCAGCTGCTCGTCGGGCGGCGGAAGGGCTGAAGCAGAGTGCTGTGTTAAATAAAATCTACGCATTATGTTATACATTATAACTACTTTTATTTAATTTGATTTGGTTTTTTTATTAATTATAATAATAATATAAGGGTAAATAAGTAGTTTTACTATTATATATTTTAATTAAATTAATTAATATAATAAATATTTTTATTAAATTAAGGGTGAAACTGTAAATTCAAAATTATATATTTTAATTAATTATAAATATGACACCATACGACACATACTACACATACGACACATATTTTCAACACATACGTTGAATATTTTCAACACAAAGTACAAAAGGTAACAGGTCATCAGATTTAAGGCTTTAGATCATATTTTTAATGGTTCAGATTAAATTGACTACGATAGTCATACGACACCATACGACACTTTAACTACATTTAGAAGATCCCTTCTATGTTAACCTTTTAAATTCTCACTTTTCTTTTTCATAAATGGTTATGTGTAACTAATATATAACATGTAATTCTTTCATAAATGCTTATGCATGTGTAATTAATATATAACATGTAACTAGCATAAATGAATTTGATATATACATGTGGAGTTGACTTTTGTATTTGAGTTGTAAATTATAATAGTATGATTGTTTGTGTTACATATAAGTTATTAACTAGAAACCTCCTACATGTAGTTAAAGTGTCGTAAGGTGTCGTAATGACTATCGTAGTCAATTAATTTAAGCCATTAAAAATCTAATCTTAAGGCTTAAATTTGATGACCTGTTACCTTTTATAAATTTTACGATATGTATTTTCGTAATGTGTCATAAATTTGTATTTTCTATTAAATTAAATTAATTAAAATATATTATTATAAAATTACATTTTTATCCTTATACAATAAAATAATTTATTATATTTATTAATTTAATTAAAATATGTAATGTTAAATAAAATTTTATACTCCAATTTTTTACAAAACCTAATTCCATCCAAACTTAAATCGCCCATCTCCAACCTCTAATCATCTTCTTCCCTAAACTCTGCAACACGGCCTTGAAAAAAAGTCCACAATAAAAAATCGTAAAACTTAAACATTCAGGGTCAACGCCTCTCCCCCCCTTCCATCATCGCGAAGAATATGGAGCAATGTTGAGAAGCATCAAATAAGCGTAAAAATTTTGAAACTGTTTTTTTTTTTAATTTGGTGCAATGGTTGATGAACTTGACGATGGAGTATCGGAAAATGACGGGACAACTAAAACGATTAGAATGGTAAATAGAGTGAGGACTGGGAACAGAAAATCACGGTGATGATTATTCATTATCGCTAAGATCACGATTTTAATAGTTAAATTGAAGAACATGGAGACAACAAAGTGAAAAATAAATATGGGGGAAATGATCTCAGGATCAAGATGAAAACTATTTGTACTGATTAAGTTTGGAAAAGTGAACGAAAACACTTCGCCGATGGAAGTACGACGGCGATTGTGGTGGGCTGCATTTTCAGGCATTCTATGAGGAAGAAGAATGGTTTTTTTTTTTCATTTAATTTTTATTTATTTTTATAATTGTAACTTTTAATTAATTTATGCAGAGGGGTGGGGTGAATTAGAAATTTAAGGAATCACTAAATTTGAAAATAGGTAATATTTGTATAAAGAAATGGTAGAACAGTCATTTTACTTATATATATTAAAAATAATTTAAATAAAAGAAGGGTAATATAGTAAATAACAAAATACAATTTAAAAAATAATATAAATAACTTAAACCTGTATAACAAGTAGCAGGTCGTTACGACGTTTACAACGCCATGTGGCGCGATTCGACAAAGTGACTATGTAGTCACTTTATAAATTTTGACTACCATAAGAATTACCCACGTAACTATTATACAAGAATTAAACTATTTCCTAATTAAAAAGGAAATAATACTTATACACACTACCTTATTTTAACTTTTCATTTACGATCAAATTTTCAATTTTTATATAAATAATTAGTTTTAAAATTCATTACAAGAAAATTGAATTTTAATGACAAAAAATATGTCATTATAACTTTTCTAACTAAAAGTCTTTAATTATAAAAATTGACTTTTAGTGATAGATCATAGGTCCCGTCATTAATTCTCAATTTTCTATCATAAAGACTTTTAGCTAGAGAAACAATAATAAGAGGATTATATCGTCAACTTTTTTTATAGTAATCCGTGCCAACTCAAATGAAAATTAATACTTTTTTCGTCCCGCTATAAGTTTTTAATTTCTTTTGAGATTTTGATTAAAAAATATGATAAAATAGTAGATATAGTACAAATGATATGATTAAAAGAGAAAAAATAATGTATTAGTATAAAATAAAAATATAATAAAATAATATAAATGTGATTAAGATAGAAAATAATATGTAAAAAATGAAATACATTTGTGGAAACCTAAAAAAAAAAAAGTGGAAAAGTTACCGTAGAAGGTGGGAGTAATATTTTTCATTCGGCTTGTACAATCCATGCCACTGAAGTTGCATGGACAAAGGTGTTGTCCAAAATTAAATAGATTTTATATACTGACCTATTCAATTTGATTTACATTTTTTATTATTGATTAATAAGTTTAATCATTGACTTGAAATGTCTTATTTTCACTTAAAAATCATATTCTAGATAACTTCGCCGGGAAAGTTGGCTACGAATTTCTCTTTACATTGCTTTATATTCTTTTCTTTCTTATTAAGTCTTGCCTTTGATATTTACTCCAAAACACACAAAACGTTGCGTTCAAATTTTGCATCATTCAAAAAATTGACAAAAGAACAAATATTTATGCAAATTGCAAATCAACAGCTCATTGCAATTACAGTAAACCAGATTATGCCGGACAGAAAAGGACAATTCCGTCATTTTGGCCATAATTAGTGCTAAATGTCTATTATATCCTTAATCAAAATTAGGGATATTATTTGTTTTGAAATTTTGGAAATTTTGAAATTCTAATTATAAAATCCAGTGGGTTTAAAATTCTAATGAATAACATCTTTTATATTTGTTTTGTCATTTAAGTAGGATATAATTTATATTAAATAATTTATAGGTGTTTATACAGATGTGTATATATAAAGATCATTAATATTTGTAAATAGAGTATTTTTGGACAAATTTTAAAATTAGAAATACCTGCTAATTTATTTTTTTCCAAATAAATACACTCATAAAATTTGATTTCACCAAATTGTAACTAAAGTTGTACATGTATAAAAGAAATTAGAATCGATTTAAATTGTTCTCTAATTCTTCTAAGAAAAAAATTCTTAAAACCACTTTTTTGTCATTATTTAAAAGTAAACTTAAACTACCAAAAGGGGATTACAATGTTAACATCCTATAATCCCTACCATCCTACCTCCATAATTTCTAAACTACCCGCGTAATTAAGCGAGATCGTGAAAAAAAAAAACATATTTTGTTTAATTTTTTTTTTAATTTCATTATTCTCACATTTATTTTTTAAATAATATTATTTACACTATTTTATCTTCGCTTTTAAACATCACTTATTTACCTAAATTGTCATTCATAAATCATCACTTTATTTATAAATGGACCTCACAATGCTGTATCACACCCCTTCATTAAAAGGAGAAATGAACATTAATTTTATTTATTTTGTTAGAGAAGGATATGAGAGAATTAAAAAAAAAAAAAAGAGAGAGGGAAAAAAACATTTCTAATTTTTTTAGAATTGATATAAAATAGAATTAAAAAAACATGTATGGAGAAGATCAGAAAGAAGGAAGAGGAAATAGTTTTTTTTTTAAAAATAAATAATAAATTTATAGAATTTAAGAGATTTTAAGATGAAGTCTTTTAGTAATAGTGAGAAAAAATATATTAATGACAAAAAAAATTATACACTAATTATAAGGTGCAACTATTTTAACAATAATAATTTTTTTCTACTTAACTGTATTTTTAATTTCATTAATTAGTTGTTTTTAGTAAACAATGGAGTAGTTAGTAGAGTTAGATGAATAATTAAATTAAATTACATTATCCTGATTCTTCTGTACGAACTAAATTGTTCGAATGGGGGACCACTCGTATCTGCAAAGACTGCAATACTAATATTTTTATTTAAATAATTAGTATATTTTAAATTGAGAGTTAAGGAACAGATTAGTGTGGGTGGGGCCCAGGTTCGTATCTTGGACCACGACTTTTCAAAATAAAAACGTATGTTTAAATAGTTCACACCATGCACGTTGTTATTCACTTGTCGCGTTTCTACAATAAATATTGTGGGTCCCACCAAACAATTGATGTGATGTGATATCTTACCTTGTTGTAGTAGCATCATATTTTGGCTCATTCTAATTTCACAAAATTTGAACACGTAACTACCTTTAGATGAAATTGTACTATTAATTGGACAACATGTATGCGTCAACTATATATAATTTTAGTTGAAATATTAGTAATAAATTAATCCCATTAGTTGGATAAGTCATACAAATTAATTGATTCGGAGTATTATTTTCAAGCAGGGTAGGTGCAGTGACGGAGCCAGAAATTTTAGATTGGGGGGCCTGATTTAAATTACTATAAAGATAAAATAATATTATATTTAATTCATTATAAATTTTATAATATCTCATTTAATTAATTTAAATTTAACGATTTTTGTTATGTTTCGAAAAAAATTAATTTTGATTGTTCCGATTCACAATAGGTGAAATGGTTTAACGTGCAATCCCGCTAAGATATCAGTCATTATTAGACAAATGTATACCTTAAAATATATTCCCTCCGTCCCGTAATGACTTGCATACGTTGACAAGTTCACTTTTTTTTTAAAAAAGAAATGTGAATTTAGTGAGGAGAGGTCAAATAAATGAGGAGTATTTTCGGTGATTTAGTGATGTATAAAAGGAATTTACTAATGTGTTAAAAAGAATTTAGTGAGATGTAGGGAAGAATGTAGAATAAAATGAGTGACAATTTTAAAAATAAAATGATGTAATGAGAATATTAATTTTGTAGATTATTTACCTATTATGAGTGTACAAATAATTTTGAAACGTCTCGAATAAAGGAAGTATACAAATAATGATAAAACGGAAAAAATATATATATAAAAAAAAAATATTGGTGGGGGGCCCAGTGCCCCCGCTGGGCCCTATGTGGCTCCGTCCTTGTGTAGGTGTCACCCCATGCTATGCGCTTTAATTTTGTCACGGTTTAGGCTCATAAGGATGAGGGTGGGGAGAAGGGGTGTTAGTATAACCAGATCGATAAAAATTATACTCCCTCCGTCCATCAAAAGTATTTGATCATTTTTTTTAAATATAGAAAAAGTAAAGGTATTGTTGAGACCATGATTTTTTTTAGTAATGTTGAGTTCATAAAAGGAATATGCATATTGTTAGTGAACAGACAAATAAGTTAAGTGTACATATTTTTTTATGAACGAAACGAGTATTCTCGTTTCGGGAAGAAGAATTTAACCTTATCATACGGGCAATGAATTCACTCACCGCAATCTTAGTATCGTTACTAAAGAACCTAGTCGACCCTCCCATGTCTATTGACATTTGAAATTAGCAATGGATATATTTTGTAGCAAAAAATAAAAATTAACTAATTTGTTTTAAATTCAATTATTTATGTTACGTGGTTGTATGAATTCAAAAATCAATTTTCTTTTTTAATAATATGAACTAGTTGTGATGTGTATATACGCTAGAATAACAAATGAATTAATGAGGCATCATAGAATGGTTGTTTGTCAATTTTAATTAAGAAGTGATGTAGATAAATATGTCACTCTCGGAGAGGTCGACACGTGGAAACGGGATAAATTATGATAGTTATGATTAGGTCAATATACTGGAAAGAAGGATTAATACACCCCTGGGCCTAAGAAGAGAAATTAGGGTGATTGGGCCTTTAGTCCACGTCTGTGGGAATTAATAGTCTTTGGGCCCAAAGATCTGGTCCAAAGAGGGAACGCATAATCGATCTTTCTTAACCAAGTCAAATGAAGTGGGTCAATCCACGAAGATAGGGGGCGATATGCTGAAGAACCAAGTCTTCAGGGAGATAGACCGATTCCTCAGGGACTTAGGGCCTGATTTACAGGAATGGGCCGAGAATATAGGGAGAACAAGTATTTCCCTCTCCGGAGAGAGGGGCCAGGTATATAAGCAGGTTCTTTCCACATTCTTAATTACGTTCTTTTACATAATACATACATTCGTACCAAATATACACTGAATTGAGAAGAAACACCACTGTATTCGCCGGAATTTCCCTAGACATACAGGGGAATTCCTCTTTGATTTCTCCTACGATCGAATCTGACTTGAGCGTCGGAGCTTCTACGCCGGAGCCCCCCTCCGGCGTACTTTTGCAGGTCATTTTCGGATTCTCAAGGAGATTTACTTGAAGATTGCCAAGGATAAAACGAGTGATTTGATTCGTGATTAGCAGTGCTCGTGGAGGAACGGCTGATATCTAAAGACGTTCTTTTTCGACGCATCAACTGGCGCCGTCTGTGGGAACATTTCAAGCTAAGGCGTGAGAAAAGTTTCGTACTTAAATGGGTGGAGGACAAGATTTAACGAAGCAGACAAAGGAGAAAGGAGATTCCACTCCTCCTCCTTTCCCTCCGCCTCCTCCAGGGTTTCCCTTAAATCGAAATCTAGGGAAACGACCTGTGGATCATACATCAGAAGATATCCACCCTCCAGGTTTTCCCTTAAATCGAAATCTAGGGAAACAACCTGTAGATCACACACCAGAGGATATCCCTCCCGCTCAAGAGGGAGATGTACCAGGTACCTCAGGAGCTTCGGGGAGCGGGATCAATAAGGATAACCCTAACGCTCAACCGGAACTCCTGACTGTCTCTCGAGATAAGTTAGATGAGATGATCGCGCAATCGGTTGAAAGGATAATCGTTGCTCGCGGACTTCGTCCTCCCGAACCCATTCCACCTACCCATAAGGATACAAGACAAAATCCCCCAGAACATGTCATCGATTCTGTTCCAGTCCCCTCCAGGAATGAGGATCTCCCTCGAAACCCAGAAGAAAAAGTGCCTTCCCAGGCCGAAAGAAGTATCCTGGAAAGACCCCCTCGGAGGGATGTGGAGAGGATCCTTGGGGATACCACTCTGGATACAGGGATGGGAGAAAGCACGGACGACACGTATCAAGGAGCTGTCAGTGATCAAATACAGGCCTTGCGTAAAGAGATGAGGGATATGCAGAGACATATTACTGACAATGTAAGTAAACCCTCTTACACCACTGGATATCAATTCTCAGCTAATATTCTACAAGATGAACTGCCCTCTAATTTCAAATCTTTAAACTTTGAATATGATGGCACCACGGACCCGTACGAGCATCTGATGAGGTTCGAGAATGCTGCTCTACTACATCGATATGGAGAGGGCGTCAAGTGCAGAGTATTTCTGACCACCCTATCTAAGGTTGCACAACAATGGTTCACACAACTGGGACCGGATACTGTCCACTCATGGTCCGAATTCAATGAATTGTTCCTGCATCAATTCGCCAGCGCTAGGAGACAGCCTAGAGCCACCCTCACTTTGTTTAACATGCGACAAGGAGAGAACGAGAGCCTACGCGCCTTCTTAAAAAGATTTAACCAAGCAGCCTTAGAAGTACCTACAGCCTCCTCAGAGGTCAAAATCAACACTCTTACTAACGGCTTAAGAGACGGAGATCTATTCACATCTCTAGCTAAGAAGCCAGTTCGGACCTTTGATGAATTGTTGAGGAGAGCAGAAAAATACCTCACCCTGGAAGAGGTAAGGAAGGCTAAACGTTCGGAGACCAGGACGATAGTGGGTAATGGAGAAAGGAGGAAAGAAATTCCACTTAGGAGGCCAAGTCCAGAAAGACACAGAAGCTCAAGGAGGTTGGAAAATGTAAGGAGAGAGGAAGTCGCACCCTGGAACTCTAGGGGAAGGGCGAAGAGATATACCCCTTTGAGGATAGAGCCAGGCGAAGTCCTAGAAGTGGCAGGGGACCATCCGGATATGAAATTCCCCTACTCAAGAAACAGAGGTCCCCAAAATCCTAAGTCAGACAGATTTTGCAGGTTCCATAACGACTATGGCCACGATACCAACCAATGTTGGCATCTGAAGGACGAAATAGAGAGGATGATTCAGGCAGGCCATTTGAAAGAGTTCATTTTTAGAGATCGACAAGGCCCCAGGGGTCAAAAGAGAAAAGACCCCGAGGGGAAGCAAGAAGAAAATAGAAGAGATCAGAGGAAGAGCACTGAGGAGCAACCACCCCCTCCCCAAAAGAGGGGAACTATTCACATGATTATGGGAGGCCCTGCTGATGGGGATTCCTTCAGGCAGAGGAAGCAGAGCGTTAGGTCGCTGAAGAACGAGAGGAATATAGAACACCATGAGGTGGGAAAGATGACAGAGGGTCCAGACATTCATTTTGGGCCAGAAGATGCAGGGGAACCCAGAGAAATTCATAATGACGCATTAGTCATTACTACGGATATAGCAGGATACGATGTAGCAAGAATTTTTGTAGACACAGGAAGCTCTGCCGATATCATGTTCTTGGAGTGCTTCAAGAAGATGGATCTAAATATAAAGCTCATACCGGTGGAGACAGCCCTTTATGGATTCTCAGGGGGAGCTATTCAACCCCTGGATTCAACGTTACTGCAAGTAGGGTTAGGAATCGCCCCTAACCGTCGCGTACAAGTAATAGAATTCCTGATTGTAGATGTCCCATCTTCGTATAATGTAGTAATGGGAAGGCCAAGCTTGAATATATTTCAGGCAGTGATCTCCACCTTCCACATGAAGATGAAATTCCCTGCCTCGGGGGGTGTGGGAGAGATATGTGGGGACCAATATCAAGAAAGGAAGTGTTACGTGGAATCGGTCAAGATAGCAGACAGGGCCACGTTCCGAGGAATGGAGAGATTTAAGGGTGAAGACCCTGAGTTGAAAAGACAGAGAGTGGGTGAGCTAGTGCAAGAGCAACCCAAAGCCAAAGCAGACGAGGAGTTAATGAGCATCGAGCTCTACCCAGGAAAGGAAGGATTCACAACCAGGATAGGTACAAATATGAACCCTGAGCTCCAGGGAAAGATGATACTCACCCTCCAGGAGAATGCGGATATTTTCGCATTCACGGCGACGGATATGACGGGTATCCATCCAGGAATAGCATCACACCATCTGAATGTGGATCCCAAAGCTAGGCCCGTGAAGCAGAAGTTAAGGAACTTCGGCAAAGAGAAGAACCTCATTGTGAAAGAGGAAATCGATAAATTGTTGAGTGCAGGGCACGTGAAGAGAGTTCAGTTCCCTGAATGGCTCTCGAACGCAGTGCTGGTGTCCAAGGGAGCCGACAAATGGAGGATGTGTATTGACTTTAGGGATCTAAACAAAGCATGCCATAAGGATCACTATCCCCTGCCTAGGATTGATCAACTGGTGGATGCTACGTCTGGATTTGAATTACTTAGCATGATGGATGCATATCAAGGGTACCATCAGATCCAGCTGAACCCCCTTGATATACCAAAGGTATGCTTTATTGCAACGTGTGATACTTTTGGTTATGTACGTATGCCGTTCTGATTGATAAATGCAGGAGCCACCTATCAAAAGATGGTAGATTCGGTTTTCCGAGGACAGATAGGGAGGAACATGGAGGTTTATGTAGACGATATGCTAGCTAAAAGCGTCAAAGCAGAGGATCACATTAACGACCTGAAGGAGATATTTCAGGTAATTAGAGAAAACAGTATCAAACTTAACCCTGCTAAATGTTCCTTTGGAGTAGGGTCAGGGAAATTCCTGGGATATATGGTGACTCAAAGAGGAATAGAGGTTAACCCTGCCAAGGTGAAAGCGGTCCTTGACATGCAACCCCCTCGAAACCTGAAGGAATTGCAGACCCTGAACGACAGAATCGCAGCCCTTAGCAGATTCATAGCAAAATCAGCGGAGAAGAGCCATCACTTCTTCAGAACACTAAGGAAGGGGTCAAGATTCGAATGGGATGAACAGTGTCAAAAGGCTTTCGAAGAACTGAAGCTCCATCTAGAACAACTTCCGAAGTTAACCAAGCCCACTCAGGGAGATGTTTTACTCCTATACCTCTTAGTAGGGGAACATTCTCTAAGTACAGCCCTGATGAAAGAGGAAGGCTCCACGCAACAGCCCATATATTATGTGAGCAAAGTCATTCAAGGAGCAGAAATAAGATATTCAGAGGTGGAGAAAGCAGCCCTGGCAGTGGTGGTAACGGCTAGGCGACTACGCCCTTACTTCCTATCTTATAAAGTGATGGTGCAGACTAATTTCCCGTTGAAGCAGACGTTAGGGAGAGAAGATTTATCAGGAAGAATGGTCAGATGGGCAGTGGAATTGCAGGAGTATGATATTGACTACGAACCAAGGAGGGCCATCAAAGCTCAAGCTTTAGCAGACTTTATTCAAGAGTCTACCAGAGTGGAAGAAGAACAGGGATGGAAGGTATACGTGGATGGCTCAGCATCCGCCTTGGGATGTGGAGCAGGGATAGTGTTGGTTGACCCTGATGGCCAAGAAGTACAGGTAGCTGTCAAATTCCGGTTCTCAACCTCAAACAATGGTGCAGAATATGAAGCCCTGATTAGAGGAGCTAACATGGCAGCAGAGTTAGGGGCACAGAAAGTCACCCTGTACTCTGACTCACAGCTGGTAGTGCAACAGGTCATGGGGGAGTACCTCGCCAAAGATGAGAGGATGATCTCCTATTTAGAACAGGTAAAGAAACTAAAGAATAAATTCCATACTTTTGAAGTGATACAGGTGCCGAGAGAAGAGAATGTGAAAGCAGATGGACTGTCTAAACTAGCTAGTTCCACTGAATTCGAGGGAGATGGAAAGGTAACCTTGTTAGTGGCAGATCAATTAGCTACTGAAACCCTGGTCGGAGAGATAACATCAGAGGATGACTGGAGGAAGGAGATATGGGAAGAATTGAACAGGGGGCCGCTAACCCCAATGTCCAGAGAGGCCAAGGCTTGGAGAAGGAAGTATTGTATCCTAGGAGGCCAATTGTATAAGAGATCCTTCACTCAACCCTATTTGAAATGTCTTTCAAGAAGAGAAGCAGAGCTAGTGATCAAGGACATCCATGAAGGTTGCGCATCCAGCCATGAAGGCTACCAGACTATGGTGAATAAGGTATTTAGGGCAGGTTTCTACTGGCCTAATATAATCAGAGACGCTAGAGAATACGTGAAGAAATGTGAGAAGTGTTAGAAAAATGGGCCTTTGATACGAGTACCTGCAGAAGAAATGGGGGCCATGTACTCGCCCTGTCCCTTCGCCAAATGGGGAATAGATCTAGTGGGACCCTTCCCCTTGGCACCCGGAGGGAGAAAATTTCTGATCGTAGCCGTGGATTATTTCAGTAAATGGGTAGAGGCTGTGCCCTTGGCCAAAATCGAGGAAGATAATGTAATTCTATTTCTTGCCAGACATATTTGTTGCAGGTTTGGAGTACCTAGAATCTTGGTTTACGACAATGGAACACAATTCAATGGAGAGAAGGTGAGGAGATGGTGCGAAAGATGGAACATTGTACAGAGATTTACTTCGGTAGCCCACCCACAAGCCAATGGGCAGGTGGAAGTTACAAACAGAATCCTAGTAGATGGTATACGAACATGATTGGAAGAGGTAGGAGGAAAATGGGTGAAGGAGTTAGACAACGTCCTCTGGTCCTACAGGACCAGCCCTAAAACAGCTACGGGCGAATCTCCCTTCTACTTGGTGTATGGGGCAGCGGCAGTGATACCTCCTGAAGCCAGACTCAAATCGCACCGAATCACCTACTTTGAAGAAAAAAGAAATGAAGAATTGATGAGGGAGGCGCTGGACCTAGTAGATGAAGAGAGGGAGATGGCGAGATTGAAAGCAGGAAGGTACAAGAGTCGGATCAAGGCAGCATACGATCGCAGGGTAATCCCTCGTTCTTTCAAAGTTGGAGATTTAGTCCTACGGAAATCAGATGCTTTGAAGAACACTGGGAAGATGGAACCCAATTGGGAAGGTCCTTACAGGGTAATACAGGTATTAAAAGGCGGAGCATACAAGCTCCAGGATATGACAGGAAAAGAAATACTGAGGCCATGGAACGTGTGCCACTTGAAGAGGTTTTATGTTTGAGGAAGGTGTTATTCCCCTACTTCCTTTCCCTTTATGAATAATTTTGAATGTTTACTTCTTATTCGAATAATTGCTTCACCGGCACTCTTTTTCCCTCTACGTGGGTTTCCCTTTGGGGTTTTACCACGGAGAGGTTTTTAATGAGGCCGGCATAGGTTCCCCTTATTTGCCTATGTTGATGAACACTTTTGATCAATGGAGCACCGGTTTTGATAAAATTTCAGCAATATCCCTTAATGCATGTTAATGTGATGATGAGATGACTCGTATATGCTAATTTTCTGATGAAAGGATCCTTATGTGCTGATTTTATGATGAAATATTTCTTATACATTAAATATCGTGTCGAGATAAATGTTAAGGGTTAGCACAACAAGTGTTGAGATAGCGTATATGTGTTGAAAGCTAAAGCATAACATGATAGAGATATTGCAAGATAAGGAAACTTACACCAACTCATAAAGAATTCGAATACAAAATACCTAGGAACGATTCCTAAAGCTTCTATCCATGATAGCCTCTAAAGCTAGGGGGAGTAGGGAGTATGGTAGCGGAAGATATAATTAACCTGCCAATAATCCCTAAAAACTCTCACGAGTATAAACAACTCTCACGAGTATAAATAACTCTCACGAGTATAAACAACTCTTACGAGTATAAACAACTTAAGGGAGAGTATAATCCCTACGAACTCTAACTTTTGGGAGAGTATAATCCCTAAATAAACAACTTAAGGGAGAGTACACTACAAAATTTGGCTAAGATCACAAGGGAAATTATCGAGGGAAATAAATCCCTTACAAATGGCGAGAGATTTGCCTAGGGATGGAATGGGCAAGGGAAAATACCTAGGGAAGAAAAAATCCTTGCTAAATGTCAAGGGAAACTAAATCCCTTGCCATTCCCGAGAATATTGGCAAGGGAATTTAAATTTGAAAATTTCTGAGGGAGTGGGCCCTTGTAAAGTTTGATACGTCAAATAAAATTCTGGAGGGTTAGTGGGCCCTCGGTAAAACCCTCGGAGAATGTAATATATAATTGAGTGAATGGAATATATAATTAATATTTAATATTTTAAAGTATACGAAATAAGATAAAATATTTATAATATATGTATTGAAAAAATATAAAATGTATGTTTGTTACCAATTATCAAATAAGTAATCAAGTGTAAATTAAATAAATTAAGGAAGAAAAAATTGGAAATATAACACATATATACATTAATTGCATTCAAAACATAATTATAGATAAAAAGATATTTTATAATATTTGTATTGAAAAAAATTAAAATGTATGTGTTATCAATTATCAAATAAGAAATTAAGTTTAAATTAAATAAATTAAAGAAGAAAAAACTTGAAATATAACACTTATATTAATTGCATTTAAAATATAACGAAAATAGCTCCTAGCCCAACGGCAAAAGGAGAACTCATAAACACATAAATTGTGGAGGTCGCGAGTTCAATTCCTATCCTATGCATGCAGCCATATATTTAGTGGTTGAGGGGGCTGGGGTAATGGCCGAAATTGTGGGGTAGTTAAATTACCATATACTCCGTATTTATTAGTTGAGGGCCGAAATTGTGGGTTTATATTTTTTTAATTATTTTTTTATTCACTAATTTCCCTTGCTATTTCTAAGGGATTTATCCCTTGCTATTTCCAAGGGAAATTTTCTCTTGCTATTGTCTAGGGAAATATACCCTTGCTATTTCCGAGGGATTTTCATATTCCCTTGCTACTAAATTACCGAGGAACATTTTGTCGAGGGAAGTGGGCCCTTGCTAATTCCCTTGCTAAATGTATTAACAAACGTTTTTCCTTCTCTAAATCCCTTGCTATTGGGAGTGAATTTTGTAGTGGTATAATCCCTAAAAATTCCAACTTTTGGGAGAGTATAATCCCTAAATATTCTAACTTCAGGGAGAGTATAATCCCTAAGAACTCTCACGAGTATAAACAACTCTTACGAGTATAAACAAACTCTCACGAGTATAAACAACTCTCACGAGTATAAACAACTCTCACTAGTATAAACAACTTAAGGGAGAGTATAATCCCTACGAACTCTAACTTTTGGGAGAGTATAATCCCTAAATAAACAACTTAAGGGAGAGTATAATCCCTAAAAATTCCAACTTTTGGGAGAGTATAATCCCTAAATATTCTAACTTCAGGGAGAGTATAATCCCTAAGAACTCTCACGAGTATAAACAACTCTTACGAGTATAAACAACTCTTGGGAGAGTATAATCCCTAAATATTCTAACTTTTGGGAGAGTATAATCCCTAAAAATTCTAACTCTATGAGAGAAACTAGAAGCATTATCAAGTCACCAAGTAAGTACAGAAACATAAACTCCATATTCTTATTTAGAGATTTCTCTAGGAGCTTTAGAGCCTTTACGTGTCAAGAAGAGGCTAGAAACATGCTAAATTCATAAGTAAAGAAAGAGCAGGGCAGGTACTACATTATATGTCTAAACAGCAGAGATATAGATATATATATACGCATGCCAAGGGATAATATGCAGGTACGATACTGAGCAAAAGTAAAGCAGGAATATTCAAGACCTAAGGCACCACGCCTAGGCCCTCCACAGAAAAACCCAGGAGTGTGGAGTCTCCTGAAAATACCAAAAGAGGCCTCAGAGGCCTTAACAAAAATAAAAAGTGTTTTAAAAGTACCGAAGTGTTATCAGAGAAATAAAGTTATGAAGAGAGGGGAATATCATTCTTCCCCTCGAAACCTTCTCCTGCCTCCTCAACTCGCCCACTGGAATCACCTCCCTCTGCTTTCTCCTCTAGAGCGCCTGCTGCCACGGTTGCCACTGGATTCGGGTTAGCCACATGGATAGGGAAAGCCATATCCTTCGTCGGTACAAGGTCGTCCAATTTCTGGGCAGTGTCTTTCAGCTCCAAAATCGCCTTCCTCATCCCAGGTAACCACCAGGGAGTGTTGATATCCTCCTTAGCATCCCCAGGGAACTTAGGAGGAGTGTCCAGTTCATCCAGCCGAAGGGCACGTGTATATTGACCATTGAATCCTGGAGCGGAATGTTCAGCTACGGCGTTGGAAAATCCATGATCTATGAAGTGAGGGATATATGCACCCATGGCCCCCAAGAAGCTGCTGCTCTGGAGAAAGGCTTCCAACCATTCCCTATGCAGAGTACCCAGAAACTTTTGACCCATGGCAGAGGTAAAGAGAGAGTCGATACATAACTCCATCCCAGCCAACGGGAGAGTGGCCTCCAAACGTTCAACTCGCTCACCAAACTGAGTCTTCAAGGAAGAAACTTCCTCAGAGAGCTTCTTCTTCTCAGCCTGAAGCTTCTTCTGTGCCTGGGCGGATTCCCGTAGATCTCCTTCCAGAATCTCCTTCTTCACCTTCTCCAACTCCACTTGGCTTTGGAGATCATCCACTAGCTGAAGGGACTGGAGAGCTCGTTCAGATACATCAGAGAATAGGAGGCCAAACTACACAAGAAACAACACCAAGAAGTAAGATATCTATATTTTCTCCTATGAATCATTCGAAGCAATATCCACATTGAAAATCTACCTGTGTGAAACTATGGGCGGCATGCACAATTCGCTCTTCTGAAGAAAGAGCATTAAGGGCCTCGGTGGCAGGGGTCGGAGTGTGACGCTCTATGAAAGCCATGAGATGATCGACATTAATCTCATCAGGAGCGTTGGGAGTGACATTAGGCAGAGAGGACTTGGTCTTGGACTTCTTCTTTTTAGAGGCATCAGAGACAGGGGGCAACGTGGAAACCATGACCTTCTCAGTAGAGGACCTAGTACGCTTAGCAACTGACCCGGTGGCAGGTTTTACTGGGGAAGGAGGAATCTGAGCCTTTGAGGAACTTTCAGGGGCCGGAGACTTAGCAACCATCGAGAGCGGAGTGGCATCACGGGAAATTTGAGTTAACCAACTCATAGCTGCACAAATAAACATGAAATGATGTTAATAAACACAGCAGGTTAAAGTCTTGAGGACAATACCAAGAGAGAAGAAATGGTATTACCATCATCGGGACCTAAGGGATAATCGGGGTGACCAAAACCAAAATGAGATAGGGCTCTAGGGTTCTTACAAATACTCATCACATCAAAAAAGCCGTGGGCAGATACATTGTCATTCAAATGGTTCATCACATCCAGGTTTAAAGAGGAACAAATAGAAAGAGGAGGACGAGGCACCCCAGGGTTTTCATAAATCCACCCCTCGTGAGGAAATTCCCAAGGAGATGGATTTGTAACAAAAAAATAATAATCTTTCCAGTCTTGGACTCCTTCATGGAGCTTTTCCATGAATTTTCCGGTCCTAGGAGTACGACCACTAGTATAGAAGAACCCGTCGACAAACTTGCACATATATTGGGTTAAGAAGAGTTGGGCTGAAGGCTCACCACCATTCCCCTTCATCAAAATGTAAAAACCTGACATTGCCTGAATAACGTTGGGAGTAAACTGATTCAGAGGTATGCGAAGGTAAGTGGAAATTTCAGAAAAGTAGGGATGGATGGGAAAGCGGAGGCCAGCTTTTAGTTGAGCCTCCTAGAAGGCTAAGGTGTTAGGACCTGGAAAATTAGGGCGTTCCTTCCTATGCGCGACCCTAACTGAGTAATCGGCAGGGAAGATCCCTGAACGGAGAAAAGCGGCGACACGCTCAGGAGTGAGAAGAGAGGAACCAGAGATTCTGTCCTCTAAGGCAGGGTCGGTTACAGGAAATATGGAGAGTGAGTGGGAAGTCGAACTTTCCATAGATATGGAGTCCGACGAGGTTCGAACTGAGGATGACATGGGGTTACTGTAAAAGAAAAAGAAAAAGGAGGAGGAGATACCTGAAGCAAAGTCGGTTTTTGGGGAAGTGACGAAATGGCCGGCGAACGTGCTTAGAGGAGTTAATGGCAGAAATGAGAATAAAGATGAAAAAAGTGGATAAGTTTGAAAGGAAAGAAAAGAGGGTTTTTGGTGGAAAAGAGGAGTTTTGAAATAATTATGCGGAAGAGAGAGAAGGGAGAAGACCGAGAAGAATTAATGACGTCCCAATCGAAAAGCGCATGACTGAAGAAGGGCGGCTTGATGTTGGTCTGCGGGCAGACGTTTGGCTACAAGAATCGAGAGCAAGTTGGCGTGTGGAAGTGGAAAAGGCTTAAAGCCTTCTGGAGGTAATTATTAGGAGAGAAACTAAATCAGTAATATTTCAAGGAATATTTTAAGGAATGAATTATTTCCTTATAATTTATCTTAGTGTTATTTGTTCTCCTACTCTCCTAAAATTATTCTTTTTATGAGAGTAGGGGGGAGTGGTTGATGTAGATAAATATGTCACTCTCGGAGAGGTCGACACGTGGAAACGGGATAAATTATGATAGTTATGATTAGGTCAATATACTGGAAAGAAGGATTAATACACCCCTGGGCCTAAGAAGAGAAATTAGGGTGATTGGGCCTTTAGTCCACGTCTATGGGAATTAATAGTCTTTGGGCCCAAAGATCTGGCCCAAAGAGGGAACGCATAATCGATCTTTCTTAACCAAGTCAAATGAAGTGGGTCAATCCACGAAGATAGGGGGCGATATGCTGAAGAACCAAGTCTTCAGGGAGATAGACCGATTCCTCAGGGACTTAGGGCCTGATTTACAGGAATGGGCCGAGAATATAGGGAGAACAAGTCTTTCCCTCTCCGGAGAGAGGGGCCAGGTATATAACCAGGTTCTTTCCACATTCTTAATTACGTTCTTTTACATAATACATACATTCGTACCAAATATACACTGAATTGAGAAGAAACATCACTGTATTCGCCGGAATTTCCCTAGACATACAGGGGAATTCCTCTTTGATTTCTCCTACGATCGAATCTGACTTGAGCGTCGGAGCTTCTACGCCGGAGCCCCCCTCCGGCGTACTTTTGCAGGTCATTTTCGGATTCTCAAGGAGATTTACTTGAAGATTGCCAAGGATAAAACGAGTGATTTGATTCGTGATTAGCAGTGCTCGTGGAGGAACGACTGATATCTAAAGACGTTCTTTTTCAACGCATCAAGAAGGTTTGTCAACCAAGGCAAACACATCACAAACGTAATTACAACTCTTGAAAATATTATTTGACTATATGAGAATATTATTATTCATAAATTAATTGATAAATATATAGTGTCACATCATGGATGATATTACATTTGGCACGCAATTCCCCATTTTCTCAACCGTTGTGGCACCTTCTTTCGAGTAATTGATGTCACTCCTACAATTAAACCTTTTTTTGACTCGAAAAAATAATACTATGTGCATATCATGATGCCATAAACTAATTGAATAATTAAATATGGAATTATCATCATCATAATAAAAGTCTCATCCCACACTAAAAATCTTTTTTAGAAAAAAAATGTCATTCTATTCACACGATCTATCTAATCAACAATCTACACAGTCAAATAATTATAATACCTCTTTTTTTTTTTTCTAGTTAACACATCTGATTTGTTTGGTGTGATTTACTTCTCTTTTAATTAAAAAACTAGTCTCCTCGGGGACATTTGATAGCATAACCCTTGTGCAAGGATGACATGCGCATAAATTAAAAAATTGTTCAATTTAAAAAAAAAATATTTAGTTTCACTCAAGGCATGTCGTTCTATTATCGTTACTATTATTGTGATTTTCTTCAATAATACTTCAAATCCTCCTATTCAAACAAAGGAGGGTGTATTCAATTGAGATTCTGTTGAATTTTGTTGGACTTTTAAAATCTTGAAGTATTCAATTCGAATTTTTAAAAGTCTTTTAAAATCTGGGGGTATTCAATACGAATTTTAAAAAGTCTTAAAAAATCTTTAGATATTGAATAGTCTACGGATTTCAATACTCTATGGATTTTCTTCAAAAAATATAAATAAATTTCACCCTCCAAAATCTCTTCTAATAACTAGAGATTTCAACGGATTCTCTCAGAAAACTCTGAAGAGAAGAAAAAAAAAAAACTTTGTTGTTCTTATAACAAAAGTTCTACTACTAACCTACTGCATTTTTCACCGTCATCAACTTTAACCTTTATTTCCATTAAAAAAGAATTAACCAGGATTCTTCAAAGAAATAGATAGAGTTCACGTCAATTATGCCATTGAAGAAATTGCGGAGAGTGAGAGCTTCACCACCATTATTATCGTGAAAAATATTACATAATTTACATCTCTGTATTATCGTGAATATAATATTAACATGATTTATATACATCTTTATAATATATTATGTTTATCCTTATTTCTTAAATATTTTGTAAATATTTGATGTATATTTGATAGATACACTTTGTATATATAAATTATTTTTTTCTAATTACTTGATGTATTTTTTCTATTTACTCTAAGAACAACGCTTTTGTCAGTGGTTCAGGTCGAGGTATAACGGTGATGGAAATGAAGATGAGAATAATAATGATGAATAATAATAATTTTTTTGAACTAATACATTTTTTATATTTTTTCTAAATAATTTAGATAATTTTTTTATATACAAGTGTGTTCAATATACATTTGCATCAATAATTCCAGGGGCGTAGTCTATGGAAATCCATGTAAATCAATAAAAAAATGTGTATTTCACAATCTTGTCAAATCTATGAAAATCCATATAAATCAATAAAAAAACCAGTCAAACTCTATATGGAGTCTATGGATTTTCTAAATCCACTGACTTTTTTTAAAGTTCAAAAAAATCCAACAAAATCTCAATTGAATACACCCCCTAAATGTTATTTTAGATCAATTTACATGTATTAAGAAAATAATTTTTTTTTACTATGTCCTTAATAAATGTTCTTCTATCCTATTAAAAATACATTTATTTGAGTGATTATAAGGACAAATTTGAAAGAAATACAACAAATGTGTATTAATAAAATATAAAATGTCATTTATTTATTTTTTTAAATGTGAAAATCAAAATGTGAGTTGTCAAGGAGTAAGAATATTTGTTATCGATATGTTCAATTTAATTATCTCATATTCATATTTTTGACTTTATTGCACCAACTCTATGAATATCGATCCACAAAAGTTGGCCCTGGCCCTGGCCTCATCAAGACAACGAAATGAATACAACAACAAAAAGTGACAAACGTGTATTCAAGTAACTCCCAAGAAAATTCGAAATAAAGTGGAATAATTATATACTAAATGGGAAACCAAATTTGATTGTGACTCTGGCTGGCCTGCTAGCTAAAATCATTCATTTAATTCAATGTAATTTGGAGGCCTCAAATTAGTGGCTTATGTCGGGTCGACATATAATAATCCAATATTACTATATATATATATTGTATAATTGTGGGCTTTAATTTGCTACTAAATTTTCAGCTTATTGATGTTGAAATTTTATTTATATAATCTTCAATTCGATCTTTATAATTAATTAAAAACAAAAAGATCGTTGTAAATAAGACTTACTCACCACAAGGCTGCTTAAATGTTCGTTCATGTCAATCTCAACTATTTTAATATAATATTGTTAATTCGGAGTAGACTAGATTCATTTCACTTAAACTAAGATCGCCTTAGCCTGCCTAGGCTATAGGCCGGGCAACAAGGAAAAACAAATACACCACTTGTGTATTTTAAAATAATACTACTTGTTATTTCATTCAATTTCCATGTTTTACTAATTAAAAGATCAAGTAGTAGTCACAAATTTCTAATCGATAAGCCTGCAACATAATTATTTGTAGGTTTTCACTGGGATACAAAAAAAATTGAATGACACCATTATTTAATTACCTACTTGCTTCGAACTAGGGATGGCAATGAGCCAGGTCGGGGCCGGGTAGTTGATTACCCGAACCTGACCCGTTCAAGAATAATATGCCCCAGACCCGCCCCGCACGGACCCAGAATCGTCACCCCATGCCCCGCCCCTTATGGGGCGGGTCAGACCCGCCCTGTCCCGTTTTGAGTAAAGAATATAATTAAAATTAACACAATAATATAATATATACAATAATAACTGCTAACTGAGTAAACTAACACTTCAATTAAAATTAAACCAACATGGCAACATTTAATTAAATATAATCCAACATTCAATCCAAAATTGAGTAAAGAAAAATCTAAAAAACATTGAAATTAAAACATAACTGTAACTTAATAAAGTTTTTAAAGACAATAATCGAACTAATAAAAACGAACTTCAAATTTGCATTGAAGAAGTCTCAGCTACTTATCCAGCAACCAATAATCTATTAGTCAAATTTTCTTAAATTTATTAATACGAATAGAAAAGCTAAAAACTTTCAAATGTGCTTACGTATTTATTACTACGGATTGGGGCCCCACGGGTGTTTACATACGGGTCGGGTTGGCCCGACCCATTTTTAATATGGGGCGGGTCCGACCTGGCCCAAATCTTACGGGCGGGTCGGATCAATATTGTCATCCCTACTTCAAACGAAAAAAAAAAACTATTACCTACTACAAACTATTGTTTGAGACTGCCACATCATTCACCAAGAAAAAAACAGAAAAAAATTGAGTATGAATCAGTGACCAATTAATGAGATAAATGAATAAAAATAATCAATTTGTAAATCTCGCGGCCCTTACATATATATAGTCACACAAGAATTTTATTTACAAAGATAACTACTCCCTCCGTCCCCGTGATTATTTGCACACTTTCCTTATTGGTACGTTCCAAAATTATTTGAACACTCTTAATATGGAAATACCCCATAAAATTAATAACCTCACAACATCATTTTATTTTTAAAACTGTCACTCCTTTTTTCCATACATTTCACTTTACACCTCATCAAATCCACTTTACACCTCATCAAATAACCCAAAATACCTCTAATTTATCTTACATCATCAATCACTGAATCTCATTTTCTTAAAAATCGTGTCAGTTAAACTATGCAAAAAAATCCTGGAACGGAGAGAGTATATTTTTTAGAACAGCCGTCATGAACACTTTAAAAGAGATCACTGTTAATTTATGAAAATATTTGAGTTGTATCACCCTGAGACCATCTCATGCAAGTTTTTCGTTTAAAAAAAACACCAAATACAATTTAAAGAAAAAACAAAGATAACTATATTTATTATTCCTACAAGCTTAGTTTACAAACCTCACGTGTATTAATTCGGACGAAATATTAAACGGGCTGAGAATCGATCCATGGGCCTAAACAGTCGGCCCAATAAATTAATAACTCAGATGATAAATAAAGGGCGCGGCTAAAGGCACCCGGATTTCCTATGAGTACACCCACGGGAATTTTTTTTTGTCCCAAGGGTGTTACGAAATGACGTATTTACCCCTCCTGTACTTTTAAAAAAAAACGCCGGATGAGTACACCCACCTTCTATCTAAACGCGCGAATTCGAAGGATCATCACTTCTTCCCAACATTGGGTCAATGTTCGAAAAAAACTTCCCAACATTGGGTCCATGTTCGAAAAAAACTTCCCAACATTGGGTCCATGTTTGAAAAAAACTTCCGCGAGTTTTACTTGGTCGAATTTTTAACCCAAAAGTCTCTGTAACGAAAATTTTCGAACATTTGACAAATGTTCGAAAAAAACTTCCCAACATTCAGTCCATGTTCGAAAAAAACTTCCCAACATTGGGTCCATGTTCGAAAAAAACTTCCGCGAGTTTTACTTGGTCGAATTTTTTACCCAAAAGTCTCTGTAACGAACAAATTTTCGAACATTTGACAAATGTTCGAAAAAAACTTCCCAACATTCGGTCCATGTTCGAAAAAAACTTCCCAACATTGGGTCCATGTTCGAAAAATCAGTCCAAAACGCTGCAATCGTGCTAAACCATGCCAATTAGATGTCCATTGGTTTATTTTCATCCTAACACATCAAAAATTGATACATTCTACACATAAACATGATTATAACATAAAAAACCAACCTTAATCAACACATGCATGAATTAACACCAAATTCAAAAAATAAAATCTAAACCCTACAACAATAAAATCAATGTTTCAATCAACAAAAACCGAAATTAAACACGCGTCCTCCTCTTCTTCTCAAATATAAGCAAGAAAAACTAACCTTTAACCATTTTTGCAAAAAAAAAAAAAAAAATGCGTCCTCCTCAAATGCTCAAAAAAAACGATGAAGGACCATGTCTCTCAATCTGCTGTTCGACGTCGCAGGTGAGTGAGGTTTCGTTTTTGGATGGGGGAACGGTGGAGTTGGAGTGGGGGAGAAGAGTGGGGAATAGGGGAGAAGAGATGAGTGGTGGAGAGAAGTTGGGAGGGGTGGGTATACCGAATGGACAAAATGGAGGGAGGAAGGGGGAGAAATGTTAAGGGCAATTTTGGGTTTTCCACGTGGGTGTACTCATCCGTTTTTTGTGTGTACTCATCGCGTGGGTGTACTCATAGGAAATCCGGGTGCCTTTAGCCGCGCCCTAAATAAAAGAGGGCTATATATATATTTTTAGATAAGCAATTTTCATATTTGCATTGAAATATTATAATTCTACAACTATTCAAAATATTTTTAGAAGATGAATTAATTAATCTAGACGAATGAATTTTTTTGATGAATAAAAATAAAATTTCCAACTTGAAACAAGTCTTGTTGCCCCATCTCAACAAAGAATTTAAATGGAGTCAATATAAAATTAAAGCGTGCTCTCAATAGCCCCTTATTTTAGTTGCCATCTTACAAATGGCCTTCATCATCTCTAAACCTAAACGCACATGTCCAATAACCTTTTTTTAAGTTTTAACTATGCATCATGTTATAATACTAATAATTTTCTCCACATTGAAAGATAAAATGAGGTAGTTGTCAACTGTAATGGTCACCAATTTTTTAATTTTGTGATTATGCTCCATCATAACAAACAACTTCATATTCCTTTCATCCCAAAAATACATTGTTTTAACATTGGCCAAAACAAATAATGAACAATGCATTGTTGATGTAGTTTTAACATTGGCCAAAACAAATAATGAACAATGCATTGTTGATGTAGGCTGCGGAAGCGTATAAATTATGAATCTATACGAAAAACACACACTAGTTCATTGATTCTAAGAATATCCGAAAAAATGACAAGAATTCAAATACGTTGATTCAAAAGAATACCGTAAATGCAATTCAAAAAAACTCTGCTCTTTATTCTTTATTATTCAAAAACTAATTTCATTACAATTATTCTTCCAACCTTTTTATAAGAAAGTGGATTGGAAATCACTAATTAATATTATCTTAATCATACTAAAATTAAAGAACTTATTACAGAAAAAAATAGTGCTTTTATACATACAAAATGGAATATTTCATAATGGACAAACCATTGTAAAGGCTATCACAGCAGAGATTTACGAATGATCTGAGGATGAGTATGTGATGTAGGTCGTCACGGCAGCGTATAAAAGATGAAAATACGATGAACATACTAATTCCGTTGATTATACGAATACCCGAAAAAGTAACAAAAACTCAAATACGCTGATTCAAGAATAATTCTGTAATTGTAATTCAAAAGAAGTAAGTATGCTCTTTATTCTTTATTATTAAAAAACTAATATCTTTTACAACTTTATTCTCCATCCTTTGAGACCCCTTCTCCTTTTGCCATGTGTTAGATGACTTGACATTTGAGATCCACATGTACATAGAGGGAAATAGAGAGACTCTCAAGTCTTGAATTCAAGTGACTTTTTAGTTCCCTCCCTCCTTTCATTCCACTTGTCATCCCTTTAAGATGAGACTCTCAAACTCTCATCTATAACATCTTGGACCTCTCATGTACCGAAAATTAATCAACAATAAATACAATGCGTCATAAGTGTATTATAGATTAATTCATCTTATATATTTTCTATTGTCCATCCACTTTGCCATGTTTTCTCAATCAAGAAAGTGGGGGAGGACGTCTCGGTGGCCATGGGTAATATAACAGATTTTGGGAGGACTTGCTTTGTGTTTTTGAGATCATTAGTCAAATATATCAGATAAGTTGTGCAAATGAATACATACTTTTCTTCACAAATTGGTTTTTAGTTCATAAATTATGATTAAGAAGAGAGAATTATTAATTAAATATTTTGGAATAGTTCTAATGTTCCTGTCTTGAATTCATAACATTACATAAGAAATTCTCTTGAATTTTTTCTTATGAGCGGAAGTTGTGTTTAATGATGAAACCTCTGATTTACTATTTTTAGTGATTGTAACATTTCATTATATTTTCTTGGGCAGATACAAAAACCAGAATGTTGCTATCAGAATTTCTACAAGAGTTTGACCAGAATTTTGAGAAGCACGACTTTCGTTGTGTGTTAACCATATTCAGATTAATTGAGTGATAATTGTATTCACTTGCTTAAGTCTACTAATATTTTGCGAAATTTAATGTATAACTCAATATCTACTTTTCTTAAATTATCTTATTTGATTTAAAATTGTCGATCAATAATTGTAATTTGTCTTCAACTTTGATGTTTGTGAACAACAATATTCGTTTTATACATTTTATCATCTCTTGCCGTCTTTGTTAATTCCGAAGTGTTTATCATATTTAAACTTTATTGGAACATTTGTAATTTTAACAAGGAGATTCTATCTAAGTCGTCGAGTTTTTCGACATTGAAAATTCTAGAGACCTCCACGACTGATCATCAATTCTTTTATTTATTTATTTCATTCGAGTTTTACAACTGAGCAACAAACTAGTAAGGTAAATAGGTGGATAGAATTAATAATGAGTATGACTTTGATTTTAAATGAATTAAATAAATATTAAGGGAGGAATCTATATATATAAAAGGAGGATTGTGGCTCTCCAGCCTTCGCCACATGTACATTTTAGATACCTTCTTCATTCGCTATGTGTCAATTTGAGGCAAGGGTGTCATTTATGATTCTAAACTGAAGTGTCGCTTGGAAAAGTAGAATTATTTACTTCTATGGTTACAAGGCCAGTAACGGTGAGGAAGATGAGGAGTCAGATGGATCAATTGCTTGTCTTCTAGGCCGGCCATTATAAATGGGCATTGAATCAATTGTTTTTACAAACATAAATTTAGCCGGGTGATCATCCTGGAAGGTGCATGTAAACTGCTTCATTTTCTTTCTTTCTTTAATTTCAATTATTTTCCCTAGCTCAGTTTCACCGAGAACATAGCTCAACATGCAGATGATATGGAAATTGGTACCCCGTGAAAATACGGAAACTCGCATCAACATCAACAACATGATAAGAAACAAAAAAAAAATAAAAAATTGTGTGCAACTATTTGCAGGTGTGTGGGAATGTGTTTTTACTCACGCGTAACCGCCGTGGAGGCGCCATCCCTTCATGAATTGGTCGGCCGGGTCTGAGATGGAAGTTTGGCACTAGAAGCATGACATGCTTGAAGAAGAAACCACTGAATTAGAGAGCTAGAGTGTGTAAAGAATGACGATTTGTTCAGGAGGAATAAATCAATCGGTGGAGTGAGGACTGATGAGTGACCAGACAAATTTTGGGGTATTTTGAGTGTTGGGATTCAAGTTTTCAAAAAGCAGAGATTTTGGTATGGTTAACGTAGTAAAATGTGAATTTTATTTATTTATTGGTGGTGATTTGATGGCATTTTTATAGTCGGGCCATGGAAAGGCAACAAAATTTGCATAGTTGCTTAGTTGTATGGAGGGATCGAAAGTTGGTCATTTAGGTGAAGAAAAATTAGCTTTGAAATGTAATTGCTTTTAGAATGAACTTGTTATTTGTAAGAGTGCAAACATTAATTTATATGTATCCCGAATGGATCGTGTATGGCTACTATTGATTTCTTCAAAGGCGAACTTTTATATGATGATAGATACATGTTCTCTACCTATATGTTTTAGGGAAAATCCATAATTAGAACGATGGGAGTTCCAAAAGATGAGATTGATGAAGTTCTACAAAATGCAAAGGTAGACCTCAGGATTGCTGGATTTGATGAAGAAAATTGATTGAAGTATACAAGTGTTGATAGATCTTACACGGTTACACCTCTCTGAAATTTCCTCAAGGAACTTATATCTTTTGTGATTTTCCATGCCAACACTTAGTCTTCCTGGAATAGAGGTAATATCCACATTACTATTGTCTTTGCGTGAGGTTTATTTACAAGAGGATTGAGAAAACCATATTAACTAAGTTATTAATCTGGATGGGTGCAGTTAGATCCTCCAATATCAAAGGCTCTTGAATTGCTGAATAAGCTTGCTTGAGATCCAGGAATTGTTGCAATTACGAATAAGGTACTTTATTAAGGAATAAATTCAATTATTTTCATATATTTTCTAATTTGTAAATATTTTGTATGTCTTTTCATATTTCATGTAAATCGTTTGATATTCCTTGTAACCCTGTAATTACTCTCAATTATAAATAATACACTAATCTCAATCACCATAAATGAATTATAGTTGATCAAATCTTCTCCTAACATACTTTAATGTAGACAATACTCAATAATTTTTCTTAGTTGTAGTAAGCAATGTATTGATTGGCCTTCTACAACATCGTTGGCGAGTGGGAATTTTAACTGAGATGGCACCAGCTGGTTATGTTGGAGTCAGTCCTAAGTGCACCCTATGTGGATTTTGTATAAAATCATGGAGAAAGAGATCTCACTAAGACTAAGAACAGATGACCTCAAGCGTTTTAGGAAATACGAAAGCATTAAGAAGACTCTTTTGCATGAGCTGGTATGTTGCCATTTTTTTACTTTATTATCCCCATCAAAATGTAGGGAAAATGCAGACATCAAGTTAATTGATGAAATTCTATATTACTTCTTTATGGGATAAATCAATTAGAAGTACACTATTTTATGAGTAAAACAATTGGTGTGTGCGTACATGCTAGCATCAAATAAGAATCAATATAGAATCTCACATTACTCTATAAGATTCAACAATATTGAAAATCTTTTGTAATTTGTGTAATTTCGAGAATTGTTCTTAGTTTCTTTGCTAATTTTATTATCTTCTTTCACTATAAATGAATATAAAATTGAGGGAAAAAGAATATGTTATTTTACATTGTATATAATTATTATTGCATTTACACAATAAAATTCACAGTGTTGTAAACAAGTAAATTATAAAGCTAATGATAAAAGGATAGATTCTAAACCTTTTCAATAATTTTTGAAGATATTTATATATGTATACTTATTATTTTAGAGATAATAAAATATATAAATAAAAATCTAAAACAGCCCGTGCATTGCACGGGTGAAAATCTAGTGTCATAAATAATACCTTTAGTCTAATGGCAAATACTTGGTCTATGTTGCTGAGTTCTTATGGTTAAAACCTATTGCCAACATAATAAACTTTAATATTTATATTTGCAGTTTTTTTTTCCTTTAATTTTTCATGTATTAAGTACTTAATATGCATTTTAATTATATAAAATTATTTAAATTTTACTTATTTAAGGGAGTGTATTGGTTGTGGATTCTGTAGGATTTTTTTATACTTTCAAAATCTAGGGATATTCAATTCGGATTTTAAAAAGTCTTTAAAAATTCTGAGGTATTCAATACGGATTTTAAAAAGTCTTTAAAAATCTTTAGGTATTCAACAGTCTATGGATTTTGTTGGATTATCCTCCAAAAATATAAATAAATTGCACTATCCAATATCTCTTATAAAAACAAGAGACTTCAACGGATTCTCTTAGAGAACTCTGAAGACTAACGATTAGAAGTAGGAATGACAATATTGACCCGACTTGCGGGTACCCACCCCCCGCGAGCATTGGATCAGGTCAGATTCGCCCCGTATTGAGTATGAGTCGGGTTTGGGTCTTATGCCCGACCCGCGGGTATCCGCCCCTCTCCGAATTAATATATAAACTTTATATATATATATATTTTTTTTTTTTTATTGGTAAAATACTTTATATATATATATATATATATATATATATATATATTATTGGTAAAATAAATTTTATATATTTTTTTTATTGGTAAAATATTTTATATAATACATATATAATATTAATTAAAAAAAATTAAAATTAACTCTTTAACTCTTTGTATCAATATCGAAGTTTATGAAAATATATGTAAATCAATAAAAAAATATATTCCACAATCCTCTCAAGTCTATGAAAATCCATATAAATCAATAAAAAAAGTCAATCAAACTCTATGGATTTTATAAATCCGCGTACTTTTTAAAGTCCAAAAAAATCCAATAGAATCTCAATTGAATACACCCTCCTTATATGTATCATATTTATTACTCTATTAATTTATATATCTTATTTAAAAATCTCTTCGTCGTTAAATTAATATACAAATCAATATGGATTTTAATTATATAAAATTATTTAAATTTGACTTATTTATGTATCATATTTAATACTCTACTAATTTATATATTATATTTAAAAATCTCTTTCTCATTAAATTAATATACATTTTAACAAGTTTTCTCATATATATTTTGTATGATTCATCGACTTATGATTCTAACAGATCATATTTTTTTTAAAATGAAATTTTATTACCTGCGTGAAATTTCGTCTCATACACGAGCACATGAGACCAATCGATCAAAATTTTGCCCATTAATCTGACGTAAGTCCTCAATTTTGCGAAATACACAAACCTCAACTTAAACTCAACAAAAATATTCACCACTATTTCTATATATATAAAAAATATAAATAAATAAAACTCGAAAATTGTATAATACTAGTTCACATAAAATCTTTTTTTTTTAATCAGTAAATAACCTTTTCATTAATTTATTGAGTACAAGGGGTACTCAACCCGTTACATGAATAGAAGAGAAAACAGAAAAAAAAAAAAGAAAAAAAGAAAGCAGAGTTATAATAGGGGGTATTTAATCAAAGCATGACTCTTATGACCTTGTAAGAATTTGGGCCTTTAGCTCCCCATCACCCCGTCGATCCTCTTCAAACTCCCATGCACTTTCTTGGGTCCGAGTTCCAGTCTGAAATTGAAACCGTCTCCATACCTTTGACTTTGGTCGAGCACCAGGCTCTGAGATTACACTTGAGGGTGTCGAAAGCTCTGTGTAGGTTTGGTGAGCTTCCTTTGTGTACCATCTCATTCCTCAGGTACCAAATTGTCCAAATCATTGCTGTCCAAAAGGTGGTTACTATATATCTCCCTTGTCCTCCTCCCAAAAGTCTCGAGAACTGTAGTAAATGCATACCTGGATCAATGTGTCTGGCTGTTGAAATTTTTAGCCAAGAATTCAGCTTGTCCCAAAGTACTCTTGTGCCCTCGTATCCAAAAAAGAGGTGTTCGTTGTTTTCCTCCGTTCCTTTACAAAATGCACACTTTGCTTGTTCTGCGTTGATTGGTATCCTTCATTTTTTTCATATTATCCACTGTTGCTAGACTGTCTCTGAGTGCTCTCCAGGCCGTGATCGAGGCTTTTTTTGGAGCAAAGCTTTTTCAGATCCGTTTGTACGCCTTCTTCTTCAGTGGGTTAATAGTCGGGTTTTCTCTCCTCGCTAGCATTCGGTTGTATGCTTCTTTCGTCTTGTACATGCCGTTTTGAGATCCGTTCCATCTCCACGTATCTTGACTTGTCTGATTTAATTTGTACCTGCCAATCAAACTGGTTAGCTCATCGAAAATTACAGTCTCCCTATCGTTTAAATTACGCCTCCACCTCAATTACCACGTCCATTCCCCTCCCCCCACCTCCCCATTTCACTCACTAGGCTATCCTTCTGAATATTTAGGTTGTATATCCTAGGAAATTGCTCCCTTAAGGATCTCTCCCCTGCCCAAATATGTGTCCAGAACTTAGTTTTCCTCCCATTCCCCACTACTCGAGCTAGCTCTCCTTTCAAACCCTCTCCATCTACTCCCTCAAAGATTTCATTCATGTCTTTCCACCACCCTGAGCCCTTCACCACAGAAGCTCTCCCTCCCCCCTCTCTCGGTATACCCCCTAGCTCCCCATACTTGGATCTAAGAACTCTAGCCCACAGTCTATCTTCCTCTATTAGGAGTCTCCATACCCATTTCCTTAGTAAAGGTTTGTTGAAGCACTCTATGTCTCTAATGCCCAAACCCCCCTCCTCGGCGCTTCTACATATTTCTCCCCACCTAACCCAAGGTATTTTGTTGTTATTGTCACTGCCCCCTCTGAAAAAAGTTCTTTGAATTTTTGTGATCTCTCAGCTTATTTTCTTTGGTATTTTGTAGAATGATAGACTATAGATCGGCATCACGGAGAGCACTGATTGGATCAGCGTCACCCGACCACCTGTGGACATTAACTTGCTGCCCCATTTTGCAACCCTTTGCCTTATTTTAGACACCACTTCCTCCCACATCTTGGCCCTCTTATGACTCGTGCCCACCTTCATACCAAAATATGTGAATGGTAATTCAGCCACTTTGCATCCCAAAGAGCCTGCCCACTCCTGCACTCTTTCCTGCTGTATATTTATTCCTGTAATTGCACATTTTTTGAAGTTTACCTTTAATCCCAAAAGCGCCTCGAAGTTCTTGACGATTGCCTTCACCGTTTTGACATTACCATCATCCCCCGATCCAACGAACACTGTATCGTCCGCGTATTGTAGGTGGGACACTCTTACTTTGTCTTTTCCAATTTCAGCCGGTTTGAATTCTCCTATCTCCACCGCCCGGTCAATGAGAAGATTCAGTCCTTCAGCCACCACCAGATATAGAAAAGGTGACAGCGGGTCGCCTTGACGGAGGCCTCTCTTAAGTTTAAATTCCGCGGAGGGGCTGCCATTGACTAGGACTGAAGCTGTAGCCATTGATACACACTCTTTGATCCATCTTTTCCATTTCTGACAGAAGTTCAGTCCTTGGAGCATTTCATCTAAAAAATCACAATTAATCGAATCGTAGGCTTTTGCAAAATCCACCTTAAAGAAGAGTCTAGGGTGTTTCTTGTGTTTGGCTTCTTCTATTGCCTCATTCAATACTAGAATCACATCCATGATGTTCCTCCCTCCGATAAAAGCCGATTGTGAATCCGAGATTACCATGTCCAGGAATTTACTTATCCTCTTTACTAGCATCTTTGCAATAATTTTATAGATGCTTCCTATCAGGGATATAGGTCGGAAGTTCGTCAGGTTCTGTGCACCTTCCTTCTTCGGTATTAGGACGATGAATGACGGGTTTAAGCCTTTTACGATTTTTCCATCTTAGTGGAATTCCTCCGCTAGCCTGATTAATTCTGGTTCGAGTGTGTCCCAGAATTGTTTGAAGAATTTGAAGGAGAATCCATCGGGGCCTGGACTTCTGTTGCTATCACAGTCCCACACTGCCTCCTTAATCTCATCTTTTTGGTGAAAAGAGCAGTCAGGAAGGAGTTGTCGCATTCCTCCAACTTTTTCTAAAACAGATTGCGATAGCGTTATTCTCGGTCTTTCTAATGTTCCAAATTGCTTACTGAAGAAATTGAGCACCTACCCCTTCACTTCTTCCACTGAGTCTACCCACCTTCCTTCTACCAAGAGCCCCGAGATTTCCTTCCTTTTATTCCCTCTATTGATGAAGGAGTGGAAAATTTTTGAATTCGCGTCCCCTTCATTGATCCATCTTTGTCGATCCTTTTGGAATAGTAGGCTATCTCGATTACTTAGATCTTTTGCGAGCTCACCCTGAATATGGAATCTCTCGAAGGCTTCTTCTTCGTCCAGCCCAAATGTATCATCAATGATGTCGAGCTCCTCAATTTTTTCCTTCTTCGCCTTAATGTTTGTTTCCACGGAACCAAAAACCGTAGTATTCCACTCCCTTAGATCATTTTTTAGCAGTTTCAACTTTTCTTTAAGAGTATATCCACTCCAGCCACTAACCTGGTAACTGCCCCATCTATTTGTGACGAAGGTTTTGAAGTCTTTATGCTGGAACTAGCATTTGAAGAAGCGGAATGGCTTTGGTCCCCAGTCCTTCCCTCCTAGGTCCAAGAAAATCGGGCAGTGGTCTGATATAGTTCTTCCCAAACCTCTACATACCGCATGTGGCCATTTGTCCAGCCACTGATCATTAACGAGAATCCGATCAAGGCGGCTCTTGCAAGACCCATCAGGGCGATACCATGTAAACTTTCTACCTATAAGGGGTATCTCCGTAAGCTTATTATTCACAATGAGGTTGTTGAAGTATAGCGAATCCCTTCTATCTCCACCTCTCGATCCTCTCCCCATCATTTTGGACTGCATTGAAGTATCCTACCACATAGACCCTGTCCGTCTTATACTGTACTGTGATTGTTTGAATTACATCCCACAATTCCTTCTTTTCGTTGAGGGAGCATAGAGCGTAAACATTCAGTATTGTACAATTGCTTCCATCCTCAACCCACATTACGTTGATCACTAGAAGTCCCTGGGTGTGCCACGAGCTGATCTTTTGAAATTTATCGGTGTCCCAAATGGTAATAATTCCCCCCGACCTACCAACTGCATCTCTACTCGCCTAATCCCAAGATCCCTCCCTACCCCAAAGTGATTTATATAGTTTAGTATCCACTCCTTCCCTTTTTGACTCTTGTATACAACACACATCACATTTCACTTTGTTATTGATTTCCCGCATCTCTCCCCTCTTCTCCCTCTGCCCCGCCCCCCTAATATTGAAGCTCAGAATCTTCATAAATTACCCAAACTCAGCCCCCTTTTCCCATCCCTCTTAATTGTGAGTTTTCTTTTTTTATCCTTTCGAACCAAAGATTTGAAGAAGTTTATAACCTTCTCTTCCGATTCCTTGTTTACTATACCCAGCTTTTTCCCCAGATCCCATGCGTAGGCTGCCTCCTCCGATATTTCTCTCTCGATTATACAAGCTAGCCACCTCGACTCTTCAAAGCACACTTTCTCCCTCTTCTTTCTGTGTTTCCTCATTTTACTCCTTCTCTTTTTCTTTCGATTTTCCTTCTGTTGGGTATTTGGGATTTCCCTCTCTTCCACCGTGCTCTCTGTGTTGTGGGAGTGGTCGCCAGAGTTTTCGGAGCTAGTTTCTTCCATCGACATAAGAGAGGGGTCTTTGGGATTCTCTAGGTCACCGACTGAGGCCTCGTGTTGGGTGCTTTCTTAAATCCGATTGATTTCCATGGGTTCTTGATTTAGGTCCAAATTGTTTGGTTCACATAAAATCTAGTATTAGTTTATATACAACACATTATTAGTTCACATACAAATATATCATTGTGTCATGTATTTCTTTTCAATCACATCTCCAACTATTGAATATTTAAAATAAATTTTTAACATCACAATCATGAAAATATAACATTATCTCAACATTAAACTCTCAAAAGAGACCCAACATATTCATTCACAATGGTTGCAATAGATGACACATATAAAATAGATCTAAATTTCACTTCACCATGAGAACAATATAACATTAGTTTATATGCAATATAATATTAGTTCACATACTCTATGGTACTAGTTTAAATATAGTATAGTAATAATTCACATATTGTATAGTATTAGTTCAAATATTAAATAGTATTAGTATACAAACTAATACAATACGATATTTGAACTAATATTATACTTAACAAAAAGGTCAAAAACCTACTTAACAACACTACATAAAGATCATATAAAAAAAATTAGCATTATACAGATCACATGTATATATTTAAAAAATATAGCATTAACGCTAATTACCAATAACACTTAATAAAAAAGTAAAATTACTAATAAAATAGTCTCTTATACCCACATTAATCTTTAGTACTCCCTCCATCCATGAAAAGTAGGGACATGGGGATGGGGCACAAGTTTTAAGAAAATGGTAGATAAAGTAGATAAAGTAAGGGTATTATAGGGTATTGTGGGGTCCATTGTGAATAAAGTGATTGTTTAGGAATAAAGTTGATGGCAAATTGAGTAATTAAGTGATAGTTGAAGGGTGATAGTTTCCATAAAGTGCATGGGACTACATTTGGTGGACAAAGAATATGTGTCAAATGGGACTACTTTTCGTGGACGGAGGGAGTACTATACTATAACAAATACTATACAATGTGTGAACTAATTATATCGTATTTGAACTAATACTATACTTAACAAAAATATACTAGCACATTCATGATTTCAGGTGATGCGGCCAAAATATGTCGCCTTATGAGGAGACGACACGTGAGTAAATGATAAGTTATCCTCGTTGGGTATTTATGTCTAATGTTGTGATATGATTAATACACTCTTAATTATATTTATGTGTTTTGTAAATAGCCCAATAGGCCTCTTAGGAGTCCAATTATATTGAGAACAGGCCCATGGAATGGTCCGAATCAGTAAGATATATCTGAAGAGGGCCCAAGCCCTAAGAAGATAATTAAAGAAGATGGGCCTAACTCTCGGCCCATATCTTTTGGCCCAATTACAAGATCGAGCGGATTTAGTTTTAATCAAGAAGGTGCCCCCGAGATAGGAGAGAAGTTGGAGCTGGGAGATAGCAAGGGAAGCCGAGAATCTAGGAAGGTGGGCTGGCGTGAAAAAGATAAACCCCCAGACCGAGTCTAAGGGAGGGTGGTTGAGAGAAAGGGGGGAAAACTACCTTTTCCCCAAGGTACGTTTTTAAGTAATCTTAAGTCAGTTAACACGACATATACGATCAGGATCATAAGAACAATATATTTTTTACATTTTGAACACAAAAAAGCACACAGAACACCTTAAAATTATACCATTCTTGCGAGAGCTCTCCCTCGAGTCTTAGGGAATCCCCTCTGGCGTGTTTTTGTAGGTCTTTGGGAATTTGGAAGAGGTTCATTCGCAAGAGATCATATCCCGAAGTGATAATTCAAACTTGGAGAAACCCTAATCCGAATCATTGGATTCGATATCACACTACGTTATTTTTTGATGCAACATCTAGCATACCATGAAAATTAATACATCAATACTGAAAGATTAATAGTATTTGAAAGTGTGTGTGCGTGCGAAATCAGAGATATTGTCTGCCGTGTTGGTACAACCTAGACAACACTATGCAGCGGAAATTAAATTGCACGTACTAAAAACAGAAGTATTCAAAATTTGCGTAGATTATAAAATAATCTACGCTGTTCACTATATAAAAATATGTGAAACGAGTACAACCTCTTAGAGGTGTATAATTACACTACGCAAGTGTATAAATATTTACTAGATCCTATGAAACTATCTCCCTCATAGATCTAATCACACAACCTAGTAAATAAGACTATGTTCTAACACACTACTATTCGGGTTTATAATAATGTGAAGAACTACAAGAAGAAACAAATGTATTCCTAACTAGAAGCGTATATAGCGTTCAATAGAGTAGTAATCGGTTTTAGCTTTCCTTCTTGTGTATCTTGTGTTGAGGGCAGCTTCTGTATTTATAGGCTTCATCCACGAACTGCCATCAACTCCCATGATCGCCTCAACCTTGAGATCATGCGGTTATAGAACTTCTCTCCACCACTCCTAGAATTTAGGGACTTGTTATACCATGGTCTAATAATTTCTCACTCCCACGCAGTGGATGACTTGGTGTTGCCCACGTCTTCTAACTGCTCTGGGGACATCATTAGACAACAAGCGTAAGATAAGAGTTAGTGAGAAAAGGAAGGGCAAATTCTGATGTTGTCATGAGTGTTGGGAACATTAAACACAACACTCGGCTGTCAGTGTTGGATCATTAAACAAAACACTCATATCAACATCAACAATCTCCCCCAATTTGACCTTTCTACATCAACATACCTGAAGTTCACACAACAGAGATATTGATTAAGAAGTTTACACAATTGATATTCCAAAACGAATTGAAGTAACAATCTGCATAAGATCAAATTAAAGTAAACAACATCTAAACCAAAAAGAAACTTGTTTAGATTTAAATAACTAGAGCAAAAATAAATCCTAAATAATTACAGAATATAAATAGCAGAGTTTGAGAAAAATAAAAACATAAGTACAAAGCTTTTACAACAAAGAAAGAACTGAATTAACACTTGGGGAAGGATTGGGCTGAAATGTGTTTCAGCTGCATCTCCATAATCTGCATTTACTCCCCCATTGTGTAAGCTCTCCCCCTGTCTTCAAGCTCATCATTTATCCAGATCACCATAGAGATCCTGGATATCCTGTGCATCTCCCTCAGTCATTTCAGTGTCCACAGCAGGTTCATCAGCTCGGCCAGGAACTGAATCCGGTTCATCTACAGTAGGAGCAACAATGTTAGTGGGCTGATTGTGTGAACTGTCAGCTACTCCCCCTGTTGAAGTGGAAAGAAGATCCATCCAAAATTTCTTTTGGATTAGAAGATCCTCCACAGAATGCTGCAAGTTAAGAATGGAACCGTGCAAAATATCAATCTGCCTCATAATATAATGTGAAGATAAATTGATTGAGGAGGCAGCTCCTTCTGGAGGCAGTGTTGTATTGTAGAAGGGATCATTTGCTGGAACATTACTGGGGCCTGCTTCATCATCATTCCTTCTCAAAGGAAGATCAACCACCCTTTCACCTTGGATGAGGAACTGATTTGAGATGCTAAAACTTGGGACATAGGTGCTTATGACCTCATCTTCAAATCTCTCAAATGTTTTGTCCAACATGTACTTGTACACAAGACATGGGTAAGGTAGGATACCTCTCCCAGTCATGTCAGATTTAAAGGTCATCATGTTGGTGAATAACCTGTCCTAGGTTAAACCTTTTCAAGTGCCCAATCTTGTACATTAGTACAGCCTGTTCTAAGGTGAGAGTGGTGTTGTTTGTTGTAGGCAGCCAATTAAAACACACCAACTTATGCAAAACAGAATATAGACTTCTGAGTTTAGAGGCCAAAATTCTCCTTCTCCATTTTGTGATTACTCCCCCAGTCAAGATGCTTATCATCACATCATGATCAGTAACAGCAGGATCTTCCATAATCTTAGTTTTAAGTAGAATATTGATCCTTCTAGGGGTAATCATGTGCCTATTTCCTCTAAACCAAAAAGTACCATATCTTGTAGAGTTGGGATCACCAGCAAATTGAGGGATGTTTGCATAAAATTCATAAATCCAATCAACAATATAGGGACAAGCAAATTGCAAAGCATTCAGTAAAGATCTTTCTTTAAGCCAATCAAGCAGATTCATATCCTCAAAATCAGAAGTTTTAATCAATCTTTCACTTATAATCTGCCTAGTTCTTATGGTTCTATACTGTATGCTCGACTTATCATTGTAATCTTCATCAGAATCACTATTCCTATCATCAGAAGAGAAAAGTACCTCATTTTCATCTTCTTCTGAAGAACTGGATGACTGTTCAGAATCTGACTGATCTGGTGTTGCCATCGGTGAGGCAACACTTTCGGGCTCTCGGGGCCTTTTTTATCGTCGAACTGGTGGAGTTGGAACACTTTCCTCCTCCATTTCCTCAGCAACTTCGTCCACATCCTCTTCATTTACAGCCACCTCTTCTTCCACTGGGGTTGCAGGTTGTTCAGCCTCTGTTTCTGGTTCTGATTCAAAATCAGACACAGCAATCGGCTCAGACGCATTCCCATCCGTCCTGGGCTTCTTTCCCTTTCCAGTGTAGTCAACAATCTTGCCCAGATTCCTTTGGGACTTTCTCTTACCACCAGGCCATTTTCGTGCAGTTGGAACAACAACAGCTTTCTTTTTGCCCTTTTTGTGCTGGTGAATTCTCTCGAACTTTGCGGCCAGGACTTCTTCATCAGAGGATTCCGGTTGGGTTTGCATGTCCTCATCCCCTTTGAACATGGCATTATCCAGCGTTTCTCCCTCAAGCACTAAAACAGGGTGAGTTGTTTTCAGGCTTAGGGTTTCGAAGGCCTCTTTCAGAGTGTTGAAAGGAGTGCCCAGAGGGAAGTGTAAGGTTACTGGAGTGATTTCTGGTGCGAGAGGTTCAGATGAGGGCTCATCTGGTGGGTTGGAGGTTGAAATTTCTGCAGTGGAGTTTGCATTCGCGATTTCAGTGCGAATGTCGTATGGATTGTAAGGTACGATTGCAAGAGGGGTTGTTTGAGTGGGTTCTTCTTCAGGAGCAAAGGGAACAACGATGGTTCCGACGGTGAACGATGGAGAGTTTGGTGAGTTTGATGATGCCATTTCAGCAAGGAGATTGAGAGGGTTTGGAGAAATTTTATCGCTTGAATTCGAGTTTGAGTGTGCAGCAGTGATCTGAGGAGTGTTGGACATATTGGAACCTGTACACACAAAACAAGACAACAAAAGAATTAATTTTGAGACCTTTCGAATTCTACAGATACAATGTAAATTAGAATTCAAACAGTGTGTGTCCAAGGGAACTGGATATACTTGAGTGCTACAAATATAATTAATATCTGTAATTACCAGGCTTAAATGAGTTAACCAAGCTTTTCAAGTATTTTCCAACACTGTAATGGAGACTCATCTTATATGGAGAGTTGAGATGAAGAAGTTACACGATTTTGGAGTGTGAGGGAAGTGAAGTAGTGGAAGTAACTTCCCCACTAATTGATCGTGGTTAACAGGGAGAATAAGAATTCTGGAAAAAACAAAATTAAATAAAAGCGGAATATAATAACCGAAATAATAAAACAAGGCAAGATTAAGTCAAACTAAATATTTCAGAGAATAATATTTAATAATTATCAAAAATAACTAATTCCATGAAAATTGGGATAAGAATCTGAATTAACGAGTGTTTTGACTATTGTTGGCATTCTATACACCTCAACACAGTTTTTTCATCATATGTGTTGCTCTAATATCTTTTTCTTTTTATCACACTTCACATTGATCCATCTTTTGAAAAGAGTGCATCGTAGCAGCGAACTCCGTGCCCCATAGTTACTCAATGGATTTGTGAATATATTGATGCAATTTATATCACCTTTTGAAAAGAGATCATCGTAGTAGCGAGCTCCGTGTCCCATAGTTACTCAGTGATTTATAAAGCATCTAATACGTGATTTTTCTTTTGTAGCATTTGAGAGGTGTATAGGCTCTTTAGTATTTTTCACAAGTCATTCAGAATTCAAATATCAATCACAAAGGAATTTCATTAATTCAATAATTACGAAAATTAAAGCAAGGAAACACATAAGTGACTTATCTTAGTGTTGTCTCAAATGTTGCCGCATTTGATACAACACCCTTGATCATATTTTCAGATATTGCATAAGCCAAGAGATTTTCGTAGAGAAGAAAACCTCTTATCATCAAGAGCTTTAGTGAATATATCAGCTAATTGTTTTTCAGTAGATATGTACTCCAACTTAACAACTTCCTTTTCAACAAGATCTCTTATAAAGTGATGTCTAATACTTATATGCTTTGTTAATGAGTGTTGCACTGGATTTTTTGAGATATTTATAGCACTAGTATTATCACAGTATACAGTTAAAACATCACTAGGTAAGCCATAATCATGAAACATTTTTTGCAACCAAAGTAATTGAGTACAACAACTCCCTGCTGCAATGTATTCTGATTCAGCTGTTGATTTAGACACACGGTTCTGTTTTCTACTGTGCCAAGAGATTAAGTTGTTCCCCATATAGAAGCAGCCACCACTTGTGCTTTTCCTATCATCACAGTCTCCTGCCCAATCTGCATCACTGTAACCTATTAAGGTGCAGTTTGTGTCTTTGCTGTACCAAATACCTAAATCACATGTACCTGCAACATACTTAATGATTCTTTTAACAGCATTCATATGTGATTCTTTGGGATTAGCTTGGTATCTAGCACATAAGCAAACACTGAACATAATATCAGGTCTGCTGGAACTCAAGTATAACAGACTGCCAATCATAGACCTGTACAGTGTTGAGTCAACATTCTGGCCAACACTGTCCTTACTCAGTTTCTGAGTTGATCCCATAGGTGTTTTCATATGTTTAGCACTCTCTAATCCAAACCTTTTTACAAGACTTTTAGCATACTTACTTTGTGTATATTGTCACAAGTAGAACCAAATACTATATCATCAACATAAATTTGAGCAATCATAATATCATTTTTATCATGTTTGATGAATAGTGTTCTATCAGCTTCTCCTCTTACAAAACCAAACTCAATTAGGAAATCCGTTAACCTTTCATACCATGCTCTAGGTGCTTGTTTCAAGCCATATAGAGCATTTTTCAATTTATAGACATGATCAGAAAAATCAGGGTTTTCAAAGCCTTTTGGTTGTTCAACATAAGCTTCTTCATTTAGAATACCATTTAAAAAAGCAGCTTTAACATCCATTTGGTGCAGTTTTATATCAATATAGCATGCAATGGCAAGTAAGAGCCTAATGGATTCTATTCTAGCAACAGGAGCAAATGTTTCATCAAAGTCTACACCCTTTACCTGTGTATATCCTTGAGCAACTAACCTAGCTTTGTTTCTAATAATATTTCCCATTTCATCAGTTTTGTTTTTGAAAATCCATTTAGTTCCTATAACATTAATATGATCTGGTCTAGGAACTAATGTCCACACATCATTCCTAACAAATTGATTAAGTTCTTCATGCATAGCTTCTATCCAATTCTCATCATCTAATGCTTCTTTAACAGATTTGGGTTCAATCTCAGAGTGATAGCATTCATGATTTACCGTACTACACATGCATGACATACATATTGATCTTACCACATCCTTTGAGTTAATCCCCATTCTTCTTCTGGTTTGAACACCAGTAGACTGCTCACCAATAATTTGGTATTGTGGACGATATTTCTGAATCCTTATGGAAGGAGTTTTCTGGAGATTGTACAGATTTTCAGGATCTGTATTATCAGATGTTTCCTCTGGTGTGTCAGCATTCTTCTCAACATTCTGAACCTGTTCAACATTTTCAGTAATGATTGGTACATTAATCAAGTCTGAAATGTCTTCATCTTCAATGCTTTTACCTGTAATGCTTGTATCATCATCAAAAACAACATTTACAGATTCTTGTACAGTATCATTCCTAAAGTTATAAATCCTATAGGCTTTGCTGTTTCTTGAGTAACCAAGAAAGAAGCCTTTATCACTCTTTGAGTCAAACTTATGTAACTGATCCCTGTCATTCAAGATATAACATACACAGCAAAAAACATGGAAATATTTAAGGTTAGGCTTTCTATTGTTCAGAATTTCATATGGAGTTCTAGTAGAATCTGTTCTAATATAAACTCTATTAGCAATATGACAAGCAGTGTTAAGAGCTTCAGCCCAAAATCTTTTAGATAAGTTCTTAGAACATAGCATGACTCTAGCCATTTCTTGAAGTGTTCTATTTTTTCTTTCTGCTATGCCATTTTGTTGAGGAGTTTTAGGAGAAGAAAACTCTTGGATTATACATTTAGATTCACAAAACCCAGTAAAGGAACTGTTTTCAAATTCTCTTCCATGATCTGACCTGATTCTGCATACTTTAGAATTGAAAACATTCTTAAATCTTTTATACAAAATTTTGAAAATGGAAAAAGTTTCAGATTTATCTTTTAAGAATTCAATCCATGTGAATCTAGAGTAATCATCAACCACAACTAAAGAATACATTTTACCTCCAATACTTTCTGTTTCCATAGGACCCATAAGATCCATGTGCAGTAATTCGAAGCAATGTTTGGTTGAGCAATGTCCCAACATTTTGTGAGACACTTTAATCTGTTTGCCTTTTTGACAAGGTCCACATACCTTGTTATCTGAGAATTTCAGATCTGGTAAGCCTATAAATACAGAAGCTGCCCTCAACACAAGATACACAAGAAGAAAAGCTGAAATCGACTACTACTCTATTGAACGCTATATACGCTTCTAGTTAGGAAAAACTTTGTTTCTTCTTGTAGTTCTTCACATTATTATAAACCCGAATAGTAGTGTGTTAGAATTTTTCAGATCATTTTTCTTTTTCAAACATTGAGGACTTTTATGACCCTTTTTGAAACAGTAATGGCATATAACATCGTTTGCAATAATCTGAGTCTTAGCAGAAACACTAGGATTGTAATTCACTTCAGCTTTTACAAAAACAGTAGGTTTCTTAGATTCAGACTTCTTTGAATTCTTACCTTGGTAGCCAATACCTGTTCTTCTTGAATTGTTGGTCATAAGAGAGTCTTCCAGTTTGTTCTTTCCATCAGCAAATCTTTTGAAGCTTAGGGAGGCTTCCTTCAATCTCTCTTCAAGTTTAGACATCTCCATATCTTTTCTTGTTAGAGTGCCTTCAAGCTTAGTAATAGATTCTCTTAAATCAGAATTTTCAAAATTTAGAGACTTAACTATGTGATTAAGTTTCTCAGTTTCAGAAGATATTTTGGAAACTTTTTCATTTGTTAAAGGTTTTTCATAAGAATATTTCTTAAAGTCAAGAACAGACACATCTAGTCTTTCCTTAAGTTTAGAAATTTTCTTATCCTTCTTTGTTAAAAAACTTTCTAGTTTAAAAACAGTATTAGACAAGTCTTGAATGTCAGCATCTCTTCTGGATACACCTGCTTTATTTGATGTACCTGTCTCATTAACAGAACTTGTGAAACAGTTAAATTCTGGTGCCTTATTATTCAGTGATTTCCCAAATGATGGCTCATTTGTCCTCACATCATAATAATCGTCCAGATCATCATCAAAAGTATCATCATACAGAATTCTAGCAGAGAAAGCTTTTTCAATATCTTTTTCAGGATCATGATCAACATCAGACTCATCACTTAAAGTAGCACTAAAATTAAGTTTCTTTTTTAGAATGGTGTTAGCACATTCATTAGCATAATGACCATATCCAGAACATGCATCACATTTAACATTCTTCTTATACTCTTGGTCAGATCTAAACCGGGTACCTCTTTCTAATTGTCTAGAAGGATTAAAATTGTTCTTCCTAATAGGTAATTGCTGAGTATTATTAATCTGAACCTTAGGTTGAATGTTGTCCTTAAGCCTATTATTCTTGTTCTTCATAAATGTCTTAAACTGTTTAGTAATGAAAGCCATATAATCAGGATTATTAAGGTATTCCTCAATATCATCTTCATCAGAATCAATTTCAGTAACATAAGGAGACTTTCCAGATCCTGATGATACAGATGATGAGGCATCACCTTTGAAAACAAGCACTTTCTTTTCATTATCAGTCTTTTCAGAACATATCTTAGGTTCAAAACGTTTAGGAATAGATCTAAGAATTTTATGTACTAACCTTTGATTTGATATTGGATCACCAAGAGAATGAGCTTCATTTGAAATCTCAGTCAGTTTTTCGTTGTAAGATGAAATGGTTTCATCTTCTTTCATCCTCAGGTTTTCAAACTTGGTTCCAAGCATACGTAGTCTGGTACTTCGTACACTATCCGATCCTTCACAATGTTCTTGCAGTCGATCCCATGCATCCTTCGAAGAAATGCAGTTTGATATGATTTTGAACATTGAGGCATCAGTTGAGGTGAAGATTGCATTCAACGCTTTTGAATTGTAACTCGCCGTTGTGATTTCTTCAGCCGTCCAGTCGAGCTCTCTCTTGATTCGAGCTTCATTGTCTTCATCCGCAGCAGTTCTTGGTTGAGTCCAACCAGCAAGAACACTCCTCCAGGCTCGTTCATCAATGGATTTGATGTACATCCTCATCTTTGGTTTCCAGAAGGCATAATTCGTGCCATCTAGAATCGGAGGTTTTAGTGCGGGTGAAAGTGGATACTCCATTTCAAATTTACACACTCTAAGCAGAATCTCTACTTAGTGTATCAAGTAGTTGGCTCTGATACCAACTGAAAGTGTGTGTGCGTGTGAAATCAGAGATGTTGTCTGTCGTGTTGGCACAACCTAGACAACACTATGCAGCAGAAATTAAATTGCACATACTGAAAACAGAAGTATTCAAAATTTGCGTAGATTATAAAATAATCTACGCTGTTCACTATATAAAAATATGTGAAACGAGTACAACCTCTTAGAGGTGTATAATTACACTACGCAAGTGTATAAAGATTTACTAGATCCTATGAAACTATCTCCCTCATAGATCTAATCACACAACCTAGTAAATAAGACTATATTCTAACACACTACTATTCGGGTTTATAATAATGTGAAGAACTACAAGAAGAAACAAATGTATTCCTAACTAGAAGCGTATATAGCGTTCAATAGAGTAGTAATCGGTTTTAGCTTTCCTTCTTGTGTATCTTGTGTTGAGGGCAGCTTCTGTATTTATAGGCTTCATCCACGAACTGCCATCAACTCCCATGATCGCCTCAACCTTGAGATCATGCGGTTATAAAACTTCTCTCCACCACTCCTAGAATTTAGGGACTTGTTATACCATGGTCTAATAACTTCTCACTCCCACGCAGTGGCATGACTTGGTGTTGCCCACGTCTTCTAACTGCTCTGGGGACATCATTAGACAACAAGCGTAAGATAAGAGTTAGTGAGAAAAGGAAGGACAAATTCGGATGTTGTCATGAGTGTTGGGAACATTAAACACAACACTCGGCTGTCAGTGTTGGATCATTAAACAAAACACTCATATCAACATCAACAGTATTAACTAACTACTCAGAGGAACAAAAGTGAGAAGGAACACACTGAGCACACAATTAATAGATATGATCACACTCAATAAGCTTATGAATGAATCAATACGATAACCACAAAGAAAATAACAAAATTGATGCAATATTATGTTGGTTTCTTCCTCAATTCTCTATTCATTTAAATTTCTAAATATAAATTTTAATTTTCAAGTAGATTATATTATTAATTAATTTTAAAAAATTGGTAACAAATCAGATATGGTTGCAAAAACAATGAACACACAACAAAATAATCTTAGTTACTATGAACTAGATTAAGGGGGTTAACAAGCGATCATGCAATCTCCATACATTTATACCCACATTAGAACAGAAGAAGCAATGTTTTCTTTTATATTTCAATTTTCTCATTTGTATGCAAATGACTCACTTTCCACGGTTGAACCCTTGCAAATAGAGAGGACTATTATGAGGATCAGAGCAACCACAATACTTGAAACAATCAACTTGATCTTCATGTTTTGAAGCCACATCTTTCTCCTGATTTGCGTTCCAGTGGTCCTCAAGTCCAGGGCCTGATCCAACGACATAATAATGAATTGATGCAGCCGTGAAATCCTTAACAAGAAGCTATATCTATAAATTAATAACACAATAGTTGTCTAAAATATAAAGTCATCATATTCTCACAAAACCACATTCCAAAATTACATGACACTGTAAAAAATATATATTTCATTCAAATTTCAAACTGCAATAACTTTTTTGTTTCAATTCTGTTTTCAACATATAATGTACTATGAAAGTTTGGACCAATATTTTGAAGTAATTTATGTAAAATATTGAGCCCTTTTATAATAAACTAGTATTTCACCCGTGCGATGCACGGTTTAAGAGTTTTTATAATTACCGTACAATTAATATTATGGTACAAATAAATTGTTATTTACAAATTATGTATATTATAATAAAGTCCCAATTGCATTACACCCAATATTTTTTTTGCTAAAGTTAGCACTTAAATTGTCATACTATATCATTTTTTACATATAAGTCACTCAACTATAAAAATTATTTCATCTGTTCAGTATAAACTATCCAAAATATTTAACCACGAAAATTAAAAAATATAATAAAATAAGTTTAGTTAGATAGCTTTCCTTGGAACATAGAGAACATCTTTTACAATGCACGTGCTTGTGTCACTAAGACACACATCAGTACACAATGGAGTATATTTTATAAGAAATAAAAATATGAATTTAGAAATATAGCTGATAATAAGCTTTACCAAGTAGTATAAGCTAACAAATTGTTAATGATTCAAATTTAATTTACAATTACATTTTCTTTTTTCCTTTATCAAGAACACACTCCATTATTGTTGTTAATTTTGTTTCTGACCAATATTAAAATCCTCTAAGCCCAATCAAGTAAATAATACTTGAACAAAAAGTGGTTTTAATAAAGACATTCACAAAGTGAAGTGATCATATGCAAGCCCAATCAAGTAAATAATACTTGAACAAAAAGTGGTTTTAATAAAGACATTCACAAAGTGAAGTGATCATATGCTTAAGTAAAATTTTAAGCATTTGAATTGTAAAAGATCTGTTAATTAGTTTTGTTAAGGTGTGACAAACTTTATTTTCCTGTTGTATTTTAGTGACTCATAATATTTTCTCTGTTTAATAAAGAATGTGGAACTGAAAAAATTAAAGAATTTTTGCCTTTCTTAATTTAGTTTTAATCAAGAAGGTGCCCCCGAGATAGGAGAGAAGTTGGAGCTGGGAGATAGCAAGGGAAGCCGAGAATCTAGGAAGGTGGGCTGGCGTGAAAAAGATAAACCCCCAGACCGAGTCTAAGGGAGGGTGGTTGAGAGAAAGGGGGGAAAACTACCTTTTCCCCAAGGTACGTTTTTAAGTAATCTTAAGTCAGTTAACACGACATATACGATCAGGATCATAAGAACAGTATATTTTTTACATTTTGAACACAAAAAAGCACACAGAACACCTTAAAATTATACCATTCTTGCGAGAGCTCTCCCTCGAGTCTTAGGGAATCCCCTCTGGCGTGTTTTTGTAGGTCTTTGGGAATTTGGAAGAGGTTCATTCGCAAGAGATCATATCCCGAAGTGATAATTCAAACTTGGAGAAACCCTAATCCGAATCATTGGATTCGATATCACACTACGTTATTTTTTGATGCAACATCTAGCATACCATGAAAATTAATACATCAATACTGAAAGATTAATAGTATTTGAAAGTGTGTGTGCGTGCGAAATCAGAGATATTGTCTGCCGTGTTGGTACAACCTAGACAACACTATGCAGCGGAAATTAAATTGCACGTACTAAAAACAGAAGTATTCAAAATTTGCGTAGATTATAAAATAATCTACGCTGTTCACTATATAAAAATATGTGAAACGAGTACAACCTCTTAGAGGTGTATAATTACACTACGCAAGTGTATAAATATTTACTAGATCCTATGAAACTATCTCCCTCATAGATCTAATCACACAACCTAGTAAATAAGACTATGTTCTAACACACTACTATTCGGGTTTATAATAATGTGAAGAACTACAAGAAGAAACAAATGTATTCCTAACTAGAAGCGTATATAGCGTTCAATAGAGTAGTAATCGGTTTTAGCTTTCCTTCTTGTGTATCTTGTGTTGAGGGCAGCTTCTGTATTTATAGGCTTCATCCACGAACTGCCATCAACTCCCATGATCGCCTCAACCTTGAGATCATGCGGTTATAGAACTTCTCTCCACCACTCCTAGAATTTAGGGACTTGTTATACCATGGTCTAATAATTTCTCACTCCCACGCAGTGGATGACTTGGTGTTGCCCACGTCTTCTAACTGCTCTGGGGACATCATTAGACAACAAGCGTAAGATAAGAGTTAGTGAGAAAAGGAAGGGTAAATTCTGATGTTGTCATGAGTGTTGGGAACATTAAACACAACACTCGGCTGTCAGTGTTGGATCATTAAACAAAACACTCATATCAACATCAACAATCTCCCCCAATTTGACCTTTCTACATCAACATACCTGAAGTTCACACAACAGAGATATTGATTAAGAAGTTTACACAATTGATATTCCAAAACGAATTGAAGTAACAATCTGCATAAGATCAAATTAAAGTAAACAACATCTAAACCAAAAAGAAACTTGTTTAGATTTAAATAACTAGAGCAAAAATAAATCCTAAATAATTACAGAATATAAATAGCAGAGTTTGAGAAAAATAAAAACATAAGTACAAAGCTTTTACAACAAAGAAAGAACTGAATTAACACTTGGGGAAGGATTGGGCTGAAATGTGTTTCAGCTGCATCTCCATAATCTGCATTTACTCCCCCATTGTGTAAGCTCTCCCCCTGTCTTCAAGCTCATCATTTATCCAGATCACCATAGAGATCCTGGATATCCTGTGCATCTCCCTCAGTCATTTCAGTGTCCACAGCAGGTTCATCAGCTCGGCCAGGAACTGAATCCGGTTCATCTACAGTAGGAGCAACAATGTTAGTGGGCTGATTGTGTGAACTGTCAGCTACTCCCCCTGTTGAAGTGGAAAGAAGATCCATCCAAAATTTCTTTTGGATTAGAAGATCCTCCACAGAATGCTGCAAGTTAAGAATGGAACCGTGCAAAATATCAATCTGCCTCATAATATAATGTGAAGATAAATTGATTGAGGAGGCAGCTCCTTCTGGAGGCAGTGTTGTATTGTGGAAGGGATCATTTGCTGGAACATTACTGGGGCCTGCTTCATCATCATTCCTTCTCAAAGGAAGATCAACCACCCTTTCACCTTGGATGAGGAACTGATTTGAGATGCTAAAACTTGGGACATAGGTGCTTATGACCTCATCTTCAAATCTCTCAAATGTTTTGTCCAACATGTACTTGTACACAAGACATGGGTAAGGTAGGATACCTCTCCCAGTCATGTCAGATTTAAAGGTCATCATGTTGGTGAATAACCTGTCCTAGGTTAAACCTTTTCAAGTGCCCAATCTTGTACATTAGTACAGCCTGTTCTAAGGTGAGAGTGGTGTTGTTTGTTGTAGGCAGCCAATTAAAACACACCAACTTATGCAAAACAGAATATAGACTTCTGAGTTTAGAGGCCAAAATTCTCCTTCTCCATTTTGTGATTACTCCCCCAGTCAAGATGCTTATCATCACATCATGATCAGTAACAGCAGGATCTTCCATAATCTTAGTTTTAAGTAGAATATTGATCCTTCTAGGGGTAATCATGTGCCTATTTCCTCTAAACCAAAAAGTACCATATCTTGTAGAGTTGGGATCACCAGCAAATTGAGGGATGTTTGCATAAAATTCATAAATCCAATCAACAATATAGGGACAAGCAAATTGCAAAGCATTCAGTAAAGATCTTTCTTTAAGCCAATCAAGCAGATTCATATCCTCAAAATCAGAAGTTTTAATCAATCTTTCACTTATAATCTGCCTAGTTCTTATGGTTCTATACTGTATGCTCGACTTATCATTGTAATCTTCATCAGAATCACTATTCCTATCATCAGAAGAGAAAAGTACCTCATTTTCATCTTCTTCTGAAGAACTGGATGACTGTTCAGAATCTGACTGATCTGGTGTTGCCATCGGTGAGGCAACACTTTCGGGCTCTCGGGGCCTTTTTGATCGTCGAACTGGTGGAGTTGGAACACTTTCCTCCTCCATTTCCTCAGCAACTTCGTCCACATCCTCTTCATTTACAGCCACCTCTTCTTCCACTGGGGTTGCAGGTTGTTCAGCCTCTGTTTCTGGTTCTGATTCAAAATCAGACACAGCAATCGGCTCAGACGCATTCCCATCCGTCCTGGGCTTCTTTCCCTTTCCAGTGTAGTCAACAATCTTGCCCAGATTCCTTTGGGACTTTCTCTTACCACCAGGCCATTTTCGTGCAGTTGGAACAACAGCAGCTTTCTTTTTGCCCTTTTTGTGCTGGTGAATTCTCTCGAACTTTGCGGCCAGGACTTCTTCATCAGAGGATTCCGGTTGGGTTTGCATGTCCTCATCCCCTTTGAACATGGCATTATCCAGCGTTTCTCCCTCAAGCACTAAAACAGGGTGAGTTGTTTTCAGGCTTAGGGTTTCGAAGGCCTCTTTCAGAGTGTTGAAAGGAGTGCCCAGAGGGAAGTGTAAGGTTACTGGAGTGATTTCTGGTGCGAGAGGTTCAGATGAGGGCTCATCTGGTGGGTTGGAGGTTGAAATTTCTGCAGTGGAGTTTGCATTCGCGATTTCAGTGCGAATGTCGTATGGATTGTAAGGTACGATTGCAAGAGGGGTTGTTTGAGTGGGTTCTTCTTCAGGAGCAAAGGGAACAACGATGGTTCCGACGGTGAACGATGGAGAGTTTGGTGAGTTTGATGATGCCATTTCAGCAAGGAGATTGAGAGGGTTTGGAGAAATTTTATCGCTTGAATTCGAGTTTGAGTGTGCAGCAGTGATCTGAGGAGTGTTGGACATATTGGAACCTGTACACACAAAACAAGACAGCAAAAGAATTAATTTTGAGACCTTTCGAATTCTACAGATACAATGTAAATTAGAATTCAAACAGTGTGTGTCCAAGGGAACTGGATATACTTGAGTGCTACAAATATAATTAATATCTGTAATTACCAGGCTTAAATGAGTTAACCAAGCTTTTCAAGTATTTTCCAACACTGTAATGGAGACTCATCTTATATGGAGAGTTGAGATGAAGAAGTTACACGATTTTGGAGTGTGAGGGAAGTGAAGTAGTGGAAGTAACTTCCCCACTAATTGATCGTGGTTAACAGGGAGAATAAGAATTCTGGAAAAAACAAAATTAAATAAAAGCGGAATATAATAACCGAAATAATAAAACAAGGCAAGATTAAGTCAAACTAAATATTTCAGAGAATAATATTTAATAATTATCAAAAATAACTAATTCCATGAAAATTGGGATAAGAATCTGAATTAACGAGTGTTTTGACTATTGTTGGCATTCTATACACCTCAACACAGTTTTTTCATGATTTTTCATCATATGTGTTGCTCTAATATCTTTTTCTTTTTATCACACTTCACATTGATCCATCTTTTGAAAAGAGTGCATCGTAGCAGCGAACTCCGTGCCCCATAGTTACTCAATGGATTTGTGAATATATTGATGCAATTTATATCACCTTTTGAAAAGAGATCATCGTAGTAGCGAGCTCCGTGTCCCATAGTTACTCAGTGATTTATAAAGCATCTAATACGTGATTTTTCTTTTGTAGCATTTGAGAGGTGTATAGGCTCTTTAGTATTTTTCACAAGTCATTCAGAATTCAAATATCAATCACAAAGGAATTTCATTAATTCAATAATTACGAAAATTAAAGCAAGGAAACACATAAGTGACTTATCTTAGTGTTGTCTCAAATGTTGCCGCATTTGATACAACACCCTTGATCATATTTTCAGATATTGCATAAGCCAAGAGATTTTCGTAGAGAAGAAAACCTCTTATCATCAAGAGCTTTAGTGAATATATCAGCTAATTGTTTTTCAGTAGATATGTACTCCAACTTAACAACTTCCTTTTCAACAAGATCTCTTATAAAGTGATGTCTAATACTTATATGCTTTGTTAATGAGTGTTGCACTGGATTTTTTGAGATATTTATAGCACTAGTATTATCACAGTATACAGTTAAAACATCACTAGGTAAGCCATAATCATGAAACATTTTTTGCAACCAAAGTAATTGAGTACAACAACTCCCTGCTGCAATGTATTTTGATTCAGCTGTTGATTTAGACACACGGTTCTGTTTTCTACTGTGCCAAGAGATTAAGTTGTTCCCCATATAGAAGCAGCCACCACTTGTGCTTTTCCTATCATCACAGTCTCCTGCCCAATCTGCATCACTGTAACCTATTAAGGTGCAGTTTGTGTCTTTGCTGTACCAAATACCTAAATCACATGTACCTGCAACATACTTAATGATTCTTTTAACAGCATTCATATGTGATTCTTTGGGATTAGCTTGGTATCTAGCACATAAGCAAACACTGAACATAATATCAGGTCTGCTGGAACTCAAGTATAACAGACTGCCAATCATAAACCTGTACAGTGTTGAGTCAACATTCTGGCCAACACTGTCCTTACTCAGTTTCTGAGTTGATCCCATAGGTGTTTTCATATGTTTAGCACTCTCTAATCCAAACCTTTTTACAAGACTTTTAGCATACTTACTTTGTGTATATTGTCACAAGTAGAACCAAATACTATATCATCAACATAAATTTGAGCAATCATAATATCATTTTTATCATGTTTGATGAATAGTGTTCTATCAGCTTCTCCTCTTACAAAACCAAACTCAATTAGGAAATCCGTTAACCTTTCATACCATGCTCTAGGTGCTTGTTTCAAGCCATATAGAGCATTTTTCAATTTATAGACATGATCAGAAAAATCAGGGTTTTCAAAGCCTTTTGGTTGTTCAACATAAGCTTCTTCATTTAGAATACCATTTAAAAAAGCAGCTTTAACATCCATTTGGTGCAGTTTTATATCAATATAGCATGCAATGGCAAGTAAGAGCCTAATGGATTCTATTCTAGCAACAGGAGCAAATGTTTCATCAAAGTCTACACCCTTTACCTGTGTATATCCTTGAGCAACTAACCTAGCTTTGTTTCTAATAATATTTCCCATTTCATCAGTTTTGTTTTTGAAAATCCATTTAGTTCCTATAACATTAATATGATCTGGTCTAGGAACTAATGTCCACACATCATTCCTAACAAATTGATTAAGTTCTTCATGCATAGCTTCTATCCAATTCTCATCATCTAATGCTTCTTTAACAGATTTGGGTTCAATCTCAGAGTGATAGCATTCATGATTTACCGTACTACACATGCATGACATACATATTGATCTTACCACATCCTTTGAGTTAATCCCCATTCTTCTTCTGGTTTGAACACCAGTAGACTGCTCACCAATAATTTGGTATTGTGGATGATATTTCTGAATCCTTATGGAAGGAGTTTTCTGGAGATTGTACAGATTTTCAGGATCTGTATTATCAGATGTTTCCTCTGGTGTGTCAGCATTCTTCTCAACATTCTGAACCTGTTCAACATTTTCAGTAATGATTGGTACATTAATCAAGTCTGAAATGTCTTCATCTTCAATGCTTTTACCTGTAATGCTTGTATCATCATCAAAAACAACATTTACAGATTCTTGTACAGTATCATTCCTAAAGTTATAAATCCTATAGGCTTTGTTGTTTCTTGAGTAACCAAGAAAGAAGCCTTTATCACTCTTTGAGTCAAACTTATGTAACTGATCCCTGTCATTCAAGATATAACATACACAGCAAAAAACATGGAAATATTTAAGGTTAGGCTTTCTATTGTTCAGAATTTCATATGGAGTTCTAGTAGAATCTGTTCTAATATAAACTCTATTAGCAATATGACAAGCAGTGTTAAGAGCTTCAGCCCAAAATCTTTTAGATAAGTTCTTAGAACATAGCATGACTCTAGCCATTTCTTGAAGTGTTCTATTTTTTCTTTCTGCTATGCCATTTTGTTGAGGAGTTTTAGGAGAAGAAAACTCTTGGATTATACATTTAGATTCACAAAACCCAGTAAAGGAACTGTTTTCAAATTCTCTTCCATGATCTGACCTGATTCTGCATACTTTAGAATTGAAAACATTCTTAAATCTTTTATACAAAATTTTGAAAATGGAAAAAGTTTCAGATTTATCTTTTAAGAATTCAATCCATGTGAATCTAGAGTAATCATCAACCACAACTAAAGAATACATTTTACCTCCAATACTTTCTGTTTCCATAGGACCCATAAGATCCATGTGCAGTAATTCGAAGCAATGTTTGGTTGAGCAATGTCCCAACATTTTGTGAGACACTTTAATCTGTTTGCCTTTTTGACAAGGTCCACATACCTTGTTATCTGAGAATTTCAGATCTGGTAAGCCTATAAATACAGAAGCTGCCCTCAACACAAGATACACAAGAAGAAAAGCTGAAATCGACTACTACTCTATTGAACGCTATATACGCTTCTAGTTAGGAAAAACTTTGTTTCTTCTTGTAGTTCTTCACATTATTATAAACCCGAATAGTAGTGTGTTAGAATTTTTCAGATCATTTTTCTTTTTCAAACATTGAGGACTTTTATGACCCTTTTTGAAACAGTAATGGCATATAACATCGTTTGCAATAATCTGAGTCTTAGCAGAAACACTAGGATTGTAATTCACTTCAGCTTTTACAAAAACAGTAGGTTTCTTAGATTCAGACTTCTTTGAATTCTTACCTTGGTAGCCAATACCTGTTCTTCTTGAATTGTTGGTCATAAGAGAGTCTTCCAGTTTGTTCTTTCCATCAGCAAATCTTTTGAAGCTTAGGGAGGCTTCCTTCAATCTCTCTTCAAGTTTAGACATCTCCATATCTTTTCTTGTTAGAGTGCCTTCAAGCTTAGTAATAGATTCTCTTAAATCAGAATTTTCAAAATTCAGAGACTTAACTATGTGATTAAGTTTCTCAGTTTCAGAAGATATTTTGGAAACTTTTTCATTTGTTAAAGGTTTTTCATAAGAATATTTCTTAAAGTCAAGAACAGACACATCTAGTCTTTCCTTAAGTTTAGAAATTTTCTTATCCTTCTTTGTTAAAAAACTTTCTAGTTTAAAAACAGTATTAGACAAGTCTTGAATGTCAGCATCTCTTCTGGATACACCTGCTTTATTTGATGTACCTGTCTCATTAACAGAACTTGTGAAACAGTTAAATTCTGGTGCCTTATTATTCAGTGATTTCTCAAATGATGGCTCATTTGTCCTCACATCATAATAATCGTCCAGATCATCATCAAAAGTATCATCATACAGAATTCTAGCAGAGAAAGCTTTTTCAATATCTTTTTCAGGATCATGATCAACATCAGACTCATCACTTAAAGTAGCACTAAAATTAAGTTTCTTTTTTAGAATGGTGTTAGCACATTCATTAGCATAATGACCATATCCAGAACATGCATCACATTTAACATTCTTCTTATACTCTTGGTCAGATCTAAACCGGGTACCTCTTTCTAATTGTCTAGAAGGATTAAAATTGTTCTTCCTAATAGGTAATTGCTGAGTATTATTAATCTGAACCTTAGGTTGAATGTTGTCCTTAAGCCTATTATTCTTGTTCTTCATAAATGTCTTAAACTGTTTAGTAATGAAAGCCATATAATCAGGATTATTAAGGTATTCCTCAATATCATCTTCATCAGAATCAATTTCAGTAACATAAGGAGACTTTCCAGATCCTGATGATACAGATGATGAGGCATCACCTTTGAAAACAAGCACTTTCTTTTCATTATCAGTCTTTTCAGAACATATCTTAGGTTCAAAACGTTTAGGAATAGATCTAAGAATTTTATGTACTAACCTTTGATTTGATATTGGATCACCAAGAGAATGAGCTTCATTTGAAATCTCAGTCAGTTTTTCGTTGTAAGATGAAATGGTTTCATCTTCTTTCATCCTCAGGTTTTCAAACTTGGTTCCAAGCATACGTAGTCTGGTACTTCGTACACTATCCGATCCTTCACAATGTTCTTGCAGTCGATCCCATGCATCCTTCGAAGAAATGCAGTTTGATATGATTTTGAACATTGAGGCATCAGTTGAGGTGAAGATTGCATTCAACGCTTTTGAATTGTAACTCGCCGTTGTGATTTCTTCAGCCGTCCAGTCGAGCTCTCTCTTGATTCGAGCTTCATTGTCTTCATCCGCAGCAGTTCTTGGTTGAGTCCAACCAGCAAGAACACTCCTCCAGGCTCGTTCATCAATGGATTTGATGTACATCCTCATCTTTGGTTTCCAGAAGGCATAATTCGTGCCATCTAGAATCGGAGGTTTTAGTGCGGGTGAAAGTGGATACTCCATTTCAAATTTACACACTCTAAGCAGAATCTCTACTTAGTGTATCAAGTAGTTGGCTCTGATACCAACTGAAAGTGTGTGTGCGTGTGAAATCAGAGATGTTGTCTGTCGTGTTGGCACAACCTAGACAACACTATGCAGCGGAAATTAAATTGCACATACTGAAAACAGAAGTATTCAAAATTTGCGTAGATTATAAAATAATCTACGCTGTTCACTATATAAAAATATGTGAAACGAGTACAACCTCTTAGAGGTGTATAATTACACTACGCAAGTGTATAAAGATTTACTAGATCCTATGAAACTATCTCCCTCATAGATCTAATCACACAACCTAGTAAATAAGACTATATTCTAACACACTACTATTCGGGTTTATAATAATGTGAAGAACTACAAGAAGAAACAAATGTATTCCTAACTAGAAGCGTATATAGCGTTCAATAGAGTAGTAATCGGTTTTAGCTTTCCTTCTTGTGTATCTTGTGTTGAGGGCAGCTTCTGTATTTATAGGCTTCATCCACGAACTGCCATCAACTCCCATGATCGCCTCAACCTTGAGATCATGCGGTTATAGAACTTCTCTCCACCACTCCTAGAATTTAGGGACTTGTTATACCATGGTCTAATAACTTCTCACTCCCACGCAGTGGCATGACTTGGTGTTGCCCACGTCTTCTAACTGCTCTGGGGACATCATTAGACAACAAGCGTAAGATAAGAGTTAGTGAGAAAAGGAAGGACAAATTCGGATGTTGTCATGAGTGTTGGGAACATTAAACACAACACTCGGCTGTCAGTGTTGGATCATTAAACAAAACACTCATATCAACATCAACAGTATTAACTAACTACTCAGAGGAACAAAAGTGAGAAGGAACACACTGAGCACACAATTAATAGATATGATCACACTCAATAAGCTTATGAATGAATCAATACGATAACCACAAAGAAAATAACAAAATTGATGCAATATTATGTTGGTTTCTTCCTCAATTCTCTATTCATTTAAATTTCTAAATATAAATTTTAATTTTCAAGTAGATTATATTATTAATTAATTTTAAAAAATTGGTAACAAATCAGATATGGTTGCAAAAACAATGAACACACAACAAAATAATCTTAGTTACTATGAACTAGATTAAGGGGGTTAACAAGCGATCATGCAATCTCCATACATTTATACCCACATTAGAACAGAAGAAGCAATGTTTTCTTTTATATTTCAATTTTCTCATTTGTATGCAAATGACTCACTTTCCACGGTTGAACCCTTGCAAATAGAGAGGACTATTATGAGGATCAGAGCAACCACAATACTTGAAACAATCAACTTGATCTTCATGTTTTGAAGCCACATCTTTCTCCTGATTTGCGTTCCAGTGGTCCTCAAGTCCAGGGCCTGATCCAACGACATAATAATGAATTGATGCAGCCGTGAAATCCTTAACAAGAAGCTATATCTATAAATTAATAACACAATAGTTGTCTAAAATATAAAGTCATCATATTCTCACAAAACCACATTCCAAAATTACATGACACTGTAAAAAATATATATTTCATTCAAATTTCAAACTGCAATAACTTTTTTGTTTCAATTCTGTTTTCAACATATAATGTACTATGAAAGTTTGGACCAATATTTTGAAGTAATTTATGTAAAATATTGAGCCCTTTTATAATAAACTAGTATTTCACTCGTGCGATGCACGGTTTAAGAGTTTTTATAATTACCGTACAATTAATATTATGGTACAAATAAATTGTTATTTACAAATTATGTATATTATAATAAAGTCCCAATTGCATTACACCCAATATTTTTTTTGCTAAAGTTAGCACTTAAATTGTCATACTATATCATTTTTTACATATAAGTCACTCAACTATAAAAATTATTTCATCTGTTCAGTATAAACTATCCAAAATATTTAACCACGAAAATTAAAAAATATAATAAAATAAGTTTAGTTAGATAGCTTTCCTTGGAACATAGAGAACATCTTTTACAATGCACGTGCTTGTGTCACTAAGACACACATCAGTACACAATGGAGTATATTTTATAAGAAATAAAAATATGAATTTAGAAATATAGCTGATAATAAGCTTTACCAAGTAGTATAAGCTAACAAATTGTTAATGATTCAAATTTAATTTACAATTACATTTTCTTTTTTCCTTTATCAAGAACACACTCCATTATTGTTGTTAATTTTGTTTCTGACCAATATTAAAATCCTCTAAGCCCAATCAAGTAAATAATACTTGAACAAAAAGTGGTTTTAATAAAGACATTCACAAAGTGAAGTGATCATATGCAAGCCCAATCAAGTAAATAATACTTGAACAAAAAGTGGTTTTAATAAAGACATTCACAAAGTGAAGTGATCATATGCTTAAGTAAAATTTTAAGCATTTGAATTGTAAAAGATCTGTTAATTAGTTTTGTTAAGGTGTGACAAACTTTATTTTCCTGTTGTATTTTAGTGACTCATAATATTTTCTCTGTTTAATAAAGAATGTGAAACTGAAAAATTAATAGTATTTGAAAGTGTGTGTGCGTGCGAAATCAGAGATATTGTCTGCCGTGTTGGTACAACCTAGACAACACTATGCAGCGGAAATTAAATTGCACGTACTAAAAACAGAAGTATTCAAAATTTGCGTAGATTATAAAATAATCTACGCTGTTCACTATATAAAAATATGTGAAACGAGTACAACCTCTTAGAGGTGTATAATTACACTACGCAAGTGTATAAATATTTACTAGATCCTATGAAACTATCTCCCTCATAGATCTAATCACACAACCTAGTAAATAAGACTATGTTCTAACACACTACTATTCGGGTTTATAATAATGTGAAGAACTACAAGAAGAAACAAATGTATTCCTAACTAGAAGCGTATATAGCGTTCAATAGAGTAGTAATCGGTTTTAGCTTTCCTTCTTGTGTATCTTGTGTTGAGGGCAGCTTCTGTATTTATAGGCTTCATCCACGAACTGCCATCAACTCCCATGATCGCCTCAACCTTGAGATCATGCGGTTATAGAACTTCTCTCCACCACTCCTAGAATTTAGGGACTTGTTATACCATGGTCTAATAATTTCTCACTCCCACGCAGTGGATGACTTGGTGTTGCCCACGTCTTCTAACTGCTCTGGGGACATCATTAGACAACAAGCGTAAGATAAGAGTTAGTGAGAAAAGGAAGGGTAAATTCTGATGTTGTCATGAGTGTTGGGAACATTAAACACAACACTCGGCTGTCAGTGTTGGATCATTAAACAAAACACTCATATCAACATCAACAATCTCCCCCAATTTGACCTTTCTACATCAACATACCTGAAGTTCACACAACAGAGATATTGATTAAGAAGTTTACACAATTGATATTCCAAAACGAATTGAAGTAACAATCTGCATAAGATCAAATTAAAGTAAACAACATCTAAACCAAAAAGAAACTTGTTTAGATTTAAATAACTAGAGCAAAAATAAATCCTAAATAATTACAGAATATAAATAGCAGAGTTTGAGAAAAATAAAAACATAAGTACAAAGCTTTTACAACAAAGAAAGAACTGAATTAACACTTGGGGAAGGATTGGGCTGAAATGTGTTTCAGCTGCATCTCCATAATCTGCATTTACTCCCCCATTGTGTAAGCTCTCCCCCTGTCTTCAAGCTCATCATTTATCCAGATCACCATAGAGATCCTGGATATCCTGTGCATCTCCCTCAGTCATTTCAGTGTCCACAGCAGGTTCATCAGCTCGGCCAGGAACTGAATCCGGTTCATCTACAGTAGGAGCAACAATGTTAGTGGGCTGATTGTGTGAACTGTCAGCTACTCCCCCTGTTGAAGTGGAAAGAAGATCCATCCAAAATTTCTTTTGGATTAGAAGATCCTCCACAGAATGCTGCAAGTTAAGAATGGAACCGTGCAAAATATCAATCTGCCTCATAATATAATGTGAAGATAAATTGATTGAGGAGGCAGCTCCTTCTGGAGGCAGTGTTGTATTGTGGAAGGGATCATTTGCTGGAACATTACTGGGGCCTGCTTCATCATCATTCCTTCTCAAAGGAAGATCAACCACCCTTTCACCTTGGATGAGGAACTGATTTGAGATGCTAAAACTTGGGACATAGGTGCTTATGACCTCATCTTCAAATCTCTCAAATGTTTTGTCCAACATGTACTTGTACACAAGACATGGGTAAGGTAGGATACCTCTCCCAGTCATGTCAGATTTAAAGGTCATCATGTTGGTGAATAACCTGTCCTAGGTTAAACCTTTTCAAGTGCCCAATCTTGTACATTAGTACAGCCTGTTCTAAGGTGAGAGTGGTGTTGTTTGTTGTAGGCAGCCAATTAAAACACACCAACTTATGCAAAACAGAATATAGACTTCTGAGTTTAGAGGCCAAAATTCTCCTTCTCCATTTTGTGATTACTCCCCCAGTCAAGATGCTTATCATCACATCATGATCAGTAACAGCAGGATCTTCCATAATCTTAGTTTTAAGTAGAATATTGATCCTTCTAGGGGTAATCATGTGCCTATTTCCTCTAAACCAAAAAGTACCATATCTTGTAGAGTTGGGATCACCAGCAAATTGAGGGATGTTTGCATAAAATTCATAAATCCAATCAACAATATAGGGACAAGCAAATTGCAAAGCATTCAGTAAAGATCTTTCTTTAAGCCAATCAAGCAGATTCATATCCTCAAAATCAGAAGTTTTAATCAATCTTTCACTTATAATCTGCCTAGTTCTTATGGTTCTATACTGTATGCTCGACTTATCATTGTAATCTTCATCAGAATCACTATTCCTATCATCAGAAGAGAAAAGTACCTCATTTTCATCTTCTTCTGAAGAACTGGATGACTGTTCAGAATCTGACTGATCTGGTGTTGCCATCGGTGAGGCAACACTTTCGGGCTCTCGGGGCCTTTTTGATCGTCGAACTGGTGGAGTTGGAACACTTTCCTCCTCCATTTCCTCAGCAACTTCGTCCACATCCTCTTCATTTACAGCCACCTCTTCTTCCACTGGGGTTGCAGGTTGTTCAGCCTCTGTTTCTGGTTCTGATTCAAAATCAGACACAGCAATCGGCTCAGACGCATTCCCATCCGTCCTGGGCTTCTTTCCCTTTCCAGTGTAGTCAACAATCTTGCCCAGATTCCTTTGGGACTTTCTCTTACCACCAGGCCATTTTCGTGCAGTTGGAACAACAGCAGCTTTCTTTTTGCCCTTTTTGTGCTGGTGAATTCTCTCGAACTTTGCGGCCAGGACTTCTTCATCAGAGGATTCCGGTTGGGTTTGCATGTCCTCATCCCCTTTGAACATGGCATTATCCAGCGTTTCTCCCTCAAGCACTAAAACAGGGTGAGTTGTTTTCAGGCTTAGGGTTTCGAAGGCCTCTTTCAGAGTGTTGAAAGGAGTGCCCAGAGGGAAGTGTAAGGTTACTGGAGTGATTTCTGGTGCGAGAGGTTCAGATGAGGGCTCATCTGGTGGGTTGGAGGTTGAAATTTCTGCAGTGGAGTTTGCATTCGCGATTTCAGTGCGAATGTCGTATGGATTGTAAGGTACGATTGCAAGAGGGGTTGTTTGAGTGGGTTCTTCTTCAGGAGCAAAGGGAACAACGATGGTTCCGACGGTGAACGATGGAGAGTTTGGTGAGTTTGATGATGCCATTTCAGCAAGGAGATTGAGAGGGTTTGGAGAAATTTTATCGCTTGAATTCGAGTTTGAGTGTGCAGCAGTGATCTGAGGAGTGTTGGACATATTGGAACCTGTACACACAAAACAAGACAGCAAAAGAATTAATTTTGAGACCTTTCGAATTCTACAGATACAATGTAAATTAGAATTCAAACAGTGTGTGTCCAAGGGAACTGGATATACTTGAGTGCTACAAATATAATTAATATCTGTAATTACCAGGCTTAAATGAGTTAACCAAGCTTTTCAAGTATTTTCCAACACTGTAATGGAGACTCATCTTATATGGAGAGTTGAGATGAAGAAGTTACACGATTTTGGAGTGTGAGGGAAGTGAAGTAGTGGAAGTAACTTCCCCACTAATTGATCGTGGTTAACAGGGAGAATAAGAATTCTGGAAAAAACAAAATTAAATAAAAGCGGAATATAATAACCGAAATAATAAAACAAGGCAAGATTAAGTCAAACTAAATATTTCAGAGAATAATATTTAATAATTATCAAAAATAACTAATTCCATGAAAATTGGGATAAGAATCTGAATTAACGAGTGTTTTGACTATTGTTGGCATTCTATACACCTCAACACAGTTTTTTCATGATTTTTCATCATATGTGTTGCTCTAATATCTTTTTCTTTTTATCACACTTCACATTGATCCATCTTTTGAAAAGAGTGCATCGTAGCAGCGAACTCCGTGCCCCATAGTTACTCAATGGATTTGTGAATATATTGATGCAATTTATATCACCTTTTGAAAAGAGATCATCGTAGTAGCGAGCTCCGTGTCCCATAGTTACTCAGTGATTTATAAAGCATCTAATACGTGATTTTTCTTTTGTAGCATTTGAGAGGTGTATAGGCTCTTTAGTATTTTTCACAAGTCATTCAGAATTCAAATATCAATCACAAAGGAATTTCATTAATTCAATAATTACGAAAATTAAAGCAAGGAAACACATAAGTGACTTATCTTAGTGTTGTCTCAAATGTTGCCGCATTTGATACAACACCCTTGATCATATTTTCAGATATTGCATAAGCCAAGAGATTTTCGTAGAGAAGAAAACCTCTTATCATCAAGAGCTTTAGTGAATATATCAGCTAATTGTTTTTCAGTAGATATGTACTCCAACTTAACAACTTCCTTTTCAACAAGATCTCTTATAAAGTGATGTCTAATACTTATATGCTTTGTTAATGAGTGTTGCACTGGATTTTTTGAGATATTTATAGCACTAGTATTATCACAGTATACAGTTAAAACATCACTAGGTAAGCCATAATCATGAAACATTTTTTGCAACCAAAGTAATTGAGTACAACAACTCCCTGCTGCAATGTATTTTGATTCAGCTGTTGATTTAGACACACGGTTCTGTTTTCTACTGTGCCAAGAGATTAAGTTGTTCCCCATATAGAAGCAGCCACCACTTGTGCTTTTCCTATCATCACAGTCTCCTGCCCAATCTGCATCACTGTAACCTATTAAGGTGCAGTTTGTGTCTTTGCTGTACCAAATACCTAAATCACATGTACCTGCAACATACTTAATGATTCTTTTAACAGCATTCATATGTGATTCTTTGGGATTAGCTTGGTATCTAGCACATAAGCAAACACTGAACATAATATCAGGTCTGCTGGAACTCAAGTATAACAGACTGCCAATCATAAACCTGTACAGTGTTGAGTCAACATTCTGGCCAACACTGTCCTTACTCAGTTTCTGAGTTGATCCCATAGGTGTTTTCATATGTTTAGCACTCTCTAATCCAAACCTTTTTACAAGACTTTTAGCATACTTACTTTGTGTATATTGTCACAAGTAGAACCAAATACTATATCATCAACATAAATTTGAGCAATCATAATATCATTTTTATCATGTTTGATGAATAGTGTTCTATCAGCTTCTCCTCTTACAAAACCAAACTCAATTAGGAAATCCGTTAACCTTTCATACCATGCTCTAGGTGCTTGTTTCAAGCCATATAGAGCATTTTTCAATTTATAGACATGATCAGAAAAATCAGGGTTTTCAAAGCCTTTTGGTTGTTCAACATAAGCTTCTTCATTTAGAATACCATTTAAAAAAGCAGCTTTAACATCCATTTGGTGCAGTTTTATATCAATATAGCATGCAATGGCAAGTAAGAGCCTAATGGATTCTATTCTAGCAACAGGAGCAAATGTTTCATCAAAGTCTACACCCTTTACCTGTGTATATCCTTGAGCAACTAACCTAGCTTTGTTTCTAATAATATTTCCCATTTCATCAGTTTTGTTTTTGAAAATCCATTTAGTTCCTATAACATTAATATGATCTGGTCTAGGAACTAATGTCCACACATCATTCCTAACAAATTGATTAAGTTCTTCATGCATAGCTTCTATCCAATTCTCATCATCTAATGCTTCTTTAACAGATTTGGGTTCAATCTCAGAGTGATAGCATTCATGATTTACCGTACTACACATGCATGACATACATATTGATCTTACCACATCCTTTGAGTTAATCCCCATTCTTCTTCTGGTTTGAACACCAGTAGACTGCTCACCAATAATTTGGTATTGTGGATGATATTTCTGAATCCTTATGGAAGGAGTTTTCTGGAGATTGTACAGATTTTCAGGATCTGTATTATCAGATGTTTCCTCTGGTGTGTCAGCATTCTTCTCAACATTCTGAACCTGTTCAACATTTTCAGTAATGATTGGTACATTAATCAAGTCTGAAATGTCTTCATCTTCAATGCTTTTACCTGTAATGCTTGTATCATCATCAAAAACAACATTTACAGATTCTTGTACAGTATCATTCCTAAAGTTATAAATCCTATAGGCTTTGTTGTTTCTTGAGTAACCAAGAAAGAAGCCTTTATCACTCTTTGAGTCAAACTTATGTAACTGATCCCTGTCATTCAAGATATAACATACACAGCAAAAAACATGGAAATATTTAAGGTTAGGCTTTCTATTGTTCAGAATTTCATATGGAGTTCTAGTAGAATCTGTTCTAATATAAACTCTATTAGCAATATGACAAGCAGTGTTAAGAGCTTCAGCCCAAAATCTTTTAGATAAGTTCTTAGAACATAGCATGACTCTAGCCATTTCTTGAAGTGTTCTATTTTTTCTTTCTGCTATGCCATTTTGTTGAGGAGTTTTAGGAGAAGAAAACTCTTGGATTATACATTTAGATTCACAAAACCCAGTAAAGGAACTGTTTTCAAATTCTCTTCCATGATCTGACCTGATTCTGCATACTTTAGAATTGAAAACATTCTTAAATCTTTTATACAAAATTTTGAAAATGGAAAAAGTTTCAGATTTATCTTTTAAGAATTCAATCCATGTGAATCTAGAGTAATCATCAACCACAACTAAAGAATACATTTTACCTCCAATACTTTCTGTTTCCATAGGACCCATAAGATCCATGTGCAGTAATTCGAAGCAATGTTTGGTTGAGCAATGTCCCAACATTTTGTGAGACACTTTAATCTGTTTGCCTTTTTGACAAGGTCCACATACCTTGTTATCTGAGAATTTCAGATCTGGTAAGCCTATAAATACAGAAGCTGCCCTCAACACAAGATACACAAGAAGAAAAGCTGAAATCGACTACTACTCTATTGAACGCTATATACGCTTCTAGTTAGGAAAAACTTTGTTTCTTCTTGTAGTTCTTCACATTATTATAAACCCGAATAGTAGTGTGTTAGAATTTTTCAGATCATTTTTCTTTTTCAAACATTGAGGACTTTTATGACCCTTTTTGAAACAGTAATGGCATATAACATCGTTTGCAATAATCTGAGTCTTAGCAGAAACACTAGGATTGTAATTCACTTCAGCTTTTACAAAAACAGTAGGTTTCTTAGATTCAGACTTCTTTGAATTCTTACCTTGGTAGCCAATACCTGTTCTTCTTGAATTGTTGGTCATAAGAGAGTCTTCCAGTTTGTTCTTTCCATCAGCAAATCTTTTGAAGCTTAGGGAGGCTTCCTTCAATCTCTCTTCAAGTTTAGACATCTCCATATCTTTTCTTGTTAGAGTGCCTTCAAGCTTAGTAATAGATTCTCTTAAATCAGAATTTTTAAAATTCAGAGACTTAACTATGTGATTAAGTTTCTCAGTTTCAGAAGATATTTTGGAAACTTTTTCATTTGTTAAAGGTTTTTCATAAGAATATTTCTTAAAGTCAAGAACAGACACATCTAGTCTTTCCTTAAGTTTAGAAATTTTCTTATCCTTCTTTGTTAAAAAACTTTCTAGTTTAAAAACAGTATTAGACAAGTGTTGAATGTCAGCATCTCTTCTGGATACACCTGCTTTATTTGATGTACCTGTCTCATTAACAGAACTTGTGAAACAGTTAAATTCTGGTGCCTTATTATTCAGTGATTTCCCAAATGATGGCTCATTTGTCCTCACATCATAATAATCGTCCAGATCATCATCAAAAGTATCATCATACAGAATTCTAGCAGAGAAAGCTTTTTCAATATCTTTTTCAGGATCATGATCAACATCAGACTCATCACTTAAAGTAGCACTAAAATTAAGTTTCTTTTTTAGAATGGTGTTAGCACATTCATTAGCATAATGACCATATCCAGAACATGCATCACATTTAACATTCTTCTTATACTCTTGGTCAGATCTAAACCGGGTACCTCTTTCTAATTGTCTAGAAGGATTAAAATTGTTCTTCCTAATAGGTAATTGCTGAGTATTATTAATCTGAACCTTAGGTTGAATGTTGTCCTTAAGCCTATTATTCTTGTTCTTCATAAATGTCTTAAACTGTTTAGTAATGAAAGCCATATAATCAGGATTATTAAGGTATTCCTCAATATCATCTTCATCAGAATCAATTTCAGTAACATAAGGAGACTTTCCAGATCCTGATGATACAGATGATGAGGCATCACCTTTGAAAACAAGCACTTTCTTTTCATTATCAGTCTTTTCAGAACATATCTTAGGTTCAAAACGTTTAGGAATAGATCTAAGAATTTTATGTACTAACCTTTGATTTGATATTGGATCACCAAGAGAATGAGCTTCATTTGAAATCTCAGTCAGTTTTTCGTTGTAAGATGAAATGGTTTCATCTTCTTTCATCCTCAGGTTTTCAAACTTGGTTCCAAGCATACGTAGTCTGGTACTTCGTACACTATCCGATCCTTCACAATGTTCTTGCAGTCGATCCCATGCATCCTTCGAAGAAATGCAGTTTGATATGATTTTGAACATTGAGGCATCAGTTGAGGTGAAGATTGCATTCAACGCTTTTGAATTGTAACTCGCCGTTGTGATTTCTTCAGCCGTCCAGTCGAGCTCTCTCTTGATTCGAGCTTCATTGTCTTCATCCGCAGCAGTTCTTGGTTGAGTCCAACCAGCAAGAACACTCCTCCAGGCTCGTTCATCAATGGATTTGATGTACATCCTCATCTTTGGTTTCCAGAAGGCATAATTCGTGCCATCTAGAATCGGAGGTTTTAGTGCGGGTGAAAGTGGATACTCCATTTCAAATTTACACACTCTAAGCAGAATCTCTACTTAGTGTATCAAGTAGTTGGCTCTGATACCAACTGAAAGTGTGTGTGCGTGTGAAATCAGAGATGTTGTCTGTCGTGTTGGCACAACCTAGACAACACTATGCAGCGGAAATTAAATTGCACATACTGAAAACAGAAGTATTCAAAATTTGCGTAGATTATAAAATAATCTACGCTGTTCACTATATAAAAATATGTGAAACGAGTACAACCTCTTAGAGGTGTATAATTACACTACGCAAGTGTATAAAGATTTACTAGATCCTATGAAACTATCTCCCTCATAGATCTAATCACACAACCTAGTAAATAAGACTATATTCTAACACACTACTATTCGGGTTTATAATAATGTGAAGAACTACAAGAAGAAACAAATGTATTCCTAACTAGAAGCGTATATAGCGTTCAATAGAGTAGTAATCGGTTTTAGCTTTCCTTCTTGTGTATCTTGTGTTGAGGGCAGCTTCTGTATTTATAGGCTTCATCCACGAACTGCCATCAACTCCCATGATCGCCTCAACCTTGAGATCATGCGGTTATAGAACTTCTCTCCACCACTCCTAGAATTTAGGGACTTGTTATACCATGGTCTAATAACTTCTCACTCCCACGCAGTGGCATGACTTGGTGTTGCCCACGTCTTCTAACTGCTCTGGGGACATCATTAGACAACAAGCGTAAGATAAGAGTTAGTGAGAAAAGGAAGGACAAATTCGGATGTTGTCATGAGTGTTGGGAACATTAAACACAACACTCGGCTGTCAGTGTTGGATCATTAAACAAAACACTCATATCAACATCAACAGTATTAACTAACTACTCAGAGGAACAAAAGTGAGAAGGAACACACTGAGCACACAATTAATAGATATGATCACACTCAATAAGCTTATGAATGAATCAATACGATAACCACAAAGAAAATAACAAAATTGATGCAATATTATGTTGGTTTCTTCCTCAATTCTCTATTCATTTAAATTTCTAAATATAAATTTTAATTTTCAAGTAGATTATATTATTAATTAATTTTAAAAAATTGGTAACAAATCAGATATGGTTGCAAAAACAATGAACACACAACAAAATAATCTTAGTTACTATGAACTAGATTAAGGGGGTTAACAAGCGATCATGCAATCTCCATACATTTATACCCACATTAGAACAGAAGAAGCAATGTTTTCTTTTATATTTCAATTTTCTCATTTGTATGCAAATGACTCACTTTCCACGGTTGAACCCTTGCAAATAGAGAGGACTATTATGAGGATCAGAGCAACCACAATACTTGAAACAATCAACTTGATCTTCATGTTTTGAAGCCACATCTTTCTCCTGATTTGCGTTCCAGTGGTCCTCAAGTCCAGGGCCTGATCCAACGACATAATAATGAATTGATGCAGCCGTGAAATCCTTAACAAGAAGCTATATCTATAAATTAATAACACAATAGTTGTCTAAAATATAAAGTCATCATATTCTCACAAAACCACATTCCAAAATTACATGACACTGTAAAAAATATATATTTCATTCAAATTTCAAACTGCAATAACTTTTTTGTTTCAATTCTGTTTTCAACATATAATGTACTATGAAAGTTTGGACCAATATTTTGAAGTAATTTATGTAAAATATTGAGCCCTTTTATAATAAACTAGTATTTCACTCGTGCGATGCACGGTTTAAGAGTTTTTATAATTACCGTACAATTAATATTATGGTACAAATAAATTGTTATTTACAAATTATGTATATTATAATAAAGTCCCAATTGCATTACACCCAATATTTTTTTTGCTAAAGTTAGCACTTAAATTGTCATACTATATCATTTTTTACATATAAGTCACTCAACTATAAAAATTATTTCATCTGTTCAGTATAAACTATCCAAAATATTTAACCACGAAAATTAAAAAATATAATAAAATAAGTTTAGTTAGATAGCTTTCCTTGGAACATAGAGAACATCTTTTACAATGCACGTGCTTGTGTCACTAAGACACACATCAGTACACAATGGAGTATATTTTATAAGAAATAAAAATATGAATTTAGAAATATAGCTGATAATAAGCTTTACCAAGTAGTATAAGCTAACAAATTGTTAATGATTCAAATTTAATTTACAATTACATTTTCTTTTTTCCTTTATCAAGAACACACTCCATTATTGTTGTTAATTTTGTTTCTGACCAATATTAAAATCCTCTAAGCCCAATCAAGTAAATAATACTTGAACAAAAAGTGGTTTTAATAAAGACATTCACAAAGTGAAGTGATCATATGCAAGCCCAATCAAGTAAATAATACTTGAACAAAAAGTGGTTTTAATAAAGACATTCACAAAGTGAAGTGATCATATGCTTAAGTAAAATTTTAAGCATTTGAATTGTAAAAGATCTGTTAATTAGTTTTGTTAAGGTGTGACAAACTTTATTTTCCTGTTGTATTTTAGTGACTCATAATATTTTCTCTGTTTAATAAAGAATGTGAAACTGAAAAAATTAAAAAAATTTTGCCTTTCTTAATTTTAGTTTGAGAACGATTGGTAAAGTAGTTTGAGTATCAAACCATGTTTAGCTGCCTTATTTGAATGAGTCAGTGTGAGTATGCTTAATAATAACTTAATAATATAAATATACATGATATTAATGCCTTATTTGAATGAGTCATTGTGAGTGTGCTTAATAATAACTTAATAATATAAATATACATGATATTAATGTATACATTGCTCCCAACAATTGACAATAATTAAATTTAATGTTATTAATGTATACATTGCGGTTGACATATGAATATGAATTACAGTATTTGGGAAATGGCGCAGTGATTTGGTGTTCAATAACACTCAATGGGAGAAAGGGAAGCTCATTGACGAAATAAAAAGCAGGACACATTTAAATCCGGTGATACAATCGACGGACTTTGGGAAATGGCCGTCCGAACCGACGAGATGCTTCATTCCAAAAATCTGAATCACATTTTACTTGTTTTTCTATTTCAGTATTTCCTACCGATGTATGGCAATCCTCCTGCCTGCTGACTATTGGATGTACTACTGATTTCAACAAATGATTTCATGTTTGCCTGAAAAAAAAAAGTATGTTAACATTAATTGACAGAGGAAAACAAATTATTTAAAAATAAATTAAAATACGCTAGATAAATATTTTTTACATGCATATTACGTTACATGAGTAATCTAATCTGCTATTTGGATACCTCAACTCCTCAAGGTCCATTACAATTTTTAATTTGAATATGAGAATGGGAGTCATATCAATGTTGCACAGCTGCCGTAATGTGCATGAAAAAGAAAGTATGAGAGGACATAAAAATGAATAATTTATGGATATAAAGCCTCTCATTCCATTAAAAAAATTCATTAATTTAAGAGATTTGATTAACAAAATACAACTAATCCAATATTCAATTGAAGATATATGTCCAGAAAAAACATACACGCACACACAAGAAGATTAACAAAAAAAATGCATTCTCTGAACTAATGGAGAAAAATATGTTCAAATTAAATACCTCATCATGAAATCTTCCAGACAACTGGGACCAAACAAAGAAAATTCTAAGAATTGAAAAAGACAGTTCAAGTAGTTTACTATGAATGAGAAAGATAATTTACCTTTTCATGGTTCGAGTATACAACGTACACTTTTCTCACTTTTCTCCAACGTTGTACCAACTGTTTATCTCAATTTCATTCATCCAACATCAATTTCATTCGACCTATAAGCATTACGAAAAACCAACATTCCAATAAAATAATTTCACAAAATTTACAAACATAATTAGTGCAATTAACACAAAACCATGGGTAAACTGAATGAGAAATTCATAAAATTGACCTACATGATTTAGTAAATTACCAGGGGAGGAGAAATTGAGAGCAGTGTCGGCGAGGGTGCGAGGACCTGTAGTGCGTAGGACATAGCGGTCAGCGACAAAGGTAACATGTACGATGAAAATGAGAAAATGAATTGGAAAAAATCAGAGAAGCGAGTGCGAAAAATCCAAATCTTTGAAATAGAAAATGGGAAAATAAAAAAAACAATTACGTTAAGGAATTATTGAAAATCAAAGATGAGATGGAGAGTGTAGAGTTGGGAGAGAGGAGTGGGATGATTTAATGATATTGGTAAATCTCAATCAACTGCTATTTGGTAACAATTTTATAAACAATTATACACCAAAATGAATTAATAAAATACCAACCTTGTTCACAGGTGCAAGCTCAAATCTGGGAAGAAAAAATATTGAACAAAATAGATTTTTGACAGAAATCTAAGAAACAAAATTAGAAAATAATCAAATCCAATCAAACACAAGGATACCCGGCATATTGCATATATATTTGTGGAATGCAGTAAAGCTCCAATGTCAAGGCCAGTCAGATGATTAAGAAAGTTCTGATTTTTCTTAGAAGACATCCTACGTGTGCTAGGATCTTATCTCGATAGGAAACACCCACATTAAGCGAGGCCACCAACAATCTAAACCAAAACTATGACTGAAAAATCTCAACAGACATAGCAGGCATAACAACGAAACTGAAAAATCCAGATGTTTAGTGCTAAAAAGAATCACACTTTAAAATTTTGATGAACCAAAATATGATAAACTTGAAAGGCAAATTTTCTCGCATTGAACCGCCACTTCTTTGTCGCACAGAACAACTACGGGTGGGCTAATGAATCACAGTCTCATCTAAATAAGAGAAAATCCCAATTCGCATCGAAAGAAAAAGAAGAAGCAAGATCACATGCGCTAAAGAATGTAGAGCTCCATTTATTTTCTTATAATATTGAAGAAGCCTTAGACACATAGTGCAATTCAAAACCAAATCAAGAAGAAAGACTATCTAAATTAATTAATTACTTTCACAATCTAATAAAATAAAGCATATCTGAAAATATAGTAAACCTACATCGCCTAATTTCTGCAATTAATCTTTGATTTCTTCAAAGGAAAGAAGTTGTAGGTATTTCTATCATACCTTGTAAAACACAACCGCCCTGTAGGTTTTGAGAGAGGCCGCGTCGCCGGCTGTGGCGGAGATATCCAGCCGGTAATTTGTATCGGCAACAACTTGCGACTCTCCCTTAACAACTTTCCCGGCCTCCTTGTTGTGTTCCATCACCGCGAATTTCGCGGCCATCACCACTTTCGCGGCGTTGGGATTCTCTATCGGCTTCCAACCGCCGGCCGTGGGGCCTAGAGCGGCGGCGAAATGGGGAGCGCAAACACCAAAAAACTGAGAGAAATATGTATAGAGAGGGCGAAATGTGTGTGCCAATGTTTTTTGTATTTGGAGAAGGTAGATTCCCCAAATCAGAAAGAGAGACACAACAAAAATAATGTTTGTAAAATGATGAATAAATAAACATTAGCATTAGCAGGAGAAAGAAAGAAGAGCTGCTGACGAAAACCCTAAACTGAATACTGAATATGAGGAGACTGAGTTCAAAGGGAAAGAGAGCATTAATATTTCTTTTTATTTTTTTAAACTGGAAAATGAAATTTTTTTTTTTTTTGTGGGCCTCTCACAAAACAAATACTCCAATATTTTAATGTTGTAAAATTTTAGGCGGGAAACTTGCTATTGTGTTTTTATATATATATAGATTGTGTGACAAAGTTGTGAAATATGATGATTGTTGGGGGAAGAAAAAAAAGTAAATGAGGAAGAAAAAGAAGTTTGGGGTAGAAGAAGAAAATTAGAGTTAGTATTTAGGGGAGTGTATCTATCTTGTATTTTGCTTGAAGGATAAAATAGGTATTTTGCATAAATATTTAATTTTAAAAAATGGAGTGGGAGTGGATTAAACAAAGCTGGAGGGGTATATACCACACGCCTAAATATTAAACGGGAGAAGCGATGGGCCTAAACAGTCGGCCCAATAAATTAATAACTCAGATGATAAATAAAAGAGGCCAGTATATTTTTAGATAACCATTTTTCATATTTGCATTGAAATATTATTATTCTACAAATATAGTCCATCCGTTTTTTAATAAGTATCACTTTGGCTTTTTAACTAATTTTAAAATAAATGTCATTTTAGAGTTTTTTCTTTAATTTTGACTATTTTATCTTTATTCATTTACCATAAATATTTTTCATTAATAAATTCCACAAAAAATGTTTATACCAAAATTAATTTAGTTTATGAATACTAGCTACATTCTTTATCAAACAAAAATTTTATATTAAAATTAGTTATAATTATCGACCACAATTTATAATCTTAATTTGTTGAAAAAACCTAAAATGACACTATTTTTAGAAGATGGATTAATTAGGCTCCATATGTATCCAACAAACAACTTCATATTTCTTTCATCCCAAAACACTACTGTTTTAACGTTGGCCAAAACATCGTAAGAATAATTAACAATGCACGTCTTCTAAATTGCAAAGCTATATTGTTACTATTGTACCGCAAAAGATTTTCCAGAATCAGGAGTCTTGCCACAAGGGAAAAAAAAAACTTTATTTTTAAGTTGAACCTCCAATACCTATAGAAACTTGTTGGAAATTGGTTTCGTATTTGAGTGTTTGTTCAAATTTGACCATTTTTTATGTGATGGTTCATTAGTTGGAATTGGATAGAAATTATAAATTAGTAATCTACACATCGAGTAGATGAGTTTGATGTATTTATTTTCTCAAAACCAATTTCGGGGAGGCCTAAATTGACCTGATTTAAAAAATTAGTCTTTCACCGGAAGATACCACAATAAACAGATCCCTAAACCTACATTCTAAATACCCATTGTAGACAATAGCTTCTATTTCGTAGTGCATTCGTCAATTTTAAAATTGTTGTATCTTGGGGACAATTGTCATTGATCTGTATTGCACATGTGTACTGAGCAATGCAGAGATAGAGTTCAACTCTGACCTCACATTTTAATGTTAAGTTTGTGTCTGCATTTCATCTTAGTCTACACACTCCCTTTATTTCCAACAAAACTTCCATCTCACTCTAAAGCATAGAACGGTTATTCAAGCTGAGCCAAGTATTTGAAGTTCGAGCTCTTATCGAGCCGAGCTCAGCTCCATAACACTGACGAGTCAAAAAGTGAGCTCGGCTCAACTCGTTAATGAGTCTAACAAGCCTATCGAGCCGAGCCAAGCCTAATGAAAATTTCTACAAAAAAATTAGATATCGAGTCTAACAAGTCGAGCTCGAGCCGACTCGTTAGTGAATCGAGTATTTAACGAGTCAAGCCGAGCCGAATCTCGTTAAGGCTCGGTTCGAATAACAGTCTCACCACTCTCCTTATTGTGAGTTCAGAAATACACACCCATGTACAATTGGTGTGATAATAACTGGAAAAATATCATCATGTTATCCACCCACCAAAATCTTGAATCAGCCATTGCAGGTTTAATAAACGAAATTTAAAGTATTAAATCGACCTAATGAGACGAAATTTTGACACGAGGAATTCATTTGATCTTTCAATTGGGAGAAATGTGACTCAACATCACCTTGGACATATGGAAGGGGGGGTGAATTTTCCATTTATTTAAAAATACACATTTACTCCTAATATACATCTACACCGCTAATATTATTGCATCATCACTTTTTTTCATCACTCATTTTGTTCTCCTTTTGATATTTCCTTTACATTCACTCATTCTTTCTTCTACGGGGACGAATAAAGTAAATTATCATCACTTAAAAAGTATTCATTTAACATAAATTTCAACCAATCCCTACTACATCCATCACAAACCAAACACATATTTTTACTATTGCTTGAATTTGTCTCCTGCAACTTTTTTCTCCATGCAAACACTTTATTAAAAAACTCCATCTTTACTCAACTTCATTCCTCTATTTTTCAGTTTACATAACTTCCAACAAAAACAACACTCTTATTAAAATAAAATATATATAATTTTTTTCAACTAATGTGAATGGATGTTTGTTAAATTTCCTTATTTTAAGAAGAAAAAAAGACACAAATATATACAAATTTTATATTTATTTGTTGGAAACATATACAAATTTAAAAAATACATTAATTTTATCTTTAAGAGACGGTAAATTAAAATATAAGAAATAAACTAAGGTCAAATTTGGTGGTATACAAATTAATAAAATATATCTTTATTTAGGTTAGTAGAAGTGCATTATTATTTAATTTTAAGAGAGAAAAAAAGTTATATACACAAATAAAATACATTATGCACCTTATCCCTATTTTTAATTGTAATCAAATTTCCTAAGGTTAGATGGCGGCAATACTTGAAACAAAATTTTAATGTAAAAAAGAGAAAAAGGGCTCAATAATTATGAATAAGAAGTTTCAAGAACCTACTATCAAAAAAGGGTACAGACTAATACTAGTAATTAGTAGTAAAACAGAGTCAAGGGCAGCCAAATCCCCCTAAAAATATGCTGAACTCTACTATCTACTATCAATACTAGCAAGTAATACAATGTATGAATGATTTTTTTATTCAAGAAAACCAATTTGCACACCTTCCAGATTCAAGATATAAATTAAAACACAACCAGCAGATTTCAGCATAGAAATTACTAAAATCAAATGAAGCTTGCAGAATATACGACTATCATTGTTATATAACTCGTGCTGCTCGCTAAAAGAGTTTCCCTAGCAATGTTATATAGGTACTGCTTTTATACATACAAAATGGATTTCATAATGGACAAACCATTGAAAAGGCTATCACAGCAGAGATTTACGATGATCTGATGAGTATGCAAATGACTCACTTTCCACAGTTGAACCCCTTGCAAACAGAGAGGACTATTATGAGGATCAGAGCAATCACAATACCTAAAACAATCAACTTGATCTTCATGTTTTGAAGCCACATCTTTCTCCTGATTTGCGTTCCAGTGGTCCTGAAGTCCTGGGCCTGATCCAACAAGATAATAATGAATTGATGCAGCTTTGAAATCCTTAACAAGAATCTATATCTATAAAAACACAATAGTCTAAAATATAATGCCATCATATTCTCGCCAAAACCACATTCCAAAAATAGAATCTGTAAAAAAATATAAATCATTCAAATTTCAAATTGCAATAACTTTTTTGTTTCAATTCTGTTTTCAGCATATAATATACTATGAAAGTTTGGCCCAATATTTTGAAGTAATTAATGTTAAATGTTGAGCCCTTTTATAATAAATTGTGTGACAGAGTTGTGAAATATAAATTTAATAGGGCTTTTTCATTAGGAGCCATGACAGTAAAAATGGGAATTTCACGTGAGTATGGAATGAAAAAAAAAACAGATTTCAGAGTTTGACTGGTAAATCTGAAAAAAATGCCTGTGAAAACAAAAATAGGCAAGCCCTAATAGAACTTAATTTCACATCCCAGACTGTAGATGCAGGGGCAGAAGAAAATTAAGCATAAAAGAGATAGCGAGGGATGCCTGGTTATGAAGATTCTCAGTCTTATCCACCAAAAGCTCTATCTTTTCTCCACGATCCAGAACCTACATTAAACAGAAGATGCAAGGTAGTATGTGAATTTCACCATAAAAAACAAATACTATTGACTAATGGAAGACTAATTTGACCACCAATACAAATTTTTTATATAGATAGAAAAGTAGTAAACGAAAGAGATACTTTTAACATTTTCTACAATTCTGTGATATTATTGAAGGAAAAGAATGGAGTAGGAAGCTTGTGTCGTCACTGTGGGTTGGGGTGGTGTGGGAACTATGGAACAGCAGGAATAAAAAAGTCTTTGGAGGTGAAGCAATGGAAACGAAAAAAGTAGTGGAAACGATAAAGATTAATTTATGGACTTGGCTAGGGGAAAAAAATTTAATCGCACCAAACTCTTCGATTTCGGCATGGTGTCATGACCCTGTGTTATGTTTTGTTTAAGTTTAGATGCAGGAGTGGGGAGTCTCAACAATAGGCAATCTGATAATGTTATGTGTATGCTGTAAACTATACTAAAAGTACTGCTGGTACTTGACATTTTAATAAGAGCATCAATGAGTTTTACTGTTCAAAAAAAATAAAATTCTCACCCTTTGCTACCTTTACTAAAATATATCCTTTAAAAAGATAAAGAAAGCAAGAGTCTCATTGCGAAAGATTTATCATTTGAGAAAATTGACTACATAACATCCAAATTCAGTTTCCTAGATCTAGTTAACTACACATTAAAAACTGAAGGCAGTCAGAATAATGTTCTCTATACCTTCTCGATATTTTCCATCATGACACCCTTCACTTCTGAAACCTGAGCCTTGACCTTTGCAAGTTTGCTAATCTCTTCAGGGTGCTCGGTGCAGTATATCATATGTTCCTTCAACTTTGGTCTACAAAATATTGGTTTTTAGATCAAATATTGTTTCATAAGAATGAAGGAATAAATGCAAGTACCCAAATTCTTTGTTAAGGCCATTAGCAGGAGCTGTTGCGGCCTTCCCACCAGCATATTTTGCCACAAAGTCATCCTTGATACGGTCCAGAAAAGCCATAGGTATCTGTCTTCCCGCCGACTCTTCAGCAACAACACAATATGCTGCACAGCAAGTCAGTGCTTTTATGTGAAACTACGCTTACATCTTTATAAATAGTGTGTTACAAGGCATATAAGAGCAAAAATACATTATGTATTGGTGATGCTCCCAATTACTTTAGCAAAGGAGGACTATCCATATAACGTAATGGATCAGTGAATCCATAATCCATTTGAAGCATAAAAGTACGGATGATCTCATGAATCATTAAGATTTGTCATTTATATTATAAGGATTTGAAAAATCAAATCTGATGATTTTTCACCTCCGGTAATTCTACCTAAAATGAAATGAGATATAGCAATTCACATGAACACATCTTGAATTAGATAAAGTGGATGCGAGGTCACCAAATTCACATGAACACATCACGAAACAATCACGATCTATACAAACAGATAACAATAAAGTAAAACCAGCATCTTCCGATTCAAACCAATAAATCAAAGCCTCGCAGCGCATCAAGCAACGGCAACAATACTAATTAGCAGCATAGGTCAAAAAAAGTCAAAACTTACTGAAACCATCATGAACAAGGTAATTGAAGGTGTGATTGTCGCAGTTGTAGGTGAATTTATTGTTAGACGCAGGAAGCTTCTGGAGGCACTGATAGGCTATCGAATTGAAGTTTCCACTGAACTCCGTGTACTCGGCCAACACCACCGGCGGCGTGCCACGCGACACCAGTGCGTAGATCAGCGTCTTCCGGCTATTTTGCCCCATTTTCAACTAATTGTAGAGTCGTAATTCAATAAGCACGAAGCCTAGGGTTGTTGTTGCCTCTACCGATGTTTACCAGATCTTGAAATTTGATAGCGCTACTGTTGAAGACTGCAAAACCCCTTTTTCTCTCTCTATCTTGTTCGCTTTTGAATGGAAGTGTAGAGAGAGAAAGATAAGACTTGAAATGGGGTTGCTTAAAGCAATATAGGAATATAACAATTACTCCGTAATACTTCTTCGATCCATTCCTGAAAAGTACTCTCATTTACCTTATATTCTTTACTTAAATTATCAATGCACCTTATATTCTTTACTTAAATTGTCATCAATTTTATTTCATCACGTGGAGGGAGTAATTTTTACTAACATTTACTAATAAAAAAAAAAATTAACCCCTTGTCTATAAATTAAAAAAAAAAAGTTAATAAACCCATATATAGTTATATATGTAAAATATGGAGTAGTAATTATTGTTTATACAAAATATTATTATTGTCAATGTGAAATATAGTTGTAAACATTTTTTTTAAATTGTGACATTTTATATACATAAAAAAAAAATATCCAAAAAAAAAATGTTCAGGTGAACTCGAATTACTCTAAATTTTACTCTCCCGTATTAAAATTATTTGCATACTTTTAATATTAAACACACAAAATTAATACTCAACAACCCTATTTTATTTTAAAATTTGTCACTCATTTTAAACCTATATTATTTAGACCTCACTAAATTTCATTAAATTACTTAAAAATATCCTCATTTATTTAACTCTTTAAATACACAAATAAGTTTTCTTAATTTTGAAAGTGATTTGAAGTTTGAATAAGATTAAATTAATGGTGATTTATTTTGATGAGTCCCTGTTTTATCAACGCCCCGTTTCTTCTAATCAGGCTCAGGGATTAAGTAATGTCATATACAGTATTAAAAATTAAGCTCATTTTTGTGTTTGAGTATTAAAAAAGTAATTAACGTCAGTACTATTTATGACAGGTAAGAATTATTCTCACCTTACCTAGGACAGAAACAACCTTAGGTGGCTGGCATACAAGAAAATTATTTCTAACGCTACAAAAGTAGGATTATTTGGGGCCAGTTTTAAACAAAACAAAGAATATATATATAAAAAATTATTTCTAACGCTACAAAAGTAGGATTATTTGGGGCCAGTTTTAAACAAAATAAAGAATATATATTTAGATATATGCACCGCCGTCTGTGGGAATCGAACCCACGACCACGTGGTTAAAAGCCACGCGCTCTACCAGCTGAGCTAAGACGGCTGCTTGTACATTATCTTCATTCTCCAAATAAATATATAAATTTCACATGAAACCTCAAATTTAATTTAAGTATGCAAATTGTCCAACTTTCCTTTGGAAAAAACTGCCACCTTCAGCCTTACTTAGCTGATTCCTTTTTGACAACTTTACAAGGGATAAAAAACATACTCTAAAAAACGAGAGTAAAGAACAAGCAAATCCTTGTAACATTGTGGGCAATCATCTTCATTCCAATCCTGAGGATATGAAGTGTTACTAGTACTTTGTGCTAGATCATGTGCAATTTGATTATAATCACGAGGCACCTGTTGGCAATCCCAAATCAAAAGCTTTCGAAGATTCGCCTTAACCTCCATTGCTACATTGGCCTCCATCACTCCCAAGTGTTCATCCGTCTCAAAGGCGTTAATAACATCCATAGAGTCCGTACGGATAGCATTAATCACAATATTGAGGCTCATACATTTTTTAATTCCCAACAAAACTGCCTTAAGTTCTGCTCCACAAACAGAACCCGGATGATCCATTCTTTCAGCTCCAGCATAGATGATCGTATTACACTTTTCGATAACCACCCATCCTGCAGCAAAGAAGTTAGTTTCCTCGTTGAAGGCTGCATCCGTGTAGAGCAGAGAGCCTTTCCTGTGACCGAAGAAGAGCTCCTGTTTGGTGATGAAATCCTCATTTGTGTTGCTTATGCTCTTCATGTTTTGAAAGTCCGCCCAGTAAGATATAGCCCATTTGACATCAAACTTCATTTGTCTATCCACCTTGTTATTACTTTGAATTTCCTGATGCGTATAATCACATCTTTCTTTCCATATGGCCCAAGCAATCATAGCCACCAAAGCCGTCTCCTCCATTTGCAAATGTTGTACACACCAGGCAATAAAATCCAGGCCATCCCCTTTCGTTGCATTACAAATACCACTCCAAAGGCCAACATCTTTCCAGGTTCTCTTTGCAAAAGAACATTTAAACACACAATGCATTGTATCTGCCATAAATGACCCACAACATCTGCAACTCGAACTAATTGGCACATGATGAAGAGCAAGATTACCCTCCGATGAAATCATATTCTGGGCTATCTTCCAGCAGAAAATTCGTACTTTCGGAGGTACCTGAAGTTTCCATATCGTATCATAGATTTTCCGGTACAATTGAGTGTTTGAAGATCCTCCCATCGTACGCCCCTTTTCCAGAGTATACCCTTCAAATGCCTTGATATACCCTGAAGCCACAGAATATATACCAGTAGATGTGTGCGGCCAAAAAATTTGGTCCAGTTCTTGAATGCCAAAAGTAGGAGTATTTAATATCTGATCAGCTTCATATGCATAGAATGCTTGCCTAATAAGCCCTTCATTCCAGCTTCCATTCGCAAGTAAGAATCTGTCAACATGTGAAGCACTAGCCAATCTAGAACAGATCCTACCTCCCTCAAGACCACTTACCCATCTGTCTTTAAATAGGTGAATACCACTGCCCTTACCAATTCTCCATCTAGCACCCTCTTCCAATAATTCCTTACTCCAGTACAATGATCTCCAGACAAAAGAGGGGTTAGAGCCAATATCAATATCAGAAAGACTCAGACCTTTAATGTATTTCGACTGAAATATCCTTCCCAACAAGGTGTGTGGCTTGGTGATAATTCTCCAGAGTTGTTTAGCTAAAAGAGCCTTGTTGAAAATCACCAGACTTCAAAATCCCAAACCTCCATCATGTTTTGGCTTGCATAGGTCCAACCACTTTCTCCAATGCTTTTTCCTGTTCATCTCATCATCTCCCCACCAAAAACTTGCAATAATTCTTTCCATATCCGAACAAACCGTAGCCGGAACTCGAAAACAAGACATTGCATAAGAAACAGTGGCTTGCAATACTGCTTTGATCAATACTTCCCTTCCTCCTTCTGAAAAAAATTTATGATTCCAAGATAAAACCTTCTCACGAATTCTGTCAGTGAGATATCCAAACTTATACCTCTTGGCTTTTGGAATTACTGTAGGGAGTCCAAGATAGAGATCATGCCCTTGAGAAGATCTTATCCCTAGAATTAGCTTGGATTGCTCAACATTACTCTGAGATGTCAATGGGCTAAACATGATGGATGACTTTTCTCTATTCACTAGCTGGCCCGAAGCTTTTTCGTACACATAAATACAGTTAGCCACAACTTGTGTTTCCTGTTTTGATGCCTTGAAAAACAAGATACTATCATCTGCAAAGAAGAGATGGGATAGGATAGGAGCATTTCTAGCAACTCTAATGCCTGATATTTGCTTTACCTCAATCATTGAAGAGAGCATTGATGAGAAGGCTTGAGCACACAAAACAAAAAGGTATGGTGACAAGGGATCACCTTGCCTCTAGTTGGAGAGAAACTTTCTGAAAATGAGCCATTTATTTTGATAGTATAGGACACAGTTGAGACACATTTCCATACAAGCTGCACCCATTTTTCAAGAAAGCCCATAACTCTAAGAATAACTAACAGGAAAGACCATTCAATTCTATCATATGCTTTACTCATATCCAATTTCAAGGCCCCATATCCAACTTTACTCTTTGATGATTTCAAGAAGTGCATTCCTTCATAAGCCACCAAGATGTTGTCAGTAATGATTCTCCCAGGCACAAAAGCACTTTGATGTTGATCTATCAATTCCCCAAGAACACCCTTCAACCTATTAGTCATTGTTCTAGCAAGAATACGATAAAACACATTACAAAGACTAATAGGTCTAAAATGTTGTGGATTAATATGAGACTTCATTTTAGGGATAAGAGAAATAACTGTATGATTCCAGTTTGTAATATCACCTTCTCCATTAAGAATCTCCAGCATTGCTTTTGAGACATCCTCACCAATAACCTTCCAATTTTGTTGATAAAATGATGCTGGATAACCATCCGGACCCGGAGCTTTCCAAGGAGAAATATCCTTCATTGCCTTTGATACTTCAAAATATGTAAAAGGAACAGATAAAGCTTGTGCACCCTCCGCTGTAACCTTGGCCTTTATGCATTGAGTAGCCCTCCTAATATCATCATTCGAAGGATAACTTGATGAGAACACTGACTGAAAGTAGTCCTTGAAGGCTTTGTCAATTTCAATCTTAGAAACCATTGCCCACCCATATCTTGTATTCTTCGAATTGTGTTCCTCCTGTTCCTTTGATTAGCTCGAGAATGGAAAAATTTTGTATTACGATCCCCCTCTTGCAGCCAAGCCACCCGAGATCTTTGCTTCCAAAACCATTCCTCTTGAGTGTTAAGGATTGCTAATTCCGCCTCCAACTCACCCACTTTGTCCATGTTCGGAATACAAGCATCATTATCCAGGAGATCATTAATTTGTTTTGGGTATGTTTGACTCTGTAGCTCAACGTTCCCCCTTTCTTCTTTGCCCAATCATTTAGCATCGCACCACACTCATTCATATTTTCCTTTAGTGGCAAATTAGAGCAAGACTTGTTCCAAGCAATTGCCATAACCTTCTCAAAATCAGGCTCTTTCATCCAATAATTCTCAAACTTAAAAGGTCTAGCCTCATTTCCTCTTGAATTACTCAATTTGTGTGCCTCAAAACAGAGCATGATCGGCCTATGATCCGACCCCATGAAGCTTAGAGCTGATGCTTCATAGAATGCACATATGTCCATCCAACCCTCATTAGCTAAGAATCTATCCAATTTTTCCTTAATGTAATAATTCTCTTTTCTCCTATTGTGCCAAGTGAATTTTGAACCTGACATCTTAAGACTTTGAAGCTCATTATGAATTAAAACATCTTGGAATAAGGCAATGTTGTTATTCTGTTTTTGCAATCCACCTTTCTTCTCATGGTTATGTAGTATTTCATTAAAATTACCCCCTATCAACCAAGAATGTGGAAGATTTGGAATATAATTCTTAAGCCTTTTAAGGAGTTGCCATGAAGCAGACCTTTGCTGAGGAATTGAATGGCCATAAAACCCAGTGAAACGCCAAACACCAATTGAATCCTTAATCAGACAATCAACATGGCCTAGAGAGTACGACAACACTGAAACATCACTTTCATTCTAGAAAAAGACAAGGCCTCCAGCATAACCATACGCATTGACACAAAATACATTTGTAAACCCTAAACGAACCCTAAGGATCTCAGCGTAGGCTGAGTTACATTTCGATTCAGAAACAAAGAAATAAGTAGGACGATACATAGATACCAACATCCTAAGCTTACTGAACGCACGTGCACTACATATACCACGTGCGTTCCAACATATCAACCTCATTCATCTCGGCGGGGTTGAGTCACCTCAACCTCCGCCGTCATTGGAATCGAAATCTCAGAACCATACGTTTCAAGCATACTCCTGGCTTTCTTTGCAAAAAACAGTCCATCAATTTCTTGTCTCACTTTTTCTGCCCTAATGAAATCCGCCAAATCCCCTGAGTGATCCTTCCAAAGCCTCTTTTTCCCCGCTCGCATATCACCCGGAATTGAAAAGCTGTTCCCATTCTCTCCATCTTGATTATTATCCAGATTGTTCTGACCAGTCTCCTCTCTCAGTGGGACATAAGGTTGTTCTCCTTCATTGATTACCTCCACAAAAGCCGTAAAATCAAAAGTTTTGAAGTCTCTTCCCACATGATGGATTACACGGTAGTCATTCCCATTATCTTTATCTTTCCAAAAAAGAGGCTCAACGAACATTCTGTGTTGGAATCCAACCGGTATTGTGAATGTTAATGGATCAAGAGTCATACCTGTGCGAGGGTCAATTTTAGCATTACCCCTCTTTTCCGCTTCTTCTTCATCACCTCTTCTAGTCATGACCTCCTGGAAAGTGTAGACCACCTCCCTATCATTTTGTTTCGATTGTGCTTCCTCATTCAAATTCCATAGAGGTCCCATCACCTCCTGCTCTGCCATCTGCCACATCTCTTTAACTCCTTCATCAATGAGCACCGCCTTTCCTTTAGCTTTCCTCCTTTTTTCAGACTCAGCTGCAGCATTTTCCTCCAGATTGACCACCTCCAAACCCCTATCCACTCTTCTCTCTTCCACTGGCTGATGTGAACCCAAAAGAGTAGGGACACCAAAGTTAATGCCCAGCAACCTGGATAAGTCTTGCATGTCCGCAAGATTCGGCCTTTTCGTCTTATCCGCCTTTAACCATTCTGGGAAGATTTTATGGTTTTCAATCCAATCATCCTCATGATCCTTCACTTTGCTGCAGCCCCTGACAGAGTGAGTTAAAAGTCCACAAAAACTACAAAAATCAGACAATCTTTCATAATGAAAGAAAATGATAGTAGTGTCATTTTCAACAGTAAAATTCGAAAAACGGCATAAGGGTGCCTCCGTGTCCAGAAGCACACGAACTCTTAAAGATTCGCCCCACGCCATCTGTCCTTCTTTGGCATTGACCTGCAACACTTCGCCAAGGATGCTTCCTAGTCGTTCCCCAGTAATCTTGGTCATTGCATGTGCAGGAAGGCCATGAATCTGTACCCAAAAAGGAACACGATCCATTTTCATATTAGCAAAACACTCCGATCCCGTAAGCTGCTTCAGCACCATGAGTGATCTCCTGAGATTCCATGGTTGCATGTCCAATATTTCTTGCATTTCTGCTTTTCCTTGAAAATCCACAACATACAGTCCATTACCCACCGATGTGATGTTAAAGGTGGAGTTTATTTTCCAGCTTGAGATGAGTAGCTTCTTAAGCTCCAGAACATTAAAGAAACGCCTGGAAACAAACTTTAAAGCAACTGATGATGAAGGTATGATACAGAGCACAAAGCTCTGGCTTTAAACGGGACCCCCGCAAGTGGGCGGTGGGATTGGTCCCCTCGGATTAGTCGGTCTTTGACCGGATACCGTGGCATCAAAAAAAAAAAGATAAGCTCGCTTGATTTGACAGCAGTGTTTGCTTCCTCCTTTTCTGAGATAGAGCATTCGCTAAACTGTTTTTGGATTGCCATAGCCATTTTTTTTAGAGAGATGTGTAAATCGTATACAAGAAGAAAGAAGATGAAGGGTTGTGAGTTGTTTTCTGCTTGTAATCCCCAATTTATAGCCACAAAACGCATTTTAAAACCACCATTATTCTTTAAAACCATTGGCTCTTCTGATAAGAAAGATTTTTGTCCGATATTTTTACCAAAACTACACACCTCCATTGAAGAAATTGATACAGCACGCGTGATTTTTGAAAAAAATCCTCCTTTCGTCGATGTCACCCCAATCTGAGAGCAAGTGAAGAGCACTCTCCACTCTTAGATTGATCAAAACGAAGCAATGTGATGATTAGCCGTATTTGCCAAACCCAAGAATTCGAAAAGGCACTCCGAATGTTCTGAATATGCCAACACTCATTTAATGCTTGATCCCAAAACCAAAATCGAGTAAAATAACCATGGAAAAACTTTTCTTATAAGATAATGGCTGGATAACAATTTTACCAAAGGAAGAAGACATTCTTTTCTTCAAGAGAGAGAAAAGATGAAGGTTGGGTATAAACTTCCCCAGTCATTACTTAGTTGATTCCTATTCTCTTTCTAACACAACTTAATGTCTGGGTGTTTTTTTTTCCAGAAATTTTATTTAACTTAATCTTGTTGTACTCATTCAATCCCGCTATAAATTTATGCTTTCTTTTGAATGTTTTGATTAAGAAATATGATAATATAATAGATGTAGTACAAGTGATGTGATAGTTATAGAGAATGTCAAACAAATAGTTAGTAGATACACCATCATTCCATGCAAATGGTGAAAAACGCACACACCCATGTAATTAGTAGATACATTGTCCGCCCATGCACAAAACGTGATACATGGCGCACACACACAAATCATAAGTTCACCCCCGTGTCATGCATTTCACACATGCAGTTAGCTATGCTTAGTTAGCTAGCTTGTTACTCAAGAATGTATCATCTAGAAACCATCTCATAACCGTTTCTAGATCCTTCCAAATATCTGTATATAAGACATGTGCTCACACTCATTTCATTATCAATGAAAACACTTTTAAATTACTTAGTTTCTTAACATGGTATCCAAGGGCCTTCTTCATTGATCATCTTGTTGTTTCTTTTATGTTCTTCATTCCTTTCTTCATCTATCTTCTTTGATTCTCTTTTATCTTATGTTCAGAAATCATGTCTCTTCCCTCTGATTCATCCCCTGTTCATCCTCGATTCATCACTCTGTCTCTTTGTCTTGATAGAAACAATTACTCCTTCCGACGTACTCAAATTTTGGCTACAGTTAAGGCTAGATCATGGCTTTGATAATGTTTTGTTGTGGAATGCTCAAGAAATTCCTAATGAGGAAGATAAGGAATGACACCGTCGTGATCAATTTCTTCTCGATTGGCTCCTTAATTAGCTCCATTACAGAGTCCATGCTCGGTTACATATCTCAGTGTGAGCACGCTTTTGAAGTGTGGCAAATCTTTGAAGATTTGTTCAGATCTCAATCTCAGGTTAAGGTCATGCACCTTAAGTATCAACTACAAACCTTGAAGAAAAATGACTCCACCATTGATGAATATTTTCTCACCATGGAACTGTTGATGATGGTCTCAAAGCTGTTGGTCATACTATTTCCGATGGGGATCTCATCATGCACCTCCTAGCTGGTGTAAGCTCTGAGTTTGATGTTGTTGTTGTAAATCTGACAACTAGAGAAGATATGCCCTCTCTTGCTGAAGTTCACTCAATTCTGCATATTCATGAAATGAGGATGAGGCAGCTCAATGTCTCTCAAGTTATTGCTCCACCTTCGAGCCTGCCTTCTGCTAATTTTGCCACTAGAATTCCTAGAGGAGGAGGAAGTTTCAGAGGTAGATCAAGATTTCTCTCAAAACCAAGGGTGGTCTACCAGTAGTGTGGCAAGACAGTTCATATTGTGGGAAAGTGTTTTAAAAGGTTTGATCAGGCTTTTCATGCCCTTGATAATGTCCAGCATCCTCCACCTAGAGCTCCTTCACCTCAGCTTCTAGTGGATCATCAAGTGAATCATGTCCAGTTCAATCCTCAAGCTCATCTGACTCATCACTACTCCATGCCATCCCCTTCCACTCCTCACCACTCCATGGCTTCCACTTCTGCTGGTACTCCTTCTTACTCCTCTCTCTTTTGTAATCCTAATGTTATCTCTTCCTCATATCAGTCAGCAGCCCACTCTCCTAGACAGTGGTGCTACTCACCATATCACGCCATCTCTTGAAAACCTTCATCTCTCTTCTTCTTATCAAGGTAATTCCTCAGTCCTTGTTGGAAATGGTGCTCTTGTATCTATTCATCATATTGGATCTGTCTATTTGCCTGATATGCATGGTAATGCCTCTGCTCATCTGTCCAATGTGCTTCATGTACCCGACATGCCTAAGAATTTGCTCAACATATCTCAATTTTTTAAAGACAACAGTGCTTATATTGAGTTTCACTCTGCTTTTTATGTGGTTAAGGATCTGACTTCACACAAGCCTTTGCTGAAAGGGAGCTTAAGTAACAGATTGTACCAACTGGACTTATCTCATCTATTCAATAAAGATGTTGCACCTTCTAGATTGGGATCTTTTCAATGTAATAATGTTTCAGTTTCTAGTGATCAGATGTTATGGCATTATAAGTTTGGCCACCCCTGCCCCCTATTCTCTCTTCTTCTTTGAGAGTTATCCATGTTCCATTTAAGAATTCTTCACTTGAGTTTTGTGAAGCTTGTAAGCTTGGTAAAATGCATCAAAGAAATTTTCCCACTATTGTTCATCATACAACTGCACCGTTGCAATTAATACACACTGATGTTTGGGGTCCTTCATTTGTGTTGTCTTCTGAAGGGTTCAGATATTACATTGTGATTGAGGACGATTTCACAATATTTTCTTGTGTATATCCTTTGAAAGTAAAATCTGATGTTGCCACTGTGTTGTCTCAGTTCATTGTTATGTGTGAAAGACAATTTAAAACCAAAATTCAGGTTATTCAATGTGATAACGGTGGAAAGTTTGTGGCTTTACATGGTTTTTACAAGCAACTTGGCATTATTATGAGGCATTTTTGTCCCTATACTCATCAGCAAAATGGTTTGGTTTAGAGGAAACATTAGCACATTACTGAGGTTGATCTCTCCCTTCTTGTTAAAGTTTCCCTACGTATGTTCTTTTGGTGGGATGCCTTTCACACTGTTGTGTTTCTGATTAATCAGTTGCCTTCTCCCACTCTAAAAGGCCTCTCTCCCTTTCAAAAGCTATATAACAAAACTCCTGACTATACTCTCCTAAAAGTCTTTGGTTGTGCCTGCTATCATTTCCTCAGACCATATGCCTCATTTAAACTTAAGTTCAGATCATCAAAATGTACCTTCATTGGTTACAGCCCCTCTCACAAAGGTTACAAATGCCTTGATTCTTCTGGAAAAAAATTCATCTCCTCCACTGTCTCCTTCAATGAAAATGATTGTCCTTTCTCTTCCCTCTGTTCTGTCTCCTCTCCACCCTCATAAACTCCTATTCTTCCTCCTTACACTAAATATGTTCCTTCTTTCAGAACCCCCTCTTACTCAGCTCCTTCCCACTCAATTGCCTCTTACTCTACTGATCCCAACTCTGCTGATTCAAACTCTACTGATACTTACTCTACTGATCCTCATTCAGCTTTCCACTCTGCTGCCCCCTTCTTAAATCCTTCTCCCCTTTCTCGTGCTCCTCTACCCACTCATTCTATGATCACTAGATCAAAAGCTGGCATATTCAAACCTCATTCAAAGGTTCTTATCTCTGAGCTTCCAAATTTGGTTGAACCTGACTCTGCTTCACAAACCCTTGCTGTCCCAAAATGGAAGCAAGCTATGACTGAGGAATATTTGGCCTTAATGAAGAATCATACATGGGACCTGGTACCCTGGAGTGCTGATATGAATCTCATCACCACTAAGTGGATTTTCAGAGTTAAAAAGCATAAGGATGGTTCTGTTGAGAGGTTTAAAGCAAGATTGGTGGCAAAAGGTTTTCAACAGACTGCTGGTGTTGACTTCTTTCATACCTTCAGTCCAATTCTGAAGCCTATAACATTGAGAATTATGTTCAGCTTGCCTGTTACAAAGGCGTGGAACATTCAGCAAGTGGACATCAATAATACCTTCTTGCATGGTACTCTTCAGGAAACTGTTTACATGGAGCAACCTCAAGGTTTTATTGAATCATCAAGGTCTACTCATGTTTGTAAACTGGTTAAAGCACTATATGGCCTCGAGCAAGCCCCAAAAGTATGTTTTAATACACTGATGGGGTTTTTGTTCAGTCAAGGTTTTCAGCAGTCCAGTTCTGATCATTGTATACTCTTCAAACACTATTATGACAAGATGTTTATGATCCTTGTATATGTGGACGATATACTCATCACATGAAATGATCCTACTGCAATTCATCTACTCATTCAAACCTTGCACTCAAGATTCTCTCTCAAACACTTGTGTCACATCCCGATTTTAGGGCCTAGATGAAAACACCATATTTCTACTACTTTACTAACAACTAAATTTATTAAAATTAAAATCAAACTTTTGAATTTGTAAAACGATTTTCAGTGGAAGTAAATATTGAAACACAAGCAATTTTGAAGATTTAACATCAGTTACTAAAAAAGTAAATTAATTTGTTTTAAAGACGAACACGGTCTAACTGAATAAGGAGACGTGGCTTTGTTTAAATAAATTAAACCAATCTCGAAATTTAATAGTTTAAACGTGAAGTACATAAATTAACTCTCAAAATAAAACAAGGGTTTAAAATAAAAATATGTAACCACTTGAGGCAATCCACCGACCCTCCACCGCAACTTCTTTAAATTGTAAAAATATTAATAGATTGGGGTGAGCAAAACAACTAGCTCAATGAGATTAACTTTGTCACAATTAAATATAACATATGAATAAAATCATAACTCACAAACATGCATACAATTTCATAAGTTTGTTGAATAAACCAACCATAATAACATAGGCTTGTTGGATACACCAACCATAAGCTTGTTGGATAAATTAACCATAATAACATAGGATGTAAGATGCAGAAAATCACTCATACGAAATACTTAAAAATTACAAAGTATAGTCAATCAAGAAAATCTCACCTCGATTTTATGTCGTGGATGCAATTGATGTAGTAGAAATGATTTTAATCCTCTTGAAGTCGACTTCCATAAATCGAGCGTAGAATAAATAAAATTATATGAAAATATTTTTACGTGTATTTTTGTTTTACAAATAGGGTTATCAATTTATAGGAAAAAAAATAGGTTTTTTGTTGAGAAAAGTTAGGGATTTAATCTACATAAAATAACTAGATTTAATTTACTTAAAATATTTATGAAAAATTTCAATAGGTTTGATTTGAATAAAGAAAATTAGAATTTAAAAATAATACTCCCTCTGTCCCTTATTAACAAACTTTGTGTATAAAGTAAAAAATGAATTGACTTTTGTGTATGTGTGGAGAAAAAGTAATGACATTTGTGTAAAATTGAGGATATTCTAAGGGTGGAGTTTATAAACGGTTTTCCATTTTAAGGGTGTGAAAGTTATTGTGGAACGTCCCGAAAAGGAAAGTGTGAAAGCTATTGTGGAACGGAGGTAGTAGTATGTAATATACGATAAAATTTGAATTTGATGTGCGATTGATTTTAAAACTAAATCACGTAGGTTTTTAAATAACAGTAGAAAGAAAATAAGAATTTAATAAAAATAATAATAAATAAAGAAATTAGAACTTCCGGTTTTAAATTTAGGATTACGGCTAAAAAAAAAAGGTAAAAGTTGTTATTTGAGAAAATTACTGAAATTTTGGAAATAGGAATTGGTGAAAATTTGGTAAGGGCACATGAGTATTTATATATAATATTGAAAATATATCTTGGATTTAATTTCAAAATATTTTAAAAATTTCAAAATCACATGTATATAAAATAACTAACTTGAAATTTTAGGGGTGTTACAACTTGGGTGAGGTAAACTATTTCTGGAAATAGAGGCAAATGTTGACCCAGATAGGGGTGGGAATGGGTCAGGCTACCCGATAGGGGCCTACGGCTCGGCCTTCTAAAGTTCGGCTCGGCTCGTCTTGTTTAATAAACAAGTCAGGCTCAAACTTTTTTAAAAGCCTTTTTAATTAAATAGGCCGGACTTGAGCTTTTTCATAAGTCTTTTAAGCCCAACATGCCGACCTATTTAATTCTATTTCTATATGTATAAATATATAATATATAAAAATACAATAAATATATAATATAATACATGATATGTGACACATAATAAACAGGGATTATATATTTTTTTTAGTCCATTAAGTTACCACAAATTTGAATTTAGTCCATCAGGTTACCACTTTTTGAATTTAGTCCATTATGTTTCGATTTATTTTGATTTTGGTCCAGTTACATGCTACAGTAGGTTTAACAGGTCATTTTTTAAAACACACCCCATAAAATGTTATACACACCCCAAATGTTAAACACACCACACTAAAATTTAAAAATCATTTTTTATTACTATACACACCCCCAACTATTTCCTATTTAATAAATTGCCAAAAATAATTAAATTAAAAAAAAATTTTAATTAATATGAAAAATATAAATAAACCTATAAAAAATTGCCTAAATCTTTAAAAATTAAACAAAGCTAAAATAATTAATTAATATTTTTTAGCTTTGTTTAATTTTTAAAGATTTAGGCGATTTTTTATAGGTTTTATTTATATTTTTCATATTAATTTAAATTCTTATTTTTTTAATTTAATTATTTTTGACAATTTATTAAATAGAAAATAGTTGGGGGTGTATATAGTAATAAAAAATGGTTTTTAAATTTTAGTGTGGTGTTTAATATTTGGGGTGTGTATAACATTTTATGGGGTGTATTTTAACATTTTATGTTGTAGCAGGTAACTGGACTTAAATCAAAATAAATCGGAACTTAATGGACTAAATTCAAAAAGTGGTAACTTGATGGACTAAATTCAAAATTGTGGTAATTTAATGAACTAAAAAAAAATATAATTCCTAATAAATGATATTCAATATATGACGAGATTATCTTGAAGAAATTATATACTTTGTTTTTTTTTTTTTTTTGTAATAGTTAAAAATAATTGATATGAACATTTGCAAATATAAGTATAAATTTATGGATTTTTTGATTAATTTTTTATTGTTCTTATTTTTTAATTTTGAGATTTAAAAAAAATATAGTTTTTATGATTTAATGGTAATACAGTAAAAAATAATTTTGAATAATATTAAAAAGGTCTTTAAAAGGCTTTCGGGCCAGACCTATTTACTAAAAAGGCCAAACCTAACCTCTTAAAAAAGCCTACAATAGGCCAAAGGCTAGACTTGGGCCCAACTATTATATACCAGGTCCAAACTTTTTTTCTTAAGGCTTGGCCCGGCCTGGCCTATTCCCACCCCTAGCCCTAGACAAAATCATTCTTACTCAGTCCAAGTATGCAAAATAAATTCTTATCAAAGCAAACCTCCAAAACTGCACTCTCATTCCATCTCCCTCATGTCCCAGCTTGAAACTCTCTAAATCAGATTCCACTCCCTTTGAAAACTCTACTCTTTATCGTTGGTGTTCTTCAGTATCTCACTCTTACTCGGTCAGATCTTGCCTACTCTGTTAATAAACTAAGTCATTTTTTGCACACACTCACCACTAAACAATGGAAAGCTTGTTAGAGGGTTCTTAGGTACATCAAGGGTACCCTTTCTAATGGTTTTGTTTTTAGTTCCATTTCTGATTTCAGGTTAATTGCTTTTGCGGATTCTGACTTTGCTGCAAGCTTGGATGATAGACGTAGCACAAGTGGTTTTCGGTATAAAGCTTGGGTCCAATCTTCTTGCATGGAGTTCTAGGAAACAATCAGTGGTAGCAAGAAGCAGCTCTAAAGCAGAATATAGGTCCTTTGCCTTGGCCACCATTGATCTTATTTGGGTTGCATCCTTGTTCAAAGAGCTTGGTCTTCCACCTGTTACTCCTTCCATCCTTTGGTGTGACAATGAGGGAGCCATCAAACTTGCTTTCAGTCCGATTTTTCCATGCTAGAACCAAACACATTGAGGTTGATGTACATTTCATTCGAGAAAAAGTGCTTGACAAATTCTTGGATTTTCGTTTTGTTCCCACTATGGATCAACAAGCCGACATCTTCACCAAGTCACTTGCTCCTTCCCGTTTTCAGTCTTTGTGCCATGCTCTTCGTTTTCATCTTCCAGAGAGTTCACAGCAAACGGGAGCATGTCAAACAAACAGTTAGTTGATACACCACCATTCCATGCAAATGGTGAAAAACGCACACACCCATGTAATTAGTAGATACACCATCCGCCCATGCACAAAACGTGATGCATGGCGCACACACAAAAATCATAAGTTCACCCCGTGTCATGCATTTCACACATGCACTTAGCTATGCTTAGCTAGCTTGTTGCTCAAGAATGTATCATCTAGAAACCATCTCATAACTGTTTCCAGATTCTTCCAAACATCTGTATATAAGCCATGAACTCACACTCATTTAATTTTCAATGAAAACACTTTTAAATTACTTAGTTTCTTAACAGAGAAAATAATAAATGAGTATGAGATGAAGTATGATAAAATAATAGATAAAATATAAGTGATGTGATTGAGAAAGAGAGAAAATAATATGCCAAAAATAGAAAAAAATAAAATGAAATGAAAAACTTATTGCGGGTCCATAAAAGAAAAGTGAGAAACTTATAGTGGAATGGAGGTGATTCGGGTGGAATTTACACACTTTAGATGCAAATGTGAAGCTCATTTTGATGTTGATTTCATGGATTTATAGATTGAATATGATGGTTTTGGTCAAAATAAGAGAAAGGTGGTGTTTTGTCGATTTTGTAGGTAAAATGATGGAATTTGGGAGCAAAAAACCCACCATACTTCACTTGACCAAAAGTAGGAGTGCACCATTGGGTTCGTCTCGAAAAACGAAGTGGAATAGCAAAAAGAATCGAGTCAATCGGAGGTCGGAAGCTCAAGATACGAAGGGACGAAGTTAGAGGCCGAATCCAAAAACGAAACTTCCGCCTGACCGGGCCGAAATATCCGCCCGACTGGACTGATATGCACACAGACTTTTGATAAATGCACCCCTGCGCGTATTTTGGCCCAAACTCAATATACGAAGTTATCGCCCGGCCGGGCCACTTGCAAACTCGGGGTTCTTAGTGATTTTTAGCCACTTTTTAGGGATTTAAGTGCAAAACTTCCACCCAAACCCTACATCAACACTATATAAGCCCCCATTCTTGAAATCAATTGTACCTTCCCCCCATTCTAAGAATTTCTCACATACAAACACACATTTGGAGGTGTTGTGGCAACAATTTCTTCAATTCTCCATCAATTCAAGCAAGGAAGGCACCAATAGCTTTGAAATTTCATTCCACACCATCCATTAGACTAAGCTTTCTATTTCTCTCTCTTTTTATTTAGTTATTTCATTTGGTTTTGTTAGTTTTATTATGTTGTTGATTGGCTAGAACACTTTTGTTTCTAAGGCTTTGTAAATATTTGGATTGAAGTTTATGAACTAATTTCTTGCTTTGAATGGTGTTTGTCTCTTATTTGTGTGCTTAATTTTCATTTGGAATCATGTTATTATTGACCATGATAATATGTTTAATCTATTGTTAATTGGGGTAGTATCGAGAGATGTATTCCATTAATCGTATGTAAGCATGCAACTCAATATTATTATGATCTCGAGAGAGTATTAATTATTGGGAGGGAATTGAATGACCATTTGAGCTAAATTAGGTGGTGTGATATTTGTAATGTAGAGATACCAACTTATGTTGCATACTCCTTTGGATTAGTTATATCGAGAGATTGATTAATTCTTCTTTAGTGGTCAACCTTATAAGAGGACAACCTTAATTGCCATTTGAATGAGTTACGAATTATAAATGGATATCTACGTATTGCAAATGTTTTGGAACATATCTTCTCATCTTTGAGTTTACACGTTTACTTCTCGTTTCTTTAGTTTGCATGATATTTGATTGATTTCTCTATTACTCGTTTAATTGTGACAACTTGGGTAGATAATTAGGGGTAATTGCTACATTTCAACCTTATCGATCACGTCTATTTAGAACTTACGTCTACAAACTACGCTTTTACACTACACCTCTTTGTGGGATCGACCTCGTACTTATCACGCTACAATATACACCGTATACTTGCGGTTGTGTATTTTGGTGTTGCATAATACGTGAATCAAGAGGGAGTATGATGGAAGGGTTTTTCTTAGTGTAGTCAAATTGTACATAGTGACTATGTAGTCAGCGCGTCGAATCGCGCCACGTGGCGTCGTTTGCATCGTATGAACCTGTTACCTGTTATACAGATTTAAATTAATTAAATTTTTTTTTTAAAATTGTATTTTATTATTTACTATATTACCCTTCTTTTATTAAAATTATTTAATATATATATATATATAATTAAGCAAAATTACTATTCTACCCTTTTTTATACAAATATTATTATTATAAAAATTAAATAAATCAATCAAAAAATAATTAAATAATAAATGTACCGGAAGTACTCACTTGCACGGTCCAACAGTCGTGCACAGTTGCACGTTCGATACTCAGTAAACCGTGTAATCCAAATAATGTGCTGTAAATGCTCACTTTCACGGTCCAACAGCCGTGCACGGTTGCACGGTCGATACTCAATCACCCGTGTAAATCGAAACATGTACTGGAAGTACTCACTTGCATGGTCCAAAAGTTGTGCACGGTTACACGATCGATACTCAGTAAACCGTGCAATCCAAAAAATGTGTTGTAAGTGCTCACTTTCACGGTCCAACATCCGTGTCTGGTTGCACAGTCGATATTCAGTAAAACGTGCAAACCAAAAAAAATGCTATTTTCTTGTTCAAGTGCTCGAGCCACAAATAGGGCAGCGGCTTGGCGGCGTCAGTGGAGTGCGTGTTCGTAGGGGGGAAGAAAACCAACGTATTCGTGTTCTAGGTTTAGGTTCATATGACTCTTTTTGGTTTAATTTAATTTATTTTTGTTGTTGTTAATTTTAATAATAATATAAGGGTAAATAGATAGTTTTACCATTATATATTTTAATTAAATTAATAAATATAATATTTTTTAATTAAATTAAGGATAAAAATGTAAATTTTAAATTATATATTTTAATTAATTAAATTAATTATAAATACGACACCATACAACACATACGATAAATAATTTCAGCACAAAGTACAAAAGGTAACAAATCATCAGGTTTAACCCTTTGGATTTGATTTTTAATGGTTCAGATTTAACTGACTACGATAGTCATACGACACTCTGACTACATGTAGGAGGTCCCATAATGAAATATTTATATATAAGAGTAGGGGTGTGCACCGATCCAAAATCGAACCGGACCGAACCGGGACCAGAATGTATTCTAAAGGGCGGACCGGAGATCGGACCGTAATTAATCCGGTCCAGACCGGTAAATTCCGGTCCGGGTTTGGACCGGTTGGACCTGTTTTTTTTTTTTTTTTTTTTTAAATATCTTTTCAAGTTTATGGAAGTAAGAACAAGATTGATGAATTTGTATATGAAAATTAAAGGGTTTGCTCTTTATTTGAAATCAATCTACGTCAATGTGAATTTTATTTACATTATTATTAATGATCTTTTGACTCTAAAAATAAATTAAATATGTTTGTTAAATTATATATTTGCAAAAAATGTAATAGATTTCAACACATTCTCATCAATTACTTGATTTTAAAAAATAAGTGAGAGTTTATTAGTAAATTTTTTTTTAAAAAAATTAAAAAAAAAATCGGTCCAGACCGAAAAATCGGAATCCAAAATTTGTCGGACCGGAGACCGGACCGAAAACTAACCGGTCGGTCCGATTTTTTTTTTTGAACACTCCCATATAAGAGTACACCTAAATCAAATCTCTTAATTAAGGAAATTATGAATTTAAAATCAATTTATACAAAAAAAAAAAAAAAAAAAATCAAAGATATGAACTTGGTGAATAATTAATAGAATAAAATTAGTATGTCTTACATCATCTAGGAATAATAATCGATTGATGCGGTTCTTGCTTGCAAAAATTATAAAAAATAAAAAAAGTTGATGCACTGGCAAAAGCTATATAAAAAACATGTAAATAATTTACTAACCATTTCTTTAAAATTTCACTTTCATCTATTTTTTTCTTCAAATAATCTTCAATGTTATTTAAATTTTTGAGTAGGAGAGAAAGTTAGAGTGAGAGAGACCTACCCTTTTCTAAGAACCGAAAACCAATTTTCGACAAAAATCTTAGTCGCATTTGAACTTATATTAATTTGGTAGTGAGATTGTCCAAAATATTTTCATTAGTGTCATTGAGGAAGCTAAACATAATTGGAAATCTAAGATTTATATTTTGGTAACATGAAATTTTATTCGTTGTAATTTATGTACTTCTAATAAAAAAAGTAGTAAAAAAAAAAGGAACTTTCTGGAATCCTCCCTAATAAACTTGTTGCAGAGCCTCACTACTCACTCCACTTTGTAGATTTCTTCTTCCTTGTTCAAAATACCCTTCAACTCTCCATCAACCAATCAACCAACAATCACAGAATACAATAGCAGCTTCTGACGGTAAAAAACACACCTAGTTCGTTGTCTATGGAGACAAATACGACGTCGCATAGTGCGCCCCAAATCGTGGACGTGGTGGAGGCTGTTTCAGCGCAAGATTCCGACGCTCCCCTGTACGAAGTTGAGAGTCTCTGCATGCGCTGTGGCCATAATGTATGTTTTTATTTTAATATTGCATTCACAATTTTCTACTGTTTCTGAAAGCTCTTTTGCTAATTTAAAGTTTCCTGCAAATGATCCTTGAATTTCATTATCTGCCCCCCCTTAGCATTATTATATGAATACAATTGTTTCTTGCTCCTATGTCACTTTCAGTAATTTGGTATTGGATACATACAATTGTGACCTTTTTTTTTTACGAGAAATTTTGTGAACTTGTTTGAGGGGCCTTGATTTGTATTGCATGTTTGGTGGTCTCATAAGATAAGACTTTGGCAGGATTCTTATATCTTTCTGATTAAGGACTAGTTGGCAGGGGACAACTCGATTTTTGTTTACTCTAATTCCGCTTCACCGTCACATCTATCTTCAAAGTATCTCAGACCTTTTTTATGTTTTTCTCTAGTTTTATTATCCATAATGTTTTTTTTAATCACAGATATTGTAATGAGAGGTAAAGCATACAATACAACAAACTGATGTTGTTTCCTATTGTGCTTCTTATTTCCTCTGTTCCTTCTTTATTAAGGAATAATGAAGTGCAATTCGCTGGTGAAATACAACCTAAAGGCTGCCATTACATCCTTGATGTTCCCTCAGGTGATAAAAAGGTTGTTTAGATACTTATTTGCGTTTCTTTCTGATGTTATTTTTTTACAGAATCTTTGTTTGTTTTAAGGTTTTATATTGGTGATTAGTCGTTGTAATAATGTTTCGGTTCTTAACATGAGAATCATTTATCAATTTCATCTGCTAATTCTTCATTTTTAAGGCATTGAAAGATTCTTTATGCAGATGTTCAATCGCCAAGTGCTAAAATCAGAGACTGCCACAATCAAGGTACTTCTGTAGTTATCAAACATTTGGTTTTTTGCCATTTACTGTATATATTTATGGAATATATCTTCCTCTCCTTTTTATTATTTATTCAAATGCATGAAATTGTTTGGTCTTGTCTCAGTTTGATGTTTATTTTGCAGATCCCTGAATTGGACTTTGAGATTCATCCTGAGGCTAAACGTGGTTCCTTATCAACAGTACGTCCATGATAATTTGTCTCACTTTGAAAATTACTGTTTTACCCTCCAAATCAGGTTTCTTTAGTATTTTAAATTCAAGGAAACTGCTACATATTTTTGTAAGGGAGGATCAACAACACTCTTGTGAACTTCAAAGGGAGTAGTGTTAAAATTGATTTGGAAGAATTTCAATTTTTTTTCCTTTCCTCGTTCTTTTGGGGAGGGGTGAGGTGGAGGGTTCTAACCAGTAAAATGATATTCACATGGAAATAAATAATTTTTATATAGCTCTTTTTGGTGCGATGAATGTGCATCAGTCCAGTTGGAAATTGATGAAAAAATTTACTTGCATGTCGAGGCAGATTTCATATAAAATGCCTTTCTTTGGGGATCTAGGATAGCCCAATTGCTGCCAGCAGAGGCTTGTACGAATCAATTATTGGCAAATTATTTGAGTTCTTGTTTTTCTATAAAATTTATGTAACTTGTTTGAGCTTTATGTCTATGTTGTCCAAATAAAATTCGTTGGGAGTTCCATCTTTTGAGAAACAAATATTCCTTATCTTTCACTGATTTTGTTACCTTCTTCGATCACCTTTAGCTAGAAGGGATACTGTTGAGAGCAGCAGATGAGTTGGCAGCCCTTCAGGAAGAGCAAAAGGTGAAATTTCTTCATGAAATCTTGTTTAGATATAATCACCATCCTCATCCTGTTAATTGTCTGTGGTTTTTGTTTCAGAAAACTGCTGAAGCAATAGATGAATTCTTAATAAAACTGAGAGCTTGTGCAACTGGAGAGTCACATTTTACCTTCATTCTTGATGATCCTTCTGGAAATAGCTTTATTGAGAATCCGTAAGAGACCTTCATTTTTATGTTGAAACTTCTGAATATTAATAAAGAAATTCTTGGAAAGGGAGAAGTTTTTTTTTTTAGTCATGTAAGTTTGCCAATATTTGCTTTTAGGACACTCCACTTTTCCAAATTGAATCTCGTCATGTTAACTTTCAAAATTCAACTTTTTAGTCATTTTGAACCTTTGACCGGCTAAAACAAGTTAGCAACAGGTTTTAAGCTGATGTGTCTTTTTTTAAATTTCGTCCTGTTATTTTTCAAAACCGATTACAAACTTGTGTAGCTGGTCAAAGGACTAAAAAATTGAATTTATGAAATTAAATGATGAAATTCAACTCGAGAAAGTGGAGTTTCCTGAAAGAAAAAAATGGGCAAACTTATAGGACTAGAAAAAATCATCACAAATTACTTTTCAAGAAATCATTCAAATTGGTAAACTTTTAAAGGCATGTTCATGATATTGATAGCATGCGCAATACACAGCAAGTTCTCTAAAAGCCAATGATGTAATCTTATATAGGTGTGCTCCTTCTCCTGATCCAACACTGACTATTAAGTTCTATGAACGAACTCCTGAGCAACAGGCTGCCTTAGGGTATGTTGCAGATACATCACAAAATTCTGTTCTGGAAAATAATTTAGACGAGACAAACAATCTTTCTCAAAGGCAAGAGGAACCACATGGGTCAGTTGGAGCAAGAGCTGGCCGTCGAGCTATTGCTCAGGGTAACAGTACGGAAATTGCAGATGCTTTATTTCGATACTCTGCTCCTGAAGAGGTACATTTGCTTGATATTGCACTATATGTATTTTATAGGGTTAATTGCAAAATATATCATGACCTTTTCACGTTTTTTCAACTACAATATATGTTTTTGAAATTTGCAATTCGATGCACAACCTTCAAATTGTTGCAATTTTATCATATGACTATTTTTCGGCAAGTCCTGCTGATGTGACAGTGATTAAATTGAAACAATAACAAAAGACGTGAATTTATTAGCAATTTTTTCAAAGATTTTCTTGCAGCCACGTCAGCATAAGTTGCCGTAAGATAGTCATAAAAGTCTGTGTATTGAATTGCAATTTTATAAACATACGTTGTAATTGAAAAAACCTGAAAAATGTATTGATTTTTTATGCAATTAACCCTATTTTATACTCTATATGAATTTTTAAGTAATCATTGCATCATTTTTGTTGGACAGGTTATGACTTTTCCAACAACATGTGGTGCTTGTGCCACGAAATGCGAGTGTTGCATGTTTGTAACAAGTATCCTCTTCCTGTGAAACTCAGACAGTAGTGTGACCGTTGGATTTTATTCTTCTCGATACATCATTACGAGTAATTAAGTCACATGTAAATTGTGTTTGAAACTTGTTAAATGACATTACATTTCTGTTGATGTTTCTTAACTATAAACAGATATCCCTTATTTTCAAGAAGTGATTGTTATGGCTTCAACGTGTGATGCCTGTGGTTACCGGAACTCAGAGGTTCATTTCACTCTACATCTTCATGGGTTTTAGTCTATATATAAACTTAGCTTAATCGTGTAGTTTGCAGGTGAAGCAAAAAATCCCAAGGTATTGTATGGTATGAAGATACATTAAGATTGATTTAAGTAGATGAGCTATTAAGAGTTGTCAATTAGAATATGGCGGATGGTGCCCAGTGGCCAGTGGTCATCATAGCAAATGTCAACTAATCTTTTATTAACAAAGAAATTGGGATTTCTCTTGGTGAATGTCTGTGAGTCAAAAGAGTTGACTGGATTCAATACATTTTAGTAGCTGATATCTATGTGGATTTTATTCTTCTCGATGCATCATTGGGAGTAATTAAGTCACATGTAAATTGTGTTTGCAACTTGTCAAATGACATTACATTTAATATCACGTAGAACTTTGTTGATGTCTGATTCTCTACGATTGATCATTTTAGTCCGATACGGCTTCCGTGAAAATACCGGAGCTCGAGTTGGAACTGGTTAGTGGCACATTAGGTGGACTCGTTACGACTGTTGAAGGCCTGATATCCAAGATTGGTGAAAGTAAGTTCTTGCTATAATGTTCATATATATATATATATATATATATATATTCACGTCTCCTACTGTAGTTTTTATGTAGTCTTTTAGTTTTTCACTATTCATATTTTACTGACTAAATGCCTTTTATCAGTATTTCGATGCAATATGTAAACATTAGCTGAGATTTTGCAGTATGTTGATTCCTATGTACTTTGTGCAAAACTCTTTTCCAATATCAAAGCTCAACTTTGACTTCAATTGCAGGTCTTGAGAGAGTACATGGATTTACGTTTGGTGACAGTCTTGATGATACCAAAAGGAGCAAGTGGAAAGAATTTAGTGCAAATCTTGATAAGGTCCGTCGATTCAGAAAATACTAACTTCATAGTCTTTGATCCCCAATGTTTTAGTTTAAATGGTTCCAATGTTTAAATATAAATTCTACCGTTGTAAATGCTGCAAAGGCTATTAGATTATTAGTATTACACCATTATTTATTGTTAGAGTTAAGCTCGCCCTTTTTATGTATTATATATAAATTTAGCTTTTATTTCCCTGAAGAGGAAGCCTTATATGGTTCCTATGTGTTTACGTGAATGTCATTTATTGCATCTGTTGTTGCTTGGGCATCATCTGAAAAAACTAAACATTCATAATCATTAGACAATTTTCTTTCGCATATATTGATGGCGATCTTTTATTTTTTACAGCTCAAAAGCTTGGAAGCACCTTGGACTTTGATACTTGATGATGCTTTGGCCAATTCCTTCATTGCCCCCGTGACCGATGATTTTAAAGACGACACTCAGTTAACATGTAAGTTTTCTCTTCCTTCGATTTTTATGTTCTTGACATAGAGTAGTTCGCTAAGTCAGACTAAAATTTCTAATTAAACATAAAGATTTATGTTTGGTGGCTTATATCATCATACTGGGAACAACTAAGTGTATTTGTAGTATGTGGTCTTTGTCTTGGTTTGGTCGTACAATCCGCCCTTTCTTGTTCAACTCTAGAGGGTAATATCTTGTCTGTGTGCTTTTACCATTTTTTTTTTAAAATTTCTGGCATTTAGTTTTACACAGGCTTGTGTAATACTTTTGAAATTGAGTATAAACAAAAACATGTGAAAGTATGACGTCTTATACATGACTCATGGGACAATAACACGCAAGACTTTTCATAAAATTAACCCTTTCTAGTTTGATCTGTTATATTTCGTCTATGCCTTTGCCAATTGGTTGTCTTGATTTATATGTTAAATTTCACACAAAAACTTGGCATGAGCCCTGGTACTTTTGTAGTTTTTATGATACTTTTGAAACTTAAGTATTACAAAAATTTGCAAAAGTATCACGTCTCTTGCGTGAGTCATGAGACTGTTTCATGTAAGACTTTTCGTAAATTGACCTTTTCTTGTTCGACTCGTTATATCTTGTATGTGTGCCTTTGCCAATTGGTTGTCTTGATTTAGGTTTCAATTAGACTGTATCGTGCAAGGCTTTTCGTAAATTTTATGTTTAAGTGTAATTTTGGGTTAATTGCACGAAACTTCTTAGTGATTTGAAAATATTGTGTGAAATTCCCTTGTGGTTTAGGAAATAAAGGCAACTCTTCATTTTCTTCAGAAATCAGTTAACGATTTGAATTATTTCTTCTATTTTCCGTATCTTGTTTTTCCAAATTTGGACATTACATTTACGGGAAATAGAAGAAATGGTTAACTCCTTTTTTAAAAGATGGAAGTTAGCTTTGTTTAATGTAACCACGGGGTTCCTGCAATTTTCAACAACCCACGAGGAGATTTTGCGCATCATTTTTCAAATCACGAGAGGATTTTGTGCAATTAACCTTAGCCCATCGTGCGCAAGGGGCCTGTCGAGGAATTATTTTTGGCTGTCTCCACTTATGGATGTTATTTTTGGGAGACAGTTGAGGAGTATGAGAGGTCTTGGGAGCAAAATGAAGAACTGGGTATTAACGACATGGATACCTCTGCTGCTTACCCGTCCGTCTGCTAATGACGAAACTAAGTAATGATTTTTATGGTTTGTTATTTTATTGAGATTTTGGTAATGCACTATTATGAAAATTTGGCTATTTTCAGTGAGAATTTTGTTTATTACACATAACTTTGCAAAGTTATTAAATGAATATTTATGAATTTAATTAACATGATATTTTATCTACAAAATCATAGGCGGTTTTTAGAATTTTTGTAATTACATCTTTGGGGAAGATTATATCAAAAGTGTCACAACTTGGAGAATTTGGACATACTAAATCCTTGAAGAACCAGCATTGTATAATGCATGCATGTATGTTGCAAGACGTGAAATTGATACAATTCACAACCTCCTTAATTATGACGACAATCACAATTGTTCTCAAAGTTCCATTGGATCATTTACTCCTAAAACTTCAAAACTACAAACAATGTAACATCACTACTTAAAACTACAAAAGTAGTGTCAAAATTCCATTTTTGTCCTCAGCTTGTTTCAATTGGGGAAAAATTCAAAGTATGTCATGTAACTTAGGACTTACCGGACGATTCTACTTTTAATCTTTTTAAGTTTTTATATTTTTTAAATACGTCACAAGGTGTTCAATTTAAATCTTTTTTGTTTTCAAAAAAATAATTTTTTTGCCAAAAAATTGGCACGCGTTGCTCGAATGTGTGTTAAAAATTGTGACTTCCGACAGATTTGGTGATTGGGCACCACGTGTAATTAAAAATATGGCAATGTGTGCAAGCTATTGAAGTTAAAGCTTGATGGCAAACCTTGTAATTATTGTTGTAAAATGGGACATTCGAAAGAAAAACACATAAAAAACTTAGATTTGGTTGGATCAGGTCATTTCTATTGTTTATAAAAACTTAGATTTGGTTGGATCAGGTCATTTCTATTGTTTATGTTTATAAGGGAGGAGATGATGACGTGATCATATTTTGAATTAAAGCCTCAATTTTAATCATGGGTTCGAGTTGCGCGTGTCAGTTTTCGGTGAAAATTTTAATTTTTCGATAAAAATAATGTAAATTAAACAAAAAAAAAATGTAAATTGAACTCCTTTTTTAAGTTTTTATAAAAGTGAAAAATTAAAGAATTTAAAATGAAATCGACCTAAGTTACCTGACGTATCTTGAAATTTTTCCTTCAGATTGAATTATTTCCCAATTTCTTTCCTCACTGGACATTCTTTCTCCTCATTCACTCACAATTATCTGAAACTCATTCCCAAAATTTTCAACCCTCTTTCTCTCTGTCAAATGAAAAATCTCCTCCTTACTCTCTATTCACTATTATTGATGTGATGAATAAAAAACATTCTTGAATTAAATCTTGAGAGTTTTTACAAAGAATGAAAGTTACAAAATTGAATGAGTGAAAAAGAAGGAGGAAGTCCTTCTAATACTAATCACCTCAATAACTGCTAATCTAACTAATTAGATTTTTAAAGTAGATACCAAACAGGAGTGTATCTATAAATACAAAGGGTGTATACAAGGAGTGTATTTATCAGCCCTTATAACTATGAATTTGAACTAGGCAAAGACGGTGTGCAATGACCATTGAAGGTGGGTTGGCGGACGACTAGAATTGTCATTGGCGCCGTGAGAGGCAAAACACTAGATGGACGACTAAAGGTTTTCAGGTCTCAAAAGTCTCGCAAAATAGCGATTATGTTAGATCGATTCAGGTGTGTGTCAATGGCTCCCCTGTTTTCTTTTAAATTTTGGTCTAATTCACATTCTTTTGTTTACAGGTGTGTAAATTTATATTGAAATATGGAGTACTAAATTAGATTAAATATGAACATAGGGCAGATTTTTATTTTTTGAAGTGTGCAATGTTTGACTAGTTCTTGTATTCATTCATTTTATACCAGCAATATCAAAAGTTTGTCCCAATATATGAAACCTTTTACTGATATTATTGAAAAGCTTTGGGAAAATTTTAAAAATTGAAATTTGTTTTGAATTTGTGAAGATCTATTTTCAAGTTTTGTTTTTTCTATTACTTGAAACTTTGTGTTTTTTTTTTCAATTGGTTGTCGAGATCTTGAAAACGAATGTAGATAATTCATTTAAGGATTAAGTTTATGGTTTAGTCAGTGTGTGCAATGTTTGTTACGCGTGTACAATGTTTGTTGCAAATGTAAATTAGTTTTAGCGTATGCACATCTTTTTTGGCTAGCGTGTAATGTGTTGCGCATGTACATTTTTTATTAATAGTGTGCATTTTTACCTCGAAGTGTGTAATGTTTGTTGTTCGGGTGCAATGTGTATTCGCATGTATAATGCTTGTAGCAAATGTGAATTGTTAAATACACAAATAATTTTTTATGCAATATTTTAAGAAATTTAAAATTTGTAAAATATTATGTAAAAAAAATGTTTATAATATTATTGAATAAACAAATAATTATGTATAATATGAAATAATATTTTAAATTGTGTAAAGATAGAAACCTAAATAAATAAATAAATTTTCAGTGTACAAAAGCCATGAAGTATATATGTGATAAATTATAGAGTGCCTAAGACTATCTTTATCAGAGGGCATCCACGCCCTCAGCCCACATACGACAAATTAAAGCAAAAAAAAAAAATCAAAATGTAAAATATGGCCACGCCTCGGACCTTCCGAAGCCCTTGAGACTGTCCCAGTTTTCCAAAAAAAAAAATGACACATGTCACTTGTTCATTGGTTATTTAAATTTTGTTTGAATAGATTTTATAATTTTAGTTTTATAATATTATTAATAAAATAAATATATATAAATTATATCAAAAATCAGAGACCAATATTGATAGGTTTTGTATCACAATTTCCTTTCTTCAAATTTTACTATCATTATGATTATTCAATCTCTCAAGATTATCAAAATTATCAGTTTTCTCCCTATATGAACCATGCATAATATGAATGAGAGAGGATGAATGAGAAGCTCATATTGCTCTTAAAAATGACTTGATTGAGCACGTATGACAAAAATTCGACAATGATAATTAAACATGTAATTTTTCGTTTTTTGCATTGTTGTATTTTATACATCTATTTGTAGCTTAATTTGTTTATTTACTATATTGTATTTTAAATTTTCATCTCTTGTAATTTAATTTTATTATTGAGATTGTAGTTTATTTTAATTGTGTAGTAAAATGGCTTTTATTACAATTTATAAATTATTAATCCCAAATAATTTAATAGATTTATTACATCTTTTAAATATAATAAAAATTGATTATAGATAATATATAATTAAAAAATAATATATTTGAAGGTTTGAGTTATGGTAGGTTGTTGATAAAATATGAAAAAGTGAAAAGAAGAAGGGTGTGTATATGGAGGAGAGATAAACTATTTATTTATTAAAAGGTTGGGGGTGTGGGGAGGGCATGGATAAAGATAGTCTAAAGATGAAAATCGAACTCTATGATTTTCCAAGATTTTATAATTCATTACACGAAAAAGAAAATCATTTTATAATTTATTCAATTATTTAATCTCCCGATATAGTTTTATTTAATTAAGAGTCCATATTTTAAAGGGTTAATTCTAAATAAATACACCACATTTAGTCTCAGTATCAATTTAATCACGACCTTTACGATTATTGTAAAAAACTCCAACCTTTCATCGTAAACTTCCGCCTCTTCTGCGTCTTCTCCCCACTTTTCAACCTCAAATTTTCTTCTTTTCAAACTCAAATTCTTCTTTTCCCCCTTCTCAAAATCAATAGGGTTCTTCTTCTACATCTTTCTTACTTCTCAAACTCAATCAAATTCTTCTATTCTAATCCTAAAAATCAAAATTCCCTAAAAATCATCTTAAAGCAACCACTCTCCTAAAAATCATCTTAAACCAACCACACATCTAATCCATGACCATGATAAATTTTGTGATGGTTTATTTTTTTAAGAATTCTTCAACTATTGAATAATTTTGTTATTTTGTTCAACTAGTTCGAGAACTATAATTTATATGCTTTATGGAAGAGGAAAATATTCTTAAGAAATATTCTAGTAATTAATGTGTTTAACACTACTGCAATACAAATATTCTAGAAAATATTCTGAAAAAATATATTTAGCATACTAAAAGTCATAGTTAGACCTAGACATGTTCAACCAGCCGAAACCGCCGGTTACGGTTAAAAATCGGCGGTTTCGGTTTTGCATTTTTGGTAACCGAAACCGAACCGGAAAACTGTCGGTTACGGTTTTCTAACCGCCGGTTCGGTTAAAAACCGGCGGTTAGGCGGTTTTGTTTTTTTGTTTTTTTTTTCTTTCTCTCTCCGTTTTTTGCTCGTTTTCACTCCGTTTTCGCTCGTTTTTTGTTCGTTTCAACTCTTTTTTTAGAAACTACATTACTAGAATTTAATAAAAATTATATAACTTAAATTTATACATAAAAAATAGAAGAATTGTGTATTAAAAAAATTAAAAAAATAAAATAAAAATCGGAAAACCGACGGTTAACCGCCAAAACCGGTGGTTTCGGTTTGCCAAAACTAGCAACCGAAACCGAAACCGAACCGCCATTTTCCGGTTACGGTTCGGTTTTTGAACCGTAACCGGCGGTTTTGCCGGTTCGGCGATTCGGCGGTTAAAAACCGCCCATGTCTAGTTAGACCGTCTAATGTACAAAACATTTACAATTGTAGGCTATAAGTATCCAAGTCACTTCCACTACCCCTCCTTCCACCTCTTATTATACCCCTCAGTGAACTGTTGCGAACTTCACCACCTCCTCTTCTTCTGCTCTACAACCAGATGCCTGGAAGAATGAATAGAACAATATAGTTATGAGAAATATACAAATATTTAATAAAATAAGAAACTTATCCTCATATAATAGTGTCAAAGGCTTTGCCATTTTTCTTCAAACATGAGTCACATGATAAACATATAACATGACATTTTTTTTTGGAAGGAATAACATGACATTTTAAATATGTGTGCCAAAAAAAAATTAGTATAAATGATCATAAACACAATCTTACATGCAATTTCTCTGGTCTTTTGATTTCCACAGGGACAATTTTTTTTTGTTTTTTTTGTTGTGCCAGTGTATTATATATAGAGCAAGTCATTTGTATCCATGTCTTGTCAATTTTGTAGAATTTCTAGGATTTTCGTCAGGACCTCTCTTCCTCATCTTCCACACCATTCTACCATTCAAGGGTTGAATGCCATTCTGATATGCTTGACTATCAACAACATTGTAGTATCTAGAATTTTTTTTTAGAATTTTTTTTTAGGATATCTTACAATTTTTTTTTTTGCTAAGTGTTAGAGTTATATCCTTATGATTTTGATTTTTAGGCTTAGAAGAGAAGAACTTGATTGAGTTTGAGAAGTGAGAAAGACGTAGAAGAAGAACTGTGTATTTATTTAGAATTAACTCTATTTTAAATGGTTTTGTCTAGTATGGACTCGAGTGCATGTTGTGCACCCTAGCCTAAAGAAAAGTGTAAGTTATTAAACTGAAAAGTACAACACAAGATTACTAAAAAATGTAAGTCACTATAACTAAAAATATTATTATACAATTTAATAATTGAAAAGTGCAACACCATTTTACTAAAAAGTGTAAGTCATTAAACTGAAAAATGCAAGCAACATGGACTAGGGTGCACAACATGCACTCGAGTCTATAGCAGACCAACCCATTTTAAATTTTAACTTCCTTCACCCATCGGTCTGCTTAAGAAAAGTAAAAGAAAGAAATCTTTATTCTACACCATTATATCTCGGCCCCACGTGAAAGAAAAACAAAATGAGGGCACAATAATAATTTTTGAGTGTGAATTTGTAGTATTTGTTAGTATAGATGTCACAGAGACAATCATTATAAGGACATTGTACTTGATAATATTCAGTTATTTAAGTATTACTCCCTCCGTCTCAGAGGAATTTGCACCTCTAGGATGACACACATTTTAATAAATGTGTAAGAAAAAGTGTAATGAGTGATGTTTTGAGGGATAATTTTGTAAACTTTTATGAATAAAGTAAAATAAAAGGTAGGTTGAGTGTGAAAAAGTAATGGCATATGGGTAAATATGTGTATATTTTGAGGGTGAGGGTTATGATAATATTTCCTTTTAGGGAGTGTGCAAATTGGTATGGGACATCCATATATGGAAAGTGTGCAAATTTCTATGGGACAGAGGGAGTATTAACTTTAATAATAATATTCGGTGATACACTTATAGAATGTTATGTTTGATTGTTTGCATTTATTCTTATATGTGTTCCCATGAACCAATGATGTCATTGAAATTTGAGATCTCGATTGACTATATCATGGTTCTTAAAGTAGCCCCAATCAAGGATCATCGAGATTGGGATATCGATGATGCGGATGAGATTGGTGTGCGATTTGCATCATATTCTTAGAGGATGTAGTGGTTCTCACAACTGCAAGATACTAGGTATCTCATGATGGATGCACAAATACTTTGAGAGTATTGGCTTGCCCAATCGAGAAACCGTTTGGTGTATTCGATTTACGTGTCTACGGGAATATCGATTTGTGAAACAATGTAATGTCCTTCGACTTGAGGTCAATACACGCGACATGTATGGCGTGATGGGCTTTGACCATGACCGACGCTTGCACTCCTAACGGGGTAGATTAGACATGTGTTGGGCACACCATAAAGTACATGTGCCCGGTAGTTGAGCCAAGAATATGATTCATTCCTCAAATAGATTTAGAGAGAATACTCGTCTTCTGATCATAACTAATTGGATCGTTAGTCATTGGCCAATGCACGTCACATTTGGAATGGTGTTCAAATGCGACAATGTGATCAATTAGTAGAATGAGATAACATGATTAAATTATTGGAATAGACACATCATCACGTTCTAGATTTAATCGGAGTATTCGTGAATGAAAGGATCATATCATTGTGAGCTTCACATTACAGGTTGTTGCTATTTTCTCGCAACGTACCTCACATATTGAGATTGTCTAGTTCATTGTCTAGGGTTCTGCTAAGACCGTTAGTTTGACTAATCGCTTGATATGTGAGGGCCTATGAGTCACACAACAAGTAATCTTAATTTACGAATTAAAGTTGGATGAATTAATTATTTGATTTGATCAAGATATTTAATTTATGGAGAAATATAGAATAATTCTATTAGATAGAATTATAATTTATTTAATTAAATTAGATTTAATTAGGGTAAATTTCTAATAGAGTCATTTCACTCCTAGTTTTTCCTAATAGAACTTAGTCCATTATTTTTTGTCTAATTGATTCAAAATTATATTTCTAAGACACTTATACCCTTTGATTGCTTTGAATAAATGCGAAATAATTATTTCAAGTAAATAAGTCAAATAAATCTTCTAATCATCTATTAACATAGAACCTCAAAAACAACGAGATTTAAGAATATTTCAAAATTTAAAAAATTTACTATTCCCATTAATTTTGTTCATTTGGTTCAACTTTGAAATTTTGGGAGTCTGCATTTAATTCCAGAGATTGTAAAGAGTTAATCTGCATTTTTCAGCGACGACGAGGACGATTCACCGCATCAGGTAGTGCGATCATCTGCATGTTTCATTGTAATGTTATTTCCGTCAATAATGCGTCTGAGGTATTGAAAATCGACCGCCCATTTAAACTATATGATGTAGACAATACAAAAAAAGGGGGACTGTATATTTTCTAAAGTGCATGTGTTGTGTAAAATTGATTGTTGTTTCTTAGATTTGATATTTTAAAGAGTTTGAGTTAAACAGGGCATAAGATTAACTTACGAAAGATGTAAACCCCAGAAATTACATGTTTTATTAAATAGTTTTGTTGATAGCAAAAATTAACTTCATATTTTAAACTAGAGATTATTCCCTAATAATACTATTAGAACCCACTAAGCTAATAGAAATTTACCCTTTAAACTATCAATGATATTTAATATGAAGTATGAAAAATTAACAGAATTTGGTGGGACTGTTCCGTTATTTTTTATATGCAATTTTTCCTTCAGTGTTGATTGAATCTGCAGGAAATTTTGGAAATCAAAATTTGGAAATACGAAATTTGAAAAGTCGAGACTTTTCGATTCCAAACCCTAATATTCAGGAATTCCATGATTTGGGGAGATTATGGAAATTAAATAACTGGCTTAATTTTTAATTTCGAAAATCAAAATACAACTTGCATGTGCATCGGAAAGTGCATGGACAAATGAAATAAGGAATGCATATTCATTAAAAAACATGAATAAATATGCATTGTGTATCGTAAACAGATATGCATTGTGCAGTTCCCAATGCATATATAGACATGCATTGTGCAGTTCACATATCATAAATAGATATGCATTGTGCAGTTCAAATATCATAAATAGATATGTGCAATATTGTACACTGATATAAAACAAATAAAATTTATAAGTCTGGTCACTATAATATAAAATGCATTAAAACTGGAATCTTAACAATTATGGAAATATAAGATTTTTTTTGTAAATATAGGAATAATCTGAATAACAAAGCATTAATTCTAGGATTGAAATTGAAATCTGAGAAATTGAAAAACGAATTTGGGAATTTTCTTCGGTGCATAACAAGAATTTGAGGGAGTAATTTTCGAAAATCGAATTTGGAAAGTCAGTAAATTACGGGAAACATAACCTAAATTTTAGGATTTTGACTCTACAACTTTTTTGGAATTTAAAATATGCCGTTAGTTTTTTATTGGCATAAATAGATTAAATAATTAGATTAAGGGTATAATAGTATTTTTTGCTTCAATTTGACTCTATTAAAAAATTATTCAACTTGATGTTTCTATTAGCTTAGTGGGTTCTAATAGTGGACTTATTAGGGAATAATCTTATTTAATTAATAAGATGATATATTAGGTATATCATAAATATGGTAAAAGATATTTTATTATATATTGGATTTGTCAATAAAATAAAATATATACGTGGCTCAAGACTATATAAAGACCTAGAGGTTAGAGGTTTTGAGTAACAATTTATCACTCATAATATTTATCTGGTTCACTCTATTGAATTCTCCTAGAAGAGAATTCAAATCTGGATCACAAGTTCGTAGACGAGGATTACGTGGATACCGTAGTAGAGGATCTCGCATACGAATTACTGTAAGGATTATTTAAACGCTTTAATTATCCTTCAATTATGTTATACATCAGACATCTGTGTTGATGAATAAAATTTTCAACTTCCGCGGCTACAAACATGATGTTCGTACCTCGAAAACCCAACAGTATTATGAGGGTCCTAGATGAAAAATAAATTTACATTTGATTTTGGTGAACACTTTTCTAATTTTACGACTACAATTATAACACGTTGGTTTAGTTTTTAGCACATTTAGGTGAATACAACCTTTTTTAATCCATGTCTATGAACATTGGTAAAGAGTTTTTGTTGACCATAGAAAAATTCAATATATGAAACTTGTAAAATAATAATCACTCTCCCTTTTTAATAATTCTTTATCATTCGTAAAAAAATGTCTAACAAACTCTAAAAAAACTGGGCAAGACTTAATAAATAAGTTAGGAGACCGAATGAGAATGGGCAAGACTTAAAAAAAAAAAAAAAAAAAACATACAACAAAGTTTCCGCACGTGACATGCACCTGCGTGCTCCAAAAGTGTGAGCAGTAGTTGGGCCGGATCGGGCCAGATTCCTTTCTTGTTTGAACCTGCAAGCCCGATTTAAAATTATTAGTATGAAATTTCAATAAAATTAGACAAGAAAAAACACAAATTTTCTGCGTTTATTCAAACAAATCTCCATCCAGTGTACGAAGAGAATACCAAAATCAAGTGCGCCATTGCTTCAACTCGTGAATTCAACTTGCGTTTTGTGTACCTTCACTCACTCCCAAAAAGCTGAAGAAGGAGAGGATGAAAATGGTGGAAAGCAGCGAAGAAGAAGATGATTTCCCCTCCATGGAAAGCGTCACTCCTCAGTCCAAGATCGACACCGTCTATCAGTCCAAGACTGAAAAGGTAAAATCAATTTCAAAAAATTGTGATTTAAGAATTTGCTCTATTCTTCCTAAATCTTCTAAAATTGAAGTTACTATTGATATATGAATTAAGAAAAAAGGGAGAGGATATTAAGAATGGAAGTTCTTGCTTCGCACCTGGAATTCTTAGTTAATGTCACAGCGAAAAGATAATTCTGGCTGTAAATTGTTCATCTAACAATGTGCTTAACCTAACTGTTTTCAGGTTTCCTTTTGCTCAATTGATTGTAAATTTGTTAAGAAATTCTCTCTGTCTGGTCAATTTCTAGTGGGAATGTGTTGTTTTTTCTCCCAGTCTCTAGGGTGGAGGTAGATAGATTCTTTCTATATACAGTTAGGTTTGAAGATTTTCTGAATACAATCCATTGAAACTAACAACATAGCAAAATCTTGTAATTTTATGCAGAATCAATTTATATGTTGAATTTTTTGGTCCGAATTTTGACTTTCAGTTTGTCTCATTGTTCTCATTAACACTTTGCAATTTAAATTGCTGCAGGGAATTAGAAAAATCTGTTTTGAGCTTTTGGACCTGAAAGATGCAGTTGAGAACTTGTGCAGTAACACACGCACAAAATATTTGGCTTTCTTGAGGTGAGAGGAAAGCCCTCAATAATTTGCTTGAAAACTCATAATACTAAGTGAAATTTGTTGACTGAAGGTGCATGCACTCTAGATTTCTTATATGCCTAATATTGTATATCCTCCACTCCATAATAATAAATCAGGGACAACGTGCGTATAATTAAAATATATGATCTTTGTTATTTGGCTAGAAGAAACACAAGCTTTTTGACCTTAACTTTTGCTAAAGATATCTCAACTTAATATATGATCCGTGTTTTGCGCTATTGCGTATTTAATGTGAGATTATTCCCTTTAATACGGTAATACCGTTCCCTCTACATATTGGTTGGCCATATTGGAATTATATCATCATATCACGCATGTTCTTTTTTACCTGAGGTGGTTACTTATATTTAAATACACCTAATTATATCACCTCATAGTTATTATTTTGCAATTACTCTGCATCTGGTGGTCATCAATTCTGTAATTTTCCTTTGCACTTCGCCTAATGCAATAGCGTTTACTTCACTATATATGTCTTTCTATACATTGCTTTTTCATAACTGTAGGTTATCCGATGAAGTGGTTGAAATGAAGCATGAGTTAAATGATCTCCAAAAGCATATCTCTGCACAGGGGATCCTTGTACAAGATCTTATGAGTGGTGTATCTCATGAATTGGAAGAATGGAGCCGGGCTGGTGGAGATGCCCTGGAGCCTGATGATAACCCACAAACTCATGAATTTGATGATATATTCTCAACTGAAGTGGATGATCGAAGAATGCAATTTTTGGAGCATGTTGATGTTCTTCTTGCAGAACATAAAATAGACGAAGCAATAGATGCAATTGATGTTGAAGAACGAAATCATCCAGGGCTGAAAGGAGCAGGGGATAGTACAAATGATGAAGGCTCGTCTTTTAAGTCAGCTCTACTTAAGAGAAAAACAATGCTTGAGAATCAGCTCATTGAGATTAGTCAACAGCCATCAGTCAGTATTGTAGAATTGAAGAAGATTTTATCTAGTTTACGAAAGCTTGGGAAAGATTCCTTGGCACATCAGATATTTTTAAAATCTTATGGATCTCGCCTCCAAAGAAGCATAGACAACTTTCTTGCTCTATGTCCTTGTTATCCTGAAACGTATTCAGCTACACTGTCGAACCTTGTCTTTTCTATGATTTCATTAGCAACTAAAGAATCTGGCCCGATGTTTGGTGACAATCCTGTTTATAGTAATAAAATTGTTCAATGGGCAGAATGGGAAATAGAATCTCTGGTTCGATTGGTCAAGGATAATGCACCACCTTCTGAGACATCTTCTGCTTTACGTGCAGCTAGTGTATTTGTTCAGGCTAGTCTTAACCACAGCTCCGCATTGGAAACACAGGATCTGAAGCTAACGAAGTTGCTTCTTGTGCTTTTACAACCATACGTTGAAGAAGTACTTGAACTAAATTTTCGGCGGGCTAGAAAAGTTGTTATTAATTTGGTTGGAAGTGATGAGACCATGCCTTTATCACCTCGTTTAGCATCTCCGCTTTCCACATTTTCACCTTCATCTGATCGTATGCTTGTTGATTGCGGAATGAGATTCATCTTTACTGTCAAGGTAAGTTGAATGACTACGAATAACATTTTGCATTTTCAACTATTGTAAGTTGAATTTTGTTTATATTCTTAGCGTATCGAATCAATAATATGACTAGTCAATGACGTAGTCTAATTGAGTACAATGATTGTTGTGCAAATTGCAAACATAGAAACCAATGGCCTTCTTCTTCTGGGCTTTCAAGGACTAATGGCCCCCTCACACCTTGTATATATTATAGTTACAAAAGTCTGTACTCGTTGCATCTATTTTTGCATAATACAGTTGATAAGCACAGCTTATATGCAAAATTCTTGAGATCTGACTGAGCCATTTACTTTGTGTTTCCAGGAGATAGTTGAGCAACTAACTCGCTTGGCCATCCTACATTTTGGAGGGAACATATTGACAAGAATCTCACAGCTTTTCGATTCATACGTCCAAGTCTTGATAAAATCTTTAACTGGCCCCACTGAAGATGACAATTTGACAGAGCTAAAGGAGCCTGTACCTTTCAAAGCTGAGACTGATTCTCAGCAGCTTGCTTTATTAGGAACTGCCTTTACTATTGCTGAAGAATTATTACCTATGGTTGTGTCGCGAATTTGGAATGTGTTGAATGAAAGCAAAGAAGCTGGGAATGGAGTAGCAGATAACTTATTGCCATCTACTAACAGTACTATTGATCCTAAAGAATGGAGACGTCAGCTTCAGCATTCTCTTGACAAACTTAGAGATCATTTCTGTCGACAGTATGTTTTAACTTTCATATATTCAAGAGATGGAGAGGCAAGGTTGGAAGCACAAATATATCTGGATGGAGAAGAACAAGATTTGATATGGGACTCTGATCCACTCCCTTCATTACCATTCCAGGTATTTTTTTTTATCCTCGTTTGAAGATTTGGTAGCCCTGAATACTTGATGTATATACTGATGCTCCATGTGATCTATTTGATGTCATGTGATGTGCTCTATGAATGTGTATGAGTCCTAGGATTCTCTACATACATAAATTCTATGACACGAAGTGTAGAGGAATGTAACTTCTTGTGACTAAGAGCCGGTTTGGCTAAGCTTACTTATAAGTTATTTTTTTTAAGTCTCGATATCCGGTCCAAGGATCAATTAATCCGGGGGACCAATCCCACCGTCCACTACCGGGGCCCCCATTTAAAGCCAGAGCTAAGCTCTGTGTGGACTGGCCCTTTAGAAATTGTTTGCACCTTAGGGGTTTCGAACCTGACACCTAGAGAGGAGCACACTCCTAAATCTCAAGCCTACACCACTAGGCCAACTCCTTGGGGTTCATCTTATAAGTTGTTAAAAGTGTAGCCGTGTGGCTGATAAAAAATTTAAGTTCTTTGATAATTTGAGAGAATTGTTTATTTTATTTTAATATAAATAATTATCAAAGAACTTGGAGAGTGGGGGTGAGTGAGCCGTGAGTGTGTGCGGGTTGTGGGTGGGGTTGATTTTTGTTTCTTAAAATTAATTTTTTTATTAAAAAATCTTTATATAAGTATAGCTTAAAACATTTTAGAAAAAATAAGCTGGGGTGTTGGTACATTTTTTTTTGGATCCTACAAGCTGTTGTAAATCCTTTTTATCACACTTTTAGAGAGCTTATAAGCTTCTAAACATCTCATATTCTGTTTCAAAGAGCTTATATGTTCAGCCAAATCCGAAATGGGCCTCTTAAGGGGTCGTTTATATACAGTGAGCTGTTTGACTTTTCAAAGCTTCTGCTATGCTGGTTGCACAAGTGTTTGATTTTCATCTTGCCTATTTTCTTACGGAGATTCATTTGAATGTTCAATTTCTCTAGTTTTGTACATGTGATTATCCATTCTGTCTACACTGAGGCTTGTGTAGTAACTTGTACATTTATCTATTGGTTAGTTTGATAGTCAATCTTTTTGTGCAGGCATTATTTGGGAAGTTGCAGCAACTAGCTACTGTAGCTGGAGATGTTCTCTTGGGAAAAGATAAAATTCAGAAGGTTTTACTGGCGAGGTTAACAGAAACGGTGGTGATGTGGTTGTCCGACGAGGAGGAATTTTGGGGTATTCTGGAACACGATAAAGCTCTTCTTCGCCCAATTGGATTACAACAGGTTCTCATAACCTCAAATGTTTTTCGACTAATTTATTAAATTTTACTGTCATAATTTTTATGCTAAACATCAAAAACTCGTGGAGAAAGCCTGAAATTTGTGCGGCACAAACACCAGAGTTAAGATCAAGATATTTTTTTTATCATCCTTTTAAAAGAAATAGTTTTACATGCTTTTCATGTTTGAAACTCGAAGATGAAAAGGGGACAATAATAACATGATTAAAACTTGTATACATGTGCGCTTAAAAAGTACTCCCTCCATTCTTTTCAATCCTATTATTCCTTGAATATTGGTGTACATTGACTACTTATTAGGGGCATGGTTGGAAGAAAAATGGCATTTGCATTAGTATTAGTAGAGTGACGGATAAAAAGGAACATAAAAAGAAACGGAGGGAGTATTAGTTTGTTAGTTTTAGTTTTTCACTGAAAAGCAATGTTCAACTTGGGAATTATTCCTTTCTTATATTATATTATCTATATTCGTATCCAACGTCTCTTATCTTTTGGAAATATCTGTTACAGTTAATGCTTGATATGCACTTCACGGTTGAAATTGCTCGGTTTGCTGGCTATCCATCGAGGCATCTGCATAAAATATCATCAGATATAATTGCTCGTGCAGTGAAGGCATTCTCGGCTAAAGGAATAGATCCACAAAGGTAATTGTTGTGTTGCTCGATTATTTACGTTCTTCAACCAACAATCCATTTTCTTCTTCTTTCAGTTCCCTCCCGGAGGATGGGTGGTTTGTGGAAACAGCAAAGGGAGCAATAACGAAGCTACTGATAGGAGGGTCTGGTTCAGAATCAGAGATTGACGAGGAAGATGAGCACATCATTATGGACGATGAGAACATGTCAGATTCCGATGATTCCCCATCATCCCTGTCGTCTGTAGGAAGTGAAGAATCGTTTGCTTCTGCCCAAATGGAAGAATTGGAGAGCCCTGTCTTAACTGATTCTGAGAATTGATTATCTCAGTGTGTAAATTCGTATGGATGGATCTATAATTTTTTGTAGCATTTGGTGATTTAAGTTACAATATATTATTAAGATGATTCCTATGTACTTTATAAGGAGTGCTCTAGTGACCGGTACATTTAGCAAAATTTAGCAGCAACCAGTGCCTCCACATAATCCAAGTAACACATTCTAGGATTTCTACAAGCACATGGTGTATTCTAAGCTGGACACACATTCTACTAAGGATGGATGGGACAGATGTAACTATTTTCAATACAAAAAATTGAAAAAAAAAGAAACACAAGGACTAAACATATACAACAAAACAGAAATATAATTTTAGAAGAGTGAGTTTTTCACCATGGTTGAGAGATGTCATTAGGGTGCATTGACTTCCCATGCCCCTTCATATATGACCAAAGTTACCTCATTCCACATGGCACACCAATATAGAAATAACAAAGAGTGGAGAGAAGAGTTCAAGATTTAATTCTAATTTCCTCAAAGGACTTCTTTGGGTTGATCTCATTTTCGTAAAAGATTTTGTCGGTCTTAGTCTTCCGTAAGTACCAGAGCAGATACACATCAAGACGTTTTTTTGTTTTTTCCTAATGCGTCGACATGTTTCTATTTTCTTAAAATGATAAAAAAATTATTATCACTATCTATTCTCATTTTTATTTATTCCTTGTCTCTTTTACTTTCTCTATATTTTTTTCTTCTACTTCTACCCATTTTTACTTTAATTATTCACTACACATTTTATATTACATTTCTTAATTTTTGTGTAAAAAGTAAAAAAAAAAAAAGAAAAATTTATGACTGGATGGATGAAGTTAGTTTCTTACTCATAATTATTTTTTTTCTTACTCATAATTATTTTTTTAACTCAATAAACATGATTAAAAAAACAGACATTAAAAATCAAATGTTATGATTCAAACTATCAACATTTACACTTTACTCGGTTGAGAATGTAATTTATTCGGTATACATTTATAACAAATACTGCATGTTAAGTAATATAAATTTAAGTTGGGTCTTTCTATCGTCAGGAAGGCTTCGCCCCACAAATAAATTAAATTAATAAATATAAAATGACAAAAATACCCTTCAAATAAAATTTTAAAAAATAAATTAGTTAAATATTAACAATATACTATAATATACTATATTCTTATTAAAATTAAAGTTTAAATTATTGATTCTTATCTCTAGGTATCAAATCAAAAAAATCAAGATCTCAAGCCCTAAAAAAATTGGTTATTAATTCGAAGGGGAAAACTTAGATTCTGCTCCAATGGTGTACGCCTCCTGCTTCCGTTTTTTCATTTGCCACGGATAATTCTCAAAACCTTCGAATCAACTTCCCCTGTTTTCTGTCGACAGCGCAGAATCATCAGCAAGATGATTTCTTTCGTCTCGCAGTATCAGAATTTCTCTATCCTCATATTTTACAGGGGAGATGGCGATGTCCTCACAGTCACCGTTGCTTTGGTCTAGGATGTCTATGAATTTAAACCCTAAAGGTCTAGGATGAATAATTCTCTAAGATGTCTTTCTTCAATACTGGAGAACTCAATTGTTAGAATAACTTATTAACCCCATGAATCTGAGAATTATCAATGGAGGAGCGCCATTGATAGAATAAATTATTCATCCTCCACCATCAACTGCAGAACTCACTCTATGAATTTAAGCCCTAAAAGGTCTAGGATGAATAAATTGAGTAACACGGCATGGGGTTAATAAGGTCATTGGAGGTTAAGGAGGTACATTGATGAATTTTAAAAAATATCAATCTTGATTGTCTCACTGGAATGCAGATTTGAGATTTGTCATTGAAGAACACCGATGAATCAACATTACTCTTAATAATAATATATTGTTATTTATTAATTAATTAAAGAGATGTTTAATTAAAAATATAGTAAGGACATTTTAGTACTTTTATATATATTTTTAAAATATTTAATTATTTTAAAACTTGATCGCACTATGACGAAAATTAATGAGGTGTTAATTTCTAATTGGTCACCTATTGTCAGGAAGTGCGAATGCCCTTCCTGACGATAGAAAGACCCATTTAAGTTAATGAGAAATTAGAACAAAAATATTGGAGTAATAGGATAAAGCGCGGGAAAAGAAAAAAAAGGGCAAATAAGATTAATTTAGGGCTTTTACGCAAGTGTTGAAAGGGGCGGGCATTTTGTTCTACAATGGACGGGAAAGATGAAGGAACATCGCTTTCAGCGCCGCCGATCTCCATCGACCTGAGCCGAGACAGCGCAGCGGCGGCGGTGGACCTTACCGGGAAGGTGCATCAGTTGCCATGCTGCATCAAGTACGATGGTCCTACCTCTGTTTCTCACTATTTCAAGCCCAAACCCGCTGGTAAACTATACGAATGTTCAATTAATATATTCACTGAGCATGTCATGTTAATGCACATTACAAGTGGTATATTCACTGAGCGTATGAAATGGTGTCTGTACTTGTTCTGATTGTGTTGCTTTCATATTATGATCGATTGAACGGATTCAATTTCTTAACTGTGTAGGAATGGAGGTGGATGGGTTCAAAGTGGAGGAAGCATACTTTAGAGGAAGGAAATTACATGGATCCACTATTGATCTTCCCCAGGGCTATTCTGGTTATTACTCATTTCCTTTCTATTTTCTTGGATTTAATTGGGTGTCTGGAATATGATGTTAACTGATTGGACGGTTTGGGGGAGAATTATTGGGAATTGAATGAATATTATTTTGCCCTTTGTGTAGAGGAGGGAAAGTTATTGAATTATCACTTTTTGGGTATGAAAGGAATGGAAACCATTAGTTACTACAATCACATTGTTCTCATTCCCATCCCTATTCTCTTACCAAGCACCCCCATGGTTTAATTTTATTCTATCAAAATTTTATGTAAATAGTTATCGATTAAATCTATTTTCTCAACGTTGGCATTGATTCCCATTGTTGACTTTTAATATTGGAACAAATTTTCCTTTGAATCTATGTGCTGTGGGATACCGCTGTTAGTTTTCTCAAATTTCTGAATATCTAGTACTCCAGTATGAACTTAACTTTTTCAATGAGTATGCTATAACAATATTATTCTCTCCAGGATTTATCTTGGGAAAAAGTGGCCGTGAAGATGGAACTAACACCGCAAATTTGGACTGCTGGGAGACAAATGCGACTTTTCAGAATGTCACAATTTGGAATCATGATGCCATGCCCTCAAAGGATGATGCTTTCGTGCGTGCCTTTCACTGGTTTACTGCTGCTAATGCTGTAAGTTCACTTTTTTTTTTTGTCATGACGCATTTGGTGCATATAAAGGCCCCACAGGGCTAATGGTATGGAGCATAACAATGATTCAGTGATTGCATTTCTACAGCTGACTTATTGAGAACTTATGTATCACTTTAAATCTAAACTGCCATTTAATTGAATAATAGCAGCGCTGCCTCTAGAGAAAGAATATTTAAAGGAGCAATAATATTGTTTATCCTAATACTTTGTGATCAGAGAAAATGTCAGCCAAATCTCTGTCAATCTTATGTTGTTGTATTTCAACTGTTAAACTTTACTTAGACGTATAACCAGTTAAGCATAGTTCTGTATTCTTAGGTGGTTTGCGTTTAATGTTGTCAATGTTAATGTTAGTTCTGCAATTAAATCCTTGCTTATCATATTCTTTGATGTTCAAGGAATAACTATTCTCAGTTTCTGAATCAGTGTCTGAAGTAATATATAAAATCTAGAATATCTTTTCTAAAGATGATTGATAATAATGCTGGGTTTTGAATTTCTAGTTCTTTGTCACTATAACTTGACTCTTAGGCAGGATTAATGACAGTATTTCATGATATAATTTTGTAACTCCCTTTAAAAGAATCACTTTGTGAATTGCAGCTGCACCGAACAGTAACTGCTGAAGAAATGGAATCTACATGGGTTGATTAGGAGCTCAGTGTAATTATACAAAGGGACATTGATGAGCTAGATATATTTGGTTTTCTACATGCTCCTAAGTTATCCTTTAGCTTTACAATTTGATTATACACATAAGACATAATGCAGATTTCATTTGTAATTGTGTGCTCTTAAATAACTAGCTAGATATCTGATTCTTCCTTTATTGATTCTCTTTCCTTTTTCCTTTACATAAATTGATAAAGTGTTTATATTCTGCATTCTCTCGGTGCCATGAGGAACATAAGTGGACCTAACTGAATTAATAAAAACTGGAGTAACTTGAAAGTAGCTTGAAATCTACGTCTCGTAGCTCTTGGAGGATTTAATTGCCTCATATTTTAAAACAAAAGATTAATTCTTTTCATTTTTATTATACATTTAACAATTGTAATATTATTTTTGGGGGTATTATGTAACTTTATGGTTATGAATGATGAATTTAATTTGTTAGAGATTATGTTTATGAGTTAATATCGTTGATGAATAACGAATTTCACTTTTTTTAAGTTTTGTTTGTGATTATTGAATGATAACTTTATTTTTTTATAAGGAGTCACTAAGATAAATTGTACTTTGACCGAAATACCCACTCGATTGTATGCATACTAAATGATCGAAATACACATCATCTGTGATTCAATGTATGTCATTGAGATATCCAGACATGATCATAAATAACTCAACACGTGTAGCAAATGGGACCTAAGTGGGGCTGGAGATTTCTGTAGCCTACCAGATCGGTGGGCACTGGGCCGACCCTCCACACACCGCCAAAGAGTGGACTTTTGTGGCCCGCCTGTCTAACTATGATCATACAATTATTGGAATCCATGCGGTGTTTTTCATTCTTTGTGGTATTCTTTATAATTACACCATATATTTTTGTTGTGGAATCTTGAGTTTGAAATGTTTACATTCTGGTATGACCAGCCAGTTTTGTAAGAAAGCAGCCATGGAAGATGCTTCGGACGATAATGATTTATGGTTTGCTTGTTCATTTGAATTGCAGCGGTCAACCAAGTAAATAAGTGAACATGTACATTGCATACGCATTTATTCTTATATGCTTTTATTTACTTTCAATATTGAACAAATTTTGTGGGACAAGGCTTAACTATCTATACAAACACTTTTGTAGGCGTGCATATATGATTCTTTATTTTTGAGGTATGAGACCATCATATTTGTGAGGGTAAAAATCAACTATCGAATCAAAAATTAAAGTTACTAAAATAAACAAAAATACTTTCGTAATGTTACAGACATACATAATTGAGTCTATTTGAAGACATTACTCATATTATTTAGAATGAGTTCATATATGGTTGTAATCATGAGTTCAGATTATTTAGTAGGTCAAATACTAATTACTCACCCCACCATAAGTTTCTCCTTAATTATTTTTGGATATTTTGATTAAGAAGTATAATAAAATAATACTATAGGATGAGCATGAGATGATGTATGATAAAATAATAAATATAGTATTAGTGATGTAATTGAGAGAAGAAATAATATAAAATAAAAAAGGAAATACTAAATTAAAAATTAATTTCGGACACGAATGGCCAATAGTGAAAATAGGATAGGAGCTTATGACTTTGTGTACTAGAAGCCTAAATCGGTCTGACTAGTTTTAAAAAAACGGGAGACAAAATTTTAAGCCTGCTTAGTTAAATAAAAGATTAAATATACTAAACTAAGCCTCTATATAAAAGATAAATAAAAGGTCAGACCTACATTCAATATATATATACTAGTTATAGGTGCACCTCAATCTTTGAGGTGTTTACCAGGTATACAACACTTTTATTTTGACTGTTGTATTAATTATATTAAAGATAATAATTGAAATGAAATAAAAGTAACTTTCATTCGTTGTAGTATTACAGACTTAAAGTGCCTTTGTACAAATATGAACAAAAAATTCATACAAGTCAATCTCATTTTTATATCTACACCAGCTTTCATTCCTTGTATTGATTTCCCCACTGAAGAGAACTAATAAAATGTTAGAACAAGAAAATATCATATCGTAATAATACCTATCAGATTTATTAGAGCAATTTCAATGAAACACTTACCATATTTTTTTTCCAGGAATGTTGATAGTTGAATCATATTTCAAAGCAGAAGTACTTACACAGCTGCAGGCAATAAATGAGGTCAATGAGGAAAATGGTGCATTAACTTTTGCAAACCATACAAATTTTGCTCCAAATAAACCACGACAAAACTCTAATTCATATATTACTTGTGGTGAACTCTTTGGGTTACACACATTCAATCATAATTGAGTGCATTCATATATATATACAATGACAAAGTAGCAATAACATCTATATATCAGGGAAAAATTTGCATCTTACTGTTGTAGAACAGAATGAGATAATATAGGTTTTGCTAGTAAATCAGGAGTGACATAAAACTAAGAAAACCAGAGAGTATTATCAAAAGAGAAATTTACCTGCATTAGTACCTCAGTAAAATTAGTGTTGGCAGCATTTAAAACTTCATGGTACACAATATTTTTTGTGTAGCTAATGTTTTGCACCGATGACATTGATGGTCTAATAAGAACTTTTAATTGGTCTATAGTTTTGGCTCTTGATAATGTAACATAAAGCTGACAATGCGAAAATACAGGTTCTTTCAAATATACACCAACAAAATCTAAAGTTTGGCCTTGTGCTTTGTTAATGGTCATTGCATAGCATAGGCGTATCGAAAATTGTTTTCTTTTGAATGGAATAGATGAGAAACTGTCACGTGGAACTTCTAATGTTATACGAGGAATAAATACAGGTTTTCCAGTGTGAGCACCAACTGATATTTCAGCATAAATAACATTTCTATCAAAACCTTTGCAAAGTAAGCGTGTGCCATTGCAAAGACCTTCAGTTGGATTAATATTTCTTAGCAGCATGATTGGGGCATTCATTTTTAACGTTAATTTATGAGGAGGAAGTCGTGGCGGAGTTAAAGAGTGGAACAACTCTTGTTGGTCTGGTACAACATTAGTATCCATATTTTCATCACAACTAAAGTAAGTCATTTCTTTTCCAGGAAATCTGTTAATTAAAACATCATTTATTTCATGGACAAAATCATTTCTTGTAGTAAGTATAGCTCGCTTAATCAGTGAAGAGAAATCTGAATTGTAATCACTAACCTTTGGAAACACGATGTCTATTAATGCATTCAACGATGTATTGTCATCTGTAAAGGGAATTAGTATCCTGGATGGTATTTGAATTTCATCTTCCTCATTAGTGTCTTCAATTCCACTGCCAATGTTCAGTAAATGAGATGAGAAATTAGGATCAAGCAGTGCTCGCATATTTTGCGTAAGCTCTAGTTTTTCAAAAATGATTCCATAAAGGGGACATGACAATGGAAGCTTGTATAATATCATCTTTTGTACCTTTAAGTATAACGGGTAATGTTTGACGAAAGTCGCCTCCAAACACAATAATTTTACCTCCGAAAATTTCATGTGAACTCATAATGTCTCTCAACATTTCGTCAAACTTTTCAATAGTACTACGCTTAGCCATTGTAGCTTCATCCCAAATGATCAGTTTTGCAACCTTTATTAAATGGGCCAATGTGCTCTGCTTACTGACATTGCAAGATTTAGAATCGGTTTCATCCAAAGGAATTTTGAATCTTGAATGTGAAGTGTGTCCTCCTGGAAGTAAAGATGTCGCTACCCCTGAAGTAGCTGTAGCAAGTGCAATATGACCTGTGGATCTAACAGTAGCAAGAAGTGCTTTATACAAAAAAGTGTTACCAGTACCACCTGGGCCATCAACAAAAAATACATTTGACAAATTGTTATTAACATGATATAAGATTCGATTATAAGAAGATCTTTGTTCTATGTTTAATTGATCAACTGCTAAAAGATCTTCACTGGGTATAATTACTTCTCGTTCAGTTTGTAATTCCTTAGTCAAAGTATCATGAAAATTTATGAACATATCATCGTTTACAGAGAAGTAATCTTCTAGCTTTTTTCCTATTGAATAAAGATAATTAGCAAGAATCTCTAAAACTTTTTGTCTAACTACATTACAAATATAATTTTTGTTGTGTGTAAAGTGTTCTGAGAGAAAATGTTCAAATTTTGACCATAAGTCTTTGGGGTTTTTGGGGTTACAGTAAACAAGGACAGTAGCAAATAAATGTCGTAAAGCGGCAGGCATTAGATACGCAACTGCTTCCTGAATACACATTTCAGCAGTGCTATCATCTACTATTAACCCAATTTTTTGTGCAGCCTCTCTGTTTGTGCTAAAAATTGTTTTATTGATTGTTCTTAAGTTTGCAAAAGAAGTTGGTCCTCTAATATGCATTAGTAACAACTTATAGTAAAAAAATTCGCCAGCTGATGGTTGACAAGAAACGATTCGAGCTATGACCTCTCGTTGTTTACGACATTTCCATTCCTTTGAATCACTATGCCAAGTAAAGAATTCTGGAAATTCTATGTATAAACAGTTCAGGCTCTTAGCATAATTATCATGCTTATTCATGTAGAAGAATTGGGTTAACATTGTTTTTTGAATTATAGGGTTATTTGCAATGGCGTGCAATGATTGATTAGTAGGGAATGTTACAAATTGTTCATTCTCTAAATGAATAGGTAAGCATATTACAGGAGGATGCACATGGTTAAGCTCAAATTTGAAAATTCGCCAAGCTGCTTCTGGAGGAGAAATCCATCTGGCACATTGGAAATTTTTTATTTCATCAACAACTGGATCGTTGGCATTCGCCAATGAGTATGTAATTTTGTCATGTCCTTTATAAATGTATTTGTACATATATTTTATAGCCTGGACAGTTGAACATATTTCAACATTAATGTGACAATTAAATTTTGCCAAAAGGTAAGGATTATAAGGTACAACCCATCGATTGTCAAGTTGTGACCCTCTAATACTGATTGTTTTGTTATTATTTGGACGACAATATACTGGGTATGAATTTGTTGCAAATTTAGTATTTTCTGAGAAGTGTTTAGGATAATGGGATTTGCAAGAACCTTTTTTCATACAAGGGCATGTCGGGTTCAATATACCACAAAGACCATGCATCATATGTTTTGCCACCAATGAAAATAAATATGAATTAGTACATTGATCAGGTAGTTCAGCACAAACAATTCTATCAAATGCTTCAGGGGAAAACATCTTTGATGATTGGCTCAAAATAAGTAAAAAATGAGCATGGGGTAAACCTCTTTTTTGAAATTCAACTATGTATGCATAAGCAACAACATGACCGAAAACTTCCTTCTTAAACAATTCATTTTTCAAAACATGAAGCTTTGCACGAAATACTCTAGCTATTAAATCGGGCCTATTTTGTATTTCATCAATAGGTAGACATAATGCTTTTATTTATGGCCAATTTGGATTTGAAGTTATTGTCAAAAAAATATCAGGTTTCCCAAAATGTTGTACTAAAGCTATAGCGTCCATATATCTTTTTCGCATGTCTCTAGGTCCTCCAACAAATGACGTAGGGAGTATCACGTGTAGGCCAATATCAGCACCTAGTTCACAACCTTGTGCAATACCATCTAGTAAACCACGATATACCTCTTTACGTAAACGATTTTGCATATCTGTACTTCTAAAAAAGTCTATCCTTGATGTTTTAATTTTAATGTACATATCAACTACGTATTGTTGCAATAGTCTACCAATATGTAGTAAAAATGATCTATCACATTCTCTTATTTGTAACTTATAACAATAGTACTCACGACATGATATTGTACTCCTTTGAATACTTCTATTTTTAGAACCTACACAAACAATTACAAAACTATATTTAATGATCAAGATATTATTAGATTCTAACATAAAAATAAAAATGATTTAAATATTACCTTGAGTTTCAGATAGTATGAGGTCATCTACGTTTGTGCAGTTTTGGATGTCACATATGATTTTATCATCACATGTTGGTCTGGGGACCATTTTCTTTTGTCTTGTATCTAATTTTTTAATCGCTCGATGCCAACCAGATTCACCATTTGGGAATATAAGAGGATATTGCATAGGATTATAGCAACCAAAATAGTGTTTAATAATTTGAGGTCGACTACTTTTTGGATAAACTTGAAAATGTTGACTTGCACATTGTTGTCCTTCAGATTCTAACCATATTCCAGCTACTTGAGATGCAGAAGGTTTGTTAAAAATATTTTGATCCAATCTTGGATCAGCTTGTAATGCAATTTTATACTCATTCAAGTCGTCAATGTTGTTAAGACTTCTAAAGAAATCCGCATATGGATTGACCTCTAAGATGTGCATTAATTTTTGGACAAGTGTTACGTTAAATTTTGAACTAATGGACATGCGATTCAAAAGTTCATGATCTGTATCAAAGAAGTACAGCTGCAGGTTTTTTGATTTTTCATTATTTGATGGTATTAGTTGGTCCATGAAGTGATAAAGTTGACCCTGCACTCGAAATGTATAAATTCCATCATTTCTTCTAGCTAAAGATTTGTCACAGTGTACACCCATTGATGTGAATGCAAACATGTTATTGTAGTTACGAACACAATTACAAAATTCTTTAGCATTTTCAGGGTGACCAAGATATAATTGTACCAACTCTGAAGGCATATCTGTTTCCAATAGTTTTATTTCTCCTAATGAGCAACAAAATGTAGGAGGTTCTAGGTAAATAAGTTTTGCAGCACAAAATTCACAGTCTGGTACAGTAGGTAGTAAATCTGGACTGTTTGCTATAAATTCTAACAGATCATCGTTACAATTTGGCTGCCCTTGTTTTCTTCGTCTTTTATTTTTTGCCTGCCTACGATCTTCTAATGAAGTATATTTTCTTTTGCATTGTTTATTTTTTTTATCCATTTAATACAAATAATTACTAAGTATACCAGGGGAGTCGAAAAACTTGAATACTTCCTAGTATTTCTCACAATTATAGAATATATATACCACACCAGAAAAGATAAAACAATAATTTTATTGGATAGCTTGAAAGAAAAATAATACTGGAAATATTATAAAATACAGTAAATACAGAATGTAGTAATAGTATGACAAAATTATGTACCTGTTTCACAGTCGGCTAGAAGAACCTAGCAGTTTAAGTGGCTAGTCAAACACTAAATTGATTGTAGTATGTTGGAACTGCAATGACATAAAAGTTACAAATGTCATGCCATGATAATTAGCTCGTAAAATATCGTTTAAATATACTTCACTAACTGTTTAAAGCTGTATTGAGTGCATCAAATACAATATTCAATATTACATGTTCTACTATCAGGTCCTTGTCTCTAGACCTTGAGCCACAATAACCTATTCAAAAGAGAGATGTAATCATGAATAAACTTTAATTATCTAACTTCTACAAAGAAGAACTTATTGAATTTGTTATAAAATTAATAAGCGTTCTTTTCGTTATTATATACTGAATCAAAACTATTACTACCAGCAGCATGGCACTCTGTTTTTGCATTCAAGTTTAGGAAAAATGTCAATAAAAGAAGTTCTGCAATTCAAATATAAGTCAACCTAGCCTGCAGAATTTACTCTAAACGTCAACTTTAAAAAAAAAAGGCTTTTTGCATGTCATCTAACAATTATCATAAAAGGAATCATATTACCTACATATTACTAAAAAATACAAATACAATATATTACCCTCCATGATCCATTAGAATAAACTCGTAGTGAGACTAATAGTTAAATTTATTGCTCATCCACTGAAGCTTCAAAGAGAGGCAGGATTAGCAAGAATGAAATGAAAACCATGTATTTCATAACTACACACAAATGAAGACTAACCAGAGGCAGAGAAATAAAGCAATGTTAGGCCTATTGATGAACAACATGTAAGGAATAACAATATTATTGAATAAAATAACATCTCACTTACATAAATGATCACAAAATTTAAAATAGGCAGCCCTCATCTCAATCACAACAAACCTTTATGATTAATAATAAAACAAATCTTTCAGGCATAACATCAAACACCTTGAATGCATCAAATTCCATTAATCCAGAACATGTTTTCATGAGACTTTATCGATCAATACTAACACAAAAATATCAATAGTTATTGAGATCCAACAACTAATAAGCTAGAAAACTTCTAAGAAGTTGTGAGTACCCTCATGTCAAATAAATCCACAAAAGATAGATCATATAGATCATAGAGCAAAATAGACACAAGGGCAGTTTCACCCAAAAGTTCTCCTCATATATTACAATTCCAAAAAATAGTAGAAGAGTTCCTATCAAAAAAAAAAAAAAGAAGACAAACTTGTTCTTCTTCTTCGTAAAGAGAACTAAGTAGTTGAGGACTTGATCCTTTTAACACTCGAAAAAAGCTAGAAAAAGAAAAAGAAAATCAAATAAAAAAACTTGTAGAAACTCACAAAGAGGAAAGGGTTAAAACGCACATGGAGATGTATTACTAATTGAGAGAAATAGAGCAGAGGAAGAGGAAGACGTACCGAACGGCCGAAATTGCTGCAGTAAATTGAACTCAGAAAACAACGACAGTGAAATTGAAGAATGAGATGTGAGCAATGTTACAGATTAGAAGCAATTACGTGTGAAAGGATTGATACAACTTCAATTTCCTCTCCTCTTGTTTTCTTTCTCTAGAAATACGATTGTGAGGCATCCTTAAAAAATTTTCTTGTGAATTTTTTTTAAATCCCTAATCGGATGAATTTTTCATCCTGATTTCTTCATGCTCCCTTTTTGGTTTTGTTGGTGTTATATGTGATTGCCTTTTCAGAATTAACTTTACAAAATCTTTTTCTTGGTTTGTGCAATTTGGATAATCATTTGATTTCTTGGAATCCACCAATTTGGCGTCTGTGGCTCCTGAGCGTGCATTTTACGCTGCTGGTAATTGGGGGTTTTGGTTGTGGCGATTGGGTTGCCTTCTCGAATCTGTGACAACAACAATGGGGATTGATCGGTTTTGGCGTGTGATAAATGGTTTTCTTGGAGCCAGCTTTCTCCAACTCTCTCTCTCTTGCACGCTGGTTTCGAAAACCAAGGGGCTGGTATTGGTGAGTAGTGGTCTATATAAACTGGTCTATGTCTTCAGATGGAGTCACTTTTCACTTCTCTTACTTCTCTCTTTTGAAATTGTGGTTGATATCATCATGGCGGAGACTATCCATGAAGCTTTTGAGACCTTCTCTCTTGCTGACCATGAAACCACTAACATTGTGGTTCAGCAAACAGAGTTCGTTCCTCCCAAAAATGTGTTGGCTCTTCGGTTCGTGGCCAGGAGAAAGATTGCTCCACCTGAGTTGAAATCTCTTCTTCAAAGAGTGTGGTCTCTTAAACATCCATTAACAGTCTCGGCTGTGGGTGTCAGAATTTTTCTTCTTGATTTTGCAGATGCGGTGGAGATGAAGAAAGCCCTGCATGCTCAACCATGGAATATTCGGAGATCTTTGGTGGTTCTTAAGATGCTGCAAGGGCATGATCGTCCCTCTACTTTAAACCTGGTGCATGTCCCTTTTTGGGTGCAGATACATGGGCTCCATTTTAACACAATGTCCAAATAAATAGGGATGCGAGCCGGAGATATCTTGGGAGAAGTGTTGGATGTTCAAACGGTCAAGGAGAATGAAGTGTGCGGTGAGTTCCTAAGAGTTCGGGTTGTTATCGATGTCTCTAAACCCTTGTGCAGGTGTTTTTTCATCACTATTGACCAAGGAAAATTTGTTGCGGTGTTTCGCTATGAACGCCTTTCGGATTTCTGCTATCTTTGTGGTCATCTTGACCATGTGGAAAAGGAATGTGGTTTGGCTATGGGTCGAACGGATGCATGGTGCTCTTCTCATAGGTTTTTTCCTGAATGGTTGCGGTCAGATCACCCCACTGGACCATCTGAAGAGGACATGCAAGGGTTTTTTAACCTTGTTGCAGGGGGTGTGGAGGATCGTCCCCAGAATAGGGTGGTTCCGGAGAATGGTGGACATGCGCAGGCTACTATGGATGAGGAGGCTAGAAGAAGGGAGAAAGGTAAGGGTGTGATGGTTGAAGATGACATAGATCATCTGAATCTGAGTATGGGTCCCAGTGCTAGGAAGGAGGTGTTTCGTTTTGCAGATCTGATGGACCAGGAAGGTTGCAGTCGGCGATTTGAAGTTGGTGGAGGCTTAAGTAAAGGCCCCAGATGGGATCCGGTTTCTGGTATGTTTTTGGAACCTCTATCTTTTGTTGTTCCATCTCACTATGAGTATAGGTTGTTCAAGCTGCCTCTTTGGGGAAAGGATAATGGGATGGACTACCGTGTAGTTCATCATGTTGGGCGAAATTTCCGGGCATATGACTTTGATGAGTTTGTGGAAATCATTAGGCAAGGGGAAGCTCCATACATTCCTATTTTTGAGGACCTCCTCAGAACGTATTTGGAAGAAGGTGGCACGTGTGGTAAAAAACATGTAAGGGAGGTCTCTTTTGATTCTGATTTTGACTCTTTGTTCAGCTCCACTGCACCATGCAAAAAGAGGTGCTTTCCGGATCGTGATACTAACTGCAAAGAACAGGAGGTGTGGGGGGAATTTGAAAGCAGGAACCGTGATGATGGGGAGCTAAAGAGAGCTAAGTTTCTGGAGGAAGAGCTTGGTGCGGAGATCAAGACTGTGGGTAAGGCGGAGGCCGATTTGACTCGGCTCTGCCATGATGAATGAGTGTTATATGTTGGAACGCGCAAGGAATCAGTAGTCCTCGTGCGTTTAGTTCCCTTAAGCGTCTTGTTGTTTCTTTTCGTCCGTCTCTTTTGTTTATTAGTGAAACCAAATGCACCAAATTCAGGGTTGAAGCCCTTAGGACTATGCTAGGATTCTCTTCTGCTTTTAATGTTGATTGTAGTGGTTTGTCAGGAGGCCTATGCCTCTTTTGGAATGATTGGTAAGTGCAACTTTTGTCTTACTCTTTGGGCCACATCGACTGCCATATTGATGATTCATTTCAATGTTGGCGTTTTACGGGCTTTTATGGGAACCCCTCTATGCTGCTTCGTCCTAATTCTTGGACACTTCTTAAACGACTCAAGAATAAAAAAAATTCAGAACATGTGCCATGGTTAGTTGGGGGGGACTTCAATGAGGTGCTTTTTCAGCATGAAAAAAAGGGGGTGATCCAATTCATCTTAATCGTATGGAACAATTTCAGGAAGCTTTGGATCATAATAATCTTAAATCATTGAAGTCTAATGGCCCTAAATTTACATGGATTAACAAAAGGAAAGGTAATGATCTAATTAAAGAACGTCTGGATCGATTTGTTGCTAACAAGGACTGGTTAACTTTGTTTCCCCTATACTCCGTTAAGACTCTTGATTTCCTGGGTTCTGATCATCGACCCATCTTGCTCAAGTATGAACAGTCCCCCTCTCCAAAGAAGGTCCACAATGCTAAGTTTTTCAGGTTTGAGAATCATTGGCTAAAGGAGCCTGATTTTAAGAACATTATTCTTCAATCTGGAACGAAGGGTGGAGGCTTAAATAATATGGATGGAATTCTAGACTCTTTTCGGACCTCGTTATGTGAATGGGACAAGGCTAAAGGGGGCTCAGTGCATTCAAGATTGAAAGATGTTTCTGCTCAAATTGAAACTGAACTAAGGGATGACAATATGGAACCTAACTTTGCTAAGGTTGATTCACTTGAGAAAGAATTTCTTAAATTACAATCTCAGCAAGAAATATACTGGAAGCAATGAGCTAGAGTTGATTGGCTTCGTGAAGGAGATCGTAATACAAAATTTTTCCATTCAAAGGCGACCTCTAGACGAAGGAGAAATTTCATTAAAACCATTCTGAGTCATGAAGATGTGGAACTTAAAACAACTCAGGACATTTCTCTTTGTTTTGTTCAATCTTATCAGGCCTTGTTCACCTCTTCTGAGCCAGGGGAAGATGATATTCTTAATGCTACTAGCGCCTTAAAATGTTCTGTCTCTAGTGAGATTGCTTCCCTTTTGGATGCACCTTTCACTAAGGGAGAAATTGATAAAGCTGTTGGTGATCTTAACCCTTGGAAGGCCCCGGGGCCGGATGGATTTCCAGCTTCTTTTTATCAATCCAATTGGTCAGAAATTGGAGGACAAATTGCGAAGCTTATGTTGGATGTTTTGAATGGGGATAGCTCTTTGGTTTCTTGGAACAAAACTATTATTTCCCTCATTCCAAAAATCAAGAATCCTTCAAAAGTTTTTCACTATCGACCAATCAGTCTCTGCAATGTCAGTTATCGTATTTTGGCTCGGGCTATTACTAACAGACTGAAAGGGTTTATGAATGAAATCATCGATCATTTTCAGAGTGCTTTCATACCTAGCAGACTCATAACTGACAATGTCCTTGTTGCTTATGAGGCTATGCACTGGATCAAATCATCTAAGAGTAAGGAGGGTTATGCTGCATTGAAGCTTGATATGAGCAAAGCCTATGATCGGGTTGAATGGACTTTTTTGGAAGCTGTGATGATTAAATTAGGGTTTTCACCAAAGTGGGTCTCTCTTATTATGAAATGCCTCTCCTCAGTTCAATATCAGATCAATATAAATGGAGAATTGTCCACTTCTTTCTCTCCATCTAGAGGCCTTCGTCAAGGTGATCCACTATCGCCGTATCTATTTGCTATGTGTGCTCAGTGCTTATCATCCATGATCTCTAGAAGTATTGAATGGAGAAACTTTCAAGGTGTCAAAATTGCAAGGTCTGCTCCTATTCTCTCTCACTTATTTTTTGCAGATGATAGCCTTATTTTTCTCAAAGCCACTCCAGCAAATAGCTTCATTTTGAAAAAGAACTTATATATGTATGAGAGAGCGTCAGGTCAATTGGTGAATTTTGATAAGTCTGCTATATCTTTTAGTCCGTTCACTAAAGCTGAGAATCGGGAAAGAGTGGCAAGTATTCTGGGGGTTCGGAGGACACAAGGCCATATCATATATCTCGGTCTTCCCACTTTTTCTATCAAAGCCAAACGTTTGCAGTTTGGATATCTTGTTGATCGAATGCGCCAGAAAATCAATTCATGGAATCATAGATTTTTTTCAGAAGGTGGGAAGGAGGTTCTTATCAAAGCTGTCCTTCAGGCTATTCCTTCATATGCCATGTCGTGTTTCCGGATTCCAATTGCTATTTGTTCTGAATTGGAAAGATTAATGGCTAAATTTTGGTGGGGAGGGAACTTGAATGGTAATAAGATTTCATTGGACGAAATGGAGGGAGTTGTGTTGTCCTAAGGAGGATGGTGGTCTAGGATTCAGAACTATGACTCTCTTTAATAAAGCTATGCTTGCTAAGCATATATGGAGGATGATTAGTAAACCTGACACGTTGATGAGTAAAATTTTTAAGGCCAGATATTTTAAAAACATGGATTGCCTTGAAGCTGGTCTTGGATCGAATCCATCCTTTGTGTGGAGATCTATTGTTTGGAGTCGGGACATTATTGATCAAGGGTGTCGATGGAGGATTGGGAATGGGGAAAAAATTCGCATCCTTAAGGATAGATGGATTGGTAAAACGGAGACGGGGCTTCCAACATCAAAAATGGTGAGTGCTTCAACAGTTAAGCGATTCATCACCAATGATTATACGTGGAATGTTGATCTAATTCACCAGGCTTTCCCTTTATATGAAGCACAAGCCATTCTTGCCACTCCCCTTCATGGTGTTGATAAGGATGATAACCTTTTTTGGCCAGGCAATTCGATGGGTAATTATTCAGTGGCTCAGGGATATCATTTTGCCAAGAAAAATGAGTGGAAGGTGCAGCACAAGGAGGATGATGGGCCATCAGATTCCAGCCCTAATGCACGAATCTTCAAAACAATCTGGAAATTAATGATTCCGCCCAAAGTTCGTATCTTTGGATGGAAAATGATTCATGAGATTGTGGCAGCAGAAGGCAATTTAGCTAGGCATCATGTGCCTATTAATCCAGCCTGCTCAATTTGTGGTTTCCCATACGCCGACACAATGCATGTATTATTTTGGTGTCCACAAGCGAAGGCAATTTGGAAACAGCAGAAGCTATGGCAACCTCTCAAAGCCTCGGCTAGTGGGTATGTGGTTGATTTCTTTTTCAAATTAATGGTTCTTTTTAATAGACATGATTTGGAGATTATTTTTGTTATTGCTTGGGCCATATGGAGAAATCGCTGTCAGTGGACTCATAAGACAGAAAAGCTGAAGATAGGAGAGGGTATATCTATGGATGTACAATGGGCTTTAGATTACCTACGTGATCTAGTATCTGCTAAAGGGTTAACAATGAAAAAACAATCACTTGGGACTAATGATATGTGTGCATCAATGGATAGATATGATTTTAGTCTTTTTTCGGATGCTGCGTTTGATGAGAATAAGAACTTCTTTGCTGTTGGATATGCTTTGATTAAGGCCAACAATATTGTGGTTATGGCTGGTTACAAAGGAATTGATCATCCAGGTTCGGTTTTGGCAGCTGAGCTTTTAGCAATACAGATTGGGTTGGAAAGATGCTTAAATGGAAATTTTAAGATCAAAAGAATTTGCTCCGACTCTTCAATAGCCATTGGCGCAATAAGAGCTGAGATTCAGCTGAATGGTTATGAAAATAAGGTTGTTGGGATCATCCAAAATAAGTTAAGATCAATCCTAGTGTGGGATTATCAACATGTGCACCGGAACGAGAATCGACTAGCACACAGTCTGGCTCAGAAAGCTTTTGTCTCTTCATGTCCTCACGATTGGATTGGAGAAGATAATGTTAAATCCTTCAAGGAGAAATGGTTGTAACTTTTTTTCTCCTTGTTCTGTGTTTTTCAAAAAAAAAAAGAAATTGAAGAATGAGATGAGATAGAAACTTAGAAATTGAAGAAAACTCGTACATATGGAAAAAACAAAAACAAAAGGAAATTAATAAAATTATATAGAAATACAGGAGAATGACACGTATTACTTGAATTGGGCAGCAAAAAAGGTGATTACTTGTTACCGGCTGAAAACTGGCCAAGTTTGCGCGCGCAACTCCCTCTTTATTATAGTAATAGATATATAGTTTTAGACTTCTCTATAATGTTGGATCAAACATGACCTAGTTTCATATACATGACCTTTATCATTTAATTTATTTATAAATAATCATTTAATTTATTTATAAATAATTATTTTATTTATAAGTGAATTATAGACGAAATTATTTATTTTTCATTAGGGGTCGGTCTTTCGCCTGCCCACTGAAATCAGCAAAAAGGATATACATATATTCTTGTTCCTCTATAAATTGGGTGTTAATCACTCTTTGTTTAAGTGGACAACATTTGAAATGGCTCCTAATTCAACAAGTCCACACCATTCAGGAAACCCTTCTGCAAAATTCATCAAGGTCTCATCATACTTTACTCCAGCTCTTAATTGGTTTTTTTTTTTTTTTTTTTTTTTAACGTGTACAAAGCATCAAATTTTAATATCAAGCTAGACTCACATTATATACCGTGTTTTCAGAATTGAATCGGTTCAATCGGGAACCGGTTGAATTACGTACAAACTGTTTTTGAGGTTCAAATCGGTTGCCTTTTTTTTTTCCATTTATGATTTGAGTTCAATTTATATTTTTTAATCATTTTACTTTAATATAGTGTATAACTTCGCTTTCTTATTTTGATGTGAATCTTATAAATTTATAAATGCAATATTAAAAAAATGATACAGATCATTTTGACGGTTGAATCGCCAGTCAAATCGATTCAACCAGCTGAACCGACCATTAATATGCAGTCCTTTTTTTTAATCGTTAGTCCATTTATGAAAAGACAACATATTTATACAAGTCCTCATATAAAATTGATTATGGAATCAATTTCAAAGCAATTAAAGTATTAGTAATTTAATTTGTATTAAATTACGTCCAATTATTATTTTCCCCTTTACCATATAAAATAAGGAGGCACATGGAATTTTACTTTAAGATCAGAGGGACAGTTTTTAAATTATTTATAATATCATTCACGTTCATATATATTTTGAATTAAAAGGATAAGCATGGAAAGATGATAATTTCACCCAAAGATCTGAGCATTGTTTGGGGCAAAGATGATCGATACTGGAACGTACCAAACAAGGAGTGAGTTTATTTTCTTGCTACCTTCTTTCAACGTTACAAGAAAATTGAACTGTAAAGACTTTTAATTAGATAAATTTTAAATTTTTAACGTTATATGTCAATTTTCTTGTAGCGAAGCTTTTTAAATTAATAACATGACATAAACTGATCAAAGTATACATGATCAGTAATTTGGGTGCAGCGGAGTTGTACCAAGTGTATTGGCTGGAGGTTACGGGTTTGGTCCACGAAACGAGGGCGAACAAGAAGTACGAAGTGGATTTTTGCGTATCGTTTAAGGCAGATGCATTTGGGTGGGGCAAACATCCGATATACATTATGGTTAAAAGAGGGAAAGAAGGGAAAATTGGGTGGACAAAGATTTACATGAACCCTAATGAGAAAGGTGAGTTCGAGATTAGAGGAAAATGTAATTCTTCTAATTCACAAGATCATGAGAAGCCTCTTTACTTTGGTTTGTATGAAGTGTGGAGTGGAAAGTGGAAGGGAGGTCTTAACATTCATCATGCATTCCTCAAAGAGTTTCCATGACACTACTTTTTGTACCTTGTCCATTTGTTGTTGATGTATGTAATAATCAAGGCATTTTGCTTTCAACTCCTTTGGATGTCAAATAATATACCACATCGAATAAATATTAAAAAATCATGGGGTATATAAAGATGAACTAGTATCTCAATGTACCTTTATGGCCTCTAATTTCCCATCCCATGAATTGTAGAAAAACAGAGTATTGCAAGAGACAAATAGGGCACAACCCAAACAAGGGCGGAGTCGGGATGAAAATAGTGGTGATCACGGTGCAGTTTTGCGATTTTTTTTGACAAAATTCAAATTGTCTTGCTAATGGCGGTTCAATTTAGTATACAATTCTAAATCGTGGTTTATCTCGTAAAAATGAACATACGATTTTGAATGGTTTCGATCGAGTTTTTACGATTTGTCTGATTTGTCTGTTTTTTACAATTACAAAGAGAAAATTGAAATCATGGAAATTTAATTACGGCCAATGCATTACATAATAAATGCTACCAAAGGGGGCTAGGGTTTGTGACTTCTGAAAAAAATGAACATATCAATTATTATTTTATTAATTCTTTATTATATTATATTATATATATAATATTAGTATATGTATGTGTGTGCCACTGTTACAGTGAAGAAGTGCAGTAGTAATTATTTAGTATAGTGAAATATATTGATAAGTTAATTTTTATATATTAAAAATATAGTTATTAATATTAATATTTAATATATATAATACTAATTTTTTATATGAAATTATCTATTAATTTAACGGTGCGGTCGGTGCGATTAATCACTAAAAAATTAAATTGCACCGTTATAGCGGTGCGGTTTATCACTACAAGAAAACAGTCAAATTCCAATGGATTTTTGCAGTTTTTCTGTTGGAATCAGTGATTCCAACGGAAATTCCAACGAAAATACCACCGTTGAAAAAGTGGGCGCTGGAATTGCAAAATTCCAATGAAAAATCCAACGGAAAAAAAATTCCAACAACAATTCCAACGGACCGTTGAATTTTTCAGCTATTGTATTTTTTTCCACCATAAATTCCAACGTCAAATCCAACAATATTTTTCATATTAACTATTGGAATTTAAATTATTAAAATTTTATCATGGCAAGTTCCAACGCCAATTCCAATAGAATTATTTAGTTGGAATTTTTATTTCCAACGGACACGGTGTCAATGGAATATTAAGCTGAAAATTTGTTGTATATGAATTCCAACGTCATTTTTCCATCAGATTTTTTTAATATAAAAAAATTAAAAATTTCTTTGTATAGTAATATTAAAAATCTCAATCAAAATCAATTAAAATAAAACAATGTGCAATCAAACTGAAAATATATAATCTTGTTAATCAAATAATATAGTAACTCCAAAGTCAAAAATACATAATCTTAAAATGACATACAACTAACTTCATAACATAAACAAAAACTTCTACAACTCATCATAAATACCAAAGTGTTTATACATAATATGCTGTTACACGAAACTGAAAGACAGGATTTCAAAATTCTACATTGGAGACCTAGAAGTTGATCGATTCTACCCAAAGTTAGAGCCCTGCAAAAAAAGATTGACATCATGAATTCAGCACTGTGACATGAAATAATATTTCGAAAAGAATAGTAAAACTGAAATTAAAACTACAAAAATGCAAATACATTAACGAGCAAACAAAACTTGATATATGATAATAACATATAACCTCTAATCATTCACGACCTTAAAAAGTTAAAGTTCATTTGCGGAATTTAGTAAAGGTGTAAAGTATGCGTGTGATTGTGCATACTCTCGACTCTAATTGGTCTAAACAAGGAGAATAATATGAGAAGATACTAATCCATTGCAAGAGAACATTTCTGCAAAACAACTCAATGTATTATTAATTTGCTTACCTTGGTATCATAGAACTCGAGGTAGAAGTAATTTGGTCTAGAGTATATTTGCAATAGCAACACTAATTTCTTGTCCACATCAGCGCTGAGAACTCCAATAGAGTCTAGCTCCATAAGCAGTTGGCTATTATGTCAATCCAAAAGATAAAGGTACAAATTACTCAAGAAGTCGACAATGAAAAGACAGTAAAATGGGACACCATGATCATTTCTTACATATACACATAGAGAGGCATATACTTTGAAAAACAAAGCGAATTAAAGCGAGAGAAGTTGATGATGTTAGAGTAATTGAAAGGAAAACTCTTATTTTTTTTTGAAGTCTTGGGTATCCGGTCTAAGGCCGACTAATCCCGGGGGACCAATCCCACCACCCACTTGCGGGGGTCCCGTTTAAAGCCAGAGCTTTGCGCTCTATATGGACATGGCCCCATAGAAATTGTTTGCACCTTAGGGGTTTCGAAGAAAGGAAAACTCTTATGAATAGGTTAAGGAGAATTATTGAAGAAGAAACTCAATTTCTAAGAGTACTAGTTGAAGAATATTATCAATCAGAGGTGAAAAATTGATTAGAATTTACAAACATTGCAAGACCTTAAGTAACATTACCAAGAGAATGAAATCCAATGACATAACAAATAATGAGTATGTCTCCTCATTTCCTCTATCTTCAGGAAGCAGGGTAAAATAATGTTCCCTTGCTCCTGAACAAACACAAAAGAATATCTCCTTGACATCAATCTGAAATCAACGCATTACTGTAACATTTCCTCTAACACATTTTAATTAGCAGTGGAGACATCTACCACGATAACAAGCAGCTGCATTCATCACATTTAAACATAAAAATTCACTAGTAAAATCAGCATCATGTATGAAGAACTGCACACAATAATTTTAACACTGATTTAGAACTATCAACAAGATATTTTTCCTCACAGGATTGATTCCTATAACCATTAAAAAAAAAAATTCTCAGCAAATATCATCTCAGTAATTGGAGAATTGCATCATGAAGAAAATGGCAGCAACTTATGAAACTAGTGTATTTGTTATGTTTCATTATTCACATCATCAAAAAATATACACAGCCCCCATCAAACCTTAATTTAATTTCAATAATTACCTAATTAAAATTTTAATCCTCACTTCTATGAATTAGCAGAGTCAACAAAATATTTGTTTCTCACCTCCGTCTCTCTGAAACTCTTCAACAGCAAGGGGCATGGGAGCGCCGACCTAAAGCGTGGGTCACGGTACGTAAGCGTAATCGAGCTGAGAATTAGTGTGCCTCACAACACGGCGCCGACAAAGTGGGTCATGGGTATCCGTACAATAATCACTACTATTGGCCACTTCGAGCTAAACCAAAGTATCCATGGCGGCCGATTCAGAAAGCCCTCTCGGGAGTAACAAACCGTCGAACCCGTTAAACGCATCGACAAACCACATCTCCGATTTCGCATCGTCGAGCAGAGATCACATTGACAACGTCGTTTCCGGTTTCGAAGGGAAGAGAAACAGGCGAAGGCGCGAGGGTTTCGCGGCAGCGCTGCGGTCGTACTCCGCCATCATATTCTCTAGATCTTCGTTGGTTGCGATTGAAACTAAGGAGTCCAGATCTTCGAAGGGAGCAGGTATTTGAGATTGAAATGGCGGTCGTCAAGGGAACAGAGACTGCGGCGGTAACTGGTATGATTGTTCCATTGGCGCACAAGCATTACGTAATCTAAGGTGCGCCTTACGTAATCTAAGGGTAGAATTAGGGATTATAAAAAAATCTTGATTGGCTCCCAATCTTTGGATATTCCCCAATCAAAAATTCAAAGTTTCCCTCTACTCATCGGCTGAATGCTTGAATTGAAAATTTGAAAGACCGCCACTGGATATGGTTTGGCTCCCTTTTTTTTTTATTAACAAAAATATTTGAGTTCGTATGGAATAATTAATACTATTAAATTAATATATTTTTAATGACTTAAAATATCATTTGATTTAGAAACCATTCCAATGGGCCAGCAACAATGGAATTGTAGTTGAAATAATTAAAGAAAAATTCAACGTTAACACGACGTTGGAATTAGATATAAAAATATAATTTAATTTTGATAAGTCATTCCAATGGCTTAGCGCCAATGGAATTACTGTTGGAATAATTAAAAAAATTTCCAACGATATTATATCGTTGGAAATCTTGTTGGAATTACTTATAAATAAATAATTTGATTTAGGAAAACCATTCCAACTGCTAGTTGTCGTTGGAATAATCTTTTAAAAAATTCCAATGTCTTTTCCAACGATAAATTCCAACAGTTTACATAAGGTGTTGGAATTTCTGTTGGATTTTTCCAACGGTTACTTATGTCGTTGGAAACGCTGTTGGAAATTAAAAAATTCCAACGGTTTATTTCTTCGTTGGAATTTTTCCGTTGGAATATCACTGTTTTCTTGTAATTAGTTTAAAATTTTTAACTGCGGTTTTTTATAGTAACGGTGCGGTTCGATGCGGTGCAGTCGGTTTTGACGGTTTTTCACCCCTAGATGTAAACCTAAAATAAATACAATACAAAAAACAAAAGTAATTTTTTTTTATTTACATAAGTTGCACCCTACAATTCTTTATCCGATAGAATTTATCGATAATAGAATTATGATCAATCCTCAAACAATTTTCTTTCAATATAAACAACCATAGAATCAGATAGATAATCACTCTCCATTTTGTTTCGAAGAACACTCTTGACATGTTTCATAGTTGAAAAATGTTCGTTCGGTCGTGGCAGTGGTAAAAGGAAGTGTCAAAACAAGGTGAATCAATCTTGTAATCAAAGCACATGTTTGCGCCTTGTTGGTCTCGACTACCTTTTGGGATAGTTCAAAAATAGTTGATAGATTCTAAAAACTTTATGGAGAAGGCATATCAAATTTGTAATGCTGCAATTCAAGTCCCAGACGGATCATTTCTTGATAAGTAAAATCATCACGATAAAACCTATCGGTGAGATTATAAATATGATCCTCATTAAACAACTTGAAGTTGTCTTTGGGATCCAAGGCAACACTAAGCTTAAGAATTTCCACCGTCTGATCTTTCAATCTACCATTGATTTCAGCCAACTGAGTATCTATCGCAGTGTTGAAGACATCAACTCTGTAATGGTGTCCAAATGGGATAAAGTCCACATGTTGGCACGAACGCCCTGTACCCATTTCATAGATATTATTCATATTTGGTATCACAATGGTATGTTATCTACACACTGCCTCCACCTCTGCTAGAAGATTATTGAAACCTTCATCCCTCAACATCTGAAGTAAATATTTAGTGCTTGAGACAAGACCTATTACATTCAAGATATCAAGAGACTTTTGCTGCAAAGATCGACAAAGCATATCTGAAATTCCCAAAATTTTATTCATTATGTGTAGGATGAATACAAAATCATAAGACATCATTACCATCCGACAACCGTAAGCTTCACCACCTATATCGTAAGAAGAACCCTCATTTGACATATACTGAAGCACAATAATCACCGCACCATACATATCAATCAAACTACATATGGAATCAAAATGAGAACTCCAACGAGTTTCTCCCGGGCGATGCAAACTACCCATTTGATTAGCTCCTCTGCCTGTTTCACGTTCTCCTATAGCTATTTTTTCTGCAATTTCAATAGTTTGAGCAGATCGTAGTTTGGTATGACTCTTAGGAGAAGCACCAACGATATTTAAAATCTTATTCAAGTTTGAAAAGAAACAATAAACTGGTCTTACTTTTTCACCTGCAGCAACTGATGCTAATTGCAGTCGATGAGCAAAACAATGGACATGATATGCATAAGAACAATCTCTAAAAAAAAAAGGCTTGTAATCCATTCCATACACCACTCATATTTCTCGCTCCATCATACCATTGAACTCGCATATTGCATATTTGCAGGTTATATCGACTTAAAATAAAACAAATTTAATTCTTCAGTGTTACATCAGTAGTATCTTTAACATGTACAATGTCAAGAAAACGCTTTTTCAAAAAACCCCCAGCATCAACAAATCACAACACAATAGTCATTTTCTCTTTATTAGATATACATTTAGCTTCATCAACTAAAATGAAATTTTTTGAATCACCAATCTTCTCACGAATTTTATTTCTCACCCGATTACCAAATATATTCAAAATCTCCTTTTGAACAGTTGGTGATGTATACTTCGCATTAAAATGAGCATTTTGTAAAACAACATCACTAACTTCAATATTTATATCTCCCAAAAAGCTTTATTAATTCAATGAGATTACCTCGATTTTTTGAAGATGCCGACTCATCATGCCCTCTCAACGCACATGCTTGCAAAGTAAGATATTAAAGACACTTAATCGTAGTCCTAACCAGCAAACGATTTCTCTTTATCTCTTCTGATTTTTCTCAATTAATTGCTTTATCAATATGTTGAGAGACATTCTTTAGAGAGTTCATGTAAACTACTGATTTTCTGTGATTTGAATCAACATCTCCCACATGTTTTAAAAATAAACAATTCTTTTCGTTGTTGACTCTTTTCCAACCATCGAACCCACCGTATGTAAATGCACCACGATTATTGTTCAACTGATCAAATAAGAAGCACATAAAGCAATATGTAGCATGATTTATGGGTGAGTATTCTAGCCAAGGAAATTGACGAAACCACAAACTTTAAAATCGACAATATTGATGTCCGTCGAATGTTGACTTGTATTCATCCAAAATGGGTTGAAATGCACTCATTTTTATGTAAGCTCGTCTTATTTCATCTCTTTGATTAAGTGGATGTTCACAAATAGAGATACGTTTAAACAGATCACGTTCAAGTGAATTCAGGTCAATTTCAATTCTTTGCAATTGAGAAGGTTGGACAATAAGAGGCGGAGCAACATCATCAGGGTTTGATGCAAGATTCTCTTCACTTGTTGTAGGTTCCTTCCTTTTGAAGTTGGTAAAAAACGATTTAATAGTTTTCCCTTTCTTCGCTTCTCGATTATCCATTACCTATTATGAAATTAAATACACAATTAGTCACCTGGCCATAGAAATACAGTAATTAATTTTCACTAAAAAAGTGAGCATAAAAACGAAACCAATCATCAATCAATATTTATGTCATTCCTTCTACACAAGAATTGTTATTCATGTGAGTGGGGACCATAGGTAGCAAGAATTGGACAAATGATGAATTGTGAAGAGTCTCAAGACTTATTGTTGCTTACTTCAAAAAAAAAAAAAAAGGACTCACGGTTGCTTCTAAAAAAGAATCATTTTTGCAAAAGTGGAGGAATATTTAATAAAATAATGAATAATTCATAGTGGAGGAATAATTCATATTGGGACAATAAATTAAGGAGACAAAGCATACACGTGTTAACATCTATTCAGCTAACGTTATCTTAAAAAAAAAAAAGCAGAGTCATTCAATTATTCCATGCCTCTAAAAAAGGTCTCAAAAAACAGTCGCATTAACATACTTAGGCTAGAGGCAAGGGTGGAGCGCCGGTGAACGAGACGTGGCGCGGCTGCGCGGAGGTGGAGAGAGGGGGCGGAGAGTAGAGGCAGAGAAGCGTCGTGCCACCGTCAATGGCCGATTTTTTTTTTTTTTTTTTTGCAGGTTAGAAAATGGGAAAAAATTGATGGTTTAGTTTAGGGTTTGTTAATTAAATGAATTTTTAAAATACATCAAGTGTTAAATATGTTTATTTTACACTTTGTTGAACTAAAGTTAGTATAGTTAGATGGCAAATGCTCTTCTGAATTTAACAAAGGTTATGGGTTCGATTCTATAGGCCTTTTTAAAAAAAATAGGGTGGGCTACAAGCCCACCTTAGCCATAACAAACATCCGCCCTTGAACCCAAACTAAAAGAAATAATTGTGGGCCGAAATAAGTAAGGGCCCAAAAATAATTTAATCCAATTCTAATACTCCCCCTCAAGTTGGAACGTGAAGATCTCGAACGCCCAACTTACTACGAAGAAACTAAAAACGATGAGCCCCAAGTGCTTTCGTAAAGATGTCGGCGACCTGATTCTTAGTGGAAATTTTACACTGTTGAACAGTTTCATTTGCAACCTTCTTACGAACGAAGTAACAATCCATCTCAACATGTTTGGTCCTTTCATGAAAGACATGGTTAATGGCAATGTGGCAAGCTGCTTGGTTGTCGCAGAAAAGTGGCGTGGGATGTGTCAGAAATACACCAAAATCACGAAGAAGCCATTGTAACTAAAAAATCTCACAAACCGTCGTGGCCATCACTCGATATTCAGCCTCGGTAGAAGAAACGAGCGAGCCACCAAGAGAAATAAAATATCCTGTAGACGAACGACGCGTAAACGAGCACCCCGCCCAGTTAATGTCGCAAAAACCTCTCCAATCAAAGCCTCTATCGGCTGCAAGCAAAATACCTTGCCCTGGAGCGGACTTCAAGTAGCGTAACACACACTCGGCCGCTGCCTTGTGGTTTGAATGAGGCTTCCCAAGAAATTGGCTGAGTTGACTCACCGGGTACACAATATCGGGTTGAGTAACAGTGAGGTATAAAAGGCGTTGTCATCATCGGGTGTGAGTTTCAGGTTTTGTTCTATGGAGAATTTTCATGGGCGGCTTCCTTGAAGCCCACTTTCTTCCAAAATGTCTAATGCATACTTCCGTTGACTTAAAACAAAACCTTGAGGAGACCGAGCAACTTAAATGCCTAAAAAATATTTCAGTGTACCAAGATCTTTGATACTGAACTTATCATCCAAACATTGTTTCACATATTCAATGTGGGTGATGTCATTCCCGGCGAGAAGGTCATCGTTGACGTAGATCAATGTGGAAACGTACGTGATCCCTTTTCGAAATATAAACAAAGAGTGATCTGCGTGTGATTAACGAAAATCAATGGAAACGAGAGCCTAAGTAAATTTCTTGTACCAATTCCTAAACGCCTTACGAAGACCATAAAGTGATTTTTCAGCTTACAAACTCGGGTGTCACCCTCTCAAAACCCTGAGGAATGTCCATATATACATTTTCATGCAAGTCACCATGCAATAAGGCATTGTTAACGTCCAACTGATGGACCTCCCAGTTTCGTTTTACGATAATAATCAATAAGCAACGAACCTTTACTAGCTTTGCAACGGGGGCAAAAGTTTCGTGAAAATCCACCCCCTCAATTTGGGTGAAACCTTTCGCGACCAAACGGGCATTGTATCTTTCCACATCTCCATCCAGTTTATATTTGATTTTATGGACCCATTTAGAACCAACGACCTTCTTTTCGGGAGGTAATTGAGTGAGTGTATAAGTGCCATTATGTTCTAAGGCACTGATTTCTTTGGCCATGACATCACGCTATAAGGGTTCTCGAACATCCTGCGAGAAGTATTTTCGCTCATCACGAGATGTGATGGCCGTTAAGAAAGTTTTGTGAGCCAAATAAAATTTATCGTACGAGACAAACTGAGATAAAGTTCGAACTTGTAGCGAGGTGGAGAATTTTGTCTCATCTAAAAGTCTGAACTTGTAGTGAGGTGGATAATTAATTCTTGTATATTAACTCCTAATACTCTCCCTCATTAATTTGTAGGTTGAATTATCACCTCTTAGCCTTTGGGGAGGAGGCCCATCGAGTGGACAATTTAAATGGGTGGAGTAGCTTTCAACAGGATTCGAACACAGGACGTGTGGGCGTGAGCCTTAAGGCTCTGATACCATGAAATAATTTCGTCTCATCTAAAAAAAGTTCGAACTTGTAGTGAGGTGTAGAATTAATTCTTGTATATTAATTCCTAATTAAAAGGTATACAAGAAAGTGATAAGATAGTAGTTGAAGATATGCACAAGATGATGATGATGTTATTGAGACCATGTATGGAGACTTATGAAAGCATACATATTGAAAAAGTTATGAAGTATATATGGGGGAGTCTGTGCACATCCATGAAGATGTAACCGAAGTGTTATTCAACCCAATCCTCTCATTTACTTCATTACATAACTTTTATTCATTTGTTTGTAAAGCTTGAACTTATTGTTTTAGTATTTTGAACAATTTAGGATTTATATTTCTATTATTTTCTTTTATTGCTTTAAAAAATCCTTACTATTTATAATTTTATCATTTACTTTTTGTATTTGACCTAAGTATTTTTTTTTTTTTTTGCTCAGTGAAGACTTTGTTTTATTTCCATTTGATTTAACAATTTTATTTCATGTTTTGAGATAAATTGCATATTTCTATTTTAGCACAGGATATCACTAAACGTTCCATATCAGGTATGTTATAGTAGAAGACCAAATTACGAAGAATGTTGATGTTGTTGTGCATAATGTTACAACATATGAGACAACATCATCACTAGTCTTTTCTCCTAACACTAACTTCAATTTTAGATGTTCTTAATATCCTTGTATGCAGGATTGAAGATGTTGAAGTTATCAGGAGCGGTTGCATAAATATAAAGAGGGACCGGAGAAGTTAAGAGCATGCAGAATGGTGGTTCCTACTTTTAAGGAATTGTGGAGAAGGTTATAAATCATGTAAAAACTAATCTATGGAGGTTGTATGCAGTTGAAAATGTTGCCTATTAATAGAGAATTGCTGCATCACAAAAATTTGAGAAGAAAAAAGATACAATTCATTATTAGACGCGACTATCGAAAGCGTGATGTTTCTAGTTTAAAAAAAATCTGTGATTCTTCTCCGTGTGGAGATCATATTCCTAGCTTTCTCGGTCCATATATTCAATCCCAAAGTAATATTCTCCAGATTGTTGTAGGTACGTTGTACCTGGAGCTGGCAGCGTGTTATGCATGTCTTTTACACTTGTCCCCCTAGCTATATATATACAGCCAAGAAATAAATGAAAAAAAATCAGATAAATATATATTGTATTCTTATAGACTCTTGCATGCATATTTAGAATAATTATCTGAATTTGAAATGGCTCCTAATAACTCAACAGGAAATCCTTCAGCTAAATTCAAAATATTATATATGCATGAGATGATCTTAATTAAAGAGAGTAAGATCGATCGATCAAATTACAATAATTAATAATCGTGATGCATGCATGCATGCATGAATTTAATTCGAATAATTATTTAATCTTGAAAGTGAAAATGAGTAAGTCGACAAGTGGTATACGTTAATGGTCCACTTGAGGAAAGAATATAATTAATAAAAAATAAAATATATAAGCATTACTGTACTAAAGTCGACTGAGTAAAGATAAGATTCTAGCCAACCGTGTCCGTGTAAATATATATATATCTATGTAATTTTTTATGATCTCAAAACCTTAAATTATACTCTCTTGTTATTAAAGTAAAAAAAATATTTAAAAGTAAACTATTTAAACAGAATAAATGTATTTTTCGTGGATCTAAAAAAAAAGTGAACACACTTTTAATGAACGAAGTGAGTAATAGGAATTAAACCTATTTTTTTTTTTCCTTAGAGCCAGATACGTATGACTAATCACTATTGTTATTAATTAAGTAAAAGAAATAATTTGAGTTAGCTATCTAGGTATTTTTTTTTTTTTTTTTTTTTTTTTAAATTTACACGAAAACTTATATACAAATCCTTTAGGTGTCAAATGGTGTAAAACATACCTCAATCCAAATACACCGCCTGATTTGATAGATCCACCCCCACTCTGCATCATACACCTCCTGATCCACTAAACACCACCTGCACCCCTAAAACTACTAAATTCATCCATACAAATTATTTATGTGTCAAATGGTGTAAAACATATCTCAATCTAAATACACCACCTAACTTGATAGCCACCCCCACTCCACGGCATACACTTCCCGATCCACAAAATACAACACCTGCACCCCTATAACCACTAAATTAACCCATACAAATGGTGTAAAATGCCCATTTAGTGACACCCGCTCCATTTTATAAACCGGTGTCTGCTCCGTTTAATATTTAATTTTTTGCTACTCATTTAAATTTTCTTTTATCTATTTCTCTTTATAAAATATTAATTGAAGCCAAAACCCCAATCCATCACTCCTCCAGTCGTCTGTCAAGGTATCAGGATAACAATTCCCACCTTCACTGTCACCACACTGTCGGCACGCCATAGTTCACAATTAGAGAAAACTCGTCGTCACTCTTCTCCCCTCTCATTCTACTTGCATCAAACTTTGGTATATTCCGATCTGACTATCTTTAATTCAACAAGACAAAGTGGGATAGCTCAAGTGGTTAGAGCACCACTACCTAGGCCTTAGATCCTGGGTTCGAGTCATGGGGAGGGGAAAAAAGGGATGGGTATTTAATGTAATTCAAAAAAAAAATCTTTAATTCAACAAATTTTTTATCAAATCAATAATAAAGGAGAAACACAACCCTAAATTCTCAAATTAAACAACTCGATTGTGATTCAATTTATTTTTTGAGTGTGAAAAATTCAAGACTCGCAGAATCTGGGGAAGCACTCAAACATTCTGTGTATTTGCTATCTGAACTTCGAACTTCGAGACTCTTGCCTCATAAATATATATGAGCTTTGTAAAGTTCTTGTACCCATTTTTAACTAATTTATCAATATTGTTACTTATGAGAATGAGTTTTTATTTTTAATTTCTTCGGTTGATCTTATGGATTTATTTTTTGGTGTTAGATATGCGCACATCTCAGTGCTTTGTTAACAAAATTCATTTTATTGTTGTACGACTTTTTTGCTGTTAATTGTGGAGAAATTGGTATTCTAGGTTATTTGTATTGATTTTTTTTTTCGAACTGTATATGGAAAATGAAAGTTATGAAACTAAAAAATTTACTTTCTACATTTTGGGGTTCTCTTAATTCAAACATTTGTCTCATTGTTTGACCGCATTACTATACTTGCTAAACAATATCATGTTACAAGGTAAACAATATTACATATTGAATGTAATACTGTCAAATGTAATAGCATAATACTGCTAAGTGTGATAGTGTAGTATTATCTCATATGAATTGTTATACTATTATATATTTAAGAGAGGTAGAGAGAAGAATTTAAAAACTTGTGTTTCTAATTTGCAAAAGAATTACAACTAGGGCTTTGGATATGCATTAATGTGTGTTACTTTTTTGATATTTTGTGTGATACTGTCTTGTTTTTTTGTATGATATTACCATTAATATATCGTTATGTTTTAATTTGTGTTAATGTCTTTGATATTTTGTTTGTTATTTGTTCAAACTGTTAAGTGTAATTGTGTAATATTGTCAAGCAATGTCGTTATAATGTATATCTTTTAGGTGTGATACTAATAAAAGAACGTGCAACTGAGATGAAAAAAAATGTGAAAAAAGAATAAGATAATGGCAAAGTAGAATGTGGTTAGAGAATGATGATAAAAATTTAGTTTTTCACTTTGTAATACTAGCCATTGCAATAATGTAATATTGTCAAGTGTATTGTGTAATACTGTTTACATATTTAGAATTAAATTATTTGAATTTTAAATAAAAAATGATGAAATGTCCAGTGAAAAAAATTAAATAATTTGGAATTAAATTATGTAAATTTTAAATAATAAAAAATGATGAAATTTTTAGTGAAAAATAATGTGAAAGAGTAATAAAATGATGGCAATTTGAAATTAAATTATGTGAATTTTAAATAATAAAAAATGATGAAGGCAAAAAAATATAAAATGCGAAATTAAATTATGTGAATTTTAAATGAGAAAAATGATGAAATGCTCGTTAGAGTATATGATAATGATATTAAATAATTAATAACACTTAAATAATTTGAAATTAAATTTTAAAAAATGATGAAATGGTGGAGGGGTTGGTTGGGGATGGGAGGTGCATGGGTGAATTTAATGGTTCTAGGGGTGCAGGTGGTGTATTTAGTGGATCAGGAGGTGTATGTAGTTTAATTTGAGAGTTGTTTATAATTATTAAATGAAATAGAGTAGAGGGTATGTAAGTTTTTTGAGTAACAAAATAAATAATAAAATATTGTGAGTAATAAAGTAGAATAATAAAGTAGAATAATAAAGTAATGACATGTAATGTAATTTTGAAATGTTTGAAGGATATAGTTTATAAAGTGGAAAAGTGTTATATTATAAATTAAAAAATGATAAATATAATTAAAAATATTATTCATTTTTTACAAATGATGAATCTAAATTAAAATCGGAAGGAATATATATATATATATATATATATATTTTGTGTGTGTGTGTGGCTAATTTAAGAGCTAAATAAGTTTTAGAGAAGTAGTAACAAACACATGAATTATAATGAAAATGGTTGGTAGCCGTAAATTAAGTTTGGGAGGGAGGGAATCGTTGTCGTTGAGAAATTATGATGCGACATATCACCAAGTTGCATAAGTAAATGCAGTTTAATTTCATCTTTATTAGTCATGCGCACATACCTTTCTTTTGTTTCTTTCAAGAATATAATATATATTCTCTCTTTATTTTTACTGCACCATTTTAATCATGTTTTTTTTAATTGTTAAATTAGTGTAAAGTAATATTCTGCAGGGGCAGAGTATTGTACGTTGTACCTGAAGCTAGCTGGAACCGCGTAATCTAGCTTAACATCTTTTTCTTTTTTCTCCCCTAGCCTCTCTCTATATATATACCCCTCGATCACTACTACTCTCATTCTCATAATTAACTTTAGCACATATATACAACATGGCTTCAAAGGCAACTCCACACCATTCTGCAAATCTTTCAACTAAATTCATCAAGGTATATATCATATAACTAGTACTCAATCATCTCTTCGATCAATATAATTATTTCTTTCTCGATCTTATATAATTTTATATACAATGTGCAGAATTCGCAGGGAAAAATGATAATTGAACCAAAAGATCTCAACATTGTTTGGGGCAAAGATAACCGATACTGGAACGTCCCCCAAAAACAGTCAGTACTATACTTCTTTCTTGACTCGAAAATTGACTTTTGCTGTCACAACTTCTCTAGCTATAATAATTCTATTAATTAATCATGATTTGAATTATTAATGATCAAATAAATAAATATGTCAGGGGTTCCCCTGCAGAATTGCATCAAGTGAGTTGGCTCGAGGTCACTGGCATTGTCGAAGAAACGAGGCCGAACAAGAACTACGAGGCGGGGTTTCGCGTGTCGTTGAATCCAGATGCATTTGGATGGGGCAAGTATCCAATATTCATATTGGTTAAGAAGGGTACACAAGCAAAAACTGCATCCACAAAGATCCCAATCAACCCTAATCAAAAGGGTGAATTCGACATTTCAGGAATGTGGGACCAATCTAATTCGAAACAATTAGATCAATCATCATCATCAGACGACGGAAGACTCTACTTTGGTCTGTACGAAGTGTGGAGTGGAAAGTGGAAAGGAGGTCTTAACATTCATCATGCATTCGTCAAAGAGTTGCCATGAACATATATACATTTATCATTCATACAATTATTTATTTAATTTTATCAGAATAATAATCTTTTAATGCCTTGTTCATTGATATTTACTTCATTGAATCAAGGTTGAGTATATATAGTACTGTATTCATATATGTACACATGTCCCCCTAATTTTCCACCTTATAAAATTAAATAAATCTTGGCAACCATATTGGATGTAGCTACGTAATAATAACGTTTATGAATTCACTCGACCACAGATTTAAATGTAAAAATTATTTAATACTTTCTAGAGCAAGTTTTGTTTGAAATCGTCTCATGCACTATGAAACTTGTATCACCAACTAATAACTATATTCTATAATAAATAATATTTTAGTTTTTTTTTTTAAACTAAGAAGGGATTTGTATTAATAAGTTTCCTCTTAATTAATAAATGAGATACGCTTCATGACCCCATTCCATAATTTTAGCTCAATTACTATAAGGAATTTAAGAGTATTTTTTAAAGTAAAAAAGATGGTAAAATTGGAAGAAATTTTAAAAAAAATTAAAACATTATTTAATTGTGTACAAGAATAAAGTGTTAATTAAAACATAATTTATTATAAATGGAGAAAGTAGTATTTAAGGTACACTCTCAATATGAAATTAATCCGCATAATTGATACCCTCACAATGTCATTTTATTTTAAAATTTGTCACTTATTTTTTGCCCACATTTTTTTCTACATCTCAGAAAGATTTACACTTCATCAATTCACCTAAAATATTCCTTATTTATTTTATCACACACTCTACTCTACTAAATTCACTTAATGTATGTAAATCATCACGATAAGTAATATTTAAAGTAATAATTTTTTTTTTTAGAAAATTTATAATCTAGTAAAAGATGGAGAAAAATGCAAACATGTAAGCCAGTAAAAGATGGATTAATAAATGAATATGTAATTATCATTAATTTGTTCAGACTCATAATCAGTAAGTCCTGCATTTCCAACAATATCGCTTTATCTTTTAATTTCTTAAATTCGATTTTCATGGAATTAATTAATTGTAGTTTCTTAAATCTGAAAAAAGCTCATGATTTTCAGTAAGATAACAATTTTTTAAATTAATCTAGAACTTGGAAACTAAATCTCATGTTTGAGTGAAAATGACAAAAGGGCGTTACATTCTTCTTCAATTGGTACGTACAGTCGTACAGATCGGATTTTTTTTATTTTTTGGCTACTTACTTCACGAAAGGAATAATAGTTTTTCTTTAAAAAAAAAAAAAAAAGGAATAGATTACATATATAAGCGTCAATAAAGACAAAAGCATAAAAGAGAAATAAGATGTCTTTCTAGCTCAATTCACGCAACATTTGATCAAATGTGTAAAACGGTAAAACTACCCTAAATTAATAACCTTCTCTAAGTAAAACATAAATCTATTGCCATTTGCTTTACAAAAATAACTAAAGAAACATCAAAACAAAATATTATGAACAAAATAATTCGTAGATATGAAGAGAAGAACAAAGAAACATATTAGAACGTAATATACAAAATAAGAACATGTAAATTAAATCATGAAACATAAAACAACATATCAATTAATTATCAGATATATTAAAAAAAACAAAAACATGCACATTTGCATAGACTTTAATTTGGTTCTACCATAAAATGAAAAAAATGAGAATGAAAGAGCTTGCAACTCACCAGATCCATATATATAAAACATGTGATGAGGATTTGATGTAGCACGAGTGTCATTGCAATTTTTTAAGAAACGAAAACATCCGAAGAATTTTTGAAGTTTGAGAGCTGGAATCCGATTTTGGCGTGTGAGCACACTTTTTCAGGTGGAATCGATGCTACGAGTCAAACTAGGGTGGTGTTTGGTTTTTGAGTGTTATTTTTGTAATTTTCATGGGGTTTTTCTGTAATTTCCTAATTCCGTACACTAGGGTTTTTCGTTTTTATTCCCTTTCCAAACATTGTGAATGCAGTTTTGAAGATTTTGATATTATTGAAGACGAGTTCTTCTTTTTTCTTAAGATTCGATCGGATATTCATTGAATCAACAATTCTTGTTATTCATTCTTTTGATTCACGCACGCTTCATCAGGATCGATCCCAATTTATCCTCGTCGTTGGCCGTTCTTATTGTAATGTATGAAAATCAACTAATTTATACATTTGTTCATGTGCATATTTCAAAAATTATTATAATCAACGGAAATGTAAGTTTTTACCAAAAGTTTGTATGCATCAGATTGAAACCCCTAAATAGAAATCATCAACCGTCGTTCACTCTATGTTACGTACCAGGCCCAAGTTTATACGGCAAATAATTAAAACAGACGTCCATGAGGAAAAAAAATTGAATTTTTACATGAATTATCAATTAAGATTAAAAAAGTAACAAAATAAATTAGTACTTTCAGATTTGTTGTGTCTATTTTATCATCAAAAACGAAAATGCAAAGATGTAACTTTTTTCCTAGGGTTAGTTCAGCTCAAATAATGCAATAATTTTTTTTTTTATCAAATATGAAAAGATACAAAGATTTTGAAATTGGTGGCGCCGCCCCTTATCTCACAAAGAAAATACAAATCGTACTCCTATTAATTAACTGAAAAGACATCACTGCGACGAATCTGATTCCAAGTGATAAGGATTTGGGGGGTTTTCATCTACGCTACTTTATGAGCACAATATCTTGTACACTAATTGCACGTGTTACGAAATACGTGATGAAATGTGACACTAGTTATAACTGAAATATATAAATTAATATAACTGAACAATAATAATTTATAAAATAATTATATATAAACAAAACGTAGGTGTACACAAATTTAAGATCGTGCATATGAAATTTAATGTTACTTTAAATGTATATATGAAGTGTACGTGTAATAGAGCCCTCTAGAGACTAGAATCTAGAATGATGCTAAAAACTACTAAAATTAGCAAATTGACACATAAAAATGATATTCCAAAAAAAAAAAAAAAAAAAGGTTATCTTATAACGCGTATGCAAAAAAGGTGGCTTAGGCGAATAAGCTTTGAATGGAGACCGATGATAATGGAGGAGTTCACATAAAACTCAAAAGGTAGCATCATGCATACATATTCAATGATGCAACACCTATATACAATAATATAAAGGCTCAAGGTTTTTTTTAATAGTACCCATACAAAGAATAATTTTAACAATTCACTAAACCTCTCATGTTAAAATATAATTGATGATTAAAAAAATTATTGGTGTTCCTCCCTTGAAAATTCAATGAAGGAGAAATGTATTCAAGCTTGTTTACATTAAGATACATTCAGATTATGTTAAAAAAAATTGGTGGTCATCCATTGTTATATGAAAAAAAATTACGTAATTTTAGCATTTCACAGAACCTCATGAATTGCAATTTCTTTTTTTATAGCAGAAATTTGTGTTTAGTTAGTGAAAGTCCATAACTAGAACACTGATAGATTGGTGATATCATTGATTTTAAAGTCAAATAAAAAAAAAAGGATAAAGTTGCATGCGGGAGGAAAGAATATACTGTACAGGATAAAAAAAAAAAAGACTTTTGAGATTTAAAAAAAAAATCGATACACCAGTGTCAAGTTCATATTTAAACTACATAAATACATTGAAATTAAATTTGAAACACTTAAAACTAATCTAGAATTAGAGTTTCGGGAATGAATTAAGAATGATGGTATAAGAGATTAATAAGGATGGGATGAACTCAAACAACAAAAAGAAATGACATTTAACTTTGGCAAAGTAAATGAACATGGACCAAGAAAAATACAAGTTCTGGTGCCCAAGGGAAGCCTTCCAAAAATTCTCATGGGCTTGAATTGAGGCCCAGTCCACGATTAGAATCGAAGCTGATTGCCCCGAGTGCAATTACAATTAGATTAGAGTGGCTAAAGGCACCCAAGGATCCTATGAGGACACCCACGCGATGAGTACACACAAAACGGATGAGGACACCCACGTGAAAATCCCCAGTATACCCTTAACCTACATAAAACCCTAATTATATACCTTTCACTCCAAAAAAATCAGTACACCCACCTGGCCTCCTCCCTTTCCTCCCACGACGCCGTCATCCCCCTCCTCTCGTCGCCGGCTCCCCCTCCTCCCGTCGCCGTCTTCCCTTCCCTCCCCTCGGCGCTGGCGGCCTCCTCTCGTCGCCGTCACATATAAAAAAAAAAAAAACTGCGCCCTCAAAGGCGAAGCCGCCGCCCGCCGTGAAGAAGTGACACGGCCGCCTTGAAGAAGGAGGTCGATCGACGCCGTAAAGAAGAAGGAGGTCGTCGATGCCGTGAAGAAGCGACGCGGCCACCGTTCGCGACTGCACCCCCTCTGCATTGTGGCCGTTCGCGGCCACACCCGTCCCCTTCGCTGCTGTTCGCGGCGGCCGCACCCCCTCCTCCTTCAAGCGGCCGTCGCCCCCCACCTCCTCCCTCCAAGAAAGTCGTCGCCCACCCCCCCCTATGCCGTCGCCGCCGTCAAACGAAGGTAAGTAGGGTTTTAAATTTTTTGTTACAGATCTAAACAAACAAAAAATTAGGGTTTTGATTTTTTTGGTTTTTGAATTTGTTTGGAATTTTTTTTCGAATCCAGTTACTTTATTCGATTTTTTTTCCCGAACATTGTGTTCGATTTTTTTTTCCGGACAAATGAAAATTGTTTTGGAATTTTTTTCGAATACAATGACTTTGTTTTGGAAAAACTTTCGAACATATTCACTTTGTTTGGTTAAAATTTTCGAACAACTTTTTTTTTTCGGACAATGTTGATATGTCCAAAAAAAAAAAATCGCGAACAACTCTTTTTTTTTTCGGACAATGTTGATTTGTTCGAAAAAAAATCGCGAACATCTCTTATTTTTTAATTTTGTGTTTGTTAAAGATTGTTTTTTTTGAAGATTATGGTGATGGTGGGATGATTCTGGCAAAATGAGATGGGTGGGTGTACTCATCTTCGTACTTTTGGAATTTGAATGTTATGGTGGTGGTGGGAGAAGATTTTTGGGGAAGTGATGGTGGTGGGGGAAGATTTTTGGGTATGGTGGGTGTACTCATCTTTCGTTTTTATTTTAAATTTACACAAGGGTATATGAGACATTTTGCAAGCTCTGTTGTAAGAAAAAAAAGTTTGGTGGGTGTCCTCATAGGATCCTTGGGTGCCTTTAGCCGCGCCCTTAGAGTTTTAGGACGTTGAGATCAATTGTGGCCTATTCTCATATACTCAATACATAAGAAAATATGTCTTATACTCGAAGGGATAAAAAGACTAAAAAGGGTATTTCTATCGTCAGAAAGGTCATTCGCACTTTCTAACAATAGATAACCAATAAAAAATTAACACATCATATATCTTCGTCATAGGGCGATCATGTTTCGCAAAATAATTAAATAATTAATATTTAAAAAAATATATAAAAATACTAAAATGCCCTTATAATATTTTTAATTAAACTTCTCTTTAATTAATTACTTCATCCTCTTTCAAATCATCGTGTTCTTCAAAGAACAAATCTCCAATTCACATTCAAATCAACATTGATATTTTTTTTAAATTCATCTGTGTACCTCAACTCTCCAATAGCAATGGCCTTAATAACCCCATCGCGTTAGTTGTTACCCAATTTATACCTCAACCTCCTCCAATGGCCTTAATAACCCCCTGTTTACCCAATTTATACATCATCATCATCATCATCCTTCCTCTGGGCCGACAATTGCTGGTGGTGGTGGAGGAGTGAGGAGGAAGACGAGAGCGACGGTGACTGTGTTCTGGACTGTTATAGAACAAAACATTGTAATTTTTTTGGTATTTTCTTATGTAAATTTCTGGGTAAGAAGAAGATGAATTTGGAGGAAGATGGAGAAAGGAGAGAGAATTGAGAGAGAATAATTGTAGTACTATTTTTTTTCTGCCCTTCATTCCGCCAGAAATGGCATAATAACAACCTACTGGGACCACCTCTTACAATGCAAATTCAAAATAATAAAAGGGACTAAAATGTAAACATTATAGTCTTTAGGGAAAATAAGTAAATAAGCTAATAATGGATATAGCAAATCCATGTATTAATTCTCCACCGTTGGATCTTCAACCTTTGCTTTTGGACCAAACTTCTTCTCACTGTACTTCATCTTCTCGAACCTGCATTCACCATTTTTATCTTCCTCTTCCATCTTTGTAATTCCCATGACAATACCCCCCGGAGAAGCAGATCCTTGTCCCCAAGGATTAAGGAAAGGAAAACACTTAACAAGGTAAGATGTTTCCTCCCATGAGTCAACACCCCAATCTTCTTCTAACCACTGAACTCTAATCTGCGAATCTGATTTTTTTCCAGGAGAGCCTTGACGGAGCTCCAAAACACGCAGAGGATGTATCACCATAGCTCCATCTTCATCAATGGTGGGCAAAGCACTCGAAGGTACATGTTTCTTTCCGATCTGTTTCTTTAAGAGAGAAACGTGAAACACTGGATGTATCTTAGAGCCCGCTGGGAGATCTAGACGATACGCAACCTGCCCTATCTTCTCCAAAATTTTATAAGGGCCGAAAAACTTTGAGGAAAGTTTCAGGTTCCTTAAACAGAATTCTGTCGAAATGGTTGTAGCTTCAAATAGACCATATCCCCCACTTCAAAAGCCCTCTCTTGTCTGTTCTTGTCAGCGAAGAATTTCATCCTGCTCTGAGCAATTTGCAAGTTGTTCTTGATTTGTTCTGTAAGTTGTTGCCTCTATTGCATGAGTGTAGAAACATCAGGATGAGTGGCTTCTATCTGCACCTCTTCACCTAAGTTAGGAGGTAGATACCCATATAAAGCTTGGAATGGGGTCATCTTAAGGCTGGTATGATAATTAGTATTATACCAGTACTCAGCTAATGGCAACCATTTCAACCAATGCTTAGGGTTGTCATACACCATACACCGTAAATATTATTCTAAGCATTGATTGACCCTCTCTGTCTGTCCATCCAATTGAGGGTGATAGGCAGAACTCATGTTGAGAGCAGTACCTAGCAGCTTAAACAATTCTTTCCAAAAAGAACTTGTAAAAATTTTATGTCTATCAGTAACAATACTAATAGGTAGACCATGTAACTTGTAAATGATGTCAAGAAAGGTCTTAGCTAAGGTTTGGGCAGTAAAAGGGTGTGATAAGGCTATGAAGTGAGAATACTTGGTAAACATATCCACCACTACCCAAATAACATCTTTACTCCATGATTTTGGCAACCCCTCTATAAAATCCATAGAAATATGGGACCAAGCCTGTTTTGGAATGGGTAGAGGTTGAAGCAACCCAGGGTAAGGTCCTCCGTCAGCCTTGTTTTGTGCACAAACTGCACAAACCTTCACCCATTCACTCACATCTTGCTTCATATTAGGCCAAAAGAAAACCCTCTTGATCCTTTGATATGTGCCTTGAATACCTGAATGTCCACCAAAAGCAGTGTTGTGAAATTCTTGTAAGAGTAAATCTCTTATTCCAGAAGCCGTGCCTACTACCATCCTTGCCTTATACCTCAAAATATCACCCACCAACTGAAATTTAGGATAGATATCAAGACAGTTAAGCTTAGAATTGATAATCTTTTGAATAAAAACATCATTGCTATAACTTTGTTTGATTTGGTCTACCCATTTGGGTAAGGCTGTAGTCAGAGAAGCACATTCCCCCTCTCCATCTTCTTTCCTGGACAAAGCATCTGCTGCTAAATTATCCTTCCCTTTCTTGTATTGAATCTCATAGTCCAAACCTAAGAGTTTAGTTATCCACTTTTGTTGAAGTGGAGTAACCACCTTCTGATCCAACAAATGTTTAAGTGACTGTTGGTCAGTCTTTATGATGAATCTCTTGCCCTGCAAATAGTGCTTCCACTTTTGAATAGCCATCAAAACAGCCAAAAATTCCCTTTCATAAACAGATAGGGCCTGATTTCTGGGACATAGTGGTTTGCTCATGTAAGATAAAGGCCTGCCATCTTGCATGAGAACTGCCCCAATTCCTTTTCCACTTGCATCTGTTTCAATTACAAACTTTTTGTTGAAATCAGGCAGTGCCAGCACGGGGGTTGATACCATGGCATCCTTCAAAATTTGAAATGCTGCCTCCGCTTCAGAATTCCACTTGAACCCATCCTTCTTAAGTAGATTTGTCAAAGGTCTACTTATCAAACCATATCCTTTGACAAACTTCCTGTAGTACCCTGTTAAACCAAGGAATCCCCTCAATTGTTTGATGTTCTTAGGAAGAGGCCACTGCACCATACTAGAGATCTTGCTAGGATCCGTAGCAACTCCATTTTGGGAGATTATGTGTCCCAAATATTCAATCTGCCCTTGCCCAAATTGACACTTACTTTTCTTTGCATACAACTTGTTTTCTCTCAAAATCTGAAACACCATCTCCAAGTGCTTCAGATGGTCTTCCCAATTTAAACTGTAAATTAGGATATCATCAAAAAAAACAAGAAAAAATTTCCTAAGATGATTCCTGAACACCTTATTCATCAAGGATTGGAATGTAGCAGGAGCATTGCACAATCCAAAAGGCATCACAAGGAACTCATAGTGTCCACTATGAGTTCTGAAAGAAGTAAGATACCTGCTTTCTGGTGTCATTAATATCTGAAAATAGCCTGACCTCAAGTCAATTTTTGAGAAAAATTTGGCCCCATGTAACTCATCCAAGAGTTCATCTATGATGGGTATGGGATAATTATGCTTGATAGTCAACTCATTCAAGTATCTATAGTCCACACACATTTTCCATGTGGCATCCTTCTTCTTCACAAGTATCACTGGAGATGCAAAAGGACTCTTACTGTCCTGAATTACTCCTGTGCTCAACAACTCCTTGACTATCCTTTCAATTTCCTCTTTGTGTGCGTGTGAAGTCCTATAGGGGTACTGTTGTTTGGGTTGGCTCTCTGGTTTAAGTAGTATTTGATGCTCCACCCCCCTCTCCGGTGGCAGCCTTGTAGGTTCTTCAAAAATATCCTGGTAATTTATCAAGAGTTCCTGCAGTTTAGAATCCACCTCTTTTCCAATGTGATGAATGTTAACCAAATATAACTCTTCCACATCTTTCAAGCTCTCACTGTGGCACATTTCAAACAAGCTGTAGTTTGATATCACTCTGCAATCAGCAGTTGAAGTGAGTGCTTGTAATTTAATCTTTTGTCCCATCATTGTAACAGTAAAAGTCATCTTATCATAGTCCAACTCAATGGGAGTGCAAGATTTAAGCCAATCTCCCCCAAGTATCAAATCACATCCTTCATTCTCCAGAATTCTTAAAGGGTAAGAAAATTCATGCCCTTGCATTTTCCAAAAGAATGGATCCACTTGCTTAGCACTCACCATTCTTTGCCCATTAGACACCCTTACTATTATGGGATCTGTTGGAGTGAGTGGACATTTTAGCCTCTTAGCAGTAGCTGACTGTATAAAGCTAAGGGTGCTGCTTGTATCAATCAATATGTGCAGTCTTTGGTTGTTGTATCTCCAAACAATCTCATGGTAGTAATACCACTTTCCCCTGATATTGCATCCAAGGTTAACTGTATCTCATCCATGAGTGCAGTTTTTGCCTCCTCACCATGTTCTTCCATACATACTTCTTCCTCTTCAGCCATAACCATATATGCTATTTTCTGTTTACACCTGTGCCCGTAAGTATATGGCTCATCACAGTTATAACACAACCCTTTTTCTCTCCTAGCAGCCATCTCAGTAGGAGTTAAAATTTTAATAGGAGTTTTTGATCCAGGGAATGGGGATTTAGATGGAGGGACAATACTGGTTTCAGGCTTTTTGTTGTAAGAGGTGTTTTGGTAATTAAAGCTTCTAGTCACTGGCTTGAGTTTTTTTGGAAAAGGCATCAAGAGTTAAAACCTGCTTTTCACCCAGATTAATAGCATGCTCTAGTGTTTTAGGTTCAAACATGGAGATAGCTGATTGCAATTCATCATTAAGCCCACTAATGAAACTTGCAACAAAATAATTTTCAGAAAACTTTTCCCCTTTAATCAGCATCATGCAAGCTTTTAATTCTTCGAATTTGTCCACATAATCAGAATACAACCCAGTTTGTTTTAACTTGCTAAACTCAGCTATCACTCTAGATTCCCTCATATCCTCAAATCTAGTAGTGAGAATTTCCAGAAATTGTGACCAAAGAAGATCAATGTGTTTTTCAGTATAGTTTTGAAACCACAAGGCTGCCTTACCATCAAAGTGCATAGAGGCAAGAGTTACCTTGTGAGAGTCTGGAACATTTGGAATCAATTTGAAGTAGGAGTTGCACCTCAATATCCAGTTCCTAAGATTTGATCCGTCAAATCTTGGGAACTCAATCCTGGGTAATGGTGTGTGTACAACAGCTCCTGTGTGTTCTTGAATCTGCCTATTTCTTGAGTTTTCATAAGGTTGTGTGTAGCTCCCAAAGGTGTTTGATCCTAGAGCAGGATCCCCCAATATTGACTCCTGTTCAAGCTGACTCTTTCCCTTATCCAGATTCATGAGTTGCAGCTGCATTGCCGCCAGAGTTTTGGTCACGTGATCCAGTTTGCCCACGACTCCATTGAGTTGATCATCGACTCTAGAGGTGATCTCTTGCATAGAATCCTGTATTTTCGCATCTGTAGCCTCCCATTTGAGTGTTTCTGTCTGCATCCATTGTTCTAATTTTTTCTGTGATTCTTGTAGGTCCTTGAACCGTGTACCCTCCGCCATTTCGCACGAAGAACTTGGCTCTGATTACCAATTGTTCTGGACTGTTATAGAACAAAACATTGTAATTTTTTTGGTATTTTCTTATGTAAATTTCTGGGTAAGAAGAAGATGAATTTGGAGGAAGATGGAGAAAGGAGAGAGAATTGAGAGAGAATAATTGTAGTACTATTTTTTTTCTGCCCTTCATTCCGCCAGAAATGGCATAATAACAACCTACTGGGACCACCTCTTACAATGCAAATTCAAAATAATAAAAGGGACTAAAATGTAAACATTATAGTCTTTAGGGAAAATAAGTAAATAAGCTAATAATGGATATAGCAAATCCATGTATTAATTCTCCACCGTTGGATCTTCAACCTTTGCTTTTGGACCAAACTTCTTCTCACTGTACTTCATCTTCTCGAACCTGCATTCACCATTTTTATCTTCCTCTTCCATCTTTGTAATTCCCATGACAGACTGCAAGGGCGGCACCACCTCCCCTGTAAAATATGGGAAAAAGAGAAATTCTGATACTGCGAAAGAAAGAAATCATCTGTTGATGACTCTAGTGCAGCGGCAGGGGAGTTCGGCCCGAATTGGTGCGGGTTTTGAGAATTATTCATGGAAAATGGAAAAAGGAAAAAGGGGAGCCGAATAAGGATTGACATAAGACATTGGAGCAAAATCTGAAGAAGCGCACCCCCCACCCCTATTTCCTCTTGATGAAAGATGATGAACATCGTATTTTAATTTTTTAGGGCATTGTTAAATTTTGATTTTCTGGATTTGATACATATTTGGGAGATAAGAATTAATAATTTAAACTTAAATTTAATAAGAATATATATATTGTATTGTTAATGTTTAATTATTTTTTTTAATTTTTAATTTAAAGGGTATTTTTGTCATTTTATATTTATTAATTTAATTTATTTGTGGGATAAAGTAGTGCGATTGCAAATTGCGTAGAGCAAACACACTATTGCAAAGTGCAATCATATATGAATAATTATATACATTGGATTAATGATAATGATCAAACGGTATTTAATGAGTTTCCTGTTATTAGGAAGTGCGAAGCCTTCCTAACAATAGAAAGACCCGACTAAAAAAATTAAAAAAAAAAACTTAAAACACCCTATGTAAAAACTAATACTCAAAATCTTGAAGTTATGAGCCTCGAGATCAACTTCATAACTTCAAGATATTTTAATTAGGAGATTCTTGTCATTTTGCAAGGGAGATCCACTTTATTTTGCTAAAAACCTTTGCGCCCCTAACAAACTCCATTTAATATATATGCGTGTATAATTTTACTTTACATTATAGCACATTTTCGTTCAAGTAAATTTAAATTGGTTTTTCTTTTTATTTCTTAATAGAAATTCAAACCCATATAAAATGCCAACCATATCCCACCACTTATTTTTAGAAAACTCTATTTAACCCATTATTCTTTTCTTTTTTTTAAACCTAAATTAAAGTCACTAATTGTATATGCCACGAGAAACACAACGTAGCAAGACCAACTTTATTATATCATATTGTAAAATATAATTTTACACCTACTCCATTCCACACTATTAATTTTGAGTTTGCATCTGCTTCAACATATCAAGATCAGCTTCATGATATGAAGGGTTATATAGAAGCCCAGCCTCAGTACTTTAGAGACTAATTACTTTTATTTTACCAAATTTGTTAGAATTTTTCAATACCTTCGAGATCATCTTCATTTTGCAAGAATTCTGCCAGATTTATAGAAGAAAGATGAGACGATATTTTTGCTAGATTTCTACTAACTTCATTCTGCGAGAGAGGCCTGTGCAGCAGTATTATTATTCTATCACGTGAAACTAGGAAAATGGCCAAATTATAAAAGCCCGACTCCCGCCTAAAGTTCTCCGATGCCCTGCCCTCGATGAACGGCTACATATAGTAAATCACTATGGTCCAAATTAACGGGTATCCCTAAAGAAGCCCAATTAAAAAGAAATATATAAACTAGGCCTCTGGCTCTAACATCAAATATATTAGCCAAAAAAATAAAGCCATCACGTAGGGGAATCTGATTCAAAAAATAAGGCTTCATTAAGTTTTGGTTGTCATCGTTAAAATCCCTTATTTCAATTTCACATTTCATCTTTTATATACTCTCTTCAATACACGTTACGTCTTGATTTAAGAAGTCTCTTATAATCCATGTGCACTGTACAACTGAAGTGTATTTTTAAACAATATCAATTGTTTGTTTTCACTGTTGATGATACTGTTTAAAAATGCAAGGTGCACCTAGTGTATACAAGACTAAGACATTATTTAATGGACATGAATTAAAATAATTAATAAAAATATAAGATGAAACGTCATATTGATTTAGGGGTCTAATGTCATCCATGCCACTATTTCCAATACACTAAATAGGAATCTTAAGAATGCTAAAGTACTGGTGATGGTTTCAGTATGCACTATCATGAAAGTAAACAGAATATGATGCTGACAATAATTGAGTATGGCAAAACACAAAAAGTGAAACTACGGGTGTTGCTGTTATAATGTGTGTGATGAAATGGCGAATAAAAAGCGTGGCAACATTTCAATGAAGCAGCACCTTTCTATATAAACGCATTAAAGAGGGAATTCTAAGCTCACCTTTGTTTTCTGTCTTCTACCTTAATGGGGGCAGGGTCATCACAAGATAAGGCATCAGAGCAAAATGAAGAAGAATCAAGCAAAAACGTACCACAGAGCAAAAACTTTGAAACGCAAGCAAATCAGACAACTAGAGAGGTTTCATTACCTCATAACTGTGAAGAGATTTTGAAACATGCTGATTCACCAGTTGACAGATCCTCACCAAAGAAGCTGCTAGAACAACTTAACAATGGTGTATATTTGAACCAGAAAAGGAAGGCAAGTACAATTTTTTCTTTAATTATCTTTGATTAAATTAATTGTAGGAGTGTTTCAAGATTTGATTACTACTATGTTTTATTCATGGTATATTTTTAGAATCATATGTTTGAATGGGAGCTCAAGATAAAAACTAAGAACATATACAGTATAATTTGAATATAGATCATATCATCATTAATTGAAAATAAAAATCGTCAATGGTACCATGCTACCTTTATTCTTGTTCTTATAGATAACTTCAATTTTGCAGAAGTATTGGGTTGAGAAGGAGTCAAACTGCAACTGCTTCATTTCATTTGCACAAGATCTTTCAATAACTTGGGGGGACGACAACCAAAACTGGCATTGGCCCTTGTTGAAAGACTCAAGGTAATGACAAAAAACAGCAGTTGAGTTATTCTACCTCAATGGGATTACAGAAATCCTTATTTTGAGGCTTGAACCTGCAAAAATAAAGGTGTTCTCATATTAAAAAAAAAAAACATTAAAAAAATACAACTTCTAGAAAATAGCACTTGACACTGAAATCAAAATATAATTACAAAGATTCATTCAGTTTAAAGAATAACATGAGAATATGACATGTACTACACTTAGCAATTGTATTTGTGTTCTGCAGTGATGAACCTGTTGTAGTTGCTGAACTGCTCAATGTTTGCTGGCTAGAGGTGCATGGAAGATTTGAGATAGCTAACCTTTCACCAGGAAAATTGTATGAAATTGTATTTGTTGTGAAGCTGAAGGATCCTGCTTATGGATGGGAAGTTCCTGTGAATCTGAGACTCACATTACCAGATGGAAGTCAACAAAAACATACAGAAAATTTCATGGAAAAGCCAAGAGGACGATGGATAGAGATCCCAGCTGGAGAATTCAAAAGCTTGGGTGACAAGGCTGGAGAGATAGAATTTTCGTTGTATGAATATGAGGGAGGGCAATGGAAGAGAGGACTAGTAATAAAACAAGTCATGATTCGACCAAAAACCTAGTTCTTCTGTAATATCATCAGTTCCTGGTGTACGAAGAATAATTACTTCCCTATAGATGGATTTATGAATAAAAAGAATAATTACATCTTATTTTCTTTATATCTTGCTCTTGTGGAGAAGTGAAATTTGGGCTGATTTTTCTTCAGACCATGTCATGTGAGAGTAAAAAGGCTGCAATATAACCATTATCAACATCTTATTTTATCTAAGAACTTTGACAAATTATATCCAAAGTAAGATATAGCGTCTTAAAAGGTACTGGAGTACTAAATTTATGTTACATTAGTGACAACTCAGACAGGCTAACAGTTTCAAACATTGGTCACAGAGAAATACCCAATTTTATATTCGTAACAGGAAAAAAAAAAAGTAAAATAGGAATCAAAATTAATTTAATCATAGAATGATTTGCAGGAAAAAAGGTGTTGCAGTCTTTAGCTGAGATAGCATTTGCCTTCATTATTGCATCGAATTACAAGAAAAGAAAGACATTTGTCAATGAGGTTACAATTTACATACTTGGTAAAGCACATGTTGATCACACATAAATAGGTCGGAGTCCTCCAAAATAAATAGTTGTTATAAAATTAACCTGATTTCCATCATCACTCTCACGCAAAGCCATCAAAGCTAGGCAACGGTCACAGTTCCGTGTGATAATTTTCAGGCTTGTACCACAGTGAAAAATCAATTCCTTTGCTCTTCAATTTCTCTGTTGCTGGACCAATGCTCTCAAGAAGCTGTAATCAATCATGTAAACAGAGAAAAACATAGTATAAAATAGGAATTCAGTACAAAAATAAATCTCACACATTATCTGCTAACACCCATGTAATAAGTTGGACAATAGGTTCATCATTACACGCTCAAGATTCAAAACTTATGTCAGCAAAAATTATAAAATTTATGACAAAACACCTATTCTTGCCACCTATTCACATGGCAAAGAAAACCAGATATATTGCATCCAGTTGCAGGGTTTGAAAAAAAAAGAGCTTAATTCTTAGTCCTATGAAAGCATGATAAGCATGTGTACATATCAATGTTAAAGTCACTAACCTTAGAATGAATCACTCCATTGGATACCAGGACAGATCTATCAAATACAGAAAATTTGCCACCGTCCATGCAAGAAACTGTTCCCCCAGCCTCTTCAACTATCTACTTGAAAGCATGAAACTCAACAAATAAATTTAAGTTATAGGCATAGCTATAGAACGTGCACAAAAGTTACAGGAAACAAGGGAAATTAGGAAAAAAATTGTTATCAAAATTAATTAAATCAATGTAGCAGGGTAAACTCAGAGTACCACCACAGTTCCATTGTGCTTCTCACATGTGCACTCACAAAAAAACCAAAACCATCCAAAAAAATTAAAATAAAAGTCGCATCCTAAGTAATTCCACATGTCCAAACACACAATAGGAGAACAAGAGGTACAACTATGTTTAACCAGATACATCATAAATGAGGGATGGAAACATTACCAATACACCAGCAGCCATATCCCATGGTTTAAGACGATACTCCCAGTAGGCTTCAACAATCCCCAAGGCTACATGACACATGTCAACTGCTGCCGCTCCAAGCCTCCTCACACCCTGCATATAGAAAGTTAAAAGTATTGTAACAAGCAAGTGTTTTGTGTTATAAATTTGGCAAATAAAATTAAAAGAATGTCTTACCCGACTAACGTCAGTGAATTCCTTGAATAGCTCCATATTGGTTGCCCATGGATCATCATGTTCATATCCAAACCCAGTAACCAAAAGTGATCGTTCGACCTAGTATTGATCAAGGTAAATGGTCTTGAAAACAAAAGAAAATTTCTTGCATCCTCCATTAAAAGTAAAGTTCGCTTCTGAAGGGCTGAAGGCCATGAGGCAAATAAGTCTACTCAAAATGCTCCAAGAAATATGACATTCGTAATACACAACTAGGCTTAGGGTGAAGGATTCATTGAAGAAACTCTCACGTTATTTGAAAAAATTAGACATTTTCACTCTTAATCTGCAGACCTAAATCCAGTAGGCACAGGTTGACTCGAGAACACTCTTTTAACTTGTCATTAATACTAACTCATAACAGCACAAACAAACATGGAGCAGAGGAAATAGAATATCATATAATTTAGATTGTGAAAGATGTTTTCCCATTAAGTCACTCATGTCCACACTGCATGTTAGCTCACCTTATCAGTTTTACTTGCATGAATTTTCTCCCCATTGCAGAATGCACCTTTACCTGGTATTCCACGAATATTGAGTGAATTTGAAAGGTACAGTTGAACTTAAAAACTTCAGACTAAAATTAAAAATCTTCTACCCGCAGCCGCAGTAAAAGTCCGAGTATTCCAACATTTAGGTCCACCAACAAACTCTACCTACAGATGAAGACAACATTGACTATTTCAGAATCCAGTTATACTGCTAAACCTTAAAACATCTGTAAGTTAAATTAATAATAACTCATAAGCTCAGATACCACAGCTGCAGCTGCTGGCTTTCCCTTGTAAAGCACACCAATGGAAACAGCAAAGCTGGGATAGCAATGAGCGAAGTTTGTAGTACCATCTGCATCAACATTTAAAAAACGAGAGGAAACGTTGTCAAAACACAACGTTAACTTTACAAGTTGTATCCTGTCAGCCATCATAACTTTCAAAAGTAAGTAACCATTCACCACCAGTAATTGCAGCTTGGACCAACTGATCGATAATGAGATCATAATTGTTTTAAAAAATATCGTCTAAATAAAATCAGAAAGTGAGCGGACTTCAGAGCTGTAGTTCCACTCATAATTAGGAGTTCTAATAAGCAATACCTAAGGGATCAATGCACCAAAGATAATCAGAAGATGAATTCCCAATGAGCCCTCCTTCCTCTCCAAGAATTAGATGATCTTGGAAATTCTTCTTTACCACGTCTAGAATAGCAGCCTCACTCATTTTATCTGTGCTGCAGTATATTCGTTCAATGGTGCATTAAGTTTCTAACCAGTGTATAATGGCATAGCAACAATAACGAAAAGCTATGAATATGAGATACTAATATTCAAGTTGAATATGTTCATATATACTATTACGATTTGCATCGGCTTAGCATCCTCGATAAAAAGTAGGACAAATGCAGAGTGACAACAGGACTTACTCAGTCACCAGATCAGTGAGCCCCTTGTAGGTTATATTTCGAGGCTTATTAACAGCATCCATTATGACCTGAAATATATACAAGCTTAGAGCACCGACTCACAACAAATACTAAACAACAATTGTTTTAGAAAACATATTATCCTCGTGGAATAATAAATAACACTAAAACGATAGCATTTGCAGCTAGAGAATAGGAACCAGACTTTCAACTATCATACTCCACCATTTAATCTAATGCTTTCAATATTAGCATACTGTTATCCACTGAGATCAATTGAAAGAGATACAACGAAACTGCTAAAAATATAAAGAGGAGAAGAGTGAAGGCTGCAAAACCTGAGCACCAGTTTTGGCGGCAGTTTCGATCACATCGAGAAGCTGATCAGAAGGAATTGAGCCCGTTGATTCTGCGCCGACTTTGAAATACTGTTTTTGCTGCGGAACACCAGATAAAACAGCTTTTGTGAACAAGCCTCTTCTACGACTGAAAGCAGAGGTCGCTGTTCTGCAAATTTCATGTTTTTGAGTTTGAGAATTAGAGCTCAAACTCCTCGAAAACGAACTGGGAAGTTTAATTGTAAGAATTGAAGTGGATTTACGATAAAATCGAAAGGGATTAATTGTGGATGATGAGGCAATTATACACCGTTCCATTTTTTCGAGAGATTGAATTTGAGGATTCCCTTTCGGAGAAGAAGTGTTTTCTGTTTATTTTTGAGAAGTGTTTTTGACTCGTTTCCTTTTGCCCTTCGAAAAAAAGGAGAATAAAAGTTTGTTAAAAACGATTTTGGCACATACTGGAGGAGCACACACTGCAGGGAATAACGTGGTCAGGAGACATATTCCGGCGATTTAAAAAACTTTAAAAAAAATGGAAGATTAAGATCAATTTTTTTTAAAAGGTAATATCAGGGTTCAAAATTGAGACTATGTTACAAAATACGAACGGTTTGATTCAGGTTAAACTCCTCAATATTTTTGAACCGTCGTTCTCATCTAATCACATAAATTTATTCAACCTTTATAGGTCAATCCGAAAAAGGGTCTTCTTTTGCTTCTTCGATTTTCGGCCCTATGTCCTCTTCTCGTTTAGGCTCTTATTTGATTAGGAAAGGTTGGACGGAGTCGTGGAACTAGAACGAGAATCGGCGGTTTTTGAAGCGTGCAAACCCTAATGGTTAGTGTGACAGTTGATTTTTATTATTACAGTATCATTATCATCTACATTTATGATTTATGGTACTCCCTCTATTCAAATTGTGTATGTATAATTCATTTTCATGGGTTTTAAAAAATATTGACTATTTAAGTACAAAATAGATGTGTAAAGTAAAAGTGAATGGTTTAATAGTGTATTGAATTAATAAATATTTTCATTTATGTATATATTAAGTTTGAACGGATAAAAAATTTGTACAATGAGAGTATTTTTTGTGGGGAAAAAGATACTCTTTAAGGTCTTAATTCAATTAATTGAAGATGTTGGGATATGGTTTCTAATACAAGTTCTAATTGATGATGAGATGAGTTTTGATAAGTCAAAAGAAGACTTGAATAATTTCTAAGTGTTGACTGATCTAGTTATGGAAGTTGTCTTGAGAAGATCAGTAGAGTATAAAAGAAAAGTACAAAAGATAAGTTTGAAAAGAAAAGTGAAAATATGATTGAAACACAAGTACGATTTATAAGTACTATGTATATATGTTAGGATTTATACTGAGCTATTTAAAAGATGTATAGAAGCTCATATTTCGTGTATGTATTTGCATATTATTGTATAGATATTAAGTTGAGTAAGCTGATTTATAAAGCTTAATGTAATGTAATAGTCTTGATAATATTAGATGATAGGATTAGTTTAGTATTAGTTCTATATCGAAGTCTACTACTGAAGACTGGATGCGCAAGATAAGTCTAGTGATGAAGAAGTCAGAATTTGTCTAAGTATTGAAACCAGACAAGACAGGTGCGCAAGCAAGCAAGGAAGAAGAAAATCTTAAGTCAGAAACGCGTATTGGATATATATTGAAGAGTTAGTTATGGAATAACTAATTAACTTAAGAAACGCGTGAAAGGATAAGAAGAAGTTGTTAGAAGTCAGTTATCAAGAAAATGTGGTTACATAACAGAAAGTTCTTGATATTAGAAGTCTATAAATACCCCAAGGTATTCAACGATTAAAGACTACTGATGCACTGATATTTTACATACTATCGAAGTAAATTACGAAGTATTCAAAGCGGAGAAACTCTCAGAGTTGAAGTTCAGAAAGTCAAGCCAGAAGACAAGTGAAGAAATTGAAGAAGGCTACTACTGAGCTAGAGAAGTTTTTCTATTATTGTTTTTGTTCAAGTTGCTAGTTACTTGTAAAACTACTAGTTGTTAGATCGAAGAGGCACTTGGTAGTGTTTTCGAGAAAATCAAAGTCTTATTTCTTGGGACTTAAAAACACAAGAACACACTACTCGATTGGAAGAGTAATAAGAATTTCACGACTGGAGTTGTGAGAGTGGATGTAGACAAGTTGTCGAACCAGTATAAATCTCGTGTTTGATTTACTTTACTGTTTTATTTGTGTTTGATTGATTAATTGCTTAATTGATTGAATTACATATAAGAACAAGACTAGTAGAGTGTTCATACAGAAGTTCGCGAATATAGTTGAGTATAAATTTGATTGGGCTCATTGTTAATCTGATTATTCCGCGTAGTGTACTTTGATATATTGAAAGATTTTGAAAAGTCTATTCACCCCCCTCTAGACGTTTTCCTAGCTTACTCAATATTATCTAATTCAACTAGGGACCTACAAGTGGTATCAGAGCAGTAGTTTACGAACTGCTGTTTCTTGATAACCTACGAAAGACTTGGGTGAAGTCTTGGTTCTTGGCTATACGTGTTCTTATCGCTGTTCTTGATATATTTGTTTCTTTGATCCCAAACTGCTCACTACTAATCTTCTTGAAATCATGTCTATTGAAATTAGTGCTAATAAACTACCTAAGTTCCAGGTACAAGATTACGATTACTGGAAGTTGAGGATGGAGGCGATTTTCAGCTCCACTCACGACTTGATGATTTCAGTTGTCACAGAAGGACCGATCGTGACGATAATCCCTAACACTGCTGCATTGGACAAGGACAAACCTGTTGGAGTTCTTGTGCGCAAACCCAGGTCAAAATTGACATCTGAAGAAATGAGACAGAATAACCTGGACAGCTTGGCCAAAAACTACATTTTACATACCCTTCCTAATGAGTATCTTGGGAAAGTATTAAAATGTAAGACAGCCAAGGAAATGTGGGACCATCTTGCTATTATTTGTGAAGGACTTCTCTGATCAAAGAAAGCAAGCTTTCTACTGCTGTTCAGAGATTCGAATCATTCAAGATGAAAACTGGTGAAACAATTGACCAGTTGGATACTCGCTTTACAAAAATTATGAATAACTTGGAAGTTCTTGGCAAATCTTATACTGCTCGTGAAATTAATTTGAGAATTCTTAAGAGTCTTGATGCTAGATGGAAAATGGTGAAAATGCTTGTTAAAAATACTCAGGATATAGACGAGTGGTCTGCAGAGACGATGTTTCAAACTCTGAAAGCTCATGAGTTTTATCTAGATGAAGATGATCCCATTGTCAGTAGTGATAGAGAGAATGTTGTATCAAAGAATGTAGCCTTTAAGTCTAGTTCGTCTAAAAGCTCTAGAGTAGGCAAGTCTAAGTCTAAGACTAAGTCTGCTTTTGTTAAAGACGAGTTAGATAGGACTGATCTGAGTCTGAAAGATCAGGTGAATTTCATGGTTAGAAAGTTTGATAGGCTCAACAAGCGTTACGGTAGATACAAGAAGTTCTATAAAGACTATAGAGGGTCTGCTTCTAAGAACTCGTCTAAGACCAGACGAGACCGAAACTCGTCCGAAAGGAGAGACGAAGTCTCGAAAGGAAACAGACGAGATAGAGAGTCTGATGATAAGAAGATTAAGCGTTCTGATAGAAGAGATAAGTGAAGGGATATCTCTCCTATTAAAAAGTCTACTAACGATCTATTATGCTATAACTGTGAGAAATCAGGTCACTACATTTACGAATGTCCGGACCTGAGCACTGATGATATAGAAGAACGCAAAGCAAGAAGGGAACGAAGATACAATCGGGGTAAGAAGGCAATGATGGCCAATGATGACTCTGAGTCGGATTCAGACGAGTTACCATCGTCTTCTTCAAGTTACCCATCTGATCGCGAACATAAAGAAGTCTTCATAGTAGATGATGGCCTATGCTGCATGGCTAAAATCGATCAAGAGGTATCATCTTCTACTTCATTTCAATCATGTGATGAATCGAATTCTGATGAAAGTGATACTATCGATAGTGAAGTAGGGAGTAGTCTTCATCACTCTACTGGTGTGACTGAAGAAGACCTCCTACTTGCTAACAAGGCATTAATTGAAGTCAGCGACGAGAACATCGCCTTAAAACAAGAAATCATTGATCTTAAGGAAGCTCAGTCTAAAGTAGATCCTAATATAACAGTCCTAAATGAACGCTTGACAGAAGAGTTGAGACAACTCAAAGACAAGTGTGCATTGACAGGCAGGTTATATCAAGACCTACTTAAGACACATGCTACTGAGACTAATGAGTTCAATGTTTTAAAGAGCAAGTGCAAAAAGCTTGAAGAACGTAATAAGTTCTTAGAGACTGAGGTTGTCACTCTAGACCTTAAACTTACTGACTTGGTTAACTCTTCAAAGGTTAACATCCAACTGTCAGATAGGTACAGGGCTCCAGCTAACAAGACAGGGTTGGGTGCTAATTCACCTAGCTCGTCTGCTCATGTCCTTAAGAACCCTACTACTTTTGTTTCAAGTTCTTTGACTAATGATAAAGGAAAAGGACCAATGGTATACGATATTGGAACATCATCCAAAGGTACTGTACATAAGCAGACTCAAGTTAACACTCCGATTACCAAGGGAGGTAAAAAGAAGGTTAACAACAGGCCTGTTCCGTTTAGAACTAGTCTACAAAGGACCACTAGTCGTGGACGACCCAATCAGGTCAGATACGAGGATTGGTATCCTGAGGAGACAAGTACAGACTAGACGACAAGAGCATAGACCTCTTTTTATAAGGCAGTCTCAACTCTACTCATCTAGGCCTAGGAAGGTTGCTCCAAAATATCGTACACAACCTATCATATATCCTCCACCTTTGTCATATGATACCATAAGTGAGGAAAGACCTAAACGTGTCTATAAACCGTATGGCCCCAATGCATACAAGCCCTATTCTGACTATCATAGACCAGTGCCTACTCAAGTAGAGGTTAAGTCGAAAGGCTATCTCAAACGAGTAGACCCAAAATCGAATGATAGGCCAGATAAAGACAACAGGGTCTTATTTTGTAACAAATATGGGAGAAAGCTTAAAAGATCAAACTTGTTCAGGACTCCGATGTATATTTGGATTCCTTTGAACTCGACTAACCCCCCAGGACCCCAATAAACAAAGAGGGTACCTAAATTATTGAATATCTTCATTGCAGGGTCGACTCGACTTGTATAAAAAGGGTGGCTCAGTAGGAGAAACTTGGTACATCGATAGTGGTTGTTCGCACCACATGACAGGTACTAAGGCTCTTCTATCGAGTTACCACGAGCAAGAAGGACCCAAGGTGATATTCGGTGATAGCTCAACTGCTGTTACGAAAGGCTTTGGTTACATCAGAAATGGAGATGTAGAGATACAAGACGTATCCTACGTAGAAGGTTTGAAGTACAACTTATTATCTGTTTCACAATTTTGTGATCGTGGTTACAAGGTACAATTCAAAAGCCGAAAGTGCGAGATCATAGACAAGAGGACTCATACTGTACTACTCGTCGACGTAAGACAAGGCAGTGTATACATTGTGAATTGGAATAGCTGTCCAAGGGATACTTATCTTCATAGTAAGAACCCTAAAGAGATCAGTTGGCTTTGGCATAGACGCCTTTTTCACATGAACTTTAAGGTAATTAATAAGATTGCAAGAGATTACCTAGTGGAAGGTTTACCCAACGAAATCTATTACAAATCACATGTATGCAATGTTTGTCAAAAAGGTAAACAGGTAAAAGGTTCCTTTAAATCAATTCCTACTCTCTCAACAAGTAGAGTCTTAGAACTACTACATATGGATCTTCATGGTCCGATAACTCCTCCAACCTTGAATGGTAGAAGGTACATGAAAGTGCGTGTGCGTGCGAAATCAGAGATGTTGTTTGTTGTGTTGGCACAATCTAGACAACACTATGCAGCGGAAATTAAATTGCACGTACTGAAAATAGAAGTATTCAAAATTTGCATAGATTATAAAATAATCTACGCTGTTCACTATATAAAAATATGTGAAACGAGTACAACCTCTTTGAGGTGTATAATTACACTACGAAAGTGTATAAAGATTTACTAGATCCTATGAAACTATCTCCCTCATAGATCTAATCACACAACCGAGTAAATAAGACTATGTTCTAACACACTACTATTCGGGTTTATAATAATGTGAAGAACTACAAGAAGAAACAAAGTTTTTCCTAACTAGAAGCGTATATAGCGTTCAATAGAGTAGTAGTCAATTTCAGCTTTTCTTCTTGTGTATCTTGTGTTGAGGGCAGCTTCTGTATTTATAGGCTTCATCCACGAACTGCCATCAACTCCCATGATCGCCTCAACCTTGAGATCATGCGGTTGTTAACTTCTCTCCACCACTCCTAGAATTTAGGTAGGGATGGCAATTTATACCGAACCCGTGGTGATCCGCCCCGCTCCCGTCCCGATCGGGGCGGTTTTTTAGTCTCGTTATCGGGTTCGGTTCGGTTTTCAGGGAAAACCGAAAAACATTAAATCGGGGACGGGGCGGGGACGGTATTTATATACACAGCCCCGCGCCCCGCGCCCCGCCCCGAAACCGCCCCGATATACATTATATACATATTTTTTTATATTTATGTATGCACATATATCTATATATATTTTTGTTTTTTCCTTTTAAATGTTTTTTTAATAAATAGTTTTATAACATAATTAATTTTTAATAATATAATAATTTTTTTTTAGAGAGGTATAATAATTATTAAAATAGAAAAATAATAATTAAATAAATAATTCGGTTTTCGGGTCGGGTCGGGGAAAACCCGATACCGATCGGGACGGGGATGGGGATTTTAAAATTTTCCCCGTCGGGGTTCGGGTCGGGTTCGGGGACAAAAATTCCCCGTCGGGGCCGGGGCCGGAGGAGGCATAAACCGGCCCCGCCCCGTTGCCACTCCTAAATTTAGGGACTTGTTATACCATGTCTAATAACTTCTCACTCCCACGCAGTGGCATGACTTGGTGTTGCCCACGTCTTCTAACTGCTTTGGGGACATCATTAGACAACAAGCGTAAGATAAGAGTTAGTGAGAAAAGGAAGGGCAAATTCTGATGTTGTCATGAGTGTTGGGAACATTAAACACAACACTCGGCTGTCAGTGTTGGATCATTAAACATAACACTCATATTAACATCAACAATCTTCCCCAATTTGACCTTTCTACATCAACACAACTGAAGTTCACACAACAGAGATATTGATTAAGAAGTTTACACAATTGATATTCCAAAAAAAAAATTAAAGTAACAATCTGTATAAGATCAAATTAAAGTAAACAACATCTAAACCAAAAAACTTGTTTAGATTTAAATAACTAAGGCAAATATAAATCCTAAATAATTACAGAATTTAAATAGCAGAGTTTGAGAAAAAAAAACATAAGTACAAAGCTTTTACAACAAGGAAAAGAACTGAGTTAACACATGGGGAAGGATTGGGCTGAAATGTGTTTCAGCTGCATCTCCATAATCTGCATTTACTCCCCCATTGTGTAAGCTCTCCCTCTGTCTTCAAGCGCATCATGTATCCAGGTCACCATAGAGATCCTGGATATCCTGTTCATCTCCCTCGGTCATTGCAGTGTCAACAGCAGGTTCATCAGCTTGGCCAGGAACTGAATCCGGTTCATCTACAGTAGGAGCAACAACGTTAGTGGGCTGATTGTGTGAACTGTCAGCTACTCCCCCTGTTGAAGTGGAAAGAAGATCCATCCAAAATTTCTTTTGGATTAGAAGATCCTCCACAGAATGCTGCAAGTTAAGAATGGAACCCTGCAAAATATCAATCTGTCTCATAATGTAATGTGAAGATAAATAGATTGAGGAGGCAGCTCTTTCTGGAGGCAGCGTGGTATTGTGGAAGGGATCATTTGCTGGAACATTACTGGGGCCTGCTTCATCATCATTCCTTCTCAAAGGAAGATCAACCACCCTTTCACCTTGGATGAGGAACTGATTTAAGATGCTAAAACTTGGAACATAGGTACTTACAACCTCATCTTCAAATCTCTCAAAGGCTTTGTCCATCAAGTACTTGTACACAAGGCATGGGTAAGGTAGGATACCTCTTCCAGACATATCAGATTTAAAGGTCATCATGTTGGAGAAAATAACCTGTCCTAGGTTAAACCTTTTCAAATGCCCAATCTTGTACATCAATACAACCTGTTCTAAGGTGAGAGTGGTGTTGTTTGTAGTAGGCAGCCAATTAAAACACACCAACTTATGCAAAACAGAATATAGACTTGTGAGTTTAGAGGCCAAAATTCTTCTTCTCCATTTTGTGATTACTCCCCCAGTCAAGATGCTTATCATCAAATCATGATCAGTAACAACAGGATCCTCCATAATTTTAGTTTTAAGTAAAATATTGATCCTCCTAGGGGTAATCATATGCCTATTTCCTCTAAACCAAAACTGTCCATATCTTGTAGAGTTGGGATCACCAGCAAATTGAGGGATGTTTGCATAGAATTCATAAATCCAATCAACAATATAAGGACAAGAAAATTGCAAAGCATTCAGTAAAGATCTTTCTTTAAACCAATCAAGCAGATTCATATCCTCAAAATCAGGAGTTCTAATCAATCTTTCACTTAGAATCTGCCTAGTTCTTATGGTTTTATACTGTATGCTTGACTTATCATTGTAATCTTCATCAGAATCACTATTCCTATCATCAGAAGAGAAAAGTACCTCATATTCATCCTCTTCTGAAGAACTGGATGACTGTTCAGGTTCTGATGGTTCTGGTGTTGCCATCGGAGAGGCAACACTTTCGGGCTCTCGGAGCCTTTTTGATCGTCGGACTGGCGGAGTGGGTTCACTTTCCTCCTCCATTTCCTCAGCAACTTCGTCCACATCCTCTTCATTAACAGCCACCTCTTCTTCCATTGTAGGTGCAGGTTGTTCAGCCTCTGTTTCTGGTTCTGATTCAGAATCAGACACAACAATTGGCTCGGACGCATTCCCATCCGTTCTGGGCTTCTTCCCCTTTCCAGTGTAATCAACAATCTTGCCCAAATTCCTTTGGGAATTTCTCTTTCCACCAGGCCATTTTCGTGCAGTTGGAACAACAACAGCTTTCTTTTTGCCCTTTTTCTGCCGATGAATCCTGTTGAACTTAGCGGCCAAGACTTCTTCATCAGAGGATTCCGGCTGAGTCTGCATGTCCATATCTCCTTTAAACATGGCATTATCCAGTGTTTCTCCCTCAAGCACTAAAACAGGGTGTGTTGTTTTCAGGCTTAGGGTTTCGAAGGCCTCTTTCAAAGTGTTGAAAGGAGTGCCCAGAGGGAAGTGTAAGGTTACTGGAGTGGTTTCTGGTGCGAGAGCTTCAGATGAGGGCTCATCTAGTGGGTTGGAGGTTGAAATTTCTGCCGTGGCATTTGCATTCGCAATTTCAGTGTGAATGTCGTACGGATTGTAGGGAACGATTTCAAGAGGAGTTGTTTGTGTGGGAGATTCTTCAGTAGCAAAGGGAACAACGATGGTTCCAACGGTGAACGATGGAGAGTTTGGTGAGTTGGATGATGCCATTTCAGTAAGGAGATTGAGAGGGTTTGGAGAAATTTTGTCGTCTGAGTTTGTGTTCGAATGTGCAGCAGCGATCCGAGGAGTGTTAGACATATTAGGGGTTGTACACACAAAACAAGACAACCAAAATTAATTCTTGAGACTTTTCGAATTCCATAGATAGATGCAAATAAGAATTCAAACAGTGTGAGTAAAAAATGATGTAACATAGGAACTAGATATACTCGAGTGCTGTAAATACAATTAAGATCAGTAATTACAAGGCTTAAAAGAGTTAACAAGGCTTTTCAAGTATTTTCCAACACTGTAATGGAGACTCATTTTATATGGGGAATCGAGAGGAAGGAGTTACACGATTTTTGGAGAGTAAGGGAAGTGAAGTAGTGGAAGTAACTTCTCCACTAATGATCGTGGTTAACAGGGAGAATAAGAATTCTGAAAAACAAAAATTAAGAAAAAGCGGGATATAATAACTGAAATAATAAAACAAGTTAAGACTAAGTCAAATTAAATATTTCAGAGAATAATATTTAATTGTAGGTCCCGAAAGTTGAGTTAATATCGAGGGAAGCTAAAGAAAATGTCTAGAGGGGGGTGAATAGACTTTTCTAAAATCTTTCGATATATCAGAATACAGTATGCGGAATACGAAATTAACAATGAGCCCAATACAAGTTTATACTCAACTTATCAAATTCGAGAACTCTGTTCTATACTCAACTTGTCTTGTTCAGTTATGTGTGTAATCAATTAAGCAATTAAACAAAACAGTAAAGTAAACAACACAAACAATTTATAGTGGTTCGACAACTTGTCTACATCCACTCTCACAACCCAGTTGTGATGTTTCCACTAAACTCTTCCAATCGAGTACAAAGTGAGTATTCCTGTGATTTTAAGTCCCAAGAAGAAGACTTAGATCTTCTAAGACTATACCACCAGATACGTCTACGATCTTACTAGAAATTTAACAAGTATCTAGCAACTTGATAAAAACAACAAAAACTAAAAACTTATTCAGTCGCAGTCTTCCGGATTCTTCACTTCACTTCTGACTTGCTTTCTGAATTTCAACGAACTCTGTGAGTAATCTTCAGTATATCTTCAGTATGTATCAGTAATCTCAGTATCAGTAGTCTTGAATCAATAACCACCACGAAGTATTTATAGACTTCGGAAATCAAGAACTAAGTTAGTTGTAACCAACTCTTCTTGAAAACTAACTTTTAACTGAATCTTCTTTTCCATCCACGCGTTTCTTGTTAAATAGTTATTTCCATAACTAACTTCTTCATCCTTATCTTTACACGCGCTTCACTTAGACTTTTACTTCAAGTTGACTCGTCTTGTGTAATCTGGTAGATGCACTGGTCTTGTAGTCCACCTGTCTTGTGTAGTAGACTTCAACTCTTCTTCTTCAGTCTTCATGTGCAATCTTCAATAGTAAACTTATTCTATCCTAACAAGACTATTACATTACTTTAAGCTTATAGCTTAGTCAACTTAAAACTATACAATCAATCTATCTATTACAGTTTAAAAACATGAGCTCTATACAATGATTATTCATAGCTCAACAACAATACAAATAGCAAATATGAAGTACTTATAAATCGTACTTATCTTTTAATAAGAAAACAATACTTATCTTTCCATGTGAACTCTACTGATCTGTTCAAGATGACTTCAGCTCAACTAGACTAGATTAGTCAACACTTAGAAAATATTCAAACTATTTTTGGCTTATCAAAACTTCATCTTTCATCAATATTTAGGACTTGTCTAGGATTCATATCCCAACATTAATAATTATCAAAAATAACTAATTCCATGAAAATTGGGATAAGAATCTGAATTAACGAGTGTTTTGACTATTGATGACATTCTATACACCTCAACACAGTTTTTTCATGATTTTACATCATATGTGTTGCTCTAATATTTTTATCTTTTTATCACACTTCACATTGATCCATCTTTTGAAAAGAGTGCATCGTAGCAGCGAACTCCGTGCCCCATAGTTACTCAATGGATTTGTGAATATATTGATGCAATTTATATCACCTTTTGAAAAGAGATCATCGTAGTAGCGAACTCCGTGTCCCATAGTTACTCAGTGATTTATAAAGCATCTAATATGTGATTTTTCTTTTGTAGCATTTGAGAGGTGTATAGGCTCTTTAGTATTTTTCACAAGTCATTCAGAATTCAAAAGTCAATCACAAGGAATTTCATTAATTCAATAATTACGAAAATTAAAGCAAGGAAACACATAAGTGACTTATCTTAGTGTTGTCTCAAATGCTGCCGCATTTGATACAACACCCTTGATCATATTTTCAGATATTGCATAAGCCAAGAGATTTTCGTAGAGAAGAAAACCTCTTATCATCAAGAGCTTTAGTGAATATATCAGCCAATTGTTTTTCAGTAGATATGTACTCCAACTTAACAACTTCCTTTTCAACAATATCTCTTATAAAGTGATGTCTAATACTTATATGCTTTGTTAATGAGTGTTGCACTGGATTTTTTGAGATATTTATAGCACTAGTATTATCACAGTACACAGTCAAAACATCACTAGGTAAGCCATAATCATGAAACATTTTTTGCAACCAAAGTAATTGAGTACAACAACTCTCTGCTACAATGTATTCTGATTCAGCTGTTGATTGAGACACACAGTTCTGCTTTCTGCTGTGCCAAGAGATTAAGTTGTTTCCCATATAGAAGCAGCCACCACTTGTGCTTTTCCTATCATCACTGTCTCCTGCCCAATCTGCATCACTGTAACCTATTAAGGTGCAGTTTGTGTCTTTGTTGTACCAAATACCTAAATCACATGTACCTGCAACATACTTAATGATTCTTTTAACAACATTCATATGTGATTCTTTGGGGTTAGCTTGGTATCTAGCACAGAAACAGACACTAAACATAATATCAGGTCTGCTGGAACTTAAATATAACAGACTGTCAATCATAGACCTGTACAGTGTTGAGTTAACATTCTGGCCAACATTGTCTTTACTCAGTTTCTGAGTTGATCCCATAGGTGTTTTCATGTGTTTAGCACTCTCTAATCCAAACCTTTTTACAAGACTTTTAGCATACTTACTTTGTGAAATAAAAATCCCATCTTTTTGTTGTTTGATTTGCAGTCCTAGAAAGTAATTTAAATCACCAACCATGGACATTTCAAAGGTAGATGTCATCTCATTCACAAAGTGTTTAAGCATATTGTCACAAGTAGAACCAAATACTATATCATCAACATAGATTTGAGCAATCATAATAGCATTTTTATCATGTTTGATGAACAGTGTCCTATCAGCTTCTCCTCTTACAAAACCAAACTCAATCAAGAAATCTGTAAACCTTTCATACCATGCTCTAGGTGCTTGTTTCAAGCCATATAGAGCCTTTTTCAATTTATAGACATGATCAGGAAAATCAGGGTTTTCAAAGCCTTTAGGTTGTTCAACATAAGCTTCTTCATTTAGAATACCATTTAGAAAGGCAGCTTTAACATCCATTTGGTGCAGTTTTATATCAATATAGCATGCAATGGCAAGTAAGAGCCTAATGGATTCAATTCTAGCAACAGGAGCAAATGTTTCATCAAAGTCTACACCCTCTACCTGTGTATACCCTTGAGCAACCAACCTTGCTTTGTTTCTAATAATATTTCCCATTTCATCAGTCTTGTTTTTTAAAACCCATTTAGTTCCTATAACATTAATATGGTCTGGTCTAGGAACTAATGTCCACACATCATTCCTAACAAATTGATTAAGTTCTTCATGCATAGCTTCTATCCAGTTCTCATCATCTAATGCTTCTTTAACAGTTTCAGGTTCAACCTCAGAGTGATAGCATTCATGATTTACCTTACTACACATGCATGACATACATATAGATCTTACCACATCTTTTGAGTTCATGCCAATTCTTCTTCTAGTTTGAACACCTGCAGACTGTTCACCAATGATTTGGTCTTGTGGATGATATTTCTGAATCCTTATGGAAGGAGTTTTCTGGAGATTATACAGATTTTCAGGATCTGTACTATCAGATGTTTTCTTAGGTGTGTCCTCATTCTTCTCAACATTCTGAACCTGTTCAACATTTTCAGTATTGATTGGTACATCAATCAAGTCTGAAATGTCTTCATCTTCAATGCTTTTACCTGTAATGCTTGTATCATCATCAAAAACAACATTTACAGATTCTTGTACAGTATCAGTCCTAAAGTTATAAATTCTATAGGCTTTGCTGTTTCTTGAGTAGCCAAGAAAGAAGCCTTTATCACTCTTTGAGTCAAACTTATGTAACTGATCCCTGTCATTCAAGATATAACATACACAGCCAAAAACATGGAAATATTTAAGGTTAGGCTTTTTATTGTTGAGAATTTCATATGGAGTTCTAGTAGAATCTGTTCTAATATAAACTCTATTAGCAATATGACAGGCAGTATTAAGAGCTTCAGCCCAAAATCTTTTAGATAAGTTCTTAGAACATAGCATGACTCTAGCCATTTCTTGAAGTGTTATATTCTTTCTTTCTGCTATGCCATTTTGTTGAGGAGTTTTAGGAGAAGAAAACTCTTGGATTATACCTTTTGATTCACAAAACTCAGTAAAGGAACTGTTTTCAAATTCTCTTCCATGATCAGACCTGATTCTGCATACTTTAGAATTGAAAACATTCTTGAATCTTTTATACAGAATTTTGAAAATGGAAAAAGTTTAAGATTTATCTTTTAAGAATTCAATCCATGTGAATCTAGAGTAATCATCAACTACAACTAAAGAATACATTTTACCTCCAATACTTTCTGTTTCCATAGGACCCATAAGATCCATGTGCAGTAATTCGAAGCAATGTTTGGTTGAGCAATGTCCCAACATTTTGTGAGACACTTTAATCTGTTTGCCTTTTTGACAAGGTCCACATACCTTGTTATCTGAGAATTTCAGATCTGGTAAACCTGTAACAGATTTCAATCTAACAAGTTTATCAAGCTGTCTATAGTTAGCATGTCCAAGTTTATGATGCCACAGAATACTATCATCAACTTTAGCCTTATTGCAGATAAGTTCAGATTCAATGAGATAACAATTATCAGCAGATCTGTTTCCCATCATGATACATTTAGAGTTTTTGTCTAGCACATAACATGAGTTCTTATCAAACTTAACATGCAAATCATCATCACACAATTGACTAATACTTATAAGATTTTCTGGTAATCCATCAACATGCAAAACATTGGATAATTTAGGAAAACCAGGAACATTCAATGTTCCTTTACCAATGATTTTTCCTTTTGATCCACCACCATAAGTGACATTACCACCATTGTAAACAGTATAATCAGTGAGATAATCAATTTCACCTGTCATGTGTTTAGAACAGCCACTATCAAAGTACCATAATCCAGGTATACATGCTTTTAGAGACATATGAACAACATTACAAGATGTATTTTCTTTTGGAATCCATGCAGAATTATTATGAGATCTTGAATGTTGAGTCATCCCAGACAATACAGAATTTTTCAGATCATTTTTCTTTTTCAAACATTGAGGACTTTTATGACCATTTTTGAAACAGTAATGGCATATAACATCTTTTGCATTAATCTGAGTCTTAGCAGAAACACTAGGATTGTAATTCACTTCAGCTTTTACAAAAACAGTAGGTTTCTTAGGTTCAGACTTCTTTGAATTTTTACCTTGATAGCCAATACCTGTTTTTCTTGAGTTGTTGGTCATAAGAGAGTCTTCCAGTTTGTTCTTTCCTTCAGAAAATCTTTTGAAGCTTAGAGAGGCTTCCTTCAACCTTTCTTCAAGTTTAGATATCTCAATATCTTTTCTTGTTAGAATACCTTCAAGCTTAGTAATAGATTCTCTTAAATCAGAATTTTCAAAGTTCAGAGACTTAATTATGTGGTTAAGTTTCTCAGTTTCAGAAGATATTTTGCAAACTTTTTCATTTATTAAAGGTTTTTCATAAGAATATTTCTTAAAATCAAGAACACACACATCAAGTCTTTCTTTGAGTTTAGAAATTTCCTTATCCTTCTTTGTTAAATGACTTTCCAGTTTAAAAACAGTATTAGACAAGTCTTGAATGTCAGCATCTCTTCTGGATAAACCTGCTTTACTTAATGTACCTGTCTCATTAACAGAACTTGTGAAACAGTTAAATTCTGGTACATTATTATTCAGTGATTTATAAAACGATGGCTCATTTGTCCTCACATCATAATAATCGTCCAGATCATCATCAAAAGTATCATCATACAGAATTCTAGCAGAGAAAGCTTTTTCAATATCTTTTTCAGGATCATGATCAACATCAGACTCATCACTTAAAGTAGCACTGAAATTAAGTTTCTTTTTTAGAATGGTGTTAGCACATTCATTAGCATAATGACCATATCCAGAGCATGCATCACATTTAACATTCTTCCTATAATCTTGGTCAGATCTAAACCTGTTTCCTCTTTCTAATTGTCTAGAAGGATTAAAATTGTTCTTCCTAATAGGCAATTGTTGAGTATTATTGATCTAAACCTTAGGTTGAATGTTATCCTTAAACCTATTATTCTTGTTCCTCATGAATGTCTTAAACTGTTTAGTAATGAAAGCCATATAATCAGGATTGTTAAGGTATTCCTCAATATCATCTTCATCAGAATCAATTTCAGTAACATAAGGAGACTTTCCAGAACCTGATGATACAGATGATGAGGCATCACCTTTGAAAACAGGCACTTTCTTTTCATTATCAGTCTTTTCAGAAATGTTCATCTCATAAGTTTTCAAAATACCAATCAATTCATTTTGACTTAACACATCAGTATCTTTAGCTTCTTCTATAGCACATATCTTAGGTTCAAAACGTTTAGGAACAGATCTAAGAATTTTATGTAATAACCTTTGATTTGATATTGGATCTCCAAGAGAATGAGCTTCATTTGAAATCTCAGTCAGCTTTTCGTTGTAAGATGAAATGGTTTCATCTTCTTTCATCCTCAAATTCTCGAACTTGGTTCCAAGCATACGTAGTCTGGTCCTTCGTACACTGTCTGATCCTTCACAATGTTCTTGCAGTCGATCCCATGCATCCTTCGATGAGATGCAATTTGATATGATTTTGAACATTGAGGCTTCAGTTGAGGTGAAGATTGCATTCAATGCCTTTGAATTGTAACTTGCGGTTGTGATTTCTTCAGCCGTCCAGTCGAGCTCTCTCATGATCCGAGCTTCATAGTCTTCATCCGCAACAGTTCTTGGTTGAGTCCAACCAGCAAGAACACTCCTACAGGATCGTTCATCAATGGATTTGATGTACATCCTCATCTTTGGTTTCCAGAAGGCATAATTCGTGCCATCTAGAATCGGAGGCTTTAGTGCGGGTGAAAGTGGATACTCCATTTCAGATTTTACACACTCTAAGCAGAATCTCTACTTAGTGTATCAAGTAGTTGGCTCTGATACCAACTGAAAGTGCGTGTGCGTGCGAAATCAGAGATGTTGTCTGTTGTGTTGGCACAATCTAGACAACACTATGCAGCGGAAATTAAATTGCACGTACTGAAAATAGAAGTATTCAAAATTTGCGTAGATTATAAAATAATCTACGTTGTTCACTATATAAAAATATGTGAAACGAGTACAACCTCTTTGAGGTGTATAATTACACTACGAAAGTGTATAAAGATTTACTAGATCCTATGAAACTATCTCCCTCATAGATCTAATCACACAACCTAGTAAATAAGACTATGTTCTAACACACTACTATTCGGGTTTATAATAATGTGAAGAACTACAAGAAGAAACAAAGTTTTTCCTAACTAGAAGCGTATATAGCGTTCAATAGAGTAGTAGTCGATTTCAGCTTTTCTTCTTGTGTATCTTGTGTTGAGGGCAGCTTCTGTATTTATAGGCTTCATCCACGAACTGCCATCAACTCCCATGATCGCCTCAACCTTGAGATCATGCGGTTGTTAACTTCTCTCCCACCACTCCTAGAATTTAGGGACTTGTTATACCATGTCTAATAACTTCTCACTCCCACGCAGTGACATGACTTGGTGTTGCCCACGTCTTCTAACTGCTTTGGGGACATCATTAGACAACAAGCGTAAGATAAGAGTTAGTGAGAAAAGGAAGGGAAAATTCTGATGTTGTCATGAGTGTTGGGAACATTAAACACAACACTCGGCTATCAGTGTTGGATCATTAAACAGAACACTCATATCAACATCAACAGTACACGCTTGTTGTTGTAGACGACTATTCTCAGTTCACTTGGGTAGTCTTCCTACACAAGAAGAGTAATACACAGACTCTTCTACCTGATCTGTTGAAGAAGTTACAAGTTGAGAAGAACCAGTCCATTGTTAAAATCCGTAGTGACAAGGGTACTGAGTTCATAAATTGCTATATCAAAGATTTATGTTCTGAACGTGGTATCCAGCACCTTACTAGTGCAGCTAGGACCCCACAATAAAACGGTGTAGCTGAGAGAAGGAATATAACTCTCAAGGAAGCCTGTAGAACCATGCTAGCTGAGTACAACACTCCTCAAAAGTTTTGGGCAGAGGCAATCAACACTGCATGCCACTCCCAGAACAGAAGCGCAATCAATAAGGTACTTGGTAAGACACCCTACGAGATTTGGAAATGTAGAAAACCCACAGTTTCATATTTCCATATATTTGGTTGTAAGTGCTTCATCCATAACAATGGGAAAAGTAAATTAAATGATTTCGATGCTAAAGCAGACGAGGGGATATTCTTAGGATACTCCTCGACTAGCAAAGCATTTAGAGTGTTTAACTACTCAACCATTTGTGTGGAAGAAACACCACATGTTGTTTTCGATGAATCTCGACAGGACTCGTCTGCCGACCAGATCAGTAAAGAAGTAACTGATCTATCGATCAAATCAGATGAAGAAAAAGAAGTATACGAATCTGTTCAAGCCTACAATCCATTCATGAAAGCTCTCGAGTCTGATGACAACGAGAAGGTAAGTGCTCAAGGTAAGTCCACTAGACCAGTTGACATGCCTGCTCTAGTTGACTCGTATACTCCTATTAAAACTGCTGATACAAATGATGTTGAAATGCATGATGCTATACCTAAGGTAGATGAGGATAGTATACCTGTTAAGTCTAGAAAAACATGGAAATCTGCGCATGATACTGAAAATATCATTGGTGACTCTACTATTGGTGTGAAGACTAGACGACAACTCTTTGAGTCGCAAGAACAGCCTAGTCCAACTATGTTTTGCTGGTGTTGCTTCCTTTCTTCTATCGATCCTAAAACCGTTAAAGAGGCAATGGCTGATAGTAATTGGATCATCGCTATGCAAGACGAGTTGAACCAGTTTGTTCGAAACAACGTCTGGGAACTTGTTGATAGGCCAGAACATCATAATGTAGTTGGCACTCGATGGATTTTCAAAAACAAGAAAGATGAGAATGATGTAGTCGTTAGGAATAAGGCTAGACTAGTAGCCCAAGGCTATTCTCAAGCTGAAGGCATAGACTATGATGAAACATATGCTCCTGTTGCTAGACTAGAAGCCATTCGATTGTTCCTTGCATATGATGCTTACATAAAGTTTATTGTATATCAAATGGATGTTAAAAGTGCATTTCTTAACGGTATTCTTGCGGAAGAAGTGTATGTTGAACAACCCCCATGTTACGATTGTCAATGATATTCGACTCCGATTAGACGTCTCCAATCTCAAGCAAAATAATCGGTCGATAATCAATCCAACGAAAGCATGGCAATTCACAAATATAAACGAAAACGAAAAACAGAGCACAAGAAGATTTAAGTGGTTCGATCAATGTGATCTACATCCACTGGACACACGACTTCAATTTGATTAGTTCAAGAGATGTTTACAAACACTCATCACTCGGAAAGGGATTTATCCTCACTTCACTCGTGAACTCTCAACTCTCAAAACGAATGCTCGCAGGCGTCAAAGAATTACAAATACAAGTAATGGGGTATTTATAGGTTGTCAAGGGTGATTGCAGCGTGTGTTGAAAGCGTGCTCTGTTGCCACGTGGATTCTGTTACAACCGTGTAACAAACTCACACCTTCAGCGTGACCCAATCTGAATTGACCTTCTTGCCCTTCACTTGTCTTCGCAAGACAAGACGACTCCATACTTAGCCAAAAATTAACCCTGCTATCAGAACTCAACTAGTCTGGTCAGACCTCTACTTGTCTGGTCTTCCCAACTCGTCTTGTCCTTCGCAACACCCATCTCATCTGTTTGGACTCCTCCAACTCATCTGATCTGGTCTGAGCTAACTTGTCTGACTCCACCAGCTGATACGCCCAACAGTTGAGTCCTTCAGAAGACTTCTATCGACTAAGTACCTCGACTGATCTGCCCAACAGACGAGTACAGTAGTAGAGTAGAATCTACCTGATCTTCACAAGACGAGTCGCACTCGTCTAGTCTAGGAGATTTGAGATAAATCTCACAATTCTCCACCTTTAGCTCAAAATCTCCACCTTGAACTAAGAGCTCCGATCTATCCTTCTCAAAGGACAGATTCTACTACTAATCTGCCGCCACCAGACTAGTAGCCTTCTCCGCAGAGGTCACTAATGCAAACCAACTGACCTAAGACATAAACCAAACTTCTCCTTTAGCAATGCCTTAGTAAATGCATCAGCAGGGTTCTCCTCAGTAGCTATCTTAACCACCTGGACGCTCCCCTTCTCCACAATGTCTCTCACAAAGTACAGTTTCACATCAATATGCTTGGTTCGTTCATGATACCCCTGATGCTTTGCGAGATGAATTGCGCTTTGATTATCACAGAAAACAGTCACACTGTTCTGAGATAAATCAAATTCCTTAAGAATCCCTTTCAGCCACATGCTTTCCTTAACTGCCTCAGTCAAGGCCACGTACTCCGCTTCAGTAGTAGACAATGCAACTACGGATTGATGAATAGACCTCCACGACACTGCCGTACCAAATAGAGTGAACACATATCCTGTTAAGGACTTTCGAGTGTCAACATTGGCTGCGTAATCTGCATCCACGTATCCCACAAGTGCATCCCCCTCACTTGGCATCTTCTGAAATTTCAGACCCTTCTGTGCTGATCCCAGAACATATCTCATAACCCACTTAACCGTTTCCCAATGGCTTAAGCCTGGATCACTCATATATCTGCTGATCACACTCATAGCATGCGTCAAGTCTGGCCTACAACACACTATAGCATACATTAAACTCCCTACAGCACTGGCATAAGGTATCTTGCTCATCTGAGTTCGCTCTTGGCTGTTCCTGGGACTCATCTGATTGGACAATCGATGATATTGGCCAATAGGAGTAGAGACAGTCTTTGCCTTATGCATTCTGAACCTCTCTAACACCTTCTGAAGATAAGTAGGTTGACTCAGCAGAATAGACCCATCTAGTCTACTGATCTCCATCCCAAGAATCACTTTGGCTTCACCAAGATCTTTCATCTCAAACTCCCGTTTGAGGATCTCCTTAACTTGATTAACACTGTCAATAGACTTGCCTGCTATTAACATGTCATCAACATACAACAGAAGATAGGTAGTAGCAGTCCCAACCCGTCTGAAATAGACACAGCTGTCGTACAAGCTCCTTGTAAAACCAGCTGAGCAAATGTACTCATCAAATATCAAGTACCATTGTCTAGGGCTTTGTTTGAGGCCATAGAGGGACTTTTTCAGCATACAGACCTTGTCTTCCCCTTCTTCTATGTCCAACCCTTCTGGTAGCTTCATGTAGATCCTCTCGTCTAGAGATCCATGTAAGAAAGCTGTGGTCACATCCATCTGATGTAGCTCCAATTCGAATTGAGCAACCATAGCTAACAAGATTCTGATGCTACAATGCTTCACAACGGGTGAGAAGATTTCATTGAAATCGATACCTTCTTTCTGTGTAAATCCCTTAGCTACAAGCCTCGCCTTGTATCTAAGTATGCCACCCCTCTGAGCCTCCACCTTCTTTTTATATATCCACTTGCACCCAACCAACTTCTTGTTCTTGGGCCTCTGAACAATCTCCCATGTCTGGTTCTTGTTCAGAGAAAGCAGCTCCTCCTCCATAGCAACTATCCACTTCTCCTTGTCGTGGCAGCTAATGGCTTCTGAATAAGACTTCGGCTCCAGAGACTCCACCTCAAGAGCTGCACATAATGCAAATGAGACTATGTCAGCTTGACCATACCTCTGAGGTGGGTGGACTTCTCGTCTGGTTCTGTCTCGTGCCAGCTGATAATGTTGAAGATCATTCTCGCCTTGCGGATCGCCCTCCTCATCTGGATCAATATCATCTCCAACTGGTCTTGTGGAGTCAACTTGCTCCACCTCGACTTGTGTCTCGTCTGGTTGGTTATCAGCTGCACTAGTACTCGTACTAGTCTGTTCTGATAGAGGCATCCGACTCTCATCAAACGTAACATCTCTACTGATTATGCACTTTTGCATCCCAGCTTCGAGGCACCATAACCTGTATCCTTTCACGCCTGAAGGATACCCAACAAACACGCATCGCAATGCTCGAGGCTCAAGCTAATCTTGCTTGACATGAGCATAAGCTTAACATCCAAATACCTTCAAATGATTGTAATCGGCTGCACGTCCAGACCACAACTCCTCTGGGGTTTTGTATTGCACAACCGAGGAAGGACTCCTGTTTATCAAGTAGGCTGCAGTAGACACAGCCTCTCCCCAAAACACCTTCGGCAGACAAGAACTGTTCAACATACACCTGACTCTCTCAAGTAGTGTCTGGTTCATCCTCTCAGCTACTCCATTTTGCTGAGGGGTCCCTGGCACAATCCTATGCCGTACTATTCCTTTCGATTTGCAGAACGCATTGAACTCGTCTGATAGGTACTCCAGACCATTATCAGTTCTCAAATGTTTGAGAGTCTTGCCTGTGACATTTTCACATTCAATGAGCCATTCCTTGAATTTCTCAAATGCTTCTGACTTCGACTTGAGAATAGACACCCACACCTTTCTTGAGTAGTCGTCTATGATAGACAGGAAGTATTTACCACCAGACCTCGTCTGATTCCTCGCTGGCCCCCATAGATCAGAATGGACATAGTCCATGATCCCATTGGTAGAGTGAACGCCCTTACCAAACTTAAGTCTCTTGGACTTACCAAGAATACAAGACTCACACAAGTCGAGTTGAGTGATCTTGTCTTTGCCAAGCAGACCTTGTCTAGACAACTCCACTAGGCCCTTCTCGCCTACGTGAGCTAGTCTTTTGTGCCACAACATCGAGTTGTCTTGCACCTCCGCTACATCTGATCTACCAGCTACTGTTTCACCCTTAAGAAAGTAGAGATCACTCATTCTCTCACCTTTCAGGACAGTCAGCTCCCCTTTTGACACACTGAGCTCTCCATCAGCAGACTGGAATTTATAGCCCATAGAATCCAACATCCCAAGTGAGATCAAATTCCTCTTGAGTTCAGGTACGTACCTAACACTCTTGAGTATTCTTACTACCCCATCGAACATCTTCAGGTGAACACTACCTTCTCCAACAACTTTGCAAGTGTGATCATTCCCAAGCAGAACAGAACCGCCCTTCTTTTGCTTGAAGTCATGAAACCAATCTCGTCTTGGAGTCATATGCAAAGAACACCCTGAATCAAGGATCCATGCTTGCTGTTCTGTAGAGGATGTGATGGTTAGCGCTTGAGTAGACTCATAGCCTTCATGCTCCTTCTCAACTTGAGTCTGATTAGCTTGATTCTTGTCATTAGAGGTATTGGCACCAGATTTCCTCAAGAACTGCTTGTATTTGTGACAAGCATTCTTATAGTGCCCAGGCTTGTTGCAATGGTAGCACACTGCCTCACCTTGATTGGACACAGCTGATTTTTCCTTATCAGCTCCTTTGGGTTGACTAGACCCCTTTTTGGCACCAGATCGCTTCTGGCCACCTCTGATTGCCAATCCTTCTCCGCTACTGACCTTGTCTGCTTGAGACGTCTTGTTGTGCAGCAGCTTGGACTTGACAGCCAGCATTACATCCTCCAATGTAATACTTTCCTTCCTACCATACAAGATGGTATCCTTTAAGATTTCAAAGAACTTAGGGAGAGCACTCAATAGAATCAGAGCCTTATCCTCTTCCTCTAACTTGACATCTAAATTCTCTAGATCATCAAGAATTCTATTGGACTCATCAAGCTGATCCGGAATGGGTTTGTCATCCACCATTCTGAAGGCATACAACTTCTGTTTCGAATAGAGACGGTTAGCTAAGGTTTTAACCATGTAGAGTTTACCTAGCTTGTCCCAGACCTCTTTCGCGGTTTTCTCTTTAGCAACTTCTCTCAAAACCTTATCACCAAGGCAGAGCAGAATATTACTTCGAGCTTTCCTGAGCATCTTGCTCCTTTCAGCAGCAGCTGTTGCAGATTCACCAGCTGGGGCTGTAGGCTCTTCGAGCACGTCGAACAAGCCTTGCTGTTCTAGGAGAGCCTGCATCTTAATTCTCCACAGCCCAAAGTCACCTGTGCCTGAGAACTTCTCAATATTATACTTGGTCGAATTCTCCATCTTCGAACTGGCAGTTGATTAATGGCTGACAATCGATTCCTCTCGATCCCGATCGTTCCCACAGACGGTGCCAATTGTTACGATTGTCAATGATATTCGACTCCGATTAGACGTCTCCAATCACAAGCAAAATAATCGGCCGATAATCAATCCAACGAAAGCATGGCAATTCACAAATATAAACGAAAACGAAAAACAGAGCACAAGAAGATTTAAGTGGTTCGATCAATGTGATCTACATCCACTGGACACACGACTTCAATTTGATTAGTTCAAGAGATGTTTACAAACACTCGTCACTCGAAAAGGGATTTATCCTCACTTCACTCGTGAACTCTCAACTCTCAAAACGAATGCTCGCAGGCGTCAAAAAATTACAAATACAAGTAATGGGGTATTTATAGGTTGTCAAGGGTGATTGCAGCGTGTGTTGAAAGCGTGCTCTGTTGCCACGTGGATTCTGTTACAACCGTGTAACAAACTCACACCTTCAGCGTGACCCAATCTGAATTGACCTCCTTGCCCTTCACTTGTCTTCGCAAGACAAGACGACTCCATACTTAGCCAAAAATTAACCCTGCTATCAGAACTCAACTAGTCTGGTCAGACCTCTACTTGTCTGGTCTTCCCAACTCATCTTGTCCTTCGCAACACCCATCTCATCTGTTTGGACTCCTCCAACTCATCTGATCTGGTCTGAGCTAACTTGTCTGACTCCACCAGCTGATACGCCCAACAACTGAGTCCTTCAGAAGACTTCTATCGACTAAGTACCTCGACTGATCTGCCCAACAGACGAGTACAGTAGTAGAGTAGAATCTACCTGATCTTCACAAGACGAGTCGCACTCGTCTAGTCTAGGAGATTTGAGATAAATCTCACACCCCAGGTTTCGAAGTCAAAGGCAACCAGGTGTACAGATTAAAAAAGGCCTTATATGGACTAAAGCAAGCTCCAAGAGCATGGTATGATACTCTCTCTCTCTCTCTTTCTATTAGAAAATGGTTTTACTAAGGGCAAAGTAGATCGTACTTTGTTTAGAAGACAAGAAGGGGAATACATTTTACTCGTCCAAATTTACGTAGATGATATCATTTTTGGTTCACCTAACAAAAGGCTGAGTGAAAGTTTTTCAACACTCATGCAAAGTAAGTTTGAGATGTCCATGATGGGTGAAATGAATTATTTTCTTGGTCTTCAAGTAAAACAGACCCCAAATGGGATTTTCATAAATCAAGCAAAGTATACTAGAAATCTGCTAGACAAGTATGGTATTAAGACATGCAAGTCTACTGGAGTACCTATGCTACCTACATACAGGATGGATCCAGACGAACATGGTAAGGGTGTTGATCAAACATATTATCGTGGTCTTATTGGTTCATTACTGTACTTGACTGCTAGTAGACCTGATATTGCATTTTCTGTTGGCGTATGTGCTCGATTCCAAGCTAATCCAAAAGAGAGTCATATGGAAACCACTAAACGGATATTGAAATATTTGAAAGGACCCATCAATCGTGGTATATGGTATCCTTCAAATGATGATTTATCTTTAAGTGGCTACTCAGATTCCGATTTTGGTGGCTGTAGAATAGATAGGAAATCTACTTCTGGTTCTTGTCAATTTTTAGGCACAAAACTCATTTCATGGTTTTCGAAAAAGCAGACTAGTGTGGCTACCTCTACTACTGAAGCCGAGTACATGGCTGCTGGTAGCTGTTGTAGTCAATTACTTTGGCTCATTCAACAGCTTAGAGATTATAATATCTATGAATTAAATGTTCCTATTTTCTGTGATAGTAACAGTGCTATTGCCATTACACAAAATCCTGTTTTGCACACACGTTGTAAGCATGTTGATGTGAAACATCATTTCATACGTGATCATGTAGAAAAGAAGGATATTCGCATGGAAAAGATTCATACTGATTTTCAAAGAGTTGACATTTTCACAAAACCATTACCTGAGGCTCGCTTTCGTGAATTATGCATTAGTCTAGGACTAATTGATCTAGACCCTACTTGCCTATAGCTATGTACTAACCAGACAGGTAGATCACAAAGAGATAAGGAGACAAGTCCACAGAAATAGAGCACTCGTCTACTCGCTCAACAGACATGTATACAAGGTCAGACAAGATGACCAAACAACCCGATGAGGAAGCTGGTAAAGCTGAGGGTAATACTAAGGGAATAAACCAGTGTTTTCATAATCGAACCGGTGACCAAACCGGACAAGCCAACGGTTCATGGTCCAACCGGTTGGACCGGTGGTTCAACCGGAAAAAATAATTCTTATGTATTTTTTTCAATATTATGTATGTGTCATTAAAAATATATATATGCACTTATATAAATTATATTAAATACACATTGTAGAGTCATAAAATGATAAAATAACAAATATTAAAATAAAATATCCCATCCTTCATCCTAGTCCAATTGATCATAAGTCTCAAATTAAAATATTAAACATTACAAATTTAAAATAAGCAATACAACAATGCAAAACAAGTTTGATAAATTGATCATAATAATTATATCCCATCATCTCCTTCAACCATTCTTGCCACCATGCGTTCTTCATCACATTCATCGATCTCTTCAAAGGTATGCACTTCATTTTCAATTTTATCCATATCTATAAAAGAAATAAGTGAATTTAAAAAGAAAGATTATTAAATCATTTAAATAAATTTAAATATTAAAAATACTCAAATAGATACCTTCATCAGGAGAAATGATTGGAATGTCATCCTCACCATAAAGCATGTTATTCAATTCATCAACATCTATAATAGGTGGGTGGTTTTCCTCTTCTTCTTCCACAACCCAAAAGTTAGTTTTGTCAATGCTTTCATAGTCAATAGGATCATAACAAATCCTTTTTTGATCAAGCCTTAATATGACAAAGGTAAAACATAAGTTGCAAGAATGAAATCATGAATTATAAGTTGCAAGAATAAATTAATTTGAAAGAATTAATACCTTTCTTGCAAACGTAAGTTGTAATGGATAAACACAAGATCATTGAGTCTCGGATGCTCCAATTTATTTCTCTTCTTTGTATGTATTCTTTCAAACACACTCCAATTCCTTTCACATCCCGAAGAAGAAGAAGTTTGGCTCAAGTCTTCATTGCCAAATTTTGCAAGTTTGGAGCACCACATCCAAAGAATTTCCACCATTCATCTATAAGAGAATAAAAATATAAAATAATAAACTAGTAAGGTATAATCGTATAAGAGAACTAGTCAAAACGATAATTAAAATGTAAACCAAAGTAGAAACATATACCGGGCTGCATAGTCTTTGATGATTCCAAAGCAAGTGATCGACCAAAGCTTCCTAACCTATCTTGAAAAATACTCACTTCATCAATACACTTTCTTTGAATATTTTTTTCACTAATCAAGGTTGTGACCATCTCAATAAAACCATCCATTATTTCCTTCTTTTTGCACATGTTTTCCTTGTCATATGCAAAAGTAGAGTTCAGAAGATAAGCTGCGGCATGGATGTCTCGTCGAAGTTGTTTGTCCCATCTTGCCTTGATTATATTTGTGAAGGGCTTGTACAACCTTTTTTTGTTATTGCCTTCTTTGCCCGATATATCCCATCAAAGACATATCCAATAGAAGGCCTCCGATCAGTATCCATTATACGTAACACACGTATAAGTGGAGCAACAACACCAACTACAATCGTACAATCACTCCAAAATTTTGGATCAAGAACAACTGTCAACACTGCACTTGCTTTTTTATCTTTATAATATCTAGATTCTTTGAATGTCCTACTGGTAAAAAAGCCTTGAAAATCATGTTGATGTTCAAGGATACTCTTCAATGCAATGAATGTTGTAGCAAATCGAGTTGGTCCTGGACGCACAATTTATGTCCATCCCTCTCTTTTCCTCAACCACGCAAGTAGAAATGCATGATTACTACCCATTCTTCGTTTTAATTGAGTATACTTAATTTGAAAATGATTTTGTTTTTGTAATTCAGAGACATGATGAATGTTATATTTGGTATGTGTTTCTGAATTAACCGTGACTGATAAACCTTACCAAACTCTGATCTCCTCTCAGTTCTCTCCTAGTTTATACAATATTAACTATTAAGTAAAAGATTACGCCATTACCTGCTTAATTAAGAAAAGCTTGGGAGCAGATTAGCAGAAGTCCACGTTGGTTGTCGTCGTGTGTTGTCTGCCGTCGAGCATTGGCTGCCGTCGACAGTGGGGTTGCGTCGCGGTGTTGCTGCGGCTAGGGTTCCGAAGGGAGCGATGTGCGTGCGTCGTGCGATTTGGGGGAGAAGATAAAAATAAAACCGTTCAGCACTTCAGCGGTTCAGCAATTAAAATATAATTCAAATTTTAAAATTTTAAATTTAATTAAAAAAACAAAAAAAAAAGTGGGAACCGGTCTAACCGGATTTTAACCGGGTTGCCGGTTTTGACCGGTTCAATTGGTTTTTGAACGGTTTTGACCGGTCCGACCTGCAAAACGGGTTTTGGGTGTTAACCGGACCGGTTCCGTGACCGGTTCACGGTCGAACCGGCCGGTCCGGTCCGGTCCGGTTCCGAAAACACTGAAATAAACATTTAAGGGGGAATCTATGATTTCTTAAAGATCCTTATGTTGACCCTTAAGTTTGTTAAAAGTCATCTTGATCGAAACCTTGACTACTATATTAGATTGTTATTCACTTTAATTATTTTACTCTACTACCTGTATATACTCTCATGTGTCTCATAAGATGAGACAGGTACAAATTGATGTTCGACATCCTGACAGACAAGCACAGTCGAAGGGGGAACTCGACTGGTGCAAATAAGTCTACTGATCTGTTCTGATGAACTCGAACAGACAAGATAAGCTCTCTCGTGATTTAATATACTCTAAGTGTTTAACAGTGTGTATTAAGGATATTAATGTAATTTGTTAATGCGAAATTTGGAAAACCTAGAATTGGATTTATACACTCCATTTAATGAGGTGTATACACCCAGTTCGCGCCTAAACTCTACTACGCTAGGTCAGATGAGTACACTCCTCTGTCTTAACCAATAGAAAGGGCGGATTCCAAAATTTACAATACCAAATCACATAATATTCTCGATTACGCAACTGAATTCCAAAGGTCTTAACCGTTGGATCAAACCTCTTAATCTTGGCCGTTGATTCAAAATTCGATTTGCAACAAAACCAAACAGTTCCACTAATCTCTCCTCACGTTTTCACTTATTCTCCTACTCTCAAGCACTCAAGAACTTTTGTAATTTTTCTTAACTGCTTGTTATCACATATCTACTGCTATGTCGATCGTTTCTATGTTCGATGTTAGAACTAACATGCAGGCAAGGTTTGATTTGGGAAAATATGCATCGGAAGGCAAAGTGCATGTAGAAGGGTCAGTGTTCTTCAACGGAAGACACACGGATGACAACAAGGAAATTTTGATAAAATGTTTCAGGTGTGGTTTGAGACCATACTTGGAGGCGTTTCCAGAAATGGTGTTCGAGGAGGAGGTGTTAGAGTTTTACGCCACTGCTGCTAGAAGAGGCGACTCCATCAAAGCTTTTGTTGGTGGAAGTCGAGTGGAAATCACTCGAGAAGTGATGTTTGAAGCATTAAAATTACCTTCGGATACGATCGATGTGGAGAATTACGGTTCAGGGCAAGAATTAAGATATTTGAGCATATTTTGTGGCAAGAGGCTGAAACTAAATCGAGATGGAAAGATCCCGTCTGTCAAGAAGAAGGAGCTTCTAGACAAGTATAGAACTCTACTTGACATTGCCAGCAAGATGTTGCTAGGAGTTACTGGAAGTTACGATTCCATTACACTCCAGAAGGCGAGAGTGATGGCCGCGATTTATGATGGCATCACTGAAGGCAACTGGTACAAGTTGTTTCTGGATCATTTAATGTATTTTGAGAGGAATGTTCGTGTTGACATTGATTCTGGAGAATGGATCGTGTCTGCTGTTGTTAGCTTTGGGAACAAGCTAAGTATACTTCTACCCGTCTTACTCCCTAACAAGACGAGTTGGAGTAAAGGCAAGCCGTTCCATGTCTTGAAGCATTATCTCAAGAAGGATGCTATCGCAAGACAGGCTGAGCAAAGGGCGATTGGGCGTGGACAAGTTCAAATCAATCCACGTGATGCGATGATTGAAGTTGTGCACTCGTCTAGTGCTGAAGGAGACGAGTCGGAGGCTGAAGAAGTGGCTGAAGTTGGAACGAGTGGTGCTCTAGTGGAGTACGTTTCTGACGAAGCTATGATTAAACCCATTGAGGATTCGGAGGAAACTCATTCGGATAAGGATTTGGAGAAAGAAGCAGGAGATTCAGAAGCTTATCGACTGGTGAGAGTCGAGTCGAGTCCCTCGCCAGACAAGTCGACTCAATTGGTTAGTACTTCTACTCGTACTATTTCCATTCCACTCAATATTCCTGTGAAAACCAAGGCAAGATCACTCCGATCTCGTGCCAGACCTGTCCCCAAAACCTCTCCGTTGGCAGTTCAACCACTGAGAACCAACGTTACCCAACACACTACCATATTTGCTACAACTGATACTTCGACAGTTGTCATACTTGACCAAGCCACATCAGAGCCCCCAGAAACCACAATCCAAACTATTCCCACTCCCTCAACAGAATATGTTGAACCCCCACACCCATCTGTTTCGGGAACCCATCTTGTTGACACTTCAACAGCTGAGTTAAGGAACCCACTTACTCAGACCCCTCCCAAAAACAGATTCGAATCCCTAGTCGACTACCCAATGTGTCTACGCGAGAAGAGGCTGCGTGCACAAATGACTAGAAATCTGAAGAAGATGTTGTCGTCGGTCGAGATTGATACAACTTCAGAGGTGTATGAGAAGTTGATAAGGATATGCACATGGGTTGCATTAAAGAAGGGTCCGACCGAGGACATGTTCGAGGTGATTCTTGGAATGGGTGGTATTGCAAATTTCCAAGATTGGGAGATGGAGCAACAAGAGAACAGTGGAGTGAAAGATCATTCGGAACTTCTATCTTCTCATGCATTAGCGTCTTTAGTCAAGAGGATGTTGAACATTCCTAATGAAGTGTTGTCTTCGGAAGCAAAGTTGAATGTTGGTGTTCAAGTCCAGGAGACTGATCTATCTGGAGACGAGTTGATGATAGATGCTGAACCAGTAGAGGAAGTGAAGTCTACTGATCCGATTATTGATCTTGAGAATGTCTCAGACCAGATGAGATGTCTCGTATTCAAGTTCCAGGTGGAGCATTCTCATAGTCCAAGAACGGATGTTGGACAGATCAACAGATATGCTGAAAAGTATTTTCCAGCTGAGTTGTGTAGTTATGTGAAGAAGCTGGGTGATATGGTGAAGAAGGACTCAGATGAAGCTGAAAGAAGATTCAAGGAATCTAAGTTAGCTATTATTCCATATTGTCCTCCTACTAACTTGAAGGCTATCGCTGGAAGTGTGATTCCAGAGGATGTTGAGACAGTAGAAGACTTGGTCTTGGCTACTGTGGTGGAAGACAAGTTAGTTGAAACTCAAGTTTTTGATGAAGATGAGATCATGGCTGAAGCTGTTGCTAAGGATGATACTCCTGAAGCAAGTGTTCAAACAACCCATATCTTTCCAGAAGGATATTTTGACGAGTTGAAGATGGATTTGAAGCAAGTCGTTCAGTCGTCTATCGATGAATTTTTTAAGACTGACGTGAAGCAAGTTCTTGCAGAGCAAAATTAAACTCTTGTGGAAAATTCTAAGGAATTGATCGTTGGTGAGGTCAATTAGATGGATTCGACTTTTAGACAAGAGATGTATACTCAACTTGAAGACTTCTTGCAGAGACAGATAAACTATTCGGAGAAGTGTTCTGTAGATTTTGCAAGAACATTGGCTGAGGAATCTAGGAAGATGGAAAGGCTGTACAGAGTGAAGATTGAGATAGCGGATGAGCAAAGAAGAGAGGCACAAGATCAGTTGGTGCAAGCAAGAGCTCTTCTACAAGCTATGACTGAAGAAAACAGAATGCTCAAGTTGACTGCTACTCACTTAAAGGATGAGTTCACTTTCTGCTCTAGAAAGTTGGAACATACAGCTGATCGTCTTGAGAAGCTAAGTCAAGACAAGTCTCATCAAAAGCAGATTGATAGAGCTGCTGAGTTGATGAAGGAAGCACTGAAAAAAGAGATGACTCGTTTTACCTCTCCATTCACTCTTAAGGCTAGTGATGAAGCCAAAAAGGGGGAAGAGATGAGATTGGTAAAGTCTGCTGAACCAGAGATTGCTGCAACTGCAACTGCGATAGAAGAGACGACTAGACCTAAGAGAAGAGGAAGGCTAGTGAAGAAAGCTGATTTAGAGCAAGCAGAGGTAGAAGAGCAGAAAAGACAAGTTCGAGGCAAGTCGATTGCTACTGAAGAGGTTCAGACAAGACGAGTTGTGAAGAGAAAGTTGGTTTTATCCGAACCAAAAGTGAAAGAGTCTGTAGGTCAGATCATTGCTGATCTAGATGAGTCGGAAATTATGAAGAAGCAAAAAGTTGAAGATGATCGTTACGCTAACAAGAAGTTGTTAGGTAAACACATCAACAGATTGCAGAAGATGAAGGCTGATCCAGATGTGATTGAAGATTCCCTGATAGACAATTTCATAGACAACGAGCATAGAGATGCTTGGTTGAATGTTACGATGAAATGGAAACTAGATCACTGGATTATTCGCAAGTTTGGTGACTCGGACAGCAAGGAAGAGTTATATGCAGTATTTGACAAGTTCATGGAAGCTCAAGATCAGAACTTATGGAACTTGGTTATGCCTATTGCTACTGTTGTAGGTTACAACATACTTGTTCCTGATTTTCCGAAATGAGTTACTCCCATGTTAGGCTCTGGAAAGAGGATCGACTTCAACAAGATCAAGAAATTTGAAGATGAGCTACTCGAGAAGGAAAAGATAGAGAATGAAGATCACATTTCAGACATTCACAGAAGGATTCTCGATGCGTTCTGTGTTCCTAATCTAGATGGCGGAAACATCAGTGAGTAAGTTGTAAGTATTCTACTTAGTTCTTTTTTATTTTGATTATGTAAGTGTAATCTACTAATCTTATTTGAATGAATGAAAAGATAACACATTTTGATGATTATATATGATAACTACTTAACTAGTCTACTGACTTAAAATGATTCAAGTAGTTTTGGCTTCATCAAAAAGGGGGAAATTGTTGGGATATGGTTCCTAATACAAGTCCTAATTGATGATGAGATGAGTTTTGATAAGCCAAAAGAAGACTTGAATAATTTCTAAGTGTTGACTGATCTAGTTATGGAAGTTGTCTTGAGAAGATCAGTAGAGTACAAAAGAAGAGTACAAAAGATAAGTTTTAAAATAAAAGTGTAAGTATGATTGAAACACAAGTATGATTTATAAGTACTGTGTATATATGTTAGGATTTATACTGAGCTATTTAAAAGATGTATAGAAGCTCATATTTCGTGTATGTATTTGCATATTATTGTATAGATATTAAGTTGACTAAGCTGATTTATAAAGCTTAATGTAATGTAATAGTCTTGATAAGATTAGATGATAGGATTAGTTTAGTATTAGTTCTATATCGAAGTCTACTACTGAAGACTGGATGCGCAAGACAAGTCAAGTGATGAAGAAGTCAGAATTTGTCTAAGTATTGAAACCAGACAAGACAGGTGCGCAAGCAAGCAAGGAAGAAGAAAATCTTAAGTCAGAAACGCGTATTGGATATATATTGAAGAGTTGATTCACGTATTCACGTATTCCATTTATGTTTCATAACTCATTCAAATGGCAATTAAGGTTGTTCTCTTATAGGGTTGACCACTAAAGAAGGATTAATCAATCTCTCGATACAACTAATTCAAAGGAGCATGCAACATAGGTTCGTATTTCTACATCACAAACATCACACCACCTAAAATAGCCCCTAAGATCAATCAATTCCCTCTCCGATAACTAATCCTCTCTCGAGATCATAATAATATCGGGTTGCATGCTTGCATACGATTAATGGAATAAATCTTTCAATATTATCCCAATTAACAATGAATTAAGTAAATCATCATGGCCAATAACAACATGCTTCCAAATGAGAATTAAGCATACAAATAAGAAACAAACACCATTTAAAGCAAGAAACTAGTTCATAAACTTCAATCCAAATATTTACAAAGCCCTAGAACCAAAAGTGTTCTAGCCAAACAACAACATAATCCAACTATAAATAAAACTAAGATAAAAGCAATAAAAAGTGAAGAGAAAAGAAAGCTTAGGTTGTGTTTGGATAGGTGGATTTGATTTGAGGAGGTATTTCAAATGAAAGGTTTTAAAAATGGATGAATTTCAAATGACATGGTTTTAGTGAGGATTTAAAATCCTCCCAATTTTAACTAAAAATTGTGTGGACAAAAACTAAGGATTTGAAATCCATTCATAATCCAAACAAATGGAGTGGATTTGGATGGTGGATTTAAAATCCATAGATCAAATCCCTCCATCCAAACGGAGCCTTAGACTATTGTATGGTGAGGAATCGAATTCCAAAGCTAATGGTGGCCCCCTTGCATGAATTGATGAAGAACTGAAGAAGTAGATGATGAAAACCTCCAAGTGTGTGTGATTGTGTGTGAGACTTCTTGAGGGAGAGGTAAGATGGTTTTGAATTTAAGAATGGAGGTATTTATAGTGTTGGGGTAGGGTTTGGGTGTAAGAATTGCAAGTTGGTCCCTTGAAAATGGAGAAAATATGAGTTTGGCACCGAAAATGGGTTGGCCCGGATGGGTGGGAATGTTGCTCGCCCGGGCGGGTATGTTGGCCGAAAAATTTGGGAACAGGGGGTAAGTGGCCCGACCGGGCCAAACTTTCGTATTGGCCACTTTTAAATGACTCGGCCGCCCGGCCGGGCCAAACTTTCGTTTTGGCTCTGTCCTTCGTTTTCATCCTCCAACTTCGTCCCTCCGTATCTTGAGCTTCCGACCTCCGATCGACTCGATTCTTTTTGCTATTCCACTCCATTTTTCGAGCCGGATCCACTGGTTCACTCCTATTTCCGATCCAATCACTTGTGGTATGTATTTTGCTCCCAAATTTCATCGTTTTACCTACAAAATTGACAAAACACTACCTTTCTCTTATTTCGACCAAAACAATGATAATCACCCCATAAATCAATGGAATCAACATCAAAATGAGTTTCACATGTGCATCTAAAGTGCGTAAATTCCACCCGAATCAAGAGTTAGTTATGGAATAACTAATTAACTGAAGAAACGCGTGAAAGGATAAGAAGAAGTTGTTAGTAGTCAGTTATCAAGAAAAGGTGGTTACATAACAGAAAGTTCTTTATATTAGAAGTCTATAAATACCCCAAGGTATTCAATGATTAAAGACTACTGATGCACTGATATTTTACATACTATCAAAGCAAATTACGAAGTATTCAAAGCGAAGAAACTCTCAGAGTTGAAGTTCAGAAAGTCAAGCCAGAAGACAAGTGAAGAAATTGAAGAAGGCTACTACTGAGCTAGAGAAGTTTTTCTATTATTGTTTTTGTTCAAGTTGCTAGTTACTTGTAAAACTACTAGTTGTTAGATCGAAGAGGCACTTGGTAGTGTTTTCGAGAAGATCAAAGTCTTATTTCTTGGGACTTAAAAACACAAGAACACACTACTCGATTGGAAGAGTAATAAGAATTTCACGACTGGAGTTGTGAGAGTGGATGTAGACAAGTTGTCGAACCAGTATAAATCTCGTGTTTGATTTACTTTACTGTTTTATTTGTGTTTGATTGATTAATTGCTTAATTGATTGAATTACATATAAGAACAAGACTAGTAGAGTGTTCATACAGAAGTTCGCGAATATAGTTGAGTATAAATTTGATTAGGCTCATTGTTAATCTGATTATTCCGCATAGTGTACTTTGATATATTGAAAGATTTTGAAAAGTCTATTCACCCCCTCTAGACGTTTTCCTAGCTTACTCAATATTATCTAACTCAACTAGGGACCTACAGAAGATTTAATGTTGAATTAGGTAAATGATAGTTTTTTTGACTAAATAGTTGTAATTTTATTGATACTCTAGTTCACAAATTAGAAATCTCATGTTTTGTTTCAAATACTGAGAAGGAGAAATAAAATAAAATTCTGAAAAAGAATACCCCAATAACAATTTCCATGAGAATGAATGCTTCTATTTTTTTCGGTTCGAATTTCATTTCTTAATAAACGACTACTTGCATAGTTCAAAATAAATTTAAGAAAGAAAGAAATCAAACTCGTCAAACACAGAAAAGGGAAGGAGAATTTATAGAAATTAGAGATATACTCATTGAGATACACTTGTATGCACTCAACTGTATAAAGTCACAATATTAACTTTTTTAATATAGAGAATTAAAAATTCGTTTGAACAATTAGAAATTTATCTATATAATTTAAAATTCAATTGGATAGTATGCATTCAGTCGTACTATAAAAATTTTCAACTCCTTTATTCCAAGTGGTAAACGTGGATGTGGCATTCTTTGGCGATACGATAGAGATAGGAATTGGTGCTATTATGCACGTTGCAGAGGGGAATTTCTTGGGCTGCAGATCTTCTGTTATTGTCGACTAGTATAGTGTGGATGAGGGAGACGCAATGGTCTTGTGGAGGCTTTGTCGTGGATTAAACAAAGAGGGGTGGATAGAGTCGAGATTGAGGTGGACGCAATGCTTGTCTCAAATGCAATACATGTTCATACTTCAATAACAGCTTTTGGGGCCTTCGTGAAGGAGTGTAAGAGATTAATAGCAGAGTTCTCATTTTATTTAGTTCGTTATATTAATCGGGATGCTAATGCGAAAGTACATGTGCTAGTCAGGGCTGCTAGGACTAGGGGTGTGCAACGCAACTGAACCGAACCAAAATTGAAAAACCGAAACCGAATTTCATTATAATTAATCGAAACCGAACCATAGTAAGATAAAACCGAAAATAACCGAACCGAATAATTCGGTTCGATTTCGGTAAAAACCGAAATAAAAACCGAAAATACCTAACATTTATATGAAATTTTAAATAAATGTCCAAATAATACAAATAAACATTTAGTGATTTAACACCCATTTAATATTAAACCTAATCTATCAATTCTCAACAAATTTTATCAAAATTTATTCAATCTAACATACTAACAGTAACTAAACAAATAAATGAAAAACTAAGTATTAAACCTAAATGAATTCGGTTCGATTTTCGGTTAACCAAAATTTTCGCTAATAAAACCGAAATCGAAATCTAAGAAAAATGCTAACTGAACCGAAATCGAAAAACCGAACCGAATTCATATTTCGATTCGGTTCGATTTTTCGGTTTTTTTCGGTTTTTGCTCAGCCCATCCTCATGTATAGTTCAATCCCCAAATTTTGTGGAGGGCTTGCAACCGATATCTATCGTTGTTAATTAATAAACATTTATTTCCAGTAAAAAAGAAGTGATAAATCAATTTTTTTTGGTTATAATGGGGAGTATTTCTAAGTTTCATCTGGTTTGAATCGTTTGATAGAAGAAGTTTGAACTGGGCTGAAGTTTTAATTTTTAGGAGAGTTTTGGGCCCATTCATACATATGATATGTGCTAGAATCATGATAGCACAAATTGATTGGGTTTATGAGGGCAATTATGTCCACTCAATATGAATAAAGTGCAGAAATGGGGTGGGGTTATTTCAATAAAATTTTGCGAAAAAATGTGAATGAGGAGTTTGTATATAAAATAACACAAAAACTTATATACAATATTGCATCAGTCATTCACACATATTCTTTATAAATACACCCACAAGCTTAATTCACACACATTTTTTATAAATACACCCACAAACTTAATTCACACACACATTTTTTATAAATACACCCACTGACAGCTCAATTCATACCCACATTTTTTATAAATGCACCCACTAACAGAAATTGAACATGGTCGTCTTCTCCGAGCAGTTTTCGATCACCTCAGACCGCGATCGGACGCTGCAATTTACGATGACCTTAATCCTTAAATATTTTATATTTCTTTAAATATTCTTTAATACTAATCATTATGGGTCAATGTTATTTTGTATTACGTGCAATAATATATCTTACTACATGCAATAATATATGTTACTATATATTATAATGTGGGTTACTTAATCAATAAAAAAAATATAAAAATATAAAATAATCAATATTACTATATAAAATTGTGTTATTACTACATGTAATAATTTGTTTTACTACATAAAAAATTATATGTTACTACATACTACAGTTTGAATTACTACATTGAATAGACGTTTGTTACTATACGTAACTTTATCAAATGATCTAATATTTTTCGCATCATTCTACAATAAAACATTTTGTATTACAACATGTTTATTGTGTTTACTACATTCGATAATATATGTTACTACATATTATAATGTGAGTTACTACATCAATAAAAACACTAGAAAAAACGTGTTACTAAATAAAAAAATTTGTATTATTATATAAATAGTTTTTGTTATTACTACATAAAATAATGTGTATTACTACATATTATAATTTGAATTACTACATTTAATATTCCGTGTTCGACAATAAAATAAAAGATAAAAAAATCACAGAAACGAGTAAAATAAACGGATTAAAAATTTGAATTAAGCTATCAGTGGGTGTATTTATAAAAAATGTGTGTGTGAATTAAGTTTGTTGGTGTATTTATAAAAAATGTGTGTGTGAATTAAGTTTGTGGGTGTATTTATAAAAAACATGTGTGTAAATGACTGAAATGCATATATGCAATATTTCATACAATATTCGTCCATATTTTTGGGATGTGTATTTATAAGACAATTGTACAAATAATTCAGCGATGAAAAGGAGTATGATGACATGTCGGTGAAGTAGGAGGATAAATAATTTAAAGGTCCCAAGTCGAATTTATTTGGGATTTTCTATTGTAGCGTTCTACACTCTACAATAATATTTTTATTTATAAAAACTTACATTTTTTAGTAATATTGTGTTGAACTTTTTAGTTATAATGACTTACACTTTTCACTAATATTGTGTTGCATTTTTCAGTTATACTAACTTGCACTTTTTAAAAATATTGTGTTGCACTTTTCAGTTATAGGAACTTACACTTTTCAATTATAGTGACTTATACTTTCCATTAATATTGTGATGCACTTTTCTAGTATACTGACTTGCACGTTTCAGTAATATTGTGTTGCACTTTTTAGTTATATTGATTTACACTTTTCATTAATATTGTGATGCACTTTTCACTTGCATGTTTCAGAAATATTGTGTTTCACTTTTAATTATACGGACTTATATAAATATTATGGTGCAATTTTTTGACTAACGAAGAAAAATGTTTTGAGCGCCAACTTTTGTTTTACTTCATTTTCCCTCTTTTAATTCCTAAACTCTAAACCCCCAAACCCAATTTTTTTTTTTTTTACTGAACTTATCTTCAATTTTACTGAATTTATTTTCAATTAATATTACTGGTGTATGGTTAAGAAATACAAAATCCACAAATATAATAATTTTAGATAGTTATTTACAGTTAGTCTTCACCACAAATGTTAGTAGATGATCATGCCCGAATAATATTATAAATGGGGAAATGAATTCTAATAATTAAGTACTTTGAAATAAGTTTCTATTCTCAATCATTATACAAATTCAATATGAAAACCAATAATTGAAGATAAATTCGGTAAAAAAAAATTAGGTTTTGGGGTTTAGGGTTTAGGAATTAAAAGAGAAAAAATGAAAAAAAAAAAGTTGGCGCTCAAAACTTTTTTTTCCCGTTAGACAATCCGTTAGGAATTAAACAATAACATCAAAATTGATAAAAAAGAATAAATGAGTGACCAATTTTAATAATAATTAAATGTGGGTGACCAAATTTAAAAAATGGTAAAGTCGGTGATCAAAAGTGATATTTTTCCAATTTATTATTAATAGTTATAATTTTTTTGGGTGATCTCAGGCTATCAACACACATATTTTCACTTATAATTATCAAACATGCATTTCAAATAAAGAAAATAACACACTGGACTATTGGAGGTTCCGAAACGAGTAAGTAGAAGTAAAAGTTTATAGAAGAGTGTAATAATTTATTTTTTTTAACAAAAACAAATTTTCGTGAACAATTAAGTTAGTTAACTAGTGCAATATTGGTGGCAATTTGCTACAATCCACTTTGACAATAAATCATTTTATCACTTTAAACTACACTTTTTAAACATTTTAAAATTATATCATATGTTATTACTTTATTATTCACTAGTATAATTTATTACTACTTTATTACTTAAAAAATTTATGTATTCTCTATTTTATCTTCTTTAATACTAATAAACAACTCACATTAAACTACGCATAAACAGTACATAACAGTAAATATTGAATTAAAATAAGATTAGAAGGAGTATATATATATATACTCCCTCCGTCCCACAAGTGTTTGCACCACAAAATGGGCACACTTTTTAAGAAAAATGTGTAATGAGTGGAGTGTTGAGGGGTAATTTTGTAAAGTTATATGTATAAAGTAAAAAGGTGATTGGAAAGAGAGTAAAAGTAATGGCATTTTGTGTAAATATGTGAATATTGTGAGGGTGGAGTTTATGAGAGTGTTTCCTTTTATGGGTGTGCAAATAATTGTGGGACGGACAAATAAGGTAAGTGTGCAAACAGTTGTGGGATGGAGGGAGTATATTTTTTTTTTTCAGATGATAGAATTTAAAATTGGATGGAGGGAGTAGGATTAAAAGATATTAAAGCAAAAATAGAGGCCGTTTACTAATCCATGGTTTATTAGCTATGTTTAAATTAATTAATGATGACATAATTTCAGCTGACAGGTCAAAATCTGTCTTGAAGTTGGAACAAATTAATTAAAGGTTGATTAATACAACACGTAGCACCAAACAACATAAAACTATTCATCTCCATGTGCTTTGATTTGCCCCTTGATAATCTTCTTTAACAACTAATTCATTTCTTTAATCTCACCTAGCTCATTATTATTAATATAAAAAGCCGTGCGCTAATTTTAATTACTCAACTTCATTTCGGACAAAAATCTTGTCAGATATTTATTTTCAAATCAACCTGTTGACGGGTCGTCGGGTATTTATCAATACCGGTCGGGTCACACACATGTTCACGCCACGTGTACCATTAAAGAAAAATTATCTCATCACTACGTATTTAAGTTATTACTCCCTCCGTCCCGTATTAACTTTCATAGGTTGGTGGACACATAAATTAAGAAAGTGTAATAATGAGTGGAGTTTTAAGGAGTAATTTTGTAAAACTTTATGTATAAAGTAAAGAATGAGTTGACTTTTGTGTATGTGTGAAAAAAAGTAATGACATTTGTGTAAAATTGAGGATATTTTAAGGGTGGAGTTTATAAAGGGTTTTCCAATTTAAGGGTGTGAAAGTTATTGTGGAACGTCCCGAAAAGGAAAGTGTGAAAGTTATTGTGGGACGGAGGGAGTATATTCTATCAAAATTATTCTCCATCCAAATTGTTCATACTTTTTTACACAACTTTTTAAATAAAAGTAGATAAAATGGATAAGTGTAAATTAGTACACTTTACTAAATAAAGTTGAATGTCATTAAAGTAGTTAAAGTAAATGTAAATATAATTTGTGAACGGAGGGAGCAATAATTTTTTTCACAAAAATTTATATTGTATGAAATATAGTTAATTAATGTAAATTTTGGGTCGAACTCGGATCAACGCGGATCAAACGGAGGGGGTATATTTTTTCTCTTTCAAGTATTGTATTACTACATGATCAAAACTATGTTACTACATCTACATGACCAAAATATTGTCACTACAAAGTGAAAAGTATACTACTCCAAGTTCAAAAATATTCTCAACGTTTGGTTTTGTTTTTTTTCTAATTTGTTAGAATATTTTTTAACATTATATAGTAACATATTTTTGGCCTTGTAACATTGTATTAAAATATCTATGATATTACAAAATTAAAATATGTTATTATAAGACCAAAAATATTTTGCTATTATAAAATCAAATTATTGTCACTACAAAACCTACTAATTTAAAAATATTTTGAACATTTAATTTTTTAGAATAGTTTTTGACATGTAGTAATGCACTGTTAGTTGTATGGTAATAGTATTTTGACATTATAGTAACAATATATTAATCACGTAATAAATCATCTTTTTGTGACCCGATTCACCAATTTTTTGGCAATTCGAATCTAAGCTTGTGACTGGGAATTTTAAGAAATTACGTTAATTAGATATATTTGTTATGTGAAATATTTTAAATAGGTGTTGCTCAATTTTGTCAAGTTAATTGTTTATGTATATTATATTTATATTTTTTGTTAAGCATATTTTGTTTATAATATCTTAAGTACGTACACGTAGTTATTTGTATGTGCATTGGGTATATTTTACCATTAATTCATTTTGGGATGAAGTATATGTAATTTTAAAAACAAGATATTGTTTTTAATATGAGTAAAAGGATATTTTCTTTAATTATTTAGTATTCCTTCCGTTCCACAATTATTTTCACATTTTTATTTTTAGGACGTCACATAATAACTTTTACACCCTTAAAATGAAAATTCATTTATATCTTTACAATATTTTTAATTTTACAAAAATGTCATTACTTCTTTATATGTACATACACAAAAGTCAACTCATTTTTTACTTTATACATAAAAAATTACAAAATTATCTCTCAATTTTTATTTTTATTTGTCATGCACTTTACATGTGAAAGAAATCATGGGAGAGAGAAATATTTAATATTTATGGAGATAAAATTCTAAATATTAATATATTGGTTTGTGTGAGACATTGATCATAACATGCATTAGTTGAATCTTGTGTACTCTCTTTCTCGATGACTAATCAATCAATTATATATTTACTTTATGAGACACGGATTAGGGAAATGTCAACCATAAATCATACTACTACAATTTTAAAATGTAAATAAACAAAGACTTATTTATAATTTGGTAGGTTAGTACAAGAATTATTAATTTATTGTTGTAAGAGCAGTGAAAATTAATGACCTACGACCAAGTGGGGACTCGCACATAAATAATTAAGCAGATCTTAAGGAACTTAATTAAGTACTACTCACCCTATCGCATAATAAGTTTAGATGGACACATATTAAAAAACTATTACAAGTGAAGTTTTAAAAAGTAATTTTGTAAACATATTTATGTATAAAGTAAATAAATGAATTGACTTGTGTGTGGATAAAAAGTAACAATATTTGTATAAAATTGAGGATATTGTGAGGGTGAAATTTATAAAATGTTTTCTATTTTAAGGGTGTGAAAGTTATGGTGGAACGTCCCAAAAAAATGTGTGAAACTTATTGTGTGAAGGAGAAAATACTTTTTAATGAAAAAGTACCAAAATGATGGTCCCCTTTCATTTGGTGTAAAAAAAAGAAAAATACTCATATCATTTATTATGTCTAAAATGTTAAAATTTACCTACAAACTTTTAAATATATTTTTATTTATTAAACATTAAAACAATAATTATTTATTAAATATAATTATTTTAAATATTTTAACTCATTTAAAAAATAAAAAAATAACTTTTCTTAAAAAAGAAATAAGAAACCATTTTTTTTTAAATAGAGGGGTTGGTGGGGGTGGGTTTATAAATTACTCCATTTCACATATCCTTGTTTCTTTCTAATAATGTGTTTAGGGTTAGTGGGTAAATTTAAGTAGAATATAAGCTTGTATGAGTTCTGAAAAATAAGCTTTTCCGCACGCAATTGGTCCGAATTTCAATCTGCTGTCATTTCGAATCTCATACATATACAGTACAACATTACTTGTAACCAAATCAAAGAAAGATTGACTACTATACTTTCAGCTATATATATCAAACAAAATCGCATCATATTTGCATCTCACTTTATATTTCATTATTTAAATACAAAATACTTTTATTACTGAATACATCTGATTTATCAATTCTATAAGAAATTCACTATCAAATTTTATATTATTACTATATATATTATCAATCACGTGTGTTTATGGACAGATAAATTAAATATACATTAAGGCAAGACATGACAAGTGCGCTATGTTAGTAATTAAACACCAACTAATATTAAGATAACTAAAACCTTTTATTCTCAGTTAATTAAACCAAAAATATCTAGGCTACTACTAGCTCGTACGTATTATTATCATCCAGCTCATTAGTTCTCTTGCACAACCACATGATTTACCAGTCAAAGTGTGATTTGTACGTAAGATGAAGATATAATTCCCAAAGAATAATAATAATAGGACACGTCAATCCCCATGAATATGAAAACAAGAAAATTGTGATAATATCTTCTAGCTAGTATGCATTGAAAATGAAGTATTCAATTATGTATCTAAATTATACTACTACTATCATTCATAAATTTCAATTGTGTGTCAAAGTCATTGTAATTCAAAATTTTAAGATGACAAAAATGTGTATGAGATGAGTTTTCCTCATACATAATTATGACCCTAATCAAATTGTGTTTTAAAGTAAAATAAAATTTAAATACTAAAATTGAACTCCTTCTCATACTCCCTCCTATTCAAAATATAAGTCGTTTTGACCTTTTGTAAAATATAAGTAGCATTAATTAAGGGTGAGATGAGAAGTTAATTATTTTCTTAATATGTGTGCATGAGCTTAGGATGACATATATTTTGAATAGGAGGTCCACGAAAAACTTTCCCTTTAATTAAAAAAACAAAATAGATAAACCAATGAAATATATCAACCTCTAGGAGAGATTATATATATATATATATATGCACAAGACTGAAATTAAAATCAATGTGAGCAAGACAAACTTAAAGTTCACCAGAATTGATCAGAAAACAACTGGGTTTTATTATATTTAATTCTACAGCTAACATTGTACTCAAATTAATAACTACACCACCCCCACAATATTCTGCAAACAAAATACCAGCATATCACGCAAATACTTTATTGCACATTACGTCCATTAACTAATATCAACAATATATATATATATATATATATATATATACAAGTAGTAGAATGTATTAAAAACATTGAAATATCTTTTGCAACATATATCAAAATTGCAAGGTTGTAAGAATCCTAGAATATTAATATTCACGAGATCGACAAAGCTTTTTTTGATAAAATTTATGGGACCCGAATGTAGGTGTGCTTATTGAATGAATATGCATCTGTTTTTTTGTTTTTATTCTTCTTTTGAGATGCATGGAAATATAATGCATCAAATTTTGGAATCCAAAGGGTACATATAATATTTCACATCTACCTCCTTATTATTATACTACATAAAATCTCATCTCAATATATGGTCATATATTTCACACGTACAGTTGAAAATATTATCTAAAAATGTATGTTTAATTTGATGTGTTATCTAAAAAAAATATTTCAGAACTAGTTCCTTATTATACCTAAAATCTGAACTCTTATATTTACATAGCTGGTACGTAGTACTATTTTCTACAGTATAAATTAATTAGGTTCATGTGGATTTTCTTTTTTCAAAATAATACTTTCCTTTTTTACACATGAAGAATATTATTACTTTCAGCATACCAAATATTAAGTACCATTTTAAAAATATATATTTATTTTAATGTTTTATTCCTCAAGAATTCATTAAACATGCATAAAAGTAAACTTTGGTGAATCAAATTCACATAAAAAAATTATTTTATTAAAAAGAAAACTTGAAATAATATCTAGCTAGTTCTGCAGTGAATGTAAACACTAATTTTCTCTAGGGATTCCCATTAATATTGGATGACTTTTGATATGTTTTACTATCAGATTTGTATGCATGTAGAAATGTACAATTTCTTATGAATTTTGGTTACATTTATTTATCAATCTCAAGAAAATATAATAAATCCATATACAAAATTCTGATACACAAAATTAAATTTGATAAGAGTGAATAATTAAAAACTTACCAGGTCAATGGAGATCCATATTTGTCGGAATCACTGCAATGATGTTGTTAATGAGTGATTGAAGCTGCAAGAATGACCTGATTAATTAACCAAATTCTTGAAATCTCACTTCAAATTAAATCATTTGGATGCAAATGATTTAATTTCTGAATAAAAATCATTGATGATTGATTTATCCAAAGATGAATTCACAAACAAGATCCAAAATAAAATCAAGATTCTTGAACAAGGGATTTATTAATTCAAATCAGATCATGCTGGCAGCTTCAGCCTCTCAAACCAACATACAAAAACATCATCAAGATTAATATGAAATTTGGGCAAAAGAAATTAAAGAAAGATTTTTTTTTTTTTTCCTTGAAGAATGTTGGAAGATATAGCATAACATATATATACACAAATGTGTAGTGTGAGGAGAGGAGAAGGGGTATATATTATTCTAGGCTATTGTTACAGCTATTGACATTGACTTGTTGCCTATTCAAAACCCTTCTCTCCCTTCCCTTCCCTTCCCTTCCCTTCCCTTCAAATAAGATATAATTAAGGCATCATTTTTGTTAATTTTATCAATGGAATAAAAGGGCCTAGCCAGCATAGGACCACTCCCCATGTTCTCAACTATTTTACTAATAACGTGATTGCTCCATATCATTTCTCAACTAGCCATTATATGTTATAACTGCCCTTTAATTAATTTATTTATTGGCCATTACCCCTAATTAATTCCATTACTACATAGTACCGCTCCGGAGAAGTTGAGATTAATTACATCAAAATTGTGTTCAGTCTTATTTTTTGTTCACAAATAATATGTCAATTTTATTTAAATAATTAACTTTTAAATTTATTTTTTTACTACATTAACAAAGTTGATAATCTGCCAACAATACTCTTTATCGTTACCCCCACATATCTACTCAATGGTATTTAGAGGGGCACCTTTTTCCTTGATCCGGGTTTTACCTTTAAGGAGGGTTTAGAGTTTTACTAATTGGGAGTGAAGAGAATAACGAGACCATAGATACAGAGGAATCCGAAAGGATAATTGGAGACACAACAGAATCAGAGAGCGAAGCAGGAACATCTAGAAATACACAGGAGAAACCAAAAGTAAAAAGGAAAAAGAGCAAGAAAAAAACAAGTAGGATGGGGGAAGAAGACGACGAGTGCAGGGAGGCTAATAGGTGGAAACACACAAGAGAGAAGAAGAAGATACGTGAGGAGGCGGGAAAAACCTGGAAGCTGGGGAAAAAGATTGGAATCATAAGCAAGAAGCCAGATGAAGAAACGATAAACAAATTGGAAACTTTAGAAGAGATAGCCAGGAAGAAGGCACTAATGGTAGCAGAAATCTTGAAAGGAGGCAGAAGCATGTCGGATAAATGAGATTACTAAGCTTTAATGTGAGGGGTATGGGAGGGAGAGATAAACGCAAGGAAATTAAAGAATTGATCAAGAAAAACAACATTGAGATTTGCTTTATTCAGGAGACAAAAGTAGAAAAAATAGACACGTTTCTATGCAAGTCTGTATGGGGTCCATCAGAATTCGAGTGGGACAGCCGGGCCGCGGAGGGAAGATCCGGTGGCATTCTAACCATCTGGGATAAAGAGGTATTTGAAAAAGTGAGCTCATGGCGCAGAAAAGGCTTTCTTGCAGTTAAAGGAGTCTGGAAACAAGATGGGAAAAGTTGTTGCGTGATAAACATCTATGCCCCATGTAACATAAGGGAGAAAAAAGAGCTATGGGATCTTCTGGCTGGAGTAGTAGCACAGGAACCTGAAGCTTATATATGCATAGCTAGAGATTTCAATGCAGTCAGATGCGAGGAGGAAAGGGCCGGAAGAGGTGAACAAGTTGACAGACGAGACATGGAAGTTTTCCAAGACTTTATCAGTGAAGCAAATCTGGTGGATATACCGCTCCTGGGAAGAAAATTTACCTGGTATAGGCCTGATGGGACGTGCAAAAGCCGACTCGACAGAGTTTTGGTGAACGCAGAATGGATAGTGAAGTGGACAGGTGCAACATTGAAGGGGTTTGGGCGCTCTGTATCCGTTCATTGCCCGATTTACATATCTGAGCAGGGGAAAGATTGGGGGCCAAAACCATTCCGATTCTTCAATGTCTGGATGAGACACCCGAATTTTAAAGAGTTTGTTAAGAACAAATGGGAAGCATACGATATAAGAGGCTGACATGGGTATATCCTGAAAGAGAAGTTAAAACTGTTGAAAGGAGATTTAAGAGAATGGAACAGAACGACATTTGGGAGAATGGAGACGAGAATAGAGGAGAATAGGAACGAGATCAACAGTCTGGACACAATGGATGAACTATTTGGACTCGAGGATAATGAGGAAACTAGAAGGAGGGAATTACTAGCAGGCTTACAAAATGATCTGAGAACTAAAGAGGACCAATTGCAGCAAATGGCTAAGGTGGGTTGGCTAAAGGAGGGGGATATAAATTCTAAGATGTTCCATAAAGTCATAAACAGCAGAAAAATGGGCAACGCGATTAACGGGTTTCACATCAATGGCCAGTGGACAGATTCTGTCCAAGACGTCAAACGGGAGGTGAATAGATATTTTAGCGAGCATTTCAGATCGGGCGAAAGCACAAGACCCTCGATACCTCCAGGTCTTGTCCGGAGGAAGCTGGACGAATGCGATAATTTATTTCTGATGGCGGAATTCTCAGAAGAGGAGGTGATTGTGAAGTGTCGAAAAGTACGGGGCCGGACGGCTTCTCGACGGGATTCTTCAAAGAGAATTGGGAACTGGTGAAAACAGAAATAGTAAATATGATGGCTGAATTCCACACTCATGGGAAACTGGTAAAAGGAATCAATCAATCCATCCTTCATAGTCCTAATACCAAAAAAAGCAGGGGCTCAAAACCTTGAGGATTTCAGACCTATATCTCTGATAGGGAGCCTTTATAAAATCATTGCAAAGCTTCTAGCAAGAAGATTAGCGAAAGTTTTGGAGTCGGTCATCTCAGACTGTCAGTCGGCATTCATAGAAGGGCGCCAGATAATGGACGGAATTCTGATAGCTCATGAAGCGATTGACGAAGCCAAAAAGAAACGGAAGACAAGGGCACTGTTCAAAGTGGATTTTGCAAAGGCGTACGACTCGGTCGAGTGGTCATTCCTAAATAATATAATGGAAGGGATGAAATTTGCACCAAAATGGATGGCATGGATAATGGAATGCGTTACAACGGCAAGTGCAGCAGTACTAGTAAACGGGAGCTCGTCTGGGGAGTTTAAACTGGAACAGGGTCTTAGACAGGGCGATCCCTTATCACCCTTCTTATTCTTAATCGCAGCAGAAGGGCTGAATATTTTGGTGAGGAGTGCAGTCGAATCTGGGGACCTAGAACCAATCACAATGGGCAGAAGCAACGTACATGTGCCTTTACTGCAATATACAGACGACACCGTATTCTTATGTAACGAAAAGTGGGAGGATGTCAGATCTATTAAATATATCCTCAAGCTATTCGAACTCGTGTCAGGCCTAAGAGTTAATTTCAATAAATGCAGATTGGTGGGGATTCATATGAATGAAGTTGAGAAGCAGGAGATGGCGGCATTTCTAGAGTGCTCCACGGGAGGTATACCAATGGAATTTTTAGCAATGAATGTGGGAGTAAATCACTATAAAACTTCCTCCTGGGCAGGTCTGATTAAGAAAATTCAGAGGAAATTAGCAGTTTGGAAGGACAAACAAATCTCGTTGGGGGTAGAGCCACGCTCGTCCAGGCCGTGCTATCTGCAATACCAACATACTATTTGTCCCTTTTCAGATTACCAAAAACGGTCCTAAACGAAATCAAAAAGTTACAGAGAAACTTCTTCTGGGGAGGGGGGAAGGGGAGAAAAGGAAAATACCATGGGTAAGTTGAGAAGAAATTTGTAGGGATAAAAATAAAGGAGGGTTAGGCATAAGAGACCTGAATCAGTTTAATACGGCATTACTTAGCAAATGGATTTGGAGATTGCACACAGAGGAGAATAGTTTATGGGCAAGAGTCCTGGTGTCGAAGTATGGAAAGCTGTCAAACGCAGAAACAGAACATCAAAGGAGGGGAAGCCGTAGGACAGGGGAATCAAACTGGTGGAAAGACCTTAAGAAGGTCTACAACGTTACAGGAGGAAGAGGGGCGAGACACAGAATAACTAAAGTGGTGGGCAATGGCGAACAGACAGATTTTTGGAATGATAATTGGCTTGGGAGCGGTAGCTCCATTCGTGAAAGGTGCCCTGAACTGTTTAGTATCAGTGGACAAAATGAGGCGAAAATCAGAGACATGGGAGCATGGGGGAGTGACGGTTGGACGTGGAACTGGGTGTGGGTGAGAGAATTTAGGGAGAATGAAAGCGAATTATTTTCTAACTTGCTCAGTTTTTTGGACAGGTACCCTCTATCGCAGCATCAAGAGGACGCCTGGAAATGGGAATTGGCACCAACAGGTGCGTATTCCACAAGCACGACGTATTACAGTCTATCGCAAGGGACGGAAGGGGAAAGTACGGAGACGGAGGCCAAGTCAGAATTTGCGACATTGTGGAAGAATTACGCCCCACAAAAGGTGAAGATCATAGCATGGAAGGCGTTGAAAGAAAGACTAGCAACGACTGATAACCTGAGGAAGAGGGGAATTCAAATTATAGAAGACGAGATGCGCTGCCCCCTATGCGAAAATGCGCAGGAAATCAATTGACATCTGACAGTGGAGTGTAGCTTCGCAACATCAATTTGGCAGAACTGCTACAGTTGGCTTAAGGTGTCCATGGTCCCGCACAATGACCTAGGGATTCACTCGGTGCAACACAGAGAGGCGCTGGGCTGTGGTAAAGTGAGGAAAAAGTTTATGTCAAGCCTTTGGACATGTGTTATAGGGGAAATATGGAGATGCAGAAATCGAAAGAGGTTTGAGGGAGAAAGGCAAACGACAAAGAAAACAATGGAGAATATCAAAATATCGTTGTGGACTTGGCTAGGAGGACAAAAATTATTGGCATCAAACTCATCAATCTCGGCATGGTGTTGTGACCCATTCTTATGTATGATTGAGTAATCAATAGAGGTCAGGTGGGAAATAGAATCACATATGTATACTAGTGCATAGTCATGGGTTGAGTACCTCCTATACTCGTTGATTAATGAAATACCTTTTTACTGTTCAAAGAAAAACTAAATTAGCAACTCAACTATTCACAAAATAAAAGAATTTTAATTGAAAAGTTAATTCTTTTTTAACCTCTAAATATTTTATCCTCACTCCCTCGTTTCCGAACTTGCACTCATCATTGTATAAGGACTGAATTTCAACAATCAAATTTAACCGTTTTAAGTTATTTTTTGGTGGATTTGATTCCAAAAATTATTTATAAATGTTGCACGAAAATGTACCTAAATTAAAATATTTTTCAATCCGATGAGAATGAAATCACTGGTACAAAATTTGGTTATAGGAATATTTATATGTGTTATATTAAAAAATAATTAATTATATATTAAAAAGGTAAAAACTTGTGTGAGATCGTCTCACGGATCTTTTTTTGTGAGACGGATCCATTTTAACCCATATTTCAAAATTTTGGATAGGATAATCCATATTTTTCTTTAGATTTTGGTTGGTAAAAAAAGTGATAATATTTAATTAAAAAGTGATAATAGTTTTAACAAAAGTGACTGTCACTTTTTATTTAAACACTATCACTTTTCACTCAAACATTATCACTTTTTATATATGAGGCCCGTCTCACGGATCTCTTTATGTGAGACGGTCTCACCCAAGACTAGCCCTATTAAAAAAAAGCAGAATGAAACATCAAATAAAATACGAAAAAATGGAACAAATAAATCAATTGGGTGGTTACGAGCCTATAACTAATCAATAATGAAGCAATTTAAGTCGTTAATAATGATAGAATAATGGAGGTAGCTAAATATATAGGTAGGGTACAATTAATTGCAGGGCCTGAAGAAATAACTAGGCTAGATCCAAATTAAGCATTTTATTAGTAAAAAAATGGGGAGAGAAATATAAACGGCTATGTCCTTGTCCCAGACAGATTATATTGTAGGTCCTTTCATTCATTGTAACGGCTCAACATTGCCCTCTAACAATTAAATGTTTTTCATAACCTCAAAAATCATACTCCATCCAACCCGAAATAACTTGCATAGTTTGATCGACACATTTTTTAAGAAAAAATATTTAATGGTTGATGATGTAAGATAAATGAGGAGTATTTTAAATGATTTGATAAGGTGTAAAGTGAAATGTATGAAAAAAATGGGTGACAATTTTAAAAATAAAATGATTTTGTGACTTGTGAGGTTATTAATTTTGTGGTGTACAGGTAATTTTGGAATATTCCAATAAAATAAGTAAGCAAGTAATCACAGGATGGAGGGAGTATGATAGAGCAAATCTCATACGAGTTTTAGCCTTTAAAATTAGGCCAATTTCAAGAAATACCCCCATATAAGTCATCCATAAATTATACTCCCTCCGCCCCCTATAAGTTTCCCACTTTCCTTTTATGGATGTCCCACAATAAGTTTCCCATTTCATATTTTTCCATTTTTGACATATGATTTTCTCTCTCCCAATCACATCACTTACACTTTATCTTTTATTTTATCATACTTCATCTCACACTCATCTATTATTTTCTCTTTCACCATCACATCACTTGTACTACATTTATTATTTAATCATATTTTTTAATCAAAACAACCAAAAGAAAGGGGAAACTTATACCGGGACGGAGGGAGTATATGTATGTATTCATTTCAATTTTAACAAATTGATTTTGTTTAATTTTTATTTTATTAAATGATTATATTATTCGTGGCCTTTTCTCAAGGCATTTAAATGAATATTATTGATTGATTAAGGGTATCTTATATCGAATTTTCTATAATGAATGATGGTTTGTTTGGTGTTTCTTTACATAAAATATATATATATATATTGATGTGAATTTTAAAAATGCAGGAGTATTAATTATTTTGATAAATTATTACTTTGTATTTAATGTTTTACTAAAAAGTACTAGTGTTAATTATTTTATATGGAAAAAAAAAATAGTTGTGAGCGTTACATATTGTTGATTGCTATAAAAGATAAGGCTAAGCTTACAACTTTTTGAAAATTTACTTTTTTAACCATTTTTTGCAAATTTTATGTTCTTTCTAACTATATGGAAATGTAAAGTCTTTATCCAAGTACTGTATGTATATGTAAATAATACATTTCGTACTTATTGCAAGATAGGGTCCTATGTAAACTAGTTTTAGCATGCATTGAATTATATTTTGTGCATGTTTTTAATAATGTTGGTTGTTTTACTAAAATATAGTGCTGATAGTTATTTCATTAAAAATACTCCCAAATTTGATTCATCATTTTTTAATTTGATAATAAATTAACATTTTCACTTCAAAATGCATGATTTAAACATTTTAAAATTATATTATTACTTTATTTTACTATTAAAAGATTTTCATATCTTCAATTTTATGTTGAAATATAAACATGAAGATTTGAATTCGTATGCTTCAATCAAAAAAATGGTTCACAAAAAATGGATTCAAGGGAGTTACTTTCAGGAAGAATTGAACTCAAGTCGTTTGACTATTGACTAGAGGCTTTGAGACTATGAAAATTTTTTATCTCATAAAGTCCGAACTTATACATAGATTGAGAATTAATTCTTGTATATTAATTCCTACTCCCTCCGTCTCGAAAAGATAGTTCACTATTCATTTTTTATTTGTCTCAAATTATAGTTCACTTTCCTTTTATTTTAATATTTTTGTCTAAAATACCCTTATTTAATGACTGTTGGAATAAATTTCAATAACATTAAATAGGGGTATAATAAGAATATAAGAACAAATTTTATATGCAAAAATGTTTGCATTGGTTTATGTGAAAAAGGAAAGTTTTGAGACAGATGGAGTAATAAATACTATGGAATTGAATTTATTTTTAAAAAAATAAACGAATCGAATCAAACCTTGTACAGGAAACTTGTGTGCAACAGAGGAGCGTCGTGTACAAGATGAAATACAGGGTGGAAGCGGGCATTTGGGCATACCAAACATGATAGAACAAATAGAATTGTCTTTAGCTGTGGATTGTTTGTTGTTTTGTACTCTTCATCATTCACAAACAATATCGCAAATGCAGGCCCTAGCTATAACGGAAGTGATGGAATTATTATTAATGGACCACACAATTTGTATTTTATTTATCTATTTATTTAGATTATTAATGGTCACATGGTTTTGCCGACTAATTACAATCTTCATGTGATTAAGGTTGGAATGGTCTGTTGCGCCCGGTGGTTGTCAATAAAGCTGTCCCCCTTACCACATTTTCTGTTTTTTTCCTCATGTAATTAATTACCATTCTTTTTTTAAAAAATATAATACTATTATATTTTCATTCTCAATCGTTTGGTGTCATGATAATTTTTCATATTTTTTCACAAATTAATAAAATATTATTTATTGTGTATAAAATTCTGAATTTATTTATTGAATATTAAAATAATAATCAGTCATTAAATAGAAATATTTTAAACATTTTACCCAATCGAAAAAGTAAAGAGACTATATTTTAAAACAACCTAAATTGAAATAGGGGACCATTTGGGACGAAGAGTTTGTTTCGTTTCGCTTTGCAAGCTAGTGGTTTGATAATTTTGATTAATTAATTAATGGCCCATCATTATTAATATTAATACTAGTTAGCACTTAGTAGTTGTCGTTTTATAAGTGGTTCAAATTAATTGTAATTTTGAAACTAATTTTATAAGTGGTTCTTATTAATTGTAATTAAGGGCCCATCATTATTAATAATTACTCCATAATTCAATTTTATTTCAAAGTTGTCGTTACCAAAAAAAAAAAAAAAAAAGTCATGTCATATATAGTTTGGGCAAGTGGTGGAAGACGTGCTGAATCGTGCAAGCTGATGGAGGCTGTTGAGTTCACTTCGGCTGGTTCGATCAAATGGCATAGCACATTATAACTTAGCTTCTTTTGCTTTCTCGTTTCATGTTCCACTTTTTGTTGTTTCACCTTCTTTGACGAACTCGTAAAATATTGAACCCGTATTTTTTGTTCATTTCTTTTCTATTTTAAATATTCTCAAATCATACATAATATTTGTTTTCTCTTGTTATGATTTTGCATCCTTACATTATCATCAATGTAGATGCAAAACTATAAAAAGAGGAAACAAATATTATGCATGATTTACAAGTGAGACTAAATCAACGAGATTTGAGAATATTTAATAGGAAAAGTATTGAACAAGAATTATGAGCCCAATATAAAAAAAAAGTTTTAAATTGATTCTTAATTTTTTTTTTAATTAAAAATGATTAAAAATGCAATTATTGTGAACTAAATGTGTCCTTTTAAAGCGCAGGGTAGTATATGAACACGTTTTGATTTCCATGTCACTCAGTTGGGTTTGTTTTTACCATAAAATAGGATTTTAAAGGACATGATTTATTTTTATTTAAAAAAAAAACTACTTCTAAAATAAAAAGGATATGATTTTCTCATTTTCTGTAACAAGTAGTAAAAAAAAAGTCCTTCCAAACATTCATTGGAAAAAGTGAATGATACCATTAAATTATGATAAAAATTTATATGAATCCAATTCACTAATGTAATTTGTGATATGTGAACTTCATCAATCTAACAAATTCTAATTGAATGTTGTATATACAAATTTGTTTGACTCAATAAAATGGAAAAAAAAAGAGAAGATAAAGTCTAGTATGCACTCGAGTGCATGTTGTGCACCCTAATCTAAACAAAAGTGTATGTTATTAAACTGAAAAGTACAACACAATATTACTAAAAAGTGTAAGTCACTATGACTAAAAATATTATTATACAGTTTAATAATTGAAAAATGCAACACCATTTACTAAAAAATGTAAGTTAGTAAAATTGAAAAGTGCAACATGGACTAGGTGCACAACATGCACTCGAGTCCAATAGCAGATCAACCCAAATGAGAATAATTTCACTTGACAAATATTATCCTAAATTATATGACTAACCCGAATTATACATCGGAGTTAAATATATAGAGAGAGTGAGCCTTATTTTGAGGAAATAAATTAGTACTCCCTCCGTCCCGCTATAAACTTCCCCTTTCTTTTGGGTGTTTTGATTAAGAAATATGATAAAATAATAGATAAAGTATAAGTGATGTGATGGTGAGAGAGAAAATAATAGAGGGGTATTAGATGAAGTATGATAAAATAATAGATAAAGTAGAAATGATGTGATTGGGAGAGAGAAAATAATATGCCAAAAATGGAATGGAAAATTATAGTGGGACATTCATAAAAGAAAAGTGGGAAACTTATAGTGGGACGGAGGGAGTATTATTATTTACAAATTTAAATTCAAGTTTTGACTTTTATTTTTTGTTTCTCAGAAAAAAGAAAAAGAGAATAAATTAATTAATTGAAAGGTCGTTGGTATTGGATTGGAGAGACGTTGAAAGAAGAGGGATTTGAATTGATTATACAGCGCAGCGTTTTGTCTGATTCACGTGGCTGCATCGCCCTCGGACTATTCTCTACCATTTTAAACCACATGAATTCTAGTATATTCACAATAAAACGTCTCATTTTTTCATTACAAAACGTTATAAATATCAATTCACAAATATTTAAATCCAAATGTAGCTAAATTGTCCCATATATATGTGTGTGTGAAGTTAACTAGGTTGGCATATTGAGCTCAAAAAACCTACGAAAAAATTAAAGTCCGATTTATTTAAATAAATGAGCTTCTAAAAAGTTGGAACCTAACTTGTCTATTAAACGTATCGAGCCGAGCCGTAGACCCCTATCAAGTAGCCTAGCTCATTCTCACCCTTTTACACTTGTGTGGACTCAATTGCATGTTGCAATTGAGCCATAATTTTAACTTATTCTAATTTGACAGGTTAAAATTTTAATTGGACAATTGAAATTATATCAAAAATCACTTGAAATTAAATTGGTAGGCGATATGTTTATGTTGTGCCCTGCCCAGCTGCTAACGGACCTGAAAATCTACAGCCCAGTCTGGCCCTAGGCGGGCTGGAGCATCAGGCCAAAATGGACCGATTTTATTATAATTAAAGAAAAATAAAGGGCCAAAATGGACCGAATAAAAAATATATATAAAACACCTAAATTGCTTCATAAAATGTCCAAATAACATATCAGGTATTAATTGAATTAAAACTAACCGCTATCAAAATTGAGTCAGAAAATGGCAGCAGCCCATAAAGCTGCATTTGGGCTTAATTTTTTTAATTTAAGTAGCAGGCCCAATTTTAAAGCAAAAATGACTGTTTATTGCCGTGAGTGAATTCGCAGCATTCCACATAAATCACCTCTTATCAACATTCTATTTCACACCAAATCGTTTTTTTTTTTTTTTTTTGGGATAAAGAAATCAAAATGATTTAGAAACTCATGTCCATCATTCATGTATGAATACATTAGTATCAAAGAGACCATACGATCCTACATTATACATTCACTCCGTGTATTTGCAAACACTACTAAGAGTCTGCAGAATCATTATTTTTCAAAATTTGTGAGGAGTAAGTCTTGATAAAAAAAGTGATCCAGCCCCTGGTTTGTAGAGTTTGCAAACACCACCTCTGAATCGAAAAATCCGTACCTTAAATGAGACACTTTTTCTGTTCCTTATTTAGGATGAGCTATCGTGCTGATTCTTACACCGAGCTAATCTCCTTGGGTTTCTATCTTTGACCAACCTTGATCAGCCTGCGACCTCACAAATTCAGCCAATAATTTGATCTCATCTTCTTGCAGTCGAGGTCCAAATGTGCATTGACCTCTTGGAGTGCATTTCTCACCAAATCCCTACACCAACAGGGCACACAAAGTTATTGCAGTCAGAAAAAAGTCGGAAGATCAAGATTCATATTCTTCTGCTTGGTCTGAAACTTACTGGCATTCTTCCTTTTCCATAATATGTAACTTGATATATTTCTTCTTCTGTATCAACACCATTTCTGCACAACATACAACTCTTTATTCATTTTGCTTCCCAAGAGAAGACACATTCAGATTACAGATATCACATAAATTGACGAACATCAAGATTTCAGATAGCATAAGAGTAGGTAGTAAAATGAAACTAAACTATGATCCATCAAAGAAATTCCCAACTTTTTGATGCTGAGCTGAGATTTACTCATAAGAATGTCATAAAAGTGACAATGCCAACTTATATACCTTAGTAAATCTTTCAGGAAGAGTGTTGCCCCCTGTAAAGATAATGAGAATAAAAGATGATCAATTCACATTCATCATAATTCATACGAGGTAATACGACTTAAAATAAGTTAATCATTACCCCCATTTTGATTAACTACCTCCCCTCATATAATCATTTCTACTCAGTTTTTATTTTTATCTCCACTTATTCCAAGATTAGAGCAAAACATTAACAATGTAATAATCATTCTCATTCAAGACTGTGAACCAAGAGCCCTTAAATTATTCAATGTGGAGTGAAACTCACAGGTTGTATTATGTTTCCTCCGGCGTCTTGGCATCCAATGCAAGCACGACGAAACAATGTTGCTCCTCTGTGAGGCTGAGCATCCATTGTTTGTCCCAACGACGCTGCAGCAGATTATTATGAACAAAAACACTACTCAAAAGTTGATTCATTCATAGAAATTGCACTCAAGCTTTCTAGTTTAATCCTGCAGCATCGAAAATATTCATTCTAAACTATAACCAGATATTGCAATCGAATCAATTGTACATGAGTCCGAATTAAATGTGACCTAGAATCTTATACAGTAACTCTGAGAATATGATTCCTCAAATTAAACCCTAACCCATAAACTATTAACATAAGACAATCCAGATTAAGGATAAGGTTCATGGATTACCAACCAGGGGGGTTGCAGATAGGAGATAAGGCTATGACTGCTGCCATAAGAGGCGGGGCCATGAATTTGAACAGCTTCACTTCTTCCTTCTCACATTTGCCAAATTGTTCATACGTTCCCAAAATCTTCACTCGCTTGTGTTGAAAAACCTTGAAATTGTGGAAATTCACCTTCGGCCATAGATAATTTGTTACAGAAGCGATCACATTCAAGTAAGGTAGCGAAGAAATTAAGGTACCTGGTTCGAGAGGGAAGAAACGCAGCTTGGCGCCATTGATGCTACTTGCATGTTTTCTCTACTGAATATTCAAAACGACGTAGTAATCCAAACTAAAATATGCGGACCACCGGCACCGGCCACATAAATAGAGTGGAGCTATTAACACCCCATACAATGTTACATACAATGTTATAGACACCCCAAATGTTAAACACACCCCATTAAAATTTAAAAATCAATTTTTATTACTAAAAATACTCCAATTCTTTTCTATTTACTCTTTAACACTTAAAATAAAATACAAATTAAATAAAAATCAAAATAACATTATTAAAATTAAGTAAATCTTAAAAATATATATTCAATAATATAAAAAAATTAAATAAATATTTGAATGCAAAAATCAATTAAAAGATTTAAAACATTATAAAAAATCAACTAAAATTTCAAAATAATTAAATTGATTTTTTTTAATTAAATCTGGACAAAATTAAATAAATCAAATAAAATTTAAAAATAACTAAATTAAAAACATAATTTAAGAAATCAAAATTTTGATAAACTAAATAAAAAAGAGAAAGAAAAATCAATTCAATCTTAAAAAATTACTAAATAAAAAAAATCTTTAAAAATAAATTAAAGCTACAAAATATTAAAAAATCAACTAAAACTTCCAAACTTATTTAATTAATTAATTTTTAAAGATTTAGGTGATTTTTTTAAATATATTTTTTGATTTATTTATCTTTTTTATATTAATTTGAATTCATAATTTTTTAATTGTTTTCTTAATTTAAATATTTTTTACAATTTATCAAAATTATTAAATATTTTTACGTTTTTTTTAATCTTTAATTGATTTTTAAATTTTTTATTTATTTCTGAATATTTTCAGATTTTTTTCAAAAAATTTAATTGATTTTTTACTTTAAATATTTTGTTGACTTTTTAAATATATTTTCAAATTTTAAATAAGGAGTATATTTTTTCAGATTTTTTTAAATTATTTTACTTCCTATTTATATAAGGATTACTTAGTCATTTCATCAATATCTATTTTTATCTTTAAAATAATGGAGTATGTATAACATTATATGGGGTGTTAATAGCCCCACCCCATAAATATTACTCTTACCCTCCCTCAATCATTGTTTTTTTTTTTTTTTTATGACATGTTTTGTTATTATAATATTTGAGGACATATTTAAAAGAAAAAAAAGTTGTTTTATTTTTATTTTTAAAAAAATGTTAAATTAAGTTATAGACGAACTCATTTGACAAATGATCAATTGAGTTGGGAATGGAGGGAGACCTCTCTTTTACTTCATCTTCCATCAAGCGAAGTAAAATTTAACTTTTTAAAAAGTCGAAAAATGACATAAATATACGTTAGTACAAAGAATAATTGGATCCCTTAACCAAGGTTCATCTCACACAAATTTAAACGGAATACACATAATCGGACAAAGAAAAATTTGAGCAAATCCACCTCCAAATTAAAGTCATCACCAAAGATAATTCAACCAAGAATAGGGTGAGAGGTATATATCTCAAAATGGAGTTAATAAACTTGGAAAATCTAGGTGGGATGAGATGACAATTGACGTAAATCAACTAAGGTATTCAAGTGGCATGTGTTTAGATTCAGTTGAGGTGAATCAGCTGAGTTGAGAAATTAGTTCGATTCAGGAGAATTGGGTTGTTCTCAACTGATAGAGTATTTAGTCATCTGAATGAAGGTTACTCAAACGAATGACAAGGTGGTTAAGTTAGTTAGTTAAATCTAACATAATTAGGATTTAATAACCGCTTCCAGGTACAAGTTTTAAATGAGTATAACTTTCAAACAGATGAGTCATTTCACACGTAGTTAAGTAGTTTGTTTCTATGAGTAGCTAACGTGGTAAGCTAATTTGACCGTGTAAATAACTGATTTTTTTTTTTTTTTTTATCAAACGTATACTTAATTCATAGGGCAATAATAGCTTTTACAAAGACACCAGAAGTGGCTTCAAACCAAACCGAAAAAGAAACAGAAAGCAAAATAAGAAAACAATGACATGAAACAATAGTAACTAAAGCTAGGCTCAATACGGTTGATATGCGTTAGTGAAGGTTCATATATCCATTCCGCAAAAGAGGTGTTTCTTAAACGAGAGTCTAAAACATGAAAACCAACTCCACAGTCTACCTTTGATTTCGTCCAAGATTTTCTCATCATCCCAACAGATATTCTCGAATATACACTTATTCCGCAATTTCCACATAACCCATACTATGCATATCCAAATCCCAATCCCAACAGCAATCTTCCGCTGAATATACCCGAGTGAATTAAAAATTGCTCTATTACCTGACTACGAATTGGTACATTGATATTTCCACCTCCTTCCCACACTTTGTTTCATCACTTGTTTGTAAAACTCTTCTCCTCGATAGGTTCTTCTTGGTTGGGAAAGACTGATAAATAGGTTTAAAGTTTGACAAAATTCGTTTAGGATCTATCACGAGTGAAGTGAGAATATCCAATTATTCTCTTGAGTGTTGAAGGTTAATTCAAGTCTAATGTGCAAGTTGTATATTCTAAACACATTCACAAGTAATAAAGTGATTTTGTGAGTTCCAAAGTTTAATTTCATCTCATCTCATCTGTATATATAATATGTCAACATCACTTCACATAATTAATAAAACACTTTAAACGCAAAGTGCAATAATAAAATTTCAAGGGCAAATTGGTTTGTAGTACAAATGGGGGCCCTTAAGAATCTAATGGTACAAGTCATTTATTTAGTGGCAGTTGATACAATTTTGTAATGGTAAAAGACCATTGTGTCCTTAAATTCATCAAACCCAATTTTGGTTTTTAATTTTGAAAGGGACAAAAAATATTTGAAAATGTAATTGAATTTGCAAATCTATGACATCACATCACGCCTCTTACTTCAACCTTTCAACTCCTCCCCTATTTTATTAAAAAATGTTATTTTATTAAAAATATTGTATTCAGATTTCTTATTTTTTAATTTACGCAATTTTTAATTCAGAATTTTTTTTATAATTTTTATTAAGATTTTATTTTTTAAAATTTTAACGCAGAATTTTATTAAGAGTATTTTTTTTAATTCAAAATTATTCAAAATAAATTTTATTAGAGTATTTTTTTATTCAAAATTATTTAAACTATTTTATTCAGTTTATTTATTTATATTTTATTCAAATTAGTTTTACTTAGTTTTTCTAATTCATATTTTATTCTAATTTCTTAGTTTTTCTAATTCACGCAAAAAAAAAAAAAAATAATTTAAATTTTACTTGAATTTTTTTTATTCATATTTTTCAAAAAAAAAAAAATACTCCGTAAGTCAGATTTTTTATTTAATTTATATTTTTTTCAAATATTTTTATTTAAAATTAATTTTTATATTTTTTCTCTCTCTTCATTCAAAAGTACTCCCTCCATCCCCAAAAAGTTTTCACACTTTCCTTTTTTGTTTGTCCCCAAAAGTTTGCATACTTTTGATTGTGATTATACCTTTTTATCAAATTAATTCAATTTTTTTATTCAAATTATTTTTATTTTATGAATATATTGAACATTTTATAGAATTTTGTTGATTTTTTTTTTATCGTTTTCTTTTTATGATATTATTTTGTTGAATTTTTTTTTCAAAAGTTCTAAGTCAATTTTTTTAGTTCAATTTTCTTTATTCAAATCTCCATAATTTGTATTTTTTTACATAATTAAATATTGAATATCGACATATATATAATATTTTGAATATTGAACACTTAATATCAACATATATTGAATATAACAAAATATTGAATATCGACATCACATATATATTTAATATTGACATATATATTGAACACCAATATATATTGAATATTGAATATCAACATATATATTGAACTCTTCCATTATATAGGTTAGTGTTCAATAAATATAATTAATGTTTATTGTACATCAGGATTTACATTGAGTAGCACCATTGTAAATTAAATTGTACATTGAGTAGCATTAATTTAAGTTTTATACAAATAAATTTGTAGGAGAGTTATTATACTTAGAAGTTTTAATCAAGTTTTATTCCTTTTAATTTATGTCAAAAAATCATCAAGAAGAACACAAGCCTAGTTTTAATCCGAATGCCCCAATTCATCGAATTAATTCAAAACATTAAACACAAAATCTGAAAAGATGTCAAAATTTAGAATACTGCAAAATTAATTTACTAAATCAGAAGACATTTTGTATGTGTATAGAAACTTAAGAGAGTATTCCATGAGCTACTTGCTTATACTCCCCGCCTATTCACTTCCCTCCCTTACCATAACTGTCTCGCAACGTGACAGTCCGATTAAACACAAGGCACGGCCAATTCAACATCTATTTCAAAAGGCACGACCAATTCACCATCTATTTCCACCATAACCACCAAAATCTCAGCAAATCAACATCTATTTCAAAAGGCACAACCAATTCACCGAACATATATGTATATGTGAGCTTATACACAATAGCCTCACCCTCACACTTCAGTTTCTTCAGATCTACATATACCACACCAAAATAAAATTTAAACAAAAATTACTCCAATGACATAAAAAAAAAACGCATAACCAATTAAAGCACAAGTAGAATCTAACCTGATTTTTAAAACGTTGACAGTAAATCATAAACTTCTTAGGTTCAAAATCTTCCACTTTTCAAACGCAAGCAACTTCAGAAACCTTGCAAAATGATGAAACCGATTTATCACCTACTTCTTTCTAGAGAGTAAAAATTTTGGAAAAGAGAGTAGAAACTCAGTGAGTCAACTCTGTGTGTCAACACCCCCAGAAAACCCTAGATCTACGCCGCCATCACGCGGGCGGCGTAGATCGGAGAAGAGGAGCCCCTTAACGTACCATTCAGGCTCTACAACCAATTGGCTTCTTCGACCATGGCCCACACTGTGCCGCCACCAACGATCTCTAGCACCTATGCCTTAATAACAAATTGAAAAATATAAATTAAAAAAGTTAGGAACCAACACTTCTTTCAGTCCCTCAGACACTATTCAAAACCTAATACAGTAACAGATCTGCAAATGCAAGAAGAAAATTAAATAAACGAAAGAGCCAGCTAGAAGTAGCCCTTATTTAATTGCGCTCCATTTATTGTTTTACACAAGCTTCAAGAATAACGCAAGATTAAACTAACCCAGAAAAAAAAACACAAAAATGAAAACAATAATACCGCAAACCTAGATCATTGAGATAGTCTCAATTAAAGAATGAAGAACAAAGCTAGATTTTTTTTGCAAAATCAACACAAGGGTTTGAGCATTCACCGACAAATTCGAGTAAAAAAGTTGGAAAATTTGTGAAACCCGAGGTTAATTGAAGGGATCAATGAAAAGTAAGTTGCTTCAAATGGAAGCCCAGATGCAGATAATTATCAAACGGGAGTTAAATACAAAGCTGGAATAGAAAAACAGTCATTTACAGTAAATATTCCACAAAATGTAAGGAAAAAGCACACACACAAATACATACAGAGAGAAACAGAGCAGATGAGTTCACTTCCAAGAGATCGAGGTAAACGACGAACTCGAGGTTTAGAGTGTGGGGTTTCCTTCTCTCTCTCTTTACAATTGCATTCTTTTCCACCCAAGAACACAATTTTAAACAAAAAGAAGAGTAACTAAAACAAAAGCCCCAAATCAGAAGCTGGATTTTAACGATATTTCCTAAAGTAAAGAAAGTAGAGGGATTTTTAGAGAGATGCACCAAAATAAAAACTTACTGTGTCAACACCACCCACAAAACCCTAGATCTACGCCGCCACTACGCGATCGGAGAAGACGAGCCCCTTGACGGAGCATTCAGGCTCTGCAACGGCGTGGAGGAGGGTTTCGAACAAACCTTAGTAGACGAAGCCACATCGCTATGGTCGCCCCTGTTAGAAGACGAAGCCGGGAGCGGGCTGAGGAAGATGGAGACCGTGAACCCACCACCCGTGTCGCCGTCGTCGTTGGAGGGCCGCCGAAAATGGAGAGGGGTGTTGAACGACCACTTCAATTTTTGGGAGGGCAGAAGAGAGAGGAAATTAATGAGAGAGAGAGAAGAGAGAGGAAATTAATGAGAGGGAAGAGAGAGAAGACAGGTGAAATATTATTAATGCTTGTTTGCAATTCGAAAAATGAAGGGTAGAAGAGACCTTTTACTTTGAATTTTGTATTGACAAGTGGAACAAATTTAGGCATATTTACGCATGCACCTTCTACCTCTAAGGGGGCAAATTTTGTACTATTGAGTCAATAATCTCAAATTTCAATTACTATTGCTTTTACCATATACACAATTGCATCTGCTCCATGAGGAGGAGTTCATACACCGAGGCCAATGATACAACCAACAAAACTATTACATTTTTTTATTTTTCTTCTTAAAATTTTCCCTCATATTTATATAACTCAAATAAATACCTATACCATATAACCTTCACAAAAATAGGAATGGTGAAAGTTCCATTAGAAGCCTGCTCACCAAATACTGCTGCTAAAGTAATAAACCGCGACGCCCATTTTAGCACGAAGATTTGAATGCTGTAATTCCGATCTGTCTCAGGAAGTGAGAGGAAGTTGTTGTCAATGAGAAACTGATCATGACTGCTTTCTCTTCTTAGGTTCTCGATCACCTAACTGCAAAGAAACCGCAACATCTTCTACTTCACACTCGTGTCTTAACAGAGAGAGGCTTTTAGCATCAGTCCTCTCGCTTTGTAGGCTATGGTTTAAAAGAGATTTGCACGAAAAGAACTGGTGCTCAACGCTGGGGACCACCTCTGAGACACTTTCAATGTGAAACTCGTCAGCAATGGACGGTGGGATTAAGCCCTGACGAGAATCATCAACAGCAGCGACATTTAGATCGCATAGTTCGGAGTTTTCTTCACTCTTGTGCTGTGTATTCGCCCACTCAGGAGGAGGGATTTCTCCGACAATAGAGTTGGCTCCTGTTGCAGACGCTTTTATTTGCTCGTGCACTGCAACTGTTGGGTATATATAGGAGGAGGGGGTTAGAAGAAGAAATTGGAATTGTAATTTTTCCTACATTCTTCTAAATATATCCGATGACACAAAAACTAAAAGTACGTTAAATAGTCATTTTGGTCAACTGAAAAATAGTTATGACTTAAACAAAAAAACAAGCCTATAATTTTGTATCCACAAAAAGAGAGAGGAAGTTTATCCAAGCGGTACGAGGGAGTATACACCAATACTGTATATGAATTTCAGTATACCAAAATTTCGGTATGAAATGGTATAGTAGCGATACCGTTCATATTGAATTTTCATATACAGAGAATTCTGCTACGAATAAGTATGGATTTTCAAATGCCGAATAATTTTGGTACAGCATAACAATAATAATTTCGATTTACGATAAACATGTTTCAACACTATGTTAAAAGGATAGAAGGACGAACCGTGAAGGCCATCTGCGGAAGTGACGAGATCAAGTTCTAGAAGATCAAGAAGACGCCCTAGATCTACTCCAGTTGTCCAGTTTACCGGAGGTTGGCCAACATTTAATTTCAAACAACCCCGATTAGCTGTCCCTCCCCAAATGATACCAACGGGCCGGGCTTTCTCACCGTTTTGATTTGTCATTAGGATAAGGCTTCCGCTGTCACCTTCAAGGTCGAATGTTTGTTGATTTTCTCCAACAACAAGAAAATCAGTGAAGAGACAAATCCCTTTATTGTCATTGTACTCTAGAGAATAAGCCATTATGGTCCCAGTTGTTAAGCCAGAGCTCCTTCCAACTTTTACGACTTGCCTTCCAATGAGACTACTGATAGGAGACTGCAAGTCTATTATATGGACGTCGCCGATTTCACCAACTCCCCTCACTTCTGTCGTTATGCTTGTCATGTCGAAATCTTCGGCAAAAGGTATGAAAGCACCATCAGCACGAACAAACGTCTCTGCACAATCATAATATTGCAATAAGCATGTAAGATTTGAATTATATTGAGGCAAATACTTCTACACACCAGTTGCATCGTGTAATAGGTGTGCATTTTGAAACGGTATTAGTTATTTTCACTGAATAGTATTACTCCCTCCGTCCACCAAAAGTATGCTCATTTCCTTTTAGGGAAACAATCACTTAATTTTTACCTCACAACACCCTTACTTTATCTACTTTTTCTTAAAACATGTGCCCAGCCAAAGAGGCATAGTTTTCGTGGACGGAGGGAGTAGTTGTTTTCATTAAACAGTATTAATTGTTTTCACTGAACAATATTAAATGTTTTCACTTAATTAGTTGGTCAGTATTAATTGTTTTCACTGAACAGTAATAGTGATTGAGTTAAGGAAATAAATATAGCACGTGGAAATACACGAACCCGCGAGCAACTATTAAACAACCCTAACACAGAGTACTTATACTTTTACGAAAGCCCATGGGACAAAACACAAACTGAACATTAAAAAAAAATTAATAATAATAAACTGAAATGAAACTCTCGATCAGGTCACGTTTTTTTTCGTACGCCTCTTATAGACGACAAGAGGCGTATCAAATAGTCATGCACTGGTGCACCCAAGTTTTACTCATAATTGAACATCTAAAAGTTAAGGCAAAATGTTTTTTTCAGTCCTGTAAGTTTGCCCATTTTTACTTTTAGGACATTCCACTTTCCGAATTGAATTTCATCTCGTTAACTTTTAAAATTCAATACAATTTTGAAAGTTAGCAGTATGAATTTAAAAAAAAAAAAAAAACTGTTACGTCAGCTCAAAACCGTAACCGGTCAAAGGACGGAAATATTGAATTTTAAAAAGTTAACAAGACGAAATTCAATTCGGAAGTGGAGTGTCCTTAAAGCAAAAATGGGCAAACTTACATGACTGGAAAAAAACTCGTTTCCAGAAGTTAAATCACAAAAGAATACTGGTAGCCCTATACTCCTCGCCTCCTCGGTTATTCATTCTTTTTAACAGCTTTCATGGAAACTTACATCTTTATATAACTTATTCCCGGCCAAAATGAAGGAAAGTTATACTGACGATCAACCAAAAAGGAGCTACATCGACTCGTAGAATTCAACAAGATAATAAAAAGGAAAAAAGTCTTAAATGCATAACTACCATTATTTTCTAGATGGTACAAGAAGGAGAAGCACATTGAATCGTACAATCTGGATACCTGGGTTAGTTCCAGCAAAAGTGCCATACCAAAGATCATCATTTACAAATGATGTAGCCCTTTCCACCGCACCTAGATACACCCCTGGGCCAAGCGAAGGGGGCAACGGATGAAACATCTTCTGACTCGGGTATTCAAGATCAACTGCAACATGCCGATTAGTCAGGAAACCGACCTGCTTATTTCCTGTTCTGCTTTTGACTATTGCACCCAAGGTTCCATAAGTTGCCTGGCTAGCAACCTACCAACATTTGGGTAGGTTAATTCGTTGAATTACTTTAGAAAACCAGTAGCATCTTCTGTAATATTTTTTGAGTAGAAGGCCACATTTGAATTCAAAAGCACACCATTGTCTTTGCTTACAATATAGGTGAAAAGTTATTTTTAGTCCTATAAGTTTGCCAATTTTTGGATTCAGAACACTCCACTTTCCCAAATTGAATTTCATCTTGTTAGCTTTAAATATTCAACTTTTAGTCATTTTTAGACTTTTGACCGGCCACAGTGGGTGAGTGAAAGTTTTTTTCAAAAAAATTATATTGTTTTAGTTTTGAATTTCATCCTGTTAACTTTAAAAAAATGGTTACTAACCCGCTATATCCGGTCAAAGGACTAAAACATTGAATTTTGTAAGTTAACTTGACGAAATTCAATTTCGCAAAGTGGAGAGCACTGAAACTAAATATGGGCAAACTTACAAGAAAAAAAAAAACCAAAAAATAAGACAACATAAGTTATTACCTGGGAACCTGATCCAATGCACGGATCACTTCCACCAAAGCTATCTACAAGTTCTGTAAATAGTTGTTCGGTTGGGGTGGCTGCAGGTGCCCCAAAGTAAGAGAACTCAACAACATCAACCTCACACCAAACACCTCCAGGTCCCTGCAAAATATATCGTTAACAACTCAAGACTCGAGGAGGTTGTAGAAGACAGGCATAAAACTTTCAAAATTCCAATTCCTATCTTTACATGAAATTGATAGAATAAAAAAAAAAAAGGGAATTTTTTTTTAAGTCATGTAAGTTTAACCATTTCCACTTTTCCGAATTGAATTTTGTACTGTTAACTTTTTAGTCCTTTGATCGGCTAGTTTGCTACAACAGGTTAGTAACCGGTTTCGAAAGTTAAAAGCACGAAATAAAAAATTATATATATAAAAAAATGTCACGTTAGCTCAAAACCAGCTGCTAACCTAATGTAGCCGGTCAAAGGACTAAAATGCTGAAAACTAACAGGACGAAATTCAATTCTTCTGAAAACAAAAATTGGCAAACTTGCAGTATTTGCAATGCTAAAATTAAGATTATGATTTTCTGAAAACTCCCAAGAATTCAATGCTTTAAACTTTACCGGACAAAAACGAAAAAAGTCTAAATGTGGCAAAACTAAAGGCAGGAGCGTAAAACCTCAAGGGCATTAGGGAGGCAGAGGGCATCCTGCAGCCACTTCCTGTGAACTTTCCTAGCGACAAAAACGAGTATAGCTGGTATATTTGTCAACAAGCCCTTTCTTATTCTATAACCGATTGCAGTTCCTAGACTAACACGCCTCAAATTATTGCTATGAAATGCTCTGATAGTCATCAGATCGAGCAGTGTGGTAGCCACCAACCCTCTTGGACGTCCAATAACTTCAGGTAAAATCCCTTTCTGAAGATTTGCAAAGTAATTAGCCCTATCTTCTGCACAAGAAGCTGTCCTGCAAGCAGGCCATGAAAAGTAAGGAGCATTGCCCTCGGGATGTTGTGGATTTGATTCAAGAAAGTTGAGATTGTTGTTGTAATTTCTTTCCAAATCAAGGGCTGATTCGTCTGACTGGGACGATCCGGAGTTATGGGCTCGTAAATCCATTGTAGCCATATTCATGCCCACAAGTTAGCCTAACAAAAAGTGAAATGAATCAACATTTCTAGCTAAGAGAAATTAATATTCTACTTTAGATCTTGGATGTTAAACTGATTTAACTAAAGGATTATAAAATTGTAGTAATTCAGTAAAATACGGTCCCTACCGCTTCCAAATGAGAAATCTTTATGATAATGTTCAAGTCAGGCAATCAAACAGGACTTCCTGAAAATTTCATTCAATATAAGCAACAGCAAAGTTGTCTCTAAACACATCAATATAATGAGGCAATAATGGCTCCTTCACAAAAGAAATTGTGATTATTATCCACCAACTAACCCTTCAATTTCAACTAAAGTTTGAGATTTTCAAGATTAATCAAAGAAAAGTATAATAAAGAATGAGAAACGGGACATGTTCTTTATCCAGATAATGAGGATAGGATTATCCATATCAACACTCCAAAACTATTAAAACAACAATACAAAATTTGAGATGCAAAAGCCACAACACATCAATACACAATCTGGAATACAAAGACCTAAAAATTGAATCTTTAGTGCAGATTTAGTTATTACAACAAATTTAACCTGTTGACAAGAATGAGATTTCCATACCTTAAAATTTTAATCTTTTTGTGTTTGTGAGACTGCACTTTTCCAGTGTGCTTGTATATTATAAAAGAGTAGGAAGGCTATATTTAGAAAGAGTGACACTTTTTAGTAAGAAACTTAGTGTATCATAAACAAACACTATACAGTAGTGAGTAAGAGAGGAGATGGTTTATTGGTAATCTTTTTTAAACCCTTTTTGGTGTCTCTATCACTCTCATAGTCCACTTTTTTGGGCCTCATCATTTGAGTGGTCAAATAATTGATGGGGAAGAAATTGAGAAGATTTTAATGGTTGAAAAGAAGGCAAGGGGCTAGAGATAGAAATAATTTATTCTTTGTATTCCACTGAGAAATTATAGGGGGTAATGGGCCCATACATATTTGCTCCCCAAAAGTTGCACAATTCTTCAACAAATTATTCCACATCCCACTTATCATAAGCAGTGAGAATTATACTCCGTAGCTTCATTTTTCACTTTAAGCGTGTACGTGTGTAATAGTATGTATGATTGTGGCATCTCTGCAAGATATCATTTATAGAACAAAATAACTGCAAATCTCGACTTAAATGAAACTTTAAACAAATTATCTCTCTGTATTTCCATGGAAGAAAATCAAGAACATGAGAGAGAGAGAGAGAGAGAGAGACCTGAATTTGTTGAGTGTGTGGTTTTATGAGGAGTGCGTTGAAATGTGGTTAAAGGCGTTATCTTTGACAATCTCCATTGATGATGCAGTAAACCCATTATTCCTCCACAGTACCTATACACAATCTGCTACAAAAGGACCCGATTGTGGGCTTTTGGGTTGTGGTTGGGGTGGGGGAGGGGGCCCTGAGGGGCATGGGGACAAGGAGAGAGGGGTCAGGGTAGTAAATGAGTAGTAAATATTACTCTCTCCTCCGTCCCAAAGTAATTTGCACATGTAGACACTTTGTTTGGTTTGGGATTAGTCAATCCGGATTTGAATTGGCTCAATCTCAAACCAATCTCTCTCAATCCATCTCAATACAAATACAAATTCAAATACTAATTCACCCCTATAATACACCTATAAACCTATTTTCATACAATCAAATCACTATTTTCAACCACTCATTCTCTCTCCTACTTTCTTCTCTCTCATACTTTGATGTGACATAAAAATACACGTACCCCTACTTCTCAATCCTTAACCAAACACATACCCAAATCCAAATTCAATCCACCTCAATCCAAATCCAATCCAAATCAATCCCAAACCAAACACCACCTTAAATTTTATCGGTCCCTCCAATTGATTTGGGCCTCTAAAGCCCAATAAATTAATTTAAAATTCTAGACGGGCCTCTGAAGTCTAATAAATCAAGACGGACCTCTAAAGTCCAATAAATTAACACAGGCCTCTAAAGTCCAACAAACCAAATCGGGCCCAGATATTGTATTCTTAGTCCATCAAGCAATTCAAAAATTTGAATTAAAAGCCCGAACCACTTGCACAAATATCTCCAAGCCTACACCTATAAATAGAGTCTTCATTTCATTCATTTTCATCATCAACAAATCAGAAGTATTCAAGGCTCTAAAATTCTCTGCAGAGATTTTAGAGTATTCTTCAACCGTTGGAGGAGCTTCAAAGGCGTTCTTCGTGCAAAACAGCAAGAAGCAGTGTTCGAGTGGAGATCAAGGTGCTAAGCCTCTTCGATTCGGCGTTTCTTCAAAGGCGTTCTTCGTGCAAAACAGCAAGAAGCAGTGTTCGAGTGGAGATCAAGGTGCTAAGCCTCTTCGATTCGGCGTTTCTTCAAAGCGTTCTTCGTGCAAAGCAGCAAGAAGTAGTGTTCGAGTGGAGATCAAGGTGCTAAGCCTCTTCGATTCGGCGTTTCTTCAAGGTTTTTCGTGGATCTTCAACGGAAAAGTCCCGAAAATCAACGTTTAATCCAAAACACGGCGTCAAGCCCTTGGATTAACGTTACAAAGTCCCAAATTCAAGAACGATCTTCAACGACGTTCATCACAAAAGTACCTAAATCCAACGTTTAATCCAAAAAATACGGTGCTAAACCTTTGGATTAACGTTATAAAGCCCCAAATACAAGATCGGATAGGATTCGGCTGCGGATCCAACTCCAAAAGTTCCAAAAGTGCTCAAGAAATTCAAGAAGAGAGAATCAAAGGAGAAATTAGAGATTGTAACCCGCAATATTCATCGGTTTAATCCGAAATTAAATACATCGTTTACCATTTTCGCGTTTTTATATTTAATTCACGAATTTGTGTTTACATCACCATTGGGATGATACACATATTAAGAAATGTGTAAAAAAAGATGTAATGAGTGATGTTTTGACGGTAGTTTTGTTAACTTTTATAAATAAAGTAGAATAAAAAGTAGATTGAGTGTGAAAAAGTAAATGACATATGATAAATATGAGTATATTTAAAGGGTGAGGGTTATGAAGATATTTCATTTTTATGGAGTGTGCGGTATGGGACATCCGTATATGAAAAATGTGCAAATTCTTGTGGGACGGAGGGAGTAGTATCGAGTTTTAAAATATTTTCTTATTTTTTTTCATTATATTGCCATGTTTTTATAAGTTGGTTCAAAAGTTTCTTATTTTTTTATTTTAATTCAATAAGTTTACACTGATTTTGATTTTAATTCAATAAGTTTACACTAATTTTGATTTTAGTCCAGTTTACTTTCTTTATCCGTCAATTACTTTCATATTTTTCTTTTTATAATGTTTCACAATAACTTTTACATCCTTAAAATCAATTTTTTTTTTATAAATTTCATCCTTACAATATCCTCAAATTTACACAAATCTCATTATTTTTTCTATATCCACACAGACACAAAAATCAACTAAATTATTTACTTTATTCTTAAATTTTATAAAATTACACCTTAAAACTTTATTAATTATTATATATTTTTAAATATGTGTATTCATGAACATATAAAAATAATTCAGAATAGGTGAAAGGGGTATTGAATATTTATATCGAATCGAGATCGTTCGATGGGGGCTAGGGTAGAGAGAGTGGTGGGGGTGTGGGGTTGGGGAAGGGGGGCAAGGAGGTATGCTGTCATTATCTTTACGTTATCTTCTCAGCTTTTGTCAATTGTACCCATTTGTCATTTATCATATCATAATCATTCTGCATTTCAATCCCAATATCCCTATCTGCTACCTTCTTTATACATTTCCATTTAAATTAATTAACACATCTTTTTACTATATGCACATATATAGTTAGGGGCGGATTAAATTTTACAAGGGTTCACTTCTCTTCTCTTAAATTTTAATTATAAATGATTATATAATAAAATGAGTTTCCTTCAAATTCTAGAACCATCACTATTATTAATAGTATTAGTAGTGACATGTCTCATTAATAAAATAAAATACACTTATAATTACAGTGTCAGTATGAATTAATATATCATTCAAAATTTCAAACTATATACATATTTGTTTATGTTGATTAATGAATTGAAAGCTGACACAGGTGTCACGGTTAAGAAAGAGCAAAGAATTGCTAAAAGCGTGTCTATTTTTTATTTAATTTTTTGTGAAAAGGCTAAAAGCGTGTCTACTAACAATTGGTAATATATCTTTTCAAAGCAACGTTTTTGCGTCACTTAATGATGGCTTCGTGAAAAATATATGTGGTGTTTTACAATTTCCAATTTCGTGGGCCATGTACGGAATGGGCCCCAGCGATAAGGTATGATGAGGCGGCCCCGACGGCCCGTTCCATCATCTGTAGAAGAAAATGACCAAAATTATTGGGCCACCAGGCCCACCATTTCTGGACGTTTATGCACTAATACGCACCAATAACGTTCCAACATTTCTCCCCAAATATCGGGTTTTTGCACGTTATCATATTCCATTCATTTTCCTACAAACAACAACTCTACTTATATTGGAAAAAAAAAAATATATTAACTTTTTACGGTTCTTTTAAACTTTAAAGGTAACAATGTTTTTTTTGTAGAAAGGTAACTCTGTAAGGGCGTGGGTCCCTCCAGTACACTATCCCTTACATAAAATACCATATTTATCCTTTTAATAAAATATTATAGTTATATACACTCCCATCTTAAAATTCTAATCCTAATGAATTAACCCTAATTTAGAGGGAGTGCATGTATATAACCCACGCCTTCTCTAAGTTGCCGTGGATTTTCTCGTCAAGTTTAGTTGGGCCGACCTGAATCGAGATGGAGCCCATATAATTAGTGGGCCGAACTTTAATTTAAGACTGTTGAGAAAATAAAACTGCTCCTATTGGCCTCAGGCCAGAAATTGAAAAAGAATAAAATAAAAATCTACACTGGACCCACAAAAATGTCTGTTAACTCACAGCCGCCTACCGTCAACGTTCACGGCTGCGATCGCCTTTACCGCGCATTAACCGACTGCCACCGCCGGATCCCGGCGGGACGGTCGCGAGAGTCGGCGTGCCGCCACCTCAACCGATCTCTGGCCGAGTGCCTGGTGACCGTCGTCTGTCCTGAGGAGTCCGACGCAGTCCGCAGCCTCTGCTCCAGCGGCGGCACCGCCCTCAAGCGCCGCCAGTGCCAGCAAGCACAGCTCTCTCTCTCCGCCTGCTTATCTACTCACCAAACGGAATTCTGAATTCGTCTGGTTTTATTGATCAACTCGCCATGGAGGCTTCGGAGAACTCAATTTTGCGTCGTCTTCATGATACCTGTGTCGTACCTAGAGCTTCATAACCTGTACCTTGTCGGTTAGATCTCAGATTTATCTTTTCTTCAATCGCGTATGAATTCATGAAGGAACCAGGATTAAAGCTTAGGTTTGAAGATTCATCAATTTTCCAATGTAATTTATTACTACTAATTTAGTTCGATTTGCCTGGAACAGAAGAGTATTTTACTTGTAACAGTGCAATTCTTGTTAGGATAGTCTCATTTGGAAGCATGATCTAGACCGATCCTTACACTGCAAATCCTAATTTTGACTTGATTCTAACACGGTGAATCAAAAATTAATTTTGACAGTTGAGAATACATGTAAATCACTTAAAATCCAATGACTCCTCATTTTTTATTCCAATGCAAAATTCGGAAAATCACAAGCAAGTATAAAAGATGAATACTTATACCACATCAGTTAGCAGCAAAAACTGCAGTTTATCAACTCCAAATAACAGAAAACCTTAAAAATTACAAACAACAAAGACACACAAGCCAAGTTTACTTAGAGAAAGCGTCTCTGTGATGTGGAGCAGAAAAGTCGATATTAGGACCATGGGGAACAATTCCAAATGGATTGATAGAAGGATGGCTGCCATAGTAGTGCTTCTTAATGTGCTCCATGTGGACGGTGCTACTAACTCCGGGGACTTGGAATATGTCTTTCGTGTAACCGAAGATGTTGGGATACTCGCGTAGTAACTTCTTGTTACATTTGAAGTGAACTGCATAAACCTGTAATAACACAATATGATACTCTAGATCAATTAATGTATAAACTTCATAGTGTGTTACTGAGGTGAGATCCCCATACCTCATCAAATCTTATGAGGGTGACAAACAGGCGTATATCTGCTTCAGTCAGCGTGTCCCCACATAAGTATCGTTGCTTGCTTAGTATCTCCTCACATTTGTCTAAAGCTTCGTATAACTTTGTTACAGCCTGCAAACGGCGGCACAAAACATAACTACCAGTGAATCAAACTCAGATTGAGTAGGCTACAAACACATGCTTTAACTACCTCATTGTAAGGCTCCTGTTTCTTTGCAAAACCACACTTATATACACCATTGTTGATACTATCATATGTCCAATCATTTGCTTCATTGATCTGGGCTTGTAAGTGAGGAGGATAAAGATCCACACCAGGATTCTCTGCAATATCATTGAATTCTGTGTTGAACATGCGAATTATCTCCGCACTCTCATTGTTCACAATTGTTTTTAGCTTTTTATCCCAAAGAACCTACAAAAGATCATACAACTATCGCATCACCCAAATATTTCTACCTGGTTCAGAAGAATATGCAGATTAGTGATTCTAAGCTTTCACAAAACCACTTACTGGAACTGTATATTTTCCTGAGTAATTTGTACTCGCGAGCTCGTACAGTTCTCTTATGTTTTTAGTTCCGTTCAAAGAATCTGGCTCCGCACCTGGTTCCTCTGTATCCGAAGATGGAAAAACCCATCCCATGTGCTCATCACTCTCCTTTGTCCTTCCCCATATTGGATTCACAGACTGATTGATAAAATGAGAATCACGATAAAATCAAACTTCATATTGACAAGATTCTGCATTATAACTTACACTGAAACTGATTGCTTTATCAAGCCCTTTGATCTTGATGTATGCAAGGCACCTTGATGCCCAGGGACAGGCGTATGATATATACAGATGATACCTCCCAGCTTCAGCAGGGAAACGAGAATCGGGATCCCTTGAAATGGAACCACGGAAGGTTGAAGGAGTCCTCACGAAAGCCCCAGTTGCTGACATCTCATCCAGAGCAGAACGCGCCATTTGAATTGACGAGCTGGCACAGTTCATCACACGAAAAACATTACCAATAATCTAATCTTCACTGAAATCATCCCATATATTGGAAGCTAAGAACTAGTTATCTTCAAATTTCAGAGATGTCATCTTGTGAAGGAAATGATAAGAATCATGAATCTACTACTTAGCATATACATATTTGCATCGAACATCATTATTTCTAACCTGTTTTTGAGTATCAACATCTGTTTATTGTGCCATAAATAGCTTCAATCACAAATTCTCATTGAAAAAAAAAAAAAAAAAACTTAGAACATCGTTAATCGAATTCCATATTCTAACTACTGCAATCCCAGATTAATTCTTGCAAACATTAAAGGAAAAGATCTTATAATTGAAGGCACATAAACTTATCAAATCAGGAACAGCTCGATCACTTCAATCATAAAGCAATTTCAGATGAATCAGACAATCAACTCATATATCAAAAACCCATGTAAAATTGCGAGTAGAAATCAAGAGTTAACCAACATTTAAGCAATTAATGACAGAATTAAAAACCGGAATTAGAATGAATTTAGTATACCTAGAAACAGCGTTATTGAAGGTGCGAAGGGCTACTTTTCTTGTCGATTCCAAGTAGGGTAGATAGTAGGGTGAGTTGGGTTTGAAAAGTGATAAAGATTTCAACAAAATCATTCAATTTCACTCCCCACTAATTATTGCTTCCATGATACACAGTAACACGCTATGAATGTTTTATAGTAAGAGCATTCATCTCAAATTTTACTTTTAAATTATTTAATTATTAATTAATTTTAAATGAGGACACTCACTGACCAATTTTTTGAGGGCTTCCGTCCAATTTTATTAAGTGATGGTAGGATGGTGGAGATAAAGTAGTATGAATAGTATTGTTTCCAAAAAGGGTATGGGCATGGACAACCAAAAAAGGAAAGTGAGAATAATGAAATTGGAGGAGGGAGTAGTAAATAGGATAGGATTTCGAAGTATATGATATTAGTGTATTTAAAAATAAATTTTGATGAGTGAAAAATTAATATAAAAAGTTTAGATATTAAGAAACAAGCTTTATGAATTAATATGTTACAATAAAATTTGTAATAATTAACTTGGTGTTAATTTCCCCTCATTGAATAATTATTAAAACCAATTACTTCTTATAAGTAGGAGTTAGGAGTTAGCTAAAGTGGTTTATGTTAGTTAAAGTGGTGATGGAGCAATTAACGCCACTTGTCTAATCAAGCCTTGACAATTAGATTTTGGGTAGAATTTGGGCTCAAATCTAGGCTTATTTATGATCTTTTTGAAGTCCAAAAAATGACTCGACTCATATGTCCAAATGATATGGGAACATGCATGTAAATAGGGGGGTGGTGTTAAATATAATGTTCTGAATTTGTACATTTAGAAAATTACAATTTTTTTAAAATTAAGCACTTTTAATCAATTTTAACTGTATATGTTGTGATGTTTGCAAAACAAATAGCTTCTTTATAATTTTACAAAAACACCCTTATTACATTTGGATAAGTAATGGGTAAACATAAAATATTATTTAAATTGTGAGGGCAAAAATGTAAAATTGGTTACTACAATGATGAGAAGCACATAGAAGCTATTAAAAGTAGGGGGAGGGGTGCTTCACCAAAATCACTTTAAACTACTTAATTTAATCACTTAGTTGTGTTTCCAAACACTCCAAAAGTGATTATATTTTTAAAAAGAAGTGCTTTTAAGCACATACTAGTGCTTGCAAACACCCACGGAATGTCCAGACTTCAAACATCTTTACCCAAATTGAGTACATGTTTTGTGTTGAGTATAAGATATACAACACTTGTGATATTTGTTGCGTTTTCACTTGAAATTTTGTTTTTTGCATAAAATTCTTGACATTGCAGTGTTGTTCGTTAATGAGACGAAAGCTATTTCACCTATGTAAATGTTACGTCAAAATGTAAGCACTAGTCGATATGTATTTTGTTTTACGAATAAGTGTCTAACCTTGACTTAACTTTGTCTTTTGGTGTTCATGTTCGTGTGTTCAGGTCGTTGTTGCAGATGCTGCTGTAAACCTGCTTATTTTTCAGTAATACCTTTTAACATTACAACTAATATATTTCAATAATTTAAGTGATATACTTTAACATTACAATATATATCTTTCAATAATTTAAGTGAAACTCATTTAACATTGTGACTAATAATTTTAGTAATTTAAATGATACCTTTTAGTATTGATTCTTTCTTCTATTCAAAATGTATTTCCCTTTCAAACGTATATAAACATTAAAGAAAAATAATTACTCAATACAATAAATTAATACAATATATAGTCTGTATCTTTCACTATTAAATATTAATTTAACATAAAATTCCCTGCAAAATACAATAAAATTTCAAATTTACTTTAGGTCATTTTACAAACGAGACATTGAAATCAGAAAATCCAAAAAGCAGATTGGATTAATCTGGAAGCGTACCCCAGAGGTCAAATGAATGACATAGTCCCCCCACCCCATAATATATAATAGCAAAAAAAAGAAGCTTAAATCATTCATGACATATGCACCGATTTGCTCTCGTTCAAAGCATTTAAATATGTTGTTTTCTCATATTGAAAATAGACAAAGATACACTCATCTCCCCACTTTTTCACAATGGAAAGGAACAATGATATTGAAAGGTCTTGATCTTTGAATTGTATTAATTATTTGTAATGATCTTGTAAACCACTAAAAAAAATGATCCAATCCTTTTCTAAGAATTACTATAAATTATTATTCATTTACATCATATTAATAAAGCAAAATCAAATACTACAAGTGCAGCATCACCGGCCCAAATTTCACCGTGCAATTTTATTTGAAAATGCCTAGACGATTTCATGCAATTTGAGCATAATACTCCCAACTTGTTTTTGTGATACTTCTGAAATTTGAGCATCACAAAAAACAGGCATAAATAATGTCTCATACATAATACCGTCACATATAATTTTTTGTGTTGTTATCGTCATCATCATTCGCAGCATGGAGAACTGGTCCTACAATTGGCATCACATTTTAACTCCTTGGAACTGCAGAGTAAAGCTACCAAAAGCAAGGAATTATTTCAGTGGACAATGATGACATAGTAATGTTATAATCAAAGTCTTAGATTACATGTAACAAGAGTGAAAGATGATACCTAGATGGCACTTTTAAGCTTGTGACTTGATTGTTGCAAGCACTAATGGCGAGCTCTATACTCGCCCAAGTGCTGCGCCAACTCGTCTCATGGCCCTCAACTTACATCCTCATTCCATTGCACACACACCTGGAACAAATTCAATAACCAAATCACTCTTAGATACATCACTAAAACGTTAAAACGGAGATTTGAAATATCACAAAACTCATTATGGACGGACTATGGGGAACAATATCATTAAAAAAAAAAAAGGTCTTCTGTGAAACATGTTCCCGTGAGTTCTTTTTTCCAAAGTAGTACCTTTTAGCATATGAAGTATCACGCTTTAAAATATGCTTGAATGTACGAGTGTGATACTTCATATGCTAAAGATATTACAGAGTTTAACGTAAAACTTCCGTGAACCTGGTTCACAAAAGTTTTTGTCTGAAAAAAAAAGATAGTAAGCTAAAAATCTCATGGGACGCAACCTTTTTCTTTTGTTATCCTCGTAGACATTTCAGAAACAAGCGCGTACTTATTGCTGTCATAACAAGCACTCATGAACGCTGCAAGTGTCACACGATCCACACTCGGGTTTGCATCTAATAACTTATCAAAGAACTGGGCCGCCATGTCTACTTTCTGTTCACTACAAAGCTTTCTAATCAATGTCCTAACAGTGCGAACCCATAGCTTCTTGTCTAATCTGTCTAGAATAACCATTGCTGTCTTGGATTCACCTATCTTGCAAAACTCATACGCTATTGTCACCCGAGTTACTTCACATGGGGAAATACCTTTCTCTATCATTTCCTCGAAAAAAATTCTTGCCTTATTTAACATGGATTCCTTGCAAAGCCCGCCTATTAGAGCACCATAGGTGAAACTATCGGGTGCACAACCATTTTCACGCATCTTCTTGAAAACTTTTATTGCCATCTCAACCTTACTATCTCTACAGTACCCAGAAATCATAGACGTATAAGTTTTGGCAGTTGGAACGAGCCCCATATTAGTTGCATCACAAAGAATTCGTTCACATTCTCCCATTTTCCGTTGCCTTGAAAGTGATGAAATTAAAGTTGTGTAAGTATGGATATCAGCTGCAATTCCCGTCTTTATCATCATATTAACAAGTGCAAAAGCTTGTTTCATATCCTCATGCTTACAACTCTCAGATATAAAAATGGTGTAAGTATATTTATCGGGACAAAACTCGTTCCTAAAACTTCTCTTAAGTAAATTATAAGCCTCCTCGACCCTTCCCTTCTTACAGAGACCATCAATCACAGCATTATACGCACAAGTATTGGGGGATAAACCATCTTTTCCCATCATCTCCATTACATCATAAGCCCGGTTCAAATCCCCAACCTTAGCATGACCATCAATGAGAGTCGTATATGTGTTCAAATTAGGCCTCAGACCTTGTTCTTTCATTTTCTCGAGTAACATCTCTGCTCGTTGCAACTTCTCCTCCTTGCAGTATCCACCAATCATGGCTGTATAAGTGTGCACATTGGGCTTATAATTATCACTCCTAACAAGTTTCAAGAAAAGCCTAAATGCCTTATCTGTCCAGCCTTTCTTACAAAGGCCATCAATCAATGCAGTATGAGTATATACGTTTGGCTTCAATCCTCGCCTAACCATCTCCTCCAACATTTCAAACGCTTGCTTAATGCTTCCTTGTCTGCTCAATCCATTAATCAAACAAGAAAAATGGATTACATTTGGCTCCAAACCCATATCGATCATCTTGCCAAACACCCATAATGCTCTTTTCACACGATTATTTTCACAAAACAAATTGATAATCAAACTACACGTAGCTTTGTCTGCAATAAAGCCTTTACTCAACATTGCACTCACCCATTTGTCAGCATCAGAAACCCTCCCAAGTCTACAACACGCCACAATTATAGACTCGAAACTGTAGGAATCCGGAATCACCCCTCTCTCACACATTTCATCAAACACTCTCTCTGCAATCTCATAACAACCCATCCCATTCACCACACTCAACACACAATTCAAAGTGTGGGTGCTCAAAACCATTCCTTGGCTCTGCATTTCAAAAACCATGTCAACAGCCTCCTTCAACATTTCAACCTCAGCAAAATTTGTCAACATACAACGCAAAACATCATGGGTTCTCTCAAAGTTTCCATTTTTAATCAAGCAATTAGCTGAAACGATGTAAAACCTCATAAAATGTCTGTATCTTGGAAACTCGATTGCCCAATAAAAGAAACTCAACGCCACCATTGAACCTGCCTCGTCAGCCAATGAAGCCACCACGGTAATGGCTTGTTCTGGGGTCAAGAAATCAGAATCCATTGGCAAATTTAGCACGGGAAGAGTTGAATTAAAATAAAATGAGGGCTTTTTCTGCTGATTATAGTATGAATCACAAACCCAAAAACAGGCTCTTTTGATAACTGTTGCTGGTGAAACTGGGGGAGAGTGATCAATGATGGCTAATTGACAAAAGGATTTTAAGGTAGAGTATATGACACCATTGAGATATGTCTTGGGTGCTGCATTTAGGCGGAGGATTCCACTCAGGCGAAAGCATGCGAGAGAAGCCATGGAAAAACGCCTAACTAGTGCTTTGCAAAGATATAATTGTACCTGGTGGTGAGGCAATAATATTATTATCTGCCAACACACCCTTAAATTTCAAGTATAGTTAGACTAAGAGGAGTTTTACAATAATAAAAAAAAGGTCAACCTTTTTTTTCATAGAATAAACAATATAAAAGTATACTAATACTCCCTCTGTCCCACCATAACTTTTTCACTCTCTTTTTCAGGAGGTTCCACAATAAAAAAATTATTCTATTTTTGGCATATTATTTTACCTCTCCCAATCACATCACTTGTACTACATCTATTATTTTATCATGTTTCATCTCATACTCAACTATTGTTTTTTCTCTCAATCACATCACTTGTACTACATCTATTATTTTATCATATTCCTAATCAAAACACTCAAAAGAAAAGGGAAATATATAGTGGGACGGAGGGAGTACTAAAGAACAAGAAACGGGGATAACCCAAGATTGATGAGATATATAAAAAGGAGGAGAGAGGATGTGTCCTTAATCCAGGGAGCTATATATCCAGAAAACGAGGATAAAATTATCAATATGAACACTCCAAAACCATTGAAAAAGGCCTCAAAAAATACTAAAACTTTAGATGCAAAAGTCATGACACAGCAAGACGAGTTAATGATAATCAAACTGGTATAACAAAAGCTAAAACTTGAATCATTAGAGAAGACTTAAACAAAGCTAATCTGTTGACAACCAGGGATTATGCTTTATGCATCTGTGCATTCATTTTCTAAAATCGGCAATAATTCAATCATCCTAAAATCGTACTAGTTGTTAAGGGCACAAGGCACAAGGCGCAAGGCGCACCCCTTGTCCTTTTGTTACTAAACATCGTTATATATTCCTATAACAAATTTTACACATATTGTTCTAAAAATTCAAGTTTAGTTTTTTTCTTCTTCCTTTTATCAGAAAAGAGAAAGCTTTTATTCAAATGGAGTACAAGGGGTACTCTAGCCCTTGTAACGAAACAGTATTATGAAGAATTTCCGCGATCACATGTGATTTATCAGTAAGCTGTTTATCAAGAATGTTTGTTTTACTTTCTTCACAGAACTTGAACTCGTTTCTAGACTAAAGCTTGATGCAGACCTTGTACCATGAAATAAAGTAATGTAAAGCTATTAGGCACTCTCTGGCTTATCAAAATTTGATCAAATCTCATCAGCAGATTAATATACAACAAAATAAAGTCTAGTACCACAGAGAATCACGTAATACTACCAAAAACTCAATAAATAAACATTAGGACATAATGTGAACATGAAAAAACACCGAAGTTGTGAAGTTAGACTTCATTAACACACAAAAACCATCAAAGGTAAAAAACCAGCAATTAAGATTCCTTAGTCTAGTTCTCATTCTCATCGACATCAAAGTCGTCATCATCAGCAAATTGTGAATAATCATCATTGTACTCTTCTTTCTATTCTTCAAATACATATTCATCACTAAGTCTTAGAGATGAGCCCTTCACACTCTTCTCCTCCGCCACTTGTTTGTCGTTATGTCACATCCCAATTTTACAAAGACTTTGACGTCTAACTTTAATAATAAGAATTTATTCAAGAACCACAAAAACCATTTATCTATAAACAGGGAATAAACATTCATAGTCAAAACCATATTTTATTTGTGACAAGTTATGCTACTTCTCTAGTGAGTAAAATTTAATTTTGTAAAGCCTCAAGTTTAAATAATTATTTCCACTTCTAGTTTTAAAATGAAATATGTTTGCTTAGTCTATTTTTATGGTTCTTTCTTTATTTCTTATTTAAGTCATACTCCAAAATCTTTATAAATGTGGTCTCATCAACTCCAAGAGCATCACAAACCACAGTCCAATTCAAGTCATCATCTTCAAATACCAACTCTTCCTCATCTTCTCCATCTAATCTACCAACCACGATTTAATCCAAGTGAACTTGGTTTCCTTTTTTTCGAAAACCCTATTTGTATTTCTTCATTTTCTTGTAGGTTACTTAAACCTAGTTTAAACGTATTATTCTTTCTAGCCTTAAGAACCTAAAGAAACGTGTGTGGGGTGTTAAAAATGTAATGTCTATAAGAAAAGACTTGAAAATGTCTAAGATATGCTATAAAATCGTTTGCCGCTTGGCCACCTCATCCCGGCGCAAAAGGCAAGCCACCAAAAATGTGCCCGAACAAACCCAAGAAAGATGCACCACCTATAGCCTCACGCGCCTTGCACCTTAGTCATACCTTTAACACCTATGCCTAAAATCCCAAATATGGGAAGTTAAGCAATAGTTTTATTCAATTGACATATTTTCAGCGAACATTGTTATTTAATTTTATTTCTAATATGTTTTTGAGCATCAACGTATGTTAGTGAAGCCATAAGTATCCTCAATCACAAATTCGTTTTATTGATAAATCTTAGAACATCACAAATTCTATATTTTAAACTTTCATTCTCAAGAATAATTAGGGTCTCTTGCTTCCATCAAAAAATTATTGCAAACATTAAAGGAAAAAAACTTATAATTGAAGGCACATATATCACTTATTCCAATGTTAAAGAAATTTCAGATAGTCACCATAGATCAATCACTTGGTATATAAGCAAGAATTAACAAACATATAAGCAATAGATGATAGAAATAGAGATGGTAATTAGAAATAGCATATACTAACTTGAAACAGAGTTATCATCAAATTCACTTTTCATCAGCATTTCTTGACTCCCCACTAATTCTTGCTTCCTCGTTACTCAAAATGAGAGAGTCTCTCTGCCCCCTCCATTGATGATGCGCCAAACCCATTATTCCTACAGCCAAAGTACGAAAACGCCAACACAATCTGCTCCGAAAAAGACCTTTTCTCGCAAAAACTTGGTTAGAGGTGACTGAAGAGTGTGCGTGTGGGAGAAAAAAAGATGAAAGAGAGGGAGAGGACGTTTGGGTTTGGGCCTTGGAGGATTATGTAATGGGCCGGCACTGGAACTTTCAGCGTGTTCATTTTCGGCCACGGTTATGCACACACAGACTTATGAAGGACACCCACTGGCAAAAAAAATCAGCAAAAGGGTCTATGAAATGTCCAATATACCCTCTCATGAAATTTTAAAGAAAAAAACGGCAGATGAGTACACCCACCTATTCATTTCACGGAAAAATAGTCTTCACCATCACCATAATATAAAAAAACAAACAACAACAATCAAAACAATAAAAAATGGTAAGAAACCAAAATTTTCAGAAAAAATACAACAATTCTTGGATTCGGCAAAAACTTTCGCACAAACACAAAAAAATCAAAAAAAAAAATCGAAAAAAGTAATGGATTTCGGCAAAAAAATTCAGACAAAACACAAAAATTAAAAAAACATGGCTTACAGATCTGGATGGTGGAAGGATTTCTTCCCTCTCTTCTTCAAATCGTAAAAAAGAAGAAAAAAATCATAAAAAACAGATCTGGGTGGCGAACTTCTCCCACCTCTTCTTCAAACGCGACGACAACGAACTAGGGGGTGGCAGCGAATGAGGAGGGAGGGAGGAGAGGTTGGGTTGGTGGCGAACAAACGACGGCCACCTATTTCTTTAAACGCGGGGGAGGGAGGAGGTGTGCGATAGTGGCCTTCAAACGCAGCGGAGCGACGGCGCACGCGAGGGGGAGGAAGGAGGTGGGCGACGTCGGCGGCGGCCTTGGGAGGGAGGAGGTGTGCGGCGGCCTATTGGATGGAGGAGAGAGGTGGGTGTGCTTGAAAATGAGTGAGGTGATTCGAGTGGAATTTACACGATTTAGATGCATATTTGAAGCTCATTTGATGTTGATTTCATTGAATTATACATTGAATATGATTGTTTAAGCCGAAATGAGAGGAGGTTGTGTTTTGTCGATTTTATAGGTAAAACGATGGAATTTGAGAGCAAAACACATACCACAAGTGATCAGACCGGAAAGAGGAGTGCACCATTGGATCTGGCTCGAAAAATGGAGTGGAATAGCCTAAAGAATCGAGTCGATCGGAGGTCGGAAGCTCAAGAAACGGAGGGACGAAGTTGGAGGACGAAAACGAGAGACGGAGCCAAGCCGAAACTTCGGCCCGGCCGGGTGGAATGACTCGCCCGGCCGGGCGGCCGAGCAACAAAACCCATGACAAAGACGAAGTTTTGGCCCGGCCGGGCGGCCGAGAAGGCCAACCTAGCCCTCAGTTTACGAAAGTTCCGCCCGGCCGGGCGGCACCACTCGCCCGGCCGGGCCATTATGCCCCTGTTTCATGTTTTGGCCGACCATCATTCCGCCCGGCCGGGCCACTTCCCCACCCGGCCGGGCCATCCCAATTTCGGTGCCAAACGCGTGTTTTCTCCATTTTTGAGGGACTTACTTGCAAATATCACACCCAAACCCTACCCCAACACTATAAATACCCCACTTCTTGAATTTCACACCATCTTCTACCAATTCTTCAATTCATACACATAGTTACACATAGTAATCGGTTTTGAAGCATTCTTCCTTCTAGTTTTTCATAGATTAGCTTAGTACTTAGTCAATTTGTCATTTCAATCAAGGATTGTAAGTGGGCTTTGCTTATTTCATCATATTGTAGCTACAAATCCATCATCAAGGTGATATCTCTCAATTTTAAGTTTCAATTTGGTAATTACTTTCTACATTTGCAATTTCTCTATTAATTAGCATGGGCTTTATGTTATTTTGTGTTGTACCCATGGGATTCTCTTCTAGAACCATGGGCTAATCCCCAATTGCCTTGGGTGTGGATGTTTTGATGGGAATTTAGTGTAATTGTGAAGTGATTGCATGATTCACTTAGGATTTGGGTTTAAATATTTCTAGAGTTGTATTTTGTTTGATTCATTTGATTGATCAACCCTATTAGCTAGCATTTTCGATTGTGTTGATTGCAACGAGAGTTGGGTTTGCATGATTGGGGTGTGAGTGTGAGCTTTGGTCAATTGAATAGAAGTTAATTAGTAATTAGCTAACCGAGAGGAGGTTAATGGCTAGACCGACAACTTTAGACACCAAACGAATAGAGGTCGTCTAAGAGTTTGGTGAGAGGGCGTTTCATAGGCATTAGTAACCGTGTTGAAAGTGCTTATGAAACACTATCCTAGGAGCTTATGGTATTTGATTAGATCCTATAATTGCTAATCAATGCACGATGTTCGCCTATGCCTTTCAAGGGGGTTTGCACACTTATGTGATAGCCTTTAGCTTAATCCAAATTCATATCTAGCTCATGTAATTGTTTCACTAGTTCATTTATTCCTAACAAAACGGAAACACCCGAGGCAATACACTTCTCTTGCACTTTCAAAAAGAAAGTTAGTTAGTTCACTATTTCTAGTCACTATTACTTATTACTTTAGTTAATTTAGTTTAATATCTTTGTTCTTATTCCCGAAAATCCAAACAAACAAGCTTAGTTACTACAATAGCATGATAACTTGCAACTTTAGGGATTCATTGACACTCAATTAAGTCCTTGGAACGAAAATATACTTGAGAAAAACTTGTCCAAAAATACGAACAAGTCATGAGGAAGAGGGAGAAAGGGTTTAATTAGGGTTTAGAATGGAATGGTATTTTAGATCTTTCCATATGGGTGTCCTCATCTTACAATGTGTGTGTTTAGCCAGTGGGTGTCCCCAATAAGCCCGTGTGTGTATAACCGTTCCCAATGGTTAAATGCTCATTTTTTATGACTTCGCCCTAAACATGTCTTTTCTAAAAAAATTATCGGTGAAAAGACTATATCATTTTTTTAACAATTAAATTAAAATAAATTTATTAAAATACTAATTGTACACCCATCACTTGCTTTTGAGTCATCGTCGAGTCGTTACTGAGTAGTTTATATTTTTTGGAAAAAAAAAAACAATATTTTCAAAAAAAACTATTGAAATCAGTCCCAAAACGAAATATTTTTTCAAAAAAAATTGATTTCAAAAAATATTCCGCAAAAATATTAAAATTTCGAACATAAATTTCGTGAAAAACAAAAGGCAAAATTTCGAAAAATAATTAACGAAAAAAAAAGGGAAAGGTAGGCAAAAACCAGATATGTGCGTGCGTGGAGGTGAGGGAGGTGTGAGGAGGATTTAATCGTGAGGGAGGCGTGCAAAAAAATTGAAACTCACCAAAATGAGAGAGCCGTGCGTGTAAAGGCGGCGAAGAGTGCTAAACGGGGTGGCAGAGGCTATAGGAGGGCGTGCGGCGGCATGGCAGCGAGCATCTCGGCAACGAAGAAGACAAAGAGGGAGGCTAAAAAAATGAGGAAGTTAGGTTCGAAAAAAATTAAAATTTATAAGAGAGATAGTAGTTTTAAAAAATAAGAGAGACATGAACTTAACTGTGGGGTGATCTCATTAAAAAAAATGTCATTTAACCAGTGACAGACCCAAAAATTTTGGGTAGGGGGCCCAATTAACATTACTATAAAGATAAAATAATATATACTCATTATTTTCATCAAAATTTCAAATGATAAAATTGTTAATACATCTCATTTTATTAAATTAAATTGATCGAACAAGTTTGACTTTTACTATGTTTTGGTAGAAGTTAATACTCCCTCCGTCCCGTAATAACTTTGCACGTTTTGACCAATTCACCTTTAAAAAAAGCGAATTTAGTGGTGTGGAGTCAAATAAGAAAGTGTGTTTTGAGTGATTTCATAAGGTGTAAGGAGGATTTAGTAAGATGTAAAATAAATTTAGTGAAATGTAGGCCCAAATTGAGTGACGATTTTGAAAATAAAATGATGTTTTGATATATATTAATTTTGTGGATTATTTTTATATTAGGAGTGTGAATAATTATGGAACGGTGTATTAATTTTAATAGATGTAAAATTACCAAAATACCCCCCTCTAGGCACTGTGTAGGTCCGTCACTGCATTTAACGGTGGCCTTGATTTTTTTTCTTGTGGGCCCAAATTAAGTTGGTTCAAAAAGTCGTCGTATCACATCCGTAGGGCCAGACTATATACCCCTCCAGACTTGTTAAATATACCACCCCGTTATATAGTCCCCCTCAAAATATATTAAGTTAGATGTACTCTCCTTAAAATACCTATTATACCGTCTTCTCTCTTAAATGAAATATACTAATGCACTCCTCAACTAAAACTCTAGTTTCTCTTTCCCTTCCTTCCTTTCTTCATCTTCATTCTTTAAAACTTTAAAACCCTCATTCCTCAAACTCTCACGGCCGCCCCCTGCCCCCACGCCGCCCACCACCACCTCCCCCACGTTGTCGCGCTGCCTGCCATCATAAGCTTCCGCGCCGCCCCCTCTCTTTTGTAACCGGCTGCTTCCCCTCCCTCTCCATTCTCTAACCGCGCACGGCTGGCCGCCCCCCATTCTGTAATCGGCGCCGGCCGCTTCACCTCCCCCGCTTTTTTTTTCCTTTTCTATAAAAAAAAAAACTTGCGGCCCCCGTAAAAGAAACAGAAAAAAATATCCGCCTCTTTGTGAAAATCCAATCGTTCGCGGCCACCTCTTCCTCCATTATCGCGGCCGCGGCCGCCCGCCCCCTGTCCAATTGTCGGCCGCCGCTCGCATGTGTTGAGGTAGGTTTTTTTTAAAAAAAAAATATTCGACAATGGTCGACAAACCAGTGTCGAGTAGATGCACTATTGTTGACCGGCAATTTATTGTCGACAATAGTGCATACATTCGACCAAATATTGTCGAAAGTTTAAAAAATGATTTTTTTTCGACAAACCAGTGTCGACAGTGTGCACTATTGTCGATGATTCGGGTGGAATTTGCATGTTTTTAATGCACATATGAAGTTCATTTTGAGTGTGATTTCATTGCTTTATTGGTCGATTATGGATGTTTTGGTCAAAATAAGAGAAAGGTGGTATTTTGTCGATTTTGTAGGGATTTTGGGAGAAAAACACATACCACATCTTACTGTACCGAATAAAGGAATGCACCATTGGATCCAGCTCAAAAAACGGAGTGGAATGAAAAAAATAATCGAGTCAATCGGAGGCCGAAAGTTCAAGATACGAAGGGACGAAGATGGAGGACGAACAGTGGGTTGAAACTTCCGCCCGACCGGGCCACTTCCCGTCCGACCACCATGCCACTCAAGCCGAAACTTCCGCCCGACCACCATGCCACTCAAGCCGAAACTTCCGCCCGACCGGACCGCTTACTTACTCTGTGGTTTTTGGGCATTTTTGCCATTTTCAAGGGACCTACTTGCAAAACTCACTCTCAAACCCTACCCCAACACTATAAATACTTTCTGAATTTTCAAAGGAGTTACCCCTTTCACAAGACATTCACACATAGCAACACATAGTTGAAAGTTTTCATCATCAACTTCTTCAATTCTTCACCATTTGGAGTAAGGATGGAGCCAAAAGCTTGGAAAAAATTCTAGTCCCCACCATCCATTAGTCTAAGTTTTCTATTTCTTTCACTTTTTATTTGCTTTGATTATTAAATATTGTAGTATTTTGATTATGTTGATTATTGGCTAGAACACTTTTGGTTCTAGAGCTATGTTTACACTTTGGATGATGTTTATGAATTAATTTCTTGTTTATTTGGTGGTTGTGTTGTCTATTTCTATTTGAATGCTTAATTTTCATTGCAAGACATGTTGTCAATTGTCATAATAATGTGTTTTATTCATTATTAATTGAAATTGGATTGAGAGATCTTTTTCATTAATCGTATTTAAGCATTCGACCCAATTTATTGTGAGCTCGAGAGAGTATCAATTATTGGGAGGGTATTAGATGATCGTAGGAGTCTTTTTTAAATTTATTATGCATGCTAGGTAGAGATACTAGTTTGGGTAATATTTTTCTTGGATTAATTGGATCGAAAGAACTTTTAATTCATTATTTAGTGATCAACCCTATAGTAATAAACACAACACCACTTAAATAGACTTTTAATCATAAATTGACCCCTTAGTGTAATATATGTCTTGGAACCTCATTCTCTTTATTGAGTTTAATCCGTATTTTTCTTTTGCTTTCGTGATTTGTATGAGCACTACTTAATCGATTTTATCCATTACTCTTTTATTGTTTACTTGTGACACTTAGTAGGCAATTTATGGTAATCAAACACTTAATTTTCGATCACGCCTATTTAGAACTAGATCAACAAACTTCACTTTTACACTCCCCCTTCCTGTGGGATCGACCTCGTACTTACTTCGCTATAATATACACCGTATACTTGCTGTCGTGTATTTTGGTGTTGTGAAATACGTGAACACAATAGTGCATATTGTCGATACTAGTTTGTCGAAAATTTGTTTTTAATTTTTTTCAAAATTTCTTTGATTTTTTGTTTGTGTTTGATACTGTTTGGATAGTGGTGACTGCCGTCGGAGGTGGTGGCAACGGCGACGATGATGACTGTCATTAAGGTTAGGGTTTGAAAGTGAGGGAAGTGTATTTAATAGGATTATTTTATTAAAATGACAATTTAGATATTTTACATAAATATTAAATTAATAAATGGGGAGGGGGAGTGACTTGGATCGAATTTTTGCACTTTTTACAACTATACGATCCCCACAAGCGTATGGGTTCGTTAGTAGTAAGATAAGTGTCACAAGTAGATTTTCGTTCCAAGGACTTAATTGAGTGAAAATGAGTCCCTAAAGTTGCAAGTTATCATGCTATTGTAGTAACTAAATGATGTTGTTTGGATTTTTGGGAATAAGAACAAAGGTATTAAAGTAGATTAACTAAAGTAATGAGAACTAGTGACAAGAAATAACAATCTATCTAACTTTCGTTGGAAAGTGCAAGATGAGAGCATTGCCTCAGGTGTTTCCGTTTTTTGAGCAATTAAGTGAACTAGTTAACTAATTACATGATTTAACTACGAATTCGGGTCAAGCTAAAGGTTATCACAAATGTGTGCAAACCCCCTCGAAAGGCATAGGTAAACATCGTGCATTGATTAGCAATTATAGGATCTAACCAAATACCATAAGCTCATAAGATAGTGTTTCATAAGCACTTTCAACACGGTTACTAATGCTTATGAAACGCCCTCTCACTAAACTCCTAGACGACCTCTATTTGTTTAGTGTCTAAAGTTGTCGGTCTAGCTATTAACCTCCTCTCGGTTAGCTAATTACTAATTAACTTCTATTCAATTGACCAAAGCTCACACTCACACTCCCAACCATGCTACCCAACTCTCGTTGCAATAAACATAATCGAACATGCTCACTAATAGGGTTGATCAACCAAATGAATCAATCAAAGTACAACTCTAGAAACATAAACACCCAAATTCTAAGCTAATCATGCAATTAATCCACAATTACACTAAACACCCATCAAAACATCCACACCCAAGGCAATAGGAGATTAGCCCATGGTTCTAGAAGAGAATCTCATGGCTACAACAACAAATAACATCAAACTCATGGTAGAATAGCAAAAGATTAGAGAAATGAAGAAAATACCAAATTGAATTGCAAAATAGAGTAATATCACCTTGATCATGAGAATTTAGTTACAAACCGATGTAATAGACGATGCCCGATGATAATCGTAGCTTGATTTGGAGTAAAAACCACTATTCTATCTAATCTAATGAAGAAATTAAACTAAAATATGAAGAACACCTACTACTATGTGAATGTGTGTGAGAATAGCTTTTTAAAAGTGGGAGAGAGCTTTTTAATTCAAGAATGAAAGTATTTATAGTGTTGGGATAGGTCTTGGGGTGAAATTTGCTCTTAAGTCCTTGAAAATTGGACAAAATACACAAAAATCGCCGAAAATAGGCATGACTCGGCCGAGTTGGACCACTCGGCCGAGTTGGAGTGTTAAACATTTGGGTGTTTTCTTCATGGCTCGGCCGAGTGGTCCAACTCGGCCGAGTTGCGGCGCTTTCCAGTGTCCTGCCTCGCCCAGCAGCTCGGCCGAGTTGCAAATCATTCCAACGTCCAAGCTCGCCCAGCAGCTCGGTCGAGTCAGGGAGCTCAGCCGAGTGGCAATGTTTATCCAGATTCTGCCTCGACCAGCAGTTCGGTCGAGTTGGGGAGCTCGGCCGAGTTGCACTCCGAACTTGTTTCGTGCATAACTTTTGCTTCCGACCTCTATACGACTTGATTCTTTTGGCCATTCCACTCCGTTTTTCGAGACGAACCCAATGGTCAGCTTCTCTTCTTGATCCAGTGAAGTATGGTATGTGTTTTGCTTCCAAAATCCATCGTTTTTCCTACAAAATCGACAAAACACTACATTTCTCTTATTTTGATCAAAACAATGATAATCAATCAATAATTTAATGAAATAAACATCAAATGAGCTTCAAATATGCATCTAAATCGTGTAAATTCCACCCGAATCAGGGAGTATTAGCAATGCTGGAGGTATATAGCCTGGCCCCAATCATATTCATAACGATGAGAACGGTTATTTACACCTCTAGTTTAATTATATACTCCTCCTTCTATGTTTCTTATTTTAAAAAAGTTATAAAATATAGAAAATGATTAAGATACATCCCCTTATTTAATTCAGATTTTTTTTCCCTAATATGGTTGTTCAAGGTTTAAGGTTTTCTCCCATGTGGGCTTGCATGCGCGTTTTTCTACGTTGCAGACTGTATTGACTAACAAATTGTGTGATACTCGATGGTCTTCTTCATTTTTTATTTTTTAGGTCTTTCGTCTTGAACATCTTCTATCCATTAAGGTGATCTTCATCTTGTTGATAACTTGATATGCGTGTAGAGCAGATCTGATCATATTAATGGTTCAGCTGACTAGTTGAATACTCCTCAATTATTGACTAAGTTTTATACTAGAACAACCAACTATACATAATTAATTTAATCTCTATTACAGTGTGTTTTTGCCTAATTATCAAAATTTAATACTCTCTATTTACTAAACTTTGTTCACTTTTCTTATTTATTATTAGTCTATTTTTTTTTTTTTTTATGGTTACAAGTTAAATACTCATCCATTTTCCCCTCTCCATAACTCGAACCCAAGACCTAAGACCTAGGTAGTGGTGCTCTAACCACTTGAGCTATCCCACTTTGTCCAGTATTAGTCTATTACACAACTCTTAATTATTACCCTTTTTTCAACAGTTATTTACTTAAAATGCCACTTCATGGACCCACATTACATCTACACTAACATCCCAATTAACAATCTAACTCTATTAATTAATCCAATTTCTTAAATTAACCCAACCTACCCTAATTAACAATCTAACTCTATTAATTTATCCAATTTCATCTCACAAGTGTTTGTTTGTTTGATGGTATAACTGGTTCCAAATTCCAATCAAAAATGTTTTTGAAACCACGTTGATCAATTACTTGATTTTTCTTTATACTCTTCTCGTTGTCAATATGGATTGAGACTGACATTTTTTTTTATAGATGGATTATTCTTTTGTTATTAAGGAAGAAAAAAGAGATTTCCATTTAATATGTCAATAAAGAGATCGTGAACAACTTCTTTTTGTTATTAAAGAACAATAATGATATCAATAAATTATAGGGACGATAAACGCGGTGAAGATTGAATAGTTTTTGGTCTTTACCTTTTGAAAGAAAAATGGCATGTCAACGAATTTGTCTTTTCACCGTCCCCACCACCTTTCATTTTAAGACAATCATTCGTGCACTTTTCTCCATTATATTTTATTATTCTAGTATATTATTGCAATTTTACTCTTTTAATTAATACCAATAGCTTCCAAAAAAAAAAAAAAACTCAAATGCGTTAATAAACTATACTCCCTCCGTCCCAACTTAACTTTTATACCTATTTTTTCGGTCCTTTAGAAACGTTATCCATACAATATCTAAAATATTATATTTAATGTTATTATTTTTATGGTACATACATACACACAAGTTAACTTACTTATTTATTTTTTTATAAAATTATATCTCAAAATTTTATTTATTATAATATTTTTTAAAAAGGTGTGAACAGTAAGTGTGAAAGTTAAGTTGGTACAGAGGGAGTATAAAATAGTAGCTTATTTGATCACGGCTTGAACCAATCGACACAGTCATCAATCTCGATAAAATAATTAAATAATTAAGACATTTTCAGAAAATCGTTATACTATAATTTGGCGGTCCTATTAAAATCAAAATATATGTAGAATAATTTAGTAAAATATGAATCTATTGTTGACTTTTTTTTTAAAACCTAGATCTAACAATCTTTTTACTAACTTTTCTTACTACATCCAAAGTTTATGTTTTCATCCAAAATGAACGCGCGACAATATGCAATCCATTAATCGTGGATTGACGATCAAGGGTTGAAAAAGAGTTGCAAGTTCCTTTTGCACAAGTTTCAGCAACTGCAAAAACATGCCGAAGAGATTTTCGACGCGGGAACTCCAACGCTCAAATTAGAAATCGGTGATCTCAAGGATAATATGGTCGGAGAACAGTCTATCAATGGTGAGACTGTTCTCCAGGAATGCAATATAATGCTCAAAATAGAATATGCACAAGTGAAATGTATGTTCTTCAAGTGTGTAGCGTATTCTTGAGTGAATGCTCCGTATTCTGATCGTAAGTAATATCAAAATCATCATAATAATCATTCTAGCAAAAATAACGATGAAATAAATATTTAAATAGTAACTTGGGAGAGGAGTTATCCACTTCCCCTTACATCTTAACTGCCCTGGTTATTTTTTCAAGTAATGGGCTCAAGGCTGTGTAGACTTCAGTCAAAGACTTATTTGCCTTAGTCATCTTATCCGAGCTCCGATAAAGGCAAAAGTGGGCGAACTCTTCGTGCAGACTCTGTTATTCGCAACGTGGGATCCAACTACTCACGTGAATCTCGTATTTCAAACCTTGGAACCTTCAAGTGCTCGAGCCCCTGTAGATTTAAACTCCGCGAACCTAGCTTCAAACCCAATTACAACCCACCTAAAAAGATGGTAGACTTACTACTTCTTCATACCAGGGATTCTCTTCGTTATATTCGGCTCATTTACTTCAATTCTTGTAGGATTGGCCCCAAACTTAGCTCAATCCATTATCATAAAAGTCCATCATCTGTGTATCAACAATTACCCACATAATAATGAAGATAAATAGTCAAATAATCATATATTCACTAAAACTCAAAGGATATCATTTATCTCTTTTTCACGTGTCATCATTTCATAGGACGATATATTTTGAACGCATCCGTTTAGATCACTACAAGAAAACTGCAATTTAGCCGCGAAAAAAATTGTCGCTAATTCTAATATTTTCGTCGCTAACGTGAATTAGCGATGAAATAAATTTGTCGCAGAATTTGTTGCTATACACCCGTCGCTAACGTGTTTGTGACAAAAAAAAATTAATTTTGTCGCTAATATTAGCGATGAAAATTTGAGTTTCATCGCAAAATATTAGCGACGAAAATATGAATTTCATCGCAAAATGTTTGCAAGGAAAATCAAACATTTGTCGCAAACACGTTAGCGACGGGTGTATAGCAACAAATCTTGCGACAAAATTATTTCATCGCTAACTCACATTAGCGACGAAAATATTAGAATTAGCGACAAAATTTTTTCGTGTCTAAAATAATAATTTCTTACTTCGTTACTAATTTTTTGCGATAAATATTTTAATTTCGTTGCAAATGTTAGCGATGAAACCCATATTTTTTGTTGCTAATATTTGGCTATGGATATCCGATTTTCGAATTGTTCTCTAAACCCACTTCCGCACTCGACCAACCCGACCCGCACCCAACCCAACTGACCCACACCCGCACCCAACCCAACCGACCCACACCCGTACCCAATCCGCATACCCCTCCCCATTTTATTTAAATGAGCATTTATTTGGTCTTTGTGGGAATCGATCCCGGGTGGATGGGCACCTAGCTATGGGTGTCCACCACTCGGGCAGACAACTCTTTAGTTCAGTTTTTATTATTAATTATATATGTATTCAATTGTTACTAATTTAGTTAATTTTACTCATTTAATTAATTTATTTCACATATATTAATTGATTAATTTTTAAATTGTAACAATTATTTATATATATATATATATTGTAATTTTTAAAACAATTTCAATTGTAAAAAATCAATGTTACTTTAACAATTCCAAAAAAATAATAGATATTACATCCATTCATCATCATCTCATCTTTATGTCCATTTTCATTTGCATCTTCATATTTATAAATATTTTTATAAACATTCAAACTGATTTATATGCATAGTTGAAGTATTAAACATTTAAACCGATTTTTATTGATTTAATATGCATAGTTGAAGTAGTACTCTTCCCTCATGCTCAGTAGAAACAACAACAAATAATTAATGAAATCAAGAAAATAGAAAAATATAAAACAAATTATATATAATGAAATCAAGAAATTATACCCCAAAATAAATCAAACAAAAAACTTAATATGTCAAATTAATGAGTGTAAATGAAATTATATTGATCCTATTATATTTCAAACATGATAGTGATAGAATCGTCTCTATTGTTTCACACTATGCATGCACTCAAACTTTTTTCCTTTATTATGTTTAAACGACAACTATTTTTAATTCATGAAAATTTATATTTCATCACTAAAATATTAGAGACGAAATAGAATTTTTATTATTGTTCTGATTATTAACAATAAAATATTATTTTCCTAATAAGGTGATGAAATATTTTAATTTTCTCGCAAATATTAAATCCACAAAATTAGTCATACAAATTTCAACTTTGTCGCTAAAATATTAGCGACGAAATATAATTTTCATTGTTGTTCTGATTATTAAAAACAAAATGAAGCAATTTGTTGCTAGTATAGCGATGAAATATTGTAATTTTATCGCAAAAATTAATTTCAATAAATTAGTCACGAAAATTTCTATTTCATCGCAAAATATTAGTGACGAAATATAATTTTCATTGTTGTTCTGATTATTAATAACAAAATGAAGCAATTTGTTGCTAATATAGCGATGAAATATATAAATTTTGTTGCAAAAATTAATTTCAAGAAATTAGCCATGAAATTTTTTATTTCATCGCAAAATATTAGCGACAAAATATAATTTTCATTGATGTTTTGATTATTAACAACAAAATGAAGCAATTTGTTGCTAATATAGCGATGAAATATATAAATTTTGTTGCAAAAATTAATTTCAAGTAATTAGCCACAAAAATTTCTATTTCATCGCAAAATATTAGCGACGAAATATAATTTTCATTGCTGTTTTGATTATTAACAACAAAATGAAGCAAATTGTAGCTAATGTAGCGATGAAATATATAAATTTTGTTGCAAAAATTAATTTCAAGAAATTAGCCACGAAAATTTCTATTTCATCGCAAAATATTAGCGACGAAATATAATTTTCATTGCTGTTTTGATTATTAACAACAAAATGAAGAAATTTGTTGCTAATATAGCGATGAAATATATAAATTTTGTTGCAAATATTAAATCTAAAAATTTAGCGACGCAAATTTCTATTTCGTTTCAAAATATTAGCGACGAAATATAATTTTCATTGCTATTTTGATTATTAACAACGAAATGAAGCAATTTGTTGTTAATATAGCGATGAAATATATAAATTTTGTTGTAAATATTAAATCTAAGAATTTAGCGACGAAATTTTTTATTTAGTTGCTAAAAATTGATTTTAGCGATGAAATTTAGATTTGTCGCAAAATTTTCATCGCTATTCCCCTTGTTTCTTGTAGTGGATATTGCTTTAGACTAGGCATCATAAAATAATTATGAAAGATAAAAGTGTTTTGTTCCATGTATATACGAACACGTATCATTTTCACTCGGAGAATCTAATTGAATATTGGCATTCATTTTATATTATGGTAATCGCGAGATCGTTTTCTCTCATGAATTCCTTCTTGAAAAATGATGTTTTTATATTGCTAGCATTTAATTTTTTAAAATCTTAAAAAGATCTTAGAAAGACATAAGTGTTTTGTTACCTGTATATACGCACACGTATCATTTTCACTTGAAAAATCTATTGAATATTGACATTCATTTTATATTAAATTAATTGCGAGATCGTTCTCTCTTATGAATTCCTTCTTGAAAAATGATGTTTTTATATTGTTAGCATTTAATTTTTTAAAATCTTAAAAAGACAGAAGTGTTTTATTCCCAGTATATACAAACACGTATCATTTCACTCCTGAATGCCTTCTTTGAAATGATGTTTTTATATTGTCATGCATTTAATTTTTTAAAATCTTAAAAAGATCTTTAAAATAATAATTTAGTCTTAATTTATCAATTAATTAATACTAACATTGTAAAATACTAAATTTTCATTGCCCCAATAATATTAATTTATATATACAGTAGAATCATTATAATATGTAATAATAAAATAGGTAATCCACATAAAAATAATACCAAAAGAATTTCATGTCCATATTAGGAAATATCAATAACTCTCCTCCCTTTTGACAAGGAGCTACACAATCGTCATGAATTAAGTACGGAGTACAATATTCTCCTACCAGAAAAAGAAATTATTTTACACAATATATTACAGTGAGTTTTTTTTTAGATAATTTTAACAAAAAAAGACCAAAATATTCTTCAACTCAAGAATATTCACATCTATGATCTACCTTTATTCTTTCATTCATGGTAACTTTTCCATTCACACTCTTCATCGCTCCCTTCCAACACTTTTGATGAATGCATATTATGGCAAATTAAATACCCTATCTACTTTTAGTTATTTATACTTTCTTCCCCTTAATCCCCTCTTCTTAAAAAAATAAAATAATAATAATACATATTTGTCTAGATTGATATAATATATGTCTGGAAAGAAGTGAAGAATATTTATATACTCAATTCTTCAAAAAAATTATTTCTTTTAATTTGTTTCTCAAAAGTTTATATATCTCTATTTATTTAGTAGAAAAGGGGAGAGGACATGAATTTTAAAGAAATTTTTTTTTTAAATGAAAGATAATAAAGGATATGATGCATAAAAGAAAAGGAGAACTATATAAAAAAAAGTTAACAAAGGAGAGTATTTATACAAATTATGATTTGAAGATATCTAATCAAATCTAAGAAAAAAGATATTTAAGGAATCTAAAGTATATATGAACACTTCGAAAACCCTTGTAAAGGGACACCTACATGAACTACGAAGGAACAGTACTTGAACAATATTCTAGAGCTTGTGATCAAAATTTTACAATTTTAATCTTTAATTTAGTCTGGCCACTTTTATAATTTATACAAATAAACAATTTCTTATCTCTGCTTGGCAGGTGATTTTGCATTTTTAAATAATGTTTATAAGAAAATTAACGTACGAGTGTTTGAATTTTAAAGTAAACTAAGTAAAAAATATTTGGAAAATACTAGTACATAAATTTTAAAGCAAGTTTATCAAACACTCCACACAAATTCCAAATATATATATTCAAAAAAGTAATTCATTTTTTAGAAGTGTTTTTGAGTTGATCACTTATATTTTGCAAATACCGCCTTAATTGAAAGATAAATCTCAAGTTAAAATCTCTCAATTGGAGTATAATTATCATAAAAAATAGTGAAATTGGTTAGTATATTATTCTTAATTTATTGTTTCACTATAGATACTACACTCACTTAAATTGAACTGAATATTTATTGTTGGAGTAAATAAAATTTAGAGTGTAGTATTTTTCAGTAATAGATAATATTATTAATTGAGTGACGACAAGTCGACAACTGCATTGGAAAACAAATTTATAAATTTTGTTTGTATTCATACGTTGTTCAATTTAATACACAAATATTAACCGACAAGCTGTTGACTAACGTTTAATTCGACCCCTATATATTTCAATTCAAACAATTTCTATATATTCCTAAGAAAAATACTAGTAGTTTAATTACTAAAATAATATTACATATATAATCATGGGCGAATCCTAAAAAAAACTGTCTTAACATGTGTAGCTACAGCATCTGTGATCCATCCATCCCTTTCTTGATAAATACTCTTAACAAAAAGTGTTTTCGCTTTAAGACAAAAATACAGTTGCATCACAATATTAATTCAACACAGATACTACTAAATTATATACTGTAGTGAGAAATAATTGTGTGTAGCAAATATCCCAATTCCATTATGACAACATTGGTGGATGAAAAATGAGTAGTAGTAGGGTTAAGATGGACCACATGACTACTTTACATGATTAATCCAATTCAATTTTTTTATTTTTCTGAAAGAGAACTATATCATCCTGTCAATTTTTTATTTTTTTTTGATGGGATCAATTAAAGTTAAATAAAAATTTGTGTGACACGATCCTGTGGTAAGATCGTTTATAAATTAATACTTACTCATTTTAAAAAGTTATGTTCTTTTTTTTGGAAGCAATAAATTTTTTTATTCATGAGCACAGGGAATACTTCAACCGATATATCATCAAATTTACATGAAAAAGAAATGTAATGTAATACAATGATATCAACTTGTGTGCGTTGAAGGTTTGAACCATCCATATGTTACTAATTTAATTTTAAAATGTTATGTTCAGATTAAGTTTTATCTCACCAAGTGTAAAATCGTCTTACACAAGGTTTACCGTTAAACTTTACTGAGTGTCTTTGCTTGAATTATATCCAAATAGAGTCTTTTATATATTGTTTTCAATTTTGTGTCTTTTATTGTTTTTCAATTTTCTTTTTCATTACTACTACAATTTTTCTTAACAAATTCTTCATAAATTTAATCTCATATTCATACTCTATGACCTTGTTTATCCATAAATCATCAATTCAAAGCAAAAAATTGCTTTCAGACGATCACAGCGTGGTGCTTTTGTAAATTGTTGTGATAATTTCGTTATTCTATTTCGTAAAAGAATTACGATATTAAAATGAAACAAATACTTCATGTGTTCACAATGATAATTACATGAATAAATAAAACATCATTAATTGTGTTTGAAATTTTGAGTTTTACAATATATCCCCATTTATTGAATCCAAGTTACACATCAGTGATATATCCCTCCTTCACATTTTAGATTCATCAATTATAAAAAAAATGTTGTCTCAAATTATATTCATCATTTTTTAATTCGAGAATATAACATTATTTTCAATTTAAACATCACCCTTTAAACATCTCAAAACTAGTTACTCCTATATAATATGTCATTACTTCATTACGCTACTTAATTTATTGCTCAATATATTTTGTTACTTTATTTTATTGCTCAAAAAATTCACATACCCTCTATTTTATCTCTTTTAATAATAATAAATAACTCCTACATTAAACTATTTATAAATAATAAATGTTGAAATAAATATGGGACGAGAGTAAAATATTACAAGGAATTCTTGCATGAGACTATTTCATGCATCAAACATGATCTTGTACTTAATATTTTTCAAATAGTAGTAGTACAAAAATAGATTAAAATGTCACATCTCATTCATAAAATCATTTCATATAATTTTTTATAAAATATTACTATTAATTATGTTTATTTAATAGAATATTTTAAATAATTTACACATTTCTAATATAAAAATGACAATACTTTTAACTTAGGGTAAATTAAAAAAAATGTAGTACTGTACTTCAGTACTCTGTACTACCTCTGTCCATAAAATTTTTGCGAAAAATCTTGGGCACATGATTAAAGTGTTGAGGGATAATTTTGTATACTTTTATATATAAAATAAATAAATTAGGTGAATTGAGTGTATGGTGAACTCCAAAAATAATAATATGAAAGGTAAATATATGTATATGGTCAGAGTGCAGATTGTGATGATTTTTTTTTTTTTAAATATGCAAACTTTCAAGAAACAAACTAAAAAAAAGTATGAAAACTTATTAATTGAAGGTAGGGGTGTGCAAAGTATGGCTCATACTGACCAAACCGATCGAATCAAACCAAACCATTAAATATGGTTCGATTTTTTTATTTACGGTTCGATTTACGGTTTTTAGAATTGATTTTTTTTAGTATGGTTTGGTTTAAGGTTTTCACTAATGAAAAACCGCAAAAAATCGAACCAAACCGAACTTGTTTTATATATATAAAAATATATATATTATATAATATTATCTAAATAAATAGTATATATATTATAGATTTATAATCTCTATATTATATAATTCATAAACTAGTAAACTCAAGACATTTTTCATGCCGGCAAGCCTTATTGCTCAAAGCCAGAAACCTACTCATTCTCTTCTATTTAGTATTTAGCGCCTCTACGTGCATGACGCTCTCAGCCTCTCACAGTCTCACTCAATCTGATCAATCTGAAATCTCAAAGAAGACAAAAATTTGTTGTTTCTTTTTGTGGTTATTTAGTTATTTTTTAACAACTAGTTTGTGAACGTTGTAATAGCATTTCGTCTATTCGAATTATATTTTGGATTTTTGGGATTTTATTTTATCTATTTTATTGATATTGTGTTTTACATTTTTATTAATTATTGTGTATAGAAAAAAAAAATGAGCAAAACTACGGTTCGGTCAAAACTGACCAAAATATTATGATTTCAAACCGAACAATTTTTATAAATACGGTTTAGTTTACGATTTTGAAAAAAAAAAAGAACGATTTATATTTTAATTTACGATTTACGGACGGTTTGATTAATCAAACTGAACCATGCACACCCCTAATGCACACCCCTAATAAAAGGAAACGGAGGAAATAGTTATTTATGTGGGTTGGGAAAATATCTTTATGTGAGACGGTGTGCAAGATTGGGGGTGATTTAGCCGTGTGGGACCAGACAGGAATAAAGAGAGAGTGTAAGATGGTCATCAATTAAAAGTAGGTAATCATCAAAATTTAATCATGGTGAACCATGAACATGCTATCCTTTGCCCACCACAACCAAGGGGTATTACTATCATTTTTATTTTCATTTTCATTTTCCATCTAGTCCACATATTAAAAAAGTGTAATAATAAGTAAGATTTTGAAGGTAAATTTGTGAACTTTTATACATAAAGTAAAAAATGAATTGATTTGTGTGCAGTGACGGAGCCAAAAATTCTCGGTAGAGGGGCTCGATTAACATTACTATAAAAATAAAATAATATGAATTTATTATACTCATCGAAATTTCTCATAAAAAAAAAAAATTGTTCAACTTTAAGAACATTTTTGCAAGTATTAGCAAAACATTAATTTAGAAAATAATCTCAAATACACCATCAATATATATTATCGACTCTACTAAAAAAAATTAAGTATTAAGAAATAAATTTAAGAAGAAATACATGAAAAAAAGAAAAATACAATTCTTCCCTCTATAAACATTTTTTTCCGTTTAAACTTAATATGTATGTCTCAAAACGAAAATAATATTTTTATCATCACCCTACAAATCATCACTTATTTACTCAAATTATCATTTATTTTATTCATATACAATTAATTTATTAATAAGTGGACCATCCAATACTCCATAATACACTCAAATTCATTTATTTTATATATAAACAATCAATATTCTTTAACATCCTTAAAAATTAATCATGTATACAGACTTTTTATAAAGAGAGTAACTATTACAACAACAACATATATAATTATTTTTAAAAAAAACTGAAATTATTATATATATATATATATATATGAATGGGTGGAGCCCACTGACCCCTCTGAATCCAGTATGACATTTTATATAAGTTTGTGGATATTAAGAGTTGAGTTTATAAAATATTTTTTATTTTAAAGTTGTAAAATTATTAAGATATTAAAAAAAATGTGTGAATTATTATTGAACGGATGGATGGAGTATAATTAAAGAATAGTATTGATATACAAAACAACTCAAGTAAATAGGGATTATACTAACACTTTAAAACTACAAAATTGTAATATTTTTATTTGAAATGTCTAAAATATCTTTAACAAAAAAATAAAAATAAAAATAAAAATTAATAAAAAAATAAAGATCAAAATTAATTAAGGATTAAATGATTATTCCATAGCATTCTATTGAGGAAATCTAGACAACCGGTAAATAAAATGCAACATCAATTTTTATGGAAACGAAAACATTAGTTTTAATTTTTTTTTTTTTTTTTGAATTACATTTAAATACCCATTCATTTTTCCCCTCCCCATGACTCGAACCCAAAATCTAAAGCCGTGCAATTTCGTCAAAAAAACATTAGTTTTAATTGAAGCATAGAGAGAAGATGGATTGTACAAGATATTTGGCTCTATATATCCCCACCCACCCAGATGCTGTCAATCACTCACTACACTACATACTGCTAATTTACCAAAATGCAAAATCTTCTTACAACCCTCATTTTCCTGGCCTCTCTATCACACTTGCTTCCATTTTCACAGCAAAATTCCTACAACTTCAATGATGAAAAGAACTACGAAGGCTCATCCAACCTCATAGACCTCAAATACCACATGGGCCCCGTTCTCGCCTCTCCTATAAACCTCTACATTATCTGGTACGGCCAATGGAACCCTAATCACCAATCCACAATTCGCGATTTCATCCACTCTCTCTCTTCCCCTGCCCCCTTCCCCTCCGTATCCGACTGGTGGCGCACCGTCCGCCTCTACGCCGACCAAACCTCCGCCAACGTCACCGCCCACATTAATCTCTCCGGCGAATTTCACGACCGCAGATACTCCCACGGCAGATCCCTCACTCGATTATCAATCCAATCGATTATCAAAAACGCCGTCGTTTCATCCCGGTTGCACAGATCCCTGCCCCTCAATTACCGCACCGGATTGTACCTCGTTCTGACGTCACACGACGTTCAAATGGAGGAATTCTGCAGAGCGATCTGCGGATTTCATTACTTCACATTTCCGTCCATCGTCGGAGTCACAATGCCGTACGCTTGGATCGGGTACAGCGGCAAGCAATGCCCGGGGATGTGCGCTTTTCCGTTCGCCTTTCCGGGGTATTCCGGCGCCAATCAGCCGCGTCCGGCGACGGACGGCGTGGTGGGGCCGCCGAACGGAGATGTGGGGACGGATGGGATGATTAGTGTGATTGCTCATGAGCTTGCGGAGGTGAGTAGTAATCCTCTCATCAACGCGTGGTACGCCGGAGACGATCCGACGTCGCCGACGGAGATAGCAGATTTGTGCTTGGGGTTGTACGGCAGCGGCGGCGGCGGAGGGTATACGGGGGCGGTGAAGAAGGACTCGTACGGGAATGGGTACAATTTGAATGGGGTGAAGGGGAGGAAGTACCTTGTGCAGTGGGTGTGGGACCCTGTGAGGAGGAGGTGTTTTGGCCCTAATGCACTCGATTAGTTTCCCCCTGTTTATAATTTCATGTTTTTGTTTTGGATTAATGGCAACAAATTACTGGTTTGAAAATATTGTTAATTCAATCAAATTCTCTTTCCTTTTTTTTTTTTTTTGGGAAATGAGTTTACAATTTTATTTATTTCCGTTATTTCTCGTATTCTTTTTTCCATGTATTAAAAATTTGGGACGATAGTATATGAAGGCATGGACGGATATAGGGTTTTGTTTTTTCCCTGTGTATATAGATTTTTTTTCCCTTCAACTTACAAGATTTTGTCATTTTATCCAAATTTTTTTTGCTTATGTTACTATTTGTTTGTTGGAGGTAACACAACGACAACAATGAATAAAGTTTTGAGGGAGGAATAATTTTATGAATATAAAAGTAAATAAATTAGTTGAATTGTGTATATTTGTGCAAATCAATTAGGAGGTAATTTATAAATGATTTTTAATTTTAGAAAAGTGAAAATTATTACTGGACATTCGAAAAAAAGCGTGAAAGCTTTTTCAAGACAAAGAGGGTATATGATATCAATATCATAGCCCCCTTGGACGAGATTTTGGATCCGTCCGCATATGAAGGACACAAAGTGTAATAATAAAAATAGATAAAATTGTTAATTCATCTAAAAGAAAATGAAATTTTCACTTATTTAAATAAATTAAAAAAGAGTTTCATACTGTATAATTTTTAAATCACAAGTAGATTTCGCGCCTTTGAATTAATTTCTTGCAATTGACCCTTTTTGTTTGATGAACAGGCATAATGAGTGTGCGTGTTTCAAAGTCGTGATTTTTTGGGTTATTTTTATGTTTTTCAATAAGTATTTAATTTGTTGCAGAGCAGTAGGTAAAATCGTTGAATTTTCAACCTTTTCAGTTGAATTTAATCATTGTGAAACTTTGTTGGAGTAATTTGGGTGAAGATAGCAACACTTTTGGAGAGTTAAACCTACTGTACAAACCTTTTGTAATTACATTTATGTTGTGTCATGTCGTTTCACATGGGAAATAATTATGTAGGCTGAAAGGATAAGATGCTTGGGTAGAACAAGAAAAGAATAAATAATGGAGTACTTTGGTGGAGGAATAATATGTTGGAAATTTTGGTTTTTATATATTTCAAACCTCCATGTTTAACCAAAATGTTGATGGACTGAACGTTAATATTTGAGAAAACTTGTAAGGCAGCTAAAGTGTAGTAAGTGGTACCCAACTCATACACCACACGCGCGTTGTCGCCAGCAGGCACGGACCGGAACTGAATTTGACAATTGGTCTTTGAGACTTACATAGCTCTTTGGAGACCAAAAAACACCACAAGCTCATTTTGAAATTAGGCCAACTCAATTCGAGTACAGGCTAAAATTTGAACACTTAAAAATTATATTTTGAATTCAGATCTTATAACGGAATTCAAATTTGAACTCATCTGCGAGGTTCATCGAACCTAAAATTGCCCACTACACATAATTTTTTCGCACCCTCTGCTTACAGTCTTTCCTTTCCATACCCTATCGCTCCGTTCATACCCCATTTTCGTTTGTTGTTGCTTTATTTACAGCAGTGCTACTGTAATAAAGATCGAAACCGTTTTACTTTTGGAGACACACTAATTCTGTGAGCACTAGTCAGAACGTATTTCGTGTTGCGGGGAGATGATTTTTCTTGACTCGAGTTCAACACTGTTTGATTCTTATTCTGTTTTTCGTTTGAATTGCAGTACTCCTTTTACCGGAACCAACATAATACTCTGTTTGTCCACTTTTAAATTTTACATTTGATGGATAGTACGGATTTTAAAGAATATAATTATAAAATGTAAAGTTAGAAGGGCGAACGAAGTATTATATTATACGAGTCAATTTGAGGAAGCAATAGAAGTGTTAAATTAAGCATACAAGTGCATCAATTACACTTCATTTGAGTGCTTATATATTACACCCATCAATTAATTTGATGTAACAGTATAGCAGAAAAATTGGCAAATTTAATGTATATTTTTATCTAAGAAATTATATGAGAGTGAATGAAACACATTCAGAATCAGAAGCATGCATGTAATCAAATTTCTCCCTACTCATTTCATATTTCATCCCCATCAATATACAGTATATTATACTCCACTGTCAATTTTTTTACATGTATTGCTGCTTGTAGTGAATATATGTGTATTTTTTTTATTTTGGGCACTGTTTCTTCTACTTTGTTTTAGTTTTCTAAACCATATCCTCTCTACTTACACATTCTAATCTTTTTATTTTTCTTAATCATCTACTTTACATATCTTTATTTTATTAAGGATAACAGTGGACAAAATAAAAGTATAGGGAATTTGCCAGAAAAGCTAGGACTGATGTGACAACATGTGAGGAAGATTTAAGAGAACGAGTGAACAAGTCATGAACCTCCGCCTTGGCGAGCCGAGGAGTAACATTGATTTGAGTCGTGAAAAACCATGGAAATCAGGCCCTAATTTCAGAAGGAACCAGTGCGATTTATCAGTTTCATCAAGAAGGCAGCCCATTGAAATGAGCCGATCACATGGATTTTTAAAGATTACTCCAAATTCGATTGGTTAATTACCTTTCTTGATCAGTTGTAATTCATCTTTCAACCTGAGTTCGCGAGCCTTAGAGGGCTGATTGAAGGAGGTCGCTAAGGTCGAGCCAACGCCATAACGTCCTCTATGAGAGTGGAGACTAAGAAACACGAACACGAGCATACCAAGACAAATAATCTGGATTTGACTTGGTGGAACCATCTTTTGAGATAGCTAGCTTCCCGCGGAGGTGGCGAGGACCCATCAATATACGTGGCAAAAAAAATTGGGTGACAAGAAGAGAATAGATTTGACCTCGCCACATGAGATAATTCATCGCCTTGAATTTAATGGTGACAACATGAAGCGTAAGAGTTGAATTGAAAACCGATGTCGTAGGTGAGGAGGACATTGAATCAGCCATGACAACAAGAAGAAATAAAAAAAATACTCAGCGTGATAGGTTGATATCATGTGATAATGATCGATATAAAAGTATTGGAAGTAACTAATATGGTTACATGCAACCATTTAATCACAACTATAACAGAACTGAAAATGTATATTTCAATTTTCAAAAGCACAAGAAGATAAATAATAAAGTTAAGTAATACTACAAATGTTATTCATTGCAAGTCTAATTTCCATGCACCTAGTGGGCCTTGAGAAATGGTTCTACTCGATCTAATGCTTCTTCAACATCCTACATGCAAATTAAGGTTATTTTTAACAGAATTCTCACTCTCTCTGTTTTGTTTAGTTTTTTGTCGTAATACTATTATTTATACTTTTTGTTTGTCAACATGCAGTTAAACAAATATTCAACGCATGCATCAAGACTTGAAACAATAATATACGGCTTCAGAGTTAAAACGCAATCTTAATTAATTATAGCTACTTTTAGTTTCGAATTTTGAGGTTAGGTACCAACTATTGGATATATAATATATTTAAGATGGTTTAGTCTAGTATACACTTGAGTCCATGTTGTACACCTACTCCATTTTTTATTATTATTATTATAAAAATAATTAGATGACCTATAAAATAACTCTTTTTATTTCATTTTTTTTTCTTCATTTTATTTCATTTTTTACTTTTTTTTTTGTTTCTTTTTATTTAATATATTTTTATTTTTTTACCCTTTTTTTTTTATTTTTACTTAAAAATATACACATTCTCCATTTAAATTAAATTTTAAAGGAAATTTTTTATTCAATAAAAAGTGCAACACAAAATTACTAAAAAGTTGTAAGTCGATATAACAAAAAAGTGCAACACCATATTTACTAAAAGTATAAGTTAGTATAACTAAAAGTGAAATACGATATTTCTGAAATGTGCAAGTCGGTATTACTGAAAAGAGCATAACAATATTAATGAAAAGTGTAAATCAATATAACTGAAAAGTGCAACAAATTTTTTTACTGAAAAGTTCAACACAATATTATTAAAAAGTGCAAGTCAGTATCATAATTTTTAATGAAAAGTGTAAGTTATTAAACTGAAAAGTGCAACACAATATTACTAAAAAATGTAAGTCAATATAAATAAAAATATTATTATACAGTTTAATAATTGAAAAGTGCAACACCATTTTACTAAAAAGTGTAAGTCATGAAAAAGTGCAAGTTAGTACAACTGAAAAGTGCAACATGGACTAGAGTGCACAACATGCACTCGAGTCCATAACAGACCAACCCATTTAAGATATATTATATATTGTAATTATTCACTTTTCTTAATTAGATTTAAATCTTATCTAGTTGTTAAGATATAGATTAGATATCCTCTTATATCTATATATACTCCCTCGTACTTCTTTACAATTATTCAATGAAATAATAATTTCCCTATTCATTGTTTCTCTATATGGTATCAGAGCCTAAAGGCTCACGCCCAAATAATCCTGGGTTCGATTCCACACAAACCCTCGTAATCGTTGTTCGACGTTCTTGTCGTACAAAACTCACGATTACCCCAACCTCAAGAAGACAAGTTTCTTCTTCCCCGTAATCGTTGTTCGACGTTCTTGTCGTACAAAACTCACGATTACCCCAACCTCAAGAAGACAACTTTATTCTTCCCCGTAATCGTTGTTCGACGTTCTTGTCGTACAAAACTCACGATTACCCCAACCTCAAGAAGACTTCTTCCCCGTAATTGTTGTTCGATGTTCTTGTCGTACAAAACTCACAATTACCCCAATCTCAAGAAGACAAGTTTCTTCTTCCCCAAGCTTCCATCTGTGGTTGCTTCCCGTTGCTTCACAACTCATCCATAGAAGCCTCGACCCTCACGTTCCTACACCTTGCAGCTCGTTCGTTCCTCTACGGAAGCCGAGTATCGTGCCATCCGCTGCCTCTGAAGTTCAATGCATATTGCAATCGACTACTATTTTATTCGAGATTTGATCAAGACTTCTCAACTTCGAGTTTCACTTGTTTCGTCTGCGGATCAACTTGTTGATGAAGACACTTTCTCGTTCTCGCCTACAACCACTTATGATCAAGATTGGACTCTCCTACGGTGCTCCATCTTGAGGGAGCGTATTAGGCATATACAAATATATTAAGAGATATTATATATATCTTGTATAATATATTTTATATATCTTTATTTTCCTTAATTAGAGATTTAGGATAGATATGATTTGTATCTATAAATATATCTAATTAAGAAAAGAGAATAATTACAATATATAATATATTTAATAATATATCTTAAATATATTATATTCCTAATACGCCCCCTCAAGATGGAGCACCGTAGGAGAGTCCAATCTTGACCATAAGCATTTGAAGACGAGAGCGAGGAAGAGGCTTTGTGAGAGCATCAGCTAGTTGGTCTTCAGAAGACACGTGTGAAACACGTAATTGAGTCGTTTTGATCAAATCTCGAACAAAGTGATAGTCGATGGCAATGTGTTTCATTCGACAGTGAAAAATAGGATTGGAGCAAAGATATGTTGCACCAATATTGTCGCAGTAGATGGCAGAGAGAGTTTTGATGGAAAGACATAGTTCTTGAACGAGAGATTTTAACCATTGTACCTCAGAAGCTGCTGATGCAATGGCCCTATATTCTGCTTCAGTGGAGGAGCGAGCAACCGACTTTTGTTTCTTAGAAGACCATGAGATGGGATTTGGTCCAAGAAAGACAATATAAGCACTTGTCGACGTACGATCATCAGTATTTCCGGCCCAATCAACATCTGTGAAGTAGTGAAGTGAGTCAGATGAGTTGGGGCGGAGGGTAATTCCAACATCTCTAGTTCCATTAAGATATCGTAGGAGGCGTTTTACAGTGCCCCAATGAGTTGTGGTGGGAGCATGCATGCATGAATTGAGACAATTTATGCACAACAAAAGCAATATCAAGTCTAGTAAGTTGGAGGTATTGGAGACTTCCAAGAACTTGACGATATTGGGTAATATTAGTGGGCGGTGTTCCATCAGAATGAGATAAACGAGTAGAGGTGGAGAGAGGGGTTTGGACAGGTTTGAAAGTGAGCATATTATATTTGGTGAGTAGGTCAATGATATACTTACGTTGGGAGAGAAAGCAAGTTTTCTTAGTACGGAGTACTTCCACACCTAGAAAATAGGAAAGTGAGCCTAAATCTTTGACAGAGAACTTTGTACTAAGGTCTGAGGCCACTTTTGTGAGAAACGAGGTGTTGTTTCCTGTAAGGATTAGATCATCAACATACACGAGAAAATATGCAGTTATACCGGGTTTGTTGTAAATAAAGAGAGACTCATCAGATTTGGTGTGAATGAAGTCAATACTCTCCAAGAAGGTTCGAAGAGCAAAATACCAAGTCCGAGGTGCCTATTTTAGGCCATAGATGGATTTATGTAACTTGCACACATATGTAGGAAAGGTTTTGTCAACAAACCCGGGTGGTTGAGCCATAAATACAGATTCGGCTAAAGAACCGTGAAGGAAAGCATTATTCACATCGAACTGACGAAGTGGCCAATCTTTAGTGACTGCAATACTCAGGACTGCTCGAATGGTTGCTGGTTTGACCACAGGACTAAATGTTTCAGAAAAGTCAACCCCAGGGCGTTGGTGAAAGCCTTTGGCAACAAGTCGAGCTTTGAACTTGTCTAAGGAACCGTCTGGTTTCCGTTTGATGCACAAGACCCACTTCGAACCAATAATGTTTGTAGAATCATCAGGTGGTACTAAATCCCAAGTACCGTTTTTAAGAAGAGCATTAAATTCAGATGACATGGCCTCCCTCCATCGTTCATCTTTTAATCCCTGAGAGACGTAGCTAGATTCAGTGTCAGAAGATAAAGTAGAAGATAGACCATACCTCAAATTTAGTTTGAAGATGTTGTTTTGAGCTCGGGTGACCATTCGAGTGAGTTGTTGTACCGGTGGGGATGGTAGTGAGGGAGCATCTGGCGACTCGAGATCAAGGGTTTGTATCGTGGAATTAGGGTTTGAAGGTGATGCAGGTGTATTTAGTAGGCTGAGGGTGCAGCAAGGGTGGACGTTGGGCTGGGGGGTGTACTTAGTGGGCTGGGGGGTGCAGCAAGGCTGGACGTTGGGCCGGGGGGTGTATTAAGCGGAACAGGTGGTGCATGGAGCGGATGTGGTGGGGGTGATGAGTTGACGTCAAGAGGGGGTATATTTTGGGGAGGGGGTGTATTCATAAATGTTAGGGGTGGGACAGGATCAGTAGGTAAGGAAGGGGGTGTATGAAGCAGATTGGGTGGTGGAAAGAGCATAACATTAGGGTTTTCTGGTGGGCAGGAGGGTGTATTCACTAAAATGGGGGTGTATTTACTAATTCGGGGGGTGTATCTATTAATTCAGTGGGTGTATTCGAAATGGCTGTAGGAGTGGTTAAAGGAAATATATTTTCAACGAATTGAACATGACGAGATGTATATATTCTTTTGGTGTTTAAGTCAAGGCATAGGTAAGCACTTTGGGTAAGAGAGTATCCAATGAAGATACAAGGGGTGGATCGAGGTTCTAATTTGTGGGAGGTGTAGGGGCGAAGCCAAGGATAGCATAAGCAACCAAAGACTCGAAGTTTAGATAGGTTAGGAGTTTATTTTAGGAGATATTGATAAGAGGATTGCATGTTTAGGTTGGGTTTAGGGAGGCGGTTTATAACATAGGTTGCCGCACAGACGACGTGAGGCCAATAAGTGAGAGACATGGACGCGTGATGTAAGAGGGCTAATGCTGTATCAACAACATGTCTGTGACGACGTTTAGACATGCCATTATGTTCAGGAGTGTGGGGTGGAGTAGTTAGGTGGGAGATTCCATGGGTTTGAAGGAGGGATCGTAGGGCAATGAATTCACCCCCGTTATCAGTATAGAGGGTTTTGATTTTGGTGTTGTAGAAGTTTTCCACAATGTTTTTAAAGGATGTAAAGGTGGGGAGGACATCAAATTTGCGTTTTAGGGGGTAAATCCATATATATTTACTAAAGTGGTCAACAAAAATGACATAATATTTGAATCCATCATCTGACTGGACAGGAGATGACCAAACATCAGAGTAAATGACCTTAAGGGGGGTGGTAGAGATAATGCTGGAATCGTAAAATGGGAGTTTTTGACTTTTTATACAATTGCAAGAGTTACAATGCAAAGGGTTTGAGTTGGTAGTTGGTAAACTAAACCTGGATAAGGTGTGAGACAGGATTTTAGAGGATGGATGGCCTAGACGGGCATGCCAAATGGTGGTAGGTTGTTTTTCGGAGATAGAGGTTGTGGGTGAAGTAGATGCTTGAGTCGGCCATACGTAGAGATTATCCACACGACTCCCTGTGAGGAGAATGGTCCCCGTTTTACCATCCCGCACCTGAAAATAAGTAGAACCAAAAATAATGTTAACATCATTATCTCGACACAAGGTTGAAATAGAGATAAGGTTTTTGGCCATTTGTGGGACAACAAGGACGTTTGAGAATTTTAGCATATTAACATGAGGAAACGACAAGGAACCAATATGCGAAATTTACAAACCGTTACCATCACCGATGACTACATCATCCGAACCGGAATATGGAGAGGAAACGAATAAATTTTGGAGGTGAGTTGTAATATGATGAGAGGCCCCGGAGTCTAGGATCCTAGTTGTGTCTCTCAGACATTAAAAGATGAACGATGGAGGGAGGTCATGCCATCTGAATTTAATGCCCTTCTTAAAAACGGTACTTGGGATTTAGTACCACCTGGTGATTCTACCAACGTTGTTGGCTCAAAGTGGGTCTTCCGCATCAAACGGAAACCGGACGGGTCCTTAGACAAATTCAAAGCTCGAATTGTGGCCAAGGGCTTTCATCAACGCCCCGGAGTTGATTTTTCAGAAACGTTCAGTCATGTGGTCAAACCAGCAACCGTTCGAGCAGTTCTGAGCATTGCAGTCACTAAAGATTGGCCACTTCGACAGTTTGATGTGAACAATGCTTTCCTTCATGGTTCTTTATCTGACACCGTTTTCATGGCTCAGCCTCCCGGTTTTGTTGACAAAACCTTCCCCACATACGTTTGTAAGTTACACAAATCCATCTACGGCCTAAAACAAGCACCTCGTACTTGGTATTTTGCTCTTCGAACCTTCCTCGAAAGCATTGGTTTCATTCACACCAAATCTGATGAATCTCTCTTTGTGTACAACAAATCCGGTATTATTGCATATTTTCTTGTATATGTTGATGATCTAATCCTTACAGGGAATAACACTTCTTTCCTTACTAAAGTGGCCTCAGACCTTGGTACAAAATTTTATGTCAAAGATTTAGGTCCTCTTTCCTACTTCTTAGGTGTGGAAGTACTTCGTACTAAAACATCATGTTTTCTCTCCCAACGTAAGTATATCATTGATCTTCTTACCCGTTTCAACATGATCACTTCTAAACCTGTTCAAACACCTCTCTCCACCTCTACTCGTTTAACTTTATCTGATGGATCATCCTCCACTAATATATCACCCAATATCGTCAAGTTCTTGGAAGTCTCCAATATCTCCAACTTACTAGACCCGATATTGCCTTTGTTGTACACAAATTATCTCAATTCATGCATGCTCCTACCATAACTCATTGGAGTACTGTCAAGCGTCTTCTTCGATACCTAAATGGAACTAGAGATGTTGGAATCACCCTCCGCCCTAACTCCTCTACCTCACTACATTGCTTCACTGATGTTGATTGGGCTGGAAACTCTGATGATCGTACATCTACAAGTGCCTATGTTGCCTTTCTTGGACCAAATCCCATCTCCTGGTCTTCCAAGAAACAAAAGTCGGTAGCTCGCTCCTCAACAGAAGCAGAATATAGAGTCATTGCATCTGTAGCTTCTGAGGTACAATGGTTAAAATCTCTTTTTCAAGAATTGTATTTTCCCATCGACACTCTCCCTGCCATCTATTGTGATAATATTGGAGCCACGTATCTTTGCTCCAACCCCGTGTTTCATTCCCGGATGAAACATATTGCTATTGACTACCACTTTGTTCGGGACTTGATCAAGACTTCTCAACTACGTGTTTCACACGTGTCTTCCGAAGACCAACTAGCTGATACTCTCACAAAATCACTTACTCGTTCTCGTCTTCAAATGCTTATGGTCAAAATTGAACTCTCCTACGGTGCTCCATCTTGAGGGGGCGTATTGAATATATAATATATTTAAGATATATTATATATTGTAATTATTCACTTTTCTTAATTAGATTTAAATCTTATCTAGTTGTTAAGATATAGATTAGATATCCTCTTGTATCTATATATACTCCCTCGTACTTCTTTACAATTATTCAATGAAATAATAATTTCCCTATTCATTGTTTCTCTATACCAACATTATATACTCCTACCTTTTCCTCTAATTCAATTCATCTTAATTTAGTGTTTCAAATTTCATTCTTAATTTTTTTTCTTTTGCCGTATTTACCCTCATCTATATATATGTGTTTAATTATTTAGCTCTCATATTTTTCCTACTACTATTAATATGTAAGAAAATGAAACTTGAAAGATAAAATTGATAAAGGATAAAATGGTCCAAAATAATCTAAAATTAGAGTTCCTTAATTTTTCTGTAAATAACTAAGGGCATGTTTATTTTGGGATTATGTAGGATGGGGGAGATGGGGATGGGGAAATCCTGGATGGAGAAATACTGATGAATAGTGATGGTGTGTGTTTGTTTTGGGATGTTGAGTAAGATATAATGTAACTTTATGTCAAATCAATTGTGTAAGAGTGTGTAATGATGTATTATATAATATAACTTTATGTCAAATCAATTAATAAGAGTGGTGATGTTGTATTATTATAGTATAATTTTATGTCAAATCAATTAGTAGGAGTGGGTGATGTTGTATTATTATAATAGTAATATATATATATATTTAGGGGTGAATGGAAATGGATGTTGAAATCCGGATGTGAAATTCCGAACTAGAACAAAATGGGGGACGTTACGTCCCACGTCCAGACGTGTGAGTCCCAAAACAAACATACCCTAAAAGAACACTTAATAAGGAACAAAAAGAGTTTAATAGTATCTTTTAGCAATATGACGTTTAGAGAATGTTTAATTTAACAAATTATTCTTCTCAAAGTCATTAAAATGGAGTAGTATTTTCTATCTCATTCTAAGTATCCATTTTACCATTTAGAACGTATCAAACTAAGTTATAAATTATTTTTTTGTCTACACCCAACTATCTCTATTTTATATCTTTTCTGTTTATCTCTACATTTTTTCTTTTTTTTCTTTTCCTACCTCAATACCCTACCATTCATTTAATACTAGCCTTTTGAATTCACTAATAATTATACTAAACTAATTAACATACATTTTTGTCTAAGATCTATAGTGCCAAAACTGTAATCTGAATCATAACCATAACCGCGACCAATACTGTATATATATTCCAAGGTTCAATTTCATTTATGAGTGTTGGAAAATGAGTCATTCTCGTGGCATGCAACCGGTTCAACTAAATACTGTTTAATATACCCAACAAACATTGTTTATTAATAAAATCTAGCTGTTAATATTGATCAAGTAAAACTAATTGATACTGTACAATATAAAAATACACTTGAACAGTTGAAGAGTAAAAGCATGCAATGCAATTGGTGCATACAAAAATTTGTCTTCGAATTTACCTTTTTGATAAAAAAAATAAAATTGTCTTGCGAAATTGTGCATGTCGACTTTTCTCCACAAGAAAAATAAGACGACGATGTGAACATAAGAAATTAAGAGCAGAATTGATCAAATCAGCATATCAACTTCATGAATCCACATTAAATTTATTGCTTAGTAGGTAGTAGTTATCATTAATAACTTAAATGTGAAAAATCAAACTTCATCAAATAATCTTTTCAAAAATGGAAAAATTAAACCTGCATGTTGAAGCATGCTTTCGCCGCCACCTTCTTGTTTCAGTATGTAATCTCAGCTTCCATGGCGATTCCCAGCAGTATAACAGACGAATCATCACTCCTCGCTTTGAAATCCCTAATTTCTGATGATCCTAACAAAATCATAGCTACAAATTGGTCAGTTTCCACTCCACTCTGCAGTTGGATTGGAGTCATCTGCAGCAAGAGGCACCACAGAGTAACAGGTTTGAATATTTCTAATATGAATCTCCAAGGCACCATTCCACCTCAATTAGGAAATCTCTCGTTCCTGCTTTTCCTCGACATCAACAACAACCGCTTTCATGGCAGTTTGCCCAATCAATTCACTAATTTTCGCCGCTTGAAATCGATTAATTTGGGGAACAACAATTTTACTGGTCCTATTCCGTCGTTTTTCTCCTATTTGCTTAATCTTCAAACCCTAGATCTTTCCAATAACCAATTTTCCGGTGCGATTCCTGACAAAATCTGCAATCTCCAGTCTCTGAATTTAGAATTGAATCAAATCACCGGATACACAACCTCACAGATTCACGAAGAATCGGTTTTACATCCAACAAGCTTACAGGAAAACTTCCCGAAAATATATGTGATAACCTGCCTAATCTGGTAGGCCTTCATCTTTCTAGAAACGAGCTTGACGGCCAGATTCCCCCTGGTTTGCAGAAATGTCACCGGCTACAGAGATTATCACTCTCTGTTAACAAATTCACAGGAAGAATACCGAGAGAAATCGGAAACTTAACCGATCTCACAGTTTTGCATCTCGGAATGCTCAACTTGGAAGGTTAGAATTAATTTCACTGTGTTTTTTCAAAAACATTTTTGCTGAAAATTCATTTGATTATTATTATCAGGTGAAATACCGAGAGAAGTTGGCGATCTACAGAAACTGGAGGTGTTGGTATTGAACGAGTGTGGATTAGGAGGTTCCGTACCAGAGAGCATCTTCAACATTTCAGCTTTGAGGATCTTAACAATGGTGGATAATTTCTTCTCAGGTAATCTTCCTCCAAACACCGAATCTTCAAGAGATATACTTGGGGATGAATAAATTCAGGGGATCCATTCCCGAATCCCTTTCCAATGCTTCGAAACTTACTATTCTGGATCTTTCGAACAATTCCTTCACGGGTTCTATACCTGATTGGATCGGTAACTTTGAAAGCCTTCAGCTCTTACAATTAGCTCTCAACCAATTCACAAATCCTTCATCTTCAAAGCTTGATTTCCTGACTTCGTTAACAAAGTGTCGTCGTTTAAACGAACTGGCGATAGCAGGGAACCACTTGAATGGGGAGCTCCCTACTTCCATTGGAAATTTCTCCGATTCTCTCACGATATTTTCAGCTCAAGTATGTGGAATCACCGGAGAAATTCCGGAAGAAATAGGCAATCTGAGCAGTCTTGCAAGGTTGGATTTATTTGGAAATGATCTGGGAGGGAAAATTCCATCTAGCATCAGAAGATTGAAGAAAATTCAGCAGTTGTATTTACTGAATAACAGCTTAACAGGTGCTTTTCCAGAGGAAATATGCAGTTTGCCAAATCTAGGCGCGATTCGTTTGAGTTCTAACCAAATCTCAGGACCCTTGCCGGAATGTATAGGAAATATGACACCTTTAAGATATCTTTACTTAGATTCCAACAGATTGAATTCAAGTTTACCTGCTGGCATTTGGCGTCTCAACAATCTGTTACAGTTCAATGCCTCTTCGAACGAATTCAGTGGTAGTTTACCTCCAGAGATGGGGAGTTTGAAGGCTGCAACTCTAATCGACTTATCAACGAATATGTTATCAGGCGAGATTCCTACTACTGTTGGAGGTTTAGAGAGTCTGTTGGTTCTTGATTTAGCAGATAACAGATTTGAAGGGGCTGTTCCTGATTCAGTTGGTAGAATCCTGAGTTTAGAAGAATTGGATGTATCGCGTAACAATCTAACTGGAGAGATTCCTAAGTCATTAGAGGCCCTTTTATATCTCACATACCTAAATGCCTCGTTTAATGATCTATCTGGAGAAATCCCAAATGGTGGCCCTTTTGTCAATTTCACAACTCAATCTTTTATATCTAATAAAGCACTGTGCGGAGCTTCTCGGTTTCAGGTTCCACCGTGCCAGATCAGATCACGTAACAAGTCAAGGAGAAAACGACAGTTACTAATCATAACAATGTGTGTTACTCTTGGGGTTGCATCAATGATAGTACTTCTTTTGTTAGTCCTCTTAAGATGTCGAAGGAAAAGACATGGCGTGAGGGTAGTACAGGCATTTGATATGGCGACACATCAAAGAATGTCGTACAATGAACTTGAGGAAGCTACTGATGGATTCAACGAAAGCAACGTGCTTGGGACGGGGGGCTTCAGTTCCGTTTACAAAGGGAGATTGAAAGGTGGAGCCGTAGTAGCAGTTAAGGTATTCAATATGGAATTAGAGGGTGCATTCAAGAGCTTCGACATAGAATGCCAAGTATTATGCAGTCTTCGTCACAGAAATCTTACCAAAGTCATCAGCTCTTGCAGCAACGCAGATTTCAGAGCTTTGATACTAGAGTACATGCCTGGTGGGAGTCTTGAAAAATGGTTGTATTCTCACAACTATTTTCTTGACATTTTACAAAGGCTGAATATAATGATAGATGTGGGATGTGCTCTTGATTATCTTCATAATGGTTATGTAATGCCAGTGGTACATTGTGACTTAAAACCGAGTAATGTCCTAATTGACGACCAACTGGTTGGACACGTGAGCGATTTTGGGATCTCAAAGATATTAGGAGCAGGGGAGAATGAAGCACAGACGAAAACACTGGCCACAATTGGCTACATTGCACCAGGTAACAAAACTCTTACCACTCACTACTACTACTAATTATGCTTATTTCTACTTAGCATGAATATATGTACGGTTTTGATACAGAATACGGAGTTGAAGGCCTAGTGTCAACGAGGAGTGATGCTTATAGTTTTGGCATACTGTTGATGGAGACATTTACAAGGAGGAAGCCTAGTGATGACATGTTTGTCGGAGAATTGAGCTTGAAGCAATGGATAGAGAAATCGATCCCAAGTGAGGTGACTACGGTCGTAGACTCTAATTTGTTAGCACAAAAAGGATGTAGTAATGTTGATGCAAAGGTGGAGTGCTTGTTATCTATCATGGAAGTGGCACTGAAATGCAGTGAAGAATTGGCAGATATGAGAATGAGTATGAATGATGCTGTGATTGAGCTCAACAAGATCAAACTTCAGTTTCTTGCAAGCTGTGGCTGTGGAAAAGAGTTTACACAAATTGGAAAGCATCACTAGCATTATTGCCGTATTGACTTAGGTATAATATGTATGTTTATAGTATATAAATAAGTATTGTACTGTATATCTAGGGCATGTTTGCTTCGTGGGTTTAGGGGGGTTTAGTGGTGGGTTTGATATGTAAACTCATCTTCTCCCATGTTTGGTTTCTCATAACTTTAAACACCTTGACCCTGTTTTTATAAACTAGATTCCATGAGTTTTGACAACCTAGTCTCCCCTTGGGTTTATCTAGCCAACCCACCCCATTTAAACTCATCTTATCCCAACCCATGAAGCAAACATGTCCCTAGAGTTATTTTATTTTGAATTATACAAGTATACGGACATATAAGCTAAATTAACTAAAAATTGTCATGTCAACTTATGGGGTGAGCATTGATCGATTCGATTATTGAACATAACCGAAATGCAAAATCGATATAACCAAAATGTGTAAATAGAGAAATCAAAATCGAACCGAAATAAGCAAAAAAATCAAATATCAACCGGTTAATTTTTCGGTTCAATTTCAGTTAATAACTGAACTACCGAATCTCTTCTAACCTTTTCGAATATGTTTGTTTTGAGCTAATGGACTATTGTTTAAAATAAATGATTCGCATTGCTACTGGAAAGATAATTTACATTGAGCTAATGAGTGAGTTGTTGTATAGAAGATATAATATATGAACACAATCTAATGGAGTATATATATATATATTGTATCAATTCGGTTCAACTTCGGTTAATTGGTGATTCTAATGTTTAAACTTTAAAGTGAAATCGAAATTTTAAGATTTAAAAACTAAAATTGAACTGAATACTAGAAAATCGAACCAAATTGTGTATTTCGAGTTGAAATGTAATTTTTAGAGGAAGAGTAGAGAGGAGGGAAAGGGGAAAAGAGAGAAGCATTTCTGACTCCATATCTTTCCATTTTAAACACGTACTCCCTCCGTCCCATAAGGGCATCTCCAATGGGGGTAGAAGTCCCATATGGATTTCTACTCCTAACTCAAATCAAGGGTAGAAAGGGTTGGGGAGAAGATGATGTGGAGGAGAGAGGAGGAATTGGGTAGGAGAACTTCTACCCAAGTAGAAGTAAAATTAGGAAAAAAGAGAGAGTGTGATAGAGGGAGAGTGAACAACAAATGAGAAAAATAGGAGAACAAGTTGGAGAGTGTAACTCACTTGCGAGAGTGGGCTTTAATGTGGTCCCAACACTTTTTTATTTGCATTTTTTTTTTGTAGAATGCATTGTGAAGGTAGAAGTTTTTTGAGATAGAATAAATAAACTTTTGAGGTGGCACATATGTGGCACACATGTGTCAAACTTAAAACTAAAAAATTCTAACCCGCACTGTGGATGCCCTAATTTTATGCACACTTTGATCGGCACGGAGATTAAGAATATGGAATAAAGTGAGGTGTAAAATAAATAAATGAGGGGTATTATTGGTAATTCATTGATTAAAGTGAAAGAGATTTGATTAAAGGTAAAATAAAGGAGGGGTATTATTGTTTTCTTTTTTGGAGTGTGCAAAAAATGTTGGGACGCCCGTTAAGGAAAGTGTGCATAAAATCATGGAACGGAGGGAGTAATTTTTTATATTGAAAATGAAATAAATAAACCTAGACTTTGATATCATTCTTAAAAAAAAAATATTAGAATAAAAACGGACTTAATTGTTTTCACAGAACAAATCTTTTATGCATTAAATGCACCGTGCTACTCAAAGCAATTTTAAACTGTATTAGTTATTTTCACGAAACAAATACAATTGTTTCCACTGAACAGTTGCAGTTGGTAAACTAATACCGTTTAAAAATGAACTTAAATTGCACAGTGCACCTAGTGCGTACACTAATGCAACATAAATTAGTTGGTCATAACTAATGTTATGAACATGAAAAGAAGAAATAGCAGTTCCAACCTTGTGAATAAAATCTACTAGCTCTCTTCCATGCTTCCAACAAGACATCAAAAGCAATAAGAAATGTAATACTATATACAACACGATTTTCACATTTGAAGATAGAAAGAATAGAGATATTCCAAGTTTTGCATATTTACCGCAATGTTAATGAACACACTCCAAACCAAAATTGATTGGGCTCGCTCTTCAAATATATACAGAAGGTTCAGTAACACGGGAAAGGAATAAATATCACATTGCATCAGAGCAACGGATGCAATACTGATTAAGCAGCCTAAAAACAAGGCTCTCAGATTCCGGAATCAGAGCAGAGGTTAAGCTGTTCCAGAAATGAACAGTGAATGACTCGGATAAGGTTCTGTTAAAGAGGTGGTCTTGCTCAATTTTTTCGGTTTCTGATCCTGGGGCACTGAAGTATCTGGAAAAAGGTATCAAGATATTACAAAACATGAAACAAAACTGTTTTAATCATGAAAGTTCAAACAAGAGGATAAAATTTTCTAGTATCACATAGTCTGGTCTGCAATGTGAAGAACCAAGTTGTTTCAAATTAGGACGGAGGAGTAAGCAGCATTACGTTTGTTTAACTTACTAGAGGAAAAGAAAAAAGCCACGTGATTTCTAAAAGCTAAATGGACTGAGAAATGTGGAAATTTTGTTTGCATTTTGTTAGTGAAGAGTGAATACCTTAACAAACCAGATTAATCCATGAGTCTTTTGGGATTACGTTTTAATGTGTTACCATTCATCAGTCAATGCAAGTCTTTCTTCAATTTGATAAAGCAGACTCAAAAATAGTGCATTAGTCACTTAAAGGAAATGGAATGCATTAACATTTTACACCACCAGGAAACAAGGCAATCGACTAGATCCTGACAAAGCAAAGCTGCTTAAATGTTTTATCAATTTCTTTCATTATGAACAGAGTTAATTCTATTTGACAGACAATAACATGTTTCCATAGAAAATTTTAAAAGATGAATTAATTTGTTGACTTCAGCTACACATCTATCATAACTGTTCTTAGTAAGCAGAACCAAGCAAGTTCCTCTCAGATTATTATTGATTTAATGAATATATAGAGATAAAAGCTATATCAAAATGTCAAGGAAATTCATCTTTATACTATCAAAGCTGTAAACCAGGCATACCTTGAAATTGTATCACGACTGATAGGAAAAAAAGCAGAAGCCGGTTGCAATAGAAGCTCAGTCTTTCTGTCGGAAATATCTTTGTTACTCAAATATCGGTTGGCTACTCTGGTCAGAAGATCTGCCCCATTCCACCACAATCGGGTATCATCATATGATGCATAAAACTCCTTCAAGCATGACAACATAAAGGGACTGCACATACATCACAGATTTGAGCTAAGAATATACATGGATGGGCATAAGTTTCGTGACATGCAGATAAAATCCTATTATGACTGCAGAGAAGAGTTTTTTTTATGGAATAACAAGAAGTTGCTGCTTTGGCTGTATTGTGTACTTATATATATGTCTGCAAATGCACTGTAAGATCTTGAAAATTCTTTCTTCAGTAAACTTACCCCAATATTAATAGAGTTGAACATTATGCAATAGCTGAGACCATTTAAAGAGTGTAAGTACCTGTGTTTTCTAAATGCCATGACTGCACCATTTAAAGTTTTTCCAGTAAGCTCGTCCTCAAATCCAACTGTATTGTTGAGTCCAGACAGTGACTTCAGCACTAATATGTCTGAATCAAGATAGATTCCACCATATCTGGAGTTCATTAAAAACGAGAGAAAAAATGTTACTGGTGTGAATCAATAATCACATTAGCAAAAGTTAACACAACACATCTTTACATCGCTGGAAATTCTATAACAATGCAATACCTAATGAATATGGAAATTGTCTTATATGAATACTTCTAAACTATTTATTGACACTCTAGTGTATATTAAAAACAGAGAGATCACAATGCCAATTATGAGTCATCAGAATATAACACTGTACATCTGAGGAAGTGTTGCACCACCTCTGTGTCAATACTGAAATACCAATTGCGATAGACAGTTAATTGCTAAATCTGAAGAAAATAGCTCCCATCACACTGTTATACTGCAAATAGGAGTCACTAAATAAGGCTGACCTTTACATGCTGATACAGACAGAAGGTTCAAATGAGATGAATAGCAAATGTTCTCTTAAAAGCAAATCACTCACAGGGAGGAGCTTGTTTCATCTCTTTTAAATAGCAATACAGTTGAAAATGATTTCATAATCATTACTGTGGTTTTTTCATAGGCATGTCTTAGTAGCAATTTAATACTGAAGTCAAGAATTTGACCTACTTCCTTACTAGGAATTGCACTGCAAAAACCGCCCTTTTAGATGAACCAAGTAAGATAGCATATATCATACTCAAATAACAAGAACAAAGAAAAGGAAAACAAACACACAAATACAATGTGGCATCTTATGGACCTAATTCGCTTACTTGTAAAGAGATGCAAGCCTGATCAATTCACTGTAGTGAATCGGGTAATACTTAGTCTTCTTCCAATCATGCCACACTGAAGCAAATATGTGTGTTGGTGTATCTCTCAGCAGCTCATCCAGATTTGGCATTACAACAGCAACTTTATACCTAAAAAAGATAACAAAACCTTTTAACTACACCACAGCAGTAACAAGAAGCTAAAATGCATTTGACCTGGAAAATAAGTGTACGATAACAATGCCGTGGACTATATAATCATTGCTCTTGCACACATGAATTTCAATATATAAAACGCAAAACATACAATAATTTGGAATGGAGTGATTCGAAGAAACTTACCCATCTTTCGCAAACCCACTGAAGAAATTTAGCTCCATTGTTTCAGAGAAAACCACTAGGCAAGCATCTGGGTGATGATATAGAAGACTCTCAAGACCCCTCTGCTGCCGAACACCAAACATCCATGCGGGAGAATTCCACACCATGAAGACTCGCATCTTACATCTCTCTCTTCTAAAAAATGCATCCATAAAATTCCCATACGACAGCCTTTCATTCAAACCCGGATAATATCCCCACCTCTTTCCATCTGCATAATAATCAGCAGCATCATTTCTCCTGGTGTTGATGTTATTATTGGTCAAAGTCCTTCTCTCCACTCTCCTATCATCCCCATTTGTCTTTTTTTCTGATCCTAATACTGTCCTCAATGGCTTTTTCATCAAGAATGTCGTCCGCTTAAACTCATTTAGAATAGCCTTTTGGAAAACCTTATCACCTCTAGTTAATCCAGTTACTCCTGCTCCAACAGGATCATGTAAGATCGGGTTATTAAGAGGATTCAAAATCTCCATGTTAGACTTGAACATACGGTCCCTCCTTAAGAAATCACCCTTCTTATCGAACCATTCTCCCCAACCTTCCCTCAATGCAGACCCCTTCAACAGCAGGGCGTCCTCAACTTTCTTCACTTGACTCAATTTCTTCCTCAATTTCTCGTCCACCAAAACATCATCTGACCCAAACACGGGTTTAGAGTCGCGATTACCAAACCCTAGATCAGACGTAATCTTCAATTTAAACGGAACGTAGTCTTCCCATTCCTCAATAGAGCGCCGATTGAAAGATCTACGAACGACGCCGTTGACGTGGTCGTAAAAGTAATTAGAGGAAGAAGCGGCGTTCTGATTCTGCACAGCGTCTTCGTCCTCTTCGTCGGCAAGGATCTCGTCGCTATTGTTGCTGCTGTTTTCGTCTAAAACGGTGTCGTCGAGTTCGTCAATGCGATCGTCGCTGGAATTGGAGATGGTGACGGCTTCAGAGTCGAGCTCGTCGAGGAGAGGGTTGAACAAGTAGTCGTGTGGGTGAGGATGGGGGTGTTTGGGACCGGAAGTGAAGAATGATAGGCGGCTGTGGAGGAGAGACAAGGAAAGGAGGAGGAGCGCCGCCGCAATTATGGCGCAGATGTGGGCGCCGTAGCGGGGGCGCCGCCGTGTGCGGAGCTGCCGGAGCATGTGGATTTGGGAAGAGTGAGGTTCTACAGTGAGACTTGAGAGAATAAATCCTGTTGAAAAACGGAAATCAACGGTAACATGATACTCCTCCGTCCGCCTATAAGTTTCCCGTTACTTTTTGGCACATATATTAAGAAAAGTGATTAAATAGTAGATATAGTACAAGTGATTGGAAGAAGGTGAGAGATAGAGAGAAAAAGTAAAATATAAAGTGAAGTGTAAAAAAAAGTACTTACCAAAAAGAGTATGGGAAGCTTATAGGCGGACGGACTAAAATGGTAAAATGGGAAACTTATAAGCGGACGGAAGGAGTACTACAGATCACTACATCCTGAAAAGACGATTTTATCCTCAGGATGACTCTGGGATCATTTATACCCTTCCCTTCTACTCCGTAATTAAAACAACTACAATGGCTAACCTCAAAAAAAAAAAAAAAAAACTCCCCAAGATACAACTTACACAAATGTATAACGGATTAGAACACCACCCCCGAAGATAATTAGGAAAAATCCAACAAATTCACTCTCAACTTCTAAACTTAATATCCACTTTGAATTGTTTTTTGTCTTTATAACTCTAGCGTTCATAACCATTTTCCTAAACTTGCCCTCGAAGTAACATGTAAACTTGAAAAAGTGATATCTAAGACATCAAGGACCAGACATGTGCAAAATCGACTATTTGGCCTTTTTAGAAAAAATATACCATCTTAACTTTCACACTTATTTTTCACTTTTTTTTTATTTTAAATATTATAATAAATAGAATTTTGAAATATAATTTTATAAAAAAATAAATAAGTGAGTTGACTTGTGTGTATGTACCATAAAAATAATAATATTAAATATAATGTTTTAGATATTGTATTGATAGAGTTTCTAAAAGACCGAAAAAGTAGGTATGAAAGTTAAGTTGGGACGGAGGGAGTATATTTTTGTATAAATTAATACTTCACTTTCAACTCGCAACCTCTCTCACTCTCACTAGTAAAAAGTAGCACAAATGATAGAACTGTTTTAATGGAAGTTCCGGTCATCAAATCCAGGGATTCTAAAAAAGAAGTGTTAAAGAAATGGAAAGTTGTTCAAAGCTTTTGAAATTCTGCTAAATAATGCAGTAAATCGATCATTACTTGGTTTTTTTACTACAAGTTATGTATAGTAGTTCTTGTTCTTCCCTCCCTCTCACCTAATTATGTTTTTATTTACTTACTTTTCTATGAAAACTTTAATTTTACACTGGACAAATCTTTTATTGTTCTTCTTTATTTGTGAAATCTGGAAATTAAATAGTAACATGTGAAATAACTCTTTCTCTCAATTGCATGCTATGATACCAAATGATTGAGCTTCTGTAGGCTTCGTGCCCATATACAGGAAAAAATAGTACTAATCCAGATCTTTTTCAATTACTAACACCTATGTGATCTCAATCTGAGTAAAATTACATAATATATTTAGGTAATATCAATACTAATTTCCATCCAATAACTCCATATTAATTATTGTACTAATTAATATTTAGTGTGGAATTTTTCCACATCAGAATCATTAAGAAAATATAATATAATCAAATTATGTTATGTTATATATTGAAGAATATGGGTGAGAAAAAAATTTGAATAATTAAAATAGACCTAGGTAAATATGATTTAACGACTTATACTCATCATTTATAGATAAACTCGAAAATAAAATATACAAGGATCATTTGAAATTAATATATGCTCAGTAGTGGTAAATTGAATGTTCCACCAAAATTAATTTCCAAAAACTTATGTAAATTTAAAAAAAAAATGCACAAATGAACAGTGAAATTGATCTACAAATTAGTTGATCCTTAAAAAAAAATATGCAGTCAACCCAGGCAGTTCACATGTAATGCTGGATTTGACAACTGCACAGCCCAATCAATAAGGTTTTTTTTAAAAATTAAAAAAAAAAAAAAAAAATCAACCCATATTTTAAGCTCAATAACTTTTTTTTTAATTTCAAAATCTATATTTAACACACTATATATAAAATTACCATATTTTTACAAACTTTAATTTGAATTCATGTCTCATGTATAAATAGGAATTTTATTGTTTACAAAAAAAAAAAAAAAAAAAATCTATTGATATTAGTATGATTTGAATTTAAGATTTTATTTTTGAAATATCATTTTTATTAAATTTTGGTATCAAATTGTGAAAAGTTTAGTTTATAATATGATTTTCATCGAATTGCTTATTGGACTTGTGTTGAGAAGATCAATTTTCGATCAGTTATGAACTAGAGTATTATACGTTGCTGCAGCAGTAGTGTCTTGATTAACCAAGCTAGCCGTGGAATATTTAACGGGGATGACGATAACAGAATAGCAAAAATCAACGTGGTTTATAACTTATGAAGAAGAAGTATATCAAAATTAATTGATATATATGCAAAGATAATATCGATCTTAATTTCCAACTAATTAGCTTACTTAACAATGTACATTTCGGGTGCAAAACATTTTATGTGCTTGAAAAGCAAATGATTAATTAATAAAAAAATTACTAACTCTCCCAATTTTGTTATATACATAAAAAATTTGAAAAACTGAAAATCAACAACGCATAGGATAGGATAGGATATTTAAAAAAAAAAAAATCAATGAGGATAAGTGCAAAAACAATATTCTATATATATGCTTCATTTATTTAACATAAAAGAAGACACGTTTTTCACGATGAAACAAAAATTAAAAAAAATCATACTAGTATCTATTTTATACTCACAAATCTGCTGCAGCCTAGAAAAAAGTAGTAGTTCAAATTTGATCTCATGCATTAAATATTTAAATCAAACTAATTAAGTAATGTTTTTTGGTCGGGATTAACTAGCTAGAGGAAAACAATCGATCGAACGAACATACCTTAAGTTGGAGCTGCTTTACATGCATGCATGCAGTACTTAGTATAGAATATAATTAATAAAGAAGAAGATGTAAGATGAACGATTAAGGGTCATCAGCTAACCAATTAAGAATAGTCTTGCCTAATTACAATATAGGAATAGGCAAGCCATTCTTGGCTACCAAATGAAACCCTCTCTTTTATCGTCATCATACATGCATGCATCTTTCTTCTTCTAATTAGCTAGATATATACCACTAGTGTATGAATTCTCCCAAAGCTACCCGGCCTATCTGCTGGCTCAGCTCCTTGTAATAGCTAGCTAGCTAGATAGAATATCAAGTTCTATTCCTCCGATCCTCTTCGATCACTAATTCACTATGTTGGTTAGCATCATATCCATCCCTATTGAATTGGCTTTAATTAGATTCATCTTATATAATTTCATCATATATATAGAGAGAGTATATATATATGATCAAGTCAATGAGACGTCGACACGAATGCCAATTCTCATGTATTATTATTTCATTTAACACTTCTCAGTGATTAATATAATTACTTCATTTTAATGTCCCTTCATCCCTGCAGACTCCATCCCTAACTTAATTCAACACTTCCTAAAATATAAATAAACTACTTCAATTCCTTTTAATTATCATCCTCCCCCAAACATTTTAATAATATTAATATTATTATAACATCTCATGTCATTATATTTCCTAAAAAAAAGTGTAATTTTATTCCTTTAAATGCCAATAAATAACTTTTTATCGGAAAACTTATGCAAATAGTAAATATTCCATTGAGTTAGCCAGGGACAGAGAGAGGAGTTGTTTCGACAGTGAAATTGGTGCACACAGTACTAATATTTTTACTAGAATTTGTAACACATGCATATATTTGAATTAAATGCATTATTTGTTAGGGAAATTAATATAATACGATTTCACATTTTTAGAGGTTAAATATTTTTTGATACCCGACTCACCAAGGGCGGATGCAGTGATATATATTTTCCTTAGGTAAAAAAATATTACTAGCTAGTGTTCTAATTAAAAAAAATCTCGACAACTATAATTATATCTTCATTTCTAAACTTAATATATTGTGTACCTTTAAATTTTAAATTTTGGATCCGCTATTGACACACTTCCTAGGGAGATGGATGGGATGTACTTTTATTATTGAAAATTAATTTTAATATAGATAGTTATTTAAATAACGAAACGTGGAAAATGAAAAGGATGATGATTCTTCCGATCCATTAGAATTGAATGGGACAGGCGCTTTGGGTTTGCAAGGATATGATGATATCAAGGAATATTTTGATTTTGACTCGGATTTTACAAAGTCTTTAAATAAGAAGAAGAAGAAGAGTTTCATGTTGCAGTCAATATATATATTCCAATCTGTATGATGACCAAAAAAACTTCAACAATGCCATATATGATAACAAAAACAAAAAATGAGAATGAGAAAAGTCTTACATTAGCTAGGCTTTAATACTTGCATAAATTAAGGTTGTGGGATGAAACTTAAACCCTAATTTTATTATATACTCCATATTTATACAGTTATGTAACCTACAACAATAATGTCCATCTCATACTAAATTACTTACTTAAACCCTAATTTTATTATATACTCCATATTTATACAGTTATGTAACCTACAAGGCTACAACATTAATGTCCATCTCATACTAAATTACTTATTTGATAAAATAGTGTGTCTCATACTATATTACGCATACAATAAATAATTATAAAACTTTCATATCTCTTTTAAATACTGTACTTGCATAACATCTATTGTATCTTTTTTAATACTAATAAACAATTTCTACATTAAAACTTGTGTCGAGAGACGAAGAGAGTAGTAATCATCTATCGGGTCCCCCACAAGAAACTGAGCAGATAAATATTCGAGAATTTCATGCTCCATTGACATTCCTATATATCCATAACCTTATTCTCTTTATAATATTCCAACTCTTGAGGCCTGTTATCAGCTACACCAGCACATGGGCCAATGTCAACTCTTGTCTCTACGAGTGGCTATTGGCTTGCTTCAAGATTTCAGGTCAATTACAAAAAGTAAAGCACTTGATGACGAGATTCCAAGCTTCTTTCACAAGGACCCAGACCGATGTAAAGGCTTTCATTCATCCATTACATGCAATAGGACTAGCCCTATCAATACAAATAACATTTTTAAATATGCTAAGCTTCAAAATATTATTAAGAAATATGATTAAATAATAGATGTAGTACAAATGATGTGATGGTGAGAGAGAAAATAATAGATGAGTGTGAGATGAAGTATGATAAAATAATAGATAAAGTGTAAGTGGGTGTTTGGAAACACTAGAAGTTGCTTAAAAGCACTTTTTTTTCAAATAAAATCACTTTTGTAGTGTTTGGAAACACAACCAAGTGATTAAGTTAATTTATTAAAAGTGATTTTGGTGAAGCACCACTCCACCTACTTCTAATAGCTTCTATGTGCTTCTCATCATTATAATAATCAATTTTACAATTTTGCCCTCGCAATTTAAATAATATTTCATCTTTACACATTATCTATCTAAATGTAATAAGGGTGTTTTTTGTAAATTTATAAAAAAAAATGGTTTGTTTAGTAAACACCACAACATATACACAATTGATTTAAAGTGCTTAATTTTAAAACACTATCAACTTTTTATTTTATTGCAAAAATCAATTTTAATCACTTTGAAGTAAATACTATGATTTGCAAACACACCCTAAGGGCATGTTTGTTTTGGGATGGGAAATCCGGATTTGGGATTTTGAAACTCCACCCCCGTTACACTTTGGGATTTTAATTCAGGATTTCAAAATCTCACCCTATAAATACCAATAAACCTTATAAAAGTCAACCCTATAAATACCTACAAACCACCTATAAAACCTATAATCATATACTATAAAGTTAAATCATACCCTACATAAATCCCAAAACAAACACAAAACACAAAAAACATTAGAATTTTGAAATCCACTAGATTTTGAAATCCGGATTTCAAAATCCTCAAAATCCCAAAACAAACATGCCCTAAGTGATGTGATTGGGAGAGAGAAAATCATATGCCAAAAATGGAAAAATATGAAATAGAAAACTTATTGTGGGACATTCATAAAAGGAAAGTAGGAAACTTATAGGGGGACGGAGGGAGTACAAGAGATGGTTCCTCATGTTGCATTGCATTCAAAATGGATGACACACACTTTTGTAGTAAGGATATCCTTCTACGACAAATTCTAGCGAGAAACAGCTTTATGCAAGACAGATGAGTTCTTTGCCTCAAATACTAACTCACATTAGCTCTCTTCTACAGAGTATAGAGTATTACAATTTAACATTTATCCACACAGTTCGACGTGCTTTTATGTGTATATGAGTATTTATAACAGTTAACGAGTGTTATGGTACTAGCACGGATTCATTATTCCAGTTCTATCCGGTGAATAAATTTCACAAAAGTTTATCTTGTATATACTGAATTCATCGCAAAACTTTCATGAATCAAGTTAATCGTTTAAATATAAAGCCGTTTGTCTATTTACGGAGCAAACGTCCCAAACAGTTAAAAGAGAGAGGTAGAGAGATGATCATAATTGATAATTGAAAGAAAAAATAGGAAATTCATAATTAAAGGAAAAGTAAAGCAAAGCAAAAAAACGATGGTATAATATTTCATAGTACCATAATCCACCCACAGCCGTGTTAGTCCTAAAACTTCGTACTTTTTCATCTAAAAAAAAAAAAGGAAAAACCAACTATTTTTCCAAGGCAAGTCAAGGGTGAAGAAGCACAAGAAGATTGCCCAAAAAACAGAAGTCCCACCTCAAAATCCCATATAACCAAGTCATTCCGGAGGAATTTCTTACTCCAGGCTTCTAGGCTCAACCTCCTCACAGCTCCAAGGCCGAGGAGACGAAATCATATACTTGTTAATATATCTGCACTAACAAACATGGTAAATCTTTTCAGGGCTCAATTAATTTGGATAGAATTCTCTCGTCCATCACCCACTCGGTCGTGTATTGCCACCGCCTGTAAAGAATACATGTGGCAGCAATCCAACGGCAGAAAAGAGATGGAAGCTATTAAATCAGAGGATCCTAACCAAAATTAATTGGCATAACTAATATGAACAAAAAAAAAACAAGTACTTTTTTTTTTAAGTTGGAGAGGGAGGGGTAGCTGGCCATGGATGCAAAAGGACAGCCACAAGAAAGGAAAGGGAAAAGGAAAAAGAAAATGAAAGTGAAAAACTTCACTGGGAAGAGCCCACATTTCCCACACTAGGCTTCTTAATCCTTTTAAGAAACTTTTTTATTTTCTTCATCTTTAGAGGTTTAGCCTCTACAAGATGGGACCCTTCCGTATATGATCCAGGAAGGTTCAAGTCAGGGATAGTTGTACTGATAACTTGAGCAGAAAATTGGATTCCAGAATTCCTCGACTGAGTTGTTTCTTCAAGAACTTGTGGTAGATCAACAGTTGTCACGACATCATGCCCTTTAAGCTCAAGGCTCGTAGATGGGATGACATCTGTTGTTTCAGGATCTACTGCATCCTTTTGCTCCTCAGGAATTTGGTGCTCATTATTATTGCATTCCGTGGGATGTGAAGCTAACACATTGCTTAACCCAGAAATCTTGTTGGGCATCTCAGCTTCACTGCAGCTGATGATTGTCTCACGACCTTGTTCATCATCCTTGTCAAGAGTTGGGACAGGAATCTGTGAAGTTTCATCACTGCAAACAGCATTAGTAGCTGACCCAGTTTTACTAAAATCAGGTCTAACCAGCTTTCTACGTTTCAGAGTTGGCTTTACTGGATTTTTGACCTCTTCATTAGCACAAGTGGTTTTGTTATGTGGGTCCAAATCAGCAGTAATCCCGGAATTCTTTCTGTCACTACGACGCTTAAAATCCACCACTCGAGTCTCATTAGGCATGTCACATATACCATCAGCAGCAGCTACACTCGCCTCCATTGTTGAGTGGTTAGTCTCTATATTGCACTGGCTCTTCTTTTCATGGACTGCATTTTCTCCATGTCCACCAACTCTAGATTCCCTGAGATTTCTCTGTGAAAGATTACCACTATGCTGCAACAACTTCATGACTTCATCAGCTGTTGCATGCATATAGCTGCCAGGATTATTAACATCATCAATATCATTCTTCTCTTCCTCAAATTTGGATTCTTGTTTACAAGTCAAGCGAGTAAAAACACTTCTCCTGTTAACATTAGAGTTGGCATGTGGAGCTTCTGAAGTTTTTCTTAGCTCCTTGAGATTCATATTGCTAGAGTATCCGATGTACGGATTCTCATTACTTGCCCAATCTCTTTCCAAATGAGAAATACCTACACCAAAATCATTTGCATCAGAACAACTTAAGTCTTTGTTTGCCAATGCGCTGTTCCCATGCAGAGTAGCATGCTGACTCGCATGTTGTGATGCCGTCACAAAATAATTTTTTCTTGATTTGGGGGGATAAGCAATCAAACCATTCTCTCCTACAATATTTTCAAGATCAGCATGTGGTGGAGAAACCTTGGAAAATGACAAACCCCTGTAATTGATAGGGACAGAGGTATTAGGATCCAAGTGGAGGGGTAAGTTAGGGTTTACAAAGGACCTGGTGGATTCATGAAGCAAAGGACTCTTCTGCCCTGGTATGGTATTTGGAAAACTTATATTTCCAAATTCAGGTGCAATATCTATGGGTCGGCTAAATTTTTCTGGTTCCAGTAAATCCTGAGGCAACCTATCCTTAAACCGTGAGTAGAAATCCCCATTGTGAGGATCGTTTTCTCGCACTAAACTAGAATTCTGGTTAGCTGTGATTGGTGGAAAGCGTCCATGAGAAAGATCCGGATGCTCGGGTGAGTATGGGACAACATTTGTAAGAAATGGATCATCATAGGTGGAGTGAGGATGGTCAAGCCCTCTCCCTGGAAAAAACTTGACAGGAAGGGAAGATAAGTTTGGCCTGTGGGAGAAAGAAGGGTATTCCATCGATGTGACGAGGTCAGTACACATTCGTCTATCCTCTTCATTGCCTGCTCTCTTGTTGTTTCTAAGCCTTTCATCATCAACCATTCGTCTCTCAACACCAGTGTATCCAGCACTCTTTGCCATGTTAGTTGAGTAAAAATTGTTGTCAGCCATAATTTCATTAACTCTTGGTTCCACAAATGGATACTTCCAATCATGAATATTCAACGGATGCAAATTTTTTTCAGAAGACAAGCCTTCTAAGGAACATGTACCAAAATCAGGTTCACTCTCATTGAATGGAAGCCTGTTATTAGCTGCAGCGCCATTTCTAATTTTATGAATGGCAGCACTGATAGGACTACAACTATAGTCCACATGATATCTATTTTCCAATTTCCTATTCATCAAGCACTCTTGATCATCTATCCATTCTCTTGCTTGCCTACGTAGATTCAGGTTGTTATCACCATAGGCCATATGTGAAGCAGTATCATGAGTATTGTAGTCTCTTTGAACAGGATGTTTGATTGTATCCAATCGATCACTTGCAAATGCCTGTCCAGAATCATTCTGCATCTTATATTCATCAAACAATCTGTTCCTCTGCATGAACGTAAAATCATCATTGGTTCTCACAACCAATGGATCCACCAGGTACCCAGAGCGATTGAGAATATTATTCAGTTGGTTTTTGTTTACCCTTTCAACTGGTGAAAACATGCGAAGATCGACTGATCTTCTTAACTCATCCAAGCCATCCTCCTTCGGAGACTCAATGTGGAAGTCCGGTAGAGTACCTCGATTATATATTCCATTTTCTGCCACATCACTTGTTATTGCCTTGTCAGCATTACCTAGTCTCCTCCTTTTAGCCAGAAAATCTTCCTCTGAATAAAAATGCACTTTTCCTTCAGTACTAACCCCATCATCTACCAAGACTTCATTTTCTTTGACTCTAGCAAACGAGTTCGGATGATAATCACAGAATGCTGCAGGGCTGAACTCATCATATTCATCTGATTCCATGTATCCTCTCTCACTCAATTCAAGTCTGGCATTCCCCATCATTCTTCTGTCCTTACAAACATTAGCTTCTGAAAGTGGACAATGTGAGATCTTATTGGTCAATTTTCTTGAACTGAACAAATCCAGAAGCCTTTGCACCTATTACAAGATAGAATTTGGAAACAAAATAAAATTCAGCTACTGAAATGGCCCTGAAAAGGTAAATGTCACACAGAACAAAAGCTTGTCAAACCTGATCTTGGGACAGGCCAAATTTGAATTTCTTTGCAGAGAAGTAGTTCTCTCTAATAGCATCTCGGAACTCTTTCTCATGAAGTGGTTCACAATGCCATAACGGTGTAAAGCAAACCTGGACATGGAAAGACAATAGCACTAACTAAAGAACGAACAAGACATACACTCAAGTGATTCCAGAAACAAAGAGCATTTGTGGATTTAGAAAAGGGATTTACTTCCAGCCATGGAGAGAGAATATGTCCTTCACAATAAAAAGAAAACAGCAAAAATGAACTAACCATACCTGAGCAGGGTAATGCCTCCCTGAATAAGTAAAGCCATGTGGAATAATATCCATTGCACCATCAGAGGAAGCCCGATAAACTCCAAACAGTTGTCTCTTCTTATATTCAAACAGGAACAAAACCATTCCAGCTTTTATATGTTTCACAAAACCAGCCATGGAAGGTGGTAGTGCAAATACTCTCCGTTTAAGACACTCTTTCTTAGTCTCCACATTTGACATGAAGATTGCACCAAATTCAGGAATACTTCCAGAAACCTCATAGTCTTCCTCGTTATAGTCCATTGTTCCACCTGCAAGCTTCCCCATAGAGCATAAACAAACTAAGATAATGAAGCTCCAAAATTAATAACCGAACCTATTTATTTTGGGATTAAGAGAAGCAGGCAGCGGATTTATAGTCAGTCAGATGAATTAGCATACAAGGAGTCACAGTATTCGTCTCCATAAGAAAATAAGGAGGAAAAAAAACCAATGAACATAACGCTTAAGGAACCAATGAAAACCTAACCAGCATTGAGAACTGAAGGCTTTTAGTTGTCTACTTTCATTGAAAGGGTGGATAAAGGCTGGGGGTGAGAACAATTTAGGGTTAAAAAGCAAATCAATCGGACAAACTAGATGCATTACCAACACAAGTGCCAAACAACATCATTTTCTAAATTTTAGAGAACATGAATCAGAATCTAGCCATAAATCTTAATGTACATTGATTTCTTCTCCTGATTTAGCACAGGTGCAAAAAATAACTTCTTGTGTTCATCCATCCTATCTGATCAAATATGCGTCACATGCATCCCTGGGCGTGACAATCTTCTCAGTATTTGAGGAACAATTAAGAAAAAGTATCTCTGCACATATTACTTCCATCTTCACTCTTAACTAACAACATACACCAAACTACTTCAAACTAAGTGCAAATCAAACACGAAAGGGGAGATATAAAGCAGTGTCCATCACATAACCTAAGCTTACAATGGCGGGGAAAATCATGCCGTCTAAACCAAATAAATCAACACAAACCACATATCTATCCAAGGGGATTCATTGCAATTTAACACTCCAAAATCTTCACAGCCAGTGATGCATATTTCGCATAAATGTCAAGCGTGCTACTAATGAACACCAACAGGCATCGAAACAGTGCTTATTGTAAAACTTAATCAAAAACAAAATAAAAGAAAAACAAAAGGTTATAATAAATTTTACCGAGTCGCTAGGGTTACAGAGAAAACGAAATAACTGAAAACCACGGGATTAGTCGCTAAACAAGAAGTGTTTATTTTGTGCTTCCAAATCGTCAATCTTATCGCCCACCGCAAATATTTTTCCGATCAAATATTTTTGAAACACCAAAACAGAGTATTCCGCAATCGATATTCGAGTTCAAGTAAAGGAAACGAAACTATTCTGCAATCGATATTTCTCCGATACAGATTTGTGCGTATATATATGTATAGCAGTATAGGTCGATGAAGACGGGGATAAGAACGTAAATTGGGCGGTTTTCGCGACTCGTGGGAAGTTAAGGGAGAAGTGGGGAATGCCACGGTGCCTGGTATATATATCGATACTTGTAACGTGGCGCTTGATCTTCTCAAAAAGATAGTGAGAGAAATATCTTTAAAAAATTGAGAAGATATTAATAAATTTTAAAAATATTAAAGAAATAACTATATTATATTTTATATAAATATATTTAAATTATTTTATTAAATTTATATATTAAAGATTTATTATTAAAATTTTCAAATTTCATATCAATATTTTTATATAGATATTTTTAAACTTGTCATATGAACGGATTGTCTCATTCCCTAGTGTATTGTGCAAGTTTGGAAATATATGATTTCATTATTATTTTAAAGGGTGGGGCTAATAACACCCCCAAATGTTAAACACACCCCATTAAAATTTAAAATTCAATTTTTATTATTATACACACCCCAATTATTTCTTATTTACCCTTTTACTCTCATAACTAATAAAAATTAAATAAATCTTTAAAAACTTATAAAATTTAAAATTTAATTAACAAAAAAAAAACAACAATACAATAAAATTACTTGTAAACGTTAAAATTATTTAAAAAAAATCAGTGAAATTTTAAAAATTAATTAAAAATGGAACAATGAATTAAAGAATAAAAAAATGAAAAAAATAATAAAAAAATAAAAAAATCTGGAAAATAAAATAAAATAAAAAATTAAGGATTAACGATTATTTTTGAAAAAAATTTAAATAAAATAATAAAGAAAAAAAACTCAATATTAAATTAAAAAAATAAAATCTTTAAAATAAAATAAAGCTAAATAAAATTTAAAAATTTCAACTAAATTTTAAAAAATAATTAAATCAATTATATTTTTAATATTTATAATTAATTTAATTAATTCTTAAGATTTAGGTGATAAATTTTTTACAATTTATTAAAAAATTTACGAATTTATTTATTTTTAATTGATTTTTTAATTTTTTATTTGAACAATTTATTTTTTTCTTTTTAAAAAATATTTAATTTTTTCAGATTATTTTTAAAAAAATATTTGATTTATTTAAACTAATTATTTTTTAAGATTTTATTAATCTTTTAAAATACTTTTCAAATTTTAATTACATTTTTTAAGATTTTTTTTTAAAAAAATTATCTTTAATTTGTATAAGGGTTACTTAGTCATTTTACAATTATCTATTTTTATTTTTAAAATAACGGGGTGTGTATAACAGGTTTTGGGGTGTTAGTAGCGATACCCAATGTTTTAAATTTATTAAAAGTAATTATATATAAATTTATTTTTTTATTTAAAAAATATAATAAATAATGTTATTTAATTAATTATTTACTCCATCCCACAAAAATAGGCTAATTACTACTCCCTCCGTTTTTTAATAAGTGTCACTTTGTCTTTTTAACTAATTTTAAAATAAGTGTCATTCTAGAGTTTTTTCTTTAATTTTGACTATTTTATTCTTATTCATTTACCATAAATATTTTTCATTAATAAATTCCACAAAAATTGTTTATACCAAAATTAATTTGGTTTATGAATACTAGCTACATTTTTAACTACATTCTTTATCAAACAAAATTTATATATTAAAATTAGTTATAATTAATGAAGGGTGATATCGACCACAATTTATAATCTTAATTTGTTGAAAAAAGCTAAAATGACACATATTAAAAAGATGGAGGGGTACTATATTTTTCGCCCTCATTTAATATACATACTTTCCTTTTCCTTAATCAATATATCTAAATCTAATCCTAATCAATATATCTAAATCCTAGTAATTGTCTTGAAAAACAAGTAGACATAATGGCAAAAGCCAAAAGGAGAAAACAAAGCAAAAAATTAATGTTCTAATCGTAATGTTTTTTATTTTAAATTTGTGTAAAAAAAATTATATCTATTTCTAAATATTTTTTCTCACCCATGTGGCTTCCAAATTTTCTCTATTTGTGTTTTTTCATGAGTTTATTTACACACATGTGTTTTTCACTAAAATATTTAGATTCAAACTTTTTAAAATATTAGTATTAGGTGTAAAATATGTGTTAAAATCTTTTATACCCCCTATATAGTAAGATTACCCCTATCTTTTATTTTAATTTATTTTTTTAATATCAAACCATTTTGACCATGATATCATTAAGGATTTAAAAAATAAGTTTGATTAATTTAACCCTCTTGCCAAGAATTTTCGAATGGCACAAGAACGTATTGAATCTGGTAATGATAAACCAATGGTCATGAGGCTAATCGAAAAAAGGAAGACAGATGGTAGAATGTATAATCTTCCTACTGTTTTGGAAGTAGCAGCTCTAATACCTAGTGATATCGATGTCGAATTCGACCAAATAGACATTATTCTTCAGGAAAGAAATTGTGGTTCTTTACAAAAAATAAGTGAACTTCATCCATCCTACCTTGCACTTCAATGCCCTTTATTGTTTCTGTATAGAGAGGATGGATATCGATTAGGCATTCTACATAAAGATGCATCTTCAACATCAAGACAAAGGGTGAAGTTAACAATGCGAGAAATTTTTGCGTATCGAATTTAGGAAAGATTGGATGATTAAAGATTAATATATCATTCTAGAAGGTTGTATCAACACTTTTTGGTGATGTTTATACGATGATTGAGTCTGAAAGACTAAGATATATTAGAACTCACCAGGTTCAACTAAGGACCGATAGTGCTAAAAACATACAAGACGTTGTGGAGAAAGGACAAATTGAATCTTCGTCTACTGGTAAACGAATAATCCCATCATCGTACACTAGGGGCATGTTTGTTTTGGGATTTTGAGGATTTTGAAATCCGGGTGGATTTCAAAATCCTAATGCTTTTTGTGTTTTGTGTTTGTTTTGGGATTTATGTAGGGTATGATTTAACTTTATAGTACAGGATTATAGGTTTTATAGGTGGTTTGTAGGTATTTATAGGGTTGACTTTTATAGGGTTTATAGGTATTTATAGGGTGGGATTTTGAAATCCTAAATCAAAATCCCAAAGTGTAACGGGGGTGGAGTTTCGAAATCCCAAATCCGGATTTCCCATCCCAAAACAAACATGCCCTAGGGGTACTCGATATATGATCCAGAACTACCAAGATGCAATGACAATATGCAAGTGGTTATCCTACCCTAATTTATCCATTACATTCACTTGCAACCCGAAGTGGGCGGAAATTACTCGATTCTTAGAACAAAGGGTACTTAAAGCTGAAGACAGACCAGACATTGTTTGTTGGTTGTTCAAGATGAAGTTGGATAACCTTATAAAGGATTTCAAAGAAAATCATTTGTTCGAAAAAATTCAAGCAAGTAAGGATTATTAAATCTAAAATTGTCTATACGAATTAGTTAGTTTAATAGTTAACTGGAAATTATTATTCTTTTGACTACATAATAACATGACATATTTTGTTCTTATTTTTTAAAATTTTGATACAATAATATACACCATTGAGTTCCAGAAAAGGGGACTGCCGCATGCTCATATTCTCTTGTTCTTGCATCGAGATAATAAGATATTGTCTCTTGAAGATGTTGATCGCATTATATTTGCTGAAATACCAGAATAGGACATGGACATGCAATTGCATTAGTTGGTAAAAGATCTTATGATGCATGATCCATGTGGTGCATTAAAACCAACATCACCTTGCATGATAGATGGAAAATGTTCCAAACGGTTTCCTAAGAAATACAACGAAAGAACTATTGTTGATGAGGAAGGGTACCGCTGTACAAAAGGATAGATAACGGTTGCACTCTCAAGAAGGATAATATTGAGATGGGCAATGGATTTATCGTGCCATATAATCCAATATTATTGAAGAGATATCAGGCACATATAAATGTCGAGTGGTGCAACCAACATAGATCAATAAAGTACTTATTCAAGTACATAAACAAGGGCCACGACATGGTTATAATAGAATTGTCTCAAAAAGGAAAAGAATGTGACAAAACGAGAGGAGAAGACGAGATCTAGAATCATATCAATTGACGATATATATCACCATGTGAAGCAGTTTGGAGGACACTTGGATACGAAATACATTTAAAAAATCCAGTTGTTCAAAGGTTGAGTTTCCATCTTTCAGGTAAGGGTGGGCATTCGGTCGGTTCGGTTTTGACCTTTTTTCAACTGAACCGAAATAACCGAAGTTTTAAAAAAATGAACCGAACCGAATTACAATTCGGTTGGTTCGGTTCGGTTCGAACCGAATTTCTTCAACCTCAACTGGAAAAGACTTTTTTTGCGAAGCCAATCTTAAGCACAAATGAGAAATTGCACTATTTTAGGAGTTAACGAACTCCCAAATGCATCAAGCACTCATCCTGCCGTGCTAAAGGCAGATTCTGAAGCTACCGTTGAGATGTGAACAGCAAAAATATCCCGAGCAATTTCTGAGAGAACAGGAAAAGCTACCGTTGAGATGGGAACAACAAAAATATCCCGAGCAATTTCTGAGAGAATAGGAAATCTATGCGAATTCATTTTCCACTCAAATAGAATGTTGAACTTACCTCCATTATCTTCTTCGGCTTCTTCATTCATTTTCCACCAAAATAGAATGTTGAACTTACCTCCATTATCTTCTTCGCTTCTTCATTCAGTTTCTTCAGTTTTGGCAGAAATGGAGAAGAAACGGCAGAAATGGAGATTAGATCTATGGTTTTATTTTTATATATATATATATATATATATATATTTATTAATTAATTAATTATTTTTATTTATAATTCGGTCGGTTCGGTTTATTCGGTTTTTGGAAAATATAAACCGAACCGAAAAAACTGAAATTTTAAAAAATTTCAACCGAACCGAACAACCGAATAAACCGAACCAAATAAACCGAAAATCGTCGGTTCGGTTCAGTTTTTCAATTTTTTGCCCACCCCTACTTTCAGGTGAATAAAACATAATTTTTTAGGATGAAAATTCTATTGATAATGTCCTCAACAAACCGGTGTTCAACGGTCTATGTTTATGGTGTGGTTCAAAGCTAATAAAAAATATCCATGGGCTAGGGAATTGACTTATGTAGAATTTCCAACAAAAATTGTTTGGAAGAGTAAAGAGCGTGAATGGAGTCCGAGACAACAGAGGTTATCATTGGGCAGATTGCTTTATGTTCCACCCGGAACTAGAGAGATGTACTACTTGGGTATTCTAATTCGTCATTGCAAAGGAACATTTTGTCATCAAGATATACACACAATTCATGGTGTAATATATCCTACTTTCAAGGATGTTTGCTACTTTATGAGATTATTGAATGATGATAAAGAGTACATAGATGGTATTAAAGAAGCAAGTTTTTAGGCATCAGGCTATTGTCTTAGAATTTTGTTTGCAATTCTTCTTATTTCAAACAACATGTCATCCCCTGAAGTTGTATTCAATAAGACATTTGAATATTTGTCAAAGTATATTCTTCATATGCATAGACGAATGATGAACATGGAAGGTAACAAATACAAACTTATATATTCATCTAACTATTTCATTCAATAATGTATACATTAATATTTGGCATAGGTTACAATATACTTTATTATTTTAATAATGTTTATAATGTAATGTAGATCTTCAAATTAGTCACGAACAAATAAAAAATTGCACTTTGATTGAAATTGAGAAAAGTTTACACCAGAATGGTAGCACACTGAAAAGATTTAAGTCCATGCCTTTTCCTGACCAAGACATTTCTAATGCTAGACATAACAAACTCATACATAAAGAACTTCAGTACAATCAGTCAAATTTGAAAGTAGAACATAATAATCTATTTTCTACATTGACTACTGAACAAAAGGGGGTGTATAAAGAAATTATAGAGGTTGTCATGACTGATAAAGGTGGGATTTTTTTTTTCTTTATGGCTTTGGTGGAATGGGAAAAACCTTTATATGAAAAATTTTATCAGCTTACGTTCGATCACAAGGTCATATTGTGTTGAATGTTGCATCCAGCGTAATCGCACCTCTACTACTTTCTGGAGGACGTACAACTCACTCAAAATTTGTTATACTGTTGGATGTTAATGAGGATTCAACATGTCAACTAAAGCATGGGACTGAGTTGGTTGACCTTATTGCAAAGACAAAACTTATAATTTGGGATGAGGCACCGATGACGGAAAAATATTGTTTTGAAGCGCTTGATAAAAGTTTAAAAGATATAATTAGAGATCCAAGTAACACATCTGTGTGTAAGCCGTTTGGTGCAAAGACAATAGTATTTTGAGGAGATTTCAAACAGATTCTTCCTATAATACCAACGGGGTCTAGTGAGGATATTGTTTATGTAACAATTAATTCTTCTCACTTGCGCAAATCATGCAAGGTACTTAGACTGACAAAGAATATGAGATTGTAGTTAAGGGACTCGAGTTGTGATGAATTAGATGAGCAACTCCGAAAATTCTCTAATTGGATTTTGAAGGTTGGTGATGGAGACGTTGGAGAATATAACGATGGTTATTCAGAAATTGAAATTCTTGAACAAAATTTGATAATGGATGCACACGATCCAATTGAGGCAATAGTTAATGCTCTCTACCCATCGATTGACATTGATTTTTGTCACCCGAGTTATTTTGAAGATGGAGCAATTCTAGCTCCGACTCATAAACTCGTTGAGACTATTAATGAACATGTGTTGTCTAAAATATCTGGGGAAGAGAAAGTGTACTTAAGCTCTGATAGTGTGATAGTGTGTGCAAAGCGTTTGGAAAAACTTTCAATAATGAAGAATTGTTCTCCGTTGATTTTTTTGAACTCAATCCCAATAATACTTCTTCGTAACATAGATAAAAAGAAGGTTTGTGGTACCAGATTGATTGTTACCAAGCTGAGAAATCACGTTTTGGAGGCTCGAATAATTTCAGGTAGAAATATTGTATTGGGAATAAAGTATGCATCCCATGCATGATATTAAGTCCTTCGAATCACACAACACCAGTCAAGTTCTAGAGAATGTAGTTCCCTGTTCTATTGCGTTTCGCAATGACCATTAATAAAAGTTAGGGACAAACTCTCTCCAACGTTGAACTATTCCTTCCAAGACCTGTATTTACACATGGCCAACTATATATTGCGATTTCTATGGTAAAGAGTCAAAAGGGATTATTATGTCTTGGCGATGATGAAAAACCTTCTAGATCAACTATTAATGTTATTTTCAAAGAAGTTTTTCAAAATCTCAATTGAAATAAAATTCAATTTTTCTATATTATGTTTTTTTTTTAATTATATATTTTGAAGTATACAAAATAATTACACTTACGTTAGTTAAACTTTTATATTATAATACACGATTTACGTTACAATAAATAGAATTGAAAAAATTGTTAAATTTTTTTAGCAAAATAATTATAATTTTATGAAATCATTTTTTTTAAATATAATTATAGTAACTTATCATACAAAATAAAAATATGAAAAATTAAATTAAATAAATAAAATTTTATTATTAAATATTTAACAATATATTTAAAATTTCGTGTAGTACACGGGTTCTACACTAGTAAGGCGATTCACATCATAGAAGAAAATGACGAGTAAAAATAAAATATTGCGTGTTTCGTTCGATGCTGGAGATTCTCCGTTGAACTTTTTAACGCAACAACGAATTATGACGTTGACACCAGATATTGCAATACAGTAATTAACTTTGTTTCTTTACGATGATTAATTTAATTTATATACAGGCCCTTAATCATTTTTCTCTCTTTAATTAATTTTGATTTTAAAAAAAATATTTTGCAAACGAAAGTTTAATTTGAATAGACACGCTTTTAAGTAAGCATGTCGATTAAATTGGCAATTTACTGTCATATTCGTTTAGGATTGTAATAAAAATTAGGATTTTACATTAGGTTTTGGTAGAGGTTAAGAGTTACAGACTTACAGTAGAAACATGTGTGTGTCTATAATTTTCGATAATTCTAATTGTTGAGATTCAATTCTAAATAAATTAATTTTCCACTGTGTTTGACTTTTAGATGAGACAAAATTCTTTTATGGAGAAAGACTCACTTTCGATTTAATTCCAACTCAACTAATAAAAGTTGAATAGTTTTCTACTTTTCTTACATGTTTTTTATAATAGATTTATTATTATCCCATAAATGTTGATCTTCTGAATTTTTTCCCAAAGCCAAAGCTCGGATAATTCTGATCTGCCAGAAGATGTCATTTTGGAAATTTTAAGGAGGTTGCCTGTGAAATCTCTGTTGCGATTCAAGTTTATTTGCAAGTCGTGGAACACTATTATTGCAAGTCGCAATTTCGTGAAGGAGCATTATGGGGACGACCGCAACAATGAAGAGCTCCTGCTTATTGGTTGGTCCCAAGCACATGGCTGGAATGTACAAGCATTTGAAGAGCCTGCTCATCATCGGTTACCTTATAAGCTGAGAAGAGTTATGGGAGCTGTTAATGGCATAGTTGGATCGAATCTCGTGACTTTGGCCTTGTGGAACCCAACCACAAAAGAGTTGAAGCTAGTCACTCCCTCAACAACCTGATCATATAATTTTTGAACAACATTTACATGTCCAAGAAAATATTATTGGATTCGGATTAGACCCCTTGAGTGGACACTTTAAGGTTGTTTCAATTTGGGGTTTGTGGGACGACGATGCTCGTGATCTAGGCCGCCGCCTGGTTTTCGTCTACAATTTGGGTAGTGATTCTTGGAGAAATGTGTCTTCTTTTAAATCAAGTTATTTTGTATGTGACACAGATTCTTTTAGAACATACTGTAATGGAGTTTATTATTGGATATGTCAAGATTTTACTGGTGCTGGTATATTTGCATTTTACATGAGAACTGACAAGTTTGAAGAGATTGAGGTTTCAGATTGTGTTAAATCGAAAATAGAATTCATTACTATACACGGTGATTCAATGGCTTTTGTAACAATATCAAAGTTTGGAAAGATTAATAAAATATTTGAAGTATGGATGATGGAAAACAAAGGAAGCTGGAATAGAATTGCAGTTGTCTCTACTAAATCACGTCGTCTTCTACAAGGAAAGCCTCGTTTAAATAAAATGAGAGGGAGACCGTTCCTTGTGCTGCTGATATATTACTGATGCTCGTTTAGACCAAATCTTATCTTTAGAAAACCGACATTCATATAGAGGAAATGTCAAACGTAAAGAAGGGAATATTCGAACACTTTTGTAACCATGTCAAGAAGGATAACTTGTTTAGACCAAATCTGGCCAGTGACTTCACTAATAGACACATCTTGAAGATCAACAATGAAAAGCTTATTTCTCCATTTTCTATAGAAGAGGTACGAGAAGCCATTTGGGCATGTGAGGCTCTAAAAGTCCCGATCCCGATGGGTTCAATTTCATATTTTTAAAGGAGTTTTAGGAGTTGATTGAACCTGATTTCATGAGACTTATTGAGGAATTTCATACTAATGGACATCTAGTGAAGGGGTTCAACTTGACATTCATCTTTCTTATTCCAAAAAAATAAGAGGTGAGCAACGACTTAAATGAATTCAAACTGGTATCCTTGGTTGGAAGGATGTATAAAATTATTTCGAAGATTCTTACAAGAATATTTAGCCCCATCCTTACTTATATTATCTTTAACTCCCATAGTGCATTCATTGGTGGCGGGAATATTCTTGACGGTGTAGTTGTGTAAAAAGAATTTATTGATGAAGAAAAACAGGGCCGTCTCGAGAGAATGTTTTTCATGATAGATTTTGCAAAGGCTTGTGACTCGGTTGATTGGGACTACCTCAATTTAATGATGGAGCGCTTCAACTTCCATAACAAATGGAGACAGTGGGTCGTGGAATGTGTTCCATCTGCTTCTGCCACTATATTGGTAAATGACAGTCTCTTAGGTGAGTTTAAAATGGAAATAGGACTATAGTAGGGTGATCCTCTCTCCCCCTTTCTCTTTTTAATCGCTGCTGAGGGGTTGAACATCCTTGTGGAAAAGCGACTGAAATAAGATCGTTTACTGCAGCTGGAATTTGTTGAAGACACTATTTTTATGGGTGCTGCCAGTCTAGAGTATGTATGGGTTATGAGAAGAATTTTTCACAACATGGAACTCCTCTCGGGTCTCAAAGTCAATTTCAATAATTGTTGCATGATGGAGGAAAGTGTGGAGGTTGACAAGTTTCAAGAAATGGTTAATATTGAAGGTTGTGGAGTCGGTACCACACCCTTCTCTTATTTGGGGATGAACGTCGGAGAAAATAAAAAATCGCAGAAGAGTATTGGAGTGGGCCTCTATCATTCAGAAAATAAAAAATTGTCTGAGAAAATGGGATGACAAGAAGATTTCAATGAGTGGCAAGATCACGTTGTTAAACTCAATTCTTCTTTCAATATACCATTTGTCCTTTTACCAAATCCCCAAAGGGATCGTGAGTGAGATTGTGTGTCTGCAGTAATTAAGTGATGGTTGAAGTGTGAGGATATAGTGATTTTTATAAAGGTATGAAATTAGATTTTGTGGACGAACAAATAAGACAAATGAGACTAAATTTTGTGGACTGAGAAAGTAATATAAAAGAGAATTAATCACAATTGGGAAATTACATAATTAAAACTATATAATATAAAATTAAATTAATCATAATAAATTTTAAAAAAATGTATTATATTATTTAAAATTATATAAATTTTTACAAAGAGAAGTTTATTGAGATAATATAATATACTAATTTGAAGGGATTTATTTCATTAGTCAAATCTTCTTGTATTAAACTTTTTTTCATATTTTATTAAAGAATAATTATTTCGTCAACATGTATAAATTTTTTTTAGAAAATATACTTCACCACATTTACTTTATTTTTTCTCTATTCAATCTATTTTATTTCTCTACTAAATTTACTATATTCATAAATAAATAATATTGAGTATTATTTAAAGCCAATTACTTGTATACACTCGCGAGTACCATGCCCCCTACCTATGGGTTTCTAGTCATTGGGCCTTCCATGCGGACTGGGCCTCAAATTTCAGTCACACACCCACCTGTTTACTCAGTTCACCCCTCAATGAACTCGCACCCACAAAATAATTTAGTTCACCCTAATGATGAATTTCTGTGGAATTAAATGTATATAATTATTTTTTATTGTATAAGATATTACTAACTAATGTTCATAGTATTACTGATTGTTGTTTATGGTATTATTGATTTTTGTTAATGGTATTATTGATTATTTTTTATTAATACATGATTAAATTAATGTTAATAATTATTGATTATTAATTGTGGTATTATTGGTTATTGTTTGTGGTATTAATGATTATGTGAAATTATTTATTATTGCTTAAGACATTACTGATTATTATTTATGGTATTACTGAATATAATTAGATTTGTGGAATTGTTTGTTATGATATAAGATATTACTGATAAATGTTCATGGTATTATTGATTTTGATTATTGTTTATGGTATTACTTATGAATGTTTATGGTATTACCGATAATTATTTTTGGTATTACTGAATATAATTAGATGTGTGGATTGATTTGTTATTGTATAAAATTTTACTGATTAATGTTCATGATATTATTGATTACTATTCGTGGTATTATTTGTTGGGATATGAATCCTAATACAAGTCCTAATTGATGAAAGAAGAAGTTTTGATAAGCCAAAAGTAGACTTGAATACATTTCTAAGTGTTGACTGATCTAGTTATGGAAGTCGTCTTGTGATAAGATCAGTAGAGTACAAAAGTAAAGAACAAAAGCAGAGTATGAAAAGACAAGTACGAATTATAAGTACTGGAATAAACTAAGTATAAAGAAGTTTCAAATAGGTTTTGTGATAAGCTTATAATTTTTGTATAGAAGCTTATGTTTATATTTCATATTGATGTATAGTTTTAAGGTGACTAAGCTGAGTTTATAAAGCTTAATGTAATGTAATAGTCTTGTTAAGGATTAGTTGATAGGACTAGTTTAGTTCTATATATTGAAGATGTCTACTGCTGGAAGAAGACTACAAGACAAGACAAGTGCTGAGAAGACTGAAGAATTGTCTAAGTGTTGAAGACTAGACAAGTCAAGTTCGCACAAGAAGTAAAGTACGCGTGAAGTTACTGAATGAAGATAAGATCGTATCTAGAAGTGAAGATATGAAGAGTTAGTTATGGAATAACTAATTAACTGAAGAAACGCGTGAAAGGATAAGAAGAATCGGTTACAAAGTTGGTTATCAAGAAAAGGTTGTTGAAATAACAAACTTATCCTGAGAAGAGAAGTCTATAAATACTTGAAGACTTTAAACGTTGAAGACTACTGTTACTACGAGATTGAGAGCATACATTGAGAGATATTCAAAGCAAGAGAAACTCACAGAGTTTAAAGTTCAGAAGTTGAAGCCAGAAGACAAGTCATATTCGAGAAGGCTGCTACTGAAATTAGAGAAGTTTTTCTTTAAAGTTTGTTTGTTAATCAAGTTGCTAGTTGCTTGTAAAATAGCTAGTTGTTAGATCGAAGAAGCACTTGGTAGTGTTATCGAAAAGATCGAAGTCTTATTTCTTGGGACTTAAAGCCACAAGAACACATATACTGATACTCGAAGAGAAGAGTTAATAAATTTCGCAACTGGAGTTGTGAGAGTGGATGTAGACAAGTTGTCGAACCACTATAAATCTCGTGTTTGATTTACTTTACTGTTTTATTTGTTGTTTGATTGATTACTTGTATAATTGATTAATCTGCATATAGAATAGACAAGACCAGTGTTCTTCATAATAGTTGAGTATAAAATTTTAACGACTCATTATTGATTCTGATATTCCGCATTGTGTATTCTGATATTTTGAAAGATTTTTAAAAGTCTATTCACCCCTCCCCTCTAGACTTTTACTAGCTTACTCAATCTTACTACTCAACTAGGGACCTACAAGTGGTATCAGAGCAATAGTTCTTTGGACTGTTGTTTCTTGATCACCCCTAAAGACTTTGAGGGAAGTCTTGGTTCTTGATTGTATTTGTTCATATTATTGTTCTTATTTTTCTTGTATCTTTGATTTGTCTGCTATATTCCTATTTGATCTTCTTGAAATCATGTCTATGGAAATAAGCGCTAACAAACTGCCCAAGTTTTCAGTCCAGGATTATGATTACTGGAAACTCAGGATGGAAGCTATCTTTAGCTCGACACACGACTTGATGGTGTCTGTCGTAAAAGAAGGCCCGATCGTTACTATGGTACCAAAAACTGCTGCACTGGATTCTTCAAAGGTTGTTGGTGTACTCGTCCCCAAGCCAAGGTCAGAACTCACTTCGGAAGAAATGAGATAGAACAATCTGGACAGTTTGGCTAAGAACTACATTTTACATACCCTTCCCAACGAGTATCTAGGAAAAGTATTAAAATGTAAGTCAGCTAAAGACATGTAGGATCGACTTGCTATCATTTGTGAAGGGACCACCCTGATCAAAGAGAGTAAGTTATCCACAACTGTACAGACGTTCGAATCATTTAAGATGAAGGCTGGTGAAAATATAGACCAGTTAGATACTCGTTTCACACGTATTATGAATGATTTGGAAGTTTTAGGCAAGACTTATACTAGTCGTGAAATTAACTTGAGAATTCTTAAGAGTGTAGACGCTAGATGGAAGATGGTCAAAATGATCATCAAGAATACTCAGGACATTGATGAATGGTCAGTTGAGACGATGTTCCAAACACTCAAGGCACACGAGTTCGATCTAGATGAGGATGATCCTATAGCCAGTAGTGATAGAGAGAAAACTGTGTCGAAAAATGTTGCGTTTAAGTCTACTTCGTCTAGGAGCTCTAGAGTAGACAAGTCTAAGGCTAAGTCTGCTAGTATTAAAGACGAGTTAGACAAATCTGATCTAAGTCTGAAATATCAGATGAATCTTATGGTTAGGAAGTTCGACAAGTTAAATAAACGATACAGTAGATATAAGCGCTTTTACAAAGACTTTAGAGGTTCTGCTAACAAGGACTCCTCTGAGACCAGACGAGATCGAAACTCTTCCGAAAGGAGAGATGAGGTCTCGAAAGAAAACAGACAAGATAGAAACTCTGAGGATAGAAAGATTAGACGTTCTGATAGGCGAGACAAGAGAAGGGATAATTCTCCTGTGAAAAAGTCTACTAACGATCTATTATGTTATAACTGTGAGAAACCAGGTCATTACATTTACGAATGTCCGGACCTGAGCACTGATGATCGAGAAGAGAGGAAAGCAAGTCGTGAACGAAGATACAACAGGGGTAAGAAGGCTATGATGGCTAACGATGACTCTAAGACAGATTCAGACGAGTTACCTTCGTCTTCATCTAGTTACCCGTCTAACAATGAAGAAGAAGCGTTCATAGCAGACGATGGCCTAATCCTTATGGCAAAAATCGAACAAGAGGTATCATCTGCAATTTCTTTTCGTTCATGTGATGACTCTGACACTGATGAAAGTGATACTGCCGACAGTGGAGTAGGGAGTAGTCTTCATCATTCCACTGGAGTGACTGAAGAAGACCTCCTACTTGCTAACAAGGCGTTCATAGAAGTCAGCGACGAAAACATTGCATTAAAACAAGAAATCATTGATCTTAGAGAAGCTCAGTCTAAGGTAGATCCTAATATAACTGTCCTAAACAAACGCTTGACAAAAGAGTTGACTCAACTCAAAGACAAGTGTGCGTTAACAGACAAGTTGTATCAAGATTTATTAAAAAGACATGCTACCGAGACTAATGAATTCAATGTTTTAAAGAACAAGTGCAAAAAGCTTGAAGAGCGCAATAAGTTCTTAGAGACTGAAGTCGTAAATCTAGACCTTAAACTTACTGACTTGGTTAATTCCTCAAAGATTAATCAACAATTGTCAGATAGGTATAGGGCTCCAGATGACAAGAGAGGGTTGGGTGCAAATACACCTGACTCGTCTATTCATGTCATTAAGAACCCTACTGCTGTTAATTCAAGTTCTTTGACAAAAGATAAAGGGAAAAAACCAATGGAATACGATATTGGAACATCATCCAAAGGCGTTGTACATAAGCAGACTAGAGTTAACACTCCGACTACCAAAGGTGGTAGAAAGAATGTTAACAACAGACCTGTTCCGTTTAGAACAAGTCAAAAGAGGACCACTAGTCGTGGACGACCAAACCAGGTAAGATACGAAGATTGGTATCCTTAGGAGACGAGTTCTAGATAAGTACATACTCGTTGGAATGATCCTAAACCTCCTTTCATAAGACAGTCTCAACTCTACTCAACTAGGCCTAGAAAGGTTGCTCCAAAATATCGTACTCAACCTGTCTTATATCCTCCACCTTTATCATACGATATCATAAGAGAGGAAATACCTAAACGTGTCTATAAACCGTATGGCCCTTATGCATATAAGCCCTATTTTGATTATCAAAGGTCTATACCTACTCAAGTAGAGGTTAAGTCGAAAGGCTATCTCAAACGAGTAGACCCAAGGTCTGACGATAGGCCAGATAAGGACAACAGGGTACTATTTTGTAACAATCATGGTAGAAAGCTTAAGAGGTCAAATTTGTTCAAAACTCCTATGTACATTTGGATACCTCTGAACTCTACTTACCCCCCAGGACCCCAATATACAAGGAGGGTACCTAAATTATTAAATATCATCATTGCAGGGTCGACTCGACTTGTACAAGAAAGGTGATTCTGTAGGAGAAACTTGGTACATCGATAGTAGTTGTTCGCACCACATGACGTGTACTAAGGCTCTTCTATCGAGCTACTACGAACAAGAAGGACCAAAGGTGATCTTTGGTGATAGCTCAATGGCTGTTACAAAAGGTTTCGGTTACATCAGAAATGGAGATGTAGAGATACAAAACGTATCCTACGTAGAAGGTTTGAAGTACAATTTACTTTCTGTTTCTCAATTTTATGATCGTGGTTATAAGGTACAATTTAAAAGTCGCAAATGTGAGATCATCGACAAGAGGACACACACAGTACTACTCGTTGGCATCAGACAAGGCAGCATGTACATTGTGAATTAGAATAGTTGTCCAAGAGACACTTGTCTTCTTAGTAAGAACCCTAAAGAGATCAGTTGGCTATGGCACAGACGCCTATACTATATGAACTTTAAGGTGATTAATAAGATTGCAAGAGATTACCTCGTTGAAGGTATACCCAACGAAATCTATTACAAATCACATGTATGCAATGCTTGTCAGAAAGGTAAACAGGTAAAATGTTCTTTTAAGTCCATTCCAACTCTCTCAACAAGTAGAGTCTTAGAACTTCTACATATGGATCTTCATGGTCCGATAACTCCTCCAACCTTGAATGGTAGAAGGTACACACTTGTTGTGGTAGACGACTATTCTAAGTTCACTTGGGTAATCTTCTTACACAAGAAGAGTGATACACAAACTCTTCTACCTGATCTGTTGAAGAAATTACAAATTGAGAAGAATCAGCCCATTATCAAGATTCGCACTGACAAGGGGACTGAATTCATTAACTGCTATATCAAAGAATTTTGTTCTAAACGTGGTATCCAGCACCTTACTAGTGCAGCTAGGACTCCACAAATGATAAGTCTACTAGACCAGTTGACATGCCTGCTCTAGTTGACTCGTCTACTCCTGTTAAATCTGCTGATACAAATGATGTTGAAATGCATGATGCTATAGTTGATTTAGATGATGAAAGTGTGCATGTTAAGTCTAGAAAGACATGGAAATCTGCTCATGATACTGAGAATATCATTGGTGACTCTACTATTGGTGTAAAGACTGGACGACAACTCTTTGAGTCGCAAGAACAGCCGAGTCCATCTATGTTTTGCTGGTGTTGTTTCCTTTCATCTATCGAGCCTAAAACCGTTAAAGAGGCATTGGATGATAGTAATTGGATCATCGCCATGTAAGACGAGTTGAACCAGTTTGTTCGAAACGACGTCTGGGAACTTGTCGATAGGCCGGAACACCATAATGTAGTTGGCACTCGATGGATTTTCAAAAATAAGAAAGATGAGAATGACGTAGTCGTTAGGAATAAGGAAGGCTAAACTAGTAGCCCAAGGCTATTCACAAGCTGAAGGCATAGACTATGATGAAACGTATGCACCTGTTGCTAGATTAGAAGCCATTCGATTGTTTCTTGCATATGCTGCTTATATGAAGTTTACTGTATATCAAATGGATGTTAAAAGTGCATTTCTTAACGGTATTCTTGCGGAAGAAGTGTATGTAGAACAACCTCTAGGTTTCGAGGTGAAAGGCAATCAAGTGTACATGTTGAAGAAAGCCTTGTATGGACTGAAGCAAGCTCCAAGAGCATGGTACGACACTCTCTCCCTCTTTCTATTAGAAAATAGTTTTACTAAGGGCAAAGTAGATCGTACTTTGTTCAGAAGACAAGAAGGGAAAGACATTTTACTCGTCCAAATTTATGTGGATGATATCATTTTTGGTTCACCCAACAAAAAGCTGAGTGAAAGTTTCTCTACACTCATACAAAGTAAGTTTGAGATGTCAATGATGGGTGAAATGATTTACTTTCTTGGTCTACAAGTAAAACAAACACCCGATGGGATTTTCATAAATCAAGCAAAGTATACTAGAAATCTTCTAGACAAGTATGGTATTAAAACTTGCAAATCTACTGGAGTACAAATGCTACCCACCTACAGAATGGATCCAGACGAACATGGTAAGTGTGTTGATCAATCGTATTATCGTGGTCTTATTGGCTCATTACTGTACTTAACTGCTAATAGACATGATATTGCATTCTCTGTTGGCGTATGTGCAAGATTTCAAGCTAATCCAAAAGAGAGTCATAAGGAAACCACTAAACGAATATTGAAATATTTGAAAGGAACCATCAATCGTGGTATATGGTATCTGTTGCGTCAAAAAATAACGCCTAGGGATATCGAATGTTCCCGTATGGATAATATGAATTACGGGCTCAAATTGTGTTTTCGTCTTGAACAGTCTTCACGAATAATTCTTCTTCGAGATCCTTAAAGACCTGCAAAAACACGCCGGAGGGGATTCCGGCGTGGAATCTCCGACGCTCAAGTCAAGTCAGATTCGTTCTCAAGGAAATTAAGGAAGAATTTCCCTGCAATTCGAGGGAAATCCTTGCAAATATCGTGATCTTTCTTATGAATTCAGTGTGTGTATTGTATATTTCCCTTAGATCGTAAGAGTAAAGTCAGTTTTTATGTAAAACCTAGTCAATGGATTAAAATAAACCTGTTTATATACCTTTCCCAATTTCGTGGCAGAGAGGGAGACTGCTTCTCCCTCTTTCTTCTCAACCGTCCCATAAGAATCGGTCCTTTCATGGACTTATCCCACTTACTGGCTTTGACTCCTTCTCGGGCCTTATCCATCAAAGACAGCTCCTGAGTCTTTTCTTCGTGGGTTAAGTAATCCTGGCCCAAAAGTGGCCAGGCCCTAGATGCTTAGACCACGGCCCAGTTTATGCCTATTTCCCTCATTGGGCTTGGACGTGGATTAATCCTATCAATCAAACGCTTACTTATAATAGGACGGATTTAATTCATATTTTATCCACGTGTCGCCATCTCTACAGACGACATATTTTGTCTGCATCAACTACTCCCCCCTACTCTCATAAAAAGTGTTCATAATTTTTAAGAGAGTAGGAAAAAGAAATAAGATGAATTCCCAGAAGAATACTTCCTTCCTTTGATCATTTTCGATCCACAACTTTACTAGGGCATAACATATTCGGCCCTCAATAATAATTGTCTTTCCAAAATCAAAATAATACTGACCTTTCCGATTCCCCACTTTAATTGGGTCTCGAACCCCTCACTTACTTTTTACTCCGCACGTCTGCAAAAGGCCGAACATCAGCCGTCATATTTTCTCACGCGCTTTTTCATTGGGAGGCATTTATAACTCTTCTCGATTTTTCCCCCATTCTTACTCCCTCATCATAACTTCCTAATTCAAAATTCCTTTCACTTCGTAAACCCTCCCCTTCTTCAAGCTTTATCCATTTTTCTTTAACCTCCATCCTCACATCCCCCTTTTGTTCTCTTGCGATTAACTACTTTTCCGCACGTTCGCCGGCCACTCCGTCGCATTCGAAAGGTGCCTTCGTCTCAGGTACCTCTCTCCTCTTCTTACTTTTTTTTTTAATTTTATCTTCATGTTATCTTCTTCCCGAACCTCGTTGGGTTCGACTTCCATGGAAAGTTCTGCTTCTTTCTCCGATTCGTTCTCTCCGTTTCCCATAACCGATCCCGCTTTAAAAAATAAGATTTCTCGTTCTTCAGCCCTTCCTGAAGAGCGGGTAACCGCTTTCTTCCGTTCTGGGATCTTTCCGACAGATTACATAGTTAAGGTTGCTCGTAGTAAGGAACGCCCCAACTTCCCTGGTCCTAATACTCTAGCTTTTTGGGAGGCCCAATTAAAGGCAGGCATTCGCTTTCCGATTAACCCTTATCTTGCAGAGATTTCCTCCTACCTCCAAATACCTCTTAACCAATTTACCCCAAATGCTATCCGCGCAATGTTAGAATTTTACATTCTGGTCAAAGGAAACGGTGGAGAACCCTCAGCCCAACTTTTTCTGACCCAATATATGTGCAAGTTTGCGGACGGGTTTTTCTATGCCTGTGGTCGTCCTTCTAGAACCGGGAAATTCATGGAGAAGCTCCATTAGGGTGTCCAGGAGTGGAAGGATTACTACTTCTTCGTCACTAACCCTTCTCCTTGGGAATTTCCCCACGAAGGGTGGATCTATGAGAATCCTGGGGTGCTCAGTCCTCCTCTCTCAGTCTGTTCCTCTGTTAACTTGGATATAATGAAAAACTTGAATAAACACATGCTTACTCATGGGTATTTTGACGTAATGAGCATATGTAAAAATCTTAGGGCCCTATCCCATTTCGGCTTTGGCCGCACAGATTACCCTTTAGGTCCAGACGATGGTAATACCATTTCTTTTCCTCTGTCATTATTTTTAAGATTTGAGTTCTCGTGGTCTCTGATGTCTCTATTATCTCTTGTTGCAGCTATGAGTTGGTTGTCCCAAATTTCCCGAGATGTTGCTCCGCTTTCCATGGTGGCCAAACCTCCTGCTCCAGAAAGTTCCTCAAAAGCTCATCCTCCTCCTTCTCCAGTGAAGCCTTCAGTAGGGTCAGTTGCCAAACGTACCCGATCCTCCACCGAAAAGGCTCTGTTTTCTTCAGGACTCCCCACCTCGTCTGAGGCACCTCTCTCCTCTTCATGTTATCTTCTTCCCGAACCTCGTCGGGTTCGACTTCCATGGAAAGTTCTGCTTCTTTCTCCGATTCGTTCTCTCCGTTTTCCATAACCGATCCGACTTTAAAAAATAAGATTTCTCGTTCTTCAGCCATTCCTGAAGAGCGGGTAGCCGCTTTCTTCCGTTCTGGGATCTTTCCGACAGATTACATAGTTAAGGTTGCTCGTAGTAAGGAACGCCCCAACTTCCCTGGTCCTAATACTCTAGCTTTTTGGGAGGCCCAATTAAAGGCAGGCATTCGCTTTCCGATTAACCCTTATCTTGCTGAGATTTCCTCCTACCTCCGAATACCTCTTAACCAATTTACCCCAAATGCTATCCGCGCAATGTTAGAATTTTACATTCTGGTCAAAGGAAACGGTGGAGAACCCTCAGCCCAACTTTTTCTGACCCAATATATGTGCAAGTTTGCGGACGGGTTTTTCTATGCCTGTGGTCGTCCTTCTAGAACCGGGAAATTAATGGAGAAGCTCCATGAGGGTGTCCAGGAGTGGAAGGATTACTACTTCTTCGTCACTAACCCTTCTCCTTGGGAATTTCCCCACGAAGGGTGGATCTATGAGAATCCTGGGGTGCTCAGTCCTCCTCTCTCAGTTTGTTCCTCTATTAACTTGGATATAATGAAAAACTTGAATAAACACGTGCTTACTCATGGGTATTTTGACATAATGAGCATATGTAAAAATCCTAGGGCCCTATCCCATTTCGGCTTTGGCCGCACAGATTACCCTTTAGGTCCAGACGATGGTAATACCATTTCTTTTCCTCTGTTATTATTTTTAAGATTTGAGTTCTCGTGGTCTCTGATGTCTCTATTATCTCTTGTTGCAGCTATGAGTTGGTTGTCCCAAATTTCCCGAGATGCTGCTCCGCTTTCCATGGTGGCCAAACCTCCTGCTCCAGAAAGTTCCTCAAAAGCTCATCCTCCTCCTTCTCCGGTGACACCATTGATCTCCTTCTGTTCAAGTTCCCAGTCTTGAAAATTGGAGATACCACCCATACCAGTTATAACTTCGAACATATCTTCGCATGGTCCTTCTCTCAATGCGACCCATGTGCAGATACGAATCAACTTCTCGTATGCTTCAGAACTGGTATCAATCTCAACAGACGACAACTGTTTCTTCAGATTCTTGGTCATCTGTGCTCGGAGACTCTTCTCCCTTGGGCACATCGGATAGTTGACCAGGTTTGGAAATCTATTTATGGGAGGGGTCTGAGTAAGTGGGGTCCTTATCTCATTATCTGAAGTGTCAGCTAGTGAAGTTCTCATAATAGACGGGTTAGATGGTTCAACATTTTCTGTTGAGGGTAGGGTAATTTGGGGAGTGGTTTCTTGGGGTTTAGGTGGGGATTGAACAAGAATTTATGATGACGGAGTATCATCAGTATGGACAAAAACTGGGGCATCTTGAGTCAATAAAGAACTCAAGTGCTGAACGAATTTTGGAGTGGTTGAAGGAACTGGACTGGCACGAGAACGAAGAGTTCTTGCCTTCTTCCTGATTGGAACAGATGAGGGAGATATAGAGGGAATAGAAGTAGAAGTACTAACCATTCTTGCCTTCTTGGCAGGAGGGGATGATGATTCGGCCACCAGACGAGTAGGAGAGGGAGGACCAGACAAGTCGCCTCTGGGTATTTGACTTATTCTGAGCTGGTACTCTTCTTTCGTCTCCTTCTCAACTTCCGAAGACTCGTCTGATTCTGTCTCTTCAGAATGGGGAACGTTGGATTGCTCACAGGCACCAAATCGTCCACTTTCAGAATAGCACCCTTTAGCTCTGAAATGGCCTTCCTCATACCAGGTAGCCACCAAGGAGTGTTGATATCCTCCTTAGGATCTCCTGGGAACTTAGGAGGAGTAACTAGTGCATCTAGGCGAAGTGCGCGAGTGTAATGACCATCAAATCCAGGAGCAGTGTGCTCGGCTACGGCGTTGGAGAAACCATGGTCAATAAAGTGAGGAATGTATGCCCCCAGAAAACTAGTGCTCTTGAGAAAAGCCTCCAGCCAGTCTTGATGCAAAGTGCCCAGGAAAGCTTGCCCCGCCGCAGATGTAAAGAGAGAATCAATACAAAGCTTCACCCCGGCTAGAGGAAGGTCGGTCTCCAAGCGCTGAATCCCCTTATCCCGCTCAGCGATCTGATTCCGAAGCAAAGAAATCTCCTCGGACAAAGCTTGATTCTGCGCAGAAAGCTGAACCTTTTCAGCCTGAGCCGTCTTTCGCCCCAAAGTGGCCTCCCGTAGCTGTGCCTCGAGTATCTCCTTCGTTACTTTCCCTAACTCCACCTGACTTTGGAGATCGTCATGAAGCTGAAGAGATTGGAGCGCCCGCTCGGATACGTCAGAGTAGAGAAGCCCGAACTACATAAGAAATAATTGAAAGAATTAAGACATTTACTCTAGCCCTCCTCAATCATGCGAAATGATATGTATGTTATGGGCTTACCTGGGAGAAACTATGAGCCGCACGCACTATCCGTTCCTCTAGGGACAAGGCACTGAGAGCCTTCGCAGCAGGGGTGGGAGTATGGCGGTCCACAAAAGCCTTGAACGGATCGACGCTAATATCGCTAGGACCCTCTAGATCAACGGTTGTCGAGGAAGGGAAGGAAGAATTATCCTTAGTTTTCTTTCTCCTGGAAGACTTCCCAACTCGTCTAATTCTACGCAAACCCATCTCATCTGATTGGACTCCTCCACATCATCTGATCTGGTCTAAGTTAACTTGTCTGACTCCACCAGCTGATACGCCCAACAACTGAGTCCTTCAGAAGACTTCTATCGACTAAGTACCTCGACTGATCCGCCCAACAGACGAGTACAGTAGTAGACTAGAATCTACCTGATCCTTACCAGACGAGTCGCACTCGTCTAGTCTTGGAGATTGGAGATAAACCTCACAATTCTCCCGCAGAGGTCACTAATGCAAACCAACTGACCTAAGACATAAACCAAACTTCTCTTTTGGTAATGCCTTAGTAAATGCATCAGCAGGGTTCTTCTCAGTAGCTATCTTAACCACCTGGACGGTCCCCTTCTCCACAATATCCCTCACAAAGTACAGTTTCACATCAATGTGTTTGGTTCGTTCATGATACCCCTGATGCTTTGCGAGATGAATTGCGCTTTGATTATCACAGAAAACAGTCACACTGTTCTGAGATAAACCAAACTCCTTAAGAATCCCTTTCAGCCACATGCTTTCCTTAACTGCCTCAGTCAAGGCCACGTACTCCGCTTCAGTAGTAGATAATGCAACTACGGATTGATGAATAGACCTCCACGACACAGTCGTACCAAATAGAGTGAACACATATCCTGTTAAGGACTTTCGAGTGTCAACATTGGCTGCGTAATCTGCATCCACGTATCCCACATAGACATGCGCAACGGTTAGAAACCGCCGGTTACGGTTTTCGAAAATCGGTAACCGTAACCGAACCGCCGGTTTGCCGGTTACGGTTACGGTTTTTAACCGCCGGTTACGGTTAAAAACCGCCGGTTTGCCGGTTTGCTTTATTTTTATTTTTTTTTAATTTTTTAAATATTATCTCCGTTTTCGCTCGTTTTCACTCCTTTTTTATTCATTTTAACTCATTTTTTAGAAAATACATTACTAGAATTGAATAAAAATTATATAAATTAAATTTATACATTAAAAATAGAAGAATTGTGTATTAAAATTTTTTTTTTTTTTTTTTAAACCGGCAAACCGGCGGTTAACCGTCAAAACCGGCCAAACCGGCGGTTTGCGGTTTGTCAAAATGTCAAACCGTAACCGAACCGCCATTTTACGGTTACGGTTCGGTTTTTAAACCGTAACCGGCGGTTTTGCCGGTTGGCCGGTTTCCCGGTTACGGTTTGAACATGTCTAATCCCACAAGTGCATCCCCCTCACTTGGCATCTTCTGAAATTTCAGACCCTTCTGTGCTGATCCCAGAACATATCTCATAACCCACTTAACCGTTTCCCAATGGCTTAAGCCTGGATCACTCATATATCTGCTGATCACACTCATAACATGAGTCAAGTCTGGTCTATAACACACCATAGCATACATCAAACTCCCTACAGCACTGGCATAAGGTATTTTGCTCATCTGAGTTCGCTCTTGGTTGTTCCTGGGACTCATCTAATTGGACAAACGATGATGTTGGCCAATAGGAGTAGAGACAGTCTTTGCCTTATGCATTCTGAACCTCTCTAACACCTTCTGAAGATAAGTAGGCTGGCTCAGCAGAATAGACTCGTCTAGTTTACTGATCTCCATCCCAAGAATCACTTTGGCTTCACCAAGATCTTTCATCTCAAACTCCTGTTTGAGGATCTCCTTAACTTGATTAACACTGTCAATAGACTCGCCTGCTATTAACATGTCATCAACATAAAACAGAAGATAGGTAACACCAGTCCCAACCCGTCTGAAATAGACGCAGCTGTCATACAAACTCCTTGTAAAACCAGTTGAGCAAATGTACTCATCAAATCTCAAATACCATTGTCTAGGGCTTTGTTTGAGGCCATAGAGGGACTTTTTCAGTAGACACACCTTGTCTTCCCCTTCTTCTATGTCCAACCCTTCTGGTAACTTCATGTAGATCCTCTCGTCTAGAGATCCATGTAAGAAAGTTGTGGTCACATCCATCTGATGTAGCTCTAATTCATATTGAGCAACCATAGCTAACAAGATTCTGATGCTACAGTGCTTCACAACAGGTGAGAAGATTTCATTGAAATCAATACCTTCTTTCTGCGTAAATCCCTTAGCTACAAGCCTCACCTTGTATCTAAGTTTGCCACCCCTCTGAGCCTCCACCTTCTTTTTATAGATCCACTTGCACCCAACTAACTTCTTGTTCTTGGGCCTCTGAACAATCTCCCATGTCTGGTTCTTGTTCAAAAAAGGCAGCTCCTCCTCCATAGCAACTATCCACTTCTCCTTGTCGTGGCAGCTAATGGCTTCTGAATAAGACTTTGGCTCCAGAGACTCCACCTCAAGAGTTGCACATAATGCAAATGAGACTATGTCAGCTTATCCATACCTCTGAGGTGGGTGGACTTCTCGTCTGGTTCTGTCCCGTGCCAGCTGATAATGTTGAAGATCATTCTGACTTTGAGGATCGCCCTCCTCATCTTGATCAATATGTTCTTCAACTGGTCTTGTGGTGTCAACTTGCTCCACCTCGACTTGTTTCTCGTCTGGTTGGTTATCAGCTGCACTAGTACTCATACTAGTCTGTTCTGATAGAGGCATCTGACTCTCATCAAACGTAACATCTCTACTGATTATGCACTTTTGCATCCCAGCTTCGAGGCACCATAACCTGTATCCTTTCACGCCAGAAGGATACCCAACAAACACGCATCGCAATGCTCGAGGCTCAAGCTTATCTTGCTTGACCTGAGCATAAGTTGCACATCCAAAAACCTTCAAATAATTGTAATCGGCTGCACGTCCAGATCATAACTCCTCTGGGGTTTTGTATTGCACAGCCGAGGAAGGACTTCTGTTAATCAAGTAGGCTGCAGTAGAGACAGCCTCTCCCCAAAACACCTTCGGCAGACAAGAACTGTTCAACATACACCTGACTCTCTCAAGTAGTGTCTGGTTCATCCTCTCAGCTACTCCGTTTTGCTGAGGGGTACCTGGCACAATCTTATGCTTTACTATTCCTTTCGATTTGCAGAACGCATTGAACTCGTCTGATAGGTACTCCAGACCATTATTAGTTCTCAAATGTTTGAGAGTCTTGCCTGTGACATTTTCACATTCAATGAGCCATTCCTTGAATTTCTCAAATGCTTCTGACTTCGACTTTAGAATAGACACCCACACCTTCCTTAAGTAGTCGTCTATGATAGACAAGAAGTATTTTCCACCAGACCTCGTCTGATTCCTCGCTGGCCCCCATAGATCAGAATGGACATAGTCCATGATCCCATTGGTAGAGTGAACACCCTTACCAAACTTTAATCTCTTGGATTTACCAATAATGCAAGACTCACACAAATCAAGTTTAGTGATCTTGTCCTTGCCAAACAAACCTTGCTTCGACAACTCTACTAGGCTTTTCTCGCCCATATGAGCTAGTCGTCTATGCCAAAACATTGAGTTGTCTTGCACCTCCGCTACATCTGATCTACCAGCTACTGTTTCTCCCTTAAGAAAGTAGAGATCACTCCTTCTCTCACCTTTCAGGACAGTCAGCTCCCCTTTTGACACACTGAGCTTTCCATCAGCCGACTGGAATTTATAGCCCATAGAATCCAGCATCCCAAGTGAGATCAAATTCCTCTTGAGTTCAGGTACGTACCTAACACTCTTGAGTATTCTTACTACCCCATCGAACATCTTCAGGTGAACACTACCTTCTCCAACAACTTTGCAAGTGTGATCATTCCCAAGCAGAACAGAACCGCCCTTCTGTTGCTTGAAGTCATGAAACCAATCTCGCCTTAGAGTCATATGGAAAGAACACCCTGAATCAAGGATCCATGCTTGTTGTTCTGTAGAGGATGTGATGGTTAACGCTTGAGCAGACTCGTAACCTTCTTGCTCCTTCTCAACTTGAGTCTGATTAGCTTGATTCTTGCCATTAGAGGTATTGGCACCAGATTTCCTCAAGAACTGCTTGTATGTGTGACAAGCAATCTTATAGTGCCCAGGTTTGTTGCAATGGTAGCACACTGCATCACCTTGAGTGGACACAACTGATTTTCCCTTATCAGCTCCTTTGGGTTGACTAGACCCCTTCTTGGCACCAGATCGCTTCTGGCCACCTCTGATTGCCAATCCTTCTCCGCTACTGACCTTGTCTGCTTGAGACGTCTTGTTGTGCAGCAGCTTGGACTTGACAACCAACATTACATCCTCCAATGTAATACTTTCCTTCCTACCATACAAGATGGTATCCTTTAAGATTTCAAAGGACTTAGGGAGAGCACTCAATAGAATCAGAGCCTTATCCTCTTCCTCTAACTTGACATCTAAATTCTCTAGATCATCAAGAATTCTATTGAACTCATCAAGCTGATCCGGAATGGGTTTGGCATCCACCATTCTGAAGGCATACAACTTCTGTTTCGAATAGAGACGGTTAGCTAAGGTTTTAACCATATAGAGTTTACCTTGCTTGTCCCAGACCTCTTTCGCGGTTTTCTCTTTCCCAACTCGTCTGATTCTACGCAAACCCATCTCATCTGATTGGACTCCTCCACATCATCTGATCTGGTCTAAGTTAACTTGTCTGACTCCACCAGCTGATACGCCCAACAGCTGAGTCCTTTAGAAGACTTCTATCGACTAAGTACCTCGACTGACCCGCCCAACAGACGAGTACAGTAGTAGACTAGAATCTACCTGATCCTTACCAGATGAGTCGCACTCGTCTAGTCTTGGAGATTGGAGATAAACCTCACAATTCTCCACCTTTAGCTCAAAATCTCCACCTTGAACTAAACAGCTCCGATCAATTCTTCGCAAAGAACAGACTCCACTACTGATCTGCCGCCACCACACTAGTAGCCTTCTCCGCAGAGGTCACTAATGAAAAATAACTGACCTAAGACATAAACCAAACTTCTCTTTTGGTAATGCCTTAGTAAATGCATCAGCAGGGTTCTCCTCAGTAGCTATCTTAACCACCTGGACGGTCCCCTTCTCCACAATATCCCTCACAAAGTACAGTTTCACATCAATGTGTTTGGTTCGTTCATGATACCCCTGATGCTTTGCGAGATGAATTGCGCTTTGATTATCACAGAAAACAGTCACACTGTTCTGAGATAAACCAAACTCCTTAAGAATCCCTTTCAGCCACATGCTTTCCTTAACTGCCTCAGTCAAGGCCACGTACTCCTCTTCAGTAGTAGATAATGCAACTACGGATTGATGAATAGACCTCCACGACACAGTCGTACCAAATAGAGTGAACACATATCCTGTTAAGGACTTTCGAGTGTCAACATTGGCTGCGTAATCTGCATCCACGTATCCCACAAGTGCATCCCCCTCACTTGGCATCTTCTGAAATTTCAGACCCTTCTGTGCTGATCCCAGAACATATCTCATAACCCACTTAACTGTTTTCCAATGGCTTAAGCCTGGATCACTCATATATCTGCTGATCACACTCATAGCATGAGTCAAGTCTGGTCTACAACACACCATAGCATACATCAAACTCCCTACAGCACTGGCATAAGGTATCTTGCTCATCTGAGTTCGCTCTTGGTTGTTCCTGGGACTCATCTGATTGGACAAACGATGATGTTGGCCAATAGGAGTAGAGACAGTCTCTGCCTTATGCATTCTGAACCTCTCTAACACCTTCTGAAGATAAGTAGGCTGACTCAACAGAATAGACTCGTCTAGTCTACTGGTCTCCATCCCAAGAATCACTTTGGCTTCACCAAGATCTTTCATCTCAAACTCCTGTTTGAGGATCTTCTTAACTTGATTAACATTGTCAATAGACTCGCCTGCTATTAACATGTCATCAACATACAACAGAAGATAGGTAACACCAGTCCCAACCCGTCTGAAATAGACGCAACTGTCATACAAACTCCTTGTAAAACCAGCTGAGCAAATGTACTCATCAAATCTCAAGTACCATTGTCTAGGGCTTTGTTTGAGGCCATAGGGGGACTTTTTCAGTAGACACACCTTGTCTTCCCCTTCTTCTATGTCCAACCCTTCTGGTAACTTCATGTAGATCCTCTCGTCTAGAGATCCATGTAAGAAAGCTGTGGTCACATCCATCTGATGTAGCTCTAATTCATATTGAGCAGCCATAGCTAACAAGATTCTAATTCATAGAGAAGCATGGAAAATTGTCAAGAAGAAGTGGGAAGTAGATCACTGGATTATTCGAAAGTTTGGTGATGCAGATAGCAAAGACGAGTTGTTCGTTGTTTTTGAGAAGTTCATGAAAGCTGAAGATGAGAATCTTTGGAATCTCATTATGCGTATAGCTACTGTTGTTGGCTACAACATTCTTTGTCCAGAATTTCCACGCTGGGAAACGCCTATGTTAGGTTCTGGAAAGCGAGTTGATTTCAATGTTATTAAGAACTTTGAAGAAGAGCTGCTGGAGAAAGATAAGATTGACAAAGAAGATCATATTTCTGACATTAACAGAAGACTGCTTGAAGCTTTTCAAACTCCAAATCCTCATGATGACACTCCAAGTGGTGGAAGCATGGAATGAAGAAACTGTAAGTGTTTACATATTATTTGTGTATTTTTGCTAAGTATTTGTAATCTACTTGATCTACTGATTATAAATGAAAAGATGAACATTTTGAAGATGATAACTGCTTAACTAGTCTACCGACTTAAAATAATTCAAGTAGTTTTGGCTTCATCAAAAAGGGGGAAATTGTTGATATATGAATCCTAATACAAGTCCTAATTGATGAAAGAAGAAGTTTTGATAAGCCAAAAGTAGACTTGAATATATTTCTAAGTGTTGACTGATCTAGTTATGGAAGTCGTCTTGTGATAAGATCAGTAGAGTACAAAAGTAAAGAACAAAAGCAGAGTATGAAAAGACAAGTACGAATTATAAGTACTGGAATAAACTAACTATAAAGAAGTTTCATATAGGTTTTGTGAGAAGCTTATAATTGTTGTATAGAAGCTTATGTTTATATTTCATATTGATGTATAGTTTTAAGGTGACTAAGCTGAGTTTATAAAACTTAATGTAATGTAATAGTCTTGTTAGGGATTAGTTGATAGGACTAGTTTAGTTCTATATATAGAAGATGTCTACTGCTGGAAGAAGACTACAAAACAAGACAAGTGCTGAGAAGACTGAAGAATTGTCTAAGTGTTGAAGACTAGACAAGTCAAGTTCGCACAAGAAGTAAAGTACGCGTGAAGTTACTAAATGAAGATAAGATCGTATCTAGAAGTGAAGATATGAAGAGTTAGTTATGGAATAACTAATTAACTGAAGAAACGCGTGAAAGGATAAGAAGAAACAGTTACAAAGTTGGTTATCAAGAAAAGGTTGTTGAAATAACAAACTTATCCTGAGAAGAGAAGTCTATAAATACTTAAAGACTTTAAACGTTGAAGACTACTGTTACTACGAGATTAAGAGCATACATTGAGAGATATTCAAAGCAAGAGAAACTCACAGAGTTTAAAGTTCAAAAGTTGAAGCTAGAAGACAAGTCATATTCGAGGAGGCTGCTACTGAAATTAGAGAAGTTTTTCTTTAAAGTTTGTTTGTTAATCAAGTTGCTAGTTGCTTGTAAAATAGCTAGTTGTTAGATCGAAGAAGCACTTGGTAGTGTTATCGAAAAGATCGAAGTCTTATTTCTTGGGACTTAAAGCCACAAGAACACATATACTGATACTCGAAGAGAAGAGTTAATAAATTTCGCAACTGGAGTTGTGAGAGTGGATGTAGACAAGTTGTCGAACCACTATAAATCTCGTGTTTGATTTACTTTACTGTTTTATTTGTTGTTTGATTGATTACTTGTTTAATTGATTAATCTGCATATAGAATAGACAAGATCAGTGTTCTTCATAATAGTTGAGTATAAAATCTTAACGACTCATTATTGATTCTGATATTTTGAAAGATTTTTAAAAGTCTATTCACCCTTCCCCTCTAGACTTTTACTAGCTTACTCAATCTTAGTACTCAACTAGGGACCTACATTATTAATAATAATTAGATGTGTGAAATAATTTGTTATTGTATAAGATATTACTAATTATTGTTAATGGTATTTACTAATTACTGTTTATGGTATTACCGATTATTACTTATTGTATTACCGACTATAATAAAATCATACCTATAATATTATTTTGTATTAAAATTAAAAAAAAGTAAAAGGTAAAAAAATGAAGAAATAAAATGTTTGGAATAAAAACTGAAAATGAGAAGAAAAACGGAAGGGGGAAGAAAATTTAAAAAAAAAAAAAGAAAAGAAATTTGTGCTTAATTTCGATAGTTTTTTTAAATTATGTTTTTACGATTTTTTTCTAAAAATATGGGTGATTTGGTGGTGAATCAACGGTAACTCGGTCGGTAGATTGTAAATATATAATTAGAGTTTATTTTATTATATTTTGTGTAAATTAATAAAATGATAATATAGTCTTTTAAATGTTACTCCCTCCGTCCCCACTTAACTTTTACACCTACTTTTTCGGTCCTTTAGAAACTCCACCCGTACAATATCTACAATATTACATTTAATTTAATTATTTTTATGGTCCATATATACATATAAGTCCATTCACTTACTTATTTTTTTATAAAATTATATCTTAAAATTCTATTTATTATAATATTTTTTAAAAAGTGAGTGAACAGTAAGTATGAAAGTTTTTTCGGAACAAAGGGAGTATTATTTTTAAAAAAAAATATTTGGAGGTGAACTCATAAAATGAGCGGGTGCATATAATTGTGGAAAACAAATAATTTGGGGGTAAACTCATAAAATGAATGGGTGCATATAATTGTGGGAAACAAATAATTTGGGGGTGAACCCATAAAATGAGTGGGTGCAAATAATTGTGGTAAAATGAAATGATTTGAGGGTGAACTCATAAAATGAGAGGGTGCAGATAACTGTAGTATAAATATGATTTAGGGTGTGTAGACAAGCAAAATTCAATTAATTTGGGCCTCCACAACCCAACAAATCAAGTCGGACCCCTATAGCTCAACCAGTCGAGCCTCTAAAGTCCAGTAAATCAAGGCGGGACTCTAAAGTCCAACAAATTCAAATCGGGCCTCTAAAGTCTAGTAAATCAAGACGGGACTCTAAAGTCCAACAAATTCAAATCGGGCATTTGAAGTCCAATAAGTCAAGACTTGCCTCTAAAGTCCAATAAATCAAATCGGGTCCAAATCTGGTATTTTGAGCCCATCAAGCAATTCAGCCCAACACCAAGTTGCAGATAAGATTGACTAAGTCCTAACTACTTAGCACAAATATCTCCAACCCATCAAATTTGGCCCATAAAAGCCCTAGGTTCTACACCTATAAATAGGGGCCTCATTCTATTCATTTCACATCAAGAAAATCAGAAGCATTAATGGCTCTAAAATTCTCTGCAGAGATTTTAGAGTGTTCTTCAGCAGTCGGAGGAGCTTCAAAGGCGTTCTTCGTGTAAGGCGGCGAGAATCAAATGCGTTCTTCGTGTAAGGCCCCGGTGGTGTTTCTTCGGGTGGAGATTAAGGTGTTAAGCCCCTCAATCTAGTGTTTCTTCGGGTGGAGATTAAGGTGCTAAGCCCCTCAATCCGGTGTTTCTTCAAAGAGGATCTTCAACGGTGGTTGTCCCGATAAAGTCCCATAAGTCCCGAAAAGTCCTGGATAAGTCCCGGAAAAAGTCCCGATAAGTCCCAAAAAAAGTTCTGATAAGTCCCAAAAAAGTCCCGAAGGTCCCGAAAAGTCCCTAAAATTGACGTTTGATCCAAAATACGGCGTCAAGCCCTTGGATTAACATTACAAAGTCCCAAGTTCAAGAACAATCTTCAACGACATTCATCCCGAAAAGTCCCTAATCGACGTTTGATCCAAAATACGGCGTCAAGCCCTTGGATTAACGTTACAAAGTCCCAAATTCAAGAACGATCTTCAACGACGTTCATCCCAAAAGTCCCTATAATCGACATTTAATCCAAAATACGGCGCCAAGCCCTTGGACTAACGTTATAAAGTCTCAAATTCAAGATCGAAGAGGATTCGGCTACGGATTCAACTCCAAAAGCTCAAGAAGTTCAAGCGAAGACCAAGAAGAGAGAATCAGAGAAGCAAATTAGAGATTGTAACCCACAATATTTATCGGTTTAATCTGAAATTAAATACATTGTTTCGCATTTTCGCGTTTTAATATTTAATTCACGAAATTTATGTTTACAAGGTGAACTCATAAAATGAGTGGGTGCAGATAAATGTGGTAAAAAAATATTTTGGGGGTGAACTCATAAAATGAGCGGGTGTAGGTAACCGTTGTAAAAAAGAAATGATTTGGGAGTGAACTCATAAAATGAGCGAGTGAGATAACTGTAATAAAAATATGATTTGAGGGTGAACTCATCATAAAATGAGCGAGTGAGATAACTGTAATAAAAATATGATTTGAAGGTGAACTCATTAAATTAACACGTGCATATAAAATATAAATAAAAAATTAAAATTAAAATCAAGGGAAAAAGAAATGATTTGGGGGTGAACTCGAGGAGTGAGATAACTATAATAAAAATATGATTTGAGGGTGAACTCATCATAAAATGAGCAGTGAGATAACTGTAATAAAAGGCAATTACTTGTGTGTACCAGTTACATACATGTAACTTGTTTCTATTTAATACAATTTTTTAAATGGATGAATTTTACACCTGAGTTATACTAAATATAGTATAGTATTAGTCTAATTACAGTATAGTATTAATTCAAATATAGTATAGTATTAGTTTAAATACAGTATAGTATTAATTCAAATATTAAATATGAACCAGTTACATGTATGTAACTGGTACACAAGAGTGCAACCCGTAATAAAAATATAATTTTTAGGTGAACTCATTAAATTAACATGTGCATATAAAATATAAATAAAAAATTAAAATTAAAATCAAGGGGGTTACGGTACATTCGGGAGTACGCAAGTGTTACCTTATTTAAAATATGTGAAAAACAAATACACACCCTCTCGTAGGGGTGGGCATTCGGTCGGTTCGATTCGGTTCTGACCTTTTTTCAACCGAACCGAAATAATCGAAGTTTAAAAAAAATGAACCGAACCGAAATTATATAAAAACCGAACCGAATTACAATTCGGTTGGTTCGATTCGGTTCGAACTGAATTTTTCCTGCCTAAAATTAAAAAAAACTATTTAAACAAATAAACATTTTAAAAAATTCAATTTTACATAACATTCAGCCACATAATCTCCTAAATGCATCAAGCACTCGTGCTAAAGGCAGATTCTGAAGCTACCGTTGAGATTAAAAAATTCAATTCTACATAACATTCCGCCACATAACCTCCTAAATGCATCAAGCACTCGTGCTATAGGCAAAAAGCTACAAATCTCCTAAATGCATCAAGCACTCGTGCTATAGGCAAAAAGTTACAAATCTGCTATTAAATATGCTAAATAATCTACTGTAAAATAAATTAAATAATATGTTACAACAAATTTGAAAATATAATTAATATTTTGAAGTAGATCTCCAATTTATATTCAATGAAATCAAATATCTAAAAACATAATCTAAAAATCTCAAAACAAAACTAGCATATATAACTTAAATAAAAGGGCATTCAAGCAAAGCAGAACATAATGCGGTGGTGGAAGAGTCGAAGACGACGAAGAGAGGCAGACGACGAAGACGGCGCTGGTGGCACTGGTAGAGCTAACGACGGTGGTGGCCGAACGCGAACGACGGTGGTGGAAGTAGGGAGAATCGACAGAAATGGAAAAGAAACGGCAGAAATGGAAATGGATGTTTAATTGTTTACTGTTACATTAGATCTAGGGTTTTATTTATATATATATATATATATATATATTTATAGTTCGGTCAGTTCGATTTATTCAGTTTTTAGAAAATATAAATCGAACCAAAAAAACTGAAATTTTAAAAAATTTCAACCGAACCGAACAATCGAATAAATCGAACCAAATAAATCGAAAATCGTCGGTTCGGTTCGATTTTTCGGTTTTTTCAATTTTATGCCCACCCATACCCTCTCGGTTACATAACAATATCGAATGACAAAATTTTCATTTTACTAATAATTGGTTAGTTGGTCGTTTGAAACTAATACAGTGCTTGTTTATTTTTATTCGGTATTTTCATAATGTAAAAATGACCACTCTACTATTCTATATTTATTAATTTGTATTTTTGTTGGAATAATAATAAAACATCATTTCCAATAGAAGAAGTCGTGGTCAAATTCTTTGGTATGAAAGGAGGATGACTAGACACGTGGCAAGATCGGAGAGGACGTGGGAATGTTGTGTAAGCAGGAGATTATAGCCCTTAGACAAAGTGGAAAACACTCATCAAATCACCAACTCTTCTCGTGCGTTGCTAGTACTGCTGATACATGAACCACCACCATCCTTAACTATAGAATAAATTAATGACAAAAACTTGTATGAGAATGCTCACGAATCTTTTTATGTGAGACGGATCCTTTTTACCTCATATTTTCAAAATTTTAGGTAGGATAACCTTTTTCTTTTTCCAGATTTTAATTTGTAAAAGAAGTGATAATGTTTAAGTAAAAAGTTTTGAATGATATTTTGCAAAGATATGGATCCCTAAAATATTTTTGCTATTTTTAAAATACTTAATTTTGAATGATATTTTGCGAAAATATGGATCCCTAAAATATTTAGTTTTGGATGATTTTTGTGAAGATACCCTATAATTTATGTATTTTAGTTACTCAATGATAATATTTTTGTCAGCCGTCTTTTGAGTTTTGAAATTAATTTTTATTTAATGTGTTTAAATTATTTATTATGTTAGTAGGAGAGACCACAGAGACTATATAGCGTAAACACAAAATTGCAAAAAAATTAAGTCAGAATTCAGAAACGGCAAACGGGATTAAAGGAGGACAAAAACGGAGAGATAAAGTTGCAGAATAATTAATAAAAGGCCACGGTTATACACACACGTCTTTATTGAGGACACCCACTCGCTTAGTACACCACCGTAAAATGAGCACACCCACCGCAAAAAATTTAAAATACCCTTACCCTTTCAAATCCTAATATTACCTTTGTGCCTCCCCCTCCTCCTCATTTGCACCGTCAAACACTCACCCATTCTCCTCTGTGTCGCACCGCCCACTCCCCGCGTCGCGTCGCCTCCCCCTCAAGCCACGCACGTCGCGCCGCCCCACTCCCCTTCGCCCGTCGCTTCTCTCACCCAGCCCCGCCGCCCCCGCCTGTCGCGTCGCCTCCCCCTCTCAAGCCACGCACGTCCGCCTCTCCCCTATTCAAGCCCGTCCGCTACTCCCCCTTCCAAGCCACGTAAGTTTTTTGGCAATTTTTTGTAAGTCTTCTGTAATTTTTGTATTTTAAAAAACGGATCGGAAGATTTTTTTTGAATGCGGTTGTTGTTTATATTTTGGAATGATGTATTTTGCTGTTTTGTTTAATGTTGTTATTAGTTTGCAGTTTAATGTTGGTATTTTTAAATTTTTGTTCACCATGCAATAAGGCTGAAAATTTCGATTTTGAATTAAACGGTACACGGTGGGTCTGTTAGAATTCCGGCTTAAAATGGTGGTGGTGTACTTATCATGAGAATTTGTGGAATTTTAGCCAAGGGTATAATTGACATTTTGCACCCCAATAATTTGAAAAAAAATCCTTGGTGGGTGTACTCAACAATATTGTGAGACAGGATCCTCCTGTACAGGAGCAGATACAAAAACCTGAAATTTACCCTACCACCAACCAGTCGTAATTAAATTGGCGTGTTGAGCTTTTTGCACAAAATATTCGATATAAAAACACATACTGTGACTGTGAGTGCGCCTCTTGCACCAACTACTGAGGAGAGCAAAGCGGTGGACTAAGCTTATTCTGTTTAAACATGGCGTCACGCTTGTGGGCGACTAGGGCTGCTTCTTACCTTAGGATCTCTGTTCCTTGCAGAGGTTTTGCCACCGGTACGTTTTATATTGTAATGTTGTGCTCATCTTTTTCCTCATTGATTTGGTATCATGGATTTCATTATTTTTAATGAAAACACGGTGATCTGTTTTTATTGGTATGAAAGATCTGATTTATCAGTGGTTTGAATCGGTTGGTGATCAATTCATTACTGCTTTGTTTTTGTTGTTCGTTTTTAGCATTGGATGCATACATGAAAATGTGAAAGATAATTTGGTCTTCTTTCAATTTCTTCGAAAGGATGGATCGCTGTTTAATGTGATCCCTCTCCTCTCTCTCTCTCTCACGCACACGCGCGCGTCCATGTTCTATAAATGGCTGGTGCTTGATATTTGTAAATCAATGAAATTTTTTGGGTAATGCTATTGCTAGCCCATTCAAAGTGGTTTTTTTGAGCAGAGTTGTTAGCTAATTATTAATATTCAAACGTAGGAAGATTAATTTGTTATCGACCAAGCAGATCTCATTGCAATTTATGATGATTTTCCACTTATGTATTGATTGGTTTACAATGGCTGTTCTACTTTGTTACAATGTAATATTTTCCCATTATTTAAACTAATTAAGTTTAGATTCGATTTTCCTATCATCTATCTTTTGTTTGTTAATGTGTTTGTTTTCATCTAATGCAGTCCTCAAGGATCTTAAATATGCCGACTCTCATGAATGGGTGAAAGTGGAAGGCAACTCAGCTACTATAGGCATTACTGATCATGCTCAAGATCACTTAGGTGATGTTGTGTATGTCGAACTACCTGAGAAAGGAACTCAGGTGACACAAGGTGGACCTTTTGGTGCTGTCGAAAGTGTGAAGGCCACAAGCGACATATATTCTCCTGTTTCAGGGAAAGTGATTGATGTCAACGAAGAACTCAACACTTCTCCTGGTCTTGTGAGTCTTTCTGAGACCAAATTCTAACTCTTATCAGAATCTGAATGGCTTTACATGAATGTGTATTATATGAATGTTCATTTATTATTTTATTTCCTTCTACTCTGAAGTCACTGCTGATTGTTGAACTGGAAGAACAATTTTATAGAGTGTTAAAGAAAGAAAAATTAGGAAGGAATTTATCAGGAGAAAATGACTACTCCTATTTACTAAGGAGAATGAGAAAATTCCTCCTAATCTTGTATGCAACAAGACTATTTGGCTGTAAGTTTGGGGTAAAACTTGGTAGAGAATCAGCACCGTTTGTTTTGCGGTGGTTCATTGCTGCTCATATACATATATGCATGTGTGTGTATAATTATTAATATGTTATAAGTATTAATCCTTCTTGTTTAGACTTGTGTATATGTATGTGTATAAATATGTCAATATGTAAGTATTGATCCTTCTTGATTATACTAAAAAAATTATTTCCCTCCCCCACTCCCACAAAGCAAAAATCCTGGATTAACTTATGATTAGAGAAAAAGCGCTTTCTACTTCTTAACTTGTGACATGTGCCAATTGGTTCATCATTGATGTCTTGTTCTTAAATGTTTATTATGAAAATTCATCAGCTTGTGCAGCATTTCTCAATATTGATTATTGGGCAACTAACTACTTGTTTAAGTTGAAGGCTAGCATCTGATTTCATTTTTAGTTTTAATATTATCCTTTGATTTCATATTACTTCTATCATGCAAAGATAAACTCAGTACTCTGACTCCCATCCATGAAGAAACTAGCTTGCGCCAAAACAAGTTGATCCCTGAGAGTTCAACTTATGGGGAATAATGCTTACAATTACGCAAGTCAAAGAAACATAAAAAATTGGCTGCACTGAGAATTTTTAAAGAACCTATTTTTCTGGAACTGAGCTAATTAGTTCTTCTATTAAGAATTCTGTTGAGATATTATGCTAATTTTTCCTTACCCACATATAATGCATCTCTTATCCAGAATGAATTAGTTCCAATCCGTTTACTTATTTAATTTATTGCCTGTAGTGCTATCTGTACTGTATGCAATAGTCCTCCTATATCAGTATATCCCAATTTTTTTATCTGGTTATAAACCAGTTCAAACATTTTTTTAGCTCAGCATCTTGTTTGGTTCATTATTATTTATGCATACGACGTTTATATTTACCTCAACATCTTTTTCTGATGTTCTTTACTGTGACAATATCTCACAATTAGATATTTCTGTGCTGGGAATAATTTATTGCACACCAAGAATTGCTGCATCTCCATTCATATAGTCGAATGTTTGGCACATGCCATATTATTGTCACTAAGTCTTTGATCCTCGTATGATCATGGTTATCTTTTGCATAACTCTGTTTACTTCTCCTTCATTTAGGTTAATGGAAGCCCATATGAGAAAGGATGGATCATAAAGGTAGAGTTGGATAAAGCTGAAGAACTCGGCTGCTTAATGGACTCTGGTTCTTACACCGAGTTCTGTGAAGAAGAAGATGCTAAGCACTAAGAGAACTTTGAAGTTTTATTGGAATAATCTTCTCAAAGGGATCGTTTTAATGTCGGGTGCATGAAATATTTTCTCTTTTTTCATTTCCATTTATTTCTTGTGTTGATCTGTTTGAACTGGAGATGATTACCCAGTTAGTTGTAGAATAAATTTGTTAAATTGGAACAAGATATTTGGTTGTTTTACTTAAAAAATACTGACTCCATCCAATTTTTATTAATTCCACTTTTTTCCTCGTTTCATTTCCACAATACCTCATTTTTACTCCTTAATCTGATTATTTTATGCATAAACTAGTGTTAAAGGGAAATAAATATAATAAATTTAAACGGATTAAAAACTAATTTGTTAGTAGAGTAACACGTGCACTGGGTTAGTTTGGATTGATGGATGGGATAATGTGGGATAAATTAACTCACCCCTTCTCTATGATTAATAATTCCACATATGCATTAAAAGTAGTACAAAATTGTCGGGCCTTACATTAATCAAGGGTCATTATCAATCAAACCAAACGTTTGATTAGTTGAGAATAAAAAGTCACTAGACCTTAATGTTCAGTGAAAACAATCAATATTGTACACAAAAAACTGACTTGTTAGTGAAAACATTAATATTGTACACAAGAATTTGACTGGTTTATAAGTAGAAAAAACATTGACAAAAATTTGTATGAGATGTCTTCTCTTCACTTATAAATTTTATGATACCCTTATAACTTTACTTAAATTGTATTTTGATCAGTTTTCATCACTTATAAATTCTATGATCTATGTACTTTTATGACTCTACCCAAATCATATTTTAAATTAAAGTAAGATGTAAATATTAAAGTGGAGTTTTGTCTCATTCATGAGCTGTCTTATGAAAGATCCCTAAAAATGCTAATTGTATATAATCACACTATACAATTAGTGTAAAAACGTGTTTTATTTGTAATTGGAAGTGAAAATTTGAAAAAGAATTGAGATTTAATATGTTGGGTTAATGTTTTGGTAACTGTAATTTATTATCTGCTTAATCACAAGAATTTAGTAAGAAAATTTTAATATTAGAAAAATGTTAGGTCTATAATTTCGTAAGTATACTTTAAAAATTTTTAATAACAGTGTATCGCTTTAAACCCTCGAGTTTTTTGCCTTACCAATAAAAACCCTCTCAAAACCTTACTGTCGTTTCCTTGCGTCAAAACTATGTCGTTACCGTTTCCTTCACGGCTATTCATGCAGTTAAATCCTTCACTTTCAGTGAGTCGTAGATTTTATTTTAGTTTGGTTTGTTTTAATTTCTGCAGAATTTCCTATCTGACTCAGTTTCGATTTGTTTAGGAATTTCACGGAAAATCGACTTCCTACGGGTTATGGAGAAGGAACAGTGTAAAAAGGACGCTTTTAGTGGTGAAATCAGGTCCAAAGAGAGTCGAATTTGATAGAAAATGCAGAGATTCTTTACTTTCTGGGATCAATAAGCTTGCAGATGCTGTTTCTGTTACCCTGGGACCTAAAGGTGTGTGTTTCTACACAGACACACCATTAATATGCACATTATTCCTGTTTGGTGTTCTATTTTTGAATTATACTAAGTTATAATTGCTGCAGCTCATAATCTGGCTTATTAGTGTGGTGTTATGTGTTGTAGTCTTCACTCTTCAGAATTGCTGAAATGCAAGTCTGGAATAATTAGCTTTACCTGTTGCTTAAATTATAATTAGGGAATTCGGGAGAGTAATCTATGATTAAGGACTTGTTTCTTGTCTAGTTTATGTTGCCACTCTTTGTAAATTATAATGCAACCTTTTGTTTTTTGATTGCTCCTGATTTATTATATGCACGAAACAAGACAGTTTTTCACCAATTTACTTATTATTGTCTCTCTGTTAAATCATGTAGGAAGAAATGTGGTCCTTTCAGAATCCGAGAAACTTAAAGTAATAAATGATGGTGTAACTATTGCCCGAGCTATAGAGCTTTCTGACACTATAGAGAATGCTGGAGTACTGCTGATTCAAGAGGTCAATCTTCATATCATTATAAATCTAATTCTAAATAGAATATGGTGCGTTCAATCTTGTAGATAACACCCTAATATTGGCCAAGTTTTTTTCAGGTTGCAACCAAAACAAATGGATCAGCTGGTGATGGTACAACAACTGCCATTGTATTGGCTAGAGGAATGATTAAAGCTGGACTGTTAGCTATCACGAATGGGGCTAACCCTGTTTCTTTGAAAAAAGGAATGGATAAAACATTAGAAGAATTGATCAAAGGTTTGAAGGAGAAAAGTTATGCTGTAAAAGGAAGTGATGACATTAAAGGTTCATTTCTTCTTTTTTCGATTCAGCTCAATGTTTAGTCCATTTTATGTATTTTTGACTTCTGTCGTTTCTGCAGCTGTAGCTTCATTGTCCGCCGGAAATGATGAATATATTGGGGACTTAATTGCTCAAGCTATTGATAAAATTGGTCCTGATGGAGTAATATCGATTGAAACTTCGTCATCATCTGAAACTTCTGTGACAGTTGATGAAGGAATGAAGGTAATTTTGTATAAACTAACTTTACTATTTTTAATTATTCCCCATCTTTATGTAGCCAATTCTATAACCTTGAACCCATTAGGAGCCTAGCATTCTTTCCTCTCTCTTTCTGCCGCACTAAGTCCTCTGTTCTTTGGAGGGAAGGTGGCTGAGAATTAAGCTATTTTGAGGTTATGATAGCAGCATGATAGAGTCCAATCCCATGAAATTTGCAAAGACTGGTCAAAAGGCCAATACATAATTCTGACATAGTTATATTTTTGCAATACTTTAGTCACCATTCTAATCTTATCGAAAATGTCTTGAGTTCGGCTGAAATGCTGACTTGAAAATTAGTGCTCAAGTAAACGTTGCAACATCTTCTCCTCTTCCTATTTTCTTATTCTTCTTCTTGTGTGTGTGCGTGTTGAATACGAGAGTTGACTTTATCGGTGTCCCATGATTTTCACAGTAGATTTAGCACTCTTTTCCCTTGAGTTTCATTATTTTCTTGATTTCTCTTCAGGCAATCTTTTCTTACAGATAGATAAAGGATACATGTCTCCGCACTTTATCACAAACAAGGACAAATCAATAGTGGAATTTGAAAATGCCAGAGTTCTGGTGACTGATCAAAAGATATCTTCTGTAAAAGAGATTGTTCCTTTGTTGGAGAAGTCTACACAATTGAGTGCCCCTTTGCTGATTATTGCTGAGGATATATCTCATCAAGTGCTGGAAACTCTAGTTGTAAATAAAATGCAAGGTGTGCTTAATGTTGCTGTTGTAAAATGTCCAGGATTTGGAGATGGGAAGAAAGCAATATTGCAAGATATTGCCCTCATGACAGGTATGTTTGAGTAAACATTTTATATTTCATAAAAAAAAAGAGAATAACGAATTGAGTTATTTCCTTGTTTTTGTATTGCATTAAGACTGTGCTTTATTTCTAACTTCTTCCGCTATTGTTATTAATCAGGAGCTGATTTTATTTCTGGAGATTTTGGCCTGACACTGGATACCGCAACTTCTGATCAGCTTGGTGTTGCTAGAAAAATAACAATAACAAGCAAGTTTACCACTATAGTTGCTGACCCTTCAACTAAAGGTGAAATACAGGCCAGAATTATGCAGATAAAAAAGGATCTTGCTGAGACAGATAGCAATTATCTAGTAGAAAAGCTTAGTCAACGGATTGCAAAGCTCTGTGGTGGGGTGGCTGTAATTAAAGTTGGGGCTCATACAGAAATAGAACTCGAAGATCGAAAACTAAGAATCGAGGATGCTAAAAATGCCACGTTTGCAGCCATGGCTGAAGGTGTGGTACCCGGGGGTGGAGCCACATATATACATCTCTCAAAGCAAATACCTTTAATTAAGGAGACCTTTCAAGACACTGATGAGCAAATTGGTGCAGACATTGTTGGAACGGTTAGTTACCTGTTCTTGTTTGCTTCTTGTTTATAATATTTATATAGGAGTAATATGATGAATTCTTTCAATACACTTTTGAGTATCTTCAGTTGGAACAAAGAATGCTATGTGAGTTCATAATAGTCAAATATTCTGATATTATAGTAGTACATCTCTTATGTAGAATTACGGGGCAATAGTGGACATGATATATTCTTAGGCATAATGCATTAAAAGGTTTAAACTATTATCTTTTGTTTCGATAGGTCCCAATCTATTTTTTATTTTAATAACCCTTTAAGTATCAATAATTTATTTCATGAGCTCCCTCAAGAAAATTGACAATTTTTCGATTCAACATAATGGTACTATTAAGTAATATACATGTCATCTTTATTTAATTTTAATTATTTAGAGATGTATTTTGCGCAAGTCATTTCAGGTACCCGAAGCATTGGGGTTAAAACAATTTGCACAAAACACATATGGATATCAATAAAATTAATGTACATACTATTTAATGGGACCATTAAGATATATAAAAATGTTGTCAATTTTCATCTCGAGGAAGCTTGTGAAATAAAATTTCAATACTTGGCGGCTTCTTAAAATAAATAAATTGTTAAGGACAATATGAAACAAAAGGTGATAGGTTGTCCACAATTAGAGTGCTCGGTTTGTCTAGGGACCTATTTTCGATAATTTTATTTATTCTAAAACTGTAATTGGAATGAATTTCAGGCGCTTCTTGCACCTGCAAGATTGATTGCTGAAAATGCAGGGGTTGATGGAGATGTAGTTGTGGAAAAAATCAAAGCTTGTGATTCAAGGCACGGGTATAATGCAATGAATGGGAGATACGAAGATCTAATTGCTGCTGGAATCATTGATCCTTGCAAGGTTTCAAGATGCGCCCTTCAGAATGCCGTCTCTGTTGCTGGTATGATCCTCACCACACAAGCCATACTGGTGAACAAAATCAAAGAAGTTAAGCCTCCAGTTCCTCACATTCCTGGTATATCTCCTTGAAAAAGTTGCTCAAGAAAATTGAAGACAAACGCGTGTTTGCTAACGACAATGAGGTCAAAATGGTTAAACACACGTGAAAAAACAAGAACAGTTCCATTTTTGAAGCGTAAGAGCCGTTTCTTGTTTTCTTGCTTCACAAAGAATGCAGGGGCAAATTGGAGATCCATTGGAGACTTTGTATGAATGTCAATTCTTTGTTACATTTAATTATTACCTAGTTGCAATGAGACAAAAATAATTTAAAATTTCGAGCCTTTGTACGAATTAAATCATTTCATATGCTAATACCAACTCCACACATTATGATATGATCAAACTGTGGACCTCTGTTGGAACTTGGAACACACAGGTAGAACTCAACCATTTTCTTACCACATTTGGCCATGTATATTGCGAAATTGGTAAAGGTAAAATAATGCAATTTTAGAGTATGTTCATTTAAATATTTGTTCTAACCAGTGGAAGTGGAACCTTTTCTCTTTCGCTTTAATCTTGGTTTAGTATGATTATTTCTAATTTGTTTTCTTGGATCTTTTTAAAAGTTCTATTTATATAGGGGTATCTAAAGATTAAAGGTGGTTTTCCACCTATGATGCTTGGATTAAGGCTATTACATTTGATACCTATTTTAGTGTGTGCGACAGTAAACATATAATGATGCAGGCTTGATGTCAAAGTTAAGTATGTTGTCCACAATTTGGACCCAACAAACGCAATAACTCCCCACTTTCTTTTAATATACTAGCTATTACATCATTCTTATGTCACCATTCTATTTTCCTTATACACAAATAGGAGGCTGGAAATTTTATTTTCTCATAAGAAACATTGTTGACTTTTGATTCTGTATTTTTTTATAAATTGGAGATAAATAAATCTAGGCTAGGCTGGGTGACAATGTTGTTCATTTATGTATGGTTAGCTTAAAACTTTAACATTTGTCTCATACGAGTTGAATTTAAAATTCAGTTTTTAAATTTCACTATGTACAAAATAAATAAAGAAAATCTAATGTTTTTTTTTTAAATCAAAACTAGGGCTATAATGTCATATTGATTAGATATAATCATTTTACCATAGAATACAATGAGAGCAAACTTTAAGAGTGATTAACTGTATGATGATTAAATGAAGCTTCAACAATGCGTTTCTTTTTACTCCACAGATTTAGATATTGCTTGATTTTTTTTTTGTAATTTTGTGGAAATGCAATTGATTAAGCATAATGCAGTTGTACAGAAATTGACAATGAAGTTATTGAAGGTTTAATATTTTTTTAATTTATAATTACAATACTCCGTATAACTTTATTTCCAAAAAAATCTCAATACAGGGATCTCTCTATTTTTTAATTAATTTAACTTAAAATTTTTTAATTATGGTAATAGTCATCATAGTTTTAAAATTTTTTATTTAAGAGAGAATGGGAAGTGAATCGAAAGGCTTCCGTTTCCTCCCTCCGTCCAATTTTATTATGCACACTTCTTCGAACACGGATTTTAATGAATATTGATTAGGTTATGTATAAAGTAGATAAGTTGGGGGTATGATGGATGTTGTGGTGTCCATTTATAAGCAAAGTGATTGTTTATGAATAAAGTTAGTGGCAATTTGAGTAAATAAGTGATGTTGGAGAGTTTCAAAAAGGGAAGGGGCATAATAAAATTAGACAACCAAAAAATGAAAGTGAGAATAATGAAATTGGACGGAAGGAGTATAAATTATTTTTTGTCTGAATTAAAGATATGCTAACACTTATAATCGAATATTATCGTTGTTTAAATCTTTTGCACTATCAAAATTATCATTATTGTCTAGCATATTATCATTTCTAGACCGGATGAATTACTCTTATTTACTGGTAAAATGATTAAAATACATATTTTTGTAAACATAGAAGACCAATTTTAAAGTCAAAAAATTTAGACGACGAAAATCTAAATTGATAGTACAACTTAAGGAACAAAAAATCCTACATTTAAATATCAATTTTGTGTATACATATAAATTATTATGGTTATTCATATGAAGTGTCACTATTAAAAAAAATTATAAATTACGTATAATAGTGATAGTTTCGTGATACTTGAAAAGAAGATTCAAAACAAAAAAGAACATTAATAGTAATTTCACATAATGGTATTAGTTGTGTTTTTTTTCTTAAAAAATATAGTAAATGTGTTACTTTGAATGGTAGATTTGTAAATTTTATTTAATTAAGAATTTCTTGTGAGATAATAGTAACAGATTTTGACTAGGGGTGGCAATTTTCGACACGACACGATAGCACGATACGAATTCGACACGAAAATTACGGGTTAGTGTTTGGCCTTATCGGGTTCGTGTCGTTATCGGGTCGACCTGATAACGACACGAAAATTTCGTGTCGGGTTCGTGTCGGGTTCGTGTCAACCCGTTAAGCACGATAAAATTAACAGGTAACCCATTAACCTGTTAACAACCCGTTAACCTGTTATTTACCTGATAAATATTTATATAAATATAATATTTTTATATATTTAATACAATTTTAAATTGATTTATTTTCTTATCGTGTCGTTATCGTGTTGTTATCGTGTTACGTGTCGTTATTGTGTCGTGTCACGTCGACACAAAAATTATCGTGTCGTTATCGTGTCGTGTCGTGTCGACACGAAAATTATCGTGTTCGTGTCGTGTCGACACAGATCCTTATCGTGTCGTGTTCGTGTTTGACCTTATCGTGTCGTGTCACTATCGTGTCGACACGAAACACGACACGATAGCACGATTTGGCAGCCCTAATTTTGACTATACTGCTCTTTGTTGAATTCCCTTCTTTTAAAACGTAATAATTAATTAATTAATGTTTTTTAATGAAATATAACGTACATGCTGGCCTTCTTTTGGCGTAGAGAGAGAAATCGAAAATCAAGCCCCCACGATTATGACTCTACAGGGGCAACTTAAATATCTCATTGTATACAAGAGAAAAAAAAAAAAAAAAAGGGCCTTTTAAATTATATTCGCTTTCTCAATTTCAAATTTAAGACTAAATTTTAAATTAAATCTAATGACCGGAATCTATAAAATTCAATTAAATTTATTTGAAAAAAAAAATATTGGTTTCACTTTCACAATTAATTAAATTTGTAACCCAACTAATTTTAATTTAAAAAAAATTAGAAAATAAAAAACCAAAACCCTTGTGCAGCTGAAAAAAAAAAAAAGGGGGTACATGTATGATGAAAAATGAAAATAGCAATAACTAAAAAGAAAGTTAAACATCCCTAACCAAAAAAAAAGAGAAAGGGAAAAAAAACTGGAAATTGCTCTCTCTCGCTCTCTCATATACACACATCGTCAACCCCTGCTCCTCCTGTATTGATGCAGTAGTGTACGGTAAATTGGGCATACGCAATATTGTTACATAAAATCTGACGGCATTCGTAGTGTAGAGAGTAATAGTTGCAGTAGCAGTAGGTAGATCTGAAGTTGATGAAGCTGCTGCATAATTTGACGCGCTCAATTTTGTTCCAAAGCTCCACCTATTCGTTCTACTACTTCACTTCATTGTAATGGTATTTTTTCTTTGTTTCCCTCTCTACCTGAACTTTTAAATTGTCTCTTTTAATACGAAATTCCCAAATGCTAATACGCTTTTCCTGAAAGCGGGAAAGGTTTAGGAAAGTTAATTGCGGCTCATGATTTGGAGCCATTTGTTGAGTGTGAGTTCTACTAAGACGTAGATTAGAAGAGAGCAAAATAATTCAGGGGTGGTAATTGGTACAAATTGTGTGTAGAAATTTAGGATTGTGATGCAGCAAGTATATGTAAGCCAAGTTCATCTCTTGATTAGGAGTTTTTCTTTCTGTTAAAGTAGCATTTAGAAATGTGAGCTGGTTTAATTAAGCTTCATAGGTGTGTGTTTCTTTAGAAAAGGGATTTTGAAATTGACAATCTTTTGAATTTATCTTTTTACCTCAGAAATTTCCATTGTCTAATATTTAGGAAGAGTGTGTTTTGGTTGAAACTTCTGCTTGAGAGAGACCAAAATGGCAAAGTCCAGACCGCATTTCCCAGCTCAAGACGTATTATCGTCTTCACAGGCAACAATGAGATCAAGAGAATTGGAGGGTCCCACGAGGTGGGTTGAGTACTTGGGTCCAGAAACTGGATCAAGGAATAATGGTGCAGAAGGTACGATGCCTCAAAATCTAGGCAGTTCGTCCCAGAAGGGTTTGAACATGCAATGGGTGTACCAGCTCACACATGTGGCTGAAGGGCTCATGGCAAAAATGTATAGACTGAACCAGATTTTAGATTATCCCGATTTGGTTAATCATATTTACACTGAAGCATTTTGGAAAGCTGGTTTGTTCCCAAGTTACCCCAAAATTTGTGTTTTGCTTGAGAAGAAGTTTCCAGAACACCACAGCAAGTTGCAGCTTGAACGGGTAGGATTTCTGGTTCCTTAGCTTGGATTCATAAACACTCTATGTACTTTTTCCTGATTTGGGGTTGAATTATCATTTATTCATGGATAACTAATGGTAGGTTGATAAGTTTGCTTTGGATGCTATTAATGATAATGCTGAGGTTCATCTTCAAATCTTGGAGCCTTGGATTCAGGTGTGACATAAATTCAAAAGTTTTGAGATTTTGAGTTTTTATTTTTTAATAATTGATGCCATTTTCTGGATCAGCTGCTCCTTGACCTGATGGCATTTCGGGAACAATCTCTGAGACTCATCTTGGACCTAAGCAGTACTGTGATAACCTTGCTGGTACACTAATCTCCAAATGATTAACGGCAAACTTTGTGTTAGATTTTCTTCTCTAATAGTTTGACTGCCTTCATTGCAGCCACACCAAAATTCTCTCATTCTACATGCCTTTATGGATCTCTTTTGCTCGTTTGTTCGTGTTAATCTATTTTCTGAGAAGGCAAGTCTTCAGACATCATGATTTCCATTTTTACTCCTGCCAAAAACATCGTTGATTTATCTCTTACATGCATGATCGTGTAAACTACAGATACCTAGGAAAATGATGCTTCAAACATACAATCTTTTGCATGCCATGACACGGAATGATCGAGATTGTGACTTTTACCATAGGTGAGACTATAATATCTCTTCATATTTATGAACTTCAGGTTGTCATCAATTTTGAGCTCAAGTCTCTGAGTCTTTTTCTATAACTCTCTATATCTATGCTTGATGACTTTGCTCTGGTGAGGTGTTTTATAACTTACTCTTTCTGAAAAAGAATAATTGCTATTCTAGACAAAATGGACAAGATCTGTTGCATTTTTCAGCATATGTTGTAAACGCTGTTAAACAATAACAAGCAACTTTCTGTACCCATTTCCAGTCAATTCTCGTTTCAGCATATATAGGTTTATTTGTGTAGGAAGTGTGCGCATTCGCAGAGATGATAATGGTGTTAGAGATGCAAAGTGTAGAACTTGGAGTGCTATATCTTAGTTTGTGTTGTATTTTGGGTAGCCTGCTAAAGCAAGACATGTTTGAAATTAAATATGCAACTCCTGAATAATGGGGAACAACTGGTATTCCATAGTTGTTAGAGGCAACAGGCACAGAAAAGTGCAAGGGTGCTTCTAGGCCCCGATTCACACCTATTGAGCATTTGATTAAAAAATTAACTAAAATTTCTAACAAGCTCATTAGCTTGAATAAGCAATAAAACACACACGAAGGTTCAATCACATATGATGACATACCAATTCAATAGAATTCTAAAGTTAAATAGCACACAATGACCTAAAGTTCACTAGCGCATTACGTCTTCAGTTACGCAAAGTTCATCAAAATCGAAGGCTAGCAAACTAGTTATCTTGCTCATAATTATCATAATCCTAAATCCTCTCACCCCCATCACCATCATCATCAAACTGTGAATCTTACTATTTTTAAATTCTTCTTCTCCATCTTCCTCAAATTTAAATTCAACTTCTTATTCATGAGTAAATCTTAGAAATGAGCCTCTCACTCTCTTTCGCTTCTCCACTCGTTTAGGTGGCCTAGGAGTAACCCTTGAACTAGAGGCGGATGTTGATGATTTCTTTCCCTCTATTCTGATAGGTGGGTTCTTCAAATCTAAGATCCTGCCTTAACAACCCCAAATTGAATAATCACCTTCAAACCCAACCCATTTACTCCATTTTCTCCATCCTTTGGACCAATCAACCATTCATTATATTCATCAGTGTCTTCCAGGAGTCCTAAAAAGGTGCATGAGCCCAAAGACAGCTTCTTAAATTCATTCGTTGACATGTGTTCACTGCTGGATAATATCTTTATATATTGTTGCAAGATTTACATTCTTGTGTTGTGTAACATGTTAGTGTTTGAGAAGTGCACTATTCAAATGTCTCGAGTTATTTATTTCATAAGTTATATATGCTTGAACTGAAGAAAACACCTTATATTTGTTGTTGCAAGCTTGTATGATTAATTTCACCAAATATATTTCAAGTTCATTTAAAAAAATCGTACAAACTGGTGCTGATCTATTTCTGTTTTCTTGAATGCCGGATTATTCCTTGCAATTGCTTTTAATCTGTTTCCTTGGCTGCCAGATTAATTCAATTTGTAGATTCTTATGATCCACCATTGAAGGGGTTACATGAAGATCTTAATTTTGTCAGTCCTCGGATTGGAGAGGTTATATTCTTTTTCATGGCTCACATCTATTACAGTGAATTTTAACTTTCTTCCTACAATCTAATCCCAAATCTTCAACCTACACTAGTTAACCTATTTGTGGCAAGTGGTTTCTAGCTTTGAGTAAAGAGAATTTGCTTGTAACTGTTTTGTTCTGTTCAGAAGGGTCATTGTCTTTAATGATGCATTTTTTTTATCAGGTCTTAGAGGCTGTGGGACCCATTATATTCTTGTCTACAGATACAAGGAAGCTACGAAATGAGGGTTTTCTAAGTCCATTTCACCCTAGATATCCTGACATACTTACAAACTCAGCACATCCAATGGTAAGAACTAAGAAGTTATCTTGTTTTATATATTATACTGATACATCCCCAACACCCAAATAGGTTGTGGAACATGAATAACTTTACACACAGTTGTTTCTACAGAAGAATGCTATGCATTCCACATGATTTGAGTCTTTTCCTCTTCTACTAACTTTTAATTTTGAATTTCTCTTGTTTGCAGAGAGCTCAAGACCTTGCAAATGTTACTTCTTATCGTGAGTGGGTATTATTTGGATATTTGGTTTGTCCTGACGAGCTTCTTAGAGTCACTAGCATTGATATCGCATTGGTACCCTTCTCTATCATCTTTTACGATTTATATTACTGTATTCTTTATGATAATTTTGGGTTAGTTTACATGTGTGCATGCTAGAACTCTGATATTTGACTTTCTAGACATTGGTCCCTTATCTATGTCTAACATCTCCTCCTATTTTCTTGGTACTTCTTTCAGGTTGTGCTGAAGGAAAACCTAGTACTGACACTATTCAGGGATGATGTGAGTTTTATATGTCTGTAACTCTTAAGTGATATCTTATGGTCATTGTATTTTTTTAATAGCAAGGGGAAAAAAAAAGAGAAGATAACATTGTGACCTCTGCTCCAATCTACATATACATTACACACACACACACGCACAACAGTCTGCCAAAATTAGAAAGACACAAATTTCCCGCGAAAATCACGTTACAAAAGTATAAGCTTTTATTTTTTTCCACCCAAATTTTAAATTGCAGTAAATTTTTCACTCCAGTTCAATTTTAGCATCTAATATATCAAATTAAAGATTTTTTTCATGATCTTTAATTTGACATTCATATTGCATATATAGAAATGAATCTTCAAATTTAAAATATGAATTTGTTGTGATTTGAAGTGTGTTTTAAATTAAATTTCAATTTATATCTTTCATATATGTATCTATTATACAATTCACACAACATAATTGTCGATATACTAATTGTGCATCACACGGGAAATTTCTAGTGAGTTTAAATGGCCAGCAAGAAGTGGAGCTGAGAAAATCAATAGAATAACAGTCCTTTTGCGCCTGCCTGACTGTTTCACTGATCAAATCCTTTCTAGTTATATTACCTACTTGGTTGCTGACATCGCACAATTTCCTACTAACATTGTGGATTCCTTTTGCCTATTGTCTCTCTATTCTGAGAATGATTACGATGCAGATTCTGCCTCCATTAGCACTTTTTAGTGAAGTAACAGTGTGCTTGTATTGTATGTAGACTCCTTGCTGTGAACCTGCTTATCAGGTTTGCAGCAGGATGAAAATATTTTATGATATGTGTTGAAGATGAGGCCTTTTTGGTAAAATCCAAGTGAAAAATTTGATGTGAGGGTGATAAGTTATACTTTAAGTTAGTCAATGACTCAATGTACTTCTTGGTTAAATTGAGAAGGCATGGGCAAAGTCACAAAATTATGATTTTCATTTATTAGTGCACGATGACAAAAAACTAGTATAGCTGTTTCTATAATATATGCCTATATATTGTTATCAATTGCAAAGATGAAACACCAAACTACAGTCAGGAATGCTTTGTTTGATGTGAAAATTAATAAGACAGCTTTTAAAATCCTCTTATTAATTTGTGCAGTATATATTATTGCATGAGGACTATCAATTATATGTACTACCACGCATATTGGAATCCAAAAAGATGGCTAAGTCTGGGCGAACAAAGCAGAAAGAAGCAGATTTAGAGTACAGTGTTGCAAAGCAGGTAGAAAAAATGATAAGGTATTGACAAACTGAACTAGACTTTCATATTTAATTTTTATTGTTATATATGTACAGTGATCACAGAGGTAGTGAAAAGCTGCTAATAAATGCATCCAGCATATAATTCCTCGTATCATTGGAAAAATCCTAATGTAGCAGACGTATATGATGCACTCGTACTGCTTGAATATCAGAATCTTTCTTCTATAACTGTTACCAATTATGTAGATTCTTTTGTAGTTGTAGTTTGTAGCCCTGTGTTTAAAACTATTTTTTTATTTTTTTTCTAATTGTATCAGTGAAGTCCATGAGCAAGCACTATATTCCTGTGATGCTTTACACCAAGAAAGGAGAATATTGTTGAAGCAGGAGATTGGAAGGATGGTTTTGTTTTTCACTGATCAGCCAAGTTTATTGGCTCCTAATATTCAGGTGTGCATGCCTATGTATATATGCTTGTGTTAGAGAAAAGGGTCTGTACTTGATTTTATTGAAGGAAGTAAGAACAAGAAAGAAAGGGAAGAACTCCCTCCACAGGAAATATTCCTGCCCTGCATATATGCTGATTATAATAATTCTATTATGTTCTCTAACTCCTAATGCAATAGATAGACACTTTATTTAAACTAATATGTAAGTAAGGTAGTGGTAATACTCTAAGTAAGATGCTAATGATTCCAATCAAGATCTTCCCATTTGCATAGCCTCAACCTACTCCTTTTTCACTATCAACCAAGTCTATGTGATTACGTCTCTTATGCAAGTCAACTATCCATTCTCTTTGCCTCAGATGTTGCTTTGCATTGGTTATTTTCTTGCGGCGAACCATACATGAATGCTTGAAGTAAGATGGAGTCTAATTTTATGTGAATTATCCAAGAAATGGGAAATATTTTACTCATTTCAGTAGTTGAATTCTCCATTCTGTGTAAGCATGCAATCATGCATCAGAGAGTACAAATGAAGTAATTCACTTATGTCAACAATCAACATTAATACTTATTTATTGCATGTGGATCTATGCTTAACATATTATAGTCTTATGGCTGGCGGTGTCTGTACAGATGGTGTTTTCTGCTTTAGCCTTTGCACAGAGTGAGGTGCTATGGTATTTTCAGCATGTTGGAATCCCATCTGCTAGATCCAAAACAGCTCGAGTTGTGGCTGTGGAAATTGTAAGAATTGTTTTTTTAGTTAATTTTTTTGGAGTGTTCTTTTTTGGAGTTGAGGTATAAAATAATGAATACGGAGTATTATATTTCTTGATTATGAGTATTCAGTAAACAAACACCATTTTTCACAATTTTTCATGACTGCAGGATCCAAATGATCCAACCATCGGGTTTTTATTGGATGGGATGGACCGTCTTTGCTGTCTAGTCCGCAAGTATATTGCAGGTTAGGTTCCTTGTAGGGAAAGAATCAAAGAACTATGTTTTTATAATCAATACATCCTTATTATTTATTGCTAATAAAGTTTCTGAAAATTTTAAGCTTAAGCCAGATTCACATGTTATTGTATATATACTGCCTCTCTATTCTGCATGTTCTTCAGTGATCAGTATAAAATTGATTTCAGAGCATGGGATATCTGAATTTTGAGAACCTGATAATATTGCTGAAAATGATTACCTAATAAATCAAAATGGCATAATCTGAACTTTATCTCTCTACTTATCTGTTGCTGAAATCTGAAATTTATTTTCTCTCACAGCAATTAGGGGCTATGCGTTATCATACCTATCATCCTGTGCTGGTAGAATTCGTTTCCTGCTGAATACTCCAGGAATGGTGGCTCTTGACCTGGATGCTACATTGAAGGGACTTTTCCAAAGGATAGTTCAGCATCTGGAAAACATACCGAAACCGCAGGGTGAAAATATTTCCGCAATCACGTGTGATTTATCAGTAAGCAGTTTATCAAGAATATTTGTTTTACTTTCTTCACAGAACTTAAATTCATTTCTATTTCATGTCAAATGTAGACTAAAGCTTGATATAGATCTCGTTCCATGAAATAAAGTAATGTAACGTTATTAGCACTCTCTGGGTTATCACATTTGATCAAATCTCATCAACAGACTAATATACAACAGTTGTCTGAAAAATCAGCTCCCTTGTCAAACGAAGCACTTTCATGCATATTTTTTTTCTGCATAAATAATGGCTAAAACAGCCTAAACAGGGCATAATTATAGTCCCATCTTTGCCATTCATGCCTTTGGAGAGAATATTATAGCATAGCTGTACATGGTCTAATAATCGAAAATTCGAAATAGTCGAAATCTACATTATTATAGCATAGCTGTACATTTTCTAATAGTCGAAATTATTAAGTATGCACTCTACTATGGTCTATGGCTTCCTGTATGCTGCTTGTTGTATAACCAACATTTGCTTTTCAGTTCGTTCTTGAAATACTGTTGTTTCACCACTTCTCTTGTAGTTTTCTTGCAGTTTGCCCATAGTTATATTTTGTTGAGTCATAAATTGGTTTTTTTACATTCAGGAGTTACGCAAAGATTGGTTATCCATATTGATGATTGTCACTTCTGCTCGTTCATCTATTAACATTAGACATTTGGAGAAAGCAACTGTATCTACCGGCAAAGAGGGCTTACTTTCAGAAGGAAATTCTGCATATAATTGGTCCAGGTGCTGGCTCCCACTTTTACCAAGTTTGTTCTGAAATAATGTTGTATCCTCAAACATGATTCTAATCTATATGAATAAGCTAATGCTCTCTGTATCAAGATGTTTATTTTATGAAATTTGACAACATGATCCTAAAGCATGCTGGGGTTGCTCTTAATTTGTTCCCAAAGTATTTCTCTCTCTTTGGTGCTTGAGACATTAACACATTTTACACATTTGCAGATGTGTTGATGAGCTTGAAACACAGTTATCAAAATTTGGGGGTCTGAAGAAACTTTACTTCTACCATCAACATCTTACAACTGTGAGTTCCAGAAATTACAGTCTTCAAGGGAATTCTTGATTTGGGATTTCAAAATCTAAATCTGGTTCTACTTTGGAATATTAGATTCCGGTTTTTAAAAACCATATTAATCCACCGCTACAAATACCTATAAACCCGACAATTTTTTTTCCTACACCACACCCTCTCCAATGACTCATTAATGCATATATATGTATTAATTCTCACTCTTATTTTATTTATCACTTTTCAAACCTTTAATTCTCACTTTCGCAACTTCCTATAAAACACACTATTTATTACACAATCATTCAATCATTACAATCAACAATATTATAACAATACAACATCAAACACTCTTACTCATTGATTTGACACAAAGTTAAATCCTACCCTATTTAAATCTCAAAACAAACACACAACATTACTATTAATCAAGATTTTGAAATCCAATACTCTAAATCCCAAATCAAACATACCCTTAAACATTACGTAGCTTTAACCTGACTTATTGGGTACAATAGGTTTTCCGTAACACCATGTTTGGGCCCGAGGGTCGTCCACAACATTGCTGTGCCTGGCTTGGTGTTGCTAGCAGTTTTCCAGAATGTGCTTCACCAATTGTTCCAGAAGAGGTATTCATGAACAACTTCAACAATTCAGTTATTCTCATTGGTTCAAATAACAGTCCATAAACCATCCATAAACTCCACTTTTTGAATATAGGTGACAAAAATTGGCCGTGATGCAGTTCTATATGTTGAATCACTGATTGAATCTATAATGGGAGGACTTGAAGGTTTAATAAATATTCTCGACTCTGATGGAGGATTTGGCTCTTTGGAGATGCAGGTTGTTATTTTGACCTATGAATCAAAGTTTAGCATATTGTTTTTGTACTAATTTTATGAAAGCTTCAGCTTCTCCCAGACCAAGCAGCAAATCTCATGAATTTGACATCCAGATTATCTATTCCTTCAATGAAATCCCCAAAAGCTTCGTATGGTTTTCACTTACCAGGCTACGAGAGCTATCCAGAAAATAACAGTTCTATCAAAATGTGAGTTATTATCCCATAAGCTCTTTGTCTCGCTGTCCTATTTATGTTCTTTTTAACCGTCTATTTTCATCGTCTGTTATGGAGACACAGGTTAGAAGCCGCAATGCAGAGGCTGACAAATCTCTGTTCAGTCTTGAATGACATGGAGCCTATATGTGTTCTAAATCATGTTTTTGTTCTTAGGGAGGTAAGTGTACATTTTTCGTTCTGTAAATTGCTCATTGGATACTGATTTCTGGATTGCCAAATATGTCCAAAATCATTAAGTGGATGTTTCTTTTGGGATTTTGAAATCCGGATTTCAAAATCTAGTGGATATTGAAATCCTAACGACTTGTATGTTTTGTGTTTGTTTTGGGATTTAAGTAGAGTAGAATTTAACTTTATAGTATAGAATTTATAGGTGTTTATATAGGGTTTGTAGGTATTTATAGGACTGACTTTTGTAGGATTTATAGGTATTTTATAGGGTGAGATTTTGAAATCCTAATTCTAAATCCCAAAGTAGAACATGGGTTAGATTTCAAAATCTCAAATCCGGATTTTAATTTGGGATTTAGAGGATTTTAAAATGTAGTAGATTTTCAAAATCCTGATAAAGTAGGGTAGGATTTAACTTTATGTCACATAGATGTGTAAGAGCATGTGATGTTGTATTTACTGTGTTTTATTGGAAGTTGCAGAAGTGAGAATAAAAGGTGTGAAATAAAATAAGAGTGAGAATTAAAAAGCCATTTTTGCATTAATGAGTCATTGGAGAGTGTGGTGTAGAAAAAATGGTATTTATAGGGTTTATAGGTAGTATTTGTAGAGGTGGATCAGTGGATGTATTGAGTTTTTAAAAACGGGATTCTAAAAATTTCAAAGTAGAACTGGATATAGATTTTGAAATCCCAAATCCGGTTTTAAATCCGAAATCAAATATACCCTGAGGCTAGGAAATTAGTATCTTCTGATATGTGATCATCTTTTGGGAAGAGTTATGTACCACCCCTAGTTCAGATTGGCTTGTTCATATCCTCAGTACCCTAATAAATTTGCTGTTATTGGTTAAGAATAAGTATGTTTTATATATCTATTTGTTTCCTTGTGATGCAGTATATGAGAGAGTGCATCCTAGGGAATTTCAAAAGGAGACTGCTCACGGTTCTGAAAACCGATTCTGATCTTCAGAGACCCTCCATCCTAGAATCCCTTATTCGTAGGCATACATCAATCGTTCATCTAGCAGAGCAACATGTCAGCATGGACCTCACCCAGGGCATTCGTGAAATCCTCCTTGCTGAGACGTACTCAGGTCCCGTTTCTTCCTTACAGTTGTTCGAAAAACCTGCTGAGCAGCAAACAGGCTCAGCTACCGAATCTGTCTGCAACTGGTACATAGAAAACATTGTCAAAGATGTCTCTAATGCTGGAATCATCTTTGCCCCACTTCATAGATGTTTCAAGAGCACAAGGCCCGTTGGTGGGTACTTTGCTGAGTCAGTTACAGATCTCCGTGAATTGAAAGCCTTCGTTCGTACTTTTGGAAGTTATGGGGTTGACAGATTAGATAGGATGCTGAAAGAGCATACAGCAGCCCTTCTAAATTGTATTGATACAACATTGAGGGCAAATCGGGAAAATTTGGAGGCTGTTGCTGGAAGTATGCATGCAGGTGATAGATTGGAAACAGAAGTAAGTATAAAGCAGATAGTTGATATGGATACTATGGTTAGGTTCTGTATTCAGGCAGGGCAAGGCATTGCCTTCGATTCCCTTTTGGCGGAAGCTTCCGGAATTGTGCTGGAAGAAGGTGCTCCTCTGATTCATTCACTGCTCTCTGGCGTTGCAAATCATTTGCCCGATGAAATACCGGAGAAGAAAGAAATTAGGAGAATGAGACGAGTGGCGAATACTGTTAATGTAGTTAGTGATCATGATTATGAATGGATTAGATCGATACTGGAAGAGGTTGGGGGTGCAACTGATGGTTCTTGGAGCTTGTTGCCCTATTTATTTGCAACGTTTATGACGTCTTCTATCTGGAACACCACTGCTTTTAATGTTGACACCGGAGGATTCAGCAACAATGTCCATTGTTTGGCAAGGTGTGCATATTTTCTTCATTTTTTCTGTGAGAAAAGTATAATCTAGTTGGACATGAACTATATTATTAGGACAAATACTTCCATACACCAGTTGCACATTTTAAATGATATTAGTTGTTTTCACTGAACAATATTAGTTGCTTTCATTGAACATTATTAGCTGTGCACTATATGCATGGTGCATCAAGTGTTAGGTATGCAAGTGTTACTCTAATATTTGGTTTAATTCTGAAATTTGATACCTAAATTTCGTGTAACAGGTGCATATGTGCTGTGATTGCTGGAAGTGAGCGTGTCAGACTTGAACGAGAGTATCAGCAGAAGCAGTCCCTTTCAAATGGGCACTTGAGTGAATCAGTGGATCTCGACCCACAAAATTATTTGGCAATAGAGGCTAGCATAAAGTCCACAATGCAGCTTTTCATCAAGTTCTCAGCAGGAGTCATTCTGGATGCTTGGAGTGAAACCAATCGGTTAGTCAAAAATCTCCCCATTTTAACAAATGCAAAACGTTCCTTCCAATTTTTATTGCGGGAACTCTTGCATGAGATCAAGATGAATCAGATGATACTTTTATGCATGAGACGTGACACTTTTGCAGGTTTTTGGGGAAAATAGTTTTTTAATACTTAAAGTTACCATTTTTTTTAATTTTATTTTTGTCGACTTTCATGAATTTAAAAATAGTCCTGTAACTTTTAATTTTTTGACATCTTGCCAATCAGAACTAACCACGTGGACAATTCACACTTTGCCGCGTCAGCGTCAACCAAATGTTTAACCTCCAACAGTTACTGAACTAAAATGTTGAAACGTGGATGTTACATGACTATTTTCAATTCGTGAAAGTCGACAGGATCAAAACCAAAATAGGAATAATGCACGGGACTAAAAAAAAATCTATTTTCCTCAGGGTTTTGTGATACATCTAAAATTTGAGTATCACAAAAACCTTCAAAAAGTATCACACAATCATACAATTTTTTTTCATTTTTTATTTACTGATTTTGCTGTTTGTACAGGTCTCACCTCGTTGCGAAGTTGATCTTTCTTGATCAAGTCTGTGAGATCTCACCTTTCGTGCCACGGAGTACATTGGAATCCCACGTACCGTATTCCATTATTCGTTCAATCTATAGCCAATACTACTCAAATTCGCCCGCTCCCCTAGCCCTAATGAGCGCTTCCCCGCGTCATTCTCCCGCTATGTCGCTGGCACACGCGTCTCCATCACTGAGGCAACCTCGTGGCGATGGAACTCCGCAGTCACAAACGAATGATTCGGGCTATTTTAAGCCTTCATCTGCACATGGCCATGATCAGTACGAGGCAGACAATGTAAGCATAAGAAGCATCGACCACAAAAATCGAAATGTGAGGCGGTCTGGTCCTTTGGACTACAGCTTAAGTCGCAAGGCGAAATTCGTAGAAGGGTCGACATCAGGCAGCACGGGCCCCAGTCCATTGCCGAGATTTGCTGTGTCGAGATCGGGTCCATTGTCATACAAATGAGACTCAAATTCTATGATTGTGAAGCAATTTTGTATATTTAGTACTTGTGAGATGATCATATTATTTATGTTTCTAATGAAACTTGTTCTATCTGTAATAATATTTGTTTATTTTCTTTAGCTCAATGCAAATTCATTTGATGAGAGTCTCATCTCAAGCTACTCTTTTCTTGTATATTTTTGTGGTTTGAGACCTATTACCGAGTTTTTTATGCAGACATCATGATGTTAAAAATAATTGTATATAATTCTAAATTTAATGTTACGTATTCATGAATTGTATATCTCATTATATTTGTGTCCACACATTTAATCAAGGCCAACCAGGTAACTTATCTTATCCTTTGTAAAATGGAGCATTTTGCCATCTTGCCCATTTAGAGCATTATTCCATTTCCATCATCATCACACAAATTTATGTGAAAATAGGCTTATATGAACTTTTTTTCAAGTTTCATTATTTATTATACGAAGTGTCACTATTTAGTGATTTTGAGACGAACAATAATATTTTATAAACGATGACACCTTGTATACTAAAAAGTGATACTTACAAAAACGAGTTCACGTGAAGCCAGTTCATAGATGATCTACTCCCCCAATTTCTACATGGACAAGGACAATCCAGTTCTATTTGGCCTTATCCAGTTTTATTAAATTTGAATTTGATTGTTTATTTTAACAATCTCATTAAAGAAGCGTTACAAGTTGTATGGAAGCCGTTGGCAATGAGAAAAACTGATACATGTGTCTTTTAGCGCCTCTGATATTTTAAGGTACCCGCCCACACATTATCTCTTACATAGACCAGTACATGCACATTTCCATATAAATATATGTAAATTAAATAGAAGATATTACACATTTTGCAGTTCAAGAATATCAACACTCACAATAAAAAATCAAGTCATGTAAGCCTCGTTTGCTTGTTTTTGATTTTATTGTCTGAGTTGCCCATTTCTGTTGTTATCTGCTATGAATAAACCCAAGAAGCTGCAATTTCAAGAATCCACATCTCTGTTATTTCTTCTTTTTTTAATCTTTAGGCCACTTAAAGCTTTGTTTATGTAAATTGAACTGTCAACAACTCCGGCAAGGTTTAGAAGCTTATATTCATTCATTTGTGTTGAAATTAGATTGAATTTTATTTGTAAAGGAAAGAAAATCCATCAAATCTTCCGATTTATTGCAATTTCTTGTCCTTAAGACACTAAATTCTAGTGTATTTTCACAATGTCATGATTTGGTCTTTCGAGGGAAGAAGAAAAGACCAGTTCATTTTGCAGATTATGTGTAACTTCATATTCTCTGTATTTTGGTAGGTTATTGGTTAGATGCCCTGCAAGCTATATCATCATTGAACAAAGACACTGTGAATGTGGATTCAAGTTCAAAGCAAAAGGTGACAGTGTTGATCAATCTACGGAGAAGTGGAAACGAGACAGTCTTTTCATTGACAAACGAGGCAAGTGGAGAACTTTTGAACATAAAAAGGTTTCGAGGAAAAAAGGTAAAAGCCTATCTACTTACTCTACACAATTAATATTGTTAAGTGAAAAACAACTAATACCATTTAGTAAAATAACTAATACCATTAAAAAATGCACATGAGCTGCATGGTGCACGTAAGTTGGACTAAATGCTTGTTCATTGTGGTAAAGGTGGTTCGTTGAGGGGTCAAGGATGGAAATACGGGTCTGGATTTGTCGATGGAATTTTCCCCGTTCTCAGCCCCATTGCTCAAACGATACTCAACTTCTTACAGAAGGAAGTAGATACAACTAGAATTTGGACATCCTTAGATACTTTGCCTCCCACTAACACCGTTTGGGATGACCTGATCAGCATTGCTGTTCGTCTTCGTCTATACAAGAAATGGGATCCAATTATAACGGTACACACACCTCGTTATCCTTCTTTATTTATCCATTTATTTGATAATAGCTAAGGCGATTGACACTTGATGAAAGGCTAATTGGTATATACTGACTGCATTGTTTGTAACTGGAGGTACCCTTTTCAGATGTGTGAATGGATGTCTCAGAGGAGCTCCTTTAAGCCTGATATCATTTGCTACAATCTACTTATAGAGGCTTATGGGAACAAATTACATTCTAAGAAGGCAGAATCCACTTATTTAGAACTCCTTGAAACGCGATGCGTCCCTACACAAGATACTTACGCCCTGCTGATCAAAGCCTACTGTAAATGTGGGTTGTTGGGGCATGCTGAAGCTGTTTTCGCTGAGATGCGAAAAAACCGTTTCCCCCCCAGTATGTTTTGATGCTCATTTTCTTCAGTAAGAGTTAAAAAAAAGTTTTTTCATCTGTTGTCTACTGGTCCAAAATATGGGGACAGTAGACCAGTTATGGGACAAATATCTTTTTTACTTGTAAAATGAATGTTAGCCATTTATGTCTTTATATTTTGTTTGTTTTACCTGTGTAGGCACCATGGTGTATAACGCTTACATCGATGGCCTATCAAAACGAAGAGATTCTCAGCAAGCTCTTGCTGTGTTCCAAAGAATGAAGAGAGAAAACTGTGAACTTAACACTGAGACTTACACATTGGTGATCAACTTATTCGGGAAGGAAAATAAATCTTACATGGCTTTAGAGGTGTTTCGAGAAATGAGGAGTAAAAAGTGTAAACCAAATATTTGCACTTACACTGCTCTGATAAACGCATTTGCAAGAGACGGATTGTACGAAAAGGCAGAGGAGATATTCGAACTGCTGCAGGAAGCAGGTCATGAGCCTGATGTCTATGCTTATAATGCTCTAATGGAAGCTTACAGGTAATAAATCATAGTATTGTTTGCTCCATTATTAATCAAACATTGCATCATTTAGCCTTTTATTCTGATAGTCGTGCAGGTTATCCTTACGGTGCTGCAGAAATATTTTCCCTCATGGAACGAATGGGATGTGAACCTGATAGAGCGTCGTATAATATAATGTTGGATGCTTATGGGAGAGCTGGTCTTCATAAAGGTAATTTTATCATCTGATTAGTTTGATTTAGTGTATGATGAACTCGTACTTGTAATAATGTGGTATTGTAATTAGATGAGACTGGTATTAGTTGTTATAATAAAATGCATTAGTTGTGTACAAGAGTCTTTACAATTAAACTTTTTTAGGTGCACAATCCGTGTTTGATGAAATGCAACGTCTTGGAATCGAACCTACGATGAAATCCCACATGCTGCTTATATCGGCCTATTCAAGAATGGGGGACGTGCAGAAATGTGAAGAAATCGTGAGCCAGATGCAGGATTCGGGGCTCAAACCGGACACCTTTGTGCTCAACGCCATGATGAACTTGTACGGTCGTTTAGGACAATTCGAGAAGATGGAGCAAGTGTTTTTTGCAATGGAGAGTGGAGGATCATGCAAACCGGATATCAGTACTTACAACATCTTGATCAACGCGTATGGACGATCAGGATTTGTCGACAGAATGGAAGAGATTTTCGTGTCGATTCCTTCCAAGAATCTGAGAGCAGATGTGATGAGTTGGACTTCTAGAATGGGAGCCTACTCTAGGAAGAAACAATACAAGAGGTGCATTGAGATTTTTGAAGAGATGATTGATAATGGGTGTTATCCGGATGGTGGAACTGCTAAAGTGCTTCTTTCTTCTTGTTCTTGTGAACAACAGATTGAGCAAGTAACAACTGTTATTAGAACAATGCATAAACACACTTTGCCGTCTCTAAATGATTCGAGTCGAGTCGAGCAAAACACGTGATTATTCAAGCTTTCTTTGAACGAACTCTAATCAAATTCAACATGAGCTCAATTTTGAATTTCCTGCCGCACTTTAACGTGCTTAATAATTGATCTAAAAAACTGAGTGGTATGATTTCATACTCAAATCTAATTTTTGTATTTTCAACTCCTTATCCTTGATTTCATTTCATTAGATTTTGTAACGTTCTAAAGTAAAATCATATACAAGACACGGGACATTCTTATTATTTCAGTATATATCGAAATATTAATAAAATAATTATAAATTTTTTTTAAAAAAAAAAAGGATTTTAAGAATAATACGGAATATCGCAGATAGATTAGTACTCATTACACTTTCTTTCTCTAAAGAGATTACATCTTCTTGACTCAAAACCCTAGTTCCTCTTCCCTTGCGCCGCACTGCCGGAATCAAGTCGCCGCCGGACTCGTGTCGACACACCAGATTGCCATTTCGCTACGCCGCACGCCGGGCTCGCTACAAGGTATGTAATCTCCCTCTTTTCTTTTTTTTTTCGGTAAAAGCTTCATTAAAAACTCAAGATCTGTTTCGAACTGAAGTAAACCTCACCCGCAGCCTTGTGTTTATAATGTACTTTCATTACCGAATTGCTAATAGATAGATAGATAGAGATGGCTGCGTATAGTGCTGCCGTTTCTCTCAAGAGGTTCTTTTCGACCTTTTTACATTATTCCGATGTTGCCCTTCCTCCAGAGACTCAAGCTCTTTTGACTCTGGACACAAGGAGTTGAAATTGTTTCTAGATTTTGTGGCAGTGGAAATACTTCAATTTGGAAAATACATGTGCAGTGGTGGATATGTGTTTAATCAAAAGGGTCTAAAAAAAGATGAAGAAGTTGTTTCATCATCATCAAAGATAGTTGGATTATCTGGTTTTTTTTCAGAGCAATTACTAAATCTAGTATTTTGGTATATTGAATTTGTTTAAATAATTGAAGTTAGGAAATTTGAAAAAAGATTTTTTTTATTATATTAGATTTCTGTATGATTCGATATATCAGACATTTCGGTAGGACATTCGTTATGATAATGGTATGTTTCGGTATACCGTACCGAACCACCCCTAGTTCACATATAGAGTTTGATGGATATGATCCATAGAGTTCATGAATCTCAAATCTGTTAACTAATTTCATACAAGTTTTTGTGTTGATACTTTGGTCTCATGTTCCTGTGCAGCAAAATGGTTATTCCTCCTGCAGTAAGGCCAGAAAGAGTGACAAAGTATCTGAAGCCATATATCTTAAGGATGCACTTTACAAATAAGTTTGTGCACGCACAAGTTGTCCACACACCAACTGCAACTGTTACCTCTGCTGCTAGCACACAGGAGAAAGCTCTGAGATTGAGCATGGAGAAAACCAAAGAAAACACTAGGGACGTTGCTGCTGCTGCAAAAATCGGCAAGATTCTTGCAGAGCGGCTGTTGCTTAAAAATATACCTGCTGTTTCAATATTCTACAAGAGAGATCAGAGATATCACGGTAAGGTGAAAGCAGTTATTGATTCACTGAGAGATGCAGGGGTGAAGCTGATATGAATATTGAATTATTGTCTGTTTCATCTTGCATATAACGCTGGCTGCTTCAGAAACCACCATAGAAACGATACCCTGTGATTCTGCACAGTTTTTCTTTTGGATTGGGGTTGATGTTTTGACAATGAGTAGAGTGATCAATTATGCTATGGGTTTACATTGTGTTCTTGAGGTACTGTGACAGAATAAGCATGCTGATAAATGAATTTTACTCTTTCCAGCTTATGATTATGACAGATTCATCCCCCTGGGGTGCTTTGGGTGTTTGTTGTGTTTGAATTCAAGGATCTTTGGATGGATATGTAATTCATCATTCTTATTTTGAAATAATTTTTGAGTGATTTGAGGGGGGATCTTGCCCATTCTTCAATGGGACCTAACCCATTCTTTCGTTAATAGTAATATTAGTTAAATTGAGTTTCGTCAATATAATACAAATCAAAATATCATTGAATCATATATAATAGCAACATTTCCCTTTTCATTTTGGGATTGTTGTTGGAGCAATAGTGTGGATAAATATTATAGGAGGGAAGATAGTATAGCGAAGACGAATTAATCATCTTTTATTCTCATTGAATTTTTTGAACCCCTTAAATGTATATAAAAAGCATTAGAGGAATTTAGGTGCTGGCATTGAAAATGTCAAGCATGCAACAACGTTAGTAATATTCTGCAACATCAGAACTTTAATATCTCAGCTGGTTTTCTGATACATAAAAAGCAACGGAGCTGCTTAATTTCCTCCAATCATATATTGATCTGCTACGTCAACGTAGATGATGCCTACAACACAAAAATGAAAGTCTCATATGGTAGTACTATTTAGAATGTAAAGAAGTATATGTTGAAGTTACCTTAGTGTTTCTTTTGTCCCACGACGAACTTTGCAGCGTATAGTTGGTAGGCCTAGCCTCTGGTGAGCTTCATATCGATGGCAACCAGAAAAGCCTGATGACATATATAAAGGACGACAAGGTGAATGAATTTATACTAAAGGATCAATCAGCACGTTTAATATGGACAACGTACCGTAGTATTCCCCATCAACTTCAAGCACATCAATCTGCACAGGTAGGAGAAAATAAAATTTTGTAACATAAGAATGCAGAAATAGTAATGCACCTTCGAGTTCTATGATCATATTCCTCTTTAGAGACGAAAAAATAGTTCTAACATTCAATCAGATAAAAAAGGACAGACCCTCGATAATGTTTCAGAAACAATAAGTTAGATATAGATACATGGAGGCCTATGCATATGACTATATTATCTGCATGCAAGAAGCAGAATTCTTGATAATACAACCAACCACAACATACTGAAAAAGGGGAAATTAACATGAAGCTTACAGGCACTTGGAGCCCGATTTCAGCAATACTATCCATGAGTTCCTTCACTTTTTGTGGGTCGTTTGCTCTTGTACGCATCAGGGGTCTCCGAATTTTATTCATAGGAAGTTCAAGAATCATTGGCCCCCCAGATTGAAGTCCACCAGGAGACCCTGCAGTCCAACAATTTACAATTACTATATTGCAAGAGAACCCATGTAGCCAATAATCATGTGGCAATTGCAATATATATGCATCATTTATCAAGGGCTTATCTTAAATGACCAAGACAAGAAAGCACCGGATGTACTATGCAACTCAAGTATAATTTTAAATGGTAAATATTAGTTGGGTAAAGTTGCACTGTGTAAAAGAGTGTTACTCATCATGTCAAACTCCATTCACATAGGATGTTGATATCAAGAAGACATTATGGTATGAACATACAATAGAGATGATGTAAAGAAATATGTTGGTATATAATTAAGCTACAAGTTGATAATATGATTTGTATCTATGAACTAAAAAACTCATATATATAGCCAATTAGTGCTTCCATTCCATGTCTGTACCATTCATGCCCCAATATTTTTCATCATTTGCTGAACATAAAAGTAATAAAAATTCTATTCTTTGTCAAGTTTCCACCGAATTTAAATTCAATTTATTTTAAGCAAAGTGGGTACACGTACTTGAAAATAATCTAGCAAATAGAAATTAATTTGAATCAACCCATATAAATATAAATCAAACACTTGATTAAACAAAACGAAAATCAGGAGAGAGTGAAGAATGAAGGAGTACCATTAGATGATGCAGAAACAGAAAAGGCCCTGAGATTGTTTGGGAGACGAAGCAGCGAATTTGCCATTTTTCGAGCTTTGAGTTAATCATATTACCAAATACTTGTTAAAGAAAGCCTACCAGTGAAAAAGGACAATGATGATGATGACACTACTGTAAGTGGAAGGAACTTCAAAATGAAGCTCAACCATACATAATAAATAGTACATACATCCATAAAAAAAATTAAAAAATAAGGCTAGAAAACTGATCATTTTTAGTGATAGAATCATATCTTTATTGTTTCTCAAGTTGTATTATTAACCAAGGGATGTTTATTTTGGGATTATGTAGGATGAGGGAAATTGGGATGGAGAAATCTTGATAAATAGTGATTGTGTATGTTTGTTTTGGAATGTTAATAGGATATGATGTAACTTTATGTCAAATCAATTGTGTAAGAGGGTGTGATGTTGTATTATAGTAAAATATAACTTTATGTCAAATCAATTAGTAAAAGTGAGTGATGTTGTATTATTATAATAGTAAAATATATATAGGTATTTTTAGGGGTGGATGGAGTTGGATGTTGAAATCCGGATGTGAAATCCCGAACTAGAACAGGACGTGGGACGTCACGTCCAGACGTGTGAGTCTCAAAACAAACATGCTCTAAAGACTTATAGTTACAGAAACTATAATACATGATTTCTATCCTTAAAAGTCATTTTTCTTGTAGTGTAATTTGCTCAAATTTCAAATTACTCCCTCCTCTAAACATTGTATGCAAGTATTTCTTTTTGGTCCATTAAAATTTAATATGCATAATTTCATAAATAAAAATATTTATTCTTTCAATACATTAGTATATAATTAACTTTTTACTTTACACATTTAATTTATAGGTAGACAATTAATATTACATGTGAAAATAAATTATATACAAACAAACAAGGTCATGTGTAAAAAGTAGGCTTTGACATGTATAAGCCGACAATCGAAAGAGATTGTCCATAAACATTTATTATCTTATAATTTTTTTTGAATAAAAATAATTAAATTAAAAAAATAAATATATTATATTATTATACATTAAATTAATTTCTTCTTTAAAATTAACAAATAATTGTTTCTATTTAATACAATTTTATTTTAAATGGATGAATGTTACTCATGAGTTATGACAAATAGTGTATGGGTTGGTCTGCTATGGACTCGAGTGCATGTTGTGCACCCTAGTCCATGTTGCACTTTTCAGTTTTACTACTTACATTTTTTTGTAAATGGTGTTGCACTTTTCAATTATGACTTACACATTTTGATAAATGGTATTGCACTTTTCAATTATTAAACTGTATAATAATATTTTTAGTTATAGTGACTTACACTTTTCAGTAATATTGTGTTATATTTTTCAGTTTAATAACTTAGACTAGGGTGCACAACATGCACTCGAGTGCATACTGGACTTTATCATAGTGTATAGTATTAATTCAACTAGAGTATATTTCAAATATTAAATAGGAGCAAATTTCTAATTCACAAGAATGCAACCCTTTAATATTTGTATTACATCAGAGTTTCTTGGGATGTCACTCTCCCTCCCAATGTTATTTTCATAAATGATTTTTTTTAAACGGAACATGTTTTCCTATCCGTCGGTGATAAAGAAGCCTGGAACACTTTTCAAATAATCTATCGAACCTAATTCAACATCGTTGCCAAATTTGGTATCCATTGAGTATGAGTTGTCAAAACTTAAGTAGCCCTATTTTTCTTGCGAAATTAAAGACAACAAACACCCTATCGATAATAGACTACTCCACCCGTCAAAAAATAATAATAATAATAGACTACTCCACAACCTCCTAGTGTGTTGATGCACTCCATTTTCGAAATACCTATAACCTCTAAATTGAACAGGTAGCTATAAATGAATAAATCTTGTTCTCAACAAAATCATCATTATTGTTTTCAACTTCATTATCACCAACTTTCAAAATTTAATTAAAAAATTCAGCAAGGTTATCAAAAATCGTTTGAGCTTACAACTTCATTTTGCAGAATTTATCAAAATTTCAGCAGTGTTCCCAGAGATAAGGAAAGTTAATCGGGGTTTTTTAAAACGCAAATCACCAACTTGTATTTAATTCAAATATTGAGTAAGTTCATTATCAATGTTGTTAAGGTTGAAAATTACATGAGTGTTAATTGCATAAAAGTATGATAAGTACAGATAATATAAATACGATAAATTCATAGATAAACTTCCTTATTCATTCATTCATTCATTCATTCATCTGCTTTAAAGTTTAGAATATAAAGGCTTTCTCTTTTGGATTAGAGCTTCATTGGTTTGAATTATATCGTCGGATAGGAGAACTGCAGAGTTCCAAGTAGCTACATAATCCAAACCTTGATCCACACTCAAATCTCTGCTCTGTATCAACACTCTCTTCGTTCCAATCACAGCAAGCGGCGACTTCCCTGCTATACCTAATAACACAACAAACAACCAACACTTTTAACAAATTCGACTTACTTCAATTTTGAGATCGATCAATTGAAACAATTACTCCAATAGATATGAAATTCAAACTCACCCTCAGCAATTTCACCAACCCCTTTCACCAAAGCTTCCTCACTGCTGAAAACCCTACTCACCAATCCCAATTCCTTCGCCTCCAATCCAGAAAACCGCCGCGCCGTCAGCGCCAGATCCATAGCGTTACCGTACCCTACAATAGCAGGAAGCCTCTGGAGCGTCCCGAGATCCGCCGTGATCGCCAAATCCACCTCCTTCACCGAGAAGAAGGCGCTTTCCGTACAGTACCTCAGATCGCAGGCGGTTATTAGATCTATAGCTCCACCGATGCACGCACCATGGATGGCGGCGATCACGGGCTTCCGGCACTCCTCGATCGCCGTCGCCGGTCGCTGTAAGGACTTTATGTCACGGCGGAGCTTCTCCCTGGCGCGGCCGGGGTCGTCGGACAGAGAATCTGAAGTAATGGAGCCGAGGACTTGGAGATCGATTCCGCTGCAGAAGTTTTTGCCTTCGCCGGAGAGGATGATGACGGCGACATCGGGGTTCTGGTCAAGGGAGGAGAGTGCGAGGGGGAACTCGATGAAGAAGTCGCGTGAGAGGGCGTTGCTGCGAGATGGGCGGTTGAGGACCAATTCGAAGACTCGCGATTCCGGGGATCTCCGCCTTATTTTGAGGGATTTGTAAGTTTCATCCATTTTGAGATTTGAAATTGCAGGTCCCAATTTTCAGATATTTATAAATGGAGGTGAAGAAGAGAGCAGAGCAAGAACGGTGGTGGTTATCTGTTGCCCATTTCTCCTATAGTAGGGCCCACTACATTTTCTTTTTTTAGCTCCTTATCTTGGTTAGGACGATCATGATGAAAATAGTGGAAATATCGTAAATTTTAATTTTGAGTTTAAGTATATTTTTTTTTTCGAGTATTTTAGAAATATCGTAAAATGTCGTCATATTATATAGATATAGTTAGTCAAAATTTGTTCAGATTACATTTTTAATATTAGTTAAAATACTAAATAATATTTTAAATATTTGACAATAAATTGAGAATAATATTTAAATTAGTAGATATTTTTTCAGAAAATTTGAAAAATATAATTTTTTTATTTATAAATCAATTAATTACTTGAAAAATTAATTTACTTACGTAATTAATTATTATAAATTTCAATTAACTTACCTAATTACAAAAATATAATTACAAAATCAATTAACTTACTCAAATAAATATAAAAATTATCTTTAAAATAATAAAACTTCAAAATGAATTTTTTATATTAAATTTATTAAAAGCCCTTATTAAAATTTAAAAATTATTTTAATATTTTAAATAAATAAAATTTCACAAATATTTTAAATTCCCAAAAAAAAAAAAAAAAACCCAAAAAATCTACAATTCTCATCCCTCGTAATAGGAAGATGATGATGAACTTTAATAGTGATGGTTAATAAATCCAAAACCCTTATTTATAAGGGTCACACTTGTGTACCCTAGTGCACCGTACCCCCTAGTTTTAATTTTAACTTTTTATTTATATTTTATGTGCATCCATTAATTTAATGAGTTCACCCCTAAATTATATTTTTACTACAGTTATCTCTGCACCCACTCATTTTATGAATTCACCCCCAAATCATTTCTTTTTTACAACAATTATCTACACCCGCTCATTTTATGAGTTCGCCCCCAAATTATTTTTTTACCACAGTTATCTGCACCCCGCTCATTTTATGAGTTCACCCCCAAATATTTTTTTACTACAGTTATATGCACATGCTCATTTTATGAGTTCACTCCCAAATCATATTTATACTACAGTTATCTGCACCCGCTCATTTTATGAGTTCACCCCAAATCATTTCTTTTTTACAACGGTTCTCTACACCCGCTAATTTTATAAGTTCACCCCTAATTTTTTTTTCCACAATTCTCTGCACCCACTCATTTTATGAGTTCACCCCCAATTTTTTTTTTAAATAATTACATTTAAAATAATATATTATCTTTTTATTAATTTACACAAAATATAATAATAATATCAACCATAATTTATACATTTACAATATGTAGTCGAGTCATTGTCGAGTTACCGTCGATTCACCACTAAATCACCCATATTTTAGAAAAAGAAAATCGTAAAAACATAATTTAAAAAATCTATCAAAATAAGGCACAAATCTCAAATTTTTTTTCTTTTTAATTTTTCTTCCCATTTTTCAGTATTTATTCAAAAAAATTTATTTCTTCATTTTTTTCATTAGTATTTTTTAAAATTTTAATACAAAATAATATTATATGTATGATTTTATTATACTCAATAATACAATAAGTAATAATCAGTAATACACTAATACCATTAAAAATAATTAGTACTCCAATATCTTATACAATAACAAATAATTACACATATCTAATTATATTAAATAATACTAAAATCAATTATTAGTAATACCATGAACAGTAATCGGTAATACCATTAATATTAATCAATAAAATTTTATACAATAACAAATAATTCCACACATCCAATTATATTCAATAATACCAAAAACAATTATCAGTAATACAATGAACAGTAATTAGTAATATCATGAACATTGATCAGTAATATCTTATACAATAATAAATAATTCCACAAATCTAATTATATTAAGTAATACCATAATCAATAATATGTAATACCATAAAAAATAATAATAATAATCAGTAATGTCTTAAACAATAATAAATAATTTCACACAATCAGTAATACCACAAAAAATAACCAGTAATACCACAATTAATAATTAATAATACCGTAATCAGTAATCATTAATTTTAATTCATTTGTATATTAATAGTAATACTACAATCAATAAATAGTAATACCAGTACCAATAACTAATAGTACCATAAAAAAAAAAGTGGAGGGAGTGCAAATCGGGGTGTACTGAAGAAAATAGGGGGTGCACATTACCAAACACAATTGAAGGGAACCCTAGCCCAATGGGAGGGCACCCTAGGTCAGCAGTCGTCGTTTGAGATTTCATCAGCAAGGTCACCGGCTTTGAGTGTCGGCCGGTTAGAGATCCATCGGCAACATACTCACATTCCTCCGTCGGGCTGCCGTCAGCCGGAGGAAGAGGATGCACAGTAGCATGATGAAGAAGACAGACAAAGCAATATAGCTTCGATTTAGGCAGAGATGAACGACGAGAGAGAGGCGGCGTCGATCCGAATGTTGCAGGCGAGAGCCATTGATGCCGAAGAAGCTCCTGGATCGCGAACACAAGGGAGATTGATCGAAGCAGTCGCGTCGGTGGTCGAAATGAGAAGAGAATTTCGGCCGCCATGGATCGTTGCCGAGATGGAAGATGATGTCGATTGTCATGGAAGTGAAGAATCGCGATTGCGATTCGAATATTCGAATATGGGTCTTGGGCTTCAGCGGCCGGGACGGAAGCGCCGCCGTCGCCGTCAAGGGGGTGGTCGGGCATGGTGGTGGTTGGGTCACCCGCCGATCGGCATGAATTTTCGGCAGGTCCTTTACTCATCAAATTAAAATTGAAATTCAAGTGCACTGCCGATCGACTATAATAAAATCATGCCTATAATATTATATTGTATTAAAATTTAAAAAATACACATGCAAAAAATGTAAAAGAAATGTAGGAAAATTTAAAATAAAAAAGGAAAAGGAAAAAAAAATGAAGAAATAAAAAAATTGGAAAAAAAAATTAAAAATGGAAAAAGAGTAGGGGAAAGGAAAATTAAAAAGTAAAAAATCGAGATTTATGGCTAATTTCGATTTTTTTTATTAATTATATTTTTACGATTTTTTTTAAAAATATGGGTGACTTGGTGGTGAATCGATTTTTTAGAGTTTATTTTATTATATTTTGTGTACATTAATAAAAGGATAATTTATTCTTTTAAATGTGATTATTTTTCTAAAAATATTTTGGGGTGAACTCATAAAATGTGCAAGTGCAGATAATCGTGGTAAAACAATAATATGTGGGTGAACTCATAAAATGAGCGGGTATAGATAACTGTGGTAAAAAATAATTTGGGGGTGAACTCATAAAATGAGCGGGTGTAGATAACTGTTGTAAAAATATGATTAGGAGGTGAACTCATTAAATTAGTGGGTGCAGATAAAATATAAATAAAAAATCGAAATTGAAATTAGGGGGGTGCAAATCATTATTGGGTGAACTAAAAAAATTTGTGGGTGCGAGTTTATTGAGGATGAACTGAGTAAACAGATGGGTGTGTGACTGGAATCTAAACCCCTTGACGGCGACGGCGGCGCTTCCGTCCCGGCCGCTGAAGCCCAAGACCCATATTCGAATCGCAATCGCGATTCTTCACTTCCATGACAATCGACATCATCTTCCATCTCGGCAACGATCCATGGCGGCCGAAATTCTCTTCTCATTTCGACCACCGACGCGACTGCTTCGATCAATCTCCCTTGTGTTCGCGATCCAGGAGCTTCTTCGGCATCAATGGCTCTCGCCTGCAACATTCGGATCGACGCCGCCTCTCTCTCGTCGTTCATCTCTGCCTAAATCGAAGCTATATTGCTTTGTCTGTCTTCTTCATCATGCTACTGTGCATCCTCTTCCTCCGGCTGACGGCAGCCCGACGGAGGAATGTGAGTATGTTGCCGATGGATCTCTAACCGGCCGACACTCAAAGCCGGTGACCTTGCTGATGAAATCTCAAACGACGACTGCTGACCTAGGGTGCCCTCCCATTGGGCTAGGGTTCCCTTCAATTGTGTTTGGTAATGTGCACCCCCTATTTTCTTCAGTACACCCCGATTTGCACTCCCTCCACTTTTTTTTTTATGGTACTATTAGTTATTGGTACTGGTATTACTATTTATTGATTGTAGTATTACTATTAATATACAAATGAATTAAAATTAATGATTACTGATTACGGTATTATTAATTATTAATTGTGGTATTACTGGTTATTTTTTGTGGTATTACTGATTGTGTGAAATTATTTATTATTGTTTAAGACATTACTGATTATTATTATTATTTTTTATGGTATTACATATTATTGATTATGGTATTACTTAATATAATTAGATTTGTGGAATTATTTATTATTGTATAAGATATTACTGATCAATGTTCATGATATTACTAATTACTGTTCATTGTATTACTGATAATTGTTTTTGGTATTATTGAATATAATTGGATGTGTGGAATTATTTGTTATTGTATAAAATTTTATTGATTAATATTAATGGTATTACCGATTACTGTTCGTGGTATTACTAATAATTGATTTTAGTATTATTTAATATAATTAGATATGTGTAATTATTTGTTATTGTATAAGATATTGGAGTACTAATTATTTTTAATGGTATTAGTGTATTACTGATTATTACTTATTGTATTATTGAGTATAATAAAATCATACATATAATATTATTTTGTATTAAAATTTTAAAAAATACTAATGAAAAAAATGAAGAAATAAATTTTTTTGAATAAAAACTGAAAAATGGGAAGAAAAATTAAAAAGAAAAAAAATTGAGATTTGTGCCTTATTTTGATAGATTTTTTAAATTATGTTTTTACGATTTTCTTTTTCTAAAATATGGGTGATTTAGTGGTGAATCGACGGTAACTCGACAATGACTCGACTACATATTGTAAATGTATAAATTATGGTTGATTTTATTATTATATTTTGTGTAAATTAATAAAAAGATAATATAGTATTTTAAATGTAATTATTTTTAAAAAAAAAATTGGGGGTGAACTCATAAAATGAGTGGGTGCAGAGAATTGTGGTAAAAAAAATTAGGGGTGAACTTATAAAATTAGCGGGTGTAGAGAATTGTTGTAAAAAAGAAATGATTTGGGGTGAACTCATAAAATGAGCGGATGCAGATAACTGTAGTATAAATATGATTTGGGGGTGAACTCATAAAATGAGCAGGTGCATATAACTGTAGTAAAAAAATATTTGGGGGTGAACTCATAAAATGAGCGGGGTGCAGATAACTGTTGTAAAAAAATAATTTGGGGGCGAACTCATAAAATGAGCGGGTGTAGATAATTGTTGTAAAAAAGAAATGATTTGGGGGTGAACTCATAAAATGAGTGGGTGTAGATAATTGTTGTAAAAAAGAAATGATTTGGGGGTGAACTCATAAAATGAGTGGGTGCAGATAACTATAGTAAAAATATAATTTAGGGGTGAACTCATTAAATTAATGGGTGCACATAAAATATAAATAAAAAATTAAAATTAAAATTAGGGGGTACGGTGCACTAGGGGGTACGCAAGTGTGACCCTTTTGTAATTATAGATTATTTTTCCTAATTATGTATGTTAATTGATTTTTTTAATAATTAATTAATTTATGAATGAATTTATTTGATTTATTATTTTTTTCATTTTATAATTTTAAAAATTATTTAGTATTTTAAATATTATTTAGAATTTAAAAAGTAATATTATTTAGTATTTTATCTAATATTCACAATATTTTAAATTAATAAAATTAAAATTCACATGTGTGTTGGTTGACTTGTTTGATAAAATGACAATTTTTAAAATTTTAGCATAGCTATTAGATCAAAATTAAAATGTGTGAATCTAATGGTTCAAATTTAAATTGGACTAAAAAATCTTTAATATCTCCTACTTTTAAAAAAAATATTATTTTATATTTATAAAATTGTACATTTTTTTAAAAGTAGAACAAGGAAATATATTTTCAATTCACCTATTATATTTACTGATTTTTTAAACATATGAATGACACATGCATAATTATATTTTAAATTACTCTAATATAATGAATTGTTATCAATATTTTTTGGACAAAGATATGACATTAATTTACCAATTATATTTGAAATCATTATTTTGATATTAATTTTATTTAACTCTCTGCATCCCAATGAAAGCTACCCATGAGTTTTGAGGACGAAGGGATTGAGCACAAAGATTAAAAAATATACTCCCTTCGTCCTCGAAAAGTTTACGGGGAATCTTGGACACATGGTTTAAGAAAAAAGTGTAATGATGAGAGTGTTGAGGGTAATTTTGTAAATTTTTATATATAAAGAAATAAAGTAGGTGGGTTGAGCGTATGGTGGCCCTTCGGGAAATTTTTTATTTTAGTCCTTTCAGTTTGATATATTCCAAAATAAATCCTTTAAGTTTCAACTTTATAAAATACGTCATTTAACTTTCAATTTTAATCCTTTATGTTTTGAAGGAATTATAATTGACTAATTTGGTGTCACATATATTAAAAAATGCCACATCACTATTTCTCTTTTATATATATTAAAAAAATAGAGTTAATAACACCAAAAAATACTCTATACACACCCCATAATTTTAAATATAAAAATAAATGTATATAAAATGACTAAATAACCCTTATATTATTTTCCTCTATTAATTGAAACGTATAACTAAATTTAATGATAATATCATCATTTTATCAAATATTCATGGAAAATAAATATATTTCCAAAAAAATAAATAATTAGTTTAAAATAGATGCAATTTTTAATTTTTTTTTTTATATATATAGAGGTGCAAAATAATTAGTTTGGAGTAGATGCAAATAATTTTTTTTGTCTAAGGCTACTAACATCTAATAAATTTGTTATATAAACCTCAAATTTTATACACACCCCACTAAAATTTAAAAAACAATTTTTATTACTAAACACACTCTAATTCTTTCCTATTTACCCTTTATCACTCAAAACAAATACAAATTGAATAAAAATTAAAAATATAATTTAAAATTCAATTAAATCACTAAAACTATATATAAATTTTAAAAATTAATTAAAAAAATATTCAATAATAGGAAAAACTAAATAAAATTTAAAAATATTTTAAAAAATCAACTAAATATTAAAAAAATATTTAAATGAAAAAATCAATTAAATCCAAATAAAATCTATAAATATTAAATAAATCAAATAAAATTTATAAAATAATTAAATTAAAAATACCAATTAATGATTCAATTAAAAAAACAAAATAAGATAAAAAATGAAAGAAAAATCAATTCAATCAAAAAATAAATATTAAGAAAATTAAATAAAAAATAAAATCTTACTTTTTTATTGATTTTTTAAATTTACCTTTTTTATTACGTTTTAATTAAAAAATTTCAATATTTTGAATTTTGTTTTGATGATTTATTTTTTAATTTCAGATTCTATTTAATTTTCTAAGATTTTTTTCAAAAAAATTATTTAATTTATATAAATTAATTATTTTTAAAGATTTAGTTAGTTTTTTAAAATACTTTTAAATTTTAATTACATTTTTTTTTCCAGATTTTTTGTAGTTATTTTTTAAATTTATTTTACTCTTTATTTATGTAAAGATTATTTAGTTATTTTATATACATTTATTTTTTTATTTAAAATTATGGGGTGTGTATAAAATTTTTTGGGGTGTTATTAACTCTATTTTTTTAAACATATATAGAGGAGAGATAGTGATGTGGCATTTTTTAATACATGTGGCACCAAATTAGTCAATTATAATTCCTTCAAAACATAAAGGATTAAAATTGAAGTAAAAAAGGATTAAAATTGAAAGGTAAAAGACGTATTTTGTAAAGTTGAAACTTAAATGATTTTTTTTGGAATATCTCAAACTTATAGGACTAAAACAAAAAATTTCTCGTGGCCCTCCAAAGTAATAACATGAAAGGTAAATATGTATATTTTGTGAGGGTATGAATTGTAATAATTATTTCTATTTTGGGGTATGCAAACATTTGATGGACAAAAAAAAAAAAAAAGGAAAGTATGAGTATATAATAAGTATATGTATTAAAGGTGATGTGATTGAGAGTGTGAAAAATAGGGAGCCAACATTTCCATTTGAACGTCAATGTCATCAAGGAAAATAATTTTTTAAATTATAGAATCATGATAGACACAAAAGATAGAATCGTGATATACACGAAGAGAAAAGATTGGATTGAGTATAGAACTCTAAGAATTCGATCGAAGAAGATAGTAGAATTTGATTAGAATCGAGATGAAATCGAATCTAAAATTCACGAGCATAGAATCCGTAAAAAAGAAATTTCGAAAAGAAAAAAAAAAGATATAAATCCAAACCCATCAAAAATTTGACAGAAATGAGTATAAAAATAAAAAAAATCAAGATTTGACAGAAATGAGTATAGAACTCAAAGAATACGAATCAAGATGAAATCGAATCCAAAAATTCACAAGCATAGAACTCGTAAAGAAGAAATCTTGAAAATAAAAAATGGGGTAGAAATTCAAATCCATCAAAGATTTGACATAAATGAATATACAACTCATGAGATTCATTCAAACCGAATTACGTAAACGTACCTAGATCAACGAACGTGTTTAATCGATCATAAATTAATCGACACACGGCTCTGGTACTATGTGAAATTTCATAACAAATCAACTACTCCTCTAACTAATAATCTTTCATTTGTTGGCTTGACTTGTTGTTATTCTTCACACAAAGAGAGAAAAATATAATGAAATATGAGAGAAAATAGTTTGTAAAAAAAAGTATTTTTTATTGGAACGAACGAAAAAAAAAATTGTGTAGCTTTCAATGGATCGGAGGGTATATCATTTATATTTACTCATTTTGTATTGTATTATGTTGTCAGTTATTTTTCGTCAATTCGTATTTATATAATCTACCTGTTTGTTTTAAATATAAAATTTTTAATAAAATATATTCATAATTGTATGTTTTAACAATTTCTAAAATTTTAGGTTAAATTTTAATAAATTTTTCCGTTATGTTTTTTGTAGATGTTGTAGTATGTTTTAGGTTAAATTTTAATAAATGTCTCAACATTATCAACAACATCTTAATTTGACATTTCTTAATGTTACATTAAATTAAATGTTGAGTTAAATGTTATCACATTTAGGTGATGATCTAGAACGACTAGAAGCTTTTACAAGAGTTTGGAACCTGAAAGATTTCAAAACCTAGAAGAACGTGGTTTGGAACATATTAGAACGACCTGCAACATTGAAAAATGATCTAAAGAGATCATAGGAGTTGAGATCCTAAAAAATAGGATCTAATATGAAAGCCTCTAGAACTCGTTTCTATCTCTATAAATATAGAAGGAAGGCTTCACAATTCAGTGTGCACTATTCGATTAACTTCCTAAACCGAGTGTTCATCCCTGTTATGAGTTATGGCCAGTAGTTGTACACTTTAACCTGTGCCGAAGTATACCAACTCTCAGTACAGTTCAAACTATTCTTTTATGTATTGAGAGTGTAATCATAGATAAGATTAGTTTTTGGACAAGTGATATTTTATACACCTAAGTCCTTTTCCAGATTTAGGCACCTGCCTCGATTGTAATTTCCGTTTGTGAAAGTTATTGCTGTAACATTTCACACAACATTTTTGTACTTACAAGTTAAGTAAAGTTTCGCCATAAGGCTAGCATATATTTTATTAATAAAATCTATGTTAAAAAGTATTTTCATTGTGTTTTTATTGGTTTATTGTTTTAGTCTTCAGCTGCATTTTTACATTTTTGATATTCTACTAGAGTATGTGTTACACTGAATGTCAGTGTAACATTATTCTGTTTTTCACTTAAACACGAATAATAAACACACTGTCATTTTTTATATTTTTTTCATCCGTGAGAGCGATCCCCATAGTGACCCATATCTCATTCAATTTACTAGAATTATCATTTCTCCAACTTTAGGATATTGTGAAATTATGGGAAATGTGCCTTTTTTATGATTGGATTTAGGGGTGAACAAAAATATTCCAAATTCAAAAAAATCAATTGAAATCGAACCAAAATGTCAAATTAGGTTTAATTTTGACTTACATAATTCGGTTTTAATTTTAAAATATAAAAATAGTATTCTATTTTAAAGGTAAAATTTTGGGTTAATCTACCTTATATACTATTTCTGAATCCTCTTCGCTTACCTGGCATCTCACTTTTCTCCGATTCTAATTTTTTAATTTTCTCACAATTTACAATTATTTTATTTTACAGTTTTTTCAATTCTTCTCTTTCATCTCTCCTCTCCCCCATTTTATAGGTCTTCTCAATATTTTCTTTTACCTTTTTTTTTTTTCAATACAATTTTTTTCAATTTTTCTCTCTCCCCTCTCTTCCTTTTCTCTCGATCTCCTAATTTTTTTTTTATATTTTCTTTTACCTTTTTTTTTTCAATACAATTTTTTTCAATTTTTCTCTCTCCCCTCTCTTCCTTTTCTCTCGATCTCCTAAATTTTTTTTATACAGATTTCTCTCTCTCTTTTTTTTTCTGAATTCTTTTTATAATTTTTTTATAATATTTTTTACAATCCCCACAAAATTTGTGGGTTTTGCACTAGTTAAACAATAAATCAAAATTATATATAGAATATTTATATTTTTTGAAATATTTAATAACTTAACAATATGTACTAAACGACTGAACATAATAAATCAACTTATGGTCCTTATGGATTATGAATTATATTTTTACCAGTGTAAGACCCGCGAATTTCGCGGGATTGAAAAAAAAATATTATTATTTAATAAGATTTTATATAATTACTGTATTTGATAATTCATGTCATTTTCAACAATACATTTGCATAAAATGTGTTGTTATTTGTGTATGGTTGTAATATGTGAGTCTTTGTCTAATAATATTTTCGTACATGCCGCCTAAGGTATGCAGGTATAACTTGTATTTTAAAATGCTTATAAAATTATAAAAAATAAACATAAGAAATTTAGAACACGACGTAGAAAATTAAACTCACTTCAAATGAAGAATAAAACAATGAAATTGAAATTAATATAATTACATGAAGTGATGAAATATTATTGAGTATACAATATTATTTTTTGTTAGGAGAATATAAATGTGTAGTACTTTGTAGAAGTTTGTAGAATAATATAGAGAACATTTGTTCAGTGGTTTAATTAAAATCATGATAGTATATAAGGAGATTAAATTATGGCCTAATTAAAATGAGTGCTAGTTGATTAAAAATACAATTTGCACAACTTTTACTTTTAATAATTAAGAAATTGTAAATAAAAATAATTGTGAAAATTTCGAAAAACTTTATAAAAAAAAAAGAACAACATGAATATAAAATAGATTTTAAAATTTACATAACAAAAAATTATCAACATCTGTCAAGAGAACAAAAACAAACCTCATTTATAATTATAATAATTGTGAAAATTTCGAAAAACTTTATAAAAAAAAAAGAACAACATGAATATAAAATAGATTTTAAAATTTACATAACAAAAAATTATCAACATCTGTCAAGAGAACAAAAACAAACCTCATTTATAATTATAATTGAAGTATAAATATATGTTAATTAGGCTTATGAATATCCATAGTATAAAAAATAGAGATTCAAATCTTAAAAATACATTTTCAAACTAAAAATTTTTAAAAAATACATAAACATATATTTAACATGACTACTTCCAATCAACTTTTCTCAATCTTGACCTGGATAAGTTGATTTGTTGTAGATGTAATGAATGGTGTTATCCTCATCTTCAAGTACAAGTAGTACAAAAAATTTTCTCTTGCCACCAAAACATTGACTATCAGAAACAGAAAAAGATGATACAAGGGTTGCAGTAACACTTTCATCATCAACCAGCAAATCCTTTAAAAAAAAACACAATATAATTATTTGTAAAATATGTAGGATTATGTAAGAGTAATGAAGAATAGGATAATGTGGTTGTACCTTTGATGAAGAAATTTTCCATTGAAAGTTTGTTATCAAATTACTGTCATCCGATAACTTGACCACTATTTTCAGTTACTCTTCAAGTCTTCTTCAGAGATGTGGATTCTGAAAATAAATTTATGAACCAAATGTTCAAACTGGATCGGTGGTTAGGAGACGAAAGAAAAACTTGTAGGGGTGTTTTGTAGCTAATATAAGGGTGTTGGACTTTTCAACTCCGAAATTATACAAATTGTACGTAAATCTTTCTTTAATAACGTTCTGATATCTGTGTATGAGGTATCTCGGTACAGTAGCTTTTCCCTAAATAAATAGAAAATAAATGTCACATCAAATGGAGAATAAAAAAAATGAAATGGAAATTAAGAGTAAACTAAAGAAATTTAGAGTAGAAATGCTCACCGTTTCATCAATGACTACTAATTCAAATTAATTCTTCTGTTTACCGTCATTTGAAAATACAGTCCAACATCGCACAACTTAAAATGACAGAAATAATTAAGCAGAGAACTGTAAATAAAAATAACGGCTGAAAATCGAAAAAAATGGAGAAGGAGGAGAGAAAACAAAAAAAGAGAAAAGATGGAGAGGAGGGAATGAAATAATTATTTAAAAAAATAAATAAAAGAAAACGGTAAAAAGAAAACCGTAAAGAATCTGAAAGAGAGAGAGAAGAAAGATTTTTTTTTTTTTTAAAGAAAATTGTGGAGATTGGAGAACAAAAGAGGAAAGATGGAGAGGGGGATCTGAAATAATTATTTAAAAAATATATATAAAAAAAACTGTATAAAACTGTATAAAGAAGAGAGGAAAGATGGAGAGGGGGATTTGAAATTTAGTTTTCATGTTCTTCAGTTTTTATACCGTAAAAAAATCTTAAAAAATGTAATTAAAATCTGAAAACTATTTTAAAAGATTAATAAAATCTTAATAAATATTTAATTTAAATAAATCAGATATTTTTTAAAAAATAATCTGAAAAAATTAAATATTTTTTAAAAAGAAAAAAATAAATTATTCAAATAAAAAATTCAAAAATTAATTAAAAATAAATAAATTCGTAATTTTTTTAATAAATCGTAAAATATAATTAATTAAAAAATTAATTAAAATTAAGAATTCGAATAATGATAAATAAAATCTAAAAAATTAAAAATCTCCTAAATCTTAAGAATTTATTAAATTATTTTTTAAAATTTAGTTGAAATTTTTAAATTTTATTTAGCTTTATTTTATTTTTAATTAAATTTTGAGTTGATTTTTCTTTATTTTTTTTTATTGTTTAAAAAAAAATTGTTAATCATTAATTCTTTATTTGATTTTATTTGATTTATTTTTTAGATTTTATTTACATTTAATTATTATTTTTTCATTTTTTTATTTTCATAATTTTTTAATTGATTGTTCAATTTTTAAATGATTTTTAAAATTTAGCTAATTTTTTTAAATATTTTCAACGTTCACACGTAATTTTATTGTATTGTTGATTTTTTTGTTAATTAAATTTTAAATTTTATATGTTTTTAAAAATTTTAGTTAATTTTTATTAGTTAGGAGGGTCGACGGGTAAATAGAAAATGATTGGGGTGTGTATAGTAATAAAAAGTGAATTTTAAATTTTAATGGGGTATGTTTAACATTTGGGGTGGGTATAACATTTTGTGAGGTGTTATTAGCCCCACCCTTATTTTAATTTACAATTTCTTAATTATTAAAAGTAAAAGTTGTACATTTGTATTTTTAATCAACTAGCACTCATTTTAATTAGGCCATAATTTAATCTCCTTATATACTATCATGATTTTAATTAAACCACTGACAAATGTTCTCTATATTATTCTACAAAGTACATGTTCTCTATATTATTCTACAAACTTCTACACAAAGTACTGCACATTTATATCTAATGTTCATAATTGTTCTCCTAACAGAAAATAATATTGTATACTCAATAATATTTCACCACTTCATGTAATTATATTAATTTCAATTTCATTGTTTTATTCTTCATTTGAAGTGAGTTTAATTTTCTATGTCGTGTTCTAAATTTCTTATGTTTATTTTTTATAATTTTATAAGCATTTTAAAATACAAGTTATACCTGCATACCTTAGGCGGCACGTACGAAAATATTATTAGACAAAGACTCACATATTACAACCATATACAAATAACAACACATTCTCTTATTCAATTATTCAATCTCAAATTTACAACGTATTTGTGAAAATTTTGATTTGCAACAAATTTTGTGACATTTTTTTCCGATAGATTATGCGACAGTTTTTATTCATATAATTATATCAACAATTAAACAAGAAGACATCTAGCTTAAGTGGCTAAAGTCTCAATGAATATAGAGAAACGACTTTCAAACTGCCTTCAATTTTTGATGTGGCCATAAACTCTCTGAATACTTGAAATCTAACTCTCTGAAAGGTTGTACTAAACATCAATAAAATGATAATAAAAACGAGGAGTACAAGGGGTACTCAAACCCAATACACCATAGGTCAAATATCAGACTCGATCCAGCAGAAAAAAGAGGACGGTCATACTAAAATGATGCAGCGACAGAAGTGTATAAAATATGAATATACGAAGAACACAAAAGAACACACACTATCCGTTGATTCTACGAATACCCGGAAAAGTGGCAAAACTCAGATAAGTTCACACAGAATACCGTAAAAGAGATCCTGAGATAAGAGTAGATTATCTTTATAATCTAGATTTATGGAGTATATTTGGCCGGGTTTAATGATTTGTTGATTTATTATTGAATAATTTTATAATTATTTTTTGTAATTATTTGATATTTTTTAGGCAAATACTTGTATGCACTCGCATGTACCGTGCATACTTCAATTTTAATTTTAATTTTATCTGTACCCATTCATTTAATGAGTTCACCCCCCAAATTATTTTTTACTATTATTATTTGCACTCGCTCATTTAATGAGTTCACCCCCAAATCATTTTTTATTACGGTTATATGCACTCACTCATTTTATGAGTTCACCCCCAAATCATTTTTTACCACGGTCATCTACACCCACTTATTTTATGAGTTCACCCTCAAATTATTGTTTTACCACGATTATCTGCACTTGCTCATTTTATGAGTTTACCCCCAAAATATTTTTTTTAAAAATAATTACATTTAAAAAATTATATTATCATTTTATTAATTTACACAAAATATAATAAAATAAATTCTAATTTATATATTTACAATATGCAGCTAAGTTATCGTCGATTCACCACCAACTTACCCATATTAAAAAAAAATCGTAAAAATATAATTAATAAAAAACTATCGAAATTAGCCACAAATCTCGATTTTTTTTCTTTTTAGTTTTTCTTCCTCCTTCTCTTTTCCTTTATTTTTTCCCATTTTCAAGTTTATTTTTCAATTTTTTTTATTTATTCATTTTTTTCCTTTTACTTTTTTTATTTTATTTTGATGTCTTTCTTTTCCATTTTTTTCATGTGTATTTTTTAAATTTTAATTCAAAATAATATTATAGGTATGATTTTATTATAGTCGATCGGCAGTGCACTTGAATTTCAATTTTAATTTGATGAGTAAAGGACCTGCCGAAAATCCATGTCGTTCGGCAGGTGACCCTGCCACCACTATGCCCGACCACCCCCTCGACGGCGACGACGGCGCTTCCGTCCTGGCCATTGAAGCCCGAGACCCCTCCTCGAATTGCAATGGCGATTCTTCACTTCCATGACAATTGACATCATCTTCCATCTCGGCCGAAAACCTCTACTCATTTCGACCACCGACGCGACTGCTTCCATCAATCTCCCTTGTGTTCGCGATCCAGGATCTTCTCCGACATCAATGGCGCTCGCCTACAACACTCGGATCGACGCCGCCTCGCTCTCGTCGTTCATCTTTGTCCAAATCTAAGCTACATTGTTTCGTCTTCTTCACCCTGCCCCTGCACAGCCTCTTCCTCTGACTAACGGCGGTCCGACGGAGGACTGTGAATATGTTGCTGATGAATCTCTGATCGGCCGGCACTCGGAGCCGATGACCTTGCCGATGAAATCTCAGGCGGCGACTGCTGACCTAGGGTGCCTTTCCATTGGGCTAAGGTTTCGTTCAATTGGGCTTGGTAATGTGCACCCCCTATTTTTTTCAGTACACCTCGATCTGTACTCCCTCCACTTTTTTTATGGTATTATTGTTAGTGGTACTGGTATTACTAGTTATTGATTGTGGTATTACTATTAATTCACTATTGAATTAATATTAATGATTATTGATTACGGTTTTATTGATTATTAATTGTGGTATTATTGGTTATTGTTCGTGGTATTACTAATTATGTGGAATTATTTATTATTGTTTAAGGCATTACTGATTATTATTATTGTTTATGGTATTACTGATAATTATGTTTTGTATTACTGAATATAATTAGATTTGTGGAATTATTTGTTATTGTGTAAGATATTACTGATCAATGTTCATGGTATTACTAATTATTGTTCATGGTATTACTGATAATTGTTTTTTGTATTATTGAATATAATTAGATGTGTGGAATTATTTGTTATTGTATAAAATTTTACTGTAATTAGATATGTGTAATTATTTGTTATTGTAAGGATATTACTAATTATGGTTAATGTAATTACTGATTACTGTTGTTTATGGTATTACTGGTTATTACTTATTGGGACTATAATAAAATAATACATATAATATTATTTTGTATTAAAAAAAATTAATAATGAAAAAAAAATGAAGAAATAAAAAGTGTGGAATAAAAACTGAAAAATGAGAAGAAAAAAAAAATTGAGATCTTTGCCTAATTTCGATAGTTTTTTTTAATTATGTTTTTACGATTTTTTTTCTAAAAATATGGGTGATTTAGTGGTGAATTGACGGTAACTCGGCAATGACTCGACTGCAAGATTGTAAATGTATAAATTAGGGTTGATTTTATTATTATATTTTGTGTAAATTAATAAAAAGATAATATAATATTTTTAATGTAATTATTTTTTAAAAAATATTTAGGGTGAACTCATAAAATGAGCGGGTGCAGATAATTGTGGTAAAAAAAATAATTTGGGGGTAAACTCATAAAATGAGCGGGTGTAGATAACCGTTGTAAAAAAGAAATGATTTGAAGGTGAACTCATAAAATGAGCAGGTGTAGATAACTGTAGTATAAATATAATTTGGGGTGAACTCATAAAATTAGCGGGTGCAAATAATTGTAGTACAAAAATAATTTGGGGGTGAACTCATAAAATGAGCGGGTGTAGATAACCGTTGTAAAAAATGATTTGGGGGTGAACTCTAAAATGAGCGGGTGCAGACAACTGTAGTAAAAAATTAATTGGGGTGAACTCATAAAATGAGCGAGTGCAGAAGACTGTAGTAAAAATATAATTTGGGGGTGAATTCATTAAATTAACAGGTGCAAGTAAAATATAAATAAAAAATTAAAATTAAAATTAGGGGGTACGGTGCATACGAGTGTACGCAAGTGTTACCCTTTTTTATGTATCGAAAGGATTTGTACTTATTCAAAATAAAATTGATGGACTGAAAAATATTTGAAAAATACGAGAAGATTTATTGAACTTTGATATATAAGGTCGGATAATTGATGAAGTCTAAAATTTAGATTGTGCCTCACTTGATTTCGGATTTAGTTGTCAAGACTTATTGATGTGCACATGGCTTGAGTCTCACTTCATTTAGGCCTAATTAATCTTATGAGCCAAATTATCAGTTATCTGTTTATATATTTTGGAAACTGAATTTAATAAAACTCCCAATAAATAAAAAAGGTTAATTGATTTTAACCCATTATTTGCCTAATTTCTAATTTGAATTTGTTCGTGTACCATTACATGTTTTCATACAACTGTATTTTATGCTTTGCGTTAATTATTCAATTGGGTGTTAATGTACTCTCTCCTATCACTGGTGACCCAAAAATTCAGATCTGTGGGTGCAATAAATAATTTTTAAAATTTTATTTAATATTTAAAGTTTTATACGGAGTATATATATTTATATTTTAAAATTTTATAGGTTGAAATTGTTGAAGTTTTGACTATAAAAAAAAAAGTGCAGACCCAACTAAAGGAATATACAAACATAGATGTGAAATTAAATAAAAATATAAGACATATATTATAAGACATTATAAGAAGGTCGAAATTCATAGAGCTAATAGTTGAAAAAAAATACGATTAAAAAATAGTAGCTAAATAGACAAGTGAGTAAAAACATACTTAAATTATACTTGACTCACACAAAAAGTTTTATACTAAAAATATACTTCTTCCGTGTCAATTTTTTCAGTCACAAATTTTAATAAATAATTAATTTTATGTATAAAATAAATACTCCGTATGTTGGAAGTATGATGAATATTGCGGGATCTGTTTATAAATAAAGTAAATGGTTATGAATACTAAAGATGAATGAGAATAATGAAATTAAAGAGATAAAATTTAAATAATATTTTTTGTGTTTATCATATGATAAATAAATAGTACTCTCTCCGTCTTTTTATTAATTGAACATTTACTTAAAATGTAATGGCATGGAGTGTAATTAAATAGATGTTAAGGGAGATTTTTAAAGGAGATTGAAGTAGGTGGCAAATGTTCCAATAATAATGGGACAAAGGTTTTTGGCAAATGTTCCATTAATAATGAGACGGAGGGAGTAGTAAGAGCAACTACATTGGTGGTAACTGGTAAGGTTATAACAAAACATTCTCTTACACCTCTCAATTCCTCCATAAATAACCGTGCCCTACTAACCCACACATCCCTTTAATAGTTATAACCCATTTTTATAGGGGACCCACCATCCTTTTATATTAATTTTATTAATATACATCCATTATCTTACTATATTTTTTATTTACAATTATAAAAAAAACTACCTAATTTTTTTAAATAAATATATTTATTAATATTATATCTGTTATTTTAATTATTTATTTAAAATTATTATGCATAATAAAATGCATACTTAAAATTATTTTATTTTGTTACAATGGGGATTAATTAATACTTAATTAAAAATATCATCTAATTTTTTATTCGGACGATATATTTCGCATTACAAATTTATTACTCCAATATAAGATGAAGTACAACATATTCAATAATTAAAAAAATACAATTCATAAAAACAAAAATTCGTTGGGAAATTAATTCCCCTAAGGGCAGACGAAAAATAAACAAGAAATAAAATGAAGAAATAACACAATCACCAACACAAGAATTTAACGTGGAAACTCCAAAACCGGAGAAAAACCACGACCCACCAAAGTGATCACTATATGATAAATTTTTACAATCACACAGAATTCCTCTCTTTTGACACTCAACCCTCCTACACTCTTTCAAGTCTACAATGACTCTCACCTTTCTCTCACGAGACTCTATTACAAGAGAATATAAGAAAGGACTTTAAACTAGAATCAAATACAAGACTAAAGTGTATTGATTGGTGCACTTGTAACAAAGACCTAAGGACTCCTTATATAGGATTAGGAAGTCCTCCCTTCTTTCCTCACATCCGATGTGGGACAAAGACACCTTTAAAAAACTCCTTTTATTTTAGCACAAGACCAAGCCCAACAAACTCCACCTTGATAAAATAAAAGAAAGGTACATTGTCTTCACCGACAAACATGATTCTTAAACCAAAGAATCAACATTCTCAAAACAGAGAACACCTACTCCACCATATGAGTAGAACACTTAGAATCACCCATTCTAAGAATTTCCTTCGGCACATGTCGAAAACATACCTGCTGAAATTTATGGTGCAACTTCTAACTTTTGACATTCATAGAAGTCCTTCAGCCATCGACATCTTTCACCACACACCTTGCATCCTTGCCAAACCAATGCACATGTGGTCCAACTAACGTCATCACATCCTCGTTCATGGCAGTTGGACATGCCATAAGGATGTTCATATCCTCAATCAGAGGACATCATTTTCTATCACAACGTTAGCAACATTTTCGGAGCCATTTGCCGCCACCGCTCCACCTTGATTAACTTCACCTTGTGTACACCAGATTGTATCAGCATATCCTTAACTTGCACTTGCCACAAGCTAAAACTGATTCTTCCATCAAATTTCTCCATGTCATACTTCATTGCCTCAAAGTCTTTGACATACCGTTTCTCCGCCCTTAAACAACCGTCTCAAAAGAGACCCCCGAACCTCTCTAAAAAATCTTTTCTGATGTGGAAGATCAGACTACGCTGCAACTACAGAGCATACTAAGAATAAATAGAGACTACACCCGGGCTCTGATACCACTTGTTGGGAAATTAATTCCCCCAAGGGCAGACGAAAAATAAACAAGAAATAAAATGAAGAAATAAGACAATCACCAACACAAGAATTTAACGTGGAAACTCCAAAACCGGAGAAAAACCACAACCCACCAAAGAGATCACTATATGATAAATTTTACAATCACACAGAATTCCTCTCTTTTGACACTCAACCCTCCTACACTCTTTCAAGTCTAGTTCACTTCCTCCTCCTCTGCAGCAACCAGAATTGGTCGGCCATGTCCAGTTCTTCTTTTTTGCGCGTGGGCTCACCTCTTCATCTTCCATAGTGTCGTGTAGTTCACTTCCATATAATTCAATTTTGTTTAGATTTTTATTTTATGGTTACTCTGCAATAACCAAATAAGGAGAGAGAGTGTTACAACATTTTATTGCATTGGTACGTAATAACTCCTATTTTAGAGTTATAACCGCCTAAAATGCAACCAATGTGGTTACTCTAATCATGTATATAAAAGAAAGAAAAATAGAAAAAAGTGAGAAGGAAGCATCAATTTTGAAATTGAGAATTTGAGTTTTTGTACGAGCACACGCCTAATGAATTTACTAATGGGATATACTAACTTATAGTATTAGTTAGATTTTTATAATTTTGGGGGTACATCTCAATGTAAGTCCGCCACTGATAGAGACATGGGTTGTTTTCAAATTGGAATCGACAAATCGGCTGAACCGCCGATTTATCGGTTAAACCGAACCTTAACCGAATTTTCACGATTCGATTTCAGTTTGCCCAAGTGAAAAACCATCAATTTTTTTAATACATAATTCTTATATTTTCTATGTATAAATTTAAGTTATATAATTTGTATTAAATTCTAGTAAAGTATTTTTTAAAAAAGAGTTGAAAAAAAAAAGAGCGAAAACGGAGCCAAAACTAGAAGAAAAAATAAAAAAATTAAAAAAAAGGAAAATGTTCAAAAATCGTAACCGCGGATTTTTCGCGATTGCGCATGTCTACTCTCTCAATCATAGAATAACTTTTACACTCTTCTTTGAAATGTTTTACCATTATCTTTACACTCTTAAAATGTAAGAATCTTTTATAGAACACATCCTCACAATTAGAGCTGTCAAAACGGATTAACGGGGCAAGACGGTCCATAACCCACTTCAACACATAATTTTTCGGGTTTTGACGGGTTGATTCACGACGGGAATGAATTGAAAAATACTCAACCCAACCCAACTCATGGCGGATTACGGTCTAGCCCACAAACTTTTTCATAATATATTTATTTTTTACATTTTTATATTTATTATTATACTAAGGATGGTGTATTCAATTGAGATTCTATTGGATTTTTTTGGACTTTAAAAAGTATGTGGATTTATAAAATTCATAGAGTCCATACAGAGTTTGACTGACTTTTTTTATTGATTTATATGAATTTTTATAGACTTAAAGGATTGTGCAATATATATTTTTATTGATTTACATAATTTTTCATAAACTCCGATATTGATTCAAAGAGTTAAAAAATTAATTTTACTTTTTTTTAAATTAATATTATATATATTATATAAAATATTTTACCAATAAAAAAAATTATATATAAAATTTATTTCACCAATAATATATACTCCTATATAAAAAGTATTTTACCAATAAAATAGGAGTATATATATATATATATATATATATATATATATATATATATATATTAATTCGGGGCGGGACGGATACCCGCGGGTTGGGCATAAGACCCAAACCCGACTCATACTCAATACGGGGCGAATCTGACCTGATCTAAAGGTCGCGGGTGGGGTGGGTACCTGCGAGTCGGGTCAATATTGTCATTTCTACTTCTGATCTTTAATTTTCAGAGTTCTCTGAGAGAATCCGTTGAAATCTCTTGTTTTTAGAAGAGATTTTGGATAATGCAATTTATTTATATTTTTTGAAGAGAATCCAACAAAATCCATAGAGTATTAAAATCCATAGACGGTTGAATACCTAAAGATTTTTAAAGACTTTTTAAAATCCGTATTGAATACCTCAAAATTTTTAAAGACTTTTTAAAATTCGAATTGAATACCCCAAATTTTGAAAGTCTAAAAAAATCATATAGAATCCACAACCAATACACCCCCTAAATTTTAAATAATTCTCCACATAGATAATAGTAACTAAAAATATAAAAAAATAAAATATGAATAATTTTGGATAATCTTTAAATAAATCCACCACGTGAATAATTTTAATCTCTTATAATTAAAAAGTAAATTTTAAATATGATTTTTTTTATTTAATTGACAAATCAATCGAACTAAAATTTAAAGTTTAATATTATTTAAATCCTTATTCTCAAAAGGGCAGAATTAATATATAATATTTAACGAAAGTTTAATGGGAAAATCAACTCAACTATAATTAACAAAAATATATAATTTTAACAAAATTTTAATGGACAAATCAACTCAACTATCAGTAAAAAATGTCAATTTGTGAATACACATATCACTACATATTCTCTCAATTTCTTCATGATAATTATGTATTTATAAAGACAAAGTTAAAAAAGAAATGCAAATCTACATTAATTACCAAGCCTCCCTCTGAGTTATGTGAATACATCAAATCAACGACAACGGTGTATTCTCATTCTCAAATCTCAATTTTATTTATTATAATATTTTTTAATTTTGTATCTTGATTTAAAGTTAAATTGAATCCACAAATTTTTAATATCACATTTTTACTCCACATTTCAACTTAATAAAAACGTGTTATTGCTTAATTTAAACTAAAAAAATAAAATTTAAAAATAAAAAGTCCACGGGCCAACCAGCTCCGTCCGCGGTCCAACCCGCCAAAATCCACAATCCATACGGTCTAGCTCATACAGACCTGCATTCTACACGAACTTGTATTATTCAATCCAACCCACCTTTTTAATAGGTGGGGGCATACCGATCCAATAGACCTAGCTCATTTTGACAGCTCAACTCACAATATCCATAATTTTACACAAAATATATATTACTATTACTTTTAACCCCACGTATACACACAAGTTAACTTATTTACTTTATACACAAAAAATTACTTACAAAATTCTACTCATCATTGTGTTTTTTAATATTGGGGAGGAAATAAGTACTACTCCATATTTTAAGGGTACGATTATCTGCACCCCCAACTTTGTTAATCACACTCCTTCCTTCTATTTATTAATTTAATAATGATGTTAAAAATCTAAAATACTCTTTAAGTAAAATATCACTACTAAATGCACCCCTACTATTAACTACACCCCCCTTTCAACATTTAAACTCTAACCCTAATTGCAGCCGCCGTCATCACCACCTCCGACCGCCAACTTCATCCAAATAGTGTCAAGATCTCGTAAAAATCTCAGAAATAAAAAAAAAATCTTAGAAATTTCATATTTTGTTTTATAATCTTTGACAAACCAAGGTCGAACATATACACTTTCGGAGACAAATTGTTGTCGACGAGAGTGTATATTTTCGACCTTAATTTGTCGAAAAAAAATATTTTTTCTTAGTCTTTGACAATAGTTTATTGAAAATATACACTCTCGTCGAAAAAAAGTCAAAAAAAAAAAAGAAAGAAGAAGAGAGAAAGTGGGAAGAGAGAAAGGAGAGGGCGACGACGTTGATGGTGGGTGAAGGAGGGAGATGAGTTTTAAGGTTTGTATTTTTTTTTTAAAATTTTAAAAGAGATAAATTAGGGTTTAGGGGAGTGCATTTAGTAAAAAGATTTTATAGAGAAAAGAGTAATTTAGACCATTTATTGGGGAATAAATCTAACATTCTTTTAGTTGGTGGGGGGAGTGTATCAATTGGGAGGGTAGGAGGTGCATATAGGCGTATCCATATTTTAATTAATTGGAGCAACGGTTGAGTAAAGCCCAAAACATATTTTCCATCATAAGCCCAATTCCTTTTTGTTTAAATAAATTCCCCAGAGCACTAATCACATCGTACTTTAATTTTGACTTGATCGCATGTCATGATTTCCAAATCTTCAAGTGAAAGATACAAATCTTATCAACTTAGTTTTTCCAACGTAGAAATCTCTCTCTCTCTTTCTCTATATATACATGAATAAAGGGCTTGTATCATCTATACTTTCTTCATCACAAGCAAAGCAAACTTTAGCAAGGTATTTTTTTTTTTCTACCAAACTTTAGCAAGGTATTTTTTTTTTCTACCAAACTTTAGCAAGGTATTTTTTTTTTCTACCAAACTTTAGCAAGGTATTTACTCTCTCCTCTCAATTGGTTTTATTTTTTACTTTTTTTGAGACGAACTTTGGCGCAATATTGCATATACAATTTCATTATATTTAAAGAAGCAACATAAAAATTTATGGATCGTATTGAGTCGAAATCATACAAAATTGATCTTCTTGTTCCACCCGTGAGTATTATTTATTTTTTTAATCAGTTTTATCACTACTTTTTTAATTTGTGCTAATATTTCATGTGCAATATGGTTGCTTTCAAGTTTTTATCACATATACTCCTGAGCATTTATTGATAAGTGATAACTGAAAACAAGTCTTGAAACCTAGTTTAGTTGATAGGAAATTGAAAGTAATAAACATACAAATTCCTAAATATTATTAAGATAATTAAAGAAAGAATATAATTAATTATTTTCTTTTGATTTTATATTAGATAATATTACGACTTTTCAATATACTAATTTTAATAGTAATAAAATTTGAAACTTGAGGTGTAGTGTTCCTTATAATTATTAATCCTAGTATTTATTTTTGAAGGGAAGGTGTTGTGAGTACGTTTTGACCTATTTTTTAGAAGATAAATATTGACCCTTTTAATTAGACCTAAAAATAGGGATCCATCCGTATTACAAATGAGTAAACACATCAGATTCAACAGAATTTAGAAAAGATCTCGATCGACCCTTAAAAGCCTAACTAACTAAATCACGAATCTTTTCAAACCCCACCACACCATTCTAATTCTCTATCGATCCTTAAAAATTGTTCATTTATTTTTTGAATTTTACACAAAAATTAAGGAATATATAATATTATATGTGTAATAAGTTGTTTATGTAAAAATAGATAGAAATAAATAAATTAAAAAAAGGTATAAAAGAGAAAAGATAGAAAAAGAAAAAGATAGTAGATATAAATAATTTTTATTGGGACGGAGGGAGTATATATAATTAAAACAAAATTTATTTTCAAGTTTCGCAACTTTATAATGTTATATATCGCCACTTGCATGTACATACCTAGACAAATTAATTGTCATATTTTTTTAACAATATTGGTTATATAGGGTTACATAGCTAATATTGTGGTTGTTAAACCAATTTTTTGCAGAAAATTTGGATGCAATGGGGATAATATGCACAGCTACATCCACAGTTTTCCTGGCGGTGTTACTTGTGATGCTTTTTTATTTTTCGTCGTATCATCCCTGTTTCAAAGTGGAATCAATTTCAATTAATTCGTTACAAGACGACGACAACAATAGTACGTCTAGTACTGCAAATTGGAACATTGGAGTTTCTGTTAAAAATCGAAATTGGATTTGGGCTTTGCGGTTTAGAGAGTTAAATTATTGGGTGGAGAGCAGTAGTAGTAGTTCAATATTGGCCCCTTCTTTTAAATCATCAGTGGCGGCTATTTCACCATTTAAATTAAGGCACAGACACAAGATTTTAGTGAATGCAACCTTGGAGACAACAACATCACAGCAGTTAATACTAAATGGAAGTAGTCTAGTAGTTGACGTCATTTTTAAAGCTATGTACAAGCGTCCGTACTACTATAGTCGTACCAAAACTCTGTACGTTTTGTGTGAGAATATTCCAGTCGGGCACCAGCATGATACGAGGAGGAGGAGGAGGAAAGATTGTGTATTTTCTATGCCTGTTCGACGAAGATTTTAGTTTTCATTTTTTTTATTTGGATTAATTTTCTTTATGTGTTTGTTTTAGCTAGCTTGGACACTCCTTTTTACTGTTTTTTTTTTTTTTTTTTGAAGCAACTCCTTTTCTGTTTATATATGCCTTTTGGGTTAACATATTTAATGATACCAACTCTTAGTTTCTCTTCATTTTTCCCCAACCCATGGTAAAACACTTATGCAATGAAATAACATACAATTCAAAGCAACAAAATATTATTAGGCATATAATATAAATATATAAATCAGATATGATATAATTATTAGGCATATAATATAAATATATAAATTAGATATGATATAAATTAGATATGAGTTATTAGGCATATAATATAAATTAGATATGTGTTTATCTAATTATATAAAATTAGATATGATATAAATTAGATATGATATAAATTAGATATGAGTTAGATATGTGTTTATCTAATTATATAATATTAGTTGTATTTTCTTAAATATTTCTTTTTAAATTTGATTAGATATCACTATAAGCTTAATTCCTTTAATTTTACGGACGCATTGAAAGAGAGATTGATAAGTTAAAAGTTAAATACATAAATGCATTAAAAGAGAGATTGAAAACTCGTTGTCTCATCCAAAATACTTATGAATTTTGTACGAATTTAAAATTTGTGCAAATCAATTAACATAGGTGTCAATTTTAGAAAAAGTGATTCTGGAAGCAGTTTGTAGAGTTTAAAAACACCCTTATACATTATTCTGGAAGAAGCAGTTTGTAGAGTTTAAAAACACCCTTATTTGTAGAGTTTAAAAACACCCTTATACATTATTCTGGAAGAAGCAGAGTTTAAAAACACCCTTATTTGTAGAGTTTAAAAACACCCTTATACATTATTCTGGAAGAAGCAGTTTGTAGAGTTTAAAAACACTCTTATACATTATTCTGGAAGATGCACACTTTGATCGACATAGAGATTAAGAAAATGAGGGGTATTATTGGTAATTCATTGATTAAAGTGGAGTAGATTTGACTAAAGAAAAGAGAAAGTAAAATAAATGAGGGGTATTATTGGTAAAATTTTTATGAGTTGTTTCCTTTTTTTGTTTGGTGTAAAAAATATTAAAACGCAGGAAAGTATACAAGAGTATAAAAAATCCGGTCTGACGTAGCTATTTTTACTGAATATTGACACAATCGATCTAAAGAATAGGATTCCCTCACACAAATTAGTAGAAAAGGTCCCAATCTTTTGGCAACGAAACTATATATCCTATAATAACGCCACTAAATAATTCTAAACCTCAATATATATATATACAAAAGTACTCCTTAATTAGAGCTAGTCTAAATATTATCATCATCACTTAAAACCAGGTGCAGCAGACAATGCGGGTTGTGATACTTTTTCTGCAAGAGAAAGCTGTGATACTTAAACAAACTTTTTCCACTATAAATTATAAACGCCACTTAAGCAACGCCGCCGCCATTATCGCATCTGTTATACCTTGTTAGGAATTAATATACAAGAATTAATTCCCCACCTCTCTACAAGTTCGGACTTTTAGATGAGACGAAATTCTTTCATGGTATCAGAGCAAACCGGGCAAAACGACCTGGGTTCGATTCCTGTTGAAAGCACTCCACCCATTTAAATTGTCCACTCGATGGGCCTCCTCCCCAAAAAGGGTAAGAGGTGTTAATCCGGCCCACGAGTGAGGGGGAGTGTTAGGAATTAATATACAAGAATTAATTCCCCACCTCTCTACAAGTTCGGACTTTTAGATGAGACAGAATTCTTTCATACCTAGTCAAAGAAGTCAATCTTTGACAAGTCAATCCTAGTCACCAGCTTACGTGGCGAGGACCAGTCAACAAAGTCGTGCGACGACTAGTCAACAAGACCAAGAAAATGTAATAACCTAGTCAAAGAAGTCAATCTTTGACAAGTCAATCCTAGTCACCAGCTTACGTGGCGAGGACCAGTCAACAAAGTCGTGCGACGACTAGTCAACAAGACCAAGAAAATGTAATAGAATAGATGTATTTAATATATTTAAGTGCTCGCTCAAAGATGTTGGCGAGCACATGTTTTAGTTAGCTGCTCGCCTAAATGTGTGGCGAGCACATGTCTATCTTAGCTAGGAGAGTCAAAGTATTGAAGCCTTGGGAGACAGCACGGAGCGTGGCGATCACACTCCTCGACATGGTCCTCCGGCGACCACCGTGGCTCAGCTCCTCGGCATTTCGGCGAGGACGAGCACCAAAGGCGGTTTAGCATTAAATGCGCCATCAAATCACCTTTTCGGGCAGAAGATAGGTCCAATGAGGGCGTGCCACGTGTAAAGGGCGGGCAGCCCCTAGAAACCACTATATAATGCCTAAAAGAGGCTCATTTGTAGAGAGGTTACACAATTCCCACAAATCACCCTACCCCAAAGCAATAAACACTCCCAAAGCTCTCAAGCTTTTAGCTTCTCCAAGAAGCTATATCTTTGTGTTCTTCATTGTTCTTGTTTGTTCTTCATAAGATCATCAAGATCATCATAAACAACCTCCTTAAACACGTATTAAACCCCCAATCATTATACATGTTTGTCTCGTGCTAACAAATAGTCCACATCCGAATCAACCATCAAAAGCACGTACAACATTTGGCGCTAGAAGGAGGGGTCCTTTTACGTGTTCATCACTCTCAGTTTCGACCGATCATCGAGCGATCGGTTTGCAAACTCCGTTTTCAGGTTTTTAATCGGTAGTTCCACCTTTTAAAAGCTTTGTTTACGTATTTCCGTGTTCTTCGTGTTCTTGAATATTTGCAATATTCGAGACATATTTTGGAGTTTGATCTCCGTGTAACTTGTTTTTAAGCTTTAGTTGTTGTTACTTTGCTTATAAGTAGTTGTAATAGCACGTTCTTCTGCGTAAGAACTTTAATCTTTCGTTTTTAAGCGTCGAAAGCTTAAGAACAGTCATATCTTTGTAATAATCTCCAGGAGACACTCTTTAAACGATGTCTCATCACACTCCTCAAGACGGATTTGTTGCTCCCGGAGGGAACGAGCACCCTCCGGCGCCGCCGGTGAATCCGTTTGCAAACTTGAACGTAGGGGACATTTTGAAAGATCCCCAACATTTGAAAGACTTTTCTGACTTCCTCATGGAGAAGAGGAGGCAGAATGAGAAAGAAGAGCTTGAGAAGGCTAAGGATCAGGCCTTCGACAGAGCTCGCAAAGCCAAGGGGAACGAAGAAGATAACCGTTCATATCACTCCAACTCTGTTCACCCCCAGGACAGAGGAAAAAACAAAGTTGCCGAGCACTCCCACAATAGCCACACGGGAGACTCGCGACACCGAAATTCGGTTTTCAACCGGATGGATGACAGAGATAGGAGGGCTCCTCGCCCAGTGCCCTTCAAAGTGGATGGCCGACCAGGCAGAGCCGACCACCACCGAGATCACACTGATAAGAGAGATCAGGGTGACAGAGTCTCAGCTCTTGATCGAGTGGGACCAGGGAAAGGTTCGCGAGCTCCGGCGAAGAGTTATCGCAGCCATCACTCTGACAGGCACTCTCCCAGGCGATCACGTCTTGATGATCGCCCAGCCGCATCCCAAGGGAGTCGACGCGACGAGGACGTCGTCCCCAAGCCACAGACCGCCGAGGAGGGGCAAATCGCCCAGTTGCTCACAACTCAAAAATTGATGAAGCAGGAGATGGACGTTCTGCGAGCAGAGGTGGTCGCCTCGAAGCAAGGGACCACACCACCAATCACTCTGCCCGCACCTCCACTAAGTGTTGCAATTCTTACCGCCCCCATTCAAAGAAAGATTCAAATGCCCTCCATGGCGGCATATGATGGCGCATCACACCCCAGAGTACACTTGTCCAAGTACTCCAACTACATGGCCTCAATCGGGGCAACGGACGCCACCCAATGCAGAAACTTCTCCCTAACTTTGGGAGACCGGGCTCATCGATGGTACACAACTTTGAGTCCCAGATCGGTCACCTCATTCCTTGAGCTGGGACAACTCTTTCTGACCTACTACGGGTCTATTGCTGCTCGCCCAGCCTCAAAGCAACGTTTGGCAAACGTTCGCCAGTCTATAAATGAGTCAGGCAAGGACTTCATCGAGCGCTTCGATAGGCTGGTGATCGATGGGGAGGCCGTGAACGATGAGACGAAGCTGATTTCAGCCGTTTCCGGTCTAAGGATAGGTACCAAGCTTTGGGAATCTATCCATCTTACTTTTCCCAGTTCTTATGCGGACTTCCGCACGAGGGCTGGGAACTTCATCCAAATGGAGGAAATCATGGACGCCGCCAAGGCTAACGAGCAGCCTGAGGCGTCCAAGAGGGTCTGGCCCAAAAAGAATGCAAACACTGGGGAGTCGTCCCAGCCCAAGAAGGCGACCACTCAAGCTGGCAGTGCTCGCCCAACGAACTTCAGGCCTTTCGAGGAATCTCCTGAGATCATCCAGTTCAGAGAATCTCTCTCTCTGGATCCCAGGGGCATTTTTAATGCAGTTAGGGGAAAAAATCTGCTCCCCCAGGCCAAGCCAATGCATACAAGCGATGAAAACCTAGATGGTAGCAAATTCTGCGACTACCACAACTCCATCGGCCACCACACCAATGGGTGCCGAGACTTGGTGAGAAACCTTTTTAAGCTGTACAATGAGGGCAAGCTCGCCCAGTTCATCAAGCCTCTAGGAAATGGCGACAACAGGGGGAAGAAACGTCGCGACGACAGCGGCGACCTGCGCCAACAACTGAATCGTCCCAAGCTGACTCCTCCCATGCCACAGAATCCTGGCAACGACATTGATAACGTGGGAGCCTGTCTGGTTATAGAAGGCCCATTGGGAGGAACCCAATCTGGGAAGGAGCTATCTGTTCGCCGGGCTCAGAGCGAGCAGCGAGCACTGAACAATGTCCATCAGGTGTGCGTCGCTCCGACTGCCGAGAAGCCTCTATCTCACCAAATCCTTTTCTCGGACGACGACCTGAACGGCGTGGTGCACCCAAACAATGACGCTTTGGTCATCACGGGCAAGATTATGGGAACAAACGTCCATCGCCTGATGGTCGACACCGGGGCATACACCAACATCCTTTTCAAGCATACTTTGGATGCTCTCGGTGGATATCCGGAATACATTGAGCCTTGCGATGATATAATCGTAGGTTTTGGGGATACACGCAGCCATCCCATTGGGAAAATCAGACTATCCCTGGAGCTGGTATCATCAAAAGAGCCAGCAATACATCACACTAGGCAGCTCGACTTTATGATCGTAGATATGCCATCATCCTACAATGCTTTCCTCGCCCGTCCTTTCTTCAACGAGTTCAAGGCGGCCGTTTCTACCTTTTATTACTGTGTAAAGTTTCCGACCCCGGCGGGAGTTCTAACCGTCAAGGGCGATCAGACGCGGGCGAGGGAGTGTCTCGTCCTTTTTGCGAAGCGTCATTCTAAGGAAAGTACTATGATTGGCCAGTATATTGAGTGTCAAACACAAAATCAACAAATGAATTACTTGGAGGGTCTTCCTAGCAAGTACAGAAAGATTGAAGTTGGGGAGTGCAGTCGTAGTTCCGACGACCACCAAGTGGAGGCGAACGAGCACGCCTCCATGGAAGTGGACGACCACACCCCAATGGAGATCGACGAGCAGACAGTCTCGGGCGACCAGCTCCCCGACGACCAGTTTCCAAAAAACTTTCCAGATCTGGAGCCTAGGTTAGGCTTTGAGCCAGAGTTCGGAATCGAGGATCCTCGTTGGAAGGAGCCTAAAGAGCGGGCAACTTCAGCGGAGGACCTTGAAACCATCCATTTAAACGAAGCTCGTCCAGAACTCGAGGTATTCATTGGTTCGAATTTACCACAACATTTGCGGTCAGACATGGTCGCATTTTTGAAAGAAAACATCGGTGCATTCGCCTGGTCGCACGAGGATATGGTGGGCATTCCCACGAATCATGTCTGCCACAGATTAAATATTGATCCAACAAGGAGACCTATCACCCAAAAATGAAGGAAATTTGGGCCTGATAAATATGCGGCTTTGGCGGTCGAAGTCAAGAAATTGATCGACAATAAATTAATCGAGAAAACTGGAACTGATCCCGAGTGGTTGGCCAATCCAGTGCTCGTCAAAAAGACGACCGGGTCGTGGAGATTGTGTATAGACTTCACAGATCTAAACGATGCCTGTCCAAAAGATCACTTTCCGATGCCCCACATTGATCACCTAGTAGACAACACAGCGGGGCACGAGATGTTAACTTTCATGGATGCTTTCGCGGGCTACCATCAGATCGCGATGCATCCTGACGACCAGCGACATACGGCCTTCATGACGGCCACCGATATGTATAGCTGGAAGAGAATGCCTTTCGGTTTGAAAAACGCGGGGGCAACATACCAAAGACTGGTAAATAAGATGTTTGAGAAACACATCGGCGAGATGGTGGAGGTCTATATCGACGACATCGTTGTCAAAAGCTTGCGGAAAGAGGATCACCTACACCACCTCGCCATGACGTTTGATATACTGAAGGAATACAACATGAAGTTAAATCCGAAAAAATGCAGTTTTGGTGTTAGCTCAGGAAAATTTCTGGGGCACTTGGTTAGCCAGCGGGGCATCGAGGCGAATCCGAGTAAAATTCAAGCAGTCATTAACATGCAAAGCCCAAGGAACGTGAAAGAAGTACAGAGGTTAACAGGATGCCTTGCATCGCTGAACAGATTTATTGCACGAACGGGCGATCGTTGCAAACCTTTTTTCGATGCTCTGAAAAAAGGGAGGTTCGAATGGACCGATGAGTGTGAGAAAGCTTTCGAGAAATTAAAGGAATATCTATCAAATCCGAAGATCCTGTCTAAGCCAGTCCCCGGCGAAATTTTATATCTATACTTGGCGGCCACTGACTGTGCGATCAGTTCAGTGCTCGTCCGAGCTGAGGGGAGCACACATCTGCCTATCTACTACGTAAGTCAAACACTGAGAGATGCGGAGTTGAGATACACTCCAATGAAAAAATTGGCATATGCACTGGTCATGAGTGTCAGAAAGTTAAGACAGTACCTGTTCGACCACGAGGTGGTCGTCCTCACAATCTTTCCACTCCGACGAGCACTGCATCGTCCGGATACCACTGGAAGACTTTTGAAATGGTCGGTGGAAATAGGGCAATTTGGACTCACCTATGCACCTAGAACGGCAATCAGGGGACAAGTGCTGGCAGAATTCATTGTAGAGCTCACTTTCCCGGAAAAAGTGGACGAGGGAATCGAACTTCCTTGGACACTGTTCGTCGATGGCTCGTCGACGAGCACCAAAGCAGGGGCAGGAATCGTCCTCACCAGCCCAACCCGACAGACGTTTGCTTCGGCGATCGAGTTCGTGTATCGGGCGACCAACAACGAAGCAGAGTACGAGGCTCTGGTTGCAGGAATCAAGATGGCTATGGCCGTGGGCGCCAGAAAACTGAAATTTTTTTCTGACTCTCAGCTGGTTGTATGTCAAATAACGGGCGACTACGAGGCTCGCGGCGATCAAATGATAAAGTACCAAGAGCTAGTGAAAGGATTACTCGAGCAATTTGATCAATTCCACATCGAGCAAATCCCTAGGGAGGACAATACGCAAGCAGATGCGTTAGCTCGGCTGGCCACTTCAGAGGGGGAGGCAATATTTTCAGAAGCGACCATCACTAAAATTTCTTCCCCATCGGTGAACAGAGGTCAGATTTTGCAGGTTGAAGCGACCAGCGACGAGGACTGGAGATCGCCGATCATCAAGTACATCAAGACCGGCGAGCTCCCGGGGGACAAAGTGAAAGCGACCAGATTGCAGCTCAGGTCAGCAAGGTACACTGTTATTGGCGACCAGCTGTACAAACGGGGTTTTTCAATGCCTTTATTGAAATGCCTCGGGGAAGACGAGGCGAAGATCGTCATGTACGAAATCCATGATGGATCATGTGGAAATCATACAGGGGGGCAAGCGCTCGCGTTAAAGATCATGAGGCAAGGCTACTTTTGGCCAACACTGAAGAAGGATGCAATTCATTACGCCCAGACGTGCAAGAGATGTCAAGCTTTTGCACCAGCTATTCACTCACCTCCAGACGAGCTCATCTCCGCTTACAGTTCTTGGCCCTTCGCGAAGTGGGGCATCGACATCATTAGACCTTTCCCGCCTGGCGTCGGGGGGGGGTAACTTTCGTAGTCGTAGCAGTCGATTACTTCACCAAGTGGACCGAAGCGAAGGCATTGAAGACCATCACAACGGCCCAGATGACAAGTTTCATATGGAAAAACATAATTTGCAGGTTCGGCCTACCACGAGCGATAGTGACGGACAACGGACGTCAATTCACAAGTCAAGACATGCTGGATTTCTGCTCAGAGTGGAACATCAAGAAAATTTTTTCAACACCCTATCATCCACAATCGAATGGTCAAGTAGAGGCAATCAACAAAATCATCAAGCACACCTTGAAAGCTAAGCTAGATGGATTGAAGGGCAAATGGGCGGACGAGCTGCACATGGTTCTGTGGGCATATCGGACGACCACGAGGAATTCTACTGGTGAAACTCCGTTCGCGCTCGCGTTCGGAACCGAAGCTGTCATACCAGCAGAGGGGCAGGTCCCAACTTTTCGAGTAGCAAATTATGACGAGCAGTTGAATAACGATGCACAGCTCTCCGACTTGGACTTCCTAGAAGAGCGAAGGCTAACAGCGGACGAGAAGAACGTGGTCTACAAGCAAAGGTCAGAGCGCTATTACAACACCAAAGTACGTGCTCGCCAATTCACTATCGGCCAGCTCGTACTTCGGAGGGCGACGGAGCAGTCCATCGGCATACTTGGCCCGACTTGGGAGGGTCCGTACCAAATAACGCGCACACTCCTGAACGGATCGTACGAGCTAGAAGATCTGGAGGGCAAGCCGAGCAAGTACCCATGGAACGCGGTCAAGCTGAAGAAGTATTACCAGTAAGTTTTTAATTTTTTCATATTTGTATAGTTTGTATCTAATCATCATTTCAATACAAGTACAAGTTTTAAATTTCCATCAAGTGTTAGATAAGTTTGAATTTTTAGACAAAGCTCTGCGTAGCCTTCTAGGAAACTAAGACGAGCACTCTTTCTTAACGATGCTCGCAAGGTAGTGGCGACGACGATCACTACCTAACAAACAAAAAAGAGTTCAACCGACGAATGGTTGACTCCAAAAGACGAGCACTCTTTCCTAAAAGTGCTCGCAAAAGAAAGACGAGCACTCTTTCTTAACGATGCTCGCAAGGTAGTGGCAACGACGATCACAACCTACCAAACAAAAAAGAGTTCAACCGACGAATGGTTAACTCTAAAAGACGAGCACTCTTTCTTAAAGATGCTTGCAAGGCAAAGACGAGCACTCTTCCACAAAGATGCTCGCAATAAAAGAAGTTTCAAAAAGACAAGTACTTATTAAAAAATGCTTGCAGAAATTAATCATAACATAAATCGAAAAGCAAACACATCATAAGCAAAAAGTTCCATTCATTGAAAAGCCTTGAAGGCTGAAATTACAAAAGAGGCCCTAAGTAGCCAAACAATCCTAAGAAAAACAGAAATAAAATACGAGTAAACTAAGCTACCGGAGCGTTCTCCTCGGCAGGAGCATCCTGCTCGCCAGCAACTTCCTCCTCGTTCACAACCTCCTCGGCAGGAGCTTCCTGTCCGCCTTGATGAGGTGGGGAGCCTTGTGAAGGGTTCGAGAAGAGTACCGGAACACCCAAAAGACGAGGGAACAGGTGTCCCAATTCCATCAAAGGAAGCAGAGGGAGTTCTGTTTCCGGCTGAGGATTCTCCTTCATAAGGAGGTCGTCCAAAAATCCGCCGAGCGGAGTCACATCCACTTCCGGATGAACTTCCAACAATCGATGAATGAGCCTGTGGGCAGTAAGCTCCACCGATAACATGGCCACGCCCCCAGCGAGCTCATTGGTCTCATCTCGCTCATTGGTCAGGTCGACCAGCTCTTGCCGAAGAGTAGCCAGCTCTTCCTCATCAGTTTCAGATTTATGCTGAAGAGTGTTTACCTCGACGCATTTCATTTTCAGCTCGTCCTCGACAGCCTGGAGGCGAGCACGGAGACGTTCGATCTCTTGAAGATCTTCTTGATCCTTCTTTCGAACCATCTCAAGTTGGGCCTCAGAATCGGCCAACTTTGCCTCGAGGTCGACCACCTTCCTCTCAACAATGGCTTTAGCCTTAGCCATTTGGGTGAGTCTCGCGCTCCTCTCCTCGCTGACCTTGCGGCTCTCGGCGATCTGGACCGCAAGCCTCTCGAGGGCGTATGTGGCACGGGTCATATCGATGGCGCCCAGGCGCGCGTTCTCCAGAGAGCTCTGGTTGTTCACCTCGTCGAGCAGCGTGGTCGTCAGCGACCGGGGTACATTCCTTATGACCCTTGCGACGACCGGGTCCAGAGATTCTTGAGGGGCCGCATCCCGCGATCGAAAGAAGCCGAGGAGGTTGTCGTTGTAAGGCTCAACGATCGAGTTCTCGGCAACCCTAAAGAAAAAAGAGAAGAGTTAGAAAAAAGTACTTGAAAATATTCTAAAGCTTTATTGATAATAAGCTTACCTGGCAACCCTTGCGGCATCCCAGCCGAGAAGTGTGTTATCTCCCTGAGCCCTCTCCCCGGCCGACGAGCTCGCTGCGGTCTCTCGCGACCGAGTGCTTCGGGGAGGGGGGGATACGACCTGAGTGGGGGGAGGCGAACTACCCCTCGGCGGAGGAGATCTCCTCGGCGAGACCCTCTGCTCGACAGCAGGTGGACGAGAAGAACCCCCTCGAGTTGTGCTAGCAACTCTCTTAGGTGGAGCCCCCGAGGTCTCCGCCCCTTTCCTTTTCTTGCCGGTACCGTCAACTACCTTGCGCTCGCGCAGCATCCTCGCTTGTTGCATCATCCTGCTAGATTTTATGCGATCAACTTCGACGGATGGAGGAAGGTAAGTGACAACTCTCTCTGGAACCACTACTAAGAAAGAAAGACGAGAAGTTAATATTTACGAGGAGTAATGTCACAAAAACTTAGCAAATTCACAAAAAATTTAGAAATATGTTGATACCTGGAGGGAACTCTCGAGTGAAGTGGTGAGGAGGTACTCTGAGACCTGCTCGCTCACGCATACACTCCCTGTTCAAGAAGCGACATGACCTCTCCAGGTAGCGACGATTGAGAATGCAGCAAATGTGGTATTGGAAGAGGGGTGTAAGACGGTGTTCGGCAGTTTTCTTGCGAGCGGTTTCACCTACAAAAACGAGGAGTTAGTCAGTATAGAAAGAGCGAGCAGAAATAAAAATAACTTACCACGAATTCTTTGATATTCAGTGTCAAGGGGAATGCGATCAGAGGAGCCATCCGGCCTCACTGGACTTTTCCAGTCCCCGGCTACCCACCACCAGTTGGTTTTCCAATCCCTAATCTTGTTGGGAACCCCCTCAACCAATTTGAAATTATCTCGGCCCCTCACGTAGTAGTATCCATGACCCACTTTCTCTCCGGCCTCGGCCGCCTGAAGAAGATAGTTAATATCCTTAGGACTGAGCCATGTGTTGCGACATCCGTTCTCGACCGCCACCAGGCCGAACAGTGTAAGAATGCCGATCAGGTTCGACTAACCGTTCGGCAAAATTTGAGAAGGGGCCACCTTCAAGAAATGTAGAAAGTTTGAGATACTGGGGTGCAGGGGGAACCTCAGTTCTGCCTCCATCATACCAATGTTGACGGCGACCATCCCCTCTGGCGGCTGGTCGGCCCTCTCATCCGGGCGAGGAATAAAAAAGCAAACATCGGCCGGCAGCTGATACTTTTTTCGAGAGTTCTCTAGCTGGGCCAAGGAGACATTGCTCGCATATTTGCTCGCCTCGTATATCGTTTGGGAAGCTGCTCGATGCGGGCGAGGAGCCTCTCGAGGAGGGTATTCGCAGAAATATTTATAATAGGCCTCCCTCGAGACCTCGTCGCCATCCAAATTCTCCCTACCACTCAAAATGTCCTTTATGCTCTCTGCATACTGAACAACTTCCTCGAAGTCCTCGCGGAGACTCCTCGTCAAGGTCTCCTCGACTTAGGCAATTTCTATCTGTTCGCCCACCCCTCGATTCAAATCCGGATCACGCAGATCTGAGTCCGTCTCCTCGTCATCCCCCTCCTCGGCATCGTTGCCGGCATCATCCCTGTCAGATTCATCGAGCTCGTCGACGTCGACGACCACTGCCTTTCCTAGGTTTCGGACTCCAACGTTTATGGGTTCAGGGGAGTGGATCCTAGAGTCCGAGGAGGATGCCCTCTCCATCAAAGCCAAGGCCAAACGGTCTCCGCCGCCGGAATTTTCAGAACCACCCACCAACGGCGGCGGACCCACCACCGGAGCCACCACCGACCTCCATTTTTTCTATAGAAATGGGGGAAAAAGAAGTTTTAAAGAAGAAAATGTGAGTTGTTTACCTTTGTATCGATCGAGAACCACCACAAAACTCGCCGGAAAAGCTTGAGAGAGAAGCTTGGAAGGAAGCTTGAGGAAATTCGAAAATGGCAAAAGTGAAAAGTGTTTCAAAGAAGGTGAAAGTCATATTTATAGGCAAAATCGACCAGGGGCCTTTTAGCAAAAAACGGGGTCAAATTCATAATTTTCCCAAAATTTTGGGGTCATTTCCGAAAATGAGTTCGGAAAGTTGCCCCCACGCGCGACCTTTGAGGTCGGCACGCGCCCCACGCGCCAAATTCAAATCCCTTGCGCCGCCCACGCGCCTTTCACATGTCAGGTCCGTCATTATGAAAAGTTGCTTCGATAATCGTGCTCGGCGCTGGAGATAAGGCGACCGCCTCCATCACACGTCACCAAGATCTCAAATTTGATTGTGTTGTCGAGGACAATTATCACCATCTAAGAGGACGACCATACTGCTCGCCTTACCATTCTACGAATACGAAGAAAGGCGACCAGGGGGCAAATGTTATACCTAGTCAAAGAAGTCAATCTTTGACAAGTCAATCCTAGTCACCAGCTTACGTGGCGAGGACCAGTCAACAAAGTCGTGCGACGACTAGTCAACAAGACCAAGAAAATGTAATAGAATAGATGTATTTAATATATTTAAGTGCTCGCTCAAAGATGTTGGCGAGCACATGTTTTAGTTAGCTGCTCGCCTAAATGTGTGGCGAGCACATGTCTATCTTAGCTAGGAGAGTCAAAGTATTGAAGCCTTGGGAGACAGCACGGAGCGTGGCGATCACACTCCTCGACATGGTCCTCCGGCGACCACCGTGGCTCAGCTCCTCGGCATTTCGGCGAGGACGAGCACCAAAGGCGGTTTAGCATTAAATGCGCCATCAAATCACCTTTTCAGGCAGAAGATAGGTCCAATGAGGGCGTGCCACGTGTAAAGGGCGGGCAGCCCCTAGAAACCACTATATAATGCCTAAAAGAGGCTCATTTGTAGAGAGGTTACACAATTCCCACAAATCACCCTACCCCAAAGCAATAAACACTCCCAAAGCTCTCAAGCTTTTAGCTTCTCCAAGAAGCTATATCTTTGTGTTCTTCATTGTTCTTGTTTGTTCTTCATAAGATCATCAAGATCATCATAAACAACCTCCTTAAACACGTAATAAACCCCCGATCATTATACATGTTTGTCTCGTGCTAACAAATAATCCACATCCGAATCAACCATCAAAAGCACGTACAACAGCATCATTATGCTTCCTTCTCGGCCTCGTAATCGCCGGATATTTTTGGCTATATGCGGACACCCGGACTCCCCCTGATCCCACTTTCAAACTTGAATCGGTTTTGATTTCGTTAAAAGACGAAAACAAGGATGTAACAACAGAGTGGAATATCACTGTTTCTGTTAAAAATACAAAAGCCAAGGGTAAACTGCACCTCCGAGATTTCTCTGTCTGGGTGCTGTTTATGTCGGAGAGTTCATCACAGGCGCTTGTTCCACGTCCCATCGAATTAGGCCATGGACAAACGGGTTTTGTTCGTTGTCGGATCATGCTCGTTCTCAATTGATCCATGGAACCGTCATTGACGTGCTTATCAAAGCTACCTACACCAAGAGGGGTTATGCAATTAAGGTTGTGTGTAAGGATGTTGGACTCGGGTTTTTATCGGATGCCACGCCTGGAGGGCTTATGAAGGAGGCCAAAGATTGTCGTCTCGCGTATTAGAAAACAATTACTAGCTATGATTTTTCTTTAATACATTAAGCCAATTGTATGGATTTGATATATGGTTAGATATTAGTAGCCTCCACAATTTTTTTTAGGGTAATTTTATAAACTTTATTGTTATGGAATTTAGCACTTAGCAATTTTAATCACAAATAATAATACAAGACAACAAAAACGCAATGAATTGAACAAGTAAGAACACATGATTTACGTGATTCAATCAAATGATCTACGTCACGGAGGATAGAGGCTATTTTTACTAATATGAACAAGTGTTTACAATACAAGTATGATCACTAAGAAAACTTGCTAACTCGCTCGACTCACAAAGATTAATCACAAAGAAATCACAAAGATTTGACACTTAATCTAACTCTGTATTCAATTGAGATTTTGTTGGATTTTTTTGGACTTTTAAAATCTGGGGGTATTCAATCCGGATTTTTAAAAGTCTTTCAAAATTTTGAGGTATTCAATACGGATTTTAAAAAGTCTTTAGAAATCTTTAGGTATTCAACAATCTATGGATTTCGTTGGATTCTTTTTCAAAAATATAAATAAATTTCACTAATCAAAATCTCTTCTAAAAAGTAGAGATTTCAACGGATTCTCTTAGAAAACTCTGAAAGAGAAGAAAAAAAAAACCGTGTTAACTATGTTCTTTGATAAGCAACACAGATTCTTCACCACCATTATTATGGTGAAAAAAATTACATCTCTGTATTTTAAAATTATGTTATTTCTTTAAAAATTATAGTATATCGGACACCGTCAATAATATCTAATCGACGTCAATTCCCCATTACGTGGTGTTCGATATCATCTAAAAGATTTTGGTGGTCAAGGTCGTCACCCCAGAAATGCAATTTGGTGGTCAAGGTCGTCACTCCAGAAATGCAAGTATTCAATCGATTTTTTGGTATGATATCATCTAAAAGATTTTGGTGGTCAAGGTCGTCACCCCAGAAATGCAAGTATTCAATCGAATTGCTGGTATTTTCAAATTGCAATTCACAAGTTCGCTGGATTACATAACTTTTCAATCGAATTTTTGGTATTTTCAAATTGCAATTCACAAGTTCGCTGGATTACATAACTTTCTTCGGAAAGAACTTTCTTCGGAAAGAAGGTCGCTCTAATGAATTTCCAGTCGAATATAAAGAAGATCAAGATTCACCACATCTCGACATGAAATAGGAAAATTTGATGAATTTCCAGTCGAATATAAAGAAGATCAAGATTCACCACATCTCGACATGAAATAGGAAAATTTGGAATTGCTTTCACATAGTATTGCTAACTATGTGAAAATGAGGCGGAGGTATAACTGTGATGAGAATAATAATGATAAATAATAAAAAAAAAATTGAACTAGGTTTTAGGGGCGTAGTTTATGGAAATCCATGTAAATCAATAAAAAAATGTGTATTTCAGAATCCTGTCAAATCTATAAAAATCCATATAAATCAATAAAAAAATCAAGCAAACTCTGCATAGAGTCTATGGATTTTCTAAATCCACTGACTTTTTAAAGTCCAAAAAAATCCAACAGAATCTCAATTGAATACACCCCCCTCAATCTATGCACTTAGTGGTGTGTGTATAGATACAATGCCACTTGAAACTGTCACAAACTAATTAACTTATGTAATAAAAATAATTGCTAATAACCAACTCTGGAATAACATAAATCAACAGACTTGACTCAGCTATATGCCTATCAACTGACTTGGCGACTTGCACTCAACAAAGTTGTCCTTATTCATCGTAGATTAGTTGACTCCTAAATCAGATGACTAACCTTATCAGCTGAGTTGACCCTACTCAGCTCGTACTGATTTCAGATCATATGACTAGCTACTCTTCTAATAGATACTAACATTAGATGACATCTCAATATTGCATTAATCCTAACATTAATTATGTATAAAGTAAAGTAAGTGGTTGACTTGTGTGTATGTCAAGGTGACAGAAGTCGAAAATCAGTAGTCGGACGGATTGACACCGCCTAGCGCCTAGACAATTAATCGAGGCCTAGGCGACGCCAAGTCGTCAACTTAGAATTTTTTTAAATTATTTATCTTATAATTCTCAAGCAATAAACACGAAATACGAATAAACAAAACAAAAAATCTGCGAAGAGATCCTTGAAGAAATAAAAAATTGCAAAAATGATGCTGAAAAAAAAAGTAGTTTTCACCCCTTAGACTTTTACAAAAAAAAAAGGTTATACACCATGATAAAGCCACGTGTTTTGCTCGGAGCTTCGATTTCATTTAAAAAAGCGTGCTCAATCGCTCGAACCAAACTCTAACTCTAGAAAGTCTAATTAAAAAGAAAAGGGCCTAGTAAAAAATCGCTAGGCGGGCGGTAGACCGGGGACAACGCCTAATCACCGCTTAGTCGGGCCTAGGCGCGACTTTTGCAATATAGGTGTATGTGTGACTGTGTGTGAGTCCAAAAGTAATGACATTTTGTGTAACATTGTGAATATTGTGAGAGTGAAGTTTATGGAGGGTTTACTAGTTGTGGTGTGTGCAAGTTCTTTTTGAACATCTAACAAAGAAAAGTGTGCAAGTTAATGTGTGACAAAGGAAATACTTCATTTCCTGCAATCGTAAAAAATGATGGAGAGCAGATTTCCAATCTTGACTTCAACTCCTAACGTGTGCAAGACCAGCGAATCCTTTCTCTTCTATCCTCTCCTCTCACTAAAGACTCAGTGTCCTACGTCATCGGCTACTCTACCGCTCGATTGGTTCGACTTTCCCTTGATGCAACCTTCAGTCATGCCTCGAAGTCCTGAGAAATCTGCCTAAAATGATTTGATCAAATTAATGAAGAAAGACTCCCATTCTTTTATTGCATATACCTTGAAATTCAAGGGTTTATGTAATAAATTATCTGTAATTAGCCGTCTGGTTGACGATGTTGATCCCTAAACGAGTATCAATGTTGGACAAAGTTTAGAGGGGGGAAGGGTGAATAAACTTTGTATTTTATAAACTTTTTGCGTGCTGATCAGATGAGGTGACAGAAGAGTTATACACTCTAGTCGCTTGATGCAGATAAATATGACCTGATCTTGAAAGTGTGAGTGTAGAACAACAAGGATATATAACTAACCTACTCATTGCTTGTTAGCTGACCAGTTGGACAACTATCTACTCAACTGCTAGTGAGGAATTGTGTAGGCCCTAAATATTTAGACTCGTGGGTTGAATTGAAACCTTTTAATAAATAATGACTTTATGTAAACAAATGAGCTTTCAGTAGACTTGATGTCTTCTGATTATGGAAATAACACTTAGTGATTTTGACACTTTTGAAAACTTATGTATGTAAAATATATGCAATATGAATAATGAATACTTGTGATCTCGAACACAAGTATTTATAGTGGTTCAGAACAACTTGTCCTACGTCCACTCTCACAGTTCCAACTGTGATATTAATTCCTTAAAAAAGATCTTTGCTACTTTATAGTCCTAAAAGAAGACTTGTGATCTCGAACATTCAACATAGAGTGCAATTGGATCTACTTGTTATCGGGAGAACAAGTACTCTTACAACGGGTTGGTTGAATAATCGAACTAACTTATAGAAAGTAGGGTTTGGTTTCTTCGAGAGGTACTAACTAGTGTGATGAACAAAGAGGTTCAATCAACACTTTTTTAAGCTAAGGATATGAAATCGATACAGGTTTAGATCGAAAATTTAGAGCTAAATGATTCTCAAGATCGAACACTGGCTCTATAGAACTTCTAAAGGATTCAGAAAACTTGTATGTTCTTGAGGTCTGTTGATAAAAAAAGTTCTTGCTTGGAGTTTCCGTAAGTTGTTACTAAGAACAACATCTTGTATTTATAGAGGATTGAGCACGACCTAGCCGTTGGATAAACTAGATGTTGCATAAAATCTTCTAGGAATTGGCTCGAGATGTTCATGGAGTTGATCTTTCCTTTGATCCTGGTACGACATTACCTAAAAAGGGAATGCGCATTTAATGTGCATTAAATGCAGTTGTACAACTATGAAACCCTAGTCCAAGTCAACTCAATAGCTGTGTTGGCATCTTCTTATTGGTCCACGTCAGTTGAGTTGTTAGACAGTCTTGTCTTTAGTTGAGTCTGTCAGATGAGGTCCGACATTCTCATTGCCTTCTGAAATTTGTTGCCTTCTTTAATGTATTTCGTTATCTGATCAATCAGATGAACAATCTTTAAGTCTTTAAGGCTTGAAAATATCTGATCGAGTCCATATAAACTTATATCTTCTAGTCGACTGATCTCATGTAGTTAGTCAGCTGATAAAGGTATATAAGAACCTTTCAGTCTAATTTCACTAATGGACTTGATGTTGTCTTCTAGGTTTTAGCCTTCTACTCTTCAAGTTTTGAGCACACGCGTGTTCAACCAGATGTGGTATCAGCTGATATACATACAACTAATTCCACATGACTAAGACTTATACTATATTCTATCTACTAAGCTTTATAAGAACATCTTAGGTAACCTATCAAACTAGATTACAAATTATATCCAACACTAAGATTACATAATCTTGTTTTGGCCATCAAAACTAATACATATATCTAATCTGATTAGGGGTAGGATGCATATCCCAACAAATGACACTGACAAGGCTCTCTGGTTCTTACGCGACCTTGGTCCATCTTTCTCCAATTTCTCTTCTGCTCAACTCGCCCTCACACCATTCCCGCCCTTTCATGATATTGTTTCTCAGGCGGAAAGTTTTGCACAATTTCAGACTTCCCTCAACCAGTCTGGAGTTTCTCCGCCATTTGTGGCTGCGCCCTCCAATTGTTCGACGACTGCCCCCTCTTGTAAGAAAACTTACAGCAAGGGTCGCTCTTTGCCTGGGATTTCTTCTATTGGTCCCGGTAATGGCCGTGGCAATGGCGGTGATTTCAAGCAGCTCCCCACATGTCAGATTTGTCGAAAGCATAATTATGCCGACACATGCAATGAACGATATGTGTAACCATTAACGCAGAATGCAACAAACTTAATTGGCTCAGGCATTTCAGGCTATTTTCAATAAATCAACTTGTTATCTGTTCAAATTGGTATTTTGGTATCAGCGCCTTTGCTTATATGACTACCTCTTTCTCGACTTTGAATGATTGTAAGATGTATTATGGTAATAAATTTTTGATTATCGGTAATGATGATCAATTACATATTTCACAGGTTGGTTGATGCGTCCAAAATGAACACTCAACGATAAATATTAATCTGACCTGAGATTAGCAGTCAATGGGTGTAATGCCAACTGCAACTTCCTTCTGCACGATCTCTAGCACTAGGAAAAATATGCCAGAAAGATCTCCGCTGCAAAAACTCGGATGCTCAAACAAGTACCAAAAATCCCAGAAAAGGGGTGACAAGCAATCGAGCTCAATGGGAAAGCTCCTCTTTCGAATAAGTTAAACCTTACGTCTCTCGAGACGTAATTCAACACTATTTCAGTTACATAGGTGCACCAGAACAATATTAATGGTGTTTTCCGATGGGTATGTTAATGTATTTTATGCGTGTTTTACGTAAGGAATGAGGGAGGCCGAGTCGAGTGGCCTAACCTGTTTTCGTGGGCAAAAGAGTGTGGTCGGTTCGAACACAATGCTTTCGACGCGGCCTCTTCATTTTTTCGTCGTTTCCTTCCATTTTTGACCCGTTTCTTTCAAAATTCATCATTTATGCTCATATACTTCTTTTCTCCTCCTCATGCGAGTACCAGTGATGATTGATTACCCATTTATTGTGATTTTTCTCCCAATTAAGCTATAAATTCCTACAAAAACAAATCAAATACCTTTCTCAACCATTAAACACCAATTCAGGGTTGTTTCTTCTTATTAACAACTCGACTAAAAAATGTAGTAGACCTAAGACTTCTTCATATCAGGGTTGTTTCTTCTCATTATCCAACCTATTTACTTTAATTCTTGTAGGATTGGGCTCATGACTTAGCCCAATCCATTATCATGAAAGATCATCATCCATATACTAATAATTGTTCACATAATTAATAGTGAAAGTTATCCATAAGGTCAGCGGAGCGTGTGTGTGCGATTTTCACACACTGGAGGTACGATTTTCACACACTCCAGGTGTGATTCGCACACAGTCCCGTCTCCACCTCTTTCTCTTGTAGATCGAGCCTTCTGTCATGTAGATCTACTCGTTTTCTTGTAGATCTGTGAGTTATTGTGCCAGATTTGAACCGTCAATGTCTGTCGCCGTCTTCCGTCGTCGCCGTCCTTTCAGATCTAGGAAGCAAATCCTTAGATCTACTTTGTTCTTGTCATCACCGTCGCCAATGCACCAGTTTTTTCAGTTTTTCCCTTCTTTTACGTAGTTGGTTTTTTCAGTTCTAGTTAGGGATCAACGTAGAAATTATCCTAACGGAGCCACGGTGAACGTTCGGTATTTCTTTGTTGATCATGTTTACTATTTTTTAGGTTGCTTTATTTTGTTTGTTTAGTATAGTGTTTTAGTTGTTGTTGGTTGTTTCTGCTGCTCCTTGGGCGTCTTGTTTCCCGTTATGGGTCTTTGTTGTGGTTGTGGGACTTCTTTTTTTATGGTTGAGCTCTTTGAGATAGACTCTAGAGCCCTGGTGTTCTGATTATTGGGATACGGTACTTGGTGGAACTTTGTCTTTTTCTTCTGTTTCCTATTCTTGACATGAGAACACCTTAGTGTGAGGTTGTCTCGAAAGATTGAAGACCTGGGCACCTTTGAAGGCAAAGGGAAACTCGTCTTTCCTCTTCTCACGATTAGAGTGGACGGCGATACTATGGTTTGAAGATCAAGATCTTGTGCTCGCTATTTGTAATCTTATTTTATGATCTTGTAAACCCCCCATAAAAAAAATTTAATCAAATAAATAAGCAATCACATCATCTCATTAATAAATCTCAAAGGATGATAATCCCTCCATTTTCCATGTGTCTTTATTATCACATAAGACGACATATTTTGTTCACAGGAGGAAGAAATATGTTAGTCAATTCTCACTTCTTCAAGCCTGCAAGACCTCAAGGTCCTCAAAATGATTTTAGATTTAATGTCTCATGCGGTTCGAAGTCTTCAAAGATATCCAGGATCCAACCCGGATTAAGTTATTTTCAAATCTCAAATTACATGTTTCATTGGCATCATATTTCGAGTCAAATCCTCATATAAGTGTTATTCAAATTTTATCGGTTCTAGAAATCACATACACCTCGAGGCCCCAACTCGAAACAGAATTAAACACTTTTTAAATCTCAGATGGTCTCCTTAACCCGGCGCGGATTCCCTATTCCAGAATGGTATTCCATCTACTATTCCAATTAACAGATGATCGACACGTGTCCAAAGTTAGATTAAAAGAAAAGACCGTTAGTTACACTGTTAACACCTACTCTATATGGAAACTTGGCAAGAAAGGAAATATGCGCAAGAATTCTGAAGATTGGAGAAAAGGAAATCCGAGAGTGAAATTCTTTTGAGCAAATCTTACCAAAATAACGTAGAAGATTCGATGGAGAGACCCCGTTTGTATCTCAGAAATTCAAAAGGTGTATTTGGAATCACAACAACACTTAATTGGTTTTCCTCCATTGACAACAACAAGAAGACGGTATTTCAGAGACTACGAGTGATATTTTCTGGTAACAATAGCATACTTCTCACTTCTCATGTTTATGTAGACAAAGTGTTTGACGAAATTCCTGATTTCTTGTGTGTAAAATAGATACGAGTTTATGTAGACAATGTGTTTGACAAAATTCCTGAATGAATATTCTGATTTTTCATGTGTAAAATAGTTATGTGTTTATGTGGACGAGTTATTTGGCAATATTCCTGAATGTTAAGGAACTCTGTATTCTTTGAGAGCTGATATTTATAATTAGTACTGTTGAATTGTGATTATCTCTTCATTATTGATACGTACTAGAAAAATTAATCTAACAAGGACTTGGAAATTGATAGAGGAAGTAAATAATTTCAATATGTATATAGACTTACTTGCTGCCGTTGGACATTTTAACAAACTTTTAAAGAAAAAATTAAAAAGATTTTGTTGTATGATTTGCAAAGTCATTTTGCATAATATCTCCAAAGTTGGTGGTAATTTTTTTCAACTTACCCATGATTATGTAGGGATTCTGAACAAACATCAATTTAATTAATGTAAAGTTGTGAATGTTGTCTTACATATGCAGACCATGCAACCTGCACTATGCACGAGCGTGGATAAAAGTCCTCAATCGAACCCCATTATTGGACGCATAGAACACAAGAGGTTGAACGCATAGAAACATTGTCGCAGCTTTGCATTTACAGATTGGATTAGAAGCCCATTATTCTTCTGTTAGTTGGTAGAATAATTGTATTTCTTTTGTATCCCTTTTGTTTATGGAATTCCCATTTGTAACTCTTGTTTGAGGGCACTGTTGTAGTGTTGTGCTTCATGTTATCCTCAATGAAAATATTTTCTTTCTTAAAAAAAATGCTGGAAAGGTGAAGGAATGGCAACCCAAAAAATTGTACATGTTAATTAAAAATCAGTATGACCTGGGAACCATTTTAGGGACTAATCAACTAAATTCTAACTTCTAATTGAACATAGAAAGAAGATTAAAAAACACTTAAGGATATCATAATGTGATTATTAAAGTGGAAAACATGTCTACATTTTTTTAATTTATCGCTAAATTAAACAAGTGACAAAGTAAGTGACTTAAAAAGTAGTAGAGATTGGTCTCTTGGCCAATAACTGAAATACATATCAACTCTGTCACATTTGGATACCAAGCAAAATATCTATAGACCAGTTACAATCAAACAATTTGATTGTGAGTAATGAACTCAATGCATGTGCTATCCTCCTCTCGGTGCACCGTCATATTGATTGTTGGCCTTTTCATGTCCATCTTTAGGAATGAAGTTGTTTGGATAAGGTCCTTCAAATCCTAGTGGTTTAATTAGTTGTTGCTGCATAGTAAAAATAAATAAGTTATTAGATAAGACCAACACCATTAATAATGACAATTACATAATTTAAAAAAAACATGTGTTATCACCTGTAGTAATTGCATCATGCTCATTCCACTTTGGTGTTCTTCTCTTGAATGAGAGGTATCAACATCATATTGATAAGTACTTTGGTTGAAGATCTACATTAAAAAAAATCTTCATATTTAAACAAATATACCCCAGCAATAGATTTTTATTGAAAGTCAATAAACAAAATACTAGACTATCTATATACTTGAGAATATTGTGATGTTTCCACATATGATAATGAAGATCCTCTTGCAGGATAAACCAAACTTGAATTAGTCCCACCAACTTCACACCCCTAATTTATTCCAATTGAAAGTATGAGAAACGTTGCAACTGGAAATATAAATAAACATAAGGCTTATATAATTTTTATTATGTGAACAGTGAAAAACGAAAAGTATAGAAGATCGAATACCTTGTTATTGTTTTCTATTTGTATATCAGTTTTATTTTGCTTCTTCTTTCGTTTAGTCTTCTTCTCCAAACCACTTTTGAGTCTTTTCCCGGATTTTACCAATTTTTTTTCTTTCTTCTTTCACCCTTTTACCGTGATTTCTCCAGATGCTTGTACATCTTCATCCAATACTTCAGATGCATAATCATGTCTTGATAAACTAACTTCTTGTGCAATTGATTTTATTCCAAGTGGCATAGAAGTTTGACTATCTGAACTTGCATCAATTTCTTTGATCAACCTAAGAAGACCCTCTGTTGCAATCCCAAAAGTTTTGGTGGTAAGAGCGGCTCTAGTTGTTAAAATACTGCTCAAGCTACACAATTCTTTGTAATGAAGTGCAATCAATTTTTTTTCATCATTTTCATTAGCAACTTCAGAATATCCTACGGTAGTTATAGGAGATTGGGAGCCAAAAATATATTTTTTTACTCTCTTGATCCATTTCTTTTTAACATACAACTCGGGAATCTCCATAATATTTCTCAAACTGAATACTTTGAGAACATGTGAGCAAAAAATCCCTCCAAACTCAAACCTTTTACAACTGCATGAGACTTTAACTTCAGAAGAGTGAAACATTACCTTATGTGATTTGCGCCCTCTATAATGGGTAACTTTATACTCAGAAGTCTCTTCAGTTTCACCACAAAACTCCACCTTAGTGTCATAAGCCTTACGCACCTCCTCTTGAAATAACTCAAAGACCTCATGAGTATATATGTTAGATGCATGACTCAATATTTGAATTGGAAAAGTGGCTACAGGTGTACTACGACTACTTCTTAAATCTGCCTTCGACTCCTCATACCGGCGGTCATTGATCAATATATCAAAGTGACTGAAAAATTGCAGCAAATTATGCTTGTAATTCACGTATTTTTTAAGAACACTGTGCATGCTTTCACTTCGTTGAGTACTTGTCATATCCGCCCTAAATGATTGCCTCCCATATACTAGTGCCCATTTTTCTCTTATTGTGAACAACCTTCCCAACCACTCATTAGATTGAAGTTCATATTTTTCCTTTTCTCCAATCTTCAGAATTCTTGCCAAGTTTCCATATAGAGTAGGTGTTAACAGTGTAACTAACTGTGTTTTCTTTTAATCTAACTTTAGACACGTGTCGATCATTTGTTAATTGGAATAGTAGATGGAATACCATTCTGGAATAGGGAATCCGCACCGATAAACGACGTCTCCTCGAATTCCATGCACTTTTCTTTTCTGTTTCATCATGTCAACCTTTTTTCGTGCACTTCACATAATTCGATTTGAATTGACTTCTACATATATATATATATATATATATATATATATATTTTGAATAAATAATTATAAAGAATAAAGGCACGATTCCATTATTATCTCTTAAATTAACCCATCTTTCTATTGATAATATTCAACTAAAATGTTGGATTCTCAAGTTTTTATCTATAAATTATAACAAAGTATTGTATAAACCCGCTGCAAATCCTCATTCTAATAAATTTCTGTCTTAGCCTTCTTCAATATTCTCTATGCATAGTACATCTTAAATCTATTTCGCTCACACTTGATATTGGGCCTAGCATAAAATATGAACTCGTGAACACTTAAATTAAAAGATGTTTTAACCCAAAAATAAGAATCCAGAGCAAGGTATAGGTACAATCCGAAGAAGACCTAATAAATTTTTCATATTTTTATAGGATACTAGGTAGGATGCGCCTAAAAAATTGAGGTGTGATGCGGACAAAATATGTGCTCTTGGAAATATCGACACGTGGAAACGAGATAAATTATAATAATCTTAATTAGGTCAATGGGCTTGAAGGTTGGATTTATACACTCCTAGGCCCAAGGAGAGGGATGGAAACAGGTGGGTTTTTAGCCCATATCCGAAGATTAATAGTCTTTGGGTCCAGGGATCTGGCCCAAAGGGAACGCATAGCATGGCCCATTTTCTCTTAGCCAAGTCATGAGATAGAGTCAAAGCGAGAAGATAGGCCCAGTATGTTGAAAGGCCAGGTTTTCAGGGGTATGGACCGAGTCTTCAGGGATCTAGGCCGAATTCAGTGGGATGTGCGAGCGAATATAGGGAGAAAAAGTCTTCCTCTCTCCCGAGAGAGAGGGTCAGGTATATAAACAGGTTACAATTATTTTATCATTTACGTTTTTTTACAGAAAATACATATACTCTTGCGAAATATACACCAAAGACACGAAGAACTCCACCATATTTGCGAGAATTTCCCTTGAATTACAGGGAAATTCCTCTTTGATTCTCCTAAGAAAGATTCTGACTTGAGCGTCGGAGATTCCGCGCCGGAATCCCCTCCGGCGTGCTTTTGCAGGTCATTTCAGGATCTTCGAGGAAATTGTACGTGAGGATTGCCAAGGATAAAGAGCGATTCAAACCCGTGATTCGCAGTGCTCGCAAAGGAACGGTTGATATCCGTAGGCGTTCTTTTTCGACGCAACAACTGGCGCCGTCTGTGGGAACATTTCGAGCTAAGAAGTGAGAAAAAAGTTCTATATTAAATGGGTGGAGAGTAAGATCCGACAAAACAGACTAAAGAGAAAGGAGATTCCACTCCTCTTCCCTTTCCTCCGCCCCCACCAGGTTTTCCTTTAAACCGGAATCTAGGGAAACAACCTGCAAACCCTACACCAGAAGATATTCCTCTCGCCCAAGAGGGGAATATGATGGGTACCTCAGGAGCCTTTAGAAGTGGGACTAACAAGGATACTCCTCATCCCAATGCTCAACCGGAACTCTTGACCATTTCTCAAGATCAATTGGACATGATGATCGCGCAAGCGGTCGAAAGAATAATCACCTCTCGTGGACTTCGCCCTCCTGGACCCATTCCACCAATCAACGAAGGTACGAAGCAGAACCCCTTGGAACATGTCATCGATTCTGCTCCGGTCCCTTCTAGGAATGAAGGTCCCCCTCAAAATCAGGAAGAAAAGGTGCCTTCTCAAGCGGAGAGAAGCATCCTTGATCGCCCTCCCCGGAAAAACACGGAGAGGATCCCTGGTGATACCACTCTAGATACAAGGATAAGAGAGAGCACGAATGACACTTATCAGGGAGCAGTCAGTGATCAAATACAGGCCTTACGTAAAGAAATGAAGGACATGCAGAGACACATGAACGACAACGTAAGTAAACCTTCTAACGTCACTGGCTATCAATTCTCCTCTAGTATTTTACAAGATGAACTGCCTTCTAATTGTAAACCCTTAAATTTTGAATATGATGGCACCACGGATACGTACGAGCATCTGATGAGATTCGAGAATGCTGCCTTATTACACCGATACGGAGAGGGCGTCAAGTGTAGGGTATTCCTAACTACCATATCCAAAGCAGCACAACAGTGGTTCACACAGCTAGGGCCGGACACTATTCATTCATGGTCGGAGTTTAGTGAATTGTTCCTGCATCAATTCGCCAGCGCTAGAAGGCAACCTAGGGCCACCCTGACCCTGTTTAACATGCGACAAGGGGAGAACGAGAGCCTTCGGGCTTTCTTAAAAAGATTCAACCAAGCAGCCTTAGAGGTACCAACAACCTCCTCCGAGGTCAAAATCAATGCTCTTACTCATGGATTAAGAGACGGAGACCTGTTCACGTCCCTAGCCAAGAAGCCAGTGTAGACCTTTGATGAGTTATTAAGGAGAGCGGAAAAATACCTCACCCTGGAAGAGGTAAGGAAGGCTAAGCGTTCGGAAACCAGGACAATAGTGGGGAATGGAGAACGAAGAAGGGAAATAATGCCGAGGAGGCCTAGTCCAGAGAAACACAGAAGTTCGAGGAGGCTGGGAAATGTAAAAGGAGAAGAAGCTGCGCGCTGGAGCCCCAAAGGAAGGACGGGGAGATATACCCCTCTGAGGATAGAGCCAGCGGAAATTTTAGAAGTAGCAGGGGACCACCCCGATATGAAGTTCCCCTATTCGAGAAATAGGGGCCCTCAAAATCCCAAATCCGACAGGTTTTGCAGGTTCCATAATGACTACGGCCATGATACAAACCAATGTTGGCACCTGAAAGACGAAATAGAAAGAATGATCCAAGCAGGCCATCTAAAGGAGTTTATTTTTAGAGACCGACAAGGTCCTAGAGGGCAAAAGAGGAAGGACCCCGAGGGGAAGCCAGAGGATAACAGAAGAGAACAGGGGAAGAACACAGAGGATCAGCCACCCCCTCCTCAAAAGAGGGGAACTATTCACATGATTATGGGAGGCCCTGCTGATGGGGATTCCTTTAGACAGAGGAAGCAGAGTGTTAGATCGCTGAAAAGTGAGAGGAATATGGAACGCCACGAGATAGGAAAGATGACAGAGGTTCCTGATATTCATTTTGGACCAGAGGACGCGGGGGAACCCAGAGAAACCCATAATGACGCCTTGGTCATTACCACAGATATAGCAGGGTATGATGTGGCCAGAATCTTTGTAGACACGGGAAGCTCTGCTGATATCATGTTCCTGGAGTGTTTCAAGAAGATGGAATTAAACATAAAACTCAGACCAGTGGAGACCGCCCTCTGTGGATTTTCAGGAGGTGCCATCCAACCCCTTGGTTCAGCATTATTACAAGTAGGGTTAGGAGCCGCCCCTAACCGACGCGTGCAAGTGATAGAGTTTCTGATAGTAGACGTTCCATCCTCGTATAATGTGGTAATGGGAAGACCAAGCTTGAATATCTTCCAGGCAGTGATCTCCACCTTCCACATGAAGATGAAATTCCCCGCCTCGGGGGGTGTGGGAGAGATATGTGGGGACCAGTACCAAGCAAGGAAATGTTATGTAGAATCGGTTAAAATAGCGGACAGGGCCATGTTCCGAGGGATGAAGAGATTCAAGGGTGAAGACCCTGAATTGAAAAGACAGAAAGTGGGTGAGCTGGTGCAAGAGCTACCCAAGGCCAAAGCAGATGAAGAATTAATGAACATTGAGCTTTACCCGGGAAAAGAGGGATTCACAACCAGGATAGGTACTCACATGAATCCTGAACTTCAAGAAAGGATGATACTCACCCTTCGGGAGAATGCGGATATCTTCGCTTTCACCTCGACGGACATGACGGGTATCCCTCCAGAGATAGCGATGCACCACCTTAATGTAGATCCCAAAGCTAGGCCAGTGAAGCAAAAATTAAGGAACTTTTGTAAGGAGAAAAACCTTATTGTGAAAGAAGAAATTGACAAACTGTTGAGTGCAGGGCATGTGAAGAGGGTGCAGTTCCCTGAGTGGCTTTCGAATGCAGTACTGGTATCAAAAGGGGCTGGCAAATGGAGAATGTGTATTGACTTTAGAGATCTGAATAAAACATGCCCCAAGGATCATTATCCCTTGCCTAGAATTGATCAATTGGTAGATGCCACCTCTGGATTCGAACTGCTTAGCATGATGGACGCATATCAAGGGTACCATCAAATCCAGTTGAACCCTCTTGATATACCGAAGGTATGTTTTATTGCGACATGCGGTACTTTCGGTTATGTACGTATGCCTTTTGGACTAATAAATGCAGGAGCCACCTACTAAAGAATGGTAGACTCGGTGTTCCGAGGACAGATTGGTAGGAACATGGAGATCTACGTGGATGATATGCTAGCTAAGAGTGTCAAAGCAGAGGAACATATTAACGACCTGAAGGAGATATTTCAGGTAATCAGAGAAAATGGTATTAAATTAAATCCAACTAAATGTTCTTTTGGAGTAGGGTCAGGAAAATTCCTGGGATATATGGTGACTCAGAGGGGAATAGAAGTTAACCCTGCTAAAGTGAAGGCGGTTCTCGACATGCAACCCCCTCGAAATCTGAAGGAATTGCAGACCCTGAAAGGCCGAATCGCAGCTCTTAGTAGATTCATAGCAAGGTCAGCAGAGAAGAGTCACCACTTCTTCAGAACGTTAAGGAAGGGGTCGAGGTTCGAATGGGACGAGCAATGTCAAAAGGCTTTTGAAGAGCTCAAACTCCATCTTGAACAACTTCTGAAGCTGACAAAGCCCTCTCAGGGAGATGTCTTGCTCTTATACCTCTCAGTAGGGGAACATTCCTTGAGCACAGCCCTGATGAAAGAGGAAGGCTCCACACAACAACCCATATACTATGTGAGCAAAGTCATTCAAGGGGCAGAGATCAAATATTCAGAGGTGGAGAAAGCAGCCTTGGCGGTGGTAGTGACGGCTAGGCGATTACGCCCCTATTTCTTGTCTTATAAAGTTATGGTGCGGACTAATTTCCCTTTAAAGCAGACACTAGGGAGAGCAGACTTGTCAGGAAGAATGGTTAGATGGGCAATGGAATTACAGGAATATGATATTGATTACGAACCAAGGAAGGCCATTAAGGCCCAAGCCTTAGCAGACTTTATTCAAGAGTCCACCAGGGTGGAGGAGGTGCAAGGCTGGAAAGTGTATGTTGATAGCTCAGCATCTGCATTAGGATGTGGAGCAGGGATAGTGTTGGTTGATCCGGAAGGCCAAGAAGTACAGGTTGCCGTCAAGTTCCGGTTCTCAACCTCAAATAATGGGGCAGAATATGAAGCCCTGATCAGAGGGGCCAACATGGCAGCAGAGTTGGGAGCATGACTTGAACGAATTTTAGCCTATATGTTTTGACTAACTACTTCCCCTCAAGCATAAGGGATCGTAGTAGTATGCATGTAAGTATTTCGACCAAGTAGTATCGAACCACGGGAGATGGGCTAGTGCAATGGATCCCTAGAGTTGTGCGTCGTCATAACTAATGTAGCTACGGTTTCGGGTTTTGAATGCAAAACTAAAGCTAAACAATAATCTAAAGACAATAAATTAAACTAAACACAATCTAAAGGCTAACAAGTAATCAAAATACTAAATCACAAAACAAGAAATTGACAAGCAAGACAAAGAACAACCACGAATTAGATTCGAAGAAGTGCAAGTGTGTGAATGCTTCAGATGTTCTCTACCTAGTGAAATCAAGTGGAATTGTTTATACCATTTTTATGCTTCAATTTGAATTTGCTAAGAGCATCAAGATGCTAGGATGAAAATTGTTTCCCTTCGGGTACTATAGCCTTACGTCTAAGGTGTTCCCAAACCCGGTAATAAGACATCTTCCTAATCCTCATCAACTACCCAAATAACCATTCAAGTACTTAATGTCTCCTAATGGGGGTTCTAATACGATTAACTCTCTCTCGACGAATTAAAAGTATAATAAACGCATTTGTATACCAACAACTCACACCATAAATTTAAACATGTTCATGTAACTCTCGTCTACGCTAAACATGCCTCAAAATATGGATTAATAGAAGCAAATACACAAAGCACCAATAAAACCCAATAAGAGAAGCAATAATCCAAATATCAACAATAATCAAAGTCTAAACAATTCACACATTCAATAGTCACATGGTTTCAAACACCCAAAGCATAAAAAGCTTAGCCCATGGTGTTTGAGAAAACACCCATGGCTAAAACAACAAGAAAACTAGAAATAAACATGAAAATAACAATATTATAGAAAAAAAGAGAGTTTGGGTGGAAGTCACCTTGATGATTCTTCAACAATCTAAGCTATTACAAGTGGATGTAACCTTAATCTTCAAAAGCCCAAACTAAATACTAAATTTGAAGCTAATCTATGGAATTAAACTTGCAAAATATGTTGAAAATCTATCTAAGAATGAAACTAGGGTTTGAGTGTGTGAATTAGTGAGGCCAAGCCTCCTCAACAATCTGATTGGGGAGCTATTTATAGCTTGGAAGAGTGTGTGAGACGAAATTAACAATTGGGTCATTGAAGTTCTTCAAAATTCGCGAAATTCCCCAAAAATCGTAAGTTCAAACGGTCAACCGAGTGGACCAAACGGTCAACCGAGTTGAGTGGATATACAGTGAGTTTTTGGGCTGCAGAACCCACTCGGCCGCCAGTGCGAAACCACTCGGCCGCCAGTGTCAATCCACTCGGCCGCCAGTGTGACATTGGTTTTTTTGAAAGTTTCTAGAAGTCCACCTCACTCGGCCGCCAGTGTGGGACCACTCGGCCGACCGAGTGATTTCTGCTCCTTGGGCTATTTTGACACTTTTTCTCGGCTTTCCTTGCTTGTCCTTCAATCGAACTTAAATTCCCATGTGCCAATGCTCGTTTTTCCTCTAAAATGGACTATTTCACCTTGTTTCCTACACTTTGAACACATTTCTCGACAACAAGGTTAGTAGCACAATTTCTACCAATTACGACCAAAATCACATCAAAATGCTTGAATAATATAGCAATAATGAGCACAAATACGAGCAATCTCACACCTAATCAGAGCACAAAAAGTCACCTTATATTCAGACTCACAGCTGGTAGTGCAACAGGTCATGGGGGAGTACCTCGCCAAAGACGAAAGGATGATCGCTTATCTAGAACAGGTAAAGAAGTTAAAGAATAAATTCCACACTTTTGAAGTGATACAGGTACCCAGGGAAGAGAACGTAAAAGCGGATGGGTTGTCTAAGCTAGCCAGTTCCACCGAGTTCGAGGGAAATGGAAAGGTAACCCTGCTAGTGGCAGATCGGTTAGCTACTGAAACCCTGGTTGGAGAGATAACAGCAGGGGACGACTGGAGAAAAGAGATATGGGAAGAGCTGAATAAAGAATAGGTAACCCCGTCTCGGGAAGCTAAAGCTTGGAGGAGAAAATATTGTATCCTAGGGAACCAATTATACAAGAGATCCTTTACTCAACCCTATTTGAAATGTCTTTCGAAAAGAGAGGCAGAGTTAGTAATCAAGGATATCCATGAAGGTTGTGCGTCCAGCCATGAGGGTTATAAGACTATGGTGAAGAAGGTGTTTAGAGCAGGTTTTTATTGGCCTAGTATAATCAGGGATGCTAGGGAATTTGTGAAGAAATGCGAGAAGTGTCAAAAGAATGGACCCTTAATACGAGTACCTGCCGAGGAGATGGGTGCCATGTACTCGCCATGTCCCTTCGCCAAATGGGGGATAGATCTAGTAGGACCCTTCCCCTTAGCACCTGGAGGAAGGAAATTCTTGATCGTGGCCGTGGATTACTTCAGTAAGTGGGTAGAGGCCGTGCCCTTGGCCAAGATAGAGGAAGATAATGTGATTCTTTTTCTAGCCAGACATATTTGTTGCAGGTTTGGAGTGCCGAGAATCTTGGTCTCCGATAATGGAACATAATTCAATGGAGAAAAAGTAAGGAAATGGTGCGAGAAATGGAATATTATACAGAGATTCACTTCGGTGGCCCACCCACAAGCCAATGGACAAGTGGAAGTTACAAACAGAATCCTAGTGGACGGTATTCGAACACGACTGCAAAAGATAGGAGGAGGATGGGTGAAGGAGCTAGACAACATCCTCTGGTCCTATAGGACTAGCCCCAAGACAGCTACAGGGGAGTCCCCCTTCTATTTGGTGTATGGAGCAGCAGCCGTGATACCTCCCGAAGCCAGGCTAGGATCACACCGAATCACCTATTTTGAAGAGAAGAGGAACGAAGAGTTGATGAGAGAGGCCTTGGATCTGGTAGAGGAAGAGAGAGAGATGGCAAGGCTGAAAGCAGAAAGATACAAAAGCAGGATCAAGGCGGCATATGATCGCAGAGTGATTCCTCATTCCTTTAAAGCGGGAGATTTAGTGCTCCGGAGAGCGGACGCCTTGAAGAATACAGGAAAGATGGAAGCTAATTGGGAAGGTCCGTACAAGGTGGTACAGGTACTGAAAGGAGGAGCATACAAACTCCAAGACATGATGGGGAAAGAAATACTGCAACCATGGAACGTGTGCCACTTGAAGAGGTTTTATGTTTGAGGAAGGTGTTATTCCCTTATCATCTTTCCCTCTATGAACAATTTTAAATATTTGTTTCTCACTCGAATAATTGTATACATTGCTTCACCGGTACTCCTTTTCCCTCTACGTGGGTTTCCCCTTGGGGTTTTACCACGGAGAGGTTTTTAATGAGGCCGGCATAGGCTCCCCTTATTTGCCTATGTTGATGAACACTTTGGATCAATGGAGCGTTGTTTTTGGAAAAATTTCAATGATTTCCTTTAATACATGTTAATGTGATGATGAAACAATTACTATATGCCTATTTTATGATGAGATGTTTATCATACATTAAATACTATGTTGAGATGACCGCTGTGTGTCCATATAGTGTTGAGATAACGAATGTGTTTTGAAAGCTAAGACATAAGATGATAGAGATACTGCGAGATCTATCTCACTCCCTGCGAGTTTTACCTCACCCTGAAAAAATTAGGAGGTTTATACAAGCCTCATCGGATGAAATGCCTAAGGTTACGTGACTAAAGACCTTCATCCACGATAGCCTCTAAAGCTAGGGAGAGTAGGAGATATGAAGTGGAAGATATAACCCTGAAGTCTAATCATTTGTTTGTATTTGTTTGTTTTGTGAAGAATTAATGCACTTTATTACGAGAAGAACTCTTAAGAGTATAAACAACTTTTGGGAGAGTATAAGCCCTAAGAACTCTTACGAGTATAAACAACTTTTGAGAGAGTATAATCCCTAAGAACTCTTACGAGTATAAACAACTTTTGGGAGAGTATAACCCCTAAGAACTCTTACGAGTATAAACAACTTTTGGGAGAGTATAATCCCTAAGAACTCTTACAAGTATAAACAACTTTTGGGAGAGTATAATCCCTAAGAACTCTTACGAGTATAAACAACTTTTGGGAGAGTATAAGCCCTAAGAACTCTTACGAGTATAAACAACTTTTGGGAGAGTATAATCCCTAAGAACTCTTACGAGTATAAACAACTTTTGGGAGAGTATAACCTCTAAGAACTCTTACGAGTATAGACAACTTTTGGGAGAGTATAATCCCTAAGAACTCTTACGAGTATAAACCACTTTTGGGAGAGTATAATCCCTAAGAACTCTTACGAGCATAAACAACTTTTGGGAAAGTATAATCCCTACGAACCCTCAGGAGGATGAACAACTTTCAAATAACTTTTGGGAGGAAATTGGGAGCGTCATCAAGTCATCAAGTAAGTACAGAAACATAAACTCCCTATTTCCATCTAAAATTTCTCTACAAGCTTTAGAGCCCATACGTGTCAAAAAGATGCTAGAAACATGCTATGAAATATAGTTAAGAAAAGCTGAACAGATAATGCATCATATGTCTAATAGCTAAGATATAATACACAACATGCTAATAAACAAAAAGCAACACATATATATGCATACGATGAGACAAGGTGCAGGTAGGATGAGCAAAAGTAAAATAGAGCATCAAAAGGAAAGATATCCAAGACCAAAGGCACCATGCCCTGGCCCTCCTAAAAAAAACACAGGAGTGCGGAGTCTCCTGAAAATGTTAAAAGAGACCTTGAGGGCCCCAACGAAAGTAAAAGTGTTTAAGTACCAGAGTGTTATGAAATAAAGTAAATAGAGTTACGAAGAGAGGGGAACTTCCCCCTTCCCCTCAAAGCTTTCCCTTGTTTCATCAACCTGTCCACTGGAACCGCCTCCCTCTTCCCTCTCCTCCAGAGCATCGGCCATCACGGTTGCCACGGGATCAGGGTTGGCCACGTGGATTGGGAAAGCCAAATCCTTTGCCGGTACCATATCATCCAACTTCAGAGTAGTCTCCTTCAACTCTGAGACAGCCTTCCTCATCCCAGACAGCCACCAAGGAGTGCTGATATCTTCTTTGGGATCTCCGGGAAACTTAGGGGGAGTGGCCAACTCGTCCAGACGAAGTGCGCGAGTGTAATGACCATCAAATTCTGGGTTGGAATGCTCCGCCACAGCGTTGGAAAACCCATGATCAATAAAATGGGGAATATATGCGCCCATTGCTCCCAGGAAGCTGGTACTCTTAAGAAAGGCTTCCAACCATTCTCGATGCAGGGTACCCAGAAACTTCTGCCCCACTGCCGAAGTAGAAAGAGAATCGATACACAACTTCATCCCAGCCAGAGGAAGAGTAACCTCCAAGCGTTCAATCCCTCTGTCCCGCTCACCAAGCTGAGTCTTAAGCGAAGAGACCTCCTCCAAAAGCTTTGTCTTCTCAGCCTGGATTGCCTTCCGCTCCTGGCTGGTTTCCCGTAACTCCACCTCAAGAATTTCTTTCTTTACCTTCTCCAGTTCTACTTGGCTCTGGAGAACATCCACTAGCTGAAGGGATTGGAGGGCCCGTTCGGACACATCGGAATACAAGAGGCCAAACTACACAAGGAACAATATAAAGAAGTAAGATATCTATAGTCTCTCTCTCGTAAGCTATAAAGAATAACATCTGTATTAGGAGTTTACCTGAGAAAAGCTGTGAGCTGCCTGCACGATTCGCTCCTCGGAGGATAAGGCATTGAAGGCCTTCGTGGCAGGAGTAGGAATGTGACGATCTATGAAGGTTGTAAATTGATCAACGCTGATGTCGCCAGGGATGTCCGGAGTAACATTGGCTGAGGAGGGCAAGGAAGATTTAGTTTTGTATTTCTTGGAAGCATCAGAGGCAGGGGCAGAGAGGAAATCATAGCCTTCTCAGTGGAAGATCTTGTACGCTTTTTCACTGACCCAGTGGAGGGTTTCACTGGCGAAGGGGGAATAGGAGCTTTCGTGGAGCTTTCGGGAGCCGGGGATTTAGCTACAATGGAAAGAGGAGCAGCATCACGAGAAATCTGGGTTAGCCAACTCATAGCTGTAAAGAAAAAACATAAAGGATATTAGTAACTATGGTAGTTTCAGTCTCGAGGACGATGACAAGAGAAAAGAAATGATATTACCATCATCGGGACCTAGAGGGTAATCAGTGCGGCCGAAACCAAAATGGGATAAGGCCCTAGGATTCTTACATATGCCCATCACATCAAAATACCCGTGGGCAAGCACATTGTCATTCAAATGATTCATTACATCCAAATTTAAAGAGGAACAAACAGAGAGAGGAGGACGAGGCACCCCTGGGTTCTCATAAATCCATTTTTCGTGAGGAAATTCCCAAGGAGCAGGACTGGTAACAAAGAAATAGTAATCCTTCCAGTCCTGAACCCCCTCATGGAGCTTCTCCATGAATTTTCTAGTCCTGGAAGGACGACCACAAGTATAGAAAAATCCGTCCGCAAACTTGCACATATACTGAGTTAGAAAAAGTTGGGCTGAGGGCTCGCCACCGTTCCCCTTGACCAAGATGTAAAAACCTAACATCGCACGAATGGCGTTTGGGGTAAATTGATTGAGGGGTATTCGAAGGTAAGTGGAAATTTCGGAGAGATATGGGTTGACCGGAAAGCGGAGACCTGCCTTCAGTTGGGCCTCCCAAAAAGCTAGAGTGTTAGGACCTGGAAAATTGGGGCGTTCTTTTCTATGGGCTGCCCTAACTGTATAATCGGTGGGGAAAATCCCCGAGCGGAGGAAAGCGGCAACGCGTTCTGGAGGAAGTATCGAAGAACCAGAGATCTTATCCTTTAGGGTGGGGTCGGTTACAGGAAATAAAGAAAGTGAACCGGGCGCCGAACTTTCCGTCGAAATAGAGTCCGACGAAGTTGGAACAGAAGATGACATGAGGATGCAGTAAAAGAAAAATGAAGAGGAAGAAGGAGGTACCTGAAACAAGGGCGGTTTTCGAAAGCGACGATGTGGCCGGTGGACGTGCGCGAGAAGTTAATGGCAGTAAGGAGAAGGTGGAAACGATAATGAGAGAGAATGGATAAGTTTGAAGGAAAAAAAGGGTTTTCTGCGGAGTGAATAAAATTTTGAATTAATTATGATAAAGAGAGAGGGGGGAAAATCGAGAAGAAGTAAATGCCTCCCAATGAAAAGGCGCGTGGCTGAAGAAGGGCGGCTGGATGTTGGTCCTCGGGCAGGCGCCTGGATGCAGACTTCGAAATCAAGTTGGCGTGTGGAAGTGGAAAAGGCGCGAGGATCCTGGGATAATTATTGAAAACCGAATACATCATATTTTGAGGGAAATATGAAGAAGGAGTAATTAAAGGGGAATATTAATTCTCTTAGAATTCATCTCATTACTTTTCCTACTCTCTTAAAAATTATCCATTTTTTACGAGAGTAGGGGGGAGTAGTTGATGCGGACAAAATATGTCGCTCTTGGAAATATCGACACGTGGAAACGAGATAAATTATAATAATCTTAATTAGGTCAATGGGCTTGAAGGTTGGATTTATACACTCCTAGGCCCAAGGAGAGGGATGGAAACAGGTAGGTTTTTAGCCCATATCCGAAGATTAATAGTCTTTGGGTCCAGGGATCTGGCCCAAAGGGAACGCATAGCATGACCCATTTTCTCTTAGCCAAGTCACGAGATAGATTCAAAGCGAGAAGATAGGCCCAGTATGTTGAAAGGCCAGGTTTTCAGGGGTATGGACCGAGTCTTCAGGGATCTAGGCCGAATTCAGTGGGATGTGCGAGCGAATATAGGGAGAAAAAGTCTTCCTCTCTCCCGAGAGAGAGGGTCAGGTATATAAACAGGTTACAATTATTTTATCATTTACGTTTTTTACAGAAAATACATATACTCTTGCGAAATATACACCAAAGACACGAAGAACTCCACCATATTTGCGAGAATTTCCCTTGAATTACAGGGAAATTCCTCTTTGATTCTCCTAAGAAAGATTCTGACTTGAGCGTCGGAGATTCCGCGCCGGAATCCCCTCCGGCGTGCTTTTGCAGGTCATTTCAGGATCTTCGAGGAGATTGTACGTGAGGATTGCCAAGGATAAAGAGGGATTCAAACCCGTGAAACGCAGTGCTCGCAAAGGAACGGTTGATATCCGTAGGCGTTCTTTTTTGACGCAACAAGGTGTTAATCCGGACATTTGTGTTTAAATTATTACATATTTGTATTTTTTAAAATAAAAATAGATTTTTATCAAATATAGCTTATAATATATGCAAATATATATTTAAACATACTTATTTACTTTCAAAATTCTAAAAGAAGGAATCAATTTTTCTAGTTCGCCTCAAGTCTACAAAATCTCAGGATCGACTCACAATTAAGTAGCAAAAACAACACTTACACAATTTTTCAAGACTTCAGATTCTTCTCAATTTTGTTACTCACTCCGTCCCGTGATTACTTGCACACTTTTTTTATTGGGACGTCCCAAAATTATTTGCACACTCTTAATATGGAAATACACAACAAAATTAATACTCTCCCAACATCATTTTATTTTCAAAATTGACACTCATTTTTTACATACATTTTACTTTACACCTCACAAAATCATCCAAAATACCCCTCATTTATCTTACATCACCAACTACTAAATCCACTTTTCTTAAAAACTGTGTCGGTCAAACCATACAAATAATCCTGGACGGAGGGAGTATTTATTATTCATTATTTTTTTCCATTTTCAGATGATTATAGATTATAAGCCCAGATAAATTTATAAATATAAATATTTTAATTTTATTATCAAATATTCCATTTGTTTCACAATTGTTTACACCCTTTCCTTATTCGTCCGTCTCGCAATTGTTTGCACATATCAAAAGGATTTTTTTTCATAAACCTAGTTCTCACAATATTCACATATTTACACAATGCCATTATTTTTACCCTCAATCCAATCACTCATTTTACTTTATTGATAAAAGTTTACAAAATTACCCCTCAACGCTCCATTCATTACACATTTTTTTAATCTTTGTGCCCATAAATTGGTGCAAACAGTTTTAAGACGGAAGGAGTATATAATAATGTTAACAAAATTCTATTGACCACTAAATTCTGGTCTACCCCTACCAACAATCAACTAAGTATTCCCTTAGTCCCGAGATTATTTGCACGGTTTGACTGACACGTTTTTTTAAGAAAATAGGATTTAGTGGTTAGTGATTTAAGATAAAAGATAGGTATTTTAGGTGATTTGATGAGGTGTAGAGTAAAATGTGGAGTATGTAAAAAAAAAAGTGGCAATTTTTAAAATAAAATGATGTTGGGAGACTATTAATTTTATGAGGTATTTTCATATTAAGAGTGTGCAAATAATTTTGAGACGTTCCAATATAAAAAGTGTGCAAATAATCATGGAACGTGAAGTATATTATTGAATTAGTTTGTAAGGTCACGTGTAGGCATCGTTAGGGTTGCAGAGATTGTTATTATGTACTTCCCCGTCCATGAAATGTAGTCCCATTTATCTTATATTATTTGTCCACAAAATGTAGTTCCATACACTTTATGAAACTATCACCTTTCAACCATCATTTACTTATTCAATTTGTCATCAACTTTATTCACAATGAACCCCACAATACCCTATAATATACTTACTTTATCTACTTTATCTACTTTTTTTTAAAATTTGTGCCCCACTCCAATGTAACTACGTTTAATGAGTGGAGAGAGTAAAATCATTAGAATATTTTATCTACAAAGTAGAGACTGGGTTTAATTAATTGTTGATGTGATGAGGTCATTCACTCATTCACTACAACCGTGAAGTTAAGATGAGGAATATGTAACCTTTTTATTTTTTTACTGGCAACCGGTGAAATGCCGGACACTTTCTATTTATCCATGCTTTATAGACCGTATTAGATTAGATTTAAAATAAACCTACAAATTATCAAAAATAATTAAGACATGAAAAGAAGTGTTATCTTTCTTTTAATTAATTTTATATTAAATAATATTTTAACTTTTCATTATAAAATAAGGGATTAATTTTTTTTTTAGTGCAAGTTACCACATTTTTTAATTTAGTCCACACAATTATCACTATTTGAATTTAGTCCATTAAGTGTCGATTTATTTTGATTTAGGTTCAGTTACCCAACTACAACATATTTCTTAACAAGTAACTCAACCATTTATTTTATTTTCCTCTTCAATATTTATTTTATTACATAGAGCTATTAACACCCCACTCAAACATTAAACACACCACACTAAAATTAAAAAATTAATTAAAGTTAAATAAAATTATAAAAATATTTAATAAATTTTCAAAAATAATTAAATTAAAAAAAATAAGAATTCAAATTAATATGAAAAAAAAATAAAAACAATAAAAAATCATCTAAATCTTAAAAAATTAAATAAAGCTAAGAAATTAATTACTTTAATTGGTTTTGAAGATTTAGTTAATTTTTTTAATAATTTTAAATTTATTTTTATTTGATTTTTTTAATTTAATAATTTTTTCAGATTGCATTGATTTTGCTTTCATTTTTTAATTTTGTTTAGTTTTTCGAAATTTTGAATTTTGACGATTTTAGTTTAACGGACTTTATTTTATTATAATATTAGATCGACAATATTTGACCGACCTAGCTATTTTCACTCGGAAATATTGAGACGATAGATCTAATTCAAAAGAATAGGAATTGAATATTTTAGAAAAGGTCTTGAAGCGTTATCTATTAGCTATAATAACGCCACAAAATTCTAAACCTCTTTTCAAAACTAGTCCGATCCTTTATATATATCATCATCACTTAGCTACTTGGTATACTAGCTAATTAGCAATGGCGGGTGGGATACTTAAACAAACTTATAATAATTCCAGTCCAAATAGTTATAAACGCAACTTATGCACCGCCTTGTTTTTGGCAATATGCTTCCTGGTGGCCTTGTCAATCGTCAAAGTTGTCAACAATCGGACCCCCGTTTTCAAACTCCATTCCGTTTCCGTTTCCGTTTCCTTAAAAGACACCCGTCTAATCACAGCTGACTGGAATGTCGCAATTTCTATCCAAAACACAAACGTCAATAGTAAACTGCACCTCAAAGATTTCACTGTTTGGGTGCGGTGCATGACGGAGAGTTCATCCCAGGCCGAAGTTCCGTCCATGGGTATAAGCAATGGACGCACGCGTTTCGTGAACGCGACCGTCGTGACTACGTTGTCTGATCATACTCGTTCGCAATTGATGCATGGACTCGTCATTGACGTGGTTATCAAATCTACCTTGACCAAGAGGCCTAACACAATTAAGGCTGTGTGTAAGGATGTTGGACTCGCCCCGGGAGGGGTTATGAAGGTGACCAAAGATTGTCGGGTTTTAGGAGACGAGGATGAGGATGAGGATGACTACGAGGATGATGATATTGATTTTTCTTTGGATGATTAAGCCAATTTGTTGGAATTTAATTAACCTCTAGCTAGGAATAGCTAGTATATGAAATCTATTTTGAATTTAGTTTTTGCTTTCTCAGTTTTTTTTTTTTGTTTAGGAGAACGCTAGATTGAGATCTTATCTCAAATCTTGTTGTGTGTGTGTAGTCACGGTATGATTTTCATATATTGGAATTGTTATTTCAGTTTTTCTTTCAATTATTTCACTTCTATATACCACACTTAAATATAGTAGTACTCCATATAACTAACTCCAGTTTTATTTGAATATTTCAAATATCGTTATACAACTGGAGTGATGATTTTTAAAAATATAAATTAAGAGTTTTCAAAAAAAAAATTAAGTCAATTATTGTACTCCATTATCATATTGACATATTACTAGCCTCTACAATGTATATAATCTATTTCTTTCCATTTCTACTTTCATATCTTTTGGGGTCTCTAAAAGAACGTGCGTCAATAGAAAATTCTTTTTTTCCTAGGAAAACGTTAGAATGTGTGTCCTTAGGCTCCGTTTGGATGGAGGAATTTGACCTATAGATTTTAAATCCACCATCCAAATTCACTCCACTTGTTTGGATTATGAATAGATTTCAAATGCTTTGATTTTTGCTCACACAATTTTTAGTTAAAATTGAGAGGATTTTGAAATCCTCACTAAAATCATGTCATTTGAAATCCATCTATTTTTAAATTCTTTCATTTGAAATACCTCCTCAAATCAAATCCACCTATCCAGACACAACCTTAGGGAATGTTTGTTTTAGGATATAAATTTTGAATTTGAAATTTTAAAATTCTATCCATATTCTAGTTTGAGATTTAAATTAAAATTTTTAAAATTCTACACCTACATTTAGATCTATAACATAAAATTAAATTATACCCTACTTTTTAAAAAAAAAAAAAAAAATTATACCCTCTACTTAAATCCCAAAACATATACTAACTTATTACAATTTTAAAATTCAAATTTTAAAATTCCAAAACAAATACAAAACATACATATACTAACTTATTACAATTTTAAAATTCCAAAACAAATACAAAACATACAAGACTTTGAAATCTACTAGATTTTAATTTTCGAATTTCAAAATATTCAAAATTCCAAAATAAAAATCCCATTTTCGAACCCGGGACCTAAGACTTACGTAGTGGTGCTATAACCACTTGAGCTATCCCACTTTGTCGTTATTTTGATTCTTACCCTCGTTTCTTTCACTTCTATATACCATTATATTATATAGCAGTAGCACCTTTTCATATGAATATATTGTTACCCTAAAAAAATATACGTTTTTATGCTATACGTCTGTAACTAATTTTATATAAAGATTTCGCTGCACAAGATGAAATAAAAAAGAGAATAGTGTCATTTTCCCACGTAAAAGTTGTTCTCAATTTTCAGCGTTTTTAATTAAAACTGAGTCAAAAACCCAGTCAAGGACCATTACATCAACTCGAGGCCCGGCCAGTGCAATGCCGCATCAGAGAGTTTTGGGAGAATAGGGCAAGTTCGGTCGAGTCGGGTGACTCGACCTAGTCACTTGAAGAATAAATTACGAGCACACTTTTTTTAAGAAACGTCTTGGTAGAGTCAACTACAAAAATTGCCTTTTCCTCCCTAATGAATCAGGGACACGTGCCACACCATTAGAGAAGGACATATAAGCTCAAAAGTTCGAAAACAAAAGCAAGCAACCATAGAAGGGTTTTCAAAATACCCCAAAGCATTTTTATATTTTGATAATTATAATTGGGGTGAAATATGAGTTAGACCTTGGTATTTTTTTTTTCTCCATGAACATATAAAATACTGTAACAGTTTTATTGGTTAATTGAATTTTTCCCGAAATTTCGATGCATTTATGAATTATATTTTCCGAAAATCTGCTAATGTTTTAGAAATTTTTGTCGAGAATTGGCAATTTTTCAATTTTTTTTTATATATGGTTGACTCCGCGGTGGAGACTCGATTACTCATGGTTAATGTATAAATTAGGTTTGAATGTGTTATATTTTGTATAATTAATAAAAGGGTATGATAGTCTTTTTGCATGTATTTTTTTTCAAAAAATTTGTTGGGGGTGAAATTATAAAAGGAGGGGGCATTTAACAGTGGCCTTTTCGGTCATTTCCAGCCGGCCATTTTCGAAGGCCCAATGATTGGGCCTAAAATTTAAAAAAATGTAATAAGGCCTGGGCCACGGTTATACGCACACACGACTTTGTTGAGTATACCCATCGAGACTATTTTTTATAAATGAGTTGCGGGTAAAATGTCAATATAGACCATTTGCTAAAATTAATGACTAGTACACCCATCACCATTTCACAGAATTGAACCCAACCGTCACCACCCCACCAACATCATCATCCACCCCCAAAAAAATCCCAAAACTCACAAAATCAAAATAAATCATTCAAAAAAATTGTGAAAAAATTTAAACCCTAATTTCCTAATTTACAGATCTAAAAATCTGATCTGAAATAGGAGTAGAAAGGGACGGCGGCGACAACTAACCTAGGGAGGAGGGGGAGGGGCGGCGGCGGACGCCTTCTTCTTCCACAGCCGCGGCGAGGAGAGGGGCGATGGTGGCGTGCGTGGTTTGGGAGAGGGAGGGGAGTGAAAGATACACGCACAGTGCGCGCACCAATTCGGTTACAAGATAGAGAAAAGAGAGAGAAGATTTGATTTAATTTCTACTTAATTTCCAAATTCAAGTACATTGGGTATATATATGAATTACCCAGATGATGCGACATCGTTTTAGAAAACAGAATAAAAGAAATGCGATTTTTAAGAAAATATGAGAAACGCGACTTTGACCATCCTAACATCTCCCCCCCCCCCCTTCACATTGTACTTGTCCTCAAGTACACAAATGAGGATACTTGGCCTGAATCTCAAGAAAATCTTCCCAAGTAGCCTCCTCGTCCGGTAGGTGGGCCCAACGGACTAGAACCTCCGTCGCCGGTTTTGTCCCTTTCTTGACGAGTCTCCGAGCCAAGATTGCCACAGCTTGCAACAAGACTTTGCCTTCTTTGTCAAATTCAGGTATGTCTCGAACTACCCTTTCTTGTCCACCAATGTGAAGTTTGAGCAATGAAACATGGAACGTCGGGTGTATTTTTGCAGTTGGTGGGAGGGCCAAGGTGTACGCGACCTCTCTAATCTTCTCCAAGATCTGGAAGGGCCCTGCATACTTCGGACTGAGCTTCCAAATGTGCCTCCCGTGGACTGATTTCTGGCGGTAGGGCTTCAATTTGAGGTAAACCCACTCCCCCACTTGAAATGCTCTCTCATTTCTGTGTTTGTTGGCGAACTGACGCATATAATTCCTTGCTTTTTGTAATAATTCCTTAAGTTTCTGGATGATGAGTTGCCTTGCTTGAATTGAATCCACCACTCCTTGAACTTGACTCTGTAGATAGGGCCCTAGTGTAAGAGGAATAGGTTTGTGCCCATATAGTGCCTCAAATGGAGTAATGTTTAGGGTAGTGTGAAAATTGGTGTTATACCAATGTTCAGCTAATGGCAGCCACTGAGCCCAGTGTTTAGGTGTAGCTCCACACATTCACCTCAAATATGTCTCTAAACACTGGTTCACCTTCTCTGTTTGTCCATCAGTCTGAGGGCGATAAGCTATACTCAAGAGTTGCTGAACTCCCAGCAAATTGAACAGTTGCTCCCAAAAATGACTTGTAAATATCTTGTCTCTATCAGAAATGATAGTGGCAGGTAAGTCATGTAGCTTATAGATAGTATCCATGAACACAGATGCTAATTGAGAGGCTGAGAATGGATGAGATAAGGCTATGAAATGGCTGTATTTAGTGAACCTATCCACCACCACCTAAATGGTATCCTTCCCTTCAGATGTAGGCAACTTCTCAATGAAATCCATAGTGATATCCCTCTAAGCTTGTTCAGGCACTGGTAGTGGTTGTAGCAAACCAGGCTGTTTCAATGTTTCATGCTTGCACACTTGACAAATCTGACATTGTGCCACCCATTGTTGTATATCTTGCCTAAGATTAGACCACCAAAATGTATACTTCATTCTGTGGTAAGTTACTTGCACTCCAGAATGCTCACCCTCACTAGATGCATGCATAAATTGAATGATTTTTGATCTGAAATCTTGCCCACTTCCCACATGCAATACCCTTTTATACCTTACTAATCCAGCCTTGTAAGTAAAGTAAGACACATTAAAAGGGTAGGTCAAAGCCTCAGTTATGACCTGTTGCACCAACACATCTCCCTCAAAACTTTCTTGGATTTCCTCAATCCAAGCTGGTTTGATCATAGTCAATGCTTGACACTGACCCCCTTCAGGAGAAACCTGCCTTGATAGTGCATCTGCCACTATGTTCTCCTTTCCACTTCTGTACTCTATTTTATAATCGAACCCCAACAATTTATTCAAATACTTGTGTTGTAGGGGAGTAGAAATTTTCTGCTCCAACAAGTACTTTAAACTCTGATGATCTGTTCTGATGGTGAAAGGAGCATGGATCAAATAACTCCTCCACTTTTCTACAGCCAAAATAATGGCTAGAAACTCTTTCTCATAGATTGATAGGCCCAAGTTCTTCACACCTAAAGGCTTGCTAATAAAAGCAATGGGCCTGCTCCCTTGCACCAAAACTGCTCCAAGCCCCCCATAACTTGCATCAGTTTCTACAACAATCTCTTTAGAAAAATCAGGTAGTTGTAAGATAGGTACCTCCATCATTGCCTTCTTGAGTTTCAAGAAAGCCTCTTCAGCTTCACTACTCCACTCAAATCTACCATTCTTAGTCATTTGAGTGAGTGCTTTGGCTATCTGCCCATAATGCATGATGAACTTCCTGTAATAGCCTGTGAGGCCTAAGAAACCTCTCAAGGACTTTACAGTTGTTGGTTTAGGCCAATCTTGCATCACTTTCACTTTGTTTGGGTCAGCCATCACCCCTTGGTCAGTGATGATATGACCAAGATACTCCACCTCCTTTTGACCAAACACACACTTAGATGCTTTAGCCATCAACTGATGCTGTCTCATTAGTTGAAAAACTTGCCTCAAGTGCATCTCATGTTGCTCCATATCCAAGTTGTACACTAGTATATCATCAAAAAACACTAGCACAAACTTCCTCAAATAGGGATTGAAAACTGAGTTCATCACAGCCTGAAATGTGGCAAGAGCATTAGTAAGCCCAAAGGGCATTACTACAAATTCATACAAACCAGACACAGTGACAAATGCAGTTTTTTGAATCACTACTACAAAAATGTGTTTTAGAGACACTCAAAAGTGTCACTAAATACCACTTTTAGTGACGCTTTTGATATAGTGACGCTTAGGGTCACCTGATTTGGCATTTTTATAGGATGTTATCGTGACGTTTGAAAAACGTCACTGTAGATGGTCATTGTGACACCTTATGTGTAATAGTAACACTATTTGATGACGCTAACCAACGTCACGACGGTGTACTTTAGAAACGTTTTCTCGCGTCACAAAAAAATAATAACTAACTTAACGACCTCATTTATTGACACTTTTATGCATCATAGTAACATTAATGCCGCGGCTAAACAAACCCCCGATATTACTGTACACACCCCGAATTTTTTTGACAAAAATAATTTTAAGTTAAATGTTTGTATTACCCTTGTTCTCTTTTATTCAACTTCTCAACCATCGATGGTTTCTTCCCTGTTCAAAACCCTAACTCCCCAAAACTCATAGTGCTTACAAAAACTTTTACGCATTTTGTTCGATCGGAATAAGCAAATGAAATATTTTACAAAAAAAAAACTTGTTTGCTTGTAACACATAATAGAATCACAACGTTTTTCACTTTGAGATTGTTGCAATAACAACACCCATGTATATAGCTAATGGATCGAATTTTGATCGACCGCAAATCTTACATTTATTTATCTGCTATCAATATTTATCTGATTTGAGATTGGTTTTAGGTCATAAAACAAAAACGACATTGCAGTTGCTATTGTAGCAGATTTGTCAGTTATGGAACATGATTCCATTAAATCCACATCATAGTTTCTTGTTTTATTTTCAATGGAGTATTATTTTTGTGCAGCAATGGAGTATTATTTTTCTGTTTTATTATTTTTCTGTTTTATTTCACTAACGTTCACAGCAATGGTACAATTTAATTTTTTTTTTTTTACAGTAAGGACATAATGGTCTTACATTGGGGTGTGTATAGTAAATTCTAAAAAAATCATATTTTAAATGGGGTGTATAAAGTAATTGGGGTGTGTACAGTATAATCGGGGGTTTGTTTAGTCGAGGCCTAACATTATTTTGTGACGCTAACTAACGTCAGTTTTAAATAACAAGCAAATTATTATAAAATACTAACCAATAATAAAATAATTTTCAAAAGAATAAAATTTCATACAATACAAATCAATCATCATAAAGTTCAAATGTATTACAAATCCATATAAAAATCCAATAATACATAACAATTACAAGTCCAGAAGATGCTCAAAACAATGTAAACTATATAATAAACTACATTAAAATACTACGAAACATTGTTGTCATTTCATGAGTAAAATCAGATCACATCACCTGCCTCTGCACAAACCAAAAAAACATGTATTAATTAATGGAACAAAATTTAGATCCGCAAATGCGCATATAAAACTAAAAAGTGCTTATACACAAACTAATCATCTTATAGTAGGTGCACAAATTGCAAAGAACAAATTGAAGAAATTAATAAGCAATATAATCACATTCTACCTAAATTTTCACGAGGGGCAACTCTATTTCTAACGACCAAGTTCAATAGTTGAGTCTAAGCGATATCTAGAATAACCAGATGATTGACCCTTCAAGCCATGCTACCCAACTTCCGTTTAGGACACCATTACTCCCAAATGGTACTTTTTAAAAACTGGTTAAATATTTTTAAAAACTGGTCAAATATGGTGGATGGTTGGAATAATTTACTGAAATAAAAACTGATGCTTATTTCTAAGATAAGAGAAAATATCTCCACCAATAAATTCTCTCAAATTTGATAATGAAAGTATAGGTAAAAGAACAATTTGCAGCTTCCACTACAATTAACCATAGAGAAGTGTTTTATGCAATGCAACTCTTGTATCACAAGACTAGCATCAATTGCTAACCTGGGTGTTGACAATATCCTCATATTTGATGCTTACGTCAACTAAAACAGAATGTTAACCACAAAATTAGCACTTGCAAACATATATATAATAAACATTAGCATTACGATGTAGGGATTAAAAATTATGAGCAAAATATTCTATGTACTTTAAATGAATACATACAAAATAGTAGAAATTGCACTCTACATGTGCCAATGTGCGCATGGTTATACCATAACTAGGAAACCAAGAAAATATAAGTGGCAAGTGCTACACAAGGTAATTCAACAGAAAATATTAAGGCAGATAACCAGCTCATGTATTGTTTGTTAAAACTAGAACCTTTGTACCTTAGAACCTTTATACCTGCCCATGCCAATGAGCTCGATCTTTAGCCTTCAGATTTTTAAAAAGTATACAAACATCACTTAGTGTATATCCAGCAATAATTAAAACTACTAAGATCTAAGAGTTCAATAGTGATGCTAGAACTTCAAAATTCGACAACTCATAAGAGACAAAATTGAAGGTACCTGTTGAATATCAGCAGGACTCGAAGGTAACTCCAAATGACTTGATTTGCACTCGTGAGAGCTAAAAAAGAAATTGAACAGTGGACTTAAGTGTTGTTTGCTTCTATTTGCTCTGAATGTATAAATAAACAATAACACCCATATACTGGTTAATCATGTATATTACTCGAATATTACCAAGAAAGATAATAGGAAGGATTCAAAACCCCCAAAATTCATGAACTTGACAGAATTTCGTATGAATCTGTCACCTTCTAGAAAAAAAGGGTATAACTTCTTCTTGAAAACTCAGAATGACCCGTTTGAAGCATAAGAAACTAGACTTGTAGGGCTTCAAAACCATGTATGATTCATGGGTTAACCCAAGACTAACAAATTCATATTTGTGTTCAAAGTAACCCCCATATGCTGGAACCATTTCTGCATTAGTGAGAGAAGAATGCCTTACATCTGTTAATTGGCCTAATGTAGACAGTGCATCTGGAATTTGTCCAATAAACTGATTATCTGAAAGAAAGCAAGAGTTTTTTGTCTCCACGACGGAGATAAGAATTATCAGCCATATTGACAAAATTTTCAAAACATAATTGCACTTTCATAGAAAATAAAGCCATAAGATTACTTATGGAAGAAAATTAATTAAGAAACATACAAATTGCTTAGAGTGATGGGGAAACAAGTTAGTATGCTGCCTCCAATTTGGTTGTTAAAAAGGCATAAATCTCCCAGTGGAAGAAGCTATTTATCTCTGAGAAAAAACGAAATGTGCTGTTACGAAATACAACAAACTAGTTTATGAGTTGTACTCATAAGCACATATTCATGCCAGAGAAAAGACAAATCTCCTTCCACATTAATCACGTTACTATTGTAACTTACCTTCCCACAGATTCATAAGAGCTTTTCTAGCCATTACAGCAACAACAACTTCTTGATCAAATCCTTGAACTGTTGAACTAAATCATGCAATAACTTTTTTTTTTCTGCCAAAACAATCCTGCATCTACACAGCAAAAAATTAATGCATTACAGAATTTACAGCCAATCCCAAGGAAAGAAAATTACTTCTAAACAAGATAACTATTCCAAGAGCAATACTTAGAAACATCAAACATAAACAATGTTAATAAAAGACATAACAGTGCAGAGCTGGGGGCGCATATATGTTAATTTTTTAAAAACATTATCCACATATTGTACAAGGATGTTTCAAATGTTGAGCTACAAGAGATCTCACTCCTCAGACTGATCACCGTTCAGTAACACACTTCTCTCGAGTAGTAAAACCCCCTGATGCTGATCTACAAAAAAGTTCACACTGATCGATGAATAGAGAAATTAATAATCAAACCTCATTGCCCACTGTCCATCATAGAGTAATATTTGTAACTCTCAGCCACATCTCGTCATCACTGTTGTAATAATCAAACCTCATTGCCCACTGCTTAAAAGAACGTACAATTTTTTTTAAAGACCAATTTATATTGTCAACACAGAAGGAAGCACGTTTATGAAGATACAAGGACAACTATCAACGTCTTGGAATTCAAGAGGTATAAATTATATCAGATGTTATTATAAAAATAACCACACCATTGCTCTAAACAACAAACTTAAATAACAAATTAACAAAATCATTTTTCACATCAAACAAAACGTACATCTTAGCAAAACATTATCAAATCTTTGCAGGATCAATCTGAATTCTCACAATTTATTATGAAAATCAAACCAGATACCCAAAATAACAAATAAACCCACCAAAACCCAGAATCGTAAAAAATTCACATAAAACCCAGAAGATAGAAATAATGAGATGTCAAAATTTCAACAAAATTTAAATAAAAAAGGTTACCTGACACGAAATCAAACATATATAAATTGGCACACGAAATCTACTCTACTCTAAATATAAATTAATACATAAACACCATAATCAGGAAACATGTTATTCGTTATATGACGAATATTGCTAGCAAGTACAGATCGTGAATCGAGAAATGTAATTGAAAAATATGTAGACCTGAACAAGATCGACGGCAGCAGTACCGACAATGATGCCCCAGGTAGCCTGTACATTGGTTACTGAAGGGCAGCTAAAGAGGGGGAAAACCTAAATTATAAGGTGTGTGGGAATGAGGATAAGAGAGAATAGTATATGGAGCGGAGAAGAAGACGAAAGAAAGGAACAACGCTGAATAAACACTTAAAGGAAATTCCGCCAGAGATGGTTGTGGCCTGCGAATCCAGGGTTACACCGAAGTCACACCTCTCCATAGCGGCAACATTATGCATAACTCGATCCCAGAAAATCTCGCCGCTTCAAAAGGTGAGCGAAATGATCTAAGATTCTTAACGACGAAAGAAAACTTTCGAATGATGAAATTGGAAAAATTAAGGTACCTGTTGAATCTAGGTCTAATATATTAACTTACCAGTCCACGAAGAAGCAAGAAGTCGGATAAGAATTGAGCATTGAAGAAGTAAAAGTAGGGCGCTCTGAAATTATTGAAAAAAGGGCTCACTGATTATTTTTGGAGAAGAAGGGAGCGCATAATTCTTTTTGGAGAAGGGCGCGTTGAATTAAGGGGAAGGGCGAAAAAAATTAGGCGTCACTAAATATTGACTTAGTTTAGTTAGATGATCAAGGGTCATAATGAGTAAATATTGTGATGCTTAATTAAACGCGTCACTAAGAAAAGCGTGACCATAAAGGGTATTTTTTAGTAGTGAATATCACTAGGATGTACTCTGATTTGATGGTAGCCTGCCCTCAAATCAATTTTAAAGAAGCACTTAGCTTGCCCCAATTCATCCAATAAATCATCAATCAAAGGGATAGGGTAACTATCTTTGACTGTGATTGCATTCAATTTTCTGCAATCAACACAAAATATCCAACTTCCATCCTTCTTCTTCTTTACTAGTAGAACAGGTGAAGAATAGGGGCTTTGGCTAGGCTTGATAATTCCACTTTCCAGCATCTCCTGCTCCAATTTCTTTATCTCTTACCTTTGTAGAAATGGATATCTGTAGGCATGTTGCTTGACTGTCCCCTCTCCTTCCTTAATTTTGATTTGATGATCATGTTATCTTTGTGGTGGTAATGTGGTAGGGATTTGAAAGATATCTTGATGCTCTTCTAAGAGTATCTTCAAATCTGGTGATGTTAGGCACTTGTCCACCTCTTTATCCTCCTTAACATTACACATGAAGTACAGATCTCCTTGTGACTTCTTCTTGATGAGTTTGTTAAGCTGCTTCCCAGTGATCATAGACATTTGCAATTCATTACTGATCCCTTGCAGGCTGATCACTCTCCCATCTCTTTCAAATTGTACCTTATGTGACTTAAAATCAAAAGTAACTGGCCCAATTGACTTAGTAGGTCCACTCCCATCACCATATCACAACCTCCCAAAGTGAGTGCCCTCATAGGTGCAATGAACTTGCATTCACCCATTACCCACTCTACTTGAGCACACTTAGTATTGCACTCCACCTTATTGCCATCAGCCACTGTGACAATAAGTGAGCTAGCCTCCTCAATCTCATACCCCAATCTCTTTGTTGTGTGAGGATTTATGAAACTATGTGTACTTCCAGAGTCATGTAGCACCATAATTACATGTTGCCCCACCTTTCCTTTGATTCTAACAATATCTGGGTTGTTATGTCCAGCTAAGGCATGTAAAGATATAATAGATTCTTGTCCTGTATCCCCCAACTCCTGCAAAATCAGCTCCTTACACTCCTCCTCCTCTTCTTCTTCATCCTCAACAACTACTGATTTATAAATAACCTTTTGCACTTATGCCCCACATGATATATCTCATCACAATTGTAGCATAAGTTTTTCTTCCTTCTAGCCTCCATCTCAGCTGGAGTTAACCTCTTCTGAAATGGTATCTTCTCAGTTCCATTGTTCTTTTCCTTAGGATCAGTGTTAGGCTTCCAATTGAAATTGGAATTAGGCATAGCAGCAGGCTTGTTACTCTTGTTTTGCACCAGTAGCAAATCCTCATGTTTGACTTCCAATTGCATAGCCTCATCTAGCATCATTGGTTTCATGATATGTAGAAATTTCCCAATCTCCTCCTTCAGCCCACTTATGAAGCTTTGAATCCAGTATTCTTCAGTGAGATGCTTAAGAATAGTCCCCATATAAGCTTTGAGTATTTCAAACTATTTGATATACTCTTTGACTGATCCCTTTTGTATTAGTTTGTTAAGTTTGCCTATCAAGTTATCATCATCCATATTAGCAAACTTGTTTATAACCAACACCATAAATTGTTCCCAAATCATATTCTCTCTACCCTCCATTTGATCAACATACCAATAGTCTGCTGATCCTTCCATATTCATAGCTGAAAGAACAATTTTCTCATAATCACTCATGGGGTGAAACATAAAATATTTCCTACACCTCCTGATCCAAGCTCTTGGATCATCCTCATTGAATTTAGGGAAATCCATCTTAATAGTTCTACCTTGAGGTCTTGTTTCAGTGTTTTTAGTGAAATGAATTACCTCAGGTGAAATCTTAGCTCCTGGTGGTGTCCCTAGCAAACCACCTTCAGATCTGTCCATTGCAGCAGCTTCCCCTGAGCCTCCTTCCACCATTGGAGCTTTCCCACGATTGTTCTTAACCTCCTTAGTTAACATCTACATCTGCAGCTTGAATGCTTCAGTCATAGCATCAAACTTTTTTTATAATTCATCTTTTATTTCACTCATCTGGTTCTCCAATGTAGCAATCCTCTCAGTGTTGCTAACCATTGTTTAACACTTGCAAGTCGCAGGAAAATGGCTCTGAGGCCACTGAAAGATACACGCACAGTGCGCGCACCAATTCGGTTACAAGAGAGAGAAGATTTGATTTAATTTCTGCTTAATTTCCAAATTCAAGTACATTGGGTATATATATGAATTACCCAGATGATGCGACATCGTTTTAGGAAACAGAATAAAAGAAATGCGATTTTTAAGAAAATATGAGAAACGCGACTTTGACCATCCTAACAGGGAGGGACGGACGCGGGACAACGACGGTGAGGGCGGAGCGACGGGAAGGGGCTGGCGCCGGCCGATCAAAGAAGATGAGTGGGTGGGTGTGCCTGTGAGAATGGGTTTGATGGAGAAAGGGTATTTTAGGTTTTTACGGGGAGTGTACTCATCTCAGAATGTGTGTACTAAGCGAGCGTGTGTCCACAATAACTCTGTGTGTATAATCGTGGCCTAACGTTGATTAATTAACAAAATAAATGGATGCAGCCCGTGTGCCTTAGTAATTTGTGAGCTTGCAATCAATTAGGAGCAACAAGTGTCGTGAGCTGAAGGAGAAGCAGCACACAACAACCGAGTGGAGGGAGAGAAATTAAACTTCACTCAATAGAATAAATTAGTTTCAACAAGTGCTCCATCTCCGGGATACACATTCCAGAGTCCGTGATACATGAGTGGGCAGCAGAGTTGGGGTGTGCGGCTGCAACAATACCATTTACCTATCTCGGGATCAAAGTTGGGTGTAATCATAGGCTCCACAGCTCTTGGAAGGGATTGATCCAAAAGATCAAGCAACGAATAGACTCGTGGAACTCTAAGCACATCTCCATGGGTGGAAGGGCGACACTAATCCAATCAGTTTTGTCCGCCATACCAGTCTATTGTCTATCCTTTTTCAAACTTCCGAAAAAATCTATCAATGAGATAAAAAACTGCAACACATTTTTCTTTGGGGCGGGAATGAAAACAGATCCAAAATTTCATGGGTAAGTTGGGGGGACGTTTGCAAAAGTAGAGAAGATGGAGGTTTGAGCATTAGAGATTTAGAGAATTTCAATTTAGCCTTGGTAGGAAAGTGGATATGGAGATATTTAGACGAGGGAGAGCGGTTGTGAGTGAGAGTGCTAAAATCAAAATATGGGGGCTGGGTTTTGTAGAGTCAGCAAGGGGGTTGAAAGGGGGGTTATGGCAGTAGCATATCGGGGTGGTGGAGACTGTAGAGATTTGATGGCTATGTATGAGGGAGGAGAGAGTGGAAACTTGAGAGATGAATTTGTGGTGTCATTTGGGAATGGGGAGATTTTTTTATTCTGGCATGATTATTGGACAGGGGAGGTAAGTCTTAAAGTGAAATTTAGGAAGTTGTACAAACTAAGCTCTCAAAAATTTAAACTTGTTTGGGAGATGGGAGGATGGGAAGGGGAAAATGAATGGAGGTGGAGGTGGCAGTGGAGAAGACGACTGTCGGATAGGGAACTTTGTGATTTTAACGAACTGCTTGATTTGATTAACAGGAATGCACCCGATCAACATAAAGTGGACACATGGAGCTGGAAGTTCTCTCATAATGGAATTTATTCCACAAAATTAGCATATGAAAGGAGAACACAAGCACAAAGAAGGTGGGATGGAGAACAACCAAAATACAATATTTTCAAGAAACTGTGGAGAAATTGGGCGCCAAAGAAAGCAACAATAACAACGTGGAGAGCTATTCAAAGGAGGCTACCGACGAAAGACAATCTACAAATAAGAGGTATGCACTTCTCGGCTGAAATGATGTACTGCAGTTTGTGCAAGGAGGCAGAGGAGAGTATATCACATATTCTGTTCACTTGCAAAGAGAGTAAAGGAATCTGGGACGAAATAAATGGCTGGCTACAACAACAGGTGATCATGCACTGGGATCCAGGGCTGAATTTCCTTCAATATAATGCAGTCCTGGGGAAAGGGGTGACGAAGAATATAGCAACAACAATTTGGGTGTGTGTAATTTGGTCCATTTGGAAGCTGCGAAATGAGTGTTGCTTTAAGGAAGGAAAGCTGGACAAAAAGAAAGAAGTAGAAGCCACTAAATTAAGACTGAAATCCTGGCTTGGCAACAAAGTAGACAAGGTAAAGGAATGCACTGTTAGTAATTGGAGAAGCAATCCAAGGTTGTGTTTCGAGTAAGATTAAATATGTTAGGGGTAGGGAGATACAGCAGCTGGCGTTTCTTTTTTCAAAGTGATGCTCATTTTGTTAATTATGTCTTGATTCATAGATGGTGATGCTTTTCTAGTTTTCTCCATCCGGTAAGAGTTGAGTACCCCTTGTACTCTACGTTTTCTGAATGAAATCTTTTTACTGATAAAAAAAATATAGAATAAATTAGTTTAACTTTAGTTTATTAGGTAGTTTAAATTTAGAATTTTATTTCCAAATAAGGTTATTGGGTAGTTTAAATTTAGAATTTTATTTCCAAATAAGGTTATTGACTATGTGTATGTTATTTCTAGCTAGTTTCTCTATTTATTTTATTGATTTAGTCATGAACTAAGTTTATTTGTGTTTGAGTGTTTTGATTTGGGTTGAAAATTGTGATTTATTCTAATTTTAATTGTATAATTCTATTGAGAGGTGTTTATGCTAGGTTAATAGGTTTTGAATGATCATTAACTTGATTTCAATTATTAAGTTGTAAGTTGAAGTATGATTAGTGCAACGAAAGTTGGTTACCCATGTTATATCGTATAAGCGAGGGTTGGGGTCGTGTGAATTGAATTTATATTGAGTTATTGCAAGAGTTTGGACTTTAGTATACAATTGGAAAAACATGATTAGGGATTAGATTAGATAGAACCCCATTATTATGCAATTACTCAAGTAGGAACGAGTCTATTCAAGAATTAGATTAGATAGAACCCCATTGTTATTCAATTATTCAGGCAGGAACGAGTCTATTCATCCTCTCGATCTTAGGTGCGTAATTAGGCACTTAAGACACAAGTATTTAGAATACACGTGTCAGTAAATAGTACTCCCTCCGTCCCATAGGAACTTGCACACCTGAAATGACACACAATTTAAGAAATGTGTAATGAGTGATTTTTTAGGGGTAATTTTGTAAATTTTTATGAATAAAGTAAAGTAAAAAGTAGATTGAGTGTGGAAAAGTAATGACATATGGGTAAATAAGAGTATATTTTGAGGGTGAGAGTTATGAAAATATTTTCTTTTATGGGGTGTGCAAATTGGTACGGGACATCCATTTATAGAAAGTGTGCAAATTCCTATGGAACGGAGAGAGTAAAAATGTTTGTTTGTTTTGAGATTTTGATAGAGTGAGATTTTACTTTATGTCAAATCTATTAATAGATGAATTATTTTAAAGTGTATAAGATAGATTGTATTTTAAAAAAAATAAAAAAATCTCTTCATCTCTCTTCAATTTACACATTTGCTTTCTGCACATGTTTTAAGAAATACTCCCTCCGTCCGCCTATAAGTTTCACGTAACTTTTTGGCACAAAGATTAAGAAAGGTGATTAAATAATAGATATAATACAAGTGATGTGATTGAGAGAGGAGAGAGATAGAGAGAAAAAGTAAGATATAAAGTGAAGTGTAAGAAAAAGTACTTACCAAAAAAGATATGAAAAACTTATAGGCGGACGGACCAAAATGGTAAAATGGAAAGCTTATAGGCGGACGGAGGGAGTATTATACTAATATTAACATGGTATTGAGTTGTAAAAAGTGATAAGAATGATAAATGTAGAGAGAGAAAAAATAAAAGGTAGATAAATAATGAGATGTTGTCATTTAAAAAAAAATGTGTCAATTAGATTGAGACGACAAAAATGACAAAATCGATCAATTATATAGAAGAACGGATGGAATAATAAGTATACATATAATTTTAGGTGTATATAGATAATGAAATGCATTTAAGAAAAATGTGTCAATTATGTTCTCCATCAATTTTAATTTACATTTCGTAAATCGTATTACCTGGTAAATGAAATATTAGTACTTGTTTTGCAACTTCATAAAAGCAAACTCTCTTTTTAAACTTCACCTACATAATATTTACGTATTTACACAAAATATCATTATTTTATCTTATTTTTAAATCACCTTTTTATTTTATTCATAATAACTTTATAAAATTATCCTTCAACACTCCATTCATTACACTTTTTTTTTTAAAGTGTGTCCATTTTATGGTGCAAACACTTATGAGACGTATAGAGTTATGAATATGAAGATAATTTTCAATTTCTAATATGTATTAGCGAATTATAAATGGAACATTATAATATTACTAACCTTTTATATATATATATATATATATATATATATATATATATATATATTATTTGGCAGATTCATAACGTTGGCTGATTGCCTGATTTATTTTCAACCTTGTGAGCAATATATTCTAGTGAAATAGTAATTAATAAATTATCTGAAATATGAAAACTAATTAAGTAATTAACCAGTAAATATTGTTGGGTTGGGTTTTAACACGTGGAGAAGTCCAATAGCCAACATATATTTGGGAGGCCCAATATTTGGAGATAACTTACCCTAATCCTAGAAGACATCAAGACAGAGTATAGGAAGATAGAGAAAAAAAAAAAGGAGGCATTCACGTTTTGAGAGAATTTCAAGAGTGAGAATTTTGCAGAAGCAATATCTTAAGTTGGATCGAGCTGATTTTTTAACAGCACGTAAAGATTCGTCGAGGTACATTCTTCTGAACGGTGGAGATCGTTGTTGGAGCTCAGTATTGTCAGGAAAAGCCACAAACAGAAGGTTTGTTTTTCTAGGCGATTCACTTCTGCGCGGCTGAGTTTAAGAGGTCATTTCTCACAAACCAACAGTTGGATCGAGTTGTAAATTGGACAGAACGTTCAGGAGGCATTGTAGTGCATTCTGGACGGTGGAGATCGAATTCCGAGCTTTTTGGCAGATTGGTGTTGTTGGTGAGATCTTTCTTATCTCATTGTAGTTATCAAGTATTGTGTATCTTGATAAGTTTGTAGTTGAATATCTGTTGTGACTGATTGTAATACTTGAATTCTTATCATAATGAAGCTTTTGGGTGACTACGGTCCCGTGGTTTTTACTCACGGGTCTTGCACTAGTATCATATATTTGATAGTTTTTATCTCTCCTAGGTGACATTCTCCTTTAGTCTTTAATTTAAAATACTGCAATTTTGTGAGTCAGTTTTTATTATGATTTTTTAAATGTTTTGACATACATATCATCAGTTTTCTTCTTCTTATCTATAGGATTAAGCCGGTTCTTTTTTTTAATTATTTTTTCTCCATTTTTCTTTTTTCTCTCATTTGTGTTCTGTTTCTGTTCTAATTACATATCTATATTTTTTTTAAATACTGAGAACTATCTCTTCACTACACTATGTCTGACAGAATTTACCTATTCTTATTCTCACTTCTTTTTATTCTTTATGACCAAAATTATGAGAGGGTGTGATTGTTGGGATCAAAAGTGCAATTTGCTCTTAAAAAAAACTCTATTATAATTATATTTTTTAAGAGAAATAATAACATCTTTTAAACGGCAAATAACTCTACTACTTATATAATATGTGCTTACAAATTAATTTATAGAATTATGATTTCTAACTCAAGTTTAATTTGATTTTTTTTTGTTACAGGCTGATCTCTCCTATCCAAAAAAAGGGTAGGTCTGTTGTGAACTCGAGTGCATGTTGTGTTGTGCACTCTAGTTCAGTAATCATTTATTAATTAATAAGAATAATAATATAACAAAATTTGGGTTGTGGTCCAATGGTCATTATATGATTAAATTAGCACAAAGTTTTGGGTTTAATTCCCACTTTCAACATTTTTTCTACTTTTTTTTTAATTTAATTTTAGCACCTATTTTTTTAGATACACTCACACTTTTAGTAATATTCTATTTCAACATTTTTTCTACTTTTTTTTAATTTAATTTTAGCACCTATTTTTCTAGATACACTCACACTTTTAGTAATATTCTATTGCATTTTTCAGTTATATTAACTTACACTTTTTTATAATATTGTGTTGCACTTTTCAGTTATACTCATATACACTTTTTTATAATACTGTGTTACACTTTTAGTAATATTGTGTTGCACTTTTCGTTTATACTGACATACACTTTTTTATAATATTGTGTTGCACTTTTTAGTTATATTGACTTATACTTTTTATTAATATTGTGTTACACTTTTCAGTTATATCTTTTTTATAATACTGTGTTACACTTTTTAGTAATATTGTGTTGCACTTTTTGGTTATACTGACATACACTTTTTTATAATATTGTGTTGCACTTTTCAGTTATATTGATTTACACTTTTTAGTAATATTGTGTTGCACTTTTTAGTTATATTGACTTATACTTTTTATTAATATTGTGTTACACTTTTCAGTTATATTGACTTGCACGTTTAGAAATATTATGTTTCACTTTTTAATTATACTGACTTTAAAAAAAAAAACTACAAAAAAAAAATACAGTAAAAAAATACACCTATTTTTTTATTAACTGAAAAAAAAAAGGAAAAAAAAAAGTACTAATAAACAAACAAGTGTATTAAGAAAAAAAAAACAGCGAAAAAAAAAGCGAAAAATAACAAAAAAGAAAAAAAGAATACTTGGTCAACTTGAATGCACAACATGCACTCGAATGTATTTTAGACTATGTCCCAAAAAAAATTAGATACTCTGATGGTGAATATTTAAAAAATGGAGAGTATGTTTTTTTTTTTTCCAATTCTTATTAGTCTTATGTAATTTCTCATTCTTTCTATTTTTGCTTTGCTTCCATTTTTTTTTTCTGCATTACGTACACTGCAATTTCATATCATAGGAAAAGTGATTCTCATTCTTTATCTTCTTATGTTTTTTTTGTTATACTATTTATTAATTTTTTTTGTTTGCTTCCATTTTTTTTTTCCAATTTTATCTCATATTCATCTCATAGAGAAAGAGAGTTTCTCATTTTTTATCTCCTTATTATGTTTTTTTGGTTTTACTTTCATTTTTTTTTTTTACAATTTTTTCTCACTCTTTCACTATTTATTAATTTTTTTTTTTTGTTTGCTTCCATTTTTTTTTTTCAATTTTATCTCATAGAAAGGAGAGAGGATTCAATGGACGAACATGAAGGCGTTTGTAAATTTTTTAAATTATATTACGAGACTTTGAATTTGAATTTTTCTAACTCCGACAGTGGAGATTCTTATATCTGTTATTCCTGATTTTTTGTTTTTAATAAATTCTATTGCTTTAGGCACCCAACTAACATGTTATGACCAAAATTATAAGAGGGTGTGATTGTTGGGATCAAAAGTGTCATTTGCTTTAAAAAAAAAAAAAAAAACTCTATTATAATTATATACTCCATTTTTTAAGGGAAATGATAACATCTTTTAAACTGTGCGCAATTAACTTTATTACTTATAAGATGTGCTTACAAATTAATTTTGTCTACTCATGATTTGTGCATGCTTTAGTAAAGTTTCTAAAAAAAAAAAAATCAATAGTAACTTCTTAACCTGTCAAATTAATCTGACACTCATATCCAACTAATGAAATTTAAACACATTTGCAGTCCTTCTTTTTTTTACTCTTATAAATCTTTTAAATCATAATTGCACCTATTTGACTAGCTTAATCTTTTCGCCGATTATTTTATTTTTTCAATCAAGCATTTTGTTTACATAGAAGTGTTTAAAATTTATATTTTATTAACTTTGAAATAAAAAAATCTTTGTATTCAATTTCTGCATAGTACGTGGTTCGTGCACTATTAGAGTATATATATAAAAGTTGGAATACCCTAAAATAAAAAAACTGGGTAATGTATGGGGATGGAGAGAGTACTTTATAAAACTTTAGTTTGCAATTCATAGCTGTCAATTAAATGTGAAGAAATAGTACTCATCATTCAACCATTCGACCTAACTTTAATTATTAATTTAATAATAAAACATAATTTTTAATAGTACATACAGTATATCAATTGTTGGGATGACTCACCTATACTCTTATGAATAAGCTCAGTATGTAATTAACTTGGTTTGGTGTCTAAAGAAATACTCCAGTAAATATATCAATTAGTAGCATTAATAGCATTGAATAATGGATGAATTTTCGAACTATATAATTAAGTGTAACTAGATACTACGTACAAGTCTCATTCACCATGGGTGTTCATGAAGTACCCCTACACCAACGGCGGAGCTGTAATTGGATACCGGCTGGGGATTCTTTTTATTTTTATTTTTAAAAACCTACTCCCTCCATCTAATGATTTTATGCACACTTTTCTTAACGGGCGTTCCAACATTTTTGTACACTCTAAAAAAGGAAACAATAATACCCCTCCTTTATTTTACATTTAATCAAATCCCTTTCACTTTAATCAATGAATTACCAAGAATAGCCCTCCTTTATTTACCTTACACATCACTTTATTTCATTTTCTTAATCTTCGTGCCGATCAAAGTGTGCTCCTGGGACGAGGGAGTATATTTTTCACTTAATTCTCAAAGTCATTAAAAGTAATCACTTTTATACAACCATTCAAATTTTATCCTCCACGTTCCACAATAACTTTTACTTCTTTCTTTTTTAAAACGACGTCTCACAATAACTTTCACACCATTAAAATAAAAAAATATTTATAAACTCCACTTTCATAATATCTACAATTTTTCATAATATCTATAGTGACGGAGCCAGAAATTTAGGATTGAGGGCCCCGATTAACATTACTATAAAAATGTACTCCTTTCGTCCCTGAAAAGTTTACGGGGAATATTGAGCACATGATTTAAGAAAAAAAATGTAACGATAAGAGTGTTCAGGGGTAATTTTGTAAACTTTATATATAAAGTAAATAAAGTAGATGGATTGAGTGTATGGTGGACCAAAAAGTAATGACATAAAGGGTAAATATATGAGGGTGGAGATTGTGATAGTTATTTCTATTTTGGAGTATGCAAACTTTTGAGGGACAAACTAAATTATTGTTGTTTATGCATGTGTTGTGTGTGATATGTGTGTGTGGGAGTGTGTGTGTTAGGCGATGATGACCACCTACGGATTTCAGATTGTAGTTGGGGATGGCCAAAAAGGTGGAGAATGTTGGGCTTGGGCCCAATTGTTGTTTTGGCCCTTGTGGTAAACCTTTTGGCCCACTCCATTTGTTTGCCTTAGGGTTGTTTGGCAGCCATATAAATACACTACAAGTCTCTCTTTCTTCTTTGTGACGTTAAACGATATTGAGAGAAGTGTGTGAGACTTGTGTGGGTGCTGTGCTACCCAGTCTTAGTCTTTTGGTTATTCTCTCTACAATACGTATAGATCCGATACTCAGGTGACCTGAGCCCGTCCCTATCGGAATACTCACCGGAGTTGTTCAACGGAGACGACGTGGAGACCCAACAAGTTGCATCCCCACTCCATTTCCCAACTCAAATTAAAAAGGTCTAGTAACAATTTTTTTGCTCCCAGCAAATTGAAAGGCTCAGGTTCAGCATTTTAAAACTGCTTCAATTCTCTTACAGTCTTAGAAGTTAACACACAATACTCCTTAATTCTCACTGTTAAATGCATTTTTTTTATTTAAGTTGCACCAAATTGTATTTATTTTATTATTAAACTCTTCATCTGTTCAGTGAAAGCTAATAAAAAAAATGTTCGTCCCAATGAAAGATACTCATTTCTTTTTTTGTAATTAAATAACTCTATCTCACATTTCAATATATTCTTTTCTCAATGGCCAAATAATCGGCAGTTTTTGTCAGGACGAAGGGAGTAGTATTTTACTTAATATCTTTCGCACTCCCGAATTTTAAATCCTGAATCCGCTACTGGATAGTGGTGGCTACTATGAGGACGATCAAGAGTTAGCAGCGGAGGGCGATAGCCAATCTACACTACTATGAGAAAGGAGGGAGAAGAGATTGGTGGTGTGGAGATGGAAATATGTGAAAGAGATCAGCTATGGCGAAGGAATAGCTTACGAACTAAGCTAGAGAATAGAGAGAATTAAGAGTATGTTAAAAAGACCATCATTATCTTAACAAATATGTATGTGTTAAAAATGTAGATTACGACGTGTGCATATACATGTCTAATATTAGGTCTAGTAAATCGTGTTTCATGTCGACACGATAGTAACACGACACAATAATGTCAAATACAAACAATATAATACGATAAAAATATGTGTTGATACGATACAAATACAATAATTTCTATGTCGATAGGACACGATTTTTTCGTGTCGACGTGACACGACACGTAACACGATAATGAAATAAATAGATTTAAAATTTCATTTAAATATAAAAAAAATATTGTGTTATTATTGCATACATGTTAACGGGTTAGTGAGTAATTAATTAGTACCTATTAATTTTATTATGCTTAACTGGTCAACATGAATTAAACACAAAATTTTCATATCGTTATCGAGTCTACACGAATACGATAAGGCCAAATACTAACCCGCAGTTTTCGTGTCGAATTCCTTGTCGTGTAAAAAATTACTACCTCTACCTAATATCAACCATAATTAAATACAAATGGTAATTAATTATGGAACAACCACAGTAGCTAAAATAGAGAGAAGGTTAATTATAAAACCAAGTAGGCAATATTTTTCAGCAATTAATTAACAACATCAATTATATAATCCGAATATAAAAATTCAATAAAGCAAAAAAAAAAAACTTGATAATTATAAAAAAAGGACAGCGCCAGATATATTAGAGTACAAATTAAATTAAATTCAAAACGAGAACAAGATTGGTGAACCAGAAACACACAAACACTAGCTACTGCTTTATTCCCGTACGTGGGTTCCAACATTTAATTACTTGGCATCGATCATCGATCATATGATGAGGAGGCTGGATCGAAGGAGTTCTTCAACCTAGCTAATATATATATAGTAACAAATTAATAATAGTATATATATGTTAATAATTTATATACTACTACAAGTTTGCAGATTTTTCATGAACATGTAATTATCTATAATGACCTGCTGCAGGAGTATTTAATTATAAATAGTAAAAGTCATCAATTTTGACATTAAGGGCTATGGAGTATTTAATAATTTTGACAATATTAGTTAATTAACTAGTGCATGCATTTTAATTAAAATGGTTTTAGTACTAAAAGTAGCTAGTGTTACTGTACGTATATTAAATTTTCAAGAAAAAGAATTAATTTAGGTAGCTAGTGAAGAGCTGGGAAAACGAAAAAGTAGTAAATGCGAATTTAATTACTTACTTGGTTTGGCCGGGGCCGGGGCGGGTGGCTTGTTTGGTAGTGCAGCTGGGTTATGTGAAATTAAGGCGGTGGTAATTGCTAGCTTTTCTGTCGTCTTAGGGTAATTCCTATAATTAAATTAATCCACACTTTTATATTATTTAATTAATTAATGAATATATATATATATAGAATGAATATTAGATGGTACCTCCATCAGCAGCAGGAGTGGTCTTGATTAGCTGATTAGTAACATGATCTTTTTTAGGCGGATCCTTATTAGTATGATCTTTCTTTGGATCGTGTTTGGTACTGCTGAATAGTTGTTTTGCAGGATCTGTAGGCATTGGAGTTGGAGCTGGAGCTGGAGCTGGAGCTGCTTCATCTAATTTCTTTTGATTATTATTCTTGAATAGATGATCGGTTCCTTTGTTTTCTTTTTTGGATCCTCCTGCTGCTTTGGGTTGTTTATTATTAATACTGCAGTAGGGCCTGAACCGGTTTCAATCTTCTTCTTTCCAATTACATTTGATGATGATGCTAATTCATCAGTCTTCTTCTTCTTTCCAAGATCATGATCAGCAGCAGATGAATTACCTGCACCTTCTTCTTTACTCTTGTCTTCTTTCTTGGCAATAATACCACTCTCACCCTGCTGCTGCTTCACAATTAAAAATGTCATTGTATATATATATGATCTATTTTATGTAATGGATGGATATCTTAAAGACTATAGTAGTAGTTTTTAATTGCATGTGTTTGTGATTAACTAAATTTACAGCCTATATGCAATGTCAAGCTCATATATTAATTACTCTGCAGGCTAGGGTACGTAGTCATCTTTCTTCATCCTACTATACGCGTTTTTATCTCATTAATGCATGTAACCTTTTATTTTCTTATTTAATTCAACTATATACCAATCTACCATACACAATTAATAATTAAGCACGAATTCATATAAATTGGAGTAGTATTTTCTTACATGTTTGAAATCCGGGCAAACAACTCTTTAAGTAAAGTTCTGGCTTTTAAACGGGTCCCGTAAATGATAGGTAAGATTGGTCTCCTGGATTAGTAGATCTTTGAACCGTATATTGAGACAAAAAAAAATAAAAAATTAATCACCTCTAATTTATCTATCTATTTATTCTAACTTCCAGCTCATAGACAACTTTTACAAAATGGAGGGAGTAGTAGATAAAATATTTACTAAGCTAATTAATTCCTGAAAATTTATTTATGATCCACGTGAAACTTAAATACAAGGCAAAGATTTATATATATATATATATATGCAAATTTGTACCAATATGCATGAATACTATAAGATACGGTACGTGCAAATTAACCCACCCTGCGCGTTTAAATATTTGTATTAATCAATATATATATCCACGAGCTGAGTAGGCTTATTTCAGAAAGAGGTTCCTCGAAAAATCTAAAAGTACTATTTCTTGATGTATTCTCCTCCCTGTAAATTCATTTTTATTATTGTTAGGGTTTTTATTTTGATTACACTGACTCTCCCGGTCTCTGTCACTTATGGCGATATTGATTGAAATAAATAATAATGAAGATATTAATGGAAATTAATATTATTAATATTTAATTATATATTTATGTTAAGAGATTTGTTTTGATTTATTAAAGTATATTTTATATTGTTTGAATTGATTAATAATAAAGGAAAGTTTATCTTACCCCAATTAACACAAAGAAAAATCCTAAATTCATTTAGTTCAAGTCAAAGTAAATAGTGCAGTCACTTTAATTTAATCTTTATATAAATTTTAATTTTTTTGATAAAATAATTTAAAAAAATATCAGTCTTTTTTATTCCTTTAAAAAATAAATTAAATAATCAAAATATTTAATATATGACTTGGATTGTTACATGCATATTTAATAGTATGTATTATAATGTAAGTTACTATATCAACAAAAGCAATATAAAAATAATACGGAGTAATATTTTACTACATAAAAGAATGTGTATTACTATATAAAATAGTTTGTGTTATTATTACATGTAATAATGTGTTTAACTTTCATAAAAAACTATATGTTACTACATACTACGGTTCGAATTACTACATTGAACAATGTTTGTTACTATATGTAACTTTATCAGATGATCTTATATCTTTGCATCATTCTGCAATAAAAGAATCGGTATTACAACATGGTTATTGTGTATTACTACATATATAATATATGTTACTACCTATTATAATGTAAAAACACTAGAAAAAAATGTTACTACATAAAAAAAAATTATATTACTATATAAAATAGTTTGCGTTATTACCACATAAAATAATGTGTATTACTACATTTAGTAATGTTATGTTACTACATTAAAAAAAAACCCGTCACATCCGCTTGAGAGATAGAAAAGAGAAGACGAACTTAAAGAAAAGAATTATAAATGACAAAATAAAACCAATGCTCGACAATAAAATAAAAAAAATTCACAGAATCGGGTCAAATATTAAAACACAAGCGGATGAATTGACAAATACATTAAGAATTGACCCAAATGAAGTAATGGTGTTCCAATAACATATATTTCCAATTTATTGACTTAATAATTAAGTCAATATTTCTAGTTCATTAACTTAATAAGTCAATATTTTGAGTCAAATTGACTTAATTTGTTAATATTGCAATGTATACAAGTTTTTGTGGCATAAAAAAAAATGATCATAAAGTAATTAATCGAATGCATGTGGCTTGTTATTTTCACATAAGGCCATTAATTGCTAGCAAATAGCCAGACGCAAGCACACTAATTTAATCGCAACTAATTGCTTGATAATGGAATTAATACAACCCACCTGAATTGATTTGAATGTTTTTTTATTCGTTTTCCTCTCCAGGAATGCTAAATTTCTTTTTCTTGAAAGATGATTAAGATTGTTCAAAACTTAATAAATAATAGTAATAATTTTTTATTATATGCACCGTCTACAACGTCATAATGAAAAATATTGAATAACACTTGTGCAGAGATATAATTTATTTTCCTAATGTAAATTTTCACTTTTTTAAAAATAGTTTGTAAAAAGATAAAAATACGAATCTAGTCCCAATTATTTTATATATGTACCAATTTCGTCATAAAGTTCATGTCAAAAATTTCGTAACGATGTCATTTTTAATTTGTCAGCAACTTAACCAGAATCTTGAAACGATGTCATATTTAATATGTCGAAATTCTCGGAATGATGTCATTTTTAATTTGTCAAAATTCTCGGATCGATGTGAAGCACATTATCAAATCGACGTCGTTCTGAGAATTTAGTTATTAAGCTGATCGAAATTGGTACAAATAAAAATATTTGGAACTAGATTTGTACAATTTTTTTATTTAAAGGTGGAAAGTTATGATTAAAAAGAATTTATATATCCCACAAGTTGGTGCAACTAGTGCACAACTAATTAATTCTCTTTATTGAAATAATATACAGTGAAACTACTTATAATATCCCACTAATATCTTTTAGTAAAACAATTAATTAATTAAACGTGTTGTTCCATAATTCCATTAGCATTTGTTTTTCATTGTGGTAGATATTACTCCTGTGTATATATATATTGGAAGAAAGTAAAATTTCAATAAATAAAGAGCAACAGTGGTGCATCAAGAAACAAGTTAAGGGGAAGACAAACCAGAGCCAAATAAAAAATAATGGTTCGAAGAGCAAGCAGAAAGCAAAATTATGGTTGATATTCTGCACATATTGTAATTTACATTTTTAACCAATCCAAGTATATTAAGATAATAATCTTCTTAATTATTTTTTGTGGAAATTTATAGTATAAAATTTGAATGTTTGTATAAAATGGATTGATTTTAATGGCTTTGAGAATAAAGTAAAAAGAAACACAGTTTTTTTTTTCTTTTTTTTAAAAAATAATTCCCAACCGTTATCCAATTAGTAATTACAGCTCCACCGAAAAGACGTAGCACTCCACCCATGGTGGAATCTTGAATTACATTATATGTATCTAGTTGCACTTAGGTGGAAAATGGGGTTTTCAGCTTTAACTAGCCTCCTCCATTATTCAATGCCATTAATGGTAACTAATTAAATTATGTACTATTAAGAAATTATTATAATGTTTTACTATTAAAGTAATAATTTATTTATTTTTTTGAAAAGCAATTAATTAATAATTAAAGTTAGGTCGAATAGACGTTGAATAATGACTAATGAGTACTTTTTTCTTCACGTTTAATTGAGGAGCACAGTATAATTGGATGTTATCATTTTTTAGAAAATTGATAACAACTTAAAAAAAATACATCATTTTAAAACAAAAGTTTAAAAAGTGATACACTTTATATTAAAAAGTGATAAATTTGTTATGAAAAGTGATAATAGATCTCACACAAGTTTTTTTTTTCTAATTGAGAGCTTTGAATTGCAAACTAAAGTTGGGGTCCTTCTAAGTAGTTAGGGTGTCGTACTGACTATATGTAGTCAAGTAATTTGAATCATAATATTTCAAATCTAATGACTTAAAATTGATGACAGTACAATGTGTTGGAATGCCTTGAACCCTAAGTTTCTGTTTTGGGCTTCCTTTTGGGGCCAAGTCTGTTAGGGTTTATATTTGGAATGTCTTGAACCCTAAGTTTCTGTTAGGGTTTATATTTGGTATGTCTTGAATTCTAAGTTTCTGCTTTGGGCCTTCTGTTAGGGCTTATATTTATATCCCCATTTTTACCTAGTTTCATTATGTACTATGAATCTGAAATCTGTACTCTGAAATCTGTTCTCTGAAAAACTATCTGAATAATATACGGATCCTCTCTTCTCTGTTGTGGACGTAGCTATCACATTGATAGTGAACCACGTAAATCTGTGTTCTCGTTTTAATTTATCTTTCTCAAATCCGTTATAACAAACTGGTATCTAGAGCCCGGTTAGGGTTTCCACAATTTGGTGAGAAAGATGTCTGGGATGAACGTGAAAATAAAGAAGTTTACGGGGAGGACCAATTTTAGTTTATGGCAAATCAAGATGCGTGCTTTGTTGAAACAACAAGGGCTGTGGGCACCGCTGATGAAAAAGGCGGTGGATCTGGACGAATCTAAGATGGCCACTCTGGAGGAGAAGGCACACTCAACAATTATGTTATGTCTTGTAGACGACGTCTTTACCGAAGTCGCGGAGGAGGAAACTGCGGCGGGTCTCTGGTTGAAACTGGAGAGTCTGTATATGACGAAGTCTCTCACCAACAAGTTGTTTTTGAAGCAATGTCTGTTCAGTTTGCGTATGCAAGAAGGTTAGTCACTCCGCGAACACTTAGATCAATTGAATACAATTTTATTAGAATTGCGTAATATTGATGTTAAAGTTGAGGATGAGGATGCTGCGCTAATTCTGTTAGTTTCGCTACCTTTATCATATGAGAATTTTGTTCAATCTTTCATTATTAAGAAAGATTATGTATCTCTGGAATAGGTTAGATCATCTCTTCATACCAGAGAGTTGAGACATAAGGCCAGTGGTGGGGGTGTAGATAATCAGGCTGTTGGGCAAGTAGCCAGCGGGAGTAAGAGACATGGAAAATCTGGGAAAGAGAATTTTTCTAAGAAGTTTGTTTCCAAAGGTACTAAGCCTGATGACGTTTGTAACTACTGCAAGGAGAAAGGGCATTGGAAATTCGATTGTCCGGAAAAGAAGCCGGAAAATAAGACTGGTATTGTTGCTGTTGCAGAAGATGATGGCACCAATTCTGAGGAAGATTTGGCCCTAGTTGCTGATGAACAAACAAATCACTCTGATGTGTGGGTTCTTGATTCAGGGGCATCTTACCACATATGTCCGCGTAGGGAGTGGTTCACAATCTACGAGCAAGTAGACGGAGGCAATATTAGTATGGCCAACAGTGTTGATTGTAAGGCAGTTGGGATAAACTTAATTTAGCTACGGACATATGATGGTAAATTCTGCACATTGAACGACGTTAGACATGTTCCACACATGACGAAGAATTTGATATCACTAAGTTTATTGGACAGTAGGGGTTTCAGTTTTCAAAGGTGAGGGTGGAGTTTTGTATGTCTGCAAGGGTGATAATGTGGTTCTAAAAGGTGTGAAACGGAGGACTTTGTATTTCCTGCAAGGTTCAACGCTGTCAAATTTGTTGAATGTTACAAGCTGTTAGTTGCCCTATTGAGGGCAAATCTGTGTACGAGGAGTCGCTCGTACAATCTGGCATCTTTATGGTGCATCTGAAACATCTGTTGATCTGTGAGAGGATTCAAGTCAACGTGGAGATTTGTTGGAATGCCTTGAACCCTAAGTTTCTGTTTTGGGCCTCCTTTTGGGGCCAAGTCTGTTACGCTTTATATTTGGAATGTCTTGAACCCTAAGTTTCTGTTAGGGTTTATATTTGGTATGTCTTAAACTCTAAGTTTCTGCTTTGAGCCTTCTTTGTTAGGGCTTATATTTATATCCCTATTTTTACCTAGTGTTATTCTGTACTATGAATCTGAAATTTGTACTCTGAAATCTATACTCTGAAAAACTATCTGAATAATATACGGATCTTCTCTTCTCTGCCGTGGACGTAGCTATCACATTGATAGTGAACCACGTAAATCTGTATTCTCGTTTATCATTTTAATTTATCTTTCTCACATATGTTATCACACAATGCATCGTACTATTTAATGTTTTGTGTCGTAATATTGTGCTTTCATTGGGACGGAGGAAGTATATAATTTTAAAATTACCATTATGTAGTTAAAATATTATATTATCTTTATTTAAATTTGAAATCAATAATCATAATAATATTAAATTACATCTATTTAATTAATTTAAAATTATTAATCTAAAATTTATTAATTTTTCACAAATCTCTTCCTTCAACCCACGATTTTTTTCTTCATAAAGTTCTCCAATATTCGTTCTCTCAAATTCCCACCTTCATAAAACCAGAGGACCATCACCCTGCCTCTGCAAGACATCGTCGTCGTCACGCGCGTCTGGAAGTTGTTGCCGCCGCGTCTGGACCAAACTGAAAATCACATAAAAAAAATGTGTGTAATAAACATTGTGTGCATCATCATAACATATATAATAAGTCACACTCTTTTCAATGACAACGTCAAACCAAATGGTGAATATAGACTCGTTAGTGCTCATAACGATATGTATAACGTTATACGACTCACATTCTGTTATAATGTCACACGGGTCATTATTTATTTTCTAAAATTTTCAACTCTTGTTTTATGTCCATACCTACGTTCTACACAATACTCGTAGTAAAGACCATGTGATGGTTGAAGAATGGTCAATATAAAATTGCTAGTGCCCAAAACGACCTACATTTCATTATAACGTTACATGGGTCGTTATTTCGTTTTATGGAGTTTTCAACTCTTATTTTATATCCATACCCATGTACTACATAATACTCATAATAACAACCACATGAAGGTGGGAGAATGGTCAGTATAGAGTCGCTAGTGCCCATAAAGACCTTCATTTTGTTAACATCGGCCATAACAGTGGTGGTCTCTAGCTCATGCCCCTCTTAACAGAACTTGAGCCTCTATGGGTGTATGTGATGGGGCCAACCCGAGGGTGTACCCTAGTTGGGCTAGTGGAAGAAATATGAGGAAAAGATACAAACGTGGCTCATTTCCCCGGATTCACAAATGGATTCACCTCCAATAATCGATTATCATTTCTCATGTCTTAGATCAATATTTTCCCACACACGGCACACGCCAGTTGATGTGTCTAAAAATCACACAACGATAAATAATATTGCACCTGTAATTAATAGTCAATGGTTGGATTGAAGTTAAACATGTCCGCTCGTATAACATTAATACCTGTAAAAACACATTAGAGAGATCTCCGACGTCGACGCTCAAGTCAGAACTGGCTATCTCAAAGAATGTGCGAGGAACAATCTGTATCTCAAGGAAAGAACCTCTTTCGTCTCAATCAAAGCTCTCATTTTCGAGAGTATTCGGGTATTGTATCTCAGGTCATGGAGGTGTGCAAATATATATTAAAATCAAATTAATGTACTCTTTAAATTTTAGGAATTTAACAAAATTAATTCTTGAATTAATGGCTAAATTATTGATATTTAATATACACGAACAAGGCGGTCTAATTATACGAGTATTTGGATACTCGTATACGGTAAGAATATAGTTGGCTTATCATATATGGAGGAAAAAAAATCACATCTCTTTAAAAATGGAAGAGAATTAAATTAATCAAATCATGTCAATCAAATAGGCACCACCCAATAAGAAAGCGTCATGTGACATCATCAAGAGGGAAAATTTCCACTCCCTCACCCTATAAATAGGGTCCTCCCCTCATTCATTTGAGACACACAAATCATCCCGGCCTCTAGAATTCTCTACAGAGATTTAGAGTGTTCTTGAGCTTCAAATGCGTTATTTGTACAAATTGACCAAAAGTAATGTTCAATCTGGATTAATTGTGTTAAACCCTTCATTTCGTCGTTCTTCAAGTCAAATTTAATTGAGGGAGAAACTTAAGCCTGAACTATAAGGATATTTTGGTAGAAATTTGTGCAATTGAGATGTGCATTCAAGGAATGGAATGGGGACCCCAATACGTCTTGTAAGGAATGCGGGCCAAATAATTTTTAATAATTAGCAACAAGAGCTCCTGAGATGGAGCTAAGCATGTATGCTAGTGGAGTCACACCACCACTGGTTCAAGAGTCTCGCGGTAAAGCTTATGATAAACCTTCAAATAAGGAATACATTACGGACATGCCTAGAGATAGGGGAAAAATGGGTTGTGTTGGGAATAAAATGAGATTTTGATTAAGATACCAAAACCCCTTATGATATGCCAAGATAAATAAGTCAAATTTACTAAGTATGTTTCAGGAATGTTGGAACATCTAGTTCAGACTAGTTGAACAGCTGACATGTTAGGCAGCTTATAGATGTTAAGAATAAGTTGAGGGGGAACACAAGATTAGATGATCACATAGATCAAGTTCACTTAGGCTCAGAATCAGAAGACTACAACCCTGCTGATAAGACAAGAACAAAAGAGTTCAACCATGCTGATAGCAAAATCAGAAGAGTGGATCAGAAGAGTCAACCTCTCTAATAGTCCAATGTTAGAAGATCACATTTATTGGACCAAGTCTACTGACAAGAACTCCATCAAAATCAGAAGAGAAGATCGGTAGAGTACATCAACACACTAAAACAAGAAGAGTTCAAAAACAGTCTAAGTCAAGAGACAACTGTGCTGATAGAGTCAACTTCACTGATATGGAAGATATGCATTAAAGTTTAAGTCAAGATTGATTCAGTGAAAATGAGAAGCCAACTTAACTGAAGAAGCTAAGACAACACTGCTGATAGACAAGTCAACTAATGAGATAAGCTTGAGCACAGATCTGTTCTGATGATAAGGAATGTTGTCCTTAATCATAGTTCAATGATCAGGAAGAATGTCTTCTAAGTTGACTGCTGAATACACAACTCAGACATTGGGAAGAGTGCAAACAAGTCAAGACAAAGAGCTCTAGCCGTTTACTTCCCAAGATGAAGACATGTCACTATCACAAAATCTGTTCTCAAGATGCAAAGTTCAAAGAAGGTGGAAATAGACAATTTGAGGTTGTCTCTCCAATGGACATATCCTCACTTTGCTCTATAAATACTGGAGTTTGGAAACCATTCAAGGCATCCAACTAGTCAAGGAAACTACAAACATTCTAAGCATACAAGCCTTCAAGCTTCCAAAGAATACGTCATTCTTTAGTTTCCAAACACTTCCAGTTCACACCTAAGCTGAATCTCATTGTATGTCAATAAAGCTTAGAAAGATATCATATCCTTATACAGTACTTCATTGTAAATGATATCTCAACCTAGTTGGAACCAACCTCAACCCTTAAACCTTTCAAGGAAAGTTAGAAGTGTTGTTGTAGAAGTGTGAGAACTAGAATTGTCAAGTGAAGAACAGTTTTAGTTCGAGTTGAGTGAGTACTAGGACTCAGAATTCCTAGGGATCAAGGCACTAAGGAGTAGTGTGGTTGATCAGTGCACCTTGGCACTATAAAACAAGTTAATTCCAAGTGAAGGAATTATCATGTTAAATCAGGGAAGTGGATGTAGAAGCTTGAGTCTCTTAACCACTATAAACCATTGTGTTATTTACTTACAGTCATTTCATACAAGTAACACATTCATACACTGCACACAAATTGATCTTCAAAAGATATATTACACAAACTGTGCAAAACAAATTTGGGACAAGTCCCCTAAAACTGTTTAAGTGTTAGGAAAGTTTTTTAGAACTTAAAGGAGTCTAAATATAAAGTGTCAACCATAATTCCGCACATTTAACTTACTTAGATAGTTATTCAACTGATTAATTCATAGGTCTCAGTAGCTTGATTATCTAAATCAAAGTTATACATACTTAGAGAAGTTGACTAGACAACTCTCCTGAGAGCCTGATTGTTTGAAAAGAAAAGAATTTGCATACACAAGTGCATTCTCCCCTCCCCCCATACACTTGTGTCATACTCCTTTCAGGACCAGCAGGTTGACATTGAAAGATATGCGACATAAACAATATCCAATATTTTTAACTATGACGTCTTTGGGATATTTAATGATTGACTCGAAGCAAGACTTATTGAGTTGCCTAAGATGAAATGACCAAAAGAAGTTGGAGGAATTAATGACTTAAAATATTACAATTATCATCGACTCATAGGTCATCTGATTCATGATTTTGTCACGTTTAAGGAGAAGGTTGTGCAATTAGTCCAACAAGGAGAAATTGTGTTTGAGGAAACTATTTAAAGTTCCTCAAGTAAATTGATGAGTCGGGATTATTGCATACTTTTGTGCTTTAATTGAATATTCTTTGTGAATTAAATTGGTATTTTAGTGCATATTTCCGACTCATTATTTTCTGACTTCAATTAGCTTGATATTTTTATTTTCTTATTTAATTAAGGTAAAGTGGAGCATTTTGACGAGGATGAAGTTCAAGGAACCAAAAGAATTGGGCCTAATTAGACTTTGGTACTCCAGTTCCACTCTATTTTTTTTCCTTTCTATATCACTACAAGAAATGGGGGGAATAGCGACGAAAATTTTTCGACAAATCTAAATTTCATCGCTAAAATCAATTTTTAGCAACGAAATATAAATTTTCGTTGCTAAATTGTTAGATTTAATATTTGCAACAAAAAATATATATTTCATCGCTATATTAGCAACAAATTGTTTCATTTTGTTGTTAATAATCAAAACAACAATGAAAATTATATTTCTTCGCTAATATTTTGCGATGGAATAGAAATTTTCGTGGCTAATTTCTTGAAATTATTTTTTACAACAAAATTTATATATTTCATCGCTATATTAGCAACAATTTGCTTCATTTTGTTGTTAATAATCAGAAAAACTATGAAAATTATATTTCGTTGCTAATATTTTGCGATGAAATAGAAATTTTCGTGGCTAATTTTTTGAAATTAATTTTTGCAGCAAAATTTATATATTTCATCGCTATATTAGCAGCAAATTGCTTCATTTTGTTGTTAATAATCAGAACAAAAATGAAAATTATATTTCGTTGCTAATATTTTGTGATGAAATAGAAATTTTTGTGGTTAATTTCTTGAAATTAATTTCTGCAACAAAATTTATATATTTCATCACTTTATTAGCAACAAACTGCATCATTTTGTTGTTAATAATCAGAGCAACAATGACAATTATATTTTCTTGCTAATATTTTGCGATGAAATTGAAAATTTTGTGGATAATTTCTTGAAATTAATTTTTGCAACAAAATTTATATATTTCATTGCTATATTAGCAACAAATTGCTTCATTTTGTTGTTAATAATCAGAACAACAATGAAAATTATATTTCATCACTAATATTTTATGATGAAATAGAAATTTTTGTGGCTAATTTATTGAAATTAATTTTTGCGATGAAATTAAAATATTTCATCGCTATACTAGCAACGTATTGCTGCATTTTGTTGTTAATAATCAGAACAACAATGAAAATTATATTTTGCGATGAAATATAATTTTTTGAGGCTAATTTATTGAAATTACTTTTTGCGATGAAATAAAAATATTTTATCGCTAAACTAGCAACAAATTCTTTTATTTTGTTGTTAATAATTAGAACAACAATGAAAATTATATTTAGTCGCTATTATTTTGCGATGAAATATATTTTTTGTGGCTAATTTCTTGGAATTAATATTTTCAACAAAATTAAAATATTTTATCGCTACACTTTTATCAAATTATTTTATTTTGTTGTTAATACTAAGAACAACAATGATAATTATATTTCGTGGCTAATATTAAATCAACTATGCTTATTAAATCAAGAAAATCGATTTATATAATTAAATGTGTAGGTCCCCAAAGTTGAGTTAATATCGAGGGAAGCTAAAGAAAATGTCTAGAGGGGGGTGAATAGACTTTTCTTAAAATCTTTCGATATATCAGAATACAATATGCGGAATACGAAATTAACAATGAGCTCAATTCAAGTTTATACTCAACTTCTTAATTCGAGAACTCTGTTCTATACTTAGCTTGTCTAGTTCAGTTATGTATGTTTAAACAATTAATCAGTTATCCAATTAAAACAAACAAAACAGTAAAGTAAACAACACACAACGATTTATAGTGGTTCGACAACTTGTCTACGTCCACTCTCACAAACCCAGTTGTGATGTTTCCACTAAACTCTTCCAATCGAGTACAAAGTGTATGTTCCTGTGATTTTAAGTCCCAAGAAGAAGACTTAGATCTTCAAAGAATATACCACCAGATATATCTATGATCTAACTAGCTATTTAACAAGCAACTAACAACTTGATAAAAACAACAAACAAAAACTTCTCTGTTCTTCAGTAGTAGCCTCTTGGATTCCTCACTTGTCTTCTGGCTTCTTTCTGAACTTCAATAAACTCTGAGAGTAATTCTCTTTTTGAATGCTTCGATAATGCTTCACTTGAGTATGAACGTCAGTGTATCAGTAGTCTTCAGTTGATCAATACCATGAAGTATTTATAGACTTCAATCTTCAAGAACTTAGGTAGTTGTAACCAACTTTTCTTGAAAACTAACTTTAACTGAATCTTCTTATCAATCCACGCGTTTCTTGTTACGAATTAGTTATTCCCATAACTAACTTCTTCATCCTTATCTTTCCACGCATATTTGTAACTAACTTCAAGTTGTACTTGTCTTGTGTAGTATAGTAGATGCACTTGTCTTTGTCTTGTAGTCCATCTGTCTTGAGTAGTAGACTCCAAGTCTTCTTGTCTGATCTTCTCGTGCAATCTTTAGTAGTAGACTATACTAATCTATCAAGACTTATTACATTACATTAAGCTTTTATAAAACAAGTTTAGTCAACTTATAATCTATACAATGAATCTATCTATTACATTCAAAACATGAGCTCTATACACCATTTATCATAGCTCAATAACAAACTAACAAACATATATGAAGTACTTATAAATCGTACTTATCTTTTAATAAGAAAAAACAATACTTATCTTTCATGTGAACTCTACTGGTCTTGTTCAAGATGACTTAACTCAACTAGACTAGATTAGTCAACACTTAGAAAATATTCAAACTACTTTTGGCTTATCAAAACTTCATCTTTTATCTTTTCATCATGTAGGACTTGTTCTAGTATTCATATCCCAACAATTTCCCCCTTTTTGATGAAGCCAAAACTACTTTAATCTTTTCTCAATAGTAGACTAGTTAAGTAGTTATCTTGTCTTAACATCAAAAGTTGTTTATCTTTTCATTCATTCAAAATAAGATCAGTAGATTACACTTACTTCAAAATATAATCAAAAAAATTTGTCAAAAAAAACTAATCTGAAAGAGTACCTCCTTCTGGATTTGGAACGTTGAACGCATCTAGAAGTCTTCTGTGAATAATACTGATATGATCTTCATCATCAATCTTTTCTTTCTCTAGCAGTTCTTCTTCAAACTTCTTGATTTGATTTATATCAACTCTTCTTCCAGAACTAGTCATAGGACACTTCCACCTTGGAAATACAGGAACAAGAATGTTGAAGTTTGCTCCAGCAGAAATCCTTAAGATTAAATGCCATAACATTCTGTGTTGTCCTTCCATGAATTTGTCAAATAAAGAATATAGCTCATCTTGTCCTTCAGCATCACCATATTTACGAATGATCCAGTGATCAAGTTCCCATTGTCTTTTCACTTTGATCCATTCAGCTCGATGCTCATTATCAATGAAATAATCAATGAGTTGATCTTCCATTTGATCTTCATCAGCCTTCAGCTTCTGCAAATTCTCTATGTGTCGTCCAATTTTCTTCTTGCTCGCATAACGAGTTTCATCATTTGGATCAACAACTTTTTGCTTCTTCACTTTAATTGTTGTCTCCACTTCTTTCGGTTCTTCTATAAGAATAGATTTCCTTTTAGATACTTGTCTTGTCTGAACCTCAGCTTCAGGAGATGCAACCGCTTTGCCCTTCTCCTTCTTCATCAACTCAACTGCTTCTTCTTTAGCTCGCTCAAGATCTGCATGTTTAATCAACTTGCCTTTGCCTCTCTTAGGCCTTCTAAGATCTTGCATAGCTTCAGCAGCTTCCTTGGCTTCTGGTTCAGCACTGGACTTAGCTTTTTCACCTTCAGCAATAACTTCAACTTGACTCGTCTCTTCCCCCTTTTTGGCTTCATCAGATGCCTGGAGAGAGAATAGAGATGTGAACCGAGTCATTTCTTCGAACATCGCTTGCTTTATACGGTTTGTAGCTTTCTCGATCTGTCTTTCATGAGAACAATTCTGACTCAGCTTGTCCAGCTTGGTTGCCACCAACTCCAACTTCTGAGTAGACAAGTTCAACTCATTCTTGAAATGTGTTGCAGTTAGTCGTAGCTTCCTGTTCTCCTCAGTCATAGCACTGATAATCTCTTTAGCTTGTGCTAACTGATCAAAGGCTTCTTTTCTTTGGACGTCAGCTACTTCGATTTTAGCTCTATAGACTCTTTCCATCTTTCTGGATTCAGTAGCTAGAACTCGAGCAAAATCGACTGAGCTCTTCTCCGAATATTCCACCTGGTTTTGGAGAAATCCTTCAATTTGATTGAACATCTCTTGTCTGAAATCGTTGTCCAGCTGGTTGACTTCATTCATGATCATCTCTTTTGAACTTGTCACAAGGACACTATTCTGTTCAACAAGAGTCTTCTTAAGTTCAGACTTGAGGAACTCATCGATAGACGACTTGACGATAGCCTTCAAATCTTCTTTCAACTCATCTATTGAGGCGGCTGGGATAGCTTGAGACGACTGTCCAACCTCAACATGAGTAGCGTCTATCATGACCTCATCTTCAGTAGTAGCAAGAGAGATACCTTCAATCAACTGGCCTTCTGGAGCAGTAGCTAAGACCTCGTCTTCTACTACTTCATCAACAAACACACTTCCAGCAATCGCCTTCAGACTAGGTAGAGGATAATAAGGCACCATAGCTAACTTAGCTTCCTCAGTCCTTCTTTCAGCATCAGCAAAGTCCTTCTTTAACAAGGCGTGCAGCTTTTCCATATATCCACAAATTTCTATAGGAAGCAATAGATCAGTATATCGATTAATAAACTTGAAATCTGACCTCGGACTGTCAGCATGATCTATTTGAAATTTGAACACAATGCCTCTCAACTGGTTTGAGACATTGTCTAGCTCTACGACCGGATCAGTGGACTGGATCAACTCAGCTTGTCCAGCTTCAATCATCTCAATGTCTTGCACAAAGTCAGATTCTGAAACCTGAACACCAACATCAAACTTGAATTCTGAACACATTAAGTCATCAGAGATACCCAGTAGCCTCTTAGCAAGAGCAGTGATAGCATGATTTGGGAAAAGCTCTGAGTGGTCACGAACACCACTATTCTCCTTCTGCTCCATTTCCCAATCCATGAAGTTAGAAATACCACCTTTCCCTAAGATGACTTCGAAGAGATCATCTGTACTTGACTTCTTCAAGGCCACCCAAGTGCATATTCTAACCAGTTTCTCAAACTGTTCTGAAGAGTAGTCGACTTCGACATAAGAGAGCTGTTTCTTCAAATTTCTACTCATCTTTGCACGGACTCTTTTCTCTCGTAAACACATCGGATAGTAGACCAGGGATTCGAATCTAACTTCAGACGGGGTCTGAGTAGATGGGGTCTCTATCTCAGTTGTTGCAGTGGCAACTGTCGTCTTGTCTGAAGTAGATGGGTGAATGGGTTCAACATATTCTGTTGAGGGTAAGGATAGAATTTGGTCTGTGGTTTCTTGGGGCATTGATGTGTCTTGGTTTGGTGTGATAACTGTAGGAGTATCAGTTATATCCATTTTGGGAGTGTTTTCGGGTAGGCTGACTCTCAGCGGATGTGCTGGCAGCACTTGTGAAGTTGAGGTAATAGGTCTTGGCCTAGATCGATGAGATCTTGCCTTGGTTCGAACAGAAGGGAGAGAGAGAGAGGAATCGATAAATCATGAGAAGAGGAACCAACCTGGTGACTCAACTCGTCTGGTGGAGGAGGTGTTCCGATTCGCACTAGTTTGTATAACTCTGGAACTTGAGAACTTGGATCTAACTCCTCTTCCGACTGAGTCTTCTCAGAGTCATCTGCACTAGACGAGTCTTGTGCAGCTTCCTTTGACTCTTCTCCAGCAGACTCATCTTCTGAAGAACCAGACGCACCACCATACGGCAAGGCTTCCATGGGGTCAATTTTAGCTTGCCTAGGTGCAGCTGGCCTGGCAGCACCTTGCTTTCTCACTGCCTCCTTCTTAAGGTAGAATTTCAAAGGATGGAATGGCTTTCCTTTACTCCATTCCGTTTTGTTTGGCATTAAGAGAGGGAAAAGGATACTTAGCTTATTACCGTATCCAACCGTTGTAGACACCACCCAATTGTGAGTGTGGTCATCTACTCGAACACTTCTTTCAAAATACATGATTCGGTCTGCGATTAGTTTGAACCAATCACCTTCAGTAATACCATCGTATATCGCAGCCATAACCCTTGTCTTTGCAAAAGTCACAGAGTCATGAGAACCAGTAGAACTTAGCAAAATTTTGCTGGCTATATCCAGTAGTATGCGATACTTTTCTAGAAGATCTGCCTTCTTGACTGCAGCATACTTTCCATCTGGTTTCGGTTTCAGCTTCCTGCCACAGAAAATGCTCAAATATCGAACTTCTTGCCCTAGAGCGTAATTCTCAATATTAATCGTTCCGGTGGGCAGCTTTAGATGTTTGAACATCGCTTCTCGAGTAATTTGCACACGATCTTCACCAATGAAAGACTCGATAATATCACCTCGTCTGGTGACATTTGCATAAAACTCTAGCACCTCTTCCTCCAAGACGACTTGAGGAAATGCTTCTAAATACGGCTTTAGCCCACATCTGGTGCATTTGGTCAAGATCTCGGTATTCTCATCTGTGTGCTGTCCTTTGAAAAATACAGATGGTTCAACATTCACTTTATTATCGGAGATGTACCGGCCTAGGTCGAATGTGACCTGCATGTTGGTTCTTAGATCGAAAACTGATCGAGTAGACATAGTGTTTTACGAGTATAAGCAGATAATCTTGAAGAATAGCAAAACAAATCGGATGCTTAGTAGTAGAGGAGTTAAGAAATTGTGAGGCAGGACGTGGGAGAGTGTTTGGGTTTTGTTCAAAACTGAATTTTAGATCCAATGGTCAAGATCGAAGGATTAGATCCAAGGGTTGAGACTTTTGGAATTCGGTTACGGAATCGAGAATATAATGTGATTTGATATTGTAAAATTTGGAATCCGCCTCTTCGTAATTGGGACAGAGGAGTGAACTCATCTGACCTATTGTAGATGAGTGTGAACTAGATGTATACACCACTTAAATGGGAGTGTACAAATCTAATTCGAGGGTTTTCAACTTTTCAATACCTAATTACTATAATATCCTTAATCCGTTTTGATTAAAACACTTAGCATGTAGAATCAAAAGAACACTTAGCTTGTCTGTTCGAGTCTATCCAGAACAGACAAGTAGACTTAAGCTTCACAAGAGGAGTAGACTTAAGCTTCACAAGACGAGTAGACTTAAGCACACAAGGCGAGTTCCCCCTTCGCCTGTGCATGTCTATTCAGAACGTCGAACGGCTTCATGTACCTATCTTATGATTTGCAATGTGTAATCATTGGTACAGTTAGAGTAACATAAATAAGATGAATATCAATCAAAAGCAATGATCAAGGTTTCGAACAAGATGACCTTTTAACAAACATAAGAGTCAACATAAGGATATTTAAGAAATCAAAGATTCCCCCTTAAATGTTTATTCCCTTAGTATTACCCTCAGCTTTACCAGCTTCCTCATCGGGTTGTTTGGTCATCTAGTCTAGCCTTGTATACCTGTCTGTTGCGTGAGTAGTCGAGTGCTCTGTTCTTGTCTCCTTTTCTTTGATGTACCTGACTGGTTAGTGCATAGCTATAGGCAAGTAGGATCTAAATCAATTAGCCCTAGACTAATGCATAACTCACGAAATCGTGCCTCAGCTAATGGTTTTGTAAAAATATCAGCTCTTTGAAAATCAGTATGAATTTTTTCCATGCGGATGTCCTTCTTTTCTACATGATCACGTATGAAATGATGCTTCACATCAACATGCTTACAACGTGTGTGCAAAACAGGATTTTGTGTAATGGCAATTGCACTATTACTATCACAGAAAATAGGAACATTTGATTCATATATGTTGTAATCTCTAAGCTGTTGCATAAGCCAGAGTAGTTGACTACAACAGCTACCAGCAGCCATGTACTCAGCTTCGGTAGTTGAAGTTGCAACACTAGTCTGCTTTTTAGAAAACCAAGATATGAGTTTTGTGCCTAGAAATTGACAAGAACCAGAAGTGGATTTCCTATCTATTCTACAGCCTCCAAAGTCTGAGTCTGAAAAGCCACTTAAGGATAGATCATCATTTGAGGGATACCATATACCACGATTGATGGTCCCTTTCAAATATTTCAAGATCCTTTTGGTGGTTTCCATGTGACTTTCTTTTGGATTGGCTTGGAATCGAGCACAAACACCAACAGAGAATGCAATGTCTGGTCTACTAGCAGTTAGGTACAGTAGGGAACCAATTAGACCACGGTAATAGGATTGGTCAGCACATTTACCGTTCTCATCTGGATCCATTCTGTAAGTTGGTTGCATTGGTACGCCAGTGGACTTACATGTTTTGATCCCGTACTTGTCTAGAAGGTTTCTTGTGTACTTTGCCTGATTTATGAAAATGCCTTCTGGAGTTTGTTTTACTTGAAGTCCAAGAAAGTAGTTCATCTCACCCATCATTGACATTTCAAACTTACTTTGCATGAGTGTAGAAAAACTTTCACTCAGCTTTTTGTTAGGTGACCCAAAAATGATGTCATCTACGTAAATTTGGACGAGTAAGATGTCCTTCCCTTCTTGTCTTCTGAACAAGGTTCGATCGACCTTGCCCTTAGTAAAATCATTTTCTAATAGAAAGAGAGATAGAGTGTCATACCATGCTCTTGGAGCTTGCTTTAATCCGTATAAGGCTTTCTTCAATCTGTACACCTGGTTGCCTTTGACTTCGAAACCTGGAGGTTGTTCAACATACACTTCTTCCGCAAGAATACCGTTAAGAAATGCACTTTTGACATCCATTTGATATACAGTAAACTTCATGTGAGCAGCATATGCAAGGAACAATCGAATGGCTTCTAGTCTAGCAACAGGAGCATAAGTTTCATCATAGTCTATGCCTTCAGCTTGTGAATAGCCTTGGGCGACTAGTCTAGCCTTATTCCTAACGACTAAATCATTCTCATCTTTCTTATTCTTGAAAATCCATCGAGTGCCAACTACATTATGATGTTTCGGCCTATCGACAAGTTCCCAGACGTCGTTTCGAACAAACTGGTTCAACTCGTCTTGCATAGCGATGATCCAATTACTATCAGCCAATGCCTCTTTAACAGTGGTAGGCTCAATAGCAGAGAGGAAACAACACCAGCAGAACAAAGTTGGACTCGGCTGTTCTTGCGACTCAAAGAGTTGTCGTCTAGTCTTCACACCAATAGTAGAGTCACCAATGATATTTTCAGTATCATGCGCAGATTTCCATGTTTTCCTATTTTTAACAGGAATACTATCATCATCTATATCATGTACAGCATCATGCATGTCAGTATCATTTGTATCATCAATTTTAATAGGAGTAGATGAGTCAACTAGAGCAGGCATGTCAACTGGTCTAGAGGACTTACCTTGAGCACTTACCTTCTCTTTATCATCAGAGTCGAGAGCTTTTAGGAATGGGTTGTAGGCTTGAACGGATTCATATATCTCTGAATCTTTGTCAGATTCGATCGATAGATCAGTTACCTTCTTACTGATCTTGTCGGCAGACGAGTCCTGTTGAGATTCATCGAAAACCACATGTGGTGTTTCTTCCACACAAAGAGTTGAGCGGTTGAATACTCTAAATGCTTTGCTAGTCGAGGAGTATCCTAAGAATATCCCCTCGTCTGCTTTTGCATCGAAAGCATTCAACTTGCTTTTACCATTGTTGTGAATGAAACACTTACAACCAAATATATGGAAATATGAAACTCTGGGTTTTCTACCTTTCCAAACCTCATAAGGTGTCTTGCCTAGCACCTTGTTGATCGCGCTTCTGTTTTGTGAATGACATGCAATATTGATAGCTTCGGCCCAAAACTTTTGAGGAGTGTTGAACTCAGCTAACATGGTCCTACAGGCTTCTTTAAGGGTTCGATTCCTCCTTTCTGCTACACCGTTTTGTTGTGGTGTCCTAGCTGCACTAGTAAGGTGCTGGATACCACGTTTAGTACAAAATTCTTTGATATAGCAATTAATGAACTCAGTTCCTTTGTCACTACGAATCTTGACAATGGACTGGTTCTTCTCAATTTGTAACTTCTTCAACAGATCAGGCAGAAGTGTTTGTGTATCACTCTTCTTGTGTAGAAAGACTACCCAAGTAAACTTAGAATAGTCGTCTACAATAACAAGTGTGTACCTTCTACCATTCAAGGTTGGAGGAGTTATCGGACCATGAAGATCCATATGTAGAAGTTCTAGGACTCTACTAGTTGAGAGAGTAGGAATTGACTTAAAAGAACCTTTAACCTGTTTACCCTGTTGACAGGCCGTGCATACATGTGACTTGTAGTAAACTTCATTGGGAATACCTTCAACAAGATAATCTCTGGCTATCTTATTAAGAACCTTAAAGTTTAGATGACAAAGGCGTCTGTGCCAGAGCCACCCAAGCTCTTTAGGATTCTTAGTAAGTAGACAGGTGTCCCTCGGACAACTGTTCCAGTTCACTATGTACACACTTCCTTGTCTTACGCCGACTAGTAGGACTGTGTGCGTCCTTTTGTCAATGATTTCGCATTTGCGGCTCTTGAACTGCACCTTGTAACCACGATCACAAAACTGAGAAACAGAGAGTAGATTATATTTCAAACCTTCAACATATGAGACATCTTGGATCTCAACGTCTCCATTCCGGATGTAACCAAATCCTTTAGTGACAGCAGTGGAGCTATCACCAAATATCACTTTTGGTCCTTCTTGCTCATGGTAGCTTGATAAGAGAGCCTTGGTACCAGTCATGTGGTGCGAACAACCACTATCTATGTACCAGGTTTCTCCTACTGAGCCACCCTTTTTATACAAGTCAAGTCGACCCTGCAATGAAGATATTCAATAATTTAGGTACCCATTTATTTATTGGGGTCCTTGGGGGTTAGTCGTGTTCAGAGGAATCCAAATATACATTGGAGTCTTGAACAAGTTCGATCTTTTAAGCTTTCGCCCATATTTGTTACAAAATAAGACCTTGTTGTCCTTAACTGGCCTATCAGTCGAGTTCGGGTCTACTCTTTGGAGATAGCCTTTCGACTTAATCTCTACTTGAGCAGGCACTGGTCTATGATAGTCAGAGTAGGGCTTGTAAGCATTAGGTCCATACAGTTTATAGACGCGTTTGGGTCTTTCCTCACTAATAATATCATATGATAAAGGTGGAGGATATAGGACAGTTTGTGTACGATATTTCGGAGCTACCTGTCTAGGTCTAGTCGAGTAGAGCTGAGACTGCCTTATGAAAGGCGGTCTAGGCTCTTGTCGTCTAGTCTGTACCTGTCTAGTACTCGTCTCCTCAGGATACCAGTCCTCGTATCTGACCTGGTTGGGTCGTCCACGATTAGTGGTCCTTTGAAGATTAGTTCTAGATGGAACAGGCTTGTTGTTAGCATCCTTTTTACCTCCCTTGGTAATCGGAATGTTAACTAGAGCTTGTTTAGATGTAGTACCTTTAGAAGGAGTTCCAATATCGTATATCATTGGTCCTTTTCCTTTATCATTTGGCAAAAGTCTCGCTTTAATAGTAGTAGGGTTCTTAATGACTCGAGTAGACGAGCTAGATGACTCAGCACCTATACCAGTTTTGTCAGCTGGATCTCTATACCTATCTGACAATTCAAGGTTAATCTTTGAAGAGTTAACCAGGTCAGTAAGTTTGAGATCAAGTGTGACAACCTCGGTCTCTAAGAACTTATTACGTTCTTCAAGTCTGTTGCACTTGTTCTTTAAAACATTGAATTCATTTTTCTCAGTTGCATGTGTCTTAAGTAGGTCTTGATATAACCTGTCTGTCAATGCACACTCTTCTTTGAGTTGTCTCAACTCTTCAGTCAAGCGTTCATTTAGGACTGTTATATTAGGATCTACTTTAGACTGAGCTTCCTTAAGGTCAATGATTTCTTGTTTTAATGCAATGTTCTCATCACTGACTTCGATGAATGCTTGATTAGCAAGTAGAAGGTCGTCTTCAACAGCACTAGTCGAGTGCTGCAGACTACTTCCTACTTCACTACTAGCAGTGTCACTTTCATCAGTTTCTGAATCATCACAAGATTGAAAAGATGTAGCAGATGATACCTCTTGATCGATTTTAGCCATGCAACATAGACCATCATCTACTATGAATGCTTCGTCGTGATCTTGATCAGTTGAGTGACTAGATGCGGACGATGGCAACTCATCTGAATCCGAATCAGAGTCATTATTGACCATCATTGCCTTATTGCCACGATTTTATATCTTCTTTCTCTTCGTGCTTTGCGTTCTTCACGATCATCAGTGCTCAGGTCTGGACATTCATATATGTAATGACCTGGCTTTTCACAATTATAGCACAAGAGATCATTAGTAGCCTTTTTAATAGGAGATTTGTCCCTACGTTTATCACGTCTATCAGAACGTTGAATCTTCCTATCGTCAGACTCTCTATCTCGTCTGTTACTTTTCGAGACTTCGTCTCTCCTTTCGGACGAGTTTCGGTCTCGTCTGGTCTCAGACGAGTTCTTAGACGTAGATGCTCTATGATCCCTATAGAACTTCTTGTATCTTCCGAAGCGTTTATTGAGCCTATCAAACTTTCTAACCATGAGACTCATCTGATCCTTCAAACTAAGATCAGTATCTAACTCATCTTTCACAGAGGCAGACTTAGTTCTAGACTTGGACCTGTCTACCTTAGAAGACTTAGAAGAGCTAGACTTAAAGGCAACGTTCTTAGATACAACATGTTCTCTATCACTACTGGCTAGTGGTTCATCTTCGTCTAAATCAAACTCATGGGCTTTAAGAGTTTGAAACATGGTTTCAGCAGTCCACGTATCTATATCTTGAGTGTTCTTAACAAGCATCTTTACCATTTTCCAACGACTATCAAGACTCTTCAAAATCCTAAGATTGATCTCACGAGCAGTATAAGATTTACCAAGTACTTCCAAATCATTCATGATCTTAGTAAAACGAGTATCCAGCTGGTCGATAGTTTCTCCAGCTTTCATCTGAAATGATTCAAATCTTTGGACAGCTGTGGAGAGTTTGCTCTCTTTGATTAGGGAGGTCCCTTCACAAATGATAGCTAGTCTGTCCCACATCTCCTTGGCAGTTTTACATTTTAACACTTTTCCTAGATACTCGTTAGGAAGAGTGTGTAATATGTAATTCTTTGCCAGACTATCCAAATTATTTTGACGCATTTCTTCTGAGGTTAGATCTGACCTGGGTTTCTTGACGAGAGTACCAATTGGTTTGCTTGGGTCAAGAACAGCAGTATTTGGAATCATTGTAACAATGGGTCCTTCTGTGATAACAGAGATCATTAGGTCGTGCGTGGAACTGAAAATAGCTTCCATTCGCAGCTTCCAGTAGTCATAGTCCTGAACCTGGAACTTGGGTAACTTGTTAGCGCTGATTTCAAGAGACATGATTTCAAGAAATAAGTGCTAAGTGGAGTTATGATCAAGAAAAACAGATAAGTCAAGAACAGGGAGCACGAAGCAGATATAACAGGAGTATTGATCAAGAACACGTAAGCAACTACAATCAAGGACCAAGACTTCACCCTAAGTCTTAAGTCGGTTATCAAGAAACAGCAGTTCGTAAACTACTGCTCTGATACCACTTGTAGGTCCCCAAAGTTGAGTTAATATCGAGGGAAGCTAAAGAAAATGTCTAGAGGGGGGTGAATAGACTTTTCTTAAAATCTTTCGATATATCAGAATACAATATGCGGAATACGAAATTAACAATGAGCCCAATTCAAGTTTATACTCAACTTCTTAATTCGAGAACTCTGTTCTATACTTAGCTTGTCTAGTTCAGTTATGTATGTTTAAACAATTAATCAGTTATCCAATTAAAACAAACAAAACAGTAAAGTAAACAACACACAACGATTTATAGTGGTTCGACAACTTGTCTACGTCCACTCTCACAAACCCAGTTGTGATGTTTCCACTAAACACTTCCAATCGAGTACAAAGTGTATGTTCCTGTGATTTTAAGTCCCAAGAAGAAGACTTAGATCTTCAAAGAATATACCACCAGATATATCTATGATCTAACTAGCTATTTAACAAGCAACTAGCAACTTGATAAAAACAACAAACAAAAACTTCTCTGTTCTTCAGTAGTAGCCTCTTGGATTCTTCACTTGTCTTCTGGCTTCTTTCTGAACTTCAATAAACTCTGAGAGTAATTCTCTTTTTGAATGCTTCGATAATGCTTCACTTGAGTATGAACGTCAGTGTATCAGTAGTCTTCAATTGATCAATACCATGAAGTATTTATAGACTTCAATCTTCAAGAACTTAGGTAGTTGTAACCAACTTTTCTTGAAAACTAACTTTAACTGAATCTTCTTATCAATCCACGCGTTTCTTGTTACGAATTAGTTATTCCCATAACTAACTTCTTCATCCTTATCTTTCCACGCGTATTTGTAACTAACTTCAAGTTGTACTTGTCTTGTGTAGTATAGTAGATGCACTTGTCTTTGTCTTGTAGTCCATCTGTCTTGAGTAGTAGACTCCAAGTCTTCTTGTCTGATCTTCTCGTGTAATCTTTAGTAGTAGACTATACTAATCTATCAAGACTTATTACATTACATTAAGCTTTTATAAAACAAGCTTAGTCAACTTATAATCTATACAATGAATCTATCTATTACATTCAAAACATGAGCTTTATACACCATTTATCATAGCTCAATAACAAACTAACAAACATATATGAAGTACTTATAAATCGTACTTATCTTTTAATAAGAAAAAACAATACTTATCTTTCATGTGAACTCTACTGGTCTTGTTCAAGATGACTTAACTCAACTAGACTAGATTAGTCAACACTTAGAAAATATTCAAACTACTTTTGGCTTATCAAAACTTCATCTTTTATCTTTTCATCATGTAGGACTTGTTCTAGGATTCATATCCCAACAAAATGTTTAATAATTCTCCAAATTTTATGTCTTATAAATCAGTATGAATGTTTATAAAAATATTTATAAATATGATGATGCAAATGAAGATGGACATAATTAAAGATGGGAGAATGAAGATTGGCTCTAATATTTATTATTTTTTTTAAATTGTTAAAGTAACATTGATTTTTTACAATTTGAATTGTTTTAAAAATTACGTATACACATGTATATATACATATATAGTTGTTACAAGTTAAAAATTAATCAATTAATAAATGTGAACTAAATTATTAAATGAGTAAAAATAACTAAATTAGTAACAATTGAATACATATATAATTAATATTAAAAACAGAACCAAAGAGCTGTCTGCCCGAATGGTAGGCGCCCAGCTATGGGCGCCCATCCACCCGGGATCAATTCCCACTAAGACCAAATAAAATATTTATTTGAATAAAATGGGGGAGGGGGTATGTGGGTTGGGGTCGGTTGGGGCGGGGCGGTGCGGGTTGGGGCGGGTCGAGTGCAGAAGTGGGTTTAGAGAACGATTGAATTGGTTCGGTTGGGGTGGGTCGGGTGTGGGTGCGGGTTGGGTTGGTCGAGTACGGAAGTGGGTTTAGAGAATGATTCGTAAATCAGATGTCATAGCCAAATATTAGCAACAAAAATTCTAATATTTTTGTCTCTAATGTGAGTTAGCGATGAAATAATTTTGTCGCGTGATTTGTTGCTATACACCCGTCGCTAACGTGTTTGCGACAAATGTTTAATTTTCCTCGCAAACATTTTGTGATGAAACTCATATTTTCGTCGCTAACATTTTGCGATGAAACTTATATTTTCGTCGCTAATATTTTGCGATAAAACTTAAATTTTCGTCGCTAATATTTTGCGATGAAACTCAAATTTTCATCGCAAACATTTGCGACAAAATTAATTTTTTTTTGTCGCAAACACGTTAGCGACGGGCGTACGTATAACAACAAATCTTGCGACAAAATTATTTCATCGCTAACTCACGTTAGCGACGAAAATATTAGAATTAGCGACAAATTTTTTCGCGGCTAAATTGCAGTTTTCTTGTAGTGTATGGTGTTTGCTTTTTGTATCTCTTGCTTTAGTACTAAGAGACTAGCACCTATTTAAGTGTGTGGGGGAGGGGGTTGAATTATATATCGTGTGCTTGAGTATTTGAAACTTGATGACATGAGTATTTGCATGAGTTTAGTGGCCGGCTGGAATTTTTGTTCTTTTTGTTAAATATATTGTGATCTTGGGTAATTTGTCCTAATTGATGATTGGATTTGATATTCATATTTGAGTAGTGGAATCGAGTTATTTTTTTGGTTATTTTAGTGTTGAAGTAGTCCTGAATTTCGTGTGTCTTGGTGATTCTATTTTAACTCTCAGTAAAAGGAAAAATCTGACTTGGTTAGCAAAGTTTAAAAAAAATGAAATAATTGTGGTCGGAGAAAAATAAAAAGGATTTGAGTTGAAAAGCAATTGAAATGAAAAAAATAACGAGGGGCTGAAACAACTACCTGCTTGAGGAGGTCGTGTGTTTAAACAAAAAAAATAATAACACGAAAAGAATTAAAATCCTAAAAGTAGAGAGGAGTTGTGGACCTTTTTTGAAAGTTGAAAATTTTCAACTCCGGAATTAAAAAAAAAAAAAAAAAAAGGTGACTGCCAGCCTGCCACCACTCACTTTTGTACTTTGATGGAGAGGTAAATCGGAGAGCCAAAATTAGTTTTTTTTTTTAGGTAATTGTGGATGCACTTGGAATAACCATTAATCGATGAGATTATCATGTTTAGGTGTGAATATAAGGTCTTAATTGTACAAGAGGGACAAGTTACTTTTGATTATGGCTCAAAAAGCAAATTCAAAGTACTAGAGTTGTGTGAAAGTATTCTTGTTAATTTTGTTTGAACATTCAAGTAGTCGGTTTTGATTGTGTTTTTGATGAGATATTTTGTTCTCTTTGATTATAATTATTGCTTGAGGACAAGCAATGGTTTAAGTGTGGGAGATTTGATGAGTCGGGATTATTGCATACTTTTGTGCTTTAATTGAATATTATTTGTGAGTTAAATTAGTATTTTAGTGCATCTTTCCGACTCATTATTTTGTGACTTCAATTATCTTGATATTTTTATTTTTTTCTTATTTAATTCAGGTAAAGTTGAGCGGGTCTTTCTACGGTCAGGAAGACTTCGCCCTTCCTAATAACAGGAAACTCATTAAATAACGACAATAGTGCGTTTGCTCTATGCAATGTGCAATCGCATTGCTCCGTCCTACTAAAAATTTAAATTAATAAATATAAAATGACAAAAATATTCTTTTAAATTTAAATAAGTAAAAATATTAAAAAAAAAAAAAACAAAAAACACATCAATTTTAATCATTTTTAACCTTAAAAACCTCACCTTCTTCCCCAAAATCAAAAATCACGAAATCCTCACCAAAATTCATTTTATCTACAACTCCCCAAATTAAATATCTGGAAAAAAAATCTTCTTCATACTAAATCCATACATTCTAACCCCTAATTTATAAACTTCATATTTATTTCTCTCTTCCATTCTAGAATCAGTGATCGATGGTTGGATTCAAGAATCTCAATTGATCGGGAATCCACTTTCCGTCGACTCTCTATCGACGGTAAGAAAGAAACAATATAAAAGTTCTCGCATCCGAGACGACGAGAACTATTGATTCGGTTGTAAATTGCAAAAGATTTCATGTGTTTTTGTGATAAACTTTGATGGTTTTGCATGCATTTTCACACTAATATGCTTGGTTTGATTGGGAAAGGTATTTGAGCTTGTTTTGTAGGAATACGAGGTGAATTGGGCATTAAAATCGTAAAAACGAGTGTTCAATCATCATTGGCACTCACATGAGGTGAAGGAACGAGGTGAAGGGAACATTCACGAAGAGTTTGAGAAGAATCGGGACGAAAACGGATGAAAAGTCGAAAAGGATGAAGAGGTCGGGCCGGAAGCCACCCGGCCGGGCCACTTTTGGCCTATGGTCGGGCGGCCATTTAAAGATGGAAATACGAAGATATGTCCCGGCCGGGCGGCCAAAGCGCCCAAAAGGCACCTCATTTACGAAGTTATCGTCGGGTCGGGCGGCATCACTCGCCCGGCTGGGCCGCCAGCTCCAGCACGAATCATCTTCCGCCCGGTCAAGCCACTTTCCCGCCCGACCGGGTGGACCCTTTTTTGGGGGGGTTTCCAAATTTCTCCAATTTCAAGGGACTAAAATGCAATTTTCGTCTTGGGACTTCTCAAAACATATAAAAGGGGGCCTTATTCAGATTTTGAGGGAGTTAGACAATATTAGAGAGCTTTCTACACACACTTCACACATAGTCATAGGTGTTCTTCACTTTTTGTCATTTAAATTCAATAGTTTAGCTAGATAGTGTTAAAAAAACTTCGATCCAAGTTACTATTATCGTCGGGCTTTGTTTCTTTCATCTATTTGTAGCTACAATTCATCCATCAAGGTGATATCTCTTTATTTTGCAATTTAATTTGGTATTTTTCTAAATTCTCCATCCTATCGCTATTTTGTTATGGATTTGATGTTTATTGTTGTTTTAGCCATGGATTTCTATCTTAGAACCATGGGCTAAGCTCTTATTGTCTTGGGTGTGGATATGTTGATGGGTGTTTAGTGTAATTATGGAATAATTGCATGATTAGATTAGGATTTGAGTGTTTATGTTTCTATTGTTGTGATTTTCATGATTCAATTGATTAATTCACCCTATTAGCTAGCATTGTTGGTTGTGTCGATTACAACGACCGTATTGGGTTGCATTATTAAGAGTGTGGGTGTGAGCTTGGATTAATTTATTAGAATTCACATAATAGTTGGATTAATCGATCGGGGGTTGATTGCTTAGATCGACAACACTAGACACTAATTGAATAGAGGTCGTCTATGAGATTAGTGAGAGGGCGTTTCATAAGCATTAGTAACCGTGTTGAAAGTGCTTATGAAACACTATCTTAGGAGCTTATGGTATTTGGTTAGATCCTATAATTGTTAATCAATACACGTGTTCACCTAAGCCTCACGAGAGATTGGTCTACACATAAGAGTGATAGCCTTTAGCTTAATCCAAAACCATAGTTTAATTCATGCAATTGTTCGTTAACTTATTGAATTACCCACAAAACGGAAACACCCGAGGCAATACCCCTTCTCTTGCACTTTCTCTCGAAATTTAGATAGTTTGTTATTACTTTTGTCTATTTCTTATTTATCTTAGTTAATTTAGCTTAATACTTGTGTTTTAAATCCCGAAAATCCAACAAACACGTGTAGTTACTACTTGGTCGTACTTACATACTACAATCGGACCCATGCGTTTGTGGGATCACATTGTTGTTTAAAAAGTGTGCAAAATACGAAACAAGTCAACTATGTCCAGATTACTTTCTCTGTACAAATCCATATCAATTTCCGATGAATAAATCTCTAAGCTGAAAAATGGCGTCATCAAATTAAAGGGAGTTGCGTTCTTAAATTCCGGTTATGAGGGCTAAGAAGCGGATAACCTCTACGAATTTTGTGGCCAGATTCAAATTTTGTACCAATGTTTTTTCGTGAGCTTTCTTGGAATTATGTGGGGTAACATGGTGGCGATGGTATATAGGTGTGGTGGCGGCAAGGCGACGAGGATGGTGTCATGGTGACGACGGTGTTGGCCAGGGATGGAGCGAAAAGCAGGGGAGGGAAGGGGTAGATATACAAATTATATATTTTTTTATAACTAATCCATTTTATTTTTTAAATTGTATTTTTGTTAAAAAAAGAAATTGTTAATTTTTTCATACTCCGTATTATATTTGCGCAGTAGTGTAAATTGGACTTAAAAAGGTGAATATTTGAAAGATTTAAAATGATTTAGATTTAAATTATGGAACATAAATGAAATTATAGATCTCATTTATAATTATATGTTAAATTTGAAAATATTTTAAAGAGAAAGTTAAATATTATAAGGATATTTTTGTAAATTTATATATTTTATTTAGAAAATTAATTATTTCATCAATGGCAAACCTAGATTGCACAATGACGAAGTTGGATGATGTGTCAATTTTTAATAAGTTATCTATTGTTAGAAAAGGCGCCCTCTTTTCGACTATAGCAAACCTCAAGTTGAGCATTTTGATGAGGATGAAGTTCAAGGAACTAGAAGAATTGGGCCTAATTAATTCTTTTGGACTGCATGATGAAAGAAGTAAAGAAAAGGAAGGAAAATAATTCTTTGGGCCATGATATTGTTGCTGGGCCCTGAGAAAGTATTTTGGAGGGCCCAATTGAGAGATAAGCAAAGTGGGCTAAGATTTGGAGTTAATCCCTCGGATAAAAAAAAATAATAAAAAAAGACAACCGCCAGCTTGGAATTTGAGAAGGACAAGTCAACGCTGTGAAGCAATTGGAGTTGGTGTGTCAGTGCGAGGAGAAGAAAAGACTTTGGATGATTGTAACGGAGAAGAAAAGACTTTGGATGGTTGTAACTTGGGTTTAATCATTACACTGTTAATTTTCTCAATTTTGGATTAATACTCGAAACTATGAATTCTTTGTTGGTTTGTTAATTATAGTAACTAATTTCTTTATTTGAGCATGAGGATGTGAATTTTATGTCAATTATGTCAAGTAAACAAATTCTGGTTGATCTAGATTTTGTTATTACTTTTATGCATATTTTGAATTAGAAGTTTAATAGGTTTGATCATCCAATTCTATTTCTATATCAATTCTAGTTATCCCATAAATTATACTACCTCCGTCCTGGTATAAGTTTCCCCTTTCTTTTGGGTGTTTTGATTAAGGAATATGATAAAATAATAGATAAAGTAGAAGTGATGTGATGGTGAAAGAGAAAATAATAGATTAGTATGAGATGAAGTGTAATAAAATAATAGATAAAGTATAAGTGATGTGATTGAGAGAGAGAAAATAATTTACCAAAAATGGAATGAGAAACTTATTGTGGGACATCCATAAAAGGAAAGTGAGAAACTTATAGAGGGACGGAAGGAGTAATTCGTAATTGTTATAATATTGTGGGAATTGTAGCAACTAATAAGACAGAACACCTTAGAGGTAGTAACATCTAAGTTGTATGAAATGAGCGTCTCGTATTCATAGTCTAGTTTATCCTATTGTTTTAATTCTTGAATGCATTCCTCGAGTTGAACCTTATATACATGTTTTAAGGTTATTCGTAGGAATAGATTAATTGGGGTCGTACCTTTTGATTAATTAAACGTAAGAAACAATTTGAACTAGTTTGGTTGTACCACTGATTTAGGGATAAGATTCGAGATTAAATTGAGATAATCGGATTCGTTGATTAAATTGGTATAATTAATTAAGGAGAAACGATCTGAAGGCTTGATCATCCTCACTATTTGAGTACTTGTTCATTTTATTGTTTTGTGCTTATTAGTAGTTAATTAGTAAACCAATCCAAAATTCACCCCTCACTATTTTATTGCTTTCTACACGAATTATTAATTAAATTACACCGTTATCTGTGGGAATCGACTCTTACTTACCCTACTATAACAGTGGGTCGGTTAAGGAATTATTTTTGGATGCCGACGATAGCACACTATAAATTCTCTTTGACAAGATTCTAAAATGTCTGAAACTCTCAAATCGAGTCATTCAAATCAAAACTCCTTGATAAGAGCAGAAACTATTTAGGATTTCTCAAGTAAATCTCCTTGACAAGAGATTAAACTGTTTGGAATTTTTAAATCGAGTCATTTAAATCAAAGCTTCTTAATTAGCGCAAAAACTATCTGAAATTTCTCAAGTAAATCTCCTTCAAAAGAGACTAAGCTACAAATGTGAAATTGGGGACTCTTTTATATTAGTATAAACTATCTATAAATTCAAATGGTAAAGCTTGATGCACGAAACTGCGTTATGACTTGATTTTCTTTGAAGTACGTACGTAGACAATTTAGAAATTCTCTAAGTACAGTTATTATTCAATTATCTTGTTTAAGTTAATGAACTTGACTAGGAATCGAAGCGCATAAAAAGAAAAAATGAAGTTAAAAAAATCGTGAAAAAATAATAATAATAAAGTTGTTGACTTCAAAGTCCAAATTCAGCGAGTTCAAAACTCATTACAGGACATTTCTCTTTGGGCCTTTGAAATAAATCAAGGGGTTTGACTATTTACACCTCCATTTCGTAGAGATGTACTCCCCCAATCAGTTTATTAATAAATTAATAGTGTAAAATACTAAAAATATCTTTTATTAAAATATAACATACTAAATGCACCCTCCCTACTGAACACAACTCCTACTGTCATTTATTTCACCTTCCCCTAAGCCTCTACTTCCGGTCGCCGCTGACACCATTTTCGGCGACTATCAAACCAAAAAAATAATTAGAAATTCCAAAATATACTTAAAAAATCACAATTTTTTTTTATAAATTTCGACCAACCAGGATCGACCATATACACTCCCTTCAACAACGATTTATCGACCAAAGTGTACAGAGTCGACCAAAGTGTGTCGAAAAATAAAAAAAAATAAAAACTTAAAAATTCGACACACCAGGGTCGACCAAATACACTCTCGTCGATAAATTATTGTCGACGAGAGTGTATTTAATCGACCCTGGTGTGTTGAAATTAAAAAAAAAAAACTTGTTGTGCTTTTTTGGATGAAGAGCATTGCGTGTGCATTTTTTTTTTTTTTTGGGAGGAGAAGGGCTTGACTTGGAAGGAGGATAGTGGACAATGAATGGGAGAAAGGGAGGGGTGCCCGTGCGTTCAGCTAAAAAAAACAGTTTGTGGGGAGGGGCTGTACATGGAAGGGGGAGGGGGTGCTAATGGGTTGGTAGCCTGGTAGGGGTAAGGGATATGTTTGCTGGGGAAGGGGATGTACGTGAGGGGGGTCTGGTGTGGTGGATTTTTTTCTGGGTCTTTTTACCGTGGGGGGAAGAGAGGGGAGAGGTGGGGGAAGGGGCGGTGGTCGACGGTAGCCGTGGCAGCGGACAGGAGGGTGGGGCCAACATCGCCGACGACGGGGCAGTGGAGGGGGCCGGCGACGGAGCAGTAGTGAAGGTGGTGGTGTGTAGTGAGGGTGGGGAGAACGAGTGGATGATGATGAAAGAAGAAATTAGGGTTTGGGGGTGGGTGTGGGTGTGGGTGTGGGTAGTAATAGGAATTTTATGGGAAAAGGGTATTTATGACAATTAAAGGGGGTGTGACCAAATTTTGAAGGAGTGTATAAGTTGGGGGAGTGCATCTCTCCGAAATGGAGGTGTAAATAGTCAAACCCTAAATCAAGGCCACGGTTATACACACAACTTTATTGGGGACACTCACTCGTTTACTATACCCACTATAAGATGAGTACACACTCCATTTTAAGATATCGAGAAGCTGTTTTTGTACGAGGATTGCTCCTCAATGCCATTTTGAGATTGTATTTCTGACTTGAGCGTCAGAGGCCTTACGCCGGAGACCTCTCCGGTGGGTTTTTTGCAGGTTACAAGGCTCTTCGGGAACGAGAAGTGCAGTTATTATCCAGTAGACGATTGCATAATCTTAGACGTAAGGTTAGACAACCGTCACAACCGTTGTGTGTTATTTTTGGACACATCACATACCTTTTTTCTTTTAACTTGCACACAAAAAATGAGGCTTCAGGCTTGGGGATGGGTGGAGAATAAGCAGAAAAAAAGACGAAAAAAAAAAAACAGAACGGAACGGAAGGGAAGGGAAGGGAAGGGAGGGAGAGGGGCGGCCACGACCGCTAGCGGGGGAGGCGGTCGCGGGTGGGGATGGGGGAAAGGGAGGTTTTTCTTTTTTCTTTTCCTGCTGTATTTTCCCATATTTAAGAGGGGGAGGGGTGGGGCGGCGACAGTAGCAGGGTGGGAGGCTAGGGGACGACGGCGATGGTGACTGCAGTTGTGGTGGGGGATGGGAAATGATAGCGAGGAAGGGGAAAAAACAGAAAAAAAAAAAAAAAGAAAGAAGGGGAAGAGAGGGGGAGGCTGGCGGCGAGTGGCGTCGGTTAGTGGTGGTTGGGGTTGGGGGAGATAAGAGTAGGGTTTGTATTTTTTTGAATTTTAAAGAAGATAAAATTAGGGTTTGGGGGTGTGTTTAGTAAATAGTTCTTTGAGACATAAGGGTATTTAGGACAATTTGAGGGGGGTGCATCTATCCTGACAATTTTTTTGGGGGGTGGGGGGTGCATCAATCGGGGGTGTGTTCTCAACGCAAATGGAGGTGTAATTAGTCAGCCCCAAAAAACAGAGGGAACGCAATTTTTATGCTCACCGCCGTCACCGAACTCTCCCACGACACTACCATTGCTGGAAAAAAACGTCGACCACCGTCAAGAGTCACGCATGCATCACGCGTCTCTACCTTGCTACCAGCTCATAGCAAACAAAAAACCACGCCACCACTCGAACAAAAAACGTTGTCGTCTCACCGCTACCCCCGTGCACAATATCCCGTATGACGTCTCCAGCCCAACGCTATCAAGTTACCGCCGACGCTGCACCACACTGCCTCACAAAAACTCAGGTCGCCGAAGCAAAATCTGACTCTAAAAGCAAAGCCTCTCCCGCCTGCCCCTTACTATTTTATGTCCGAAAGGACATGCACGCAACATGTTTAAGGAAATTCTTAAGAGAGGTACTCAAATTTTGGTTTTCTTTTTCCAAGCGAGACGACCTTCGAGAAGAAACAACTGTATTCTTCTTCAAGTCCAACGAATTCGAAGAGAGTTAAATACCCACTGTCGTCCCCTTCATCCTATATTTCGAATTCTGTCAAACTAATAAGAATACGCTGTACATAGAAATCATGGAGGCAATCTTTGATTGTGCGAAAAAACATTGAGAAGAGAAGCCGCGTTCTTCTTCAAATTTCACAGGTTCAAAGAGAGTGATAAGACCCACAGGACACCCGCATTCTCTTTTTCAAATCCCATAAAATTGATAAGAACACAACATGAACCGTTGAGAAGAATTATACCCGCTATGAAGCTCATAGTTGTTGTTTCTTTACCCGAATGAAGAAAAAAAATGCACAAAGCCCATATATATATAGGTTGAAAGCAGGTTTGAGAAGTAATAAATTTTGCAAATAACATAAATTAATGATTGGTTGAATTGATATTTACCTTATGGGTATGAAACATCTTCCTTCGGGGATGTTTGTTTTGAGATTTTGAAATCTGGATTTCAAAATTTAGTGGATTTCAAAATTCTAATTTTTTTATATTTTGTGTTTGTTTTGTTATTTATATGGTTGACTTTAGCAGGGTTTATAAGTATTTGTAGCATAGAATTTTAAAATCCTAAATTTAAATTTCAAATTAGAACATGAATGAAATTTCAAAATCCTAAATCTAGATTTCTCATCCCAAAACAAACATCCCGAAGGAATTCCGATCAATAAGTGTTGTAAAAGAATGTTGGTCCAATTACAGGGAAAAAAAAAGTTTCGGGCCTTAGACTTGCCATGGGATATGAGTTGCGCCAAGTGTGGGTTATAAGAAAAAGAAACACGGTTATACACACACACATACCTATTGAGGACACCCACCACGCATTTTTTTATCTTGAAGCACCTGTGAAATGTCTAATATACCCCTCATAGGAAATTTTAAAATAAAAACGAAGATGAGTACACCCACCCATTTTATTACATTTCCAGCATCACCATCGCCATCACCACCACACTGAGAATGAAAAATCAAATTAATTGAACTATAAAAAATTCAAAAAATTGAAAACAAAATAAACTAATGTTCGAAAAAAATAAATGAAAAAAGAATAAATGTTCGGAAAAAAAATTCGACACGAAAAAATTTCGAATTTTTTTTCCGGACAAATACAAAATATTCAAAAAATAAATTAACAAATTTCAAAACACTTTTTTTTTTTTTTTGATCTGTAAAATGTAAAAACCCTTACATTTTTTCTAATTTTGCCGATCTATGGGAGGGGGGAGCGCTGCCACGACGACATGGGGAGAGGGTGGCGTGATGGAGCACGAACGGCCGGTGACATCCGGACGACGAAGGGGCACGGCGGCCGCGTCGCTTGGAGGAGGGGCGACGGCGGCCGCGTCGATGGAGACGTACCTGGACGACAATGGTTGGACGCGTGGAGCGGCGGCTTCTAGCGATGAGTCTTGAGGGAGGCGGCGGCGAGGCTTGAGGGAGGAGGCGGCCGACCGGATGAGGGGCGACAATTTTTTTTACAGTTAGCTCGAACTCACCTGGGACGGCGAGGGAGCGCCGACGACGCTGAGAAGGGGAGGGAGGCGGTCGACGCCACTTGGGAAGGGAGAGAGGTGGGGCGCCGCTTGAGGAGGGGAAGGGGAGAATGAAATTTAGGGTTTGAAGGTGGGTGTCAAATTTATTAAAGAATGGGTATTTTGGGGTTTTTCACATGGGTGTCCTCATCCCATCATCCCCGGTGTGTGTGTTTAGCTAGTGGGTGTCCTCAATAACTCTGTGTGTATGTATAACCATACCCAAAAAGAAAAAAAAATTAAGCCCAATTCAAAGAACAAGGGAGATGGCAATGCACCGGGCTTGAAAAAAAAAAGATTCTGGCCCAATCTGGAAAAGAATGATGGGCTTAATAAGATAATTAAAAAAAAAATTGATTACACTTTAACAAATTTCGTGCTTCATTCATTTTAAAATATAAAGCGTCCGTGAACAAAACACTAGGGGACATTTGTAAGTAAATTTTTTGCACCCAATTAAATGGCTACATGTAAACAAATATATATATTAAAATCAAATTAATTTACTATTTAAATTTTAGGAATTTAACAAAATAAATTCTCGAATTAATGGCTAAATTATTGATATTTAATATACACGGTACAAGCGGTCAAATTATACGAGTATCCAAATACTCATAATAAGTAAGAATATAGTTGACTTACCATATTTGGATGAAATCAAATCACATCTCTTAAGAAAATAAAGATAATTAAATTAAATCAAATCATGTCAATAAAATCGTCACCCGCCAATAAAAAGGCATCACGTGACATCATCAAGAGGGAAAATCATCACTCCCTCACTGTATAGATAGGGTCCTCTCCTCATTCATTTAAGACACAAATCATTCATGCCTCTAGAATTCTCTACAGAGATTTAGAGTACGTGCATGTTCTTGAGCTTTCAAAGGCGTTCTTCGTACAATCGACCAAAAGTAACATTTGATCTGGATTAAAGTGTTAAATCCTTCATTTCGGCGTTCTCCAAATCAAATCTAAAGGCGTTTTTCGCAAATTCTCCACAAAAGTGACATTTGATCCAAAATAAGGCTCATAGCCCTTGGATTAAACGTTACTAAGTCTCAAGTCCAAGCTCAATCAATATCAGAGCAAGGATTTGGTCCGAAAGTCATCCAAGTCAAAGTTAAGATCAAAGAGAAAAAATTAGAAGAATTAAATTGAAATTGTAAACCCACAATTTGTAAGATGTTATTTACCGCTCATAAGCTCCAAAAAAAAAATAAGCATCGATAGCTTAAAAATTATACTCCACCTTATAAACTCTTAGCTAGAAACAATTTATTAGATGTTAGAACTCCATAAGATGCCTAAAATAAGCTTAACCAAGTGGATTCTAAATTAAAAAAATCACAATATATCTTACACAATATTTAGTAGCTAGGTAGTTCACAACTCCATTGAAGCTAGCTAGCTATATATATTATTACAGGCTCGATCAAATAAACCAATTGTTAGGAGAACAATTGATTGTTTGATCTAAATAACCCTTTAGAACTATAAGTAGAACGAATAATGGATAACAAAAGAGGGCTCTTCAATATTAAGAATGTAATAGGAACACTAGCAAAGAGTAGCAAAAGAAGGAGCATGAGTGCAAGTCCAGGTTTGTAGAAGAAAAGGCAGGTGCAAAAGGCGGCCATCATCGCCACAATCGAAAGAAAGAGCGCGATCACTCCGACTACCAACCAAAGGGGCAGTGCCTTGAGGAAGTCATTTTGCGAGTAACGAGAAGTGAGGACGGAGAGGAACATCAACATTGAAATCAAAGAAGCCAATGTTGCTATGGCTTGAGATATTGGAAGAATCATAAACAGTTGTCTGTTGCGCAGAATTGGAAGGCCTTGATTGTTGTAGCCCCCAGGTGCTGTGAACACGGTGGTGAATACAATTGTCGTTATGAGTGTAGTCACGAGCATACATGATTTCGCTATTTGCTTGATTTGTTTAATTTTCGCCTTCTTTCATCAACATATTGTGCTCTTTCATAAATAACTCATGGGGTGTTTGTTTATCCTTATTTTTCTGGTTTTTATAGGCTGGTGGAACAATCTTTTCCACTTCCTGCAGGTTCATAATTATATATTCTCTTAATTAAAAAAGATAAACCAATTTAGTTTCATGACTTTCTACTTTTTTTTTTTCTTTTTTTTTTTGAAATGGTTCCAAAAATGTTACTATTAATTTAGTCTCATTTTTTACAATTTGTTCTATTTAATTTGGTCCCAAAAAGTTAAATTTACAAATTTAATTCCATTTTTTCACAATTTGTTTTGTTTGGGTTCCAAAAAAAGGTTAAATGGAATTGTGAAATATTGGGACATTTAACTTTTTTGGGACAAAAACAAAACAAATTATAAAAAAAAAATGGATTAAATTAATACATTTAACTTTTTTGGGACCATTACAGAAATTATGAGACGTACATACCTTATACCAGAGAAGTTCCCTCTGCATTTGTAGGGCTGCCCCTTGAATAGTATTGAGTAGATTTTGAGGAGGCAACTTAGCCGCTAGATGCAATATGTTGTTTTTGTCGACATTGTCGATGGCGGCTATCATTATGTCCTTGACGCCACGCAACTCGTATGTCAAGCTGAATACTTTGGTACAACGTTGCAAAACTGCAATGTGAAAGATGCTGACTCCCACATCGTTCATTTTGTAAATAAAATCAGGGTATCGTCTAATTAGTTGTATCGTGAAATAATCATTCTTCGATTCTGCCGACGTAAAAAGCAGTTCCTTAATGCGATCTCCAAGTTGTGTACTGCTTTCAGTATCTTCTAATTGCCTAATAATTACTTGCTTCCAAAGGCTATCCAGCAATTTATATGCATCACAATATGTATCTGCAGGCGGATCCAGGATTGTGGGTTAGAGGGGGCGATAAAATAAAATTAAACATTCGATATTTGAATCTAGGTATATCAATCTACATAGTTAAAGTCAACAATTGATGATTTATACATTTTTTTTTTTTTTTTTGTTATTTATTTCTCAATATATACTTACAATAGATTGTCTAGAATATTTAGACAAAATTGGGATTAAGACATCTTTTTTATTAAATTTCAGAGGTTAAAAATAAAATTGAACAACTTTTTAATATTAAAATTAAGTCTACAAGGTAAAAAAAAAAAAAAAAATTAAAATTGTATCGTAGACAGTATTAGACTTAAAAACGTTTTTACTCGTAAATTTCTATTTTGTGTCCCTTTATTTATTTTTTCAATATTTTGTGCAATTAAAAAGAATAAATTGAGACTAAAAAGTATTACCCTCAATATGTTTTATTTAGGATATGACTATTTATAAATTAATCAAATTACAACACATATTTTTAGTTTAGACGGCAACCCACTTCATTTAAATTTTATCACTTGGCTTATTACTTTATTAGATTAATTTCATGGGTTGTATAATAATAATAATATTAATAATAAATAGTGCTAATATAATTATATACTCCTCCATACACTACATGTATTAGTAAGGAAATGAAAAAAGTTGAGGGGAAGGGCCATGGGTGGCATGGTCCGCCCTGGTATCTGCCTTCTCCAATTTGAAGTAGAACATAACTGGAATTAAAATATAACATGCACTACGATTTTAATGTTTTCCAAAATATTCTCAAAAAAATATAAATTATTTTTTAGGGTTGGTCTGCTATGGACTCGAGTGCATGTTGTGCACCCTAGTCCATGTTGCACTTTTCAGTTTTACTGACTTACACTTTTTGGTAAATGGTATTGCACTTTTTAATTATTAAACTGTATAATAATATTTTTAGTCATAGTGAATTACACTTTTTAGTAATATTGTGTTGTACTTTTCAGTTTAATAACATACACCTTTTCTTTAGATTAGGGTGCACAACATGCATTCGAGTGACTATTTTTTATATGTACCAATTTCATCTTGTTCTATGTCTATTTTTTTTACTTTATTTTATTACTCAAAAGATTTGTATATAATCCTTTGATACTGATAAAAACTCTGCCATTAAACTCGGCTGACACATGCACTAATTAAATGATGAATCTAAATTAATGAAACGGAGCTAGAGAGTACTAACTAGTGTTGCATCGAAATCCTTGTGGACTAGTGCCGCAAAATGCTGATGGCTTCTTTGCTAGTACTTGTAATGGTGTCTCGCCTGACTCGCCATAGTACTCGTCGTCTTCGGTGACAGCTAATTCTAAGTTTATCTCCAGAATATCCACAGCTAGACCTGAATGATCATGCACAATTATTATATATATATACTTAGGTCATATTTGATAGCAAAAATTGATTAGCTAGACTAAATTAATTAGGACATTACCATACAACCCTGAACGGATGGATCTGTTTAGAAGTCTAATCTGTTCTTGTGCATTCCAAGTTCTAAACTCAGATTTGATCATGTTGCCACATAGCTTCAGCAATTTGAACATGGCCGGCAGTAGCCGCAAAGCAAAGCGCAGTCGATCTTATCCATGGCATTCTTGGTTAGGGGATTCCTCATCTGTCCCAGTAATTGCTAGCTTAACAAAATGGACATGCCCTTCTGCAGAAGCTAAGTGTAATGCAGTTTCTCCTCCAAATATGCTACGACATTCATTAATATTCCTTAATCTTTCAGCTTCTTCCCAATTCCCTTGTAATGCAGCTTTGTGGAGTGACACACGTTGCTCAAAATTCGTTAGCACTACATATGGTAAATCATTCATCTCTTTAATTATACAGTATTTAAAGAAATAAAGGTGTTTATTGATAGAGTAATTAAATACTCAATTAAAGTGGATAAGACAAAATATGTTATATGCTTTTATATAGAAAAATAATGACATGTAGTTTAGTATTAAGATATTTGAGAATAATAATTAAAAGGAAATTACTTGTTTTATTTTCATTTTAGTAATTGTTAAATTAAGTACGGAATAAACCGTTTTAACAAATGTCAAATTGTGTGGGGGAATATATACAATAATTGCGCCTCTGAACCTACTTCTCCTTTTGGTTTATAATTTGAAGCGTTTTTAATAATCTCTCTATCACATAGGAATTCGCAACTTTAGGAATGCATGAATGTTTTAAAAATAATGTGTAATGAGTAGAGTTTGGGATATAAATTTATAAATATTTATTAATAAAGTAAAAAAAAAAAAGTTGGTTGAGTGTATGAAAGTAATGAAACATGAATAAATATGTGTATATTTTAAGAATAAAGATTATGAAGATATTTCTTTTCTTGGAATGGACAAATTAATATGGACATTTCAATATAACAAGTGTCAAATTTTTATAGGATGGAGGGAGTATAATGTAAATTTAATTCAATACCCTTAAAAAATTAATCAAAATTACCGGAGAGGGTGTCCAATGTCAATTTGCCCTTTGGACCCTCGTTCGCCCTGGTTAGGGTTGTTGTAATTTTCTAAGTAAGCCCAATGTTGTTGCCAAGGGCGAACCTAGGCTTACCCGAAGGGAGACCATGCCCTCCCCTATATACACCTCCATATATTTATATATAACTTTTAATATAAAATCAGATGATGGATTTTTTTATGAAACCAATCACATGCGTAAATCACTGTAAGAAACTCACATCGAGTTTTTTATCATTATTATATACGAAGTATATACTAGTACAAGACTTGCGTACGTAATTTCGTTGGATTGTGAAAAAAATGTAAATATAAGTAATTTTATTTATTTTATTGAAAACGAAAGAATAATTGAAAATAGTAAAAATAAAAATGCAGAATTGATATAAAATTGAAATTAGAAAATAGGGTTGGAAAAGAGAGAAAATGAATGACAGAAGAGAAAATAATTTTAATTAAAATAAAATTATAGAATATGAGAGATTTTAATTTAAAGAGTTATAGAGAAGTCATATCAGGATGGGGAGATTCAGAATTAGTATTAAATAAAAATATATTAAAATTTAATATTTTTTGTTTTTTTATTAATTTAATAAATTATTTTAGTAGGATTTTATTACAAAAGTCATCTCAAAATAATTTTGTTATTACACTTTTAGTAGTTATATATAAATTAAAAGTAATTATTTTATACGTATTTTAATTGTAAAATTGATATCAAAATTATTATATTTTATATGTTTGAAACTATTATTGATAAAAAAACAGATCACTTTGTATTACTTTAGTATTTCTTAAACATGCGGGCAATTAACTCATGTAATATTATATTATGATTATAATTATTTTAGATCATGCATTATTATTATTTTTTTCACCGGCCCTAACCTAGTTGTTGCTCTCCAATATATAAATATGTATGTATATACTCCCTCCGTCCCAGAGGAATTTGCACCTCTGGGATGACACACATTTTAAGAAATGTGTAAGAAAAAGTGTAATAAGTGATGTTTTGAGGGGTAGTTTTATAAACTTTTATGAATAAAGTAAAGTAAAAAGTAGATTGATTGTGGAAAAGTAATGACATATGGGTAAATATGAGTATATTTTAAGGGTGAGGGTTATAAAAATATTTCTTTTTATGGAGTGTGCAAATTGATATGGAACATCCATATATATAGAAAGTATGCAAATTGTTGAGGGATGGAGGAGTAATATATACACACACTTGCCTAGGTCTTCAGCTCCATGAAGTCAGAAGTCGTGTGATTCTAAGATTTTGGACTGATGTTATTATTGATCGCATGGGACCATTGTGTGTCCATTCGGTGTGACGCGTGATGGTTACCTATGTATACATGCTACCCAATTTTACTGAAAATAAAAAGCTTTTTTAAAGGTAAATTGTAGTCACAAAACTCATAATGCATTTAAAGGGCGTCAAACAAATGCTTCCAACGTTTTAAACTATCTTCTGGTTTAAGCGTACGTGAGAGATACATGTTGACGGACGGTCAAAAAGTGATTTCATGAAACAAAATTTATACGGTTTAAAAGCAACAAAAAAAATAGTGTTGGTCTGCTATGGACTCGAGTGTATGTTGTGCACCCTAGTCTATGTTGCACTTTTCAGTTTGACTGACTTACACTTTTTGGTAAATGGTGTTGCATTTTTCAATTATTAAACTGTATAATAATATTTCTAATCATAGTGACTTACACTTAGAATGCACAACATGCACTCGAGTGCATACTAGACTTTACCAAAAAAATATGGATCTTTCGAAATAAATGTTGATAGCTTATAAACCTATTTTAATTAACTCAAAAATTTATATGAAATATTTCAAAATATAATTAAAATAAATTTAGGACAAACCCAGTTCAAAACGAGTTAATACGGCTCAATTTAATTAAAATATATTTCTTAACTTTCAAGTATTTTTACACCTGATCAAAATTATGTTACTATATAACTAAAATATTGTCTCTACAAAATTAGAAGTATATTAAAAATATTATGTACACTTGATTTGTTAGTCGAATTTGTCAGAATATTTTTTTTTAATTTTATATAGTAACATATTTTTGGCCTTTTAGTAGTAAAATATTTTATGCTACTACAATGATAAAATATGCCATTATAAGATCAAAAATGTTTTACTACTATAAGGCCAAACCTATGTTACTACCTAAAATATTCTGAAAATTTAACCTTTTGGGTGAATTTTTCAGAATATTTTTAACATGTACAGTATTAGTACAATTTTGGTCTTATAGTGATAATAATTTGGTCTTATAATAACAATATATTGGTCATTTAGTAAATCAACCCGTGATTTTTTTGGACGATCCGGATCTAGTTTTTTGATCCGCATTTTCTTTTAAATTATCTTAATTAAAAATATTTTATGTGTGAAATATTTCACATAAGTGTAGCTTTTTTTTTTTAAATGTGATTTATTTATTCCGGTCAAGTTGTTACCATGACACACAAATTTAATTGTTTTAAATTTTAATATGTGTATGTTACATGATACTTCATAATTCAAGATTATTTGCATAAATTTCTTTTCCGCTAATCCCAAAATTATTTACAAATTTTTAATATAGAAATACTACATAAAATTAATATATTTTTAACATTATTTTATTTTTAAAATTATCATTCATTTTAAACTCACATTTTTACCTCACCCCTTACCAAATTTCGTTACATCCCTTTAAATTTCCTTTACACTTCATAAAATAATTTAAAATACTTCTCATTTATTTAAATATCACACACATCGTAAAGTTTATTTTTCTTAATTGTATGTCATATGTTGCACACATGCAAATAATTTGGAGACGAAGTAAGTACTTCCTCAATTTCAAGTGAATTTATACCTTTGTGATTGTGCACTTTTTAAGAAAATGTAAGAAAAAAGATGTAATGAGTATATATAGTTTTATAAATTTTTATAAATAAAGTAAAGAAAAAAATTGATTGAGTATAAAAAAAAATAATGACATGTGGATAAATATGTACATATATTTTGAGGAGAGGAATTATGAAGATGTTTTTTTTTTAGAGTGTACATATTAATATGGGACGTTCTAATATAATAAGTGTGAATTTTTTGTGAAACGGAGTGATAGGAACAAATTAATGAAAATGAGAAGGCACTTACGTCCGGCCTGCTCAGTTGTCACATGTGTCCCCATTGAATTTACAACTTCTGCAAAAAAGAGGATATAAAATATACATCAATATTTGGTCTCATAACAACTCATTAAATTCAGTCCATTAGCACTATAAAAAAAAAAAAAAAATTAATTAAATGTTATGACATTATAATTTTTCTATCTAAATATTTTTGTAATGATATAAATTGACATTTAATGAGATGATCTATCTATATCATGTAATTATTTGCTTGAAAATGAGATAATTAGAGAGAAATAGAGCTATCAAAAGTCTAATCGGACTCATTTTAAGCTAACGATCAAGCTATAAGTTGTTGTATGATCGATCTTGTCTGTCAAAATGAACCGATAGATGTTGAATATTCAAATTTCACTAAAAGTGATAAAAAGTAAAGAAGAGATAGCTTAATATTAATTATACTTACTATATATTTTGCAGGAGAGATTACCTTGTGAAAGCCTTACGAGTGATAATGAGTGAAAGTGAAACTACTCATCAACTCCAACTCTATTATATATAGATTATAAGATGTATGGATGGGATTTAGTTGGGATCAATGGGTGAATCACCCTGTCGGAGCCACGGTGATCGATCGGGTGAATCATCCGTCTGATCCCATTTTATTTTCGTTTTATTTTAGTCTGCTTTTTAGTATTAGATCCGGTGTTTTTAGGATTTTTTAGGATCGGTTTATTTTCTGATTTCGGTATTTTCCCTGTACCCGTTGTTGGTATTTTCCCTTTCCCCCGATTTATTTTCTTCCCTGTTAGGATGGGTTTTCTTCCCGTTTTCGAGTTTTCCCATGGTGACACTTTGTTGTGCCTGTTGGCAGGGGCGGACCGAAGGTATAGGGGAGGAGGGTCGTGGCCCCCCCTAAAATTTATCCAAGAAGTATAAATATATTACTGTTAGATTGATTTATTTTATTTTATTGTTTGTTGGCCCCCCTAGTTTTTTTGTTAATAAACTTAGTGAGGGTCAGCCCATTTACAAAGCAACTTCAAATTGAATTAAATTGGCTAATTCATTTTTAATTTATTTTTAAACTCCTGCAATAGTCAATATATGATATTAACTCATGCAAGTACATTTTATTTTGTTATTTATTAATTTATTGTTTTGATTATACCTTTAATTTAAAATTAATCCTTCAATTATTAATTGATATGTTTTAAGAATTTGTTTGGTAGATCAAAAAAATAAAAATTATATAACTAATTATTGACTAATAGTTTGAATTTGAAAATTAACGTGTCTTTCATTATAACTGCAAATTAATTTTTTTTTTCTAGTTATGAATATAGTCAAGACTACCTTCGTAATAGGATGAAAGACAAATTTCTTACAAACTGTTTGTTGGCTTATATTGAAAAGGAAGTTGAGAAAATGTTCGACATAAATTCGCTTATAGATCGATGATTTTAGCATATGAAAGAAAGATGTATTAAAGGTTATAATTTTAAAAAATATATGATAATAATTATATATTATATATGAATTTGTTAGTATATAGTTTAAATTTGATAACTTTGAAATTTTACCGTTGGCCCCCCTCAATTACTCGTTCTGGATCCGCCCCTGCCTGTTGGAGCTGATAGGCCTTGGGTCCGTTCTTATGTGGTTTGGGAGGTTTGTAGCACGGCCGTTGCTATCTTCTTAGATCTCGGAGTCTCAAGGTATGCTCGTTGATCCTTCCACCCTCTCACGATTGAGTCTGGAATTTATGATCTTTTGGTAGAATTTGCTGTTTGGATAGGTTAGGACAAGTGATATGTAATTTAACCCTATCTGTAATTCTACTGCCTTAAAAAAAAAAAAAAAAAATTGTATGGATGAGAATTGAAATGGACAAGAGAAGTTCTATCTTGATCTTTGTCTGACATGGGGTCAAGTACGAACTGGAGTAATTAATTAATTAAAAAGAACTTTTTTTGGGGTGTAAGGTAATCAAACTATAAATCACCCTGGATTTATTTTAAAAATTATTTATTTGAGCTCTTTTTAATACACTTGTTAACATAATTACAAATAAACTCAAGTTATAATTTAATTCATTACCTCATGAACAAACTAATTACTAATAAGCTCGTAATTAAATTCTATTGTTACAATTAATAATTTAAATTTAATACAGTGCAATTTCCACACATATATTTATTATAGTTATACTCTTTTGATTAAATGAAATTATAGGATTTAATAAATATATTATATGTTTATTAATATCAAGGATGAAAAGTTAGAAATTAATTTAGCCGCCTAGGCGGCCACCTAAAAAAAAAAGTTTCTCTGCAATTTCTCCAAGTAAAAAATATAAAAAACCATAATTCAACAAAAATAAAAAATTGCAAAAGACCCCTGAAGAAATTAAAAATTATGAAAAATAATGTCAAAAATATAAAAATACAGTTTTTACCCCTTAATCAATGAAATTAATTTAATAAAAAAAAGATTGTACTATACATGACAAAGTTATAAGGATTGCTCCAAAAATAAATATACAGGACAATTTTTCTACCCGAACGTCCAGAAGTCGAAAATTGAATCTGCCAGAGGCCGTCTAGCTAGGCTGAATTTTGTATATTGAGTTCTTTTTAGTGCATTTGGTTTGCACCTATACAATTGGAACTGTATGAATTGATCAAGTCAAATGTTAGATCAAAAATTAAATTGAGTAAATTGAAAATTAAAATCTAAGTATATTTATACATTCAATTGCATGAGAGAATTTGTCATAATCTAATAAATAGAGTAATATTTTTCAAAATATATAATTTATTAATAAAAATTAACTAATCGGATTTATGCTTTAATATAAATTTCGATCATTCTAACTCATCGGAATAACTTACAAAATATATTATCAAAATTATCTAATTTTTTTTATTCTTGCATTACTATATTTAAAATACACTCATAAAACACTAAATAATTACTACTCCCACTAAATAATTACTACTCCCTCCGTTCCAAGATTTTTTACACACTTTCTTTAATGGGCGTCCCAACATTTTTTACACACTTTAAAAAAGAAAACAACTTACATAATGAATTACCAATAATACCCCTCTTTTATTTTACTTTTCCTTCCCTTTAGTCAAATCACTCCACTTTAATCAATGAATTACCATTAATACCCCTCCTTTATTTTACTTTACACATCACTTTATTCAATTTTCTTAATTTCCGTGCCGGTCAAAGTGTGTAAAAAATCTTGGGACGGAGGGAGTATTTTTTTTAAATAGATTTTTAATTATCAAATAATATGGAGAGTATTAAATTTGTAATATATAAATTGAAAATGCTAGCGGACCCAGTGCAACCTTTGGAACCACATGACTCTGTTGCATATAGTGTAAAACTAGTTCTCGAACTTTGTGCATTAATTATGAGTAGAGATGTCAAAACGAGTTAATGGGCGAGTTTTTGGTCCATAACCCACATCAATCCATTATTTAGGGGTACGACAGGAAAGGGCTGAAAAATACTTAACCATACTCAACTCAATTCATGACGGGTTGCCGACTACTTTTTCATTATATATTTATTTATTTTGTTCACAACAATATATATAGTACCAGTAATAAATTTTAAACATTACTAAAAAATAATAAAAAATGAAGTACACATAATTTTGGATAATCATTGATTAAATTCACCCCTTTGACATGAATAATTTTAATCACATATAAATAGAAAGTAGACCTCAAATATAGTTTTTTTTTTTTTATTTAATTGACAAATCAATCGAACTAAAAGTTAAATTTCTAAATTATTTAAATTTTCATTGCCAAAAGAGCAGAATCAATATGTAATATTCAACTAACGTTTAATTGACAAATAAATTCAACTATAGTATACTACACGAAAATTGAGTTTTAGTGACAACATCCTCTCATTATTGCTTCTCTAGCTAAAAGTGTTTAGTGACAGGAATTTGAGAATTAATGACAGGACCTCTCACTAAAAGTCAATTACCGTCACTAAAGACTTTTAGCTTGACAAAAAAATTGTCACTAAAAGTCAATTTTGTCAATTTGCAAGTACACATCTCATCATCCACTCTTTCAATCTACTCATGATAATTATACACTTATAAAGAGAAAGTTTTAAAAGAGATTTGAATCTACATTAATTATGAAGTCTCTTCCGGAGTTCTGTGAATGTATTCTCATTCTCAAATTGATCTCAATTTTGATTATATAATATTTTGTAATTTTGTATATTGATTTAAAGTTGAATTGAATACATAAATTTCTAGTTGATCGCGGGTCTGGTCTGTATAGGCCTACCCTTTAAACAGGCTTGCATTTACTTTTTTTTTTTTTTTTTTTTTAACAATACAATAAAAGAAAAAAACAAACCTCTTACAAGTGATATTGTGGACAATCGGCTTCATATCAATCATAAGGTAATGAAGTGTGATAGAATTATTGATATTTAATATACACGGTACAAGCCGGTCAAATTATACGAGTATTTTTAAATACTCGTAATCGATAAGAATATAGTTGACTATAGGAAATCAAATTGCATCTCTTAAAAATTGGAAGAGAATTAAATTAAATCAAATCAGCACCAACCAATAAAAAGGCGTCACGTGGCATCATAAAGAGGGAAAATCATCACTCTCTCACCCTATATATTTATATGGTCCTTCCCTCGTTCATTTGAGGCACACAAGTCATTCAGGCTTAGAATTCTCTATATGGATTTAGAGTGTTCTTGAGTTTTTAAAGGAGCTTTAAAGGCGTTCTTCGTACAAATCGATCGAAAATAACATTAATTCGATCTGGAATTAAGGTGTTATAAACTCTTCATTTCGACGTTCTTCAATTCAAATTCAAAGGCGTTCTAAGAAAGTGCAGTTGTGTTCTTCATGAGTTCTCCACAAAAGTGACATTTAATCTAAAACAAGGCTCATAGCCCTTAGATTTTGGATTAAGCGTTACTAAGTCTCAAGTTCAAGCTCAATCAAGATCGAAGCAAGGATTTGATTTGAAAGTCATCCAAGGTAAAGTTAAAATCGAAGAGAAAAATAAGAGAAATTAAATAGATATTATAAACTCACAAATTTTTCGGTTTAATTCAAAAAGAAATAAAATTGTATTATAATTTCGTGTTTTTTATTAATTTCATGAAATTTGTTGTTGCAGCTTTTTTTTGTTTTTTCCTAAAGATGTATTGTAATTCAATCAAATAGATTTAGAATCAACCTTCAATATATATAAATTAAAGCAAAAAAAAAAAATTTGATGAAAATTTTACCGACTAAATAAAATTATGTACGGGCAAAAAAACTGGTAATAATTAAATAATGTAAAATTAATCTATGTTTTCTATAACAATTTGATTTTTTAATACATAAGATGAAATATTCGAACTATCAATTAACTAATTAATAAATTGTTATGGAATTGTATCCACAAAGCAACTCCTCACAAATGATAAATCAAGACAACTAGAAACGCAAAGAATTGAAAACGAATAAAGAACTCAAAGAAAGAACACGGGATTTACGTGGTTCGATCAAATGATCTACGTCCACGGAGGATAGAAGACTCTCTTCACTAATCTCAAATGAAAGTTACAGATTACAAGTATTCACTAAGCTTGATCTCTCAAAACTCTCAAATTCAGTAACCTACAACCTATGCACTAGATGGTATATTTATAGATGTACAATGCATTGGATAACCGCCACTAACCAACTAACTAACTAACAGAAAAACCAGAATTAACTAACTCTGAAAATCTAGACTTCAGCGGAGTTGTCTCAGCAGACTTGTCTCAGCAGACTTGGCTTAAGCAGACTTGTCTCAGCAGACTTGGCCCCAACTCTCCTGAACTGACTTCAGACAACTTGTCTAGCAGAGTTGTCCAAACCCAACTCTCCTGAACTGACTTCAGACAACTTGTCTAGTAGAGTTGTCCAAACTCTTAATTTCAGATTAGTTGACTCCTAATAAGACCACTAAACCTTATCAGTTGAATTACTCATTAACTCAACTTTGCTGAACTCCAAGATCAGAACAATAGCAACTCTTCTGATAGATATTAGGTGACATCCAATATTGCATTAATCCTAACAATTCTCCACCTTAATGCAAGATTGCCTTCTTCCCAGCCCTCCTCAAGGCTGTTTGTCCATTCTCTTCTTAATGAACATCCCAGGTGCTAAGGTTTACCAACTCCATGCAATGATTGAACTTATTGCTTGGTAATGCCTTAGTTAACATATCAGCTGCATTCTCTTCTGAAGCTACCTTCTAAACTTTAACAATGCTCTTCTCCAAGATGTCTCTAACAAAATGCAACTTCACATCAATGTGCTTTGACCTCTCATGGAACACTTGATGTTTTGCTAGATGAATAGTGCTCTGATTATCACATAGCACAGGAACACTTTTCTGAAATATGCCAAAATCTCTCAGAATGCCCTTCAACCACATTGCTTCCTTCACAGCTTCTGTCAATGCTATGTATTCAGCTTTAGTTGTGGATAAGGTCACCATAGATTGTAAAGCTGCTCTCCAGGTGATAGCAGGGCCATACAATGTAAACACATAACCAGATAAAGATTTCCTTGTATCTATGTTACCAGCAAAATCAGAATCCACAAATCCTAGCAAGGGACTCTTGGTAACAGCTGATTTTTCAAACAATAATCCTAAGTCTTCTGATCCATTCAGATATCTTAGAATCCACTTCAAAGCTTCCCAATGAAACTTTCCTGGATTTCCCATGAATCTACTCACCATACTAACAGCATAGGCAAGATCTGGTCTGCTACAAACCATAGCATACATGAGACTTCCAACTCCATTTGCATAAGGGACAGTAAGCATCTGCTTCTTCTCTTCAGCTGTTTGGGGAGATTGCTTGACTAACAACTTGAATTGCTGACCAAATGAAGTACTAACTGGTTTGGACTGGTGCATAAGAAACCTCTTCAAGACCTTCTGAATGTAACCCTTGTGGGACAAGAACAGCTTCCCTGCTTTCCTGTTTCTGAGAATATCCATGCCTAATATTCTCTTAGCTTCACCAAGGTCCTTCATCTCGAACTTGCTACTCAGCTGCTGCTTCAGCTGGGTAATCTTTCTCATACTCTTGCTAGCTATCAACATATCATCTACATAGATCAGTAGATAGGTGCTCTCTAGATAATCTTGTTTACCAATATATACACATCCATCATATTTGCTTCTTAAGAAACCAATAGAAAGCATGAATGTATCAAAACTTTCTATACCATTGTCTAGGACTCTGCTTGAGCCCATACAATGATTTCTTAAGCAAGCATACCTTACTTTCAGTTTCAGGCATGATAAACCCTTCAGGTTGATGCATATATATTGTTTCAGCTAGTTCTCCATGTAAAAATGCAGTTTTAACATCTAGCTGATGTAACTCAAGATCATCTTGAGCAACCTTAGACAAAAGTAATCTTATTGAACAATGTTTAACAACAGGAGAGAATACCTCATTGAAGTCTATGCCTTCTCTTTGTGTGAATCCTCTTGCCACCAACCTAGCCTTGAATCTGATCTGCTCTCTAGCACCACCAAATCCAACTTCAAGCTTCTTCTTGAACAACCATCTACAGCTGACTAACTTCTGATTGTCTGGCTTCTCCACAAGGATCCAGGTCTCATTCTTCTCCAAGGATTGCAACTCTTCTGACATGGCTGCTATCCATTGCTCTCTTTCAGGACTGGTGATTGCTTCCCTATAGTTTCTTGGCTCATAATGCTCCACCTCTTCTGCTGTGATCAGAGCATATGACACAAGATCAGCCTGGCCAAACCTAGATGGGGGGTGAATCTGCCTCCTGAGCCTATCTCTTGCAAGGCTGTAATTTCTCAGATCAGCAGGGTTGTCCTCTATGGCATCATCTTCTGAATGATCTTCTTGATCACCTTCTTGAACCTGTTCTGTAACAACCTCATCAGGGGTGTTGTCTCCTGCATCAGCAAAGTTGTCCACCTCCTCTGGGGTCAACTCTCCTGATGTGGGAAACTCCACCTCAGCTGAGAAACTCTCTTCTGACTCATTTACAATTCTTCCATCTAGGTCATGGGAGTTTCCATTATGAGGATATCCCATTACCTTCTCATTAAAATCAACATCTCTGCTGATTATCAGTTTCTTATGACCTGGTTCAAGGCACCACAATCTATAGCCCTTGACACCTTTTGGATAGCCAATGAATATACATTTCAGAGCCCTTGGCTCAAGCTTATCATGTCTAATGTGTGCATATGCCTGACATCCAAACACTTTAAGTTTTGAATAATCAGACAACTTGCCATACCATATCTCATCTGGGGTTTTACCTTCTAAAGCATATGAGGGAGTTTTGTTTATCAAGTAACATGCAGTACATACAGCTTCTCCCCAAAAACTTTTAGGTAATTTAGCATCAGCTAACATGCATCTGACCCGTTCTAGAATAGTTCTATTCATTCTCTCTGCTAATCCATTTTGTTGTGGATTAAGAGGGACAGTTCTATGTCTAGTAATGCCCTTCTCTTTACAAAATTCATTGAATTCAGCTGATAGATACTCAAGGCCATTATCTGTCCTCAAATGTTTTAAGGACTTTCCTTTCTGGTTCTCTATCTCAAGTAGCCATTCTTTGAATTTTGTAAAGGCCTCACTCTTCTGTTTGAGAATGAACACCCAAACTTTTCTAGAATAGTCATCTATAATTGACATGAAATACTTACCTCCACCAATGGTTTCAGTCCTTGATGGCCCCCAGACATCTGAATGAACATAATCCAGTAGCTCCTTGGTAGTGTGCTCACCCTTCTGGAATGACTTCTTCTTGGCCTTGCCAAGAATGCACTGCTCACAGAACTCTAGGCTTTTGAATGTCTTCTGGTGAAATGCCCCCTTCTTGGATAACTCCATCAGGCCTTTCTCTCCTACATGTGCCAGCCTTTTATGCCAAAGCATAGCATCTTCAGAACTCATAGTAACATCAGCAGCACCTGTTATTGTCTCACCAATTAAAGAATATAACCCATTTGACTTCTTCCCTTGCATCACTATCCTTTCAGCTTTGGTAACAAGCAGACATCCTCTTTCTGTCTTGAATTCATAACCCAAAGCATTTAGTGTGCCAAGAGATATAAGGTTTCTCTTCAAATCTGGAACAAATCTGACATTGGTCACGATCACATGTTTATCATTAAACATCTTCACCCTCACAGTGCCAATTCCTCTCACGTTGCAGCATTCATCATTGCCCAATAGAACTGATCCACCATCCATCATTTCCAGGTTTTGAAACCAAGATTTGGTGGGACACATGTGAAATGAACATCCAGAATCTAACACCCATTCATTAACAAGTTTGCTATCTGTTATGCTCATCACTTCAGCACTATCATACCCTTTTGCCTCTGCTACATCAGCTTTAGCAGCATCAGTAGCCTTCTTGTGCTCAGGACAATCTTTTATGAAATGTCCTTCCTTATGGCATTTGTAGCAAGCCTTGCTCTTGACTACAGATCCATTTCTCTTGTGGTTTGGCTTGGCCTGGAACTTCTTGCCTTGCCCTCCTTTCTTGTCATTCTTCAGTTTGATATTAAGACCCTTAGCTTGGTTCTTGGTCTTCTTGGTTGAGTTTGCAACATGTAAACTCTTGGTCTTCAGTATGGACAAGACTTCTTTGAATTTTGCCTTACCCTCCTTAGTAATCAGCAAAGCATCCTTGAAGCTGTCATATGAGGGAGGTAATGCCTCTAAGAGTAGAAAGGACTTCTTGTGATCTTCCAAGGTAATTCCAACATTCTCAAGATCATCAACTGCTTGCATGAACTCTATTAACTGCTCATCAAGGGTTTTATCATCTGACATCTTGAAATTATTAAGCTTCCTTTCCATGAACATCTGATTTGACAAAGATTGTGCCAAATACAGATCATCTGATGCCTCAAATACTCCAGCAACATCCTTCTCCTTCATAACTTCTCTGAAAACATTGTCTCCCAAACTCAGAACAACAATGTTGTAAGCTTTTTCCATAAGCTCTTCTTTCTTGGCCTTGTCTGCATCGCATGCAGCAGGGTCAAGAGGAGTAAGGGTCTCTTTCAGCCCATGGTGTGACAGCAGAGCCTTCATCTTGACTTTCCATAAACCAAAATCTGTCTTACCATTGAATTTCTCTATCTCCAATTTTACAGAGCCCATTTCTTGATTCTTGACTTTATCTTCGGTTCCCACAAACGGCGCCAATTGTTATGGAATTGTATCCACAAAGCAACTCCTCACAAATGATAAATCAAGACAACTAGAAACGCAAAAAATTGAAAACGAATAAAGAACTCAAAGAAAGAACACGGGATTTACGTGGTTCGATCAAATGATCTACGTCCACGGAGGATAGAAGACTCTCTTCACTAATCTCAAATGAAAGTTACAGATTACAAGTATTCACTAAGCTTGATCTCTCAAAACTCTCAAATTCAGTAACCTACAACCTATGCACTAGATGGTATATTTATAGATGTACAATGCATTGGATAACCGCCACTAACCAACTAACTAACTAACAGAAAAACCAGAATTAACTAACTCTGAAAATCTAGACTTCAGCGGAGTTGTCTCAGCAGACTTGTCTAAGCAGACTTGTCTCAGCAGACTTGGCTTAAGCAGACTTGTCTCAGCAGACTTGGCCCCAACTCTCCTGAACTGACTTCAGACAACTTGTGTAGCAGAGTTGTCCAAACTCAATTCTCCTGAACTGACTTCAGACAACTTGTCTAGCAGAGTTGTCCAAACTCTTAATTTCAGATTAGTTGACTCCTAATAAGACCACTAAACCTTATCAGTTGAATTACTCCTTAACTCAACTTTGCTGAACTCCAAGATCATAACAATAGCAACTCTTCTGATAGATATTAGGTGACATCCAATATTGCATTAATCCTAACATAAATCATGTAAAAGAATGTACATAATCATAATATTAGAAGTTTCAAACTTATGTGCAGTAGCTTCTAGATATGTGCAACGGTTAGAAATCGTCGGTTACGGTTTGGAGAAATCGCAAACCGTAACCGAATCGCTAAACTGTGGTTACGGTTTTTGAATCGGTGGTTCGGTTATAAATCGCCGATTTGCCGGTTTGTTTCTTTTTTTTTTCTCCATTTTTGCTCGTTTTCACTACGTTTTCGTTCGATTTTTATTCGTTTTAACCCCTATTTTAGAAAATACATTACTAGAATTTAATAAAAATTATATAACTTAAATTTATACATAGAAAATAAAAGAATTGTGTATTAAAAAAAAAAATTTAAGGGTATGTTATTAGTTCTTTAGATAATTGATTAATCAAACTATTCTACGGAATCAAAGTAATTACGAAGAAAATTGACACTTGGCGAAAATTGCACATACATACATATGTTATTCACAAGTCCAACCCAACATTCAATAAGTAGTTTATATAGGTACTCCCTCCTATTCATTTTAATTTTAATTGTTGTTATAAATTTTTAACTTTCTGCATTTTAATTGTCGTTCTGTTCTTAGTACCAGAAATACCCCTATTTACTCTCATTTTTTTATATATAAATTTCAGTGTCTAATTAAATTCTTTGATTATTTCATTAGTCATGTTTGATGGTCCTGATGGATCACCTTCTTCTCTCTTTTTAATTTTTATACCACCATCAATTCCAAACATTTCCAAAAATTTTGGAGATAAAATAAGATTGAAATTGTGAGTTTTTTACTATAATTTAATTGATACTTATTTTTTTTAATTTAATTTTTTTTCGATTAAATTTTTACCAAATTGTTTGAGAAAAAATAGATGAAGATAGCGGTTACTTTGTGTTATCCTTATTTTTTTTAATTTTAATTTTATGGTGAGATTTATTTTTAAAATGAGAAATTTGTTAGAGTAAAATGAGGGATATTTGTTAGAATAAAATGAGTCATATTCTAATTTATTGTTCTCAATCAGATTTGTGTGGTCAAAATTAAGATAATTAATAGTAATCATTTAATAAGGTTAATTTAGGTATAATTTTTTTTATTAAAATTTGTGCAAATGGCCAAAACAACAAATAAAAAGAATAGGAGGGAGTAATAATATACAGTTATTTATAACAAATATTAAAGAAGTGGTGTTTAATTAAATGATACTATGAATTAGAATGTTTGTATACCCAACAACTACCATTACAAGAAAATTGAGTTTTAGTAACGAACCCTCTCATTATAATTTTTTTAACTAAAAGTTATTATATTTAAAAAAAAAAAAAAAAAAAAAAACTAAAATTTATTATTGATAATTGATTAATCAAACTATTCTACGGAATCAAATTAATATCAAAGTAATTACGAAGAAAATTGACACAAAGGCGAAAATTGCACATACATACATATGTTATTCACAAGTCCAACCCTACATTCAATAAGTAGTTTATATATGTATCATTTAATTAAACCCCACTTCTTTAATATTTGTTATAAATAACTATATATTATTATGAATTAGAATGTTTGTATACTCAACAACTACCATTACAAGAAAATTGAGTTTTAGTAACGAACTCCTCTCATTATAATTTTTTTAACTAAAAGTTATTATTGATAAAAAATTGTCTTTGAATGATAAGTCATGTCATTAATTCTTAATTCTCCACTAAAAACTTTTAGCTACACGTGCTATAATGACATAAATTATATCATTAAAATTCAATTTTGTTGTAGTGACGCGACAAGAATAACAAAACATCTCAGATGGTTACAAAATCACGTGAGTACATTTTATCAGGTGTTATTGAAATTATTATTAGTAGTATTATTACAATATTACATAAATTTAATGTTAATATGAATTACTGGGGGCAATCACACGACTTCGAGAGCCGATTTTTATGGGATCTCAGCAAATGACCACTATGTCGCGTAAGGGCTTACAACAGGTATTATATGAATGACTATAAATTCCATACATTCGAGTATGCATCAAGAAGAGTGACTATCAATAGTGGTGTTTGCGTTAAAAGTCCAAACTACAATGCAAATGCAAGTAATTACTTTGGAGTGCTCTAAGAAGTTGTTGAAGTAGAATATTCGAGATATCTGGCAAATAATGTAGTGTTGTTTGGTTTGATCCGTCCCCTTCAAGAATATGAATTTATCTGAATTACAAGCTTGTTCATTAGAGAAAGTGATATAACAGTTATGATCTGTTTGTATTTATCGTTCAAGTATCTTAAATATACTATTGTTCTATTGAAAGCATTTGGGGCGATCACGTAATAAATGGTACGTTGTTTACAAAGTAAATGCAAAATCCTTGGGTGAAGTCCTTACAACAAAAAATAGTGACGAATGAGAATAATATTATTTACACTACTTTATTTATACCATCCAACCATCAGTACTTATTTACTTAAATATCATTTATTTTATTAAGTAACAATCACTTTATTTATAAGAGGACCCCACAATATCGTATTATACCTCAAACCCAAAAAAATGAGAAAATTGAATTTAGATGGAGAAAGTATCTGATGACATCATGCACTCGAAACAACATGTACTCCCCCCATCCCCTACTTAATAACTTATTTTACCATTTTTGGTGTCCCTTACTTAATGACTCATATTAAAAATAGTAAAAGAACATTTCAATTCTCACCTCAAAACATCTCAATATTACATTAAATATCATCACTTTATTCACACTAAAAAATATGTTTACTACTAATAAAGTTAAAAAGTCTTTACTATCCCCACGTTTATATTCCATAATACTAATAAATAATTTATACATTAAAATTTATACTCAAAAATTATACTCCCTCCGTTCCAAAGGAATTTGCACCCTTGGGATGACACACAATTTAAGAAATGTGTAATGATTGATTTTTTTAGGGGTAATTTTGTAAAGTTTTATGAATAGAGTAAAGTAAAAGGTAGATTGAGTGTGGAAAAATAATGGTATATGGATAAATAAGAGTATATTTTGAGGGGGAGGGTTATGAAAATATTTTCTTTTATGGAGTATGCAAATTGGTATGAGACATTCATACATGAAAAGTGTGAAAGTTTTTATGGGACGGAGGGAGAGTAGATTGATCCTTAAGTAAGGGACGTAGTAATGGAGAGGGAATAACAGTTTATAAAGGCGATATCACGTGATGTTGGAAACTATACGCTTGATTGTGTATACTGCAATTTCGAAGAATCTGATAACAAACAAGTCGAATCAAGGGAAAACCCTTTTCCCGCAGAACAGAATACGCCCAGGTAGTGCTCGATTGGTATGGCGTTCCGTTCCCAAAGGTAAAACGACTTCTACTTCGTAAACAGTAGCACCACTGTAGACGAAGCCTCAACGAACGTACTAGGTACGAACTGAACACACACGGAAAGAAATTCCGGAAACACACGGAAATAAATCCGGCACGAGAAAGAATAGTGTATGGCTTTTGGGAGCTCAACACTGCAGATAGACGAGAGGAGAGACGAGAAGCAGAGGGGCGAATTTGCGTAGGAAATAATGAGGGAAGAGACTGATATTTATAGGCAGAAGAAACCCTAGGTGGTTGCTGAAATCATGTGTGGGCCTAAGCCCGAATCGTGGGTTGATATTAAATATACATAGTCATGAGCCGGCCGGACGGGAGGGCGGGCGCGCGCGTGTGGCTCTTTGGGGAGTGTACCCCTTATACATAGTTGAACTCCAATCCTACTTCAATGCCTTTAAACCTTTTAAATGTTTTGTAGGCTTTCTATGTGGGACATGTGACCCTTCACATTCCCACACCTCAAACTTCAAGTTGAAACACTCAACTTCAACAATTAATTTCTCACTCACCTTAACTCGGTTTTGAGATATTAAATATACCACGTTCATCTACTCCGCGAGTAGATCGACTATGTCACGTTCAATTATTTTATAATTAACATTTAGTCCATCTAATTAATTAATTAGATAAGGGTGTCAAAACCCAATTAATCCCACATTAATTCCAACAATCCCCCACATGAGTGAAAATCGTGTCTATACAACATCAGACTCAGTGTTCAGTTCGATTGAGATCTCCGTGCGTCCGGAAAAGTAGTTTTTGGCTTTGAACTTTCCGTAGCCAAACACTATCGGGTACACTGGCGGCTTAGTGGACGCAGTGCCTTGAACTACTCCTCCATAGTGTATACCTAATCAACAGTGTCAGCACACTTCAATCTCGTCTTCGTAACGTTCTCACGTTTTTGTCCGTTTTGGCCATGGACGTCTTTTGTGTTCATAAATGTTTGATCGAAGCGGCCCTCACTTCTCATTTATATAGGTAACCTCCTTTCGAGTATCCCGTTATACTCTAGGAATTATTAAGAGTCAAAGACTCAACCTTTACCACATTTTACGAGTTGCTAACACTTGAGGTTGTGCTGTCAGGAATAGTCGTGGTTTTTCAAGTGTTTTATCACTAACTTCCACAGTTTCGTTTTCCCATTGAACCAAGTTCTTGGGATCTCCAGTCATCATGGTTGGGTTTCCACTGCTTTAGTTTTTCTTGTGGGTTTTAGATCCATTCCTTCTACCAGCTTGTTCAATTGATCTCGGTTTATGCTCTTCGTGAGCGGATCCGCTATATTATCCTTTGTGTTGACATAATCAATGGACATTACTCCAGTAGAGATCAATTCTCTAACGGAGTTGTGTCGACGACGTATGTGTCTCGACTTTCCGTTGTACATGACATTCGTAGCTCTCCCAATGGCAGCTTGACTGTCACAGTGTACCGTCACCGAAGGTACTGGTTTATTCCAACATGGAATGTCTTCCAGAAAGTTACGCAACCATTCAGCCTCTGCAGCGGCTAGGTCTAAAGTAATAAATTCTGATTCCATTGTGGAACGGGCAATACACGTTTGTTTCTTGGACCTCCACGACACTGCTGCTCCTCCAATAGTGAATACATATCCACTAGTGGATAACGAGTCTTTAGTGTCTGATATCCAATTTGCATCACTGTATCCTTCGACTACAGCTGGATGTCTTGTGTAGTGAAGCCCATAATCAAGGGTGTACTTCAAGTATCTTAATACCCTTTTCAGTGCTTTCCAGTGCTCATGACTTGGATTGTTCGTGTATTGATTCAACTTGTTTACTGAACATGCAAGATCAGGGCGTGTACAGTTCGTGATGTACATCACACTTCCAATGATCCTTGCGTATTCCAGTTGAGCCACTGGTTATCCTCTATTCTTCCTCAGGTGAACATTGAGATTCAAAGGTGTCTTAGCAGGTGGATCGTTTAAGGCATTAAATTGCTTTAGTACCTTCTCCACATAGTGAGATTGTGTCAAGGAAATTCCATCAGACGTTTTCTCTATCTTGATTCCAAGAATCACATCTGCTAATCCCATGTCTTTCATGTCAAAGTTTCTACTTAACATGTTCTTCGTATTAACTATGATATTGTGATTGTTACTCATGATTAACATGTCATCGACATATAAGCATACAATAATAAATCCATTAGGTGTATCTTTCACATATACACACTTATCACATTCGTTAATTCGAAACCCATTTGACAACATTGTATTGTCAAATTTTAAATGCCACTGTTTTGGAGCTTGCTTAAGTCCATACAGTGATCGAACGAGTTTGCACACCTTTTTCTCGTTTCCAGGAGCAACATATCCTTCAGGTTGATCCATGTATATTTCAGCATCCATCTCACCATTAAGAAACGCCGTCTTAACGTCCATTTGGTGTATTTCGAGATTGTGCAAAGCAGCGATAGCGACTAACACCCGAATGGAGGTGATTCTTGTCACTGGTGAGTATGTATCGAAGAAATCATACCCTTCCTTTTGTTTAAAACCCTTTGCAACTAGACGAGCTTTGTACTTGTCAACAGATCCATCTGCTTTGTACTTTCTTCTAAGGATCCACTTGCATCCTAAGGGCTTACAACCTTTAGGGAAGTCGACCAACTCCTATGTGTGATTTAACAGAATAGACTCGTATTCACTTTTTATGGCTTCCTTCCAGAGGTGTGCATCTGGTCTTGCCATAGCTTCTTTGATAGTTTTAGGTTCATCTTCCTCCAAAACATAAGTAATGAAGTCTGAACCAAAATCTTTATCAATTCTAGCTCTCTTACTGCGTCTCGGTTCTTCACTCTCTTGAGTGGAAGGACTAACAGTGTCGTCTGTTGCTTCAAGAGTTCTCTTATTCGAACTCACTTCCTCTTTTTCCTTAAGAGGAATAATGTTTTCAAAAAACACTGCGTTCCTTGACTCAATTGTAGTGCCTTCTGTCATATCCGGTATTTCAGATTTGTGAATCAGAAATCGATAGGCACTACTGTTTGAAGCATATCCTATAAAGATACAATCGACTGTTTTAGGGCCGATTTTAACTTGTTTAGGAAGTGGTACTTCAACCTTAGCTAAACACCCCCACACTTTGAGGTATTTGTATGAAGGCTTTCGTTTCCTCCATATTTCATAAGGAGTTTGATCCTTAGTTTTATGAGGAATCTTATTCAGAATGTGGTTAGCCGACAGAATGGCTTCCCCCCACAAGTTCTGAGGACCGAGGTAGACCATAGCTGATTAACATTGCGTTCATCATCTCCTTTAGTGTTCGGTTTTTCCTTTCCGCAACACCATTGGACTGAGGTGAGTAAGGGGCTGTAGTTTGATATACAATTCCTGATTCAATACATAATTGTTCAAACGGAGCTACGTACTCTCCACCTCTATCACTACGAATTGATTTAATTCAAGTGTCCAATTGATTCTCTACTTCATTTTTGTAACGTTTAAAAGCTTCTATAGCTTCGTCTTTACTTCTTAAAAGGTAAACGTAGCAGAATCTTGTACAATCGTCTATAAAAGTAATAAAATATTTTTTCCCTCCTCTAGTTTGTACAAACTTCAAAAATCACATACATCCGTGTGAATTAAGTCTAGAGGAGCAGTGTTCATTTCAACAGTTTTAAATGGTAGTTTGGTCATTTTTGCTTCCGTGCATATTTCACATCGTTTGGATGTATCAATATTGTCAACCTTAAGTAAATCGAGATTAACTAATCGTTTTATGGATTTTAAATTCACATGTCCTAATCTAAAAGGCCATAAAGAGGAACACTCAACGATATAAGCAGAAGTGGAAGCAATTTCATTAATAACTTGTTTGCCTTTGGGGCTTACAACCATTGTGCTTAATTTAAATAAACCATTCTCGAGATAACCCTTCCCGAGAAAGTGACCAAACTTACTTAGAACTATCTTATCAAACTCAAAGACTAGTCTAAATTGATTGCTAACTAGAAGAGACCCCGAAATCAGATTCTTCCGGATGTCTGGGACATGCAGCACGTTCTTCAAGGTTAGCTCTTTTTCAGATGTCAGCTTTAGCACCACCGACCCAATTCCAACCACTTCAGATGAGGCTTGATTGCCCATGAACAGCTTTCTCCCATCAGAAGGATAATAGCTTGAGAATGCAGACCTCTCCGAGCAGACGTGGCAGGTGGCACCAGTGTCCACAAACCACTCTTTCTTATTGTCTATCATGTTGACCTCCGTCACCACTGCGGACATGTCCAAATCCGTAAGGTTCACAGAATCTTGTACTTTCTGTTTGCCTTTTCCCTTGTCGTCACGACAGGGTTGACGACACTCACTGGACTTGTGGTTTGGTTTCCCACACCTATAACAATTTTCAGTGAATTTCTGCTTTGTGGCAGGACCCTTCCCCTTCACAAACTTCGTTGTGTTGGCAGCAGACTCATTGGGACGTTTTCTTTTCTTTGATGGACCCTCTTATTCCATCAAGTTAGCCTTGGCTTCAATCTGGAGGGCATATCCCTTGTCTTCTCTCTTTCGATTGTCCTCCTCAATCCTGAGACGGATAATCAGATCCTCCAAGCTCATAAGCTTTCGTTTGTGCTTTAGATATGACTTGAAATCCTTCCATGATGAAGGCAGTTTCTCGACCACGGTAGCTACCTGAAATGCATCAGGTAAAACCATATCTTCAGCAGCTATCTTATGGAAAATAATCTGCAGTTTCTGGACTTGATCCACTACAGATTTGTTACCCTCCATCTTAAAATTGTACAGTTGTGCAACGACGAATTTCTTCAGTCCAGCACCTTCAGTTCTGTACTTCTTCTCCAAGGACTCCCACAGTTCTTTGGCATATTTTATGTCACAGTAGACACTGTAGAGGGTATCAGAAAGACCTCCAATTATGTGATTTCTGCACAGATAATCACCACTTGACCACTGATCATAATAGATCCTTTCCTGTTGGCTAGCACTTGCCTCAGGCTGTGTAGGTTTAGTTTCGGTCAGAACCCTATCTATTCCAAGCATGGTCAGGTAAAATCGCATCTTACTTTGCCATCTTTTGAATTCAGTCCCTGGAAATTTCTCAGGTTTTTCTCCTTGTACGACCATTGGCCTCGGCCCAGGTACAGAGAAAGTAAACATCTGATCCCTTAAGGGATTGTGGAAAGGAGGAATTGGTGCAAACGGATCGCTTCTGTTCCTAACCTTTTCAGCATGGTCATTCTGTCTTCCTTGAGATTTCTCATCAAAACTGTGTGAAACTGATCGATCAGGAGATGTTTCCTTATTGGCATCGTTGCCAATATTCTCATTACCATGCACGACCTCTGTATCAGTGGGGTCAACATCCATGTTATCATTCGACTTCGACATTGCAGTAAATTAATTTAATTAATTAAGTCCGAAAGTAGATTAATATATATTCTGTTCTGCGATTGTTGGAAACTATACGCTTGATAGTGTATACTGCAATTTCGAAGAATCCCAGGTAGTGCTCGACTGGTATGGCGTTCCGTTCTCAATGGTAAAATGACTTCTACTTCGTAAACAGTAGCACCACTGTAGACGAAGCCTCAACGAACGTACTAGGTACAAACTGAACACACACGGAAAGAAATTTCGGCAACACACGAAAATAAATCCGGCACGAGAAAGAACAGTGTATGGCTTTTGGGAGCTCAACACTGCAGATAGACGAGAGGAGAGACGAGAAGCAGAGGGGCGAATTTCAGCGTAGAAAATAATGAGGGAAGAGACTGATATTTATAGGCAGAAGAAACCCTAGGTGGTTGCTGAAATCATGCGTGGGCCTAAGCCCGAATCGTGGGTTGATATCGCGAAAATATCGCAAAGATTGGCCGAACCAATTCCTGAGTTGGGCTTTCGGAGTTTTTGGGTCTGCAAAAAGATAGGCGGGCCCCAAAGACCAGTTGCCGAAGCCGGGCCGGCTGGGCGGGCGCGCGCGCGCGCGTGTGGCTCATTGGGAAGTGTACCCTTTATACATAGTTGAACTCCAATCCTACTTCAATGCCTTTAAACCTTTTAAATGTTTTGTAGGCTTTCTATGTGGGACATGTGACCCTTCACATTCCCACACCTCAAACTTCAAGTTGAAACACTCAATTTCAACAATTAATTTTTCACTCACCTTAACTCAGTTTTGAGATATTAAATATACCACGTTCATCTACTCCGCGAGTAGATCGACTATGTCACGTTCAATTATTTTATAATTAACGTTTAGTCCATCTAATTAATTAATTAGATAAGGGTGTCAAAAACCAATTAATTCCAACACGTGATTCTTCCAATAACTCCTTTCAAGCTGGACCCGGCCCCGGGAGGACAAGGTACCACAATTCCATCGGTAGGTCCGTCGGTAAACTGCGCGTTTTTTGTAGTGGTTTATAAAAATAGAAATAGCTGCATTATTATTCATTCAAATCTATCAAATTATACATCAAATGTATGATTTTGTTGGTTTAATACTACAGAGTGTATAAAATTATGAGTATGGTACTATGTGAAGTTAAAAGTGGAGTATTACTTCATCTATTCTATTTTAGATTCATAATTTACTATTTTCTGGAAGTTAATGTGACAATTATTTATTAGTATTAAATGATATAAGGTGGGGGTATGATTTTTTTTTTTTTTAATTAATAAAGTAGAATAGTAGATGATGTTTAAAGTGAAAAAGTTGTTTAATTAGCATACAATATATGAGATGGGAGGGAGTATATTTTAGCATACAAAATATAATTTTTTACGTACCATATGAAGCATTTAAAAGATTTGAATTTGTATGTTATATTCTCCTCAAAATCACTAAACAATAACACTCTGTATTCTAAATAGCCATATTTGGTAATTGGTATATTAAACAGCACTCCGTTTATCCCCTACTTAATGACTCATTTTATCATTTTTTATGTTCCTTATTTAATGACTCAATTTATACATTAAAACTTGTTTCCAGAAGTTATGAATTTTTAAGGAGTGCACAAAGTAAGACTGATTTTACCATAAAATTTTCGTGAATACGGAGGGAGTAGTATAATTTGGACTCAGCAGCAGACAAAAACTAAAACTAAAATCTAAAGATGATCACATGCAAGCAAAAGTTTGGAGGAATTTTGATGGATCGACAATCCCAAAGAAAAAAAGACAGTTTTCATGCAATCCACGTACAAATTACCCATCTTGTCTGTCGGTTATTACCCTTCAATTCCCACTTCTTTTCAATTTCTCTTTAGTACTAAATCTGTCATTTTCTGTGTTTTAGTAAACTAAATCCAAATACATAACATGAACTAGTCAAATCAAACTATTCATTGTCCACCACTCAATCACACGTTATTGTCGTTTTTACCTTTTAATTTTATTACTCCCATTCGTCCATTTAACTTGATATGAAATTTAATGTACAGTAAATGTTATCTATTAATATTATAAAAGTAACTTTTTATTGAAAGTGTATTAATCAATTTGGGAGAATATTAAAAAAAAATTGTATAGAAAGTAATGATTTTGGTGTAATTTTGAAATAATTTAAAAAAGGTAAAAATTGTTTTTTTGCCGTTTTAAAAAATAGCAATCTAATATGAGATGAATCAAAATAGAAAAAAGACAATACAATAGAGCACTGAGGGAGTACAAATTAGTAGGGGCGAAAACGGATCGGATATTTCCCGACCGATCCGGAACCGTATCCGGTCGGATACGAATTCGGTATAAAAATTTAGTATCCGGGCGGATACGAATTCGGATACGGATAGTTGACTTCGGATTCGAATTCAGATTCGGAATACATAATATTCGACCGTATTCGAGTTTTTCCATATTTTATCGGATATTATCCGGATAATAAATCCGGATACCCGGATTTTTTAATATGTTATATTTTATATTTTATATTAATTTTATTAAAGCTCTATTATAACTTATAAATAAATCCGGATACCCGGATTTTTTAATATGTTATATTTTATATTTTTTAATATGTTATATTTTATATTTTATATTAATTTTATTAAAGCTCTATTATAACTTATAACATTATTGGGCCTTATTAAAAATTAAAAAGTCTAATAAAAAGCAATGTTCCTACTAAGGATCGAACTGAGGACCTGCAGGGTGTAAAGCTGACGTGATAACCACTACACCACAGAAACCAGGATGTAAATTTAACAAACCATAATTTACTAATATAAGTTATGTCCACACATAGTCAATTATTCAATTATCATTCCATTTTTTTATATGGATAAAATCAAAATGGTTCATCTAAGTTTGCACCATACAATAAATTAGAAAAATTAAATATTCATGGACTGGGACATATCAATTTGTAATCTACGAGAAGAATTAGAGTGTACATTTCCTTACCAAAAACCAATTGTAGAACATTCGACAATCCATGGAGGCGACCCACAGAAACAGATGCGGCTCTGTTCCAATTTTTTGTAGCGACAATGGCCGAGGAGGTGGTGCGATTTTGTGTTGTTCTTTTCTTCAGATTTTGAAAAACATTGATAATTACTTTGAACTGTAATTCTTTGGCTTAGGAGTAGTTTGTTGATTGCTTTATTCATGTTTGGGTATAATATTATATATGTCTTCTTTCTTAGGCGTTATGTTGTGCTGGAGTGGTGATGTTTACGAAGGATATATTTTGATGATTTCATGTTTGTTGATTTTTTATGTGTTTCAATCACATTTTGATGATTTACATTTGAAATATATTATCCGATTATAGTTATTCGAATCCCGCCCGGATTCGTCCGATATCCGTTCCGTATCCGTATACCGAATATTCCGAATTCGTATCCGAATCCGGCTTTTCCGTATCCGACTCCGAATTCGAGAAAAAAATATGATTTAGAATACGGTATAAGCACTATCCGTCCGTATCCGATCCGTTTTCACCCCTACAAATTAGACGACATTTTCAATGTAATTAATTAATTGCACTTCTTTCAAAATTATCCTCAAATTATTACATTATTAAGATAATTGTGTTCTTCTAATAAAATAGATAAAATTTTATTATAGCATAGTAATAATACATGTGCGTTAATTTAAAATGACACATATTATGAATAAGAGAGTATTCAACTATATACTCTATATATATGTTCCTCTCTAAGCTTTACATTTGTGAAACGTCACGCTTTTTAAAAAATATAGTATTTTATATAAAGTTATTTATGAAAAGTGCAAAAAAGTAAAAAGGAGCATGGAGAAAGGAAAAGTGAGTGACAAAAAGTAAGGATAATTGTTAATAAATATGGAACCACAACTTGAAAAAAAAATGAAATGTTAAACTTTAAAAGAGACATCTAAAATCATGACAAAATGTAAAACTTAAAAAAAGACGGAAGACCTTAGTAGAGATTACTTTTGTATGGAAATTAACACGTACACATATTAAGAAAGTTGAATAATAAGAAGGTAATATGAGATAATTTTATAAATTTTTGGGTAGGGCTGCTGTGTACTCAAGTACACGGTGTACTTGAGTCCAGCTATATAGGAAATATATATTATATATATGATAAATAATAAAATATTTAACAAAACTCATTGTAGTCTAATGGTTGTCCTGGGATTTCTTTAACAACCTGTCCCAGGTTCGATTCCCCCTTCTAGCGAAAAAAAAATTGTATAGAAAGTAATAATTTTAGTGTAATTTTGAAATAATTTTAAAAAGGTCAAATTATTACTCCCTCCATCCACCAAATGTAGTCTCATTGTGGCGGGGCACAAGTTTAAAAAAAAATGTAGATAAAGTAAGAGTATTATTTGGTATTGTGGGATCCATTGTGAATAAAGTGATTGTTTGTGAATAAAGTTGATGGCAAATTGAGTAATTAAGTGATGAGTTGAAGGGTGATAGTTTTCATAAAGTGTATGTGACTACATTTGGTGGACAAAGAATATGAGTCAAATAGAACTACATTTCATGGACGATGGAGTACATTATTAAGATAATTGTGTTCTTCTAATAAAATAGATAAAACTAGTGCACGACCCGCGTACTACGCGGGAATAATTATTTTCCTCCATCTATTTACAATGCAGAGGCACACATGGCTCAAATAGATATAATTGATTGTAAGAAGAGAAAAAATCTAAGACATAAAATGAATTGCAAATTTCATAAATTGGAAATAGCAATTGATGATATGATCGAGTATTGAAAGTTGGATTGACATAACATATGAGGTTTAGGCCGAAATCATGAATAAATGAATTTATAAATAGACACCATCTCATCATTTTTAGAGTGGTGTATTGAGTTGAAATAAAAAGAGTGAAGTTGAGAAAGAGAAAGAGAATGAGCAGACACTAAATTATCCTAATTTTTTCATATAAAAGATGAACAAAGTCTTTTTCTTTTCAAACGTCATGTTTTACCACTCGACTCGAGTATTTCATGGTAGTTGTTGGTTTGCAATTCATTTTTAACCCAAAATTCTCATGTCAATTTAAAATGAATAATAAATCAATAAAAATTAGTAGAAGTTAAATTGATACCTCTATATTTTGAACCTGCTCTGAAATTAGTAGGAGTTTGATTGATTTCTCTATATTTTAAACAGTTTAAAAAAATCCAAAAACATAGAAGAGAAAAAATTGAAAAAAAAAATGTTAACGCAATACAAATAAAACAAAAAAAATTACATTATTTAAAAAAATATACAAAAAGTTATAAAATTACGTTATTGTTGTTTAAAAAATTTTGCAAACCCATTTTCGTCAACATTAATATTCTTTCGACTGGAGGGATCAACCAAGGTCCAATGTGATGACAACCTTCGACTCTCGACGAACTAAGTCTTGATTAGAAATTCTGATCAAGTTCTATGCGGCTGCCAACAGATGATCGACCCTGGGAAAACTGTTATTATTGAGAAAAAATGGTTAATGATAAACAATGGAGTATTTAATTATATATCAAAATTAGTTATATATTAATTGTAAAAAAAAAAATTATGATGTACCCGAAGTTCTGAATTGTCCAGAATTTGGCGCAAACACAAACACGTATTCTTAATAAAACTTCAAATGATTAGAGCAATTTCTCAATTGTCCAGAAATCAGGCAAACACATTAAATAAAGGTATCATGAAAGAATTTTTTTTTTTAAAGAAAACAGACGAATAACAGTTTTTATCAAATTCTACACTACCTGTATAAGATTAAATCAACAAAGCATACGATGTGATGACAACCCTCGACTTTCTTTCAACGGGATGGATCAACAAATCGTCTAATGTGATGACAATCCTCCATAAACCACGTATTCTTAATAAAGGTCCTGTAAAAATTCTTCAAATGAGTGGAGTGATTTCTCAATTGTCCAATAAACTCACAATCCACGTATTCTAATTAAATAAAAGTACAGTGAAAAAAAAAAAAGCAATGTAAATAAAAGTGAGAGAAGAGAATACAAAATTGAATTTGAGCATCAAGTTATATATTGAATGTATGAAGAACTTCAATCAAGGAATAAGAAGCAGAAAACACAGAACAATCCAAGGAATGAGACGCTGATAACATAGAATCTAATATAAATAAAATTATATGGCATGCGCAGAAGAAAAACAAAAAAGGCAATGTAAATAGAGCAGCAAGGTATATATTGAATTTATGAAGAATTTCAATTAAGAAATCAGACGCAGAAAACACAGAACAATCCAAGGAATGAGACACTGATAACACATAAAAATTATAAAATGAAAAAAAAATTTGTAACATCAATTTATCTAATTCCATGGTCTGAAATTCTATAGCAGAGTGCAAAATAGAGGTGGAGAGAAGAAAAACAAAAAACGGCAGTGTAAATAAAAGTGAGAGAAAATAAAAGAGCAGTTTAAATAAAGTGAGAGAAAATAAATTAGTAGTTTAAATGAAAGAGAGAAAATAAAGGGGGCAGTTTGAAATAAAATAACCGACTCATGAGAATGCAGTATTTTAAAATGAAGCGAATAGAGAAAGCCACGTACGATTTTTTTAGAACCATGAAATAGATGAATTATGGATTTTATTATAGTATAGTATAGTAATAACACATGTGCGTTAATTTAAAATGACACATATTATGAATAAGAGAGTATTCAACTATATACTCTATATGTTCCCCTCTAAGCTTTACATTTGTGAAACGTCACGCTTTTTAAAAAATACAGTATTTTATATAAAATTATTTGTAAAAAGTGCAAAAAATTAAAAAGGGGCATGGAGAAAGGAAAAGTGAGTGATAAAAAGTAAGGATAAATGTTAATAGATGTGGAACCACAACTTGAAAAAAAAATGAAATGTAAAACTTTAAAAGAGACATCTAAAATGACAAAATGTAAAACTTAAAAAAAGACGGAAGACCTTAGTAGAGATTACTTTTGTATCCATATTAAGAAAGTTGAATAATAAGAAGGCAATATGAGATAATTTTATAAATTTTTATATATAAAGTAAAAAAAATGTTGAATTATTTGTATGTGTATGCTAAAAATAATGACATTAATTATTTGTAATTGTAAATTTTGCGAGAACATTTTTTTTTTAATAATCTTGAGAAGTTCTAAGGGTATGATTGGTATGGTGCAATAGAGCATGAATGGAATCACCTTCCAAATTTTATGATTGGTATGATTTATGAATGGAATCATCATTCCTTGTGGAATGATGATTCCCAAATATATGAAATTCTCATTCCTTCCCACTCCTATGAGTTTAAGGAAGGAATCAAAATTTTAATAAATTCTGTAATAAAAATTAGTAATAATAATACTAATATTATTATTTAATAATAAACATATTATAATATTTAATAAAAATATTAATATAATATATAATCTAAAAATAAATATATAATATAATAAATTTAAAAAATATAAATAATAATATATTAATTTTAATGATAATATAAATATAAATATAATAACATAAAAAATAATTTCAATATTTTAAAAAATATAAATAATACGGAGTAATATATAGTACTCGTATATACAATATATTATTTACAATAATATAAAATAATAGTATAATAATTTTTGATAATATAAATAATAATAATATTTTTTTAATTTATTTAATATTAAAAATAATGATAATATTCTTATTTTAAAAATAAAAATATTATTTTTATAAAAAATATACATTTATTATAAATAATAAAATCAGAAAAATATATATTAATAATAACTCTTCATTCAACAATGATTATTAAAATATTAATAATAAAAAAAATATTTTTTTTAACAATAATCAATAATATTAATTTTAAAAAATAATAATATATTTTTAACAACACTCAATAATAATAATTTAACAATACTACATTCCATTCACACATTCATTCCCTGTATACCAATCATACGAATGATCATTCTTATTCTTATGTCATTCCATTCTTAAGTTCATTCAATTCATCCTCAAATTCATTTAATCATACCAATCATGCCATATGAAAAAAATTTCATAAAAACATCTGGTAATTAAAAAAACACGAAATTACCGTAAAAAAAAACTGAAAGAAGTCCAAGTTTCGGCAAGATTTTTTTTATATAAAAAATACCAAAATTTCGAAAAATTGTAAGATCTGGACAAAAACTTTCGAAAAGTGAAAAAATTCAGAAAAAAAAATTGAAAATAGAACTCCCTCCGTCATGAAATACTTCTCACAAGTAAAAGAGGAATGTTTTTCTTTTTTAAGAAATACGGTAAAAAAAAAAAAAAAGTTTAGAATGTGTAGATCCAAAAATAATATTTGTGGATATTGTGATTATGGAGTTTATAAATAGTTTTTTATTTTAGAAGTATCAAAGTTATTGTTGAACATTTAAAAAAGAAAGTATGAAAATTATTATGGGACAGGGGAGTTTCAAATGACCAAATTCAAGAAAAAGAAATTGATACTCCCTCCGTCATAGTGAAAGCTACCTATTAGTTTTGGGCATAGAGATTAAGAAATATAATAAAAAAAAAGTAGGTGTATGAGATGTAATGTGATTGAGAGAAAAAAAATATAATGAAATGTGAGACTGAATAGTTTACCATAAAAATGAATGAGTAACTTTTATTGGAACAAACAAAATAGAAAAGTTTGATAGTTTTCACTAGAATGGAAGGATCGAGTATCTAAAATGAGGAAAAAAATTATTGTAAAACAACAATTAAAGTAGACGAAGTTACCTCATAAGTCATACTCCCTCCGTTCTAGGATTACTTTCATATGTAGATGGACACACATATTAAGAAAATGTAATAATGAGTAGAGTTTTGAGGATATTAATTTTGTAAATTTTTATGTATAAAGTAAAGAAATGAGTCGACTTTTGTGTATGTGAGGAGAAAAAAGTAATGACATTTGTATAAATTTAAAAATATTGTAAAGAATGAGTATATAAAAAAAATTCCATTTTAAAAGTGTTAGAAGTAATTGTGAAACGTAATTTTAAAAAAAATTGTAAAAATAATAGGGGAGACAGAGGGAGTTGTTAAGAATCTAAAAGGATATTTCATTTCACAAGTTTTACATTTACAAATGGTGGTGTATATATAGGCAGAGCTTCACACGGTTTAGGCTTACCTTTCATACTTCTATTCTAGACCCTTCTAGAGTGGGTTTGTTACAACAACTTTCCTATCATCTAAAATATCTAAATGACTAACTAATATATATGTTTCTGGTGATTACATTTAGTTGTATGTGATATACATTAACACGCCCCCTTTGGAACCAAACGTAATTTTCTAAGATGAAAACAGCTTGTGACTTAAGGACTGAAACCTCAAAGGTGACAATGGTTTAGTCAGAATGTCCGTAACTTGGTCTTCAGAGGGTACATAAAGAACATCCAGCTGTTGGGATTGAACTTTCTCCCGAAGAAAGTGCACGTCAACTTCCACATGCTTCATTCGAGAGTGAAAAGCTGGGCTGAATGTAGAGCCGTCAAAACGGGCTGGGCCCGTTGGGCCAGCCCGCCCCGCCACTTAAAACTGTGGGTTGGGCCAAGATTTTCTAGGACCGCTAGGAGGCGGGCCCAGGCGGGTTGGCCCGTTTGGGCCGCGGTCTTAGGCAGGCTAGCCCGCCATTTTTTGGTTTTTTTTTTTAATATTTTATTTAATTAAAAAATATTAAAAAAATATATAATAAACCTAACTAAAAGCAAAAACTATAGAGCAGCCGCATTTTTTCCCTTTCTTTCTTCGTTTTTTGAATTTCTGTATATTACTGTTTGTAATATACTCCCTCCGTCCCATACTTGAAGACACATTTTACCATTTTGGGCGTCCCATACTTGAAGACATATTACCTAAAATGGCAAAAACACTTTTAAACACTCTCATTAAAACATCACAATATTACAACAAATGTCACTACTTTATTACACTAAAAAGTAACTTTATTACTATTTATAAAGTTGAAAAATCTTTACTACCCCCACTTTATCTTACACAATATTAATAAACAATTCATTCATTAAAACCCGTTTGAGCCTTCAAGTATGGGACGGAGGGAGTATTATACAATTAATAATAACAGTATTTCCTATTTAGTTTTTTTGTTTTTAATTAATAATATTACGATATTTCTTCATATTTATTCTTTTTATATACAATAGATTGAAAATATACATTTTTCTTGATGAATATTCATGTTCTTAATTATGGACTAAAAAATATGGGACCAAAATTGTGTACAAAAGAGGTATATTATTGTTCTTAATTATATATATTACTGAAATTTTTTATGTTTCTTTGTGAATTTAATAATTATTTTTGTAAAAAAAAAAAAAAAAAAAATTTGGTCCGCCAAAACCCGCGGCCCGCCTATTTTTGGGTTGGGTTGAGGTTTTGGCAGACCGCCTGACAAACGGGTTGGCCCACCCCACCCCGCCAAATGGCGGGCTTTTGCGGTTTTGGCCCGCCCCGCCGGCCCATTTTGAAAGGTCTAGCTGAATGCAAGAGTAATAGCCCTAGAATTATCACACCACAGGATCGAGGGATTGAGGAATGGAAGTCGAAGTTCTTGGAACAAGGAAGTGATCCAAAGAAAATCTGTTGTTGCCATTGCCAAAGCACGATATTCAGCCTCAGTGCTGCTTCTAGCAACGACCGACTGTTTTTTCGAGCACCAAGCCAAGATATTCGAGCCAATTGAGATGAAGTATCCACTTGTACTTCGACGATCATCAAAAGAAGAGGCAAAATCAGCATCCGCGAACCCCTGCAATTGAAACTTTGAAACTGGAGAAAAAGTAATGCCCTGAAGTGAAGTACCCTTTAAGTATCTAAGAACCCTTTTGCATGTTTGCCAATGATTACGAGTAGGGGCTTGTAGAAACTGGCTCAGTTTATTAACACTGAAGGCAATTTCTGGCCGAGTAAGAAGAAGATATTGGAGGGCACCAACAGTGCTGCGATACAAAGTGGGATTTTCATATGGAGCACTATCAAAATTAGATAGCTTTAAGCTTGAGCAAGAGGGGGTGGGACAAGGTTTACAGTTTGAGAGATGTGTTTTTGCAAGGAGATCACGAATGTACTTTGACTGAGTGAGGGTAATAGAAGAGGATGAAACCTTAGCTTCAAGGCCAAGAAAATAATTGAGTTGCCCCAAGTGTTTAAGAGAAAAGGCAGTGTTTAGGTCTATAATTATCTGCTCAACAAATTTCGAATCATCACCTGAGACAAGAATGTCATCCACATATACAAGAAGAATAAAAAGCTGCCCATTACGAATCATGTGAAACAAACAATGATCAGAAGAAGAATGTGTAAATCCATACCTAACCAAGAAGCCCTTGAGCTTATCATACCAAGCTTTTGGGGCTTGTTTCAAGCCGTAAAGGGATTTCTTAAGACGACAAACGTGAGAAGGCTTAGTGACATCCTCAAAGCCTTGAGGTTGGTGAATATAAACAGCCTCGTTAAGATCACCATTAAGGAAAGCATTATTAATATCAATTTGTTGAACTTGCCAACCACGAGTGACAACCAAAGTGAGTACACTACGAAGAGTGATGGGTTTCAATACAGGACTAAATGTGTGGAAATAATCTACTCCTGCTGTTTGTTGAAAACCCCTAGCAACCAAGCGAGCCTTAAATCGTTCAACAGTGCCATCTGGGCAATATTTCACCCGGAATATCCACTTTGCCGAAATAAGGTTCATATTTGGGGCCCAAGGAACAAGTTCCCATGTATTGTTATTAATCAAAGCATTGTACTCACTTACCATGGCAGCTTTCCATTAGGGAGACTGGAGAGCTTCAGCCGCTGAGTAAGGCTCATTGAGATCCGACTCAGTGAGAATACCTTTGGCTTTGAAATACCAGACCTGAGACGAGTTTGCATGGGATGGATTGATGTAGAGGGTTTAGGAAGAGCTGGAAGAGAAACTTCAGTTTGAGGAATGGGAGAGCAGGTTACTGGAGATAAAGGTGGAGTAGGATTTAAATCTAGAGGTGGTGAAGGAGGAGCAATAGGCTGTGAGTATGCAGTAGGCAGAGGAAGAATTGGGAGTGATGAGCAAATGAGAGGTGATGAGGTGTGTGATTGGGTAGATGTAAAAAATGATGCATATGGAAAATCAGTTTCATTAAAATCCACAGCTATTGAGACATAGATTCGACCTGACGGATGTAGGCAACGATAGCCCTTATGAGACGAGCTATACCCAAGAAAAACACATTTAGCAGACCTATATTGAAGCTTAGATGTATTATATGGACGAAGATAAGGAAAACATGCACACCCAAACACACGAATAAACTTATAATCATGTAGTTTACCAAATAATTTTTGATGAGGGGATGTTAGATTAAGAGTTGGAGTTGGTAATGAATTGATGAGAAGTACAGCTATAGAAAAGGCATCCCACCAAAATGCCATTGGCATAGAAGCTTGAGCAAGTAGTGAGAGACCCATTTCAACAATGTGCTGGTGTTTTCTCTCAATTAAACCATTTTGTTGGTGCACATGAGGACACGCCAGACGCATAGAGACCCCAAGAATACCAAAGAAACTCTTAAAAGCTAAGAATTCACCACCATTATCACTATGAACACATTTTATTTTGGCATTAAATTGTCTTTCAACAAGTGCAAAGAAGTCCTTAACAATATTACTCACATCAGATTTGAGGCGAAGAGGAAAAATCCAGGTATATCGTGTGAATTCATCTAAAATTGTAAGATAATATCGATAACCTTCAGTAGATAAGCATGAAGCCGGACCCCAAACATCAAGATGTAAAGTATCAAAGCATTGAGATGATTTACAAACAATAGAGTCAAATTTTATTTGATGAAGTTTCCCAAGTTTACAAGGTTCACAAAACCAACTAGACTTAGGAGTAACATGAATATTCAAATTGCTAAGAACAGTGGAAAGAGTTCTAGTGCATGGGTGCCCTAGCCTACAATTACATAAAAGGCTATCATCAGATGTCTTCACAGCAGTAAAACATTGATTAAGCGAGGCACATTCCTTATTCAGCCGACTAGAAGCTTTATTCAATGAGGTAATATCAAGCTGATAGAGGCCATTCCTAAGTCTCCCCCGGAGGTGGACACGATGGTTGCTCAGAGCCTTAACAAGACAACAATCAACATGAAATTCAATGTAAGCAGAATTGTCACGAAGAAATTGAGATATGCTAATGAGATTCTTAGTAATATCCGGTACATGCAAAACATGATTTAAATGAATAGCAGTAGATTTGTCTAAGCTAGGTAGAGTTAAACTACCTACATTATGAATTTCAGTAGCAGATCCATTTCCAACAATCAAAGAAGACTTACCACTGTAAGGAGAATGAACCTGAAGATTATTCAGAGCTGATGTGATATGGTGAGTAGCACCACTATCCACATACCATGGTCCTGAGGAGGAAGTAGACGCATTAGTAGGAAATGAGTGAGAAGAGGGATTAGATGTACCAGTGTGCATAACAGAGTATGCAGGAGGAGCCAAAGCCTGAGCAACATGTGCTTGAGCTTGTACATGAGGGAGATTGGGAGTTGGAGCAGATGGTGGACCAGGAGGACCTTGATTCACATTTTCTAGCCCTAGAAATGAAGCATCAAATCGCTTGAAGCATTTAGCTACAATGTGATTTGACTTTCCACAGAGTTGGCACATCATGCGTGTTTTTGTGAATCGTCCACCACCACGACCCCTAAATCGACTGGTAGAAATGCGACCACCAGTAGAGACTACATGAGCACTGGGAGAGGAAATCGGTGCTGGTGGAACAATCTGAGAGTCAGAAGCAGTGTGAGATATACGAGCCTCATGAGTCTGAAGAATGGAATGAGCCTCAGAGAGAGTAAAAGGTTCATCAATCCAGACCCTAATCCAGAGAGAAGTTACATAACCAGATCATCCTCCGATATAATATGACCGGCAGCCTTGAGCTGATCACTAAGAGTGCGGAGTTGAAGTACATATTCATCAATCGATGAACCGTTTTTCCGAATAGAATGAAGTTGCAGCTTCAATCTCATGATTCTGGCCTTGGATTGAGAATGAAACAATTGTTCAAGGATTCTCCATACCTCAAAGGAGTGAGCATAGCTATTAACGTGACCGAACATTGATTCGGAGATAGAGCTAAAGATCCAGCTCATAAGAAACTGGTCTTCGCGAATCCAGGTGAGATACTCTGGATTTAGCACCATAGAGTCCGATTCAGGATCAACAATGGTGAGAGGAGGAATAGATTCCTCAGTGCTTAGAAGAAATTTCTCAAAACCGTGACCACGAACCGTCGCGAGAATCTGCGATCGAGGCGAAGAGTTAACGTGAGAAATCGAGGAGGAGGATGATTCTGAGAAGGCGGTTGGTGTCTCAGGCCTCTGAGAGGCCACCCAAGATGGCCTCAGTTATTTAACCCCTATCCTTTGCTGAGTTCACCCAACAATTTTTTTTTAAAATTACACCTAGAAAGACAATCTTACCATTACATTAATTTACAAAGAATATAATACAATGAACCCTAATTTAAAAATTAACAATCTACAATCGAGTCACCATCGAGTTTCCACCGAGTTCGTATTTCGAGATATTTTTTTTTTTTGAAAAACAAATATTTCGGAAAAAAAATCTGAAGAATTTCGGAAATAATTTCTGAAATAGTAGCAAATTCTCGAAAATAAATTTCGAAAATAAGATGAAGAAGACATATCTTCCGAATTTGATCTTCTATCACAAATCCAAGAGGAATTCAAAAAGGAAAACATCATAGATCTTCTATTGTCACATATCCAACAAAAAACTACAAAATAACATACAAAATCACAAATAAAATGTAAAATAAAAATCAAAGACCTTGGGCGGCGGCCGCCGCAACGTGGGCAGGCCTGGGCGGCAGCGGCTGCAACACTGGCGACCTTGGGTGGCTGCGATCGCGACACATGCAGTGAGGTGTTGGGCAGCGAGGGGTATGTCGTCGCTGCAATTGTGCGACCTACGTACAACGACAATGTGTTGGGGTGGGGGGGGGGGGGGGGAAGGAGGGGGAGACGAGGACATGGGGGCGACAACTTGTAGAGGGAGAGGGAGTGGGAGGAGGGAGGAATGAGAGGGAAAAAATAAGTAAGATTAGGGTTTATAAAGGAGGGTAGTGTTGGAAAATTGAAGGGGGTGAACTCATGGATGAACTCACCCCCGGGTGAAATCAACAAAAACGGGGCCATTTAACCGTGACTGCCAAAGTTTGATTTATAATTGAGTAGAAAAGCCCTAATTATAACATTGGGCCCATGAGAAGCCCATTGTTTTTATTCTAAAGGGGGCTGCTATTTGCACCTCTAAATTTGTTAAATACATTCACTTTATATATTTTTTTCTTCAAAATAATAATAAAATGTCTAAAATGACATAATAGATACATTATCCCCTATCTAATACACTCCATATCCTATTTTATTCGTCCCCATACCCACCCTCTCCCCTTGATCGACGTCACCGCTCCTGCTCCTCCATGACAATGTCGCCCTCCTGTGTAGGGAGTTAGATACAAAAATTTTTAAAAATACAAAAATTATCAATTATTATTCATAAAATTTATTTATGAAATTTATTTTTAGGTTCAATTAATAAAATACTTTTTTCATTACTCAACGCGACATTTATTGCTTATCCAAAATTTAAAGTGTGAGTTATTTATTGGTATTTAAAGGGATATAATTACCTTTTGACAGGTTAGATGGTCAAATTTATACTAATATAATACACCTACGTATTATCATATATAATTTTCCCGCCTTTTTTTCTGACCTTTAGATCTATTGTTACGATGAATCTCGGCCATTCATTCCACTCTAGGAAGGTGACATCTTGAATTCTTGATCCTCCATTTAATCCAAATAAATATTGTTACCGTTTTATTTACATTAATTACGCAATTGTTATGCCTTCACTATCTTCTTCAATCAAGTCTCATTTTTTTCTACTATCACTTCCTCTAAAATTCATCAATATATTCTCCATGAAATTGCGTAAGTTTCAATCTAAGCGGTGGGCTTACAAATTTTCTTTTATTTAGATTTGTATTTGTTCATTCCAATTTTGATTGCTTTCTTTTTTTGTTTATTTAGTTTTATTGTGTATTTGTTTGTTCAAATTAGTTGATGCTTTCTATTTAATTTTTTTCCTATGTTGCGTTCAATTAGTTGATGCTCTATTGTTTTCCAATGTTGCAGGTGTACTTCGTTTAGTTAATCTTCATATAAAAATGAATCGCTTGAATTTAATTTCTTATTGAATCGATCTATTCATTTTTTGATATGCACGAACTTGATGATTTTGCGTGATTTATAAATGAAAGGTTGTCGTTATTGAGAGCTCAAGTTTTTTTTTTTTTTTTTTTTTTTTTTAACTTTGAAGATGATAGAAATTAAATGATATACAATTTGTTGTGACTGAATGGATTGGGCAACGCTGTGTCGAATGTGTTTATTGGTGGCTATTATATTTTTTGTTTGTAAATTTTCATACCAGATTGTACACTTCCAAAGCTTTTGTCTAGTACCCATAAAAATACTTAGTTTGCTAATTACGTGCAATCCTTTTAAGTATGTTCTTTAAATTGTATTTCTCTGTTTATAGTCTAGTTTAATTGACTATAGTTTAATTGAAAATATGTATTCAAAGCGATCCAAAGATTGAATTGTCCTTTGATCTACCCACCTATTGCCAGTATTTTATTCCGATTCATATTATTTTGAATTCCCCATATTTGTGGTTTATATGAGAGATTCTATATGAATTTCTTTAATGAACAAGTATCAATCATTTGCCAAGATACTCATAAGGAAGTAATGTTTGATTAGTTGATTTGTATTAGTTAGAATTGACACACTGATTCAGGTGGAATTTACACGTTTTTGATGCACATGTGAAGCTCATTTTTAGTGTGATTCCCTTGATTTATGGGTTGATTATCATTTTTTTAGTCAAAATAAGAGAAAGGTAGTGTTTTGTCGGTTTTGTAGGAAAAACGGTGGAATTTGGGAGCAAAACACCTACCACAAGTCACTGAACCGAAAAGAGGAGTGAACCATTGGATCCGGCTCGAAAAATGGAGTGGAATAGCAAAAAGAATCGAGTCGATCGGAGGTCGGAAGCTCAAGATACGGAGGGACGAAGTTGGAGGACGAAAACGAAGGACGGAGGAGCCAATACGAAGTATTGGCCCGGCCATAAACTTGATTCACGTATTATGCAACACCAAAATACACAACCGCAAGTATACGTCGTATATTGTAGCGTGATAAGTACGAGGTCGATCCCATAGAGAGGTGTAGTGTAAAAGCGTAGTTTGTCGATGTAAGTTCTAAATAGACGTGATCGATAAAGTTTGAGTGGTGAAATTACCCCTAATTATCTACCTAAGTGTCACAAGTAAACAATTAAAGAGTAATAAAGAAATCGATCAACAAAGTGCTCATGCAAATCACAAAAACTAGAGAGAAAACGCGTAAAACTCAAATAAGAGAAGATAGGTTCCAAGGCACATGCAATACTAATGAATCCATCTATGATTAACAATCTACTTAAGTGGTGTTGTGTTTTTTCTATAAGATTGATCACAAAATAATGAGTTAAAAGTCATCTCGATCCAAATAACCCAAGAGAAATATAATTCAATCTAGTATCTCTACCTAAATTGCATCATAAAACCCAATTAAGCCCCTAAGATCATCACACATCCTCCTAATCATTGATCATCTCTCGATCTCTCAATAAAATTAGGTCGAATACTTGCAATCAATTAATCAAAAGAGATTTCTCAATCCAATTTCAATTAACTAAGATCAACACATCACTATTGTACACTAATGACATGTTTGGAAGTGAAAATCAAGCATTCAAATAGAATTAAGCCACACAAACACCAATTAAGCAAAATATTAATTCATAAACTTCATCAAAAGTATTTACAAGACCCTAGAATCAAAAGTGTTCTAGCCAACAATCAACATAATCAAGTCTTGAAAAATTTAAATAAAATAAAGGGAAAAAGAAAGCTTAGTCTCTTCTCAAGGTGTTCTCCTCGTGAGCGGACCAAACGTATGCCTCGCTCATCCTTCTTCTTCTTCTTCTTCTTCTTCTTTCTTTTCTCCTCACTAACTCTTCTTGCTTCTCTTGGCCATCTCTTTTATCAACACTCTCGGGTGCCATTACCACTTCCTCCTCTAATGGCATCTTGGGCTCTTCGTAGCTTGTCCCACTTCTTAAATTTATGGCTTTGCACTGCTCCTTGGGATTTAGCTCCGTGTTAGAGGAGAATTGCCCCGGAATGTGTTGCTTTCCAATGATGTTGGCAAGTTGGCCCACTTGCTTTTCAATAGCTTTCACATTGTTGGTCACATCCTTGATCATTTCACCTTGCTCATCAAGTCTTTGCCATGTAATTCTTTGTCTCTCTCATGAAGTACGTTTTTGGTTTCTCCCATGAATACACCAAACATATCTTCCAAAGATGGCTTTGGTGAGGATTCAACGATCATCCCATCCCTCACATTGAAGTTTGGTGGTGGTTGAATGGCATTCCTTGGGTTGGCATAAGAAAAATTCTCATGATGCCTGATTCGGGTGGAATTTACACGTTTTAGGGGCACATGTGAGGTGTATTTTGATGTGGATTTAATTGAATTATGCATCGAATATGATTGTTTAAGCCGAAATGAGAGAAAGGTTGTGTTTTGTCGGTTTTGTAGGAAATACGATGAAATTTTGAGCAAAAGTTATGCATGAAACGAGAAGGGGAGGAGGCAACTCGGCCGAGTGGCTCAACTCGGCCGAATCTGGAACTTTGGATATCACTGCGCACTCGGCCGAGTGACTCAACTCGGCCGAATATGCGAGTTTGCACATTACTGCGCACTCGGCCGAGTCAAGTCGAATGCCTTAGCTCCTGGAATTGAACATCACTCGGCCGAGTGAGCCAACTCGGCCGAATCAGCAAGTTTCAAGTTTACTGCGCACTCGGCCGAGTAACCCTAACTCGGCCGAGTCTCGGCTAGACAAAATCGTGGCACGCTTTTTAAGTGTTCCACTCGGCCGAGTCACCCCAATTTCGGTGCCAAACTCGTATTTTCTCCATTTTTGAGGGATCAACTTGCAATTATGCCATCCAAACCCTACCCAAACACTATATAAACCCCCTTTCTTGAAATTCAAGCCATTCACCCCCAAATTCCTCAATTCCACACATACTTTCACACACTCCAAGGTGATTTGGCCAATTCTCTCTCAATTCTTCATCAATTCAAGGGAGGAAGGATGCAATAGCTTGCAAATTTCATTCCCTACCACAATCTAGACTAAGCTTCCTTGTTCTCTTTCTTTTTATTTCATTATTTCATTTGGATTTTGTAATTGGATTATGTATTTGATTAGCTAAACACTTTGTGGTTCTAAGGCATTGTAGAGACTTGGATTGAAGTTTATGAGTAATTTCTTGCTTTAATTGGTGTTTATCTCTTATTTTCATGTTTAATTATCCATTGTAAAGCATGTTGTTAGTGGCCATGATGATTTGCTTAATCCATTGTTAATTGGGGTAGTATCGAGAGATTTATTCCATTTAATCGTATGCAATCATGCAACCCGGTATTATTATGATCTCGAGAGAGGATTAATTATCGGAGAGGGAATTGAATGATCTTAGGGGCTATTTTAGGCGGTGTAATGTTTGTGATGTAGAGATACGAGCCTACGTTACATGCGCTTTTGGATTAATTTGTATCGAGAGATCGATTAGTTCTTCTTTTGTGATTACCCTGTATGAGATAACCTTAATGGCCATTTAAACGAGATAACACTCATAAACGGACATCCTAGTGTTACAATTGTCTTGGAACCCACTTTCTCTTAATTGAGTTTTCACCCATTTCACTTTCGTTTCTTGAGTCGCATGCTAGTAGATCGATTTTCTTTGCTCTTTTTTACTTATTTGTGACACTTTGGTAGGTAATTTTAGAGTAATTCATCATATTCAATCTATCGATCACGTCTACTTAGAACTCGATTAACAAACTACCCTTTTACGCTTAACCTCCCTGTGGGATCGACCTCGTGCTTATCACGCTACGATAGACACTGTACACTTGCGGTTGTTTATTTTAGTGTTGTATAACACGTGAATCAAGTTTATGGCGCCGCTGCCGAGGAGGTTTTATAGCTCTAGAGTGTAGGTTAAGAGAGTTTTAGTTTAGACATTTTACTTGCTTTCCTTATTTCTCAAAAATCCAAAAATATTTGTGTTTGTTTTACTTTGATTCCACTTGTGATTCTTACTTTCTTTTGAATTCTTGTCTAGACATGGCATATGATCACCCGATCTAGGAGGAACCAACAAGAAGTGCTACCTCTAGACCCGGAAATCGAAGCTAGTTATCGAAGACAAAACGCCGAAAGAAGAAGGATTGAACTAGAAGCCATGAATCGAAGGGAGAATCCAATTGTGGAAGAGAAAAGGAACCAAGAGGATGTTGGAGGCATAGTAGAGCCTAATGGGAATTGTGGTAATCTACCACAAGGAGGCTTGAGAGATAACCTCAACCGGAGGATGGAAGGGAATGTCAACATGGAAGGAGATGGAGAGCAACGGGGGAATGAGGAAAACGGGAATCAAAGAGTCTTGAGAGACCACTTCCGTCCCATCCCAAGACCATATGGAGGAGCGGGTAGGGAACCCGTAGACGCTCATAACTTTGAGCTCAAACCGGCGCTAATCATGATGGTCCAAAACAACCAATTTGGAGGGTTGTCAAAGGAGGATCCTAACCTCCACTTATCTCAATTCCTAGAGATAAGTGGAACGGTTAAGATCAACCGTGTCCCTCAAGACTACATCCGTCTCCAATTGTTCCCATTTTCCCTCCGTGATCGTGCAAAGCAATGGTACATGTCTCTTGATCTAAGGACAATCGAAAATTGGGCCGACCTTGTAGATGCCTTCCTTATGAAGTACTTTCCTCCAAGCAAGACCATCAAGATACGAGGAGAGATTTCTTCCTTCATGCAAGATGATGATGAGTCATTAGCCGAGGCTTGGGAGCGCTTCAAGGATCTCATAAGAAGTTGTCCTCAACACGGTTTTTCAAGGGATCAATTGATTTGTTATTTCTACAACGGGATGGACCATCGTACGAGAGGGATGGTGGATGCCTCGGCCGGTGGAGGTTCTTTGTTGGGGAAGACAACGGAAAAAGGTTATGTGCTCCTAGAGGAGATGGCAAAGAACGGAAATCAATGGCCATCCGAGAGAAGGCAAACCCGGAAAGTTGCTTCCACAAGAGAATCGGATGACTTTGCTACTCTATCCAACAAGGTGGACAAATTGACTTCGATGATGGCGGCCAAGTCATTAGTGGGACCTAGTGACGATCAATATGAAGAGGCCCACTATATGAACAATCAAAGGGATCGTCATTTTCGAGAAAGAGGTTGGAATGAGAGGCAAAACCCTCCTAATCCAAATCATTACCATCCCGGGTTGAGGCAACATGAGAATTTCTCCTATGCAAATACAAGGAATGCCATCATCCCACCTCCAAATTTCAATGTTAGAGATGGAGCTATTGTGGAGTCTTCATCAAAGTTATCGTTGGAGGACATGTTTGGAGCATTTATGGGAGAAACCAAAAACTTCATGAGAGAGACTAGGGAGAATGCAAACAAGACTTGGCAAAGACTTGATGAACAAGGGGAAATGATCAAGAATGTGGCAAACAATGTGAAAGCCATAGAAAATCAAGTGAGCCAACTCTCTAATGTCATCGGTAGTCAACACACTCCGGGGCAATTTCCTTCAAACACGGAGCTTAACCCCAAGGAGCATTGCAAGGCTATAAAGCTAAGAAGTGGGACAAGCTACGAGGGGCCAAAGATGCCACAAGAGGAGGAAATGGTAATGGCACCCGAGGGTGTTGACAAAGAAGAAGGACAAGAGAAAGAAAGGCAAGAGGAGATAGTGAGGGAAGAAGAGAAAGTAGAGGAGAAGAAGAGCGAGGAGGCAATCCCTCCTCAAGACAAAGGCAAGAATGTGGTACCTCTCCCATACCCTCAAAGGTTGAAGAAGAAGGGCTTGGACAACAAATTTGCCAAGTTTGTGGAGATGTTCAAGAAGATCCACATCAACATCCCCTTTACCGAAGCTCTAGAACAAATGCCCCATTATTCCAAGTTCTTGAAAGAAATCATGTCAAACAAGAGGAAGATGGTGGAGTATGAAACGGTGCACTTGACCGAGGAGTGTAGCTCGATCATTCAAGCAAAGCTACCTCAAAAGCTTAGAGACCCCGGATCCTTCACCTTGCCATGTGTTATTGGAGATGGAGGTACATTTAAAGCTTTGTGTGATTTGGGAGCTAGCATTAATCTTATGTCTTTGTCCATATTCAAGTCACTTGGTTTGGGGAAGCTTACACCAACCACAATGAGCCTTCAATTGGCGGATCGATCCATGACATACCCCTTGGGTATAGTAGAGGATGTGTTGGTTAAAATCGATAAGTTCATTTTCCCGGTGGATTTTGTGGAATTGGATATGGAGGAGGATAAGTATATTCCACTCATCTTGGGAAGACCATTCTTGGCAACCGGTGGGGCCATCATTAATGTGAGGAAAGGGGAGTTGGAGCTTCAAGTGAACAATGAGAAAGTGTTGTTCAACATCTACAAGGCTATCAAGTTTAGAGATGATGAGGATGAGGTCTTTGAGTGCAACGTGATCAATAGTGTGCAAGCTTGTGTGGACATGCACATGGAAAAGAGCAACTCAAAGGATCCACTCGACCTTTGCATAAGAAACTCTCTTAACTCACTCTCTTCTATTCCTTTTGATTTCAATTTTGATGAGCTTAATGATGTAGAATTGTTTGAATACATGTCTTCTCTTGATGTGTTGAAGGAGCTTCCAATCAAGAAGGATGAGAAATTCATGGAGATACAACAAGAAGCCAAGTTTGGGGGGTTTTTACTTGAAGAGTGTCAAAGATTTCCTCACAAAAATCTTGACACTTGGCCCTCATGTTACTCATTGGAAACACCAAAGGAGGAAGCTAAGGAGAAACCAAAAGCTCAAGAGAAGGGGAGGAAGCTCGATTTGAAACCACTTCCGGAGCACTTGAGATATGCTTATCTTGAACAAGGTGACCTCTTTCCGGTTATTGTTTCTTCACACTTGCATGAGCTTGAGTTAGAAAAATTGCTTAGGGTGCTTAGAACATATAAATCGGCTATTGGTTGGGATATTTCGGATTTGAAGGGTATACCGACTCATATTTGCATACATAAAATTAGACTAGATGAGTCTATTAAGCCTAAAGCCCAAGGTCAAAGAAGATTGAACCCCATAATGCAAGAGGTAGTGAGAAAAGAGGTGTTGAAGTGGTTAGATAATGATATAATTTTTCCCATAAGTGATAGTGAGTGGGTGAGCCCAACACAAGTGGTACCTAAGAAGGGGGGTATGACCATTGTTACAACCGATACCTTAGAGGTAATTGCTTCTAGGACCACCGTGGGATGGAGAGTATGCATTGATTATCGTATGTTGAATAATGCCACTAGGAAAGATCATTTTCCTTTGCCCTTTATTGATCAAATGTTGGATAGGATGGCGGGATACGAGTATTATTGCTTTCTTGATGGTTACTCGGGATATAATCAAATTTTGATTGATCCTAAGGACCAAGAGAAATCAACTTTTACTTGCCCTTATGGTACTTTTGCTTTTAGGAGAATGCCATTTGGATTGTGTAATGCCCCCGCCACCTTCCAACGATGCATGATGGCTATATTTCACGGTATGATTGAAAGCATAATGGAGGTGTTTATGGATGATTTTTCCGTATTTGGTTATTGCTTTGATACATGTCTACGTAACCTCTCTTGTGTTTTACAAAGATGCATAGATACCAACTTGGTGCTTAATTGGGAGAAATGCCACTTCATGGTGAAGGAAGGGATTGTGCTTGGGCACAAGGTTTCGGCTAAGGGGCTTGAGGTTGATAGAGCAAAGATAGTGGCTATTGAGAAGTTACCTCCACCAACCAATGAGAAGGCGGTTAGAAGTTTCCTTGGGCATGCCGGTTTTTATAGAAGATTCATCAAGGACTTTTCAAAGATAGCCAAGCCCATGTGTGCATTGTTGGAGAAAGGGGCCACCTTCATCTTTAGTGAGGAATGTGTGAAGTCATTTGAGATCTTGAAAGAGGCTTTGATCAAAGCTCCCGTGTTGGTGATACCCGATTGGAGCCAACCATTTGAGATCATGTGTGATGCTAGTGATTATGCTATTGGAGTAGCTTTGGGCCAAAAGAGAGACAAGCTCTTTCATGTGATCTATTATGCAAGCAAAACCTTGAATCCGACTCAAAGGAATTACACCACAACGGAGAAGGAGATGCTAGCCGTGATCTATAGTTTTGACAAGTTTAGAGCATACTTGGTGGGAGCTAAGACCATAGTGTACACGGATCACACGGCTCTCAAGTACTTGAGTGAGAAGAAAGAGGCTAAACCAAGGTTGATACGATGGGTGCTCCTTTTGCAAGAGTTTGATGTGGAGATAAGAGATAGAAAAGGGTGTGAGAATGTGGTGGCGGATCATCTCTCAAGACTTGAGAATGTGGAGGAAAAGGACATCCAAGTCCCTATCAAAGAGTGGTTTCCCGATGAGCAAATCCTTGCCATCAAAGAAACATGTCCATGGTTCGCCGACTTTGTGAACTACATAGCCACCGGAACACCACCACCAAATCTCTCATTCCATCAAAAGAAGAAGTTTTATCATGATGTCAAGTTCTATGTTTGGGAGGATCCATTCCTCTATAGATGGTGTTCGGATATGATCATGAGGAGATGCTTAGGGGAAAATGAGTGGGAAAAAGTGATTGAAGAGTGTCATTCATCCCCTTATGGAGGGCATTTTGGAGCAAATCGGACGGCTCATAAAGTTCTTCAAAGTGGTTTCTATTGGCCATCCATCTTTAGAGACTGTGAAGCTTTTGTGAAGAAGTGTGACAAGTGTCAAAGGATGGGAAACATTTCAAAGAGGCATGAGATGCCTATGAAGAATGTGATAGAGGTGGAGCTCTTTGATGTGTGGGGGATAGATTTTATGGGGCCATTCCCCAATTCTCATGGATTTTCCTACATCCTTTTGGCCATTGATTATGTCTCTAGATGGATTGAGGCCATTCCACTCAAAACAAATGATGCCAAGGTGGTCCTCAACTTCTTGAGGAAGAATATTTTCACTCGTTTTGGCACTCCAAGAGCACTAGTGAGTGATGGTGGTTCACACTTTTGCAACCGATGGCTTGACCAACTTTTGACAAAGTATGGAGTGAAGCATAGGGTGACCACACCTTATCACCTTCAAGCTAATGGGCAAACGGAGCTTGCTAATCGAGAAGTGAAGCAAATCTTGGAAAAGACCGTTGGATTAAAGAGGAAGGATTGGGCCATCAAGTTGGATGATGCTCTTTGGGCATATCGAACCGCCTATAAGACACCTTTAGGCACATCTCCATATCAACTTGTGTATGGCAAGTCTTGTCATTTACCCGTGGAAGTGGAGTTGAGAACTCGTTGGGCTATTAACGAGTTGAATCTTGATCTTAAGGCATCCGGAGAAAGAAGGAAGATGATGCTTAATGAGCTTGATGAGTTTAGGAATGGAGCCTATGAGAATTCCAAGATTCACAAAGAAAGAGCTAAGAGGTTTCATGACAAGATGATTGAAAAGAGGGAGTTCCAAGTGGGAGAACAAGTTCTATTGTTCAATTCAAGGTTGAGGCTATTTCCGGGCAAGTTGAAGTCAAAGTGGTCGGGGCCCTTTGTGATTAAGAATGTGACGCCCATGGGAAATGTGGAGCTTGTTGATAAAGATGGAACAACCTTTGTGGTGAATGGTCAAAGAACCGTCCGGCATAGGACGTTAAAAATAGCGCTTCTTGGGAGGCAACCCAATGTTTTATTGCTTTCATGTTTTTATTGCTTTAGTAGTGTTGATAGCTTGGTTTATTTTGTAGGTATGGATGAAGAGCACTATGGGCATCGTATCTTAGAGAATGGAGTAGGGAGCAAAACCAACTTTGGAGAGGGGAAGCAAGTGTTGCAATGGTGATCTTTGAAGAAGCATTGGATGTGCAAGGAGGGAGGTAACAACTTGTAGCACCAAACTTAGAATTTATACATAGTAAAATTCTATGTTTGGGGGAGTTATTTTTTTCTTTTATTTTTCTACTAGTTGTTACCCTTGCACCGGTTCGTCATTCTACTTGTGTCACATTTTGCACCGGCGCACACTTGGTTTTCACATGATTATATTGATTAAGTTGGTTTTTAATCATATGTTGGGTAGTGGATTTTTGGTGAAATGTGAGCATGAATAGTCATTGGGATCCATTGTTGAGTAGTAGTGGTGATGTCTATTTGCTTTGAATGTTTGCATGATTGGTGTTGGAATATAGAATCATTTTGTGTTCATAGTTGTGAGCTTTGATAGCATGGATGCATGATGTGTTGTTGTTTGGGAACATTTGATGAATGTGAGGATCCTATTGAATAAACCTGTGAGAATTGAGCCTTGAATCGAGCATGTAATCCGGTTTAGTTCATTTGAGAGTGGACTATGTTATTGCTAGTAATCCTAGAACTTGCCTAAGTTCTTGTTTGAAAGCATGATTGTGTGAAACTTTGTGATGTGATATAGGTCATCTTGTTCTAAAAGAGTCACTTAGCCAAAATTTCCCAAAACCGAAGTAATCTTCCGTAGTTAGCCCCTTGAGCTTAATTCCTCATTTTCTTGGCAAACTACAATGTTAACCACTTAGCCTTTTTGAGCCTTTGATACCTATATCTAGTGGGGCATAAAAGACAAAGTGTAAAAACATGTGCTTGAATGAATATTTTTGGTGAAAGGAGAAATTGGAGAAGTTGAAAGAAAAAAAAAAGAGAAAGATGAAAAGAAAATCAAGGAAAAGAAAAGAGGGACAAAGAGCCCCAAAAGCTTGAAAAGAAGAAAAAAATGGTTCAAAAGATGAGGTGATGAATGCTTGAAAAAGAAAGGAAAAAGAAAAGTGAGGATGAAGTTTGTAAGCTTTGAAAGTGAAAGCACACATTGTAAAACAACAAGCTTTGTCCTCCACTAGAAGAGTCACAATTCCCAAATTCATCCTACCTTGTCCAAAGAGCCAATGTTACATCCTTGATTAAGTCCTATTGATCACATTGTTGAGCATTTGAGTGTTATGAAAAGTAGAAGTTGGGCAAGCATATGGTGATTGCATAGCATAACTTGGTTGATGAGTGCAATATTCTCAATTTGTTTGTGTGTTTGAGAGAAACACTTTGTCATGTGAGTAGAGGACTTGAGCATTTGGATTATGTTTCCCATTCACAATGTGTTGTGTGTTTATGCATTCTTTGATCCATGAGTGTGAATTGCAATAATGAGCCTATGACCTTCATTGAGAAATGCACTTTGAGAAAGAGATATCATTACATCCTACATTGCATGTGTGAATTACATTGAATATTCCATTGTGATCATTCCACCCTCATTGCTTTAAGTGCTTAGTTGTTTGAGGACAAACAACATTTTAAGTTTGGGGGGGTTTGATTCGGGTGGAATTTACACGTTTTAGGGGCACATGTGAGGTGTATTTTGATGTGGATTTCATTGAATTATGCATCGAATATGATTGTTTAAGCCGAAATGAGAGAAAGGTTGTGTTTTGTCGGTTTTGTAGGAAATACGATGAAATTTGGAGCAAAACACCAACCATACTCTACTGGATCAGGAAGAGGAGTGCACGGTTGGATTCGTCTCGAAAAACGGAGTGGATTAGCCAAAGGAATCAAGTCAATCCGACACCCGAGGCGAAAGTTATGCATGAAACGAGAAGGGGAGGAGACAACTCGGCCGAATCTGAAACTTTGGATATCACTGCGCACTCGGCCGAATCTGCGAGTTTGCACATTACTGCGCACTCGGCCGAGTGAGCCAACTCAGCCGAGTCAAGTCGAATGCCTTAGCTCCTGGAATTGAACATCACTCGGCCGAGTGAGCCAACTCGGTCGAATCTGCAAGTTTCAAGTTTACTGCGCACTCGGCCGAGTAACCCTAACTCGGTCGAGTCTCGGCTAGACAAAATCGTGGCACGCTTTTTAAGTGTTCCACTCGGCCGAGTGACCCCAACTCGGACGAGTCACCCCAATTTCGGTGCCAAACTTGTATTTTCTCCATTTTTGAGGGATCAACTTGCAATTATGCCATCCAAACCCTACCCAAACACTATATAAACCCCCTTTCTTGAAATTCAAGCCATTCACCCCCAAATTCCTCAATTCCACACATACTTTCACACACTCCAAGGTGATTTGACCAATTCTCTCTCAATTCTTCATCAATTCAAGAGAGGAAGGATGCAATAGCTTGCAAATTTCATTCCCTACCACAATCTAGACTAAGCTTCCTTGTTCTCTTTCTTTTTATTTCATTATTTCATTTGGATTTTGTAATTGGATTATGTATTTGATTAGCTAAACACTTTGTGGTTTTAAGGCATTGTAGAGACTTGGATTGAAGTTTATGAGTAATTCCTTGCTTTAATTGGCGTTTATCTCTTATTTGCATGTTTAATTATCAATTGTAAAGCATGTTGTTAGTGGCCATGATGATTTGCTTAATCCATTGTTAATTGGGGTAGTATCGAGAGATTTATTCCATTTAATCGTATGCAAGCATGCAACCCGGTATTATTACGATCTCGAGAGAGGATTAATTATCGGAGAGGGAATTGAATGATCTTAGGGGCTATTTTAGGCGGTGTAATGTTTGTGATGTAGAGATACGAGCCTACGTTACATGCGCTTTTGGATTAATTTGTATCGAGAGATCGATTAGTTCTTCTTTTGTGATTACCCTATATGAGATAACCTTAATGGCCAATTAAACGAGATAACACTCATAAATAGACATCCTAGTGTTACAATTGCCTTGGAACCCACTTTCTCTTAATTGAGTTTTCACCCATTTCACTTTCGTTTCTTGAGTCGCATGCTAATAGATCGATTTTCTTTGCTCTTTGTTATTTATTTGTGACACTTTGGTAGGTAATTTTAGAGTAATTCATCATATTCAATCTATCGATCACGTCTACTTAGAACTCGATTAACAAACTACCCTTTTACGCTTAACCTCCATGTGGGATCGACCTCGTGCTTATCACGCTACGATAGACATCGTACACTTGCGGTTGTTTATTTTAGTGTTGTATAACACGTGAATCAATGCCTAAAATTAGGATGATATTGATTTTAATTTGGAGGATTCTCATGGGCTTGCCTTTCGTTCCAACCTCTCTCTCTAAAGTGTTTATCTCTTTGATTGTTCATATAGTGGGCTTCTTCATATTGCTCGTCACTTGGCCCCACTAATGCTTTAGCCGTCATTAGATATATCAACTTATCCACCTTGTTGGATAACTTGACATTTTCTTCCGATTCTTGAGTTGAAGAGACTTTTCGGTTTTGTATTCTCTCAGATGGCCATTGATTTCTGTTTTTCGCCATCTCTTCCAAGAGAACATACCCTTCCTCCGTCGTCTTCCCCAACAACGATCCTCCACCCGCCGAAGCATCCACCATTCCTCTTGTTCGGTGGTCCATTCCGTTATAAAAGTAGCAAATAATTTGGTCTCGTGAAAAACCGTGTTGTGGGCAACTTCTAATCAAGTCCTTGAACCGTTCCCATACTTCGGCTAGAGACTCATCATCATTTTACATAAATGAAGATATTTCCCCTCGGATTTTGATGGTCTGTTTAGGGTTATACTGACAAGTATGCTTTTAGTGCTACTTATGTATACAAACTGATTTTTGCACTTATTAATGAGAATAAATTTTTGTCACTGGTTGCTTTAAATATAATGAATGGTAATTATTTATTGCATAAACGTTCAGATGTACTTTACATTATAAACAATGTGGTGTGTAGAAGATCACAGAAGATCACATTGTCAGTTCCTTGTATATAAGTACAATTGATTCACAACTTAGATGGAATTGAACAATCCATTGGTAGAAGTTGAGGTGTAAGGCTCAGATTGGTTTGTCTTGACTAAGAGATTACACTAGTGTATTATGATGTTCTGAATAGGACCTACAGAGAGGTAATTCTTCTAGACTGGCTTAAGGAATGAAGAATTAGACCTCAGTGGTTGTTGATTTCTTAATCCCTGTCATTTAAATGGAATTGTCTGTAGTTAAGAAGTATTGCTTTGATTTATTATGGGTAAAGAATCAATGTGATTCAATACTTTATATTTTGGGCAATATTATTAATTATAGGACAGATTGCTAAAATTAATACAGAGAATCGTGTCTTGGAGTGTCAAGTTGATTATGTCCCCTTGGTGGGCTCAGAAGGTTTATCATATCAAATCTGATCAGTGGAATTTATTTCCGGTATGATAATAATGTTGAGTTGTCCTTACTCTGAGGAATAAAAGATATTAAATAATTAACTCATTCAGTTGCTTAAATTAATTGATGGACATTGAATCTTAAAAATGGGAAATAATAACCAGGAGCCATATTTCGTAATATGGGTTAGGATGGATAGTGCAATATTAATTCTATAGTGGAATGAATTAATATTAATGGGCTGGAAAAATATTGTGGCTCAATATTGATTTCTGGGCCCATTGGGAGGTCCAATCCTAATTCTCCTAAAGGTCCCTCAAGTAGCCCAATAAAAGTCCATTAACTAAGGTAATTAAAAAGATAAGAATTAATCTTGTTGCAAGAAAGAGAGGAAAGTAGCGCTTATTTTGGGGAGAGAATATTATGGAGAAAGATATGGAAATAATATAATATCTTTTGGAGAATAAAATATTTCTAGATCTCCAATATTTTCTAATAAATAAATTGACTATTCTCTCTCTTATATATAGAGGAAAAACCGCCACTCTTGAGAAGAGATTTTAAAAAAAAATCGGTTTTCTCTACAAAAGAAAAAAGAGAGATCTGTAATTTTCGAAATTACAGTGTGTGCAACAAGAGAAAATTAATTCTTCCTTGAGAGTTAATAGTTCGTGAGATCTCCCACCGGATCAACAGGCTAGGACTTAGGGAATACTTGAGAAGGCAATTGGGTTAAAGTTGTTATTCTTCTCAACTGTATCTCTCTGATTCAAAGGTAAACACGTAATCCCTTAGTTCCGCATGTTTAGGGATTTAATTATTTACCGTACATTCATTACATGAATTAGTTGATTTAATTTGTTTAAATTATGAAATTAGATTTATGATAATTCATATTTAAATTACGTCCCAAATAGATCCGGGTAATTTTAAAGGAGTCTCAAAGGATTCCCGAGAGTCTCGAGAGACCCCTAGGGCATCTCAAAAGATTCTCAGGAGTCTCAAAGGATCCCTAGCATGATGGTCCATAACCCACAAGTGCCAATAATTCCCCACAAAAGGAGATGGGGATTGTGGTCCCATAATAATTTCCCACAAAGAAGTTGGGGACCACAAGAGTTGGGGACCACATTGTTGGGGGACTATTATTGGGTATTGGGATAATTCCCAACAGGTCTTGCTTGGAGGGAAATACTTCATTAAAAATGCGTCGACAATGTCATTCCAATTTTCAATGGTTCTCAAATCAAGGGAGAGATACCATTGCTTAGCTCGATCTTGGAGAGAGAAGGGGAATAGTTGCAATCGGATGTAATCTTGAGGAACCCGATTGATCTTAACCGTTCCACTTATCTCGAGGAATTGAGATAAGTGGAGGTTGGGATCCTCCTTGGAAAGTCCTCCGAATTGATTGTTTTGCACCGTAACAATCAAGGTCGGCTTGAGCTCGAAATTGTGAGCGTCTACGGGTTCCCTACATGCTCCTCCGTATGGCCTCGGAATCGGACGAAAATGATCACTCAAAGGATTCCCGAGAGTCTCGAGAGACCCCTAGGGCATCTCAAAAGATTCTCAGGAGTCTCAAAGGATCCCTAGCATGATGTCCATAACCCAGAAGTGCCAATAATTCCTCACAAAAGGAGATGGAGAATGTGGTCCCATAATAATTTCCCACAAAGAAGTTGGGGACCACAAGAGTTGGGGACCACATTGTTGGGGGACTATTATTGGGTATTGGGATAATTCCCAACAGGTCTTGCTTGGAGGGAAATACTTCATTAAGAATGCGTCGACAAGGTCATTCCAATTTTCAATGGTTCTCAAATCAAGGGAGAGATACCATTGCTTAGCTCGATCTTGGAGAGAGAAGGGGAATAGTTGCAATCGGATGTAATCTTGAGGAACCCGATTGATCTTAACTGTTCCACTTATCTCGAGGAATTGAGATAAGTGGAGGTTGGGATCCTCCTTGGAAGTCCTCCGAATTGATTGTTTTGCACCGTAACAATCAAGGTCGACTTGAGCTCGAAATTGTGAGCGTCTACGGGTTCCCTACCTGCTCCTCCGTATGGCCTCGGAATCGGACGAAAATGATCTTTTAGAACTCGATGTGGATCATTCTCCTCATTCTCAATCGGATTTTCTTCAACCCTCCGGTGAAGGTTGTCTCTCACGGCTCTTTGTGGTCGGTTTCCTCCGTACCTATTCGGCTCTACTATCCCACCGACATCCTCTTGATTTCCTACTTCCTCCTCAACCTCTTCTACAATCGGTTTTTCTCTTCTATTCATTTCTTCTAACGCAACTCTTCTTCTTTCGGCGTTTCTTCTTCGATAATTGGCTTCAATATCCGGTTCTAGAGGCAACAATTCTTGATGGTTCCTCCTAGATCTCGTGATCATAAGCTATGTTTATCAAATGTTCACAAGAGAGTGAAAATCACAAGAAAAATATGAAATAATAAACACAAATATTTTTGGGATTTTTTAGAATAATGAAAGCAAATAAATTGTCTAAACTAAAACTCTATCAACCTACACTCTAGAACTACAAAACCTCACCGGCAACGGCGCCATAAACTTGATTCACGTATTATGCAACACTCTTGATTCACGTATTATGCAACGGTCTTATCACCCTCAAGCTAATGGGCAAACGGAGCTTGCTAATCGAGAAGTGAAGCAAATCTTGGAAAAGACCGTTGGATTAAAGAGGAAGGATTGGGCCATCAAGTTGGATGATGCTCTTTGGGCATATCGAACCGCCTATAAGACACCTTTAGGCACATCTCCATATCAACTTGTGTATGGCAAGTCTTGTCATTTACCCGTGGAAGTGGAGTTGAGAACTCGTTGGGCTATTAACGAGTTGAATCTTGATCTTAAGGCATCCGGAGAAAGAAGGAAGATGATGCTTAATGAGCTTGATGAGTTTAGGAATGGAGCCTATGAGAATTCCAAGATTCACAAAGAAAGAGCTAAGAGGTTTCATGACAAGATGATTGAAAAGAGGGAGTTCCAAGTGGGAGAACAAGTTCTATTGTTCAATTCAAGGTTGAGGCTATTTCCGGGCAAGTTGAAGTCAATGTGATCGGGGCCCTTTGTGATTAAGAATGTGACGCCCATGGGAAATGTGGAGCTTGTTGATAAAGATGGAACAACCTTTGTGGTGAATGGTCAAAGAGTGAAGCACCACTTTGGAAATGAGAAAATTCGAAGGGTGGAAACACTTCACTTGATTGAGGCTTGAAAGTAGAGAGAACCGTCCGGCATAGGACGTTAAAAATAGCGCTTCTTGGGAGGCAACCCAAGGTTTTATTGCTTTCATGTTTTTATTGCTTTAGTAGTGTTGATAGCTTGGTTTATTTTCTAGGTATGGATGAAGAGCACTATGGGCATCGTATCTTAGAGAATGGAGTAGGGAGCAAAACCAAGTTTGGAGAGGGGAAGCAAGTGTTGCAATGGTGATCTTTGAAGAAGCATTGGATGTGCAAGGAGGGAGGTAACAACTTGTAGCCCCAAACTTAGAATTTATACATAGTAAAATTCTAAGTTTGGGGGAGTTATTTTTTTCTTTTATTTTTCTACTAGTTGTTACCCTTGCACCGGTTCGTCATTCTACTTGTGTCACATTTTGCACCGGCGCACACTTGGTTTTCACATGATTATATTGATTAAGTTGGTTTTTGATCATATGTTGGGTAGTGGATTTTTGGTGAAATGTGAGCATGAATAGTCATTGGGATCCATTGTTGAGTGGTGATGTCTATTTTCTTTGAATGTTTGCATGATTGGTGTTGGAATATAGAATCATTTTGTGTTCATAGTTGTGAGCTTTGATAGCATGGATGCATGATGTGTTGTTTTTTGGGAACATTTGATGAATGTGAGGATCCTATTGAATAAACCGGTGAGAATTAAGCCTTGAATCGAGCATGTAATCCGGTTTAGTTCATTTGAGAGTGGACTATGTTATTGCTAGTAATCCTAGAACTTGCCTAAGTTCTTGTTTGAAAGCATGATTGTGTGAAACTTTGTGATGTGATATAGGTCATCTTGTTCTAAAAGAGTCACTTAGCCAAAATTTCCCAAAACCGAAGTAATCTTCCGTAGTTAGCCCCTTGAGCTTAATTCCTCATTTTCTTGGCAAACTACAATGTTAACCACTTAGCCTTTTTGAGCCTTTGATACCTATATCTAGTGGGGGATAAAAGACAAAGTGGAAAAACATGTGCTTGAATGAATATCTTTGGTGAAAGGAGAAATTGGAGAAGTTGAAAGAAAAAAAAAAGAGAAAGATGAAAAGAAAATCAAGGAAAAGAAAAGAGGGACAAAGAGCCCCAAAAGCTTGAAAAGAAGAAAAAAATGGTTCAAAAGATGAGGTGATGAATGCTTGAAAAAGAAAGGAAAAAGAAAAGTGAGGATGAAGTTTGTAAGCTTTGAAAGTGAAAGCACACATTGTAAAACAACAAGCTTTGTCCTCCACTAGAAGAGTCACAATTCCCAAATTCATCCTACCTTGTCCAAAGAGCCAATGTTACATCCTTGATTAAGTCCTATTGATCACATTGTTGAGCATTTGAGTGTTATGAAAAGTAGAAGTTGGGCAAGCATATGGTGATTGCATAACATAACTTGGTTGATGAGTGCATTAATATCCTCAATTTGTTTGTGTGTTTGAGAGAAACACTTTGTCATGTGAGTAGAGGACTTGAGCATTTGGATTATGTTTCTCATTCACAATGTGTTGTGTGTTTATGCATTCTTTGATCCATGAGTGTGAATTGCAATAATGAGTCTATGACCTTCATTGAGAAATGCACTTTGAGAAAGAGATATCATTACATCCTACTTTGCATGTGTGAAGTACATTGAATATTCCATTGTGATCATTCCACACTCATTGCTTTAAGTGCTTAGTTGTTTGAGGACAAACAACATTTTAAGTTTGGGGGGGTTTGATTCGGGTGGAATTTACACGTTTTAGGGGCACATGTGAGGTGTATTTTGATGTGGATTTCATTGAATTATGCATCGAATATGATTGTTTAAGCCGAAATGAGAGAAAGGTTGTGTTTTGTCGGTTTTGTAGGAAATACGATGAAATTTGGAGCTAAACACCAACTATACTCTACTGGATCAGGAAGATGAGTGCACGGTTGGATTCGTCTCGAAAAACGGAGTGGATTAGCCAAAGGAATCAAGTCAATCCGACACCCGAGGCGAAAGTTATGCATGAAACGAGAAGGGGAGGAGGCAACTCGGCCGAATCTGAAACTTTGGATATCACTGCGCACTCGGCCGAATCTGCGAGTTTGCACATTACTGCGCACTCGGCCGAGTGAGCCAACTCAGCCGAGTCAAGTCGAATGCCTTAGCTCCTGGAATTGAACATCACTCGGCCGAGTGAGCCAACTCGGCCGAATCTGCAAGTTTCAAGTTTACTGCGCACTCGGCCGAGTAACCCTAACTCGGTCGAGTCTCGGCTAGACAAAATCGTGGCACGCTTTTTAAGTGTTCCACTCGGCCGAGTGACCCCAACTCGGCCGAGTGACCCCAATTTCGGTGCCAAACTTGTATTTTCTCCATTATTGAGGGATCAACTTGCAATTATGCCATCCAAACCCTACCCAAACACTATATAAACCCCCTTTCTTGAAATTCAAGCCATTCACCCCCAAATTCCTCAATTCCACACATACTTTCACACACTCCAAGGTGATTTGGCCAATTCTCTCTCAATTCTTCATCAATTCAAGGGAGGAAGGATGCAATAGATTGCAAATTTCATTCCCTACCACAATCTAGACTAAGCTTCCTTGTTCTCTTTCTTTTTATTTCATTATTTCATTTGGATTTTGTAATTGGATTATGTATTTGATTAGCTAAACACTTTGTGGTCTTAAGGCATTGTAGAGACTTGGATTGAAGTTTATGAGTAATTTCTTGCTTTAATTGGTGTTTATCTCTTATTTGCATGTTTAATTATCAATTGTAAAGCATGTTGTTAGTGGCCATGATGATTTGCTTAATCCATTGTTAATTGGGGTAGTATCGAGAGATTTATTCCATTTAATCGTATGCAAGCATGCAACCCGGTATTATTACGATCTCGAGAGAGGATTAATTATCGGAGAGGGAATTGAATGATCTTAGGGGCTATTTTAGGCGGTGTAATGTTTGTGATGTAGAGATACGAGCCTACGTTACATGCGCTTTTGGATTAATTTGTATCGAGAGATCGATTAGTTCTTCTTTTGTGATTACCCTATATGAGATAACCTTAATGGCCAATTAAACGAGATAACACTCATAAACAGACATCCTAGTGTTACAATTGCCTTGGAACCCACTTTCTCTTAATTGAGTTTTCACCCATTTCACTTTCGTTTCTTGAGTCGCATGCTAATAGATCGATTTTCTTTGCTCTTTGTTACTTATTTGTGACACTTTGGTAGGTAATTTTAGAGTAATTCATCATATTCAATCTATCGATCACGTCTACTTAGAACTCGATTAACAAACTACCCTTTTACGCTTAACCTCCCTGTGGGATCGACCTCGTACTTATCACGCTACGATAGACACCGTACACTTGCGGTTGTTTATTTTAGTGTTGTATAACACGTGAATCAATGCCTAAAATTGGATGATATTGATTTTAATTTGGAGGATTCTCATGGGCTTGCCTTTCGTTCCAACCTCTCTCTCTAAAGTGTTTATCTCTTTGATTGTTCATATAGTGGGCTTCTTCATATTGCTCGTCACTTGGCCCCACTAATGCTTTAGCCGACATTAGATATATCAACTTATCCACCTTGTTGGATAACTTGACATTTTCTTCCGATTCTTGAGTTGAAGAGACTTTTCGGTTTTGTCTTCTCTCAGATGGCCATTGATTTCCGTTTTTCGCCATCTCTTCCAAGAGAACATACCCTTCCTCTGTCGTCTTCCCCAACAACGATCCTCCACCCGCCGAAGCATCCACCATTCCTCTTGTTCGGTGGTCCATTCCGTTATAAAAGTAGCAAATAATTTGGTCTCGTGAAAAACCGTGTTGTGGGCAACTTCTAATCAAGTCCTTGAACCGTTCTCATACTTCGGCTAGAGACTCATCATCATCTTGCATAAATGAAGATATTTCCCCTCGGATTTTGATGGTCTTGTTAGGGTTATACTGACAAGTATGTTTTTAGTGCTACTTATGTATACAAACTGATTTTTGCACTTATTAATGAGAATAATTTTTTGTCACTGGTTGCTTTAAATATAATGAATGGTAATTATTTATTGCATAAACGTTCAGATGTACTTTACATTATAGACAATGTGGTGTGTAGAAGATCACAGAAGATCACATTGTCAGTTCCTTGTATATAAGTACAATTGATTCACAACTTAGATGGAATTGAACAATCCATTGGTAGAAGTTGAGGTGTAAGGCTCAGATTGGTTTGTCTTGACCAAGAGATTACACTAGTGCATTATGATGTTCTGAATAGGACCTACAGAGGGGTAATTCTTCTAGACTGGCTTAAGGAATGAAGAATTAGACCTCAGTGGTTGTTGATTTCTTAATCCCTGTCATTTAAATGGAATTGTCTGTAGTTAAGAAGTATTGCTTTGATTTATTATGGGTAAAGAATCAATGTGATTCAATACTTTATATTTTGGGCAATATTATTAATTATAGGACAGATTGCGAAAATTAATACAGAGAATCGTGTCTTGGAGTGTCAAGTTGATTATGTCCCCTTGGTGGGCTCAGAAGGTTTATCATATCAAATCTGATCAGTGGAATTTATTTTCGGTATGATAATAATGTTGAGTTGTCCTTACTCTGAGGAATAAATGATATAAATTAATTAAAGCATTCAGTAGCTTAAATTAATTGATGGACATTGAATCTTAAAAACGGGAAATAATAACCAGGAGCCATATTTCGTAATATGGGTTAGGATGGATAGTGCAATATTAATTCTATAGTGGAATGAATTAATATTAATGGGCTGGAAAAATATTGTGGCTCAATATTGATTTCTGGGCCCATTGGGAGGTCCAATCCTAATTCTCCTAAAGGTCCCTCAAGTAGCCCAATAAAAGTCCATTAACTAAGGTAATTAAAAAGATAAGAATTAATCTTGTTGCAAGAAAGAGAGGAAAGTAGCGCTTATTTTGGGGAGAGAATATTATGGAGAAAGATATGGAAATAATATAATATCTCTTGGAGAATAAAATATTTCTAGATCTCCAATATTTTTTAATAAATAAATTGACTATTCTCTCTTTTATATATAGAGGAAAAACCGCCACTCTTGAGAAGAGATTTAAAAAAAAAATCGTTTTTCTCTATAAAAGAAAAAAGAGAGATCTGTAATTTTCGAAATTACAGTGTGTGCAACAAGAGAAAATTAATTCTTCCTTGAGAGTTAATAGTTCGTGAGATCTCCCACCGGATCAACGGGCTAGGACTTAGGGAATACTTGAGAAGGCAATTGGGTTAAAGTTGTTATTCTTCTCAACGGTATCTCTCCGATTCAAAGGTAAACACGTAATCCCTTAGTTCCGCATGTTTAGGGATTTAATTATTGACCGTACATTCATTACATGAATTAGTTGATTTAATTTGTTTAAATTATGAAATTAGATTTATGATAATTCATATTTAAATTACGTCCCAAATAGATCCGGGTAATTTTAAAGGAGTCTCAAAGGATTCCCGAGAGTCTCGAGAGACCCCTAGGGCATCTCAAAAGATTCTCAGGAGTCTCAAAGGATCCCTAGCATGATGGTTCATAACCCACAAGTGTCAATAATTCCCCACAAAAGGAGATGGGGAATGTGGTCCCATAATAATTTCCCACAAAGAAGTTGGGGACCACAAGAGTTGGGGACCACATTGTTGGGGGACTATTATTGGGTATTGGGATAATTTCCAACATATGGTATCAGAGCCAAGGTTTTGGGCTCTGTAATTTAAATTAGAATTTAAATCTATTTACATTAAATTGATATTTGGATGGTTGGATTGTTAGATCTTTTTTGCAGGTATCCAATTATCATGGTTTTAATGTATGTTTTAATCTATGTTGTTTGAATGTGGTTTTTAATCTGATTCGGTCAGATTTGTTTTTCCCTTGAGAAAATCCACGGGTAGATTAGATTATTTAATTTGTAATAAACTAGTCTAGATGTTAGATTTATTTTTTGTAAATAAATTGTAACGTGTCAAAGACGAAGACCGTTAGACGGATTAAAGAATCGGAGGCGCACCCGGACGACCAACCCACACGAGTCGCTTGTAGGCGTGGCGTGATTTTTTTGTTGCGGTCGTGGGTGTACGAATTCTCGTTCCTTCAAAACGAGAAAATTAAACCATGATAATTGGACGTGTTTGCGTAATTTGTGTTTAATTTTTGTTTTGTTATTATGCTATGATTATTTGTTAATTTTGCATGAGAATTCGTGAAAAACCTCCAGTTTAAAAAATTACTAAGTATGTTTTTTTATTAATTAAATTTACTTAAGATAATAAATTGATTAAATGGCCTCCATAATTTATTTATTTGTGAAGTCTTTTGGCTACGCATTGGCAAGCGCCTCTCTCCTTATCGGATAGGCTAAAAGATAAGTTCACATGAATAAATTCCTTTAAGGATGATTGTGGATTATTACTAGTGGCGGTATGACCCTCCCATCGAGTGGCTTAGTCAAAACGAAATAATAGTCGTGTATTTAATTATGGTTATTACTTAGGTATAAAATTGATATATTAACTCCCCATCGGAGTCCCTGTCAATTTTATATGGTCAGGTTGAAGCCAACTATTAATTTTGAATTAAAGGTTTGTAACTTTTTTGTTTGTAACCTGCTTAAATGTATTTGAGTAAACGTTCACACTCATCGTGACTTACTTAAATTGGTTTTAAGATGTTGGCTGATGCATGTTTATATCGTTTTTTTGAGGTTTTTGATATAGTACATGTGATCAAATTATGTGATAATTTTTGTGTTAATATGATATTAATACAAATTGTATATTTTATTCTTAGTTCAGCATGTCGTCTCCTTTTAACCCACTGTTTAGTATACTTAAAGAAAATAAATTGGAAGGAGAAAATTATGTGGTTTGAAAAAGACATTTATTTATAGTCTTGACTGCACAACAGCATAAGTGGGTACTTGATGAACCTAAACCCCCTGTCCCTACGGATGAGACGAACCAAGAAGATAAGGAATATCATAAGGAGTGGATGAGATCCGATGAAATGGCTAGGTTTACCATCTTGGCTTCAATGTCAGATGTGTTGCAACACCAACACCAGAACATGGAATCCGCTTCAGCTATTATGATGAAACTTAAAGAACTTTTTGCTCATCAGAATCGTACGGCTAGACAAATGACCATGCGAGATATGTTATCACAGAAAATGGTCGAGGGAACGCCCGTGAGGGATCACGTTCTTAAGATGATGGGTTTCCTTAACAAACTTGAGATTCTTGGTGCTGAATTTGATGCGGAAACGCATATTGATTTCGTACTCCATTCTCTACCGAAAAGTTTTGAGCAGTTCCAACTGAACTATACGATGAATAATCAAGAGTATACGTTGGCTCAGCTCTTGCAAGCTTTGGTTTCGATTGAGATGTTAATGGGACCAAGGAACGAGCATACGACTATGTTGGCAAACGGTCCATCTTCTAATTTTGCACCGAAAGGTGGAAAGAAGAAGAAGGCAAATGGCTAGAAACAAGCTAATAACAAGGAAAAGATACCAGTTGAGGGAGGTGTCAAGAAAAAGACCACTAAGGGAAAGTGCTTTAGTTTCGGTCTGAAAGGACATTGGAAGTCAGCCTGTACCAAGCCTAAGAAGGCTGGTAAGCAAGGTAATTCTCACGCACTAGTAATTGAAACTTGTTTAGCGGTGTATTCTTCCCATTCGTGGGTGGTGGATACGGGAGCCACTGATCATATTTGTTTCAATTTTCAGGGGTTCAAGCTAACCCGACAACTTAGTGGGAGTGAGATCATTATCACCATGGGCAATGCTACGAAAGTGGCGGCTGTTGCAGTGGGAGATGTGCAACTATCTTTTAGTGATAGAATTTTAGTTTTAAAAGACGTTATTTATGTTCCGAGTTTTAGAAAGAATTTGATTTCAGTTTCTAAACTAATTTTGGATGGATATTCAGTTTCTTTTAATAAGAATGTCGTTATTTGTCGTGATGACGAGATTATCTGTTCGGGAGCATTGGTGAATAATCTTTATACTATTAATTGTGCACATTCCACACAAAATGAATCGCATAACGCATCGACTATTTCTAAGAAAAGAAAGCATTCTTCAGACATGAACGAAACACTTCTGTGGCTTCTTAGACTTGGTCATATTAATCTAAGAAGGATTCAAAGGTTGGTGAACGACGGCTCGTTGGAATCACTCCAGGTTGAGCCGTTTCCAACATGTGAATCATGTTTATAGGGTAAAATGACCAAAAGAGCCTTTGGGGCAAAGGGGAATAGAGCTAGTGAAGTGTTAGAACTCGTTCATACTGATGTATGTGGACCAATGTCAATTCAAGCAAAAGGAGGTTTTGAGTATTTCGTTACTTTTATCGATGATTACTCAAGATATGGATACATCTATCTAATGCGGCATAAGTTTGAGACCTTTGATAAATTCAAAGAGTTTAAGGCTGAAGCAGAAAAGCATAGGGAAAAGAGTATCAAGTTTCTACGATCAGATCGTGGCGGCGAATACCTCAGCAATGAATTTTTGGGTTACTTATCAGGCGAAGGGATTGTATCCCAATTAACTACACCCGGAACCCCTCAACAAAATGGGGTTGCAGAGCGAAGAAATCGAACTCTTTTAGAGATGGTCAGATCTATGATGAGTTATTCAGATTTACCTAAGTCGTTTTGGGGTCATGCCTTGGAAACAACGACTTACATTCTGAATTTGGTACCTTCCAAATCAGTTCCTAAAACCCCTACAGAATTGTGGACCGGGCGAAAGCCTAGTCTAAGACACATAAGAATTTGGGGGTGTCCTGCATACGTGTTGGACAAGGAAGCTGGAAAGTTAGACCCTCGTTCAGAATTAAGGCTGTTTGTAGGACATCCTAGAGGAACGAAAGAGGGTTTATTCTATAGTCCAAAGGATCAGCGAATTGTGATAAGCACATATTCTAGATTCTTGGAAGAAAACTATATGAGTAATAGAAAGCCCACGAGTGAGATTACCTTAAATGAATTAAGAGGGCCAACTCCTATACCAAGTGTACAAGTAGATATACCAAACGATACACAAACACAATCGGAACCTCGTCGTAGTGGGAGGGTTGTGAGACAACCTGAGCGATTCATGTTCGTGGGAGAGTCTTCGGACTTGGTCCCCGGAGAGGATGAATCTGACCCCTGGACGTACGATGAGGCAATCCAAGACAAGGATGCAGATTCTTGGCAAACTGCAATGGAAGCAGAAATGGGGTCTATGGATCATAACAAAGTGTGGGAGCTTGTGGAACCACCCAAAGGTGTAAAGTCTATTGGATACAAGTGGGTCTACAAGAGAAAAAGAGGATCAGATTGGAAGGTTGAACCCTTCAAAGCTAGACTAGTGGCAAAAGGATATACTCAGAAAGAGGGAATCGATTATGAGGAGACCTTTTCGCCTGTAGCTTTGCTTAAGTCTATCCGTTTTCTCTTGTCGATTGGAGCTCACCTAGACTTTGAGATCTGGCAAATGGATGTCAAGACAGCTTTCCTAAATGGAAGTCTTGAACAAGAAATCTACATGCGCCAACCCGAAGGCTTCATTGAAAAAGGCCAAGAGAATCTTGTATGCAAGCTTAAAAGGTCAATATATGGACTTAAGCAAGCATCGCGAGCTTGGAATCAATGTTTTGATCAGGTGATACAATCCTATGGATTTTATCAAAATGAGTTTGAGAGTTGTGTCTATAAGAAGTGTATCGGAACTGCCTTGGTATTCTTAGTATTATACGTAGACGACATTCTGCTTATTGGAAACAATAAAAAGGTGTTGACAGACGTGAGGGTATGGTTGTCAAAACAGTTTGATATGAAGGATTTAGGAGAAGTTGGTCACATCCTTGGGATTAAGATTACTCGAGATCGCCAGAAAAGGATGATATGCTTATCCCAAACCTCATACATAGACACTATTTTGAAACGATTCAGCATGCAAAATTCCAAGAAAGGATTTGTTCCTTTCAGACATGGAATTCATCTATCTAAAGAGATGTGTCCTAAGACACAAAAGGAGATGGATGAGATGAGAAACATTCCATATGTGTCGGCAGTTGGAAGCCTCATGTATGCAATGCTGTGCACAAGACCGGATATTTGCTTTGTTGTAGGCATGGTAGCAAGATATCAAAGTAACCCAGGGAAAGAACATTGGACTGCATTTAAAAACATTCTCAAGTATCTAAAAAGAACTCGAGATAGAATGTTAGTTTATCAGTCAGACAGTCTATTCCCTGTGGGTTATACGGACTCAGATTTCCAATCAGACATGGATTCTAGAAAATCTACCTCGGGTAGTGTGTTTTGTTTGGGGAGTGGAGCCATGACATGGAGAAGTGTGAAGCAGAAATGCATCGCTGATTCTACCATGGAAGCCGAATATGTAGCTGCTTGTGAAGCAGCGAAAGAAGCGGTTTGGCTTAAAAACTTCTTAGTGGACTTGGATGTGATTCCGAATTTGCCCAGCACTATCACTATTTATTGCGATAATGCTGGAGCAGTTGCAAATTCAAGGGAACCAAGAGCTCACAAGGCAAGCAAACACATTGAAAGGAAATACCATCTTAGCTGATCCCTGCACAAAGGGTAGCAAAGATCGTTAAGAGAGGAGATATAACGGTGGCAAAGATCGCATCGGAAGACAACCTAGCTGATCCCTGCACAAAGGGTCTCCCTCAGAGTACATTCGAGAGACATGTGGAAGGAATGGGGGTCAAGTGCGTTGCCAAGCTGCTTTGAGTATAAGTGGGAGAATTTATTAGGACACGTAGAACATGGACGTGCTGTAGTATACTTAAAAGCAGACTTTGAGTATAAGTGGGAGATTGTTAGGGTTATACTGGCAAGTATGCTTTTAGTGTTACTTATGTATACAAACTGATTTTTGCACTTATTAATGAGAATAAATTTTTGTCACTGGTTGCTTTAAATATAATGAATGGTAATTATTTATTGCATAAACGTTCAGATGTACTTTACATTGTAGACAATGTGGTGTGTAGAAGATCACATAAGATCACATTGTCAGTTCCTTGTATATAAGTACAATTGATTCACAACTTAGATGGAATTGAACAATCCATTGGTAGAAGTTGAGGTGTAAGGCTCAGATTGGTTTGTCTTGACCAAGAGATTACACTAGTGCATTATGATGTGCTGAATAGGACCTACAGAGAGTTAATTCTTCTAGACTGGCTTAAGGAATGAAGAATTAGACCTCAGTGGTTGTTGATTTCTTAATCTCTGTCACTTAAATGGAATTGTCTGTAGTTAGAAGTATTGCTTTGATTTATTATGGGTAAAGAATCAATGTGATTCAATACTTTATATTTTAGGCAATATTATTAATTATATGACAGATTGCCAAAATTAATACAGAGAATCGTGTCTTGGAGTGTCAAGTTGATTATGTCCCCTTGGTGGGCTCAGAAGGTTTATCATATCAAATTTGATCAGTGGAATTTATTTCCGGTATGATAATAATGTTGAGCTGTCCTTACTCTGAGGAATAAATGATATAAATTAATTAAAGCATTCAGTAACTTAAATTAATTCATGGACATTGAATCTTAAACACGGGAAATAATAACCGGGAGCCATATTTCGTAATATGGGTTAGGATGGATAGTGCAATATTAATTCTATAGTGGAATGAATTAATATTAATGGGCTGGAAAAATATTGTGGCTCAATATTGATTTCTGGGCCCATTGGGAGGTCCAATCCTAATTCTTCTAAAGGCCCCTCAAGTAGCCCAATAAAAGTCCATTAACTAAGGTAATTAAAAAGATAAGAATTAATCTTGTTGCAAGAAAGAGAGGAAAGTAGCGCTTATTTTGGGGAGAGAATATTATGGAGAAAAATATGGAAATAATATAATATCTCTTGGAAAATAAAATATTTCTAGATCTCCAATATTTTTTAATAAATAAATTGACTATTCTCTCTCTTATATATAGAGGAAAAACCGCCACTCTTGAGAAGAGATTTAAAAAAAAAAATCGGTTTTCTCTACAAAAGAAAAAAGAGAGATCTATAATTTTTGAAATTACAGTGTGTGCAACAAGAGAAAATTAATTCTTCCTTGAGAGTTAATAGTTCGTGAGATCTCCCACCGGATCAACGGGCTAGAACTTAGAGAATACTTGAGAAGGCAATTGGGTTAAAGTTGTTATTCTTCTCAACGGTATCTCTCCGATTCATAGGTAAACACGTAATCCCTTAGTTCCGCATGTTTAGGGATTTAATTATTTACCGTACATTCATTACATGAATTAGTTGATTTAATTTGTTTAAATTATGAAATTAGATTTATGATAATTCATATTTAAATTACGTCTCAAATAGATCCGGGTAATTTTAAAGGAGTCTCAAAGGATTCTCGAGAGTCTCGAGAGACCCCTAGGGCATCTCAAAAGATTCTCAGGAGTCTCAAAGGATCCCTAGCATGATGGTCCATAACCCACAAGTGACAATAATTCCCCACAAAAGGAGATGGGGAATGTGGTCCCATAATAATTTCCCACAAAGAAGTTGGGGACCACAAGAGTTGGGGACCACATTGTTGGGGGACTATTATTGGGTATTGGGATAATTCCCAACAGGTCTTGCTTGGAGGGAAATACTTCATTAAGAATGCGTCGACAAGGTCATTCCAATTTTCAATGGTTCTCAAATCAAGGGAGAGATACCATTGCTTAGCTCGATCTTGGAGAGAGAAGGGGAATAGTTGCAATCGGATGTAATCTTGAGGAACCCGATTGATCTTAAGCGTTCCACTTATCTCGAGGAATTGAGATAAGTGGAGGTTGGGATCCTCCTTGGAAAGTCCTCCGAATTGATTGTTTTGCACCGTAACAATCAAGGTCAGTTTGAGTTCGAAATTGTGAGCGTGTACGGGTTCCCTACCTGCTCCTCCGTATGGCCTCGGAATCGGACGAAAATGATCTCTTAGAACTCGATGTGGATCATTCTCCTCATTCTCAATCGGATTTTCTTCAACCCTCCAGTGAAGGTTGTCTCTCACGGCTCTTTGTGGTCGGTTTCCTCCGTTCCTATTCGGCTCTACTATCCCACCGACATCCTCTTGATTTCCTACTTCCTCCTCAACCTCTTCTACAATCGGGTTTTCTCTCCTATTCATTTCTTCTAACGCAACTCTTCTTCTTTCGGCGTTTCTTCTTCGATAATTGGCTTCAATATCCGGTTCTAGAGGCAACAATTCTTGATGGTTCCTCCTATATCTCGTGATCATAAGCTATGTTTATCAAATGTTCACAAGAGAGTGAAAATCACAAGAAAAATATGAAATAATAAACACAAATATTTTTGTGATTTTTTAGAATAAGGAAAGCAAATAAATTGTCTAAACTAAAACTCTATCAACCTACACTCTAGAACTACAAAACCTCCCCGGCAACTGCGCCATAAACTTGATTCACGTATTATGCAACACCAAAATACACGACCGCAAGTATACGGCGTATATTGTAGCGTGATAAGTACGAGGTCGATCCCACAGAGAGGTGTAGTGTAAAATCTTAGTTTGTTGATGTAAGTTCTAAATAGACGTGATCGATAAAGTTTGAGTGGTGAAATTACCCCTAATTATCTACCTAAGTGTCACAAGTAAACAATTAAAGAGTAATAAAGAAATTGATCAACAGAGTGCTTTCTCAATGGTGGTAATAGGCTCATCATTGCAATTCACACTCATAGATCAAAGAATGCACAAGTACACAACACATTGTGATGGGTAAACATAATCCAAATGCTCAAGTTCTCTACTCACATGATAAAGTGTTTCTCTCAAACACACAAACAAATTGAGGATATGAATGCACTCAACAACCAAGTTATTCTATGCAATCACCATAAGCTTGCCCACATTCTACTTTCCATACCATTCAAGTGTTTGACAATGTGATCAATAGGACTTAATAAAGGATGTAACATTGGCTCTTTGGACAAGGTGGGATGAATTTGGGAATTATGACTCTTCTAGTGGAGGACAAAGTTTGTTATTTTACAATTTGTGCTTTCATTTTCATAACTTATAAACTCCATCCTCACTTTTCCTTTTCTTTTATTTTTCAAGCATTCATTACCTCATCTTTTTTTTTTTTTGAACCAATTTTCTTTCTTTTCAAGCTTTTGGGGCTCTTTGTCCCTCTTTTCTTTTCCATTGATTTTCTTTTCATCTTTTTTTTTTTTTTAACTTTTTCCAATTTCTCCTTCCACCAAAGATATTTAAGCACATGTTTATCCACTTTGTCTTTTATCCCCCACTAGATGTAGGTATCAAAGGCTCAAAAAGGCTAAGTGGTTAACATTGTAGTTTTGCCAAGAAAATGAGGAATTAGGCTCAAAGGGGCTAACTACGGAAGATTACTTCGGTTTTAGGAAATTTTGGTTAAGTGATTCTTTAGAACAAGATGGCATATATCATATCACAAAGTCTCACACAATCATTCTTTCAAACAAGAACTTGGGCAAGTTCTAGGATCACTAGCAATAACCTAATCCACTCTCAAATGAACTAAACCGGATTACGTGTTCGATTTAGGGCTCAATTCTCACCGGTTTATTCAATAGGACTTTCACATTCATCAAATGTCCCCAAACAACAACACATCGTGCATTCATGCCATCAAAGATTAACAAATAAGAACACAACATGATACTACTATCCATCATCAATCATGCATACATTCAAAGCAAATAGACATCACCACAACTACTCATTATGGATTCCAAAGATTATCCATGCTCACATTTCACCATAAATACACTACCTAACAATATGATCAAAGCCAACTCACCCAATATAAGCACATAAGATGCAATCGTGCGCCGACGTAAAATGTGACACAAGTAGAATGAAGAACTGGTGCAAGGGATAACAAACTAGTGAAGCAATAAAAAAAAATAACTCCCCCAAACTTAGAATTTTACTATGTAAAAGTTCTAAGTTTGGGGCTACAATTTGTTATAGATAAGGATGAGAAAGAATCTCACCTCAGTTCACTACAAGATGTGGTCAGTGATCACAGAAGGCCCAATCACAATCATGACGGTCAACATAGCAAATGGCGATCCAGAAATTCCAGTTGGAGAACTTGCTCCCAAGCCCATGAAAGATCTCACTCCAGAAGAGATGAAGCAAGCAAATCTTGACAGCATTGCCCAAGATTACATTATGCAAACTCTCCCCAATGAGTATATTGCAAAAGTACTCAACTGTGAAACAAACTATCAACAGCAGTCAAGAAGTTTGAACACTTCAAGATGCAACCATAAGAGTCTATTGATCAGCTGGACAATAGATTTACCAAGATTATTAATGAGATTGAATCTCTAGGGAAGAAATATACAAATAGAGAGAAAAATCTGAAAATCTTGGACTCTCTAACCAAGAAGTGGAAACTCAAGAAGACCATCATCAAGGATACTCAAGACATCAAGAAATGGACAGCTCAGACTCTGTTCCAAAATCTCAAAGCTCATGAGTATGATCTTGAAAGAGAAGAAAATTCAGAAAATGATGAGCCAACACCAACTCCATCTACCTCTAAAACTGTAGCCTTCAAGGCAGCAACTAGTACAAAAGCTGCAAGCACCTCATCTGGCAAGACCCCTTTGAATACAAATGACATAGGAGGATCGGTCATGAGTTTAAAAGAACAAATGGTTCTTATGATCAAGAGATTTGAGAGGATGAACACCCTTAACAACAAGTATAGAAAATTCTATAGAAATTACAAAGACAAAAGAGCTGGATCATCCTCAAGAGAATCAAGAGAAAGAACTCCGGAAAGGTATCCTAGGAAGGATATGGAGTCATCTGATAGTCGAAGCTATAGGAGAAGAGATGCTACTCCTCCAAGAAGAAGTACCCCTAATCAGAAACTAGGAACATGCTTCAACTGTCATAAACCAGGACACTATGTCTATGAATGTCCAGACCTAAGTCCAAGAGATAAAGAAGAAAGAAAATCGAGAAGAGACCAGAGGAACTCAGATAGACAAGCAATGGTGACTGAAGAATCTGAATATCAAAGTGATGACCTACCTTCATCACCAGACTGTGAACTCTTCTCAAATGATTCAGATGATTTAGCTATGATGGCCATAGGTGAAAACGAGGTAAATTCTTATACATAAACTTTTCACTTACCTGCTTCTTCACACACAGATGAGGCAAACTCATCTGTAGGCGAATTCGAGAACACATATTACCAATCCTTGGAGGAAGTAAAAGGTGATCTTGATATTGCTACAAGAGCTTTCATAGAAGTGGAAGAAGAGAACAAAGACTTAAGGAAAGAAATTGCAAGGTTGAAAAATGCTAAGTTTGATAACACCCCTGAGTTAGTAACGATGAATGAAAGATTGACTAAATAAGTGGAACTTCTTAAAGAAGAGAACACCACAATAACTCAGTTGTATGAGGGGATGTTAAAGACTCAAGCCTTAGAAACCAAAGAATTTCGTTCACTACAGTCTAAGTTCGATGATCTTTTCCAAGCAAAAGAGCTCTTAGAAAAGGAGAAGGAAAGCCTTGATAAAAAATATCAGAGTTCAATAAAGCATCTGCTACTATTGAAAACATCTCTGAATATTATCGATCTAATGGCAACAAGATGGGTTTTGTTTATGAATTTAATCCATCAACATCTTCTCCAGCTGAGGGCAGTACACCTAAACAGTGTGCTACTCGATCACATGAAAATGGTGAGTGTTCTAAACACAATGAACCTATTATGGACCAAAAGGCATCTGTACCAGCTAAGGTTAACCATCTCAACACCAAAAATGGTAAGAGACAAGTTAACCCCAAGCACATACAGAGGAACAACAAACAGCCTAGACCATCTTGTCTAAGACAGTCTCAGCTGTATGCTGCTCCAGCCAAGAAGAAGAAGCCTTCTTCACACAAATCTGTTCTCTTTGCACCCCTATCTCTTATGATATTGTGAGAACAGATGAGTATGGTCCATATACTCGTGTGCATCGTTCAGCTAATGCACCCAGGCCGAATGTAACTAGTCAGAAGATAATTCACACTCACTCCTATAATAGGAAATCATCTGACAGTTACCTAGCTGACACAAATAACAAATCAAACCACGCCAAGGTGTCAACTGGTAAGATTTGGTTCTGTGATGCCCGAGGGAGACAACTCAAACGCTCAAGGTTATTCAAACGACCAATGTATATGTGGGTCCCCAAGGGTACTACTAACACCCAAGGACCCAAGACAAAATGGGTACCTAAGACTTAATCTATCTTGCAGGAAAGAAGGGATCTGTACAGAAAAGGTGGTCAAGCAGGAGAAACTTGGTATATAGATAGCAGATGCTCAACTCATATGACTGGAACAAAAACTCTGCTGACCAACTATACAGAAAAGAAAGGTCCAAAAGTCTTCTTTGGTGATAACGCGCACGATAACACAAAAGGATATGGCACCTTGAAGAATGGTGACATTGAGGTACATGATGTATCATATGTAGAAGGTTTGAAGTTCAATTTATTATTAGTATCTCATTTTTGTGACACTGGATATTCGGTGAAATTTTCTAAAGATGAGTGTCTTATAAATGATAAAAGAACAAAACAAACCCTTCTAATAGGATCTAGAAAAGGTAGTATGTATCTTGCAAATTGGAACAATTGTCCTAAGGATACATGTCTTCTTGTGAAAAGTCCTAGAGATATCAGCTGGCTATGGCACAAACGTCTTAGTCACTTGAACTTTAAGACTTTAAATAAGCTAGCAAGGGAATCCTTAGTTGATGGACTGCCCAATGAACTCTACTGTAAAGATCAGGTATGTGATGCATGTCAACAGGGAAAGTAAACAAATGTCTCCTTCAAAACCAAGAAGACAGCATCAACCAGCAGAGTTCTAGAACTACTTCATATGGATCTCTTTGGACCAATCACTCCAACAACTCTAACAGGAAGGAAGTACACTCTAATTGTAGTAGATGACTACTCCAAGTTAACTTGGGTTATTTTTCTATACAAGAAAAGTGAGACTCAGCAGAAGCTTCCTGAATTATTGAAGAGGATCCAAACAGAAAAGGGAGAACCTATTGTGAAAATTAGAAGTGACAAAGGCACTGAATTTATTAACTCTTATATTATTGCCTATTGTACTTCTAATGGTATTCAGCATGAGACAAGTGCAACAAAGACACCACAATAGAATGGTGTAGCTGAAAGAAGAGTCAGAACACTTAAAGAAGCTGCAAGAACTCTCCTTGCTGAATTTTCGACTCCTAAGAAACTATGGGAAGAAGCAATCAATACAACTTGTCACACCCAAAATAGGCCAGGTATTCACAAAATTCATGAGAAAACTCCATATGAACTATGGAAAGGTAGGAAACCTAGGGTATCTTACTTTCATATATTTGGTTGTAAGTGTTTCATTCACAACAATGGGAAGAGTAAGTTGAATGCTTTCGATGCCAAAGCAGATGAAGGGATATTTTTGGGATATTCCTCAACTAGCAAAGCATTTAGAGTATTCAACAAACGAACCCTTCTTGTGGAAGAAACACCTCATGTTGTATTTGATGAATCTTGTGAAAAAAATGCAGTCAACACAGACTCAGCTGCAGAAAAGATGAGAAGGCTAGTGATCAAGTCTACACCAGAAGAGTTTATTGAAGTTAATGAACCATTCCCTGAAGATCCAGAGGAGGATAAACCACATAGACCTGTCACTAGATCACAAACCCAAGCTGAACAAGTCGACCTAAATCAAGATGCACCAATTCCAAATGCAAGGGGGAATGATCTCTTTGACACACAAGATACAGATGATGATCGACCAAATCAAGTCAACCCTCCTGACAACACTACATCAGATGAGAATCCTAACTCATCTAGTGCAAATACACCTGTGAGGAATACATGGAGAAACAACCATCCATCAAACCTCATCTTAGGAGGAGCAGACTCAGGTGTCAAGACCAGAAGACAACTGAATCAGAATCCCCAGTCCTCTATGTTTTGCTGGTGTGCCTTCTTGTCCAATATTGAACCAGCTGACATAGAAGAAGCAATGAAATATAGCAATTGGATCACTGCCATGCAAGAAGAATTGAACCAATTCGAACGCAATGAAGTATGGGAATTAGTAGATCGTCCTGAAAACCACAATGTAGTAGGAACAAAGTGGGTATTCAAGAACAAAAAGGGCGAAAATGATGTGATAACTAGAAATAAAGCAAGGCTGGTTGCAAAAGGTTACTCACAATCTGAAGGAATTGACTACGATGAAACCTTTGCCCCAGTAGCCAGACTAGAAGCTATTCGACTATTTCTATCTTATGCATCATATATGGGTTTCAAAGTATATCAAATGGATGTCAAAAGTGCCTTCCTAAATGGTATTCTGGTAGAAGATGTATATGTAGAGCAGCCCCCAGGCTTTGAAAAAGGAGATCAAGTATATCGTCTGAAGAAGGCTCTCTATGGTCTGAAGCAAGCCCCTAGAGCTTGGTACGACACATTGTCACAATTCCTTCTTGACAATGGATATACCAAAGGCAAGGTTGATAGAACACTTTTCAGAATACAAGAAGGAGATGACATTCTAATGGTGCAAATATATGTAGATGATATTATATTTGGATCACCCAATCAAGAAATGTGCAAGAAGTTCTCTGAACTAATGCAAGGAAAATTCGAAATGAGTATGATGGGTGAAATGAACTACTTCCTAGGACTTCAAGTCAAGCAAAGTCCAGAAGGGATTTTCATTAATCAATCCAAATATACCAAAAGCCTATTAGAAAGATTCAAAGCTCAACAAAGCAAGATTGCAAGAATTCCAATGATGACCTCATTCAAAATGGAACCAAATGAGTTTGGAAAAGCAGTTGATTAAGCTGAATATAGAGCACTTATTGGATCACTTCTATACCTTACAGCCAGCAGACCAGACATAACTTTTGTTGTAGGAGTATGTGCTAGATTTCTAGCCAACCCAAAGCAAAGCCATCTAGAAGCAGCAAGGAAGATTCTCAAATATCTAAAGGGAACAGTCAATTTAGGACTATGGTACCCTGCTGATGACAATCTAGAATTGAGTGGATACTCCGACTCAGACTATGGTGGATGCAGAATAGATAGGAAGTCCACATCTGGAACCTGTCAATTCCTAGGCAACAATCTGATTTCATGGTTTTCAAAGAAGCAAACTTCAGTTGCAACCTCCACGTACCACTGAGGCAGAATATATGGCAGATGGCAGTTGTTGTAGTCAGCTGCTCTGGCTAGTCCAACAACTTAAAGATTACAATGTAAAAGCAAGAGAAGTCCCTATCTACTGTGATAGCAGCAGTGCCATTGCCATCACTCAAAATCCAGTCCTTCACACAAGATGCAAGCATGTCGACATTCGACACCACTTCATAAGAGATCACCTTGAAAAGAAGGACATCAAGATGGAGAAAATTCACACAGATATCCAAAGAGAAGATATTTTGACTAAGCCCCTAGCTGAAGAGAGATTCAAGACCCTATGCTACAGCCTAAGACTTCTTGACACAAGCTTATGAAGAACAAAAGTCAGCTGATACAGCTGCAGCAGACTAGGAGAGAAACAGATGAGGTGAATAGACACCCTCATCTTCAGGTAAGTATTTCCCAATGAAGACAAATAAAGATGAGGGAAAAACATAGAGTTATTCAATCAAGGGGGAATCCATGATACCTTAAGAATCCTTGATAAAATACTTTCTGCTTTTCATAATATATATATATATTTTCAGAAAAGTTGAACAAAGTTAGTTGGAGAATGTATTCAAATAAATGTATACACGTGTATAATAATAGACTATTCTTCATAAAATATTTTATTACTATACACATATACATCATACTTTTGAGCAACACATGGATGGATTAATACACCATCCTCACCGAATCAACAGTATACAGATTGAGTACGGACTTCAAACAACTCATGTTCAAAGTTATAATTTCTGCATTCCATAGATAAAGTCTGAACATCTTTAAATGTGAACCCTTAGATCAAGAATCTCATTGTTGATCTTAAGAAGTAACCTTTTAAGAAGTTCAGACCTATCAACTCATTATTTTTGTCATCTTTCACTCCACCATCTCATCTCTACCTCTATAAAAGGAGGCATTCATGAGAAATACTGAAACAACACAAATTACTAACACTTATTTCTTTTTCAGGTATGGAGAAAGTCGAAAGAAAAGATGGCATGGACATCATCCCCCAACCAAGATCATGGGTGAAGGTGATGAAGATCTGTCCAGCAGATGGAGATGATGCAGCAAAGCATACTTGGTTCGCTCAATATATATATGCTCTGAAAAGAAAAGAAAGAAGAGAAGTTCATGTTGAAAAGAAAAGAAAGAAGAGACGCAAAGGACAAAGTATCAAACAAGCAGAGCTTCTTCTCCAGGGGGAAGTTCAACATGGAGAGCTTGTTCCCAAAGGATACTTTGTCAAAGCCAATCAAGAAGACTAGTCTCCTATCTTTCCCTTCATACTCCATTGAAGCACCTTCCAATCTTCTCCCTCCTACAAGAGAGGAAGATGAGGCGAAGAAATTCAACAAGGACACATTAGATGCTACAACCCATCTGATGGTGAGGGCAACCTGAGCCAGTGGAATACCATCTAGGCTGACCAGCAACATATTGTTAAGAAGGTTCCACATGGTTAAGGGGGAATTGCTGAAAGATCCATCAAACCAGGTTGGATAAACTTACCCAGAAGATTTACTCAGCTACTCAAAATCTCCTACTCAGCTGATCAGAAGACCAACTCAGCTGGCCAGCAGACATTCAAAAGAAATCAGCAGACCTCTCAAGAAAATCAGAAGACTTACTCTGGTGATCAGACCACCCCTATTCAACAAATTTAAGAGTCCAATTTGATTATATATATTCCATTCTAGATTTGATTCTGAATGTAATTGAGGAAATCGGCCTATATAAGGAATGTATATTACTTATAGAAAACGACCTTAATTGATCAAAATTACTGAAATTTAGTCACAACGGCTATTTTTGGTAATGATGTCATTAGCAATCAATTACTATTTTGCCAACGAATCAACAATTGACACATGGCAAGTTTAGCCGGCAAAATCAAAGGAATGGGTTGAAGATGAAAAAGGCTATTCTTGAGAGTTACTCCTCTTAAAACCATTTTTGACCGTTGGATCAATATACAATTCGAGATTTACTGGAGTATATAATCAATCCTTAAGTCATTCTTCAAAACCCTTTCGCTCTCAAAACTCAATATCGCACACAATCACTCTCGTTCTGAAAATCTCTCTACCAAAGTACTCTAGCTTTTTCTATCTACTCTACCGAAACTCAGAATGGGAATCATTGAGATTTATGATGAGAAGACCAAGATCACTGGCACACTCGATGCAGCAAAGTGGTCGAAGGAAGGGAAAATCTTCACTGAGAATGCTCTGTTTTTCAAGGGCAAACACACAGATGAGAACAAGGAAATACTCCTTCGATGTCTCAATCTGAATCTTCGTGAATTTCTAGAAGCAGCACCAACAAATGTCTACGAGCAGGATGTGCTGGCCTTCTATTCAAACGTTGTGTCAAAAGGTTCATACGTTGAAAGCTACATGGGTGGACACAAAGTCAGAGTCACTCGAGAAGTACTCAAGGACTTGTTTGATTTACCCAGTGGGAAGATCAACATCTCTACTTACATCATGGGAAGAGAAAAGGAATATATTGAGATATTTACTGATGGAAGAGTCAAGGCTATCAACGTCACTGGAGTTAAGAAGACTCAACTGGATCTAAAGTTCCAGACTTTGTTGGATATAGCAGGGAAGATGCTGCTAGGAAATACATTAAGTCATGATGCAGTTACCACTCTAAAAGTTTGAGTTATGGCTGCAATTTAGGATCAAATCGATGGTGATTGGCAAGGACTCTTCTTGGACAGAATCGCTCTTGAGGCTAAGAAGGTCTCTTTGGATTTGCAATCAAAGGAGTGGAGAGTGACATCCACAGTCAGCTTTGTCAACAAGCTGAGTATAATACTTCCAGAAATCCTTCCCAAGAAGTATAAGATGGGACCAACAAAGAAATTTCATTCATCCAAGTATTACTTGAAGAAGGAAGCTCTTGCTGAGGCAGCAAGGTTGAAGAAAGAGAAGATGCAACAAGCTGAAGCATCCACAAGAGATGCAGGTGAAGTGGAAGAGGAGTCTGTGCAAGACTCTGCTGAAGTGGAAGAGGAGTCTGTGCAAGACTCTGCTGAAGAAGATGAGCACACAAAGGAGGAGGTTCTCCAGAAGGCTGCTGCTGATGATGATGATGATGACAATCAGACGCTAGCTCAAAGAAGGTATCTAATCAGATCTGGGCTCATCTCCCCATCTGATTCAGATGCTACTCCATCTGCCTCTCCTTTGAAGAAGGCAGGTATCTACTCCCTCCTTTACGATTACTCCTTCCAAATTATCTAAGGGTAAGAAGAGAAAGAAGGCTACTTCTTCTTTCACCAAGAAGTAAAGAAATCCAGGCTCCCTACTCCTATGAGCATAGCTCCAATATCATCCTTTGACCCTACTGAGACTGCCAACCCTTCTGAACCCTCAAACATTACTTCCAACATCCTTGCTGATACTCACACAGCAGAGGACCAAGCCAAGAAACCCCAATCTCCCAGCCTCCAAACGTCATCTGACCCAATCATTAACATTTCCCAAAACCCCTCTGATATCCAAACAGCAGAGCATCAAGGACAGAAAGCTCAAACCCCTGCTGATACCCAAACCGCAGAAGAACAAACACAGACACCTACCTCCCCTAGCCTCATATCAACAACTGAACCCACATATATCACTTCACAAATCCCTGCTGATACTCTCACAGCAGAGGAACCTGTCCCAACAACCCAATCCCCTAACCTCAATATCTCTTCTGAACCAGAGAAATTGGCATCAGCAGACATTTCTCAACCTCAGCCTCAATTCAACATGGTGCACTATCCAATGTGCACAAGGGAAAAGATCATGAGAATGAGGATAGCCAACTTGCTAAAGTCTATTGTACCTGGAGTTGATGAAGATTCACTCCAATTTGAGCAAGTACTCATAGTATGTACTTGGATTGAACTCAGAAGGGATGAGGTAGATGACCTGATCGAAGTCATGGACGGAATGGGAGGAAGAGCTAACTTCCTTGACTGGGAAATGGAACAGAAAGAAATTTCTCAAGTAAAATCCTTTACTGAGTTGCTACCCTCAGAAGCCCTGGCCAGAGTATGTGAACGGATTCTAGGAATCCCCTTCAAGTCCACTACCGAGGATAACACTTTACCAGAGATCAATCCAGATCAACTGGTGACTGACGAAGCACTAGCAGATGACTCAACTGAGCCAGCTGAGACAGAAGAACAGGAAAAAGAAGTGTTAACTATTCCAGCTCAATTCTTGCCTAAGGATGAGCTCAAACACTTCATCGAGCAACCAGATCAAAAAGAAAGAAGAATCTTTGCTCATCTGGTTGATGCCACTGCACGCTTTCTGAACAAAGACTACCTATCAGCTGAAGAGAGAGGCAAGGCGTTGATGGTCCATCCAAACATTCCACAACCCCAACCACAAGGTACTGCCTCCATCTCTACTTCGTCTATTGACTATAGAGCAGACATATGCACTCAGGTCAAAGAAGCAATAGACATGCACTTTGAGAAGGGCCTAGGCATATAACTAGCCAGATATGTTGAAAGAGCTGTTCGGGAGTAGAGGACTCGTCTCACCAACAAAATCCATGATATAGAAGACAAATTTGGTGAGACACTCCATCATCAGATAGAAGAGTATCTTCACACTGAGATGAAGAAAACAGCTGACAGAACCAAAATGTTTGTTGATCTCTATGCCAATGAGACAAACCGCATGGAGACCATCTACAAAACCAGGCTTGAAGATGCTGAAGCCAGAGCTACACAAGGCCAAACTCTCCTTAACACAGCAGTTGAGAAGAATGAGAAATTACGGGCTCAGCTAAAGGAGACAGCAGACAAATTGGAATCACTCACAGCTCAGCTGGAAAGTGCCTCTTCTTCCACCTCTCATGCTCAAGTTCTAGAGCACAGCATCTCCCATCTGACTCATGTCAGCAAAGTCAATGACATGGCTCTCAAGCAGACTCTACATGTGGAAATTCTGAATGCCATGAAGCCTTTTGCGGCTGCCCTTGCTGAAGCCAAAAAGGGGGAAGATGTGTTGATAAAAGCTCTCGAGAAGTCTACTGCTCAGCAAGCTGAACTGGTAGTAACACAACATGACCTGAATGAAACATTGGGAGGTTTGAAAAGCAAAATCAAGAACAGACAAGGCAAGGAAGCTGTTCAAGATGAAACCCAAGGTCCTGCTAAGAACCTGCAACTCACTGCCCCAGAAGAACAAACTGCTGAAAAGAGAATGACAAGGAAAAGAAAGGCAGATGAGAAAGCATCAGTCCCAGCTGAGCCTACTGCAGAAGAGAAAGAGGCTCAAGAGCTGAAGAAAAGAAAGATGCTTGAAGCTCAAGAGCTTAAGCAAAAGAAGCTTAATGATGCGAAGGCAGTCAAGGCCAAGTTTGAGAGAAAAGTGGCCAAACTCAGGAAAGCACTGAAAGACAAAGAGAAGAAAGAAAGTGCTCGAGTAACTGACAGCACATATGTGGATATGTTGATCCTTCAAGACGAGCTACCAAAATGGTATCCTCTGAAGAAGAAATGGCAGATTCAACATCACATAGTGAGGAAATTTGGCCCTCTCTCTACCTATGAAGAAGAATTTCTTCAATTCTCTCAGTTCATGGAATTTGAAGATTAAGTGCTCTGGACAGAAACAGTCAAGACAGCCAAAGAACTAAGCTACAAAATCCTAACTCCTGAAGACCCTGTCTGGGAGGCACCTACCCTGAATTCTGGAAGAACAGACATGATAGAAGTTAAAAGAATTCTGGAGAAGATCTACATTGAAGAGAATGTTACAGACCTGCAACACATGGAAGATGTTCGCACTCGTCTGTACCTTGCCTACCGCATCTGAACAATTGAAGACCTGATGAAGACTACTTAAGAAGTTCAAAGATACTAACACTTGTAATCTGTAAAACTCCAAATATGTTATTCAAGTATTAGTTCTTTTTACTTACAAGACAAATTCTCATTGTCTTCATCAGAAACTTCATTTTCAAGATTTGTAAACTCTTATCTTATTTATTAAGAGCATTTATCAAAGTTTAGTTTTGGCTTCATCAAAAAGGGGGAAATTGTTGGGATATAAATTCACCCTAAGCCCCATTTTATGATAGAATAGTTTTGATGGCCAAAACACTTAGAGTTTATAAATATATGTAATAGGATCAGCTGACTTTTGTATAGAACAGCTTAGACTAGTCTTGTGTGATCAGCTGTATAAATCTCAGCTAATCAGCACAGTACTTGCTTACATGCACAACCTCAAGATATGAAGAGTAGAAGGCATGAAGACTAGAAGATCCTTGAAGATCAGATAAGTAAGGTTCTTGTATACCTACTTAGCGGATAGAGTCCAAGTCGAAGATGGCCAAAGTCTGCTCTAGTATTTTTCCAGATCAGAAGAGTGATACTCATCTGATATCAGAAGACAGAAGACTTCAGGCCAGACGAGTTAACCAGAAGACTAGGAATGAAGATTAGAAGACTAGTAGCTCGTCAAGGACTCGGCTGATTCCAAAGTCATCTTGTAATTCAAACGAAGACTTACCATACTTAGAAGATTGACACGGTCCCAGATTTGAAGCAGTCAAGCAGCTGGAATCTAGGAATCAACCAAACTAATAAGGAAAGATTGCCAAACGGCTAGTCAACTCCAACGGCTAGTTGCAGCAATCCTCCCTATAAATACAAGAGGATGAGGAAAAACCAAACACGAAAATACAACACAAGAATTCGAAAAGCTAATCAAGCAAGCAAGCCCAAAAGCAATATTTTGTCAAGAATTCTCAAGAGCCCAGAAAAGCATTAGAACATTCTTTTAGCTCTTAAAGTTATTTTCCATCCAACCAAAGAACCTGAATCCTACACATATTGTATACCCTTTGATTTAGGCATAGTGGTTAAGCAATTTATAAGCTTGAACCATTAGTTGGATCCATTCAAAAACCCCAAAACCCCCACCATAAGGTTAAGTTTTTGAACCCTTGTAAGAGTGCAAGTGCTCACAATCACTTGTGGAGACCGCAGCAGTTTGGAACTGCTCAGATCTCAAAGTCCTGACCTTGGGACTTTAAAGGACAAACCCTTGTAATTTTCGGGAAATTAAAGGGATTAAACATCACGTTGGAACGTGAGAGTGGACGTAGGAACGTATATCCGAACCACTATAAAATCTGGTGTTATTTACTTATTGCACTTTACTTTTCTATTTACTTATATTCTTATATAGTGCATACTGTGATTTAAAATATCTTTAATTAAGGTCATATCTTTCAAACCAGCATCAGATGAGTATTTCACAAAATAAGCAATTGGTTATTTCAATAGAACACTAGAACGAGTCTAAATAAACAGGCCTACTCACTTCCGCATACAAACCTCTCCATCAGATAACTATAGTCTTCTGGACCAGCAGACTTGCAGTCCAGCTGACATAGATATCAGAAGAGGTTTCCAACTCTTTGATTGAAAAAGTTTTAAAGTCTATTCACCCCTCCCCTCTAGACGTTAATCCCATTCACTACTCGTTCAGGGACCAACATTCTCATCTTTGGTTTCCAGAAGGCATAGTTCGTGCCATCTAGAATAGGAGGCTTTAGTGTGGGTGAAAGTGGATACTCCATTTCAGAATTATAATCTCTAAGCAGAATCTCTACTTAGTGTATCAAGTAGTTGGCTCTGATACCAACTGAAAATGTAAGTGCGTGCAAAATCAGAGATGTTGTCTGTCGTGTTGGCACTGTCCAGACAACACTATACAACGCAAAATTAAATTGCACTTTGAAAAATGGAAGTGTTCAAAATTTGCGTAGATTATAAAATAATCTACGCTGTTCACTATATAAAAATATGTGAAACGATTACAACCTCTTAGAGGTGTACAATAACACTATAATGAGTGTAAATAATTTACTAGATCCTACGAAACTATCTCCCTCATAGATCTATGCATATAACCTAGTAAATAATGCTATGATCAACACATTATTGTTCGGGTTTACAATAATGTGAAAATCTACAAGAAGAAACAAATATTTTCCTAACTAGAAGCGTATAAAGTGTTCTATAGACTAGTGATCAAATGTAGCTTTTCCTTTTGTGTATCTTGTGTTGAGGAAGCTACGGTATTTATAGGCATGAGGTACGAACTACTCTCAACTCCTATGATCATCACAGCCGTGAGATCAAGCGGTTTCCATAACTTCTCTCCACTCCTCCTTAAATGTAGGACTTGTTATATTATGCCCAATAACTTCTCACTCCCACATAGCTGCGTGACCTGGTGTTGCCTACGTCTTCTAACTGCATTGGGGACATTACTAGATAACAAGCGTAAGATTGGAGTTAGTGAGAAAAGGAAGGGAAAATTCTGATGTTGTCATAAGTGTTGGGAACATTAAATACAACACTCGGTTGTTAGTGTTGGATCATTAAACAAAACACTTATATCAACATCAACAATTTCCTAATTTATTCAACAATACCTAATTTAATCAATAATAACCTATTTTAATAAATAATTTCCTATTTTATTCAACAATACCTAATTTAATCAATAATAACCTAATTTAATCAATAATCTCCTAATTTAATAAAAAATCTATAACCTAATAAATTTAGTAATAATTTTCTAACTTAATTAATTATTATAAAATAAATAACCTAATTTAATCGATAATAATCTACTTTAAAATGAAAATTTCCTAATATAATTAATAAAAACCTAATTTAATCAATAATTTCATACTTAAATAAACAATAACCTAATTAATATAATCAATATCTTTCTAATTCAATTAACAATAACATAATTTAATTACGTACACTCACTAAAAAAAAGAGGTGTTTTACCGACGAAAATAGAAACGGAAAAAATTAATTATATATATCAACTACATGCAAACTAATTAACTATATACATCAACTACATGCAATTTTATATTAATCTATATAACAAATTAACACATGCAATTTTATAATAGGCATTACAATATAACTTAATTTTTTTTTTTGACAGAACTTAAAAATTAATTAATAAATTAAAAAAGCGTACTGTATAGATGTTTTAATCGGGAGGGAGATGCTCTAAACGCCCGTACAAAAATCACCTCGCCAGGACCTGTTCGCGATCGAATTTACGAGATGAGACGACGAAAGAAGAATTTTTTTCTTTCTTTCGAAAGAGTAATCTGCTTGCAGATTATATAATCGAAATTTTGCCTTTATCGACGGAAATCCGTCGGTAATGACAAATATTAAATTTCACGCATAATTCAAGAGGCGGTGTACTTATGTCGGGTCGGTTACCGACGGAACCGATCCGTCTGTATTGGCAAATTATAATTCCCACGCGTAATTTTAGTGGTTCACGAGGAAGCGCAATAATATGGGGGCGGTTACCGACGGAACATGTCCGTTGGTATCCCTAATTCAAAATACCGACTGAAAATTTCGTCGGCATGTGATCCAAAAACGACGCCGTTCAGAGAGGTTTGTGTTTCCGTCGGTATAGCCGACGTAATATGATTTCCGTCGGCAGCATTAATGACTTTTCGAGTCCAAAACTGCGCGTTTTTGTAGTGTGAATTTCCAGATGTTTGGTGGATCATATATAATCAAATATGAGAGTATATAATTTTATATTGATGATGTAGCTTTTTATTTAATTGAGAAGAAGCTTCTCAATTAAAAAAAAAAAAAAAAAAAGAAGGTTTCGTGAGATATACTCCTATCATATATGTGTCATGGTCAAATAAATTATTTAGAAAAAGTCAAAACTTATCCCATTGACAACCATCTTTTTGTCTTTAAAAACCCTAGAAGTTAGAGCTATTTATTTTGTTACTCATAAAATTGAAATTGAAGAGAATGTCTGACTCCAAACCCCAACCTTCTGGAGCAGTTGCTCAGCCATGTGATGAGCAGACGACTATTCCAAAAGATGTTAGGCCTCAGCCCGCCGGAATTCTTGCTACGTCGACACAGCCCAGGTCAAATTAAACGTGAGAGAGAATTTATGTATTAGTAATATGTTGCTAATATCATGTAATCGGGATCTGTTTATCTCATGATTAATTAGAAAGAAATAAATAAATACGTCATGATTTCGATTTCTCCTTAATTCATTTTTAAATTCTGTTTGTTGAAGTCCTTTTTTTTTAATGGGTTTCGATCGATTAAGATACAGGTTAGGTGGTGGGTGCTGTTTATGTGGTTGTGCAATTTTAGTTTTCCAGTTATTTTGACCTTTTCATAATTACTTATGGATATTTACTTCGATCTGTTGCCGGAAACGTGAGTGCTGTGAGGGGGTGGTCGGATATTTGATTTCGGAGACGACGGTGCAATTTTAGGTTTCCGCTTAATTAACTCACGGTGTTCGGATTCGTAACTTTTTTTCGTTTGAAAAATTACTCTCTCGATCTACTACCGAATCTAGTGGCACAAATTTTATAAAAATAATTGATAAAAATAGGAATATTATGGAATCTATTGAAGATAAAATGATGCTTTACAAATAAGGCAAACACAAGTACGGGGTATATTTTGGAAGTCTCGGTTCGGTTCAAGTTAGACATGTCTATCGGGTTTATTCCAACCCTAACTCTAGTAGACCACGGACGGGTCACTAACGAACTAGATTTAAACAAAATTCTAGAACTCATTTGTCAATATGATCAAATAAACCTAAACAAATATTATAATCTAATAAAAAAAAATAACTAATTGATGGTATAATAGACTACTTAATGTTTATAGTTATAGTTATGGGTCAAATGGTCCAAAATTTATTATAAGATTATTTATTAAAAAAAAAAAAGTAACAACTCAGGCTAGCGGGCTGGCCCGATTTAGCCCACAAGCTAATCGGTTCGGGTCAAAAAGACCCAGATTTAAACGGGCCTATGATTCATGAATCCTAACCCTACATTTTTCAAGGTTAAACGGGCTAGCCCGACCCGGATAAACGCCTCTAGTTCAAGTACCAACGGCCAACTAATTGACAGAGTTGCACGCTTGTGTACCAGTTAACTATATTTAAATTAATATTATAATGTATTTAAACTAATATTATACTATATTTGTCATAACTCATTAATAATATTCACTCATTTAAAAAATAAAAACAAGTTATATAAATGTAAATGGTATACAAAAATACTATTTGCTAAGGATTAATTATACTTGTTTGCATCCTTTAATTGGATCAATTACAACTTAAATATACATTACCCCTTTTTAATTTGACTGTGTATACTTTGAATTTTGAACTTTGAATTTGGCTATATGTATACTTTGACTTTTAATTGATATTTAAAAATTATTTTTTAAATTATGATAAATAGTAATTAATGTTTTTTTTTAAATTGATTTTGTATTATTCTCTTATTATTCAATAGAATTATAATGATTAGATAATTGTGTAATAACTTTGAGTGATTAGACTATTATTGTTAAGTATTATTATTATTATTCATTGGAGTAAAATATATTATAATAATTAAAGTGAGATTATAAGGATTTAATTATGTTAAATTAATAAATTTGATATATTTAGTTTCATTTATTTGGGTGATCTTTAAAAATCATTTTTAAAATTTCCAAATAAAATCGATTTACTCGTATATTTTATAATTTAAAACATAATTTTAAAAACATACATACCTAAATACTATCAAATAAAATATATATATATAGATATCAAATATTCAACATTTGATGTGATAACTTTAGGGGGCAGTACTGGACAGTTACATCAGGTCATTAAAATAAGATTATCTACGACAATAAAATCCCACTATTGAAGTTTTTTTTTTTTTTTTTTGTTTGAAAGCGTCTTAGAAAGCTCAAAATAGACAGATGCTATTGGGACAAAATTTATTTGGAATTTAGTTGGCCCCCTCCAAACGAAATATGCATCAGGCATTTAAATGCCTCTTAAACAATAACCAAAATTTGGCCAAATATTTTATATATTGACATAATTCTTTTTCAAATTCTACACGGCAGCGCAATAGTAACACGTTATTTTAATTTATGTTTATATATAATTTATTTTATTTTATTATTTATCAAGTTACTCTTTAAATTATTTCCCAAACATTTAATATATTTATTGACATTTAAAATTAATTATTCAATTATTAATTGATATATTTTTAGAATTAAGTTTGTAGGTAAAAAATAAACAAGAATCATATAATTGGTTAAGAGTTAGAATTTGAAAACTATAAAATCATAAATCTATATATCTGATTGTTTATGTATAGAATGGCGACTCTAATTTCCAATTTCGAAACGATCTTTTTCAACTATGAACACAGTTAAAATTGCGCTCTGTAATAGGATGGAAGGATTGTTTGTTTGTGTATATTAAAAATGAGGATGTGAAGAGTTTCAACATGGATTATAGATGATTTTCGTGACATGAAAGAAAAACATTCTAAATTTTAGCATATTGTAAGTTCAATGCTATATTTAAAAAAAAAAATTATAATAATTAATATATTATATATGAGCTCGTTAGTGTATAATTAAATTTTGAGTACTTTAAATTTTTATTGTTGGCCCCCCTCAATTATTCACTTTGGGTCTGCCCCTAGCAGCAATATTGATGACATCATCACTTGATAGGTGATACGGTCAAAATATGTCGTCCTATGAGGTGACGACACGTGGATAAACGATGAGTTATCCTCACCAAGTATTTATATTCATTCCACAAGATGATTAATACATGATCATATATTTTGTGAATAACCCAATGGGCCTCTTAGGAGCCCAGTTGTAATGAAAATGGGTCCATGAAGTGGCCCAATTTAACAATAACAAGGAGATTGGGCCCAACCCTTTGCGAAATAAATGGAGGAGTGGCCCACAGGCCCAACTCCACCAAAGAAAAGATAGGCCTAACCATCGACCCATATCATCAGCCCAGGGCTACGTGTACTGAGGCTTGGTCAAATGGAAGTGAGCCTCGAATTCTGAGGGAAGTTGGGGCTGGAGAGGCGGAACAGATTCCGTGAATAGGGCTGAAGACGTGGAAGGAGATGATGGGTCTTGGACCGAGTCTAGGGCTAGGCAGTTGAGGAAAAAGGGGGAAAGACAACTTTTTCCCCAATGTACGATTTAGAAGTCTTATGATTATCATTTTACAAAATACATTAAGACACGATTAGGATTCTACACACGAACACGCTTGAGAATATTCATTTTACACTGATTGAAAATACAAAATACTTTTAAGATTATAAGATTTCTGCGAGAGTTTCCCCTTGATTTGGGTAGCTCCACCTTGATTCTCCCGAGAGCGATATCTGACTTAAGTGTCGGAGATTTCGCGCCGAAATACGCTCCCGTCTCCTCCAACGTTCCCGATCTTACCCGGTGGAACACGGAGCATCCCTTCTTTAGTGGAGGGTAACATAGTCGGTACCTCTAGAGCTTTAGGGAGTGGGAACAGTAAATAAATACCTTCGGTTGAAACCAACCCCGAGCTCCTGACGATTTCTCACGATCAATTGAATACCATGATCGCTCAAGCCGTAGAGAAGGCGTTGGCGTCCCAAGGGACACATATCTCTGGTACAATTCCGCCAGTTGCCGAGAATGCCAAGCAGAAAGGTCCCGAACATATCCCTTGGACCTCACAAGCTCCTTTAAGAGAGATTGAAACCCCTACAGATCGAGAGGAGAAGGTGCCCTCTCAAGCTGAGAGAAGTGTCCCTACGAGAACTGCCAGAAGGAACATGGAACCAATACGGGAGGAAGCCCTAGTTCCTGAGGTAGAAGAGAGTACGGATGATACATACCAGGGAGCAGTCAGTGATCAATTGCACGCCCTCTAGAAGGACGATACATTTTGTCCACATCAATTTATTATTTATTTTTCATTTAGTTTTTCATTTCTAAAGTTAATGATTATGTATATGTAATTTGTATTTAATTAAATATTGCATTTTGTTGTACTAATATTTATTTTCTTAGTATTAATATGTAATTGTGATGTATTATGTAATTTAATTTGGTGTTTTTTGTGAAATCAATTGTGTTTTTTATTTTGCATTGAATGAATCATTTTGTTGCTTAATTTATTTAATTAATTTAAATGTTATAAAATCAAATATTTGATTATAAATAAATATTTGATAAAATGGAATATAAAAAAAGATAAAATTAAGAATATTCTAAGAGAATACTCTCATTGAGTTAAAATTTGAGTTGAATGGTTTAAGATGATTTTACGATTTGACTCAAATTTGGTGGCAAATTGATGATTTTAGTGGCAAATTTCCCACCATACTTGGAGATGCCCTTACGACATATGAACACTCAAACTCTCATGAACGTTAGATTAGACTAACAAAGTAATTAAAGACTAACTCAATCGAACCAAGAAAGTAATAAGAACAGCACACAAGAAATTTATAGTGATTCGATCAACTTAATTTACATCCAATTTGCCACGATCCACACTCTTTAATTAAGTACTTTGAATGTTACACACTCAATCACTCGAAAAGAGAATTCTCCTTACTTCACTCGTGATCTTACTAAAAAAAATTAATGTAACCCTTACAATGTACAACTTGGAATGTGTATCTCCACTTAGTTGTGACAATTATTGACACTGTTAGTTAGTTGACACTGTTAGCTACTTGTTGCAATAAACCACATGTAATTTGGTTAAACCGTTTGGAAGTTAATTATACGCATTTGAAGTTGTAACCGCTTTTAGTCAGAAGCCCTAACTTCTCCTTCAACAGACCTGTCGGGCGGACCCATGCAGAGCTTGGGGGTGGCCCTGACCCCCTCAACTTTTTTCCATTTATCTCGAACAAACTGGTCTCCCTCGTTCCCTCTCTTGGCAGCTTTTAGCCGCCACTGATGAGCTAGTATTCCTCGTCCCCCATCTTCTTCTCGAATGAGCTGGTTTCCCTTGTTCCCTCTCCCGGCCACTTTTTGCCGCCCCGACGAGCTAGTATCCCTCGTCGCCCCCTTCTTTTTCTTCTCGAGCCAGCTAGTCTCCTCGTTCTCTCGATCTCATGGCCGTTCACGCTATCTCCACGACTGTTTTCACTCATATGGTGTTAGTCTCACTCACCTACACTCTAATTTTCTCTATAGCCTCATGCTACATCTTCTTTCTTCTACTTTCCTCTCTATCCAAAGAGCCCATAGCTGACATCATCCGCTTCTTGCCCCTCCGATCTATCTGGTTTGTGCTCGGGTCAATTGCCTCCACTACACTTGCAAGTGTTTCTTGCCTAATTTCTTGTCATCGTTCGTCCTTCAAAGGGTTTCGGTGTTTCGATCCATTTGCTTCCCACTTTTATGCGCCTTGGCATGCCCTATTTGGTGATTTCGAATTTCCGTTATTTCTCCTGATGTATGACAACAAAAATGCATTGTTTTGTGGATGTTTTCACGAAATTTCTATCTCAAACTCGATTTAAATTGTTGCGTTCCTAGCTCGTGTTCATTTACATTCCTAGCTTTGCTTTACCGGGGGTATTAGAGAATATAATAGAATAATATATTATAGAAATAATATAATATATTATAGGTAGTAATCTTTTATTTATATTAATCGTTATTTTTTAATATATTAACAAAGACATGGTTTATATTTATTTCCTTATTTATCTCTCTTGTAATTTCTATATATAGTGGATCGCTCATATTATTTTATTAACTGTGATGGAAAGTAACAAATTTGCATCCTCCAATTATTCTTATACACAATTAAAATTCACATAAATCTCAATTCTTTTTTTAATCTTGTCCCTAAACCAGTGGTACGATAAAACTAGTTTGAATAATTTCTTATGTTTAATTAATTAGAAAGTGCAACCCCTAATTAACCTATTATAATGAATAACTCCAAAACATGTACTCGTGATTCAATTTATAACGATCCAAAATAATAGGACAAACTAAATTATGAATACGAGATGCTCGTTTCTTACAATCTAGACTCCGTTATTTCTATAATGTTCTGCCCTACTCAAATTACACAATTATAACAATCACGAATTATAAAGTGGAATCTAACTAGAAATAAAATAATAAATCATGCATGCAAGTTAGTGGCGGATCCAAGATTTCAAATTTGGAGGTACGAAAGATATTAAGTAAAATACTACTTCTTCCGTCCATCAAAAATATGCTCAGTCTTATTTTTTTCGTCTATAAAAATACGTTCATTATATTTAAGTAGTTAACTTTTTAGTACTCTTTCTATTTTATTAACAAAGTTAATACCAACAATACCATTTACTATTTAATTAGCATATCTATTTTATACATTAAAATATGAATTATTCTTAAAAGATGTGTTCAATCAAATAAACATATTTTTTATGGACGTAGGGAGTATTTAATAATAAAAGTCATACAATTCGAGATAACTTTAAAAAAGTTGTATAACATTCAAATGAAATTACAATTACAACTGAGATCGACGAATTTTAATATTTTGAAAATGATATATGATATTGGGCCTTTTTTTAATATTTTGAAAATGATCTATGATATTGATCCTTTTTTTAAAATATTTTGAAAACTATCTATGATATTGGACCTTTTTTTTAGACCTCCATCTACTAAGAGGAAAAATTAAAATTTTATTGGACCTCCATCTATTAATAGGAAAAATTATTTTTTTATTGGACCTCCATCTACTAAGCGGAGAAATTAAAATTTTATTGGGTTTTTTAATAAAATTTGGGAAATGACTGGTCTTTGAGTTTGAGTTGGGGAATGGTGGGCATGCAGCTGGCCTTATAAAAAAAAAATTGGCCTTGGATTATATATATATAAAAAAAAAATCATTTTGGGTACAACTGTACCCATGTTCCATTCTAAATTCACCACGGATGCAAATTGACTAGACTTGCAAAATTAACATATATAACACGTATAGCATAAACTAAATAATAATAATAATAATAATAATAATAATAATAAAAAAGAGTTGAATTTTTTTTACCAAGTTATCGAGACTCATATTATAAATATGGTTCTGAACCTTATCGAATTAGAGGTCTCATCACTCATCAAGAACTCACTTTCCCAATCTCACGTCACTTAGTGTTAAAGGAAATTAAAATATAAAAATTAATTTCATGCTTCTCTATAAGTTCGAACTATTAGATTATACATAATTCTTTCATGGTATTAGAGCTTAAAGTCTTGTAAGACTTATGCTCACAATCTTGGGGATGGGTCTTCTCTTCAAAACAGGGTAAGACAACCCACCCAAATTAGGAAAAGGGAAGTGTTAGGAAATTAATATAAAAGAATTAATTGTCCACCCAACTATAAATTCGACTATTAGAGAAGTGAAATTATTTCATTTAGCATTAGGTCTAATAATGTAATTGGGCCCAATCAAGCATGTGAGATTGTAACTTGGGCTCAACAAATTCCCCTCCATTTTATTTCGGCCACGGTCGTTAAAAATGTTCCTTTTTATTGTTTTAACTCGTGAGGTTGAGTTCACCCATCCTCATTTATCTATTATACTTTTTTTTTTTTTTTCCTTTACCTTCATTCACCTTCAAAATCATAAATTTAGGTTAGTTTAAGTGTTTTAAATTTAATTTCAATGTATTTTTATTGTTTAAAATTGCAATTATATATATAATTTTTATACTATAAAATTGAGTTTGCACGAATTTGGCATAAAAATTGCAAACACAAAATCGGATATGAGCATGACATTAGTGTGTTGATTTTGTTTGAAAAATATCTCAAAAGTTTTTGTCGAGTATTTGTTGAATTCTCGAAAAAAATTCTAATTTTTTAATCCAAAACTTGTGGAAAAAAACTTCCGAAAATATTCTAAAACGGTGAAAAAAACTTCTGAGAATTTTTGGCGAACGTCTAGTGTCGAAAAATACATGTTCGTGAAAAGAAAAACTCGGAACCAACAAGATTTAACATATATTCATTTTTATTTTCGTTTGGTTGGAACCGAAACTTTGCAAAGGAGAGAAAAAAAAAAACCAAAAGTTTCAATTTTTTGAAGAGGTTGGGGTGAACTCAACAATGAGGGATAGAAGAGTATTTTCACTACATACTTTAAATACTCTCCATCCAATTTATTTATTTCCATTTTTTATTTTTTTTTTGATCCAATTTCATTTTTTTCATTTTTTTTAAAATAATAATATTTACACAATTTTATCTTGTCATTTTTAATTATCAATTATTTACTTAAATTAACATCACTTGATTAATAAATAATTATTTTATTTATAAATAAACTCCACAATATTCCATCCTACCATTAGTATATCTATTTTATATCTAAACTAACCAAAATTCATTAAAATTAGTAAAAATGACATATTGAATTTGGGTGGGGGTGGGCTTTTATTTCTTTTTTCACGGGCCTTATTAAGTTGGGTTCATCCTCGTGGGTTGCGGCATGGCCCAATATTGGGAATTTGTCTTCTTTAAGGCCACGGTTAAATGCCCCCAACATGTTTTTTTTTTTATCAGTAAAAATGTTAACTTTGTATTTATGAATTGGTACAAGCAGTACCCAGAAATATTCCCTCCTAAAGGGTATACAAGATTAGTTCTGTTAGGAAATAAACACACGCACACGATGACGATAAGAAAATAACACGACATTTATTTACCCAGTTCGTCTTTCGACTACGTCTGGGGGCGATGCCAAGCCAGGTATTTCACTATGTGTTTTGGATGCGCAATGATTACAAAGAGAGAACATCTATTTATAATAGAAAATCTGCCATAATTAACCCTAAGCTTATTAGGAAACGACTTGTTCCCTACTCCAAGTCATTAGGAACAAACCTGCCATAATTAACCCTAAGCTTATTAGGAAACGACTTGTTCCCTACTCCAAGCCATTAGGAACAAACTTGTCATAATTAACCCTAAGCCTATTAGGAAAAACTTGCTCCCCATTCCAGGCCCGTTAGGATCAAACTTGTCCTACACTCCAAGCCCGCTAGGATCAATTCAGGCTCCACACTCCAACAATCTCCCACTTGGAGACTGAATTCTCCATGTAACCATATCTTTTTGATTCTCCTCCCGTATCCACCTGGCATCGCCGACCTTATCTTCAAGTTCCAACGAAGACAAAAACTCCTTTTATTTTAGCACAAGTCCAACAAACTCCACCTTGATAAAATAAAAGAAAACTCCATTGTCTTCACCGACAAACATGATTCTTAAACCAAAGAACCAACATTCTCAACACAGAGAATACCTACTCCACCATAAGAGTAGAACACTTAGAATTACCCATTCTAAGAATTTCCTTCGACATTGTCTTCACCGACAAACATGATTCTTAAACCAAAGAACCAACATTCTCAACATAGAGAATACCTACTCCACCATAAGAGTAGAACACTTAGAATCACCCATTCTAAGAATTTCCTTCGGCATTGTCTTCACCGATAAACATGATTCTTAAACCAAAGAACCAACATTCTCAACATAGAGAATACCTACTCCACCATAAGAGTAGAACACTTAGAATCACCCATTCTAAGAATTTCCTTCGGCGTTGTCTTCACCGACAAACATGATTCTTAAACCAAAGAACCAATTGAAGCTATGCATAGCTTCAACTTCTCTAAGGTCGCCACCTTAGTAAATAACAAGTAGTAGTTAAAGGACGAATACCTATTTGGTGCACGTCGCTCTCTAACTGGTCTCTGCAGCAGATTCTCCAGTGGTGGTGGGGTCCTAGGTTCTTCAATAAGAACCTCTTCTTCATTCTGACTCTCCTTACTCCCACTAGAGTTTGAGATGTCTAACTCAACCTCTTGGGTATTGGTCTTGTCAGAATCTGATGCCTCCAATCTGTTCTTGTACATAACCTATTCATTGAAAACTACATCTGTGCTGCGAATCTTTCGGTTATTCTCAACCCAAAGTGTATAACCGAACTCATCGCCACCATAACCAATGAACGTACACTTTACAAATTTAGCATCACTGCAAGAGTAGAATGATACTCCAGAATCCAACACCTAGTATTCTACCGGAAAATTGACACTAAAGACCAACGCGTCTCCAACATCAACTGTGGTTGCGTTTGCTGTCTTCTTCTCGTTCTGTCCCTTCCTGTTTTTCTTGGGTGATGAACACTGGTTCCTGTAGTGACCCAACTCATCACAATTCCAGCACTGGATCGAGTCTTTATCTTTCTTGGATTGACTCTTTCCTCTGGACTCTGATCTGCCACGATTGATCTTGTCAGAATCTGATGCCTCCAATCTGTTCTTGTACATAACCTGTTCATTGAAAACTATATCTGTGCTGTGAATAATCTTTCGGTTATTCTCAACCCAAAGTGTATAACCGAACTCATCACCACCATAATCAATGAACGTACACTTAACACATTTAGCATCACTGCAAGAGTGGAATGATGCTCCAGAATCCAACACCCACGATTCTACCGGACTACTGACACTCAAGACCAACGCGTCTCCAACATCAACTGTGGTTGCGTTTGCTGTCTTCTTCTCGGTCTGTCCCTTCCTGTTTTTCTTGGGTGTTGAACACTGGTTCCTGTAGTGACCAAACTCATCACAATTCCAGCACTGGATCGAGTTTTTATCTTCTTGGATTGACTCTTTCCTCTGGACTCTGATCTACCGGACTACTGACACTTAAGACCAACGCGTCTCCAACATCAACTGTGGTTGCGTTTGCTGTCTTCTTCTCGGTCTGTCCCTTCCTGTTTTTCTTGGGTGCTGAAAAACTGGTTCATGTAGTGACCAAACTCGTCACAATTCCAGCACTGGATCGAGTCTTTATCTTTTTTGGATTGACTCTTTCCTCTGGACTCTGATCTGCCACGATTCTGCCTACCCTTCAATCTGCCCCCTTCTTCCGTGTTCAGCGTTGACCCTGAAGTGGATCCAGATTCTTTCCTGCGAACCTCCTCGCTAATCATCAGATCCCTCACTTCGTCAAGCTTCACTTTATCTTTCGCGGATGAAGCGTTAACTGTGGCAGCCCAACTATCTGGCAAAGAAGATAACAAAACTAAAGCAAGTACCTCGCCACTGAAGTCGATCACGACAAAACACAACTGTCCAATGATCCTGTTGAAATCGTTCAGGTGTTGCTGCACGGGTGTGCTCTCCGACATCCTGAGGTTGAACAACTGTCTGATCAAGTGAACTTTGTTCGTCGTTGTGGGCTTCTGATACATCTTCTCCAAGATCTGCAGCATCTCCCTTGCGGACTTGGCTTTAGTCGTGTGATAGGCTACGTTCATGGACAGCGATAAGCGTATTGCACTCATCGCCTTTCTGTTCAACGGATTCCACTCATTTTGTTCCATCTTTTCGGGTTTCCCCTTCTCCTCTAGGGGCACATACAGATTTTTACCGTAAAGGTAATCCTCGATCTGCATCTTCCAGAACCCGAAATTCGATCCGTCAAACTGCTTGATTGAAATCTTCTCGTCGCTCATCGTGTCTGCTCTCTCTGAACCCGAGGCTCTGATACCAGTTGTTAGGAAATAAACACACGCACACGATGACGATAAGAAAATAACACGACATTTGTTTACCCAGTTCGTCTTTCGACTACGTCTGGGGGCGATGCCAAGCCAGGTATTTCACTATGTGTTTTGGATGCGCAATGATTACAAAGAGAGAACATCTATTTATAATAGAAAACCTGCCATAATTAACCCTAAGCTTATTAGGAAACGACTTGTTCCCTACTCCAAGCCATTAGGAACAAACCTGCCATAATTAACCCTAAGCTTATTAGGAAACGACTTGTTCCCTACTCCAAGCCATTAGGAACAAACTTGCCATAATTAACCCTAAGCCTATTAGGAAAAACTTGCTCCCCATTCCAGGCCCGTTAGGATCAAACTTGTCCTACACTCCAAGCCCGCTAGGATCAATTCAGGCTCCACACTCCAACAAGTTCATCAGCAAATACAGCAGTAATTCAGTTACACCCCAGCTAGGCAAAGGGTTGGATTCATCATCCAATCTCTGAAGCAAAAATTGTCACGTAATCTGAATTGAATAGCAAACCAACTCAAAAGTCTCGCCTTGAGCTCCACCATAAATTTTTCGTGGTTGAATATCTCGTTCCGAAAAATAATCTTATTTATTCATTTTTCTTTCGGATGTCTTTCCCCTTCAAATATGAGTTCATTTTCCCATAAAATATCACAATTAACATTTTCACTCACCATCAATCTTATACCCATTAAAAAAAAAACCTTTTTACTTCATCTCCACTTTTAAAAGAAAACCTTTTTACTCCAAAACCTTTTTCCCCGCCGGCCGCTTGTAGCCCTGCAGTTGAGCTCCTTATAATGGACATAGGTAAGTTTAGTTTGAATTTTTTTTCTTCATATGTTTACATTTTAAATTTTGATTTTTAAATGTAGGTTAATTTTTGTTATTTAATAAGTGTTTTTAAGAATGATTTTGGCTTTCAATCGTTGAATAAACTTTGTTTTTGCACAAAAGGGAGATGAGGGAGACGAAATGGCGTAAAAGAGGTTTTTGTCGATTCAACACTGGTTGGCCGAGTTTCGTGTAAAAACTCGAAACTTTTGGCTGAGTTCTATGAAGAAACTCGACAAAAAGTTTCAAGTTTCTACTGTTTGAAACTTTTTTTCTGACAATGTACACATTCTTTGGAACTTTTTTCCGAAAATATATACATCTGTAGAACTTTTTTTCGAAAAAAAAAATATAGTGAAATGTGAAAGAAAATTTTATGTCAAAAAGGGAATGAATAGCTTTCATTGGAACGGACGAAAAAATCGATTAGCTTTCGCTAAACCGAATGGAGTATTTAATAATAAAAACAATACAATTCAATGCAACTTAAATATTTTTTTTTACATTAAGTCATTTAGCCGGTGAGAATTGAGGAGTAATGTGTGTTGATTTTAGGACTGAGAGAATTGAAACAGTTTTAAAAGGCTGACTTGGCCTTTCATTTGAATTGAAAAATGAAATGAGGATACAACTAAAAAAAAATGGGTCCACAATATTATTATTTTTTACCTAAGATTAAAAAAAAAACATTTTAGGATACAACTGCACCTCATGTACATGATGCATCCGTCCTCGAGTATACCCCTCCCTCCTTCCCACATAGACTTATAATTATTTTCCCACAAAATTAAGAAATAAAAGTTTAGAACATTAAAAAAGTTGTTTATTTTTCCATTCCACCCTTTATGTCTAGAGCTGTTAAAATGGGTTGGACCCGTTGGACTGACCCGTTCCCGCTTATTAATATGGTAAGTTGGACCGCGTATTTAAAAATTCGTTTAGGAGAGGGTCCGTACAGTCTATACCGTATGGATCGCAGATTTTAGCGGGTTGGACTGCAGACGGGGCGGGCTGGCCTGTGGGCTTTTTTAATTTTATTTTTTATAAAAAGGAAGGAAAGACTCTAAAACCTAAAGTGAAAAAAAAAATCATCGTCTCCACAACCACCGCACAGCTGCGTGGTAAGATTAATTCCCTCCATTCTTGTTTTTCTTTTATCTTATTTTCTTTTTTAATTTTATAAAGATAGGTGGCATGCAGTATGCATGGTACATACACTGTATACACTCAAGTAATGATTTTGTATTAATTATTAATTAAATTTCACTTATGAATTGATTTGACATATGCTTATATTTTTATTTATAAATTGCTACCTTGATTTATTAGTAATTTCTTTTATTACACGTTGTTTTTTTTTTTTTTTTGATGGAAGTTAAATACCCATCCCTTTTTTTTTTCCCTCTCCATGACTCGAACCCAGGACCTAAGGCCTAGGTAGTGGTGCTCTAACACTTGAGCTATCCCACTTTGTCGACACGTTGTATATACGTTTCCATGAAAATTTATTTAGCCTTTATTCATATTCTCCTAAACACAAATATTAAAAATAGGCAAATACTTGTATACACTTGGATGCACCATGCCCCCTACCTATGACTTTCCAGCTATTGGGCCTTCCTTGGGACTGGGCCTCAGATTCCAGTCACACACCCATCTGTTTACTCAGTTCACCCTCAATAAACTCACACCCACAAATTTTTTTAGTTCACCCAATAATGATTTGCACCCCCCTAATTTCAATTTCGATTTTTCATTTATATTTTATCTGCACCCACTAATTTAATGAGTTCACCTCCTAATCATATTTTTACAATAGTTATCTACACCCGCTCATTTTATGAGTTCACCCCCAAATTATTTTTTACCACAGTTATCTATACCCGCTCATTTTATGAGTTCACCCACATATTATTGTTTTACCACGATTATCTGCACTCGCACATTTTATGAGTTCACCCCAAAATGTTTTTAGAAAAATAATCACATTTAAAAGAATATATTATCCTTTTATTAATGTACACAAAATATAATAAAATAAACTCTAAAAAATCGATTCACCACCAAGTCACCCATATTTTTAAAAAAAATCGTAAAAATATAATTAATAAAAAAAATCGAAATTAGCCATAAATCTCGATTTTTTACTTTTTAATTTTCCTTTCCCCTACTCTTTTTCCATTTTTAATTTTTTTTTTCCAAATTTTTTTTTCTTCATTTTTTTTTTCCTTTTCCTTTTTTATTTTAAATTTTCCTACATTTCTTTTACATTTTTTGCATGTGTATTTTTTAAATTTTAATACAATATAATATTATAGGCATGATTTTATTATAGTCGATCGGCAGTGCACTTGAATTTCAATTTTAATTTGATGAGTAAAGGACCTGCCGAAAATTCATGCCGATCGGCGGGTGACCCAACCACCACCATGCCCGACCACCCCCTTGACGGCGACGGCGGCGCTTCCGTCCCGGCCGCTGAAGCCCAAGACCCATATTCGAATCGCAATCGCGATTCTTCACTTCCATGACAATCGACATCATCTTCCATCTCGGCAACGATCCATGGCGGCCGAAATTCTCTTCTCATTTCGACCACCGACGCGACTGCTTCGATCAATCTCCCTTGTGTTCGCGATCCAGGAGCTTCTTCGGCATCAATGGCTCTCGCCTGCAACACTTGGATCGACGCCGCCTCTCTCTCTCGTTCATCTCTGCCTAAATCGAAGCTATATTGCTTTGTCCGTCTTCTTCATCATGCTACTGTGCATCCTCTTCCTCCGGCTGACGGCAGCCCGACGGAGGAATGTGAGTATGTTGCCGATGGATCTCTAACCGGCCGACACTCAAAGCCGGTGACCTTGCTGATGAAATCTCAAACGACGACTGCTGACCTAGGGTGCCCTCCCATTGGGCTAGGGTTCCCTTCAATTGGGTTTGGTAATGTGCACCCCCTATTTTCTTCAGTACACCCCGATTTGCACTCCCTCCACTTTTTTTTTTATGGTACTATTAGTTATTGGTACTAGTATTACTATTTATTGATTGTAGTATTACTATTAATATACAAATGAATTAAAATTAATGATTATTGATTACGGTATTATTAATTATTAATTGTGGTATTATTGGTTATTGTTTGTGGTATTACTGATTGTGTGAAATTATTTATTATTGTTTAAGACATTACTGATTATTATTATTATTTTTTATGGTATTACATATTATTGATTATGGTATTACTTAATATAATTAAATTTGTGGAATTATTTATTATTGTATAAGATATTACTGATCAATGTTCATGATATTACTAATTACTGTTCATTGTATTACTGATAATTGTTTTTGGTATTATTGAATATAATTGGATGTGTGGAATTATTTGTTATTGAATAAAATTTTATTGATTAATATTAATGGTATTACCGATTACTGTTCGTGGTATTACTAATAATTGATTTTAGTATTATTTAATATAATTAGATATGTGTAATTATTTGTTATTGTATAAGATATTGAAGTACTAATTATTTTTAATGGTATTAGTGTATTACTGATTATTACTTATTGTATTATTGAGTATAATAAAATCATACATATAATATTATTTTGTATTAAAATTTTAAAAAATACTAATGAAAAAAATGAAGAAATAAATTTTTTTTAATAAAAACTGAAAATGGGAAGAAAAATTAAAAAGAAAAAAAAAATGAGATTTGTGCCTTATTTTGATAGATTTTTAAAAATTATGTTTTTACGATTTTCTTTTTCTAAAATATGGGTGATTTAGTGGTGAATCGACGGTAACTCGACAATGACTCGACTACATATTGTAAATGTATAAATTATGGTTGATTTTATTATTATATTTTGTGTAAATTAATAAAAAGATAATATAGTATTTTAAATGTAATTATTTAAAAAAAAAATTAGGGGTGAACTCATAAAATGAGTGGGTGCAGAGAATTGTGGTAAAAAAAATTAGGGGTGAACTTATAAAATTAGCGGGTGTAGAGAACCGTTGTAAAAAAGAAATGATTTGGGGTGAACTCATAAAATGAGCGGGTGCAGATAACTGTAGTATAAATATGATTTGGGGGTGAACTCATAAAATGAGCAGGTGCATATAACTGTAGTAAAAAAATATTTGGGGGTGAACTCATAAAATGAGCGGGGTGCAGATAACTGTGGTAAAAAAATAATTTGGGGGCGAACTCATAAAATGAGCGGGTGTAGATAATTGTTATAAAAAAGAAATGATTTGGGAGTGAACTCATAAAATGAGTGGGTGCAGATAACTGTAGTAAAAATATAATTTAGGGGTGAACTCATTAAATTAATGGGTTCACATAAAATATAAATTAAAAATTAAAATTAAAACTAGGGGGTACGGTGCACTAGGGGGTACGCAAGTATGACCCATCAAAAAATAGTTAATGTATTATAATAGTGTGGGCGCACGTGTTAAAAATTCAGCACATAAATTGATCTAGCCAAAAATTAAGTATTGACTAATTTAATATTTAGAACTCACTGTGCTCCATAATTATTTGCAAACATGTTTTATTTGTCTATTCTATAATTTGCACATCTCAAAAATAAAACTCTCTTATAAACTCTACTCTCACACTAATTTATTTACTTTATTCACAAAGTTTAGAAAAATACATATATTTTTAGTTTGTGTGTCTATTTTACTATGCAAACATTAATTATGTGTCTATTTTTATGTGCAAACATTTTTGGAACATATAAAGTATATAATTATAAAAAATAATTCTTTCAATAAATAATACTCCATATATGGAATAAGTATTACAATATCATTATATATATAATCAATTAATCTCAAAATGCCTCTCTTTGCATGTTCACGTACATACATATATATATATATATATATTTTGTATATATATTGAAAAACAAAACAATATAGAATGGTTCGTGAAAGAGAATGTTTGAATAAGTTTAAAAACTAGTAATATTTTATTAGATGTAAAAAAAAAAAATATTAAACTTGTGGCAAGTTTGCATATTATACAAGATAACAGAGGGATGGTGAGGGGCCAAGGCTCCTCCCAAGTTATACTTGGGTCCGCCCCTGCACTCAGTGACGGACCTAGGTGGTGCTCAGGGGGCCCGTGGGTCCCCCACTAATTTTGTAAATTTGTTAGGGGTATTTTGGTAATTTCACACATATTAAAATTAATACTCTGTTTTATAATTATTTGCACATTTCTGATATAAAAGTAATTCATAAAATTAATATATATCCGAACATCGTTTTATTTTAAAATCGTCACTCATTTTTGGGTCTACATTTTATCCTAAATTCCACTAAATCTATTTTACATCCTACTAAATTCTCCTTACACCTTATCAAATCACTCAAAATACGCTTTCTTATTTGACTCTACACCACTAAATTCAATTGGTTTTTCAAGTGAATCGGTTAAAATGTGCAAGTTATCACGAGACAGAGGGAGTATTAACTTGTTCCAAAACATAGCAAAAGTCAACTTATCCGATCAATTTAATTTAATGAAATGTGACGTATTGACAATTTTATAATGTGAAATTTTGATGAAAATAATGAGTACATATTTTTTTTTTATAATAATGTTAATCGGGCCCCCCTACCGAAAATTTATGGGTCCGTCACTGCCTGCACTCACCTGTGGGTATTTCAAGGTCAGTCAACTCCATGTTTGGTTGGGTTTTCGACATGTGGAGAAGTCCAATAGCCAACATACTTGGAAGGCCCAAGTAAGTCCTACATTTGAAGATAACTTACCCTAACCCTAGAAGACATCAGGATAGAATGTAAGAAGTTAGAGAAAAAAGGAGGCATTCACGTTTTGAGAGAATTCCAAAAGTGAGAATTTTGCAGAAGCAATATCTTGAGTTTCAACCGTTGGATCGAGCTGAGTTTTGAACAGCACGTTCAGGACTCGTCGAGGTACATTCTGAACGGTGGAGATCGTTGTTGGAGTTTTGTATTGTCGGGAAAAGCCACGAACAGACAGTCTGTTTTTCTGGACGATTCACTTCTGCGCAGCTGAGTTTAAGAGGTCATTTATCACAAACCAACCGTTGGATCGAACTGTAAATTGGACAGAACGTTCAGGAGGCATTGTAGTGCATTTACGGTGGAGATCGGATTCCGAGCTTTTGAGCGTCGGGAACAGTGACGGGCAGATTGGTGTTGTTGGTGAGATCTTTCTTATCTCATTGTAGTTATCAAGTATTGTGTATCTTGATAAGTTTGTAGTTGAATATATGTTGTGACAGATTGTAATACTTGGATTCTAGTCATAGTGAAACTTTTGGTTGGACTACGGTCCCGTGGTTTTTACTCCTTACATTGAGGAGGTTTTCCACGTAAAAATTGCTTGTGTTATTGTTGTGTTGATTGCGTGATTGTGCATTGCTGTTTAGTATTATTTCTTGCCAGATTCACACAAGAGAGGGATAATTGATCATTCCGCTGCGTAGACGAATAATTGTGTACTATTATTCGTGTGTTTATCCCAACAAAGTGGTATCAGAGCGGGTTTTCTGCTTTGTGCCTTGTGATGAATATGGAAACTAATACTAATAGGATGGTGAATCTAAATGGTTCAAATTATCATGTGTGGAAAGGAAAGATGGAGGATCTTCTGTATGTGAAAGATTTCTATCTTCCCGTATTTGAGACCAACAAGCCTGATGGTAAAACTGATGCTGAGTGGAATATATTGCATCGACAAGTGTGTGGTTACATTAGGTAGTGGGTAGATGATAATGTGTTGAACCATGTTAGTGGAGAAACTAATGCACGAGCATTATGGAAAAAGTTGGAGCAATTGTATGCTTGGAAAACTGAGAACAATAAGCTGTTCTTAATCAAGCAGTTGATGAACTTGAAGTTCAGAGATGGCACTCCTATGACTGATCACTTGAATTCATTTCAAGGTATCATTAACCAGTTGGCTGGAATGAATATCAAGTTTGAAGATGAAGTACAAGGTTTATGGCTCCTTGGTACATTGTCGTATTCATGGGAGACTTTTAGGACATCGTTGTCTAATTCAGCACCAGATGGTACCATTACCATGGATTTAGTTAAGGGCAGCGTTTCGAATGAGGAAATGAGGAGAAAATCGCAAGGCTCTTTTCAACAGTCAGAGATTTTGGTCACAGAGAGGAGGGGGAGAAGTAAAAGAAGAGGTCCAAAAGGCAAACAAAAAAGTAGAAGCAAATCCAACAAATATGGCAAAGTTGAGTGTTGGAACTGTGGCACTCCAGGACACATAATGAAGAATTGTAGAAAGCCCAAGCAAGATGACAAGAAAGATAAAGGAAAAGAAAAGAGGAATGAAGAAGCGAAAGATGATGACCAGGTGTCCGCCGTGACATGTGACTTTCTTATCTTTCGTGATTGTGGAGTTGTCAATCTTGCACAAAGCGAGAGCAGTCGGGTAGTTGATAGTGGTGCATCCATACATGCTACATCTCGGAGAGATATGTTCACGTCCTACATGTCGGGTGACTTTGGGAACATCAAGTTGGGTGATGATGGCTTAGCTAAAGCCATTGGCGTTGGAGATGTGTGTTTGCAGACTAGTAATGGTGGTACACTAGTTTTGAAAAATGTTAAACATGTACCTGAACTTCGTTTGAACTTGATATCTGTTGGAAAACATGATGATGAAGGTTTCTGCAGTTTGTTCTTTGATGGTCAGTGGAAACTCACAAGAGGTTCATTGGTGATTGCAAGAGGCCAAAAGTACTCCTCATTGTACTTAATGCACGCAAAGCTACTTAATCGCTCCATAAATGCTATTGAGAATGAAGGAAAGATTGAGTTGTGGCATAGCAGACTCAGCCACATCAGTAAGAAGGGATTGAAGATTTTGGAGAAAGAAAATCGCATTCCAGATTTGAAGAATGCATCCCTGAAGAAGTGTGCTCACTATTTGGCAAGAAAGCAATCTAGAGTTGCTTTCAAGACGTCCACTCCTTCCAGAGCGTCAGGTATTCTTGATTTAATATATTCTGACGTTTGTGGCCCTATGAAAACTAAAACTCTTGGTGGTGCTTTATATTTTGTTACATTTATAGATGATCACTCAAGAAAGACTTGGATCTACTCGTTGAAGACGAAAGACCAAGTGCTTGATGTGTTCAAGCAATTTCATGCCTTAGTTGAGAGGCAAACAGGGAAGAAGCTGAAGTGCATCAAGACAGATAATGGAGGTGAATACATTGGCCCTTTTGATGAGTATTGCAAGCAGCAAGGCATCCGACATCAAAAGACTCCTCCAAAGACTCCACAGTTGAATGGGCTTGCTGAAAGGATGAAGAGAACATTGGTCGAGAGAGTAAGATATTTGCTTTCAGAAGTAGGATTGTCTACATCATTTTGGGGTGAGGCCTTGAGTGCGGTTGTACATGTCTTAAATCATACACCATGTGTTCCTTTAGATTTTGATGTTCCGGATAGAGTTTGGTAGGGAAATGATATTTCATATGATCATTTGCGTGTCTTTGGATGTAAAGCATTTGTGCACATTCCCAAGGATGAAAGATCTAAGTTAGACATGAAGACTCGACAGTGTGTGTTTCTTGGTTATGGTCAAGACGAGTTTGGATACAGATTCTATGATCTAGTGGAAAAGAAACTTGTTAGAAGTCGAGATGTTGTGTTCGTTGAGGATCAAACCATAAAAGATATTGATAAGGTGGATAGATCAGTTCCTACTCCTAGTAGCGACTTGAGTGACTTGGATATAGTTCCTCATGATCAAGGTCCAATTGAAGATGGAGAGTAGAATCAAGATCAGCCTGATCTTGGTAATGATGATGGTCTTTTAGAAGAGGAAGATGGTGATAATCAACAGTTACCACGACCAGAAGCTCAAGAACCGCTTAGAAGAACAAACAGACCTCGTGTTCCTTCTAAGATGTATCCTCCTAGTCAGTATGCGCTTCTGGCCGATGGGGGAGAGCCTGAATGTTATGAAGAAGCAATACAAGGTGAACACAAAAGTGAGTGGTTGGAAGCAATGAAAGACGAGATGAAGTCTTTGCATGACAATGACACATTTGATTTGGTGAAACTACCAAAAGGAAAAAGTATTTTGAAGAACAAGTGGGTGTATAGGATAAAGCAAGAAGAGCACACCTCAAAGCCACGATTCAAAGCAAGATTGGTTGTCAAAGGTTTCAGTCAGAAAGCGGGGATTGATTTCAATGAGATATTCTCTCCGGTTGTCAAGATGTCTTTCATCCGATTTGTGCTTGGTTTGGCAGCTAGCTTTGATTTGGAAGTTGAACAGATGGATGTCAAAACCGCTTTTCTTCATGGTGTGTTAGATAAAGAAATGAACATAGCACAACCTGAAGGTTTCGAGGTGAAAGGAAAAGAAGATCATGTGTGCAAACTGAAGAAAAGTCTCTACGGTTTGAAACAAACACCTAGATTGTGGTATGAGAAGTTTGAGTCAGTTATGGGGGAGCAAGGCTACCAAAAGACCATTTTTGATCACTATGTATTTGTGCAAAGATTCTCAGATGATGATTTCATCATATTGTTGCTCTACATTGATGATATATTGATTGTTGGCAAAAATGTCTCAAGAATTGACTGGTTGAAGAAGCAGTTGAACAAATCCTTTGCCATGAAAGATTTGGGACCAGCAAAGAAAATTCTTGGCATCAACATCTCACGAGACAGAGCAAACAAGAAGATGCACTTATCACAAGAGCAATATATTGAGAAAGTGATTGAGTGATTCAACATGAGCAAAGCTAAAGTGGTTAGTTCTCCTCTTGCAATTCACTTTAAGTTTGGTGCTCATCACAGCCCTTCATCAGATGAAGAAAAGGAAGATTTGAGAAGAGTTCCATATGCTTCAGCTATTGGAAGTTTGATGTATGCGATGGTGTGCACGAGGCCTGACATAGCTCATGCAGTCGGTGTTGTTAGTCGTTATTTGTCTAATCCGTGAAAGGAGCATTGGAATGATGTGAAGTGGATAATGAGATATCTACGTGGTACATCTAAGTTGACACTCACCTTTGGAGGTGGATAACCCGAGTTAGTTGGATACATCGACGCATATATGGCATCAGATGTGGATTATAGAAAGTCAATTTCAGCCTACCTGATAACATTCTCAGGTGGTGCAGTGTCATGGCAGTCAAGATTGCAAAAGTGTGTTGAACTCTCCACAACAGAGGTCTAGTATATTGCTGTAACGGAAGCATGTAAAGAGGTGTTATGGTACAAAAGATTTATGGAGGAGATTGGTCTCAAGCGAGAAAGGTATGTAGTACTTTGTGATAATCAAAGTATTATTCATCTTAGTAAGAATTCAACTTTTCACTCAAGATCAAAGCACATTCACATGAGATATCATTGGATGAGAAATGCAATTAATGATAAGTTGCTTGAACTTGAAAAGGTTCATACGAATGACAATGTTGCTGACATTATGACAAAGGCATTGCCTAGGGAGAAGCTTGAGGTTTGTCATGAGATAACCGGAATGGCTAATCTCTCCACATAGTCGGAAAGGGGGAGATTTGTTGGGTTGGATTTCCAACATGTGGAGAAGCCCAATAGCCAACATACTTGGGAGGCCCAAGTAGGCCCAACATTTGGAGATAACTTACCCTAACCGTAGAAGACATCATGATAGAGTGTAAGAAGATAGAGAAAAAAAAGGAGGCATTCACGTTTTGAGAGAATTCCAAGAGTGAGAATTTTGCAGAAGCAATATCTTGAGTTTCAACCGTTGGATCGAGTTGATCTTTGAACAGAAAGTTCAGGACCCATCGAGGTACATTCTGAACGGTTGAGATCCTTGTTGAGTTCTGTATTGTCGGAAAAATCCACGAACAAAAGGTCTGTTTTTCAGGGCGATTCATTTCTGCGCAGCTGAGTTTAAGAGGCCGTTTCTCACAAACCAACCGTTGGATCGAACTGTAAATTGGACAGAACGTTCAGGAGGTATTGTAGTGAGTTTTGGTCAGTGGAGATCGGATTCCGAGCTTTTGAGAGTCGGGAACAGTGACGGGCAGATTGGTGTTGTTGGTGAGATCATTCTTATCTCATTGTAGTTATCAAGTATTATGTATCTTGATAAGTTTGTAGTTGAATATCTGTTGTGACAGATTGTAATACTTGGATTCTTGTCATAGTGAAACTTTTGGTTGGACTACGGTCCCATGGTTTTTACTCCTTACATTGAGGAGGTTTTCCACGTAAAAATTGCTTGTGTTATTGTTGTGTTGATTGCGTGATTGTGCATTGCTGTTTTGTATTATTTCTTGCCAGAAGGTCTGTTTTTTTGGGTGATTCACTTTTGCGAAACTGAGTTTAAGAGGCCGTTTCTCACAAACCAAACGTTGGATCGAGCTGTAAATTGGACAGAACGTTTAGGAGGCATTGTAGTGCATTTTGGACGGTGGAGATCGGATTCCGAGCTTTTGAGCGTCGTTAACAGTGACGGGCAGATTGGTGTTGTTGGTGAGATCTTTCTTATCTCATTGTAGTTATCAAGTATTGTGTATCTTGAGAAGTTTGTAGTTGAATATCTGTTGTGACAGATTGTAATACTTGGATTCTTGTCATAGTGAAGCTTTTGGGTGTACTACGGTCCCATGGTTTTTACTCCTTACATTGAGGAGGTTTTCCACGTAAAAATTGCTTGTGTTATTGTTGTGTTGATTGTGTGATTGTGCATTGTTGTTTAGTATTATTTCTTGCTAGATTCACACAAGAGTAGGGGTGTGCACTGGTCCAAAACCGGATCGGGACCGGAATCTGTCCTAATGCATGGACCGGAGACCGGAACGTAATTAATCCGGTCCGAGTTTGGACTGGTTTGGACCAGATTTTTTTTTTAAGTTTTTTTTTCAAGTTTATGGAAGCAAGAACAAGGTTGATGAATTTGTGTATGAAAATCAAAGTGTTGCTCTTTATTTTAAATCAATCTATGTCAATGTGAATTTTATTTATATTATTATTAATGATCTTTTGACCCTAAAAATAAATTAAATATGCTTGTTAAATTATATATTTGAAAAAATGTAATATATCTCAACAATTTTACCTCACATCCTCACCAATTACATTGTTTTGAAAAATATGTGAGACTGTATTAGTAAAAAAATATTTAAAAAAATTCCGGTCGACCAGACCGAAAAACCGGAATCCAAAATTTAAAGGACCGGAGAGGGAAACTACCGCTCCAGTCCGATTCCGGTCTTTTTTTCGGTCCGGTTTTTTTTGTGCACTCCTACACAAGAGAGGGTTAATTGATCATTCCGCTGCGTAGACGAATAATTGTGTACTATTATTTGTGTGTTTATCCCAACACTCCATAGCCTCGATTTCAACTCCGTCATAAATTTCAGTTCCGAAAACACCTCGTTCCTGAATATAACGTTGTTTCTCCATTTCCAGATTTTCCATACTACCCCAAGCCATATGCACGTTGCACTCTCCCTTCCTTTCTTTCCTTTGAGCAGGTTTCTGAAGCTTAAGAAGCTCTCGATGGTGCTAGAATGTAGAGCCGTTGAAATCTGCATCCACTCCAAGCATTTCACCCAGATTGGGGGCGTATGAGTGCATTTAAAGAAGATATGTATTTCCGTCTCCTCTTGTTGGCCACATAAAACACAGCTTATGTCACCGTCTTGATGGATTATGCCTCGTCTATACAAGTTAGATTTCGTGGGTAATCTCTCCCACATGAGGCAAATCTGAAAGTATGTTGATGAACTTTTATATGTACGTTTTATTTATTTGGACTATTTTGTGGACATTATTGCTTGAATTTTAAGTTTATGTAAACTTTGTCTTTGTCTTTTTATTTTTATTAATTGTTTATATTGTGTTTAAAATATAATAATAATATATGTAAAAATATAAATAGTTAATGAAAAAGCCCGTGGACTAGCCCGCCACCTGCCATGGGTTGGGTTGACTGTTTTTCAACCCTTCCCCGTCGTGGACCGGCCCGTCAAAGCCCGCAAAATGATGGGTTGAAGTGGGTTTTGGACCGACCCGCACCATTAACCCGTTCTGACAGGTCTATTTATGTCTAGTTTTCCCAATTCCCACTAGCTAGTTTTCTGCTCTTTTTCTTAGATGTACGTGCTAATATATACTCACGTATGAACTGAATGTATATTTTTCAATCCGTTACGTTCTTAGATGTCGTTGTGCTATAGCCTATAGTATTCGAGTCGAACAATTTCACTTGACTAACTGTCACTAACATGGTGGGTGGCATACTGGCATCATATGTACTCACTCCGTCCAATTTCATTATTCCCATTTTTTTTTGTCCAATTTTATTATGCGCATACCATTTTTGGAAATAATACTATTCATACTACTTTATCTCCACCCTCCTATCATCACTTATTTACACACTTTACCATTCACTTTATTCATAAACAATCATTTATTTATAAATGGACCCCGACCACAATACCCCATCATACCCTTAACTTATCTACTTTATGAATAAACAAATCAATATTCATTAAAATTCGTGTTCGAAGAAGTGGGCAAAATAAAATTGGAAGGAATTGAAAGAGTAATATTCCATGGTCATCAATTAAGAAAGTGATTAGAGAGAGTGCATTATTTCCAAACCTGCTGAAAGTTACATAAATTGGAACTTATTTAGGGATCCATAACTTGAAGTTAGGAAAGTAAAAATAAAATTTAATAATCAAAACATTAATATATGTATAACTAGATGAGCTATTACGTGAAGTGTCAATAAACTAAATATTCATAATATACTATATATTTAAATAATTTTATAAAATAATATTGAAATAAAAAGATTAAGAAACAGATGGAATTAGCATAATATTTATGTCACAAATATTCTTTTATCAATATAATTATTACATGTCACTTTATTTAAAATATTTCAACCCTTTAAAATATGACACATCATATCATAGGCGGGGATTCACATGGATAGAGTTACTTTTATATATAAAGTCAATTATATATTATAATGTAATTAAACAATATTAATATTATAAGTACAATATTTCATACCAATCCCAACACCTCAAATAAATAAATAAATAATAATTAGAAAGAAAATTCAATAGTTTATACGAGTACATTATTTTGAAATAGTGAATGGAGGATGTGCCACATATTTTGCTTAGAATATATTATTTTTAAGGCCCCGGCTAAACAAACCTCCGATTCTACTATACACAGTCCATATAAAATATTATTTAAAAAAAAATTAATACTCACACCTCAATTTTATGCCATTATAATCCAATTCTAAAAATAAAAAAATACGAAAAAAATCAATTTCCACTTACAGAAGAAACGCGGTGAAATAATAAGAAGAAAAAAACTGAGTTCAAGTTTAAAAGAAGGAGTTTCAACCGTATATATTTGACATTTCGAGTTTTCTATCAAACAAAATGAATAAATTTGGTACACTTAATCTCCATTTTTTACGCAATTTCGTTAGTTTTTATTGGGGTTTTAATTTTTGTGATTTTTATTACTTGTGATTTTTTTAAGTATTTTGAATTCTTCTCCTTGATTTCACTGCGTAGAGGAGAATGCGTGGAGAATGATTTTTCGTGATTTTTTTTTTTTAATAATTTGGGTAAAATTTGGATGTAGGTAGAAATTTAAAAATAAATTATACTCCCTCTGTCTTATTTTATAATGTCCACTTCTCTGGGTACGAGTTTTAAAAAATACTAGTAATTCACCCGTGCGTTGCACGAACGAATAGCGTATATACATTTGGTGTTGTGAAATTTTACTAATACTATTGAAAGGAATAGTTTAAAAATTAAAAAGTTTAACCCCTCCTATGATGACTTGAATTCATGGTTGTATTGCCTTTATTAGTGATTTTCTTTATCAATTTAAATATTTCACTACGTTCATTCACTACAAAAAAAGCCAAAGATGGCATCGGGGAAGGCATCGGATCTGCCGTCCCCAATGATGAAGGCAACGGCAAAGGCATCGGCAGTGTGCCGATGCCAATATGCTCGATGCTATTTAAATGGCATCGGATTTGGGGAAAACCGTTGCCTTTTGGCATCGGGGGACAGCCGATGCCAAATTGCATCGGGCCCACTACCGATGCCATTTTATTAACATTTAAAAATGACGAATCTGGGTTTCGAACCCAGGTATCGAGGCCACCAACACCCACCCCCACCGCTGGGCCACCCCAATTCTCGGAAATATGGCATTTTTCGCGAATTGTGGGGTTCGAACTCGGGACCTCGCGGTCTCGAAGGCTTTTGAGCGCTCCCTGTGTGCTGTTTAGGCTAGGAGCTTTTAGTCGACATGTTGTGAATGCAATTAATATATATTCAATTTAATTTGAGTTTTTAATTCTTTAATTAATTCAATCCATTCTAACTTTAATTGTTGCTTATTAAATTATTTATCAAAGCATATCATAATTATTTCTAAATTATGTCTTTCAAATTAACTAAATTATGTTTTTCAAATTAAATAATTTAATTACGTATCAATTCACACTATTTAAATTTATTCTAATCCTCAATTTACAACATTTAAATTCATTCTAATTTTTAATTTCACAACATTATAATTACATACAACATTGAATATAATTATTTTCACTTATACATTTAAATTTATTATAATCACATCATTTAAATTCATTCTAATTTTCAATTCACAACATTAAATATATATAATTATTTTCACTTATCCATTTAAAAATATGAATTCACTTATCCATTTAATTAAAAATATTTTCATCTATTATAAAATTATTCTCTAGTTCATTTTCAATTAAAATACACTTATCTAATACGGAGTACTAGTGAATACTTTTTTTTTTTTAATTGCAGAGAATAAGCTTGATTAATTTCCTAATTGTTGTAGTATATTATATATAATGTTCGTTTCACTCTGATCAGGAGTAATGCTAAATTCATAAGTCATACTCACGTAACTATCAAAATCCACGCAAATATATATATATATATATATATATATATATATATATATATAGAAATGATATTGAGCCCATATAATGGGCTCCTTATGGAGTCAAATGATGATGTGTCATTATCTACATCATTATATTTACTTACATAATTAACACTATTTTATGGAAATTTAAAAAATTAAAGGATATTCCTATAAAATTAGGAAATCGTAGGACAAAGATACCATAATCAAGATTATCAATGCTAATTATTTTGATTTTTTAATTAATCAAGATTAATTATTTTAATTTTTTAATTAATCAAGATTAATTATTTTAAGATTTTTTAAAATTATTTATTAACGTGTTTATTATCAGTATATAATTATTAAATTAAAAAAAACCATACATTTATATATATAATTTTTTTAATAACAAAAAAATTAAAATTAAAGTTATAAAAATAATGAATTGAAAAATAATGACTACATTAATTAAACTAAATCATAAACTCTAAACTCTAAACCCTAAAAAAAAAATCATAATTTTCAATTTTAGGGTTTCAGGGTTTAGGGTTAAGAGGTTTAGGGTTTTAGGATTTTAGGGTTTAGGGTTGGGGGGGGGGGGGCGCGACGGGGAAGGCATCGGACCCACTGTCGATGCCATTTTGCATCGGGGGGGCCGTTACCAAATGGCATCGGGGCCCACTGCCGATGCCATTTTGCATCGGCCATTAAATGCCGATACCATTTCACATCGGGCATTAAATGCCGATGCCATTTCGCATCGGGGCCCACTGCCGATGCCATTTTGCATCGGCCATTAAATGCCGATGCCATTTCGCATCGGCCCGCCTGCCGTTGCCAATTGCCGTTGCCTTTTTGGGCAATATTTTGCTGGTTTATGCCAATGTCAAGTTGTGTAATAAAGTCGGACCTAGTTTATACACTTTGTCCTTTAAATTAGAAAAATAAAATTATATTTTACCAGAGAAATCAGATTCAGTACTAAAAATTCAATCATTAAGAAATCAAATTCAGTAACAGACGTTCAAAACCATAAACACATACCATTATATTAACGTCATTTACTAAATGGGTTGAGCTTTGTTTTCCAAATCATATGCACATGAACAAAAAAATCATTCAGTAATCGTCCAAAAACATAATAAAATGCATACGAAATATAGCAGATAATTGAAAAAATCAAAATCACACAGCATACTCAATCTATAATAATAATTCCAGAATGAGCAGGATATGAAACTCTTCTCAAATAAAAACCAAACCATCTCTTCTCAAGAAAGTAAAAGAAAGGCAAAATCGCTAGCATTTTATGGCATCTGAATAATAAAGTCCACTCTATTTTCCTCAATTCAAACATTTATGCCTACATAGTACAACTTTATTTAAGTCAATCTTCCTAACTTTCAAAAATTTGCAAAATAATTTTCTTGTATTAAAAAGATATTGTATTTCAACTTCTGTATAAAGTCCTGAACTGGTATGACCGAGTTGAACGGCCACACATATAGAACAAATGATGCAAGCATTATTTTAACATGTAATCAATATAGTAAAATATGTTTAATCTTACAAATAATTCTTTCAAACTACCATTTCATCATCATAGAAAATAAAATATTTTGACATTAGTATATTTTTTGTATCAATATATATTGATTTCGAAAGTATAATAAACTCTCATCCAGCTATTACTTAAAGCTTCTAATTTGTGTTTTCTGGAATTAAATATCAAATTTATAGAATGGTAGTTCAGCATTGTAATGTAGACATATACGGTAACCATTCAATATACTATATACTCCACAATTTATTATTTACTTGACCAATCTCTAAAAGACACATTTGCATCTTCTCGAAAAAAAATGATCATATTTTATACACAATCAACATCAGTTCTCTTGTGATAGTCAACCATTTCTTTAACCTTCGACATGACCTCATTCCTTTTTTTGTAATGTTTGTTCGCCTTCACGGTCTGTCAGCTGAAGCCTCAAGGGACATACTATTTATTATATTCTCTAGGCGCTAGCTCCTGTTAAAATCGATAAATTTGTTTATCAAAATCTGTAACTCACAAATCTACAATAATAAAAAAACTATAATTGAAGCCACAAATCTGCACTTGAAATTGGATCACAAAATCTGCAAACTCACAAATGCGAAATTGAAAAACTTTATGAGAATGCATGTAGGATAATCATATTGAATGGTTAGCTAGAATGGAATGCATCAAAAATAACATTAAACAATGGGTTAAAGTGGAGGATTCAAATATGCATTTACCAACAAAACTAAAGGGAACCAAATACATGAATAAAAAATGGATATTCATGAAATGATAATACGCAAAACAAATGCATATGAATTGAGTAGTAAAAAATAAAACCCATAAAAAACATGAACGTTTGGGAAATGGATTCTAGTAGTTGTTAGTCTGACACTCTGACCACACAAAATTAGACAAACATAGAAAAGATAAATAATTAATGCATAAAAAATAAACACTTAATAATTATAATCAGTAGAGAAATTAAATCCAAAATCTAGATGTAAATCGACATATAACACATGAACTAATATTTCAAAACTCATTTACTAAGAAAGGTATGATATGGTATATTATTATATTTATACCTAAAGTTGAAGGAAGTACTCCCTCGATAATAAATTGATAATCAGGTGAACTTGAATTCCTTCATGAATTGGGTGACTACATTATGCTAAAACTCTGTATCCAAAGAAAACGCTAACAAAAATATTATTGTTAAAATATAGGAAAGAAATGAAAGAATTAATCCAAAAATAAATAACTACTACTCAACGTGTTTGGATGATTTCTTTGTGATATGAAATCAGAAGTAGTTGTCACGGACAAAACATACACTTGAAGAGCATAAGTAAGATATGTGACAAAATTAGAAAATCTGAAAATTAAAGTTGACATATAGATGAGATAGATGCAGCTAGAACTCAAAATTAATGATTTTTTTAGTAGGGTAAACAAAATATTCAAGATATGGAGAGAAAAAAAATGAATGCAGCTATGTTCACCACTCTTGATTATGTGAATGAATGAAAACCACCTTTGACATTCTTATAAAATTGTAGCCGACAACCTAATTAAACCCACCAATACATCCATCAAGATATGAATTTTTGCAAGTACGACGGAAAAATGGAAAGAAGAAAAGAACCAAAACAGAGAATATAGAGTTACACAGCATAAGACGACACATTTGAACTGAGAATGACCAATACAGAGAGAGGATTCAACAACGACAAAGATCTGAAACTGATTCTAAGACCTGCAGTTTGAACTTGAATACACAATTTTGCGCTGCTGCATCCATTTCAATATTCATTAATTAGACAATCATTAACTACAAAGCAACAATCTTTATACACAAAGCATTTGTGATGATGATGACACTCAATATCAAATGTTTCATGTGAAGTGATAATCACACTTCTTTATGAAATACAATTCTTATCAGAAGAAAGAATATACACTTACAACTTGCGGATAAAGTAGATTCAATGGAGATAAAGTTATGAAAGGAAGAAAATCTGCCACAATTTTTTTTAAAAAAAATGAATACAGAGATTATAAAATTGTTCAAATCAAAGTATTCAACTAGATACTTACAACCGAGATTTAGCCAGCGATACAAATGTCAAATATATAATGAAAACCGGGAAGTGAAAAGCGGAACCCTCACTTCTTCATCTTGTTCCGACTTCCTACTTTATAATCCACCACCACTCAACTAAATTACCTAAAAGAAACAGAGAAAAAAAATGAGTGAATGAAATGTTCGCAGAGATGATTGTATATTGGAAAAAAAAATCAGTGAAATCTGCAAAACAAAATGAATTGCGGAGTAAATCTGAAATCAGAGATACATGTGACGGAAAAATGAAGAGAATAAATTAAAATAAATAGAGAGGGGCTTCTGGAATAAATTAAACAACCCCATACCCCAAAACACCTAAGTGCACACGCGGCAACACAACACCACTACATCAATTCAAGTCACTACAAAAAAAAATAGCTTTTAGTGACAACTTTTTTTGTCACTAAATCTTTGAATATTGTCACTAAAAATAGTTAGTGACAATTTTTGAGTTTGTGGCTATAAATCGTGTGGCTAAAAGATTAGTGGCGAAAATTTCTTAAACATCACTATATGTCATATTTACATATTATGTCACCAAACCTTATTTTATAGTCACATATCCGTGTTGTCACTATTACTCAATGATTTAGTCGCATTTCCTTGTTGTCACTGTAACTTAGTGTTTTAGTCACATATGTTTATTGTCACTATAACTCAGTGTTTTAGTCACATATGCTTATTGTCACTATAAATTAGTGTTTTAGTCACATATGTTTATTGTCACTATAACTTAGTGATTTAGTCACATATGTTTATTGTCACTATAACTCAGTGTTTTAGTCACATATGTTCATTGTCACTATAACTCAATGTTTTTAGTCTCATATCTTTGTTGCCAATATAACTCAATGTTTCAGTCACATATATTTGTTGTCACTATTGCTCAAGATTTTAGTCACATTTGTTCATTGACACTAAAATAAATAGTATAGTTACAAAATTATTATGTCGTTTTTAGTCATGACTAATTATTATCACAAAATATAACGTTTATGTTACAATATAATAATCGTATCTATAACTATTTACAAGTAATTACTATTGCTATGTCACTAATTACGATGTAATTATCACTAAAGGCTAAAAAAATTCATCACAATTTATGTTTTAATATTGATATTTTAAATAAATTCAATATAAATAATAATATTTATAATATTGTAATAAAAGTATTTTAACTATAGTCACACTGTATTATCACTAAAACCTAAAAATCTGTAAACATTATAATAATATTAATTTGATTAAAATAATAATAATGATGAGAAAAATTAAAAGAAGATATTGTGACAAATGTATTTCTATATAGTTCTGAGTTAGTGACAATATTTTTTTGACAATGTTTTTATACCTATAAAATAATCTATTTATGTATTGAAAATAAAATATTACAAATTGAAAGTAAAACTTGTGATTAAACATAAACAAGGAATACAAAAGTGCAAATTTAAAATATATCAATACTTAAAACAAAAATGTGAGTCATTGCATAAAATAAACTAGATAAATTAAAATTAAATGTCTAAAATAAATTACATAACATAAATATTAAATAAATCATCAAGTTGATGAATTGGTACGTAGTATATCAACCTGCTCAGAAGCTGTCTTTCAAACCTTTAAAAATATAAATTTTCAATGAGTATTTTTATTGAAAAAAAATAATATCAAATTAAAGATAAATCACACCAATAATTACCTACACCAGAAGATGGAATGAGATAAGCTATTTATGTGTTCTTTGTCCTCAATGCTTCCATCTTCTTTGTCTTGTTCAAGCTTGTTCCTTAAATTTTCATTCTCCTTTTGTAGTTCAACATTAATCCTCTCTTTATTATTTGAAGGTGGCTTCAAGCCATCTCCATAGCCACGCAGTCGAATTCACACTTAATTATAAGTTTACAATAAACAAACACTAAGCATAACACTAATTATATATCAATTTCATTTCGAGAAGGGACTTGAATATTAAATAGAATTAGAGAAAACCTAAAATTGGCGAGGAAGGCTGGGAAAATGGAAAGTTTACCAAGATGGAGCAACCTAAAGCTAGAAAAAATTGAATACACTCCTCAACACTTGTCCTCTTCTACGGTGGTTCTGCCCAAAGTTTACCAAAGATCGTCGCCCTTGCCATGGGTCAAGGGAGGCTGGGGGTTCTGGGTTAATTTTTTACGCAATTAAATGTCAGAACTTACAAACCAATAAGGAAATTAAATTGTGTCAGAAATATTCACCTTAATAATCTCAATAAACCTCACAATTTTTATTATTTAGTTTAGAAAAATATATCACTTCCATTATCAAATAATATTTAAATTAAATATATATTATTTTTTTAATTAATTTAGAATTTAAGAATATGATTAATTTATTTATAATATTATCAACTGTCTGAGACATGAGACACGATGATCATCCTTCAAGATTGAATTTTTGAATATACCTTCATTCTGAGCCATAACTTTCTTTTTATGTCACCTGGGATGTCCTTCTATTGGGCATATTGAAGGGTACATATCGATGTGGATGAATAATGACATCTAGCCTTCCAACTCCACGTCTCTTTCTTTCAATGATGAATAATGAAATCTACGTCTCTTTCTTTCATCAATGGATGAATAATGACATCTAGCCTTCCACCACGTCTCTTTCAATTCTTTCAACTGAAATTCCAGTTGTCTTCCTCCTCCTTTTCTTATTTGAGATACCCCTAAATAAAAATTATAAATTAAAATTGTAAATATATATGCTAATGAAAGCATAAAAATACATAAATTAATTGATATATAACCGTTGGTGGGTTGACATCTGTTTGTTTGTAGCTCATGAGAATATTGAGCAAAAAAACTCATCATCTTCTTCATTTGTGTTGTTCATGTTTAAACTGCATTAAAAATAATAATTAACGCATATAATTAAAGAAAATGGAAAAGTCATTAGTCACTTACCATCGATCCGTAAATGAACATACAAGGTATTGTATCTCGTATCCCATATATTTTAGTGAATAGAATAAAAAATAGTTACCTTAAATTAAATGAGAGGTTTCCTGTGTTTGAAGAGATACGAAAGATACACAATTTATCCACAAAAACTGTATAATTCAATTTGTTCATATCTAACCCATTCTTGTCTAATTGAAAATAATTTTAATATTGTGGAGGGAAATGAAAATTTCACTAAAATGTAAGGTGTTTGATACGATGGCGGGAGAATTTGAGGTTCAGTTGCGGAGATGGGGAGGGGGGTTTGAGGTGGGACGTGCATGACTATTGGTATGAATGGGGAGGAGTTGAGATGGGAGTGGGAGAATTTCTTGATTTTTTTTATTTAAATAATAAAAATTTAAAAAATCCTATATAATATTAACAAAAAACCTTAAATTTATAATTTATTTAATATTTTAAAACTTTATTAAGGCTTATAAATTTTTATTTTTTAATTAGTTTTAATTTTTTTAAAGTTTTCGGTGATTTTGTTAATATTTTACGAATTTTATTTAGGTTTCTTTAGATTTTTATTATTAATTCGATTTTTTTTAACTAATTCTTTTTAAATTTATTTTATTTTTTAATATTTTCTTATTTTATTTAGTTTTTTACTTTTTTGAAGATTTTTGTGTTCTTAATTAATTTTTTTATTATATATTTTTTAAGATTTGATATTTGATATTTATTTTTTAAATATTTTTAGATTTTATACAACAAGTTTTTTTTGTTTTTTTTAAGATTTTTCTTTTTTGTTTTATGAACATTAATAAGAGGAGGAAAAATTGGAAAAGTATATATATATATATATATATTTTTTTTTTTTTTTTTGAGGAAGTGTATATCAGTATATACAATGAAATGGGGGTGCTACTAATGTAAATTAATTTTTAATTTTTTTTTAGGGGTATACTTCATAAATGGTTGTGCTTATATAATTTTGAAGGTGTGAGTAGGCAAGTCAACTCGCGAACTACTCGTGCTTAATTCGGAAAAAGATCAAAATCGATTTGAAGTTAATCGAGTTGAGTTGAGTTTCGAGCTACTCGAGTAGCTACCGAGTTCGAGTTCGAGCTCATAAATACTCGGCTTGAAAAGCTCGTGAGTCTAATCGAGTTTGGACAATATTTATTATTTTATTATTAATTTTGAAAATTATATAGGTAACCGAGTCGAGTTCAAGTTTCTTATCGAGTCGAGCTCGATCTTTAAAATATTAGGCTCGACCGAGTTGAATTTCAAGCTTTGACCTTTGAGTATAACAACCGAGTCGAGTTTTGAGCTCAGCACTGCTCTGCTCGACTTGACTCATTTAGGTGTGAGTGATTCACGTGATATGAAACAATAAATAAACAACCGCAAGTGTACGGCGTCTATTGTAGCGTGATAAGCACGAGGTCGATCCCACAAGGAGGTTAAGCGTAAAAGGGTAGTTTGTTAATTGAGTTCGAAGTAGACGTGAATCACCCCTAAGATTGCCTAACAATGTGTCACAAATAGACAACGAAAGAGTAAATAGGAAATCGATCAAATAGCATACGAATCAAGAAACGAAAGTAAATATGGATGAAAACTCAAAGAAAGAAAGATGGGTTCCAAGACAATTGTAATACATAGATATCCGTTTATGAATGTTATCTCGTTTAAATGGCCATTAAGGTTATCTCAAATAGGGTGATCACATAAGAAGAACTAATCGATCTCTCGATACAAATTAATCCAAAAGCGCATGCAACATAGGCTCGTATCTCTACATCACAAACGTTGAACCGCCTAAAATAGCCCCTAAGATCATTCAATTCCCTCTCCGATAATTAATCCTCTCTCGAGATCATAATAATACCGGGTTGCATGCTTGCATACAATTAAATGGAATAAATCTCTCGATACTACCCCAATTAACAATGAATTAAGCAAATCATCATGGCCACTAACAACATGTTTTACAATGGATAATTAAACATGCAAATAAGAGATAAACACCAATTAAAGCAAGAAATTACTCATAAACTTCAATCCAAGTATCTACAATGCCTTAGAACCACAAATGGTTTAGCTAATAACTAGCATAATCAAATTACAAAATCCAAATGAAATACTAAATAAAAAGGAAAAGAAAGAGAAAGCTTAGTCTAGAATGTGGTAGGGAATGGAATTTGGGAGCTATTGCAACCTTTCTTCCTTGATTTGGTGAAGAATTGAGAGAGAAATGGCCAAAACACCTCCAAGTATGTGTAACTATGTGTGAATTTGGGGGAGAATGTCTTGGATTTCAAGAAAGAGGGTTTATATAGTGTTTGGGTAGGGTTTGGATGGCAAAATTGCAAGTTGGTCCTTAAAAAATGGCCAAAATAGAGAAAAGGCACCGAAATATGGGGTTGGCACGGCCGTGCACGGAGCACGGCCGTGCAAAACGACGTTTTGGCTTGCAGGTGCTCGGCCGAGCAGGGGAAACGGGGAGTGCTCGGTCGTGGCTTCGTCTCGGCCGAGGCGTGTGGAGCAGGGGTGATGGGGTGCTCGGCCGAGCATAGTTCTCGGCCGTGGCATGTGGTCGGCCAAGTCCCTCGGTCTCGAGGCTGTCCTCGTCGAGAGGAATGCGCGGCCGTGCGCATGGATTGGTCTTGGCAGCAGCTCGGCCGAGCAGGGTGCTCGGCCGTGCCCTCTCTTCGGCCAAAATCCTTCGGTTTCGAGCACCTCTTGCTCGAGCACTCGTCTCGGGCGTGCTCTCGCTCGGTCGACTTCGGCCCCTTCTCATTTCGTGCATATCTTTCGCCTCAGGTGTCGGATTGACTCGATTCTTTTGGCTAATCCACTCCGTTTTTCGAGATGAATCCAACCGTGCACTCCTCTTCCTGATCCAGTAAAGTACGGTTGCTGTTTTGCTCCAAATTCCATCGTATTTCCTATAAAATCGACAAAACACAACCTTTCTCTCATTTCAGCTCAAACAATCATAATCAATGCATAAATCAATGAAATCCACATCAAAACATGCTTCACATGTGCCTCTAAAACGTGTAAATTCCACCTGAATCAGTGAGTAGTGGTGATCTTAAATAAAATAGAAATATCAACCAAAATACTTTATTATGAATGATTAAATATTACAACAAGTGTTCAAAATTATATAAAATATGTTATTAGGGTCGAAAATCAAATCAAGGTACTTGATACTCAATTCGAGATCATTCGTTAAAAGTTCGTTTTAGCTCGGTTCAACTTAGATATCAAACAAGTTTAAACGTACATTTTTGTTTGGTATAGTCTAAAACTCGAACTTGATAAGTAAGTACGTCAAACTACTCAAGCTCGATCCCGACCCTTCATTCTATACAAGCGAACAATACAATTTCAATGATTTTTTGCATTTTTTCGTTGAAATTAGTGATTCCAACAAAAATACAACTTTTGAAAAAATGGGTGTTGTAATTTTATCAATAGCAAATCCCAACGCTAATTCGAACTACATTATTCAATTGAAATTTTTGTTTCCAACTAATATGTGCAATGGAATATTCAACCATGGAAATTATTGAATATAAATTCCTGAATCATTTTTCCATCAAAAAATTTTAGAGAAAAAAATAAATTTTCTTTGTATAGGTATATTACAAATCCCTATCAAAGTTAATTATAAAAAAAGCAAAAATTTCTCTATATAGCTATATTACATTCACGAGCAAATAAAATTCGAGTAGCTCGAAACTCAACTCAACTCGATTAATTTCAAATCGATTTTGATCTTCTTCCGAAATGAGCACGAGTAGCTTGCAAGTTGACTCAACTTACTTACAACCGGCCTACTCACACCTTCAAAATTATATAAGCACAACCATTTATTAAGTATACCCCTAAAAATATTTAAAAATTAATTTACATTAGCACCCCCATTTCATTCGTGTATATATATATAATAACCCCACTTCCTCAAAACAAAAAATAATACTTTCTCACTTTTTCCTCCTCTTATTAATGTTCCTAATCTAAAAAAAAAAAAATCTTAAAAAAAACAAAAAAACTTACTGAATAAAATCTGAAAATATTTAATAAATAAATATCAAATCTCAAAAAATATATAATAAAAAAATTAATTAAGAACAAAAAAATCTTCAAAAAAGTAAAAAACTAAATAAAATATGAAAATATTAAAAAATAAAATAAATTTAAGGAGAATTAGTTAAAAAAATTAAATTAATAATAAAAATCTAAAGAAACCTAAATAAAACCTGTAAAATATTAACGAAATCACCGAAAACTTTAAAAAATAAAAATCTATAAAATTGATTAAGCCTTAATAAAGTTTTAAAATATTAAATAAATTATAAATTTAAGGTTTTTTATTAATATTTTATAGGATTTTTCAAATTTTTATTATTTAAATAAAAAAATCAAGAAATCCCCCCACTCCCACCTCAACTCCTCCCCATTCATACCAATAGTCCCACCTCCCCTCCCCATCTCTGCAACTGAACCTCAAATTAAACACCTTACATTTTAGTGAAATTTTCATTTTCCTCCACAATATCTCTTAAATTCCCTCCACAATATTAAAATTATTTTCAATTAGAAATTTACATTCATGTCTTTACAAGTATCTTCCGTATCTCTTCAAACACAGGAAATCTCTCATTTACATTTAATGTCAGGTAACTATTTTTTATTCTATTCACTAAAATATATGGGATACAATACTAGTGTGTTCATTTAATTACGGATCGATGATGATAAAGTGACTTTTCCATTTTATTTAATTATATGTTTTAATTAGTATTTTTAATGCATTTTAAACATGAACAACACAAATGAAGAAGATGATGAGTTTTTTTGCTCAATATTCTCATGCGCTACCAACCGATGTCAACCCCACCAAAGGGTATATATCAATTAATTTATCGGTTATATATCAATTAATTTATGTATTTCAATGCTTTAATTAGCATATATACTTACAATTTTAATTTACAATTTTGATTTAGGGTATCTCACATAAGAGGAAGAGGAGTAAATTGAAAGAAAGAGACGTGGAGTTGGAAGGCTTCCACATCGCAATCGAATTGTTGGTGCTAAATACTTTAAAACTTTAAAACTGAAGCTGGTGTCCTTCTTTTAAGCAACATGTACCCCTTCAATATGCAGAAGATCTTTACTAGTAGGACGATTTTCTCTTATATCCAATTTTTTAACCAGTTAACTCTTCAAATTAGTCATAGGTTTAAGTAATTACCCGCTCTTCAAATATATAAGAGTCTATTTCATTATTGCTATAGTGTTTTAAGTTCGTTAGAATCGTCGATCTTCTGTGCTGTTTAAATTAAAAAAAACTATATAAATATCTCTTCTGGGCTGTTTAAATTAAAAAAAACTATATAAACAAAAGAAGAAAAAAAAAAGAAAACAATACTTTTGGAGCACATTGAAGTCTCATTATTTCTACTAAATCATATTATTTGTTCAACATAGTTTTCCATTCTTTAATAATCCTCTGATATATACCGACTATTTAAGTATTTATTGAGTGATAACAGACTACTATTTAATACAGAACAGACTACCCTAAAAAAAATGATTAGGAGTGGATATTTATGTTGTATGATAATTACTCTAAATGGCTAGAATGTTCTACATTTCTGTAATATCAAGTATTTTCTCCTTAAATATATGCTCAAACTAATGAAATAATCTATAATCGAACAATTAACCTATTAAAAAATTAGTAGAAACAACCTAATTAACAAGATTTCAAGAATTAACAGCCGCCAAACATTATTTTTCTAGAAACTAACAATTCGAAACTTACCGTATAAGTGGGCGGCCGGGGGTCGATGGTGGGCTGGATAAAGTAGAGAGATATTGTGACTGTGTAGAATTTTTTTTTTAGATTTATGATTTAAAAAAATAAAAAATGAAAAAAGGTCATGGATGTTATTTATATATATTAACTTTTATATGATTTGAAAATTTTGAAAATTTTAAGATAATTTATTTGCGTATTTTTAATTAATTATTTTATAACTAACTAATTTTTTTTAAAAATTTTCAATTTTTTTAAAGACTTTCTATATTATTTAAGAATTTAGGTAATTTACAAATCATTTTCAAGAAAAAAAAAATTAACACCAAAAAATACTCTAAATATATTTTAATTTTTTTTAATGGCAGTAAATTATTTACACTATATATGTGGTTTTTGTAACAAATATTCAACAAAATATTGAAGTGTCAATGTATATCACACCGTATGTTATTTTGTAACGTAAATAATTATTTTTCGCTATATATGTAGTTATAGTGAGGATTTTTTTTTATGAAACATTGACAACATACACAGTTGTCACTAATGATCACACCTTATGCTATTTTGTAATATAATGAAAATTTTGTCACTATATTTGTGTAATTTTAGTGACAAATATTAAATGAAACATTGACAACATAAAAAGTGGTTACTATTTATCACACCATATGTTATTTTGTAACATAATGGATTATTAGTCACTTTATGTGTGGTTTTAGTGACGAATTTTAAATGAAATATTGACAACGACATATAGAGTTGTCACTAATGATCACACCTTACGGTATTTTGTAACATAATGAACAATTTGTCACTAAATGTGTGTGATTTTAGTAACAAATATTAAATGAAACATTGACAACATAAAAAGTTGCCATTGTTTGTCACACCGTATGTTATTTTGTAATATAATAAATTATTTGTCGCTATATGTGTGGTTTTAGTGACGAAATTTAAATGAAACATTGACAACATACATAGTTGTCACCAATGATCACACCTTACGGTATTTAGTAATATAATGAAAATTTTGTCACTATATGTGTATAATTTTAGTGACAAATATTAAATGAAACATTGACAACCTAAAAAGTTGTTACTGTTTATCACACCGTATGTTATTTTGTATCATAATGGATTATTTGTCACTTTATGTATGGTTTTAGTGACGAATTTTAAATAAAACATTGACAACATATAGAGTTGTCACTAATGATCACACCTTTTGTCACTAATGATCACACCTTACGGTATTTTGTAACATAATGAACAATTTGTCACTATATGTGTGTGATTTTAGTAACAATTATTAAATGAAACATTGACAACATAAAAAGTTGTCACTGTTTATCACACTGTATGTTATTTTGTAACATAATGAATTATTTGTTGCTATATGTGTGGTTTTAGTGACGAAATTTAAATGAAATATTGACAACATACATAGTTGTCACTAATGATCACACCTTACGGTATTTTGTAATATAATGAAAAATTTGTCACTATATGTGTGTGATTTTAGTGACAAATATTAAATGGAACATTGACAACATAAAAAGTTGTCACTGTTTATCATACCGTATGTTATTTTGTAACATATTGAATTATTTGTCACTATATGTGTGGTTTTAGTGACGAATTTTAAATGAAATATTGACAACATATAAAATTGTCACTAATGAGCACACCTTATGCTATTTTGTAACGGTGGAAAATTTTTGTCACTACACATATGTTTTTAGTGACAAAAATTTAAATGTCACTAAACTTTTTGTCACTAAACATGATTTTTTTTGTAGTGAGTATTTGTTTGAACATATAATAATTCCACAAACAATATTGAATTAGTAAATAATAAATGCTGCTAGTATAATATTAAGTTAATTCATTCAAATCATTATGGTATGGAGAAAAGATAAAATAGAAGCATGCTTATTTGTCTCTTGCAGATTGTAAATGTAATTGAATCTGTTGGATGCAAATTTGAATTCGAATTGGCAACCCAACAGTGACCTACTAATCACTACAAAATAATTGGGAAATGGCATCGGGGAAGGCATCGGATCTGCCGTCCCCAATGATGAAGGCAACGACAAAGGGGACGGCAGTGTGCCGATGCCAATATGGTCGATGCCATTTAAATGGCATCGGATTTGGGAAAACCGATGCCTTTTGGCATCGGCAGGTGGCCGTTACCAAATGGCATCGGGGACAGCCGATGCCAAATTGCATCGGGGCAACCGCCGTTACCAAATGGCATCGGCAATGGGCCCGGTGCGAAAAGGGGACGGCAGTGGGCCCCGATGCCATTTGGTAACGGCAGTGGGCCCCGATGCCATTTGGTAACAGCAGTGGCCAAATTGCATCGGGGCAACCGCCGTTACCAAATGGCATCGGGGCCACTGCCGTTACCAAATGGCATCGGGGCCCACTGCCGTCCCCTTTTCGCATCGGGCCCATTGCCGATGTCATTTTGCCGATGCCTTTTTATTAAAATTTGAAAAAGACGAATCTGGGTTTCGAACCCAAGGTATCGAGGCCACCAACACACACCCCCCACCGCTGGGCCACCCCATTTTTCGGAAATCTGGCCATTTTCGCGAATTGTGGGGTTCGAACTCGGGACCTCGCGGTCTCGAAGGCTTTTGAGCGCCCCCTGTGTGCCGTTTAGGTTAGGAGCTTTTAGTCGACATGTTGTGAATGCAATTAATATATATTCAATTTAATTTGAATTTTTAATTCTTTAATTAATTCAATTCATTCTAACTTTAATTGTTCCTTATTAAATTATTTATCAAAGCATAACATAATTATTTCTAAATTATGTTTTTCAAATTAACTAAATTATGTTTTTCAAATTAAATAATTTATTTACGGTATCAATTCACAACATTTAAATTTATTCTAATCCTCAATTTACAACATTTAAATTCATTCTAATTTTTAATTTCACAACATTATACAAGTATACAACATTGAATATAATTATTTCACTTATACATTTAAATTTATTCTAATCACATCATTTAAATTCATTCTAATTTTCAATTCACAACATTAAATATATATAATTATTTTCACTTATCCATTTAAAAATATGAATTCACTTATCCATATAATTAAAAATATTTTCATCTATTATAAAATTATTCTCTAGTTCATTTTCAATTAAAATAACATCATATCACAAACAACATTAATTATAATCATAATTAGCATGTTCACGTCAATTAAAATAATAACATCACACACAACATTAAAATAAAAATTAATCCTCAACGTCAATGTAATATAATAACATCACAGGTAACAAAATAATATAAAAATGTATCACTCCTCATCACCACCACCATCATCCTCAGTATCATCCCGATCCTGAACCTGGCTACTATCACGAACGTTGTGCGACGCCCCCGACGGCCTCGGCTCCCCACCCATCTGACCCATCCCACCCATCTGTCCCATCATCGTTGCCATCTGCTCCTGAAAATGCTTGAGTAAGCGCTCCTCCTGTTGCCGCATTTGTTCCAGTAAGCGCTGCTCTCTCTCTTCATTGACTCTCCGTTCTTCAGCAATAGCATTGTTCATGTCGTCCTGGGTGAATCGTCCATAAGCCGTACCACTTGACGTCTCGCCAGGACCGGAGGAGACCCGTCTGTTCTTGCCTACTTGTCCAAGGCCCCTAACACGTCCATGAGACCTGCCGACCTTCTTCACGTACAGTTCAGACATCTCGGGTATAGGTGGGGCCTGGGAACCATCCTCTGAACTAGGTTCATCTGACGGATCTCTTGTAGTATTATTGGTGAACTCCTCCTGTATCTGGTCCTATACGTGCACATTTAAAAGTGGGTTAATACATTTTCAAGTACAATTAAATATATATTTGTTATATAATGTAATATATATATATATATATATATATATATATGTACACACTTACAAGTATATGACCCATATAGCCACAAGTGTATGTCCCGTTTTCGTAACGGTGGTAATATTCAACTATCTCCCAGTCGTATGCAGGGCGTCCCTGCCTCTCCTCCTATATTTTGAATCGAAGACATATACGAATAAATAAACTAAATAATTAACTAAAATTAATTATATATAATTGACCACAAATACTTACAATGCGCCGTGCGACCTCTGCTGCTCCACGAGCTCCGCCTTTATGAGTACCATGGCCAGTACCCGGACCTCCAGCCTCGGATAAGCGGTTCTTACGAGCCTGCTCGCTCTTCTTAATTGTTTCGGGATTGTTCCAGTGACGAACTAAGTCGTTCCAAACACTCACATCCCACCTCGGCCTCTTGTTATCCTTCACCCACGCTTTCTTGATTTTTGATAACATGTTAGTGTACCGACTTGCTGCTCTTTGAAGAAAGAGTCTGTACACCTCTGCAGAAGATGTGACTTCAGGGTCCCACCTGACCTCGGTCTGCAAAAAAAAATTAATTAACGAATTAATATAACAAAATAACAAAATGTTAATGTAAAGTTATTTTATACCTGGAATGTATCCCACCACCGATGTACCGTGTCGGGTGATACCATAGCCCAGGCGTGTGCACCAAGCTCCATATTCCGGTACATTATCGATCTGATCGTCCTCGAAATTAAATTTGAAGGCATCAACCTGTTACACGTATTTTATAATAAATAAAAAATTATTAATAAACATGTTATACATACGTCTAATGAAATTTCAATATAATATACTTACGTATCCTGGTAGATAAACAGTCGGATGCGACTGTCGGGTGCATCAGTCGACATGCTGGCCTGTGTCCCGACAGACGGATGTCTACTGGCGAATGTATCGGTGGAGGGGATTGTTCCTGTGGATGTGGAACCATATGAGGCAACTGAGGCACCTGAGTGTAATAGGAATGTGGGTTCATTCCGGGCATCTGGGGCAACATTAGCCCAGTCATATCGGGCATATAAAAACCCTGTGGTATCTGCACAGTCGGTGTCTCATCCACCGGCTCTCCTCTACCTCTACCTCTACCTCTACCTCTACCTCGCCCATGTCCAGAAGAACCCTGTCCAGAAGAACCCTGACCAGAGCCATGTCCAGAACCATGTCGACGACCACTCATCTGTCTAACAATTAATATTTAGATAACATTGTCTAACAATTAACAACATCATTCATCATTCATCTTCATCATCTTCAGCTTCATCTTCGTCGTCTTCTTCTCCGTCTTCTTCTCCGTCTTCTTCTTCATCTTCTTCATACTCTGCCATTTCCATCATTGTACCGGTGTCATCAGTTAACATGACAGGATCATCATCTACTTGCACAATCATTTGAGTCTCTATGTTATCCTCTTGCCACGCGGGAACTTCATCTTCAGTAGTATCTTTTGCATCCACCAAGTATCTCGGTTTGAATTTGCAGACAAATATCCAATCAGTACGGGATCCGGGGTATGGACAATAGTAGACTTGTGTGGCTTGACTTTCTAGTACGAATGGATCGTATCGGCCGTAAGATCGCCTCTGATTAAGCTCCATGAGCTTGTAGTTATGATGAACTTTTGTCCCATTGTTTGAGGGATCAAACCACTGACACTTGAACAAAACCACTTTCTTCTCGTGGTACCCCTGATAGTCCAATTCGACTACTTCCTCGAGTTTCCCATAGAAATCTTCCTCATCCGCGTCATAGTTTTTTCCCTTGATACAAACCCCATTGTTTGATGTTGCTCTAGATGCACCATAAGCCATGGTGTGGAATTTGTACCCGTTCACGTAATACCCTACGTACGTAAGAACTTGACCAGACGGACCGGCCGAAAGATCGTATAAAAACCTGTTCTCGATGCGATTTATCTTCACCTATATATATATATATATATAAGCCGAATTAATGTGAGAATTTCTATAACTTAACACTTTACACAGATCGTTATTTTAAGTTAACTTACAATTTCTTCAAACCACGACGCAAATCCATCTTGTAGTCTTAAATCTGATTCAGCGGCCGAGAGATTTGGTTGAAGAACTTGAAGTTGTTGCATGAATAGCCTATGTACGATCGATATAAGATTAATAAGACATGTCAACACTAAGTATTTGATTGACAAACATTTTGGTCGGATTGACTTACTGAACATATGGCTGCACCTCATCACAATTCAACAACACGTACGTATGAGCAACTTTTTTCTCCTCGTCTAAAATCCATCTTTTCTTAGGCTTTCCTAATCGTTTTCCAGGCGCCTTAAATATGGAAAAAGTGCCCTCGACATACTCGTGTACTTCGTCCCGACCATCGTAATTACGAGGTACATTGTGTATCCTTGTCGTAACATGGTCCTCGAAATAGTGAGAACAAAACATTGACGCCTCTCTAGTTAAATATGCATTTGCAATCGAAGCTTCAACACATGCTTTGTTACCCACGCTTAATTTCAAGGTGCGAAGATACCTGATTAAATTTTAAGAATCGTAAGTTCATATAATTTGAATTAAGAATCGTATGAGAAATTAATTAAATTACCTCTCGTATGGATACATCCATCTGTATTGAACTGGACCACACACTTTTGCTTCATATGCAAGGTGCACAGGTAGATGTTCCATAGAGTTGAAGAAGCTGGGTGGAAAGATACGTTCCAACTTGCACAAGATGATTGGGATATCTGTTTCCAGTCGAGTCATGTTGTCAACTGTGATGGTTGTAGAAGTCAACTCCTTAAAAAATAGACTAAGCTCAGTGATTGCTTTCCACACAGTGAGCAGTAGAATTTTGTAAAAAGCAATCGGTAGTAGTCTCTGCATAAACACGTGACAATCATGACTCTTCATCCCATACAATTTCAATTTCGACCAGTCAATGCAACGGGACATGTTAGACACATATCCATCTGGAAACTTCAACTCACTTATCCACTTACAAACAACATCCTTTTGCTTCTTATCAAGCGAAAAAGAAGCCTTAGGATACTTTGATGTACGTGGACATTTCTTGAGAGAGGGACGACGACAATAATCATTCAGCTCATCTCTTGATTTAGACGTGTCCTTTGTTTTCCCCTCCACATTCATCACCGTGTTGAAAACGTTATCAAACACATTTTTCTCAATATGCATCACGTCTAAATTGTGTCGTATCAACAAGGTACTCCAATACGGCAACTCCCAGAAAATGCTTTTCCACTTCCACCCTCCAGAAAGTTTTTTGTTGTGAGCCTCAGCACCATCCTCTGTAACCTTTCTATATCCCAAATGATCAATTTCGTATAGGAGACTTGCACCCGTTTGAATAGGCGGTGGATCATCTGTGACTACTACTCCGGCCATGAATGCAGTTTTATTCGTTCGCCACGTGTGATTCGGTGGTAAGAACTTTCGGTGGTTGTCGAACCACGACTGCTTTCGACTTTTATTCAAATAGAATGCATCGGTGTACTCTCCACAATATGGACAAGCAAGCCTTCCGGCTGTACTCCAACCATACAACATTGAGTATGCTGGGAAGTCACTAATGGTCCAGATAAGTGCAGCTCGCATCAAAAAGTTTTGCTTTCTAGCATCATCGTAAGTTTGCACCCCATTTTCCCATAAAAATCTCAAATCTGCTATCAGTGGTTGCAAAAACACATCAAGTTTGTCCTTCGGACTTTTAGGCTCGGGCACGAGAATCGAAAGAAACATGAATTGATCCTTCATGCATAACCACGGGGGTAGATTGTACGGAGTAAGTATAACTGGCCATGGCGAATATTGTTTTCCCGTCATTCCAAACGATGCAAAACCGTTTGTGCTCAAGCCCAACCTCACATTCCTAATTTCAGATGCAAAATCAGGATACGAACGGTCCAAATGCTTCTAAGCCAGCGAGTCTGCCGGGTGACGCATAACACCAGAGTCATCAGAAGCGCACGAGGCATGCCATGTCATATCCTTCGCAGTGGCCTTGGACATGTACAATCTTTGCAAACGAGGAATTATCGGAAAGTAGAACATCTCCTTAACCGGGCGTTTCTTTTTCAACCGACCATCTACATCAACCCTACTCGGCTTATACCGTGATCGACCACAAATCTTACAAAAATCTAGTTCGCTGTCTGCACCCCAAAATAACATGCAATTCTGTGCACAACAATCAATCCTTTCAACCGGAAGACCCATCCCACTCATCAAATGTTTGGTGTCGTTAAATTTCTTGGGAACCTTATTTTCGGGAGGACAAATCTCACGAATTAACTCAACAACCTGATTGTATCCCCTTTCAGACAATCTGTTTTCCGTTTTAATGTTCAACAATCTGGAATTGAATGACAACTGCGAATGAGATTCACAACCAGGATACAAGTCTTGGTCCGCTGCACGAAGCATGCCGTAAAACTGTGCCGCATTCTCGTTAGGGGGTTCTTCATTAAGTGCCTCCTCTTCCACGTCGATTCCAAAATCAATGTTTGGGCCACCCATTAACTCTTCTACCATAGTGTGGTACGAACTAGGTCCCGCTGGGTCAACGTCGTTTGAAGTTGACGCATATTCATTAGTGTTTTGATATGGACGTGGACCCCAACTCTCTTCCCCGTGATAAATCCAATTATAATAATTCAGTGTAAAACCATTTCGATATAAATGAGATTTCACTTCATTAGGATCTCTATAAGTTTGATTTCGACATCTAGCTTTCGAACAAGGACACCTAATTTTTCCTTCCCAAATCGAATTCGGATTACTAGTAGCAAATTCAATAAATCCATTTATTCCACTAACAAATCCGGTGTTCATAATCCCATTCACTAATCTTGGACTATACATCCAACTACGAATTGAATAATCCATGTCAATCGACGTCTACAACACACAAACAACCAACGTCTCATTTCCCAACTCTATTAAAATCAATTAATATAATTCTAATTATATTCTAATAATATCTAACACCCTAATTAACAAATAAATTCATATATAGACATATATATAACACAAATATAATTCTAACACCCTAATTAACAAATAAATTCATATATAGACATATATATAACACAAATATAATTCTAACACCCTAATTAACAAATAAATTCATATAACTTAATTATTAAAACATACATATAAATACATGCCTAACACAACATAATTAATTAACAATTTATAAATTCTAACAATTAACACATGCATACATAAAAATTAACAATTTTTCTAACAATTTTATATATACATACAACATATATGCATATATATACTAAAACTATATATACACATAAAACTTCAAATTTAACCAATGAAAATGAAAAAAATTACCGTAGAAATGCTCCCGTCGAAGTGTAGAACACAAATGGCCAAAAACCGAGTTCGATCCGCAAACGAAGGTGATTTTTGAGTAAACCCCGAAGCTTCAATAATGGAGGTGGGGTGGGGAGGTGCGCGCGCGGCTGTTACACTGGAAGAGAGGGGTTTGGCCGATTTATACTCATTTAGGGCGACGGGGAAGGCATCGGGCCCACTGCCGATGCCATTTTGCATCGGGGGGGCCGTTACCAAATGGCATCGGGGCCCACTGTCGATGCCATTTTGCATCAGCCATTAAATGCCGATGCCATTTTGCATCGGCCATTAAATGTCGTCCCCTTTTCGCATCGGCCCGTCTGCCGTTGCCAATTGCCGATGCCATTTTCCAATTATTTTGTAGTGAATGCTTCATCGATAGAAGAAATCAATTTAATATAAATAATAATAAATGCAAAACACCATTACCAATAAAGCCTGGAGTGCGGCGACGTACCGCGAACCGTCCGACAACGGAGAGTTCTGCCGCCATGGGCCGCCGTGAATGTTGGCGCAAGTTGCAGATGGAGCGGAGTGAGAGATTTCCGGCGCAGGTCGTAGAAGGGGTTGGGGCCTAGGGAGACCCACAGCCGAAAGAGGCAACCGGTCAGATTTCATGGCCTGGGCATGGCTGACCGGCCGCCAGCATTGCAAGGAGAAAAGATGACGGCTACGAGATTTTACTGTGTGAAAATCGCACGCAGTGACGGTGTTACAAAGAGGAGAAGAATTGTTCTAAGAAAACTCTAGAAATATGGAATGATGTGTTTTATGGGTGGGCCTCACAAAATAATATTTTAATAATTCAGCATTTAGGTGGGAACTTGCTAGAGAAGCTACTATTGTGTTATTATATATATATATATATATATATTGATTAGTTTATGTATAAAGTTGATAAATTGAGGGTACGATGGGATGTTGTGGAGTTCGTTTATAGATAAAGTGATTGTTTATAAATAAAGTCAATGACAATTTGAGTAAATAAGTAATGGTTGAAGGGTGGAGATAAAATAGTTTGAATAGTAAATTTTCCAAATAAGGAATGAGAATAATAAAATTGGACAGCCCGAGAAGGAAAGTGAGAATTATAAAATTGAACGGAGGGAGTATTTTATATAGGGTGTGTGTATAGCAGTTGGGGTGTGTACAGTAAAATTGAGGATTTGAATAGTGGTGGCCTATTTTTAAATATCAGTACAAAGAAATGTTCAACAAAATTGGTATTCAAAATATAGATTGATTTAGTTGGTAAACAAGATATTTATTAATTAAGAGATGCAAGGTTTCAAACCTTAATCAATGTTTTTTTTTTCTTAAATTACACTCAATATTTAAATATCACATGAATCGATAGAAAAATATTTTTAAGAGGCTAAGTTTTTATTTATTTAATTAATTACAAGTATGTGTAAAAATTACTAAAATAATACAAAAGCAATCATATTTTTAATCAATAATAGTTCCAAACATAAAAAATATAGTAATTTTTTTTAGATCAATTTTACAATTAAAATACTTACAAAATAATCACATTTATATATAAGTACAATAACAAATTTATTTTAAGATAGTTTTTACAAAATTCACTATTGATTTTCACTATTAAAATCAATTATTAAATTAATCTATCATTAATTTTACTTAATTTAAAAAAGAATATTAAATTTTAACAAATAGGAGTATATGGTTGTTGTGGAGGGTAGGGGAGTACAGGGCCCCTTGGGACGACTGTGGGTCCGTCCCCCATGGATTTTCAGAACATATTCAAGAAAAGCAATTACCCGAAAATTACTAACAATCTTCTGTTCATTCTTCTTTTTCTTCAACACCAAGAAAATTTAGTTCTTCATCTTCTCTATTAGTAGTTAGTAGTTATTAGTTAGATTAGTTTGGTAGTTAACTTGTTAGTTTTCAACTATCAATAACTTCTTGTAAATTTCTATAAAAATACTTTTTAATATACTTTCAACTAGACATGCGCAACGGTTAGAAACCGCCGGTTACGGTTAGAAACCGCCGGTTACGGTTTTCGAAAATCGGTAACCGTAACCGAACCGCCGGTTTGCCGGTTACGGTTTTTAACCGCTGGTTTGCTTTTTTTTTTTTTTTTTTAAATTTTTTAAATATTATCTCCGTTTTCGCTCGTTTTCACTCCGTTTTTGTTCATTTTTTATTCATTTTAACTCATTTTTTAGAAAATACATTACTAGAATTGAATAAAAATTATATAAATTAAATTTATACATTAAAAATAGAAGAATTGTGTATTAAAAAAAATTTTTTTTTTTTTTAAAAAACCGGCAAACCGGCGGTTAACCGTCAAAACCGGCGGTTTGCGGTTTGTCAAAATGTCAAACCGTAACTGAACCGCCATTTTACGGTTACGGTTCGGTTTTTAAACCGTAATCGGCGGTTTGCCAAACCGGTAGTTTTGCCGGTTGGCCGGTTTCCCGGTTACGGTTTGAACATGTCTACTTTCAACTCTTACTTTTGATAGTCTATTCAATCTACATGGTATCAGCTTAACAACCTGGGTCATTCTTTCTTTTCCCCCTCTCTTCAAGAAACTTGCTCCGATGGCAGATCCTCCGACGACCACCACCACGTCCGTCTTCGACGCCCTCTCACCCTCCATGCAATGACGCATCTTGTCACTATCAAGTTGAAACCCACAAACTATCCAATGTGGTATCGCCAAGTCTTTCCTCTTTTTGTTACTCAAAAGTTCTTGCCCTATGTTGATGGCTCCTCACCGGCTCCCCCTGCCACCGTCACCGCAAATGGGGCTTCCACTCCTAACCCCCTTTACACAACTTGGTTCTCTCGTGATCAAACTATAAGTGTTTTCCTAACTTCTACACTCACTGAGGAGGCCATGGCGGTCATCGTTGGATGCTCAACTTCCTTGGATATTTGGAAGGCTCTTGCCGAAGCGTTTAATCAACCCTTCAAGGCTCGTGAACTACGGCTGAAAGATGAGTTACAACTCATCAAGAAAGGATCAAGATCCGTTTCAGAATATGGGGCAATCTTCAAGTATCTTTGCGATCAACTCTCCTCCATGGGATGCACTATCGACAACACCGATAAATCTCATTGGTTTCTTCGTGGTCTAGGTCCCAAATTCCATGGATTTTCCACTTCCCAAATAAACTTCTCCCCTCTGCCCTCCTTTCCAGATCTTCTTGCTAAGGCGGAATCTCATGATTTGTTCACTAGATCCCTTGAAAATGCCTCTTCATTGGCTCAAAATCCGGCTTTTCTTGCCCGTTCTTCAAACACATCTGTTTTGGGCCGTCCTCCTCCTGCTCGCCAGCAATAAGGTCGCGGTAAACCAGCCTCTCAAGGTCGTACTAATTCTGGTCGTGGTCGCGGACGTGGTCGCTTCTCCCCTCGCTGCCAAATCTATCGTTTTTATGGCCACTATGCTACTGCTTGTCCTCAACGCTATGATTCTCAACCTGGTGGCCAAGCCAACACCATTGATGCGCTTTCTCGCCATGCAAACTTCTCCGACTGGTACGTAGACCCCGGGTACTCCTCGCACATGGTCCCCTCCTTTACATCTCTTGATACCTCCTCGCCCTATACCGGGTCGGACAGAGTTGTCGTCGCAAATGGTAACATCGATATCCTTCCTATTACTCATACTGGTACTCGTTTTCATAATTCTCACTTCTCCCTCTCTGATGTTCTGGCCGTCACTTCCATTACTAAAAATCTTTTATCTGTAAGTAAACTTACAAATGATTTTCCTGTTCGCCTCATATTTTCTAATAACTCCTTTGAAATTCAGAATCAGAATGTAGGTGTGGTTCTAGCTCAGGGCAGACTTGATCGAGGCTTATATGTTTTAGATAATTGTCATTCTGCGTTTGCTTCTACTTTACGTACTCGCACTTGTATTGGCTCTTTTGAATTGTGGCACAATCGTTTTCAAACGTTTTCAGTCCGATGGTGGAACTGAATTTACTAATCACAAACTTCGTGACTTGTTCCACTCCTCGGGAATTATTCACATTATGTCTTGTCCATATACTCCGGCTCAAAATGGCCGAGCAGAACGCAAACACAGGCACATAACTGAAATGGGGCTCACTTTTCTTTTTCATTCCTCTGTCCCAACAAAATTTTGGGTGGAGGCCTTTGGCACCACTGTATATAATAAATAGACTTCCCACCTCCATATTGGACAACATGACCCCTTATGATATTCTTTTCTCCACTTCTTCCTCTTATGAAAACTTTCGAGTTTTTGGTTGTTGTGTATATCCCTGTCTTCGAAACTATGCTACTAACAAATTTGTTCCTCGAAGTCTTCCTTGTGTTTTCCTTGGATACAACTCGCGTCATAAAGGTTTTTGTTGCCTTGACCCTTGCTCGCAACGTTTGTACATATCGCGCCATGCTCGCTTTGATGAAACCCTCTTCCCCTTTGCTGGTCATCGTCCTTGCTCGGATACTTCCTCTCTTGATATATCTGTCTTTGACAACTCTCCCTCCGAACCGTCTTCTCCCTAGCTCTATGCCTGGTCGCCCAGAAGATTCTTCTGAGCCCCCATGTTCGTTATGTCTCCAGACTGACATCACTCCTCCAGCTCCTTTGCCTCCTACTCCTCCCTGCTTCCTCCCATTGCTCGCCCAACCGTTCGTCCTCCTGCTCCTCGCCCTCTGCGAGCTCCTCCCACTGCTCCTCCTCCTCGCATTTGGCCGACCACCACTTGGTCCACTCCTACCCATGCCATGTGAACTCGGTCTCAGGATGACATCTTCAAAGTAAAACACCCTCCTGATACCGCTCTTCTCACTACCACCTCCTTGCTCGCTGCTATTCACTCAAATTCGGAGCCCAAAGGTTTTTCCTCGGCAGCTAAATCCCCTCACTGGTTGGCTGCTATGGACGACTAACTTAAAGCCCTCCATAAAAATAAAGCCTGGACTTTAGCCCCTCCTCCTCCAGATGCGAACATTGTTGGCTCCAAATGGGTATACCGAAGAAAGTTTCATGTTGATGGGTCTATTGATCGGCACAAAGCTCGCCTGGTCGCCCAAGGTTTTACTAAAATTCCTGGTTTTGACTACGATCACACCTTTAGTCCCGTCATCAAATCTTCCACTGTTCGGGTCATTCTCTCTTTTGCCGTCATGAACAACTGGCCGCTTCACCAACTGGACGTCAATAACGCCTTCCTTCATGGTCTTCTACAAAAACCTATCTACATGCGACAACCCCCTGGTTTTGTTGATCCTCTTCACCCCGATTATGTTTGCAAACTCAACAAATCCCTTTATGGCCTAAAACAAGCTCCTCTCGCTTGGTTTCAAAGGTTTTGTGACTTCCTTCTCGTCCTCAGCTTCCTGAGAGTAAATCTGACACCTCGTTATTCATCTATGTGTCAGGTCGTATTACTGTATTTCTTCTCGTTTATGTTGATGATATTATAATCACTGGTAATAATCAAACCTTCATCACTCGTCTTACTTCCAGGATCAATAAAGAGTTTGCAATCAAGTATCTTGGTCGCCTCACTTACTTCCTCGGTCTTGAAGTCACTTACACTGATCGCGGTCTGTTGCTCGGCCAATCTAAGTACGCCACTGATATCCTCACCCGTGCCAACATGCTCGACTCCAAACCAATTGCAACTCCTCTATCTCCCTCTGATCTTCTTCGCTTGGACGGCACTCCATTTACCGATCTAACTCTTTTTTGTTCTCTCGTCGGGGCACTTAAATATCTCACTATCACTCGCCCAGATCTCGCCTTTGTGGTGAACACTGTAAGCTAGTTCCAGGCAAACCCTGATGTTGATAACTTTCAGGCTGTAAAACGCATTCTTCGCTATATCAAGGGTATTTCTCACCTCGGCCTTACATTCTCTACTGGTCGCTCAAAGTTGCTCGCCTACTTAGACGCTGACTAGGCTCGCTGTCTTGACACCCGTTGCTCCACCTTCGGCTACGCCATCTTTCTCGGCTCAAATCTTGTATCCTGCGCAGCCAAAAAGCAACCAACAGTCTCTCGGTCGAGCTATGAATCAGAATACCGTGCCATGGAAACTACTTCCTCGGAAATCGTCTGGCTATGCTCGCTTCTAAAGGAACTCAATGCTCTTCCTTCAACTCCTCCAACACTCCTTTGTGATAAAAAGAGTGTTATTTTTCTTTCTCAAAATATTTTCGCTCATAAGCATGCAAAACATATCGACGTTGACTATCATTTTATTTGCGAGCTCGTCACATCTGGTCGCCTAATTACTCAGTTCGTGCCCTCTCAATACCAGCTCGCGGACATCTTCACAAAAGGCCTTGCTCGCCCTTTGTTTGAATTTTTCTGATACAAGCTCAACGTCTCTTCGCTCCCGCTTCGCTTGAGGGGGAATATTAGTAGTTATGTTTGGTAGTTAACTTGTTAGTTTTCAACTACCAATAACCTCTTGTAAACTTCTCTATAAATACTTCTCAATATACTTTCAACTCTCACTTTTGAGAGTCTATTCAATCTACATTCTCGTTCTTTAATTTAATGAAATTCTTGTTCGGGTTTAAAGATTTTAATTATGTTCTTTCTTTTAGGTTTGCATGTAAAATTAGAGGGACTTTTCATTTAATTAATGAGGTAAATGGGAACACTAGATTTGATTGATAACATGAAATTGAACGTACAACGTACGGTACAAACTAATACTTCCTCCATTTTATAAAGTCTGTCGCATTTGGTCTTTATTTTTATTTTAAAACACTACAAAAAAGAGGTGTTTTACCGACGGAAATTCGGTCGGAAACAGTGTTTTCCGACGGTTTTTCCGTCGGTGCTAACCTCGTCGGTAACTTTTACCGACAGAAATGATTTCCGTCGGTAATTAAAAATTCAAAAAAAAAAAAAATTCGTCGGTAATTAAAAAAATAAAAAAAAAATTAAAAAAAATTTCGTCGGTAAAAGTTACCTACGAGGTTAGCACCGACAGAATTTTTCCGTCGGTACGTTGTACGTTCAATTTCATGTTATCAATCAAATCTAGTGTTCCCATTTTATAAAGTCTGTCGCATTTGATCTTTATTTTTATTTTAAAACACTACAAAAAATAGGTGCTTTACCGACGAAAATTCGGTCGGAAACAGTGTTTACCGACGGAAATACCGACGAAAAAATTCCATTTTTAAATTCAAAAAAAAAAATTTGTACGCGCGGGGCCCAAGCCAAGCTGGCCCAGCCCACCCCAATCTTGCAAGGCCAGCTCAAGCCCGCGAGGGCCCGAGAATAATAGGCTGAACATTTCACCCTTCGTGGGACTCGAACCCGGGTGTGTGGGCGCCTAGTGAGGGGCACCTACCACTCGGACAAGTCTGTTTTTCGTTTATAGTTGTAATATTAATTGTATATGTACTCATTTTCGACCCATTTTTTTTTTAAATTCACAAAATTAATTTCTTTCTATATTAATATTACTAAATTTGTGATTTATAACTAATGTAAATTTAATTTTTTTAATTTATATATTGTAAATTTAATTTATTTATTTTTTATGTTTTGATTAAAATTCTAAGAAGTTCATATACATGTTTTACTCTTTTTTAAAACAAATCTATTTAATAATTGAACATTCTTTTACTTATATTAATCACTAAATTTGTAATTTATAACTATTGTAAATTTAATTTTTTAATTTATATATTATAAATCTAATTTATTTATTTTTTGTGTTTTGATAAACACTACAAGAAAAACTGGTTTTTTCGACAAAATAATCGGTCGGAATACATTAAAGTTCGTCGGAAAAGATGTTTTACCGACCGATTCTTCGTCGCAACAAGGCTGCTCGGTATTGTCTTTACCGTCTAGAAAAATCGTAGTCGGTATTATGTTGTTATTAGCGACAGCAACTTGGTCGGAAAAAAATATTTTTGCTTTAATTTTATTTCACATAAAATATGTTATACAGACGAATGCGTCCTTGGTAAAAAACTAAGGGGGTTTATTGTCTTTTCATCTCATTATTTATACCGACGAGTGGTTACTCGGTATAATGTTTTGGTCAAGCGCGAATTTTTGTATTTCAATTTTTTCAGGCGGCGCTATTTTTGGGCGAAATGTTGTAACAACCGTTGTGCCGTCGTAACTAATTGTATATAAATTAAAAAATTAGCCTAAATTTTTTATTAGAAATATATTGCCGACGGATGTGCCGTCGGAATCAAATGTTAATAAATTTTAAAAAAAAATCATAAATTTATTATATTCTGATTTATTTATTTTTACTAAATTAGAAGTATTAAATGTTTTGCTTTAAAATTAAGAAATACAACCGAAAAATAAAGTGCCAATTCAGAGAACTATTTATTCCAATAAATTTAAGGTTTGAATTCATTAATTTTTTTATTGTACCTAAACTACATATTTAAAATATAGTCTATCATACCACCAATTATTTTTTAAGTAAATGTGGTTGCATTAATACTATTTATCGAATATAATTATTATATCATTCTTGGTAAGTAAATTAAAAGACAGTCCAATATATATATATATATATATATATATATATTATTAGAACCAATAATATAAGATAGATAAGAAATTAAGTAGAGTGAGATACCTTGAGTTGTGTTAATGACCGATATTCATAATGGTGGATGTTGTTTCATAGAGTGGGGCAACTTCATTAACTAATCACCAATTGGCATGTACACCAACATACGTTTGCAACGAACCACAAAATAGTTTAATAATTTATTCCCCTTCATATTCTTCTTGTGTTTCTTTCAATGGAGAACCCATAGCCTAATAAACAACATTCTCAAAGGCATACAACATAACACAATTCTTGCAATCTCTTCTGCGTAAGAAGAATCAATAAAACAACATATTATTTTCTCTATATACAAGCATAAAAGATACTCAATGAAATCATTTAATAATTTAGGACATAGAAATACTTATTTTTCCTCAATAAATAATACAAACTTAAGAAATGAAACAAAATTATTTAAATTAACCTTGAAGATGAGAGGGTGAGAGAGTTGAGATGGTAGCTTTCCAATAGAGTGACGGCTATTCTCCAAGATTGAAGACACCCAACAAAAAAAAATTACAACCTAGTTATGTGGTTTGGAGATTTTGGGATAAAATAATATAGGTGAAGAGTTTAAAATGATAAGGAGAGAAAGAAAAATAATTTTGAGATGAAATTCATAAGATGAATACAAGAGTTTATGACTATATATTGAGATATAAAAGAAGAGCGCGCAAAACAAAAAAAATTGAGTAGAAATGAAATTTTGAGCGGCAAACCTAAGTCCCAAAATTTCACCCAATCTCTTTACCGACGCCATATTCGACGGTGAAAATATATCCATATGTATACCGACCGTGGGTTAGTCGATATAAGTTTCTTATTATTTCCGAGAGTGTATTTGTCAGCATAAGGTATCATTTATTTTTCGTTCGACTTAATTACAATTATCACACATGTTTATACCGACCGCGGTACAATTGGTATAAAGTTGGAACTATTTCCGACGAACTGGTCGTCGGCATAAGGTATCATTTTATTTTTACCGAATATGCACTTATTACACATATTTATACCGACTGTCAGGGGCGGACCCAGGATTCATGGTTAGGGGGGGCCGAATTTTTTTTAGTGATTTGGTTTCTCAAATATGTATATCATTATGCATGTCTTTAATTTATTACACTAACTAATTGAATATATATATATGTGTGTGTTAAAAATAGTGATGTTAAATTGCAAGAAAATAATATAGTGAAAAAAAATAAACACTCAAATTATGGAACAATGGATATATTATATTATTTTCAAAAAATGAACACTCAAATTATTCGAACAATGAATATATTATTTATATATTTTGTTAAATGTTATTTAAAATTAAAAAAATTAACAAATTAAACTATTAATTAATTTTTTAAGGGCTTAACATGAGTTAATAGGAAACATGTTTTAAAAATACAAAAGTCATTTTTTTATCAATAATAGTTTCAAACATTAAAAAATATAATTATTTTGAAACGTTAAAATACGTATAAAATAAATAAGTATAAAATAATTATTTTTATATATAAGCATCAAAAGTAAATACTATGAGAATTTTTTTAGCCGACTTTTATAATAAATTCATTATTAAAATAACTTATTAAATTAATTTATTAATAATTATATTACTAATTTTATTTAATTTAAAAAAAAACTAAAAAACAATTAATATATATAGGGTGGGTGGGTAGGGGTTGGGGGGGGGCCAGGGCCCCCCTGGGGTTATGCGTGGGTTCGCCCCTGCCGACTGTTATGCCGTCGGTATAAAATTGAAACTATTTCCGACGAACTGGTCGTCGTCATAAGGTATCATTTATTTTTTAAGATCTTCTTGAACGCAATTGTATTTATTGCACATATTTATACCGATCGTTATTTAGTCGGTATGTGGTTGAAATTAGTTTCGACGATTAAGTCGTCGGTATAAGTTATTGTTCCCGACGAATTTATTATCGGTATAAGTTGGCATTTATTTTCTGAGTCACACAGTATATTAATTATACTAATTCCGACGAAGTAGTCGTCGGTATAATATTACATTTATTTTTAGTTTCGGTTTATTTTTTTACAACTTCACCAGATTACTTTATCCACTTTATTCATGCTGATAAATTATGTTTCTTTTAATATTATGTCATATTTGTGTAGATTAGTTTTTACAGTGCTATAGTTTAATTTTGTATAACTTGTTTTTAGGTGTAGTTACAATATGTCAAGAGATCGAAGTTGGATGTACAATAAATTGAATGATAGAATTTTTTTAAATCAAGACTTCCTGACCGGTGTGTATAATTTTTTGGATTTCGCATTTTTTGATTTTGAATTTCAAAGTGGAAATAAGATTAGATGTTCATGAAAAAATGTTCAAATAAGACATTTCATTCACGTAACGCTGTTGGTGGACATTTGTGTCAGTGGGGATTCACTAATCAATATTATGTGTGGGAAGTCCATGGCGAGCAAATAAATTATTTTCAATCCTTTGGTGGCACAAAGGGGTCTCCCATTGCCTTCAATGAAATTAGAGATGAAATGGAAAATCCGTATAGACAACTGGTTTTTGATACACTTGGTTCTCAATTTCAAAATGAGGGCTCTAGCAGTGTAAGCGAGGCACCAAATAGAGAGGCTGTAAACTTCTATCAATTGTTGCAATCATCGAATGTCGTGATATGTTAAGGCATTGAACAAACTCTTTTGCAATTCTTGTCACAATTTTTGCATAATAAATCAGTGAACAACGTAACAGACGAGGTGAGGCTTGGAAGCATTTTGACAGAACTCATTCAAATTTTGGTGTTGAGGCACGAAATGTAAGACTTGGACTTTACACCATACAATCTACCACCGGATCTCCTAATGAACCAAAAGCACATATTTCGCAGTCTTATCATTTCAAGCCCTGGAAATCCAAGTCAAAACATTTATGTCATGCTTCGCCCATTGATTGGTGAATTAAACAAGTTATGGAGCACCGGAGTTGAAACATATGATAGTTTCAGGAAACAAAATTTCATCATGAGAGCTGCTCTTATGTGGACAATTAGTGATTTTTCGGCCTATGGAATGTTATCAGGGTGGAGTACACATGGACGATCGTCTTGCCCATATTGTATGGATAGAACAAAGGCATTTCTACTTAACAATGGGCTTAAGATATCTTTCGTTTCAATTGGCATAGTCAGTTTTTACATGAGAATCATCAATTCAGAAGAAAAAAAAAAATTGTATGGAAAAGTTGTGTATGATTGTAATGTTGAAAGGCTTTCTGGAGCTGAAGTGTTTGAACGAGAGCAAAAACTTTATTTTGGGATGACATCATTGAGGGGTTTGGTGTACACCACAATTGGAAGAGAGTAAACATATTTTGAGAGTTGCCGTATTGGTCTACACTTCTCATCCATCACAACTTAGATGTCATGCATTGTGAGAAAAACTTTTTCGATAACATTTTGGCCACAGTTATGGATGACCCAGATAAAACAAAGGACAACGTTAATTCAAGGAGAGATTTAGAGTTGCATACTAGAAGAAAAGAATTGTTTCTGAAAACTGATCAAAGAGGAAGGGTAATTATATAGAAAGCTACGTATACATTGAGTAAGAATCAAAAGAAACTTGTATGTGATTGGCTAAAAGATATACGTTACACCACACAACCCATTCGGTTTTGAGAACCAACAAGCACAGAAGAAGAAACACTCTAATGGAGTTTTCTCTAAATAATAAGAATCGATAAGGGTGAAACAATGAAAGGAAACAAAATTAGTGTTCATTGTTATTACAAGTTCTCGAGCCCTAAAAATCACATATTTTGAAATCAAACTTCACATCTAAACCAAAAAAGAACAAAAAAAAGTAAGAAAATTACCTTTTAGTTGGATGAGAAATTACAGCAGGGTGAGTATTACAGCTAGGGGTGTGAACTGGTCCAAAAATAAATCAATCTACGACAATGTGAATTTTATTTACATTATTATTAATGATCTTTTAACCCTAAAAATAAATTAAATATGTTTGTTAAATTATATATTTACAAAAAAATGTAATAGATCTCAACACATTCTCACCAATCGCTTGGTTTTGAAAAATAAGTGAGAGTGCATTAGTAAAAAAAAATATAAAAAAAAAAATTCGGTCCAAACCGGTTCGGACCGGAAGACCGGAATCCAAAATTTGCCGGACCGGAAACAAAACGGTTGTCCGATTCCGGTCTTTTTTCGGTCCGATTTTTTTTTTGAACACTCCTAATTACAACCACATTCTTACCCGTGCTTGGTGGAAGGAGAAATTTCTTAGGGTTTACATATTTTCATTGTGAGTGTAAATATGTTTTTAACTCATGTTTTCACCGACGAATTATATGATATGTATCGACCAAATGTGGGTCGGTATAAAATAATAAATTATTTTTCATTTTTTGAAAGGTCCTTTTTTAAAGGTATTGCCGACGGGTGGTTTGTCGGCATAGGTTCTAAAAAATATTAATTTTTAATAAATAATAAATTTATTTTTTAAAATTTTTATCGACGGGTGGTTTGTCGGTAATAGATTATGGAAATATATATTTCAATAAGTATTTTTTTATGATGATTTCCGACCAGAAGTTAGTCGGTATTTGTTTTGGTGGGAAATTCACTAACTTTTACCGATTACGATATGATGTTTTCCGACGGATTTTACTTTGGTCGGAATTATGTGCCTTGTTGGCCTTCAAATTTTACTTTGTATTATTTCCGACCATTGATTGGTCAGTAAAGTAATTTTTACCGACAAAGTATAATCCGTCGGTATAAATCCGTCGGAATTATACAAGTTTCTAGTAGTGAAAATTCTGAAAAATTCATATCATGTATACATGTTTTACTCTTTTTAAAAAAAACAAAACAAATCCATTTAATAATTGAACATTCTTTTACTTATATTAATCACTAAATTTGTGATTTATAACTATTGTAAATTAATTTTTTTAAATTTATATATTGTAAATCTAATTTATTTATTTTATGTGTTTTGATTAAAATTCTAAAAAATTAATATCATGTATACATGTTTTACTTTTTTTTTTAAACAAATCCATTTAATAATTGAACATTCTTTTACTTATATTAATGGAGTACTAAATTTGTGACTTATAACTATTGTATACTAGTGCACGACCCGCGTATTACGTGGGAATTAAAAATAATTATTATGTACAATTTTTCTTTTCAATACTTTTATTTAGTTACCTCCAATTGATTTGTTTCACATTCAACTACACCATTACTGAAGCATTCGTAATAAAAAAATCAATCACCATAGTCAATAAGAGAAAAATAGCAATTGATGATATGATTATTGACGGTCGAATTAATATGACATTTGAGGTTTAGAAATTACTATGAAAAAAAAATGTAGAACTTTATAAAAGTATTTCGTAATTATGAGTAAACAAAATAAATTTGTAAGCAGACACCTTATATTAATAATTTTTTTATTTGTTAATTCACATAACAAAAGGCTTAATTATCATATAAACTATATAAATGGATATAAAAACTTAAAAAATTATGTCCAAACAATATAAATAAAAATTTCTAATTTAATCAATAATTTTCTAATCTAATATAAAATTTTCTAATTTAATCAATAATTTTCTAATTTAATATAAAATTTTATAATTTAATCACTAATTTTATAGTTAACTTAATCAACAATTTTCTAGTTAACTTAATCGACATATTTTTAATTTAATCAACAAATTTTCTATTTGAATCAATCATAATTTTCGTCGGTAATCACAAATTTTAAAAAAAAATTAAATTTTTTATTTTTTAATGACGGAAATTTCCGTCGGTAATCACGTGATTTTTTTTGTGTGTGTGATTGCCGACGGAATATCCGTCGGTAATTACCGACAAAAAACAAATTTCGTCGGTAATCGGTTGACTTTGTTATTCCGTCGGTAATCCGTCGGTAAAATTCCGTCGGTATTTTGCAGTTTTTTTGTAGTGAAAGTTTGTCAGCCTTTTCTATTTTGGTAAAGTCTAGTATGCACTCGAGTGCATGTTATGCACGTACCCTAGTCTAAAGAAAAGTGTATGTTATTAAACTGAAAAGTACAACACAATATTACTAAAAAGTGTAAGTCACTATGACTAAAAATATTATTATACAGTTTAATAATTGAAAAGTGCAACACCATTTACCAAAAAAGGTAAGTCAGTAAAACTGAAAAGTGCAACATGGATTAGGGTGCACAACATGCACTCGAGTCCATAGCAGACCAACCCTTCTATTTTTACCACAGTTTTTTCTGAACTACCCTTATGTAATTATTGCAATATCACTTTTAATTGAAAACATATTAATAATTCATTTTTTCTCACTTTTTTTTAAGGATAAGAATGTCATATAAAGATAAAGTTAAAAAGGAGAGAGAAAAATTAATGAAAGTTAAATGTGTCAAAAAAATATATTCTTTAATTTTATACAAAATGACAAATTATGAAATGGAAAAAATATAACCGAAATATAATCAGGGTGCAAAATTAAGATTGTTGCACCAGGACATATGAGACTTCATGATTATATTGAGATTCAACAAACTAAATCAAGAAACCTTTATGAGTCGCAAGTAAAGTATTTAACATAATTATTATATGGGACCTTTTATATGTAGTCAGGGTGTCGTAACGTGTCGTAATAACTACCGTAGTCAGTTAATTTAAGCCATTAAAAATCTAATTTAAAGGTTTAGATTTGATGACCTGTTACCTTTTGTAAATTTTACAATACATGTGTCGTAATGTGTCATAAATTTGTATTTTCTATTAAATTAAATTAATTAAAATATATTATTGTAAATTTACATTTTTATCCTTATACAATAAAATAATTTATTACAACAATTATCTACACCCGCTAATTTTATGAGTTCACCCCAAATCATTTTTTACCATAGTTATCTGCACCCATTCATTTTATGAGTTCACCCAAATCATTTTTTACCATAGTTATCTGCACCCATTCATATCTGCACCCATTTATTTTATGAGTTCACCGCCAAATTATATTTTTATCAAAGTTATCTACACCCGCTCATTTTATGAGTTCACCCCCAAATTATTTTTATACCACAATTATCTGCACCCGCTCATTTTATGAGTTCACTCATAAAATAATAAAAGGATAATATAGTCTTTTAAATGTGATTATTTTTTAAAAAATATTTTGGGGTGCACTCATAAAATGTGCGAGTGCAGATAACTGTGGTAAAACAATAATTTGGGGGTGAACTCATAAAATGAGCGAGTGCAGATAATTGTGGTAAAAAATAATTTGGGGGTGAACTCATAGAATGAGCGGTTGTAGGTAACTATTGTAAAAAAGAAATGATTTGAGGGTGAATTCATTAAATGAGCGGGTGCAGATAATTGTTGTAAAAATATGATTAGAGGGTGAATTCATTAAATTAGCGGGTGCAGATAATTGTAGTAAAAATATGATTAGGGGGTGCACTCATTAAATTAGTAGGTGCAGGTAAAATATAAATGAAATTTAAAAAGTAGGGTAATATAGTAAATAACAAAATATAATTTAAATGATGCTAAAAATAACTGAAACCTGTATGACAGGTCGCAGGTCGTTTTTACGGTTACGACGCCACATGGCGCGATTCGACTAAGAATTGTCTTATTATATCCGGCCTCATTACTTTTTCTTTATTTTAAAAATTAAAAATACTATTCAAAGTATTCCCCGACCACCACCCAAATAAAAAAATTACAATAATAATAATTAAATAAGTGTGAAAAACATATTAATTAATGCCGTCACATTAAGATGACAATCAGTTTTGGCATTGTTCAATATTAATTATGTTGTTTATATGGAAGACCGAAGACTTTAGGTCAAACCCGTGTCAAATTTTTATTCTGGTTGTTAGAACAAATTCCAAGCTTTATTTTGCAGGGTTTTGGGTACTTAATTGTAGCGGCGGCATTTGTAAACCTAGTTTCGATCACACTCATAATTAACTGGGAAATAATTAATTTTAGTCAAATAAATTTTATAAAATGATATTCTAATATGTTATCAAAAAGTACGTGTAGATACTCTGTTTGAAATTTTGAACTATTAATACATAAGTTTTACTTACAAATTTAATAAAGAAACTTCAATACTTGCAAATCAGAACTCACACTACAAAATATTATATAAATCTGTCGACGGGGATAAAGAAGCGAGGGATAAAAAATAATTAAAAATAGCGATCGCATTTTTTTTCATTAAAGTAGGACAATTCATAAGTGATTTAAATAAAGTAAGACAAAAATTTCTAGTAAAACAATTAAGACCAAAATAGCCTCCAAAATCCCCCTTTTGCCCTTATTTTGATATTATTCGAACTGTCAAACTTCTTCAAGAATATCCCCCAATTTCGGGTTACATTCCATGTTTGAATTCAATCTAATTTGAATTCAATTCAAATCGTATAGTGTCTTCTCGCCTACAGTCAAACATTTTTCAAAAAATTGATGAATCTCCATCGCCGCCGATCTTGGATACTCCATCGCGCCGACAAGTAGGAGGGATGTCCGATGCTATCTCCATCGTCGCCGATCTCAGATACACTGTCGCGCCTCCTTCTTCTCAGGTCTGTTAAACAACCAACTCACGCAATCGCACACTGAAGGTGTTTGCGAATATGCTAGATCGGATTAACGCCTTCTAATTTGTGTTACAAATTCCGACTATTCAAAAACTTGATGCATTTCCACAGTGTACGATTCACACACTGGAGGTGTAAATTGCCGCCCAGTCAACATCTCTCCAAGCTCTGAGCCGCCCCCTCCTTCTCGACGACAATGGAGGTGTAAATCGCTGCACCAGGCCGGCCACCCATTACGGCTATGGGATTCAGATTAATTTTTTCGAATGATTTATTGATTTTTTTTATCTAGTTATTTGTATATTACTTGTAGGAATTTGGAGATCTATGTGCTAGTTCATACAAGTATCCATTTTATTTGGTTCTATGGTTTATAAAATTTTTGCACTATTCAAATGGATTGAAAAGTGTAGCAAAAAAATTCTTCAATTTATCTTTGAAATCCTGTGTTTTCTAAGGCAGTGTTATTCAATTTATGCAGTTGAGGAAAACAATGGAGGGTACAGTGTTTGCCCCTGCTTTGGATTTGGATGGAATAAAACATGTCAAGTCAGAAAATGGAGTAGTGAGTATCTGCAAAATTGAAGTTTGCTCCTTAGATGAACATATCATATACAATAGTAGTTAATTAAGCAGAAATTGCAATAATCTTAGATTCATTTGATTAGTTGCTTTGTAGAAATTGATTTTGTATATTGGAATGTTTGGAGTCATGATAATTGTAAAACGTCTTTTCGTCTGATTTATATGAGGCCTTCGAGCTTTAAATCTATTTCTTGAAATATCTTATACAGGGGAGTAAGACACCAAGAACATGAATTTTTTTAATTTGGGGAGCTTGGAAACAAGTGCACCTAATTTACTAGAGTAGGGTCAATTGTAGATACAAGTAATTTGGAAAGTATATGCAATTATCGGTTGCATATATAAAAAAAATGCATACATATTTGAAATTATATGCACTTATCGATTGCATATAATAAAATATGCATATAGAATTTATGATACAGGCTTATGTTATTATTATGCAATGCATATATTTGATATATGCATCCCCTATAAATATGCAATGCACACATTATGTATATGCATCAAACTACCAAAAATATCATACAAATATGCAATGCACAAATGCACAGCTTAAAAAACCAACGATTTCTTACATGCGAAAACTCCTTTGTACAATCAAACAAGTAGATGAAAAGACAAAACAAACCTGCGAAAACTTCTTTGTACAATCAAACAAGTAGATGAAAAGACAAAACAAACCTACCTTCAATCATTTTCCTTCAGATATAATCTAGGGATAATCTCTTACCTTTTTAAAATTTACTCCCTCCTATTCTTTTTATAAGTCGTTTTGACCTTTCGTTTTCTTTGCAAATTATACGTCGTTTTACACTTTTCAATGCAAATTAATTGCATTTTTCCAAATTTAACCTTAAGATTATTAAATATTTACATAAATGTGTTTTTTTTAATGAGATGTACCATCATTAATTAAGGGTAACATGAGAAATAATTTATTTTCTTAATATGTGTGCATGAGCTTAGGATGACATATATTTTGAATAGGAGGGAGTAATTCATTTGACTTTTCATATTCTACATTAATTAAATTAAATGATTCAAATCTGAAATTAAGTATAATTATTTCAATTTCGAGTTTTGGAACATCGAATAAGGAAAACTACTTAAAAAAATTAAGTGTAATTAATTGCACATTTAAGTTTTAAAAAAAAAATATATTAGCATTGCTTAAAAAATAATTTTTTTAGTGAAGTGATGGTTACAAAATTCATAGAGCTAATTCAAATTTACCGAGAACGATTTCGATTGTGCAACACTTGAAATATTCAAAAACTTATATGGAGATGAGCACAATAATCGAATATCCACAAAATAAAGTTTTATGAAATATTTTAGGAATGTTCCTTTGAATTAAAACCAGCGCGACATTCTAGGAGAAATATCTTTCATCTTAATTTAAATTTTAAAATGTTGACTTTTCTAATTTTAGCTTAACATAATTAATTGAATTTGAAAATCATAATTAATTCGAAATAGGGGCATAATAGACTATAACTTGTTCATTTTGTCCTTAATTGTTTTACTAAAAAAATTTGTCTTGAAACTTAAAGTCTTAGAGTGAATTGTCCTATTCTGTTTTTTCCCCAAAATAACTGAAACCTGTATGACAGGTCGCAGGTCGTTTTTACGGTTACGACGCCACATGGCGCGATTCGACAAAGTGACTGCGTAGTCACATTGTAAAATGTAACTACAGTCAGAATTGCACTTATTATATCCGGCCTCATTACTTTTTCTTTATTTTAAAAATTAAAATCACTATTCAAAGTATTCCCCAGCCACCACCCAAATAAAAAAATTACAATAATAATAATTAAATAAGTGTGAAAAACATATTAATTAATGCCGTCACATTAAGATGACAATCAGTTTTGGCATTGTTCAATATTAATTATGTTGTTTATATGGAAGACCGAAGACTTTAGGTCAAACCCGTGTCAAATTTTTATTCTGGTTGTTAGAACAAATTCCAAGCTTTATTTTGCAGGGTTTTGGGTACTTAATTGTAGCGGCGGCATTTGTAAACCTAGTTTCGATCACAATCATAATTAACTGGGAAATAATTAATTTTAGTCAAATAAATTTTATAAAATGATATTCTAATATGTTATCAAAAAGTACGTGTAGATACTCTGTTTGAAATTTTGAACTATTAATACATAAGTTTTACTTACAAATTTAATAAAGAAACTTCAATACTTGCAAATCAGAACTCACACTACAAAAAATTATATAAATCTGTCGACGGGGATGAAGAAGCGAGGGATAAAAAATAATTAAAAATAGCGATCGCATTTTTCTTCATCAAAGTAGGACAATCCATAAGTGATTTAAATAAAGTAAGACAAAAATTTCTAGTAAAACAATTAAGACCAAAATAGCCTCCAAAATCCCCCTTTGGCCCTTATTTTGATATTATTCGAACTGTCAAACTTCTTCAAGAATATCCCCCAATTTCGGGTTACATTCCATGTTTGAATTCAATCTAATTTGAATTCAATTCAAATCGTATAGTGTCTTCTCGCCTACAATCAAACATTTTTCAAAAAATTGATGAATCTCCATCGCCGCCGATCTTGGATACTCCATCGCGCCGACGAGTAGGAGGGATGTCCGATGCTATCTCCATCGTCGCCGATCTCAGATACACCGTCGCGCCTCCTTCTTCTCAGGTCTGTTAAACAACCAACTCACGCAATCGCACACTGAAGGTGTTTGCGAATATGCTCGATCGGATTAACGCCTTCTAATTTGTGTTACAAATTTCGATTATTCAAAAACTTGATGCATTTCCACGGTGTACGATTCACACACTGGAGGTGTAAATTGCCGCCCAGTCAACATCTCTCCAAGCTCTGAGCCGCCCCCTCCTTCTCGACGACAATGGAGGTGTAAATCGCTGCACCAGGCCGGCCACCCATTACGGCTATGGGATTCAGATTAATTTTTTCGAATGATTTATTGATTTTTTTTATCTAGTTATTTGTATATTACTTGTAGGAATTTGGAGATCTATGTGCTAGTTCATACAAGTATCCATTTTATTTGGTTCTATGGTTTATAAAATTTTTGCACTATTCTAATGGATTGAAAAGTGTAGCAAAAAAATTCTTCAATTTATCTTTGAAATCCTGTGTTTTCTAAGGCAGTGTTATTCAATCTATGCAGTTGAGGAAAACAATGGAGGGTACAGTGTTTGCCCCTGCTTTGGATTTGGATGGAATAAAACATGTCAAGTCAGAAAATGGAGTAGTGAGTATCTGCAAAATTGAAGTTTGCTCCTTAGATGAACATATCATATACAATAGTAGTTAATTAAGCAGAAATTGCAATAATCTTAGATTCATTTGATTAGTTGCTTTGTAGAAATTGATTTTGTATATTGGAATGTTTGGAGTCATGATAATTGTAAAACGTCTTTTCGTCTGATTTATATGAGGCCTTCGAGCTTTAAATCTATTTCTTGAAATATCTTATACAGGGGAGTAAGACACCAAGAACATGAATTTTTTTAATTTGGGGAGCTTGGAAACAAGTGCACCTAATTTACTAGAGTAGGGTCAATTGTAGATACAAGTAATTTGGAAAGTATATGCAATTATCGGTTGCATATATAAAAAAATGCATACATATTTGAAATTATATGCACTTATCGGTTGCATATAATAAAATATGCATATAGAATTTATGATACGGGCTTATGTTATTATTATGCAATGCATATATTTGATATATGCATCCCCTATAAATATGCAATGCACACATTATGTATATGCATCAAACTACCAAAAATATCATACAAATATGCAATGCACAAATGCACAGCTTAAAAAATCAACGATTTCTTACATGCGAAAACTCCTTTGTACAATCAAACAAGTAGATGAAAAGACAAAACAAACCTGCGAAAACTCCTTTGTACAATCAAACAAGTAGATGAAAAGACAAAACAAACCTACCTTCAATCATTTTCCTTCAGATATAATCTAGGGATAATCTCTTACCTTTTTAAAATTTACTCCCTCCTATTCTTTTTATAAGTCGTTTTGACCTTTCGTTTTCTTTGCAAATTATATGTCGTTTTACACTTTTCAATGCAAATTAATTGCATTTCTTCCAAATTTAACCTTAAGATTATTAAATATTTACATAAATGTGTTTTTTTTAATGAGATGTACCATCATTAATTAAGGGTAACATGAGAAATAATTTATTTTCTTAATATGTGTGCATGAGCTTAGGATGACATATATTTTGAATAGGAGGGAGTAATTCATTTGACTTTTCATATTCTACATTAATTAAATTAAATGATTCAAATCTGAAATTAAGTATAATTATTTCAATTTCGAGTTTTGGAACATCGAATAAGGAAAACTACTTAAAAAAATTAAGTGTAATTAATTGCACGTTTAAGTTTTAAAAAAAAAATATTAGCATTGCTTAAAAAATAATTTTTTTAGTGAAGTGATGGTTACAAAATTCATAGAGCTAATTCAAATTTACCGAGAACGATTTCGATTGTGCAACGCTTGAAATATTCAAAAACTTATATGGAGATGAGCACAATAATCGAATATCCACAAAATAAAGTTTTATGAAATATTTTAGGAATGTTCCTTTGAATTAAAACCAGCGCGAGATTCTAGGAGAAATATCTTTCATCTTAATTTAAATTTTAAAATGTTGACTTTCCTAATTTTAGCTTAACATAATTAATTGAATTCGAAAATCATACTTAATTCGAAATAGGGGCATAATAGACTATAACTAGTTCATTTTGTCCTTAATTGTTTTACTAAAAAAATTTGTATTGAAATTTAAAGTCTTAGAGTGAATTGTCCTATTCTGTTTTTTCCCCAAAATAACTGAAACCTGTATGACAGGTCGCAGGTCGTTTTTACGGTTACGACGCCACATGGCGCGATTCGACAAAGTGACTGCGTAGTCACATTGTAAAATGTGACTAACGTAAGAATTGCACTTATTATATCCGGCCTCATTACTTTTTCTTTATTTTAAAAATTAAAATCACTATTCAAAGTATTCCCCAGCCACCACCCAAATAAAAAAATTACAATAATAATAATTAAATAAGTGTGAAAAACATATTAATTAATGCCGTCACATTAAGATGACAATCAGTTTTGGCATTGTTCAATATTAATTATGTTGTTTATATGGAAGACCGAAGACTTTAGGTCAAACCCGTGTCAAATTTTTATTCTGGTTGTTAGAACAAATTCCAAGCTTTATTTTGCAGGGTTTTGGGTACTTAATTGTAGCGGCGGCATTTGTAAACCTAGTTTCGATCACACTCATAATTAACTGGGAAATAATTAATTTTAGTCAAATAAATTTTATAAAATGATATTCTAATATGTTATCAAAAAGTGTAGATACTCTGTTTGAAATTTTGAACTATTAATACATAAGTTTTACTTACAAATTTAATAAAGAAACTTCAATACTTGCAAATCAGAACTCACACTACAAAAAATTATATAAATCTGTCGACGGGGATGAAGAAGCGAGGGATAAAAAATAATTAAAAATAGCGATCGCATTTTTCTTCATCTTCGAGTCATTGTACACAGGAGCGGACCCAGCACGTGTACTTAGGGGGGCCAAAAATAAAATTTTAAAGTAGTCAAATTTAAATTATACATTAAAAAGTTTATATATTTTTTAATAAGAATTTATATAATTTACTCCCTCCGTTCCAGAGGAATTTGCACATTTTCCATACATGGATGTCCCATACCAATTTGCACACTCCATAAAAGAAAACCCACCCTCAAAATATACTCTTATTTACCCATATGTCATTACTTTTCCACACTCAATCTACTTTTTACTTTACTTTATTCATAAAAGTTTAGAAAACTACTCCTCAAAACATCAATCATTACACATTTCTTAAAATGTGTGTCATTTCAAGGGCAAGTTCCCCCGGGATGGAGGGAGTATTAATTATCATACTTTTTAAAAATATAACATTAAACTTACACCACGTTAAAATTTAGATTCTACAAAATAATCAAATACCCGTACAAATGAATTAATTTGAAGATTACATTAAATTCGAAATCCTAACTCTTATTTAGTAATTAATTAATTATATAATTCTTATTTATCATTTGACCTACAAAAATAATTAATTAACAATTGAATAATTAATTTTATGCATCAATTATGGACTAACTATTTAGAAATGATTAAAATAATAAATTAATTAATAATAAAATAAAATAAATAATATATAAATATAAATTAAAATAACAAAGCTCACAAATTTGCGGCCGCCATATGCAGTTTATACCATAAACTTGTTTTATTTGAGGGGGACCAACTTAAAAAATTAAAATAAAAAATTAAACTAGTATATAAATATACTACTTGTAGGATAAAAATTGGGGGAGGCCAAGGCCCCCCTTAATCAACACATAGGTCTGCCCCTGATTGCACAGACTATGTTGTTTTGGCTTAAAAAAGGCGAGGAGTTAAGAACCCTTTCCAGACCCTCGCCTTCCTGAATATACACAACAATATTCTTCTCCCCCAAATTGGTACAAAATTATTTTGGCCTAAAAAATAAAAAAAATCCACCGTTGTGGTTCATGGTTGCCGCTGCCGCTAGCTCTTGATCAACTAATTTGCGTTCAATGTCGAGCTTTGATCTACATGTTTTAAGGAGCATTAATTTATATGATACATTTGTTTTTTCAATTTCCATCGGATATTTTTCATGTTTTAACACTTTTGCATTTTATGTATATATATATTTGTAAATATTGTTACATATGATTAATTGTATACGTATATCTATCTATTACTATCTAAAAGAGGGACTTTCACAAATTTGGCCAGTTTGCAGTCGGTAGACGGTAATTATCTTTTTAGTTGACCAACAAATGTGTCATACCCATGTATTTTTTTTGTTTCGACATCTTGTATTTTTTTTTGCTATATACTTTCCATTAATTTCTTTTTATTTTATTATTATATCTCCCCCTGAATCATGGACAAAAATATTCGAAAATTTCTCCAATATATTCTCGATATATCCATTTTTCACATTCACCGATATCGATATTGAAAAGAAATGATATTTCCACGATATTTATAAAAATCTCCCCCTGAATCATGGACAAAAATATTCGAAAATTTCTCCAATATATTCTCGATATATCCATTTTTCACATTCACCGATATCGATATTGAAAAGAAATGATATTTCCACGATATTTATAAAAAAAATCGAAAATATCGATAAAAATCGATATACAATAACAATATCGAGACTAATATCGGAAAATACAGGAAAAAAATCGAGAAATGTTGATAAATTTCAAAAAATATCATATGAAATAACATTGCATGCCATATTTTATATATATAAATTTATCATAGATGTAAATGGATTTAAATTGTTTTGTTGAATTTATGTATTAAAAGTTAGTTATTAAATTTCTACAATTTTTAAAATTTACCGATATCGATATATCCATCGATATTTACACAAATTTAAGGTCTCGATATCTCCACCGATATCGATATTTTTGACCTTGCCGTGAACAGACTCTTATCCATTACTCCATGCATCTCAAAATAATTTTTACATGTAGGTGGACATGCAAATTAAGAAAATGTAATAATGAGTAGAGTTTTAAAGGGTTTTAAAGGGTAATTATGTAAACCTTTATGTATAAAACAAATAAAAGAGTTGACTTGTGTGTATTTGTGAGTTAAAAGTAATGACATTTGTGTAATATTGTGAGGATTGGAGTTTATAAATAGTACGCTTTCTATTTTAAGGGTATTAAAGTTATTATAGAACGTGCCGAAAAAGAATGTAAAAATTATTGTGGAGTAAAAATTATTGTGGAACAACCTTGACGAATGGGGCAAGCATTTTAAAATGGCTAGGCGTGATTCTAGAAAGAAGGTGGAAAGGGACCTGGAGTGGTTGCAGGGAAGGGATGACCCTGGATCGGTAACAAAATTCTTTCAATTGCGGAAGAAACTGGCTACGCTCCTTATTGATGAAGATTTGTATTGGAGACAGCGGGCTAAGGTCTTCTGGCTGAAAGAAGGTGACCTAAACACACGCTTCTTTCATCAGACGGCGTCAGCAAGGAGAAAGGTAAACAAAATAGAGGGTTTACACGACACTTCGGGGCAATGGATCGATGATCAGGCTGGTCTGTGCGATATTGTGCACGCCTACTTCTCTGAGTTATTCTCAGCTACTGGGAATAATCTGGGAGTGGAAACATTAATTCATTCTATTGACCCAGTGATAACCAATGCTCAAAACAATGCCTTGACGAAGGCATTCACGATGGACGAGTTTCATAAAGCTGTCTCGCAGATGCACCCGGACAAATCCCCAGGTCCTGATGGATTTAATCCCGCTTTTTCCAGAAATTTTGGAATATTGTAGGTAATGATGTTTTCAACTCCAGTAATTATTGGCTTATCCACAATGCTTTTCCAGTGGAATTAAATGATACGCAGGTTATTCTCATCCCCAAATGTGAGAATCCTAATTCAATGAAGGATCTTCGGCCAATATCACTATGCAATGTGGTGTATAAAATCATTTATAAAGTCTTATGCAACAGATTAAAGGGGGTACTCCCATTTCTGGTGGATAAGGCTCAATCAGCCTTTGTTAATGGTCGTGCAATTCAAGACAACATTTTAATTGCATTTGAATCAATTCATGCGATGAGAAATCATCGAACAGGTGCTACGGGAGACGTCGCCCTTAAAATCGACATCAGCAAAGCTTATGATAGAGTTGACTGGCTCTATTTGGAAAGAGTTTTACAGAAATTGGGGTTCTGTGAGAAATGGGTGAATTGGATGATGTTGTGTGTTAGGTCGGTACGCTATTCCTTCCAGGTTAACGAGAAATTGGTGGGTCCAATTGTGTCGGGGAGAGGCTTACGTCAAGGGGACCCTCTATCCCCTTGTTTATTCATCTTGTGCGCTGAAGGGCTCTCCGCTTTAATCAGAAGGGATAGTAGAGAAGGCAGTCTACACGGGCTTAGAATCTGTCGTAGGGCACCTCGGGTTTCGTATCTCTTTTTCGCTGACGACAGTCTCCTCTTCTGTCGGGCTACGAATGAAGAGGCAGCAACTCTGAAGCAGTTATTGGATGATTATGAATTGGCGTCCGGTCAAGCCATAAACTACGGGAAGTCCGGGACTTTTTTCAGTCGAAATGTTGGGGAGAATCAACGAGGGACTGTTTGCAGTATTTTTGGAGTTTTTGGACAGATTAATACGGGAAGATACCTTGGACTTCCCTCTCTTATTGGAAGGGAAAAAGGGAGATTTTTTCTCATATTAAGGAACGTCTGTGGAGCAGATTACAGGGATGGAGAAGGAGGAAAATATCGAAAGCTGAGAAAGAGAATTTTATTAAAGCAGCGGCGCAAGCTATTCCGGCGTACTGCATGAGCCTCTTTTTGATCCCTTAAACCCTAATCGAGGAATTACAACGAATGATCAATGCCTACTGGTGGAGCTCGGGAGGAGCTACGTCGGGAATCAAATGGTCTACATGGGGGGATATTTGCAGCCCGAAAGTCAATGGAGGTATGGGATTTAGAGATCTCCACATCTTTAACATTGCTATGTTGGGTAAGATTGGATGGCAGCTTCTTACGGAGCCCGACGCCTTGGTGTGCCAAGTTATGAAAGCACGTTACTTCCCAAATTCAGATTTCTTATCTGCTCGGCTGGGTGCAAATCCAAGTTTTACATGGAGAAGCATCATTGAGAGCCAAGATATTATCCGGAGAGGAACCAGATGGAAGATTGGGTCAGGGTTACACGTCCGCGTGTGGGGGCAGCCATGGGTTGACAGCGATTCTGACTTCTGGATTTGATCACCACCGATCAAAGGTTTGGAGGACATAAGGGTTGCTGGTCTTCTCATTCCGGGAAGACAAAATTGGGATATGGAGTTTATCGAACTGATCGCTGCTCCCGAGGACGCGAGTCGGATCGCTCGGACAGCTATTGCCCCAGCTGGAGCTGTAGATAGATTAATCTGGCACTTCGCCAAAAATGGGAAGTTTTCCGTGAAATCAGCATATCAGTTAGCCATGAAAATAATCCATGAGGACGAGCAAATCGCAGGTCATGATTGGGCTGCAATTTGGCGCATTCGAGCTCCACCGAAAGTTGTGAATTTTATGTGGCGTCTGAGCAAGGAGTTCATACCAATTAGAGCAACGCTGGTACGGCGGCATATACTCGATGATAAACAATGCCCCTTTTGCTTTTCACATGATGAAACAGAGTGGCATTTATTCCTAAGTTGCGCCCATGCAACTGATATATGGAGGCATACCAAATTTCGAGGGTCACTAAGTAGAACAATGCTGGGTTCTGCATCATTTGTGGAGGTGATTTTCACTCTCCTACGGGAGCTGAGTGACGACGACTTTGCTCAGGTCGCAACAATATTGTGGAGAAAATGGAGGGAGCGAAACAACCTAATTTCTTAAAGAATGGAAGACAGTGCGAACAAGAGGTACAGGCGTCCCAACTGCGGCACCATGCAAAGCTTGGCATAAACCCCCTGCAAATTTCATAAAAGTAAACATTGATGCAGCGTTTTTTGAAGACACCCTCCAAATGGGGTTTGGGGCAGTGGCGAGGAATGAGTTAGGCGAGATTGTGAGCTGTAGGGTGATGACTATCCCGGGTATGGCCAAGGCGGATGAAGGAGAGGCGATGGGCCTTCATGAAGCTTTGTCGTGGATAAAGCAAAGTGGGTTCCAAAGAGTAATAGTGGAGATGGATGCCAAGGTGATAGTTGACGCCGTCATATCGTCACAACAAGATTTTTCAGTTCGAGGTGATTACATTACGGCGTGTAAGAATTTAATTTCCTCTATTCCTTATTGTTCTGTTCAATTTGTCTATCGTGATGCCAATGAGTTGGTACATAGACTTGCTAGAGCTGCTAGGACGTTTTCTAGTCCCCAAGTTTGGTCCGACCCTCCAACTTGTGTGGTGGGCGCACCGATTGTTATGTGCAGCTGCTAAATGAAAGGAAGTTTGTTCTAAAAAAAAATAAAAAATGAGGGAGTTGCATACTGGTTTGAGAATCTTCTCATAATTTTAGAAATCTAGCTCACGCTTTAATTTTAATAATCCATATCTTCTACTGTACGGGATAAATATAAACACCATAAATTAAAATGTTATGCTATAATCTTATTATTTATATTCTAAATATGTAGTATTATTCTATTCGTCCAAACTTTGTATATATGGAGTATAATTAATTTTTCATGAATTTTAAAGAATATTAATTGTTTATGTATAAAGTAGACGAACTAGAGGGTATTATGAGGTATTGCTAAGTTAACATATAAATAAAGTGATTGTATATAAAGAAAATGAATGACAATTGAATAAATAAATGATGAATTAAAAGTTCATGATATTATTTAACCGTTTACCCAAATTAAAACATAAAGTGTACATGTAGTTAATTATCAAGAATGTTCACAAGGCGAATCAGAAGTCGTGGTGCTATTAAAATATTCTTAGGGATAAAATTTGAGGCGAAAGAAAAAGTACACCTCCTTTTAATCAAATGAAAATGAATACAACTCAAAATTAAATAGATGAAAAAGTAATATGAAGATTTACACCTCCTTTTAATTAAACGAAAATGAATACAACTCAAAATTAAATAGATGGAAAAGTAATATGAAGATGGGTTGCACTCTTGTGTAAAGTAACTGGATTCAATAACTCATTACAAATAACACATGACCCATTTATTATTTTCAATTCAATAACATATTACAAATAACACATGACTCATTTACTATATCAATTTATCACATATATTTTTTCATAGACCTTTATTTTACTTCAATTATTTTTTTTTTTTAATTTTTTCATTACAAAACAATACTCAATTAATTTTTTAAAATTTTATTTTTTTTATTTATTGATATTTATATTTCTCTTTTTAATATTATTTTTTAAATTTATTTTTCTTCCTATTTATTATTTGTGTTTCAAATGGTAATTTTTTTTTCACGTACTTTTTTTTATGCCCGCAAATAATTATTCTAAAATTTTAAAGTGTAATAAGAAAATTTTAAAAATAATATTAATTATTTTTTTAAGTATTAAATAGTATAATAATAATTTATTTTAAAAAATAAAACTCTCGTCTCTCTTAGTTGCAAGTGTTCAATTTTATTGGTACTATTTTACTTTAATTAATTGGTGTATAATTTTCACCTTATCCTTTCAAAATTTTACTTTATTCCTTACAGATTTTACTTCGTTTTACATTGTTTAATTATTTTTTCATTCGAACTTTCATTTTTTAATCACTTTATTTTAGTTTTTTATTAATATAATTTAATTAGTTAATATGCAGTACTGTACGTATTAGTTCATATATATACAGTATAATATTAGTTTATATTGGTACAAGTTCTAATGTTTTCGAGTTCACATACTTTATGGTACTAGTTCAAATATAGTATAATATTATTTCACATATTATATAGTATTAGATCAAATACTCTATGGTACTAGTTCAAATATAGTATAGTATTAATTCACATATTGTATAGTATTAGTTCATATATTAAATAATATTTTTATACCCACATTAATCTCTAGTACTATACAATATATTAATTAGTACTATACCATAGGCGTACTAATACTATATCGTATTTAAACTAATATTATACTTAACAAAAAATACATAACTTAACACATTCATAATTCCAGGTATACCGTGCAAATTAATAAATCAATATTAAAAAATTGATATTAACTAACTAGTAAGAAGAACAAAAGCGATAATGAACACACTGAACACATAATTCAATTAATAGATACGATCACACTCAATAAACATATGAATCCATCAACACAACGATGACCACAAAGAAAATAATAAAGTTGATGCAATATTATGATGGTTTCTTCCCCAATTCTCCACTCATTTAAGTTTCTAAATATAAATTTTATTTTTCAATAAGATTAATTATGTTATTAATTAGTTTTAAAAAATAATCTACAACTTTAAAAAACTTGTAACAAACCAGATACCATTGTAGAAATAATGAAGACATAACAAAATAATCTTAGTTATTATAAATTAGATTAAAGCTAGAAAGTGAGCATGTCATATTCATACATTTATACACAAATTAGAAAAAAATTGAATTTTTTTAGTTTAGTTTTTTTTTTCAATTTTATTTTTATTTTTTTCCTAAATTTTGGTCATTTTTTGAAAAAAAAAACTGATATTACATAATTTTATTTTTGAGTTTCATATTTTTTTTCAATTTTTTTTTATATTCGTTGTTTTTTTTTATATTTATTTTTTGAAAGTTATAAAAATAGAATAATATTTGACTTCGTGGTGATTCATTGGTGACTCGATAGTCGGTGTATAATTATAATTTTAATGAGTGGTAATATAGTTTTTTACATGTATTTTTTTTAAAAAAAAATTGGGGGTGAAGTTAATAAAAAAGAGAGTAAATAACTAATAATCCATGTAAAAAATTGGATTTAGTTACATGTATGTAACTTGTACATATAAGTGTCTAAAAGAATGGAGTGTGGAGTTATTAAAAAATAGAAAATTGGATCCAGTAGTTACATGTATGTAACTGGTACACATAAGTATTTGCCTATGAAGATTTACCCATTTTAACGTCGATCTATTATTTACAATTCAAAATTTATTAAATTGCAAATTATCACGCTTACTCTACATATTAAACATTTTACCACCACTACTTATACAATTAAATTACATAAAATATGGGTAAACACCTCAAGAATTGAAGTCTACCAATACTAGTAAATATATAATGCATAATATATACTCCGTATATATATATATATTATAATTTTTTGAGAACGGCAAAATATTATTATTTGCGGGTACCAGGAATACCCCACATAGAACTATTGCATGAATAAGCTGAACAAAGCATAATCCAAATGTCCAGACAAAGTATATGTATAATAATTAATTAACGTACTAATATATATGTGTATCGGGAATGATATAATGCCCACCGATGGGTACAATTTTTATGCCCACCGTTTACGTGGCAATGCCACATAATATATTTTTTATTCCATATTTTTAAATTATTCTCATTTTACATCATAAATCTTATCTTTCCATGTAAATGGGATTAAAAAACAAAAAAAAAAAAAAAAAATACCTTAAAAAAAAATACAGGATTTTTAAAATAAATAAATTTATAATAATAATAATAATAATAATAATACATAATTTATAAAATAAACAACCTTAACAATGTATAAAATAAATCATTTTATCATAATAATTTTTTACTTTTATGCGTAAATAATTTAATTTTGTGAAAAAAAATGTTTAATACTCCATTACATAATTTATTTACAGGAAGATGTTTCAATATAATTTATATTGCAAACTTATTCATTTAAAAATGATATACTCTAATCTAAAGCTTTTTTTAAATAAATTTGGAAATACTTCTGGAATGGTTATCATTTAAAAAAAATATATTTTTTTAGTTTTTTAAAACAACTTTTAATTTTTTTAATAATAATTATTATATTTAATTATTAATAAATATTCAAAATAACTTTAAAATTAATTTAATATAATTTTATTTACTAAACATCAATTAAAGAATAATCTAAAAATATGAAATAAAAAATATATAAAATATGAAATAAAAAATATATTAGGTGGCATTGCCACGTAAGCGAATTGTATATATTTAAATTCCATTATTAATGTTGGTTGAATGAATGGTTAGATTTGTATATGTATATATAATTGTTCAATATTCGATCAAACCGTCGAATTAAAATAGTTATATACATGTGTGTGCTGGAATGCATGTACATGTGTTGGTTGTGTTGATATATTATTATTACTCATTGTTTGAGATTAAGTTAGGATAAAAACGAAACTGCCATTTTTGAAAGAAAAATAGCTAGTTAATTAAGGTAATTTAACGATGAGGGCGTGCACGTACATTTTATTTTTTATTAGTATGATATAAATCAGGTTTTTTCATTAGGGTGATATTGTTCTTTCTAATTCAGCGTGAATATTCGAAAATTTATTTGTCCTTTGTTCTAGGATTTAATGTTTTTACTAAATTATATTTACAACATATCTAGATTGTTTAGTTAAAAATGTTCATTGAAATTTTTGTTTCAATCGAATATAATTCATGATAGATTAACTTTCGAGAGATCGAAAATTCAGTGGATCAAGGAGCGCGATTCAAATTCGAAATTGACTGAGATTAAGGGTACGTATATGCAAATTAATGGTTGAGTAGCTAGTACGTCGATCCTCGCCTATTAATTGATCGTCTCATAAGTGTGACGAGAATAAATACTTTGACTATTCAACTTGTTGACCCTTTGTCCAAGTATAACAAGAATATTTGGCACTCAAGAAATACTTTATGTTCAAATATTTTGTTTTGTATTTAGGTGCAAATTAAAATGGTACTCCATGTTTTTCAGTTTTGTAGTGCATTTACAGTTTAAGGGTGCATTTTGGGTTCGTAGTGTGCAAACTAATTATACAGAAGAGTAAGTTTGATTTTTTTTTTTTCACTAGATTATTGCAAATATTGTTTGTTTCTAAATTGCACCCAATTAGAGCAACTCCCCGAAGTAATTCTACAGTTACGTTTACGTTGAAGTTGAAGTGTGCAGACTAGTAGTACTAAAGGTTAAAGTACATGTACCAATGGATGTGACATATATATATATATATGGGGTAAATGGCAATAGCATATAAATTGAAGACTTTATAAGTCCTATTTTTACCGATAAATTACTTGTACTGATTGATGACAATTTGGACTATATTCTTAACTTATTTTCATGGTCCTCCAGAGTCCAGAGAGTGGGAATTTTTAATTACTAGAAATTTCCATATTATTTCCACTAGTGAAAAAAGAAAAGAGAACAAAAAGGGGGGAACTCTTGGAGTTTTCGCTAGTGATATATATATATATGATGTCTGAGTAAGGAATTCCTACACTACTCTTAATTAACTACTAAAAATTGCAAACATTATTCGAATCTGTGAAAATTCTACCTTCTTAATTCTCAAGGTAATATTATCCCTGCAAAAAAACCATTTCAAAAGTCTTTTTCGAACTTCTCATTTAATTTATATATAGTTATATTATATACATGAGGAAATTTAATCAAGCTCTTCTATCTTCTTGCTCTTTAATTTGTGTGTGTGTGTATAGTATATATATTCTGACCTGAATTTGAAGTTTTAATGAATTAGTTCTTCCTTCCTCTTGCATGTAAATTTTTTTTTTTTTTTTTTACTTTTTATGTTTTGATAGGTTTGCATCATTGCATGTGTATAATTGAAGGGGAGACAAAGTGGGATAGCTCAAGTGGGTTAGAGCACCACTATCACTACCTAGGCCTTAGGTCATGGGTTCGAGTAATGGAGAGGGAGAAAAGGGATGGGTATTTAACTTTCATAAAAAAAAAAAAAAAAAGTATTTTTTTTTTTTTTTGTGATTGATATGAATTAATATCTTGTTTTTATGTAGATCGAATTTAAAAATTGATGGGGACTCAGCAATCCAAAATAGACAAGAAATCGGATTTAAATCCTTTCGAGCAAAGTGAATTTTCCTCACCTCATCGTAAGTTCCTTCCCTCTTACTGTCTTACACATGAAAAAACAAACATATTATTTATTCTGCTGTTTTTATTTAAGTAATCGTATTTTATCTTAGTTAAACTCTTTTTTCATTTTACAATAACGCACTAAAAAGGGGAAAAAAAAGAGTGAAAAATATAAACGACCTTACAGGATCGATTATTAAGTATTGCCGTCCTATGACAAAGTGGGATAGCTCAAGTGGTTAGAGCACCACTACCTAGGTCAGGGATGGGGTATTTAACTTGTAATCAAAAAAAAGTATTGCCGTCCTATGATGACGTACAATGCATATACACGTACGTCATCATCAGTTACTTGGCTTTGTTGTAATGGAAAAATGATTCTGTCGTGTATTGAAGACTTGACGTCAATATTGGTCGTAAGAATATATAATATTCTGGATATTAATATAACCACGAAACATAATTTTTAGTACTATATATTTGCAGGTATTAGTTTGAAATAAGTCAAGAATATTCTTCTGAATATTAATTAATCACGAATTATATATTTTAGTATTAGTAGCAAGTATTATAAAGACATGATAGTAAACTCAGGTTATGATAATATTTAAATTTTATAGATTTTAAAATATAATCTACCTTTAATCTAAGTTATCAAAAATCCATAAAAGTTGAGATGAAGTTAATTTAAATTTAATTTAAACTATTAAACATGTCTTAAATTTGTAAGATTTTGAGTGTTTGAGCTAGCTAGGTGATCAAGTGACACTGTTAGTTCGGGTGGATTCAAGATTAACTTCTTTACTTGGATAGTTGTGCATTTACTTTTTAACACATTTATTAAGGAATATGATATTAAATGTGCTGGAATAATAATTGTTGATTGTGCTGGGTATCTTTTTTTTACCAGAAAAAAAAAAAAAAAGAGATATTGAATAAATTTAGGTGTTATGTTTAAAATGACAGAATACGTAATTTTCAAAGGGACGGAGAGAGTATGAGTTAAATTGTGCCAAAAATATCTATGTGTAGTATTCTTATTTTTCTTTTCTGGCTGATCTAGGTGTATATACTCCCTCCGTCCCACACATGCATGTTTACCTATTTGTCAAAACGGTCAGTTTCATACATGTTTATTCATACCATAAATAACCATAAAAATCACATCTCTTATAAGTGATCACACCTTTCAAACATCTTTTATTTATCACACATGTCATTACTTAATTTATCACACCACAAATAATTTTTTTTTACTTTATCTTCTTTAATACTAAGATGAGAAAATTTATAAAAAAAGGCCATTTAGGCACCTAGCTTCTTAAATAAAGACAACTTTTATAATCTTTTTAAAAAAGGACAAAAACATGTGTAAATAACCATTTATGCCCTTACATTTAAATTTGAAGAATAACTATTTAATTTATATAATAATGGAACAAGTCATACATTCCATATATTTCGCCAGCATTCTGTTTAATATCACGCATATGGAAATAAGAATCTCACCTTCCTTATTTCGTTTGCAATCTGCACGATTCATACGAATTTTCAATTAAAGCAATCTTAATTTCCAAAAAACCGCCTTAATTCAGAATTCCTCGTCCCTCAGAATCTGTTTATCGTGTTCTGCATTTTTTCTAGTTTATTGCATCGCCTTCTTTTCTAGTTTATCGTCCCTCAGAAGACACCGTACTATTTTTTCTGCATTATTCATTTTATTATGCAGTTTTAGATTTCATTGTTCTGCATTATTCATTTTATTATGCAGATTTAGCTTTTATATTACTTTTCCAACCATGGTCTAGGGAGCAAAATGTTCTTCTCACTTCTCACTTCGTCTTCTTCCGTACTTCACGGTTTCCTTTCTTCACAAATTGGAAAACCCCAAAATTCTGCACAAAATTAAGCTCTTCTGACCGGTGTTAATTAATTTTAGAAAGGTTTTAATTAATTGCGTAATTCTTGGAATTAATGAGCTGATAGAGTCAACTTTAAATTTCAAACATAAGGTTTTAATTAATTGCGTAATTCTTTGAATTAATGAGCTGATAGAGTCAGCTTTAAATTTCAAACATTTAAAGAATTTCTCCATATTAATTTCGAATTTTATGTATTAAGGGCATGATGGTACATTTATGTGCCATTTTGTCCTTATTCTGAAACTATTTTGAATTATGTCTTTATTTAAAAAAACACTAAGTGAAATGACCTTTTATGTGAAATCCCCTACTAAGATTACTTTATCACACATGTCTGGAGTATATATTTATAAAAAAAAAAAAATCTCGTCATACAATAAATGTTAATCTAAAATAATAAAAAATAATTAATTTTGTATTACTCCCTTCATCCCACAATTATTTGAACACTTTCCTTTTCGATCTGTCCCAAAATTATTTACACACTCTAAATATGAAAATACACACAAAAATTATACCTCCTACCACCTCACTGAACCACCCAATTACCTCAACAATAAATTCACTTTTCTCAATTTGCTTATCATTAGATCAAATTAAAAGATAAATAATTAAAATTAAAAAGCATATATGAAGGAGAATTGATGAGTTATAAAATTAATGTTGGAGCTGCAGAGAAAAAACATATGACTCTATGTGTGCCGCTACACAAAGCTGCATTGAAAGACTTATGGAATGTAGCTGAAGAATTATTGGCAAACGATAACACCTTAATAAGAATTCCAATAACAGAGGGAGGAGACACGGTACTACACATAGCTGCCCTACAAGGCCATTACGATTTTGTTGTCAAATTATTGAGTAAAATGGAGGAGTCGGATCTTGAAATTCAGAACGCCCAGGGTAGCACTGCACTTTGTTTAGCGGCTGCAACTGGACGTGTCGATATTGCTAGGATTATGGTGGACAAGAACAGAAAGTTACCAACAATTAAGTGTCAAAATGGAATTTCACCCCTTTATATGGCAGCGTGGCTAGGGTTCGATGAAATGGCCAAATATCTTTATTCCGTAACCCTCGATTTTCAAGATTGGACCACCAAAGATAAAACTACACTCCTCACAACCTTGATTGACTCTGAGTTGTATGGTAATATCCTCACCTCCTATATATTTATACGGAGTATTAACAAACTAATTACTTCAATCCGGTTTTGAAGATGTACGTGCCAGAATTTTCAGAACCGGATTGAACTGGTTGGTTCAACCAGTTGAACCCAAAAACCGGTCCAATTACCTTTTTTAAACCTTTTTGAGGTTCAACAGAAAAAAATTGACTAGAACCCGGCCAAAATTGGTAAAACAGGTTGAACTAGATTTTTTTATTAATTCATTTATGATTTAAGTTCAATTTTACTTTCATATTTTCACTACAATTTCTACCCTGAAAAATCAAATTTAAAAATGTTTTAATTTTTTTTATTATTCTACCTTAATAAAGTGTATAACTTTATTGTTGCTTATAATTTTAATGTGAATTCTAACTACGATATATGAGTTGAAACTTAGAAATATTTATAAAAATGACTGAGATTATCACATGGTATCTAAGGCTAGAAACGGTTTTGTAAATTCTGTTTCTAATAAAGGATAAATTTAAAATCATTTTTTCCGTATCTAAACGATGAACGAACCCATTTTACATTCGAATTAAGAATTCATTTTTTCGTATCTAAACGATAAACGTTCCATTTTACATTCGGGTCAAGAATTCATTTTTTCGTATCTAAACGATGAACGACCCGTTTTACATCCGGATCAAGAATCTGTTTCAAATTAAAAATGACATTTTGTCGACTCTAAATCCGTAGCTTACACCCACCGACCCGAACCCACCCGACCCAATTATTTAAATAACCATTTATTTGGTCTATATATGATAGATAACTCTTTTGTTTTTTCTTTTAATATTAATTGTATATGTATATTCTTTTGACCATTTTTTTAATTCATTTAATTTATTTCTTTCAAATATATTAAAATTGTAGTAACTTTTAAGAGGTTTTCTACCGTGAGACAAGTGGTTCGCCCTATCTTATAATATATGTTCAATTAAAAATCGATATAACATTTCGCTTTGTCATGTGCGATCGCACTTCGTCATTTAATAAAATATTTATTTTTTTTGAAAAAAAATATAGAATTACTGAAATATCCTTATATTATTTTTTAAAAAAAAATTAAGAGTTTTTTCTCAAGTTAGCTCGGCCATAGATATCGAGGCCCAAGAGAAAGTACGACCCAATTTGAGTCGGGCCCAGACCCAACCTGAACACCAGCCCGAACTAGTCCAATCCGGACCCAAACCAACTCGGCCCGCCCCGACCCAAATGTATATGTCATTTTATGATTAAATATTTTTATTTATTTTAAATTAAAAGGATATATATTACTCCATCCGTCTACGAAAACTATACCTCTTTGGCTAAGCACATATTTATGAAAAAATAGATAAAGTAAGGGTAAGTGGAGTTGTTGTGGGGTAAAAATAAAGTGATTGTTTCCATAAAAAGAAATGAGCATACTTACTTTTGGTGTATAGATAAATAATGAAAGTGAACTTACTTCTCATGGATAGATAGGAGTATATTATTAAATAGTAAATAATAATTAAATTAAAATAAAGAAATCAATGAAAAATGTTTGAATTTTATTTTTTATTTAATTAAAATAAAACTTTGTACTCTGTATTGTTTAATGGAAATGTGTCCTGAAATTTAAAACGGTAATTATTTAGGTCTAGCTAGGATGATCGTGGAGGAGCACAAAATGTTAGTTGTGGCTACAGATTGCAATGGTGAGACGGCACTTGAAGTTCTTACACGAAAGCCATTTACGTTTTGTAGCAGCGCTAGCAGTGGTGAAGGACTTTGGACCACTATCAAATCTAGTATACGTATAACGTCCTCAATCTTCATTTCAAAAAATTGATCTATAATGATAAAAAAAAAATCATTATAACTTCTCAGGCTAAAACTCTTTAATGGCAGTCATTTTTATGTCATTATAGGTCAATTTTCAATGTTTCTGTAGTGTTTTTATCTTTTTTTTGCTAACACTATATAATGTTTTTATAAATGTCAGAAGTAACCTGCAAGATGCAAAAAAACCACAGTACAAATGATTCATGTGATGCCTACGCATTATTTGTTTGTTTGTGGAACAACACAATATACCAAGATGACATTGAAATGGGGTCAAACAAAAAACTATGTAAATTATTCTTCTTGTCAGTTGCATCAGAAAATGAGGAGTTGTTGGTAGAGCTAATTCAACGATACCCCGATTTTTTGTATAAAGTGAACGAGTTGAATTACAGCATATTTCACATTGCTGTTAGGCGTCGTTACGTCAAAGTTTTCAACTTAATGAACGAGTTAGGTGGTGTGATGGGTCTTATTGCAACATACATTGATCGAGATGGAAATAACATATTGCATTTAGCCGCTAAATTAGCACCTCAGAGCCAACTTGATACTATTCCAGGGGCTGCACTTCAGATGCAGAGAGAAGTATTGTGGTACAAGGTATAATCAATTTTGGTATCTTAAAGTATTTTTGTTGATCTTTTTTGTATGGTGCACTCGCTGCACGTTTCAGCTATATTAGCCTGAATGTTTTAACTATATTATTCTATACGTTTCAATTATATTAGTATGTATGTTTCTTTGCGACTAATTTTTTTTGTTATTTTTACATAATTTCATAACATTTAGCTCATGGTTTAATTAATTCAAATTGATAGGAAGTTGAAAAGCTTGTTCGACCATCATGGAGAAGCAAAAAGAACTTTGCTGGTCAAACGCCTTACGAAATATTTTTAGCAGAACATGAAAATTTGATAGAAGCAGGAGGAAAACTTATGAAGCAAACCGCAAAAGCATGCATGGTGGTGGCGATTCTCATTGCCACTGTGGTGTTCACCGCGGCCTTCACTGTGCCCGGTGGCTACAATAATAATACGGGCTTTCCAATTCTTGAAAACAAGAAGATGTTCATTATTGTCCCTGTTTCTGAGGCCGTAGCAACTCTTTCATCTCTAACTTCGGTGTTGATGTTTCTGTCCATACTCACGTCTCATTACTCGAATGATTATTTTCTCAAGTACCTGCCGTTGTGGTTAGTGGTTGGAGTGGGATCACTGTTTGTTTCAATTGTGGCGATGATGGCCGCTTTTTGCACTTGCCTTTTGTTCTTTCAACATGGATGGCCGATCATTGCACTGTTTTTGGTATTCTTTACAAGTGTGCCTATTACATTTGTTATTTTGAAGTATCAACTTTTAGTCACTATCTTACGTTGTACGTATAGCTGTAGATGGTTGTTCCGGTCAAATAATATGTTGCACCTCTAAATGTCCGGAGTCACACTTGTTGAAGCTGTAGAGCTCTTTGATATAGTATTGTTTAGCAAGTTTTGTGATAAATCGATGAAGAAGTTGACCGGCCATTAAAGAGATTGGTTAGTTGTTTTATGACTAGGATTGTGGATTATAAGATGAAGGTATTCTCTTCAGCCAAGGAAGATGGTCTTTGAACTGATCGAGGATAGAGTTATTCGAAGCTCAAGGTGATAAAATAAGCTAAGGATTTGGTGGAGAAGCTGTCTGTTGTTCTTAACACGGGGTTTCGAGGGAAGAGGGGGAATGATATTATTGAGAAGGTGAAAGTTATTATGAAATGATGGTATTTTGTCTTGTGTTTCATTTTGAAATCTCAATTTGATTTTGTTAGTGAATATGGTGATTGGCGTTTATGTTTTGATTCTGTTCTTTGTTATTGGAATGAAATTGGCTTGTTTTGTTTACTTAACGTTCGACCTTGTGTGTGCTCATCCGTGTCCTCCTCCGTTTGATGGGATTTTATTTGTTCTATATTGTTGAATCCTTAGTTGTCTATAATCTTGCATTTTAATGTTGTTCTCATGGGATTGATGTAGTTGCATTAAGACTTGTTATGTAGTGACAATGTTTCAAATCATGATCATCATTTTGGGATGATGTTGTTTTGTACGAGTTAAAATTCAGTTTGGTCTTGTATGTTTTGTCTTTTACACAAAAGGTTCTGAAAAATCTGATTTTTCAATTTAATCTAATAACTCCTTAATTGGTCATGAAGTTGTCGAAAATTTGAACTATGATATCATTTTGAGTCACGTATTTTGACTTTCTACGAAAAAAATTAAAGTTATGAGACTAATTTTACATTTCACGTGTTCTAAAACAACATTTTATTTAAATTTATATCAATTTAGGGACCAATATTTGATCAATTAAGGAGTTGTGAGATTAATTGAAAAAAGGGAAATTATTATTAAGGTCATTTCACTAAGAGATTTATCTAATAGGGCATAGGTTTTTTTTTAAATCTATTAGAGTCAAAATGACACCTAATAAGACATTGTTGCCCTTTACCAATTTAAATAATTTGAAATTAATAAATATTAATAATTTGAAATTAATAATTTTGAATTAATGCAGTTAATTATTCAAACAAATAAAATTAAAAAAATCTGCATTTTATGATCCTTCCAATTATTCAAATATTCCTAAAATTAAGCAATTCGAATTAATTGTTAATTATCCAAACAAAAAAAAGTTAAAAAATCGGCATTTTATGATTCAGAATAATTTCCCCTTCAGAAATAAGCGTGTCATAGAGTATACAATTCCCCATATTTTGAATATGCATATATTGGTATGTAGAAATGGGTTATGAAGACATATGTTCATTTCAATATGAAGTTTAAAACGACATACATGACTGAATTTTTTGGTATGCATAAAATAACATGAACCAATGTGCACAGAGTGACATGCATATCAATATGCAAAATAGATGTGCACATTTGTAAATGACACATTCAAACAGCGGTTTGTTGTGATGTAGGGATTTCATACTTAATTCAGTTAATATCACTGAAAATAATTGTTCAGAATAATAAGACGAAGACATAAAATGATAATGCCTACATCGGTATCCATGTTTCATATGAAAAGTTCATTTTGATATGAAGTTGTAAGAGTAGTATATGCACCTTTCAGATGCACTGCGAATAGCAATTGAATAATAAGTCTATCGAAATTCAAGCTGGAAAAACTGATTGTAAACCAAACAACATGTGAATAAATAACTTTTTTATCCATAAACTTAAGTATAATCGCATAAAACAACACCAAAATTACATGTTACATTCTTTTCCCATGGTGCTTTTGTAAACTCCTCTGCTGTTGCACCCTCGCGGCCTCTCACCCTTTACAGGGACACCAACTCTGTCTTCATCAGTTTCATATAGATGGTCTGATTGAGGACTTTCTGACAACACTTCTTTTGCCTTTGGGGTTGACTTTGATGTAATACTAGTCTCCCTCACAACAATCTGCAGATTCTTTCCACCAACCTGAAAGCAACTCGTCCTCCCTCTGCAAATCCACCTGCATTAATAATGTTGTTCAGAATTTTATGTTTATTCTCCATAATGCACCTAGTGGATGACAAGCTACACACTCATACGTTCTCTCTCTCTCTCTCTCTCTTTTTTTTTTTTTTTTTTTTTTTTTTTTTTTTTTTTTTTTATTACAGTCAAGGAAAAAAAATTATTGCTCTTGGATATAAGAAATACCCCTCATCTTACAACAATTACAATACACAGAAATCCCTCTTAAATAGGGTCAGCTTCTAATTTTTCTAAGAAGAACTAACTAACACCAGATGAATTCATTTTAGACCCCTGTCCCATTTGGCAAATATCAGATCCTTCATCATCCTTTATATTCCCATCGGATCACAATTCGACAGTGACTGATTTAAAATGTATGCATGACCATAATCTCAATTGTTGAAATAAATATGAGGATCACAATTCGACAGTGACTGATTTAAAATGTATGCACAAAAAGTTCTCAAGAGTGGCAAAAAGTTCTCAAGAGTAGTAAACTAAAGTAATTGTTGGTAAGATCTGCTAATCTCCCCTGAAGAGGCAGACTCTCACCCCCAGCCAAGGGGTTCAGAAAGACAGGGGGCTCGAATTGGAAAGTACTGTAGCTACCTGTTAAATTTGAAATTTCAGATTTTACAACAAGCTACTTATTCCAACTCAACCCCACAAAGCCAGCAGGAACAAAAAGAGCATCCTGTTCACCAACATATCTGCTTAGATGATATGTGATACACTGCTTATTTAATAATTATTGTTTAGGGTCTTTATTTTAACATAAAAGGGATTTTTTTTACTTTTCAAACAAGACTCTTTTTTTGGGACAAAAAATGGTCTGCGGACAGGATTCTCTTTTAGGACAGAGGAGATACGGAGTATTATTCTTCATGGAGGGGCAACTCCAATAAATTTAATAAAATAAAAAAATTAATTTGATATCCCTAAGATGCATCGATTATCAAAGGCTACAGAAGAAAAAATCTCGCACAAAGAAGACATCCATTGATGAGTGTACTGCTAATAATAAAAATCCCTCATATAACTATGTCCCTGAACTCTCCCTTCACAAATAAGATTTCCATAAATAGAATACTGCAGGTAATAAGGATACCTCATATAACCCTCCCTTTATAGGGACACCAACTCTGTCTTCATCAGTTTCATATAGATGGTCTGATTGAGACGTCGAGACGTCGAACGGAACAGAAGGGCACCGCTCTAAAATGCGCCGACGTGCGGCCATGGCGAAGCTTCGATCTGGGGGTTAACTCCATTAGGAAAATGAAAGGTCAGACCGGCCACCACGAACCACCAGAAGCATCTCCGTCGGAAACATCACAGCCATGGTGGGGGAAGACCTCCGGCGAAGGTTTACAGCGACTCAGCGTGGGAGATGGAGTCCACGGCGAACAGATCAGCCATGGCGAAGGGGGCGACGATGGCCATGGAGGGGGCGGGGAGGTCATGGGCAGCGATGACGGCGGCAAGGTGAGTGCGGCGGCCAAGGTGGGGAGGGAGCTTGACCGATTGGGGTGGGGGAGGGATCTAGGGTTTTGTTTTTTTTTGGAATGAATGTGCCCTATAATTTGAGAATTAATTGATAACAATTAATTATGAATTTAAATTTCAAATTACATTTCAAATATATAAATTAAAGGAGTATATGAATATTAAGGGCAAATACGGTTTTTTGACACAAAAATGACCTTATTAGGAAATTTTAAAAGTTGTATGTTTTAGTTGTTTAATAGGCTATAAAAGTGACCTTATTAGGTAATAATGTCTTGAAAAAACTTAAAATTTTATTACTTTTTTGCGCGAAAAATTATGAGAACAAAGTGAATTTTAACTTCAACTTGAAAGAAAGATCACATGTGTTTAGTTGAGTATAGACTGTATAGTCTAGCCTAGCATAACTTATGGATCCCAGAATGGGGGTGATGTGCCAAAATTTGCACGAGAGGATTGAATGTCCTCTGAGTTAGATATCCCACTCTTCGAACACGTGCAATCACTCCAAATATGCTGCCTTCAGTTGAAATCTTTAAGAACCTGCAAAGAACACGCCGGAGGGAAGTCCGGCGTGGACACTCCGATGCCTAAGTCAGTATAGGGCTTATCAATATCTCACAAGGATCTCGAGATCCTTGATTTATCAAACAAGTTCTCAAAGAATATCAGAAAGGTGTTTTATTTTCAGTATATCAAGTTTAGTAAAGTAAGAATGTCTAACCTGGAAATCTCCTTGGATTTACCTATTTATAGAGATCCTTTCTCGAGAGGAAGTCAAGCCTTCCTTCTCTTTCGGAGCTGCCCCTAAGACTCGGCCCTGCTGAGTGGACGAAGTCTTCCCTTTTCTCCACTCCCTGAAGATTCGGCAATACTCCTTCTGAGTGGACTTTATCCCCTAAGATAAAGGAGGATAAGGTCTTCCTTCTATCAAGTCTGGACCGGAAATGGCGGAATCCCCCTACATTTAAGGCTCACGACCTTATGTCAAGACTGATTCTTCCTGATGTTTCTTTCCAGATGGAGCTCCCTCCAGAGGGATCTCCAGAGGGGATTCTTTATCAGAGAGTATTATATAATCTGATCCTTCCACTTTTATCCTATCCTCTATACACGTGTCGACTCCTTATTAGGTAACATTTTTAGGCCGCATCAGGGGCTATTGCTTGAAAAGAATTTGTAGATATGATTAAAGGGGATGTTTGCAGGAGTACTTTAGAAAAGTTGATTAAAAAAAGTAATTCTGAAAAGAAAAAAAATCAGTAAAAGTCAATAGCGTGTGCAAACAAATTTAAAGAAAAAAAAAATAATGTTTGCAAAATTAAAATAAAAATTAGTACTAGTATTTGAAAAAAATCCATAATCTATCTAAAATACCTCATTTCCGTCCTTAAATAAAAAAAATTAACTGATAAAAAGAGATATAACTTGATTCAGAGAAGTAAAAAAAAGTGATTATAAATTGGTAAAACAAAAGTGATTATAATAAGTATGCAAACATTTTTACAAACACTCCAAGATCTATGTTGAATCCTCTCTCCACTCGGTATAATATATATATATTTTTTTAGAAAAAGCAAAATGTATTCATGGGTATCAAGAATACCCCAAACAAAATAGAACAATTACAATAGTTGATGTGCCAAAATTTGCACGAGAGGATTGCGTGTCCTCTGGGTTGGATGTCCCACTCTTCGAACACGTACAATCACTCTAAATATGCTGCCTTCACTCGAAATCTTCAAGAACCTGCAAAGAGCACGCCGGAGGGGGGTCCGGCGTGGACACTCCGATGCCTAAGTCAGTATAGGGCTTATCAATATCTCCCAAGGATCTCAAGATCCTTGATGTATCAAATAAGTTATCAAAGAATATCAGAAAGGTGTTTCGTGTTTAGTATATCAAGTTTGTTGTATAAGAATGTCTAACCTGGAAATCTCCTTCGATTTACCTATTTATAGAGCCTTTTTCGTGGAGAGAAGTTAGAACCTCCCCTTATCTCGGAGCTGCCTCTAAGACTCAGCCCTGCTGAGTGGAAGAAGTCTTCCCTTTTCTCCACTCCCTGAAGATTCGGCAATCTGCGCTCTTAGTGGACTTTATCCCCTAAGATAAAGGAGGATAAAGTCTTTCTTTTACCCAGCTTGGACCGGAAATGACGGAAGTCCTCTACATTTACGGCCCATGACTTCATGTTAAGACTGCTTCTTTCTGATGCCTCTCTCCAGACGGAGCTCCCTCCAGAAGGATCTCTAGAGGGGATTCCTTATTCAGGGAGTACTAGATAATACAATCCTTCCCTCTCGATCTTATCATTTATACACGTGTCGACTCCTTATTAGGTGACAATTTTAGGCCGCATCATCTACTCCCCCCTACTCTCGTAAAAGGGGGACATCTTTTGTGAGAGTAGAAAAATTTTCTAGAACCTAGTACAAGAGTCTTTCTGGAGAGACGTGTATCATTCCTGCTTCGGAGAGGAAGTTTCAAAACATGTCCTTCTCCGAAGGCTTTTCCCGCCTCCAACTTGGGAGACTTTTCGGCTTCCGCGCGTGGGCCCCACGCGATCGCTTTTCTCTCTCCTTTGTTATTCTCCCGAGGAAAATCCTCGATTCCACCCCATATCTTCTCCCATTTACTCCACGCAACCGCCTCTTTTCTTTTCTTCATTTTTAGAATTTCATTTCTTCCCAAAAGTCTCTCGTCGTCTTCATCTTTCTTCTTCGGTGTTCTTCCTCCCGAGTTTTCGCCGTCGCCGGCCGCCCCGACCGATTCCGTAGTCCTTCTAATCAAGATAACCCAGCTATCCTTTTTTTTTCTTTTATTAGCACTGTAAATCGATGTCAAGCCCCCTTTCTCCGCCTGAAACTCTTAGCCAAAACCCCTCTGAGTCCACTCCCTTTACGATGGGGAGTCCAGAGAATAGGATTTCCATTTCCTCCCAAATCGATCATACTCACCTGTCTAGCCTTACTCACGCTTACAGCTTCCCGTCAGAATATACCTTTCGCGTCCCTCACTCAAACGAACGCTCAGATCTCTCCGAGCCCCGAACTCTTGCTTTTTTCGAAGCTCAACTTAGGGCAGGACTTCGGTTCCCGATCCACCCGTATTTGGCTGCCATCTCGACCCGTATGCAAATCCCTCTTAATCAATTTACTCCAAATGCTATTCGTACCATGATAGGCTTTTTCATCTTGGTGAAAGGGAATGGGGGTGACCCGTCTGCCGAACTGTTTCTGAGCCAACATTCTTGTAAGCTGAATGATGGCTTCTTCTATGTTAGTGGGCGAAGGTCCCGTGTTTGTAAATTTCTGAAAAAACTCCATGAAGAAGACTCATCCTGGCGAGATTATTATTTTTTTGTTACAAGCCCTACTGATTGGCCGTTTCCCCATGGGGATTGGATATTCCACAATCCAGGAGTAGTTCCTCCTCCTCTGAAAGCCTACTCTGTTTCCAATCACACTGTTATGAGCAATCTCAATACTCACATCCGTCTGTACGATTATTTCGATATTATTGGCATTTGCAAAAACCCTCGCATCCTCTCTCACTTCGGCTTTTATCCTCAAGATTTTCCTTTAGATTCTCGAGATGGTAAAAATCTTCTGTTGTTGTATTTTGTTTCTTGCATGTGGCTATTTCCTGAGTTCTGAGAATTTTCTTGATTATCTGTAGCAATGAGTTGGTTAACTCATATCTCCCGAGATGCCCCTGCTCTCAGCATAGTGAAGGTCCCCGCATTATCCGCTCCAGAAGATCCTCCAAAAGCTCCTCAGTCTCCTACTCTCGAGAGCTCAGGAAAGACTCCAACTCCAGAGAGTCCTTCGAAAGTTCCTCCTCTCCCCAATTCATCCGCTCAAGTCCCTGGTTCAGTTGCCAGGAGAACCCGTTCAGCTGCCAACGCCTTCTTCTCTGACTGTGGCACCTCTAAGAAGAAGAAGGGAAAAGCTACCCGTGCTGAGAAGGAAGCTCCCCCCTCTACTGTGTACGAGCCTCTCCATCGCCTTATCGACCGATGTCCTGCTCCTCCTAATGCTGAGTTATCCGACACGCCTCTTCCTGAGGATCAACTGCTCCGGGGTGCTCACCTTTTTTCCGAGGTACTTTCTGTTATTTTCCATTTTCACAGTCTCTGCCTTCTTCATATCTTAAGCATTATTTCTTTTCATTTTGTAGTTTGGTCTTGTCTATGCTAAGATACTCGACCAGGGTGTTGAGATGGTAGCTGAGCTCAAACTTCTCCGGGCTGAAGTGTCTTCTTTCCAGTCAACCCTCAAGGGAATCACCACGGAGAAGGATAAAGCTCATAAACGAGCTCAAGCTCTAGCTGAGGAGTTGTCTCTCCTAAGGACTCAAAGCAAGCAGGATGCTGCCAGGATTAAATATCTGGTACAGGAGGTGGGACGAATGGAACGCGAGCTACTGGACGTCGGAGTGCAGGCTTGCATTAAGTCTCTATTCACTTCCTCCTTGGGTCAAGAGTTCTTGGGGACTCTTCATACTCAGTGGCTGTCCAGCTTCCTAAAGAGCTCGAGCTTCTTATGCGCCATGGGGCCACATATCCCTCACTTCATCGACCATGGCTTCAGCAATGCCGTGGCCGAGCACTCAGCCCCGGGGTTCGATGGGACCTACTCCCGTGAGTTCCGCCTGGATCAACTCGCTACTCCTCCAAAATTCTTGGGGGATCCTAAGGAGAGCCCCGACAGTCCTTAGTGGTTACCCGGAATGGGTCAGGCCATCACCCAGTTGCAAGCTGCCAAGGTGAGCATGGCTGAGCTAAAGCCTCTGGAGCATCTTGTTTATCCTTATGTCTCTGCTCCAAAAGTGGCAACAGAGGTGGATGGAGAGACAGGCGTTGTGGATACCGTGGGAGGTACAGAGGGTCCAGAGGAGGGCGGAGGATCTAGCAACCATGTTGCTGAGGAGGAGGGTGCTGTTGGAGGAGCTGAAGGAGTTGAGGTCGAGGGGGCTGTTGCTGAGGAAGCTGCTGCTGAAAAAGCAGTTTAAATTTCATATTTCCATGGTCACAACAAACAATTTACTTTTCTTTTATTTCGCTACACTCTTTTTATTTTCTGCTCATAATACTCGTTCTCATACTTCATAGGAGACCCCACACTCCTGGATATGTGGGGGCTTTTGTGGTGATCGTATTAGCTTGATATTACTTGTTTGTTGGCGTGCTTTTCTTTTCTGTTTGCATGAGTAACTTACAAGACCAGTAAAGGATATGTTGGAGGTGTGCTCTCTTCCTCCCCCCCCCCCCCCTTTTATTGGTCTTGTAGGTTACACCATAATCATCTCTTGGTTGTATAATCTTCTAGTTTCAGGCGACATGGCTGTGGAGGGACATCCTCCGTCTTTTCTTTTCTTTCTTTCTCTCTGGATCACCTCAGCCTCTAGACCTCTGAGTATTTCCCACTCTTATTTAAAAGACTTTAATTCGTAAAATCTTCACGTTTCGTTAGTTAACCCTCTCAGGTCTCAAGTAGGATGAGGACTCTCTAGAGCACCTTGGCCTTTAGGCCTCTGATTGTTTCTTACTCTCATTCTTAAAAGATTTTAATTCATAAAATCTTCTCATTTCAGTAACCCACTTGGGTCTCAAGTAAGGTGAGGGCTCTCTGGAGCACCTCGGCCTCTAGGCCTCTGAGTGTCTCTCACTCTTATTCTTAAAAGATTTTAATTCATAAAATCTTCTCATTTCAGTAACCCACTTGGGTCTCAAGTAAGGTGAGGGCTCTCTGGAGCACCTCGGCCTCTAGGCCTCTGAGTGCCTCTCACTCTTATTCTTAAAAGATTTTAATTCATAAAATCTTCTCATTTCAGTAACCCACTTGGGTCTCAAGTAAGATGAGGGCTCTCTGGAGCACCTCGGCCTCTAGGCCTCTGAGTGTCTCTCACTCTTATTCTTAAAAGATTTTAATTCATAAAATATTCTCATTTCAGTAACCCACTTGGGTCTCAAGTAAGGTGAGGGCTCTCTGGAGCACCTCGGCCTCTAGGCCTCTGAGTGTCTCTCACTCTTATTCTTAAAAGATTTTAATTCATAAAATCTTCTCATTTCAGTAACCCACTTGGGTCTCAAGTAAGATGAGGGCTCTCTGGAGCACCTCGGCCTTTAGGCCTCTGAGTGTCTCTCACTCTTATTCTTAAAAGATTTTAATTCATAAAATCTTCTCATTTCAGTAACCCACTTGGGTCTCAAGTAAGATGAGGGCTCTCTGGAGCACCTCGGCCCCTAAGCCTCTGAGTGTCTCTCACACTCGTCATTTTTATATTCATACATCGCATATTCAAATATGAGAAAGATAATCAAGACACAATAATTCTGAATAATTCTTTCTTCAAAAAGGGATAAGGCTTCATTGATTTATTGTCAGTTTTCAACATAGGCCATAGATAACCTACGCCGGTCTCATTAAAAACCTCTTTACGGAAAAACCCCAAAGGGGAAACCCGTAGAGAGGGAAAAAGAGCTCCGGTGAAGCCACAAAATACATTAAGCAAAATAAGAATCCATGCAAAAAATCACAAAGCAAAAGTCATAAATGGTCTCAAGACCTTACACTTTCTTCAAATAAAGAATCTCTTCAAATGGCAAACGTTCCAGGGTCTAGCTATGTCGACCCCTTCCATACTCTGCAGTCTATAGGCTCCTCCCTTCAATACCTGTGTGATTTTATAAGGCCCCTCCCTGTTGGGCTCTAACTTTCCTGTATTCTTTAGGGCATCAGCTCTCCTTAGCACCAGGTCCCCTGCTCTGAAGGACCTCGGGATCACCCTTCGGTCGTATGCAGCTTTAATTCTGCTCTTATATCTTTCAGCACGTACTCTAACCATCTCTCTTTCTTCTTCCATTAAATCTAGAGCCTCTCTCATCAATCTTTCATTCTGATGTTCTTCAAATTGGGCAATTCGGTGCGACCGCAACACGACCTTTGGAGGTATCACCGCCGCGGCTCCATAGACCAGCTGAAATGGGGACTCTCCAGTTGCTGTCTTTGGACTAGTTCTATATGACCACAATACATTATCTAACTCGTTCACCCATCCTCCTCCTATCTTCGTCAGCCTTGTTCGAATACCATCTACTATCGTTCGATTAGTAACCTCCACTTGTCCATTAGCTTGGGGATGAGCTACAGAGGTGAATCTCTGTATTATGTTTAGTCTTGCACACCATCCTCGTACATTTTCTCCGTTAAACTGTGTTCCATTATCAGAGACCAATATTCTGGGTACTCCGAACCTACAACAAATCTGTTTTTTCAAGAATTTAATCACATTTTCTTCATCTATCGTAGCCAGAGGAGCAGCTTCCACCCATTTGCTAAAATAGTCCACTGCTACTATCATAAATTTTCTCCCTCCGGAGGCTGGAGGGAAGGGTCCTACCAAGTTGATTCCCCACTTAGCAAAGGGACAGGGAGAGTGCATAACTCCCATCTCTTCCGCAGGGGTCCTTATCAATGGACCATTTTTCTGACACTTGACACATTTTTTCACAAATTCCCTAGCGTCTTTTATCATGGAGGGCCAATATAATCCAGCCCTTAAAATTTTCTTCACCACTGCTTTGTATCCTTCATGACTAGCTGCATCACCTTCATGGATCTCTTTGAGTGTGTACATCGCTTCTCGGGTTGATATACACCTCAAATATGGTTGTGTGAACGATTTCTTGTATAAGTGCCCTCCGATAATACAATATTTGATCCGAAGGGCTCGGGTCTCTCTGGTGGTAGGGGCGTCTGCTCCCTTGGTGAGTTCCATCCATATAGCTCTTCTCCAATCATCTTCCTCCTCAATGGAACCAATGGGGTTCTCCAGGGTCTCTCTTTCTGCAACTACCAAGGTTACTGTTCCTTGTCCATCAAACTCTGTGGAGCTAGCGAGTTTGGAGAGGCTATCCGCCTGCATGTTCTTCTCTCGAGGTATCTGGACTACCTCGCACTCTTGAAATTTGCCCATCACTTCTTTGGCTCGTTCCAGATAGGCAGCCATCCTGCTATCTTTGACTACATATTCACCATTCACCTGCTGAACAACTAATTGGGAGTCTGAGCATAGAGTTACCTTTGGAGCTCCCAATTCTAATGCCATCTCCATTCCTCTGATCAAAGCTTCGTACTCTGTTCTATTATTTGAGGTCATGAATTGAAACCTCACTGCAAATTGTAGGTCCTCTCCTTGAGGGCCCACTAGCACAATCCCTGCTCCACATCCGCTCAGAGTCACTGAGCCATCTACATACACCTTCCATCCCTCGGCTTCCTCTTGTTTGGTCGACTCTTGGATGAAATCGGACAAAGCTTGGGCTTTTATAGCCTTCCGCGGCTCGAAATCCACGTCATATTCTTGGAGCTCGATTGCCCACCTCACCATCCTTCCGGAGAGGTCTGCTCGCCCTATAACCTGTTTCAACAAGTAATTAGTGCGGACCAGTATTTTGTAAGAAAGGAAATATGGGCGCAGCCTTCGCGCTGTAACTACGACGGCCAGAGCAGCCTTCTCAATTTCTGAGTATCGAGTTTCGGCCCCTTGAATGACCTTACTGACATAATAAATAGGATGCTGAAGAGATCCCTCTTCTTTGACCAAGGCGGTGCTTAGTGAGAATTCCCCTACGGAGAGATACAAAATGAGGGTATCTCCCGGAGAATGCTTTGTCAGCTTCGGCAGCTGAGACAAATGATGCTTCACGTCTTCAAAGGCCTTTTGGCATGTTTCGTTCCATTCAAACTTGGTCCCTTTCTTGAGAATTTTAAAGAAGGGATGACTCTTTTCAGCAGGCCTGGCTATGAATCTGCTCAATGCTGTAATCCTCCCATTGAGCGTCTGGAGCTCTTTTACATTTCTCGGCGGCTGCATGTCCAGTACAGCCTTCACCTTGGCTGGATTCACTTCTATACCTCTTTGAGTGACCATATATCCGAGGAACTTCCCTGATTTTACTCCAAAAGAGCATTTGGCTGGGTTCAACTTGATGCCGTTCTCTCGAATTACTTGGAAAATTTCCTCCAGATCCTCCACATGCTGATCTGCTTTCACACTCTTAGCCAGCATATCATCTACATATATCTCCATGTTCCTTCCCAGCTGTCTTCGAAAGACAGCATCGACCATCCTTTGATATGTTGCTCCGGCATTGATTAATCCGAATGGCATCCGAACATAGCCAAACGTTCCGCACGCTGCTATGAAGCACACTTTGGAGACATCTGAGGGGTTCAGCTGGATCTGGTGGTATCCTTGGTATGCATCCATCATGCTTAGCAGCTCGAAGCCTGAAATTGCATCTACTAATTGGTCTATCCTTGGTAACGGATAGTGGTCTTTAGGGCATGCCTTGTTGAGGTCCCTGAAATCGATGCACATTCTCCATTTTCCTCCCCCTTTAGGCACTAGCACAGCATTGGAGAGCCATTCTGAGAATTGGACTTTCACCACATGTCCTGCTTTCAGTAGTTTCTCGACTTCTTCTTTCACGATGTTATTCTTCTCAATTCCAAAGTTTCGTAGTTTCTGTTTCACGGGCTTTGCTTTTGGATCAACATTAAGGCAATGTATTGCTATCTCCGGAGCGACCCCTGTCATGTCAGCTGGAGAAAATGCAAATATATCGGAATTTCGACGTAATGTAAAGATTACCTTCTCTGTGAGTTCAGGTCCCAGTTGGGTACCTATCTTAGTGGCAAAGCCGAGTTTCCCTGGGAAGAGCTCCACGCTCATCAGTTCCTCGTCTGTTTTAACATTCACCTGATCAGGTGTTGCTCCTTCTACTTTCTTTCTCTTGACCTCAGGGTCATCTCCTCTCGTCCGCTCCAGGCCCTTGGTCAGGGCTCTGTCCGCCATTTTTACAGACTCTGCATAGCACTTCCGTGCTTGGTACTGGTCTCCTCTTACTTCTCCCACCCCTGTGGCTGTAGGGAATTTCATTTTCATGTGAAATGTGGAGATGATTGCCTGAAAAAGGTTCAGGCTAGGTCGTCCCATTACTACATTGTATGATGAGGGGATATCTACAATGAGGAACTCCACCAAGTGGACCTTTCGAGCCGGAGCGTCCCCCAATCCTACCTGTAACATTACTGATCCCAAGGGTTGGATGGCACCCCCTGAGAAACCATACAGAGAGGTATCTACAGGTCGCAGCTTCACACTCAGCTCCATTCTCTTGAAACACTCAAAAAACATAATGTCAGCTGAGCTCCCTGTATCTACGAAGATTCGAGCAACATCGAACCCAGCTATGTCGGTAGTGATCACTAGAGCATCGTTGTGATCTTCCTTAATTCCCTTCACATCTTCCGGCCCAAATCGGATATTGGGCGTCTCCGTCATACGTCCTACTTCTCTTAACTGACCTCCTTGCTCTGCTTTTAGAGCTCGGACACTCTGCTTCCTCTTTCGAAAGGAATCTCCATCAGCTGGCCCTCCCACAATCATGTGGATTACTCCTCTTTTCGGTGGTGGAGGGGGCATATCTTCGGTCGCCTCTCTGGTTTCCTTCTCTTCCGGTTTTCTTTCATGTTCTTTTCGCTTCTGTCCCCGAGGGCCCTGCCTGTCTCTAAATATAAATTCTTTCAGATGGCCCGCTTGGATCATCCTTTCAATCTCGTCTTTCAAGTGGTAACACTGATTTGTGTCATGTCCATATTCATTGTGAAATCGGAAAAATCGATCAGACTTGGGCTTCTGAGGTCCTCGACCTCTGGAATATGGGAATTTCAAGTCTGGATGACCTCCTGCTACCTCCAGTACTTCGGCAGGCTCAATCCTCAAGGGCGTGTATTTGTCAAACCTCCCGCGAGGGCCAGACCGGGGACCTCCGGAGGGATTGCTGTCTCTTGCTGATCCGGAGGTCCGAGGGACCTCTGGACTGAATCGTCTGGAGGGGCCTTCCCTTCTTCTCTCTCGATCTTGTGGCCTAACCTCCAGTCTCTTTGCTTTTCGAACCTCCTCCAGAGTGAGGTACTTCTCTGCTCTATGCAGCAATTCATCAAAGTTCTTAACTGGCTTCTTAGCTAAGGAGGAGAAAAAGTCTCCATCACGCAATCCATTAGTGAGAGCGTTGATCTTCACCTCTGGAGAGGCTGTAGGGACCTCCAGAGCTGCTTGATTAAACCTCCGGAGAAAAGCTCTTAAGCTCTCGCCCTCCCCCTGTCTCAGATTGAAGAGGGTCAAAGTGGCCCTCGGCTGCCTGCGGGCACTTGCAAATTGATGAAGGAATAACTCACTGAATTCCTCCCAGGATCGGATTGTGTTGGGTTCCAATTGAGTGAACCATTGTTGTGCGGCTTTCGCTAGAGTGGTTAGGAATACTCTACATTTGATTCCCTATCCATAGCGGTGTAATAATGCAGCATTCTCGAACCTTACTAGGTGCTCGTACGGGTCTGTCGTACCATTGTATTCAAAATTAAGGGGCTTGAAATTGAATGGCAGTTCGTCCTATAATATGTTAGGGGAGAACTGACATCCAGAAACATGAGCGGATCTACTGTTTCAGTTGTTCATTTGCTTCCTCATATCCCTCATCTCCTTCTGTAAGGCCTGTAGTTGGTCGCTGACTGGCCCTCCATAGGTATCATCCGTGCTTTCTTCGGTTTCAGGGAGTTCTGTCTCTCGGGGTGCCAAATCTTCATTCCTTCTTGTATTCCGAAGGGGGATGCTTCTTTCCGCTCGGGAGGGCACTTTATCGTCTTCTTCTGCCCGCATCCCCATTTCCTTGGACAACACTTGGGAGGCTCCAGGTGCCTCATCCTGGGGTCTCGGGACAGGTACCTCCAGGTTCCCTGGTGCAGCTCTGGGAACCCGATCTCTTTGATCCGCGAAGGCTCTCTCTACGGCTTGCTTGATGAGGGCGTTCAATTGATCGGGAGAGATCGGGAGTGGCCCTGAGTCTGGAATATCCTCTCGCTGAGGATCCACGGTCTGGGGCTCTGGGGCTTCAAGGTTCCCTGTTATTCCCTCCCCGACCGGTAGGGGATGACTTTCGTCGCCCAAGCCTGGGGTAGGCGCCAACGGCTGATTTGATCCAGAAGGAGTATGGACTGGATCTTTCCCCCGGTCTCCCCTTGATGGGGGATCAGTTAGCAAAGGGGAATTTTCCCCTGGAAGATTCTTCTTTCCAGAAGTAGATGTTTTATTTCCGCCACCCATTTGCTCGAACAGGTAGAAATTCGTGAGAAAATCTTTCAACTCTTTCCCACAGACGGCGCCAGTTGATGTGCCAAAATTTGCACGAGAGGATTGCGTGTCCTCTGGATTGGATGTCCCACTCTTCGAACACGTACAATCACTCTAAATATGCTGCCTTCACTCGAAATCTTCAAGAACCTGCAAAGAGCACGCCGGAGGGGGGTCCGGCGTGGACACTCCGATGCCTAAGTCAGTATAGGGCTTATCAATATCTCCCAAGGATCTCAAGATCCTTGATGTATCAAATAAGTTCTCAAAGAATATCAGAAAGGTGTTTCGTGTTTAGTATATCAAGTTTGTAGTATAAGAATGTCTAACCCGGAAATCTCCTTCGATTTACCTATTTATAGAGCCTTTTTCGTGGAGAGAAGTTAGAACCTCCCCTTATCTCGGAGCTGCCTCTAAGACTCAGCCCTGCTGAGTGGAAGAAGTCTTCCCTTTTCTCCACTCCCTGAAGATTCGGCAATCTGCGCTCTTAGTGGACTTTGTCCCCTAAGATAAAGGAGGATAAAGTCTTTCTTCTACCCAGCTTGGACCGGAAATGACGGAAGTCCTCTACATTTATGGCCCATGACTTCATGTTAAGACTGCTTCTTTCTGATGCCTCTCTTCAGACGGAGCTCCCTCCAGAGGGATCTCTAGAGGGGATTCCTTATTCAGGGAGTACTAGATAATCCAATCCTTCCCTCTCGATCTTATCATTTATACACGTGTCGACTCCTTATTAGGTGACATTTTTAGGCCGCATCAATAGTCATGACACAGATTAACTAATACATAAAATCGGCTCACGAAACCAGTCCTCTAAGTTGTTCCAAGAGTTAATTCTAGCCTTTTGCCTTACGGTTGGTCTAGTATGCACTCGAGTGCATGTTATGCACCCTAGTCCATATTGCACTTTTCAGTTTTACTGACTTACACTTTTTGGTAAATGGTGTTGCACTTTTCAATTATTAAACTGTATAATAATATTTTTAGTAATAATTGAAAAGTGTAACATCATTTACCAAAAAGTGTAAGTCAGTAAAACTAGACTAGGGTGCATAACATGCACTCGAGTGCATACTAGACTTTACCTTTTGCCTTAACCATCTAAATGTTTCCAACTAAAAAAAAATTGGGTTCGTAAACGTTAGGTCTAAGTCTATTATTTATGATAGACTTTTTTTTATAGCTTTAGTCTGACCTGTTAAATAAATAAGCCAGACCAACAAACCTTTTAGAAGCCTATTTTTTTTTTTTAGAAACCTATTAAAATATGTTCAAGATGAAACATTATTCAATATTTAAAGTTACAAATAAAATTCACGATAAAATAATATTACATCGATTTCTCAAGTACTAAAATAAATTTAACTTGATTTAATTTGATATTAATGTTAATACTAAATTTTAAGAATTACTTATTATAAAATATATATAAATATTTATTTATAATTATATATATATATAAATAATATACAATATAATCTTAAATATGCCGGTTTGTTAAGCTTATAAGACTTTATATAAAGCTCAAGTCTAGTATACTTAATTAAATTAGGTAAACTTTTTTAAAAAGCCATAACTTTACTCATATTATAAATAGACCAGACCTGACAAAACTCTTAATAGGCTAGACCGTAGGGCCCTGTCGGGTGGCCCGACTATTTCCACCCCTAATCACTAACTTGAGAAAGAACTAAAATATTGAGAGTATTTTTTTATATGGGTAGGTCTATTGTGCACTCGAGTGCATGTGGTGCACTGATTTGGGTGGAATTTACACGTTTTTTATGCACATGTGAAGCTCATTTCTAGTGTGATTTCATTGATTTATGGGTTGATTATCATTGTTATGGTCAAAATAAGAGAAATGTAGTGTTTTTGTCGATTTTGTAGGTAAAACGAAGGAATTTGGGAGGAAAACACCTACCACAAGTCATTGGACCAAAAAGAGGAGTGAACCATTGGATACGGCTCGAAAAATGGAGTGGAATAGCAAAAAGAATCGACTCAATCGGAGGTCGGAAGCTCAAGATACAAAGGGACGAAGTTGGAGGCTGAAAACCAAAAACGAAACTGTAGATGTTGTTAATCCTTAAATGTCTTAACATTATCAACAACATCTTAATTTGACCTTCCGAGATTTTTTCTAAGTCTTTTCTGAAATGCTACATTAAATGTTGATCTAAATGTTGTCGCATTTCTGGCAGGATCTAGAAGCTTCTACAAGGATCTGGAACCTGGAAGATTCCAGAACATTGGAGAACATGCTAGAACGGCCTGGAACCATTTGGAACGACCTGGAGCATTCAAGAAAGATCTAGAAAGATCATGGAAGTTGAGTTCCTAAAAAATAGGACCTCATTGTGGAAGCTTCTAGAATCAGTACCCCACTACTATAAATACCGATGGAAGGCTTCTCAAATCAGTGTACTCTATTCGATCAACTTCCTAGACCGAGCGTATATCCCTGTTAGGAATTGTGGCCAGTAGAACTACCCTTTAGATCATACGTTCGTATCCCACCCGTATGGCTGTGTGTCTTCTTATCTATTGAGAGTGTAATCATTAGATAGACTAGGCATTTCGACAGTGTATAACTTATACACTTAGTTCGTTTTTAGAACAAGGCACCTGCCTCGTTTGTAGTTTCTGTTGTGAATGTTAATGCTGTAACATTTCACACAACATTTATACTTGAAGATAAGTATTGTTTTTCGCCGTAAGGCTAGCATAGATTTTTATTTATAAAATCTATGTGAAAATTATTTCCATTGTGTCACGTTTGTTTTTAGTGTTTCAAGTCTTCCGCTGTGTGAATCATAATTTCTGATATTCTGTTAGAGTCAGTGTTGTACCAATTATCACAACATTTAGTACAACATTATTCTATTATACTTAAACACTTCATATACTTATACCACACCACACACTTTCAGTTGGTATCAGAGCTGATACCTGATGACACTAGGTTAGATCTTTGGTCAAGTGTGTTTTTAGTGTAGGTTAGCAATGGAAACACATCACATATCCACGGCACTTAGGCCACCCGTTTTAGATGGTTCGAATTACGCTTATTGGAAGCCTAAGATGCTTATGTACATCAAGTCAGTTGATGAACGTGCTTGGAGGACTGTACTTACAGGTTGGGAAGCTCCAAAAAGACCAGCAGACGCAGATGGTGAAATACAACTCAAGAGAGAAGTTGACTGGACGACTGATGAAATAACAACAGCTAGCTACAATTCTAAAGCTTTAAATGCTATCTTTACTTCTGTTGATGTTTCAATGTTTAAAATTATATCTAACTGTTCTACTTCTAAAGATGCATGGGACAGGTTGCAAGAGCATTGTGAGGGTTCAGAAAGTGTTCGAAGGACTAAGCTTCGAATGTTGGGGACAAAATTTGAGAATCTCAGAATGAAGGAAGATGAAACAATTACAGCCTCTAATGAAAGGTTAAGTGAGATTATCAATGAATCACATTCTCTTGGTGACCCTATTTCTAATGTTAGAGTAGTTCATAAGATTTTAAGATCTGTTCCTAAAAGATTTGATGCTAAAATTTGTGCTATTGATGAGGCAAAAGATACAGATAAGTTAAGTCAAAATGAGTTAGTGAGTATCCTTAGAACTTATGAGATAAACACTAATCAAGATGATGAAGCTAATGCTGATAAGAAAGTTGTGGTTTTTAAAGGGGAAACATCAAACACTTCTGAAGCTCAACCCATCATTACTGAAGTTGACTCTGATGAAGAATTGCTTGATGTATGCCTCAAAAATCCAAACAATGTTGCCTTACTCACTAAGCACTTTAATAAGTTTCTTAAGAAATCTGTGAACAAATCTAGAAACATTCAGCCTAAGATTCAAATCAATACATCAACACCTCAACCAGAAAGAAGGAAAGCTCAATTCACACCAAGACCATCAAAGAGTGAAGGTAAACCAAGGTATGATCCTGAATTTAGAAAATCAGTTCAATGCAATGCTTGTTCTGGTTATGGCCATTATGCAAATGAATGTGCCAATACTAGACTTAAGCAAAAGCTGAATTTTAGTGCTACCTTGAGTGATGAATCTGATGATGATGATCTTGATGAATTAAATCAGAATGAATATTCTAATTTTACCAGAATTGATTATAATGATTCCTCAGATGATGATCTGGATGAAACAGATTCTGATGCTGTACCTGATGCTTCAACATCTACAGCAACATCAGAACAGAGTCACCCAGATTTGAACTGTTTTAATGGTTTGGTTGATGATGCAGGAAAAAGGACTGATGACAAGGAACACCAAAAGCTGTTAGATGATTGGAACAATCAGAAACTCACTCTTAATTCCTTGAATAAAGAGAATGAGGATCTGAAAGACACAATCACCAAGCTAGAAGTTATACTTACCAAAAGAGATCTGGAAATCTGTAACTTAAAGGAGAAATTGATAAATTCCACCTTATGTTTCAAAAAATATTCCAAGACTGCTTTTGAGGTAAATAATGCTATAGCTACTGGTAAGTCTAATACTCATGGTTTAGGTTATGATGGTACTACTGCTTCTATTTCTGAGAAATTTAGAAAACCTGTGAAATTTGTGAAGGCAAATGTTGTCACATTTGATGCAACATCTGCACAATCAGATCCTCACAAGGTTAAAAGGAAGTATATATGTCATTACTGTACTAAAGTTGGTCATATTCGTCCTTACTGTATAAAATTGTTTGAAGAACAGAAAACTTTGAAAATGCTGCATAAAAAACTGTCACATTCTGGAAAACAGTTTATGAAATCTGCATGGAAACCAAAAACTACCTGTAATGTTGCTCATACCTCCTTAAAAGCATGTCTACCTGATTCATGGTACTTTGATAGTGGTTGTTCTAGACATATGACAGGTCGTACTGATTTCTTATCTGATTATGTGACCTTGAATAGTGGTAATGTTACATATGGTGGAGGTTCTAAAGGAAAGATTCTTGGTAAAGGAACTTTGAATGTTAAAGGTTTTCCTAAGCTTAAAAATGTCTTACATGTTGATGGCTTACTTGCAAATCTGATTAGCATTAGTCAACTTTGTGATGATAATTTGCATGTGAAATTTGATAAAGATTCATGTTATGTTCTTAATAAAGATGAAGTTTGTGTTATGACTGGTACTAGGTCAGCTGATAATTGCTATCTTATTGGAACAAATATGTGTAACTTGTCAAAATATGATGAAAATGTCTTATGGCATCAAAGATTGGGTCATGCAAATTACAGAGCAATGAATAGACTAATCAAAGCAGATGCAGTAAAAGGAATTCCAAAACTAAATCTTCACAACAACACTGTATGTGGACCATGCCAAAAAGGTAAGCAGGTAAGAATGTCGCACAAAATGCTGTCACATTGTACTACACATCGATGTTTTGAATTACTGCACATGGACTTGATGGGTCCTATGGAAACTGAAAGCATTGGAGGAAAGAGGTATTCCTTAGTTGTGGTAGATGATTTTTCTAGATATACCTGGGTAGAGTCTTTAAGAGACAAATCTGAAGCATTTGCTGCATTTAAAATTCTTTATAAGAGGTTCAAAAATGTGTTTAACTTGAAAGTTGGCCGTATTAGAACTGATCATGGTAGGGAATTTGAAAACAGCATGTTTAATGATTTCTGTGATAAAAAGGGTATCTTGCAAGAATATTCATCTCCTAAAACTCCACAACAAAATAGAATTGTTGAAAGAAAGAATAGAACTTTACAAGAAATGGCTAGAGTTATGCTAACATCCAAATGTCTTGCTAAGAAATTTTGGGGAGAAGCATTGAATTCTACATGTCATGTTATTAATAGGGTTTTTATTCGTTCTGGCACAAGTCAAACACCATATGAGATTTTGAACAACAGAAAACCAAGTGTGAAATATTTTCATGTATTTGGTTGTGTGTGTTATATTCTGAATGATAGGGATCAACTTCATAAGTTTGATTCTAAAAGTGATAAAGGTTTCTTTTTAGGCTATTCTAGAAATAGTAAAGCTTATAGAGTATATAACCTTAGAACTAACACTGTTCAAGAATCTGTTAATGTTGTGTTTGATGATGATAAAGGTCTTACAGATGACAAAGATGAAGAAGATGTATCACAGGTTACTGACACTTCTGAGAATACACTGAAGTCTGAGAATGTTGCACCAAATGTTAACACATCTGGATCAACATCGACAGAACAGACAGTTGTAACTTCACAGAATGACCAGTACATTCCCAAAACGAATCCTTCTTCAAGAATAGGTAAAATTCATCCTTCTGACCAGATCATAGGTGATGCTACAGTTGGAGTGCAAACAAGAGGAAGAGTAAGATCAAACAAGGTAGATGTGGTAAGAACAATATGCATGTCTTCTATGTGTAATGTTGTAAATGCTGAATGCTATTTATCTGAAATTGAACCTAAGAGTGCTAAAGAAGCCTTAACTGATGAAAACTGGATTAATGCTATGCATGAAGAACTTGGTCAGTTTGAAAGAAATGAAGTGTGGACACTTGTTCCAAGACCTAGTCATACTAATGTCATTGGAACAAAGTGGATATTCAAGAATAAAACTGATGAATCTGGTAATATTGTTAGAAACAAGGCTAGGTTAGTAGCACAAGGTTACACCCAAGTTGAAGGAGTTGATTTTGATGAAACTTTTGCACCTGTTGCTAGGATAGAATCTATTAGATTATTGCTAGCTATTGCATGTTTTATTGATATTAAACTTCATCAAATGTATGTAAAGGCTGCATTTCTAAATGGCATTTTGAATGAAGAAGCATATGTTGAACAACCTAAAGGATTTGAAGATCCACAATATCCTGATCATGTATATAAACTTAAGAAAGCATTGTATGGTCTTAAACAAGCTCCTAGAGCATGGTATGGTAGGCTTACTGACTTTCTTTTGGAATATGTATTTATTAGAGGAGAAGCTGATAAAACTTTGTTCATTAAGCACACTGAAGGAGATTTACTTATTGCACAAATATATGTTGATGACATTGTGTTTGGTTCTACTTGTGATAAAATGTTGAGTAATTTTGTTGAGGCAATGACTGCAACATTTGAAATGAGTATGGTTGGAGACTTGAATTATTTTCTAGGTCTTCAAATCAAATAGTGCAGTGATGGTATTTTCTTCTCCCAGAGTAAGTATGCTAAGAACTTGGTTAAAAGATTTGGTCTTGAGAATTCAAAACCAATGAAAACTCCTATGTGATCTACTTTGAAACTTTGCAAAGATAGTGCTGGAACAGATGTTGATCCAACACTTTACAGATCCATGATAGGTAGTTTACTATATTTAACCTCTAGTAGACCAGATATTATGTACAGTGTGTGTGTTTGTGCTAGGTACCAAGCAAATCCAAAGGAATCACACCTGAATGCTGTGAAGAGAATCATCAAGTATGTTTCAGGAACAAGTGACCTTGGAATCTGGTATACTAAGGACACCAACAACATTTTGTTTGGTTATAGTGATGCTGATTGGGCTGGAGACATAGATGATAGAAAGAGTACGAGTGGAGGATGTTTCTACATGGGAAACAATCTTGTATCATGGCACAACAAGAAACAGAATTGTGTTTCACAATCCACTGCAGAATCTGAGTATATTGCTGCTGGAAGCTGCTGCACACAACTCTTGTGGCTGAGCAAGATGTTCCATGACTATGGTATTGAGAATGGTATACTTACTATCTTTTGTGATAATACTAGTGCCATTAACATTTCTAAAAATCCTGTACAACACTCACTCACAAAGCACATTAGCATTAGACACCATTTTATGAGAGATTTAGTAGAGAAGAATATTGTTAAGTTGGAGTATGTACCTACTGAAAAACAGAATGCTGATATCTTTACTAAAGCCTTAGACCATGAGAGATTCTCTATCTTGAGGAAATCTCTTGGCATGAGCACTATCTGAAAAATTCGGATGGATGTTGTCACAAATGCGGTAGCATTTGGGACAACATCATGGGTTGTATAAATTTTATAAGTTGAATTTATTTCTTACTTAGTTAAATAATTCCTTTGTAAAATATCTACGAATCCAAGAACCTTGGAGTGCAAAAATAAACATGTCTTACACCTCTCAAATGCATAAAAATGAGAATGTTATTAGCATACTAAAAGATGTACCAAATCACTGAGTAACTATGGAGCACGGAGTTCGCTACTACGATGCCTTCTTTTCAAAAGGTGATATTTGGTAAAAACATCAACATATTTGTAATCCATTAAGTAAGTATGGGGCACGGAGTTCGCTACTACGATGTACTCTACAGGAACGATGGATCAATACAAATTAGATGCTATAACACAAAAAGAAAAAAAAATATGGTGCAACACAAATGAAGCAAATTCATGTAAAAACTGTGTTGAGGTGTTTGTAACAGTTTTGAGCACAACATTGCCTGATTCGAATTTATTTTTATCTGTTGTAATTATTTAATTATTTATTGAGATTCATTTTATTTATTTAATTAATTACTGACCCTTATCTATTTTTTTCAGATTATGCGAAATTAATTCTGGAAGCTTCTTAATTATTTAATTAATTTAATTAATTGATTTCTCCCACTAATTAACCATGATCTAGGTTGTGGCTAATAATGTGGAAGCACTTTCGAAAATTCTAGATTAATTCTTCTGTTTTATTTTCTTAACCTCCAACTACATTACTCTCTCTATAAATATCGAACATAAGATGCCATTTATTTGCTAATTGTGATTTCTGATTGTGTTGAGTACTAAGATTGCAGAATTATTATTTGGTTGTGTATATCTCAAAGAAGTGTGTGCAAATTTCCATCCTTACCTTGAAATTCCAACCGCCTAACTTAAATGGCTGGAACAAACTCGAATTCCTCACAATCTCTCTCTGATTCGAAAACCTCATCTCACTCTCACACAAATCCTCTCGAAATTCTTGCTTCCATGGCTTCACAAAACTCTACCGCTTCAAATGCTGACTCGAATGTCTCTGCAACACCATCAACAACCGTTCTCACTCCTCAAACCACTCCTCAAACTACTCCTCAAACAAACTTTCCTCAAGATGCAACCGTTGAACAGGTCACTAGGGCTATCGAAGAGGTGTCTGATACTCTTCGAACTACAGGCCATCTGCCCGTGATGACTTTTGGAGGTATCACGGTGGACATATCAAGCTTCTGCTTCAAAAAGCCCCAAATCACCCTCTGTTCACGAACCGCAAGTTGAGAACATTGAAGCTTCTGTTGAAGAAGAAGCCACTGCCACGTCTGACCCTGAAGACGTTGAAATGGAGGATGCAAACATTTCTGAAGGTACAAACTCTTCACTCTCTGTTTCAGATGAGTCTGCCCCCATTCCTCTCAAGAAGAATGCACAAAAAGGGAAAAGACAGAGAAGCCCTGTATAAAGAAGGAGGAGATCAAACCGCGTTTTTACTCGTGTGGATTATTCTGAATCCATGAGGAAGAAGAAGAAGGCTGGAGCTGATGCTGGTGAACCTATCCAAGTGTTCACAGATTCTGAAGATGAAGCTCCTGTTGTTGCTGAGAAACCAAAGAAGGCTAAGACTGTTGCTGCTGAAAAATCCAAAAAGAAGGTTGTTGCTGAAGAGAAAGGGAAAGGAAAGTCTGTTGCTGAACCAAAAGGCAAAGAAAAGATGATCACTGAAGATGAACCAGCTGAGTCAGAATCCAATTCTGATTCTGGAAGATGCTTGAGAGACATTCTGAAGTCTCTTAAGAAAAATGCTGAGCACTATGCTGCTGCAAAGGAAGCTGCACCAGAACCTGAAGATGGTGGCAGTGGAGATAGCTCTTCCAGTGCAGCAAGCAGCCCTGAACAGAGCTCTACTAAAAGCTCTACTCCAAGCTCAGATGACATTGCTTCTGAAGAGGAGGGTATTTCTGATTCTCTTGATACTCTAGAGAATAGATTGGCCATTTATTCTAAGAGAAAACTGCTGATAGAGAAAAGGATTAATATACCTGACTTTGATAGTAAAGGCATGGTTAGTTTCTTAGAAGAAAGGAATTTGATGCATGCTGTGAATTTTGGTGAATCTTTCTTGACAAATTGGGCATATGAATTCTATGCATGTATGAAAAAGAGCACTGGTAGGAGATCTTCTAAGTGGTATGGGACTGTTAATTTTAGGGGGAGGGATGTACTTTTTACTTCTGAATTGATAAATGAGTTTTTAGAAATCCCCAATGTTGAGGTTGATGAAGAACCTGACATGGATGTGGTCATTTCTGCTATAACTGCTGGTAGGGTAGTTAAATGGACTAGACACATTCTAGCCAAAGACCTCACTTCCCTACACTCTGTGTTATACAAACTCATCATCTACAATTGGATTCCCACCACAAATACTACCAAGATCACTAAGGATCAAGCTGTTTTGATATATAGGATTTCTGTGCTTAAGAAGTTTAATTTGGGTCTCACAATATTCCAACATATGATGAGATTTACTGGGAGAATTTCTGAAAAAGGTAATTTACCCTATCCTATTCTGATTTCTAATTACTTGAGGCATCATGGATTTGTTTCCAAGAACACTGATGTGTTGAGGGGGAGAGTTCCACTGTTGGCCATAGCTCCTGCCTTACTCACTGGGGATAGAATAATTGATCTGCCCTTGCTTGCTTCTGGTACTGAACATCAGCAAAGACCCTCTACTTCTGCTCAACCAGAACCAACCAGACCCTCTACTACTGATCATCCTGAATCATCCAGACCAAGACACAGAAATGCAACCCCAAATGTTGAGAACATCCGTATCAACATTTCTGGTAATGTGTATCTTTCACAGGAATTCATCAAACTCCAACTCCAACACTTGCAGGAAACTATAGATGAACTTCAGTTCCTGAAGGACAGGTGGACCAACCTCCTTTCACCTACAACAGGGGGAGTACCACCACCATCCAACTCCAATGTGGTCATTGAGGAGATAAATGATGATGGAGTTCCAGCTGCTGCTGATGCTGGTGATGGACCTGATGCTGCTGTTACTGATGTAGTTGCACACCTTGCATCTACTTACTTTGTTGATGAAGGAGATGATGATGATGCTGCTGAGATGGACACCTTGTATGGTGATCTTCATGGAGGAAACTGCTAGACAGGGGGAGATCTGAATTCCACAATGGCTATGGTGCAGGAAGTTGATGCTGCAGCTGTTACCACAGCAATATAAGCCATTTATTCAGTTCTACCTTTGTAATTAATGTTTAAGTTGAAATTCTGAAATTCTGATACAATTGTTATTTACTTTCTAGATTGTAGGATGTTTTTTACTGCAACTTCCACTTGATAATTTGTCTACTGCCTTGCTTAATTTGTTTGCAGATTGTCATGTGTTTACTGCAGGTTGTGTATAGTTTTAGTGTCTGTTTCTGTTTATATTCTTTTTACATTATGTTTTGCTCTGATTTTTTTGTTGTTTTTGTTTTTGTTAGTGTCTTACTTAGATTCTAAGTTAATTCTTCCAGTTCAACTTATGATCTTAAGTAAAGTTACTTATGTTGTGAATAAGTGTAGTGTTTATACTTGTTCTGTTTTGGATAAAATTTATCTTGATCTTATGGCACGGATCATTGTAAAATTATCCCTGATCTTCATTCGATTTGATCCAACGGTTACAACAGGTATTGTCTTGACAAGTGCTTAGCAATGATGTTAACCTCAACTAAGTACATAATACTGAGTATGTATAGAAATATATGTGCATCAGGTGTGTTGTAGTCGAAAGGTCAAATTGGGGGAGATTGTAGATGTTGTTAATCCTTAAATGCCTTAACATTATCAACAACATCTTAATTTGACCTTCCGAGATTTTTTCTAAGTCTTTTCTGAAATGCTACATTAAATGTTGATCTAAATATTGTCGCATTTCTGGCAGGATCTAGAAGCTTCTACAAGAATCTGGAACCTGGAAGATTCCAGAACATTGGAGAACATGCTAGAACGGCCTGGAACCATTTGGAACGACCTGGAGCATTCAAGAAAGATCTAGAAAGATCATGGAAGTTGAGTTCCTAAAAAATAGGACCTCATTGTGGAAGCCTCTAGAATCAGCACCCCACTACTATAAATACCAATGGAAGGCTTCTCAAATCAGTGTACTCTATTCGATCAACTTCCTAGACCGAGCGTATATCCCTGTTAGGAATTGTGGCCAGTAGAACTACCTTTTAGATCATACGTTCGTATCCCACCCGTATGGCTGTGTGTCTTCTTATCTATTGAGAGTGTAATCATTAGATAGACTAGGCATTTCGACAGTGTATACCTTATACACTTAGTTCGTTTTTAGAACAAGGCACCTGCCTCGTTTGTAGTTTCTGTTGTGAATGTTAATGCTGTAACATTTCACACAACATTTATACTTGAAGATAAGTATTGTTTTTCGCCGTAAGGCTAGCATAGATTTTTATTTATAAAATCTATGTGAAAATTATTTCCATTGTGTCACGTTTGTTTTTAGTGTTTCAAGTCTTCCGCTGTGTGAATCATAATTTCTGATATTCTGTTAGAGTCAGTTTGTACCAATTGTCACAACATTTAGTACAACATTATTGTATTATACTTAAACACTTCATATACTTATACCACACCACACACTTTCAGAAACTTCCGCCCGACCGGGCCGATCTGCACCCACCTTTTTTATAAATGCACCCCCGCGCGTATTTTGGCCCAAATTCAATATACGAAGTTATCGCCCGGCCGGGCCACTTCCAAACTCGGGGTTTTTAGTGATTTTTAGCCATTTTTGAGGGACTTAAGTGCAAAACTTCTCCCCAAACCCTACCCCAACACTATAAATACCCCCATTCTTGAATTCAAAAGACTTTACCCCTTTCACAAGAACTCTTACACATAGAAACACATACTTGGAGGTAATCACCATCAAATTCTTCAATTCTCCATCAAATCAAGCAAGTAAGGCACCAAAAGCTTTGGAATTCAATTACCCATCATCCATTAGACTAAGCTTTCTCATTCTCTATCTTTTTATTTAGTTATTTCATTAGTTTGTGTTAATTTGATTGTGTTGGTAGTTGGCTAGAACACTTTTGCTTCTAGGGCTTTGTAAATATTTGGATTGAAGTTTATGAACTAATTTCTTATTTTAAATGGTGTTTGTCTCTTATTTGTGTGCTTAATCCTTATATAAAAACATGTTATTATAGGTCATGATAATGTGTTTGATCAATTGTTAATTGGGGTAGTATCGAGAGATTTATTCCATTGATCGTACATAAGCATGCAACCCAATATTATTATGATCTCGAGAGAGGATTAATTATTGGGAGGGAATTGAATGATCATTTGGGCTAATTTAGCTGATATAATATTTTTGAGGTAGAGATACGAACTTATATTGTATTTTCCTTTGGATTAGTTATATCGAGAGATTGATTAATTATTCTTTAATGGTCAACCTTATAAGAGGACAAACTTAATTGACATTTGAATGAGTCATAAAATTTAAATCATAGATGAATATCTAAATATTGCAAATGCCTTGAAACCTACTTTCTCTTATTTGAGTTTTATCCGTACTTTTCTCATTTTTGTGAATTGCATGAACTTTGATCGAATTTCCTTGTTACTCTTTATTGTTTATTTTTTACATTTAGTAGACAATCTTAGGGTAATCAACACTTCAAACTTTCGATCATCGTTTATTTAGAACTTAATCGACAAAATACACTTTTACACTACACGTCCTTGTAGGATCGACCTTGTATACTTACTTCACTACGATATACACCGTATACGTGCGGTTGTGTATTTTAGAGTTGTAGAATACATGAATTAAGTTTATGGCGCCGCTGCCGGGGAGGTTTTGTAGTTCTAGAGTGTAGGTTGATAAAGTTTTAGTCTAAACACTTCAAAAATCCCAAAAATATTTGTGTTTATTATTTCTCATACTTGCAATTCTCACTCTCTTTTGAACATTTGATAGATATGACTTATGATCACGCGATCTAGGAGGAACCATCAAGAATTGTTACCTCTAGACCCGGAGATTGAAGCTAATTGTCGAAGAAGAAACGCCGAGAGAAGAAGAGTTGAGTTGGAAGAGATGAATAGAAGAGAGAATCCGATTGTAGAGGAGGTCGATGAGGAAGTAGGAAACCAAGGGGTTGACGGATTTGAGGAGCCGAATGGAAATGGTGGAAACCGACCACAAAGGGTCGTGAGAGACAACCTTCACCGGAGGGTTGGGGAAAATCCGATTGAGAATGAGGAGAATGGTCCACACCGAGTTTTGAGAGATCATTTTCGTTCGATTCCGAGGACGTACGGAGGAGCGGGTCGGGAATCCGTTGATGCTCACAATTTCGAGCTCAAGCCGGCCTTGATTGTAATGGTCCAAAACAACCAATTTGGTGGACTATCCAAGGAGGATCCTAATCTCCACTTGTCTCAATTCTAGTGGGACGGTTAAGATCAATCGGGTTCCCCAAGATTACATCCGATTGTAACTATTCCCCTTCTCCCTCCGAGACTGAGCTAAACAATGGTACCTCTCCCTTGATTTGAGGACCATTGAAAATTGGAATGATCTTGTCGATGCATTCTTAATGAAGTATTTCCCTCCAAGCAAGACCATCCAAATTCGAGGGGAAATATCTTCGTTTAGGCAAAATGATGATGAGTCCCTAGCCGAAGCATGGGAGCGTTTCAAGAACTTGATTAGAAGTTGCCCACAACATGGTTTCTCAAGAGACCAACTCATATGCTACTTCTACAATGGAATGGACCATCGGACAAGAGGAATGGTGGATGCTTCGGCGAGTGGAGTATCGTTATTGGGAAAGACGACGAAGGAAGGGTATGTTCTCTTGGAGGAGATGGCGAAAAACGGGAATCAATGGCCATCCGAGAGAAGACAAAACCGAAGGGTTGCTTCCACTCAAGAATCGGAAGATTTTGCCACTTTATCCAACAAAATGGATAAGTTGACTTCTCTAATGACAGCCAAAGCATTAGTGGGACCAAGTGATGAGCAATATGAAGAGGCCCACTATATGAACAACCAAAGAGACCAGAAATTTAGAGAAAGAAGTTGGAACGAAAGGTAAAACCGTGAGAATCCTCCTAATCCGAACCAATATCATCCCGGTTTGAGGCAACATGAGAACTTTTCCTATTCCAACCCAAGGAATGTCATTCAACCACCATCGAATTTCAACGTGAGAGATGGGATGGTCGTTGAACCTTCATCAAAGCCATCTTTGGAAGATATGTTTGGTGCATTCATGGGAGAAACAAAGAATTACATGGCAACATCTTGATGAACAAGGAGAAATGATCAAGAATGTGGCAAACAATGTGAAAGCCATGGAGAAACAAATGGGCCAACTTGCCAATATCGTTGGAAGTCAACACACTCAGGGGCAATTCCCCTCTAACACGGAGCTCCACCCCAAGGAGCAATGCAAGGCCATAAAACTAAGAAGTGGGACAAGCTACAAAGGGCCCTAGATGCCCCAAGAGCAAGAAGCGGTAATAGCACCCGAGAGTGTTGACAAAAGAGATGGCCAAGAGAAAGAAAAGCAAGAAGAGCTATTGAGGGAAGAAAAAGAGGCAAGAGAGGAAGAAGAGAAGGATGTGAGCAAGAAAAATGAGGAGATCATTCCTCCACAAGACAAAGGCAAGAATATAGTGCCTCTTCCTTATCCTCAAAGGTTGAAGAAGAAAGGCTTGGACAACAAATTTGCCAAGTTTGTGGAAATGTTCAAGAAGATCCACATCAATATCCCCTTCGCCGAAGCTCTTGAAGAAATGCCCCACTATTTCAAGTTCTTGAAAGAAATCATGTCCAACAAGAGGGAAATGGTGGAGTATGAGACGGTGCACTTAACCGAAGAGTGTAGCTCCATAATCCAAGCTAAGCTACCTCCAAAGCTTAGAGACCCCGTATCCTTCACTTTATCATGCGTCATTGGAGATGGAGGTACATTTAGAGCTTTATGTGATTTGGGAGCTAGTATAAATCTTATGCCTTTATCCATATTCAAGACACTTAGTTTGGGAGAGCTCACACCAACTAAAATGAGTCTCCAATTGGCGGATAGATCTATGACGTACCCCTTGGGTATAGTAGAGGATGTATTGGTCAAAGTCGACAAGTTTATCTTTGCGGTGGAGTTGTTGTTTTAGATATGGAGGAGGACAAGTACATCCATTTGATATTGGGAAGACCATTTTTGGCAACCGGAGGGGCCATAATTGATGTTAGGAAAGGAGAGTTTGAGCTTCAAGTTAACAATGAGAAAGTCTTGTTCAAAATTTATAGAGCCATCAAAGTCTATGATGATGAGGATGGAGATTATGGGAATCCCAAGGGAAATCACTATCCAATGCCCATGAAAGAGAAGGTGGGAGAAGAGTTGAAGGTAAATTTTGTGAAAGAGGACCCTAAAGTGGAAGAAAGTGATTTGAAGATAGGAAAGAAGGCCAAGTTTGGGGGAGTTTTCAAAAACTCCCCCAAATCAAGAAAAGTCACTTGTGCAAGTTTGGGGTTGAATGAGGCATCAACTTCCTATGACATGATTGAAGAGCCGGATGGGCTAGCTTGTGGATGTTTTAATGGGTTTAAGAAGGTTGGATGGGGAAAGAAGTCTAAGAGCAAAGATGATGATGGGGTGACTTGATAATCATCTCAAGAAATCCGTCTGGCATAGGACGTAAAAAATAGCGCTTCTTGGGAGGCAACCCAAGGTTTTATTGCCTTCATGTTTTTCTTATTTTAGTAGTTTTGATAGCTTAGTTTTTTTTGTAGGTATGGATGAGGAATATCATGGATACACTTTCTACGAGAATGAAGAAGAAAGCAAAGCCAACTTTGAAAAGAGGAAGCAAGTGGTGCAATGGTGATCTTTGAAGAGTTTGGGATGTGCAAGGAGGGAGGTAACAACTTGTAGCCCCAAACTTAGAATTTTTACATAGTAAAATTCTAAGTTTGGGGGAGTTATTTTTCTTTTTATTTTTCCACTGGTTGTTATCCCTTGCACCGTTTTGTCATTTCACTTGTATACATTTTGCACCGGCGCACACTTAGCTTTCATATGCTTATATTGTTTGAGTTGGTTTTGATCATGTGTTGGGTAGTGGACTTATGGTGAAATATGAGCATGGATAATCTTTGGAATCCATACTGAGTAGTTGTGGTGATGTTTATTTGCTTTCAATGTATGCATGATTGGTGATGGATAGTAGTTAGTATCATGTTGTGTTCATATTTATTGATCTTTGATGGCATGAATGCATGATGTGTTGTTGTTTGGGGACATTTGATGAATGTGAAAGTTCAATTGAATAAACCAGTGAAAATTGAGCCCTAAATCGAACTTTAATCCGGTTTAGTTCATTTGAAAGTGAATTAGGTTATTGCTAGTGATATTAGAACTTGCCCAAGTTCTTATTTGAAAGCATGATTGTGTAAGACTTTGTGATATTATATAGGCCATCTTTCGTTTTTAAGAGTCACTTAGCCAAATTTTCCAAAAATCGAAGTAATTATCCGTAGTTAGCCCCTTTGAGCCCAATCCCTCATTTTCTTGGCAAACTATAATGTTAACCACTTAGCCTTTTAAAACCTTTGATACCTATATCTAGTGGGTGATAAAAGACAAAGTGGAAAAACATGTACTTCAATGTCTTTGGTTTAAGAAAAATTGGAATGAGTTGAAAAAGAGAAAAGATGAAAAGTGATGAAAAGAAAAATAATGAAAAATAAAAGAGGGACAAGGGATCCCCAATAGCTTGAAAAGAATGAAAACTTGGCTCAAAAGATAAAGTGATGAATGCTTGAAAAAGAAAGAAAATGAAAAGTGAGGATAAATGTTGTTAGCTTTGAAAGTGAAAGCACAAATTGTAAAACAACAAGCTTTGTCCTCCACTAGAAGAGTCACAATTCTCAAATTCATCTCACCTTGTCCAAAGAGCCAATGTTACATCCTTGATCAAGCCCTATTGATCACATTGTTGAACACTTGAATGGTGTAGAAAGTAGAATGTGGGCAAGCTTATGGTGATTGCATAGCATAACTTGGTTGTTGAATGCATTCATATCCTCAATTTGTTTGTGTGTTTGAGAGAAACACTTTATCATGTGAGTAGAGAGCTTGAGCATTTGGATTATGTCTCTCCATCACAATGTGTTGTGTACTTATGCATTCTTTGATTTATGAGTGTGAATTGAAATAATGAGCCTATTACCACCATTGAGAAAACACTTTGAGAAAGAGACCTCGCCACAATTTACTTTGCATGTGTGATTCCATTGTGATCATTCCACCCTCATTGCTTTAAGTGCTTAGTTGTTTGAGTACAAACAACATTTTAAGTTTGGGGGAGTTTAATTCGGGTGGAATTTACACGTTTTTTATGCACATGTGAAGCTCATTTTTAGTGTGATTTTATTGATTTATGGGTTGATTATCATTGTTTTGGTCGAAATAAGAGAAATGTAGTGTTTTGTCAATTTTGTAGGTAAAACGAAGGAATTTGGGAGCAAAACACCTACCACAAGTCATTGGACCAAAATGAGGGGTGCACCATTTAGATCCGCTCGAAAAATGGAGTGGAATAGTAAAAAGAATCGAGTCAATCGGAGGTCGGATGCTCAAGATACGAAGGGACGAAGTTGGAGGCCGAAAACCAAAAACGAAACTTCCGCCCGACCGGGCCGATCTGCACCCACCTTTTTGATAAATGCACCCCAGCGCGTATTTTGGCCCAAATTCAATATACGAAGTTATCGCCCGGCCGGGCCAATTCCAAACTCGGGGTTTTTAGTGAGTTTTAGCCATTTTTGAGGGACTTAAGTGCAAAACTTCTCCCCAAACCCTACCCAACACTATAAATATCCTCATTCTTGAATTCAGAGACTTTACACCTTTCACAAGAACTCTTACACATAGAAACACATACTTGGAGGTAATCACCATCCAATTCTTCAATTCTCCATCAAATCAAGCAAGAAAGGCACCAAGAACTTTGTAATTCAATTACCCATCATCCATTAGACTAAGCTTTCTCATTCTCTATCTTTTTATTTAGTTATTTCATTAGTTTGTGTTAATTTGATTATGTTGGTAGTTGACTAGAACACTTTTGCTTCTAGGGCTTTGTAAATATTTGGATTGAAGTTTATAAATGTAGATGTTGTTAACTCTTAAATGCTTTAACATTATCAACAACATCTTAATTTGACCTTCCTTGATTTTTTTCTAAGTCTTTTCTGAAATGTTACATTAAATGTTGAGCTAAATGCTTTCACATTTCTGGCAGGATCTAGAAGCTTCTACAAGAGTCTGGAACCTGGAAGATTCCAGAACCTAGGAGAACGTGCTAGAAGTGCTAGAAGGGCCTGGAAGCAGTTTAGAACGACCTGTAAGATGGAAGAAGGATCTAGAAAGATCATGGAAGTTAAGATCCTAAAAAATAGGATCTCAAATGGAAGGATCTAGTACTTGGCCATTTCTCTATAAATATCGTTGGAGTCTTTCATTTCAAAGTATGCACTACTCAAGTAACACCTATTCTGAGCGTACATCCCTGGTTAGCAGTTATGGTCAGTAGTTGCATCATTTAATATACACCGAGGGATACCATACCTTCCCGTGTATTTAGTTCTTGTCTTGTATCGATTGAGGGTGAATCATAGATCAGATTAGTTCTTTAGACAATGTTCTTACACTTAAGTCTATTTGCGGATTCAGGCACCTGCCTCGATTGTAGTTTCCGTTTGTGAAATGTTGAAGTAATTGCTGAGACATTTCACACGACATTTTCGTAACTTAGAAACTAAGTTATTGTTTTTGCCGTAAGGCTTAGCATAGGTTTTGTTATTAATAAAATCTATGTTAAAAATATTTCATTGTGTTTTAGTGTTTTAGTCTTCCGCTGTGTACTGTGTCTACTTCTTTATATTCAGTTAGAGTTAATGCTACACTATTTGTCTCAACATTCAGTGTAACATTGTTCTGTTTTTTTACTTAAACACTAGATACCCCACGCACACTTTCAATAAACTAATTTCTTATTTTAAATGGTGTTTGTCTCTTATTTGTGTGCTTAATCCTTCTATGAAAGCATGTTATTATAAACCATGATAATGTGTTTGATCTATTGTTAATTGGGGTAGTATCGAGAGATTTATTCAATTGATCGTACATAAGCATGCAACCCAATATTATTATGATCTCGAGAGAGGATTAATTATTGGGAGGGAATTGAATGATCCTTTGAGCTAATTTAGGAGATATAATATTTGTGAGGTAGAGATACAAACTTATATTGTATTTTCCTTTGGATTAGTTATATCGAGGGATTGATTAATTCTTCTTTAGTGGTCAACCTTATAAGAGGACAAACTTAATTGCCATTTGAATGAGTCATAAATCATAGATGAATATCTAAATATTGCAAATGCCTTGGAACCTACTTTCTCTTATTTGAGTTTCATCCGTACTTTTTTCGTTTTTGTGAATTGCATGAACTTTGATCGAATTTCCTTGTTACTCTTTATTGTTTATTTGCGACATTTAGTAGACAATTTTAGGGTAATCAACACTTCAAACTTTCGATCATCGTCTATTTAGAACTTAATCGACAAAATACACTTTTACACTACACCTCCTTGTGGGATCGAGCTTGTATACTTACTTCACTACGATATACACTGTATACTTGCGGTTGTGTATTTTAGAGTTGTAGAATACATGAATCATGCACTCGAGTTTAAAAATCGTTTATGTATTAGTAAGGACAACATTATAATAGAAATCAGGTGTGGTCCAATGGTAGTCATATGCTTAAATTAGGATACACTTTTCAATTACTGACTTACACTTTTCATTAATATTGTGTTGTATTTTTCAGTTATACTAACTTGCATTTTTTTTTAATATTGTGTTGCACTTTTTAGTTAGAACCTAATATTGATAAACTATTGAAAAAATATAAAAAATATTAATAAATTTTAAAAAGTTCTAATAAATATATTATTCCTCACGTCCCTCTTTAAGCTTATATATAGTGGAAGTCATGAATTTTAAGGAATGTAATAATTTATGTAAAGTTGTTGATAAAAAGTGTAAGAAAAGTAAAAAAGTGGGGAGAGAAAGTAAAAATGAGTTGTAATTGATTTAATTTTGTGTAAAAGTAAGAATAATCCCTTTATATACTAATAGGGAGTTTAAATTGATGATGTGTCATTTTGTGGTTAATTTGACCTATGTGTCATTTTGTGGTTGATTTGGCTTATGTGTCATAATTTAATGAAGTTGTTAATTTTAAAAAGTATGATGTGTAATTAAGTTATTGGTTGAGTAAGATATTATTCATAAACTCTTTCAAAATATTATATTCTTATTAACTATTGAATTTTTTTTTAATTAATTATTTATTTTAATTAAGGTGTTAGTGGTTGATATGAAATGTTGAATTTCTTATTATTTTAATATTGACTAATTAAATTAACTTTTATTTTATTTACTTAACTTTATTATTGTAGTATTCTTTTTATTCTTTAGTTTAATTTATTTTTGAACTATTTAATATACTTTTGAGTAAAATACAATCTAAAATGTATTTTTTATTGGAGGGTACAATTCTTTATTTAATTAGTTATTAAATTTTATTTTATAATTACTTTTATTTTATATCTCAAGTAATTTTTTCTGCAATTATTTTAAATTTATTATGAATTTAATGTATTTAAAAAATACAGTTCGAAAATATATACTCCCTCCGTTCCGGAGGAACTTGCACCCTTTGACCGGCACACATTTTAAGAAATGTGTAAGAAAAAGTGTAATGATTGATGTTTTAAGGGGTAGTTTTGTAAACCTTTATGAATAAAGTAAAGTAAAAAGTAGATTGAGTGTGGAAAAGTAATGGCATATGGGTAAATATGAGTATATTTCAAGGGTGAGGGCTGTGAAGATATTTCCTTTTATGGAGTGTGCAAATTGGTATGGGACATCCATATATGGAAAGTGTGCAAATTTCTGTGGGACGGAGAGAGTATGTAAAACTTATTATATAATTATATTATTTTACAGGATTAACAGATTTGTTATATATACATAATACACTACTTCTATAATATAAAATCCCCTTATATACTAATAGGGAGTTTAAATTGATGATGTGTCATTTTGTGGTTAATTTGGCTTATGTGTCATTTTGTGGTTGATTTGGCTTATGTGTCATAATTTAATGAAGTTGTTAATTTTAAAAAGAGTTCATTGCAAATTAAATCACGATCTTTTTACTCATTTGCAATCTAATCTAAACCTTAAAAGAATTGCAAATAAATCACAAATTTTAAATATTATTGCAAATTAGACTTCTTAGAAGTCTACTTTGTCCCTAAATCATACATTTTGATATTTGGTTTGATTGAAAAATAATACTCCCTCGCACACTTTCTATATATGGATGTCCCATACCAATTTGCACACTCCATTAAATGAAATATTTTCATAACCCACACCCTTAAAATATACTCATATTTACCCATATGTCATTACTTTTTCACACTCAATCTACTTTTTACTTTACTTTATTCATAAAAGTTTACAAAACTACCCCTCAAAACATCACTCATTACACATTTTCTTACACATTTCTAAAAATGTGTGTCATCCCAGAGGTGCAAATTCCTCTGGGATGGAGGGAGTATTGTTTTATTAAGGCGTTGTTATGTCATTAAGAAGTCTAAATTATGTTAGATTCGAACACAATTAAAATTGTCAAAAAGACTAAATTGCAACTATATTTAAAGTTTGTGATTTATTTGCAATTAACTTAAAGTTTAGATTAGATTGCAAATGAGGTAAAGTTTATGATTTAATTTGCAATTAACTAAAATATTTATTTAAGGTGTTGTGGTTGATATTGAAGGTTGATTTACAATTTATTATTAAGAGTTATTTTAATATTATTTAAATTATTTGTTTTCGAAATTTTATATTAATTTTTTTAAAGTTATTTTTTCATATTTATTAAATGTAAGGTGTTGTGGTTGATATTGAAGGTTGATTTACAAATTATTAAGAGCTATTTTAATATTACTTAAATTGTTTGTTTCCGAAATTTTATAATTTTTTTAAAAGTTATTTTCATATTTATTAAATGTCAACGTCTCATTTCGTTTGATTCTCACAATTTTTCTTTGAAATTTGCTTTATAAAATTAACTAACATAAGTGTAATTATTTTGTATAACTCAAAATATTATATTAGTTAAAATTTTATATTATAATACAACGTTATAATAAATATAATTGAAAAAAATGTTAAATTTTTTCAACAAAATAATTATTACAATTCTGCGAAATCATTTTTTTAAAATATAATTATAATAATTTATCATACAAAATAAAAATATGAAAAATTAAATTAAGTAAATAAATAAAAAATTATTATTAAATATTTAAAAATATATTTAAAATTCCGTGTAATACACGGGTTCTACACTAGTTGTTAATAAATGTGAGATTCACATTTTAAAAAATTTAAGGTCCCAATATTTTTACTAATATTTTACTTTTTTTTTTTTTTTGTATTTCTTACTTAATACCCATATTTAAAATACTCTGATGCGTCGAAAAAGAACGCCTTTAGATATCAGCCGTTCCTCCACGAGCACTGCTAATCACGAATCAAATCACTCGTTTTATCCTTGGTAATCTTCAAATAAATCTCCTTAGAAATCCGAAAATGACCTGCAAAAGTACGCCGGAGCCTAGAAGCTCCGACGCTCAAGTCAGAATCGATCGTAGGAGAAATCAAGGAGGAATTCCCCTATATATCTAGGGAAATTCCGGCGAATACGATGGTGTTTCTTCTCAATTCAGTGTGTGTTTAGTAAAAATGTATGTATTATGTCAAAGAACGTAATTAAGAATATGGAAAGAACCTGCTTATATACCTGGCCCCTCCCTCACTACAGGAAATTTGAGAAATCGCGACGACAACAATTCGTCATAAAAGCATCATTTTTCGTCACAAAATGGGTTTGGCGACGATTTTTCTCCGTCGCAAAGAAGGTCGCTGTAGGTGCGTCACATTAGGTAAATGTGACTTTATTTGAATTCGTCATCAAAAGTCATCTTTTGGCGACGCTAAAGTTAAGTGTCGCTATATTATTCCATCTATGGGGACGAATAAAGCGTCACATTTAACACTGAATTTTGTCGCTAAATATGATATTTCGTCACTAGAGGTTCAACTTTAAATGACGTTTTGATTTATTGTCACTAAAATATTAATATTTAGCGACAATTATCCATTTCATATCAACCTTTTAAAATTGTAATGACGAAATTTCCGTCATAAATAGATTATTTATTTCGTCGTAATTTATATAGTTCGTCACCAAATAGTTCAACCTTACATGACGATTTGATTTATTGTCACTAAAATGTTAATTTTAAGTGACGATTTTTTCCATTTTCTACCGAATTTGTCAAATTTTAGTGACAACATCATCGTCACAATTAAACGAATAATTTTGTCACCTTTTATATAGTTCGTCACCAAAGAGTAACACTTTACTGACAAAATTTTAATCGTTGTTATATATGTATGTATTATGACGACGAATGCGTCACGAAAGGGTAATATTCAGTGACAAAATATTTTTGATCACTAAATAGCGTAGAAATGGTAACGAAACATTTTTGTCATAAGAAATATTATTCAGTGACGAATATGATAATTGTCACTAAATTTCTAGTTATAGTGACAACATATATTTCGTCTTCATTTAAATATTTCATCACAAAAGAATTACACTATTGTTACGAATTTTTTTATTGTCATCATATGTGCATATATATAATGACAACAAAATTTATCATTAATTAATAATATTTAGTGACAAAATAGCAATCGTCATAAAAAAAAAAAAAAAAAATTGCATTTTCCCCGTGGCAAATAAATTATCATAAAATAAATATTTTTTATTGAGATTTCGATTTAATTGTAAATATCTATATTAATTATCGTAATAAACTAATTTAATTAATAAATTATAATAAATAAATATTTACACTGACCACTAAATTAAAGAACATAGATAATAAATGCAATAATTAAAATTGTATTGAAAGTCAGAAGCATCTCGAGTTAGAAATAAAAAGAAAAACAGAAAAACAAATACTTAAAAAAAATAGAAAAAAAAAACAAATACTTAAAAAAAATAGAAAAAATTATAAAAATATTCTCTAATGTCTTATTTTCAGGCTCTCCACTGTCCATAACTATGTGCTTCAACTCTTAACATACAAACTTTCTTCCTTGGTAGGCCTTTAGGTCCTGAAAATTAATAATAAAGAAAGTATGAGCTAATCTTTCATAAAAATATTCTACAAAGATATATTCGCAAATTTAAAAAAATAAAAAATCACAGAAACAAGTAAGCAACAGAAAACTAGTTATTCAACTTGTGAAATGTGCACCTAATTAATTGAAAAGTGAAGTGGAATAAAAAGAAAACAAGCCCACACAACAGACGGTGAGAGATCAATTGACAGGTAACTAGCAAATTACAGTGAACAAGTGATAATTTGAGATAATATAATTGAAATACAATAAACATGAAAGAAAGCAGCATATAATTTCCTTTAACAATGTGAATGTGCATGTAGTATCTGTAGAATGAGAATCAAATTGAACAATATATGAATCAAACTCAAACCAGAACATATAGTCTCCATAATAAACCGCCAACTCAACCAAAAAGTTCACTACAATTCAAACCAAAGCATAACTAAATCAGATTCCAGCACATGACACAATAAGATAGATTTCAATGAATATGTGATGTGGGAGAAAGAGTATATTAAGAAAGTTGGCTTTCAAATCTACATCAGTCCAAACTTATATTTGAATCTAAAAGTTAATCGTTATTGCTTTAGTTATACATTAAGAAAAAGTCAGTGATGTATTTACAATACACTATGTTAATCATGTTCCGTACAGGCCATCCAATATTTTTATATTCTCATGAAAGTATATAATCTAACCTGTGTAAGATCTTTGAGCTTTGAACAGCTCGGTGCCAATATGGATATGCCTCTCATAAGATATGTTCAAGCAGATTCTTAACCTAAAGATTTTGAGTTGAGAGCACCTTGAGATGAATTTTAGGCCTGAAATTAGAATCCCATCACAATGAACCCAAAAATTAGAATCCCAGAAACAAATTTCAGTAGCATTGTGGCCATTATAGATTTCAAAAACACAGAGTTTCAATTCAATTTACAAACTCATGGTTCGGCATCGATCGCTACTTCTCCGCAGTCGCATCTAGCCGCTTCTATATCCTTGCGCGCCTTAATCTCGCGGCTTCGCCTCACGTGCACTCGAACCCTCACAGCCGCCTCTCGTCACCTCACACCGCTCATCACTCTGTCGAATAGACATCTATGTCATCGGTCGCCTAAACCCTTATCGTCGTCTCGCCGCTCAATTCTGAGGAGAATATTGGTTGTCAATGTTCCTGGGGCGATTTTGATGTATACGGCTTTTATCTGTATATTTTTGGGGGAAAAGATGTATACGGTTTGTTTTTTTTTTTTTTTTTTTTTTTTTTTTATGGAAGTTAAATACCATCCCTTTTTCCCCTCCCCATGACTCGAACCCAGACCTAAGGCCTAGGTAGTGGTGCTCTAACCACTTGAGCATTGAATTAAGAATAATACTTGGATTTTTATGATCTCTTGAAAGGAAAATTTCATATTTGGGAATCGAGAACTAGGGCTTTTCTTTGTGTTTGAGGTGAGGAACTGGATATAGAGATAAGAGTGTCCACAATGGTTAGGGAGTTATAACTCCCCTCTCTCCTCCACCTCATCATTTTTACATAAATAACTCAACCCCCAATAACTCCCACAACCATTCCAAAGTTATAACTTACATTTGAGGGACCCACTATTCATTACATTTCTTTTTAATTTTTTATTTTTTATTTAAGGTTTTAAAATTATGTAAAAAAATTAATATATGAATATATTAAAATTTAATATATGTGAAAAAAATTAATATATGAATATATTAAAATTATTTAGTCGAATTTTTTTAGGGTATCAATTAATATATTTTACAAATTGAAATAAATATTTAATACTAACTCATTTAGTTAACTAATAAAGATTATTATTATTTTGATCGAATGAAAATAGAGTACAACATATTCAACACTAGAAAACAATTCAACTAAATTAATTAAAAACTTAACTATTTTGAAATTCCTGTGAACTTGAACATTTTGAGAATATAAAGGAGAATAATGAAAATTTTGTAGATTTAAAGAATTTTGGGAGAGTGGAATTTCATCAGTATAATTGAACAAATTTCTACGAAATGGTGAAGAATCTTTATCCATTTGTTAAGTATTTACAGAAGAAAAAACTGTGAATATGAAGTATTTAAAGAGAAAAAAAAAAGACTGTTGTATTAATTTAAAATTCAAATATTAATGTGGGTCAATTCATAGTTGTTAGCAAAAAGTAGGGTTATGCCGAACTAACCCATTTGAGGAGAGAGAATTTTTTTTAAGTTATAACTCAGCGTCACAACAGTTGTAACCCTATTTTTAAAGTTATAACCCTCTAATAATCAACCGTTGTGGACACTCTAAGAACCGCTTTTTTTTTTTCTTTTTTCTTTTACCGCTTAAATTTTCCAAATTTTTAATATTTCTAATAAAATCTGTTGCAATATGAAAAGTAAAACCGCCCCTTTTTACATTTAAATTCCCAAATATTTGAAAAAGTTAATACTAAAAAAATCGAAAACTATTTCCCCTCATCATATTCAATACTTTAGATGTATGATTTTTTTATCTTTTTTATGTTTTATCATTTATACTTATATTTTTAGATAGAGTGATTTTATATTTTCAAAATATATATATATATATATATATATATATATCAATTTCTAGTTAATTAATATTTCATCATATTAAGTACAAAATAATATTTTTAATTAAAGTATTAAGTTATACTACTGATTCTAGAATAGTAGAATATAATTATGGTATACAATGAAGAATTTAAGCCTGTTTTTAATTATCACTTTGCAGCATGCAACCACCTAATTTTTTTTTCATTCTTCAATAGTCAACCATCAGAGCCTTAGAAGACCTTACTTTTTCTTGGTCTTTGTAATTAAACTATTAATTTTTAAAACAATTAGAAATAATGATATTACATTTTAATCATCATTTTCTAAAGTGCAAGTTATTTGTCATTTAATAATGAGTGACATTTATTTAAAATATTTCACACATAAGATATGCACAATTAAAACAATTTTCATAATTACCCTTGGAGTAACAATTTTTTATGTTTGCCAGTTTAATATTAACTAATCTTATTTCATTTAAATGTGTGAATATGTGAAGATGTCAATTAAATTGTCACATTATACTTCCTTCCATTCCTACTTAGGGTGTATTTGCAAACAATAGTGATTGATTCAAAGTGATTAAAATTAATTTTTGAAATAAAATTGAAAGTGGATAGTGTTTTAAAATTAAGCACTTTTAATCAATAGTGTATATGTTGTGATGTTTGCAAAACAAATAGCTTCTTTATAATTTTACAAAAACACCCTAATTACATTTGGATAAGTAATGAATAAATATAAAATATTATTTAAATTGTAAGGGCAAAAATGTAAAATTGGTTAATATAATGATGAGAAGCACATAAAAGCTATTAAAAGTAGGTGGAGGAATGCTTCACCAAAATCACTTTAAAAAAAATGATTTTAAGCACATACTAGTGTTTGTTTGCAAACACCCATTTAATTACTCGTAGCTTTTGGCCAAAAGTTTTTTTGTGCTAATAAGATTATGAGAGACATAAAGAATGTCAAAATGAATAATTGAGTAGGGAACAATTTTTTTGTGATTGCTAGTTTAATACTATTAGCTAATCTTATTTCGTTGAAATGGCTGAATATGTCAATTAACTTTGTCACTTATCGCGTTTTAATTTGAATGTAAATTTATATATATATATATATATATATAGTCTTGGGTGAGACCGTTTCATAGACTCACATAATGAGATATGTTGAGACGAGTCTCAAGTTATATTTTAAAATATGGGTTCCAAAATTTTAAAATGTATGTTAAGGGGGATCCGTCTCACCTAGGGTTGTAAACGAATCGAATCGAAACGAATACTGCAGTATTCGATTCGATTCGAGTATTCGATTCGAATTTTTTAATACATATTATAAACATTATTTTTCAAGTATTCTATTTGAAATTGATTCGTATTCGATACTATTCGATTTGACTTGAAACTATTCGATTCGAAAATTTATGGAGAAATTTTTTTAAATAATATTATACGACATGAGACAAATATACATTTAAAAATATATTTATGTATATATATTATAAATATAATCGAATACTTACGAATATCGAATCGAATATCATAATTTTGTATTTGTATTCGTATATTAGTCGAATAAAAAAAAATATTTGTATTCGAATTCGAATCATAAAATTTCGAATACGAATACAGAATCGAGCAAAATTATTCGATTCGTTTACAACCCCACCGAAAAAGATATGTGAGACGGTTTCACAAAAATTTTTGCCATATATATAACCTTTTCAAAATGAAAAAAATGTATTAATATTTTAAAAATAATTATAATATTTATCTCATATATAACCATAAGTTATATTTAAAATAAAAATAAAAATAATTTTCAGTTAGATTCAATTAATCATGATATAGAGGAGGGAGGAAGTAATTGATAAATAAAATAAAAGGAGAAAATCGAGGGAGGGAGTAATTGATAAAAAAAAAAAAAAGGCGGTAACCTTCCCTCCAATTTTGTGAAGTGATGTTTCCCAAATCCAGAATATATACTTTTCTTCTCCAACAATCCTTTTAGTCTAGGTTTCTCTCAAGATTGGAATATAATGAACAATATTCTTTAATTAAGTTATGGTATTGAATGCGGAGTATTAGTACGAAACACAACACAACCCTCTTTCTTCTTCGTGGGTTTCTCACTATTTCTGTGGATTTCCTTGAAATTTTGCTTTACTTCTTGATCGACTTGTTCGCGAAATCTATTTGATTTTTGTTATATGTTTCAGTTCGAGATTGATTCCTAAATTTCGGGGTTATTCGGTTAAGGATTTTCTTAATACAGAGTTTAATGCTCGTTCTTCATTGTTTTAGGGATATTCTTTGCAAAGTCGTGTGGTTTCACGGTTTGTTTTTGAGATTCTTGAATTTTCTCAACTTCGTTGAATTCACACTTTCTTTATTTTAGACATGGTTTGGGCCATTGTTCAAGAAAAAAAGGACTCAGGTTTGCGTTCTTGCTTTTGTTCTAATTCTCTGTTTATTTTTCTAGTTGCACATTGGATGCAGGAGCCACAAATCATATGGTTTCTAATTTAAAATTGTTCACTAATACTAATACACCTCACTTTCTGATATTAAGATATCTTTGCCAAACAATGATATTGCTACAACAACTCATATTGGAAACATTGTGCTAAATGAATTCTTGACTTTGCACAATGTTTTATATGTCCCTGAATTTACATTTAATTTGTTATTTGTTAATCATTTAACTAGATATTCTAATTGCACTGTGAGTTTTTTGGCCCTACACTGACAAGGTGTTTTGTACTGCTGAACAAGAAGGTGGCCTTTACAAATTGAAAGTTAATCTGTACACTCTGTTTTGAGTTCTAGCTTGTTTGATCTTTGGCATTTTAGGCTAGACCATGTTTCTGCTAGATACATGTCTAGTAAAAAGGAATTGAATATAAATTCTGTTGATATGCATAAGAATTATGAAATTTATGTTACTCCCAAATACATTATGATTGTTTGATCTATTCATTGTTGGAATTAATGGGAATTAATTGGGTTTTGACACCCTGGTCTAATTTAATTAATTAGACGGACTAAACGTTAATTAAGAAATAATTGAACGTGACATAGTCGATCTACTCGCGGAGTAGATGAACGTGGTATATTTAATATCTCAAAACCGAGTTAAGGTGAGTGAGAAATTAATTGTTGAAGTTGAAGAGTTTCAACTTGGAAGTTTGAGAATGTGGGGAATGGGCTCGGCCCATTCGAACTACTTCAAGAATGTTCCAGAATAATCTGGAAGTCTCAAACTTGGTCTTCAAGATTCATTCTTCAAGACTTATCCACGTGCGAGATATTATCTCAACCGCTGCGATATTTTCGCGATATATTCCCAAGAATCGGGCCTGGGCCCACGCGTTTTTCCCTCTCCCTCCAAGGGTTTCTTCTGCCTATAAATATCAGACTCTTCCCTCATACATCCTACGCTGAAATTCGCCCCTCAACCTTTCTACTCTCCTCTCGTCCCTACACAGTGTACTGAGCTCCCGAAAGCCTTACACTGTTCTTTCTTGTGACGGATTCATATCCGAAGAGTGTTCAGTTCGTATCTAAGTACGTTCGCCGATACTTCTTATACAGTGGTGCTACTGTATAGGAAGTGAAAGTCGTTTTACCTTTGGGAACGGAACGCCGTAACAGTCGAGCACTATCCTGGGCGTATTCTGTTCTGCGGGAAAAGGGATTCCCTTGACTCGACTTATTTGAGGTATTCTGTGTTTTTCTGTTTATTCTGATATTTTTGATATTGCAGTTTACACGGCGTAAACCGGATCCAACAATCGCAGAACAGAATATTTAATTAATATTTTCGAATTTAATTAATTTTTTCGGAACTAATTAATTTAATTAATTTACGGCAATATCAAAGATGAATGATAACATTGATGTTGATCCCGTTGATACGGAAGCAGTACATGGTACTGAAAATATTGGCAACGATGCTAATAATGAAGCGTCTCCCTTTTGGATATTGGGACTTTGGTAATTCTGAAAACAGAATTGATTTTTGGATATTGGGACTTTCTGTCTATCCATTGGCGCTTTCTCGCGGGAGAGATTTGGTGATTCTGAGAACAGAATTGATTTTTGATATTAATTTATTTATCTTCGGATAATTAATTAATTAAGTTTTGGATAATTACTCCTTAATAAAAGGGAAAAATCGTCTTCTCCAATTCTTACTCCAGATTAAATTCTGGGAGTTGGTATAAAGCTCTAGATTAAATTCTGAGAGTTGGTCTAAACCTCCCTATATTATGGGAGGTGGTCTCCATCCATTGAGCTACTGCGCTTACTCATGGATTTGAGATTTGAGAGATCTGGTGACTCTGAGAGGAGTTTCTGCACGCAGAATTCTGAGAGGAGTTTCTGCACGCAGAATTCTGAGAGGACGCCTGGAAATTCAATTAAATTGGAATTATCCATTGAGCTGATCCTTTGAGAGATCCGGTGACTCTGAGAAGAGTTTCTGCACAATGCAGAATTCTGAGAGGACGTCTGGAAATTCAATTAAATTGGAATTATCCATTGAGAAGAGTTTCTGCACAATGCAGAATTCTGAGAGGACGCCTGGAAATTCAATTAAATTGGAAGGGCGTGCCTGAAAATTCAATTAAATTAAATTGGAATTGCACATCAATTAATCTATAAGACTAAATTAGAGGATGTACTGATAAATTGATTAATTACGTAATTAATCAAAGAGGATTAAATTGGATTTAATTAAATCAATTAATCGAGAGGATTAAATTGATTAATTACATCAATTAATCACGAGTATCAAAGCATATTTGATAGGAGCATGGCTTCGTTGGAGCATGTAGGAGCATGACTTCGTTGATATAGAGCATGGCTTCGTAGGAGCATGGCCTCGTGGACAACATCTCCGGCTTAAACAGAATTGATGTATTCTGAGAACAGAATTAACTTTGTCAATTAATTACAGAATAAAATAAATTAATAATTAATTAAAATTTGGATAATTACTGAGGAATATCCAAATTTAATTATTAATTATCTCTGGGAATTAAATATTTGTGCTCGAGAGCATAAATTTGTTTTGAATTTAGTTCAAAAGATTTTGACTAGTATAATGTGATCGAAAATTATGCTCGAGTCACGAGTGACAATAAAAGTCACACTTGAAATTGAATTTAATTTTTGTAGGTTGACCAAAGATTAAATTAATTTTGAAGTTGGAAATAATTCCGATAAAAGAAAAATCAAAGATCGACTTTTCAATGTATCGAGGCTGTGTCCAAATTTGGTGAATAAGAGAAATTCACAAATAAAGTGGCAAGCAACTCGAATATGGGGATATGCATCTCCTCACATGGAAACATTCAAATGTGAGGGAGAGAGGTCTCCGTCGACATGTTTGAATGAAAAGGGTAGCTAAGGTGTGACCTTAAAGCTAAATATGGAAAAACCTAAAATGGTTGAATTCAGTGGAATGTTTTCCACAAGTAATGTGGATTTGTTCATCATGAAAAATCACATTCGAGTAAAAGCTCCACACGAGGAGGGAAAAAGTATTTTATTACTTTCATAGACGATTGTACACGATTCTGCTACGTTTACCTTTTAAAGAGTAAAGACGAAGCTATCGAAGCTTTTAAACGTTACAAAACTGAAGTAGAGAATCAATTGGACACTCGAATTAAATCAATTCGTAGTAATAGAGGTGGAGAGTACGTAGCTCCGTTTGAACAATTATGTATTGAATCTGGGATTATACATCAAACGACAGCCCCTTACTCACCTCAGTCTAATGGTGTTGCGGAAAGGAAAAACCGAACACTAAAAGAGATGATGAACGCAATGTTAATCAGCTCTGGTCTACCTCAGAACTTGTGGGGGGAAGCTATTCTGTCGGCTAACCACATTCTGAATAAGATTCCTCATAAAACTAAGGATCAAACTCCTCATGAAATATGGAGGAAACGAAAACCTTCATACCAATACCTCAAAGTGTGGGGGTGTTTGGCTAAGGTTGAAGTACCACTTCCTAAACAAGTTAAGATCGGCCCTAAAACCGTCGACTGTATCTTTATAGGATATGCTTCAAACAGTAGTGCCTATCGATTTCTAATTCACAAATCCGAAGTACCGGATATGACAGAAGGCACTACGATTGAATCAAGGAACGCAGTGTTCTTTGAGAACATCTTTCCTCTTAAGGAAAAAGAGGAAGACTGTTCGAGTAAAAGAACTCTCGAAGCAACAGACGACACTGCTAGTCCTTCCACTCAAGAGAGTGAAGAACCGAGACGCAGTAAGAGAGCTAGAATTGATAAAGATTTTGGTTCAGACTTCATTACTTATGTTTTGGAGGAAGAAGAACCTAAAACAATCAAAGAAGCAATGGCAAGACCAGATGCACACCTCTGGAAAGAAGCCATAAAAAGTGAATACGAGTCTATTCTCTTAAACCACACATGGGAGTTGGTTGACCTCCCTGAAGGTTGCAAGCCCTTACGATGCAAGTGGATCCTTAGAAGAAAGTACAAAGCAGATGGATCTGTTGATAAGTACAAAGCTCGTCTTGTTGCAAAGGGGTTTAAACAAAAGGAAGGGTATGATTTCTTTGACACATACTCACCAGTGACAAGAATCACCTCCATTCGGGTGTTAGTCGCCACTGCTGCGTTGCACAATCTCGAAATACACCAAATGAACGTTAAGACGGCGTTTCTTAATGGTGAGATGGATGCAGAAATATACATGGAGCAACCTGAAGGATACGTTGCTCCTGGAAACGAGAAAAAGGTGTGTAAACTCGTTAGATCACTATATGGACTTAAGCAAGCTCCAAAACAGTGGCACTTGAAATTTGACAGTACGATGCTGTCAAATGGGTTTCGTATTAACGAATGCGATAAGTGTGTGTATGTGAAGGATACACCCACTGGATATGTTATTGTGTGCTTATATGTCGATGACATGTTAATCATGAGCAACAATCACGATATCATAGTTAATACGAAGAACATGTTAAGTAGAAACTTTGACATGAAAGACATGGGACTAGCAGATGTGATTCTTGGAATCAAGATAGAGAGAACATCCAATGGAATTTCCTTGACACAATCTCACTATGTGGAGAAGGTACTAAAGCAATTTAAGGCCTTTGACGATCCACCTGCTAAGACACCTTTGGAACTCAATGTTCACTTGAAAAAGAATAGAGGAGAACCAGTGGCCCAACTGGAATACGCAAGGATCATTGGAAGTGTGATGTACATAACGAACTGTACACGCCCTGATCTTGCATGTTCGGTAAACAAGTTGAGTCAATACACGAACAATCCAAGTCATGAGCACTGGAAAGCGTTGAAAAGGGTATTAAGATACTTGAAGTACACCCTTGATTATGGGCTTCACTATACAAGACATCCAGCTGTAGTCGAAGGATACAGTGATGCAAATTGGATATCAGACACGAAAGACTCGCTATCCACCAGTGGATATGTATTCACTATTGGAGGAGGAGCATTGTCGTGGAGGTCCAAGAAACAAACTTGTATTGCTCGTTCCACAATGGAATCAGAATTTATAGCGTTAGACCTAGCCGCTGCAGAGGCTGAATGGTTGCGTAATTTTCTGGAAGACATTCCTTGTTGGAAAAAGCCGGTACCTGCGGTGACGGTACACTGTGACAGTCAGGCTGCCATTGGGAGAGCTTCGAATGTCATGTACAACGGAAAGTCGAGACACATACGTCGTCGACACAACTCCGTTAGAGAATTGATCTCCACTGGAGTAATGTCCATTGACTATGTCAATACGAAGGACAATATAGCGGATCCGCTCACGAAGAGCATAAACCGAGATCAATTGAACAAGCTGGTAGAAGGAATGGGTCTAAAACCCACAATAAAAACCAAAGCAGTGGTAACCCAACCATGATGACTGGAGATCCCAAGAACTTGGTTCAATGGGAAAACGAAGCTGTGGAGGTTAGTGAGAAAACACTTGAAAAATATGACTATTCCGGACAGCACTATCTCAAGTATTAACGACCCGTAAGATGTGGTAAAGGCTGAGTCTTGGACTCTTAATAATTCCTAGAGTATAACGGGATACTCGAAAGGAAGTTACCTATATAAATGAGAAGTGAGGGCCGCTTCGACCAAACATTTATGAAAGTACAAAGGACGTCCACGGCCAAAACGGACAAAAACGTGAGAACGTTACGAAGACGAGATCAAAGTGTGCTGACACTGTTGTCTAGGTATACACTATGGAGGAATAGTTCAAGGCATCGCGTCCACTAAGCCGCCGGTATATCCGATAGTGTTTGGCTACGGAAAGTTCAAGGCCAAAAACCACTTATCCGGACGCACGGAGATCTCATTCGAACTGAACACTGAGTCTGATGTTGTATAGATACGATTTTCACTCATGTGGGGGATTGTTGGAATTAATGGGAATTAATTGGGTTTTGACACCCTGGTCTAATTTAATTAATTAGACGGACTAAACGTTAATTAAGAAATAATTGAACGTGACATAGTCGATCTACTCGCGGAGTAGATGAGCGTGGTATATTTAATATCTCAAAACCGAGTTAAGGTGAGTGAGAAATTAATTGTTGAAGTTGAAGAGTTTCAACTTGGAAGTTTGAGAATGTGGGGAATGGGCTCGGCCCATTCGAACTACTTCAAGAATGTTCCAGAATAATCTGGAAGTCTCAAACTTGGTCTTCAAGATTCATTCTTCAAGACTTATCCACGTGCGAGATATTATCTCAACCGCTGCGATATTTTCGCGATATATTCCCAAGAATCGGGCCTGGGCCCACGCGTTTTTCCCTCTCCCTCCAAGGGTTTCTTCTGCCTATAAATATCAGACTCTTCCCTCATACATCCTACGCTGAAATTCGCCCCTCAACCTTTCTACTCTCCTCTCGTCCCTACACAGTGTACTGAGCTCCCGAAAGCCTTACACTGTTCTTTCTTGTGACGGATTCATATCTGAAGAGTGTTCAGTTCGTATCTAAGTACGTTCGCCGATACTTCTTATACAGTGGTGCTACTGTATAGGAAGTGAAAGTCGTTTTACCTTTGGGAACGGAACGCCGTAACAGTCGAGCACTATCCTGGGCGTATTCTGTTCTGCGGGAAAAGGGATTCCCTTTACTCGACTTATTTGAGGTATTCTGTGTTTTTCTGTTTATTCTGATATTTTTGATATTGCAGTTTACACGGCGTAAACCGGATCCAACATTCATTGTGCTCGGAAGATTCAATTGCAATATTTTTTTAATTGGTATTAATGGATTTGCTATTATTCAATATTTAGTTATCTTAGCAAATATCTTGAATTTATGCTAAGAAAGTTCCATGATTGCCATGGCTATACCCTGGTTTCTTGTATTTTTTATAACTAGGTGACACCAGAAACAATCCATGTGTTATTTCACGTTACCCCATGGGTAAGCAAAGCAAGATACCACCTTTCTTTTTCTTTCTCATTAATAGTTGCATCACAAACTTTCATACTGGGTGTCGATGGAGATATTTTGTGTGGGTTATAGTGATGAAGAGTATGTTCTTTAAAGTTGCGTAAATGAATTTATGTGGTTGTAAGACTTATTGCATTTTCGTTTGGCAGTGGATCCCTGAAAACGTTGAAACGTTCAAGAGGTGAAAGGTTTTGGACTTTTTTTTAGCAGATATGCATTAGGGAATCTTAAAGAAGAAAAAGAGAGATAAACTCCGGAAAGACGTGTGTTCTTGATATATGGAGCCCAAAGGGAGGTGAGGAAGAGAGATAATAGTAAATGAAGTTTTCCGATTCAGCATAACCGAGGTATTAGAAGACTCCTTTTTTATATGTTGGTCTGATTTTTTTGGTCAGAATTGTATCTATAATGTGTGTTCAATGAAGGAAAAGTTTGATAATCGTTAGCTGCTGATATTGTATGCTTTGCAAACAGGCAATGCAATGGACACTGCTGAGCGTCTCGACCGTGAAGTCCAACCTGTATGTATCTACTTCTCATTTGGATACTTTATTTGGTTTGGTGAATTTTAATATTGTGCATATTGCATTAATTTGTCATGCGTATTTTCCCCTTCTTCAGTAAGCTAGAGGGAAGTTTACTAACGAGTTTACCAACTTAAACTTGCTTTCTATTAGAAATTTTAATTTATTTTATTTTTTGTTTCAGAGAGATTTGCTAACTAAGAAAGCAGTGATATAAAGAGGCTTGTGATGAAAGTAAGGATGGAGCTGATGTTTCTGACCGCAATATGGTTTCATCTGCTCTTATAGACAGGGTATACTTTCTCCTTAACTGTCCACCTACAAAAAAAAAAAAAAAAAAGATAACCCCCACCCACCTACCCACCCCAGGTACCTCAAGTGGGATAAACTGCAGGTGGAAATGGAAAATATGCAAAGATTGCCATGGGAAGAAAGTATAAATGTTTTGGTTATCCATTCAATTGACTTGAAATCACGCAATGTATTTGTAACTTGCCAATTTCATCCAGGTTGATGCTATGCTTCAAAACCTTGAGAAAGAAATTGATGATGTTGATGCAAAATTTGGTGACCAGTGGCGTATACTTGACAACAGGTTGATCTACGAGCATTTGGATATCATGCTTTCTTTTTTCTTTAAAACTTTTGTCCTGGCATTTGGAGCAAAATATGACTCCTTGTCACATTGTTGCTACTCTTTGCTAATAATTTTTCTAGGTAAGCATGGTAACCAAATGCTTTTAGGACGTGTACATACAAGAATAGGAAGATGGAAAGACTTTGTCACTTTGTATTAAAGAATAGGGAGATGGAGAGACTCTCAAGTCTAACCCATTCTTAAATACTGTTAATACTTGTGATGATCTATTCTTGGGGTTCAGTGAAGCGGACAGAAACAGACTCTTCCTGAATTCGAAAAGATGTCCCCAAGAAAATGAATACATAAGGTATGGAGTTTTTATCAAATTTTTAATATATTTGTTAAATTTTCTGGTTCTCTCGAATTATCTCTTAATCGGTTGTTTCGTGTTAATTTGATTTAATCATGTTTCTATTGCCAATTATATATTCATTTGGTTTAATTTTGACTAATATATTCATTGCAAAATGAAGGAAAAAGAATGGGTAGAATTGTTAGTTGGCTTAGATTAGTCTTCGTGTCATTTTATAATTGTAACTCTGATTGATCCTTTTGAGTACCCCTGGTACTCGTTAATATATTACAATTTTTGTTGTTAAAAAGAAAAAAAGAATTGTCAATTGGGTTATAAGTATTGGCGGAGTTATAGTTTTTGGGATGGTACCCTTTTTCATGATGTATATGTTTTTTGCAAATGAATTTGGTCTTGATTGTAAAAGTAAATAGTCAAAATACTAATAGTAAGGCACCTGATGATGAGGAAAAACTGGTTAATTAGCAAAATCTATCAATAGATAACTTCCACTTTTTTAGTATGATATGTCTAAATTCTAATAACCAGGAAAAAGGATCAGAATGTGGTCAAGTTAGTAGTTTAACTATATATATGTACTATATTTGGGATGTGAAGTTTTTTATTCAACTATTGTTCCTTGTGGTACTTTTCTTGCAAAATATGGGAAACTTATTTTCAATCTTACGGATAATCTATTTATTGAGAAGTGTAAAGATTCCACACTAATAGGAAAGTAGAAATGAAAATTTTGGGATTACCCTTTTTTTCTAATGTGTAGAGTAATATAACTGGGGTCATTTGTTCTCTGGTGCTTTATGTTTTCTGCAAATTAATTTGTTTTAGATTAAAAATTGATATTTAATAGTATCATGCAAAAACTACCTCAAAATAGCCGGAAAAACATAAATTAAATATTGTAATCTAAGAATGAGTTTTTTTTTTTTTTTTTTTTTTTTGGAAGCGGTGCATTTAGGATGGTTAGTAAGGAAGGACATCACATGGGTAGAGCTAATGGATTACTTATAGAAGTAAGATTAATAATGGGTTCTAAACAGAATTAGCAATTAAGAGTAGCTGAAGTTTGGGATGTAACTTAGCATAATTCATGGGTAGTAATTAGCAAATGTTATTTCTACCTTGTGCTCTTTTTAAATAGAGACTACTTATATGTTATTTGCTTATTTTCTTTCGTTTACTTTATCTTTCAATTCATCTTATTCATAAAAATCTTCTAGTTCCTTTCTCTAACAGTGGTGCTTAAAGATATTAACAATTTTAAGTTTGTGAAGAAATTGTGCTTTTGTCCTCTGCATTGATGAATTACTCTTTTGCCAATAATACACAAGCATTGATTATTTTAACAAAGCTAACCTATACAAATAGAAGCTCTTAGGGGTCCCTTCTTTTGTTCCCTATGGGTCAAGAGTAAGGCAATATGATCTCGTAAACCCAATTTCATCACCTGCCTCACTAGGTTTTCAGCTTTTGAAGTTCGACCATTAATTGCAAATATACTTGCTGATTTTTATCAGTCTTAATTTCTGGTATGTAGAGTTGTGTGCATGTGTATGTGTTCGAGAGAGGGGGTGAGAGACCTTGAGAGTTATGGTCCTAGTTAAGCGGGTATGGGATGGGTCATGATTTTTATCAAACTCGCCCCGCTTACCCGTTTCCGGATCCGCTATATATAAATATAGTAATATTTAATATACATATATATGTTTCTATTCTTTTTTTTGAACACATATATGTTTCTATTTATAAAAACTTATACAGTATATATTAATGTATATATGTTTGTAAAAATATTTTTAATTTAGTTTTGCAATATCAAAATAAATATATTGTATAAATTAAAATTAATTTTAAAAAATTAAAAAAACTATGCAGGACAGGATGGGTAAAATTCGACGGGTTTTCAAGCGGGGCGGGTCTTGAAATTAGAGATCATTATGCTTTTTTTTACGTCAAATAACATTGTCATGAAAATGTATCTTTTATGACGTCGAATAGTCACTAACAATTGTCACCAATAATTATTAAAATCGTCACCAATTATTATAGCGATGAAAAAAATTGTCACCAAATATTTCAAATAATTAATGACGAAAAATAGTATCGATATGAAAACATATATTTTATGACGTTGACGTCATCAATTATTTTTAAAATTGCCACCAATTATTATAGTGATAATAAAAAAAATTCACTAAATATTTCAAATAATTAATGACAAAAAATAGCATCATCATGAAAATATATATTTTTATGACGTTGAATATCGTCATCAATTATTATTAAAATCGTCACAAATGATTTTTGGGATGAAAAAAGTTCGTCACTAAATATTTCAAATAATTATGACGAAAAATAGTATCGTCATGAATATATATATATTTTTTGACGTTGCATATCGTCATCAATTATTATTAAAATTGTCACTAATTATTTTTCTGATGAAATAATTTTATCACTAAATATTTCGAATAATTAATGATGAAAAATAATATCGTTATGAAAATATATTTTTCATTACGTCGAATGTCGTCATCGATTATTATAGAAATTGTCACCAATTATTAGTGTGACGAAAAATATTTTGTCACTAAATATCTCAAATAACTAATGATGAAAAATAGTATTGTCATAAAAAAACATATTTTTCATGACGTCGAATATCGCCATTAATTATTATTAAATTCGTCACCAATTATTTTTGTGGCGAAAACATTTTGCCACTAAATATTTCGAATAATTAATGATGAAAAATAATATCGTCATGAAAATATATTTTTCATGACATCGAATATCGCCATCTATTACAATCAAAATCGTCACCAATTATTATTGTGACGAAAATATTTTGTCTCTAAATACTTTGAATAATTAATGACGAAAAATAGTATTGTCATGAAAACATACTTTTTATGACGTCGAATTTCATCATCTATTACAATTAAAATCGTCACCAATTATTATTGTGACGAAAATATTTTGTCTCAAAATATTTCAAATAATTAATGACGAAAATAGTATTGTCATGAAAATATACTTTTTATGACGTTGAATTTCATCATCAATTATTATTAAAATCGTCACCAATTATTATTGTGGCGATAGTTTAGTATTGTCAAGAAAAACGATTTTTTATGACGTCGAATTTCGTCACCATTTATTATTAAAATCGTCACATAGTATTATTGTGACATACTTCTTAACATCGTCACAAAATATACAAATTTGTGACGATTTTTTTTGTAATTGGTGACGAATTAAAATTTTGTCACAATTTCTAGTACTTTAATGACGAAAAATAAAATTCGTCGCGTTTAAGTAAGAAATTGTGACGAATTTTGTGTCGTCGAAAAAAAATTCGTCACGAAATGTGTGATTTCCTGTAGTGCCTCCGGAGAGGGAAAGACTCGTTCTCCCTATATTCTCGGCCCATTCCTGTAAATCCGGCCCCAAGTCCCTGAGGAATCGGTCTATCTCCCTGAAGACTTGGTTCTTCAGCATATCACCCCCTATCTTTGTGGATTGACCCACTCATTTGACTTGGTTAAGAAAGATTGATTATGCGTTCCCTATTTGGGCCAGGTCTTTAGGCCCAAAGACTATTAATTCCCCAAATGTGGGCTAAAGGCCCAATCACCCTAATTTCTCTAATTTCCCTTCTTAGGCCCAGGGGTGTATTAATCCTGCAGTGTATTGACCTAATCATAACTATCATAATTTATCCCGTTTCCACGTGTCGACTTCTCCGAGAGCGACATATTTATCTACATCAACCACTCTCCCCCTACTCTCATAAAAAGAATAATTTTTAGGAGAGTAGGAAAATAATGACACTAAGATAACTTATAAAGAAATAATTCATTCCTTAAAATACTCCTCGAAATATTACTGATTTAATTTCTCTCCTAATAATTACCTCCAGAAGGCTTCAAGCCTTTTCCACTTCCACACGCCAACTTGCTCTCGATTCTTGTAGCCAGGCGTCTGCTCGAGGGGAAACATCCAGCCGTCCTTTTCAGCCACGCGCCTTGTCATTGGGGAGTATTTAATTCTCCTCGACCTCCTCCCTTCTCTCTCTTCCGCATAATTATTTCAAAATTCATATTCATTCCACCAAAAACCCTCTTTTCTTTTCTTTCAAACCTATCCACTCTTCTCTTTCTCGTTGATATTTCTGCAATCAACTCCTCTACGCACGTCCAGCGGCCACTCTGTCATCTCTCCCAAAACCGACTTTGTTTCAGGTATCTCCTCCTTCTTATCCTTTTTCATTTACAATATCATTATGTCATCCTCCTCAGACTCCATATCCATGGAGAGTTCAACTTCCAACTCACTTTCCATATTTCCCGTAACCGACCGAGCTTTGGAGGATAAAATCTCTGGTCCCTCGATTCTCACTCCCGAGCGCATTGCCGCTTTTCTCCGCTCAGGGATCTTCCCCGCCGATTATTCAGTTAGGGCTGCGCATAGGAAAGAACGCCCTAATTTTCCAGGTCATAACACCTTAGCCTTTTGGGAGGCTCAACTAAAAGCGGGCCTCCGTTTTCCGATCCATCCTTATCTCTCTGAAATTTCCACTTACCTTCGCATACCTCTAAACCAGTTCACTCCCAACGCTATACGCGCAATGTTAGGCTTCTATATCCTAATGAAGGGAAACGGTGGCGAGCCCTCAACCCAACTCTTTCTAACCCAGTACGTGTGCAAGTTTGCGGACGGGTTTTTTTATGCTAGTGGTCGTACCTCCAGGACCGGAAAATTCATGGAAAAGCTCCATGAAGGGGTCCAGGACTGGAAAGACTATTATTTCTTCCTTACAAATCCTCTTCCTTGGGAATTTCCTCATGAGGGGTGGATTTATGAGAATCCTGGGGTACCCCGTCCTCCTCTTTCTGTTTGTTCTTCTCTAAACTTGGATGTGATGAATCATTTAAATGATAATGTCTCTGCCCATGGATTTTTTGATGTGATGAGTATCTGTAAGAATCCTAGAGCCCTCTCTCATTTCGGTTTTGGTCGCCCCGATTATCCCCTAGGTCCCGACGATGGTAATACCATTTCTTTTTTCTTGGTATTGTCCTCAAAATTTGAGCTGCCGTGTTTGTTAATGTCGTTTCATATTTCTTTGTGCAGCTATGAGTTGGTTAACTCAGATTTCCCGTGATGCTACTCCTCTCTCGATGGTTGCTAAGTCTCCGGCCCCCGAAAGTTCTTCAAAGGCCCCGATTCCTCCTTCCCCAGTGAAACCTTCCACTGGGTCAGTTGCTAAACGCACTAGGTCTTCTACTGAGAAGGCCATGGTCTCCACGTTGCCCCCTGCCTCTGATGCTTCTAAAAAAAAAAAGTCCAAGACCAAGTCCACTCTGCCCCATGCTACTCCAGATGCACCCAGTGATATCAATGTTGATCACCTCGTGAGTTTCATAGAGCGTCACACTCCAACCCCTGCCACCGAGGCCCTTAATGCTCTGTCCTCCGAAGAGCGAGTTGTGCATGCCGCCCACAGCTTTACTCAGGTAGACTCTCCACGCAGATATACCTCTGGATAATTTAATAAGAAAAAGTATACATGTCTTACTTCTTTAAACTATTCCTTGTGTAGTTTGGTCTCCTGTTCTCCGATGTATCCGAACAAGCTCTCCAGTCCCTTCAGCTAGTGGATGATCTCCAAAGCCAAGTGGAGCTGGAAAAGATAAAGAAGGAGATACTTGATGCAGAATTACGGGACGCTAATCAGAGGTGTAAAGTACTTCAAGCGGAGAAGACGAAGCTTTCGGGGGAGGTTTCTTCGCTGAAGAAAGAGTTCGGTGAGCGGGTTGAGCGCCTGGAAGTTACTCTTCCTTTGGCTGGTATGAAATTATGCATAGATTCCCTGTTTACCTCTGCCATGGGTCAGAAATTTCTAGGTACCTTACATCGGGAGTGGTTGGAGGCCTTTCTTCAGAGCAGCAGCTTCTTGGGGGCAATGGGTGCATATATTCCCCATTTCATCGATCATGGGTTTTCCAACGCCGTAGCTGAACATTCTGCTCCAGGATTTAATGGTCAGTATACTCGTGCCCTCCGGTTGGACGAACTAGACACCCCCCCTAAGTTCCCTGGAGATGCTAAGGAAGATATCAACACTCCCTGGTGGTTACCTGGGATGAGGAATGCGATCTTGGAGCTGAAAGATACTGCCCTGAAATTGGATGATCTTGCACCGGCAAAGGATATGGCTTTCCCTATCTATGTGGCCAACCCAACTCCGGTGGCAACCGTGGCAGCAGGTGCTCTAGAGGAGAAGGCGGAGGGAGGTGATTCCAGTGGGCGAGTTGAGGAGGCAGGAGAAGGTTTCGAGGGGAAGAATGATATTCCCCTCTCTTCATAACTTTATTTCTCTGATAACACTTTGGTACTCTTAAAACACTTTTTTATTTTGTTAAGGCCTCTAAGGCCCCTTTTGGTATTTTCAGGAGACTCCACACTCCTGGGTTTTTCTGTGGAGGGCCTAGGCATGGTGCCTTAGGTCTTGAATATTCCTGCTTTACTTTTGCTCAGTATCGTACCTGCATATTATCCCCTGGCATGCGTATATATATATATATCTATATCTCTGCTGTTTAGACATATAATGTAGTACCTGTCCTGCTCTTTCTTTACTTATGAATTTAGCATGTTTCTAGCCTCTTCTTGACACGCAAAGGCTCTAAAGCTCCTAGAGAAATCTCTAAATAAGAATATGGAGTTTATGTTTCTGTACTTACTTGGTGACTTGATAATGCTTCTAGTTTCTCTCTTAGAGTTAGAGTTCTTAGGGATTATACTCTCCCTGAGGTTAAAATATTTAGGGATTATACTCTTCCTTAAGTTGGAATTCGTAGGGATTATACTCTCCCCTAAGTTGTTTATACTCGTAAGAGTTCTTAGGGATTATACTCTCCCTGAAGTTAGAATGTTTAGGGATTATACTCTCCCAAAAGTTAGAATATTTAGGGATTATACTCTCCCAAAAGTTAGAATGTTTAGGGATTATACTCTCCCAAAAGTTAGAATGTTTAGGGATTATACTCTCCCTTAAGTTGTTTATACTCGTGAGAGTTGTTTATACTCGTGAGAGTTGTTTATACTCGTGAGAGTTGTAAGAGTTCTTAGGGATTATTGACAGGTTAATCATATCTTCTGCTACCATACCCCCTACTCCCCCTAACTTTAGAGGCTGTCGTGGATAAAGGCTTTAGGAATTGTTCCTAGGCATTGTACATTCGGGTCTTTATGAGCTGGTGTAAGTCTCATTATCTTGCAATATCTCTATCATGTTATGTTTTAATTTCCAAAGTACACTCGTTATCTCAGCACTCATTATGCAGGCCCTTAACAGTTATCTTAGCACGGTATTAATGTATGAGAAACATTTTGTCATAAAATCGGCACATAAAGATCCTCCCATCATAAAATTGGCATACAAGAGTCATCTCATCGTCATATTAACATGCGTTAAGGGAAATTATTAAAATTTTATCAAAACCGATGCTCCATTGATCAAAAGTGTTCATCAACATAGGCAAATAAGGGGAACCTATGCCGGCCTCATTAAAAACCTCTCCGTGGTAAAACCCCAAAGGGAAACCCACGTAGAGGGAAAAAGAGTGCCGGTGAAGCAATTATTCGAATAAGAAGTAAACATTCAAAATTGTTCATAAAGGGGAAGGAAGTAGGGGAATAACACCTTCTTCAAACATAAAATCTCTTCAAGTGGCACACGTTCCATGGCCTTAGTATTTCTTTTCCTGTCATGTCCTGGAGCTTGTATGCTCCGCCTTTTAGTACCTGTATTACCCTGTAAGGACCTTCCCAATTGGGTTCCATCTTCCCAGTGTTCTTCAAAGCATCTGCTCTCCAAAGGACTAAATCTCCAACTTTAAAGGAACGAGGGATTACCCTGCGATCGTATGCTGCCTTGATCCGACTCTTGTACCTTTCTGCTTTCAATCTTGCCATCTCCCTCTCTTCATCTACCAGGTCCAGCGCCTCCCTCATCAATTCTTCATTTCTTTTTTCTTCAAAATAGGTGATTCGGTGCGATTTGAGTCTGGCTTCAGGAGGTATCACTGCCGCTGCCCCATATACCAAGTAGAAGGGAGATTCGCCCGTAGCTGTTTTAGGGCTGGTCCTGTAGGACCAGAGGACGTTGTCTAACTCCTTCACCCATTTTCCTCCTACCTCTTACAATCGTGTTCGGATACCATCTACTAGGATTCTATTTGTAACTTCCACCTGCCCATTGGCTTGTGGGTGGGCTACCGAAGTAAATCTCTGTACAATGTTCCATCTTTCGCACCATCTTCTCACCTTCTCTCCATTGAATTGTGTTCCGTTGTCGGAAACCAAGATTCTAGGTACTCCAAACCTGCAACAAATATGTCTGGCAAGAAAAAGAATTACATTATCTTCCTCGATTTTGGCCAAGGGCACAACCTCTACCCATTTACTGAAATAATCCACGGCTACGATCAGAAATTTTCTCCCTCCTGGTGCCAAGGGGAAGGGTCCCACTAGATCTATTCCCCATTTGGCGAAGGGACAGGGCGAGTACATGGCCCCCATTTCTTCTGCAGGTACTCGTATCAAAGGCCCATTTTTCTGACATTTCTCACATTTCTTCACGTATTCTCTAGCGTCTCTGATTATGTTAGGCCAGTATAAACCTGCCCTAAATACCTTCTTCACCATAGTCTGGTAACCTTCATGGCTGGATGCGCAACCTTCATGGATGTCCTTGATCACTAGCTCTGCTTCTCTTCTTGAAAGACATTTCAAATAGGGTTGAGTGAAGGATCTCTTGTACAATAGGCCTCCTAGGATACAATACTTCCTTCTCCAAGCTTTGGCCTCTCTAGACATTGGGGTTACCGACCCCCTATTCAATTCTTCCCATATCTCTTTCATCCAGTCATCCCCTGCTGTTATCTCTCCGACCAAGGTTTCAGTAGCTAATTGATCTGCCACTAACAAGGTTACCTTTCCGTCTCCCTCGAATTCAGTGGAACTAGCTAGTTTAGACAGTCCATCTGCTTTCACATTCTCTTCTCTCGGCACCTGTATCACTTCAAAAGTATGAAATTTATTCTTTAGTTTCTTTACCTGTTCTAAGTAGGAGATCATCCTCTCATCTTTGGCGAGGTACTCCCCCATGACCTGTTGCACTACCAGCTGTGAGTCAGAGTACAGGGTGACTTTCTGTGCCCCTAACTCTGCTGCCATGCTAGCTCCTCTAATCAGGGCTTCATATTCTGCACCATTGTTTGAGGTTGAAAACCGGAATTTGACAGCAACCTGTACTTCTTGGCCATCAGGGTCAACCAACACTATCCCTGCTCCACATCCCAAGGCGGATGCTGAGCCGTCCACGTATACCTTCCATCCCTGTTCTTCTTCCACTCTGGTAGACTCTTGAATAAAGTCTGCTAAAGCTTGAGCCTTGATGGCCTTCCTTGGTTCGTAGTCAATATCATACTCCTGCAATTCCACTGCCCATCTGACCATTCTTCCTGATAAATCTGCTCTCCCTAGCGTCTGCTTCAACGGGAAATTAGTCCGCACCATCACTTTATAAGATAGGAAGTAAGGGCGTAGTCGCCTAGCCGTTACCACCACTACCAGGGCTGCCTTCTCCACCTCTGAATACCTTGTTTCCGCTCCTTGAATGACCTTGCTCACATAATATATGGGCTGTTGTGTGGAGCCTTCCTCTTTCATCAGGGTCGTACTCAGGGAATGTTCCCCTACTGAGAGGTATAGGAGTAAGACATCTCCCTGAGTAGGCTTTGTTAGCTTCGGGAGTTGTTCCAGGTGGAGCTTTAGTTCTTCGAAAGCCTTTTGACATTGCTCATCCCATTCGAATCTTGACCCCTTCCTTAGTGTTCTGAAGAAGTGGTGGCTCTTCTCCGCTGATTTTGCTATGAATCTGCTAAGAGCTGCGATTCTGCCGTTCAGGGTCTGCAATTCCTTCAGGTTTCGAGGAGGTTGCATATCAAGGACCGCTTTCACCTTGGCAGGGTTAACCTCTATTCCTCTCTGAGTCACCATATATCCCAGGAATTTCCCTGACCCTACTCCAAAGGAACATTTAGCTGGGTTAAGTTTGATACCGTTTTCTCTAATTACCTGAAATATCTCCTTCAGGTCATTAATGTGTTCCTCTGCTTTGACGCTTTTAGCTAGCATATCGTCTACATAAACCTCCATGTTTCTCCCTATCTGTCCTCGGAAAACCGAGTCTACCATCCTTTGATAGGTGGCTCCTGCATTTATCAGTCCGAACGGCATACGTACATAGCCAAAAGTACCACACGTTGCAATAAAGCATACCTTTGGTATATCGAGGGGGTTCAACTGGATTTGATGGTACCCTTGATATGCATCCATCATGCTGAGTAATTCAAACCCGGACGTATCATCCACCAGTTGATCAATCCTAGGCAGGGGATAGTGATCCTTAGGGCATGCTTTGTTCAAATCCCTAAAGTCAATGCACATCCTCCATTTGCCGGCTCCCTTGGACACCAGCACTGCGTTCGAGAGCCACTCAGGGAACTGCACTCTCTTCACGTGCCTTGCACTCAACAATTTATCGATTTCCTCTTTCACAATGAGGTTCTTCTCTTTGCCGAAGTTCCTTAACTTCTGTTTCACGGGCCTAGCTTTGGGATCCACATTCAGATGGTGCACTGCTATTTCTGGAGGGATACCCGTCATATCCGTCGCCGTGAATGCGAAGATATCCGCATTCTCCTGGAGGGTGAGTATCATCTTTCCCTGGAGCTCAGGGTTCATATTTGTACCTATCCTGGTTGTGAATCCCTCCTTTCCTGGGTAGAGCTCGATGCTCATTAACTCCTCGTCTGCTTTGGCTTTGGGTTGCTCTTGCACTAGTTCACCCACTCTCTGTCTTTTCAACTCAGGGTCTTCATCCTTAAATCTCTCCATTCCTCGGAACACGGCCCTGTCTGCTATCTTGACTGATTCCACGTAACACTTCCTCGCTTGGTATTGGTCACCACATATCTCTCCCACAACCCCTAAGGCAGGGAATTTCATCTTCATGTGTGATGCGGCCTAAAAATGTCACCTAATAAGGAGTCGACACGTGTATGAATATTAAGGTCGAGGGGAAAGGATCGAATCATCTAGTGTTCTCTGGATAAAAAGTCTTCTCTAGAGGCCCCTCTGGAGGGAGCTCCATCTGGAGAGGAGTATCAGAATTAAGCAGTCGTAACATGAGGTCATGGGCCGTAAATATAGGAAGACCTCCGCTATTTCCGGGCCACACTTGATAAAAGGAAGACCTTGTCCTCCTTTATTTTAGGGAACGAAATCTACTAGGGAGAAAGGATTGTCGAGTCTTCAGAGAGTGGAGAGAAAGGAGGACTTCATCCACTCAGCAGGGCCGAGTCTTGTGGGCAGTTCCGAGATAAGAGGAAGGCTTGACTTCCTCTCCAAGAGGGATCTCTATAAATAGGTAAATTCGAAGAGATTTCCAGGTTAGACTCTCATACACTAAAAACTCAATATACTGAATACGAAACCTTCTTCTGAGATTCTTTGAGAACTATTTTGATACCTCAAGGATCTTGAGATCCTTGGAAGCTATTGATAAACCCTATACTGACTTAGGCATCGGAGTGTCCACACCGGATCCCCCTCCGGTGTGTTCTTTGCAGGTTCTCGAAGATTTGGAGGAAAGGCAGCGTATTCGGAGCGATTGTACGTGTTCGAAGAGTGGGACATCCAATCCGAAGGACACGTAATCCTTTCGTGCAAGTTTTGGCACATCAACTGGCGCCGTCTGTGGGAAAGAGTTGAAAGATTTTCTCACGAGTTTCTACCTGTCTGAGCAAATGGGTGGCGGAAACAAAACATCTACTTCTGGAAAGAAGAACCTTCCAGGGGAAAATTCCCCTTTGCCAACCGATCCCCCACCAAGGGGAGGCCGGGGAAAGATCCAGTTCATACTCCTTCTGGACCAAATCAGCCATTGGCACCCACTCCAGGTTTGGGTGACGAAAATCACCCCCTACCAGTCGGGGAGGGAATAACAGAGAATCTTGAAGCCCTAGAGTCCCAAACCGCCGATCCTCAGCGAGAGGATATTCCAGACTCAGGACCACTCCTGATCTCTCCCGATCAATTGAACGCCCTCATCAAGCAAGCTGTAGAGAAAGCCTTTGCAGATCAAAGAGACCGGATCCCCAGGGCTGCACCAGGGAATCTGGAGGTGCCGACCCCGAGACCCCAAGATGAAGCACCTGGAACCTCCCAAGTGTTGTCCAAGGAAATGGGGATGCGGGCGGAGGAAGACGATAAGGTGCCCTCGCGAGCGGAAAGAAGCATTCCCCTTCGGAGTACAAGAAGGAATGCAGATCCAGCACCCCGAGGGACAGAACCCCTTGAGACAGAAGAAAGTACGGATGATACCTACGGAGGGTCGGTCAGCGACCAATTACTGGCCCTACAGAAAGAGATGAGAGATATGAGGAAGCAAATGAGCAACCGAACCAGTAGGTCCGCTCACGCCTCTGGATGCCAGTTCTCCCCTAACATATTACAGGATGAACTACCATTCAATTTCAAGCCCCTTAATTTTGAATATGATGGAACGGCAGATCCGTACGAACACCTAGTAAGGTTCGAGAATGCTGCATTACTACACCGCTATGGAGAGGGAATAAAGTGCAGGGTATTCCTAACTACCCTAGCAAAAGCCGCACAACAGTGGTTCACTCAGTTGGAACCCAATACAATCCGATCCTGGGAAGAATTCAGTGAGCTCTTCCTTCATCAATTTGCTAGTGCCCGGAGACAGCCGAGGGCCACTTTGACCCTCTTTAATTTGAGACAGGGAGAGGGTGAGAGCTTAAGAGCTTTTCTCCGGAGGTTTAACCAAGCAGCTCTGGAGGTCCCTACAGCCTCTCCGGAGGTGAAAATTAACGCTCTTACTAACGGATTGCGTGACGGAGACTTCTTCTCCTCCTTAGCTAAGAAGCCGGTTAAGAACTTTGATGAATTGCTGCATAGGGCAGAAAAGTACCTCACTCTGGAGGAGGTCCGGAAGGCAAAGAGATTGGAGGTTAGGCCACAAGATCGAGAGAGGAGAAGAGAAAAGGAAGTCCCCTCCAGACGACTCAGTCCAGAGGTCCCTCGGACCTCTGGATCAGCAAGAGATAACAACCCCTCCGGAGGTCCCCGGTCAGGCCCTCGCGGGAGGTTTGAGAAATACACACCCTTGAGAATCGAACCTGCCGAAGTTCTGGAGGTAGCAGGAGATCATCCAGACTTGAAATTCCCATATTCCAGAAGTCGAGGACCTCAGAAACCCAAGTCTGATCGATTTTGCCGATTTCACAATGAATATGGGCATGATACAAATCAGTGTTACCACCTGAAAGACGAGATTGAGAGGATGATCCAGGCGGGCCATCTAAAAGAATTTATATTTAGGGATAGGCAGGGCCCCCGAGGGCAGAAGCGAAAAGAGCATGAGAGAAGACCAGAAGAGAAAGAAACCAGAGAGGCGACTGAGGATATGCCCCCTCCACCACCAAAGAGAGGAGTAATCCACATGATTGTGGGAGGGCCAGCAGATGGAGATTCTTTCCGGAAAAGAAAGCAGAATGTCTGAGCTCTAAAAGTAGAGCGAGGAAGCCAGTTAAGAAAAGTGGGGCGTATGACGGACACGCCCAATATCCGATTTGGGCCGGAAGATGTGAAGGGGGTTAAGGAAGATCACAACGATGCTCTGGTGATCACTACCGACATAGCTGGATTCGATGTTGCTCGAATCTTCGTAGATACGGGAAGTTCGGCTGACATTATGTTTTTCGAATGTTTCAAGAGAATGGAGCTGAGTGTGAAGTTGCGCCCTGTAGATACCTCTCTGTATGGTTTCTCCGGAGGTGCTATCCAACCCTTGGGATCGGTAATGCTACAGGTAGGATTGGGGGACGCTCCAGCCCGCAAGGTCCACTTGGTGGAGTTCCTTATTGTAGACATCCCCTCATCGTACAATGTTGTGATGGGACGACCTAGCCTGAACCTCTTTCAGGCAATCATCTCTAAATTTCATATGAAAATGAAATTCCCTACAGCCACAGGGGTGGGAGAAGTAACAGGAGACCAGTACCAAGCATGGAAGTGCTACGCAGAGTCTGTGAAGATGGCGGACAGAGCCCTGACTAAGGGCCTGGAGCGGACAAGAGGAGATGACCCTGAGGTCAAGAGGAAGAAAGTAGAGGGAACAACACCTGAACAGGTGAATGTTAAAACAGACGAGGAACTGATGAGTGTGGAGCTCTTCCCAGGGAAACTCGGCTTTGTTACTAAGATAGGTACCCAACTGGGGCCTGAACTCACAGAGAAGGTAATATTTACATTACGTCGAAATTCCGATATATTTGCATTTTCTCCAGCTGACATGACAGGAGTCCCTCCGGAGATAGCAATACATTGCCTTAATGTCGATCCAAAGGCAAGGCCCGTGAAACAGAAACTACGAAATTTTGGGATTGAGAAGAATAACATTGTGAAAGAAGAAGTCGAGAAGCTATTGAAAGTAGGGCATGTGGTGGAAGTCCAATTCCCAGAATGGCTCTCCAATGCCGTGCTAGTGCCTAAAGGGGGAGGAAAGTGGAGAATGTGCATCGATTTCAGGGATCTCAACAAGGCATGCCCCAAAGACCACTATCCGCTACCAAGGATAGACCAGCTAGTAGATGCAACTTCAGGCTTCGAGCTGCTAAGCATGATGGATGCATACCAAGGATACCACCAGATCCAACTGAACCCTGCAGATGTCTCCAAAGTGTGCTTCATAGCAGCCTGCGGAACGTTCGGATATGTTCGGATGCCATTTGGATTAATCAATGCCGGAGCAACATATCAAAGGATGGTCGATGCTGTCTTTCGAAGGCAGCTTGGAAGGAACATGGAGATATATGTAGATGATATGCTGGCTAAGAGTGTGAAAGCAGATCAACATGTGGAAGATCTGGAGGAAATTTTCCAAGTAATTCGAGAGAACGACATCAAGTTGAACCCAGCCAAATGCTCTTTTGGAGTAAAATCAGGGAAGTTCCTCGGATATATGGTCACTCAAAGAGGTATAGAAGTGAATCCAGCCAAGGTGAAGGCTGTACTGGACATGCAGCCACCAAGAAATATAAAGGAGCTCCAGACACTCAATGGAAGGATTACAGCATTGAGCAGATTCATAGCCAGGTCTGCTGAAAAGAGTCATCCCTTCTTTAGAATTCTTAAGAAAGGGACCAAGTTTGAATGGAGCGAAACGTGCCAAAAGGCCTTTGAAGACCTGAAGCATCATTTGTCTCAGTTGCCGAAGCTGACGAAGCCTTCTCCAGGAGATACCCTCATTTTGTATCTCTCCGTAGGGGAATTCTCACTAAGCACCGCCTTAGTCAAAGAAGAGGGATTTCTGCAGCACCCTATTTATTATGTCAGTAAGGTCATTCAAGGGGCCGAAAATCGATACTCAGAAATTGAGAAGGCTGCTCTGGCCGTGGTAGTTACAGCGCGAAGGCTGCGCCCATATTTCCTTTCTTACAAATACTGGTCCGCACTAATTACTTGTTGAAACAGGTTATAGGGCGAGCAGACCTCTCTGGAAGGATGGTGAAGTGGGCGATCGAGCTCCAAGAATATGACGTGGATTTCGAGCCACGGAAGGCTATAAAAGCCCAAGCTTTGTCAGATTTCATCCAAGAGTCGACCAAACCAGAGGAAGTCGAGGGATGGAAGGTGTATGTAGATGGCTCAGTGACCCTGAGCGGATGTGGAGCAGGGATTGTGCTAACCGGCCCTCGAGGAGAGGACTTACAATTTGCAGTAAGGTTTCAATTCATGACCTCAAATAATGGAGCAGAGTACGAAGCTTTGATCAGAGGAATGGAGATGGCATTAGAATTGGGAGCTCTAAAGGTAACTCTATACTCAGACTCCCAATTAGTTGTTCAGCAGGTGAATGGTGAATATGTAGCCAAAGATAGCAGGATGGCTGCCTATCTGGAACGAGCCAAAGAAGTGATGGGCAAGTTCCAAGAGTGCGAGGTAGTCCAGATACCTCGAGAGAAGAACATACAGGCGGATAGCCTCTCCAAGCTCGCTAGCTCCATAGAGTTTGATGGACAAGGAACAGTAACTCTAGTAGTTGCAGAAAGAGAGACTCTGGAGAACCCCATTGGTTCTATTGAAGAGGAAGATGATTGGAGAAGAGCTATATGGATAGAACTCACCAAGGGAACAGACGCCCCTACCACCAGAGAGACCAGAGCCCTTCGGATCAAATACTGTATTATTGGAGGGCACTTGTACAAAAAATCATTCACACATCCATATTTGAGGTGTATATCAACTCGAGAAGCTATGTACGCACTCAAAGAGATCCACGAAGGGGATGCAGCCAGTCATGAAGGATACAAAGCAGTGGTGAAGAAAGCTTTAAGGGCTGGACTATATTGGCCCTCCATGACAAAAGACGCTAGAGAATTTGTGAGAAAATGTGCCAGGTGTCAGAAAAATGGTCAATTGATAAGGACCCCTGCGGAAGAGATGGGAGCGATGCACTCTCCCTGTCCCTTCGCTAAATGGGGAATCGACTTGGTAGGACCCTTCCCTCCAGCCTCCGGAGGAAGAAAATTTCTGATAGTAGCGGTGGACTATTTTAGCAAATGGGTGGAAGCTGCTCCCCTGGCTACGATAGATGAAGAAAATGTGATTAAATTCTTAAGAAAACAGATTTGCTGCAGATTCGGAGTACCCAGAATATTGGTCTCTAACAACGGAACCCAGTTTAACGGAGAAAATGTACGAGGATGGTGTGCAAGGCTGAACATAATACAGAGATTCACCTCTGTAGCTCATCCTCAAGCTAATGGACAAGTGGAGGTCACTAATCAAACGATAGTAGATGGTATTCGAACAAGACTCACGAAGATAGGAGGAGGATGGGCGAACGAGTTAGATAATGTATTGTGGTCATATAGAACTAGTCCAAAGACAGCAACTGGAGAGTCCCCATTTTAGCTGGTCTACGGAGCCGCGGCGGTAATACCTCCAGAGGCAGTGTTGCGGTCACATCGAATCGCCCAATTTGAAGAAAATCAGAATGAAAGATTGATGAGAGAGGCCCTAGATTTGATGGAAGAAGAAAGAGAGATGGTTAGAGTACGTGCTGAAAGATATAAGAGCAGAATCAAGGCTGCATATGACCGGAAGGTGATCCCGAGGTCCTTCAGAGCGGGCGACCTGGTGCTAAGGAGAGCTGATGCCCTAAAGAATACGGGAAAGTTAGAGCCCAACTGGGAGGGGCCTTATAGAATCACACAAGTACTGAAGGGAGGAGCTTATAGACTGCAGAGCATGGAAGGGGTCGACATAGCTAGACCCTGGAACGTGTGCCATTTGAAGAGATTCTTTATTTGAAGAAATTGTAAGGTCTTGAGACCATTTATGACTTTTGTTTAGTGATTTTTTGTATGGATTCATATTTTGCTTGATGTATTTTGCGGCTTCACCGGAGCTCTTTTTCCCTCTCTACGGGTTTCCCCTTTGGGGTTTTTCCGTAAAGAGGTTTTTAATGAGACCGGCGTAGGTTATCTATGGCCTATGTTGAAAATTGACAATAAATCAATGAAGCCTTATCCCTTTTCGAAGAAAGAATTATTCAGAATTATTGTGTCTTGATTATCTTTCTCATATTTGAATATGCGATGTATGAATATAACAATGACGAGTGTAAGAAACGCTCAGAGGCCTAGAGGCCGAGGTGCTCCAGAGAGCCCTCATCTTACTTGAGACCCAAGTGGGTTACTGAAATGAGAAGATTTTTTATGAATTAAAATCTTTTATGAATGAGAGTGAGAAACACTCAGAGGCCTAGAGGCCGAGGGGCTCCAGAGAGCCCTCATCTTACTTGAGACCCAAGTGGGTTACTGAAATGAGAAGATTTTTTATGAATTAAAATCTTTTATGAATGAGAGTGAGAAACACTCAGAGGCCTAGAGGCCGAGGTGCTCCAGAGAGCCCTCATCTTACTTGAGACCCAAGTGGGTTACTGAAATGAGAAGATTTTTTATGAATTAAAATCTTTTATGAATGAGAGTGAGAAACACTCAGAGGCCTAGAGGCCGAGGTGCTCCAGAGAGCCCCCATCTTACTTGAGACCCAAGTGGGTTACTGAGATGAGAAGATTTTTTATGAATTAAAATCTTTTATGAATGAGAGTGAGAAACACTCAGAGGCCTAGAGGTCGAGGTGCTCCAAAGAGCCCTCATCTTACTTGAGACCCAAGTGGGTTACTGAGATGAGAAGATTTTTTATGAATTAAAATCTTTTATGAATGAGAGTGAGAAACACTCAGAGGCCTAGAGGCCGAGGTGCTCCAGAGAGCCCTCATCTTACTTGAGACCCAAGTGGGTTACTGAGATGAGAAGATTTTTTATGAATTAAAATCTTTTATGAATGAGAGTGAGAAACACTCAGAGGCCTAGAGGCCGAGGTGCTCCAAAGAGCCCTCATCTTACTTGAGACCCAAGTGGGTTACTGAGATGAGAAGATTTTTTATGAATTAAAATCTTTTATGAATGAGAGTGAGAAACACTCAGAGGCCTAGAGGCCGAGGTGCTCCAGAGAGCCCTCATCTCACTTGAGACCCAAGTGGGTTACTGAAATGAGAAGATTTTTTATGAATTAAAATCTTTTATGAATGAGAGTGAGAAACACTCAGAGACCTAGAGACCGAGGTGTTCTAGAAAAGACGAGATGGAGGATGTTCCTCCACAGCCAAGTCACCTGAAGTCAAAAGATTGTATAACTAAGAGATGATTCCAACGTAGCCTACAAGATCAACAAAAGGGGGGGGGGGGAGAGAGCACACCTCCAATATATTCTTTGCCGGTCTTGTAAGTTACTCATGCAAGCAGAAAAGGAAAAAGACAACAAACAAGCAATATCAAGCTAACGCGATCACTACAAAAAGCCCCCACATATCCAGGAGTGTGGGGTCCCCTACAAAATACGAGGAGCAAGTATTATGAGCAGAAAGTAAAAAGTGTAGCAAGACAAGAAAAGAGTAAATTGTTTGTTGTGACCATGACCATGGAAATGTGAAATTTAAACTGTTTTTTCAACAGTAGCTTCCTCAGCAACAGCCCCCTCAACCTCAACTCCCTCAGTTCCTCTAGCAGCGCCCTTCTCCTCAGCAACATGGTTGCTAGATCCTCCGCCTTCCTCTGGACCCTCCGTACCTCCCATGGTATCAGCAACGCCAGTCCCTCCATCCACCTCTGTTGCCACTTTTGGAGCAGAGGCATAAGGATAAACAAGATGCTCCAGAGGCTTTAGCTCAGCCATACCTATCTTGGCAGCCTGCAACTTGGCAATAGCTTGGCCCATTCCGGGTAGCCACCAAGGACTATCGGGGCTCTCCTGAGGATCCCCCAAGAATTTTGGAGGAGTAGCGAGTCGATCCAAATGGAACTCACGAGAATAAGTTCCATCGAACCCCGGGGCTGAATGCTCGGCGACGGCATTGCTGAAGCCGTGATCGATGAAGTGAGGGATATGCGGCCCCATAGCACAGAGGAAGCTCGAGCTCTTCAGGAAGCTGGACAGCCACTGAGTATGAAGGGTTTCCAAGAACTCTTGGCCCAAAGAGGAAGTGAACAGGGACTTAACGCAGGCTTGCACTCCAACATCCGGCAGCTCGCGCTCCATCCGTCCCACCTCCTGCACCAGACGTTTGATCCTGGCCGCATCCTGCTTGCTTAGAGTCTGTAAGAGAGACACCTCCTCAGATAGAGCTTGAGCTCGCTTATGAGCTTTGTCCTTCTCCATAGTGATATCCTTGAGGGACGACTGGAAGGAGGACGCCTCGGCCCGGAGAAGCTCATGCTCAGCCACCATCTCGACACCTTGATCGAGTATCTTAGCATAAGTAAGGCCGAGCTACAGAGAAAAGGGAAATAAAGATTGGAGATATGAAGAAAGTAAAGATCGTGAAAATAAGAAATAATAGAAAGTACCTCTGAGAAAAGTTGAGCGCCATGGAGCAGTTGGTCCTCAGGAAGGGACGAATCGGATAAAGCAGTGTTGGAAGGAATAAGACATCGATCGATGAGACGGTGGAGAGGTTCATATACAGAGGCTCCCTTCTCGGCAAGAGTACGGGTCGCTTTTCCCTTCTTTTTCTTAGAGGTCCCACAGTCAGCGAAAAAGGCGTTGGCAGCTGAACGAGTTCTTTTGGCAACTGAACCTGGGACCTGAGTGGAAGAGCTAGGGAGCGGAGGAACTTTCGAAGAACCTTCTGGAGCTGAAGTCTTTGCTGAGCTCTCGAGAGCGGGAGACGGAGGAGCTTTTGGAAGAACGTCTGGGGTGGATAACACAGGGGTTTTCACTATACTGAGAGCAGGAGCATCCCGGGAGATGTGAGTTAGCCAACTCATCGCTGCAAACAACCAAGAAGATACTCAGAACACATGAAAATAGCCACAGGCAAGAAATAAAAATACAGCAATAGAAGATTTTTTACCATCTTGAGGATCTAAAGGAAAATCATGAGGACAAAAGCCGAAGTGGGAGAGGATGCGAGGATTTTTGCAAATGTAAATAATATCGAAATAGTCGTTCAGACGGATGTGAGTATTGAGATTGTTCATAATAGTGTGATTAGAAGCAGAATAAGCTTTCAGAGGAGGAGGAATTACTCCTGGATTGTGGAATAACCAATCCCCATGAGGAAACGACCAATCAGTGGGGCTCGTAGCAAAAAAATAATGATCTCGCCAAGATGAGTCTTCTTCGTGGAGTTTTTTCAGGAATTTACAAACACGGGACCTTCGTCCACTAACATAGAAAAAACCATCATTCACCTTACAGGAATGTTGGCTCAGAAATAGTTCGGCGGACGGATCACCCCCATTCCCTTTCACCAAGATAAAAAAACCTATCATGGTACGGATAACATTCGGGGTAAACTGGTTAAGAGGGATCTGCATGCGGGTTGATATGGCAGCCAAATAGGTGTGGATCGGAAATCGTAGTCCTGCCCTAAGATGTGCTTCGAAAAAAGCGAGAGTTCGAGGCTGGGAGATATCGGGGCGTTCATTTGAGCGTGGAGCGCGAAAGGCGTACTCCGACGGGAAACCATAAGCATGAACAAGGTTAGCTAGATGAGCATGGTCGATTTGGGAAGCAAGGGAAATCCTATTCTCTGGACTCCCCGTCAGAGAGGGAGTCGCTTCAGAAGAGTTTTGGCTAGCGGCTTTCGGCGGAGAGGGAGGATTTGACATCGATTTACAGTGATAATAAAAGAAGAAAAGAAGGATAGCTGGGTTACCTTGAGTGGAAGGACTATGGAATCAGGCGGACGGCTGGCGACGGCGAAAACTCGGGAGGAAGAACACCGGAGTTGAAAGATGAAGACGGCGAGAAATTTTTGGGGAAGAATAAAAGTTGAAAAGTGAAGAGAGAAAAAGGGGGTAGTTGCGTGAAGTAAATGAGGAAAGATAGGGGGAAGAACCGAGGATTTTTCTCGGGAGGATAGCAAGGCAGAGAAAAGTGATCGCGTGGAGCCCACGCGCAGAAGCCGAAAAGTCTCCCAGAGTTGAAGGCGGGAAAAGCCTTTGGAGAAGGACATGTTTTGAAACTTCCTCTCCAAAGCGGAAATAATACACGTCTCTCCAGAAAGACCTTTGTACTGAGTTCTAGGAAATTTTTCTACTCTCACAAAAGATATCCCCCTTTTACGAGAGTAGGGGGGAGTAGATGATGCGGCCTAAAAATGTCACCTAATAAGGAGTCGACACGTGTATGAATATTAAGGTCGAGGGGAAAGGATCGAATCATCTAGTGTTCTCTGGATAAAAAGTCTTCTCTAGAGGCCCCTCTGGAGGGAGCTCCATCTGGAGAGGAGTATCAGAATTAAGCAGTCGTAACATGAGGTCATGGGCCGTAAATATAGGAAGACCTCCGCTATTTCCGGGCCAGACTTGATAAAAGGAAGACCTTGTCCTCCTTTATTTTAGGGAACGAAATCTACTAGGGAGAAAGGATTGCCGAGTCTTCAGAGAGTGGAGAGAAAGGAGGACTTCATCCACTCAGCAGGGCCGAGTCTTGTGGGCAGTTCCGAGATAAGAGGAAGGCTTGACTTCCTCTCCAAGAGGGATCTCTATAAATAGGTAAATTCGAAGAGATTTCCAGGTTAGACTCTCATACACTAAAAACTCAATATACTGAATACGAAACCTTCTTCTGAGATTCTTTGAGAACTATTTTGATACCTCAAGGATCTTGAGATCCTTGGAAGCTATTGATAAACCCTATACTGACTTAGGCATCGGAGTGTCCACACCGGATCCCCCTCCGGTGTGTTCTTTGCAGGTTCTCGAAGATTTGGAGGAAAGGCAGCGTATTCGGAGCGATTGTACGTGTTCGAAGAGTGGGACATCCAATCCGAAGGACACGTAATCCTTTCGTGCAAGTTTTGGCACATCAATGTGGAAGGTGGAGATCACTGCCTGAAAGATATTCAAGCTTGACCTTCCCATTACTACATTATACGAAGATGGGACATCTACAATCAGGAATTCTATTACTTGCACACGACGGTTAGGGGCGACTCCTAACCCTACTTGCAGTAACGCTGAACCAAGGGGTTGAATGGCTCCCCTGAGAATCCATAAAGGGCTGTCTCCACCGGTCTGAGCTTTATATTTAGGTCCATCTTCTTTAAGCACTCCAAGAACATGATATCGGCAGAACTTCCAGTGTCTACAAAAATTCTTGCTACATCGTATCCCGCTATATCCGTGGTAATGACTAATGCGTCATTATGAATTTCTCTGGGTTCCCCAGCGTCTTCTGGCCCAAAATGAATGTCCGGGCCCTCTGTCATCTTTCCCACCTCATGGTGCTCTATATTCTTCTCGTTCTTCAGCGACCGAACACTCTGCTTCCTCTGCCTGAAGGAATCTCCATCAGCGGGGCCTCCCATAATCATGTGAATAGTTCCCCTCTTTTGGGGAGGGGGTGGTTGCTCCTTAGTGCTCTTCCTCTGATCTCTTCTGTTGTCCTCCTGCTTCCCCTCGGGGTCCTTTCTCTTTTGACCCCTGGGGCCTTGTCGATCTCTAAAAATGAACTCTTTCAAATGGCCTGCCTGAATCATCCTCTCTATTTCGTCCTTCAGATGCCAACATTGGTTGGTATCGTGGCCATAGTCGTTATAGAATCTGCAAAATCTGTCTGACTTAGGATTTTGGGGACCTCTGTTTCTTGAGTAGGGGAATTTCATATCCGGATGGTCCCCTGCCACCTCTAGGACTTCGGCTGGCTCTATCCTCAAAGGGGTATATCTCTTCGCCCTTCCCCTAGAGTTCCAGGGTGCGACTTCCTCTCTCTTTACATTTTCCAACCTCCTTGAGCTTCTGTGTCTCTCTGGACTTGGCCTCCTAAGTGGAATTTCTTTCCTTCTTTCTCCATTACCCACTATCGTCCTGGTCTCCGAACGTTTAGCCTTCCTTACCTCTTCCAGGGTGAGGTATTTTTCTGCTCTCCTCAACAATTCATCAAAGGTCCGAACTGGCTTCTTAGCTAGAGATGTGAACAGATCTCCGTCTCTTAAGACGTTAGTAAGAGCGTTGATTTTGACCTCTGAGGAGGCTGTAGGTACTTCTAGGGCCGCTTGGTTAAATCTTTTTAAGAAAGCCGTAGGCTCTCGTTCTCTCCTTGTCGCATGTTAAACAAAGTGAGGGTGGCTCTAGGCTGTCTCCTAGCGCTGGCGAATTGATGCAGGAACAATTCACTGAATTCGGACCATGAGTGGACAGTATCCGGTCCCAGTTGTGTGAACCATTGCTGTGCAGCCTTAGATAGGGTGGTCAGAAATACTCTGCACTTGACGCCCTCTCCATATCGATGTAGTAGAGCAGCATTCTCAAACCTCATCAGATGCTCGTACGGGTCCGTGGTGCCATCATATTCAAAGTTTAAAGATTTGAAATTAGAGGGCAGTTCATCTTGTAAAATATTAGATGAGAATTGATATCCAGTGGTGTAAGAGGGTTTACTTACATTGTCAGTAATATGTCTCTGCATATCCCTCATCTCTTTACGCAAGGCCTGTATTTGATCACTGACGACTCCTTGATACGTGTCGTCCGTGCTTTCTCCCATCCCTGTATCCAGAGTGGTATCCCCAAGGATCCTCTCCACATCCCTCGGAGGGGGTCTTTCCAGGATGCTTCTTTCGGCCTGGGAATGTACTTTTTCTTCTGGGTTTCGAGGGAGATCCTCATTCCTGGAGGGGACTGGAACAGAATCGATGACATGTTCTGGGGGATTTTGTCTTGTACCCTTATGGGTAAGTGGAATAGGTTCGGGAGGGCGAAATCCTCGAGTAGCGATTATCCTTTCAACTGATTGCGCGATCATCTCGTCTAACTGATCCCGAGAGACAGTCAGGAGTTCTGGTTGAGTGTTAGGGTTATCCTTATTGATCCCACTCCCTGAAGCTCCTGAGGTACCTGGTGCATTTCCTTCTTGACCGGGAGGGATATCTTCTGGTGCATGATCCACAGGTTGTTTCCCTAGATTTCGATTTAAGGGAAAACCTGGAGGAGGGGTATCTTCTGGTGTATGATCCACAGGTTGTTTCCCTAGATTTCGATTTAAGGGAAAACCTGGAGGAGGCGGAGGGAAAGGAGGAGGAGTGGAATCTCCTTTCTCCTTTGTCTGCTTCGTTAGATCTTGTCCTCCACCCATTTAAGTACGAAACTTTTCTCACGCCTTAGCTTGAAATGTTTCCCACAGACGGCGCCAGTTGATGCGTCGAAAAAGAACGCCTTTAGATATCAGTCGTTCCTCCACGAGCACTGCTAATCACGAATCAAATCACTCGTTTTATCCTTGGTAATCTTCAAATAAATCTCCTTGGGAATCCGAAAATGACCTGCAAAAGTACGCCGGAGGGAGGCTCCGGCGTAGAAGCTCCGACGCTCAAGTCAGAATCGATCGTAGGAGAAATCAAGGAGGAATTCCCCTGTATATCTAGGGAAATTCCGGCGAATACGATGGTGTTTCTTCTCAATTCAGTGTGTGTTTAGTAAAAATGTATGTATTATGTCAAAGAACGTAATTAAGAATATGGAAAGAACCTGCTTATATACCTGGCCCCTCCATCCGGAGAGGGAAAGACTCGTTCTCCCTATATTCTCTGCCCATTCCTGTAAATCCGGCCCCAAGTCCCTGAGGAATCGGTCTATCTCCCTGAAGACTTGGTTCTTCAGCATATCACCCCCTATCTTTGTGGATTGACCCACTCATTTGACTTGGTTAAGAAAGATTGATTATGCGTTCCCTATTTGGGCCAGGTCTTTAGGCCCAAAGACTATTAATTCCCCAAATGTGGGCTAAAGGCCCAATCACCATAATTTCTCTAATTTCCCTTCTTAGGCCCAGGGGTGTATTAATCCTGCAGTGTATTGACCTAATCATAACTATCATAATTTATCCCGTTTCCACGTGTCGACTTCTCCGAGAGCGACATATTTATCTACATCTTACTCTGTAGTAAAAAAACATTTTAATCATCAATTCATACTATTTCAATATTACATTAAACGACTCTACGTTATTTATTTATTTTACTTGTTAAGTAAGACCGAATATAAATACAACTCCTCAACCCTTTAAATTTTTTTGGATTCTACTGGTATCCCACCCCTGTCTCTTTAGTTCGCAGGAACCCTAGGTCTCACTTCGAAACCTCCTCTCAATTCCGATCTATTGCTTTTGATTCTGTATTTCTGTTGGAGCTCTGCCCCAATTCCGATATAAGTCAGCCGTTGGCCTGAAGAAGCTCTAAGGTGGTACCTCTTCCCTTCCATTTAGGTTAGTTCGTTTTCACCTTCTAATTCTCCATTCCCTTTTATCACTATTTTAAGAATGGGCGTTTATCTACTTTACGTATCTGTTTCAAAATTTGGATTTCGATTAACGTTTGTGAAGTTATGGTTTAAATTGCGTGAGGAAGGAACCTAAATGTATGCTCTAGATTGGTGTTACTTGTGAAATTTCAGCAGCAGTTTTCTGTCCACCTAATCGCTCGCTTAGAAATTCTTAGAAACTGTAGTACATATGTATTCCTATTTTTTGGTAAATCGAGAGAGCTCTAAATTTTAAATAGAAATAACAGCTAGGGATTGCTATGAGCGAAGTCAGGACTTCCCTAATTGGAAATAATCCTGAAGAAAAGCAGGGAAGATTTTCTGTAGAATCACATGATGACCTCTTTTCTAGATTCTTAAACTATGTCCGTTCTGACTAATACTCTATCCGTTCTAGTATTACATGTGGATAGTTGAGTTAGAGAGGTGTAGGAAGAAGGTAAATTGAGGTAAGAAAGAAGAAAAGGTAAATGGAGATAAGAAAGAAGAAAATGTAAATAGAGGTAAGAAAGAAGAAAGGGTAGATAGAGGTAAAAAAGAAAAAAAAAGTAGAGAGAGAGAGAGAGAATGGATTTTGCCAAATAAATAAATGTAAAATTTGTGTTAGGAGATGGACAAAAAAGGAAAGTGTAAACCTTTCGAAGGGATGGAGGGAGTATTTCGTAATTGATACAGTGATAAGTTTCATATTAGTTGACATAACCTCTGCTGGTTTAACATAGTTTTTCTGGTTTCTTGTGAATCATCCAGAAGAAAACTAGCTGAATAGTAATGGGAGAAGAAGAATCAGTGGAGGCAGCGGCGGTTGCTCGGAGAGAGAGGCTGAGAGCGCTTAAAGCTGCTCAGGAACTCCTCAATACTCCCGATGATTCTGCTACTGAGCAACCACAACAACAGGACCCCCAAGGTGAAGATGATAATGAAGATGAACTAAATGCGTAAGATTTCTCCCTTCACTTCAATTCTTTTGGAAAATTGTTGTCTATACTTGTCTGCAAGTTGAAAATTCACCGCCATTTTCTTTTGTTTTTTCTTTCTTGCTAAACTTTTAGGTGCATAGCTTTGGTTTACGATATATTTTGCTAAATTAGGATGAATAGTGCTCAAGTGCTCAACAAAGTAATCATTTTTTGGGCGAGAATTTGGGGTTAAGATACCATACTATTGTTGATAAACGATGAAGTTGCTTTGTTTATTTAGGAAAAAAGTTTCCCGTTTGATTGGGTACATTTTTCTGAAAGATATATGCCACTATTTTCATGGATTTTTTTTGATGAATTTGATTCTTCCTATCGCCTGAATATATAGCTATTGCCATATGTAGGTCATTGTTTTGAATGATTTTGGGAAGCACTAGACCAATATATTTTGCTGGTTTGTAGTCTTAGTGATTTATGTTGTTCTTTCTACAAAAAATTCATATTTAACCCTTGTACTTTCAAATAATTTACGCCCTTGGACAAGTGCATATTTAGCCAATTGCCAGCTTGTAGCTGTTGTGAGAGAGGAGAGGGGTGGGTGGGGGTGGGGGTGGGGGGAGTGTATGGTGGGGTGGGGTTGGACAAGGCACCTTATACTCACTTTATTTGGCAATGTTATTCTTGTTCAATGTTTTAATTTTGGAATAATTTTTGATGGATTATATTCTTCATCAATCCTTTGTGACTGTTTAATTAAATGACTATATTGATTGCAGTAATGTGAGTATGAAGTTCCGGAATTACCTTCCTCATGACAAGCAACTTCAAGAGGGTAAACTCGCCCCACCTGTGTTACCTAAATTTGAAGACCCTGTCCTGGCAGCTCCTCCTCAAGAGGAGAAGAAAGAGGTGCTTTATGAAATTCTCTCACATATTTCTTCTCACTCTCTAATAGTATATTCTCATGGGATACTAACTGTTGAGAAAATATTCAGGATCCATTTCTTAACATAGCACCAAAGAAACCAAATTGGGACCTGAGGAGGGATGTGCAAAAGAGACTTGACAAGCTTGAAAGGCGCACTCAAAAGTCTATGTTAACACTCATGGGTTGCTCATCTTTCTTTATCTTGTTACTACTTACCTACACTTTTCCCCAATTTACTGGAGATTTGAAATCATTTTCTCTTGTTTTCATTGTTTGCATGCATCAATGATCACATCAAGAGTGCTTAATTTCCCACTGTTAATTGAGAATTGTCCTTGACTTTTCAAGTGGCATTTTGATTATCTTCTGGAAGTTATGAGCGGAAGTGAAAAACACGGGATAAGTTGCCTGCAAAACTGTTTGTTAAATAAGTAATAACTGGCCAGTTTGCTTTAAGAGTACAATTAGCCGAATAAGTAGTTTACCAGGATTGCATGAGCAAAAAACCCTTGTTAAGCTGTTTTCTTTTGTTGGAATTTAATAACATCAACCTGATTTCTGATTATTCCATTATCTCGTGCAGAACGTGAGGAAGAAAAAAGGAGATCAGAAGAGACTGAAAATGGTGGAGAAGAATGATTGTGCTCGTTGTTTTTTCTGAATTTTTCGTATCGAGTATATACCATGTACTTCACCGTTTGAAGTTGATTCGTACAAGGCTCCACTTTTGGGGGCAATTACAATCTCTTGTTTGTTTGAAAGAGAGTAGAAAACAAGTTGGTATTTCCATGCTTGTTAGAGCTAATTACTCTGATACTGAAAAAAAACCCAGTAATGTATCATTAGTACTAATTGGTTTCCATAGCCAAGGGAATGAAGTCAATGAACACAAATCTCAACTATTTTCATGCGGACTTCTTTGTCTTTTTACGTATCATCGGATCAAGCAAATACACTGTCTTCACGACTTTTGCAGCCCATTTTGCATGCACGAGAAAATACAGTATGTTGGATTCTAAATACCAAAATGCTTGGGCTATGTTTGCTTACAGCTTCCTAAATCATTTTTTTTATTATTTTAAATTCAAATCCTTGTTTGTTTTCGTGGATTTTGGTGTAGGATTTCAAATATTCAAATTTTACTCTGTTATAGGAGTACCTATAATGCACATTGTTAACTTTTTTGTTAATTATTTATCTCACACTTTTAAAAGTTAATTTAAATTAAGAACGGTGAACTTCAAATTCATGTTAATACACTCCGTAAAAGATTGTTTGATGAAATGTATTTGAACAAGCTCGAGCGAGCTAAATTAGCCAGTTCGTCACTTGTTAATTTGGAAAAATCTTTATCTACCTAGTTGATAATTTTTTTTAAACATTTTTAGGAAAGGCTAGCCAATAACAATTAGTATTAATTTCATTACAATCTTTTCAACGACAAATTAAGGGGCGGGACAACATTTACCTATTCAACTAATTTCCCTTTTTCATCCAATGAAATCTCTGGTTACACAACGGTCAAAAAGATTTTCATCCAATGAAATATTGAAATCTCTGGTTACACAACGGTCAAAAAGATTTTACAACCCGTTCATTTAAATATAATTAAATATTTTTAAGTGATTTAATAATTTTTGATATTTTATTTAAATATAATTACATCAATACAAAATAGAATATATAAAAGTATTTAAAAAATATATAATTTCATATTTTTTAAAATTTTATTGAAATATAATTAAAATCTTTTATATTAAGTTTAACATTTATATTAAACAAAAGTGTTGATTAAATATAATTAAATACAAAATCGACTTATTAAAAGATTTTACAATCAATTTATATTAAATGTAAATTTTTTTATTATAGAACTTTTATTCAAATTTTAAAAAATATTTTTCAGTTTTATATTTAATATATTCTTCAGTTTTATATTTCACATAAAGTTATTTAAGAAATCCATATCAATTTTATATTTAATTTTGTTGTTTCATGGAGTATTTTTATTTTGTATTCATAATTTTTATCACAATAATTTTCAAATTGGTTGTTTCATAATATCTTAATATTACTTTTAAAATAAAAATTAATTTCTTTTTTTTAAAATTTATATGTAGACGTAGTGTTGATCAGTTTTTTTTTTTTTTTTTTTTTTTTTCCATTTTAGCTTCATAAAATTAAATTCAATTGTGATGTATGACATTTTATAAAATAAAATAAATTCAATTAAATTTCATTTTTTCTATTTACGTGATTTTTAAAAAAAAAATTAAATGATGCTAGATTTAGTTAGATTTGGAGGGTGAATAAAGGGATTTTATTTTGGTCTTAATTAAGACAATCACATTCATCTAAACTATGTAACAAAAGATGTAACACCGTTGTGTAGGAGGAGATTCCGTCCGCTTTTTAATACCCTCAAAAAATATTCCATTTTACATGCATTTGGAAAATGAAAATTATAAATATCTCATCAATTTAATTTTCAAATACACTGATCTTTGTATATTTTTTTCATTGATCGATCAATTATCTTTGTTTTATTTTGGGGGAAATTCGATTTATATACTCGAAGACCAAGTTGCGGCCATGAAAATCACGTAATGAATGTTAAGTTTGCATTACACACTAGGGAGAGAATTTTTATTTTTTGTTTCTTTTGAATATTCTCAACTCTCTCAATCACTTAAACTCAAGATCTCATGATCTCGAGAGTGGTGCTCTAACCATTTGAGTTATCCTACTTCGACTTCATCGAGAGAGATTTAGAGAGAGGTGGAGGGAAACTATTGCTCTTGATTATCTAATGTCCCACAAATAAAAATTTATAATTTTTTTCACACAAAATTAAAACATGGAAATTATTATAATTAGAACATAAAAAATTGTATTTTGCTTTTTCATTCGCCCTTATGTCTACTCATTTAATTTCTCAAGACCGGGGTAGTATATTTTGAATAAAACTAAGAGGCATTAAATATATATAGGGGTAAAGTTAGAAAATAAAAAATTAATGATATACTGGAGTACTAAATATCGTAACTGGCCTATCTTTGAGGAGAGAACGGAAATAGAAAATAAGCTATGAGTCTAGCTATCTTTGTGGAAAGACGAAAATAGAAAACAAATTTTATTATAACATCTGAAATAGTAACACCCACTTACATATGCAATCTTGATCAAATGCAACAACTGAACAAACAAACAAATTATTGACAAATATAGTAATGACGTAGAACTAATGATGAGTTTCTTATGTAGTTAACAACAAATACATATAATTACTTGCACATTGTAACAAAGTACAGACTAATAATACATGTTACTGTTGAACTTCATAAGAAACTACTCATTATTGAACTCCATATGTAAATTGAATCGGGCTTGGTCTGGGGATCAACCCCAAAACAGAACCTCTTTCGATTTAGATTGCTTCTGGCTTTTGGCAGCGCATCGATTGTTGGCCAAGAGATGTTCTGCAGGATCATTCTTCTTTGAGCTACTTTTAGGTTGTGTTTGGATGGAGGGATTTAGGTATGGATTTTAAATCCATGATCTCCACCTGTTTGGATTAAATGAATGGATTCCAAATATTTAGCATCTTTTTTAGTTAAAATTAAGAGGATTTCAAATCCTCACTAAAACCATGTCATTTGAAATCCATCTAATTCTAAATCATTTCATTTGAAATTCCCTCGTCCAAACACAACCTTAGATGATTTGGTTTTCACTTCATTGTTTGCAAGTATATAATTTGCAGGTGCAGGACTACTACTACTACGTACCCTTGTCTGAAGAATTTGAAGTACCTGAGAAACAAATTCCCATGCCTAATTTTTCTGCGGGTGATATATTATCAATGTGATGATTGATTAATTATAATGAGTTGTGAATGGGATTTATGTGTTACACTTACAGGTGCGTAGCGGGTATTTATAGGAGCTTAATTATGGTGGCAAAAGGGTAATTCAAATATTTAATTAAACAGTCTAAATTAATTAATAAAATGGTAATGATATGGTAAATAAAAAGCAAATAACAAGAAATTCGTGATCTTAATCACTTGTAGAGGAAGCAATTAAGATGAGTAATGCAAACTGAGATGAAGATATTGATACATAAATTAATGGCGTTACATTAAATTAAACAATTTATGTGCTACCATACACTAATTAACATTTTATGAATGCATATATGCCTGGGGGTTAAATGTGAAAGGTGCGTGCGTTCAATAGCGTGTATCTATCTTCATTCTTCAGTTATATATAATCTATATTAATTTTGACCTAATTAGTTAATATATAAATAAATTACTTGCAGACAGTAAGTTTGATTAGTTTCCTAATTGTTGTATACAATTACAAATGTTCGTTTGCTTTACTTTACGTACTGACGTATTATAATAACTATATTTCAACATAAACGCGCGCAATTTTAATTACCTATTGAAACTAATTTATTAATATACTCAATTTAACTAATAGCTTTGCATTTAATTAGAAATAAAAGCAAATTTATAGTTCTACTTTTAGTTAATTAAAAGGCTAGGTTTTTGCTCGTATCATCGCTAATTTTCTTATTAATTAATTATAAGGATGCATGATTAAGAATTCAAATGATCATGTTTATCATTATGTAACAAGACCAGCTAGCTTCAATTTATTTTTTCATTTTTACAGGAAAAAAGAAAACTGTTCAATTTTTTAATTTTTTTTTACAGAAAAACCGTATATGTTAATGCCGCAAAATTAAAAGATTTAATAGTATTACGTAAAGTAGTATAGTACTTTACATGTCAATTTACCAATTAATTTTTCAAACCCCATACCCATTAATTAATTAAGTCAAAGAGAAACACAGAGAAGATTGGCATATCTTTTTTATATATATTTGCAAACTTTTGGATAGTCACGTGTCGCAATCGGATTCACGATGTATAATTCGTAATTGTTATATTATTGTGGACATCGTAACAACTAAGGCGGAACACCTTAGAGAATAATAACGTCTAGGTTGTATGAAACGAGCGTTTCATATTCATAATCTAATTTATCCTATTGTATGAAACGAGCATCTTGAGTTGAACCTTGAATACATGTTTTTGGATTATTCATAGGAATAGATTAATCGGGGGTCGTACCTTCTAGTTAATTAAAAATAAGAAACAATTTGAACTAGTTTGATCGTACCACTGATTTAGGGATAAGATTCGAGATTAGATTGAGATTACCGGGTTCAATAATTAAATTGGTAAAATTAATTAAGGGGAAGTTATCCGAGGGCTAGATCGATCTCATTATTTAATTCTTATTTACTTTTTATTGTTTAATGTTATTTTTCTTGTTTTGTTTGTAGTTTAATATTCACCGACCAAACTCCCCACCCCACCTCACCTCACCTCACCTCACATCAATTTTATTGCTTTTATAACACGAATTTATCAAATTGAGTTTCACCGTTCCCTGTGGATTCGACCCTTACTTACCCTACTACATTAGTGGGTCGATTGAGAAATTTATTTTTGGGTGTCAGTGCATGACAGCACACCAAATTTTGACGCCACTGCCGGGGAATGGTGGTAAATTTGATTGATTTTTTTGTGTTTTTAATTTTTGTCAAAAAATTGTGAAAAAATCCTGAAAATTCTGAAAATAATTTCACGTTGCTGCTGTTTTGTGCTATTATGCAATTTGTACTAACACTGATCCCTTCAGTGTGTTCTTATTCAGATTCTACAATTTTGTTCTCTCTATTCTCCCTGCTATGTATGATTTCAGGTATGAGAACTATTAAAACACATACTCCGGTGACGATTATTGGCAACCATGACATAATCAAAGGCCTCAACTATTCAAAAATTATGAGAGGACTTATGATAATGGTGGGTGGATTAACTCGAAGCAAAAGTTTGAACCCTCATTGAAAGATTTGGTGAAATCTATGGCGTCGAGCATGTTGAGTTTTCAGGAGACTGTCCAACTGAGATTTAAGAGCTTGACTGATGGACAAAGAAGTATGAAAGTTCAACTGAGTTAAATGACGAATGTCATAAGCCAATTGCAAACACAATGGAGTGAAAATCTAGTGGAAGAAGTTGAATTTAACTGAATCGGCATAGAAGAGAGACTTGAGGAGCCTAGTGATCAGATTGAGACACAAGACGAGCCTTTTGTTGTTGAAAAATCAGTAGAGACAAATCTGTATGCAAAGGCACACACTGTACCCTCAGTGTCGGTGAACCAGAATAGAAAAGTAAGGCAAAATCTCGTGCATCAATTCCTGTTATTACTAATGTTGTTCCCTTTCCCTCCAGGCTCAAAGAAGTAAAGAAAGATGTCAAAGAGCAGCAAATATTTGATATTTTTTGAAGGGTTGAGATTAACGTACCAATAGTTGAGCCGACAAAGAAAATTATGAGATATACTAAACTACTGAATGAGATTTACACTGACAAACAATGTTTATCTTGGAATGAAAAGATCTTGATTGGAGGGAACATTGTTTCGCAATGCAAAATGCCACTACGTAGAGAGAGTTATTCTACTCCTATCACGTGAAAATAGATTTTGGCGTCGAGCCAACGACGTTAAGAAAAGGCGCTGATTGGAAGGCAATCCAATGTTTTTATTTTATTTTCCTTTTATTCTTGATTTTATTTACTGTTAATAAATGTTTCACTCTTTGTTGTCTCTCCATGCTTATATTTTCCTATGACGGGATGAATAATTGGGCTTGATAATATGTGAGGAAGGTGTGTGGCAACTACATCACTGGGATTCTACTGTGGATGAGGGCTCAACTCCCACTACTTACTTACACTTCGGTAACTCCATTCCTCTCTTTTTTTTTCTTTCTATATGGTGTTCTGTTTTTGCTTTTGTATCTATTAATTAAGTGGGGGTGGGTGGGGTTGATCTATGTATTGTAGGGGTGTTTTTCTTGTTCATCTTATATGTTGATGGGATGTGAGTTGGTGTTTTGTTGGATACATTGAGAAATGTTGATACTTGGCAATTTGAGTACTTACACATGAGTTTGGTAGTTGGATTTTTCTTTTTATTCGGATAACTCATTCCTTCCCGCTTCCATCTCTCTATTTGATTTGGGCCAATAAAAACTCGGACTGAAGGCAAGAAGATTCTCCCATTGATCTAGCGGGTTTCGAAAGTGGATGTCCAAGTCAAAGGGGCCATAGTCCCTTGTTGCTCTTGCCACAGACGCTGTATTAGTCTTTTCCCCTTGTGCTCAAAAGATATATAAAAAGCAGGTAAATCCAATGAGAGTTATAGAGAAGAGGCTGAAAGCGAGGAGGCGCAAGAAGTTTCGGTTGTTCTTCATTGTTCTTCATATATTCATCACCTTTGATCTAGGTTAAGCTCACGTAAACCCCATCAAAATATTTATGTTTGTTTGATGTTTGATAAGTCCACATCCAGAAAGCTCCTTGAAAAACACCTACAACACTAAGCATGAAACTCACTCATATTTTCGATTAACATTTAACGAATTTTTTTTTTTTGGGATCAAAAGTGATGAAAAAAGGACCAAAAATCGTGAGGGCAGATTCTCTTGGAACCAAACCTGCATTTTACCTATCATTTTATGTCAGGCAATTGTTACGTGAAAATTTATAACAACACCATTTTAAACTTTCTGCAGATTTTTGGATCAAAATTAAACTTTTTTTTTTTTAAAACTATATAAATCTAAAAGGTTGATCTTTTAACCATACTTTTCCAATTTAATTAAATTACAAAATTACAGTTTCATGCTCCCATAATCTTTCCTTATATTCTTAAACAATTTAATTAGCCTCAATTTGTAGCGGTGGATTAACATAAGATAGATGATAAACAGATTCAAGATATTTTTTACTAAACATTCAAAATTACATTTGATTGTGTGCAGGGGCGGATCCAGGATTGGTATTGAGGGGGGGCCAATTTTATATGTTCGAACATTAATTTCCCCCAATTTTATATGTTCGTTAATAAAATTTAAATATTATATATTTATATCTTTTATCCCTATTAAATATTTAAAACTCTATAATGTGTTTTTGCTACTTGTGTTGTGAATTTGTTAACACGAGAAAAATAATTTAACTAGTAAAAAATAAATTATAATCACTAATTCACATCATAAAATATAAGGAATTAAAATAAGACACATTTGTATTATATGGTCCAATTTTAACTTGGTTCTAAGGTCGAAATTCAATTGAATAATTGAGAATATATTAAAAATACACTCAATTATATATAATAATTTATCAATAAAAATATATACTAATATTTGATAGTGGCCTTTTAAAAAATTATTAACTTGTAAAACTAAAATATAAGAAATTAAAGTATATTTTAATATTAGTATTTGGATAAGAGTCTGTTACTTAAAAAAGGAGAACAGTTATAACAAAATTAATTAATTAATTTATAAAAATTAATTTAATAATTACTATATATAATATATATTAAAAAAAAAAAGTTGAGGGGGGCCATGGCCACCCCCATGATATACATAGGTCCGCCCCTGATTGTGTGCATTTCACGATTCAATTTGAGTCAGTTAAAATATATGTAGCTGATTATAGATATCTCAACGACCTTAATTACGTGATGGAACTCTTTTAGCTGATAGGTTATCCTCTGATTATACTACTATTTTGGTGTTCCATTTTAAGTATGAGGAATTGAGGATCAGAGGATGTGGTAAGATAATTAGATATTTATGCATACAATATTCAAACAACAATGAATTGATAAAGATTGTTTGATGAAATGTATTTGAACAAGCTCGAGCGAGCTGAATTACTATTCGACCCTTTCGTGTTTATATATTTAATTTCAATGTTTTTCTCTTGTACTGGTAAATAATTTTGTCGTTTTGTTGTGTTTACTAATTTCTGGAAATGAAATTCATAATATATTTTTTGTATTTTCTGGATTGAGTATGAGTATTGAAGATAGAGAGAAATATAGATGAAGAGGGGGAGAAAATTGAGAGAGATAGTACTGTTAATTTTCTGATAGCCTTCATTCAGCCAATTGTGGCATTTATAACAAACAGGGGGGACCAACGTCCACTTTTGATATTTAAAGGAAATATAAGCTAGAATGGCTAATAAAGAAAAATACTGAATGCAATTAAATAAAGGATAAATGGGCCATCTTCATTTAAATGATTTGTCTTCTGGGCCAACTTTCCAATTGAGACCAATTCATTTAAGGGTTGGGGTATATACCCCTCCAGCTTTGTTATATACACTCCCCCGATTTACGTACTCCCCTCAAAATATATTTAAGATAGATGCACTCCCCTCAAATTACCTATTATACCCCTTTCTCTTAAAATTTTATAGATAAATACACGCCCCTTCTTTCTTCCCCAATTAAACCCTAACCCATTTTCTTCTCCCCAACAAAATTCCAGCCGCCGTCGTCCAACGCCGCCCGATGCTCGACGCCCATCGCCCAACCTCCCTGTGCCGCCCTGCGCTCCACCCTCTCTTTCTCCCCTCTTCTCCTTCTTCTTAGTTTTTTTTTTTTTTTTTCAGATCTGACGGGGAGGGCCATGGAAGTCGGCCACACAGCACCGCGCCGTGGCCACCCCCGCCGCCCTCAGCGCTCCTCCCTCCCTCTCTTTCTCCCCACATCTTCTTTGTTTTTTTTTTTTTAATTTCTGTTCTGCACATGGAGGTCGGCCACACAGCGCCGCCGTGGCCACCCCGTCGCGATTCTTCACCTTCGCCGCCGTGTCGCGCCGCACGTTTCTGCCTCCGACGTGCCGCGCGTTTAAGGTAATTTTTTAAAAATAATTTTCGACAATAATGGATTACCTAAAACACTCTCGTCGACAACAATTGATCGACTAGAGTGTTTTTGGTCGATTCATTATCATCGGAAATTCCAATTTTTTATTTTTTTTATTTTGATAGACAAACCAGTGTCGACCGGAATGTTCTTGGTCGACACCTCAGTGTTGACCGAGGTGCTCTTGATCGACAAACTAGTGTCGATCGACTGGAAGTGTTGACCGAGGTGCTCTTGATCGACAAACCAGTGTCGATCGTGATGTTTTTGGTCGACAAACAATTGTCGACATTTTTTTTTTTTTTTAGAAAAATTCTAAGTTTGGTGGATGTTGCTGGTGGTGGGGATGCGGCGGCTGCCGGAGGTGGGCAACGGTGGTTGCCGGCGGTGGTAGCGGCGGTCGTTTGATAGTGGCAGCTGTTACTTTTCCAATTAGGGTTAGGTTCAGAATTAGGGTTAGAATGGCAGGGGAGTGCATTTATCTTGTATTTTAGTATATTTTTTACTATAAAGGATAAAATAGGAATTTTACTTGAATATTTAATTAATAAAAGTGGAGGGGGAGTGCATATAACAAAGCTGGAGGGGTATATACCCCAACCCTTCATTTAATTCCTTGGCCCACTGCCTTCAACTCTTCTTTACCCTTTTGACCCAATAACTCAATAGCCCCTTTCTTCACTTCCGTAACATTTCCAGAATCTGACACCTTGACCTTCAAACTCCTCTCAGTAACTCCATCTTCATCTTTTGTTATCTCCTATTGTGAGATCATAACACGTTTTTATCAATTTAAAGCCCTTAAATTAAATAGTAGGAAATTCATCACGCCTCTTCATCACCAGTTAATTTGGAAAAATCTTTATCTACCTAGTGGGTAATTTTTTAAAACAATTAGTATTAATTTCATTACAATCTTTTCAACGACAAATTAAGGGGTGGGACAACATTTACTTATTCAACTAATTTCCCTTTTTCATGGATTTGGAAAATGGAAATTATAAATACCTCATCAATTTAATTTTTAATACACTTGATCTTTATATATTTTTTTCTTTGATCAATTTAATTACCTTTTGATGCGGCCTAAAAATGTCACCCAATAAGGAGTCGACACGTGTATGAATGATAAGGTTGAGAAGAAAGGATTAAGCCATCTAGTGTTCTCTGGATAAAAAGTCTTCTCTGGAGGTCCCCCTGGAGGGAGCTCCGCCCGGAGATGAATATCAGAATCAAACAGTTTTAACATAAGATCGTGGGTCGTAAATATAGGGGATTCCCGCTATCTTTGCTCAAGACTTGATAAAGGGAAGACCTTATTCTCCTTTATTTTAGGAGAATAGGTCCACTAAGGGATAAGGCTGCCGAGCCTTCAGGGAGTGGAGAGAAAGGAGGACTGGATCTCCTCAGTAGGGCCGAGTCTCACGGGCAGCTCCGAAATAAGAGGAAGGCTTGACTTCCTCTTCAGAGGATATCTCTATAAATAGGTAATTTTGAAGATATTTCCAGGTTAGACACATATACGCTAAAACTTTACTATACTGAATAAAAACGCCTTTCTGAGATTCTTTGAGAACTGATTTAAGATATCAAGGATCTTGAGATCCTTGGGAGATTTGATAAGCCCTATACTGACTTAGGCATCTGAGTGTCCACACCGGACTCCCCTCCGGTGTGTTCTTTGCAGGTCAGCTCGAAGATTTCAAGTGAAGGTAGCCTACTCGGAACGATTATACGCGTTTGAGGAGAAAGACATCTAATTCAGAGGATACCCAATCCTCTTGTGCAAATTTTGGCACATCAACTGGCGCCGTCTGTGGGAAAGAGTTGAAAGATTTTTTCACGAGTTTCTACCTATCCAAGCAAATGGGTGGCGGAAATAAAACTTCTGTTCCTGGGAAGAAGAATCTTCCAACAGAAAATTCCCCTTTGCCAACTGATCCTCCACCAAGGGGAGGCCGGGGAAAAGATCCAATCCACGCACCTTCTGGATCGAATCAACCATTATCACCTACTCCAGTCTTGAATGACGAAAGTCATCCCCTACCGGTCGGAGAAGGAAGAGCAGGGAATCTGGAGGCCCCCGAGTCCCAAACCGCAGATCCTCAACAAAGGGACACTCTAGACTCAGGGCCGCTTCTGATCTCTCCCGATCAATTGAACGCTCTCATCAAGCAAGCCGTAGAGAAAGCCTTTGCTGACCAAAGGAATCGGATTCCCAGAGCTGCACCGGGAGATCTAGAGGCACCTGCCCCAAGACCCCAAGACGAAGCACCTGGAGCCTCCCAAGTGCTGTCTAAGGAGATGGGGATGCGGGCGGAAGAGGATGATAAGGTGCCCTCCCGAGCGGAGAGAAGCGTTCCCCTACGGGGCACAAGGAGGAATGCAGATCTTGCACCCCGAGGGACAGAACCCCTTGAGACAGAAGAAAGTACAGATGATACCTACGGAGGGCCTGTCAGCGATCAACTACTGGCCCTACAGAAAGAGATGCGCGATATGAGGAAGCAGATGAGCAACCGAACCAGTAGATCCGCTCACGCCTCTGGATGTCAGTTCTCCCCTAATATATTACAGGATGAACTACCATTCAATTTCAAGCCCCTTAATTTTGAATATGATGGTACGACAGATCCGTACGAACACCTAGTAAGGTTCGAGAATGCTGCATTGCTACACCGCTATGGAGAGGGAATAAAGTGTAGAGTATTCCTAACTACCCTAGCAAAAGCTGCACAGCAATGGTTTACCCAGTTGGAACCTAACACAATCCGATCCTGGGAAGAATTTAGTGAGCTCTTCCTTCATCAATTTGCCAGTGCCCGGAGACAGCCGAGGGCCACTTTGACCCTCTTTAATTTGAGACAAGGAGAGGGCGAGAGCTTAAGAGCTTTCCTCCGGAGATTCAATCAAGCAGCTCTGGAGGTCCCTACAGCCTCTCCGGAGGTGAAAATCAACGCTCTTACCAATGGGTTGCGTGATGGAGACTTTTTCTCCTCTTTAGCTAAGAAGCCGGTTAAGAACTTTGATGAATTGCTGCATAGGGCAGAGAAGTACCTCACTCTGGAGGAGGTCCGGAAAGCAAAGAGGTTGGAGGTTAGGCCGCAAGATCGAGAGAGGAGAAGGGAAAGGGAAGGCCCCTCCAGGCGATTCAGTCCAGAGGTCCCTCGAACCTCCGGAGCAGCAAGAGACAGCAACCCCTCCGGAGGTCCCCGGTCTGGCCCTCGGGGGAGGTTTGAGAAATACACACCCTTGAGAATGGAGCCCGCTGAAGTATTGGAGGTAGCAGGAGACCATCCAGACTTGAAGTTTCCATATTCCAGGAATCGAGGACCTCAGAAGCCCAAGTCTGATCGATTCTGCCGATTTCACAATGAGTATGGACATGATACGAATCAGTGTTACCACTTGAAAGATGAGATCGAGAGGATGATCCAGGCGGGTCATCTAAAAGAATTCATATTTAGAGACAGGCAGGGCCCTCGGGGGCAGAAACGAAAAGAACTGGAAAGAAAACCAGAGGAGAAGGAAACCAGGGAGGCGGTCGAGGATATGCCCCCTCCACCACTAAAGAGAGGAGTAATCCATATGATTGTGGGAGGGCCAGCAGATGGAGATTCCTTCCGGAAGAGAAAGCAGAACGTCCGAGCCCTAAAAACAGAGCAAGGAAGCCAGTTAAGAGAAGTGGGACGTATGACGGAAACGCCCAATATCCGATTTGGGCCGGAGGATATGAAAGGAGTCAAGGAAGATCACAATGATGCTCTGGTAATCACCACCGACATAGCTGGATTCGATGTTGCCCGAATCTTCGTAGATACGGGGAGCTCGGCTGACATTATGTTTTTTGGATGCTTCAAGAGGATGGAGCTGAGTGTAAAGCTACGTCCTGTAGATACCTCCCTGTATGGTTTCTCCGGAGGAGCCATCCAACCTTTGGGATCAGTAATGTTGCAGGTAGGGTTGGGAGACGCCCCAGCTCGGAAGGTCCACTTGGTAGAGTTCCTTATTGTAGACATCCCTTCCTCATACAATGTCGTGATGGGACGACCCAGCCTGAACCTCTTTCAAGCAATCATCTCCACATTTCATATGAAAATGAAATTCCCTACAGCCGCCGGGGTGGGAGAAGTAAGAGGAGACCAATACCAAGCACGGAAGTGCTATGCAGAGTCTGTGAAGATGGCGGACAGAGCCCTGACTAAGGGCCTGGAGCGGACAAGAGGAGATGACCCTGAGGTCAAAAGGAAGAAAGTCGAGGGAGCGATACCTGAACAAGTGAATGTTAAAACAGATGAAGAACTGATGAGCGTGGAGCTCTTCCCAGGGAAACTTGGTTTTGTCACTAAGATAGGCACCCAACTGGGACCTGAACTCACAGAGAAGGTAATACTTACATTACGTCGAAATTCCGATATATTTGCATTTTCTCCAGCTGACATGACAGGAATCCCTCCGGAGATAGCAATACACTGCCTTAATGTCGATCCAAAGGCAAGACCCGTGAAACAGAAACTACGAAATTTTGGAATTGAGAAGAACAACATTGTGAAAGAAGAAGTCGAGAAGCTATTGAAAGCAGGGCATGTGGTGGAAGTCCAATTCCCAGAATGGCTCTCCAATGCCGTGCTAGTGCCAAAAGGGGGAGGAAAGTGGAGAATGTGCATCGATTTCAGGGACCTCAACAAGGCATGTCCCAAGGATCACTATCCGCTGCCAAGGATAGACCAGTTAGTGGATGCAACTTCAGGCTTCGAGCTACTGAGCATGATGGATGCATACCAAGGATACCACCAGATCCAACTGAACCCTGCAGATGTCTCCAAAGTGTGCTTTATAGCAGCCTGCGGAACGTTCGGATATGTTCGGATGCCGTTTGGATTAATCAATGCCGGAGCAACGTATCAAAGGATGGTCGATGCTGTCTTTCGAAGACAGCTGGGAAGGAACATGGAGATATATGTAGATGATATGCTAGCTAAGAGTGTGAAAGCAGATCAACATGTGGAAGATCTAGAAGAAATTTTCCAAGTAATTCGAGAGAATGGCATCAAATTGAACCCAACCAAATGCTCTTTTGGAGTAAAATCAGGGAAGTTCCTCGGATATATGGTCACTCAAAGAGGTATAGAAGTTAATCCAGCCACGGTGAAAGCTGTACTGGACATGCGGCCACCCAGAAATATAAAGGAGCTCCAGACACTCAATGGGAGGATTACAGCATTGAGCAGATTCATAGCCAGATCTGCTGAAAAGAGTCATCCCTTCTTTAAAATTCTTAAGAAAGGGACCAAGTTTGAATGGAGCGAAACATGCCAAAAAGCCTTCGAAGACTTGAAGCACCATTTGTCTCAGTTGCCGAAGCTGACGAAACCTTCTCCAGGGGATACCCTCATTTTGTATCTCTCTGTAGGAGAATTCTCGTTAAGTACTGCCCTAGTCAAAGAAGAGGGATCTCTGCAGCACCCTATTTATTATGTCAGTAAGGTCATTCAAGGGGCCGAAAATCGATACTCAGAAATTGAGAAGGCTGCTCTGGCCGTGGTTATAGGGCGAGCAGACCTCTCCGGAAGGATGGTGAAATGGGCCATCGAGCTTCAAGAATATGACGTGGATTTCGAGCCTCGGAAGGCTATAAAAGCCCAAGCTTTGTCAGATTTCATCCAAGAGTCGACCAAACCAGAGGAAGTCGAAGGATGGAAGGTGTATGTAGATGGCTCAGTGACCCTGAGCGGATGTGGAGCAGGGATTGTGTTAATAGGCCCTCGAGGAGAAGACCTACAATTCGCAGTGAGGTTTCAATTCATGACCTCAAACAACGGAGCAGAGTACGAAGCTTTGATCAGAGGAATGGAGATGGCATTAGAATTGGGAGCTCCAAAGGTAACTCTATACTCAGACTCCCAATTAGTTGTTCAGCAGGTGAACGGTGAATACGTGGCCAAAGATAGTAGGATGGCTGCCTATCTGGAACGAGCCAAAGAGATGATAGGCAAGTTTCAAGAGTGCGAGGTAGTCCAGATACCTCGAGAAAAGAACATGCAGGCGGATAGCCTCTCCAAACTCGCTAGCTCCACAGAGTTTGAGGGACGAGGGACAGTAACTTTAGTAGTTGCAGAAAGAGAGACTCTGGAGAACCCCATTGGTTCTATTGAAGAGGAAGATGATTGGAGGAGGGCTATATGGACAGAACTCACCAAGGGGGCAGATGCCCCTACCACCAGAGAAACCCGAACCCTCCGGATTAGATATTGTATTATCGGAGGGCACTTATATAAGAAGTCATTCACACACCCATATTTGAGGTGTATATCAATTCGAGAAGCTATGTATACACTCAAAGAGATCCACGAAGGTGATGCAGCCAGTCATGAAGGATACAAGGCAGTGGTGAAGAAAGTTTTAAGGGCGGGATTATATTGGCCCTCCATGACAAAAGACGCTAGGGAATTTGTGAGAAAATGTGTCAAATGTCAGAAAAATGGTCCATTGATAAGGACCCCTGCGGAAGAGATGGGAGCAATGCACTCTCCCTACCCCTTTGCTAAATGGGGAATCGACTTGGTAGGACCCTTCCCTCCGGCCTCTGGAGGGAGAAAATTCCTGATAGTGGCAGTGGACTATTTTAGCAAATGGGTGGAAGCTGCTCCCCTGGCTACAATAGATGAGGATAATGTGATTAAATTCCTAAGAAAGCAGATTTGTTGCAGATTTGGAGTACCCAGAATATTGGTCTCCGACAATGGAACCTAGTTTAACGGAGAAAATGTGCGAGGATGGTGCGCAAGACTGAACATAATACAGAGATTTACCTCTGTAGCTCATCCCCAAGCTAATGGACAAGTGGAGGTCACTAATCGAACGATAGTAGACGGTATTCGAACAAGGCTGGTGAAAATAGGAGGAGCATGGGTGAATGAGTTAGACAATGTGCTATGGTCATATAGAACTAGTCCGAAGACAGCAACTGGAGAGTCCCCATTTCAGCTGGTCTACGGAGCTACGGCGGTGCTACCTCCAGAGGTCGTGTTGCAATCACACCGAGTTGCCCAATTTGAAGAGTATCAGAATGAGAAATTGATGAGAGAGGCTCTAGACTTGATGGAAGAAGAAAGAGAGATAGTTAGGGTACGTGCTGAAAGATATAAAAGCAGAATTAAAGCTGCGTACGACCGAAGGGTGATCCCGAGGTCCTTCAGAGAGGGGGACCTGGTACTAAGAAGAGCGGATGCCCTGAAGAATACAGGAAAGCTGGAGCCTAACTGGGGAGGGACCTTATAAAATTACACAGGTGCTGAAAGGAGGAGCATATAGACTGCAGAGTATGGAAGGGGTCGACATAGCCCGACCCTGGAACGTTTGCCATTTGAAGAGATTCTTTATTTGAAGAAAGTGTAAGGTCTTGAGACCATCTATGACCATTGTTTTGTGATTTTTTGCATTAATTCGTATCTTGCTGGATGTATTTTGTGGCTTCACCGGAGCTCTTTTTCCCTCTCTACGGGTTTCCCCTTTGGGGTTTTTCCGTAAAGAGGTTTTTAATGAGACCGGCATAGGTTATCTATGGCCTATGTTGAAAACTGACAATAAATCAAGGAAGCATTATCCCTTTTTGAAGAAAGAGTTATTCAAAATTATTGTGTCTTGATTATCTTTCTCATATCTGAATGTGCGATTTATGAATATAACAACGATGAGTGGGAGAAACACTCAGAGGCCTAGAGGCCGAGGCGCTCCAGAGAGCCCTCACTTTACTCGAGACCCAAGTGGGTTACTGAAATGAGAAGATTTTATGAACTAAAATCTTCTAAGAAAAAGAGTGGGAGACACTCAGAGGCCTAGAGGCCAAGGTGCTCCAGAGAGCCCTCACTTTACTCGAGACCCAAGTGGGTTACTGAAATGAGAAGATTTTATGAACTAAAATCTTTTAAGAAAAAGAGTGGGAGACACTCAGAGGCCTAGAGGCCAAGGCGCTCCAGAGAGCCCTCACTTTACTCGAGACCCAAGTGGGTTACTGAAATGAGAAGATTTTATGAACTAAAATCTTTTAAGAAAAAGAGTGGGAGACACTCAGAGGCCTAGAGGCCAAGGCGCTCCAGAGAGCCCTCACTTTACTCGAGACCCAAGTGGGTTACTGAAATGAGAAGATTTTATGAACTAAAATCTTTTAAGAAAAAGAGTGGGAGACACTCAGAGGCCTAGAGGCCAAGGCGCTCCAGAGAGCCCTCACTTTACTCGAGACCCAAGTGGGTTACTGAAATGAGAAGATTTTATGAACTAAAATCTTTTAAGAAAAAGAGTGAGAGACACTCAGAGGCCTAGAGGCTGGGGTGTTCCAGAGAGCCCTCACTATATTCGAGACCCAAGTGGGTTACTGAAATAAGAAGATTTTATGAAATAAAATCTTTTAAGAATAACAGTGAGAAACACTCAAAGGCCTAGAGGCCAAGGCCCTCCAGAAAGCCCTTACCATACTTGAGAACTACAAAGACTAGATAATTAAGGAAACAAGTCTTATGATCCAGGAGTCAAGAGAAGAGGGAGGATGATACCCCACAACCAGGTCACCTGAAATCAAAACACTGTACAGCCGAGAAATAATTCCAGAACAGCCTACAAGACCAACAAAAAGGGGGGGGGGGGAAGAGAACACACCTCCAACACATTCCTTGTTGATCTCGTAAGCTACTCATACAAGGAAGAGAAAGGCAACAAAACATGCAACATATCAAGCTAACATGATTACTACAAAAAGCCCCCACATATCCAGGAGTGTGGGGTCCCCTACAAAGTATGAAGAGCAAATGTTACGAGCAGAAAATAAAGAGTGTAGCAAAACAACAGAAAAGTAAATTGTTTGTGGTGATCATGGAAATATGAAATTTAAACTGCTCGTTCAGCAGTAGTTTCCTCGGCAATAGCCCCCTCAACTTCAATTCCTTCAGCTCCTCCAGCAGCGCCTTCTTCCTCAGCAACATGGTTGCTAGATCCTCCACCTTCCTTCGGACCCTCCGTACCCCCCATAGCATCAGCAATGCCAGTCCCTCCATCCACCTCTGTTACCACTTTTGGAGCAGAAGCGTAAGGATAAATAAGTGGCTCCAGAGGCCTTAGATCAGCCATACTTATCTTGGCAGCTTGCAGCTTGGCAATAGCCTGGCCCATCCCGGGTAGCCACCAAGGATTGTCAGGACTCTCCTGAGGATCCCCCAAGAATTTTGGAGGAGTAGCGAGTCGATCTAGATGGAACTCGCGAGAATAAGTCCCATCGAATCCCGGGGCCGAATGCTCGGCGACGGCGTTGCTGAAGCCGTGATCGATGAAGTGAGGGATATGTGGCCCCATGGCACAGAGAAAGCTCGAGCTCTTCAGGAAGCCGGATAACCACTGAGTATGAAGAGTTTCTAAGAACTCTTGGCCAAAGGGGGAAGTGAATAGGGACTTAATGCAAGCCTGCACCCCAGCATCCGGCAATTCACGCTCCATCCGCCCTACCTCCTGCACCAGACGCTTGATCCTGGTCGCATCCTGATTGCTTTGGGTCTGTAGGAGGGACAACTCCTCGGATAGAGCTTGGGCCCGCTTATGAGCCTTTTCCTTCTCCATAGTGATATCCTTGAGGGATGATTGGAAGGAGGACGCCTCGGCCCGGAGAAGCTCAAGCTCGGCCACCATCTCGACACCTTGATCGAGTATCTTAGCATAAGTGAGGCCAAGCTACAAAGAAAAGGAAAATAATGTTGGAGATATGAAGACAATAAAAGATCATGAAAATAAGAAATAACAGAAAATACCTCTGAGAAAAGTTGAGCGCCATGAAGCAGTTGGTCCTCGGGAAGGGACGAATCGGATAAAGTAGTGTTGGAAGGAATAGGACATCGATCAATGAGACGGTGGAGAGGTTCATATACAGAGGCGCCCTTCTCGACGAGAGTACGAGACGCTTTTCCCTTCTTTTTCTTAGAGGTCCCGCAGTCAGCAAAGACGGCGTTGGCAGCCGAGCGGGTTCTCTTGGCAACTGAACCTGGAACCTGAGTGGAAGAATTAGGGAGAGGAGGAACTTTCGAGGAACCTTCTGGAACCGAAGTTTTTGCTGAGCTCTCGAGAGCAGGAGATGAGGGAACTTTCGGAAGAACTTCTGGAGTGGATAACATAGGGGTTTTCACTATACTAAGAGCAGGAGCATCCCGGGAAATGTGAGATAGCCAACTCATCTCTGCAAACAACCAAGAAGATATTCAGAATACACGAAAGTAGCCATATGCAAGGAATAAAAATACAGCAGTATGAAGATTTTTTACCATCTTGAGGACCTAAAGGGAAATCTTGAGAACAAAAGCCGAAGTGGGAGAGGATGCGAGGATTTTTGCAGATATCAACGATATCAAAATAGTCGTTCAGACGGATATGAGTGTTGAGGTTGGTCATAATGGTGTGATTGGAAACAGAATAAGCTTTCAGAGGGGGGGGGGGATTACTCCCGGATTGTAGAATAACCAATCCCCGTGAGGAAACGGCCAATCAGTAGGGCTTGTAGCGAAAAAATAATAATCACGCCAAGATGAGTCTTCTTCATGGAGTTTTTTCAGGAATTTACAGACACGGGACCTTCGTCCGCTAACATAGAAAAAACCATCATTCACCTTACAAGAATATTGGCTCAGGAATAGCTCGGCGGACGGATCACCCCCGTTCCCTTTCACCAAGATGAAAAAACCTATCATGGTACGGATGGCATTTGGAGTAAACTGGTTAAGAGGGATTTGCATGCGGGTTGATATGGCAGCCAAGTAGGGATGAATCGGAAATCGTAGTCCTGCCCTAAGATGTGCTTCGAAAAAAGCAAGAGTTCGAGGCTGGGAAATATCGGGGCGTTCGTTTGAGCGTGGAGCGCGAAAGGCATACTCCGACGGGAAACCGTAAGCATGAACAAGTGTAGTTAGATGAGCAGGGTCGATTCGAGAAGCAAGGGAAATCCTATTTTCTGGGCTCCCCGTCATAGAGGGGGTCGCTTCAGAAGAATTTTGGCTAGCGGTTTTCAGCGGAGAAGGAGGATTTGACATTGATTTACAGTGATAATAAAAGAAGAAAAGAAGGATAGCTGGGTTACCTTGAGTAGAAGAACTATGGAATCAGGCGAGACGGCTGATGACGGCGGAAATCCGGGAGCACCAGAGAAGAAAGAGGAAGACGGTGAAAAGATGAAGACGGTGAGAAGATGAGAGGAAAAGTGAAACTTGAAAAAAGTGAAGAGGGGAAATGGGGTAGTTGCGTGATGTAAATGAGGAGAGATAGGGGAAAGAACCGAGGGTTTTTCTCGGGATGATAGCGAGACAGAGAAAAGTAGTCGCGTGAGGTCCACGCGCGGAAGCCGAAAAGTCTCCCAGAATAATAGGCGCGAAAAGTCTTTGGAGAAGAAAATGTTTTGAAACTTCCCCTCCAAAGCGGAAATGATACACGTCTCTCCAGAAATTGTTCTACTCTCATAAAAGATGTCCCCCTTTTTTACGAGAGTAGGGGGGAGTAGATGATGCGGCCTAAAAATGTCACCCAATAAGGAGTCGACACGTGTATGAATGATAAGGTTGAGAAGAAAGGATTAAGCCATCTAGTGTTCTCTGGATAAAAAGTCTTCTCTGGAGGTCCCCCTGGAGGGAGCTCCGCCCGGAGATGAATATCAGAATCAAACAGTTTTAACATAAGATCGTGGGTCGTAAATATAGGGGATTCCCGCTATCTTTGCTCAAGACTTGATAAAGGGAAGACCTTATTCTCCTTTATTTTAGGAGAATAGGTCCACTAAGGGATAAGGCTGCCGAGCCTTCAGGGAGTGGAGAGAAAGGAGGACTGGATCTCCTCAGTAGGGCCGAGTCTCACGGGCAGCTCCGAAATAAGAGGAAGGCTTGACTTCCTCTTCAGAGGATATCTCTATAAATAGGTAATTTTGAAGATATTTCCAGGTTAGACACATATACGCTAAAACTTTACTATACTGAATAAAAACGCCTTTCTGAGATTCTTTGAGAACTGATTTAAGATATCAAGGATCTTGAGATCCTTGGGAGATTTGATAAGCCCTATACTGACTTAGGCATCGGAGTGTCCACACCGGACTCCCCTCCGGTGTGTTCTTTGCAGGTCAGCTCGAAGATTTCAAGTGAAGGTAGCCTACTCGGAACGATTATACGCGTTTGAGGAGAAAGACATCTAATTCAGAGGATACCCAATCCTCTTGTGCAAATTTTGGCACATCACCTTTGTTTTAGTTTGGGGGAAATTCGATCTATATACTCGAAGACCAATTAAGTTGCGGCCATGAAAACCACATAATCAATGTTAAGTTTGCATCACACACGAGCGAGAGAGGCAAGGAGATTTTTTTTAATATTCTCAATCCCTCACTATGGCACAACCCCAGGATTTCATAACTTTGGTTGTGATACACTAACAACTTGAATTACCTCACTTCAGAGAGATTTAGAGAGAGAAGGAGGGGATCGATTGCTCATGATTATCTAATATTAATGTCCCACAAAAATAAATATTTAATTTTTTTCACACAAAATTAAAAAATTGAAATTATTATAATTCACTATATTAAAATTTGTATTTGGTCCTTGAGGCGGATTCTCAAAATCCCTATATCAACAGCGGTAGCAAAAGGAGCGTGATTTGGTAATACCACTACAAAAAAGGTGGGGGTTTAGGGACGGATTTACTGACGAAAATTCCGTCGGTAGGTGTGTTTGTCGACGGAAATGCCGACGGAATTTTGTTCGTCTCCATTTGCTTCGTCGACATTTTTTGGCGACGGAATTTTGAATTCCATCACCACTACCGACGGAAACAGTGACGGATATTTTCAGTCATGATTTCTAACGGAAATTTTCCGTCGGCAAACGTGACAACCCGTTTACAAACCGGGTCGACATTCCGTCGGTAAAAGTTAATTAAAATAATTAAAAAAGAAAATAATTTCCGTTAATAATCCGTCAGAAATTCCGTCACTAATACCGACGAAATAATTTTTATTTTTAATTTATTTTAAATGAAATATAGCGACGGAATTTACTGACGGAAAACATTTCCGTCAGTTTTTACGACGGGAATTTCCGTCGCCTTTACTGACGAAATTATCCGTCAGATCTGCTGACGGAAATTCCGTCACTAGGGCCGATGGAATATCCGTCGCACATAGTGACGGATATTCCGTCGATAAAACAAAATAATAAAAAAAAAATTATGGGTGGGACCGAGAAGGCCTGGCCCCGCCCGAACCCGACCCGAATTGGCCAATAGTTCAGCCTAGCTGGGACTCGAACCCGGGTGTGTGGGTGCCTAGTGAGGGGCGCCTACCACTTGGACAAGTCTGTTTTTCGTTTATAATTGTAATATCAATTGTATATGTACTCATTTTCGACCCATATTTTAAAAAAAAAATTCACAAATTTCATTTTTTTCTCATATATTAATAAATATATTGTTTAAATTATATTTATATTAAATTAAATTTTTATAATTTATATATTTAAAATTTAATTTTGACATTTTTATTGAAATTCTAAAATATGCATATTTAAAAAATTCACAAAATTCATTTCTTTCACATATATTAATAAATATATTGGTTGGCTTATATTTATAGTAAATTTAATTTTTATAATTTATATATTGTAAATTTAATTTTTAAAGCTTTTATTAAAATTAAAAAATATTCATATTTAAACATTTTTTACTCCATTTTTTTTAAATTCACAAAATTAATTTCAATCACATATATTAATAAATATATGGTTGACTTATCTTTATAGTAAATTTAATTTTTATAATTTATATATTATAAATTTAACTTTTAAAATGTTTATTCAAATATTAAAATATGCATATATACTTATACATTTTTTACTTTTTTTTAATTCACAAAATTAGTTTCATTCACATATATTAATTTATATATTTTCATTTTCACATACTTATTTTGTTGTGATTAATTTATAATTTGTCCATAAATGATAAATAATTAATTAACTTTTATAAAATAAAAAAAGTTACATTACATTAATTGAATTAATTTTCATCTTCATCGTCTTCATCCTCCTCTTCATCCTCCTCCTCCTCATCCTCCTCTTCATCCTCCTCCTCCTCATCCTCATCTTCATTCTCCTCTTCATCCTCTTCTTCATCCCCCTCCTCTTCATCCTCTTCTTCATCCCCCTCCTCTTCACCTCCACTATTGTTTTCAATTTCGATTAATTGGGGATTTGCAGCCGTCAAGTCTACAGAAAGATTCAAATCTCCCGTAAAGACTTCAGTTTGAGTCTCTATTTGTTCTATTTGAAACGGAGATTTATCTTCAGTATTTTTGTCTTTTTTAGGGACTTCTACCATTGACCTTGCCTTTACTTTGCAAACAGCGTGCCATTCATAACCACGTGGAGCTCCCGGATATGTGCAGTAGTATACTTGAGATACTTGATGGGCAAATACAAATGGATCATCCCCAATATACGTCCTTTTCGAACTAATCAACGAGCTTGTACTCTGGATGAATTCTTGTTCCTAAATGGCCTGAATCAAACCAATGACATTTGAACAACACTACAGTCTTTGCTGGATATCCTGGTTATTCTACTTCGACGACTTCCTGCAACACCCCAAAGTAATCACTTGCATCAACATTGTAATTCGCACTGCTAACGCAGACACCACTGTTGGTAGTCGCCTTTCTCGATGCATACCCAGATATATGAAATCTGTAGCCCTTCACAATATAGCTGTTGTAAGTCTTTACACGACGTAGTGGTCCCTTGCTGAGATCTCGTAAGAATCGGCTGTCAAGAGCGTTATCCCGTCCCTATACGGTTCAATTTAAAATTAATTAAAATAAATATTAATTTATTTACGTAAAACATAATTAAATGGTACTCACATAACGTTGGAACCATCAGGCAAATTCACGTTGAAGACGAGCATCTATATATGTATCTGAGATGTTTGGTTCTGCTCGTCGTAGTTCTTGAGTGTACATCCTTTCACAACATTCAAAAACTTGGTTAATAAATAATATTAAATGACATAAATAAAGTGGTACTTAAATAGACGATTTATATATGAAATACTTACTCAATGTACGGCTGAACTTCATCACAATTCAATAACACATATGTTTGTGCTATTTCCGCCTCCGAGTTCGTCTCCCAATATCGTTCAGTGGATTTTCCTATTGGTCGTCCCTTAGACTTGAATATGGAGAGCATTCCATCGACCTCTTCACTGATATTGTCAGCGGATCTACCACCGAAGTTACGTGGTTCACTTCTTAACTTTGTGTTGACGTGGTCTTCAAAGTAATAAGAGCAAAACATGCCAACCTCTTCATTCAAATATGCATTCACAATCGATGCTTCAACGTTTGCCTTTTGTTTAGCATTGTGTTTCAAGTTGTGGAGATACCTGATATACATATATATATATAAAAAAAACTAAGAATTCATGTGTAATTGTAATGAAATAAATTAAGATTTTACCATTCAAATGGGTACATCCACCTGTATTGCATCGGACCACCAATTCTCGCTTCATACGCTAAGTGAACGGGTAAGTGTTCCATCGAGTCAAAGAAGCTAGGTGGAAAAATTCGTTCCAACTTACACAAAATCACTGGAATGTCTTCCTCTAAACGAATCATATCATCGATTTTGATCGTTGTAGACGTTAAATCTCTAAAAAAGAGACTTAATTCAGTGATAGCCCTCCACACATTGAGAGGAAGAAGTTCTCGGAACGCAATCGGTATCAAGCGTTGCATAAATACATGACAATCATGACTCTTCATCCCTGCAACCTTACCCGTTGTTGTGTCTACGCATCGACTCAAGTTCGACATGTAGCCGTCCGGAAAGTTCAACTCCTTTATCCACCTACAAACTTCTTGTTTCTGTGGCTTAGCCAGTGTGTAGCTAGCCTTTGGAAATTTACCTGTACGTGCATCATTTTTCAACTCTTCACGGCGACAAAGAGTGTTCAACTCCTCCCGAGACTTTGGAGTGTCTTTCGTCTTTCCTTCTGTGTTCATGATTGTGTGGAACACATTGTCAAACACATTCTTTTCAATGTACATCACGTCCAAATTGTGTCGTATCAATAGTGAACTCCAGTATGGTAAGTCCCAAAAAATACTCCTTTTCTTCCAACCACCCGGAATTCTTCTGTTGTGTTCCGCTGCATTTTCCTCAGTACATTTTTTCAACCCCGTCCACTCAATCTCATGTAACAAACTACGTCTTGTACGGAGAATAAATTATAAATGACACTAAAAGCAATAAAGAAATATACGTTTAATACTCATTAAATAAATGTATAAAATACCATTTCGAAGTGGAGGTCGATTGTTTGTGACTGCTCTGTTCTTTAAGAAGTTTTGCTTATTTCTTCGAAATGGATGATCTCGAAGTAAGAACTTACGGTGATTATCGAACCATGAAACTTTTCTACTCATCGGGAGACTGAAAGCTTCAGAATTCTCCATACAATACGGACATGCTTGCTTTCCGGCCGTACTCCACCCGGACAACATAACATATGCAGGAAAGTCGCTAATGGTCCACAAAATAGCAGCACGCATCGTGAAGTTCTGCTTTCTAAAAACATCGTACGTTTGGACTCCATTCTCCCATAAGAAGATCAAGTCTTTTATAAGAGGTTGGAGATAAACATCCAGTTTTTCCTTTGGATTCGATGGACCAGGAACCAATACAGTCAGAAACATTGTTTGAGGTTTCATGCACATCCACGGAGGAAGATTATACGAAGTCAGTATCACCGGCCACAAAGAATACTGCTTCCCATGCATCCCAAACGGTGCAAAACCATCAGTACTCAAACCTAATCTCACATTCCTCGGATCACAAGCAAAACCTGGAAACACGTTGTCAAGGTGTTTCCAGGCCTCCGAGTCTGCCGGATGTCACATTTCCCTCGACTCAGCCGAAGAGGAATCTGTAGCATGCCACGTCATGTGTTGTGCTGTGGCACTTGATTGATATAATCTCATTGAACGAGGAATGATAGGAAGGTAGTACATCTTCTTATATGACACTTCCTTCTTCGTCTTCTTAGATTGGCCACCGGGTCCCTTTCGACGTGCCTCTTTGTACCGGGGATGGCCACACATTCAATACATCTTCAGACTGCTATCTTTGTCACCCCAATATAACATGCAACCGTTCACAAAACAATCAATCTTCTCAACCGACAAACCAACATTCTTCAACATTTGTTTGCTTTGATGATACGTCGTAGGCACCTTATTATTTTGAGGACAAATTTCACTGCATAATTGTGTCACTTGCTCATATGCCCTGTTAGAAAGCTTGTTCTCGGTCTTAATGGCCATTAGTCGTGCATTAAATGACAATTGTGAGTGAGATTCACAACCCGGATACAGATATTCTTCGACTAATTTGAGAATTTCATAAAACCGAAATGCCTCATCCGTCGGCTCCTCTTCCATGTTTGAAAAACCATCTTCCCTGATCATTGTTTGATACATATTCGGTTCTTCTTCCCCAAACTGTTGTTCTTCTGCCCCAAACTGTTGTTCTACGTCCCCAAATTGTTGTTCTACCTCGTTACTCGTGCCAACATGATCAACATTTGCTTGTTGTTGATAGATTCCAACAGTGTAATAGTATAACACTTCATCAAATCTATAAGGCCAACGTGCTTCGCCATGACTAGTCCAATTATAATAATTATCAACGAAACCATTCTTCACAATATGTACTAGAACCTCATCAATCTCTTTATATTGCTTATTCTGACATTTCTTAGCATTACACAGACACCTAATGCAATCTCCAATCATGTAATGTGGGTGGCGCTTTGCAAATTCAACAAATGACACGAGTTCATTATAAAATTCCACATTCACATTTCCTAAAACCAATCTAGGAGTACAGTACATCCAACGACGGTCAGGCAATTCCATCTGTTAAACATTTAAGTGGAGCAAGACATTACTAAACTAAACTTATAATAAATTCAAACAAAACAATCATATGATACATACGTAATATAAAACATGTAATTGCATTATATGGTTTTATGTATAGAGTAAAAATGGTAGAAAACGTACCGTAATTTGATGTTTCTGAATACCAGAGCATAAACCTCCAATTAATTTGTAATATGAAAGTGAACAAAAATTTGTCTACTGGAAGTAATTCTGATGAAAATTGCCGACGGAAATTCCGTCGGCATTTTACTCGCCTAATATTCCGTCGGCATTATCAAATTGTGTTTGCTGACGGAATGTCTATTCCGTCGGTAATGTGGCGGTTTTTTTTTTTTTTTTTATAAAATTCAATTTAATGTTTTATTAATTCAATTTGTTTGGTATAAACTAAAAACACTAACATATATAATTGTTACGTTATACCTCATATACTACATAAAAATAAAAGTTCCCACAAAATAGTAAAATTATTAGATCAACACAAATTTATTTACATATATTTCTACAGAAAAAAAATTGTTCAACAGAAAAATAAATAGTTCAACGGAAAGATAAATAGTTCAACAAAAAATTAAATAAGTTCAACACAAAATTAAATTGTTCAAGGATAGTCGTTAAAAAAATCATCCATATTGCCACCCAAATTGACGTTGACGTCGTCGTCATCGTCGGCCTGCGCTGCACTTGGACCTGGAGCTTGATCTGGAGCTGCACCTGGCGGGACTTGCCCCATCGTCTGTTGATAGACGGCGTCGATCTTCTCAGCAGACATCCCCAACGTCCGACCCGTGTTGGCACTCCAGAGGCGGAAGTAGTTTTGGAACGTTGCCATCATGTTCGGATCCGGGACGGCAGCGGAGGATACGGACACCTGTGATGCACTCCGGGACCGACCACCTGATGACCCGACGACGTTGCTCATCCGACCAAGGCCAAGGATTCTTCCCTTGGAGGTCGGGGCAACGTCCAGGCAAGCCTGGTCCACGTCAACAGCCGGAGGGGGACCGCTGCTTCCGGACTCAGCAGTAGTCGCGGCTTGCGTCTCGACCTCTTCAATCCTCTGTTGGACGTTCACCTACATAATTAAAAAATTAAAATTAATTTAATTATCTATATATAGTTTAATACAATATATTATTTAAATAATACATAAATTTAATTAAACTTACGTGGAGGTCAATAGTGCGCCCGTAGGTGGACGTCCGTGTCTCGGGATCAAACGGATGAATAATGCTCATCCGATCCAAGTGGGTGGGTGCACGTCCTGTCTCCCGCTCCTATTACGTATCAAATGAACATATAAAAATTAATTTAGATAACTAATATAAATAAATTAAATATAATAATTTAATTTTTTAAATTAATGAAAACTTACGAGAGCAATTGATTGCTCGAGGACGGACCGGGCTCCCCCTTGATGCCTTGACATCCCGCCTCCAACGTCAGTTCTGCGGTTGGCCCGAACTTTCTCACACTTCTCCAGGTACTTCGGGTCCATCCAGCACGCAACCAACGACTCCCACAGGTCAACCCCATCCTCGTCTAAACCTAGAAGTTGCGCCTTGTTGTGGTTGTGAAAGGCCACTCTCCAGTCGTACATCATGTTCGTGTACCGACTAGAACAAACACTGTACCACTTCTGGTAAATAGCCTCGTCCGAGTAGATCGCCGTATTACAACGGGCCCTTTTCTACAAATATTCAACATATTTATCAAATAATATGTATAATAAATTATTTATTAATTAATTGTTTAATAAAATTTAATTATTGTAATTATATACCTGGAACTCCTCGAAGTATTCATCCTTTTTACCGGGCGGCACCTTCTTCCAAGTGATAGCACCCCTAGCAATCTTGCACTTCAGAAAGGATGTTGTGCAGATCCTGGACACCTCATTACCAGGCAACAACCTGTAACATTATTAACAAATTTATAATCTAACACATTATAAATAAATAAAAAAAGTTAATCGTTATTGAGTATTGTTAAACATTAAAATTATTGACTTACGATCCTAAATGGATCTAAACCTCTTCCCTACGGTCTAGGGATGGAACGGGATGCTGACGAGTGGAGGATCCTACGGCTGCCGACGAATGAGACAACATCGTAGTCGGCGGCGACACTGCCACAGGAGGAGCCATCACAGGCGTCGGTTTAAGTTGACCCCGAGGCCTCCTTGCACGTGACCCAGATGGCCCACGTGAACCAGAACCAGAACCCTCATTCGGTTCTTGACTCATCTGTTTTAATCAATAAAAAATACATAATTTAATTAACCATAATTAATAATTTAATTTACAATAACCTAATTTAATCAATAATTTACTAGTTTAATTATAGCATATTCCTAATTTAATCAACAATTTACCAATTTAATCAACATTTTCCTAATTTAATCAACAATAATCTAATTTCATTAATAATTTTCTAATCTAATCTATAATTAAAAATTTAATCAACATATTCCTAATTTAATCAATAATAATCTAATTTGATCCTTAAATTTTCTAATCTAATCAATAATTAACAATTTAATCAACATATTCCTAATTTAATCAACAATAACCTAATTTAATTATTATTTTTCTAATTTAATCAATAATTAAAAATTTAACATATTCCTAAATTAACAAACCTAAACCTAATTAAAATAGTAATTTTTTAATTTAATCAATAATTATCAATTTAATAAACATATTCCTAATTAATTTTTTTTTACTAATATAGCATATTCCTAATTTAATCAATAATTACTAATTTAATCAACATATTCCTAATTTAATCAAAACAATATATAACCTAATTACAACGTGATACCACGGTCGAACCACTATCTAAACTAATAATTTAAACAATTGGTTGAAACATGCACTACCAACATTAAAAATATTCTATATTAAAATTACACCATTACCCAACAAATAACATTAAATTAATTAAACTAGTAACTATACATATAACAATTAATTAATTAACCTTAAAAAACTACTCTATCAAAATTATTCTTAATCAACAAATTAAATAACATATATATGCATGCTACATTATAACACTAACATGATCATAATCTATTATAACAACTAACTAAATCAATCACATGCAAATCAACAAATTAAATAACATATATATGCATGCATAAACATATATAGTTAGTAAAACTAAGTAATAAAACTAATTAAGAAAACGCACCGTATCAATGTAATCGGAGAAAATTGATTGAATAGCTCGAACTTAACCTCGTCCGCCCCGAATCCCTCGACCACAAACGCTTGAGATTTTTTTTTTCTTCAAGTTATAAGCCTCTGTGTCACCTGCTTATATAAAAAAAAAATTGGTTACCGAGAGAATTAACCGCCTACTTTAATGCCAACGGTTACCTTATTGGGCACTGAGGCGATGCGAATTTAACGGGTCAAATGCCGACGAAATTTCCGTCAGAAATTCCGTCGGTATGCATAATTTAAATATTCCGTCGGCATATTCCGTCGGTAAATTCCGACGGAACGGAATTCCGTCAGCAATTACGTTGACTTATCAAATACCACGATTCCGTCAGTATTCTGTCGGTAATGCTGACAAAATTTAATCCGTCGACAATGTTCCGTCTCTAAAACGCGCATTTTTTGTAGTGTACGCCAATTTGATAACAATTTGTAGATAAAATGATTTCTTTCACTTCTGAATCCCAAAAAAATCGATTAGGGTTTGGTACACAAAGATTCAAAGTCATTTCCTCAAATTGCTCTCCATTTCTAAGTTCATAGCCTTCGTGGTAGCTTCATTAATATTACCGACTAAATAAAAGGCCTGTTCAGGAAGATAATCTAATTCTCTCGAAAGGATCAATTGAAACCCTCTAATGGTTTCTTCTAGACCAACATATTTCTCCGGAGAACCGGTAAATACACTACAAAAAATTGCTCAAATAACGAGGGGAATTAGCGAGGGGTATTTCACCTTTGCTATTTGGCGAGGGATTTAAAGAGGGGCACAAATAAAGAGGGAATTGGCGAGGGGCGGAATCACACTCGCTAATTAGTGAGTGGAAAAAGATGCACTCGCCAATTGGCGAGGGATTTGGCGACGGCGTGTTTTGCACTCGCTCATTGGCGAGTGCATTGTGGCCCTCGGAAACTGGCGACGGTCCCCCACTCGCTAATTGGCGAGGGGGGTGGGGCCCTCGTAAGTGCCCTCGCCTATCTCCCAATTAAAACCCCTACTTCTTTCCCAAATTCGTACATTCGCTTCTTCACCCCCAAAAATATACACCGCCGCTGCTTCGTCCACCGCGCCACCGCCGCTGCCGGAGCTACCGATCGAGACTAATTTTTGGATATTTCTGTTCTACACTTCGAGGGGTTCATTTCTACGGTAAATTTATGCGTTTTTATTGATTAAATTAAAAGTTGTATATATATGTTTATATTATATTATATATGTATATATATATATATATATATATATGTGCATGTGTATAGTTTTGTTGTGTAATGTTAGGATTGTAATTATGTTAGAAAAATATGTATATTGTTAATTAGGATTAATTAAGATTGTTAATTGATGAAAGTTATAAAAATTGTTAATTGTTATGAATGTGTTAATATAATTATTGTTATGTTTTATATATGCATGTATATATATGTGTTAATTATTAATTGGTGTGTTAATTGTTATGCATGAATGTGTTAATTGGGAGAATTAATGTTATAATTAATTGTTCGAAATAAGTGAAATTAAATCGATGTTGGAGGCCGGGATGAGTTGTTTGTTTGTTGTAGATTGTGCGTTCCGACTTGAGTAATTTTACTCGAGTCGGAAATGGATGCACTAGGAACCTAAATATTTGGTGATACGATAGATTTAGATGAAACTCTGCCAAAATTTTTAAATATATATATATAAACTATATATATTTATATTAATTAGAACAGTATAGTAATCAATGTTTAATTTCCAAAATACATTTGAAACAGATCGATTAACATGAATTATTCAAGTCGTAGTTGGATGTATAGGCCAAGATTGGTCAATGGGATTATGAGCCCCGAATTTATTAGTGGTGTAAATGGATTTATTAAAGCTGCCACTAGTAATCCGAATTTGATTTGGGAAGGAAAAATTAGGTGTCCTTACTCGAAAGTTAGATGTCGAAATGAGACTTATAGAGATCCTAATGAAGTGAAGTCTCATTTATATCGAAATGGGTTTACACGAAATTATTATAATTGGATTTATCACGGTGAAGAGAGTTGGGGTCCACGTCCATTTCAAAACACTAGTGAATTTGCGTCAACTTCAAATGAAGTTGACCCTATGGGACCTAGCTCGTACCACACTATGATAGAAGAATTAATGGGTGACCCAAACATTGATTTTGGAATCAACGCGGAAGAGGAGACACATAATGAAGAACCCCCTAACGAGAATGTGTCACAGTTCTACGACATGCTTCGTGCAGCGGACCAAGACTTGTATCCCGGTTGTGAATCTCATTCGCAGTTGTCGTTCAATTCCAGATTGTTGAATATTAAAACCGAAAACAGATTGTCTGAAAGGGGATACAATCAAGTCGTTGAGTTGATTCGTGAGATTTGTCCTTCAGAAAATAAGGTTCCCAAGAAATTGAACGACACCAAACACTTGATGAGTGGGATGGGTCTTCCGGTAGAAAGGATTCATTGTTGTGCACAGAACTGCATGTTATTTTGGGGTGCAGACATCGAACTAGAGTTCTGTAAGATTTGTGGTGGATCACGGTATAAGCCGAGTAGGGTTGATGCAGATGGTCGGTTGAAAAAGAAACGCCCGGTTAAGGAGATGTTCTACTTTCCCATAATTCCTCGTTTGCAAAGATTAAAAATGTCCAAGGCCATTGCGAAGGATATGACATGGCATGCCTCGTGCAGTTCTGATGACTCTGGTGTTATGCGTCACCCTGCAAACTCGTTGGCTTGGAAGCATTTGGACCGTTCGTATCCTGATTTTGCAGCTGAAATTAGGAATGTTAGGTTGGGCTTGAGCACAGACGGTTTTGCACCGTTTGGAATGACGGGGAAGCAATATTCGTCATGACCAGTTATTCTTACTCCGTACAATCTACCCTCGTGGTTATGCATGAAAGATCAATTCATGTTTCTTTCGATTCTTGTGCCCGGACCAAAAAGTCCGAAGGACAAACTTGATGTGTTTTTACAACCTCTGATAGCTGATTTGAAATTTTTATGGGAAAATGGGGTGCAAACGTACGACGTCTCTAGGAAGCAAAATTTTTTGATGAGAGCTGCACTGATTTGGACCATTAGCGACTTTCCAGCGTACTCAATGTTGTCTGGTTGGAGTACAGCTGGAAAGCTTGCTTGTCCGTATTGTGGGGAGTACACCGATGCATTCACTTTGAGGCTCAGTCGAAAGCAATCGTGGTTCGATAACCACCGAAAGTTCTTACCACCTAATCATACATGGCGAAAGAACAAGACGGCATTCAGGGCTGGAGTAGCAGTCACAGATGATCCGCCGCCTATCCGAACAGGTGCGAGTCTCCTATACGAAATTGATCATTTGGGACTTAGAAAGGTTACAGAGGAAGGTGCTGAGGCACACAACAAAAAAATTGACGGAGGGTGGAAGAAAAAAAGCATTTTTTGGGATTTGCCTTATTGGAGTACTTTGTTAGTTCGACACAATTTGGACGTGATGCACATTGAGAAAAATGTGTTCGATAACGTGTTCAACACAGTGATGAATGTGGAGGGGAAAACAAAGGACACATCAAAATCAAGAGATGAGTTGAATGAATATTGTCGTCGTCCCTCTCTCAAGAAATGTCCACGTACAAATAAGTATCCCAAGGCTTGTTATGCGCTTGATAAGAATGAAAAAGATGTTATCTGTAAGTGGATAAGTGGGTTGAAGTTTCCCGATGATTATGTGTCTAACATGTCTCGATGTATTGACTGGACGAAGTTGAAATTGTATGGAATGAAGAGTCATGATTGTCACGTGTTTATGCAGAGACTGCTACCGATTGCTTTTCGTAATATTCTGCAGGCTGATGTGTGGAAAGCAATCACTGAGCTTAGTCTTTTTTTTAAGGACTTAACTTCTACGACCATAACAGTTGACAACATGACTCGGTTGGAAACGGATATCCCAGTAATATTGTGCAAGTTGGAACGTATCTTTCCACCCAGCTTCTTCAACTCCATGGAACATCTACCTGTGCACCTTGCATATGAAGCAAAAGTTACTGGTCCAGTTCAATACAGATGGATGTATCCATTCGAGAGGTATTTTAAGGAATTATAAGATATAATGATCATATTCAATGTTTTTATTATCTTAATCACGATCCTTGAATTCTAATTATAGGTAGCACCTTGAAACTGAGTGTGGGTAACAAAGCACGTGTTGAAGCTTCGATTGCAAATGCATATTTAACTAGAGAGGTGTCAATGTTTTGTTCTCATTACTTTGAGGACCATGTTATGACGAGGATACACAATTTACCTCGTAATTACGATGGTAGTGGAGATGTACAACAGTATGTGGATGGTACATTTTCCATATTTAAGGCGCCTGGCAAGCGATTTGGGAAACCAAAGAAGAGATGGATTTTGGATGAGGAGAAAAAAGTTGCTCATACGTACGTGTTGTTGAATTGTGATGAGGTGCAGCCGTATGTTCAGTAAGTGAATCTGGCCAGAGTATAAATATATATTGGCTAGTTTTGAGATGTCTTATTAATCAAAATACGTATGTAGGCTATTCATGCATCAACTTCAAGTTGTTGAACCAAATCTCTCGGCTGCTGCATCGGACAATAGGCTACAAAATGAATTTTCTTCGTGGTTTGAAGAAATTGTAAGTCATATTTTATACAAATATATATATTTAATAGCAATAACGTAAATCTCACATAGAGTCGACTTATATAGGTGAAGATAAATCCCGTGGAGAACAAGTTTATTTGCGATCTTTCTGCAGGTCCGTCTGGTCACGTTCTTACGTACTCAGGGTATTACGTGAACGGGTACAAATTTCACACTATGGCTTATGGTGCATCTAGAGCAACATCAAACAGTGGGGTTTGTATCAAGGGAAAAAACTATGATGCAGATGAAGAGGATTTCTACGGGAATCTCGAGGAAGTAGTCGAATTGGACTACCAGGGGTACCACGAGAAGAAAGTGGCTTTGTTCAAGTGTCAGTGGTTTGATAACTCAGCCAGTGGTACGAAAATTGATCCTAACTACAAGCTTGTGGATATTCATCAGAGGCGACGATACGGTCGGTACGATCCATTCGTACTAGCAAGTCAAGCTACCCAAGTCTACTATTGTTCGTACCCTGGACCCCGTACTGATTGGATAACTGTATGCAAAATCAAGCCGAGATCCTTCTTGGACGCACAACAGTCATCCACTACTGACGATGAAGCAGATGTTCCCGCGTTCCAAGAGGAAAGCATAGAACATCAAATGATTGTGCAAGTAGATGATGATCCTGTTATATTAACTGATACCACCGGTACATTGATGGACGTAGCCGGATACGAAGAACCAGAAGAAGAAGAAGAAGAACAAGAACAAGAAGATGAGGATGAAGATGAAGAAGATGATGAAGAAGAATATTACTAGAGTGTTCATGTATATGTTATATTATATAAAGAATGTTGATTATGACTCGGTTTCAGTGTTCTTAATGCATGTTTATGATTCAGTTTGAGTGTTCATAGATGTTATTATATCAAGAATGTTAATTTATTAATTGTTATATTTTAATATTTATTTTTACAGATGAGTGGATATGGGGGTCATGGACAGCGTTCTGGTGGACATGGTTCTGGTGGTCAGGGTTCTGGTACTGGGCAGGATTCGGGGGGTAGAGGTAGAGGTAGAGGTGAGACGCCGCCTGTACCTATACCACATCATCCGGGTTTCTATTTGCCAGATATGACTGGGATCATCCAGATGCCCCAGATGCAGGGATCGACCCCCTATCCGTACTACACACAGGTTCCCCAGATGCCCCACATGTATCCAGCGCAGGAGGATCCACCGATACCGGACCCAGTCGGACGTGCGTCTGTCGAGACAGCGGCCAGCCAGGCGACAGACGCACACGAGAGTCGTATTCGTCTTACGATCTATCGTGGAGCGTAAGTATTACATATCTTATAATTTTCATTATAATGAATTACATAATTATTCATTTTCAAATTAATTATGTGTAACAACAGGATGATGCCTTCGGGTCTAATCTCGACCACCATCAGACATATCATGTACCGGAATATGGAGGTTGGCGCACACACATTCGCCTTGATATCCCCAGCTAGGCTTCAACGGTGGTGGGATACATTCCAGGTATAATTTAATGATGTGTAACATATCTATTCATTCACATTTTGTTATAATTAATCATTTTTTTTGGCAGAATGAGGTTACGTGGGATCTAGAGACTGTTGACAATGCATTAGTGTACAAGCTCTTTCTTGAGAGAGCAGCAAATCGATACAGTGACATGTTGAACCACTACAAGGGATTGTGGGAGCTGGAGAAGAAGAAGCCGAAGTGGGACAACGATGTCTGGGAGCACTTGGTTCGCCACTGGAATCATCCGGACACAATTAAGAAGAGCGAGTAGTGTCGGAAGAACCGACTATTAGAGCCTGGAGGCCCGGGTACCGGTTTTGCTAGACATAAAGGGGGATCTCGTGGGGCAGCCGAGGTGGTCAGACGGATTGTAAGTATTTATGTTCAATTATAAGTAATTTGAGTTCATTTTAATTAATTTAATTTTATGTTCTTCAAAATATAGGAGGAGAGGACGGGACGACCAGCTTACGACTGGGAGATTAACGAATATTACCACCGTTACACTAACGGAACGTACACATACGGGCATATGGGTGATATTCTGGTAAGTGTATACATATATTATATTAAATATAATATTTAATTGTATTGACATGTATATTAACCAAATTTTACATGTGCACATATAGGATCAGGTGCAAGAGGAATTGTCACATCTCACCCAGCCGTCATTTGATCATGATCCTTCAGATGATGGTTCCAGCAGCCAGACCCTACCCTTGCCGGAAATGTCTGAGTTGTTCGTGAAGAAAGTTGGAAGATCTCACGGTCGCGTGAAGGGTCTTGGGCAACTAGGAAATAACAGACGTGTCACTTCTGGTCCTGGTGAGACATCTTCCGGTACGGCGTTTGGAAGATATAGCCAGGCTGACATCGACAATGCTCTTTTGGAAGAGCGGAGGGCTAGTGAAGAGAGAGAGCGTCTCTTACGTGAAGAACTGCATCAACCAGTCACTCAAACGGAGGAGCGCTTACGTCAAGAGTTTGCGCGTGAGATGGCATCACAGATGGCATCAATGATGAGCCAGTTCAGAGGGGGGTCGGGTAACAGGAAGGGTGCTAGGAATGATGATGATGATGATGGTAATGATGACGTTGCTGATGGTCGATGATTGATACATTTTAAGTTATGTTGTCTTGTTGGATTTTAAAAAATTGATGAAGTTGTTTGGAATTTTTTTTTATGTTGTGTACTTGAATTGAAGTGAACGTACGAGACAGTGTTTTATTTTAATGGTTTTAATTCATATTGCTTGTGTGTGATTAATTAAGTATTGATCTAATATATAAATGAATTGAGTTAATAACATATAGTTGGTAATTGAGTTAATAAGTTATTAAATTTAGTAATGAAGGGCTTTTGGTAAATTAATTAAGTATTGAGCTAATATATAAATTAATTGAGTTAGTAATTTATTCAATTAATTGACTTAATTAATAATAAAAGAATAAAATTGAGTTAATACATACATAAGTATAAATTATTAAATTTAGTATTAATGAAGGGATTTGTTAAATAAATTGAGTTAATTAATACATATATAAGTATAAGTTATTAAATTTAGTAATGAGGGGCTTTGTTAAATTAATTAAGTATTGAGCTAATATAATTAATTGAGTTAATAACATATAGTTGGTAATTTATTAAATTAATTGAGTTAAAGAATAAAAACAGAAATTAAAAGGGATAAATATATAATGCATTTAAAATATTACGACTAAAGCTCCTAGCCTAATTGGCACACGGGAGGTGCATAAACTCTTCACATCCGGGAGGTCGCGAGTTCGACCCCCCATGCGCGCGCCCAGGTCTGAATAAAAGGAATTAATGGTGGTCTAGTGGTTTTTTTTTTTTTGATTACAAGTTAAATACCCCATCCCTTTTTTCCCCTCCCCATGACTCGAACCCAGGACCTGTGGCCTAGGTAGTGGTACTCTAACCACTTGAGCTATCCCACTTTGTCATGGTGGTCTGGTGGTGAGGGGTAAGAAAAGTGGCCTTAGAGACTTGGGTTCGAAACCCAGGCGAGGGTGCCCTCGCCAATAAATTAGCGAGAAGCACTTGGGCGACGGCGACTGCCCCTCGCCTCTGCTGTCGCCAAAACGCTTAAAGAGGGCAATTCCCTCGCCTTTGCCCTCTTTAAATGGGCTGTTTTTTATAGTGATACTTCGGCTGCAAAAAAAAAAGATTGTAATAAAAAACACTTGCTTTTTCATTCACCCTTATGTCTACGCCCACTGCTTACGTGGCAATGCCACATAATATATATTGTATTCCATATTTTTAGATTATTCCTATTTTACATCATAAATCTTATTTTTCCATGTAAATAGGATTAAAAAAAATATAAACAAAAATTATATTCCAAAAAATTAATCAATGTTTAGTAAATAAAATTATATTAAATCAATTTTAAAGTTATTTTGATAATTTATTAATAATTAAATACAATAATTATTATTAAAAAAAATTAAAAGTTGTTTTGTAAAACTAAAAAATATTTTTAAAAAATGATAACCATTCCAAAATTATTTCCAATTTTATTTTTAAAAAAATTTAGATTAGAGTATATCATTTTTAAATGAATAAGTTTGCAATATAAATTATATTGAAACATCTTCCGTGAATAAATTATGTATTGGAGTATTAAACACTTTTTTTCACAAAATTAAATTACTTACGCATAACAGTAAAAAATTATTATGATAAAATGATTTATTTCATACATTGTTAAAGTTGTTTATTTTATAATCATGTATTTTATTATTATTATTTATATAAATTTATTTATTTTAAAAATCATGTATTTTTTTTAGGTATGATTTTTTTTTTTTTTTTTAAATCCTATTTACATGGAAAGATAAGATTTATGATGTAAAATGGGAATAATTTAAAATATGGAATAAAAAATATATTATGTGCATTGCCACGTAAGCGGTGGACATAAAATTTATGCCCACCGGTGGGCATTATATCATTCCCATCGATATACTGGATTACTTAAATATTGTAACTTGCCTATTTTTTAGGAGCGAACATAAATAGAAAATAATCTACGAGTCTAGCTTTGTGGGAGAGACGAAAATAGAAAACAAATTTTATTATAACATCGAAAATAGTACACTACAAAAAACGCGCGCTTTTGGGACGGACACATGCTGACGGATTTTAGTTCGTCAGCATTTCCGACGGATATGCTGACGGATTGAAAAGTCAACATCAATGCTGACGGATTTCCGTTCCGTCAGCATTTACCGAGGGAAAATGCTGACGGATGTTTTGAAATTTGTATCCTGACGGAAATGCTGACGGATTATCCGTCAGCAAATGGCATGTTGATTTCGCACCGCCTCGTTTTCCAATAAGGTAACCGTTGGCTTTAAAGTCGGCGGTTACCGAGGGAAATGCCGACGGAATATCCGTCGGTATTTTTTTTTTTTTTTAATATATAAGGGCCTCAAATCAATCAGATCCTCGTTTTAGAGAAAAAAAAGGGGCGTGCGTGAGGATTCGGTGGGGAAGACGAAGACGAGGACTTGGCCATTGAAGCAAATTTCTTCGATTACATTGATACGGTACGTTTTCTTAATTAGTTCTATTACTTAGTTTTAATACTTATATATGTTTATGCATGGATATATGTAAATATGAATAATTTAATGTTGATTTGCATGTTATATTGATTTAGTTAGTTGTTAAAATATTATGATCATGTTAGTATGTACGTTAGTTAATTTAATTTGTTGATTAAGAATAATTTTGATAGATCGAGTAGTTTTTTAAGGTTAATTAATTAATTAAATGTTATATGTATACATTAATTAATTGTTATATAGTTAATTACTAGTTTAATTTAATTGTGTAATTTTGATATAGAATATTTTTAATGTAGGTAGTGCATGTTTGAATCAATTGTTTAAATTAGTTTAGATATAGTGGTTCGACCGTTGGATCACGTTGTAATTAGGAATATGTTGATTAAATTAGGAATACGCTATATTAGTACAAATTTTTAATTAGGAATATGTTCATTAAATTGATAATTATTGACCCAATTAGAAAATTATTATTTTAATTAGTTTTAGGTTTGTTAATTTAGGAATATATATGTTCAATTTTTTATTATTGATTAAGTTAGGTAGAAAAATAATAATTAAATTAGGTTATTGTTGATTAAATTAGGAATATGTTGATTAATTAAATTAGGAATATGCTATATTAGTAAAAAAATTAAATTAGGAATATGTTCATTAAATTGATAATTAGAAAACTCCAATTAGAAAAATATTATTTTAATTATGTTTAGATTTGTTAATTTAGGAATATGTTAATTTAGAAATATTTTTAATGTAGGTGATGCATGTTTCAATCAATTGTTTAAATTATTAGTTAATTAGATGGTTCGACGGTGGTATCACGTTGTAATTAGGTTATATATATATTGTTTTGATTTAAATTAGGAATATGTTGATTAAATTAGGAATATGCTATATTAGTAAAATTTTTAAATTAACAATATGTTCATTAAATTAATAATTAGTAAAATTATGTATTTTTTATTGATTGAAACGGATGAGTGAACAAGTACCGAATCAGGGTTCGGGTTCACGTCGTAGGTCGTCACTTTGGTCACGTTCAAGGAGGTCTCGGGATGAATCAGTTCCTGTGACGGCTCCTCCTCCTCCTCCTGTGGCAGTGTCGCCGCCGCCGCCGACGACTACGATGTCGGTTGGTTCGTCATCCTCTTCTCGTCAGCATCCTGTTCGAGACAAAAGGAAAGAGATTGACATCGTTTCAGGAGCGTAAGTCAATAATTCTAATGTTTGATGAAATTCAATAACGATTAACTTTATTTATTTATTTATAATGTGTTAGTTTATAAATTTGTTAATAATTTTACAGGCTGGTGCCCGGTAATGAGGTGTCCAGGATGTGCACAAAATCCTTTAAGGATTGCAAGATTTCTAAGGGTGCTATCACTTGGTCGAAGGTGCCACAATCTAAAAAGGATGAATATTTCGACGAGTTCCAGGTATATAATTACAATATTTAAAGTTTATTAAATAACTAATTATTCATATTATTTGATAAATATGTTGAATATTTATTTGTATAGAAAAAGGCCCGTTGGGATACGGCGATCTACTCGGACGCCGCTATTTACGAGAAGTGGTACAATCTTTGTTCTACTCGGTACACGAACATGATGTACGACTGGAGAACGGTCTGGCGTGATCGTGACGTGAATCGTGTTCTGGGGAAAGACGAGGATGGTGTTGACCTGTGGGAGTCGTTGGTTGAGAAGTGGATGGACCAGGCTTACCAAGAGAAGTGTGACAAAGCTCGGGCCAACCGCAGAACCGACGTTGGAGGCGGGATGGCAGTGCATCGGGGGGGAGCTCGGTCCGTCCTCGAGCAATCACTTGCTATCGTAAGTTTTCATTAATTTTTAAAAATTAAATAATTATAGTTAATTATTTTATATTAGTTATCTAAATTAATTTGTATATGTTTATTTGATACGTAATAGGAGCGGGAGACTGGACGTCCACACACCCACTTGGATCGGATGAGTCTTCTTCATCCGTTTAATACCGATACACAGACGTCCGTCCACCTACGGGCGCACTACTGACCTCCACGTAAGTTTAATTAAATTTATGTATTAATTACATTATATATATATATATATATAGATAATTAAATTAATTTTAATTTTTTAATTATGTAGTTGAGCGTCCGACAGAGGATTGAAGAGGCCGAGACGCAAGCCACCGCCACGACTACTGCTGAATCCGGAAGCAGCGGTACCCCTCCGGCTGTTGACGTGGACCAGTGTTACCTTGACGTTGCCCCGACCAGGAAGGGAAGGGTCCTTGGCCTTGGTGGGATGAGCAGCGCCGTGAGGACACCAAGTGGTCGGTCGGCCCGGAGTGCATCGCAGCCGTCCGTATCCTCCACTGCCGTCCCGGATCCGAACTTCATGGCAACGTTCGAGAACTACTTCCGTACCTGGAGTACCAATGCGGGTCGGACGTTGGGGATGTCTGCTGAGCAGATCGAGGCCGTCTATCAACAGACGATGGGGCAACCACCGCCAGCTCCAGCTCCAGGTCCAGCTCCAGATCAAGCTGCAGATCAAGATGCAGGTCAGGCCGACGGTGGCGACGTCAACTTGAATGAGGATGTGGAACAATTTTTTAACTTTCCGGGCACTGGCAACTATCCTGGCAACTATCCTGGCAACTATACTGGTTGAACAATTTGAACAATTTAATTTTGTGTTGAACTAATTTATTTTTTTGTTGAACTTATTTAATTTTCTGTTGAACTTATTTAATTTTCTGTTGAACTTATTTATCTTTATGTATATATTTATGTTTATGTTGAAAAATATGTTGAACTATATATTGCAGTTTATTTGTGTAGTTTATTGGTGTATAGATGAAAATATGGTGCATTCATTTGTTTCATTGAGTACAAAATAATCTCATTTAGAGTGCATTCTAGATATAGATTTAAACCACTTGAAGAGTGCATTTTAGTACAAATTAAAATAGCCTCATATAGAGTGCATTATACATATATTTAACCAAACCGCTTGAAGGTGGTAGATGCAACCATGAGAACTAGCACAATCAAAATGATTTTGTTCACTTTGATTAAATCCTTGATTTCTTCAGCCAAATTCTTGATTTCTGTAACCAAATTCTTCATCTCTTGAGTCATTTTCTTCATGTCTTCAGTTTCTTGGTCACTTTGATTAGATCCTTGATTCTTGTCAACACCACAGTTTTCTAGAGTATCAGCCCATACAAAGAAACCACATCCACCACCACAACCATCACTTAGGGAGTCAGGACAATTATGAAATATCCTCCCTTTACTTCTAGGTTGTTTAGAAGCATATGTACGACATGCCTTTCCACAATAACAAACAAGGCCTTGCTGAAATCGAATAGAAGATGAAGAAGACATGATATTTCTTTGCAAAATAGAAAAAATCGAATATGGTGTGTGTGAGCTTTGTGTTGTTGCTATATATACAAAAAATTGAATTAATTAATAAAAAAAAATAATAATAACACGCCAAATGACGACGGAATTAAGTTTCCGACGGAATTCACCATTTGATAAATGCCGACGGATAATCCGTCGGCATTTATCTTTACTGACGGAAATTTTGGGCGGTGAAATGCCGACGGAATTAAGTTTCCGTCGGAATTCACCATTTGATAAATGCCGACGGATAATCCGTCGGCATTTATCTTGACTGACGGAAATTTGGGCGGGTGAAATGCCGACGGAAAGATAAGTCCGTCGGCATTTCCGTCGGGAATTCCCTAAAACTTTCTTTTTTTCCACTTCACTTTCGTATTGCAAATTTACACCCAAACTTTCTACTGCCTAATTTTTTTATGCTCATGCTCGGGTATTCAGAAACATCAAATTACGGTACATTTTCTACCATTTTTAATTTACTCTATATATAAAATTCAATATAATGTAATTACATGTGTTATATATATCATAAGTTTTGTTTGAATTTATTATAAGTTTAGTTTAGTAATGTGTTGCTCCACTTAAATGTTTAGCAGATGGATTTGTCTGACCGTCGTTGGATGTATTGTACTCCTAGAATGATTAGAGGAAATGTGAATGTGGAATTTTATAATGAACTCGTGTTATTTGTTGAATTTGCAAAAAGCCAGCCACATTACATGAGTGGAAATTGCATTAGGTGTCCGTGTAATGCTAAGAAATGTCAGAATAAGCAATATAAAGAGATTGATGAGGTCCTAGTGCATATTGTGAAGAATGGTTTCGTTGATAATTATTATAATTGGACTAGTCATGGCGAAACACGTTGGCCTTATCGATTTGATGAAGTGTTTTACTATTACACTACTGGAATCTATCAACTTGAAGCAAATTTCGATCATGTTGGCACTAGTAACGAGGTAGAACAACGGTTTGGGGACGAAGAACAACAGTTTGGGGACGAAGAACAACAGTTTGGGGACGAAGAACAACATTTTGGGGACGAAGAACAACAGTTTGGGGACGAAGAACAACAGTTTGGGGACGAAGAACCGAATATGTATCAAACAATGATCAGGGAAGCTGGTTTTTCAAACATGGAAGAGGAGCCGACGAATGAGGCATTTCGGTTTTATGAGATGCTCAAATTAGTCGAAGAAGATTTATATCCGGGTTGTGAATCTCACTCACAGTTGTCATTTAATGCACGACTCATGAACATTAAGACCGAGAACAAGCTTTCTAACAGGGCATATGAGCAAGTGACACAGTTATGCAGTGAAATTTGTCCTCAAAATAATAAGGTGCCTACGACGTTTCATCAAAGCAAACAAATGTTGAAGAATGTTGGTTTGCCGGTTGAGAAGATTGATTGTTGTGTGAAGGGTTGCATGTTATATTGGGGTGACGAAGATAGCAGTCTGAACATGTGTAGATTGTGTGGCCATCCCCGGTACAAAGAGGCACGTCGAAAGGGACCTGGTGGTCAATCGAAGAAGACAAAGAAGAAAGTGCCATATAAGAAGATGTACTACCTTCCTATCATTCCTCGTTTGATGAGATTATATCAATCAAGTGCCACTGCACAACACATGACGTGGCATGCTACAGATTCCTCTTCGGCTGAGTCGAGGGAGATGCGACATCCGGCAGACTCAGAGGCCTGGAAACATCTTGACAACGTGTTTCCAGATTTTGCTTGTGAACCGAGGAATGTGAGATTAGGTTTGTGTACTGATGGTTTTGCACCGTTTGGGATGCATGGGAAGCAGTATTCTTTGTGGCCGGTGATACTGACTCCGTATAATCTTCCTCCGTGGATGTGCATGAAACCTCAAACAATGTTTCTGACTGTATTGGTGCCTGGACCAACGAATCCAAAGGACAAACTGGATGTTTATCTCCAACCTCTTATAAAAGACTTGATCTTCTTATGGGAGAATGGAGTCCAAACGTACGATGTTTTTAGAAAGCAGAACTTCACGATGCGTGCTGCTCTTTTATGGACCATTAGCAGGACTACTGCACATATCCGGGAGCTCCACGTGGTTATGAATGGCACACTGTTTGCAAAGTAAAGGCAAGGTCAATGGTAGAAGTCCCTAAAAAGGACAGAAATACTGAAGATGAATCTCCATTTCAAACAGAACAAATAGAGACTCCAACTGAAGTCTTTACGGGAAATTTCAATCTTTCTGTACCCTTGACGGCTGCAAATCCCCAATTAATCGAAATTGAAGGTGAAGAGGAGAATGAAGAGGAGAATGAAGAAGATGAGGATGAGGAGGAGGATGAGGATGAGGAAGATGATGAGGAGGAGGAGGAGGATAAGGACGAAGAGGAGGATGAAGACGATGAAGATGAAAATTAATTCAATTAATGTAATGTATTTATTTCTTATTTTATAAAAGTTAATTAATTATTTATCATTTAGGTACAAATTATAAAAATTAAATTTACTATAAATATAAGCCACAACCAATATATTTATTAATATATGTGGAAGAAATGAATTTCGTGATTTTTTAAAAAAATATTTTGGTAATTTAGTAAGTATATAGAAAAAATTGAATTATTTAAAAAAAAAAAAAAAAAAAAAAAAAAAAAAAAAAAATCGCCAAAATGCTGACGGAATTCACTTTCCGTCGGTATTTACTTTTTGAAAAATACCGACGGATTATCCGTCAGTATTTACCCTTATATAAAACCTCAACCTAGGGTTTTCTTTCCGAAATTTCCTCTCTCCCACCTCGCCTCCCTCCACCTCCTCGCCTCCCTCGCCCAGCAACGCCGCCTCCTCCCCCACCCAAACCTCTGTATCCACCTTCTCCCCCCACTCCTCCTCCCTCCTTCCTCCCCTTTTACCCGAAACAAGTAGGATTTTTTTTTCGGCAAGTGGCCGTCGCCTCTCTCGCACAGTGGCGGCGCCTCCTCCTCCTCCCCTCCGCCGTCCTCTCTCCGCGTCGTAAACCATCGTCCGCTTTCCTTTTCTCTCTCGCACAGTGGCGGCATATGGCTCATGTAGTTGTTTCCCTTTTCTCTGCCGTGGTACGCTTTCCTTTTTTTTTTTTTTGAGTTGTCAATTTGTATTTTGTTGTTTGAACAAACTGATTTGATTTTGTATTTCAGTTTCGAAATACAAAACGACGAATTGTGGGCTCAAAAGCAAAGACGAGGCCTTACTTCCGATGCTGTTCTCATTCCACTTTCGATTCAGATGCAATGCGTGATTTAATCATTCCAGATTCCAAGCTATTCACCCACGCATCTTTGAACACATGTATTTTTTTACCATCCCCCACCACTTCTCTACTCCAACACATAGAGCGCCATGTATAAGAGGGATTCGAGCCCACTCCTGCTTCCATAATAAATTCATGCTTAAAATACCTGGATTTTAAAATTCTAGCAATCAATGAAGTTGGGTTACTCATAATTCTCCATACTTGTTTTCGATTTTAAAATGCCTGCTTTACTACTCTTTCCCCCCCCCCCCCTCTATTTGTTATAGATTCTAGTGTACGTAGTATATGTAATTTATTGGTTTGTGTTAGTGGTAATTTTGTCACCAATTATATATGAATATCTTTAGATAACAATTAAAAATATCTCCCGATAGACTTGCATATATAGTGCAGTTGGTTAGAATTTCTGTTATAAATTAAAGCCTAAATTGTATCCATGCATTATATTTCGACAAACCAAATCCAATTAATTGTGGTCGGAAAATGAAATTCTGGTCGGGGCCTCCCCGGCCACCCATATTTTTTTTATTAATATTTTGTTTTACTGACGGATATTCCGTCGGTAAAATGCCAACGGATATTCCGTCGGTCAATGGCGACGGATATTCCGTCGATATGTGAATTTCGAAATCATATTTTTTTATTCATTTTTTTGTTTTACTGACGGATATTCCCTCGGTAAATTGCCGACGGATATTCCCTCGGTCAAATGCCGACGGAATTTCCGTCGGCATGTGAATTTCGAAATCAATATTTATTCAAAAATTAATTTCTTTTATAATTATTTTAATTCATTCTAATTTATTTTATAATTATTTTAATTCATTCTTTCCGACGGAATTACCGACGGAATGTTGACCCGGTTTGTTAAACGGGTTGTCCGAAATACCGACGGAATATCCCTCGGTAAATCCGTCGGCCATTCCGACGGAAAATCCGTCAGCAAATCCGTCAGAAATTCCGACGGAATTCAAAAATCCGTCGGTAAAAAATACTGACGCCGAAAAAGGGGACGGTCAACTTTTCGTCGGCAAATCCGTCGGTAACATCGGCGGCCGACGGAAAATCCGTCGGTAAATCCGTCTCTAAAACGCGTTTTTTTTGTAGTGGTAACACCAACTTACATGTGCAATCTTGATCAAATGCAACAACTGATCAAACAAATAAATTATTGATAAATAAGTAACTCATATGTAATAATCACACACTAATACAAATATAGTACTAATATATTACATAGAAACAATGATGAGTTTCTTATGTAGTCAACAACAATACAAATAATTACTTGTACATTGTAACAAAGTACAAACTAGTAATACATGTTAGGATTTCATAAGAAACTCATTATTGAACTCCATGTCAAAACTGAATCGGGCTTGATCTGCGGATCAACCCCAAAATCGAACCTCTTTCGATTTAGATTGCTTCTGACTTTTGGGAGAACTTTGATTGTTGGCCAAGAGATGATATGCAGGTGCAGAATCATTCTTCTTTGAGTTACTTTTAGGTTTAATATTCACTTTATTGTTTGCCAATATATAATTTGCAGTACTACTACTACCATTGTTTGCTGGTGATGACATTGTATATATGTATATATTATCAATGTGAAGATTGATTATGAGTTGTGAATGGGATTTATGTGTTAGAGGTAAGGGGTATATATAGGTGCTTATTATGGCAAAAGGGTAATTCAATTATTTAATTAATTAAACAGTCTAAAATAAATAAAATGGAAATGATACGGTAAATCATATGAAAATATCAAGAAATTAATGATCTTAGATTGTAGAGGAAGCAAGAGAGTTGCAAACTGAAATGAAGATCATATTGATACATTAATTAATGTGGCATTTATACATGTGGATGTTGGTTAATTATGTACATTAAATTAAACAATTTATGTGCTACCATATATGTATGTATGTAGTATAACACATGCAAATACACATTTTATGAATGCATATATATGTGGTGTTGACTGTTGAGGGTCAAATGTGAAAAGTGGGCGTGTTCAATAGCGTGTATCTATCTCATTCTTCAGTTATATATAATGTATATTAATTTTGACCTAAGTTAATATATAATCGAATAGTTTCAAGAAATTCAAATTAAATTATGGAAAAAGGACGTGACCAATGATTTTAAAACCGGACCGGACCGGCCGGTTCGACCGGTCCAACCGTGAACCGGTCACGAATCCGGTCCGATCAATGGCCAAAACTCGTTTTTGTTGTTCAACCGGTCAAAAACCGGTTTGACCGGGCAAAAACCGGTCTGACTCGGTTTTTCTTTTTCTTTTTTTTTTTTTAAATTTTTAACTTTTTTTAATATTTAATTTAGGTGTACATTCGACCTCTTTTATAATGTTTTCTAGTCATGTTTCTTCCACCTTTAATCGATGTGGGACATAACCTTTTAAGTTTGTTTTGTTATTAACAAAGCTACTTTTATAAGAAAAAATTCTCATAGTTCTTTAAAAGTAATAGTTCTTCTATTATATCGATGTGGGACATAATGAAGTTCATATATATGGTTATTTCTAACACTATTAGTTTTATAAAGAAGTTCATATATATGGTTATTTCTAACACTATTAGTTTTATAAAGTTTTTCTCTCATATTTCTTATACTCTTTCGATGTGGGATGTGGGACATAATGAAGGTCATATATATGGTTATTTCTAAAACTATTAGTTTTATAAAGTTTTTCTCTCATATTTCTTATACTCTTTCAATGTGGGAACACAATGAAGTTTTTATATTTGGTTATTACTAACACTATTAGTTTTATAAAAAATTTCTCTCATATTTTTTATACTCTTCCCATGTGGGACATAATGAAGAAGTTCATATATTTGGTTATTACTAACACTATTTCTCTCATATTCCTTCTACTCTTTCAATGTGGGATATAATGATGAAAATTTCATATATTTGATTGTTTTCTCTCATTTTTCTTTTATTTTTTATTAAATGTGGAAAATAAATCTCATATATTTACTTTTCTTACTAACATTGTTGTTTTTATATTGTTTTACTCTTATATTTTTTTTTACATATTATTTGATGTGGGACAAAATTTCATCTTTATTTGTTGTTCTTTTTTCTAACATGTTATAACAAAAAAATATAATTATAAATGCCTAAAAAAAGTTGTTCACCCTTTTTACTAGAGATATTAATATTTGTTATTTTAATATAATTTTTATAAGCATGTATTTTTTTTAATGTAACAAAAAATATTAAAAAAATACATATAAAATTATTTTACCGGTTGGACCGCCGATCCAACCGGTCCAACCGATTGGACCGTGAACCGTTGACCTGTCCGGTTTGATCACCGGTTCGATTATGAAAACACTGGACGTGACTGAGCCTGTGTTGACTTCTCACATCAAACAAATTAATATGTACTTCCAAAAAGAATATTAATAATTAACTTGCAGAGATAGTAAATTTGATTAGTTTCCTAATTGTGTTGTGGTATATATATAAATGTTCGTTTGCTTTATTGACGTATTATAATAACTATCTCAACATAAACACAATTTTACCTATTGAAAGTAAGTTATTAATAGACTCAACTAGATGAGCATCCACGTTTTATGCGGAATATTGACGATTACACTAAGAAGAAGAGAATAAAATAAGTAGTGACTTTTTAAATAAAATGTATGTATCTCATTTTTTTTAAACAATTAGTAATATTAATATAATTACTTATTTAATTATAATTAATATTGTGATAGTCAAACTTTCTATATTTTATGAACTCAATACAATCTTGATATATGAAAAAAAATCACACAATAATTATGACACATATAAAAATCAACCAATAAAATCATATTTACCAAAATATGTAACTCTTTGAGATAACGACACATAAGTCAAATTAATATAAGAACGACACGTAAGCAAAATCAATATAAAGACGACACGTAAGCATTCTAAACTCGTTATTAGTAATATAGGGGATTTAACTAATAGTTTTGCATTTAGAAATAAAAGCAAATTAATAGTTCTACTTTTAGTTAATTAAACGGCTAAAGTTTTGTTCGGAGGGACACAATTTTACCTATTGAAAGTAGAGATGTTTATCGGGCTAGCTCTAACCCTATAAGGTCAGTCCGGCTAAACGGTTTAAAGTCTTGCCCGGTTCATTTTTAACTGGTCCACCAATAATTGAGACCTAATCCTATATTTTTTAGAGTTAAATGGGCCAACTCGAATAAACATCTCTGGTAAGTAGGTAATTTATTATAGACTCAATTTAACTAATAGTTTTGCATTAGAAATAAAAGCAAATTTATAGTTCTACTTTTAGTTAATTAAAAGGCTAAATTTTTGCTCGGCCTCCGAATTACATAGTGGAAATTTTCAAAATACATAGCTAATTAAGTCGATTTTATTTTAAATTCTTTAAATTTTCACTTTTTCAAAATACGTTCTAAGGTATTCAATTTATATCATTTTTGTTCAATTTACATTCTGAATTTTTTTAAAATACTTTAAATTTTTAATTTTTCAAAATACTTTAAGTTTTCACCTTTTCAAAATACTTTAAGTTTTCACTTTTTCAAAATACATTCTAAGGTGTCCAATTTACATCATTTATATCGAAAATTAAATTTTTTGCCGGAAATTGACACTCGTGGCTCGAACGTGTGTTTAAAATTGGGGTTTCCGACAAATTTGGTGACAGGGCGCCACACGTAATTAAAAATATGGCCACTTCATCATCCCCTCTTATAATTAATTATAATTATCAGATTTTGTTTATAACAAATGTTCCAAAATACACCCACAAAACTCAACTCGATGGCCCTAAAAAAAAAAACTCGACGAAATTTACAAATGAACTGAATCGAAATTACAGAGCAAACGTACAAGCGAAATCTTCTTCTATTTGGTTGGATCGTGTCGTTTGTACGTTTGCTCTCTAATTTCGCTTCCTTTTATTTGTAAATCTTGTCGTGTTGAGTTTTTTTTTTTTTTTTTATTAGAGGCCAGCGAGTTGAGTTTTGTGGGTTTATTTTGGAACATTTGTTATAAACAAAATTTGTTTTTTAAATTTATAAGAAAGGAGATGATGACGCGTTCATATTTTTAATTAAATGTGACGATTTTTATTGCATGTGGCTCAGTCACTAAATCTGTCGAAAGCACCAATTTTAAACACACATTCGAGTCGCACATGTTAGTTTCCAGCTAAATTTTTAATTTTCCAATAAAAAAGATATAAATTGGACAACAATGATGTAAATTGGACAAAGAGAATGTAAATTGGAAATCTACCTATTTTAAAAAAGTGAAACTTAACGAATTTAAAATAGAATAATTTGAAATTTTCCCTCAAATATAGTGAGAGACATATTCACGCGTGAGTCGTGACACGGTTTATGTACGACTGTACGTGCTCGTATCAATCATGACTAATTTTCTTATTAATTATAAGAATTCAAATGATCGTGTTTATGTAACAAGGCCGGCTAGCTAGCTTCAATTAATTAATTAGGTCAAAGAGAAACACAGAGAAGATCACAAGAAAATAATAACATCGTTTGATTGGTTAATGTAGACAGACGCTAAAATGACAGTAATTTCATGCAGATCAGTACTATGAAACGTCTTCATCTATAGACAAGGAAACCCCACTACAAATATCATCCTTTAATTAATTTCAACAGAATAATTATTATTTGTCTAAATTGCAAAAGGCAATTTGTAGGTAGTTTAATTGAACAATTAATTAACACACATGCACCCCTAAAAATAGAATGATTAAAAGTATCATTTGACTAAGAGTAATGATATAGTCATAACAATCAAAATCAACGCCAATATGGCAAAAATAAAATAATTAATTAACTGAAATGATTTTACATTTTTTGTTTTGTTTTTGGGGATATTCAAATTTCAAACCATGGGCTTCTTTTAATAACTTGGACAAATCTCAAGGAAGATTTTTGAAATTTACCCTAATATTAATTTCCTTAGTGTCATTTAAATGATATACGAGTAATTAATTTCTTAAGAGGCCTTTAATGTATATAGTACTCCCTCCTCGATCCATACACGAAAACTCGAAAAGTATGTCCAAACTTATTTTTTCCTCCATAAAAAATATGAGCATTTTATTAATAATAAAACAAGATACATTAAATAGGTGCAAAGTTGAAAATGAAAAATTGATGATAGTAACTAACATATCTTTGTGGAAAGAACGAAAATAGAAAACAAGTCTATGTTTTTGGAACAAACTAAATAGAAATCATATTTTATTACTAAAATCTGAATTTGTAACACCAACACTTACATATAGTCTTAATCAAATGCCACAACTGATCAAACAAACTACTAAAAGAAATAAGTAACTCGTATGTAATAAGCATACACTAAAATATAGCAATGACATAGAGACAATGACGAGTTTTTAATGTAGTCAACAACAAAATAATTACTTGTACATTGTAACAGAGTACAAACGAGTAATACATGTTACTGTTGAACTTCATAAGAAACTCATTATTCAAAATTGAATTGGACAATTGGTCCGGAGTTCATTTCCAAAGGCGAGTCTCTTTCGGTTTAGATTGCTTCTGGGTTTTGGCAGCAGTACTCTGATTATTGGCCAAGAGATGTTCTGCAGCTGCAGGATCATTCTCCTTTGAGCTACTTTTAGATTTACTTTTCACTTCATTATTTGCAAGTATATAATTTGCAGGTGCAGTACCTTTTTTTGGTGCAGGTGGTGACATTGTATATATGGGTTGAAGATTGATTATGAGTTGTGAATGAGATTTATGTGTTAGAGGTGTAAGGAGTATTTATATATAGGTGCTTATGATGGCAAAAGAGTAGTTTAATTAATTAATTAAAATGTAAAATAAATAAAATGGAAATGATATGGTAAATGAAAAGAAAATATGAAGAAATTAATGAATATCTTAGATCACTTGTAGAGGAAGCAAGAGATCAGTAATATGCAAACCGAAATGAAGATGATATTGAAACATAAATTAATGTGGCATTTATACATGTTGATGTTGGTTATGTACATTAAATTAAACAATTTATGTGGTACCATACATTAATTAATCGAATCTGAGCCGTGAATTATGTATGTATGAATGTATAACACATTTTATGAGTGCATGTGGTGTTGAGGGGTAAATGTGGAAGGTGCGCTCAATAGCGTGTATATATCTATCTTTATATTTTGACATAAGTTAATAACCTTAAATAGAAATTAAGGAAATTAAGTGAGAAAACAAATGCACGTGTTTGACTTCTGATTTTTTTTTTTTTTTTTTTTTATGAAAGTTAAATACCCATCCTTTTTTTCCCCTTCCCATGACTCGAACCCAAGACCTAAGTTAGGTAGTGGTGCTCTAACCACTTGAGCTATCCCACTTTGTCGTTTGACTTCTGATCACATCAAACAAATCTGAATTTCCAAAAAGAAATTTTGCATTTATGACTATAAATATAAATTAACTCGCATCCAAATACACTTATCTAATACTATAGAATACTTTTTTTTTTTTTGAAATTGAAGAGCTAGAATAAGTTTGATTAATTTCCTAATTGTTGTAGTATTATATATAATGTTCGTTTCACTGAAGTATAAAATGACTTAAAAATTCATTTGACTGATCAGGAGTAATGCTAAATTCATAAGTCATAACTATCCAAATTCACGTAAATATGACAAAAAAAAAAAATAGATCAGTGTGGTAGGTTTTTAAATATTTTTTTTATTTTACAAATTTCGAGCAGTGTCATTTTTTATTTTTATCTTGTAAATTTTTTATAAGAGTACAGGTTAGGAACTTAGGATTTGGTTCACAATTAATTAGTGTATGTATGCTATATTTTTTTTTTACTTGTAAGTCTATATTTGGTAATTTATAAGGGTGTTTATATCATATTTTAAATTTAATTGTGGGTTCATTTATAAGAAATGTGGATGTTAATATCCGGTTTTAAATGGAGAGAGTAATATAATTATTTAATTAATATTTTAGGTTAAATTTTTTTGTTAAATGAATAAATTTACTTGTGTATACCACCTACATACTTAGAAATTACTACATGGTAGAAATGTGAATTAGTTAAAATAAACGCATGAAGTAGATATATATATCTAGATAGAATGAATTAAATATTTAAATGTTGACAATATATACAACATTTGCACACGCTACCAAAATCTGTGAAGAACGCGTGTTCTTCTTTAATTTCTAGGCATTTTCTGATCTTCATCCACGAATTTTTCAGATAAACTAATTATCACATAGACAAATAAATTTGTTCTATGACCGAAAATAAGTATTTTGTTTTATTTAAATTTTCTTATGAAGAATTATAAAAGGTATTTTAGATTATATTTCCAATTTAACTACATATATGTATAAAACAGTTTTGTAATTATACTTTCACAAGGAATTAAGTACTACACAAAGATGTTAATAAGCTCAAAATAAAGGAGCTAGATGAAAAGTAGATAACAATGTAGCTCTGATGTAGATTATGAGAATTAAAAAGTAGATTATAAAGATAAATTGATTTATATTTTTAATTTTGTAATTATCTATTACTATTATTCTGCAAGATTAGGATTTAATTTATTTTATACTCCTATTATATTTAGAATTTATTCACTAGAATTTAAGTTATTTGAGTACATAGTGTAGTTTGATGGTTGCAGTGTGGTGACCGCCGTCAAAGAATTGTCGGACTGGTGTGGCCCGCCAGGGTAATGAAGGCGTCATTGCTTTTGTCATTCTCCTTTGATTTCGTCATCTTTGAGTCATTAATTATGATATAAGCAATTTTTAATTACAAAAGAAATTTATGTACAACATCTAGTACCAATTATCTCGAGTGAAAATGGGAGAGGATTTATATAACAAAAAAATAGATTTTTTTTTAAGAGATAACAAAAAATACTCCTTCCGTCCCATATTCGATGACTCAAACCAATTGAACACAGATTTTAATGAATGAATTATTTATTACTATTGTATAAGATAAAGTGGGGTAGTAAAAACTTTTCAACTTTATAAATATTAATAAAGTTACTTTATTTTTTTTTACAAGAATAAAGTTACTTTTTAGTGTAATAAAATAGTGACATTTATTGTAATATTGTGATATTTTAAAGAGGTTGTTTAAAAGTGTTTTTGCTATTTTAGGTAACGTGTTATTAAGTAAGGGATACCCAAAATGTTAAAATGGGTCATCAAGTATGGGACGAAGGGAGTAGATAATACTCTCTGTGTTCAAATTTTTGAGCATAAATTTTAAGAATAAATAGATAAAGTGGATAAAGTAATGGTGTTGTGGAGTTGTTGTTAGGTAAAAATAAAATGATTGTTTCCATAAAAAAAAATTAACACATTTTTTATGAACAAACAAATAAGGAAAGTCACTTTCATTTGACAGATAGAGTAATACTTTTGCTAAGTTACGAATTGTCATAATCATATTAATTTTTCTTTAATTTTGGAGGCACTTTCATATTCCATATCATGTTCCACCATCTTTCCCCCTCTCTCTTTAGACGAAGTTTCCGCCTTTTCTTCATTGTTTCTGAGCTCCTCGATCCCTTTCCTATATCCCGAGCACACCGTGTATTCTCCCATATTGTCATCAATCCAAAATCTCCTATCCTCATCCTCCTTATTCCCTACCTGCGTACCAAGGATACATTCGGCCTCGAACGGGAAAAAGGCCATTCTCACTAAATCTTCTCTCCACTCTCTTCTATCATCAATAAAAAAGTTGATATTTGGGGTAGCTGCAATTCTAGACGTTATTCTCCCTTTGTTCAACCCCTGGACCCAGGCGTGCTTGTGAATTTTAACTTTTTCCCCATTCCCAATGGTCCATCTGATACCGCTTTCTAGAATATACCTGCTTTTACAAAGTGACCTCCATGTGAAAGACGGGCAGTACCCAGGATCGGTTTCCATAATATCCCCGTGCTTGAAATAACGTGCTTTGAGCACCTTATTCAGGAGAGAGTCCGGAAAGCGGATACACCGCCAAATTTGTTTTGCCAGGAGTGCATCATTAAATACATGCATCCGTCTAAATCCCATTCCCCCTTCTTCTTTTGATTTACACAAGTCCTCCCATTTTTGCCAGTGCATCCGCTTACCTCCTTCATTTTTTCCCCACCAGAAATCTGCCATCACATTCTCCATCTGAGTACACACTTGAATCGGAATTTTAAAGCACATCATTGCATAAGTTGGAATTGCCTGCAGCACAGATTTAATAAGAACTTCCCTTCCTCCTTCTGAGAATTCCTTGTGTTTCCAATTATCAATCCTGTTTTTGAGCCTGTCAACTAAATACGAGAACTGAATCTTCTTCGCCCTAAGTGAGAAAGTCGGGAGCCCGAGGTATATCTGATGCCCTTGGGAAATTCGAATGCCCAGCTCTTGTTGGGTTCTGCGCTTTCGTCCCGCCTCAGTGAGCGGACTAAATAGAATTGTAGATTTATCAAAGTTAATCATTTGCCCTGACGCTTTTTCGTAATCTTCCAATATTTCGCGTACCTCTTTCCCGCTTCGATCTTTATTTTTTAAGAAGATAACACTATCATCTGCGAATAAAAGATGTGAAATTGTCGGTGCTTCTCTAGCAACTTTGATACCCTCCAGCTTGCCCCTCGTGACTCTATCTTTCACGTATGAGGATAGACCCTGGGCACAAATAACAAATAGAAACGGCGATAAGGGGTCCCCTTGTCTAAGTCCCCTCTCTGGTATAACCTTACCCACCACTGTGTTGTTAATTTTGAAAGAGTACTCCACCGATTTCACACATCTCATAAGCATATCCACCAGGTTGCTCGAAAATCCCATTTTCTTCATTTGTATTTCCAGAAATTTCCATTCTATCCTATCATATGCCTTGCTCATGTCAAGTTTCATTGCTGCATATCCCATTTTGCTTTTATTATTCCTCAACCAATGCATACATTCATAACCAATTAGAATATTATCCGCAATCTGTCGATCCTTAACAAAGGCACTCTGATGCTCATCAATGATGTTAGGCATGATCCTTTGCAGTCTATTGGCTATTACTTTAGCTACGATTCGGTAACTTACATTGCATAAGCTGATTGGTCGAAATTCCTTCAAGCATGTTGGGTTTTTGACCTTTGGGATAAGGGTAATCCATGTTTCATTCCAACTTTGAATTTCCTTACCGCAATTAAGAATCTCCAGAACTCCTGTCGTAATATCTTCCCCTATTACCTGCCACTGATCTTGAAAAAATCTTGCATTGAATCCGTCCGGGCCCGGTGCCTTTCCCGGGTTTAAGTCGAACACGGCCTTTCGAACTTCCTCCCTGGAGAATTTTCCATTGAGAAATTGCGCCATCCCGTCCGATATCATCGGCTCTGTGTGTGATAAGATCTTCTCAAGATGTTCATTAGACGGCTCGTTTGTCGAAAACAAGCTTCTGTAGTAGTCCGAAATAAGAATTGTGATGTCTTCCTTAGATTCTGCCCAGGATCCATCCTCCTTCTGGAGCTTCTCGATTAAATTACGACTTCTCCTCTCCGTTGCCCTTCGATGAAAGTAGGTAGTGTTTCTATCTCCATTAACCATCCACGTCGTGCGTGCCCTTTGCTTCCAAAATTCCTCTTGTTGAGACAGCAATTTTTCTAGCTCCTTATCTAAATTCTGATCTTCGTCGTCAAATTCCTCGTCTTCTTCTTCCATATCTCTTAGAAGGACCTGACTTGAGAGATCTTTGATCCTTTTGTCCAGGTTTCCAACATGTTTTTCTGCCCAAACTTGCAAATCTCCGGCGCATTTCTTTAATTTCATAGGCAGTGACATGGTTTTGTCTAGCCTATTCCAGATTTCCTTGATCTCCTCATTCAAGGAGGGTTCCAATATCCACGCGTTTTCAAAGCGAAAATGTTGGAAACGAACACTTCCCCAGAATCCCGACCGAACCTGCGAATTGAGGGAGATAGCTCTATGATCCGAGCCGAACCACAACGAGTGATGAACCCGATAAGATGTCCACAAATTCCTCCATTCCCGATTTGCCACAAACCTGTCTAACCTTTCAAGAATTCTTGAAGCCCCTTTTCTCTTGTTGTTCCACGTGAATGGGGGGCCTTTAAAACCAAGATCAGTGAGTTCATGTTCATTAAGAATATTTCGAAATCTGTTAATGCTGTGTTGTGTTCTACCATCTTTGTTTCCTCCTTTTTTCTCCTTGAAGTTAAGAATCTCATTGAAGTCTCCCCCAACTATCCATGCTTGGGGAGAGGAGTGTGTAGACTTGATACGTGTAAATAAATCCGTAGTCGAATGTCTTAGGTTTTGATTTGGGGGGCCATGGAAACCCGTAAACCACCACTTTTGATCATTGAAGGAAATAAGAGCATCAATATGACAGCTAGAATAGGAGCCAACAGAAATTGTTACTTCATTAGTTGCATACAAAATGAGTCCCCCCCTATTTCCAATCGGTTCCACCACAAAACAGAAATCAAAATTAAACATATGCTTCCAATTCTGCGCTATTCTATGGGGGAGACGGGACTCCATAATAAACAAAATGGAGGGTTTATTTAGGGCTATCACTTGCCTAACTTTCTGGAACGCGTTGGGACCCTTCAAACCCCTCGCGTTCCAACAGGTAGTAATCATGGATGGGGGCGGGGAAGGGTGTCCTCCTCCACCGCCATGTTCGAGGCTGATCCCTCTTCTTCACTCTTGTGGCGCTTCTGTCTCGTGGTGCCCTTCCCTTCATCCAGTTCCTCAACCACCTCCATGTCCGATATAATCTTCAAAGCTCCTGTTGCATGCCTTCCTCTTTTGCCGGTTCCCTTGGGGTATGCCTTGTACAAACTAAGCTTCTTTCCTTGTTCCGAGAGTGCCTGCTGCTCGGCCGTCATCACGGCTTTTCCTTTGTCTTTGTCCTGTGCTTTCCTCAGTAAGCCCTTCCCTGCTCCGATCCCCACTCCTTCACTGGTACCTCCCATATGTTCATTATCCATCAAAGCCGCATAGTAGTTAGCTTACACGATACCCTCCCATTCCGCTCTCATAGTCTGTTCCACTTCCGCCATATACATGTGTTCATTTTGTTGTAGGATCGTATGAGCCTCATCTTCCAGCACCGAGTTCGCAAATTGCAATGCCTCCAGGCTCGTCTCCTGGTTCTGATTATGCCACTCCTCTTCATCCAAAACCAGACCACCTACCCTAGCATTAGGTCTAATAACAATAGCATTTGCCTCCCTTCGCCTCTCCTCCCTCTGGGGCTGCTGCTGTTGGTGTTCCGGAGCTGGTTCAGGAGCTCTGGCTCCAATAATGTTTCTAAGGTGCTCATATTGAAGTTGGCATAACCCCGCTGTCCATCCGCTCGGAGCCATATCGGAAACTCGTAGAAACCTCCCCTTCTTGGTCCTTCAATCTGGTATCGGATCAAACAATCTTTCTCATTGTGGGATAACAGCCCACAACGATAGCAAAATTCTCCCAACTTTTCATACCTAAGAGCGACGAGGATAGCTTCCCCACGAATAGTCACGTTGGTACTACGGTTCAGAGGTTGATGGAGATCCACCAGAATTCTTACCCGGAGACATCTTCCCCATGCCGCCCCATTTTCCGGGCAGTCCACCTCAATAACATCACCAACCATTTTCCCCAGCCGGAGAGCAAGAGCCTTCGTCATACAGAAGATAGGAAGGCCATGGAATTGGACCCACATTGGAATGCGAGTGATGATAAGATCCCTTGGAAGCTCATCTCCTTGAATTTTGGACAGCACCAGCATTGGGCCATTGACGATCCACGGTTGGCGATAGAAGGCTCTGTTGTAGTCGGCTTCCTTCTCAAAGTCCATCATGAAATAACCATCGGCCACCAGAATGATTCTCACAGCCCCCTCCGTTTTCCAGATCCTTCTTAAGGAGTTAAGATTCTCGTTCAGGCTCTGGGGGCGCCGAATGGTGAAATGCCCCAGGAGAGCGAACTGTGGGATGGCCAATTCCTGTTCATTTACGTGAATGTTAGCATCTTCGGCATCCGAAATCCTAAAGTTTCGAAGTGGTTCGTTGAGTTGCTCAGCCATCGGAGAAAAAAAAGCAGGGCAAAAGGGGGGGAGAGGGCACAAGAAAGGCTTGAAAGTGAAGAACTGGAAATGAACTCCCCTCCTATAAATACCCCCTAAAACTGTCCTTCCGACCAATCCCTTGAAAGCAAGGAGCCCAAGAAACCAGGTGATGATAACATTCTTCTCGAAAAACCACCTCCATACGAAGAGGCGTCTGGGAATAATCAAAATATCGGCGTAATTAATCTGCTTAATCATGCCACAATCCGGCCAATAACTCCGATAGGCCTTCCTTCCGACAAATTGAATGCCATACTCCAAAAGCCCTATGATTCTAATGATTACTCGCCCACATGCCTCAAACCCTAGGTACATCCCCAAATACGCTGTCAGAAAAGAGAATCACACCTTCTTGTCTGTGTAAATCGCCCGCATCCCTAAGCCATCGCCTTTTCTCAGCGCGTGAGGCGCGTTCTAAGGTGGTCCGACTATCCTTAAATAAAGATGAGTTATAATTTCGGAAGGTAAATAAATGTCATATTTTATCATGATGTATTTTTTATACGTGTCGCCTTTAATATTGTAGGACGTTGATTATTTTTTAATATGATATATATCAAATCATTCATATATATTAAAACCCATGATCTCATACGCCACCTCAAAATCTCATTCGCCACCTCAAACTATTAAATGTAACATTTATTTCTTTGGACTATTAATATTAGGGGGGTGTATTCAATTGGGATTCTGTTGGATTTTTTTGGACTTTTAAAATCTGGGGGTATTCAATCCGGATTTGTAAAAGCCTTTCAAAATTTTGAGGTATTCAATACGGATTTTAAAAAGTCTTTAGAAATCTTTAAGTATTCAACAATCTATGGATTTTAATACTCTATGGATTTCGTTGGATTCTCTTTCAAAAATATAAATAAATTTCACTAATCAAAATCTCTTCTAAAAAGTAGAGATTTCAACGGATTCTCTTAGAAGACTCTAAAAGAGAAGAAAAAAAAAACTGTGTTAACTATGTTCTTTGATAAGCATCACAGATTCTTCACCACCATTATTATCGTGAAAAAAATTACATCTCTCTATTTTAAAATTATGTTCTTTCTTTAAAAATTATAGTATATCGGACACCGTCAATAATATCTAATTGAAAATTGACGTCAATTACCCATTACGTAGTGTTCGATATCATCTAAAAGATTTTAATATCTAATTGAAAATTGACGTCAATTCCCCATTACGTGGTGTTCGATATCATCTAAAAGATTTTGGTGGTCAAGGTCGTCACCCCATAAATGCAATTATTCAATCGAATTTTTGGTATTTTCAAATTGCAATTCACAAGTTCGTTGGATTACATAACATTTTCGGAAAGAAGGTCGCTCTGATGAATTTCCAGTCGAATATAAAGAAGATCAAGATTCACCACATCTCGACATGAAAGAGGAAAATTTAGAATTGCTTTCTCAAAGACAACTACAACAAAGAACTTAACTAATGCATGGAGAACTAGTATTGCTAACTATGTGAAAATGAGGCCGATGTATAACTATGATGAAAATGAAGATGAGAATAATAATGATAAATAATATATTTTTTTTTAACTAGGTTAGGTTTTAGGGGCGTAGTTTATGGAAATCCATGTAAATCAATAAAAAAATGTGTATTTCAAAATTTTGTCAAATCTATAAAAATCCATATAAATCAATAAAAAAGTCAGTCAAACTCTGCATAGAGTTTATGGATTTTCTAAATCCACTGACTTTTTAAAGTCCAAAAAAATCCAACAGAATCACCCCCTTAATTTTGACCCACCTACCAATTTAAAAAGGGGCGCGGCTAAAGGCACCCAAGGATCCTATGAGTACACCCACGCGATGAGCACACCCATAAAACGGATGAGGACACCCACGTGGAAAATACAAAATTACCCTCCCCTCAATTAAAACTATTCATTCTTCTTTTCCTCCCTCTCCATTTCAGTACACCCAGGCCACCACTCCCTCCTCCATCACTCCAATGGTCGCCGCCCACCTCCTCCCTCCAGGCGCGGACGCCGCCCACCCACCTTCTCCCTCCAGGCGCGGCCGCCGCCCACCCACCTCCTCCCTCCCAGGCGCGGCGGCCGCCCCGTTTGAAGAAAAAAAGCCGCGGTCATGAAGAAAAGCCCGCCGTCGCCGTCCGTCCGGCGGCACCAGATCTGTAAAAAAAGCTCGTCGTCGCCTCCGGTGTTGAAGAAGCCCGTCGGCCGTGTTGAAGAAGCCCATTGACCGCACCACCTCCTCCTTCAAGCGGCCTCCCCCCACCTCCTCCCTCCAAGAAAGTCGTCGCCCACACCCCCTCCTATGCCATCGCCGCCGTCAAACGAAGGTAAGCAGGGTTTTGAAATTTTTGTTACATATCTAAACAAAAAAAATTAGGGTTTTGAATTTTTTGTTACAGATCTAAAAAAAAAAAAATTAGGGTTTTAAAAATTTTGTTACAGATCTAAACAAAAAAAATTAGGGTTTTGAATTTTTTTTTGGTTTTTGAATTTGTCCGAAATTTTCTTTCTAATCCAAGTACTTAATTCGATTTTTTTCCCCAACACCGTGTTCGATTTTTTTTTTCGCACAAATGTAAATTGTTTTAGAATTTTTTTCGAACACAATGAGTTTGTTTAGGAAAAACTTTCGAACATATTCACTTTGTTGGGTTAAAATTTTCGAACAACCCTTTTTTTTTCGGACAATGTTGATATGTCCGAAAGAAAATCCCGAAATACAGTCTTTTGAAATTTTCGGACAAATTTGAGTTGTTTTGGAATTTTTTTTGAACCTACTGATTTTGTTTTGGAAATTTTTTCGAACATGTTTGTTTTGGAAAGATTTTCGTACAGTTGGTTGTTTATTTTTGTTGAAATTTTGGAGTTTTTGTTGTGGAAGAAGTGATGGTGGGGGAGATAATTTTGTGAAATTGAATGGGTGGGTGTCCTAATCTTCGTTTCTTTCATAAATTTTACCTTAGGGGTATATTGGACATTTTACATATACTGAAAAATTAAAAAAATGTTTGGTGGGTGTACTCATAGTATCCTTGGGTGCCTTTAGCCGCGCCCTTTAAAAAATGGCCCAACTAAATTTCTAGTTAAGAAAATAGTCAAACGGCCCAGTGCATTTTGGCGGCACATTCATATTAATTCAATAAGGCCCTGACTATATACCCCTCCAGCTTTGTTAAGTATACTCCCCTGATACATACACTCTCTTACGTTAGATGTCCCCAAATTATCCTCTTCCTCTCAATGGCATAGATTAAATACACTCTCCCATTAAAACTCTAATTCTTTCACCTCCATTTTCTCTCTTTTCCCTCAAACAAGTTCTCCACCAAGCCGCCGCCCCTCCAAATCACCGGCCATAGCGCCGCTCCTGCCGCCGGCACGATCGCCCCCGACGCCGAACCCCTTTACTCGTCAGCCCACCCCAGCTTTCGTCGACCGCCGCCCCTTTTTCTCTTTTTCTCTTTTTTTTTTTTTTTTTTTTTCTTCCATGGAAATAGGCCACGGAGGTCAGCCACCTCACGGCAGTTGCCAGGCCGCCGTGCCTCCACCAATCGTAGCGCCGCATCCGCCCCCTCTCCCTCCTCCATTCACGTGGTCGGCCTCCCTCTCCCTCCTCCATTCACGTGGTCGGCCTCCCTCTCTTCTTCTTTCTCTCTCTCTCTCTTTTTTTTTTTTCTATATTTCTGCCTTGGATCGGCCATGGAAATAGGTCATGTAGCGCTGCCTCCTCCCCCCTCTCCACACGACAGTCCGCCTAGGTAAGTCCTCTTTTTTTTTTTTTTTTAACTTTCAACGAACCAGTGTCGACGGAATGCATTATCATCGACACTAGTTCGTCGAAAATTTAAAGTTTTTTTTTTTATAAACTAGTGTCGACCGAATGCATTATCGTCGACGACAATTTGTCGACGATAATGCATTATCGTCGACGACAATTTGTCGAAGATAATGCATTCCGTCGACCCTGATTTGTCGAAAATATGTTTTTTATTTTTATTTTATGTTTTAAAATTTCTGTGTTGAAAATGGGTTGGTGTTGATCGCCGAAGGAGGCGACGGTGACAGTGACAGTGACGACAACTATTAGAGTTAGGATTTTAAAAGTGGAAAGTGTATTTATCATGATTATTTTAGTTTATTTTAATATAAAGGTAGTTTAAATATTTTACACGAATATTATATTAATAAATGGGGAGGGGGAGTACACTTAACAAAGCTGGAGGGGTATATAGCCCGGGCCAATAAGGCCCTGGCTAAGTAGCTAACAATCCATCTATATATTTTGGGTTTGACTATATGCACCTCCATTTCGGAGAGATGCACTCCCCCTTTCAGTTTTTTAATAAAATAATAGGGTAAAAAATCTAAAATACCCTTTATTAAATATACAGTACTAGATCTCCTACTGAATGCACACCATTTCCGACGACCATCAAGCTAAAAAAAAATACAGAAATCAACCATACACTCAAAAAAATCACAATTTTTTTTAAATAATTTTCGACCAACCAGTGTCGACCATATACTCTCTCGTCGACAACGAGAGTGTATGTGGTCGACACGGTTTCGTCGAAAATTATTTAAAAAAAAATAAATCCATTTTCGACTACGTAATGTTGATCAAATAAAAAAAATTAGGGTTTTCTGCAAAAATGCAGAAAACCCTAACATTGGAATTGGGAGTTGGGCAAATCTGGGTTGGGTGTGGGTCGGCGTCGGAGAGGGGGTGGGGAGGGGGCGACCGCAATCTTTTTTTTCTTTTTTACAGATGGGAGGAGGAAGGGGGCAAACCTGGGGGTCGCGTCGACGTCGGACGGGAGGGGGATGGGGCGGCCGCAGATCTTCTTCTTCTTTTTTTTTTTTTTTTTTTTTACAAATGGAAGGAGGAAGGGGAGGGAAGGGGGCAAACCTGCGTCAGCGTCGGACGAGATGGGGATGGGGCGGCCGCAGAGCTTTTTTTTTTTTTTTTACAACGGGGGAGTGCATCTCTCCGAAATGGAGGTGCATATAGTCAAACCCATATATTTTAGTTTAACCAGTAATACAAGCAAAAGGCTTCATTAAGATTAGGCCCAATTTGTAGCCAAACCATTATAAAAAAAGAAGTTTATTTATTAAACTCCATCGATTAAAAGACATAGTTGAACGAAGTGGGATAGCTAAGTGGTTAGAACACCACTACTTAAACCTAAGATTCTAAATTCGAGTTATGGGAAGGGGAAAATAGACATTATACAATGTAATTCCAAAAAAAAAAAAAAAAGACCTAGATGGTGTGATTAAATTTCTAGTCGAGATGCAACTGATGATTTGATCGAAACAACCATCTAGAGCTATACGTACAACGTAGCATAGTGACAATGAGAGGATAGTTCAAAATCACAAACATAATAGGCACAACAACAAAGAATACCAAAAGAGTGGTAATAATTGTTCTTCCATGATGTAAGAACAAGAGGCTCGAGCAAAACGCCACCATCATCGCCACAATCGAAACAAAGAGGGACGCCACTCCAATCACTAGCCAAAACGGCAGCGACTTTATAAAATCATCGTCCGAGTAACGAGACGTGAGTATGGACAGAAACATGAGCATCGAGGTTAGAGACGAGAGAGTTGCGACTGCCACAGACACGGGGAAAGCCATGAATAGCTTCTTGTCTTCGAGAATTGGAGTACCCGTAACGTTGTTGTAGCCACCGGGGACAGTGAAGTCCGCGGTGAACACCACGGTAGTAATGAGCATTGTCACAAGCATGCAATATTTAGATGTTTGCTTCATTACTTTTTCTCCATGGCTCCTCAACTCCTCGTGCTCCTTCATGAATAAATCGTATGGTGTTTGCCCTGCACAGTTCGTTCTGCTTCTGTATGCTGGTGGAACCAGCTTTTCAACTTCCTACATTAATAAACATAGAGCAAATGAAAGAAATGAAGGCATATGTGTTAAAAATCAAATATTAGTGGAACACGAAAAATGGAACAGGACAACTGTATAAGTATTTAACGTACCTTGTACCACAATACTTCTCTTTGCATCTGAAGAGCTGCCCCCGGAACAACATTAAGTTTGGTGGGAGGGGCTAATTCAGCGGCTAAATGCAATATGTTATTTCCATCTTCATCTATGTATGTCCAAATCAAGCCCTTCAAACCACCTAATTCACACATTACGTTGAACACCTTCACATAACGACGTGAAACTGCAATGTGTAATAAGCTATGTTTCGACTCGCTGTTCACTTTATACAAAAAATCGGGGTATCGCTTAATTAGCTCTACCACCAAATCCTCATTTTCTGAATCAGCTGCTACAAAGACTAAGTTTGTAAGGTTTTCAGTTTTTCCAAATTCAATGTCATCTTGACAAACTGCGATATCCCACAAACAATCGAATAATGCGTAAGCGTCGCTCGATAATGTTGGCTTCCGTGCAAGCGCATCTAATGGTGTATTGCCATTCCCATCTTCCTCTATTGCTAACAATCTGTATTCCTCCACCATCTCCATTGCTATACCTTATATAACATAATAATTAGTTTATCATGTTAAAATAAAGAAGACAATGCCCGATGTTTATAATTAATTAAGCAACATATATGATACTGACGCAGCACAAGCTATAACCCTCAATACACATATTAACCGAAGGGACAACTCACACAATTTTAATTATGATCAATCAAATCCCCATACATTCCCCCTACAGACATATGTATACCAGCAGCTAATAAACTAATAAACCAATTAACTAACTAACAAACATAACCAACTAACTCCTAAAACAACTGACTACTAATCTATGCTGCTAATTAACTAACACCAAACCATGAAGCTCAATATAAGATACCAAATATTCTCAGAACCTAACAACCAGTAACAACAATGATCACTCCTATTACAATTATTCTTTAGAATATAATGTCTCTTAATCTCCATCAAATACCCCCATTTCAATTAATTTGTTGTGTTTCATCGTAGATCAATTTAATTCTCTATTTCACTTTTTGTGTTCCACTTGTTGTTCTACCCTCCTAGATTTTTATGAGATGGTGATCATTTTTTGACACAAATGATCTCATACCATTTCATTATGTGTTTCATCGTCTTTAATTTATGTCATGTGCATCATATGACATCAACAATTAACAAGTGGTGTTTATTAAAGTCATGCAAGTTAAAATACAATTTTGTCTCATAACTTTTTTGCAAATAGTCCAAAAAAACTAGGATTTTCAACTTCATCCCATGACTATGTAACTGGTCTGAGTTTGGTCCTTTTTACACTAGCTAGATTTTGCACTTTTTGTTTCAAATTAAAACGTCCCAAGAAAATGTCAACTTCATCCCATGACTATTTATTTTGGATCTCATTCTTATTTAACATGTCAATTGTCATTTATATATATATATACTATCGTGTAACAAGAAATGAATTGAAGCCGAAAAATTAATTAATTAATGATGTAATATATGTAAGTGATCTTACCATACATCTCGTTTTCAATGAATGTCGTTAGGAGGTTGATTTTATCAAGTGGCGTCCAGTCTTGAATCTCAGACAAGGGATAAAGATACTCAGCCATTTCACTAAACCCTAGCGTTGCTGCCATATAAAGAGGTGTAATAGTACCATTATTGCCCCTGATTGTTGGTAAACTTCCATTTCCCCCCACCATAAGTTTAGCAATATCCACGTGCCCTGCTCCAGCTGCAAAACAAAGTGCAGTGCATCCTTTGTCGTTCTGAATTGCAAGATCATCCTTTTCCATCTTTCTCACTAAATTATCAACAAAATCATAGTGCCCTTCTACCGCGGCGACGTGCAGTGCAATTTCTTTTCCCTCGGTTATTGGAGTTGTAATCAAGGTCGAATCGTTCGCCAATAATATTTGAGCGGCGTCCCAGTCACCTTTTAATGCTGCTTTGTGTAGCGGCACGCATTGAGTCACATATCTTTCCCCTGCTTAATTAAGATAGAATAGAATATAAGTTCAGGAGTCATACAATATTATAGGTAAATAGCTAGTTTATCAAACAAAATTTTATCATATTATTAATTTTAAATTTACAGGAGTGGAAATTGATTCCAGAGCTGATAATGACATCTACAGTTGATAAGAAGGCAGGCTTGTCCGGCTTTTATTAGCTACCTAGGTTCACGCATGCTCATATCAAATTTAGTAAAAGTAATTGAATTTATAACTTATAGTCTTATACTGGCTTTTTTAATTAAATATTAATGTTTAGAATATTTTTTAATGATATAGTAGTGTTTGTGTAAAGTTTATTAAAATAAATTGAAGCGCTATCTGTATCGGCGCGAAACTGTTGAAAGCATCATACAGACAGAGGGAGAGCGCCAATACTCAGAGCATCTCCAATGGATGTGTTCATCCAACCAACTTCTCTCCTCCACATCATCATTTTATCAAATATTTTATTTTATAAGTAAATACTCACAATGGTAATTCATCCATAACTAGGTCCCACTAAAAATAAAGTTTTAAATTTCCTTTCTCATTACTCTATGTGGGCCTACCTTTTTCATTTTTATAATCTAAAAGAAAGAAAAAAGGTGTACTTTTCTGCATCCTCCTCGGTTAATGGGTGTCCAAAACTTTGGACAAATTATACTCTCTCTCCATCCATGAGTTTAGCCACAATGGTTATGGACATCCATCCAACCATTGGAGGTGCTCTTAGGGCGCCTTCTGCAATCTCTGCAAATTGTAGGCAGCCACCTCTGCACCCCTACTTAGACATGTTCAAACCGTAACCGGGAAACCGGCCAACCGGCAAAACCGTCGGTTTTTAACCGCCAGTTTGGCAAACCGCCGGTTACGGTTTAAAAACCGAACCGTAACCGTAAAATGGCGGTTCGGTTACGGTTTGACATTTTGACAAACCGCAAACTGCCGGTTTGGCCGGTTTTGACAGTTAACCGCCGGTTTGCCGGTTAACCGCCGGTTTTTAAAAAAAAAAAAAAAAATTTTAATACACAATTCTTCTATTTTTAATGTATAAATTTAATTTATATAATTTTTATTCAATTCTAGTAATGTATTTTCTAAAAAATGAGTTAAAATGAATAAAAAATGAACAAAAACGGAGTGAAAACGAGCGAAAACGGAGATAATATTTAAAAAATTAAAAAAAAAAAAAACAAAAAGCAAACCGGCAAACCGGCGGTTTTTAACCGTAACCGGCGGTTAAAAACCGTAACCGTAACGGGCAAACCGGCGGTTAAAAACCGTAACCGTAACGGGCAAACCGGCGGTTCGGTTACGGTTACCGATTTTCGAAAACCGTAACCGGCGGTTTCTAACCGTTGCGCATGTCTACCCCTACTACCTACGCATTTGGCCTCCCAAAAACGGTCTATTGGTTCTTGCAATGTACGAGTATATTAATTACTTCTCATTACTCCCACTTTTATTATTGAAATGTCCTAAAATTATTTACACATTTTTAATATGAAAATAATTTTACAAAATTATTACCCTTTTAATATTATTTTATTTTTAAAATTATCACTAATTTTTTAGATACATTTTACATTACATCTAACCAAATCACCTAAAATATTTTTCACTTTATCTTACATTATCAATAACTAAATACTCCATCCGTCCGCCTATAAGCTTCCCATTTTACTATTTTGGACCGTCCGCCTATAAGCTTCTCATACCTTTTTTGGTAAGTATTTTTTCTTACACTTCACTTTATATCTTACTTTTTCTCTCTATCTCTCTCCTCTTTCAATCACATCACTTGTACTATATCTATTATTCAATCACTTTTCTTAATTTATGTGCCAAAAAGTAACGTGAAACTTATAGCCGGACGGAGGGAGTATCATTTTCTTAAAACATGCAAATAATTCCTCAATGGAGGCAGTGACGGACCCACTAGGGGCTGGGCCCCCCCACTAATTTTTTATTTTAATTTTTTATGTATTTTTTGTTCCGTAATTATGTATGTAATGTATGTATTTTTTTATTGAGACGTTTTGAGATTACTTACACACTCCTAATACGAAAATAATTTACAAAAATAAATAATACAATGATCGCTACATTATTTTATTCTTAAAATTACTACTCATTTTTTATCCACATTTTTCTTTAGACTTCACTGAATCGTTCAATATACTCCTCTTTATTTGACCTCACACTCCCACTAACGAGATGGGGAAGTATAATTTAAGCTCTACATTTATCTAATACTAGTAACTAATGTGTTTGCATGGTTGCAAGTTAAATTTTAACAACATTTTACTTAGTATGAGTCGAAACAATCAAAATTAATTTTCTTCAAAAAAATAACATAAGTCGTTAAAATTAAATTTAATGAAATGAGATATATTAAAAAATTTATACTCCATAATAAAATAATTTTATAGATATAATATTACTTCCTCCATCCCTGAGAGACACGAAAGCGCAGGTAACGCCAGTTGGCGAAGTGGCGTTAAGCATTCCTAGCGGTACGAAAAGAGAGGTCGTGATGATATCATCTACGTCCGTACCGCTCCTCGTGGAGTAGATCCCGCATCCAACCAAGTCTTTGACCAGGGAACGGGATAATTCCCACTACCGCCGGCAGGCCAGCCGGGCCGCGAGCGCGGTGGGAACGGGCTTCCCCAAAAGCCGGCCCGGGCCGGGGTCAGCATAGTAGAATGAAGGGGACGGCCGTTGTGTTGGCAAAGCCAACTTCTTGAACTTAACTTTTATAATTACTGTTCATCCCCATTTTTTAAAAAATTTGTAAATCGAGTCCGATCTTGAATAGAGGAACCCATTTTTTAAAAAAATTGTAAATCGAGTCCGATCTTGAATAGAGGAAGTGGGTGTGTGTTGTATTTATAAATTGAAATAATGAAGAATGAGGAATGGAAGGGAAGTGGGTTGTATATGTAAATTGAAAAGGGTGATTGTTTTTGGGAGGCCAAATGTCGTAGGTAGTAGGGGTACAGAGGTGGCTGCCTACAATTTGCAGAGATTGTAGAGGGCACCCTATGTATTGGCGCTTTCCCTCTTTAACTGTTAAATCTGCAACTCTGCATCACAGTCTGATGCCTTCAACTGTTTCATGCAGAAAGCGTCGATACTGATGGCGTTTCTATTTATTTTAATAAACTCTACACAACCACTAATATATCATTAAAAAATATTCTAAACATTAATATTTAATTAAAAAAGCCGTCTTATACTCCACTACCTCCATTCCCTTCAAAAGGTTTATATAAACTTAATTATGATACCGCAATTAAAAAATATAATATTAAATATCAAAGTAGTTAAGATAAATATATATATATATATATATATATATAAAAAGTAGAGATATAGAACAAAAGAAGATAGAAAGATAAAAATTAATGATAAAAAATAAAAAGAGATATTCATGAATTTTACCAAATATTAAATAAATGTAAATTTTAGGTTGAAATGGAAAAAAAAAAGAAAAAAGTAAACTACTTTAGAGAGCCAACCCGATTTAATTATAAATACTGTATATTATTATAAATACGGTACTGAATTATAAAATTTGATGCCAACCCGATTTAATTATAAACAAGTTAATCTTGAGTGGTTGAGATTAGGTCTACTTCACTATTTTAGATGCTCCGAGAATTAATTAATTAACATAAAATCTTACAAAATGGAACTTGCTACTAAGTACTAACCCTAAGAAATTAATAATATCCATGATTATTTTCATAACCTGCAGTACGTCTAAAATAAAATGAATTTGACATTGGGTTGACCTCAAGTCTTCCATTATCAATTATTGTTCCATAACAACCCAAAACTGATGGTGACGTGCATGCTTCCCCGGCCCTTTATATAATTAAAGGATATATAATTAGTTAATAATATGCATGGTCTGTATTTTTCAATTATTTAATTAGATTGGACTCGAAAAATATTCGTTTAAACTCGTTTAATAAATCATAATGTATAATTAACTAGCTCGTGAATATTTGGTAATTTATAAGGGTAAAGTCTAGTATGCACTCGAGTGCATGTTGTGCACCCTAGTCCATGTTGCACTTTTCAGTTTTACTGTCTTACACTTTTTGGTAAATGGTGTTGCAATTTTCAATTATTACTAAAAATATTGAAAAGTGCAACACCATTTACCAAAAAGTGTAAGTCAGTAAAACTGAAAAGTGCAATATGTACTAGGGTGCACAACATGCACTCGAGTCCATAGCAGAACAACTCATTTATAAGTTGGAGTTTGGCTTCTGCTCATCTCGATCTGTTTCAACTTTCAATTAGCATATGCATGCCCAGTTATATAAGATTAATTACAGTTAAATAACAGCAGGTAGCAGAATATATATGTTGGAAAAAGTCATACTATAATTGAATTGCTTATAAGGGGTGTTGTTTGCAAACTGTATTTCTAAAATCATTTTTTTTTAAAACTGTCATATCTCTTCAGCTTTTACTCTTGAAAAATGTTTTTAAACTGTTTATAGAGTTTGCAAACATACCCTGATTATGATTATCCAATAGGAGCTGACAGACTGAAAGGGAATTAGTACTTACGAAGAGGTGAAGAAAATTCATATCGTTGCAGCTTAACCGAATTCTCTATTTTGGATTGCTGAATCCCCATTTTTGCAAATTCGATGATCTACACAAAATTATTAACACAAATTATTAATTAACACACCTCTCTAACTGCACATATATGCAAATTAAACCTAGCTAGCTAAAAGAAGCTAGAATAACGTCGACATTAAATAATCTTCAAATTCAAACCACAAAGCTGATGATCAAGAATTATGAGTATAGATCAGAAAATTTCTAAATTTATAAAATTATTAATCATGTACTAGATCTAGAAAGAAAGAAAGAGGGGGATTTTTTAGAAGGTTTTTTATTACCTCGAGAGAGAGAGAGAAGGTACGAGATTAATTCTCACTGCTTCAAAGATTGTTCCCAGATATATATAATTGAGTAGTAAGTGGAAGAATATTTGCTAGCTTTTTTGAATATTTTCAACTCACATATGAAACATCCATGTAAGTTCCTTTTTCTTTAATTTTGTCATTTTTTTGTAGGGGTCGATCGATATATAACAATTTTCCAGTAGGTGTGGAAATAATGGCCTTTCAAATATCAAATCACTTTCCGTGTCTTGAAGACCATTGAAAAGTATATGTGCCCCACCCAGCTCGTTCCAATTAAAACTAAAATTACAAAAGCGATCGATTTAAGAGAAAAAAAAAATGTATAAATCGATTATAGCCAGGATCAGAGTTTAATATATGTTGTAGTGGCCTAATTTAACTTATGTCACAATTTATTATGTTAAATTTAAATTCTGTGTGTCGACATTTATATTGAATTAATTTTGAGATTTTTAATGTTTTGAGTTGTTAATTTTCAACTGGTTTGACTTTAACATGCAATTAACATTATGTATGGGAATTCGGGACCTGTCCTAGCTAGGAACTATAGAACCTCAATACAAAAAATACATTATTTTGTAACAAAAAAATCATCGCAAAATATGATTTGTGACAAATTTACAACCAAATTTTAAAATGATGGTCGCAAATATTTCTAACTATTTTTTTTTTCAAACCAACGCAGTTTCGTTGCAATTTTATGTCGTCATAATTATCGACAAAAATTAATCGTTGCAAATCTTTTTAATTAATTTGAGACGGAAAAATTCGGTGAAAGTTGAGAAATATAAAATTGAATTGGAATGAATTCTTGGATTCATGCAATTTGGTGGATTCATATAATATAAAGCCAAGTAGTATATGCAGAAATGTTCTTCGTAACTTCCCCAATCATGTTTTTTTTTCCCTTTCCACCAGCAAAGAAAGCTTTTGTTTTCTTTCTAATTCTTTTTCATGGCGGCTAAGAATATGACACAACAATTACTAATACTTCGTTGACTTCAGACTGCACCCACACAAATAACAATTAAAATTCTATTTAAAAAAACAATTTAAATTCTATTAAAATGACAGTTTTCATTAATTATAACAAATAAACAGATAAACAATTTCATATAAATTTTTCTATTTGTGAATCTTACAAAATCTATGCGATTTCTTTACCCGGTGGTGTTATTTTCAAATAAAAAAATTCTATGAGTTTTTGGTTATTTAAATGTAGTTGTAAATTGATTTTTAAAAATTTTAAATGCAAATTTCGATTTTCATCTGTCTTAAGGAATCTGTTGAAGAATATATTTTGAACTCAATATTCAACTTTGTGAATTTTACAATTTATAGAGAGTGCTCAATTTCTAGAGCCTTTTATTCTAACTAACTATTGTTAAATATAACTACTTTTGAAAACTACTCTTCTAGCCTATTCTATACATATGAGGTGCATGAGTGTTTGCATGTGCTGCATGCTCATGTGTATTCGTATACTACAATACACCCCGGAAGAAAATGGACCGCCGTGAGTTAGGAAAGATTTAGCCAAGCACTAAGACGAGCAAACCGAGTCGGAGATAATGGCTTGGTGAGTAAATCTGCAGGTTGATCTTCAGAAGGTATGTATCGAACATCAAGCAACTTAGCCTGGACTTTCTCCCTTAGAAAATGAACATCAACCTCAATGTGCTTTGTTTTGGAGTGAAATGCTGGACTGAAGGCAAGTGTTATTGCCCCTTGATTGTCACACCAAAGGAGGGCTGGTGTGGAGATGGGAATGCAGAGTTCTTTGCATAGGCTGGAGATCCACAAGATATCAGTGGTGGCCAATGCAAGAGCCCTGTATTCTGCTTCAGTACTGCTCCTAGCAACAACACTTTGCTTCCGTGAACTCCAAGATATAAGGTTGCTGCCTAGAGTGACACAAAAACCGGATGTGCTCCTTCGATCATCAATGCTGGAGGCGTAATCTGCATCAACATAGCCTTGTAACCTGAAATCAGAAACTTTAGAAAAAGAAAGACCATGAGATGTAGAGCCCTTAAGATAACGAAGTACTCGTTTACAGGCTTTCCAATGATTTAGAGTGGGATTTTGCAGAAACTGAGATAATTTGTTTACACTAAAAGAGATATCAGGACGGGTGAGAGTGAGATATTGAAGAGCACCAACTATACTACGATATAGAGTGGGGTTTTCAAATGTGGGACTGTCTGAAAGAGAAAGATGAGAAGAGGGACATAGAGGAGTGGAACAAGGTTTGGAAGAATCAAGATTTGCTTTGGAGATGAGCTCAGCTGTGTATTTCGACTGAGTGAGTTTGATGAAGGTGGGAGTGACATGTGCTTCTATCCCAAGAAAGTAGTTGATCTCCCCAAGATGTTTAAGAGAGAACTGAGAGTGCAAGACATCAATAAGTTGCTGGATAAGTGATGAATCACACCCTGTTATTAGGATGTCATCAACATATACAAGTAGCAGAGTGGTCTTCCCATTGAGAAACCTTTGAAACAAGCAGTGATCTGAATTTGAGTGAGTGAACCCTTGAGCAATCAGAAAAGCCTTGAGGGTGTCATACCAAGTGTTTCAAGCGTTTTGATCAAACTTTTCATGGTCTTGAGCAATCCAGACAGTTCAACTCAGCTCCTCGTCCATCAAACTATCCTCAGGCCAATCTAACTCAGGCTCATTATGCTCATCCTTCAGCTCCTCGATCTTATCACTCTCCTATTTCATCTCATCAGTATAATCACTCTATTGGTTCAATGGATTCAGGTTCTACCACTGGAAACTCTCAATCTCCATGGTTTGTTGACAGTGGAGCTACTCACCATGTCACTTCTCAACTTTCAAACCTAAGCATCAACACTCCATATCAAGGTATGGATTCACTTATTGTTGGCAATGGAGATTCAATTCCTATATCACATACTGGTTCTTTTGCACTGCCTACTTGTGATGTGTCTAGAAATGTTGCTATGAGAAATGTTTTACATGTTCCTGCCATTACAAAGAATCTCATGAGCATTTCTCAATTTCTAAAGGATAATAATGCTGTCATTGAGTTTTTTGTTGATTGTTGCTTTGTTAAGGATCTGAAATCTCGCAAGATACTCTTGAGAGGGGAGCTTAAAGATGGTTTATATGCTTTGAACTTTGATGACATGAATAATTCTTGTTCAAAGCAGTGCAATAAGGTCTCAGTTGACAGCATGAATAAAGCCAGTCTCATTTGGAAGCTTTGGCATTGCAGATTAGGGCATCCAAATAAATCAACTCTTGCTACTATTCTGAAAGGATTGAATATATCTTGTACTAATCTTGATGACACTTTCTGTGATGAATGTAAACTTGGCAAGATGCACTTAAAACATTTCTCTTCTGTTGTGCATCATACTTGTGCTCCTCTTGAGTTGTTACATATGGATGTATGGGGACCTGCCTCTTGTGTTTCCATTGATGGCTTTAGATATTATTTGTCTATTGTGGATGATTTTACTAGATTTGTGTGGGTATTTCCTCTAGCAGCCAAATCTGATGTGGTAAGGGTGTTCACACAATTCATGCATTCAGTAGAGAGGTTATTTGGTGTGCACATTAAACAAATTCAGCATGACATGGGTACAAAATTCTTACCAGTAGCTAAGTTGGTTCAGGCTTTGGGCATTCAAGTCAGGAAATCTTGTGCCTATACTCATGCACAGAATGGCCTCATTGAGAGAAAGCACCAACACATAACTGAACTTGGCCTTGCAATGCTTGCAAAATCAAAACTATCTATGTCTTTTTGGTGGAATGCCTTTTCCACAGCTGCACATCTGATAAACATTCTTCCATCACCTACTTTGCACAACATCTCCCCTTTTGAAAAGATCCATCATAAGCCACCTGACTATCACTCACTTAGGGTTTTTGGGTGTGCTTGTTTTCCTTTTCTTCGTCCATACAACTCTTCCAAACTCCAATTCCGTAGCTCTAAATGCATCTTCTTAGGCTACAGTTCATCACACAAAGGTTACATATGTTTACATTCTTCTGGAAAAATCTATATATCAGCTTCTGTCCAATTCAATGAAGCTGAATTTCCTACTTTCACCAGATCTCACAACTCCTCTCCATCATCACATTTCTTCTCAGCTCAGTTGCCTACTCCTGATAATCATATTCCCATTCCTCTCTCTCTCCAATATCCAGTTCACATCACTCCTCTACTGATCTACTTACTTCTCCCATATCACATGTAAATCACAGTGATTCATCACATGCTCATCACAGTGATTCCTCCCTCATTCCCACCAGAAATGCCAATGATTTATCCTCCTCCACCAGATACAAGCTACCTTCACCAACACATTCCATCTGTTCCATTCCTCCCCCTTCTCACACTATGCAAACTCGTTCTAAATCTGGTATTTTCAAACCAAAGGTTCTCTTATCCACCTCTTCCATCTCTGAACCTAACTCAGTGAGAGAAGCTATGATGAATCCAAACTGGCAACAGGCAATGCAGCTGGAGTATGATGCTCTTATTCAAAATGGTACATGGACTTTGGTTCCTCCTTCTTCTGAGATTCACCCAATCACAACAAAGTGGATATTCAGAGTGAAATACAAAAGAGATGGCTCTGTTGAGAGATATAAAGCTAGGTTGGTGGCTAGAGGTTTTCAACAACAAGCTGGAGTGGACAACTTTCATACATTTAGTCCAGTAATCAAGCCTGTCACACTTCGATTTGTCTTTACTCTTGCAGTTTCCAAAGGATGGTCTATTCAACAAGTGGACATCAACAATGCTTTCTTAAAGGGGGATCTTCATGAGACAGTTTTTATTGCACAACCAGAGGGCTTTGTTGATTCCAGAAATCCATCTTATGTCTGCAAACTAAGAAAGGCTTTGTATGGTTATGTTGAAGAATATATTTTGAACTCAATATTCAACTTTGTGAATTTTACAATTTATAGAGAGTGCTCAATTTCTAGAGCCTTCTATTCTAACTAACTATTGTTAAATATAACTACTTTTGAAAACTACTCTTCTAGCCTATTCTATACATATGAGGTGCATGTGCTGCATGCATGTGTTGCATGCACATGTGTATTCGTATACTACAATAGAATCTAACTCAATAATATCTTTTTTTTTTTTTTTTAAGATATGACAAACTATTTCTCTTACAATCAGAAACCTATTATTTTCAAATTCTTTTTATTCATCTAAGTTTGAATGCTGAGCCCAGTCGGTCCATATTAGTAAGACAATCCTCATTGGGCCCATTACATGTGTGTAAAGACTAAAGGCCCAGCCTATCATATTATGTGGAATTTTACATTGGGTTTGACTATTTACACCTCCATTTGCGTTTGAGAACCCACCCCCCCCCCCCAAAAAAAAAAAAAAATTTGACAATGCATCAACTCGAATTGTTCTAAACACCTTTTGTCTTTAAAAAAATTATTTACTAAACACACTCCACCCCAAAATTTCTAGTTTATCTTCTTTCTCCCTCCCTCTTCCTTTTCTCCTTCCCCAACCCATTTTTTCTTTCTCTATTCCCTTTCTTTAACTGTCGCCGCCGCTCGCCGTCCCTCCCTCTCTTCCCCCCTTTTTCTTCTTCTCTCTTCCCTCCCCCATCTATCGTCGCACCCTCCCCCCACCCCACTCGCCGCCCCACCCCGATCCAAGATACCGATCGCCGCCTCCGCCCCCTCCCTCTCCTCCCTCTTCTCTCCCTCTTTTTCTTCTTTTTTTTTTCTTTTTTTTTTTTTTTGTGTTTTTTCCCTCTTCTCCTTATTCTATCGTTGCCCACCCACTCGCCATCGTCGGCCGTCCCAACCCGATCCAAGACATCTGCCGCCCTACCTCGATTCAAGACGCCGACCGCCGCCGCTCAGGTTTAGGATTTTTTTTTGCTTTTGATCTTCATTTTTCTCCTTTTTTTTCTTCTACATTTTTCTCTTCTTTTTTTTTCTCTCATCGACAACATTTTTTCTACGAGAGTGTATATGGTCAACTTCAAATGGTCAATTTTTTTGACACAACAGGTTCGACCATATACACTTAAAAAAAATCTGAGTTTCTGCGTTTTTTTTTTTTTGGATTGGATGATGTTGGATGCCGAAAGTGGTGGTGACTGCAATTAGGGTTAGTGTTTAAATGTTGAAAGGGAGAGGGTAGATAGTTATAGGGGTGCATTTATTGATGCTATTTTACTTAAAGGGTATTTTAAGTTTTTTACACTATTATTTATTAGTTCATTAATAAAATGAAAGGGGGTGTGCATCCCTCCTAAATGGAGGTTCATATAGTCAGGCCCTTTTACATTAGATCCAATCAGAAAGAATGCATACTTTATGGAGTGGGTTATTTACCCCTCCAGGAATGTTAGATGCACTCCCTCGTACTCCCCGGTCCCTATAAAAATGGTGTTTTGTAGATGCACTCCTCCTAAATACCTAAACTACTATTTTCTCCCTAAAATTCTCTTTGATAAATACACTTCACCATTAAAATTTTAATTTTCCTCTTCCTCTTTTCTTCCCTCTTTCTTCTTCCTCATTTTTTCTCACCACTAAAAATCGCCCCCTTCACCCCGTTGCTCCCTTCTGCTTCCTCATTATTTTCCTATCTTCCTCAATAGGGTAGCATCGCCCCCTTCGCCTACTCACTCACATGCCGCCGCTGCCCCCTTCTCTCCTTACCCAGCGTCGCCGCCCCCTCCTCTTCCCTCCCAGTCTTTTTAGTGTGAAATGTGAATATCCTTTTTGAGCTTTATGATTCCCTACACATCTTGTGATGTGTGTTGGATTGCTTTGTATTTTATTGAGCATCTATAGCTAGTTAGCAATGTGTTATAACTATTTTGAATTTTCTTTTTTTATTATGTTTCTCTCATATGCATTTGGTGCACGAATCTTAAATTTGTACATTCGTTAGCTTTCAGTTAAACTAGTATCACGTTTCAATTAAATTTAAAGCTAGTGTCATGTTTTATTTATTTGCATTTTTGTATATACACTAATACTGTTCAATTATATTAATTTACATATTTCAGTTAAAACTAGTGTTTTGCTCCACTTAAAATTGTTATCACAGCTTAGCATTGTGCCCAATTACATAATGAGTTTTAAACATGCATACAAATTCCAGCCCTTTTTGGTAACAATTGTTTGTAATCAATTAAGCATATATGTGCTGGCGGAAAGAATTTTCGTCTGATTATTAATTCAATCTAGGTTTGCAATTTTGCAAGTGCGTAGGGCGTACATGGCTACTAGATAATGAGACGACTTCCATACCAATTTGAGAAAATAAAAAAGGTTATTTTATTAGAGTTTGAATAATTTTTAATTGGGCATGGACATGCAATTTTAATTTATTATGACAGGATTTTGGTTAGAGATGTTAAAAAAAGGGTTTAGTGTATTATACACTTGAGTCCATGTTGTACACCCTAATTCAATTTTTTATTTTTTTATTTTATTTCATTTTTTGCTTTCTTTTTGTTTAAAAAAATTTTATTAAATAAAAAGTGAAACACAAAATTACTAAAAAATGTAAGTCGATATAACAAAAAAGTGCAACACCATATTTACTAAAAGTATAAGTTAGTATAACTAAAAGTGAAATACGATATTTCTAAAATGTGCAAGTCGGTATTACTGAAAAGAGCATCACAATATTAATGAAAAGTGTAAGTCAATATAACTGAAAAGTGCAACAAATTTTTTTACTGAAAAGTGCAACATAATATTATTAAAAAGTGCAAGTCAATATCACAATTTTTAATGAAAATTGTAAGTTATTAAACTGAAAAGTGCAACACAATATTACTAAAAAATGTAAGTCACTATAAATAAAAATATTATTATACAGTTTAATAATTGAAAAGTGCAACACCATTTTACCAAAAAATGAAAGTTATGAAAAAATACAAATCAGTACAACTAAAAAGTGCAACATGTACTAAAGTGAACGACATACTAACCCTAAAAAAAAGTCACAATATGTAGAATCCGTCCACTTGAACAGGATTTAAAAAGGGGTACGGTTACGACTAGCTTTTTGTAGCCCGTTTAATTTTGGGCATTTTGTACCGAACCGTTTAAGCTGAAGCCGTAGCTACATGACTAATCTCTAATGTGCCCTTCAACCCGTTTAATATATATATTTTTTAATATATAATAGTCTTCTTAATATAATTTAAAAGGAAAAAATATAATAAAATTTAAAGGGGTAGGCTCTTGTGGACTCGAGTGCACCACATGAAAATTGGATATATAATTTATGTATTGTTACACATACTCACTTATAGTCTAGTGGTAGTACCTAGTCTTTTCTATACCAAACGATGTTACACTTTTCTATTGTAGTGTCCTGCACTTTGCAATAATATTTTTATTTATAGTGACTTACACTTTTTAGTAATATTGTGTTACATTTTTAAATTGTGTAACTTACACTTTTTGATAAATGGTGTTGCACCTTTCTATTTTAGTGTCCTACACTTTACAATAATATTTTTATTTATAGTGACTTACACTTTTTAATAAATATTGTTTTTCACTTTTCAGTTATATGGACTTACATTTTTTAGTAATATTGTGTTGCATTTTACAGTTATACTGACTTACACATTTTTTATAATATTGTGTTGCACTTTTCAGTAATATTGACTTACATTTTTTAGTAATATTGTTTTGCACTTTTCTATTATATCGACTTACACTTTTTAGTAATATTGTGTTGCACTTTTTATTGAATAAAAATTTCCTTTTAAAAGTTTAAATATAAATGAAAGATGTGTATATTTTTAAGTACGAGTTAAATGGTTTAAATCTTATTCCTTTCACATATTTTATTTTATTTTATTATAATATACATATAAAAGAAACTCAATATTTTATTGAGTATGTTAGTAGTTCAAATGGTGGATGTAAAAAAATTTAATGTTAGAGATACATAATTCCAATCAACTCTCTATCCATTTTTTAATTAACAAAAAAATAATAATAAATACAAATTTTAATTAAAAAAAAAAACTAAAAAACAGGAGAAAAAAAAAAGAAAAAGCACTCGTATACTAGAAAACAGACTAAGGAAAAAATTAAAAGAAAAATTACAGCATAAAAGGAAAAAAAAATTGATCAACACCTTGCACTCGGTGTATATGAAACCTGGACAATTCAAAGAACACATATTCACACGGTTCAATTAAAATTATCTACATCCACAAATGGTCAAGATGATAATTCACTATAGAAGCTCGCTCTAAATTGCTCTAAATCAATTTCTGGCTCTAGAATCCTAATTTTACAATTAAACTACTATAATCTAATGTGTTACAAGTTGTTATAATAACAATTTATAAATTTGATGTAGTTATAACCGACTTTATTTCAACTCCTTCTAAAAGACAAATACTTGTGTGTACTAGTTACTGGTCAATTTTTTAAATGATTGAATGTTTACTCATGAATTATGATAAATAATGTATACTATTAGTTCAAATACAGTATAGTATTAGCTCACATATTGTATAATATTAATTCAAATATTAAATAAAAACAAGTTACATATATGTAACTGGTACACAAGAGTGCAACCCCTTCTGAAAATAGTTAATTTCGATTAGCTTTCATAAAATTGTTATCAATTCCTTTACTGACCAAAAAAAAAAAAAAAAAAATTGTTATCATGAATTCCAGTAAATAGTTATCTATATGAGCTATTATATTTCTGACAGATTTAAACCTTAATAACCACATACTATTGAGTTGCATTGTGTCAACTCCGTTGATTGCAACTCTCTTAAGCCTGTACCAACTAGCCCTCATGAGTCCAACTCACCTAAGTCATCATTTATGCAACTGGTCTACCAGTAACTGATGTGGATGTCTCGACATTTGATTAATATCTTTCTTTTAATTTCTTCATGGAAAATAAAAATATTGTTCAGTATTTATAGGAAAAATGAATAACCTATTGGGAAACTATATGACTTGGTCGAAATAATTAATATAATCTTTTAAAAATTAATATAATCCGTGAATTAATGAATTCAAATAATTGGCAATTCGATCAAAATATCAATATAGAATATAATTTAATGATATTAAAAATAAATAAAGAGTGTTGTATTACGGAATATCGATCGTCATACATTAAATTACCTAACCAAAAAATATTATAAAATCTTTGCAGGTTGCAAATACTAGACATCATTATTGACCAATCAAATTAATGGCAACATGTTAGGTGAAACCTCGATTTTGAAAAGAAAAATAAACGATTTATTTTAGTAAAATGTGATAGAAATTTCAGATGCGACAACATTATACCAATAAGTTTGGTTAGAGCTATTATTCGTGTCGAGTATTTAAAGTTCGCTCAAGCCGAGCTCGATAACATTGACAAACAAAAAAATTAGTTCAACTCGACTTGTTAACATAGGCAAGTCTAACGAAATTAAAAGAAAAAAAAATTAAATATCATACAACGAGCTCGAGCCTTATCGAGTCGAGTCGAGTCGAGCCGAGTTTACGAGCAGCTAAATTCGTTTAACAGCATTTAGTCTGGTGAACAATAAATTTGCAATTTGCATATGCCCCAACTCTTTGCCTTGGCCGGGTCCACCCGGTCCAACATGGAGATGCCAATGATTGATGGGCTATGATTCTATGAAATAACTTTTGATGAGGTGCTTATAAATAATTTTAAATAAAATAAAAAATGTACTACTTCGAAGATATATATATTTCTTACGAATATTTAAATTTCACAAAATTCACTTTTTCTGAAATAAAATCAACTATCAAATCTAATGGAGTAATATTTTCACAAAAGTACTCGCATTCGCAAATATGTCTATAAATGCATTTACAGGAGTTTTCAAACAAGCCCACTATAATTTGAAATAAATTTGATACATGGTCCAGGTTATTTACATTTTACACCTCCGAATTTAATTAGTTCATTCATTTAAAAAAAATAAAAAAATTCTAAAAAAAATTACACTTGAAAAAACTATATTATTTCACTTACCGGGCTCTAGAGAGACTCTAATCTCTCTCTAAAAACTTACTCAATACACTTTCTTTTCCCCTTTACCACCTCTCCTCCATCACTTTCAACACCACTCCCCTCCCTTTTCTTCTCGGTGCACCGGTGCATCAGGTTAGCAAAGGCGTCAAGAGCTTTCCTTGGTGTAAGTGTTCGGGCCAACGGTTCGGTCTTTTCAACGGAATCGCTCATGCGGTGATCGATTAGTAGATCGATCCGTTGACCCCTTTAGTTTTTTAACTTTTCGTTTTATTGTTTTTTATTTTTTTTCTTGTTTTTTAGCTTCGATTATCTTTGTTCTTGTTTTATGTTTTCTCCTCCGTTAGTTTTCTAGTTGTGAGTTTTCTCTCGCTTTGTGCAGTTCTGTTGGTTTCCTTTTTGTGTCTGTTCATTTGGTTCATGACGCTTGGATCTTTTTTTAGGTTGACCTTTATCTTTTCTTTTTTTCTCTGTGTTTCTTGACACGCGAATAACTCACTGTGGGGTATTTTTCTCGTTTTGAGAATGGAGATCTGGACGTATCTGTGGGTATAGGTTGCACTCATCTCTCTACTTCCTCACTATTGGAATAGAGCAGCTTTTGATATGATCACTCTGAGAGTCTGAGTTGAAGATGATCTCATGATTTATCTTGTATTGATCTTGTTATATTATTCTTGTAATAACTAAAAAAAATTTATTTCACCTACCAACTGGCGAATCTCACCACAGAGTTGTCGCCCATTCAAACACTTAGCAGAAAATTAAGTTTGTATATCACATAAATTAAAATAACCACTATACATATTAAAATATTAACCAGAAAAATTCAAAAGAAAAAAGATCCGACAGTATTTAGAAAAAAAAAATCAGATTCAAAATGTAATATTTAGAAAAAAAATGCAGATCTTCGATAAAGACAAAGTGGAATAGGTCAAATAGTTAGAATATCACTATTCAAGTTGTAAGATCTTGGGTTTTCGAGGGGGAAGGTTGATAATTTTTTTTTTAACCTTACCAACCCAAATAGATCTATATCAATCTCTTTCATTCTCTCATCTTTGTGTGTGCTCTCTCTCTCCCGGCATCGGTCTTCCTACTCTTTTTCTCTATTCTCTTCTCCATCAATTGTATATTATTCTTCAATTGTAGGTTTAACAGTATTTTATTGTGATAAAGTATATACTTAGATTTTTTCAAATTCAAAATTTCAATGATTGATTCTTTCTCAATACTTTCTACAGTTGTTTTTTTAAGATAATTGCATCAAGTGCAGAAGTTTCGAATAGTTATGAAGTTTTATTGAAGAAGAAAGAAAGAGCATCAATATTAGTTACTGAAAAATATTATATCGTATAACTAAAAAGTGTGACACAGTAATGTTGAATTATTGAAAAGCACTACAAAAAACGAGTGTTATAGAGACGGACCTTTGCCGACGTCGGCATTTCCGACGGAATGCCGACGGATTCTTGTTGTTTGAAAAGTCAACATACGTGCCGACGGATTTCCGTTCCGTCGGCATTTACCGACGGAATATGCCGACGGATCTTTTAAAATATGCATGCCGACGGAAATGCTGACGGAATATCCGTCGGCACTTGACCCGTTAATTTCGCACCGCCTCGGTTTCCAAAAAGATAACGGTTGACATTAGAGTGGGCGGTTACCGACGGAATATATATAAAAAACGCGTGATCGAACGATTCGGGGGGGAGGGGGGGAAGACGAGGACGAGGCTATTGAATCAAATTTCTCCGATTACATTGATACGGTACGTTTTCTTAATTAGTTTTATTACTTAGTTTTAATACTTATATATGTTTATGCATGTATATATGTAAATATGAATAATTTAATGTTGATTTGCATGTTATTGATTTAGTTAGTTGTTAAAATATTATGATCGTGTTAGTATGTTATTTAATTTGTTGATTAAGAATAATTTTGATAGAGTAGTTTTTTAAGGTTATTTAATTAATTGTTATATGTATAGTTAATTACTAGTTTAATTTAATGGTGTAATTTTGATATAGAATATTTTTAATGTAGGTGGTGCATGTTTCAATCAATTGTTTAAATTATTAGTTAATTAGATGGTTCGACGGTGGTATCACGTTGTAATTATAAGGTGATATATTGTTTTGATTTAAATTAGGAATATGTTGATTAAATTAGTAATTATTGATTAAATTAGGAATATGCTATATTAGTAAAAAATTTAAATTAGGAATATGTTCATTAAATTGATAATTATTGACTCAATTAGAAAACTATTATTTTAATTAGGTTTAGGTTTGTTAATTTAGGAATATGTTAAATTTTTTATTATTGATTAAATTAGAAAAATAATAATTAAATTAGGTTATTGTTGATTAAATTAGGAATATGTTGAGTAAATTGTTAATTATTGATTAGATTATAAAATTTAAGTATCAAATTCGATTATTATTGATTAAATTAGGAATATGTTGATTACATTTTATATTATTGATTAGATTAGAAAATTATTAATGAAATTAAATTATTGTTGATTAAATTAGGAAAATGTTGATTAAATTAGTAATATGCTATAATTAAACTAGTAAATTATTGATTAAATTAGGTTATTGTAAATTAAATTATGTATTTTTTATTGATTGAAACAGATGAGTGAAGTACTGAATCAGGGTTCTGGTTCACGTAGGTCATCTGGGTCACGTGCAAGGAGGCCTCGGGGTGAATCAGTACCTGTGATGGCTCCTCCTCCTCCTGTGGTAGTGTCGCCGCCGCCGACTACGATGTCGTCTAGTTCGTCAACAGCCGTAGGATCCTCTTCTCGTCAGCATCCCGTTCGATCTGTAGACTGTAGGCAAGAAGTTTATATCCATTTAGGAACGTAAGTCAATAATTCTAATGTTTAACAGTATTCAATAACGATTAATTTTATTTATTTATTTATTTATAATGTGTTAGTTTATAAATTTGTTAATAATTTTACAGGTTGTTGCCCGGTAATGAGTTGTCCAGGATCTGCACAACATCCTTTCTGAAGTGCAAGATTGCTAAGGGTGCTATCACTTGGTCGATGGTGCCGCAAACTAAAAAGCATGAATACTTCGAGGAGTTCCAGGTATATAATTACAATAATTAAAGTTTATTAAATAATTAATTAATAGATAATTTATTATACATATTATTTGATAAATATGTTGAATATTTGTATAGAAAAAGGCCCGTTGGAATACGGCGATCTACTCGGACGACACTATTTACGAGAAGTGGTACGGTGTTTGTTCTACTCGGTACACGAACATGATGTACGACTGGAGATTGGCCTGGCGCAAACGTAACGTGGATCGTGGTCTGGGGAAAGACGAGGATGGTGTTGACCTGTGGGAGTCGTTGGTTGAGAAGTGGATGGACCCGGCTTACCAAGAGAAGTGTCAGAAAGCTCGGGCCAACCGCAGAACCGACGTTGGAGGCGGGATGGCAAGGCATCGGGGGGGGAGCTCGGTCCGTCCTCGAGCAATCACTTGCTCTCGTAAGTTTTCATTAATTTTAAAAATTAAATAATTATAGTTAATTTATTTATATTAGTTATCTAAATTAATTTGTATATGTTTATTTGATACGTAATAGGAGCGGGAGACGGGACGTGCACACACCCACTTGGATCGGATGAGCCTTATTCATCCGTTTGATGCCGATACACAGACGTCCACCTACGGGCGCACTACTGACCTCCACGTAAGTTTAATTAAATTTATGTATTAATTAAATTATATATATAGATAATTAAATTAATTTTAATTTTTTAATTATGTAGTTGAACGTCCGGCAGAGGATTGAAGAGGTCGAGACGCAAGTCGCAACAACTGCTGAATCCGGAAGCAACGGTCCCCCTCCGGCTGTTGACGTGGACCAGGCTTACCTTGACGTTGCCCCGACCTCCAAGGGAAGGATCCTTGGCCTTGGTCGGATGAGCAACGTCGTGAGGTCATCAAGTGGTCGGTCCCGGAGTGCATCGCAGGCGTCCGTATCCTCCACTGCCGTCCCGAATCCGAACGTCATGGCAACATTCGAGAACTACTTCCGCCTCTGGAGTGCCAACGCGGGTCGGACGTTGGGGATGTCTGTTGAGAAGATCGAGGCCGTCTATCAACAGACGATGGTGCAAGCCCCGCCAGCTGCAGCTCCAGCTCCAGATCAAGCTCAAGGTCCAAGTGCAGCGCAGGCCGACGATGACGACGTCAACGTCAATTTGGATGGCGATATGGATGAGTATTTTAACTTTCGTTGAACAATTTAATTTTGTGTTGAACTTATTTACTTTTGTGTTGAACTTATTTACTTTTTTGTGTTGAACTTATTTATCTTTATGTTGAACTATATATTTTTCTGTTAAACGACTTTTTTTGTGCGAACTTTTATTTTTATGTAGTATATCTGGTACAACGTAACAACTGTTAAACAACTTTTATTTTTATACCAAACAAATTGAATTAATTAAAAAGAATAAAAAAAACCGCCACATTACCGACGGAATATATATTCCGTTGGAAATTGCAATTTGATAAATGCCAACGGAAAATCCGTCGGTTGGACGTCATGCAGACGGAAAATTGGGCGGGTAATATGCCGACGGAATTAGCTTTCCGTCGGAAATCACAATTTGATAAATGTCGACGGACTGATAATTCAGTCGGAAAACAAATACCGACGGAATATTGGGCGGGCAAAATGCCGACGGAAAGATAATTCCGTCGGCATTTCCATCGGGAAATTTTCACCAAAACTTTCTACTGCCTAATTTTTTTCCACTTTCGTATTGCAAATTTTCACCAAACCTTTCTACTGCCTAATTTTTATGCTCTGGTATTCAGAAACATCAAATTACCGTACATTTTCTACCATTTTTACTCTATACATAAAATTCAATATAATGTAATTACATGTTTTATATTATAAGTTTTGTTTGAATTTATTATAAGTTTAGTTTAGTAATGTCTTGCTCCACTTAAATGTTTAACAGATGGATTTTCCTGACTGTCGTTGGATGTACTGTACTCCTAGAATGGTTTTAGGAAATTTGAATGTGGAATTTTATAATGAACTAGTGTTATTTGTTGAATTTGCAAAGCGCCACCCACATTACATGATTGAAGATTGCATTAGGTGTCCGTGTAATGCTAAGAAATGTCAGAATAAGCAATATAAAGAGATTGATGAGGTCCTAGTACATATTGTGAAGAATGGTTTCGTTGATAATTATTATAATTGGACTAGTCATGGTGAAGCACGTTGGCCTTATAGATTTGATGAAGTGTTATACTATTACACTGTTGGAATCTATCAACAAGAAGCAAATTTCGATCATGTTGGCACTAGTAACGAGGTAAAACAACAGTTTGGGGACGAAAAACAACAGTTTGGGGACGAAGAACAACAGTTTGGGGCAGAAGAACCGAATATGTATCAAACAATGATCAGGGAAGCTGGTTTTTCAAATATGGAAGAGGAGCCGACGAATGAGGCATTTCGGTTTTATGAGATGCTCAAATTAGTCGAAGAAGATTTATATCCGGGTTGTGAATCTCACTCACAGTTGTCATTTAATGCACGACTCATGGCCATTAAGACCGAGAACAAGCTTTCTAATAGGGCATATGAGCAAGTGACACAATTATGCAGTGAAATTTGTCCTCAAAATAATAAGGTGCCTACGACGTTTCATCAAAGCAAACAAATGTTGAAGAATGTTGGTTTGCCGGTTGAGAAGATTGATTGTTGTGTGAAGGGTTGCATGTTATATTGGGGTGACGAAGATAGCAGTCTGAAGATGTGTAGAATGTGTGGACATCCCCGGTACAAAGAGGCACGTCGAAAGGGACCTGGTGGTCAATCGAAGAAGACAAAGAAGGAAGTGACATATAAGAAGATGTACTACCTTCCTATCATTCCTCATTTGATGAGATTATATCAATCAAGTGCCACAGCACAACACATGACGTGGCATGATACAGTTTCCTCTTCGGCTGAGTCGAGGGAGATGCGACATCCGGCAGACTCGAAGGCGGAAATAGCATAAACGTATGTGTTATTGAATTGTGATGAAGTTCAACCATACATTGAGTAAGTATTTCATATATAAATCGTCTATTTAACTACCACTTCATTTATGCCATTTAATATTAACCAAGTTTTTGAATGTTGTGAATTAGGATGTACACTCAAGAACTACGACGAGCAGAACCAAACATCTCAGATACATATATAGATGCTCGTCTTCAACGTGAATTTTCCCGATGGTTCCAACGTTATGTGAGTACCATTTAATTATGTTTTACGTAAATAAATTAATATTTATTTTAATTAATTTTAAATTGAGCCTTATAGGGACGGGATAACGCTCTTGACAGTCGATTCTTACGAGATCTCAGCAAGGGACCACTACGTCGTGTAAAGACTTACAACGGTTATATTGTGAAGAGCTACAGATTTCATACGTCTGGGTATGCATCGAGAAAGGCGACTACCAACAGTGGCGTCTGCGTTAGCAGTGCGGATTACAATGCAGATGCAAGTGATTACTTTGGGGTGTTACGGGAAGTCGTCGAAGTAGAATATCCAGGATATCCAGCAAAGACTGTAGTGTTGTTCAAGTGTCATTGGTTTGATTCAGGCCATTTAGGAACAAGAATTCATCCGGAGTACAAGCTCGTTGATGTTAGTTCGAAAAGGACGTATGTTGGGGATGATCAATTTGTATTTGCCCATCAAGTATCTCAAGTATACTACTGCACATATCCGGGAGCTCCACGTGGTTATGAATGGCACGTTGTTTGCAAAGTAAAGGCAAGGTCAATGGTAGAAGTCCCTAAAAAGGACAAAAATACTGAAGATGAATCTCCATTTCAAACAGAACAAATAGAGACTCCAACTGAAGTCTTTACGGGAGATTTCAATCTTTCTGTACCCTTGACGGCTGCAAATCCCCAATTAATCGAAATTGAAAACGATAGTGAAGAGGAGGGGGATGAAGAAGAGGATGAAAAGGAGAATGAAGATGAAGAAGAGAATGAAGATGATGATGAAGAAGAGAATGAAGATGAGGATGAAGAGGAGAATGAAGATGAGGAGGAGGATGAGGAAGATGATGATGAGGAGGATAAGGATGAAGAGGAGGATGAAGACGATGAAGATGAAAATTAATTCAATTAATGTAATGTATTTATTTTTATTTTATAAAAGTTAATTAATTATTTATCATTTAGGTACAAATTATAAAAATTAAATTTACTATAAATATAAGCCACAACCAATATATTTATTAATATATGTGGAATAAATATTATTCTCTCTCTCTCTCTAAAAAATTCTCTCTGCCTTCTCTCTAAAACCACCGCCCACCTTCTGCTTATCTAACCCACTCTTTTCTCCATCTTCTTCAACAATCTCCTTGTTGATTGATTAAAGAAATTGAATCAAAAAAAAAGAAAAGAAAGTAGCCGCACCGTTTTGAGTGCCGCCGCTCCGCTTTGAGTGCCGCAGCAACGCCGCTGGTTCATCTTCAAAAAATTGTAGATTTACTGTAATCTTTCATAACTTCGGATCTAAAAGTTTATTGTTTCGGGTTTAGTGGGATCAATGGGTCTTCCCTCCCTGATGGCGCTACGGTGGCCAATCGGGTGAGCTATCCATTGATCCCGTTTAATTTTCTGTTTGTTATTTCTGATTTCTTAGATTAGGTTGTTTAGTTCGATTTCTGTTTTGTCTTTTATGCTTTCTTAGATCAGATTGCTTTAGTTTTCTGTTTTTTGTTTCAAGTTTTTTATGTTTTTCTTGGGCGCTTTTTGCGTTTTTCCCCTGTCCCTTTGTGGAAGCCTGCCCCTTTGTAGAAGCCTGCCCCTTTGTGGAGTCCCCTTGTGAAGCCTGTCCTTGTGGAGTTTGTTTATGTCCCTCGATGGTGCTGGAATTGCATGTGACTTTTTGGTGCTTGGTGGTTGTTGTCCTTTCATTTTCCCTGTTTACCATAAGACTACCTTAGTGTGGGGTTTGTCTTATTGTTAAAATAGTGGATTTGTGGTTTGTGTTTTTTTCATGGGCAACGAGTACACTCGCGTCCCCACTTCTCACGATTGGAGCGGGTAGCGACATCGGTTTGTCTCGTCTTGGTTTGAAGATCTGATACTTTGAAAAACATCTTTGTATTTGATTCTGATCTTGTAAACCTTCAAAAAAAAAAAAAAAATATATATATATGGAAGAAATGAATTTCGTGATTTAAAAAAAAAAAATCAGTAAAAAATGTTTAAATATGCATATTTCAGAATTTCAATAAAAATGTTAAAATTAAAATTTAAATATATAAATTATAAAAATTTAACTTAATATAAATATAAGCCACAACCAAAATATTTATTAATATATGTGGAAGAAATGAATTTTGTGATTTTTTTTTAAAAAAAATGAGTAAAAAAGGTTTAAATATTCATATTTCAGAATTTTAATAAAAATGTTAAAATTAAAATTTAAATATATAAATTGTAAAAATTTAATTTAATATAAATATAAGTTAAACAATATATTTATTAATATATGTGAAATAAATATAATTTGTGAATTTTTTAAAAAAAATATGGGTCGAAAATGAGTACAAATACAATTAATATTACAACTATAAACAAAAAACAGACCTGTCCGAGTGGTAGGCGCCCACACACCCGGGTTCGAGTCTCAGCAAGGCCGAAATGTTGGCCAATTTATTACAAAATGCTACAGTGTCGGGTCGGAGAAGGCCGGGTCGGAGCGTGCCGGGGCAGTGTCGGGTCGGGGCCTCCCCGGTCCCACCCATATTTTTTTAAACTATTTTGTTTTACCGACGGAATATCCGTCACTATAAAGGCGACGGATATTCCGTCGGCATTTCCGTCCCTATATGAATTTGCAAAATTAATTTATTCAAAATTAATTATGTCGGAATTCCATCGGTATTACCGACGGAAGTTCTGACGGACTATCCGACGGTAGTGCCGACGGAAATGCCGACCGATTATTCGACGGCATTTCCGACAGAATATCCGTCGGAAATACTGACGGAATTTAATTTCTTTTTTAATTATTTTAATTAATTATTTCCGACGGAATTACCGACGAAATATTGACCTGGTTTATTAAACGGGTTGTCCGGATTACCGACGGAAATATTCCGTCGGAAAACATGACTGAAATATTCCGTCGGTAGTACCGACGGAATTAAAAATTTCGTCGGCAAAAAAAACCGACGACAAGAAAGGAGACAGACAACATTCCGTCGGTAAGCTGGGCGGCCAACGAAATTTCCGTCGGTAAATCCGTCTCTAAAACGCGCGTTTTTTGTAGTGAAGTGTTATGTCTTGTAGCTGAAAAGTGAGATATAAGTGCAATTGGTTGCACATATAAAATTAAAATTGAACTTCAATAATTTGGGTCAAAGATTAAATTAGGTAAATTGAAAATTATATTAAAATTCAAGTGTATTTATACACTCAAATGCATGAGAAATTTTGTTAAAGTACAATATTATTTATGTCTCACTTTTCAATATATATAGTACTCATACTTTTTAATTATCAAAACATGCGTTGTTTAGTAAAAATAATTTTACGCTATTGAGGCAGCGAAAGCAAACTCTTCACAGTTAATACGAACACTCAATATGAATTACTTCTGAACCCACAATTATCCGAAAAGCCCACGTAATGTTTACAAAAATTTCATCAACCCCTAATACTAATATCTGAGGGGTATATATAACACGAGCTTGTAACCAACAATTGGTTATCAAGATCTCCCAACAACTAACTACCAAAAAACTGCTCTCAGCTGCGCATAAGAATAAAAGGACTAAAAAGGACACAAAAGGATTAAAAGTGCTCCTCTACGTATTTAAACTTGTAGTTTGACCCTCATCATTCTCTCCGGGTGAGGTGCGATTCGCCCTCGAATCGAGCTCAGTTTGACCCTCAACAGAATTTGCTGCAAAATACGGGACCAGATGTTTGACATTAAACACATCCGAACACCTCAAATTAGAAGGTAGCCGTACACGATATGTGTTAGGATTAATGCGCTCTGTGATCTCCAGCGGGCCAACCTTGCGAGCTGTTAATTTGTTATATTTGTGCGAAGGTATACGATCTTTAGTCAATACTACCCACACCAAATCGCCTACATCGAACAAAACATGGCGATGATGCACATCCGCAGAAGCTTTATACGACGCTGCGGAGGCCTCTAAGTGTGCGCGCGTACTGACGTGGATTTGCTGCAATGATTCTACGAAATCCCGAGATGTTGCATGCGGCCGCGTCCGTGATGGCAAAACTAAAAGGTCAAGGGGACCTTGCGGAATCAGCGTGTACACCACCTGAAATGGTGCATAACCTGTGCTCCTATTTGATGCTGAATTATGCGCGAATTCGGTTTGGGCCAACTTCATGTCCCACGATCGTAGGTTGTCACCCACCAAACATCGCAGAAGATTTCTGAGGGAACGATTCACCACCTCCGTCTGTCCGTCAGTCTGTGGATGATACGCGCTGCTGAAATTCAACGAGGTGTTCACCATTCTCCACAAACTTCTCCAAAAGTGACTGAGAAATCTAGTATCACGATCCGAGACGATGGATTGAGGTAAACCGTGCAAGCGATAGACCTCGCGGAAGAAAAGGGTAGCAACTTTGACGACGTCCGCTGTTTTCCTACAAGGGATAAAACGCACCATTTTAGAAAAGCGATCAACGACAACAAAAATCGAATCGTTACCCCTTTGCGTCCGTGGCAAGCCAAGGGCGAAGTCCATGCTAATATCAACCCAAGACTGCGACGGAATGGGCAATGGCCTGTACAACCCCGCGTTGGTGGCTGTGCCTTTCACTATTTGGCAAACCCGACAGCGTTCCACCGAGCGAGTTGCATCATGCCGAATCGTCGGCCAGTAGTATGAGCCAGCAATTAGCTCGATTGTTCGATCGCGGCCTGCGTGCCCCTGATTGTGCAATTCGTGTATTAGCCGAAGTCGCAGACTGCCCTCCGGTACACATAACTTGTTATCATAAAAAAGAAATTCGTCAGTGATGGAATAATGATCAAACCATCCCTGTTTTACTTGATCGACAATCAGACCAAATGTAGGGTCGGCCGAGTATAACTCCCTGAAAGAATCAAATCCCACAACTTCCGTGCGCATAGTAGTTAATAGCACCGATTTGCGGCTAAGAGCATCCGCAACCCGATTCAAAGCACCCGACTAGTGCTTAATCACAAATGTAAATTGCTGCAAGTAGGCTGACCATCCCGCATGCCTTGATGACACGGCATCCTGGCTTCGCAAATGTTTGAGTGCTTCGTGGTCGGTAAAAAGTATAAACTCCCTTTGGAAGAGATAGTGGTGCCAATGGCGAACCGCGCGGACGACAGCAAAGAATTCCACGTCGTATGTGTTGTATCGCAGACGTGGCTCAGCTAATTTCTCGCTAAAATAGGCCACGGGCTTGCCTGATTGACTAAGAACCGCACCAATTCCCAATTTCGACGCGTCACAATGGAGTTCAAATGGTGACGTAAAATCTGGGAGAACTAATAGAGGGGCTGTTGTCAATTTCATTTTAATAACCTCAAAGGCCGCGGCTGCTGCTGCTGTCCAATTAAACATTGATCCGCTCATGCAATCGGTAATTGGGGCCATAATCGTGCTGAAATGGGGAATGAAGCGACGATAGAAGGACGCCAGTCCGTGAAAACTACGAGCCTCCGTCGGGGTCCGAGGAGACGGCCAGTCCCGAATAGCGTCTATTTTTGCAGAATCCATGCCAATGCCCTCGGCAGAAATTGTATATCCCAAAAACAAAGCTGATTTCTGGAGGAAAGCGCATTTGGCTGTGGCAGCGTAAAACTTTTCCTTGCGAAGAATAAGGAGGACGGCCTCGAGGTGCTCCATATGGTCGGATACGGACTTGTTGTATACCAAAATATCGTCAAAATACACAACTACACACGAACCCAAGAGTGGCCGAAGAGTGTGGGTCATAATGCGCATAAACGTGCTCGGCGCGTTGGAAAGCCCGAATGGCATGACTAGCTACTCGAATAAGCCTTCCCGAATTTTGAACGTTGTTTTCCATTCGTCTCCCGGGCGGATGCGAATTTGGTGATACCCGACCTTTAGATCTAACTTGCTGAAAATGGTCGCGCCTGAAAGCTGGTCTAGCAAGTCGTCTAACCTTGGAATCGGAAACCTATAGCGGACGGTGATTTTATTGATGGCACGGCTATTGACGCACATACGCTACGCGCTGTCCTTTTTTGGGATTAAGAGGGCCGGAACCGCGCACGGGCTGAGACTCTCACGGACAAGGCCTTTTTCCAATAGCTCGGTAACCTTCCTTCGTAACTCCTCATGCTCGGCGGGGCTCATCCTGTAATGCGGCCTGTTAGGGAGTGCCGCGCCGGGTATTAAATCAATTTTATGTTGGATGTCGCGCATTGGCGGTAGGCCCGAGGGCAGCCCTTGCGGAAAAACATCCTAGTATTTCTGCAAAAGAGAGGTAACCAAAGGAGGAATTATTGTAGTAGGAGAAATATCATGTGCCACCAGGACAAGAAGTAAAGGATTTCGACGTAATTCATGCAAGAATTGACGACAAGAAAGTAATACAACCTGGTTGTCGCTAATCGGACGTGCTGGATTGCCGAGCGTTGTAAGGAGGACTATGCGGACCCCTTCAAACAAGAAAGAATACGTATTCTTACGTCCGTCGTGCATGACCGCCCTATCGTATTGCCACGGGCGACCAAGCAAGATGTGGCAGGCGTCCATGGGAGCGACGTCACACTAAATTGAGTCGGTGTAGGCTGTCCCTATCGAGAATGATACAAGAACGCGGGTCTTGACGGTGACCGATGTGCCCTGTTGGAGCCAAGAAAGTGAGTACGGCTTAGGGTGGGGCTCGGGTGTTAAGGAAAGTTTCTTGACCGCTGTTTCGGCGATGACATTCTCGCATAAATCCGAATCGATGATGAAGCGGCAAACTTTGCCCGCCACCGTGCATGTAGAATGAAAAAGGGACGTTCGTTGGATCGCCGCACCTTCGCTCTTTGGGGCCAAACAAGATCGCCTGACTAGCAAAGCTGGGACATCGTCTCCATACAATTGTATTTCGGAAAGTGACAGATCCGGCTCCTCGTCAAAGATAAGAGGGTCGTCATAACACATCTCGTCCACGAACTTAGCTCGTTTAGGACAGTTTCCCGCGCGATGGCCAAAGCCACCACAGGAGAAACAAGCGCCCGACGCTGGGCGAGGTTGTGCGGACGGTGTCGCTGGAGGTAGGGCGAGCTGTTGAATGGGTGGTCGCGTGCCCTGGGTCGACAAGCCGGCGTCATTGCGAGCCGAGGACTTAGTTTGTGTCAAGTAATTCGGGTAGGTTAGACGTCTCCAACCAAGTAGAATACTTGAAGATATAAGAAATAACTGCTCTAGGATAGTAACTCAAAAAGTAAGCAACGAGACAAACAGCAGACAAGAATATAAGTGGTTCGATCAATGTGATCTACATCCACTGGACCAGAGTAGTACTTCTTTGATTGATAAAGAATGTTTACACACTCATTCACTCGGAATAGGATATTTCCTCACTTCACTCGTGAACTCACACAACTCAAAGATTACAAAACGTACTACAAATGCATCCAACCTTTACAATGTACACAAACAAGAGTTTATAAAGACCAATTGTAGTTGCTGCTGTCAGGAACTGTTTTGAGTAGTTATCAACCGTTTGCAACCGTTTGCAACCGCTTGTAACAACCCATGTGCTCTGTTATTGCCCAACTGAAATGGTAGTTATGCCCTCAAGTTGTTGTAACTGTAAAACAGTTAGTTAAACTAACCAACTTCGAACCAGAAGACTTGCCCATAAAGATCAGATCACTACTTAGTGTTCTGATACCCAACTCTTCTACTCTGATGATCAAAAGCTAACTCTGCTGATAGACTTCATACTGTGCTGATCTTAACTGCACTGACCAAGTACTGTGCTGACCCAAGTACTGTGCTGACCTGGTACTGTGCTGACCCAAGTACTGTGCTGATCTGGTACTGAGCTGATCTACTCTGCTGAAGTACTGATCTTGGTACACTCTGCTGAAGTACTGATCTTAGTCCAGTCTGCTGAAGTACTGATCTTAGTCCAGTACTGTGCTGATCTTACTGTGCTGATCCCAACTGTGCTGAACTCTAAGCATCACCTTCTCATCTGATTGAAACCCTTCAACTCATCTGATAAGGCCTAAGTCATCTTATCTGATCCTATCAGCTCAGTAGTTTATTGTGCTGATTTTTTGAGATTATGAGATAACACTCACAATTCTCCACCTTTAGCTCATAATCGAACTAACCTCCACCAAAAACACCAACACTATCCTCCTCAAAGAATAGCCTCCACTACTGATCTTCTGCCACAAGAACAGTAGCCTTCTCCTCAGAGGAATTAATGCAGTCCAATAAGTCTAAGACACAAGCCAAACTTCTCTTTTGGCAATGCCTTAGTGAACGCATCAGCAGGGTTCTCCTCTGTAGCAATCTTCACTACCTGGACCACCCCCTTCTCTACAATATCTCTTACAAAGTACAGCTTCACATCTATATGTTTAGTTCTCTCATGATACCCCTGATGCTTTGCAAGATGTATTGCACTTTGGTTATCACAGAAGACAGTCACACTTCTTTGTGATATACCAAACTCCTTCAAGATCCCCTTAAGCCACATGCTCTCCTTCACTGCTTCAGTCAAGGCCACATATTCTGATTCTGTAGTAGATAATGCAACTACGGACTGATGTATTGACCTCCATGATATAGCTGTACCAAATAAGGTGAATACATACCCTGTCAAGGACTTTCTTGTGTCTACATTGGCTACATAGTCGACATTAACATATCCCACAAGTGCTTCTCCCTCATCTGATATCTTCTGAAATTTCAGACCTTTCTCAGCTGATCCCAGAACATATATCATGACCCACTTAACTGTCTCCCAATGACTTAAGCCTGGATCACTCATGTATCTGCTGATTACACTCATTGCATGAGTTAAATCTGGTCTACAACACACCATAGCATACATTAAACTCCCTACTGCACTGGCATAAGGAACCTTACTCATCTGAGTTCTTTCTTGGCTGTTCTTGGGACACATCTGATTGGATAGCTTCTGATGCTGGCCAATTGGTGTAGAAACTGACTTAGCTTGATGCATCCTAAATCTCTCTAGCACCTTCTTCAGATAGGTAGGCTGACTCAGCTGAATTGCTCCCTCAACTCTACTGATCTCCATCCCCAAGATCACTTTAGCTTCACCAAGATCTTTCATCTCAAACTCCCTTTTGAGAATCTCTTTCACTTGATTGATACTGTTAATAGACTCCCCAGCTATTAACATATCATCAACATACAACAGAAGATAGGTAACTGAACTTCCAACTCTTCTGAAGTAAACACAGCTGTCATACAAGCTTCTTGCAAAACCAGCTGAGCAAATGTACTCATCAAACCTTAAGTACCATTGTCTAGGGCTTTGTTTGAGGCCATAGAGTGATTTTCTGAGTAAGCACACTTTGTCTTCTCCATCTTCTATGTCCAACCCTTCTGGTATTTTCATGTAGATCTTCTCATCTAGAGTCCCATGAAGAAATGTTGTGGTCACATCCATCTGATGCAGCTCCAATTCATATTGAGCAACCATAGCCAACAAGATTCTGATGCTACAATGCTTAACAACAGGAGAGAAGATCTCATTAAAGTCAATACCTTCTTTCTGTGTAAATCCCTTAGCTACAAGCCTTGCCTTGTACCTAATCTTGCCACCTCTCTGAGCCTCCACCTTCTTCTTGTAGATCCACTTACACCCAACAAGTTTCTTGTTCTTAGGCCTCTCAACAATCTCCCAAGTCTGGTTTTTGTTCAGAGATAACAGTTCTTCCTCCATAGCAACTAACCACTTCTCTTTGTCATGGCAGTTGATGGCTTCTGTGTAAGTTTTAGGCTGCACATAATGCAAATGATACAATGTCAGCTTGACCATACCTCTGAGGTGGGTGGACTTCTCTTCTGGTTCTGTCCCTAGTGAGCTGATAGTCATGAAGCTCAGTATCACTATGAGTAGTCTCCTCCTCATCTGGATCAATCTGATCTTCAGTTACTGTTCTGGTTTCAACATGCTCCACCTCAACCTGTGTCTCATCTGGTCTGTTGTGTGCTGAACTAGAACTTGCCTCTTCTTTCAATGGCATTCTACTTTCATCAAAATAAAAAGAAAATAAAATAAAGCAAGTAATGTAGTTAACACTAGTACTCAACTAACTCTAAGTCCCACTTATAGCACTACGTCGCCTCCCCGGCAGCGGCGCCATTGACTTGAACGAATTTTAGTCCATATATTTTGACTAACTACTTTCCCTCAAGCATAAGGGTTCGTAGTAGTATACACGTACGTATTTCGACCAAGTAGTATCGAACCACGGGAGGTGGGCTAGTGCAATGGATCCCTAGAGTTGTACGTCGTCATAACTAATGTAGCTACGGTTTCGGGAGCATTTTGAACTAAAGCTAAGAGGCAATCAAAGGAATTAAATTAAACTAAACACAATCCTAATAAATAAATTAACTACTAACCAAGAAAACAAGGAAATGACAATTAAAAGCAAATAACAACTACGAATGAAATTCGAAGAAGTGCAAGTGTGTGAATGCTTCGGGTGTTCTCTACCTAGTGAAATCGAGTGGGATTGCTTATACCGTTTTTATGCTTCAATTTGGATTTGCTAAGAGCATCAATATGCTAGGATGAAAATCGTTTCCCTTCGGGTACTATAGCCTTACGTCTAAGGTGTTCCCAAACCTGGTAATAAGACATCTTCCTAATCCTCACCAACTACCCAAATAACCATTCAAGTAATTAATGTCTCTTAATGGGGTTCTAATACAATTAACTCTCTCTCGACGAATTAAAAGTATAATAAACGCATTTGTATACCAACAACTCACACCATAAATTTAAACATGCTCATGTAACTCTCGTCTACGCTAAACATGCCTCAAAATACGGATTAGTAGAAGCTAATACACAAAGCACCAATAAAACCCAATAAGAGAAGCAATAATCAAAATATCAACAATAATCAAAGCATAAACAATACACACATTCAATATTCACATGGTTTCAAACACCCAAAGCATAAAAAGCTTAGCCCATGATGTTTGAGAAAACACCCATGGCTAAAACAACAAAAGAAATATAAATAAACAAGAAATTTACCATACAAAGCTTAAATAAAAGAAAAACATCACCTTGAGAGTCTTGAAATTCTTCCATTCTTACATGAAAATGAAATGCTCAAATGATTCTAAGCTAAGAAAGCATAAAACTAACTAATGGTGTTTGAGGAGAAAAGCTCCTCAAACCCTAAGCTATCCACTCTTTTCTTTATCCCATGTTGAATGTGAAAATATGAGTTCTTGGTTGTGTGGGGAATGAATTCTAGGGCTCCAAAATCTGATTGTGGGTGCTTTTTATAGCTTGGAGGAGTGTTTGAGACGAATTTTGCACTTAGGCCCTTGAAATCCTTTAAAATTCTCGAATTTTCGCGCATCAGCAAGTTGACTCGGTCAACCGAGTGGTTTGACTCGGCCAACCGAGTGAGTTGGAAGTCCAGAAACTGACCTGGAAGCAGATTTCACTCGGTCAACCGAGTGGGTTGACTCGGCTGCCCGAGTGGAATCTGTTTCAGTTTCACACTTTCTTGTTTCGTTCATATCTTGAGCTTCCGACCTCCGATTGACTTGATTCTTTTTTCCATTTCACTCATTTTTCGAGACGCATCCAATGGTGCAATTATCTTCTTGACTTCATGAATGTTCAGACACGTATTTTGCTTCCAAATAAGTTCAATTTACCTAAAAAATAGCAAAACACATACCTTTCTCATTTCAAGTGCAATTAGTCAATTTAGTGTGAATAATGCAACAAAATCCTCAAAATTATGCAAAATAAACACATGAATTTCAAGCAATTTTCACACTAATCAACCCCCCCCAAACTTAAAGTGTTGCTCGTCCCCGAGCAATGAAAGAAATATAGAACAAGGGGGAGGATTGCGAAGAAATTCAATCAAAATTGAATGAGTGATTGTCAACTTTCCTCAATCTAGTCAAGCCAAGAGGTACAAAAATTCGCAAACAAGTTCACAAGTTATGCTCAAATCAATGCAAGATTAAGTGCTCAATTCACAATTTCCTCACAAGTAAATGTATATCTCATCACTCAAGGTGTATATCAAGGAAATGTATGCTCTCAAAATCAAATCACACAAATGCACCACCATATGCTTGCCAAATGTCTAAGTTCTCCACCACATGAAAGTGTTCAATCAATGAATCAATAAGGACTTCACATTTGGTTGTAATGTAAGCTCTTTGGTTAAGGTAGAGAAGATTTGGATAAAGTGACTCATAAACTAATGGAGCAAGAAGGAAAGTTGCAATTGATCAAGTTGCAACTCAAAGTTCTCTATCTCACATAATTTACTTACTTCTTTTCTTTTTAAGAACATTCTTCACCACCAACCAACCAACACTTTTGAATTGAAGCTCTACCAAATTTTTGTGCACAAGAGAGTTTTCTTTTTCGATTTTTCTTTTCTCATCAACTCAATCTTTTTTTTTTTTTTTTTTTTGCACAACTCACAATTCATCTTTTTCTCTTTTTTTTTTTTTTTTTCAATCTTTTCACTTTTCAACCAAACAAATCCACCAAATTCACATTTCACCTCAATTCAACCACATTTGTCAACATTCAAGCTCTACTAGTTCATAGGAAAATTAGGCTCATAAAAGATAGACAATGGGCTAAATATGTAGATTGCCAAAGAATATAAGTCAATAGGCTCAAAGTGGCTAACTACGGAAAAATTGCATTTGGTATGGAAAATTTGGCCAAGTGACTATTCAAAACAAAGATGGCCTTATATCACTTTCAAAAATCTCACACAAAAAGTAGACTCAAACAAAACAATTGGCAAGTTCTAGAGTACACAAGCATGAATGATACTCACATGAAGAAAAATAGACCATAAGATATGAAAGTCTAAAGGCTCTAAAGCTCACAAGCTTGTCTAATCATGAATTGAGAGCACCAAATCAAGCACAATCTTCACATAATAAAGTGAACAAGCAAGCATCAATCAATACCACAAAACTCAACCAAACTTCCAAAGCCAACAATTACCATCAATTATGACTCAAATACCAAATATCCACAAGATATCTCAATCAACAAAATTAACAAAATATTAGGACGAACGGTGCAATAAAAATGAAGGTAAACACATGAAATCTCCCCCCAAACTTAAATGAAACTATCTAGTTGAATGCAAAGTTTGGGAATGAGTGTGTTACCTTAGAAATTTGTCACCGACGTAGCTCACAAAAGAAGCAAGCTACCACAACCGATTGTCCCTTGGTCTTCTTAGCACCAAAGCACCACCACCTTGAGTTTTCCATGCATATAACTCATCACTGAACATCCACACAACACTCAACCTACAAAGCAAAAACTCAACAAAAAGAAATCAAAATGCACAATAACTAAAATAAAACTAAAGAAAGCAATAAAAGAATGGGTTGCCTCCCATTTAGCGCTAAGTTTAACGTCTTCAAGCCGGACGAAGATTAATGAGCTCATCGAAAAGGCCATGGATATCGGTCCTCCTTTCTATTGTATTTCAACTTTTGAGCTTCAAAATCATGGAGGCTCTCATGAATGGAAGACCAATCTCTTGCATCTTTCTTGCATATTTCTCTCAATGACCGTTCTTCTTGCTCTTCCTCCATCCTCTTTTTCCATTGCTCTCCGTTTTGCTCAAGAATGCCCAAGCACTTCTCAATTTCTTTCTTTAGATCAAAGTGATCAAGAGGCAAAATGAAATCAATAGAAGCATCAATATCAAGTAAAGTGTAAATTGAAGAGTTTAAAGGTTTAGAAATGCTCATTTCGCTCTCCAACTCATCTTGGGATGCTTCTTGATCTTCTTGTTCTTTGTTGCTCGTGTCCATCAAAGGACATTCCTCTTTATCATCTTCAATCACCATTAAGCTCCTTCCTGTGCTCATGTCTTCAAGTGGATATCTCTTTGCAATCATCCTCTCCTTCATGTGTGCAATGAAGAGCTTTTCGATAGTAGTCCTACCCTGTGGCCAAAACTCATTGCTTTCCCACTCTTGATAATGTACTTGATGAAGCACTTCCATAAGTGGAGGAGGAGGTGGACGATACACCTCTTGAGGTGGTGGGGGAGGATATGGATATGGGTGATATGGGTGTTGAAGAGGAGGGTATTGATGTGGAGGATGAGGTGGGTAATATGCTTGTGGTTGAGGTGGGTAAGGATAAGGATAATATCCTTGAGGAGGAGGTGAAGCTTCTTCATTCCTCCAATCTTGATAATAGGAGGGAACTTGTTGCATTTGATAATGATGATCAAAGTTCCTCCAATCATCGTAGCTCACATCTCCATGTTGTGGAGGATAAATCATACCATGTTGATCACAGCAATGATTCAATGGGTATTGATTATATCCATCCATCTCAATGAAGTGCACACCTACAAAGAACCAAAGTATCAAATTTCTCAAAATAAAAAGAAAATAAAATAAAGCAAGTAATGTAGTTAACACTAGTACTCAACTAACTCTAAGTCCCACTTATAGCACTACGTCGCCTCCCCGGCAGCGGCGCCATTGACTTGAACGAATTTTAGTCCATATATTTTGACTAACTACTTTCCCTCAAGCATAAGGGTTCGTAGTAGTATACACGTACGTATTTCGACCAAGTAGTATCGAACCACGGGAGGTGGGCTAGTGCAATGGATCCCTAGAGTTGTACGTCGTCATAACTAATGTAGCTACGGTTTTGGGAGCATTTTGAACTAAAGCTAAGAGGCAATCAAAGGAATTAAATTAAACTAAACACAATCCTAATAAATAAATTAACTACTAACCAAGAAAACAAGGAAATGACAATTAAAAGCAAATAACAACTACGAATGAAATTCGAAGAAGTGCAAGTGTGTGAATGCTTCGGGTGTTCTCTACCTAGTGAAATCGAGTGGGATTGCTTATACCGTTTTTATGCTTCAATTTGGATTTGCTAAGAGCATCAAGATGCTAGGATGAAAATCGTTTCCCTTCGGGTACTATAGCCTTACGTCTAAGGTGTTCCCAAACCCGGTAATAAGACATCTTCCTAATCCTCACCAACTACCCAAATAACCATTCAAGTAATTAATGTCTCTTAATGGGGTTCTAATACAATTAACTCTCTCTCGACGAATTAAAAGTATAATAAACGCATTTGTATACCAACAACTCACACCATAAATTTAAACATGCTCATGTAACTCTCGTCTACGCTAAACATGCCTCAAAATACGGATTAGTAGAAACTAATACACAAAGCACCAATAAAACCCAATAAGAGAAGCAATAATCAAAATATCAACAATAATCAAAGCATAAACAATACACACATTCAATATTCACATGGTTTCAAACACCCAAAGCATAAAAAGCTTAGCCCATGATGTTTGAGAAAACACCCATGGCTAAAACAACAAAAGAAATATAAATAAACAAGAAATTTACCATACAAAGCTTAAATAAAAGAAAAACATCACCTTGAGAGTCTTGAAATTCTTCCATTCTTACATGAAAATGAAATGCTCAAATGATTCTAAGCTAAGAAAGCATAAAACTAACTAATGGTGTTTGAGGAGAAAAGCTCCTCAAACCCTAAGCTATCCACTCTTTTCTTTATCCCATGTTGAATGTGAAAATATGAGTTCTTGGTTGTGTGGGGAATGAATTCTAGGGCTCCAAAATCTGATTGTGGGTGCTTTTTATAGCTTGGAGGAGTGTTTGAGACGAATTTTGCACTTAGGCCCTTGAAATCCTTTAAAATTCTCGAATTTTCGCGCATCAGCAAGTTGACTCGGTCAACCGAGTGGTTTGACTCGGCCAACCGAGTGAGTTGGAAGTCCAGAAACTGACCTGGAAGCAGATTTCACTCGGTCAACCGAGTGGGTTGACTCGGCTGCCCGAGTGGAATCTGTTTCAGTTTCACACTTTCTTGTTTCGTTCATATCTTGAGCTTCCGACCTCCGATTGACTTGATTCTTTTTTCCATTTCACTCATTTTTTCGAGACGCATCCAATGGTGCAATTATCTTCTTGACTTCATGAATGTTCAGACACGTATTTTGCTTCCAAATAAGTTCAATTTACCTAAAAAATAGCAAAACACATACCTTTCTCATTTCAAGTGCAATTAGTCAATTTAGTGTGAATAATGCAACAAAATCCTCAAAATTATGCAAAATAAACACATGAATTTCAAGCAATTTTCACACTAATCAGGTTTTAAATTGCACAGCTGAGGAAGGGCTTCTGTTTATCAAATAGGCTGCTGTTGACACTGCTTCTCCCCAAAATACTTTAGGCAATCCAGAGCTGCTCAACATGCATCTAACTCTCTCAAGCAAAGTCTGGTTCATTCTCTCAGCAACTCCATTCTGCTGAGGTGTACCTGGTACTGTTCTGTGCCTCACTATACCCTTCTTCTTGCAGAAAACATTGAACTCTTCTGATATGAATTCCAACCCATTATCAGTTCTCAAATGTTTGAGCTTCTTTCCAGAGACATTCTCAACCTCAGTGAGCCATTCCTTGAACCTTTCAAATGCTTCTGACTTGGATTTCAGGATAGTGATCCATACCTTTCTTGAGTAGTCATCTATGATAGACATGAAGTATCTCCCACCACTTCTGGTCTGATTCCTAGCTGGCCCCCATAAATCTGAATGGACATAGTCCAAAATTCCTTTGGTAGAGTGTGAACTCTTCCCAAACTTCAATCTCTTGGATTTCCCAAGAATGCAGTGCTCACACAAATCAAGCTTTGTGATCTTGTCACCACCTAGCAATCCTTGCTTACTTAGCTCAAGTAGGCCCTTCTCTCCTACATGACCTAGTCTTCTGTGCCACAACATTGAGTTGTCTTGCACCCTTGCCACATCTGATCTCCCAACTACTGTTCCTCCCTTAAGAAAGTAGAGATCTTGCCTTCTCTCACCTTTAAGAACAGTAAATTCCCCCTTTGAAACTCTGAGCTCTCCATCTTCTGACTGGAATTTGTAGCCCATTGAATCCAGCATACCAAGAGATATCAAATTTCTCTTGAGTTCAGGAACATACCTAACCCTCCTGAGAATCCTCACTACTCCATCATACATCTTCAAGTGTACTGTACCTTCACCTTTGACTTTGCAAGTGTGATCATTCCCTAACAACACAGAACCTCCATTCTGATGCTTAAAATCATGAAACCAATCTCTCCTTGGAGTCATGTGGAAAGAACACCCTGAATCTAAAATCCAATCCTGTTGTTCTTTAGTTGAAGTGATGGATAGGGACTGAGCTGACTCATAGCCTTTCTGCTCCTTATCTTCTTGGGTTTGATTTGCTTGATTCTTATCAACAGGGTTCTTGGGACCAGCTTTTCTCATAAGCTGTTTGTACTTGTAACAAGTACTCTTAAAGTGCCCAGGTTTGTTGCAATGGTGGCATACAACTTCCCCTTGATTTGACACAGCTGATTTTCCCTTATCAGCTCCCTTGGGTTGACTAGACCCCTTCTTGGAGACAGATTTCTTCTGACCTCCCTTGATTGCCAATCCTTCTCCACTACTGCTCTTATCTCCTTGAGATGTTTTATTATGCAGCAGCTTGGACTTGACAGCCAAGATCACATCCTCCAATGTGATTGCCTCCTTTCTACCATACAAGATGGTGTCCTTTAGGATTTCAAAGGACTTAGGAAGAGCACTCAACAAGATCAGAGCCTTATCCTCTTCATCTAACTTGACATCCAAATTCTCCAGATCATCAAGAATCTTGTTGAACTCATCTAGCTGCTCCGTAATGGGTTTGTCATCTCCCATTCTAAAGGCATACAGCTTCTGCTTCGAATAGAGTCGGTTAGCAAGAGTTTTCACCATATATAACTTCTCAAGCTTATCCCAAACCTCCTTCGCTGTCTTCTCTTTAGCAACCTCCCTCAAGACCTTATCTCCAAGGCAGAGTAGGATCGTGCTTCGAGCTTTTCTGAGCAACTTGCTCTTTTCAGCCGCAGCTGTTGCAGATTCCTCTGCAATCTCTTCGGATTCTTCGAGAGCCTCGAATAATCCTTGCTGTTCAAGGAGGGCCTGCATCTTGACCTTCCACAGCCCAAAATCTCCCGTGCCTGTAAACTTCTCTATGTTGTACTTGGTAGAATTCCCCATCTTCGATCTGCAGCTACTTCGGTTTCCCACAGACGGCGCCAATTGTCAAGTAATTCGGGTAGGTTAGACGTCTCCAACCAAGTAGAATACTTGAAGATATAAGAAATAACTGCTCTAGGATAGTAACTCAAAAAGTAAGCAACGAGACAAACAGCACACAAGAATTTAAGTGGTTCGATCAATGTGATCTACATCCACTGGACCAGAGTAGTACTTCTTTGATTGATAAAGAATGTTTACACACTCATTCACTCGGAATAGGATATTTCCTCACTTCACTCGTGAACTCACACAACTCAAAGATTACAAAACGTACTACAAATGCATCCAACCTTTACAATGTACACAAACAAGAGTTTATAAAGACCAAAGGTAGTTGCTGCTGTTAGGAACTGTTTTGAGTAGTTATCAACCGTTTGCAACCGCTTGTAACAACCCATGTGCTCTGTTATTGCCCAACTGAAATGGTAGTTATGCCCTCAAGTTGTTGTAACTGTAAAACAGTTAGTTAAACTAACCAACTTCGAACCAGAAGACTTGCCCATAAAGATCAGATCACTACTTAGTGTTCTGATACCCAAATCTTCTGCTCTGATGATCAAAAGCTAACTCTGCTGATAGACTTCATACTGTGCTGATCTTAACTGCACTGACCAAGTACTGTGCTGACCCAAGTACTGTGCTGACCTGGTACTGTGCTGATCTGGTACTGAGCTGATCTACTCTGCTGAAGTACTGATCTTGGTACACTCTGCTGAAGTACTGATCTTAGTCCAGTCTGCTGAAGTACTGATCTTAGTCCAGTACTGTGCTGATCTTACTGTGCTGATCCCAACTGTGCTGAACTCTAAGCATCACCTTCTCATCTGATTGAAACCCTTCAACTCATCTGATAAGGCCTAAGTCATCTTATCTGATCCTATCAGCTCAGTAGTTTACTGTGCTGATTTTTTGAGATTATGAGATAACACTCACAGTTTGAAATGCCGAGGAGCGGCGTGCTTGTTGTTTTTCGACGAGTAATGCACGCTGATGTGCTTCCGATACCGACACTGGAGAACATAAATTCAACACATCTTGAATACTCACGCGTAGACCCCCAGTGAAACAGGCGACCAGTTGGTCTGTCGATTCCGAGAGGTCGTTACGTGTCATAAGCTGATAAAATTCGTCTAAGTATTCCGCGACTGATCGCGAGCCTTGTCGCATATTTTGTAACCGTTGAAACATCAATCTGGAGTGATTAAAGGGGAAGAAAGCCACCTGAAGTTTGCACTTGAATTTATGCCAAGTGGCAATCGGATTCTTACCCAACCTGACGCGTGAAGTTTTCAAGTTTTTCCACCAATGTGTTGCACGTCCGCGTAAGCGAGTAGCGACCAATGCCACGCGACGAGCCTCCAGAACATTCTTGAAATCCAAGATTTCCTCCACAACGATTAGCCAATCGGCGAGGTCGAAGTCGTACGTATGATCATGAAACTCGGGGATTTCCATTTTAAAACCGAGCTCCCACCTGTTTTCCTCATCGCGACGGATTCGCGGCTCCCCCCGAGGACGCTGGCCCTTCTCCAAGGGCACGAACGGATTGTCCAGCGTCTCCGTTTCCTCTGTGGTAGACGTATCCATCTGTGCCGGAGGCACATGAGTCGACGACTGGCCATTATCAGGGCCACGAGCGGCCAAAATCGCCAGAACGTCTTGATGTTGGGCCGCAAGCGCAGCCAAATCCGCGGTTACTTGGTCCAATTGTTGCTACATCTGTGCAAGATCTTCTTGTTTCTTAGGCGGCATCGTTTCCGACTCTGGATACCAACTGACGCAGTGCAAACAAACTCTTCACAGTTAATACGAACACTCAATATGAATTACTTCCGAACCCACAATTATCCGAAAAGCCCACGTAATGTTTACACAAATTTCATCAACCCCTAATACTAATATCTGAGGGGTATATATAACACGAGCTTGTAACCAACAATTGGTTATCAAGATCTCCCAACAACTAACTACCAAAAAACTGCTCCCAACTGCGCATAAGAATAAAAGGACTAAAAAGGACACAAAATGATTAAAAGTGCTCCTCTACGTATTTAAACTTGTAGTTTGACCCTGATCAGCTATTCAGTTAAAAAATAAGGTGTGAATTGAAATATGAACCTCGATTAGAGCTGTCAAAATGGGCTAGGCCCGTTGGATCGGCCCGCCCCCGCCTATTAAAAAGGTGGGTTGGGTTGAATAATACAAGCCCGTTTAAAATGCAGGCCCGTTTGGGCTAGACCGTATGGATTATGGATTTTGGCAGGTTGGACCGCGGATGGGGCGGGTTGGTCCGCGGACTTTTTTTATTTTAATTTATTTTTTTATTTTTTAAGGTTAAATGAAGCAGTAAAGCATTTTTATTAAGTTGAACTGTGATTGTGAGTAAAGATGTAATATTAAAAATTTATTGATTCAATTCAACTTTAAATCAAGATACAAAATTATAAAATATTATATTAAACAAAATTGAGATTTGAGAATGAGAATACACCACTATTGTCATGTATTCACATGACTCATGGAGAGACTTTGATAATTAATGTAGATTTGAATCTCTTTTTTAACTTTATATCTTTATAAATGTATAATTATCATGAGTACATTGATAGAGTATGTGGTGATAATGTCATATGTATATTCACAAGTTGACATTTGTTACTCATAAGTGAGTTGATTTGTCCATTAAACTTTCGTTGAATATTCTATATTTTTGTTACTGATCGTTGAGTTGATTTGCCCATTAAACTTTTGCTGAATATTATATATTAATTCTGCCATTTTAAAAATAAGAATTTAAACAATATTAAGGTTTAAATTTTAGTTCGACTGATTTGTCAATTAAATAAAAAATCTTATTTGAGATTTACTTTTTAATTATAAGAGATTAAAATTATTCACGATTTAATTAAAGATTATTCAAAATTATTCATACTTTTTTTTTTAGTAATTATTTATGTATTGTTTAAAATTTATTATAATAATAAATGTGAAAAAGTAAAAAATAAATATATTATAAAAAAGCCCGTGGACTAACCCGCAACCCGCCATGGGTTGGGTTGGGTATTTTTCAATCCGTCCCCGTCGTGGACCGGCCCGCCAAAACCCACAAAATGATGGGTTGAGGTGGGTTATGGACCGCACCGCTCCGTTGGCCCGTTCTGACAGCTCTAACCTCGATGTTGGGAGTATATCGTGGTTGAATGACTTGTTTTTAGCACTATAGTACGTTGTATAAACCTGCTAACATCCCATTAATTCACTCTATTCTTGCATGTAATGACATATTGCTATTCTGGATTATTCCTAATCCTAATACAATTTATGTGTTTTTAATTGGAGTCTATTTTCACGGTAAAAAAAAAAAAAACATTAAACTACATCTAATAACTATACACCGTTAAAAAAAAAAAGTTTATAGTAAACATTAATCTCATTCCTAAATCAAATTAAGTATTTTCTAATATTGTTTCATAGTTTGTGTGTCCAATTGAACAACTGAGATGAAACGAGAAATTATTAAAAAATTAATATATAAAAATTAATTTTTCATAAATTAAAATTTTTAGATGAGATGAAATTATTTCGTGGTATCAATAGTCTCAAGGGCTCACGCCTACCTGTCCTGATTTTAATTCTTATTTTCATAAATTAATAAACGTTCGATCTAAAGTGGAATTTATTTTTGGATATTCGTTTTAAGTGAATCAAATAATTTTCCAACTCGATCAGGACCATTAATTACTCCACCTCACGCAATCAAGACGTTTTCGATTCTGATCAAGACGTACTAAACAGGGGTGAGTAGTTTTATCATGATTTAGATATGAAAGATTGAAAATATCAATTTAAAGCCTAAAAAGACATAGTATTGATCTAAAACTTATCCATTTTAAGATCATGTTTGACATTTTATAATTCTAATTAAGTTATTCAACAATATTTTTATAAATCGCAATTTAAAAAAAAAATATGGAGTACAATAATTTCGCATGAGTTAGAAAGAAAAAGAAATAATAATGTAAATAGATATAAATAATAAAGGCTAGTCTTGGATGAGACCGTCTCACATAATGAGATTTTTGAGACGACTTTTATATATAAAAAGTGATAATGTTTGAGCAAAAAGTGATAGTGTTTAAGTAAAAAGTGAAGTCACTTTTGTTAAAAATATTATCACTTTTTTTACAAACCAAAATTTGGAAAAAAATATGAATTATCCTACCCAAAATTAATTACAATATTTTTCATTATCCAACTAAAATTTATTATTAATTCCTTTTTTTTCATCATTTATTCCAATACCTCAATTTTATCACATTTACTTGTAAATAAATAAAAACAGTCGTTTATTATTTTTAAATTATACATTTTTACACATTGAATAATGAAATGAAAATATGACTGAATGGAATGAAGGAAAAAGAATGAAATAAGAATGACAATTCTTATGATTGATATAGATATGAATAAAATGTAAGCATTATGTAAAATTAATTAAATTATTGTTTTGTTGAATTTAAAAAATTAAATTATTGTTAATATTATTAATTATTGTTGTATATGTTACTATTACTGTTTATTTTTTAAATTACTAGTATTATTAAATATTACAATATTATATATTAATGTATATTATTATTAGTATATGAAAATTATTATTATTGAGTGTTTAATTATTATCATCATTAATAAATATTTTTATAATTATTCATTTTTTACTATATGTATTATTAATATTTTTTTATTACTATATATTTTATAATTTTTTATTTTTAAAATATATTATTTTTATTATTGATGATATATTATTATTTATTTATTTAATAATTATAATATTAAATTTTAAATTATTAATATTATTATTGTTGAGAGTGAAAAATAATATTGTTAAAATAAAAATTAGTAATGACATTTTATATAATAATTATAAAATTAAAAAAAAAAGTTCATTCCTTACAAAAATATAGAAGTGGAAACTGATTTTTATTTGTACTATGTTAATGTGGGTCTCTTCGATCACGAGACGGTGAGCTAAAATATATCAATTAGTAATTTTGACTCATTAATTTTAATCAAACTTTAAATTTTTCTTTTTCACATAAGCGGGTTGTATAATGAAAAAGTCTTAATACTATTCAACATACAAAATTAACATGCTATTTATATGAGGAAATTGCTTTTATTTAAATTAATATTTTTCATTCATTTTTGTGTTGGTTTATTGACCTATTTTAATAAGTCAAAATTGCACAAGTTTAACATATTTTGTTAATCTTTATAAAACAATTTTAATATGTAAAATACAATAAATTAAAAATGGATGAGGTAAGTGGGCACGTGCTGACGTGCCTCCATACATTTTTATTTTTTACTATTAATTTTAAATATTATAGAAATTATAGTACTTACTCCAATAATTACTAATTAGTATTAAAAAATTACGAATATTTCACCAATTCTAATTTTGTTTCTCAGGTTGCACAATAACATCGATCCGCCCCTAGTGGTGGTACGTACATGTAATCAAATAAACAAATTAAACAATAGTCTTTATCATTGCCATTAATATATTAGTATTATTATACTATGCCATTAATTACTGTTTTTGTCAGTGCAATAATTGATGTATACTCATTAACTCATGTCACTAATTACGAAAAAATAACAATTTCATGTGTTAGGGGAAATGGATCAAATTTTCTTGGTATTTTAGAAAATGCAACTAAAATGAATGATAGTTTGAGATATAATTTGATAATTTTTTATAAATAAAGTAAATAAATTGAATGTGAAAAAGTAATGATACATGGATAAATAAGTGTATATTTTGAAAATGAAAGTTATGAAAGATGTTTTTTTTTAAATGTACAAATTAGTATAGAACGTCTCAATACGATAAGTTTGTAAATCTATATGGAATGGAGGGAGAGTTTTTCATCTTTACAAAATAATATAGTTAACTTTTTGCATTAAAAATGTTGATCATAAAAAAGATGCACGGTCTTTTGACACAATGTCAATTGCATTTTATTTTTCTTTGGGTAAATGCACTGTCTCTTTTTATGCATGAAATTAAATTCTTGTATGTAACTGGTATAGTGATAATTAAATTTTAAATAATTTGAATATATTTTTAATTTTTTAATTAAAATCTTGACCCACCACATTATAATTAAATCAAAATTATGATTATGTTGCATTAATTGTATTATACAATTGATTGCACACAAGTGTGACTCTTCTTAAATTGACAATCAAATGCAAAGAAGATAAAGATTATAAAAACTTTATCCATCAAAAGAAGATAGAACATCAGCAGCCTGTATAAGATCATCGCAAAAGTATTGGCAAAAAGACTCGCCAAGGTCTTAGACCTGGTGATTTCAGATTGCCAATATGCTTTTATTGGGGGACGACATATCATGGATGAAATTCTAGTGGCACATGAAGCCATCGACGAAGCTAAAAAGAAATGAGAAAAAAGGGTCTTATTCAAAGTGGACTTCGCAAAGGTCTACGATTCGGTGGATTTGACGTTTCTAGACAATATGATGGAAGGCATGAACTTCTCGCCTTTGTGAAGAAAATGGATTATGGAATGCGTCTCTACGGCTAGTGCAACCGTGCTTGTGAACGGGAGCCCGTCGGGAGAATTTAAGCTTGAAAAGGGACTGCACCAGGGTGATCCATTATCACCCTTCCTATTCTTAATAGTGGCCGAAGGTTTAAAAATCATGGTGGACAAGGTAGTGGATAGCGAAGTGTTGGATCCGATTCGTATGGGGAGGAACAAAATTCCAGTCCCATTACTTCAATATGCGGATGACACAGTATTTTTGTGCAATGGAAACTGGGGGGATATTGAAGCTATCAAACGTATACTCAAACTGTACGAGCTTGTGTCTGGAATGGGCGTCAACTTCAACAAATGCAGCCTAGTGGGCATCCAAATTAGAGAAGAGGAGAAGGAGGAGAAGGCGACGTATCTAGGATGTAAAATAGGACGCATCCCTATGGAGTTCTTGGGCATGAATGTGGGCCTTAACCATCACAAAACCACGTCTTGGGAAGGATTGATCAAGAAAATCAAAGGAAAACTAGCAGTATGGTCAGACAAGCATATAACGATGAGGGGTAGAGCCACCCTTGTTCAAGCAGTTTTGTCTGCAATCCCAACATATTACCTCTCGTTCTTTAAACTCCCAAAAGTTGTACTTAGAGAAATCAGGAGAATACAAATGAACTTTCTATAGGGAGGAGGGACGGGAGAGAACAAGAAAATCATGTGGGTCGGCTGGAAAGAGGTGTGTAGTGAAAAAAACAGAGGAGGCCTAGAAATAAAAGATCTATATTACTTTAACATTGCACTCATGGACAAATGGATTTGGAGGTTCCTTACAGAGGAAAACAACCTTTGGGTAAGGGTCCTGCTATCAAGATACGAGAGCCTGATGAGCGACACTGGCGCGAACCAGAGAAGAGGGAGGCGTGGTCCTCGTGTGTCAAGCTGGTGGAGTGAACTGAAGAGAGTCTATGAAACAATAGGGGGAGAGGGGCCAAACACAAAATACGTAGAATGGTGGGAAACAGAGAGCATACATATTTTTGGAAGGATTGCTGGGTGGAGGGAGACGAAAATCTACAAGACCGATACCCTGACCTGTTTAAGCTTAGCAACCAGCAAGATACAAATATAAGCGAGATGGGGGAATGGAGAAGCGACGGGCTGACAGTGAAACTGGGCCTGGGATAGGTATTTAAATACAGAGGAAACTAGACAATTATCTAAACTTCTTGTTGTCTTGGACAAAAATAGGTTGCAGCAGGGAGGCGAGGACTATTGGAGCTGGAAGATGGCACCAACTGGGAATTACTCAACAAACACCGCCTACTAAAGCTTGATCGAGGAGATGGAAGACGAGACGATGGAGGCAGGAGTGAGACCGGAGTACACACACATATGGAACAACTATGCACCATGTAGAGTTCAGATGATGGCATGGAAGGCGATTAAAGGGTGGCTTACAACGTCTAACAACTTGAGACGAAGAGGAGTACCAATTACTAATGAAGGGGCGAAATGTCCGCTATGCGATCAGGACATGGAGAGCAACATTCATCTGCTAGTATCATGCAGCTTCGCATCGACAATTTGGGCAGACTGCTATAGGTGGCTTAAGCTCAATATGGTGACCCACATTAACATTAGTATACACTTCCAGCAGCATATTGAGGCACTTGGTTAAAGTAAAGTGAGAAGAAAGATGATGGCAAGCCTATGGGCAAGTGTATCTTGGGGAATCTGGAATTGCGAGAATGAAAGAAAATTCAAAGGAGTTGGGCTATCTGAAAAAAAAGGTAATGGAGAAAATCAAAATAAATATGTGGACTTGGTTAGGAGGTCAAAATATTTTAACACCAAACTCGTCAATCTCTGCTTGATTCTGTGATCCGTTTCTATGCATCGTTGAGTAGTCAAGTCTATAGTGAAGGGGAAGAGGAGTGAGGGAAGGTGAGATGGAGAAATACCATGTAATATAGATTATACGTGTAAGTCTTATTTTCGATGTTGCGCTTAATGTTGTTATTGATGTTGTAACATGCAGGATGAAGATTCTAGAGGGGTCTACACGAATTTGGAAATTGGAAGGATCTAAAGATCCATAATTATGTAGAACGTTCTAGATCAAGCGGTTTCATGTAGAAGTATCAAGAATACTCTAGAATTTGAAATTAGAAAGGTTACATTGAGAAAGTTGAGATCCTAAAAAGTAGGATTTCGAGCATGAAATTTCTAGAATTTAAATTTCCCTATAAATACATAACAAAGACTTCATTATTCAGCCCTCTCAAAAAAAAAAAAATCGAGCATTAACTAAACTACCGAGGATCCTGTGTTTAAAGATGATAGAGTCATTATTTCTCCTAAATGTTTTAACATTTCGAGTAACATAAACTTTATTTGTATGTTTGATAGTTTCGAGTGAAGATCTTTACAATCATATAAATAGACTGTTTTGGTGGAGTTCGTATTTTAACCTTGCTGATCGAACATGCACATTGTGTGAAATTTTGTTTTTGTTTAAGAGAGAATTTCAGTTTGTTTGAATCATTCTCTTACGATTTTTTTGTAATTACTCAACATTGTTATAGTGAAATTTTCTCCATGGGACTCGCATAGATTTTAATTAAAATCTATATCAGAAATTATTTTCATTTGCAATTTTGTGTTTTAGTCTTCCATTGTCTACGCTCTATTTATACTTTTTGATTTACTTTATTTTTTTATGTCTTTGAGTCGGCGTTACACTTAATGTTATAACATAATGGTAACATTATTTTATTTTACTTAACATGCACACTTTTGTGACACTTTTAAATTCCTCCCCCACTATAATTTCGAAATAAATTATCTTAGGCCTCGTTTGCTTCACACGATTGGCTGTGATTGACAACATAATTCTTAGTAATAATGTGTTTGGTTCATGGGACTCAAGCTCATGACCAAAGTCCACTTTGAATCGAATTTAAGAGTTATCTCCAAATATGACTATATGAGAACAACTCTATCCATGGGAATGGAGGATTAAGTCGTCTCATGTACGATTTTACCAAACAATCCTCTTTTTTTGTGAAATTAAAAAACATAAACAGTGAATACATTTGTGAGAATTAAATGAAGGGGGCGAAATTAACATTTGCTATATTAATCTCATTTATCATTCAAACCAAACATGAAAATGAACTTGTCAGATTAAAAATTAATTCCACAATTCTAACTCATAACTTGATTCAAACTTTTTACATTCAAACAATACAATACAATTCTATTCAATCATGTCATTAGTTATTTATTCCCGACATGTGAACCAAACGAGCTCTTAGATTCGTGCACTCGCCACATTTCAATTATATTAGGCTACACATTTCATTTACATTTTCAGTTAAATCTAGTGTTTCAGTTATATTAGTTTGCACATTTAAGTTATATTAGTTTGCATGTTTCACCGCTAGTTCAATTGTACGGTGCAACCGAGACTGACATTTTGTGCATAATTCAGAAAAAAAAAAATTGAGTGACTTGATGCATTTTTTTAAAATACGAAAAATATACATTTAGCAATTTTCAATTGTAAGCGGATCTTTTGAAATTTTCAAAACATAATGGAATTTTATGCATAATTTTCAAAATACAAGGACTTCTTTGATTTTTTTGTGCATAATTTTTCAAAACGAATCAACGAGGACATGTGCTCTTGAATGTTGATTTTAAAATGTATGGCAGAAACTTAAAAACACGTGCGCACAACATAGTAATAACTCTCATTAGTATTTAGTAGTATTAATTTGTAGAGTATAAATATATATATTTATAAAAAGAAAGAAATGAATAAGTTATATTCTCAAATTTGCCCCCCACGCAAAAGTCGGAAATGACGAAAAAGTCTTCCAAAGAAAATTTGATCATTAGGGACAATAAAAGGTAGATCATATATATGACCATAAGCTCACAAGTCGAGCTAGAGGTCGGAGTGTCATTAAAACCTTGTCTGGGAAAACCCTCCTTAGGGATAAAAGTCAGGTCAAGGAAAAAGATACGCTCCCCTAAAAGTTAATGTATATAGAAAGCAGCATATAAATCATTATGCAGAAATAAGAGTAAAAAGTTCGGGGGTAGCCTCTCCAAACACAATCAAGGCCAGTCTTGGCCACAACATCCGCCGCCTGGTTGGCCTCTCTAAAGACGTGTGAGTATTTGATGTGCATGTCTTGTGTAAGAGGGTCATTAGGGAGTACTTTAGTCTTTACATATTAATAGGATGTTTATAGAGATGGATTTTGTTTTTAAATAGTGCATACTAGTGTAAGACCCGCGTTTTACGCGGGGTTGAAATAAATTTATATTATATTATATTTTTAATTTATTAATTAAAAAATAATATTTGAAACATGTCTAGATTTGTAAATTTATAATTCTATTTATAATTTAACATGATATATATATATATATATCTCAAAACATCCCAAAATTCATTCATATTTGATTGAAAATTTTCTAATTTCAGGATTGATTAAGAACTACCATTTTATATCACGGAGTATCTATTTTCTTAAAATTCGATATTTAGATTTTTCACTAAATCTATGGAAATAAATAAAGAAAGAGGAGTCAATTTTTAACTTTAAAACAAATTTCGTATTTTATAAATTTGAAAAATATGATATGATATGGATATGGAAGTTTCTATTATATAGGAAATATATTAGGAGTATATGATATGAAAATTTATTTGTAAATAAATTTGACCAATTTGTACATCATTTATTTTCTAAATTTCATCAATTATTTTCTAGATATATAATAGGCATAATTGTATCTATTTAATACTACTATAACGGTTATAATAGCATGAATTATTCAAAATTTATAATTACTGTGCAAATTTTAAAGAAGCTAAGACCATCAAATTTTGAATTTATCCTTCCACCACTTATATGTGTATGTCCAAATTCTGAGTTTTTGAAATTGAAATATATTAGTACAGTATATGATATGCAAATTTTGTTGGAAATAAATTTCATCAAAATTTCCTATTTTAAAGATTTAAAAAAAAATTAATTCAAATTTTAATATAATTTATTTCTAAATATTAAAAAAAAATTTTACCAAATCAATGCAAAAAATTACGGAATGAACTATTAATTTTTAATTTGACCTAAAAATAAGATTTGAATATTCGTAATTCTAATCTATCTAACCATAATTGACTCAATTATGCCACAATTAAATTTAATTGAGGAATTGGGCGTTAGTTTTCCTATAAAGGGGGGAGATTAGATTATTTTTTTAAACTAATGTTATAATAAAATAAATATAATTCATAATCGAATAAATATAATATAATAAATATATATATATATATTAAAAAAATTATTCAACTAATTAATCAAATTTATACCATATCATCGAAATTATGATACATATTTACCCATTATACTTTTCAATTATGATAATTATGTAATAAATGTAACAATTGTTTTAACAACATATAATTTAAATGTTTTACTAAATTTGGTGATATATAAATGTTTAGAATTTTAGGCGTGAAAGTTGGATTAAAAAAAGTCCACATCTTACCTTAATTTAAAGAATTCTGGCATAATAAATAAGAAATAAGATTAATGAATTATTATATTTGAAAAGTGTATAAACATTGAGCTTAATTATTAGAACTAAAATTAAAGAATACATCAATTTAAATTCATAATTAAAACCATTGAATGAAATGCGAGAACATAAAAGATGAATTTTATACATAATCAATCTAGTACATAAAAATAAAAGATGAATTTTATACATAAATTTACAACTTCAAACAAAAGAAAAATCTAGTGACATAACCCCCCGACGAATGAACTTACATTTACAAAAAATAAAATCGATGTAGTAGGGGTATTTTATAAACGATAATTACAAAATTACAACATAAACTAAATAAATCGATGTTGACACTTTTCATTCAAAACTTAAAAATTGCACTTGGTATTTTTCATCATTTGTCATTCTTCATCCGATCTAACAAAACCAAGCAATAAAAATTAAGGACCTGCAAATGAAAACACGAAACATAAAACAACCTATTAGATATATTAAAAAAAAAAAAAAAGCGGATCCATATAAACAACAGTAGATAGAACACAATTCAAATATCCAAAAACAAAAAAATACTAAACACACAGTAAAAATTTCAAGTCATAACAATATCTAGAAGATTGTGAATTATAATTTATAAAATTCTCATTGACAAATAAATCTACCTCTCTAGAGATGAAAACTTGAGCATTGTCATCAATCATGTTGAAATCGTCTTCTTGTTCATCGTCACAATACTCGTCATATTCTTAGATTAGACGAAAGAAGAAAAATAAATAAGAGATGACAAACATTGAGAATGAATTTGTGACTAATAGACACTACATATTTATAGGTCTTAGCTTGAAGTAATGATGGATGGTTGTGATTACATATTACATATAGAATGTAGGGTTGAGATTAAGATATTAAGCAAAGATTAAGGAGGATGAAGAAATTTTGAAATGAAAGGATTTTGAGAAGAGAGAGATTGAGGGTGACATGTGTCACTTTAAAGGTTTGCAAATATATAAGATTAAGATGTCGTGTGATAATAAAGTACTCTATCAATTGAGAGAGTGCGGAATATATTGAGTACTCCCTCCATTTTTAATTAAGTGTCACTTTGCCTTTTAAAATATTTTTAAAATAGGTGTCATTCTACAATTTTTTTAATTTAATTTTGACAATTTTATCCTTATGAATATAGGATATCATAAATCATGAAAAAACCATAATTATTATATATATGAATACAACCTACATTATTAACCACATTCATTACTAAATAAAATTTTAATATTAAAATTATTTATCATTAATGAAGGGTAAAATGGTCCATAATTTAATATCTTAATTTATTAAAAAATGTTAAAATGACACTTAATTAAAAATGGTGGGAGTATTATTTATAGAAGTAGATTTACAAAGTAACTAACTTCTATTAACAATTTCTTAACTAATTAGCTAACTATTAGTTAATAGACTTTGCTTAGTCTAATATCCCTTCCCAAGCAGTAGTATGGCGAGCAGAATTTAGGCGAGCATACGCGAAGCTTGTGACGAAAAAACTCAAATAATGGACGCGGTAAATTCTTTGTGAATATGTCTGCAATTTGTAAAGTGATTGGAACAAATTGTGTCTGAAGACGACCAGAAGTGACAAGTTCACGAACAGTGGCGGACCCAGGATTTCAAAACTGGGGGTACAATTAGTAGATCATTTTAAAATATTCATACATAATCAATATCTTATATTTAAAATGCATACAATTAAATTAAATATGCAAATAAACAAGATAATAGTGCACTAAGTCAATAAAATTAAAAGTACAATTACAATTGGCTATGTTAGGTTTTCATATTTTTTAAACTATTTATTATATCGGCATTGAGAATTTGTAGAAGCACGTTATTTTTTTCAATGAAAGTGGCTAAGTAATCTAATATAATTGAACATATATACTATTTTACATCTTATTTTTACCTAGTTCATTTCAAAAATACTATTTTCACATTTATAGTATTGATATAACATGAGTGATATATAATAAATCAATCGAAAATTAGCATGATAACTCACATAACTTCGAAAAAATTAATTCTAAATTTAAAACAAGTAATTTCGTAAACATATTAAGAAAATATACTAATTTGTAATCAAATATAATCAATTAACATAATAATCTAATTAACCCTAAAATATTGATTATGTGTTTAGAATTGGAAAAAAAGTAGATGAGTGGGTTAATTCTCTGTAAGGGCAAAAAGGAGAGGCGTTAGTTCTTTGAATGGGCCCAAAGAGGAAGAAAACAAATGGCCCAAATCCTATCAAGTTGTGCAATGTAATTTTTTTTTTTTTTTTTTTACACAGGGGTATATAGAACGAAAATATTGAGATTGGGGGTACAGTTGTACCCCCTGTTCCTTGCTGGGTCCGCCAGTGTTCACGAACAAAGTGGTAATCAATGTCAATGTGTTTTGCTCGTTTGTGGGCGACTGGATTTTGGGAGAGGAAAATTGCACTTTTGTTATCGTAAAGTAAAGTAGGAATAGTAGATGGAAGAACACAGAGTTCGCGAAGAAGAGAGCACAACCAAATGATTTCGGAGGTTGTGTTCGTCATGGCACGATACTTAGACTCACAACTAGAACGAGAGACTATTGATTGCTTTTTAGCTCCCCAAGAGACCAGGTTTGGGCCGAGGAAGATTGAATAACCATATGTTGAACGGCGAGTGTCAAGACACCGAGCCCAGTCCGCATCAGAGTAGTCGAGCAGCGAAGACGTACCTATTGAGAACTGGAGACCAAGATCGATTGTGCCTTTTACATAACGAAGGATCCTTTTGACAGCCTAATAGTGATCAGTGGTTGGACGAGCTTGAAACTGGCTAACAGTGTTGACCGCAAAGGATAGATCTGGGCGGGTGATCGTAAGATATTGGAGAGCACCAACAAGAGAGCGAAAGAGAGTTGGGTCAGAAAAATTTTGGCCATCAGCTCGAAGAATATCAGTCGAGGAGAGAGGAGTGGAAACTGATTTGGATTCAGTCATCTCTGCACGAGCAAGAATGTCTTTAGCATATTTGGATTGGCCTAAAAATAAGCCCTGGTTGGTATAGGTTACTTCTAGGCCGAGGAAGAAATTAAGACGACCAAGATCTTTAATGGCGAACTCCTTGTTGATCCTGAAGATAAGACGAGCAAAAGAGTTGTGATTGTTACCCGTAATTGTAATATCATCAACACTAGTATTTCACCCGTGCGATGCACGGTCTAACAGTTTAAGAATTATATTAATATATAATTAATATTAAGTTATTGTTCTAAAATATGTATATTGATGTAATATAATGTGGTGTAGTTAAATTATTTTATTGTAAAAATTTATTTAAAATTATTATTTTAAAATACAAATATTGATATACTTCCTTCATCTCACATGAATTTGCACCCTTAAGTATATACACATTTTAAAAAAAAAGTAATGAATAGAGTTTTGAGGTGTAGTTTTGTAAACTTTTATGGATAAAGTAAAAAAAAAAAGAATTGAGAGTATGTGTGAATTCCAAAAATAACGACATATGAGTAAGTGTGAAGATGTTTCTTTTGTGAAGTGTGCAAATTAATATGAGACGTAGGGAGTAAAATATAATGTGGTGTAGCTAAATTATTTTATTGTATAATTCAATATGATATTAAAAAATACTTATTTAAGAAATATTTATAAGCTTAAATAATCTATATGAAAAATGTATAAAAAAACAATAACATAAATAAATAACAGATTTTAAAATATTTATTTGTATAAAAAATACACTGAAATTAACTCAACTACACTAAAGAGCTATATGTATTGAATGGCAACTATTCCCATCAAAACCTTATATTTTTATTTCTATCAACAACTTTATCATATTTTTATATTACATGGATGTCAATGAGCTAATAAAGAACAAATATACCTTTCAAATCCCCAGAATTTTAATTTTGTGAGGTAAATTCCAATCGAATTACAGTCTAAACGCTATTTCCTGCAAGATTTGTAGTTGTTTTAATTGACCAAATCTCTCATTTATTTGAATGGTAAAGCACTTGTTAAACTAATTAATGCACCTTGCAGAAATTATTCTTATTCTGTTTTTTAATATTTCATTCAACAATATTCTCCTTCTCTAACTTTGTAAACATCCATAACTTTTGAAAATTGGGAGTTATATTTTACAATGGTGTAAATGGAGCTCATATGACCTTTAAGGTTCCTACAATTTTCTTGATACTTTACTATGATATAAACTGATGTTAGAGCAAGGATTGATATGTTCTTGTGAGAATATATTTCATTGCAGAAAATGTATATACAGATGCTAACAATAGAAATGTTATCTATTGTTTATGATATCATTGTATCCGAATGAATTTTGGTATCAATCAAGAAAGAAGTACGATCCAATCCAAGAAACCGTTCACTTCCATAGTTGTATTTCTGCCACGGCCGCAACGACTTGTTGCAGCGCCTCCAACCTTCACGAACATAACGTGCTCGATAAAATGCTCAAGAGAAGGAGCATGCCTCCACCTGGAAAAAAAAGACTTGGGTTTTTTTCCATTAAGAAAAGGTATAAGACAAATCCTATATATTTTATGTTTGGATTTTTAATCTGAAATGAACTCACAAATCGCCTTAGTTAAACATTTTTCTTCGAAAACGGTAGTATAATTTTCAGAACTTTTTTTCGAAAATATTTCTACATTTCCTCATTCTTATTGCAATTTTTTTGTCAAAAAAATTACTGTTACTTTTATTTCATAAATTTTGTATAACCATTCATCATCATTAGGAAGAAATAATAGATTATAAAAATATGTGCTCATATAACTTGAAAAATGACAATGATGGAGGAAGGATTTAAAATGGGCATACCATAATGAGTTTCATAATTTCTTGTACAGATAGTAGTGATTCACGTGTTATACAACACTAAAATAAACAACCGCAAGTGTACGGTGTCTATCGTAGCGTGATAAGCACGAGGTCGATCCCACAGGGAGGTTAAGCGTAAAAGGGTAGTTTGTTAATCGAGTTCTAAGTAGACGTGATCGAATAGTTTGAATGTTGAATTACCCCTAAGATTGCCTAACAATGTGTCACAAATAGACAATGAAAGAGTAAATAAAATCGATCAAATACCATACAAATCAATAAAACGAAAGTAAAGTGGGTGAAGATGCAAAGAAAGAAAGTGGGTTCCAAGGCAATTGTAACACATAGATATTCGTTTATGATCTTGTTTAAATGGCCATTAAGGTTATCTCATATAGGGTGATCACACAAGAAGAATTAATTAATCTCTCGATCTAATTAACCAAAGGCGCAATGTAACATAGGCTCGTATTTCTACCTCACAAACGTTACACCGCCTAAAATAGCTCCTAAGATCATTCAAGTCCCTCTCCGATAATTAATCCTCTCTCGAGATCATAATAATACCGGGTTGCATGCTTGCATACGATTAAACGGAATAAATCTCTCGATCTTACCCCAATTAACAATGAATTAAGCAAATCATCATGGCCAATAACAACATGCTTTGCAATAAGGAATTAATCACACAAATAAGAGACAAACACCAATTAAAGCAAGAAATTAATCATAAACTTCAATTCAAGTATCTACAATGCCTTAGAACCACAAATTGTTTAGCTAACTACTAACATAATGAAATTACAAAATCCAAGTGAAATAACTAAATAAAAAGGAAAAGAAAGAGAAAGCTTAGTCTAGAATGTGGTAGGGAATGGAATTTGGGAGCTATTGCATCCTTTGTTCCTTGATTTGGTGAAGAATTTAGAGAGAAATGGCAAAAACACCTCCAAGTATGTGTAACTGTGTGTGGATTGGGGGAGAATGTCTTGGATTTCAAGAAAAGGGGCTTATATAGTGTTGGGGAAGGGTTTGGATGGCATATTTGCAAGTTGATCCCTCAAAAATGGAGAAAATACAAGTTTGGCACCGAAAATGGGGTGACTCGGCCGAGTTGGGGTCACTCGGCCGAGTGGAACACTTAAAAAGCGTGTAGCAACTCTTTCCAGCAGCGACTCGGCCGAGTTGGAGTCACTCGGCCGAGTGGTCTTCAAACTCCAGTGGCTACGACATTCCACCTTACTCGGCCGAGTTGGCTCACTCGGCCGAGTGCGCAGTAATATTCAAACTCGCAGATTCGGCCGAACTCGGCCGAGTGCGCAGTGATGCCCAAAGTTCCAGATTCGGCCGAGTGAGTCAACTCGGCCGAGTTACCTCCTACTCTTAAGCTCCCCTTCTCGTTTCATGCATAACTTTCGCCTCGGGTGTCGGATTGACTTGATTCCTTTGGCTAATCCACTCCGTTTTTCGAGACGAATCCAACCATGCACTCATCTTTCTGATCCAGTAAATTATGATTGCTGTTTTGCTCCAAATTCCATCGTATTTCCTATAAAATCGACAAAACACAACCTTTCTCTCATTTCGGCTTAAACAATCATAATCAATGCATAAATCAATGAAATCCACATCAAAACATGCTTCACATGTGCCTCTAAAACGTGTAAATTCCACCCGAATCAAGTAGACCCTGTAAGCTCCTTCATTTGTTTATTTTCTCTACAATCAGTTGGTGTTCGAGTGTATAGGAATGGAGTTAATCAATTAAATGAATCAGTTACACCTCAAAGTATCAAAATGTAGAAGTAATTACACACTATTTGTAGTAATATAACTTTTTCATACCTATAAGTCGTTCAACACATTTCAAACTATGATATTTCTTACTTTCATACCTCGAATGTTTAGAGCCCACTGCATTGCGAAAAGGGGGAGCCATCTGCAAAAGAAATTGAAAATGAAAAGGATACATTATAGATAGTTGGAATGGAATAAAAAAAACATCATTTCAAGTTTCTAACATCCTTTTTCAAGGATGGTGAAATGTTTAGTAAATGTTACTACTAAACAACAACGTGTTTTAGGCTCTGTTGCAGAAGTCAGAATATATATTTTATGTTTAGTTGATTAACTGGGTGCCTATTGGACTAATTCTATATATACTACGACCCAAAAAATAAGCCGCCCACATACAGTAGCCTAAAGGCAAAGGTTGAAGATTGTGTTTACCAGTATAAAAATTAGAATCAATCATTCATCGTATGATTTCAAACGCAATTTGTATTTAAAAGCACGTATAATAAAATTAGCAGTATAAAAATTACATAAAACCCATGTACTCATATGTGACCACAGTTTCAAGAACTTTCGTCGTTCAATAAAATTCTCAATTTAATGAACTCAACGGATACTATCAAATTATATCACTAAAAATACATATCATGAAATGTTAATTTAAAGAATAGTTAATATCTGGAAAGTAATACTCTGTATATCATAATAAAAGAAAACACATAGATTTTCAACACGGCAACACTTATTCACCAGAGGACACATTTGACATAGAAGATGAAACTCAATAATCCCGAGCCTAGATTATAATGATGATGAGTCTAAATCCAAGGGTAACAAAAAGGGTCAGTAAATGACTAAACTTGTCTATCAAGCCCAACTCTATCAAACAGGAAACCTGAACCTTCAAAAAAAAAAAAATTAACCTGAATGTCGGAGCCGAAGACTTGTGAATCCCCCGCTTTAATTAGATGCTGTCAAAGTTGCACTAGAGAAACTGAGTGGCATCGTTTCAGAGTTGAACGCAGCGACTATGGCTCCATGCCTCATCCCACTCCTACTTTCTTTGATCATGAGTGCTTAACATTCCACCAAAATTATTTTAAAAAAATTATCTCCAATATATTTATTCTCTATCTATAAATTCAAGAATAAGGAAGTAGTAGAACTCCAAGAGTAGGCTTTGAAAGCCAAAAGTATTTCTCTGAAACAAAAAGACGCTGCTTTTGGACTCTTCTCTAAATTAATAAAAAATCCTGAACAAAGAAATAGAATGGTGTTATTTATGCTCTGTTTCAAAATCGACAAAACATAGAAGAAAAAACAGAAATGTACCCCTAAACCTAAAATTGAATTTAAAACACCCATCAACTATCTAAGATCTGAAATCCAGAAATTCAGGGTCGCGACCTAGAGTGCGCCAACGTGCTGCGGACCGTCCGACGAAGGAGAGTTCTACCTCCATGGTCCGCCGTGAATGTCGGGCGTAAATTGCAGATGGGCCTGGGGCCTAGGGAGACCCACATCTGGAAGAGGCAGTCAGTCAGATTTCATGGCCTGGGAATGGCCGGTCGCCGCCAGCTGCAAGGAGAGAAGATGACGGCTATGCGATTTCATTGTGTAAAAATCGCAGGCAGTAACTGTGTAACAAAGAAGAACTGTTATAAGAAACTCTAGATTGATCGGTGAATCCAACGGACAAAGAGGAGTGAAATTGAAAATTTTGGAATGAGATGAATATGCAAATTATTACTGGTGGACCCCACAAATTAATATTTTAATAATTCAGCATTTTGGGCGGGAACTCCTCTATTGTGTTATTATATATATATATATATATATATAAACAAGAAGATAAAGAAGAGTACGACCTGAGGCGAAGACTAACAAGGAAGAGTCAGATTGACTTTCCTTGAAGTCGAGGACGAGCAGGAAATCACAGAAACGCTGAAACCAAGCTCGAGGAGCTTGTTTTAGACCATAGAGTGCCTTGTTTAGGCGACAAACATGATTTGGTCGAAGAGGATCAACAAAGCTTAGTTTTTTTTTAATTACATTAAATACCCATCCCTTTTTCCCCTCCCCATGACTCGAACCCAGGATCTAAAGCCTAGGTAGTGGTGCTCTAACCACTTGAGCTATCCAACTTCGTCTCAACAAAGCCTGGTGGTTGACTCATATAGATGGGTTTATCGAGGCGACCATGCAGGAAGGCATTGTTTACATCTAGCTGATGCAAGGACCAGTTGTTCATGACGGCAAGAGAAAGGATAACACGAATAGTAACAGATTTGATGACCGGACTAAAGGTATGTTCGTAATCAAAACTAGGAATTTGAGTAAAACCCTGAGCGACTAAGCGAGCTTTGTGACGATCAACAACACCATTGGCGGGGAACTTTGTGCGAAAGACCCATTTTGAGCCGACTATATTTTGTATTAGGTGGAGCAGGAACTAGGTCCCAAATGTTATTTTTGTAGAGAGCCTGGAGCTCAGCATCCATAGCAGCTAGCCAATGAGGAAGGATGAATGGCTGCGAGCAAACTGTGATGAGCAAGAAACGAAGTGGAGGAAGGATATTTTGGTTTGAAGATGCCATCCTTTGAACGAGTGGTGGCAGACGACCAGATAGATGGGCGAGCAGGTGGAGGAGATGGAGAACGAGGCTGACGAGGAGCAGGTGGAGGCCGGACATTTGGGCGAGCAATAGGTGGTATAGGAGGATTGAGTGGAGGGGAAGATGTAGGTTTGGTGATTGGGGAAGGTATGCACAACGAACAAGGAGGAGAGGAGGGACAGGAAAGAATGGATGGCGAGGACGATGAAGGTGGTGTTGGTGCGGGTGGCGAGTTGGGAGGAATGGAATCATCAAAGCTAGTAATGGGTAGATGTTGAGAAGGTGCTGACGAGGAAGAATCGACAAAAGGGAAAGTAGTTTCGTTAAATACGACATGACGAGTAACATAGAGGCGATCATGTTGGTTGTCCAAACAGTAGTAGCCTTTGTGACGAGAGTTGTACCCTAAAAATACTTGTTAGCAATATAGTTATGTAAACAAGGAAAAACACGACAACCAAAAACACTGAGATGCGAGTAAGTGGGAGGTGTGGCGAACATAAGCTCAAAAGGTGATTTATTTGAGAGAATGGGAGTAGGGAGTCTATTAATTAGATAAGTGGCGGTACCAAAGGCTTCAACCCAATAAGTAGTGGGAACAGAAGAGTGAAATAGTAAAGAGAGACCCATTTCATTTATATGTCTATGCTTACGTTCTGCTCGGCCAATTTGAGCAGGAGTATACGGACAAAACATATTGTGAATAATTCTAGAAGGGTTTAGTAAATCACGAAGACGATTATTAGTAAATTCGGTACCACCATCAGTTTGAAATCATTTAATTTTTTTAGATAATTGGTTTTCAACCAACGTTTTAAAGTGCACAAATGTCGAGTAAAATTCTGATTTTAATTTCAGCGGGTAGAACCAAGAGAATCGAGAATGATCATCAACAAAAACAGCATAATACAAGAAGCCATCACTATTTTTAACCGGGCAGGGTCCCCAAAGATCACAATGAATAAGATCAAGAACATGAGAGGCACGTTTTTCATTTAAAGAGAAAGGTAGACGTTTGTTTTAGCCTTTTAACATGATATACACATAGATGGTTTTGGGAGAATAGAAGTCACAGACAGGCGACCGAAGATTTTTTAAGACAGAGATAGTCTCAATACTAACATGTCCTAATCTATTATGTCATTGTTCAAAGGAACTACAAGAATGTCTAGGAGTAAGCGAAGCAGATAGTGCCGAGTGACAATTATCCAAGATATAAAGGCCATGTTCAAGTTTTCCTCGAGCTAGGACAAGTCCTGTTGTCCGATTCTGAATTTCAAAACCATCGTTAGTAAACAAAATCTGAACATTAAGATCAGTAGTGAGTTGACTAACATAAATTTAATTTTTGGTAAGACGAGGAACAACAAAAACGTTGGAAAGAGGAAGATCAGGGGATATGCGACCAGAACTAATACGAGAAATTGAGATAGCGTTACCATTACCTAAAACGACGTTGTCTGATCCGGAGTAAGAGAGAGCAGAATCAAGGGTCGACGAGGAAGAAACCATATGCGAGGAATCACCCGTGTCTACATACCAGTCTGGATAATAAGGACATTGAGACGAGCAGGGAGGTCGATGTGTCTTGGCGAGAAGAGCCTAACGAGAAGGAGGAGTGACAAATCGTTGAGGACAAGTGTCAGCAAAATGGCCATCGAATGTACAAATTTGATAACGAGGAGTGAAGCTTCCTCGTCCTCGATCAGAGAAACCACGACCACGAGAGTTGAACTAGCCTCGATTTCCAGAGCGACCACGACCAGGAGTGGATAAAGAATGAGCAAAGAAGGCCAGAGACTAAGACGAGATAGAGGGTGTGTCTAGAGATTTTGTGAAGAGATCATGGGCTAGGAAGGGGGTGAATATTGACCTGAGATGTTAAAAAACTATGGAAGTCAGAACCAAGACACCTAAGAAACCAATGCGACTTGTCGGTGTCGTCGATGAGGCAGCCCATAGAGGCGAGCTGGTCACATAAAATTTTGAAAGTGGAGCCATATTCAGTAACAGATCTTGGACCTTTCTTGATTAATTAGAGTTCATCTTTGAGACGTAACTCCCGTGCCATTGATGGTTGATTGAAGGCAGTTGCTAGGTTTGTCCAAATTTCGGCGGAGGACGAACATCCAACGATAACTCCTATAGCCTCCTCTGTAAGAGTAGAAGTCAATAAAACTCGAACAATTTGATCACGAGACTGCTAAGAAACATAGTCGGGGCTGGGAGAAGAAACGACATTCATAGTGATCGTAGGGGGGGGGGCTTTCTCCGATCCATCAACATAAGGGAGAAACTTTTGAGTAGCTAGGAGAGGATAGATTTGGCCATACCACATGAGATAATTTGTGGGCTTCAACTTAACTGTGACAAGATATGTCATGGCATGAAGAGAAAGAGTGGCATCAAACACGGATGTGGCAGAATTTGGAAAGGTGGGATCAGCCATGAAGAATGATTACGGCACCGACGAGCAGGAAGCAGGTGGGGCGAGCAAGAAAGAAAGAAAATTGAGAGAGGATAGGATTTTCTCAGAAAAGGCTGATACTAGAGATGTTTATCGGGCTAGCCCTAGCCCTATAGGGTCATCCCTACAAGGCCACAGGCTAAACGGTTTAGGGCCTTATCTGGTTCGTTCTTAACCGGTCCATCAATAGTTGAGACCTAACCCTAACTCTAGTGGGTCACAGGTTAAACGGGCCACTAACGGGCTACAAAAAAAAATATTATTTTTTTTCTTTTAAAATTAAAGGTCACAATTGGCACGTCCAACAAACAAATAAAATAGTAAAATAAATAATTAGTTAATGATCAGTAAATGAGAAAATAAAAGTATGATTTAAACACAATTCTATTGCTCATTGGTCCTTAATATTGCCAAAAAAACTGAATAAATATCATAATCTAATAATAAAATCCACTTTATTGAGTCTCTACATCATTCGATCCTTCCTTGGTCAAAGACGAAGCATCATATTCAAACACATCATCATCATTAGAGATGTTTATCGGGCTAACCCCAGCCCTATAGGGTCAGCCCTACAGGGCCATGGGCTAAACGGTTTAAGGCTTTATCCGGTTCGTTCTTAACTGGTCCATCAATAGTTGAGACCTAACCCTGTATTTTTTAGGGTTAAACGGGCAGACCCGAATAGTTCGACCCGGATAAACATCTCTAGCTGATACCATGTGATAATAAAGGTACTCTCTCAATTGAGAAAGTATGGAATATATTGAGTATTATTTACAGCAGTTTGAGGAGGCGGACGAGTGCAATAAATCCCACTACAAGCAACCGTGGAACTTGAAGGGAACGACTCTGCTCCTGGCAAAGCTAACGGGAAGGGAATGCCCAGCCATGTTGGAGTTTAAGAAGGCACTATTCTGGATTCAACTTTATGGTTTGCCCCTGAACTCAATGAATCCAGAGGTGGGGAGACGTTTGGGAAGCAAGGTGGGGGAGGTAATGGAGGTGGATAAGCCGGAGGGAGAAGCGACCTGGGGAAGATGCCTAAGGGTGAGGGTAATGCTTAACATAACCCAACCGCTTGCACGGGGAACGTCAATTACTGCCTTCGAGGAGAATCGAATCATTCTCTTCAGATATGAAAAGCTTGTGGAGTTTTGTAGCTTTTGTGGAACAATGACACACTTGGAGAGAGAGTGCCCCATCCTTTTCGAGGAAGGAGGCCAACAGGAGGACCGTGAGGTGAACTATCTGGCGTGGTTAAAGGCGGAGGGTCAAATGGGACCAAAACAAGAGGACTTCGAATGGGCACATAAGAAGGGCATTGGACGAAAAAAGCAACAACAAACAGGGGAGTCGGGGGAGCAAGGAAAGGGCAGAGGGGCCCAGACGCCGATGGTTCCAAAGATGGGAGCGATGCCGAAGCAAATCCCTAAGAAGGGGAATGCACTTACGAAAAAGGTAACCAAATCACCCTTCAACACGAATCAGTTCCTAACAAAGCCCATTAACCACAGAGAGGATGAGCTTTCCAGTCTTTCGAATAACATGAGATACTGTGCATACTTAAACTCCATCCCAACCTTTGGAGGAGAGGCAAGCAGCATGGGACAAAATATTATTGGTAAGAAAGGGACCACTCAGAACACTTCAACTTGGCATCTTGGAGAAGGAAGTGGATATGGGGGTATGATACCCACGCCGACTCTCTAACAGGCAGTGTTGGGTTCTAGCAACATGAGGCAGGAGAGCATTCAAGGGAGTGAGCATAAAGTGGAAGATCCAAAGAAACCAATCCAGCCGACAAAGAAGAGAGGAAGAGTTGCAAATGGAAAAACTGAAGGGGAGGAGGAGATATGTCAGGGACAGAGGAATGGCAGAGATATGGGAAAAACAAATAAATCAAAGAGTGAGGAGGAGCATGAGGCAGAACTCGTGGAGGCGGTGGTTGACACGACTCAACACCGCCAACAAAAATGATCGCGATGGTCTGGAACGCCAGTGGACTCGGGGGTAAGAGAGTGTTCCAAAATCTGCAGCAGTTAATTGCTGACCATCGCCCAGACCTTTTGTTCCTTATTGAAACTAAATTGTCAGTTAAATTATGTAGTAGTTGGAAGTCTCTTTTAAACTTTAAATTCTGTTTTGGATATGATGCCAATGGTGCTAGTGGAGGAATTGTACTTTTGGGAAATGAATCAATGGGTGTTTCTTTGCTTTCGTATTCGTGTGGACATGTAGATTGCTTGATTGGTTTTGACAATAGAAAATGGAGGTTTACGGGCTTCTATGGAGCTCCAAATACACAGCAACGTAGGCACTCTTGGGACTTGTTGAGAAAGATTAAACACTCTTATATGGAGGAAAATTTGGCTTGGGTTGTGGGAGGGGACTTCAATGAGATAATGTATTTAGATGAGAAAGTTGGAGGGGACAGTGACAACGGCCGCTACACAAATGAATGAATTTAGGGATGTACTTGGTGAGATGGGGCTACAGAACTTGGATGCGAAGGGCCCTTTCTTCACATGGACGAATAGAAGAAAGTGAAGTAATTCCATCAAGGAGAAACTAGACAGATTCGTAGCTAATGGTGTATGGCTCGATATGATGAATTATTGGGAGGTACGGAATTTAGATTTCTACGGGTCCGATCATAGGCCGGTCAATCTTAGTATTGGGGGAAAGGAAGATATGGCTAAGAAGAGGAGGCAATATGGTTTCTGGTATGAAAGAGTCTGGGCGCTGGAAGAGGGGTATGGAGATATGGTGAAGGGGGGTGAACGAAAGGAGGCCAGGGAAGGGGAATAATGAATAAATTGAAAGAGTGCAGCAAACATATGGCAAACTGGGCATATGAGCATGTGGGAGACATTAAAAGGAAGATACGAATATGCCAAGGGAACCTGAATGAGCTGTTAAACCAGGAAACAAAGGAGATGGATATGGATAGAATCAATGCCCTTGAGAGGAAACTGGAGAAGTTGCAATCCCAGGAGAGTATGAAATGGCACCAGAGGGCTCGGCTCTCTTGGCTAAAAGACGGGGATCGTAATACAAAGTTTTTCCACCAGAAAGCTAACCAAAGAAAGTGGACGAATTCACTAAGAGGTTTGGAAGATGAGGAAAGAAATTGGCATACGGCCCAAGGGGGTATTGAGAAAACGATAACCCAATATTTCAAAGGAATATTTCAATCGAGGCAGTCGGATATCTTGAGTATTAGAGGGGCGCTTGAACAGGTTCAAGAGGTAGTGACATAAAATATGAATGAGTACTTGGAGATTCCCTATACAAAGAAGGAGGTCAAAGAGGCAGTTTTCCAATTGAACCCGTTAAAGGCTCCTGGGTTATACGGTTTTTCGGCAAGTTTCTATCAAAAATTGTGGAATGAAGTAAGGGAGGAAGTCACCCAAGAAATTCCGAAGGTGCTGAATGAAGGGGGGATCTGACCTCGTGGAACGAAACATGGGTTACATTGATACCAAAAAAGAAAGACCCGAGGGTGGTTGCAGATTTTCGGCCCATTAGCCTCAGCAATGTGGTGTACAGGATATTGGCAAGAGCGATCACGAATAGGTTGAAGAAGATCATGGGATGAATAATAGATGACAACCAAAATGTCTTTACGCCGGGGCGATTGATTTCAGACAACATTATATTGGGGTATGAATGCATGCACTGGTTAAGGAACAACAAAAGTCGAGAGGGATATGCTGCACTAAAATTAGACATGAGAAAGGCGTACAATCGGGTGGAGTGGGCATACCTTGAGGAAATTTTGGGACGGATGGGATTCCGATTAAGAACAGTACGGTTGCTTATGCACTGCATAACAACGGTACAATATGCTTTTAGAGTAAATGAAAGAGTAATGGGTCAGCTCAATCCAACTAGGGGGCTGTGACAAGGGGATCCCTTGTCGCCCTTCCTATTTGTGTTATGTGCACAGGGACTATCGGCAATGCTGGAAACGGAAGCACGATGAGGAAGGGTGCACAGGATCAAAGTGGCGAGGGGAGCACCCTCTATTACCCACTTATTTTTTGTGGACGATAGTCTACTATTTTTTAGGGCGGGGGGCACAGAATATGCGGTTATGAAGGAAGTGCTGCAGAAGTATGAGGAGATCTCGGGGCAAATGGTGAATTATCAAAAGTAGGCTATCACCTTTAGCCCAATGACAAAAAAGGAGAACAACAGAACTATTAGAGAGGCAACGGGGATCAGAATGACGAATGGACATGAACTATATTTGGGGCTGCCTACGTTTTCTATGAGTGCAAAATAAATTCAGTTCGGGTACTTAAGAGATCGGGTGGCAAAGAAAATTTAGGCGTGGAGGGAAGGGGAGTTCTCAGAAGGGGGGCGAGAAATATTGATAAAGGTTATACTTCAAGTGGTGCCTACATACACTATGTCCTGCTTTAGGGTGCCGGCCACTATTTGCAAGGACATAGAAAAGTTAGTGGCTGATTTCTGGTTGGGACTCAAAGAGGCTGGAAAGAAAATGCATTGGAAGCGATGTGATATACTATGTGATCCAAAAGAAATGGGAGGCCTAGCTTTTCGAGACATGGTAACATTCAACAAGGCCCTCTTAGCAAAGTAGATTTGGAGAGTTATCGAGAGACCAGGTTCGCTAATAAGCAAAGTTTTAAAAGCAAGGTACTTCAAGCATACAGGCGTGATGGAGTCGGAATTAGGTAACAATCCATCTTTCATTTGACGGTCGCTCTATTGGAGTAAAGAATTGTTGGATTCGGGAATGTTTTGGAGAATAGGGAATGACAATTCAGTGCGAATCTTCAAGGACAGATGGGTGTCTGGAATAGTAGAAGGAAGAATATTATCGAGGATGGTGAGTGGATCATCGGTAAGTCGGTTTATTAATGATATGGAGGGGTGGAATGCGGAGCTGGTGACACAAGCGTTTTACCCCTTCGAAGCTAGAGCTATTCTGAATACGCCTATAGGAGGGAAAGAGGAGCAACACTTAATTTTTTGGAAACCGGGCAAGAAAGGAATGTATTCCGTCAAAACGGGATACCGGAAAGGCAAGGACGAGGAAGTGCAAAAAAACCAAGGGGAATCGGTATATGATGGGAGAGCACAGAAAGAAGCGTGGACAAAGATATGGAAGTTGGGTGTGCCCCCGAAAGTTAAGATTTTTTGGTGGAGAGTGGCCTGGGACATCTTGGCCACGAAGACCAATCTGGAGACACATCATGTGCCAGTTCTAGGCACTTGTACTTGGTGCGGAACATCGAGGGCAACGACAACAGACGTCCTCTTCTATTGTAGAGCGGTAAAGGCAATCTGGAGGGAGCATGGGTGGTGGTCGGCACTGAAAGGAGGGGATACGCTAGCTACGGGAGAGCTTCTTCGGAAGTTACATACGAAATAAGAGGAAGGAGAGATGGAGAAAGTGGTGACAGTGGCGTGGGTAGTATGGAAAGAACGATGCAAGATCACCCATGATACAACCGGAGAAGGGAGGATGGGAAGGGGCCGACTAAAAAGCCTATCCAATACGCACTGGGCGCTGAACTTTCTTTGTGATTTCCAAGTAGTGAGAGCGAGGATGGGGGGTCAAGGCAGAAGGGAGGAGGTGTTGGAAGAGCAGCCACATCCAGATTGCGATAGAATGAAAGTGGATGCAGCTTTCGACGAGGACAGGGGCAGATTTGATGTTGGAATTATAGTGGGGAATCTAGATGGGCGCGTCTATGCCGCTAAAGGCAGAGCTATAGAGAGCCCAGGAAGTGTGGTGGGGGCGGAGTTGAGAGCCATAGAAGAAGGTTTGAAGTGGTGTAGAGAGAATTGAGTAACGAAGGTGGAACTATACTCTAATTCCTTAGATGTTGTGTGTATGATCGATAAAAATCAGAGGGTGTGGAGTTCGGAAGGCTTCGTCCTGGAGCGAATTAGAAAGAGGATATAAGACTTTGTAGTGTGCAAGGTCTCATACAGTCCCAGGACCAAGAATGCAGCAGCGGATGGAATAGCAAGATGGGCTGCTAGTTCTCACTCTTCTCACGATTGGAGAGATAAAAAGATACCTCGTTGAATCACAGACGTAGCAAATTTCTGAATCGACATTGAAGATTGATATGTATTTTGCTTTGCTATGGACTTGCTTTTGATTTAAAAAAAAAAAAAAAAACTAACTTCTATTAACAACGTCTTAACTAATTAACTAAGTTAATTTTTTTTTTGGAAAACGACAAATTTATTAGAGGGTATCAGGAATACCCTAAACGAATGTCAATTACAAGGGAATAGAAAACATAGAAATGCAGCACCTATGAAACTAGATACAACACTGTGAAGGCTCCCTAATCCAATCAATAAAGGATAATCCTCTAACCAAAGAGCTCCTTGCCTTCAGCCATCGAAAAGTATGCCTCTTAATTTTCTCCAATACAACTTCGCTGTCCATATTTTCTCCCCTAAAGACAGAATTATTTCTACTCTGCCAGATTAACCAAATTGTGCAGTGCCAAACAAATAACCAAGGGATCCTCCATTTCTGATTAGCTAAATTTTCGTGAGATTTGAGATGTTTTAATCCAGTATCTTTCAATGAGTAATGCAGATTAAACCATGTGTAGATCTTGGACCAAATCATCTATACTTTGGGGCAGCGGAAAAACAGGTGAACCACGTCTTCGTCGTGCTCATCGCAAAACTTGCAGCTCGTAGAAAAATTCAGGTTATAACTTTGCTTAGTGTAACATTTTCAATATTAAAAAAGCTATGGAAAAAAAATTCCTAATATTATTTGTGCTGAATAAAGATATTTTCTAAGAAAATTAATATAATAATTTGTTGATTCACAAAATATTAATTTAAAATGATTTAAAAATGTATAAGTTCCTACTCCACTGCGGTTCTATATCCGTTATTAATATAAACTAATAAATTCCACACATATTTTTAAGTTCAAAATTTTAAATTAAATAGAATTTTCACATTTCGAACTCAAATCTCGCTGTTGGATGAGATACAAATTATTATCCTCCCATTGCTTTGGTGAATTATTATTACAATTTCATTTATAAAGATATATTTATATGTATGCATTATACTATGGTTCAAAATTAGGTTCGACGTAATTAAATTAATTGAAACTCTAATTTATATATATATATATATATAATCACACATTACTATATATATATATAGTAATAATATGAAATTCAATAGTGGATTTCTCATTAAATTCATCACATGTATAAATTATTTGTACACTTTAACATGTACAAGTATTTTATGCATGTAATTAATTTTATAAAAAAACTCATTATATACCTCCACATAAATAGACGATTATTTCAGCGAGGTCGTGCTTGCTTTTCATTTATTAAAATAGAACTGAAAAGAGTTATCTCAACCGTCGTCATTCTAACCAAATTTATAATTAAACGATTTAATGATTTAGAATTTTTATTTAGGAAAATCATGTGTGACATAAATATTGTGAATTAAAAGGAAAAAGAAAAGTTATAAGTTCACAAGTTGAATCAGAGGTCGGGATGCCATTGAAATTCTGATGGGAAGACCACCAAGGGGTAAAATCCGAAAAAAAAAAAATGGTACACCCCTAAAAATCTCATATCAATAAAACCGATTAATAAGTGTGAAAAAATTGATCAAAATCAAAAAAATCCGAAACAGGATCAAGGAATCATGTGTGAAAAAACTCAAACTAAATAAAGACTGAGATTGATAAATGTGATAATATAAAAAAAAAATTATCGCATTGAAAATCACAAACAACTGAAATAATACTGTATCTCCCACTGAATCTAAATAACCATGTGTATCGTGATGGCTTGTACAATTAACTATGAATTTGAATAGACTCTAATCCTCATTGCTAACTCCAAGTTACACATTCTATCCATAATTTCACTATAATTTAACCCCCATGTTTCGCAATATATTTTTTATTTTATTTTTAATATATTATTTTATCCTTTTCAATTACATTATTTGTACTATATTTATTATTTTATTATATATCTTAATCAAAATATTAAAAAAAAAAAAGAGAGAACATTTATGGCGGATGAAAAGAGTATTTACAAGACAACAAATCTCAAAAAAGCTACCCTAGAAAAATATGTGCTTTTTCGATTTTTTTTAATAGTGTATGATTGTTATTTAAAACATAAGTGGCCCAAGCTATATGTGTATAATTTTTTATTTTTTTTGAACGATAAATATGATATTCAATAAAAAAAGTACAAGATGTACTTCAAAATTGGGATTACAGTACATTGTTGTGTGTATAATTAAGACGAGCTTGGCATCAAGATAGATATTGCCCTAATTATCTGAAATTAATTGGACAAGTATAGTGACAAAAAATAATACTAGTATGATAGACAGGTAGTTGACAAAAAATAATTGTAGATATGAAATTAAAATGCAGGAATTGGTAAACACTATATATATATATATATATATATATATATATATATATATATCACCTGTAATTAATTAATAAGATGATAAAGTGTGGACGTACCCATTAATTAATACAGTATATGTCACATTCATAATAAACCTTCCCCAGATAATGGATTTCCTAATCATTTCTTTCTCGTACTAATTTATACACTGAATGAATAAAGAATGTGTAATTATGCCTAATTAATTTGCAAATTAATTAATCTTGACAATTACATTTCACATTGGACTCATTCTCCGATTAATTTAAAGAATCAACATTTGTGTTTAGATTAAAAATGAATTTACAATTTATAGTACTACAAAACAGCATACGTACATCACTTTTACACTAAATTAACTTTTTTGAAAATTATTCTTATGTTTCAAAATATATAGTATTATTATTATTATATTCCGATAAATTTGAAATCCTTTTCCTTCTATTATTTGTATTTCAAATATTTCCATAGAATTTTATTCCTAATTCCATATGTAGAAGACCAAAACACTCATATTTTTGTGTTGGGTAGAAAATAAAAGTCTATTGAGAAAGTGGGATAGCTCAAGTGGTTAGAGCACCACTACCAGGTCTGGGTTCGAGTCATGGGGAGGGGAAAAAAGGGATGGGGTATTTAACTTGTAATCAAAAACTAAAATGGTCTATATTTAATTATGATTAGGTATTTCCTAAAAATATCATGCCTAATTATTATTAATTATTTGGGCTGAAAACATAAAGCTGTGTTTTTTTTTGTTGGATTGTACCCATAAAGTGTACATGTTTTTTTTTTTTTTGAAAAATATACACACCACATTTACTTTATTTGTTTTATTTATAAACAAATACTAATATTTTTTTAAAACATATGTAAAAAAAAATAAACACATTTTAATATTTTATATGAACGGAATGAATAATATAATAAATGAGTCTCGTCACATATATAAGTTTGTCTCGAGTTTATATTATTTATCATTGACATATCTTATAAATAAAATTAAATTCTTATATACAATTGATTGTTGCACACCAACATGACTCATAAATAAATTTGGTGTTGTAATTGACTAAAACAAATATAATAATAGTACTATAAAAAATCTAATGGTAAGACTAATAATGTATACTACTACTATATCATAAAACAAAAAATCGTCGGCCCCACATGGTTAGAGATTGATATAAATATATTACGAGAATCAAATGCAATAATTTATTAATTTATTGGAAGGAGTTGAATATGGTAATTTGATTCTACGATATTTAATTTATTAATAAAACAGTAATGTCAAAGCAGTACTCGCTGCATCGATAGTTGTCAGTCACCTTATGAAAAATAAGACGCACTGACCAAATTTAACACGCAAATCAAGATTATTACTGGATTTTGCCTCAAGATTCAGATTTTGCAGTCAAAACATAAATAATACTTCATCTGTCCCAAAATAATTTGTATAATTTGATCGACACGTTTAAAAAAAAGTAGATTTAGTGATTTATGATGTAAGATAAATGAGAGGATAAAGTCTAGTATACACTCGAGTGCGCACCCTAATCTAAAAAAATGTGTAAGTTATTAAACTGAAAAGTACAACACAATATTACTAAAAAGTGTAAGTCACTATAACTAAAAATATTATTATACAGTTTAATAATTGAAAAATGCAACACCATTTACCAAAAAGTGTAAGTCAGTAAAACTGAAAAGTGCAACATGGACTAGGGTGCACAACATGCACTCGAGTCCATAGCGCAGACCAATCCAAATGAGAGAGATATTTTAGAGAGGAAATTTTATTTTTAGTCCTATAAGTTTGAGATTTTTCAAAATAAATCCTTTAAGTTTCAACTTTACAAAATACGTCATTTACCTTTCAATTTTAATCCTTTTTTACATCAAATTTAATCTTTTATGTTTTAAAGGAATTAGAATTTGCCACATGTATTAAAAAACGCCACATCATAATGCCACATCACTCTCTCCTCTATATATATTTTAAAAAAAAATAGAGCTAATAACACCCCAAAATATTCTATACACATCCCATAATTTTAAATACAAAAATAGATTGACTAACGGAATTATCAAACATGAATAAAGAGTAAAATTAATTTTAAAAAATAACTTGAAAAAACATGAAACGAAATCAAAAAGAGTTTTGCAGTTATGAATGATCGATGTTAATTATGTCAATCTTATTTTCCTTTATTAATTGAAACGTATAACTAAATTTAATGATAATATCATCATTTTATCAAATACTTATAAGAAATAAATATATTTCAAATAAATTAATTAATTAGTTTGAAGTAGATGTAGTGAATTTTTTATTTTTTTTCATATATATAGAAGAATGATTAATTAGTTTGGAGTAGATGCATATAATTTTTTTTTGTGATGCTACTAACATCTCATAAAATATATATACAAACCTCAAGTGATATACACACCCCACTACTCCGTAATATTTAAAAATCAATTTTTATTGATAAACACATCCCAATTCTTTTCTAATTACTCTTTATCCCTCAAAACAAATTCAAATTGAATAAAAACTAAAGGGAAAATATCAATTTTGGTCACTCAATTTTACCTCTTTTCATATTTGGTCACTCACATTTAGTCACTATCAATCACCCAGTTATTATTTTCTATCAAAATTGATCTGTTGGTCAATCTGTCATTGACTAACTGAGAAAGAGTTTTAAGCCGTGAAATTTTTCAAAACGCAAAAATATTTATAGTAGGTCAGAAGGAATTCTGATGTATCTTCAATTCCAGTGGTTTACTTTTTATTTTATAGATAATTAGGAAATGAGAAACAGGAGATATAAATTTATTTCAATTAATTTCAAATGTTTTCATAATTGAAAAACAGAGTACAATTGTTCAAAAAAAACCAGAGTACAAAGTTTCATTCTATCTCTTGAATTTCTCATTTCGTGTAAAATAAAAAGTAAACCAACAACAAATGAATTCATAATTGAGTTTAAGTACCAGAAATGAATTCATAATTGAGTTTAAGTACCAGAAATGAATTCATAATTGAGTTTAAGTACCAGCAAGTTGATTGAATCACGTTCTAGAAAGTAAACCAACAACAAATGAATCCAGCAAGTTGATTGAATTTTGATGTATGAGAATTCTTTCTGATCAATGATAAATATAATGAAAATTCCTTCTATCTAAAAGATGCATGAGAATTCCTTTTGACCTATCGGATAAATATAATGAGAATTCCTTCTGATCTATAAGATAAATATAATAAAATAATTTTGTCATAAAAAAACTTAATACTTAAATTGAAATAAGAAATAATGTATAATTTTTGTGATTGACTAAGATTCTTCAATGTAGGTTCCACATTTGCTACTGCGTTTGTTTCATTTTCTAGAAGATGCATCAGAAGTTTTGAAAATTTTGAGCTCAAAACTCTTTCTCCGTTAGTCAATGTTCTCCGTTAGTCAATGACAGATTGACTAACGGAATTATCAATTTTGATAGAATATAATAAGTGAGTGACTAATTTTGATAGTGACTAAATGTGGGTGACCAAATATGAAAATAGGTAAAACTGGGTGACCAAAATTGATATTTTCCCAAAACTAAAAATATAATTTAAAATTCAACCAAATCATTAAAACTATATATAAATTTTAAAAATTAATTAAAAAAATATTCAATAATACGAAAAATTAAAAAAAAATTGAAAATATTTTTAAAAATCAACCAAATATTAAAAAATATATGAATGGAAAAATCAATTAAATCCAAAAAACTAAATAAATCAAATAAAATTTATAAAATAATTAAATTAAAAATATCAATTAATGATTCAATTTTTTAAAAAACTAAATAAAATAAAAAATGATAGAAAAACAACTCAACCAAAAATAAATATTAAGAAAATTAAATAAAAAATAATATTGTACTTTTTTATTGATTTTTATAATTTTTTTTTTGTTTTTACGTTTTTGTTGAATTATTTCAATATTTTTAATTTAATTTTTTTATTTTGTTTTGATGATTTAATTTTTTATTTCAGATTCTATTTAACTTTCTAAGATTTTTTTCAAAAAAAAATTAATTAATTTTAAAGATTTAGTTAAATTTTTAAAATACTTTTAAATTTTAATTACATTTTTTCAAGTTATTTTTTTAAATTGTTTTTCTCTTTATTTATATAAGGGTTGCTTAGTCATTTTATATACATCTATATTTGTATTTAAAATTATAAAGTGTGTCTAAAATATTTTGGGATGTTATTAGCTCTATTTAAAAAAATAATATATATATATATATAGAGGAGAGAGTGATGTGGCATTTTTTAAATATATGTGGCAAATTTTAATTTTTCAAAACATAAAGGATTAATATTGATGTAAAAAAGGATTAAAATTGAAAGTTAAAGGACGTATTTTATAAAGTTCAAACTTAAAAGATTTATTTTGGAAAATCTCAATCTTATAGGACTAAAAATAAAATTTCCTCTATTTTAGATAATTTGATTTGAAAATAAAATGATGTTTTGAGATTATTAATTTTGTGATGTATTTTCATGTTAAGAGTGTGCAAGTAATTTTGAAACGTTCTAATAAAGAAAGTGTGCAAGTAATTATGGGACGGGAGAGAGTACTATAGAATTAAATGAAGTATAATAAAATAATGGGATTGGATGTAAGAAAAATAGTGACAAATTCCACGACTGCACAATACGTGGCACTTCCATCCAAAGAAGTAATAATAGAGAGGAGAGGAGGATGATTCATAAATCATGATTAGTGATGAGAGATAATCTGCTTTCAAGCTCATTTAGAGAGAGAGAGAGAGATGTTTGAAGACGATTTTATTCAGTTTTCTTGAAAGTTGAAGTTTCGTTGTCTCGAGAATTAGGCTGCTTCTTTTTGTTTTTGCCTTTTTAGTTTTTGCGATTTTGGGAGTGCTAAAGATGAGGTTTTGAAGTGAACCCACCTCAAGATTTTGCATCAGACGAAGATTGATTAGTTTAATTAGTTTGATTTTGAGCAAATTGTGCTTGTTTGATTTGATTATTGGGTGGTAGTTGTGTGGCTCATATTAAGTTGACCCCACCCTAGAATTCTTTGCCAGCGAAGAACAAATAAATTTGATTACTCCCTCTTTTTTGTACTACTCTTGTCCTGTCGGAACCATGAATTGAATTCAGATTCTTGATTTTTATTCTGAATTGGGGTTTCAATAGAGATGGCTTCTGGTGATGAAACTGGTGAATCAAAAGGAGGTATGTGGGTTTTAGAGCAGAAGATTGATCAACCTATGGATGAAGAGGCTGGGAGGCTTAAAAATATGTATAGAGAAAAGGTATATCCTCTACTATTTATTTGTCAAGATTTAAAAGCATTTGATTATAACATGTCTGTGTTCTCTGTTACTTTAAACCTTTTTGTGTTCTTTTTGCATTTGATTTGAATTGACAGGATCTTCACTATTGATAATTGATACTCCACTAGTATTTGATATTTAGTCCTTTTGTAATTAGTCTGAATTCATTTTTGTTCTTAGAAATGACTGAATTGATGTTGAGGAGATTAAGAAAAAGTTGTATATAAAGGTGGAAATTTAGTATCTTATTTTGTTTTTGAGCATAATGGTGTTGACTCTTGATTGCTTAAACAGAAATTCTCATCTATTTTGCTCTTGAGGCTGGCCTTCCAAAGTCTTGGAGTTGTATATGGAGACTTGGGAACGTCTCCCTTGTACGTTTTCTACAATACTTTTCCTCACGGAATAGACGATCCAGAGGACGTAATTGGCGCCCTTTCATGTATTATATACTCCCTCACACTCATACCGCTACTCAAGTACGTTTTTATCGTATGTAGAGCAAACGACAATGGCCAAGGTAAACCTTTCTAACTCGATGATATATATCTTACTATAAAATACTTGTACATCTATTGATGATGCATGAATATTAATAGTCTCGTTGTTCAGGAGGAACGTTTGCTCTGTATTCGTTACTCTGTCGACATGCTAAAGTGAAAACGATTCCAAATCAGCATAGGACAGATGAGGAGTTGACTACTTATAGTCGTACCACATTCCATGAGCGTTCCTTTGCTGCTAAAACGAAGAGATGGCTGGAGGCTAACGGATTTAGAAGAACTTCCCTTCTCATGCTAGTACTTATCGGGACGTGCATGGTTATTGGTGATGGGATTCTCACTCCTGCTATATCCGGTAATTACTGTTGTTTTTGTATCTTGTATTTTCTAAACTTCTTTTGATCCATAACTCATTGTAAGTTATTCTCGTTACTTTTTCGGAGGGAAATTTGTAAGGTTATGAAATGTATCTTTAGTGCAATAGAGGATATGAAACTAATAGTAGCTGATTTCCAATCTTGATCAAATAAAATGATTTTTCTTTTATATTCAATCCTTGTTTAACAAAAATTAATATATCAGTTCTTTCGGCTTCTGGGGGGATCAAGGTGGACCATCCAAAGATGAGCAACGGTACGAAATACTCTCATGATGATCGCATTCTTACAGTTTTTACAATGAGATTGAGCAATTATACTTTGATGCAGATGTGGTAGTACTTGTTGCTGTATTCATATTGGTTGGTTTGTTCAGTATGCAACACTACGGCACCGACAAAGTCGGTTGGCTTTTTGCTCCGATTGTTCTTATCTGGTTTCTCATGATCGGAGGCATCGGTATCTACAATATATATAATTACGACAGCTCTGTTCTTAAAGCATTTTCACCCATCTATATATATAGATATTTCAAACGAGGCAAGAAAAAAGGTTGGACGTCCCTCGGAGGGATCATGCTCAGTATCACAGGTTTCAACCCTGCCTCTCTCTCTCTCTCCCCCTCTTACACCAAAAAGTTCGTTTGATTGACGAGTAATATAGAATTACAAATCAATCAATCAATGCAAATATGAGACTGCTCGATCAATCAAACAATTTTTTTGTTCTTTTAGCGGGTATTTGGTAATTAATCAAACTACGGGTTCTTTGGTAATTTAGACAAACATCGAGGCGGGGTTTTGCTAATTTTCCCATTTATACTTTTGAAGTTGCTGTGAGTAGTAATCTGAGACTGCTTATTAATGCAGGGACGGAAGCACTATTTGCCGATCTTGCTCATTTTCCCGTTTCTGCTGTACAGCTTGCTTTTACAGTTCTCGTGTTTCCTTGTCTTCTTTTAGCCTACTCTGGGCAAGCAGCATACATCATGGAAAATCAAGACCATGTTGTCGATGCATTTTATCGATCAATTCCAGGTACGCTCGACTCTATAGTAATTGCTTTCGGGGCTACTTTACATTTCTAATAACAAGCAGTCATTAAATTCTGAGACTTCATGACTAAGAAGATTTGATCTTTTTCTGTCTTGATAAAACGAGACTTCGTTTTCTGTACCTGTTTTTACTCGAATTTCTTTTTGGCAGAAAAAATATACTGGCCGGTTTTTATCATTGCAACTTTGGCAGCTATTGTTGCTAGTCAAGCCACTATATCTGCTACATTTTCGATAATCAAGCAGGCCCTTGCCCTCGGCTGTTTTCCGAGAGTCAAAGTTGTTCATACATCGAAGCAGTTTCTTGGCCAAATATATATTCCCGACATGAATTGGATACTCATGCTTCTTTGCATTGCTGTTACGGCTGGATTCAGAAATCAAAGCCAAATTGGCAATGCTTATGGTACGTTTTTCGTAATTTATGCGTTGTCATAATATAGGCTAATTGCATAAAAAAATCATTGACTTTTTCAAGTTTTTTCAATTACAACATATGTTTTTTTTAAATTTGCAAATCGATATAGACTTTTTTAAAAAATTCAATTATATCATTCGGAGTACTATTTTCCGGCAACTTATGCCGATGTGGCAGCCGATTTTTTTTTGGAAAAAAATTGCAAATAAATTCACAACCTTGTTATTGTTTCAATGTGATCATAGCCTATTAATTTATTTGCAATACCATACATTGCCACGGAAAATAGTCGTGTGATAGTATTTCAACAATTTCAAAGATCATGTATCGAATTGCAAATTATAAAAGCATATGTTGTAATTGGAAAAACATGAAAAAGTCTTGATTTATTTTCCAATCAACCCTATTATATTCCTTATTCGACCTCCTAAAAAACGAATGATGCAACAACAGGTACTGCAGTCGTGATTGTCATGCTCGTGACGACTCTTCTCATGACGCTAATTATGTTACTTGTTTGGCACTGTCACTGGATCCTCGTCCTATTGTTCACAGTTTTTTCGCTCATCGTCGAATGCACGTATTTCTCAGCTGTGCTGTTCAAGGTCGATCAAGGTGGCTGGGTCCCACTTGTGATCGCCGCCGCCTTTCTCATCATCATGTACGTCTGGCATTATGGGACACTCAAACGGTACGAGTTCGAGATGCATAGCAAGGTTTCCATGGCTTGGATTTTAGGCCTCGGGCCGAGCTTAGGCCTCGTTCGTGTCCCCGGCATCGGGCTCGTGTATACCGAACTCGCTAGTGGCGTACCCCACATTTTTTCGCACTTCATCACCAACCTCCCGGCGATCCACTCTGTTGTCGTCTTCGTGTGCGTGAAGTACCTTCCCGTTTACACCGTTCCAGAGGACGAGCGTTTCCTAGTGAAACGTATCGGGCCGAAGAACTTCCACATGTTCCGTTGCGTCGCCAGGTACGGGTACAAGGACCTTCATAAGAAAGACGATGACTTCGAGAAAAAGCTCTTCGACAATCTTTTCATGTTCGTTCGTCTCGAGTCGATGATGGAAGGGTGTTCCGACTCAGACGAATATAGTTTATATGGACAGAATACGCAGCAGTCAAGGGACTTTTTGGTGAAGGATAATGCTCAGACGTCGACATCTCTCGACCTTACGATCTCGTCGGTTGACTCGATCGTGCCTAGTAGATCGCCTGTGCATGGGAACAACACAATCACGTCATTAGGACGAGACAGCGAGGCAACGGAAGTGGATGAATTGGAGTTTCTGGGTAGTTGTAGGGATGCTGGGGTGGTTCACATTATGGGGAATACAGTAATTATAGCAAGGAGGGAATCGAGGATTTACAAGAAAATAGCAATTGATTATGTATATGCGTTTCTTAGGAAGATTTGCAGGGACAATAGTGTGATTTTTAATGTGCCTCATGAAAGCCTTTTGAATGTGGGGCAGATTTTCTTTGTATAGTGTTTGTTTGATACATACAGTATATGAGGGGAATTTTGTTTTGTTAATCAAAACATTATGGGTACTTATATTAAAAAACCCTTTTATTCGAGCTCTGATGTTCTTTCGGTTTACTTGCATCTCCTTCATTTTTCTTTTAACATTTAGTGTATTTGGGATGAAAGATTCTTGCTTTTTTGAAAGATGAAAGAAACTTCTTGTATTACTAAAATCACGACTACAAAAGCCCATAGTCTAATCATTTGATCACTATCAGTAACAAACAGAAAGAGGACTGAAAATGAGTCCGAATTTATTTTCATGGTTCAACAAAATTGATGATGATAAACTTAAATTAACTGCACTTGTGTTCCAACCCTTTCTAATGATGCCCAGCCCTGCTTTTATAGTGCAAGTTTGGGCACTATTCACATGACTATGACCAGTTACAGTGATGGGAGTTGGTACTCCCTGTACTGCAGGACGGCGCCCGCCTGTGTATGAGGGGGTCTGTGTCCCCAGGTATGGGTCTTGCATCAGCTCCTTAGAACTTACGGTTGTCCTGTCGACGAGGATAAATGCCTGCTAGGCCTTTGGATTGCTGTGAGGTCAGAATTTGAAGAAAACTTGTCAGATTGGTTGAAATTAAATTTATGGATATGGAATGACACTGCTCAATCAACACACAAAACATTGATCATATATAGATGGAATTAGTAAATATATATTCGAGGTTTCAAATCAATCTTCCATATGAGTACAAATTTACAACAAAATCAAATTTAATATATATATATATATATAATTGGAAATAGTGTCCTCCATTTCTTTCTTATTCATACTCACATATAAACAACTCCTCTCCTGCAATACAAAATGTACTACAGGAGAGAAACAGCAAAAAAACAAGACTTGTCTTTTTATGTATAATTACGAGGAAACTCGTCTTGATTCCAGCAGGCATTCATCGAAAACAATCTTTACACAAAATTCACTTGGCATGCGCTGCCATTTTCGTGGCGGCAGTCATTGTACGCAAGCGTGCTGCTATCTCAGTGAAGGACGGCCGAGCCACGGGATCCGGCGCCCAACACTGCTCCATCAGCTGTCTCCACTCCACATCACAAAAGCTCGGCACAGGCGGCCGCAGTGTGTTATTTACTATACCCCCTGCTTTCACAACATATTATGCGCCATTAGGATCGATACCATAAGCTCGTGACATAAAATGAGACCATTTTCAATTTTTCAACGATAATGGGCCAAAATTTGACCTTTTTTTTTTTTTTTTTTTTTTTAAATATTGGAACTAAATCGAAAAGGTGAACCTATTTTGGACCAAAATTGGATGACAGATAAGTTAAGGGACCAAAAAACTTTTTAACTTAGACGTGTTATGTAATTTGATACTCGTCGACAATTCCCATGCAAGATATATAGGGCATGTTGCCACATTTGTTGATTTTTATAGAGCAATAGAAATTAGAGTGAGAACAGACCGATGATTGCTCCGTAATGCATATTGGCGTACGGCTCCTCCCCGGTGAGAATTTCCCAAAGCACGATCCCAAATGAGAATACATCAACCTGTGAATCAAATATATGATGATATCATTGACTTTTTATTTACCTAGCATTAAGTACAAGATATTTACCTTTTCCGAAACCTTGCTGCTGCTACCATTTAACAACTCCGGAGCCATCCATGGAAGTGTTCCTCGAACACCACCAGTAACCAGTGTATTTCTTTTTATTTTTGACAGACCAAAATCACCTACCTACACATTGTTTTCAAAATAGAATCAAGATTTTCATCAAACACCAATTATAGATGTGAGTTTACGAGCAAAGGAGTCACCTTGCATATGGGTCGGGAAGAATCCCTTAAGTTGACAAGCAGGTTGTCACATTTTAAATCAAAGTGCACGATGTTCCTCGAATGCAAATATTCCATTCCGAAAGCTGCATCCATCGCGATGATGAGCCTCTTGCGACGATCAAGATTCCTGTATAAATTCCTTGTGAACAAGAGCTATATAAAACAGGGATCTACATTATATAGTACGCAATAGTACCTCTCCTTGGAAATCAAAGCATGTCTGAGGGACCCATTCACCATGAACTCTGTCACCGTTGCAAGCGTCCCTCCTGGTCCATCTTGCACTACACCATAAAATGCCACTACATTGGGATGGTGAAGCTTTGACAGAATTTCAGCTTCATGCCAGAACTCAGATGTCTGCAGAATATCACAACAAGGTGATAATCAAAATCGAGGTCTTTCTGCCACTTCTTTCATATAGAAACAGCATACAAATTCAACAAAAGATAGAAACATACCAGTGTCTCCTGCTCAGATGTTCGGCCCATGAAACAGCTTTTCTTTATTCTCTTAATAGCAACATCGGTGCCCCTCCATTTACCATGATAAACAGTCCCATACGTTCCAGAACCCAATTCCCTCAACTCTTCGAGATCTCTGTTCGAAATAATCTGTAACAGAACAAAGGTAGAGTCATTACAACATTCATATATACAATTTTTGGAAATTCTACACATTTCCAGCAGACAAGATCTCCTGAAAAAGATTTTACATTGTGTTTACAATATGCAGTTCCGTTAAGGAGCAGTATTTTTAATAATATGGATGAAGTTAGGAACTCCCAACATATCTAGAATACTATAACAGCAGAACTCATAATGCAAAATGCGATGCTGGTTCACACGACAATGCCTTCGATTTTTCAATAGTCCAAGAATCTTATGCAATATGCAACCATGAAAAAGGCTTTTCCAGTTACTTTGTACTATTACACTTGGTTCTAATACCAATACCATTTATATTTTTCCGCTCATACATACATTTTTTCATTTTTCTGTTACAGCAAAGTTCCTAAGTTGTAGAAGATATCATAGTATTTCAGTTGTATGGAGATGCAAACTAGACTTACAAGAGGAATCATACCTGTAGAGAACTGGGATCAAAATCTACAACGGAGAGGTCAACAAGTGGGAAGCCTGTAGGTTGAGTTGTTTTCTTCCCATCCTTAACATCATAAAAATGATTATAAGATTAAAGAATAAACAGTACCGAAAAGTTATTTATGGTCAAATCAATACCTCGTGATTAGATCCAGCTGCCCTTGAGTTCATTGGGTGATTAGATGGCAGAGTTTGAATACCAGAAGTCTGAGCGATATCATAATCTGAAGGCACATTCATGGTGTCAGGTCTCACCGGGCCAGATGGCTGCCTCTGCTTATCAACATCAGGTTTACTACTGGAATCTACAGTATCTGCTGCAACTACACCACTCTCAAAAGGTGGATAACTATAATCCACAGGTGCATGGTCTCCAATTATCACTTGTGAAGACGAGAAAGTACGATGATCCTGATCCATAAGGGAAACATCACGTCTGGAATCATCTTGTGCTAGATTCTGAAAGTATGACCAGCTTTTAGGTTCATGATTAATTATGTTCACACTCAAACCAGCTGAATAGCCTTGCAGAGAATAACTCTCATCTATTCTATCCTTAGAAAATACATCAGATAGAAAATCATGAGGGAAACGGTCATTGATGTCGATAAGGATATTTTCGTGCTCTGGAGTTCCAGCAAGTTGGTGATCACTTTGGGAAGTGGCTACAAAAGGAACATCCGCCCCACCCATATCATGAATTTTTAACTCATTGGATTTTTCCTCCATCTTGTTATGCTCAGAAGTTCCTTGCTTTAACATACCAACAGTAGGAGCAACTGCAGCATTCGGTTCAGCCTTGTGATCTGACTCGTTTTTATCATCTGTCGTCAATTTTGAAGATCCATGTAGTTTCTCATTAGCAATTAGGGAATCTCCACCTGTTGATTTGGTGAAAGCATCAACTTTCTCCAAATTATCTGTCACATTCCAATCAGTCAACTTATCAACTGTTTCTGAGATATGTTGTGAAACATCTGATCTACTCATTAGGAGCTGTGGACCAAAAGAATCATCAGACTTGGACCATCGATTAAACCCTGCCTGTTCCCTGTGCATTCTTTCTGATCGGAACAGTGGCTGAGGAAGAATGGCTGGTTCGTGGCTGCTTTCATTCATGAAGGCCATACTAGATGTATCATAAGAATGGTCATCATCATCAAACTTATCCATCTCTTCAAACGGAACAGTATTTGGAGGCACGTAATTCTTTACATCTTCATCGTTCTCTTCACTTATTTTTGTTGATGTGGCCAAAATCCCCTTGTCTGTGGCAGCAAAGACAGCAGATGCTTCATCAGATTTCATGTTGTTTGAAGATGAAACAGCATATGGATCTGAAGATACTGTCTTCTCATCATCAACAAACTCAACTTTAGTAGACTCATTAACTCTCTGGATTGAACTCTCCTTGTTCATTTGTTTATCCATTCGAGGAATATTTGACTCCAGAGAATGATCTTTATCGGGTTCAGTCTTATTGTCCTGGTTTATCTCCAGTCCTGGTACTTCTGGTGTCTTAGTGCTTGTGGTCACACTAGTCTGCCCGAAGATAGGATTCGAGACCAAATTTTCTGCAACTGGTCCACTGTTTGATGTACGAAAACCATAGTCATATTGTGAAACTACAATTTTTTCGTCTGTAGCAGGGACGTCCATTTGGCGGAAACCATGTGAGGAATTCCATTCAGGCTGTTCGCGATTGATAGTCTGGACCTGGTAGCCTAGTGAGTTGGTCTCAAAAGCATGTGAGGAACTTGGCAACATCTCTATCGGAGAAGATTGATTTGCTCTAGATGAGACTACTTCTGGATGTAAAGTACCACTTGGAGCTAAGTTTGCAGCAATTTGACCAGTTTCTCTTACAACTCGTGAATTGATTAAATCATCCAAATTGTTTCCCAAATCCACCCCAATTGAGTTTCTCCTTGAACCAAAATCCATTCCATTTACAGCAACAACATATTGAATTTCAGAATCACCTTCCATGCTCTCAAGACCAAGCTGAGAATCATCCAAGACGTCATTTGAAATGAGAAACATCCGAAGCTTCTGAGATCCACCATCAAGTACCTTACATTCCTCCATCATATTCTGTAAGTCCTCGTCAGAGGATACAGATACCAGTGCATCAATATCCTCACCAGGAAGCTGGTATTTAATCAAATGAGGTTCATTGAACAATGAATACGTCTTCTGCTTAAGCTCCACCCAAGAAATATCCTTCCTAATGCTGAGAATATGTGTTTCACCTCCAACATATCTAAGTTTCCTATCACTTGGACGAGGCAAAATTGTACCTCCATAACTGCATAACACCTTCAACATTTTAGAAGAGCCAGCACGCGAACCCAAAGAAGAATGACTGTGAAACCTCGTACTCTTTGATGAGGTTCTAGTCACTGTCTGAAGCAGATTGCTGGCAGGTTTTTCTTCTCTCAAAGAAGCATTGCTCGCAGTTGCGGGAGCTTGGACTTTATTACCCTTTTCAACAGAAGGAAATGAGGAAGCAGTATGTGATGCTCCAAGCATGCCATGTAGATCCACAGGGGCAGTTCCGGCATTAACCTCAACAGATGAATTTGGAATATACTGCGGCCTCGGATTAAACCTTTCCCACATAAACTCAAGAGAAAACTCCTCGCCAGTTTGAATGGAGTAGTGAACAGGTCTCGCTCCGACTGTTATATTAACATCAGCTGGTCTTAAATTCATATTCATAGTGTTGGAAGGATCCTGAGGGAATCTCTGATTTACAGAGCCCAACACGCCCTCATTTCTTTTATCCATAGAATTGTAACTGATTTGTTCAGAGTTTATTGGCTGACCATTTATGTATTTTCCCATTTGATGTTCCATCTTTTTTGTTGTACCAAACGGGTCAGGTACCTTTGTGGATTAGAGATCAAGAAGCACTCTTAGATTACTAGCCACAGTGCTTCAATTTCCCAATGAATGAACTTATAGTTCTCAATCAGGCTCCAAAATAAGAAATAAGCTAAATGTCATTTCCTATTTTGGTTTCCAACTGAGAACTTAAAGTTAGAGCAGTTGAAAGGGCAACCAGCACTGCAGCTGTGCAGAAGGGAACCTGGAAAAAATGCATATGTGTTCAGAAGAATATGAGATGTAAATTAATATGAGGGCCTTTAGGCTCTGAGAACATAAGTGAAAGAGGAGAGGATGTCCAGAATTACAAATGAAAACGAGAAAACAGAAACGGATTCCGAGCAACTTTCAACTACAGAGCAGCAAAATGACTAACTTGCGCAAGATGAACACACGCCATTTCTACTCACTAATTAAGGAGTTCGGCAGAACATTTGGTCATTTTACTTTAACAGGCTTAACCTTTTGAACTTTTTCTTTTTTGTGAATACCGACTTCATGTAGAAGAGTTCTCTTATAATTCAACCTTATGATTCGCATTTCATAATCCATATATTTTTAAAGCACTTAATGATCATATTCTTTTCACGCAGAATTCGTGTTAAAATATAAAAGTCTTTCCAAGCATGATTCCTTTGCATTTGCTTTTATTATTCCATTACTTCCAGAAATCACACCTCTGTTATATTGGAACTAATGAAGCAAAATTCATTTGCATTATTCTTTTAATAGTTTCCAAAATTTATCTTGCACATATACTTTAGTGCAAACCCATTGAAAACAGTTACCAGATTCCAAAAATTACAGATCAATCCACACTACTTAATGCGAAAACTCATTGATACAAGTCAAAAAAAAAAAAAAAAAAGCTCCCAGATCAATCCACACAAACTTCCAGGAAATCATTTCCAGAATTAAAGTCCGTACAAAAGAAGGATTAAAACACAAGCGAGTAAACTCAATTTCTTCAGTGACAAGACACCAATTCTTCACTTTACAGATCATAATCATGAAGTAATTCAACGCCATAATTTGCGGAAATTAAAGAGTAAAGTGAAACGGTAGATCAATATACTGTTCAGCCAATTAAGTCATGAATCCCTAGGCCAATTAATCGAGTCGGATAAAAATGATCGAAAGTACCAGGAAAACAATTGAAAATTCAAAAAAGATGGATCAAAGTTTGCGAATTAAAAAATATACATACCTCGGGCAGAGTGAGCTGAAGATCTTCCCTTTGAACTGTGTTGTAAAGCTAAAGCTATGGATCGTTACCAGAAAAGTCTTTCGCTTTCTCTCTCTAGTCTCTCTCTATATATACACCTACCGGCTACAGTCTACCCAGTGTGGACATGAGTTTTCTGCTTCACTGTTATTGGCGCGTCCCTCCAAAACTCCCTCATCAATTATGTCCAATGTGAACTAAAATCGCATCTTATCACAACACCGTCTTTTCCTATTGAAAATCGCACTGTTGTTTACTGTATGACAACTCATAGGCGAGAGGGGTAGTTGTGATTTCAATTCTCTCTTTTTAATTTTATTGACGTCAAAATAATTTTCAAGTAGGAATGTCTGCTAAGTATAAATACAAATCAAACTCCAGGCGCAGGTTTATAATATGTTATCAACACTCGCGGCTCTATTGGAAGAATGGAGTTATTGGTGCCACGTGGTAGCTCGCCAGAGTGGCCGTGTGCCACAATCGCCTCGAAACACGTGTAAACCTGACATCTACCGTTAAAACAGTTTTTGCTTTTTTTTACCCTTTTCTAGGTCGATTTTTGTTTTATGACGATTTTGAACTTGGGCATCTTTATAGAGTGCTAGTTTAAGTTTTGGCCAGCATAGAATATTCGTTTCATAACTCAATTTTGTATAAACATATATAGCAAAAGTTTTTTTTTTTTTTTACATAACTTTACTCTGAATTTAAATGAAACTTAATCCTGGTTGATAAAATTGGAGTTTCATCGTGGTTGATAAAATTGGTCTTCTAATTTTCTCAAATCAGACCTCTGTATTTCTCACGAGAGCAAAATCTTTTGTTCTTAATTCAACTCTCTAAGATTGATAGTTTCTCTCTACAAATCCCAAAACCACCGCCGTCCAACACTTCCTCCCCACTACAGCCTAGCCGCCGCACCACCGCCAGTCTCGCAGCCCATCTCGCCGCCGCACCACCGCTAGTCTCGTCGCCAATCTCGCCGCCGTCCCATTTTTTTCTGCAGATTATTCAGTGGGTTTAAGGGCTCTTTTTTTAGGAGTTTAGTTGGGATCAATGGATTGAGCCTCCCTGGCGGCGCTACGGCGACCGATGGGTGAGTCATCCGTTGATCCCATTTACTTTATTTTCCTGTATTTTTCTTGTTTTACAGTTTTTTTGCTTTTAGTTTATATTTTATTTCTGTTAGCTTCGGTTTTCACCGATTTTCCTGCCTTTTTGTGGCATACCTCCTCCTCTTCATGGGGCTTTCCTTCTGTTAGGACTTTTCTTCCCTCTTTTGGGACCTCCTGGTGTTTGGTGTTCGGGACTGGATATTTCTGATGGATCTTGGTGCTTGGTAGTCTTTTGTCTTTATGTTTTATCTTTATTTTGTTGATTTGTCGATGCCTTAGTGTGGGGTGTCTTGAATCAAAAAATGAAGACCTATGCTTCTTTGGTGGACAAAGGTTTCACTCGTTTCTCCACCTCCTCACGATTGGAGAGGATAACGACACCGTTCGAATTCGTCTTGGTTTGAAGATCTATAGTTTCTTTAGTACTGCTTGTATCATGCTCGGGTGGATCTTGTAAACCTTAAAAAAAAAAAAAAAAGATAAAATTGGTCTTCTAAATTAATTAATCTGAAATAATTTAAAAAAATTGCAACACAATATTACTGGAAAAGTATAACACAATATTATTAAAAAGTGCAAGTTGGTATAATTAAAAAATGCAACACAACATTAATAAAAAGTGTAAGTCATATATAACTGAAAAATGTAATTCAATATTGCTAAAAAGTGTAAATCATTATAAACGAAAAGTGTAAGTATCTATAACCAGGGGCGGAACTAGCAAGGGTGTGGGTTTTACTATTTTATATGTATTATATATAAGCAAATTCAAATACAAAAAATTGCATGTATTAATTATCATTCTGCAATCCAGCCTAATGGCCCAAAAGCCCAATAACTAGGGATGGCAATTTCAACCCGCCCCGTCCCGACTCGTGCTATTTGGGTCGCCCCGCCCCGGACCCGTATTGAAATGGGGCGGGTCTGTGTATCACATTCGACCCGTGATCTGAACCCGTGACCCGTTTTTAATATATATAACAATAATTCACCTTCGTAAATGTGAAAATAAATTTATAAACATGCTTCTAACGCTATTTTATTTATTTTTCTATACAAATTTAAATTTTATGTTATATATTTTAAAGAAAAATGATTATTTTTCAATTTTTCTTTAAAAAAAAATTATATTGGATCGCCCCGTTTTGCCCCGCCCTGTGACCCGAACGGGTCGGCCCGATGATACACGTGATATGCAACACTAAATAAACAACCGCAAGTGTACGACGTCTATTGTAGCGTGATAAGCACGAGGTCGATCCCACAAGGAGGTTAAGCGTAAAAGGGTAGTTTGCTAATCGAGTTCTAAATAGACGTGATCGATAATTTGAAAGTTGAATTACTCCTAAGATTGTCTAACAATGTGTCACAAATAAACAACGAAAGAGTAACTAGAAAATCGATCAAATACCAAGCAAATCAATAAAACGAAGGTAAAGTGGATAAAGATGCAAAGAAAGAAGGTGGGTTCCAAGGCAATTGCAGTACTTAAATGTCCGTTTATGAATGTTATCTCGTTTAAATGGCCATTAAGGTTATCTCATATAGGGTGATCACAAAAGAAGAACTAATCGATCTCTCGATACAAATTAATCCAAAGAACGCATGCAACATAAGCTCGTATGTCTACATCACAAACATTACACCGTCTAAAATAGCTCCTAAGATCATTCGATTCCCTCTCCGATAATTAATCCTCTCTCGAGATCATAATAATACCGGGTTGCACATTCGCATACGATTAAATGGAATAAATCTCTCGATACTACCCCAATTAACAATGGATCAAGCAAATCATTATGGCCACTAACAACATGCTTTACAATGGATAATTAAACATGCAAATAAGAGATAAACACCAATTAAAGCAATAAATTACTCATAAACTTCAATCCAAGTCTCTACAATGCCTTAGAACCACAAAGTTGTTTAGCTACTCAAATACATATTCAAACTACAAAATCCAAATGAAATAACTAAATAAAAAGGAAAAGAAAGAGAAAGCTTAGTCTAGATTGTGGTAGGAGATGAAATTCCCAAGCTATTGCCTCTTCCCTTGCATGAATTGGTGAAGAGATGAAGAAGTTATGGCCAAACACCTCCAAATATGTGTAAATGTGTGAAGAACTCTTGAGAAAGGGGTAAGATAGTTTTGAATTTAAGAATGGAGGTATTTATAGTGTTGGGGTAGGGTTTGGATGTAAGAATTGCAAGTTGGTCCCTTGAAAATGGAGAAAATATGAGTTTGGCACCGAAAATGGGTTGGCCCGGCCGGGTGGAAAAGTGGCCCGGCCGGGCGGGAGTGTTGGACAACATTGGGTGAAACGGGGGGTAGGTCGCCTGGCCGGGCGGGTGATGTGGCCCGGTCGGGCCAATACTTCGTAAATGAATAAAAATTCTGGATTTAGCCGCCCGGCCGGGCGGGAAATGTGGCCCTGCCGGGCCAAACTTTCGTATTGGCTCCTTCGCTTTCGTCCTCCAACTTCGTCCCTCCGTATCTTGAGCTTCCGACCTCCGATTGACTCGATTCTTTTTGCTATTCCACTCCATTTTTCGAGCCGGATCCACTGGTTCACTCCTCTTTTTGATCCAGTAAAGTATGGTTGGTGTTTTGCTCCAAAATTTCATCGTTTTACCTACAAAACCGACAAAACACAACCTTTCTCTCATTTTGGCTAAAACAATCATATTCAATGCATAAATCAATGAAATCCACATCAAAATACGCTTCACATGTGCATCTAAAACGCGTAAATTCCACCCGAATCAAACTCCCCCAAACTTAAAATGTTGTTTGTCCTCAAACAACTAAGCACTTAAAGCAATGAGGGTGGAATGATCACAATGGAATATTCAATGTAATTCACAAATGCAAAGTAAGATGCAATGATATCTCTTTCTCAAAGTGAATTTCTCAATGAAGGTCATAGGCTCATTATTGCAATTCACACTCATGGATCAAAGAATGCATAAACACATAACACATTGTGAATGGGAAACATAATCCAAATGCTCAAGTCCTCTACTCACATGACAAAGTATTTCTCTCAAACACACAAACAAATTGAGGATATTAATGCACTCATTAACCAAGTCATGCTATGCAATCACCATATGCTTGCCCAACTTCTACTTTTCACAACACTCAAATGCTCAACCATGTGATCAATAGGACTTAATTAAGGATGTAACATTGGCTCTTTGGTCAAGGTGGGGTAAATTTGGATGAAGTAACTCATAAACTAGTGGAGAGCGAGAGATAAAGACGCATAGACACATCTCAAAAACTTCTCAAGATAAAGTTACAATTCCGCGGATTGCAACTCAAAAACTCTAACTTTCACAATTTATTTGTTCTCTTTTAAGCACATTCTACACCACAAAACCATTGAACACTTTTTTTTTTCAAGCTTTTGGGGCTCTTTGTCCCTCTTTTCTTTTCCTTGATTTTCTTTTCATCTTTCTCTTTTTCTTCTTTCCACTTTTCCAACTTTTCTTTTCACCAAAGATATTCATTCAAGCACATGTTTTCCACTTTGTCTTTCATCCTCCACTAGATGTAGGTATCAAAGGCTCAAAAAGGCTAAGTGGTTAACATTGTAGTTTGCCAAGAAAATGAGGGATTAAGCTCAAGGGGCTAACTACGGAAGATTACTTCGGTTTTGGGAAATTTTGGCTAAGTGACTTTCTTAGAACAAGATGGCCTATATCATATCACAAAGTTTCACACAATTATGCTTTCAAACAAGAACTTGGGCAAGTTCTAGAATCACTAGCAATAACCTAGTCCACTCTCAAATGAACTAAACCGGATTACATGCTCGATTTAGGGCTCAATTCTCACCGGTTTATTCAATAGGACTCTCACATTCATCAAATGTCCCCAAACAACAACACATCATGCATCCATGCTATCAAAGATCACAAATATGAACACAATCATGATACTATATCCAACATCAATTATGCTTACATTCAAAGCAAATAAACATCACCACAACTACTCAACAATGGATTCCAATGACTATTCATGCTCACATTTCACCAAAGATCCACTACCCAACATATGCTCAAAACCAACTTAATCAATATAATCATGTGAAAACCAAGTGTGTGCCGGTGCAAAATGTGACACAAGTAGAATGACGAACCGGTGCAAAGGTAACAACTAGTATAAAAATAAAAGAAAAATAACTCCCCCAAACTTAGAATTTTACTATGTATAAATTCTAAGTTTGGGGCTACAAGTTGTTACCTCCCTCCTTGCACATCCAATGCTTCTTCAAAGATCACCATTGCAACACTTGCTTCCTCCACTCCAAAGTTGGCTTTGCTTCTTCTTCATTCTCCAAGATGTGCTATCCATAGTGCTCTTCATCCATACCTACAAAATAAACCAAGCCATCAAAACTATCAAAGCAATAAAAACATGAAAGCAATAAAACCTTGGGTTGCCTCCCAAGAAGCGCTATTTTTAACGTCCTATGCCGGACGGTTCTTCCTTGAGGGGGATATCAAGTCACCCCATCATCCTCCTTGTTTTTGACCTTCTTGGCCCATGCAACCTTCTTGAAACCATTGAAGCATCCACTAGCTACTCCATCCGGCTCTTCAATCATGTCATAGGAGGTTGATGCCTCATTCATCCCCAAGTTCGTATAAGTAACTTTTCTTGATTTGGGGGAGTTTTTGAAGAAAACTCCCCCAAACTTGGCCTTCTTGCCCATCTTCAACTCATTCTCTTCCACTTGGGGGTCTTCTTTCACAAAGTTGATCTTGAGATCTTCTTCCACCTCCTCTTTCATTGGCATTGGAGGGTGATCTCTACTAGAATACCCATACTCTCCTTCCTCATCATTCCGGACTTTGATAGCTCTATAGATGTTGAACGCGACTTTCTCATCGTTCACTTGAAGTTTTAGCACTCCTTTCTTTACATCAATTTTAGCCCCACCGGTTGCCAAGAATGGCCTTCCCAAAATCAATGGAACATACTTATCTTCCTCCATATCCAACCCTACAAAGTCCACCGGGAATATAAACTTATCAACCTTAACCAACACATCTTCCACTATACCCAAAGGGTATGTTACGGATCTATCCGCCAATATAAGACTCATTGTGGTTTGTGTAAGCTTTCCCAAACCAAAAGACTTGAATATGGACAAGGGCATGAGATTAATGCTTGCTCCCAAATCACACAAAGCTCGAAATGTACCTCCATCCCCGATGACACATGGTAAAGTGAAAGATCCGGGGTCTCTAAGTTTTTGAGGCAACTTGGCTTGAATAATCGAGCTACACTCCTCGGTCAAATGCACCGTTTCATACTCCACCATCTTCCTTTTGTTAGACATGATCTCCTTCAAGAATTTGGAGTAGTGGGGCATTTGCTCAAGTGCTTCGGCAAAGGGAATGTTGATGTGGATCTTCTTGAACATTTCCACAAACTTGGCAAACTTGTGATCCAAACCCATTTTCTTCAATTTTTGAGGGTATGGAAGAGGTATCTCATTTTTGCTTTTGTCTTGAGGAGGGATTGCCTCCTCACTCTTCTTCTCCCCTTCTTTCTCTTTCACTAAGCCATCTTCTTTGTCAACACCCTCGGGTGCCATTACCACTTCCTCCTCTAACGGCATCTTGGGCCCTTCGTAGCTTGTCCCACTTCTTAGCCTTATGGCGTTGCATTGCTCCTTAGGATTTAGCTTCGTGTTAGAGGGGAATTGTCCCGGAACGTGTTGCTTTCCAATGGCATTAGCTAGTTGACCTATTTGCTTTTCTATGGCCTTCACGTTGTTTGCCACATTCTTGATCATTTCACCATGCTCATCAATTCTTTGCCAAGTCTTGGTTGCATTCTCCCTAGTCTCTCTCATGAAGTTTTTGGTTTCTCCCATGAATGCACCAAACATGTCCTCCAACGATAACTTTGATGGGGACTCCACAATTGCACCATCTCTTACATTGAAATTCGGAGGTGGTATGATGGTGTTCCTTGTGTTCGCATAAGAGAAGTTCTCATGTTGCCTCAACCCGGGATGGTAATGATTTGGGTTGGGTGGATTTTGCCTCTCGTTCCAACCTCTTTCCCGAAAATGATGGTCCCTTTGATTGTTCATATAATGGGCCTCTTCATATAGACCATCACTAGGTCCCATTAATGACTTGGCCGCCATCATCGAAGTCAACTTGTCCACCTTGTTGAATAGAGTAGCAAAATCATCCGACTCCTTAGTGGAGGCAACTTTCCGGGCTTGCCTTCTCTCGGATGGCCATTGGTTTCCGTTCTTTGCCATCTCCTCTAGGAGCACATAACCCTCATCCGTCGTCTTTCCTAGCAAAGAACCTCCACCAGCCGAGGCATCCACCATCCCTCTCGTTCGATGGTCCATCCCGTTGTAGAAGTAGCAAATCAATTGGTCTCTTGAGAACCCGTGTTGAGGACAACTTCTTATAAGATCCTTGAAGCGCTCCCAAGCCTCGGCTAATGACTCATCGTCATCTTGCATAAATGAAGAAATTTCTCCTCTTATCTTGATGGTCTTGCTCGGAGGAAAGTACTTCATGAGGAAAGCATCTACAAGATCGGCCCAATTTTCGATCGTCCTTAAGTCAAGAGACATGTACCATTGTTTTGCACGATCACGGAGTGAGAAGGGGAAGAGTTGCAAGCGGATGTAGTCTTGGGGAACACGGTTGATCTTAACCGTTCCACTTATCTCTAAGAATTGAGATAAATGGAGGTTAGGATCCTCCTTCGACAACCCTCCAAATTGGTTGTTTTGAACCATCATGATTAGTGCCGGTTTGAGCTCAAAGTTATGAGCATCTACGGGTTCCCTACCCGCTCCTCCATAGGGCCTTGGGATAGGGCGGAAATGGTCTCTCAAAACTCGTTGATTCCCGTTTTCCTCCCGTTGCTCTCCATTTCTCTCCATGCCAATATTCTCTTCAACTCTCCGACGAAAATTGTCCCTTAGCACTCCTTGAGGTCGGTTACCTCCATTCCCGTTAGGTTTCTCAACTCCTTCGACCCCGTGATTCTCAAATTCCTCCTCTTCTTCAACCGGATTTTCCCATCGATTCATTCTTTCCAACTCTAGTCTTCTCCTTTCGGCGTTCCTTCTTCGACAATTGGCTTCAATCTCCGGATCTAAGGGTAACACTTCTTGTTGGTTCCTCCTAGATCGTGTGATCATAAACCATGTCTATCAAAAGAACAAACGAGAGTGAGAGTTGCAAATAAGATCAAGATAACAAACACAAATATTTTTGGATTTTTGCAAATAAAGAAAACAAGTAAATTGTCTAAACTAAAACTCTCTTAGCCTACACTCTAGAGCTATAAAAACCTCCCCGGCAGCGGCGCCATAAACTTGATACACGTGATATGCAACACTAAATAAACAACCGCAAGTGTACAGCGTCTATTGTAGCGTGATAAGCACGAGGTCGATCCCACAAGGAGGTTAAGCGTAAAAGGGTAGTTTGCTAATCGAGTTCTAAATAGACGTGATCGATAATTTGAAAGTTGAATTACTCCTAAGATTGTCTAACAATGTGTCACAAATAAACAACGAAAGAGTAACTAGAAAATCGATCAAATACCAAGCAAATCAATAAAACGAAGGTAAAGTGGATAAAGATGCAAAGAAAGAAGGTGGGTTCCAAGGCAATTGCAGTACTTAAATGTCCGTTTATGAATGTTATCTCGTTTAAATGGCCATTAAGGTTATCTAATATAGGGTGATCACAAAAGAAGAACTAATCGATCTCTCGATACAAATTAATCCAAAGAACGCATGCAACATAAGCTCGTATGTCTACATCACAAACATTACACCGTCTAAAATAGCTCCTAAGATCATTCGATTCCCTCTCCGATAATTAATCCTCTCTCGAGATCATAATAATACCGGGTTGCACATTCGCATACGATTAAATGGAATAAATCTCTCGATACTACCCCAATTAACAATGGATCAAGCAAATCATTATGGCCACTAACAACATGCTTTACAATGGATAATTAAACATGCAAATAAGAGATAAACACCAATTAAAGCAATAAATTACTCATAAACTTCAATCCAAGTCTCTACAATGCCTTAGAACCACAAAGTTGTTTAGCTACTCAAATACATATTCAAACTACAAAATCCAAATGAAATAACTAAATAAAAAGGAAAAGAAAGAGAAAGCTTAGTCTAGATTGTGGTAGGAGATGAAATTCCCAAGCTATTGCCTCTTCCCTTGCATGAATTGGTGAAGAGATGAAGAAGTTATGGCCAAACACCTCCAAATATGTGTAAATGTGTGAAGAACTCTTGAGAAAGGGGTAAGATAGTTTTGAATTTAAGAATGGAGGTATTTATAGTGTTGGGGTAGGGTTTGGGTGTAAGAATTGCAAGTTGGTCCCTTGAAAATGGAGAAAATGTGAGTTTGGCACCGAAAATGGGTTGGCCCGGCCGGGTGGAAAAGTGGCCCGGCCGGGCGGGAGTGTTGGACAACATTGGGTGAAACAGGGGGTAGGTCGCCCGGCCGGGCGGATGATGTGGCCCGGCCGGGCCAATACTTCGTAAATGAATAAAAATTCTGGATTTAGCCACCCGGCCGGGCGGGAAATGTGGCCCGGCCGGGCCAAACTTTCGTATTGGCTCCTTCGCTTTCGTCCTCCAACTTCGTCCCTCCGTATCTTGAGCTTTCGACCTTCAATTGACTCGATTCTTTTTGCTATTCCACTCCATTTTTCGAGCCGGATCCAATGGTTCACTCCTATTTTTGATCCAGTAAAGTATGGTTGGTGTTTTGCTCCAAAATTTCATCGTTTACCTACAAAACCGACAAAACACAACCTTTCTCTCATTTTGGCTAAAACAATCATATTCAATGCATAAATCAATGAAATCCACATCAAAATACGCTTCACATGTGCATCTAAAACGCGTAAATTTCACCCGAATCACCCGACCCGGACTCGAATTAAAACGGGTTGGGTCCGGGTATCTAGGTACCCGACCTGCCCCGACCCGTGCTATTTGGGTCGCCCTGCCCCGGACCCGTATTGAAATGGGGCGGATCTGGGTATCACCGACCCGTGACCCATTTTTAATATATATAACAATAATTCACCTTCATAAATGTGAAAATAAATTTATAAACATGCTTCTAACGCTATTTTATTTATTTTTCTATACAAATTTAAATTTTATGTTATATGTTTTAAAGAAAAATGATTATTTTTCAATTTTTCTTTAAAAAAAAATATATATATAATGGGTCGCCCCGTTTTGCCCCGCCTTGTGACCCGAACGGGTCGGCCCGACCCGAACTCAAATTAAAACGGGTTGGGTCCGGGTATCTAGGTACCCGGCCCGGCTCATTGCCACCCTTACCAATAACGTTTCTTTTTCCCATTTAACCATGACTTCTCATCTTCTGTAACAAAGTAGTGAGAGTAGATTTAATTATTTAAATATATCTTTTTTATAGCACAAATAATTAAATTTAATAAAAATAAAGAGTTAGATAATTATTTTTCAATGGATTTAATCTATTCACTCAATCGTAGATGATTTTTCCTGTGTGCGAGCAGGGCATTTTTAATTTTAATATATTAATGACATATACTAATTAACTTTCATATATTTGTGAATACACATATTAAGAAAGTATAATAATGAGGAGGTTTTGAAGGGTAATTTTATAATTTTTTATGTATAAAGTTAAAAAACAAAATAAGTTAACTTGTGTGTACAGTAGGTCGGTAAGTCTAAAAGTTGAGATATTTTATGTAAAATTAAGAATATTATGAAGGTAAAGTTTATAAAGAATTTTTCAATTTTAAGAGTGTAAAAGTTATTATGGGATGTTGTGAAAGATATTATTGGACGAAGAAAATATATTATCTAAAAATTATGTCATACATATATTAATTAGTATTTAAATTGTTTTTATCGGCCCCCCTCAAGTTAAATCCTGGGTCCGCCCCTGTCTATAATTGAAAATTGCAATATAATTTGGGAAAAAAACAATATAGGACAAACCACCCCTAGTTTTCATGATTCAAGCTAAAAAGTTTTAGTAAAACAATTAAAGACAAAATGCCACATAATTGTACCAATTTACCCTTATCTTACATTTAATTTAATTAATGTCTAATATGCAAAGTCAAACGAATTAAGTTTTAAAAAGCTAAGAGATTATCCCTCGATTATAGGGAAATTTCATTTCAAATTAATTACTTTTCTAAAATTCGAGATTATCCCTCGATTATAGCACAATTTCCAATTCAAATTACTTTTCTAAAATTCGAGATCATACTTTCTATCTGTCCACATTCATATTTGTACATATTCAATAATTTTCTTATTAATCGAAAATATACTTTAATTAATTAAATATTTATTGTTATTATTTTGCATACCATATCTTTATTAAAATATAAATTATATTATGAAATACTTAATAAAATTAATAAATTCAAAAAAAATATTTTACTCGATACATTAAAAGTGTTTAAATAATTTGTTGAACAACTTGTATTAACAAATACTTGTTGAATAAGTCTAGTATTTTTGCAAGATGCATAAATGCATATAATTATTTATATGCAACCGGCAAGTGCATATACTTTCAAATATGCATTCGTTTTTTTATATATGCAATCGATAATTACATATATTTTCAAATATGCAGACCATTAATTATGTGCACATTCGTTTCACACATTCGATTACTCGTTCGATTCTCAAGGTGTGTTTTCTGCATGTTAGTTTAAATCTTTGATATGATGTACTGAAAAATTAGAATAAACATAAATTATTTCGAATTTCATTGGAATTTTTAACACAAAGGTCGGATTGGCCTGTAGTTTTATACGTAATGCGCAACTAATGTGCATATATTCATAGTTTGCTGCATATATATAATATGTGCATTGCTTATTAATAGAAGATGCATATATCTAATATGTGCATTGCATAAGAATAATATAACACTTTATCCTCCATTTCATCATGTTTTCATTTCAAATAGGCAAGAGTGCAACTTGCAATAACCCATAACATGACTTACAAACTGAAATGACATTACACAATAGTTCAAATAATAAAATAAGAATCCAAATTGCATTCAAAAGTAAGTAAGCACGTCTCGAAATTGAGTGCATCATCTGTAGAATAGTATACTGCTGCTGATTCATTTCCTTTTCGGCTACTTGAATCCTCCTGGAATCAATCCACAATTGTGCAAATCAGTACATATTATACAAAGATTATGTGACAAATAAATATAGTATTGTAGTATTAGTTAAGTTGCATATTTACCGCAGGTAGAGATTCCTCCTCCTCTTCTTGTAAGGCAAGATGAATGTTGTTATCTGAAGCGATCTGTTTGAGCACCATTTTTTTGCTCTCCAAACTTGCCATCCTAATCGACAATTTTTGAATGAATAACCTGCACAACAATTAGATCCACTTACAACAACAAATTTAAATTAATAACCTCCTAACATATTGAAAACATACTATACCTTAGGATTGACTCCACAATTATTGTGCAATTCAATAGCCCTGGCTGCAAATTCCTTCCCGAATCGTGAAGTGAAAATCCCACGAAGCTTTTAAAGTTCTAGAAACTCTCCACACCTCGTCGCTGTGTAGATCAAACTTGATACAGGTTTAATCAATTCATCAGGACAAACTCTACAATAACCATAATTGTTTAGTACTCAGTAATTAACTATATATATGAGTAGTGTTACAAATTTGAAAGAAAAAGAAAAACATATTACTTTTCATGCTCAAAAGAATGGACTCTCTCAATCAAAAGAATAGTCGAAATTTGTAACACAAATTAGAGGGCTGTAATCCGATCCTAGAAAGCATGTACACAAATTAGAGGGATGTACATATAAATTAAAGTAAACATATTGCCCACGAATAGTCGGAATAAGAAATCAAAAGTTGTTTTCTCAAAGACATCTAACAATGGTGCCATAAATTCTTTTAGAAAGCATATATCCAAGACACAATATAAAAATCTGGCAGCATTTCAAGTCACTAATTACCTTTTAGAAGAACTCAGCAAATTAAAATTCGGGATACAATTTCAAAACTACTAGTTCTTAGCATATTATTTATCAATAGTATGATCACGATCAGAAAATTTATAAAACACCTCATATCAGTGATTGATTATTAGTGCGGAAACTCAGAATGCATCACCTTTCTGCCTTGTAGTTCCACTTGCAGATCCACAATTTTTCTTTGTACAACAGTCAATTCTCTCAAGATCCTTATCAAATCGCCTCCTTTTTCACCGTTGATAAATTCTGGATATCTTCCTGATCCAACAAAATTACCAAGTCAAAGTAGCTCACTAAAATTGCATCAACACGAGATCGAGCATATTCGCAAACACCTTCAGTGCGCGATTGCGTGAGTTGGTTGTTTAACAGACCTGAGAAGGAGGAGGCGCGACGGAGTATCCGAGATCGGTGCCGATGGAGATAGCATCGGACATCCCTCCTACTCGTCGGCACGACAGAGTATCCGAGATCGGCGGCGATGGAGATAGCATCGGACATCCCTCCTACTCGTCGGCGCGACGGAGTATCCGAGATCGGCGGCGATGGTGATAGCATCGAATATCTCTCCTACTCGTCGGCGAGACAAAGTATCCGAGATCGGCGGCGATGAAGATAGCATCGGACATCCCTCCTACTCGTCGGCGCGACGGAGTATCCGAGATCGGCGGCGATGGAGATAACATCGGACATCCCTCCTACTCGTTGATTGGGTGTGAGATTGCTCGTATTTGTGCTCATTATTGCTATATTATTGTAGCATTTTGATGTGATTTTGGTCGTAATTGATAGAAATGGTGCTACTAACCTTGTTGTCAAGAAATGTGTTCAAAGTGTAGGAAACAAGGTGAAATAGTCCATTTTAGAAGGAAAACGAGCATTGGCGCATGGGAATTGATGTTCGGTTGAAGGACGAGCAAGGAAAGCCAAGAAAAATAGAAGAAAAAGTCCAAAGAGCAGAAACCAAACGGGCGGTCGAGTGAGCCCACACTGGCGGCCGAGTGAAATGATTTCACACTGGCGCCCGTTTGAGCCCACACTGGCGGTCGAGTGAAATGATTTCACACTGGCGGCCGTTTGAGCCCACACTGGCACCCGTTTGGGATCTGGAACCCAGTTTGGTTCTGGAACTTTTTCTCACTCGGCCGACCGTTTCACCTCACACTGGCGGTCGAGTGAACCTTCGTTTTCGGGGTTTTTTGCGAATTTTGAAGAACTTCAAGGACCCAAATGCTATTTTCGTCTCACACACTTTTGGAAGCTTTAAATAGCTTCAAAACTCAATTTGTAAAGAGGTTTTGCCTCATTTCTACACACTCAAACCCTAGCTCATTTTGCTACAACATGTGATAAATAGAGGAGCAATTAGCTTAGGTTTGAGGAGCTTATCTCCTCAAACACACTCTTCATTTTTATGCTTTATTAGTTTAGAATCATTTGAGTATTTTATTTTCATGTAAGAATGGAGGAATTACAAGACTCTCAAGGTGATATTTTTCTTTTATTTAAGCTTTGTATGGTAAATTTCTTGTTTATTTATATTTCTTTTGTTATTTTAGCCATGGGTGTTTTCTCAAACACCATGGGCTAAGCTTTTTAAGCTTTTGGTGTTTGAAACCATGTGAATATTGAATGTGTGAATTGTTTATGCTTTGATTATTGTTGATATTTTGATTATTGCTTCTCTTATTGGGTTTTATTGGTGCTTTGTGTATTAGCTTCTATTAATCCATATTTTGAGGCAAGTTTAGCGTAGACGAGAGTTACATGAACATGTATAAATTTATGGTGTGAGTTGTTGGTATACAAATGCGTTTATTATACTTTTAATTCGTCGAGAGAGAGTTAATCGTATTAGAACTCCCATTAGGAGACATTAATTACTTGAATGCTTATTCGGGTAGTTGGTGAGGATTAGGAAGAGGTCTTATTATCGGGTTTGGGAACACCTTAGACGTAAGGCTATAGTACCCGAAGGGAAACAATTTTCATCCTAGCATCTTGATGCTCTTAGCAAGTCCAAATTGAAGCATAAAAACGGTATAAACAATCCCACTCGATTTCACTAGGTAGAGAACACCCGAAGCATTCTCACACTTGCACTTCTTCGAATTTCATTCGTAGTTGTTATTTGTTTTTAATTGTCATTTCCTTGTTTTCGTGATTAGTAGTGAATTTACTTACTAGCATTGCGTTTAGCTTAATTTATTATCTTTCGATTGTCTCTTAGTTTTAGTTCAAATTGCTCCCGAAATCGTAGCTACATTAGTATGACGACATACAACTCTAGGGATCCATTGGACTAGCCCACCTCCCGTGGTTCGATACTACTTGGTCGAAATACTTACGTGTATACTACTAGGATCCCTTATGCTTGAGGTGAAGTAGTTAGTCAAAATAAATTGACATAAAATTCGTTCAAGTCACTCGTCTAAATGGCTTCTTATATTAGGCAGAAAAAAAAAACCACCAACGCTAAACCACCAGATCATAAATCGCCGGAACTGAGAAATTAGTGATTTGAATATGAAGGGGTTAGTTTTGAAATGAGAAATGATAGAAGAGTATATTATTATATTTAATTGTTAATTTAATAAAGAAAGGGTATATTAGGAATTTTGTAATTGATTTTGGTCTTAATTGTTTTACTAAATTTTTTTGTCTCATTTTGTTTATATGTCTTGTGGATTGTCTTATATTGTTAATAAACTCATATAATTTTTATTAAAAAGTGCAAGTGAGTATAACTGAAAAATGTAACACAATATTAGTGAAAAGTGTAAGTCATTATAACTGAAAAATGCAACATAATATTATTAAAAAGTGTAAGTCAGTATAACTTAAAAGTGCAACACAATATTTAATGAAAAGTGTAAGTTATTATAACTGAAAAATGCAACATAATATTACTTAAAAGTGTAACACAATTTTTAATGAAAAGTGTAAGTCACTATTATTGAAAATGCAACACAGTTTTAATGAAAAGTGTAAGACACTACGACTGAAAAGTGCAACACTGAATCTACACAAGACCTGGTCAACTCAAGTTCTGATGGGGGTGTTTGTTTTGGGACTCACCCGTCCGGACGTGGGACGTTACGTCCCACGTCGTGTTCTACTTCGGGATTTCACATCCGAATTTCCCCATCCAACTATATCCACCCCTAAAAATACATATACATCCCTATTGTTACATCCCATCCAACTACTCTTACATAATTTGATTTGACATAAATTTACATCTCATCCTACTCAAAATTTCAAAACAAACACACACAACTATTTATCAGGATTTCTTCATCCTACATAATCCCAAAACAAACATCCCCTATATAATTGAAAAGTCAACCCTAAAAATATTATTAAAAATTGTAAGTAACTATAATTGAAAAATGCTAACACAATAAAATTAAATAAGAAAATAAAATAAAAGATTTTCTTAGTCAACTCAAGTTGTCTACACCTACTCAATTATCTTCTATTATTTGTATTTTAAAATGATTATGTGGCAAATTCTGTCAAAAAAACATTTCCTTACAGATTAATATCATGTTAAATATTTTAATTTAAATAGAAAAAAAAATGTAAAAATATATAATAATTTTTTTTTTAAATGATTGGGGTGTCCAGTCCAGTGCCTCCACTGGGCCCATGGCCCCGTCCCTAATTATTACTGTAATTGAATCGATGATTATACTCGAGTAAAATATGTGGGCTTTCAAAGTTTTTGAGAAAACTATGAATTACGATAAGTAAAATAATGAAATTCTTAGTTACAAAACTTTCGAAAGAAATCTCAAAATTAAATAGTATAAAATATAAATTTTATTACTAAATCAATTAAATCCATAGTTACATAATTTTCGAAAGAAATTTCAAAATAAAATATAAATTGCAAAATTTATTACTAAATCAATTAAATCAGTAGTTACACAAACTAATATATAGTCAAGAAATCTCATTCTTTAGAGCTTTTCAGCATATAAAAGATTAATGATTTTTCAGTGAACAGAATATATAGAGCATAATATAAGGGCTGAACTACCTATTAAGCATTACTCCGTATTAGAGTATATAATTGTGAAAAGTATTGAAATTACTAACACTACTTTTTGGGACCAACACTTAATTTGGATGGGTGTCCGTGTCCTTCTTCCATGATGATTTTGGGAAAGCTAAAAATGTGTTGTTGGTTGCAGCACAAAGGGCGAGATTTGTTGCGAAAAGTGAAAAATGTGTTGGTGCAGCAGCAACACACTACTCTATTTCAATAGCAAAAATGTGCTGTTTACGGCACACAATCTCGCATTCTACTCCATTCTCTAGATGATCCAATTTTCTATGTTAGGTGAGTAAACAAAATCTAAAGAAATGTTCTAAGAGGTTTGATGCTAAGATTTATGCAATTGAAAAAGTTAAGATTATAGCTAGATCTTTTAATTCGAAATGAATTGGTTAACGTACATAAAATCTATGAAATGAACACTACTCACGTAAATGAGATAAATGAAAGTAAAAAAAAAAAAAAATGGTCATATTCAAAGGTGAAGTATCTACTAAATCTGAAACTTCCTATCTAACAGAAGTGGATTCAGATGAAAGATGTTGGAGATTTTGTGTTGTACCACTGTTGACAACATTCTTTTTATCACAAAACGTACAATTCAATTCCTATTTGAAAAAAAGAATGAGCAATTATAACGAAAAACCAGAGAAAAAAGGATTAAAGAAATGAAAACAGATCAATTGGAAACGTCACACGATGCAAGGGAGCCTCGGCCATGAAGAAAAGTAAAACTTAGATATAGGCCCAAAAATCACCTCCACTAATAAAACTAAACAAAGGTCCAACACTGTACATGAGTAAACTTAATTTGTTGATGCGTCATAGTCTGCAAAGTGCAAACCACAGGAGAGAAGTAAATTATACAAGCTAGACGAATTATATGTAACGCACTCAAACAATAATATATATGTCGGCAGGAAATTTTAAACTAGTTACATTTAGGTCTCTTGTACTAGACTTTTAATATTTATAGTAACTAAGCTTTTGTCATAGCCCTCGTTATGTTATGCATACGCCTAATATTGCTCGTGTGTGCTGATTGTGCAAAATCATAACTCCTATATAAACATTTTGATATTTTTTTTTGCTACGTAGATAAGTTAAAAATTTGATACTCTTTTGCACAATTTCATGCATATATATACAAAATTAGTTACTAATTAAATTATACTCCATAAATCAAATTTATTTATTTATTTCATGTATACCAAATTTTGCCTAACTAAATGGTTGAAAATCAAAGTTTAAAGTTTTCCCGCATCTTCTATTGACTTTTTTTTTTCTTGTGAGGGCACATCTTCAATTGATAATAAAGTTGATAAGAGATCAAGTTTGTTTTGCGATTTTTCAATCCGAACAAAGGATCTTGTTGATGATCAAACCATGGATCATCATTCTTTGAAGAAGAAGAAACTGAATTGCAATGGGAATTTTCTGTATATTCAATGAAACAGAAATTACAAGATGAACTCTTAAGAATGAAGTTATCATCCTTATATACTTAAGAGTATATTAAGTAACAAACTAACTGCTAATCTAACTTAATTAACAAACTAACTGCCCTAATAAGAAGGGTGTATAATAAATACAAAGGCTAGGAGTGTATCTATTTAGTGTATACACCTTTATACCCCCCTCAAAATGAGAGTGTATATCAATCAAGCCCATTTTGGATTTATGCAATCTGAAAAGAGAAAGGGGTAATAGCTTGGTGAGCATATCAGCAAGATTCTGCTCAGTAGGAATATGCACAAGCTTGAGGAGGCCCTATTGTATCTTCTCCCTTGTAAAGTGATAATCCAGAGATATGTGCTTGGTTCTTTGGTGAAGGCAAGGGTTATGAGCAATGGAGAAGGCACTCTTGCTGTCAGTGTACATAGTGGAAGGTGTGGAATGTTGGATCTTCAAATCATCAAGGATATAATGAATCCATTGCAGCTCACAAGTGGTGGCAGCCAAAGCCCTATACTCTGCTTCAGCTGAAGACCTGCTGACAGTGGATTGTTTCTTAGATTTCCAAGAGATTAGTGAGTCACCAAAGTAAACACTATAGCCTGTAATGCTATTTCTAGTTTGCATACATCTAGCCCAATCAGAATCAGAGAAAGCATGCAATTTAAAAGTATTGAGCTTAGGGTAGAACACTCCAGTGCCTGGATTACCTTTGAGGTACCTCAAGATTCTATGCACAACAGTCAAATGAGCTTCAGTAGGCAATTGCATGAATTGGCTCAAGGTCTGAACTGCATAAGAAATGTCAGGTCTAGTGATAGTCAAGTATAAAAGCTTACCAACTAGCCTCCTGTAAATGTCAGGATGTGTAAGAGAAGGGGAATTAGTGTCAAAGCTGATCTTGGGATCCATTGGTGTGGAACAAGGTTTACAACCTAAATATCCTGAATCCTGAAGTAAATCAAGTGTATATTTTCTTTGACATAAAGACATCCCCTTGTTGTTTCTGGCAATTTCAATGCCCAAGATATATTTCAAAGGACTAAGGTCTTTGATAGTGAACTTATCATGTAAATGCATTTTGATGCTATTGATAATATGAATGTTAGTCCCTGCAATAATGAGATCATCCACATAACAAAGAACAGTGGTAAAATCTTTGCCAATTTGTTTAGTGAAAAGAGATGTATCAGCTTTGGATTGTGAAAAGCCTAAGGATACTAAACAAGTAGTCAATTTAGTAAACCATTGTTTGGATGCTTGTTTTAAACCATATAGACTTTTGTTTAATTTGCAAACTCTTTTCTCAGTAGAAGAAACATAACCAGGAGGAGGTAACATATATATATCTTCATTCAAATCACCATGTAAGAATGCATTATTGACATCTAATTGATGAACATGCCAATGTTTGGATGTGGCTACAGCAAGTAAAATTCTAACTGTAGTAATTTTGGCCACAGGAGAAAAAGTATCAAAGTAATCAATGCCTTCTTGTTGTGTATAGCCTTTAGCAACCAATCTAGCTTTATACCTTTCAATAGAGCCATCTGAGTTGTATTTAATCTTATAAATCCATCTACAGCCAATACAATGTTTTCCTTTTGGCAGATTAACAAGAGTCCAAGTTTGATTCTTTTCTAAAGCATCAATTTCATTTTTCATGGCCATGACCCAATTTTGGTCAAGAGTAGCTTGTTTAAAGTTCTTGAGCTCCTGTTGTTGGGATATAGAAGCTGTAAAGATTTTATAATTGTGTGACAACTTATCAGTAGATAAAAACTGTTTGATGGGATATTGAATGTTAGAAAAAGAAAGATTGGTTTTAGCATGATCAACAGAGTTAGGTAGAATGGTTTCATAGAGTTGCAGATATGCAGGTTGTGTTTTGGTTCTAGAGGGTCTAGTAGGAGCCTCAACTCTTGAAGGACCAGGATGCAAGGCATTGTTATTATCAATATCAACATTCTGTGGAGTGGAAATAACATGAGTGTTGGGAACAGTAGTGTGTGTGGCAAATTCAGTGACCAAATATGTGTGAATGGTTAGATCAGAGTCATCATCCTCAAGTTCTATGGTGGAATTGTTCTCATTAAGGGTGCCCATGTTGGCAAAAGGAAAATAGTTCTAAAAAAATTTGACATTTCTGGAAACAATGAATTTACCAGTTTTGAGGTCAAAAAGTTTGTATCCCTTTGTGCCAAAAGGATAACCAATGAAGACACATTTAGAGGCCCTAGGATCAAATTCTTTTCTATTGGAAACCAAAGTGTTAGCAAAACATAGGCAACCAAAGGTTTTGAGAAGAGAATAATCAGGTTTTGTCCCATACAATATTTCAAAAGGAGATTTGTGATTGAGAATGTAAGAAGGGACTCTATTGATTATAAAGGCAGCAGTTTTGATACTTTCACTCCAAAAGTGTAAAGGGAGAGAAGATTGAAACATCACTACAAGAAAAATTGGGTTTTCCGACAAAATAATCGGTCGGAATACATTAAAGTTCGTCGGAAAAGATGTTTTACCGACCGATTCTTCGTCGCTATATTCCGTCGCAACAAGGCTGCTCGGTATTGTCTTTACCGTCTAGAAAAAGCGTAGTCGGTATTATGTTGTTATTAGCGACAACAACTTGGTCGGAAAAAAATATTTTTGCTTTAATTTTATTTCACATAAAATATGTTATACCGACGAATGTGTCCTTGGTAAAAAACTAAGGGGGTTTATTGTCTTTTCATCTCATTATTTATACTGACGAGTGGTTACTCGGTATAATGTTTTGGTCAAGCGCGAATTTTTGTATTTCAATTTTTTCAGGCGGCGCCACTTTTGGGTGAAATGTTGTACCGATGGTTGTGCCGTCGGAACTAATTGTAAATAAATTAAAAAATTAGCCTAAATTTTTTTATTAGAAATATATTGCCGACGGATGTGCCGTCGGAATCAAATGTTAATAAATTAAAAAAAATCATAAATTTATTATATTCTGATTTGTTTATTTTTACTAAATTAGAAGTATTAAATGTTTTGCTTCACTACAAGAAACAGGGGGAATAGCGACGAAAATTTTACGACAAATCTAAATTTCATCGCTAAAATCAATTTTTAGCAACGAAATATAAATTTTCGTCGCTAACTTGTTAGATTTAATATTTGCAACAAAATTTATATATTTCATCGCTATATTAGCAACAAATTGCTTCATTTTGTTGTTAATAATCAAAACAACAATGAAAATTATATTTCGTCGCTAATATTTTGCGATGAAATAGAAATTTTCGTGGCTAATTTCTTGAAATTATTTTTTACAACAAAATTTATATATTTCATCGCTATATTAGCAACAAATTGCTTCATTTTGTTGTTAATAATCAGAACAACTATAAAAATTATATTTCGTTGCTAATATTTTGCGATGAAATAGAATTTTTTGTGGCTAATTTCTTGAAATTATTTTTTACAACAAAATTTATATATTTCATCGTTATATTAGCAACAAATTGCTTCATTTCGTTGTTAATAATCAGAACAACTATGAAAATTATATTTCGTTGTTAATATTTTGCGATGAAATATAAATTTTTGTGGCTAATTTCTTGAAATTATTTTTTGCAACCAAATTTATATATTTCATCGCTATATTAGGAACAAATTGCTTCATTTTGTTGTTAATAATCAGAACAACAATGAAAATTATATTTCGTTGCTAATATTTTGCGATGAAATATAAATTTTCGTGGCTAATTTCTTGAAATTAATTTTTGCAACAAAATTTATATATTTCATCACTATATTAACAACAAATTTCTTCATTTTGTTGTTAATAATCAGAGCAACAATGACAATTATATTTTCTTGCTAATATTTGGCGATGAAATTATTTGTGGCTAATTTCTTTAAATTAATTTTTGCAACAAAATTTATATATGTCATCGCTATATTAGCAATAAATTGCTTCATTTTGTTGTTAATAATCAGAACAACAATGACAATTATATTTCGTCACTAATATTTTACGATGAAATATAAATTTTCGTGGCTAATTTATTGAAATTAATTTTTGCGATGAAATTAAAATATTTCATCGCTATACTAGCAACGTATACGTATTGCTTCATTTTGTTGTTAATAATCAGAAAAACAATGAAATTTTTATTTTGTCGCTAAAGTTTTGCAATGAAATATAATTTGTTGTGGCTAATTTATTGAAATTACTTTATGCGATTAAATAAAAATATTGCATCACTAAACTAACAACGAATTCTTTTATTTTGTTGTTAATAATTAGGACAACAATGAAAATTATATTTAGTCACTATTATTTTGCGATGAAATATATTTTTTGTGGCTAATTTCTTGGAATTAATATTTGCAACAAAATTAAAATATTTTATCGCTAAACTTTTAACAAATTATTTTATTTTGTTGTTAATAATAAGGAAAACAATAAAAATTATATTTTGTGGCTAATATTAAATCAATTATGCATATTAAATCAAGAAAATTGATTTATATAATTAAATGTTTAATAATTCTCCAAATTTTATGTCTTATAAATCAGTATGAATGTTAATAAAAATATTTATAAATATGATATGATGCAAATGAAGATGGACATAAAGATGAGAGAATGAAGATTGGATTGAATATTTATTGTTTTTTTAATTCATAAAGTAACATTGATTTTTTACAATTGGAATTGTTTTAAAAATTACAATATATATACATATATATATAATTGTTACAACTTACAAGTTAAAAATTAATCAATTAATAAATGTGAAATAAATTATTAAATGAGTAAAAATAACTACTAAATTAGTAACAATTGAATACATATATAATTAATATTAAAAATTGAATCAAAGAGTTGTATGTCCGAGTGGTAGGCGCCCAGCTATGGGCGCCCATCAACCCGGGATCAATTCCCATCAAGATCAAATAAAATATTTATTTAAATAAAATGGGGGAGGGGGTATATGGGTGCGGGTTGGGTTGGGTTGAGTTGAGTTGGTTCGGTTTGGGTCGGTTGGGGTTGGTTCGGGTCGGGTGTGGGTGCAGGTTGGGTTGGTCGAGTACGAAAGTGGATTTAGAGAATGATTCGTAAATCGGATATCATAGCCAAATATTAGCGACAAAAATATGGGTTTCATCACTAACATTTGCAACGAAATTAAAATATTTATCACGAAAAAATTTGTCGCTAATTCTAATATTTTTGTCGCTAATGTGAATTAGCGATGAAATAATTTTGTCGCGGGATTTGTTGCTATACACCCGTCGCTAACGTGTTTGCGACAAATGTTTAATTTTCCTCGCAAACATTTTGTGACGAAACTCATATTTCGTTGCTAACATTTTGCGATGAAACTTATATTTTTTCGTCGCTAATATTTTGCGATGAAACTCAAATTTTCGTCACTAATATTTTGCGATGAAACTCAAATTTTCATCGCAAATATTTGCGACAAAATTAATTTTTTTTGTCGCAAACACGTTAGCGACGGGTAATAGCAACAAATCCTGCGACAAAATTATTTCATCGCTAACTCACGTTAGCGACGAAAATATTAGAATTAGCGACAATTTTTTTCACGGCTAAATTGCAGTTTTCTTGTAGTGCTTTAAAATTAAGAAATACAACCGAAAAATAAAGTGCCAATTCAGAGAACTATTTATTCCAATAAATTTAAGGTTTGAATTCATTAATTTTGTTATTGTACCTAAACTACATATTTAAAATATAGCCTATCATACCACCAATTTTTTTTTAAATAAATGTGGTTGCATTAATACTATTTATCGAATATAATTATTATATCATTCTTGTTAAGTAAATTAAAAGACAATCCAATATATATATATATATATATATATATATATATATATATATATATATTATTAGAACCAATAATATAAGATAGATAAGAAATTAAGTAGAGTGAGATACCTTAAGTTGAGTTAATGACCGATATTCATAATGGTGGATGTTGTTTCATAGAGTGGGGCAACTTCATCAACTAATCACCAATTGGCATGTACACCAACATACGTTTGCAACGAACCACAAAATAGTTTAATAATTTATTCCCCTTGGACCTCTTCATATTCTTCTTGTGTTTCTTTCAATGGAGAACACATAGCCTAATAAACAACATTCTCAAAGGCATACAACATAACACAATTCTTGCAATCTCTTCTGCGTAAAAGATACTCAATGAAATCATTTAATAATTTAGGACATAGAAATACTTATTTTTCCTCAATAAATAATACAAACTTAAGAAATGAAACAAAATTATTTAAATTAACCTTGAAGATGAGAGGGTGAGAGAGTTGAGATGGTAGCTTTCCAATAGAGTGACTGCTATTCTCCAAGATTGAAGACACCCAAAAAAAAAAATTACAACCTAGTTATGTGGTTTGGAGATTTTGGGATAAAATAATATAGGTGAAGAGTTTAAAATGATAAGGAGAGAAAGAAAAATAATTTTGAGATGAAATTCATAAGATGAATACAAGAGTTTATGACTATATATTGAGATATAAAAGAAGAGGCGCGCAAAACAAAAAAATTTGAGTAGAAATGGAATTTTGAGCGGCAAACCTAAGTCCCAAAATTTCACCTAATCTCTTTACCGACGACATATTCGACGGTGAAAATATATCCATATGTATACCGATCGTGGGTTAGTCGATATAAGTTTCTTATTATTTCCGAGAGTGTATTTGTCGGCATAAGGTATCATTTATTTTTGGTTCGACTTAATTACAATTATCAACTATTTCCGACGAACTGGTCGTCGGCATAAGGTATCATTTTATTTTTATCGAATATGCACTTATTACACATATTTATACTGACTGTTGTGCAGTCGGTATAAAATTGAAACTATTTCCGATGAACTGGTCGTCGTCATAAGGTATCATTTATTTTTTAAGATCTTCTTGAACGCAATTGTATTTATTGCACATATTTATACCGATCGTTATTTAGTCGGTATGTGGTTGAAATTAGTTTCAACGATCAAGTCGTCGGTATAAGTTATTGTTCCCGACGAATTTATTATCGTATAAGATGGCATTTATTTTCTGAGTTATCGTCTAAGATGGCATTTATTTTCTGAGTCACACAGTATATTAATTATACTAATTCCGACGAAGTAGTCGTCGGTATAATATTACATTTATTTTTAGTTTCGATTTATTTTTTTACAACTTCACTAGATTACTTTATCCACTTTATTCATGCTGATAAATTATATTTCTTTTAATATTATGTCATATTTGTGTAGATTAGTTTTTACAGTGCTATAGTTTAATTTCGTATAACTTTTTTTTAGGTGTAGTTACAATATGTCAAGAGATCGAAGTTGGATGTACAATAAATTGAATGATAGAATTATTTTAAATCAAGACTTCCTGACCGGTGTGTATAATTTTTTGGATTTCGCATTTTCTGATTCTGGATTTCAAAGTGGAAATAAGATTAGATGTTCATGTAAAAAATGTTCAAATAAGACATTTCATTCACATAACGTTGTTGGTGGACATTTGTGTCAGTGGGGATTCACTAATCAATATTATGTGTGGGAAGTCCATGGCGAGCAAATAAATTATTTTCAATCCTTTAGTGGCACAAAGGGGTCTCCCATTGCCTCCAATGAAATTAGAGATGAAATGGAAAATCCGTATAGACAACTAGTTTTTGATACACTTGGTTCTCAATTTCAAAATGAGGGCTCTAGCAGTGTAAGTAAGCGAGGCACCAAATAGAGAGGCTGTAAATTTCTATCAATTGTTGCAATCATCGAATGTCGTGATATGTGAAGGCATTAAACAAACTCTTTTGCAATTCGTGTCACAATTTTTGTATAATAAATCAGTGAACAACGTAACAGACGAGGTGAGGCTTGGAAGCATTTTGACAGAACTCATTCAAATTTTGGTGTTGAGGCACGAAATGTAAGACTTGGACTTTACACCATACAATCTACCACCGGATCTCCTAATGAACCAAGAGCACATATTTCGCAGCCTTATCATTTCAAGCTCTGGAAATCCAAGTCAAAACATTTATGTCATGCTTCGCCCATTGATTGATGAATTAAACAAGTTAAGGAGCACCGGAGTTGAAACATATGATAGTTTCAGGAAACAAAATTTCATCATGAGAGCTGCTCTTATGTTGACAATTAATGATTTTTCGGCCTATGGAATGTTATCAGGGTGGAGCACACATGGACGATTGTCTTGCCCATATTGTATGGATAGAACAAAGGCATTTCTACTTAACAATGGGCTTAAGATATCTTTCGTTTCAATTGTCATAGTCAGTTTTTACACCACACAACCCATTCGGTTTTGAGAACCAACAAACACAGAAGAAGAAACACTCTAATGGAGTTTTCTCTAAATAATAAGAATCGATAAGGGTGAAACAATGAAAGGAAATAAAATTAGTGTTCATTGTTATTACAAGTTCCCAAGCCCTAAAAATCACATATTTTGAAATCAAACTTCACATCTAAACCAAAAAAGAAGAACAAAAAAAGTAAGAAATTACCTTTTAGTTGGATGAGAAATTACAGCAGGGTGAGTATTACAGCTAGGGGTGTGCACTGGTCCAAAAATAAATCAATCTACGCCAATGTGAATTTTATTTACATTATTATTAATGATCTTTTAACCTTAAAAATAAATTAAATATGTTTGTTAAATTATATATTTACAAAAAAATGTAATAGATCTCAACACATTCTCACCAATTGCTTGGTTTTGAAAAATAAGTGAGAGTGCATTAGTAAAAAAAATATTAAAAAAAAAAAATATCCGGTCCAAACCGGTCTGGACCGGAAGACCGGAATCCAAAATTTGTCGGACCGGAAACAAACCGGTTGGTCCGATTCCGATCTTTTTTCGGTCCATTTTTTTTTTTGAACACTCCTAATTACAGCCACATTCTTACCGGTGCTTGGTGGAAGGAGAAATTTCTTAGGGTTTACATATTTTCATTGTGAGTGTAAATATTTTTTTAACTCATGTTTTCACCGACGAATTATATGATATGTATCGACCAAATATGGGTCGGTATAAAATAATAAATTATTTTTCATTTTTCATTTTTTGAAAGGTCTTTTTTTAAAGGTATTGCCACGGGTGGTTTGTCGGCATAGGTTCTAAAAAATATTAATTTTTAATAAATAATAAATTTATTTTTTAAAAATTTTATCGACGGGTGGTTTGTCGGTAATAGATTATGGAAATATATATTTCAATAAGTATTTTTTTATGATGATTTCCGACCAGAAGTTAGTCGGTATTTGTTTTGGTAGGAAATTCACTAACTTTTACCGATTACGATATGATGTTTTCCGACGGATTTTACTTTGGTCGGAATTATGTGCCTTGTTGGCCTTCAAATTTTACTTTGTATTATTTCCGACCATTGATTGGTCGGTAAAGTAATTTTTACTGACAAAGTATAATCCGTCGGAAATATACAAGTTTCTAGTAGTGCATGAGAGCCCTAGCTACTTGAAGAAGATGTTGGTGTTTTCTTTCAACAATGCCATTTTGTTGGGGGGTTTCAACACAAGATGTTTGGTGAATGATGCCCAATTTATGATAAAAGTCAGAAAGTATAAACTCAGTCCCATTGTCACTTCTAAGTGTTTGAATTTTAGTGTTAAACTGAGTGAGGACCAGATTATAGAAGTTTTCCAATGAATGTTTAACATCACTCTTGACTTTTAAAAGATAAATCCAAGTGCATCTACTGAAGTCATCCACAATAGTAAGAAAATATTTGTGACCAGTGATAGAACACAAAGAAAATGGCCCCCAAACATCACAATGAATCAATTGAGGGTGTGTTTGCAAACAATTGTAGTTGATTCAAAGTGATTAAAGTTGATTTTTGTAGTAAAATTGAAAGTAGATAGTGTTTTAAGAATAAGCACTTCTAATCAATTTTGTAAATGTTGTGGTGTATGTCATACAAATCACTTTTTTATAATTTTACAAAAAACACCCTTATTACATTTGAATAAATAATGGGTAAAAATAAAATATTATTTAAATTGTGAGGGCAAAATTGTAAAATTAGTGAGTGTAATGATTAGAAGCACTTGGAAGTTGTTAGAAGCATGGGGAGGGGTGCTTGACCAAAAATGCTTTTAAGTAATTAATTTAATCACTTACTTGTGTTTACAAACACTTCAAAAGTGATTCTATTTAAAAAAGAAGTGCTTTTAAGCACATAGTTTTGTTTGCAAACACCCACTGAAAAGCATGAGAAGAGACAGAAGTGCTTAAAGGAAATGATCTTTTCTTTTGTTTAGCCAATGGACAAATCAAACAGTCACTATGCTTATCAATAGATTTTACATTCAAAGTAGGGATGTGCATCATGCATTTTCTAGAGGTATGGTCTAATCTCTCATGCCACAAGTCAAACATACAATGATCAAGTGTAGAACTACCAGTAAAAGCAGAATTCTCTAAAGTACAGTGCCTAGTAGGATGAGGAGTTTGGAAGATATACAAGCCTCTAACTTGCTCAGCTGTACCAATCACCTTCTTGCTCAAGTTGTCCTGTAAAATGCAATGTGAGGACAAAAAACTAGCAGTGCAATTAGAGTATCTGGTCATATGACTAATGGATAAAAGATTGTATGTAAAATCTGGAACATATAATACATTGTATAATGTGAGGTAGTCATTCAAAGTGATGTTTCCCATGTGAGTAGCTATAGAGACTGCATTATTTGGGAGTGAAATGACAATGTTGACAACAGAAGGAGGTAAAGTGAACATGGAAAGATCAAATACCATGTGATCTATAGCACCTGTGTCTAAAATCCAAGATGAAATAGATGCAGAAATGGAATTAGTAGTGGAAGTCATACCAGATGTTGTGGTGAGTTGGTGATCCTCAGGTGGAGTGGTTGTTGCACCAGCTACAGAGTGGGATGGTTCCTTGATGTCACAAGAGTTCTGCACCTTGGAGGCATTCACATAGTTGTTGAAGAAATCAGGCTGGATAAGTGGATTGGAGAGGTCCTTCCCATGAACAGTTCTGATGGAGTTGCTTACAGACTTGTTGGGATCCTTAGGAAGAGGCCCTCTAGGCCCTTTCCATCCAGGGGGAAAGCCAATAATGTGGAAACATCTATCAATTGTGTGGCCCAAACCATCACAATGGCCACATTTGATAGGTTTCTTCCTGTCTTTATAAAATCTAGCATTCTTGGCATTCATAGCAATAGTATCAAGGTGCAGGGGATCAGGGGTAAGATTTAAAGTTCTTTGGGATTCTTCTTGGAGTAAGAGGCCATAAATTTTGGACAAAGGAGGAAATGGTGATTGTAGCAGGAATTGACTCCTAATAGTGGTGTAAGAATCATGCAAGCCTACTAAAAATTTCATGACAGCATCTTGTTCCTGAGTTTGGGTCATCAATTTAGGCAAATCACATCTACAAGAATCCATGGCACCACAAGAACATTTAAGAAGAGGCCTAAAACTAAGATATTCATCCCACAAAGCTTTAAACTGATTGTAATAACTGACAAGTGATTGAGAACCTTGAGTGATAGAGCTTAGGGATTTTTCTAGATGATAAACTCTAGTGCCATCAGATAGGGCATACCTAATTTTCAATTCATCCCAAACATCCTTAGCTATAGAGAAGTATTATAAGGTTCTCTTAATGTCAGGCATAATCGAATTTAAAATCCACATTAGAACAAGGTCGTTAGCCCTTACCCAAGCAGCATATATGGCCGGATCTTTATCCTCTTCTGGAATGGGCAGGGATCCATCAATAAGGCGAACTTTATTCTTCACGCTGAGGCCCCTTTTGATGGCATGGCTCCAAGAAACATAGTTGGAGCCATCAAGAGGTTCAAGAACAATGGCAACGGCAGGGTTGGCGTTTGGATGTAGTGCCAACGGAGAGAACGGGTTGAGTGCTGGATTGAGCGAGTTGGCGTTGGTGATAATTGTCGTCGTGGAAGCTCCAGAGGCTGAAGAATCGGTGTTATCCGTGTTGTCCATGGAAGAATCAGAGATAATTGGGGGGAAAAATCTAGTCGAAGCCCTGGGAAAGAGGGGATCGATGAAGATGATGAATCACGGTGAAAACGTGAAATTAATTGGATACTGATACCATGTTGATGATCAAACCATGGATCATCATTCTTTGAAGAAGAAGAAATTGAATTGCAATGGGAATTTTCTGTATATTCAATGAAACAGAAATTACAAGATGAACTCTTAAGAATGAAGTTATCATCCTTATATACTTAAGAGTATATTAAGTAACAAACTAACTGCTAATCTAACTTAATTAACAAACTAACTGCCCTAATAAGAAGGGTGTATAAATACAAAGGCTAGGAGTGTATCTATTTAGTGTATACACCTTTATAGATCTTGAGTTCATAGATTTTTTTTTAGCAGTGACAATTCTGCAAAATCATGACTACAAACTTTTAAAATTAATGCACAATTTTATTATTACAATGTATTTTCAAATTCAAGAATTTTAAATGAATTTTTTACTCAAAATGTAATGTATTACTCATAATATTTACAATTGCATGGTATAATTAGTGTAATCAAATCACAATTTTGACTTATTCTAATGTGGGTGAGACTCAAAAATACAATTGGACAATTAATGATTTATTCAAATCACTTAATTATAATTCAATTTCATAGGGTATAATGTATACACTCAATTCCATACAAAATTTGTCAATATTTACTTAGATTTATTAACTTGGATAAAAGAGCATGGGCATTGGGCAATTAGCAAAAGTAATTTCAAACAATTTGATTCCACGATCTATTTCACTTGATATTACCCTTTATTCAGTGACAGAATCAGAATCTAACTAAAGAGCCCCGTTGGAACCCTTCTCTCTCCGTCCATGACTCTATTGAATCATTAATTAACACATGTAAAAGTGATGTATACGCTTAATTAATTTTATTTTTACCATTCACATATACTATCTCCGTCTTCTCGTAAACGATTCATTTGCTTTTGGCACAAAATTTAAGAAATATAATATTAAATGGTACTCCCCCCATCCCCAAAAGTTTTCATACTTTTCTTTTTAGCTTGTTCCCTAAAAGTTTGCATACCCAAAATAGAAATAATCATTACAATTCTCACCTTCACAATACACATATTTACCCCACATGTCATTACTTTTGGGGCCCACCATACACTCAATCCACCTACTTTATTTACTTTATATATCATAAATTAATGGGTACTCAGAACGAGGCTGTTTTTTGTCAGGATATACCATTAAACATGGCTAGTGAGAGAGAGTGCGAGAGTGAGTGGGTACGGGTGAGGGAGAGACGGGTAGATAGGAGAACCAGACCGGTGACGGTCACTTCCGAGCGAACTCCGGTGATGCAGAAACCTTCCCGTAACCTAAACCCTAGGATTAGTAGTTGGAACGCACCGTGGCTGGGGGCTATGGAACGAAAGGAATTGTTCGACAAGTCCGATGTGACGTTTTTTTATTTGCAACTTCCCAGAGGACTGCAGAAGGCAAGAGTTATTGGAGAGCTTTAGCCACATTGAAAAGGTTAAAGATATATACATGGCGGACAAAAAAGATAAGAGAGGTCTGAGATTCGGTTTCGTACGCTTTGGGGGGCACATCGATCAGAAAAAGGTAGAATATGAACTTAATAATACCTGGTTTGGTTCGTACAAGGTTAGGGCTAACCTCTCAAGGTTCGAAAGAGAGGTGGAGCAGAAGTATGGCGACCCCAGGAGCAAGCCAACGAACGTATACAAGTTCGATCAAAGGGTGAACAACATGAGAAATGAGAACTTGTATGTAAATATTACAAAAAGCCCGGTGAGAATCAATGATAGAGAGCAGGAGCCAGGTATTAAAAGGAAAAAAGATGATATGAAGGACAAGGATCATCAAAACTACAAGGGGGTATCGATAGAAGTGGAGAATTTTAGGGGTATGTCATTTGTGTCAACAAACCAGGAAGTTGAATGGCTACAAGGGTGTTTACTAGGAAAACTCAAAGAAACATTCTCTTGGCCTGGGGATGGAGATGAAATAAATGAGAGCCGAGAAGAAGGGTGGAAGATATTACCCTTGGGTGGTGATATGGTGTTACTTAAACCCTCTAATGCAAAAAAAGGAAACAGTAATGAAGGTTGAAGAATCAAGCTGGGCAAGAAAATGGTTTGAAATGGTGTGTCCGTGGAAACCAAACCTAAACTTGAGTCAGCGGGTGGTTTGGACAAATTGGTACAACGTTCTACTTCAAGCCTGGAACATGAGATTCTTCAAGTTGGTGGCCTCACAATATGGGTTCTTAGTAAAGATCGACGAAGACACGGTGAATCGAAGCAACCTATAGTTTGCTAGAATTCTGGTCCAAACGTCTATGCCCGAAATACCTCGAACCCCATTGAGGATAAATATAGACGGAAGGATCCACTCTATTCGGATCAAGGAAGAAGAGGAAGATTTTGACGTCGGTTCATGGGAGGATAATTCCGATTTAATCTCCGGAAAAGATGAGGAGGACGACGAAATAGGGGAGTGGGATGCAATGCTGGAATCTCTGGCGGCCGGAGAATCTGAAAAGTCGGAGGACGAGGGTGGCGGTGGGAGAAAAACAATAATTATGCACAAGCCGGCATGCACCTCGGGAACAGTTGTCGAGGAATCTAGTATGGATCCTGATGCAAATCTATCAATTCCGAGACAGAGGAGACACAATAATGGGAAGGCGGCGGAAGTCAAGAGTCGCCCAAGACAAAAAGGGCCTGAACTAAATCCTAAACAAAAAGTCTTGGACTCAAACAAGTTGAAGGCCCATTTAAATGTGGGCCAAGAAGAGAAGGCCGAAAAATTAAAGTCAGTGGGCCAAAGGAGTACAAGCAGAGTGGTGGATTTAAATATTCCATGCCTAGAATCGGAAGCTCAAAATGGCATGGAAACAAATGAAGGCCCTCTAACATCTATAGGACAAAGAGAAATATGGACCAGTGATGGGTTGGACCAAGAAATAGAAGCAGTTTCAATGGACGAAGGGCCTAGCGAAGACACTCTTGATCGAAGGATGGAGAACCTAGGAAACAACGACATAGAACAACACTCAGATCATGAATCCTTAGAGAGAGAAAGGAGAAAAAGGAAAAAGAAAAATAAAGAGAAGAAAATTGTATGCCTGGAAACCGCAGAATCGAACCCGGAGGTCAACTTTGAAGTCGCGAGGTGGACAGCTCAGAGAGAGGAAGCAGAGATCGCCGAAGAGGCAAAACAGATTTGGAATTTGGGAAAGAAAATAGGAATGGTGCCCTCGACTTCGGAAGATGCAGTGATTAAACAACTAGAAAAGACGGAGCGAAAAGAGAGGCAAAAGGCAAAAAATCAGACAAATCAAAAGTAAAGTACGGTGAGTCAATGGTTATCAATGCAGATTCTTAGCTTTAATATTAGAGGAATGGGAGGAAGGGAGAAAATAAGGGAGGTGAAGGAGATTATCACTAAGAACAACATAGATGTTTGCTGCCTTCAAGAAACTAAAGTAGAAAACATGAATGTGTTTCTGTGTAGATCAATTTGGAAAAATTCGGATTTTGACTGGGCGTGTCGGGAAGCGAATGGAAGGTCCGGTGGGATTCTTACCATTTGGGACAAAGGGGTTTTTAATAAAACGAGTGAATGGCATATGAATGGGTCTCTGATCGTCAATGGAACACTGAAAAATGATAGGACGAACTATTGCATCATCAATATTTATGCACCGTGCAATGGCAGAGGAAGAAAAGAGTTGTGGGAGGCATTGAAAATAGTGGTGGGACAAAACTCACATATATGTGTTTGCATAATGGGGGATTTCAATGCCATCAGGTACGCGGATGAAAGAAATGGAAGAGGGGAAAGGATGGAGAATAGAGAAATGCTGGCTTTTGATTTCTTTATTCGATCTAGTAACCTGATTGACGTTCCACTGATGGGGAGAAAGTATACGTGGTATAGATCGGACGGAACCTGTAAAAGCAGATTGGATAGACTACTCGTGAACGAGGTGTGGGCGGAAAAGTGGCCGGATGTGGGGCTTAAGGGTCTGAATCGATCCATTTCAGATCATTGCCCGATCCTTACGAGATCCTGCCGAGTGGATTGGGGTCCCAAACACTTCCGATTTAATAACGCGTGGCTCGGTCACCCTACTTTTTATAGATTTGTAAGGGAAAAGTGGAACTCATATGAGATAAATGGCTGGGGCGGGTATGTCTTGAAGGAAAAAAATGAAAAGTCTAAAAGGGGATATAAAGACATGGAGTAAGTCAGTATTCGGGAGTTTGGATACAAGGATTGAGGAAAGGAGGAATGAGATAGCCAGACTCGATGTAATCGATGACACTTTTGGGCTAGAAGAAGAGGAAATTGACAAGCGTCGAACAACTTTTGCAGGACTTCTACAGGATTTGCGTTGGAAGGATTGTCAAATGCATCAATTGGCAAAAAATAAGTGGATCAAGGAGGGGGACATGAACTCCAAAATGTTTCACAGAGCAGTAAACATCAAGCGAAAGAAAAATGGAATTTTTGATTTGCATATTGATGAAAGGTGGATGGAAAAAGTACAGGAGGTGAAAGAGGAGGTCTCAAAATTCTTTTCCAACCATTTCAGATCAGAATACATACAAAGACCATCATTGGGTCCAGGTATGAATTTCAAGCAAATTGATCAATGCGATAATGAATTTCTTACGGCAAGATTCACGGAGGAGGAAATTAAAGCAGCGATATGGGATTGCGAAGCAACTAAGAGCCCCAGACCTGATGGGTATTCATTCGGATTCTTCAAGAATACTTGGGACTTGCTTAAGGAAGAATTGGTGAGAATGGTAGATGAATCTCACACGCACGGGAAGTTTCTGAGAGGCTTTAACCCAACATTCATTATTCTTCTACCTAAAAAAGAAGGAGCAGACAAACTTGAGGAATTCAGGCCTATAACACTTATTGGGAGTTTGTACAAAATAATCTCGAAATTGCTTGCAAAGAGGTTTGCAAAGGTGTTGGACAACGTGATTTCTGAATGTCAGTCGACCTTTATAGGTGGAAGACAGATTCTGGATGGGATTTTGATAGCGCACGAGGCAATCGATGAGGCAAAAAAGAAAAAGAAAACAAGGGTGTTATTCAAAGTCGATTTTGCCAAGGCTTACGACTCGGTAGAATGGGATTTCCTCAATAAGATGATGACGTACATGAACTTCTCACCCAAATGGAGGGCTTGTATTATGGAGTGTGTCTCCACTGCTAGCGCTTCAGTATTGGTAAATGGGAGCCCATCGGGGGAGTTCAAACTGGAGAGAGGCCTGAGGCAGGGAGACCCTCTGTCTCCGTTTCTTTTCCTCATTGTAGCGGAGGGTTTGAATGCTATGATTAAGAAAGTATCAGATATCGGGGCCTTAGAACCAGCCTGCATCAGTCAACAAAAAATAAAGGTACCTATCTTACAATACGCGGATGATACTCTTTTCATGTGTAATGGAAGATAGGAGGATATCGTAGCAATTAAATATACTCTCCGGCTCTTCGAATTGATTTCTGGATTAAAAGTAAATTTTGATAAATGTTGTCTCACTTGAATACACATGAGGGAAGAGGAAACAGAGGAAATGACTCGCTATTTGGTAGAGCCGTCAAAACGGGCTGGGCCCGTTGGGCTAGACCGCCCCGCCACTAAAAATAGTGGGTTGGGCCAGGATTTTCCAAGCCCGCCAGGAGGCGGGCTGGCCCGTTTGGGCTATGGTTTTTGGCGGGTTGGTGCGGTCTTTGGCGGGCTGGCCCGCCATTTTTTGATTTTTTTTAAAAAAATTATATTTAATTAAAAAATAATTCCCCTTCCAGAAATTGAACTCAAGACCTTACGACTGAATAATGGTGCTCTAACCACTTAATCTATCCAAATTTATTTAATAATGATATATAATAAACCTAACTAATATTAAAAACTCTAGTGCACCGCATTTTTTTCCTTCTTTCTTCATTTTCTGTACTCATAATACCCTATTTTATATCATATATATATATATATATATATTATTACTGTATTTATAATATATTATACAACTATTAATTACCATATTTCTATTTAGTTTTTTTTGTTCTTAAATAATAATTAATGTAATTCTTGATGTTTATTTCTATTATGTACGATAAATATATATATACTGTAATTTTTTATGTTTCTTGATGAATTTAATAAATATTTTGTAAAAAAAAAAAAAAATGAGTTGGCCCGCCCATTTTTGGGTTGGGTCGGGGTTTTGGTAGTCCGCCTTACAAACGAGCTGGCCCGCCCCGCCAAATGGCGGGCTTTTGCGGTTTTGGCCCGCCCCCTCCCCCCGCCGGCCCGTTTTGACAGATCTACTATTTGGGGTGCAGACCGGGCAAGTTACCAATGACTTTTCTGGGGTTAAATGTGGGAATAAATCACCACAGACGATCAGCATGGGAAGGGTTAATTTAGAAAATCAGAGGTAAAATAGAAAAATGGGGAAGCCGTCATATCTCGATGGGTGGAAGAATCACTCTAGTTCAAGCGGTCCTTAGTGCGGTGCCAACTTACTACTTATCCTTTTTCATGCTACCTAAAGGGGTATTGAAAGAGATAACCAAGATACAGAGAGAATTCATTTGGGGTGGGTGTGAAAATAAAAAGAAAATCTTGTGGGTTAAGTGGGCCGAAATTTGTGAGGAAAAAAAATAAGGGGGGGCTGGGTATCAGGGACATGTATACTTTTAATAGAGCTCTACTAGGAAAATGGATTTGGAGGTTCCTTAATGAAGGGAACAGATTATGGGTGAATGTGTTAAAATCAAAATATGGGGGTCTAGAGGTGGTAGGAGGGAGAAACAGCAGGAGAGGGAGGGGGTAGGAGAATCTGTCTGGTGGAAGGAGCTGAAAAGATTATATGTAGGGGGCAATGGATATGGGGAAGGGCTAAAATCTGAAATTAAAAGAACAATGGGTAATGGTGTGAAAACACAATTCTGGCTAGAGAGTTGGGTGGATGAAGGGGAGAGTCTCAAGATAAAATTCCATAATCTATTCAAATGTAACAATAAACAAGAAGCCAGAATTGGTGAGATGGGGAAATGAGGGGATAATGGGTGGGAGTGGGAATGGGGGTGGAAGAGAGCCTTTAACCAACAGGAAACTAATGAGTTTGGTGAATTGCTATCTTTAATTGACAGGTATAAACTCAGGCAAAATGAGGAAGACGGCTGGAACTGGGAGATGGCACCACATGGCATATATTCCACAAGGGTTGTGTATAAAAAAATGATGCAAACAGCAGGTTCGGCCAACCAATTAGAAAGAATTTAGGAAGACTATCACGAGTTGTGGGGTTGCATAGCAACGACAAGCGCAAAAACTATCGGATGGAAAGCTCTAAAACACAGGTTGGCCACGACCGACAATTTAAAGAGAAGAGGAGTCTCAATCACAGCTGCGGAATTAGCGTGTAAAATGTGTGGGGAAGAGGAGGAAAGCAACCAACATCTTCTATTGGAATGCAAATTCGCGAGCACAATATGGACGGATTGCCAAAACTGATTTAAGGTGAGTATGGCTGCTCACAATAACTTGTCAACTCATCTTCTACAATATAGCATGATTCTTGGTAATGAGAAATGGGGTAAAAAGATAGCATCTAGTATGTGGGTGTGTATTATCCGTGAGATTTGGAGGTGTAGGAATGCCAAAGTTTTTGCTAATGAAGAACAGGTGATAAAAAGGGCAGTGGAGAATATAAAAATTCAATTATGGTCCTGGTTAGAGGGACGTGACTTACTGAAACCGAACTCTGCAATTGCGGCATGGTGCGTCGATCCTTACACGAGTCTAAAGGTGGAAGTATGAAGGTGATATGAACTGGAGTGTTAGGACCTGTGAGGTAGCAGTGGAGATAGTATTTTTCAGCAAGTAATGGTTAATTGATGTAATATAGATCATGTAAATGTTACGGGTTGAGTACCCCTTGTACTCGAGTGGAATAATATAATCTTTTACTGTTTCAAAAAAATAAAAACTTTATATACAGTATAAAAATTTACAAAATTACTACTCAACACTCTCATCATTACACTTTTTTTTTAAAATCATATGTCCAAGATTTCCCGTAAATTTTTCGGGGACGGAGGGAATATAAAGTTAGTGGAAAGTTAGAGAGATAGAAAGATAGTGAGATTAGGGGGGTAAACGAGTTGACTGCGAAACTCGACTCGATTGTTATACTCGAAGCTTGAAACTCGACTCGGTCGAGCCTAAAATTTTAAAGCTCGACTCGACTCGATTACCTATATAATTTTTAAAATTAATAATAAAACATATATAAACTCGATTTCGACTTGGCTCGATTACATGTATATAAATATAAATAATATATTATGACAAAATAGTAAATTTGTCCAAACTCGATTAAGCTCGCGAGCCTTTCGAGACGAGTATTTATAAGCTCGAACTCGATAGAGTAGCTTGAAACTCGACTTCACTCAATTAATTTTACTGGACTCACTTACACACCTAAGTGATCAAATGCACGTGACATTCAAGAAAATCGATCAATTAAGTTAGAATGACAAAAATAGCAAAATGAGTCAACTACATCGAGACAGGTGAGTATATATTATTGATCCACACCGTAAAATGCAAAGTAGAATACAAAATATGAAAAAGATAATACTATCATTCAACTTAGAAAGGATTGGAAAAGATGAGTGAAAGTGATACGATTAGTAGATTTTCTACCTGGGCAAATCCAGTGTGTGTATGCATATGACAGGGTGGAAAATAATAGTGATATCTTGATTTCATAAAATATGGACTTTTGTTAGATTGTAGTAATAAAAATAGTGCGTAATCAAAATTTGACTATATATATATCTGGCCTGGGAAGATGTCAGCAGGCACATGGCACATGCTTTGTTAAGTAGAGTATTGGAAGAACAGTACTCGCTAATTGTTTTGCTTTTTGAAAATGTGAAACCATTTCTTATTATTATTATATATAGGACTCACGAATCTCCCAAAGTAGTGTACATAAGGTGAACCTTGGTGCGATCGAAAAAGAGAAATGAATTAATTAATTATTGAGAACCGTAATTTTATATATATTATATAAATAAAAGGTCCTTCTTTCTTTATAATATATAACTTGTTATTTATTTTGATCCCCCATATTAACAAACCAAACAAAATGGGAATGTTAATACAATAGGAAGGGGGAAGAGAAAAGTGAGTCAATAATTTATGAATCTTGACTATTTGCTAGCTAGGATATGGTCCAAATTAATAAGAATATGACCACGGGCAATTCTTGCTGGAACTAATTAGATGGGGGTGATAATACAAAGGGTCCACACTCCACTAATCCTAGATTCGTACATTAGGTTGAAATTAGTGACACGTTTCTGTTAAAGTTAGTGTTATTCATTTACTTATAATTATTTTATATAAATTAATATTGTTCAATTATATTAACTTACATGTTTTTAGTTAAAATAGATTTGTATATTAAGTTGAAATTAACGACACGTTTCTGTTAAAGTTAGTGTTATTCATTTACTTATAATTATTTTATATAAATAAATATTGTTCAATTATATTAACTTACATGTTTTTAGTTAAAATTTGTCTCACGGTGCAACCGGTGTCCATAAGACTAACCCAATAAAATAATGAGTTAAAAAAAAAAAAAAAAAAAAAGTGAAATCAATGCAATGTTTCGGTCTGTTTCTCTACTAAATTCACAAGAAATTTAAAAAAAAAATGAAAATAATATGTATCCATCTATATATATATATAATTTGATTATTGATCTAAGTCAAATTGCAGCTTATATATAAAGTAGAACTAAACTTGTGAATCTGAATTTACATGAATTCTTCAGCATATATTGTGCATACGAATTGAAAAACGGTGATACTTTTTATCCCCATGATTAAAAGAAAGAGTATATAGCTAGATATCAAGAAACTGTAGGCATATATATTTCGTTTAAAAGGGAATTGAATTAAATAAACAAGTTCAAAATTTTGATCCTATATATCTAGCTAATTAAATAAATTGATCAAGGATCATAGTGTGTGACTGCAATTATCGTTTGTTGGGGTAGCAACGAACCTCGAGGAAAAAGCATAATATTTGTAATAATCTTCATCAACAAAATCTCCGGGCCCACTTCGATCGAAGTTGAGTGAATAGCTTAACGGATCATAACGGCATTGGACGGACGACTGACGGCTCGACGGTTGCAACATCTTACTCCGTTTCTTCAGCCGCCTCATCAATCTTGACGGTCCACAGCAGGTCGTTAATGTTGATGATGTGGTGGTGGTGGCGCCGCCGCCGTTTGCGGTGGCAGAAGTACTGGCTTTTGACAACCAAGGGAGAGATAAGTGCATCATCTTTTTTTTGGGATAGACAAGTTGGACAAAGAGAGGTGGGGTTAATTGGTTATATATAGGGGCGGTAGATGTCATGTCTTGTGATGCTCCAAATATATATTAATATATTCCAATATAATTATTTGGAATAATATAATATATTATAGGTAACTAGGAAATAATAATATAGGAATAATATATTTTAATTTAGTTCATATCTTTGTATATATGGTTATTGTATTTACTTTAATTATCTCTTTGTAAATACTCTTATAAATAGTGAATCATTTCTATCACATACCTATTCTCACATGGTATCAGTCTGACTCATCGAAACCCTAATTTTCTCTCTAAAGCCTCACGCTAAATTTCTTCCCTTCCCTCCTCATGGCGGCGGCGGGTCCTACTCCCCCCACCATTCCTCTCAATGTTTTGGTTCATCTCTTGACAATCAAGTTGTCATCCTCCAACTACCTGCTCTGGCGTAATCAGGTGGTCCCGGTCCTGTCAAGTCATGATCTTATCTCCCACGTTCATGGCACGACACCCGCTCCGGCGAAATCGATCACCACATCTGGTGAATCGGCTCCAAACCCAACCTACATCGCTTGGTTTGAGAAGGATCAGAAGATCCTTAGTCTTCTTTTTCCTCCCTTTCTGAAGAAGCCATGGCCGAGGTCATCGGCTGTGCCACCTTGCGCTCCGTCTGGGCCGCCCTCGAGGCTGCCTACAGTCACACCTTGGTCTCCCGTATTACTCAACTGCGGAATCAGCTCCTCTCCCTTCGTCGTGGATCCACTTCCGTCGACGACTTCAGCAAGAAGTTTCGTGCTCTTTGCGATCAACTCGCCTCCATTGGTAAGCCTGTTGATGATGACGACAAGTGTCATTGGTTTCTTACCGGTCTTGGCCCCCAGTTCGCTGGCTTCTCTGACACTCGCATGGCTATGTCGCCCATGCCTGCTTTTCGGGATCTGATCCATCAAGCCTTAAACTATGACCAGTTTACTCGTTCGATGGACTCCTCGTCCTCGCCCGTTCCAGCATTCTCTATTTCTGCTCGTTCGGGTAAATCTTCTCGCCTTGGCCCCAAATCCCGTAACTTCTCCCCTCGGAATTCTGGTGGCCAGGCGACCACTAGATCCTCGGCTGGTGGCTCGACTTCTGTTCGCCGTCCTCCTACCTGCCAGATATGCCGACAACAAGGCCATTATGCCAACCACTGCCCGGACCGCTATGCTCGCCCTGCCCCCTCACCGGCCAACCTTGCCCATGCTCTTGACTCTCAGTGTCACATCTCGCAGCCTCCGGACTCTGATTGGTTCCTTGATAGCGGTGCGTCTGCTCACATGACTCCTCGCTCTGCTGATCTGGATAATCCTCACCCGTATTCTGGTAACGACAATGTTATTGTTGCTAATGGTTCTACTATTCCAATCACTCATGTTGGGTCGTGTTCGGTTAATAAGGATGTTCGTTTGTTAGATGTGCTCGTCGTTCCACATCTTACTAAGAAACTGTTATCCATCAGTAAGCTTACTTCAGATTTTCCTGTTGATGTTTTGTTTACTAATGACTCGTTTGTCATTCGGAATAGGGCAACCAAGCAACCCTTGGCGAGGGGTCGGCATAGTCGAGGACTCTATGCCCTGGAGCAGGGTACTCCAGCCTTGGTCGCTGCTTTACGGAGCTTGTCGCTGAAGGCTTCTTTTGAGTGTTGGCATCGTAGATTAGGCCATGTTCCTATTTCTCTAATTAATTTGTTGAATAAAATGGGTTTGCTGTCTTTTACTTCTGTTTTGCCCAAACCGGGCTTATGCACTCCATGTCAGTTGGCTAAGAGTAAACACTTATCATTTGCATTAAATGAGAAGCGAGCATCTCGTGTGTTGGATTTAGTTCATTGTGATCTTTGTGGACCTTCCCCTGTTGCTTCGAATGATGGTTTTAAATACTATGTCATATTTGTGGATGATTTCTCCAGATTCACTTGGCTTTATCCTTTGCACGCCAAGTCTGATTTTTACGATGTGTTTGTTCGGTTTCACACCTTTGTTTGCAATCAGTTTTCCACTTCTCTTAAGGTTTTCCAGAGTGATGGTGGCACTGAGTTTGTTAATGGTCGTGTTCGCGGATTTCTTTCCGACCATGGCATCCCTCATCGCATCTCATGTCCTTACACTCCTCAGCAGGATGGTCGCGCTGAACGCAAACATCGCCATGTCACTGAAACTGGGCTATCTCTATTACTTCAGGCGAGCATGCCTGCCCACTTCTGGGTTGATGCCTTTTCCACGGCTGTCTACATTATCAACAGACTGCCCACGCCTGTTCTTGGGGACATGTCGCCCTTTCAAGTTTTATTCGGCTCTGCTCCGAACTTTGCCAAATTCAGGACCTTTGGCTGTCGGGTATTTCCATACCTTCGTGACTATGCTCTCCACAAGCTTGCTCCTCGCAGTGCTCCATGCATCTTTATGGGTTACAGTTCCTCTCATAAGGGGTTTCGGTGTTACGATACGATCGCTTCCCGCTTCTACACTACTCGTCATGCTCAGTTTGATGAATCTGTATTTCCGTTCTCGGCTTCTCATGTTCCATCCTCGTCTGTTGACTCCCTTGAGATCAGCTCATTCGTGGTTGAGATCAGCTCATTCGTGGAACCATCGGCTGCTGCTCACCATTCTCCTTGTGGTCTCTGCCCTGACCCACCAGACATGATCATGCCCCTTGCTCGCCCAGCAGCTCCGCAGCCTCCTGCTCGCCCTGCAGTTCAGCAGCCCCCTGCTCGCCCACTTCCTATCTCGACTCACCCCATGGGTACTCGTGCCAAATCTGGGATATTCAAGCCTCGTCACATTGCCGACATTGCGACCACCGGTCTCCGGTCCGCCCTCTCGGTCTCTGATGAGCCTAAAGGCTTCAAATCGGCACTTAAGCATCCACACTGGTTAGCTGCAATGCAATCTGAGCTCGATACCCTGCATGCTAATCAAACTTGGGAGCTCGTTCCTCGTCCTTCCTGCACAAACATTGTTGGTTCTAAATGGGTCTTTCGCACCAAATTTCATGCGGATGGTACTGTTGATCGCTACAAAGCTCGCCTGGTCGCCCAGGGCTTCTCGCAGGTTCCAGGCATTGACTTCTCGCACACCTTCAGTCTAGTTGTCAAGGCCGCTACTGTTCGCATCATCCTGTGTCTGGCTGTTCGGAATCAGTGGCACATGCACCAACTCGATGTAAACAATGCCTTTCTCCATGGAAAGTTGACGAACACTGTTTACATGGCTTAACCTCCTGGATTTGTTGATCCCTCGCTTCAGTCACTCTTTACCTCTTGCTTTATGTGGATGACATTATTGTTACAGGGAGCGACCAACATGCTATTCGAAGATTTATTCTCCGTGTCAACAAGGAATTTGCGATCAAGGATCTTGGTCGCCTTATCTACTTCCTTGGCCTTGAGGTCACCCACTCGTCAACTGGTCTCTTTCTCAGCCAAGCAAAGTATGCTCGCGATGTCCTCTCTCGAGCGGAGTTGCTCGACTCAAAGCCTGTCTCCACTCCCCTCGCAGCTGGGGAATCTTTGGTGAGCTCTGGGGAATCTTTTACCGACCACACTCTATATCGCTCGCTCGTCGGCGCGCTACAGTATCTGACGATCACTCGTCCTGATCTTTCATATGCTGTGAATCATGTCAGTCAGTTTCTACACTCGCCGACCACCGACCACTTCCTCGCGGTCAAAAGGATCCTCAGATATGTTAAGGGCACTATCAATTATGGACTCTCCTTTGGCCGGATTGGAGACTACTCGCTCGTTGGTTATTCGGATGCGTATTGGGCGCGTTGCACTGAAACTCGTCGCTCCACTTATGGTTACTCGATTTTCTTAGGTGGAAACTTAATCTCTTGGAGTGCGAAGAAACAACCCACTATTGCTCACTCGAGATGTGAATCCGAGTATAGGGCACTCGCGAGCACAACCCAAGAAATGATTTGGGTTACTCAACTTCTTCGGGATCTTGGTCAGCTTCCTTCCTCGGCTCCAACCCTGCTTTGTGATAACAAGAGTGCCTTGTTTTGGAGTCAAAACACTGTTGCTCATAAACGAGCAAAACACATCGACATTGACTGCCATTTTGTTCGCGAATTGGTCTCATCTGGTCGCCTCATCACCAAGTTTGTCCCATCTACTCTTCAGGTCGCCGACGTCTTCACCAAGAGTCTTCCTCGCCCTAGTTTCGAGTTGTTACGTTCCAAGCTATGTGTTCGATTGCATCCACAACATTGCTTGACGGGGGGTAATAGGGAATAATAATATAGGAATAATATATAATAGGAAATAATAATATAGGAATAATATATTTTAATTTAGTCCATATCTTTGTATATATGGTTATTGTATTTACCTTAATTATCTCTTACCTTAATTATCTTTTTGTAAATACTCTTATAAATAGTGAATCATTCCTATCACCTCATTAACGGTGATCACGTACCTATTCTCACAGTAACAATCTTTTATTTACGATTAATAATTATATTTGAATATATTCTAATATGATTTATATTTATTTCTTTTTTATCTCATTTGTAATCTCTATTTATAGTGAATCACTCATATCATCTCATTAATTGTGATTGCATATAATTCAGAAATGGCCAACTACCTAGGTTGTAAGTTGGGCAAGCTCCCACTTGAATTTCTGGGTTTAAAAGTGGGTATCAATCATCGCAGGAAAGGGTCATGGGACAGTCTAATAAATCGAATCATGAGTAAACTGGAAAAGTGGGGAAGTCGTCACATTTCGATGGGTAGAAGAATCACTTTAGTTCAATTGGTCCTCGCTGCAGTGCCAACCTACTATTTATCCTTTTTCTTATTACCAAAAGGAGTGTTGCATAACATTACCAAGCTACATAGAGAGTTTCTCTGGGGAGGGGGTGTGAACAAAAAGAAAATTTCCTGGATAAAATGGGCAGAAATTTGTGAGGATAAAAATGAAGGGGGGCTGGGTATAAGGGATATGTATACTTTTAATAGAGCTTTACTAGGAAAATGGGTTTGGAGATTTTTGAATGAGGGGGAGAGTTTATGGGTGAAAGTGTTGAAATCGAAATATGGAGATTTATGAGTGGGTGGAGACAGTAGAAGGAGGAGAGGCAGGAGAGTGGGGGTGTCAGTTTGGTGGAAGGAACTTGTTAAAATTTATGAAGGGGAGCAGGGGATAGGTGGTGGTCTTAGAACAGGAATAAAAAAGTTAGTGGAAAATGGAAATCAAACTTTATTTTGGAAAGAAAGGTGGGTAGAAGAGGAGATAACTCTTATGGAAAAATTCTCAAATCTGTACAGATGTAGTAATCATAAAGAAAACAAAATTGGTGAAATGGGTAGATGGGGAGTTAATGGTTGGGAATGGGAGTGGGGGTGGTCAAAAAATTTTAATGAACAGGAGGCTAATGAATTTGCTGAGTTTGCTTCTTACATTGATAGATTTCAACTCAAAAGAGATGAGGAGGACAGATGGACCTGGGAGCTGGCCCCACATGGTATTTACTCAACAAGTGTTGTTTATAAGATGATGAAACAGGGGTTGTATGCGAAAGGTTTGGAGGCCGGGAGAAAGGAAGATTTCGCCACAATGTGGAGGAGCTTAGCGCCGAGGAAAGCACAAACAATTGGGTGGAAAGCACTAAAACTTAGACTGGCCACAACGGACAACTTAAGAAGAAGAGGAATACCGATACCGGATGAAGAAATGAAATGCAAATTATGTGGGGAGGAGGAGGAAAGCAACAACCATCTGTTACTGGAATGTAAGTTTGCCAATACAATCTGGAGGGAATGTCATAAATGGTTTAAGGTGAGTATGGCTCTACACAATACTTTGTCAACTCATCTTTTACAACATAGTATGATTCTTGGTGACAACAAATGGGGCAAAAAGATAGCAACAAACCTTTGGGTGGGAATTGTGGGGGAAATCTGGAGAAGCAGGAATGCTAAAATATTCTCAAACGAGGAACCGGTGGCACAGAAATCGGTGGAAAATATCAAGATTCACTCTATGGTCATGGCTGGAGGGACGAGATTTGCTAAAACCAAATTCGGCAATTGTGGCATGGTGCGCAAATCCTTACTTGAGTATGAAGGAATTAATTTAGAGGCAAGAGATTGCAGTAAGAACAGGAGTAAACCAAATCACCCTTATAATTAATTTGTAAACATTACGGGTTGAGTACCTTGTACTCGAGTGGAATACAATTTTTATCGTTTCAAAATATATATATATATATAAGTAGGAGTATATCTGTATATAGTTGTTAAATTAATTTTCTAGTACGATATGAGATTCCAACAAATTTTTGATAAAGTCGAGGCATCATGACTCAATGTTGACTGAGAATATGCTCCATTCCAATTCAAACTATGCCGAGTTTTTTTTTTTTTTTTAAGGTAACTATGCCGAGTTAACTAACCTGCAAAAACCTAATATATTCATATACTTAATTAATATATATAGAGTTGGTCTCCTGTGCATAGGGTGCACGTGCACCCTATGCGATCAGTGACCAACTATAAGATAAAAAAATGCGAATCTTCAACAATAAAGTAATTGCTGGCCTGGCGGTTACGATATTTGGAAACGGGTATAAGGTCACGGGTTCAAGACCTGCTTAGTTGTGCACACGGTGCATTTGAGACTTTGCCATATATATATATATGAGAGATGAGACTTATTAAATCACAACTTGAACGAAGGCTTAATTTCGAATATTTCCACTCCAATATTATCACTTGTACATGATTTCGAATTCACACAATCTTTTTAAAATATTAGTACCTTTATTAAATCAGTAGTGGTTGTTTTAACATACAAATTATCGTTGTTTAATAATTTTGTAATGAATAATTCACAAAATTAAATATTTTTTTTAATAGCAGCATCCCTCGTAAAAAAAACTACTATTTCGTTATAAAATACGTTTAATTAAAGACAATTTTTAAAACTCCAATACTTAAAATTTAGATTTCATGTGAACAGAAATTCACATAATTAATCCATCCCTTTTAATTCATTAATTTGATTATTTTATTTATAAGGATTTGGAAACAAATGGGTCCGGAAATCAAAGAAAATGATTAGACCAAGTGGGGATGAACTGGTAATTTGGTACACATATATTATTGTCGATTGTCAGATTGAGAAAATATACTAATACAGACGACATTAATTTGACTGTGGTGAAACCGATTTTTGTAGTCTTATATATAGTCAAATTTTATATTTTATTATATAATTTAAATAATCAACACACACAAACAATAGTATTATCTCTTTTTTTTTTAAATCTTATATTTGGTTTAAGAACCGGTTAACTGGATCTTCATTTAAAGTTAAAACAACTCCTTATAAATTGTTTGTACTTTAAAGTTTCGAACATGAGACCTAAAAAAGATTTATTATTTTCACTTTTCTTCCTAAATTGTTCAATTTTATTATTTACATTTTTTTAACAATACCCTCTTCACCCAACTTTATTTTCACATTTACCTAATTTATAAATCATTTAAATTCACTTATATTATTTTCACTTTTCTTCTTAAACTGTTGAATTTTATTATTTTTATTTAAAAAAAATAATATCCTTTCCCACACCAATTTATCTTCACTCTTTTTTTACCTACTTTATAAACCACTTTACATATAAACTATTTCAAAATAAAATGAATTATAAAATCATCATTTAGTGTCACAATTTCTCATATTACAAATCATTAATCCAAAATGTAAAATAGAAGAAGTTACATGATTATGTATAAAATATATATAATTTTGGGAAAAAAAAAAGTTTAAACTTATAGGAAATTGTGAAATCAATTCATTTATATTAATTCTTTAATATTTTCTCTCATTTTGGATCATCGCATCTTCTTTTTTAAAAGTAGACTCATCAAGTGAAAAAATTAATATAAATAAAGTTGCTTTCAGCAGGAATTTGTATAGGCGTAAGTTTGAGGCTTTGTTATTATGGAAAAAAATTTGTGTCATCTTAAAATTCGAAATTATGAATAGTTGTGAAATCAATTTATTTATATTAGTTCCTTATCACTACAAAATAAACACGAAATGGCATCGGGGAAGGCATCGGATCTGCCGTCCCCTTAGATGAAGGCAACGGCAAAGGCATCGGCAGTGTGCCGATGCCAATATGGTCGATGTCATTTAAATGGCATCGGATTTGGGGAAAACCGATGCGACCGATGCCATTTTGCCGATGCCTTTTTATTAAAATTTAAAAAAGCCGAATCTGGGATTCGAACCCAGGTCGATAGGCCACCAACACCCACCCAGGTCGATAGGCCACCAACACCCACCCACCACCGCTGGGCCACCCCATTTTTCGGAAATCTGGCCATTTTCGCTATTTCTGGGGTTCGAACTCGGGACCTCGCGGTCTCGAAGGCTTTTGAGCGCCCCCTGTGTGCCGTTTAGGCTAGGAGCTTTTAGTCGACATGTTGTGAATGCAATTAATATATATTCAATTTAATTTGAGTTTTTAATTCTTTCATTAATTCAATCCATTCTAATTTTAATTGTTCCTTATTAAATTATTTATCAAAGCATATCATAATTATTTCTAAATTATGTTTTTCAAATTAACTAAATTATGTTTTTCAAATTAAATAATTTATTTACGGTATCAATTCACACTATTTAAATTTATTCTAATCCTCAATTTACAACATTTTAATTCTTTAATTAATTCAATCCATTCTAACTTTAATTGTTGCTTATTAAATTATTTATCAAAGCATATCATAATTATTTCTAAATTATGTTTTTCAAATTAAATAATTTATTTACGGTATCAATTCACACTATTTAAATTCATTCTAATTTTTAATTTCACAACATTATAATTACATACAACATTGAATATAATTATTTTCACTTATACATTTAAATTTATTCTAATCACATCATGTAAATTCATTCTAATTTTCAATTCAACACATTAAATATATATAATTATTTTCACTTATCCATTTAAAAATATGAATTCACTTATCCATATAATTAAAAATATTTTCATCTATTATAAAATTATTCTCTAGTTCATTTTCAATTAAAATAACATCATATCACAAACAACATTAATTATAAACATAATTAGCATGTTCACGTCAATTAAAATAATAACATCACACACAACATTAAAATAAAAATTAATCCTCAACGTCAATGTAATATAATAACATCACACGTAACAAAGTAATATAAAAATGTATCACTCCTCATCACCAACACCATCACCATCATCCTCAGTATCATCCCGATCCTGAACCTGGCTACTATCATGAACGTGGTGCGACGCCCCCGACGGCATCCCACCCATCTGACCCATCCCACCCATCTGACCCATCCGGCCACCCATCTGTCCCATCATCATTGCAAGCTGCTCCTCAAAACGCTTCGTTAAGCGCTCCTCCTGCTGCCGCATTTGTTCCAGTAAGCGTTGCTCTCTTTCTTCATTGACTCTCCGTTCTTCAGCAATCCTCCTGTTCATGTCTTCCTCGGTGAATCGTCCATAAGCCGTACCACTTGACGTCTCGCCAGGACCGGAGGAGACCCGTCTGTTCTTGCCTACTTGTCCAAGGCCCCTAACACGTCCATGAGACCTGCCGACCTTCTTCACGTACAGTTGAGACATCTCGGGTATAGGTAGGGCCTGGGAACCATCCTCTGAACTAGGTTCATCTGACGGATCTCTTGTAGTATTATTGGTGAGCTCCTCCTGTATCTGGTCCTATACGTGCACATTTAAAAGTGGGTTAATACATTTTCAAGTACAATTAAATATATATTTGTTATATGTATATGTACACACTTACAAGTAAATCACCCATATGGCCACAAGTGTATGTCCCGTTTTCGTAACGGTGGTAATATTCAACTATCTCCCAGTCGTATGCAGGGCGTCCCATCCTCTCCTCCTGTATTTTGAATCGAAGACATATACGAATAAATAAACTAAATAATTAACTAAAATTAATTATATATAATTGACCACAAATACTTACAATGCGCCGTGCGACCTCTGCTGCTCCACGAGCTCCGCCTTTATGAGTACCATGGCCAGTACCCGGACCTCCAGGCTCGGATAAGCGGTTCTTACGAGCCTGCTCGCTCTTCTTAATTGTTTCGGGATTGTTCCAGTGACGAACTAAGTCGTTCCAAACATTCACATCCCACCTCGGCCTCTTGTTATCCCTCACCCACGCCTTCTTGATTTTTGATAACATGTTAGTGTACCGACTTGCAGCTCTTTGAAGAAAGAGTCGGTACACCTCTGTATAAGATGTGGCTTCAGGGTCCCACCTGACCTCGGTCTGCAAAAACAAATTAATTAATGAATTAATATAACAAAATAACAAAATGTTAATGTAAAGTTATTTTATACCTGGAATGTATCCCACCACCGTTGTACCGTGCCGGGTGATACCAAAGCCCAGGCGTGTGCACCAAGCTCCATATTCCGGTACATTATCGATCTGATCGTCCTCGAAATTAAATTTGAAGGCATCAACCTGTTACACGTATTTTATAATAAATAAAAAATTATTAATAAACATGTTATACATACGTCTAATGAAATTTAAATTCGAAGCTTCAACACATGCTTTGTTACCCACGCTTAATTTCAAGGTGCGAAGATACCTGATTAAATTTTAAGAATCGTAAGTTCATATAATTTGAAGAATCGTATGAGAAATTAATTAAATTACCTCTCGTATGGATACATCCATCTGTATTGAACTGGACCACACACTTTTGCTTCATATGCAAGGTGCACAGGTAGATGTTCCATAGAGTTGAAGAAGTTGGGTGGAAAGATACGTTCCAACTTGCACAAGATGATTGGGATATCTGTTTCCAGTCGAGTCATGTTGTCAACTGTGATGGTCGTAGAAGTCAACTCCTTAAAAAATAGACTAAGCTCAGTGATTGCTTTCCACACAGTGAGCGGCAGAATTTTGTAAAAAGCAATCGGTAGTAGTCTCTGCATAAACACGTGACAATCATGACTCTTCATCCCATACAATTTCAATTTCGACCAGTCAATGCAACGAGACATGTTAGACACATATCCATCTGGAAACTTCAACTCACTTATCCACTTACAAACAATATCCTTCTGCTTCTTATCAAGCGAAAAAGAAGCCTTAGGATACTTTGATGTACGTGGACATTTCTTGAGAGAGGGACGACGACAATAATCATTCAGCTCGTCTCTTGATTTAGACGTGTCCTTTGTTTTCCCCTCCACATTCATCACCGTGTTGAAAACGTTATCAAACACATTTTTCTCAATATGCATCACGTCTAAATTGTGTCGTATCAACAAGGTACTCCAATACGGCAACTCCCAGAAAATGCTTTGCCATTTTGCATCGGCCATTAAATGCCGATGCCATTTCGCATCGGGGCCCACTGCCGATGCCATTTTGCATCGGGCATTAAATGCCGTCCCCTTTTCGCATCGGCAGGCCTGCCGATGCCATTTCGTTATTATTTTGTAGTGTATATTATTAAATTTGAACCATGTAATAATATCAAGGTTTTGATTGTGTAATTATTAATTCCCTAAAATAATACTCAGTAATTCGTGTGAATTAATTAATGTCATAATTGGAAGAAATTAGTGAGTCACTAGTCAGTCATGATGATGGAGATCAATTAATCATAGGGTTCTCTAATTATAAAGTTGGAAGTCTATTTATTTAATAACAACTGCACTTTGTGCAGCAGATCTCATCGTAATTAATTATAGTTTAACCCATAATCTCTTTTGCAGTTTTGGGGTGCTCGATGGTAATTTAATTTAAAATATACAATACTGGATTCATATTTAATTTAAAATATTTGACAATTGACTGTCTTTCACTTTGTGGATTAATGTTTGTAATCATAGATTCGTAGATATAATAAATAGGTTGTGCTTACCGGTTATGGCTAGTACACACTTAACCTTAAATAAACATTAAGATAGATTTTTTTGGCTAAGACGTTTAGGCTACCGCATATGTTCGAAATATTTGTGGTGAAATTTGAAATTTAAACTGGTTCAAATTAAATTGAAAATGATGGGTCATTCATTTATTAATTTGGTATTTAAATAATTAAATATATTTTTAGTATTGAGTATAAATTTTATTTTAAATCTAATTTAACATTTATACAAAGTTGGATTACCCACCTATTTTGAGCATATCTAAATCTCATTGATTAGTTTATACATCTATTTCTAATTTTATATTTTCTCCATCTTGTGATTATTTGTACGGTTGTACATTATCTTTATTAGACGGTTTCAAAATTACTTACACACTCTCAATATAAAAATAATTCATAAAATTAATACTCTCACAATTTTGTTATATTTTTAAAAATTTACTCATTTTGAGCTCACATTTTCTTCTACACTTCATCACTACAATATATTTACATCTCACTAAATCATCTAAAATAATTCTTCTTTATTTGACCCCACATTCACTAAATTTTTTTTTAATATATATATAAAGTGAGTCAATCAACGCATGCAAGTCATCACCCAATCAGAATAGCTCAAATTCATCACTATTTGAAATTCAAAGTTATAGATTGTCTTATTTCGGGGTTGAATTAAATTAATTATCCACTAGTTATATTATTATTCATATATCAACAATTAAAGGCAAAAATTGTTTTAGTTAAAATTATTGTTATGTTTTAGTTAAAGTTGAAGTATCACGTTTTATTTACTTGTAATTATTTATATAATTAATAATTTTCAATTATATTAGTTTACACGTATAAATTAAAATTAGTACTACATTTCAGTTAAAATTAGTGTCACGTTTTAATTAAAATTGGTGTCATTTTACTCTTATATCTAGAAATTGGTGTACAAGAGTGACTTTCAATTAAATTGTACGCTAATTTAAGACTTGCTTTGATATTATTTTTTGATGAAAATTGATTATTTTCTAGTACTAAGTTTTTATACTTTTATTATGATATTATATACTATAATTTTTAAATATAAAAAAATGAATCACCTAGACAGACATTATTAGATGTTAGACAATTCAAATTAACCGATTAGCTTATAATATAAATATAAGCGCTTGTTATTACCAAGATTTTGAGATTTGGGTAGGGCCGGTGAGGGTGGGGGGTGGTTATCACATGAAGGAGTACTAACCCCCTCCCCAAGTCACATGCTGGTTGTCCATGTTAATTATTTTTTGCTAATTAAAATATTTTCACAGGATTAATGGTACGAAACATTCTTATAATATGAAAATTGCACTTGTGGATGTACTCTATTAAATAAAGTAAACTCTTCCTTTAAAAAAATGAATTAATGATTTCAGTTATGCTTCTCTATTTCCAATATTAAAAACAGAGAAAATCGTTAACTCTTTTTTTTTTTTTTCCAAAGGTGTGGGGAGGGTTCACTTTATTTTAAAAATCATTGGAACTTTCGTACAATTTTCATATTACTAAAAAAATTTGTGAACATCTTCAAATCACAAAAGAGTTTCATATATACTTCCATGCAACTAGTCCTATTTTTATGAGGGATTTTTTATGTAATAGTTTCATGCATAAAATATATCTTAGTTTAGTATTTGAGTACGTCATTTTTTAGTTTAAAATATAATTAGACAAGAGATCTCGTAATAATATAGTAAATGTGAAGAATATTATCATGTTAATTAAGACAACAAGTAAAAAATTATTAGTAGAGTAGTAATTTTTGTTCTAGTTGTAACTTTTGTTTTAATAGTTATAATTTTCTCTTGTAAACTACTACTCATTCCCTCTTATTCAGAAAATGGATGAGAACCATTTTGATAATCTAATTTATTTTTCAATTAAAAAATTACTACTCTAATTTATACTCTTTAAATTTTATTTTTTTTTGTTTAATAGTATATGAGATCTTTCTCACCCCTCCCTCTATATATAAATTTTATCCATTTTTATATATGTGCGTAGCAAGCTTAGGAATCCAAACTAGAGATGTGGCTTGTGGGAGAGCTCCATGAGTGTGTATTTTACATAATCAGGAATTATAATTTATAACACAATGCAACGGGATTTGATCGAGTACCCTTTGTACTTAGTTTTGTTATATACGACAATACGAATTATCTTTACTTTAAAAAAAAAACTAGAGATGTGACTTGTGAGAGAGGGAGACATTCGAATTTATTACCGGAGCGGATGGTGGAACATCATGTTCTTTTGTTGGGACTTATTTATACCACTTTCTATATTATCAACCAAACTGCACCCACCCACAGTATAATGCAATTGCAATCCATATATGTTGAATTATTGTCATTCAGCTTTCAGTCAACATTCTGATTGGCAGCTGGAAATTAATTTAATTATTTTAAATTTATTCATTTCTCTTGCTTTGGAACACAAAATTTCATTGAAATACGAGTTTAGACAAGTGGTAAGCAACTAAAATTGTCAAAAAAACTCGCCCAACAATGTGATTAGATTAAAGGAATTTTGCTTACGTACGAGTAATTTAATTAACTCTCTCATATTGATTGCTACTTGCTAGGTAATTTGTGAGAATTATATTCAATCACCCTTAATGAGATGATAAGAGTAGTCACTGTATATAGGGATTACAAAAAATACACAAGAAAATAAATATAAATCATAAATAAAAGATTGCTACGCCTATAATATATTATACTATTTGTATAATACATTATATTATTCCTATAATATATTATTCTATTATATTCTTTAATACTACCTATAATATATTATACTATTTCTATAATATATTATTCTATTATATTCTCTAATACCCCCGGTCAAGCGAAGCTGGGAATGTAAATAAACACGAGTTTGGTACGCAACAATCTGAAGCGAGTTTGAGATAGAAGTTTTGTAAAGACATCTGTAAAACAATGCACTTTTGTTGTCATAGAGCAGGAGAAATAATGGAATTTCGGAATCACCAAATAGGACATGCCAAGGCGCAAAAAAAGGGGAAGCAAATGGATCGAAACACCGAAATCCTTTGAAGGACGAACGATGACAAAAAAATAGGCAAGAAACACTTGCAAGTGTGTCGAAAGAAGTTGATTCGAGCACAAACCAGATAGATCAAAAGGGTGAGCAACCAATGATATTGATCATGGGCTCTCCGAATAGAGAGAAAAGTAGAAGAAAAAAGATACAACGTGAGGCTATAGAGAAAATTAGAGTGTAGATGAGTGTGACCAACACCATATTAGTGAAAACGGTCATGGAGATAGCATGATCGGCCATGAGAGGGAACGAGGAGACTTGCTCCCTCGAGAAAAAGAAGTAGGGGGGGGGGGTGAGGAGACTTGCTCGCTCGAGAAGAAGAAACAAGGGGGGGGGGGGCGAGGAGACTTGCTCGCTCGAGAAGTGTAGGTCCCTAGTTGAGTAGATAATATTGAGTAAGCTAAGAAAACGTCTAGAGGGGGGTGAATAGACTTTTCAAAATCTTTCAATATATCAAAGTACACAATGCGGAATTATCAAATTTATCAATGAGCCCAACAACTTTATACTCAACTAATATCGAAATAAGAACTTCTATTATGAACACTTAACTTGTCTATTCTATATGCATATTAATCAATTAAACAAGTAATCAATCAAACACAAATAAAAACAGTAAACAATCACCACACGAATTTATAGTGGTTCGACAACTTGTCTACATCCACTCTCACAACTCCAGTTGCGGAATTTATTAACTCTTCTCTTCGAGTAGGGTGTTCTTGTGGCTTTAAGTCCCAAGAAATAAGACTTCGAGTGATTTACAAGTAACTAGCAACTTGAACAAAAACAACAGTAATAAAACTTCTCTAGTCCAGTAGTAGCCTTCTTCGAATTTGTGACTTGTCTTGTGGCTTCAACTTTCTAAACTTGAACTCTGCGAGTTTCTTGCTTTGAATTCTTCTCAGTAATTGCTTAGTAATCTCAGTACTTCAGTTATTCAGTAGTCATAACCGTCGAACACCTTGAAGTATTTATAGACTTCTAGAAATCAAGATAAGTTTGTTATCCAACAACCTTTTCTTGATAACTAACTTCGAACGGTTTTTTCTTATTCTTCCACGAAGCGTTTCTGACTTAAGTAGATTTTCTTCTTCTAGGTATTTTATAATTATTTTAAAATAAAAAAACATAAAAACGTCTATCATATAAGCATTGCACACTATTCCTTCACTCGACACTCATTACTTATTTCTTTGAAAAGTGCATTGATAGTGGTCCTGAATCCTGATTCATCCTGCTTGAAGACGGTGTTCTCATGACTGCAGTGTATGCGGTAAGAGCGCTCTTACCGTCGTACCAAGCACTCGGCGGCCACAAAACGAGCCACCGGAATAAAACTGATGTCGCCGCCGTGACTGATATTCCGGCGTTTAGTTGCATGTCCTGTGGTCCCCACACGAGTGGCGATTTTCATGAGTGTTCCACGTGTGGGAAGGGTTACGCGACGGGGCAGGCATTGGGAGGCCACATGCGTAAACATTTCATCGGCGGAATTAGTTTAAACGGTGGCCGGAATTTTCTCGACGGAGACCATGGCGATATGTCGAGCGTTGTAACCTCCGACGGTGGCAGCGACGGCGATTTTGATTTGAATACGCCTCCTCATTCTCCAGGGCTGGATTTAACGCTTAAATTGTAGAATTTTTTCCATTTTTTTCGGAAAAAATTAAATAAAATTGTTAGAAATGGAATGGATTAAGGCCTAAAATGTAGTTTAGTTGTTGTACCCATGTTCTGTAGTCTTTTGGAGTAATTTTTAACACTTTCAGCCCCTGAAAAGTCAATTGCTGTTAACTTTATAACATAATTTATTTAAATTGTTTCATATTCTTTTAATTTGAAACATTATTTTTATAATTTTTTAATTCTCTTCATTTTTCTTCAAGTCCAAGAGTATTGTTGTTAGTCATGGTTCATACTCCATCATGTAAACTTTTCAGATGTAAGCATTTATTAACACACTTTAATATTCATACTCCATCATGTTATAAACTTTTCAGATGTAAGCATTTATTAACACACTTTAATAAACCATTTAAGATGATAATACTTTCTGGATAAATTATAATTGTATAATAATTGCAATTGAAATTCTCCATGTCACTACCATTACAAATAAAAAATTTAGAAATTGGGTCTAAAAAAGCGTTTCATTAAGAAATAAGATAAATACTTAGCTAGATATTTAGTATTAATTACATATTTATCTCACAACAATTTCACACTTAAATATAGATGAAATAGACCTAGCTAGATATTTATTAATTACATATTTATCTCACAATAATTTCACACTTAAATTGATGAAACATAAATGAAACACAGAGAACTCTGAGATGAAACAGCTAGGGAGAAATTATTTTAAAATAAAAAACACAGTAACGTGTATGTACCTGAAGGTGTATACATCGCATTCCTTATTTATATTTTGACACGTAAACTCAATTTCACAAATTACACGTATATAAGCACTGCATAGAGTACTACACAGTATTCCTTCATTCCTCTACGCTTATCACTATCACTATGTTGCTGATCAGGTATTGTCTCTGGTATTGGAAGAAGATTACTATGTTGCTGAATTCTCTGGTTTGGAAGAAGATTACTTCGTCCCGTTGCACTCACAGAAATTGCCGGCGATGCCTCTTACTCCGCCGACGGTGTTCAGCCACCATCAATCGTCGATTCTCACGACAAATGCAGTGTATGTGGTAAGAGTTTTCCGTCGTACCAAGCGTTCGGCGGCCACAAATCGAACCACCGGAATAAAACTGCTGTCGCCGCCGTGACGGATATTCCGGCGCCTAATTGCACGTCATGTGGTCCCCACACGAGTGGCGGTTTTCATGAGTGTTCCACGTGACGTGTGGGAAGGGTTACGCGAGCGGGGCAGGCATTGGGCGGCCACATGCGTAATCATGTCGGAGGAATTAGATTAAACGGCTGCCGGAATTCTCTCGACGGCAGCAATGGCTATCTTTCGAGCGTTGTAACTTATTTCTCCGACGGTGGTTCTGTAAGTTACTCCGGCAGCGACGGCGATTTTGATTTGAATACGTCGCCTCATTCTCCAGGGCTGGATTTAATGCTTAAATTGTAGAATTTTTTCCGGAAAAAATTAAATAAAATTCTTAGATAATGGAATGGATTAAGGCCCCCAAAATTAATCGGTCATAAAATCGGATACCCCGAAACTTAAAAAAAAATGGAATGGATTATTTATACCTTTCATTAAGGAATTAAAGAATAAGATAATTAATTTACTATACACGGTTCATTTTTTAAAAAAACGTGTTAACATGTTTTGATGTACAGAGAGCTAGTACTAATTTATTCTCCAAATTCCAAATTTTATAGTGTTTTGATTTTTAACACTTTCAGCTCCTGAGGAGCTCCTGAAAAGTTGATTGCTATTAACTTTATAACATAATTTATTTAAATTGTTTCATATATTTTTTTTTAATTTGAAACATTATTTTTTAAATTTTAAATTCTTTTCATTTTTCTTAGAGTCCAAGAGTATAGTTGTTAGTGACAAACTAAAATGAAATGAAAGATATATATATATATACTAAAAGGGGTTAATGAGATAGGGATAAGGATATTTTAAGTATTTCATAATTATTTTAAATTGTAGAATTTTTTCCATTTTTCATGAAAAAAATTAAATAAAATTCTTAGAAATTGAGCCTAAAAAAGCGTAATTCAATTTATTAATTGAGTTGGTGGAGCTTTATTATTCTCCAAATTTGATTGTCTTTTGATTTTTAATCCTTCGTTCCTCAAAAGTTGTTAACTTTATAATATTATTTGTTTAATTTTTTTTATAATTTTTCAATTTGTAATATTATTTATTTAATTTTTTTCATTTTTTCTTCAAGTCGAAAGGTATTTGTAAATTATAATTACATTTTAAATTAATTATGGAGTGAATTCAACTTTTAGATAAATTATAATTACATTTTAAATAAATTATAATTACTTTTAGATAAATTAACTGCAAGTTCAAGAGTATTAACTGAATTTAGTCATACTTCAAACTTTTATGTTAATGCAAGAGTTAACACACTTTAATAAACCATTTAAGATAATAATACTTTTAGATAAATTATAATTGTATGTTGTCCGAGTGAAATTCAACTTTCACAAGTAAACTCAATTCAAAATTAGTTCATAAAAGATTGAAAATTGCGTACTCTTGTTATTTGGTTCAAGAATTGAGAAGTTTATCCACAACATTTGAAGGTTCGATTTAACAGTAAGGACTTTCGAATCAACGAAAGTTTGCAATGTATCAAAATATTGAGAAATAGAACCGATTTCAAAGAACGCATTGTAGTTAGTTAAGGATGATCTTCCCTTTTCGAATCAGATGGCCGAAAGTTGTGGTGCCAGTAATGTGATATTTTAAAAAAATGTAACAAAAAGAACAATGTCATAGTTGATGAACGTATATTACCATAACAAATTTCAAAACAATCATAAAATAGTGACAAACAAGAATGAAATGAGAGGTATATCTACTTAAAAAGAGATTTAATAAGATAGAATTGAAGAGATTTCATAAGATAGAAGGTATATATAAAGATATTTACGATATTTTATGGAGTAATTATTTTAAAATAAAAAACAAAGGAACGTGTACGCACCTGAAGGCTAGGTGTGTATATAACCGCGTTCTCACTTCATCATGCCACGTAAATACTCAATTTATCAAATTACGTGTATATAAGCACTACACACTATTCCTTCACCCCTCCCCTTCATCAAAATCAATAAACCCCTCCCCTTCATCAAAATCAATAAATACTTTATTTCTCAAATTACGCGTATATAAGCCCTACACACTATTCCTTTCACTCCTCCACACTTATCAGCGCTGAATTCTCCACACTAGCGCCAGCGCTGAATTCTCTGGTATTCTCATAATGCGTTCCTGATTCATCCAGCCGGATCTCCCGTCGCACGACGGCGACGCCTCTTACTCCACTCTTACTCCACCGACGGTGTCCCGAAACAGTCTAAGCCGTCAATCGTTGATTCTCATGACTGCAGTGTATGCGGTAAGAGTTTTCAGTCGTACCAAGCGCTCTGCGGCCACAAATCGAGCCATCGGAATAAAACTGTTGTCGCCGCCGTGACTGATATTCCGGCGTCTAATTGCACCTCCTGTGGTCCCCTCACGAGTGGCGGTTTTCATCAATGCTCCACGCGTGAGAAGGGTTACGGGGCAGGCATTGGGAGGAATTAGATTAAACTGTGGCCGGAATTCTCTCGAAGGTGGCAATGGTGATCTGTCGAGTGTTGTAAGCTACTCCGGCAGGGACGGCGATTTTGATTTGAATACGCCGCCTCATTCTCCAGGGCTGGATTTAACGCTTAAATTGTAGAATTTTTTCCATTTTTTATGGAAAAAATTAAATAAAATTCTAAACGTTTGCCCTTAAAAAAATAAAAGGAGTTCGGTTTATTAATTAATTGGGTTTGTTTGTACCTTTCATTAAGAAATAAGATAATTAGTTAGATATTTATTAATTACATATTAATTTATCTCATAACAACGTCACAATAAAATACTCTACTCTTAGATGAAACAGAGATAACGTACTCTGAGATAAAAACAGAGAACCCTGTATAATTCTCTAAATTTTATTTTGATTTTTGACACTGAAAAGTTTTTATAACATTATTTATTTAAATTATTTCATAATATTTCAATTTGTAATATTACTTATTTAATTTTTTTTCATTTTTCTTCAAGAAGGGTATTGACTTCATGTAGTCATCTTTCATCATGTCTAGGACTATGAAGAAGTGCCACTCTCACTTATTTTCATTCTTTAAAGCGGTTATTAACTTAACTGATTAATTAGTTAATTAAGCAGTTTTAGTTCTAAACGTTTAGATTAGTATATATTGTAGTTTGTAATTCTTATCATTCTCTCTTCAGTTTAAAAACTTTCAATTCAATAAACACAATAGGTACTTTTCTTCAAATTTCAGTTTGCAAATGTTAATATATATTGTAAACTTTTCTGTTAATGCAAGCATGCATTAACACACTTTAATAACCATTTAAAATATTGAATGTTGGAGTGAAATTCAACTTTTACAAAGTAAAATATTGAATGTTGTTAAGTTATTACACTACAAAAAATGCGGAGTTTGCCGACGGAATCCATTCCGTCGGCCGCCCCGACGGATCGCCGACGGAATATTCGAATCGACTGACTGCCGACGGAATTCAGTTCCGCGGCCAAACGGTGTCGTTTAGCCTTGCTTCCCGACGGATTTTTTCCGTCGGACGTTCAAAATTCGGCTGCCGACGGAAATTTTCCGTCGGTAGCCGACTCGCTTTGACCACCGCCTCGGATACGCATGAAAAGACGCGTGTTATTAATATTCGCGTGCTACCGACGGAAATATCCGTCGGTAGCCTTAAATTTTTTTTTTTTATAAGAACTGCCGAAGGCAGTTCCTCTTTGAGGAAAAAAAATTTTTGGCCTTCGTCTCCCTCTCCCTCTTCGTCTCCCTGTTCTCTCCTCGGTTCTTGGATTGGATTTTCTTGTGCGTGGTGCGTGGATTGATCGACAAAGAGCATAAAGATTATCTACTCCAATTTTCTTCAATTTAAACGGTACGTTTTATAAATTCTTAATTAATTTTAATTAAGTTATTGTATTAGTTATTGCATGTTAATTATTATAAAACTGTTATTATTATAAATTGCATGTTAATTATTATAAAACTGTTATTATTATAAATTGCATGTTAATTATTATAAAATTTCATGTACGTAGTTGATGAATATATATGTATAATTAATTCAAATATATGTTAGTACGTGGATTATATATTTTTTATTAATTAATTGTAATTAATTAATGTATGTTAGTTCAAATATATAGTGTAGTTTTCTTGTTAGTTCGTTCTTATAATTAAACTAGGTTATTATTGTTGATTAAATTAGTAATTATTCTTATAAGTAGGGGTGTTGTACGGTTTGATTAATATAGTAATTATTGTTATTGTTTAAATTAAGTCATTATTAATTAGTTTGGTAAATTATTGATTTCATGAGTAACATGATTTTGTTATTGATTAAATTAGGAAATTATTGACTTAAATTACTAAAATGTTATTAATTAAAATAGAAAATTATTGATTTCATTACTATATTAATTATTGATTAATTTATTATACTTTTAAATTTTATTTATTAAAATAGATGAGTCAAGATGCTAGTGGGGCCTCAGGATCTCGACGTAGGAGAACCTCACTTAGGCCTGTTGAGCCTGCTACGTTGACGTCGTCGGCATCCGTTCCACAGCATTCGCCGCCGTCATCTCAGTCGTCGGCAGCTCGTCGACATCCCACGCGGGCCCGAGAAACCAGACTGAGAATATGGATTGAAGATGTACAGTAAGTAATTAATTAAATAATTTTAAGGTTTAACAATATTTAATAGCATCAATTTTTGTACGTTTTTTAATTTATAATGTGTTTGTTTCTTAATATATAATGTCACAGCTTACTTCCTGGTAATGAGATATCGAAGATTTGCACTGAGGTGATTACTAAGTGCAAGATTGCTGCGAATGCCTACTCTTGGCTAAAGGTGCCGCAGACGAAAAAGGATGAATACTGGGAGGAATTCCAGGTATTTGAGTGCATTCAATTAAATATTAATAAACAATTTATTATATATATTATTTGATAAATATGCTGATCGAATATGTGCAGAAACATGCTTATTGGCATAGGGAGTTTTTTTCGGACAACGATATCCACATGCACTGGCAATCTTCATGTCAGTCTAGGTATAATGAGATAATGTACACCTGGAGGACTGCTTGGCGTAGTCGTGGCGTGGTGTAGACGTTGGGGGAGGACGAAAATGGAGTCAACGTGTGGAACACGTTGACCACGTATTGGAGTAGCCCGGAGTACGTGCGGAAGTGTACAACTGCTCGAGCCAACCGTAGAAGTGATGGGGGAGGTGGGATGTCAAGGCATCGGGGGGGGGGGGGGGGCGATCCGCGTATGAGCACTCAATTGCTCTAGTAAGTGTTCACTAAATTTATTTCAATTATTTATATTATAATATTATATAAAATAATTTTTATATGCTCATTTGGTACAAAATAGGAGCGGGATCTTGGGCGTGAACCCACACACGTGGATCGGTTGAACGTTCTTCATCCGTTTGATCGAGATTCGCAGACGTCCACATATGGACGCACTACTGAGCTTCACGTAAGTTTAATTAAATTGTGATGTGTTTTTTAATATTTAATTAATTAAATGTATTGAACTATGTATTAATTTAATATTTTTGTAATTATGTAGTTGAATGTGAACCGGAGGATTGAAGATGAGACGACACAGGCTTCTGCTGAAGCCGGGCCCAGCGCCGCCCCTCCGCCTGATCTTAACCGGATTTACCTGGAGGAGGCCCCGGCTGATCGAGGACGGGTCCTTGGCCTTGGCCGGATGAGCCGCTCAGTGAGAGCTGCGTCGTCCAGTTCGTCCCAGCGTGCATCGCAGGCCTCTGTATCCTCCACTGCTGTTCCGGACCCGAACGTAGTACACATGATAAACCACTACTTCCGACAGCTAACTGACACTATGGGTCGATCGTTGGGGATGTCTGCTGATCAAATAGATACATGCTTTGCACAGGCGATGAGCGTTCCCCCTCCGCCTTTCGATGCTCCGGTTGGTCCATTTCCCCCTCCGCCTTTCGATGCTCCGGTTGGTTCAGTTCCCCCTTTCAATGCTCGAGATCCAAATCCAGATCCAGATGCAGCCGCAGACGGCTTGGATTTCATTGGTGGTGATGACTTTTTTGCACCGTATAATGGTTGATGTTTGAACTATTTATTTTTCTGTCGAACTATTTATTTTTCTGTCGAACTATTTATTTTTCTGTCAAACTATTTAATGTTCTGTCGAACTATTTATTATTCTGTTGGACATATTTATTTCGGTTGATGCTTGTTTGTCAATGGATTGTTTATTTATGTTATTGTTTTTAATTTATACATAATACATAATTTTTCGTTAGATTTTGGTATAAAGTAAAGTATTTTTTAATTTTTTTTTTCGATTTTTTTTTTATTCCGCCAATATTACCGACGGAAATAAAAACTCCGTCGGAGGTAAGGTATGTCGACGGATATTCCGTCGGCCAAGTACTCTACCGACGGAATTTTGGGCGGCACCCTACCGACGGAATTTTAGAATCCGTCGGTAGATTCAAAATGTACGCACCGACGGAATTTCAAAATCCGTCGGTAGCGCGTAATATTTACAGAGGCTTTTTTCCCCTTTCTCACTCAATCGAAAAAAATTATGGAAATTGTATGAGAGCAAGCAAATTTCGGTACGTTGGAACAAGACATTCGTTTGGAGCAAGACATTCGTTTGGAGCAAGACATTCCAGTGATTTTGTGTAAGTTGGAACAAATTTTTCCACTTAGCTTCTTCAACTCCATGGAACACTTACCCGTTCATTTAGCGTATGAAGCCAGAATTTGTGGTCCAGTGCAGTACAGGTGGATGTACCCATTTGAAAGGTAAACTCTTACATTTTTCATTTTTTATATATACTACATGCATGTTCACTGAATTAAAATATATGTTTTTTATTATAAATCAGATATCTCCACAACTTGAAACGCAATGCTAAACAAAAGGCAAATGTGGAAGCATCAATTGTTAACGCATATTTGAATGAAGAGGTTGGCATGTTTTGTTCTTATTATTTTGAGGACCATGTCAACACTCGGTTGAGAAGTGAACCACGTAACTACGGTGGTAGAGATACAGACAATATCGGTGAAGAGGTCGATGGAATGCTGTCTATATTCAAGTCTAAGGGACGACCAATAGGAAAATTCACAGAACGAGAGTGGAAGTCGAACAGAGAGGCAGAAATAGCACAAACGTATGTGTTATTGAATTGTGATGAAGTTCAGCCTTACATTGAGTAAGTATTTCATATTTTTATCATTACTTCATTTATGTAATTTAATATTAATTGTGATTGGATGTTGTGAATTAGGATGTATACTCAAGAACTAAGACGAACAGAACAAAACATCTCAGATACGGATATAGATGCTCGTCTTCAACGTGATTTTGCCCGATGGTTCCAACGTTGTGTGAGTACCATTTCCTTAAATTTTACGTAAATAAATATGATTCATAATTAATATTAATTATTTGAACTGTATAGGGACGGTCAAACGATTTTGAGAATCGATTCTTAAGGGATCTCAGCAAAGGACCACTACGTCGTGTAAAGACTTACAACGGTTATATTGTGAAGGGCTACAGATTTCATACATCCGAGTATGCATCAAGAAAAGCGACTACCAACAGTGGTGTTTGCATTAGCAGTGCAAACTACAATGCAGATGCAAGTGACTACTATGGGATGTTGCACGAAGTCGTTGAAGTAGAATATCCGGGATATCCAGCAAAGACTGTAGTGTTGTTCAAGTGTCATTGGTTTGATTCAGGCCCTTCAGGAACAAGGATTCATCCGGAGTACAAACTCGTCGATGTTAATCCGAAAAGGAGCTATATCGGGAATGATCCATTTGTATTTGCCCATCAAGTATCTCAAGTATACTACTGCAAGTATCCAGTACGATCACGTAGTAAAATTGAATGGCACGCTGTTTGCAAAGTAAAGGCAAGATCAATGGTAGAAGTCCATACAAAGGACAAGAGTGATGAAGATGATTCTCCGTTTCAAACGGAACAAATAGAGGCTAGAACTGAAGTCTTTACGGGAGATTTGAATATCCACGTAGACTTGACGGCTGGAAATTCACAATTGATCGAAATTGAAAACGATAATGAAAATGAGGAAGATGATGAAAATGAAGAGGAAGAGGAGGAGGAGGAGGAGGATGATGATGAAGAGGAGGAAGATGAGACAAATAATGAAAATGTAGATGAAGAAGATGAAGAGGAAGAAGATGAAGAATAAATTATATAATGTAAGCTAATTATTTTATTAGATGTACAATTTAAAAATATTTATTTATCATTAAGTTACAACTAAAAATTGTGAAAAGAAATTATTTTTTTGAATTTTTTTAAAATATAATTAGCAAAAAAATGAATATTTTAGTAAAAAAAAAATGAATATTTTAGTATTTAAAAATATATAAATTATATTACAAATTTAATTATTTAATTTATGTGAATGAAATTAATTTTATGAAATTTTTTAAAAAATAATTAGCAAAAAAATGAATTTTTTACTAAAAAAATATTAGTATTTTAGTTAAAATATGAATATTTTAGTATTTTAAAATATATAAATTATAAAAATATAAATTATAGATTTCAAATTTAATTATTTGATATATATGAAAGAAATTAATTTTGTGAATTTTTAAAAAAAAATGGGTCGAAAATGAGTACATATACAATTAATATTACAATTACGAACAAGTAACACACCTGTCCGAGTGGTAGGCGCCCCTCACTAGGTGCCCACACACCCGTGTTCGATTCCTAGCAAGGCCAGAATAAATGGTGGCCTTAATAACAGATCGCGGGTCGGGCTGGGTCGGGCTGGGTCGGGTCGGGGCCGGGTCGGGTCCGATCCACGCCAGTTTTTTTTTTTGGGTTGACTTGCCGACGGATAATTCCGTCGGCACTACCGACGGAACACCCGACGGACACCGACTGAATATAATTCCGAATTTATAAAATATAAAATCGAGATCCGTCGGCAGTTCCGTCGGTACGTACCGACGGAATTCCCGACAGAAGCCGACGGATATATTTTTCTTAAAAAAAATGCTAAAATAAATTTCCGTCGGTAGGTCCGTCGGTACTACCGACAGACGGACCGACGGAATTGCCGACAGATATCAGACCCAGTTTCAAAACGGGTCATTCGGACTACCGACGGAATGAGATCCGTCGGTAGACTCGACAGATTTATTCCGTCGGGACTACCGACGGAAAAAAAATATTCCGTCGGTAAACCGTACCGACGAGTCTAGAGCCGACTGAATTATTCCGTCGGTAATTCCGTCGGAAACCACGCCTACCGACCACAATTCCGTCGGTAGGTCCGTCGGTAAACCGCGCATTTTTTGTAGTGTTAAAGCATAAGTTGCGTGTGATTTTGGTTTGATTAATTAATTAGTCCAACATTGAAAACTTTAAAGCAGTCAATTTTGACCTTAATGTTTATGGGGTCGGCTTCTTTATTAAGGACCATCATGGAGACCCGGTGGGGGCAGTCTTCTCTCGAATCGACCTGATCTTAAATGCAGAGTTGACGGCTATCGTGGCAAGGATGGAAGCATGTAGAAGACGAGGGATTGATAAGATTAAATTGTGGACAGATTTGAAGGATGTGGTAGAGGTAGCTAAGCTTACAAGGAGTTACGAAGGTTTTGAGGCCATCTATGTTTTAAACGTCAAAAGGTTAATTGATGCATGAGTTTGTTGTGTGCGATATCTTCTACATTCGACGCTAACTTAAACACTTCAACACATAGACTGGCCACATCGATTTATCACTCGCCCGCTTCTTACGATTGAAGTGGCGACGTCGAGATTCCGGCTTGGACGCTTATCCCTAGTTTAAGCCTAAACCCTAAAAAGACTAAATGTCTAATACATTATGTAACTATAATTTTTGTGTTTAAATTGAATTTCAATATGTTTATACTTATTTTCATATTAAAATCAAATTAAAATTATTGTTAATGGACATTTTTTTCTTTTATAAAAAATTATCTTTACCAACAATTTTTTTTATTTTTCAAAAATCCATTTTTATTAATGGGCAATCTTTAAATTTTGTCGGTTATCTAGAAAACACCTCTTTGAGCCACTTGTGCAATGATTGACTATAATTATCTTTACCAACATTTTGGTTTTCTAGAAAATGACTTCATGGAACTCCTCCCAACCTAAGCTTTATCACTCACTTAAAATTTCCATAAATAGTCCCATGCAATTTCTTTTACATAATTCCTTTTTTTAATTAATAATTGAGGGATTGGAATATACTCTAGCCGTCAGTAATACATTTCACTGGTGAGTGGACATACTTAAAAAAAAAAAAAAATGTATTAATAAATAGAGTTTTGAGATGTAATTTTATAAATTTTTATATAAAGTAAATAAAATGGTTGATTTGTGTTTATACGCGAGTTAAAAAATAATAATATTTTATATAAAAATTATTAACAATTTAAGAATAAAGATTATAAAGGGTTTTCTAATTGTGAATGATAGATATTGTGGAAAAAATACAATTTTAGATGAGTGTGAAAGGTATACATACGATTTTATCATCATACATGTATTTAAAAAATAATTTAAGAAATAAGAAAATGCAATTGACAGGTGGTAACTACACTACAAAAAATTGCTCAAATAACGAGGGGAATTGGCGAGGGGTATTTCACCCTTGCTATTTGGCGAGGGATTTGGCGACGGCGTGTTTTGCACTCGCTCATTGACGAGTGCATTGTGGCCCTCGGAAACTGGCGACGGTCCCCCACTCGCTAATTGGCGAGGGGGGTGGAGCCCTCGTAATTGCCCTCGCCTATTTCCCAACTAAAATCCTCTCCTTCTTCCCCAAATTCGTACAACCTTCTTCACCCCCAAAAATAGACACAGCCGCTGCTTTCGTCCACCGCGCCACCGCCGCTGCCGGATCTAATAAGTGAATTGCTTGTGTGTGATTAATTAAGTATTGATCTAATATATAAATGAATTGAGTTAATAGCATATAGTTGGTAATTTATTAAATAAATTGAGTTAATAACATATAGTTGGTAATTGAGTTAATAAGTTATTAAATTTAGTAATGAAGGGCTTTTGTTAAATTAATTAAGTATTGAGCTAATATATAAATTAATTGAGTTAGTAATCTATTCAATTAATTGACTTAATTAATAATAAAAGAATAAAATTGAGTTAATACATGCATACATATAAATTATTAAATTTAGTATTAATGAAGGGATTTGTTAAATAAATTGAGTTAATTAATACATATATAAGTATAAGTTATTAAATTTAGTAATGAAGGGCTTGTTAAATTAATTAAGTATTGAACTAATATAATTAATTGACTTAATAACATATAGTTGGTAATTTATTAAATTAATTGAGTTAAAGAATAAAAACAGAAATTAAAAGGGATAAATATATAATGCATTTAAAATATTACGACTAAAGCTCCTAGCCTAATTGGCACACGGGGGCGCATAAACTCACACTCTCGCTAATGGGCGACGGCACGCGCCCTCGCCAATTCGCGAGTGGGTATGCCCTCGCTAATACGCGAGTGTGTTTGGCCCTCGCCAATACGCGAGTGCGATTCTGCCCTCGGGAATTGGCGAGGAGCACTTAGGCGACGGCGACTGCCCCTCGCCTCTGCTGTCGCCAAATCGCTTAAAGAGGGCAATTCCCTCGCCTTTGCCCTCTTTAAATGGGCTGTTTTTTGTAGTGCTACCATATGATTCTATTAAATTAGTTTTATTTCGTGTAATGTAAATACTTTGACACATTGCTTTGTTAGGAACTCTAGTTGATTCGGGAGTCCTCACCGTTGAACTCTCGTTGGTTCAAGAATTCTCACCGTTGAATTGAACCTCCAAATTTTGTGAATGAACTTTTCATTTCTTAAACCAAATAATTAACAACGTTCAATGTTTTTTGAGAATTTAAATTGAAAGGCATGAGGATTGCCCAAATAACAAAGAAATGAAAAGCAAAATAATAAACATAGCTAAAAGAGAATCAAAAGGATAGAATCAGTGCTGATATAATTGTGTTATGTGGGTAAGCAGCTCCATTCCTCGAAGGTTTTTGTGCATACTCTCGGAACAGAGCACGAGAATTACCAACTCCAAGTTTTCCCTTTAATTTCGTTTAGAATTTCCGTCTTCGAGTTTTCGAAAATGATGCCGTTTATAAAATTAACAAATAATGTTATAAATTTAATGACTTTTCAGAAATTAAAGTGTTAAAAATTAAAAGACTAACAAAATTTATAGTATAATATAGCTATTTCCTTCTTTGTTTCATCTCAGAGCTCTCTTTGTTTCATCTCAGAGCTCTCTATTTAAGTGTGAAATTGTTGTGAGATAAATATGTAATTAATAAATATCTTAAGTAATTATCTTATTTCTTAATGAAAGGTAAAACGCACGAACCTAATTAATAAACTTCTAAGAATTTTATTTGTAATGATAGTGACGTGGAGAATTTCTTTTGTAATTATCATACCGTTATAATTTATCCAAAAGTATTATCATCTCAAATGGTTTATTAAAGTGTGTTAATAGATGATTGCATTAGCAGGAAAAATTTACATGATGGAGTATGAACAATGACTAAGAGCAATACTCTTGGACTCGAAGAAAACTGAAAAGAATTAAACAAAAAAAATTAAAAACTTATAAAAATAATGTTTCAAGTTAAAAGAATATATGAAACAATTTAAATAAAGGGTAGGTCTGCACTCGAGTTCAGTAATCATTTATTAATGAATAAGAATAACACTATAATAAAACTTGGACTGTGGTCCAATGGTCATTATATAATTAAATTAACACGGTTCAATTTCCACTTTCAACATTTTTTCCACTTTTTTTAATTTAATTTTAGCACTTATTTTTCTAGATACATTCACATTTTTTCCACTTTTTTTAATTTAATTTTAGCACCTATTTTTCTAGATACACTCACACTTTTAGTAATATTCTATTACACTTTTCATCAGTTATACTAACTTACACTTTTTTATAATATTGTATTGCACTTTTCAGTTATATTGATTTACATTTTTTTAGTAATATTGTGTTGCACTTTTTTGTTATTTTCCACTTTTTTTAATTTAATTTTAGCACCTATTTTAACAAACTAAGTTGTATCAGATAGCATAAACTTACAAATGTAGTTCATTAATGAATATAATTTTACCATATGGTTATCTAAATTAAATTCAGTTCAGATTATATTAAGCAACATATTCAAATGCAGAAGATTGCATAAATAACCTGCATCTACAACATATCACCATTACTCATATCATATATTCATATGTCTTACCTCTAATTTTCATTAAGTTAACTTTCCCGTACTTCTTTTCTTCCCTTTTTCGTTTTCCTCGTTCATCGACATCCCGGATTTTAATTCCTTTTTGTTTCTCTTTAGCCATTTCTGCAGATAGCAAGCAAAAATCAAATACTTTTAATTTATCAATAGATAAATGTAAATTAAGGACCCAAGACAAAAAACAGAGACCTCTTAATATACACTTAAATGCAAAACCCAAACAAATATGATTTTCCAAGATTCATATTTCCCTAATTTATTTCTTTGTTTCATACATTTTGTCATTTGTACAAAAATCGTTTTTAAACAACAAAATCACAAGCTCTGTACAAAATATATATTTTATATCATTTAACACAAAAAATAACACAATTTCAAATTTCGAAAATGCATGTTCATATTTTAGGGTTTCTTCATCACAGACCTACTCGAGGATATTTCATCACTGTTAAAAGGGACTCGAATCTTTCATAAAAAAACAGATTATATTTCAAAATATAAGCTCTGGTTGAAATTGTAAACCCAAATATATCTTATGCATACATTACTAACCTGAAAACACCGATGCAGATGAAACAAACCATATCATCCAAAAATATCAACTTACAAAGTATCAGTAAATCAGTATAATCCTTTACCTTTGACAAAGTGTTAAACCTTTTTTTCGAGTTATCTGCACAATCGCTCCCTTTTCTTAGGTCTTCCTCACAATACCAAAATAAATTGAAATTTGAAAGAGATTAAATTTCTGCAGATTAATCAATTCAAAAGTTTGAAATCTTGAGAAAGTTTTCATTTTGGGAACTGTGAGTAATTAGCGCCTTCTACGATGTGGTGAGAGATTGCATTTCAAAAATAAAAAATGGTTGACTTAATCAGCGACTTTTTCGATTTGTTGAGAGATATGCATTCTAAATTTAAATTATTGCACTTAATACTATTTTAAAACACAATTTTAATTATTAAGGGTAAAATGGTACATCTAACTTGGTTTTTGAGCTTAATTGAAAAGTAATTTGAACCTAGCTCCATTTTGAAAAAACTCTAAGTGGAAAGACCTATTTGGTGAAATCCCCGTATATTAATTCCTAACACTCCCCCTCACTCGTGGGCCGGATTAACATCTCTTACCCTTGTATATTAATATTCCTAACATATTCAAATACCACATGGAGTTGTTAACCATTACAATTTATTTTATGTGACAAAGTTATAAAATTATTTTTTCTAAAGAGCACTTAAAAGTTACTGAAAAGCTTATGTGCCAAATTGTACCATTTTAAAAAAGGGTAAATTATTAATAAGGTCATTTCACTACTAATTTTATCTAATAAAATCTAAAGTATATTTTCTTGTGAGTCAAATTGAAAAATCTATTCAAATTAACAGGTCAACTAAATACCATAATTATAGATTAATAGAGGATCTCGAAAAACGCAAAATTTAAACAGCTTTCAAAAATTTAAAAATTTTCTAATAGTAGGTATCCTCATTAATTCGTTTCACTTGCTTGAGCTTCGAGATTTATGCACTCTACATTTAAAATTTTCAAAAAAGGTAGGTATGCTCGTTAAATACCATAATTATAGATTAACATGACTCTATATATGTTTTGAGAACGGCATGACTATATATGCGCGATTTACTACATGTGCAGTAGGTAGTTCATATTAATTAAGAAAGATGCGTATATAGTGTGCAGTGAACATATACCGAGGAAACGATGCAGTTGATTTAGAGTATTAGTAAAACATATCCTATTTATCTACAAGGTTTAAGCATGGTATATAAATCTAAAAAAAAATCAGATGGTAGAGATATAAGATGAATTACTCGATCATTGTTAAATTTGTAACTTCTACATTTCATATTTTTTCTAATAACTTCTAAACTTTATATTTTTTTTTAGTAACTTTTAAACTTCATTTTCTTTTATAGTAACTTCTAAATTTCATATGGTATGAGGATTGCCCAAATCAATGACGGAGCCAGATAGGGCCCAGCGGGGGCAGTGGGCCCCCCACCAATTTTTTTTTTTTTTTATGTATATTTCTTCTGTTTTATAATTATTTGTATACTTTTTTTTTATTTGAGATGTTTCAAAATTATTTGTACACTCATAATATGTAAATAATCTACAAAATTAATATTCTCACTACATCATTTTATTTTTAAAATTGTCACTCATTTTAATCTACATTCTTCCCTACATTTCACTAAATTTTTTTTAACACCTCATTAAATTTCTTTTATACCTCACTAAATCACCAAAAATACACCTCACTAAATTCACATTTCTTAAAAAGTGAACTTATCAACGTATTCAAGTCATTACGGGATGGAGGGAATATATTTTAAGTTATACATTTGTCTAATAATTTTAACACCGTTTCACCTATTATGAGTTGGAACAATCAAAATTTATAATGAATTAAATATAATATTATTTTGTCTTTATAGTAATGTAAATCGGGCCCCCCAATCTAAAATTCCTGGCTCCGTCACTGGCCCAAATAACAAAGAAATGAAAAGCAAAATAATAAACATAGCTAAAAGAGAATCAAAAGGATAGAATCAGTGCTGATATAATTGTGTTATGTGGGTAAGCAGCTCCATTCCTCGAAGGTTTTTGTGCATACTCTCGGAACAGAGCACGAGAATTACCAACTCCAAGTTTTCCCTTTAATTTCGTTTAGAATTTTCGTCTTCGAGTTTTCGAAAATGATGCCGTTTATAAAATTAACAAATAATGTTATAAATTTAATGACTTTTCAGAAATTAAAGTGTTAAAAATTAAAAGACTAACAAAATTTATAGAATAATATAGCTATTTCCTTCTTTGTTTCATCTCAGAGCTCTCTTTGTTTCATCTCAGAGCTCTCTATTTAAGTGTGAAATTGTTGTGAGATAAATATGTAATTAATAAATATCTTAAGTAATTATCTTATTTCTTAATGAAAGGTAAAACGCACGAACCTAATTAATAAACTTCTAAGAATTTTATTTGTAATGATAGTGACGTGGAGAATTTCAATTGTAATATCATACCGTTATAATTTATCCAAAAGTATTATCATCTCAAATGATTTATTAAAGTGTGTTAATAGATGCTTGCATTAGCAGAAAAAATTTACATGATGGAGTATGAACAATGACTAAGAGCAATACTCTTGGGGGTTTTCTTAGGATAGTTCAGATGTCGCCTGAACTATTAATAGTTCGGATGTCAAATTGCATTGCTTTGTGTCGTCCTAACTTGATACCTGTCGCCTTTTTTTAATACTTTAAAATAATTATTTAAATTTAATTTTATTATTTACTATTTTGTCCTTTATTCAAATTAATAATAATATTATTTAAATTAAACAATACAGAACGTAAAATTAGATTTTTTTTAACAAAATTTCAAAATAAAAAATACAGAACGTAAATTTAGATTTTTTAACAGAATTAAATTATTATTTTATTTATATTTTATCTACACCTGCTCATTTAATTAGTTCACCCTTAAATTATTTTTTTACACCCGCTGATTTTATGAGTTCCCTCAAATCATTTTTTAACCATGGTTATCTGCAATTGCTCATTTTATAAGTTCACCTCAAATTTTTTTTTTATCACAGTTATCTGTACCGGCTCATTTTATAAGTTCACCCCAGAAGATTTTTTTTTAAATAATTACATTTAAGGACTATATTATCCTTTTATTAATTTATACAAAATATAATAAAGTCAACCCTAATTTGTAGGGTGATACTAGGGTACATGCAAGATACCGGTACACACCAATTTTAATTTTTTATTTATATTTTATCTACACCCACTCATTTAATGAGTTCACCCAAAAATCATTTTTTACTACGGTTATTTACACCCGTTCATTTTATGAGTTCACCTTCAAATCATTTTTTATCACGTTTATGTGCTCCAACTCATTTTATGAGTTCACCCCTAAATTATTTTTGTACCACGTTTATCTACACCCCTCATTTTATGAGTTCACCCCAAAATATTTTTTAAAAAGTAATTACATTTAAAAGACTATATTATCCTTTTATTAATTTACACAAAATATAATAAAATCAACCTTAATTTGTATATTTACAATCTATAGTCGAGTGATTACCGAGTTACCGTCGATTCACCATCAAGTCACCCATGTTTTTAGAAAAAAATCGTAAAATATAATTTTTTTTTAAAAAAAAACTATCGAAATTAGGCACAAATCTTGATTTTTTTTCTTTTTAAGTTTTCTTTCCCTTGCTCTTTTTCTCCCATTTTCAGTTTTTATTCTAAACTTTTAATTTTTAGTTTTTTTTCTTTTACTATTTTTTTTCCATTTTTTCATGTGTATTTTTTTTAATTTTAATACAAAATAATATTATAGGTATGATTTTATTATAGTCGGTAATACAATAAGTAATAACGAGTAATACCATAAAAAGTAATCAGTAATACCATTAACAGTAATTAGTACGAATAAACACTTATCTTATTCAAAGTGAGATGGTCTCATGGTTACACTGTTCATAAATTAGTAGAAATAAACACTTATTTTTTTCAAAGTGTTAAAACGTCATTCTCAGACTATGTTTTGGAAAGCAGAATTTTGGTGAAATCAGAATAAAAAAACTTTAGGAAATGTGAATGGGAAAACGTCATGCTTAGACCATCGATTAGTTCTCAAAAATATGTGTCCATATAATGTTGCTTACGAACATTGACCTAAAATCCGATTTGTATAATGTAACTAGATTGATTGTTACCAGTCTTGAAAATTACATTATTGAGGACACATTTTTATTTTGGAAGGAATGTTGGTAGTAAAGTTTTTATTCTGAGAATAATATTGAGTGTTTAGATGACACGGCTCCCATAAAGTTTCAAATAAGATAATTTTTTATTCTATTATCTTTTGCAATGACGATAAATAAAAGTTAAAGGCAAGTCTCTTTTCATGGTAGGTGTGTAATGTGTACTTTCTGAAACATGTTCATGCATAGACAATTATATGTTGCAACCTCTAGAGTTAATAGTGGATTGAAAAATATTTACCTAGATTCAAATGAATAACAAATTTACAAATTTATACTATGGAGTACATATATGTTTCAAATATTTTTTTAATTGAAAAATTAAAATTAAAATTAAAATTTATTATAAATTTATTTAAATTTCTTACGGGCATTGCACATTGTTACATTGTCCCTCCTTTACGTCAAAGAAAGAAGAAATTGTGATCGAGAGCAAACCGAGTAAGTAGAGACTTTTTGTGGCAACAATATTAGCCCATTTAATTAAAAGTGGAGAATGTTTTGAGCTAGCATTTAATTAAAAGTGGGCAGCTCAATTGTTTTATCAAAAAAAAAAACCAAATTAACCAGCCAATTTCTTGACTTGTGCGTGAGCAATTAAGGCCACTGATAAATGCCCCCCCCCCTACATTATGACTTCATCCCTTAGATGTTTTCACACCGTATAGTTGAGTTCACCCACCAGTTTCTTTCCAAAATTACACTTTCCTTCTAGCATAAATCATAACCCTAATTTTATTCAATCATTCCTCATTTTCAACTGCCTCCAACTCTCCTTCTCCTCTTTTCATTTTTCTTTTGCCGTCGACCAGCGTCTCCACTCGTCCGTCGCTCGCCGTCTCCCTCCCTCCGCGCATGGCCCATGGCCTGGCCTTTTTAATAAATAGGCCTGGCCCGAAAGCCTTTTAAAGACCTTTTTAAGTGTATTTCAAAATAAAATAAAATACAACAATGGAACCAGTACCACCAAATCATAAAAAACAATAACAAATGTTCAAAAAAAAAAAAAATAACAGAATGTTCTTTCAACAATTACAACGAAAAAATACATCAATTTTTCAAGATAATCTCATCTTCATGTTGAGCCCTCTAAAATATTATAAAACATGTTGAAATTTTATAATGAATGAACAAAAAATTTCTCAAAATTATTCCACACAATTGATGTTTTTTGCCTTTTCTTTTTAATGACAAAATCATTACAAAATCATTGTCATTTTTATCTTAGGTATTATTAGATTAAGTTGTGTCATCATTCTCATGTTGAGAAACATAACTGCAAATTTTTTAAATGAATCATACAAATTTTATATGAATGACCATTGAGATTTGAGAATACTGATAGATAATTTTTTTTTTTTTAAATCAATCAAAAGGAAAATTAATGAAATTATATTGAAAATGTGATTGTCCAGAAAAAACAGAGTATTAAAAAAAACACAGAAAAAAAAAATCAAAAGTTCAATTAGAAATCAGGAATGCTCAATATCACATATCATAACAAGTTACCCAACTCCACATACATGGATAAAAAATTAGGCGTACTAATAATACTCATGATTCGACTAAGAATGAACAAAAAAATAAAAAATATAAATATAAATCACAATCTGGATCGAGCAGCGGATGTGCAAAAAGTGTGCAGAGAGTTTTTTTTTGTCGGAATGGAATTTTGTAGGTTTTCTCCTGATTTTAAAAGCGGTGCACAAAACACACTGTATCTCATATATTATATTTTTCTACTGGGTTCTCTAAGAAGCTCTGAAGAAAAAATTATAAAGGCATAGCAGTCCCCAGTTTTGTGATCTTGAATAATTTCCGCAATGTGCAAGACAATGAGAAACACGGTTGAACAAAATCAACACAATATAAATGAAAATATAAAATTAAATAGTCTGGGCATTAGTGGACTCCGCCGTTCTAACCGCTTGTACACCTCCAAAAATATGATTGGACAGTTAAAAATAAATGTAAAAGCTAGTAGAAAATTTTAATGTCAAATTAATATCTTAAATACTGAATTCCAAACAAAAATTTGGATTTACCAAAACTAATTTGAGTAGAAAATATAGAATTGTTCATACCTGAAACTCTTCTTCAATGCAATTTTCGAATACCTAGATTTACCAAAATTAATTTGAGTAGAAAATATAGAATTATTCATACCTGGAGCTCTTCTTCTTCAATGAAATTTTCGAATAAAAGAAGAAAACAAGATAACTGTATGTGTATTGAATTTGAAAGAGAAGTTTGTATAAAAATTCAACTAAATTAATAATTTAACCAAGAATTCAATTCATTCAAATAAAAAAAAGATAATTTATTGTTTATTATGATTATTAATGATATGAGAATTAAAATAAAGATTATATATTATCAATTATTTTTTTAATTTAATTTTAGCACCTATTTTTCTAGATACACTCACACTTTTAATAATATTCTATTACACTTTTCAGTTATACTAACTTACACTTTTTTATAATATTGTGTTGCACTTTTCAGTTATATTGATTTACATTTTTTAGTAATATTGTGTTGCACTTTTTGGTTATACTGACATGCACGTTTTTATAATATTGTGTTGCACTTTTCAGTTATATTGATTTACATTTTTTAGTAATATTGTGTTGCACTTTTTAGTTATATTGACTTATACTTTTTATTAATATTGTGTTACACTTTTTTCAGTTATATATTCATTTGCACGTTTAGAAATATTATGTTTCACTTTTTAATTATACTGACTTAAAAAAAAAAAAAACTAGAGCAAAAAAATACACCCATTTTTTTATTAACTGAAAAAAAAAAACGCAAAAAATAAAGGAAAAAAACAATTTGTTTACAAAATAAAAAAGGAAAAAATAAAGTACTAAAAAACAAACAAGCGTAAAAAAAGGATTAAGAAAAAAAAAAGCGAAAAAAAGGGGAAAAAAAAGGGAAAAATAACAGGAAAAAAAAAAGCAAAAAAAAGAAAAAAAAGACTTGATCAACTCGAGTGTATAACATGCACTCGAGTGTATTTTAGACCATGCCTTAAATAAATTATGTTATAAAGTTAACAACAATCGATTTTTCAGGAGCTGAAAGTGTCAAAAATAAAAAATAAAAATACAAAATTTAGAAAATAAATTAGTAGTCTCTATACTAGTTAAAGTGAATTTTAGACCGTATTTCACATACTAACGTTTTAAAAAAGGATACTTAAAAATAATTATTTTAAGTATAAGTAATTAACTATAACTACAATTACAAACATGCAATCATGGGTAGAAAGTGGAGTACAAGATAAAAAATATAGTTAATGTGAACAAAGTGGGTGAGGGTATTTTCAGGAATTTAAGTGGGAATGGATAAAGCTTAGTGTGGAAGGAAAAGTTTCGCTCCAAATAAGTGGAGTGGATTTAAATGAGAAATTTGAAATTCATAGATCAAATTCCTCCATTTCAAATGAAACCTATTTTTTTTTTTTGGAATTAGAACCTATTTTTTTCAATAATCATAAATTAATAATAATATTATTATTATTTAAAATATATATAATAATTTCAACACAACATTATATTTTCAATAACCATGAAATTTTATAGTATAATACTCATATTTGGAAGACTAACGGTGGCCAATATTGATGGATTCGGGAAGGGCCACGGATAAATGCCCCCTTTTAATTAGGAATTCACACCCCAATTTTGAGTTCACCAGCCTCCATTCTCTCTTCCCCAAACGGCCGCCTCCCTCAGCACAGCCTCACGTCGTCGTTGCCGGCCAGCCCACCGCACCTCGGCGTCGCCCTCAGTCCAGCTCCACGGCGTCTTCGCCTCCCAGCCCGTCGCCGTCGCCTCCAACCCAGCCGCACAAGCGCCGGTCGTCGTCGCCCCCAACCCAGCGGCACACCCGTTGCCATCACAGTCGTGGTTCGCATTTTTTTATATTTATTTTGTTTTAGGTTGTACTCTTGGATTTTATTCATCTTCTGCTCATAATATTGTTCATCTGGGATTTTTTTTATTTTGCTATTTTGTTTGGTGAAGAATGATGATGAAAAAAGAGTTGCATTTTGGTGACAGAATGCAAAAAATAAAAAAATTGTTTGGGTAAAATACAGAAAAAATGATTTTTTTTTTCGAACTTTTTGCCTTTTTTTGGAATTTGTTTCTGAAATTTTGGATACATTTTCGATTTTATTTTCGAAAATCTGCTACTTTTTCGGAAAAATAAAATTCGAAATAATTTTTTTTCTAAATAGGCGTGAATCAGTGGAGAGGCGTTGACTTGGCGTAGACTCGGTTAATGTACAAATTAGTATTGATTGAGTTATATTTTGTACAGTATAATTAATAAAAGGGTAGCATAGTCTTAATAAAAGGGTAGCATAGTCTTTTTATATGTAATTTGGCAAGCGCATCAGGGTTTTGAGCATTTCCCTCACTTGTCCGCTGATGTGCCAAAATTTGCACGAGGGGATTGCGTGTCATCTGGATTGGATGTCCCACTCTTCGAACACGTACAATCACTCCAAGTATGCTGCCTTTACTCGAAATCTTCAAGAACCTGCAAAGAACACACCGGAGGGGAGTCCGGTGTGGACACTTTATGCCTAAGTCAGTATAGGGCTTGTCAATCTCTCCCAAGGATCTCGAGATCCTTGATAAATCAAATAAGTTCTCGAAGAATATCAGAAAGGTGTTTTGTGCTTAGTATATCAAGTTTTGTAATATAAGAATGTCTATCCTGGAAATCTCCTCGAATTTACCTATTTATAGAGATACTTCCTGGAGAGGAAGTCAAGCCTTCCTCTTCTTTTGGAGCTGCCCATAAGACTCGGCCCTGTGTTGAGTAGACGAAGTCCTCCATTCTCTCCATTCCCTGAAGACTCGGCCACACTCCATCTTAGTGACTTTATTCCCTAAGATAAAGGAGGATAAGGTCTTCCTTTTACCCAACTGGGACCGGAAATGACGGAAGTCCTCTATATTTACGGTCCACGACTTCAAGTTGAGACTGCTTCTTTCTGATGCTTCTCTCCAGACGGAGCTCCCTCCAGAGGGATCTCTAGAGGGGATTCCTTATTCAGGGAGTACTAGATAATCCAATCTTTTCCTCTTGATCCTATCACTTATAGCCATTTTCAATCGTTGAGCAGGTAATTGCCTCTTTTTGCCCCCGCGCCTCTCCGTGTTTAAGGTTATATCAGTTGTTCCTAATTTTTTCGAATTTCCAGATGAAGATTCTAAGCTCTTAAAAACGTTATAACAATGTACTTAGCTTATCATTCTTGGACTTCATCCATTTGCTGTTTGAATTCTTAATTTATGTGGGTTTCTAAATCTTGTTTTAAGAAGAAAGTCTTATGTTAACATGTTATCTTTGTCATCTAACCATAAATTTTGGTCTAATAAATTGGCAAAACAGGGGAGGGTAAGTATGATTTGTTCAAACAATTTTGATATATATATTTAACTAATAAATTGCATGACTTGCAAAATAATTGATTCTAATCTCTGCAGTGCCTCCAATCGTTTAGTTATACATCAATTTGTAAGCCAGAATGTCATTCTAATTTTGCAATGTTTTGATAAATATCTTAATACTCTATATTTGTGAGAATATAATAGAGTCACAATTTTATCCCTCTACACAATCTCTCTTCACCAAAATCGTCTATTTCAAAATACCTGCATTCTCGCATTCTGATTAAAAAAATCATTTTTTTCTATTTTAATGTCAAAATAATAATTCAAAATTTTAAATCATAATTATTATTTTTAATTTTTCTCCTCTTCAAATTCTTCCATTTTAAAATTTGATATTGTCATTATTCTTATTAAAATTTTCTAATTCTCCTCTTCTAATATTTAATTTAAATATTATCTAATTTTATATTTTATATATCTGCAACTCTTTTCAAAAGCTCTTCTTCTTCTTATTTTTTTTTAAGATTATTAATCTTAACCTGTAGGTCATTTTAATCTTATCTACTAAATTCACTCTTTGAATATTAATTTTAAATATTAAAATTTATAAATTAATTATACATATATTAAATATTAAATTAAATATATTTGCAACAAATTTTTTAGGAATGGAAGAAAATCTGGAATGATTTAAAAAAAAGATTTTGAATATTTAAATTTAAGATTATTAGTAATTTTTATCTAACTTCTACCTTAATTATCGTACATTCAAATCATAATTCCAACTATAAAATGAATGAACTATTTGTTTACTTCGGTTAGTCTATATGAGACTATGATGTTTTAGCTTGCGTTTTATATGACGGTAAATTTATGCTCTCAGAACATCTACAATCATTTAGATCTTTTATATTTTTCTTAAAATGCTCTCAGAACATCTACAATCATTTAGATCTTTTATATTTTTCTTAAATAATTGTTCCAGTTCTCTCTCATTTCCCTTCTCTAAAACTTTCTTCGATTTTCATTTACTTTTCCTCTATATTTTCAATTTTTTTTTTGTTTCTCTCTCATTATTTTTTTTATGTCTACATTAATTTTTTTTTTTTACTCTTTTTTTACTTTTACAATTTTCTTATATTTCTCTCTCTTTACATTTTTTTTTTTAACTTTTCTTCAATTATTTTTTCCCGAGCTCTTTCAGTTTTCTTTTACAATTTTAGTTTACTCTTTTTTTTATTTATGCTCTCAAAACATTATTACGGAAGGAGTCACGTGTTCACGTGTTCGGTCTTCTCTCTCCTTTCTCAGTTTCTTCAATTTTTTTTATTTTTTTTACAGTTTTCTTAAAAAATATATATATATATATATATATTTCTTTTTTTTTTATTCTACTTAATTTTTTATTTTATTTATTTTTGCTTTTACTTTCTTTGTGAAAACACCACTTATCTATTTCTAAATCTTTCTCTGTTTTACATACTAATGTTTTTTTTTATTTGAAGATATTATAGTATTTATTGTGAACATTTTTGACATTTTTTATTTGAAGATATTATAGCATTCGTTCTTTTTTTTTTTTATTCTACTTAATTTAATTTTTTTTTTTCGCTTTTACTTTTTTTGTAAAAACACCCCTTATCACCTGTATTTGAAAATATGACTATTTCTAAATCTTTCTCTGTTTTACATACTAATGTTTTTTTTTTATTTGAAGATATTATAGCATTTATTGTGAACATTTTTGATATTTTTGACATTTTTTATTTGAAGATATTATAGCATTCGTTGTGGACACATTAAAAAGTTATTGAATATTAAACTACAGGATAAAAAATGAAAATTATGCACTCAATTTTCTAATAATTTTTTCAAATAACAATTTATTTACACAAAATATTATGTTTCATTTATTTGATATCATCATCTTCTTTTGTTGTTAGACATACGAAGACCTTATGTTTTGAAGCATTTAAGAATTTATATTGGTCGTATTGTTGGATAAATAATGTATAAAGAAAACTTTACAAATATTGAAGATGTATACCCATCAAATCTAATGGTATTTATTCTTTATTTATTATTAATATTTTTTTATATATATTTAATATTTATCAAATTATCATACTAATTTTTTAATTTATTTATAAATACTCTTTAATATATATACACTTTAAATAAAAATTAATTTTAAATATCATTGTTTTTACAATATCCATAATAAATTAAATATTTTCTTGCGAATAAATTATTAACCAGAGAAAAATAAATTTTTACGACTTCAAATATTGAAAAGCAAGGTTCGATTTTTATATAATAAATTTCGAATTTTATGTTAACTTAAATGTAATTTATATATTTTATGTAAATAATTATTTATAATATACATGCCCTGGCTATTTTATGTAAATAATTATTTATAATAATTTGATTTATTATATATATATATTTATTGTTAAAAACATGTTAATTAATGATATATTTTATTTAGTAACATATGTTTTATTTAATTATGTTACGTGGCAGCGGAATCCATAATCTATATATATTCAAATGATTTTACACCATCAATATTAGTCAACCATTGATATAGTCACTCCTTAATTGTTGTTGGGGATAATATTAAACTTGGATATCAACTTATAACCAAATAATTTAAAGTATTTATTTTTTATTTATTATTAATATTTTTTTACATATTTAATATATATCAAATTATTGTACTAATTTTTAAATTTATTTATAAACAGGTACACATAAAAATATTGCACCAAAGCAAAATATTAAATGATTAGTATTTTGTAGACACCCTCTTTAATAAATATACATTTTAAATGAATATAAGTTTATCAATATTAATTGTAAGATCAATTTTTTTTTTATAAATTAGAGTTGTTGAGAAAAATAAATTTACTGTAAGTATGTATAAAATATTGTGGAGAATTTTAGAGAATTTTAAAAACATTTGAAAAATCTCCATTTTAAAAACAATTTTGAAAATTCTCCATGAGAAGGATGATGTAATTTGTGATACCTTTTAAATATATAAATTTATATTTTTATTATTTTCAAACAAACAAATTAATTTTTATTATTTTTATTGTCTTGATATATTTCATAGTATTTTTTTTTTAAATTGCAGGTTTAGGTAACTAGAAAACTTACTCGAAAAAAAATTTATATTTAGAATTAGTATTTAAAGTTTAATTTGGAGAATAATTATAAGGAAGTACTATATACACGGTTTGTGAAACTGACTTATTGATGTGCAAGGTATGTAAATAATTTTGGATTGATGTGCAAGGTTCGGTTTTTATATAAAATTTTATGTTAATTAAATGTAATTTATATATTTTATGTAAATAATTTTTTATAATATACATTTATTTATTTTGTTAAAGTTTTTTTTATTGCATATTATTTTCTTTTATAAGTGAACAGGTATTATTGGTACAACAAAATACATTCCAATCATCAAGAAAAAAAACTATTATAATACTTTAAGATGAACAAAATACATTCCAATCATCAAGAAAAAAAACTATAATACTTTAAGATGAATTGGATGTAAATGTATATATAATTTTCTTGAGATATAGAATGTGAATGTATTCTAAGATAATTTTAAAAACTTTTTAAGATATATAGAGTATTGTTTAGAGTTTTAGAGAATTTTTAGTAATTGAGAATAAAAAAAAAAATCAGTAAGTGTATTCTAGAATAATTTAACAAACTTTACTTGAAAAAGTTTTATGGTACGCTGCTGACTTAGTTGAGAAAATTATGAATAATAGTTTTTAATAATTGAAAATTAAAAACTATTTTGTGCCATTAGGTTACTAGAAATGTCACAAAGAAATGTTTGTTTTGAAATGGAAAATTCCACACCGTTCTACTTTTTAGATTTAAAATTTTAAAATCTTATCCTACAAATAACTATAAACCCTACAAAAGTCAACCCTATAAATATTTATATAGAGATACATATAATAACCTATATAAAATTATTTTATAATGCTCATTCTTATTAAAAATATTTTTAATTTTACAATTAAAATTATAATTTTATTAATGCACATTTTATTAATATATTAAAAAAATATTATAATATATAAAAATATAAATACAATTATATAGATTCAAATAAATTTATAGATATGTATATGTTATAAATATATTAGAATAAAAAAAAGTTTATTATCACAAACTCTAACAAATGAAAAAGATATAAAAATTAATATAGTATTTAAAATTATTATTTTTATAAATTAACTCTAATTTTAATAAATCGACCCCGCGTAAAACGCGGGTATAGGGCTAGTTACTCCTATAAAATACTAAATACTAAGGCCTTGTTTGGTTTATTGGATTGGGTAGGAAATATTATTTTATCCATGAAATTCTCATGTTTGGTTTGTTAGAAATTGGCCCGGAATTAATTATGACCCGGTATTATTTTCCCACTTAATCACCTACATACATGATTATTAGTCTAGGAGAGAAGGGTGAGTTAATTAGTACTTGAGAATAAAAATGATGTGATTTGACTATACTACCCTTACCAACTAAAGTAATTACAATTTGCCACATATATATCTTTTAATGTTAAAGGGTATTTTTGACATTTGACACTAAAATTCAATTTTATCCCACAATCCAAATAACTTAATTATAAATTATCATATAAACTTTTAAATTTAATCCATCAATCCAAATATGAATTTTAAATCAATTTTTCAAATTATCCCACTAAATCCTATCCTAATATATGTATCCTATTTAACAAACCAAACAAGCCCTAAGAAAACTATGTGAACGTCTCTACCAAAACTGATTGATGAACTCCCCCATTCCACTCAGTTCTGGTTGATTCAAACTTTTTTTTTTTTCTTTTTCATTGGAAGAGAGAGAGAGAGGAAGTTGGGATTCATCAGTATTCAATTGCGACCAGAAATCTTGTTGTATGTGCCAGTGGTGTTTATCCAAAGATCATCATTGTTAATTTTCTGCTTGGGTGTTTGCTGATTAATTTGTGGTTGAAATTCTTGTTATTAAAATTTGTAAGTTGTCACGCCTGTCAAGCGGAGTCTTAAAATTTTGTGCATCATGGGCCAGCCTGTTACTATTAAACCCTAAGTCCTAAACCCTCCAATCTATAGGCGCATTTCATCAAACACTTCCATATTTGTTCTTTATTCTTTCGTCGTTGATTCTGTTGCAGGATTATAGATCAATCCATGGACCTCGACCTCGACCTGGACGAGCTCCCGACCAAGGGCCGGAACCGGCCATCTCGGTTCGCGCCTAAGGGTTCTCTTAAACCCAAAACTGAATCACGGCCACCATCAAAAGTGGATGTTGGCGTCGAGCCCGAGTTTGCAACCAAGAAAGAAGATGTTGGTGCGAAGCCCGAAAATGCTAACAATGCAATTGGTATTGACGTCGAGGTGAAGCCTGATGTGATGAAAGAAGAGGTGGGAGATGATTTAATGGATATCGATGCAAGCGGAGTTGATGTTGAGCCTGAAGATGAAGTTGTTAAAGAATTCGATGTTTATTTTACTCCTTCCATTGATCCTCAGACTCAGGTAAGTGACCAATTTATGTTTTTGTGTTTCTATTGATGGAATTCAAATGACAACGGAAATTCTTACTATTCCTCAGATGTATGTGTTTCAATATCCGCTTAGGTCACAGTGGCGGCCATATGGATTAGACGAACGATGCGAAGAGGTATGGACAATCATTTATCTGCAATTGATTTTGTGTTGAAAATCTTTGATGTTATTGTTTTCTCATGATAAAAGAACTCATCTGTAAGCTAAATTGAAAATTATGTTAATGTTTCGCCTAGTTGTGGATTATATTTTAGGTGAGAGTGAAACCAGAAACTGCAGAAGTGGAGATTGATTTGTCTATTGATACAGACTCCAAGAATTATGACTCTAACGCTGATCCCAGAGTGCAGATGAAAAAACAGGTTCACCTTTGTGATATCTAATTATTTAAAGTTTTGGGTTTACTTGAAAGTGATCAATTTATTTCATTGCATATAAGTGAGTAATTTAGGTCAATCCATTTTGTGAGCCAAAATTCGGAAGACAAGAAACTTTAATTTGGCCTTAGGCTGATAACTTCCATCTTATTGTCATTTTATGATTCTTAGACCTTCCCCTATTGTTGTATTATTTATCTAGTTGCTCTTTTGTTTCATCAAGGAAATCACTATTTAGTCATATCTTTGCATTTGATATCATGCTAGACTCTTTCTACATCATGGAAGCCACCTCCTACAAGTGGGTGTGCTGTTGGCGTTCTCTCCGGAAATAAGGCACGATCTTTCATCTCCTTTAAGGCCCAGTTTATTTTCATTTGGATCTTGATGTCTCTCCAGATGCTGAAATGAATTTTAATGTTTTTCCTTTATACCCTTTTGTCTTTCATGCAGTTATACTTGAGTCCTATTCATGCAGTAGTACAACTCAGAACATCAATGCGTCATCTCGATTCTAATTCTAAGCAATCTAAAAGGAGGACTGCTGATGCAGTGAAGTTAGAAGAGCCCCAAGAAGTAAAACCTTCAACATCTAAGAAACAGGTTAGTTGTCTTTCTCTGGCATGCTTGACAAAAAAAAATTATCGGTAAGTTATATAATTACAATTGTGGATCATAAAATATATTCTGTTTATAAAGTATTTTTTCCTCTTTACCATTGTATTTGAAATGTCACTACATTTTAATGATGTCAAGAGTTATGAAACAGCTTTCTAATGGTCCTATACATAGTTCTATTTTTATTCCTGTATATCTTACCATTAGAGATGTCCTTATTTGTGTCATCATTATAACATTTTGCTTCTCCACTTAATTCCTTACAGACCAAAACTGTGGAGCAGACCAAGGATGTCGGAGCGGTATGTATATATTGTCTCTCTTCTTTTTCTTGATGATAATATATTTGCGTCATCCTTAATCTATAAGATTAGGTTATGCTTGAAGTAGTTGATTCTCTGTTGACTTTCCATAAAATATACTTCTGATAGCTAAATGGATGTTTACCTGAGTTAACTAATATAGTCATAGTTCACATGTAAGGTGTATGTTAAGGACCTTTGTTGTTTTTCCATATTCAAAATACAAAGTTTCTATTATTAGTACTGTATAGTTGTATGATTTCTGTATCTTATTATTTTTTGTATTCCCTTGTTCAAATATGTTGGTGCCACATTTTAGAATTGGGATTTCAACCAAGTCTTCTGCAGACGGCCCCTGGAAAATCACCCTTAGAGTGAAGTAAATGATTAACCTATTCAATCAGCGAAATAAAGGCCTTTTGCACTAGCTAAGTGCTCCTTAATGATCAACCTCATATTTGCTTATTTTAGATGTACTTTTAGAGGTTGGTTTTCTTTTGTTTTCTTTCTACAATTTGAACCTCATTTACCAATAGTTAGAGCCAAAGACTTTGCATATACTGCTCACAGGTAGGATGAATTGATACACATGTAGGTCCTTGTAATTGGTGCTATTATGGAAGGCTGTCGCTGCCTGTTTTTTCTTAATTAAAGTTTTCAGAATATTCTAATTAAAATTTCCAGAATATTCTAAAAGTTAAATAGTTTCAGACTTTTCAAATCTATTTTTGTCACTGCTCTTTGTTCCTGTCAGGATTGGGTTCCTCTCAAGTACCATAGTGTGAGGAGTAATCTGGCAGAAGGATACCTACAAAAAGTAATGAAACGAGAAGGGAAACAGATTAACTTCTCCATGAGCTCGTATGCAATTACAACTCCATTTTTCTGAATGCTTTAATGGAAGATGTTTCTTAAATTATGCTAGCTTTGAAGAGACTATGTATTTGTTTTAAAATCTTTTTTTTTTTCTTCAAATTTGTAGGCATGACTATCTGCATTGCTTGTGTCCTGCCTCCTCCAGTGATAGCCTCAGTTCCAAAGCCCCTCCACAAAGGTATCCAAATTGCAGTTGGGGGATATGGTTTCTGAATTCTGATTTTTGTCTGTTGATTTATTAGCAAGGATAACAATTTGAAATTTGCTGTCTATACAGTGCATTAATTATACTTGTTGTCGCATACTAAAAGGTTCCATTCATTCTAAAACTATTGTCTTGAATAGGTTACAGTTCTGTACAAATCTTTTTTCATGACCTTTTTCTTATGTTCATTTGTTTAATTGAATAATGAGGGCTTGTTTTGCTTGAGAGCTGATTCAGAAAACATCACTTCTGTATGCCTGATTGCTATAGCATCTCTTAAAAACTCGGAAGGGTGAATGATTCTTCAAATGAAAATAAATTCTTTTAACTGAACCTTATTGAGTTGGATGGATGAAAGACATGACCCTTACCTTCAGTTCTTGGATCTTATTTCAGCCTCCTAAGGTTTTTGGTTTTCACTCTGCAAAGGATTCTAGTGAATAGTGAGAACTTATCATAGAAGTAGGTCATTTATATGCTTCATATTAATATTTTCTTGGATATGGAAATTTCATGCCATCGCATTTCTTGACGTGCATTTTGTGATATTACTTTTTTCCCATCTATCTGTTCCTTTGTCCTGCTGCACTATTCTGATAAATGCTGCCATGTTTTTTTGTTGTTGCTAATTACTGTTAGCATGCCTGTTTTACAGAAATTCCAGCATCATGTCTCATGTTTCTGAGTAGATTTTCGGCAATTGTATGCGAGATATCAATGTTGATCTCATATATTGATGATATTGCAGGTCTTTGCTGGCTTTACCGTTGAAAGAACGATTCCAAACTTGGCTCTGTGAGGTCTGGAACCAATTATCTCAATATCAAAACTGTACATTGCAGTCTTTTTCTATTGTTCAATTTGCTGCTTGTCAGCTTGCTGAATTCATATCTGTTCATAGTTAGGACTAATATGTTACTCTAGGCAGCTATTCTGGTTTTTACTGCAAATCATAATGTGTCCGTAACAACGGTTTCAGATATTATTTTTTACCTGTGGCAAACTAGGAATACATATTACTCCCTCCGTTTCACAAAGATAATTAAAATAGGGCTCTAGATCCTTTCTAGTTCTTGCCCCCATTTTCTTCTTTGTTTTCCACGTCTGCTCCCCTCCTTTGTCATGCACTAATATAAGTATATTATATTTCCAACAATTGATCGATTTGTGATGTTGGTGGAACAGGGCCCTCAACTTCACAGATTTGACGCTCTTAAGTACCTGGCCCCAGATGAACCTCCTGAAGAAGTTTTAGCTGTCTTGCAGGAACTTGCTCGCTTAGTTCATGGACTCTGGGTTCCTAAAAGTTCTCTGGTCTATGGACCAGAGGGAGGACCCCGTGTTTTAGCTAGGGATTATGTTCTTCTTCTGTTTAGCAAGAATCTGATCATTAAAGACTCTGAGTTACTCAAAAATACTCTTATGAATAAAGCTATGAAAGAAGTTCTAAATGTAATGGCTACAGAGAGACCATGCTTTAAAGATTGGAAACTGAAAGAGTCTCCTGATTCGAGTTTCATAAAACTCAATCCCTCTGTTGTAAAGAAACAAGAGGAAGAGTGGGAAAGCTTTGGGAAGCATATTATTGAGCATATTGGTGGGAAAAAAGGGGCTGCTTCGAAGAATTCTTCAAAGAATAGTGCCACCGACCACCCCACAGCATCAAAAGGTTCCAACAAACAAGCTACAAAGACGTCAAGCAGTAAAACTGGGATGTCTGAAGAAGTTCGAGAGCAAACACTTAAGGCTGTTCAAAGACTTTTCAAGGATACAAAGGTTTGCAGGTGAGATCATTTCTCTTGTGAAGCTTTTATTTTCAAATTCTTCTAACAATTATAATTGCTTGATTGAAACGAGTGGAAGTTCGTGTTGTTGTTGCTGCCATCTTTTCCCACTTAATGCACTGATCACTCTAAAATTCTTTTTCTGCTTCACAAAATAATCCATTTTTTGATAACTTGTGTGATATGCTGCTGTGTTTCATATTTCCTTCATTTTGAGTTTGAATGCATTCTTACTTTCTTAACGTTGTGCAATTCTGTAATCTAAATATCATTTTGAATCTTCAAATCTCACTGGAATGCCAAAGTGACAAGTTGTTGGACACTTTGAAGGTCTATGCTAAATGTATCTTTTTTTTTTTTGTATGATTGCAAGGATATGTTTAAGTTGACCTGTTTCATGTTATACTTTAGCTTCAGTTGGTAAATAGTAAAATTAAAAAATGAGTTAACTTCAGTTGCCATGACATAGTTCTTCTTTATTACCCAGCACTTATTCTAAGTTATTACAAATTCCCAATGAAATTTGTTATATTGCAAAAAATGATATTTTCTCAAGACTCGGAATTTTAATTCCTGCATTTCTTACTTTCTATTGAACCAAACGAATCATGAGGGGAAGAGGGCCTTTATGTGAGATTTAATTTGATCTTTTGTATTTTATGCTATATCAGTTTTCATCAAATAAGACAACAGTTAAGGGACATGGCATTGGAAGTTTCTGGGTCTGCCCGTTCAACAACGGGATTTGCCCGAGGGGCAGTGGCTGCAGCAAATAGTATTGATGCTTTTCCAGAGGAGCTTCAGGAAATCATCAGTCAAGTAGCTGTTAATATTCACGGAATCTTTGTCCCGATATCCTCTACAGATAATATAAAATTTGATCCATTCAGGTTATTATATCCATAGATATTAAACTTATTTTACTGAATAATTATTTAATACTACCATCAAAATTTTATATTTTATTTAATGCTCAGTACTTTCTTTCATTTGCAGGAGAGTTGTTATTGATCTTTTTTGTGCTGAAGGACCAAATGCAAAGCTTAAAAAGGCTACCATACACGAGGCTGCAAAATTGAAACTTGAAAGGGAAATAACTCCGGTTGAGTATAACAAGGTAATGAGCTTTTCTATATTGATTGATGAAACTGAAATGACTCGTTATTTAGCCTGGCCATGTTACTCAGGTCAAACTAACTAAAAGTAATACTCCAAGTTGCATGTTGTGTGTTTGAGTTGATTTTCTTTTGCAAAAAGTTGTACAAACTCTTAATTTACTTTTCAGAATCAATTATGAGTTTTATCTCTTTTATCAGATTAAATAAGCTGTCAAAAGCTATAACTTACTATCAACTTTTACCGTTAATCAATTTCTCCATGACACTAACCATTTCAATATTTTTGTTGTGAGTTTCTGAAAATGATATAGTTTTTTGTTACATGTGGTTTTGTTGCAGGTTTTGCAGGAACTGTGTGTATCTCAAGGCGGTGCTTGGGTCCTCAAGAGTGCTGATGTTAATCCAGAACCATGATGAGTTCATAAGAAATCATGTAAATGAAGTAGTAGGGCTGACTGAATTGGACATGCATCAAACTTAATTTCTACTGGAACCATTTTTTGAAGCTGCGCGAGATACATACTAGCTTAAGTGAAGGACAGAACTAACATGAATACAATAAAATTATTTGTAATTTTATTTTTCCGTAACTTTATAAGCCATTGTTGTGATATGTAAACCAACATGAATACAATAAAATTAGACTTACAAGAAATTTCTTCCCTGTCAAAACATTTTGGGGGCTGGCTTTACGGACCTAATCCGTTTTAATAGGTCATTGTAATTATTGAATGATTTATAAATATTATCCTAACCATTATCAGTTAATCCTAGCATACTTTTAGTTAAATGAGTCATTAGTGAGCTAATAATTTTAACCGGTTCAATTTAAACAGTCAGTTTGGACGATTTTTTAATACATACTTCTATTATATTTTTTTTATTAAATTTTAGTAATGTATTTTCTAAAAAATGAGTTAAAATGAATTAAAAAAACTAGCGAAAACGAAGTGAAAATTGAAAAAAAATGGAGGAAAAAAAATACCGTAATTGACGATTGAAAAAAAATGGAGGAAAAAAAATACCGTAATTGACGATTTTCGGCGGTTGTGCATGTCTACCGCACGGTATAACCGAAGTACCCTAGGGCCCGTTTGCTAGGAAAGAAGAGGCCCAGAAATGAAATATGAAAAAGGCCCAGAAAATCCCCTCACGTTTACTGTAGCTTAGTAGAGAATACGAACTTGAATTGGCAAAAGTTGTCGCCCGGGGAGGGTAAGTATGATTACTTGAAACAATTTTGATATATATTTAACTAATAAATTGCATGAGTTGAAAATAATTGATTTAAAGGAAAAAAATTATATTTTCTTTTCCATTAAAATCAATTTTCACCTCTTATAGTTACTAACTCCTTTTGCATGGTAGATACTCATATCCAAGTCTACAAAGATTATTCTACCTTATACATATTCGATTTGGTCGAATCATCAAAGACAGTTCTTTTAAGCTCAACGTTCATAGTACCAATGTTTTAAAGCTCTATGATGTTCATATGAATTATTGAGTTATGATAACGTATAGACTATGATATGATATGCATGATATATGAGTGATAACTGATAAGAAGTGTAGATATGTTGGGAAATAATTTCCCTTACTTTTTAAAGCATTATAGAAGTTGTGGATGAAGTCAACGACGAAACTAGGTTGACCATGTAGTAGAATAAAAAATAAAAAAAAAGTTTGTTAAAAAATGCGTGATGGAGGAAAAAAAATGCAAGCACCACTACCTAGTCCTTAGATCTGAGTTCGAGTATGGGGAGGGCAAAAAAGTGATGGGTATTTGATGTAATTCAAAAAAAAAAAAAAAGGATTCAACGTACAAAATAATTAAATAAATAATGTCTTCTATTTTTTATAATTGAAGTGATCATTTTTGGTAATTTTCAATACTAAATGACACACTACAACAATAATATATTTTTATCTATAACTCAACTTTGAAGTTCAATTCTAATATTTATTGAGTATGTGTGTATATATATATGATCAATGCTTAGTCTAATAAATTAAAAATATATTGATGTATTAATATATATACTTTTATATCTCCTAACCTCAAGTTCTAATCTAATTCCGCTTCTGGATGAAGTATTGAAAGAATGTGTTTTGAAAGTCACTACCGTGACATTTTAGCCAAAGATAATTTTTATTTTTTTTATTTTCTAGATAGAGTTTATAATGTTGAAGTATTTTGAGTTTGGAATATATATATATGTAAAGGATATAAAATAGCCTAATCTATAATTTATAGACTAAGTAACTACTTTATATCCTTTACAATATATATATATCATACGATTCCAGGTCTTATTTAGAATGTTATGATTTACTATTTTTTAAAACAATGTGTTAAATTGTGACGCTTTTTGAGTTCTTAAATTTTCTGGAATGAATCGACTCCTAGACTTTTGTAAAAATTATATTCAAATACCACATGGAGTTGTTAACCATTACAATTTATTTTATGTGACAAAGTTAAAAAATTATTTTTTCTAAAGAGCACTTAAAAGTTACTGAAAAGCTTATGTGCCAAATTGTACCATTTTAAAAAAGGGTAAATTATTAATAAGGTCATTTCACTACTAATTTTATCTAATAAAATCTACAGTATATTTTCTTGTGAGTCAAATTGAAAAATCTAATACAATTATACCCTTTTACTAATTTGAAACAATTCGAATTTCTTAATTCAAATTAACAGGTCAACTAAATACCATTAAGCAGCTTCCAAAAATTTAAAAATTTCCTAAAAAGTAGGTATCCTCATTAATTCGTTTTACTTGCTTGAGCTTCGAGATTTATGCACTCTACATTTAAAAATTTAAAAATTTTCTAAAAGGTAGGTATCCTCGTTAAATACCATAATTATAGATTAACATGACTCTATATATGCTTTGAGAACTGCATGACTATATGCGCGATTTACTACATGTGCAGTAGGTAGTTCATATTAATTAAGAAAGATGCGTATGTAGTGTGCAGTGAACATATACCGAGGAAACGATGCAGTTGATTTAGAGTATTAGTAAAACTATTACAGGATTATATATGCTTTGAGAACTGCATGACTATATGCGCGATTTATTACATGTGCAGTAGGTAGTTCATATTAATTAAGAAAGATGCGTATGTATGCAGTGTGCAGTGAACATATACCGAGGAAACGATGCAGTTGATTTAGAGTATTAATTAAGAAAGATGTGTGATTCTATGCATATGTTATTGAGGCTAGACACTGAGTAAGCAATCGATATGTTACCTGCATAACTTGGACTTGTTGTTTCAGCACCCAAATCTGCATAAGTTGTCGATTCAGATACGCGAATAAGTTTATTCTTCCCATTACAATCTAATTTTTAGAATACAATATAATCCATGTCAAGTCTTCTCGATTTAGAGATGCCTGTGAAATTTGGGTGAGATTAATATACAAATGATGGATTGATAAAAAATCAAAAAGTATAATGCAGTCTCGAAATATAAATCGAGAATACACCATACTATGACAATGAAAACTACAACGAAATTGATAATATGAAAAATACTTGATTAATAATCAAGGAATTGAAATGAATAAACGTACGATGCAGCAGTTGAATTGGATTGAAGATATAGAGGAACAATGAATTGTGAAATTATAATTTCATTTAGGTAAATGTAAAGAATACATGAAGGAAGTATTTATAGATACAAAACATATCTAACCTAAATCTATAATTAAGTAAAATAAAGATTTACAAGATATATAAAATATATTATACAAGATATATATAATATCTCTTAATATATTTATATATGCCTAATACGCCCCCTCAAGATGGAGTACCGTAGGAGAGTCCAATCTTGATCATCAGCATTTGAAGACGAGAACGAGCAAGAGGCTTTGTGAGAGCATCGGCTAGTTGATCTTCGGAAGACACATGTGAAACACGTAACTGAGTTGTTTTGATCAAATCCCGAACGAAGTGATAGTCAATGGCAATGTGTTTCATCCGAGAGTGAAAAATTGGGTTGGAGCAAAGATACGTCGCACCAATATTGTCGCAGTAGATGGCAGGGAGAGTTTTGATGGAAATGCATAGTTCTTGAAAGAGAGATTTTAACCATTGTACCTCAGAAGCAGCTGATGCAATTGCCCTATATTCTGCTTCAGTGGAGGAGCGAGCAACCGACTTTTGTTTCTTGGAAGACCATGAGATGGGATTTGGTCCAAGAAAGACAATATAAGCACTTGTCGACGTACGATCATCAGTGTTTCCGGCCCAATCAGCATCCGTGAAGCAGTGAAGTGAGTCAGATGTGTTGGGGCGGAGGGTAATTCCAACATCTCTAGTTCCATTAAGATATCGAAGGAGGCGTTTTACAGTGCCCCAATGAGTTGTGGTGGGAGCATGCATGAATTGAGACAATTTATGCACAGCAAAAGCAATATCAGGTCTAGTAAGTTGGAGGTATTGGAGACTTCCAAGAACTTGACGATATTGGGTGATATCAGTGGGCGGTGTTCCATCAGAAAGAGATAAACGAGTAGAGGTGGAGAGAGGGGTTTGTACAGGTTTGGAAGTGAGCATATTATATTTGGTGAGTAGGTCAATGATATACTTACGTTGGGAGAGAAAACAAGTTTTCTTAGTACGGAGCACTTCCACACCTAGGAAATAGGAAAGTGAGCCTAAGTCTTTGACAGAGAACTTTGTACTAAGGTCTGAGGCCACTTTTGTGAGGAACGAGGTGTTGTTTCCTGTAAGGATCAGATCATCAACATACACGAGAAAATATGCAGTTATACCGGATTTGTTGTATACAAAGAGAGACTCATCAGATTTGGTGTGAATGAAACCAATACTCTCCAAGAAGGTCCGAAGAGCAAAATACCAAGTTCGAGGTGCCTGTTTTAGGCCATAGATGGATTTATGTAACTTGCACACATATGTAGGAAAGGTTTTGTCAACAAACTCGGGTGGTTGAGCCATAAATACAGATTCGGCTAAGGAACCGTGAAGGAAAGCATTATTCACATCGAACTGGCGAAGTGGCCAATCTTTGGTGACTGCAATACTCAGGACTGCTCGAACGGTTGATGGTTTGACCACAGGACTAAATGTTTCAGAAAAGTCAACCCCAGGGCGTTGGTGAAAGCCTTTGGCGACAAGTCAAGCTTTGAACTTGTCTAAGGAACCGTCCGGTTTTCGTTTGATGCGGAAGACCCACTTCGAACCAATAATGTTTGCAGAATCATCAGGTGGTACTAAATCCCAAGTACCGTTTTTGAGAAGGGCATTAAATTCAGATGACATGGCCTCCCTCCATCGTTCATCTTTTAATGCCTGAGAGACACAGCTAGGTTCAGTGTCAGAAGATAAAGTAGAAGATAGACCATACCTCGGATTTGGTTTGAAGATACTGTTTTGGGATCGAGTGACCATTCGAGGTCGTTGTTGTATAGGTGGGGACGGCAGTGAGGGAGCATCTGGCGACTCGAGATCAAGGGTTTGTAGGGTGGAATTAGGGTTTGGAGTGGATGGGGGTGTATTTAGTAATCTGGGGGGTGCAGACGGGCTGGACGTTGGGCTGGGGGGTGTATTAAGCGATACAGGGGGTGCAGGTAGCGGGGGTGGTGGTGGGGCTGGATTCTCGTCGAGAGATGGTATATTTTGGGGAGGGGGTGTATTCGTAAGGTTTGTGGGTGGGGCAGGATTGGGGGAAGGGGCCAGGGGTGTATTGGTGGGGGTAGTGGGTGGATAAATTAAAACAGTGGGTGTGTCTGGCAGATTGGAGGGTGTATCTGTTAAGGCAGGGAGTGTATCAGGAGCAGTTTTAGGAGTGGCTAGAGGAAAGACATTTTCAACAAATTGAACATGACGAGAGGTATATATTTTATTGGTTTTTAAATCAAGACAAAGATAAGCAGCTTGGGTAGGAGAGTATCCAATGAAGACACAGGGAGTGGATCTAGGGTCTAATTTATGGGAAGTGTAGGGGCGGAGCCAAGGATAACATAAGCAACCAAAAACTCTAAGTTTGGCTAGGTTGGGAGTTTGTTTTAGAAGGAATTGATATGAAAACAACATGTTAAGATTGGGTTTTGGTAGACGGTTTATAATGTAGGTAGCAGCACAAACTGCATGAGGCCAATATGTAAGGGGCATGGAGGCATGATGTAAAAGAGCTAAGGCAGTATCAACAACATGTCTGTGACGACGTTCAGACATGCCATTGTGTTCAGGGGTGTGGGGAGGAGTTGTGAGATGAGATATACCATGAGTTTGAAGGAGGGATCGTAGGGCAATGAATTCGCCCCCGTTGTCAGTATAGAGGGTTTTGATTTTGGTGTTGTAGAAGTTTTCTACGATGCTTTTAAAGGATGTAAAGGTGGGGAGGACATCAGATTTGCGTTTTAGAGGGTAAATCCATATATATTTGCTAAAATGATCAACAAAAATGACATAGTATTTGAAGCCTTCAGTTGACAGGACAGGGGACGACCACACATCAGAAAAAATAACCTCAAGAGGGGAACTAGATATAATGCTTGAATCATAAAAAGGAAGTTTATGACTTTTAATACAGTTGCAAGAATCACAATAATGCAGTTTTGAGTTCGTGATAGATAAGCTATACTTGGATAAGGTATGGGAAAGGATTTTGGAGGACGGATGACCAAGACGAGCATGCCAGATGGGTGATGGTTGTTTTTCCGAGATGGAGGTTGTGGGGTTAAGAGATGCTCGAGTCGGCCATACGTAGAGATTATCCACGCGACTCCCCGTGAGGAGAATGGTCCGCATTTTGCCATCCCGCACCTGAAAACAAGTAGAACCAAAAATAATGTTAACATCATTATCTCGACACAAGGTTGAAACAGAGATAAGGTTTTTGGCCATTTGTGGGACAACAAGGACGTTTGAGAATTTCAGCATATTAACATGAGGAAACGACAAGGAACCAATATGCGAAATTTGTAAACCGTTACCATCACCGATGACAACATCATCCGAACCGGAATATGGAGAGGAAACAGTTAAATTATGGGGGTGAGTTGTGATATGATGAGAGGCCCCGGAGTCCAAGATCCAGGGTCGGGAGGGGATCTGTGAAATAGCAGAGTGGACGGAGGAGGTGTATGTAGTAGTGTAGTGGGTGCGTAGATGCGGGGGGGTGTATTTACCAGAGTTGGGGGTGTATGCAGCAGTAGTGGGTAATGGATCTGGACCATCTGAGCAGCAAATAATCAAGGAAGATTTTTTTTTTTTTTTCTTTCCCGAGGTGTATGCACGTGAGATCAAGATTTGATTCTAGGGAGGAGGTAAATTCTGAGAGTTTGCAGCTACTGTGATTAGGTGATTCAAGGGAAGAAGAAAATTCCAAGAGTTGCAAGAGAAAGTAATATTAGTTAAATCAAGAAGGAGGGGAGTATACGTAACTGGCGCGGAAGCTTTGCATAGGGTATAATCTTGATGGTTATATCAAGAAAAGGGGAGGGGAGAGTAACCACCTGGAGGTTACAGAAAAGGAGGGTGTGCACTGTGAGTAATAACCGAACAGTAGGGGGAGGGTAAGGACGGTAGTCGAGGGTGTGATCGACGGTGGATGTCGAGCACAGACTACGGATGAGGGATTTGGATCGTGGCGTTAGCCGTACGAACTCGATGATACCATATAGAGGAACAATGAATTGTGAAATTATAATTTCATTTAGGTAAATGTAAAGAATACATGAAGGAAGTATTTATAGATACAAAACATATCTAACCTAAATCTATAATTAAGTAAAATCGTACGATGCAGATGATTTGAATTGAAGATGAATATCGAATTTCTAAATTTTTTATTCTGTTTTGATCGAATCTGCAGAAACTTTTTGAAATCAAATTTTAGAAATTTAAAATTTGGAAAGTCGTAGAATTTCCCATTCTGTAACCTAATATTATAGAATTGAATGAAACGCGAAAATTGTGGCCAGAATAAATATCCGATTTAATATCATTTTCGAAATTTTAAATCAATTTGTATAATAAGGGTAATTATAGTTTTTTTATTCAAAATGAAGCTATTAGACAAAATTTGAAGTGGTTGTTTCGTTTAATGGGTTGTGATAATGACTCTATTGATAAAAAAATCTCTTTAAAAAACGACCAACCCTCTATCTGATCACCTGATAAAATGATAATGTAATGTATTTTTTTCTTACAATGGATTGAATTTCTTTTTTTGTTTTAAAAAAATGAACCGAATTTAGAAGAAATAACCTTCCCTCCAGCCTCCACTTTCTTTCAACTCCTTCCATCATAAATATCATCTCTCATCATAAATGGTGGATCATAAATGGTGGAGGGGACTTGGACACAGCTTACCAATAATCATTTTCGCGATATGACAGGCGATCGATTGCGATCATAGTGTTCCCACTATGGTGTGGTCGGTCGAAGTCCGTCAATCGTGTTCACGGTCACGGATGCGGTTGCGTGGCAGTGGAGACGGCGATGATGTGGCATAGGTGTTGGAAGTGGTGACGTTGAATTCTTGACGGCGGATAAACCCTAAATTAATTTCCTTCCCAATCCGTTTGTATTTGTATTGTATAGTTTAGTTCTATATCCCAATTCAAATTTTTTTTGTATTGTATAGTTTAGTTCTATATCAAATGGAAATTTTATGATGTTCAATTATTTCATTTTCACATATTTTTTTTCATGTTTTGAAAATAAAAATAAAAATAAAAAATTGATCTCCACTTTCTTAATAAAGTGTAATGGTTAATATATTTGATCTCCCTCTTTCTTTTTATACGACCATTTCCAATATATAATATACTTTGGATTTGAAATGTCGTGATTCAATATATCTGAGAGCCCAATCGAATATCCTATTTATCTACAAGGTTTCAAGCATGGTATATAAATCTAAAAAAAAATCAGATGGTAGAGATATAAGATGAATTACTCGATCATTGTTAAATTTGTAACTTCTACATTTCATATTTTTTCTAATAACTTCTAAACTTTATATTTTTTTTTTAGTAACTTTTAAACTTCATTTTCTAACTTCTAAATTTCATATTTTTAAACTTCATTTTCTTTTATAGTAACTTCTAAATTTCATATGTCATGTTATGCATCAATTTATGAATAAAATGTATTAATTAAAGAGTGAAATACATTTACTATAATAATACCCTTTTATTTGAAAATTCTATATAATTTTTTTTAGAAACACTGTTGCAATTTAGTTAAAAAAAATGCTTGAAATTCTATTAATTCCTCAATACTCCAGATTAAATATCAGTTAAGTTTCAAATGATATAATATTTTTTTTACCTCGCAATGACTATAAACAATATTGAAGATCAACCAACTATTAATTATGGATGTTTTAGAGGCATATAAAACAACTGAAAATACATTGTTTTCATCCTAATGAAAATTTATTTACGTATACAAAAAATGGTGTTTTAAAAAAATTGTAATTGTAAATATTCATTTATTCAGAAAAAACTATTTGATTTATTTATATACTCTTAATAAATGTTTAACTATATATTTAAAACACCCGCTTTGTCATATCATAGGTTCATATTTTAAAACATAATAATCTTGTGATTTTCTTTCATAGTAACAAACAATTGAAGTTGAAATTCATTTTGGTCTAATAACTTTTGTCTCACTCGCAAAAAAATTCAAAATATTAAGTTTTTTTAAAATTTAATCTCATAACTTCTTCATTGATCAAATTTTGGTCCCAAAATTGATAGAATTTGAGATACTAAGTTGTTTTGAAGCATGTGAAATGTAAAATTGCTCCCATAATTTTTAACTTTTCTGCAAAAGGTTTGTTTATCATAGTTCAAATTTCCAACTACTTTGAAATCAAAATCGGATCAAATAAGGTTATAAAGATTGAATTGAAACATTGTCCAAGCATAACATGTCTACATCAATCCCATAAGAACACCACTAAAATGCAAGATCAATAGATCAAATGGACAAGGACACGGATGACAAACCGAGACAATTCCATTTCAATAACAAAGAACAAGAATCACAATCACCATGTTTTCCAACATAATTAGTTTGAGATTTAAAAATACCATCATTCCATAACGACCTTTGCCCCAATAGCTTTCATCTTCTCGATAATATCATTCCCTTCTTCCCTCGAAACCCCCTTCTTAAGAAGGGCAGGCGCCTTCTCCACCAAATCCTTAGCTTCTTTTAGTCCTAAACTCACAAAATTTCGAATCTCTTTTATCACCTTGAGCTTCGAAGCTGCCTCATACGACTCTATCCTCAGCTCAAAAACCGTCTTTTCAGCCTGTTTTTCTTCCTTGGCTGCAGACGATGCCTCCATCTTACATTCCGCCATAATAATTAACCTCTCCTTAATGGTCATCTTCTTCATCAGTTTATTACAAAACTTGCCAAACATTATATCAGAGAGCTCTGCAGCTTCAACAAGTGTGATTCCAGACATTTCGTCAACGAGCCTCCAGACTCTCTTACTAGGATGATTTTTGGGATCGAAATTTGCAGAAGGGAGCAATCTTTGGTCGATTTCAACTTGTTCAACATCACCATGTGACGTTGCAAGATGAGTAAAGTGCCTTCTTACATTATCAATTGACTTAAGAGAAGAAGAAGAAGATGCAATATGTGCCTTTAATGAATGATGCCTCATTCTTGCAATCAAATTCATTGCCATTTTAATGATAGCTTGATGCCTAGAAATTATAGTAAAATTTAACAAAATCCCCAAAAATACAGATCAGATGACAAAGAAAGAAATAAGAAAAATGCATTGTTCGATCAAAATTATTGGGGTCTACCATTTTTACACAACACATTTAAAAAATTCAAGATGAGTCACAGATTTACAGAATCAAAATTCGAAATTGATACAGGTATACAAAAAATTGCCAAAATTCCAAATCAGAAACGAACCGTGGGAGACCGTTGGTGGGCGGCGGATGAGAGAACTGCCGGCGCCGCAAAGGTACTTTGATAATGATAAGTAAGAAATAAAATTAGGGATTTACAGTGGAAATTCGAATTGGAAATCCATAAAATCCATTTGTGTGTGTTAAAATGAGTAATTATTACACTTTTTCAACTTCGTGTTCAAAAAGCAACATAAGTTTTTGAGGAAATTTTATTTCTAAGTAGTATATGTGTGAGAGATTCTAAAATAAATCCTTTAAATTTCAATTTTACAAAATACGTCTCAATTTTAATCCTTTATTTTTAACTCATTATATCATGCCGCCACATCACTCTCTCCTTTATATATATTTTAAATATAAAAATAGATGTATATAAAATTACTAAGTAATCAAATAGAGATTAAAATAATTATAAAAATAACTTGAAAAAATCTGAAAAAAAAGTAATTAAAATTTAAAAGTATTTTAAAAAATTAACTAAATCTTTAAAAATAAATAAATTACATAAATTAATTAATTTTTTTAAAATAATCTTAGAAAATTAAATAGAATTGAAATTTAAAAATAAATCATCAAAACAAAATTGAAAAAATTCAATAAAACGTAAGAAAAGTAAATTTAAAAAAATCAATAAAAAAAGTAAGATTTCATTTTTTATTTAATTTTCTTAATACTATTTATTTTTGATTGAGTTGATTTTTCTTTTATTTTTTATTTTATTTAGTTTTTTTTTAAATTGAATCATTAATTGATATTTTTAATTTAATTATTTTATAAATTTTATTTGAAAAAAATAATTATGCATGGCTGCTAATTAACGTAAAAAGACACTTACGGACAATGAGCTCATATATATATGAAAAAAATAAAATAAAAAATTATGCATCTACTCCAAACTAATTAATCAATTTATTTAAAATATATTTATTTATTATAAATATTTGATTAAGAGGGGTGTATTCAATTGAGATTCTGTTGGATTTTTTTGGACTTTTAAAATCTGGGGGTATTCAATCCGGATTTTTAAAAGTCTTTCAAAATTTTGAGGTATTCAATACGGATTTTAAAAAGTCTTTAGAAATCTTTAGGTATTCAACAATCTATGTATTTTAATACTCTATGGATTTCGTTGGATTCTCTTTCAAAAATATAAATAAATTTCACTAATCAAAATCTCTTCTAAAAAGTAGAGATTTCAACGGATTCTCTTAGAAGACTATGAAAGAGAAGAAAAAAAAAACTGTGTTATGTTCTTTGATAAGCATCACAGATTCTTCACCACCATTATTATTATTATCGTGAAAAAAATTACATCTCTATATTTTAAAATTATGTTCTTTCTTTAAAAATTATACTACCTCCGTCCACGAAAAGTAGTCTCATTTGCCCTATATTCTTTGTCCATAAAATGTAGTCTCATACCCTTTTTGGAAACTATCACCCTTCAATCATCACTTAATTACTCAAATTGTCATCAACTTTATTTACAAACTATCACTTTATTCACAATGGACCCCACAATACCCTATAATACCCTTACTTTATCTACTTTATCTACCTTTTTCTTAAAACATGTGCCCCACTCTAATGAGACTACTTTTCATGGATGGAGGGAGTAGTATATTGGACACCGTCAATAATATCTAATCGACGTCAATTCCCGATTACGTGGTGTTCGATATTATCTAAAAGATTTTGGTGGTCAAGGTCGTCACCCCAAAAATGCAATTATTCAATCGAATTTTTGGTATTTTCAAATTGCAATTCAAGTTCCAGCGATTACATAACTTTCTTCGAAAAGAAGGTCGCTCTGATGAATTTTCAGTCGAATATAAAGAAGATCAAGATTCACCACACCACATGAAAGAGGAAAATTTGGAATTGCTTTCTCAATTTCTCAAAGACAACTACAACAAAAGAACTTAAGCTAATGCATGGAGAACTAGTATGGCTAACTATGTAAAAATGAGGCCGAGGTATAACTGTAATGAAAATGAAGATGAGAATAATAATGATAAATAATATTTTTTTTGATGAGAATAATAATGATAAATAATAATTTTTTTTTAACTAGATTTTAGGAGCGTAGTTTATGGAAATTCATGTAAATCAATAAAAAAATGTGTATTTCAAAATCCTGTTAAATCTATAAAAATTCATATAAATCATTAAAAAAGTCAGTCAAACTCTGCATAGAGTCTATGAATTTTTTAAATCCACTGACTTTTTAAAGTCCAAAAAAATCCAACAGAATCTCAATTGAATACACCCCTCTAAATGATGATATTATCATTAAATTTAGTTATATGTTTCAATTAATACATAAAAATAAGATTCACATAATTAACATTTGTTTCATATTGTTTCAGATTTTTTCTAGTTATTTTTTAAAATTATTTTACTCTTTTTTTATGTAAGGGTTATTTAGTCATTTTATATACATCTATTTTTATATTTAAAATTATGGGGTGTGTATAAAGTATTTTGAGGTGTTATTAGCTTTTTTTTTTTAAATATATATAGAGAAGAGAGTGATGTGACATGACATGTGTCATTTTGTAAAGAATTAAAACATAAAGGATTAAAATTGATGTAAAAAAGAATTAAATTTGAAAGGTAAATGACGTATTTTGTAAAGTTGAAATTTAAAGGATTTATTTTGAAATGTCTCAAACTTATACCACTAAAAATAAAATTTCCACTAAATTTTTCAAGGACGGTATGTATTTTTAGAAATTTGTCTCTAATTGTTATGTGTTCTAACTGTTCTAAGGAATTGAATTTAGAGTAAATAAACTCTATTTTTGGGGACGGTTATAATTAGATAGAAAAATCTAAATTTTAAATTTTGAATTAGAAAAAGAACAAAAATAAAACATTATACATCAAGGTTAGTGAATCATTTTTTTTAGGGTAGCATTAGGGTTTGGTATATATAATACGGAGTATATCAAATAAATTGAATCGGTTTCTAGTTAACTCAGAACCGAAATATAGAATTTTTTTAAATTGTAAATCGAATTCGAACCGAATTTAAATACGGAGTATAAATTTTATAAATTTTCGTTTAAATTTATTATGCTCATTTTTTCGGACACGAATTTTAATAAATATTTATTAGTTTATTTATAAAGTAAATAAGTTGAAAATATAAATGTACGATGAAATATAAAAAAAAAAAAACATTTTAAATAAATAAGTGGCGATTCGATATCTATTAGCAAATCATGGCCTCTCGTCTCCATGCGCGGTTGGATAATCATTTTCACGTTGTGTTACAAAACTGAATTTAGATGATTCAGTTTGGTGCATGTATGTATGACAATATTGCCATTGACTTTTCTATTTCGAACCATGCACGTGCATGCTTTCTAGTAAAAAATGAGTTTGGGCTCATGGCCACGGTTAAATGCTCCCACATATTATGTCTATACTTTCGAATGTCTTCATCCCCAAATAAGTTTATTTCTTCATAAAATACCATAAATAATCTTTTCACTCACAAACACTTATAAACATTAAAAAAAAACCTTTTAACTTCAACCTCACCCTAAAAAAAAAAATCTCTTTCTTTCCAAAACACATTACTCCCCCGCCAACCCCGCCGCCCCATCAATGTGATATATGTTATATGTATTATTGGTGTGTATTGTTTTCATGAAGTTAGGGTTTAGATTTTTTTTTTTCAAGTTTTTACGTTTCAAATTTTGATTTTCAAATATAGGTTTGTTTTTGTTGTTTAATAAATTCTTTGGTGAATAAACTTAGTTTTTGCATAAAACAGGAGATGAGGAAGACGAAAAGGCGAAACAGGGATTTTGACTGATTCCACACTGGTTAGCCGAGTTTTGAATCAAAATATGAAATAGTTAGTCGGGTTGGGGGTGAACTCAACATGCCAGGGTAATATAGTTTTTGGACTGTTAATTCAAAACATAAATTGAAGTTGGGGTGAAGACATAATTTGTAGGGTCATTTAACCGTGGCCTTTGTAATAAGGGACCCTATTCACATCAGAATTTGAATACACATTGGGTAATATCCGGCCCATAAGATAAGCCCAAATGACCCGCGATGGAAGCAAGAACGATTAAGTCCATAGCTATTTGCACTCACCGATTTAATTAGTCCAAACGCTTTCAAAATAAAGGGTGGTGGAAGGTACCAACATATCTTGGTTATTTGATTACCTTTGGCATGGAGGGGAGGCAGAGACGAACGCGAGCCTTGGGACAGATGCAACGTGAAGGTAAATGAGAGAAACAAGTATAGACGTAGTGGAAAGGAACAATGACAGAGAGAAGGAGGGTGGAATTTAGGGTTTAGGAGGAGTGGATAGATGGTTATTACATTTACAAGTGAAGTATTTTGGAGAATTGACAGAGAATGTACTAATTTTAGGAGTAATTGATTAGATGGGTGTAAATAACTTCGGCCTATGATTAAAAGAAATCCACTCCCCTACCTCCGCTCATTATTGAATTGAACCCGCTCTTATATTTGAAATGCTACACCTATACAATAGCACCCAAATACAAATCAATATTGGGCAACTAGGCCCTGTGAACTTTTCAAATGGGCCTACTCAATTTTGGCCCAGGATGTTTCTAAGTATGGGCCTCACAAAAAATGAGGCCCAAAGAAATAAGAGTTTGTAGGTGTAGTAGTAGTAGATATGCAGAATTTTTAAATGAAGCGACACAGGTTACGAAGTGAAACGACAGTTCGGCGTTTCGAGTTTATCAATAGTCAATACACAATAAAAATACTATTGTTTGATTTAGTTTTTCAATGACCAACAATTAATTTTATTAATTTCGAAAGGACATTTTTACGTCTCTTTGTTTTTTGTTTGTTGTCCATAAAGTTTTTTTTCCATTAATTATAAGTCCTGTTTCTCAATTTTATTAAATTTCCAAAACACAATATGCAAATATATACACAAAAATTAAGAAATATAATAGGATAAGGAGATATTTTAAAAGTGATGTGATTGAATGAGAAAACTAAAATGAGCAACTTTCGTTATGACGATGAGTTATTTAACTATGCATTGAAGCTATTAGCTATATGCAAATTAAAAATAGAAGATTTATACCGTGAGACCTAGTTGTACTTCAAATTACAGTTTTTATCTTTTCATCCTATAACATTAATATAAATCAGCAATATGTATTATATCTCTCTTTTTTTTTTCAACTTACAACCCATAAAAACTTTTATATGATTGCAAATTATATTGTGTGAAATTAACTTGTAGAAATTTAAACTCTGTTTTTGGCCAAAATTTGACTAGAAAAATATACAAAAATAGAGTTCTGGTTACATCAATCAATTTCGCATAATATGGAGTATATGTTAGAATTTGATAAAAAAAAAATTGTACAGTACAAAATTACATGTTAACAGTACGAATATAGTGTAAATTGCAAACTGATATTAACCATTATATATTATATTGTATCATTAATATAAAAAATGAAAGAAGAAAGAGAAACACGAAATTTGACGGTGCAGAGGGTGGGTTTTAAGCAAGGGATGGAAGAAGGAATAAGGTCAGAGATATATATATATATATAGTCTGACTCTAAACCCTAAAACCACTACTTCCCATATCCTTGTCATGTACTCATATTTCTCTTCCTAAATTCTCCTCCTCTTTTCTCACTATTTACATTTGTACAAGAGTGGAAGTTTTGTACGAGATCGTTTCATAGTGAGACTTAATATAATTTGAACATAACACTTTAATATTTTATATTCATTTGTGATCCAGACCCGTACAAGTTCTTGCCTTCATAAAAAAGAGAAAAGAAATAAAAAACCTTATTTATAAAACTTGTTGGAAATTAATTATGATCTTGAAACGCATTAATTTTTGGCAGAAAGTTTTTCACAGTTGGGCTTTTCCTGGAAATCTGATTAATTGAGCAAAAGTAGCTAGCACAACTAGATTTTACTACTATTAAATATATAGGGTAAATTACAGACCAAAAAAAAGCGATATGATTTTGATTTTCACTGTCAATCAAATAATTACTCCCTTTTTTATTTCTTTTGTAATTTTATATTTCCCCTCCCCGAAATACCTTTTACAAATAGATTGACACTTTTTAAAACAATATAATAATCAGTAAAAATTTGAATAGTAATTTTATGAATCTTTATTTATAAAGTAAAAAAATGAGTTGACGCGTATGTACGTGTGAGCTTAAAAGTAATGACATTTTATGTAAAATTATGAATATTGTAAGATTGAAGTCTATAAAAGATATTCAATTTTAAAGGTGTGAAAAGTATTGTGAAACATCGTAAAAAAAGAAAGTGTGAAACGTATTGTGGGACAAAGGGTGTACACAACACGAATTGTAATCACATATTCCCTCCATCCCACCATAAACTTTTCATTTGTTTTTTAACTAAGATTAAAGAATATACTAGTATTCTCTATGTCTTAAAGGAATTTGCACTTTAGAGGTGCATATATTTTAAGAAAAAAAATGTAGTGAGTAGAGTTATACTCGTATATGAGAGACTGTTTTTTAAACTTTTATAAATAAAATAAAGAAAAATGTAGATTTAGTATATAAAAATAATGACATTTATTGTAAATATGAGTATATTTTTAAGAAGAAAGTTATAAAGATATGAATTTTTTTGAAGTATACAAATTTATGTGGAACGATAAAAGTTAGAGAGAAAATGTATTTTATCATTTAATAAAATGATAATTAACTTATGATAGGATATCCAAAATAGTTAACAAGAGAGTATAAATTATTATAATTCATAAACTTATTGTTTAGAATCACATTTTAAAATAAAATGATAAAAGTCTATTTTATATTTGTGACCATTTCACACAAATCTCTCTCTTTTTTTTTTTTTTATATATATATTTCTAAAAAAATGTGTTAAATATTTAAGGGAATGTAATTTTTTTTTTTAATTTGGTAATTTGACCAAACTTTAATTTCACAATAACATTTCTTTTACTTCAATTTTATTTATTTTTTGCCTAAAATAACTTTGTTTAATGGATTATTGTGACTTATCATTAAATATATGCATAATATTCAAAAATATTTTATTGGCTTGTTGGGGAAAAAAAAAAAAAAAGGAATATCGATCATTTTTAGACAGACAGTGTACATATAATAGTATAGAGAGTATTGTGCAAGACATATGTTACCTTAATGTTTGAATCTTATTTTAGTTTAAAATATGATTGGAATAATATAATGGTATAAGTAAGATCCTTGTCCATTCTCATCCATAAATGTGTTGTTTTAAATTAATGTAAATGTGAGTATTATTATATTATATATATAACCCAAGTAAGTAGTGTATAGGGTAAATTGTGAGGCCTTTAAACTGTGTACACGTACTAGTATATAATTAGGCAACCGAGGCTGCTCCTCTACAACCAAGTATTTCTTTCTTTCTTTCTCTCTTTGTGTTTTTGTGTGTGTGTGTGAGAAAGAAGAGAGAGAGAATGATGAGAGAAGTAGGAGAAGTGATGAAGCCTGCATGGCTTGAAGGTTTAATGGCGGAAACATTCTTCGCTGGTTGTGGGGCCCATCAGAATCGCAGGAAGAACGAAAAGAACATATTTTGCTTGAATTGTTGCATAAGCTTTTGCCCTCACTGTCTCCCCAATCATCTACCCCATCACCCTCTCCTTCAGGTATATATTATTTCAATTTTAACTTAATTATTATGAATTGTGTATACTAGAATTATTGTTTCCAAAATTTGTTAACACAATTCAGCTGGATTACTAGAATTGCTTCATCTGAATCCTTTTTTTTATTTTCATAGGAAGAAGAAATTGAATTGAATGGAATTAATAGGTTAAAAGGGGGTAATTGAGGGGAGCATCTATTCTATGTATGATAGAATTCAATTTCCCAGAAATGTGTTCCAAAATTCGCAAGGAGGGGGTACTTTGACAGTTTTGCAAGGACTATATACACTTGTTTTTATACCTAGTTTTGGAAGGGGTTGTTTAATATCCAATTCTCCCTAGAAAAGTTGCTTTCATTCAAATTCAACTTTAACTTTGACCCTTACTCTATTTTGTCTTCATCCCATTTAATCACCAACCGGTTGGTTCCCCTCATTCAATTACATCTTTCCATCCATATTATGATTCTCTCACCTTTTTATTATTATTCTACTACTATTTCTTCCAACCAATTTCAATCTTTTCCATTTACCATATACTAACTCTAGTAGTAAATTAAATTTGGACAATTTCTACCTATTCTTTTTTACACCAGGATCAATCATAATATGTCACCTCATTCACTTATTAAATGCCCAATAGGTAGGCTATTCAATCTTGAATCAAATAAATTTTGTTTTAAAAAGTTTGTCGATTTCGCTATATTCATCATCACCTCCATGGATCTTCTTAAATTACAATTTCTCTTTCGATTTATTTGTTTTATCTTTCTTTCTTGATATGATAATTGAAGCAAGTTTTTTTAATTTCCTTTTATTTTTACTCGTTGTTATCCTGTTTCTTGTAGAGCACTATTATAATAAAACAATTAAGAATAATGTCTGGATTTTGATTAATTTTTACTACATTCCACTCTGTATTCTATTGGGGTAACGACACATGTCTAATTATTAATAAGAGAAAGGGCAGTGTATATTTTTTAATATACACATTATGATATAAATAGTGAAACAAATATAATTATGACAATTAACTTGTGATCCTTGAGTACTTCACCGTAACTTTTTCACTTTACAATTTACAATAAAAAAATTATTTTATTTGTACTGCATTTATTATTTTATCTCTATCATTGTATATATATTTGAAGTATAGTTTATTAATGTAAACATTAATTAAGTGAAATTACAAGATAAATATTTAGTTGATTATGCGCATGATTAATTAGTAGATGAATGTGAGTGCAGGTGAGGAGATATGTTTATCAAGATGTGATTAGATTGGACGACCTCGAAAAGCTCATCGACTGTTCATACATTCAGGTAACGAAGAATTATTGTTTGTTACTCCTCAATTATCATCATCAACCTCAACTTTTGATTTGGTGGAAACGTGGGTGCCATATTGGCATCTCTGAAAAGCCATAATAATAATGTAAATTTAAATTTGTGGGACAATTAATTAATTTACATAATAAAAGTGTGTTAATAATTTGTTTTTGTTAAATGCCTGGTGCAGCCCTACACAATAAATAGTGCGAAAGTGATATTCTTGAATCAGAGAGCACAATCGTATAGGTCTTCTTGCAAGGGGTCTGGCAATTCATGTTTCACCTGCGACAGAATTCTTCAGGACCCATTCCATTTCTGTTCCCTCTCTTGCAAGGTCCACTCTATAATTTCCCCCCCTCCCTTTTCTTTATTTTCTATATATCAACATATTTTTCATTATTTTTGCTATGGAAATCTTTTTTTTTTTTTTTATCAACTTTATTGCGCAATTAAGACACAATCCAACGTTTGTTGCAGTTGCAGATGTGACGTGCCATAATTGCAAATAACTTTTGTTTCTTTCAAATATTTTTATATAGTTTAGTAATATTTAATTAAAAAAAAAATAGGAGCATATGTAACTATAGTAGTCACTTATACCTTGTTTAATCTCTATGTCTGTTGAAATATTAAAGTTACTTATGAGTTTTTGACAGAGTAAGAAATATGATATAATAAGTAGATCTATTAGAGATTATGTGTGAATTTGCTTAAACTAAACGTGTGTTAAGCTCATCCAGTACTTATTTGAGATTAAATGCTTGATTTGTTTTGATACAGGTGGATCACATGGTTTATCAAGGGGAGGATTTATCGAGCATTTTATTTAGGTTTGATGAGTCGGATTTTGCCATCTCTCAATTCGATGACCTACGAGTCGATCCATCAGAGAGCTCCATGTCGGAGGATCTGCAGCTCCATGAATACGGAGGATCCGATTACCAAACGGGCGACCCAACGAGAAGAAATTCGAAGAACAAAGGAGGAGGATTCCTCCCTGGAATTATGCTCTCTTTGAGCAACAGAAGAAAAGGAGCTCCTCATAGGTCTCCACTGTCTTGAAATAAATAAAATAAAATAAAATGAAATGCTTTTTATTAATTAATGAAGAGTATCATAAATACTGGAGTATGTTTTACTTAATTATGTTGTTGTATTAATACTAATTACGAAAAATACTCGTTAAAAAATTATTTCATTAATGAGTTGTAAGTTCGATGCCACCAGTTTTGCACGGGTTGAACGGGATTTATGTCGCGCTATATATAATCAATTACCTATTTTTATTATGTTTCTTTTATTTTGTAGTTAGTTTGATTTCATTTCGTACTTGAATTTGGTTTAAGGTTTTTACTATTCTTAAGGTAGGACTAAATGCTGTGAAAAATCTCAAGGGATCTTTACTATTCTTAAAGTAAGGGCGCGGTGAGAAATCTCAAGGGTCTTTACTATTCTTATTCTTAAGTAAAGGCTAAAGGCGGTGAGAAAACCGTATTTACTATTCTTAAGATAAGGGTATATTAGAGACAAGTGAAAAATCTCAAGGGTCTTTACTATTCTTAAACTTAAATAAGGGCGGTGAGAAATCTCAAGCGTCTTTACTATTCTTATTCTTAAAGGTGGTGTTTGGTTTGGGATTGGATTTGGATTGAGGTGGATTGAATTGGAATTTGGGTAATCCATGAATAGTAATTGTGTGTGTAAGTTGTGTTTGGTTAAAGATTGAGAAGTAGGGGTAGATGTATTTTTATGTCACATCAAAGTATGAGAGAGAAGAAAGTAGGAGAGAGAATGAGTGGTTGAAAAGAGTGATTTGATTGTATAAAAATAGGTGTATAAAAATAGGTGTAGAGGTGTATTATAGGGGTGGATTAGTATTTGGATTTGTATTTGGATTGAGATGAATTGAGAGAGATTGGATTGGGATTTGGCCAATCCAAATCCGGATTGGCTAATCCCAAACCAAACACCGCCAAATATTCTTATTCTTAAAGTAAGGGCTAAAGGCAATGAGAAACCGTCTTTATTCTTAAGGTAAGGGTATATTAGAGACAAAATCACCGTTGAGATAAATCGTCTTTACTATTCTTAAGATAAGGGCTAAGGGTATATCAGAAACAAAATCACACTAATTTGGTGATTTATTATCCCTCTATTTTGTAATTTTGTCCTTTTTGTTAGGAGTATTTGGTATTGAATTTAGAAACCATCAATTTATTTTTATATAAATTCATCCATTATTATTATAAAAATGGAGAAAAAACAAGAAAAAATAAAAGATAATAATAAATAATTTGCTTCAATTATATCAAATGAGGAATTGTAGATTTTTTTTTTTTTTTGAAAGGTGAACAATATGAAACAAATGGAAGGAATGTATTTATGTTGAAAGGAGAGGAGGATATAAAGCACAATAAATAGCATTGAACTTTCCTTCAATGCTCAACATGCATGTATATGAGTATAATACTCGAATGTTTTTTTAAATAATATTTTTAAAAGGGGTAACAATTTTTACACATTTTTTTACGCTTCAAAATAATTTCCACACATACAAAAATTAAAAAATCGTATATAAATGATATATTGACAATATTTACAATTATAAATAAACTATCATTACTTTTAAACTTATACAATTCAATTAATTTATGGTAAAGTCTAGTATGCATTCGAGTGCATATTGTGCACCCTATTCTAAAGAAAAGTGTATGTTATTAAGCTGAAAAGTACAACACAATATTACTAAAAAGTGTAAGTCACTTTGACTAAAAATATTATTATACAGTTTAATAATTGAAAAGTGCAACATCATTTACCAAAAATTGTAAGTAAGTAAAATTAAAAAGTGCAACATGGATTAGGGTGCACAACATGCACTCGAGTTCATAGCAGACCAACCCTTAATTTATTTACTTTATACATAAAGATAACTACATAAGAATTTACTAAATTTATTCTCTTTAATTGGTCAATAAAGTTTATTTATTTATTTTGGGTCTCTTTCCTATGAAAATTAATATTATAAAATTTATATATGTTTAAATAAAATTTATTAAGTTAATATTGGATTTGTAATTATTTAGAGAGTTAAATTTGATAGAATTTAAAATATTTATAGAATATAATTTGAACATTAGAATTTAAAGTTTTAAAATATAACTAATGTTAAATTTCAAATATTTTAATTAATGAAAATTCGTTAAACTCAAAAATTGTATGATATTTATATTTAGAGTGAAAATTTGGTTCAATTGATTTCACCTATATCATCAAAATTGAATTTTAATGAATTAGATCAAATGTCAAATCTAATGAATTAGATCAAATATTGAGTTAATGATTAAATTGAGTAAATTAACATTAAAATTAAAATATACTACAAAACACAAATCATAAAATAGAAAACGTAATTGTGACAGTCCTACGAATTTACCGACATACGCGGCATGTCAACCTAAAAAAATTGTTGTAGCATATAATTGTTGTAGCATATAATGATTTCGGACCACTAAAAATAAATGCATATATATATATATATAATATATATATACCGTGCACGTGGTGTGAACACCTCCACTCCCACCTCTACATACCAACAGCATAAGGGGAACTGCCACGTGGCAAGAACCATTCTCATTTTAGACATTCCAACCCTTTTCTCTTTCATGATTTTTTATTATTTATGTTTCTTTTAAATGTTACTTGAAATTCTCATTTGATAACATCATGTAAATGTATACAAGTGAATTTTTTAAACTATGATACAATATTTCGTTTCACTCAGAAAATCTCGACTTTTGAGAACATCTATCCATGTTTCGGCAACATCATACAAAACAGCATGTTCATTCGTGTTCATAGCACAAAATGAGTTCTCAGAACTCTTTTTCCTATGATAATACTTTTGTTATGATAATGAGATTAATTTTTATTTTGTTTAACTTTTTTTGTGGAGAAAAGATTTTGAGAAAAAATTAATGGCTATGAAAAGATTGATAGAGATAATATTAAATTAAATATAAAAAAGATTTTTTATAATTTTAAAATGGATAAAAAAATATTAATATTAGATTTAAATTAAATTAAATGTAAATAAGAATTTATTGACGTGATAATGTGTTTTTTTTTTTTTTTTTATATATGGAAGTTTAAATACGTGCTCTAACCACTTGAGCTATCCCACTTTGTCATTGACGTGATAATGTTGCGGTGGACACAAAAATAGTATCCATAGGTAGGTTCTATATTATTTTCGATCTCAAACTTTTATAAAACACATCCTTCATACTTTTTTTAGGAAAATATCACTTTTGGTCACTGAACTTTATCACTTTTTAGATTTGGTCACTCAAATTTAATTACTATCAAAATTGGTCACTCAATTATTCTTTTTTATCAATTTTGATGCTGCTGTTAGTCAATCCGTCATTGACTAACGGAGAAAAGGTTTTTGAGCGCCAACTTTTATTTTCCCTCTTTTAATTCCTAAACCCTAAACCAATGCTAATAATTAACTATTTTGAAATAAGTTTATATTCCCCATCATTATACAAATTCAACATGAAAATCAAATTGAAATATTATTCAAAAAAATCTGAAAAACATATTACAAAAGCAAGGAATAATTTTCAACCAGTGAATACAATAATTATAAACCATCTAACTACACTCTCACTGCCATGTAATTCACTCCTCCTTTCACAATTTCTCATCACAATTTCCCATATGTATTTAAGTAGCTAGATTTGACATAGTGATGTAATTCACCCATCCTCTCACAATAAGTTGGATTGTGTACCATTGATGATTGCACAACCTATAAAATAAGAAATTAGTCATGTAATATTACAGTAATTATAAAATGACATTGTAATTCCAACACGATTAAACTCAACATCATGATTAACATACTTTTCATATAACCTATCATCTTCATCCATATCATATTCACTATCAACTACTCCCTCCGTCCCACAGGAATTTGCACACTTTTCATATATGGATGTCTCATACCAATTTGCACACTCCATAAAAGGAAATATTTTCACAACCCTCACCCTTGAAATATATTCATATTTACCCATATGCCATTATACTCATATTTACCCATATGCCATTATACTCATATTTACTCATATGCCATTACTTTTCCACACTCAATCTAGTTTTTACTTTACTTTATTCATAAAAGTTTACAAAACTACCCCTCAAAACATCAATCATTACACATTTTCTTACACATTTCTTAAAATGTGTGCCGGTCAAAGGGTGCAAGTTCCTCCGGGACGGAGGGAGTACAACATCACTATCTTCATAATTGGAGGCCCCAAACTCATTTAAAATCACATTATCTAAAAAAGACATATCAACTTCACGACCAAAATCACCACCATCAATCACAGTCATTTCCCTCTCATTATCTAAATGCTGAAAACAAAAATAATAATTAAAAAAAATATATATAAAAATATGATAAAATGTAAACAAAACAAAACAAATTAACTTGTATATCTAAACGTAAAAGTTATAGAAACTTATCGATTCGGGTGTAGAAGCATTCTTGTTCCTTTTAGGAATCTTCCGTTCTTCGTACAAATTCAAAATCACTCTATTGTGGTTTGGGGGGTTTAGAGTTTAGAAATTAAAGTAGGGAAAATAAAAGTTGGATCTCAAAACATTTTCTTCGTTAGTAAATGACGGCAACATCAAAATTGATAGAAAAGAATAACCGAGTGACCAATTTTAATAGTGATTAAGGGTGTGTTTGCAAGCCACAATAATTGTTTGGAAGTGATTAAAATTGATTTTTGCAATAAAATAGAAAGTTGATAGTGTTTTAAAATTAAGCACTTTAAATCAATTATGTATATGTTGTGGTGTTTACAAAACAAACCACTTTTTTTTTTTTTATAAATTTACAAAAAACACCCTCATTACATTTAGATAGGTAATGTGTAAAGATGAAATATTATTTAAATTGCGAGGACGAAATTGTAAAATTGATTATTATAATGATGAGAAGCACATATAAGCTATTAGAAGTAGGTGGAGGGGTGCTTCACCAAAATCACTTTTAACAAATTAACTTAATCACTTGGTTGTGTTTTCAAACACTCCAAAAGTGATTCTATTTGAAAAAAAAAGTGCTTTTAAACAACTTTTAGTGTTTCCAAACACCCACTAAATGTGGGTGACCAAATCTGAAAAGTGGTAAAGTTCCGTGACCAAAAGTGATATTTTTTTTTTTAATTTTTTTTTAATAATGACACAAGATTTGCGAACGCAATTGACTTACGAAGGATCCACAAATTCTTTAAATTCTTTCTTTTGAAAGTGAAAAATTGCACGTAGATAATAGATTCTTCATTTAGTTTTTACTATAAAAATGGTCAATTTTCTTAAATCAAATCATCAATTGCCAATTTTCATACTTGAATGTAAGACACAAATAATAAGATATTAATTATTCAACGTACTACATATTTCACATCAACAAGTGTAAATAATTTGAAAAACAAACTACTCCCTCCGTCCCAAAGGAATTTGCACCCTTGGGACGACACACATTTTAAGAAATGTGTAAGAAAAAGTGTAATAAGTGATGTTTTGAGAGATAATTTTGTAAACTTTTATGAATAAATTAAAGTAAAAAATAGATTGAGTGTGGAAAAGTAATGGCATATGGGTAAATATGAGTATATTTTAAGGGTGGGGGTTATAAAAAAATTTCTTTTTTATAGAGTGTATAAATTGGTATGAGACATTCATGTATAGAAAGTGTGCAAATTCCTGTGGAATGGAGGGAGTAACAAAGTATAGATATAAAAAAGTGGCACGGAAAAATTTAACTCAATTTTACATGCATCTTTTAGTGCTCCCTCGTCTCTTACCTCTTTAGTTTTTAATGTTGAATTTCTAAACATTTAAATACTACCTCCCGATTCTCGTGATTATTTGCATTTTTTTTAATTAAAACGTTCCAAAATTACTTGAACACTTTTAATATGAAAATACCACAAAAAATTAATAACCTCACAACATCATTTTATTTTTAAAATTGTCACTCATTTTTCCATAAATTTAACTTTACAACTTATCAAATAACTTAAAATACTCCTATTTTATCTTACATTATCAATCACTAAAACTTTTTTCTTAAAAAATGTGTCCATCAAACTACGCAAGTTATTTTGGGGGAGGTAGTATAAAAATATATGACCAGAAAAACTTGTTATTCTATGAAAATGATATCAATATAATACGTACACTTATAAACTAGTATTATACTATCACTTATTAACCTATAACATTAGAACTATAAATTAATATTACCATATTATTTATCTGCACAATTTGGCTTGTTTTTATGTAAAAAATGGTATAATATATGTTTATAAGACTGATGGTATTAGTATGGATTCAACTCCATACCCATGAACTAATTTCGTAGAAGAATTTGACATTAATGTATAAAACTCAATTATTATAAATCAAGATACAAATGCTTAATTAAATCCAATAAATGTACATATACCCAATACAAATACAAAAAAAATACATGGAATATATATATATTTTTTTAAAAAGGTACCACCTTCCAAATACACTCCCCCACCCCAAACCAGAAATACTGCAAACTCCACAACCTTTTGCATCTACTACAGGAAACACAAATATATATCAATAAATAAATAAACTACTTTCTCTTTTGCGTATGTAAATAATAATAGAAAAAAAAGGGTAACAGAATGAAGTGATGGGTAGCCACCAAAGAGGCATGCAGGGGGTGAGAGAGTTATGGGGTTCAAGGAGTATTCCTAGGTATATGCCTAAGATATTAATCCTTCCATCCCGTAAAAGTTTCCAGAGAATTTAGCACACACAATTACACATATATAGTTTTAAAAAATATGTATAACGGTTAGAATGTTGAACGATAATTTTATAAATTTTTATATATATATATATAATAAAAAATCTGATTGAATTGGATGTATGATGAAGCTCTAAAGTAATGACATGAATGCATATTATGAGAGGAGAGCGAGGATTAAGAGGATTATATCTAGCTATTTTAGGGTATATAAACTTGTGTGTGAGAAATCAAAAAAGTAATACTCCGTATTATACTACTCCATACATCAAATTGTACACCATACACCATGCATCAAAAATGGCACGGATGGAATATTAAATTATCAATTTTACTCCCTCCGTCCCAAATTAATTGTCTTATTTATTGTTTGCACATTTTAAAAAAAAATAAATAATAATATTAAATAGATAACGAATATTAAGGTAGATAGAGATAAGAAAGAGAAAATATAAAGAGATATAAAAAATATAGAGAAAGATATGAAATAAAAAAAAGATAGTGAAGTGTTAACAAAAATGAAAAATGAGTAACATAGTTTGAAACGTTCTAAAATGGTAAAATGAAGCACTTAATCTAAAATGATGGAGTAATAATATTGTTCAAGGTGCACAATACATAATAAGGTGTACATAATATCTTCTAATAATTCAATATCAAGTGATACTTGGGTATAATTTGTTGCACTTGTATAATTAAAATTGAGCTCCAATGAACACACTCAATTGCTTGGAATAATTTATTTTTCATATCATTCTACGAGTTTGGATTTTTTTCTCCAAAAGTTTCATAAATTTAGAAATTTTCGATTTAGACACCTATCTTACCAATTTGTACGAATTTAGTTCAATTTTCGTCAAAATAATTTTTTTTTAGAAACTATGATGTCCCGTGATCCGAAATTTTGGGGAAAATGAGACCATAAAAGACAACATTTCTAATTTTCATTGAAAACATAACTAAAATCGGATAAGTGGGTAAATTATGAGATTAAATCGAAAATTCCTTACTTTCTGCAATTTTTCTAATTTTCCGACATAGTGTAATGTATTTGAGAAATTTCTCCAATTTCATTCAAATTTACATTATGATTGAACGATATCAATATTTTTGCAATATATTCACGATACTCGAAAAAAATGCATTATACTTCAACATTCATATCGTAATATTGTACTCCAGATTTACAATATATACACAATTTTTTGTGATATTTTCATTCTTGCTTGCCTATGTTTATTATACATTCCATTGGCCACTAATATGAAACATGATATTTTACAATATAAAACAAAATTTAAATTTAAAACATGATATCTTGGGGTTGTGGCATGTTTTATTGTTCACTGTTTGCATAGATAGTTAGACCCATGGACGAAAATATTCGGAAATTTCTCCTGATATATTTTCGATATATCCATTTTTCGCGGTCATCGATATCGATATTGGGAAGAAACGATATTTCCACGATATTTGTAAAAAAAATTGAAAATATCGATAAAAATCGATATACAATAACAATATCGAAACTAATATCGGTAAAATATCGAAAAATATCGAAAAAAATCGAAAAATGTCGATAAATTTTAAAAAATATTATATGAAATAACATTGTATGCTATATTTTATATAAATTTATCATAAATGTAAATGTATTTAAATTGTTTTGTTGAATTTATGTATTAAAAGTTAGTTATTAAATTTTTACAATTTTTAAAATTATCGATATCGATATTCGATATCGATATATCCATCGATATTTCCACAAATTTAAGGTCTCGATATTTCCACCCATACCGATATTTTTGTCCTTGGTTAGACCTTTTTTTTTTCACTTTGCTGAATACTGTTTTTCACTGGTTCTGTTAATAAAATTCTCATTTGAACTGAAAAAAAATAATAAAATTTTTTGGAATAATTGAAGAAATTGGGGGAGGATAACGATGTAAATAATAATAATAATAATAATAATAATATTTGACATGATTGAGGTCCTTGTTCTTTAGCAATACACTTCCGAGGTACCTGGTCCCCTTTCTGAATCTATTTGCGACATAAGTTAATCTACAAAATATGACAACCCCCGCGTAAATAATGGAGTACTAATTTCCAAAATGTGATAAAACTGGAGTAATTTATAATCTAGGTAGTGTAATTGCACATAAAATCACAATATTTTACTTAATTAGTAGTACAATCTAATCTGAAAAATTGAAATATTATAATTCAGTCACCAATTTTATTTAAATTTTCTTTTTAGGCTTACGTCAAACCACCAATATGGAGGAGCTCTCTTAAAAGGTCACATAAGGGGACTGCCAATTGCATAATTTTTTTAAAATTTACAATATTTCATTTTTCTAGATTAAATTACAATTAAATCAAAGACGGCTATTTTATTTGCAATTAAATCTAAAAAAAAAATCTAATATTAACAAAAATATCTCCAAAATGTGAGCACTTCTAGTGAGTCTCATATAGTCAGTCATATTCACCAATTATTACATGGTAAAACTGATACAAAATAATACTCCACTTTTCTTTGAAAATAAATTAATACTCCATTCCTTTAATTTTATTATTCATATTTTTTAGTTGTTCAATTTTATTATTTTAAATACTTTATCTTTGTACTTCCATCATCACTTATTTATTTAAATTGTCATTATTTTATTAATAAACAATCATTTTATTTATACATCTCATCATACCCCTAACATATACTCATATATTTTATACATAAACTAATCAATATTCATTAAAACGCGTATCCGTAGAAATGATCATAATGAATTTGAACTGAGAAAGTATATATTTTTTTAAAAATGTGCATTAGTTCTATGGTTCCACTTATGAATTTTTGGTTTCGAACCTATTCGACACTTCTAAAGCCATTTTGAGGGGATGGAGAGTTTGAATCCTGATTGTGTACACTTCTAATAACCACACTCGACTTGTTCCACTAAAGAATTCAAACACTCTAGACTCCCATAAAATGACTGATTTACCCCTTATATTTTCTAGATTTTGCAAACAACCGACTTCCACAAAACGGTCTTTTTATAACGAACAATTTCAAAATTGAGGAGACTACCAGTCGACCACCCTAACCTATTTTTTGAAATCGAAAATCGAATTGAAACGGAGCCGGTTACAGTTATGATTTTCAAACCTGTCGGTGTTCCTTTTTTTTTTTTTTTTTCTTCTTCTTCGTTTTTTTGCTAGTTTTCACTCATTTAATTATATAAATAGAAATCAAATCATCCATTCATTAAATTTAAATATATAAATTGAATATCTCATAAGGTACTAACCCTCAAATCCTAAGATACTAAACTTTAAATCTAAAATGAATTTAAATATTACATGAGGTACCAAAATTGAATAATTTATTTATTAAATTTAAATATATGAATTTAATATTACAGTACCAAATCCTACAAGAGTATTACTTATCATTTATCTATGATTCAATTGTAATTTTGATAAATGGATGATTCAATTTTAATTTAAATTTTTAAAAATGAATAATAAATGGTTCAATTTCAATTTAAATTTAAAAAAAATGAAGGATGAATAATTCAATTTCAATTTTAACTTTATTATATAAGTTTAGTACTTTTAAAATAAAAAAAGAAAACCAAAAAAACCGAAATCGAATAATCAAAAAATAATAATTAGGAAGCGAAATAGAACTGATTCTAACCGTAATTGACGATTTGACGAACCAGTAGTTAAAAACCAGTTTGGTTTTGCGCGTGACAATGAAGTACTTGAGAGACATCAAATCCAACATCATAGTAGTAGTTAGAGATGTTGGAAGGTAAAAATAAAAATAAAATTAGGTCTATAATTGTAAAGGAAAACTGACCAATTGTCTGAGAAAAAAAAGTTCGTACCACATGCTATGTTTGGTCGTTGTCAAAGAAAATGGTAAAAATAAATAGAAGAGAAACAAATCCAGTCAATTGAAACAAAATGTGGTCAAAGAAATTGAGAAAATTTTGTACAATTATTGTTTGAGGGTCCCAAGTTAAGAATTTCCATGCATCAGTTCCTTTCTGTAGTAATTTCCAGTAAGAAAATTCAAAATAAATATTTCTTCAATTAAACAAGCATGTATCAGAATTCTTCATATATAATGTTTTTCGGACAATTTAAACGATAAATGTGGGTTCAAGCTAAATTGTTTGGTACCTATATATGATACTGATAAGACTATTGAAATCTCAGTCAAACTTATACTTGTCTCGTATTATGCTATTACAGCAAGTTTTTTTGCAGGTACAAGGATAACATTCGTAGTTCGAATTCAATTCGCGTAAACCCTTTTTTTCGAATGTAATTATTATGCATATAAAGTGTAATAGTTTCAATCAATGATATTTCAAACACAAATAAGTGATATTTGAAGGGAAAATAAAATAAAAAAACTAATATTATTATTCAGTGAAATAAATTCTAGTGAAAGTTACTCAACTTTCCATTTTCGTCCATCCCAATTCCCAATGAAAGCTACTCATCATGTTTTTGGAAACTACTTCATCTCACATTATTATATACTTCTATCTAATTTCATTCACATCACCTCTAATACATTTATTTATTATATCATATGTTTTAACCTTGTGTCTAAAGCTCTCGAGCAATTTTCACTGAAACCGGAGGAAATACTATTGAATGAAAACACCTAATATTGTTCAGTTAAAATAACTAATACTCCTATTAAAAAAATTGAATGAGTGATTTGGGCCCATTTTGGATGATTATGCATCAAATCTCAAAGTTAGAATCAATCAATATATCAATCACTTCTCCTTCCTAAAACATCTCATTAGATCTTGTTTGATAGCTTTGATTAATAGTAGATTAACTTCATTTTAGTTCTTATATATTGTTTTATAGCTAAAATTAAAGGTATGTTATTTTTTAAAATCGATAAAGTTTAGATATTATTATAATTTCAATCTTACATGATTACAAGTGATGACGACTTATTTTAGCAGGCGGCCGTATAACATGTTTCGTTAACTAAGACGAGGGTTGGTTGATATTTGAAATATTGATGGATTCTTTTAAACTAAAATTTTCAAATCCGACTTATTTTCAAACCCACCCTTTAATCCAAATGCAATTGGAGAAACAGAAAACTTAGTTTAATTTAATAATGTCGTTATTAAAGAACATAGACCAAAACACAACCTCATTAAATCAATACTCCAAATGAAAATTCTCAAAGTAGGCAGTAGAGGACCAGTATTAATTTTATTTAATTAAAAAAAAAAAAAAAACAATGATTGACATGTTAGCTAGACCACATAAAAAGCAAATCTGAATGCAAGTTGCAGGTCAAATTCATTGGGGACCAGACGCCAGCTTGTTAATTATGTTGCATATGTATCTATATGTACCATATACAACTATATATCTACCAAAAAAATTTTGGTGTCGAATAACATTTGTGTGAACTTAATTTCACGCGAACTTATTTTTTTCGAGTGTCACTATTATATGCATGTGGTCTATTATATTATGTATATGATGTGTCAATGTTAAAAAAATAATAATAATAATCCTCCAACCCATAATATGCAAGTGTAAATGTTTAAAAAACTATATTTATACATATAAAATATGATGTAAAATTGTGATTTCTTATAGATTTGCGACTAATAGAGTAGGAACCTCTTACATGTAATCAGGGTATCGTAATGACTACCGTAGTCAGTTAATCTAAGTCATTAAAAATCTAATCTAAAGGCTTAAATTTGATGACCTGTTACCTTTTGTAAATTTTACAGTATGTATTGTCGTAATGTGTCATAAATTTGTATTTTCTATTAAATTAAATTAAAATATATTATTGTAAAATTACATTTTTATCCTTATACAATAAAATAATTTATTATATTTTTGTTAATGTAATTAAAATATGTAATGTTAAAATTACATATTTACCCTTATGTTATTAATAAAATTAATAACAAAGAATAAATCAAATCAATTAATTAAAAAAAACAAATCAAATTAAAACTTATATGCGTGGAATCTCTTGAATAATATATACAGTATTACTGATTTCGAAATTGATGATGATTAAGAAGGGATAATGTGATTTTGAATTCAATTTTTCGCTTAAGAGTGATTTTTCTTTGAGGCATTTTCACAAACATTTGGTGTGCACATTTTTTTGTGTGAAAATTTGAAGTTATGGTTCAGCGCAAGGGAAAGAAAGCAGTGACCGAGAAACGACGACGCGTTCTGGAGACTCCTTCACGCACAGAGGTGGCCGATCAATTTGGAGAGGGCGCAGTTGATGTCGATCGGATTGAGGGGAGAATAGGATTCTCTATTCTATTATATTCTTCTTTTTTTTTTTTTTAATTATTCTATTTGATTCAATTCTGTTTATAATGATTATGATTTAAATTTAATTTGTTTTTTTTTTTTTAATTTCTCTTATTTAAATGTAATTTATATTTTTTTTAGAAATAAAATATAATTTGTATTAAAAAGGGTAATATAGTAAATAATAAAATACAATTTAAAAATGATATAAATAACTTAAACCTGTATAACAGGTAGCAGGTCGTTACGACGTCACGTGGCGCGTTGTAAAATTTGTCTACCATAAGAATTACCCAATAGAGAGTATATGTGTATAAAATATATTGATATGTATATATGGTAGGCGTATTTCACTCCACAATTGTAGCCTAGATTATTGTAGGATCTTTGTGTATATAGTTGACCTCTTTGAGGAGATTAATGGGGGACTTACATTTCTACATGGTATCAAGAGACTAGAGTTTATTCTTCCTATATTCCGCTGCGCCCTAACAGTTCTCATACTGTTTTTTCTTTCTTTCTTCTCCGATCACCTTACTTTTCTCATGTCCACATCATCGACTAAATCGTCGTTCCACCCGGCTCTGGCCATCTCCAACATCAAGAACCACATCTTCATTGTTCTTGAGATGGAGAATGTCCATTATACGACATGGGCAGAACTTTTCAAAATTCACGCTAGATCCCACAAAGTATTTCATCACATTATTCCGTCAACCACCCGGACTGCACTGACGACTGATGAAGAAAAAGAGTTGTGGGAGACTCTTGATGCCACAGTTTTGCAATGGATCTATGCCACCATCTCTACAGATTTGGTGCACACCATACTTGAACCAGATTCAACGGCTATGGAAGCATGAGATCGATTGCGTGACATCTTCCAAGATAATAAGAACTCGCGTGAGGTTACTCTTGAGCAAGATTTCTCCCGCACAACCATGGAGGATTTTTCGAGTGTCTCGGCTTATTGTCAGCGCCTCAAGATCTTGGTTGATCAACTGAAAAATGTTGGTGCCCCAGTGTCCAATGACCGCCTAGTCCTTCAATTGGTGGCCGATCTCACAGGGGCATACAGTGGGGTTGGTATACTTATTCGCAAGAGCAGCCCCCTACCGAAGTTCTATCAGGCCAGGTCTATGTTTGTCCTCGAAGAAGCCGGATTGGCGAAGAAGGTTGCAACTACAGCCGCCTTGGTTTCCCCTCTGTCGGATCCAGACTCGTCAATGTCAGATGCTCCATTCCAACATAGATCGGGTTATGGTGGGAGGCGGGTGTCTAAGCGCCCTAATGGTAAGGGATCTAAGCATGGGAAAAATGGGGGTCCATCGACTGAGGTGGACGTGGTCAGAATAAGTTTGGCCAACAACATGGGCAACAACTATGGAATGGTGGTCCACAACAGTGGCAATGGCAGTGGTCGTGGCATGTCCCCCCTTGCCCGTATCCATCGGCGCTGTGGGTCAGGCCTCCATCGTCCCAGCGTATGCAATCACCACAACCTGGGCTGCTTAGGTCTCGGCCCTATGCATACTCGGCTACGACTCCACCTTCTGCAATTGACATTGAAGCTGCAATGTACACATTGGGCCTCAATCCTCCAGATGCGAATTGGTACATGGATACGGGTGCCATATCTCATATGACATCTACCCAAGGTACTCTCTCGTCTTATTTCAATTTGGGCAATAAACGTGGTATTCATTGTTGGTAATGGTCAATCTGCTCCAATTTTTTGTTATGGGCATACACATCTGTCGAACCCCCACCCATCTTTAGCCTTGAAACATGTTCTTCATGTTCTCCAGATTATTAAGAATTTAGTATCTATTCGTAAATTCACCACTGATAATTCTGTGACTGTTGAATTTAATTCGTTTGAATTTTCTGTTAATAATTTTCAGACGGGGAGGCGCCTAATGAGGTGTGAGAGTCGGGGAGATCTTTATCCTATCACCACAACTCAAGTCCCTTGACATTATTCTTTTGCTGCATTATCTCCTTTAGTGTGGCATGCTCGTTTAGGTCATCCGGGAGCTCCTGTTTTTTACTCCCTTAGGAAAAATAAATGTATTACGAGTTTTGGTACTCGTGTGTCTGGTGTTTGTCATGCTTGCTCTCTTGGGAAACATGTTAAGCTACGGTTTGTGGATTCTAAATCGTTTACTTTGATGCCTTTTGACATTATTCATTGTGATCTGTGGACTTCTCCGGTTTTGAGCCCTTCGGGCCATCGATATTATATGATTTTATTGGATGATTTTTCAAATTTTTTGTGAACATTTCCGTTATATAAGAAATCCCAAGTGTACTCCACATTTTTTACATTTCGTAATTTCATCCGTACACAATTTGAACGGGAGATTAAGACATTTCAATGTGATAATGGGGGAGAATTTGTTAATAGTCAGTTTTCAGATTTTTGTGCGACCAATGGCATGACATTTCGTCTGTCGTGTCCTCATACTTCATCCCAAAATGGTAAGGCATAGCGAAAGATTCGTTCTCTTAACAATATTATTCGTACGTTGCTTGCCCATGTCTCTCTACCACCTTCATTTTGGCATCATGCTCTCCAACTTGCCACCTACGTTCTCAACATCCTCCCTAATAAAAAGCTCTCATATGCATCACCACTCAAAATATTGTATCATAGAAATCCCACATATTCTCATTTACGGGTTTTGGGGTGTTTATGCTATCTTTTGTATCCCTCCACCACTATACATAAGCTTCAACCACAATCCACACCTTGTGTATTTTTGGGGTATCCATCCAACCATCGTGGCTATAAATGCTTTGATTTGTCATCCAATAAAGTCATCGTTTGTCGGCATGTGATATTCGATGAAACTAAATTTTCGTTTGTAAAGTTGCAGCCTCAACCTCCTAAGGCATTTGACTTTCTAGATGACGGTCTTTCTCCATATGTTCGTCACCATATAACTGATTCGGTTCAGTCCTCTCCCCCGACCCCTAATATTGCCCCTTCTCAATCACCCGTGATCCCTGTTGCTACAGATACATCTCATACAGTGCCCAACCCACCAAATCAGTCCATACATCGTCCTGTCACTAGGAGTCAATGTGACATTGTTAAGCCAAATCCTCGGTTTAACTTGCACACGTCTGTACAAAAGTCACCTTTGCCACGTAATCTTGTGTGTGCTCTTAAACACCCAAACTGGAATTGGCAATGGTTGATGAGTTTAATGCTCTTATTGATAATAAGACATGGGAGTTGGTTCCCCGTCCACCTAATGTTAATATTATTCGGTCAATGTGGATTTTTACTCATAAAGAACGATCTGATGGTTCGTTTGAGAGGCATAAAGCCCGTCTTGTAGGTGATGGAAAAACACAGCAGGTGGGCGTCGATTGTGGGGAAACATTTAGTCCGGTCGTCAAGCCAGCAACTATTCAGATAGTTCTCAGTTTGGCTGTTTCAAAAAATTGACCTATTCGCCAATTGGACGTCAAGAATGCATTCTTGCACGACACACTTAATGACATTGTGTATATGCATCAACTTCTTGGCTTTCGGGACCCGAAACATCCGGATCATGTTTGTTTATTAAGGAAATCACTGTACAGGCTGAAGCAGGCCTCTCGAGCATGGAATAAAAGGTTTACAGACTATGTGGGCACAATTGGGTTCACAAGGAGTAAGTCAGATCATTCGCTCTATGTACTTCGACATGGGTGTAATATGGCTTACTTGCTGCTATATTTCGACGATATTATCCTAACTGCTTCGTCGGATTCCCTTACCACCTCCATAATCTCTAGTTTGAGCTCTGAATTTGCGATGAAGGACATGGGGGCCTTAAATTATTTTTTGGGTATTGCTGTTCAACGGCATGAAGGTGGTCTTTTTCTATCTCAGCGGAAATACGCAGCTGAGATTATTGACCGTGCCGGCATGTCTTCATGCAACCCTTGCGCCACCCCGGTTGACACGAAACCAAAATTAAGTGCTCAATCAGGAGAACCGTATGCGCGGCCTTCCCATTATCGGAGTCTTGCAGGTGCGCTACAATACTTGATGTTTACCCGACCGGATATCTAGTATGCTGTGCAACAAATTTTCTTATTTATGCATGCCCCAAGGGACGAACACATACATGCGCTGAAAAGAGTAATTCGATACCTCAAGGGAACGCTAGAGTATGGAATTCACTTATATCCATCCTCGACATCATCTCTTGTTTCTTACACGGATGTAGATTGGGGGGGTTGTCCTGATACTCGACGTTCAACGTCTGGATACTGTGTTTTTCTTGGATATAATATTGTATCGTGGTCGGCCAAGCGCAGTCGACACTTTCTCGTTCAAGTGGTGAAACAGAGTACCGAGGTGTTGCCAATGTCCGTTGGTGGCCAAGTCAGAGTTATTCATGTTCCATCTCGCCATCAACTTGCTGATATATTTACAAAAGGCCTTCCATCGGTCTTATTTGCTGAATTCAGAAACAGTCTAAGCGTCCGCATGCCTCCTGCTTCGACTGAGGGGGTGTAATAGAGTATATGTGTATAAAATAGATTGATATATATATATACGGTTCACTCCACAATTGTAGCCTAGATTATTGTAGGATCTTTGTGTATATAGTTGACCTCTTTGAGGAGATTAATGAGGGATGTACATTCCTACAACGACATCGTGCAATTTATACACAATATCTCCTGATGTTTTCCTATTAACATGATATCCTGAAAAAAACACACATTACTCTCTCTAATTCCTCTAACCATTTAAAGGAAATCAATCTCAACCAAAATGGAAGGCCCAAAAGTAGAAAAAAGAAAACCGGGTATAATTAATTGTGAGCCATATAATTAAACCTTCGATCTCGCCACATGAATATCAATGTATAATCTGAAAGCAGTCTATATTAATCTGTAATTTTTTGTATAACCAACAAGCTAGGAATCCGAATAAACTATAATATCTCTATATCCACCATCAAGACTAGCTGCGTAATATATAAGACACTCTCCAGTGCTTTTAAAACAAGAAAACTTTTGTCATTTTGAATGTTCCTTTGTGATCTTTTAAGACCCATAAACCCTCTTTGAATATCTATTGCGCGCAATAGTCCCGGCCACTTGGGATTGCACCCATTTTCCTTTATTCATACCATATATGTTTGCTTATCACGAGAGACTTTCAATAAAACTCTTTTTCCGTAATTAAATTTCTGCAAGTAATCTTCTTAAGTAGGTGATATATATAGCAAGACCCACACATTCTTACCTTCATGTAGGGGGTGTAAACGAGTCGAATCGAAGTGAATATTGTAGTATTCGATTCGTGAAAGTATTTGTATTCGTTTATTTTTCGAATAATAAATTTGATTCGATTCGGTATTCGATAGTCGATTCGAAGGATTATTATTCGATACTATTCGATTATTCTAAACAATATTTTTCGAGTATTCAATTTGAAATTGATTCGTATTCAATACTATTCGATTCGATTTAAAAATATTCGATTCGAAATTTAACGAAGAAAATCTATAAAATAATATTTTAAATAATATAGGACTTGAAAAAAATGGACTTAATTAATTGATGAAGGGAATATGGGGTGTAGTAGTTTTTTTAAATATATAATCGAATACTTACAAATATTAAATTGAATATTATAATTTTGTATTTATATTTATTTACTAATTGAATAAAAAATATTGTATACAAATTTGAATAATAAAATTACAAATACAAATATCGAATCGACATATTATTTTCCAAAATAACCAATAAAAGCTTTCTTCAATTCAATGAGTTGTGTGTGTTCTTCCAGTAGTTTTTTAACCCACAAACATTTGAATAATCAAGGCAGAAGTGGTACGGTCTTGATGTAGCACGAGTGGCGTTGCAATTTTTGAAGAAATTAGAGCATTCGAAGAATTTTTGAAGTTTTGAGAGCCGAAACCCTATTTTGGCGTGTGACACTTTTTGACCAAATTCCATCGTTTGAGTGGTCAAAAACACGTTTTATTGTTTTTTTGGTGTTTATTTTTGCAATTTTCAATTGTTTTGGAGTTTTTTTGTAATTTTCTAATTTCGTACACTAGGGTTCTCGTTTTTATTCCCTTTCCAAACACTGTGAACGCAGTTTTAAAGATTTTGATATTATTGAAGACGAGTTCTTCATTTTCTCAAGATTCAGGTATTCGTTGAATATATCAACTATTCTTGTTTGTTCATCTCTTTTTATTCATGCACACTGCATCATGTCTCTATTTCGTACCACATAAGTAGTATTCCTTCCGATTCAAACTTAATGATCATTTTTATCATTTTTAATGTCTTACTTAATAATCTATACTTAAAATAGTAAAAATAACATTTTAATTAGGGCTAATTTTGGTTGAGACCGTCTCACGAAATGAGATACGTGAGATGGTCTCCCTTGACTCTCATGTAAAAAGTGACATTTATTAAAAATATTACTCCCTCCGTCCCGCGATTATCTTCACATGTGAAGTGACACGCGGAATAAGAAAAGTGAATTTAGTGGGGATTTTAAGGGGTAATTTTGTAAATCTTTATGTATAAAGTAAATGAATGAGTTGACTTTTGAGTATGTGTGGAGAAAAAGTAATGACATTTGTGTAAATTTGAGGATATTGTGAGGGTAGAGTATATAAAGGGTTTTTCATTTTAAGGGTGTGAAAGTAATTGTGGGACGTCCTAAAAAGGAAAGTGTGAAAGTAATTACGGGACGGAGGGAGTATCACTTTTTAATTAAACACAATCACTTTTTTTTACAAACAAAAAATCTAAAAAAAAAAGAGAATTATCCTACCCAAATTTTAAAATATGGGTTAAAAGGGGTCCGTCTCATACAAATTTATCTTTTAATTATTCTCTTAAAACATCTCAGTATTATTATTCACACTAAAAAAACATCTTTCATAATACTAATAAATAATTTATACATTAGAAACTTAAAAGAAATATGGGTTAATACGTTTTCAATTACGAACTAGAGCTCTAAGTTTGCAAAAATATATTTTCAATTTCTCAATAAATATGATCGTGCTAATATTATACTAGTAAACAACATCATTTTTTGCATGAGAGAAACCGGAAGGAACACTTTCATCTTAATCCACATAAATTAATAGAATCCCCTTGCAAATGTAAAATATTAATAAGAATAAAAGATTTGAAAGCTGAAAATGTTAAAGATTGCGGAGCAATAATATATAAATAAATTTAGCAAGTTATTTGAGTAACCAAGTCGAGTTTGAGTTTATTTTATAAAAAATATATTTTACAATTAATTTTCAAAATTATATAGATAATCAGTCGAGTTCGAGTCTATCGAATTTTTTATCGAGTCAAACTCGATCTTTAAAATTTTAAACTCGATCGAGTCAAGATAAATTTCAGATTTTGAGTATAATAATCGAGTTGAGTTTCGAACTCAACACTACTCGACCCGACCCGACCCGACCAAGGTCATTTACACCCCTGGGTGTGAGTAGAGGAGAGACAAAGTATGCAAAAATAGCAATAAATGTGGTTTTAGTGTCTATCAGAGCCGGTTTTAGCATGTGCACTCCCTTTTCTAATTTGGCGGCTTATCGCGTTACATTGGCAACAGAAGAAAACTCACTTTCTCTTTTACACTTTCCCACCAATTATAATAAACAATCCTTCGGTTTTAAATCAATTTTTACCAAAAGAAAAAACTCCCAATTTTTTCATTTAAAATTTTCACTTATTTACTTTTTACATTATCATTTTTTTTTGTACAATATTTTTAATTTATCACTTTATTAAATTAAAGGATTTCAATAACCTTTTTTTTTATCTATTTTTTGTTAGTTATTATGTACGCATCAGTGTAAAAATTAATATGAAAAGAGAGGTAGTAGTTATAATCTTTAAATAAATTATGTGTAATTATTGTTTTTAAGTACTTAAAATGAAAATATCACTTCCTCCCTTCGTTTATTAGTTTTTTATACTTTTTTTTGTTAATTTTTTTTTTTTATTCTTATACTTCATTTTATATTTTACTTTTTTTTCTCTATTTCATTTTCTCTTTCAATCATATTATTTATACTATATCTACAATTTAATTATTTTTCTTATTCTTATAGACGAAAAAGAAAGTAGATAGGTGGGTGTATGTGTGGAATGGGACAGGACGAGAGTAGTTGGATGATTCTTGAATTTGAGTGATGGAAGAAGTATTTATGTATGAATGTTAATGTCTCCACAGGCCTACATGTGTGCTAGCCATAGCCCTCTGCCCCTATATCATCACTATCTTTATTAATTGATCCCTTATTAATTTCTACTCCCTCCTCCCCCGAAAAGTTTGCGAGAATTTTGGACACATGATTTAAGAAAAAAGTATAATGATGAGAGTTTTGAGAGGTAATTTTATAAACTTTTATATATAAAGAAAATAGAGTAGATGGGTCGAGGGTATGGTGAGTCCCAAAAAGTAATGACATAAAGGGTAAATATATGTATATTGAGAGAGTGAGAATTGTGGTGATTATTTCTATTTTGGGTATTTTGGGGGTATGCAAACTTTTCGGGGACAAACAAAAAAGGAAAGTATGAAAACTTTTCAGGAACGGAGAGAGTATATTTTTTTAAATATTACTCTCTATAATTATGTACTCCCTCTGTAACATAAGTGTTTGCACCATAAAATGAACACATTTTTTAAGAAAAATGTGTAATGACTGCAGTGTTGAAGGATAATTTTGTAAAGTTATATAAATAAAGTAAAAGGTGATGTGGAAATAGATAAAAGTAATGACATTTTGTGTAAACATGTGAATATTGTGAAGGTGGAGTTTATGAAAAAATAATTTTTATGGGTGTACAAACAATTGTGGAACGGACAAATAAGATAAGTGTCCAGACAATTGTGGAACGGAGGGAGTAGTACTTGGAGTTGGAGTAAGTCTAAAACGTAGAAAAAAAAATACTGTAGTTAGTTTTTAATGATGAAAAAAAAATATTTTCTACCAATAGAGCAAGAATACCCTTAATTTAATAAGTTTAACATTCTCTCTGTTCAATTTTCTTATTTTCAATTTTTTTTGTTATGGATCAATTTCACTATTTTCATTTATTTTATAAAAATAATATAAAATTTATTATTTTATTCTCATCCTTCAGTCATTACTTATAAATGTCATTTATTTATAAAGCAACACTTATATAAAATATTTTTATAAATGAAATATGTCTAATTAAGATAATTTTAAAAAATTTATGGGTCATAAGCGTAAATTCGAATCGTCCAAAAAATTTGTGGAACACAAGTAGATGGTTTACTACATGATCAATATATTGTTACTATAAAGTCAAATTATTATTACTACAAGATAAAAAGTATATTACTAAGTGTTAAAAAAATAATTTTAAACTTGTAATAGTACAATTTTGACCTTGTACTGACAATAGTTTGATCATGTAGTAGAACAATACATGAAAGCGAAAAAATATAATTTAGTCAAATTTAATCCACGTTGACCCAAGTTTGACCCACAAATTTTTGCCTCATATTTACGTTAATTACTTATATTTTATATTTGAAATATTCATAAATAAGTCATTCCACAATACTCATAGTCATCATACACCTCAATTAAATTGAAGGTACGTTAACATCAAATCAAATTTGTTATTTTAGGGTTTGACTATATGCACCTCCATTTCGGAGAGATGCACTCACCCGATTTATACACTCCTACAAAATTGGCACACCCCCACCCTTAATTATCATAAATACCCTTCCCTTCACAAAACTCCTATTACTACCCCCACACACCCCCCAAACCCTAAATTCATCTTCATCTTCCTCCTCCCATTTCCCCCAATCCACCCCCCTTCGCCGGCGACCCCCACCCCACCCTCCGTCGCCGGTGGCCGGCCCTCCCCTCCAGTTTTCTGAAAAAAAAAAAAAAAAAATTGCAGATTTCGCGGCCGCCCCCTCCCTCCCCCTCTTCTGTAAAAAAAAAAAGGAAGCTTTGTGGTTGCCCCATTCATCGGCCGTCGCGGCCGCTCCCTCCCCCACGCGCACGCTCGCCGCCTGCCAGCGGCTGCTCCCGCCGTCGCGGCCCCCACTCCCCGCCCCCTTCCCCGTTTGGCCGCCCCCCTTCCCAACCACCGGCCTCCGATTTTTGGGCACTTTTTTAGGGTTTTCTGCATTTGCAGAAGACCCTAATTTTTTTTTATATTTTCGACACTGTAATGTCGACCAACTACACTTTCGTCGACAAACGGTTGTCGACGAGAGTGTATTTGGTCGACACTGGTTTGTCGAAAATTTTAATTTTTTTTTTGAAAATTTCTAAATTTTTTCTGATTTTTTTTTGTTTGGTGGCCACCGGAAACGACGGCGGTGGCAGAAATTAGGTTTAGGGTTTATAAATGGAAGTGGAGGTGCAGTGAGTAGTGGGGGTGCAGTTAGTAGTGTAATATTACTCAAAGGGTAATATTATTAAATTAATAAAGTGCTAGGGGGAGTGCATCTCTTCGAAATGGAGGTGTAAATAGTCAGACCCTTATTTTAATATTTCCGGCCCAGAAGCCTGGGTTGTTGGTCTTCTGGCAAGCCCACACAAAAATTTCAACACAATCTGCCACCCCACCTTATTACATAATTTTAAAGTGAAATTATTTTGCAGAAGACAAAATATTTCGACATTAAAATTAGATTCAAATTACTAATTTAAAAACTCATTATGCCCTTCTTTTTTAAAATCAACAATTAACTTCAAGTTTACTCGACGAAGGAAGCTTATAACCGGCTGATGGAAATATCAGAACCACTACAAATGGTAGAGACTGAAAGAAAAGCCTTTAAATAGTTGTGGAGGAGTTTTGCCCCAAAGAACGTTGTGTTCCTAGCATGGAAGGTGTTGCGTCAAAGGCTAGCAACGAAGGACAATCTCAGTAGAAGAAACTGCAACATAGGCACGACCCAACCTACCTGCGTACTTTGCCAAGCAGCAGACGAAACCACAAACCATTTGATCCTCGACTGCCCAGTTGTGAAATTTCTTTGGAATGACTTATATGCATGGCTGAATACACCGTCGGCTTTCCCCAACAATCCAGGATCGAGCATCCTTCTCTACTAATAGGAGGTCATATTAAAAGGAAAATTGGCACGACCATGTGGAGTGGATTGGTATGGTCGATCTAGAACTTGCACAAAACTTTGGAGAAATTCAAATTACGATGAGATTATGACTTCTGGCAAGGGTGGAGGGTCTAAAGGATAAATCAACAAAAGATTGGCTACATGATCCAGGTGGGTGTCTAGGTGGATAACAACAAGACTACAATAGTTGAGAGGAAACATGACAACACCAAATTGGTGAGGCTGTTGTATAATTGACACTATTAGAGTAACTTTTTTAAGAATTGTAATTCAGGGTTAGTACGGATACTCAATACTCCCTCCGTCCCGGAGGAACTTGCACACTTAAAATGGCACACATTTTAAGAAATGTGTAAGAAAAAGTGTAATGATTGATGTTTTGAGGGGTAATTTTGTAAAGTTTTATGAATAAAGTAAAGTAAAAAGTAGATTGAGTGTGGAAAAGTAATGGCATATGGGTAAATATGAGTATATTTCAAGGGTGAGGGTTGTGAAGATATTTCCTTTTATGGAGTGTGCAAATTGGTATGGGACATCCATATATGGAAAGTGTGCAAATTCCTGTGGGACGGAGGGAGTACTTTTTTCGAGAAGATCAAGATTCTCAATACTCAATACTTTTTTCGAGAAGATCAAGTATCAATTTTAGATCAGTTAATTTATCTTGCTACCACAAAAAAAAAAAAAAAACTTTATAATACTATTTATTTTGGTTGACTTGTCATTTCAAAATGCAATTCCAATATATCGATTGTTTTGAATTCGTCCATCCAGTTTTTCCCAAATAAACCATTTTGCAGAATTGTTCTTCCTCAATTTCTTTGTCTGTTTTCATTGTTGATCGAGTATCAATTTTAGATCAGTTATTTTTTCTACACGATCGTACCAAGAGGCTGTTTATAAAATAACTGGTATGTGGCCCATTTTATTTTCAAGTCATTTATTGCATGATTCTCAGAATTCTGTAAATATGCATGTTAGTTCTTTAAATGATGATGTGCAAGCAAATGATACTTGTTTTAGTTTACATAACAATTTGTCAATTATGTCTAATAAAATTGTTGTTTTCAAATAGTTCAATCAGTGTTCTCAAAATTCTGTTTTAACAGAATTTGTTGGGTTGGTAGTATCCTCAATTTTGATATTTGCAATGAAAAAGAATTCCCCTAGACATGGAATTTGGTAGTTGTGAATGGTTTATCAAAGCGAAGCAATTACCTATGAATTCTGGTTTTGTAGTGTTGAAATCCAATTGTATACATAGTTGTGTAGGTAACCTATTACTCGAAGACAAAAATAGATTTGGTACTAGGTTTATCAATAAAACTAGGTTTGCAAAGTGTTATGGTTTGAGGATGGAATACACAGCATCGAGAAAACATGGCGTGAAATCGAGAAAACATGGCTGATCTATTGAAACAGTGTGGCTTAAACAACCCAACCCACCAAGCAAACAAGACCCTAATAGGAGAGGTTAATCCAAGAAGCAAGAACAGTCAAGATTCAAGGGGTGCTAGGTAAATCGTAGTTAATTGGAATGGGAAAGGGAATGACTATGAACAAGGTGGGAATGGGTTTGTTTTCCCCATCAGAATGGGTAAGGCTCAATACCCAAAAGTGGGAAATCAAACCCAGAGTGGAAAGAGTTACCAACCACCAATTTTCATTTCATTCACATTCCCATTTCCAAAACCACCCTACTGAGCACCCCCCAATCAACATAAGAGGAAAAACCCATTAAGCATAAAAGAAGATCAAGACTCACACTTGGTAGCAAGAGCTAACTCAAGAACCATGAAACAAAACCAAGATTCAATCGCAAGTAGAAGCAATGCAAAAGAGGAAAGTAGAAAACTGAAAAATTACCTTCTCTAACAATCTTGAAGCCTCCACATTACATTCAAGATGTGAATTGGGTTCCTCCATTTCTAGTTTGCCTGTGTGCTTTTAGAGCCCAATTCATGTTCCATGTTGACAGAGAAGAATTGGCTGTACACCACTGTATCAAATTGGAGGGAAAAAATACCGTGTTTTCTACATGAAACAATATTTCCAACTTGATTAGCAATGGGACCAACACCAATTTATTTTATTTGTCAGGAAGTTCAAAGAACGATCAATTCTCACATTTTAATCCAAAAAACAAACAGACACAGCCTTGCAAACACTAAGAAGGACCTATAATTAGACGAAACAAAATTAGGAATTTGTATAAGCTGAGGCACACAAACAATAATGTGAACAGAAAATATAACTCCATCCAATGAAACAAGAGTCTGAAGCAAAAATAGTATACAGGGTTGACTGTAAAAACAAACTAATTAATACTAACACAAACAGAACCGGACTCTGACGGTAGAACAATTGGAATTATTATGCTATCATGGTATATTTTGTGCTGGATTCATGAGTTCCAGCATAAATATCACTTGTATAGCGCTTCCATGGTATCTTTCAAGCGTTCAACATCAGCACCAATGACTTCTTCAGACTTTTTACCATTTTTAAAGAAGTGTAGCGTAGGCTGCATTGAGAACACATTATTAGAAAAATATAATATAATATGCAAGCAATGAAATGGTTACATGACTTAGCACCCATAGACTAAACAACTAACTATCTTAAATTCTAATCCACACGCCATGTTTGATTAATCCAAGTAATTGGCACGATCACTCCACAAGCTAAGCTTTTTTCATTTTGAATAATTGTATTTCCTTTTATGTTTTCTTATTTAACATTACAAGCCTTGTGAAGCTATTTTAAGGCAGGGAATCAAGGGAATAAATATGCAAGCTTGAGGAAAAAACAATCTTAGGGAGTTTGAGGAATTCTCAATAAATAATTCATGTTTCATTGCTATTCCTACTTGCGCAGCTGTTTATCTAATCTCTAAGCAGTCCCAACCCACAACCATATCTAAACCATCCCGTTCCTAGTCCTCCATTCCACCCATGCGAAGGCCCGTGATAAACTCTTGCACAAAAGCCGCGGGTATCAGAAGAATGATATTGTTGTCTTCCAAATAAGCCAATTAAGATTTATGGCAGGTTACCAATTACAAAGATAACATTCGTTTCTCAATTACTATATCACATGCACCTCAACTTCCACAAAAGTATAACACAGAAGACAGCACAAACAAAAAATATGATAATTGAACTTACCACAGAGTGAATATTTAGCTTGCCCAATACATCTCCTAGCCCTTCCTGCACATTCCGGAAGTTCAATAATGGCAACAAGGATGTAGTCAGCAGCAGGTTAAAATAATTTTTCAAAACTAGACAAGATAATGGTTTTTGGTGTGTATGATCCAGTCCACCTTATCGATGTCTACTTTATAGGTGGTGACATGGGGATATTTCTCACTAAGCTGCCCAATAATGGGGGATAACAATCTACCTGCAGTTTGAGTGAAACAACTACAATAAATTACATGTAAACGATATCAGATTAAGATAGCTGCCAGACGAATTTGGTAACAAAACTTACAGGGACCGCACCAAACTGCTGTAAAGTAGAATATCGCAGGCAAAGATTCATCTACAAGAAATTCCAGTCAAAATATAAATACCAATCCATGCTAACTTAAGATATCATAGGCACAAAGCATGGGGATGGACCTGTATTCAGCTAATATACCTTCGATCTTGCTAAGTAAAGCATTAAACTGGTCTTCAGACTCAATGGAAACCACCTTTGATGAACCTGTAATCCAAGAGTCCCAAAATCAGCAAGAAAGGCATTGAATGCATGAAGGCTCAAGAACAATAACTTTATCATGAATATTAAGTGAACATATAATTAACCAAGCAAGACCAGATCGCATGACTTCATGTGTTGAGGATCGATTGATATCATCACCAAATGCAAAATTCTAGTTTTAATTACTGAAAGTGAATGTACGCTAAAATATACTGTAGTTCATTACTATTCTTAATAATTTCCAAGCTTGTTTAACATTTAACATCTTTCGGAGTTCTAAAAAAGTGAGCACCAAGGACCAGCAACTTCTTGTGTTGAGGATTTACTGATTTCACCAACTGCGAAATCTCAGTTTTAATTAATGTAAAAGAATATATGCTAAAATATAGTTCCTTACTTTTCTTAAGAATTATCAAATTTCTTTAAAATTTAACATCTTCCAGGAGTTCTAAGAGAGTGATCACCAAGGACCAACAACGCTACTTTGGTTGGACTTTCGAACCACAATGTCCCAAATTTTCCCACGTACACAATACCAAGGACAACTGTGTTTCCACCAAAAATCCTTAACATGGGTAGTAGAATTTAAACTAAATCAATCAATCAAGAATTTTAAAGTGTACATTCATGAAGTCGCATGTCTAAAGTTCTTTCTCTTGTGGAAAAAGTAGTAATATGGTCACCCAAAACGTTAAAAAATAAAAAAGAAGACCGGGAAAAGCAATTAAGAGTCCCTCTGGATCAGGTTAACCTTGTTTAAACAACATAAATCAACGACAACAATACTACTTTCGTTTCGAACCACCATGTCCCAACTTTTTTCACATGAACATAATACCATGGACAACTGTTTTCATTAATCATCCTTAACATGGGTGGTAGAAAATAAACTAAATCAATCAAGAATTTTCAAGATTCTACGTGCATGAACTCAAATGACTAGAGTTATTTTCCTTGTGGCAAAAAGCATTATCATAATCACCCAAAACGTTAAAAAAGAAGACCAGCAAAAAGCAGTTAAGAGTCACTCTGGATTAGGTTAACCTTATTCCAACAACATATACCGGTTATCAACAATGATAGTATGCTGCCATGTCCCAACTATTCACCCGTACATAATACCAGGGAGTAAGGGACAACTATTTTTCCATCAATCATCCTAGATGACTGATTAGTAGTAGAAATCAAACTAAGTAAATCCATCAAAAAAGTTCAAGATTCTACATTCATGAACTCGCACGCCTAAAGTTATTTTCAGTGTGCAAAAAACAGTAGCATAGTCACCAGAAACGTTAGTCATAACACAGAAGACTGAAGACCATAGGATAGCAGTTAGGAGTTCCACTGGATTAGTTTAACCTTATTCCAACAGCATACATTAAAGAAAAAAGTCAATCCAAGTACAAACAAATCTTCAAGGAAAAGATACCCCATGAACCAATCAACTACAAACATCCTGATAATCCAGAATTTTCGGGTATGTTTGATTTGGGATTTGAAAACCGGATTAGGATTTAGAAATCTAAATATTGTTCTATTTTACGATTTTAAAATCCGGTTTTCTAAAACCGAATATATTCACCCTACAGTACTATTTTCTCTCCATCACACCCTCTCCAATGTAAATATGATTAATTCTCATTCGTCTTTTAGTTATCACTTTTCACAACTTTTTTTTTCACGGTTACAACTCCAAATAACACACATTAATTATTATGCTTATCATCCAATCATTACAATTAAAAATTAAAATTAACAATTGACACACCATAAAGTTAAATTCAATCATGCTTATATCCCAAAACAACCCTTACTATTTATCAAGATTTTAGATAGAAAATCCTCTGAATCCCAAATCAAACATACCCTTGATGATTACAAATACAAAGACAGAGATAGAGAGATACCGGATGAGGAGGGTGGAGTGGAAAAGCCCCGGAAATGGTTAAGGAGAGCGGGTTGAAAGCCTGTAATCGACGCAGGGGCCATTGCGGAAATAAAAAGAGGGCGGGTAATCTCGTCGGCGAGGATGAGAGTTGAGTATGAAGCGGCGGCGGCGGATGAGGACAGAATGAGGTTTTCGCTGATTGAAGACGATCGAGCAGCCATGCACGATGCTCTCGCGCCAACGAAACGACGTAGTATCACGCTCATCCCTCTCATTCCTCTTTCTGATCAAATTTGCTCGAGCTTTTTTAATTGGGTCCTAAATTTGACGATAATTGGATGAATCGGAATGAAAAATACTGTGTATCTATTACCGTTGCAACCTAGAAACATAAAATTGGGCCTTTTATTGGGCCTTACTTATTCTGGGCCTTATGAAGCCCATAAAAAGGAAACCCATACATAAAGTGAGATACTATATTATTGAGATTATATTTTTTTTAGTCCAAGTTACCACAATTTTGAATTGGGTGGGACTATTTACACCTCCATTTCGATTTAAAACACTCCCCCTGTCAGTTTTATATTATAATAATACTGTAAAATACCAAAAATGTCATCTTAATCATATTATACTACTAAATGCACCCCTCCTTCACATTTAAACCCTAAACCTAATTTTACCCTGCCACCACCATCGCCGCCGCCGCCACCACCACCACCACCAAACACCAAACAAAAAAAATTCGACAAACCAGTGTCGACCATATTCACTCCCGTCGACACTGGTTTGTCGACCAGAATGCATATGGTCGACCTAAGTTTGGTCGAAATTTTTTTTAAAAAAAATCTTAAAAAAATAGATAGTGTAATGTCGACCATATAAACTCTCGTCGACACCCTGTTGTCGACGAGCGTGAATATGGTCGACATTTGTTTGACGAAAAAAGATAAAAAAAAAAATTTGAAAAATTTTGACAACTTTAGGTCGACCAAAATACACTCGTCGACACACTATTGTCGACGAGAGTGTATTTTGGTCGACCTAAAGTGGTTGAATTATTAAAAAAAAAAAAAAACCTGGGAAAATATGACGGGCGACAGAAAAATAGAGAAGGCCGGTGGCAGGCGGACGGGGACGATGGACGAGGGCGGTGGCGAATGGGCGATGGACGGGGGCGGCGGCGAATGGGCGATGGACGGGGGCGGCGACGAATGGGCAGGGGCGGCGGCCGCCGCTGCTTCTGTGTTTTTTTTTATTATTATTAACAGAGAAGGGGAGAGAGGCGGGGGATGGCGACGGCGGGGCACCGGTGAGGTGGGGCTGGAGAGGGCGGTGACAAGCGGCCGATGGGTTGGGGCGGCGACCGATGGACGGGCAGCGACGGCGGCGCATTGTATGAGTTTTTTTTTTTTTTTTTACAGAGGGGATAGGGGGGAGAGAGCATAAGGGAGAGAGAAGGGGGAGCTGGACGGTGGGAAGGGAAGGAGGAAGGGAAGAAAGGAAGGAGGAAGGAAATGGGGAAGGGGAAGAGTGTGAGAAATTAGGGTTTAGAGGGAGGGTGTGTTTAGTAAATAGTTTTTATAGATAAAAGGGTATTTAGGACAATTCAAAGGAGGGTGCATCCATCCTGACATATTTTAGGGAGTGTGCATCAATCGGGGGTGTTCTAAACCGAAATGGAGGTGTTAATAGTCCCACCCTTTTGAATTTAGTCCATCAGATTACAACTTTTTGAATTTAGTCCATTATATTTCGATTTATTTTGGTCCAGTTACCTGCTACAGCAGGTTTAACAAGTCATTTTTTAAAACACACCCCATAAAATGTTATACACACCCCAAATGTTAAACACACCACACTAAAATTTAAAAATCATTTTTATTACTATACACACCCCCAACTATTTCCTATTTAATAAATTGCCAAAAATAATTAAATTAAAAAATAAAAATTTAAATCAATATGAAAAATATAAATAAAACCTATAAAAATGCCTAAATCTTCAAAAATTAAAAAAAAGCTAAAAAAATTTAATTAATTTAACTAGTTTTGAAAATTTAGTTGATTTTCTACTATTTTTAAATTTTATTTAACCTTATTTTCGACGTTTTTTATAGAAGTTAAAACGCAAATAAAACATTAATAAAGCAATGGAGTTTTAAATTTTTTAATTTTTTTTTATATTACCTAAACCTACTAACACCCCATAAATTTTATATACACTCCAAACATTAAACATAAAAATTCAAAAATCAAATATAGTTAAATAAAATCATAAACATATTTAATAAATTATCAAAAAAATTTAATTAAAAAAGTAAGAATTCAAATTAATATGAAAAATATAAATAAAACCTATAGAAAATACATAAATCTTCAAAATTTTAATAAAGCTAAAAAATTAATTAATTTAATTAGTTTTAAAAATTTAGGTGATTTTTTAATACTTTTAAAGATTTTTTTTATTTAATTTAATATTTTTTTCAACTTAATAATTTTTAAATTTATTAAAAATCTTCAAAAATAGTAAAAAAAATCAATTAAATCTTCAAAAGTAATTAAATTAATTAATGTTTTTAGCTTTGTTTAATTTTTGAAGATTTTAGTGATTTTTTATAGGTTTTATTTATATTTTTTTATATTAATTTGAATTCTTACGTTTTTTTATTTAATTTAATATTTTTTTCAAGTTAATTTTTTTAAATTTATTAAAAATCTTCAAAAATAGTACTCCCTCCGTCCCACAGGAATTTGCACACTTTCTATAAATGGATGTCCCATACCAATTTGCACACTTTATAAAAGGAAATATCTTCTTAACCCCCACCCTCAAAATATACTCTTATTTACTCATATGTCATTACTTTTCCACACTCAATCTACTTTTTACTTTACTTTATTCATAAAACTTTACAAAACTACCCCTCAAAACATCACTCATTACACATTTTCTTACACATTTCTTAAATTGTGTGCCCACCCAAGTGTGCAAGTTTCTATGGGACGGAGGGAGTAAAAAAATCAATTAAATCTTCAAAACTAATTAAATTAATTAATGTTTTTAGCTTTGTTTAATTTTTGAAAATTTTAGTGATTTTTTTATAGGCTTTATTTATATTTTTTATATTAATTTGAATTCTTACTTTTTTTTTATTTAATTTAATATTTTTTTCAAGTTAATTTTTTTAAAATTTATTAAAAATCTTCGAAAATAGTAAAAAAATCAATTAAATCTTCAAAACTAATTAAATTAATTAATGTTTTTAGCTTTTGTTTAATTTTTGAAGATTTTAGTGATTTTTTATAGGTTTTATTTATATTTTTTATATTAATTTGAATTCTTACTTTTTTTTATTTAATTTAATATTTTTTTCAAGTTAATTTTTTTAAATTTATTAAAATTCTTCAAAAATAGTAAAAAAATCAATTAAATCTTCAAAACTAATTAAATTAATTAATGTTTTTAGCTTTGTTTAATTTTTGAAGATTTTAGTGATTTTTTATAGGTTTTATTTATATTTTTTATATTAATTTGAATTCTTACTTTTTTTTAATTTAATTATTTTTAGTAATTTATTAAATATGTTTATGATTTTATTTAACTATATTTGATTTTTAATTTTTTTGTTTAACGTTTAGAGTGTATATAAAATTTATGGGGTGTTAGTAGGTTCATGTAATATAAAAGAAATATTTAAAAAATAATAATAATAAATTTAAAATTCCATTGCTTTATTAATGTTTTATTTGTGTTCTAACTTCTATAAAAAAAATTCAAAAACAAGGCTAAATAAAATTTAAAAATAGTAGAAAATCAACTAAAATTTTAAAACTAATTAAATTAATTATTTTAGCTTTGTTTAATTTTTAAAGGTTTAGACGATTTTTTATAGGTTTTATTTATATTTTTCATATTAATTTGAATTCTTATTTTTTTAATTTAATTATTTTTGACAATTTATTAAATGGGAAATAGTTGGGGGTGTGTATAGTAATAAAAAATAATTTTTAAATTTTATTGTGGTGTGTTTAATATTTGGGGTGTGTATAACATTTTATGGGATGTATTATAAGAAATGACCTGTTAAACCTGCTGTAGCAGGTAACTGGACCAAAATCAAAATAAATCGAAACTTAATGGACTAAATTCAAAAAGTGGTAACCTGATGGACTAAATTCAAAATTGTGGTAACTTAATGGACTAAAAAAAATATAATTCATATATTATTTGGATCTTTTTGGCTATCCATATCTTCATAATTAGTCCTCCCAAAATATCACACTTGCTGGTAAATTAATTTTAAAATGATATTTAGTCCTCTCGAAATATCAGCATGTCCGTCAAAAGTTCGGTTTCTTCGCGAATCACTTATTTTCAAAATGGTCTCTCACATTTTTTAAAAAAAAAAGTGATTCTGAAAGTCGTTTGTAGAATTTCAAAACACACCCTTAATCAGTTAATCTCAATTAATTTGGGTATGTTACATAAATTAATTATAGAATTATATTGATACTTCTTTGAGTAGATCTTCATTAAATCTTTTTAGAGCATGATTGATATGATTGAAGAAAATTATAGTTGAATGAAATGAATTTAATGAAGGTAGGGGTGAGAATGAGTAGATAGACTTAAAAAAAAATGGTATGTTACTTAATTTTTAGGTCCAAAGTCTGGCTCATGATTTGTTGTAGACTTTTTTTAAAGGTTTGACCTCACCTTTTTAATGATTAGGTCGGACCCGAAAGTCATTTAAAGACCTTTTAAATTTTATTAGGGCATGTTTGTTTTGGGATTATGTAGGATGGGGGAGATGGGGATGGGAAAATTCTGGATGGAGAAATTCTCATGAATAGTGATTGTGTATGTTTGTTTTGGGATGTTGAGTAGGATGAGATGTTACTTTATGTCAAATCAATTGTGTAAGAGTGTGTGGTGTTGTATTATTTTATATAACTTTATGTCAAATCAATTAGTAAGAGTGGGTGATGTTGTATTATTAAAATAGTAGAATATATAGATATTTTTAGGGGTGGATGTAATTGGATGTTGAAATCCGAACTAGAACAAGACGGGGGACGTTACGTCCCACGTCCGGACGTGTGAGTCCCAAAACAAACATGCCCTTAGTGCATTTAAAAAAATTCTACAACATTTTATTATCATCAAATCATAAAATCGACTCTATAAATCCAAAAATGAAAAAAATAAAAGTAAAAATAAAATTTTCAAATATTTTTTCAACTATTACAAAGAAAAATATAATAACAGAATAGTTAGTATTACTAAACTTTCTTACTTTAATTATCACATATATTATATTTTTTTTTATATATTGTATATATTTATATATATATATATATATATATATAAAGTTACATAGGCTGGTCTGTTGGGCTTAATTAAAAGGCTTACAAAAAAGCTCGAGACCGACTTATTTAACTAAATAGGTTTCACAAAAAGTTTGAGCCGACTTGTTTATTAAACGAGTTGAGCAAAGTTGAATTTTAATAGGCCGAGTTGTAGGTCCTATCGAGTAGTCTGTCTCATTCCCACCCCTAAATGAATGTTTGAATGAAATGATGTAGGAATAAACATTCATATGATTGATATGGATCAGAAAATGAAATTTGAGTATTGTATAGGGGCCTATTGTATAAATATATATGATTTATATTATTGGTTATTAAAAATATAATTGTTGGTTTGAATTATTATATATATTTCATACAATAATAATATTGTTAATAATTTTAATTATTAAATTTTTAATCGTAATATATATATATATATATATATATATATATAAAATTATTATTTAATAACATTTTTATATTTTTTTGTTTTATAATTAAATGTTAATATATTTTTATTAAATAGTTGTTATAATTATTTAAAATAATTATTATATAATAATATTATTATCTAGATTTTTTATTAATGTGTTACGAATTATTATATTTTATTTATATTATTAAAAAAATTAAATTATTTTTATTGTATTAATGTTATTATTGAATTACTATTATTATTAGAATTAAATTTATAAGTAATTTTTTAAATAATAATAATTATTATTATTTTGACAATTATAATTAATAAGTATTATTATTGATATAATTATTGTTGTTATTTTTTAAAGTATAAAATAACGTTGTTAAAATAAAAAAATAAGTTATGACATTTTTGTGAATTTTTTTTTAAAATATTCCTCAAAATTCGAATTTTAAAATTCCAGTGGATTTTAAAATTCTAATAACTTGTAAGTTTTGTGTTTATTTCGGGATTTATGTGGGGTATGATTGAACTTTATATTATAAGATTTATAGGGGTGTATATAGTGTTTATAGGTATTTATATAAGGTTTGTAGGTATTTACATAGTTGACTTTTATAAAATTTATGGATTTATATGTTAGAATTTTAAAATTCTAATTCTAAATCCCATAGTAGATAAGTCAGATTTCAAAATCTCAAATTCGGATTTGAAATTCCAAAACAAACATCCATTAGTTTCAAATCACGTCTTATTTAGCAGCTCTCGTGCTCTTTTAAAAGAACTCAATTTTATCGACTTCACTCAATGCACAGGTGCACCTATATGCTTGTAATTTGTTTACATGTCCAAATCATCGTAAATGTTTCTTTTGAATATTTTCTTCAATAAGTGCAACACTTATTAGAATTTTACCAAACCTTCAACCGATTATACACATCTCACGACTACTGGAAATGGAATATTAAGAAGGGTGAAAACTATTATGTGAGGTCAGCGTACAAGTTATTAATTGAAAATCACACCAAAGAGAGGCCAAAATTGGAAAAACTCAAGCACATTTGAACGACAGGGGCACTATTAAAAGTGGCAGTGTTCTCTTGAAGGATGATACAAAATAGAATTCCGACGATCATGAATCTTATAAGACGGGGGGCTTTCAATCTGAATTTTACCATGACTTACAAATTCTGCAACAACAACAATGAAGAGACCAACCACATCTTCTTCAATTGTTTGAGGACCATCAAGATTTGGAGCAAACTATATGCTCAGTTTGATCTAACATAGTGTGCAAGGGAAAATGGATTTACACATATGGAGAGTGCATTGAGCTTTAATTTGGTACTCCACTATTTGGAATATATGAATATATAGGAATGAGGTTGTATTTAGAGGACAGGATGTCAAAGAGGATGCAAAATACGATCGGCATCATCCAGATGGCTTAAAGTAACAGGTACTATAAATCATTGGAACACATTTGACGAGTGGAGAGAAACTATACTTTGTGGAGTACTAGTTAAGAGTTTTGGTTGATTTTTTCTTAGGTTTCTTTCATCTAAGTTATAGTGTAATTGTTTTGTAAGTTATATTATTGGGTTGGGTATTTCTATTGCCAAGTTATAAAAAAAAATTGTTGCTTCCCAAAAAAAAAAAAAATCTTCGTCATTCTCATTTTTTGTATATGAGTTCTCTTGAGTGTAACATTTTGTCTCACTGTTGATGGGTAAAGCTTATATATTTTGTGACTATTCTAAGTTAGATTTAACAACTAGACTATTATTAACAAGACATGTACAATGAGTGAGAAAAAAAAAGGGCATGCATAATCGAGACATGTACTACGAAGAAAATCGCTAACATTTTTTAACTTTTGAGTTTTGTAAATAAAACTTCACCTTAACATTTATTTGTAAGTAAGCTCATGGGCAAGTTTTATTTTGCTCAAGAACGACATGACATCCTACGTGAATAAATGATTGGAATTAATTGTGGATAAAATCATCACATTTTTTTTAATCCCAAAAATTCTCAACCTCAAGAAGAGAGAGAGCATACAATGATCATTTTTTCATTTCCTGCAAATTCTGCAACTGCGGAGACGAAGCTACATACCACTTATTCTTCTTATGCCCAAACATTTTAATCATTTGGGGTAATATTTATAGTTGGTTTGGTCTAACCTTCGAGGGAGAAGATACATGATTAACTCACTTCAAGAGACATAATGAAAAGGCGGGAACAAGATGGAGCAATGCGTGGGCACTGGTTTGGTATACTATTTAGAACATTTGTATTAGTAGAAATGAAAGTCACTTTCAAAGGCAAATGCTTTGAGGTTGAAAGTATTAGGAGAATACAATTGTATATATATTTATATTAAGTATTAATGATAATATCTTGTAAATCATCATTAGTGTAAATTGTAACGGTAGTTGATTAGATGGGATCACACCCCTCTCAATGTAATATAAATAGTATCCTTATCAATGTTAACATCTTTTCCATTCATCATTCTCTATATGGTATAACAACAATTTTTTTGCTAACGCCATCTCTTACGATCCTTTCCAATTTTATTTTCCTTTTGGTAATATGACCCAATCCTTCGATATTTTTCTCTAGATTTCGTAAAACCTTTTTGTTTCTACGTAATCTCTAAAATCGGCCTAGCCCAAATCTCAAAACCCTAACCTGCCTCACGCAGTACATACCAGCACCGCTGCCTCACGCCATCGCGCTGCATCATCCCCTACCTTTCTCCCTTACGCTGATCGCTCCCATGGCCGTCACCAACACCACCTCCACGATGACCACATCTTTTCCACATGCTGCTCGCGCGACATCGTCCATAGGCCGCCCACAGTCCTCGCCTGATACTGCTCACGCCCAACGCCCCTACTCCTCGGCAACCACGCTCGTCCCCATCTGTCGGGCATGCGCCATCAGGTGCTCGCCCTTATCTCGGCAAATGCCAACTCTACAGCATTACTGGCCACTCTGCTCGCCACTGCCCAGACTACAACCCCTTGGCCGCCCAGTCTGCTGCTCGCTCGACTTATGCACACCCATCGACGTACACGTCCACCTCCTCGCCTCCTGCTCCAGACTGGATTTTAGATTCTAGGGCGTCACACCACATCACTACAGATATTGCCAACCTTTCCCACCACTCTCTGTATGATGGTACCGATGGATTCATTTTTAGTGATGACAATTACCTTGCCATCTCTCGTATTGGCACTCTTACATTCCCTCACGTCTCCTGCTTACTTTTTCCGAACACCTTACTTGTACCCCATATGTCTCGGAATTTAATTTATGTATCTCAACTATGTGTTTCGATTAATGTGGTGATTGCTTTCTCTGATTGCGACTTTCAGGTGAAGGATCCACGTACGGGGGACACTCTAGTGCACGGACCGCGCGTTAATGGACTCTATATTTGGCCAAACACTCCACCCGTCTCTCCTGCTGCCTTTTTTGCTGCTCGCCCTTCCCCACCCATCTGACATGCTCGGTTAGGTCATCCCTCCTCTAAAATTTTGAATTTTGTCGTGTCCAGCCATAGTTTACACCTTAATAAATGTTCAAACTTCTCTTGTGATTCTTGTAAGTGCATAAAGAGCCACAAACTACATTTCAACGATACTACTTTATCTTCGTCTATGCCCCTTGAATTAATTTTCTCTAATGTCTGGACGTCTCTTGTTCTTTCTAAAGATGGTTACAAATATTATGTTATCTTTGTTGATCATTTCTCCAAATATGTGTGGCTATATCCGTTAAAACGCAAATCTGATGTCCTGCCCACTTTCATAGCCTACAAAGCCCTAATTGAAAACTTCCTAAAAACCAAAATCACCACCCTCTACACTAACAACGACGGAGAATTCATTGCTCTCTGCCCCTTTCTATCCTCCAATGGCATTACCCACCTTACCACCCCTCCCCACACTCTTGAGCACAATGGTGTTTCTGAACGTCGTCATCGACATACCGTTGACATCGGCCTTGCTCTCCTTCACCATTCCTCCATACCTCGTATTGGCCCTTTGCCCTTGCTGCTGCCACCTATGTGATTAATTGTTTACCTAAAGTTGGTCTCTCTCTAAAGTCCTCCTTTAAACCCTATTCCATTGTCGCCCCAACATCCTCAAACTCCGGGTTTTTGGATGTCTGTGTTATCCCTGACTTCGTCCCTACACCTCTCACAAACTTGCCCCTCGCTCCCAACCTTGTGTGTTCATCAAATACTCTCAAACCCAAAGTGCGTACCTTTGCCTAGACCTATCTTCAAACCGCCTTTACACATCTCGTCATGTCGAATTTGTGGAATACCAATTTCCTTTCCACACAAAACCCCTTCCCCCCCACCTCCGACTGCCTCGAACCCACCGAACACTGATTCGATCCCCACGCCTCCCCCTATTACAGTGATCCCTCCCCTTGCCGAGCTCCCTCCAGCTCCGACTGCCTCGAACCCGCCGAACACTAATTCGGTCCCCACGCCTCCCCCTGTTAGCGAGATCCCTCTCCTTGTCGAGCTCCCTTTGGCGCCTGCTCCTACCACTACTATGTCTCCTCGTCGTATCCCTTCACCAGATCCGGCTGCCTCACGCCATCATATGGTCACACGGGCATGTGACAATATATCGAAGCCTAATCCGAGGTATGGTCTCACTTCCTCCTTCCTTTCAAACATTGAGTCATATACTGTTTCTCAGGCCCTACGTGAAAGCCACTGGCGAGATGCTATGCCTGTTGAATTTTCGGCCCTTCTCAAGAACGGCACCTGGGATCTCGTACCCTCCATTACCTCTCAGAATCTTGTTGGGTGCAAATGGGTGTTCATAATTAAACGGCAGCCTGATGGCACTATTGAAAAATTTAAGGCTCGACCGGTTGCCAAGGGATTTCATCAACGGCTTGTATTGATTATTTTGAGACATTTTGTCCGGTTGTCAAACCCACCACGATTTACCGTGTTCTATCTATTGTTGTCTCGAAGGATTGGAAACTTCGGTAGTTCGATGTCAACAATGTCTTTCTTCATAGTTCCCTCTCTGAAGAAGTCTACATGTCTCAACCACCAGGTTTCTCTGATGTAAAATTTTTGTCTTATGTATGAAAGCTTCGGAAATCCATCTACGGTCTCAAACAGGCACCACGGACCTGGTACTAGGGGTGGTTCGGTATGGTATACCGACCATACCGAATCATACCGAAAATTTCGATATTGAAAAAATCCATACTGTTACCGTACCGAAAATTTCGGTGTGTGTAAAAATTCATACCGATACCGTTCCGTAATTTCGGTATACCAAATTTTCAGTACGGTATATCGATTAATATCGATAATATTGAATCATCGTTTCATATCGAAATATCGGTATACCAATTCATACCGAAAATATTGAAGCATTATTTTATACCGAAATTAATTATTTAAGGTTTATTTTATTTATGTTTTAATAATTAAAGTTATTTCATTTTAAAAATAATATAAAATTATTATTTTATTAGGTATATCGATATATCGTTTCATACCGAATACCGAAAAAATTTCGGTATACCGAAATACCGCGGTATGATCATTTTCCATACCGTTACCGTACCGAAAATTTCGATATTTTTTCGGTATGAAAAGTTCGGTATACCGAAATTTCGATATATTTACCCACCCCTACCTGGTACACTGCCCTTCGTGACTTCTTGTCCTCCTTGGGTTTTTTGCATACGAAGCCTAACGAGTCTCTGTTTATCTACTGTCGTGACGACACCATTGCCTATTTTCTGGTCTACGTGGATGTTCTTATTCTCACTGGGAACAACGTCTCCTTTCTAGACACGATTGCTACTCCTTTAGCATCCAAGATCTCGATCTAGGTTCGTTGTCCTACTTTCTTGGGGTGGAGGTTCTTCGCTCGTCCGAGTCCTGCACTCTAGTTCAACGAAAATACACCACGGACCTTCTTGTCAAGTACAACATGCTTGACTCTAAGCCTGTGCAAACTCCACTTGCCCCTGGTGCCAGGTTAACTCTTCATGATGCCTCTGCCCCTCGGACCCCACTATCTATCGTCAGGTTCTGGGAAGCCTTCAGTATCTCCTGTTCACTAGACCTGATATTGCCTTCACCGTCAACAAGCTCTCAAAATTCATGCAAGACCCCTCTGAAACCCACTAGGGGGTTGTCAAACGTCTGATGTGTTACCTCAATGGTACTCAGACTCTGGGTATTACTCTTCGACGTAGCTCACCCATCTCCCTTCATTGCTTCACAAATGTCGGCTGGGCTGGCGATTGTGATGATCGGACGTCCACTGGTGCCTATGTTATGTTTCTTGGATCCAACCCAATATCCTGGTCCTCCAAGAAACAACACTTCGTTGCTCGTTCCTCCACAGAAGTTGAGTATCGTGCCATTTGTTCTGTTGCTGCTGAAGTTCAATGGGTCAAATCTCTCCTCTCTGAACTTCACATTACGATCCCAACCACTCCATCCATCTACTGTGATAACAATGGTGCTACCTACTTGTGCTCGAACCCTGTGTTTCACTACCGTATGAAGCACATCTCAATTGACTATCACTTTATTCGGGACTTGGTCCAGAAGTCTCTCCTTCGGGTTGCTCACATAGGAGAATACAATTGTATATATGTTTATATTACATTGAGAGGGGTGTGATCCCATCTAATTAGCTACCGTTACAATTTACACTAATAATGATTTACCGTTACAATTTACACTTAATGACGATTTACAAGATATTATCCTTAATACTTAATATAAATATGTATACAATTGTATTCTCCTAATGGAAAGAACGATGGATAATATTATAATCTCAATGTATGGATGGATAAAGGCTAGGTCTTTTTTAATTATTGAAATTCTTTCAAGGATGGGAAGAATGAAACAATTTTGTGTGCTAGATGTGTGTTTCTAGAAATGCTAATATGTTTCCTCTATATTGTAATTCATCCGCTACTGTTTGTTTGGGTATGTCTCTCATACCTAGTAATAAATTTTGTTTTTTTCATAAAAAATAAAAAAAAAAAAGGTCACCACATTTTTTTAAATTGCAATCTAATCTTAACATTTAAATTTTAATAAATAAAATCTTAATTTGACAATTTTTTGCTATTTACATTTTGAGTGGATTAGAAATTACTATATATTTGTGTATTTTTATAATTCTAATTTTATTTTTTTATTAAAATGAGAATTATATAAACGAACAGATGAGTTATGTTATTTTAATAGGATTCAGTTATTTGAAAATTAAATTATGCATTCAAAATGATGAGATGTATGAACAAATCAATGGGCAGACAAAAACATTTCTTACTGTCCAAAAGTATGTTCAAGAAAAATCCCCTTTGAAAAATTGGAGAAGTGTATGCTACTCTCTCAATAGTCAAAATAACAATAAAACAGCCAAGAAACTGTTGTGGAAGGTGCCAAAAACAGAGTCGGTTGCTCGGCGCAGGGGAATGCAAAAAATCAACAATCACTTCCACAAAAGCTCAATAGACAACGGACAATAAATGTAAATTAGCCGCAGAAAATAAATACGCAATAACACCAAGAATTTTTACGTGGAAAACCCCTTCACAAGAGGGTAAAAACCACGGGACCCCGTCCAACAAAATACTGCACTATATCAAATGGAAATTACAAAGTTTCCTTCTCTATTACAAATAGAGGAATCAACACCAATAGCACCAAACTATCCTCAAGAATACTATTCTTGGAACACACAATAAATATGGGAAGAGAGCAAACTAAAATAGTACAATGAGAATGAAAACACCAATTTCTATTTGTACCTCTTGGAGACGATTTGTGAAAATCTACTCCAACCAAAATGAAGAGCACGTCACCACAAACTCCCCCTCAAAATTTGAGGCAAAACGGTGAAGAGACGAGTCCCCAAAAGACAAACCCTTATTCTCCCTCTCTTTTTCTTTCTTTCCATTTTCTTTCTTTTTCCTTGGTTGCTGTAAAGTCAGCCAGAAGGTCACGGCTGCTACCTTCAAGTAACATATCCAAATGGGCTTCTTTTACTTATTTATTTCTTGGCCCAACAATCTCCCCCTCCCAATATAGTTGGCCACATATGTCACTTTTACCTCAAGCTCATGCCGGCCAATTCGGCGCACAAATCATGCTTCTCACGAGTAACCACCTTAGTCATCATATCCGCAGGATTTTTGTCGGTGTGAATTTTTTCAAGCTTCATAAGTTGTTACTCCAATACCATTCTAATCCAATGGTACCTCACATCAACATGCTTCGTTCGAGCATGATACATGGAATTTTTGCTCTAGTCAATAACACTTTGACTATCACAAAAAACCATGTATAGGGATGGTGATGGAGATGAAGCCACATTACTCTTTTTGGATAAATTTGACCGACCCTTGAGCAGCAAAAGCCAAATCCCATGAATCCAATTAAGTGTTGGAATGATGTACTAATGAAGGAGCAAATATCAGTATTTATAGCCTTGAATTGGCATTGTAATCGGCAGTTTTATGATTGAATTAAGAATTTGGTTCATCCCCTTCAAGAGTGAATTTCTGAGTGTACGTAGTACCATAGAATTCATCTCTATTTATCTATATTGAGTGTTCTCTTCTTCCGTTGCTGCATCAGATGGCAATGGGACGGGTCCAAACCTGGACCCGGCACGAAACCGGACCGCATGGGACGGGTAAAAACCCAGTCAAACGGGTCCCGGATCGGGTATTTACCCGGTCAACGAAATCCCGTCGGGTCTGGGACGGGTAACGGGACTGCCTAAACCCGCCCCGAACCCGCCCCGTATAAATATTAAATTTTTTTAAAAAAAAAATATATATATATATTAGATTATTAATTATTTATTTAATATTTTCCAATTAGGGTTAGATAATTAGATTGTTAGAATCTGATTCACAAAATCACAATCGCCGCTCATAGCCTCTCACCGCTCTCGAGTCTCGACCCTCACTCTGCTCTCGCGATCTCGCGGCGCCATTTCTTCTTCTCCGACGCCGCCGTCGCCGCGTCAGTTGGTGCAGCCTCTCAGGTTCGTTTTATTAATTTAATATCTCTCCTCAATCTTCTCTGTGACTGTGACTTGAATTTGTTGTTGAACTTGAATGTTTTATTAATGGATTGGACGAGATATATGATTTAGATATGTGTTGTTGAACTTGAATGTTGATTGTTGAGTTGTTGACTGTGACTTTGTGTAATAATTAATAAATAAAGAATGAATGAAGATTAGTCGATTAGATGATTTATCACAGTATCAAATGATTCAAATTATCAATGATTTGTTATAATCTCAGAAGTCAGAATATTCAATATTCAATTATTCATGAATTATTGAATTTATTAATATATGGTTAGGCAGGTTTGCTGTACAGTACAATCTGTACTAATTTTTTTTCAAGGTTTAATAGATTAATTAATTTAGGTTTGTTGATTTTTTATTTATTAAATTGTTAGATACATAATTTGATATTAATTATTTTCTAAATAGATGGAGTCTGAAGAAGGAAATAATTCGATCCCATCAAATATTCCTCAAGAAGGTTATGCGGCAACAGAGATGACTTCTGGAGGTCCCGAGGATAATGATGCGATTCTTTGGTAAATGAGAATCTGTCTCAATCGACCACGAAAAGGAAGCATACATCAGATGTATGGAATCACTTTACAAGGATAATGCACGAGTGAATTCAACATGCTTTGTGTAACTATTGTAACACTCGTCTCAAAGCTCCAGCTGCCCATGGGACTACTAGTTTGCATAAACACTATAAGAATACTTGCAAGAAGCGACCTAGAAAAATGGATATCCGCCAAAGTGTATTATCAATGAACAACAAAGTTGGTGGAAATGGTCAAGAACTTGCAGCACATATTTTCAACCAAGAAGAGTGTCGACTCGCACTTGCTAATATGGTTATCTTGCACGATTATCCTCTTAGTATTGTGGACCACGTTGGATTTCGAAGATATTCTGCAAAGCTTCAACCTTGCTTTACCATGATCTCAAGAAATACACTTAAAAGTGATATTTTGAAGATTTTCCATGCTAAAAAAGCAAAGTGTTACAAATTGTTGGATAAGCTTAAGTGCCGAATTGCTATCACAACCAATATGTGGGTTTGTATATGTTCCGGCTCCACATACAGCCGAGGTTATGGCGGATCTTCTTGTTGAGTCATTTATGGATTAGAATATTGATAAAAAAAATTATCAACAATTACTGTTGATAATTGTTCGACCAATGATGCCATGCTTAGGGCTCTACCAAATAAGCTTCCAAGGAGACATTTACTTCTAGATGGGCAGGTACTTCATATGTGTTGTTGTGCTCATATTTTAAATTTGATTGTGAAAGATGGTCTTGATGAGATTAGTGATTCGATTACGAGAATTCGTGATAGTATCATTTTTTGGACTGGTTCACCTTCTAGAATTGAAAATTTTGAAGATGCTGCACAACAATTGCATGTTGATTATTCTAAGAAGTTGGCTCTTGATTGCAAAACTCGTTGGAATTCAACTTATTTGATGTTGGAGACTGCAATTAAGTATATAAATGTTTTTGTGAGAGTTAAAATCCGAGAAAGAAATTACAAAAGTCTGCCTACTTATGAAGATTGGGATAATGCAATTGAATTGTGTGGAAAGTTTAAGCTATTTTATAAAGTGACTGAGATGTTTTCTGGAACACAATATCCCACTTCTAACTTTTACTTTCCTTTGATTTGTGATATCAAATGGGAGTTAAATAAGTGGTTGAAGAGTCCGAAGTTGGTTGTAAGAAAAATGGCTGAAAAGATGATGGATAAATATGAAAAATATTGGGATGAATATCATCTTATAATGGGGGTTGCTGCTGTTTTGGATCCTAGGTATAAAATGAAATTGGTTCAGTTTTATATTAACTTGATTTATGGTGAAAATTCAAGCTCTAAATTGTATGAGATTCGTAAAAGTTGTTATGATTTGTTGATTGATTATCAATCTAGAGCATTGGGTGAGAACTTGAGTGATACTTTTGATACGGGAATGACATTTGGTATTTCTAGTCCAACGGGTGATGGTGATGAACTCGATAGTGACACATTCAAAATGTATGATCAATACGTTGCTTCAAGTTCAGGTCCTTCTTCATTGTCTAAAACCTCGGAATTGGATACATATTTAGATGGAAGTGGAGAAGGCCATTGTTAGATAGGGAGCAAGAAATTAACAATCTGACTTCTCTTATTGACAGGTTTAAGCCAAAACAGAACTCGAATGACTCATGGAAATGGAGATACTAAAAAACTGGCAAATTCTCGACTAAGGAGACCTACACAACCATCCTCAACCAAGTACAGCCTACACAACTCGACGATGATCTCATTCGGGGCTTCAAGATGATCTGGTCGACGGCTGCACCTCTCAAGGTGGCCACACACAGCTGGAGATTGATGTGGGGCAGACTCCCTACAAGAGCAAATCTACGAAGAAGAAATATACTCCAAGCAAATGACGATCTAAAATGTGTATTACACAAGGAGAAAGACGAGACGGAGAAACATCTATTCTTCGAGTGCCCACATACAGTAAGAGTTTGGATGGAATGCATCGCATGGTTACAACAATCAGCAGCTATACAACCAGGTACAATTCAAAACCTACTGAATTTTGGGGGCTTGATTGAGGGAAAAAGAGGAAAATCAAAAGCGACATGCATTTGGCTAGGGGTGGTATGGCTCATTTGGAAATGGAGAAATGACATGATCTTTAAGAATGTGGAATTCTCACACAAGAAATTCATGGAGGAGATTAAGGTACGACTCTGGAGCTGGTTCAACACCAAATTCGGAAACCAAGGAAACTGGAACTTCAAGAACTGGATGTGCAACCCTTACGCTTTAATTAAGGGGTAATTGTAATTTTTTGAAGCTATGCTACTGCTGCTTCACTGTAACTCATGGGTACTCCTTATACCCTTTTAATTTATTAATAAAAATTGTTGTTTGACCGACCAAAAAAAAAAAGACCACCTGCCATGTCTGAATCTGTGTATCCCATAAGAACCGGCTTCGAACTTCCAAAACTCAAGCATGATTTTGAAGTTCCTCTCAAGTATTTAAATATCCACTTTACGGCCTCCCAATGATCTTTTCCTGGATTGGAAAGAAATCTGCTCACCAAGCTAACAACTTGAGCAATATCCGGTCGTGTACACACCATGACGTACATCAAAGAACCACCTGCAGAGGAATAAGGGATTGTTGCCATCTCTTCTCTCTGCTCTCGAGTCGTGGGACAAGATTTCTTACTCAAATTGAAGTGGTTAGCAAGTGGCGTAGACACAGACTTAGCATGTTTCATGTTAAACCTTTCAAGTACTTTCTCAATGTATTTTTCCTGTGACAACCACAATTTTCCAGCCTTTCTGTCACGAATGATCTCCATGCCCAAAATTTGTTTTGCTGAGCCTAAATCCTTCATGTAAAAGGATTTGGACAATTCCCCCTTCAACTTGCTAATCGACACAATATCCTTTCCCACAATCAACATATCATCAACATAAAGCAACAAAACAATGAAGTTACCATCAGGGAAGTATTTGACATAAACACAATGATCCGCCTCCGTTCTTTTATAACTTTAGCTAGCCATAAAAGAGTCAAACTTCATGTACCACTGTCGTGAAGCTTGCTTCAAGCCATACAAGCTCTTCCTCAATTTGCAGACTAAGTGCTCCTTTCCCTTAACCTCAAAACCTTGTGGTTGATTCATGCATATGTTCTCCACTAACTCTACATGCAAGAATGTTGTTCGAACATCAAGTTGCTCAATCTCCAGGTTTAAGCTAGCTGTTAATCCCAACACAATGCGAATAAAACTCATCTTCACCACTAGTGAGAATGTCTCATCAAAGTCAACTCCCTTCTTCTGAGTAAACCCCTTGACGACCAATCATGCTTTGTGTCTGACTACCTTATCACCATCTTTATTTAGCTTGAATACCCACTTGTTCTTCAGAACTCTCTTACCCTTTGGCAGTTCAACCAAATCAAAGGTATGAGTCTTGTGTAAAGAATCCATCTTTTCTTGCATCGCCTCAAACCACTGATCTTTGTCTTTGAGGGAATATACCTCCTCAAAGTTCTCTGGCTCCCCCTCATCCGTAATCAACGCCCAATCTAAACTCGGATACAATGTATTCGGCCTACGATTTGTCACTTTTCTTCCACCATGTTCTGCATTTTCTGGTGGTACATGTTGAATCTCCTCCTCAACATCTCCTGGTTCTTGGACAACTGGATCTGGGTCAAGTGTAGTTGGGTCATCATTTTTCATCCCAACTTCATTTTCATTCTCAACTTCTTCTCCACCATTTTCAGTATCAATGGTAGGAATCTCATGTGGTGTTAGATCAGCAACACCAGTAGGCATCGGAGTGGAGGTCTCTCCCTTCTTCAAATCTTCCATCGTCTCATTTTCATGGAAGATGACATCTCTACTCACAATCGTCTTCTTCTCTAGATCCCATAATTTGTATTCGTACACTTCATCTCCATATCCAACAAATATGCAAGGTGTAGATTTGCTATCTAACTTGCTTCTTTCCTCCTTCGGTACGTGCACAAAGGCTTTGCACCCGAACACCTTCAAGTGGGAATAAGAGGCATTTTTTCCACCCCATACTCTCTCTGGAATATCAGAATCCAAAGGAACTGATGGAGATCGATTGATCAAATAACAAGCAGTCAACACAGCTTCACCCCAAAATGACTTGGGCAGCTTGGTCATCCTTAGCATACATCTCACTTTCTCCATAATGGTTCTGTTCATCCTCTCTGCCATACCATTATGTTGAGGAGTGCCCGAAACAATTCTTTCATGTCTAATCCCATGCTGAGCACAATATGCCTTTAACTCTCTAGAAATGTACTCGCCACCATTGTCAGTTCGTAGACATTTCAGCAACTTTCCTGTCTGTCTCTCAACCATAGTGTGGAACCACTGAAATTTCTGAAATACTTCACTCTTGTTCTTCAAGAAGTACACCCAAGTCTTCCTTGAAGTATCATCAATGAAAGTGGGGAAATATTTATTTCCACCCAACTACTCCACCTCGAAGGGATCACAAACATCAGAATGTATTAGCTCCAATATAACATCTTTTCGATTAGAATGTGAACGAAAAGAAATTCTTTTTTGTTTGCCTAATAAACAATAATCACAAGGGTGGAGTGACTTACGTTGAGTCGTTGAGCAGTAGGAATTAGAGACTCTTTGGCTAGGATGTGCAATGCTTTCTCACTCATGTGTCCCAGCCTATTGTGCCACAAATTTGGTGAAGATTCATCCTCGGCTGCGAATAAATGGTCTCGAGCCATCTTGAGTTTCGTCCGGTACAGCGTACAACAAAGCTTTCCTTTGCCAACCAACAAGGAACCCTTCACAAGCTTCCAATTACCATTTGTGAATTTTTGCTCGTATCCCTCTCTATCAAGGACATTAACTGCAGTCAAGTTGTGGCGCAACTGTGGAATATGTCTCACATTTTTCAGCGTCAGTGTGAATCCTAAATCAATCTCAACAACCATATCTCCAATGCCGATAATCGGTGCAACACTCTTGTTTCCCATGAACAAGTGACCATAATCTCCAGCTTTGTAGTTTGTAAACAACTCTCTCTTTGGAGCACAATGATGAGAAGCACCTGAATCAACTATCCACTCAACATCGGGATTCTCCACATGGAGACACTCATCGCTAACACAAACTACGGTTTGATCATCATCGGAGTGAGTGACAATGGCTGCGGTATTTTTATCTTCTGACTTCTTCTGATTCTCTTCCCTTTGCTCTTGCTTCCAAATTCTGCAATTTCTCTTCATGTGGTTGGATCCACCACAATGGTAACACTTGAATCTTTCCTTGGACTTAGACATGTTGTCTCTTGATTTACCACGACCTTTAGGTCCTCCACTCTTGCTTCTACCTCTATTCTCGGTGACAAGTGCTTGCGAAGAGCTAACCCCTGATTCCTTTCTTCGAGTCTCTTCATTGAACATACTTTCTTTAACCATGTTCAATGTCAACTTTCCATTCGGAGCTGTATTACTAAGCGGCACCACCATAGTCTCCCAGCTATCAGGCAGAGAGCTCAACAAGAATAAAGCCTGCACCTCATCATCGAATGCAATATTCATGGTAGAAAGTTGATTTACCAAGTCTTGAAAAACATTCAAGTGCTCTGCTACAGAACTCCCATCTTTGTACTTCAAGTTCACTAACTTTCAGATAACAAAAGTCTTGTTCTGCGCATTCTTCCTCTCATACAGTTCTTGCAACTTTTTCCACAAATCACACGGATCTGTCTCTTTAGCCACATGGTGAAAAACACTAATATCTACCCACTGTTTGATTGTACCAATTGTCTGACTTAATCATCGAGCTACTACCAATGCCCTCCATGGTCCGAGCCTAGTTTGACCTAGGCTCTAATACCACTATTGTGGAAGGTTCCAAAAATAGAGTCGGTTGCTCGGTGCAGCGGAATGCACAAAAACAACAATCACTTCCACAAAAGCTCAATAGGCAACAGACCAAAAATGTAAATTGATTCACGTATTCTAGAACACTAGAATAAACGACCGCAAGTATACGGTGTCTATCGTAGCGAAGTAAGTACGAGGTCGATCCCACGAGAAGGTATAGCGTAAAAGTGTATTTTGTTAACGGAATTCTATTTAAACGCGATCGATTAAGATGAATGTGGTGAATTACCTTAAGATTGCCTACCAAATTGTCACAAATAAGCAATAAAGAGTAATGTAGAATCGATCAACTAACATGCAAATCAAGAAAACGAAAGTAAAACGAATGAAAACTCAAATATGAGAGGGTGGGTTCTAAGGCATTTGCAACACTTAGATATACGTTTATGAATTGTAACTCGTTCAAATGGCCATTAAGGTTGTCTTCATATAGGGTTGATCACAAAAGAAGAATTAATCAATCTCTCGATCTAACTAATCCAAAGGAGCATGCGACATAAGTTTGTATCTCTACCTTGCAAACATCACACCACCTAAAATAGCCCCAAAGATCATTCAATTCCCTCTACGATAACTAATCCTCTCTCGAGATCATAATAATACCGGGTTGCATGCTTGCATACGATTAATGGAATAAATCTCTCGATCTTACCCCAATTAACAATGAATTAAGCAAATCATCATGGCCAATAACAACATGCTTCCAAATGAGAATTAAGCATACAAATAAGAGACAAACACCATTTAAAGCAAGAAATTAGTTCATAAACTTCAATCCAAATATTTACAAAGCCCTAGAACCAAAAGTGTTCTAGCCAAGTACTAACATAATCAAATAAACAAAAGCAAATGAAATAACTAACTAAAAAGAGAGAGAAAGAGAAAGATTAGTCTAAAATGTGGTAGAGAATGAAAATCCCAAGCTAATGGTGGCCTCCTTGCTTGATTTGATGAAGAATGGAAGAAGAAATGACCAAAACACCTCTAAGTATGTGTTACTATGTGTGGAATTTGAGGAATTGGGGGAGAGTGTCTTGGATTTCAAGAAAGAGGGCTTATATAGTGTTGGGGTAGGGTTTGGATGTCAAAATTGCAAGTTGGTCCCTCAAAAATGTACAAAATATGCAAACACCACCGAGAGCAGGGGAGACTCGGCCGAGTGGGACCACTCGGCCGAGTTGGAGTGTTAGACTTGGAATGATTTTCTTCAGGACTCGGCCGAGTGAAGTGACTCAGCCGAGTGTAATTCGTTCCAGATTCCAAACTTCGCTCAGCAGCTCGGCCGAGTCAGGGAGCTCGGCCGAATGACAATTCATCCCAGTTTCTAACTTTGCCTCGCGACTCGGCCGAGTGATTAATTGTTCCAGTGGCCAAAGTCCTTCAGCAACTCGGCCGAGTCAGGGAGCTCGGCCGAGTTGGCTCTCAAAATTTGTTGTTGAACTCGGTCGAGTTCGGTCACTCGACCGAGTGGAAAGTTGTTCCAGTTTCTGCCTCGATCAGGAGCTCGGCCGAGTGGAAAGTTGTTCCAGATTCTGCCTCGATCAGGAGCTCGGCCGAGTGGAAAGTTGTTCCAGATTCTGGTCTTCGGTCTAGCTCGACCGAGTTGCTGGCCACTCCAAACTTGTTTCGTGCATATCTTTCTCCTCGGTTGTCCGATTGACCTGATTCTTTCGGCTATTCCACTCCGTTTTTTGAGACGAACCCAACGGTGCGCTCCTCTTCCTGATCCAGTAAAGTATGGTTGGTGTTTTGCTCCAAATTCCATCGTATTTCCTACAAAATCGACAAAACACAACCTTTCCCTCATTTTGGCTCAAATCATCATAATCAATGCATAAATCAATGAAATCTCATTAAAAACATGCTTCACATGTGCCTATAAAATGTGTAAATTCCACCCGAATCATAAATTAACCGCAGGAAATAAATACGCAATAACACCAAGAATTTTTACGTGGAAAACCCCTTCACAAGAGGGTAAAAACTACGGGACCCCGTCCAACAAAATACTCCACTATATCAAATGGGAATTACAAAGTTTCCTTCTCTATTACAAATAGAGGAATCAACACCAATAACACCAAACTATCCTCAAGAATATTATTCTTGGAACACACAATAAATATGGGAAGAGAGCAAACTAAAATAGTACAATGAGAATGAAAACATCAACTTCTCTTTGTACCTCTTGGAGACGATTTGTGAAAATCTACTTCAACCAAAATGAAGAGCACGTCACCAAGAACCCCCCCCCCCTCGAAATTTGAGGCAAAACGGTGAAGAGACGAGTCCCCAAAAGACAAACCCTTCTTCTCCCTTTCTCTTTTTCTTTCTCTCCCTTTTCTTTCTTTTTCCTTTTTTTTGATTACAAGTTAAATACCCCATCCCTTCCCCCCCCCCCCTCGAAATTTGAGGCAAAACGGTGAAGAGACGAGTCCCCAAAAGACAAACCCTTCTTCTCCCTTTCTCTTTTTCTTTCTCTCCCTTTTCTTTCTTTTTCCTTTTTTTTGATTACAAGTTAAATACCCCATCCCTTTTTTCCCCTCCCCATGACTCGAACCCAGGACCTGTGGCCTAGGTAGTGGTGCTCTAACCACTTGAGCTATCCCACTTTGTCTTTTCTTTCTTTTTCCTTGATTGCTGTAAAGTCCGCCAGAAGGTCACGACTGCTACCTTCAATTAACATATCCAAATAGACTTATTTTACTTATTTATTTCTTGGCCCAACTATTATTGGACAAGCCCAACCATCTAACAACGGAAATAACCACATGAAGTTTGTCAAAAATCATAACACAAAATGTAAAATGCAAAAAATGGTGAAAGTGAGGTTCTATTTAAAAAAAATAAAATTGATAAATAATAGTAAAATCTAAAAGTTGAGATTAAATTACAAATAAAATCTCACGTCATTCTTGGGCAACAGGTTAAATTTGATTCGCAAAAGAATGTTAAGGTAAGTTTTATTTACTAAAATTGAAAATTAAAATTAATTTATAATTTTCGAAGAGGGGTAATTTATTTGGAATTAAGCCTATACATAATGTTGACTAGTGACTACCCATTACATTGAAAATACTTTTAATTTGAGTATCGCGCCCAGAAACTTCTAATGGAATACAGTAAGCATATCATCATTTTCTTCTATTCCTTTCCCATGGTAGAGAACGGTCAAATTTTGACCATGTACGAGAATTAAATTATAAATTTCATTGCAATCTACTCCCTTTCGAACTGTTTCGAACTTATGAACTCAGTTCATGTACCGCTTTAATGGACCCTTGGAATATACTACAACCCCCCTTCTTTTCATTATAATATTAGTCGTTTTTTGTCTTAAATTTTATTTAAAAATGTTTATCGTTTTTACAATTTTTACCACGAATCTCCCTAAAGTACTACTCATATGTAATCCCTACAATATCCATATTTTATTGGAAATATATTAATGTATCCCTTTATTTTCTCTTTGAGAAGGTAAGTTGACATTCTCTTTCTTTTCTAAGAAAAGATAGGAAAGAAAAGTAGAGATGGTTATCGGGTTGACCCTTACCCCTATAGGGCTGCGGGCTAAACGAGCTAGGACCTTATCTAGTTCGCTCTTAACGGTCCGACAAAAATCGAGACCTAACCCTAATCTAACAGGTCACGAGCTAAACGGATCATTAATGGACCACAAACTAAATATTCAATAAATTTAATTTTTTTTCAAAACATAATTTATATGTTTTATAAATTTAGCTAGTGAGCCCATGTTATTTCACTATTGCATATAAAAAACTAAATTAAATTAGCTCGTCGTTGCAATGTCAATGGTTTTTTCGTGACTTATGTGCTGACTGCAACATCGATGAAGGACAAAATCAAGTGATAATTGTGTCCTAATAATTATCTGAGTTATGAAATCTCTATCAATAATTCAGAAGAAAAAAAATCTGAAATAATTAAATTAAAATAACTAATATTCATTGATAGGTAACCTGAAGTGTGAGTCGTAATATCAAATATGGACCTATGAGGGCAATAGGTCGTGCAAAATATAAATTGTTGGGTGTGAATGATTTTTTTTCGTTACTAAAACATAATATGTATATATTTATAAAATAAAATTATTCGGATTGGCGGGCTAGCCCTATTAGCTTGCAGGCTAATCGGCCTGGACCAAAAAAGACCGAATTTAATTGTGTCTATAATTTGTTAAATCTAACCCTGCATATATCAGGGTTCAACGGGCTGGCCCTATTAACCTAGTCCGGATAAACATCTCTAAAGAGAAGGAAAAAAATTGAGGGAATGAATAACATTAATGAGGTGTAAATGTGTAAAAAAAAAATATGTTTCTTAATTTTATATAAAATAACAAAGACGACCGACTTTATGAAATGAAATAGAGTATATTTCAAAACATTCTCCATTTCAAAAATATGTTGGGGGAATCAATTGACTCGTTTTATTTACAAGGTTTGTTATATATGTGATAGTAAACGATTTCATTATGGTATTTGAATTATAAGCTCTATCTATGAATCGGTTGTAATTAACAACAACATAGATTATTGATTATATATTGACGTTGCAACAACAATGGGGAGTTGCTCACCTGCGTAACCCATAAGCAACAATAAAATCTCTTTCATTCATCTAATCTTGACTTTGACACTCACGATAAACCCTCCTCAACTAATTCTAACTGCCTCTTTGCATTAAAAAGTAGTACAATCTTTAGTACATTTTATTTAGGGCAAGTTGCTTTGGTTGGGAGTTTTGTCTAGTGCTATAGTTTATTATATATATATACTCCCTCCATCTTTGAATAAGTGTCACTTTGACATTTTTCAACAAATTAAGATTATAAAGTGTGGTCCATATTACCCTTAATTAATTATAAGCTAATTTTGATATAGAAGTTTTGTTTGATAAAGAATGTGATCAAGAATGTAGCTATTATTCATAAACCAAATTAATTTTGGTATAAACAATGTTTATGGAATTTATTTATGAACAATATATATGGTAAATGAATAAGGGCAAAATAGTCAAAATTAAAGAAAAAAACTCAGAATGACACTTATTTTAAAATTAGTTAAAAAGCCAAAGTGACACTTATTAAAAAACGGAGGGAGTATATGATTTGCTAAAAAAAAGTATATATCTATTATTTAAATGAATCTAGCTAATCTTGATTTGTAATTAATAATTTGAGGATATCATATGCTATTAGCAAGAAATTGAGAATAATGTCAATTCAAAGCATGGAAATTAGAAAAAAAACTAATCAATTTAGGACCTATTGATGATGTAGGGCCGAGAGAGAAAAAACAATCAATTCAGAAGATGAAATATAGAAACTTTTAATTTATAATTCATAAATATTAAGATCATGTTTCACATCTTAATATCATATACTCTTCTATAGTTTGTATTCATATTTATTTATATAATTTTTTTAATATGATTTATAAATATTTTTAGATGAAAGAGTCAAACGTAATCTTAAAATGCGAGAATCCTTAATTCATAACTTTTATTTTTGTGTTGGTCTGCTATGCACTCTAGTCCATATTGCACTTTTCAGTTTTATTGACTTACACTTTTTGGTAAATGGTGTTGCACTTTTCAATTATTAAACTGTATAATAATATTTTTAGTAATAATTGAAAAGTGCAACACCATTTACTAAAAAGTGTAAGTCAGTAAAACTGAAAAGTGCAACATGGACTAAGGTGCATAACATGAACTCGAGTGCATACTAGACTTTACCTTTATTTTTTAGCCCCTTGGAGATGATTATCTATTTTTTAGGTCTTGGATTCTATAGGAATAATTTAATTATGCCATAGAATGATAATTTTACAATCTTTCTTCGAGACATAAAATCTCAAGAAATTGAATATTTTAAAATGTGAAAAGATTTGAGCTTTTAAAATACACATGCAGTTTTACAATATTATACTCCCTCCCTACCACAAAGATAGCTACATTTGACTTTACACACATATTAAAAAATATCAATAAATGTAGTTAAATTTAACTAATGTATCAATTTTGCCCTTGAAATCTCATACTCCAAAATTTGTTAAGCGTTAATTACTCTTATTAATTAGGGGTAAAATTAATATATATTTCCTTTACTGACAAAAAAAAAATTAGGGGTAAAATTGACAATAAATAATTTAATACTAAAGTAAAAGAGGAAATGTAGCTATAATTTGAAACATCTGAAAACGGAATATATAGCTATATTTGTGAGACGAAGGAAATATATATTGTGCAAATGTTGCATTAATTGTGTGTTTTCAATAAAAAAAAAGGTCTTTCAATCAAATGATCCACGTTAAAGTGTTTGTAATTAGTGAATCCGGCGTGGCCTTTAAAAGATTTTACAGTGAGTGCAATGATACACAGAAATCCACTTTCACACATGGAATTCTTGTCTCTCTTCACTCAAAATTTTACTACTTTGATAGTTTCTATTTTTTTATAATTTTATTATTATACTTTCAATTATTAGATTACCATAACACGTGTTTTAAACTAATCGCCATTAATCGAGTGTGAAGTGAAATTATCAACATTTATGTGATAATAATTAAATAATTGAAACGACTTATAAAACATAATTTAAAAATAAAATTATTAGGTCCCTTTAGGTTATTAAGGAGTGGAAACAAAGTCATATTTCCAATGAGAAAAGCCGAGATAGTTGGATTGTAGCTTTATGACACTGACCACTTATCTTTCTCCCCCCATTATTGTTTGCTTTTCTTTGTTTGTCTTATGATATATATAAGCACTTCCTTCATAGTTAAAGTTAATTTTATCCCCGTCAAAAAAACAAAAAAAAGGTTAATTTTTATTATTTTAAACGTTAATCTATCTATTTTTATTTTTGTTAATATTTTGCTTTTTTTTTTCTATTTTTTTTATATATTTTTATTTCACTACACATTAAATATGTGTATTTTTTAAAATATATATAAACTATAAATGATTTTTTTTTTTTTTTTGTGTGTGAAAAAGTAAATAAAATTTAATGGAGAACGGAGGAAATGTATGACTGCTTCTCTAATTAGGTGCAGACACATCTATCTATATATATATATATATATTTGCAAACTCATCGGAAGACACATATCACAACCTTATTCAAAGTCTTAACCTCTCTCTTCACCATATTTCTCCATTTCAAAAATTATGCATTCTTATGATCACTATAGATTAAGTTTTAATCTCAGCCTCTAATCCTGTACAAATGATCTGGACCGCAAATTCTTCCTTGATTTACTTTTTTAATGACAACCGTTTCTCTTTCACTCATCAGTTGAAGATTTAGACTCCCCCATTATAGCCATAGATTGAAACTTTACCTTTGTTACATATTCAATTTATAACCTTATTATTCACATTCATCTTTGAAACTCTTGCTAATCCATCAATGACTTTCGCTGCTTCAGTCGTCGTTCACAGTCGGGTAATATTCATGCTTTTTATATTTTTCATTTATCATTTTCTCATATTTGGGTTCAAACTCGACGTTGTTGTGGATCCTAACGCTGCTGTCAACTCGGAGTTGCTTCCGATTTTCAAAATTTACGATTCTCTTGGGTATTAATATAATTTCTGAATTAACATGTTGTAATTGATATCTCAGTATTTTTCTAATTCTTTTTTCCTCCACAATTTCTCTGATTTTTTTTTTTTATGATCCTTCTCTAATCTCTCCTTCTAAATTTCATTTGCATAAGTTCGCAGGGAGACGACAACAAATGCGGCGACGAGTAGAATTGGTGAGAATGATTACGCTATCAAATTTGGTCACGTGTATTTAGGTGATCTTGAATATTGACTTGCAGGTTTATTTGGATACCACAACATTTTAATAAGTGATGTGATAGAATTGCAGATTTCTCTACAAAGATTACATTTTCAAATAATTCTATTTTTTTTTTTAGTGATATTTAGTAAATTTAATTTTGTAAATCAGTACTTTTATTGTTGAGATAATGTGAATTTCTGAATTTTTTAGATTAGTTGTAGGAATGTTGTGATGTGACGGTTGAATCAGAGGAAATATATGGCCTACCACTAAATATTCAGGTTATGTATTTTATTTTCATCTTGAGTTCTTTTCAATTTATTATGAATCAATATGGTAGTAAATCAGTCTCAATTATTTATGTATTTCTTTATTTATCATGTGCAACATGCATATTTTATAGTTGTCTCCTGATATTTTTCTTAGTTTCTTTGATTTAATGTGTTAATTGTATAAGATCTATCTCTTGATGGCATTAACCCATTCTGGTATTTCGATTTGAGTTGTTTCAATAACAGTTTTTGCTTTTGCTTTACCTGATATTTTGTTTGTTTATCCAATTGATACCGTATAACCCATTATTATCTAACCGTATAATAGACAAAATTTTATAGTAAAATAATATAAGTATGAAAATTTAAGTATCTCAATTTAATTACTTAACTTAGTAGCTGCCACACCTGCTTATAAGTTTGTTGGCTCTGAAACTTAGCATGAAACAATGGAAGTTAGCAATGGACAGAGGTTGGAGAAAGGAAAAGAAGAACTATATACTTAGGTTCAATTTGGTAGGGTAGATTAGTTCAAGATAAGTAAGTAATCAAGTTTAAGATAGATGTCAAATCGAGTTTAAAATAAAATTCATGTCCAATACGTAAAAATACATTCGATTGTGTGCATACCAAATGATTGAAAGACACACTATTTATGATTCAATTTGAGTTGATTTTAATGTTTGTTTTGATCATCTCAATAACCTTATAGGTCATACTTGATATGGAATTTTCAGCTAAAATCTAGCTACCAAATCCATTATAATATTATGAAATTATGGAGATTATTCTTTAAAAAAAATAGTCTTTTTTTGCATGCATATAGCTAATGAGAACCATAAAAGAAAATGAAGTATAAGAAAGTTTTACAAGGCTAGAAAATATGATTTTTAAACAATATGCCTGCATATGGTTCGATGATGTTTTCAATTGTTAAAAAACCTATCTGTTTTGTCATTGAAATGTATAATTTTATCAATTGTCATCACTCACTTTCAAGTGCTTGAAGAGAAATGGTAAATTGATGGGTTCACAGGTGCATAACTGCATATACATCTTTTATATAATTATTTGTTCAAATATTAATCCAGATCTGAAAAAATGACATGCAATACTGATGGGTTGATCAAGTGCAAAAATGTTATTTGACCATAATTTCTAGCCGTCAATAAAGAGTTGACCATAATTTTAAAATTATCATTCTTGATTAACCCAACACCACCATTATCCAACTAATTTGAGTTTACTTTTGTGTATTTCGAAATTTTAATTGTTCTGTGACCTCCTCTTTTAGGACTAATTGACAAGGTTTATGTAATGAACAGAAACAAAGTTTTACCATGGAACATGGATGAAGATTGTGGTTTTAATTGGTCTTAGTGGTTCGAGTTGGAGTAACCAAAAAATGTTAGCAAATCAGAGGATCTGGATTTCATTTTTCTAATCAACTTGGAGTAAATGTGTTGAAATACCTGTTTTTTTTTTTAAAAGCCATACCTTAGATCATAAATTTGTAGGATCTCATATTTTATGTGTAAATGAGACGGAAATCGTAAAGTCTTAAATCCATCCATTTGAGTTCTGAAAGAAACATACCCGAAAATTTATAATTTTATATATTGATTTTTTTTATTAATAATCACATACTTCTTTATTATATTATTATTATTTAAGTATATGTTATAGATAAATTCTTTTATGCAACAATTGAATTTTAATTTTCAATTTAACCTCAATATTTGATCAAATTCATTAGAGCTCAATTTTAATTGTAGGAGTGTAATTAATTTCACCCATGTTATAAGGTTTTTTTGTATCAAAATTACTTTTTCATTCTTTCAGTCGGAACAACCATTTATCAAATATCTCTCCCTATATAATATAACATCTCCCATTATCAATTTTAATATCAAATGACTGGAAGTTCTTTTAAAACATTTTATTAATTTTATTTTATTCTATAAAATGAGTGGAAGTTATTCTTACTTACGTTTTAGCTTTCTTTTATTGCAAATTAAATTTAAAAGATAACATGTATAAATTTGTAGGGAATTCAGTTAAACTGGAATAAATTAATAATTGTGAACATAATATGAGAAATATAAAACATTTTCACAAAAAATACTCTTTCTTTGTGGCTGGGGTACTTGATATTTTATTTTACTTGAATTTTTTGGACTTTTAACAATCTCTCCTAGCTAATGGAGACCAAGCTCGAAACAAGTAGAGTTAGCTATTATTAGACTGATGGTTACAAAATCTGAAAATTTGATTTGGTGTTGGTCTGAAAATTCGATTTGTACTGCAATGAAATTAAACTAGTTGTTATAAGACTTGAAAATCATATCATCGAAAAATAAATTCTTTTTTAAAGGAATGTAGGTAGTAAAGTATTTATCCAAAAAATAACATTAAATGTTTTGAATGACACCGTTCTCTTAAAGTTTCGAATGACACAATTTCCTATTTTATCTAGAGCCAAGAGTAGAAATAGATTGAAAATTATGTGATTATCTATTCTATTATTGTTTTTTTATACTATATGTCTATGATGTATTCTATATTGCTACAATATTTTATTTTATTTTTAGAGTATTTTTTTATTTGCGGGTCTTACACTAGTTAACAGAATATAATAAAGTCCTTAAATGTATACTTTTCTTGAAATTTCACGGTAGATTTTATCATTATACTTTTAATATATTATTTTACTTTTTACAATTACATCACCTGTACTACTACGTTTAATATTTTATTATACCTTATCTATTACTTTCTCTCTTTTAAATATCAATCACATTACTTGTTCTCTCTCTCTATATATATATATATATATTATTTTATCATAATTTTAAATAAAAAAAAACCTAAAGAAAGAAAAAAAAATATTCCCTCTATCAACTATAAGTTTTTAATAGGGTATATTTATTTTGAGATTATGTAGAACGAGAAAAATTCAATTAGAGAAATTTTGAATGAAGAAATTCTAATGAATCTTGACTCTGTGTGTTTGTTTTAGAATTTTAAGTATGATATAATGTAATTTTATTTCAAATCAATGGTGTAAAAGTGAATGATGTTGTATTATATAAGAATGTATAAATTTATGTTATTAAGGGTGGATGGAGTTGGATGGTGAAATTCGAATGTAAAATCTCGAATTAGAACAAGACAGGGGATGTTACGTCCCCCATCCGGACGTTATAGTTCCAAAACAAACATGCCCTATCTTTTGGGTGTTGATTAAAAAATATGATAAAATAATATAAGTAACAAATTATGTCATTGAGAGAAATAAAATAATAATGAGTATGAGATAAATTATGATAATATTAACACTTTTTTTTAATGATGTTTCATACTTCAATACCTTTCACATCCTTAAAATTGAAGACCTTTTATAAACTTTACTTTTACAATAACCACAATTTTACATAAAATATCATTACTTTTGACCAATACATACACATAAGTTGACTCATTTATTTACTCTATTTGTAAAGGTTTATAAAATTATATTTTAAAACTTTACTTATTATTACAATTTTTTTTTAAATGTATTCATTTACGTGTTATGATAGAGAAAGATAAAATGATATGTTAAATAAAAAATAAATTATCGTAAAATATTCAAAAAATAAAAGTCAAAAAGTTATGACCAAAAGTTTTTATATTTTTTTTGTTTGTCCTTCAATAGTTTTCATATCTCAAAATAAAAATAATCATCACAATCCTCATTCTCTCACAATATATATATTTTTATCATACATTAAATTCGTCTACTTTATTTACTTTATATATAAAAGTTTACAAATTAATTCACAATATTCTCATCATTATATATTTTTTTTTGGGAAAATATCAATTTTGGTCACCCAGTTTTACCTCTTTTCATATTTGATCACCTACATTTAGTTCCTATCAAAATTGGTCACCCAGTTATTATTTTCTATCAAAATTGATCATTCTGTTAGTCAATCTGTCATTGACTAACGGAGGAGAAAGAGTTTTGAGCCGTGAAATTTCTCATGCATCTTCCAGAACTAATGAAACAAACACGCAGAAGCAAGAATGAAACATGGGCAAAAAATTACCAATATTTACATTATATTTATAATAGGTTAGAAGGAATTCTGATGCATCTTCTAGAACGTGATTCAATCAACCATGTTGTTGGTTTACTTTTTATTTTATAGATAATGAGAATTCTTTCTCATGTATCTTCTAGAAAGTAAATCAATCAACTTCCCCGAGTAAAAAAAATTCAGTAAGTTTTTAATAATTATTTAACTCAATTAAGAATTCATTTTTGTTGGTTTACTCTTTATTTTAAACTCAAGAGATAGAATGAAACTGTGTACTCTGGGTTTTTTTTTTTTTTTTAACAATTGTACTCTGTTTTCCAATTCTTGGTTTCATATTGAATTTGTATAATAATTGGAGATATAAACTTATTTCAATTCATTTCCCTATTTATAATTATTGGAGTATAATTTGTGGTGAAAATTAATTGTAAAGAATTTTCTAACCTTAGGTTTTGAGAAATTTCACGGCTCAAAACTCTTTCTCCGTTAGTCAATGACAGATTGACTAACAGAGTGATCAATTTTGATAGAATATAATAACTGGGTGACCAATTTTGATAGTGACTAAATGTGGGTGACCAAATATGAAAAGAGGTAAAACTGGGTGACCAAAATTGATATTTTCCCTTTTTTTTTAAAATCATGTATTCAAAATCCTCGCAAAATTTTCAAAGACGGAGGGAGTATGATTTATAACGGAAGAAGTACAGTACTCCCTCCATTTTCTATTAAATGTCACTTTGTCTTTTTCAATATTTTTTAAATAAGTGTCATTCTACACTTTTTTCTTCAAGTTTGACAATTTTACCCTTGTACATTGTACTCCCTCTATTTTCTTTACCTTGATTTAAGTTTTTTCCTTTTTGAATATAGTACTATAACATAAATCATGCATAAACCTTAATTATTGTATAAGGGTAAAATTGTCTATAATTATATATCTTAATATGTTGAAAATTATTAAAATGACACTTATTTAAAAGTGGAGGGAATATTAGATTGGAAAGGCGGAGCAGTCAATGATTCCCCCTTCAAGTCCTCGACGGCTTCCGTGTCTGCCACCTCCTTCAATCCACCTTAGATTTAATGTCTTTTTCCAGAAATGCCCTTGTGTTGAAAAAGACGCGTTTCATGTGTAATGTGTTGATCACAAAAATTAGAAATGGAAACTTCTACTTGGAAATATTCAAAACTTCTAAAGCTACGTTGACGTTGTAATCGCATAAATCTAGAATCAAATCAACTTATGTTTCTAATAATTACAAAATTAATTATACTTTAATAATACTTGAGAATTTTTTCAGTGTTCGAAAATGTCCTAAAGTGTTATGCAATTTATTACTCCCTCCATTATAAAAAGTATGTCATTTTTTGTCTTAAATTTTGTTTTGAAATGTTTGTCGATTTTACTGTTTTTATTTCAAATCTTTCTAAATTATCCTTATTTAATTTCTACAATATCACTTTTTATTAAAAATATATTAACTATCCTCTTTTCTACAAAGTAAGTTGACATTTTATTATTTTTATATTAATTTTTATTTTAATAAAAAAGATAAATATTTATAAGGGGTAAATGAGTTAAAAAAAATATGTTATTTAATTTTGTATAAAATAGCAAAGCGATTAACTCTATGAAATGGATGGAGTATCAATTTGTAAAACTAGCCGTCGTTGATTGAAATTAAATATAGGGTTGTGCTATTTGGACAAAATCTCAAATGAGATGTAACATAGTTTCATTAATATAATCTCAAATGAGATGTAACATAGTTTCATTAATTAACGAGCGAATTTTAATATACTTAATCTCTTTATTTTAACCCAAATTTTACATAATTGTCTTTTTTGTTTGTTAACCTGACTTTTTTTAAATGACCAAAATAGCAAAAAAATCCTATATTTTAGGATTTTTATTTTATCAATTAATTTCATTTCAATCGTGTGAGACTGTCTCATACAAAGTTTCTTCCATATTTAAATAAATATAACCAAACAAATTGTACACCAAGTTCACAATACACCTTTTGTAATTTTTATTCAATATTAAATGATACTAGTAGGACCCACAAAAAATGAAATAATGTAACGTAAAATTTTAGTTCATATTAGACATCTTAAATGCATATGAATGGTTTTAAATGCATATGAATGGTTATGAATGAGTCATGGATGCAATATATGTGATAACACAACAGTGGGAGAGTTGACAAAATGAGATAGCTCAAGTGGTTAGAGCACCACTACCTAGGCCTTAGGTCCTGGGTTAAAATTGTTTTGATGGTTCCCTCCCTGCGAAATGAAGTTGAGACTTATATTTATAGATTTTTTTTTCTTGTTATTCAACATTGAATCCTGATCATTCCTCTAATCTAAGGGTCGAGCTTCCTTGCATTAAATGTCCTACATGTCTCACTTAATTTTTTATTTTTTTGGAAACGACAAAATTTTATTAAAGGGTATAAGGAATACCCCATGAAGCTATTGAGAGTTACAAATGACATAAACACTAAGAAATACACATTCTAGCTCAAACACAAGATATGTTCTCTCATCCACCCCTCGAAGGAACTCCAATGTCTCACTTAATATTTATTAACGCCTTCATTAACTCTATCTCATTCGTTCATCAATGATTTGACCGTCATTGTCTTGAGCAGAGTGATTAGCCTCCATGATATCTCGTTAGTACTTGTGAGAGATTTGAATATTCTATCAACGTGACCTTCGAATGGTTGAATGCTCAACGACGCTTCGACAGTCGTTGTTGCTAGAGTAGTAGGACTTTGGTAACAAACCGCCGAGCTAATTGTGGTATGGATGAATGCCCGTCTCTAATGGTCCTTTGAGGCATTGTACATGGACATATGGCAAAGCTTTCCGGCTCCTAAGTCCTAAAGATTCGATCTTTGAGAGTTTAATAATTTGGTTGATCATGAGTGATGCATCTTTAAGTTTGTATTGTGAACTTCAAATATTTGACTCGACTCGAATAACAATAATACTACCAGAAGGAAAACAATTGGAAATGAATGAGAGAAAACATGAAAAAGATAAAATTGAAGAAACTTTAACTAAATAGAAGAAGGAAAAAAATAATAATTGAAACGTGGAGGGAGAAAACAGAAAAGGGTTCTTCGATTTGTTCATACCTTCTTATTGGACTAATTAAGAGACCTTATCGTATACGATGCGTACACAAGTTATTTGAACTACTACTCCATATCGCCCCTATAAAAACTACTACTCCATCGACATCTAATCAAGGAATCATATTTAATATATGGAATACATATCTATAACTTTTCTATAATATATATATATATATATATATATATATATATATATATATATATTTTAAAGAGAATACTTATTCATAATTTTTAATTTGAATTGCATTACATACCCACTTTCTCCTTTTCTATAACTTGAATCTAGAACCTAAAACCTAAATAGTGGTGCTCTAACTATTTGGTCTATTTCACTTCGTCTACTTATTCATAATTACTATTTATTCATAATTAAACACATAATAATTGACTTAAGCGTAGAAGTAATAAATATGAACAATATAAGAAATTTATTTTATATGTACATCTTAAATAATACTAATACTAGTTTTTATAAAAAATTGTATTAGTACTTTTGAATGATTGTATTAGTACTTGTGAATGATTGCATTAGTTCTTATAAATAATACTCCTTCCGTTTTTTACCTAAGAATTCATATTTTTTGGTTACGAGTTTTAATATATGAATTGTTAAATAATATAATGAGAAATAAAAGTGAGAGTAGTAAATTTTTTTAAACTTTATAAATAATAAAATTGTTTTTTAATGTGATTAAAATAATGATATTTGATGTGATATTGTGATGTTTTGAGTGAATAATTAAAATATTGTTTTGCTATTTCAAGTATGAGTTATCAAGTAAAAGACTATAAAAAATAAAAATAGGGAATGGATGGAGTAATATTAATAGTGTACAATATAAAAAGTGCATAATATTTTATCACAATATAACTATACTATAACTTACAAATAATTTATATATCAATAGAATATAACAAAATGAGATAAGTAGTGATTAGAATATAATTACTACACTTAGCATGGTCATAAGCCGAGTGAAAATGATAAAAGAAAAAATATCCGTAAAAGGGGCGCAACTAAAAGATCAAAAACTCATACAAGTGCAAAGAAAGTTGGAGTATAATTAGTTGATGATTAAAACAACCAATACTTGTATATGGAAAAAAATAAAACGTAAATAAGTTGAACAATTATCTCTAATAAATTCCAAGAGTTGGTAAAATCGACCCCACATTGAATTTGGCGATGAAGATTGACCTCATCAACCTTACCCACCTACCTACTTAACCCAATATATGCAGTACATCCGCCACCAGGTAGTACAAACCCATTTTCGTAATTTCACCCTTTTCTTTCTGTTTTTGCAGTATAATTTCTCTTCCCATGCGCTTACAAATCCGCCAAAATTTCACCCACAGATTTCTCTCTCTACATATATGTATTTTCAGTTGCAATAATTTTTTAACTCGACGGACAGATACAATAACGTATTTATATATACGTTCAATCTTTCTCTCTCTCTGCATTATTTTCATTTTTTAATTCGCAAAGGCGGTCGGGGGTTTAGTTGGCGCTGACTATGAGAGGGCTACAGTTAACTCCGGCTGCCGGAAAAGGTTCCGGTGAATCGGCGGAGGATTCCGGCGAGGAGGAGAGGCTCTTGAGCGGCTACGATGAAGAAAATTCTGCCAATTTGCGGAGAATTCAAGTGAGCGTCACGGGTATGACTTGTGCAGCCTGCTCCAATTCCGTCGAATCCGCTCTCATGAGCCTAAACGGCGTCGTCAAGGCTTCCGTCGCCTTGCTTCAGAACAAGGCTGAGGTCTCCTTTAATCCTGCCTCAGTAAAGGTTTAGTCAAGCTCCTTTTCTTTTTTGATTTCGTTTAATTGTCGTCTCAGAATTGGGTGCATGTAGATTACATGTGCTTCTGTGCGACTTCACGCTAGGATTGTGTTATTATAGCCTATAGCAATCGATTTGATTCGGTGATGGATTTGGCATCTGGTCAATTAATTGGGGCTACTTGGGATCCTCTTCTGGCTTGCCATTTCTCACTTGCATTTATTTTCATTTGCACATGACGTGACACTGATAATTTTGTTGGTTGTCTGGGTTTAATTTCCGGATCCTAGGTGTTTTTCAGTTGATTATTTTAATCTGTGCGGAAATTAGCGTTTAGCTTTCTTGGTAATTAGGTGATCCCCTTGTACTAATTTCCATATGCAGAATCTTTGTACTCCTTTTTATGTGCCTAAGTTCATTCTAATTATTCAATATGAATTGATTTAGCAGTTTCACTACCGATGCCAATGCTGTTCCCATGGAATGGGCAAGTGGAGTCGAAGTTATAGTTATGCAATCAAGTTTTCTATAAAAATATATCTCTTTCAACTTGCTGGAATCTCTACTTATTGGCACTTGAGTCGCGGAACATAAATTTGTTGTCTTCCGTTTTGAGACAAGAAAATGCCTGGGCTGCTTTTACCGACTGGTACTAATGCAATCCACAAGCTTACATATAGTTAAAAAATATCATAGGCGGATATATTCTGTGGATTCTAGTGTTTCTATTGCAGATCAGTTACTTGCGGTTACTTTCTAGTTTATGTTAATTGACTGATTTGAACCAGTAAAGCTTAGTTTCAAGATTGTAGTCACAGTGTTTCGTTGCCAATTTTTTATGTCAGGTCCATGCCAAATTGCGTTTACTGCTAACCGCTTATATATTGATATATTATCATTTGATTTTGTGTTCTTTACTGTCAAATCTAGTAATGGGAAGATACTAGGACATTTTTTCTGGTCTCCCATATCGTATTTTAATGGTTCTTATTTGGACTCTAAGCTGTCCCATTTATTGTTTCAGGTTGAAGACGTTATAAATGCAATCGAAGATGCTGGATTTGAGGCAGAAATTCTACCTGAACCAAATCAATCTCATTCTAAACCACACGGAACCCTAATAGGCCAGTTCACAATAGGAGGAATGACATGTGCTGCTTGTGTTAATTCTGTAGAAGGGATTCTAAGGAAGATACCAGGTGTGACAAAAGCTGTAGTTGCCTTAGCTACGTCTTTAGGAGAGGTTGAATATGATCCAACTGTTACTAGTAAGGATGAAATAATTAATGCAATCGCAGATGCTGGTTTTGAAGCTTCATTTGTACAGAGTAATGAGCAGGATAAACTTGTGCTAGGGGTTATTGGAATCACAAGTGAAATAGATGCACAGATGCTAGAAGGAAATCTTTCTGGCATAAGGGGTGTGAGGCAATTTTGTTATGATCGAACATCTAAAGATTTAGAAATTCATTTTGATCCGGAGCTCCTTGGTTCCAGAACATTAATTGACGAGATCGAAAGTAATAGCTATGGAAAACTAAAGCTGCATATGAAGAACCCTTATAGCAGAATGACTTCCAAGGATCTAGAAGAGTCTTCAAATATGTTCCGGCTGTTTACAGCGAGTTTGTGTCTCAGCGTGAGTTACTCTATTTTGGTTTGGTTGGTTTATTCTTATTAACTTTGAAGCATGGTTTAGTTTTGTTATTCTTGATATTATTTGGCAGCATTATATCATATCAATTCTGTAGAATGTTGCATCGTATGAAAGATTACAACTGAGAAACTGGTCTGTGGATTTTCTTTTATTTTGGGTAGTTAGTTAAATAGAGTTTTCTGGTTGTAGGAAACAAGCTAATTATCTGATGCAGCTACTGATGAACGATTATTTGCTAAATCTTTTTTAATTGCTCCAGGTCCCAGTCCTTTTTATGCAAGTCATCTGTCCACGCATACCTCTTCTATATTCTTTTATACTTTATCGTTGTGGGCCATTCCAAATGGGTGATTGGCTGAAATGGGCTTTGGTCACTGTTATTCAATTTGTAATCGGCAAGAGATTCTATGTTGCTGCTGGCCGAGCACTCAGAAATGGTTCGACTAACATGGATGTCCTGGTTGTATTGGGAACTTCAGCTTCATATTTTTATTCTGTATGTGCATTGCTATATGGCGCGATGACTGGATTCTGGTCTCCGACGTACTTTGATGCAAGTGCTATGCTAATTACATTTGTACTTTTGGGCAAGTACTTGGAATCTCTTGCAAAGGGAAAGACATCAGATGCTATTAAAAAGCTAGTGGAGCTTGCTAAAAAAAAGTATATATCTATTATTTAAATGAATCTAGCTAATCTTGATTTGTAATTAATAATTTGAGGATATCATATGCTATTAGCAAGAAATTGAGAATAATGTCAATTCAAAGCATGGAAATTAGAAAAAAAACTAATCAATTTAGGACCTATTGATGATGTAGGGCCGAGAGAGAAAAAACAATCAATTCAGAAGATGAAATATAGAAACTTTTAATTTATAATTCATAAATATTAAGATCATGTTTCACATCTTAATATCATATACTCTTCTATAGTTTGTATTCATATTTATTTATATAATTTTTTTAATATGATTTATAAATATTTTTAGATGAAAGAGTCAAACGTAATCTTAAAATGCGAGAATCCTTAATTCATAACTTTTATTTTTGTGTTGGTCTGCTATGCACTCTAGTCCATATTGCACTTTTCAGTTTTATTGACTTACACTTTTTGGTAAATGGTGTTGCACTTTTCAATTATTAAACTGTATAATAATATTTTTAGTAATAATTGAAAAGTGCAACACCATTTACTAAAAAGTGTAAGTCAGTAAAACTGAAAAGTGCAACATGGACTAAGGTGCATAACATGAACTCGAGTGCATACTAGACTTTACCTTTATTTTTTAGCCCCTTGGAGATGATTATCTATTTTTTAGGTCTTGGATTCTATAGGAATAATTTAATTATGCCATAGAATGATAATTTTACAATCTTTCTTCGAGACATAAAATCTCAAGAAATTGAATATTTTAAAATGTGAAAAGATTTGAGCTTTTAAAATACACATGCAGTTTTACAATATTATACTCCCTCCCTACCACAAAGATAGCTACATTTGACTTTACACACATATTAAAAAATATCAATAAATGTAGTTAAATTTAACTAATGTATCAATTTTGCCCTTGAAATCTCATACTCCAAAATTTGTTAAGCGTTAATTACTCTTATTAATTAGGGGTAAAATTAATATATATTTCCTTTACTGACAAAAAAAAAATTAGGGGTAAAATTGACAATAAATAATTTAATACTAAAGTAAAAGAGGAAATGTAGCTATAATTTGAAACATCTGAAAACGGAATATATAGCTATATTTGTGAGACGAAGGAAATATATATTGTGCAAATGTTGCATTAATTGTGTGTTTTCAATAAAAAAAAAGGTCTTTCAATCAAATGATCCACGTTAAAGTGTTTGTAATTAGTGAATCCGGCGTGGCCTTTAAAAGATTTTACAGTGAGTGCAATGATACACAGAAATCCACTTTCACACATGGAATTCTTGTCTCTCTTCACTCAAAATTTTACTACTTTGATAGTTTCTATTTTTTTATAATTTTATTATTATACTTTCAATTATTAGATTACCATAACACGTGTTTTAAACTAATCGCCATTAATCGAGTGTGAAGTGAAATTATCAACATTTATGTGATAATAATTAAATAATTGAAACGACTTATAAAACATAATTTAAAAATAAAATTATTAGGTCCCTTTAGGTTATTAAGGAGTGGAAACAAAGTCATATTTCCAATGAGAAAAGCCGAGATAGTTGGATTGTAGCTTTATGACACTGACCACTTATCTTTCTCCCCCCATTATTGTTTGCTTTTCTTTGTTTGTCTTATGATATATATAAGCACTTCCTTCATAGTTAAAGTTAATTTTATCCCCGTCAAAAAAACAAAAAAAAGGTTAATTTTTATTATTTTAAACGTTAATCTATCTATTTTTATTTTTGTTAATATTTTGCTTTTTTTTTTCTATTTTTTTTATATATTTTTATTTCACTACACATTAAATATGTGTATTTTTTAAAATATATATAAACTATAAATGATTTTTTTTTTTTTTTTGTGTGTGAAAAAGTAAATAAAATTTAATGGAGAACGGAGGAAATGTATGACTGCTTCTCTAATTAGGTGCAGACACATCTATCTATATATATATATATATATTTGCAAACTCATCGGAAGACACATATCACAACCTTATTCAAAGTCTTAACCTCTCTCTTCACCATATTTCTCCATTTCAAAAATTATGCATTCTTATGATCACTATAGATTAAGTTTTAATCTCAGCCTCTAATCCTGTACAAATGATCTGGACCGCAAATTCTTCCTTGATTTACTTTTTTAATGACAACCGTTTCTCTTTCACTCATCAGTTGAAGATTTAGACTCCCCCATTATAGCCATAGATTGAAACTTTACCTTTGTTACATATTCAATTTATAACCTTATTATTCACATTCATCTTTGAAACTCTTGCTAATCCATCAATGACTTTCGCTGCTTCAGTCGTCGTTCACAGTCGGGTAATATTCATGCTTTTTATATTTTTCATTTATCATTTTCTCATATTTGGGTTCAAACTCGACGTTGTTGTGGATCCTAACGCTGCTGTCAACTCGGAGTTGCTTCCGATTTTCAAAATTTACGATTCTCTTGGGTATTAATATAATTTCTGAATTAACATGTTGTAATTGATATCTCAGTATTTTTCTAATTCTTTTTTCCTCCACAATTTCTCTGATTTTTTTTTTTTATGATCCTTCTCTAATCTCTCCTTCTAAATTTCATTTGCATAAGTTCGCAGGGAGACGACAACAAATGCGGCGACGAGTAGAATTGGTGAGAATGATTACGCTATCAAATTTGGTCACGTGTATTTAGGTGATCTTGAATATTGACTTGCAGGTTTATTTGGATACCACAACATTTTAATAAGTGATGTGATAGAATTGCAGATTTCTCTACAAAGATTACATTTTCAAATAATTCTATTTTTTTTTTTAGTGATATTTAGTAAATTTAATTTTGTAAATCAGTACTTTTATTGTTGAGATAATGTGAATTTCTGAATTTTTTAGATTAGTTGTAGGAATGTTGTGATGTGACGGTTGAATCAGAGGAAATATATGGCCTACCACTAAATATTCAGGTTATGTATTTTATTTTCATCTTGAGTTCTTTTCAATTTATTATGAATCAATATGGTAGTAAATCAGTCTCAATTATTTATGTATTTCTTTATTTATCATGTGCAACATGCATATTTTATAGTTGTCTCCTGATATTTTTCTTAGTTTCTTTGATTTAATGTGTTAATTGTATAAGATCTATCTCTTGATGGCATTAACCCATTCTGGTATTTCGATTTGAGTTGTTTCAATAACAGTTTTTGCTTTTGCTTTACCTGATATTTTGTTTGTTTATCCAATTGATACCGTATAACCCATTATTATCTAACCGTATAATAGACAAAATTTTATAGTAAAATAATATAAGTATGAAAATTTAAGTATCTCAATTTAATTACTTAACTTAGTAGCTGCCACACCTGCTTATAAGTTTGTTGGCTCTGAAACTTAGCATGAAACAATGGAAGTTAGCAATGGACAGAGGTTGGAGAAAGGAAAAGAAGAACTATATACTTAGGTTCAATTTGGTAGGGTAGATTAGTTCAAGATAAGTAAGTAATCAAGTTTAAGATAGATGTCAAATCGAGTTTAAAATAAAATTCATGTCCAATACGTAAAAATACATTCGATTGTGTGCATACCAAATGATTGAAAGACACACTATTTATGATTCAATTTGAGTTGATTTTAATGTTTGTTTTGATCATCTCAATAACCTTATAGGTCATACTTGATATGGAATTTTCAGCTAAAATCTAGCTACCAAATCCATTATAATATTATGAAATTATGGAGATTATTCTTTAAAAAAAATAGTCTTTTTTTGCATGCATATAGCTAATGAGAACCATAAAAGAAAATGAAGTATAAGAAAGTTTTACAAGGCTAGAAAATATGATTTTTAAACAATATGCCTGCATATGGTTCGATGATGTTTTCAATTGTTAAAAAACCTATCTGTTTTGTCATTGAAATGTATAATTTTATCAATTGTCATCACTCACTTTCAAGTGCTTGAAGAGAAATGGTAAATTGATGGGTTCACAGGTGCATAACTGCATATACATCTTTTATATAATTATTTGTTCAAATATTAATCCAGATCTGAAAAAATGACATGCAATACTGATGGGTTGATCAAGTGCAAAAATGTTATTTGACCATAATTTCTAGCCGTCAATAAAGAGTTGACCATAATTTTAAAATTATCATTCTTGATTAACCCAACACCACCATTATCCAACTAATTTGAGTTTACTTTTGTGTATTTCGAAATTTTAATTGTTCTGTGACCTCCTCTTTTAGGACTAATTGACAAGGTTTATGTAATGAACAGAAACAAAGTTTTACCATGGAACATGGATGAAGATTGTGGTTTTAATTGGTCTTAGTGGTTCGAGTTGGAGTAACCAAAAAATGTTAGCAAATCAGAGGATCTGGATTTCATTTTTCTAATCAACTTGGAGTAAATGTGTTGAAATACCTGTTTTTTTTTTTAAAAGCCATACCTTAGATCATAAATTTGTAGGATCTCATATTTTATGTGTAAATGAGACGGAAATCGTAAAGTCTTAAATCCATCCATTTGAGTTCTGAAAGAAACATACCCGAAAATTTATAATTTTATATATTGATTTTTTTTATTAATAATCACATACTTCTTTATTATATTATTATTATTTAAGTATATGTTATAGATAAATTCTTTTATGCAACAATTGAATTTTAATTTTCAATTTAACCTCAATATTTGATCAAATTCATTAGAGCTCAATTTTAATTGTAGGAGTGTAATTAATTTCACCCATGTTATAAGGTTTTTTTGTATCAAAATTACTTTTTCATTCTTTCAGTCGGAACAACCATTTATCAAATATCTCTCCCTATATAATATAACATCTCCCATTATCAATTTTAATATCAAATGACTGGAAGTTCTTTTAAAACATTTTATTAATTTTATTTTATTCTATAAAATGAGTGGAAGTTATTCTTACTTACGTTTTAGCTTTCTTTTATTGCAAATTAAATTTAAAAGATAACATGTATAAATTTGTAGGGAATTCAGTTAAACTGGAATAAATTAATAATTGTGAACATAATATGAGAAATATAAAACATTTTCACAAAAAATACTCTTTCTTTGTGGCTGGGGTACTTGATATTTTATTTTACTTGAATTTTTTGGACTTTTAACAATCTCTCCTAGCTAATGGAGACCAAGCTCGAAACAAGTAGAGTTAGCTATTATTAGACTGATGGTTACAAAATCTGAAAATTTGATTTGGTGTTGGTCTGAAAATTCGATTTGTACTGCAATGAAATTAAACTAGTTGTTATAAGACTTGAAAATCATATCATCGAAAAATAAATTCTTTTTTAAAGGAATGTAGGTAGTAAAGTATTTATCCAAAAAATAACATTAAATGTTTTGAATGACACCGTTCTCTTAAAGTTTCGAATGACACAATTTCCTATTTTATCTAGAGCCAAGAGTAGAAATAGATTGAAAATTATGTGATTATCTATTCTATTATTGTTTTTTTATACTATATGTCTATGATGTATTCTATATTGCTACAATATTTTATTTTATTTTTAGAGTATTTTTTTATTTGCGGGTCTTACACTAGTTAACAGAATATAATAAAGTCCTTAAATGTATACTTTTCTTGAAATTTCACGGTAGATTTTATCATTATACTTTTAATATATTATTTTACTTTTTACAATTACATCACCTGTACTACTACGTTTAATATTTTATTATACCTTATCTATTACTTTCTCTCTTTTAAATATCAATCACATTACTTGTTCTCTCTCTCTATATATATATATATATTATTTTATCATAATTTTAAATAAAAAAAAACCTAAAGAAAGAAAAAAAAATATTCCCTCTATCAACTATAAGTTTTTAATAGGGTATATTTATTTTGAGATTATGTAGAACGAGAAAAATTCAATTAGAGAAATTTTGAATGAAGAAATTCTAATGAATCTTGACTCTGTGTGTTTGTTTTAGAATTTTAAGTATGATATAATGTAATTTTATTTCAAATCAATGGTGTAAAAGTGAATGATGTTGTATTATATAAGAATGTATAAATTTATGTTATTAAGGGTGGATGGAGTTGGATGGTGAAATTCGAATGTAAAATCTCGAATTAGAACAAGACAGGGGATGTTACGTCCCCCATCCGGACGTTATAGTTCCAAAACAAACATGCCCTATCTTTTGGGTGTTGATTAAAAAATATGATAAAATAATATAAGTAACAAATTATGTCATTGAGAGAAATAAAATAATAATGAGTATGAGATAAATTATGATAATATTAACACTTTTTTTTAATGATGTTTCATACTTCAATACCTTTCACATCCTTAAAATTGAAGACCTTTTATAAACTTTACTTTTACAATAACCACAATTTTACATAAAATATCATTACTTTTGACCAATACATACACATAAGTTGACTCATTTATTTACTCTATTTGTAAAGGTTTATAAAATTATATTTTAAAACTTTACTTATTATTACAATTTTTTTTTAAATGTATTCATTTACGTGTTATGATAGAGAAAGATAAAATGATATGTTAAATAAAAAATAAATTATCGTAAAATATTCAAAAAATAAAAGTCAAAAAGTTATGACCAAAAGTTTTTATATTTTTTTTGTTTGTCCTTCAATAGTTTTCATATCTCAAAATAAAAATAATCATCACAATCCTCATTCTCTCACAATATATATATTTTTATCATACATTAAATTCGTCTACTTTATTTACTTTATATATAAAAGTTTACAAATTAATTCACAATATTCTCATCATTATATATTTTTTTTTGGGAAAATATCAATTTTGGTCACCCAGTTTTACCTCTTTTCATATTTGATCACCTACATTTAGTTCCTATCAAAATTGGTCACCCAGTTATTATTTTCTATCAAAATTGATCATTCTGTTAGTCAATCTGTCATTGACTAACGGAGGAGAAAGAGTTTTGAGCCGTGAAATTTCTCATGCATCTTCCAGAACTAATGAAACAAACACGCAGAAGCAAGAATGAAACATGGGCAAAAAATTACCAATATTTACATTATATTTATAATAGGTTAGAAGGAATTCTGATGCATCTTCTAGAACGTGATTCAATCAACCATGTTGTTGGTTTACTTTTTATTTTATAGATAATGAGAATTCTTTCTCATGTATCTTCTAGAAAGTAAATCAATCAACTTCCCCGAGTAAAAAAAATTCAGTAAGTTTTTAATAATTATTTAACTCAATTAAGAATTCATTTTTGTTGGTTTACTCTTTATTTTAAACTCAAGAGATAGAATGAAACTGTGTACTCTGGGTTTTTTTTTTTTTTTTAACAATTGTACTCTGTTTTCCAATTCTTGGTTTCATATTGAATTTGTATAATAATTGGAGATATAAACTTATTTCAATTCATTTCCCTATTTATAATTATTGGAGTATAATTTGTGGTGAAAATTAATTGTAAAGAATTTTCTAACCTTAGGTTTTGAGAAATTTCACGGCTCAAAACTCTTTCTCCGTTAGTCAATGACAGATTGACTAACAGAGTGATCAATTTTGATAGAATATAATAACTGGGTGACCAATTTTGATAGTGACTAAATGTGGGTGACCAAATATGAAAAGAGGTAAAACTGGGTGACCAAAATTGATATTTTCCCTTTTTTTTTTAAATCATGTATTCAAAATCCTCGCAAAATTTTCAAAGACGGAGGGAGTATGATTTATAACGGAAGAAGTACAGTACTCCCTCCATTTTCTATTAAATGTCACTTTGTCTTTTTCAATATTTTTTAAATAAGTGTCATTCTACACTTTTTTCTTCAAGTTTGACAATTTTACCCTTGTACATTGTACTCCCTCTATTTTCTTTACCTTGATTTAAGTTTTTTCCTTTTTGAATATAGTACTATAACATAAATCATGCATAAACCTTAATTATTGTATAAGGGTAAAATTGTCTATAATTATATATCTTAATATGTTGAAAATTATTAAAATGACACTTATTTAAAAGTGGAGGGAATATTAGATTGGAAAGGCGGAGCAGTCAATGATTCCCCCTTCAAGTCCTCGACGGCTTCCGTGTCTGCCACCTCCTTCAATCCACCTTAGATTTAATGTCTTTTTCCAGAAATGCCCTTGTGTTGAAAAAGACGCGTTTCATGTGTAATGTGTTGATCACAAAAATTAGAAATGGAAACTTCTACTTGGAAATATTCAAAACTTCTAAAGCTACGTTGACGTTGTAATCGCATAAATCTAGAATCAAATCAACTTATGTTTCTAATAATTACAAAATTAATTATACTTTAATAATACTTGAGAATTTTTTCAGTGTTCGAAAATGTCCTAAAGTGTTATGCAATTTATTACTCCCTCCATTATAAAAAGTATGTCATTTTTTGTCTTAAATTTTGTTTTGAAATGTTTGTCGATTTTACTGTTTTTATTTCAAATCTTTCTAAATTATCCTTATTTAATTTCTACAATATCACTTTTTATTAAAAATATATTAACTATCCTCTTTTCTACAAAGTAAGTTGACATTTTATTATTTTTATATTAATTTTTATTTTAATAAAAAAGATAAATATTTATAAGGGGTAAATGAGTTAAAAAAAATATGTTATTTAATTTTGTATAAAATAGCAAAGCGATTAACTCTATGAAATGGATGGAGTATCAATTTGTAAAACTAGCCGTCGTTGATTGAAATTAAATATAGGGTTGTGCTATTTGGACAAAATCTCAAATGAGATGTAACATAGTTTCATTAATATAATCTCAAATGAGATGTAACATAGTTTCATTAATTAACGAGCGAATTTTAATATACTTAATCTCTTTATTTTAACCCAAATTTTACATAATTGTCTTTTTTGTTTGTTAACCTGACTTTTTTTAAATGACCAAAATAGCAAAAAAATCCTATATTTTAGGATTTTTATTTTATCAATTAATTTCATTTCAATCGTGTGAGACTGTCTCATACAAAGTTTCTTCCATATTTAAATAAATATAACCAAACAAATTGTACACCAAGTTCACAATACACCTTTTGTAATTTTTATTCAATATTAAATGATACTAGTAGGACCCACAAAAAATGAAATAATGTAACGTAAAATTTTAGTTCATATTAGACATCTTAAATGCATATGAATGGTTTTAAATGCATATGAATGGTTATGAATGAGTCATGGATGCAATATATGTGATAACACAACAGTGGGAGAGTTGACAAAATGAGATAGCTCAAGTGGTTAGAGCACCACTACCTAGGCCTTAGGTCCTGGGTTAAAATTGTTTTGATGGTTCCCTCCCTGCGAAATGAAGTTGAGACTTATATTTATAGATTTTTTTTTCTTGTTATTCAACATTGAATCCTGATCATTCCTCTAATCTAAGGGTCGAGCTTCCTTGCATTAAATGTCCTACATGTCTCACTTAATTTTTTATTTTTTTGGAAACGACAAAATTTTATTAAAGGGTATAAGGAATACCCCATGAAGCTATTGAGAGTTACAAATGACATAAACACTAAGAAATACACATTCTAGCTCAAACACAAGATATGTTCTCTCATCCACCCCTCGAAGGAACTCCAATGTCTCACTTAATATTTATTAACGCCTTCATTAACTCTATCTCATTCGTTCATCAATGATTTGACCGTCATTGTCTTGAGCAGAGTGATTAGCCTCCATGATATCTCGTTAGTACTTGTGAGAGATTTGAATATTCTATCAACGTGACCTTCGAATGGTTGAATGCTCAACGACGCTTCGACAGTCGTTGTTGCTAGAGTAGTAGGACTTTGGTAACAAACCGCCGAGCTAATTGTGGTATGGATGAATGCCCGTCTCTAATGGTCCTTTGAGGCATTGTACATGGACATATGGCAAAGCTTTCCGGCTCCTAAGTCCTAAAGATTCGATCTTTGAGAGTTTAATAATTTGGTTGATCATGAGTGATGCATCTTTAAGTTTGTATTGTGAACTTCAAATATTTGACTCGACTCGAATAACAATAATACTACCAGAAGGAAAACAATTGGAAATGAATGAGAGAAAACATGAAAAAGATAAAATTGAAGAAACTTTAACTAAATAGAAGAAGGAAAAAAATAATAATTGAAACGTGGAGGGAGAAAACAGAAAAGGGTTCTTCGATTTGTTCATACCTTCTTATTGGACTAATTAAGAGACCTTATCGTATACGATGCGTACACAAGTTATTTGAACTACTACTCCATATCGCCCCTATAAAAACTACTACTCCATCGACATCTAATCAAGGAATCATATTTAATATATGGAATACATATCTATAACTTTTCTATAATATATATATATATATATATATATATATATATATATATATATATTTTAAAGAGAATACTTATTCATAATTTTTAATTTGAATTGCATTACATACCCACTTTCTCCTTTTCTATAACTTGAATCTAGAACCTAAAACCTAAATAGTGGTGCTCTAACTATTTGGTCTATTTCACTTCGTCTACTTATTCATAATTACTATTTATTCATAATTAAACACATAATAATTGACTTAAGCGTAGAAGTAATAAATATGAACAATATAAGAAATTTATTTTATATGTACATCTTAAATAATACTAATACTAGTTTTTATAAAAAATTGTATTAGTACTTTTGAATGATTGTATTAGTACTTGTGAATGATTGCATTAGTTCTTATAAATAATACTCCTTCCGTTTTTTACCTAAGAATTCATATTTTTTGGTTACGAGTTTTAATATATGAATTGTTAAATAATATAATGAGAAATAAAAGTGAGAGTAGTAAATTTTTTTAAACTTTATAAATAATAAAATTGTTTTTTAATGTGATTAAAATAATGATATTTGATGTGATATTGTGATGTTTTGAGTGAATAATTAAAATATTGTTTTGCTATTTCAAGTATGAGTTATCAAGTAAAAGACTATAAAAAATAAAAATAGGGAATGGATGGAGTAATATTAATAGTGTACAATATAAAAAGTGCATAATATTTTATCACAATATAACTATACTATAACTTACAAATAATTTATATATCAATAGAATATAACAAAATGAGATAAGTAGTGATTAGAATATAATTACTACACTTAGCATGGTCATAAGCCGAGTGAAAATGATAAAAGAAAAAATATCCGTAAAAGGGGCGCAACTAAAAGATCAAAAACTCATACAAGTGCAAAGAAAGTTGGAGTATAATTAGTTGATGATTAAAACAACCAATACTTGTATATGGAAAAAAATAAAACGTAAATAAGTTGAACAATTATCTCTAATAAATTCCAAGAGTTGGTAAAATCGACCCCACATTGAATTTGGCGATGAAGATTGACCTCATCAACCTTACCCACCTACCTACTTAACCCAATATATGCAGTACATCCGCCACCAGGTAGTACAAACCCATTTTCGTAATTTCACCCTTTTCTTTCTGTTTTTGCAGTATAATTTCTCTTCCCATGCGCTTACAAATCCGCCAAAATTTCACCCACAGATTTCTCTCTCTACATATATGTATTTTCAGTTGCAATAATTTTTTAACTCGACGGACAGATACAATAACGTATTTATATATACGTTCAATCTTTCTCTCTCTCTGCATTATTTTCATTTTTTAATTCGCAAAGGCGGTCGGGGGTTTAGTTGGCGCTGACTATGAGAGGGCTACAGTTAACTCCGGCTGCCGGAAAAGGTTCCGGTGAATCGGCGGAGGATTCCGGCGAGGAGGAGAGGCTCTTGAGCGGCTACGATGAAGAAAATTCTGCCAATTTGCGGAGAATTCAAGTGAGCGTCACGGGTATGACTTGTGCAGCCTGCTCCAATTCCGTCGAATCCGCTCTCATGAGCCTAAACGGCGTCGTCAAGGCTTCCGTCGCCTTGCTTCAGAACAAGGCTGAGGTCTCCTTTAATCCTGCCTCAGTAAAGGTTTAGTCAAGCTCCTTTTCTTTTTTGATTTCGTTTAATTGTCGTCTCAGAATTGGGTGCATGTAGATTACATGTGCTTCTGTGCGACTTCACGCTAGGATTGTGTTATTATAGCCTATAGCAATCGATTTGATTCGGTGATGGATTTGGCATCTGGTCAATTAATTGGGGCTACTTGGGATCCTCTTCTGGCTTGCCATTTCTCACTTGCATTTATTTTCATTTGCACATGACGTGACACTGATAATTTTGTTGGTTGTCTGGGTTTAATTTCCGGATCCTAGGTGTTTTTCAGTTGATTATTTTAATCTGTGCGGAAATTAGCGTTTAGCTTTCTTGGTAATTAGGTGATCCCCTTGTACTAATTTCCATATGCAGAATCTTTGTACTCCTTTTTATGTGCCTAAGTTCATTCTAATTATTCAATATGAATTGATTTAGCAGTTTCACTACCGATGCCAATGCTGTTCCCATGGAATGGGCAAGTGGAGTCGAAGTTATAGTTATGCAATCAAGTTTTCTATAAAAATATATCTCTTTCAACTTGCTGGAATCTCTACTTATTGGCACTTGAGTCGCGGAACATAAATTTGTTGTCTTCCGTTTTGAGACAAGAAAATGCCTGGGCTGCTTTTACCGACTGGTACTAATGCAATCCACAAGCTTACATATAGTTAAAAAATATCATAGGCGGATATATTCTGTGGATTCTAGTGTTTCTATTGCAGATCAGTTACTTGCGGTTACTTTCTAGTTTATGTTAATTGACTGATTTGAACCAGTAAAGCTTAGTTTCAAGATTGTAGTCACAGTGTTTCGTTGCCAATTTTTTATGTCAGGTCCATGCCAAATTGCGTTTACTGCTAACCGCTTATATATTGATATATTATCATTTGATTTTGTGTTCTTTACTGTCAAATCTAGTAATGGGAAGATACTAGGACATTTTTTCTGGTCTCCCATATCGTATTTTAATGGTTCTTATTTGGACTCTAAGCTGTCCCATTTATTGTTTCAGGTTGAAGACGTTATAAATGCAATCGAAGATGCTGGATTTGAGGCAGAAATTCTACCTGAACCAAATCAATCTCATTCTAAACCACACGGAACCCTAATAGGCCAGTTCACAATAGGAGGAATGACATGTGCTGCTTGTGTTAATTCTGTAGAAGGGATTCTAAGGAAGATACCAGGTGTGACAAAAGCTGTAGTTGCCTTAGCTACGTCTTTAGGAGAGGTTGAATATGATCCAACTGTTACTAGTAAGGATGAAATAATTAATGCAATCGCAGATGCTGGTTTTGAAGCTTCATTTGTACAGAGTAATGAGCAGGATAAACTTGTGCTAGGGGTTATTGGAATCACAAGTGAAATAGATGCACAGATGCTAGAAGGAAATCTTTCTGGCATAAGGGGTGTGAGGCAATTTTGTTATGATCGAACATCTAAAGATTTAGAAATTCATTTTGATCCGGAGCTCCTTGGTTCCAGAACATTAATTGACGAGATCGAAAGTAATAGCTATGGAAAACTAAAGCTGCATATGAAGAACCCTTATAGCAGAATGACTTCCAAGGATCTAGAAGAGTCTTCAAATATGTTCCGGCTGTTTACAGCGAGTTTGTGTCTCAGCGTGAGTTACTCTATTTTGGTTTGGTTGGTTTATTCTTATTAACTTTGAAGCATGGTTTAGTTTTGTTATTCTTGATATTATTTGGCAGCATTATATCATATCAATTCTGTAGAATGTTGCATCGTATGAAAGATTACAACTGAGAAACTGGTCTGTGGATTTTCTTTTATTTTGGGTAGTTAGTTAAATAGAGTTTTCTGGTTGTAGGAAACAAGCTAATTATCTGATGCAGCTACTGATGAACGATTATTTGCTAAATCTTTTTTAATTGCTCCAGGTCCCAGTCCTTTTTATGCAAGTCATCTGTCCACGCATACCTCTTCTATATTCTTTTATACTTTATCGTTGTGGGCCATTCCAAATGGGTGATTGGCTGAAATGGGCTTTGGTCACTGTTATTCAATTTGTAATCGGCAAGAGATTCTATGTTGCTGCTGGCCGAGCACTCAGAAATGGTTCGACTAACATGGATGTCCTGGTTGTATTGGGAACTTCAGCTTCATATTTTTATTCTGTATGTGCATTGCTATATGGCGCGATGACTGGATTCTGGTCTCCGACGTACTTTGATGCAAGTGCTATGCTAATTACATTTGTACTTTTGGGCAAGTACTTGGAATCTCTTGCAAAGGGAAAGACATCAGATGCTATTAAAAAGCTAGTGGAGCTTGCCCCAGCAACTGCTATATTACTAATCAGAGACAAGGGTATGTGTTTCCTGGTATATACAAAGTGATTATCATAATATGTTGTACTTCATAAGAGAATAAATGAGAATTTGACAGAGCTAGTTTTTGGTTGCATGACTGTGCTGAATGAGAGTACCTTTAACATTGCAGGTGGAAAGGTTGTAGGAGAAAGAGAAATTGATTCTTTGTTGATTCAGCCTGGTGACATATTGAAAGTACTTCCTGGTACAAAAGTTCCGGCTGATGGTTTGGTTGTTTGGGGTTCAAGTTACGTAAATGAGAGTATGGTAACTGGTGAATCTGCTCCTGTTCTGAAGGAATCCAATACTTCAGTTATTGGAGGTACAATAAACTTGCATGGTTCACTTCATATACAAGCCAACAGAGTAGGCTCTGACACAGTTTTAAGCCAAATTATATCTCTGGTTGAGACTGCACAGATGTCTAAGGCTCCTATTCAAAAGTTTGCCGACTTTGTGAGTGCTAATTTCTCTTATTTATCTTGTTCTGGTTTTGCTTTAGTTTGATTTATATTCTGATTTTGAACGGATGAATAACTGCACGGGGGTGAGTGGGAAGAAGAAAATGTATTCAAAGTGAAATGAAAAAAGAAGAAGAAAGGGAACACGTAAACTCTCAGTCAAGTCAATTGTGCCTCACAAGATCATATAGATTGTCCTAAGAAATCTTTGAGAAGTTTGTTAAGCTGATAGGATGTACAATGTTATCCCCCCAGTACTAGCAGATATTAAATTCTTTCTGTTCATATATTTTCCATATTTGTCTCCTGACTAAAAATATTTGCTACTAATTTTATGTTCTTGTTTCCTGCACCATATTTAATTGTAAACTGTTCCCTTACATGACAAATTTCTCACCTGCAGATTGCAAGCATTTTCGTCCCTGCAGTAGTAACATTGGGATTATTGACATTGCTAGGATGGTAAGCTTACTATTACAAGCACGTGTTTTGAATTTTTGATATACATCCTCCAGTTAAAAAACATTAACAATGAACAATCATTGTTTTGTTCCCTGATTAATATTTTGCCATCTGTATGCAGGTATCTTGCTGGGGTTCTTGGATTATATCCAGAGGAGTGGCTTCCGGAGAATGGCAATTACTTTGTTTTTTCCCTTATGTTTGCAATATCAGTTGTGGTGGTTGCATGTCCATGTGCACTTGGGTTGGCCACTCCAACTGCTGTCATGGTGGCAACGGGGGTTGGAGCTAACAATGGTGTCCTTATAAAAGGAGGAGATGCATTGGAGAAAGCACAGAAGATCGAGCATGTTATATTTGACAAGACTGGAACATTAACCCAGGGAAAAGCCACGGTTACCACTGCAAAAGTTTTTTCAGGCATGGAGCGTGGTGAATTCCTTACTTTAGTAGCTTCAGCAGAGGTAAAGAATTTTGGAATTTAAGCTGTGTTGCGTTCTTGTTCCTTCATCTTCTTCTTGTGCTACCACCGCTCTTTTTAATATTTTATAATTACCTAATTTTCTCTATTTACATGGGAATCTGTTGATATTAATATATTGAAGGGGGGAAAAGGAAAAAAGCTGCATGATTTAGTAATGTGCAGAAAATGCTACTCCGTAGTTCAGTTTAGCAAGCCATGTTTACCTCCTCTGAGCTATAATAAGTTGCATTGGTTTTGTATAATAACAAAAATGGTTGTTACATTATTATTGTTTTGCTCTAATCTATGGGGATAAAAAAATGATTTTTGCTTGAGGGACAGCGAAATGATTGAGGAGAAATGATTAAACACCACAATTACCCTATACTCATTCCCATACCCATACCCATACCCATACCCATACCCATTGAAGAATTTTAAATCAAGCGCCCCCTCAGAATATTTTTTCAATGTGGGAGTGTCATGGTTCAACCAAAATTTAAGTTAAGGCTTCTTTTTGGCACAGGCTAGTAGTGAACACCCATTGGCCAAAGCTATACTTGAATATGCCCGCCATTTCCATTTCTTCGATGAACCCTCGAGTGCTCAAATCCATGGGACGGACTCTAAATCCTACGAATGGCTTCTTGATACATCCGATTTTTCTGCTTTGCCTGGACAGGGTGTGCAATGCTTTATAGACGGGAAAAAGATTTTGGTGAGTGCTTTACACCAGCTATACATATCTTTACCGTATTTGTTTCTTCATAATTCATATGCTTTACGAATTTAACAGATTGGTAACCGGAAGCTGATGATCGAAAATTTAGTCACTATTCCAGACCACGTGGAAAAGTTTGTCGTAGAGTTGGAAGAAAGCGCCAAGACCGGAATACTGGTTGCCTGTGAACACGAATTAGTTGGTGTTTTGGGTGTAGCAGATCCTCTTAAGAGAGAAGCCGCCGTGGTTATAGAGGCGCTCATGAAAATGGGCGTCAATCCCGTTATGGTAACTGGTGACAATTGGAGAACAGCTAAGGCCGTTGCAAAAGAGGTTGATTTCTTATTTTATTTCTCCTCCATTGTAGGGTTGTAAAATGAACCGAGCTAAGCCAAGTCAAGTAAGGTCATGCCCGAACTCGACTCGGTTAAAAAACTCAAAGCTCGAATCGAACTCGATCAAGCTCAATTCTTTTGACTCGAGCTCGAATTGATGGAAAACTCAACATACTCGATCTCAACTCGATAACTTACATCAATTAGGGATTTTTAATTTATAATAATTTAAGTATATTCGTAAATAATTAGCATATTATGGGTAAAATAGTAAATTATGTGACCTCAATTAGGCTTGCAAACATGACGATTGTAGTATTACTAAGCTCAAACTCGCGCTCGAGGTCGACTCAATTAAATTCAAGTCGATTTCTAACTTTTTAATGAGTAGCTTGTGAGCCGAATCGACTCACTTGCACCCTTACTCCGTAGTAATTTTCTTTCCGTGACTGATTCTTCGTGGTTATCCAGGTTGGCATTACAGATGTTAGGGCAGAAGTGATGCCTTCGGGAAAAGCTGACGTTATTCGTTCGTTCCAGAAAGGTGGAAGTGTAGTTGCGATGGTGGGGGACGGCATAAATGATTCGCCTGCCTTGGCTGCTGCGGATGTAGGTATGGCAATCGGGGCAGGAACGGACATTGCAATAGAAGCTGCGGACTACGTGCTAATGAGAAGCAGCTTAGAAGATGTGATCACTGCTATTGATCTTTCGAGAAAGACTTTTTCTCGTATTCGGTTGAATTACATCTTTGCCAGTGCTTATAACATCGTAGCAATCCCAATTGCTGCAGGAGTTTTGTTTCCATGGCTGAAAATCAAGTTGCCACCGTGGGTAGCCGGTGCCTGCATGGCCATGTCATCTGTAACTGTCGTATGCTCGTCTCTCCTTCTCAGGAGATACAGAAAACCTCGGCTTACCACCGTGCTGGAAATCACTGTTGAGTAGAAATCTCCCTCTCTTTTCGCCTGCTCAAGTGTAAATGTCATGATTTATTGTTGTATAGGTTTATCTTTGGGGTTTTACTTGTATTAGGAAGGTGTAGAAAACAAGCAATTGAATTGGTGATTTGTTGGATATGAAATATTATTAACATAAAACATGATTTAGTGTTTGACATGAGAATCAAAATTCATATAAATGCTGTTCACATGTGTTATACATCAGATGTCCAAGTGTTAAATATTTATAGGCGTCATTGCAATTACATTACCATTTTTTGCTTAATTGCAATATAATTAAACTTTGGATGATTGTAAATAACTTACCAATTTTAAATGATGTAAGTTACTCTTTCAGAGAGTCTTCTTTATACTCAGATCTGACTTTTCCAATAGACCAGATTAGAAAGACGATGTCGTTTCATTGGTTTGTCTGTACAAAAGGTGAAATAGACTAATTGGTTGCATTCCTTTATTATTGTTGGGCCTTTCCTTAATGGGCCTTTTAGTGATGGCCACGGATAAATGCCCCCCTAATTATTATGTGTTCACCCATTATATGTCTTCACCCCTTAAATATGAGTTCACCCACCTCTTATTTTCCAAAATTACCCTCCTTACTCAAAAACTCTAATTTTCTTCCTACTTCACCCCTTTTTTTGAATTTCTCTTCACCGTGGTTCGATTTCGCACTCACTACTCAATATATGTGTAGTGTATTTCGTTTCCGAGTTTTTTTTTACAAAAATCGCGTTTTGCAAAAACTCAGCACTGGTTCACCGAGTTTTGTGAGATTTTTCGAAAAAAAAAATCCACGTTTTGAATCAAAATTCGGCCAACTTTTCCACGTTATGATTCAAAACTCGGCCAATTTTTCCACGTTATGATTCAACACTAGTTTGCCGAGTTTTGAATCAAAACGTGGAAAATTTGTCCGAGTTTTGAATCATAACGTGGAAAAGTTGACCGAGTTTTGATTCAAAATGTGGAATTTTTTTCCGAAAAATCTCACAAAATTCGGCGAACCAGTGCTGAGTTTTTGCAAAACACGATTTTTATAAAAAAAACTCGAAAACGAAATACACTACACATATATTCATTACAAATACACAATCATGTAATAATACGGTCAAATAAAATAATAATAACATAAAAAATAATAAATTACAAAGAAATATTATGTTTTGGGTGAGAGGAATGCAAAAAAACTGTTTTTTTTTTTTGTTTGTTTATGGGTGGGGTAAACTCAGCATACAGGGTAGCATAGTTTTTTTACCTACTAATTCAAAATATAAATTAATTCAAAATATAAATTGGAGTGGTGGTGAACACATAATATGTAGGGGGTCATTTATAGGTGGCCTTTAGTGATAAGGTGTCCACAGTGGCATGCTAGTATTGTTGGGAACGGTTATCTACACCTCCAGATTTAATAACTACACTCTCCCAAACTTTAGTGAATGTTAAATATACTCATCGTGAATTGTCCAAAATACTACTCCCTCCGTCCCACAAAACGTAGTCTCATTTGTCTTATATTTTTTGTCCACCAAATGTAGTCTCATACACTTTATGGAAACTATTACCCTTCAACCATCACTTAATTACTCAATTTGCCATCAACTTTATTCACAAACAATCACTTTATTCACAATGGACCCCACAATACCCTACAATACCCTTACTTTATCAACTTTATCTAACTTTTTCTTAAAACTTGTGTCCCTCCTCCATGGGACTACTTTTGGCGGATGGAGGGAGTACTATTTTTTTCTCTAAAACACCTTTAGTAAATATACCCCTACAAAACCCTAATTTCTTTCACCTTCCTCCTTTTCTTCTCCTGATCTCTTTTTCCTTTCTTCCGTAAAAAAAAAATCTCCACCTTGCGGAATCATCTTTGCTACAATCTGAAAAAAAAAAAGAGGTATTTTATTGGAAGAAAGTGAAAAATTTTGTGTGTTTTGTAAAGAGGAAGATGAAAACATTAATAATTTGTTATGTACGTGTCCTTTTGGTTACGATATTTGGAGGGAATGTGGAGTATAACTTATAATGTGTCGTGATTGGTCTCAACTCTCCGTCTTCTTGACCACTTTAATCAGCATACGGTATATATTAGCATTTTCTCTTAAATTAGTGATGAACATGGTAAACACCTAAATTTTAAATTCCCTTTGGACCTTTAAAGCCCAATAAATCAAGCCGGACCTCCAAATTTCAATAAATTAAAACGGGTCTCTGAAGTCCGATAAATTAAGACGGGCCTCTAAAGTCCGATAAATTAAGACGAACCTTTAAAGTCCAGTAAATCAAGACGGGCCTCTAAAGCTCGTCGAATCAAGTCGGGTTTCTAAAGCCCAACAAATCAAGTCGGGCCTCTAAAGTCCATTAAATCAAGCTGGGCTTCCAAAATCCAGTAAATCAAGACGGATCTCTAAAGTTCAGTAAATCAAATCGGGCCCAAATCTGGTATTTTGAGCCCATCAAGTAATTCAGTCCACCAAGTCAAGTTGTGGATAAGAATTTGACTAAGTCTCAACTAACTTAGCACTAGGGGTGTGCAAATTATGGTTCAGACTGATCGAACCGACCGAACCAAACCAGACCATTAAATATGGTTCGGTTTTTGATTTACGGTTCGGTTTACGATTTTTAGAATTGATTTTTCTTTTAGTATGGTTTGGTTTACGGTTTTCACTAATGAAAAACCGCAAAAAATCGAACCAAATCGAACTTATTCTATATATATATATATATATATATATATATATATAATATAAAAAATATATATTATATAATATTATCTAAATAAATATTATATATATTATAGTCTCTATATTAATTATACAATCCCTAAACTAGTAAATCCAAGACATTTTCAAGCCGACAAGCCCAATTGCCCAAAAACCCTACCCATTCTCTTCTATTTAGTATTTAGCGCCTCTACGTGCGTGGCGCTCTCAACCTCTCACTCAATCTGAAATTTTAAATTGTTGATTCTTTTTGTGGTGATTTAGTTATTTTTTAACGATTAGTTTGTGAACGTTGTAATAGCATTTCGTCCATTCAAATTATATATTGAATTATTGGAATTTCATTTTGTCTATTCTATTGAGATTGTGTTTTACATTTTTATTAATTATTGTGTATAACAAAAAAAATGAGCAAAAGTACGGTTTGGTCAAAATCGATCGAACCACCCAAAATATTATGGTTTCAAACCGAACGGTTTTTATAAATACGGTTTGGTTTACGGTTTTGGAAAAAAAAGAACGGTTTATAATATGATTTATGATTTACGGACGGTTTGGTTAACCAAACCGAACCATGCACACCCCTACTTAGCACAAATATCTCAATCCCATCAAATTTGGCCCATAAAAACCCTAAGTTCTATACCTATATAAAGGGGTCTCATTCCACTCATTTGGATATAAGCAATGATGAAGTCAGAACCATTCAAGGCTCTAAAATTCTCTGTAGAGATTTTAGAGTGTCTTCGGCATTCGGAGTAGCTTCAAAGGCGTTCTTCGTGCAAGGCGGCGAGAAGCAGCGTTCGGGTGCTAAGCCCCTCAATCCGACGTTTCTTCAAGAAGGATCTTCAACGGTGGTTGTCCCGTTAAAATCCTGATAAGGTCCCAAAGGTCCCGAAAAGTCCCTAAAATCGACGATTAATCCAAGATACTGCGTCTATCCTTTGGATTAACGTTATAAAGTCCCGAATTCAAGAACGAACTTCAACGACGTTCATCCCAAAAGTCCGTAAATCGACGTTTAATCCAAAATACGGCGCCAAACCCTTGGATTAACGTTATAAAATCCCAAATCCAAGATCGAAAAGGATTCAGATGCGGATCCGACTCCAAAAGTTCAAGTGAAGTCACGAAGAGAGAATTAGAGGAACAAGTTAGAGATTTGTAACCCGCAAATTCTCGGTTTAATCTGAAAGAAATAGATTGTATCTCATTTTCGCGTTTTAATAAAATTTAATTCACGAAATTTGTGTTTATGAGAGCTTATGAAAATGTTCGAGAATGTCAAACCAGAATTAGATTCAATGATCAATGTGTGTGTTGGGGTTGTCTATATATAAATACATACATTTTCGATGAAAATAAGGATAGGTAAGGAATTGAGTCCATTTTAAAAAATGGGTAGGATTAACAATACAAATAAAATACGCGAAAAATATGTATGTTAATTGATGTAGTTTAAACGGTTGTGCATAGTCTATTTTATGTTGAAGTTTAGGAGGGTGTATTCAATTGAGATTCTGTTGAATTTTTTTTGACTTTAAAAAGTCAGTGGATTTAGAAAATCCATAGACTCTATGCAGAGTTTGACTGACTTTTTTATTGATTTATATGGATTTTCATAGATTTGACAGGATTCTAAAATACAATTTTTTTTATTAATTTACATGGATTTCCATAAACTACGCCCCTAAAACTATGGATGCAAACGTATATCGAACACACTTGTATATAAAAAAAATTATCTAAATTATTTAGAAAAAATACAAAAAATATATTAGTTCAAAAAAAAATTATTATTCATCATTATTATTCTCATCTTCATTTCCATGGTTATACCTTGGTTTCAGTTCTGTGTTGTAATTGGCCTTTGAGAAAGAAATTCTAAATTTTCTCTATACCTCGGCTTCAGTTCTGTGTTGTAATTGACTTTGAGAAAGGCAATTCTAAATTTTCTCTTCCATGTCAAGATGTGGTGAATCTTGATCTTCTTCATATTCGATTGAAAATTCATGACATTCTTTCCGAAGAAAGTTATGTAATCCAGCCAATACTAACTCTGCTTGTGTTTGAAATGGGAACAATACTAACTCTGCTTGTGTTTGAAATGGGAACAGGGGTGGGTTTTGAAAATTGTGAATGACGATTTGAAAATACCAAAAAATCTCTCGCGAAGATTGAATAACTCAATTGCATTTCTGGGTAACGACCTTGACCACCAAATTTTTTTAGATGATATCGAACACCACGTGCTAATTTAAGATCGTGAATAAATGTTCTTGAGATTTTAACGATATACTATAATTTTATAATTTTTAAAGAGAGAACATAATTTTAAAATATAGAGATGTAATCTTTTTCACGATAATAATGATGGTGAACAATCTGTGATGCTTATTGAAGAACATAGTTACAGTTACGTTTCTTGATATTATTTAGTTTGAAGAAGAGTTGATATTATTTCGTTTGAAGAAGAGGGTTGTGTAGGATTTTGTGGTTTGAATTACAGCAAGAATGTCTGTATGTGTTTTCGAAGGAGACTTTGAAATTTTGTTAGAAGAACAACAAAGTTTTTTTTTTCTTCTTAGGCCTTCTGAGAGAATCCGCTGAAATCTCTAGTTTTTAGAAGAGATTTTGAATAGTGAAATTTATTTATATTTTTTAAGGAGAATCCAACGAAATCCATAGAGTATTAAAATCCATAGATTGTTGAATACCTAAAGATTTCTAAAGACTTTTTAAAATCCGTATTGAATACCTCAAAATTTTGAAAGACTTTTAAAAATCCGGATTGAATACCCTCAGATTTTAAAAGTCCAAAAAAATACAACAGAATCTCAATTGAATACACCCCTCTTAGTGTTCAACTCTCACATCTAACAATTTTTACATATACATTTTTTTTAAATTATAAAAGTGCACGTTGAAAATAAGAAAAAATGTAACATGTTTTTTACAATTTTTTAGCATGTTATTTTGCAATGTTTGTAATAATAATTTCAGTTATAATGACATACACTTTTTAGTGATATTATGTTACACATTTTAGATATATTTTGTTGGAATTTTCAGTTGTAGTTGCTTACCATTTTCAACAATATTTTTCAGTTATATTGACTTACACTTTTTAGTAATGTTATTCTACACCTTTTAGTCATATTTTATTGCACTTTTCAGTTGTAGTGACTTACAATTTCCAACAATATGTTCAGTTATAGTTTTTTTTTTTTGAACAGTAAAAAGCATTCTCATTATGTATTTTTGAGTACAAGGGGTACTCCACCCATTCATTTTACATCATGAATTACCATACTTTCACTATGGATTCATCTCACCTGAAAAACACCTAACTATCAATGCATAAATATGGATTGCAACACCAAGCCGAGATCGCAGAATTTGGAACAATCAAATTTTTTCCCCTTAACCAAGACCACAAGTTGATTTTTATCTTCTCCATTGTCTTTTTTTTATCAAACATTCCTCCCTCAAACACCATCTTGTTTCTAGTTTCCCAAATCACCCACACTACTCCCACCCAAATACTAGCAGCAAATCTTCTCCTTTTCTTATTATAGCCTAATAACCCACTGAAGAGTACTAAATTCTTTGGGAGTTCATTATGTGCAGCACTGCATACCTGTATCCATTGCATGCATTCTGTCCATATTTCCTCTATCTTCTTGCACTCCATTAAGATATGGCTATTTGTCTCCTCTGCTTCCCCACAAAATTTGCATCTTGCTGCATCCTCTCCAATTTGAATCCCTCTCCTTTGAAGGTTTTCCGCAGTCGCTAGACGTCCACGAATTGCCTTCCATACTATTGTTTGGATCCGTCTTGGAGCAAAGGACGACCATAGTACAGAAAAGGCCTTCCGGGACTCGTCATTTTCAGCTGGCTCGTCCGGCGTAGGAAGCAGCAGCTTTTTATACACACTGCTGGTGGAATACAGCCCTCGAGGTGCGCAATCCCAGCTCCAAATGTCTGTGCCGTCCCGCCTGAGTTTGTGCCTGCTAAGACAAATTGTTAGCTCCTGTAACAAATTATTTTCTCTAGAATTTAAATTCCTCCTCCATGCCCATATCCACCCCCACCCCTCCTCTCCCCACTCCCCCATTTCGCTAATCTTGGCATCCTTTTTATTGCACAAATTGTATAATCTAGGAAATTTATCTTTAAGACACCCCTCTCTATCCGCCCATAAGTCGCTCCAGAATCTCGTTTCTTCCCCATTGCCTACAATTTTCACTATCTCCTTTTTCAAACCCCCTCCACCCTCCCTCCCTTCATAAATTTCCACCACATCTCTCCACCATTTTGACCCTTTCCTATTGCTCCCCTCCCCCAGCCTGCTATTTCTCCTACCTTCCAAACCCCCATACTTTGATATTAAAACTCTCACCCACAATTTTTCCCTCTCACTCAGAATCCTCCACACCCATTTCCCAAGTAAAGCCAAATTAAACACATTTAAATCCCGAATGCCTAAGCCTCCGTTGGATTTATCATTACAGATGTCGGACCATCCCACCCATGGGATTTTCCTTCTAGAAGACTCACCCCCTCCCCATAAGAACTCGCGCTGCACTTTGATTATTTCACTCATCACTTTTTTCGGCATTCTAAAAAAGGACAAATTATAAATTGGCACCGCGGATAGAACTGATTGAACGAGCGTGACTCTGCCCCCCATCGAAATCTGACGGTTCTTCCACCCAGCTAGTTTTTTCCGAATTTTTTGTACCAAATCCTCCCAATGGGCTGCCTTCTGTTGGTTCAGCCCGATGTTCAGGCCAAGAAATGGCATTGGCAGGATACCGATTTTACAGCCAAGATACTCTGCCATCTCAGTCATCATCTCGTCTCTCATATGGATGCCCGTCAAACTGCATTTGTCAAAGTTTACGCTTAGACCCGATACCACCTGGAAAAGGCGTAGAATATATTTGAAGCTTCGAATGTTCTCCCAGCCACCATCACCCATGAATAAAGTGTCGTCTGCGTATTGTAGAATTGGTACCTTAATCCGTTGCTCTCCTATACAAGCAGGTTCAAAAACCCCTATCTCAACTGCTTTTTCGGTAAGAATATTGAGCCCCTCAGCTATGATGAGAAAGAGGAAGGGGGATAATGGATCCCCCTGCCGTAACCCTTTCTCGAGGAGGAAATTCTCGGTCGAACTTCCGTTTACCAAAACTGAGGCACTCGCAGACTTTACACACTCCATTACCCACTGTCTCCACTTACATGAGAAGTTCATCGAGTACATCATTCTATCCAAGAAATTCCAATCCACTGAATCATATGCCTTAGCGAAGTCCACTTTGAATAGGATTCTCTGCTTCTTTTTTCTCTTGGCCTCCTCAATGGCTTCATGAGCCACCAGAATTCCGTCTGTGATTTGTCTCCCCCCGATGAAAGCTGTTTGGCTATCCGATATCACTCTCTCAATAACTTTTGATAATCTAACGGCCAATAGTTTAGAAATAATCTTGTACAAGCTGCCAATCAAAGAAATTGGTCGGAAATCCTCAAGCTTATCAGCTTCCTCTTTCTTTGGAATGAGAACAATAAAGGACGGATTAATGCCTTTCACCAATCTGCCATTCCTATAGAATTCATCCACCATTTTAAAAATATCCTCCTTTACCACCTCCCAATTATCCTTGTAGAAACCCATGGTGAACCCATCGGGTCCAGGACTTTTTGATCCGTCGCACTCCCACACCACACTTTTGATCTCCTCCTCAGTAAATCGGGCTGTGAGAAACACATTATCGCACTCATCGAGTCTTTTGTGTATCAAACACTGGGGTATGCCTGGTCTGTTAATGTTCTCAGCCTTGAAATGGTTGCTGAAATATTCAAAAATTCCATGTTTTACAACCTGCACCTCTTCACGCCAAACACCATCTATATATAGGCCTCTGATTTCATTTGCCTTTCTTCTGCCATTCACAACTCGGTGGAATAGCCTTGAATTTATATCGCCCTCGTTCAACCATTTTATTTTGGCCATTTGAGTCATTTGGTTGTCTTTCCATTGAATATCTCTCAATAAATTGGCAAAACTCTCTCTTCGTTTCTCTACTTCCTCTTCCTCCAATCCAAATGTATCGTCGATCATATCCCATTTCTGAATATCCAGTCTGCTGCTTTCAATTTTGTGATCCAGATTTCCAAAAATCTTGCTGCTCCACTCCCGAAGATCTGCCTTTAACAGTTTTAATTTTTCTTTTGTTACGAATCCCCTCCATCCACTGATCTCGTATGACCTCCATTTCTCCGTTAAGAATTCTTTGAATTGTGGGTGTTTACTCCAGCTGTTGAAAAATCTGAAGGGCTTCGGCCCCCAATCCTTAGATTCAGTGACCACATAGATGGGACAGTGGTCTGATACGGAGCGCCCTAGACCTTTCAGCATTTGATCTGGCCATTTTTCCTCCCAGTTTTCATTGACTAGAATCCTATCCAATCTGCTCTTGCACGAGCCGTCCGGACGATACCACGTAAATTTTCTGCCTACCAAGGGGATGTCACGCAAATCGCTTCTGATAATAAACTCATCAAAATTTTCTCTGTCCCGGCTATCTTCCCAGCTTCCTCTCCCCACCCTTTCCTCAGCTGTTCTTACTGCATTAAAATCACCCACAATGCAAATACATGTCTCCCTATTCTGTTGTATCACTGCCTCAAGGTTATCCCACAATTCTCTTTTTTCCCTCATATTACACGGGGAGTACACATTGACTATGCAACATCTCGCGCCATCACCTTTCCAGTAGCCGTTTACTACTAAAAATCCTCGAAGATGTCATTCACTGCTTCTAACAAACACTTCTGAGTCCCACATGGTCAGTATCCCCCCTGCTCTCCCCTCTGCTCCTCTACTTGCCCAATCAAATTTTTTATCCCCCCAAATCGATTTACACAGGAATTGGTTCATTACCTCTACTTTTGTCTCCTGAATGCACACTATCTCAATCTTGTGTTTCGCCACCATCTCCTTTATTTCTTTACGTTTTTCTCTCCCTCCCATGCCTCTAATATTAAAACTAAGTACCTTCATTTGGAATTGATTTTCTCTCCCCCTTTTCCTTTCTTCGCATTCTTTTTTGCCCTCTCTTTTTCGCCTTTCTCCAGTTTTTTCATGTAATCCATTGTACTGACATCCACTTCCTGTCCAAATATTCCCATTTGTTTGCCCAGCTCCCAAATGTTTTTCGCTTCTTCAGTGATCCTGTTTTCCTCCACACAATGCTTCCATCGTTGTTCTTCCCAGCTTGTTCCTGCTCTCGCTTGTTCCCTCTGCCATTTTTTCCTTCGACCTTTCGAGTTTTTCCTTCTTTTTCCCCCCACATCAGAAATGAACGGTCCCCCTTCTTGTGTTTTCTCTGTTTCTTCTGTCTCCTCAGAGTCGTAACCTTCGCACGCCCTAGAAATTTCCATGTGATCCCCTTGATTTGAGTCGTGCCCTATGTTCTGGGACGATTCCCCTATTTGGTTTGCTTCATCTGACCAACTTGATTTATGAGGCCCATTTACTACCATCCCAATAGCATGGTAGGTCTTATTTAAATCGAAACTTTTGCAGCCTTTTTCTTTTATGTTAACTTTTTTCACCCTGGGCTGGTCTTTCTCATTATTTATCTCCTCATGGGCCTTACAACCACTTGTGTTTGGCCCAAAACTGCTACTGCCCTGGTCCATTTCGAAATTATTCTCCTCATTAATTTCTGCATTTAGTTCTGCCTCTCCTTGGCCCCACCTCCCGACTGTTTGAATTTTGATACCTTTCCCAAATCTTTGATCATTATGGTTGTTCCTTGATTCCAGTGCGTAGGGCGGCGCATGCATCTTCTCTGTCAGGGTTTGTTCTATTTGCTTGTCTAAGATGACGTCAGCCCTATCCCCCGACTTTTCCACTTCTTCGGCGTTTGTCTCCGCGACCACCGTCTCCTCCTCCCCGGAAGTATCTGTCTTTTCAGCTTCCTGGCTTTCCTCTTCGAATTCTTCGTCTTCTTCCTTGATTCTAATTGCATGAACTCTTCCATCAACACACACTCTGAATGGGACGCGAGATATTTCAGGTGCCGACGTTCGAATTAAGATTCTGGCACATTGAAGTTTTTTCCTGTTTAGCGTATCCTCGTCAATTTTGACGATAGACCCGAAACGTGCCGCCAGTTTAGAGAAGAATGTTATATTCCATGCCTGAAGCGGCACGTCATACCAGTTCGTTAGTAACTTACACTTTTTAGTAATGTTATGTTACACCTTTTAGTCGTATTTTGTTGCACTTACATTTTTCATTAAAATATTATGTTGCACTTTTCAAGTATATTGACATGCACTTTTTAATAATATTGTGTTACACTTTTTAGTTATACTAACCTGCACTTTCTAGTTATAATGACTTACACTTTTCATTAAAAGTTGTATTGCACTTTTCAATTATAGTGATTTACACTTTTTAATAAAAAAATGTGTTACACTTTTTAGTAATATTGACTTACACTTTTCAACATACATTTTCAAAAAAAAAATTACCAATAAAAAAAAATTACAAAAAAATAATAATAATAAAAAAAAAAATTGACCAAGTCAAAAAATTTATTCACAATATTCTTGAATATTTAGGTTTAGATCAACCCAATTTCTTATAAGGAATTGATTCTATCTATATAAGACAAATCTTGAAAATAATACATACTCCATCTGTCCCACAAAGATAGCCACGTATTCCTTTGTTGGATGTCTCAAATTATAGCCACATTTCCTCTTTTACTTTAGTATTAAAATTCTTTATTGTCAATTTTACCTCTAATTAATAAAAGTAATTAATGCTTAGCAGATTTTGGAGTGTGAGATTTTAAGGGGGTAAAATTGACTACATTTATTAATTTTTCTTAATCTGTGTGTAAAATCAAATGTGACTATTTTTATGGGACGGAGTGAATAATATTTTTCTTAATATGTGTGCATGAACTAACATATATTTTGAATAGGAAAGAATATTTATTTTAAAAAAGCATGTCCTTAATTTTTTGAGGAATTGCTGCCTAAAACTTTTGTTGATTTTGTTGTATCGTGAAAGTGTTGAAAATTTCACTTTTAATTCTGCAAGAATTTTTTAATATAAATAATTAGAATTTTAATATAATTTGATCAACTAACGGTTTTCATTAAAAAAAACTAACGGATATAATCAAATTTGCATAAAAAAGGCCACTTTCGAATTTAGACTTCTAAAATTATATATATACATATACTAGTGTAAAATCCACATATTAAGTCGAGTTGAAATAAATTTATAATATATTTTATTTTTAATTTATTAATAAAAAAATTATGTTTAAAACATATATGGGTAACACTTGAGTACACTCGTACGCAACCGTACCCCTAATTTTAATTTTTTATTTATATTTTACCTGCACCAGCTAATTTAATGAGTTCACCCCCAATTATATTTTTACTACAATTATCTGCACTCGCACATTTTATGAGTTCACCCCAAATCATTTTTACTACAGTTGTCTGCGTCTGCACCCGCTCATTTTAGGAGTTCACCCCAAATCATTTTTTTACAACAGTTATCTACACCCGCTCATTTTATGAGTTCACCCACAAATTATTTTTTACTACAGTTATTTGCACCCGCTCATTTTATGAGTTCACCCCAAATCATATTTATACTACAGTTATTTACACCTGCTCATTTTATGAGTTCACCTCCAAATCATTTCATTTTTACAACAGTTATCTACACCCGCTCATTTTATGAGTTCACCCCCAAATGATTTTTTACCACAATTATCTGCACCTGCTCATTTTATGAGTTCACCCCAAATATTTTTTTTAAAATAATTACATTTAAAATATTATATTATCTTTTTATTAATTTACACAAAATATAATAATAAAATCAACCCTAATTTATACATTTACAATCTTGCAGTCGAGTCATTGCCGAGTTACTGTCGATTCACCACTAAATCACCCATATTTTTAGAAAAAAAATCGTAAAAACATAATTAAAAAAATTATCGAAATTAGGCACAAATCTCGATTTTTTTTCTTCTCATTTTTCAGTTTTTATTCCATAATTTTTATTTTTTCATTTTTTTCCTGTTATTTTTCATTAGTATTTTTTTTCATTTTAATACAAAATAATATTATATGTATTATTTTATTATAGTCAGTAATACAATAAGTAATAACCAGTAATACCATAAATAGTAATTAGTAATATCTTTACAATAACAAATAATTACACACATCTAATTACAGTAAAATTTTATACAATAACAAATAATTCCACACATCTAATAATATTTAATAATACAAAAAATAATTATCAGTAATACCATGAACAATAATTAGTAATACCATGAACATTGATCAGTAATATATTACACAATAACAAATAATTCCATAAATCTAATTATATTCAGTAATACAAAACATAATTATCAGTAATACTATAAACAATAATATGTAATACCATACACAATAATAATAATCAATAATGCCTTAAGCAATAATAAATAATTACACATAATCAGTGATACTACAAACAATAACCAATAATACCACAATTAATAATCAATAATACCGTAATCAATAATCATTAATATTGAGATTATTGCCTAATAAGTCCACTATTATAACCAATTAATCTAATAGAGACACCAATATGTATACTCTTCTAATAGAGTCAAAATAGAGTTAAAAATACAAGAATACCCTTATATAAATAAATAAGAATTTTATACTCATTTAATTCATTCTCCTCATTCACAAAAACCAAAATTAAAACCCTAGCTCCCTCCCCACCATCCCCTCGGTTGTCGCCGCCCCTTTTCCCACCGCCGCAGTCTGCAATTCCATCTCCCACGCGGCGTCGCTACCCACGGCCTCCCCGCCGCCCCCTCCATGGCCGCCGATCTGTGCCGTGTGTGGAGGTGTTGCCGCTGATCTGCCATGGCCGGAGAAGTCTAAATCGCAATTGGTGATTTTGGCCAACGGTGTTCCTTCATGTGTTCGATTACGCGTCGTTTGAGGTGAGTTTGATGTATTCTTATTTCGATTTAATCAATTGAATGCTTACTGGTTTTTTCTCTGATGCAGATGTTAAACGATTGATTGGCCATCGATTCAGTGAAAAAGTGTTTGGAAGATGCGGTCTGGTCGATCTGTAAGATCGTATCATGTATGGCTTATCTCGAATTACTTCGTTTGTGACTTGATTTTTGTTTCTGGTTACCTCGGGTTTCAGGTAATTGAGGAAGAGCAGCTTCAGTTGAGGAAGTATGAACTTTTCTCCTTTCCTCTCGTTGAATTCACTTTATGCTTGATTGGCTTTTATATAGGTGCCTTTCCTTTAGTTTGAACTGTTTTTAGTTTTTGCTTAAATGAAAGTTTATTGCCTTTTTTACTGTAGTAGTTATGCTCTACCTATATATGTATTTATTAGAATTTGTTGTAGTTTCGGTAGTATTGCTCTTTAGTCTTTAGGCAATACTTTGATATTGCTTTGCATAGAGAAATAGGAGTTTAATGTGTTTGTTTGAGTTATCATAACTTTCATTGAATAAGAAATACTGCATATACCTGGTGGATATAGCAAGATCGGGAGTGTAACATTTCCCAATGAATAGAAAGATGCATCTACTTTCAGAAATACAAGTCTGAATAGATATGAACCAGGACATTGAAAATAAAAAGCAATTATTTCATCTCCAACTCTTTGTAAATTAATCTTTCTGTTGAGCACATTTTTTAGCTTAATTCATGTATGGAGTTGTTAAGTCCCTGATGAGAATCGCTGAATGTATTAATGGTCTATAATGCTCAGAGACCTTCTCGGTCTGGTCGATCTGTAAGATCGTATCATGTAACATTCGCAGTGGCCGCCTAAGTGCTTTCGCCTCTCGCCGGGCTTCAGAGTTCATGCTGCTATTATCCTTATTTGAATTATATATTCTTATTTGACTATACATTGTAGTCTGGAATTTGTGTTTTGCATGCTTGAGTATTAAACTGTGGAATATGTGAGAGTGTATGTTGCTGTTATCCTTCCTTGGATGTCTGAGTTTTTTCACTTTGTTTTATTTGAAATTAGAAATTATATATTCATATTGACTATACCTTGTTGTCTGGAATTTGTGTTTTGCATGCTTGAGTATTAAGATGTGGAATATGTGAATATGATGCATCAAAATGTTTTGCAAGTTTTGTTGTTTGTGTTCTTGAATTATATTAACAACAATATAGATTATTTCACCCATTGATCTTCTGTCAAGCTCTCTGGAGGTGTTGGTAAAATGGTTTTGCTGTCGTATTGTTCGTTAAGAATATTGAGTTGAAGATGAAACCGATGGAATTCTGTAGTTTGCAAAGGAGTTTACTGGAATGTTTGCTAATGAGTTCGTTTTGAAGGATTTGTAAATGAATATTTTCTTGTGATGTTGTTTTATTTTGCATTTTAGTTTGTTCTTGTATAGATGAATGTTCATTTTTTCTTGAACAAACTAATTTTGATTCTTGTATAGATAATGTTTATCGAAATCCTCAACTACGGAAGAGTGTGAATCAAGTGTCATGGTTATGTGGGCAATTTATCTCATTCAATCACAGCACAGGATGTTAACCTCAGAAGGAGTATGGGTGGAGAAAGATTTCTTGTACAATTTATTTTGATCCGGAGGAGTATGGGTGGATAGGATTTGGGAACAGAAGACATGTGTTGTATTGTGCGACATTAGTTATTATCCTAGAAAGATTTCTTGGATAATTTATTTCAATCGGAAGTAGTATGTGTTGTTAGGATTTGAATTATGTATAAGTGATATGCAAAACAGTATCATATTTCAATCGAATGAATATGCATGTGCAGTCGACACTGCATATGAATATGCATTCGACACTGCATATGCATTCGACATTGCATATATAATCATCATATTTTGAATTATGCATAACGTTATATGCAAAATAATCATCAGATTAAATTGTAATAATTTTTTGAATTATGCATAAATGATATGCAAAATAGTCATCATATTTAAATCGAATTCATTATGCATAACGTGATATACAACATAATCATCATATTTTGAATTATGCATAACGTGATATGCAACATAATCATCATATTTTGAATTATGCATAACGTTATATGCAAAATAATCATCATATTTTGAATTATGCATAACGTTAAATTTACCAATTAAATAAATTTAAAAATCTAATTAATTAAAAATATTTTAAAATATAAAATATCTATAATTAAAATTTTAATTAATTAAAAAGGTTTCAAATTATAAAATATCTGTAATTAATTCGAAATCTGTAATTAATTCAAATTGACGTCTTTTTAGGAATTTTTGAATTATGGAAGGTGAATATTAAAGAATTTGAAACTATTTAAATTGAAAAGGGGCAATACCGTCTTCTTAAGTGCCAGTTTGACTCTATTAGATAAAAAACAATAATCTATTCCCTATTAGAAAAAAGTACTAGTGAAATGACTCTAACAGGAATTTCCCCATTAATATTAATTCAATAGTGTATTAATAGTAATACCACAATCAATAACTAGTAATACCAGTACCACTAACAATAATACCATAAAAAAGTGGAGGGAGTATAGATCGAGGTGTATTGAAGAAAATAAGGGGTGCACATTACCAAGCCCAATTGAACGAAACCTTAGCCCAATGGGAAGGCACCCTAGGCCAGCAGTCGCCGCCTGAGATTTCATCGGCAAGGTCACCGGCTCCGAGTGCTGGCCGATTAGAGATCCATCAGCAACATACTCACAGTCCTCCGTCGGGCCGCCGTCAGCCGGAGGAAGAGGCTGTGCAGGAGTAGGGTGAAGAAGACGAAGCAATGTAGCTTCAATTTGGACAGAGATGAACGACGAGAGCGAGGCGGCGTCGATCCGAGTGTTGTAGGCGAGCGTCATTGATGTCGGAGAAGATCCTAGATCGCGAACACAAGGGAGATTGATGGAAGCAGTCGCGTCGGTGGTCGAAATAAGTAGAGGTTTTCGGCCGAGATGGAAGATGATGTCAATTGTCATGGAAGTGAAGAATCGCCATTGCGATTCGAGGAGGGATCTCGGGCTTCAATGGCCGGGACGGAAGCGCCGTCGTCGCCTTCGAGGGGGTGGTGGTGGCATGGTCACCCGCCGAACGACATGGATTTCCGGCAGGTCCTTTACTCATCAAATTAAAATTGAAATTCAGGTGCACCGCCGATCGACTATAATAAAATCATACCTATAATATTATTTTGTATTAAAATTTAAAAAATACACATAAAAAATGGAAAAGAAAGACATCAAAATAAAATAAAAAGAGTAAAAGGAAAAAAATGAATAAATTAAAAAATTGAAAAATAAACATGGGAAGAAATAAAGGAAAAGAGAAGGGGGAAGAAAAATTAAAAAGAAAAAAATCGAGATTTGTGGCTAATTTCGATAGTTTTTTATTAATTATATTTTTACGATTTTTTTTAAAATATGGGTGAGTTGGTGGTGAATCGACGGTAACTCGGCTGCATATTGTAAATATATAAATTAGAGTTTATTTTATTATATTTTGTGTAAATTAATAAAATGATAATATAGTTTTTTAAATGTGATTATTTTTTAAAAAATATTTTGGGGTGAACTCATAAAATGAGCGGGTGCAGATAATCGTGGTAAAACAATAATTTGGGGGTGAACTCATAAAATAAGCGGGTGTATATAACCGTGGTAAAAAATGATTTGGAGGTGAACTCATAAAATGAGCGAGTGCAGATAACCGTAATAAAATATGATTTGGGGGTGAACTCATTAAATGAGCGAGTGCAAATAATAATAGTAAAAAATAATTTGAGGGTGAACTCATTAAATGAACGGGTGCAGATAAAATTAAAATTAATTAATGAATTAAAATTAAAATTAAAAATTTTAATTAAAATTGAAATATGCACCGTACATACATGCGAGTGCATACAAATATTTGGCAACATATATATATTTGTTATTATATTAAAAGATAAAAAAAAAATATTGTAATAATACATATTAGTCCATACATATATATATAAAACAATAATAGAATAGACAATTAGAAATCTATTTATAAAAAAAAAATTATGAAATTAAAGGAATATTAGTACAATTTTAAATTATAATAATTGATGCAATAAATATTTGTGATTTAGTAAAATTTATTTTTTCTTGAAATATCTAATTTAGATTTAAATTCAAGATTAATAATAAAATTACATTTTTTTAATATTATATTGCTAATACTTAATAAATGAAAATTTTAAATGTAATACTCTCCTCGTTTCGTAATTACTTTCACACATTTTTTTTTCGGGACGTCCACAATTAAAGAATTTCACACCCTTAAAATTAGAATTTCTATACAAATTCCACCCTCACAATATACTCAATTTTACACAAATATCATTATTTTTTCTCCACATATATATAAAAGCCAACTCATTTCTTTACTTTATATATAAAGTTTTACAAAATTAATGAAAATCTTAAATTTGAATGTTGAAAATTGGATTTGTTAATATATAGGATTTAAATCCTTCGAATATGCAAAATTCTGTTTCATTTAGGATATTTAATATTTTTCTAATCTATATATAAAGTTTTATAATTTTTTTTAAAGCTAATAATAAATTATGTTAAAAAAATAAGAATTCAAAATTTTAATATTTTACTATAAATTATGATATTGGACTAAATTATAAAATCTGAAAATTTAAAAAATTATTATTGATCCGAATACTTTTTTCCATACCCAAGAATCTGAATATATATATACCAAAAAAATAATTTAATGTAAATTCTGAAATTTAAATAATTTCTGATTTTTATATTATAACTAAAAAAATACTAGTACTATAATAAATTCTGAAAAATAATTTGAAGATACCAAAAATTCTATGTGTCACGGGTTGGATTGGCATTTAAAGATCAAATAATAATTTATGCATGAAAATGTTTGAGTTGGGCAATGGGTCAAAATTTAATCTTTAAGTTTTGTATTTTAATTATTAATTTTAGAGTTGGATTTAATAAAAAAAGAAGGAAAGAAAAGGAATAGCCTCAAGTCGAGCGTGTAGTCTACGCATGTTTTCTGTTAGAATTTTGATAGAAATATCCTATGGGATCAAAATTGGTGGAAAAAGAACCACAATTGATGAGGACAAATTTTTATGGGACTAAAAATGCAATTTTTTCGGCTAATATCACTCATAACTCAAAATAAAGTGATATTGTTTACGGCTCAAACCCAATTTTATTTTTGTTCTTTGTTGTTTGATGGAGCAAATTTGACTTGTTGCTTTTTATGATATCAATTCTATACTTTGTAATTCTGATCTCAAACTAAAATGGACGAATTTTCTTTTTCTTAGAGGTATTCATTTCAAAGTTTGCTCATACAGTGATTATTAGTAGATACTCCAAATTTCCATTAAAAAGAAAAAGACAAACACTGAATAAAAGTCAATCTAATGTGGAGTAGATAACATGCAAGGTGATTGCTTGACTTCAAGCCTCATGTTCACACGGAATCTTCCTTTTGATTTAAAATGGAATTTATTGATAATCATTCGATTTCGACTATATATTATTTTACAATTCTTTTTCTTTGAATATTGTTTCGTCGTGCCACGTAATCATGGAGACCAAATATAGTCTTCGGGTTGACAAACTCAATTTGATTTTGTTGTGTAGTAGTATAATTAATTTGTATTCCACGTGCATATTTATTTTTGTGATAGGAATTTATGAATGAATATAATGTACAAGAAAATACAGTTTCATCCAATATTCACATATCTCCATCATATAGATTTTAAAGAGATTTGATTTAGAAGGAAAAAGGGGTAGCCGTATAGCTCGTTTTTTCGCTAACGTATTGTTCGTTGCGCCGCTGCTCCGCCGCCCATCGTCACGGTGTTTATCTTCTTCATCTTTTTCAGTAAATCATCAAGTGGGGTTAGGGGTTTCTTTTTAGGATATTAGTTGGGATCAATAGATGGGTCCTCTCCGACGGCGCTACGGTGGCCGATCGGGTGAGTCATCCGTTGATCCCTCTTTTATTTTCTGTATTTATTTTCGTTTCTGTTTTATTTCTTATTTTTTTGTTGTTTCTGCTTTTATTTTCTTTTAAAGTATTCTCTATCTCTTTTGTTTCTTGGTTAGATTTTAGTTTTTTTGTTATGAAGCCCCTTCCCCAGTTTTGGTGGTCTCTCTTCCCTCGTGGTGTTTCTTCCCTTGTGGTGTTGACTTTGGTGGAATTTGGTTTTTTGAGATGTCGGGTGATTGGTTCCTGATTGTCCTCTTTTAAGACGGACCGGTGGGGACTTGGTTATGTAAGAAGAATTTGGCGTTTGGTGATTCTTTGTGGGGTGTCTCGAGTTGAGAAATGGAGATCTACTCGTTGCTTTACTTCCTCACGATTGGAGGTGACAATAACGCCGTTTGAATCTGTCTGGTTTGAAGATCTAAAGCTTGGTTTGAAGATTTCTTTTGTTAGATCTGATCTTTGTAACCTGTCAAAAAAAAAAGAAATTTTTTTTTCTATCTTTAGTTTTCTTGATTTGTTGATACCTTAGTGTGGGGTGTCTCGAGTTGAGAAATGGAGATCTACTCGTTGCTTTACTTCCTCACGATTGTAGGTGACAATAACGCCGTTTGAATCTGTCTGGTTTGAAGATCTAAAGCTTGATTTGAAGATTTCTTTTGTTAGATCTGATTTTTGTAACCTGTCAAAAAAAAATAATGCACAAGAAAATACGTGCTAGTTGTCCCAAATTAATTAATTATATATATATACACACTTACTATGTATTAGAGATATTGGGTCCAGAAGGTACGGTTTATCATACTAAATGTTTTGTAGATTTTTTTTTTCTTTTCAAATGGTAATTTATACTGCCTTCATTTTTTAATATATGTCATTTTAACTTTTTACAAAAATTTAATATTATAAATTCATGTCTATAACTAATTATAACTATGTAATAACTAATTTTGGTATAGATTTATTTAATATTGAATCTGGCAAAAAATGTAGTCAATATTTATAAATTAAATTAATTTTGGTATAAACAATATTTATAATTTTTTTTTTTTTTAACTATTTAAGAGTAAATTAGTCAAACTTAAAAAGAAAAAAAAAATCCAAAATAACATGTATTATAAAAATAGTTAAAAATCAAAATCATACTCCCTCCTATTCAAAATATATGTCATCCTAACCTCATGCACACATATTAAGAAAGTATTTGACTTATCATTTTACCCTTAATCAATGCTTGTAATTTTCATTAAAAAAAATACATTTATGTAAATATTCATTCATCTTAAGGCTAAATTTGGAATAAATACAATTAATTTGCATTGAAAAGTGCAAAACGACTTATATTTTGCAAAGAAAATGAAAAGTCAAAACGACTTATAAAATGAATAGGAGGGAGTATATATTAAGAAATGTTTAGTCTAGTATACACTTGAGTCTATGTTATACACCCTAGTCCAATTATTATTATTATTATTATAAAAATAATTACATTACCTATAAAATAACTCTTTTTATTTCATTTTTTTTTCTTCATTTTATTTCATTTTTTGCTTTTTTTTGTTTCTTTTTATTTAATTTATTTTTATTTTTTTACCATTTTTTTTTATTTTTACTTAAAAATATACACATTCTCCATTTGAATTAAATTTTTAAGGAAAATTTTTATTCAATAAAAAGTGTAACACAAAATTACTAAAAAATGTAAGTCGATATAACAAAAAAGTGCAACGCCATATTTACTAAAAGTATAAGTTAGTATAACTAAAAGTGAAATACGATATTTATGAAATGTGCAAGTCGGTATTACTGAAAAGAACATCACAATATTAATGAAAAGTGTAAGTCAATATAATTGAAAAGTGTAAGAGTCTATAACTGAAAAGTGCAACAAATTTTTTTATGAAAAGTGCAACACGTACCGTATTATTATAAAGTGCAAGTCAGTATCACAATTTTTAATGAAAAGTGTAAGTTATTAAACTGAAAAGTGCAACACAATATTACTAAAAAGTGTAAGTCAATATAAATAAAAATACTGTTATACAGTTTAATAATTGAAAAGTGCAACACCATTTTACCAAAAAGTGTAAGTTATGAAAAAGTGCAAGTCAGTACAACTGAAAAGTATAACATGGACTAGAGTCACAACATGCACTTGAGTCCATAGCAGATTAGCAGACCAACCCATTAAAAAATGGAGGAAGAGTATTTATTTCTTTATATAATCTGATTTGTTACTTTCACTGTAAGCTATGAAACATCATGGATACATACTCTGCTAGATTGATCAATGAAATTATGTGTGCACCAAAATATATATATTTTCTTTGCATGATATCAAAGTTTAAATTCGTCCATATCTAAAAATTTAATATAATAATATAAGTAATTAAATTGATTCGATATATCGGTTCAAATTTAGACTTTTAGATTAAAAGATTCATCCATGTCCATATTTTTATTACTTGGGATCGTATATTTCCATCGTTGAATTGCTATTATATGTACTTTAGAACTTTCATATCTATGCTTGATGTTATAATAATATATAGGGTGTAAAGTGAATTATTAAAAAAAAAAAATACAAGACGGAGAATCCAACAATTGTAAAAATTCCCCTATATACTAATAGGGAGTTTTTTATGCTGATGTGTCGATTTTATATGAATTTGGATGATGTAATTTTTAAGAAGTTGGAATACATTTGTGATTATGTGTCAAATATATAGAGAGTTTTGCTAATTAAAAATAATGACGTGTCACAAATTGTATGGATAAGTTGGAGGAGTTATATATAGTATTTTATGTAGATTATTATAAATATGCACCATTTTTATGCATATATTAATCACAACCGTTCATCTATTATAAGGAAAGTTTGACCCCAGTGATTTTCTTTTTTCTTAAAGATATGTCAAACTATTTCTCTCATAAATGTATTATTTTCAATTGTTTTTTATTCCTCTCATGATCTTCTTTCGTTTATTTTTCTTGAACAATTGTTTTGGTTTTTCAAAAGGCTACGAATTTAATCATTTGGATTATGTGGAAATTTGAAAGTTTTGAATTGAATATATTTTTAATATTACTATTTTGTTGAATCTTCTACATTATTCTCACTAATTTTTTTATTTTTTTTTACAGTAACAATAAACATTACCAATTATTTGATTTCATTTAGAATCGATAAGTTTTAATTTAATTTATTTTATACTATATTTTAAGATATTTTTTTTATTTTATTTCAATTATTAACAAATATATTTGTCAATTACTTTATTTATTTATGGTATAGATACAATAGTCCTCTCTTAATTTTTTGAAATAATTAAATCAATTACACTTTAAAAAAATTATCTTTTAATTAATTTATTCTTTTGTTACAACGATTTTGTTTACCATTACATTCAAATGTTGTCTAAATTAATGATTTACATGCTTATTTTATTATTCAAGTTTAATATGAATGTTATTATTTCACAAATATCATCATTAATATACACCATGAATTTGATCATGATTCAATTTGATGATTTGTAATGTATGTATTAGTATTTTTTTATTATTAATTAAAAATATTATATAATGTTATTTTAAGTTTTAACTTTTTTTTATAAATTCGCGTAATACGCGAGCACTATCCTAGTTAATAATAATAATAAAGTACAGTTTAAAAATAAACACTAACTTTTTATATCGGTGAAGCGATTTTTATTAAGAGATTTTTTTTAAAAAAATAAATAAATAATTATATCGGTAGATTTAATTTGAACATGAAATTGACTAGCCAAGTCAAATATGAGACTAGTCGAAACTTAGAATTCCAAACATGCATCTGGGTTGGTACGTACTTCACTAGTCTCAAATTAGCAAACATGACAAAGCGGGTGCAATTTGCCATAACAATTCATAAGGAGTAATTGATTATGACCCAATTTAGTAGGATAAATTAGTTTAAGATAGATAAATAATTAGATTTAGGATACATATCGAATCAGATCTAAAATAACACGTAAAAATGCAATCTATTGTATACTCACATAACAAAATTGAAAGACACGCCATTGTGATTAAATTTGGATCAGTTGAGATATTCGATCCAACATCCTAAGAGTTTAATTAAAACTCTATTATAATATATATATGTTGGAACTAGTGTTATTCGAATTTGAGTTAAGTTCGAACTAGACCCAAATATTTGTCGAGATGAGCTTGCTCAATAAAATTAACGATCTGACTAATGGGTTGAACATAGATATGAATATAAATGAGTCGAGTCGAGTTTGATGAGTAGTTCAAAATCTATTGATTATGAGACAAACTCACAAAAGACCACATCTCTCTAATATCTACATCTACATATCATACATTAGCAAACCTAGCTAACAACACATGTCACAACCACACACTTGTATGACTATATCTCAACCTATTCCTTCTAAAAAAACTCTCTATTTCAAAATTCATCAATTCTCCTTAATTTTAATTTTAACTTTTAATCTCAACCATACATCATTAGTTTTAGTCAAATATAAATCTTAACACATTTTTCTCATTTCCACCACTCAATGTATCATTCCAGTCGTTCATTTTCAAACATTTTTCTCTCTTTTGTACGATTCTAATGTAGTTTGATTTTTTATTTTTCTTATGTATGTATTGTTCTAGAATAGATACATTATAACCGAATTTTATTTTGTTGTAACTATTGAAAATTTCATTAAATATTTTGAAGAGTATAATCTATTCGATGAAGACTTGACCAGAAGAATTCATCAGAAATTGATGAGTTTTTTTTTTCTTTTTTTCGAAGATATCTTGAAGGTTTGAAAATTTGTATGGTTGAAACATATTTGAGAAAATTGCAGACTTGGTCCCATTAACCATGAGTTCATTGAGTTTTGGTCCCATGGTATTGGATTTAGTCTCATACAAAATAAATCTTGCAAACTTGGTCTCATACGAAATAAATCTTTCAAACTTGGTCCCATACGAAATAGGTCTTACAAACATGGTCCCATACTAAATAAGTTTTACAAACTTGGTCCCATACGAAATAAATTTTGCAAACTTGGTTCCAAACGTTACAAAAAATGCAAAAATGGTCCCAAACGTTAAAAAAAATGCAAAAATGGTCCCAAACGTTACAAAAAATGCAAAATTGGTCCCGAAAGTGAAAAAAAAAACTAATTAATTAATTATTACTCCCTCCATCCACCAAATGTAGTCCCATTAGGGTGAGACACAAGTTTTTAGAAAAAAATAGATAAAATAAGGGTATTATAGGGTATCGTGGGGTCCATTGTGAATAAAGTGATTGTTTGTGAATAAAGTTGATGGCAAATTGAGTAATTAAGTGATGATTTGAAGGGTGATAGTTTCCATAAAGTGTACGAGACTACATTTAGTGGACAAAAAATATGAGGCAAATGGGACTACATTTAATGGACGGAGGGAGTATTATTCAAATTGATATAATAATTAACTATTAATTAATATATTATATAGTTTGTATAATAATCAATATTAATAAATATATAAAATCTAATCAATTTAAATACTATATAATATGTTTAAAGAGTAAAATTCATATTTTGTAGTAATATTTTTTTAAATCATATTTTCTTTATTTTTCGTAATTCATGAAAAAATATTACTCCCTTCATCCACCAAATGTAGTACCATTGGGGTGGGGCACAAGTTTTAAGAAAACAGTGAATAAAGTAGATAAAATAAGGATATTATAGGGTATTGTGGGGTTCATTTTGAATAAAGTGATTGTTTGTGAATAAAGTTGATGGCAAATTGAGTAATTAAGTGATGGGTTAAAGGGTGATAGTTTCCATATAAAGTGTATGAGACTACAGTGGACAAAGAATATGAGGCAAATGAGACTACATTTCATGGACAGAGGGAGTATAAAATTACATATTGTCAATAATTTTATTAAAAATATTAACTAACTATGATATGTTGACACCCCCTCAAGTTAGACGGATGGAGACAAACGCGAAACTTGGACTATAAGAATTCGAAAAGCGGTCGAGGAAGACTCTTTGTAATGATGTCCGTTATTTGAAGAGTAGAAGGGACAAATTGAGTGGATAGACGACCAGCGACCACTAGTTCCTGGACGAAGTGATAGTCTATGTCAATGTGCTTTGCTCGCTTATGAGCGACTGGATTTTGGCTCAAGAAGAGAGCACTTTTGTTGTCGCACGACAAGCGAGGAAATGTGGTAGGAAGAGCTCGAAGTTCTTGAAGGAGAGAGGTTATCCATATTACTTCAGATGCAACATAGGCCATCGCTCGGTATTTAGATTCACAGTTTGATCTAGAGACTGTAGGTTGCTTTTTGGTACTCCAGGACACGAGATTCGGATCAAGGAAGATGGAGTAGCCATAGGTAGATTGACAAGTATCGAGGCAGCGAGCCCAATGAACGTCTGAATAGGCGAGTAGATGTGAGAGGTTGCGAGTAAAGTCTAAGCCGTATTGAAGAGTACCCTTTACATATCGAAGGATTCGCCTGACGACCTGAAAATGGTCGATGGTCGGACAGGATTGACATTGGCTGACAGTGTTGACGGTGAAGGAGAGGTCTGGTCGCGTGATAGTGAGGTATTGAAGAGCGCCGACCAGCGAACGATATTTGGTAGATTCAGAGTACGGAGTGCCGACCAAGCGAAGTTGTTCGGTGGAGGAGAGAGGAGTAGCGACTAGCTTTGCGTCGATCATATCAGCGCGAAGAAGAATGTCACGAGCATATTTAAATTGGTTGAGAAAGACACCAGACGAAGTGTAAGTAATTTCTAAGTCGAGAAAATAGTTGAGCTTACCTAAGTCTTTGATGGCGTACTCTTTCTGTATACGAGCTATAAAGCGAGCAATGAAATTATCGACGTTGCGAATGATGATAATGTCATCAACGTAGACGAGAATATAAAGAGTTATATTCGCTTGATGGAGAATAAAGAGAGATGTGTCAGATTTACTTTCAATGAAACCTAAAGAGATAAGAAAGTTACTGAAACGAAGAAACCAGGCCCGAGGAGCCTGTTTTAAGCCATAAATAAATTTATTAAGATGACAGACATAGTCTGGGCGAGCAGGATCAGTGTAACCAGGAGGTTTCTCCATATAGATAGGTTTATTAAGGTGACCATGAAAAAAGGCATTGTTGACGTCCAATTGGCGAAGAGACCAATTTTTTAGGACAACAAGAGAGAGAATAATGCGAACAGTGAAAGCTTTAACGACCGGACTAAAGGTGTGGTCATAATCAAATCCAGGAAGCTGAGAAAACCCTTGGTCAACAAGCCGAGCTTTGTGACGATCCATGGAGCCGTTGGAAAGATATTTTGTTCTGAACACCCATTTAGAACCTATAATATTTTCTGCAGGAGGACGAGGAACAAGGGTCCACGTGTTGTTGGAATGGAGGGCCTGGAGTTCGGTGTCCATGGTCGTAACCCATTCAGGAGATTTAGAGGCAAATTTGAATTCCTTAGGTTCTTTAGTAGAATGAATTGAGGCGAGAAGGGCATTTGTGACGAGGAAGGAAGCATTGGTCAGATGTTTAGGTTTGAAGATGTCATCTTTAGAGCGAGTGCGCATATCATGAGTTGGTCGAGGAATATCCATCTTGTGGGGCGGAGAGCGAGCAGGAGGAAAGGGAGGATGGCGAGGAGTGGGCAAAAGCGGTGGTGCAGACGGAGGAGTCATTTTTCGATATGCAAACTGAACATAGCGAGAACGAGTTGGGAGCGAGTTGCCGAGAAGGAGAGGAAAATACAATTTCATGAGGAGTTTTGTTATTCAGAACAAATGAAGAGAGACGATTAATAAGATATACAGTTATACCAAAGGCTTCAACCCAATATTGTGTGAAGAATACCATTTTGAGAAAACAAGTTTTGAAGGTTATTGTTAGTAAATTCAGTACCCCCATCAGAATGAAACCTTTTAATAGTGGTGTTAAGTTGATTTTCTACCAATTGTTTAAATTGTACGAATACAGAGTAGAAATCAGACTTCTGTTTTAAAGGATAGAACCAAACAAAACGAGAAAAAACATCAACAAAAATAACGTAATATTGAAAGCCATCACAAGAAGTAGTGGAAGAAGAACCTCATAAATCACAGTGAACAAGATCTAACAAGGAATGTGCTCGTTTGTTATTAATATGAAAAGGTTGACGAGAACTCTTAGCAAGTTGACAAGAAGTACAAGATACAGGAGCAAGTAAAACAGAAGTAACATATGTTGGTTTATAGATTACCAACAATGGCTTACAAAGAATTTAGACGAAAATAAAAAGACAGTAATTGAAATTACAAAGTCTTCGAATTCTTCAACTTTCCAAAAGAGGCAGCTTCCTTGTTTGAGCAGCTTCTTAGAATGGCAGGTCCAGAAAGGGAAGAAACAGCACTGTAGATAAACAGAAAATTAGGGAAAAGAGCCGAGTCAAGGTGATACCTTTTCCCGTAAAACAAACACGTCCCGGCTAGTGTTCACGGAGTGACGAGTTGCTTCGAAAGGTAAAACGGCTTCCTCTTTGCACGAGCAACACCGCAGCGCACAAAGATCCCGCGAACAGAAACACATTAGAACCGGATTGCACTCTAAAATGCTATGCAGAATGCTGAAAATAGTGTATGCAATTTTCTGGAAAACTCAGGTGAAATTTGTTGTATGCAAAAGTGTGTTTTCCCAAAACCATGCACTCCTATTTATAGGCAGTGTCACCCAGGTGTGGAACAGGCGGGTATTTAAGGCAGTAACGGCTGGTCACACATTAATATGGCAGTTTCTGGAATGGTAACTCCCATTCTTAATACCCAGCACATTAATATGGCAGTTTCAGAATGGTAACTTCCATTCTTAAACTTCCACGCAATTAAGACAATCACATTTCAAATTCAAATTCAAATTCCAGAAGTCAACTTCCGCTTGACTTCCATAGACTTGGGCTGCCTAAATCCGTGTGGGTCGAGGCCCACATTTTTAGAACCTCAAAAAGATAGAGGGGCCCCAGGCCCAAGCCCAAAGTCCACCCAAAGTCCAAGATCTAAGGCCAAGGCCCAGGCCCACGGGCCCGGACCCGGCGTGGCACGGCCGGACGGGCGGGCGGCGCGCGCGCGTGTGGCTAATTGAATGGTTCAATAGTCACTACAATTTGAACATTTTTAACTAACTCCTATTAATAAGGAGGTAGTTAATTCTCTCATTTATCAATGTGGGATAGTTATTAACACTACTCCCAATGCATCACTTTGTCTTAAACTTCGTACATTAATTTCTCACTCACCGAAATTCGATTTTGAGATTTTAAATATACTACGATCATCTGCTCGGAGAGTAGAACGATCCTACAATATTTAATTCTTCGGAAATTAAATATTCATACCCTCAAATAATTGATTAATTAAAATCAATTAAATATTAAGAAATTGAATAAAAACCCAATTTCTCCAACAACATAAATAAGGCCTAAGCTAGCGAGTAGTTTCACATTGTTAAAATGAGCGTGTCCAAGTTGATCATGCCATACTCATAAGAGGCCTTTGATTTATTTTTAGTCTGAAGAGTCAAATGAACGATCCAGAATATAATGGTCATTTTCACGTCGCCCCCATGCGAGCAAGGTCCCTATTGCTTGATTCTGAATTTCAAAGGAAGAATTAGTAAAAAGAACAGAGACACAGGATGATCAGAAGTAAGTTGACTAACAAACAGTAAATTTTTGGTTATATTAAAAATAGGGCTAGTCTTGGGTGAGACCGTCTCACAGAATGAGATCCGTGAGACGGTCTTCATATATAAAAAATGATAATGTTTGAACAAAAAGTGATACTGTTTAAGTAAAAAGTGATAGTCACTTATGTTAAAAATATTCCGTCTCACACAAAAAGATTCGTGAGACAGTCTTACACAAGTTTTTGCCTTAAAAATAATAACATTTGATAGAGAAAGATTGGAGGTGAAAATTTTAGAGTTGACGTGAGTAATCGTAGAAGTTAGGTCAGGGCTAGTGTATATATATATAAAAAAAGTACGATTCTTTTAGTTTGAAGCTAGTTTCACGTACTACATTGGAACGAGTCTTGAAGGATTTTTGTAGCAAAAGCAATAGTGTAAAAAATGAAGTAAAATCTGTTTAGGTCATCTGGTCCCCTTCTTTATTTCTTTAATTAATTTCTAGTCAAAGCCACTTGATTTCAATAGACCACTCATTTTCCACATGATTACATGAACAAGATACGTTCTACATCTTTTCAAATCTGAGGAAGCTTCATAGTAATTTCCTATATTTAACCTTTTTTTTTTTCTTAAGAAATGACATCAAGAGAAGGGCGGATCTTAGTTAAGGCGTGGACTGTAGCACACCCTATTTTTTTTTTTTTTTATATATAAATTCATTAAAAATATTTTACCGAAAAAATTCAAATTAACTTGATTCTGATTGATTCCCTCGAATAGATGTGTTTATAATTATTGTATATGGGCCAAATCCCATTCAATAATTGTGTTGGACCCATTATTTCATCCAAATTTTATTATAACTATTTAGTGTCAACTATTAATTGGTAAAAAAAAATCTTTAATTAATGTTAAGTTTTCATAATTTACATAATATTTTGATTTATTAATATATATATTTAAATAATAGAATTTTTTTATTTTTATCTAAGTGATTTTACTAATAAAAAAATGATTTGTTTAAGAATTGAACTGCAACATATTACAAATTTGATATGCAATCTTAATAAGATTTACAAAATTTATTAACTATTTTTGAAATATCTCAAAAGTTAGTTGAGACAAATAAGGTGTCACCTATAATTTGATTACATTAACTTGTTTTGACATTTAATGTTATCAATGTGATCATCAAACAAACATCCTCACCTAAACAATAGAGAATGATAATTTATAGATTGTATAATTATTTATATTAAAATATAATTATTTAAAAACATTGATCCTAATTCTATTATGGATGAATTCTACCGGATAAATGACACCTTTTGTAAACAATTTTTTTTTCTGGCTCCTCCCTTGCATCATGAGTGTGGATGATGATGATATATAGGTCTCAAAATAAATCAATTAAGCTTCATAATATTACATTCTCGATAACTTTAGTTTTAATTTCTTCCACAACAATACATGTGATTCATTTATATAAGATTGTGCAATTGATGTATAGAGTTGTTAGAACGAGTCATGCCTGTTGGACCCCCACCAATAGGAATGATTCACGAGTTGAGTAATTGCAACCCCGTCAAGGGAAAAACTACACATACAAGTTTGTTAAGTGGGTAGGAGTAGATGGTGTGATATTTCTTCTGTTTATTAAAAGTATATTTATTTATCTAATTTGTTCATCTATTAAAAGTATGCATATTTTTTTTAATGAAAATATTGTTTTATCTTTATTTTGGGCAAATTGGTGTGTAGTACAAATGGGGACCCTTAAGAATCTAATGGTACAGGTCATTCATTTAGTGGCAGGTTTTATAGGGACAAAAGACTATTGTGCCCTTAAATTCATCAAACCCAATTTTGGGTTTTGGTTTTGAAAGGGACAAAAAATATTTAATCAACCTGCAAATTTATGACATCACTCCTCTTACTTCAACCTTTCAACTCCTCCCCTATTTTATTAAAAAATGTTATTTTATTAAAAATATTGTATTCAGATTTCTTATTTTTTAATTTACGCAATTTTTAATTCAGATTTTTTTTTTATAATTTTTATTAAGATTTTATTTTTTAAAATTTTAACTCAGAATTTTATTAGAGTATTTTTTTTAATTCAATTTTCTTTTTTTAAATTTTTATTCAAAATTATTCAAAATAAATTTTATTAGAGTATTTTCTTAATTCAAAATTATTTAAACTATTTTATTTATATTTTATTCAAATTAGTTTTACTTAGTTTTTATAATTCATATTTTATTCAAATTATTCTGATTTCTTAGTTTTTCTAATTCACGCAAAAAAAAAAAAAAATTAATTCAAATTTTACTTGAATTTTTTTTATTCATTTTTTTCAAAAAAAAAATAAGTCAGCCTTTTTATTTAATTTTTTAATTTATGTCCACATATATATTGAATATTGAACACTTAATTTATATCGACATATATATTGAATATTGAACACCTCAATTGAGATTCTGAATTTTTTTGAACTTTTAAAATCTGGGGTATTCAATCCGGATTTTTAAAAGTCTTTCAAAATTTTGAGGTATTCAATACGGATTTTAAAAAGTCTTTAGAAATCTTTAGGTATTCAATAATCTATGGATTTTAATTCTCTATGGATTTAGTTGGATTCTCCTTCAAAAATATAAATAAATTTCACTATTCAAAATCTCTTCTAAAAACTAGAGATTTCAGCGAATTCTCTCAGAAGGCCATGAAAGAGAAGAAAAAAAAAATTTGTTGTTCTTCTAACAAAATTTCAAAGTCTCCTTCGAAAGCACATATAGACATTCTTGCTGTAATTCGAACCACAAAATCCTACACAGCCCTCTTCTTCAAACAAAATAATATAAAGAAACGTAACTATGTTCTTCAATAAGCATCACAGATTCTTCACCATCATTATTATCGTGAAAAAGATTACATCTCTGTATTTTAAAATTATGTTCTCTCTTTAAAAATTATAGTATATTGGCACAGTTGATACCGTTAGGTTAGCAATAATATATTATCGATCGCCTAATTTATAGCATTAATGCCAACTTTAAGATCTCAAGAACATTTATTCACAATCTTAAAGTTAGCACGTGGTGTTCGATATCATCTAAAAGATTTTGGTGGTCAAGGTCGTTATCCCAAAATTGCAATTGAGTTATTCAATCTTCGCGAGAGATTTTTTGGTATTTTCAAATCGTGATTCACAATTTTCAAAACCCACCTCTGTTCCCATTTCAAACACAAGCAGAGTTAGTATTTGCTGGATTACATAACTTTCTTCGGAAAGAATGTCATGAATTTCCAATCGAATATGAAGAAGATCAAGATTCACCCCCATCTCGACATGGAAGAGAAAATTTGGAATTGCTTTCTCAAAGCCAATTACAACACAGAACTGAAGCCGAGGTATAACCGTGGAAATGAAGATGAGAATAATAATGATGAATAATAAATTTTTTTTTGAACTAATATATTTTTGGTATTTTTTCTAAATAATTTAGATAATTTTTTTTATATACAAGTGTGTTCCATATACGTTTGCATCCATAGTTTTAGGGGCGTAGTTTATGGAAATCCATGTAAATTAATAAAAAAATGTGTATTTTAGAATCCTGTCAAATCTATGAAAATCCATATAAATCAATAAAAAAGTCAGTCAAACTCTGCATAGAGTCTATGGATTTTCTAAATCCACTGACTTTTTAAAGTCCAAAAAAATCCAACAGAATCTCAATTGAATACACCCTCCTTAATTTATATGGACATATATATTGAATATTGAACACTTAATTTAATTTTTTAATTTATATCGACATATATATTGAATATCGACGTATATATTGAATATTGAACACTTAATATCAACATTATATTGACATATATATTGAACACCGATATATATATTGAATATAATAAAATATTAAATATCAACATATATATTGAACCCTTCCATTATATAGGTTAGTGTTCAATAAATATAATTAATGTTAAGTGTACATCGGGATTTACATTGAGTAGCATTAATTTAAGTTTTATACAAATAAATTTGTAGGAGAGTTATTATACTTAGAAGTTTTAATCAAGTTTTATTCCTTTTAATTTATGTTAAAAAAATCATCAAGAAGAACACAAGCCTAGTTCACACGCCTTAGTGGAACACCATTGATTGGGTAATGCCCTGCAGCACATGTTGAAAAAAAATAAATTAAAAAAAATATCACTTGCATTGATTCACACGACAAAATGATCTAAATTATCTAACCTATGAAGATTCTTCTACCAAGTAAATGCATATAAAAAATATAGTACATGTATTTCTCATATCAAACCCCAAATGGTAATTGCAGAAATCCACTCCACAAGGCAATAGGATATGAGAACACCTCATTGTCTATCCAATACATTTGGGACCCTTTGAACCCCAGATCCAATTTACCAATGTGTTGCACACTCCCACTGCAAATTCCCACCAAGAACAGACACAAAATTGGAAAGTACATAAACCCCCAATTTTTCATGACCACATAAAAAAAAATTCTATAGCAATAAGAATCCAAACAAGAAAAGATCAACTCATAAAAGTGGATTCCGAAATTTGGCTTTGGCCAAAAACAAGATAATTTCTAACACTCCACCTAAATTTTAATCTTGAATCTTGAAAGAATTTCAAGAATTTAAAAATTCTGAAACTGCAAAACAGAATAAAAACAGGACATAGGAGACCCAATAAGCTCCTGAATTCAGAATATATATATATATATACCAATTCAAAATATACGCATTCAATATGCCTACGAGACAACAATTAAGCATTTTAACTTATTATTCTTGAAACAGAATCACAAGTAAAATAATGGATCTCAAATTATCTCATCTCAGAATCCTAGGCTTGGGAAGAAATTCTAAGAAAATAAAAACTTATTTTCAGTAATAATTAGTGCAAAACAATAAGAAAAGCATTAGATCCAAACACAAAAACCCTTATTTATTCATATTAGCAGAAAAGTTTCGGTTTGTGGGAGGAAATTTGGAAAAGAGAGGAGAAACTCATTGAGTCAACTCAGTGTGTCAACACCCCCAGAAAACCCTAGATCTACGCCGCCATCACGCAAGCGGCGCAGATCGGAGAAGAAGAGCCCCTTGACGGAGCATTCATGCTCTGCAACGACGGCGGAAGGCCCCCCCTCGACTGAGCATTCAAGCTTTGCAACGACTCACGTGGGCAGATCGGAGAAGACGAGCCCCTTGACGGAGCATTTAGGCTCTGCACCGGCGGCGTCTCGCTGATTTCTTCGCCGTCTCAAAATACCCAAACGGCCGCCATTTTCGACTCGACGAGCTGCGAAAACGTCTCGCTGCCTTCTTCGCCGTCTCAAGCCCCATTTCAGATCTTGTGTGTGTGTGTTTTTGTGAGAGAAAAGAGAGAGAAACAAATATGGAGTATTTGAAAATGGGAGAGAGAAAGAAAGAGAGAAGACAATATTAATTGTTTGAGAGGGTGGAGAGAGAAAAAGTGTAATCTTTGAATAGACGAAGGGTAGGAAAGACATTTTACAAGACAATTTGTAGTGTTAGAGACTAAAAAAATGACTTGTACTTTCTACCTCTCAAGGGCCAAAATATGTACCATGTAGTCAATAATCTCTTTATTTTATCATCACCACTTAATTATATAAATTGTCATTCAATTTTACTTACACAATCTATTTTATTACAAATGGACCCTATAATACGTACTATTACTTTATCTACCTCTTAACACTTGTGCTCAAGAGGCTAAGAGTATGAACATATTTTTTTTATGGATAAAGGTAGTAGTTGATTTTTTTTAAATTTTTTTTATGTTGAATTAAATGTGTATCAGTGGTGACGTGAATAAGAGTAAGCAAAATAATTTTAAATCTCAAACAAAACAACATGGAAATGTAACATCACTGGTAAATCCTGTATTTGGAATTACTCCTATTATACAAAAAATAATTTTCATCTCTCTACAAATTCATACTTTTAGATAAGACGAAATTCTTTCAATATGCTCTTTTCGTTCCACTATAACATACATTCTTACTTTTCTTTTTTGAACGTTGAATAGTAAATTTCTCATTCTATTTTTAATAATACATTATTTTCTTTTTTTCAATTATATGTCTTATACTTTATTTATTATTTTATTATAATTCTTCACACACTCAACTACTAAATATTATTTTTTTTCTCTCATCAACAATCAACACATACAACTTATAATGGATTACTATACAGAAAATAAAAACATGCATTTTGTCGGAGTGCCGTGTATGCTATGCTGCTAGCCTCCAGTCAAGGTATTGATAATTGGTCAATTTTGTCAACTTAGGTTCCATAATGATTTTCAGTTTTGAATGTAACAGAATTACATATATATTATATACTGACCTGTTCGATAAAATCGGATATATTATACCTAATTTTTATATCAAACTTTTACTGAATATTGCTTGTGATATGTATGAAAATAGAAATTGGAGAATAGAAAATAGAACTCGCTCCTTTTCTCTGGAATGTACTGTATAAAGATATTATCGGCATTTTGGCGCCACACATCATTAACAATAATAAAAATTGTATTACATAATGCAAAAGGTGCGGGAAAATGTAACCGAAAAAATGACCATCATTTTGCAATATCTTTAGATCTAAATTACAATCTTTTAACATCTGAAATCATGATAATATCACTAGAGTTAATTTATAGTGCTATTCAAAGAAGTCCATAAAAAGAACAAAATTAAAAGCAACATTTGTGTACACTTAATTGCATGATATAATTGGTGTAATTGAACAATGGAGTATATAATTTTGATTAGGTTCTTATTTAAATCAAATTTGTCCAAAATTAATTATTCCATTCAAAAGAAGTACTCATCACATGCAAGTGTAAAAGTGCAACAACACACACATGTATATATTATGAGGGTTAAAATGGCCCGTATTTCGACGCTAAAAAAAAAATCATGTTTATCAAGTACTAACTTGTAGAGAAGTGTAAATTTGTTGTTAGTTTTCTGCACTTGTGGATGCTTTATTATTTAGATATTTCCCCATGAGAATATATATTAGTGTTTTTGCAAAAGTTACTACTGTTACAGTCATAGTAAATTAAATGTTAGAACATATAATTAAAAATAAAACATGTCATTTTATGCCATGATTTCTTACTGCTTCCTGGAAGCTGCGCATATATATACATATATGCCGCCTCAAATCAAATCACATGCAAAGTCGTCACTCTCTTAAATGACGTTTTTAGTCTTGTTCAAGGTTTGGTCCACAGTCCTATTCTATTTATATAAGAGTGGCCGAAAATGAGATTTGAATATCGATCGATCATACAATTAATTAATTAGAGAGAAATGAATATTGATGAGCAAATGGAAAACTATACTAGTTCATGGGAACAGCTGCTTTATTACCAGCAGCAGAACCCACCTGTTGCTGCTGTAGCAGATCAAACCACCTTCTATCCAGATAATACCATTCAAGATCGTCAGTACATCATGACCAAAACTGCTGGAAAACCGAAAAGGCGGCGGACGAAGGGGGCGGGGCAGTCGACTACGTTCGTGAAGACTAGTATAAAGGATTTTCGGGCCGTGGTGCAGCAACATACTGGCTGCAGCCCCATTACTTTGCGCTTCGATTATTCTCAATCTCCATCTCCATCTCCATTTTAAACTTTATTATTTTTATATATAGTTTTTTAATTAGTTCCCTGTAAGACTATATATATGTTATTATGATCATTAATGCAAACAAGTTTGGAATTTGAATTCCATCTATACGAAAGGAAATAAATCTGATTTCACTAATGGAAATTCAAAACATGACAAGTACTCTTAAACAACCATTTTCATACATTATAAATTATGTCGATCACTCATCAGCTGAATAGTTAAGGCTATAAAATACGAGTAGTTATTTTGCACAAAACACATATGTATACAGTATATATATATTATGGACGGGACCACCAATTCTATCAATTTTAATCTCGTGAAACAATATTATTTCAATATTAATTTGAAGAAATGAAAAATAGATTAGCTAGGAACATATCAAAATTAAAATTATACCCCTAGATCCCCGTTATAATTTGCACTCCAAAGTGACCTCAGGCAGATTAGAAGAAATTAGTTTGGTTTTTAGGGGTAACTTTGTCCATCTTTATGTTTAAAGTGAAAATCTGGGCTAATTTGGTTTATATATGGCCCACTTCAATGATATTTTTTTGTAAAATTATAGATGTTGTGAGCATAAAATTAGTGGAGGGGATAGTTTAGAAATAACTTGGGTAAAGTTGGTACTCCCTTTACCCCTAGATTGCTCATTTTTATTTCGGTCCGATTCTTATTAGATTGTCCCTCCCTAAAATGACTAAAAAAAATAAGTTTGTATTCTTTCCAAATATCACCATCAAATATCTCAAAATTACACAAAATATCATTACTTTTTCTACACAATTTTTTTGTCTTATTCTTTTAATTAACTAATACACCATCAACAAAAAAATTATTTTATCTTTTATAATACTACTATTCAGTCTAATCCCTTCGTGTAATTAATAAATTTTATATTTTTCTTTTTCATTGCGTTCCACCGTCCACGATAAACCTCACACTCACACTCTTATAATGAAAAACTCTTCATAAACTTTACTTTACATTTTTTATAATTTTACACAAAATGTCATTATTTTTGAACTCACACATATATACATACCATTTAATTTATTTCTTTACTTATACATAAAAGTTTATTAAATTATCCATTAATATTCTAATTATTAAGTAACTTCCTAAAAAAAGTGTTCTCCCACATGAAAAGATTATTATGGGATGGCGAGGAGCAATCGAATAAGGGAGAAAGGGAGTGTACTTTTTTTTTTTGTTGAGGAGAGTAAGAAAATTTATCCATTTTGTAAGGAGCAAGTGGAAGAGACCCATCATATTTTTTGCAAGTGTTGTTAATTTAATATAAAATTGTCGTAGATTTTTTTTTGTAGGGATGATTTTTTTTTTTTTCATTTAATAGTTATTGTTAATTTTGAATATAAAATTGTCGTAGATTTTATTATTTAATTTATTGTTCATTTTAGATATGATTTTATGAATTTTTTATGTTGTTTAGTTTAACGGTAAATTTTAATATTTAATTATATATATATATATACCCTCTCCATTCCATAATTGTTTGCACACTTGTCTTATTTGTCCGTTTCACAATTGTTTGCACACCTTAAAAAAGAAACTTTTCCATAAACTCCACCCTCACAAAATTCATATATTTATACAAAATGTTATTACTTTTACACTCTCTCCAATTACCTTTTTACTTTATTCATATAAATTTACAAAATTACCCCTCAACACTCCACTCATTACACTTTTTTCTTAATAAGTGTGCCCACTTTGTGGTGCAAACACTTCCGCGACGGAGGGAGTATATATTAATAAATGAGGCTTGTGGGCGGGGCGGGGCGGGGCAGGGCTCAAAATATTGCCCCATATCGAGACGTGGGGCAGGAGAGGTACCCGAACAAAGTAGGGCTTAAAATGTTGACCATTGTAGATAATGGGGTAAGACAGGACGGATGCGTATATGCGCGGGACAAGTTTGAATATTGAGTTACCCGCTCTACTCTACTCCATTATCATCCCTAATGATATGCGTGGTTGGTTCTTGTTCCCTTTCCAAACATTTTGACCAATATAACATACTAGTACAGGGGGATCAAGTTGTTGATGAATATTACTCCATTTGACAAGGTATATATATTGGAAATACTGAAATAATGCAATCTTTGAGAATGTTATTCTAATATTAGAATCGAAATTAATTTGAGGTAATTTCTGGAATTGCTTCTGGAGCTTACTCTATGATCCATGATATAAAATTTAAATTTGCAAAAGAAAAAAGATGTGTTGATATATGCATCATATCAAACGCAGTGTGTTTCGTAGATAATATGAATGCGGTACGGGTTGTTGGACTTGGCCAGTCTCTATCTTCAACTGAATGTTCAAAGTCAATATTGTTTAATTTTGGTCTTTTTTGACCCAACATTTGCTTTAATGTAGCTCCACTCTACAAATTTCAATCTCACAATTTATTTTATCACCACATTACTACCTATACTATACATATGGATAAAATATAATACTCCTTTCGATCTAAAAAAAAATGAACTTATAGAGAACGTGAAAACAAATTTTTTGATATATTCATATTTAAAACAAGGAAAAATATCAATTTTGGTCAACCAATTTTAACTCTTTTAATATTTGGCCACTCACATTTAGAGGGGTGTATTCAATTGAGATTCTGTTGGATTTTTTTGGACTTTTAAAATCTGGGGGTATTCAATCCGGATTTTTAAAAGTCTTTCAAAATTTTGAGGTATTCAATAATGAATACGGATTTTAAAAAGTCTTTAGAAATCTTTAGGCATTCAACAATCTATGGATTTTAATACTCTATGGATTTCGTTGGATTCTCTTTCAAAAATATAAATAAATTTCACTAATCAAAATCTCTTCTAAAAAGTAGAGATTTCAACGGATTCTCTTAGAAGACTCTAAAAGAGAAGAAAAAAAAACTGTGTTAACTATGTTCTTTGATAAGCATTACAGATTCTTCACCACCATTATTATCGTGAAAAAAATTACATCTCTGTATTTTAAAATTATGTTATTTCTTTAAAAATTATAGTATATCGGACACCGTCAATAATATATAATCGACGTCAATTCCCCATTACGTGGTGTTCGATATCATCTAAAATATTTTGGTGGTCAATCACCCCATGCAATTATTCAATCGAATTTTTGGTATTTTCAAATTGCAATTCACAAATTCGATGGATTACATAACTTTTTTCTTCGGAAAGAAGGTCGCCCGATGAATTTTCAGTCGAATATAAAGAAGATCAAGATTTACCACATCTCGACATGAAAGAGGAAATTTTGGAATTGCTTTCTCATTCTCAAAGACAACTACAACAAAGAACTTAAGTTAATGCATGGAGAACTAGTATTGCTAACTATGTGAAAATGAGGCCGAGGTATAACTGTGATGAAAATGAAGATGAGAATAATAATGATAAATAATAATTTTTTTTAACTAGGTTTTAGGGCGTAGTTTATGAAAATTCATGTAAATCAATAAAAAAATGTGTATTTCAGAATCCTGTCAAATCTATAAAAATCCATATAAATCAATAAAAAAGTCAGTCAAACTCTGCATAGAGTCTATGGATTTTCTAAATCCACTGACTTTTTAAAGTCCAAAAAAATCCAACAAAATCTCAATTGAATACACCCCTCTTAGTCACTATCAAAATTGGTCACTCACTTATTATATTCTATCAAAATTGATTATTTCGTTAGTCAATCTGTCATTGACTAACGGAGAAAGAGTTTTCAGCTCAAAATTTTCAAAACATTAAAAACTCTGATGCATCTTCTAGAAACTAATGAACAAGAATGAAACATGTGGAACCTACCGAAGCGTGAAAAAATACCCATTGAAGAATCTTAGTCAATCACAAAAATTATACATTATTTCTTATTTTAATTTAAGTTTTAAGTTTTTTATGACAAAATTATTTTATTATATTTATCTTATAGATCAGGAGGAATTCTCATTAAGGAATTCTCATGCATCTTTTAGAAGGAATTTTCATTATATTTATCCTGATCAAAAAGAATTCTCATGCATCATCTTCTGGAACGTGATTCAATCAACTTCACTAAATTTTTAATAATTATTTAACTCAATTATTAATTCATTTGTTGTTGGTTTACTTTCTAGAACGTAATTCTGGTAGTCAAAATATTTCAGTAAATTTTTAATAATTATTTAACTCAATTATGAATTCATTTGTTGTTGGTTTACTTTTTATTTTATGAGAAACTCAGAGATGGAATGAAACTTTGTACTCTGATTTTTTTTTTTGAACAATTGTACTCTGTTTTTCAATTCTTGGTTTCATATTGAATTTGTATAATAATTGGAGATATAAATTTATTTCAATTCATTTCCCAATTTATAATTATTGGAGCATAATTTGTGGTGAAGATTAATTGTTAACAGTTTTCTAAAATTATTCATTCAAGATTTCGTTCTAAATATTTTTCTATTAAGATCATTATTGCAGATTTCTTGAAATGTTAGTCAAACAATTGGGCATTTGAAATTAATTGAAATATGTAAATTTCTGAGTTTCTCATTTCCTAATTATCTATAAAATAAAAAGTAAACCATTAAAAGATGCATCAGAATTTCTTCTGACCTATTATAAATATTTGGGAAATTCTCAAATGCACCATGTGCACCAAAACAGGTTTGGTGCACATGATTTTGTCCTTATCCTCTCACTCTAAATTATTATTCCTTTTATGGTTATAATTCCATTTTTTTCTATTTATTAATTAATTAATTTATAATCCATTACTTTATTAATTAATTTACAATTCTTATCCCTTAATTAATTAATTTACCATTCTCATGAGCACGAGGTGTTCAAATCCTTTCATACTTTTTTTTTTCGTTTTTTTTTTCTTTTTTTTCTTTTTTTTTTTTTTTTTTGTTACTCACTTCCACTTTTCAATAATTACTCACTTTTCAATAATAATAGTCCACTTTTCATTAATAAAATTTCCACTTTTCACTAATAACAGTTACCACTATTCAGTAACAAAATTATTTATTCAGTAACAAAATTTCCACTTTTCACTAATAATAATTACCACTTTTCAGTAACAAAATTACCACTTTTCACTATTAATAGCTACCACTTTTCAGTAACAAAATTTCCACTTTTCAATAATAATAGTTACCACTTTTCAGTAACAAAATTTCCACTTTTCAATAATAAAAATTACACTTTTCAGTTAAAATATCCACCACTTTTCAATAATAAAAATTACACTTTTCAGTTAAAATATCCACCACTTTTCAATAATAAAAATTACACTTTTCAGTTAAAATATCCACCACTTTTCAATAATAAAAATTACACTTTTCAGTTAAAATATCCACCACTTTTCAATAATAAAAATTACACTTTTCAGTTAAAATATCCACCACTTTTCAATAATAAAAATTACACTTTTCAGTTAAAATATCTATCACTTTTCAATAACAAAAATTACATTTTTAAGTTAAAATATCTACCACTCTTCAATAATAAGAATTACACTTTTCAGTTCAAATATCTACCACTTTTCAATAATAAGAATTACACTATTCAGTTAAAATATCTACCACTTTCAATAATAAAAACTATATTTTTCAGTTAAAATATCTACCACTTTTCAATAATAATAATTACATTTTTCAATAACAAAATCTACCACATTTCAATAATAAGAATATCATTTTTTTCAATTTTAATAATAATTTTAACGGTACAATTTATAATTAAATGTATCCGTTTTAATTAATTAAGTTAACAATGATAACAATAAGCAAAATAAAAATGAAAATTATAGATTAATTAATAATTGTAAATTAATTAATAAATGTAAATATTGATCGATAAAAATGAGAACTGTAATTAATTAATAATGGTAAATTAATTAAGTAATGAAAAGTGGTAGATTTTGTTATTGAAAAATGTAATTATTATTATTGAAAAGTGGTATATATTTTAAATGAAAAATGTAGTTTTTATTTTTGAAAGTGGTAGATATTTTAACTGAAAAGTGTAATTCTTATTATTGAAAAGTGGTAGATATTTGAACTGAAAAGTGTAATTCTTATTATTAAAAAGTGGTAGATATTTTAACTTAAAAATGTAATTTTTATTATTGAAAAGTGATAGGTATTTTAATTGAAAAGTGTAATTCTTATTATTGAAAAGTGAAAATTTTGTTACTGAAAAGTGGTAGATATTTTAACTGAAAAATGTAATTTTTATTATTGAAAAGTGGTAGATATTTTAACTGAAAAGTGTAATTCTTATTATTGAAAAGTGGAAATTTTATTACTGAAAAGTGGTAACTATTATTATTGAAAAGTGGAAATTTTGTTACTGAAAAGTGGTAGCTATTATTTAGTGGTAATTTTGTTAGTGAAAAGTGGTAATTTTTATTAGTGAAAAGTGAAAATTTTATTAATAAAAAGTAGAAACGAAAAAAAAAATTATTAATGAAAAGTAGAAACGAAAAAAAAAAAACGTGAAAAAAAAACGAAATGTCTTCCTTTTTAAAGTTTAATATTTTTTTTATGTAGGTTCATGAAATGTCTTCCTTTTTAAATTTAAGGAAGCACTACAAAGAAGATGAAATGAAGAATTATTTGTTTGAAGAAATTAACTTTGAATGGAAATGTTCAAAGGGGAAAAATGATTGTGGAGTGTTCTTGATGGACCATTTGAAGAATTTCAATGGTGTACCTTACAATTCCATATGTTTGAAAAATGTATTATTTTTTAAATTTATTATTTTTAAATCTGCTGTTCTTTTTTCAATTTCAGTGTTTAATATTTTATTTTTCCTTTAAATATAGGCAAGTCTAAGAAGATGTTTAAGGGCTGAATTATGTTCTAGCATTCTACTGTCGGACATGAATCACTATAAAGTTGATGTCATTAAAAATTTGAAGGTGTTTTATGAGATGAAGCCTCAATTGATCAAAGGAAAAGGGAAAGTTTAGAAAAGAGATGGTGGTCTTATGATGTGGTGATGAATTTTGTGTGCTTTGAAGAAGATTTTATTATTCAGTGTGCTATACTTTTACAATGAATACCTATTTTCTTATGTTTTTTTATGTTGATTTTGGACAAGATGTTATTCAGTTTCATTATTAGTGAAAAGTGTTGATGTTGATGTTTTCCGTATGAAAAGTGTTGATTATTATTAGTGAAAAGTGTTGATTATTATTAGTGAAAAGTGGTGTTTACTATTAGTGAAAAGTGGTGTTTATTATTACTGAAAAATGTTGATTATTATTAGTGAAAAGTGTTGATTTATTATTAGTGAAAAGTGTTGATTATTATTAGTGAAAAGTGTTGATTTATTATTAATGAAAAGTGTTGTTTATTATTACTGAAAAGTGGAAATAATTATTATTGAAAAGTGTTGATTATTATTAGTGAAAAGTGGTGTTTATTATTACTGAAAAGTGGTGTTTATTATTAGTGAAAAGTGGTGTTTATTATTACTGAAAAGTGTTGATTAATATTAGTGAAAAGTGGAAATAGTAATTAGTGAAAAGTGGAAATAGTTATTAGTGAAAAGTGGTGTCTACAATTACGGAAAAGTGGAAATATTTATTAGTGAAAAATGTTATTATTCTTGAAAAGTGGAAATAGTTATTAGTGAAAGTGGTGTCTATAATTAGTGAAAAGTGGAAATAGTAATTAGTGAAAAGTGGAAATAGTTATTAGTGAAAAGTGGTGTCTATAATTAGTGAAAAGTGGAAATAGTAATTAATGAAAAGTGAAAAGTGGTGTTTATAAAAAGTGAAAATTGGAAATAGTAATTAGTGAAAAGTGGAAATATTTATTAATGAAAAATGGAAATAGTTATTAGTGAAAAGTGGTGTCTATAATTAGTGAAAAGTGGAAATAGTAATAAGTGAAAAGTGGTGTCTATAAAAAGTGAAAATTGAAAATAGTTATTAATGAAAAGTGGAAATAGTTATTAGTGAAAAGTGGAAATAGTAATAAGTGAAAAGTGGTGTCTATAAAAAGTGAAAATTGGAAATAGTTATTAATGAAAAGTGGAAATAGTTATTAGTGAAAAGTGTTGTCTGAAAAAAATTAAAAATATTCAGGACACAGGTTTTGAACCTGTGACCTTATATCCGTTTATAAGTATCATAACCGCTGGACTGGCAGTTACTTTTCTTATGAAAATTCGCGTTTTAGTATGTTATAGTTGGTCACTGGTCGCACGTGCACCCTATGCACAGGAGACCAACTCTAAATATTTTTGCACATGTTTCAATTCTTGCTTATGAGAATTTTTTAATCTAGGTTTTGAAAAATTTCACGGCTCAAAACTCTTTCTCCGTTAGTCAATGACAGATTGATCAATTTTAATAAAAAATAATAACTGAGTGACCAATTTTGATAGTGACTAAATGTGGGTGACCAAATATAAAAAGAGGTAAAACTGAGGGACTAAAATTGATATTTTTCCTTAAAACAATTAAAATTATTTATGTATATGTAGCTGTGACATGGCAGACATGCTTAATTATACCGGGAGACACAAATAACAAAAATAAGCCTATATAACAAAATAAATAGAAAATGAAGTACCGGATGTAAAAGTAAATAAAAAAAGAGAGTGCTTTGCAATATCAATCAACTAGTGATTGTAAAAAAAAAAAAAAAAAAAGAATTACATAAAAAATGAAAAAAATGTAAATTTGAAAAAAAAATGTTGGAAAGAGAGAGAAAGAAAATAATTTTAAAATTAGATGAGGTAAAAAAAATAGAAATAGAAAAAGAAAAAAAATAAGAAATTCTATAAAATTAGAAAAGTGGAAATGGAGAAGAATTGAGATGTCACGTAAAAAATAATAGATTCAGAATTAGTATATAAGGTAGATAATGTGGAATGGTTTGTTGGTACTTAGGGTTGGGATTTAAAAGAATCAAATAATCTGGATTCGATTCAGTGCATATTCGTACTTACTATTAGGCATATATAAATATATTGAGATATATTATATATATATATCTTGTATAATATATTTTATATATCTTGTAAATCTTTATTTCCTTAAATTAGAGATATATAGTAGATATGTTTTGTATCTATAAATACTCCCTGCATGTATTCTTTACATTCACTCAATGAAATTATAATTTCACAATTCATTGTTTATCTATATGGTATCAACGAGTCATCCGGCTAACGCCTCGATCCGACACCCCCTCCCGTAGTTGGTGCTCGACGGTTTTCCGTCGACCAAAACCCCAAACTACCACCCGAAAACCTGCTGCGGTTTCCTAACCAAATTTGGTTATAACTCCTCCAACCAATTAATCCTATATTAATCCTGATATTAATCCTCACAAAAATCCGTTCAAACTCCACGGCCCTGCACCCTTGTCCCTTGCTGTCCAGATGGGCCACTCCCCTGTTGCATACACCCCCAACTCTGGTAAATACACCCCCAGCATCTTTGCACTCCCTCCGACACTGCATATGTTGGGATATAAATTCACCCTAAGCCCCACTTGATGTTAGAATAGTTTTGATGGCCAAAACACTTAGAGTTTATAAATGTAATAGGATCAACTGACTTGTATAGAACAGCTTAGACTAGTCTTGTGTGATCAACTGTATTGATATCAGCTGATCAGCACAGTCCTGGCTTACATGCCTATCCTCAAGATGAGAAGAGTAGAAGACATGAAGACTAGAAGATCCTTGAAGACCAGATAAGCTAAGGTGCTTGTATACCTACTTATCTGATGGAGTCCCAGATTGAAGATGGCCTAAAGCAGTACAAAGAATTTCCAGATCAGAAGAGTGTTACTCTACTGATATCAGAAGACAGAAGACCTAAGGCCAGAAGAGTAGTCAGAAGACTAGAAGTACAGATCAGAAGACTATGTGCTCTTCCAGGACTCGGCTGATTCCTAAGTAATCTTGCAATTCAAACGAAGACCTACCTTATTTTGAAGATTGACATGATCCCAGGATTGAAGCAATCAAGCGGCTGGAATCAAGGAATCAAGCTATTATGGAAAGATTGCTCAAACGGCTAGTCAACTCCAACGGCTAGTTGCAACCAATCTCCATTATAAATACAAGAGGATGAGAAATCACAAACAAGAAGTCACAAGAGAGAATTCAACGAGCCAAGCAAAGCAATCAAAGCTAAAGCCATATTATTCTAAGAATTCTCAAAAGAGCCAGAAACCATTAGATTATCTATAGCTCTTAAGTGATTTCTATCCAACCCCTAAGAACCTGAAACCTGTTCATATTGTATATCAATTGTTTTAGGCATAGTGGTTAAGCAAATTATAAGCTTGAACCATTAGTTGGATACACCTCAAAAACCCCAAACCCTCACCGAAAGGTTAAAGTTTTTGAACCCCTTAAAGTGCAAGTGGTTACAATCACTTGTGGAGACCGTAGCTGTTAGGACGGCTCAGATCTCAAAGTCCTAACCTTGGGACTATAAAGGTCAAGACCCTTGTAATTTGTGGTAAATTAAAGGGATTAAACATCACGTGTGGACGTAGGAACGTATATCCGAACCACTATAAATCTGGTGTCATTTACTTTCTGCACTTTACATTTCTGTCTTTACATACATTATTATATAGTGCATACTGTGATTTCAACATTCTTCAAAACAAGGCCATAACTTTCAAACCAGCATCAGCTGAGTATTTTCATTAAGCAAAACAAGTTGAACACTTTCATAAGAATTACAAGAACGAGTCTAAACCAGGGCCACCATAATTTCGCATATAACCTCCTCAGTCAGATCACTATAGTCATCTGGACCAGCAGACTTGCAGTCCAGTTGACATAGCAATCAGAAGAGGTTCTCAACTCTGTTTGAAAAAGTTTTAAAGTCTATTCACCCCTCCCCTCTAGACTTTAATCCCATTCACTACTCGTTCAGGGACCAACAAGTGGTATCAGAGCAGTGGTTCTAACGGACTACTGTCTCTAGATTATCAGAAGACTTGAGGGAGTCTTTCTGTAGTCCTCTTGAACAGATCTTTTTGGAAAACTTGTTTTTGAAAACTCATACAGCATGAGTGCTAATATGCGAAAGTTGCCTAAGTTTTCAGTAGAGGATTATGATTACTGAAAGATCAGGATGAGGAAGAATCTCACATCAGTCCACTACAAGATGTGGTCAGTAATCACAGAAGGCCCAATCACCATCATGACAGTCAACACTGCAAATGGTGATCCAGAAGTCCCAGTTGGAGAACTGGTTCCCAAGCCCATGAAGGATCTCACACCAGAAGAGATGAAGCAATCAAATCTTGATAGCATTGCTCAAGATTACATAATGCAAACTCTTCCAAATGAGTACATTGCAAAGGTAATCCACTGTGAGTCAGCCAGAGAGATGTGGGAGGCATTGGCACTTCTCTGTGAAGGAACTGAGCTGATCAAGGAATCCAAGTTGTCTACAGCAGTCAAGAAGTTCGAACACTTCAAGATGCAACCAGAAGAGTCTATTGATCAGCTAGACAATAGATTTACCAAGATCATCAATGAGATAGAATCTCTGGGCAAGAAATATACAAATAGAGAGAAAAATCTAAAGATCTTAGACTCTCTAACCAAGAAATGGAGACTCAAGAAGACCATCATCAAGGATACTCAAGATATCAAGAAGTGGTCTGCTCAAACTCTATTTCAGAACCTAAAAGCTCATGAATATGATCTGGAAAGAGAAGAAAACTCAGGAAGTGATGAGCCAACTGCAACCCCATCTACCTCCAAGACTGTAGCCTTCAAGGCAGCCAATACAAAAACTGCAAGTACCTCATCTGGCAAGACCTCTCTGAAAACAGAAGACTGTGAAGGATCAGACATGAGTCTGAAGGAACAAATGACTCTTATGATCAAGAGATTCGAAAGGATGAACACTCTCAACAGCAAATATAGAAAATTCTATAAAAACTACAAAGATAGAAGAGCAAGTTCACCCTCTAGAGGTTCCAGAGAAAGAACACCAGAAAGACATCCTAGAAAGGATGTGGAGTCATCTGACAGCCGAGGATCTAGAAGAAGAGATGCCACTCCTCCAAGGAAAGGCAACTCAAATCAGAAATCTGGATCATGCTTTAATTGTCGCAAACCAGGACACTATGTCTATGAATGTCCTGAGCTGGATTTGGATGACAAAGAAGAAAGAAGGCCAAGGAGAAATTCAGAAAAGAAAGCTATGGTGACTGAAGAATCTGAATATCAAAGTGATGAACTCCCTACATCACCAGACTGTCAAATCTTCTCAGATGATTCAGATGACCTAGCTATGATGGCCATAGGTGAAAATGAGGTAAACTCCTATACTACTACTTTCCATTCACCTATTTTTTCACAATCAGATGAGATAAACTCATCTGAAGGCGAATCAGAAGACACCTATTATCAATCTTTAAGAAAGGTAAAAGGTGATCTGGATATTGCCACTAGAGCTTTTATAGAAGTGGAAGAGGAGAACAAGGGTCTAAGGAAAGAAATTACTAAGTTGAAAAAGACTAAGTTTGATAACACCCCTGAGTTGGTCACAATGAATGAAAGATTGACCAGAGAAGTGGAGCTTCTTAAGGAAGAAAATACCACAATAACTCAGTTGTATGAGGGGATGTTACAAACTCAAGCTCTAGAAACTAAGGAACTTCGTTCACTACAATCCAAGTTCGATGACCTCTTCCAAGCACACAAGCTCTTAGAAAAGGAGAAGGAATGCCTAAATAAAAAGATATCAGAGTTCAATAAAGCTTCTACTACTATTGAAAGTATCTCTGAGTATTATAGATCAAATGGCAATAAGATGGGTTTTGGCTATGAACTTAATCCATCTACATCCTCTCCAGCTGGGGGTAGTACACCTAACAAGTGCACTACTCAGACACATGAAAAGGGTGAGTGTTCTAAACACAATGAACCTAATATGAACCAAAAGGCACCTGTACCAGCTAAGGCTAACTATCCCAAAACCAAAAAGGGTAAAGGACAAGCTAACCCCAAGCCTGTACAGAGGAACAACAAACAGCCTAGACCATCTCGTTTGAGACAGTCTCAACTGTATGCTGCTCCAGCCAAGAAGAAGAGGTCTTCTTCAAACAAATCTGTTCTCTTTGCACCCCCTATCTCTTATGATATTGTGAGAACAGAAGAGTATGGTCCATATAATCGTGTGCATCGACCAGCTAATGCACCCAGGCCGAATGTAACTAGTCAAAAGATCATGTATGTACACTCCTATAAAGGGAAACCATTTGACTATTACTTAGCTGACACTAAGAACAAATCAGATCAGTCCAAGGTGCTGACTGGTAAGATTTGGTTCTGTGATGCCCGAGGGAAACAACTCAAGTGTTCAAGGTTGTTCAAACGACCAATGTATATGTGGGTTCCCAAGGGTAGTACTAACACCCAAGGACCCAAAACAAAATGGGTACCTAAGACTTAACTTTTCTTGCAGGAAAGGAGGGACCTATACAGAATAGGAGGTCTAGCAGGAGAAACTTGGTACATAGATAGTGGATGCTCAACTCACATGACAGGAACCAAAGCCCTGCTGACCAACTACATAGAGAATAAAGGTCCAAAAGTCTTCTTTGGTGATAACGCGCATGGTAACACAAAAGGATATGGCACCCTTAAAAATGGTGACATTGAGGTACATGATGTATCATATGTAGAAGGTCTTAAGTTTAATTTATTATCTGTTTCTCATTTTTGTGACACTGGTTACTCAGTCAAATTCTCTAAAGATGAGTGTCTCATAAGTGATAAAAGAACAAAACAAAACCTTCTAACAGGATCTAGAAAGGGAAGTATGTATCTTGCAAATTGGAACAGCTGTCCTAAGGATACATGTCTGCTTGTGAAGAGCCCTAAAGATGTCAGCTGGCTATGGCACAAACGTCTTAGTCATCTGAACTTTAAGACTATGAACAAGTTAGCAAGGGAATCCTTAGTTGATGGTCTGCCTAATGAACTCTACTGTAAAGATCAGGTATGTGATGCATGTCAACAAGGAAAGCAAACAAAGGTCTCCTTCAAGACCAAGAAGACAACATCAACCAGCAGAGTTCTTGAATTGCTTCACATGGATCTCTTTGGACCAATCACTCCAACCACTCTAACAGGGAGAAAGTACACGCTTATTGTTGTAGATGATTATTCCAAGTTTACTTGGGTTATCTTCTTATACAAGAAGAGTGAAACACAGCAGAAGCTTCCTGAACTATTGAAGAGGATCCAAGTAGAGAAAGGAGAACCAATTGTGAAAATTAGAAGTGACAAAGGCACTGAATTCATTAACTCTTATATTATTGCCTATTGTACTTCTAATGGTATTCAGCATGAGACAAGTGCAGCAAGAACACCACAGCAGAATGGTGTAGCTGAAAGAAGAGTCAGAACACTCAAGGAAGCTGCCAGAACACTCCTTGCTGAATTCTCCACTCCTAAGAAGCTATGGGCAGAAGCCATCAACACAGCTTGTCACACTCAAAACAGGTCAGGTATTCACAAAATTCATGAGAAAACCCCATATGAACTGTGGAAAGGAAGGAAACCTAGAGTATCTTACTTTCATATATTTGGTTGTAAGTGTTTCATTCACAACAATGGGAAGAGTAAGTTGAATGCTTTTGATGCCAAAGCAGATGAGGGGATATTCTTAGGATACTCCTCTACTAGCAAAGCATTTAGAGTACTCAACAAACGAACCCTTCTTGTGGAAGAAACACCTCATGTTGTTTTTGATGAATCTTGTGAAAAGAATGCAGGTCAGATGAGACATCTAGTGATCAAGCCCAAACCAGATGAGTTCATTGAAGTAAATGAACCTTTTCCTGAAGAACCAGAGAAAGATAAGCCTCATAGACCTATCAATAGATCTCAAACTCAAGCAGGACAAGCTGACCAGAATCAAGATGCACCAATCCCAAATGCCAGGGGGAATGCTCTCTTTGACACACAAGATACAGATGATGATCGACCTAATCAAGCCAACCCTCCTGATGGCACTAGATCAGATGAGAATCCAAGCTCATCCAATGCAGATACTCCTGTGAGGCATACATGGAGAAACAACCATCCATCAAACCTCATCTTAGGAGGAGCTGACTCAGGTGTCAAGACCAGAAGACAACTGAATCAGAACTCACAATCATCTATGTTCTGCTGGTGTGCTTTCCTATCCAACATTGAACCAGCTGACATAGAAGAAGCAATGACAGATAGCAATTGGATCACTGCTATGCAAGAAGAACTAAACCAATTCGAAAGAAATGAAGTCTGGGAATTGGTAGATCGTCCTGAAAACCACAATGTAGTAGGAACAAAGTGGGTATTCAAGAACAAGAAGGACGAAAATGATGTGATAACTAGAAATAAGGCAAGGCTAGTTGCAAAAGGATATTCACAATCTGAAGGGATTGACTATGATGAAACTTTTGCTCCAGTAGCCAGATTAGAAGCCATTCGACTGTTTCTAGCTTATGCATCATATATGGGCTTCAAGGTATATCAAATGGATGTCAAGAGTGCTTTTCTAAATGGTATTCTGGTAGAAGAAGTATATGTAGAGCAGCCTCCAGGGTTTGAAAAAGGCGATCAAGTATATCGAGTGAAGAAGGCTCTCTATGGTCTAAAACAAGCCCCTAGAGCTTGGTATGACACATTGTCACAATTCCTACTTGACAATGGATATACAAAAGGCAAAGTGGATAGAACTCTTTTCAGAATACAAGAAGGAGAAGACATCCTAATGGTACAAATATATGTAGATGATATTATATTTGGATCACCCAATCAAGAGATGTGCAAGAAGTTCTCTGAACTTATGCAATGAAAGTTTGAAATGAGCATGATGGGTGAGATGAATTATTTCCTAGGACTTCAAGTCAAGCAGAGTTCAGAAGGAATTTTCATCAACCAATCCAAGTATACCAAGAGCCTATTAGAAAGATTCAAAGCTCTACAAAGCAAGACTGCAAGGATTCCAATGATGACATCTTTCAAAATGGAACCAGATGAGTCTGGAAAGGCAGTTGATCAAGCCGAATATAGAGCACTGATTGGATCTCTACTATACCTTACAGCTAGCAGACCAGACATAACATTTGCTGTAGGAGTATGTGCTAGGTTTCAAGCAAACCCAAAGCAAAGTCATCTAGAAGCAGCAAGGAAGATTCTTAAGTACCTAAAAGGAACAGTCAACCTACGACTATGGTACCCTGCTGATGACAATCTAGAATTGAGTGGCTATTCTGACTCAGACTATGGAGGATGTAGGATTGATAGGAAATCCACATCTGGAACCTGTCAATTTCTAGGCAACAAGCTGATATCATGGTTCTCTAAGAAGCAAACCTCAGTTGCAACTTCCACCACTGAAGCAGAATATATGGCAGCTGGTAGTTGTTGTAGTCAGCTGCTCTGGCTAGTTCAACAACTCAAGGATTACAATGTAGAGGCAAGAGAAGTCCCTATCTATTGTGATAGCAGCAGTGCCATTGCCATCACTCAAAATCCAGTCCTCCACACAAGGTGCAAGCATGTCGACATTCGACACCACTTCATAAGAGACCACCTTGAAAAGAAGGACATCAAGATGGAGAAAATTCACACAGATATCCAAAAAGCAGACATCTTGACTAAGCCCCTAGCTGAAGAAAGATTCAAGACCCTATGCTACAGCTTAGGACTCCTGGATCCAAGCACATGAAGAGCAAAGATCAGCTGAAAAACTCAGCTGATACAATTGCAGAAGACTAGGAGGATCAGATGAGGTGAATAGACACCCTCATCTTCAGGTAAGTTCTTTCCCAATGAAGACAAATAAAGCTGAGGGAAAACTTAGAGTCATCTAATCAAGGGGGAATCAATGATACCTTAAGAATCCTTGATGAAATACTCTGAAATCTGCATTGCATATCACACATATATATATATATATATATATATATATATATATATATATATATATATACAGCAGACTTGAACAAAGTTATTTGATTTCTTTACTCTAAGCAGTGTATACTATGTATAATAATAAACGATTCTTCATAAAATACTTTATTGATATACATACATACAGTATACTATTGAGTTATACTTGGTTGGATTAATACACCATCCTCACCGACTCAACAGTATGCATACACTGTACGGATTTCAAATAACTCTTGCTCAAAATTTATAATTTCTGCATTCCATAAGATAAAGTCTGAATATCTTTAAATGTGAACCCTTGGATCAAGAATCTCATTGTTGATCTTAAGAAGTAACTTTTCAGAAATTCAGACCTATCAACTCTATAGTTTTGTCATCTTTCACTCCACTACCTCATTTCTACCCCTATAAAAGGAGGAAGTTATGAGAACACCTAAGAACACAAATCACTAACTATTGTTTTCTGTTTCAGGAATGGAGACAATCGAAAGAAGAGATGGAATGGAGATCATCCTTCAACCAAGGTCTTGGGTGAAGGAGATGAAGCTTTTTCTAGAAGATGAAGATGATGCAGATCAACACACTTGGCTTACTCAACATGAGTTTGCCTATGAAAACTAGAGGAAAGAGAGACGTCCTTATTGAAAACTAGAGGAAAGAGAGATGGAGAAGACAAAGTAGCAAGCAAGCTGAGCTTCTTCTCCAGGGGGAAGTTCTACATGGAGAGCTTGTTACCAAAAGCTATTGTGTCTAAACAGAACATGAAGGCTAAGTCCATGGCCCTCTCTTCAGACTCCATTGAAGCCTCTTCCAATCTTCCCTCTCCTTCAAGAGAAGCGAAGAAATTCAAAAAGGACACATTTGATGCTACAACCCATCTGATGATGAGGAGCATCAGATGGTAAGGGCAACCTGAACCAGTGGGATATCATCCAGGCTGATCATCTACATATTGATTTGATGGTCCTACTTGATTCAGATAGAGCTGGAAGATCCATCAAACCAGGTTGGATCACCACTCACAATAAAGCTGGAAGATCCATCATCCAGGTTGGATCATCACAGCAACAACGAAGGATCCATCAAGCCAGGTTGGACCTTCAAAGCATAGAAGATTTACTCAGCAAATCTCAATCCTCCACTCAGCTGATCAGAAGACCAACTCAGCTGACCAGAAGACTTTCAAGGGTGAAGATAGCCAACCTGCTCAAGTCCACTACCCCTGGAGTTGATGAGAATTCAATCCAGTTTGAACAAGTGCTTAGGGTATGCACTTGGATTGAGCTCAGAAGAGATGATGTAGATGACCTTCTTGAGGTCATGGAAGGAATGGGAGGAAAGAAAAATTTCCTCGACTGGGAGATGGAGCAAAAGGAAGTTGCTCAAGTTCGATCCTTTGCTCAGCTGCTATCAGATGAGGCACTGACTGCAGTTTGCAACCGGATTTTAGGAATCCCCACTGCTGATGTCTCTATCCCAGAAGGCTCATCGGATCAGCAGACAGCTGAACAAGCAAAATTGAAGGAATCAGCTGCACCAGCCTTGGTGGAAGACTCACCTGCACCTGCAGAAGACTCAGCTGCAACAGCTGACAAAGAAAAGATTGATAGAGAAGTAGTCAGAGTACCAGCTCACTTCAGACCTTCGGACAATCTGACTCACTTCATTGACGATCAAGAGGATGCAGGCAGACGAATCATGACCCATCTGACTAAGGCCACTACCTGCTACCTCAATGAGGAGTACCTATCAGCCGAAGAAAGAGGCAAAGCATTAATTGTTCATCCAAAGCCTCAAGGTACACCCTCTACTTCTACCCCATCTGTTGACCATACAGCAGACATCTGCTCCCAGGTCAAAGCTGCAATAGACTTGCACTTTGAGAAAGGTTTAGGCCTGCAGCTAGGAAGATATGTTGACAAAGCTGCAAGGGAACAGAAGACTCGTCTTCATGACCAGATTCTTGACATTGAAGACAAGTTTGGTGAAGCACTTCATCAGCAGATAGGAGAATACTTGATTACCTATCAGAAGTTGTCAGCTGACACCTCCAAAAGGTTTGCTGATCTTTACACTGATGAGATGCACCGCATGGAGACCACCTACACGTCCAGAATTGAAGAAGCTGAAGCAAGAGCCAAAGAAGGTCAAGCCCTTCTTAAGGCAGCTGCAGAGGAGAATGAGAAATTGCAGACTCAGCTGAAGGAGACAGCAGCCAAGTTGGAAGCACTTACAACTAGATTTGAAGCCGCCTCCTCCTCCAATTCACATGCTGAAGTTCTAGAGCACATCATAACCCATCTGACCCAAGTTGCCAAGGTCAATGCCATGGCACTGAAACAAACTCTGACAGTGGAAATCATGAATTCCATGAAGCCTTTTGCGGCTGCACTTGCTGAAGCCAAAAAGGGGGAAGATGTGTTGATAAAGGCTCTAGAGAAGTCTACTGCCCAGCAAGCTGAACTGGTAGTAGCACAAGATGACTTGACTGAAACCTTGGGTGGTTTAAAGAGCAAAATCAAGAACAGGCAAGGCAAAGGCAAAGAAATTGCTCTAGAAGATACTCAAACACCCACTCAAGCTCCTGCCAAGAGTCTACAGATCACTGCTCCTGTAGAACAAGTTCCTGAAAAGAGAATAACAAGGAAAAGAAAGGCAGACGAGCAAGCTCAGTCAGCTCAGACCAGCATGAAATCAGCTCCAGCAGAGCCTACTGCAGAAGAGAAAGAGGCTCTAGAGTTGAAGAAAAAGAAATTGCTTGAAGCTCAAGAGCTTAAGCAAAAGAAGCTGAATGATGCGAAGGCAGTCAAAGCCAAATTTGAAAGAAGAATTGCCAAACTCAGGAAAGCAATGAAGGACAAAGCACAAGAAGACAGTGTCCTGGTGTTTGACAGCAATTATGTGGATTACTTAGCCCTTCAAGATGAGCTACCAAGATGGTATCCCCTGAAGAAGAAGTGGCAAATTCAACACCACATAGTAAGGAAATTTGGCCCTCTCCCTTCTTATGAAGAAGAATTTCTTCAATTCTCCCAGTTCATGAACATTGAAGATCCAGAGTTCTGGGAAGAAATTGTCAAGACAGCCAAAGGACTTGACAACTGCAGAATCTTAACTCCTGAAGAACCCAAATGGGATGCACCCCTTCTGGATTCAGGAAGAGCCAACATGATAGAAATCAAGAAGATTCTGTACAAGATCTATGAAGAGGAGAATGTTACAGATGTACAGCACATGGAAGAAGTTCGAGCTCGTCTGTACCTTGCCTACCGCGTTTGAAGATCAGAAGACCTGATGAAGACCACTTTAGAAGTATAAAGAAACTATTGCTTGTAATCTGTAAAAGCCTTATATATATTCAAGTTCTAGTTCTTTTTGCTTACAAGACAAATTCTCATTGTCTTCATCAGATGCTTCAGTCTTAGCATGTTATAAACTCTTATCTTATTTCATTAAGAGCATTTATCAAGTATAGTTTTGGCTTCATCAAAAAGGGGGAAATTGTTGGGATATAAATTCACCCTAAGCCCCACTTGATGTTAGAATAGTTTTGATGGCCAAAACACTTAGAGTTTATAAATGTAATAGGATCAGCTGACTTGTATAGAACAGCTTAGACTAGTCTTGTGTGATCAACTGTATTGATATCAGCTGATCAGCACAGTCCTGGCTTACATGCCTATCCTCAAGATGAGAAGAGTAGAAGACATGAAGACTAGAAGATCCTTGAAGACCAGATAAGCTAAGGTGCTTGTATACCTACTTATCTGATGGAGTCCCAGATTGAAGATGGCCTAAAGCAGTACAAAGAATTTCCAGATCAGAAGAGTGTTACTCTACTGATATCAGAAGACAGAAGACCTAAGGCCAGAAGAGTAGTCAGAAGACTAGAAGTACAGATCAGAAGACTATGTGCTCTTCCAGGACTCGGCTGATTCCTAAGTCATCTTGCAATTCAAACGAAGACCTACCTTATTTAGAAGATTGACATGATCCCAGTATTGAAGCAATCAAGCGGCTGGAATCAAGGAATCAAGCTATTATGGAAAGATTGCTCAAACGGCTAGTCACCTCCAACGGCTAGTTGCAACCAATCTCCATTATAAATACAAGAGGATGAGAAATCACAAACAAGAAGTCACAAGAGAGAATTCAACGAGCCAAGCAAAGCAATCAAAGCTAAAGCCATATTATTCTAAGAATTCTCAAAAGAGCCAGAAACCATTAGATTATCTATAGCTCTTAAGTGATTTCTATCCAACCCCTAAGAACCTGAAACCTGTTCATATTGTATATCAATTGTTTTAGGCATAGTGGTTAAGCAAATTATAAGCTTGAACCATTAGTTGGATACACCTCAAAAACCCCAAACCCTCACCGAAAGGTTAAAGTTTTTGAACCCCTTAAAGTGCAAGTGCTTACAATCACTTGTGGAGACCGTAGCTGTTAGGACGGCTCAGATCTCAAAGTCCTAACCTTGGGACTATAAAGGTCAAGACCCTTGTAATTTGTGGTAAATTAAAGAGATTAAACATCACGTGTGGACGTGAGAGTGGACGTAGGAACGTATATCCGAACCACTATAAATCTGGTGTCATTTACTTTCTGCACTTTACATTTCTGTCTTTACATACATTATTATATAGTGCATACTGTGATTTCAACATTCTTCAAAACAAGGCTATAACTTTCAAACCAGCATCAGCTGAGTATTTTCATTAAGCAAAACAAGTTGAACACTTTCATAAGAATTACAAGAACGAGTCTAAACCAGGGCCACCATAATTCCGCATATAACCTCCTCAGTCAGATCACTATAGTCATCTGGACCAGCAGACTTGCAGTCCAGTTGACATAGCAATCAGAAGAGGTTCTCAACTCTGTTTGAAAAAGTTTTAAAGTCTATTCACCCCTCCCCTCTAGACTTTAATCCCATTCACTACTCGTTCAGGGACCAACAGCATACTCCCGTACTGTCGAGATGGGCCAGACCCACAACTCCACTGCAACATGCACAAATGGCCAAAAAACCTTATCTCTGTTTCAACCTTATCTCTGTTTCTCAAACGTCCTTGTTGTCCCACAAATGGCCAAAAACCTTATCTCTGTTTCAACCTTGTGTCGAGATAATGATGTTAACATTATTTTTGGTTCTACTGATTTTCAAGTGCGGGATGGCAAAACAGGGACCATTCTCCTCACGGGGAGTCGCGTGGATAATCTCTACGTATGGCCGAATCGAGCATCTCTTAACCCCACAGCCTCCATCTCGGAAAAACAACCATCACCCATCTGGCACGCTCGTCTAGGTCATCCGTCCTCTAAAATCCTTTCCCATACCTTATCCAAGTATAGCTTATCTATCACGAACTCAAAACTGCATTATTGTGATTCTTGCAACTGTATTAAAAGTCATAAACTTCCTTTTTACGATTCAAGCATTATATCTAGTTCCCCTCTTGAGGTTCTTTTTTCTGATGTGTGGTCGTCCCCTGTCCTGTCAACTGAAGGCTTCAAATACTATGTCATTTTTGTTGATCACTTTAGCAAATACATATGGCTCTACCCCCTAAAATGTAAGTCCGATGGCCTCCCCACATTCATCTCCTTTAAAAATATAGTGGAAAACTTTTATAAAACCAAAATCAAAACCCTTTATTCTGACAATGGAGGAGAGTTCATTGCTCTTCGTTCTCTCCTTCAAACTCATGGCATATCTCATCTCACAACTCCTCCTCACACCTCTGAACACAATGGCATGTCTGAACGTCGTCACAGACATGTTGTTGATACTGCCTTAGCCCTTTTACATCATGCCTCCATGCCCCTTACATATTGGCCTCGTGCAGTTTGTGCTGCTACCTATATTATAAACCGTCTACCAAAACCCAATCTTAACATGTTGTCCTCATATCAATATCTCCTAAAACAAACTCCCAACCTAGCCAAACTTAGAGTTTTTGGTTGCTTATGTTATCCTTGGCTCCGCCCCTACACTTCCCATAAATTAGACCCTAGATCCACTCCATCTAAAACAAACTCCCAACCTAGCCAAACTTAGAGTTTTTGGTTGCTTATGTTATCCTTGGCTCCGCCCCTACACTTCCCATAAATTAGACCCTAGATCCACTCCATGTGTCTTCATTGGATACTCTCCTACCCAAGCTGCTTATCTTTGTCTTGACTTAAAAACCAACAAAATATATACATCTCGTCATGTTCAATTTGTTGAAAATGTCTTTCCTCTAGCCACTCCTAAAACTGCTACTGATACACCCCCTGATTTAGTAGATACACCCCCAATTTAGTAAATACACCCCCTTGCCCACCAGAAAACCCTACTGTTATGCTCTTTCCACCATCCACTCTGATTAGTACACCCCCACCCTTACCTCCTGATCTTGCCCCACCCCCAACCTTTACAAATACACCCCCTCCCCCAAATATACCCTCTGTCGTCGATGTCAACCAAAACCCATCACCACCCCCATTACCTGCACCCCCTGTTCCTCTTAATACACCCACCAGCCCAACACCCAGCCCCGCTGCACCCCCTGTTCCGCTTAATACACCCACCAACCCAACATCCAGCCCAGATGCACTCCCCAGCTCACTAAGTACACCTCACCCACCTCTTCAACTCGAGTCGCCAGATGCTCCCTTATCGCCATCCCCACCGGCCCCCCAAGGCACTCGAATGGTCACTCGAGCTCAAAACAGAATCTTCAAACCTAATCCGAGGTACGGTCTTACAAGTAATCTGTCTTCTGACATTGAACCTAGCTGCGTCTCTCAGGCATTAAAAGATGAACGATGGAGGGAGACCATGTCATCTGAATTTAATGCCCTTCTCAAAACCGGTACTTGGGATTTAGTACCACCTGATGATTCTACCAACATCGTTGGTTCAAAGTGGATCTTCCGCATTAAACGAAAACCGAACAGGTCCTTAGACAAGTTCAAAGCTCGACTTGTGGCCAAAGGTTTTCACCAACGCCCCGGAGTTGATTTTTAAGAAACGTTTAGTCCTGTGGTAAAACCAGCAACCGTTCGAGCAGTCCTGAGTATTGCAGTCACTCAAAATTGGCCACTTCAACAATTTGATGTGAACAATGCTTTTCTTCATGGTTCCCTTTCTGATACAGTTTACATGGCTCAACCTCCTGGTTTCATTGATAAGGCGTTTCCATCCTATGTTTGCAAATTACACAAATTCATTTACGGTTTGAAACAAGCTCCTCGAACTTGGTATTATGCACTTAGGACGTTTTTGGAAGGAATTGGGTTTATTGACTTGAACGAATTTTTGTCACAATATGTTGACTAACTACTTCCCCTCAAGCATAAGGGTTCGTAGTAGTAATGGAAGTATTCGACCAAGTAGTATCGACCTAGGAGGTGGGTTTGTGCAATGGATCCCTAGAGTTTTGTGTCGTCATAACTAATGTAACTACGGGCTCGGTTTTTGGATTTCTAAAATAAAGCTAAGTTACTACTAAACTTCAAGAAATTAAACCAAACACCAACCTAGAAACTAACAAGCAATTTGAACTACTAAAAACAAGCAAATAATCTATAAGAGCAATTACCACAACTTAACAAAGAAAATTACTACTAAGCAAGAATTTAACAATTAAAACAAGAACAACTACGAATATGATTCGAAGAAGTGCAAGGGTGAGAGAATGCTTCTGGTGTTCTCCACCTAGTGAAATAGAGAGGAATTGCTTTTACTTTGTTAATGCTTTAATCAATATTTGCTAAGAGCACCTAAATGCTAGGATGACAACCATTTCCCTTCGGGTAATATAGCCTTAATTCTAAGGTGTTCCCAAACCCGGTAATAAGGTTTTCTTCCTAATCCTCACCAACTACTCAAACAACCATTCAAGTAATTAATGTCCTTTAATGGGGTTCTAATACGATTAACTCTCTCTCGACGAATTAAAAGTATAACTAACACATTTGCATACCAACAACTCACACCATAAATATGAACATATAACTCTCGTCTACGCTAAACATGCATCTAAATATGGATTAATAGAAGTTAACATACAAAGTACCCATAATACCCATTAAAAGAAGCAATAAATCTAATATTAGCAATAACAAAGCTCAAACAATTCCAAACTTGATATTCACATGGTTTTAGAACACCCAAAGCATAAATAAACTTAGCCCATGTTGTTTTGAGAAACCCCCATGGCTAAAACATCAAAAGAACTCAAGATAAACATGAAATATGGAATTATATAGAAAATGAGAGAATGGTTTGAAGTCACCTTGTTGTTTCTTCAAAATACCTAGCTATTACAAAAGTGTGAGCCTTGTTCTTCAAAAACCTATGCTAAGTACTCTACCTTGGAGCTAAACTATGAATTAAATGTGCAATAAATGTGAAAATGGGGTTAAGTATGAACTAGGGTTTATGGTGTTGTAATAAATGAGGCCAAGAATCCTTTACAAACTGAGTTTTGAAGCTATTTAAAGCTTCCAAAAGTGTGTGAGACGAAATTAGCATTTGGGTCCTTGAAGTTCTTCAAAATTCGCAAAAAACCCCGAAAACGAAGGTTCACTCGACCGCCAGTGTGAGATGAAACGGTCGGCCGAGTGAGAAAAAGTTCCAAAACCAAAAGTGGTTCCAGAACTCACTCGACCGCCCGTTTGGGGTCACTCGACCGGTCGAGTGAAATGAACTCACTAGACCGCCCGTTTGATGTCAAACGATCGCCCGTTTGGAAACGAGTTCCAGAAACTCTCCCACGACCAGAACTCACTCGACCGCCCGTTTGGGCTCAAACGGTCGGTCGAGTCAAAACGAGTTCCAGAAACTTTTCCAATTTGCTATCCACTCGGTTGCCAGTTTGGGGCCACACGACCGGCCGTTTGGATCCTGCATCCTTGGACTTTTTCTTCGATTTTCTTAACTTTCTTTGCTCGTCCTTCCACCGAACTTCACTTCCAATGCGCCAATGCTCGTTTTCCCTCTAAAATGGACTATTTCACCTTGTTTCCTACACTTTGAACACCTCTCTTGACAACAAGATTAGTAGCACCATTTCTATCAAATAAGCACAAAATCACATCAAAATGCTACGATAATATAGCAATAAGGAGCACAAAAACGAGCAATCTCACACCCAATCAACCCCCCAAACTTAGAGATTTGCTTGTCCCCAAGCAAAGAAAAAGAAACTAAAGGAGGGTGATTGTGAATGATTTGTGAATGGATACAATGCATAGTAGGCATGATCAAACAATATCTCCAATGAATGGTTCATCAACACATGCAATTTCTCTACCACTTTCAAGACAAAATGTGATTCAAGCTAAGATAAATTCAACACACTTGATTCACCACTCTCTCAAGAGGTGTTTCTCTCAACACACAAGTGTATATTGGGCATGTAAGCTCTCAAATGTCAATCCACAAAAAACACAAAGACCATAGGCTTGCTTTTCAACTCAATTCTCTACCAATTATTTAGGAATCAATTGTCAATCAAAGAGGTCTTTCAAGGGTTGTAATGTAGGCTCTTTGGAATGGGTAGGGTGAATTTGGAATTAGTGACTCATTCAACTTGTAGAGCAACAAATGTTGGTTCTTCTTTCATTTTTCATTCAATTCTCACACAACACTTGCTCTCTTTCTTTTCTTTTCACTCAAAATGACTTCACCCCTTTTTCCTTCTTTTCACAACATTTTGGAACCATTTCTCTTCACTTTTGTGATTTGAGCTTTTGGGACTTTTTGTTTCCCCCCCCCCCCTTTTTTTTTCACATTAAGCTCAAGCTCATTAGCTCTTCTTTTTCTTTTTCTTTTCAACCCTTTTTCTTTTCTCTTGAATTCACCTTGATCAAAACAACTCCACTCACTTCAATCCCCTCACCATGTCAACCAACATTGAAGCTCTACAAATGATAAGGACAATTAGGCTCAAAAGATGTGGTTTTATGGTGACATTTTGTAGCTTGCCAAAGAAAATTGGTTTTACGGCTCAACGGGGCTAACTACGAAAATGTATCGTTTGGTGAGATTTATTTGGCCAAGTGACTTAAATTCAAAGAAACGCCTCCTATCATTTTTGACAATTTCCTCCTAAATCAAGTTTCAAACAAGTCAAAGAGCAAGTTCTAGCATGCATAATTCGTGGATGACTCACTCAAGAAAAATCGAACCGGAATGATATTTCGATTCAAAAGGCTCAAGTCTCACCGGCTAAATGTGGTAAACTCAAGTGTTTTCCTAAGCCTAGCCCTTCACACAAAATGCAATCAAATGATAGAGTCATACATGCATCGATTTCCCTCTCATCAAGAAACATCACAAGATCAATTATAGTAAACTCATGCATCCATCAACAAATTCTCCAAAAATCCACAATCACAAAAAAACATAAAATCCCTAAACATCAATCCAAATAAAACATCAAAAGAAAAACATCCCCACCAACAAAAATCCACAAAAATATCCAAAATACAAGAAACCAAAACAAAGATCCAAAGGTACAAATAACAAAGTGCTACGAACATAAACATGAACACCGAAAATGAGAGAAATTAGGGCACTTTTACCACACCATCTTTGGAATTTTGAGGTATCATTGAGGTGGTTGAGGTGGGTTGTAGTAGCCTTGTTGGGCGAGCCACTCAAAATGGGGGCGGAGCATGTTGTTCATCTCGAGGAGTTGTGTATCAATACTCGCGTAGTGAGTTTCCATGTTGGCTAGGCGAGTGTCCACATTGGCTCTCCAAGCTCTATCTTCACGACTCGCTATACCCAACTGCTCGATACTCGCCCTAAGTGACTCAAGCTCCCTGTCCCTTCTTTCATAAGTATGGGTAACATTCCCTCTTTGATCCGGAGCTGCCCGCTATGAACTACCTCCCTCTTGCTCTTGGGGACCTTGAGGCTCCTCAGGCACCGGCTCAGGCTCGGGCTCGTCTACAGGCATGGGAACCGCTCCATCGATTGGCATTCCAGCTGCGAAATTGTCTATCCAAGCGCGATGAGCACCAGATGTTAAATCCCAGCTTCCATATCTCCGTCGGCTCACCCTTGTCAGTTGCTTGTTGGGTAAGGGGAAAACTTCTTCATTATCAAGCCTCAAGCAATAAGTTCCCCTGACCATCTTGAGCACTTTCATTTGGATCAATACCCCGACGTCAAGCCTTGAGTCTCCCGCTAGTGGCTCATCCTCCTCTCTTGGCACCCACCCAAAGTGCTCCGCTATGTGAGTGATGAATCCTCCCACTTGCGACTTCCTAACTGGTTTTCGGGCTTGGCGCACCAATTGTGCCATAAGATACGAGGCCATGTTAACTGGTCTGCGATCGACCATGCACTTCATCACATATAACTCTTCTCTTCTCACCGCTCCAATCTCGATTTCTTCCTCATATTTGGCTCTTCCCATCTCTACCTCCTCACATTCTTCTTCAATTTCACAACTTTCCTTGACATCATCTTCTCCCGGTTGAGTGGGCATGGATGGACCCTCATATTTGGTGCCACTTCTAAGCTCTATGGCCTTACAATGCTCCTTGGGGTTTATCTCGGTTGTTGAGGGAAATTTTCCCTTGTTTAGCATTTGATTAACCGCCGTGCTCAACTCTCCAACGGACGTTGCAAGTTGCCCCACCGTGTGCTCGAGATTTTTAATCCCCCTTGAGTGTTGTTCATTGATCTTTGCTTGTTCCAAATTCGTTTTAACTTGTTGCTCTTGAGCTTTCTTGAACAACTCTTCCATCCGTAAAAGTGTATCTTCCGTAGTAGCTTTTCCTTCACCATTAGGGAGCTTTGCCCCGGGATCAAATCCGGGTGGATATTGCATTGCTCCTTTTGGGTTAGAATACGCCAAGTTGTCGTGCCTTCGAAAGTTTTGATTTTGATTCCCTTGGAATGAGGTGGATGGCCCCCCTTGCATCGGGTGACTTTGATTGGGTTGGAGTGTTGAGGATTGACCACCTTGAAAACGATTTTGTTGAGGAGCTTGATATGGACGACCACTTTGAAAATTTTGTTGGTAGCTTCCTTGATATTGGGGTCGACCCATGTAGTTCACATCTTCAACTTGATTTAACGGAAGCTCTCCTTGAGCCATAGGTAATGAGCTCTCACGTGCTTGATTAGACGATAGAGCGTTCACCTTTTCAATCAAAGTGGTGACCATGGTCTTCACCGACTCCATTTCATTTACTTGGGCAACTCGATGTCTTCATCCTCTATCCATCGTCATTGTAAAAGAATTGTTCGATATCCCCTCCATTATTTGTTTGATCTCTTCCGCCGACTTGAGCCATATCGAACCTCCGGCACAAGCATCCAAATGTTATCGATCTTCTCCCCTCAACCCACAAAAGAACCAACATGTAGTTTGCTCTATTGGGAAACCATGTTGAGGGCAAGTTATGAGTAGGTTAGTAAACCTTTCCCATGCTTCCTTGAGGGTCTCATTAGCTCCTTGTGTGAATTGAGAGATGTTTTGCCTTGCTTCCATCACTTTTGAAGGTGGATAATACTTCAACAAAAATTTCTTCTTCAATTCTTCCCAAGTTCTCACCTCTCCCGCCGGAATGCTTGTTTGTAACCATGTTTTTGCCTTTCCGGAAAGTGTGAAGGGAAATAGCCTCAACTTCTTTGCATCTTCGGACACACCATTTTGCTTGAGTGTGTCGGCTATCTCTAGAAATTGAGCTAAGTGCTCATTTGGATCTTCTTCAAAACCTTCCTCGGTCCTCCCTTCAAATTGCTTTTCTCTAAGCATTCTCAACAAAGAGGCATTTATTTCAAAATTATTGGCCTCCACATTTGGCCTTGCTATCCCATCATAATACTCCCTTTGTTGAGGCTCAAAGTACTCTCTCATGGGTCTCCCATGTTGTATTGGAGGACGAGGTTCTTGTCTTTCCGGTGGAGGTGGAGCGGGTACTTCTTGAGGAAATGCACCTTGGGGTGTATGGTAAGGATAGGGTGGGGGATAATACCCTTGAGGTGGTTGATAATATCCATGAGGATATTGTGGATAAGGATATGGTGGAAAGCCTTGGGGATACCCTCCTTGTTGGACATTAGGGGGATATCCTTGAGGTTGTACACCATAGTGGCCTTGATTGAACACACCACCCATTTGAACATTAGGTGGGTGTTGTATGTCGTTTCCTACCCCTCCTTGTATTTGAACATCTTCTTGTTCAACTTGGAGATTCTCTTGGGTATTGATCTCGTCACTTTCATCATCTACCACGGCACCCGGCGGTTGATTTTGTCTATTCTCTGCCATTCTTCGATTTATCACTCGATTCCTTCTTGCGGTGGCTTCAATCTCAAGGTTGATAGGTTCAATTTGTCCACCACGTGCTCTTGTTATCATGCACCTATGGAAAATTGCAAATATCAAACTCTTGAAGCAAAAATAAAAATAAAATAAAAGCAAGTAATTGTAGCTAGCACTAGTATTCAACTAACTCTAAGTCCCACTTAAGCACTACGTCGCCTCCCCGGCAGCGGCGCCATTGACTTGAACGAATTTTTGTCACAATATGTTGACTAACTACTTCCCCTCAAGCATAAGGGTTCGTAGTAGTAATGGAAGTATTCGACCAAGTAGTATCGACCTAGGAGGTGGGTTTGTGCAATGGATCCCTAGAGTTTTGTGTCGTCATAACTAATGTAACTACGGGCTCGGTTTTTGGATTTCTAAAATAAAGCTAAGTTACTACTAAACTTCAAGAAATTAAACCAAACACCAACCTAGAAACTAACAAGCAATTTGAACTACTAAAAACAAGCAAATAATCTATAAGAGCAATTACCACAACTTAACAAAGAAAATTACTACTAAGCAAGAATTTAACAATTAAAACAAGAACAACTACGAATATGATTCGAAGAAGTGCAAGGGTGAGAGAATGCTTCGGGTGTTCTCCACCTAGTGAAATAGAGAGGAATTGCTTTTACTTTGTTAATGCTTTAATCAATATTTGCTAAGAGCACCTAAATGCTAGGATGACAACCATTTCCCTTCGGGTAATATAGCCTTAATTCTAAGGTGTTCCCAAACCCGGTAATAAGGTTTTCTTCCTAATCCTCACCAACTACTCAAACAACCATTCAAGTAATTAATGTCCTTTAATGGGGTTCTAATACGATTAACTCTCTCTCGACGAATTAAAAGTATAACTAACACATTTGCATACCAACAACTCACACCATAAATATGAGCATGTAACTCTCGTCTATGCTAAACATGCATCTAAATATGGATTAATAGAAGTTAACATACAAAGTACCCATAATACCCATTAAAAGAAGCAATAAATCTAATATTAGCAATAACAAAGCTCAAACAATTCCAAACTTGATATTCACATGGTTTTAGAACACCCAAAGCATAAATAAACTTAGCCCATGTTGTTTTGAGAAACCCCCATGGCTAAAACATCAAAAGAACTCAAGATAAACATGAAATATGGAATTATATAGAAAATGAGAGAATGGTTTGAAGTCACCTTGTTGTTTCTTCAAAATACCTAGCTATTACAAAAGTGTGAGCCTTGTTCTTCAAAAACCTATGCTAAGTACTCTACCTTGGAGCTAAACTATGAATTAAATGTGCAATAAATGTGAAAATGGGGTTAAGTATGAACTAGGGTTTATGGTGTTGTAATAAATGAGGCCAAGAATCCTTTACAAACTGAGTTTTGAAGCTATTTAAAGCTTCCAAAAGTGTGTGAGACGAAATTAGCATTTGGGTCCTTGAAGTTCTTCAAAATTCGCAAAAAACCCCGAAAACGAAGGTTCACTCGACCGCCAGTGTGAGATGAAACGGTCGGCCGAGTGAGAAAAAGTTCCAGAACCAAAAGTGGTTCCAGAACTCACTCGACCGCCCGTTTGGGGTCACTCGACCGGTCGAGTGAAATGAACTCACTAGACCGCCCGTTTGATGTCAAACGGTCGCCCGTTTGGAAACGAGTTCCAGAAACTCTCCCACGACCAGAACTCACTCGACCGCCCGTTTGGGCTCAAACGGTCGGTCGAGTCAAAACGAGTTCCAGAAACTTTTCCAATTTGCTATCCCACTCGGCCGCCAGTTTGGGGCCACACGACCGGCCGTTTGGATCCTGCATCCTTGGACTTTTTCTTCGATTTTCTTGACTTTCTTTGCTCGTCCTTCCACCGAACTTCACTTCCAATGCGCCAATGCTTGTTTTCCCTCTAAAATGGACTATTTCACCTTGTTTCCTACACTTTGAACACCTCTCTTGACAACAAGATTAGTAGCACCATTTCTATCAAATAAGCACAAAATCACATCAAAATGCTACGATAATATAGCAATAATGAGCACAAAAACGAGCAATCTCACACCCAATCATTTATCCACACAAAATCCGATGAATCCCTTTTTGTGTACAATAAATCTGGTATTATTGCATATTTCCTTGTGTATGTTGATGATTTGATTCTCACAGGAAATTCCATTCCCTTCCTTACTCGTGTGGCAACAGATCTTGGTTCGAAATTTTCAGTGAAAGACTTGGGCCCTCTTTCCTACTTCTTAGGCGTTGAAGTTCTTCGTACCAACAACTCCTGCTTTCTCTCTCAACGAAAGTATGTGGTTGATCTACTCACTCGATACAACATGGTCACCTCTAAACCTGTTCAGACGCCACTAGCCACCTCCGCTCGCCTTACCCTTATTGATGGGACACCTCCTGCTGATGCCACTCAATATCGACAAATACTTGGCAGTCTTCAATATCTTCAATTCACGAGACCCGACATTGCATTTGTTGTTCACAAGTTGTGTCAGTTTATGCATGCTCCGACTGTCACTCATTGGGGAGCTGCCAAACGCCTACTTAGGTACTTAAATGGAACAAGAGATGTTGGAATAACACTACGACCGACCACCTCCTCCTCTCTACATTGTTTCACTGATGCTGATTGGGCTGGCAACAGTGATGATCGTTCCTCCACAAGTGCTTACATTGTTTTCATTGGTGCCAATCCTATCTCTTGGTCCTCCAAGAAACAAAAATCGATTGCCCGTTCCTCAACAGAAGCTGAGTATCGTGCTATTGCTTCTGCTGCCTCTGAAGTTCAATGGTTAAAATCTCTGTTTCGTGAGTTGTGCTTCACAATCTCAGACTTACCTGTTATCTATTGTGACAACATTGAAGCCACTTATCTCTGCTCAAATCCTGTCTTTCACTCCCGAATGAAGCACATTGCAATCGATTTCCATTTTGTTAGAGACTTGATCAAGACGTCTCAACTTAGGGTCTCACACGTCTCCTCTGCGGACCAACTTGCCGATACTCTCACAAAGCCCCTTTCTCGACTTCGTCTACAACTTCTTATGACCAAGATTGGACTCTCCTACGGCGCTCCATCTTGAGGGGGCGTATTAGGCATATATAAATATATTGAGATATATTATATATATCTTGTAAATCTTTATTTCCTTAAATTAGAGATATATAGTAGATATGTTTTGTATCTATAAATACTCCCTCATGTATTCTTTACATTCACTCAATGAAATTATAATTTCACAATTCATTGTTTATCTATACTTACTACTCCATTAAGATTTAAATTTAAAATATTTAAATTTGAATTTGAATATAATTTCATTTTTGTAGCATTTAACTTGAAATGAATATTTGAATACAATCGAATAATTTGAAGGCAAATACTTGAATAGCTTCTCAAATAAAATCAAATACTACTTAGTTTACATTCGTAATTAAGAGTTTTTTTTTTTTTTTGAGGGTATAATTAAGAGTTTCTAAGCTTGACCATATCCACAATCCAGAATCCATGGTCAATGACACTCTGGCGTCAGATATTAGGACTTGGAGATATTCCCAATAAATATTAGTCAATGATACTCTCTAGTTAGAAATTTACAATTATGTGAACATTTTGAGTTAGCACATACATATAATTCAATATTTTTTTTTACATAAAAGTTTACTAAATTATTCCTCAATATTTTATTTATTACTCAATTTTTTTTAAAAAATGTGTGCTCATCTGTGAAGATTGAGGGAGTATAATTTAACATAAGATTAAAAAAAAAAAATATATTAGAGCAGTTCAACTAGCCACTAAAAAAATGTGATATCAACTTTAACCGAAATATATAAATTTTTAGTATAACTGAATAGTAATATTAGTTGTGCAAAAAATGACTAATAAATGAAATAACTGGTGACGAACATATACCGGAGAACTTGTCAAAACATTACATTGGAATAAATAATCCTCTCTCGTGCCACGTTACTTTCAAGCAAGCGTAACCTGTTGTACTACTGAATCAAAATGGTAATCGTTTTCATGGAAGTCAACACTAGAAAAAGACTTGGTAACTTCAATTAATTTATTACTTCCTCCGTCCTGTGATTACCTGCACACTTTTCTTATTGGGACGTCCCAAAATTACTTGCACACTCTTAATATGGAAATACCCCATAAAATTAATAACCTCACAACATCATTTTATTTTCAAATTTATCACTCATTTTTTCCATACATTTCACTTTACACATCATCAAATCCACTTTACACATCATCAAATTATCTAAAATACCCCTCATTTATCTTACATCATCAACCACTAAATTTACTTTTCTTAAACAACGTGCCGATCAAACTATGCAAGTAATTTCGGGACGGAGGGAGTATTATTCCAAATTTAGATTATTATTGTATTGGGCGTTCACATTTAGTTTGTGCCACGAGTCGAGATACTGCCCGTTCATAACCATCAAGATCCAAAAAAATAATAATACTCCATGTACAATTGAGTAGTACACTTTGTTTTTTCTTTTCTAAGATAAGCATAAGTTTGAAAGATCATATATCTTCTTAAAAAAATACAATATATATATATGGAAAAATCTTATATGCACAGTGTGCACAGATCCCTTTTTTGTGCACACGCTTTTTTGACCGTTTTTTTCTACAAATTCGAGTGGTGTTTCTGAGCGCCGGGAATGGCGAATTCGCAGCCCACCTTCTCTCAAGAGAAGCGCCGCCTCATCGTCATCCATCCTCGTAGTCCTCGAAATCTGCCCTAGCCTAGAAAATTTTCGCCACACTTCATCGAAAATTTGCCTCGATTTCCGGCCAAGCCCCACCGGATTAACCTCGTCGAGGCGGCTCTTGATCGCGAAAACAGAATCAGCACTGGTGGATGTAGTCGCAGTAGAAACTGCCTCCATTTCCGCATTTTCGGGGGGCAATTTGTCCTGTTCTGGAACTTCCTTCCGCTTGTTCTTCCTCTTGGGCCTACTCTTCTTTTCGTTGCCGGTGGAAGAGGTGGCGGCCCTGGTGACGAAGGACCTCCGGCCGACGTTCGTCACCACCGGAGAGTGGGAGATTTCCATCCATATTCGATTACATGGATTCTGGTTGCCGAAAATAGTTGATGTGAGAGCAGCAACACTACTCATTACTCCTTTACGTTCTGTGAGAATGAAATCTGGTAATTTGGATTGAAAATTCTGGTTTTGATTAATTCCAAATGGGATGAGAGTTGGAATTGTTTGTAACAACTGGTTGTTTGATGAGTGGGATTTGAAAAAGATGAAGTGGGAATTTTTGTTATTGAAAAGTGGTAAATTTATTATTGAAAAGTGGTGGATATTTTAACTGAAAAGTGTAATTTTTATTATTGAAAAGTGGTGGATATTTTAACTGAAAAGTGTAATTTTTATTATTTAAAAGTGGTGGATATTTTAACTGAAAAGTGTAATTTTTATTATTTAAAAGTGGTGGATATTTTAACTGAAAAGTGTAATTTTTATTATTGAAAAGTGGTGGATATTTTAACTGAAAAGTGTAATTTTTATTATTGAAAAGTGGTGGATATTTTAACTGTTATTACTGAAAAGTGGTGTGAAAAGTGGAAATAGTTATTAGTGAAAAGTGGAAATAATTATTAGGGAAAAGTGTTGTTTATTATTAGTGAAAAGTGTTGTTTATTATTACTGAAAAGTGGAAATAGTTATTAGTGAAAAGTGTTGTTTATTATTACTGAAAAGTGGAAATAGTGTGGAAATAGTTATTAGTGAAAAATGTTGTTTATTATTAGTGAAAAGTGGAAATAGTTATTAGTGAAAAGTGTTGTTTATTATTATTGAGAAGTGTTGTTTATTATTACTGAAAAGTGGAAATAGTGTGGAAATAGTTATTAGTGAAAAGTGGAAATAGTGTGGAAATAGTTATTAGTGAAAAATGTTGTTTATTATTAGTGAAAAGTGGAAATAGTTATTAGTGAAAAGTGTTGTTTATTATTACTGAAAAGTGGAAATAGTGTGGAAATAGTTATTAGTGAAAAGTGTAGTGGAAATAGTTATTAGTGAAAAGTGTTGTTTATTATTACTGAAAAGTGGAAATAGTTATTAGTGAAAAGTGTTGTTTATTAGTTATTAGTGAAAAATGTTGTTTATTATTACTGAAAAGTGGAAATAGTGTGGAAATAGTTATTAGTGAAAAATGTTGTTTATTATTAGTGAACACAGATATTGATGCTTATATGGTTTTGAACCCGTGACCTTATACCAGTTTCCAAATATCGTAACCGTCAGGTCAGCAGTTACTTTGTTGCTAAATATTCGCGTTTTTGTGTCTTATAGTTGATCACTGGTCGCATAGGGTGCACGTGCACCCTATGCACAGGAGACCAACTCTATATATATATATATATACACACACGGAGTATTAAAAAAAAACTTCATATCATGTGTAATTAATTCAGCACTTTCAATTTATATGTTCCTGTAAGTGCATAACACGTGTATTGCTGAAAAATACCGTCCAATTTCATTATTTTTACTTTTTTTTTTTTGTTTGTCCAATTTTATTATGCATTTTTTTTAAACAATACTATTCATACTACTTTATCTACACCATTCTACCCTCACTTATTTATCTACTTTGTCATTTATTTTATTTATAAATAATCATTTATTTATAAATGGATTCTACAATACCCCATCATATTCTCAACTTATCTACTTTATTAATAAATTAATTAATAATTATTAAAATTCGTGTTCGAAGAGGTGGGTATTTAAAAATTGGACGGTAGAGTAATTCACGATATATGTCGTACATGTCCATATATGTGTACATTTAATTAAAAGATCCAAAAAGATAAGAAATATATTAATGGAAAAAAAGTGGATTGATATATATATATATATAAGGGCACCCATAATATATGAGAGGTTATATATATTCCATGGGTTTAGAGTTCAAATTGAGTTTATAACAAGAAAAAAAAAATCAATGTGAAGGAAGGTCTGTAAAATTGTTTGCATTTTTTCCTTATTCGTCTCTTCCACATGTTATCTGTACATTTCAAAAATAATTTTTTTTTATAATCCTCACCCTTATAATATTCACACATTTATATAAAGTGTCATTACTTTTAGTCTCAATTAAATCATTTACTTTACTTTATTCATTTAGAGACCTTACTTTACTTTATTCACTTAGAGACTGTAAAAATGGTCGGTCACTATTAGGTTCGTTTCAAATATTTTGAGACAGTTTTCATGTATCGGTCTCAAATTATAGACCGATTTTTTTCGGTCTCTAAATTGTAGACCGCATTAGTTTCAAACGATTGGTCGGCCCAAACTTTTTTAAGGCTCTAAGACGGTCTCAAAACGATCTTGGTGGGAATTGATCCCGGGTGGATGGGGGTGGCCATCACCCACCACTTTGACAAGTAGTAGTAATTATCTTGTATAATTTTTAAAATTAATTATATATGTATTAATTAATCTCTTTATTATATACTCCCTTCATCCCACCGTAAATCTCACAATAAGTTTCTCATTCAATTTTTTTTCATATTATTTTCTCCTGGCCTTCTCTTTCTCGTTCTCCTTCTCAATCAAATCACTTATACTTTATTTATTATTTTATTGTATTTAATCTCATACTCATCCAATATTTTTTTCTCATCAATTATTTATAATATAGACCAAGATCCAAGCCCATCTTATAATTCAAGACAAAAATTATGAAGATTACAACTTAAGACAAATCAATTTTTTGTATTCCTGATATGCCCTCAATCCAATATATGATTAGAATTATTATTATTTAGCTAGAGAATTAATTTTAAATTTGAACAAGTCTTCCTTAATTATAGCAGTTACACTATTTAGTAATTGTAACCCCCAATTAATGTTATGAATTAGTATTTATGGCACGATCTCCATTCTTTTTCCATAAACAAAACTACACAACTATATATTATATATTGATTTGATTATCTATTAGTTGATTTTAAAATATTCAATGTTTTTATTTAATTTATAAACTATAAATACTCTTTAAATTATTCGACATTAATTATATAATTAAATAACATTTATCATATGTAAAAGCTCTTAACTAACTGCAATGTTGTTTGAATAAATTAATTATAAATTAGTATGTTTTCAGTTATAAATTTGTAAATGAATATTTTATCTATTCTTATTTAATTAATTAATTTTTCAAAGCTTCTAACAACAATTACAAGCATTTTAAAATAACCTCAGTATTTATAAAATATTAAACAAATAATTTTTAATATGTATTATTTATAATAATTTTGACATATAACTCTAATAATTTTCGTATCATTTTATAAATAAACTCTAATATGTTTTTGTCATATAATTTAATATTTCAATTTTCAAAATAGTCAAATATCTTTTATTATAGCATCTATATTATTATTGTTTATATTTCCAAATAACAATAACGAAAGTATTAAATTAAAGTATATATATTCGATCTTTTATAATAGTTATGCATATTATATATTATATGTATATTTCTATGCATATATTTTATTATATTTATTACATTATCGTATACTAGAGTATATATGCACTACGTTGTGCATATGTTATGCTACGGTTAACTTGTTATTGTTGGTACCTTTTTATGTTTCTAATTAATATTAATTAAAATAAATATATATTCAATGTGGATAATAATTTCTGTATTTATCCATATGATTGTGTACACCGAATATTAATATGAATAATTTATGTATTAATTAATGAAATAGGTTTTCTTGTTTTGTATTAACTTTATGTATACTATATGATATATTAATTAATTGCGTGAATATCGGTATTGTTATGCACTTTGTATGTGCATATTTCCATTATATGGATCTTTTCAGGTCACTTTGTTAGATGGTATAAAATACTTATATTATGTTTCATACAATTACAACCTACAGTACCTACAGTAATTAAACGTTTTGAAGGTATCTTATTAGTTTAGTTTTTATAATTATATTCTATTTTAATTAAATGACATATATGTACAAATTAATCCAAACTTATTTCATTATGGATAATATATTAAGCTTTTTATGCATAATATATTCTGTACGAATTATGTAGGGAGAATTATACTAAGTGACATTTCATACTTTGTGTTTATATATATATAAGTTATAATTATTGATATATGCATATAATATATTATATGTATTTTATTTGTGCATGTGCATTAATATATGCTTTATTTGACGCATATGCAATATTACCAGACACCTCTAATTCAACCACAAACAAAAATTCATGATGAAACAAACCAAGAATACCGAGTTTTACAAAACAAAAAAACTAGCAGGAATCATCTGTTCTAAATTCATGATATATGAATTTTCTCAGTGATCCTCACAACGGGCACAAATTATACTTAAACCTTTACGCTTCTGATGTCTAGCCTTCGAACGTGTCATTTTATCCTTTGATCCTTCAGAAATTAAAAACCAATGATATCAGAAACATAATCTATTTACTTCTATACCAAACACTTACATATTACAATGGACAAAGAAATAAAATGTTTATTCTGAAGCATAACCCATAGAGAATGTACATGAATATATGAATTTTATGCAATCATTATTGTATCATATATTGAAATTGATTTAATACAATGTACATCATGCTTTATCAGTGTAATATAATACATTTAACAGTTTTTCCAGATCACATATCAACATGTATTACTTGAAAAGAATAACAATATATGCTTTATAAGTGTAATCGATTTATTATGTTTCTCTAAAATGCAAAAAAACAGAGATCGTTAGAACTAAAAAAACAGAGAAGGAAACCTCTTATGTAAAGCCAGTAAAATCAATGAAGGAAACATCTTATAAAATGCATGTAGTCAAATTTTTTTTTAATCATCCCTAAAATCAACGAAAAGCCCTAAAAATCAGAATTTTTCCATAAACTCAATATCATTTATTCAGAGAATCGAACAACAATAACATGCAGAAGATGATTTTTTCACTCAATACCTTGAACGATTCTCTACACAATGGTTGTTCTTGCTTTTCGATTTCTTCTTCCAGCATCAATGGAGAGAGAATAAGAAATGTTTTAGGAATTAATGTTGGATGAGTTGTTATGAAAGTTATTTGAATTAAGAATCGGGCGCGACTATCAAGCAAAGAAATCTTTCAGATTTTTATTAAAGATTTTGGATTTAGTTGACTTTCCATTGCTTAAATTAATTAAATCTACTTATTTCAAAATTGAAATTCTTATCAAAACCGTAGGGGTAGAACTGTACTTTAATTTGTTAATTTGGCTTGATTTGTAACTGTAATAAAATTTTCCTTGAATTACAAAGACTTAGGGTGAAATGTCCTATAGTGTAATTTACCCTTTATTTTTCTCTTCTTTTAATATTCTAGTATCAATTCTTTTAAACAGAATCTCAAAACAGAAAAATCCAAAAATTACCTTGACTTAAATTCAGTGGAGATGATTGATAATCAACAGGCGGCGGCGAAGAGGCGGCGTCGACAATATCGTCTTGAGGACATGGACGGAGTCGGAGTCGTCGTGGCGGGAGAGCAAGAGAGAATCACGAGTGAGGGCCGTGAGAAATTGCGTAGGGTGAAAGTGAAAAGCGGCGGTATAAATGAACTAGGGTATATAGACGAGTTATAGACGGGTTTATAACACTACAAAAAAAGCGCCTTTTAGAGACGGATTTACCGACGGATTTTCCGTCGGCCGCCGAGCTTACCGACGGATTTACCGACGGAAAGTTGTCCGTCTCTTTTATCGGCATCAGTATTTTTTGCCGACGGATTTTTGAATTCCGTCGGTATTACCGACGGAAATGCAGACGGAAAATGTCAGTCATCTTTTCCGACGGAATGTCCGTCGGTATTTCAGACAACCCGTTTAACAAACCGGGTCAACATTCCGTCGGTAATGCCGTCGGAAAGAATGAATTAAAATAATTATAAAAGAAATTAGAATGAATTAAAATAATTATAAAAGAAATTAAATTCCGTCGGCAAATCCTTCGGAAATGCCGTCGGATAATCGGTCACCAAATTCATTTTGAATAATTTGAATAAATTGATTTCCCAAATTCACATAGTGACGGAATATCCGTCGGCATTATACCGACGAAATATCCGTCACTAAAACAAAATAGTAATAAAAAAAATATTGGTGGGACCGGGGAGGCCCCGACCCGCAGCATTTTTTAATAAATTAAATTGGTGTATATACTAGCAAAGAAGAACTGTTAAACGGGGGATTAGCAACTTTAATTATTATTAAGTGTGTTAATGTGCTATTTCAATAAATTAGGGGGAAAATGTAAACAAATCAAGAATAAATATCTCCAAACAAACATCTGGTAACAAATCTTACTAAAATTATTTACCTGAAAAGGCTTTCACCCATCGGTAAATAAGGAGAATGAATTCTTCCAAATGAATGTGTGTATTATTTACCCAGACGTATGAAATCTGTAGCCCTTCACAATATAACCGTTGTAAGTCTTTACACGACGTAGTGGTCCCTTGCTGAGATCTCGTAAGAATCGACTGTCAAGAGCGTTATTCCGTCCCTATACGGCTCAATTTAAAATTAATTAAAATAAATATTAATTTATTTACGTAAAACATAATTAAATGGTACTCACATAACGTTCGAACCATCGGGAAAATTCACGTTGAATACGAGCATCTATATATGCATCTGAGATGTTTGGTTCTGCTCGTCGTAGTTCTTGAGTGTACATCCTAATTCACAACATTCAAAAACTTGGTTAATATTAAATGATATAAATGAAGTGGTATTTAAATAGACGATTTATATATGAAATACTTACTCGATGTATGGCTGAACTTCATCACAATTCAATAACACATACGTTTGTGCTATTTCCGCCTCCGAGTTCGTCTCCCAATATCGTTCAGTGGGTTTTCCTATTGGCCGTCCCTTAGACTTGAATATGGAGAGCATTCCATCGACCTTTTCACTGATATCGTCAGCGGATGTACCACCGAAGTTACGTGGAGCACTTCTTAACTTTGTGTGTTGACGTGATCTTCAAAGTAATAAGAACAAAACATGCCAACCTCTTCATTCAAATATGCATTCACAATCGATGCTTCAACGTTTGCCTTTTGTTTAGCATTGCGTTTCAAGTTGTGGAGATACCTGATATACACACACACATATATATACTTATAAGAATGCATGTGTAATTGTAATGAAATAAAATAAGTAAGATTTTACCTTTCAAATGGGTACATCCACCTGTATTGCACCGGACCACAAATTCTCGCTTCATACGCTAAGTGAACGGGTAAGTGTTCCATCGAATTAAAGAAGCTAGGTGGAAAAATTTGTTCCAACTTACACAAAATCACTGGAATGTCTTCATCTAAACGAATCATATCATCGATCTTGATCGTTGTAGCCGTTAAATCTCTAAAAAAGAGACTTAATTCAGTGATAGCCCTCCACACATTGTGAGGAAAAAGTTCTCGGAACGCAATCGGTATCAAGCGTTGCATAAATACATGACAATCATGACTCTTCATCCTTGTAACCTTACCCGTTGTTGTGTCTACGCATCGACTCAAGTTCGACACGTAGCCGTCCGGAAAGTTCAACTCCTTTATCCACCTACACAATCTTTGCTTTTGTGGCTTATCCAGTGTGTAGCTAGCCTTTGGAAATTTACCTGTACGCTCATCTTTTTTCAACTCTGGACGGCGACAAAGAGTGTCCAAATCCTCCCGAGACTTTGGAGTGTCTTTCGTCTTGCCTTCCGTGTTCATGATTGTGTGGAACACATTGTCAAACACATTCTTTTCAAAGTGCATCACATCCAAATTGTGTCGTATCAATAGTGAACTCCAGTATGGTAAGTCCCAAAAAATACTCCTTTTGTTCCAACCACCCTCAATTCCTCTGTTGTGTTCCGCTGCATTTTCCTCAGTACTTTTTTTCAACCCCGTCCACTGAATCTCATATAACAACCTACGTCCTGTACGGAGAGTAAATTATAAGTGACACTAAAAGCAATAGATAAATATACGTTTAATACTCATTAAATAAATGTATAAAATACCATCTCGAAGTGGAGGTCGATTGTTTGTGACTGCTCTGTTCTTTACGAAGTTCTTCTTATTTCTTCGAAACGGGTGACCTTGAGGTAAGAACCTACGGTGATTATCGAACCATGAAACTTTTCTACTCACCGGGAGACTGAAAGCTTCAGAATTCTCCATACAATACGGACATGCTTTCTTTCCGGCCGTACTCCACCCGGACAACATACCATATGCAGGAAAGTCGCTAATGGTCCATAAAAGAGCAGCACGCATCGTGAAGTTCTGCTTTCTAAAAACATCGTACGTTTGGACTCCATTCTCCCATAAAAAGATCAAGTCTTTTATAAGAGGTTGGAGATAAACATCCAGTTTGTCCTTTGGATTCGTTGGTCCAGGCACCAATACAGTCAGAAACATTGTTTGAGGTTTCATGCACATCCACGAAAGAAGATTATACGGAGTTAGTATCACCGGCCACAAAGAATACTGCTTCCCATGCATCCCAAACGGTGCAAAACCATCAGTACACAAACCTAATCTCACATTCCTCGGTTCACAAGCAAAATCTGGAAACACGTTGTCAAGATGTTTCCAGGCCTCTGAGTCTGCCGGATGTCGCATCTCCCTCGACTCAGCCGAAGAGGAATCTGTAGCATGCCACGTCATGTGTTGTGCAGTGGCACTTGATTGATATAATCTCATCAAACGAGGAATGATAGGAAGGTAGTACATCTTCTTATATGGCACTTTCTTCTTGGTCTTCTTCGATTGACCACCAGGTCCCTTTCGACGTGCCTCTTTGTACCGGGGATGGCCACACAATATACACATCTTCAGACTGCTATCTTCGTCACCCCAATATAACATGCAACCCTTCACACAACAATCAATCTTCTCAACCGGCAAACCAACATTCTTCAACATTTGTTTGCTTTGATGAAACGTCGTAGGCACCTTATTATTTTGAGGACAAATTTCACTGCATAACTGTGTCACTTGCTCATATGCCCTGTTAGAAAGCTTGTTCTCGGTCTTAATGTTCATGAGTCATGCATTAAATGACAACTGTGAGTGAGATTCACAACCCGGATATAAATCTTCTTCGACTAATTTGAGCATCTCATAAAACCGAAATGCCTCATTCGTCGGCTCTTCTTCCATGTTTGAAAAACCAGCTTCCCTGATCATTGTTTGATACATATTCGGTTCTTCGTCCCCAAACTGTTGTTCTTCGTCCCCAAACTGTTGTTCTTCGTCCCCAAATTGTTGTTCTTCGTCCCCAAACTGTTGTTCTTCGTCCCCAAACCGTTGTTCTACCTCGTTACTAGTGCCAACATGATCGAAATTTGCTTCTTGTTGATAGATTCCAACAGTGTAATAGTAAAACACTTCATCAAATCTATAAGGCCAACGTGTTTCGCCATGACTAGTCCAATTATAATAATTATCAACGAAACCATTCTTCACAATATGTACTAGGACCTCATCAATCTCTTTATATTGCTTATTCTGACATTTCTTAGCATTACACGGACACCTAATGCAATTTTCACTCATGTAATGTGGCTGGCTTTTTGCAAATTCAACAAATAACACGAGTTCATTATAAAATTCCACATTCACATTTCCTCTAATCATTCTAGGAGTACAGTACATCCAACGACGGTCAGGCAAATCCATCTGCTAAACATTTAAGTGGAGCAACACATTACTAAACTAAACTTATAATAAATTCAAACAAAACTTATGATATATATAAAACATGTAATTACATTATATTGAATTTTATGTATAGAGTAAATTAAAAATGGTAGAAAATGTACCGTATTTTGATGTTTCTGAATACCCGAGCATGAGCATAAAAAATTTCGCAGTATAAAGTTTTGGTGTAAATTTGCAATACGAATGTGAAGTGAAAAAAAATTAGGCAGTAGTAAGTTTTGGGGTAACATTTCCCGACGGAAATGCCGACGGACTTATCTTTCCGTCGGCATTTCACCAGCCCAAATTTCCGTCGGCAAATATAAATGCCGACTGATAATCCGTCGGCATTTATCAAATGGTGAATTCCGACGGAAAGTTAATTCTGTCGGCATTTCACCCGCCCAAATTTCCGTCGGCAAAGATAAATACCGACGGATAATCCGTCGGTATTTATCAAATTGTGGATTCCGACGGAAAATATATTCCGACGGCATTTGGCGGGTTTTTTTTTTTTTTTAATTAATTCAATTTTTTTGTATATATAGCACACACAAAGCAACACAAAGCTCACACACACCATATTCGATTTTTTCTATTTTGCAAAGAAATATCATGTCTTCTTCATCTTCTATTCGATTTCAGCAAGGCCTTGTTTGTTATTGTGGAAAGGCATGTCGTACATATGCTTCTAAACAACCTAGAAGTAAAGGGAGGATATTTCATAATTGTCCTGACTCCCTAAGTGATGGTTGTGGTGGTGGATGTGGTTTCTTTGTATGGGCTGATACTCTAGAAAACTGTGGTGTTGACAAGAATCAAGGATCTAATCAAAGTGACCAAGAAACTGAAGACATGAAGAAAATGACTCAAGAGATGAAGAAATTGGTTATAGAGATCAAGAATTTGGCTGAAGAAATCAAGAATTTAATCAAAGTGAACAAAATCATTTTGATTGTGCTAGTTGTCATGGTTGCATCTACCACCTTCAAGTGGTTTGGTTAAATATATGTATAATGCACTCTATATGAGGCTATTTTGTACTAAAATGCACTGTTATTTGTACTCAATGAAACAAATGAATGTACCCTATTTTCATCTATACACCAAATGCATTATTCCACCAATAAACTACACAAATAAACTGCAATATATAGTTCAACATAAAGATAAATATATAGATCAACATAAAGATAAATAAGTTCAACAGAAAAGTAAATAAGTTCAACAGAAAAGTAAATAAGTTCAACAGAAAAATAAATTAGTTCAACACAAAATTAAATTGTTCAACCAGGATAGTGAAAAAACTGATCAACCACATCGTCAGTACTCAAGTTGACGTCGACATCGTCGGCCTGACCTGCAGCTTGATCTGGAGCTGGACCTGGCGGTGCTTGCACCATCGTCTGTTGATAGATGGCCTCGATCTGCTCAGCAGACATCCCCAACGTCCGACCCGCGTTGGCACTTCAGAGGCGGAAGTAGTTCTCGAACTGTGCCATGACGTTCGGATCCGGGACGGCAGTGGAGGATACGGACGCCTGCGATGCACTCCGGGCCGATCGACCACTTGGTGTCCTCACGGCGTTGCTCATCCCACCAAGGCCAAGGACCCTTCCCTTGGAGGTCGGGGCAACGTCAAGGTAACACTGGTCCACGTCAATAGCCGGAGGGGGGCCGCTGCTTCCGGATTCAGCAGTAGTCGCCGCGGCTTGCGTCTCGGCCTCTTCAATCCTCTGTCGGACGCTCAACTACATAATTAAAAAATTAAAATTAATTTAATTATCTATATATATAATTTAATTAATACATAAATTTAATTAAACTTACGTGGAGGTCAGTAGTGCGCCCGTAGGTGGACGTCAGTGTATCGGCATTAAACAGATGAATAAGACTCATCCGATCCAAGTGGGTGTGTGAACGTCCAGTCTCCCGCTCCTATTACGTATCAAATAAACATATACAAATTAATTTAGATAACTAATATAAAATAATTAACTATAATTATTTAATTTTTAAAATTAATGAAAACTTACGATAGCAAGTGATTGCTCGAGGACGGACCGAGCTCCCCCCCGATGCACTGCCATCCCGCCTCCAACGTCGGTTCTGCGGTTGGCCCGAGCTTTCTCACACTTCTCTTGGTAAGCCGGGTCCATCCACTTCTCAACCAACGACTCCCACAGGTCAACACCATCCTCGTCTTCCCCCAGAACACGATTTTTGTCACGATCACGCCAGGCCGTTCTCCAGTCGTACATCATGTTCGTGTACCGAGTAGAACAAACACCGTACCACTTCTGGTAAATAGCGTCGTCCGAGTAGATCGCCGTATCCCAACGGGCCTTTTTCTATAAAAATATTCAACATATTTATCAAATAATATGTATAATTAGTTATTTAATAAACTTTAATTATTGTAATTATATACCTGGAACTCCTCGAAGTATTCATCCTTTTTAGTTTGCGGCACCATCGACCAAGTGATAGCACCCTTAGAAATCTTGCACTTCTTAAAGGCTTGTGTGCAGATCCTGGACACCTCATTACCGGGCAACAACCTGTAAAATTATTAACAAATTTATAAACTAACACATTATAAATAAATAAATAAAGTTAATCGTTATTGAATACTGTTAAACATTAATTAGAATTATTGACTTACGCTCCTGAAATGATTTCAAGGGGTTGCCTTGTGTCTCGAATGGGATGCTGACGAGAAGAGGATCCTACGGCTGTTGACGAACCAGACGACATCGTAGTCGGCGGCGGCGACACTGCCACAGGAGGAGGAGGAGCCATCACAGGTACTGATTCACCCCGAGACCTCCTTGAACGTGACCAAAATGACCTACGTGAACCAGAACCCTGATTCGGTACTTGTTCACTCATCTGTTTCAATCAATAAAAAATACATAATTTTACTAATTATCAATTTAATGAACATATTGCTAATTTAAATTTTTTACTAATATAGCATATTCCTAATTTAATCAATTCCTAATTTAATCAACATATTCCTAATTTAAATCAAAACAATATATATATAACCTAATTACAACGTGATACCACCGTCGAACCATTTAATTAACTAATAATTTAAAAAATTGATTGAAACATGCATCACCTACATTAAAAATATTTCTAAATTAACATATTCCTAAATTAACAAATCTAAACATAATTAAAATAATAGTTTTCTAATTGGAGTTTTCTAATTATCAATTTAATGAACATATTCCTAATTTAAATTTTTTACTAATATAGCATATTCCTAATTTAATTAATCAACATATTCCTAATTTAATCAACAATAACCTAATTTAATTATTATTTTTCTAATTATTATTTTTCTACCTAACTTAATCAATAATAAAAAATTAAACATATTCCTAAATTAACAAACCTAAAACTAATTAAAATAATAATTTTCTAATTGGGTCAATAATTATCAATTTAATGAACATATTCCTAATTTAAATTTTTTACTAATATAGCGTATTCCTAATTTAATCAACATATTCCTAATTACAACGTGATCCAACGGTCGAACCACTATATCTAAACTAATTTAAACAATTGATTGAAACATGCACTACCTACATTAAAAATATTCTATATCAAAATTACACCATTAAATTAAACTAGTAATTAACTATACATGCATGCATATAACAATTAATTAATTAACCTTAAAAAACTACTCTATCAAAATTATTCTAGCTTAATCAACAAATTAAATAACATACATACTAATTAACATGATCATAATATTTTAACAACTAACCAAATTAATCAATAACATGAAAATCAACATTAAATTATTCATATTTACATATATCCATGCATAAACATATATAAGTATTAAAACTAAGTAATAGAACTAATTAAGAAAACGTACCGTATCAATGTAATCGGAGAAATTTGCTTCAATAGCCTCGTCCTCGTCTTCGTCTTCCCCACCGAATCCTCACTCACGCACGCCCTTTTTTTTTTCTAAAACGCATTCTGATCTGATTTGAGGCCCTTATATATATAAAAAAAAAAATACCGACGGATATTCCGTCGGCATTTCCCTCGGTAACCGCCCGCTTTTAATGCCAACGGTTACCTTATTGGAAAACGAGGCGGTGCGGATTCAACGGGTCAGATGCCGACGGATTATCCGTCGGCATTTCCGTCGGCATACATATTTCAAAAGATCCGTCAGCATTTTCCCTCGGTAAATGCTGACGGAACGGAAATCCGTCAGCAATCATGTTGACTTTTCAATCCGTCGGCATTCCGTCAGCATATCCGTCGGAAATGCCGACGGACTATAATCCGTCGGCATTTGTCCGTCCCTATGACGCGCGTTTTTTGTAGTGTAAACGGGTTAGAGACTGTATTCACAAAACGGTCTCTAAATGAGCGGGCAAAAATGACGGTCAAAATAAAATTTGGGAATTGGAATTCTTAATATCAATTAAAGACAGCTAATGCGGTCTCAAAATAAAATTTAAAATCAGAAATTTAATTTCGGGTTAGAGACCGTCAATACGGCCTCTAAACGGTCTGAATACATTAAATTAAAGGCTGAAGTGAAATCGATCTCAAAATTCGTAATTTTTTCAAAACGGTCTCAAATCAGTCTTTATTTGAGATCGTTTTATGACGGTCTCTAAACTTTGATCTCTAATTTAAACATTTTTTGTAGTTTCATTACATTTTTTTTTCTTAGTTTATGTGTTTATAAAGTGGTGCAAAACATATTTGAGATTGAGGAATTACTAATTAATTAATATATGTAAGTGTGTGTGCACGTTGCTCGGTTAGTTTGGTTGTATGTACTCTATATGGTGTATATTGTAAGATTGAGAAAGAAGAAATCAGTTCGATCGTTTAATTGGTCAACTTTCCAATGTAAATAAATAAATGATAATTAAAAATCTCATCCAAAAGCCACAGTTGAAAAATATAAAATAAAAACTATAGTATTAGGAATAGAAATATAGAATAATTAATTAACTCATCTTACGGGCCTATGTTTGTATCGTACATTGTACTAATTTTCAACCCTGTAAACAATCCAAACTCAATTTTCGTAGTCCAATTTTATGTGTAGAGAATTTAATTATTTCAAAGCTTGCATGGATATAAAAATTCCTGTCAAAATAAAATAAAATAATGGATATAAAAATTAAGTTGACATGAATCATGCCTTATGTCAAGATAAACCGTCATTAATTTTTTTTGTTTTTTACTTCAATTTCTAATGCATTTATACTATAGAAACACCAGTAATTAAGTTCGTTTGTTGATGAGGAGTTCCATGAATATAAAATTCGAAAAACTTTGAATATTTCAGTCAAAACTCCAGACAACACACATGATGTAAGCAGGTCCAGGTCTAACTTTAGTAGGATAATTATATTTTCTCTTATCCTGCACTAAGTTTTCCATTTGTTTATTTTGGGCATTCCAACCTAAATTTTTCGTTTTCTTTTTTAGCAAAATTTACTATTTTTCTTTATTTATTTTTCTCTATTTTCTATTGTCCCCATCTTCTTAATTTTCTATCTCTTTCTACCTCAGTAATCCATTAATTTTCGTGCAAAAAGACAAATAGAAAGCTTATTAGATGGCAATGGAATATATACTATTCATTATACAAGCATTTTGTTATTTCCAGGAAGCTAGTATCTCAATTTGGACCCACTCTAGCTCTCACTCTTCCACACTTAAAACTTGATATTCCATTGAAATGTCAAACATTCAACACACATGTTTCAAGACTATAATTATATATACATCACAATTTTGCTGAGGTTTGATTTTCATTTCTTACCCGCCAAGGAAATTGGAATATATATATAAATAGGTAATATTACTCAATCTTAATTACCTTATAATCAACAACATGCAAAACTCCTATCAACATGACTCATCCTTCAATGAGTCCTTTCATGTTTCGGGCCGCACATCAACCCCGAAACTTTCTCCGTTGTACCCTAAAACCGGCATCACAAAAACGAGGCGATCATCGCGGGCTTCTAAGAAGGTGCCGACGACTCTCCTTACCACCGACGCCACCAACTTTCGGGCCCTGGTGCAACAATTTACGGGCTGCCACAGTGGCTCTCCGACAATCGGGCCTCATAAAGGCCCGATCAACTTGAATTTCGAGCAGTATAGTAATTACAATTCCGAAAAGCCCGAGGCCCGATCAACTTGGAGTATGAATGAAGAATTGGAGCAAAGTTTTGTCTCATTTCGGGCCAATGATGTTGCTACTACTACTACGACGACGTTTAGTGATCATAATCGTGAATTATTTGTTTCAGGATCCGATCACAATTCCAGACCCGACCCGTTGGTTTTTGATGAATTTGATATAGATAATTTTTCATTACAAGAGATCATGATGTCGGGAGGTGGAGATTATTCTGGAACAAGTACTACTACTGAAGATCATGATCATTTGTGGGGATCATATTGAAAGAATTATATAATGAAGGTAATTGATTTTGATTAGGATAGATATCATGTTCATTAATAAGTAAAACATCTCCTGTTTATGATGTTGAATTTATTTGCTTTTATTTGTAATTAGTAATTATCATCAACATTCCAGACAGTATTTAATTCATGTCGTTTTACTTGGACTTTTTTTTCTTTTTCCAAGGCGAATTTACAATGAATCGTTTCTGGTATTACACAATATTGATTATGGAGTAATTACTTTTTTGAAGTATCGGTATTTGGTTTTAAAATCGACTAATTTGGGTGACTAATTCTACCGTCCATTTGCGAGTGGCCCATTTAAAAACAGAGAAATTGTTTGCACCTTATAAATTTGGAACCTGAGGGCTAAGACATAGAAAGGAGCACACTTCTAATTCTCAAATCTACACTAATTAACTTAATTATCAGTATTAATAACTTTACATGCATAATTCCTGGTAAAAATTAAAAAGTATGTTGCTTAGTTCATTGTTTTATTTTTTTACGGGCTTAGTTTATTGTTGGTACTCTACCAACAAGAATAATAGAATAAAATCAGTACATTATAACCTACAAGATCCAATATAAGATCCAATATAAGAGGTACTGTATATGATATATTTTTTTTTTAAGGATTACAAGAATAATAGAATAAAATCAGTACATTATAACCTACAAGATCATCTTCAACTCAAAAAGATCAAATCGATAACTGCTCCAGTGACGGAGCCAGAATTTTTAAGTCGGGGCCCAAAAAATAACAATAAAAAAAATTAAAAAGTGAAAATTTAAAATAAGCTCATGAAGTACTACTAATATTTATATAATAAAAATGATAAATTTAATTACATTAACATCTAAAAATAAAAACCAAATACAATTAAATTATAACATTCCTCTTCGATTTTTCATATTTTGGAAATGTTGCATGATAGCTTCGTTACTGACTTTCTGAAAGACATCCTTTTCAATGTATGTAACCAAACAATCATTCAATAATCGATCTCCCATTCGATTACGGAGTGAACTCTTGATGAATTTCATGGCCGAAAACGCTCTTTCTATGGTAGCTGTGGCAACGGGTAAAATCAATGATAACTTAACGAGCAAATACACTAATGGAAAAACAATGTGCTTTCTTGTAGAAATCATCTTCTGAGCAAGCCCTCTTAATCCAACAATTATTGAGAAGTTTTCATCCAAACGCATGTCAACAATAAAATTATCTAGTTGATTGTCAAGCTCAATGAGAGCAACTTGAAAAAAATCTGAAGGATAAAATTGTGCAAGACGAAGTAACTTGTTTTTATCAAATGCTGAAAATGAATCTCTCGGATCAAAACAAGTCATACACAATAGCAACTCCGTGTTCACTTCGTTAAAACGATGATCCAACTCTTGAGCTTGTAGGTCAATCACTGAATAAAATAACTCAACACGATAATGGTGAAGGTTAGTGATTTTTTCAACCCTACGCCTTGATCGTCCACGAGCTACATGTACGCATTCCATGTTTACCACATCTATCTCATGCTTGCTACAAAAATCAGAAACTTCAATAAACAGAGTATCCCAACCTTCTTCTCTCATTGATTGCAAACGCTCATTTGATACTTTCACCATCCTCATTGCATTAACAATATCTTGATCCTTTCTTTGAAGAGCTTGTGACAATTCATGAGTGATTCCGAAAATTTTTGTCATAAGATGTAACAAAAATACAAACTCAAACTGATTAATGATATCTAGCAATTCAATCGCTTCACCCTTATGTGTATTATCAATAGCATTCTCCCCAACATACTCAAGAACATCAACAGTAGAAGAATATAAATAAATGAGGTTAACAAGTGTACCATAATGAGAACTCCAACGAGTATCTCCAGGGCGCTTCAATGCCATTTCCTGATTTTTTTCCTCTTCCAGTCTTGATTTCATCATTTGCAATCCCTTCGATAACCCTCTCCATTTGCTTCTCTCGAAGCATATCTCGACGCTTGCAAGAACCTCCAACAACATTACATAACCGTGTAACTGTATTAAAAAAAGTAGCAATGATTGCATTATCTTTAGCAACGGCAACAAGTGTGAGTTGGAGTTGATGAGTAAAACAATGGATGTAATAAGCACTAGAATTCTTCCTCAATATCAAACTTTTGAGTCCGTTGAATTCACCCCTCATATTACTTGCTCCATCATAACATTGACCTCTCAAACTAGATATACTCAAGTCATAAGTGGAAAACAAAGAATCAATGCCCTTCTCAAGTGATGCTGCAGTTGTGTCACGAACATGCACGAGGCCAAGAAAACATTCAATAACACAACCACTTTTATTCACATAACGTATAACAACCCCCATTTGCTCTTTGACTGAAACATCTCAACACTCGTCAACTAATATGGAAAAAAACTCATTTCCAATATCCTCAATGATAACATTAGTTGTCTCAATTGCAGCTGCATTAATGATATCCTTTTGAATGTCGGGTGAAATAAGCTTGAGATTTTTAGGAGCATTTTTCAAAACAACATTATGAATTCTTTCGTTGCAAGAAGCAATAACTTTGAGAAGTTCAAGGAAATTTCCTTGATTTAACGATTCTTCAGATTCGTCATTACCTCGGAAAGCTAATCCTTGCATAATGAGATAACGAAGACAAATAATAGATGCATTTAAACTGCAACGATAATTAGCCTTTGATTGTTCCGAGATTTTAGCAAATGACACCTCAATATGTTGAGCTCGATGCATCAAATCTTGACAAGCCAATCTACATCTATTATGATCACTTTTGTGATCTCCAACATGATCCCTCAATCTTTCTTTCTTTTGCCAAGTGTTAAATCCTCCCGTTATAAATGCATCATGCCCACTTTCACTCTTCCCCGTGGAAAATAAATAACAATATAAACAAAATGCAGCATCTTTTTTAATGATATACTCCAACTAATCCTTAAATTCATCAAACCAAGATCCAAAAAATTTACGTTTTCGATTTCCATCTAACACCTTTGAGGAAAATCATGATTACGTGGTTGACATGGGCCTTTTAATAAATAAGCTCTACGTACTTGTTCAATCAAGTTTGGTGGATAGTGATTCACGTATTCTACAACACTAGAATAAACGACTGCAAGTATACGGTGTCTATCGTAGAGAAGTAAGTACGAGGTCGATCCCACGAGGAGGTATAGTATAAAAGTGTAGTTTGTTGACGGAATTCTAAATAGACGCGATCGATTAAAGTGGAATGGTGTGATTACCCCTAAATTATCTACCAAATTGTCACAAGTAAACAATTAAAAGAGTAATGCAAAATCGATCAATGAATGCTCATGCAAATCACAAAACGAGATGGAAAATGAATGAAAACTCAAGTATGAGAAGGGAGGTTCCAAGGTATATGTCACACTAAGGGTTCAATTTATGATCAAAAGCCTATTTAAGTGGTGTTGTGTTGATTACTATAGGGTTGATCACGAAATGATGAATTAAAAGTTCTCTCGATCCAATTAATCCAAGAGAAGTGTCACACAAACTAATATCTCTACTTAGCATGCATAATAAACCTCAAAAAGGGTCCTAAGATGATGGAGATGAAGCCACATGAAGAGTCACCATTTATTCCTACAAAGAAATCAACATTCTACCTTTCAAAATTCCTTTAAATTTCAGCAATTACAATTAATTCTCATTCTTGTAATCTGTCCAGCTTTTATTGAGTTATTAACTCAAACTCTTGTAATCCTCTTTATAAGGAACGTATGCGAAAGTAAAAGGCATTACAGATTGAATATGAAATTTATCTAAGGATTCTTCCTTATATTGTGTTTTCCGGCATTTCCATCGAAATCAACGGACTTCATCCTTTATCTTGTGTTTTCCGGCATTTCTATCGAAATCAACGGACTTCACCCTTTATCGTGTACGCTTCCCTACATCAGTTGGTATCACGTTGCCAGCCCCTCGATCCTAGTGATGCCACCACGACGCGCTCACCCTGGTGGTGATGACACACAAATGGAACAACGCCTTGACTTGTTGACGCAACAACTCGCTCAACAAGGAGAATTGCTACAACGAATTGCCGATCTCACTCTCGGCGGACATAATCCCCCCCCCCCCACAGCGGAACGAACTAACCGCGCCCCAACAGCGTCATCTGATGATGAAGCCACCCTGGATAATCCATTTGCCCCCCTGCTCCCCACTATCATCGTCGCCACTATCATCGTCGCCCCGGGGAGGCCAATCGTTGGGAGGCTGGCCTCAAACTCGATCTTCCAGAGTTTGCAGGCGGAATGGACCCAGATGCCTTCCTTGATTGGTTGGCCACGATCGAGGAGGTCCTCAATTACAAGGAAGTCCCCGCGGATCGCCGCGTTGCCTTGGTCGGCACTCGCCTCCGAGGAAGAGCAGCCGCATGGTGGGCACAGACGAAGGCTGTTCGTCGTCGTCGTGGTAAATTGGCCATCACCTCTTGGGAGAAGTTTGAGAAACACCTCCGAGCAGAATTCTTGCCCTTCAACTACTCCCGGACGTTATACCAAAAACTACAAAATGTGCGACAAGGCCAGCGCTCTATTGATGCTTACACTGAAGAATTTTATCAGTTGCTTGCGCATGTGGACCTCACCGAAACTGCGGACCAATTAGTCGCACGCTACATTGGCGGGATGCGTCTCCCATTCCAGGACATGTTGAATATGCTTGCACCCATATCCGTTTCAGAAGCTCACCAACGAGCGATCTTATTTGAGCAGTAGTTGTCTCGCCGCGCGCCTGGCCCCTTTGTGCCATCCTCCTCACGCCCACCCTCGGGATCCTCGCGCCCATCCCCAGAGGTCGCGCCTACCCCTCTACCAGCGAGCAAACCCCCTGGTCCACCTTCAGGTACTTTTGCCCGCCCGGGACAGTGTTTTTCTTGCGGCGAAACAGGCCATCTCCGTGCCAACTGTCCGCGACGCGGAGCGCGCGGACTACTCTTAGACGATGTTTGTGGCGACGACGTTGACCACCACAGCCTGCCAATTTACGATGATTACCCCCCAACAGAGGAGGTCCTTCTTACGGGAGATGTGGGAACCAATCTCGTTCTTCGCCGTTCTTGTTTCACTCCGAAACAAACAGAAGACCATGTGCAGCGCCACACCATTTTTGAATCTTCTTGCACAATCAATGGCAAAGTGTGTCGATTCATTATTGATTCTGGTTCTTGTGAGAATGTGATTGCATCGGTGGTAGTTGACTCGCTCTCGTTGGTACCGGAACCTCACCCCAGCCCTTACACATTGGCGTGGTTACAACGATCTAACAATATTACCGTGGACATGCGCGTATGTGTATCCTTCTCTATTGGCGACTCTTATAAAGACAGTGTGTGGTGCGATGTCGTACCTATGGATGCCTGTCATATGTTATTAGGACGACCGTGGCAGTACGATCGTGCAGTGGTGCACGATGGCAAATGCAACTCATATACTTTTGTGTCCTCAGGGACTAAATACACCTTGATGCCTTCCATTCCGAGATCACTCCCCACCCTGCGTGACACTTCAGTTCAGCTTCTCTCGCATAAACCTTTTTTGCGAGAAATGGAATCAGACGCTCCTGTCTTTCTTTTGTTGGCACATGACACTCCGGTGACAGAAACCCTCCCGCACCTTGTTGCACCTCTTGTGCATGAATTCTCGGATGTATTCCCGGACGCATTGCCAGACTCGCTCCCACCACTCCGCGACATACAGCACCACATCGACTTGATCCCAGGGGCGCCTCTTCCGAACCGTCCCCATTATCGCATGAGCCCAATTGAACATGCGGAACTGAGGCGACAAGTGGAGGAATTACTCAAGAAAGGGCATATTCAACAGAGCCTCAGTCCCTGCGCGGTTTCTGCTCTTCTTATCCCAAAGAAGGACGGACAATGGTGTATGTGTGTGGACAGTCGAGCAATCAATAAAATCACCATCCGATATCGATTTCCCATCCCGCGTTTAGATGATTTACTCGACCAACTCAGTGGTGCGATGGTTTTCAGCAAGTTGGATCTTCGCAGCGGTTACCACCAAATTCGCATTCGCCCGGGCGATGAGTGGAAGACAGCTTTCAAAACGCGCGAAGGGCTCTTTGAATGGCTCGTCATGCCTTTTGGCCTCTCCAATGCACCCAGTACTTTTATGCGCGTCATGAATCAGTCGCTCCGCCCTTTGATTGGCACATGTGTCGTTGTCTACTTTGATGACATCTTGGTGTACAGCAAAACTCATGAAGAGCATCTCGCCCACCTTCGCGCCGTGTTCGTTATTTTACGAACCGAGAAGTTTTATGCTTCTCCATCCAAATGCAGCTTCCTCACAGATTCTGTATTATTTTTGGGCTATCGAGTTTCAAGTTCAGGTATCGGGGTTGACTCAGAGAAAATTACAGCAATCCGAGATTGGCCAACCCCTTCGACATTAACAGAGGCACGAAGCTTTCACGGACTCGCGTTATTTTATCGACGCTTTATCCCTCATTTCAGCGCAATAATGGCAGATGTGATGCATGGCAAGACATTTACATGGTCATCCGATGCCGATAGTGCCTTCGCTGCAATCAAACACAAGCTCACTAACGCCCCACTTCTGGTCCTTCCCGACTTTTCCACACCATTTGAACTTCATTGCGATGCGTCGAAGTTTGGGATCGGGGCTGTTCTAAGTCAGGCTGGTCGTCCAGTGGCGTATTTTAGCGAAAAAGTCACAGGGGCGAGAACACGTTACAGCACTTACGACATTGAGTTTTATTCGGTTGTCCGAGCTGTCCGCCATTGGCGCCACTACTTATTCCAACGTGAGTTTCTCTTGTATACTGATCATGAGTCACTAAAACACATTGCTTCGCAGGATAATCTCTCCGCCCGACATGCGAAGTGGGCTTCATTTCTTCAACAATTTACTTTCGTGATCAAACACCAGTCGGGTGCCTCAAACCGTGTCGCTGACGCTTTAAGTAGGCGAACATGCCTGCTGTCTGATATGCAAGTTATGGTCCCCGGGCTTGCGGCTTTGCCCGATCTTTACCCAACGGACCTGTTCTTCGGCCCTGTGTTCCAGCAACTTGCTTTGTTCCCCAACCCCGACTACTCATTGGTAAATGGGTTTCTCTTTCGGGGCCTGCAACTTTGCATTCCCGCCGGTAGCCTCCGTGCCCTACTCATATCCGAGGTCCATTGTGCCGGACATCCGGGACGCGATCGATCCGTTGAGCTGCTCCTTCGCCGGTATTTTTGGCCTTCGGCCAGAAAAGAAATGTCGCGCTTCGTTGCTCGCTGTCACGTGTGCCAACTCTCCAAGGGCACAGCTTCCAATGCTGGTTTATACCGTCCTTTGCCTATCCCATCACAACCGTGGGTGGCCCTTAGCATGGATTTCGTGATGGGATTGCCGCGTACTCAGCGTGGAAGCGATTCTATCTTTGTCGTTGTAGACCGATTCTAAAAAATGGTGCACTTTATACCCTGCAAACGAACTTCAGACGCGGTTCATGTTGCTCAACTATTTTTTCGGGAGATATATCGCCTTCATGGTCTGCCCATGTCCATAGTTTCTGATCGCGATTCCCGATTTCTTAGCCACTTTTGGCGTTCTCTTTGGCGCTTGGTGCACACGGAATTACATTTTAGTAGTGCCTACCATCCTCAAACGGATGGCCAAACAGAGGTCGTTAATTGCTCACTGGGTAACCTGCTTCGTTGCCTCGTCGGCAATAACATCAAATCATGGGACCTTCAATTTCCCCAAGCTGAATTTGCCCATAATTCAGCGATCAACCGCAGCACAGGTCTGTGTCCATTTCAGGTGGTTTATGGCACTATTCCTAGGGCTCCAATAGACCTGCTCACTGCCCAGGCCATTCGCCCCCTTGACAAACGCGCTGAGGACATCATTGTCGACTTGCAGCATATTCATGCGACCACCCAGACCCGCCTTGAGGAGGCTACTGCTCGCTACAAGAAAGCTGCTGATACGCGTCGCCGCAATGTTGAATTTGAAGTTGGCGATTTCGTGTGGGCCGTTTTGACGAAAGACCGCTTCCCCGCACACGAATACAACAAATTGTCCGCTCGCAAGATTGGGCCTGTTGAGATTATTGAGAAAATTAATCCCAACGCTTACCGCCTCCGTTTGCCTAGCCACATCCGTACGTCCGACGTCTTTAATGTCAAACACTTGGTTCCCCATGTTGCTGATGAGGCATCTGGAGATGAAGCCGATTCCGATTCGAGGGCGAATCGTTTCGATGAGGGAGAGAATGATGGAGATGAAGCCACATGAAGAGTCACCATTTATTCCTACAAAGAAATCAACATTCTACCTTTCAAAATTCCTTTAAATTTCAGCAATTACAGTTAATTCTCATTCTTGTAATCTGTCCAGCTTTTATTGAGTTATTAACTCAAACTCTTGTAATCCTCTTTATAAGGAACGTATGCGAAAGTAAAAGGCATTACAGATTGAATATGAAATTTATCTAAGGATTCTTCCTTATATTGTGTTTTCCGGCATTTCCATCGAAATCAACGGACTTCATCCTTTATCTTGTGTTTTCCGGCATTTCTATCGAAATCGGACTTCACCCTTTATCGTGTACGCTTCCCTGCATCATAAGATCATCTAATACCCTCCCAATAATTGATCCTCTCTCGAGCTCACAATAATATTGGGTCGAATGCTTAAATACGATTAATGAAATAGATTTCTCAATACAATTTCAATTAACAATAAATAAAACATATTATCATGGCCATTGACAACATGTCTAGCAATGAAAGTTAAGCATTCAAATAAAAATAGCAACACAACCACCAAATAAACAAGAAATTAATTCATAAACATCATCCAAAGTATGAACATAGCCCTAGAACCAAAAATGTTCTAGCCAATCGACAACATAATCCAACTACAAATAAAACTAAGATAAAAACAATAAAAAGTTAAGAGAAAAGAAAGCTTAGACTATTGTATGGTGAGGAATCAAATTCCAAAGCTAATGGTGGCCTCTTTGCATGAATTGATGAAGAATTGAAGAAGTAGATGATGAAAACCTCCAAGTGTGTGTGATTGTGTGTGAGACTTCTTGAGGGAGAGGTAAGATGGTTTTGAATTTAAAAATGGAGGTATTTATAGTGTTGGGGTAGGGTTTGGGTGTAAGAATTGCAAGTTGGTCCCTTGAAAACGGAGAAAATATGAGTTTGGCACCGAAAATGGGTTGGCCCGGCCGGGTGGGAATGTTGCTCGCCCGGGCGGGTATGTTGGCCGAAAAATTTGGGAACAGGGGGTAAGTGGCCCGACCGGGCCAAACCTTCATCTTTGGCCAAAAATTCAATATTTTATCGCCCGGCCGGATGGGTATAGTGGCTCGCCCGGACGGGTATGTTGGCCGAAAAATTTGGGAACAAGGGGTAAGTGGCCCGGCCAGGTGGGAATGTGGCCCGGCCGGGCCAAACCTTCGTCTTTGGCCAAAAATTCAATATTTTATCGCCCGGACGGGCAGGTATAGTGGCTCGACCGGGCGGGTATGTTGGACGAAAAATTTGGGCCGCCCGCCCGGGCGGGTATAGTGGCCCGGCCGGGCCAAACTTTCGTTTTGGCTCCGTCCTTCGTTTTCGTCCTCCAACTTCGTTCCTCCGTATCTTGAGCTTCCGACCTCCGATCGACTCGATTCTTTTTGCTATTCCACTCCATTTTTTGAGCCGGATCCAATGGTTTGCTCCTCTTTCCGATCCAATCACTTGTGGTATGTGTTTTGCTCCCAAATTTCATCGTTTTACCTACAAAATCGACAAAACACTACCTTTCTCTTATTTCGACCAAAACAATGATAATCACCCCATAAATCAATGAAATCAACATCAAATTGAGCTTCACATGTGCATCTAAAGTGTGTAAATTCCACCCGAATCAGATAGCTAGCTCATTATCTTAGGTCGAAGTCCCGGATCACTTGGAAGATTTTCTAAATCAATCTCAATAGCATCCTGACTTGATGATTCTTTAAGTTGGTTATTAGGAGTAGACAGATCGAGTGGTGAGGAAGATATATCCTCAATAATTATCGAAGATTTCTTGTAATATCGCTCAATTATCTAATTTTTTTAAAGATAATTAGCAAATTAAAATAACATAAAGCATGAACATTAATTAATAACTATAATTTAAGTTACATAAATAAATAATTATTTCTCCTATCACATAATGTCACAAAATTCACAATCCAATAAATCTTTACTCTATAATTATAGAAAATAGAGTAACAACAAGGTGTATATATATTCTTGATCTTTATATATGAAGAATCCTACAAATTTAAAATTCAACAAGGAGACAAAAGACTAGAAATAAATTTAATTATAAACTAATTAAAATAATAAAGAATATATATAATTAAATTAATAATATAAAAAATTATTACCTTGGTCCACCTGTACCCTATTACTCCATTAATGAATACTAGTTGTTTGCCCGTGCGATGCACGGGTCAGTTGTAAATCTCGAATGAAAAAAAAAATAACGACCATCTGTGGAGAGGGCTTCAAATTTTCCAATGCCGAAAGACTCAAAGACTTAAACTGGATCTTCGTTTCTGCATTTCATATCTCTAGTTATGATAAACGATTAATGTGATCGATATTGAAAACTTTTATTTGTGGAAAAAAGAAAGGTGGCATCCATTGGCACCAATCTAGAAATCGAAAAAGCCAGGGAAGGGCCAGAATTTCACAAAGCAAGACATAAACCATGGTTAACATCACTACAATTCAAAAACTCAAATAAGAACCAAGATTCCATAGAAATTTAAAAAATAAAATAATAGTATGTGTTTTAATGTAATACTAAAAATATTGAGATATACTCTGGAGTTGGAACTAAGATGAAACAACAACCGCCTCAAACATTCACAATAGGTTGGTGCTTAATTTAGACTTGGAGAATAAGTTTCCACTTTTTCTACTTAAAATATGATTAAAGCGTTTACAAAATTTTCATTTCTTTACATCATCAAAAAATCACCACCAGATATATTTTAAGGATTTCTATGTAAACTACTATGGATGGATTTGAATTTCTTAAATGAAAGAGAAGAAACATATATTTAAGTAGGCTCAATTGTTTTTTAATCAAAATCATGACAAATAAATGTAGAAGTAAAACACTCTTAGTGGGTGTTTGCAAGCACTACTATGTGCTTAAAAACACTTCTTTTTTAAATACAATCACTTTTGAAGTGTTTGCAAACACAAGTAAATGATTAAATTAATTACTTAAAAGCATTTTTGGTGAAGCACCATTTCTCATGCTTCTAACAACTTCAAAGTGCTTCTAATCATTACACTAACTAATTTTACAATTTTACCCTCACAATTTAAATAGTATTTTATTCTTACTCATTATTTATTTAAATGTAATAAGGGTGTTTTTTGTAAAATTATAAAAAAAGTGATTGATTTGGCATACACCACAACATATAAAAAATTGATAAGAAGTGTTTAATTTTAAAACACTACTCACTTTCAATCTTACTATAAAAATCAATTTTAATCACTTTGAATCAACCACAATTACTTGCAAACACACCCTTAAGCTCCAATCCTGAGTCCCCTCAAACATAGAGAGCTCCTTCGTCCCCCATAAATCAAGCTACGAACAAATCAAATTTATACAAAGTACAATCCAAAAGTAATGCACCAAACTTTTAAAGATATATTGGATTCCAGAACTTATTAAGCAAACATCCATAGTCCAAACCATGGAACACAATCACCGTTCAATATAGTCTTTTTAATTTTAGCAAAAATAATCACCAACTTACATCCCTCGAAGATGTTAAAGGAAAAGAAACTATATAATGACTGCATACGTACAATTATTAACCACTCAATCTCATCAATCATAGAATTGTAATTTTCTATATTTTCTCTAAACATAATTCAACTATTTGAAAATTTTCAAAGCTATTCTTACATTTATATATAATATAAATGAAAATCAAAGCCTTTTTTATGTCTCAACTCTCAAGATCCAACAATAGTTGTAAATTATTCTAATATTTTGTTGTAATTAGTTACAACACCAATCATGCGTGACTCCCTCTTCAACTATTTTGAAAAACTTACAAACTATGTGACAATCAAACAAATATCAATAATTTTCCATCAATGAATGCCAATAAAAATTAATTGAAATTCAAGAAAAATAACTCTACACACAGAATGAAATCCACCATCTTGTAACAATTGATCGAGTTCATATAGCAACTCTCCAAAGACTGGAAACGAATACATGTAGAGTCAAAGAGAATCTGAATTTAATTTCTGATTAATAAAAAGAACATGTTTTTACTTATGAATTTCATTATTTCAATGAAAACAACTTAAATGACAGTGCTAGATTTCAGCGAGCAATTGAACAAAGGTTCATAAATCGAGCGTTCTCATCATCTGATAAAACTTGTCACAACAGTTTTTGAATAACTTATATATTTCTATACATTCGATAAATAGTACTAAACCACATGCATCTTATAGTTGCATGGATAAGAGCATTCTACTCATAAGCATTACTAATCTCTTTGAATTTATCTTCTGCTCCAGCTTCTTTGCAGTTGAGAAAAATATTTTGGCTGAAACATGATTCAACAATATAAATTCTATTATAAGTTTTAACTTATTCACTTTTTTGCCTAACATAAAATTCCACGAAAATAATTTGAGAAATGAAATTTCATATCCATTCCCTTAAGTTACAAATTTCAACTAATCTACATACATAAATAAAAGGCTTTGTATAGAGTACCTGTATCAGCGGTCTCTATTGTGTCTCCATCAATCCGAAGCATGGTCCCGAAAATACTGATACAAATTATATAGATTCTTTTATAAAGTCACATAGTATTTTATCACGAAATTCTTTGTATCTTGGAAGAGATAAAAATATCAAGAAAAAATAGTCATCGAATATATTCATCATACCAGAATATCAACACTTATGCTAATAACTTCTTCATTTTCCTTCTGGTAATAACATATAAATGCAAATTGGGCCAAATGAACATTCAAATGCACTGAAATTTGTAAAGTAAAGAAAATAAAAAATAATACTAAGAGCAACGATAAGAAGAACTTGCAATATTATCTTACCATTGCACACTTGAGACCAATCCCCGACCCCAAGGCTTCGAACCGTTTAGCAATGTGGGTGACAGAATGTAGGCAAAGAAACGTTTGAAGACTTTGGAGAAGTGGGTGTGGCTCTTCTGATTCTGTTTAAAGGAGTGATTGTGGCTATTCTTATTCTGCAGGCAAAAAACGGTGGTAAACATTGGATGAGTTATTGTGGCCCTTCAAATTTTTTATTAAATTGCTGACTCTTAAAATATTGTATTCAATTGTGTCCTAATTCAATATAATTCACATGGCAAGAAGGATAGCCACGTCGCAAAAGTAGGAGAAATCTCATATGCCACGTGTTAGAAGCAGGATAGCCACATGGCAAGAGTAGGTGAAAACTTTTCTCCTTATATATATATAGATTATGAATTGTAAGTGGAGGAGTGGAGTATTATAATATATAAACCGTCGTGAATGAAAGAAGGGAAATAAGTTGGGAATTTTATAATGAAAATTGCGTGCAGTATTGGGCTGAGAGAAAATAGGGCACATATTAACATATATTTAATTTTTAATTATTTAAATATATGTGTAAAATTACTAAAATACCCTTAATTTTTTTACAAAATTGGTGGGGGACCCACTGCCCCCCTGGGCCCTTAGTGGCTCCGTCTTTGATCATATCCCAATCGTGAGGAAGTGGAGAGACAAGTGTAATCTATGCCCATAGATACGATCTGTTCTCCATTCTCAAAACGAGATAAATACTCCACACTAAGGTATATCTGCGTCAAGAAACACAGAGGAAAAAGAAAAGACAAAGGTCCACCAAAATCAATATCCAAAACACAGAGAACAATAATGGACCCATGCAAGAAAGAAAAAACGCACTAGGCTAGGCGAGGAGAGACCACTCAAAGCGGAGGAAAAAACCAACAAGAATCGAAAATAAAACAAACTAAAATACTAGAAAGAAATGCTAAAAATCTAGAAAAAACAATAAATTAGGATCAACGGGTGACTCACCTAATCGGCCACCGTGGCGCTGTCGGGGAGGATATACCCATTGATCCCACCTAAACCTAAAAGAAACTCTTGGAGCCCTTAGATTTGAGGAGACGAAACTAGTTAAGTGGCGAACGAACGCGGTGGTCCGACGGAGTAATTGAAAGACACGAACTTGTGCTAGCTACGGCCTACGGTAGATCAGTGACCTCTTAACTCTTACACAGAAACCAACGACGGCGGAGGCGGCGTGCACGACAACATCACAACTGGAAGGAGAACGACTTCTACGGAGAGGATGGGGGTATGATGTCCAGAACTATAAAATTAGCGAGATGGAGAACTAGTATATACATATATACATGAGTTTGACGAAAGATGTGTGACAAAATGTTTTTTTTCCTTATAGTGAATAAAATACAAATACAAATGTCATGTGCACATTTTTTGCACGATCCGTACGTGCACATTTCGTGCAAATTTTGTGTATGATATATATATGTATATGCATGTTTCATGCACGGTTCATATGTACACATTTCATACTTATTTTAAGAGTTTTTACCCTTAGATGTTTTGTACACCCCTCTTTTTACACCTGTTGGAGATTGTAACTGCTGGAGATTTCACCTATATGCACTCGTAAATCCACCATTATATATATATATATATATATATAGTCTCGATCGATCTAGATTGAATTGCAAACTAATTAATTAAACAATTACCTTGTTCAATTTGCACATTCCCTGTCGATCTGTGTAACGATAATTTGCGTCAGCAGTAAGACCATTCTTTATGATGAATTTAAATTCTACGTCCGGAAACCCCCCACGACATCCAGGGTTATCCTTGTCACAATCCACAAGCTCCTGTACAGACAGTGAAACCAACTTATTGATTCTAATTTTATTTATCCCCTCCACAATAGCAGCAATTGTCTAACAGCTTCATGCAACACATTTATAATTTATTATTACGTTCCATTATTTATACAACATGATAAATTAATTAATAATTACTACAGTACGTACGTACAAAGCTTGTCATTTTTTTTAACGAGGTCGGTTACAGCCAATGATGAAAATATCTCCGATATATTCTCGATATATCCATTTTTGTGGTCACCGATATCGATATTGGGAAGAACCGATATTTTCACGATATTTATAAAAAAATAAAAAATTCGGTAGATAATATCAATATCGATTCTAATATCGATAAAATATCGAGAGAATATCGAAAAATATCGAGAAAATGTCGATAAATTTTGAAAAATATCGGTAAATATCATATATATGAAATTACATTGTATACATATTTTATATAAATTAATCACAGAAGTAAAATATATTCAAATTGTTTTGTTAATTTAATGTATTAAAAGTTTGTTATTAAATTTTTAAAATTTACCGATATGATATATTCATCGATATTTCCACAAATTTAAGATCTCGATATTTCCACCAATATCGATATTTTCAACCTTGGTTAAAACCCCTTTCTTCCTCCAATCCACCGAGCTGGGAACACCCCGTACAATCTGGTACGTACATAAAACCTCCTCCTTTACTAATTAGTTCTTCATCATTAGACAACAACTTTTTTCTAATGGTGACACAACCCCCGGCCTTCAGCTTGTCGCTCGTCATGTCTGCAAACATGTTCAATGCCAAATTGTAAGACTCGTTCCCCAACTTGTTGAAAGCATTCACTTGATGAGCACTCTCTTTAAAGCCCTCGAAGCGCTCGTCTTTCTCCTCCCGGCTCCGGGAAATGTTGTGGGTCAGCTGCCACCTCTCATACAGCTTCCACAGCGTCCAGTCACTCTCCAACTCTACCTCCTTGAAATCGAAGCAGCTTGCCCCTCCGCCGCCCATTATCATCATCAGCACCAGCATCATTACAATGTCGACAACACCCACCTTCTCCATTTTTTACATCACAAGATCAACAATAATATTGATGTTTAGCTAGTATGTGTAGCTTTGCATTAATTAAGAATCCTAATTTTTTTTTCGGGATTCCTAAATTAATATTTATCTGATATGATACGATAATAACATGATATTTTTTTATATTTATATAAATATATTAATTTTTATATATTTAAATACAATTTTAAATTTATTTATTTTCTTATCGTGTCGTGTCGACAGTAGGGGTGGCCCTGAGGCAGTGCAGTAGAGGCGACCGCCCTGCCCGAGATTTCGTGGGCCTACTTATATATATATATGAGTTTGACGAAAGATGTGACACATTTTATAGTGTGACGAAAGATGTGTGACAAAATGTTTTTTTATAGTGAATAAAATACAAATGTCATGTGCACATTTTGTGCACGATCCGTACGTGCACATTTCGTGCAAATTTTGTGTATGATATGTATATGTATGTTTCATGCACGGCCCATATGTACACATTTTATACTTATTTTAAAAGTTTTTACCCTTAGATGTTTTGTACACCTCTCTTTTTACATTCTAGTACTAACTTTTTTCAGAGTTACTATTAGGTGCAAAATTGGTGGTAAAATACTATTTATACCCTATATAAAAATTAATTTCCCTCCCTCACCTCTCACCTCTCACCTATTCCCATTATGTAAAAATTCATTTACTCTCAAAATGTTAGAAGAAGGGGTCCATTTTTCTTGTTCGCTCCGAACCTATAAAATCTCAGAACTGATTCTGTGGTGGGGAACGCAAATAGAGGTATGGAGTGGGCGATGGTGGACGGTAGTGGACGGTATATTTTTTTAATATAAGAGGTATATCGATCATCACAACCTAACTGATTAATACGTCCCTAGCTCATTTATAATATAAAGTGCATATAATTTAAAAAATGTTCATTACATTTATATATCTTAAAAAAAATCAGCAGAGTTTCATTATGTCGTAACTTAATCACGAACAATGAGTAAACAATATAATATATATCAAAACACAACCAACACACATTCTTATATACTTTTGGAATTTTTTGAGCACCCAACAATGAATTTACAAAATTGACAGAAATAAATAACAAAATTGTAAATACAATTAAATTAATATTTACACAAAGTCTTCGATTTTCTTCTTTTAGCAGCTTTTCTCCTTTAGCAGCTTCCCAAAACAGTCACGTTCTCGAAATCAGCAGCAACGACCCCATCTCACGAACAATAGGAACAAAGTTAAAGTCGAGTCCAGAAAACCCTTTTCCCGCAAAACGAATACGTCCCGACTAGTGCTCACGGTTTGACGTAACGTTTTAAAAAGTAAAACGACTTTCGCCTCTATACGAGCATCACCACAACGTATAGAGTTCCAACGAACTGAATCGACACGAAAACTGGACTGCACTCTATATGTTCAATGCAAATATATATGATGTTATGATTTTTTCTAGAAAATCAAGTGTTGTGTCTCTTTGTGTGAGTATGCAAGTGTGTTTTACAACATAAAACATGCACCCTATTTATAGGCATATTCCAACATGTGAGGGGTCTCCACATTTATTATGGCATTCATGCTATTTGGCATATTCCAACATGTGAGGGGTCTCCACATTTATTATGGCATTCATGCTATTTGTAACGTCTTGCGGTTACAAGATTTAAGTATGACATTCGTGATTTTGTAACTCCTTTGCGGTTACAAATTCATTACTGAAACGTCTATGAACCTGGACACCCGAACGTCCAAGTTCATCACAATTTGTAACGTCAATGTACCTAGACATCCTCAACGTTCAAATTCGTCATAGTTCAAATTCAACTTTTAAATTTATTTGGGTTAACCCAATTTCGATGGGTCTGAAAGCCCAAATTTAAAACCCACGAGTCACGAGCCCAAGACTAGGCCCAAGCTCAACCGGACGAGCACACACGTGCATCCGTATAGACTATTGGATTGCTCCTTAGTCATTATTATTTGAACCATTGTAACAACCTCCTATTTATAAGGAGTAATTAGCCCCCATTAAACTTTCAAAGTTTCAATGTGGGACAATTATCATGTTGTAACACTTTATCCCATAAAGTGTATTATTTGATGTTTCAACTTCGTGAATTAATTTCTCACTCACCGAAATTCGGTTTTGAGATTTTAAATATACCACGATCATCTACTCCGATAGTAGAACGATTTTATGCCATTTAATTTCCTTGAAATTACATTTATAGCCCTCAATAAATTGATAAAAGACGAGTGTTCTTCACTCTCATTTTAAAATCAATTAATTAATTAAAATTAATCAATTTCTAACCAATTTCTCCAACAATCCCCCACATGAGTGAAAATTACACCTATAATTATGCAGACTCGCAATCCAGTTCTCAAGAGACACCATTGCATCCAGATAGGTAGCTTGTGGCTTTGAACCTTCCATAGTCAAACACTATCGAGTACACCGGTGGCCTAGTGGACACAATGCCTTGAACTATTCCTCCTTGGTGTGTACCGAGACAACAGTGTAGACACAATAAAGCCTCAATGCCTTTTCGTTCTCACGTTTTTGTCCGTTTTGGCCATGGACATCCTTTGATTTAATAAGTGTTAGTCGAAGCGGCCCTCACTTCTCACTTATATAGGTGATCTCCTTTAGAGTATCCCGTCATACTCAACCTCCTCGAGACGTTAGGAATCATTAAAAGTCAAAGACTTAACCTTTACCACAATCTTACGGGTTTCAACACTTGGTGTTGTGCTCTCCAAGGAATAGTCGGGAATACCAAGTGTTTCCAACAAACATTCACAGCTTAGTTTTCCCATTGAACCAAGATCTTGGGATCTCCAGTCAACATGGTTGGGTTACCACTGTTTACGTTTTTATTTGTGGATTTTTTGACTCATTCCTTCTAGCACATTTGTTTGGTCTCGGTTTTAAGCCTTTTGTAGCAGATCTGCTTGAGACCAAACATTTTAAATACCCCACATTTTGAGGTATTTACAAACCCACCACTTATTGCACAAACTTCAAATCACATATGTCTATATGACTTAAGTGTAGAGGTCTAATGTTCCTTTCAAAATTAAATGACAATTTTTGTCAATTTTTAAACTTCCACACATATCATACACCCTTTCGGTTTATTGATATTTGGAATATTAATAAATTATAATTTATTAATCTTTTTATAGCTTTAGATTTACAAAAATCTCAAACGCTATATAGAGGAACATTTAATTACATAAATAATCGTAAATGTAATTTTATTCATATGCTATTATTATTATAGCATTTGACCATTCTCCGATTGTATTTTTCAATCCGGAGACTCATACCACGAACTTCTTAGTTCTGGCATCCTCGGTTTTGTCCTTTCATTTCAAAGACTCCCACAGTTCTTTGACAGGACGAATCGACTGGTACACGTTATACAACGCGTCAACTAGTCCTCCAAGGACATAGTTACGACTCATAAAGTCACAATGACTCAAAAAGTGACAACGACCCATTGATCGTAGACAACATGTTTAGCATTATCCGTGTCGTTTTCATCGATCACGGGTGGATCCTCCCAAAGGAACCTTGCTAATTATAATGTTGTTATCGTTATCTCCGTCGTTAGACATTGCTACGAATACAATATTCGTTTTGTGATTGTTAGAATTTTTTGAGCACCCAACAATGACTTTACAAAATTGACAGAAATAAATAACAAAATTGTAAATACAATTAAATTAATATTTACACAAAGTCTTCGATTTTCTTCTTTTAACAGCTTTTCTCCTTTAGCAGCTTCCCAAAACAGTCAGGTTCTCGAAATCAGCAGCAACGACCCCATCTCACGAACAATAGGAACAAAGTTAAAGTCGAATCAAGAAACCATTTTCCCGCAAAACGAATACGTCCCGGCTAGTGCTCACGGTTTGACGTAACGTTTTAAAAGGTAAAACGACTTTCGCCTCTATACGAGCAGCACCACAACATATAGAGTTCCAACGAACTGAATCGACACGAAAACTGGATTGCACTCTATATGTTCAATACAAATATGTATGATGTTATGATTTTTTCTAGAAAATCAAGTGTTGTGTCTCTTTGTGTGAGTATGCAAGTGTGTTTTACACTTTTACAACATGAAACATGCACCCTATTTATAGGCATGTTCCAACATGTGAGGGGTCTCCACATTTATTATGGCATTCATGCTATTTGTAACGCCTTGCGGTTACAAGATTTAAGTATGACATTCGTGATTTTGTAACTCCTTTGCGGTTACAAATTCATTACTGAAACGTCTATGAACCTGGACACCCGAACGTCCAAGTTCATCACAATTTGAAACGTCAATGTACCTAGACATCCTCAACGTTCAAATTCGTCATAGTTCAAATTCAACTTTCGATGGGTCTGAAAGCCCAAATTTAAAACCCACGAGTCACGAGCCCAAGACTAGGCCCAAGCTCAACCGGACGAGCACACACATGCATCCGTATAGACTATTGGATTGCTCATTAGTCATTATTATTTGAACCATTGTAACATCCTCCTATTTATAAGGAGCAATTAGCCCCCATTAAACTTTCAAAAGTTTCAACGTGGGACAATTATCATGTTGTAACACTTTATCCCATAAAGTGTATTATTTGACGTTTCAATTTCGTGAATTAATTTCTCACTCACCGAAATTCGGTTTTGAGATTTTAAATACACCACGATCATCTACTCCGAGAGTAGTACGATTTTATGCCATTTAATTTCCTTAAAATTACATTTATAGCCCTCAATAAATTGGTAAAAGACGGGTGTTCTTCACTCTCATTTTAAAATCAATCAATTAATTAAAATTAATCAATTTCTAACCAATTTCTTCAACATATACTCCTTCCATCCCGAAATTATTTGTATGATTTGATCGACACAATTTTTTTTTAAAAAAAAGTGTGCAAATAATCATGAGACAGGAAGAGTAACTACTTTCGATTGTACTTGATCAAACATCAATCCTCGATCTCAAATTAATGTAACAATTCAATCATGTCTAACATATATACAAATCTAACAGTTCGTTCAACTCAGGGACGGATGCACACAGGGGCCGGGGGGGCACTGGGCCCCCCACCAATTTTGTAATTTTTTCGAGGGCATTTTAGTAATTTTACATATATATTTAAATAATATTATTATATTAATATTATATATATATATATATATATATATATATATATTAACAAAACAAAATCGCGTACAGCTGCAACATCACTAAACCTTAACCGCCTATACTTATTTTCTTTCTTTTCCAACACCGCGACACGCAGTGGAGTATTCAAGAAGAAGACCTTCATCAATCATCATCTATTGGTCCATTAATTTTATACATTGAAGGTAAAAGTATTTCCTTTATTATTTTGATTGGTCCACCACAATTAATTTTATATCTATTCTTTTGTCTTTTTATTGAATTTAGGGCTTTTCAAAATTTAGGGTTCCTCAAAAAATTTAATACTTCATTGAATTTGACATAAATTCTTTATATTTAGATCTCAAGAATACATATCACATATGCATTTTGTTAATTAATGTATTGATTCTTACTATATAAATTATGGGGTAAAAATTTATTGAATTGTGTAATAGAAAAAATAATTATTGTTTGTATAATTTATATTATTAATATTTAATAATCTGTTGTATAGGTCACCTATTGCCTATTGGAAATTTGGGAATTGGCTATTTGAGAATAGGTTGTAGTTTATTGAAATTTGGGGGCAAGGGATGTGCTAGCTAGTTGCCTTCATTTTTTTTTTTTTTTTTTTTTTTGTTAGTGAATAATTTTATTCAATCTTTGGTTAATGTTGGTTACAAGCAGTAGCTAATTATTCAGAAACCATTACATCAATCTTGATTTCGTATGATATTCTATAAATATTTTTTTTGGATCCTGTTAATATATTATAAATAATTAATATTTAATATTTTGTTAAGATAAATGAATCTTATTTCTAATTTAATAATTATTTTTAAAAATTAGATAATGGAGCAATATTACAAGAAAACTCCGAATATTAGTGAGGGAATATCGTCTTCACCACTCGATGCGTCTACTCCTAATGTTCAACTTCAAGAATCATCAAGTCAAAGTGCTATTGAGATTGATTTGGAAAATCTTCCTAGTGACCCGGGACTTCGGCCTAAGATAATAAGCTATCCACCAAATTTGATTGAACAGGTTCGTAGAACTTATTTATTGAAAGGTCCATGTCAACCACGTAATCATGATTTTCCTCAAAAGGCGGTAGAAGGGAATCGAAAACGTAAATTTGTTGCATCTTGGTTTGATGAATTTAAGGATTGGTTGGAATATAGCATTAAAAAAGATGCCGTGTTTTGTTTATATTGTTATCTTTTTTCCACGGGGAACAGTGAAAGTGGACATGATGCATTTATAACAGGGGGGTTTAACGCTTGGCGAAAGAAAGAACGATTGAGGGATCATGTTGGAGATCATAATAGTGATCATAACAAGTGTAGATTGGCTTGTGAAGATTTGATGCATCGAGCTCAACATATTGAGGTGTCATTTGCTAAAGTCTCGGAGAAATCAAAGGTTGATTATCGTTGTAGATTAAATGCAACTGTTATTTGTCTTCGTTATCTCATTATGCAAGGATTAGCTTTCCGAGGTAATGATGACACAGAAAAATCATTAAATCAAGGAAATTTTATTGAACTTCTCAAAGTTATTGCTTCTTGCGAAGAAATCCATAACGTTGTTTTGAAAAATGCTCCTGAAAATCTCAAGCTTATTTCACCTGAAATTCAAAAGGATATTATTAATGCAGCTGCGGTTGAGACAACCAATGTTATCATTGAGGATATTGGAAATGGGTTTTTCTCCATATTAGTTGATGAGTGTCGAGATGTTTCAGTTAAAGAGCAAATGGGGATTGTTATACGCTATGTGAATAAGAGTGGTTGTGTTATTGAATGCTTTCTCGGTCTCGTGCATGTTAGTGATACAACTGCAGCATCACTTGCGAATGGAATTGATTCTTTGTTCTCCACTTATGGCTTGAGTATATCTAGTTTGAGAGGTCAAGGTTATGATGGAGCAAGTAATATGAGGGGTGAATTCAATGGACTCAAAAGTTTGATATTGAGGAAGAATTCTAGTGCTTATTACATCCATTGTTTTGCTCATCAACTACAACTCACACTTGTTGTTGTTTCTAAAGATAATGCAACCATTGCTTCTTTTTTTAGTACAGTTACACGGTTATGTAATGTTGTTGGAGGTTCTTGCAAGCGTCGAGATATATTTCGAGAGAAGCAAAAAGAAAAGATTATTGAAATGATTGCAAATGGTGAAATCAAGTCTGGAAAAGGAAAAAATCAAGAAATGGCATTGAAGCGGCCTGGAGATACTCGTTGGAGTTCTCATTATGGTACCCTCGTTAACCTAATGCTTTTGTATTCTTCTGTTGTTAATGTTCTTGAGTATGTTGGGGAGAATGGTGTTGAAAATACACAGAGGGGTGAAGCACTTGAATTGCTAGATATTATTAATCAGTTTGAGTTTGTGTTTTTGTTACATCTTATGACAAAAAATTTGGGAATCACTCATGAATTGTCACAAGCTCTTCAAAGAAAGGATCAAGATATTGTTAATGCAATGAGGTTGGTGAAAGGATCAAAAAGTCGTTTGCAATCAATGAGAGAAGAAGGTTGGGATACTTTGTTAATTGATGTTTCTAGTTTTTCTAGAAAACATGAGATAGATGTGATAAACATGGAACATGTACATGTAGCTCGTGGAAGATCAAGGCGTAGAGTTGAAAAAATCACCAACCTTCATCATTATCGAGTTGAGCTATTTTATTCTGTGATTGACTTGCAAGCTCAAGAGTTAGATCATCGTTTTGACGAAGTGAACACAGAGTTGCTATTGTGTATGGCTTGTTTTGATCCGAGAGATTCATTTTCAGCATTTGATAAGAATAAACTACTTCGTCTTGCAGAATTTTATCCTTCAGATTTTTCTCCAAGTTCTTTAATTGAACTTAACAATCAACTGGAGAATTTTATTGTTGACATGCACTTGGATGAAAACTTCTCAACAGTTGTTGGAATAGGAGGTCTTGCTCAGAAGATGGTTTCTACAAGAAAGCATATTGTTTTTCCATTAGTGTATTTGCTTGTTAAGTTATCATTGATCTTACCCGTTGCCACAGCTACCGTCGAGAGAGCATTTTCAGCTATGAAACTCATCAAAAGTCCACTCCGTAATCGAATGGGAGACCGATTATTGAATGATTGTTTGGTTGCATACATTGAAAAAGATGTCTTTCAAAAAGTCAGTAATGAAGCTATCATGCAACGTTTCCAAAACATGAAGAATCGAAGAGGAATGCTATAATTTAGTTTTATTAAGTTTTTTTTTTAGAAGTTGATGTAACTATGTTTATCATTTTGATTATATAAATATAAGTAGTAGTTTATGATCTTATATATTTTAAAATTTTATTTTAAAATTTTTTTAGTACTACTATTTGGGCCCCCCAGATTCAAAATCCTGGCTCCGTCACTGGTTCAACTAATTGCATCGAGCAATATTATATACGATCTATCATGTCTAACATATACATACACATATATACATATATATTATTAACACACACATATATAGATATTCACATTCGTGTACATATAACGTATATATGCACATATAAAGTGTAAATTTGAAAGAAAAAAAATCGGTATAATTTTTTTTGTATAAACGCTACTTTTGGAGTGTAGATTAGATCCCGACATGTGATCAGCGCCCAGCTTTTCTCTTTTTGACAATTTCTTTTGGTACAAATTTGGGGTAGAAGGGGTTGTATATAGGTTTTGAAGACAATAAGTCATCTTACAACGGCTCGATAAAAGTTGAGGGCTTAAACCTTCGTCAGGTGAAGTTTAACTAGCTAGGCCATCGTCTTTCTTAATTTTCGATTGCCAATTTCTCGTCAAATCCTAGCCATTGACGATGATTTTTTTATAATTATATCACTCATCGGTGAGATGATTTTTTGTGGTGTACAGTATTTTGGTATAGCACCAAAACGACTAAATAGTCTAAATTAATAAAGTAAAAAATATGAGATTAAAATTGAGTATATTAGAGAGTTATGTGTATTAATTGCTTGTTTTGGGCTGATAGTATGGTGAAAATTACGCAGTATTGAGCAGAATATACATTAATAATAATCATGAAAATAAATTCAACTCCGGAATGTGTCAAAAAGATGGAAAATGGATATCATCATCATCATCGATCGTCATTATCTAACGTCATCTCTGAAGAAAATTGAGCAGTATTTAAAATAATCAAGAAAATAAATTAAATAAAATCAACTCCAGAAGGAAGGAATGTGTCAAAAATTCATGTCATCCCCTCCCCTGCTAAGTCTAAATCAAATCAAATATATCTTTAAGAAAATAACTTTTGGGCCGAATTAATTTCAACAAAACAAAATTCGATCCCTATAAATGATAAATTTAAATAACATAAAACTTTTCTTGAATTGAATTATACTAATCGCCATTGATTAATGACATTTTACATTTGAGCACCCAAAAAAATATAAGAACCTAGTCTTAATTATTCTGATCAACATAGACGGAAACAACAGCATCCACAGGTTGTTGGCTCTCAATCACCACCGCGTTTTCCGACACATTCGTTACAGAATGTGTCGGAAAACCACCACCCTTGGTGTAAAACGAGTACTGAAAATGGTTTATCTTACCCGGAAACAACAAGATCGGGTTAAAATCCGCGACCCATTTCGTTCCATTACCCGCCACTGTCAATTTCCCAACCGTTGATTTCAAACTCATCCCATTCACCACATTCTGATCGATCACAACTTGATCAACGGCTGTGAATGATCCATCAAGTTGCACAATTGGAAGATTATTTTTCGGGTCCCCTGAAAATATATTATTAACAATTTCCAGACCCGAAACCCGACCCTGAACCGACTTCAACACAACGTTACCGTCCCCGAGAAAGAATCCATTCGAAATAAGGATCTGATCCGGATCCTCAATCACAATGCTGTTGAAATCAAAATACGAACCCGAAATTCGATTCTGAGCCGATTTTACGAGGATTCCGACCCCGCCAAAGTACGTGGCCTTGTTGTAACAATGTACTCCGGTGACGATATTAGCTCGTCCCCGGAGTGTGATCCCTATCGCCGCCGAAAAGATTGCGGCGTCGGTGATGGCATTGTCCGTGCTTTCTATGTCAATTGCGGTTCCCGCGAAATCTCGTTCGCCTCTGTCTCCTCCGACAGTGGGGTGCTGTCCGAGGAAACAGTTGGACACGAAAGTCTCGTGTCCACGTCGTACGAGGAGGCCTTGTGTGGTGAAATGCAGGAAATAACAGTTGGTTACACGGATTCGTGCAGAGTCCACCACTAGAAGGCCTCCTCCTCGAAAAGAGGAATCGAAGAGGATGTCGCGAAAAGTGACATCCTCGTATTTCATTCCGTTGTTAGAGTCTTTTCGTTCGAAAAAAGTGTCGAGTTTCAAGGTTTTTTGTGAATCGGGTGCCCAGAGTTCGATCAGGTGGCGATCGCCTGGAAATGTGTTGGATGCCCGGAGACTGCCTCCTTGCACCTATTGGCATTGATCAAATTAAAAGAATTATATACTACTACTAAATTTAAATGCGTGTAAGAAACAATCTAATATTTTGATGAAATTAAAATTAGTTAATCTTGAAAGTGGATTCAAGATTAAAGTAAATTCTTTGAGTACTTTTTTAGTACTGATAGGTGTGATCTTTATAAATTGTAGTCTCCTCTATTATTATTACTATTGTTTTTATATTTATTTTTAATTAATCTTCAAAAAGAAAATTATGAGCTTTTATATAAGAAAAGGTAGATATATTCAGATTATCAAGGTAATACAGGCAAGAAGACAACCGGTAAAAAAAGACTAGTGTTGTATCTTCCATGAAACTTACACGTGGCGATATCCCACTTGTCCACGTACAGTGTCTACACAAATTAAAAGTTTTTTCTTATATAAGACAGATCGCAAAATTTATTGAAATTAAATGTATTATTGTGTATTAGTTCTTAATTACGAGACAATATTATTAATTCTTTAAAAAAAAAAAAAAAGTGGCACTTCGTATAAGGTAAATAAGGTTTGCTTATACTTTACCTATTTTATTTTATTTTGTATATTTATTGATATTTTGATGAATTTTGAGAAACATAACTAAGTGGACATTATGTGGCCTTAATGTAGTAGTATAATGGTGGTTGGCCTACTGTTTTTATGTGCATAATATGACATTAAGGCCCTTATTTAATAATTTGTTGAATCTTAATTAGGTTAATAGCATCGAATACCTTTTCCAATTCAAGTTACTGGAAGGCAAATTAAATTCTCCTTCTTCAATAGTTACATTCTACTACTATGTGGTGTTTTGAAACAACACTTAACTAAAAAAACAAAAAAATTAAGTTAGATCACATCAACTTTTTAAAATTAAAAAAATAATAATTCGAACTATTCTAAAAGTGTGTGAAAAAAACATGCCATAAATTCGAGTCCATGAAAAGGAGGAAAAATAGCACACTTCATTCCAAGATTCCCATGACTCTCTTTATACATATAGGCTATAGCTAGCTGTCCGAGAAACAACACATTTATGGCAAATAAAGAGGAATTCAATTAAGTCAGTTGTAATTTTCGATTTCTTTTTTCCATGTTTGAATATGTGTATGTCCGAGAAACAACACATTAATATGTAAGTATTTTTCAAAATAAAATGTGTATGAAACATGAAAGATTGGAATAAAGAGATTTACAAGTGTGCTATTTTCTTTAAAATAAAAAAATTAAGTTGTTGACATACGCGTTGAATTAAATAAAACACGTACCACAATATTTGCAATGCCTGTGGGGAACCTGATTGGACTACTGATGCTAAAACTGCCACCTTGTAAATCAATTACTACACCCCCTAAATCGCTGATTCCCGGCAACAATTCCATCCCAGTCCGCAGTTTTCCGGCGTCGTTCACCGCCTCCAGTATGGCCGCGGTGCTATCCTGCGCCCCCGTCGGATCCGCCCCGTACCCGATTGGATAAAACACTCTGCCATTGGACTGTAACAACAGTGGCGAATCCAGAATTTTAAATTTTGAACACAGATAGATAATTAATAAAGGTAAAGGATGTTTAATTTTGTACATTGTGAAAAATAAGGCAAAAAATTGACCTTGGTGGTGTTTGCGGCTGCCGGAGAATCCAAGAGACTGGTGGCGGCGGTTTTGCGGTGAAGGTGTGTGAGAAATTCATTGAGCTTGGAATCTTTGATTGAACATTGTGTTTGTTTAAATAAGAAGATGAGAATTATAAATATTGTAGAAAATGGGAAATTCATGATTTGGCTCGTGCGTCCTGTTTTGTTTTGTTTTGTTTTGTGATTGTGAATGATGTTGAATTTATAGTAGTAGTAATAGAGCTAGAATTCATTTTATTTAATTTTAGTACTACTGTAATATTGTTGGAATTAAGAAAAATATATTGCAGAATCCTACATTTCAATAAAGTCGTATTAAGTCGTAATTAATCTTCAAAATTGAAATAAACAAGTCAAATCGGATTTTATAATTCATTAGGGTCCCCTCTTATTAATTACTCCACTTAAGGAGTTTTATAGTGTAAATTCAAAAATGTAAGCACATACAAAGTATATATTTAATTAACGTGGGAAAGAGAATCATTTGAAGAAAAATACATAGAATGTGTAATAAATAAGAAAAATACATAGAATGTGTAATAAATAATAGAGGGAGTATTAATTTAAAAACTATCAATTTATGACTTACAAATTTTCAATTTTCAAAGATTAAAAAATATACTTCATCCATCTAATTTTATTATTTTCACTTTTTTTTTTTGTTGTCTAGTTTCATTATTTTCATTTCATTTTTAAAAATAATGTTATTTATATTATTTTATCTTTACCCTTCAACCACTATTACTCAAATTGTTATTTATTTTATTAGTAAACAATCATTTTATTTATAAATGACTTCATACTAATCCATTATACGTACTCCTAACATATATTTTTTATACATAAAATAATTAATATTCATTAAAACCCATAAATGAACCTAACAAATTTGGACTGAATGAGTATTAATTTCACTCTAGTGGGAAAAACAAGAAAATAATAATAATGTATATAAATAGATAAGAATATAACTTATAAGATGTCAAATATAGTCTTAATATATATGTTCTAAATTTATTGAGTTTTTTTTTTGGTGTTGGATTGATAGTTTTATATCTTTTAGATTCTTAATTAATAAGAAAAAAAAATTTAATCCTAAATTTATAGTTTTACTATTTTTAAAGGAAGGTGCAATTATCAATTTTAGCCCATACTTTTCACTTTTTATAAAATCTACACATATTTTTATTTTTAAATAAATTATACCTATACTTTTCATTTTTTCTCAAATCTAACACATAGTACTTTTTTCTTAATCAAATTATACTCATACTTTTTATTTTTTTTATCAAATTTAGCACATACTTTTTTACTCTTATCCAAATTATATCCATACTTTTTATAAATATAATTAATTAATAAATATATCTTCCTTTATAAAAAAAATTCTAAAATTATAGTATATACTCCCTCTGTCCACCAAAAGTGTGCTCACTTTTTTTTTATACATGTTTTTAAAAATATCATATTTTAATTATAAAGAATATATTAAAGATAATGAGTAAAAAATATATTTGGTAGAAACTCAATCTTGTTTGTAAAGTAGAAAAAATATTCAAAAGTGAACTATTTAAATAGAATAAACATATTTTTTGTGAACCCAAAAAAAAATAAAAAAAATGAGCACACTTTTGGTTTTGGTGGACGGATGGAGTAATATTTTTTAATCTAGAAAATATAAAAAAATAAAAATTATTTAAAGAATATATATCAAAGCATTATTTAAAAAAAAAAAGTTATACTCCATCTGTTCACCAAAAGTATGTTCGATGGAGGGAGTACACTTTATTTCAATTACTGTATTTTTTTATATATATATTTTGTAAATCTATTTTTAATTCAATAGTTTTAGATAATTTCAATTCTCAATTATTTTAAAATTTTAAAATTTGTAAATTTTAAATTGATTTTTTTAATTTAAACATATTTAAAAAAAAATGTTTTAATTATTAGATATGTTTTACTTTTTTTTTTTTGATATTTTAAATTAATTGATAAAAATATGTGCTAAAATTCGTAAAACATAAAAAGTATGTGCTACATTTTATTAAAAATGAAAAGTATGGGTATAAAAGAAAAGATTTGTACTAAATTTGATATTAAAATGAAAAGTATAGGTATAATTTGTTTAAAAAGAAAAATATGTGCTAAATTTCGTAAAAAGTGAAAAGTATGGGCTAAAATTAATTATTTGGACTTAAAGGAATTAGAGAAAACCAGAATAAGTATTTAAGTTTTGTATTCAACTCTCTCAAATTTTAAAGTGGAAAAGGTGATAACTAAAAGAATTTAGACAAAAACTCATGGAATGGTTGTCGACAATTAGTTTTATGGCGAAATATAGCTAGTAATATTATTTGATGTACTAAAGTATTTAAATTAGTAATTTTGATTGAAAAATATTTTCTTTAAAAAGTGTATCACTTTTTTAAATATCATTATCATTTTTCATTCAAAACATATCTCTTTTCAATTTTGGGTTATTCGAGAGTTGATGAAAATCTTTACTAATGAGTGACACTTCAAAATGTATTAATCTACATTTGAAAATATGTCACTTTTAAAAAATGATAACTTTAATTGAAAAAGTGATATATTTTTTTTAAAGTGACAATCACTTTTCACTAAATCATCATCGTCACTTTTCACTCAAAACATTATCACTTTTTTATTTCGACTAATCGACAAAATTTATGTGAATCATTACTAAAGTAATGGGTGATACTTAAAAAGTGAATAATTTTTCATTTGAAAATATAATTAATATGAGGAATTGATGAATTTTTCTACTAATGGACGGTACTTAAAAATATTTCAATTTTCATTGGATAATGTTTTCTTTAAAAATGATTATTATAATTCGCTAAATCATCGATCATCACTTTTTACTTGAGGAGAGATAAAGAAAATAATATGGGCCAAAAATATATTGGGCCGCATTTGGTGAACTCAAAATTTGGAAACTTTGAAATGGATTGTACAATTCATATGAGACGGTCTCATACAAATTTTTATCATTGTTCAGATAAATATGGAACAGAGGGAGTACTTAACAATCATACTTTGTATACAAAACATCGGTTCCTCAATTTCTAAACATTATGCACATTTTTCTTATTAATATGTACCTAAACATTTTATACATGCTTTTTTAAACTTAAATGATCTACTTTTTTTACACACTTCATCTAATTATTAGTTTGTCTTTCGTTGCTAGCCTTATGTGTATTGCTCTCCATGTTTTCATTGTAGCCTTCCTTGTAGCCCAATTTTTTCAAATTTTCTTAAACGTCTTTGCTCTATTTTGGTCATCGTCTTTTCGTTCACTTCCTTTCATGCGCCTTTGATATGCAATTTTTGTTGAGTGTGTACCATTTGTAGGGTATTTCCTAACTTTAAAAATCCTTCTCGTTATGTTCTAACTTATCCTACCAATAAAAACAACGAGCTCATTAAATAATAATATTTCTCTAACCGAGAGCTCCCTTCTTCATCTTCACTTCCCACTCCGTCCCCTCTCATCTACCCAGCTCATTCAGTGTCTTATTTTTTTTTTTTAAGACTAAGTTTAAAAAGACCATTAAATTTGATTTTAATCTTTCTTCACCCACCCAAGTGTAATGTCAAAGTTGTGTTTTTCCCTCATTCTCAATCAATATAACAAACTCATCTTTCATGTTGCATTCCTTCATAAATCTTTCCACCATCCCAAACTCTCTTTTGCAATTCCTCCCTCTCCTACTCCAACTCCCTCAAATTACCGGTATATCGATTTTAGCACATTTATCCATAACTTTTCTTCCTCTAATAAATATCTCCACATTCATTTTCCTCCAAGGCTAAATTAAAATTTTCTAGATCCCTAACTCCCAGCCCATCATCCCTCTGGTCTTTGCTGTTTGCACGTATCTTTCCAACTTACTCGTAAGATTTTTTCTCTATTTCGTTCCTACCCCACAAGAAAATTCTTTATAGTTTTTTTCAGAGACGGACCGAGCAAGGGCCCAGGAGGTCAATGGGCCCCCCACCAATTTTATATATATATATATATATATATATATTTACACTAATTATTTATACCATTTTCTTATATTTTAAGATTACTTGCACACTTTAAATATAAAAATAATTCACAAATTAATAGATATATTTACTAATCATTTTATTTTTAAAATTATTATTAATTTTAGATTCACATTTTCTCTTATTAATACACCTCACTAAATTTTGTTTAGACCTCACAAAATCTATTTTATACTTTATTAAATCACCCAAAATGATTCTCACTTATTTGATCTTACACTCCACTAAATTTACATTTCTTAATAAGTGAGTCAATCAAGATATACAAATCACTACGGGACGCGGAGTATATTTTAAGTTCTACATTTGACTAATAGTGGCTAAAGTCTCCAAAGATCGGAGTTGTATCTTAAATTTTAACATTGTATCACCTATTATAGGCTAGAACAATTAAAATTACTTTCTTTTAAAACATAACAAAAATTGTTTAATTTAAATTAATGAAATGAGATGTATTGAAAAAATTATACTCCCTCTATCCCACAATTGTTTGCACTCTTTCCTTATTCGTCCGTCTCATAATTGTTTGCACTTTCTAAAAGGAAACATTTTCATAAACCTCACCTCACAAAATTCACATATTCATTACTTTTACACTTCTTCCAACCACTCTCTTTACTTTATTCATATAAGTTTACAAAATTACTCCTCAACACTCCACTCATTACACTTTTTTCTTCATAAGTGTGTCCACTTTGTGGTGCAAACACTCCCGGGACGGAGGGAGTAATAAGTTTTTTTTATATATATAATTATTTTGTCTTCGTATGAATATAAATTGGCCCCCCAATCTATAATTTTTGGATCCGTCACTAATTTTGTCATCTCACTAGTAATTCTTTTTCTAGAAATTATTAAAAAAAAAAAAAATGACATCGCGGACAAGAAATTGAGGGTACATATACTTCCTCCCCCTTTAAAAAAAATAAAATAAATAACAAATATAAATACTTGGGCCCAATTAGTTGAACCTATACAATTGAAATTAAATTTCAATTAATTTGATAAATTAAACATTAAAATTCAAGTGTATTCTATTCATACTCATTGTGTTTGGATGGAGGAATTTATGTATGAATTTTAAATCCATAATCTAAATTCACTCCAATTGTTTGGATTAAAAAGTAAATAAATGGATTTCAAATACTTAACATTTTTTTTTAATTAAAATTGAGAGGGTTTTAAATTCTCACTAAAATCATGTCATTTGAAATCCATCTATTTTTAAATCCTTTCATTTGAAATACCTCCTCAAATCAAATCTCTCTATCCATGTTCTAGTTTGAAATTTAGATTTGGGTGGTGCTAAACATACATAATCTGTATATACAGATAAGGGTGTTTTAGTCTATTCCTTATTTAAGTTGCGTTAAAATGACTAATATACCCTTAATTCAAATATATTGTTGAACTATTATTTTTGAATTAAATATTAGAATTTGACACCCTTTTCTCTATCTTCTTATTTGTTCAAGGTAAGTAAAAATTACATAAGACAACTTTCAATGTCGGTATTTAATTAAAAGTCTCCTCTCTCTTTTGTTACCGTTTAATTCCAACACTCTCTTCTTCGTCTCCTTCTTCTTTCTTTCTACACTAAAGAACTTCATCTTCTAAATCGAAAAAAAATTATCTTCTACCAGAATGTTTTGCAGCACAACCGTAAAAAAAGTTGAGAAATATTACGTAGTCTTCAAAGGCGTACGGTCGGGATTTATGATAGTTGTAGTGAATGTGCTCCACATGTCCTCGGATTCAAAGGATCCATGTACAGATTTTTTTCAGACTGAAGAAGAGGCTATCGATGCATACACTACGTATTTCCAGCAGAAGTCGTATGGGGATGATTCAAATTCGAATCTTGGACTAAATCTGAAAGAAGATGAAACGAAGGAGGCCTCAAGTTCTTATCAGGCGAAAAGAATTGGAAATGAAGTTATGCAATATTATAGGTCTTTATTCATTCTTCTTCCAATACTTTTTTTTTTTTCTGAAATCGTAGTTGGTTTTGCAAGGATTTTTTCAACAATTGTATCAAGTAATTATCATATCAATATCTTTGTTTTTTTTTTCAAATTTTTTGACTTTATGTTTTGTAACATTTTACCTAATCGATTTTGATTTCCTTACCAAGTTCAATTCGATTTTTGTACAGATTAATTTGGTAGGATTTAATTTGAGTTTTCCTTTTTGAGTACTGATAATTTTACAAAAGAAAATCTAAAAATTTTTGTTTGAGATTTTTTAGAGCTACGGATGATTTAAATTGAGAAAATGGGGGAAGATTTATGTAGAATACAACAATTTCAGCTTCTTGTCGGGATTTGGATTTCCCTTCGAATTGGTTTACAGTTCAAATTGATTTTCCATTCAATTTCCATTAATTGTGTTCCATTTTTAATTTAGATTATTAGGATTTGGATTTCTTACTTTTCGAATTGGAATGTTTACAAATTCATAATATTTTTTTACAAGTGATAATAAGATTTGTTAAAATTAATTGGGTGAATCCTTTTGAATTTGTATTTTTACAAGTAAACTTCAATTAAATTGATTGATTTAGATTATTATTATTTAGAAATTTTAGGGTAAATATTTTACAATAAATAAAATTAAAACTTAATTCCATTAATTGATAGAGAAATTGGGGACATATAACAAAAAAAAAATCCTAAAATATACTACCCTAATCCTCATCTTCCCTTTCACCGCCACCTCCATCACCACCAACACTTGCTGAATTTTAAACGTCTCGCACACTGGAGTCAGAAAGCACGATCAATGGAATCCCCCTTGTCCTATTCACTTTGAGAAAATACTCGTGCATTTATGTAAAGGATCGTCGCCCAGAATGACATCGCTCAAGGATCGTGGCGTGCAGTGAACCAATAACCTCTTCATGAAAAGCTTGATTTATACTTTCAATTCATAATTTTCTCTCTTCGTGTATTCATACATTGACAACAATGTAGCGCCCCTAAAATTTGGTAGGCGCCACTAAGGTTGAAAAGGCATTTGTTGTTTAAAATCACATTTTTAGACTTAAATAAACTCAAGCAGAAGACTATACCAAGGGTGGCCCTAAGTGTGTTAGGGTTCTCCTCGATTAGGAGTTAGGGTTCCCACAGCCGCCGCTGTGTGAAAGTGTCAGAATCTCCCCGATTCTTTGGTCTCCGTCTACGGGCTCGGTTATTGTTTCTGTGTCCTCCCCTCTTCTTTGTTCCCCCTCTTACTTCCCTCTTTCCTTTTTCTTTTTCATTTTTTTCCGTGATTTCTTCTCCCCCTAACCGTGTTCTACGTGATATTTTGGCTCTTTATTTTGTTATCTTCTTGTGTTTTGCAGGCCTCCCCAGATCTGATCCCATATCGACTTTTCGCACCAGAATTAGAGCCATGTCGAATTCGGATGACTCGGATGAAGAAGTTTTGGATTTTGAGGCTTTGAGTGGTACTAAATGGCAGTCAGTGGCCCCGATCTGCTTGGTAGGGCGTCTATGTACGGACAGATCTTACAATACTTTTGCATTAATTGATGTAATGCTTAAGGCCTTTAGATCCAAATCACAAATCACAGCAAGGGAATGGGGCAACAAACTACTGATATTCTCCTTTATAGAGGCGAAGGACAGAGAATGGGTCATTTAGAATCAACCTTGGCACTTCGATGGTGCGCTGTTTGACATAGCAGCCCTAAGTGGATCTGAACAACCCTCAACGGTTTCAGTGACGAAAGCCTCCCTCTGGTTACAGATCTATGACCTTCCACTGATCTACCAAACAGAGGACTTCATCTTTCCACAAGCTGCCAAAATCGGAGAACTAAAGGTGTATGAAGAGCCGGATGCCCTCCATATGGGGAGCTATGTGAGACTCAAAATCGAAATAGACATCACGAAGCCGCTTCGGAAGGGTCTGAAAACTCGCATGGAGGGGGAAAAGAATGGCTACCAATCAAATATGAATCGCTCCAGACCTACTGCTACTGCTGTGGAAAAATTGGCCATAACTACAGGTTCTGTGACGACTATGATAGGAACGAATGCCCCGATCCCTCAGTGATGGAATTCGGACCAGCCCTCAAAGCATCACCCCTAAAACGGCTTAGAGGGGGGAAAGTTAAGTGCAAAACCATTGAAAGCCTGCAAGACACCTCATCTAACTTGGCCGAAACTGGAACGAGCGAGCATTTTCGCCCCTTTGAGAACACAGCCAGAAAACTCACCCTGACTAACGAATATGAAACCCCCACCAAAACCAACCAACATACGACCCCACCTCAACTAGAGTCCACACCAGCCCACTCCATACCGAAATCCACACAAATCCGCTCCTCGACCCATTCTCCAACCCAAGCTTCCCACAACTACACCCTTCACAAGAGCCTGCAACCGAATCCACCCAGCCTACTAATCCCCTTATCCCTCCCAAAAAACCTGAACCCAAAGAAACGAGTATTATCCCTATAACCCAAATCTTCTCCAACCTGATGCCTATACTAAAAGAGCAACCTTCAATCCAAAATAGCAGAGAACGTTATGGAGCCGCTATTACCCCACATACCCGAGATCCCAAACAACCCGGAACCGAAACACCAAAGACCAACAGCTCCAACCCAAAGAAAACAACCTGGAAAAGAGATGCACGACAGAAACAAAAGGGGGAAGCCCCAGCGGTAGGGACAACACAAGTCTCCACCTCAAACAAACGATCATCAGAAATGATTATTGACAACATGGAGGTGGACGAAGAGTGCCCTGTCACGAAGAAAGCTAGGGAAGAAGCAGAGGTGATAACAGAGGATTATATCCTTACAAACAATCAAACGGCGGTGGATGCTAGGAAGCACCACGGCCGAACCCAATGAGTTGTCTCGGTTGGAACTGTCGAGGGCTTGGGAACCCTCGAAAAGTTCTGGTGCTTAAGTGAATGACTCGCATGAAGTGTCCCAACTTTATATTTTTGTCGGAAACTAAACTTTTGGTTAGAGAATTGTAAGGAATCAGTAGAAAACTGGGGTTCGATTCGTGTTTTGGATTGAATTGTACGATAGATAACGGTGGACGACGGGGAGGTCTTGGAATTATGTGGCATAAGGAATTGGAATTGGAGGTAATGTCATACTCACATAATCACGTTGACATATTGGTGGGCAAGGAGGAAACTGAGGGAAGATGGAGATTTACGGGAATATATGGTTGGCCGGAGGACAACGCGAAATGGAGAACCTGGAGTATGATTGACCGGCTAGCCACGGGTGATAGCCTGCCGTGGATGTGCATGGGAGATTTTAACGAAATACTTTACAATCGAGAGAAGAGGGGCGGAACAGCTAGACGAGCGAGTAGGATGGCAGACTTTCATGATTGCTTGGACAGAAATAGATTGACTGATTTGGGGTCACAGGGCATTCCCTACACATGGTCAAATATGCAGCTCGACATAACATTCAAGAGCGACTTGACAGAGGAGTCGCTAACAATCTATGGAGGGCTCGATTCCCGGACCACTGTGTCACAAACCTCCCCCGAGTATTGTCAGATCATACGCCTATCCTTATCCAATGGGCTCCGGAGGCCAGGGGCGAGGTACGCCGGAAACGTAAGAAGCTCTTTAGATTTGAAGAGAGGTGGCTACAAGAAGGAACCTGTGGTGATATCATTCGCGGTGGTTGGAGATCCAATGGGTATTCTGTCATGGAAAACCTACTGGACAAGACATCATCCTGCAGTATGGCTCTAAAAGCATGGGATTCTAACCACTTTGGAGACATACCCAAACAAATTGAGAAGACTTCAAAAAAACTGGAAGGGATGCAAGCCTCTTCGCCAACCCCCGAAAACTTACAGGAAGCAAGAGCAACCGAAAACCATTTGGCGGCATTACTCCGGAAGGAGGAACTTTACTGGCATCAACGCTCCCGTATCAACTGGATGAGAGATGGAGACAAAAACACGAAGTTCTTCCATACAACTGCTAGTGGTAGAAGGAAACGTAACACCATTTCCAGGGTGTAGGATGCAGCGGGGGTACAGTGGACGAAAGATGAGGATATAGAGAGAGTGTTCAAGGACCACTTCATGGCTCTGTTTTTGGGATCCGAAGAGCTCGATATGGGTGAAGCTGTGGATGCTGTGGATCACCGAGTGACAAACGAAATGGAGGCGAATCTATCACAAATGTTCACAAGGGAAGAAATCACGAAGGCTCTCTTTCAAATGTTCCCCACTAAGTCCCCGGGCCCCGACGGTATGTGTGCTCTCTTTTATCAAAAATTCTGGAATATTGTTGGTAATGATGTTATTTCTTGCTCTCTTGATGTGCTGAATAATGGTCTAAGCCCAGCCCCCCTGAACCACACCCACATCGCCCTCATCCCCAAGATCAAACGCCCTAAGTCCCCAACTGATTTCCGCCCTATTAGCCTATGTAATGTCTCTCAAAATCATCACAAAAGCCATTGCAAACCGCATCAAACCTCTCATTTCCACTATAATAGACCCAGCCCAATCAGCCTTCACCCCAGGTCGACTCATTACCGACAATGCCATTCTAGCCTATGAAGTATTCCATCACATGAAAACTCACTCCGCATTCAAAGGGTCATTTGCCTTTAAACTCGACATGAGTAAAGCATATGATCGGGTTGAATGGGATTTTCTTGAGTGTGTTCTCCTTAAAATTGGTTTCCCACCACACCTTGTCACTGTTATCATGAATTATGTGAGAACCGTCTCCTTTGTCGTCCTTATTAATGGGACCCCGTCCTCGATATTCTACCCGTCTAGAGGAATTCACCAAGGAGACCCTCTTTCACCCTTTTTATTCCTATTGTGCACTAAAGCCCTTTCAGGTCTAATTCGAAAGAAGATCCAGGTTGGCGCTCTCCACGGGATCCGAGTTTGCAGACTGGCCCCCCGGGTTTCTCACCTTTTATTTGCTGATGACAGCATTATCTTTGGAAGGTCTAACGAGCATGGGATCGGGGCAATGAAAAAAGTGTTGCTGGTGTATGAAAAGGCCTCTGGACAAAAGATCAATCTGGACAAATCTGACATTTGCTTCAGTGGCGGAGTGAGTCCTGAGAGAAGGGCATCATTGGCTTCGACACTCGGGGTGAAATGTGTCTCCCAACATGGGATTTACCTGGGTGTCCCAACAAATCTGGGAAGAAGGAAGAGAGAAGTGTTTGAGGGTCTGGTGTGGAGGATTGAAAAAAAATTGAAGGACTGGAAGTGCCGGATGTTGTCTCAAGCTGGGAAACTTATCCTCCTAAAATCAGTGGCACAGTCCATCCCAACATACCTCATGAGTGTATTTCAAATCCCGCAAGGGATTATTGATAAGATCGAAAGAACAATGAGCAGATTCTGGTGGGGGCAACAGAGTGACGAGAGAAAAATCCACTGGGTTGCTTGGAGGAAACTGTGTACTCCAAAGAGGGACGGGGGACTTGGCCTCCGAGACATTGGTGCTTTCAACAAAGCAATGTTAGCAAAACAGGGTTGGAGGTTAATCCAGAATCCAACCAGCCTGTTAGCAAAGGTTCTACAAGCACGCTACTTCAATCGCGGAAGCTTCTTGACAGCAAAAGAGGGGTACAACCCGAGCTATACATGGAGGAGCATCCTTGAGGGCAGGAAGGTGCTCGATATGGGGTTGGTATGGAGAGTTGGTGATGGCAGAAGCATCAGAATCTGGGGTGATCGATGGCTGGCGGATGGGGGCTCACCCCAAATTTCACCACCGTTAGGAGTGCTGGATGACAATATGAGGGTCGTAGACCTGCTTCTGAGCGATGGTTCCGGATGGAATGGGCAGCGCCTTGCTCAACTATTCGACCCTACGGAGGCGACGAGAATTCAATGCACTCCCCTTCGTCGGCTGGGCCTACCTGACCTGCAAATGTGGAGGGGTACAAGAATGGGTATCTACACGGTGAAATCGGACTACATCATGTGGTGCTGCAGAAATTTGGAGCATTGGAGAGCCTTGATCAACCAGACATCGCGCTGGAATTGGGTCTGGAAGTTGGAGGTACTGCCTAAAATCCAAGTTTTCTTATGGCGCTGCTTGCATGAAATCCTCCCCGTCAGCATTAATATTGTGGGACGTTTCGTTGATGTGGACCCAATTTGTCGTCAATGTGGGACCGAGATTGAAACAGCAGAACACGCCCTAAGGGACTGCTCCAGCGTAGCGCCGATCTGGACAAACCTCCAGCTCCCAAGCCTTAATATCCAATCTGAAGGGGGACCAAGTACAATTCCGGAATGGGTAAGCGAAGCCACAAAACACATGGATCAGGATGAGATGGCCCGTTTCGTATCGATACTCTGGATGGTATGGTTTGCTAGGAACAAATTCTACTTCGAGAATAAAGTGTTGAACCCGAGTTTCCTTACGGAATCAGCGGACAGTATAATTGTCGAGTACAAGAGGGCAAAAGTGAAGCTGGGTGGAATAAGGAGTGGGCGATCGGCGGACGACGGGAGATGGCACCCGCCCTGAGAGGGTTGGATTAAAATTAATACTGATGGTGGGACGGGGCCTGGAATGGAGTCGAGAATAGGAGGGCTTGCAAGAAACTCAGCTGGAGAGGTCTTATGGTGCTTCGCTGAAAGGATAGAAACGACAACAAATGCTACCGAGGCAGAGGCACTAGCTATCCTTAGAGGCGCTAGCCTGGCCGAACAGGAAGGTCACTCACACATCATTTTCGAAACAGATTCTCTCCTCACGGTGACCGCCCTCCAAAGTATGCAGCCTGACCTGTCGAGAGTTGGAGACCTGATTGCAGACATTAAACTTCTAATGGAATCATTTGCGGATGTTATCTACTCGTGGAAGAAGAGAGAAGGAAACTCAGTGGCACACGCTTTAGCTGCTCATGCCCGTGACTTGGCTGAGCCTTTATTTTCTACTACAATTCCCCCTTCTTGTATGAATGCTTTGAATGTTGATCTCTTAGCATATTAATATATTAATTTCCCCCGTCAAAAAAAAAAAAAGGTGGCCCTAAGGCAGGGCGGTAGGGGCGACCGCCCTGGGCCCTGAGATTTTGGGGGCCTACTTTTATATATATATAAATGAGTTTGACGAAAGATGTGACACATTTTATAGTGGGATGAAAGATGTGTGACAAAATGTTTTTTTTCTTATAGTGAATAAAATACAAATGTCATGTGCACATTTTGTGCACGATCCGTATGTGCACATTTCGTGCAAATTTTGTGTATGATATGTATATGCATGTTTCATGCACGGTCCATATGTACACATTTCATACTTATTTTAAGAGTTTTTTTTTACCCTTAGATGTTTTTAAACCTCCCTTTTTACATTCTAGTACTAACTTTTTTCAGAGTTACTATTAGGTGCAAAATGAGTAATAAAATATTATTTATACCCTACATAAAAAGTAATTTTCCTCCCTCACCTATCACCATTATGCAAAAAATCATTTACTCTCAAAATGCTAGAAGAACGGGCTAATTTTTCTTGTTCTCTCCAGGCCTAAAAAATCTCAGGACCGGCTCTGACCATTATATATATTGTCTCGATCGATATGCATATGCAAACTAATTATATAATTAAACAATTACCTTGTTGAATTGACACATTCTCTATCGATTTTTGTAAGGATAATTTTCCTTCGTAGCAAGACCATTCTTTATGATGAATTTAAACGCTTCGTTCGGAAACCCCCCATAACATTCAGAGTTGTCCTTGTCACAATCCACAAGCTCTTGTACCGATAGTGCAACCAACTTCTTGGTCCTAATTTGATTTATCCCCTCCACAGGTCCAGCAGCAGCAATTGCCCACCAGCTTTCTGCGTCAAATTATTATAACAATTCCATTAATTAATATTGTACTTATATAATCAATTTATAATTAATTAAAACAGTACGTACCGCAATTGATATTATTTTTAACGTTGCGGGTTACGACAACCCCTTTCTTCCTCCAATCAATCGAGTGGGAGCACTCCGTACATTCTGGTACATAAAACTAGTACCTCTTCTTCCTGTACTATTTACTTCTTCATCATTAATATTGGTGACGACACAATCCCCGTGGCCTTCAACTCCTCGCTCGTCATGTCAGCAAACATGTTCAGCGCCATAGTGTAAGACTCATTCAGCTGTTTGTTGAAATCGTTCACATGATGAGCACTCTCCTTAAAGCCCTCGAAGCGCTCTTCTTTCTCCTCCCGGCTCCGGGAAATGTTGTGGGCCAGCTGCCACCTAGAGTACAGCTTCCACATCGTCTCGTCAGTCTCCAATTCAGCCTCCTTAAAATCAAAGTTCCAACTTTACCCTCCGCCGCCCATCATCATCATCAGCACCACCAACATTACAACACCCATTTTTATTTTTGACATGATCACAAGATCTCTTAATTATATGTGTGTTAATTAATATTTAACTGTGTTGTGTGTGTGTACTACAGGAGACAACACCCATGCACCTTATATATATAGAGGTCTGGCCTGGCCGTGCATTAATAATTTAGGTTTTGGCTAGTAAATATTAATAATATTAATGTGCACCGCCATGCATTAATAATTTAGGTTTTGGCTAGCTTTTCATAATTATCTATTACAAGACACAACCGCGTTACTTGCAAGTTTAAAACACGTACTAAAAGTTCGCGGCGTGAAAGTGAGGTTAATTAATAAATCTTGAAGAAGCCCTTTTCTCCCCAGCCACGCCCCCACGAATTCTTCCCTATCCAATACTTGAGACCGGTCGGTGTCTCTCTGTAACCCACTAGAAGCACCACGTGGTTCAGTTGTGTCCTGCACGGACCTGTGAATACTCGCTGCACGGTCTCACACAATTTTTTTTTTACCTTAAATTAATACAACGTACACTTTTCAATCGACTACTTAATTTGATAAATAAATAAAACATGTATGTTACCAATTTATAGTATTTGAATGCTTTTGATGCATCTATCAAGACGACTACATGTTGTTTAGCCACAGCTCTCAACAACGAATTCTCGTCGTTAGGCGGAACAAACTCGTACCCGTTGATTGCAACTGCTCGAGATTTCACATATATGCTCTCGTAAATCCACCATTATCGGGGGTGGCCCTAAGGCAGGGTGGTAGGGGCGACCGCCCTGGGCCCTGAAATTTCGGGGACCTACTTTTATATATATATGAGTTTGACAAAAGATGTGACACATTTTATAGTGTGATGAAAGATGTGTGACAAAATATTTTTTTCTTATAGTGAATAAAATACAAATGTTATGTGCACATTTTGTGCACGATCCGTACGTGCACATTTCGTGTAAATTTTGTGTATGATATGTATATGCATGTTTCATGCACGGTCCATATGTACACATTTCATACTTATTTAAAGAGTTTTTTTTACCCTTAGATGTTTTTAAACCTCCCATTTTACATTCTATTACTAATTTTTTTAAGAGTTACTATTAGGTGCAAAATGAGTGGTAAAATATTATTTATACCCTATATAAAAAGTAATTTTCCTCTCTCGCTCATTTACTCTCAAAATGCTACAAGAATGGGCTAATTCTTCTTGTTCGCCCCAGGCCTAAAAAATCTCAGGACCGGCTCTGGACTATACAATTAAAGAAACATGAGTATTTTTTATTTATTTTTAAAAAGATGACTAATCATACTTGTGCATAACTCGTGCATCGCCCATATTTCTAAGACAAACATGTACTTGACTAAAACATTACAAAAGTAATTTATTGTGTATATGATGTGACGTCTTAAACACTTTAACATAAGATAATATGATAGTTGGAAATAAAGTTGTCACACATGCAAATTAACATTGAAGAAGCAAACACATAATCATAGTAGTTTAGAGGAGGTTCGATCAGATGTCATAGTAGTTCATACTAAATTACGAAATTAAAACTTGAAAAATAACATAAGTCGTAATATTACTTAATATGTTTTTACTTAAAGCTTAAAACTTAGTAGGTACGTTTAACAAAGTTCGCTCAGTCAGTCACACGCCCGCCTCGTTGTCAATAGAACCTGAAATTGTTAAAGTAGAATCATGAGTCTTCTCCCAGAGGAGAAGCTCAGTGGAATAGCATTTACTATGCAAGTACATTAAAAAGACTAATTGATACACCAGTCGAGTACACGTCAAGGCCTGTAGACCTGACTCATTTCACACAGAATTTGGTCTGAAAACTTGTCTATTTCACATAGAGCATAATTCATAGACTTGCATATTTCACACAGAGCATAGTTCGTCAACTTGCTAATTCACACAGAGCATAATCTGAAGGTTTGCCTACTCGTATTATCATATAATTTAATCTAATTAATGCAAATATAAATAAATGTTACCCACTTTTGTCGTTGGTGATAGCGAGTTAGCCTCCTGAGGATCCAACACACTTTTACTACACTCGACACGTTTAACTAACTTTTAAATTTAAAGTATATATATATATATATATATATATATATATATATATATTTATCTTCTTATACATATCTATATAGGTGACACTTTCAAAAATAACTTTAGAATATTCCTATTCAATTTTGTCACACATCAAATGGGCAATTCTAGTTATGAAATTAGTCGAAATTACATGAAAATACACGTTGGAGAAAAATAATAAAGTTAATTTTAGCACCTTTAAAATGGATAATAAAAAAGTTTCAAATACACATATAACTCCAATTTGTTTATTCTGAAAAAAATATTTCAATTAACAATTGATTTCCAAAACAATTCATTAAACTCATGTTAAATCATCCAAAATGACAACATGTAGTAAATTATTTATCATAAATTATAAACATGTTGGAAAATTATAAATTTTATACAGTAGATTCTTAACACATATAATACATACCATAAATTTGTTATTTGAAAATAACTTGTAGAATATTACTTATGAATTTTATAAAATCGTTGAAAACAGGACCCGAAAACGGACGGTGTCCTACACAACAATAAGGACTAGTACTAATATTCATAAAAATGTCATATTTTAATCTTACACATTTCTATTTAAGCATGCATTTGCTTTTAATACCAAAACAGTCCACTTCCTTTAGAAAAAGACACTGTTTGTTAGAAAAATCATTAAAAATAAAATATAAATCTGAAAGTTAAGACACATTAAGTGAATATAGTCGAAAATCAGTCCAAAAAACGAAGTGAGCCGTGTGAGAGAACTTCGACCAAAAAACAGGGCATTTTTCACCTCTATACAGTGCCAGGAAAAATCACATAAAATTAGAAACACCTCTAAAAAAATCCCTTATTTTAACCCCATGGTTCAACTACAATGTGATAAAAGGGTTTGAGCTAAAAATATTGGAAAATACCTGAACTATTTTTGAAAATAGCATGCAATGACAAAAATTGATTTTCAGCTACCACAATACACATATATTAGTCTCAATAGACCTCTCAACCTATTTTAAGGTGTACAATAGAAAATATGGACTCAAATCACACCTGGAATGACAAATGCAATCAAAATATAAGCCACAATAAGTCACAGAAAAACCAACACAAATCTCAACCACAACACATAACACATTTTGTTATATGCTTCAAGTAAAAATGATTCAATAACCACAAAAGAAGAATCATAATAAAATAACACAAAGTCAGAATACATAGTTAAAAAGAAAATAAATTTATTTCTTAAAAAAGCCAGGAAAAAGGTCACGTGACTCTTATACCTTACTCTTAATTTTTCAAGGTCCTTCATACCTTATGACTCTCATGACTCTCAACCTTAGATTCATATTTTTTTTTTAGAGAAATGGTGGAGAAATGAGTAAGGAATGAGAAGAAATGGATATTGAGGTGAGTCTCATGACTCTCAACCTTAGATTCATATTTTTTTTTAGAGAAATGGTGGAGAAATGAGTAAGGAATGAGAAGAAATGGATATTGAGGTGAGGAGTGAGAGAAAAGTAGAAAATAAATTCGAGAGAGAAGGAGATTGAGAGAAATGATTGTTGAGCGAAAGGAAGGAGAAAACACTACAACTGGGGTTTTAAATGAGTGTCATTATTTTTTTTCACTTTAATTTAAAATTTTAGAATACAATTTTGATATAACATTATTTATTTAAAATATCGTTACCGTATCCCTAATACGTTATTTCTATTCCCTAATTTATTTGATAGGGAAATTCTCAAATGCACATGCTTTTGTCCTTATCCTCTTCCACTCTAACTTATTATCTTTTTTTCTCTACTGGTTATAATTCCATTTTTTTTCTATTTATTAATTAATTAATTTATAATCCATTACTTTATTAATTAATTAATTAATTTACCATTATTAATTAATTACCGTTCTCATTTTTATCGACCCATATTTACAATTATTTCTCATCACTTAATTAATTAATTTACAATTCTCATAAGCATGAGGTGTTCAAATCCTTTCAAACTTTTTTTTTTCGTTTTTTTTTTTTTTTTTCGTTACTCATTTCCACTTTTCAATAATAATAGTAGCTACTTTTCATTAATAAAATTTCCACTTTTCACTAATAACAGTTACCACTATTCAATAACAAAATTTCCACTTTTCAATAATAATAATTACCACTTTTCAGTAACAAAATTACCACTTTTCACTAATAATAGTTACCACTTTTCAGTAACAAAATTTCCACTTTTCAGTAACAAATTTCCATTTTTCAATAATAAGAATTACACTTTTCAGTTAAAATATCTACCACTTTTCAATAATAAAAATTACATTTTTCAGTTAAAATATCTACCACAGTAACAAAATTTCCACTTTTCAATAATAAGAATTACACTTTTCAGTTAAAATATCTATCACTTTTCAATAATAAAAATTACATTTTTAAGTTAAAATATCTACCACTTTTCAATAATAAGAATTACACTTTTCAGTTCAAATATCTACCACTTTTTAATAATAAGAATTACACTTTTCAGTTAAAATATCTACCACTTTCAATAATAAAAACTACATTTTTCAGTTAAAATATCTACCACTTTTCAATAAGAATAATTACATTTTTCAATAATAAGAATAACATTTTTTTAATTTTAATAATAATTTTAACGGTACAATTTATAATTAAATATACCCGTTTTAATTAATTAAATTAACAATGATAGCAATAAGCAAAATAAAAATGAAAATTATAGATTAATTAATAATTGTAAATTAATTAATTAATTAATTAATTAATTAAGTGATGAGAATTGTAAGTTAATTAATAATTGTAAATATTGGTCGATAAAAATGAGAACTGTAATTAATTAATAATGGTAAATTAATTAATTAATTAATAAAGTAATGAAAAGTGGTAGATTTTGTTATTGAAAAATGTAATTATTATTATTGAAAAGTGGTAGATATTTTAACTGAAAAATGTAGTTTTTATTATTGAAAGTGGTAGATATTTTAACTGAAAAGTGTAATTCTTATTATTGAAAAGTGGTAGATATTTTAACTGAAAAGTGTAATTATTATTATTGAAAAGTGGAAATTTTGTTACTGAAAAGTGGTAACTATTATTATTGAAAAGTGGAAATTTTGTTACTGAAAAGTGGTAACTATTATTATTGAAAAGTGGAAATTTTGTTACTGAAAAGTGGTAAATATTATAAGTGAAAAGTGGTAATTTTTAATATTGAAGAGTGGTAACTATTAGTAGTGAAAAGTGTTATTTTATAATATTGAAAAGTGGTACCTATTATAAGTGAAAAGTGGTAATTTTTAATATTGAAGAGTGGTAACTATTAGTAGTGAAAAATGTTATTTTATAATATTGAAAAGTGGTAACTAGTGAAAAGTGTTGTTTTATAATATTGAAAAGTGGTAACTATTATTATTGAAGAGTGATACTTATTATAAGTGAAAAGTGGTAAAAAAAAAAAAAAAAAAATGGTAACAAGTACATGTGAAAAAAATTGTACCTTTTTTTTTTTATATATATAAATTTGTATTTAAAATTATTTTTAAAAAGTTGTGAAAAGTGGTAATAATTATAGTATTAAAATTATTTTAATTAAAAAATAAATTGATTTCACATGTATTTTTAAAAATAAAGTAAAAAAAAAATGATAACTAGTATATGTGAAAAAAATTGTACCTTTATATATATATAAAATTTGTATTTAAAATTATTTTTAAAAAGTTGTGAAAAATGGTAATAATTATAGTATTAAAATTATTTTAATTAAAAAATAAATTGATGTCACAGGTATTTTTAAAAATAAAGGGAGGTTATAGGTTTCGAACCTACGACCTCACACCAAGATAAAATTGATGCAACCGCCATACCATATGATACTTTGTTTGAAAGTTCTGCTTTTTTAATTAATAACAATTGATTTGTCAGCATAGTGTGCACGTGCATAGTGTGCACGTGCACATTGTGCACAAGAGACCAACTCTATTTGATATAATATGTATCTTATTATTTATAATTCAATTCAATTATAATCTATTTCAATTTTAACTTATCTACTCATCTTATTAAGTCGTGTCGAGTGAGTCACAATCGAGTCCGATCTCCTCAATAAGCCTGCAAGATTTTGTGCAACTCATTGAAAACATTAGTTCATAAATTTCATAAATCATATATCTTCACGATTTCAATTAATTTGTCATTTAATATTAAATGGTTAAAAAAATTATGAAATGCAATTTTTCATTTTAAAAAACAGGGTGTTACACAATAGGCTTTTGGGGAGGAAGGCACAAATTCTTAAAATTTTCCAGAATTTGAAGGTGTTCTTACCATTTCAAATTCGTAGTGGGTGTGGAAGAGAGGATGATTGAATGAATATACATGACTAGGTGTTACTCATATTTATAACCCCCATTACAACGGTTGACATCCTCCAAAACCTTCATCTGGACGCAACCTTTCGGCCACACGCGATGCAATCCTTCGATTTTTATTTATTTAATTTTAATTTAAGTTTAGGGTGATGAGCATTGAAAATTTACTAAGTCAAGATCCATTTTTTTGTTTTGAGATTTTTTAGGGTTAGTGGTGATTTTAATTTTCTTAAAACTGGTAATTTAGGTTAGAATTTCAATTTTTTTTTACAGATTTGATAGGATTTAATTTGAGTTTAGTTTCATTAATGTATATTGGTGTTGTTTATTTTACAAAATATAATAAAAGTAAATTAATAACTAAAATTTCATTTCATTGGATTCGATTGGAAAATGGGGGAAGATTACATCCCCAAATTAAAAACATAAAAAAAAAAGATTCGCTTAATTGCTTAAACACCTAAACTAAAACCTAGACACTATTTTTGTCACCACCTCCTTCCACACTCTCTTCAATATCACCATCACCGATAACTCTACATCCACCGCCACTTGCCGAATCTTCTTGGTCTCGAACTGTTGAATCAGAAAGAACAATGACTGAAATTACCTTGACCCTATGTGCTTCAACAAAGAACTCGTAAATCGTATGTAAATGATCCTCACCCAGGATCACATCGCTTAACGAATGTGATGTGCAATGACCCAACAATCTTTTCATGAAAATCTTCACTTCTTCTTTAAACTATTCATTCTTCCTTTTGGTATATTCATACATTATCATTAGACCTTTTGGTGAGGAGGGCACAAACTCTTGAAATTTGGCCGATTTTGTCTGTGTTCTTGCCATTTGGGAATTTTAGGGTTTAGGATTGAGGATGAATGAGTTTACATGGCCACGAGTATTTATATTGTCATCCCATAAGAGATTTTGCAACCTTTGACATCCCTCAAATCGTCATCATTATATTATGTCAATTTTGTGTACGCAACAACCCCCATTTGGTCATACACACGCATTGCAGCCGGGGAAATTATTTTTTCAGGACCGCATCTTAGGGGGGTTTGCAAAAAGAGGACCGTAACTTTACGGGCTGGCAAAATTAGGCCCGTAACTTCTTTTTTTCTCAATTTCAGGACAAATTAGCCCAATCAACCCAATTTCGGGCTAATTGAAGCCCATTTTTCAGGCCACACTTATTTATGGCAAAAAGAGGACTGTAACTTTTTTAATGCAATTTTAAGAAACATGACAAAATAAATAAAAAATACTCGTAAACTTTTAAAAATTAAATTTGAAAGTTGTAGATGTAATATTTTTTTATAAATTAGACAACATTATTTATGTTTAAAGAAACAAATATATACTACATATAAATTATAGTGAATTGAAAAGAACAAAATATTATAATTCGGGATGATAAATTTTTAATTGTTAATTAAAAAGATTGTCACAATTTGTAAATATAAATATAATTTTTAAATGTTTAATTAGTACATTTTAGATTGTATTTACATAAATAATGCTTATAAATTTTATTGAAGAAAAAAATTTCATAGATTTATTATTGAGAGGATTATAGTAAACATTAATTACAAAATTTCGATCAAACATTTTCCAGTATTTTTATTTAAACTATTCGATTCGAAATTTTATGAAAAAAATTTGTATAATATTTTAAAATAATATAAGACATGAGAATGAATCTAAATGATGAAGGGAATATAAATTAGAGTATATTTTAACACTTATAAATTTTATGAAGTATTATAACCTTATTTAAATCGTATTTTAAAATAAAGACTATATATAAAGTAAAATACAAACTCTAGAGTAAAGTTCAATCCCATTCATGAAAGTCAATTTCACACAAGATATTCATTGTTTTAAAGTAACATTAAAAAATTAATATTTTAAAGTTTATTTTATTATAAAAGTTATATTTGATTTTACTTTAAAAAAAAATCCTCGTGAGACCCAGTTTAGCTCCAAAAGAATAAAAAAGAGTTTTATTTTTTATTTTTTTAAGATTATAAAAAATGCATTAAAATAAAACACTATTTTTAGAATTTAAATTGTTAAAAATTGGGGAAGATGAGTGGTAGAAGGGAAAAAACTGTTTTAAAAGGGAAAAAAAGTAAAATTATGAGAAAATTATAAAATATGAATATTGAATTTGTGTTGAGACACATAGAAAAAAAATGATTCCAAATTATTATAATATGGATATTAATTGATTCTAAAATTGCATTAAAAAAAGTTGCGGTCCTCCTTTTGTCATAAATAAGTTTGGCCCGAACAATGGGCCTCAATCAGCCCGAAATTGGGTTGATTGGGCTAATTTGGCCTGAAATTGCGAAAAAAAGAAGTTATGGGCCTAATTTTGCCAACCCGCAAAGTTACGGTCCTCTTTTTGCAAACACCCCTAAGTTGCGGTCCTGAAAAAATAATTTTCCCCATTGCAGCCCCTCAAAAAATTATTATAGCCTACATTTAATAATAATAAAACATATTATTTAGGGTTCATTTAATAATAAAAAATAAATAATATATCAATATTATTCATTAATTAAAAAAACAACCTAAATAAATAAAGAATTATTATTTGAGCCCCAAATTAGGTAAGATTATTAGTATTCATCAACTCCTTGCGTAAAGTTAGTGATATTATAAAATAAATACACTATAAATAATAATTAAATGAGGGGGTGTATTTAAGCAAAATTACCGAATTTAAAATGAAATTGACATATTTCATTTAAAAAATAAGTGAAACTACATTAATGAGGGGGTGTATTTAAGCAAAATTAATTGTTTTGATTCGTATATAAAAAATTTCCATAATCTGAAATAATTGGAAATTATGTCAATCTAGGCAAAATTTGATATTCAATTTAATTGATGACAATATATTCATTTTAATCTATGTAAAATCTAATATTCATTTTAATTTAATAACATATCATTAAAAATTATTTTAATCTATGTAAATTTTAATATTCATTTTAATTGATTAACCTTATATTCAGTTAAATATTCATTTTAAATTAACTTCGAGGGATCTAAAATTTAAATTAAAAAACATAATCAAGAAGACACTCGTTAGAAAATAAGGGCATGTTTGATAGGAAATAATGATTATCTAAAATTGAGATAATATCTAAACTTTATAAATTTTAAATCATAATTTACCCTTAATCTAAGTTATCAAACAATCAATAAGAATGATATATAATCAATCAATTTAAGCTATCAAACATGCCCTAAACGGTTGATAGATTGATTGTACGTTGCAAAACAAGATCATAAACACAAAACAACCGTACGTCCAAAAGGTTATACACACAAAAGATCTACTTAAAAATATAAAATAAAAAACTACCTAAAGATGAAAAAAAAATAAAAAAAAAGGATTTCAGCCTTAAACATCAACATGTACCCACAAACACAAAAGTCCTAAAACATCATCATCCACAGCTAGGAGTGCACAAAAAAAAATCGGAACCGGACCGACCGATTAGTTTCCGGTCCGGTCTCCGGTCCTTCAAATTTTGGATTCCGATTTTCCGGTCCGGTCTAATACCGAAATTTTCCGGTTCTGACCGAAATATTTTTTAATATATTTTTTATATTTTTTTACCAATGCACTCACACTTATTTTTCAAAATCAAGTAATTGGTAAGGATGTGAGGTAATATGGTTGAGATCTATTACATTTTTTCAAATATATAATTTAACAAACATATTTAATTTACGTTTAGGGTCAAAAGATCATTATTAATAATGTAAATAAAATTCACATTGGCGTAGATTGATTTCAAATGAAGAGCCAACACTTTAATTTTCATACACAAATTCCATAAACTTGAAAAAAAATACTTTAAAAAAAATCTGGTCCAAACCTGTCACGTCCCAAATTTGAAAATAATGACCTTTCAAAAAGTAGGTAAAATAACTAACTTTAACGTGCCAAAAATGGAAATCTTAAATTTACAACGTCAAAATAAAGGGACGCAATGGCTATAATAATTTGCAGCGGAAACAATTATAATAAAATCAACAAGTTCACGACTATATTGTTAACAAAACATCCATAATAAAAATCATAACTTAATTTTAATAGACATGTGTGTAAATAGTCTTTTATTTTTAAATAGATCATCGTCTCCCATCACCACTCCTCGCCATCCAACTCTTTAACCTGAAATTGTAAATTGTTGGGGGTGAGCATGCAAGCACACTCAGTGGGATTAAGTCATTCAATAGTTAATGCTAAAAATAAATAATCAAGTAATTGCAACTTAGCAAATAACATTCACATTGCCACATATACTTTGCCATTGTAACTTCATCGCATGTTTGTGGACCTTCCCAAAGACAAATTAATGACTAAGGTATTCCCACACGTGGTGAGCACGGCGGGTCGCGCCCGAAGACCCGTCGGTCCCGGACCCCATTTGGAGCCCCTGGCTATTAGATAACTTTGCCAATATAATGTACTTTGCCATAAACTTTGCCAATAGAATAATAACTTTGCCAATAGAATAACAATAGAAATGAATTCACATAGTAAACAATTAACTCAAACATTTATCTAAAACATTAAGTAATGAATAACAAATGCAATAGAGCTCTACAAACCACCGTAGAGAATAAAGCAATTAAAACCCACCTCGATATATAAACGTGATAGTAATATGTGTCGTAATTGTCGTTGCCTCGCATGGATATATAGAATAAGAAAGAATCTAGCTATAATAATTAAAAGAATAAGGCAATGGAATGCAAGACTTATCTCCACATAACATGTATATATAGCATTTGCGTGGTGGAAGTTAGAGAAATAGGGCAATTGTGTAAGTTACAAATATTACTTAAATTTCTTTTAATTCTCATAACCAAAACGCATGGGAGATGGCCAAGAAGTTAAATTGAAACAATGAAACCATTAATTTCTTTAATTCAAATAATGAGAAAACGCATACACATAAATTGAGGCATATGAAACGGTTAAAGGAGTTCATGAAAATCATTTGAAATAATTATATTAAATACACAAACACTTACGCATATATCCATATATTATATATTATAATTTTCACATAATAAATTATACATTTACTCTGTATTATTATTATTATTAAATTTTGGGGTATTACAAAACCGGTCCAAACCCGGACCGGACGTCCGGACCAGATTAATTACGGTCCGGTCTCCGGTCCATCCATTAGGACAGATTCCGGTCCTGGTCCAAATCGGTCCGGTTTCGGACCGATGCACACCCTTATCCATAGCTCACAAACAAACATCTTTTCAATATCCAAAACACGGTTTATGGTGAGTATCGTATGCAGCAACGACAACCTCGAGTTCAACCTTCGCTCTAGAACCTATCGAGCGTCGAGCAAGGAGTGAACTTTTTCCCATCGCATCTGGAGAAAAAGTCGTTCAGCCTGGTGCCTCTATCAGAGTATGTTCAACTCTCGTTTGTTTTTTTTAACGATCTCTATAAGCCCCTAGAAGAAATCCTACAGTGCAAATAAAAAATATATTAAAACAATTGTAAACTTAATAAAACACAAAAGAAATTATGAAGGGAACTACTTTTCCCTTCGAAGACATGGTGGATGATTTGAGAGAGAGATGATAGATAAAGATGAATGTAAGTTTCCAAAGGTTTGAGAGTGACTATTTATACAACTCGAAATGAAGGGGTATTTGAAGTGAAAGGTTACATCAATCGAAAATTAAATTTAGGGTTTAATTTGATCAATGCTTAGTTAATTAAATTTAATAACTTATGTAATTAAATTTAATTTGATCAATGGTTAGTTTCGAAATGAGGGGTCTTATGAGGGATGGAGGATTTACCATATTTTAATAACTTATGTAATTGTTATTATTGATTTACAAAATTTAAGTTAAATTTAATAGGGTTCGTTAATTATTATAATTATTTATTGTAATTTAAATAGTGTTAAGAGTTAGGGTTCGACTACTCGATTCTCACTGTTGAGGGTTTATGGTTCAGAGTTCGATTACTCATTTCAATGTATTGATCATATTTAAATTCAAATAGTGTACACTTAGATTTCATTAATTTAATTTCCAATGTGTTGATCACATTTAAATTGAATAGTGTACACTTAAGATTTGACTACTCGATTCTCATCGTCCAGGGTTCATGGTTCGATTAGTCTTTTCAATGTATTGATCACATTTAAATTCAAATAGTGTACAATTATCACCTTAAATTACGAAAATTGAATTATTAGTGGTAGAAATTTAGTTAATTAATCTACAATTATCACCTTAAATTATGAAAATTATTGTTGTTAGAAATTAAACTAATTAATATACAATTATCACCTTAAATTACAAAAATTAAATCCATCGTACACGTCTTCACCCACCAACTGCTCATATCAAATCAATTTAACTTAAATTAATTCGACATTAAACCTCTAGATCAGAACTCCTTCCACTCATCCACGTCCACCTTCCTTCTCCACTCCACGATGTTACCGTCTTCAATAGGTATTCAATTCACGCGTTTCTTCATGACGACATTCAACTTAATTAATTACGAGTTTCAAGGCATAATCATTACACATAAAATACTAAATCATGCACTGCAGGCGGTATTGTATGAAGGAACGGTCATGATCAGTTTATTTGAATTAAATCAATGGTGGTGATGAAGTGGGAAGATCAAGGAATATCAAGGAAAATCAAGGAAAATCAATAGTGGTCTTTCAATAAAATATTCTCCATAATTTCATCTATAAACTCTAGATATGTCTAATTAAAAGTCAAACAACGTGAATGGTCCAGATCTGTGATGTTCATTTAAATCAGCGGTTGTGATGAAGTTGGAAAGATCGGACAAAATCAATGAATATTAGGGAAGATCAACCGACCTCAAAATTTAATTTTTTTAATTTTTAATTAATTTAACTACTTAGATTACATACTTTTATCTAAAATTAATGTACCTAAAATATCCCCCTCAAAAAAAAAAAAAAAAAAAAAAGTACCTAAAATAAATGAACTTTTTATATTTTTCTATATTTTTATATTTTTGTCTAAAATAAATGAATGAATAATTTTATGTGTTAATATAATTTTCTATATTTTTACATAAAATAAATGAATGAACAATTGTATGTGTTGTATATTTTTATACATCCCATTTATTCCACCACATACACCCCATTTATTCCACCGCATACACCCCATTTAGGCTTGTGAACCCTAACCCCATTAATTCCACCGCAGTCCCATACACCCCAGTTAGGCTTGAAATCCTAACCCCACTAATTCCATTGCATACACCCCACTAATTTACTGCATACACTCCATTTAGGCTTGAAACTCTAACTCCAACCAACGTATTCAATGCATACACAAAAATTATTTCCATCGCATAATATTATCTCTCTCTCTCTATTCGAATTTCAAACACCTTCTCTCCCTTTTTGAATTTCAAACATGCCTACCACAAGATCAGCCGCAAGAAAAATACGATTCATCATTGGAAACAACCCTAAAGAGATCGACAATGAAATTCGGCAGAATCCACAAAGGTTTTTTACAGTCAAATGCAAGACAATCGGGTGACACAATCGTTTGATATTTTGTTTCGCATATATTTCTATTGCTATTTGATTTTGAAGGTTTTCTTAACATAGATTTGCCATCTGTTTTTTACAGAACCTACTGAAGAATGTTCGTGACCTATTGGGGTTCGAGGGAAAGATGATCACAGTTTGTGCAGGGTACTCAGGAATTCAGTTTGAGTGCAGGTATGAATTTCATCGGGTTGACATAGGAATTAGGGGGATTAGTCGATTGACGAGTGATTGGACCTTACCTGTGGATACATTGAGAATTAGCCAAGGAGATACTCTTCACTTCGAGCGTGATGTCCAGGTTCCGCCCAAATTATATGTGTTGGTCGTCAAACGTGACAAAGGAATTAAGGTGGAGGCCGGACGAGGGTTGGATTTAAAGGTTTATGTTTAGTATCTACTATATTTTCGATGTTTATGTTTCATATTTACTGGATTTAAGGATTTAGGGTAAGACTTGTTTAGTATTTTCTATGTTTATGTTTCATATCTACTGTATTTTCGATATTTATGTTTCAGTATGTACTGGATTTTTGGACTTAATATGATTTTTGGTGTTGAAGTTGTTAATTTTATGTATGACCTAGTTAGCCCGTTAGGGCAACCATCGAATTTTGGACTTAATATATGAATTTTGTCATATGATTGTTAACGTATGTTAATGTATTATGAATTTTGGTTAGGTTTTAGCTGAATTAAACTATAAACATTACACTGAATTAACATATATGAATGTGGTTATGGTTTAGCTGTTTAATATAAATCAATTCATAACATTACAATTATGAATGTAAACATTAAAACCTAAAACTCCTTTCTTATACATTAAGATCATCATTTAAGTCGAAAAGAAATTCATTGTTGTTGTCTTCTTGAATTGTTGTACCCCTTCCCCTTGTAGCGCGTTCACCCCTTCCCCTTGTAACGGGCTCACCCCTTCCCCCAGTAACGGGTTCACCCCTTCCCTTTGTAGCGGGTTCACCCCTTCCTTTTCCTCGTCCACCACTTCCAGGTGGACGTCCACTTCCACCCCTTCCACGTCCACCTCTACCACGTGTTTTCGAAGCTGACCTATAACGATTAATTCTAGGTCTTCCTACTGTTCTTGCAACATGGGGGTTTAGTAGTGGATTCCCCTCCATCTCCGAACTTTGTGTTCTCCTTAAAGGACCATCATCATCAGTTGTGGTTGTAGGAGGGTTTCAATTAAGCAGTGCATTTTTCATCTCAATACAACTATTTTCAATAAACTCCGACTTCGCAGTGTTCCCCATTGCCAAATCTGCAGCCTGCTGTAACAAATTTTCAACTGCTTGATATTTCTTGTACTCATCGGTCATTTGAGGATAACCTTCTCCGATAAAAATATGGCAATGTAGTTGGTACACATCTTTCCTCCATCCATGTAACAAATACCTTCCATTCACAGTTTGGATGTCCTTTTGTGCCAACACCTTCATTATATGAAAGCAAAATATCCCCTTGAACTCAAACCTCCTGCAATTGCAATTGATGTATTCTCCCATTGGCCTCCACTTTTAACCGTATATGTAAATTAATTGACATAAAAATTGTTCACGATGCTTCTTTCAAGAACCCTAATGAAAATTTCTTCTCTCATGAAAACTGAGAAATGCACTTAATGACCTTGTTCTTCGATTGAAAGTCAGCTTGAAACTCCTTCTGAAACTTGTTACCAATAACAATATTGTATTATTCCAAGAACTATTTGAGCGTGCTTCTAGAGTGAACAAAAACATCAAAATAAGCATGCATTCCCTCACTTCGTTGTGCCGAAATCATTCCGACCCAAAACGTGTAGTGCAAGTAAACTGGAACCCATTTCTCCCTTTCATTATACAAACCTATTAACCATTCATTATTTTTCAACCAATTTTTTAACCAAGAACTCGGCCCATTTACTCTCAAATATCTGGATGGTTATGCTGTCGTACACGAGGCCTTTAAATTCAACGGTGCATGATTTAATATCAAGAACCCTTTTTAACTTTTCTCCGACCTTTGATAGAATATGTCATATGCAATACCGATGAATAGTGTTCAACATCAACTCTCTTATGGCTATCTTAATGGTTTCACATTGGTCCGTAATTATGGCAGTAGGGTGAATGTCACCCATTGCTTCTAACCAATTCGGAAAAAAATCCATTTATACGTATCAACCTTTTCATTGCTCACCAATGCACATCCTAGCAAGATCGAATGACCATAATGATTAACGCCAACAATGCTTGCAAATGGCATTTTGTACCTATTTTTCAAAAGCAAAACAATGCATATAAAATTTATTAAACAACCAAACCCTAAATATTGGTACAACTAAACCAAGCCCTTAAAAAAATTAATAAGCACTCCACACATAACTACACCCTAAATATTGATGAACAATGTAAATGATGAACAACACAAGAAATTAATAAGCACTCCACACACAACTACACCCTAAATATTGATGAACGACAAAAACCCTAAATAATTTTGTACCTATTGACGAGATACGTTGTGTCTAAACTCACGACGTCGTGAAACTCTTCGTAAGCAGCTTTACTCCTAGGATGGAACCACAAAATATTGCATAGCCTATTATCATTATCAATATCCATCAAATGAAAAAAAATTGTTATCTCTCAGTTGAGTTTAACAAACATCTTACGAATTGCTTTTGCGTCTCTCTCACCTAATTTCAACCTTCTTCGTTCTTCAATGAAATTTCTACAATCCTTAGGCAAGCACCCTATATTTTCTGGTGCACCCAACTGAACTTCACATAATCTTACATTTTTGCATGTCCTTATTCCTGCAATATCATTTGCTTCTAATTGCCTCTTCATGTGGACACTCAAATGCCTATGAGCTGCCATTAATGGAGAAAAGACTGGATCAATTTCATGGTTGTGCTCGTGCACCATTTTACTAACAATCTAAGTTCCATCCTCTAGTTTCTTCGCATTCAAGCGAGCTTTGCAATTAATTTTTTTCGACGCCTTATTTGCCTTAGAAATCACACCCTTATCACAAGCGAACAAAGCATATTTCAATTGTGATTCATCCCTTTTCACCAATGTCCGTTTAACAATGCTAAAGCCTTTGCTTCTTGCATGTTCCTGATAAGCCATAAACAAGTCATCAATGCTCCCATAGATCGTTCTAGTTTCTAAAACAATTTGATCATTGTTAACTGTCGGACTTGGTGAGTGAGTCGAGTGACCTTCAATATTTTTTTCGTCGTCAGAATCATCTCTAAAAAGTGATCGGAATAATTCACGATCAGCCATTGTTGATGATGTAATGTTTAGATTTGGTGTTTGATGGAGAAGGAAAAAACTGAAAACCTAAGTTAGTGTTGCAGCACACATTAATGGTGAAAATGGTGGGATAAATTGTTAATGAAGGTTGCAGCACAAATTACCGTTTGAAATTAGAGGTAATGATGGTGTGCCATAATTATGCGTGTTGGAAGATTAATTATTTCGACTATTGCGTGTTTTGATCAACGAGAAAGGAGGAGAGATAAGCATGTGGCATGCCATTAATTAATATATTATTGCAAAGGTACACGGAAAAATTGTGAAAGGCATGAACCCATCCTTCATCGTCCTAATCCCAAAGGTACACTGCGCTCAATCTTTAAATGACTTCCGACCAATTTCATTGATTGGGAGTCTTTACAAAATTATTGCAAAACTCCTTGCAAGTCGATTGAGCAAAGTCCTTGACACAATCATCTCTGAAAGCCAATCAGCCTTCATAGGCGGACGGAACATCATGGATGGCATAGTAATACTCAATGAATCGATCGAAGAAGTCAAGAAAAGGAAAAGACAGAGATTTATTTTCAAAGTGGATTTTGCAAAGGCGTATGACTCAGTCAGGTGGGATTTCTTGGATGAAATGATGCAGGGCTTGAATTTTTGCAGTAAATGGAGGAGGTGGATAAGAGAATGTGTGTCCTCGGCATCGGCAGCAGTCCTAGTAAATGGGAGCCCCTCGGGGGAATTCAAATTAAGGAGAGGATTAAGGCAGGGTGACCCTCTTTCACCCTTCCTTTATCTTATAGTCGCTGAAGGTCTCAATCTGTTAACCGAACAAGCAGTTGAAGTGGGGATGCTCAAGCCACTAGAAATCGGGAAGGAAAAGGTGAGAGTCTCTCACTTACAATACGCAGATGACACGGTGTTCCTAACATCAGGGGACAAAGAAAATATTAAAGTGGTGAAGGCTATTTTACGCAACTTTGAGCTCATGTCGGGTCTGAAGGTGAATTTCAGAAAGTGCGCGCTAATGGGGCTGAACTTACAGCAAGAAAAGGTGGAGGAATGGGCAGCAATGTTGGGATATAAAATTTCGGAATCGCCCATGACGTACCTGGGAATGAAAGTGGGGGAGTTCCAAAGCCGAAGACGATTATGGGATAATGTGGTGTCAAAAATCAAACAAAGGGCTGCCAGATGGGGAAGTAAAATGTTATCCACAGGGGGAAGGGTCACTTTGATACATTTTGTTCTATCCGCTATATCGATCTATAGTTTATCCTTTTACAAAATCCCAAAAGCAGTAAGCCGAGAGATAAAAAAAATTCAGAGATGTTTCTTGTGGGGGGGAAATGAGAACAACAAAAAAAATATCATGGGTTAGGTGGGGTGATGTGTGTAGAAATAAGGAGGAAGGTGGGCTAGGAGTTAGGGACATTGAAAATTTTAATACCGCTTTATTAGGTAAGTGGATCTGGAGATTTTTGTCGGAAGATGAGAGATTGTGGGTAAGAGTAATAAAGTCTAAATATGGGGTGTTGGGCAGAGAGAGGGAAATGTCGGGTGAAAGAGGGAGTAAGGGGAGAATTTCGAACTGGTGGGGGGCAGTGGGAGAGATCTACGAAGGAGTGGAGGGAGTGGGCATGAGAGGAGAGTTCTCAAGGGTAATGGGAGACGGCAGTAAGACAAAGTTTTGGCTAGACTCGTGGGCAACAGATGGGGCTTTAAAATTGAAATTTCCTAGACTATTCAATTTCAGTTTGCAAAAATCATGTATGGTGAGTGAGATGGGGAAATGGGAAAGTGGTGGGTGGGTTTGGGAGTGGAAATGGAGGCGTGAATTTGCAGTTAGAGAACAAAGCAGTTTTTTAGAACTAACTAATTTGATTGAGAGGATTAAATTACAGGAAAACGAGCGGGATACATGGAGATGGAGCGGAACAGGAAATGGAATATACTCAGTGAAAAAAGCATACCAGAATCTGATGGAGAAAGGAATACAACAGGAGCTGAATAACACGGAGAAGAAGACATTTCGACGGCTCTGAAAAAATTATGCTCCAAGAAAAGCAACCATTACGAAATGGAGAGCTCTAAGGAAACGGCTTGCGACAAAGGAGAACGTGAGACTCAGAGGAATCAATATCAGCCCGGAACAAACAATGTGCGCGTTGTGCAATGCGGTGGAGGAAAATAACTCACACATCCTCTTCGATTGCGATGCTGCAAAAGTCCTTTGGGACGGAATGCATCAATGGCTCAAAACAACGACAGTACCCCACATCGATCCAGGTACGAATCTCCTACAACATTCTGAAATATTAGGAGGTGGTAAAAAGAGGAAGATTGCAACGACACTATGGGTGGGTTTGATCTGGACTATATGGAAGCTGAGAAATGAGATTGTGTTCAAGGGCAGTACCCCAAATCTGCACAGAACACTGGACTTATATAAAGGCACCATGAAGTCTTGGTTAGAGGTGAAAGTAAAAGAGATCAAGGAAATAACAACGGCAGAGTGGGCGACAAACCCAGGAAAAGCTTGGGGCGATTAAAAGCATTCCTGGAATGTGTAAGGAGAAAGGAGATGAGGTAGTATGTTTTTCATTTGTATTTCGTTTTTTTGTAATGTTCTTGTAAAGGGTTGAGTACCCCTTGTACTCAATAATTTATGAAAACTTACCTTTTTCGATCAAAAAAATAAAATAAAATAAAGAGTATAAGATTTGAATGGGGGATTTAGCTTTATGGATTTTAAATCCACCTTTGGAAGTCACTTATTTATGGGTTAGCTCCCCGACCTCGAGCATTACAATTGTTAATTTTTTAGTCCATTTTATTTAAACTCAATTTATTTTAAAATTTATTAATTTTAATTTTTAAAAGTACACCAAAAATTCCTAAATCAACGTGTTTATTTAACACAAATCAACTTTTTTTTTTTTTTTTTAAAATCAGCATGGTTTACATATTTAATTGATACTCAAAACCCAAAATATCATTTAATCAAACTAACTCATAAATTAATTTGTGTCTCTTTTACTTTGACAATTAAATTTATAACTTTAGTATTAGTTGTGCAACTTACTTACAAAGTTAACATATACTACTTCACATGTTTTATAGAAAAATAAATAGTATTATATTAATTTAACACGTGAATTAATCTTTCAATTTTCTTTTGAGCGCTACTAGCTAATTTTATTGTTGGAGTACTTTTACTACTTTGGTATCGAATTTTTTTTTCACATTAAACTTATCTTTTCAATTTATTAAGTGTAAATTATTATTTTTTGTTATAAACTTATTACTATTATACTCACTTCCATTCTCTAATCTACTCCTCCGTCGATTTCTTAATCCATCGTGGTACGGGTCTTTTTTTCTTTTCTTTTTCATGTAATTGTGTTGGAGTTCATGAATTTATCATATAATAGAATATATAAGACTTAAACATAAAAGATTTTACAATACTTTAATCGACATATTATCCCCTATAGGAAATATAATGAAATTGACAAGTGTTTGTATGCACAAGTTGCACTCCACACGTAACTGGTATATTTTTTTTTTTTTTACAGTTTGTGATATCAAATACTCTCTCCGTCCACAAAAAATAGTCTCATTTGCCTTATATTATTTGTCCACCAAATGTATAGTTTCATACACTTTATGTAAACTACCATCCTTCAACCATCACTTAATTACTCAATTTGCCATCAACTTTATTCACAAACAATTACTTTATTCATAATGGACCCCCACAATACCCTATAATACTCTTATTTTATCTACTTTATCTATTTTTTTCTTAAAACTTGTGCCCCTCTACATTTTGTGGATGGAGGGAGTAATACAATATAAATTTTTTATATAATACGACGTGTTTGTGGATGTAAAATTGTAGTACTATTAATTTATAAATGTAGGGATATTAGAAACTACACGAGTTTGCTACAAGTGTTACCTAATGAAGTTTCATCATGAAGCTTTCTTCCAAAAGAAAAGAAAAGAAAAGAAATAAAGCATTATGGTACCTTTTTTTTATTCCAGAAAAATAAAAAAGTATTCCAAACGGGCTTAGGAAAAAGGCCTGTTACAGAAGACATACGTAAGTAGGGGTAGGCCCATTAATGTATTTCAGTTGTTGCCAACTGCCAACTCTAATTAAGAGCTTAATAATGATGAGTCAATGATTCCGGTGACGCAATTAACACTATGCCCTCTCGACACCTCCTTTCTCCGCCGCCTGCGGCTACTCACCACCACCCCAATCAGATCCTCCCTCCTCTCGCCGGCGGTGTATCCGCCGCCTTCTCCTGCCTCCTCCTGCTTATCCTCTGCTTCCGTAGAATTAGCCGCAAACGAACCGCTCCTTCCGCCTCCGACACCGACTCCAAGAAACCGCCTCACCGCCTTTCCTACTCTCTCCTCCGCCGCGCCACCGCCAATTTTTCCCCTTCCCTCCGTCTAGGCCAAGGCGGATTCGGCTCCGTCTACCGCGCCGAGCTCGAGCCGAGCTCGGTCTTCACTTTCTCGCACGTGGCTGTGAAGGCGATGGATGCGGGGTCTTTGCAAGGTGAGCGTGAGTTTCAGAATGAACTGCTTTTTTCCTCAAAGATTGATTGCAAGTACATTATTTCTGTTATTGGTTTTTCGTCAAACCCTAAGAAACGTAGGATGCTTTTAGTTTATGAGCTTATGGAAAACGGTAGCTTACAGGATTGTCTCTTTCATAAAAAGAGTGAGGAGTTGAGGAATTGGGATAAGAGGTTTTTGGTTGCTCTTAGTATAGCTAGAGGGTTGGAGTACTTGCATCACTACTGCGATCCACCGATTATTCACGGCGATATCAAGCCCAGTAATATACTGTTAGATGCCGGTTTTAATGCGAAGATTGCTGATTTTGGGTTAGCGAGGTTTAAGGCCGAGGATAATGTTATTGTGGAAAGTGTGGTGAAGAAGGAGGGCAATTTGGGGAATGGGGTGGAAGATAATGGATCGATGGTTGAGGAGACGGAGAGTGTGATTACAATGAGCGGGTTTGAGGAGGGTAATATTGTTCAACATTTGGGAGGTGCTGATAGTACACCGGAAAGTGTGATTGTGAGAGTTGAGGCTTCGCCTGAGACTGTGGTGGGGGTTGATTTGTCGCCAGATGGAGAAACTGGACCTATTGTGTCGCCTAGAACAGTGGCGGCAATGGCTTCCCCATCTGATGGACTGGAAAAGATGAGTCCCTCTGAGGGGAACTTCGACAGGTTTAGTGTGGAAAGTGGGGGAGAAAGGAGCGGGTGGAAGACGAAGAAGAAAAAGAGTTCGCAAGGGAAAGATTGGTGGTGGAAGCAGGATAATGCGGTGGATGGGGAGTCAGGGACGGTTAAAGATTACGTTATGGAATGGATTGGAAGCGAGATCAATAAAGAGAGGCCGAAAAGTGACTGGATTGGGGCTTCATCCAGCTCTCGGGTTGTGGGGAAAATCGAGAAGAAGAGTAAGAAGAAGAATAAGAAAAAGCAGTTGGATTGGTGGGTCTCGCTAGATGACGAAAAGAACGTGAAGAAAGATAAGAGAAGGCCCGCGAGGGAGTGGTGGAAGGAGGAGTATTGTGAAGAGCTCGAGAGGAAGAAAAAGAAGAAAAAGAAAAAACAAGCTAATGGGTCGATGAGCGATGATTGTTATAACGAGAACTGGTGGAGAAGGGACGACGATTCGTATACTGATAAGAAGATGAAAAGGGGCAGGAGTAGGAGCAGGGATAGTAGGGGTAGTAGGGGTAGCATGGACTGGTGGTTGGATGGTCTTAGTGGGGAGCTCTGGAGAGCAAGGAAAAATAGTCACGATTCTGATGTACCGAAGAGTGGAGGCATTAGTAGCACACCAAGTATGAGAGGAACTGTTTGCTATATTGCACCAGAATACGGAGGTGGTTCTGATGTATCTGAGAAGTGCGATGTTTACAGTTTCGGGGTTCTGTTATTAGTTGTTATTGCAGGACGAAGGCCGCTTCAGGTGACAGGGTCGCCCATGTCGGAGTTCCAGAGAGCCAATCTGCTGTCGTGGGCCCGACATCTTGCTCAAGCTGGGAAGCTTCTGGATTTAGTTGATCAGAGCATCGAATGTTTAAATAAAGAGCAAGCGTTGTTATGCATTGTAGTGGCATTGCTATGCCTGCAGAAATCACCGTCCCGTAGGCCTTCGATGAAAGAGGTGGTGGGGATGTTGACTGGAGATATTGCGACACCTCAGCTACCAGTCGAGTTTTCACATTCACCGCCTTCTCGATTCCCGTTTAAGTCTCACAAGAAGGTGAGGTGATTGATACCTAGTCTTGTTTTATGAAGAAAAGTAAAAGTTATTGTAGATGATTGTTTGACTGATTTATTTATGTAAAGAAAGAAAAGAGTATTTAAGTTAAGAATGAACTCAAGATATCATTTCATATGTAGTAGTAACTTGTTAGCAATCAGCTTGTATTTACATGGAGTTTTCAATGTTATTATATTTCTGTGAAAAAAATCAGTTGTTTCCAATGTATTTACATGGTCTTCCCAATGTCATCAATTAATTTCTGTTTGAGGCTAATTATTGATTTTTAGAAAATATTTTACTGTTTCTACTTTATCTTTTGGGAATTGGTCGTATGTATCAGAAAGCTGAGTAGGTTTTACTGTTTCTACTTTAGCTTTTGGTTGTTATCAAGCAATTGGTCAATTGCATTTTACTTTGATGGCTGGGTAGGTTACCAAATCTCTTGGTTGATAAGTCATATGATCAATGATACCCAGAGAATTTTACAAGAGAGAAAGTGGGTAGGTCTCTTGCGAAGTCACCATGTGAACTTTCTTTTTCGAGTGTCACTGTTATGCATATGAAGTCACTTTATTTATGCTGAAATTTGAATTCTGAATGAGAGAGAGAGATGTTTGTTGGTGTAGGTAGGTTTAGGTAGAGCTTAATTGGAGAGGAGGGAAAGTGGGAGTTTTTGTGTGGTGAAATAATTTTTTTTTTAAAAATGTACAGTATGTCTTTGTATGTCTCTTCTAAGTTGTAATGTAATTATGGAGAAGCTACAAGTGAACACACTTTTAGTGGACAGGGAGTATATGATAATTGAAACAAGAGTGATGTTGAGATATGTGTATTTGAGTGAAGCTACATTTATTTTTAACAATTTTCATCTAAAAGTGAGTTTTATTTGATTTCATGTTTGAGGATAATGTGTTTGATAATGATAGGGTAGATATTTCGGATATATAATTTGGTCTTATCATAAAATCAACTCTCCCCACCAATGTGTCTTCTGTTCAATTTTGTGTATTTGTAAAAGTTGGAATATAGAAGATTGATGAAGCTAACTGAAGTAATGTAACATTTAACAAAATTGTAATATTATGTTATGAATCTACACCTCTTCTAGCTCGTTACATTTCACAAACAAGCTACAATGAATGGATCTTTTCTCATGTTTAGAAGGATGTTCCTCTTTGATCAGCAGTGATATGTACACTTGCTGGAACAACCACATCTGATTCAATCACAACTCTATTACCCGATACGTTTCTCAACACATGATTCGGGAAAGAAGTCCCATCTGTAATGAACGTATACTGTACTTGCTTAATAAGGTTGGGAAACACGAGCATCGAGTTAAAATCCGCTGTCCATGAGCTCATGTTTCCCTGCACGGTTGCTCTTGCAACCGTACTCCTAACCTGCATTCCCAGACCATTATTATTAACAATCACAACTTGCTCAACTTGGTTGAACGCCCCGTTTCTTTCATCCAATTGCACAATGTCGATCCCCTTACCTGACCCCGAAAACATGTTATCCACAATGTTGACCCCATTGGCGACTCCCTTTACAGATCTTAAGACGATGTATGCGTCTCCGAGAAAGAAAGTATTGGAGACAGTGAGCTGCACGGGATCCTCTACCACAATGCCCGTGTAATCCATGTAACAGTTGACAATACGAGTCTGTGTTAAACCGGGTACTTTAACATGAATCCCAGTTCCCCCAAAACCAGTGGCCTTATTATAGCAATGTACTCCTGATAACAAGTTTGCTTGGCCTGTAATAACTATTCCAGTAGCTGCTGAAAATACGACGACGTCTATAACAGAATTGTCGTTCCCATTTAAGACAATTCCGGTGCCTGAGAAGGACCTCTCATTAGGATCAGCCCCTGCTGTGATTCTGTAGCCGAGGTAGGAGTATCTGATGTAAGTTTCGTGGCCGCCTTGTACGGAGATTCCTGTTGTGTTGAAATGAGTTATGTAGCAGTTGTCGATGTTTGTTCTGAGAGACTTTACGACTTGTATTCCTCCACCCCGGAAATTGGAGTCGAGGAATAAGTCTCTGAATGTTATGAACTCGTAGTTGTATTCAGCTGAGTCGTTTGAGGATGGCGATAAGTCGATCAAATAGCCGTCGTTTGGGAAATCGTTAGATGCTGTTAGTGATCCTCCATGAATCTGTAATTACAAAATGGTAGCTAGTATTCAAAAGTTGTTCAACCAACACCAGAAAGAGACTGTAATTACCATGTGAACAATAGAATACAGAGTTTACTAGCATAGAAAATTGTTCTAGTTAGGTGAACAATTAACTCACCACAAAAACTTCCATCAATCCGAAGTAATATTATTTGTTGCACAAAATGTCACAGTTTAGTGATTTTGAGAAGAATAACGCATAATATCAAACATTTTTTTTCCGTGGTTGGCTGTGGAATTTACGGCCCAGTCTAGTCTAGGGAAAAAAACACAATTGTCTAACTTTCACCTATAATTTTGATGGCTATAGTCAGGTCAAGATAGTTTGTTGAATTATGAGTCTTGGAATGAACTTACTTACTTACCAACATGTTTCCTTTTCCGGCAAGTGGGAACCGGAGAGGGCGGCTGATCAAGTAATTGCCGCCTTCAAGGTCCACCCTTGCTCCGCCTAGATTCACTATTCCCTTGAACAAGAACCCTTTTCCGGGCCCCTTAAGCGCGTCTGATATCGCCTCAAGAATAGCGTCTGTGCTGTCTGTTTTCCCCGTCGGGTCTGCACCATAGGACGTCGCGCGATACACAAACCCCCTCGTTGCTCCCTATGATCAAAAAAGTTGAGTCTAAAAAAAAGTGATTCTGCACTATTTCAACGAGTTTGAAAACACCCCATATATAAAAACACAATATTAGTATTACTCACGGGTGATGGAATTGGTGCTTCTTCAAGACTACGTGTCGTGATACTAGGACGCGTACGACTCGATACATACTCCGAACGGACGAAGGAAGCTTTAATACCCTGCATTTTCTTGAAATGAAGTTTGTAAAAGTTCTTCCTGGAGAAGTGAGCTGCTCCCATTGAGGTGGCGTCGACGCTGTACACGTGGATGACGATCAAACCGGTGATCCCGGTGATGATGATTGACAACATAGCTATTGTTGAAGCGCCCATGTTGTTGTTGTGTTTAGAACAACTTGGTGTTGTTGAATGGGCCTTTTCGTTATTCGTTGTCACTAAATAGAGAAACTAGCATGGAAAGAAAGTGGGGCTGTTTTTAAAAGTTTTAGTAAATCATGCGAATATCGCCTGAATTGTTGCAATAAGCACTCTTGTGATGTTTGTTTATACTAAGGATCAGCTGTTACTTATAGTTATAGGGTGTTGAGTTGAAAAATGTTTTTATGTATATTCTAACAAGGTAGTAGTTGAATTCTTTTGTCATAAAAAATGATACTACTTCTAAATTAACTCCAAATATCTTTAGGGTGCGGTTGCGAAGTTAGGATTGGCGATGATTGGGGACCGACATACTATATGTTTGTTAATTAGATTTAATATTGTATATTTAATTATATTATTAAATATTAAAATGTAAAATTCTATAATCTATAATTATTTGAGTTGAAAATTAAAAATAATAATGAATGGTATAAAAAAATATGAAATCTTGAAAAATTGTGTATGTATTTCTACTACTTGTATGGTGAACTTATTAAGATGAAAAAAAGAAAATTAACTAATGAAAAATAAATTATGATTCCTAATTTTAATCATTAAAATATAAGAAATTGAAATGAATCACATTTATGTAATAACGTAATTAGATCACAATTTAGACTTGATTCTATTGTGATGGAAAAAAATTCAATTGAATATATAATTAAGAATATATCAAAATCACTTTAAAATCTAATTACATGAAAATGCTCTCAATTTGCATAGAAGAATTTATCAATTGAAATATTTATTAATATTTGATGTTTACCTTTTAAAAATTAGTATTAATTTATACCATTGAAATATAAAAAAATAAAATATATTTTAATATTAATATTTGGACTAAAACCTATAACTTAAAAAGAGAACAATCAAATCTTGGCATTAACAACTAAATCTATTTAAAAGTTAAATTAATAAAAAAACTAAATAACTTAAAATCTAATTTAATAGTAAATATTACTCCCTCCATCCACTAAATGTAGTTCCATGGAGGAGGGACACAAGTTTAAGGGTATTGTGGAGTCCATTGTGAATAAAGTGATTGTTTGTGAATACAGTTGATGACAAATTGAGTAATTAAATGTTGGTTGAAGGGTGATAGTTTCCATAAAGTATATGAGACTACATTTGGTGGACAAAGAATATAAGGCAAATGGGACTACATTTTGTGGACGGAGTGAGTAATACATACTTCCTCCGTCCCTGAAAAGCTTTCATACCCATCCTCACAATATACACGCTTTTACCCTTTATATCATTACTTTTGGGGTCTATCATACAATCAATCAAACTATTTTATTTGTTTTATATATAAAAGTTTACAAAATTACCCCAATACTCTAATCATTAGACTTTTTCCTTAAACTTCGTAACAAGTGCAAACTTTTAAAAAATGTGGGTAGTATATTATTAAAAAAAGAAAAGTTGAGGGGGCCATGGCCACCCCAAGCATACGCCTAGTTCCGCCCCTGAGTAGATGAGAACTATACATTTTTATTGGAAATCGTATGTCATGAAAGCTACTTAACTTTCTTTTTTCGTTTGTCTCAATGAAAAATACACATTCTTTTTTTAGCAAATGCTTCTTCCACATTTCACTATATAGGGATTTTTTTTTGTAAATGTGTCGTCCTCTCCTTAATTTTGTATAATGTGTTATATTGATCTATTTAAATGTCATTATGTATGTTATTATCTAGGTGTTATCATAATTAATTTTAAATAATTATGATGATATGTTAAATATATGGTAAGTATTTACTATCTTTAATATTAATATTTTTAAAGAAAAAAAATGTATTTGAGGAATTACTCAATTATTAGATTATACTAATACATTAGTAAATATGTTATTAAAATAAATTTATTAATTTAAAAAAAATCTATTTTTTATATTTTTTATTGGATTTTATTTTAAGAAAAATTATTTAAATATACAATATATTATAAATATTTATTTTTATTACAAACCGTGTAATACGCAGATGTTCATCTAGTTTCATTATATTTTTATCTCTCAATGACATTACTTCTAATACACTTACTTATTCTATCATATTTTTTAATCTTTGTGTCCAAAGTTCATGAATATCTTTCATCAAAGCGGAGGGAGTATATATTTTTAATATATTAATTTTTAACAAATAATTTCTAGTTACTAATAAATAAAATTATTAAACCATTAATGGAAAAAAAAAAAGTAATTTAATGATTATAAAATTATACTATTAAAATTTTATTTTATCTTTGAATCATAATTCATAAATTTCATATATTATGGATAAAGACATATTTAAATAATACTACATAAATCTATTCTCTTTGTTGCAAAAGTCGTCGGTCTACTGCCCGCTTAGCGATTATCGATTAGGTTTTTTTTTTTTTTTTTTTTTTGACTTTTCAGTTTCGAAGTCTGGTTTGAGCGATCGAACATACTTTTTCAAGTTGAATCGACGCTCCAAACAAAATACGTGGTTTTGCCATGATGTATAATATTTTTTGATAAAATTATACTCACTTCATCCACCAAATGTAGTCCCATTGGGGGTGGGCACAAATTTTAAGAAAAAAATAGATAAAGTAGATAAAGTAGGGGTATTATAGGGTATTGTGGGGTCCATTGTGAATAAAGTGATTATTTGTGAATAAAGTTGATGGCAAATTGAGTAATTAAGTGATGGTTGAAGGGTGATAGTTTCCATAAATTGTATGAGACTACATTTGGTGGACAAAGAATATAAGGCAAATGGGACTACATTTCATGGACGGAGGGAGTAGTAATAGTTTAAAGGGTTAAAACTGCATTTTAATATTTTTCGAAATTATTTTTTTAAAGTTTCGTATTTAGACACCCTGGATGACATCTTTGGGCTCGAAGACAGGGAGGAAGAAAAAAGAAGAGAACTACTGGTTGGATTACAAAACGACATACGAATCAAAGAGAATCAATTGCATCAGATGGCAAAAGTGAATTGGCTAAAAGAAGGAGACTTGAATACGAAGATGTTTCACAGAGTCATCAACAACAGGATTAAAAGGAATTCTATTAACGGGTTGTATATTGATGGACGCTGGTCGGAATCTGTTCAGGAAGTCAAACAAAAGGTCTATAGACATTTCAGCGCACACTTCAGATCAGAGGCTTATCCGAGACCCAGAATTCCTCACGCGCTTATTAAACGTAAGATTGATGGCTGCGATAATTCATTCCTTACTGCGGAGTTCTCAACAAAAGAAGTGAATGAGGCTATATGGGACTGCGAGGTGACAAAGAGCCCCGGGCCGGACGGGTTCTCTCTTGAATTTTTCAAAGAAAATTGGGAGCTGCTAAAAACAGAAATTCTGGCAACGGCATCGGAGTTCCATCAACATGGGAAACTGGTAAAAGGCATAAACCTATCCTTTATCGTGCTAATACCAAAGAAAGCAGAAGCGCAAAGCTTGGAGGATTTTAGACCAATCTCATTGATCGGGAGTCTGTATAAAATTATGGCCAAGATTCTGGCAAGAAGATTGTCCAAAGTACTGGAGAGCGTAATATCAGATTGTCAATCTGCATTCATAGGGGGGAGGCAAATTATGGACGGGATACTCGTAGCCCACGAGGCGATTGATGAAGCAAAAAGGAAAAGGAAGCAGAGGGCCATTTTCAAAGTAGATTTCGCGAAAGCCTACGACTCAGTGGAGTGGTCGTACCTAGATAGTATGATGGAGGCAATGAATTTCTCACCAAAATGGAGGGCCTGGATGTTAGAATGTGTCTCAACGGCCAGCGCGGCAGTGTTGGTAAACGGGAGCTCGTTAGGGGAATTTAAACTGGGTAGGGGCCTTAGACAAGGAGACCCGTTATCGCCTTTTCTGTTCTTAATTGCGGCAGAAGGGCTGAACTCCATGGTCGTCAAAGCAGTGGATATCGGTGCTCTGGATCCAGTGAGTGTGGGAAGAAACAAAGTAAAAGTTCCTCTACTTCAATATGCGGACGACACAGTGTTTATGTGCAATGTAAAGTGGGAGGACATCTGGACCATCAAGCGCATCCTCAAGTTGTTTGAATTAATTTCAGGCCTGGGCGTAAATTTCAACAAATGTAACCTTATGGGTATACATATGAGAGACGATTACAAACGAGAAATGGCAAACTTTTTGGGGTGTTCTACGGGATGCCTTCCAATGGAGTTCTTGGGAATGCATGTAGGCCAAAACCATCATAAAACGTCATCTTGGGCAGGAATGATAAAAAAAATCCATGGAAAGCTTGCTATTTGGAAGGATAAGAACATATCAAGGGGGGAGGGGGGGAGAGAATCACACTTATTCAAGCAGTGCTCTCTGCGGTGCCAACATATTATTTGTCATTTTTCAAGATTCCAAAATCAGTTCTAAGTGAGATTATAAAGCTGCAGATGAACTTCTTATGGGAAGGGGGGACGGGAGAAATTAGGAAAATTCCATGGGTAAGCTGGGAGGACGTGTGCAAGGAAAAAAATAAAGGGGGATTGGGGATTAGAGACCTGAATTTGTTCAATACTGCACTGCTTGGCAAATGGATTTGGCGATTTATTACGGAGGAAAATAACCTTTGGGTGAGAGTTTTGGTTTCAGGATACGGGAACTCACTGAGTGAGGAAGCTGGAGGCGACAAAAGAGGGAGACGCAGAACAGGGGCCTCGAGCTGGTGGAAGGAATTAAAAATTATATTCGAAAAATTAGGAGGAAGAGGAGCCGATAATAGAGTCCTTAGAGTGGTGGGGAGTGGTGAGCGCACAAAGTTTTGGAGCGAATACTGGATAGAGGGGGGAGTGAGCCCTAAAGAGAGGTTTCCGGGATTATATGAGATTAGCCAGCAACAAGATGAACTAATCTGCAATATGGGCGTGTGGGAAGGAGATAGTTGGGAGTGGTCCCTGGAATGGGGGAGGGAGTTAAGTGAATCTGAAAATGAATCTGTTATTGATCTGCTTTCTTTGTTGGACAGGTGCAAATTAAGGCAAGGACAAGAGGACTCTTGGAGCTGGGCATTAGCACCGTCCGGAGCCTACTCAACGAGTGCAACATACAAATTATTGAGTAAGGAAACAGAGCAAGAGAACGAGGAGATAGAAGGAAAGCCCGAGTTTGTTGCGCTTTGGAAGAATTACGCGCCAATGAAGGTGAAGACAATTTTGTGGAAGACACTAAAAGGGAGACTCGCGACAACGGATAACCTTAGGAAAAGAGGGGTTCCAATCACGGACGAGGAGGCAAATTACACCCTATGTGCAGGAGCCTTGGAAAGCAATGTGCACCTGCTTGTAGAGTGCAAATTTGCAACAACAATCTGGCAAGAATGTTATAGATGGGTAAATGTGTGTTTGACTCCTCATATAAATCTAAGACAACACTCTTTGCAACATAGAGAGGCAATCGGGCATGGCAAGGTGAGGAAGAAATTCATGTCGAGTCTTTGGGCATGCGTAATATGGAAAATATGGAGGAGTCGAAACTCTTTGAGATTTAAGGGAGAAAGACAAGAAATAAAGAAGAAAACAGAAGATGTAAAAATCAGCATGTGGTCTTGGATTGGAGTCCAGAATTTGTTAACTCCTAATGCATCACTGGCTGCTTGGTTCTGTGATCCCTTCAACTGCATTATTGAATAATTCTTGGTGGATAGGCGGCAAAATTTCATTATTCGATGTACGATAGACAATACTTGTAACTACACGGGTTGAGTACCCGTTTGTACTCACAGTTATATATACATTTTAATGTTCAAACAAAAAAAGTTGAGGTTTGTTTCTTACTGCTTTTGAACCTTGTTTATCACGTTTTCTTTCTCATTTAATTCACTTAATGAGGTGACTTAATTCCGAATACCCTTCAACATATTGTTGAGGCTTTGATTTCTTAGAAACTTTTTTTTTTTACACGAGTTGTTAAAATATTGGTAGTTTATGTAAAAATTAAAAAATAAAAGATGTATAAGTAGAGTTGTTAAAACGAACGAACGGGACGGATTGATCCATAACTCACCTTAACCCATTATTTTACGGATTTTGAAGGGTCAGTCCATGGCAGGGACGAGTTGAAAACCAATCCATGGCGGGTTGTAGACTAGCCCACAAACTTTTTCATTATGTTTTTATTTTTTATATGTATTATTATAATAAATTTTAAACAATATATAAATAATTATTAAAAATAAAATACGAATAATTTTGGATAATCTTTTATTAAATTCACGTGAATAATTTTAATCTCATTTTCTAATAGTAATGCTGAAATATTTTGTCCTCCCTCATTGTTAGTTTAAGGAATTGAATCTTAGACTCAAAATGTATAGATTAAGTGTGGAGAAATGGAGTAATTATTATTGTAGGCTAAAGCAATAAAAGGGGGTTAGGCATCGGTGGGTCAATATTATTAGTAATTGGGTTGATACAGTAATCACTTTGTAATTAATTTTATTCAGAATTTTGAGTTCCCTTAATTTTATGTGAAGAAAATAAAATTAATTTTACTTTTGACTTGCATCACAGAGTTGGGAAACTGTTGGCCTGATTTTTTGGGGCAGGTAAACACGTAACGTAATTCGTTGTTTTACTATTTAATTTTTTTAAATAAAATAAAATGAAGTAGGTGAAAAGGGTGAGTAATAAATTTGAGGAAAGTAGGGTAGTAGATTAAACGCTCAACTGCCTGTATTGTTCATGCTCATGAATTACACCCACAGATAAGATAATTTAATTAACCAACCCTTACAATCAAAAAAAAAAAAAAAAAATCAAAGTAGCACCTAACTCACTGGTATATATGGATTTTCGTCCATTATATTGTGATAAATTTAAATTAATATATATTTACTCCACTAATGGATGAAAAACGTCTCACGTGTGAATTTTTTACAATGGAGTGCCTCTTGTATATATATGTGTGCATTTTTTGTTTATTAATTTGTTTGCTCATCAGAAACTTTGTTTGCATTCCTTCGTTGAATTATAAAAAAGTACTTATACTTTATTCATTCTTTTTTTAAGAAAAGTTAGTACTTTTTTTACAAACTGGGATAATATGGGCAAGGGTTAAACCCAAGATCTCCTCTTTAGGGATTAAAAAAAAAAAACACTGACATAAAAATACATGGTGCAAAAGAGTAGAAATATAGTTTTCTAAAAATGACAAGGGTAAAATATGAATTATTCGTGAGTTTTTTTTTTTTTTTTCTTTTGAGGAAAATTATTAGAGAGTTGGGTGGGGAGATATAATTGAAGGAAACTATTAGTCAAAATAGGCAAATGTAGTCTCTGGAAAAGAAAAGAAAAATGATAAAGTGGGAGTAGAAATTAGCATACAAAATAGTTGGAAATTGAATTATCATCATTCCTAGTTTTATTTCAACTGTCGAGTATATTTTTAATATGAATACTCGTTCTATTTGAAATGTCCATCCTCTAAAGTTAAGAAAATGTGATTTCTCCCCGCTTTTATACTTTGAAAGATGTAATTTTCTTTTAATCATTTTTAAAAAATATTACTCCTTTCGTCCCTAATTTTCATATTTTTCTTTTTAGTTTATCTCTCAAAAGTTTGCATTTTTATACTCATAAATTAAAACAACCATCATAATTTTCACCTTCACAATATATACATATTTACCCTCCATATCTACTTTATTTACTTTATATATAAAAATTTAGGGTAGGGCTGCTGTGTACTCAAGTACACGGTGTACTTGAGTCCAACTATATAGAAAATACAGTATAATATATATATAGGATAAATAACACAACTTTTAACAAAAGTCATTGTAGTTTAGTGATTGTCCTTGAAATGCCTTACCACACAAATTTTATTTTAGCAACCGTTTTTCTATATTAATAAATTAATAACTAAGTAATAAATAATAAAATTAATAATAATTTTAAAAAAAAATTAGCAACCAATTTTTTTATACATTATAAAAAAAAACGTGTAAAATTAATACTAAAGTTTTTTTTTTTTTAAATTAGCACCCAATTTTTTTATACATTATAAAAAATAAAGAATAATAAAATATGTAAAATTAATAATAAATTTTTTCACCCAATTTTTTTATACATTATAAAAAAAACGTGTAAAATCACCCAATTTTTTTATACATTATAAAAAAGAAAAAAAAATGTGTAAAATTAATAATAATTTTTTTAAAAAAAAAATTAGCATCAGTTTTTTTATACATTTTATAAAAAAAGTGCAAGTACTAAAAATATCATTAATTGCACTTACTAATAATATCATTAATAGTAATAACAGTGCAAGTAAAAGAATAATAAAACGTGTCAAATTAATAATAATTTTTAAAAAAAAAATTAGCACCGATTTTTCTAGATTATGAAAGTGCTGGACCAAAAGTGTATCATTAGCATACACTTTTCAGTTATAATATCATACACTTTTCAATTATAATATCATACACTTTTCATTAATATATAACTTACACTTTTCATTAATAGAACATACACTTTTTAGTTATAATAACATACACTTTTCATTAATAGATTATACACTTTGCAGTTATAATAACATACATTTTTCATTAATATAACATACATTTTTCATTAATAGATCATACATTTTACAGTTATAATAACATACACTTTTCATTAATATATAACATACACTTTTCATTAATAGATCATACACTTTTCAGTTATAATAACATACATTTTTCATTAAAAACAATGTTGCACTTTTCAATATAGTAACATATATTTTTCATTAAAAAAACAAAGATACACTTTTTAGTTATAATAACATACACTTTTTCAAAAAAAAAAAAAACGAAAAAAAAAATTGAAAAAAAAAATCGAAAAAAAAAAATTAAAAAAAAAAAATCAAAGTTTGAGTCAACGGTAACATTTGACTAGTCAAAGTCTACTCAAGTACACCGTGTACTTGAGTACATACAAGACTTTGACAAAAATTTATAAAATTATCCTTCAAATACTCTAATTATTACACTTTTTTTTTTAACTTTGTGCCTAAAAAGCACTGCAAGCTTTTTAGGGAAGATCTCACTTATATTTATTTTCACAATATTATTAAATAAAAATTAGGAATAACAACGGAACGAGTTTGCTCTGTCTCACGGGACCCGTCCCATCTGAAAATTCCCGGACTGGGACCCGCCCCGCATGAGTACAAGTTGAATTATGTTTAAATTAATTTTAATATACATAATATATTTATTTTAACATTAAAATTTTTAAATTAAAATATATAAATGTTTAAAACAACATTTTATGTTCATCTTAGAAAATATTTTTACACAAACATATATACATTAATATGCATATAAATTTATATATAATGGATCTAGAGACGGGTTTGAGTGTTTGACAAAAAGCAAGACCCGTCTCATACCTGCTTAATCGGGTCCAGATCCAGCTCATGCGGTGTGGGATCATTGTGGGTAGAGTTGGCAACGGGTATTCCAGGACCTGCTCCGCCAAAAAAATCTAGACCCGTTATTCGTCCAACCCCGCTTCAATACCCGCCTAAACCCGACCCGTCCCATCCCACGAACCCGGCGGATAAACCTGACCTGCCATCACAAACCTTTTTTTTTTATTTGTTATTTTAATAAAATAAAACATAGAAATTACTTTAAACTACAAAATATATATACACACACAATATACATATATATAATATACTGTATATATATATTTTTTAAGACAATGTATATACTGATATACATATACAATTATTAACATACATATATATAATATATATACTAATATACATATATACACTGATATATATATATATTAAATATATGTCTATACGGGTCGGGGTCGGGTATATATATAACCATTACCCATCCCATACCCGACGGGTATTGTTTGATCGGGTATTTACCCGACCCGGGACCCGTTTAACTGGGTATTTACCCGTCTCGTGCAAGCCGATTTCATGCGGGTTCGGGTTTTTACCCGTCCCATTGTCATCCCTAATTGTGGACTCAAGTTTGAATCTGTCTCATTGTCATCTTTATTAAAATATAATAATATATATTAAATAATAATGAAAATATTTATTCTTAATAATAATTATTCTACCATCACTAATATTAATAATTTCACAAATTAATACTATATATAATAAAAAATATTAATAATTCTACTATAATAATAATACGAGTAATATTTAATAATAATAGTTCTAGTTGTTAATGCATCATTAATGGTTAACTGGGCTTAGATATGGGCCTATATTGCTGGGTTTACTCTTGAGACTTTGGGCCAGTCATGTTAAATACAAGATAAGAGAAAATAAATAAAATTTGAGCATTTCCCTAATTAGAAATGAAATTATGGGCATTTGGAAAATAGAATTCTTAATCAAATCGGCTATAACACCTATAGATGTCTATCAGGCTTTTTCTAGCTCTATAGGGTCAGTTCTACAGGACCACGGGTTAACGGTTCTATAATTGTTGGGCATTAACCCTAACGGGTCACGGACTAAACGGGTCACTAACGAATTACAATATTTTTTTAATTTTTCATTTATTTTAAAATTAAAGATCTCATTTGACACGTTCAATAAACAAATAAAATAGAAAAGTATATAATATCAACACCTAAAATACTATGGGAAGATCTCAAGTCTGATCGAAAGTTAGTGACGGACATAAATTAATATTATTATTAAGAGTAACATCAGTGTGAATTTGGATTCAGATGAACTTTTATTGTTTTTTTGCGTATAATTCGCATGCACCAACAGTTGTTAGGAAAATTAATATGGAGTATAATGTAAAAGAATTGATTAAACAGTACACACCTTTTTACAACGTTTACGTTTAGATGAGATAAAATTATTTTATGTATAAATTTAGGTTCACCATGTTCTGAATTCAAATTTCACAAAAACCAACTTTACTCATATTAAATAGTTCACTCGATGAACCTCCTTTCCAAAAGACAATAACGATAATTCAGCTCACGAGTGAAAGAGGGGGTTAACAAAATTAATACAATATAAATGAATTGATGGCATATTTCTTGCAAGTTTAAACTTTGAATGAGATTAATTTTTTTCAATAGTGAAACTTTGAAAAAAAAAAAAAAAAAATTTCACATGAATACAGTATAAATGTAATCATGTTAGGCATGTATTGCATAAATATTAAGTACTAGTGTAAGACCCGCATTTTACGCGGGGTTGAAATAAATTTATAATATATTGAATTTTAATTTGTTAATTAAAAAAATAATTTTTAAGACATGTATAAATTTGTTATTATTAAAATAAATGAAATGTTTAAACCATGTATATTACATTATATATATAATTATAATTATAATTTTATTGATAATTCTAGGATATCCATGATTAGTTACGGAAATCAAAAGTAGTGACATTTTTTTGTGTAAAATTGAAAATATTGTGAAAGTGAAATTTTAAAGGGTTAGGAGTTGGTGTGAAAGTTATTGTGGAACGTCCCGAAAAGAAAATTGTAAAATTTATTATGTGACGTCCCGAAAAGAAAATTGTAAAATTTATTATGTGACGTCACAAAAAGTAAAATGTGAAAATTATTAAAGTACATATAAATAATGAGGACTCGTAAAGTTCCTAGTAGCTCTAGTCAGATTGTGTGTCTTAGTATTGACCCATGGTTGACATATTTTACGGTACAAAAAGGAATAGAAAGTAAAATTCTGTTACATTCCGAAATAAAATTTTCAAAATTGAAAATAATGTATCTTTTAAGTTCAACGCATTTGCAACCACTTTAACATCCACCTCAACCTCTACACGCTCCAAACAGACCAAACCACATAATTATCGATATTATTAATTAATTCGATTTTAAAATACCTTATAGTGAAACAAATTTATAACTAAGCAATGGAATGATATTGTGGTATATTTGATTATAAATTAGATATTAAAAAGGTGATAAATTATTATTTCAAATTGACCTTAAATGAAAATAATATATTGCTTAATTTTTACATATATTATCATTGTAATCAATAATTATTAAAATCGTGTACTCCGTAATTTAAAATAAAAACCAATTAAAATATTGTAATTAAAAATATATTAAAAAAAATATTTATTTTTTATTTTTTATTAACTTTTTTGAAAAAATATATATATAATTAATTTACGTAGAATTTATATTATTATTACTTTGTAAAAAAAAAATCTCTAAAATATAATAAGGAAAAAAAATCACATGAAAAAACATAAATTTTTATTTATTTATTTTAGCAATGTGATTTCAGTATTTTTTTAATCAAAATTTAAGTGAGGTGGTGTGAGAGTTGTTGTCCTCTTTTCATATATATATATATAATATATAATTTGAGTTTATATAATTAATATATAATAGTAGTAATTATAAAAGTGATAATACGACATATTACGATTAATAGTACGACATGTAGTACAAAACATAACATGTCATTAAATTTAGATTTGAAATCTAATGATTCAAATTAATTTACACGTTGCCTGCCTTTAGAAGTTCCCTTCAATGGTTTATATAAATATGATAATCAATTACATTAATTTAATTTCAAAATCTAACTAAATTGAATAAAAAATTGTTATTAAAATAAATATTCGAATAAATATAAAATATGAGTCTTAATTTTATATAATCAATTAATTCCCTAAAATTAATAGATTGTAGTTGACTAATACAAATAATGGTAGAAATTAATCACCATATTATAGTATTAGTGGAATAAAATTAATAATCTGATAATCATTAATGATTTTGGCTAAATTAGTGGATTGCTTTATATAAAATTTTACACTTATTATAAAATAAAAGTCTTGATAGACCGAATAATCTAATTAATTAAGTAAAACTGAATTTACAAAATCGTCAAATAAAGTTAATTTCTCTAATTCTTGTTTGAGTAGCACTAATTTAGCATTAAAAAAAAAAGGGAAAAACCAAAATTATAGAGAAGTCAACAAATCATTTTCACATGATTTATTCTGATATATGTATTTAAGATTTACCCAAAAAAGAATGAAGATATATAAAAATAAATCCAAATTGATAAAATATGGAGAATTAATATATTTAAGAACCGAAAATAGTTTAACAAATTTAATGAGTTAAATGCCTAAAAATTACAAATAATTGAATCGAAACATTGACCCAATTCAACATATTTTTTTTTTTTAAATATTGAATTGAATTAACACCATGTGTCGATATTACGATATACATTATGTGTGGTGAAATTACATTGTAAAGTTATAAAACTACACAAAATAAATTATAATTAAAATATATTTACATAATTATCATTGTAATAAAAAACGCATTCATCATTCGACAATTAACCTGCAAAAAATAAACGATTAGATACAATTTGAAAATGCATCGAGTTTCTATCACACATTTTAAACAAAATTCTCCAACTTCTTTTAAATAGATAGATAACACCCACGTATAAATTCTTTGGCAAAATTATCGTTAAATAACAATATTTGTTTGAAATAATATTAAAATTAAAGGAAAGTGAATAATGATTTATGCACATGTTTATTTGATTATGGTATATTCAAATAATAGTAAGAATAAAACTATATACGGACGTAAGCCAATTTTAAATATTTCTTAAATTAAATAATCCCCAAATTGAGGGAATTAAAGTTGTCAAAAAATGATTTACACACATGTTATATTCTTATTCTTATTTAAATATAAGATAATTAAGACAATTATATATAGTCTATAGAGGTAAGCTCCTCCTAATTTTTTTTGTTAAAAAATCGAATAATCTCAAAGTTAAAGGGAGTTCAAAAAAATAATTTATGCACATATTTTACCCTTTTATTTTTATTTTAATATATAATAATTAAGGAAACTATATATTGATGTAAGCTAATCCTTGTTAAAAAATTGAATAATTCAAAAATTAGAGGAAGGCCAAAAAATAATTTATGCGTCTTATTCATTTGAATATATAATAATTAAGGAGAAAAAAACTCAAAACTCGGTATTATTGATTTTGAATAATAAAAGATTACAAAAAATCTTAGTACTATATCATTCAACTCTTGTTTAACATTAATACAACTGCGACAAATTAGGGAAAAAATGTAATTAACAAAAAAAGAAAGGAAACTCATAAATTTGGAATGAGATGTCAGTTAATATAATATGACAAAATTAATGCATAATTAAAAAACCTTGTGATTGTTTACCTAATACAGTATATAATTATATATATAGGTAAAAATCACAACTTTTAGAGCATTTACTAATAAATTTGGAATGAGATGTAAGTTAATATAATATGGCAAAATTCACGCATAATTAATTATTTGAATTTTAATGTTTAGTTTAATTTATTTAATTTTTTTATCTTACATTTGACTAAATTCATTAAAATCTAATTTTAATTATATATGTGCAATCAATTACACCCAAAATATATATCACTCAATTAAAGATATAAAATTAAATAAACATGTATCAAAATTTAAGATTTAATATGATGGTATCTTCATCAAATCTAGCCTTGTTTCATGCTAAAGAAGGGTGGATGTATCCATTCTGTTTTTAGCATAAGAAAATTCCATGAGTATGAATCCTTTACAACTATGAAATTAAGATTTCTTAGTTATATAATTTGAAATTAAGATTTCTTACTTATATAATTTGTTTAGTAGACATAAAGAAATATTGAGACTGAATTGGCTGTTGAAATTTACATTAATAATATAAAAATTCACTTATCAATAACGACAGAAAAAAAATCTTATACAAAAGTATACAAATCTCAAATCAAAATATACAGTAATTACAACCTAATGTGCCAATATACATCATTTGTGACGAAATTACATTGCAAAATTAGTAAAATCATTCTTCATCCGATTTAAAAAATTGCTTCTGTCGTCAATCTTCATCGAATCTGAACTCTTTGATAAAATACATATATATATATATATATATATATAATCATGTTAATCTGATACAAAACTACTAATAATGATTAAAATAAGAAATTGTTAGAAAAAACATTGAAGACAAAACATAATATATTAAAAGAGATGGCCGAAAAAGATTTACCGGTGAGACGGGTGCTGAAATATTTGATATTGATCTAACAAAATACTTCTTATCAATGTAGATCACTGGAGAAGCAAAAGAAAAATACATATCCTCAGGTTTGAGGAATGTTTGAAGAGAGTGAATTGAGAAAATTGAAAAAGATAAACTCCTATTATATAGGAGATTGAATTAAAATCTAACGGTTAAAATTAATACATTTAAATGAACGGTGAAGATTAAAACAAAAAAACAAAATGAATGAGAATGGAAGATTTTTGAAATGAAAGAATTTGAAGAAGAGAGATTGAGATAGGGAGTGTATGGTTGTGACACATGTCACTTTTAGAGTTTGTAAATATATAGATATAGATATATATATATATAATCATGTTAATCTGATACAAAACTACTAATAATGATTAAAATAAGAAATTGTTAGAAAAAACATTGAAGACAAAACATAATATATTAAAAGAGATGGCCGAAAAAGATTTACCGGTGAGACGGGTGCTGAAATATTTGATATTGATCTAACAAAATACTTCTTATCAATGTAGATCACTGGAGAAGCAAAAGAAAAATACATATCCTCAGGTTTGAGGAATGTTTGAAGAGAGTGAATTGAGAAAATTGAAAAAGATAAACTCCTATTATATAGGAGATTGAATTAAAATCTAACGGTTAAAATTAATACATTTAAATGAACGGTGAAGATTAAAACAAAAAAACAAAATGAATGAGAATGGAAGATTTTTGAAATGAAAGAATTTGAAGAAGAGAGATTGAGATAGGGAGTGTATGGTTGTGACACATGTCACTTTTAGAGTTTGTAAATATATAGATATAGATATTTGGTCATTTCAACGATCTTTTTTCATTTTGAATGTTAGCAATAAAATCACATTAATTTTAAGTGGGAGTATTGTGTGCATTACTCTAATACATGAGATACGGTTCTTCACTTTTAACATTTTAATCATTTTCGTGTTCAAAAAAAAAAAAAACATTTTTACCATTTTCTCATGTAAAAAGTAATTGAAGTCCTGTAATTAATGTAAAAATGAGATTAGTCTCACAGGCTTGGGACTTAGAAGTATGCTGTCGATCATAGAATCTATAAGTTTCACGTTACTTTTTAACACAAAAATTAAGAAAAGTGATTAAATAATCTATATATATATAAAAACAACATAGTCCACTTTTAGCAATTTTCCGCCCATTTTATTGTTCTATTTCTGGAAAAATGTTTTTTTATTCTATTGTGCCTTATCATTTTTTTGTCTGTCTATTTAAATACCTAGCCCTAGCCCATATGTAGTAGTAGTTTGAATTCGATTTTTTTCATTTTGATTTTAAATTAGCACAAGTAATTAGAGTCTTGAACAAATAAAAGGAAAATTACTTTTATTGTAAATTTATGGATTTCTATAATACAAGTGCTCTATATTAATTAAAAAAAATTCATTCATTTGTCTCGCAATTTTAATAATTTTTCAATTCTCTTATTAAAAAAAATTGCATCTCGCTCAAGTCTATGCAATTTAAATATTATACCTACCAATAGTTATCATTTGCTACAAACCCTAAAAAAATCACAAATTAAATTTACAATACAATTCATTGGGTGTAGATAAACTATACTATCCATTAATACGCAGATTTATAACATAAATGTTTTGAAATTTCTGGTATAAGTAGTAATTTGTAGATAAATTCAAATTAATTTTTGTGTATAATTTATTAATAGTAGAATAATAAGTTATCTCTATCTATCTATCTATATCTATATATCTATATATATATAAAAATAGGATAGTAGTGTTCCCGCCTAAATGCACAGTAATAAAATACTCCACCAGTAATGCGCGTATTCAGCACATTTCACCCCAAACTTTTCATATTCCAGTTCAAAAAAATAAAATAAAAATCTCAATGCTCTCTCTTCTCAATTTGGGGGATCTACCTTCTCCAAATACAAAATCCATGGCACAAATATTTCGCCCCTCGATCTATACACATTCATCTCAGTTTTGATGGTTTTTCTCTCCATTTTCGTCGTTGCTCCAGGCCCCACGACTGGCGGTTGAAAGCCAATAAAGGATCCCAACGCAGAGGAAGTGGTGATGGCCGCGAAATTCGCGGTGACAGAACACAACAAGGAGGCCGATACTTTCTTGGTTTAAGGGAAAGTTGTTATGGGAGAGTCGCAAGTGGTTGTCGGCTGGATATCTCCGCCACGACCGGCGACGCGGCCGCTCCCAAAACCTACAGGTCAGAAATACCTACAACTTCTTTCCCGAAGAAATCAAAGATTAATTGCAGAATAGGTATACTATATTACCAGATTAATTGCAGAATAGGTATACTATATTACCATATACTGTATGCTTTATTTTATCAGATTGTGGAATTAATAAATTTAGAAATCTTTCATCTCAATGTGGTTTTGAAGAAATTTTTTTGAATAGTCTTTGACCAGTGCAGAAATGGAATGTTGAGGTTGGATCCACCGCTTCCTTTGTTTATCTACTAAATCCATCTCAAATTTTAGTTACCTAATTTTAAGATATTGTTTTAATGAAAATTTCATTTATCTCTTCTGCCCTATTTCAGATTGTTATCCCATTTCTATTCGTCATATAAAGAATTCTTTCTTATGGTGCAAACGACTCACCTCGGTAAACAAACCGGAATTTTTCTTTCCTAATTAGCTTATGCTTATGAAATTATAAATATTTTTTTGTTGCTTATTTTCAGTTTTCCTTTTCGATTTACCCGCTACTCATTCTGGAATGTTACTACTTTTACAAATTTTGTTTCTAATTATCAAATTTCAGATACTACCATATATGTGGGTTTAATAACTGTAATGACAATGATGTGTCAAGAAAGAAAAAAGATGATTCTCCATGGAGGTAATTTAGACAATGGTCTAATTATTTGGTTCTCTCTTCTAATGCTCATTTACAAGTTTGGGTGTTTTAGCTCTTTTTATTACCATTTGTAGTCTATTATGTTCTTTCACCAATAGTAATTTTGAATCCTACCCCACATGTTCATCGAATAAGAAGATTAAGTGTGTATGCATCATATATTTTTTTAAAAACATTGTTTTTAAAAATATTTTTAGTGCCTTTTAATTGTTCTACATATATGGAAAACAAGAAGAATAATTTTTTTTTCTTATGAAGATTTAGTTATTGTATTTGTACTTCTTCAATTCTTACCACATGTCGTCTAATTTATCAATTCTGCAAGTTGCAATAATAATTAATGGGAAACTTTGTTGATTATTTTTATTGAATTTATTTAATATGGTGAGTTTGTGAATAGTTATGTTCAGAAAAGTTGTGTAATGTCTTCTTGATTAAGGTCCTTTTGCAAAAAAAAAGTTAACACATTGAATTGTAGTTTTCTAATTATGTTTAATAATGAGATTGCCAATACCTAAAGGTTGAGAAAAGTTGTGTAATGTATTTATTAATATGGAATGAATGCTTTAATAATTCTCATGTTTATATAATTCGAGAGTGTTGAGTTAGCTGGATTTGATACATTTCTATCATTTGATTTGAATGAGTTTTATTGGTCATTAGTTTATAATCAATTGTTGTATTTTTGTTTAGATTATTTGTTTCAAACAATTGAGGTTTGCAAGTGTATCATTTTATTAAAACTATAGAAGAAGCCTTTTAAAGTTAATATATAAAAACAGCATAGTCCACTTTTAGCAATTTCCCGCCCATTTTATTGTTCTATTTCTGGAAAAATATTTTTTTATTCTATTGGGCCTTATCATTTTTTTTGTGTGCCTATTTAAATACCTAGCCCTAGCCCATATGTAGTAGTAGCATGAATTCGATTTTTTTCATTTTGATTTTAAATTAGCACAAGTAATTAGAGTCTTGAACAAATAAAAGGAAAATTACTTTTATTGTAAATTTATGGATGTCTATAATACAAGTGCTCTATATTAATTAAATCTTTTTCATTCATTTGTCTCGCAATTTTAATAATTTTTCAATTCTCTTATTAAAAAAAATTGCATCTCGCTCAAGTCTATGCAATTTAAATATTATACCTACCAAATAGTTCATTTGCTACAAACCCTAAAAAAATCACAAATTAAATTTACAATACAATTCATTGGGTGTAGATAAACTATACTCTCCATTAATACAATGCAGATTTATAACATAAATGTTTTGGAATTTCTGGTATAAGTAGTAATTTGTATATAAATTCAAATTAATTTTTGTGTATAATTTATTAATAGTAGAATAATAATTTATCTTTATCTATCTATATCTATATATCTATCTATATATATATAAAAACAGCCAAGTCTGACTTGGTCAATTCCCGCCCAATTTTTCGTGGGCCCAAATTTTCCTTTTTTTTTTTCAAGGTAAATGCCCAGCTGTTTTAGTTTTTAGGTTATACGGAGTATCACTCATTGAGTCATTTACAAATTAATTATTAAAAAATATTTGTAATTAAGTATACCCCTATAAATTTTAATTATTAAAAAATATTTGTAATTAATTTGTGTATATTTGTACATGTACTTTTGTTTCTCAAGATTATATATAGATTTTAATTATAAGTTAAAATTTGTATGAGATAGTTTCATGAATCTATTTCGTAAAATTGAATTTTAATTAATTACTTTATTTCGTCTGAAGTTTCCATCTTTTCATTTAGATGTCTCAAAAAAAAAAACTCATTTTATTTGTGTATACATTGTGACTCCACCTCTTTTACTCTTAAATTATTCTACCCTCTATTTTATTCCTTCTCTTCAATCATATCAATTTTACTACACCTCATTTTATATTAATGTTTTTCAAATTTTGTGATAATTAAACGGATGGAGTAATATTCCATCAATAATTATAAGTGAAAATAAATTTTAAAAAATGTAATTGAAGCTTCATTCACAAGATGAAATCAATGATGATCATATTGTTTCATACAGTATTATTGTTCTTCAAATTCTGTAAAATTCAACCATTGAAAATTTTAAATTGTACGAATATATTCTATAAATAATAAATTAAAATTTATTAATTATCAATCTGTCGTGCAACGCACGGGAGAATTACTAGTAGATATAGTACAAGTAAGTGATGTGATTGAGAGAGGAGAGAGATAGAGAGAAAAAGTAAGATATAAAGTGAAGTGTAAGAAAAAGTACTTACCAAAAAAGGTATGTGAAGCTTATAGACGGACGGACCAAAATGGTAAAATGAGAAGTTTATAGGCGGACGGAGAGAGTATCAATTTTTCGGTTGTCAGCAATATTGATTTTCAAAGACTCATTCGCTTGCGCAAACATTTTGAAGCAATATAGTGAATTATAGAAAGCAAGCAACAGAAAAAGTGTTTTAGACTTAATTTGTAGTAATATTTTAATTATGTGGCATTGTCTTATTCTTTTTGATTTTGCTGTCGTCCAGTATTAAATTTTAGTATTTCTCTGGAGTCGGTATGCATTAAGTTTGTATCGCAGTGTATAAAATAAGTTAAGTTACTTCATGAAGCAAAACTTTAAAATAGTGAAAATTTAATATAGAGTTTAATTATTGAGCAAATTAAGCTAGCGTGAGAGAAACAACCGAATATATGTTGCATATTTTTCTAATTAGATTTTAATAGATAATAATTATATTATTATTATTGAAATATCTTAAACTCTGATTGCGAGTTTGTTAGGGGTCTCGCTATTCAGTTAGTGAATCGATGGTTCGGGGTGACACGCCCTAATCGGGAGCTCACATGATGTATATTGAGTTTGGACTCAATTTTCTGTTTTGAATTTATTTTCAAGGCAAAGTCTGTTTGGATTAGGAAGTATATAAATTGTATTCCTAACGTTAACCTAACTTTAACATGTAAATAAAAATAAAATCCCTTAACTTGCCTCAATTATATATAAATGTAGTTAATACATTGTTAGTAAATCACATTATTTTTTAACGAATTAGTTAAATAGTTGTATCAACCTGATTCATTCACTAATCGATATTAAAAATTGCAATCAATAAATCAATATTAGACAAAAAATCGTGGGCACAAAATGCACTTTAACAATTTAATGTTTTCTTTTAATTATCTATAGGAAGCAAAGTGGAATAATAATTAGTCACCATGAATGACATTTCATATGTTGTAGTACGTACATGCCACATGGAAGACGATGTGACACGTTAAAATATTTTGCTAATTAAAAAAACAATTTACTCAAAATGAAATGTTGAAGCAAATAACTCAAATAATATTTTAATTAGCCACTTCGACCGAAAGTTTGAAATATTGGAATATTTTCTTATATCAACAAGTCTGCCATGAAATCCTCTTGTCGTGTGACAATTTTTTTTTTTTTTTTTTTTGAGAAGGTCGTGTGACAAATATAAATTGTCAATAGAAAGTCAATCCGATATTTGGTTCAATTTCGAAAATCTTTTTTTTTTTTTTTGACCATCAATTTCGAAAATCATTCATTCACAAAGAAGTTGGAGGAATAAAAAATGGAAACATTCAAATTGCATTAATTGTGGAAAAAGTATAGTCAAAACGATAAAGGAATCAATAAAATTAACTAAATAAGTGACATTTGAAAGTGTGTAGATTAAACAACAAACGAACGTACGAAGTGTTGGATACAATGTTGTTCAACAATTAATATAATATATATATATATATATATCAACGTAGTAGTAGAAATTGAAACGATAAACAATAAAATTGTGAGTGGCCCGTAATAAAACATCGCCATTAACATTAGTTAATGAATAACAAAGGGGTGTGATATACTAATTTACATTGTAAGAATATATCATAAAATTAGACATAATTACGCAATTAGATCTAAAAAGTTAAGGGTAAAATCACTTAACCAAACAGTCTATTATATAGTAAAAACCGTGAGTTTGACACAAACTTACCTTACAATATGATAAACCTAGATGTTGCTAACACCAATATGATAAACCTAGATGTTGCTAAGAGTGTTAGCACTGTCACTTTAGCAAGTACATTGAAAACAAATTGACTATATCAATCAAGATTGCATTAACCACATACTCCCTCCGTTCCAGGATTACTTGCACGGTTTCATCAACACGTTTTTTAAGAAAAGTGAATTTAATGATTGGTGATGTAAGATAAAGGAGGGGTATTTTAGGTGATTTAATGAGGTGTAAAGTGGATATGATGAGGTGTAAAGTAAAATGTATGTAAAAAAGTGGTGGCAATTTTGAAAATAAAATGATGTTGGGAGGGTATTAATTTTGTGGGGTATTTTTATATTAAGAGTGTGCAAGTAATTTTGGGAGGTCCAAATAAGGAAAGTGTGCAAGTAATCACGGGACGGAGGGAGTATCTTTTATGACTCTGAAAACAAGTAACCTCCCACTAACTTGGGACCTTCTGCATGTAGTAAGAGTGTCGTATGGTGTCGTATGACTACCGTAGTCAATTTAATCTGAACCATTAAAAATCAAATCTAAAGGCTTAAATAGGATGATCTGTTACCTTTTGTACTTTGTGTTGAAAATATTCAACGTATGTGTCGTATGATGTCATATGCTTCTAATTTTATATTTAATTTAATTAATTAAAATGTATAATTTTAAAATTACATTTCTATCTTTATACAATAAAATATTTTATCATATTTATTAATTTAATTAAAATATGTAATTTTAAAACTACCTACTTCTCTTATATTTGCAAGGTAAAATGACCAACATCATATATAAATATATACTCCTATATTAATATACTACTTTAAAAATGAATTAGAAAAACAAAATAAAATAAAATGTTCATCTTTTTTTTTTTTTTTTTGACAAAATAAAATGTTCATCTTCAATACTTCATCAATATCCATTCGTCTTCAACATACTGCCGCCGTCCCCACCTTCCTCGCCACCACTTCTTAATTAAAAAATCCTTAGTTATGCAAAAACTTGAATGATCCCCAAATTTTAATTACACCAAATATCTCAAAAATCAATTCTTCTCCACCCTCATGCCGCCGCACCCCACCTCCACCGCACTTGTAAAAAAAATTCAAAATCCTCAAAATTCAGTTACACCCAAATATCCGCTACTCCAATAACCCCTAACATTTCCAAATCCTCGAAATCCAATTTATTCTGTCAACAAAATAAAAAATCAATATGCTCCTTCACGAATTAACCCGCTGCTCCTTCGCTAAACATGGACTAGATCTGAGAGGGTGAGATGATGAGTGTGGAGGCGTGAAACTGGTTATGTTTTGCATAAAAATAAATTCCTACACTGAAGTCGTGATTGATCAAATTCCAAAAAATACCGTCTCCAAAATTATTTTAAAGTTTGTAGGGCGGCAAAAACTGGGATGTGAGGTGGAGGGGACTGCGAAAAAACAGAGTGAACAAGAAACAATGGGGTGGGGGTTTAGAACATTGTTTAATTATTTGTGTTATTTTAATTTTATTACTAAATTGTATGTATTTAATTTTAAAATAATAATTAATAAAATTTATATTAAAAGGGTAGGATAATAATTTTTGATAAATTAAAAAAAAAAATTAAAGAAGTGTAATATAGTAAATAATAAAATATAATTTAAAAACAATTTAAATAATTTAAACCTGTATAACAAGTAGCAGATTCATACGACACATACGACGCCATGTGACGCGATTCGACGCGCTGACTACATAGTCACTTTGTACAATTTGACTACAATAAGAAAAACCCCACTAACTTTTGGGTGATGGAAGAAACCTCTATGAATACCTTCCCTTCTTGTAACTAATTCTATCAATTGCAGCAGCTTGACTTTAGAATATTTAAGGTCACCATATGCAAGCACAAACATTCATGACAAAATTGTATACAAAGTTAGTGCAGTAATTCTTACTGTAGTTAAATTTTACAAAATGACTACATAGTCACTTTGTCGAATCGCGCCACATAGTGGCGTAAACGTTGTAACGATCTGCTACCTGTTATACAAATTTAAATTATTTATATCATTTTTTAATTTATATTTTATTATTTATTATATTACCCTTTTTTAATAATTTTTTTTAAATAAATAACTAAATTACTATCCTACCATTACCCTTTTTAATAGTACAAATTACACACTTTCTTCCCTACACCATATATACTCACACACACATCAGTACATCACACCCTCCTTTGTCGGCCCTCCTTCAGGTGACGCCACCGGTGCTCTGGCGAGCCACCCCAACCCACTTTCGATATCTCCAACAGCAATACCGTGCAACTGCCGGACACCATGGCCGCCCTGCACCATTCCTCCGTTGTTACGGTTGCCTGCAACACAAACGTCGTATTCCCAGATTGACACCGCCACACTTTCGTAGCTCATCACTGCCCAGGTCGAGGCTTCGCTCAGAGGTTGTTGTGCCGCCGGTAGCTGGAAAAGACGTGATCGGCGCTGATAGCGTGGGGCAGGGGCTCACTGCTGGCGCGGAGAACAATCGCCGGAGGGAGGCTTCGATTTGCAGTGAATTCTGGCGTTGCTAAACATGATATCGAGGTTGTCGTACTTTCCGACGGCGGCAGCCACTTGTTCTTCATCTCTCACGTCGCAGCGATGGATACACAGGCTGCTTCACTATGATAGTACCGAACAGAGAAATGCTCACTACTTCCAGTTTGATGCTGCTTAAGGTTACAATCGGAGGATTGGTGTAATAGTTGCAGGTCAGTATGAAGGAGGAATTTTCATTGCAGTCAGGACCAATTCCGAAAGGATACGGAATCGTGATGTTTCCACACACTTCTGGACAGCCAGGTTTGGACAGGGATATTGCAAGAGCCATAGTTATGCCCAAACAAAGGGATTATTAACTTCATTCTAAATTTGTTTTGGAGATTCAATCGGCCCTGTGTACAATATTAATAAAACAGAACAAGCCAACCACTAAACAGAAGGCCCATCTAACTAAAAGAGGGTATTAGGAACTACAACGTAGATTTGAACTGTGTCGGAAATTCACGAACACGAATAGAGGGGGCTTGGCCGCGATCGACATGTTGCTAGCCGGCGGCGTGATGCGCCATGGATGCGGCTTCATGTAGCAGCTACAATCTCTTGCATAAAGCAGAAGGGACGTGCAATGGTGGAACGGAGGGCTGGTTTCCATGAGGAGGAGTCGCGACGTGATGCGCCATGGGCGCTGCTTGCAAGCTGTTGCAGTAAACAACATGGGAGTGCGAACATGGAGGATGGGGTGTAATTGTGTAAATAGGTAGTTTTAATTACATTACATATTTTAATTAAATTAATAAATATAATATTTTATTACGTAAGGATAAAAATGTAATTTTACAATAATATATTTTAATTAATTTAATATAATTGAAAATACAAATTTATAACACATTACGACACATACGAAGAATACATAACGTAAATTATACAAAGGTAACATGTCATCAAGTTTAAACCTTTAGATTAGATTTTTAATGGCTTAAATTAACTGACTATGATAGTTATTACGACACTATAAGACACCCTAACTACATGTAGGAGGTCCCAATTTAGTATTAGGAGAAATGACAAGTTCTTGATTTTGTCAGAAATGTAAGTCAACACCGAACTCAATATTCCGTCACAATCAATTTTTTTTTTTTTCTAAATCAGAAATCAAGGTACAGATGTAGACTACAAAATACTCAATGAACAATCAGGGAAAAAGAACAACGCGTGTTTGTGTTCATTTTGTTTGAAATGCCCTTTTTATTCTCATGGTCTTGTTAGATATTAGTCATTTCTTTATTGGGCTCGGGACTATTTAAAGGAATAGTTGGAAAAAATTCACAACGGATCATGTTCTTCAAATCGCATGTTGTTTTATACCACATTATTTCAACAAAGTTTTGACATAACATTCCTCTAATTTGGAATTGGTGTTCGAATTTTAACATAAATAACTCTTTAAAATCGAATCAACGGGCTAATAAGATGGCGGTCTGATTTTCAATCTCAAAAAAAAAAAAAAAAAATTCTTAGATCTTTTATCATGAAAATTATCAATTCTCCTTCTATGCATCAACAAGAGATATCATTTAAATGTATATAATTTTGAAGGTAAAAAAATATTTACATTTTCCTCATAATTTCTATATTATTTTGTTAAGTATCATATTTTTATTTTAAAATGATTTTTTTTCACAAGATATACCTTTCATGGCCAATCTCATAAGATATTTGTTTAACCTTTGTGATTGGAGGTGAAAAATACAACACATAACCTTTTTTTGAACATATGAGAAACAAGCATATAGAAATTGTTACATATGAGTATTGTTTTTCTAATTAAATTTCAACTGATATAATTATTATTTTCATAATGAAATAAAAAAGAGATTTGAGTTTCATAAATTAGTTTGATATATAGTTGTATGAACCGACCTTGTTCAATAATTATGAATAGCAAGATCAATTTGATGACGATCCAAAATAAAAATATTATTAGACAAACTTTATAGGCACAAAATGCATTCACGTTAACTATATAAATCCACTTCCAATCAATATTATATAATAAAAGGAGGATAAAACTCTCCAACTTTCGCCATGTGGCTCTCCTCCTTTCGACACGTGGCAAAAAAGTGGCTCTCCTCATTCCGACACATGGCAATGACTGAATTAAAACTTGAAGAAAGAATATTAATAGTCAACTATAATTGAATGTAGAATTTGAGTGTTTTCTTCTTTCCAACTCAAAAGACAGAATTCTAGATCTTTCTATTCTCTTTGTCTTCCCATCCTAACTCAAAAGACATAATTCTACTGATTTCTTTAACTGCTTCTGCCTAAAAAAAAAAAAAAAATGGGATTCTCAATTACTCTTTTTTGAAGGAATTATCGATTACTCTTTTCCATCCAATTGTGCTCACTGCGGCGGCTCAGACGTCACCAACGTCAAGTATGATTATACTTTTATTCTCCTTTTTCTGTTGTGATTTACTTCTGTTCATTTTCTTGAAAATTATGTTTACTATTTTTAGGGTTTGATTTTTCTATAGGAAGACTAAGAGAATATATAGAAAGATCTACAATTCTCTCTTTTGAGTTGGGAAGGGAAGAAGGAGAGTCGAATTGACAGGTGGCGAGAGTAGAAAACACTTCAAATGACACGTTGCGGAAGAAATCTTTTTCCAAATATTTGGCAACAGGTCCCTTTACATATGGTAAAAGAAATAGAAGTTTTCCCATGAGTTAACTACTTTACGCACCTATGAGCACTCTACAATTTTTTTATTTGATTTATTGTACTTTTAATGTATACAAGATAAAAAAGAGGCAATTGAAAAGTGTTTGATCACGATGCAAGATGTAGAGATGTCTATTGTTGTCTGTAGATGGTATATTTTTTTTAATATGGTTGAGTGAATTTTACTCAAGCCAAAGTAGAATGCATATAATTCAGTCAGGGTATCATATACTGCATAGATTTTTTATTCGTGCAATTTTCCAATTTACCTGTTATTTACTTAATCTAGTGAAAGGTTATGCTGGTTTGTTTATAAACATAGAATTGGAACTACAATAGATGGGATCATTAGCTTATTATGGTAGCAGTTGAAAAGTGCTTGATAATGATGCAAGATGTAGAGATGGGTATTGCTGGTGGCCTGCTCTTAAACTTTCAATGAAGAAAAATTCAAAGCTAATAGTTAAGCAATTGAAGTAGAAAGGTATTGAAATGGTGGCATCCCTTTGTTCTCATTCTTAATAAAATTATGGCTGAGGAACTGATCAATGCAAGCAAAAAAAAATTGTTCATTCTGTGTGTTGAATAACTTATTTCATTCTGTGTGTGTGGTTGTCTCGTTTAAAGATTGGAGATCTGGACATCTTTTAAGGCAAAAGGGAAACTCGTCTTTCCTCTTCTCACGATTGGAGTGGACGGTGATACTATGGTGATTCGCATTGGTTTAAAGATCAAGATCTTAAGCTCGTGAATTGTAATTTTATTTATGATCTTGTAAACCCTCCATAAAAAAAAAAAATTGAAATTAAAACTATGTTACTATATAAATACAATTTTTTTTTTTTTTTTTTTTTTTGTGAGATGTGTGTTACAAAACCAATAAATATGCTAAAAAAATAAAATAAAATGTTAAATTTTAATACTTAAAACTTTGATTCATCATATTAAACGTAAATTTAGTAAGTAAAATTATATAAATTCAATTAGCGAAAAGGAAAGAAAAAGGAAAAAGAGGAAAAAAGTGAGTAGTGCATATTTTTAAGACATATTGTATACAATTGAATTTATGCAAGTATTATATAATTAATTTTTGCCTTATTATGTTACGTAACACTCGCGCGTATATCTGACTATCTGAGTATTCATATAATTTTCACCAACTTGCTAAAAAAGGAGTATTATGCATGTTATGTTAGCAAAAATTAAAAGGCCGGATTGAAAAATTATTAATTTATATAATAATGGAGTATAAAATATTACATTCAATACAAGATATATACCCTAATGTAGTTATCAAGAAAGTCAAACACAATATAAAAATAATAGAATTTCATATATTTAATACAACGTTTAAAACAAAGAGAATATTCATCAATTCATTTTAGCCAAACATATCACAATATTCATTTAACCCTTTTATCACGCCCACAATAGAAAACAAGCCTCAATATTAATTATAGCTCATCTTTGAAATGAATTTCACGATGCATAATAATAAAGCAACCATTACACGTATCGATCATAAATTAATAAAATTAAAATATAAAATTAAAATAAGACCAACAAGATCAAGTGCATTCATAAATCATAGTGTAGGTTCACACTTTTTATCAAATCGGGTTGAGTAGTCAACATTCAATAAAATGGGTGGAGGGGTGACAATGATTCGCATAATTATATTGATATTAATTAGTAAATATTAAATAAAGTTTTTGTACATGCTTAACACGTTGCATTTAATTTGCACAAGAGGACATGTGACACTAGTTTTGATTGAAACGTAACACTAATTTTAATTGAGGCGTGTAAGTTGATATAACTAAATAATAATATTATTTATATAAAATAATTATAAATAAATGACATTTGCCACTAATTTTAAATGAAACGTAACAATAGTTTTAATTAAAATGTGTCGAAGCACGTACGAGACCTGGTGTTTTTATATACGCATAAATATAATAAAGTTTAGGAAGGTGGGGCCAAATGGCAAAGCCATCGCTTTCTTGTTTATCGACATTCCTGTATCTGTCGAGTGACTCCATGAATAAAGGACTAACCTCCATATAATATTATTTAAATATTTTTCTTTCTTTGGAAAAGTAACTCCCATCCTGTTGGAAAATGGAGTACTCTCTTGTTATTACACTTAAAAAAAAATGTGTAAACTTACTTATTTACTTTATATATGTATACTCATAAAATTACCTCTAAAAACTCTACTACTTATTATGTGTGGGACGAGGAGTAACATATTTTATGCCAATTAAAGAATAGATTCTTATAACGCTCATTGATAAAATCATATAAAATTCAGAACATGTTGAAGATTAATTCCCATTGTATACTAGTACGATTTCTTTTAAAAATATACTAGTGCAACAATATATATTTTATTTTTCTTACAAAATTATTAAAAGTAAAACTGTGATAACTCAATACGAGTGAGAATTGAGAAGTTGAGATGTGCCTTATAAATGTATGAGTTAAAAATGATTGGTTTAGGACACGAAACTTTCTATTGAGATGCCCCCACAATCTCCAAATTGCCAATATATATTGAGTTGGTGGTGAGGGCTCGGGGCAGGGTTTTTTTGGGAGTATTTTAAGCAATTTTCAAATTTGATGGGCTTTTAGCCTTTTAGTGTCCTCTGAACGTAGTCATTGACGAGTCAACAAACTAACAAGTTTTTATTTATTTAATACTAGTATAAGACCCGCGTACTACGCGGGGTTGAAATAAGTATATTTTATTAATTTTTAATAATTATAATAATTTTTAACTTAATTTAATTTTATATTATAATGCGAGATTTGTAAAGATATGAAAAAGATTTTTTTTTTTAAAAGTTGAAGAAGAGAGAGAAATAAGAGAAAGTCATTTAAAAAATAAAATTATATAATTAAAGAAATTTAGCAGAATTTTATTAGAGTATTTTTTTTAATTCAATTTTCTTTTTTCAATTTTTTTATTTCAAATTATTTAAACTATTTTATTCAGTTTATTTATATTTTATTCCTCAAATTTTTAAATTTGCAGTATAAAATTTTGTAAATTAAAATATATTATAATTTTATATATATATATATATATTATAAATATAAATTTAATTTTATATATATATATATATTATAAATATAAATTTAATTATACATAGATATTCACTTAAAGGGTTATGTTAGGGTGTTATTCTTATATTTGTAAATTTTGATGGATGGACACGTGGCGCAAATCTAAATGGTGTAACAGAAAATGTAACACTATTGTGTAACAGGAGATCCCGTCCCAGTGGGCATTTGTTGTAGCCCAATTTGTGTGCAACACATATTGGGATTGCTTACAACTCTTCATTTGTTCTACGTTGTTGCAGTGTGCATTTGTTGACTGCATCACATTTTGGCTATTCTTCTTCATTTTGATATTGAAATTAAATACAAAATACATTTAAAATTTAAATAATAAAATAATACAAATACAAATACAAACACAAACACAAACATAAATATAAATATAATGAACTATATGTAATACGGAGTATTGAATTTGTAAATTTATTTTATCTCGTTTCTTAAAATTTTATTTCTTATTTCAATATACTGGAGTATATACAAAAGAGAGACCCAATATATTTTTTAATTATATTTATTAAGTAGTATCTTTTTAATAGAACAATAAGGTGGTGTTTGATTAGAGATTAAAAAAAGTGAATTTGGGTAATCATGAATATTAATTGTGCTTCGATAGAGATTATGAAGGGGTAAAAATGGAATGGTGTCGATGGAGATGGAGAAGGGCACTATTTGATAGGGAACTAACGTCTCTTAACGATTTGATATCTGTGCTGGACAGGTTCAATCCTAAAAACGGAATCGAGGACTCGTGGAAGTGGAATGCATCCAACATAGGGAAGTTCTCCACCAAAGCAACGTACTCGACCTTGTTCAACCAAAGTCAAGACACCCGACCGGACGACAGGCTGATTCAAGGATTCAAAAACATCTAGAAGAATTTCGCACCCTCAAAAGTTAAGGCTTGTGCATGGAGGCTACTATGGGGAAGGCTGCCAACACGCTCCAACCTCAGAAGAAGAAACATGCTCAACCAGAATGACGATCTAAGGTGTGTACTATGTGGTGAAAGTGAAGAAACTGAGAAACACATCTCCCTGGAATGCCCCAAAGCATACCAAGTGTGGATGGAATGTCTGACTTGACTCAAGATACAGTCAGCACTACTGCCAGACACACTAGATAATTTCCTAAGTTTCGGAGGCCTCATCAAAGGAAGAAACGGGAAGAAGATCGCCACCTGTATATGGCTATGCGTGGTGTGGCTTATATGGAAATGGAGAAACGCAGTCCTCTTCAGAAACGAGATTTTATCGGTCACAATGGTCGAGGAGGAGATAAGGGCAAGACTTTGGAGTTGGATTACAATCAAATATCCTATTCGAGACACTTCATCCTTCAGGACCTGGGTGACAGACCCACTCAAGTGCATGGTTTGAGATATTATGTAACATCACATTTACTGCTTCCTCTCAATTGATAAGATTTGTACACTGACTTATTTCGGGTATCTCTTGTATCCAATATTAATACAATTCCTTTTACCGACAAAAAAAAAAAAATGGAATGATTGATGTAGTTTTATGTCAAATCAAAAGTGATATTGTAATATTTTATTAGTGGCTAGAATAATAGGAGAGAGAATGAGTAATTAAAATGAAAAAAAAGGTGATGTTATTGTATAAAAAATAAATATGTAAATGTGAATTAATATATGAATTTATATTTAGATTACAAGCAATTAAATTGAAAATTATCAATTCAAATCTGAATCGATCAATCTCAAATCAAACACTGCCTTTATGTTGAAGTGGTGTACTGGTGGGGCTATTCAATAGTAATTTGCGGTCAACACATTAGTGTCACTTACGAATCAATATTACTTTATATTAAATAATTATATATAAATAAAATGAAACACAAAATTTAATTGATGTATGACATTGTGTTTAATTATAAGTAGATTGGTATTTAAAATACGGTTGAATTTATGTGTGTCACTTTTCGTATTTCACTAGTGTTCCATTTTTTTGAATCTTTAACACGTGTCACTTTAATATTAATATTACAGGACATTGATTATTTTTTAATATAACACGTATCAGTCATTCATATAGTGAAACATAATGATTTCAATCCTATCACACATGACATCTTTGTTGAGATTTATTAAAATTAAGATTCTCAACTTCATCCAATATTCCATCCATTTTTAAATCGTAATTGAGTGCACACATAACTATATTTAAGATAATAATAAAACACTAAAATACAACATGAAATCCTGTACCGAGTAATTCAAAAACATTATCTAGTATAATATGGCTAATAAAAAAAAGGAGAAAAGGAAAAGCAAATATAAAAAAATGAAGAAATAAAAATGAGAAAAAAACAAAGTGCAGGTGGTCCCCAGTATCCAGAGAGATTCACAAACTCACGAGCAACCCACATTGAATGGCCGCCATAACCACAAAACTTCACCTTCCGTGCCCAAATTTGCTGCTTCTCTCCATCCTTCCGCGAAACCCGTCACCTTGCCTTTATCCATGGCCTCCTCCCTCCAATGCCATACGCCAATCTCCCTCATGCCTATTCCTTTCTCCCTCCTCTTACTACTGCTTGCTTCTCCACATGCCTTCGCCGCCATTAACGAATCCTCTGGTAATTTTTTGCTTCCATCAATGCCAAACGGATTTATTTACTCTCCGCCAAGCGACCTTCTAGTTGCTGCTCTTATCAAACGGATTTATTTACTCGATTAAAAAATATTAGTGGAGTAAATCTGCTTAACTAAGATGAGATTCCTGGATTGAGGACGCCTTTCTGGATTTGTTTAACATAAAACTTGAAATTTAGATTAGGTTAGATAATATATATATATATATGTGTGCTCTGTTGATTCTATGATATGCATATATATATTAATAATATATTTTCACCATTATTGGGAATATTTATTTATTTCTTGTCATTGTCATTCGTAGTACAGTGATTGATGGTCTAAAGTATTTCCAGTCTTTGTTGGTAGCTGATTTCTTATAGAGTTTAATTGAATTTGATGTGTTTGAATAGGTTTAATGTCAATCAGAGTATCATTTTCTGTTTCTGTTTTGTTGTTGTATAGAATCATACCAACATGAATTTTCTTCAACTTAGTAAGCTCATTATGTGTTGAATTTACAGAAGCCACACACTTTTGGCATCCGGAAATACTAAAGGATGAGGCAGTGGCAAGACTTTTTGAGCTTGGAAAGGTACAAATTTGAACTTCACTTCTTACAGAAAGCAACTGAATCTTCTATTCATTCATTCTCTGATAAAGTTATTATGTGATCTGAGTATTTTATTCATACTTTTTCTTCATCTGTGGTTGTGTTTTTAGTTCAAGGATCTGTCTCTTTGTGATCTTTTCTCCCTATGTCTGATTGAGGAACTATTGTGATAATGTTACTTCCATAATGCTAAAAGATGTGGTTTGTCTCAAGTTACTTTGGCTTTTGGCTTTGCAGGTGAGTGATTCGGAAAACTTTCTTGAGAGGACTTTCCAGTCTCCGGCTTCTGTCCGAGCAGGAAACCTTATCCGGAGATGGATGGAAGATGCGGGATTGCAGACGTAAGATGTCTGAAACCTTACACATTTTTTACTTTTCACCCCCAAATAAGAAAATGAAGTGAATTTTTTTTTAAAAAAAAAAAAAAAAACAATTTTTAACACTTCCCTTTTTCTAGGTGGGTGGATCAAATGGGAAATGTGCATGGTCGACATGGAGGGTTAAATCCAAGTGAGAAAGCTCTGTTAATCGGCTCTCATTTGGTGAAGCAACCATATTCTTTACTTTGACATATTAAGTGTAGTTCTTGTACAAGCCGTTTCCTTAATGTCTGAATTTTTTTTTAAAGTTTTGCTTGTTGGTTGCCTCATGCAGGATACTGTAATTGATGCTGGAATGTTTGATGGAGCGCTGGGAATTGTTACTGCAATTTCTGCATTGAAGGTGTTAAAAATCAGAGGAATGCTCGAAAAACTTAAACGGCCTGTGGAGGTAATAACACTTCCTCTAGCTCTATCACTCAAACGTGTTTGTTGATGAAAGTGTTATTCGATGCACAGGCAATTATATGTTCACATTTAAGCAGAAGTTTTGAAGAGAAATAAGAGCCGAGATAGTTTAAATTTTTTTCTGGTGTCGTGTGTTGATTATTTTGGCTATTAATACTGGCAGGTTATTGCATTCAGTGATGAGGAAGGAGTTAGGTTTCAAACTACTTTCTTAGGAAGCGCAGCGATTGCTGGCGTGATGCCTGTGTCAACATTGCAAGTGCACGATAAAAGGTCTACATAACTAACTGAAGAAATTCTATTCAACTATTGTAATTCATGACTCTAACCATAAATATATATATTTCAGTGGTGTAACAGTGCAGGGCGCTTTGAGAAGGAACTCTATTGAAATAACCGAGGATAATCTTTTTCAGCTCAAATATGACCCTGACTCTGTGTATGGTTATGTTGAGGTAAACAAGCAACATAACGAAAGACCGATACACTAATGCAAAACTTAAGAAGAGTAAAGAGTATAAGTTATGGTTGCTGATATATCTTTGGCATCACAGGTTCACATTGAACAAGGGCCTGTGCTTGAGACTGCAGGGCTTCCTCTTGGTTTGGTGAAAGGCATTGCAGGGCAGACACGGTTAAGGGTAATTTTCCCTTCTCAAAGATACATTCCTTATCTGCTTCAGTGACACGATTTTGTGTTTATTATATAAATCTCTATATTTAATAGTAATTAAGATAGTGAGAGGCACTTCTGTGAAGATGATCATTAATAATATAGCATTGTGCTTCATCTTCTGGTTTCAAAAGTGAGATTCTGTAAGCTAATAATAGCTAAGAAATCCATATCAGCCCACTAGAATAACTTAGGCAGCATATTTTTAAAAACCATATTGTAATTGGACATGTGGTTCTTCAGCTTAATGCAATAAAGGTTAATGATTTTGCAGGTGACAGTGAAAGGTACACAAGGGCATGCTGGCACAGTCCCCATGAAAATGAGACGGGATCCTATGGCTGCAGCTGCTGAACTGATTGTATCGCTCGAAAGTCTTTGTAAACGACCCCAGGACTATTTATCCTATGATGGTCATTGCACTGCATCAGCAGTACAATCTCTTGCTGGATCTCTTGTTTGTACTGTTGGTGAAATATCAACTTGGCCAAGTGCAAGTAATGTTATTCCTGGGCAGGCAAGTAATTGACAAACTCAACCTGCTTATTTCTAAATGAATGGTGTGTTTAAATCATCTTTTTATTCTACATAGGTAACCTTCACGGTTGACATACGGGCAATGGATGATCTAGGACGAGAAGCAATTATTTATGAAATGTCAAACAAAATGCACCACATATGTGATGACCGTTCAGTTCTGTGTCTTATTGAGCGGAAGGTGTGAGATTTACCTCAAATGTTTCGATATTTGTGCCCAGAAGTAACACTTGTGCCTAATTCAAAGTCTGGATCATTTCAGCATGATGCTAGTGCAATAGGTTGCGACCCTGAATTGAGTTCGAAGCTTAAATCTGCAGCCTATGCTGCTGCTAAAAGGATAAGCGGAGAAGATCCAGATAACGTGCCTGTATTGATGAGTGGAGCAGGACATGATGCAATGGCCATGTCTCGTCTCACTAAGGTGCTTCTTTCTAACTTATGGTTGTTATGTTAAGATGAGGTTAATCCTCGTGGTTTGGAAATGTTGCGCCAATATCTCCTGGTGATTTTAAAGTTGTGCACATAATTCTCTGTGGGTTATGGTTATTAAATAAAACTAACTCTTTTTTTTTTTTTCCTTCCAGAAATGAGTTAACAATTTTATCTATTTTCATTATGTCCTTCATATTTGGAAAAACAAGATACGGAAAATAGAAGAAATAGATAAAACCCTTAACTCGATTCTGAAAAAAAGGGAGAGTTAGCTTTATTTAATAGTAAATCATAGGGGGGTTTCGTACAATTTTCAAACCACGAGGGGAATCAACCCTCTTTAGCTGTATACTTTGATCATATTGTTTGTCGTTTGATTGTGTGCTACTGTCTGATAGGTCGCAATGTTATTTGTGCGTTGTCGTGGTGGGGTGAGTCATTCCCCAGCGGAGCATGTATTAGACGACGATGTATGGGCTGCTGGCATGGCTATTATGACATTTTTGGAGACTCTTGTGTAATTATTTAAGTTTGAAGATCCTCAGAGTGATTGATTGGTTGTCAATGGTGGAAAGTTGGCAACAGTTGATCTTCAAGAAATGAGAGAATGTACATATTTCCTCCAGTCTCAACTTCATTTGATTGTAGAAGGTATTGTTAAATTTGCAGTTTTTAGGACAATGTTTCCAAAGGAAAAATCAACAATGTGAGGTTTGGCCTTTGAAGCAATCTTGTTAGATATTCATTCAGATGATGAAATTGTCACAGTTACTACAACGTATGCTATAAATTCTGAACAACATAGTTTTATATACTGTAAAAACTAGTTTTACAACAGAATGCATTAGGTGTATATTAGTTATAACTATACTCCCGGGATAGAGGGAGTATATATTAATTATCTTGTTCAGTGTATAAAATAATAAAATTATACAGTAGTAAACAGAAAATCTATTCAAATATAGGTATAAAAAGTAGTGATATAGAATCAACTTTCGGATTTTTTTATGAACCAGACTACTTAGATGTTCCTCCGCTTCATCAACCACCTAATTCTTATTAATATATTTTAAAAAATAATTTAAAATAAATCTTATCCACTAAAATATATTTTAATTTTTTAATATCTAATCTCTCATTTAACATCTCCAAAAAAAAAAAATCAAATCTTTCATCTGCCCACCAACCATTTACGATTTATTTTTCAAGTTTTTTGCAATTATTACTTATTTTCTTAGCAAAAAAATAAATTAATTTCATACCTTAATTTTGTCGTCCTTGTAAATGTATAATTTTCTAACAGTTATTTCATAAAATATTTTAGAAAGATTTGATGTATCATACATTAGGAAATTAACTTGTATATAATGGTTATCTATGTTTTTTTTTTTTTCAATTTACTAACACAAACAAATAGTGGTGATGGATGATCTAATTTATAATTTAGCAGTAACATGATAAAAAAAAATGATAATATTAAATTAAAATTGATTTGTACCACTTTTGTCGCATTCTTTGTCCACATGGAGGATGTACTATGTTTTTTTTTTAATTATATTAAATACCCATCCTTTTTTTCCCTCCCCATGACTTGAACCCAGATGGAGGATGTATACTATGTACTTATTATTATTATTAGCTATAATCTTGAAATGGATGTCCTCATTAGCTAAGTAGGACTTGTTTGACTCGAAAATATATCAGCAAATGTCTACTCAATATTATTCTCTTTGCAACTAGACTCAACATTAATACAGTATAATACATCATCAACTTGTATTTCACATATGACAGAATCTATCGACTATTCATGAGGTGTCTCTAAATATAATATTACATTTTTCATATTATAATATGTATGTGTGTCTCTAAATATAATATTACATTTTTGATATTATAATATGTATGTGGGAATGTTTGAGTGATAGCTTTCGATATTATAATATTCATCCCTGTGAACGACTGAATTAATCTTCTCTTAAAACAACCATATGAATTGAATGACTCTGTTTTGATCTAATATTATCATTTTTTTTTTATCATATTATTACTAAATTATAAATTTTGTCATCCATCACCATTATTTGTTTGGGTTAGTAAATTGAAAAAAAAAAATCATGATAAAAACCTGTCCATTATATACAAGTGAATTTTCTAATTTATGATACATCAAATTTTTTTGAAAATATTTTATGATATGAAACAACGTTTAACATGTGACTTCAAGATTGAAAATTAAGGTATGAAATTAATTTATTTTTTTTATGAGAAAATAAGTAATAATTGCAGAAAACTCGATTTGCTTATTTTTTGCTGAGAAAATAAGTAATAATTGCAGAAAACTTGATTTGTTTGTGGGAAAGCTTTCTGCTTTTCCTCATTTTTTCTGGTTTTTATCAACGGTTAAGTGAGAGATTAGATATTAAAAAATTAAAATATATTTTAATGGATAAAATTTATTTAAATTATCTTTTAAAATATATTAATAAGAATTTATGTGGATGATGACGAAGAGGAACACCTCAGTAATCTGGTTCCATAAAAAAATCCGAAGGTTAGTTCTATATTACTGCTCTAAAACTACATACTGTAGTATATTTCTACATATGACAAAGTGGGATAGCTCAAGTGGTTAGAGCACCACTACCTGAGTCATGGGAGGGGAAAAAGGGATGGGTATTTAACTTGTAACAAAAAAAAGTATATTTCTACATATATTAAAATTGTAGTTTATCGTACATTCGTACACCTAAAAAAAATCATTTATACATATATTTAAAAAAAAAAAACACTAATAAAAGTATTGAATTAATAAACAGATACGTAAAATATTTTTTAATTAGTAAACATTAGTGCATTGTTCAAATCCATATGATTGCATATTTTTAATTAGACCCAATATTAATACACAAACATAATACGACCTGTTACACAAACTGATAGAAAATTGTCACAAATTAACCACATCAGCTTACTAAACTCCCTATATGAAATCACTGGAACTGATTCGTCAATGTATCCTTGTCCATTATAGTACACACAGATCAGTTTAAGTTCCTATGAACACACAGGTCATAAAACTGACTTAAAATAAAACATCTGTGTCAAATTGGGACTTAATTATTATTAAGAATTGAGCTTACTTCAAAGAAGGTGGCTGTGCTAACTGCTGTAACTGGTGGACAACATGCGACATTCTGGGGCGCATAGACGGCACGTGCTGTGTACACGAGTAAACGAGATCCACAACCTTCTGGATAGTTCCAGCTTCAGGAATCACAGAGGTAGAAGACGACGATATCAGAGGATCCAAGAGCTCTACATATCGATGAGATTGCACGAGAGGTGTGGCCCACTCAAATATACTTTGCCATCCTACAGAATCAACAGCTTGTGCAGGTCGACGCCCACTAACAATTTCGAGCAAAAGAACCCCGAAGCTGTATACATCACTCTTGGTCGTAAGCTCGTTTCTGTAGACAAATTCTGGAGCAAGGTATCCATGAGTGCCTCCAGCCATTACCCTCCTTTCTTGCATTACCTCCCACGGGACAAACTTTGAGAGACCGACCCCCATTAGATGGGCCCCACAGTCCTCATCGAGAAGTACATTGCTAGCACGAATATCACGGTGGACCACCTGTGGCTTAACCTTGTCATGGAGGAACCTATTAAGTAACACCGAGAAAAGTAGCATTATTAACCAACTTTTAAAAAGTACAGGACATTACACTCAATACGACTGGTGAATAGAGAGATTTTATGTTACTTTTGGCAGCTTACTGATGAATAAATTTTACGGAGCAACATAAAACTGTGAAGAGAAACAAAACCGCAGACAATATATGTATATATATATATATATAAAAAGAAACTCAATCCGTTCCGCTTTAACTGTCACTTTAGAGAAAAAAAATTGTTCAAAATATTTGTCACTTTTGGTTTTCCATGAGACATTAAGTGGTATTTTTTCCAACTTTGGCCCTTTCCTGATTTTTGTGATAGGTGGATAAATGAATAATAAATAACATGTAAGAGGGCAGATTAGTCGTTTTATACAAATAATCACGAGTATTAAATGAGTTTCTTAATATGTGTGAAAACCCAAACGTGTCATTTACTCTTACGTAAGAGTTATAAAATATTTTACCTTATGAAAGAGAAGATAAAAGCTCAATAATGTATGGCAAGTTCAAAAGATTTGAAAAGCAACAAGTGACTTACGCAATTCCTTGAGCGAGAGTTGTAGCAACTTTCATTCTCATGGCCCAATCCAATGTCCTACCCCCTCTAGGAATATGATGTAACCATCTATCTAAAGGTCCATTTGCAATGAACTCATACACAATATAACGATCACCATGACCATAACAGCATCCTTTAACAGCCACCAAGTTTGGATGATGCAATCTTGCGATCCTTCCTATCTCAGAATAGAACTCCTTTTTCCTCTGAAAACTAGATCTTTTTAACCTTTTCACAGCCAACCTCGACCCATCTGGTAGAAGTCCACTATATGTACCTCCTGTTTTTGCATCACCAAGAAGACGGTTCCCTTCACTAAAATTCTTCGTAATTGATTTTAGTTCCTCGCGTGTAAAAACTTTCCATGATGGAGGAACTAATGCCAATTCTGATGGATTCGACTGTCTACGAGATCTTTTACGCCTTTTAATACGTTTATACACAAGAAGCCATAGTACAACAGCCAGCGTAGTGCAAAAGATCAGACCACTCACAACTGAGAGAATGATAAGGTATTCCTTGTTGCAGTGCATACCATGGCATTTGTTTTCTGAAATACGACGTAAAAGATTAATAGTTTAGCCTCGTAGAAGAATTGCAAGAGAACTAAAAGGGGGTTTAAACAATAGGTTCTAGAGAAGCAAATAATACGTGATGTTTGTTTTGGGTTTTTAAAACAAGGTTTACAAATCTAAATCCGGTTTACTTCGGTATTTTGAAATTCAGTTTAATAAAACCACCACTGCAAACCCCATAAACTTATTATCACACTTTCCGATGCCATCAATTCTCTCTCCTTACACTTTAATATGTTTAAATGATAATCCATCATACGCATTGATTTGACACAAAATTAAATCTCATCCTACTCAAAATCCCAAAGCAAACACACATTAAAATCCTCTAGATTTCAAAACCCGGTTTTTTAAAACCACTTAAAACCCAAAACAAACATCAAGTGTTCTAATGAGTTTATAGAAGAATCACATACCCATATAGCGCATGCATAAGAATGCATGTGACATATTGCATCCTTGGGCCTCAAGAAATGTACTTCCATTAATCATCAATGTGCACAATCCAGTTAAATTACTGTTCAAGCAAGACTGGTTGGTGCAACCTGATTGAATTGGCAAGCTGGCCCTAATAGATGCATTCCAATAAGATGTATTATCAGACCACCTCCATTGTCCATCGTTTACTCTCCCACCAACCCAACACCCATTGGAATAGTTCCCACAATATTTTTGAAGCTCAATTAGTTCTTGCAATGATGTAACTGATGCTAGATGCCCATCAGAAGATCTGCATTGTTTCTCAGACTCGTCCCATGATTCATTGCTTGCAGTATATTTAAAGCACGAAGTGTTATTAGCGTTGCTAGTCCAACCAGAAGGGCATACTGTGAAAACAACACGAACATGTTACTCAGTGAAAGAGGGAGTGATTGACAATATAATTAATTTTCAGATGTCAAATAATCAACAAGCATAGAACTTCAAGACGAGCTCAATATAGTATATATCCTCCTTATTTATAACACAAGTACATTGAAAGCATAGACGGAGCCAGCTAGGTGGCAGGGGAGGCCATTGGGCTACCCGTAGTTTTAAAAATTTCTAAGGTTGTATTAGTAATTTTACATTATTTTCCAAAAAAAAAGAACTTATGTAGTTCAGTGTGCAGTGAATTAATAGTAATCAAAAATATCATTGTCACTCTAATATTTTCTTATGTTGAATAACTATTTTTTTCTGTTTTTGTTTGCTTTCCTTCTTTTGCTGTACCCCAACTTGATATATTCATTTTTGCCTCTTTTATTTCCTTTTTGGGTTTAGCGTTCGTTATATAACGTTAAATATTCATTAAAAGAACAAATATTTGAGGATGTTGAGATAAACTCTTTAAATTTAAAGTTAATAATTTATTTTTCGATGTTGTATTGAGCTTGTATTAATTTTTTGGATTATCATTTGTTAAATTATATAAATAATTATAGTTAAAAGATTTGTTGTTTTGGTTAATGGAAGTAAAAAAGTATTTATTTATACTGTTTTTTAGATTGACTAGTTCAGGATCTCTAAGTAATACAAAAATGTCAATTATTTTTACATGGAAATAATTTGTTACTGCATTTATTTATGTATCAGCAAGCAAAATACAGAGACATTTCTTAAAATTTCACGGTTTTATAAATGTTAACTTAATTCATAACATGCACATTTCACACAGGTCTGCTTAAAATGCAAAGGGTTGAATTTCTGCTGACTAATCATCTTCACCCTAATTTCAACTAAAATATTGGATGTCAGTAGAAGAAACATTGACTAATTAACTCTTAAGTAGAACAAAGATGTCAATTATTTCCACACAGAAAAAAAAAAAAAAAAAAGACCAAAAATAGAGTCTAATATCTACCTACATTTATTTTTATATCAAGAAACATATAACAGAAACATTTTTTCACAGTTTAACTATGTTAATTTAATTCATTGCGTGCTCCGCTTCTCAACTAGACGACAAACATTTTCAGTTGCAGCGTAATTTGGATCCCAGTAAAAGAAGCATCTCTAACTAGGAGACAAATGTCAATTATTTATACATGACCAAAGGAATCTAATTTAACTGCATTCCTTTATACATCAACAAGCATAACATTTCATGGTTTTATCAATGTTAACTTAATTCATTACTTGCAGAATTCACACAAATGCTGTGCTTCATAATTAGAAGACAGAAAACTGCAAAAGATATTTAATTCACCTTCTCTGTAGACTTTTCTTGGAGTACCATTTTTAAGTTTCCCAGTTATTAATATAAAAAACACTCACTCTGATTCATTGTATCATCACACTTAAAAAGGCATACAAAATAGTAGATCAGACTTAGATGAACTGGGTCAACAATTTTGTGTTACTTATTTCTAGTTCCTATTACCATAATTGCAGTTGAATTTGTAAGAGAAGAAACGTTAACTAACCTTTGGTGTGAGTCTGATTCAAAGAAGGCACCATAACAGAGGCGTCAAGCGACTCATTAAAGCCCTAAAAACAAAATTACAGAGTTAACCAATGGAAAATTTGAGGAAGATTGAAATTAGTGAGGAAACTAACCGAATTAGAAGCCCCAAGGGCAAGGGCAAGGGAAAGGAGGAGGAAAGGAATGAGCAGAGTGAGAGAGTGTACATCCATTACTATTTCAGGAACCCTAATTAACCACAACCAAATTCCAACTTCATCGACAAAATGCAATTCAACGGAATTCAGCTGCTACTCATACTAACTGAAGAGTGTGTAGAAAAATTAAATAATTGGAGTTTGGGAGTTAGGGTTTTCATTAACATAACAGAGAAATTGAATTGGAGTTGGTGAATTTTCTGACATGGGAGTTAATTCTCTTGTTGGGTCGGAATCTTTTCATTTCCGGGTCAACCCCCACGCCCCTACCTTTTACTCGCTCCGTTCGAATATAAACTTTTCATTTTACCATTTTGAACCGTCCGCCAATAAATTTTTTATACCTAAGTACTTTTTTTTTACACATCACTCTATATCTTACTTTTTCTCTTTATCTCTCTCCTTTTTCCTATGTACTATTTAATCACTTTTTTAATCTCTGTGACAAAAAGTAACGGGAAGCTTATAGGCGGACGGAAGGAGTAATAAATACTTCCTCCGGCACGTATTGTTTTTCATAGGTAGGTGAACACGTAAATTAAGAAAGTGTCAATGAGTGAAGTTTTTACTTTTTAGGGATAATTTTGTAAAATTTTATGTATAAAGTAAAAAATGAGTTAACTTTTGTGTATGTATGGAGAAAAAGTAATGACATTTGTGTAAAATTAAGAATACTGTGAGGGTATAGTTTATAAAAGATTTTTTATTTTAAAAGTGTGAAAGTTATTGTTGGAAGTAATTAATTTCTCTTTCCTTCATATACCTATCCTATTACTTCTCATTTTTTATATTATTTTTAATTATATATTATCTATTATCAATTTTTATTATATTTAAAAGAGGTAAGAAATTTATTACTTGTTTAAGATTAATAATTTATAAATTATAAAATAAAATTTAAAGAGTTGAAAAATTGGATAATTTTGGGAGTTTGAATAATTTGAAAAATAATTTTGATAGCTTGGATTTATCTCACTTTGTTCTGTTTCTCGATTTTTTTTTAAATTATTTAAATATATAATATATTATGAATAATAATTAATTTATAAACATTTTGTATAATACGCAGATGTTCATCTAGTAAATAAATGTATTGGAGGTGACATGATTGAAAAGTGAATAATATAATAATATGAGAGAAAAGGAATGTAGTTTACTAAAAGTTGAATGAGTAACTTTTATTGGAATGTACGAAAAAAAGAAAAGTTGGGTAACGTTTACGGGACGAATGAATTATTAATTACTTCTCTATCCACCAAAAGCGTGTTCAATTTTCTTATTTGTCAATCCACTAAAAGTGTGATCATTTCCTTCTATAAAAACAATCACTTTATTTTTACTTCAAAACAAACTCACGACACTATTACTTTATCTATTTTTTCTTAAAACATGTATCCAAAAATTTAAACACATTGTTTATGGACAAAGAGAGTAATTTATTTATAAAGTGCATAAATTTGGTGTATGATTGGAGTGTGGTAGGTACCACTTATAAATAAAGTGAATGATAATATGAATAAATATGGTGGAGATAAAGGAGTGTGAATAATATAATATTATTTTTAAAAAATGAATAAACATAATAAAATTACACAATTCAAAAAAAAAGTGTAATAATAATATTGGACTGAGGAAGTACTAACATTTTCAGCACGAGTATTAATAAATATTAATTAATTTATATAAAAAGTAGATATTTAGAGGGTGAATTTAAAATAAGGTGAATGATACGGAGTATTATTTTTAAAAATAGAATAAAAATAATAAAAAAAATAAGAATAATAAAATTTTAATGTGGAACTATATATTATAGGATATGTGTGGATTGGGCTGAGGACTTTATACAAATTAATTAAATTTTCATTTAAAGTTGTCTAAAGTGTAATTTTTGTCTCATACATCCTATGAGACTGTTACACTAAATTCTCCCTTAAAAAAAGGGAACATGTTATATTTGTGAGTAAAAAAATTATATAAGACGGTCCATAAATAACTATAAATGAGACTAATCTAATTTATTATGATTTATAGATTTTTGAACCTAGACAAAATTTATTTTAAAGGAAAACATGATTTAAATATGAAAGTTGAATTTTATTTCGTTTACGATACCGTACTCTTTCCATGTTGATATATGGTTTGTTGACTCAAAAGTAGATTGTTTTTGGTCTTTTGACTGCAAATTCTTGTACACACAAACTGCATTGACAATTTTTTTGTAATTTGCAATGTCACATCACTTATCAAATAATACAACTATGTTTATAAAGTGTTGGTCTTGCAAAGTGTATATGGAAAATACTTGTATAGATCTTTTTGTAAAGTTCACTAAATAATCAATCAGCTTAGCCGGACAAGTAGTTTGATGGTTCAAATAATTGAGAATAAAATTTAATAGTAGTAACAATCAATTGGACTGTTATTTCAGATAACAAACTTAGGGCGGAAATGGTTGTCCCTAACTGTTTATACTCATTTTGACTTTAAAAAAAATGTTTATATTCATTTTATATTACTGAAAACACTTTGACTCAAATATCATGAAAAATTGTTATTTAAATGAAATGCTTGAATAGTTATAAAAATAATGTATGACAAAATAAATGAAGCAATAAACAACACAACCCTTATGGTGGTTTAGAGATTAAAACTTCATACATCCACTTTTATAATAATCCAAAATTAAAAGTTAAGATTTGAAGCACAATTCAATAGTGATTAAACAAAATTTATATGATAAGAATATATGTGTGAAGATTCAATTTTACAGTGATGGACGAGCATTACGAGTTAGAGTTAGAGAAACTATTAGCACTTTTAAGAAATATTAATATATTTGAATTGAATAAAGACTGAAGCAAGAGATTGATATATTTGAGTAGGAGGGTGTTTAGGTTTCTTCATGTCCAGGTAAAAATAATTCACTTTCTTATAAATTGGGTAAAACAACCTTTTTTTTTTTGTTGTGAATATCGAATAAAAAGATCAATTTCCTTATTGTTAAACTATTTCTTAACTCAATAATATTTCTAGGTATTTACAAACTGCTATTCTCATTTTTCTAAGTACAATTTTTTTTAAAAAAATTTGTTCAACAGTCTTCAAACTTCTTTAATAAGTTGTACCTTGAATTTGATAACCAAATATGATCCTCAATGTATTTCACACTTACTGCCAAGGATGAAAATATCGCTTTGCGATATGGATATTAGGGTCTAATGTATTTTTTCCCGGGTATCGCAGATATATCGCTAAATATCGATGTCGATATCGATATCGTTCAACCGTAATGTAAAATTTGACGGGAATCGGGAAATATCGTGGATATATCGCACAATATCGCAAAATCTGAAAAAAAAATCGCAAACTTATTTAAAATTTTATTTTTATATGTATGAAATTATATTTTTTATTTTATTTTTAATAGTGCAAGAAAATATATTAACAATTCAACTCATATATTTAATAATTTTTTTAACATATGAATGAAACGTGCATAATTATATCTTAAATTACTATAATGCGATGAGTTAGTATCAATGTTGTTTGGACAAATATGTCATTTCACCTACTATATTTGAACCCTATAGCTCACCATTTTGATATTATTTATATTTTATCATGCATATTTAATCATTTTGTATTGTAGTGTGTTGTCAATTAGTTTTCGTCAACCAACATTTAATTGTATTTAATCAATGTTGTTTGGACAAAGATGTCATTTCACCTACTATATTTGAACCTCATATGTCATCATTTTGATATTAATTGTATTTTGTTTTATATATTTAATCATTTTGTATTGTACTATGTTGTCAATTAATTTTAGTCAGTCAGTATTTATATGAGTTTTTATCTATATGTTTGTTTTAAACATATACTTTTATTGAGTTTTTAATGGAATACATGCATAATAGTATGTTATAATAATCCCTAAAATTTCATGTTAAATTTCTAAGATTTTAATAAGATTTCCGTAATTTTTTCAATTTTTTTGCGATATCGATATATCCAGCGATATATCCGTAAAATTAAGTTTGCGATATTTGTTGCGATAGCGATATTTTCATTCTTGGTTACTGCCACCTCATTTCACTCTTGTAAAATAAGCATGACTAATCTAGGATGAGAAACATGTCATTGCTTTGACCATAGTTATAGGCAACCAAAAAAAACACAATAAAAATTGTTATTTCATAATTATAGTAATCTATTAATCATTGAATTCAGTCTACTTTTATTAGTTCTAAGATGTAAAAATATATTACTTGCAAGTTATAATAGATTTGATTAAATAATATAATAGTTGTAATTACATTTCAAATCAATGCATATATAAACAACTATAAATGAACTTAAAAACATGTTTTGAAGGTGGAAAACAATGGTGTTCATGCCTGTCATTTCATTTTCTTGACAAACAGAAAATCTTGTTGTGAGCTTTCACGCATAGAGACAGAAAAAATTGTTTCCTTGTTGAAGTTGTCCTTCATACTCTCTCGAGATGTTCCTTTACTTCTTCAGAAGGTAAGTCCTTGCAATTTTATTTTTCCATTTACTATTGGCAATTTTTTGCAAAAATATCACACCCTCTAGATTCTTTCATTCCACTTGCTTTTAAAGTTCTCTTATTTTATCTATTACCCCTAAAAGGACATCACTCAGATGAAACAAGTAATTTCTTGGGGTGGGGACATATAAGTTATAATTAGGTTCTCTGACCGACAAACTTTGAGACTGACTAAGTTCTCTTCAGAGCCATTCAGGTCACTAGTGAAGCTCATTACATTTTGGGATCTTTCTAAACTGCTTCATCTGAAGCATAAGTGAACTAACTGGAAGAGGGCTAAAGGGAAGGTGATGTGAGAATAGGGATAAAAATAGTGGGCATCATGGACTTGCACAATGTATGTTAGATCTTTAGATTCAGAATATTCAGACTATTCAGCTTGATTAGTCCATTATGCATTTGACTTTAGCACACTGTTTTTGTTTTTCTGATGGTATGCACTTTGATAGTTCAGGGGCATGTTTTCTTTTTTAATTATTGTATTCACTTTTATTAAATTGACCTAAAATACACCTTTCAACTGCACTGCAACCCAGAATGTTGTGCCCACACCCCACTGGGCCTACCCTCTCTTTAATATGCACCTGCCACAATATTAATACTACAAACAAACCATGCAACCATCTTGTGTTGACTGTTGATTCTTCCCTTGGATAGTTGGATGAGAGATCCTAGTTTCAGATTCATATCCAATATATAATGATACTGATTAATCTGTTTCCAAAATGCAATGTAATGTTTTTTATCCATTGAGACTTATATGTGTTTTGTATCAAATTTAGTTGTCTAAACTCATTCCTTATGATTGTTGGTGGTAAATGGCACCTGGCCCATTATGAATGATTCAACAGATCTCCAGATTGCTTGCAATAATTTATGTACTTTCTACCTCGTTGAAGCAATTTTTCCTCCAAATGATGAAAGTCTGTGGGCTTCCTTCTACCATCAAGCTTCCCTTGGCACTCAGCTTAATCAACAACTTTTATGGAACATTGTGCAGAAAAAATAAAGTGATTCTGAGGTATGAAGTCAAAGTTTATTTGGCAACTGCCAAACTCACTGCTTATATTGTTGTGTAGCCATGTTTCTGGCATATTTGTTGGTTTGTTATAGTTAATGTGGGTCAAGGTTGGTATTGCATGATCCCTTTTTCCCTTTGCATACATTTACAAAATAAACATTTGATTTTTGGTCTTCAACGATTAAGTTTCTCTGCATTATGCTGGGTTTTTTTTAATTATATTCTGGCTTGTTAAAGATGACAATGATTTAAGGAGGCCAAGACTTGGAATTATCTTTTTAACAACATGTAAAAGTTAGAAGTTGCAATTAGCACATTTTATGAATTGATTGTCATATAACACTTCTCTTATGATGATACTTCTCCAGGAATCCTCTCTCTTGAATTCAGTTTCTGCCACGCTGGATTTACATAGTTATCTGAGGTTTGTCTAATTGGAGAAAAATGAAGATTTTTATGTCTCGAAACACTGTTACATATTTTTCCTTCATAACCTTCTTCTGTTTGTTCTAGGTCTGCACCTGAGTCTTGCAAGGATCTTGAAGAATTTGTTTTCAAATTTTTTCGGGGCCTGCCGTCGAGCTCAGTCATCTGCATTAGCTTGGTTTCAGGTGTTGATGCTTTTTTGCTTACAGAACTCTTGGCTTGTTCTCCAAAAGATGAAGCATGGATTTTGTTATCCCATTTGAGTTCAGATAATCAACATGTCACAGTTCTGCTTGTGCTTCATATTTTAGAAGGTATTTTTAGTCAGTATACATTGCAAAATGAAGTCTCCTTTGATCTTGTATTGAGTTTAAACGGTTTGATTATCTTTGAAGAAGTTTCAGATGATAAAGCTAGTTCAGTTGTCTACAACTGCAAAGATTTTGTTAAGCCGTGGCGGTGTCCCTAGGTTTCCTCTGTGATTGATGACATAGCCCCAGCGTTTAGGCGTATATTGGAAGGAAATTATTATTCATCTACCTACTGTTTCTTGAAATCCGTTAGAGAAGACAAATCTTTATGGTGGGAAGAGAGAAGAAAACATGATAACTGCCTCAGAAATTTTTTGCGGTAAGTTTTGATTTCCAAACACATCTCATGACTCTAAAAAGTGGCTTGCTGAAATTTCTTTGTTTACCGTGTGTTTATTTCTTTCTTATTGTAGAGTTTTGTTTCCTACAACAGTTAATTGCTTCTCTTTACAAAACCACTACATTTAAGAATTGTCGTGTCCAAATGCCTTTGATCTCACGGACATGGAAGTTTTGTGGTTGGGTACTTGGAAATATATGCTTTTGGGGAAATGGCCAGACTGCAACTGTCTCGACTCTGTACAAGAGAGCCTTTCAAAAGATGATACAGATCTTTTGAAGCTTGTTGTAAGCAAAAAATGCTACAGTGGTGGACGGAGGTCAAAACCAACATCTGAATCATCTGGTGACTTCGAAAATGTGATGCAATTCTTATTCAAATCAATGACCGGAATGTCTGAGAATTCTGAAAAGGTCACCAAACCAATTATTTTGGTTTTAGATATTGATGTGCAGGTGTGTCTTTGTCTTTGTATTCGTAACTTCTTCTCTTTTTTGCAAATGCTTCATATTTCATCGCATGCTTATTTATCATCTCTTTGTTTCTTTTCTGATCCAATCTAAAAAGGTGAATCATAACATTTCTCTGCAGATGCTTCCATGGGAGTGTCTGTCAATATTGAGAAATCAGGAGGTTTACCGAATACCATCTATTGGTAGCATGTTTACTACATTTGAAAGATGCACTCAAAACCAAGAAAATACTGAGACTAGTGTTTCGGTCTTTCCATTTATAGGTCCCCTCGATTCTTATTATTTGTTGAATCCAGATGGCAATCTCATCAAAACACAGGGTAGATTTGAGAATTGGTTTAAAGATCGAAATATAAAGGTAATCTTGCTTTGACTGCCAAGTTTTAGTTAGTTGTTCAACTACAAGTTTCCAAATTGTTAATTTCCAGATATCAATGTTGTTTCTTTAAGTTATATTTCAACAAACTTTTTATACAGGGAAAGGCTGGAACTGTGCCCACAGTTGAGGAACTCTCCCAAGCCTTACGACGCCACGATTTGTTCATCTATGTCGTCATGGAAATGGTATGTTCGAGAATAACTAATTACTCCTTCCCTTCCTAATTATCTGTGTGATTCTATCCAAAATTGTCTACTTTAACCTATGTCAACAAAAATTTATTTCCACCAATACCCCTAATAATACTAACCATCTTCTTGTAATTATAAGCTTAATTATTTGTGATCTTTATTATCAAGTACGTCTTCCGTTCCACAAAAGTTTGTAGGGACTTTTTTGCACAAAGTTTAAGAAAAAATGTATAATGAGTAGATTGTTGAAAGATAATTTTATAAACTTTTATGTCTAAAGTAAATAAATTGATTGGATTGAAGGTTATGTGTAGGCCCAAAAAATAATGACATTTTGGGTAAATATATGAATATCGATAGTGGGGGTGAAGTTTTAGATGGATGAAAATGGAAAGTATGCAAACTTTTGCGGGATGGGGGAATAGTAATAAATAAGGGTATAATAGTCTTTTGGTAATGAAAAATAGATTTGTGTGAGATAATTTGTGTATGTATTTTTAGGTACGAAATATATCCCAAGGCATGAGATTGAGAAACTGGAGGGTTGTGCTGCAACTCTGCTTCTAGGATGCAGTAGTGGCTGTCTTTATTTGGAAGGAAGTTATTTCCCAAAAGGGGTCCCGCTTTCGTACATATTAACAGGCTCTCCTGTTAAAGTGGCTAATCTGTGGGATGTAACGGACAGAGACATGGACATGTTTGGGATGACAATCCTAGATGCATGGTTGACAGAGAGATCAGTAGAGTGTGTGTGTTATGTAATATATCTACATTACATAACATAATTAAACAACATAAAATTAATGTGGTCTTTTAAAGAAACAATAATACAAACACAAAACCAAGCATCTTCATGTCTGCTTCTCCTCTTCCCCATCATCTCCTTTCTTCTCCTCTTCCCCATCTCCCGCTGCGTCTTTCTTCTCGTCTTCCTCATCTCCCGCTGTGTCTTTCTTCTCGTCTTCCTCATCTCCCGCTGCTTCTTTCTTCTCGTCTTCCTCATCTCCCGCTGCGTCTTTCTTCTCCTCTTCCTCATCTCCCGCTGCGTCTTTCTTCTCCTCTTCCCCATCGGCTATCCCGCTTTCTTCGATGATGTCAGACGTCACTCGAGACTCCGACACTCCGTTCGTCTCCAAACAATCTTCCAAGGGGATGTCCTCCCCAGTGTCCATCAATGCAGCAAGACTTATCCCAGCTTCTGCCAACAATCATTTATAGGTATACACGACCTTCATGTCCCTAGTTACAATTATATTGGTCTAGAGATATTGAAAAATATTAACACTCATTCTATATGATCTAGCAAACATTACAATAATACATAGTACTAATGACAATTCTAATTTAATGAGGGACATCATTTATGATTCGTTTGCATCCTAATTTGTTAACATAATAATTGATCCTCTTCCTCCTATAAAGGATACTCATAATTTTCTTTTTGATTGTTTTTTCACTTTTATATTAAAAGTATGTAAATTGTTTAAAATACTCATATATAATATTTTTATTTTTTTAATTCAATAAATAAGAGTATATAAAGAACATTATGAGTAAAATGCAGAATTTCAAGCACAATAAATAATGTGTTAATAAATATATGAAAATCGATAGTGGGGGTGAAGTTTTAGATGGATGAAAATGGAAAGTATGCAAACTTTTGCGGGATGGGGGAATAGTAATAAATAAGGGTATAATAGTCTTTTGGTAATGAAAAATAGATTTGTGTGAGATAATTTGTGTATGTATTTTTAGGTACGAAATATATCCCAAGGCATGAGATTGAGAAACTGGAGGGTTGTGCTGCAACTCTGCTTCTAGGATGCAGTAGTGGCTGTCTTTATTTGGAAGGAAGTTATTTCCCAAAAGGGGTCCCGCTTTCGTACATATTAACATGCTCTCCTGTTAAAGTGGCTAATCTGTGGGATGTAACGGACAGAGACATGGACATGTTTGGGATGACAATCCTAGATGCATGGTTGACAGAGAGATCAGTAGAGTGTGTGTGTTATGTAATATATCTACATTACATAACATAATTAAACAACATAAAATTAATGTGGTCTTTTAAAGAAACAATAATACAAACACAAAACCAAGCATCTTCATGTCTGCTTCTCCTCTTCCCCATCATCTCCTTTCTTCTCCTCTTCCCCATCTCCCGCTGCGTCTTTCTTCTCGTCTTCCTCATCTCCCGCTGTGTCTTTCTTCTCGTCTTCCTCATCTCCCGCTGCTTCTTTCTTCTCGTCTTCCTCATCTCCCGCTGCGTCTTTCTTCTCCTCTTCCTCATCTCCCGCTGCGTCTTTCTTCTCCTCTTCCCCATCGGCTATCCCGCTTTCTTCGATGATGTCAGACGTCACTCGAGACTCCGACACTCCGTTCGTCTCCAAACAATCTTCCAAGGGGATGTCCTCCCCAGTGTCCATCAATGCAGCAAGACTTATCCCAGCTTCTGCCAACAATCATTTATAGGTATACACGACCTTCATGTCCCTAGTTACAATTATATTGGTCTAGAGATATTGAAAAATATTAACACTCATTCTATATGATCTAGCAAACATTACAATAATACATAGTACTAATGACAATTCTAATTTAATGAGGGACATCATTTATGATTCGTTTGCATCCTAATTTGTTAACATAATAATTGATCCTCTTCCTCCTATAAAGGATACTCATAATTTTCTTTTTGATTGTTTTTTCACTTTTATATTAAAAGTATGTAAATTGTTTAAAATACTCATATATAATATTTTTATTTTTTTAATTCAATAAATAAGAGTATATAAAGAACATTATGAGTAAAATGCAGAATTTCAAGCACAATAAATAATGTGTTAATAAATATATGAAAATCGATAGTGGGGGTGAAGTTTTAGATGGATGAAAATGGAAAGTATGCAAACTTTTGCGGGATGGGGGAATAGTAATAAATAAGGGTATAATAGTCTTTTGGTAATGAAAAATAGATTTGTGTGAGATAATTTGTGTATGTATTTTTAGGTACGAAATATATCCCAAGGCATGAGATTGAGAAACTGGAGGTTTGTGCTGCAACTCTGCTTCTAGGATGCAGTAGTGGTTGTCTTTATTTGGAAGGAAGCTATTTGCCAAAAGGGGTCCCGCTTCGTACATATTAGCAGGCTCTCCTGTTACAGTGGCTAATCGGTGGGATGTAACAGATAGAGACATCGACATGTTTGAGATGACAATCCTAGATGCATGGTTGACAGAGAGATCAGCAGAGTGTGTGTTATGTAACAAGTCTAAGTGTAGTCATACACCAATGATTGGTTCATTTATGTGTAGAGCTAGAGATGCTTGTACTCTTTCTCTCAATGGGGTTGCACCCGTTTGTTACGGTGTTCCCACAGGGATATTAAACAAAAGTAAAAATGTATAAATATTTCTGAGGGATGAGCTGATTACATACACGGATACACCTTATTTTGAGTTGCATTCTCTCGTACAAAATATGATGAAGGTGGATTGATCATCTCTTATCTCTATCTCTCATTAATCACTACTTTTTTTTTTTTTTTGCTAATAGTATAAAATTGATTCCATTCTTCCAATAGTTACTAATTCAAATTTGATACAAATATTACAAGTTTTAACGAGTCTTCAGGGGGCAACTTGGGTAGAAATGGTATTCGTACATAAAATTGGTTATCGCAAATTCACAGTTCCAAATTAAAGCATTACAAAGCACAAGATTGTACAAAAGATTTGCGTAAAAAAATAAAATATAAAATATTTACCCCCGAGGCTAGAGTGATACCAATGATGAAAAGAAAATGTGATATTGACATATTTGGACATACATTATTCTTGAGAGTTACAAGAGGGTCAATTATCAACATCATTGCAGAAAAATAATCAGTCTTTGCACTAGCAAATTAATCAATCAAGGTTTTTTCTTTTTATCTTTGATCTTCCATATTCTTGAGACATACTAAAATATCATCATACAACTCAAAAACTAACGTGCAAGCAAAAACAACCTTTGTCCTCCCGTTTGCCTATCTATGCCTTCTCCTCCTCTCAGAACGCCCCAAAATGACCCTACCTTGACGACGCAGTCGACTAGCCAGCGACATCGTCATCCTGATTGTTAGTTAGAGTTAGTTTAGGGTAGTTTATTAGTTATCAATATAGTTACAACTACCCTTTGTAAACTCTATATATACACTTCAATATACACTTTACTCTCTCAATTGTGAGAGCTCAATTACTTTATAGGGTATCAGGCTAACACATGGGCTACTTCATCTCCTCCTCCTCTTCTTTATTTTTCGGTCTATGGTAGAAACTCCAACCACCACATTCTTCTTTGACGCGATGTTAACTCTCCATGCTATGACGCATCTCGTTTCTATCAAATTAAAGCCTACCAATTATCTTATGTGATATGGTCAAGTCTTTCATTTTCTTGTCACTCAAAAGTTTCTTCCACATGTTGATGGTTGGACACCGGCGCCGCCCTCCACTATCACCACCGCTAGGGTCTCCTCGCTCAATCCTCTCTACACAGCTTGGTATGCTAGAGACCAAACTGTGAGTGTTTTCTTGACTTCAACTCTCACTAAAGAAGCCATGGCGGTCACAATTGGATGTTCGTCTTCTTTAGAAATCTAGCAAGCTCTTGCCACTGCCTTCAATCAGCCTTCCAAGGCTCGTGAATTACGACTCAAAGATGAGTTACAAAAGATCAAGAAAGGCTCAAGATTCGTTACTGAGTATGGTGTTGTCTTCAAGAACTTAGGTGATCAACTTGCCTCTATGGGATGCATCATTGATAACATTGACAAGTCGCATTGGTTCCTCCGTGGCTTAGGCCCTGAATTCCATGGATTTTCCACATCTCAGATTAATCTCACCACTCTTCCTTCTTTTTCTGACCTTCTCGCCTGAATCTCACGATCTATTTACAAAATCCTTGGTGTTGGTATTTAGCCCAAGTGTGGTTTTGGCCATTGGGCCTTCACACAAGGGCCCAACTTATTGTTGCCCTAGTTCTTGGCAGCCTTCCCATTTATACTGAGTCACCCTCTTCATTGAGGATGAGATGAGATGAGACGCGTGAGGTAACGTGAGATTGGAGAGTGAGAGAACAGTAAGGGTGAAGTGTTACCCATCTTTGTGTTTGGTTATCTCTACTATATCCCGATACAATCCCGACACGTGTCTGAGCCCGTCTAAGTGACCCGAGTACGAGTGGCGGCCGACTGCACCGAAACCCAACACTTGGAATCCCCCTCCCCCTCGATTCTTATTATTTGTTGAATCCAGATGGTGATCTCATCAAAACACAGGGTATATTTGAGAATTGGTTTAAAGATCGAAATATAAAGGTAATCTTGCTTTGACTGCCAAGTTTTAGTTAATTGTTCAACTACAAGTTTCCAAATTGTTAATTTCCAGATATCAATGTTGTTTCTTTAAGTTATATTTCAACAAACTTTCTATACAGGGAAAGGCTGAAACTGTGCCCACAGTTGAGGAACACTCCCAAGCCTTACGACGCCACGATTTGTTCATCTATGTCGGTCATGGAAATGGTATGTTCGAGAATAACTAATTACTCCTTCCCTTCCTAATTATCTGTGTGATTCTATCCAAAATGGTCCACTTTAACTTATGTCAACAAAAATTTATTTCCACCAATACCCCTAATAATACTAACTATCTTCTTGTAATTATAAGCTTAATTATTAGTGGTCTTTATTATCAAGTACGTCTTTCGTTCCACAAAAGTTTGTAAGGACTTTTTGGCACAAATTTTAAGAAAAAATGTGTAATGAGTAGATTGTTGAAAGACAATTTTATAAACTTTTATGTCTAAAGTAAATAAATTGATTGGATTGAAGGTTATGTGTAGGCCCAAAAAATAATGACATTTTGGGTAAATATGTGAATATCGGGGGTGAAGTTTTAGATGGATGAAAATGGAAAGTATGCAAACTTTTGCGGGATGGGGGAATAGTAATAAATAAGGGTATAATAGTCTTTTGGTAATGAAAAATAGATTTGTGTGAGATAATTTGTGTATGTATTTTTAGGTACGAAATATATCCCAAGGCATGAGATTGAGAAACTGGAGGTTTGTGCTGCAACTCTGCTTCTAGGATGCAGTAGTGGTTGTCTTTATTTGGAAGGAAGCTATTTGCCAAAAGGGGTCCCGCTTTCGTACATATTAGCAGGCTCTCCTGTTACAGTGACTAATCGGTGGGATGTAACAGATAGAGACATCGACATGTTTGAGATGACAATCCTAGATGCATGGTTGACAGAGAGATCAGCAGAGTGTGTGTTATGTAACAAGTCTAAGTGCAGTCATACACCAAGGATTGGTTCATTTATGTGTAGAGCTAGAGATGCTTGTACTCTTTCTCTCAATAGGGCTGCACCAGAGGCCAGAGTGATACCATTGATGAAAAGAAAACGTGATGTTGACATATTTGGACATACATTATTCTAGAGAGTTACAAGAGTGCCAATTATCAACATCATTACAGAAAAATAATCAGTCTTTGCACTACCAAATTAATCAATCAAGGTTTTTTCTTTTTATCTTTGATCTTCCATATTCTTGAGACATACTAAAATATCATCATACAACTCAAGAACTAACGTGCAAGCAAAAATAACCTATGTCCTCCCGTTTGCCTATCTATGCCTTCTCCCCCTCTCAGAATGCCCCAAAATGACCCTACCTTGGCGACGCAGACGACTAGCCAGCGACATCGTCATCCTGATTGTTAGTTAGATTTAGTTTAGGGTAGTTTATTAGTTATCAATATAGTTACAACTACCCTTCGTAAACTCTATATATACACTTCAATATACACTTTACTCTCTCAATTGTGAGAGCTCAATTACTTTATATGGTATCAGTCTAACACCTGGGCTACTTCATCTCCTCCTCCTCTTCTTTATTTTCCGGTCTATGGCAGAAACTCCAACCACCACATTCTTCTTTGACGTGATGTTAACTCTCCATGCTATGACGCATCTCGTTTCTATCAAATTAAAGCCTACCAATTATCTTATGTGATATGGTCAAGTCTTTCATTTTCTTGTCACTCAAAAGTTTCTTCCATATGTTGATGGTTAGACACCGGCGCCACCCTCCACTATCACCACCGCTGGGGTCTCCTCGCCCAATCCTCTCTACACAGCTTGGTATTCGAGAGACCAAACTGGGAGTGTTTTCTTGACTTCAACTCTCACTAAAGAAGCCATAGCGGTCACAATTAGATGTCCGTCTTCTTTAGAAATCTGGCAAGCTCTTGCCACTGCCTTCAATCAGCCTTCCAAGGCTCGTGAATTACGACTCAAAGATGAGTTACAAAAGATCAAGAAAGGCTCAAGATTCGTTACCGAGTATGGTGCTGCCTTCAAGAACTTATGTGATCAACTTGCATCTATGGGATGCATCATTGATAACACTGACAAGTCGCATTGGTTCCTCCGTGAATTACGACTCAAAGATGAGTTACAAATGATCAATAAAGGCTCAAGATTCGATACCGAATATGGTGTTGTCTTCAAGAACTTATGTGATCAACTTGCATATATGGGATGCATCATTGATAACACTGATAAGTCGCATTGGTTCCTCCGTGGCTTAGGCCCTGAATTCCATGGATTTTCCACATCTCAGATTAATCTCACCACTCTTCCTTATTTTTCTGACCTTCTCGCCTGAATCTCACGATCTGTTTACGAAATCCTTGGAATCCCCCTCCTCCTCGTCTCAATCTCCTGCCTTCTTTACTCGCTCCTCGGCCTCTTCCTGTTCTGATCGAGTTCATTATGTTCGTGGTGGAGGCCAGTTTATGTTGGGATATTCACTCACCCCAAGGGTATTATTGTAATTATGTAATTAGTTTTGATGGTCAAAACACTTAATAGTTTATTTAGTAAAGTTTATGTAATCTGGTAAGATAAACTGAGTTGTATGGAATAGCTTATAGTTTCTTAGTCTAGTCATGTGAGATCAACTGTATGTATATCAGTTGAGATCACATCTTGGATTTACACGCATTAGCTCAAGACTTATAGACTAGAAGACTAAGAAGGCCTTGAAGATTCAAGAAGACCATGTATAAATCAGATGAGAAGGCCCTTGTATGCCTTATCAGCTGATATGGACTTCTAAGGATGTCATCTAACTAGAAGCCTCTAGAATTAGAATATACCAAGATATGAAGAGAAAGCTTTATCAAAGACAAAGATGAGTTAGACTCATCTGTATCAAGTCAGAGCAGAAGACATCAATTCATGCTAGAAGGCTGCAGTATAAGATCAGAAGACAAGAAGATCAGCCGACTAAAAGAAAGCATGACTTATCCTAAGTGTGGAATCTCGATCAACAAGCATTTATTGCACATTCCATATCCAAAGAAGGCAAGTTCTAGATTTGGAGGAGTCGGATCAATCAAGAACGAATCAAGGGATCACACTTAAACAAGGAATGATCTGCAACTGCTAGTCCCTCCAACGACTAGTTGATTGAATTCACTCCTATAAATACAAGGCAATCTTCATTGATGAAGATCACAGAAACTATACGCAAGAGATCACCCAGCTGACTAAAGCACAAAGCATTCAAAGCTATTTTCAAGAGTTCTCAAGAGCCTGCATAGATTCATATCTACCTTTAGCTCTTAAGTTTCCTACCCAACAAGAATCCGAACCAAGTTATTTATCATACATATCAGTTGGTTTAGGCAAAGTGATTAAGCAGTCTGTTGCTTGATTCACTAGTTGAAAATAGATCAAACCAACCCAAAACCCCACACTCTAACCAGCATAAGGTCTTAAGTTGTTATCCTTGTAACGAGTACAAGTTTTCATAAAAAATTATGGAGACCATAGAACTTTGGAAGTTGCTTAGAGCTCAAAGTCCTTCTCTTGGGACTCTAAAGGACAAGACATTTATTGTGATTAAAGGTTTAATATCACGATTGGATCGTGAGAGTGGACGTGGGATTTGGAATCTGAACCACTATAAATAACTGTGTCATTTACTCTTCTGAACTTACATTCTGCCAATTTACTTGCTTATCATTATTATACATATTGCATATTGTGTTTTTTTATTTATAAAAGATGCAAACTTAATCTTTAAAACCAGCTGACATCAAGTCAGCTGAGTAGTTTTAAACTTGGCATAAACAAGGTTTTCAATAAGGAACAAGTCAAAATAAAAAGGGCATACACATTCTACATTTAACAAAGCTTTTACTATGTATATACTGGATCAGCTGACTAGCCAATTCAGCAAACTAAGTAATCAACCGAGTAACTCTTTGAATCGAAAAAGTTTAAAGTCTATTCACCCCTCTTTAAACCCATTCACTACTCGTTCAGGGACCAACAAGTGGTATCAAAGTAGTGGTTCTAACGGACTGCTGACTCTAGATTATCATTAGACGTTGAGGGAAGACTTGGTAGTCCAATTGAACTAATCTTTTCGAAAACCGTTTTCACAAAACTCATACAACATGGAAGCTAATATGCGTAAATTGCCTAGATTTTCAGTTGAAGAGTATGACTACTAGAAGATCCAGATGAAGACAAATTTCAGCTCAGTGCATGATCTAATGTAGTCTGTTATTACATATGGGACCCATTACCATCATGCCACCCAATACAACTTCAGGAAATCTGAATGTAGTAGTTGGTGATCTGGTCCCTAAGACCGAAAAGGACCTCACAACCTATGAGATGAAACACAATAATCTTGATAGCATTGCACAAAAATCTAATCATGAATACTTTGCCTAACGAATATATATGTAATGTGCTGCAGTGCGAGATAACTAAAGAGATGTGGGACACACTTGCAGTTCTATGTGAAGGGACATAACAAATCAAAAAAAAGCAAACTCACCTCAGTTGTGCAGAAGTTTGAAAGCTTCAAAATGCAGTTAGGTGAGACCATAGACCAGCTAAATACCAGATTCACAAAGGTGATTATTTAGATAGAGTCTCTTGGCAAGTCATATACAAATCGTGAGGTAAATCTGAAGGTATTAAATTCCTTAACCTCTTCTTGGAAAATGAAAGTCATAGTTATTAAAGATACCAAGGATCTTAAGACATGAAATGTACAAACCTTATTCCAACATCTAAAAGCTTATGAATATGATTTGGCAAGAGGTGTGTGTAAACATTTTAAAGTCAATCAAAGAAGTGAAAGTAGATGTAGATCAAGTTGATCGAACCACTATAAATCTCTTTGTTTATTGTTTATTAGTTGTTGCTTTATTTGCACTACCTTCTTCTATCTCGTGATACCAAGAGTTCAAGACAATTTCAGACCCAATACAAAAATAATATGAAAAGTTCTTGGTCAAATCTCATTTTAAGATCATGAATTTATAGGGATACAATTTCAGACTCAACACAAAAATTATAAGAAAAATGCGAGTTAGTATTTTGAGTTTATTTTTCTTATTGTACTGTGTGGTGTCAACACAATGTCGACAAATTGTCGCCCTAAATTTACATTACCGTTACAATATTTTTAAATAAAAAAATTGAGTTAATTGCTCATTAATCGGTACTAATCATTTTGTTGAAAACTTTTCAATTTACCATTTAACAAAATTTAATGCTAATCATACCCAATGTATATTGCAAAAAAAAAAAAAAAATACGTACAAATTATGAAGGTATTAAATTCCTTAAACTCTTCTTGGAAAATGAAAGTCATAGTTATTAAAAATACTAAGGATCTTGAGGCATGAAATGTACAAACTTTATTCCAACATACTAAAAGCTTATAATATGATTTGGCAAAAGAGAAGGAGGGTGTAAACATTCTTAAGTCAATCAAAGAAGTGAATCGTATGATTAAAGTAAATGTAGATCAAGTTGATCAAGCCACTATAATTTTTTTTGTGTATTGTTTCTTAGTTGTTGCTTTATTTGCACTACCTTCTTCTATCTTGTGAGTTATCACATCTGTCCCATGCATGGACTCGACACAAAAATTATAAGAAAAATGCAAGTGAATGTCGACACAAAACACGACAAATTTTCATCCTAAATTTACATTACAGTTACAATATTTTTAAATAAAAAAATTGAGTTAATTGCTGTAATCATTTTGTTGAAAACTTTTCAATTTACCATTTAACAAAATTTAATGCTAATCATACCCAATGTATATTGCCAAAAAAAAATTGCATACGAATTTGAGTTGGAGATCATTGTTGCAAAAAAAAAAGTAAATTGTGGCAAATTGCCACAAACATTGCTTCAGCATTGGAGATCATTTAAGGAGGCAAACAGGGTATTTGTGTCTCCATTGGAGATGCCCTTAAGGTGACTCCATCACCTGTTCATCAGAAAAAATATCATCCCCCCAGCTCATATACGGGTACGGGGGGCTCTCAGGTGACTTAGGAGGAGATGGACTAGGAAAATAATCATCCTTTGACGGCTCTTCAATTTCAATTTCCTGAAATATGAACCAGTTAGTTATACTTCTTCTCATCTCACAAATTTACTTCCCTTTAAAAATAAACAATAAGAATTATTACAAAAAGAAGAGCTCAAGTTGTTACCTTCGGAGATGGAAATGGAGATAGAGATGGATGTACAACTAGTTCAGATACTGTATAATAAAATATTGAAACAATTACCAGGCAGCAGAACATATTAATAGAAAATTATCAAAGAATGAAGTCTAGTACCATCATCAGGATCAAGATCCCCCGAAAAGTAGCCTATATTGCAGTGGCACTTCTGATGATCGTGTACGTCCACCTCCATTTCTTCAGCATTCAACTTTCGCTTTCTTGGGACCTGCTGCTGCTTTGTAGGTGGCTTGACGGAGTTTGTGACGTCACTGAGTGCTTTCCTACCACCAACTTTCCCTTTACCAGTTGCTTTAAAACCACTAGGATCCTTCTCAACAGAAGGCTTTCTTGAGTTTGATATGTCCTTTAGAGCTTTCCGTCCACGTCCTCCTTTCTTATCTGCTTTGGCTACATCAGCCTTTCCTCCAGGAGTAGTGCCTATAAAAGAATTTAAACACATATTAAACAAAAAAAGTTGTTCCAATAGTGTGGTATAGTATATAGGTAAGCCTTACCATTGATCAGATGGTGAGCTGGAGTTGTCATAGTTGTTTGATTAGAAGATGTGCTGCTCTGAAACTGCAGATCCATTCGGAATCAATCAGTTAACTTAAACAACATGAATGTTTCAACAATAGAGACCAGCTTTGAAATCTATAAAACGCTATTGCACAAATTTGTTGTTATACTTCAAAGACTTATAGATTTAAGATATGTTGTAGTCATATTGGAAGACAATTTTATGGTGCCTTCCCCTCTTCTTCAACTTTCATGATCCTCATGTGAGTCATATACTGGGGGATTCTGAATATAACGTAGACTTTCAAATTAATGTGATAATCTGAAATATAATAAACTCATGCCTTCCTAGCACACATCATGATGCAAACAAAATATCCTAACCTAATATGGTACAAAAATCTGTAATTTGATGTACAACAAATCAGAAAGGAGCTTCATATATAAGAGAAAAGTATAAGCTCTGTGCCAAATCCTGGAATACATATAACATTAGAACATAATAAATATGCAAGTATTCTCCCCCATCCGCATGAGGAAATGTATGTAATCTCCTTTCATATATACTAGGGGAGGAACCGGGAAAATCCAGATTTTTTGTTAATGTTGCACCTTAATCAAACAAAAAATTTATTTTACTTTTTAAAGGAGGTACCCTAATGTTTGATTGATGTATTTCGCAGCGGGTTTTACTTATGTACTAGTCAAAAAATAGGGCTTAACCGAATAAAACTGAAGTAACAGATCTCAAAACCACAAGTTAACTTGGGGATTCGCCGAAGTCGTGCCTGTTCACGTATTGAATCGCCGTTCACGTATTGAATCGCCGTTCACCGCTCAAATCGCCAAAGCAAAACCCTAAAAATATCAGAGGAAAAGTGTTTGAAAACTAAGACCGTGAGAGGAAGAAACAAAAAATTGAATGGAAAAGAATAGGAAAAGGTGAATTCGGGTTTTAAATGCCCAAGGGCATTTTAGTCAAAATACACATAATCTGATCACACATGGCCACGCACACACGTCTTTGATGAGTACACCCCCTTCTACTTTTACTAATAAATTTTAGACAGGTGTAAAATGTCCGAACTACCCTTTTTCATTTTAAAAGAAATGATTTTCTGAGTACCACCCACTTTGAGGAAGGATAAATTTGCTTACAGAATTAAAAAAAACAAGAGGTGAAGAACCTGTTTTAATTTATTTTTTGCGAATCAATCTAATAAACATTTTTTTTTTTTAAAAAAATCGAAAATTGTATTAAATCACGAAAAATGAATTCAAAAAATTACAAATATTCGAAAATGCAAAGAATATAGAAAAAATACCAGTAGTTTCGGCAAAAAATTTAGACGAAAAGAGAAAAAAATCGAGAAAAAGGAAGGCGGCAGAAACGCATAAAAATCGAAACAAGCTACACTTACGGATCTGTACGCAAGGAGACGACGGTAAAATTAGGGCTTGGATGACGGGGCTGTGAAAGAGGGGGGGCACGGCGGCGTGATTGGGTGGGGGGAGGGGCGAACAGGCGGCGGCTTCGATGGGCTGTGAAATAGGGTTTGGACGAAGGGCCGCAGGGGAGGGAAGTGGAGGACGGTGGCGACTTACGAGGAGAGATGATGGAGAATGAAACTGTAATTGATGTTCTTGGAGAAATTTGAGCCTTTAATGCCGTTGAATAAGAATCTATGATTATGATTGATAATTATGTTTCCTAACTAATATGTGATTGATAATTAGCAGTTCCTACTTATCTTGTTTTCTGTTTTAATTTTATTCTAGTAAAATAAACTTTTCTATTATGGCATTATTTGTGAGGGAAAATTCATGTTGACTCTTTATAAATGGGAGCTAGAATTGTAATAAACTTAGTTTTTTTAAGATTCAAATATTATTGAAGAATTATTTTTTGTTTTATCAAGATTCGGGTATTCTGTGAATCAACAATTCTTGTTGTTCTTTGTTTTGATCACGCACGCTGCATCAGAGTGGTCCAGAGATCAGATACGATTCTTGATGATGGCTCCATTTTTTTATATATATATTGATGAAAGTTGACTCTTTATAAATGGGAGCTAGAATTGTAATAAACTTAGTTTTTTTAAGATTGAAATATTATTCTTCATTTTATCAAGATTCTGGTATTCTGTGAATCAACGATTCTTGTTGTTCTTTGTTTTGATCACGCACGCTGCATCAGAGTGGTATCCAGAGATCAGATACAATTCTTGATGATGGCTCCATTTTTTTATAAATATTTTGATGAAAGTTGTGGTTATGAGGGACCACCAATTTTCGATTAATATTTTGATGAAAAATGTGGTTGTGATGGATTGTCAATTTTCGATAATTTTGTCGATATTTTAGTTGATAATGTTGACGATGGCTATAGTGGCTCTTCAATTTTTGACGAGGAGAATGAAAGTATTTTTATAGTTAAGAATGTTCATCCCAACACCATTGACTCGACGATGGAGGTTGTGAGTAATTATTTTGTGATTTTTACTAATGACAATGGAAATCACACTAGTACTCTTGCAACGAAATATCAAATTGTTACTCCCTCCGTCCAATTTCATTATTCTCACTTTCCTTTTTTGGTTGTCCAATTTTATTATGTCCATACCCTTTTTGGAAACAATACTATTCATACTACTTTATCTTCACCCTCCTTCCATCACTTATTTACCCACTTTGTCATTCACTTTATTCATAAACAATTATTTATTTACAAATGGACACCACAATATCCCATCATACCCTCAACTTATCTACTTTGTGAATAAACTAATAAATATTCATTAAAATTCGTGCCCGGAGAAGTGGGCATAATAAAATTGGACGGAAGGAGTATTATTTTGTGGCAAAAAGAGTACAAAGATGTTCCAGCTTGTCTCTGTACCTTCACAAGGAGAATGAAGCTAGTAGCGATTCGACAACTGTTAATTGATGTTCGTGACGAAATTTGAGTCTTTAAAGCCGCTAATGAAGAATTTGTGATTGATAATTATGTTTCCTAAAGTTTAATTTTATTCTAGTAAAATAAACCCTTCTATTATGGCATGATTTGTGAGGGAAAATTCATGTTGACTCCTTATAAATGGGAGCTAAAATTGTAATAAACTTAGTTTTTTAAGATTGAAATATTATTGAAGAATTATTCTTCGTTTTATCAAGATTCGAGTATTCTGTGAATCAACGATTCTTGTTGTTCTTTGTTTTGATCACGCACGCTGCATCAAGAGACGACGACGGCGGCGAAGTAGGGAGGAGAGAGACAGCCACAGCGAGGTATGGTGGGGAGAGATGACGACGGCAACGTTGAGGGAGTTGGGGATTTGTTGGAGCGAGAGAAGTTTGTTAAATCTAAGGGAAATTTTGGTTTTTAACATAGCATGTGGGTGTCCTCATTATAGACGTATGTGCGTATAACCGTGCCCATCATGCATTTATGGCAGGCCCTGCCATTCTCGCGGGCCGCCCAATTATCAATCAAACTACATAGGGTTTGACTATTTACACCTCCATTTCACGTGGATGAACCCTTCTACTCGATGCAACTCTATTGTCATTTATTTCACCTTTTCCTTCAACTAATACTTCCGGTTGCAGTTGACACATTTTCGGTAACCACTAAACCAAAAAATATCCTGAATAATTACAGATTTGTTTTTATAAATTTTAATCAATCAGTGTCTATCATATACACTCCCGTCGACAACGTTTTGCCGACGAAAGTGTATATAGCCACACTGATTGGTCGGAATTTTTTTTTTGTATTTTCGACCATATAATGTCGACTAAATACACTCTCGTCGACATTATATGGTCGAAAATATTAAAAAAAAAATCTGCAGAAAACTCTAACCTAAAAAACGCAAAATAAATAAAATAACGCGACGGGATGAGGGAAGGAGGGGGAGATCGATGCACAAACCTTGGGTGGGGTGGCCGGAATCGGGGGAGGGAGGTTGCCGACGGCGGGGCGGGTGCCGCCGTGGACGGCGGTGGCGGATGGTTGAGGTGTTTGGGAGAGGGATGAAGATGAAGATGAAGATGAAGAAGTGGGTGTTTGCAAACAAAACTATGTGCTTAAAAGCACTTCTTTTTTAAATAGAATCACTTTTGAAGTGTTTGTAAACACAAGTAAGTGATTAAATTAATTACTTAAAAGCATTTTTGGTCAAGCACCCCTCCTCATGCTTCTAACAACTTCTAAGTGCTTCTAATCATTACACTCACTAATTTTACAATTTTGCCCTCACAATTTAAATAATATTTTATTTTTACCCATTATTTATTCAAATGTAATAAGGGTGTTTTTTGTAAAATTATAAAAAAGTGATTTGTATGGCATACACCACAACATTTAAAAAATTGATTAGAAGTGCTTATTTTTAAAACACTATCTACTTTCAATTTTACTACAAAAATCAACTTTAATCACTTTGAATCAACTACTATTATTTGCAAACACACCCGAAGAAATTAGAGTTTGATGTTGGAAATTAAGTTTTGATTGGGGTGTGGAGTAGTAATAGGAATTTTATGAATGAAATTATATTTTTAACAATTAAGGGGGTAACCCAATTTTGGAGGAGTGTATAAATTGGGAGAGTGCGTCCCTTTGAAATGGAGGTGTAAATAGTCAAACCCAACTACATATTAACACAGATTAGGCCACAATTTGGGCTTAATCGGTGACACCAAACGTGCCCTAGGTTTAAGTGAGTGTTTGCAAACAAAATTATGTGCTTAAAAACACTTCTTTTTTAAATAGAATCGCTTTTGAAGTGTTTGTAAACACAAGTAAAAACACTTCTGAAAAGCACTTCTGAAAAGTAAAAGCTGTGAGAGGGCAGCTTTAAAAAAAGTGATTCTGGAAGTTGTTTGTAGTGTTTGAAAACACCCCTAAGTGATTAAATTAATTACTTAAAAGCAGTTTTGGTCAAGCACCCCTCCCTATGCTTCTAACAACTTCTAAGTGTTTCTAATCATTACACTCAATAATTTTACAATTTTGTCCTCACAATTTAAATAATATTTTATTTCTACTCATTATTTATTCAAATGTAATAAGGGTATTTTTTGTAAAATTATAAGTAAAAAAGTGATGACATACACCACAACATTTAAAAAATTAATTAGAAGTATTTAAAAAACTAACTATTTTCAATTTTACTATAAAAATCAATTTTAATCATTTTGAATCAACTACAGACAGACGTATCTAAACTCCAATAATTTAGTACTAACGAATTACTGTAATATTTTTTTTTTTAAAAAGAGAAAAATGAATAATTTTTCCTCGTTTTAGAAAGGAGTGTGAGAGCCAAATTCAGCTGCAGCACCACTAAAACCCTCGCAAAACCCTCTCTTCAAAAATTCGCAATCGAAGGGAAGCGATCATCTCTCTCCTCCCTGATATGCAAGTTTATGCATATCAAGATTGTGTTTATATTTGTTGATTTGAATTGGAAATGAACGCGGTAAGGGGGCTGAGAAGATTCAGCTCAATCGCCGCCGCTCTATCTTCCAATCCGCAAAAGCCCTTTGTCTTTTCCCACCGTTTCTACTCGGCGCAGCCTCAGGAGGATGACCATTCACCGCCGAATCCCGATGAATACGCGGACGCCGTCTTCGATAGCTCCCATTTTGATGGTCTAAATCTGGATTACAGTGGCGGAATTAGTACCGATAACAGTAATGAGACGTCAACGTGGGATGAGAAGTATAGAGACAGAGTGAATAGCAAAGTGTTTGGGGAAGATATTTCGCATTTAAAAACTTTCCAGAGAGAAGAGGAGAAGAAGAAGAAGGCTGCCAGGCGAGCCAGTGAGTTTCTAGAAGCGGCGTTGGATGAAGAGTTGGGCGAGGATGCGGAAGCGAGGGAGATTAAGGAGGAGGATCAGAAGTCTTTGGCTGTTGGTATAATTGGAGCTCCCAATGCTGGGAAGTCTTCTCTCACTAATTTTATGGTTTGTGCAAAACATTTTGATTCATGTTTGGGGATGGGGTGGATTTCCATGAACATCATGTTTATATTTGATCTTAACTCGTTGCATTGAGTTATGAATATACTCTTATGTTGCCATCATCTCTCTCTGGTTTAGGTTGGAACTAAAGTTTCAGCTGTTTCGCGCAAGACGAATACCACCACTAATGAAGTGTTGGGAGTGTTAACTAAAGGAGATACGCAAATTGTACGTTATTTAATCACACTGCCTCCTTTTTGCTTCCAATTATTCATAGCAAGTTAGATATGTTGTCACAATGTACTTTCAGTTTTGGTGTTTTATCACCTCAGTGTTTTTTTTAGTGAATAGACATCTTGCTGATGTTATCTTAGCATGCAATCACATCACAATATATCTTGCAGTGTTTATTGTGTGAAGTGTGTATTCATCTCTTGCTTTCAATATAATATTGGATAATTTTAGAAGCAAATTGAGCTTATATACTTCTTAAGTTAAAATGTCCCCACTATTATGTATTGTTGTCTTGTCTTATGCAAACCCACAAAACTTAAGACACGTTAACATGATAGGAAATTGCATTCTCATTATGTTGGATATATATCTTATTCATTTTTTCTTAAATCAATACTTCAGTTCTTGATAGCAGTATAGCATGCATTTAAGAGACTTGGTATCTCCAGTTAATCCCTTGTGTAGTCATAGTCACATACTGCAAGCTGTACTTTCTTCACTATAGGCTATATCAAGTTATTAATCAAATGGGCAGTAAGAGTTCAAAGAACTTATTGGCGGGATTGAGGTAATCTCGGCATGTATGTTCTGCTTTGATACTCTTTGCAATAGGAAGTGAGTTTGTTCTGCCCATTTGATGTGGAGGAACTTGTGCGCGTTCTGCTGTTACAAATCATAAGTTTCTGACTCTGCATTTTACCAGAGGTTCTTGACTAATTCTGATGTTTGTGCAGTGTTTCTTTGATACGCCTGGACTCATGTTAAAGAAAAGCGGATTTAGTTATAGTGACATCAAAATTCGCAATGAAAGTGCTTGGAGCTCTGTTAGTCTGTATGATGTTCTGGTAGTTGTTTTTGATGTGCACAGACATATCACCAGGTTCTGGTTTTCTTTCTCCAAATTGAATCGTATCCCTTTATTATGCCCTCATATACATATTAATATTTGATATTCCATAGCATCTAATCCGATTAGTTTCTCCTCCTTCTGATTTTGACCAAACCTCTGCATCGTCCTTCAGAGATGCCCTCCGTTATGCATGCTAGTCATTAATAGAAATTTTATTTTACAGTAACTTTTTGATCTTGTTGAGCACATGGAGCATCAACACTTGTGGTATATAACTATAAAAGATCCATTTTGTCTCATCTACTTCTTTCTCTACCATGTTAGTGAAGCCAGTATCAATGTTTGAATACTTGAGTAAGAGGGTGTTTGCTTGAGCTTATAAGCTCCTTAATACAGCTTATAAGATGTTTAGGAGCTCCTTAAAAAGCTGATAGATGTTAGGAGCTTGCTAGCTCTCAAAAAGTGTTTGGTAAAAATAGACCTTTAACAAATTATATGATCTTAAAATAAGCTCTTTGCAGCTTATAAGCTCCAAAAAAAAAGTACCAACACTGCAACTTATTTTTCTAAAATCTATGTTGTACTTAAATAATACTCTCTCTGTCCAAATTCATTATGCTCATTTCTACGGGCACGGATTTTAATGAATATTAATTAATTTATGTATATAGTGGATAAGTCCAGGTTATGATGGGGTATTGTGGGGCCCACTTATAAATAAAGTGATTGTTTATGAATAAAGTGAATGACAATTAGAGTAAATAAGTGATAATTGGAGGGTAGGGATAAAGTAATGTGAATAGTAGTATTATTTTCAAAAATAGAATGAGAATAATGAAATTGGACAACCAGAAAAGGAAAGTATGAATAATGAAATTAGACGAAGGGAGTATATATTTTTATTAAATTAATTTTTTGAAAGCAAAAACCACCCCAACCCACTCCACCCTTGCACCAAAAATAAAAATGTAATTATAAAAAAAAAAAACCTCTCAAATTATCAAAGAACAAGTTTGCATCATGTAAGCTCTTGAAACTACTTATAAGACGTTTAAAAAAAGCTTAGCCAAATGGACTCTAAATTCATGTACTTATGTTTGGTTTTGATTCTAGAGGTTAAATCATGGTAGTTGTTAAATGATTTTCTATGGTAACTTCAGATGATACTTACTGCAATGTGGTGTCGGCCAACCACATTTTCTTTTGAGTTGGTAAAATATAATAGGAACATTAGATGTCTTGTACAGAGTTTTTGATTTATTGACTAATCTTTTTTTTTTCCTTGCATCTAGACCTGATTCACGAGTGGTAAGACTGATTGACAGAGTGGGTTCAATTATTAACACCAACCAGAAGCGTGTGTTATGTATGAATAAGGTTGATTTGGTCGAAAAGAAGAAAGATGTGCTAAAGGTTTTTGATGAATTCAATAATCTACCTGGTTATGAAAGGTATATTCTTCATTTTCATCATTTTCCCCTGTTACTTAATTATTCTCTGATGGTGCCTGATATCAACTTTAACTATTTTATAGGCGCTTCGCGGTCTCAGGACTGAAGGGTGCTGGCGTAAAGGATCTTTCTCAGTATTTAATGGAGCAGGTGTGTTTGAAAGACACCTTATAATAACTTAAGCTGGTCATACAATTGGTATAATAATTTGCTATTTGAGCTTTTCCTGGATGGTTGAATAAGTTGGTTACTAGTTTAGACTGAGTGTAATTAGCTTCCCTATTTAATTGTTGCTGTTGTTTAGGGGTGTAAATGATCCGTGTTGAGTCGAGTAGTGTCAAGCTCGAACTGTAGAACTCGACTCGACTAAAAACTCAAAGCTCAAAACTTGACTCGAACCCAATTATCTTGAACTTGGCTCAATTAAAAACTCGAAGCTCAAAACTTGCCTGAACTCGATCAGGCTTAGTACTCTTCAACTCGAGCTCGACTCGATGAAAAACTTGAAATACTCGGGTCGAATCAATAACTTATAAAATTAATTACATATTTTTATTTCTCTATAATTATAGTATATTTGTAAATAATTAGCATGTCATGGGTAAAATAGTAAGTTTATGTGAGCTCGATTAGGCTTGAGAGCTTGAGGAGCCTTGTGTCACTGAGCTCGAAGTCAACTTGATGATTCAAGATGATTTCGAGCTTTTTCCGAGTCGAGCACGAGCAGGCACTCATCCCCCCTACAGTTGTTAATAGCAGCAACTTGGAAGTTTCTCTGAAAATGTCACCATTGTTCACTAGCATAAAGATGCATATGCCTTCAATTTATTTTCCATCAATTCAAGAGCTTTTCTAGTAAAAAGGTTGTTTTAACATTAATTTTTGTAGCATTTATCTTATGACTCAGAGAGAAATAGACCTTTGAATGCTTTACAGCTGCTTGTATAATGATGTTCTTTATTCTTAGGCAGTAAAAAGACCATGGGATGAAGATCCATTTTCTGCCATGACTGAAGAAGTTATGAAGAACATATCACTGGAAATTGTGAGAGAAAAATTGCTAGATCATGTGCATCAGGTAATGATCAGGTTTCACAGTTGAGTCATTATAAGATTGAAGATAACTGTGAATGAGTATACTGAGCTAATTTATTTTCCTCAACATAGGAAGTCCCGTATGGTATTGAACATCGCTTGATGGGCTGGAAGGAGTTAAGCGACGGCTCTATCCGAATTGAGCAACACTTCTTCACTCCCAAGATTAGCCAACGCAAAATATTAGTGGGGAAGAAGGGCTCCAAAATCGGGTTAGCATGCTTAAAAAATCAAGTCTTCCTCTATCTTATACTCCGAATATTGTTATAATCTGCTGCTAGACTCCCATCTCTTGTGTTTGAAGGCAAGCAAATCTAGAGTTTACTTTAGGGGACTCATGGTTCAATTTCAAATTATTCAATTGCTGTGGGAATGAGAATCATATAGTGATTTGATCTGTTCTAGGAATAAGTGGGAATAGAAAATGATTTTTGGTTGAGGAATTGTGGAATGATTGAGGAGAAATGGTTATAGGATGGGAGGTAGTTAATCAAATTGCCTTATTTTGAGTCTCGTTACTTCATATGAAGGGTAAGATGAAGATGAATTAATCCACTTTTATTCTCATTAAGCACCACAATTACCCTATATTCATTTTCATTCCCATTGAAGAATTTTGAGTCAAGCGCCCCTAAAGTGCAAATGAGCTTTAATTTAGCTGTGGTTATGCACTACGACCCTTGAGGATGGCTTTGTATTTTGGATGGGATTTGCTTATGTGATGCCACCAATATATATACCCCCTTCGTTATGTGGCACTGTTGATCTATCTATGACAAATGACAATACTTGTGGTTTAACAAATGTATTATTTTTAATGCAGGAGAATTGGGATTGAAGCTAATGAGGAGCTGCGGTCCATATTCAAGAGGAACGTTCATCTCATTCTCATGGTTAGAGTTAAATGATACTGCTGCAGATGCGCATAGTTATTAGGATAGTGCCTCTATAAGCAAGAGGTGGGCGATTGTCAGAGACATATTTCTCGGTGCGCCTTTTTTACTTACAGTTGAGACGGGTCTAAGGCGAGCCTCTGATACAAGCTGATCTTTTATTTTCGTCCCCACTCCCCTTGTGTACTATACTAGTACATGTTTTGATATTTGGAATTAGCCATTGAGAAATCCTTTAATTTGGAACAAAAAAATCATTTAGGGCACACAACTTTATTATCTCGATTGAGCAAAATCATATGATTCCCAACCACCACAATTGCTCGCCAGCCCAAGACGACCGCCACCGCCTGAGATCGATGATGCAACCTATTTTTATGAATCAATTAAATTTTGCGGACCATTAAATATTTTCTTTTTTAATGTATACGGGATAAACATGTAAAGTAATTTAATTCATATATATCTGCAATTTATTTCTTGTCCATTTAATTTCTGGATCCTAACTATCAATATCAACTCTGATTTGATTCATTCAAGAGATTCGATTATGCTGCGGCACAGCTAATATAATTACTCTAATAACAACACTTGGAAACACACAATACAGCCTTAATTCCCAGACACCATTAATACTTAAAAATTACAGAACAACCAAATACGAAAACTAGCTAGTACACATAAAACAGCAACCAAAGCACAGAATGTCAAGTACTAAAAGAGTTAAATGGGAGTGTAAGTTGCTCAAGAAGAGCAGTAATGGGAACAGCAAGTCTGGGGTCGTACGCAAAGCCATGCAACTCACCAGCGCCGCCGTCTCTGAGGTAAGGACACGGCGGCACCCACGTCCACCGCTTCCCTGCAAAGTCGAACATCAGAGCCTTATCCGACGTACCCTTAACCAGAATCACCACAAACTCAGCATGCGCCACCGCGTCAAAGCCACGGCCACCTTCAATCTCCACAAACTGGTTATACAACTGCTGCGGCATCCTCTCAATCTCCACCCACAATCCGGCGGCGCAGTCCTGCAGCGTCCAGAGGCGCAAGCTCTTGGGAACATTGAGCTTACTTTTCTCCACCGCCGCCACTAGTATAAGCCTCCCCTTACTCTCCACCAGGCTCGGGGACCGGAGAAACCTCCGCATGGGAGCTTGAATCTTACACCATTGATTTGTACATATATCGTATGAGACTACGCTGAACGGGCTGTAATTCATGCAGAACACCCGCCCCGCCACGTGGACCATTTTCCCCGACTCCAGGCTGCACAACCGCGGTAGCGCCGCCGTTGTGCCCCATATCGAGTAGAATCCACCTCCGTCGATGTGGAAGCTTTCCGACGTCAGATTCTTCACAGCGTAGGGAGATATCAAATCGTCACCTGCCCAATATTTAAAAAATTTACATTTGGGAGATCACACAATTTTAAAGAATATAGTATTTTATGTAGAGTTGTTTGGAGAGGTGAAAAAAAAAAAATGTAAGTGGTGATTTTGGGTAGGTGGAGATAGTTATTAATAAATGTAAAATAGACTTGCAAAAAATATGAAAAAGGAAATATAGGTAGTATATTCAAATAATTTTGGAATTATAATATAGTCCATAAAATAAGAGTATATATTTTGATTTTAATTAATACACATGTGTGACTGACCTGCAAAAACTAAGTCTATAGAGGAAGATGTGACAGTGAGAGCGACGGAAGGGCAAAGCCTGGGCCTTAACGTTGAAGGTAGTTGAAGGAAAGTGCCAGTAACGGCGTTGCACAGGATAACATTCTTGGATCCCGCGTCGTCCGAGACCCAGCAGATAAGGCCGCCGGAGGACGACGCGGGGGAGAACCCCGCTGGAATCTGCAGCGGGGTTGCGAGGCGGTACCATTTCAGGCTCTGGGGGTCGAAAAGGTACGCCTCGTGGTGGCTGTTAGTATTAGGCGTAGAAGAATTAGTAGGGTTTCGGAAAATGCCGTTTTTGAGGGTTTGGTGTTTGAAAAAGAGGAACCAAGGGCGGTTAGGGGAGACTTGGAGGTAGAGTTGGACGAAGGCGGCGGAGAAGACGAGGGCGTACCAACGCTTGCAGACGGCGCGTGCTCGGAAGAAGGCGGGGGGAGGGAGGGCGGCGAGGATGCGGTCGAGCAAGGGCTGAGGGAGCCTGCTCCAGATTCTAGGGTCCATCCATTGCATTTGCATGGGAAAAGGGTAGGAGGGGGTGTGAAAGGGGTCCATAGTGAGTAACTAGGAGTAGGAGTGAGTATGAAAATGTGCGTGTGGTTGGGGTTAGTTATATAATAGGGGTAAAGGGAAAGGGAAAGGGAAAGAGTTTGGGGTTTCCGATGAAGGAATTAATAATGATTCTTTGCTGGTTTGAGAAAAAGGCACTGAAAGTCATTTGTGATGATGGATCCATCTATCATTTCAGTGCTTTCTTGTCAAAGCCGAGGAAGGAAATTTAAACTTAGAAACAAGGACATACAGCAGCAGCACAACTGACTGACTTTTTTTTTTTGGACACAAGAACTTATTGCTTTTATGGAACCAAAGCCTTTTGATTCTTAGAAAAAATTAAGGAAATTAATTATACCAACTAAAATTAAGGAATGTTGGATAATTGAAGAATTATACCCCCGGGCCCCGGCCCCTCAATAAAAAATGTTTGACACAAGTTTTAAATTAAAATAAATAGGGGAGTTGTGGAATTGTTGTGAAATAAAAATAAAGTGATTGTTTTCATAAAATGAAATTATCATACTTTTGATAGACAGACAAATAAACAAAGTAAACATACTTTTAGTAGATTGAGAAACTATAAAAGAATATATTTATCTTTTTAATTATAACCATGACTAATGTCTCTATGAAATTCTAAAATATCACTTATTTAGGATAGGAGAGGCTAGATAGTATACTAAGACTGATGTTGTAATGACCACATATTCACATAAAATATCATTACTCATGTATATACTAAGTGCAACGTACAATTTAAGTGCATTTTTATATAATATCGATTGTTTTCATTGACAAATTACAAAACTGCAGCTATTTAATAATGCACTTGAGTTGCACATTTTAATCGATGCACAAGTGACTTTACTCTATAAAATATAGGAAAATATAGTGCATTTTACATATACTCGCTCCACATTTTTTATATAAATATGCTAGACAGGGTGCAAGTATATTAGAGAATTATCAAATGAAATAATTTTACAAGTCATTTAAAATTTGAATTTTTAGATAAAGTTGTAGAAGTTAAAAATCAGTAATTGGGCGGATTGACGTCACCTACGGCCTAGAATATGTTTCTATTATTTTAAAAAATATATTTTATCTGTAAAATTCATAAACAATAAATACGAAACTATAATTTAACAAAAGCAAAAAATTGTAAAGATGCCCCTGAATAAATTAAAAGTTGCAAAAATAATGTCAAATTAAAAATATAAAAATACAGTTTTTACCCTTAAAGGAAAGAAATAAAGCGTCTAGTCAAAAATTGCTAGGTGGGTAGGAGTGTGCAAAATAAAACCGGACCGGAAAAAAGATCGGAATCGGTCCGGTTCGGTCCGGAATCGGACCGACCGGTTAGATTCCGGTCCGGTCCGCGGTCCGAATTTTTTTAAGAATCCGGGTTCCGGTCCGGTCCGGTCTAAAACCGGAATTTTCTGGTCCAGGACCGGAAACCCGGATTTACATTTTTTTTTTTATTATTTTAATTTTAGAAATTACAAATCCCATTCCTCTTCCACCTTCTTAAATCTAATTCCTCTTTTTTAACGGGAAGTCGTCATCTTGATTCATTTAAAAGTTCTTTGAATCCACTGGTAATATATTCAACTTAGTTTCTTTTTACTTTTCATTCAAAAAAATTTGTTTTATTATATCTAATTTATTTATTTTTTCATGTGAGAATAATAGACAGTGCAATCACTTATTTGTACACAAGATTGGCTTCGTGCCAAAGGAGCACCCAAGGGCAAGAATTTACGTGACAATGAAAGATAATTTGAGCGATTTGCGTGAGTTAGAAGAAATTGAGAATGGTAATGGTTTATACTTATCAAATATTTTTCAGCATGTTTATTTATTAGTTGTACCCATTTAAAAAATTTAACAATGTTATTACAGATTTGATGAAGACTACATCGGACGATGAAGACATTGTTATATACAGATCCTTAAATTTGTGCATCGTTTCATTTTGGACTACTGTTTTTTTCATTTTGGACTACTGCTTTTTTATTTTGGACTTGAATTTTAATATTTTGGACTACTGTTTTTTCATTTTGGACTACTGATCAACTTGATTTAAGGGCATAACTTATTCTTTAGGATATTAAAAATGAATTTATTATAAAGGTAAATATGAAGAAATTTCTAGATCTTCAAAAAAATGTGATCCACTTTCCACTTCTTCTCATACACTAAGAAATTAAAAAAAAAAAAAACGGTCTGAAACGGTCCAAACCCGGACCGGTTACATTCCGGTCCGGTCCTCGGTCAGAAATTTTTTAAGATTCCGGTCCCGGTCCAAACCGGTCCCGATCCGGTCCGGTCCGGTTCTGGACCGGTGCACACCCCTATAGGTGGGTGGTAGGTAAACTGACAACTAGAGAATTAAAAATATAAAAATACAGTTTTTACCCTTAAACGAAATAAATAAAGTGTCTAGTCAAAAATTGCTTAGGTGGGTGGTAGTTAAAAGTAACTCTTGAGACAATAATCCAACACACAAGTGAAAAAATATAAGAGAATTACAAATGAATTAGTTTCACACTACTCTAAAAAGTTTAGAATGTAAACATGAATATAAATTTTATTGTACACACTAAACAAATATAGGAACCGTGTGCAACCCTTTTATCCATAGGGGGTACTTGATGATGAGACATTTAAATGAAGACATTTAATTGGCTGCATGCTCCAATAAATTATACTATTAAATGCTAATTTTAAGCAATTAGGGGTATTATTATTATAGGATAGAAAACATGCAAATTGGATGAATTGGTGCAATAATACTAATAATAAAAAGGATGGGAGTATATATAAGAGAAGGCGATGAAACCCATGTAACCTAGCTAGAAGCTACTTATATATGTCCTCTCTTATCTACGGTAATTTCTGCTTCCATTGAGTAATTATATACTCTTTCTACAACTCAATTGGCTTTAGTTCTTTTTTGTATTGTGGGTGGGTGGGTGGGTGCATGGGGTGGGGGTGGGCTTAGAAATCTCAGTTGTCCTCGCTCGTCACAACAGAGTCAGTGTGTTGTTTTTGTCAATCTCTTAAATATGATTACCCCCAGAAATTTAAACCCCACCAAAATAGAAAAAGTAGGCTCGTCAGATTTGGAAAATCGTGTTTTGCGTCAAGAAATATCCCAAACAGGAAAAAGCCTTTCTCTCCACTTCTGGAAATTTCCCACTGCTTCAAGAAACCTCATCACTCCAACTTCCCTCAACAGTAGTATACATACATACATCTCTCCCTCTCTCTTCCAACCCACCCGCTTGGCTACTCTTTCGTATATATCCCTTACTTAAATACTCATAATTTTTTGAATCGTTTTAATGTTTGTTAGTATTATGTAACATAAAAGTGATGGTAATAAAGACTTTTCACCTTTATGAGTAATAAATATATCAAATGTTTATTAGTATTATGTAACATAAAATATATTTTAAGTATTAGTCATTAAGTAAGAGATAAAAAAATAACAAAATGAGTCATAAATAGGAAACAGAGGGAGATATAGCTAGTAATAATATACTCCAGAATTCAATGGTAGAGTTTTTATGGAACTCACCATCTGTATAAATATGTACAAAATGATTTATGCTAATGGTGTCGTCCGGTGGTTCTAGCTTTGATGCAAATATTTAATGGATAAATGGTAAAAATCTACTCTCTCCGTCCCGGTATAAGTTTCCCACTACTTTTGGGTGTTTTGATTAAGGAATATAATAAAATAATAGATGTAGTACAAGTGATGTGATGGTGAGAGAGAAAATAATAGATTAGTATGAGATGAAGTATGATAAAATAATAGATAAAGTGTAAGTGATGTGATTGAGAGAGAGAAAATAATTTACCAAAAATGGAATGAAAAACTTATAGTGGAACATCCAAAAAAGGAAAGTGGGAAACTTATACCGGGACGGAGGGAGTACTTATTTTTGTCACTAATTACACTTTGATGATTGAACTTTTGACTTTTGTAGTGTAAATACTAAACTTTTAAATTGTTGCAAGAAAAGGGTTTTGAGCAAATTTGCACACAAAATAAAAGGACGAAAATACACCTGGTTTGCTTGTGCTTATTCGAAATTCTTTTTTAAAACAAGGGGCAAAATTGTAATATCAATTTTCTTAATATCCATATCGATGACTATGGGTGATTCAGTACGGTATATCGAAATTGCGGTATGAAAAATTTATACCGATAAGGTACTTTAATTTCGGTATATCAAATTTTTGGTACGGTATACCGGTATACTATACCATATTGGTATACCGATTTATATAAAAAAAAATTGAACTGTCATTTCATATAGAATATCGATATATCAATTCATACCGATAATATTAAAGTATCGTTTTATATCGAAATTAATTATTTAAGTTTTAAAGTTATTTTAATTAATTTAAAAATAATACTCTTCGTCTCAATGAAAGCTACTCAACTTTATTTTTTCGTCTGTCCCAATGAAAGTTACTTAATTTTCCTTTTTCGCCCGTCTCAATCTCAATGTAATCATTCCATTTTTAGCAAATTGCTCCTCTCATATTTAATTATATTATTCTTTCTTTCTTTCTCAATCACATCACCTCTAATACATCTATTTGTTTTATCATATTTTTTAACCTCCGTACTCAAAACTTTCGGGTAACTTTCACGGGGATAACGCGAGTATAAAACTATATTAAAATTATTATTTTATTAAGGTTTCGGTATACCAATATACCAAAATACCGCGATATGATTACTTTTCACACTGTTATAAAAAAATTGGTGCAATATCATACCGCGATATAATTTTCGATATTTTTTTTAGTACGAAAAGCTCAGTATATCAAAATATTGATACATTTCTCCACCTTAATGGTGACCACGAAAATTGAATATATCGCAGATATTTTCAAATGTTTTGGTGTTTGGTGATTTCATGTTATACCATTGTACTTCCTTCGTCCCCGAAAAATTTGCGAAGAATTTTGGGCACATGATTTAAGAAAAAGTGTAATGATGAGAGTGTTGATGAGTAATTTTGTAATTTTTTTTTATATAAAATAAATAAAGTAGGTGAATTTAGTGTATAGTGGTTCCCAAAAATAATGATATGAAGGGTAAATCCCCCTATATACTAACCGAAAGTTTAAGTTGTTAATTTATCGTCCTATGATAAAATTCGCTTATGTGTCGTCCTTTGGTAAATTTCGCTTATATGTCGAATATTGAGTTAGTCTTATGTTTAAGTACGGTATATCGAAATTGCGGTATGAAAAATTTATACCGATAAGGTACTTTAATTTCGGTATATCAAATTTTTGGTATGGTATACCGGTATACTATACCATATTGGTATACCGATTTATATAAAAAAAAAAAATTGAACTGTCATTTCATATAGAATATCGATATATCAATTCATACCGATAATATTAAAGTATCGTTTTATATCGAAATTAATTATTTAAGTTTTAAAGTTATTTTAATTAATTTAAAAATAATACTCTTCGTCTCAATGAAAGCTACTCAACTTTATTTTTTCGTCTGTCCCAATGAAAGTTACTTAATTTTCCTTTTTCGCCCGTCTCAATCTCAATGAAATCATTCCATTTTTAGCAAATTGCTCCTCTCATATTTAATTATATTATTCTTTCTTTCTTTCTCAATCACATCACCTCTAATACATCTATTTGTTCTATCAGATTTCTTAACCTCCGTGCTCAAAACTTTCGGGTAACTTTCACGGGGATAACGCGAGTATAAAACTAAATTAAAATTATTATTTTATTAAGGTTTCGGTATACCAGTATACCAAAATACCGCGATATGATTACTTTTCACACTGTTATAAAAAAATTGGTGCAATATCATACCGCGATATAATTTTCGATATTTTTTTTAGTACGAAAAGTTCAGTATATCAAAATATCGATACATTTCTCCACCTTAATGGTGACCACGAAAATTGAATATATCGCAGATATTTTCAAATGTTTTGGTGTTTGGTGATTTCATGTTATACCATTGTACTTCCTTCGTCCCCGAAAAATTTGCGAAGAATTTTGGGCACATGATTTAAGAAAAAGTGTAATGATGAGAGTGTTGATGAGTAATTTTATAAATTTTTTTATATAAAATAAATAAAGTAGGTGAATTTAGTGTATAGTGGTTCCCAAAAATAATGATATGAAGGGTAAATCCCCCTATATACTAACCGAAAGTTTAAGTTGTTAATTTATCGTCCTATGATAAAATTCGCTTATGTGTCGTCCTTTGGTAAATTTCGCTTATATGTCGAATATTGAGTTAGTCTTATGTTTCATGATTGTAATAAATGTAAATTTTCTATTATATATATGTTTTTAATTGCCATAATTTTATATGCCTAATTAAAAAAAAACATTTCCTATGAAATAATGATCATAATATTTTATTAGAGATTTAGTACTTTCCTAACGTAGCATTGTATTTTATTTTATTTTAACCAACTAACAAATCAATTAATTAATATAATTACTTTAATTTTTAAAAGATCGAAAAAGAGATAGAAAAACAAAACATAATAAATGTTTAAATGTTTAAGTTTACTAATTGTAAACAACTTCTTTTTTCTTAATTTTCAGAGTTTTGTGTGCTACATGTCGCTTTTTAATAAGTTTAGATGATGTGTGATTTATAAAATTAATAGAATATAATGTGTCGTAATTTTAATTAAATGGTTAAAATATTTAAAATTAAGTGATATATAATAATTTTATTGATTAAATAATATAATAAATATGACATAGGAGTACATATTATTTGTTGCTTGAAATTTAGGGTAAGAGGAAGAGTTGAGTAACATTTATTAAAAAATCATTTTTTATTTAAGATTGTTTTTATATTTACTGAAGGTTGCATTATGAAAATTTTCATACTCACACTCTGTTCTGCTTTTCGAATTTTTTTGTTTGGATTTTAAAATTTTTTAAAATATATAATATGTTACTTTGTATAAATATTTATTTTATTGACATTTCGCATAATACGTGGGTGTTCATCTAGTATGTGTATATTGTGAAGTTAGGGATTACAATGATTATTTTTAATTTGAAGTATGCAAATTTTTTGAGAATAAACTAAAAAAAAAGTATAAAATTTTTTGAAGAACTTTGGGAGAATAACTAAACTCGCCGTATATATATAACTTTTTACTTTTTTGTACGCAATTCAATAAACTTGGGTATTTACTTTATGGTGACGTGACAATGTATTTCGATTGTTACATTAGTATATTATCGAAAAATAATCTCGTACGTGTCTCAAAATTTTAAAAATCAAAATAATATGATAAAAAATATGCACTGCATTGTATAACTAATAGGAGTATAAATTTTAGAAATGCAATAATTTTGTTTAATTTTATTAGGTTATGGAATAAAAAATGAAATGAAGAATGGTCAATTCATAAGAAAAAAATATTCCCCTATGTTTCCTGTGAAGGTTGTCTTTATTAAAGGTTGTCTATTTATTAAGAAATATAGTGTTATTATATGTGCCCGTTGTTGATGTAGAGATAGATAGAAAAGAATATAAAAGAGATATTGTAAAGAAAGACAAAAAAAATTAAAAGATAGAGAGATAGTAAATATTTAAAAACAAAAAAAGTAACATTTTAAAGGGATGATTATATAAACAAAAGTGTTAGTTTACATGCAAAATAATTAAAATTAGTTTGGTAAAAAAAATCGATAAAATAACATATTACTATTTTCATTATGTGATAACTTGTATATCTTGACTAACTCACTTTTAAAAAATAAAAGTAAATCTAGATGTGTGAGGGTCAAATAAAAGAGAAGTATTTTATGTGATTTAGTGAGGTTCAAATGAGATTCAGGGGGTGTATTGGTTGTGGATTTTGTAGGATTTTTTTTAATTTTCAAAGTTCGGGGATATTCAATTCAAATTTTCAAAAGTTTTTAAAAATTTTGAGGTATTCAATACGGATTTTAAATTTTTTTAGGAACCGTATATGAATTTTAATACTCTATGAATTTTGTTGGATTCTCCTCCAAAAATTGGAGTAAATAAATTTCACTATCCAAAACGGATTCTCTTAGAAAACTCTAAAGGCGAAAGATTAGAATTATGGATGGCAATATTGACCCGACCCGTGGGTACCCACCCCGCGAGCTTTGGATCAGGTCTGATCTACCCCGTATTGAGTATGGGTCAAGTCTGGATCTTATGTCTGACTCACGGGTATCCGACCCGCTTCAAATTAATATACACTTTATAGTATAATATATATATATAATATTAATTTAAAGAAACACTTTACATTAAAAAAAAAATTAATTGCATCAATACCAAAGTTTATGAAAATCTATGTAAATTAATAAAAAAAAAGTATATTCCACAATCCTTTCAAATCTATGAAAATCCATATAAATCAATAAAAAAAGTCAGTCAAATTCTGCATAAACTTTATGGATTTTATAAATTCATTTAAAATGTAAAAAAATCTCAATTGAATACAACATCCTTAGTGAAGTGTCGAACAGAATGCGAGTCGAAGATGAGTGATAATTTTAAAAATAAAATAATGTTACAAAAATATTAATTTTGTGAGTTATTAGTATTAGCAATGTGAAAATAATTTTGAAACGTCTAAATAAAAAAATGTGTAAGTAATTACTTCCACCGTCTCGTTATTAATTGAACATTTATTGTTCACACAAGTTTTAATACACTAATTATTTATTGGTATTAAATGTAATAGAATGATTTTTTTAGGAAGTATATATTATTGAATGAGTAATTCAACTTTATTAATAGAAAATCTTTTGTTAGTAGGTAAGCGATGACTTTTTTTTTTTTAAAGGAGCGGAGATATTCAATTAATAATGAAATACTTCTTCTGTCCATCAAAAGTGTGCTCACTTTTTTTTATACATGTTTTAAAAAAAATTATATTTTAATTATGAAGAATATATTTATTATAACGAGTAAATAATATATTTGGTAGATACTCAATCTTGTTAATAAAATAGAAAAAATATTTAAAAATAAATTATTTAAATGGAATAAGCATGTTTTTTGTGAACCCAAAAAAAGAAACGAACACACTTTTGATAAACGGAGAGAGTAAATGTTTTTAAAAAATGTTCAAGAACGAATGGAATACCGTTTAAGTAAAACGGGCGGAGCAAGCAGATCCGTTGGTTGTTAGTTTGTTTTTATTGGCTATAACCTATAAGCTAGAAGTGATAGAGTGAAGACTGTTGATACATTGAATGTGGTTTGACTTGTTTGCAGGGCGGCCTACTGTTACTGTTCCATTCTCTCAATTATCTCTCGGTTATTGTATGCTCTCTCGATCAATCAGCCGTTTTATGTCTCTATTATTTTAATAACCCTTCAAATTATTTTAATCTCTACAAATATCTACATCTTAAATTTATAAAAATATTTATAAATATAAAAAATTTAATAGTAATAAATTTTTAATGTATAAATTTAATAAAATAATTTTAACAAAATTTTCATTAGTGATGATATTAAATAACATATTTTATACTCCGTATAATATTATTTTAAATGTCTTTTATCAATATTTTTCAAAACTAATAGACATTTTTTTGATTTTTTTACTTTATTGATATTAAACTGAATTTGTACAACAAATTAATCAATATTGATATTGTATGTTGATATTTTTGTTTTTTTCACAAATATTGTGAAAGTACTATTTTTTTTCTTTTTAATATCGATATCGATGACCACGGATATTGAATATAACATAGATATTTTGGTATATTTTCGTCCTGAGATCCGTTTTATTAGAAAATGTTGAACTCAGTTTATCCACCACACCACACCACACCAATATTAATTTATGTTGGGTAGACCTTTTGTAAATTAAATTCAAGTGAATTTTTTTTTTTTTCCTTTAGTATCTCCTTATTGCATTTGACGAATTATCATTTAAAAAATATTTAATTATGTGTTACTAAAGAGTAATATCTAGTTCATCATAGAGTTTATATGAACCAAATTCATAATTTTTTTTTTCATTTTTATGTTTTTTTTCTAACAAATCTTAAAAAACATATATATAATGGCTAGATTTAGACATCAAATGCTTCAAAATGGAATCGTATGATTACATAAAATTGCACGTCAGTCAGTAGCATATTATTAAAGAATATAAATTTTGGAGTATGAAGAATAAAAAATATAATAAAATAAATAAATATATTAGAAGTAATTGAGAAGGAAGAATATAATGAAATATAGAAAAAGGTAATTTACTAAAATAAAAAAATGAATTGCTTTTTTTTATTAGAACAAACGGAAAAGAAAAGATAAAAAAAACTTTCACTGCGTAAAAAAATACTCCGTAGTATTTACCCGTTTTTTAATGCATTGTGGACATATATCAATTTTATAAATTACAGCATTAAAAAATATAGTTAATCTATCAATGTATATAAAAAAATAAATGAGTGTACATAAAAATTTATATACAATATTGTATATATGTAATATTGATTAATTAAGTCAATTGAGCTGAAAATATTGATTTATTAAGTTAATGGGTTGAAAATATTGATTTATTAAGCCAATGGAATGAAAATATATGTTATTGGGTCACCATTAATTCATTTGGGTCAATTCTTAATCTATTTGTCAACTTGATCGGAATACTTAATCCAATTCTGTGAATTTTTTTATTTTTTACTTTATTGTCGAACGATTTTTGTCTTTTCGAATTCTTTTCTTTCTGTCCATTTAATGTAGTAATAGAACACTATTAAATGTAGTAATTTAAATTGTAACACAATAACGCAAACTATTTTATACATTAATACATATTCTTTTATTTGGTAACATTTTTTTTTCTAGTGTTTATGTTGATGTAGTAACCCACATTATAATATGTAGTAATATATATTATTGAATGTAGTAATACACAAGTAACAAACATTGTTCAATGTAGTAATTCGAACGATAGTGTGTAGTAGCATATCATTTTTTATGTAGTTAAACACATTATTATATGTAGTAATAAGTAATAACCCAGACTTAAATATGCATGTAGTAATTCAAGTTATATTAAATATTTTATTTATTTAATTAATTTATTTATTTATTTTTTGAAGAAGGTTTACAAGATTTACAAGATCACAACGAAATAAGATAAAATTTCACGAGCAAGATCTTGATCTTCAAACCACTGTGGATCACCAGGTATCGCTGTCCACTCCAATCGTGTGAAGAGGAAAAACGAGTGTTCCCTTTGCCTTAAAAGACGTCCAGGTCTTCAACCTTTAACTCGAGACATTCCCACACTAAGGTGTTCTAATGTCAAGAATAGAAGACAAATAAAAAGACAAAGTTTCACCAAGTACCCGATCCCAAATACCAGATCTCGAGGACTCTCGAGTCTATCTCAGAAGAGCCACCACCCCCAAGAAAAAGTCACACAACCACAACGAGGCCATAAAGGCAGCACCACAAGGGGCAACAGAAACTAGAAACCAGCAAGCAAAAACTAAGGGCATGTTTGTTTTGGGACTCACACGTCCAGACGTGGGACGTAACGTCCCCCGTCTTATTCTAGTTCGGGATTTTACATTCGGATTTCAACATTCAATTACATCCACCCCTAAAAATATTTATATATTCTACTATTATAATAATACAACACCAGTCACTCTTACTAATTGATTTGACATAAAGTTATACTCCCTCCGTCCCGTAATTACTTTCACACTTTCCTTTTTAGGACGTCCCACAATTACTTTCACACCCTTAAAATGGAAAACCCTTTATATACTCTACCCTCACAATATTCTCAAATTTACACAAATGTCATTACTTTTTCTCCACACATACCCAAAAGTCAACTCATTCCTTTACTTTATACATAAAGATTTACAAAATTACCCCTTAAAATCCCCACTAAATTCACTTTTCTTATTCCGCGTGCCACTTCACATGTGAAGATAATCGCGGGACGGAGGGAGTATTATATAATTCAACATCACACACTCTTACACAATTGATTTGACATAAAGTTATCTCATCCTACTCAACATCCCAAAACAAACATACACAATTATTATTCATTAGAATTTCTCCATCCAAGATTTCCCCATCCCCATCTCCCCCATCCTACATAATTCCAAAACAAACATGCTCTAAAAGACTCAAAATCTAAACATCTACTGTATATTATTAAAGCACCAAAAACTAACTAAAAAACAGTAAAAGGGGATCAACGAGAAAAGTACCCAAACGGTCCCGTGGCTCCGTTGGGATACTTTAATCGTTGATCCCTAACAATATACGAAGAACACTACATAAAAGGGGAAGAAATACGACGGCGGCGGTAGAGGCCGGTGACCGCTACGAGAACTTCCGGAGGAACCAAGTAGATCTGAAGATCTACTACCTAAATCTTGCAAAAACTTAAAAAAAGAAGAAAAAAAGGAAGACAGCAGAAGGCGACGACTGACCGGCGACGAACAAATGGAAGAACGACGACGAGAGTACGACAACTCCGATGAATCAACAGCAAAATCGAAACGGCGGCAACAAACGGCAGCGGAAAATAGCGGCGAACGACAGAGACGGATTGTCCGATGAAGTAGGGGAGAAGCAACTCTAGAAAGAGAAGCTCTCCCCTCTCTAAAATGTTTTTGTAACTATTTAATTTATTTTTTACAAGAATAAAAAAGACTGATTTTTTTTAATTATTCTGTAAAAAAAAGTATATTAAAGTATATATAGGGATTAAATTAAATTATTCTGTAAAAAAAAGTATATTAAAGTATATATAGGGATTAAATTAAAGTCCAAATTTATTTTGACTTTATACCTGCAATATTTCACAAGATCAGTCCATGAGTGTAATTTTAACTTAATATTCATTGAATAATTGAAGTCGAGAGATAAGCTTAACAGTAAGCAAATAAATTAGCTAAAGGCTTGAGACAGATTACAAACCAACATAAATTTACATCCACCCCTTTAAAAGGGTTAAACATCATGCTCAAATTATGTTGTGTTTAACACAAAACCTACCCCATAAATTTTTAAACTTTGATTCAAACAAAACCTGATCCTTGAAAAGGTGAAAAATCAAAAGCAGCAGCCCCATTTTTTAGCCTCCTATCCTTTTCTGGTTCTTCATTTCTATCTAACTATCAAATCTCAAAGCATTCAATTGAATTTCTTCAAATTTCATAAAGCTTGGTAAAAAGGATGCAAAGAGTTGGGGAGAGAGTTTTGAAGAACCTAAAGAACACTAAATGAAATAGGTTCTTCACTACAATCAAGGACGCACCCTCATACATCGCTACGTATATATGTTTAACTATATAAAACTAACAAATAAAATCATCTGCCCTCAGACAAATTCACAAAAAAAGATCGTTGTTTTCTATCAAGAAATCTATCAGCAATAAGACAAACAAAAAAATTCACCGAAATCTGTTAAACTATAACAAGGGAAATCCCACCACTTCTGGCCTAAAGAATACATGATGATATAGGTTAGAAAGAACTGTGATATGAAGCACCAGTTAAGAGCCTTAAAATAACAGACCAAAATTTCTCCTACTGCAGAATCCAGTTAAAATGAGGGAGTGATCATCCATCCTCTAAAAAGCCATGCGACCAGCAAGCCTGCTCTCCGATATCCTTCTGTCGATTGCTGCATCAATCGAGCTCATCTGGAATGAATATCCATGTAAATAAGTATTAGGGCAGCTAAAAACCAGTGAAACATATAATCATCAGTCAAATATTCGAGCTTTGCTTGTAGACAGTATATACAAATCTTGCAGAGGAGCTGACCTGTCCCATTGAATTCACGTTCGATCAAAAAATATATTGTGCGATGACATGAATGGGCAAAAATCTGGTGGGTATTAATTGTTCCAACCAAACCCAACATTTTGATATCAAGCAACCATAGGTAAAAACCAACAATTGAACAAACAAAATTTCCAAAGTGTAAATTAAATACATACATTTTGTTCATAACCTTGTATGGAGCTAGTTGGAGGATCCTCCGGTGGTTGAAGCATGCTCGTCAGAATTTAATTAATAATTATTGGCAAAGAAAATGAAAGTACGTACTTGACTTGAACCTTTGTTGACCACAAAATCTTTGGGATTGCTTGCCAAGCCGAGAATGGCCAAGAAATAAAAAACAAGCTCATCACATCAATGGGGTTGGAAAGTACCAATATAAATTATCAAATTCCCCAAAACAGAAGTTTTTTTTTTTTATGTCTTTATTTTGATGAGAATTGAGGCTAAACAGAAATACCCTCATCTATAAAATATAAAAGCAACAACTGAATTTGAAAACCAAATGCTAGTCACCTGGACAATTGAATAACTCAAGGCAATATCCAGTCTAAAGAATTTTATTACTAGGCTAAAATGACTTACCTGGCTATTCTCATCATGAACCAGATACTTCAACAAGGACAATCTTCTCTCTTCCTAAAAAATTGATCAAAATTACTTCACTCAAATGGCAGAACTACCCAAAAAACATCCTGAAAATATATCACAGAAAAGAACTAACCATGGACATAGCTTCATCATCCCACACTAGGTAGACCTCATTACTAGCAGGCAGCGTAGCTGGAGCCTTGTTAGCTATTACTGGAGGTGGCCCGATGGAAGGACCTCCCGTATTTGGACCAGATGCATAGGAATGTGAATTCATAGAAGCTACCACAGCAATAAATAAAGAAAAACATGAGCATGCAGATATACTGTAACGTCCACGTCTATTAAAATTTTAGCATTAATGGAATAGAAGGTAAAAGTAGCGAACTCAAGAGAATTGATTATGTTCTACTGATATATACACACAGAGATCCAGAAAACAAATCTAATAATGTTGTATCAACCTCTCCCCACCCCTTTTTGTTTATCAGTTCTCCTACTATTGAAACATTAAAGAAAAGAACTTGGCACAAATAACTAAATTGCATCATCACAATCATTAGTTAATACAATTAATGGAGAAAGGAAAATCACGTGAACAAATAAGTTGACCATGGCACGATAATTTAGGTGTTGCTGGAGAAATAGAATGGATATGAATATGCAATATGTCAACTCTATTTGGCATTAACTACACCTAAATCGCTGGCTAACGAGAAAGCTACCTCAAAAACTGCAAATAGAAATTCTATCGTCAAATATATTCCAATAAAACATTGCAGCATGCTAAGCTTTCCAATCTAGTACAGTATCATCCAGTACAAACATGGTGCAGCAAGTCATATATTTTCACTCAGTTTATGGAATGAGAAATAACAAATCAATGCCCAAATCAGACAAAAGACAAGGCATCATATCATAACAGGGAATACAGATTGAAAGGAAACACAAACCTGGTATTCCAGAAGTGAGATAACTATTGATTGGTAAAGTAGTGCCAAATTGAGGGTCTGCACTCTTCATTTCTGAAGAAGAGCTTAAAGGTAAGCTCATCGGAGGCATAGGAGCAGAAAATGGGGAACTTTGAGCAGGAATGTTGTTACTAGGAACGACAGGAAATAAAGGTTGAGAAGTAGGAGAAGGTGTAGTTGCAGGCATCCCTGGCGGAGTGACAGGTGATAATGATGGTTGAAGCATGGGGGGCATTGCAGATGGCACATGTGGCCGGATATTTTGTACAGGAAACAAAGGCTGGAGTGGCAGTCCTGCTTGCCCAGGAGCTGAGACAGATGGATGTTGAGGATACCAAGGTTGTGGGCGAGGAGGAACTTGCCAGCCAGCTGGAGGCCCTTGTATTCTGGGATTATAACTGCATTCAGAGCAAATCATTCAAGGTAAGACACATTTTGCTCAAATAACGAGTGTACCAAAAAAAGTAGCACAAACTTTGCTTTTACGAAGAGTAAATAGAGTTCACTGATATATAAACCAACCCACTTCAATATAGAGCAAGAATATTCAAACATTTCAACAAAAGAATAGTTGTCGACATGAATCAAATTTTAAGCCATCCAGAATTTATATATGTTATAACATAAACAACAAAATTATATTAAAAGTATAGCATTGAAACCTACAATTGGGGTATTGACCCAAAAGTGGGCTGGGTAGGATATCCAACCCCTAGCGACCCTTGTATCACAACACCAGCAATTTGGGACGCCGGATGATCAACCTTAGCCGTTTTTGAGGGGTTCTCTTCCTCTACAAGGAACAGCAATGAAAAGATCAGCTCAGCCTTATGAACGTTTAACAGGACTCGGGACAGAATATCCATACCACCACAGTATCTATATAGTGGTAGGTCAAAAAAGTAACTAGGGAATAGAAGAAAGAAACAAACTTCGTAAAAAAAGTTCCAAAGTTCCCCGTGAGGACATTAGAGGTATGCATTCTCTTGTTTCTAAATAAACTCAATCCATTATCACGATAGGATGAAGCAGGCAAAGGTGAGAAAAACACATTCCAAACGAATAAACTGTTTGATCATTTCGACTTCAACCAATGTCAAAATTTGTTTCAGTTTGCTTTCAGCAGAACTCAGTTTCATTCAGTTCAAATCATAAAAAAGAAAAGGTGAAGTGAATACCTTCCTCTGCATAATGAGCGGCCAGGGCATCATGTGGAATTCCTTGCATTCCATAAATTTCATTGTCTGTTGATTCTCTTCCAGGTTTCGAGTTTGGAACTCTGGTACAACAATCGGTAAAATTAATTTAACATGTCTGACCTATCTAAGGCACTTCACATAAGATTATAAGAAAGGCAAGATGATAAATAAAGATTGAAATTCGATAATCTGAATAACTATTTAAATAGGGGGGAGGGAGGAACAGACTTGGAGACTTGTTCCTTGTGAACCTGAAGGACATGGATGGACATGCCCCCGGCGGTGGAGAGTTTCTTGTGGCAAACATGACACTTGAAGTGCTTAGCCTTCTGATGCTGCACTAAAATCTTCTCGTCTTCAAACTCCCTGTCGCAATAGTAGCACCACACCTTATCTACCGCTCCTCCTCTCTTCTTCTTTTTCCCCATTCAATTCACCCTTAAACGCTGATGATCAAGGACCGAACGAAATTCGCTGTATCTTGCAATCAAAGAAAACTTGATGGAATCCGTTTCCGAGGGGAATCACAGAGGAGGGTAGGGTTTCAATTTTCAAAGACTGCCAATTTATTACTCCGTATTTAGGTAATATGGGGTGAAATATCAAAATCTTAAATTTGTATAAATATATATAGATATGGTCAATTTTAAAGATGGTAAATATTTAATAATACATTTTTAATACATAAATTTAATAAAATAATTTAAGCACATTTATATTCATGATAAAATATATTATATGATGCTATTTCATATAAGGAGTAATATTTTTAAAATTTAATGACATTTTTCCGAGGTTTTTCGATATATATTGTTATTGTATATTGATATGTATATATTTTTTTTTACAAAGTGAAAATATCAAATTTTTTCAATATCAATATCGATAATCACAAAAATTAAATATATCCAGAATACTCCAGATATATTGAAAAAAAAAATCCGGATATTTAATTGAAGTAATCGTGAATATTACTTTAAATGAATGCAACATATATTAAGAAATATACTCCCTCCGTTTTTTATTAAGTGTCACTTTGACTTTTTAATTAATTTTAAAATAAGTGTCATTCTAGAGTTTTTTCTTTAATTTTGACTATTTTACCCTTATTCATTTACCATAAATATTTTTCATAATTAAATTCCACAAAAATTGTTTATACCAAAAATAATTTGATTTATTAATACTACCTACATTCTTGACCACATTCTTTATCAAACAAAATTTCTATATTAAAATTAGTATAATTAATGAAGGGTAATATAGACCATGATTTATAATCTTAATTTGTTGAAAAAAACTAAAACGACACTTATTAAAAAGTGGAGGGAGTAATAAGTAGATGTATGATATGATTGAGAGAATGTGTACTTTTATTAAGATGGAGGGAAAAAAATTGTTTTTTTTTTATTATTGAATAGGGGAAGTATAAGTTATTTTTAAAAGTTTTAAGGTTAAATTAAAAAGAAACATGCAAAATGACTTTTAAACTGAAAATAGCGTGAATAGTTAAAATATTATTTAATTTAGAATTATTATAAGAAAAACATTTTATACATTATTGGATAGTGTCCAATTTGAACATGGCGGAAAAATTAAAATATTCAAAAGATCATAATTTCAAGTTGAAAATAAATATCAACTCTCTCACAAAATAATTTTGCCCTTTATATTATGTAAAAGTTGTTTGCTAGTCATTAGAGCATCCACGACGAGATTGAGGAATGATGGATTAATATTTCTCATCCAAAATGAAAGTAAAAGATATTGGGAGAAAGTAAATCTTTATAAAAGAAGATAACAACTCTCTATTTTTCTGTTAAATGACTCTTCTTCTCTTTCAGGCATGTGTCAAACGTCATAATAATTCATTCTCAATAGAAAAAATAAATCAATCAACTTTCGTGAAGAGAGAGAGAGCGCATGGTGGAGAGAAGAAGTTTATTTCTGCGGTTCAAAAATCGGGTTAAATGAGTCAAATTTAACAGAAGTTTATGCGAATAAAAAACGTCCATACTTTTACACAGTGTGAACATTAATAAACCCACCACCACATGCATGCAATTAAATAAGAATTCGCCAAAATGTATTACATAGTACATAGTACATACTACAAACTGCAAAGTCATCAACTATTACAAGATGAGTACAATAATATTGACGAGTTTTTAAGAAAGAGACAAAAGCGCGCGTGCAACATTCTGTGATATTCTGTCGTGTATAGCTTCCTGCACAGAGGCAATCAACGTATTAATAATTTTGTGTATAAGATAGATTTGATACCTGACTTGCTTCTTTTTTTCTTTTCTCAATTGTTAAAATGTTCTATTTTTCATTTTTAGAAAAGGAAAGAAATGGAACGGCCATCCACAATTTTACCTTAGTCGAGGGTATTTCAAACTTTGATTTTGTTATCGTTTCAAACAAATGGATGTACCTGCAAAGAAGAGATGAAACTATCAGAGAGGGAGGGAGGGAGGGAGAGAGAGAGAGTGTGTGTGGGTGTGTGGAAAAAACTCGACATACCGCCATGATAATTCAGAAACAAGTTCTTCAGGTGCATCAGGCAAGATCTAAGAAAGTGCATTCCCTTGAATTAGATTCAACATATATATATATAACTTTGAAGAGAAGGACACAAAATATGTGAGTTACCTCATCTTCGTAAGGATTGCAATTATCTTTGAACCACAACCTCAAGAATTCCTACAAAATATTTATGCATAATGGATTTCAGTATACTGTAATGTGCATATACCAAAAATGCAAGCCAACGGGACTATAAGATACAAGCAAAGAAAACCAAAACCTTGTCAATATTTTCAGGTTCAACGCCATTTTGAAAGCGCTCGTCATAAGAATTGGCAATCCAATATCTGCTTGAATCTGGTGTATGCACCTAAAAAAAGTTTAAGAAACATAAAACATTAAAATATGAAAATAAAAAAATTAATTGCAGTTATTGCAGTCATTTTGATAGGAAAATAACCTCATCAATCAAAAGCACTGTGCCATCAGATCCTTTTCCAAATTCATATTTGGTATCCACCAAAATCAGGCCATGCTCCCAAGCAGTACGCTGCAATATCAAATTCATAACTTGTTAGAGTGCACACACGAGATAACAATTTAAAAAAAAAAACAGATTGCAGAAAACAAGAGCACAGGGAAAAATCCTGTCCAAGCCTAAGCCATTCACAACAATCCCAAAAGAATGCCCTAATCTAGAATAGAGACTGATACTTATAGAATAGAACTAAAAAGCCCATGTGAACCACACAAAAGATAATAAAAGATAACTACTGACTACGGGCCCTGACCCGATCTGATATAGTGCATCGTATCATAACATTTGAAGTTGAACATGGACAAACAATTCAGAATTCTCTGCATAAGTGATAACCTTCAATATTATGACCGTTAAGATTAGAGGGTATAAACACATAAAGGTAACATCAGAAGACACCAGTTGGGCTCCGACTCTTCGAGTCCAAAAAAATAAAGGAATAATAGAGTGCTGAAGAAAAAAGGAATGACTTAACCAATTGTAGTAAATGAGTGTTACTTGTGCGGGAGCAAACACACAACAACAACAACAAGTTGATAAAAAGTTTTAACAGAGTAAATTTGTCCTGATATGTTAAAACAATAAAGGGTAAATTACAAGAGAGCCCTGGGGTTTAGAATAATTACCAATCTAAAAAGACCAAAATTTTCTTTGATTGATCAAAAAATTGGAAGTCGTTTCACTTATTGTATTCTCTCATATTTACATCAATAAATTATTTTGTGGTTTTGCATTATTGGCCAGTCAAACAAAAAAAATTGGTATGTCTAAGGGGGTATTTGGTAATTATTCAAATCGGGTATTTTTTGGTAATTTAGACAAACCTCAAGGTTTTTTTTTTTTTTTTGGTAATTTACCCAATATAAAAATCCGAAAGGTCAAGAAAGTCAATGGAAGTTTAATAGAGTGCAATTTGTCACACCAATCACCACATTATCCTTCATGCACTTAAAGTATATACATATTTGTTTTAATTATCAAAATGGAATGGTTAATATCTTCCACAACCTATCATATGTTTTATTGGCACAATATTGATCAACTTAGCATGCAAATTATAGGATGAACACAATCCTCAGCATGAAATCCCACTAACCTTTATCCTATTATTTAATTTTAAATTTTGAAGGCATATAATTTAATATGTCATCTTAGATAACACCGCAAGAATGATCCCATCAAGCACAACTGCACAAGGGCCACACTATTTAGTTAGGATAAAAGCATGTCTTTTGTAAAATGGCTCAGGTAATGATTTGTAATCAAGTTAAAAAATAAATGAGAAGAGAAAGATGAAGAAAGCATGAATACCTGCCCATACTCAAACAGGCTTAATGCTGCTTTACTTGCCAGAATATAGTCAGATTCAGACATCAATCCGCTCTGGATAATCTGCAGGCAAATTGATTATCAGCTCAATCCTACTTGGGTAACTGAACTAGAAATATTGACAATTTGTAAAAACTTTAGAAGTTATTTCTGTGTAATAGGTCTGCTAGAGGAGTTGCGCAAGCAGCTAAAGCAGGTGTATAAAATGAAAATCAAAATATTCAACACACATAAAATAAGCAGGTTGATGGGCCTGTCTATTTTTGTGAAATAAATAAACTGAAGTATCTATTTCACACGGTTCCCAAAACCTCCTAAACCTCTGACATAATCACAATAATCTCAGAGAAGCATTGATGAGACAATAGATTACGAAAGATACATAAAAGAAGGTCCCCAACCAAATCTACAGATTCCAACGGGAATTTTCCTTCACTTTCAGAGTCATTCAAGGTTTCGAAAAAAAGGGTGTTTTTGTTTAGGGATTCCCACCATAGATTTTGATTTCTTTGATTAAATTGAAACCATATCTCATTTTTTAGACAGGTTATGTAAATTTTTTATAATTGGATTTGAGTTTGTAATGTCAGTGTTTTTATTATTAACTTATGTTGTGGGTACTAAAATAAAATTATATATGCATGCTTGACTTATTTGTGAAGTTATGAGCTTTGGATAAGTTGTTGGTTTAAGTTTCATTTTTTAAAAGTATTTAAAGAATTGAGATGTGGCAATTAGGTTAATTAGCTTGTTACTACGATGAGTCCTAGAAATCTTTTCCTCTAGACGAAACATGACTCAAAACCTTAGGTGCTGTTTGTTTTAGATTTTAAGTAACTTTTAAAAACCGGTTTTTGAAATCTATGGGATTTTAAAATTCTGATAGGTAGCAAGGTGTGTGTTTGTTTTAGGTTTTTGAGTAGGGTGAGATTTAAAGAGTAGGTTTATAGGCGTTGTAGTGATAAACATCAACTTAAGGTTGCAATAGGATGGAAAGATTTGAAACCAATGAATTTCATATTCACCTAATTTCAAGTGGATTTCAAGCCCTTACCAATCCTTCAAAAAATAGCTCAAAATGGACATGGATTTTCAAATCCATATTATGTGCAACGGCTACGTAAAATGATAACCAGCAATAAAACAGAGCAAGGGACGTTGATACAAAGTATGACGTCAATTGCTGGAGAAAATCTCAATTCATTCATGTCAAAAAACTGTGCACAAAACCCTAGGAGCGGATTTAAATAGTGTTTAAAAATTTAAAGAAATTGCAAGCTAGTCTTCAAGTAAATGAAAATTGCAGAAAAAGGAAACTCAAAAATAGACAGTAGCATAAGTTCAAAATAGAAGCATATCTTCTAAGCGCGCTTGCACCTATCCAGATCATCCAAGAAAGCAAGGGCTTGTCTTTCCACATCCACCATATCAATCCGAACGACCATTGTTATTAAGGATTTCAAATTCATCCTCAAATTTCAATCCAAATGCAACCTAAAGCTTATCTTAAATTCCCAATATATTTTCTCTCTAGCCTCGAATAGCACTCAGACACAAGTACATAGCAAGTCTATATGCAGTATATAAGGAATAACTTTTTTTATGTAATTCCTATATAATGAGATGCATAAGCATCACCTTTCCCTCGTATGCAGTATGTTGTTGTACATATTGTGGTTATTGGTGTGGTGCAGAAGTAGTATTGCCCTTTACTATATGTAGCAAATCTTTCATTGTCAGATAGTATATATGCATCATGACACCAAGTACGCTTTTATTATTTGAATTCTAGGACTTGAACAGAGCCTCTATAATTAAATAAAGACAAATTCCAAGAAAAAAATAGTGCTTGCTTCATCACTATTTCTATATCATAAACTTTGATTTTTATAAAACCTCTAGGCTATCAGAAAATGAATTACCATCCTCTCTAAACTCCTTCATGAAGCATTATCTATACTTGCTTCTTCATGAAGATCTTGTGCATCGGAACCATGCTCAAATAACAAGGACTGAATACAATCCATTCAATCTATATGAAAATTCTTAATCTAAGGTTTCTTAATATTCAGGTGTATTGTTTAAGTCATATAGGCAGTGTTGGCTAGGGAGCACATATATTGAGATTTACGAAAAAAATTGTAAAATTTTCAGCACATTTGACAGCAAAGATAAATGCTCTACTAGATGAAAAACACAAAAGTATAGAATTTGGAACCTCCTCTGGTGTTATGGGAACATCATGATCTGCAGCTTTTGTAGTTGGTGTGATTATATTTTCTCGTAACTTCTGGTTTTTCACCATCCCTGTAGCAGATATACTATCAGTAAAATAAGATACTAGTTCAAGTTGGACTTCCTGAAGAAATTACAGACCTCACCATCAGGAAGTGCATTGCCGCAATAGTTTCGAACGCCTTTTTGGTAGACAGTCCAAAGTGATGTATCAGTACTTCCAGTCACGTAACCTCTGACTAAGGATAAATATCATCATCAATGTTTATTATAAGACCACAACTATTTATGGCATCAAATCAATAACCCCTAAAATGCATATACAACTGCATAACCTTAAAGGGAAATGACTTTTAATTATAGGTCACAGGATCATAAGTATACAGAGTGAAAAATGTCAGAATTGCTCTGTGTTGTTAGAATGACTCACCAACAAATTCAATGGGAAAAACAGAACATTTCTTTGCAATAGTTACATTCCTATCTGGAGAGGACACAACTGCATTTGGAATAATGTGCTGAGTTTTATTAAACCACCACAAACTTGTTTCGTTGAGTACCTAAAAAGTAACATTGCACTATCTACGTCAAAAGGCAAGAAAATAACTTTGTGGTTGATTTGAGGCTAAGTATAAGATCCAAATTTGTAGATGAAGTAACTCAAACATGAAAATGAGGCTTCATTACCTGGCCTTTGAAGGGAATTGAGGCAAGAATTCTGTCAAAAGCACTTTGCCTATCAGTGGTAACCAGGACAAGATAATCTCCTCCGTCATAAATATCTCTCACCTTCAAAAACAATCTAAGTATCATTTTTTATCAATAGTACAGTACTCAACTATTATCAGGTTGCTAGGAGATGCATGCAAGTTTTGTCAAATTATCGGAAAGTTCTGCTGTCCATTCAACCAAACTGCCTCTCAGCATCCAAGTAAACCTAAGACATCCTATTTGATTTCTTCTGTTCAGACAATCTAGAAAGCACACATGAAAGGAATGTGGCATGATGCAACATGCTCGGCTCCCATTTGAAGGATGCGAACCCAATGGGCAAGTAAAAGTAGCTGTAGAGCTCTCCATTAATTAAAAAAAGAATTGTGGCATCTTACACCCATGGATAAACTAGATGATAAATAAAACCATGAATGGAAAATTAACTAAATGCATGAACTCATCAAATATATATTTTTATAGAATCTAAGATGAAAGGAATGGTTGAAATATTAAAGAAAGAAGAATTAAACCGCGCCGTCTTAATAGTCCAGAAACAGTTACATAGACATGTATCCAACACGGAGTTGAAAAGCACTCTTGTACTTGCTGTTTTTCGAAGAATTCCAAAAATTGACATGTTGGCACAATCACTAAAAGGACTCGTTGCAGCAAAAAAAAATAAAAAATGGATAATTGTTTTCCGTGAGATAAGTATTGCTGATAAACACAATTCTTCAATCCACTGCAGTCCAGAACCGAAGTATAAATGAAACAAGAGCCATACCTTGCCTCTTATCTTGGATTGGAGGCCGGGAACGGTTGAATCAAGGTGTGTCTCAGAAAGGCAGTTGGAAATAGAACCTTTGATTTCATTCATCAATTCATTCTTTCGATCACTGCTCGTCGTTACTTCCACGTCGCGAGGAGCTTTTGGGGGTCCACCGGGAACTGTAGAAGGCGACGATGCTGCAGAAATTGCCATTGAAGGAAACTTCTTAGTATACAATTTGTCAGGGATAAACGTTCTACATGCGTGTGAGGATAGTGACGAATAATTGGGGGAGAATATGGAATTTCCGAGGTTTTTCGGAGAATTTAAGCAGAGAGACTGAGACATTTTGTATATCTCTCAGCTATGTGATGTTGCCGCTATAAATAGAACGGTATTTAAGACGGCGAGTGGATTTGGTTTAGGCTTCCAGAAAGCCCATTGTTTAATGACGTGGGTTATATGCCCCCTCCAACAATGTTAGATGCACTCCCCCTTTTATTTATTAATTAAATATGTATGTAAAATATCATATTTACCCTTATAGTAAATATTATAGATATATACACCCCTCGAAATTCTAACCCTAATTTTGAACAAAACCCTAACCCTAATTTTACAGCAGCCAGTTGCCGCCGACAATCATCGCCCACCTCCTCCGACAGCCACCGCCACCCAATCCAAAATATATTTAGAAAACTCAAATTAAAAAAAAAAATTGGTCGACCATAAAATATATAGTCGACTATAATTTGTCCACAAAAATCACCCTTATCGATAACATTTTATCGAAAGATTTTTAAAAAAAAATCATGATTTTCGATAAGAAATTGTCCACCATAAACAATATGGTCGACAGTTTCTTGTCCAAATTTTTTTTTTTTAAAAAAAAAGGAAAAGAAAATGGAAAACCCTATCTGCGTGCGAGTGATTCAGGTGGAATTTACACGTTTTTTATGCATATGTAAAGCTCATTTCGATTGTGATTTCATTGATTTATGTATTGATTATGAGTGTTTTGGTCAAAATAAGAGAAAGGTGGTGTTTTGTCGATTTTGTAGGAAAGTGATGGATTTTGGGAGCAAAACACCTACCACAATTCACTGGACCAAAACAAGGAGTGCACCATTGGATCCGTCTCGAAAAACGGAGTAGAATGGAAAAAAGAATCAAGTTGATTGGAGGTCGAAAGCAAAAGTTACACACAAAACAAGTTCAAGGTGCAAACTTAGACATCCAGCAACTCGGCCGAGCGTAAGAAAAAATTCGTTTTTCGGCCCGAGTTGCACAGAATCGGCCGAGTTCGACCACACCACCCTGTCCTGACTCGGCCGAGTCACCCAACTCGGCCAAGCTGCTTCTGTTTTGGCGGTTTTTGTGCATTTTCGTCATTTTCGAGGGACTTACTTGCAAAATTCGTCCCCAAACCCTACCCCAACACTATAAATACTCATTTTCTTGAAATTCAAAGGGAGGACCCCCTTCTCCAAGCACTCTTACACATACAAACACACATTTGGAGGTAATCACCAGCAACTTCTTCAATTCTTCACCAAATCAAGCAAGGAGTGCATCAATAGCTTGGGAATTTCATTCCCCATCATCCATTTGTCTAAGCTTTCGTTTCCTTTCACTTTTTATTGCTTTGATCATTGTTTTCTTTGTATTTGGATTATGTTAATTGTAGGCTAGAACACTTTTGGTTTTAGGGCCTTGTAAATACTTTTGATGAAGTTTATGTATTAGTATTTTGCTTAATTGGTGTTTGTGTGGCTTAATTTTATTTGATTACTTGGTTTTAATTGCAAAATATGTCATTAGTGTACATGATGATGTGTTTAATCTTAATTAATTGAAATTGGATTCAGAAATCTCTTTTGATTGTTTGATTGCAAGTATTTGACCCAATTTATTGAGAGATGATTAATGATTAGAAGGATGTGTGATGATCTTAGGAGCTTAATTGGGGTTTATGATGCAATTTAGATAGAGATACTAGATTGAATTGTATTTCTCTTGGGTTATTTGGATTGAAAGGACTTCTAACCCACTATTTAGTGATCAATTTATCGAAAAAGCACAAAACCAATTGAGTAGATTGTTAATCATAGATGAATTCATTAGTGTTGCATGTGCCTTGAAACCTATTTTCTCTTATTTGAGTTTTACTTGTATTTCTCTCGTTTTCGTGATTCGCATGAGCATTAGTTGATCGAATTTCTCTATTACTCTCTATTGTTTACTTGTGACATTTTTGTAGATAATTAGGGGTAATTGCTACACTTAAACTTCCAATCACCGTCTATTTAGAACTTAATCGATAAAATACGCTTTTACACTACACCTCCCTGTGGGATCGACCTCGTACTTACTTCGCTACAATATACATTGTATACTTGCGGTCGTGTATTTTAGAGTTGTATAATACGTGAATCAACGAGTGGAGGAGAAAAGGCAAAATGGAGGCGGTGCAGACAACAACGTGGGATGGGGAGGTGGTCGACGGGAGCGAGGTGGGCAGAAGATGGAAAAAAAAAAAAAAAATGAAGGGGGCGGTCGCGCTGGGTGGAAGAGGAGAGGGAGGAGGGGTTGTCCTATTTGGAGAAGAAAATAAAAGAAAAAAAGGGCGACGTACGGCGGCGAGTTGGAGTGATAGTGAGGAAGAAGAAGATGTGAGTAATGAGGATGAAATTAGGGTTTAGGGGTATATGTATCCAAATAAATTTTAGGAAGAAAGGGGTATAATATGTAATTTGGGGGGAGTACATCCATCTTACGTGTATTTTAAGGGGAGTACATGTATCGGGGGAGTGTATCTAACATACCTGGAGGGGCATATAACCCACACCTCGTTTAATTGGTTCGGTTGATTTAAATGGGCTAGTGTGATCAGAATCAGGCCTCTATATTGGATCTGTTATCATAAGGGAACAATTATCAACAACTTCCGTCTTTGTTAACTACACTCCCCTAATTGATACACACCCCTCCGTTAAGAGAATGTTAGTACATTCTCCGAGTTATTCAAATTGCTCTTTTATAGCTTTTGGTGACCTTTAGACGCTACACCCCAAACCCCTCAATAGATACACTTCCACTTTTGTACATTTAGAAACCCTATTTTCTCTCCTTTATTTCTTTGTTCTTTTTTTTCCCTCTCACTTTCTCTTTCTTCTTTTCTATTTTCTGAAAAGAAAAAAAAAAAAACTTCCACTACCGTCGTCCCGTCCCTTCCGCCCCACCCCTTGCCCCCTTAAAAAAAATGAAAGGAAAAAAAAGGTCATCCACTCCCATGCCAGTCGACCACGTTATGTATAACAACAACACAAGTAAGATATTTTTTCCACCCCTACCCCCAACACCTATGTCGGTCACGTTATGCGCAAAAAGTAATTTTTTTTATAGTAGTTGGTCGAAAAAATACACTATTCTCGACAAAAGTTTAACATTTGAGTTAACGTTGTGCTGTCAGCGTAGTGTCGTCCCTGCATATTTGACATATGAGTTAGCGTCGTCGTTCAAGGGTGATATTAGTCGCACATTCTCCATTAATAGATTGGACTTGAAAAAATCAACGATTTAATAAAAATAATTTTTGCTTTTACAATTTTTTAAAATTAATAAAAATCGAAATAGAAAACCTTGAAAATAGAACCCAATATTGGATATATCAATTTATTTATTACACTTTTCATGTTTTACTTATGTTCCAATCTTTAAGACAAGGGGTTGGTCATTTTTTGTATGACATATATCTTTATATCATGTATATTTGTGAGTTTCTATCTTTTCTACTTGACATTCTCCTTCTATCTTTAATTTGAAATCTTGCAATTACGTGAGTGTATTTTATTATGATTTTTATTTAAATAATTTTACACGAAATTCGGTCAATCAGTGTTGAGTATCGACCAAAACTATTTTATCTTCTCCATCTCATGTTTTTGTGCAAAAACTAATTTTATTCAACCATTGAAAGTTAAAATTATTTTTAAGAACACTTATTAAATAATACTCCTAAAAACTAACCCCTTCAATTAATTATAAAGATTTACTATATAAATACACTTATTAATCAAAGATTTTGGAGCCAAAGGGAATTATCTTTTGATTTTAAAAATGGGTGAAATCAAAAGGTTTTATTATTGTGTATGAGTGAAAAGGTTATTTGTGGTAGTGCACATTTTTTATTCAGCGAGAAAAAAACGAGGGAAAAGAGGTGGAGGGTTCAACAGTTTACTACTTCGGAAGATCGCAGAGAAGATGCCGGTTGCGAGACCAGAATCATCGGATTCCAGGGTTATTGCTCACGTAGACATGGATTGTTTCTACGTTCAAGGTTCTCGCTTCTCTCTTCTTCTTACGACGACTGTACTGCGTATTATCACCGTTGGCAAATCGTGAATGTGAACGGCATGTGTTTTGAACTTCTGTTTGTTTTTTTAGTTCAATATAATAATAAAAAAAACTGGTGGTATGTTGAGTGATCTTTCTATCTTTGTTAAGATTGGTGCTTACATTAATTTCTTGAGTTCCCTTTGGACAGAGTTTTTGAGCGTTTGTTTTCTTCATTCCTATGTTGAAAATTGGTGGTGTGTTATGGTGGTTCTTTTATCGAGATTTGATGCCGTGCATATATTTTTTTTAAGTTCCCTTTTTGTAACATCCCAATTTAGGGACTGAATCTACTAAGTAAATAAACTTCTTCATGATGTTTAATGGACGTGAAATGAAACTTATACATTTAAATTGTCCAGTCAAGTTCAATGAATTTAATTCACTCAATAGCCTCCCTCCTTCAGCTCGCTATCCTTCAAAGTTTAGTTATAAACGGGGTTAGCAAATCTTCTAGTTCATAAGTCTCTGGTTGATAAAAAATTTAGTTAGTGAGTACACCTCGAGAGCTGTCCTATAGCTCCGTCTCCTTTAGGGCTCAGACATGTCATAAGTGCTCTTTAAAATGCACTTAACGTTTAATACAAAAGTACAAGTCTCTAGAAATCATTTTATAATCTCAACATAATCAAATAACCACACATCACCATTTATCAGTGACAAACTACATAAGATTCCCTGCCTTTTTGTTGGAAGAAAGTTGTAGTTGATAATATTCCCTTGGACTACTTCTCAACTTGGTCGTCACCTTTCTTGCAGATGTTTTTCGTTGTGAAGCTTATGAATTTGAGTTTGATGCTTATAGGGGTAGAAAAAACCTTGTGCGAGGTTGTTAATATCTCATTCAATTGGTTTAAACCTAATTAATTTGTTGTTATGAAAAGATGAAAGGTATAGTAACTTTTGGCATTTGGCTTTCTATCTGAAGCTGTTCTTATACTTTTGGCGTTGTCTTTCTTTTAACAAGATTAGTATAGATAAAATATTATTAAAGATTAAAGTCTTTGAGTGTTCTTTATTTTTGTTGCCTTAAACTCACTTTCCTGTTTAGTTAAGATTTGTTTTCTTGCTTTCTTTCTTAAAGTGGTATGCTGTTGTTTCTTCGGTGCTTTGGTCGAAACTGTCGGTTTTTGAAATCCTGTGAATTGTTTCCTATCTTTATTCTAGAGGTAAACTAGAAGGTACTTTTAAATGGGACTCATGTGATGTGGTATTTTTCTTTTATCTCCTTGGAAGACTGTGGTTTATATACAAATGAATTTCATCTAATCTAAAAGTCTAAACTTGTAGAGAAATGTAAAATCAATTCATTTATTTTAATTCCCTAAATACCCCTCTCACTAGTGGGCCGGATTTTCAACTCTATCCTCTGGGGAGGAGGCCCATCGAGTGGACAATTTAATAAGGGTAGAGTTGCTTTTAGCGGGATCTGAACTCAGGATGTGGGCGTATGCCAAAGACTCTAATACCATGAAAGAATTTCATCTTATCTAAAACTTCAAACTTGTAGGGAGGTTTGGAGTCACTTCGTTTATATTAATTTCCTAACAATATAGTCCCATATGGATTTGACAGTCATAGTTCAAACGAAAGTATAGCTACATATTTTATTATTTTTCATGGTCAAACTACAAAGTAGTAAGGCCTCTTAAATTGTAAAAAAAAAAAACCAATTTTGTCATAATAAAGGACTAATTGGTCACAAAGGCTGTACCTGTTGTACCTGACATGGCTGTTGGACGTGAATATAAGCACGTTGTGTTCTGTCTTGAGCAGAATCTTTGTTTCACAGATCAAATATTTGACACTTGGCAATTTGTGAACTTCATAAGGGTTTTTCCTCTTCATATTTAAAGCCTGTCGTCAATGTTTTTGCTTTGTTTCTAGTTGAGCAGCGGAAACAGCCATCTTTGAGAGGTCAGCCTACTGCTGTTGTTCAATACAACTCCTGGCAAGGAGGGGGCCTCATTGCCGTGGGTTATGAAGCTCGTGAATATGGGGTCAAGCGGTAAATGTTAAAATTGTAAAAGTTTATTTAATAACACAGTTGCCTTTATGTTACATTAATGACTGTTGAAAAGTACCATGTGGTTTCAAGATCAATGCGAGGCAATGAAGCAAAAAAGGTGTGTCCCGATATTCAGCTTGTCCAAGTTCCTGTCAGTCGTGGTAAAGCCGATTTGACTGTGTATCGAAATGCTGGTTCAGAGGTCTAAACAATCCATGCTTTGTAAACTATCCTTTTTTCAAACTCATAATCTCGTCAATAAGATTCAAATACTTGCAGGTGGTATCTATCCTTTCTAAAAAAGTTAGATGTGAGCGCGCTTCCATTGATGAAGTGTATTTGGATCTTACTGAAGCTGCAGAAAAAATGTTAGCTGAAAGCCCCCCTGAGAGTTTGAAAGCAATCAATGAAGAAGCTCTTAAATCGCATGTATTGGGCCTTCACTTGGTATGGGACGTTGCTGTTTTCGCCTTTTTTTTTTATTATTATATATGTATATATACATATATTTTTCTTGGGGGGTTACAGTGGTTGTTGGATTTCTACAGAGATGAAAACTCTGTCGGGGAAAAGTCAAATGATTATTCAAAAGTTTCCCCTTTCTCCTACCTTTTTGTTTTTCTTGGTTTATGTATTATTTAATTGTGCATATAAAGAGTTTCTACAGTTAAATATCATGACTTACCCAGGATGGAGAGAACGATCGAGCTTGCATTAAGGAATGGTTTTGTACGAGCAACTCTGATCGTCGTGATAAGTTGTTAGCCTGTGGGGCCCTTATTGTTGCAGAACTTAGACTGGAGGTTCTTAGAGAGACTGAGTTTACATGTTCTGCTGGTATTGCTCATAATAAGGCCAGTGCTAGTACTTAAATTTTTTTGTTTCTTTGAGAATATATGTATTTGTGTGCAAAAGAGTACTCCTCTCTGGTCTCTAAATATGTATTTATGATGTGACCAGATGTTGGCCAAATTAGCAAGTGGTATGAATAAACCCGCTCAACAGACCATTGTGCCATTCTCATCTGTTAATAAATTGCTTGAATCACTACCTATAAAAAAAATGTAAGTTCATATTCTTTATAACATAACTTTCTTTCACTAACTATGCTATTGTTATGATTTCAAGGGTTGTATGGGAAACTTTTTTGGACATCTAATCTTTAATGAGCGACCTAAGGCTGAACTTATTGCAGGAAACAGCTCGGTGGAAAGCTTGGGACCTCTTTGCAGGTTGACCTTTGCGTCAATACAGTTGGTGATCTATTGCAGTTTTCAGAGGAAAAGCTGCAAGAGCGTTATGGCATAAATACTGGGTTGTTGTCTGCTTTATGTTTTCATGGCACTCTAGTTATGGTTATTTTTTAAAATTGATGCCTGATAGCGTAAATTATTTAATGGGACTTACATTCCATGAACCTATTTAGTCCTATAGTTATCGTGTACAATAATTTCTCAAAAATCACCAAATCCTTAGCCTCATCCGGCTACCAATATCTAAGCTTCAATTTCTTGTATATGGCCTGCAAAAGAAAAAAACAAAGAAGAAAATAAGAGTTGGTGTCTGTATCTAGGGTGATAATGGTGTGTCTCGTAAAATTACAATGCCTTCATTCATTTATATATTCATCTTATAGAGTCTAATGAGAATTGATGGGGAACTTGAGAAATTTCTTCTATGGTAGAAATCTCTTATAGTTGACACCTGTACATCATCATACTACTCTGTTCTTAGATTTATTGCTTATTTATGCAGTACTTGGTTATGGAATGTTGCAAGGGGAATCTGTGGTGATGAGGTTAAAGGTCGACTTCTCCCCCAGAGTCATGGTTCAGGGAAGACATTTCCGGGAGTTCAGGCTCTTAAAACCATCTCTTCTGTATGTTTTTCGTTTTGAGAGATGATCCTTGATCAGTACTTGTCCTTTTGGATATTTGTATAAGTTACACGTTGTACTGAAATGTGAAATGAACTATTCCATTCATATTGAATGTTACAGGTTCAAAAGTGGCTTAATGAACTTTGTGAAGAACTGTGTGAACGTCTCCTTCGCGATCTGGAACAGAATAAGCGTATAGCTCGTACGCTTACCCTGCATGCGAGTGCTTACAAGGTCTTTTCTTGCTTGAGTTTTTATTGCAATATAGCCAGAAAAACCTCGTACTATTTATAGCTTCTCATAAGAGACAACTAATTGTTGCAGTTAAAAATTGATTTTCTATACGAAACTCATTTATTCATATATTTCATCCTCTAGCCGAATGACTCCGAATCACTTAAAAAGTTCCCTTCAAAATCCTGTCCCTTAAGAAATGGGATTGCAAAGATGCAAGAAGATGCCCTCAACCTATTTCATGCTGGGCTGCGTGAATATATTGGAGTATACCATACTAGGATGAAAGAACACAAGCATCATGAGTGGGCGATAACTGGTCTCTCTGTTTCTGCCAGTAAAATAGTTGTGATCCCATCTGTAAGTCAAAGTGACTTTGAGTTTAGTAAAGGCTGTTTGATTTGCTCTATCTCTACTTCTTATGAACTGTCTTCTCTCAGCTGATTGTTTAACCCATAGCATTGTAAGAAGTTCCTATGATTGATATTAGTGCTAGCTCTTAATGCGAAACTCCTGTTCAACTGATAACTGTCAAACCAGTGGGGCCTCTAAAACCCCTACACAATTTTCAATTTGCTGGTATTGTGAGGAAGTCTCTTGGAGGCTGATATTATGCAGCTTGTTAAACCAAAAACTTAACAATGTGCGGCTTTTGTGACTTTCTTCATAAATTAACTACCTTTGAATTCATTTGTCTAATATCCATGTGCCTTATCCTGCATATCAATTTTATGCTTCTCCAGTTGATCCAAAAAAGGCGTTTACTGGAAAAATCTAGTTTCTACGGCAGAAAGTTGGCTTGATTACTATTTTAGACTATGTTTTGTAATGTTATCTTGATTTGGTGGATGATTTGCAATATTATTCTATAGATTGAGTTGGAGTGTGATTTTATGTTCTGAATAATACCAGTTTTCAGAATTGATTGCACCTTTAGGTGCTACTTCACGTTGACATTTATTAACATGATTTGCTTTGTACTTGCAGTTCATTTATTCCATTCATCTCTAAAATTCTTTTCAGGGAACACACTCAATTATGAAGTATTTCCATAACCAAAATCAAACTTGCACTACTACACATGAATCAAATGGCATATGCACGCCAGGTGATGCATCTTTGTCATCATCAGGTTAGATTTGCTGCTGTTCTGGTTGTGAAACTTTGTCTATGCTGTTGTTTCTGACTAGTTTATGATGCAATGATCCAGCTGATTCATAAGAACATTTGACTTTGATAGGTACAGGCAGCTGTATAGGTTTACATTTGGTTGATCCACTAAATGATGCTTATGAGGATGAAACAAAGGTTGATCATATTATGTCTGGTTCAGAACAAGATGGAGATGAAATAGAAGTGTGTAAGGCAAGGTTTTGAATTCATATTTTGAAGTGTTTGTGGAAAAGGAGTTCAAGATGAAAAAGAGAATTTCTTACCTTTTCAGAATTTCGATATTAATTGTTGCTCGCATGTTAATATATTTTCAACTTGATATAGATGCATTATAGCTCCTTACTTGTGGGTGCTTCACGTTACAATTTGTAGTTTGTATGAGGATGGGAATGGTGTGCTGCAAGAAATTTACATGTCTGAAAGCCCTGTCATACAAACTAGAAATTCTCCCGTGTGATATACAATTAGTATATTGATAATTATTTTGTGTGAATTGTGTAATGTGAGATATATCTAAAGGATACACATTTAAATTCAATTAAAATACTTAAATCATAATAAATTCATATTTTGAATTAAAAAATCTGTTTTTATATATGCAGTATGGATGTCAAATTAAAGATCATAAAATTTGATATACTATATGTTGAAAACAGACTTGAACTTTAAAAAGTTTTTGCAATTAAAAAATTTGATAGGTAAAAGAAAAAAAAATTATATTTTTGGAAAGTGGTTTTGGCGGGAAAACTATATTTCTATATTTAGCAGACTATTGTGTTTTTATATAGATATATAGATTGCGATATTGGCGGCTGGGAAATATTGTTACTCATTCAGCTTATATGAAAAACTTTAGTTACTTTATGCATATGAAGATGAACTAAAAGTATATTACTATGTAGATGCATTGGCCCCTCTCTGAGAGACAAGAGTTTGTGTTTTCTTGTACATGATTCTTTTTTTTTCTTCTTAAATTTTAAATTAGGAAAATATCAAGAGATAAGAAGGAGTTTGGATTGTAGATATGCTGTATTCTCCCCCTAAAAAAATATTTATCTTGTTGATGTATTACTAGCTCACCTCTGATATGGCTTTTCTTCTGTAGGATGATCTCTATACCACAGAAGTTGCAGATAACCAAGATTTGCCTTTCTCTATAACGGAGCAAAATTTGAGGCACACAGAAGAATCTCCTCCATCATGCTCAGGTGGTTCTCATGCCATATTGATCACTGTCTTTCCTTTCCTAGCTTGTCCTTTTCCTTTTATCTTCTGTTAATTCATTGTTAGGATTCAAATCAACTAGTGAAAATGGTCTGGATTCAAACCTCACACAATCAAAGATGGATAACGTTCAGCCTGGTTTGAAATCTGAGAAACAGAAAAGGAAGTTTCAAAAGGACAAGGTTAGCCATCTGTATATTGGGTTTAAATATGTTTGTGTGATAAGCTTCTTATTTTTATTAATTAATTATTGATTAGGGTTTTAATTTAAGTTAGGGTTAGGGTTATTGAGTCTATTTATATTGCTTTGGGTCCCATAGTTGGATTATCTTTTGATCATTGAATATTGAAACAGCTTTGGCTTGGAATCGGCTTGGGACAGGATTTATCCTGTTGTGTTTCTTATTTCTGATTCTGTTTTCCCAGTGTTCTGTTTTATTTCTTGTGCAATGTCAGTATTCTCTTGGGTGTTTTTCGCTTGTGATTCCCTTGACTCTAACATTGTGCAACTGTGGGAAGGATTTGTCTGTATTATTCGTTCTCTCCCCTTGAACCACCTGTCCAATAGGAACTTCATGACTTTGTGTGTGTTATAAATTTTATCAATTGAGTTCAACTTCATTTTATTTGAACTCTAGTTCATAAAGATGGTAGTGTGTCTCATGGAAATTTTGCAACAGTATTTTGAATCTTTGAAGTGGTTTTCAAAGACATCTTTTGCAAATTACCTGTAGTCTCCACGATATGCCTGTACTTGACATATATGATCTCGTTTATGAAGAGATTATGCCTTAAGAGGATTCTTGATTTTCTTGTAGGGATCTTCATCAATCTTAAGATTTTTTCGCAGTAAGGACTCTTGCTCTTTACCTGAGCATGCCCATGTTAAGACTTTTGATGAGAGTAGAGCATCTCCTTCTGGTAATTGTTACCTGAAAAGGGATCATGTTCAAATCTTTTTTTTTTTTTTTTGCTTTTATGCAAACAGTAACTAATGGCTGATTTTGAATTTTTTGAAAGGTAAGTTGCTCCCAGAAAATCAGCAGCCAATGGCTGGCGATGCCATGAGCTCTTGCGATTCGAGAGAAGATTCCAGAAATGATGATGCATGGAGTTACAAAAGGGATGAGATTGATCCTTCTGTCTTGAATGAATTGCCCCTGGAGATACAGGCAGAACTCCGTGCTTGGATTCAGCCACAGAAACGGGCAAATATTGTAAAGAAGGGTTCCAGTATTATTCACTATTTCTCACCTTCCGCAAACTCATAGATTCATCAGCAGAAGAATCCTATGTTCCTATTCCATGCTATCAAGCAACGTCCCAAATATTTATGTTGTTAGTTGCTAAGCTGTTCATTCCAAATCTTAAGTGAGCTCATCTCTGTATATTCACATCTATATGTCGTAATTGGAGAGTCATTGTTTTTTACAGACTCACATCCTCGTGTAATAATAGTATATCTATTTGCAAATACAATTGCAGGCTCTGGAGACTCTTCTGTCTTTCTTTATCGTCTTGCTTTATATTTTCAGCTTAAAGGGTGTGATTGCCAATGACTTTTATTTTATTCAGCTGGTGAATTTAAAGTTTTTTTTACTCCACATATTCTGGGCTGCTCCCTGAGGCCATATGTAGCTGTCTATATGAATTTTCAGGTAGTCACTAATTTCTGTTACTGGGCAAGGATTTCATTATCATATTGCAAAGGACTTTCTTCTGGTGCGCAAATGAAAACAGGTATGTATTCTAATCTGGCAGATTGCTTTATATATACATTATTATTAGCGGTATTTATTCTCTTTTCATTGGGAAAGGCAAAGACGTTTCTCAATGTATATTGCTATTTCCTGTTTCATTCTGAGACATCTTTAGCAGGTAGTAAATTGTCTGTCATATACATAAATTGCAGATCACTCCTTTTTTTTTGATTCTTTGATCAATGCCTATCATTTCCTTCATTGCCTTTTCTTCTTGGCTCGTTCGGTTGTTAGGGTTAGTGAAAATGGCTTGGGATCAAAATTTACGCCATGGACCTGGTTTAAGATCAGATGGACAGAAAAAGATGTTTGAACTAGGAAAGGTCCTCATGAATGTGATTTGTGTCTTTGATAAAATAAAAATATTCGAGTTCAACCTTCATATAATTGTATTGAAGTTGTTAAAGGCGGTACTATCTCATTGGAAATGAATTTCATTGTGCAAAATTATGTGTTTACCTTTTGGAAATTCGTCGTTGTGGATTCTCCATGATATGCCCTGTTAAGTATTATCCAGGAGTATAATATGAAGAGACGAAACCTTAAAGCATATTCATGAATGTATTGTATGAAACTTTATCTTAAGATTTTCGGTCTGGTCTTTTCCTGAGCATGCCATGCTAAGACTTTCCAGAAAGTTGAGCATATTCTACTGGTAATTACTTGCTTTGCTGAGAGAAGAATCTTGCCAATCCGCTAACTCATACACAGAGATTATGTTTTGTCTGATTATGAAGCCGTAAATAATGGCTGATTATTTATTTTTAATTATACAACAGAAGAATCATTTTCTATTCTGTCAAGTGATCTGAAATTTGAAGTTGGTATTCCAAGATTGAAGGAAAGGAGCTATAACATGTGTTGCAGAGAAAAGCTTTGTTACTTTCAGGTAAGATCATTCTTCCTTTATTCTCTTGACTGCTTGCTGGATATATTATTTATTCTGTTCAGACACGTGTTATAGTCTTAAAAAACTTCAAGATTCAATGATTTATATTATAGTAGTGACTTTGCTTTTTATCTGTCCATTTTCCAACCACCAAAACAAAGTTAATGGTCCAGCTGTATTTAGTTCTCCGGGATATTCCTCAATGTACATCATTAATTCTTATTCAAATCCCCTCCCAAATTCTGCGATTACAAATTGTTTGATTCTCAGTAACATCCTAAGTGTTGAGGTGCCAAACGACCAAACGCTGTCAAAAGGGTAAGAGTAGAATCGGTTCTCGTTTCGCATATATAAATCCCACTATCAGAGACTATGGCCAACATAGGTGCCGACAGTCATGTGGTGCAGAGGTGGTTGCCAAAGCGTATAATCTTGCTCTGCCATGGCGAGACCTTGGGGAACAAAGACGAAGATTACATCTCCCCCGATCACAACACCCCACTCACTCCACAGGGAGTCGAGCAGGCCAAGCAAGCAGGCGCCTTAATCAGGGAACTATTAGACGGTAAGTCTTGTGCTTACGTTTATGTCTCCCCTTATGAATGCAGCAGGTCAACGCTCAGGGAGATGGGGCGGGCTCTTCCCAAGAGCAAAATAATCGGAGTGAGAGAAGAGTGCAGACTGAGAGAACAGGATTTTGGGAATTTCCGAGATGCCCAGAAATTGAAACGGCTCAAGGAAATCAGAAACGAGTTTGGAAGATTCTTCTATCGCTTCCCAGAGGGGGAATCTGGAGCCGATGTCTATGATCGTGTATCCAGTAAGTTCAGCCAACCATCTTCTCCTAATATCTTGTTTTTACTTGTCTGTATTTATTCATGTAGAAGTAGAGTTGATATCAAGAATCCACCTGTATTTAGTCCTGTATGTTTTTACTTTTTTTCAGTTTTGGTACAGGAGAATTCTTGATGTTAACTGAGTAGAAGTGATTGCAGGTTTTCTTGAATCTCTATGGCGAGACATAGACATGAAGAGGTTTCCTGACAATTCAGAGGACCAAGTGAACGTGATTATTGTGTCACATGGGCTGGCAATTCGGATCTTTCTGATGAGGTGGTTTAGGTGGACAGTGGAGCAATTTGAGGGGCTCAAGAGTCCAAAGAATTGTGAGTTTAGAGTGATGCAACTAAGCGATGGAGAATACAGCTTGGCAATCCATCACGACGACGAAACACTGAAATCGTGGGGACTCTCGCCTGAAATGATGGCGGATCAGAAAGCTCGAGCATCGGGGCCTGCTACTGTGAGGGAAGACTTTCTTTGGTTTGATGATTTCTTCTACCCTCAACAAGACGAATTGGCCAGATAGGCTAATTAACCAGCTTCTCACCTTATGTTGTTTAGTAATAATTCTCTCGTCGTGTTGGACATATACATATGTATAAATATTAGTATTATTTTTCTTTTCAATTATTTGATTACTACAGTGTGTCTGACTTTTTTTAAGAGTTTTGTAAGATCAATACAAATAGATCAATACATTTAATTAATCCGACATTGCTACCACCTTCAAACGTGAGAAAGTGAAAAATGAGTGTACTTTTTTATTACAAATATGTCTAAATCTTCATTCTTAATACGACAAATACTCTACACTAAGATATTCTCGTGTCAAGAAAAAAAAAGAAAAAGGAAAGAACAAAGATTCACTGAGCATAAACGAGAAGGAAACAAAACAGGTTTTATACAAGGAAGTAAGGTCCCATACTCCATAAGAGAAATGAGAGACCGCACATAGTCACTCACCCGATTGGCCATTATGGCGCCGTAAGAGAAGATCGATTTGTTGATTCCAACTACAACAAAAAGAACTTTCTAAGTCCGGCCATGATGATAGAGCAATCAGAGTCGTCGCACTGGAGATGGCGAAGGCAGTAACAACAAGCGGCGTCATTTGTGGATCTACGAAAATGGTGTGGTGAGGCAACAGAGGCCACAAGCGGTGGTTAGTAAACGGTGGCGGTGACAGTGATGTGTGAAGAAAAAATGAAGGAGAGAGAGTGGGGGTATGATGGTAGTGGTGTGTTGAATTTTTTTCTAGGGAGACTCACGCTAAATTTTATTTTATTTTTTCCGTTTAAACTAGTGTCTTTTAAATTTAATGTATTTTTATGTATGTATACCTCGATGATATGTGTTTGTTTTATGATTTTATGTCAAATTAAGTGATAAACATAGATGATGTGACATTATTTATTTAGAGAATTTTATATTAAATTAATAATACAATATAAGAGTAAGTATGTAATTTTAAGAGTAGATTTAAATCTCAAACTAAAATGAGACGAAAGGTGTAACATTTCATATAGGATAATCCCAAATGAAACCTGTCCTTAAATTATCATTTGAGCTCCACTAAAAAATTAAGTCCTAAAATGTGACATTTGCAAAAATTAAAGAGCTATATTCTGACTAAACTTAAAAATTCAATCCTGAAATTCTTTTGTAAGTAAACATGAATAGGGATGGCAAAGGAGTCGGTGCGGAACGAGTATCTCGTTTATTTTTAATTAATTTTTAAGATACAAAATAGCTAAATTTCAACATTAAATAACTAGTTGTCGAAAAAAAACATTAAATAACTAAAATTAAAATATACTACTATTATTTTCTAAAATAACTTTAATATTCATCTAAAACTTAAAAGTAATATATTAAATTTAAATCTATGTACAATACATATTTATGTATAAATAAATTTGTATATGCATATGAGGTGGGCCCAGTGGCCAGTGGTTCGGAGTTCATAAAATTCAAGACTCGTCTCGTACCCATTTGATTGTATACAGATTTAATCATTGTCATTCTTAAGTATGAATTTATTTATATTGTATTTATTTGATTATGAGATTAAATAATATATGTACTAAAAAAAAATTGTGAAACATTCAAATGAAAAGGCTATATAGTACTCCCTCCGTCTCAAAAATGCCTGAGAAATAGATGAAATGAGAAGTTTAATTTTTAATATTTAATAAATATGAACACAACTTTTAAAAATATTATAAATTTTTAAAAAAAAATTTAAACAATAATAAAATAACTCTTAATAAATTGTAAGTAACCTTCAATATCAACCACCTAATTAAATCACAACCTTTTCCTCATTTGTAATTTAATCTAAACTTTAAGATAATTGCAAATAAATCACAAACTTTAAATATTGTTGCAATTTAGTCGTTTTGACAATTTTAATTGTGTTCGGATCTAACATAATTTAGAGTTTTGAATAACATAACAACACCTTAATAAAACAATACGAGTATTATTTTTTAATCAAACCAAATATCATAAGATATGATTTAGGGACAAAGTAGACTTCTAAGAAGTATAATATGCAATAATATTTAAACTTGGTGATTTATTTGCAATTATTTTAAGGTTTAGATTAGATTGCAAATGTTCGAAAGGTGGTGATTTAATTTGCAATTAACCCTTTTTAAATTTAACAACCTCTTTAAATTATGACACATAAACCAAATTAACCATAAAATGACACATAAGTCAAATTAACCACAAGATTGACACATCATCAATTTAAACTCCCTATTAGTATATAAGGGGATTCTATATTATAGCATATGTATATATAACAAATTTGTTAATCTTGTAAAATAATATAATTATTTATATAATAAATATGTATAAAATTATATAATAAGTTTTACATATATATTTTTGAGCTTTATTTTTTAAATACATTAAACTTATAAATTTAAAATAATTACAGGAAAATTTTAATTGAGATATAAGATAAAAGTAATTACTCCGTATAAAATAAAATTCAGTACACACTATTTTGAAATAGTTTATGGATCATATCTTATTCAACCAATAACTTAATTACACATCATACTTTTTAAAATTAACAACCTCCTTAATTAAGTAACACATAAGCCAAATTAACCACAAAATGACACATAAGTCAAATTAACCACGAGATGACACATCATCAATTTAAACTCCCTATTAATATATAAGGGAATTTACTCATATGTCATTATTTTTCCACACTCAATCTACTTTTTACTTTACTTTATTCATCTGGACTGATGGAGTAGAAATAATTGTAGACCAGAGGGAATATATATATATTTTTTTTTGGCATTTATATATTGAGGAGTTTATAGGGGTGACATCCTGAAATAATAAAATAAATTTGGGGTCAAATTGAGAATAACCAAAATGTATATTTTGAAGGAGTGAAGCTTGGAAAAAAAGGCAGCTCGAAAATATAATTCTGCTACTGCTCCGGCGAGTTTTAAACCGCGATTTCATAAGACATTCTCTCGTTCTCCGACGTTTCCCTAAATCTGTTGTTCCTTTCGCGAGATCCATATTCAGATCTTTCATCAGGTTCTTTCTCTCGTTGTATTCTCTCACTAGTTATTTAATTGGGTGTTTGTTTCGTGCCTGTTCTTCAATTTCTTTTAATTATCCGTTATCTTCATATTGAGTTAGAAGAAAACAGTATACAATGACCGGAAGTTGGGTTTCTTACTGGTAAATTTATAATTTTGAAATTAGGGCAGAAATAGTGCACAAGTAATGAAAATTGAATTTATAAAAAAGGTTAGACAAGAAAATTGTGCTGCGTGTTCCGTGTATTGTATTCCTTTTGATATCTTTGGTTATACCTAATGCTTAAACCCTTCTTTGCTATGAAGTTGTAAAACTGAAGCTTGATTGTATGACAATTGACTAAAGGCAAATCAACAGATATTCAGAAAGGTTTAGTTAATTTTGTTGCATGACATAGTCAATTGCAGATGCCTAATCTTTTATTGAGCACTCTGTTTTACACATTCCTCAATGATTTTTTTGTTCATAGTTAGATCCCGTGCTATTCATTATCCTGTGTTAGTAATTAGCTAATTTTTAGAAATTAATTACAATACAGATTGCAGATGTTCGTATCTGTGGTTTAGAAACGATTTTGTGTTGTATGGGTGGAAATGAGGGGAGAAAGAAAACAGTAATAATCGGAAACAATTGGTGGTTTACAAATTAGGGAAAAAATTGCAGATGTTCTTATTTTCTTGTCGATAGAGAAAGGGTTTAGAAATTGGGAAAAAGAAAGATTGCGAATGTTCTTATCTCCTTATAGAGACGGTCTTATACATGATGAAGATCACAATTAGTACTAGTATATTATATGATTCATTATGGAACTCCAACCCAATCATGTTTTAAAGGAAAATATCCTGATCTTATTATTCCAGCATTTCTCTGTAGATTAAAACATGTCTCGAAGATATGACAGTCGTACAACAATCTTCTCCCCGGAAGGCCGTCTTTACCAGGTTGAGTATGCAATGGAGGCAATTGGCAATGCTGGAAGTGCGATAGGCATATTGTCAACTGATGGGGTTGTGTTGGTTGGTGAAAAGAAAGTCACTTCGAAGCTCCTTCAGACATCAGCAGCCACTGAGAAAATGTACAAGATTGATGACCACGTGGCGTGTGCCGTAGCTGGAATCATGTCCGATGCCAACATCCTTATCAACACAGCAAGAGTCCAAGCTCAGCGTTACACTTTCAACTACCAAGAACCAATGCCAGTTGAACAGCTGGTCCAATCATTGTGCGACACCAAGCAAGGGTACACTCAGTTTGGTGGGCTCCGTCCATTTGGTGTTTCGTTTCTGTTTGCAGGTTGGGATAAAAACTACGGTTTTCAGCTTTACATGAGTGACCCTAGTGGGAACTACAGTGGTTGGAAAGCGGCAGCTATTGGGGCAAACAATCAAGCTGCTCAATCCATGCTGAAGCAGGATTATAAGGACGAGATAACTAGGGAAGAGGGGGTTCAGCTTGCTCTTAAGGTGCTTAGTAAGACAATGGACAGCACAAGTCTCACCTCTGAGAAGCTCGAGTTGGCTGAGGTCTTCGTCTCTAATGGAAAAGTCAAGTACCAGGTTTGCTCACCTGAAAACCTGAGCAAACTGTTGCTCAAGTCTGGAGTTACTCAACCTGCTGCAGAGTCTTCTTAAGCAAACTGTATTCTGATAGACCTTAATGTTTGAATCTTTTCATTGCGTGTTCAAGTTATTACTGTTATTAATTATGTCCTAAGTTGAATTCTATTTGAGATGCAGTTCTTGATTATTATTTTTAATGTTGTTTTCCTTTTCCTTCTCTCTCAGCACTTGATATGCTTAAACAGAAATGTTATCTAGCAATCTATACATATATAAATACACACGCAGGAGGTTTTTTTGATCAATCGCTATTTAAGCAAGTGGAGCTACGCTTGCTTGGTGGAGTGGTGAGGCTCACATCCTAGCACAAGAGTGGTTTAGCAGCTTTGCAAAATTAGCCAATTTTTTTTTTCCTTTTTCCCTTTTTCTTTTCACCTAAGAATTCCAAGTTCAATAAGATTTTTTGTTTCGAAACTGAAATTAATGTACTAATTGTCTTTTGGTATTCTTTACATAGTTTTTAAAAATAAATTTCAGATCTAAGATATGAATTTTATGTGTTTTTTTATTGATTTTGATGCACGAGTTTAATTTGATTATATAAGTAATAGGCAAAAACTTCTATGTACCCAGTTTACATGAGCTCCTTTTTGTTCAAGTATCACTATCACTATTATGTATACGGTTGCAAAATCGTGCATATTATTTAAACAATGACATCACGTATAAATAACAGTTAACTCTAAAAAAGAGAATTCACGTTTAGTACTGCTGTGTGATTTAAAATCGTATCATGTTTTAAAATTTTAGTAGTACTTATACCAAGTCCAGTGGATAAATTAATCTCTTCACTGCGTGTTTAAGTTATGACTTCGTACTTGAATTCTATTGCACTTCTTGAATTGATTTAAAAAGAAAAATAAAAGAGTAATTTATTTCTCCTCTTGATGTGCTTAAATAGAAAGGTTGTCTAGAAATGAGCAGACATGACTAGTTCGAAACATGAATTCATATGTTAAAACAGAGAGGTGCTACAATTTATTGAATTGAAGAAAAAAGATGTGTTCATAAGCTAATGGCTAACAAGAAAGTATCAACCCTGATAATCAGAAGACAGCCAATCTTGTACAGCAACCAAGTCCGGTAGGACAATAGCACCAGATTTCCTCCAAGTTTGAGCATCTGGTGTTTTAAACCTGTCTACCAATACGGCATGCATTCCGACACTCTTTGCAGGCAAATAGTCCTTACGCATGCTATCTCCGATATGAAGAGCCTCTTCGGGTGCTATGTTCCCCGCCCTGGCCAACGCTATCTCGTACAATCTTGGGTCTGGCTTCTCTACACCTTCGAGCCCTGAAAATACGCCCAAGTCCCAATCTGACCCCTGACCAAATTTGATAACTTTGAGATATCATACAATATACAACTAGTTAATATTAGTGAGGAAAGAGACTTAAAATTCCTGGATATACCTTATGCAAACCCAAAGCTGGAAGGATAACATCTGGATACCTATACTCTGAGTTGCTCACGATTTCAACAACCACACCCTTCCCACGCAGCCAATTCAGGAATGGCTTTGAATCAGGAAAAATAGTATATGGTGCGGAGGAGCCAAAGGTAGAATATACGCGTCTGAAAACCTTCTCAAATGTATCTTCATCGTAATCATACCCTGCCTGTAGGAGGATCAATGTTAGAAAATTAGTTGCTTATAATCTAAATTTATCTGGGGAATTAGCAAAAGTTTCAGACACTAACTAACAGGACAATATGATGCAACAGAATAGCTCAATCTTTCTTACCCGGATAAAAGAATCCCGGACACATGTTTTCCACCAAACAATGTTAGGCATCTTATCATGAAAACCAAAACATGGATGCTTCTTAGCCATTTCAGTATATGCTAGTTTGAAACCCTCGTGTACTCGTTTATAGTCAGGACATGGGAGTCCAATTGATTTTGCAGCCATGCAATAGTAGTCACCAAGCTCCCCTTTGTAAGCAATTAGTGTGCCAGTTACATCAACTGTTATTAACCGTAATCTTGATAGTCGAGACATTTTGAATAGATTAAGGTAGAATGATTCTGATCTCAATCAGTATAGTGCAAATCAAAACCCTGCATCCAGTATAATGCAAACCTCATTATCAAACTCATACAAAATTCACAAAGAAATGGTTCATGGGTAGAAGACATCTTCATCGAATCATAAAACCTTCACATTATTCCTCTAGTAACTTCTAGTACGTAAAAAAATTATGCTACTTGTTCCATCTTGATTGCTAAGACTTAACTTTCTTGGTTGCTAACTCTGTTGTACAATACATTACTGAGAGCCTTTGATAAATTTAGTCCACCTATACATAACCTAAACCCTTTTCAAATTATTCCTTACAAATGAATCATACAGTCCATCCCTCATGTTATACAATATCACATCAGATTTTCTGTACAGTCCGAATTCAAAGAGCCTTTAGGACTAAATCACCTAGATAGTAGTAGCCAACTAAAGGCCTAGAGCAAACAGTACAACTCTGTATAACCTATATAATGAAACATGGAAATAATTCCACACTGGTGATTTACTGAAATTGAGCAAAAAGGTTATGGCTGCACTTTGAGATATAAAAATAGGACAATAAAAAATTAGAAATATATGGATCGATTAGATGTTTACTTCTGAATAAAAAAACACAATTTAACCTGAGAAGTGAATTCAACGACACTCTTCATAGGGAACATTATTAAAAACATTATTAATACGGGCATCCATTTGTGTCTCCAAATTCAGGCGCACGAGTCAAACACAAAAAAGGCCAACAACCATGAAATATGTAAACTTAAACTAGTAAGAATAAGATAAGTGGCATTTGGAACCTCTGTATGAACAAATCAGAAGTGTCATCCTGCGAATATACTAACATAAAGGAAACCAATACAAGTATGACGACATTTTACCGCTGATTATTGGTATTTCTGTTCCATGGGTAAACTTCAGATGAAAGCTTTCAAATAAGTGATAAAAAAGGAACAATAATATAAAAAAAAAAAACATCATGACTCAGAAATTTTCACTTGACGAGATCTAGATTATTGATAGAATGTGTTTTTCTACTGTTGCTAGTGGATTATTGTAAGACATATCTAAACAGGACCGACATTCAAAAATACATTTGAACGGGACTCAGTTAAAAAAATTCCCCAAATTTGAACTCCAAAGCCCTCTATAAATATTTCAACAGAAGGAGAATTGATACAGCAAGAATCAACTCAGATGCTCTTAGAAGAATCACAGAACGGAACGATGATGCAGAAAATGTCAAAAACATAGCTCAACCTTAGAAAGGCATAACTAGAAAAAGTAAAAATGCGAATTTCCTTAACGAAATTCCACAAGGAATCTACCGAACATGAAAAAAAAAAGTTTAGAGCATCACCTAGAATCTCAAAGCGGCAGAAAATTGAGTAGCTCCATTAGAATCAGGCTTCAATTTTTTTAAGAGAGTGGTTGGCAGCTTCAGCAATCAGTAAATGGAGGAGAATCATTTATAGATTTGATAAACTGGTTGGAAAATCGTGCTCAACAAGTATAAATTCGCAAATCGATATTCTTTCGTCAACTTCTAAGCTACCAATCCAAAAACTACTGCACAGCCGTAGTATTTAACATCTTTCCTTTCTCCTTTTATTTATTGCTTTTTGTATTTATCCAATTTTCTCTAAATTGATTCCAAATTTAGTTTTAGTATTTTCATTTTTTTTTCCCGAAAATATTTGGGTATTTCACTAAGCATCTGAATAATGTCGAAATGTTTTCTGTTCAAATTATGAATCAATATAATATTGACAATGAATTCAAATGCCGATTGTGCATGAAATTAGATTTCAGTAAAAAAATAAAAATAAAATGAAATAATACTGTAAAAAAAATGTGTACTTAATGGTAATTTACTAAATAAATATTTTTAATAATTGTTTAAAAAGAAAAATGGTACTACTACTAAAAAGATTCTAATTAAACGTTTGAAAACTATGGACTCTTGTCTTAGCCACTGGTTTTCAATTTCTATGTACAAAAGCCAAAAGATAACTGAATTGAGAGCGTGCGAGTCACGTGTTATTTTTTACGGTCTCGCTATGGGCCCTTTGGGCCGAGGCCCAATATTTTTTTTAATAATTACTCCCTCCGTCCAATTTTAAAATGCTCACTTCTTCAGCACCAATTTTAATGAATATTAATTTTAAAGTAGATAAGTTGAGGATATGATGGATTATGAGATTCATTTGTAAATAAAAGTGATTGTTTATAAATAAAGTGAATGACAAAGTGGATAAATAAGTGAGGATAGAAGGGTGAAAATTAGGGTTGGCAATGGGACGGGTAAAAACCCGGACCCGCATGAAACCGGCCCGCACGAGGCGGGTAAATACCCGATCAAACGGGTTTTGGGGCGGGTAAATACCCGCCGGGTATGGGACGGGAAATGGGATTATATATACCCGACCCGCATATATATAATAATTAAAAAATATAATATATATATATATATTAGTATAATAAATATATATTTAAAAAAAAAAATTCTAAATTCTAGTGGTAAGGTTTACACAACAACAGAACATACATACACACACTGCATTTCTAATTCGAGAAAGAAGACGTACGTGAAGAATTATCTATCAACGAGTGTTGAGATATTAATTGTGTTATGCATTTGATTTTGTTAGGTTAATTTTGCATTGAACAATATGTATGTTTTTTAAGATTTTATGTTCTATTTAATGTTGAAATTGATGTTTTATTGTGATTTTAAGAGAAGATTTTAAATGTGCTATTTTATTTAAATAACAGTTCTTTTTTATTAAAAAAAAATTATGACGGGGCAGGGCGGATTTTGGCGGGTTTTGAGGCGGGGCGGGTAACGGGTATAAATTTTTTGGCGGGGCGGGTCCTGGGACAGGCCATACCCGCCCCGTTGCCAACCCTAGTGAAAATAAAGTAGTATGAATTTGTATCGTTTCAAAAAAGAAGGAATGTGTATTATAAAATTGGACAATTTATAAAGGAAAGTGAGAATAATAAAATTGTATTGGAGGAGAGAGTAATATATTTAGGTCTAGTTTGGTTTGCTTGATTATGCTTGATTGACATTTTATTCCCAACAAATCAAACGTTTTGTTTAATTGATTATGGTCCGGGATTAATGCAAGACCCGACAATTTTGTACTATTTTTCATGCACATGTAGGATTATTAATCATATAGAAGAGGTGAGTTAATTTATCCAACATTATCACATCCATCAATCTAAACTAACCCTTAGGGCATGTTTGTTTTGGGATGGGAAATCCGGATTTGAGATTTCGAAACTCCACCCCCGTTACACTTTGGGATTTTGATTTAGGATTTCAAAATCCCACCCTATAAATACATATAAACCCTATAAACGTCAACCCTATAAATACCTACAAACCACCTATAAAACCTATAATCCTATACTATAAAGTTAAATATTACCCTACATAAATCCCAAAACAAACACAAAACACAAAAAGCATTAGGATTTTGAAATCCACTAGATTTTGAAATCCGGATTTCAAAATCCTCAAAATCCCAAAACAAACATGCCCTTAGGAAAAATACAATTTTTTATTTAAACCGGTGAAAATCATATTGAATTTTTTAATTTTTAGAATGGGATTATATTTTTTTTAGTCCATTAAGTTACCATAATTTTGAATTTAGTCCACCAGGTTACCACTTTTTGAATTTAGTCCATTAAGTTTCAATTTATTTTGATTTTGGTTCAGTTACCTGCTACAACAGGTTTAACAGGTCATTTTTTAAAACACACCCCATTAAATGTTATACACACCCCAAATGTTAAACACACCACACTAAAATTTAAAAATTATTTTTTATTACTATACACACCCCCAACTCTTTCCTATTTAATAAATTGACAAAAATAATTAAATTAAAAAAATAAGAATTCAAATTAATATGAAAAATATAAATAAAATCTATAAAAAGTATGTTATCTTCAAAAATTAAACAAAGCTAAAAAAAATTTAATTAATTTAATTAATTTTGAAGATTTAGTTGATTTTCTACTATTTTTAAATTTTATTTAGCTTTATTTTCGAAGTTTTTTATAGAAGTTAAAACGCAAATAAAACATCAATAAAGCAATAGAGTTTTAATTTTTTTTCTTTTAAATATTTCTTTTATATTACATGAACCTACTAGCACCCCATAAATTTTATATACACTCCAAACGTTAAACAAAAAAATTCAAAAATCAAATATAATTAAATAAAATCATAAACATATTTAATAAATTGTCAAAAATAATTTAATTAAAAAAAGTAAGAATTCAAATTAATATGAAAAATATAAAAAATACATAAATATTCAAAATTTTAATAAAGCTAAAAAATTAATTAATTTTAAAATTTTCGTTGATTTTTTAATACTTTTAAAGATTTTTTTATTTAATTTAATAATTTTTTCAAGTTGATTATTTTTTAAATTTATTAAAAATATTCAAAACTATTTTTTTTTTTTTTTAGCTTTGTTTAATTTTTGAAGTTTTTGGTATTTTTTATAGGTTTTATTTATATTTTTTATATTAATTTGAATTCTTATTTTTTTAATTTAATTATTTTTATCAATTTATTAAATATATTTATAATTTTATTTAACTATATTTGATTTTTAAATTTTTTTTTTGTTTAACATTTGGAGTGTATAAAATTTATGGGGTGTTAGTAGGTTCATGTAATATAAAAGAAATACTTAAAAGAAAAATAAAATAAAAATTTTTAAAACTTCATTATTTTATTAATGATTTATTTGTGTTCTAGCTTCTATAAAAAAAAAGGTCGAAAATAAGGCTAAATAAATTTTAAAAATAGTAAAAAATCAACTAAATTTTCAAAACTAATTAAATGAATTAATTTTTGAAAATAACATATTTTTTATAGGTTTTATTTATATTTTTCATATTAATTTGAATTCTTTTTTTTTTTTAATTTAATTATTTTTGGCAATTTATTAAATAGGAAAGATTTGGGGGTGTGTATAGTAATAAAAAAATGGTTTTTAAATTTTAGTGTGGTGTGTTTAACATTTTATGGGGTGTGTTTTAAAAAATGACCTGTTAAACCTGCTGTAGTAGGTAACTGGACCAAAATCAAAATAAATCGAAACTTAATGAACTAAATTCAAAAAGTGGTAATCCGAGGGACTAAATTCAAAATTGTGGTAACTTAATGGACTAAAAAAAAATATAATCCTTTTAGAATTTAGGGAGTTTGAGTTTGTAAATTCCCCAAAGAATTTGAAATCGATTATGACTATCAAATTTTAAATAAACTAAAAAAACGAGTTTTTTTTTTTTTTTTTATTTATTGATTTACAAGATCATAAAATAAAGTTACAAATCACGAGCCTAAGATCTTGATCTTCAAACCAAACGGATATCGCCGTCCACTCCAATCGCGTGAAGAGGAAAGACGAGCTTCACTTTGCCTTAACAGGTGTCCAGGTCTCCAATCTTTAAATGAGACAACCCCACATTAAGGTGTTCTCATATCAAGAATAGGAAACAGAATAAATAGACAAAGTTCCACGAGTACCCGATTCAAAAGTACTTGAGCACCAGGGCTCTCGAGACTATCTCAAGGAGCCCACCCATTAAAAAAAAAAAAAAGTCCCACAACCACAACAAAGTCCGCAACAGAAACTAAAACAAAAACTAAACAAGCTTCAAAACTACCTAAGAAAGCAATAAAGTAGGATCAACGAATAAATACCCGAACGGTCACCGTGGCTCCGTTACGGACAAGATATACGTTGATCCCTAACAAGAACTAAAAAACTACACCAGATCTACAGATCTACAACTCAAATCTATCGAGAACTAAAATAAAGAGATCGGAGAGAAGCGGAAAACCAACAGATCTGAGTCGACAACAAAGACAGAACAGCAACAGAGACAATAACGATAACGGCAACGTGAACGGTGGATCTGCGACGAAGACCGGGAAAGAAAGGGAGAAGCAACTCTCTAGAGAGAGAAGCTCTCCCTTCCCTCTAAAACCCCCCAAAGTGGGGCCATTCCAGCTATTTGACAGAAGATAAGAACCCCCCTCCCCTCTACAATGAAGTTTTTTTTTTTTTTAAACGTGTTTCAATGAGTTAAAAAATTTGTTAGGAAGTGACCATGTATTCCCTTATATGCCACATTTTATTTTATTAAATCCGTCTTTTACACTATTTTATGGGGCACATAAACTAAGAAAATGATGTAATTGAAGATAAAAAAAAAATGACATGTGTAAATATGTGAATACGGAAATGATATAGAGCCCACCAGTTCTGGCCACTAATTGTGCCCACCACCTATGTGTGGCATTACACATCAATAAATTCTTATTTATATTTAATTCAAACTTAATCTAATAAACATTTTTTTTTATCTATATCAAAATTATAAAAAAATCTTTTTTTATATTTAATTTAATATTATTAGCCATTAATTTTTCTCAAATCTTTTTATCATCATTAATTTTTTCTCATAATCTCATATCAATATTTTGTTTTATCCGTATCAAAATTATCAAACCATTAATCTTTTCTGAAATCTTTCTACCACCATTGATTTTTTCTCGGAATAAGGGTATTCCACGGGTTGGTCTGCTATGAACTCGAGTGCATGTTGTACACCCTAGTCCATGTTGCACTTTTCGGTTTTACTTCTTACACTTTTTGGTAAATGGTGTTGCACTTTTCAATTATTAAACTGTATAATAATATTTTTAGTTCTAGTGACTTATACTTTTTAGTAATATTGTGTTGTACTTTTCAGTTTAAGAACTTACACTTTTCTTTAGATTAGGGTGAATATTAGTAAGGAGTGATGAGTTTGAAAATCGGTAGTTGGAGTTGATGAATTCTACTGAACTAGAAAGAAATGAGTGGTTGAGTAATATGTATGAAATTCGATATCGATGAGTAGGCTGCCTACTAGTCAGAGAGTTGCATTACTTTCTTTTTTAAGCGTAGATAGTGTTGTTCGTACTAAAAGGATGTGGTAATGTCGACATTTAGTTCATTTATTGCATTTTTATATTTCTTTCACTTTTAATGAAGTTGTGATGAACGAAATTCTCATTTGATAACAGGTAACTGATTTTTTAATTTATGGGACATCAAATCTTTCTAAAATATTTTATGGTACATGAAATATCATATTTCAGCGCGCGTTAAAATGAGTTCTCAGATCTCTTTTTCCATGATAATACTTAACATTAATTTTTGTTATGACAATCAAATTAATTTTTATATTGTTTAATTTTTTTATTTTTATTTTTTGTAGAGAAAAGATTTTAAGAAAAAATTAATGGTAGATGAAAAGATTTGAAAAATTAATGGAGTTAGTTATCATAATTTGATAGATGGATAAAAAAAATGTTGATATTAGATTAAGTTTGAATTAAATATAAATAAGAATTGGGTAACACTATCAACACCCCAAAAAATGTTAACCATACCCCCAATTTTTTGAAGACTAAAATAGACATATGTATATTGACTAAGTTGGCCTTTAAGCCCTTCAAATAATTATAACCCCCCCCATATTAATCACACTCCATTTTTTAACATCTCTCCTAATCCTCACTTCAACACTTTCCTCAATCGCTTATCAATGAAAAATATTCTGATCTGAAAAAAAAAATCTCTACAATCTTGCTTTATCTACACAAATTAAACGGAATTTAGCAAATTTAAAATTTAGGAAGGTTGTCAAGGAACTTTCCCCTTGTAGAGAAAACAATCAAATTAAGCGCACAAGACAAAGATCTCATGAGCTTTCTTCAAATGTATGTTTTTTTTTTTTTTTTTTTTTCCGGCCAATGATTTTTTAGCTTTTTTTGTTTCTGCCATGCTTTTTTAGCTTTTTTTGTTTTGCCATTGATTTTTTAGTGCAAATGGGAGGAGATGAAAAAAGGGCTACAAGGAAAAGAATGAAGGAGATGGGGTGTCTTTAGGTAGTAGATTAGTTATTGAGTTGTTTTAAGTTTTAAATCAAAAAATAAGGGTATGAAAGGAATAAATTGGGGTGTGTTTAGTAATAAAAGTTGATTTTCAAATTTTAGTGGGGTGAGTTTAACATTTTATGGGGTGTTAGTAGTCCCACCCATAAGAATTTATTAATGTGTAAATGTGTAATGCCACACATAGGTGGTGGGCTTTATATCATTTTCATATGTGAATATTGTGAAAGTTAAGTTTATAAATAAAATTCTTCGTAAATATAGATGACTAATTTAATTTAATTGCTTTTGACGATTTGGTTTAGTTTTTTAGGTTTTTTTAAAGATTTATTTGTCATTTTTAAATATTTTAAGTTTATTATTTAGTTTTAATTGATTCTTATTTTAATTTAATTTCTTAATTGATTTTTATAATATCTTTTCAGATTTAATTTATAGTATGTTTTCTTTGATTTAATTTAATAATTTTAAAGATTTATTGATTTTTTAAAAATAATTTCCAGTTTTTAATTGATTTTTATAAATTTTTTATATTACATTTTCTTATATTTATATATAAAAAATTTACACATTTATTTTTGGGAAAATATCACGTTTGGTCACTGAACTTTACCACTTTTCACATTTGGTCACCCACATTTCATCACTATCAAAATTGGTCACTCACTTATTCGTCACTATCAAAATTGGTCACTCACTTATTCTTTCTCTATCAATTTTGATGTTGCTGTTAGAGAATCCGTCATTTACTAACGGAGAAAAGATTTTGAGCGTCAACTTTTATTTTCTCTCTTTTAATTTCTTAACCCTAAACCCCCAAACCCAATTTTTTTTTAAAATTTTACTGAATTTATCTCCAATTAATATTACTGGTGTGTGGTTAAGAATAGATTATCAAACCCGAATAAGTATAAATGGGGAAATGAATTCTAATAATTAACTATTTTGAAATAAGTTTCTATTCCCAATCATTATACAAATTCAATATGAAAATCAGTAATTGAAATATTATTCAAAAAAGTCTGAAAACAAAGTACAAAAGCAAGTCTGAATAATTTCCAACAACAGTGAATACAATAATTATAAACCATCCAACTACACACCATAATTATAAAAACAGAGTACTACATGACCACCACAAATTTTGACTAATTTGGCTTGCCATCACTCTCACTTGTTTTTCCTTTGGTATTTTCCTTGGTCATGACCACCACAATTTGACTAATTTGGCTTGCCATCACTCTCACTTGTTTTTCCTTGGTCATTTTGATGAACCACTGCCACTCTTTCCCATGTAAGTAGCTAGATTTTTGACATAGTGATGTAATTCACTCCTCTTTTCACAATAATTGGATTATGTACTCTTGATGATTGTCCAAGCTATAAAATAAAAAATTAGTCACGTAACATTACAGTAATTATAAAATGAGACACACTCACATTTACTTCATTGTGATTTTTTCTTTTCCTACCACCTCCTGAGTTTCCTATTTCCTGGTTTATAAAATGAGACACACTCACATTTACTTCATTGTGATTTTTTCTTTTCCTACCACCTCCTGAGTTTCCTATTTCCTGGTTACCTGTAAAATGAAAAGTAAACTAACAACCACAACAATGAGATGATAATAAATTATAATTGAGTTATATGATTATTAATAATTTACTAATTCTTGGCTACTGGAAAGAGGGTTGGTTGATGAATCACCTAATGTTCTAGAAGATACATGAGAATTCCTTCTGACCTATTATAACACAGATAAATATAATAACATAATTTAGTGATACAAAAAACTTAAATCTAAGGGTAAAGTCTAGTATGCACTCGAGTGCATGCTGTGCACCCTAGTCCATGTGCATTTTTCAGTTTACTGACTTACACTTTTTGGTGAATGGTGTTGCACTTTTCAATTATTACTTATACAGTTTAATAATTGAAAAGTGCAACACCATTTACCAAAAAGTGTAAGTCAGTAACTGAAAAGTGCAACATGGACTAGGGTGCACAGCATGCACTCGAGTCCATAGCAGACCAACCCAAATCTAAGTCCTCACACATGTTATTGGTCAAGATATCACACTTTGGAAAAGCATTGAAGTATGCTCTGGACCACTGAGAAGGATTTCTCTTTACAAATCAGTCATATGTTTTTTCATCTAAGTCCTTCATTGCTTCCATTCTAGGCTTTGAATTCTAGTTGCTCTAGCAGCGGCTCACAATGCCTTGAAAAATCATATTTTTTCATGTTGTGTGAAGGTGTTGTACACAAAATCTGTTATCTGCGTCCAAATCTGTTAAGAATTAAAAGAGGGAAAATAAAAGTTGGGGGCTCAAAACCTTTTCTCCGTTACTCCGTTAGTAAATGACGGATTTTCTAACAGCAGCATCAAAATTGATAGAGAAAGAATAAGTGAGTGACCAATTTTGATAGTAATGAAATGTAGGTGACCAAATGTGAAAAATGGTAAAATTCAGTGACCAAAAGTGATATTTTCCCTTTATTTTTTGTGATGTTTTGTTTAGAGAATTTTGGGGGCTATGCTCTATATTTAATTCAAATATAAATATATTGTACCGATCCGCCGGAAGTAATCTTGAAGCGGCGCCGTGCATGTACTGAAGCCAACTGCCAGTAGCCTCCTCATCGGAATCTCTATACGTTTCCGCGCCTGAATCTTCTGAATTACTTCCGTACGCCGCCGCCTCCTGCTTGTTTTTTCTCTCCGGTACTAGCAGTCATGCAGCCGATGTGTTCGATGAAATTTCTCATAGAAAACTGTTTTTTTTCCACCAACCTGTTCATCTTCATGAATGATGTTAATTATGTGCATTCGTTATATCTATCATGTGGGACACTGATGCTAACATTTTACGTTTTTAAATACAAATGGAAGGTGTGCTATTTGTAGTAAATGGATGCTGAAATGACACCTGAAGTAGCAAGTTTTTTGGATACCCTGCCTCCAGTTGAGTTTGGCTGTATCTATGGCTCCTCTCTCCATCCGAACAATTTTGATAAGGTCTCTTCTTTTCGTATACTACAAGCAGATGTTTTTTAACTGTTATATTCAAGTTTACAGTTTACTAGTACTGAATGAAGGTCCTAACAAAATCATGCCGTTAATTTCAAGTTTTTTCTGATTATTTGTAATATCCATAGACATCTATGATAGATTACGTTCTTGGTGTAGAAGATCCCCAGCAATGGCATTCCAAGGTATTTGTTGATTGCATCTTTTAACTTTCCACAAAGTTAATCTTCTGATATCTTTGAGTGCATAATACGTGGATTCACAACTGATGTTATGCACTTGTCTTTTGGGATCAAGAATCTGGAGATGAATCCGAATCATTACGCCTCATGGATGGTCCACCTTGGGGGAGCACAGCTGGTGCTACTTTACATCTTGTTCTCTCATTCTGGACGTTTAGAATCTTTTAAATTGATCTGAATTTTGTTTCTGGTAGGTTACTAAGGTCGCGGATCATGTTGGTGTTGGTGTACACTTTAATCCATTTGTTGCTCACAAGGATCGGGTATTTATTTTATTATTACTGTTATTATGATGTTTTTTCACAATTAGATACTGTGGGAATGAAGTTTTGGCCTGATATGCTCCTCCAGATGTTCAAGTATGGTGTTGTCCGGATGAATGACCTCGTTCAGGATATTCTGAAATGGGAGAGTTTCTACCTGAGTGGCCGCTTGCAGAAACCTGTATGTCTTGAATAAATGTTTCTGAAGATGTTTATCAGCTATGTTACATTTAAAGATGCAAGATCAGCTCTGTCAACTCCATAATTGAACACAATCATTTGAAAACTATTGCTTTATGCATGTTCTGACTTCAATTTTTTGTTTTCAATTCAATGAATACACACACTTGGCACAAGTCTTTGAACCTTCCAAGTGATTGTGGCCATCCTTTGTATTGATTATAACTTTGGGTTGTTCAGTAGCTAAACTGGAAATCATATTTACGTGCAACTCAATCCATGTCAGCCACCTTATGACTAACAATATTCCAAGATGTAACTATTATGTTTTCTCTAAAATATTAATTTCTTCACTCAGTTGATTAAGTTATAGCATCTATATGGGGGATGGATAGAAGGATTTCACAGATTTCAGCCATACTTGATACTTGTATAGATTTATCTATTTGATTGCAAAAAAATTGTATACGCCTTTATGTACCATCTTATATTAAGGTTTAATTTTGACAAGTGAATGATGTAGATGGGCTACCAAAATGAGGGGAGTTCATATTCTGCAAATTCCCTTTTAGTCGAAAAATTGGACTAAATTCATGACTTCCCTTTCATGCTTCAGTGCACCTCTCTGCATGCACCTGCAATCTGCTTTTGTCTTGCTGATTGTTGACTCAAATAATAAGTTCTTGTATAGCATCAGAAGCATCTATATGTTTCAGGTTAATGTTTTAGTGGATAATTTGGAGATAGAAAAACTCAACTCTGTAAATCTGAAGGCTGCAACCTCTGCTGCTCTCCTCCTCTTGCCATCAAAATTCTCTGAGGTATGATTTTCTCTCAGTTTTTGCAGCCATATTATAACTGCAGTATATTTGTTTAATTCATTGTATTTGCAGGAAGAGTTGTATGCCAAAGTATGTAGCCTCTCATATATGGGTGACTTGCGAATGCTTTTTGCAGAGGATAAAAACAAGGTAAAGCTGACTTAAGGGTGGGTTTGCAAACCATAGTAATTGATTCAAAGTGATTAAAATTGATTTTTACAATAAAATTGAAAGTTGATAGTGTTGTGTATATGTTGTGGTTTTTACAAAACAAATCACTTTTTTTTATAAATTTACAAAAAACACCCTTATTACATTTAGATAGGTAATGTGTAAAGATGAAATATTATTTAAATTGGGAGGAAAAAATTGTAAAATTGATTATTATAATGATGAGAAGCACATAGAAGCTATTATTAGAAGTAGGTGGAGGGGTGCTTCACCAAAATCACTTTTAACAAATTAACTCAATCACTTAGTTGTGTTTGCAAACACTCCAAAAGTGATTCTATTTGAAAAAAAAGTGTTTTTAAGCACCTTCTAGTGTTTCCAAACACCTACTAAGACGTAGTTGAAAATTGATTGGGAACTTAGCTAATTAGCTTGATATTGTGCGCATTTTATGTGCTTCCAAATCCTTGAATATACTATGCCAACCATATCTGCAAGTTTCGTTTGGTTCGACTTCTATAATGAGGCTCCAAGGAGTTGGCCTAGTAGTGTAGGCTTGGGACTTAGGAGTGTGCTCCTCTCTAGGTCTCAGGTTCGAACCCTCTAAGGTGCAAACAATTTCTATGGGGCCAATCCATACAGAGCGCAAAGCTCTGACTTTAAACGGGACCCCTGCAAGTGGACGGTGGTCCCCCGGATTAGTCGGTCCTTGGACCGGATACCAAAACTTCAAAAAAATAAATAAATAGAATCCACCAACATTTGAGATTAAAGTTGAAATATGCTATCTAAGCTGATATGCCACTGAAGTAGTCAACAGTTTATTGACATCTATTAGTTATTTAACCTACGTATACTTCCCAGGTGAAAAAGATTGTGCAAGGGCAATTTGAGTTATTTCAAACAATGTACACTCCATTTATAGAAGAATTTGCAGCCCAAGACTTGCTTAGAATATTTTCTGTTGATCGAAGAGTAAACTTAGTTCAGGTCAGTCAGAATTCTCACTGTCTCTGCCTCTTCACAGCTTAAAGTGTTGACATTATTTTTGCTTCTTTTTATGACTGTAGCAGGCCCTCCTGTCAGTCCAATTATATGCTTAAGTTTCTCTGAATTGTTTCATTTTCTTTTATGAAGAAGTTGTTTATCTTGAGGAGAAATTTCCGTATGTCTTTTATAAGCAATCATATCAGTTTGATCAGATTTCCTGTGGTATCTAGAATTGATACATTTAAGTGTTTGTTTCAAAAGCAGTTGGTGAATGATAACATTGCTTGTTTTGGGAGGCTTTACACTAAATAGTACTCCATCCGTCCCTATGTAATTGACACATTTGTTTTTTGCACAAGTTTTAAGAAATATTGTACAATATTAAAATTGTATCGATGTAGTGAAAAGTGATAAAAAAAAAAAAGATAAAGGTGAAGAGAGATAGGAATGAGAAAAAGTAGAGATATAGTGAGATGTTGACATTTAGGAAATGTGTCAATTAGGCAAAAAAATGACAAAATTGGTCAATTATGGAGGGAGTATTTCCTTGTTGACCATGTTGCTATTTTATCATGCAACTTGCACCTTGGACGCAAAATTGCTCATGTGTTGGACTTGTGAATCAGGATTGTGGGCCGTCCACGACAGGCTCCCTCGTATCATCTCTCCCTTTGCCACTCAAAAGGCAGATGGGGATGAAGCTTGGAGAGGAGAAAACATTTGATGGATCTGGTATGATAATATGTCTTGTTTAGACTTAATTTGCAATTTTTACATTGAACTGATCGTGTTTGTTTCAGGCCGTGCAGTACAGAAAGTGGTAACCAAGTCCAAGGAAGAGGCGGCAGATTGTATGCGGAGAATTCTGAGGCGCAAAGTTATGGTTTCTAGTGCAAGACAGGCTGTTGCAGGTCTAGTCACTGCTGGTGCAGCTCATGGATCCAGATATGTTGCAACTAAAATGCACAAGGCATGGCGCTCTTGGTGGTGGTAATCATTCTTAATTCCAATGGACAGTATTCGAGGCACCTTGTATAGACTATACAAGAAGTGAGATACATCTTAATTGCTAAAGTCTTCTTTATCAACAGTTTGAATAAGTCGTAATTGGCAGCCTGATAAGTGTGATGTAAGTCAAGTAGTGAGTGATGGGCTGGCGGACATCTTGGAAGATTCTGTGTTGACTAAAAGGCCACATTGATAACCACGACGACTACAATGTACAATCAAGATACTAGTACTATTTTACCTATAGTTAACTGTATGGCCTGCACATTAATTGCTAGTTTGTCATTGCATAGGTCCCCACTGTCAATCACACCACTTGATAGATTGCCTCTCTCCTAACAATCCAAATATAAGTTAAACGAGAGTGTGTGTGTGTGAGTAAAGCCATTTCTATTGAAAAAACAGGGGTGAATGTGCAGTATACAATGGTAGAAGCAGCAACTTCTGATGATTCCCAGCCAAGAAGTTACTGGAGATGGAGCAAACAAGACTTTTTCCCAGAACAATCTTTCCAAAATTGGACTTCCTACCTCTCTGCCTTATCACAAACCAAATCCAGATTAAAGGACCGCCTTTCTAGTCGGTCCGACGAAGCAACAGAGCTCGTAAGTCTCCGAAAACAGAGTGAAAACACCATGAAACGCTGCCTAAACTGGTGGGACCTCACCTGGTTTGGATTCGGCTCTGTAATTGGTGCCGGAATCTTCGTCCTCACCGGCCAAGAAGCCCGCAATCACGCGGGCCCAGCCATCGTCTTATCCTACGTAGCTTCAGGTCTCTCAGCAATGCTCTCCGTCTTCTGCTACACCGAATTTGCCATAGAAATTCCCGTCGCTGGTGGATCGTTCGCTTACCTTCGAGTCGAACTAGGTGACCTGGCAGCCTTCATTACAGCTGGCAACATACTTCTTGAGTCCATCGTTGGGAGCGCAGCAGTTTCTCGAGCATGGACGTCATACTTCACCAGTCTCCTCGACCGCCACCCCAACTCACTTCGCATACACACCGATCTCAGAGATGGTTACAACTTGTTAGATCCAATTGCAGTCGGGGTTCTAACACTCGCGACATTGATTGCAATCACGAGCGCGAAGAAAACCTCGTACTTTAACTGGATCGCGTCAGCTGTCAATACAATAGTGATTGTATTCGTGATTATTGCAGGGTTTGCTCATGCAGATACCAAAAACTTGAAGCCCTTTATGCCTTATGGTGCTAGAGGGGTCTTCCAAGCAGCAGCGATCGTCTATTTTGCCTATTTAGGATTCGACAGCATAGCAACCATGGCTGAGGAGACGAAAGACCCCAAAAGAGACATACCCTTAGGATTGCTCGGGTCAATGTCGATGATCACCGTAATATATTGCTTGATGGCACTCTGTTTAAGCATGATGGTTAAATACACAGATATAGACCCCAATGCAGCCTACTCTGTTGCTTTCCAGAGCGTGGGGATGAAATGGGCGAAATACCTCGTTGCTCTCGGAGCTCTCAAGGGCATGACAACGGTTCTTCTAGTCGGTGCGCTCTCGCAAGCACGTTACACGACGCATATCGCGAGGGCACACATGATTCCGCCGTGGTTTGCCCTTGTCCATCCAAAGACAGGGACACCTATTTACGCAACACTCTTGATCGCCATACCTAGTGCTGTTATTGCATTCTTTTCGAGCTTGGATGTGTTATCGGGTTTATTGTCCGTGAGTACGTTGTTTATCTTCATGATGATGGCGGTTGCTCTTCTAGTGAGGAGGTACTATGCTACAGGGGTAACGACTCAAACGAATCTGCTTAAGTTGACGAGCTTTTTGCTGCTGATTATTGCTTCTTCGATGGGGACTTCTGCTTACTGGGGTTTGAGGCCTGGGGGGTGGATTGGGTACGCTATCACTATCCCAGTTTGGTTCTTTGCGACTCTGGGAATCGCAGTTTTATTGCCGCAAGAAAGACAGCCTAAAGTGTGGGGAGTTCCGCTTGTTCCATGGCTGCCATCCTTGTCAATTGCTGTAAATTTGTTTCTCATGGGGTCGTTGGGAGCTGCGACGTTTATAAGGTTTGGTGTCTGTACGATTATCATGTTAGTGTACTATGTGTTCTTCGGGGTTCATGCCACCTACGACATGGCTCAGCAGATGAAGATGGAAGCTGCAAATCCTGCAATTGTCGGAGAAGATGATGATAATGAGGCCAAGACTAAGGTTGTCCCTTGAAATGGAGTTCAAATTCTCTTTCCTGTAAGAAAGAAGAAATTAGCATGTGAGATATGTGTGTTATACTGTGTGCTACATAATTAATGCCTCCTAATTGTGGGATACAAGGCCGTGTAGAGTAGAGGTGTGGTTTGTATTCATTTTCAGTGGAGCATCAAGATTACTATTCAGTATTAAAGATTGGGACTATAAAAAAAAATATATTAAGTCCTTTTTAAATGGGAATAAAATCAATCCATGTTTGATTTGGAATTTTAAAACAGGATTTGAGGTTTTGAAATATAAATCCAATTCTACTATGAAATTTTAGAAACCTAATACATATGGTTTTTGTTCCCACTCTTATGTTCTCGCTTTTTCACTCCTTGAATTCTTACTTTTGCAACTTTCTATAAAAATACATTAATTATTACACATTCATTTAATCATTACAATTAACAATAATACTAATAATACAATATCACTCTTAAACATCTATTTGACAAAAAAGAAAAATTTTGCCTATTAAAATCTCAAAACAAACACACACTACCTACTATTTATCAAGATTTTTTTTTTTAATTCATTAGATTTTGAAATCTCTAAATCCTAAATCAAACATACCATAATTTCTCAATCAAGCAAATTTCAGACATATGCTAATATAGGCAGCAGTATGACAAGTTCCGTCTTGAGATGGTGAATGTAGTAAACTGTATTGTATACTTTGGTAATATTTCAGTATAAACAAGCCATAAGTACATACCTCAACATGATGTCATTAACCCATACAAGTGTAAAGATCAGGGACAAGGTGAGAAACCGAACCATTCACCGATATTTATACACAATGCATAGTTGATATTCTCAACAAATGTAGCATTTATCCTGCCTCAGCAATCATCAAAAGCAAATTTAACCACGCCAGGTTCTTACCATTACATTTCCATTCATGAGCAGCAGACGGGACAATGAACGAGCCCATTTTCATTGCATTCAGGACACCTACTGATCTGATCTGCTCCTTATCCTCATCAAACACATTACAGCTACCACTACAAGGAAATTATGGATTTATATGAAACCTTCAAAATATCAAGTGAACACGGGCAATCCTGGAAGATATTCCTCGGAGGCTAATGAAGTGAATCCTGACCCTATCCTCAGTGCCCGTCGTAAGTCTTGTTGGAGAATCAGGCACCAAAAAAGGTTGACTCTTGGAGGTAACATTCGAAGAATCTGACGATGCAAGATAATTGTCGGGTCTAGACAATTTGGGCCAAGGCACTGGAAAAAATTGTGATGAATTGTGTGGAAAAAGTACCTAATTACCACAATATACATGCCATTGAGCAAGTTATTTAAACCCATGTATTTAAAAACTTCATCTATCATTAATATTAAGTAAAACACCAGAATGTCCCCAATAGCATCATAATTATCCAGCACTATGTCTGATTTATAATTAAAACTATTATATGCCTAAGCTCTTGCTAACAAATTTCAGAATGTGAGCACAATAATACAAAGCAAATTGCAATAAGTGTATCATCAATGCAGATCCTCTATTTAAGCATTATCAACTATGCTCAAAATGTGGTAATAAGATGCAATGTGCATATAAAAAATTGCATATATATGACAATGTATGGAAATTCAGAGCTTATCTTCAAACTTGTTATAATCGATTATAGGCAAATGTGCTGCTGTATCGAGGCTGAAAAAATGCCAACTCGAACCATTAAAGGCTCGAAAATAATCATCAGAAAGGGAATTAATCCTGAACTCTTCAGTGAAGCTCCTCGCAGCCAAGACATGTTTTCTTGAATTGGCCACAGCTGAACTCTTGCAAAGTGATACATGCTGATCATATTCACCAAAACTGTTCCCAAAGATTATAAGGCGACTCAATTTATCCACTCCCCAATTTGCTTCCAATAGATTGTCGTATAACTCTGCCTCACAGTGTGGCATGAAGAACAAGGTCGGGTTTAGAGCTTGTCTGCGACCTTGCTCATTCACTGACAGAACAGTACAACCTAGAGATGTTAAAACCTTAGATTCAGTTAAGGAAATTATAGGGTCAAACACTTGTATTTCTCCAACCCAATCAAAGCTCCTCTTCATAAAAATGGCAAGGCTTAGCTGCAATCGAGGGGGTTCAAATGATTCGATGCTACCAATCCCATAAAATACCATCTGCATCTTTTCTTCTGATCCCAGAACTTTACGAAACTTATCCAACATATCAGAATTTTGGATTTGGTCCAAGAAAGAACGGTGGAATTCAGAGTTTGCAAGTTTCTGAATGGATATCTGCAATTTCTGCATTAATTTTGACTCTCTATCAGGATCTGTTTCAAGATCTATTGGCGTCCATACTTGCACTTCTTTTTGTCGTTTTGGGATCACAAACTTGTTCACAGCCCTACTCTTCTTTCCTCGGCGCGGCAATACTATAGTCCAGTCTTCAGTTGGACTGGATTTTGGGCTGAGAATATCTGGAGAAGATGCCATTGTGGAACTTGAAGGCACTACATTTTTCCACAAGTTAACTTCTCTTAGATAGATTGAATAATCAACAAAAACATAAAGACTTGTATTATCTGTTGGCATGTTTACCATTTTTCTCTATAATTGAAATTCCGTTCAAGAAAAATGAGAATATGAACCAAAAAGTGACCAGTGGAATTTGAACCGGGACTATAAACCCTAAGGGGATGTTTGTTTTGGGATGGGAAATCCAAATTTGGGATTTTGAAATCCCACCCATGTTCTAGTTTGAGATTTAGATTTTGTATTTCGAAATCCTACCCTACAAATACCCATAAACTCTACAAAAATCAACCATATATACCTACAAACAAACACCTCTAAAACCTTATATAGATACCTATAAAACCTATATAAACACCTGTAATCCTATACTGTAAAATACTGAAGTTAAAGTCTACCTTACTTTTAAGTCTCAAAAAACACAAAACATAAAAAGCATTCGAATTTTGAAATTCACTAGATTTTGAAATAAGGATTTTGAAATCCCAAAACAACAAACATCCCGTAAGTACGAAAGAGGCCCGCATTTTATACCATCAGTGAAAAAGAAAAAAAATCATATATGAAAACGAAGCTATGAATAGAACTAATTACCAGTGGAATTTAAATAAGAATTGAAGCTCAAGAACATTACAGGCAAATTGTAGTAGCTAAGTCTATGAATCTGATGTTGTTCCTAACCATAAGTATAGATTTGATAAGTGCGAGAAAGCTTGGGTGAGTGTAAATGACGGTAATAATTAGATAATAAGAGCAACTTACCACGATTCCACGCCTTCACAGGAAAAAAACACACCTAAATCGGAAAACACAAGATGCGGCGGAAAGCCCCACAATTTGCGCGCACAGTAGAGAGAGAGAGAGCGCCGAGGTTTTACTTCAATAAACGAATTTATCCGAGTTTCAGAGGAGAATTTTCCATTATCGGAGACGGGAATGGAATGGAAATATGGAATCATAGTACGGAGTATATTTTTATTATTTTAATTAATATATTATATAGATATATAGTAAAAATATTTAATACGGAGTACTAAAAAAATTTTAAAAATCCACAAGAATCGTTATTATCTCAATCATCAATTTTTTTTTCTCTACTCACTTGTATCTTGCGTTTGGGAGTTAGATTTAGTTACTGTTGTCAATTTTTTTTTTCTTCCTAATTAGCCGTCACCATATTTTCTCATAATCATAAATTATATTATATTTATATTTTTAATGTGAAAGTATTTTATAAGTTAAATATACAATTAAAAAAAATATTGAATTAGAAAGGTTTAACATTATCACATTTCATATAAAATTTAATATTGTGTTGCGTTTTTTTCTTTTAAATGTATAACTTTACACTTGAACATTTTCATTTTTCAATTGCCGAGTAATGCACCTTTTCAACTTTTTTTTTTTTTTTTAAACTTAGATTTTATCATTTTTCACTTAATAAGATAACTTTTGATTTTCGATTAATAAGTTAAATTTGTACTGTTGAACAAGATATGTCTCCCACAATCTATAATGCACATGAAATAATTTCTTTAATTTATATTTCATGTTTTGTTTTTTCACATCTTGACTCTTACCTATATGATATGTGATACAATGTGGTTACTTACCTGGAATGTGAAAGAAAATATTGAAGTTGTGGTTATCTTAGATACAAGCATACTTGATTCATATTCACTAAATTGGGTTATCAACATTCGATTTCAAGTTTTCAACTCAATTGACCAACCTAATAAAATTATCAACAATAAGGATACAAATAGAATTACTCAAGCTCAATAGAAGTCTAAGACAACCGACCTAGCCTAACACCCGACTCATGTAGCTGATGACCTGAACAACGGTTAGTCGTGATCAAATTTACATAATGGTCAAATGAACGAAAAATTTATCAAATGAACAGAATGCCCAACAAATGATCAAAGCGTGTCTAGAAACTTAATGGTTTGAACAAAGCTTAGACAAACAACTTGAAAGATTTAAATAGAACTCGAACAACAAACTTGAGATATTTAATAATAGGATGTTAAAAATATAGTCGTGACAGCCTATACTAAAGCAATTGTTCCTCCTAAAGCTCGCATTGTCAAGTCAAAACATATGAATCAGACTGACAAAACCGAATTATACCAGCAAACTGGGTTTACAAAAGACTCTTCCCAAAACATACTAAAACAGGAAAACGCTACCGATATGTGCATATTCACATTTGAAGCAAAAAACGGGTTGAGATAAAATGCATACTACTACTTATATTAACAATACTACTTCAATTCCACAACCAATCACGAACAGAAATGTAATATTTTTTCCAACGGATGACAGACTCAATCTATAAGCCCTGACTGCTATATTTTTTCTAATGTAATATTTCTGGTAGCTCTCTACACAGATTACAAAAAAACGCCAAGCACAAATTATTTGGTTTGCAAACAGATCTCGTAAAACAAAACGAAGCAGATTCACTCCCAAGCAACATAAACAACACTATAACCGAAATTGTAAAGTTTAAAACATAGGATTAAGAGACTTACGGAAGCGGATGGAAGGGCTGAACGAACGAACGAGCGGAGCACTTCTTCTTCGGCTATGCAGTGGTTTTCCCCCGAATGTAAGTGCACTTATAGGAGAGAAGGGCGCGGTTATACACACCCACCAACTTATTGAGTACACCCACCTGACAAATTTTTCATCTGACATGTAAAATGTCTTTTATACCCTTTATGTAACAAAAAAATTTAAAAATACGAGATGAGTACACCCACCCATTTCATTTTCACAGAATAATCCCCACCATCACGATAATCTTAAAAAAATTCTTTAACAAACACAAAATTAGAAAAAAAAAAAAAAGAGAGTTCGAGATTTTTTTTTCGGACAAATCAACATTGTCAAAAAAAAAAAAAAGAGTTGTTCGACATTTTTTTAGAACAAATCAACCATGTTCGAAAAAAAGAGTTGTTTGAAAATTTTACCTTAACTAAACTTTTTAGATGTTCCAAATTTTTTCATAAATAAACTCAATTTGTCCGAAAAAAATTCCCCAACAACTATCATTTATCCTAAAAAATAAATCGAACATCTCAGATTTTGAAGAAAATAGCACAAAAATGGTTGATTTTTACTTTAAATCCTAATCTGCAAACCCTAGATTCTAATTAGATCAAAAACTAATTATAGAAAATATAGAATCTTCAATCAAACCCATAAGAATTACAGAAATCCTACATAAAACTTACAAAAATTACAGATGTATTTTAAATTACAAAAATTATAAAAAACTTACGGCTTGCGTTTTGATGGGAAGTGGCCGACGGTGTGCGTTTTGATGGGAAGAGACCGACGACGGCGATGCGTGGCTGTGGAGGGTCGGAGGCGTGTGCGACGGGGATGGGGAGGGGAGCGAACGGCGACGAAGCTGCGTGTGTGACGGGGAAGGGTGACGTGTGCACGGGGAGGGATGCGAACGGCGGCGAAGAGCGGATGCGCCGTTCGCGGCCGCGAAGGAGAGGTGAGTGTGAGGGCGGATGCGCCGTACGCAGTGGGCGGCGTGGGCCGCCGCGACGAGGTGGAGAGGTGGGCGGCGCTGCTGCGACGCGCGGACGTGAGGTGGGTGGCCGCACCGCGGTGACGGAGGGAAGAGGAAGGAATGGAGGTGGGTGTCTGAGAAATGAAGAAGGAATTAGGGTTTTATTAGGGTTAAGGTTAATTTTGGAATTTCAGGTGGGTGTCCTCAACTTAGTGTGTGTGGACTCATTTAGTGGGTGTCCTCAATAGGTTGGTGTGTGTCTATAACCGCGCCCATGAGAGAAACCCTAGGTTTTTTATTGGGCCCATAAATGGATACTTAAGTATAAAGCCCATTAAATATAAATTTGGGCTGACATGAAAACCAAACTTTTAGTAGAATGGGCTGCAGGGATATAAAGGGATGGGGTATATACCCCTCCAGCTTTGTTTAATACACTCCCCCTAATTTTTATTAATTCAAAATATATATATGAAATATCAAGCCCTTCTACTAAATCATGTTAGATACATACACTCCCCACTAAAACCCTAACCCTAATCCTAACTTTGCAATCCTGCCGCCGCCGCTGCTCCTCCGGCAACCACCATCACCTCCGGCGGTCACAACCACCTTCTCTTACATCCATAAAAATTAAAAAAATAAAATAAAAATTCAACAACAAAACTTAGAAATAAACTTCCATTAATCCACAAAACTCAACAACAAACCCTAAACTCTAAACCAAAAACTTAAAAATTCAACCAAAACAAAAAATTATTTTCGACAAACCAGAGTCGACCAAAAATAATACTGTCGACAATGGATTGTCGACCAAAAATAATCCGGTCGACAATTGATTGTCGACCAAAAAAAATCCGGTCGACTCTGGTTTGTCGACCAAATTTAGAAAAAAAAATTAAAAAAAAAATTTGAATTTTCGACCATTATTGGTCGCTCAAAAATACTCTCGTCGACACTAGGGTGACGATGAGAGTGTTCTTGAACGACCAATAATGGTCGAAAATTTTAAAATAAAAAAAAAAAAAAGCAAACTTGTTCTTAGGTGGAGGAAGGCGGGGCAAGATGAAGCGGCGACGAGCGTTAGGGATGGGCCGCCACGACCGAGGGAGAGCCGGAGAGGCGGCGAGCGCGGGGAGTGGAGCGGCGGCCGAGGGAGAGCCGGAGCGGCGGCGAGCGCCGAGAGTGGAGCGGCGGCCGAGGTAGAGTAGAAGAATTACAATAAAAAAAAGAGAAAAAAGATGGGCGGCAGCGGAGGTGAGAGGAGGCGAGAAACGAGAAAGGAAGAGAGAAGAGCGTTGGCGAACACAGGCGGCAGTGAATGGTGGCGGTGGCGAACGCAGGCGGCAGTGGATGGGTGGTGGCGACGGATGAGAAGAATGAGGAGAAATGTGGGAGGAAAAGAGAAAATGAGGAAGAAGATGAGAAAATTAGGGTTAGGGTTATGAGGGGGTGTGTATGTATCTATACTATTTTACTAAGGACAAAATTGGTATTTCATATATATATTGAATTAATAAAAATGGAGGGGGAGTGTATTAAACAAAGCTGGAGGGGTATATACCCCAACCCGGATATAAATACTACTCCCTCGGTCCCACATAAATTTGCACACTTTCTATAAATGGATGTCTCATACCAATTTACACACTCCATAAAAGGAAATATCTTCATAACCTCTACCCTCAAAATATACTCTTATTTACCCATATGACATTACTTTTCCACACTCAATCTACCTTTTACAAAACTACGCCTCAAAACTTTACAAAACTGCCCTTCAAAACATCACTCTTTACACTTTTTCTTACACATTTCTTAAATTGTGTGCCCACCCAAGTGTGCAAGTTTCTATGGGACGGAGGGAGTATGTGTTTAAATCAGTCAAAAAAAAAAAAAAGTAATACTGACTATAATTACAGTCCAGTACATTAGTCGGGTGGATTGGGTCGGGTCCATTTTGACAACCCTGCCTGTATTCTCTCCCGTCGAGTGACAATTAATACTGACTTTTTTTTGGTTTAATTTATTTATTTTTGTTATTAATTTTATTAATAATATAAAGGTAAATATGCAATTTTAACATTAAATTAATAAATATAATAAAATATTTTATTGTATAAGAATAAAAATGTAATTTTAAAATTGTATATTTTAATTAATTAAATTAAATATAAAAATATAAATGTACGATTCATATACAATGAATACAAATGTAACATGTTGACTCAAATTAACTAACTATAGTAGTCATTACGAGACTCTGTCTACATGTAGGAGATCTCTATAAAATTTTATTTAGTTGATTTGTTTTTACTAAAAAAATAAAATTCAAGTTATATATTTGAAGTATATATTTGTCATTTGATTTTTATTTTACAGTAATTAAATCACATTAATTTTGGTTAATCGATTATGCCTTGACAGCATATATTGAATTACAATTTTCTTTTTATACAATGTTAATAATCTAAAATTTTATTTTTTAAAACTAATATTAATACAAGAACTGTGTATTGTATTAATCAAGGGAGAGATTTCAATTGATAATAGCATTATTGCCATGAATTTAAATCACATTAGGTAAATGTTAAGGAGGTTAAACTAAAAAAGAAAAAGAAATTGACAAAATATAATTGTTTAATTAAATATAACATTATCTTTTAAAATTATTATTTTCAATAAAATAAAATAATTTTTTTTTAACAGAAACAATATATATACTACAGTGAATTACTAGTTACCTATAAAATAAAATAGCTCTTTTTATTTTATTTTTTTTTTCTTCATTTTATTTCATTTTTTTTTCTTTTTATTTAATTTATTTTTATTTTTTTACCCTTTTTTTTTTGTTTTTACTTAAAAATATACCAATTCTCCATTTAAATTAAATTTTTAAGAAAATTTTTTATTCAATAAAAATTGCAAAACAAAATTACTAAAAAATGTAAGTCGATATAACAAAAAAGTGCAACACCATATTTACTAAAAGTATAAGTTAGTATAACTAAAAGTAAAATACGATATTTATGAAATGTGCAAGTCGGTATTACTGAAAAGAGCATCACAATATTAATGAAAAGTGTAAGTCAATATAAATGAAAAGTGTAAGAGTCTATAAATGAAAAGTGCAACAAATTTTTTTACTGAAAAGTGCAACACAATATTATTAAAAATTGCAAGTCAGTATCACAATTTTTAATGAAAAATGTAAGTTATTAAACTGAAAAGTGCAACACAATATTACTTATAAGTCAGTACAATTGAAAAGTGCAACATGGACTATAGTGTACAACATGCACTCGAGTCCATAGTCCCCAATTTAACTTTCATTGAGACTGATACTCCCTCTGACCCACTATAAGTTTCTCACTTTCCTTTTATGGACGTCCCACTATAAGTTTCTCATTCCATTTTTGACATATTATTTTCTTTTTCACCATCACATCACTTATACTTCATCTATTATTTTATCATACTTCATCTAATACCCCTCTATTATTTTCTTTCTCACCATCACATCACTTATACTTTATCTAACATCCAAAAGAAAGAGGAAGTTTATAGCAGACGGAGGGAGTATAATTATTTTTTTTTGTTTTTTGTGAATAATTATCACATACCGATTTTTAATACAACGCAGCGTGACTTGTCAATTATTACATCTATAAATAAATGAGAAATTCGATGATTTTACAACTTTGCAAATCATATTCATATTCATATTCATATTCAATAAAAGCCGAATCTATTCCTACATGTTCTTGTTTTCAACCCATTTCACGAAGATTCACTATTAAGGATTTTACTGATTTCTCTTGGGCACATCTTTTTACCATTTTTTGCTTCAATACACAAATAAATCAATTACTAAATCTTATGCGAAGAAGATGGATTCTCGTTTCAATTATTCTAGTTAGCAAATTACTACTTTAATTGTTTAATAGACAGAGAAGAATGGTATGCTGAATGATTAAACATTAAGTTCTGGAGGAATCATACATGGCGAATTAATGAATAAACGGAGAAGAAGATGAAGCTGAGTCCTAGCCCTGATTGCAGCTTCACTTTCTTCTGAGACGCCAATTCCTTTGATGGCCGCGAACCCTCAATCTCAGCATCGCTGCGTTTTTGGTCAGTTTTTTCCCCCTTTCTCTCTATTGATTTACAGATAAACATTGACTCCGGTTTGAGTTTTTTGGATGTGATTTTGTATTCATTTTAACAGCAATAGGTTGCTTCAATTTATAATTTCAAGATTGGGAAATTCATTTTTCTACCGTAGGGTTTTGGAGTACTTGTTATTGCAACTGATAGCCATGGAAATATATAAGTCTTTTAACTAATGAGAAGTCGGTATATGTATATAGTTGGGAATATACCGTATGATGCTACTGAGGAGCAGCTTGTTCAATTATTGGAGGAGGTTGGCCCAGTTGTTTCTTTTAGGTAAGTCCAATTCCATTTGAGGTTGTGGTAGATACTACTGTGATGAGGATGCCTCTTTTGCATATAGAATAGCTATGTTATGTATGATAGTAGTAACAAATTTGCATACTATTTTCAGTTTATTGACCTTCCTTGGCAGTGTCCAGTTATCTCGATATGAATCTGTCAAAGTTTTACTTCTAATCAGTTTTATTTTAATCTTTCTTTTGGAACTATTGGCCATCACTGAAGAATTATTGATGTTCTTAACCATGATATCGTTTCTTAAGTTAAATGTTTTGTTTTTCTAATTGTCACTCTTGCCATATAGTCAAGTGTTGGTTATGCTGATTCTTTTCAATCTTAGATTGGTGATTGATAGAGAAACTGGAAAGCCAAAGGGTTATGGATTCTGTGAGTATAAGGATGGAGAGACAGCTTCAAGTGCTCGTCGTAATCTTCAGGGTTATGAGATAAATGGTCGGCAGCTAAGAGTTGATTTCGCTGAGAATGATAAGAATGCTGACAGGAATCGCGAACAGGTAAATCATTTATGAACTGGCTCATTATACGAGTGTATGAACTTACATCGCTATTGAACTCCTATAAGTTAAATCTTGATTCATACGTATTCAGTGCCAATCATGTTTGATTGGGACAACATGTGTTGCATACTGTGGCATTTCAACTTCTTGAAGATGGTGTTTTCCTTGCAGGGTCGTGGTGGTCCTGGTATTGCCGCGAATGTTGGTAACTGTTTTTTTTTTTTTTTAACTTTGTAACATTGCATATATTTCTGTAGTGATGGGAAGTTAGAAAGTCACTTTCCTGTTCTGAGAGTGTCTCTTAGTTCAATTATGTAAGTATTTAGTGTATCTATACCATGCTACGATGCAGATGCTCAAAAACAAATTGGTGGTCCAACAGTTCTTGGACATCCCAGCCTTCACCAACCAATTGGCGATTCAGTTGCTATGGCTGCTGCAACAGTCATGGCAGGAGCTCTTGGATCTGCTCAGAATGCTATTACATCAAATGAGATTGGATTTCAAAACCAGTCCTTGTTGGGCACTGATCCTTTAACTCTTCATTTGGCCAAAATGTCGAGGAGTCAGCTGACAGACGTTGTGTCTGAATTGAAGGTGAGACCCTGAACATGATTCATCTTTGATTAGCGGACTCCTAAAACTTAACTGGACCAATTCCAAGCCTTGGTACAGAAAGATTCTTGTTTCAATGAAAATCATAGGTGAATTCATTACAACCTATCTATTGCCTAAATGAAGTCACTGAATTCACCTATCTATTGCCTAAATGAACTCACTTTCTTATAAATCTGAAGATGCAACATCTAAGCATGACAAATAAATCTGGAACTACAAAATACATAGGTGTAATGTATTTTTTCGTGGAAGTCAGTCAGTGTTTGCAGATTTCTGATAAGTTTTTTCAATGGCTTTGACAGGCCATGGCTACGCAAAATAAAGAACAAGCCCGGCAACTTTTACTTGCCTTCCCAAATTTGCTTAAAGCTCTTTTCCAGGTTCTTACCTTTGGTATTTCTTTTAGTAGTTTGTAGGTTCCATACCGTGCTTAATTTAGGTCACTTGGCATCCTATTCTATGGAGTTAATCTCATCCTGAATGTTTATATAAGATAAAAAAAATCTCTTTTCCTCTGTTTATTTTTCATTTGATATCATGTGAATGTCACACATTCTAGGTAGATTTATAACCCTTTACATGACTGTAAATGTAGGCTCAGATTATGCTAGGGCTGGTGTCTCCACAAATGGTTCGTTCTATTCATTTAGACTTTTTCCTTCCTTCATCACTATCTTTTAACAAGCTATTAGAGTTTAAGATAGTGTATTTGGTTCTCTAAACTATGCAGTTGCAGATGCCCAATATTCGGCAGGCTTCTGCGCAACCAGTGCAACCCTTGGTGCAAAATGCTCAGACTCTTCCTGGTCTGACTCTGCCCCCACTTCCGCATAACAAAACACAACTGGGGTTGCTGCCTTATGCACAAGAGAGTCGAGTGTCAACTGGAGTATTGAACCAATATGCTGCACTTCAAAAATTTCCTACACAATCTCAAATTCAACGTCCACAACTAACTCAAAATCAAGTCATACAGCAAGGCCAACTGCTTTCACAATCGGGAGTTTCACCCCATCCCTCTATTAACCCCCAGTCAATAAGTGTTCTGTCTGTTGGGCAAGTTCAAGCACCAAATTCCTCTTCTTTCAACCAACAAATGCAACATACGTTGTCACATGGTGTAACCTCAGTTCCACCAACCAATTCGGGGCATAATGATCGTCGAACGTCTCAGAATGTTACTGCACTTGCTTCTAAGCTTGTACATCCACAATATTCAGCTGCAGGCTTTCAGGTGCCAAACTTTTCTTGATCTGACGATGCAAGAGTTGAAAGTAAAATAACTTGTACTGGAGCACTATAAAAAAAATGATTTAACTTATGCTTACATCTCTATCAGACAGGAAGTTAATCACAAAATCTGCTCTTCAAATCTAAACAATTATGGCACCATTGAATTCTCAAAATAAAAAACTGTGGCTCCTCTGATCCTTTTCATGAGTATTCACAAGGTTAACTTAAGAATTTGGATTATATTCTGATAGATGTAGCTAGATTATGGCATGCATGTCATGCTTATGTATAATTGAGTAAGATAAAATGTACTGTTAATACAATGAAGATTATTGCTTCTTGCGTATCTCTCTGGAGTAATAATGTATGGGTATAATTTTTATTGTTGATATATACTAAATCCTATCGAGATTAGTAGTTGTCTGACCTGGGTTTTTTCACATCATGAATATGATTCTGTGCATTTTCTGTTTTTTGCTAACAGCTTGGCTCAACAACTTCCTCAGAAGGAGTGGATCTGAAAGGGCATGCTTTAAGTGTCCCTTATCAGACAAACCAATCGGGCAGAGCATCAAAGACGGTGAATATGAATGATATAAGCATAGAAACACCTATATCTGCGCCATTCCCAACTTCTGATATTCTTGGAAGGCCGGGAGCATCAATAAACTCTGAGAAGCGTGCTACTCAGGTTGCTAATTTCTCCTTTGCATGTTTTTCTAAATACCTTTTTGGTTTTTGTTTTCTCTGAATTGTGGGTTGTTAACATATTCTCATACGTTTAGTTATTGTGTTGCGTATTTAGTATTCCCTTTGTACAGTCAGTTTCTCAATTGCTCAAGTCGCAATATTGAATTTGGAAATCTTTCCTCGGAATTTTTCTGAAGCTCTAGAATGCTTGTAGTCTACATCATGTCGAATTTGGTAAACTTTATTTGGGTTGAAAACTTATCCACGTCATGTTTATATTTTTATTTCACGGATATGTTATTTAGATGCAGAAACTTGGGGAAATATTGATATGAGAAATATGAAATTTGAACAGACTAGAAACAGAAACTGGTTCTTTACTTCTATCTGTCAAATTCCATTTTGCGGTTTGGAAATTCAGCTTTCTTCTCTAAGTGTGGTTTAGATGAAGCGTGATATCGAGTATTATATGTTGATTGCATACAGGTTCAACTTCCGGCTGATGTGGATTCGACGTTGCTTGAGCAAGTGCTGAATCTGACGCCGGAGCAGCTGAGGTCCCTGCCACCAGATCAGCAGCAGCAAGTAATCCAGCTTCAGCAGATGCTCCGGCAGGGGACTTAGTTGAAAACATTACAGTATTATTTCAGAAAGGTTCTATTTATCCTCTTCTAATGCTATATTCAGGAGGAAATTGCAATTGCTTACTGAAACGACTTTACAGTTTAACTACTGTTAGGTCGTCCAGAGTTGTTGCATTCATGTAACATTCGAGCTGAACTCATCATTCAAGGGAAAATAAGTTTTGGCTTAAGCTCCTGGTTCTCTGTTTGATTTTTATGTACCTGTACACTATGTTTACACTGGGTTTAAAAATTGATTTTTGAAATTTTGATAAATAGTGATATGTATGTTTCTTTTGTTTTTTAGTAGAAGAAATTCACTTTATGTCAAATCAACGTGTAAGAGTGAATGAATGTTGTATTATTATATTATTTTTGAGTATAATTGAAATGATTGAAATATTTGAATTATGGTTTAAATATATTAAAGTGTAGAAGAGATAGTTGATTGTATTGTAATTGTCATTGTAATAGTAGGTTTATAGGTGTTGTATTCATGGTTTTTCAAAATCAGTTTTTAAAATTTGAAATAAAACTAGGGTGGAATCTTAAAATTTAGAATTAGGTTTTTAAAAGTCAGAGCAAAATTTAAAATGAACGTGTTTTGTCGACTCATCAATGCTGTTTAATTAGACTATATATATATTTATTTATTTTTTTGACGGAAAGTTCAATTAGACTATATTAGAGCTATGAATGCTTTATACCTGGAATTGACATTATAAGCTAAATCAACCAAAAGTCCATATCTATTCCTGTAATAGGATCCCATGTTAGAATTATTGCGAGGAGGTTCAAGTGTGGAACAATCCACCTTAACTCGTTTTTATAGTTTTCATACTTTTGTCTTGTCGCTTTTTACTGTTGTATTTATGTTACTGCACTCTCCAATGATACGTAAACAAGGTATATCTGATCCTTGATAGAGAAGATATATAGATATTTTGATTTGTAATCAATCATTTACCACTTAAAGGAGGAATAATAGAATTTTATTGCTACAAGTATGTATTATTGAAAACAATAAGACATGGATTTGGATATTTCCCTTCAACTCAAAATTCAGACACGAGCTGTCCCTTCTGTCAAAACGAATCAGAAACGGTGAGACACATTATTTTCGAATGCTCTTGCTCACACCACTTTTGGATGGAGGTAATAAAATGGCTTAGACTTCCAAACCACTCTTTCCTCTAATCCGATGGGCAACTTGCTCCACTTTAACAAGTTGTTCAAAGTAAAGGAAGGGAGGGTGATCCTCACAAGCATATGGGAATGTGTGGTGGTAACCTTGTGGAAAGGGAGAAACACTAAGATTTTCAGAGACGAAAGGTAGTAAGGAGCAAGATTGTCGAGAAAATCATCTCAAGAACATGGAGTTGGATCACGACAAAGGATGCAAAGTTCAAGAGCTTTGCATTTAAGGATTTGAGAATGAAACCACACCAGTTTTGGGAAATCAGATGCTCCTCTGTTTATTCAAACTTTGTACTCCCTCCGTCCCAACTTAAATTTCATACTTACTATTCACTCTCTTTTTTAAAAATATTATAATAAATAGAATTTTAATATATAATTTTATAAAAAAATAAATAAGTGAGTTGACTTTTTTTTTTTTTTGACGGGAAGTGAGTTGACTTGTGTGTATGTATCATAAAAATAATAACATTAAGTATAATATTTTAGATATTGTATGCACATAATTTCTAAAGGACCGAAAAAGTAGTTATGAAAGTTAAATTTGTAGTTATGAAAGTTAAGTTCGAAAAAGTAGTTATGAAAGTTAAGTTTGTAGTTATGAAAGTTAAGTTGGGACGGAGATAATATATATTATTGTCCTTAACCGATCAAACAAAAAATCAAGTTCTAAACTTAATATCAGTAATGTATATTATTTTGCACGAATTATGGTAATACCAAAATTTATTCAGTTCAATTTGACCATAGAGCAGTGAGCTCTTTACATCGAATTCAGCAACAATCACATCCTGCAATTTATTTTTCATTTCAATTTGACGCACTTAAAGGTTTGATCAAGATTCAAGACTACATTCAAATAGCAAAGTTTAGGAAATTGGAACACTTTGTACAAATAAAATGTGGCGCAAAAAAAGACTCAAATTTGAACATTCTCTAAAGATGGTTTGATTAAAAACTCAAAAGTCTTGCTGTGCAAGAAATTAAGATAAACAGTTTAAATAGTCCGCCATAATTTAAAAAATAACAGAGATTGACTAAAGTAAATTCAAGTATAAACAACACATCTCAAATAATTCTCAAGTCAAGAAAACTTATTGGTGCAGATGAAAGAAACAGAAAAACAGCCTTAATATAAGTTGTATCCATGTCAAAATGATGATAATATAATATTACTGTCACTCAGAAATACACTAATAATCAACCAAAATTCAGATAATAGGTTCAGATTTTAAATGAAACAAAACAGCGCAAAGACAATGAAACTCAGACACCTATTACTTCTTCTCTTCCTTCTCAGCCTCAGCTGCCCTCTTGGCTCTAACACCAGCATGTCGCTTGTTCGTCCTTTCCAAACGAAGCTTGTCGTATGCTTTGAACGACTTCATGTCTTCTGAGACCTTCACAAGCTCAACGGTTGGCTGCGCACTTACAATAGGCAAGAAAGTACCTGTGACTTGGGTGGCACTTGCCAACTCCTCGGGTGAAGAATCACCAGCCTAGAATCAATGACAAAGATAAGATATTTATTTAAATCATAATCAGTATGTATTCATGTAGGTGTGTGTATATTGAATTATTGATAGTTCTCCAATATTACCTTAACCTTGCGAGCACGTCTTGGGAAGACAACAAGCTTGGCCTTGTATGTCTTGAGCCTCTGGACGTTAGTCTGGAAACCCTCCAAGGACATGTTACGACGACGATGATCAACAGAGATACCAATAGTGGGGGCAAGTTTCTTTGCAATGCCTGCAGCCTGGTCAATATAACAAGTATTAACAACAATACAAATAAAGTAGAAATAGCAAGTCAATTTTAACTTACTAGATAGCAAAATATTAATCAACAATATCACACTATATGCAAAAGATAAAACAAGTCAACTTAGCAGCTTTGTAACACTAGTAAATAAATCATGCAAACACAAATATGCTGAAAATATTAATCAACCATATCACACTATATATGCTAAAGATACAAGTTAACTTAACAGATTTATAAAAATCCTAATAAATAAATAATGCAAACACAAATATACTAAAAAAAAATAATGAAATAGCTAACCTTCAACTCTTCCAGAGAAAATCCTTTACCAGCTCGGACCTTCATGTTGTACTTGAGGGTCTGGCAATGAACAATTGGGCGAAGGGGTCCAGCTGTGGGCCTTGGGAAGATTTTTATAGCCTTCTTTTGTCTTGCTGAGTAGAGAAGCATCAAGAAAGAATAAACTCATTAATATTCAGCATTGAATATGAAATAATAAAACAAGTTAACATCGGCAGAAATAATCACCAATTCTTCTCCTGGTCTTGCGGGCAGGTTGGTTGAACCATGTCTTGACATAGTTCTGCCAGTGCTTCCTGAAATGCCCGTTGGGAATAACATTGTTGTGCTTCATGGTTTACCTAGATTAGAAAAACAAAGCATAAAATCAGCTCTACTGAGGAAACCAAAATCAATTAGAATATGACTTGTGCAAAATAAAAATCTTCTGGAACAGAGCAATTGTATTTCAATAACATAATAATAGAAAATGAGATATTTAATAGGATGTTAAAAATATAGTTGTGACAGCCTATACTAAAGCAATTGTTCCTCCTAAAGCTCGCATTGTCAAGTCAAAACATATGAATCAGACTGAAAAAACCGAATTATACCAGCAAACTGGGTTTACAAAAGACTCTTCACAAAACATACTAAAAAAGGAAAACGCTACCGATATGTGCATATTCACATGTGAAGCAAAAAACAGGTTGAGATAAAATGCATACTACTACTTATCGCTAACCAATTCCGCAACCAATCACGAACAGAAATGTAATATTTTTCCAACGGATAACAGACTCAATCTATAAGCCCTGGCTGCTATATTTCTTCTAATGTAATATTTCTGGAAGCAAGAGAATACACAGATTACAAAAAAAAGGCAAGCACAAATTATATGGTTTGCAAACAGATCTCGTAAAACAAAACGAAGCAGATTCACTCCCAAGCAACATAAACAACACTATAACCGAAATTGTAAAGTTTCAAACATAGGATTAAGAGACTTACGGAAGCGGATGGAAGGGCTGATCGAGCGAGCGGAGCACTTCTTCTTCGGCTATGCAGTGCTTTTCCCCCGAATGTAAGTGCACTTATATGAGAGAAACCCTAGGTTTAGTTTATTGGGCCCGTAAATAGTATAAAGCCCATTAAATATAAATTTGGGCTGACATGAAAACCAAACTTTTAGTAGAATGGGCTGCAGGTATATATTCACTTTTATTTTTTATTTTTTTTGAGGGGGTATTCACTTTTAATATAAAAAAATGTTTTCTCCTCGATTTACTTTAATTGTTGCTCATTTTAATTTTCAATTGAAAAACTGAAAACCCCATCTTTAAGTTCGTAGTTGTACACTGTACATAAATTTCTATTAAAAGAATAAAGTTTAACAAGTTTTATTATTTTTTGGATGCAATTATTTTAATGTTTAATTTAATCTTTAACTCAATTTCAATTGTATATATATAATTAATTGCATCTAAGTATCATTCTATAGAAAAATGTATTTTATTTAAACAACTTATTCATAATGTCAGGGTTGTGTTTTCAAACTCTACAAACTGCTTCCAGAACCACTTTTTTTAAAGTTGTCCTCTCACAGTTTTTACTTTTGAGAAGTGCTTTTAAGTTGTTTATAGAGTTTGCAAACACACCCTTACTCCTACATGTATCTTTTAAAACAAAACATGAAATTTAAAGTTTCGACCAACAAATTTATAATATGGTAAGTATGTAAAAATAAAATTTAATAATGACACAATACATAATTTCTACTGTTAGAGTAGAATTGATGCAGGCCGTTCCAATTTTATGGGATGTCCCCCAAGGGACGAAGTAGAATTGATAATGTGTGTGGGCAAAAATACTTGTAAATGAATAATGTATGAATTTCTTATAGAAATAATTTTATGTCGAGATACAATTTTTTTAAGTTGACTGTAGTAATATACTCCGTATTTTATAAATACCTCTCAATTCATAAACTCATTTTTATTTTATTTCTCAATTCAAGGCTTCATTTAATTTTTATGTCACAATTCAAGGCTCAGTGACATTTCTATTTTCGAAATTAAAATCGTACGAGATGAAAAAAAAATAGAAGTTTACAACATTTGTATATTTGTTGCGTATGACTAGAATTTAAAAAAAAAAAAAAAAAAAAAAAAAACGGTTCTTAAGGAGTTAAGGAAAAAAAAAAACTTTGAAATGAGGAAAAAGAAAATTGAACCTTCAGCAGATACTTATATAGACTCAGTCCAAACATTGGATTTTTATATAGAATTCTTCAAATAAAACTATAAATTGTCATTACTTTTGAGCAAAAGATGAAGTATTATAAAATAATTGTGAAAGAGAAAAAAGTATTACGGAGTATAAAATTTAATATTATTATATTTGTGAAAAAGGCATGAGAAACTCATAAAGAACATACAAAAATGGGAAAAGCTTTTACACGGAAGTATTACTAACTAGATGTTTTTTCTCGCTGATTGAGACAACGTTAATGTGACTAAAGCATTTAAATTCAGAGCATAAATATATGGAATAAAATTATTTAATGAGCATTTCTAAATTCTACTAATAGTATCTTGCATTTTACAGAGTAACGAAATGTAGGACAACGAACACAGGGTTGCAATTATTGAGAAAATAGAGAATGCTCATAATTATTTTTATTACATCGATCATCATGAGTTAAGTTGGAGCTAAAGGATGCAGTGATCATAGGATGAGACCGATTTCAAGACATGCACACCATCTCCCACTCTGATTCCTCTTTCCTTGCTTTCTTCTGCTCTGAAATTTGTGCACACCAGCATTTGCCCCATGTAAACCTATAACAAAATCATCAACATAATGTACTTGAATAACAACATCTAATTTATTGTTTTACAGTACCCTTCCTCGGTGTTTCTCGTTGTTTGGCAGCAGTACTTTGTCGGACCGGAAACTCACAAGAGTCTGGCTCGGTTCAGATCCAGGTGCTGCAGTTTCTTGATTAATTGTTGGGATCTGAGGAATGTAGGTGCAAGACACACAAGAATTTACGTGGTTCATTAACAATAGTAGAGATCCTTAGGATTCCAACTGAAACAGTTAAATTTATGGTTGTTGATGATGGGAAAGCTAGCTAGGAAAAATATGGATGTTGTAACTACCTTACAGCGGTAGCAAAGCTCGCCCCCGCGGAAAGTGAAGTCGTTTATTTTGATCTCATTCCACAGATCCTCCGAAAATGGTTCACATCCATCAACAACGAAACTATATATCAAGATTAAAAGGGGAAGTAAGCTCAATTAGTAATTTGATATTGGTTAAGAAAATGATATGAAGGTGATTAGACAATACTTGGCTCTAAATCTGTTTATGGATATAGGTTCTGAAAGACGATCATTCAGAGCATTCAATGATTCCTGCAGAATTAGAGACGTACGACGAAATCAGTTGAGTATATATGAATATGATTCTAGTTTGAATAGGAACATTTGGTTTCTAATTTGGCATACTTGGGATATGAGGTGAAAGGGATACCAATCGTTGAATTTGATGGGGTAGCTTTTGGCATAATCCGACATTGCAGGCCTGCAGCATTCTGATGCTGCACTTCAAAAACATCTACGACGGTAAATAAGTCTAGTCCAACGCGCAAGTTTTCATAATCGTGTTTGATAATTAACTTAATAGTACTGTGAATTGAGTCTAATCAAACGTGATATAGTTCAAGTTTGAGTTTTGAAAATCATATTTAATCGAACTAAACACTAGTCGAAATTGAGTAATTTTATCATTTTTTTACTTAGACTATGTTCAAGCTTATATATCAAATAGTACCTTCATTAAAACGAACGAGTCGACTCGGTCTGCCAAGAAAGTGAGAGAACCAGTTAGCAGCTTCGTCTCCCTCGTCGAAAGCAGGGCCAGTCCAATTCCAGACAGTGACGCCATTGGCAATTGCAGGAGGCTCTACCATGGGAATCTTCAAAGAAGCATTCATACCCGGGGCATTTATGACTATATATCACCACAAGTTAATTACACGATTAATCAATCCACTCATAATATTTCTGAAAAAAGTAAAAAAATTACCGAGAAAGGAGGTGGTGTCTGGTTCCCAGGGTGGGGAAAAAGCTTGAATGGGCAAATCAACTTGAATTAGAGCAAGCTTAGGCTCGACTCTCTGAGTTAACATCCTGCCTTTGGAATTCACGATCATCCACAGTCGATCCCACCGTAAACCTGTTTTCTTAAAAAGGGAAAATAGTTAATTTGGGGGTTTCAACTTCAATCAAGTGAAGGAATGCATCTTCTAATTAGAGAGAGAGAGAGAGAGAGAGACCAGTAGAAGTAAGAGGGGCTTGTGAGACGGAAATTCCACGGCATGATTTGATAGGGTAGACGAATATGGATTTCACCGTAGCTCCTCCTCCGCCGGCCTCCGCCATCTCCGATCGTTTTGGAGGTTTGAATGGATTTGACATATTTATAAGCTAGCACTATAACCTTGTACGTGGATGGCAACTCCCCCACCGCTCTTTCTTGTCTTTACACCTCCTAATGGTATACTAAACATTTCTTCTGCAATTCATAAACACCAATTTTCGTTTTTGCTGTATAATTGAAATTGAACTCCAATAAATAAGTTAGATCGATGTCAAAGTTAAAAATTAAATTGAATAAATTAAACATTATTTAAATGTATTCATACACTAAATTGCATGGAATAATTTATCTTCTCTTTTAAATTCAACCAATTCATTTCATTAAATTTACATAAATAATTTTTCAAAATTGTATAATTAATAATGCAATAAGCATTTCAAACTTCAATATGATCCTAGATAATAGACAAATTCTTTCCTGCAACATTTAATTTTAATATTCAATTTACTCATTTTAATATTTGACTCATTTCATTGGAGTCAAATTTAAATTATATAGATGCAATTCCATCCAAATATCACTTCAAAGAAAAATTCTTTAAAATTCAGATTTTAAAATTTAAGATTATACACCAATTTTATTTTAAGATTTAAAAATTAATTTTAAAAAAAATCATACAAAATCATCCTTATCAAACCTTTTAAATTTTTATAATCACACTCCGATTATTATAACCTCACTAGATAATATTTACTCCATTTAAATTCAATCTATTTTACACATTAATTTAAGATAAAGTACAGTAATATTTAAAATTAAAAAAAAAAAACACACACATATTATTTCTTATCGTAATTTAAAAAAAACTAAAATTTAAAAGAAAAAATCAAAATCAAAATTTCAAAAACCACCAAAAGTTAATATAGCTCTAGCGTGGGATTGAAGAGGGCCTTCTCAGTTTTCACACTCAAAATAGAGTTAGTGGAAAATGTAGTGTAGGGTTTAGAGATGCTCTTTATGTTTGATGATGTGTTTCATTACATTTGTCATGCATGCACACACACCATTCAAGATTTAAAATTTTAAAAAAATAACACTCGTGTTAATTTGGAATTTTAGAATCTTGATTAAAAAATTTACTTATAAATTTTAGAAAAGTCAACGGTATAATATCATCAAATCCTATATAAATGAATCACAATTGTAGCTACCGTTTTAATTTAATTATAATACTCATATAAATAAAATATATAAATCCTATAATATAGAGTTCAATTCTAACGTATTTAAATTTGAAAAAAACACATATAATTATAAATATTAGGAATTAAATTTTTTTCCCAAAATTTTAAAACAAACCTACCTTTACTGGAGTACTTGTTTAGGTGGACGCCTATTATTGAAATGAAATCACATGATTCAATATTGATGTTCCACTTTATTTTATTACATATAAATGGTTAATATGTGTTATATTAAAAAATAATTAACAATTCTATAATATTGAGGGTCACACGGTGGAATGCAAAAAGTGAAACATAGAAATTAATCTGTCTACTATTTATTAGGAAATTAATATATAGTAGAAATTATTTTTTCATCTCTTTGTAAGTTCAGATTTTAAAATGAGAAGAGAAGACTCGTCGTGCACATCAAAATTTAATTTATGTTGAGACTTTTAAAAGAAACAAAATTATTTTAATATCTTAATAAAAATAAGGTAACTCTAATATGACACGAAACTGATGCGCACATGACATGACGTGATCCTATCCCACGCCAAATACAGTACAAGACAACTTTTGCAAGTACCTCTTCCTGTTTAGACAACTGAGGAAAAGAATTGCCACAGGACATTCATGATTGATGTACAATACAATTCCATCTCACACGCAACATTTATCAAAAATCAAAATTGACTGTTTTTCATTCAATTATTTATATATATATATATAAAATAAAGATATACTCCCTCCGTCCGCCTATAAGTGTTACGTTATTTTTTGGCACATATATTAAGAAAAGTGATTAAATAATAGATATACTACAAGTGATGTGATTGAGAGAGGAGAGAGATAGAGAGAAAAAGTAAGATATAAAGTGAAGTGTAAGAAAAAGTACTTACCAAAAAAGGTATGGAAAACTTATAGACGGACGAACCAAAATGGTAAAATGGGAAGCTTATAGGCGGACGGAGGTAGTATAAAATATAGGAGGGAGGATTTTTGGGTGTTTTGATTAAGGGATATGATAAAATAATTTATATAGTACAAGTGATGTGATGATGAGATAGAAAATACGGAGTAATAGATTAGTATGAGATGAAGTATGATAAAATAATAGATAAAATATAAGTGATTGGATTGAAAGAGAGAAAAAAATAATTTGTAAAAAATGGAATAAAAAACTTAGAGTGAAACATACATACAAAAAAAAAAAAAAAAAGTGAAAAACTTATAATGAAATAGGATGTATATTAGTAGTAGTATTTTGAAATATGTCAAAATAGAATTTAGATTTGACTCATCATACCTAATTCATTTTCCATGTCGCACAAGAATTGGAAGAAAGAGAGGAACACTATATTCAACTCGTCTTTCATGTTGCGCAAAAACTAGAAGAAATAAAAAAATTACCATAAAACAGATATCACGCAACAATAAAGAGAGAATTCTAAAAAAAAAAAAAAAATTATGATGAAATTTTTATTAAATCCTATTTGCTAGTCTCGAATGGAAGACGAAGAAATTAATATACCATGCATGAATTTTATTTTTAGTCCTATAAATTTTAGGACTATGCTATTTGGACAAATTAAAATCTGTCCAGCCAGACAACATTTAAAAAAAATGTTTTAGGAAATGTGTAATATTAAATTACCATCTTACCCTTAATTAGTTTTACCTCCAAAAATGAAAAATAGATATTAAACGACAACGTTTGAAGATCGAATCATTCAAAGGATAGAAAATGGAGATGTAAATATGTAATAGGCCTTTTATATTGAATATGGGCCTTTTGTACTTAATAAAAGAAAAAACTAAATAAAAAAAAAAGATTTACTGGGATGCTTAATCTAAAAAAAATCAATTGCTTTCTTTTTATGATTTATTTTTTTTAATTCTTTTTTTCTAATTTGTTCAATATTTTTTTATATCCCATTCGTTCAAAAATTTATTCGCATAAAATTATAATTTTATCTTTATTTTTTATCATCACTTAATTATTTAAATTTTCATTCAACTTTACAAATAATTATTTTATTCACAATAAATTCTACAATATCCTATAATAATACTCTCAGGCTCCATTTGAATTTGAAGGTAAAAATTTAAATCTACAATCCAAATTTGCTTCACTTGTTTAAAATTTAAAAAGTAAATGAATGAATTTCAAATATTTTATTAAAATTAGAGAATTTTATATCTTCACTAAAATCATTTCATTTTTTAAATACACATTTGAAATGTCTACTCAAATTAAGGGTGTGTTTTGAAACTCTACAAACTGCTTCCAAAATCACTTTTTTTTGAAAAGCTGTGAGAGACAGCTTTGAAAATAAGTGATCCTGGAAGCAGTTTGTAGAGTTTCAAAACACACCCTAAAATCTCTAGTTTAAACACAACTTACTTTCTCATTCTCATGTACTCCTAAAATTAATAAGAAATTAAAGAATAAATAAATTATATATATAAAAAAAACAATTTACATTAAGCATCACAGGCATGGACCATATGATGCTTGTTGAATTCAAAACATCAAATCGCTGTCAGCCTGTCTATTTAATTTTCTTTGGGCATAATTCAAACGGTAATGATATGCATCCAAATTCTGGATATCCAGAATCTGGATTTTAATTTAATTAATTGTTTATTAATTGTGATATTACTATTTTACCCTCACTTAGTCATAATACTAATAAATTAATTAAAATAGCATGCGTCAGAATTATTGCAATTAAATATTGGGGCTGCATTTAATGAATTGTGATGATTAAATTGTTTTTGACGGCACATTTAATGCATTGTGATGATTAATTTTTCTCCCACACTCTTTCTCTTTCTCTTTCTCTTTCTCCCACCATTAAAGCCATTGCCATTAACTTAAGTTTTCACCATTATCACCATTTCATCTGTTAAACAAAAAAAAAAAAAGTTTCCACCATTATCAACCCTACCTCCATCAACACACGAAATCTGAACAATTTTTTGCTCTAGAGATGTTCTTCTTCACAATCACATGTTTTCAATTACAGATTTAATTTTGACCGTAAATTATATCATTATTTATTTATTCTTAAATCTGACTGGAGTTTTAAAGAAAAATAAACACTCCTCTACGCCGTCGGCACCGCCACTCTCTGCCCCAACCTCGCCGTCCTCAAAAGCCGACCGAAGTCGTTTCTCCGGCAGGCCACCACCGCCAGATCCACCCCTTCCAGACCTTCCATGGCTTCCTCCGGCCGCCCCACGATGACGTCAGTCGGGTGCCCGCCGAACTTCCTCATCGCCGCCACGTACTCTGTCCTGGACTCCTCGTCGGGGACTATGCAAATGTGCCGTCCGCCGGATAATTGGGATGTTAAAACTTAATTTTTAATTAATTTAATTTTTGAAATGTTAAAACTTAAAAATTTGTCATTGAGAATATGAAGGGACGTGAATCTAATATATATAATTTTAATTGATTTAAGATTTTTTTAAACATTTCGATAATTTAGATTATATTTTTTTTTAATAAAAATGCATGTGTGGATAATTGGATATTAATATCATAATCTTAATTATTATTAATATCACAATCTTAATTAATATTATAATCTTAATTATATTTTTTTTAATTTTTATTTTACGTAGAACGAATTTAAAGAAAAAAAGATATTTATATATATCAAAATATATAATTATTATTAATATCATAATCTTAATTATTATTACAAGTAAGATTATTTAAAGTGTGGATCAATTCGATTTAAATTTAAAAAAATATATATTTGTATATATCTAAATAATAATTATTATTGCCATAATCTTAATGATTATCAATGAATCAATTCAAATTAAAAAATTTAAATGGTTAATAATATTTATTAAAATTAAAATTATGAAATAAGAAAAATGTCTAACCCTGGACCGTAAACACTATATGCTGAGAAACGAGTAGTCTAAGATAAGTCTACCATATTGAATATAAATTCATAATACATACTTGAAATTTATTTATTAATGAAGTCTAAGTATACACGTTGAAAGGAGTAGTCAGACACTTTACCCTGAACCCTTTACCCTAAACCGTAAACAATATATGCTGAGAAACGAGTAGTCGGAGATAAGTGTACTATATTAAATATAAATTCATAATACAAATTTGAAATTTATTTATTAATGAAGTCTAAGTATACACGTTGAAATGAGTAGTCGGACCCTTTACCCTAAATCTTGAACCGTAAACACTATATGCTGAAAAACGAGTAATCGGAGATAACTGTACCATATTGAATAAAAATTCATACTAATACACATTTGAAATTTATTTATTAATGAACCCTATATGTACACGTTGAAAGGAGTAGTCGAACCCTTTACCCTGAACCCTAAACTCTATACCCTATACCCTAAACCCTGAATCATCTACTTCATCAATGGAAATTATTTAAAATAAATTAAATAATTCGAATAAATAATTTAAATTTTCTAAAAAGTTAACTTTAATAATTTATGAGAATAATAATTTTTACATGAGTTATTATTACGTGTCAATGCTACATAATATATTTTTTTTTAAAAATTTAGATTATCCCTATTTTATATCACAAATCTTATCTCTTTCATGTAAATAGGATTCACAAAAATTAAAAAATATTGTATTCCTAAAAAAATTAATCAATCCATATTTAGTAAATAAAATAATCTTTAGATCTAAATACAAGATTTTAAAAATAAACAAGTTTAATTATCTTGAAAATAATAATATATGATTTATAAAAGAACCTTTTCAACAATGTATGAAATAAATCATTTTATCATACATTAAATAATTTTATTTTATAAAAAAATATTGTTTAATACTCCAATGCATAATTTTTAAACCTTTTCATACTTTATTAACAACCCACCCCAACCTTCAAATATATTATTTTTTAATTATATATTATCTATAATCAATTCTTATTATATTTAAAAGAAGTAAGAAATTTATTAAATATTTTGGGATTAATAATTTATAAATGATAATAAAAAGACATTTTATCATACAATTAAAATAAACTACAATCTCAATAATTAAATTAAATTACAAGAGTTGAAAATTGTGATCCAAAACTTATCAATATGAAATTGTGATCCAAAACCTATCAATATTGGTCTCTATTTATAGACAAAATTATTTTATGAATTTTGATATAATTTATATATATTTTTTTTATTAATAATATTATCAAATTAAAATTATAAAATTTATCCAAAATAATTTTAAACAACCAATTGTATTTTGACAAATGACATTAAGTGGTTGGATAATTTGGAGGAAGCCTTGGAGGCTCAAGATGACCTGGTCACGCAAACTTTTTTCATTCGGATTTTTTTTTTTTTTTTTTTTTTGGTTTTTTAGTTGGCAAACACAGGCGTACGCCCTTCATCTATGGGAAAACTTTTCTTCTTCACAAACACAGTTGCCAATGGAGAATTTTAAATAGTAATACTTAACAGTATAGTCTTCATAAAAAAAATTAAATTACAAGCAGAACTCCCCTAAGAAAACATTGAAGAACTCAGAGGCAGTGAAATGATTTTTTCCGGTCAACCTCTCCGGCAACGAGATGACAAGAAAGGTCGTTCTTCATCGGTCGAGCTCGTCCACGGCTTCTACCTTTTTATCAGAGTTGTTCTACTCCGTGTTCACAACATTTTTTTCGATAATTTTTGTCTGACCATTTTTTCAGATTGATTTAAACTTTTCCGGTCGTCTTCTCCGAGGACATGTGGAGCACAATCATTCCAACTATCGTATATACTTACTCGTACGCCTTTGAAGACGACGTAAAATTTTTCAACCTTTTTTTCGTTAGACATTCTGACGAAGAAGGCGAAGTTTTTATTTTTTTTCCGGCACAAAAATGAAGATGGAGTTCTTAGGAAAGAAGAAAGAGAAAGAAGAATGAAGATAGAGATGGAGTGTAATTAAATACAACTTTTGAAATGAGTTGATGTGTAATTATTACTGCCTTGAAAACACAAAAAGAGAGAGAGAATAAAGGCAGATTTTATTATTTAATTCAAATTACACTTAAGGGTATATTCGACATTTCAACACAACTTAAAACATAAAATTACCAAAATGCCCTTTTCTGGATATCCAGATTCTGGATGTTTACACCACCCTAATTCAAAACCCCCTTTTTCTTTTATTATTCAGCTAAACTATTCATGAAATCCATTTTCCATTTTTTTAATGCATCAGACGGCAGCGCTGGTTTTAGTGACAGCGGGATTGATATGCTCTCCTCTTTGCAAAGTAAAATTCAGATTCTTTTTATTTTTATTCTCACTTTCTCCAAGCTTGTCAAAAACTATTTATCAGGCTTGTTGAACAAACTCTAAAAGAACATTTCATATACACTTAGGGCATGTTTGGTTTACAGGTTGGGATAGATAAGGTAGGATAGGATTAGATGGGATTGCATTATTTTTTAAATTGAGATTTGTGTTTGGATTGATGGATTAAGTTTTGTGTTTGCATTATCCCACCTTCTCTTTGGGACTAATAAACACTCAAATAAATGATTAGGAAGGATAATAATTCCGGGCCTATTTTAATCACGGGTTTAATTCCTGTAAACCAAACATAGGAATAATTGGGATAAAAAAATCTATCCTGTTTAATCAATTAAACCAAACATGCCCTTAGAGTTTTTTCTATCATCATTCCAATATAAACACTACTACAGCAGAGCAAAATTACCTTCTTTTTGGAACCGATTCCGACTCCGACTCCAATTCAGATTTCCCGTATTTTGGCATTCGAGAAGAGAACGAGCGCGTAAATGATACCATTGAGGAAGAGAATGAGCGTGTAAACGACACAATTGGAGAAGAGAACGAGTGTGTAAACGTTGAGGAAGAAGATGAGAGTTTAAATGATGCACTTGTTGGACCCTGCGAAGGAAAGGTTTACCCAAACCTCGACGACATATTCAAAATTTATCAAGTTCATGCAAAATTGAAGGGCTTCAGTGTGGTAAAAAGGATCATACGCAAAAACAGGTATGCATTAATGGTATGTGATAGAGGGCGTGTAGCTGACGTTTCATATTTGAAATCAAAGAGAATAGGTTGTCCTGCTAGAGTTAATGCAAAAAAACTTAAAGATGAATCATGGGTTATTACCACCACACATACATCCCACAATCACGAATTAGTTCCTAGTGTGTCCATTTTAATGCCTGCTCATAGAAATTTGAATGTCCACATGAAAAGACAACTTGAGGCCAATGATATTGCTGGTATTAGACCAAGTAAGAGTATCCGATTGTGTGAAGTCCAAGTCGGTGGTCCTTATAATATTGGAGCACTTCCGAAAGATTGTAGAAATTTCATTGAAAGTAGGAGAAGGTTGAGGCAAGGTGATGGAGATGCTGAGGCTATTCGCAAGCTGTTTGCAAGATTGCAGCATCGAGATGTGAATTTTTTTCATTTGTTTGACCTTGATGATGACGGGAGGTTAAGAAATGTGTTGTGGATTCATCCGAGAAGTCGAGCTGCCTATGAACACTTCTATGATGTCGTCAACTTTCACTACAAAATTTTACTGAAATAAAGAGGAGGGTTAAAGAGGGGGATTAAACCCTTGCTATTTGGCGAGGGATTTAAAGAGGGGCACAAATAAAGAGGGAATTGACGAGGGATGGAATCACACTCACGAATTAGCGAGTGGGAAAAAGTGCACTCGCCAATTTACAAGCGCGTTGGCGAGGGTACCAAAATCCCTCGCAAATTAGCGAGGGAAATTAATACCCTCGCGAAATTGGCGACAGTTGCTTTTTTTTTTTGCCCCTCTTTAAATCAAATTGTTAGATAAATCAAATTGGCGAGGGAATAGGGATTGCATGCAAATCAAATCTGAGTATAATTTAATATAATAATATTATTAGATATTAATTGTTAGATAATTTTAATTAGGTTAATAGTTAATTATCATTATTAGATTAATTAATGGTTAAATATTGTTAATAATATAATTTAATTATAAATATAATGTTTTGATAATTTAATTGTGTTATTAATTTATGTTATATGTAATTTAATTTATTAAATAGAAATATGATGATGTTAGAGTTGAGAGGACGAGTTGTGCTTGTTCTTGTAGAATGTGTGTTACGACATGATTATAATTTTAATCAAGTTAAAAAATTAAATTTAATTTAAAAAATGATTAATTAATTTTTAAATATTTATCTTTTAATTTCAATTTTAATGGTGCATTTATTTTTAAGTTTTGATTATTAATGATACTTGATTTTATTTTTAATGTTAAATTTTAATTATATTGAATATATATATTCAAATAATTTTTACTAACAATGATTTAATTACAAATTTGAAATATATATATATATATATATATATATATATATATATATATTTATGGAGAAAATTAATTAGACATAATTATTGAATAATCACGAATTAAAAAAAATGTAATTGGAGAACAAAATTAAACTCAACCAATTATTTGTAACACATAATTTTATAATTTTCCATTTTGAAATAAATATATTAAATATTTTTTTGACAATTTAAAAATAAACAAGGAACTTTAATTTTATAATTGAAAAACAAAATAAATATAATTAATTATTTGTAACACATAATATTATAATTTCACATTTAAAAATAAATATATTAAATGTGTTTTGACAATCTAAAGATAAACAAGTTACTTTAAAGGAAAGAAAGAAAAAAACTAAAATTATAATATGTATATATATATTAATTGCATTCAAAGCATAACGACTAAAGCTTCTAGCCTAAACGGCACATAAGGAGCGCATAAACACTTCTTGTTCCGGAGGTCCCGGGTTCGATTCTCGCCTGTGCGGGTGTGAAATAAAAGTGGCAGTGGGGTGGGGGGGGTTCAAACCCAGATTCCTCGCCTCTGCTATCGCCAAAGTGATTAAAGAGGGCAATTCCCTCGCCTTTGCCCTCTTTATATGGGCGTTTTTTTGTAGTGTTTGATACAACATATTTAGTGAATCGGTATAACATGCCGTTTGGAGCTTTTGTCGGGGTTAATCATCATGGTCAATCTATATTGTTAGGTTATGCTTTAGTTACACACGAAGACGCAACTTCATTCAAGTGGGTGTTTGAAAATTGGATCGAAGCAATGGGCGGCACTCATCCGAGAGCCATATTAACCAATCAATGCAAAAGCATTAAGATTGCATTAAGGCAGGTGATGCCAACCACTTTGCATCGATATTGCTTGTGGCATATTATGTGTGATGCCAACCACTTTGCATCGATATTGCTTGTGGCATATTATGTCGAAGTTGACAAAGAAATTTAAAGGTGTTGCTGACTTTGATGCAGCAACTTATGAATTCAAAGGAATAGTATATGATAACATTACTATCCCTAGTTTGGAGAGTAGGTGGGGTGACTTCTTGGTTAGACATGAACTGCAAAACAATGAATGGCTCCAACATTTATATGACGAGAGAGAAAAATGGGTTCCCGTTTATTTGAATCATTTTTTTTGGGCTGGTATGGTTTCCACGCAAAGAAGTGAAGGGATGCATGCCTACTTTGATGACTTCCTACACTCTAGGTGCACTCTGAAGCAATTTATGGAACAATATGAAGTGGCAATTGACAAGAAGGTTCAGAAGGAGTTCATTGCTGATTTTGAATCGAAAAATAAGGTTATACGTTTGAAGACATTATTTTCTTGGGAGGATCAGTTTCGGTCCTGCTACACTAATGCCATGTTCAAAAAAGTTCAAGAACAGATTGATCGGGTCATCTATTGTAATATTGTTGCAGCCCCAGAAGATGATGTTGTTGAGGATAGTGTTCAGAAGTATTATGTGTTGTAAAAATGTATCCGTAATAATTATTTTGTTACGGAGTTAACCTATAAAGTCGAGTATCGTTCTATCGGGGAATATCTTAACTGCGAATGCAAGGAGTTTGAGTTCATGGGAATTCTTTGTTGTCATATATTCAAGGTTATGACCGAATGTGATATCCAATCCATACATGAAAGGTACATTTTAAATCGGTGGAGGAGAGATGTGTTTCGAAGACATCCAACTATGTTTTTTGATGGGGGATATCCACACATGACTGACGAATACAAGAAATATCAGGAAGTTGAAAAATATTTTCAAGAATGTGTTGATGCATCATTGGGCAATTCACATAAGATTGACATTGTTATGCAAAAGCTCATTGAATGTAAGAACGATGTTCTAAACTTTAACCCTACTACAAATGAAAATGCAGATGAAGATGCAAGTGTCGACGTTGGAGGTAATCCGATACAAAACCCTCAAGTTACTCGTCGCAGGGGAAGACCTAGAGGTTCTCGTATCAGGTCGATTGTGGAGATTGCGACTAGAGGCAGAGGTAGAGGTAGAGGCAGAGGCAGAGGTAGAGGTAGAGGTCGAGAAAGGGGTCGGGGTAGAGGACGAGGTAATGTTGGGGAATGAACATAAAATTAATGTCACTTTTTTTTTTGTGGATGTGTTTAAAGTGACATGTTAAGTGTGATTTTTAGTACCAGTGTTTAAATGAAATTTAGATTGTCAACAATTGAAAGAGTGTTCTTTATTTTTTATTTTCTTATTAATCTAATAATACTGGACACAAACATTTATAATTTAGATTGTCACGTTTGGACAAAATCATTACACTGGATACATATACGTTAAAAAAAATATTTTGGGTTCAATTTAAAATAAATTAAAACTATAGAATTTGGTTGTGTCCTACATCTGAATCATACGTTAATAAATTTAAAACTCTAAAATTTGATTGTTTCGAAAAAACAAAGAGTCTGAACAGTCAAACATACTCATACACACATATACATTGGTAAATTTAAAATTGTGGTCGAGAATTTAGTTATTTCTACATCTCTGAATTACAGTACTTTTTAAAAAACAAGTAAAAAGGCACCATTTGAATGGAGGAATTTGACGTATGAATTTTAAATTTACAATTCATATTCACTCCACTTGTTTGGATAATAAATAGATTTCAAATACTTCGATTCGTGTCCACGCATATTTTAGTTAAAATTGAGAGGAGTTTAAATCTTCACTAAAACCATGTAATTTGTAATTCACGTATTTGTAAATACATTCATTTAATAATGCCTCTTCAAATTAAATCCCTCCATTTAAGCATAACCTAAAAATTTATTTTGGGAGAGTAATTTATGTACAATTTTGTTTGAAAATATAAAAAATCACCTTTTATGAGAAAGTTATATCCCTCATCCCTGCGTACACCCACCTTTTCCCCTTTTCTCTCCTTCAAGTCAATTCATGATTAAATCCGGCAATCTTGTTTCAAATAATTTATTAATTAAATTGAACAAACCATTTTTTTAACATATATGTACAATTTTGTTTGAAAATATCAAGAATCCACTTTTATGAGAAAGTTATATCCCTCATCCCTGCGTAAAGCCACCCATCTTTTCCCCTTTTCTCTCCTTCAAGTCAATTCATGATTAAATCCTGCAATCTTGTTTCAAATAATTTATTAATTAAATTGAACAAACCTTTTTTTAACATATATGTGTGGAGATGGGTAAATATACCGAAATTTCGGTATACCGAGCTTATCGTATCGAAAAAATATCAAAATTATCAAAATTTTTAGTATACCTCTATCCTGTAAAATTTTGCTCACTTCTTTTTCTACATGTTTTAAAAAAAATCATATTTTAATTATAAAAAATATATGTGGAATAACGAGTAAAGAATATTGTTGGTAGATACTTAATCTTGTTAATAAAGTAGAAAAATACTAAAAAATTAACTATTTAAATAGAATAAACATATACTTTGTAAATCCAAAAATTTGTCTGAGCAAAATTTTACAGGACGGAGGGAATATTATTTTTAAATTAAAATAACTTTAATTATTAAAACTTAAATACAATAAACCTAAATGATTAATTTCGATATAAAATCATGCTTCAATATTTCGGTATGAATTGGTATACTGGTATTTCGATATGAAATGATGGTTCAATATTTTCGATATTAATCGGTACACCGTACCAAAAATTCAGTATACCGAAATGATCGAAAACAAGAGTTAGTGATATGTATACCCCGTAGCACTAATACGTAAGATATGAGTCTCGAAAACGAGAGTTAAGTGATACGTATACCTCTTACCACTAATATGAGAGATGCGAGTCTCGAAAACGAGAGTTAAGTGGTACGTATACCCCGTAGCACTAATACGAGAGATGCGAGTCTCGAAAACAAGAGTTATTCATACGTATACCCTGTAACAATAATCGAAAACAAGAGTTAGTGATATGTATACCCTGTAACAATAATACGTGAGATGTGAGTCTCGAAAATGAGAGTTAAGTGGTATGTATACCTCGTACCACTATTACGAGAGATCCGAGTCTCGAAAATGAGAGTTAGTGATACGTATACCCCGTAACACTAATACGAGAGATGCGAGTCTCGAACACAAGAGTTAGTGATACGTATACCCCATAACACTAATACGTGAGATGAGAGTCTAAAAAATGAGAGTTAAGTGGTACGTATACCTCGTACCATTAATACGAGATATGCGAGTCTCGAAAATGAGAGTTAAGTGGTACGTATACCCCGTAGCACTAATACGAGAGATGCGACTCGCGAAAACAAGAGTTAGTGATACGTATACCACATAGCACTAATACGAGAGTGATTCGGTTGTAAATTGCATAAGATTTCATGTGTTTTAGTGATAAACTTTGATGGTTTGTCATGCATTTTCACACTAATATGCTTGATTTGATTGAGAAAGGTATTTGAGCTCGTTTTGTAGGAATACGATGTGAATTAGGCATTAAAATCCTAAAAATGAGTGTTCAATCATCATTTTCACTCACTGGACTGAAGAGATAATTGCACCATTGGATTCGTCTCGAAAAATTGAGTGGAATGGAAAAAAGAATCAAGTCAATCGGAGGTCGGAAGCTTGAGATATGAAGGGATGAAGACGGAGGACGGAAGTTGGGCCGAAGTATCCGCTCGACCGGGCCGACCCGCCCGCCCGAATGGGCCACAATATCTGCACCCAACTTTTTTTTAAGTTCACCCCTGCGCTAATTTTGGCAAATTTCAACTTACGAAAGTATCACCCGGCCGGGCCACCTGCTTCCAGCCCATTTCGCGCACCCACATTTTTGATAAGTTCACCCCTGCACGTATTTTTGGCCCAAATCAACTTACGAAGTTTTGGCCCGGCCGACCCACCTGTTTCCATCTCATTTTCGGGGGTTTTGCCCCATTTTCTCCATTTTGAAGGGCTTAAGTGTAAATTTCATCCAAAACTTCTACCTCAACTATAAATAGCTTCAATTTGAGTTTTAGAAGGGAGTCTTACTCATTTTACAAGCTTTCTTCACACACATTCACATAGTAGTAGGTGTTCTTTATAGATTAGTTTAATTTCTTCATCAGATTAGATAGAATAGTGGTTTTTACTTCAAATCAAGCTACGATTATCATCGGGCATCGTCTATTACATCGGTTTGTAGCTAAATTCTCATGATCAAGGTGATATTATTCTATTTTGCAATTCAATTTAGTATTTTCTTAATTTCTTCAATCTTTTGCTATTTTACCATTAGTTTGATGTTAATTGTTGTTGTAGCCATGAGATTCTCTTCTAGAACCATGGGCTAAGCTCTTATTGCCTTGGGTGTGAATGTTTTGATGGGTGTTTAGTGCAATTATAGATTAATTGTATGATTAGCTTAGGAATTGAGTGTATATGTTTATAGTGTTGTAATTTCCATGATTCAATTGATTAATTCACCCTATTAGCTAGCATTGTTAGTTTTGTCGACTTCAACGACCGTATTGGGTTGCATGATTAAGAGTGTGTGTATGAGCTTAAATTAATCGATTAGAATTAACATAGTAATTAGCCACACCGACCGGGGGTTGATTGCTTAGATCGACGACACTAGACACTAGTCGATTAGAGGTCGTCTATTAGATTAGTGAGAGGGCGTCTCATAAATATTAGTAACCGTGTTGAACGTGTTTATGAGACATTATCTTAGGAGCTTATGGTATTGATTAGACTATATAATTGCTAATTAATGCACGTGTTCACCTAAGCCTCACGAGGGATTGGTCTACACACACGAGTGATAACCTTTAGCTTAATCCAAAACCATAGTTTAATTCATGCAATTGGTTCGTTAACTCATTGAATTACCCATAAAACGGAAACACCCGAGGCAATACCCTTCTCTTGCACTTTCTCTCGAAAGTTAGATAGCTTGCTATTTCTTGTGTTCATTTCTTATCATTCTTAGTTAATTTAGTTTAATTCTTGTGTTTTAATTCCCGAAAATCCAACAAACACGTTTAGTTACTACAATAGCATGAAAACTTATAACTTTAGGGATTCACTTTCACTCAATTAGGTCCTTGGAACGAAAATCTACTTGGTCGTACTTGCGTACTACAATCGAACCCATACGCTTGTGGGGATCGTATTGTTAAGTGCTTAAAAAGTGTGGAAAAACGATACAAGTCAGAGAGATGCGTGTCTCGAAAACGAGAGTTAAGTGATACGTATACCCCGTAGCACTAATATGTGAGATGTGAGTCTCGAAAATGAGAGTTAAGTGATACGTATACCTCTTACCACTAATACGAGAGATGCGAGTCTCGAAAACGAGAGTTAAGTGGTATGTATACCCCGTAGCACTAATACGAGAGATGCGAGTCTAAAAAATAAGAGTTAGTCATATGTATACCACATAACACTAATACGAGAGATGTGAGTCTCGAAAACGGAAGTTAAGTGATACATATACCCCATAGCACTAATATGTGTGATGTGAGCCTAAAAAATGAGAGTTAATTGTGCGTATACCGCGTACCACTAATACGAGAGATGCGAGTCTAAAAAACGAGAGTTAAGTGATACGTATACCTCTTACCACTAATACGAGAGATGTGAGTCTAAAAAATAAGAGTTAGTGATACGTATACCCCGTAGCACTAATATGTGAGATGTGAGTCTCGAAAACGAGAGTTAAGTGATACGTATACCTCTTACCACTAATACGAGAGATGCGAGTCTCGAAAATGAGAGTTAGTGATACGTATACCCCGTAACACTAATACGAGAGATGCGAGTCTCAAAAACAAGAGTTAGTGATACGTATACCCCGTAACAATAATACGTGAGATGTGAGTCTCGAAAACGAGAGTTAAGTGATACGTATACCCCGTAACACTAATACGAGAGATGCGAGTCTTGAAAACGAGAGTTAAGTGGTACGTATACCTCGTACCACTAATTTGTAAATTTGTAATTTTTATTAATTATGTGAGAGTAAATTTGTAATTTTATAATTATATATTTAAAATTATTAAATTTAATTTAAATGCGATGGATTATGCGACACCAAGTGCAACAGGTAGTCGGTCATTAGATATATGTCATTAGATTTTAGATCTGATGGCTGAGATTAATGGATCGTTGATAGTCTAGGCGACATCTGGACTATCCTTAGAAGACCCCAAAAAAGATAGACTCAAATCTAAATATTTAAAATTCATTTATATAATTTTTAATCTAAGGAAATGATGTGAATTTAAATTATGAATTTAAAATTTATATTTCTAAATCTCTCTATATAAAATGAATCCTAAAAGACTTTCTTATATATATAAAATTTACCATCATCAGTTATTAGTCCATTTAAGTTAGTCAATCAATACTACAATTACATTCAGCTTCATCCGGTACGTCTTGTACCAATTTATTTGAAACTTTGTATTCATTTTTATTTTCAATTAATATATATCATTTGCTTGATAAAATAAGAATTTATTTACCATCATCACTATGATTTAACTGAATATATAGAAAAAGCATGCTGTCAATTAAATACTCCCTCCGTTCCATAAGAACTTGCACATCTAAGCTGACACACAATTTAAGAAATGTGTAAGAAAATGTGTAATGAGTGATGTTTTGAGGGTAGTTTTGTAAAGTTTTATGAATAAAGTAAAATAAAAAGTAGACTGAGTGTGAAAAAGTAATGACATATGGGTAAATAAGAGTATATTTTGAGGGCCCTGTCAAAAAAAAAAAGTATATTTTGAGGGTGAAGTTTATGAAGATATTTTCTTTTATGAGGTGTGCAAATTGGTATGTGACATCCATTTATAGAAAGTGTGCAAAATTCTGTGAGACGAATGGAGTATGTGTTAAAAATGTGCGCCCACATATTTAATTTGTCATTGAATTGACTTGAAAGAGAGAAAAGGTAAAAAAGAGAAAATTGCGGGGCCACGTATCTTTAGGCCATACCTCCAATTATTAAATTTTAAAGTCATTTAGGTGGTGTTTGGTTTGTGATTGATTTGGATTGGATTTAGATTGAGGTAGATTGGATTGGGATTTGGGTAATCCATGAATAGTTATAAATCGGTCCACTTTCACCAACACATCCTCGACTATCCCTCTTGGTGTCTTCACCGATCGGTCGGCTAGATGCAAGGTCATGGTCGTTGGTAACAACTCCCCCATATCCAACCTCTTGTAAATCGAATAGGGCATGAGGTTGATGCTCGCCCCAAGGTCACATAACACCCATATTGCTTCACTACCCCCGATTTCACAAGGAATGGTGAAACTCCCCGGATCTTCCAACTTTTTGGGTAGGCTTCTTTGTAGTAGGGCACTACATTCCTCCGAAAGGTTGATTGCTTGATGACTTCCAAGCTTCTTCTTGTTAGCAATCAAATCCTTTAAAAACTTCATATAGTGGGGCATTTGATCCAAGGCATCAAGAAGAGGGAGATTTATATGAATCTTCTTGAAGATTTCCATGAACTTGCTAAACTTCTCGTTCAACCTCTTCTTCATATACCTTTGAGGAAAGGGAAGTGGGACATGAGTAATGGGAATCCCCCATTTGTCACATGGTACATCATGCTTCTTCTCTCTTAGCTCCTTAGCAATCTTCCACTTTGGAGTCCTTGGACTCTTCACTTCGTCGTCCCCACTTTCCTCCTCTTTCTTTTCTTTCTCTTCATCTTTATCATCCTTCCTTCCTTCAACTTCCAACTCCTCATCTTGCTTTCCTTCCTCAACTTCCTCAATCTCCTCATCGATTTTCTCATCATCAACATCCGTGGGCATTTTTGGTCCTTCGTAAGAAGTGCCACTCCTCAATTTAATTGCTTTACAATGCTCTTTCGGATTCACTTTGGTTGTAGATGGAAATTTTCCTTTGTTTGGTTGAGATCCAATGGAAGTTGCCAATTGTCCCATGTGGAATTCCATTGCTTTTTGGTTACTCATAAGTTGAGCAAGGATGGACTCGGTTGCTTCGACTTTCTTTTCAAGTGTTTCACTTCTCTTATCGCTCATATCCATCCTCTTCATGAGTAGTGCAAGAAGCTCGTCCGTGGAGGATTTTCCTTCTCCACTTAGGAGTTTTGCTCCGGGATCAAATCCGGGAGGATATTGAATAGCACCTTTAGGATTCGAATATGAAAAATTCTCATTCCTCCGAAAATTCGGGTTTTGAGGGGCTTGGTATTGGGGGAATGGTCCCCCTTGACCTTGAGATGATGAAGATTGCCCTTGGAATCGGTTTTGAGGAGGAGCTTGATATCATTGACCACGATTTTGATATGGTGGTTGGCCTTGATATTGTCGATTCCCTTGAAAATTTTGTGGATATCCTTGTTGACCCATGTATTGCACTTCTTCCATATGTCCCAATTGAGGATCTTCTTGCACAAATGATAAATGATTATCTCTTGTTTGAGATAAAACATTTACCTTTTCAATGAGTGTAGACATCATTGCTCTTATGCTATCATTAGCATCCACTTGGGCTACCCGATTTTGTGCTCCACGGTCTACTCTCGTTTTGAAAGTATTGCTTGCTATCCCCTCGATTATGTCATTGATCTCCTCCACCGATTTCATCCAAATTGAACCCCCCGCACAAGCATCAATGTGGTGTTGATCTTCCAATCGTAACCCACCAACGAACCAACAAGTTGTTTGTTCTATTGGGAAACCATGATGGGGGCATGTGATGAGAAGACTCGTAAACCTTTCCCATGCCTCTTTGATTCCCTCATTTGGACCTTGTTTGAACGTCGAGATCTTTTGCTTGGCTTCCATCGTCTTTGAAGGTGGGTAGTACTTCAATAGAAATCTTTTCTTCAAATCCTCCCACGTCCTCATTTCTCCGGCGGGAATGCTTGATTGTAGCCAAGCTTTTGCTTTCCCCGACAATGCAAACGGAAATAGCCTCATCTTTTTAGCATCTTCCGACACTCCATTTTGCTTGAGAGTGTCGGCTATCTCCAAGAATTGAGCAAGATGTTCATTCGGGTCTTCCTCAAATCCTTCCTCCGTCCTTCCTTCAAATTGTCTCTCCCTCAACATCCTTAACAAAGAGGCACTAATCTCGAAGTTGTTGGCCTCCACCCTTGGTCTTGCCAATCCATCGTAATGCTCCCTAGGTTGAGGCTCAAAATATTCCCTCATTGGCCTTCCATGGTACACACGTTGAGGTTCTTCTATATGTTGAGGTGGAGGAACGTATTCTTCTTGGATTTGTTGAGGTGGAGGATATTGGTAAAGTGGAGGATATGGGTGTTGATGGAGTGGATATGGATGAGGTGGAGGTGGTGGATAGTAGGCTTGTTGTGGAGGGGGATAAGGGTAAGGATTGTATCCTTGATATGGAAGGTGGTTTTGGGGTGGATATTGTGGATTGGGAACTTGGAGATTTGGTGGAGGGTTTTGAGGGTGATTACCTCCTTGTTGATTCTCAACTTGGGGATTATCTCTTTGAAGCTCATCTTCTCCATTTGGTGGAGGATTCATCTCTTCAATGTTTTCCATCTCAAGTGGTTCTTCTATGACTCTTTGACGGTTTCTACTTCGATTCCTTCTTCTTGCGTGTGCCTCGATCTCAAGGTCTAACGGTTCAAGGTTTCCTCCACGTGATCTTGTGTTCATGCACCTACAAAAGAAAAATGTCAAAGCCCACAAAGAGAAACAAAAAAACAAGATAACGAAAAAGAAATGCTACTATCAATAACACTCAACAAACTCTAAGTTTCACTAATAACACTCGCTTAAGTCCAATAATGAAAGTGCAAGGTGGGAAAGTATTGCCTCGGGTGTATCCGTTTTGTGAGCAATTAAGTGAACTAGTGAACTAATTACATGATTTTACTAAGAATTCGGGTTAAGCTAAAGGCTATCACATGTATGTGTAAACCCCCTCGAAAGGCATAGGCGAACATCGTGCATTGATTAGCAATTATAGGATCTAACCAAATACCATAAGCTCCTAGGATAGTGTTTCATAAGCACTTTCAACACGGTTACTAATGCTTATGAAACGCCCTCTCACCAAACTCCTAGACGACTTTATTCATTTAATGTCTAAAGTTGTCGGTCTAGCCATTAACCTCCTCTCGGTTAGCTAATTACTAATTAACTTCTATTCAATTGACCAAAGCTCACACTCACACCCCAATCATGCAAACCCAACTCTCGTTGCAATCAACACAATCGAAAATGCTAGCTAATAGGGTTGATCAATCAAATGAATCAAACACAATAAAACTCTAGAAACATAAACACCCAAATTCTAAGCTAATCATGCAATTAATCCACAATTACTCTAAATTATCATCAAAACATCAACACTCAAGGCAATTAATGATTAGCCCATGTCTAAATTGACAACTAGAATAAAACTTATGTAAATTAAACTACAAAACATCAAAATCAAATAACCAACTAATATTGAAATAAGGAAAGAAAGCACCTCTATTGTCTTCCAATACTTCAATCTCTCAAACAATAAAATGAAATACTAAATTGAAATCTATCTATGAAATGGAAGAACAAATTAAACTAATCTATTGAGTGGATTGGTGGGGAGGAGAAGAGATTTCTCCCCCCCAATGGAGATGCTCTGTTTCGTCGCCCAATCTTCTCTTCTGCGTATTCCCTACTCACTGCGTATCCCCCTCTTGAGATGGGCTCCTTAATTAATTAAAAATTGTGAATGGGCATAGGCCCAAAATCCATCATGAATTCCAGCTACTTCTTTATGTGCGTCTCCATCATTTTCCAATTGGGCCGCTTCTTGTTTCCAATTTCATTTCAGCTGATTAATCTTTGGGCGCGGTTATAGACACACACCAACCTATTGAGGACACCCACCGGATGAGTACACACACCCATAAGATGAGGACACCCACGTTAAAAGTTCTAAAATACACCTCCCTTTCTAAATCCTAATTAACCCCATCTCCCTCACTTTCCATCATTTTTAAAGGGACACCCACCTCCTCCCCCTTCCTCCTCCCAAGCGGCGCCGCCGCCCTCCAATCGGCCACCGCCCACCTCCTCCCTCACCACGTCGCGGCCTCCGTCGCCCACTTTCTCCCTCTCCAAGTCGCGGCCGTCGTCGCCCACTTTCTCCCTTCCCACGTCGCGACCGTCGTCGCACTCTTCCGAGCGACGCGACTGTTCGCTTCTCCCCCACCCACGCCGCCCGCGTCCGTCCCTCCCCCTCCCTCGCCGCCCGTCCGCCACTTCCCTCCCCTTCGCCGCGGCCATTCCTTCCCCTCCCCTCCGCTGCGGCTGTTCGCATCCCTCCTCCCTTCCAGCGGCCGCCGCCTCCCACCTCCTCTCCATTAAAGTCGTCACCCACCCTTCCTATGCCGTCGCCGCCATCTTCCTATGCCATCGCCGCCGTCATTTGAAGGTAAGTATTCTACAGATCTGATTTTAAAATTAGGGTTTTGAAATTTGTTAAAAAAAATTGAATTTTTTGTATTAGGGTTTTTAGTTTTTACGGAAGTATATTTTTACAGATCTAAGTGTGTGTATTATGGTTTTTCGAGTTTATTCATTGATTTTTTTCGATTTTTTTTCGGGCAATTGGAAGTTGTTTAGGAATTATTTTCGTACAAATTGTGTTTGTTCGAAAGAAAAATCCGGACAATCTGTGTTTGTTCGAAAAAAACTTGCTGTTCGAAAAAAACTTCAAGACAATATGGGTTTGTTCGAAAAAAAATTCATGTTCGAAAAAAAATTCAACACAATATGTGTTTGTTCGAAAAAAAGTTACGGGCAACTTGAATTTGTTTTGTAAAAATTTTCGAACACCTTAAAAAAAAACTGTTTTTGATTTTGTGTTTTAAGGAGCTTTTTTTTGTTGAAAAATGTTGTTTGTTTTGTTGGTGATGGTGGGGATGATTTTGTGGTGAAATGTGGTGGGTGGGTGTACTCATCCTCGTTTTTTTTATAAATTTCACACGAGGGTATATGGGATATTTCACAAGTTCTGTAAGATGAAAAAAATGTATGGTGGGTGTACTCAATAGGTTGGTGGGTGTGTATAACCGCGCCCTAATCTTTAAGACAGTGGGCCTTCTGAGTTGCAATTGGGCCTATTTATTTCTTAATTCATCAATTCTCTACCACTTCTCTTCTAGGTCCAAATCATTTTCTCATCTTCTTGATTTATTCCTTCGATTGACTCTAAAATATAATCGAGGCGTGTTTTGCTCCAAAAATACTCATTTCCCTATAAAAATAGCAAACTACACCACTTCTCCAAATTAAGTGCAATTAGTCAATTTAGTGTAAATAATGCACAAAATTCTATAAAATTAAGCAAAATAAATCCATGAATTTCAAGCAATTTTCACACTAATCAAATTGTGTGTGTAAGTTGTGTTTGGTTAAAGATTGAGAAGTAGGGGTAGATGTATTTTTATGTCACATCAAAGTATGAGAGAGAAGAAAGTAGGAGAGAGAATGAGTGGTTGAAAAGAGTGATTTGATTGTATAAAAATAGATGTATAGGTGTATTATAGGGGTGAATTAGTATTTGGATTGAGATGGATTGAGAGAGATTGGATTGAGATTGGGTCAATCCAAATCCGTATTGGTCAATCCTAAACCAAAGACCGCCTTAATGCTTACCATCCGTAGTAGTTGGCAAAATTGTTCCAAAGTCATTTAATGCAAAGCTGCAAAAATTATTTTGTTGGCATAAAAAAATCCAAAGTCATTTAATGCAAGCTGCAACTGAGGTCCATAGTAGCTGCAAATGATATCCCTAGTAGCTGACAAAATTATCTTGTTGAATTTTCATTATATCAAAACAAATTGCATGAAACAGTGTATCTCCCTTTTTTATGTATAAAATACAGGGGCTAGGGGGAGACCTATACTCTATTTGGTCGATTTTTATGCAACATCATATATATTAGTGACATTACACTATTACACATATAGATATGTTTTACTTTTGCATACGTCAATTTTGTGTCCAACAATTGAGTTTATTACTATCTTTATGGAGGGAAGTTTCCCGCCCTAATTTTGTTTAAATCAACATATTACAAACAACCCATCTATATATACTTACTACTCTTAGACTATCTTTATTGGCAGGGGCGTACGCCCCTCTGCCAACTACAAGACAAAAAAAACATTAAAAAAAAATCAGAATGAAAAGAATTTGTGTGACCTGGTCATGCTGAGCCTTGAAGGTTTGCTCCAAATTATCCAACCACTTAATGCCACGTATCAAAATACAATTGGTTGTTTAAAATTGTTTTGAATAAATTTTATAATTTTAATTTGATAATATTATTAATAAAAATTATATATATAAATTATATCAAAATTCATAAAATAATTTTGTCTATAAATAGAGACCAATATTGATAGGTTTTTTTTTTTTTTTTTTTTATCACAATTTCATATTTTCTTCCCATTTCCTTTCTTCAAATTTTTACTCTATCATTTTCTATTGTGTAACCAAGTCATCCAAATTATTTTTCAAACTCTTCAAATTATCCAAACTCCCAAAATGAACGAAGATGTAGCCTTAATGTCAGCTTGAATTTTCGTTAGTGAAGATAAAACATGTGGCAAAAAATTGCACTGATAATTAAACATGTAATTTTTCATTTTTTGCATTGTTGAATTTTATGCATCTATTTGTAGCTTAATTTGTTTATTTACTATATTGTATTTTAAATTTTCAACTCTTGTAATTTAATTTTATTATTGAGATTGTAGTTTATTTTAATTGTATGATAAAATGCCTTTTTATTACAATTTATAAATTATTAATCCCAAAATATTTAATAGATTTCTTACATATTTTAAATATAATAAGAATTGATTATAGATAATATATAATTAAAAAATATAGTCTTTGAAGGTTGGGGTGGGTTGTTGATAAAGTATGAAAAAAAGAAAAGTAAGAGGGTGTGTATGTGGAGGAGAGATAAATTATTTATTTATTAGAAGGTTGAGTCATGGGAAGGTTGTGGATAAATATAGTCTTAGTTTTTTTTACTGTGCATCCCAACTCTAAACTTTTCTCTCAATGGCGTTTAACAGTCCCTGCAAAACTCCCAGAAAGGAGTGGATTCACCCTCCCTCACCAAAAAGCCTTGAGGCACTCTACCTTAAGGTTAGGCATAAGTTGGACTAACTCAAAGAAGAATCGGTTCGTTTTCATAAGAGGCTTCTTGGGGTTAAGTCTGAAGAAAGTATATGTTCTCTCATTCTTGACGACTATGACGACCCACTATTGACGGTGTATGACTGCATGCTCGCAGCGGCCAATGCAATCAAGATCAATGTTGTTCCTATTGATATTACTAGTGATACTGAAGATTCAGATTCAGTTCGAGTTCGAAACTATCCTGAAATCCCAGTGCCAAAGCTAGTCCCGTTTGTGGTCTTGTCGTCAGATTCCTCAGCAAGAGTTTGAAGCGGGGTGGGGTTTTAGGTTGCTTATTTTTTTTTTTATGAACTTAATGTTTTTAGTGTTGGGATTAGGGTTTGGTGGTTAGGTCTTTTTAGCATCTTTGGATTTCAAGTTCCACCACCACTGTTTATGTTTACCAATCCAACTAAATTATGAAGTTATGAACTACTACTATTATTAAATGTTTTGCAATGTTACCTCTTCTACATCTAAAATTAGCCTTATTAACTATTAAAAAAAGACCTTACTTACAATATGCATGCTCAAAATAATTATTTTTAAAATGGAATTAATTATTTTACCAAGGAGTTCTCATGAGTTTAGTCTGTAAATTCGTTTCTTCAATTCTTGAAATTTGGGTTTTAATTTTTAGAATGGTTGTTTCAATTGACTCTTTTTTTTTTTTTTTGGTGCTCACACTGATGTGAAGTCTGCAAAAAAAAAAAATGAATAGAAAATTTTGAGTGTGAATTTAGCTAAATTATTCTTCAACTTGTGATATTTTTTAATTGGAGCTTAGCCGTGGGTTCCATATTTATATGCCAAACATCATTCAAGATATCATAAAATGGGTTCAACATGACAAGTTAACTTAACTTGCGTTATCAGAAGTTTATTTAACATGTCAACCAAACAGGCCCTTTATATATATTAATTGGACAGGTGTTTGGTGAAACTTGTGAATTTCATCAAATAACAAAGTAGTGCCATTTAAATAAATTAATGACTTTTGTCAGGAAGAACTCGTAAACTTAATAACTAGCTATTTTATTATGAAAAGAAAAAAGAAATGATCTAAATATTGGCAGCAAGTTTGATCATCCATCAAAATGACGAGAAGAAACAAAATAACTCTTTTGTTTCAAGTTGAGCATCCACCAAAACAACATTATTGCAGGTACTAGAAGTAGGAACCAAAATTGTATCAACACATCGCAAAGCACATTATCTTTAGCATAGTATATCATACATCTCATATCAAATCCTCTAAACATGATTAATGTTATAAAGGTACATTTCTTCTGAAAAAAAAAACATTTACATCAACATTTCTTTTGAAAATAAAACATTAACATTACACAATAAAACTTTCATTTCTTCAAAAGAATTGCAAAGGAAAAAACTAAACCAGTAAAAAAACCTAACAAGAACCAACACAAGCATCTTCTTTCATCTTTCCATTCACTTGAATTTGGATCCGCCCTCGAACCCCCTGATATATTTTTTTTTCGTTGAATTTGGATCTACTGTCGAATTTGGGTCGTCGTTCGAACCCCCTCTTTCTATTGGCGTCGATTTCAAATACTTCGACTGGCTTGAATTTGGGTGGCCGTCCGTAGCTTTTTTCCTCGTCGAATTGAAATACAGGTTATAAGCATTTATAGCTTCATCTTCCGTTTGAAATTTACGGTAGAGGCAATTGGAAAATCGAAGAACCTCGGCTGCACAATCCTCCCAACTCGTGTATATTCCAGGACGAACACCCCTAAAGACAACATAAAAGTTCTTATCATTCTTTTTATGAGGCTGCATGATTGTGTTTCAATTTTCTGTGATTTATTTTGGAGAATATCTCAATAAGAAGATGAACAAAGATTTAAAGAGATAAGAGAGAGATGATTCATGATCCCAATGTCAAGTAAATACGCAATATATGAAAAGAGAGAGAATGACCATTCAAAATCTTGGTCAAAACTCTATAAACTAGCTGAGAGAAATACAAGGGCATAATAGTAAAATATCTATATCTTTTTATTAAAAAGAATGGTAAAAACCCCATAATACCCATGTCTGTCCGGATAAAATTCCTGTCTGTCCGGACAGAATCTGTCCAACGAGATTAACCCTAAATTTAAAATATTCCAAAATAAATCTTTTAAATTTTAACTTTACAAAATACGTCATTTACCTTTCAATTTTAATCCCTTTTTACATCAATTTTAATCTTTTATGTTTTAATCCATTATAAAATGTCATGCCACGTCACTCTATCCTCTATATATATATATATTAAAAAAAAAAGTAAAACTAATAACACCCTAAAATATTTTATAGACACCTCATAATTTTAAATATAAAAATAGATGTATATAAAATGACTAAGTAACCCTTATATAAATAGATATTAAAATAATTATAAAAAAAACTTGAAAAAATCTGAAAGAAAAAGTAATTAAAATTTAAAAGAATTTTAAAAAATTAATTAAATTTAAAAGTATTTTGGATCTTAAATATACTAATATTTCATGTGAAATATTTCACATAAGTGTCCTTCATATTTAAGGTGTTGGGATATTTAGGTCAGCTGATATCCCTATATATTGTTCTGATAAATCAAATCTGCTTGTAATAGGATAAGTTGTAATGTATAGACAACTTCATCATTCATCTTGTAATAGATAGTAAGATAGGTTTTGATCAGCATTAGTTGAGAGGGAACCCAGCTGATGTAGTGGAGAAACATGTCAATGCTCAAGAAGAGAAGAGAAGAGAAGAAGACCAAAACCAAAAGAGGAGGATCAGTCGAGGGGGAACTCGACTGATGATCAGCTGAGAACCAAGTCTGCTTATCTAGACAACAAGGTTCATACAGCTAGGGAAACAATTAGAAGCATAAGTGTCAAGATCATAAGAGAAGAAGAAGACCAGAAAAATGAGATAGAGTTTGCTAATAAGATGAGAAGACATCATCTGGTGGTGAACACATCATCTCGTGGTGAAGACACCCTCTAGTGGTGAAGACCTCATCTGGTGGTGAAGACATCATCTAGTGGTGAAGACCTCATCTAATGGAGAGTACTCAGCTGATATATATCCGTTATAAAGCCACAAAACAAGCTGACGTGGACCAATGAAAACACGACAACGGACGTGCTGATCTGACACAAAAGTTGCAGAGCATTAAAGTCAAAGATACACTGAACATTACATGAAAATGTAATATTTAGAGTATCAAATCAAAAGATTACTTTTCCTATCATATATTAAAGAGGTGTGAGGGAATGCTAAGGTTGAGTTAATGTTCATGAGTGTTCATCATCAAAAAAGGCTTCATGTCATCTAAGCCAGTATAGTCTTATATATATATTCTAAACTTAGAAGAATTTCTAAATCCTAGCATAAGGCTAAATCAGATTGTAAGGGAAATTCTCACACCTAATCCATACACGAAACCCACCTTCTATCCTAAACCCTTAGAAGACAGGTTTAGTGACTCACAAAGAAGAAACATCAAAGCCATCACTGTAAGAGTGTTAGCTCCTCACAGTGACTAGCGAATCGAATACACTTACAGGTGTCAAAGGATCCAAAGTCTTCTCTTGGGACGTTAAAGTAGCAAGACGTCTTCTCTGGGAACGTTAAAGTAGCAAGACGTCTTCTCTGGGAACATTAAAGTAGCACATACCTTTGTTTAAAGGATTAACTTCACAGTTAAGCTATGAGAGTGGATGTAGGTGATTAGTGTGAAAATTGCTTGAAATTCATGTATTTAATTTGCTTGATTTTATAGGATTTCATGCATTATTTACATTAAATTGACTAACTGCACTTGAAATGAGAAAGGTATGTTTTTGCTATTTTTATAGGAAAAATGAGTATTTTTAGAGCGAAGCACGCCTCGATAATTTTGTGGAGGCAATCGAAGGAATAAATTGAGAAGAGAGAGAAAATGAGTTGGATCAAGAAGATAAGTGGTAAAAAATTGTTTAACGAAGAAGGGTCCGACTATTTACACCTCCATTTGCGTTGAGAACACTCCCCCTATGAATTTAATAATAAAATAATGAAGTAAAAAATCAAAAATACCCTTTAAGTCATATTAAACTACTAAATGCACCCCCCACCTTTAAACCTAAGTTTTATCCATCCTCCGCCGCCACCGTCGCCGCCGCCGCCACCACCACCAAACACCAAACACCAAAATTTCTCCCCAAACAACAAAATTTATCCCCAAACAAAAAAAATTCAACTTAAAAAATTTCAACTTTTTTTTTAAGATTTCGACAAACCAGTGTCGACCATATTCACTCCCGTCGACACTGGTTTGTCGACAAGATTGTATATGCTCGACATTTGTTGATCGGAAAAAAAAAAAATTTAAAAACTCGTCGACAACTTTAGGTCGACCAAAAATACACTCGTCGACACCCTGTTGTCGACGGAGTGTATTTGGATCGACCTAAAGTGGTCGAAAGGTAAGAAAAAGAAGGAAAAAAAAAACAAAAAAAAAAACCTGGATTTGGATTTGGATTTGGCCGATGGACGGGAGCGGGGGCGGCGGTCGTTGGGCGGGGTCGGGGGCGGCGGCGGCCGATTACTGTAATTTTTTTTTACAAATCGAGATGGGAGAAGGAGGGGGGAGGGAGGGGACTGGCTCGGCGAGGGAGGGAGGAGGAGGGGGGGAGGGAGGGAGGAGGAGGGGGGGAGGGAGGGGACGGCCGCGGCGGCCGCGATCTGTTGTTGTTGTTTTTTTTTTTTTTTACAGGCGGGGGGGTGGGGGCGACGGGTTCGGCGAGGGAGGGAGGGAGGGGACGGCCGCGGCGGCCGCGCGCGACCGCGATCTGTTGTTTTTTTTTTTTTTTTACAAGCGGGGGTGGGGGCGACGGGTTCGGCGAGGGAGGGAGGGGGTGGCGTCGCCGGCGACGGGTGGTGGAGGGGCAGGTCGCCGGCGGTGGTGGTGAGGGGTGGGGGAGAAGATGAAAGAAGAATTGGTGGAGGAGGAAGAAGATGGAGGATTTGGGGGAGAAAGTAGGGTTTAGGGGGGGTGTGAGTAGTAATTGGAATTATATAAGAGAAGGGCATTTATGACAATTTGAGGGGGGTGCATCAGATTTTAGGGGGGTGCGTCCAGAGGGGGAGTGTTCTCAACGCAAATGGAGGTGTAAATAGTTGGACCCAACGAAGAAATGTAGAGAGTCCAGGTATTTAAATTGAAGGCCCAAAATTTGGGCCCAAACCATTTGTTTGATTGATGAGAAGGCCGCAACTTCTGAGAAGAGAGGCCACTTATGCAATTCAATTGGGCCACAATCCATACCACTTTCCAGACCCATCATATATTTAACAAGGATCTGACTATTTACACCTCCATTTCGGAGAGATGCACTCCCCCGACTTATGCACTCTCAGAAATTTAGGTCACACCCCCTCACCGCTTGTAAAAAAAAAAAATCATCCTAGTGGTCGCCCCCTTCTCCCTCCTCCCACACTTCTGTAAAAAAATAAATTATAGATTGGCGGCCGCGCGGCCGCCCCATCCATTAGTCGTTGCGGCCGCCCCCTCTCCACTCCCGTCCAACGCCGACCCCCAGGTATGCCCCCTCCCCCTCCTCCCCTTCCCCGTCTGTAAAAAAAAAAAAGCTCTGCGGCCGCGCGGCCGCCCCCTCTCCGACGCCGACCCACCCCCACTCCACCCCAGATTTGCCCCCTCCCAATGTTAGAATTTTCTGCATTTTTGCAGAAAATCCTAATTTTTTTTTTTCATTTTCGACTATGTAATGTCGATCAAACACACTCTCGTCGGCAAATTGTTGTCGACAAGGGTGTATTTGATCGACATAACATAGTCGAAAATGAAAAAAAAAATCTTTTTTCGACAAAACCGTGTCGACCATATACTCTCTCGTCGACAAATCGTTATCGACGAGAGAGTATATGGTCGACACTGGTTGGTCGAAAATTATAAAAAAAAAATTGTGATTTTTTTTGAGTATATGTTGATTTCTATATTTTTTTTGAGTTTGATGGTCGTCGGAAATGATGTCGTCGGCGACCGGAAGTTGTGGGTTAGGGAAAGGTGAAAGAAATGAAGGTGGTGATTTTTTTGAGTATATGTTGATTTCTGTATTTTTTTTGAGTTTGATGGTAGCCGAAAATGGTGTCGTCGGCGACCGGAAGTTGTGGGTTAGGAAAAGGTGAAAGAAATGAAGGTGGGGGTGCACTTAGGGGGAGTGCATCTAGTATACTGTATATTTAATGAAGAGTATTTTGGATTTTTTATCCTATTATTATATTAAAAAATTGAAAGGGGGAGTGCATCTCTCCAAAATGGAGATGCATATAGTCAAACCCATTTAACAAAAGAGGAGCAGAAGCGTGTGAGCTTCTGGGGAGGCAGAACACACAGCTGGGGGCAATTGGCGAGAAACGGAGGGCACGCGACTCATTTTGGTGGAGAAGTCCTCTTCTCCTCCAAACACTCCACTCAATAGATTAGTTTAGCTTGTTATTTTATTTCTTAGATAGGTTTAATTTAGCATTTCATTTTATTTGTGGCATTAAAGATTTGAAGACCCGAGGTGATATTTTTCTATTATTGCAAGTTTAATTTGGTAATTTCATTTTCATTCATGTCTTATAGTTTAATTTACATGAGTTTTATTCTAGTTGTTAATTTAGATATGGGGTAATCTCCTGTTGCTTTGGGTATTGAATTGTGTGGGTAATTAGTGAGTTTATGAATTAATGGCTTAATTTACTTATGTCTTGGTTTAATTGTTTCTATTGTTGTGATTTGTAAGATTCAATTGGTTGATCAATCCTATTAGCTAGCATTTTCGATTATGTTAATTGCAACGAGAGTTGGGTTTGCATGATTGGGGTGTGAGGGTGAGCCTTGATTAATTAATTGAAGTTTAATAGTAACTAGCTTAACCGAGAGAGGGTTGATTGCTTAGATCGACAACATTAGACACTAAACGAATAGAGGTCGTCTAGGAGATTGGTGAGAGAGCGTCTCATAAGCATTAGTAACCGTGTTGAAAGTGTTTATGAGACACTATCTTAGGAGCTTATGGTATTTGATTAGATCCTATAATTGCTAATCAATGCACGTTTTCACCTATGCCTTTCGAGGGGGTCTACACATATATGTGATAATCTTTAGCATAATTCAAGACATTAGACTTAATTATTTTAATTAGTTCGCTAATTCATTAGTGATCCCACATAAGGAAGACACCAGAAGCAATTCTTTCACTTGCACTTTCATCTTTGAGAGTTAGTTTAATTGTTGGCATTAGTTGTTTTATTTTTTTAGTTATTATTTGTTAATTCTCCCGTTTAGTTTCTATAACACCATTTCGACTCATAGTTTTGGGGCTCCACGCTCTCTCTAGGTTCTTGGAACGAAAATCTATTAGGTCGTATATTTATCATACTACTATCGAACCCATACGCTATAACTGTTTGAAAAGTGCAAAAATACGAACTAAGTCAGTAGGACAAGTTGCTCCGAACCACTATAAATCTATCTATGTGTTATTTACTGCTTTAGCATGCATATTTACATGAGGATATGTTTTAAGTGAAAATTTTCTTATATCAGCTAATACTGCATATTATACTTGTTATTCAAAAGTTCATGATCAACTAACACCAAGTCAGCTGATACCCCAAATGTGTTTATGCATGAAAGTAAAAAATTTGTTCAGCAATAAACGAGTATAATATTTAAAATGGGCACACTACATTCCACACACATCTCTATAAAAAGACTAATCAGTAGACAAACTAGTTCTAGACCCCTAGCGATGTCAGCTGACCAGTAGAGATAGTTTATTTTCTTACACGTCTTAAAACACTTGTCTAATAGATACCCTCGGGATAGGGACCAACATAAGACACCCACTTTCTTTTATTAAAATAAATCAACAAGATATATATCCAAAATATGAAGGCAAATTACATTTTCGATCCCATCAAATTTAAGTTATAAGAGACTATTGTAGTATGTAGACTTTCTTTTAATTTTTATCATTTTTTTATTTATGCGTGTTATTTTTGTGCATGAGTATTTTTGTGCATGAGTCATGTTAATCTTTTCTATATCGTTCTAATTTTATCGAAGGATCCAAAGGGACCGACTCTCCTGAATCTTGATATAGGAAAGAGGTGCAACTATCGACAATGTGCTTGGTGATACAATGTGTTATTATAAATTATTAATATGTGGAGTAGTTCATATGAATATATTGAGTCAAAATTTAGGTGTTAATCGCTGTACCTTTTATTATATAGTAGAGTAATTATTAATTGGTGAGTTACAAATTTACATCATAGTAGAAATTTTCGTATACACGGATTTACATATTTACTAGTATAAAATTTAGTACGAGACCACAGTAATATTTACTCATTTTATTTTTATTAATCTATGAGTTTATGAGATAGTCTCATATCTCAGTATCTCAAAATGATTAATTAATTGTATACTAATTCTTAATTATGCATATAAATTCACCACAATAATAAACTTTTTGGAAAAAAGATATCAAAAAATACAATATAATCACAAATTTAAAAAATTAATTCAACTCAAATAATAAAAAATCAATAATAAAACACTCATAAAAATATTCATATTTTCGCTCTGAATTGAATTAAAAAAGTAAATCTGAAGAAGAAAAAAATTATCAAAATTTTAGGTTGTGAAAAAAAATCCTCATTGGCTTGAGCTTGGAGTTGCACTGAATTTCTCTCCCGACGCGTGCAAGAAATAAAGCTAGGTGTAAATTACTCTTCAAAAATTGTTTCAACTTTAAAGACTTTGAATTTAAAATTTAGAAATAAGTATGCTCCTAAATCATAAATCTACGTTATCATGTTAAAAAAAATTAATTTTAACTCTCTCTTTTTCCACAATTTGCTTTTATATGAGCATTGATATTAATTTACTCCAAATGAAAAACAAAAGACACTATTTTTGTTACATGTGCTACATGTGCATACCTTTATCAATTCACTTTTTAAAAAAAAATAAAAAAATTAGTGGACTGTAGTCAAATAAATTAGGGGTATTTTGAGAGGTTTAGTAACGTGTAGCGAAAAAACGTGGACAAAAAAATAAGTGACAATTTTAAAAATAAAATTATATTTTCAGAGTATTTTGAGTGATTTAGTAACGTGTAGCGAAAAACACGGGCCAAAAAATAAGTGAACATTTTAAAAATAAAATGATGTTTTTAAGATATTAATGTTAGAAGTTATTCCACATTGAGAGTATGCAAAAAAATCTTGAAACTTTGCTAATAAGAAAAGTATGCAAATATTGATACTAACGCACAAACAACTTTAATTTATGTACTCCACAATTGATGAATAGTACTTCATCCACATCATTATTTATTGAACATTTATTATTTACATAAGTTTTATTGTAAAAATTGTTTATCAGTATTAAATGTGATAAAAGGTGAATACTGTACTGGATATTACAAGAAGACACAGTTTTGAATTAGAAAAATTCAACTTATGCGTATGAAAATAAACTTAAAGAAGCAACAATACCTTAGGAGGCACATGAGGGTTCTCAAGTCGAAACTCGTACATGGTCCATTCAATTTTTGATCAGCCATATTTTTGTAGATTCATTTTCTTAATCATCATCATGATTGTACGTTTTTTTTTTCTTGATAATTACGGTATGTTTGATATGTGCACGCATCATTTGACTCTTACGTACAAAATGTCTGAAAGAACCGTAAAGCACTTCAACCAATTAAGCATTGCCATGGATTCTTAAAATTGTCATCATAGATTTGTATTGGAGATCAGTTTCTGGCATTTGTCATCTTTGATCAGTTATCTATTCACAGAGAAATTACCAGCAATCTAATAAGAAATTAACCAAAAAATAAAAAAATTAGCAATCTAACAAAGGATGGAAGAAGTACTGCCAGACATTTAGACTGGCAAATTTGAGAACCATCATTTTTGTTTTTAATTATTTTTTTGAAATTTTAATGTATTGAATATTCCCTAAATCCAAACCCAAGCCAAGCTTGCGTTGAAAAACAGTACTGATGTTTTATTATACGTTAAGTATATTAGTAGTAGTTCCACCGTCCAAAGTGGGGGCACAAGTTAAATACATATATATATATATATATATATATATATTTTGTAGATCCATTTATAATAAAATAACTTTTATAAGTAAAATAAAATGACAATTTAAATAATTAAATGATTGTTTAAAGGTAAGATAAAATAATGTTTCCATAGAAAGAATGAACATATTTTTTTATAGACGAACAAATAAGACAATGAAAAATAAACAACTTTCCTACATACCACCCAAAATGCGCCAAGCATCTGCCTTCTCAGGAGTAGAAAAGGGAATTCATTATCTTCACAAACAGCAGAGCACATACAAGTATAATCAGCTACATACAAAGACCTCGATACCTAATCCCCAAATTAGTCCTCTGTATGGTTATTCTACTTATTTGTGTAACTTCCTCAATTTATAGCCAGCCACAAAATTTAGGCTTGTAGTTTGATCAGAAACCAGAAACTGTGGACGTGGACTATGACGATGGCTTTTTCTTACGTTTCTTGGCCGTCTTAGCAAGAGCATCACAGATCTCTTGTTTACGTTGGGAGATGATGTTACCCTGGTGGTTGTTAGCAGCATTCGAAGAATTGATATTTTTACATCGACCTTTTAACACATCCTTCACGAAAAACTTCAACCTCCACAGTGTTGATTCACTCTGCTCAAAATTTAAAAAATAAAATAAGTATTAGAATTTGCAAAAGTTTAACTACTACTAGTATAGATGAGAACCTGGGCATCTATGTCAAGCTCCAACTCTTCGACATTCGCATTGAAGTTTAGGTTATCTTGAGCTACTATCTCCAATGCCTTGGTAAGATCTTCAGGAGATAATTTGGAGAGGGCAACCCCTAGCTTTCTTTTCTCAAAAGTACTTATTTGCCTGTAGTAATTTGTTCGTATTTAGCATTGATAAACTGACATAAGATTGAAACATTGCGTAGATGTGTGTCTCAACTCTCAAGTAATGTGTCCATATTACAAGAGATTTTTACTGAATTCTTTAACATACTGAAAAAGAGAGAACATCGAAAAGTAGAGTGCCAAGGGCAATGGGAGCAGAGAGAGAAACTGCTTTAACAATCTTAAAAACAAGTCCTTTTCAAGTCTGTCTTATGTGAAATCAAATGCCAATTGTTTTCATTTTATACTAATGTTATTTTATAACTATCAATTAATCGCCAGGGTAAGAGCGCATACAATGAAAGAGTAAACTGAATTTATATTCATGCACTTAAACTAACCTGCACTTTCTAACCACCACTTCTCGGAGTTCTTCTATTTTCGTATCGATGTCATAAAGCTGAAACACATAACAAATTGTTAACATTGATACATGTTTCCAGGGGATTTCATTTCTTCAAAATGTAACTTCCAAAACCCAAAGATTTTATCGCACCTCGTTGCTTAAATCTCTGGCCAACTTTGCATGAGATGCCTCCTGAGCTAGCTGCATGCTTATTTGTGCTTCAGCTTCCTCCTTTTCTCGTTTTTCTTCCTAAAATACAGATGTTGTGATCAATTGATCTCAATGTAATAGTTGCTTTTGAGAGATAAAGGATGAACCGCAAATGGTAAGTAGAGGTAATTAGATATTTTGATGCATGTTGGATGCACATGAGAAGAGATATGAGAAACAGCTATAGATTTGCAAATTTAAATCTGGTTCTACTTCGGGAATTCGAAATCCAGATTTATAGAACCACCATTACAATTTAAAACTGTTACGTATAAAAGAAGATGGAATTGGCCAGCTAGTTAAGGCTGGTTAATACTTAGCAATTCAGTTAGTAGTTAGTAGCAGTTATGTTCTTTACTTTACCGAGGGAATAGTCTATAAATAGTTGGGCCTTGTGTTTAGAAGAGGATGTTGAATATTATTGAATTCATTCAGCTTCAGCGGATTTCTATCTGAGTATCAGTTTACGTTCAGTTCGTTGCATATTCACTTTCTCTTCTAACAATTGGTCCGACCTGCCGGGTCATGACGAGAAGTGATGCCAGAATCGAGGCTTTGGAGACTACGGTTGGTTCTATAAACGTTACCGTCGGTACCCTTCAGATGGATGTACAGGGGCTGCGTTCTTCGATGGAGGAAATTCAACGTTCTTTAGCGATCTTGATCAAAGACAAGGGTCCCGCACAGGAAGAATCTTCGGCGGCTACACCTTGCTCTCCCACAGCCCACCCCCAGAATTTTCCCCAGCATCGGCCCTCGTTCCGTTTTGATCTGCCATCATTTTCTGGCGACAATCTGTCTGCTTGGATTTCGCGTGCGGAACAGTTCTTTGTGGTTCATAATACTCACCCAGATTTGCACATCGGCATGGCCCTCATAGCGATGGAGGGAGGCGCCCTCAGTTGGTTTCAATGGACAGTGCATAGTTTCCCAACGCTCAGTTGGCAGAAACTGACAGTTGAACTTCTGAAACGATACGGCGACGATCCACGTACTAATCCGTATGAGGCCTTAGCAGCCACTCGCCAGACTTCTTCGGTGGATGACTATCGTAGCATCAGATCCTCGGCGTACGGGCATACAAAGGATGCCATGAAAATACTCAAGAAGAGACTAGGGAATAAAAGCTCTAAAATACAGAAAAAGTCTGGTTTAAACGTGAGGGAGAGGTTCCTAGTGCTGATGGATGCATGGCTAGAAGCTTTAGGGGGTCCTAGTGAAAGGTTTCCCCAATATTATGCTGCTTACACTAAACTGAAGTCTGATGGGGTAGAGTTTCCCCTCCGATAGTGCAACCTACTTCTTCGTACGAGGAAGCTGTTGTTCGAGCCTCTCATAACCGCCTTGGGGACAAGGCGATTTTCAAGGGGGGTGGAATTGTTACGTATAAAAGAAGATGGAAAAGGCCAGCTATTTTAGGGCTGGTTAATACTTAGCAATTCAGTTAGTAGTTAGTAGCAGTTATGTTCTTTACTTTACCGAGGGAATAGTCTATAAATAGTTGGGCCTTGTGTTTAGAAGAGGATGTTGAATATATTTGAATTCATTCGGCTTCAGCTTGGGCGGATTTCTATCTGAGTATCAGTTTACGTTCAGTTCGTTGCATATTCACTTTCTCTTCTAACAAAAACACCTATAAATTTACTATCACACTTTAATTTTCTGTCCTTATACATTGATATTATTTAAATCATAACCCACATCATTCAATCGTTACAAAATCTCACCTTACTCAAAATCTCAAAGCATACACACACCACCATACTATTTATCAGGAATTTTAAAATCTCCTAGATTTCAAAAACCGGTTTTTTAATAACCATTTAAAACCTGAAACAAACATCAGAGAGATTTTAAAAGAGGTTGTAAAAACCGGTAATAAATTGGATGCACGAGTAAAGGAGGCATAAAGATCAGAGAGTATGAAACAATATCACCAGAAAGGCAGAAACCAAATACAAGGAACAAATCCCTGGCCTAATAATTTACCTCTTCAGTAACTTTAGGCAAAAACTTGAGCCACTTCTCCTCAAATAATTCCAGTAATGTCTTAGCCATTATATGAACTTCACTCTTATGCTCATTGTACTTCATTGCATTTTTAAAAACCAATCGCAAATCAGAATATACCTCACGCACGTGCTTATATCCAGCACCATCCTTGGCTTCCATTTGGTTTTTTATAGTACTGAAGTCCATGGGCCTGTCAATGATCTGACACAGATCATTTGTCATGACCCAAACGAAGTATACAATATTAAGGCCTCAGCCCTAAATATATACTTAAAGAAGAGATGAAACTATCAGTAGAAAGAAGTAATTTTGAATATTTCACAAATTCATTTATGTGGGTAGCTGGGGGATGTTGAAATATCACTAATTGAGAAATTGATAGTGAGGTGTAAGAGCTGCATCCGAACTAGTACATCATTTGTGCAAGAAATTCACATTTTAGACTTTTAGTGTAAAAGGTAAACAAATTGCTTAATTTACATCTAACTTACCGTATTGTAATTTTGAACATAGTTTTCTTTCACATTTGAAAATCCTGCAATTGTTATTATCTTGAACGATACAACTGGTTTCAAAGATTATGCACCATGCAAGCACACAACAACTAAAGTTTCATTAAAAATTCAAATCAACTTCCAAACTGGCATAATATAAGCAGCACACAGAGTGAAATATGGAGCTTATGAAATCCATTCCAATTCAAGCGAGCTAACTCAGTGCTGGATTTTCTCAACATTCAATAATCCATTAAGGCCCAGTTTGGTATGAAGTATGATAGATTAGCTCAAGATAGAAGGTTAATCAGGTTCAAGATAGATGTCTAATTACTAATTAGACCTAAAATAAAATTTATACCCAACACTCAAAAACATATTCGATTGTGTGTATACTAAATGATCAAAAGACACACTATCTGTAATTCAATGTGGACCAGTTGAGATATCTAGACGTGACCATAAATAACTCAACATATCTACCAAATGGGGCCTAATTGGAGAAACAAAAGATATTAGTTTAGTTCCTCTTTTTGATTCAAGAAATATTCATTTAATTTTGAGGGGCAGAAAATGTTTTTAGTTGCAGACATCTTTGAAAATTTAGGACTCTTAATCTTAAACCCTAGCCTCTCCTGTGTTGCCACAGCCAAACCATGGCCCTTTTCATTCTCAATCTAATTCTCAGTCTCAGCTCTCATTGTATCAGCAGTGTATCCTCTTTTCACTTCATCATATGCATCATACGGTAAGTGTATTACTCCCCTTGCTGTAATTATTTAACTTTTTCGTAATAGTTTTAAAAAAATAGCTCAACATCTCATACCTTCCAAAGGAGAGCAGGTGAGGTGGTGGTGTGAGTAGGGGTGGCCATTCAGTTAGTTCGGTTTTGGGCTTTTTCCAACTGAACCGAAATAACCGAAATTTTAAAAAATGAAATTGAAACCGAACGAAATTTTTTTAGAACATAATTGAACCATTTAAAAGTTCGGTTGGTTCGGGTCAGTTTAAACCGAAATTTCTACAATTTTTTTTTTTCAGCAATTAAACATTTTCCAATGATTTTTTACACTTAAAATCAAATTCAAATTACAAGTTCAAGTCACAATCCAAACTAACAAGTTCATAAAATTTCAAATTGCAAACCATTCAAATCCGACACAAAAAACTAACTGTTTAGTTGCATTTCCAACAGTGAGATCCATCTCCACGAGGGATATTTTTATTTTAGTGGGGCAAGAATACGGCAAAGGTTGAATTGGGAAATTGAAATTGAAAATTAATGAAATAGCATACTTCAAGTAGGGTTTATTAATTAAATAAGTATTTTTTAAAATTTATATAAAGTAATTCGATTCAGTTTGGTTTATACAGGTTTTGTAAAATAAAACTGAACCGAAAACCGTTTGGAAATTCAGTTTTTTTGGGATTGTGCCCACCCCTAGGTGTGAGAAAAGAAACTATGTACAGGATATTTCAAGCCATTGTTTGACTCGCAAGCGAGGGAGAGAGGAGGAAAGATATTTAACAGCCATTATCTTATATGGTTAGATAAATTGACTGTGTTAGTTTTTTTAATAAAATTTTGTCTGAAACCGGCTGGCCTGCTTAAGCCCACAGCCTGCCAGTAAGTGAGTTGGGCTCAGATATCTGCATCCTACCCCACCAGTCCATCTCGACAGATTTAATAGCAACTTATTCAAGGTTTGGTATTAATAAGTCCAACTGTGGACCAACACTTAAGATTTATGATGTTAAATAAACATCAACAATGTATATTTTATGTCCCAAGCCCCTTTTTTGCAGGTTTAATGTTGGGGTGGCGATGCAGATTCACTAGCATCCAATCACAACAATTACAGTTTTGTTGGTGGAATTGACATGAGATGATTGTACCTGATAGTAATCATCCAACCCAAGTCCTTCAACATCTACTGGTTGCATAAATGGCCATGCAAACTTGTGTTGCGTGATCTACAACATTAGAAAGAGAGGGGTATGATAAATCATTTAATCCCTGAACTGATATTGTTTCAACAAAAAAACAGTTCTCCCCAAAATGAAAAGGACAGCAGTTTACATATCCTGCTATGATATCTTCCACATGAAAGTGTAGGAGGGTATATAAGTGGGAGCCAACCCTTCACCTTTGACCATGGTTTTGGGTTAAGTTAGGGCGGCTCCCTAGCTTATATGCCTAACAATTGCTCCGACCTGCTGCATCTGGGCGGGCTGTGGAAAGGGGCTACCCGATGGTGGACCCAGGGGTTGCCACCCTGGATGTGGGCCTTGGCATGTGGGTTGCTACCCGGAATGTGCCGTTTGTGGACGTCCGGTTTGAAAGTGGGATAGATTGTTATGATATCCCACATCGGTTCCACATTAAAGTGTGGAAGGGTATATAAGTGGGAGCCAACCCTTCACCTTTGACCATGATTTTGGGTTAAGTTAGGACTCTCTAGCTTAGAAAACAAAGTCGGGCTGAAATATCCTAAAATGGTCCTAAAAAGTCATCTTCACCACAAAACTGAGGCAATTATGTTTTAACTAAAGCACACAATCACAATTAAACCTTCCATTAAGAATTTTGAAGTGTCATCTTTGGTTGAGCATACAATGAGGACTGAATATGTTTAAAAGTTAAGACTGTCACCTGGCTATAAATTTCACCCCTACAGGTGGTTCAAATACTGTGTAAAATGTTAAGCTATTCAGTGGCTTGGCAAAAGAAACTTGCCTGACGAAATGAGCTGCCAAACTGGCGAATAAGGTCTTGCATTCGCTTAGAAGCAGCAGCATCTCTACGCAAAGTATCCTGCTGCAGCTTCTTCATGCTGGGGACATGTTTGTCCTTTTCTTTATCCTTTCCCGTTAAAGCACTTCTAGAAGTTTTTGGTTCCTTTACCGTTGTATTCAAGTAAAAATGTTCAACTTCATTTACTCTTTGCTCAAGCTGCAAGACACAGAAAAAGTTAGGAGTAAAATATGTCTGGATAATACCAGCGGAACACATACAAATATTACTCCAGCAGGCTGCACTGAGCATGTATAAGCAATCTAATTATATTTTGTTATAAGAGATATATGCCAAAATGCAATCAATGATTTACTAAGCCTACAGATCTTGAGATCAAATCTTATTGCCATTTAGGTTACATGCTTCAGCAGCATCAGAAAATATCAAAATGATCTAAATTTATATGGAGAATGACATTACTGTTGGCATTTGGTACTCCATATATTCTGGTGTGATACAAGACTTACTCTGTCAACAATCGTGACCAGCTCATCAACTTTATTCTTATAATCAGCTACTTGAGCAGCATTACCTCCCGTCGCCCTTTGTTCAATGTTTGTAGCATCCTCATTTGATATATTCACCAAATCCATCTATCATTAACAATAGAATGAAATGAATTTAGCTCCAATTTCTATCACATATCGCGTCTTTACCTAGCTATATCAGTCTCAATTAAGTAGACCGTAGCTCCAACTAATCAAGGTACTCAAAAGTGTAACAAGCATTCGAGGTGCAAAGGTTCTGTACTGCTTCATCAAAATCAGAACATCATTCTTAAAACATTATTACAGCAATCTATACCAATAAAATTGAGCACAGTAGATTCGTGGATTAAGTCAGTTGGTGTTCAACTCATGGAATATGGGTGATTTATAGTGGTTGTGGGATTGGAGGTGTCTACTTGGTGAAAAGGGTTGATTTAGAGTTGGTTGCTAGGATGAATGTGCCAGACTCACGAGGCTTGCAACTCAGTTGATATGATAGAAATTGAATTCATGTCAGAGGCTAAAGGTTCATTATTATCGCTGTAAAATTCAGCATTGGATTTACCATGAGTGCCCATTGTCAAGACCTGGCTATGCCCAACAAATAAAAGAATTTGTATACAGGTGGAGAAATGACAAAAGGATCGTAACATTTGCTGTCTTGTATAGAATATGAAGCTGACTTTTCAATTTTCTTGAAACTAACAAACAATGCTATAAATGCTAAAGATCAGTTTGTAATATCAAACGTGCTTAATTGCTAATGACCCAGCTCATAATATCTTACTATCTTGTTTTCAAGCTACTCCCACTTCTCTATTCGAAGTTCCTGAATTTTTTTCTACTCTTCCTTTGCAATAATATATTCTCAACTCTTTAAAAAATTATTTAAAAAATCAACACAACATACTCTTAATTTTTCGCCTAGCTAGTTATTTTTAGTTAAAATTACTGTCTCGCAGTATCCTTATTAGTTACTGACTAGTTTTATGGTATGGTTAAGCAAGCTTCACATGCGATTTTTACATATTTCATAACTTATGTGCCACGATATGGTCGGCTTTCCGGCGCACTCTGTCGGAATCTAGCTCCTGACAGCCGGAGATTGAAGAAAAAGAAACAAGATACACAGAGGTTGAAGAAGAAGACAACATACCTTCCACTTGAAGATCACGCACGGATTGCTGGAATCCTTCCCTGTTTAGGGCATTTTTGCCTTAATCTATGCCTTTTAATATAATGGGCCTGAACGGCTTTACATATGATCATGGGCTTTGCAGGGAAAACTTTGGGTCGCGTCCATACTTAAAAGGCCACGGTTATTTACTCCCTCTTCTGATGTGTTCACCCCCCAAATTTTTTATTAAAAATAATTACACCCAAAAAGACATTGTTAATCCAATAAATCCTAATTTATACATTAGCAAATCTGCAGCCTAGTCACAATTATTCGGTTGTGAAAAAAAAGAAAATCAAAGCAAATATATAATTATTCAGTTTTTTCTTAAACACATAATTATTCATCAAGTTCCATGAGAGGTGTTTACGATTCCTCTCTATAAAGCTATAGAATCCCGTAATTCTTTACGAATAGTTTTTTTTTTTTTTTCATGGGGATTTACAAGATCATGAAATAAGATTACAAATCACTAGCACGAGATCTTGATCTTCAAACCATAGTATCGCCTCCACTCCAATAGTGAGAAGAGAAAAGACGAGTTTCTCTTTGCCTTAAACAGGTGCACATGTATCCAATCTTTCAACGAGACAATCCCACACTAAGGTGTTCTAATGTCAAGAATAGAAGACAAAAGAAGTAGACAAAGTTCCACCAAGTACCGTATCCCACGAATCAGAATACAAGGGCTCTCGAGTCTATCTCAAAGAGTCCAACCATCAAAAAAGAAGTCCCACAACCACAACAAAGACCCATAACGGGAAACGAAACGCCCCAGCAACAACTAAAACACTATACTAATCAAGCACAATAAAGCAACCTATAAAGCAGTAAACATGATCAACAAAAAAATACCCGAACGGTCACTGTGGCTCCGTTAGGATAATTTCTACATTGATCCCTAACAAGAAACGAAGAAAAAACTACATAAGAGAAGAAACAAAAAACTGGAACAACTAGAAACGGCGGCGGTGGAGCAAAGACGGCGACGACGTCCGGCCTAGAAAAACATAGATCTAGAGATCTGCACCTAGATCTTGCAAAAAAACCAAAAAAAAAAAGATGAAATTAGAGACAAGGCTGACGGAGGCGACGACAGAACAGAGACAACGGAAGAACGATGACGGAGACAGGACGACTACGGAGACAGAACGGTGACGGCAACGGACCTCCGGTGGGGAGGGGAGGAGCACCTCTCTAGAAGAGAGGCTCTCCCTTCTCTCTAAAACCCGGTCTTTACGATTGCAATTAACTTCAACATTAATATGATCCAAATAATATGATAAAATGCTACAAGACACATTATCATTCCATAGTAGACTTAAACCACTGTTCCGTCCACTACAATCAACAGTAAAACAATTCTAAAATTTTAATATAACTTATACAAATTTAAGTCTAGAAGTATCAAAGATCATTTTGGAAAGAAAAAATAACATTGGCCAATGCTGGAACGATAGCAGTTTGGCTAAGACCACTACAATTCCAAAACAAGAAAATTATAGGCGGACCCCGACACCATCACGTTGTTAAAAATGACTAATTGCATCTGAAGACAATGTCCGAGTCTCTCATCTAGTTGAGATTTGGAGGGTACGTGAAAGAATTATGTCTCATCTAAAAGTACGAATTTGTGCGCATCGAGTGGACAATTTAAATGGGTGGAGTTGCTTTCATCAGAAATCGAACTCAGGATGTGTGGGCGTGCCTTTAGACTTGGATACCATTAAAGAATTTCGTCTCATCTAAAAGTACGAACTTCTAAAGAGGTGAAAAATTGATTCTTATATATTAATTCCTACGCTTTATATCCTTCTCAAATTCCTAGGGTCAATGTTGTCATTTTCTGAAATTAAATGATAATGGATTGACCCACATTATTCATTTGTTAGGTGAACCCAATATGACAACATTAGTAACCGATTTCAATTTTGAATTTTCCCACAATTTTTGCTAACTGCGGTTAATTCAAACTTTTCCACGATTAATAATTTTGTCTCTATTTGTGTGTTCATAGTCGTAGACGTCCTATAATTGCTGCTCTCGACCACAATGGGGCCTCAAACACCCATCAGATATTTTGTATTTTGTAGGTAAATCAATATTTTCTAAGTTTCTAGCTAATTTTGTAGGTAATACAATTAGATAATTTATACATATAAATAGCTAGAAAAAATTCCGTAGATAAATAAATAAACAAATCACCTACAATCATTTTGGTAGGGAAATGCTATTTTGCTTACAGATTATTTTGTAGGTAAATCAATATTTTTAAATTCCTAGCTAATTTTGTAGGTAATACAATTAGATAATTTATACATATAAATAGCAAGGAAAGTTTTTGTTGGTAAATAAAAATAAAATCACCTACAACCGTTTCGGTAGGGAAATGTAATTTTACCTACGGATTATTTTGTAGGTAAATCACCATCAGATTTTTCCTTGGTAATTTTGTGGGTGAAAATGTGTAAAATAATTTATAAAGATCCGTAGGTAATTCTCAATATTTAAAAACGAAATTATTTTCGTTGAAAAATTTTGTAGGCAATTCAACAATTTCTTGTAGTGATTACTATTGTATCTATTAAGGAATAATTTAATTTTTAAATCTATAACAATACTATAAACTATAGTTAAATTCATTATTGGTGTTGAATAGTATAAATATTAACGTAGTCTTTTTTTTTTCGTCTCTAATATAAAGTGTAAATACTGCAACATATAATTTGTTAAAATCATAAGTCCAAGTATAATATTCTTAATTACCCAATTCTTAAAATTGTATGAATGATGTTAATGTATACGCGATATAATAAAAATAATCGCGACTTACAATAATTTATATTATAATTATAATAATAAATAATATAACAAGTTTTAATATAAGTTAGTGATAAATAATACTATTATAATATTAATAGAATATAAACAATAATTAAAGTTAAAAAATTGATAACGCTTCCGGAAATAACTGGCCTTGCATTAGCACGGGTGCCCTAGTAATTCTTTTTAAATTTGCCGAGTCCAATACAAACACAATGCACATATCTTAGATTCGTGTACATACCACGTTTTCGTTAAATTAGTGTCACGTTAATCAAAATTAATATTCCCTCCGTCCCAACTTAACTTTCATACCTATTTTTTCGGTCATTTAGAAACTCTATCAATACAATATCTAAAATATTATATTTAATGTTATTATTTTTATGGTACATACATACATACACACAAGTCAACTCACTTATTTATTTTTTTATAAAATTATATCTTAAAATTCTATTTGTTATAATATTTTTTAAAAAATGAGTGAACAATAAGTATGAAAGTTAAGTTGGGACGGGGAGTACTATAATGTGTTATTTACTTGTGATTTTTTTACTATTCAAATTATTAGTGTTCAGGTATTGAAATAAATGGAAAATTTCAGTAAAAGAATTGTTGTCATGTTAATTTAAAATCAAACTCAAAGTCTCAAATTTTGTGTTAAAAAAAGAAACAAGAAAACAAAATTAATAAATAAAACATTAAAATTATAACCTCAACAAAAGAAAATTACAAAAAGTAGGGGCATTCCGAGAATTGAACTCGGGACCTCTCGCACCCTAAGCGAGAATCATGCCACTAGACCAAATGCCCTTTTTGTTTTTTCAATTTAATTTACAAAATTATAATCTAAATTAAAACATCAAAGTTAAACCCTAATAACGTATGTTTTCGTATCTGCTGGGGTTTTCACTTTTGTTCCCGTAAATCTAAGCAGAAATTTATCCCAGACAAGAAATGGCAAGAACTGCTCTTCTCCATTTGCTTAGATCTCAATCTACAAACTTCCGTTCAGGTTCTTTTTTATTAATTGCTTATGCATTTCCAGATTTTATGTACTCTCCTATGCTCGATTTTATCTTTTCAGTTCGATTAGACGTTGTGTTGTTTATAACCCTTTTTCTGTGATGATTTTTTTATTTTACCGGTTAATGTATTGTTTCCTTTGTAATATTTCTCGAGATTTATGGTTTCCGTTTTCAACTTCTGAATTTAATTTCTAGGCGGAAATTGGGTGTAAATATGTTGTAAATAATAAGAAACGCAAGTTTGAACGGCAGGATTTTCTTTTTGAATTTTGTGTTCTTGTTTTTAAGTGTTTCTCTAAGCCAAAAGTGGAATAAGGACGGTTTAATAGTTTATTTATTTATTATTTCCAAGGATTTTCAACGCTGGGGAGTTGGTATTTCATGATCAAGTGGTAAGGAAGTTAGTTTCCATCGTAATTTAAACGTAATCGAAAATAGGGATGTTGATATGCCTCATCTTCATAGTCCTCTCAACGTCTCTGCTGGATTAAGCACTGAATTGTGGAGTATTTGGCAATTTTACTGTGCAAAAAGTTATTCAATTCTATTTTGAGTCCATGTCTATTGTATCAATTGTGATTGTAGATAAATTCCTCAATACAAAGTTAGGGATAAGTAGTCTGGTTAGCTCTAAGTTTTAATTTTTGTTATGATTTTTCTGGAGCATATATGTACAATAAAACAGCTCATGAGTGATTTTTCTAACAATTTCAGAAACATGTGGCTGGGCTGGATTGGTTTCCTAAACTGATTTATTTTTTCAAGTCATGATAATATTAGCAGTTATCTGTAAATATGGAAAAGCTAACTGTGCTGTATGTTGTGAACTTGTGATTGAGAATTTAGATGTAGAGCTTAATCTGACTATTTGATGTGCGTCGCTTGCATATGGTTTCATGTTAGCTTGCTTATATATTGGTTAAATGATAGTACAATTATACCCAAGATGATTCGTGGTTCATTTTACTTGCTAAACCTTGAGGTTTTACATTGCAAAACTAGGTATCTGTACCATAATTATTCATAACATATTCATTGCATCAGGTACTCGCCTTGCCGTAGTTGGTCCATGGGCCCACACACATCATTCTAGAACTGATTTAAACTCTACCATTCCATATTTTCCTGCTCAGAGACGCTTTTTGTCTCAACCGGCCACAATAAAAGAGAACGAAAATATTAGTATTGGACATGAGAAAGAGGGAGAGGGAAATCATGAAAAGGATACAGAGATTGTTTATCATGGTCCTATATCGAATACGATCAAGAAAGTGAAACTTCTCTCGCTTTCAACCTTCTTTTTCTCTTCATCACTAGGCCCTATCGTCACTTTCATGTCATCTCAGGACTCGAATGTTATCCTGAAGGGTGTGGTTGCATCTTCTGTAGTTGTCTTCAGTGCTTCAACTACTGCTGCCCTTCACTGGTTTGCGAACCCATACGTGCACAAGCTCAGATGGCAGCCGGGTTCAGACAGCTTTGAGGTCCAGATGATGTCGTGGCTGGCAACATACAAATCAAGGATCATCAAATTTGCTGATATCAAACCTGCAGTAACCAATAGGCCTTATGTGTTGTTTGAGGCTAATGGTAAGTTTTACTATGTCGATGAAGATAATTGTCATAACAAGGCATTGATGGCGAAGCTGACCCCTTGGAAACAAGGTCATGGAAAGGCTCATACGAACTAGTGAAGTGTACTGTCTGGAAGTGACACACTCTGGTGAAGTTTTAAAGCATAAAATAAGGTTTTCCTGGCATTTCATTAAGCTTACATCTTCTTGAAAGATATAATTTTATAGAAACAATGCACTTGTTTGCAAAAATCAAGCCTCCTGTGGTTTACAGAAGACGCTTTTGTAGGAAATTTTGTTCCATGTTAAGCTCGTCTTTTTTTTGGCTTCGTTTGTACGTGGTAGGCTTAGCGTGGCTCTACTTAACATCTTCAATTATTAAGCATTTCTTGTTTTGGGCCGTATGTTGCACCTATTATTGGAAGTTGAAACCCTTCTAGTTTTCTTATAACAGTGTCGACATATTGTTTGTTTTTTTAATGAAAAATCAAACAAAGCAAATTATAATGTAGTACAACACAAAAACATATCCAGAAAACCAACTGGGGCCAACAACTATAGCCTATATGTGATACAACACGACTCATGAATGAAATGACAAAAAAGAAGGGAGAAAAAAAAGTTTTAATCCATTTCTAAGATCTAAATTGAATCTCCTCCGCACTTCCTTTTTAGATTCTTTGAAGATATAATTTCTCTTACTCTTTCATATGCTCCATCACCAAGTAATATTCAACACCTTTTTGCTAAGGGGGTCTTTGCAAACTCTATAAACAGCTTTAAAACACTTCTCAAAAGTAAAAGCCGTGAGAGGGCAGCTTAAAAAAAGTGATTCTAGAAGCACTTTGTAGAGATTAAAAACACCCCCTAAGACTTCTCCCATGAGAATTCACAAACGAAGCATAGTAGTTTCTAATGGAATTAGGAATATAATCAACCCGAACCAAGAATAGCTACTATCATATGAGAAAGTGCAAGAACAAAACAGATGTTCTCCAATATTGCATAATCCACAAACTTTTATTGACAATGATACATCTCTTAGCCAAACTATCTCTTATGTGGATTCTATAGCTCAACGCCTTCCAAAGAAAAGAAGAGGCCTTACTTGAAATGCATCTAGAGCTCACTCATTTCCACCACATTAAAAGAGAGTACTTCCACCTAAGATCTTGTTAGAGATTAATTTTGAACTCTAATAATATATTTTATTTTGCCTTTATTCACATTTAATTTATTTAATTAAGGTTAGGCTATTTGTTTTTGTCATGTGTTATCTTTTCTTGACACATGTGGAGGGTTTGACTATGTTAAGTCACATAAGTTGATTTAAATTAGAGATTTTTTTGGAAAAAGAGAATGGGTGAGATGTTGGAATACACAGAGTATCTATAAGAGGGAAGATGAAAATACACCTAGAATTGAGAGAAAATAGTGTTATTCTGAAATTAAGGCTGTGTGGGTGATGGCTTATTGAGTCTTGTAAATCAGGTTTCTTGAATCTGGTATTTACCGCAACAGTTTTCAGTTCGTTGTCCTTTGTTACTAGTATTTGTTTTCTCAACATAGGTGAACTCCTTACGCTTTGTCATGTTGTTATTGATGTAGCACAAATGAGCCAATATTTTGAATTTACACTATAGCCCTCTTCTAACCCCTCATGATGAAGTGAGTGCAAAGCTGTTCAAGATGAGAGGAGAAGAGATTTATGAGTTTACCTCCTACGCAACGTGAGAGCTGGGCAGGAGGAGAGGCAGCAGCCGTGAGAGCAACATTCATATTCTCTCCTCTGATGTGCTAGAGGAGAGGCAGCAGCCGTGAGAGCACGACACTTTTTGTTATTTTCGACAATGTATAAGAAAATCCTTTGTAAATATTCTTGCATTGCATAGGAGGATAATTTATTGCTTTACCGTGGAATATTCGGTTGCAAACACTAGAGGAGGAAAAGTCTTTTATGCATGTACAAAGTATAAAAACCCTCCCCCATTTCAAGAAAGATAATCTATATTTTGCTGCTCATCACTCTTAGTTCCCGTCTCTCTCTCAAAGCAATCCAAATGGCTTGAGTGTCGGAAGGCCGTCATCAAAGCCCACTCCGGCCAGGTTTTTTGGCAGTTTAAAGAACATTGTAATTCTAGAAATCATCTATCATCTTGCAATTGTAAGCCGAATCAAATCAAATCAGTTACAATTTCAAAAGATGCGTGCTCTTACATTATGAGATCAACGCACTGAAATAACCATGAGTTTTGTAACCATTGGCATTGCCTAAAACGGATTCATGTACATAAATGGACAGACGTTCTTCCGTGAAGAATAGTGAACGGGGTTTGGTTTTTATGTCTCAACTTCTGTTTTGTTTATACGCTATGTGTAGATTAATGATACTTATTAGACAGATATATAATACAATAGCGAAAATTTCAAAAAAATCTATATTATGCAAGATGACTTGCTGGCCTAATAGTTGTCTGGTTAATGTTTCGAATAAGTTCTTGTGGACTGATCAAATATTTATTTTGGGTTAACGGCAATGAAAACCCCCGAAATTCCCTCATAATTTAAAAATTGAACGAAATCTAAATTTTACACAGAGCACCCAATTGTTTATTAAATCAAGCGATTTCTCATACTCCTATGAATTTTATTTATTTCCTCTGATTCAAAAAAAGAAAAATAAAAAAGAAGACCTCGAATGATTAAATAAACCACGGGAGTAAATATCAAAATAGAGAATTTCAAACTAAGAGAGTTTCGTTAAACCTATTTTTATTTTCTTGAAGGAGAAAAACATTTCTACAAAAAACTAGGAGCAAAACCTAAGGGGATTAAACAAGGATCATTTGATTGATAATAAAGCTATATGACATTAATTGAAGCCATATGTGAAAGAGATAATGAAATCAAAGTATGAACCACAAACAACCAGAGTATTCCACAACAATTCAAGGGCAAACAAAGGCCAATAGAAACAAAACGGCAGCAACCAAGTAGAGCAAGGGCAAGGAAAGACAAAATGTTTGTGAACTAATTAATTTAAATTCTACAAAAGTAAGAGTTGCACCAGAAGAGACATAATGATGAGAGGAATCAACGCAACCTCCTAGCCTCTCTTTCAGACTCGAGCAAAGTGAGAATGTCGCCCTCCCTAACTGGTCCCTTCACATTTCTCATAATGAAACGGTTCTGATCATCCAAGAACTTCACCCTCACCTGAGTCACCTGACCACGAGACCCAGTCCTGCCCATCACCTTTATAACTATAGCATGCTTGATTTGTGATTCCATTCTGCTGCAAAACACAAAATTTAAGCACCTAGGAGGACTAAAACGGAGGCATCATCACATCACAAAATTAAATCAATTTTTGTACAAATTTCTCTAAGTTAGCTAAAACAATCAGGACTAAAATAGTTAAACAAAAACTCCAGCATCATCTCATAAAATTAAACTGATTTTTGTTGAACATCAAAAAAATACAGGGAGAAAGCACCTTCCAATTGCTCTGAGTTAACTAAAACAATCAGGTCTACTAAAATAGTTAAACAAATACCAAGAGAATACACAGATTACAAAAACTTTGGCTTGCAAACAGATCTCGTAAAACAAATCGAAGCAGATTCACTTCCAAGCAACGTGAACAACACTATAACCGAAACGTAACATAGGATTAAGAGACTTACGCTGAAGCGGATGGATGGAAGGAAGGGATGAACGACCGAGCGGAGAACTTCTTCGGCTATGCAGTGGTTTTCCCCCGAATGTAAGTGCACTTATATGAGAGAAACCCTAGGTTTTTATTGGGCCCATAAATGGATACTTAATATAAAGCCCATTAAATATAAATTTGGGTTCACATGAAAATCAAACTTTTAATAGAATAAAGCCCATTAAATATATCCACTTTTTAAATATGTGTTGCTCAATATCTTTAACTAGTGATATTGCATAAGGTACGCATGATTCATGATAATTTGTTGGTAACTTTTATATATTTAAATATTTTAAACCCTATCAATTATCAGTATCTTATCATTTGTACTTGGCTGGATATATACCTCTGTATATATTTGGTGAGTGTATATGTGTATCAGAAATTTTGTTTAATTGAATTTGATAACAAAAAAATTGAAAAGAAGAAGAACAAAAGAGCGTGCAAATAAAGTAAGAATAAAAGTATTAAATTACGGTTTTTATTCTAATCTTTAAAAGATAAGAAGGGAATAGTTCATGGGAGGGGCTATTAACACCCAACTTGTGTTATTTCCACCCAATGTTAAACATACCCCAATAAAATTTAAAATTCTATTTTTTTTATTAAACATACCCTAATTTATTTCCTTTCTATCCCTTTTTACTTAGGTCATGTTTGATAGCTTTAGATTAAATCTAAACTAACTATATATCATTTTTATTGGTGGTTTGATAACTTAGATTAAAGGTAGATTATGCTTTAAAATTTATAAAATTTAGTTATCATCATAATCTTAGATAATCCATCTTTGCTATCAAACATGCCCTTAAAAGTTAAAATAACTTGTCTTTTTACATAATACTATATACACCCCATCCATTTTAACCTATCTCTCCCCCTAAAAACACAAAAGAACTCCTCTCTTCTCCTCACCCCCCAAACAACCGTACATTTCAAGAAGAAAAGGTGTAATTGTTCAACCCATCTTGGCCAAACAGTCTCTCTCAATTTCTATCGAACAACAAACGAAATGGAAGGTCAACCAAGATTCGGTAAGAACTTTCTTTCATTTCAAATGTTTTTATTTCCTAAATTTCTAGGGTTTACATTGTTGAATGAGTTTAGTGATTTATTGTAAAAAAAAACCCTAATAAAATGCATTAGGTATGAATGTATAACATATTGAGTTTGATTTTGGGTTTGGGTATTGTTTTCGTTGGTTTGATTTGGGGAAATCGGCCAAAACCGAACTTTTGTTGAACCCTAATAAAGTTGTTATCCGCGTACCGTACGACCAGACCCGTGGCCGCGCGACGCACACTGTGCACGGCCATTTGGGCCGCACGCACAAAGGAGTGCTTAGGGGACCTTATCCCGGTGGTTCGGAGGATCTATCTTTGCTAAAAAGCTTCAAGTCTCACATAGCGGCAAAGATTTGGAAAGGGGAAGAACGTGAGTTGCTAAAGGTACATTGCTACACAACCAAATTTTTAGAGTGGAATTTTGCAAACGACCAAACCACTCGTATTTGGAGGGGCTTGGTTAGTGATAGTGGAATGCTAGGTGTACGAGACTTTGCATACCCTAGTCCTAACAAAGCTCTCATTTGTGCTTTTGTCGAGCGATACAAATAAGTTTCATATGCCTTTTGGGGAGATGATAATCACGTTAGATGACGTGTGTTGTCTTACCGGATCGAAAGTTGAGGATTCGCCTGTAGAGTTTGAAGTTACTGAAGACATGGAAGATGGTGCAACAATTATGTCTAGATTGTTGGGAGTTAGCGTGGAAACCGCGACTAATGAGTTAAATCAAGTATGAGGTAGTTCAATAAAGTTGAGTTGGTTGACCGAGAATTGGAAAGGTGACACGACATCTAATGATCCCTACACATTAGATTGTGCAGCTCGTGCTTACATGCTTTAAACTATTGGATGTGTTTTATTTTGTGACAAAAGTGGATCACGAGTCGGGACTCATTTTCTTCGGATCTTGGATGAAGTCGAGGAAGTGGGCGACTATGCATGGGGGACCACGGCTCTAGCCTACTTATATAGGTAACTGGGGATAGCATCTAGACATGGTGTTAAACAGATTTGCAGATTCATTCCCCTATTGGAGGAAAAAAAAACGTATTTATGTATAATTGTTCATGTTTTGTGATTAATTTTTTAAATTAAATGTGTAGGTATGGATTTATGAGCATTTTCCATTTACTCGCCCTGCCCTCAACAGAGGGTTCAATCCTCAGTTTCCGTTGGCTAGGAAATGGTTGCCCTCAGCACGAGCTGGAAGACAGTTTCAAGATCTAGTCAGTTATCGAGAGAAATTAGATGCACCGACAGTATCTGAAGTAAGTATTTTTGTTAGTTTAATGATTTCAACCTATTAATTTATCATGTGCATTTTAATAACAAACATGATTACTACTTGTAGGTCGAATGGAACCCTTACTCAAATGTTCGTGAGTATCATCCATTGAATGAAATTGTTTTCTTTCATGGATGCATTAGATCATTCGATATTGCTGAGCCCTATCATCCGGACCGTGTTCTTAGACAGTTTGACTACGTTCAGACCATTCCTGTTGCTCATCTTGGTCCCAAGTTTGCATCTAGACCTAGTAAAGGTCTTAAGTACAAACTTATTTGGGCTGAAGGACTTTAAGGCTACTATAGAACGTGGGACAGTCACGTTCTGTCTAACCGTCATTGTGGACGTGTTGTTGCTAGACCGTGGGATTGCACGAGTGATTATCTTAACTGGTTTAGGAGACATTCTCATCTAATCGTGCAGTGTCCTGACCGTGCCACATGGAATGCTGTGCCAAACGCTGTTGGGGGAGCATCATCGTCGTTGACTCAGCAACAAGCTACCCTTGCTTTGTTGGAGATGCCGGTACGCATGTGTAGATTACAACTTGATGATCTAACCCTCCCGTATGCCATGTCACAGATGGATCAGGTGTACATTACTTTAGGAGGTATGGGCTGGCCTGATGCGCCCAATCCGGATGTTGATGATGATAAACTTGAGTTGTCCGCACGTAGAAGAAGACCACGTTGATGATTTACAGATGATGTTATTGATGATGGTGTTGTTATTTGGACTTGAATGATTATGTATGGTGACGTTATTTATGGATGATGTTTAATTTATTGGTTTTGTTATTTATGGATTATGTTATTTTAATTTATCGGTTATGTTATTTAAACTTGAATATAGATGGTAACGTTATTTTGATTTATTGATGGTGATAATTATTAATTATTAGGTTCCACTTGTTAAATTACTAAATAGCTACTGCATAAGAACATGTTTTTGACTGCACTGCCAAAACGACTGTACGTATTGGGAATCGTACGGCCAAAACGACCGTACATATTGGGGAGCGTACGGCCACAATGGCCGAACGCGTGGCGGATTTCACGACCACAATGGCCGAACTCATGGCGGGTTGCACGACCACAATGTCCGAACGCATTGCGTAGTGCACTGCCACAATGGCTGAACATCGTGCAATCCTGAACATAAAATCCTGTACAAAAATCTGCTCAAACTAAAAAACAATTCCTATAGTAACGAGTGTTCAACAATATGTACCAATAAAAAAAAATTCGACATTAACGAGTGTTTAACAATATGCACCAATTCAAAAATAAATCCTACATTAACGAGTGTTCAACAAAGATTAATAACTGTCGGAAATGCATCATCGTCTGGTTTAAATCCCATAAGTTTGTAACACAATAATATTCGTTGCTTGCAAATTTCTTTCCACATTTGAGCACATAGGTCACGATACTCTTCCCAAGGAGGTGTTATGTGAGGCAATTGATGGTCTATCTTCAAGTTAACCTGCATAAATGAATGAATCATTATATATAATAACTACCACTACATATTTAACGATGTTAAAATAATACGTACCGCAATGAAATGTTGTCTCTCTTCGAGTAATGCAATACAAATGCATCTTGGATTTTCCATCGGTGCAATCGTTCTGAAAGGCAAGTATGTGTTGCACATTTGGTTAGATAATGTGACAAGTATCACATTGTATGTCAATGCAACAAGATATCCCATCTCCGGCAAAGTAAACTAATAAAACTTATGAGCAAAGCAATCAAAATTGTTCAACCTCAACATTACTTCATCGACAACCTTCATACCATAAAATACTTTTGAATACAAATCTCTATGCATTGTTAACTCCCCCATGAGATCACGTCGAACCTTATGCCATTCATTCTCTCCAAAGCCCATTTGTTCAACAATTGCACGGAACCCACAATGACCATCATCAACAACATCTCGAGTACTCACAACATACCTACGGATCCATGTTGGTAGAAGGTCAACAAACTCAATCGTACTACGTGGGGGTACAAATTTTCGACGAATCTGTTAAAAAACCATGTGAAAATTACACACATAATAAATTGAATGCATTGAAAAATAAACATGAATATAAAAATACCTGTTGTTTTTTTCCTTTTGCATTACTGAACATCGGTGTCATAGACACTGTTCCATCAAACTCAATTGTAGGTTGAGAACAACTATCTACCATGATTCAACATACTCAAATGCACTCTTCTCACGCTTGGTTGATGTGTCTTTCTTCTTTTTACGTTTTTCTTTCGGCCTACCACGAGTCTTCTTTAGAGGATGCGGCTCAAGCAATGATGTAGTTGTAGGATTTACAATTTCTCTCATCCTCTTCAACATCAATAATTGTTCTAAATCATTCTTGTTGTCAATTTTTTTGACAACATCCATCAACGTGTCATTCAACCGACTTCTAATATCATGTGCAACCCCCTGACTTTGGTCCTAACTCAGCCCCTGATGTTGCCCCTAACTTGGCCCTTGTTGCTGCCCCTCACTCCACCCCTGATTCTGCCCCTCACTCGGTCCTTGAATGAACCCTTCGCTCGGCTCTATGGCCCTCATATCCAACTTCGTCCAAAATCTGTCAATTATGTCAAGTGGGATGGGAATGTCTTTAGCTTTGAATTCTGAGATCTTATGTTAGCAAGGCAACCCACAAGTCTTTCTTAGAACACATCCACATAGCAAAGGATCGTCACATGAACGGGTTTCCATCTCTTTGAGTATCATTTCCAATGCCTTGATTGATATCTCTCCTCTTAAGACCTTGAATAAAGATGGCTTAAATTTATGTTGCACCACATTAATGCTCTTCTCAAACGAAGCCTTAACCGCAATGTGTGAGGTCTCAAGAAGAGAATGAATTTTGACCCAACATGTCTCAAAGTTTCTTTGTCTCGTTTGTAGACACCTTTTCAACTTCGCATGATTACTTTCCACCCTACAACAATAAAATTAGACATTATAGGCATAACCAAATAATTTTTTAAAGATTTTAAAATACAGAATATGGACAAGTGTTTACCTATTCGTCGTACATTGTCATAGTGCATGAACTTATTTGTATAAGTCGATACAAATTTGTGTTTGTAAGGTGTAATCCATTGTTTCATACAATAGTTAACGACTATTTTGGACTTTGGGTCGTTCATGTAATCATCTTGAAACCGTCGTAGACAATCAACAAATTCTCCTTCATTTTCAGCATCAATGACGATGTCAAATGAACGGCTAAACGACTTCCACTCATCCTTGGTGGAAAACCTTTTCTTGCACTTAGCTAATTGTTGGTCCCAAAGTTGAGTTAAGATTGATTAAGCTAGTAAAAGTCTAGAGGGGAGGGGTGAATAGACTTTTAAAAATCTTTGAAAATATTAGAGTTATATGCGGAATAGTGTTCTGAATAGTACTATTCTTACTGGGTCAGATCAGTACTTCCAGTTTCAGTTTTATACTCAACTTAGATTTAGATCTTGAATATGTATGTTAAACAAATACAAAACAGTAAGTAAATCAACACACAAGATTTATAGTGGTTCGACAAATGTCTACATCCACTCTCACAACTCCAGTCGTGATATTTTATTAACTCTTCCTTCTTGAGTTTCTTGTGGCTTAAAGTCCCAAGATTAAGACCTTGATCTTATCGATTATACAACCAGGTATATCTTCGATCTACTAGTAATTTCACAAGTAACTAGCACACTTGCTTACAACAAATCACAAAGTAAAATAGTAAAGTAAAACTTCTCTAGAATGTAGCCTTTGAATCTTCAATTCAGTACAATGACTTCTTCTTGATTTGATCTCCTTTAACTCTGTGAGTTCTTGAATACTTTAATGCTCTTTGAATGCTTCGAATATCTTGAGTAGCAGTAGTCTTTTCAAGTAGAAGATCACACGGTATTTATAGACTTTAGTATGACAATTAGTAGTTTGTGAAACTAACTCTCAACTAACTCATAACCGTTTCTTTAGTAACTTCCTTTTGTAATCGACTTAACTTATCTTCCAAGTCAACATATCTTTTAATATCTTCAGTTACGCCTTAAATAAGTTTTCCAAACTTATTCTTCAATTACACCAACTCAGCACAGTAAACTATTGTTCTGACTTTTACTGTTCTGAGCCAGTCAGCACAGTTCTCAACTTCTATTCTGCGCTTCTTCAAAATACTTCTCTTGTATTTCTGAGCTTCATCTTTACTCCTCTTGATAGTCTTCTTATTCTGAAGTAGTCTTCTGAGTCTTCTTTAGTCTTATGATCTAGTTCCAATCTACTGTTCTGAACTTTTACAATACTGAATACAACATAATACAAACTTACACATATAAAATCTATCTATACATCATCTGAACTATATACAGAAGAGTATATCTAAGTACTATACTATAAGCTGTCTATACAATACATTATCAACTTAGTTCCTAACAGTTCATAATGTATTCACATATCAGATCAGTAAACTTAGTTTTCATATCTTTTTAAGATGACTTAGTTAGGATGACTTCCAACCCCATATATCATTAACTTCAAGTTGCTTTTGGCCATCAAAACATACAATCACCAACTAGAACATTATTTATATGATTCATATCCCAACACTAACACATTTTTCCGAATGTGCCATTTACACAATAAATGCGTGGTGGATGGAAACGTGGACTCTACTACATTAATCAAGGCCAACTCTCTATCGGTTAGAATAATTCTAGGCAAACAATATCTGTGCATCAAGTCCTTTAGAATGCCGCAAGCCCACATGTAATTATCCTCCCGCTCAGACTCCATGTAGGCAAATGCAACAGAAAAAGTCATGTTTGTTGACGTAATTCCAACTATCTCCAATAGAGGAAGTCTATATACGTTGGTCTTATAAGTACAATCCATAAACAACACATGTGGAAAGGCATGAAGTAACTCAACACTTGTAGAATGAGCAAAAAAGATATTTTTTACCATGTTGGTCTTCTCACATCGCCTATGATGAAATGAATACCTTTCAGCTTCCAATTTTCCCATAAGGTACTGCATTTGGGATCGGCCCTTACGCTCCACCTCTCTATATATGTTTTATCCGAGCATTGTAGATATGTCTAAGTGTAGCTTTTGAATCCGGCCATTCTTTTTTCAAAGCACCTAAAATGTGTATTGGTTGACTATTGACCAGTGACAGATTTAGCAAAAATGCATCTTGTGCAGGAGTTAAGCCTCTAGCATACGCGTGACCTTCCAAATATTGTCCAATTAGATGGTTGTGTGTACCTCGTACAACCTTTAACTCTCATTGACCTTCTAAATCAATTTGATTCCATTGCAATGTAAATTGACAACCACATTTTTTTGTACCAGTGCTTCTTCTACCAGTTGAACTCCTAACTTTCTCTCCTTCTTTGCCAACACTAGATTCATCAACACTCGGTACATTCTTTCTAGAATCACGGTAGGTACCACTTCTTTCACAAACAAGCGTCACACGAGGCCACCTACCTTTCTCGGCATTGTCAGACTTTTTAATTAGAATGACCATGTCATTCAACCGACCGGTTTCTTGAACTCAATTAATCAACTCTTGCCTAGAGTTAAACAAAGCCATTGTGGTAAATAAATAACCATAGTCTGCCACCATTTCATTTTCATTTGGTTCATGTACCAACAACAAATTAAAATATTAAAACACAATTAAAAAACTGCACTATATAGACTGTACGGCCACAACTTCATGTACACACATGGAAGTGTTCGGCCAGAACCTAATGTACGACTATGGATATGTTCGGCCAGTACACAATGTACACATCCATGTGTGTTCGGCCAGTAGTGGTCGTACACTACTTAACCAAAATTTCATGCAGATTGTGTTCGGTCGGTTGTGGTCGTACACTCACATATGTGTGCGACCATTATGGCCGTACGTACAGTGTTGTGTTCGACCACGATTTCGACCGTGCACCTCGCGACTACTACCACTAAAAAAACTGTATAAAGTGTAAAAAAAAGTATAAAAACGTGTAAAAAAACATAAAATATACTTACATTAATTTCCTCCATCACTTTTTCTTCTTCCATAATCATGTTTGTTGTGATTATATCATCATATGAAAGTTTATGGTGGTAGAGTTTATGCATGGAGAAGGGTTTTAAGACTGGAGTAATTTTTTGTTGTAAAAGTAAAAATAGATGAATGAGGGTTAAATGGGGGTAGAATTTAAGTATGGGGTGTGTATAACATGGGTATCTTTAATATTATTAGGGGTGTGTTTAACATTTTTTAAATAATTTAAAAGGATATTTTAGTAAATTTAATTAGGTCTATTTTTGTCTAAAATATAATTGGTGGGAACAACACAATTTGAGGGGTTGATAGTGTCTCCCATAGTTTAAAACTGCCATTCTAAAAATTAAAACAACATATTATTTAAAAAGGTTAATAAAAAAATTTAAATAACTTTCTAGGAGGATTGAGGATTTTGAAATAGATGAACGAGAATGATGCCACTTAATTTTTATGAGTTAATTTTTTAAAAATGTTTTTGACATTTTTTTTTTAAATGCAATGTTGTTTGATCTTTTATTTATTTAGTTTTCATTGGTTCATTTACCTCACCCCTTCTTTTCTTCTTTCTTTTTCATGTGCTTTCATTTTTCCCCCTCCCCTTCTTTTATTCTCCCTTTTTCTATTTTTTTACTGTCAAATTATACTCCCTCTGTTTTCGTAATTAATTTTACATTTTTTTGGGGACGTTCTAAATAACTTTCATACTTTTAAAATGGAAAATATTTTATAAATTCTCCTCATAATATCCTTAATTTTACACTAATATCATTACTTTTTCTCCACACATACACAAAAGTCAACTCATTTTTTTACTTTATCCATAAAGTTTTACAAAATCACCCCTCAAAACTTCACTCATTATTACATTTTTTTAATATGTGTGTCCAGTTGTCCATCTATTTATAAAAGTAATCTTGAGACGAAGGGAGTATATTTTATCTCAAACAAAGAGAGAACCATAAAGCAGAGCATAACATTAATCTTATGCACGTATTTTTATAACTTTAATTTATGGTATTACCAATTTATACCCAGTACCAAAGTTACTCCAATGCTTTTTTTTTTTTGAGGGGGTTTACAAGAACAATATGATATGATCAATACAAAATAACCCACAAGATCATCTTCAATCCAGAATGATCAAATTGAAAGCTGCTCCATTCCAATCGTGAGGAAGTAGAGAGACGAGTGTAACCTATGCCCACCGTACGTCCAGATCTCCATTCTCAAAACGAGAAAAATACCCCACACTAAGGTATTCCCGTGTCAAGAAAACACAGAGAAAAAAAAAAAGGCAAAGGTCCACTTAAAAACCACCAGATCCAACCGCCATGAACCAAACGAACAGGCACAGAGAAGAAACCAACAGAACCGCACAAGGCGAAGAAAAAACTCACAACTAGAAAAACTAGCGGAGGAGAAAACAGAAAACAAGAACAAAGAATCGAAACTAAAACTAGGAATCTAAGAACAAGTAAAAAACAAAAAACGAAAAAGCTAAAAAATTAAAGGGGGTCAACAGATCGATCTACCAATCGGTCACCGCATAAGCGGTTCCGTTGGAGAGACCGAACCGTTGGCCCGAACACTTACACCAAGAGAAGCTCCTGGCGACTATACTAGCGTGATGCACCGGTGCCGAGAAGGAAAGAGAGGGGAGTGGTGTTGAAAGCGGTGGTGGAAAGATGGAGAGGTGGAAGTAGTGGGATGAGGGAGAGAAGTGTATGGAGTAAGTTTTTAGAGAGAAGTGGGAGTCTCTCTCTCTAAGTAAGATGAACTCTCTTCACAATTCAATGTTAATTACTCCAATGCTTTCTCGATTATATTTAATTCATATATTTCACAAGTCTCAATCCGATTACGAGGTAACTCTCCAACCCCATTATTTCAAAATTCATATATTTGATTATGCTTCTTTTCGCTTTACCTGTTCATGTTCATAGTATGAATGTTAGATTGTTGGCTAATTGAATGTTAGTTTGTTGGTTAATGGCATATTTATCACTAATTAGATTTTTTAATATTGACAATTGACTCATCTTATTTGTTCGACGAATTGCTCCAATCATCTGGAGAGTTTATTCAGAACATGTGTTTAATGGGTTTGTGCCCAATTAATAAATAGATTCGATTGTTGGCTGCCGAACGAATCAAGACTTAACCTGTCGAAGGTCGAGGGTCGTCATCACATTAGGTTTTTCGTTGATCCATCTAGTCGAAAGAATATTGCCTTTTGAAATTTTGCTTCTTTTTTACTGATCTACTGATTTATGTTATTCCATCCGGTTGGTATTTGCTTTTTGGAGTTTTGCTTCTTTTTTACTATTCTACTTGATTATTATGTTATTACATATCCTTATTTATTTAAACAATTAAATATATTATATATTCTTATTTAATTAAACAATTAAATTTATATAGATTAATGTAAACCTTCTTTATCATCACTATTTATTCCTTTTATTTTAATTTTCGATTGAAAAACTCAAAACACCATCTTTAATTTCGTAGTTGTACACTGTACCTAAAATTATATTAAAAGAATAAAGTTTAACGAGTTTTATTATTTTTTGGATTCGTCACCCATCATCATTTGATATAGAAGATTAATGTATTGTATTTGAACACCTTATTCGTCCGTCACCCATCAGCATTTGATATAGAAAAATGTATTGTATTTGAGCGATGCACGCATTATCAATTCTACTTCTAATAGTAAAAATGATGTACTGTATATTTTAAAACAAAACATGAAATTAAAGTTTTGACCAATAAATTTATATTGGGGTAAGTATATAAAAATAAAATTTACTAATGCCACAATACATAATTTTTACTATTAGAAGTAGAATTGATAATTAATGCGAAAATACTTATCAATGAATAATGTATGGAATTTTTATAGAAATAATTTTATATCTAGATTCAATTTTTAAGTTAGACTGTAAATATTGGTCTTCATTTTATAAATACCTCTATTCGTAAACTCAATTTTATTTTATTTCTCAATTCAAGGCTTCATTTAATTTATATGTCACAATTTAAGTCCATTGAAATTTTTATTTTCGAAATTAAAATAGTACGAGATGAAATAAATAAATAGAGGTGTACAACATTTATATATATATATATACCTTTTTTTTTTTGTTGAGGAAGACAACATTTTTATATTTGTGGTGTATGACTATAATTTTTTTTTGAACCATGACTATAATTTTTTTTTGAACCATGACTATAATTTTTTATTCGCCAAAATTTATGTGCAAATCTATGCTAATTTGCACCTAAAGAATTAGGTGTAAAATGCTTATTTTGGGGTTTTATGGGTTATATATCCGCTTCCTATTATTATTCGGGTACCCGCTCTATTTAATATACCTATTTGATGCGGTCAAAATATGTCATCCTATAATGAAATGACACGTGGACGCAAGATAAGTTATCTTATATAATAAAAGGAGGATGAGGCTCTCCTACTTTCGACACGTGTGCATTTGAGGCCTCTCCTCCTTCTGCCATGTGTAGGTTTCTATTGATGATGTGGCACTGAGTAATACAATTGGATCTTTGTCATCCCAAAAAAAGCATGTCCGGCTCTTTGTCTTCCATTGTCGATTGAAATGTCAAGAATCGACGATAACGGAGTATAACATATTTGGAAACGGCAGAAAGTATTATTGAATTGAATGAATTTTGGTAGTACTTACGGCAAGTATATATACAACTAGGGCACAGGCCCAAAGTGAATAAAATAATGGGCCCATCAATCATGGGCCAAAGTAATTAAACAATTAAACTAATTGAGTCCAATTCTAATACTCCCCCTCAAGTTGGAACGTGAAGATCTCGAACGCCCAACTTGCCACGAAGGAATTGAAAACGATCAGTACCAAGTGCTTTCGTAAAGATGTCGGCGACCTGATTTTCAGTGGAAATTTGACAAGGCTCAATAGTTCCATTTGCAACCTTTTCACGAACGAAGTAACAATCCATCTCAACGTGCTTGGTCCTTTCATGAAAGACGGGATTAAGGGCAATGTGACGAGCTGCTTGGTTGTCACAGAAAAGCGGTGTGGGGCGTGTCAGAAATACGTCAAAATCACGAAGGAGCCATCGTAGCCAAACAATCTCACAAATCGTTGTGGCCATCGCTCGATATTCAGCTTCGGCCGAAGACCGAGAAACAACAGATTGTTTCTTTGTGCGCCAAGAAACGGGAGAGCCTCCAAGTGAAATAAAATATCCTGTAGACGAGCGACGCGTGAACGGGCATCCCGCCCAATCAGCGTCGCAAAACCCACGTAACTCGAAACCCCCATCAGCCGCAAGCAAGATGCCCTGTCCAGGAGCGATCTTCAAGTAGTGTACCACACGCTCGGCCGCTGCCATGTGGTTTGCACGAGGCTGTCCAAGGAATTGACTGAGTTGACTCACGGGGTACACAATATCGGGTCGAGTAACGGTGAGATATAGGAGGCGTCCAATCAAACGCCTATAACGACCAGCATCAACCAAAGGGCTATCATCATCGGGCGTGAGTTTTAGGTTTTGGTCCATGGGGAACTTGCATGGGCGGCTTCCTTGAAGCCCGCTTTCTTCTAAAATGTCTAGCGCATATTTTCGTTGGCTCAAGACAAAACCTTGAGGGGAACGAGCAACCTCAATGCCTAAGAAATATTTCAGCGGACCAAGATCCTTGATACTGAACTTGTTATCCAAGAACTGTTTCACATATTCAATGTGGGCAATGTCATTCCCGGCGAGTAGAACATCGTCGACGTAGATCAATGCGGAAACGTATGTGGTCCCTTTTCGAAATGTGAACAGGGAGTGATCTGCGTGTGATTGACGAAAACCAATGGAGACGAGTGCCTGAGTAAATTTCTCGTACCAATTCCTAGATGCCTGACGAAGACCATAAAGAGATTTTTGAAGCTTACAAACTCGGGTGTCACCCTCCTTGGCAAAACCCTGAGGAATGCTCATATAGACGTTTTCATGCAAGTCACCATGCAAGAATGCATTGTTAACGTCCAACTGGTGGACCTCCCAGTTACGTTTCACTGCAATGCTCAACAAGCATCTAACCGTCACCAATTTTGCTACAGGTGCAAAAGTTTCATGAAAATCAACCCCTTCAATTTGAGTGAATCCCTTTGCAACCAAACGGGCCTTGTATCTCTCAACATCTCCATTCGGTTTATATTTAATTTTATAGACCCATTTAGAGCCAACAACTTTCTTTCCGGGGGGTAATGAAGTCAGCGTCCAAGTACCATTTTGTTCTAAGGCACTGATTTCTTTAGCCATGGCATCGCGCCATAAGGGGTCTCGAACAGCCTGTGAGAAGTGTTTTGGCTCATCACGGGATGTGATGGCCGCTAAGAAAGCTTTGTGAGCCAAAGAAAATTTATTGTACGAAACAAACTGAGATAAGGGATGTACTGTCGAGTGAGCTGAACCAGCAGTGGGTTGTGAATGGTCAAGTGAAGGGGGGAGATCGGTAATGTAAGCATCTAAATGCTTGGGTCTCTTCTTGATTCTCTCATTTGCACGTGGGCTACGGACTGTGCGACCAAGAGGAATGTCGGGTAACACATCATTGCTAACAACCTGCTGAATAGGTGGGGCTGCTTCGGCCAATGCGGGCGAGGGCGGTTCGACCAATGCAGGTGAAGAAGGTTCAGGTCGCTGCTCGGCCACACGAGTCTCCTCTTCTCGGCGCCGAACAAAAGGTCGCGACCAAGTGGGAATCGGACGAGACGGGGCGGATGCATCTCGAATTCGACCACGAGCCTCATTTATAGCAAGGGAAAAATCGAGAGCCTCGTTTCCTCGAAACGGTAGCATATTTTCAACAAACGTAACATCCCGCGAGGTGTAGAACTTATGATCGTGTAAATCGAACACCTTATAAGCCTTTTGCCCTGTCGGGTAACCCACAAAGATACACGCACTCCCCCTTTCTCCAAATTTATCCTTACGACGATTATCATGGGCATATGCAAGACAACCGAAAACCCTAAAGTGATCATATAGGGGTTTCTTGCCAAATAATCTCTCAAATGGTGTTTGGTTTGATATTACGGGAGATGGAAGTCGATTTATGATGTAAACAGCTGTGAGAACACACTCACCCCAAAATTCAACTGGCAAACCCGACTCAAATCGTAGCGCTCGTGCTACCTCCAAAATGTGTCGATGCTTGCGTTCTACAACGTCATTCTGTTGTGGAGTATTTGTGCATGAACTTTCCAACAAGATGCCATTAGTATGGTAGTAATCAAGCAATATAGATGACCGAAATTCCACTCCATTATCCGATCGTACCCTTTTAACAAATACCCCAAACTGATTCTTTACCATATTGTAAAATCGAATTAATTGCATCACAACGTCTGATTTTTGTTGAACAAGAAAGATCCAAACACCCCTGCTAAAGTCATCCACAATTGATAGAAAATAACGAGCACCGGTAAATGTATCACACCTATAAGGCCCCCAAATATCACAATGAATCAATTCAAAACAATGCGTCGTGTTACTAACACTAACGGGAAATGGCAAACGAGTCTGTTTTGCTCGAACACAAGAATCACAAAAAATATGGTGGTTCGTATAATTTTTCAATGAATCAATATGTCGTAGTTTCCCATCCGAGGCATGTCCCAAACGTCTATGCCACAAACTCGAATCTCCTACCACTGCTAGAACGGCCCCTTCAGTCTTATGAGGCTCAAAGTAGTACAGACCATCACAAAATCTACCCACTCCAATTAGCTTCCTCGAGGGTAATTAATTCCTAACACTCCCCCTCACTCGTGGGCCGGATTAACACCTCTTACCCTTTTTGGAGAGGAGGCCCATCGAGTGGACAATTTAAATGGGTGGAGTGCTTTCAACAGGAATCGAACCCAGGTCGTTTGCCCGGTTTGCTCTGATACCATGTCAAGAATCGACGATAACGGAGTATAACATATTTGGAAACGGCAGAAAGTATTATTGAATTGAATGAATTTTGGTAGTACTTACGGCAAGTATATATACAACTAGGGCACAGGCCCAAAGTGAATAAAATAATGGGCCCATCAATCATGGGCCAAAGTAATTAAACAATTAAACTAATTGAGTCCAATTCTAATATGAAATTCTCATATCTAAGGAGAAGAAACTCAAATTCAGTGTGAATCATCCTCCACCACTTCCCAACTCAACGCAGCTGAGCGGATCATTTTGAATGATGCCGATTTGTCTTCGTCTTCCGATGACTACTTGATGGCGGTTGACCAGATGATTCAATTGACTGAGGAATTGAACCTTGGTTCCTATGACGCCGACGATGAAGTCACGGGCCGAGCGGAGAACACTCTGCAACTGTCGATGACTCGGTTGGAGGATGAGTTTCGTCACGTGCTGATCCGGAACACCGTTGCGCTTGACCCTCGCCGCCTCCACCGCTCCTCAATGTCATCACCCATCAGTGCGATGATCCAGCTGCAATGCCTCCAATTTGGTAATTTTCTTTTTAAAAAAAATTATTTCGAATTTCTTTATTTATGCGATTTTGTCCCAAAAATTGTTGTATCAAGGAGAAGAAACTCAAATCCAGCACCAACGCCTCCAATTTTATAAAAATTGTTTAAAGAATTTGGATTTCGAGTTTCTTTGTTTATGCAATTTTGCTGTTTATGGTGCCATTACACCAGGTTGGTTGCCTATTAGGAAAAGATGGTGTAATCAGCTGAAATTTGCTTCATTTTTGCTGTGATAAATGTAGAAGAAAATGATCAAGAACAGAGAATCTGTAGCGAGATCACTAGAAATGAAGTATGTGTTTTTTCACACATTTCATAAGTGGGTATTACCATGTTTATTTATAACTTTGAATTGATTGCCTCATCTTATATTTCTATTTGATGATTTCAATACATATTGATTATCTGCAGCATAACAGGCTCCTAAACCAAAATTGAAGCCACTGCATTGGGATAAAGTAAGGACGAGCTCTGATCGGGAAATGGTTTGGGATCAGCTCAAATGCAGCTCTTTCAAGTATGATCTTTACTTCTTATGAAGCATATGATATTCACTTTGAGTTAAATTACGTTCTCATATTTAGTTTATTTAATCTGACAATGTGTTTGTTGAATTTAACGCAGATTGAATGAGGAAATGATTGAGACATTGTTCGTTGTGAATGCGCCAAAACCGTCTACGAAGGAAACAGGGTGGCAGGTTCTTCCATCCTGGCCAAGACAATGGTGATAGGGTTCTTCATCCCAAGAAGGCCCAGAATATTGCAATCCAGTTGAGGGCACTCAATGTCACGGTAGAGGAGCTTTGCGAAGGCCTTATGGAAGGTATTCTATACCTATTGTCTATGTTTTGGGGCTTTCGAGATTAGGTGGTGCCTTTTTTGGGTAGTGCAGGAAATTATATACCATTATAGCCTAGGCACATGATGTGTTTTTGTTGGTTGTAGCTATTCTATTGTCCGTGTGGGTATCATGCATGCATCATAGAAAAGCTGACTATAATTATTGTGTAGGCAAGATGATATATCATTGTGTGGTTGTAGCTATTATTCTTATTTTTCAAGAGTAAAAAATTGTTGAAAATGCTTTATTCTTTGTGATTTTGAATTGTCCTTCAATGACCTCAACTCTTCTCTCTCTCTCTCTCTCTCTCTCTCTCTCTGCATTGTTTTCTTCCATTCCGAAAAAAATATTTACTAGGGTTAGGTATTCAATTACATTACAAGTGTTGTAGCAGCAGACTTTTTGGCTAGCCTGAGGGACTAAGAAAATTGCGCTAAAAATTGCTTCAAAAATTATTTTGCTAGAAGATTAGATAACCGCTGCATGTCATTTTGCTCATTAAAGGTTTGTTAATGTACAACTATTCAAAGTTACTTCAAAAATTAAAATATGAAATTCAATAACTATCATTTTTTACGATTCAAAAGAAAAGACTAGCATATGTGCTATCACCAATTGACTGTTGTGAGATAGTTTATGTCTGTTGTGTTCTAATCATTGGTAGAGGGTCCGAATGCACGAAACCTCCAAGGAAAAACATGCAAGATCACTTCCCAAGTAACTTGATGTCATTCTTTACCTCTATATTGTCGAAAAATCCAGAGTTGGAGACGGGAGATACGTATGTATCTCACTCATTTATAATATATGCTCACAAATCCTTGATAATGATTAGAGCATTCGTGTTCTTTTTTTAAAAATAAAATGTTATTGGGTTCTTTTTATTGGCAAAGGAGTTGTTATACCTGATATCCTAGCATTGGCCTCTCCAGAAGAGAGAGTCGAGTGACAGAGAGACTCTTCTAGCCAGAATGGCACTGGTCAAGAAAGGTGTTAAAAGGGTTTCCGGTATTGGGTTGTAGCGAACCTTCCTAATGACTTGGATTTATAGCCAAGTCTGTACAGGTTTGCAACTGTGATGAGTTGACAATTTTTTTATTTTTATTTACTAGCTTAAAGTCATCATCTCATTCCATCGTTTAATTTTTATGTACAGGTATTGGGTTGTAGCGACCCTTCCTAATGACTTGGATTTATAGCCAAGTCTGTACAGGTTTGCAACTGTGATGAGTTGACAATTTTTTAAATTTTATTTACTAGCTTAAAGTCATCATCTCATTCCATCGTTTAATTTAGACCGTCATTTTCTTTTTTCATTATAGATTGCTGATGGTAGAAGAAATACTGATATCAGATATAAGAGGGATGTTGTTGAAGGCGACAAACAATTCACAGTAAGTTTTCTAACTGCTATTTATTGCTTAATCATGGATTTTGTTATTGTTAGCGATAGAGTAGGAATCTTAATTATGTTGGGCCATAAAATGGCGTGAAGCATGAATATCTCATTTGAAGCAAGCAACATATGACAACAATTATTTTTAAGAGTAGAGTCAAAAAAAGAGAAATTGTAGAAAATCATTCTCACTTTGTTGCCTGAAAATCCACAAAGATATTCATTGTGTAGATAATAATTATTCGTCTACATTGTACTATGCCGAAATTGATTCTAGACACTTATAGATTCGACTTCGTCTGAAACCAGTCTGGAGGAAGACAGGGGAAAAAGGGTCCTTATAAATGAAGGTTCTCAACATTCTTCTGTTCCATTTCTTTCTTTTAGAATGTATAGTTTTGCAGATTTGTTGCCCGTATGGACCTAAACATTTTCTTTGGGTTCCTTTTTTTGAATCACTGATGTTTTAGCTGATATGATTGTTATCAGAGTTGGATGAGGTGATGGCAGATTGGCAGGATACATATTGGGCAAAAAAAAGGGCTACTGAGGCTGCTCAATTCCTCTCTCACTTCCCATGAGGTGCTGCTATCCTCTTTCTCAGACACCTGGTGTGCATCATGTTGCTAATATTTGTATAATTTCGTCTATGGTTCTATCCGCCAACACCTCCAGCACAAATCGTCTTACTTCGATCAGGTGTGTTTATATTATGAAAAAATTGATGCCATAATCAAGAAGATAGATGGCTTTGTGCTAAAATAATATTGGCTGGGGAAAATCAATCGTTCTCTCATTTATAAATGTATTATGTTTAGTTAGGAATAAAACTAATGGGATACTGGTTTTCACTTGATTGATTTTAGTTTTATTATGCAAACAATGCACTAACATACTGGTACATAATTTCTAACAATCTAATGACTGGTTATACTTCACTTGACAGATCCGAGAATCAGAAACAAATTGAGGCCCCTGCTTTTGACTGCTTTATACATAATTTCTAACAATCTACTGACTGCTTTATACATTACAAAATTCCATCTTCATTGTCAATTTTCTTTCAATGAAGGGTTTTAAAAATTTGTCCTTATGCTGCTGATGTATGCTTGTCTATTATTCTTCCTGATAGATTTTGCTGCTGATGAATGCTTGCCTATTTGAAGATTTCTCTTTGTCACTGGCTCTTAAAACTTTTTAATTCTTTTGTATTCTTCTTGGTTAAATTGAATGTTATTGTATTACGAAGTACTCATTTTGTACTTCTTCCTACCTAGGCAGAATATTTGGTTGTTTTAGCCTATTTCAGGTATTATGCAAAGATGCAGACCATCAAAGATGCTTTGGATTTTAGTTAATTGATGAAATCGGTTGCAATGGGTTTATCCTAAAAATAAAGTCATATTTTTCTATATTACTTCTTTATGGGATAAATCAATTAGAGGTACACTATTGTATGAGTAAAGCAATTGGGTATCTCACATACTCTATAAGATTCAACAATTTGGAAAATCTTTTGTACTTTGGGTAATTTTAAGATTTGTTAGTTTCATTGTTAATTTTATTATCTTCTTGCACCATAAATGAATATATATAAAACTGAAAGAAAAAGAATATGTTATTTTACCTTGCATAGATTCATTATTGCAATTTATGATGCTTTTATAGATTACAAAAAACTGAAAGCAGGTAACTATTTGTAAACAAGCAGATTGTAAAGGTAATTATTTTATAAAAAACCTAAAACACCCCGTGCATCGCACGGGTGAAAATCTAGTATATTATAATTGTTCATCATTTTATTTAGACATATTTAATTATGTATTTTGATATTGGACTAATGGGTCTTCTTGTAGCCCATTTATAGTGTGATTTGAGTAATATTGAGCCCAATACGATGAGGACAGTGTGTGTGGGCCCAATAAATGTGATAACAGGTCTTATGATGAGGATTCATGGGCTTGTGCACATGAATAAAGGAGTATACGAGCTGGTGGACTTGTTTGAGGTCGGTCCAGAGCTAAGAGGGCTCGGGCCCAGTCAACTTTGAGGGGAATGGACCCCGAGATTATAGGAAGGTGATGACTGAATGGAAATACACGAGAAGTGGGGGTGTTCCCCGAAAAATAGGGACTGCCAGCAAAGGAACGAAGCTGGGAAGGCCCATGGACTCAGTCAGCCCTTAGATGTCGAGATTTGTGCGAGAAAAGGAGTTGAGTAGAGGGCCACGGATATTGTGGGCTGGACCCTGAAATATCGGAGCTAACGGATATGGAACGAAGCTCTGAAAGCTATGGGACCGAGTCAAAAGGGAGATGGTTGAGAAAAAGGGGGGAAATTTTTTTTTCCCCAAAGTACGTGTTTTAAGCTTCATTATCTGATTTAAAACTTATTTAATCATACAATCACGAATATACACACACATTGAGTACTGAAATACTACTTGACCGGAAAATATAACATCTTATATTCTCTCGGGCACTTGAGATTAATATTGTTTTGAGGAGCTTTCCACTGAGACGATTGCTCCACCCCTTGATTTCGTGAGGGCTAGCAGAGATGTGATGAGTACATCGGTACCACTGGTTAGTGTGTTTGTTAAAAGCCTAAAATATTAGATCTTTTGTATTAATTTGATATTACTATGAGCATGTCTTTATGAGATTGACATATACGATCCAAGCTTATTTTTTCCATTGAATTAAGTACGGTCCCCCTGAGCTTACATGATTGATTTATGTAGATACTCTAGAAACGATATTAGAATTGAGAATTACTTTAAATCTTATAAACATGAGTAGGCAATTCACATGTTGAGATCCGTGATTACTTTATGTGGTAAAATTGATGATTAAATATTGATCATGATTCCGGAAGTGAAGGCTAACATAACTATTTTTGAATTGTGTATGATTGATATGTTTCAATATTTTAGCTAGAGATGATTTCGGATTATAGATTAAGGTTATCCAGGGTCTAGAGGATCTTTAGATAAGCTCGGAAATGGAAAGTGAAAATGGAGCATATTCAGGTCCTTGAGATCAATCTGAAAACCAGAATGATAAGTTGATGAGAGAGGCATTGGGTTTGATTGAAGAAGAAAGAGAAATGGCTAGGCTGAAAGCGGAGAGGTACGAGAGCAGGATTAAGTCTGCCTACGATCGAAAAGTGACCCTTAAGTCCTTTAGAGTTGGAGATCTGGTTTTTCGGAGGGCTGAGGCGCTGAAACATACTAGGAAGCTTGAGCCCAACTGGAAAGGGCCCTACCGAGTTACCCAGGTATTGAGAGAAGAACTTATAGGCTGCAGGACACGGAGGAAAATATAGTAACCCTTTAACATTAACTTTGAGTGATTTTTTTAAATTATTCATTTTAATTTTTTTTTAAAATCCGTTTGAGTTGGTTTGACATACTAATTTTTTGTCTTAATTGGGTTAGAAATGGTTATATTTCAAGGATTTAAGACTGTGTAATATCAAAACGTGAACACATGTAAAATATTTCATATATAAAAATATGTCTAATTAAGTATCATTTTTAAAAAATTGCTGGTCATAAACCAGATTTGGATCGCCCAAAAAAATCGCAGCAGCAACACAAACAAATGATTTACTACCTAACTAATGTATTGTTTTGAACCTGTACTAGTTAAAGTTTGATCCACAATTTTTTGCGGCAAATTTAGTTTAATTATTCATATTTAAAGGTGATTTGAAGAGATAATTGGATAAGCTGCGATGTCCCTCTGCACATGCATGGTCTATTCCCCTCCATCTCCATCTCTTCCACCTTCCAAGCAATCATGGGTCGAGTCCCTTCGCTCCCACGCACGCTCAAACTCCTTCCCAGAAGCTATCACCACTTTTATTCAGATGCAGGCCTTCGGGATTCTACCCGACAATTTCGCTTTTCCCGCGGTCTTGAAGGCCGTTACTGCTCTTCAAGACTTGCGCTTAGGAAAGCAGATTCATGGATCTGTTGTAAAACTCGGTTATCATTCTCACTCCACTGTTTCAAATACAGTTTTGCACATGTATGCCAAATGTGGAAACAGTGTCGACCAAGCACTCAAGGTGTTCGACAGAATGCCCCAAAGGGACCTTGTTTCTTGGAACTCGATGATAAATGCTTTATGTAAATATGAGGAGTGGGAGTTAGCTTTAGACGCATTTCGTTTAATGGGGTTGGAGGGAATTCAGCCTAGTTCCTTTACTTTGGTCAGTGTAGCTCTTGCTTGTAGCAACTTGAATAGGCGCGACGGCTTGAGACTTGGAAAGCAATTGCATGGGTATAACCTGAGAGTCGATGACCCAAAGACGTTCACTGGCAATTCTTTGATGGCAATGTATGCAAAATTAGGGAGAATAGATGATGCTAAGATCATATTCGAGTGCTTTGCTCAACGAGACATGGTTTCTTGGAACACTATTATAAGCTCGTTTTCGCAGAATGATAGGTTTTATGAGGCATTGGAGTATTTCAGGTTTATGAATGAAGAAGGATTTAAACCTGATGGGGTAACAATTTCGAGCATTCTTCCAGCGTGTTCCCATTTGGAGCTTATCGACCTTGGAGAAGAAATCCACGCTTATGTACTCAGAAACGACGACTTTATGGGGAACTCCTTTGTGACAAGTGCTTTGGTAGATATGTATTGCAACTGTAAGCAAGTCATGAGTGGGAACAGAGTTTTTGATGGTGCACTGAATCGTAGACTTGGAGTATGGAACGCTATGTTTGCTGGTTATACTCAAAATGGATTTTATAAGGAGGCTTTGATGTTATTCATGAAATTTATTGTTGTGTCGAGTCTTTTTCCTAACCCAACCACAATGGCTAGTGTTTTGCCAGCTTGTGTGCATTGTGAAGCTTTTGCTGATAAAGAGGTTATCCATGGGTATGTTGTGAAGTTGGGGCTGTGGAGGGATAGATACGTGCAGAATGCGTTGATGGACTTGTACTCCAGGAAAGGAAAAATAAAAATTGCGGAATATATATTTCAGAATATGGAGAATAAAGATATCGTTTCTTGGAACACTATGATAACTGGTTATGTAGTTTGTGGGTGCTATGTGGACGCTCTAATTTTGTTACGTAAAATGCAAATATCAGAAGAGAGTGACAACTTCTCATTTAGACCTAATTCAGTAACACTAATGACCATCCTTCCTGGTTGTGCTGCTTTATCAGCTTTAGCAAAAGGAAAGGAGATTCACGCCTATGTGATCAGAAACAGACTGGAATCGGATATCGCAGTTGGGAGTGCATTGGTTGATATGTATGCCAAGTGTGGTTGCTTAAATATGGCTCGAAGAGTTTTCGAGAGCATGCCTAATAGAAACGTAATAACATGGAATGCTATGATCATGGCTTATGGAATGCATGGAGAAGGGTGTGAGGCGTTGAAGCTTTTCAGGAATATGGGAACTGAAGTGTTGCCTAATGAGATAACGTTTATTTCAGTTTTTGCAGCGTGTAGTCATTCTGGGATGGTCGATGAAGGCAAAGAGCTGTTCCATAGAATGAGAGTGGATTATGGAGTTGAACCTAATGGTGATCATTACGCTTGTGTTGTGGACTTGCTGGGTCGAGCAGGTCGGTTGGATGAAGCATATGGCATAATTACTTCAATGCCCCTTGGACTTGACAAGGTAGGGGCATGGAGTTGTTTGCTGGGAGCTTGTAGGGTCCATCAGAATGTGGAGCTTGGGGAAATCTCAGCTGTTAATCTGTTTAAATCAGAACCAAATGTTGCTAGCCATTATGTTTTACTTTCTAATATTTACTCATCAGCTGGGCTTTGGGAAAAAGCTAATGAGGTTCGAAGAAACATGAAAGGAATGGGAGTAAGGAAAGAACCGGGATGCAGTTGGATCGAGTTTGGTGATGGGGTTCACAAGTTTTTGGCTGGAGACACGTTGCACCCCAAAAGTGAGCAGCTTTATGCGTATTTAACTGATTTATTTGCCAGAATGAAGGAGGAGGGTTATGTGCCAGATACATCGTGTGTACTTCATAATGTGGATGAGCAGGAGAAGGAGAACTTGTTGTGTGGACATAGTGAGCGATTGGCGATCGCTTTTGGTCTCCTTAACACGCCTCCTGGCTCGATTATTCGAGTGGCTAAGAATCTTAGAGTTTGTAATGACTGTCATTCTGCCACAAAATTTATCTCCAAAATTGTGGGGAGGGAGATTGTTGTGAGGGATGTAAGAAGATTCCATCATTTCAAAGATGGTGCTTGCTCTTGTGGGGATTATTGGTGATGGTTTTAGTCATAGTCAGAGAATGTTACTGTAATGTATTTATTAAAAGAGAAGGTACCGTTTGTAATGTTTAAATTAATTCAGTTGCAGCCTACTGGGTTTATATATATATGTAAAGCATATTTTAACATATGGAGATGATCAGCAAATGTTCCTTGTTTATACGTGTATTGAAATTCATATACCTTGTAACTATATTTATTCCAAGTGACCACTTTTAATGATAATTCGTTTTCCTTGAAAATTATTACTTTCAACTTAAAAATTAACCCATATTTGCACAATAAGTTGTGCAATTTTATGGAGTAGTATTTTATGAGGGGGCAATTTTATCCCAGAAATGAACTTTATGTTTTATTATATTGATTTATGATGATATTTTGTGAGTATGCAAATAATAGTGGAACGTTCAATTAAGATAAGTGTGCAAATAATAGTTAAACGGAAGGGGTATCAAACCTTTTACAATATCATATCATGAAACGTACTTAGGCTATCTTCATTGGTGATTAAAATAATGTCAAGCCTTCCACAATGTCGTGACATTGGTTGGATGACCAACCCAAGGTCACCAATATAATATTATAGATTTATATGCCAAGTGTCAAAATTGTATTGGTTGTTTGTAATTTTTTGTGTGATGTAATTAGATTTGTAGATATTTAAGATAATATGTATTAAAATATATATATATATCAAAATTCGTAAAAAAAAAATCTCTATAAATAGAGTCCAAGCTATTTTGAAACACAAACTAAAATTCTCTCTTTTATCATCTAATATTTCTAGCTGGATCCAAATTATCCCAATTTTTTTTCAAACTCTCAAAATTTTTCAAACTCTCAACATTATCCAAATTTTCAAATCTTGTGGAGTAATTTTAATTTTGTTATTGAGTTCATTATTTATTTTAAATGTGTGATAAAAAAATTCATATTATAATTACAAATTTAGAATATCAAGTAATTTTTATATACCAATTTAGTAAAAATTAATAATATAATATGTATTTAAAAAATTATTATTATTTTTGGGTTGAATTAGTGTCATTGATAAAGTATAATAAAATTAAATTTGGATTGGATTGTAAATTGTATAGATGGATGAGAGAGAAATTAATATAATATTGAGGGTTGGATTGGGAGAGTGTCATTGATTTTTTTTTTATGGAAGTTAAATATTCATCCCTTTTTTCCCCTCCCCATGACTCGAACCCAAGACCTAAGGTCTAGGTAGTGCTGCTCTCTTAAGCTATGCTCTAACCACTTGAGCTATCCCACTTTGTCGGGGGAGTGTCATTGATGAGGATGGTCTTATACTTATGCACTGTTCTCCCTCTTTATTAGTAGAGTACTTCATAGCTTCCACATAGATAAATTTTCAGGCCATTGCTTTTACTTGCATTTTCTAACTGAAGAAAAAGTAGATGCATCATTGTAACTAAACAAAAATAAAATCCCAACAACTCATTAAAATAGTCACAACATCTTCTTCAAATTCAATAGAGACGGGACACAGGACACTACTGTTATATTGACAATAATTTCTAACTGAAGAAAAAGTGGCTAATTTACTATTCCTACTACATGAGAATGTTTCGAAACGAAACCTCGTGTTGTGTCTGAATGCTATAATACAGGTCATGAGTGAGGATAAACAACAATGGTATACATGAATACGCACTATAAACTCCTCCTCACTTCATCATACAAAATCTCAAAGGTATAGTAAAACTCTGTATTCCATACCAGCATCAAAGCCTGATGATCTTTTAGGTGTCTGCTTTGCCAACATCTATTCTGAATTTCTTTCAACACTGTCTTCATAATCAACAATCAGAATAATATCCGCTCTTGATAAATATCCAGTGCCTGCATAATCTTCTCTATAAACAATTTTCTGTGCAACCTATACCTGCACATAAGCACCACACCGTAAGCTGGATTGCCTTCCTACTGAGAGTCTGTTTGGCCGAGCTTATAAGCTCCCAAAAAGTGTTCAGTAAAAAAGATTTTTAACATCTTAAAATACGCTCTTTACAACTTATAAGCTCTAAGACTAGTAGATTTTTTTTTTATAAAAATATAATTTAAAAAAAAAAAAATATCACCTTAACACCCACCCTACCCCATCCCCACTCTCCAAGTTCTTTGATATAATTATTGTATATTAAAATTAAAAATTGTTTTTTTCAAATTATCAAAACACCTACAAGTTATATTACTCAAACACTTTAACAGCTTATATGATGTTTAAAATAAGCTTATCAAAGACTATGTGCAGTAATCTAATTCATGAAGACCCCGTACTTTATCGCAGCTTCAAGTGTCCTCCTAGCTTCAGGCATTGAGTCTACAAAAAGAAACCAAGACAATCATCACATGAGCAAATACTATATCAGAACCGGAATACTTCATGGACAAATTATTAATATGCAACACCTAGACACTACCAAATACCAATAATCATTGCAACTTGCAAAGATAAATAAACTGTTCACATATGTTTACCAAGTTCTGAAAAGTAGTGTTTTGCAGTTGGCTCAAGTCAATGCATGATACAAAATATAAAGCACACTCAATTAATTTCTCATATTCTGCTTAGTTTTGGGAAAACTCCATATCCATCAATTGAATGTACCAAGGATTTGCTGATCTTGGGTTGCAGTTTCAGAAAATTCTGCGAGCATTTGCTGGCATTCTTCTAGTAACTCCCTCACAGCTTTCCTTTCCATACTCGGTATGGGAGGGATGTCCTGATCTGACCAAGTGGGTAGCGTTCTTGCAGCAGCAATGACTGCCCCATCAACAAAGCTATCCTCATTGTAAGATAGCTTACCTAAATGAGGTATAACCTTTATTTTATGAACCATAATAAAACCAATTTTAAGTTGCTTTAAGTTTAAGGTAAATACATTTTTTTGTCCCTTGGTACCAGTTTTGATTTTTGTCCTTGAAGTTTTTCTACTTTGAAATTAGTTCTCTATGCTTACAAAACTCAGTATTTTAGTCCTTTTACTAGCAAACATAAGTTATTTTTTGTTTGAATCAAAGACTGGACACCTATGACCGAGCATTGTCACTATTTGTGCCTTTTGCACTATCAAAACCATCATCACTGCCTAGCATATCATTATCCCCAAACCGGATGGATTACCTCTGATTACTGGTAAAAGGACTAAACACAGAGTTTTGCAAACATAGATGACTAATTTCAAAGTCAAAAAACTTATAGGACAAAAATCAAAACTGGTACAACTTGAGGTACAAAAAAATGTATTTTCCCTAAATGTTAATAAGGGGTTATGGTGAAAATGTAATATTTACTGTTGTGATAATACTCTTCAGGAAGACCAGCTATATTGAAGACAGATAAGAAAGAATCCAAGTGAATCCGTGCATTGCCAGAGAACTGGATAACATCCCAGGGATTCTGCAATATTCATTAAATATATAAGATTCAAAGCAGAACAAACTTTAGTGTTAAGGAACATCAAGTACAACATACCAACTATGACATCCCAAAGGCAATGTAAAAGGTCATAAGAAGCGGAAGTGTGTTAAAAAAACTAGAGAGTAAAGACAAACTCTGCTTTCTTTGCAAGTTGTATATCGATTAATATATTTATATATAATATATATATATACTGATAAGTGATAACTGAAAAGCACTCAAGGATAACCTGATGTTTCTGAGACAATCTTAGCAGTCATGGAGATCAGCTGTCTTATCTTAAGGATTTTGTAACCTTTCAAAAATTGTGAAATCTTTTCCCCATTAATTAATCAATTTATTCTATGGTGAAGCTAATGTTCCCACACCACCGAAAGTCATTGTCTATGGGTTTCAAATCATTTTTTTTATTAGTTCTCTTGCACAAAGTTAATTGATTCTTAAGCTTCATACCATATTACTAGTACGAAGCAGAGAAGAGTACGAGCAAAAGTTACAGAACGTTACCACCGGAGATGAAAAACCATAGAGTTGCATGAAAAAGTTATTCATCTGCCCATCCATGTAATTGACAGTCATCTGCATATACATCATGATCAGTATGCCTCACAATTGAATACCAAAATTAAAACGTTCTTCAGCGGTTGAATTAATCAGGTTGGCAAAAACATTGAAGAGACCAAAGAAAAATCTTCTCGAGTGCATTCTGTTATCTTTTGACTCTTAATGGTTATCAGACCTTAGTGAGCATCCATTTAAGCAATCTATTGTTTTTATCAGTCTCCAACTCACTCTTCATTAGCAATTCAATTTCATAATGTTCTAGAAATCGGGCTCCACGTGTTTCGCCCAATAAAATATGTACATTCCAATGTAGCTTCTGGAAGATATAACACACAAATATCTTTTTCCAGATGATAACGAGTGGGCTCTAACAAATGACTTCTGTTCATTATATAGCATATTATACCTCATCTCCCTTTTTGATCCTTTGCCCAGCATTTATCATCACCTCAAGCATTCGATCTTTGAAACGCCAGTGGAAGAAACAGTTCGGCTTGAAAGAATGATTTAACATATCTACAAACATGATCAAGCACATCTAAATGAGCTTCAGTATAATCATCAAGATATTTTCTGATCATCCCACTTAATATATGAAGACTTTTTTTACATTCAGATCAAGAAATCTACAAATCATTAAACTTATTAAAAACTAAGTTCTAAAATATGAATCAGCTCTAGTTGCCAAATAGTTATATACTGATATGTAGTTGATGAACATTTAGACTTCTGTAGCAGATGGCTTCACTTGCTATCATCTAGAAAATATAAAACCCTGAACACTTATCCAGAAGAAGAAGTTTGCCAAAATAGACAATCCTAGCAGTATCGTACATCAGAATACTTTAGATTGGTCAAAGTGAATTTCATTTTATCCTAAGGGGTAATGGCACACAAAATAGACATACAATGAGACCTTTGAACAGAGTGCTGAGGGTGTAAAGAAATTCCCAAAATTCATTTAAGAGAGGCTAACCAGCATAAGGGATAAGCATATTTGCATCTTGGATGAGAGCACCAATTCTTATTTGCATGTTGATACATCTAGATTGTGCCATAGCCACTGCCCAAATAAATCTCTCTGGCTCTGGAGCAAGACGTTTTATTTTAAGGGGTACTGCAGAGTGCTGACAATGTTATACAGTTAAAATTGAGGAAATGAAGCTAAACACTGGAGAGTAGATAACAGAAGTACAAAAGATAGCTTCATACCCAATTTTTCTCCCAAAATTCTAAAGCTCGATGTTGCTGTTCTCTTATTGTTGAAGCAAGTTCCTTATCTTGCAACTCCAAAAGATCCTCCTGCAGTGTGTCAAGTTGGGAATAAAGGTAGAATCTTGGGCAAAGGCAGTAAGACAAGGAGATAATAGATAAAGAGAACTCTTGATATTTGGATCTAGTTTAATTGGATTTCAAGTGAAAAACATAAGCAATGCTATCTGAAGTATTACATTACATCAGTTTTCAACGGTTCGAGATTGTTAAAAAAATCTTAAAACTAATTCTAGTGTAGCATCATAGAAAAAGTATAAACAATGTAGACTTAATTCAGACCTCTGTTGCTAGAAGTAAGCTAGTAGACTCATCAGCACTGGGTAAGAAGTCGCCATACAGCTGCCAAAAGTTATCCTTGCAATCAAACGAGTATAAAAGAAGACATGCCAACCTCAGGTCCCAATCTGTCTGTCATAAACAAAAGGTTTAGGTACACGAGGAACTGAAAACTAAGTCCTGCACTAGATGTTTCAGGAAGGCTGGAATTGTTTAAATATTTAAAACTAGAATCTATAAAATGACTAAATGCTGAAAAAGGTTTATCATCACACATTTACCTCCGGATCGGTTGAGTTGATAATGTCAAAGATAGGATGACCCACTGGTATAATATCCGGGAAAAACATCCAAGGAAGCTTTTGACTTATAGTTAACATCAATTCTAACGGAATCTCCATAATCACCTGTACATCCAAACATTTACCATAAGTAAATGCAAGAAGCAATTCAAGTTTTCTCACAAAGAGAAAAATTACCCTGGCACGACGAAGAGGCTCGATGTCTTTGGAAGCATATACTCCAAATCCATCAGGACCTTCTCTGAATTCAATTCCATATGCTCTCATACTCCTAATATATCCTATCTTATAGAAGTCAGGATCCGCTGGCTCTAACTGTTCAAGGCGCATCGAATAATCAGAATACTCTGTCCCCAAAATAAGTAGAATACAACCATTAAAAACGAGTAGAGAGTACCTGAGAAGCAGGAGTGGGTTGGGGAGAGGCGGAAGGGTGAAAGAGCGGGAATGTGGAAGTTGAAAAATTAGAGGAATTAGCAGAAGATGTGTCTTCATTGGTAGCTAAGACGGCATTAATGGCTCTCGGGGATCTGATTCTGCACTTGCATTCTCTAATGGGCGGGAGTGGAGAGGCATTCCACTGCTATTGATGTAAATCAACCTGACTTGAATTTTGCTTTTTAATTAATGAAGAAAAGGAGGGGGAGGTTACCTGGTGGTGGTGGTGGTGGTTTGAGAAGATGCAGAACGGCGGTGGTTGCAGGACGGAGATAGCCATGTTGACGGTTGAGTAAGGCTTTTGCGAAGAAGTTCAGCTCACCAAAACGTTATCCATTGCCATTTTTCAGACCGGGGTTTTACCAACGCCTAAACCCCAGTTGGACCTCGCTGGGTTTACTTTTTTTTTTCTTAAGAAAATGTTTACTAAATCGCGATTAATTATTTATATATCAATGGCATGATAATATGTCTTTGATCACGTATGTATATTTTTCAAGACACGTGGTTCTAGCCCTTCTTGTCATGTCCTTGTTTCTCCTCCTTTCCTCTACCATTTCGGGCTACTCTGAAGGTGCAATAAAATCATGGTGTAGCAAACACCAAACCCGGAACCATGTGAGTACTACTTGACCACCACCCATAACACGAAATACATTAAAGGAACCCCCGGTTTGTTTAAAGTGATCACGTCTCAATTAGCCCTCGACCGTTGCACACATGCCCGAAATAACATATACTCTCTCAGGCCAAAATGTCGTAACAAGCGCGAAAAGGTTTGATGGCAAAAAGGCGAAAAGTATATGTTTTTTATGGTGAAAAGGCGAAATAACATTTTTTTATTCTTAAGAAAGTATTTGATGGCGAAAAGGCGCTTGTTACGACATTTTGGTCCGAGAGAGTATATGTTATTTCGGGCATGTGTGCAACGGTCGAGGGCTAATTGAGACGTGATCACTTTAAACAAACCGGGGGTTCCTTTAATGTATTTCGTGTTATGGGTGGTGGTCAAGTAGTACTCACATGGTTCCGGGTTTGGGGTTTTGCTACACCATGATTTTATTGCACCTTCAGAATAGCCCGAAATGGCAGGGGAAAGGAGGTGGAACAAGGACACGACAAGAAGGGCTAGAACCGCATGTCTTGAAAAATATATGTGATCGAAGACATATTATCACTCAAATATAGGTTTCAAGGCATATGCAATCACTAAAAAAGATATCTCAATCCAATTTCAATTAATAATAAATAAAACATATTATCATGGTCATTGACAACATGTCTTGCAATGAAAATTAAACATTAAAATAGAAATAGACAACACAACCACCAAATAAATAAGAAATTAATTCATAAGCATCATCCAAAGTGTAAACATAGCCCTAGAACCAAAAGTGTTCTAGCCAACAATCAAAGTCTTGAAAAATTTAAATGACAAAAAATAAAATAAGAAAACTTAGTCTCTCTCTTGATGTGTTCTCCTCGTGAGCGGATTCTCCACACGCCTCCTCTTTTTTCTTCCTCCTTTCAAAGTATGACTTGAGGATTTATTTATAACTTGAAAATTAGGGTTAAAACTTCTAGAATTTTTTTTTTCCAAAAATATAATTTCTTTTTCTCTATTCAATTTCCAAATCTTCTTTCTTTCCTTTTTTTTTTTCTTTTCAAATTTCCTTTTCTTCTCTCGGTCACTGACTCACTGGCTTGGGGCTCAAGCTGCATATTGGGCCCAAATTATTTATTTAAATAAATTTGGTTCGTTTTACCCACAAACTCAATTTCTTCCTTCGTTGACTTCACTAAAAATTAGGTAAGTATTTTTTTCTTCCAAAATAGTCATTTTTCCTACAAAAACGACAAAAAACACTACATTTCTCTCAATTTGACCAAAACATCCGTAATTGATCAATAAAATAATGAAATCATCAACAAAATGAGCTTCAAATGTGCATTAAAAACGTGTGCTTGGAACTAAGTTTGAAAATTTGAGGATGAAAGAAGATGAAACCATTTCATCTTACAATAAAAGGCTGACAGAGATTTCAAACGTGTAAATTCCACTCGAATCAATATGCTCGAATCAATATGCTTGGAACTAAGTTTCAAAACCATTCCCCTTAATTAGATAATGTGGCATGAAGTGGCATACACATGTCAACACCTGGAGAGCCACGTGTCAAGCCCAAGAGAGAACTTTTCTCCTTTTATTATATAAGATTTGATTTGTAATTTTGATCAACTCGGGATTATCTATATACTAGTGTAAGACCCGCGTTTTACGCGGGGTTGAAATAAATTTATTATATATTTTAATTTTAATTTATTAATTAAAAAATAGTTTTTAGGACATGTGTGTATGAAAAATCATAAATTGAATAGAGAATTATAATTTTATTTATAAAATAAATTAATATGCGAAATTAAAAATTGCGTAAAACTTTCTAATATACTACATTTGGCATACATTTATATATTTTTTCTTTTGAATTTAGACAAATAATTTTGAACCCACTCTTGTTCTTGACTGTAGAGGCTATAATATACAATTGTCCGTTTGTGAACATAGATTTTGAAATATAGACACCTGCCATGGAAATAGATTGACCTTGACTTTTATTTATTGTCATTGCAAAAAACTATAAAATAGAAAATAGTCTCATTGCCTCATTCGAAACTTTACGCGAGTCGTGTCACCTGAAACACTCAATGTCATTTTCGTGATAAAAATTTACTACCAACATTCTTTCCAAAAATAATTTATCCTTCGATGATGTGATTTTCATGTCTTGTAACAATAAATTTAATTTCATTGCAAAAATCGAACGTCATATCAATGTTTCTAAGTAGCATTATAGGGACACATATTTTGAGAACCAGTGAATGGATTGGTAGACAATATAATACTTAAGAGAACTAAGAAAGTTTATTGAAAATATATGTCCCATACCACTTGTCTAAATTAATTGGACAAACTATGTCTAAATTTAAATATTTTCTTCTATAACCATGTATCATCGTCAACATTGTCTCATTAATACTTTCAACTTTCTTTAGAGCTTTAATTCTTTATTAAAGATTTTACTATTTAGGTTTTCATTAAATTTTTTATTTTAATTATTTATATTTATTATAATTAAAGTAGTGATTTTAATAATTACAGTGTAACTTTTACACAAATATCCTTCTTAACAGTTCACGTTGAATAAAAAAAAAAAGTTAAATTTGTAAGCAAATGATTTTTAACCAATTTTCAAAATACAATTATAAATAGTATGGTGCAAATTATGAACCAACCTAAAAAAAAAAACCAATATAGACACGGTCTTTATAGATTTTAAAAAAAGGTGCACCAACCTTTAAAATAAATTTTATAGATTTTTTTTTTTCTTGAAGCCAAATTTTATAGATAAATGAGTCTTTTTTTTTTTTTACTTTATTTAAATTCTTCTAATTGATTGAAGTGCGCATAGTAAATATAATACAATAAATGTATAAACCATTATAATTAAACAGAATCTATAGTTATTGTAATTAACCATTAACTACATGTATATATACATACTTATATTATATTTTAAGAAAAAAAATTGCATATATAAAATAAGGCCCCGGCTAAACAAACCCCCGGTTCTGCTGTACACACCCCAACTACTATACACACCCCACATAAAATATTATTTAATCTTAAATTACTGTTGACACCCCATTTTTGTACAGTTATACCCTTACTCTAAAAAAATAAAAAATCTAGGTCAAATATTCCAAGCAACGCAAAAGAAACGTAGATTCTAAGAGAGAAGAGTGTAGAGACGCAATGAAATTGGAGATTCAAGTTTGAAATGTGAAATTTCAATCGTCAGTCAGAGTTTTATACAAACAAAATGAGTAAACTAGGTAGGCTTAATCTACACTTTTTGTGTATTTTCATTGATTTTATCAAATTAAAGGGTTTTAATTTTTAGGGTTCTAGTTTGTGAATTTTTTTTTTTGAAGTATCTTAATGTAACTAGTACAATTTTGGAGTGAATTTTGAAACACGATGTGTGATTTTGTGTAGAAGAATGAATAAGAAATGTCGCTGGTTTTCTCCCATTTGGTGTGTTCTGTCCGTTATATGTTTTTTGTTATGAATGAGAGCTTTAGTGTTACATCATATTTATATTATGAGATGCATTGATTTTGTAGAAATTTTACTTTGGCTAGTATTTACCTAAAAAGTAAGAGTACAACCCATATTTCATTTTAACTCATTCAATCTAATAAGAATGAGCATAGTTGCTGCATAAGGTGTATTCATTTTTCAATATATTGTATGCCATTACACTGCACCAAAGCCTGTAACACTGCATAATATCGCAAGGCTATCGTAGTAATTAAAATAATAGTGTGATTAGGGACCTTGTGGCAAAACTGTGGTTTCCAATCTTTTAGTTGTTTGAATTTCAGAATATGTGCAGCCTCTCAACTATATAAATTTGGATATTTTTTAATTAATATCTTGCAAAGTGTGTGTTTTGCAGCGAAAACATTGAAACGGTGCGTCATGTTATAGTCGAGTGCAACCTTGCATATAAGGTGTGGATAGGATGTTTTAGCTGGCTGGGATTATCGGCGATTGTGTTCTAATCCTGTTACTGGCTGGAAAGCGAGAAACTCGATAATCTTCCAGAGCAAACGAGTGACGTCAGAAAGTATAATAATGGAGACAAAAGTCCGGTTACGGAGTTGTTTGGGGATCAAAGGAATGAGAGATTATAGATACAATTATTCAGAGTGGAACAGAAATCCTGTTACTATCCTAAGTTGATAGTTTAAATAATAGGGGCCTTGGTGTTGTAATGCATTTTGTACTGTGATAGGCAGAATTACTGGACTTCTTTGTACTGTGATAGGCAGAATTACTGGACTTCTTTGTATATATTTTGGGGTAATACTCATACCCAAGTTAGGTAATATAACATTTTTTCTTGATAAAAAAAAAAAGTTAATATCTTGCAAAATGATGCATTTTTCAACTTTTAAAATCAATTAGGTGGCCTTTGGAATGTTAATTGTTTTAGCAGTATATGTAAAACCAATTAAGGCTGATTAATGTTTTTTTTATTGTTTTTTTTATTTCTGAAAAGTAAATATTGTATGTTATACCAACAAAGAGTACAACTAGTACCCACAAACTGTTAAGGATTATAATGCAGATGCTGAAAAAACAGAAACAACAACCCAAAAGGACTAAAGATGATAAAATAGCAGATATAAAAAATCACAACTTTTGTCTCGAGATTTTTGTTGTTGTTAAAATTGATATATTCCTGAAGGTGCAGTATTCAAGGAAGCTCTGCAGAAACTTGGATATTAAATAAATTAAGTGATTCTTAAAAATAACAAAATTAAGTTCAACAAAATCAAGCTAAAATATTTACATTGTCATCAACTAATCACCTAAATTTATTACATCGTCTCCATCACGAGATTCTCCTACAAGCTCATTATATAGCGAAAATCCTTGTTGACACCACGTATCCCACCCTTTAGCTCTTTCATCTCGAAATTTATACCATTTATCCATTGCATGAGGTAGTGGGTGTCCTGGTCTCAATGAAACCTACATAACAAAAGAGTATATTTATTAATATATTTGTTAATGTTATAATTTGATACAAAGTATAATAAATGTACATATATACCGCAATAAAATGTCTACTCTTATCTAATAATGCAATGCATTTGCATTGTGGAGTTGCAGGCATTGTTGAACGGAGGGGCATGAACGTGTTGCTAGCGGTGCTACTAAGCGTGACAAATACAACATTATACACAGATGCGACTAGGTAACCCATTTCTGGCAATGTAAACCAGTAATACTCCGGGGCAAAAGCAGGGTCAAAAAAGTTTAATGCGTTCAATATTGCATTGCATGCACCATCTTCGATGAATACTTTTGTGTATAAATCTTTGTGCACCCTCAACTCATCAATAAGCTCACGTCGAACCTTAGCCCATGCTTCCTCACCGACACCCATGACGTGAGCAACTGCACGGTAACCGTAGTTTCCATCTGACAACACATTATAAGTGTCCACGACATACTCTTGAAAAACATGTGGTATGTGATTTATGAACTCAATTGGAGCCTGTGGCGCTGCCTTTGGACGAACTACCTGAACAATCAAATAAATATAAACAAATCATCAGTGCAACACTACCGAGCTTTTCTCACAATCAACTAACACTAGGAGCTTCAACACTATCAAATAAATATAAACAAATCATCACTTAACTTTTTATACAATAATTTCTGAAATAATATAATAATAATAATTATTAAATGTATTTTTATTACCTTTTCTTTTTTCCTACGCGTGTTACTAAACATTGGTTTCACACTCGACGTTCCACTAAAATAGATTGGTTTTTCAACCGACACAGAATTGTCATCGAGAGACTCGATAACAAACTCGAAGGCGCTCGGGTCACGTTTTGTTGATGTTGATTTTTTCTTTCGAGTACCTTTGGGCCGTCCACGAGGTTTCTTAAGAGGTGCAGGCGGAATCAATGATGTAGTCTCTGGATTTCCAACTTCTCTCAACCTCTTCAACATCAACAACTGCTCTGTTTCAATCGATTTGACGAATTTACCATCAACTTCTTTTTAAGTATCATACTATTGAGGAGAAAATTTTGGGGCAACCCCATAACTCGTCTTGGTTGCTTCCCTTGGCCGCATATCCAATTTTTTCCAGAATACGTCAATACTTTCTAGCAGTTTTGGTGTGCCCATGAGAGAGAATTCGTTTAACTCATGTGCACATGGTAGCCCACATGTTTTTCTTAAGATACAACCACACATCAAGGAATCGAGTCCAACATTGGACATTCTTTTCATCTCATTAAGTATCTTGTCTAGCGCCTCTATAGAAACCTCTCCTCTCAAGATTTTGAACATAGATGGTGAAAATCTATGGTGTACCACGTTGATGCTCTTTTCAAATGAAGCTTTGATTGCATTGTGCGATGCCTGTAGCAAAGCATGAATTTGGACCCAACACGTCTCAAAGTTTCCCTGACTCGACTTGAGGTGTTGCTTCAACCTTGAGTGAGTACTCTCCACCCTACATTAATAAATATATACATTTTTAAAGACATAAGATATCAATACCAAGAAGAAGACATCAATATTAATTATTATTTAAATCACAAAATACATTGTCAGTAAATATATACATTTTTTAAAGCATGAAAAAATAATACCAACAAAAAAACAATACCTATTTATGCTGGTGTTGTGGTAATGCATAACATTGTTTGTCCATGCATACACAAATCGTTCCTTGTAGGGTAACCATTGATTAACAAAATACTGATAGGCCTTCGGGTAAGCCGAGTATGTAGACTTAATTTGTCTAAGAGCATCATTGAACTCGACCTCATTTGGTTTTCTGATGGCCTTCTCAATATCTTCAATGAAAGACTCACGCAAATCCTTATTTGGTAACTTCTTCTTAGTACCCGTTAAAATATTCTTTGAAATATGCCAACGACACAAAAAATGTCTAGAGGTGGGAAATACATTAGCGACTGCATTTACTAATGCCAATTCTCGATCAGTAATAATCACCCTTGGTAAATATGACCCGTGTGGTCCATGCATTAATTTCTTCACGAGGTCACATGCCCACAAATAATTGTCTTCACGCTCAGATTTCATATAAGCAAATGCAATCGAAAATGTCATACCTGTAGAGGTCACTCCAACTATCTCCAATAATGGCAACTTATAGCGATTGGTCTTATACGTACAATCCATCATTAAGACATCAGGAAAAGCATGTAGTAATGCCACACTCTCTGGATGAGCAAAGAATAAGTCATTCACTACATTGGTCATCTCACAACGCCTGTGATGAAAGGAGTAGTCATTGTCCTTCAACTTTTGCATAAGGTATTGAAGTTGTGATGCTCCCTTATGCTTAACAACTCTATGCTTTTGACGACAATTGTAAACAGTTTTGATTGTGGCGGCGTTGTCATTCCATTCCAACCCTAGACCTGCCAAAATATCTCTCGGTCGACTGTTTGCTTTGGATAAATTTTGTACATATGTTTCTTGATCAGGTGTTAATCGAACAAAAAATGAGTGACCCTCTAAATGTCGGCCAAGAGGATAGTTATGAGTGGCACGCACAACTTCTAACTTCCACCGACCATATGCATCAATTTGGTAACCTCGAAGTTGAAATTGGCAATCACATTTCTTAGTGCCGGTTCTTCTCCTTTGAATATTCCTAAAACGTATTTTTTTTTCTTTACCCACATCAACCTCCTTAACACTCATAGCCTTTTTTTTGGACTCGCGATAGACACCGCTTCGTTCACAAGCTAGTGTAACACGCGGTCGCCTTGAATTTGCGTCATTGTCGGACCTTTTCACAATTATAACCATTTTTTCTGGTTTTCCCGCATCTCGAACCCAATCAATCATCTTCTCCTTTGATTCAAAAATAATATTTGTGGTAAATATATCAGTATAATCAGTAACTAGATGATCATTTGATTCCTGTAAACAACGAAAAAAATTAAATATTAGTAGTAAAATTTGCAGTGAAATAACTTGTATAAGCATAAAGAAATCAAATAAAAAAAAGCAATAGGATGTTCAGTTCACAAGAAAAAGACATATAAGTATATAACATAACTCTTCATAAACAATTTTTAAACCCAGTAGTGCCACAATGATCAGCTGGTCATAAATAATTTTCAAACCCAATAGTTCAACAATGATCACCTAGAATGAGCTAGCAAATAAAACGATATAATTAACTTAAGTAAACAATTCAATTGATATGTTAAAACAATTCTTGAGCAAACAAATAATATAATTAATGATCATTATACAGAAAACAATACTAGCTTTCTGAAACACCCTGCCATGCCAGTCAATTAACTCAAGAAAAAGGCCATCATCTCATGCATTTAATTATATATCCCCTTGTCACAGTAAGGATATATGCAAGTAAAAACTAAAAAAATATATATATCATTCACAATGTAGTTTAACAAGTTATCATTGCAAAAAATAATACTGTAATAGAAAAGATCCGTCAACTACCGTATTCGAGAAACCAACTACATCTTCTATCTTCTATAAAACAAAGCATTTGGGTCACCACACAAATCATCTCATCTTCCATTAATTGAAAAACATCCTCTACACAGTTATACAATATCAACTTTTTTTCAACCAACGCTTAAATTTTCACAACACTTCACCCTGTTCGAGGGTTTCAAGTGAACAAACAATATCAAATTTCTTTTTTGCAATTGTTCGCCATGTTTAGGGGTTTTAAGCGATCAAACAATATCAATTTTTTTACAAGTAAATAATGTTGGAACAACCTATCAAAATGCGATTGTACGTTGAACTCCCCCAAATACTAGTAAAATATAGATTTTTAACGGCAGTAAATGTAAAATAAATTGAATGCACTTACATTGATTTGATCTCTCAAGTTATTTGACTCCATTATGAACTATAAACCTCTAGGACATGTTTGTTTTGGGATTATGTAGGATGGGGGAGATGGGGATGGAGAAATTCTGATGAATAGTGATTGTGTATGTTTGTTTTGGGATGTTGAGTAGGATGAGATGTAACTTTATGTCAAATCAATTGTGTAAGAGTGTGTGATGTTGTATTATAATATTATATAATGTAACTTTATGTCAAATCAATTAGTAAGAGTGTGTGATGTTGTATTATTATAATAGTAGAATATATAGATATTTTTAGGGGTGAATGTAATTGGATGTTGAAATCCGGATGTAAAATCCCGAACGAGAACAAGACGGGGGACGTTACGTCCCACGTCCGAACGTGTGAGTCCCAAAACAAACATGCCCCTATTGAATGCGTGTTTAATTCATTGATGGTGGTTTAAGGGTTTTCGAATTTTGGAGAGTACGTGATGAACAAGGAACAAAAAAAATATGATAAAGATTAGGCCTAAATATTAATTAATACGGAGTAAGTTATGTGGTTCATAAATGGGTAGAATAGACATTTCATTTAAGACTATTTTTGTCCAATTTTTTATGGGGTGTGTACAGTAGAATCGGGGGTTTGTTTAGCCGGGGCCATAAAATAATAGTAAACCATGAGAGTTCGGATTTTGAATTATACTTAGGGCATGTTTGATAGCATAGACGGATTATCTAAGATTAGGATGATAACTAAATTTTATAAATTTTAAAGCATTATCTACCCTTAATCTAAGTTATCAAACAACCAATAAAAATGATATATAGTTAATCTAGGTTTAATCTAAGCTATCAAACATGGCCTTAGTGTATTATAAATTGTGAAATACAGCTTCAACATTATGTAGTAATAAAATATAATAATACTCAAATAATTAAATAGTAATGAGTAATAAAATATAATAATACTTAAATAATTAAATAGTAATGGTTCAGTAGGTCGTGAACAAATAATTTTTTAATTAATATACGCTAATTAAATTGTATTTAATTAATCATATTTGGTTTAATATGATGAGTCGCTTGACTTTTATTAAGCAAAGTATATAAATAATAATTAAGGTAATAGAATTTTTGTAGATTTTACATACCAATTTAGGCTTTAAAGCTAAAATTGAATTCTTAAATATTTCTTGTTTAAATTAGGTACAAAATTCAAAAGACAGTATATTACACGATATAAAAGAAAAAAAAATGGTGTGCATCAAGGTAGATATAAAAATTAAACAGAATAAATGATATGAGAGATGATTGAAAAAAAAAAAAAACTAAAAATGTACTACAGTATGAGATTTGGGTTCAATTTTTTTTTTTTGTTTTTTTTTATTAAAGAGATTTAGATTTAGATAAATTAAAAAAAATGGGGGAAATATCATCAACAAATAATTATATACATACAGTGGGGAAGGTTTAATATGAAAACAAAATATTATTTGCTTTCTAAAAAATACTACTCGTCGTTTAAAAAGATATGTAATGGTAAAGTTTTATGAATAAAGTAAAATGAAAGATAGATTGAGTGTGAAAAAATAATGATATAAGAATAAATATGTGTATATTTTAAGAGTGAATTATAAATATATTTTATTTTATGAAGTGTGCAAATTGGTATAGAACATCTAAATATGACAAGTGCACAAATTTATGTGGAATGAAAGGAGTATTAATTGAATTCGTAATTAACAAAATTTTAAGGAATGAAGTGACAAAATTTTAGCAAATCATATACTCCCCATTTCAACCGTTTCGCATAAATCTTAGTATCTTTTTTAACATTAAATTTGATTTCAAACTATTTACCATTTTCTCACCCTCCATCCTTTCCCGTTAATTAGCTGCCTTCAATTAAGGAATTTTTTTTAGTCTACCAGAAAACATAACATAAATATATTATAGTTAATAAAGTTAATTAATAATGTTTAACTTTCATTATACCGAATATATATTATTTTTATTAGTACGTAATCTCTACATTTTTTTTATTTAAATTAGGAATATATTTTAAGTATCCTTTTATCTATCTCTTTTTCATGATAATATATAGATGTAAATTGACATTTCATTTTATTTTTCCTATTTTTTGTTCTATGATTTATAGTGAATTTCTTAAATTAAAGTGAAATTTGTCTATGTAAACGTGATTTAATATTAGAAATTATAATATTAAAGTTATACACAATTAATTAACAGTGAGATTTTAATATATACAAATATCCCCGAAAATCAATAAAATCAATAAAATTGTATATGGAAATCGGCTCCAATAATATTACAAACACTAAATTTTTTTTTTAAAAATAATAAATTACAACCTAAATTAAATTAAATGATTGATGTTGATATTCTCCCGTCAATATATGCTATCATTATACATGATTAATCATTAAAATGCATGAAGGTCAAAACTATGCCCAACCAGAAATATTCGATCTTCGTAAAGCCTCCGATTGCAATGTTATTAAGATCTGATTTGTGGCTTGTCCTCCACCATTGAAATTGATGGAATCCTCTTTGAGAAACATCATAAGAAAAAAAATCGGCCATTTAAACTGATGGAGCCCTCTCGAAGAAACACACAATGAGGGTCAACTCTCAATTGACATTATTCTTAACACTTTTAACAAAGTTTGTGTTATTCACTACATACATAAACTTGAGGAATGTTTAAGGAGAATGAGTGAATTGTATAAAATGAGAGACATAAGCTCATATTATATAGGAAATTGAATTAAGATTTAATGGTTAAGATTAAACCAAATGAATGATTAAGATTAAAGGAAAATGATGAAATGAATGAGGATGAAGGAATTTTGAAATGAGAGAATTTTGAAGAGAGAGGTTGAGGTAGAAGGGGTGAGAATGTGACATGTGTCACAACAAAAGTTTGTAAATATATATATACTAGTGTAAGACCCGCGTTTTACGCGGGATTGAAATAAAATTATCATGTATTTTAATTTATTAATTAAAAAATAATCTTACAAAATATATATAGATTTGTAAATTTATTATTTTATTAAAAGATAAAAAAAATGAAATGTATATATATATATATATATAAAAATTAATAGAATAGATAATTATAAATTTATTTATAAAAGAAATAATATACGAAATTATAAATTGCGGTTCGATGTACGTTTACATATTTTTTCATTTGAATCTAGGCAAAAAAAAAAAAAAAATAAATCCACTCTTGTTTTTTACTCTCTAAGCTATAACATACAATTGTTTATGTGTGAACACGGATTTCAGAAGATAGACAATTACCATAAAAATAGACTAAGTTTGACTTTTATTTATTGTCATTGCAATGCAAAAGACAATATATGAAATTGACTCATTCAAAATTTTACGGGAGTCATGGCATCCAAAACACTCAATATCATTATCTAAATAAAATCTTTACTACTAACATTCTTTCTAGAAAGAATTTGAACTTTAATGATGTGATTTTCAAATCTTGCAACAATAAGTGAAGTTCCATTGCACAACTTTTCTTTCAGATCATTCTTCTCAGTTCATCAACTATTAAGTATTAACGCATCCAATTTTATAGTATTCTCTAACTCACATGCACAATTAAAAATTATTAAAAAGAAAATTTTGAATCTAAAAGATAATATAAAATATTATCAAATAGAATACAATTATTTAATGTTTAAGTTTAATAAAAAAAACATAGGTATGTAATATAAAGACGTACTAACTCAATTGCGTTAATTTTGTTAAAAATTTCGTCTTTGTTGTAAATATATAGTTGTAAAAATTTTGGAGCATTTTATGGAAGTGGCAACAAACTTTCAATAGGGTGATAATTAACTCCTTGCAACTTAACGACATATGGTCTAGGTCTTTTGTTGATTGAATAATTAATCTTTCCATCCATTGACGTGAAGTTGAACATCATGTTGCATGCTTGAATTTTTAAATAAAGTGTCGACTCTTTGCATCATCATAAGTTTATTTTTAGAGATTCGGGCACTTCTTTCAAATTAGGGGAGTTGAATTTTTCCATTTGAGCAACACTTTAAAATTTTTGGAGGATTCTATATATATTTTTTGGCAAACCATTTTAGATTTTTAGCCATTTTTTTTTTATCAAATCTAGCGCATATATTTTTCTTAATCAAATTATACTCATATTTATCACATTTTATCAAATTTAGCACATTATTTTTTCTTCTCTTATATTTTTTATAATATTTCTTATTCTAAGAAATATATAAAAAAAATTGTTTAAAATCTGAAAACATTATTTAAAAATTAAAAAATTTACAATTTATTTAAATTCTTAAAAAAATTTAAATCTCTTTTTAATTAAATTTCTAAAGTGTTGCTCAAATGGAAAAATTCAACTCCCCTAATCTGAAAGAAGTGCCCGAATCTCTAAAAAAAACTTATGATGGGGAATGATGCAAAGAGTCGACACTTTATTCAAAAATTCAAGCATGCAACATGATGTTCATCTTCACGTCAATGGATGAAAAGATTAATTATTCAATCAACAAAAGACATGGACCATATGTTCTTAAGTTGCAAGGAGTTAATCACCACCTATTGAAAGTTTGTTGCCACTTCCATAAAATGCTCCAAAATTATTACAACTATATATTTACAATACAGACGAAATTTTTAACAAAATTAACGCAATACTTTTTTTTTTTTTTTATCAAATCTATCTCATGTATTTTTCTTAATCAAATTATACTCATATTTATCACATTTTATCAAATTTAGCACATTATTTTTTCTTCTCTTTTATTTTTTATACCCATATTTTTTATAATATTTCTTATTCTAAGAAACATATAAAAAAAATTTGTTTAAAATCTGAAAACATTATTTAAAAATAAAAAAATATACAATTTATTTCAATTCTTAAAAAAATTTAATTCTCTTTTTAATTAAATAGTTTTAGAAAATTTTAAAAATATGTGCTACATTTAATTAAAAAAATAAAAGGAAAGATGTGAGTATAAAAGAAAAAATATGTGCTAGATTTGATAAAAAATGAAAAGTATGGGTATCATATAGTTAAGAAGAAAGGTATGTGTTATATTTAATAAAAAATGTAAATGATGAGCCAAAATTAATTATTTGACTCTCTTTTTTCCACAACACTCTTTGTACCACTTTTATCATTGTAATAAATTAATGTAGGCGAATGTGACATCGCCAAATCATGATAATCTTTAAAAAGAAAATTTGAATTTTAATAATTATTGCTATGTAATTTAATAAAATAATACTCCCTCCGTCCGCCTATAAGCTTTCCATTTTACCATTTTCGTCCGTCCGCCTATAAGCTTCCCATACCTTTTTTGGTAAGTACTTTTTCTTACACTTCACTTTATATCTTACTTTTTCTCTCTATCTCTCTCCTCTCTCAATCACATCACTTGTACTATATCTATTATTTAATCACTTTTCTTAATCTATGTGCCAAAAAGTAATGTAACACTTATAGGCGGACGGAGGGAGTAGGATGATAAACCTTATAAATGTGTTGAATGAATTTCCAATTAAAATTCGTAAAAGTATATGTTGAGTGAATTCAATGACAATATCATCCCCATAAAAAAATTAAAAGTTTTGAATGATTTTTCAATTAATTCACCACACTTTTTGTACTATATTTATATGTGATCAATCCAGGATGAAATTTCGGACATAAAAAATAAAGAAAATTAATATTAAAAAATATAATATTAATAATTATTAATATTACCATAATTCTAAAAACATAACGAATGTATCATTCATTTTAATATGTTAATTAGAATGATTTGTAATAAAGTCAATCTTAATTAGTGTTATTTATGAAACTATGAAAGGAAAATGATAAATTTAATTTAGTAGATACAATATTTTGTTCATTAATATATATTTTTATAATTTTTACCTTTTATATATTTTAGAACATAATCTACCCTTGATCTTAGTTATCAAATAATTTATACAATTTATAAAGTTTGAGATATGGTTAATCTACGTCTAATATAGCAAACTAAATTAAGTAGCATAATTAAAATATACTACAATATATGTTTAATGGAATCTAAAATAATCATAACCGGCAAATATTTAATAAAATCTAAAATAATCAATTATTCGATTAATATATTGTAATCAAATCTTATACTGTATTATATTTGAATATATAATTATGTAAATTTGTTTTAATTTTTTTTAACCATCAAACACAAAACTAACCATAATAGATCACGTTTAAATTGAAATTTTAACCGAAAAATTGATAATGTTCCTTACATAAATCACTTAATTATTCGAGTCTCTCATGAGAATGAAATCATATAATCCATGCTTAATATATATGCATAATTAGTGGAGTTAATTACATATTTTTACTTAATTAGTTTTCTTTAATTACCTAAATAATAGGCAAGAGTGTTGGTTTTGGATGTATATATATTACATTGCGTACTTTTTTGCAAATTATAATAGTACTTTAATAATTATCCAAGATTGTGTGATAATTCTAAGGTAGCATAAATCATGCATGTAATTTGTAAAATTTCAATATATCTAAATGCACCATTCGATATATTACTACTAATAAAAATAATATACACTAATCAATTTTTTGAATATAATAATTAATTAGAGAAGTTGACTTAATAATAGATGGTATGTGTATCACAACTTAATTATAGAATCTTAAAATTGTGTAATTCCAAAATAATATATTTAATTTTCACAATGCATCTATATTATCAAATCTTCGAATATACTATTATACTAATTAATTAGAGAAGTTGACTTAATTATAGGTTGTTACGTGTATAGGACTTAAAATCTTAAAGATTGTGTAATTCTAAAAGAATATAATTTTCACAATGCATCTATATTATATATATGTTCACCTCACAAAATTATAATCTTGAATGTAAAATTTTTAATATACTAATTAATAGTATTAATTAATAATAATTAATTAGAGAAGGTGACTAAATTATACTCCTACTAAATAATAAATGACTATATATAAGATAAAATAATGAAAATGATATTAAAAAATGTTATATACAAATTGGTTTCGAAAATAAATTATACTACTAAAAGGGATTAATTACATGATCTTCAAATATAAAATACAATCCTAAATGCATTTTCGATAAAAAAATTTTGAAGAAATGTACATCACTTTCATATATTTGATCATCTTCATCAATCTGAACTCTTCAATAATGTTACATATTTCTACAAAACCTGAAAAATAAACACTTTCTTTCAATATTCATCTTCTTTAAATCTTCATCGATCTAAACTCTTCAATAGTGTTACATCTTCTTCCAAACTTTATCTCTTCACAATCTTTCATGGATCTAAATTATTTGTCAATGAAACACATATATAAACCATCAGAAATAAGCAGAAGAAAATGAATAGGGCAAAAGTTGAAAATGAAACATTTGATCTAACAAAATAAAGCAATACATGTGCTTATGGAAGTCCGGCCACAAAGTCAGGCGGATCAACTCAACAATGAGGTCTCCTAAATATTCAAGAGGTCTCCTACATAAGAAAAGAAAAAAAAAATTCAATCCTACCTAAGAAACATAAAAAAAAAAAGAGAAAAGTGTGAAGAAATTCTAAAAAATTATGTAAACATTGAATAAAACAAATAGAGTGGTTGAAATGAAAGAAATGGGTTTGGGTTTATATAGGAGTAAAAAATAAGAATTAAGGGTTGAGATCAATTTCTTTAAATGAAGGGTTAGGATTAGAAGATAAAGTTAAAGTGAATGAGAATTGAGAGATTTTAAAATTGAGAGATTTGATGAAGAGAGAGGTTGAATAAGTTGATGAGATTGTGACATGTGGCATTAAGGAGGTTTGTAAATATATATTATAAGATAAGATATATATATAGATGTATAATAATCTTTACAATGTGTCCAACAAATAACAAATGCTTGCACACTTTCCTTGTTCGTTCGTTCAATAATTGTTTAATTTGCACATTTCAAAAAAAAAAAAAAATTAACCATATCTTCACAATATTCACATATTTATACAAAATGTCATTACTTTTACACTCAATTCAATCATTTACTTTACTTTATTCATAAAAAATATAAAAGTGTCTCTCAGCACTTCACTCATTACACATTTTTCTTAGTTTGTGCAAATATTTTTGGAACGAATGAAGTATCTCTTTCAATTTCGGTCCGTTGTATCTCACTTTTATATAATACCATAAATTTCGTTTTTTTTTTTTTTTTGTATATGATCCTTATAACTTTCTTTGTTTAATAATTGTGACTACAAGAATTGTGTTAAATGATTGATCAACATAAAATTACGTACTTGCAGTTATGCTATCACCAAAGATGGTGGAAGCCAGAGCACTATGCATCACCATTATCGGAGGAATTTGTTATAGAGGTTGCTCATCTCAATTATTTTTTTAGAGAATTAATTTGCCAACCATTTAGTGATTTTATTTTTGAGTAATGCTAAATATTTACCCAAAATATGTGGGTGGATTTATCGGTCGACCCTACTCAAATTGTGTTTTATAGTCGTGATGTCTAAATATATACTAAAGTTGAGCTTCATACACGAAATCGTCTCACCCCCTCTTATATTAACTATTTTTTGCACGGGTCAATTGTAAAACTTGAATAAATTAAATAAAGAAAAAAGAATTGGCCATTAATCTTGGAAGTCTTCAGAATGTACAATGTCAAAAGACTCGATGACTTACATTGAATCTTCGTGTTAGAACCATAAATGTTCCAATAAAATTCATGTATTTCCGTTTCTGCAATCAATTGTCATTATGATAAATGTTTAATCCGATAGGTATGAAAAAATTTGTTTGTGAAAAAAAAAAAAAAAGTTGAATATATTTATACCAACAAAAAAATTGATATAAAAATTAGAAAAGTAACATGTAATAAAAGATGCAACTCAACATGTACAACTCAATCAGACTCGTGGACAGATGCAAAATGAGGCAACTGATTAGAAGAAAGAAAGAGTTATATTTTCTCCAGATGTATTGAAAAGGCACGTAATAAAATAGAAAAATAAGAATTAAGGATGAGAGTCTTTTTATCTTCCTTTACTTGTAACTTATAGCTTTAAACACAAAGTTTAGTTATAACTACTTCTTCGCAAAACAATATGAATACCAAAAACCATGTATTATATAACCAAAGAGTGAACAATTCAACAACTTTAAATTTGAGGATAAATAAGTAGCAGTTTAGAAATTCGACTTAGTTCAAAATCACTTCTCTTCTACCCACGGCAAGAATCACATTGCACATCTGTATTAAAGGATAACCTTTAGTCACTTCAGAAAATGAAAGCGCAGGCTCTACCTAACTTACAAACAAAAAATTCAATTCACTAACCAATGAAAATAGATTCTTGTGGAAACTTATGGTGTGGGAAAAAAATAAATAATTGATCTGAATATCACCACCCAAATTTTCAGCTTCATCCTAAAAAAATCGTAAGATCCAAAATAAAAGATTTATTGGGACCAGTTTCCGCATTTCCAATATCAAACAGAAGCTGGATTAAAGTATCTTAGAAAATGTGTTGGGAAAGGAACCCGGGAAGTGATATTCGGTGTTAGAACCTTTTGCATTTTGTGCCCTCGTGGAGTTCCGTCTCATTTGTTAAAAATCATTCTACATTTATTCAAGTAACCAAAATGACAGCAACATTTAACTTGACTTGAGCAATATGAAACATGGATGCAGAGAAGCAACCAAAAAAACTATATACATTATATATGGTGATTATTAAAATCCAACAAAAAGTAGAAGATGCTCTACCCTGTCATATTGAGTTCTCTTTTGTGGCAACAGAAGCTGGAATAATGTATCTGGCATTTTATTGTGGAAGGTAATTCTAATACCACACAAACTAATATTGCCACATAAAAAAAAAAATTGATGCACAACGAAACACGGAACCTCTTGTCAGATTCACAGTCATGCTTAATCCAATTTTATTTTATGTCGGAGGTGGTAAACGTGAGGCAGTCTACGACACTGATTGAAGAGTCGTGGACATTGTTTTGAAGGAAGGAGAAGGGAAGAGGAAGGATCAAATTTACCGTTAGAACTAAAAAGTTAAGTCTCATCAATAGACTTTCAGTTTCGGATTGTAAAAATTAAAACCTTTCTTTGCCACGTGGCAAAAGGAGAAGGTATCAAAATAGACACTTGGTGCACACATGAGAGCCCTCATCCTCCTTATATATATATATATATAGATTAGATAAAACTAGAAATTTGTTAGTTAGTTCATTGGAGTTATTAAGTTTTTTTTTTTTTTTTTTTTTTGATTACAAGTTAAATACCCATCCCATTTCCCCTACCCATGACTCGAACCCAGGACCTAAGGCCTTGGTTACTGTCTTTACACTTGCTTAATGAAAGATTATTCTCACTTTTACATAGTATCAATCATTTCTTAAGAAAATCCTATGCACCCTCCTCTTTCTTTATTCTTTTCTCCCACTCTTGCTTATGCTCGTTGTCAACACCAATCTTTCTTGATAGCCGATCCGACGTCTTCTTGATTAGTGTGAAAATTGCTTGAAATTCACAGATTTAATTTACATAATTTTATAGGATTTTGTGCATTATTTACACTAATTTGACTCATTGCTCTTGATTTGGAGAAAGATGTTGTTTGCTATTTTTATAGAAAAAATGAGCATTTTTAGAGTAAAGCGCGCCTCAATTATTTTGTGGAGTCAATCGAAGGAATAAATCGAGAAAAAAGTAATTTGGGCTAATTTAATTAAAGAAGGCAGCATCAGTTTTGGGCTTAATTAATTAAGCTCATCCATTCTTTGTAATGGAGTGCAGGCCCAATTGTTAATGAGTGGGGATGATAGCCCATTTGCTTTTACTTGCTAGGAAATTAAATGGAAGAAGGCCTGTCCAAGTAAAGAGGGCAGAAAAAAAAATATGGAAAGTTGAAATTAATTGAAAGAAAAGCAAGCAGGCCACTGGAATTCCAAAAAGTAGGCGTGGGAAATGAATTAATTTGGACAACTAATGTAATGGGCCTAGGCCCATTTTACTACATTCCTCTGGCACATCAAAACGAGAAGCCGTGAGAGAGTACGGGGGAGGCTGAACACGCGAAACAGGGGGTCACACGCAGCAGCTGATTGGGGAGAAACCCTCCTTCCTAAATTCACCCACTCAATAGATTAGATTAGTTTAACTTGTTCTTTAATTTCTTAGATATATTTTAATTTAGTGTTTCATGTTATTACGAGATTGAAGAATTTGAAGACATAAAGGTGATATATTTCCTTTATTTCAATATTGTTTTGGTAATTTCAATTTTTAATGTTTTGTAGTTTAATTTCAATGAGTTTTATTCTAGTTGTTAATTTAGATATGGGGTAATCTCTTATTGATTTGGGTGTTGGAATTATGAGGGTAATTAGTGGATTTATGAATTAATTGCTTAATTAACCTATGTCTTGATTTTAATTGTTTCTAGTATTGTGTTTTGCATGATTCAATTGATTAATTCACCCTATTAGCTAGCATTGTTGATTGTGTTGACTTCAACGACCGTATTGGGTTGCATGATTAAGAATGTGTGTGTGAGCTTGAATTAATCGATTAGAATTAACATAGTAATTAGCTACACCGACCGGGGGTTGATTGCTTAGATCGACGACATTAGACACTAGTCGATTAGAGGTCGTCTATTAGATTAGTGAAAGGGCGTCTCATAAGCATTAGTAACTGTGTTGAACGTGTTTATGAGACACTATCTTAGGAGCTTATGGTATTGATTAGATCCTATAATTGCTAATTAATGCACGTGTTCATCTAAGCTTCACAAGGGATTGGTCTACACATATATGTGATAGCCTTTAGCATAATTCAAGACATTAGGCTTAATCATTGTGATTAGTTCGTTAATTCATTAGTGATCCCACATAAAGAAGACACCCGAAGCAATTCTTCCACTAGCACTTTCATCTTTTTGAGAGTTAGTTTTAGTTGTTTACTTAGTGTTTCTTTTACTTATTGATATTTGCTTTACTCTCCTGTTTAGCTTCTATAACACCATTTTGACTTATAGTTTTGGGGCTCCACGCTCTCCTAATTAGGTCATTGGAACGAATATCTACTTGGTATACTTATCATACTACTATCGAACCCATACGCTTGTGGGGATCGTATAGTTGTTGAAAAAGTGTGCAAAATACGAACCAAGTCAATGGCGCCGCTGCAGGGGATCTAGTTAAGAGTCTTACGTGGGACTTGAAACTTGTTGAGTGGTGTTACTAGTAGCATTTTATTTTTGTTATTTTGTTTTCTTTTAATTTGATACTTTACTTTCTTGTAGGTGTGAACTTAATCGACTAGATTGATGGATATAATCAATACCCGTGGAATCATTGCTATGATCAACGTGACATGATTTATCCTCCACAACATGAAGATGTGAGCTACGATGATTGGAGGAACTTTGATCACCATTATCATATGCAACAAGTTCCTTCCTCTTATTGAGATTGGAGGAATGAAGAAGCATCACCTCCTCCTCAAGGATATTACCCTCCACCTCCACATCAATACCCTCCTCCTCAACACTTTTATCCACCATATCCATATCCTCCTCCACCACCTGAAGAGAAGTATCGTCCACCTCCTCCTCCACCTATAGAGGAACCTTGCTTTGAATTCCATGAAGCTTCAGAAGGAAATTTGTATGATAGTGAGAGGAGCTTTGAGTACGATTATCAAATGCAACAAGCTCCTTCTCATTATCAATATCAAGAGTGGGGAAGCAATGAGGGTAGGACTACTACCGAAGAGCTCATTGCACACATGATGGAGAGAATGGATGCATATGATAAGAGAGTGGAAGAAAGGGAGAATCAACTCAAGTCACTTGTGAATGGAATGGAGCGGATGACCTCAACAATGAGGGCATTGGTTATCACTATGAAAGAAGAGGAGAATCCAAGTGAGGAGAGTGAAGATTACAAGCTATTTGACAAAAGAGATGAAGAGGGGTGTCCTTTGATGGACACGAGCAACAAAGAACTAGAAGCATCCCAAGATGAGTTGGAGAGCGAAATGAGCATTTCTAAACCTTTAAACTCTTCAATTCACTCTTTCTTTGATATTGATGCTTCTATTGATTTTATTTTACCTCTTGATCACTTTGATTCAAAGAAAGAACTTGAGAAGAGTTTGGGCATCCTTGGGGAAAAGAAAGAGCAATGGAAGAAGACGGTGTGGAAAGAGCAAGAAGAGCCTACATGGATGAGAGGATGGAAGAAACATATGGATGATTGGTCTTCCATTCATAAGAGTCTCCTTGAGTTTGAAGCTCAAAGGTTGAAATACAATGGGAATGAGGATCGATATCCATGGCCTTTCCGATGAGTTCTTTTATTTCCGTCCGACTTGAAGACGTTAAACTTAGCGCTAAATGGGAGGCAACCCATTCTTTATTACTTTCTTTTATTTTTTAGATTTGTAGCTTGTTTGATCTTTTGTTTAGTTTTTGTTTTGTAGGTTGAGTGTTGTGTTGGTGGTCAAGGATGAGAGATACGCATGGTGGAGCTCAAGGGTAGTGGTGCTTCGGTGCTAAAGGTCCAGTGGACAATTGGTGACGATAGCTTGCTTCTTTGGTGAGCTTGGTTGGTGGTAAAATTCTAAGGCAACACACTCATTCTCAAACTTTGCATTCAACTAGATAGTTTCATTTAAGTTTGGGGAAGATTTTGTGTGTTTACCTTCATTTATATTGCACAGTTGTTCCTAGTTTTGGTGATTGAGATATCTTGTGGATTGTTGGTGATTGTTGGTTATTGAGATTTGGTTGAGCTTGTTGGTATTGATTGATGCTTGCTTGTTCACTTGATTATGTGACAATTTGTGCTTGAGTTGGTGTTCTTAACTCATGATTAGATAAGCTTGTGAGCTTTAGAGCCTTAGACTTTCATATATTATGGTCTAATTTCCTTCTTGTGAGTATCATTCATGCTTGTGTGCTCTAGAACTTGCCAATTGTCTTGTTTGAGGCTACTATTTGTGTGAAATATTTGGAAGTGATATAAGGCCATCTTTGTTTTGAATAGTCACTTGGCCAAATTTTCCACACCAAATGAAATTTTTCCGTAGTTAGCCATTTTGAGCCTATTGACCTATATTCTTTGGCAACCTACAAATTTAGCCTATTTGTCCATCTTGTATGAGCCTAATTTTTCCTATGAACTAGTGGAGCTTGAATGTTGACAAATGTGGTTGAATTGAGGTGAAATATGAATTTGGTGGATTTGTTTGGTTGAAAAGTGAAGAGAAAAAAAGAAAAAAGAAAAAAAGATGAATTGTTAGTTGTGCATAAAAAAAGATTGAGTTGATGGGAAAAGAAAAGAAAAATCGAAAAAGAAAACTCTCTTGTGCACAAGAATTTGGTAGAACTTGAAGTTCAAAAGTGTTCAAAAAGTTTTGGTGGTGAAGAATGTGCTTAAAAAGAAAAGAAGGAAGTAAATTGTGTGGGATGTAGAACTTTGAGTTGCAACTTGATCAATTGCAACTTTCATTTTTGCTCCACTAGTTTATGAGTCACTTTATCCAAATTTTCCACACCCTAACCAAAGAGCCTACATTACAACCAAATGTGAAGTCCTTATTGATTCATTGATTGAACACTCTCATGTGATGGAGAACTTAGACATTTGTCAAGCATATGGTAGTGCACGTGTGTGATTTGATGTTGAGAGCATACACTTCTTTGATATACACTTTTGAGTGATGAGATATACACTTACTTGTGAGGAAATTGTGAATTGAGCACTTGATCTTGCATGGATTTGAGCATAATTTGTGAACTTGTTTGTTGATTTTTCTACCTCTTGTCTTGACTAGATGGAGATAACTTGACAATTACTTATTCTATTTTGACTTGAATGAATTCCTTCACAATCCTCCCACTTGTTCTATTTTCTTTCGTTGCTCGAGGACGAGCAACACTTTAAGTTTGGGGGAGTTGATTAGTGTGAAAATTGCTTGAAATTCATAGATTTAATTTACATAATTTTATAGGATTTTGTGCATTATTTACACTAATTTGACTCATTGCTCTTGATTTGGAGAAAGGTGTTGTTTGCTATTTTTATAGGAAAAATGAGCATTTTTAGAGTAAAGCGCGCCTCAATTATTTTGTGGAGTCAATCGAAGGAATAAATCGAGAAAAAAGTAATTTGGGCTAATTTAATTAAAGAAGGCAGCAGCAGTTTTGGGCTTAATTAATTAAGCTCATCCATTCTTTGTAATGGAGTGCAGGCCCAATTGTTAATGAGTGGGGATGATAGCCCATTTGTTTTTACTTGCTGGGAAATTAAATGGAAGAAGGCCTGTCCAAGTAAAGAGAGCAGCAAAAAAAAATATGGAAAGCTGAAATTAATTGAAAGAAAAGCAAGCAGGCCACTAGAATTCCAAAAAGTAGGCGTGGGAAATGAATTAATTTGGACAGCTAATGTAATGGGCCTAGGCCATTTTACTACATTCCTCTGGCACATCAAAACGAGAAGCCGTGAGAGAGTGGGGGGGGAGGCTGAACACACGAAACAGGGGGTCACACGCAGCAGCTGATTGGGGAGAAACCCTCCTTCCCAAATTCACCCACTCAATAGATTAGATTAGTTTAACTTGTTCTTTAATTTCTTAGATAGATTTTAATTTAGTGTTTCATGTTATTACGAGATTGAAGAATTTGAAGACATGGATGTGATATATTTCCTTTATTTCAATATTGTTTTGGTAATTTCAATTTTTAATGTTTTGTAGTTTAATTTCAATGAGTTTTATTCTAGTTGTTAATTTAGATATGGGGTAATCTCTTATTGCTTTGGGTGTTGGAATTATGAGGGTAATTAGTGGGTTTATGAATTAATTGCTTAATTAACCTATGTCTTGATTTTAATTGTTTCTAGTATTGTGTTTTGCATGATTCAATTGATTAATTCACCCTATTAGCAAACATTGTTGATTTTGTTGACTTCAACAACCGTATTGGGTTGCATGATTAAGAATGTGTGTGTGAGCTTGAATTAATCTATTAGAATTAACATAGTAATTAGCTACACCGACCGGGGGTTGATTGCTTAGATCGACGACATTAGACACTAGTCGATTAGAGGTCGTCTATTAGATTAGTGAAAGGGCGTCTCATAAGCATTAGTAACCGTGTTGAACGTGTTTATGAGACACTATCTTAGAAGCTTATGGTATTGATTAGATCCTATAATTGCTAATTAATGCACGTGTTCACCTAAGCCTCACAAGGGATTGGTCTACACATATATGTGATAGCCTTTAGCATAATTCAAGACATTAGGCTTAATCATTGTGATTAGTTCGTTAATTCATTAGTGATCCCACATAAAGAAGACACCCGAAGCAATTCTTCCACTTGCACTTTCATCTTTTTGAGAGTTAGTTTTAGTTGTTTACTTAGTGTTTTTTTTTCTTATTGATATTTGCTTTACTCTCCTGTTTAGCTTCTATAACACCATTTTGACTTATTCTAGTGTTGCATAACACGTGAAAACCCCCCCAAACTTAAAATGTTGTTTGTCCTCAAACAACTAAGCACTTAAAGCAATGAGGGTGGAATGATCACAATGGAATATTCAATGTAAATCACACATGCAAAGTAAGATGTAATGATATCTCTTTCTCAAAGTGCATTTTTCAATGAAGGTCATATGCTCATTATTGCAATTCACACTCATGGATCAAAGAATGCACAAACACATAACACATTGTGAATGGGAAACATAATCCAAATGCTCAAGTCCTCTACTCACATGACAAAGTGTTTCTCTCAAACACACAAACAAATTGAGGATATTAATGCACTCATCAACTAAGTTATGCTATGCAATCACCATATGCTTGCCCAGCTTCTACTTTCCATAACACTCAAATGCTCAACCATGTGATCAATAGGACTTAATCAAGGATGTAACATTGGCTCTTTGGACAAGGTGGGATGAATTTGGGAATTGTAACTCTTCTAGTGGAGGACAAAGCTTGTTGTTTTACAATTTGTGCTTTGACTTTCAAATTTTACAAACTCCATCCTCACTTTTCATTTTCTTTTCTTTTTCAAGCATTCATCACCTCATCTTTTGAACCACTTTTTCTTTTCAAGATTTTGGGGCTCTTTGTCCCTCTTTTCTTTTCCCTTGATTTTATTTACATCTTTCTCTTTTTCTTTCAACATTTCCAATTTCTCCCTTCACTAAAGATATTCATTCAAGCACATGTTTTTCCACTTTGTCTTTTATCCCCCACTAGATGTAGGTATCAAAGGCTCAAAAAGGCTAAGTGGTTAACATTGTAGTTTGCCAAGAAAATGAGGAATTAAGCTCAAGGGGCTAACTACGGAAGATTACCTCGGTTTTGGGAAATTTTGGCTAAGTGACTCTTTTAGAACAAAATGGCCTATATCATATCACATAATCTCACACAATCATGCTTTCAAACAAGAACTTAGACAAGTTCTAGGATCACTAACAATATAATAACCTAGTCCACTCTCAAATGAACTAAACCGGATTACATGTTCGATTTATGGCTCAATTCTCACCGGTTTATTCAATAGAACTCTCACATTCATCAAATGTTCCCACACAACAACACATCATGCATCCATGCTATCAAAGCTCACAAATATGAACACAACATGATACTATTCTCCAACACCAATCATGCATACATTCAAAGCAAATAGACATCACCACAACTACTCAACAATGGATTCCAATGATTATTCATGCTCACATTTCACCAAAGATCCACTACCCAACATATGATCAAAACCAACTTAAACAATATATGCATGTGAAAGCCAAGTGTGCGCCGGTGCAAAATGTGACACAAGTAGAATGACGAACCGGTGCAAAGGTAACAACTAGTAGAAAAACAAAAGAAAAATAACTCCCCCAAACTTAGAATTTTACTATGTATAAATTCTAAGTTTGGGGCTACAAGTTGTTACCTCCCTCCTTGCACATTCAATGGTTCTTCAAAGATCACCATTGCAACACTTGCTTCCCCTCTCCAAAGTTGGTTTTGCTTCCTTCTTCATTCTTCAAGATATGATGCCCATAGTGTTCTTCATCCATACCTACAAAATGAACCAAGCTATCAAAACTATCAAAGCAATAAAAACAAGAAAGCAATAAAACCTTGGGTTGCCTCCCAAGAAGCGCTATTTTTAACCTCCTATGCCGGACGGTTCTTCCTTGAGGGGAATATCAAGTCACCCCATCATCATCCTTGCTCTTAAACTTCTTTCCCCATGCAACTTTCTTAAGTCCATCAAAACATCCACTAGCTAGCCCATCCGGATCTTCAATCATGTCATAAGAAGTTGATGCCTCATTCATCCCCAAGCTTGCACAAGTAGCTTTTCTTGATTTGGGGGAGTTTTTGAAGAAAACTCCCCCAAACTTGGCCTTCTTGCCCATCTTCAACTCGTTCTCTTCCACTTGGGGGTCCTCTTTCACAAAATTGACCTTCAAATCCTCTCCTACCTCCTCTTTCATGGGCATTGGAGGGTGATCTCCCTTGGGGCTCCCATTTTCCCTATCTTCATCATTCCGGAGTTTGACAGTTCTATACATGTCAATCGTAACTATCTCTTGGTTCATTCGAAGCTCCAACTCTCCATTCCTCATATCAATTATGGCCCCTCCGGTTGCTAAGAATGGCCTTCCCAAGATTAGTGGGATGTACTTATCCTCCTCCATATCCAAAACCACAAAGTCTACCGGAAAGAGAAACTTGTCGATTTTGACCAATACATCCTCCGCTATACCCAAAGGGTATGTCATAGACCTATCTGTCAATTGGAGGTTCATTGTGGTTGGTGTGAGCTCTCCTAAACCAAGTGATTTGAAGAGTGATAATGGCATGAGGTTGATGCTTGCTCCCGAATCACATAAGGCTCTTAATGTATCTCCATCTCCAATGGTGCATGACAAAGTGAAGGATCCGGGATCCCTAAGCTTTGGAGGTAGCTTAGCTTGAATTATGGAGCTACATTGTTCGGTTACGTGCACCGTCTCATACGCCTCCATTTTCCTCTTGTTTGACATTATTTCCTTCAAGAATTTGAAGTAATGTGGTATTTGTTCAAGAGCTTCGGCGAAGGGGATATTGATATGGAGCTTCTTGAACATCTCTGCAAACTTGGCAAACTTGCTATCCAAGTTCTTCTTCTTCATCCTTTGAGGATATGGGAGAGGCACTACATTCTTGCCTTTGTTTTGTGGAAGGATTGCCTCCCCACTCTTCTTCTCCCCTTCTTTCTCTTCTTTCTCTTTCACTTGGCCATCTCCTTTGTCAACACCCTCGGGTGCCATTACCACTTCCTCCTCTAATGGCATCTTGGGCCCTTCGTAGCTTGTCCCACTTCTTAACCTTATGGTTTTGCATTGCTCCTTGGGATTTAGCTCCGTGTTAGAGGGGAATTGCCCCGGAACGTGTTGCTTTCCAATGGTGTTGGCAAGTTGGCCTATTTGCTTTTCCATAGCTTTCATGTGGGTGGTCACATCTTTGATCATCTCACCATGCTCATCAAGTTTTTGCCATATCTTTGCCACATTGTTCTTAGTTTCTCTCATGAAATTTTTAGTTTCCCCCATAAATGCGCCAAACATGTCTTCCAACGATAACTTTGATGGAGATTCCACAATTTCACCATCTCTTACGTTGAAATTCGGAGGTGGTATGATGGCGTTCCTTGTGTTAGCATAAGAGAAGTTCTCATGTTGCCTCAAATTCAGATGATATTGGTTTGGGTTGGAAGGACTCTCACGGGCTTGCCTATCGTTCCAACCCCTCTCTCTAAATTGCCTATCCCTTTGATTGTTCATGTAGTGGGCTTCTTCATATTGCTCGTCACGTGGCCCCACTAAAGCTTTAGCCGTCATAAGAGATATCAATTTATCCACCTTGTTGGATAGTTAAGCATTCTCATCCAAATCTTGGGTTAAGACAATCTTTCGGTTTTGTCTTCTCTCGGATGGCCATTGGTTGCCATTCTTAGCCATCTCCTCTAATAGCACATAGCCTTCTTCCGTCATCTTTCCCAACAAAGAACCTCCACCGGCCGAGGCATCTACCATCCCTCTTGTACGGTGATCCATTCCGTTGTAGAAGTAACATATCAATTGATCTCTTGAGAACCCGTGTTGTGGGAAACTTCTAATGAGGTCCTTAAAGTGCTCCCAAACCTCGGCCAACGACTCATCATCATCTTGCATGAATGAAGATATCTCCCCTCGAATTTGGATAGTTTTGCTTGGAGGGAAGTACTTCATTAGGAATGCATCAACAAGGTCGGCCCAATTTTCAATCGTCCTTAGATCAAGAGACATGTACCATTGTTTTGCACGATCGCGGAGGGAGAATGGGAACAATTGGAGACGAATATAGTCTTGAGGGACTCGGTTTATCTTCACCGTCCCACTTATCTCTAGAAATTGAGATAAATGGAGGTTAGGATCCTCCTTCGACAACCCTCCGAATTGGTTGTTTTGGACCATCATGATCAATGCCGGTTTGAGCTCAAAGTTATAAGCGTCTACGGGTTCCCTACCCGCTCCTCCGTACGGCTTTGGAATGGGACGAAAGTGATCCCTCAAAACTCTTTGAGGTCCATGTTCCTCATTCACTCTTGGTACCCTCTCTTCTTCCTCTACATTAGGCCCTTGATTATCAATTTCTTCCTCAACTTCTTCCACAATTGGATTCTCTCTTCTATTCATGGCTTCTAAATCAATTCTTCTTCTTTCGGCGTTTTGTCTTCGACAACGAGCTTCGATTTCCGGGTCTAGAGGTAGCAAAACTTGTTGATCTCTCCTAGCTCGGGTGATCATAGGCCATGTCTAGACAAAAGTTCAAAAGAAAGTGAGAATTGCAAGTGGAATCAAAGTAAAACACACAAATATTTTTGGATTTTTGCAAATAAAGAAAGCATGTAAAATGTCTAAACTAAAACTCTATTAACCTACACTCTAGAGCTATAAAACCTCCCCGGCAACGGCGCCATAAACTTGATTCACGTGTTATGCAACACTAGAATAAACTACTGCAAGTATACGGTGTCTATCGTAGCGTGATAAACACAAGGTCGATTCCACAAGGAGGTATAGCGTAAAAGTGTATTTTGTTAACGGAATTCTATTTAAACGCGATCGATTAAGTGAAAGTGAATTGCCCTAAGATTACCTATCAAGTTGTCACAAATAAGCAATAAAGAGTAACAAAGAAATCGATCAACTAGCATGCAAATCAAGAAACGAAAGTAAGACGAATAAAAACTCAAAGAGAGAAGGTGGGCTCTAAAGCACATGCAATACAAATGAATCCATTTATGATTAACTATCTACTTAAGTGGTGTTCATGATTTGTCTATAAGATTGATCACATAATAATGAATTAAAAGTTCTTTCAATCCAAGTAATTCAAAGGGAATATCACACAACTTAGTATCTCTACCTAAATTGCACAATATAACCCAATCAAGCTCCTAGGATCATCACACATCTTCCTAATCATTGTTCATCTTTCAATCTCACAATAAAATTAGGTTAGATGCTTGCAATCAATTAATCAAAGTAGATTTCTCAACCTAATTCAACTAACGTAGGATTAACATATCATCATTGTACACTAATGACATGCTTTGCAATGAAAATCAAGCATCCAAATAGAATTAAGCCACACAAACACCAAATAAGCAAAACATTAATTCATAAACTTCAACAAGAGTATTTACAAGGCTTTAGAACCACAAATGTTTAGCCAATAACTAGCATAATCAAATTACAAAATCCAAATGAAATAATTAAATAAAAAGAAAGAGAAAGCTTAGTCTAAAATGTGGCAGGTAATGGAATTTGCAAGCTATTGCATCCTCTTTTGCTTGATTTGATGAAGAATTGAGGAAGATATGGCCAAAACACCTCCAAGTATGTGTAACTATGTGTGGGAATTGAGAAATTGGGGGAGAATGTCTTGGATTTCAAGAAAGAGGGCTTATATAGTGTTGGGGTAGGGTTTGGATGCCAAAATTGCAAGTTGATCCCTCAAAAATGGAGAAAATGGCCAAAAACCCCCGAGAATAATGTCACCCGGCTGGGTGGATTCCACCCGGGCATCCCACCCGGCCTAAATACGAACCTTGGGGCAAATTGGCCTTGCCCGGGTAGAATCCACCCGGCCGGGTGAAATCTACCTGGGCACAATACGAACCCTCCATGTTGATAGTGCTAGGCCGGGCTAAAACAAGGTTGTCAAGAAATTGTGCTACTAACATTGTTGTCAAGAAATTGTGCTACTAACATTGTTGTCAAGAAATGTGTTCAAAGTGTAGGAAACAAGGTGAAATAGTCCATTTTAGAGGGAAAACGAGCATTGGTGCATGAGAATTGAAGTTTGATTGGAGGATGAGCAAGGAAAGCCAAGAAAAATAGAAGAAAAAGTCCAAGGAGCAGATGTCAAACGGTCGGCCGAGTGGTCTCACACTTGCTGCCGAGTGAGGTGGACTTCCAGTAACTTTTAAGAATTTCCAATCCAAACGGGCGGCCGAGTGGGTTCTGCTGCCCAAAAACCCACTGTATGTTTGCTCCACTCGGTTGACCGAGTGAACTTACATTTTTTTTGGGAATTTCGCGAATTTTGAAGAACTTCAAGGACCCGATCGCTAATTTCGTCTCACACACTTTGGGAAGCCTTAAATACCTTCTAACTCAGTTTGTAGAGGATTCTTATCATCATCCATTCCAAGAACTAGAAAAACCCTAGCTATTACTTAGTTTTTTACGTTGATTTCTCCTAAATCCATAGATTAGGTTTTAGAAGAACAAGCTTACGTTATTTTGTAATATCTTACATTGAGGATGAATTATCAAGGTGACTTCCACCCAACTCTCTTTTGCTCTATAATTACAAGGTTTATGTCTATTTCACAATTTTTTGTTGTTTTGGCCATGTGTGTTTCTCCAAACACCATGGGATAATTTTATTTATGCTCTGGGTGTTCTAAAACCATGTGATTGCTGAGTTCGGAATTGTTGAACTTTGTTATTGTTGATTTTAGGATTATTGCTTCTTTTATTGGGAATTATTGGTACTTTTGTGTGTTAACTTCTATTAATCCATCTTAGATGCATGTTTAGCGTAAACGAGAGTTACATGAACATGTGTATATTTATGGTGTGAGTTGTGGGTATGCAATTGTGTTGGTTATACTTTTAATTCGTCGAGAGAGAGAGTTAATTGTATTAGAACTCCATTAAAAGACATTAATTATTTGAATGGTTGTTTTAGTAGTTGGTGAGGATTAGGAAGAAAACCTTATTACCGGGTTTGGGAACACCTTAGAATTAAAGTTATATTACCCGAAGGGAAATGGTTGTCATCCTAGCATTTAGGTGCTTTTAGCAAACCTTAATTGAAGCATTAACAAAGTAAAAGCAATTCCTCTCAATTTCACTAGGTAGAGAACACCCAAAGCATTCTCTCACCCTTGCACTTCTTTGAATTATATTCGTAGTTGTTATCTTTGTTTTATTTGTCAATTTCTTGTTTTGATAGTAATTTTCATTCTTAAGTTGTGGTAATTTCTCTTGTTGGTTATTTGCCTCCTTTTAGTAATTTAAATCACTTGTTAGTTTCTAGGTTGGTGTTTGATTTAATCTTTTGAAGTTTGGTAGTAATTTAGCTTTATCTTAGAGATTCAAAACCCCGAAATCGTAGTTACATTGGTTATGCCAACACACGACTCTAGGGACTCATTGCACACACCCACCTCCTAGGTCGATACTACTTGGTCGAATACTTCCATTACTACTACGAACCCTTATGCTTGAGGGGAAGTAGTTAGTCAAAACATATAGACTAAAATTCGTTCAAGTCATTTTGTCGATCCTCTTCGGCCAAACCATATATGTCACTCAAATAAGGCGATTTACGATCTGTACAGGCCCCTTAGGCTTGGTTTCAACGGTTTAGCGATTTCTTGCTCGTTCTTAGCTTCAAGGTAAGCAAGTCTGACATTTCTCTATTCGTCCTTGCCTCAGGTCGTATTCTTCTTTACCTTCTTGTCTATGTTGATGATATTATTATAACTAGTAACGACAAATCCTTTGTTGCTCGTCTTGTCGCTAGAATTAGCAAGGAATTCGCAACCAAGGATCTTGGTCGCCTGAATTACTTCCTCGGCCTCGAAGTCACCTACACCAACAATGGTCCTTTCCTTGGTCAAACAAAATATGCCACTGGCATCCTTACTCACGCCGACATGCTTGACTCCAAAGCGGTAGCTGAAAGTGTGCAGGTATTAAGTGTTTAAGTAAAGTAGAATAATGTTGTACTAAATGTTGTGACAAATTGTACAACACTGACTCTAACAGAATATCAGAAATTAAGATACACAGCGGAAGACTTGAAACACTAAAAACAAACAAGACACAATGGAAATATTTTTCACATAGATTTTATAAATAAAAATCTATGCGAGCCTTACGGCGAAATATCAATACTTATCTTCAAGTACAAATGTTGTGTGAAATGTTACAGCAATAACCTTCACAACTGAAACTACAAACGAGGCAGGTGCCTTGTTCTAAAAATGAACTAAGTGTATAAGAGATTACACACTGTCGAAATGCCTAGTCTATCTATGATTACACTCTCAATAGATAAAAAGACACACAGTCATACGGGTGGGATACTTCGTATGATCTAAAAGGTAAAACTACTGGCCACAATTCCTAACAGGGATGAACGCTCGGTCTAGGAAATTGATCGAATAGAATACACTGAATTATGAAGCCTTCAATCGGTATTTATAGAAGTGGGGTGCGAATTCTAGAGGCTTCCACATTGAGGTCCTATTTTTTAGGATCTCAACTTACATGATCTTTCTAGATCCTTCTTGCACGTTCCAGGTCATTCTAGATTGCTTCCAGCCTCTTCTAGCTCTTCTAGGACGTTCTCCAATATTCTGGAATCTTTCAGGTTCCAAATCCTTGTAGAAGCTTCTAGACTCTGCCAGAAATGCTGTAACAATTAGCTCAACATTTAATGCAACATTTCAAAAAGAACTTAGAAAAAATCTTGGAAGGTCAAATTAAGATGTTGTAGAGAATACATTTAAGAATTCACAACATCTACAATCTCCCCCAATTTGACCTTTCGACTACAACACACCTGATGCACATATATTTCTATACATACTCAGTATTATGTACTTAGTTGAGGTTGACATCATTGCTAAGCACTAGTCAAGACAATACCTGTTGTAATCGTTGGATCAAATCGAATGAAGATCAAGGATACTCTTACAATGATCCGTGCCATAAAATCAAGATAATTTTATCCAAAACAGAACAAGTATAAACAATACACTTATTCACAATATAAGTAACTTTACTGAAATCCTAAGTTAAGTTTTAGAAGAACTACTTAAGATTTAAGTAAGACACAAAGACAAAATCAGAGCAAACAAACAGAATAGCTAAAGCATCAGAGCAAAAGCATAACAACTATGGAAAAAAAAAACTAAGACTAAGAAACCTGCAGTAGACACATGATAACCTATAAACAATTTAAGCAAAAGCAGTAAACAAATATCATCAAGTGGAACCATAATTAAGCAAGTTGTAAAACAATAAACATCCTATCATCTAGAAAATAAATAACAAGTGTATCAGAATTTCAGAATTCAAACTTAAACATCAATTACATAGATTGAACTGAAAAAAATGGCATATATTGTTGTGGTAACAGCTGCAGCATCAGATTCCTGCACATTAGCCATTATGAATTCAGACCTCCCCCTGTCTTGCAGCTTCTTCCTGTTCATCAATGGAGATCACCATACAAGGTCTCCATGTCAGCATCATCTCCTTCATCAACAAAGTAGGTAGATGCAAGGTGTGCAACTACATCAGTCACTACAGCATCTTCTCCAGCATCAGGTCCTCCACCAGCAGCAGCTGTAACTCCTTCATCAATCATCTCTTCAATTACTACATTGGAGTTAGATGGTGGTGGTACTCCCCTTGTTGTAGGTGAAAGCATATTTGTCCACCTGTCCTTCAGGAACTGGAGCTCTTCAATTGTTTCCTGCAAGTGTTGGAGTTGGAGTTTGATGAAATCCTGTGAAAGATACACATTACCAGAAATGTTGATACGGATGTTCTCAACATTTTGGGGTGCATTTCTTTGTCTTGATCTGGAAGATTCTGGATGATCAGAAGTTGAGGGTCTGGAAGTTCTCTGTGGACTAGCAGTACCAGTAGCAACTAAGGGCAGATCAATCACCCTGTCCCCAATCAATAAGGCAGGAGCAACAGCAAGCAGTGGCACTCTCCCCCTCAAAACATCAGTCTTTTTAGCAGTGAAGTCATGGTGCTTCAAATAGTTTGAAATCAAGACTGGATAGGGTAGATTTCCTTTCCCAGTAGTTTTCCCAGTAAACTTCCTCATATGGTGAAAGATGGTATGACCTAGATTGAACTTCTTAAGTATAGAAATCCTATACATAAGAATGGTTTGATCTCTGGTAATCTTAGTGGTGTTGGTAGTGGGGATCCAATTGTAAATAATCAGCTTATACAAAACAGAATGTAAGGAGGTTAAGTGTCTAGCTAACATTTTCCTAGCCCACTTAGTCTTTCTACCTCCTGTGATTGCAGTAATCACAACATCCATATCCGGATCGTCATCCTCATCAATATTAGGGGTGTGCAAGAACTCATTAATAAGTTCAGGAGTGAATGACACATCCCTCCCCCTAAAATTAATAGTACCATAAGATCTAGAACTTCTTCTACCAGTGCTTTTCTTCATACAAGCATAGAATTCATAGGACCAATTAGTCAGAAAAGCTTCACCAAATGTAACAGCATTCAACAGATTTCTATCCTCTAAAAACTTAATCATTCCCTTACTATCAAAAGCAGGCACATTAATTCTTTTCTCAATCAATAGCTTCCTCTTAGAGTAAATTTCTAACCTTTTCTCAACATAATTAGAGTGATCAGAGATACCTTCACTTTCTTCCTCAGAAGGTAGTTCCTCATCAGGATCAGAATCTCCATCATGTTCAGAGGAGCTTTTGGATGAGCTCTTTGCCTCAGCAGATGAGTTCTTTGCTTCAGAAGATGAGTCTCCACTTCCATCATCATCAGGTTCTGGTGTAGACTCCTTTGCAGCAGCAAATGACTCAGCATTCTTCTTAAGAGATTCTTGCATATCTCTTAGGCAAACATTGAAATCAGAATCAGAGTCTGATTCAACAGGTTCTTCTTCAGGGATCATCTTGGCCTTCCCTTTCCCTTTAGGATTAGCAGCAACCTTTTTCTTCTTAGCTTTCTCAGTAACAACAGCAACAGCAGGTCCAGTTTCCTCTTCGGATTCAGTGAACACTTGGATGGGTTCAGTAGCATCGTGTCCAACTTTCTTCTTCTTTCTCATGGATTCAGAGTAATCCACTCGGGTGAACACACGGTTTGATCTCCTTCTTTGTACAGGGCTTCTCTGTCGTTTCCCTTTCTGCACCATTTTCTTAAGAGGAACAGGGGCAGACTCATCAGAGGGTGAGAAAGAGGAGTTTGTACCATTATCAGAAGCTTCGGCATCCTCCATTTCGACATCCTCAGAATCGGATGCATCGGCAGTAGCTTCTCCTTCAACAACGGTTTCCACATTCCTTTCCGGTGTTGTAGGTCCAGTAGGGTTCGATGAATTGGGGGTTTTTGCAGCAGCAGCCATTTGAGCAGTCTGTTCGGCCAAATAGCCTGAGATATCCACAGTGATATCTCCGAACGTCATCACAGGTAGATGACCAGTAGCCCGAAGAGTATTGGATACCTCTTCAACAGCCCCTGTGAACTGTTCAACGGTCGAATCTTGTGGGATGTGGGTAGTTGGTGGAGTAGTTTGTGGAACAGGAGCGGTTGTTGATGGGGTTGCAGAGACATTAGTGTCGGCATTTGAGGAATTTGATTGTTGTGAAGCCATTGAAGCAAGAAGATCGAGAGAGTTTTGGGCGATTTGATCGGAAGATTCAGAAGCAGAGTGTGAGTGAGAGTGAGATTGACGGTGGTTTCCAGCCATTAAGAAGGACGGTTGGAATTTCAAGGCAAAGGTTTGAGAGTGTATGCAGCAAAATTGGGAAATACACGGCCAAAAAGAATTTCTGCAAATAGTGTACTTAACAAAGCTCGACAAAAACAATTAGCAACATAAATCACAGTTAATTGAGTTTTATAGAGAGAATGTGTGTAGTTGGAGGTTAACACGATTAATCCCAGAAATAATTTGATAGTGCTCCACATTTTTAGCCACAACCTAGATCATGGTTAACTAGTGGGAAAAATCAATTTTATTAATTAATTAAGTAATTAAGAAGTTTCTAGAATTTTTACTTAGTCCAAGCATAATCTGAAAAATAAAAAACGTGGGTCAGTATATAATTTAAATAAATAAAATAAATCTCAATAAATAATTAAATAATTACAACTTATAAAAATAAATTTGAATCAGGCAATGTTGTGCTCAAAACTGTTACAAACACCTCAACACGGTTTTTACATGAATTTGCTTCATTTGTGTTGCACCATATTTTTTCTTTTTGTGTTATAGCATCTAATTTGTATTGATCCATTGTTCTTGTAGAGTACATCGTAGTAGCGAACTTCGTGCCCCATACTTACTTAATGGATTACAAATATGTTGATGTTTTTACCAAATATCACCTTTTGAAAAGAAGCATTGTAGTAGTGAACTCCGTGCTCCATAATTACTCGGTGATTTTGTACATCTTTTAATATGCTAATAACATTCTATTTTTTATGCATTTGAGAGGTGTAAGACATTTATTTTTGCACTCCAAGGTTCTTAGATTCGTAGATATTTTACAAATGAATTATTTAACTAAGTAAGAAATAAATTCAACTTATCAAATTTCTACAACCCATGATGTTGTCCCAAATGCTGACGCATTTCTGACAACATCCATCCGAATTTTTCAGATAGTGCTCATACCAAGAGATTTCCTCAAAGTTGAGAATCTCTCATGGTCTAATGCCTTAGTAAAGATGTCAACATTTTGTTTTTCAGTAGGTATATACTCCAACTTTACAATATTCTTCTCTACTAAATCTCTCATAAAGTGATGTCTTATGCTAATGTGCTTAGTGAGTGTGAGTGAGTGTTGTACAGGATTCTTAGAAATGTTAATGGCACTAGTATTATCACAAAAGATTGTAAGTATACCATTCTCAATACCGTAGTCATGGAACATCTTGCTCAGCCACAAGAGTTGTGTATAGCAACTTCAAGCAACTATGTACTCAGATTCTGCAGTAGATTGTGAAACACAATTCTGTTTCTTGCTGTGCCATGATACAAGATTGTTTCCCATGTAGAAACATCCTCCTCTCGTACTCTTTCTATCATCTATATCTCCAGCCCAATCAGCATCACTGTAGCCTATCAGAATGTTGTTGGTGTCCTTAGTGTACCAGATTCCAAGTTCACTTGTACCTGAAACATACTTGATAATCCTCTTCACAGCATTCAGGTGAGATTCCTTTGGATTAGCTTGGTACCTAGCACAAACACACACACTGTACATAATATCTGGTCTACTAGAGGTTAAATACAGTAAACTACCTATCATGGATCTGTAAAGTGTTGGATCAACATTTGTTCCAGCACTGTCTTTGCAAAGTTTCAAAGAAGATCCCATAGGAATTTTCATTGGTTTTGAATTCTCAAGACCAAATCTTCTAACCAAGTTCTTAGCATACTTACTATGGGAGAAGAAAATACCATCCCTGCACTGTTTGATTTGAAGACCTAGAAAATAGTTCAAGTCTCCAACCATACTCATTTCAAATGTTGCAGTCATTGCCTCAACAAAGTTACTCAACATTTTATCACAAGTAGAACCAAATACAATGTCATCAACATATATTTGAGCAATAAGTAAATCTCCTTCAGTGTGCTTAATGAACAAAGTTCTATCAGCTTCTCCTCTAATAAATCCATATTCCAAAAGAAAGTCAGTAAGCCTACCATACCATGCTCTAGGAGCTTGTTTAAGACCATACAAAGCTTTCTAAGTTTATATACATGATCAGGATATTGTGGATTTTCAAATCCTTTAGGTTGTTCAACATATGCTTCTTCATTCAAAATGCCATTTAGGAATGCAGCTTTCACATCCATTTGATGAAGTTTAATATCAATAAAACATGCAATTGCTAGTAATAATCTAATAGATTCTATCCTAGCAACAGGAGCAAAAGTCTCATCAAAATCAACTCCTTCAGCTTGGGTGTAACCTTGAGCTACTAACCTAGCCTTGTTTCTAAAAATATTACCAGATTCATCAGTTTTATTCTTGAATATCCACTTTGTTCCAATGACATTAGTATGACTAGGTCTTGGAACAAGTGTCCACACTTCATTTCTTTCAAACTGACCAAGTTCTTCATGCATAGCATTAATCCAGTTTTCATCAGTTAAGGATTCTTTAGCACTCTTAGGTTCAATTTCAGATAAATAGCATTCATCATTTACAACATTACACATAGAAGACATGCATATTGTTCTTACCACATCTACCTTATTTGATCTTACTCTTCCTCTTGTTTGCACTCCAACTGTAGCATCGCCTATGATCTGGTTAGAAGGATGACTTTTACCTATTCTTGAAGAAGGATTCGTTTTGGAAACATACTGATCATTCTGTGAAATTACAACTGACTGTTCTGTAGATGTTGACCTAGATGTGTTAACATTCGGTACAACATTTTCAGACTTCAGTGTATTCTCAGAAGTGTCAGTAACCTGTGATATATCTTCTTCATCTTTGTCATCTGTAAGACCTTTATCATCATCAAACACAACATTAACAGATTCTTGAACAGTGTTAGTTCTAAGGTTATATACTCTATAAGCTTTACTATTTCTAGAATAGCCTAAAAAGAAACCTTTATCACTTTTAGAATCAAACTTATGAAGTTGATCCATATCATTCAGAATATAACACACACAACCAAATACATGAAAATATTTCACACTTGGTTTTCTGTTGTTCAAAATCTCATAAGGTGTTTGACTTGTGCCAGAACGAATAAAAACCCTATTAATAATATGGCATGCAGTATTCAATGCTTCTCCCCAAAATTTCTTAGCAAGACATTTGGATGTAAGCATGACTCTAGCCATTTCTTGTAAAGTTCTATTCTTTTTTTCAACAATTCCATTTTGTTGTGGAGTTTTAGGAGATGAATATTCTTGCAAGATACCCTTTTTATCACAAAAATCATTAAACATGTTGTTTTCAAATTCCCTACCATGATCAGTTCTAATACGGCCAACTTTCAAGTTAAACACATTTTTGAACCTCTTATAAAGAATTTTAAATGCAGCAAATGCTTCAGATTTGTCTCTCAAAGACTCTACCCAGGTAAATCTAGAAAAATCATCTACCACAACTAAGGAATACCCCTTTCCTCCAATGTTTTCAGTTTCCATAGGACCCATCAAATCCATGTGCAGTAATTCAAAGCATCGATGTGTAGAACAATGTGACAGCATTCTGTGCGACATTCTTACCTGCTTACCTTTTTGGCATGGTCCACATACAGTGGTATGTTGAAACCTCAGTTTTTGAATTCCTTTTACTCCATCTGCTTTGATTAGCTTTCTCATTGCTCTGTAATTTGCATGACCCAATCTTTGATGCCATAAGATGTTTTCATCATGTTTTGACAAGTTACACATATTTGTTCCAATAAGATAGCAATTATCAGCTGACCTAGTACCAGTCATGACACAAACTTCATCTTTATTAAGAACATAACATGAATCTTTATCAAATTTCACATGTAAATTATCATCACAAAGTTGACTAATGCTAATCAGATTTGCAAGTAAGCCATCAACATGTAAGACATTTTTAAGCTTAGGAAAACCTTCAACATTCAAAGTTCCTTTGCCAACAATCTTTCCTTTAGAACCACCACCATATGTAACACTACCACTATTCAAGGTCACATAATCAGATAAGAAGTCTATACGACCTGTCATATGTCTAGAACAACCACTATCAAAATACCATAAATCAGGTAGACATGCTTTTAAGGAGGTATGAACAACATTACAGGTAGCTTTTGGTTTCCATGCAGATTTCAGAAACTGTTTACCAGGATGTGACAGTTTTTTATGCTGCATTTTCAAGTTTTTCTATTCTTCAAACAATTTTATACAGTAAGGACGAATATGACCAACTTTGAAACAATAATGAGAGATATACTTCCTTTTAACCTTGTGATGATCTGATTGTGCAGATGTTACACCAGATTTGTCAACATTTGCCTTCACAAATTTCACAGGTTTTCTAAAATTTTCAGAAATAGAAGCAGTTACATCATCATAACCTAAACCATAATTATTAGACTTACCAGTAGCTATAACATTATTTACCTCAGAAGCACTCTTGGAATATTTCTTGAAACATAAAGTGGAATTTATCAGTTTCTCCTTTAAGTTACTGATTTTCAGATCTCTTTTGGTAAGTATAACCTCTAGCTTGGTGATTGTGTCTTTCAGATCCTCATTCTCTTTATTCAAGGAATCAAGAGTGAGTTTCTGATTATTCCAATCATCTAACAGCTTTTGGTGTTCATTGTCATCAGTCCTTTTTCCTGCATCATCAACCAAACCATTAAAACAGTTCAAATCTGGGTGACTCTGTTCTGATGTTGTTGTAGATGTTGAAGCATCAGGTACAACATCAGAATCTGTTTCATCCAGATCATCATTTGAGGAATCATTATAATCAATTCTGGTAAAATTAGAATATTCATTCTGATTTAACTCATCAAGATCATCATCATCAGATTCATCACTCAAGGTAGCACTAAAATTCAGTTTTTGCTTAAGTCTAGTATTGACACATTCATTTGCATAATGGCCATATCCAGAACAAGCATTGCATTGAACCGATTTTCGAAATTCAGGATCATACCTTGGTTTACCTTCACTCTTTGATGGTCTTAGTGTGAATTGACATTTCCTCCTTTCTGGTTGAGGTGTTGATGTGTTGATTTGAATTTTAGGCTGAATGTTTCTAGATTTGTTCACAGATTTTTTAAGAAACTTATTAAAGTGCTTAGTGAGCAAGGCAATGTTGTTAGGATTGTTGAGGCATTCATCAAGCAACTCTTCATCCGAATCAACTTCAGTAATGATAGGTTGAATCTCAGATTTGTTTGATGTTTCCCCTCTAAAAATAACAACTTTCTTATCATCATTAGTTTCATCAACTTGATTAGTGTTTATCTCATAAGTTCTAAGAATACTCACTAATTCATTTTGACTTAACTTATCCGTATCTTTTGCCTCTTCAATAGCACAAATTTTAGCATCAAATCTTTTAGGAACAGATCTTAATATCTAATTAACTACTCTAACATTAGAAATAGGGCCACCAAGAGAATGTGATTCATTGATAATCTCACTTAACCTTTCATTGTAGGATGAAATTGTTTCATCTTCCTTCATTCGGAGATTCTCAAATTTTGTCCCCAACATTCGAAGCTTAGTCCTTCGAACACTGTCTGAACCCTCACAATGCTCCTGCAACCTGTCCCATGCATCTTTAGAAGTAGAACAGTTAGATATAATTTTAAACATTGAAACATCAACAGATGTAAAAACAGCATTTAAAGCTTTAGAATTGTAGCTTGCTGTTGTTATTTCATCAGCCGTCCAGTCAACTTCTCTCTTGAGTTGAATTTCACCATCTGCATCTGCTGGTCTCTTTGGAGCTTCCCAGCCTGTAAGTACAGTCCTCCAAACACGTTCATCAATTGACTTGATGTACATACGCATCTTAGGCTTCCAATAAGCATAATTCGAACCATCTAAATCGGGTGGCCTAAGTGTCGTGGATATGTGATGTGTTTCCATTGCTAATATAAACTAAAAACACACTTAAAACGAGGATCTAACCTAGTGTCGTCAGGTATCAACTCTGATACCAACTGAAAGTGTGCTGGTATTAAGTGTTTAAGTCAAGTAGAATAATGCTGTACTAAATGTTGTGACAAATTGTACAACACTAACTCTAACAGAATATCAGAAATTAAGATACACAGCGGAAGACTTGAAACACTAAAAACAAACAAGACACAATGAAAATATTTTTCACATAGATTTTATAAATAAAAATCTATGCGAGCCTTACGGCGAAATATCAATACTTATCTTCAAGTACAAATGTTGTGTGAAATGTTACAGCAATAACCTTCACAACTGAAACTACAAACGAGGCAGGTGCCTTGTTCTAAAAACGAACTGAGTGTATAAGAGATTACACACTGTCGAAATGCCTAGTCTATCTATGATTACACTCTCAATAGATAAAAAGACACACATCCATACGGGTGTGATACTTCGTATGATCTAAAAGCTAAAACTACTGGCCACAATTCCTAACAGGGATGAACGCTCGGTCTAGGAAATTGATCGAATAGAATACACTGAATTATGAAGCCTTCAGTCGGTATTTATAGAAGTGGGGTGCGAATTTTAGAGGCTTCCACATTGAGGTCCTATTTTTTAGGATCTCAACTTCCATGATCTTTCTAGATCCTTCTTGCACGTTCCAGGTCATTCTAGATTGCTTCCAGCCTCTTCTAGCTCTTCTAGGACGTTCTCCAATATTCTGAAATCTTCCAGGTTCCAGATCCTTGTAGAAGCTTCTAGACTCTGCCAGAAATGTTGTAACAATTAGCTCAACATTTAATGCAACATTTCAGAAAGGACTTAGAAAAAATCTCGGAAGGTCAAATTAAGATGTTGTAGAGAATGTTGATACATTTAAGAATTCACAACATCTACAGTAGCAACTCCGCTCTCCTCGACTGATCTCCTTAGGCTGGATGGACAGACCTTCTCTGATCCAACTCTCTTATGCTCTCTGGTCGTTGTTCTCCAATACATCACCATCATTCGACTGGATCTATCATTTGTGGTCAATACCATCAGTCAGTTCCAAGCTCGCCCAACCACATACCACTTTCAGACGGTTAAATGAATTATCCGCTACGTAAAAGGTACGATCGACCTCAGTCTTTAGTTATCGCTCGGATCCTCCTCGATGGTCGACTACTCTGATGCTAACTAGGCACACTGTCTACACTCGCCGATCAACTTACGAATACTCTATATTCCTAGGTCCCAACCTTGTTAGTTGGGGAGTTAAGAAATAACCCACTGTCTCTCGCTCGAACTGCGAATCCGAGTATCGGGCCATGACAAATACAACCTCCATAATGGTTTGGTTATGCTCGCTTCTGCATGAATTTGGTGTTGTTCCGCCATCTATTTTAACTCTCCTCTGCGACAACAAAAGTGTTTTATTCCTATCTCACAATCCGGTTGCTCATAAACGAACAAAATACATCGATATTGATTATCACTTTGTTCGTGAGCTTGTCTCGACTGGTCGACTGATTACTTAGTTTGTCCCATCAAACTTACAACTCGCGGATATTTTCAGGAAAACCCTTCCACGTCCACTCTTTGATTTTTTTTCGTCACAACTCACAAGCTTCGCGTCTGCTCGCTCCTCGCCTTCTACCACTTTCTGCTCGCGACGCTTCGCTTGAGGGGGGGTGTTAGACTAAGCTAGACATATACCAGACATAAATATAGGGTCATGAACAATCATATATTACGTATTACTCCCTTCGTCCAATTTTATAATGCCCATTTGGGTTGGACACGGGTTTTAAGAAAAAAATGATTGTTTATGTAAAAAGTGAAAGTTTGAGTGGGGAGATAAAGTAAAAATAAAGTAGTGAGTGGGAGTAATATTTCTTTTTTAGGAAAGGAGAATTATAAAATTGGACAGATAAAAAAGAAAATTGGGAATTATAAAATTGGAAAGAGGGAGTATTAAAAATCTGTTACTACATGCAAATAGAATATTACTGTATGAAGAAAAACGTGTTATTGCATCAAAATACCAATATAAAAGTTTAAAGAGATGAATAACAATAGTTGAAAATGCCAAAAAAATAAAAGTTATAGTCAAATTTGAGACAAAATGAGAAAGAAAAATTAGAGAACGTGGAGAACCATGAAAAAACATTAAGAAGAAGAAGACAAATTCATGTGGTGAAAAAACCGTCATAGAAGAATGTACAAAAGAGGAGTGAGTGATGGTCCCTTTTTCGACTAAATGTACTAGACGAGTTTCTTGAAAGATTAGATGACTTGATGTCATCTGATAGAGTTTAAGTGTGGAAAACAAAAGTTAACTCTTCTAACAGATGACTTGGTCAGTTGATTCGTTAGGAGTCTAGAACTAACTAGTCTATTGATTAGATCAGTTGATAAAGAAGTGTGTGCGGAATTGTAGTGTGGCTCATTTGAAAGATTATACTCGTCTATATACTCATGAAAAATTTAAAACTTTAAATTCATGCATAAACACATTTTATGATATCAGCTCACTTGGTGTCGGCTGAATATGAACTTTCGAATATAGCAAAACAAATATGCAGTGTATCATCTGATACAAAACATTTTCTTTGTTAAACATATGTTGTGTAAATATGCACGTTAAAGCAGTAAATAACACATAGGTTTATAGTGGTTTAGACCTTAATGTCCTACATCCACTCTCACGTCTCATTACGTGATATTTATCCCGTTGCACACTTTAACGTCCCAAGGGTAGACGTCTTGTTACTTTTAGTCCCAAGAGAAGACTTTTGATCAAGATACACTCTCCTCGGTGTATACTGATCTACTTGTTGGGGAGGGAACAAGTACCCTTTACAGTGGTTAACTTTGGTGTACCTACTGTGAGAAACTCGACCTATCTGCTAAAGGGTTATCATAGAAGGAGGATTCGAGAAAGACTAAGTATGAGAAATTCCCTTACAATCTGAGTTAGCCTAAAGCTAGGATTGAGAATTTTTCTTCTAAGCTTGGAATGTATATAAGGTTATGCTGGCTTAGATATCATGAGTTCACTCAATGAGGGTAAGGGTATGGATGCTTGCTTGATCTCTTCTTTGAAGATGTTCTTGAGCTCTTCTAATTTTCTGGACTTAAGCATTTTGCTCTGCCTCTAGCATCACCTTCACGCCATACATGAGATATGATTTGAACTCATATTTATAGTGTGGATTTGAATGTTACCGTTGGAAGATTGACATTCAAATCCCACTATTTCGGGAATCACAATCTCGAGGTAGATGATATTGATTATCACTAGCAATAATCAATATACATCATAGACTTCCTTGAGCTCCGTGCCTTGTTAGGATCTTTGTTGGGAATAAAATGAGTTATGTTTTGATTGAATACCCAAAACCCCCTGAGACATGCCTAAGTCATGATTGAATATGTTCTAGAAATGTTAGAACATATAGTATAAAGGCTAGATGAGGAGCTAATATGTTAGGTAGCTCTTAGATGATTAGATGCACAAATTGAGGGGGAACACATGCTTAGAAGTTCATTTAAATCAAGTCCCCTCAAGGCTCAAACTCTGGATACAACACTAAGTCTTTTGAGACTAACTATACTGATCAGGAGAGTTGTCCAGAGGAGTTGTCTCAGTACAAGAAGTCAAGATCAAGTGCTCTGAAAGTTGAGGTCAACTATGCTGAAGACAAACACACCCTAAAGAATTGCAAATCAACATGCTAAGATCACCTTGAAGTGAAGCAAAGGGTATGAGCCAAGTCACCTGAAGAAGAGCAAGCCAACCTTGCTGATAAGCAAGACTGCTGATAGTGATAAGGAGAGTTGTCCAAATGATAAGGAATGTTGTCCTATCAATGGAACAACCTTCATAAGACATGTCCATATTCTTACAAGAGAATCTGAATGTCAGATATTGGAAAGAGTGCTGCAGAATGAAGACAAAGCTCTTACAGCCGTTTATTTCCCAAATGAGGACATGTCACTATCAAGATTCTGTCTTCAAAGTTGAAGAACTAAAAGAAGACATTTGTGGACATTGGAGGCTGCCTCTCCAACGGGCAAATCCTTCATTTGTCTATAAATACAGAAGTGTGAAGACCATTTGAAAGCATCCAACTAGCATCCAACTTCAACCTCAACCAAGCACATCCAACCTTAAGTTCTTACAAGCTAGAGTGCTTTCAAAGCTTTCAAAGACTATCTTAGTCTTCAAACACTTCATCTAAGCTGTACTACATTGTATATCCATACACAAGCTTAGAGAGATATCCTATCCTTATACACTGATCTTCATTGTAAAGGATATCTCATTAGTTGGAACCTTACTTCAATCCTCATATCTTTCAAGAGTGAAAGTGAGAAGGTTGTAGTAGTAGAAGTGGTAGGAGCTGACTGTTGAGAGAAGAACAGTTCAGTTTTGAGTTGAGAAGAGGGTACTAGGACTCTAGACATCCTAGGGATCAATTCACCAAGAGTGGTGTTCTTGATCAAGTGCACCTTGGCACTATAAAACAAGTTAATTCCAAGAGTGAAGGAATTATCCTGTTAAATCAGGGAAAGTGGATGTAGGAGCTTGAGTCTCTGAACCACTATAAACTCTTGTGTTGATTTACTTTCAAGTACTTTCATACACTCAACACTGCACACAAAACTGATCTTTCAAAGGATAAACATTCAAAGACTGTGCAAAACTGATTTGGACAAGTTCCCTGAAACTGGACTGTATTGAATTGACCAAGTGATTTCAGAATCTAAAGGAGTTTAAACTAAAAGGGCCAACCACTATTCCGCACATATAACTCTCCTAGATAGTTATTCAACTAAGTACTCAATAGTACTTAGTAGTCTGATTATCTTAGAAGAGTTAATCATCTTCAGCAGAGTTGTCCAAGACAACCTTGCTGAGCTCTGGTTTGATCAAGTTAGAAAAGAATTTGAATACAAGTGTATTCCCCCCCCCCCCATACACTTGTTATATACTCCTTTCAGGACCAACAAGTGGTATCAGAGCGGGGGTTCAAAGACCACTGCTTCTGAAAAGCCATCTTGGTTTTCAAAATCACATATTTAGTGTGGTCATTGAACTGATCTATCTGAAATCCTAATTGTATATTGACTGACTGTTTGTTCTTGAGTTATGGCCAACAACAATGCTGCTGTTCCACCTCCTACTGTCCAAGGATTGGACAACATGGCCACAAATCCAGTCAACCACATCTCACATCACAAACTGCCCATGTTCTCAATTGATAATTATAATTTCTGGAAAATCAGGATGAGGGCTCATCTTGCATCTCTACACACTGACATGCTGAGAGTGATCACAAGAGGTCCTTTTGTGTTCACATTTGTCAATCCCAAAGTCACTGAGGCTCAAAAGGCAGACCCAAGAGAGGTACTCCCAAAAGATGAAGATGACTTTACCACTGATGAGAAGAGGAAAGATAACTTGAATTATCTTGCCATGAACACCCTCTACCAAACAATTCCAGATACAATTATGGGTAGAGTCTACCACTGCACAACAGCCAAAGAAATTTGGGATACTCTTGCTGAAATGTGTGAGGGTACTGAAAAGATCAAGGAGAATAAGCTCCAAGTTGCTGTGCAGAAATTTGAACAGTTTGCAATGGAGTCTGAGGAGTCCATTGATAAGTTTGCTGGTAGATTCACTGATGTGATGAATGAAATCAACTCTCTGGGCAAGGTCTACACTAAAAGAGAAGTTGGATTGAAGATCTTGAGAAGTCTCACTCAGAAGTGGGATGTCTATGCTGTAATGATGCAAAACACCAAAGATCTTTCCACCATGCCCATGCAACAAATCTTCTCAGAACTCAAAGCTTATGAGTTCGATCTCAATAGAAGAAAGCCTATTGAGGAACCTTCAAATCCTACTAAGGGAGTGGCATTCAAAGCCAAAGCTGCTGAACCAGAAATGCAGTCTACTCCAAGATCATCAAAGTCAGTCTCAAAGACTGAAATGAAGGAAGAACTAGCCTTGATGGCTAGAAGGTTTGAAAAGCTAAATTCAAGGTTTGGTAGATACAAGAAATTCTACCAGGACAACAAATTCAGGAGAAGGTACAACTCTCCTGAAAATCAGGCTGAAGCCAAAAAGCCTGAAGAGAAGAGATCAGAGGACAAGTACTCTGATAGGAGAAGGTCCAGTAGAGCTGAACCTTCATCATCAAAAAGAAGAGAAGAATCAAAGAAAGAAGATGATGAAGATCTGTGCTATAACTGCAAAAAGAAAGGGCACTTTCAGTATGATTGCCCTGAATTAAGCTCTAAGGAGAGAAGAGAGAGGCAAGCCAAAAGAGACAGAAAGTTCACCAACAGAAAGGCCATGATGGCTGGTGAAGAGTCTGATAGTGCTGAAAGCTTCAACTCTTCTGATGGACTGTTCTCCAACAGTGATGATGATGATGATGTCTGCAACATGGCTCTTGAGGATGATGAGGTATCCTCTACTTCTAGTTCACCATCATTCATCTCACAAAACAATAGTGAGATCAACTTGAAGCTTTCTCTTGGAAAGTTGATGGAAGATTTCACTATGTTACAAGAATTTCATGATAACTGTGTGAGAGAAAATGAAAGATTAGCTATTGAACTTGCTAAAAACTCTGAGGCAGTTGTTGATGTCAAGTCTACTGAGTTATATCAACAAGTCCTGAGAGAGCTTGAGGAAGCAAATCTCAGGATAGTTGACCAACAAAAGGAGATTGATGATCAACTTCTCTCTGAGAAGAGAAAAGATTTTGAACTTAAAATTCTCAATGCCAAGTTTGAAAATCTCTCACATGAATATGATATTCTTAAAGCAAGTGAAGAGAGCCTGAAATTAAAGATGTCTGCTCTGAAGAAATCCTCTAGAGCAATAGAGGAAATTCAGAGTTATCAAAGACCTATGGCTCAAAGAAGTGGATTAGGATTTGATCCATTTGAATCTTCACCTTGTCTTAGTGTTGCTTCTGTGAGTAACACTAAGAGAATCTTTGTTAAGTCAGTGGCACAAACTGAAAATGAAATAATTAAGCCACTGAACAAAGGAAAGGGCAAAATGGATGATCTGCCTAATCAAATGCTTCAGGAAAATAGGCCAAAACCTAAGGAAATGGTCAAGGCTCCTGAACATAAGTTGAATGCTGGTCAGCAGAGTAGACCCAATGGTAGGGCAACTCTACTGAACAATGTTCAGAGGAAGTGTCCAAGGTATAATCAGCCTAGGCCAACTCTTCTGAGAAAGCCTTAGCTGAATAGACCTAAGGACAACTTTCCTCAAAGGCAGAATAAAATGAGACAACCAAAACCCTTCATGCCAAAGGGTAATGGTCATAAGAAAGCCTTTCCTCAAAGATTCCCTCAAGCTGCACAAAGAACTCAAAAGTTCAGGAGACTTGACAACTCTCCTGAAACTTATAGAGTTAACACATTCACACACACTTTCCCAAAGGCATTTAAGGGAAAGACAGTGTATTTAGATGCTAAAGGAAGACAACTTAGCCACCTTGAATCAATCAGGGTTATTAGGCAAGTTTGGGTTCCTAAAGGTACAGCTAACCTCTCAGGACCCAAAACTCAAAGGGTACCTAAACCTATCTAATTGCAGGTACCATTGGGCCACAAGATGAGGAGCATAAGCAAAAAGACAGCATGGTACCTTGACAGTGGATGCTCAAGGCACATGACTGGAAACAAGGAACTCCTCACTGATTTCATTGAAAAAGAAGGCCCTAATGTCACATTTGGAGACAGCTCACAAGCATCAACAAAAGGTTATGGTACTTTGATGATTGGTAACATCAAAGTATCCAATGTATCTTATGTGGCTGGTCTCAAATATAATCTCCTAAGTATCAGTCAATTCTGTGATAAAGACTACAATGTTGAGTTTTCCAGTGATAAATGCTTGATCAAAGATAAGACTCAACAAATTCTATTGACTGGAACTAGGAAAGGAAATGTGTATTTTGCAGACTGGGACAAGTCTACAGATGCTGCATGCTTCATTGCTAAGAGTTCTAGTGAACAAAGTTGGTTGTGGCATAAAAAATTAAACCACTTGAACTTCAAAACAATGAACAAAATTGCTAGAAATGCATTAGTCAAAGGACTACCTAATGAGGTTTTCATTAAAGAGCATGTTTGCAAACCATGCCAAGAAGGAAAACAGATCAAAGCCTCATTTAAAGGAAAACCAGCCATTTCCACTGAAAGGGTACTTGAACTTTTACATATGGATCTTTTTGGACCAATTACCCCTGTAAGCATAAATGGTAGAAAATACACATTGGTAGTAGTAGATGACTTCTCTAGGTTCACATGGGTAGTATTTCTCCTTAATAAGAAGGAAACTCAAGTCAAACTGCCTGAACTTCTAAAGAGATTGTCAAATGAGAAAAGCCTTAGCATTATCAAGATAAGATCTGATAAAGGCACTGAGTTCATTAACTCATACATCAATGAGTATTGTACAACTAATGGAATAGCTCATGAAACCTCAGCAGCTAGAACTCCTCAACAGAATGGAGTTGCAGAGAGAAGAAATAGAACTTTAAAAGAAGCTGCTAGAACCTTAATTGCTGATTCAAATTTGCCTAAGAGGTTTTGGGCTGAAGCCATAAACACTGCATGCCATACTCAAAATAGATGTTTGATCACTAAGGGGCAAGGCAAAACCCCCTATGAACTCTGGAAAGGAAGATTGCCTAAAGTGTCATACTTTCACATTTTTGGTTGCAAGTGTTTTATTCACAATAATGGGAAAGATCAGCTGAAAGCCTTTGATAGCAAAGCTGATGAAGGAGTATTCCTTGGATACTCTCAAATCAGTAGAGCTTTCAGAGTCTACAACAAGAAAACCCTTATTGTAGAAGAAACACCTCATTTTGTATTTGATGAATCTATTCATGAGTTCAGGAATGAGAACTTGGAATCAGAAGAAATCACACAGAGGACAACCAGACTAAGTCTAAAAGACAAAGACACTGAGCTTATAGATGTTGTCCAAGCCAATCTACCTGAAAACTCTATGTTGGACAACCATCCTGAAGGCAATCCTCCTGAGGCAAATCCCACTGAAGGAAATAGTGAACTGAATGATCCAATCCCAGTTCACATCCAGGTAACAACTACCAATGAAGAAGCAGTTCCTACTGAGGTAGTTAATGGGTCAAATAATCAAGGGGGAAATCAAAATGTTGAAAATACCAATGTCACTGACATTGAGGACAACACCCCTGATTATGATCCTGAATTAGATCCTGCATTCAATTATCCTGAATTCTATGATCAAATTGACTCAACTTCAGTAGAGGACAACTCTACTGAAGAGATCAGAAAAAGAAGGACTTGGTTGTCTGACCATCCTACTGATCAAATACTTGGTGACCCAAGTATTGGAGTCAAAACAAGAAGATTTCATGGTGAAAGTGCTCTTTTCTGTTGTTTCTTGTCAGAACAAGAACCAAGTGATATTGAGGAGGCACTTCAAGATGCCAATTGGATCACAGCCATGCAGGAAGAACTGAATCAATTCACCAGAAATGAAGTATGGGAGCTGGTGGATAGGCCTTCACATCAAGATGTTATTGGAACAAAGTGGGTGTTCAAGAACAAGAAGAATGAAAATGATGTGATTGTCAGAAACAAAGCAAGACTTGTGGCAAAAGGCTATTGCCAACATGAAGGCATTGACTATGATGAGACATTTGCACCTGTGGCAAGGCTAGAAGCAATAAGGCTCTTTCTAGCCTATGCAGCCCACAAGAGGTTCAAAGTGTACCAAATGGATGTCAAGAGTGCCTTTCTGAATGGAGTCTTGAAGGAAGAAGTCTATGTAGAGCAACCACCAGGTTTTGAAGTTGGAAACCAAGTTTACAGACTCAAGAAAGCTCTTTATGGACTCAAGCAAGCCCCTAGGGCTTGGTATGATACACTGTCACAATTCCTCATGGATCATGGATTCACCAAGGGAACTGTGGACAGAACTCTTTTCAGAATCTCTGAAGGAGAGGACATCTTGCTTGTCCAAATTTATGTGGATGACATAATATTTGGATCCCCCAATGAGAAGCTATGTGAGAAGTTCTCCAAGCTAATGCAAAGCAAGTTTGAGATGTCCATGATGGGACTGATGAGCTTCTTTCTGGGTCTTCAAGTCAAGCAATCAAAATAAGGAATCTTCATCAACCAAGCTAAGTACACCAGAGAAATGATCAAGAAGTTTGGATGTACAACTAGCAAGCCAGTAAGGATCCCAATGAACACAAACTGGAAGATGGATCCTGATGAGAGTGGTATTCCAACCAACTCTACTGAGTATAGAGGAATAATTGGTTCACTCCTCTATCTCACTGCCAGCAGACCTGACATCACCTTTGCAGTAGGTGTTTGTGCAAGGTTTCAAGCAAATCCTAAGAAAAGCCATCTTGAGGCTGCAAAGAGGATCTTGAGATATCTCAAAGGCACTGAAAATCTAGGCCTTTGGTATCCTGCTGATGACAACATTGAGTTAACTGGCTACTCAGATGCTGATTATGGAGGATGCAGAATTGACAGAAAGTCCACTTCAGGGACTTGTCAATTCTTAGGCAACAAGCTCATATCTTGGTTCTCCAAGAAGCAAAACACAGTGGCTACTTCCACTACTGAGGCTGAATATGTTGCTGCTGGAAGTTGTTGTGCCCAGATCCTATGGTTGAGACAACAACTAAGAGATTACAGAGTCAACTCTACTGAAGTGCCCATATTTTGTGATAACAATAGTGCCATTGCTATTTCACAAAATCCTGTCTTGCATACAAGATGCAAACATGTGGACATCAAGCATCACTTCATTAGAGATCATGTGGAGAAGAAGGATATAAAGTTGGTCAAGATCCACACAGATCATCAAAAAGCTGATATACTAACTAAGCCACTTGCAGAGGCAAGGTTTCTGGAGCTATCAGCAGAGTTGGGTTTACTTGATCCAGGGAAGTTGGACAAGTAAAACTCATTGAAGTTAATGGGAGTAAAAGAGCTGAATTGATATTCAGTAGACTTGGACAAATCTACTGAAGTGCAGAAGAGATGATCATAACTACTCAGGACACTTGTCCATTGACATTCAGGACTCTTGTCCACATCTCTTCAGGACACTTGTCCTTGTAGGGTCAGATAAGTTGTCCTAGTTATCAAACCTATTCTCTTGGTTTGATAAGCACCTATTTTGGGTAATCATTGTCTACCTTGATACCTGTCCCAACTACAGATATCATTTCTGTGGGATTTAATTTGTCCCCCACCCAAAAGGTCGCTTTCCATGCATTAAATGCCAAGATTTAACTCTTGTTTGCATTACACCTTTTCAAACCATGATCTATCTCGAAAACTCCCCAACCATTAACTAATATTAAATACCTTCCACGTTTTGAATAAAACCAACAAGTCACTGTTACATTGGTTTTTAACCATTGGATCAAAACTGGCCAACTCCCCTGAAATTCATCCTGGCCGTCCAAGTGTATCTTTCCATATTTGACAACAGTTGAAAATACACAAAACTCACCAACTCATTGACAAACATTCTTTTTAGAATATTCTCAAGTCTTAAGAACTCCCCACACACTCTTCTTCCCCAAGCATTCGAAACCCTAGCCTATTCTCTTCAAACTCTCCCAAAACTTTCTAAATTTCATCTCTGCAATCTTCAATGGCTCCCAAAGTGAAACCAGAGATGATCATAGATTTTTCCAACAAGGCTCTTGACCTTGATTTTGGTTATTTGAGCAACAAGAACAACCTTCACTTTGAGCCAATAGTATCATTTACAAGTGAAGATCCTGAAATCACTCCAACCCTGAGATGGTTGAGAAGAGCAGGCCTTCAAAAATTCATGGAGGAAAGGCCAAGCTCTTGTTTGGACAACTACATGGCTGAGTTCTTTGCCTTTCTCAAATGGAGAGGCAAATCAGAAGATGGTGAGATTTCCACCAGATTGTCCTATGTTGCTGAAGAAGATGAAGAAGAGAGATTTCATAGAGTGAAATTCTCTTCAGAAGATCTTGAAGGAGCCTTTGGATTGCCTTCAGAAGGAAGGAATCCAGAATCTTATGGTGCTGGCCATGAAGATGACATAGCACAAGAATGGCTATTAGTGCCAGGCCCTCTATCTTCAACACAAAACAAGAAGACTCTCAAGTCTATATTTCTCAATCTATTTGAGGTAATCACTAAGAGTCTCTTGAGTAATACAGGAAGCTTGGAGCAGGTCAGCCATCCTAGAATCAGAATCATGGCTGCAGTCATTGATGCCAGTGACAAGGGTATCAAATTTGATTGGAGGACCTTCATTATTTCTGAGATGATGAAGGAAAAGGCCAAGTTTAAAGTGAGAGCTCATAACAAGGTTGTGCTAGAAGGGAAACTCAAGTATTGCACCAGGGCAAGCTTGTTGATTGAGAGATTTTCCCATTATTCCCAAATGCAAACCTTTGCAAAGCCTCTCCCAGCTCAAAAGATTCTGTTCAGAAAACTCAGCAAGAAAACTGAGCAAAGGAGGATGATAGTGGCCAAACCTGCTGAAGAAAAGGTGGAGGAGAAACCTAAAATGAAGAAGAGGACAAAAGCAAGAGTGGTGAAGACAAGGAAAATGTCTCAGATCATCTCAGATGAGAATTCAGATGCTTCAACTGAGATTGAAGAAGTTGCTAGAGAAGGTGTACAAGTGCCCTCTGATCATTCAGAAGAATTAAGGCAGAAGTACAATGAGACTAGACAAAAGTCTAGGGGTGATAAGAGGATCAGGGAGGTTGTCCCTGAGAAGGATGAGGAAGGAAGTGGAAGCAGTAGGGCTAGCAAGAGAAGGGCCAAGCCTACTGACAAAGTGTTGGAGCTCCAAGAGGAAAGGTCTCTACAACTTGCTCTTAGAGAGAGCAGAGCTGAAAGCAGGACCAAGTCAAAGTCAAGGACCAACTCATCTGGTTCTGGAACTCCAGAATCCAAGGTCCCCGAAGGTCAACCAATAGAGGCCAACATCCCTGAAATTCAGAACCCTGAGCCCAACTCCCCTGAAACCCACATAACCCCAACCAACCAACCTATAACCCCCATCAATCTTACAAAGAAATACTCTCCTGAAGGGAATGTGCAAAGAAGTGGGATAGATGTGCTAGCAGATATAGCAGTAGATGAGACAAGACTACATTCTCCCCTTGACTCATCTATGCTCAATTACTCAAAGCAATTAGAAGCTGCACTTTTTGAGCCAACCCCCTTGAGTAAAGCCCCTTCAGATCCATTGCTCTTTAAAGCAACTGAAGCACCTTCTACTGCACCCAACTCTTCTGAAGCCAACATTCCTGAACTAAACCTTCCTGAAGCCACTTTAGAAGAACCCAGAGCCAACTCCCCTATAACCCAAAGTCCCCATTCAAGTGGAGATGAAGAGGAGTATACTTATGAGAGTATGCTCAGAGGAGGAGCCATGGCTACTGTGGACAGTTTGTATCCACAACTTGCTGAATTTCCAAGAATTCAGAGGACTTTTCATGATCTAAGGATGCTTGTTGATGTAAAAGATAAGTCTATGATGGAGATATCACAAGTCATCCAAGATAAGGGAGCAAACTGGTGGCAAATTGAGGAGAACAGATTGCTACACTTTGCTGGAGTCTCAAAGACAAGATTTCTCATTGATGAGGAAATCTTTGCAAAGCTGGTAGCTGATAAGATTAAGGAGGAGAAGGAAAGAAAAGCTAAGGGAATCAAACACCCTGATAGTAGCTCCAATGATGATGATTCCCCCAATGATCCCTCAAACCCCTCAAAACCCAACCCTCCTGAAACCCCTCAAGCTAATATCCCTAAGCCTTCTGTATCTGAAAGACTTTCCAACCCTCCTAAGACCTATCATAGGAAAGGCTCTGTCAATTCAGAGGTGTTGACCAAGGATGGTAACACAACCAATGACACATCTGCCAATGAAGGTTCTTCTGAACTCAAGGCACAGCCTAAAGATGTGGAGGTTCCTGTTTTAAAGGCTGGTTTGGTTAAGGCCTATTCAGTGTCAGATGAGTTGGACACTGATCAGCCCTTAATCATTCAGGATGACTCAGTGGCTGCTGATATAAGCATTGTGATCTCCCCACAACTGCCATCTTTGAACCTTGTTGAAGGTGGAGATGCTGCAGGTCTAGGTGAAGGAGTTGAAAAGGAGATGATAGTGGAAAAACCAGAGGGAGAAGTAGATGATAGAGAGGTTGTGATCACTAGAATAGTGAGTGTACCACCAAATGAGGGTGATATAAGTGAGGAAGGGCAGGCTATTCTTGAAGTCAAATCTGAACTTCAAGAATCCCTTGATGAGAGGAGGCCTGTTCCTTTAAGTGAGGAAATCATTGTTGAAGGGAGAAAAGAAATAGTTGAAAATGAGGAGAAGACTGCTGATGTATCAGAGTCTTATGAAAAAGAATTGGAGGGAGACAAGTGTGTTTTTACTGATGCTTTTGATTTGTCTGATATTGCAGGTATAACTTTTGATCAAATCTTTGCAGATGAACTCTTAACAGATGCACCCATCCAAGTTGACAGTGGATCAGCACAAGCCTTGCTTGGGATGCAATCAGAGAAGTTGGATTCCTTGGCTCACCAGGTACAATCAGCTCATGCAGAAACTTCTGGAGCCTTGGATGAGCATGGAAGAACTTTGGCATCTGTGGAAATGAGGTTAACTGGCTCAGAGGATGTGGTGTTACCTACCTTGGAGGCAAGGATCAGTGGAGTTGAGACTGGTTTGCAAACCATCTCCACTGAAGTTATCAAAGCCAAAAACACCATGAGGTCAGTTTCAAAGGAGGTTAAGAAAGAGCAATCTTTGCAAAGAATCAACCACAATAGGAATGTGAAGACATTAAGATCAGTGGTAAAGAGAGCTCTTGGAAGAAAGACTGCACTGCAAAGACAAAGAGCTGAAGAGCAAAGGCTAGCTATGGTGAAAGCAGCCTCAGAAAAGTTTTCCCAAGAGGTATTGGCCAACATTGCTGAAGGTGCAGTGGCCAACCTCACTGAGCTTCTCAAAGCCCAATTGGATGCATCTCTTAAAACAACTATGGAGGAAGTTGTCCAACAGAAAATGAAGCCTGTTTTAGCTTTTCTTAGCTTGAGCAGTGACAGGATGCAGAATATACATGATGAAAATGTATATTTGTTGGAAGAAATGAAATCCCTAAATCAGGCACAATCCCTAATGGCCACAACAATGAGTGAGCTAAAACCCCAATGTTTTGATGCTGCCAAAAAGGGGAAAAGGGAAAGAGCAAGGGCAAAAGGTGCCTTAGTGATTGGAAGCCCAGTTAAGGGTAAGGACAAAGTCCCTGAAGGAAAGGGAAAAGAGCCAGCAGTGCTGAACTTGGAAGAATTGGATGAAGAGGAGCAGTTAGCACTTGCATTGAAGAACTCTATGGCCTCAGCTCAAGAGGAAAGAGTGAGGTTACAACAAAGACCAGGTGGTGAGGTATCTGGTTTGGACAAGGATGCTGAAGGTGTCCAAACTAGAGGAAAGATCAAGAAGGCCCAAGGAAAGAAGAGACAAGTTGAGAAATTCACTGACTTTCCCAATAGCCTTGATCTTCCACCTGAATTCAGAGTTATTGATGATGAGCCTATCTCAAAGAAGGCCAAAACTACTGAAGAGCCCAAAAATGCTGAAGAGGACAAGTCTTCTGAAGTGGCAAACATTGCTGAAGGTGCCAAAGTCACTGAAGATGTGGAAATCTTATATGAAGAAGGCTTTGGACCTGGACCAAAGAAGACAAAGATTGTGGTACTCAATGATCCATCAAAGCTGTTTCATGAAGGTTATGGCAAAGACCCTGAAACACAACAGAAACTGGCTATGATGAGAGCCCAAGAGAAAATGGACTTGATGGAAGAGGCCAACAGAGCAAGAAACAAGAGAAGAGCAGACTTCCAGAAGCCAAGAAGGAAGAGAGCAACTTACAACAAGATGAAGCCACAGCTATTGATTCCAATGGACACCAAATATCCTCACTTGGATAAATGGGTACCAGTTCAGCTGAATGACTTATGGGAGGAAGCCAAAAGGGAGTATGTCTATGATCAATATGTCATTGACAGATGGAATGGAAGAGATGCCAACTCCACTTTTGTTGAGTTCATGATAGAATACTACAAAGAACTCTATCAACAATTGCTTGCAGCTGCTGATATTGCAAGAATTGAACTCACAGCTCCTAAGCCAATCATATACATGCCTCCAAAGCTTGAAGGATGGATTGACCAAGCAAGAATTCTGAGAGAATTCACTGAGATCCTTAAGCTAAACAAGATGGTTCTTGGTCCTAAGGGAACAAACCAAGAAGCCATGGCATTGAAAAGAAGAGTGTGGGCACAATATGGAATGCTGCCACCTCCTGAGGATGATCTTTGAAATGGCTAAGTCTTCTGACCAATCTTGATTGATCAACTATGCTGAAAAATGATCAAGTTTGCTGATGTGGTGTGCTAATATGTTTGCTCTAATTTGATATGGATTGCTCTGATACAAGCTCTGTGCTCTGATGTTGAAAATCTTGTATATGTCTTGAAGTGTTAGTATTTGTTCTGATACAAGATTGGTGCTCTGATACAAGTTTATGCTCTGATACTGAAAAATCTTGTATATGTGTTGAACTGTTAGAATGAAATACTCTGATGTATTAAATGTTGATGATTCATGCTCTGATATGTTAAATTCAACTATCAACATGCTTGTAATGATTTTTGAATGAATGATAGTTGAACTTATTTTGAATCAAGAAACACTCATCTCTCTATGCCTATCTATGAAACCTATGTGCAACATGAATGGTGAATACACTAACTCATTGCTTTTCAGGATAACTGACCTTAGTCATGTCTTCTGAAGAATAATGTAATAGGTGTAGCTAAGTCACTTTTGCACAAGCTGTATAGGTTTTGGCATCATCAAAAAAGGGGAAATTGTTGGGAATAAAATGAGTTATGTTTTGATTGAATACCCAAAACCCCCTGAGACATGCCTAAGTCATGATTGAATATGTTCTAGAAATGTTAGAACATATAGTATAAAGGCTAGATGAGGAGCTAATATGTTAGGTAGCTCTTAGATGATTAGATGCACAAATTGAGGGGGAACACATGCTTAGAAGTTCATTTAAATCAAGTCCCCTCAAGGCTCAAACTCTGGATACAACACTAAGTCTTTTGAGACTAACTATACTGATCAGGAGAGTTGTCCAGAGGAGTTGTCTCAGTACAAGAAGTCAAGATCAAGTGCTCTGAAAGTTGAGGTCAACTATGCTGAAGACAAACACACCCTAAAGAATTGCAAATCAACATGCTAAGATCACCTTGAAGTGAAGCAAAGGGTATGAGCCAAGTCATCTGAAGAAGAGCAAGCCAACCTTGCTGATAAGCAAGACTGCTGATAGTGATAAGGAGAGTTGTCCAAATGATAAGGAATGTTGTCCTATCAATGGAACAACCTTCATAAGACATGTCCATATTCTTACAAGAGAATCTGAATGTCAGATATTGGAAAGAGTGCTGCAGAATGAAGACAAAGCTCTTACAGCCGTTTATTTCCCAAATGAGGACATGTCACTATCAAGATTCTGTCTTCAAAGTTGAAGAACTAAAAGAAGACATTTATGGACATTGGAGGCTGCCTCTCCAACGGGCAAATCCTTCATTTGTCTATAAATACAGAAGTGTGAAGACCATTTGAAAGCATCCAACTAGCATCCAACTTCAACCTCAACCAAGCACATCCAACCTTAAGTTCTTACAAGCTAGAGTGCTTTCAAAGCTTTCAAAGACTATCTTAGTCTTCAAACACTTCATCTAAGCTGTACTACATTGTATATCCATACACAAGTTTAGAGAGATATCCTATCCTTATACACTGATCTTCATTGTAAAGGATATCTCATTAGTTGGAACCTTACTTCAATCCTCATATCTTTCAAGAGTGAAAGTGAGAAGGTTGTAGTAGTAGAAGTGGTAGGAGCTGACTGTTGAGAGAAGAACAGTTCAGTTCTGAGTTGAGAAGAGGGTACTAGGACTCTAGACATCCTAGGGATAAATTCACCAAGAGTGGTGTTCTTGATCAAGTGCACCTTGGCACTATAAAACAAGTTAATTCCAAGAGTGAAGGAATTATCCTGTTAAATCAGGGAAAGTGGATGTAGGAGCTTGAGTCTCTGAACCACTATAAACTCTTGTGTTGATTTACTTTCAAGTACTTTCATACACTCAACACTGCACACAAAACTGATCTTTCAAAGGATAAACATTCAAAGACTGTGCAAAACTGATTTGGACAAGTTCCCTGAAACTGGACTGTATTGAATTGACCAAGTGATTTCAGAATCTAAAGGAGTTTAAACTAAAAGGGCCAACCACTATTCCGCACATATAACTCTCCTAGATAGTTATTCAACTAAGTACTCAATAGTACTTAGTAGTCTGATTATCTTAGAAGAGTTAATCATCTTCAGCAGAGTTGTCCAAGACAACCTTGCTGAGCTCTGGTTTGATCAAGTTAGAAAAGAATTTGAATACAAGTGTATCCCCCCCCCATACACTTGTTATATACTCCTTTCAGGACCAACAATCTTGTTGTCTGCTGTCGTCTCCCAATTGGTCCACGCCAGCTCTGATGTGACAATACAATGCTTGATTCAGATGGCCTTCGACTCTGTTGTTTTACTCAGCTGATCTTAGGATCATCTCTTCTGATCTTGACAATTGGCTTTTGATTGTTTTCCCAGTTGTGTAGACTTCGTCTAGTTAGTCAGGCAGACTTAATCTCAGCTGTGTTTGGCTTACTCAACTGATATTGCTTACTCAGCTAATCATACTCAACTGATCATTAGATGAGTACTTACTCATCTGATTCTTCTCTTCTGGATTCTGGTCTTCTCTTCTCTTATGAGCTTGTGCGCGTTTCACTTCTATATCAGTTGACTTCCAACTCAACTGATAGTGATCAAATCCTAATCTATTACAAAATAAATAATGAATTGTCTATACAATACAACTTATCCTATTACAAGTATATTTGATTTATCAAAACAAAACATAAGTGATATCGATATTCCAATAGTGAGGACTACATACCCGCGTGAAAAATGAATCATCATAAAAGATCGTGAGAAGAGGAGGGTGGATCCACGTGAAGTAAAAAACGGGTAGGATGAAATTTTTTCACAAATTTTATATTCTTTTCTTACAATATTGATATGCATGCATGTCTTTTTATAACAAGAATAATTGTAATATACAAATTTACTTTATTAGGACAACTTGAGATAACTAAGGAAAGATAATTGTTTTTATATCAAAAATAATTGCAATATATAGATTTACTCAATTAGGACATCGTGAGATAGATTAGGAAAGAGAATTACTATCTATGCCATGACGGGTCACGACGGAGATCGATAATAAAATACGGTAAAAATAGTTGTCCAAATTTTGGATATCTAGAATGCCGTATAATGACTATTTATGTCTTAATGAATTTTAATTTTTTTTTTAGACATTTTGAATGAAAATATTACAATTTTGCCATTTTTTTTTGGATACTTAGCACTCCCAAAAAATATGTAGTGTGTGACAATGTGAGAGATATTTCATTTTTAAGAAATTAGAATTATATAAAAAAAATTGAAAATTAAAAAAATGAACCGCAATTACTATTTACACCTCCATTTGCGTTGAGAACACACCCCAAAAAAAATTGTTAGGATAGATACACCCCCTTGAATTGTCCTAAACACTTTTGTCTAAAAAAAAAAAAAAACTATTTACTAAACACATCCCACCCTAAAAACCCTAATTTATTCTCTTCCTCCTTCAACTTCCCCCATTTTCTCTTCCCGTTGCCCCCCACCCACTCGCCGCCCCACCCCCGCGACCACCGCCTCCTCCACATGCGGCCGACGAACCCAGCCCCCGTCGTACCAGGCCCTCGCCGCCCCACCCCGCCGCCACCCATCCTCCATCTTCTTCTTTTTCTGCCGCCCCCATTCCTCCACTCCACCGCCGCCAAACCCAAGCCCCATCGCTCCTCGCCGTGCCACCTCCGTCGTCCCTTCATCTTTTTTTTTCTTGGCCCTGTCGCCCCTCCTCCATCATGCCGCCCCCTTCGCCGTGCCACCACCACCTCTAGGTTTGTATGTTAGGTTTTTCCCTTTTTTCTATGCAATTTGTTTTTTTTTTTTATTTTCGACCATATATACTCTCGTCGATAAATTATTGTCGACGAGAGTGTATATGGTCGACCACAAATGGTCGAATTTAAAAAAAAAATATATTTTTTTCGACACACCAGGATCGACGACCATATACACTTTGGTTGATGAATGGTCATCGACGAGAGTGTATATGGGGCGTGTCGAAAATTATAAAAAATATTATGAGTTTCTTAGTTTTTTTTATTTGTTTTGGATGATGTTGGATGTTGGAAGTTGTGGCGGTGGCGGCCGAAAGTAGTGTGGTGGTAGTTGTGATTTTTTTTTTTTCGATCACTTCTGCAGAAAGTGGGGGAGTGGAGTGTGTTGAGTAAGAGGGATGCATGTAGTATGATACTTTTAGTAAAATAGTATTTTTGATTTTTTACACTATTATTATATTATTAAACTGATGACAGAGTGGCTGTAAAAAAAAATAAAAACTAAACTGACAGAGTGTGTTCTAAGCCGAGTGTAAATATAATGGATCATATAATTAAGCCCAATGAAAGTCATTAAAGCCCAGTCCAACTTGAGGGAGGATTTAGTTGTGGGCCTAGGATCAGATAAGCCCAATTAACCACAATCTAAAACCAACGACAACGAGGGAAAATAAACCTAATTTTAAGTCTCAACGCACCACCGCCCTCCTCCTCGACGATTTCTTCCGATATTTACGGCCTGTTCAGCGCCAATTGACTCACTTCCTCTTCTTTCCTCTCTCGACATTGATCTGTTATTGAAGAAAATTGATTTTCACTGTCCCGGTTGACTATCTCGTTGGCGCTCTACTCGACGGAGAGCGGCTTTAGTGGTGTTTTTTGCGCCGTGGAGTGTGGACTTCGTAAACTATAATTCCCGCGAACATGTACTTCTCTTTCCTCTTTAATTAAGACGAACTTGTAAGCTAAAATTCGAATTGACTTTAATTGTGTTATATTTGTTCTCAAAGGTCTCGAATTTGTGTTAAAAATTTGCCCAAGTATGTAGCAGAGAAAAACCTCAGAGACTTCTTCTCCCAGAAAGGGGAAGTTACCGATGCCAAGCTTATGCGCACCAAGTAATATCCCCTCTCCGTCTTTGTTCTCGAATTAATAATATTGTCATTATAATAATTCATTGGTTTGCTCTCTATTTGAAGTAACTGTGATGGAAAATTGGTTCAGGGATGGCAAGAGCAGGCAATTTGGGTTTGTGGGATATAGGACGGAGCAAGAAGCTGAGGAAGCCATTAGATATTTCAACAAATCTTACATGGATACTTGCAGAATTACTTGCGAGGTCGGTGTTACTCTGCTGCTTTAGTACCTTGAAGTAGATGTTTTAGGTTTGAATTAGCTACTTTTCTAAGAAATTGAGATGATTGTAAGGACTGGGAGGGGAAAAGAAGACTCCTCTGGACACTCTTACAATTACTTAAAACACATCGATTATTTATATTCAATCTTGTCTTATAAGCATAATCCATTGAAATTGTGCTCAAATTGAAAATGTGCCTTTCACTCACCTTTTGGACATATCTTCTAATTACAGCATACACTGGATTATTCAGCGCCAAATACATGTCCAAAGAAATTTGTAAATAACTGTGCTGATTTTTATCGCACTGAAAGTGGCATTGTTTAATATATTCAACATAATATAAACTAGCTGTTGGATTGTGTGGGCTGCTAAATAAGATCTTTTGTAACATTTGCATTTGATAGAAAAATGCTAGAGTTTTCACCTTTTGCTTAGTAGGCAGAAGAGGCTTAAAATTAGTTGATTCTTTTCCCTTTCCACGCAACATGCAGTAACCTTTCTATGTTCATAGCCAGATTGCTCAGAAGGTTGGAGATCCTGATATTCCACGCCCTTGGAGTCAGCACTCATTGAAGAAAAAAGAGAATACTTCAGAAGAAGAGAAGAGAGTAACCAGTTCAAAAGTTTCTAAAGGTGTAGTCCAAGAAGGGAATAATAAAAAGAGTAAAAAGGATGATGAGAATGATGATCCTCAACTTCAAGAGTTTCTTCAGGTCATGCAGCATCGTAGTAAATCCAAATTGTGGGCAAATGATACGGTGGCTGCAGTCTCTCTTGAGCAGGGTAATGCTGCGCCAGACATCAAATTGCAGGTGGAAAAAAGACAAACAAAGAAATCAGATGGAGGTCTCGAGGTAATCAATGGAGAAGTAAAAAGTCTATCAGAGAAAGCGGAGGTAAATAAACCAAGGCTTTTGGTTCATGATGACATATCTGACCAAGATTACCTCAAGAGCAGAATTAAAAATAAATGGTCTGATTCAGATAGTAGTGAGGATGAGGGTAGTGCTGATGACACCAATCACAGTAATAGTATTAATAACAGTGACAGCAGTAACCCTCAGAACAAGAGTAACCATGACCCTGTTAAGAATAAACTTGAACCTGATGTTTCTGATGGGGAGGCTGAAGATGAAGGAAATAAAGTTAATGACTCAGCTGATCCGTCATCAAGTCCGAAAAATAAGAATGATGAAGTTCTGGAATCTGGCCGTCTCTTCATCCGCAATCTTCCCTACACTTGCACGTAAGTACAGCCTTTCTTCTTTCTCTCTGTCGGGCATTGCAAATAAATGCATGCACATGTTTATGCAGTAAAGCCTCATTTGATGGCATAAAATAATAAAACTTCTGTCCTTTCTTAGGAAAATTACGGACTTATTAGGGCCTAACTGAAAAAAATTATTTTTGAGAATTTGCTATTTGACCAACTCTTTAAACTTGTCAATTTTCTTATGATTTTGTCAATTTGTTAAAGCTTTGTTGGTAAATGAGTGCAAAATTCATTGTTGGTAGATTGATTTAAGAGGCCGTAATTACACATGATATTGGAAGAACCAACAATTTGTTCAAATTACAATTTGCGTCTTAGATGTCATTTCACACGAATCCTAATTTATACTCACTTCACAAACTGGTCGAAATTGCACCCAATTAATGAATTATGAATTTGCCGTGTTAATTTCCGTAAAAAAAAAAATTACTGTGTTAATTAAAAGAATTGCTGCACAAGATAATAATTCTCCTCATTACCCACAAAAAAAAAAAAAAATCCATCAAAATATAAAGTAATGATTAATTAAAAATATTCTTAATATCTTAATATAAAGGTTCATTTTTCTTTAAATTCGATTTATCAATTTAATCATCCAAAGTTGCAGCCAAAACTTACAGCCAATGCATTGAATCCTGCCAGGCACGGCTGCAGGGGAACAAATACGTTAGAACCATCTAGTTTTTCACTTTCTTTCAGCTGCATCTTCGGTTTTGTGTGTTTTTAGTTTTGATGTATCATTTCTATCAGTGGCCTGGAAATACATAAAGAAGTAAAAATAATATTCCGTATTATCCAAAATTACCCCATTATGCCTCTTAAATAACTTGACATGTTTTATTACACAGCTAGAGTTTCATTTTTATTTATGTATGTCGTTTTTCACTGGCTTTTCTTGATTTTCATAGTGAGGAGGAATTAGAACAACACTTCAGCAAATATGGTACCATTAATCAGGTCCATATTGTCATTGACAAGGAAACGAGACGCTCCAAGGGCTTTGCTTATGTCCTTTTTGCTCTCCCAGAGGCTGCTGCTAGGTATTATTTGTTAGCTATGAAGTTTTACTCATAATAATGCACATTTGGCTTCAAATAAACAGCTGGCTTAGTTTTAAAGCTTTGAATCTGATATAAAATGGTTTGAAGAGTTAAAGTTCTTGCTTTAATGTATTTATACATAATCAATGCAACCCTATTATAGTTAAACCTTATTGCTGAATTTATTAAGGTTTCTGGTTGTAGTTCAATCTCAATGGGGCGTTTTTTTTATATACTATGACATGCGTGCTGTCATCAGAATTGTGATATTATGACTTTTCTTCCAGGGCTTTAGAAGAGATGGACAGTTCAATTTTTCAAGGAAGGTTGTTGCATGTCATGCCTGCTAAACAAAAAGAACTTCCTTATACGCAAGAGTATGCCTAGATTCTCAAATTTCACTACATGTGTTAAGTTTTGATAGTTGCCTCGGCATATGAAGTTTATCTTTATGCTGGATATCACTGTATACAGGACCAACAATTCTGGAGCACCATCTTCAAATACATTTAAGCAACAGAGAAATGCGGAGAAGAAGGCATCAGAAGCAGCTGGAAACACACGGGCATGGAATAGTTTATTTATGCGCCCTGATACTGTAAGCTAGAGAAGTTCAATTAAATGTGATGTTTGGCATCTGTGATCAGTTTCCCACCTATGTGATTTTAAAAACAGTGAGCTCAGTTCTTTACTGCTTTTTGAAAAAAAAAAAGGGAAGAAAACTAATAGGAAAACAGGTTTGAGCCATGGAATTGTTCTTCTCTCCATGGTTCCTTTGTCAAAGTAACTTTGTGATAATATCCCCCATGTCTGAGCCCAAGATATACTACCCTCCCATTCTTAAATTTCATTCTCTAAATTACTCTACTACTTGTTAATGGGGGAATTGGGCCCATTCTTAAATTTCATTCTCTAAATTACTCTACTACTTATTAATGGGGGAAATTGGGGTTTACTTGAGCATGAAGTTTGATCCTCAGTTTTGGGGTAAATATGTTTTGAGGATGGTAGCAGTGTGTTGATATTCTCTTCTTTCCCTTGGCTAATAAATGGATATCTCTGTTTGTAAACTGCATGATTTGTGCTCTAACTTTGTAGAACACTATTTTCTGATCTTCTCTTCTGATCCTTCATATTCAAGGTTGTTGAGAATATTGCACGGAAATTTGGTGTCAGTAAGAGTGAACTTCTTGATAGAGAATCTGATGATCTTGCTGTAAAAATTGCACTGGGGGAGACTCAAGTGATTGCTGAGACTAAAAAGGCTCTATCAAACGCTGGGGTTAATGTTTCCTCATTAGAGGGGTTTGCTGCTGGTAAAACAGATGGTCTGAAGAGAAGCAACCATGTTATACTAGTGAAGAATATACCTTATGGTTCATCTGAAAGTGAATTATCAAATATGTTTGGCAAATTTGGCAACTTGGACAAAATCATTTTGCCCCCTACTAAAACCTTGGCTTTGGTATGGTTTCTTTTCTTTCATTATTTATTTATCTGTTCTGCGTATACATTTACTTGTCTGATAGAAAACAGAAGCTCAAAATAGAACAAATACCTGCTTTACGTCTGCATATACATTTACTTGTGTTGTTTGATTCTTAATCTTGGATTGATGTGGGAATATTTTTCCCCTTAATTTTGGTAACACCAATAAAATGGGTGTGTGAACTCATTAGATCCTTGCTTCTTGTTTGTGTTGTCAAGAACAATATGATGTCTAATAAATTGAAAAAATCGAATATCTAACTTTAGTGTTTCTATTCCATACATGGTTTAAATATTCTATCTCATGGTATAAAATGAGAAGAATTTCATGACTCATCAAGTGCGCTTTCTGGTTACACCTTGTCCAATGTATTATTGTTCAATCTTCAACATATTTATCTCTCTTTATTTAATTTGCCTTTTTTTGTTAAAATTTAATTGCACTTGAGGCTTAAAACACATGGTTCAGTGGAGAAGGTTTGGTGTCTTTGATTGTTAACTTTTCGTTGAACTTTATGATACCCAGGTTATCTTTCTGGAACCCTCTGAAGCTCGTGCAGCTTTCAAAGGTCTCGCATACAAGCGGTACAAGTAAGTTGGTAAAAAAGTTCAAGTGCTAAATGCTGTGTTTGCTTAGAAACAATCAAACAAATTGTATAATTTTTTTATTTAAATTTTTTAATAGTACTAAATTTAGTTGCCTTAGGAGATACTCCCCTCGTCCCACACAACTCTCACACTTAAAATGGAAAATCCTTTATAAACTTCACAATAACTTTTCTTTTCGGGACGTCCCACAATAACTTTACACCCTTAAAATGGAAAACCATTTATAAACTCCACCCTCACAATATCCTCAATTTCATGCAAAATGCCATTACTTTTGGGTCCACATATACACGCAAGTCAACTCATTTCTTTACTTCATACATAAAAGTTTACAAAAATACCCCTCAAAACCCTATTCATTATTATACTTTCTTAATATGTTTGCCCATCTACCTATGAAACTTATTATGGGACGGAGGGAGTATTTGTTTTGTGTTTTTAAAAACCAGGTTTTTTATTTACTAATCTAAATCCAGTTCTACATCGGAATTTTGAAATCTGGTTGTAAAGATGATCAATTAGTTCTGTTATCACAGGGATGGCCCTCTGTATTTGGAATGGGCACCTGGTAATATTCTCAGTCCAACTTCAACTGTTGATGATGATAAAGTTGTGGGTGAACTTGAGGTCACGAGAGCTTTTCTAAAGCAACAAATTGAAGATCCAACAGAAGCAGATGTTGACCCCGACAGAATTGAGGTTATTTTTTTTCAACTCTGTGTATTCTCAAAATGCTTGTCTAGGCATCCTATATCAAAGTACCGCAGTGGCAAAATTCACCATGGAACTTGTCAATGCACTCTTATGCTCTCAAGATGGCTCACCTTAAACCTGTCTTCTTGCATTGCTCGACTATATGTTGCTCTGTTTTTTAAATTTGGTAATAATTAATAGCAATGAACTGGTTGATTCCAGAAAAATAAAAGCATTTTTAGATTTCAGAATGATGAGAGGGCAGAGTGGTCAGTCAACTCAGAACCTTATATTAGTTAGAAATCATCACATCGGGTGTTGGGGTCATGCCTTGGTATGTGCAATGGATATATTCTTCATGTCCAATATTCTCATTTTATGGACACCAATGCTATGATTATACTTTTGGCTTAATAAATAAGATAACCAGTTGGTTTTATATGAAGGCTCAATTGTTATCCTGTTAGTCACTTAGTTGATAGCTGCTGTTTGTATTGCGGATTTACTTAATTGCTTTAGATCTGCTGGTTTCTCAGTCTGATTTCCCTTATCAATAGTATTTTTCCAGAAAGATGAAGGGAAATAAATATTACGTCAGGATTTGATTTTTATGATATGTTGTGTGCTACAGTCACGCTCGTTGTATGTTAAGAATCTGAACTTCAAGACATCTGATGGAAGTGTGAAAACGCATTTCGAGGAGCACATGAAGGGAGGAAAGATACTGAGTGTCAGGGTATAGTATTTGTTTTTGCATGCTTACACTATGAATACTTGCTACAATATCCATCTACTCTGTTTTATGTTTTCATGTCTACACTCTGAACATTAGGTGAAAAAGCATATAAAGAATGGGAAGACTGTGTCAATGGGATTTGGTTTCGTAGAGTTCGATTCTGTCGATACAGCAGTGAAGGTTTGCAAGGACCTACAGGTATTATTTCGTGTCTGCTGATTACTTGCATTTACCGTAACTTGTACTTCCAAACTTGTTTATAACCTTTTTGAAATGTTCTTCAGGGAACAGTTTTGGATGGGCATGCTCTCATATTGCAGCTTTGCCACTCTAAGAAGGATGAAGTGGTACCTAAAAAAACTGACAATGACATTAGTTCAACTAAATTGATTGTGAGGAATGTAGCTTTCGAGGCAACAGAAAAGGATCTCAAACAGTTATTCAGTCCATTCGGACAGGTATACCTCTTGTCTTTGTTATTTGCACTGATTGACTTATAATCTTCTTCATGCTTTTTTACTTTAATCATGCAACTGTGGATGTTGCATGGATGTTCTCAACTTAAATTTGAAAAGCTCATATTTCATAAATGTTTCCTTGCCTTAATTTGCAAGTTAATTTAGTTTTCTTTGGTACTCCACAGATTAAGAGACTAAGGTTGCCAATGAGATTCGGCAACCATAGAGGTTTTGCATTTGTAGAGTATATGACGAAGCAAGAAGCTCGGAATGCCCTTGAAACTCTTTCCAACACTCATCTCTATGGTCGTCACTTGGTATGTTAGGTTAATGAAAATTTGAATTAATGTGGCAGAGAATTAAAGTTTGGTTATGATCAACTGTGTGTTGGGTTGCAGGTGCTGGAGAGAGCGAAAGAGAGTGAGAGTTTAGAGGAATTACGGGAAAGAACGGCAGCTCAGTTTACAGACGACTCGACTAAGTTATCCAGAAAACGAAAGCACTTGACTGTACTAGACGAAGGGAATGTCAAGTTTGAACGAATTGCTGAATAGAATTTTTGTATTTTTATGTACTTCTGAGTTGTAAAATTTTGACGTCTGAGAACCAAGATAAATTATCAGTAACAGTATGGAATTATCTAAACTGGCAAGTTTTTCAGAAGGTTGAACGATTTTGTTCATTTACTTGTGTTTTAAACTTGCACATTTGTTGTCTGAACTTATGCTTTCTTGGGGGGTTTTAGGCTATTACTTTCCTTTTAGTCATGTCCAATTTATTTAGTTTGATTTAGTTCCGTGTGGTTGACCTGTCTAATACTTGTTGGTTGAGGTTTTGATACATATGCATATGTTTATTGTTCCTTTTTTCCCAATAGTGGCAGATTTGCTATCTGCCAGTTTTATACAGCAGCTTGGATTGAAACTCCGCAGAGCAGAATTTTCTGATTCATGGAACTCCCTATCTCTCTTGGATTGGAAATCTTGCCATGTGACACGGATGTTATTTTCTCTTTTGTTCAGAACAACTGGATTATTTCACCGTTGCTGTTATGCTGCATTACATGATTCAAGTATATCAGGTGCTTTATTGTTTTCCTAATGGTATGTTTGTATATTTTCTGCGACTTTGGAGTGACCTTTGTCAATTGCCTTTTTTTGTGGGAAAATAGATTGCACAATAGTTTGAGAGATTTGAAGTTAGTATTCAGAAATCAAACCCTATTTTTTAATTTACTTCATAGAATAATACAAATTCAAAACTGATCATCTCTTTTGGTTTTCACATGGAAGCTGGTATAAATTCTCAAGAGTACACTATGAAATCTAACAGTGTGGTTCTTTATTGTGCCTGTGCCTACATCTCAAAGCGTGTTATATACAAATCCAGTAGAGAGCCCTCTTCTCTTTTGTGCATTCTAGAGTATAGAGTATTGATGAACTGTATTGGTGGTGGGGGACACATCCGTCCATCCATCCATCTTTTTAAACAGATGAAGTCTGTGTTAAGGGGTCAGCTTCGTGATGGACTACCTGCTGATTCTGCTGGCTATCGAGTGGCATATATTGTGACATGATAGCCATAATCTCGGAGTCCATGTAAGACTGCAAATAAACAACTTTGTTATTTTTTGTCCTCACAGAAATGGGATAAAACATAAACAACCGATGAAGACTTGCCCGTAGCCTGTATTTGTAGAATATGTAACCAGCTAGTCCAGCACCCAGTACCACGGCCAGCACCACCAAAGTAAGCAATCCCCCGAGCTTTGAACTCTTCCTTTCTGCCAAGCATTCTCATTTCATTGAATTTTTATTTATTGGTATGATAAGTTGAGGTCAGTTTTAAGACAGAAATATTACCTATACAGGTATCATGCTCCATTATGTAAAGCTGGTCACCACTGCAACTGCATCTGAATCCACCCCACGTGTTCTTACAGGTACATCCATCACATTGGCAGGAAATCCCTTCTTTGCATTCATCCACATCTGGAATAGGTATTAAACATATTATTACTCTATATAGGAATATTCCTGCTTAGTTAATACTACATCCGTTTCGGATTAAATGTCTTTTTACACTCTAAATTTTGCTTGTAATTATTTGTCTTTTTAACTATTTTCTCCCCATTTCTGCCCACTCTACCCCCATCAAAATCTTCAATTATTTCTTATATCTTCACATACCATAATTTTTTTTTCTTTAATTGATTGAGGGTAAAAATGCCTAAATTTTAAGCTCCTTAATTCTTTTGTAAATCGTTAAAAAGACATTTAAGTAGTAATTACTTGGAAGCTAGAGTAGAGCCAAGTGATGGAGTAAAGAACATAATGTAAGGCTCTATTTGGATGGAGGGATTTGATCTATGGATTTTAAATCCACCATCCAAATCCACTCCATTTGTTTGGATTATGAATGGATTTCAAATACTTAGATTTTTACTTACACACTTTTTAGTTAAAATTTAGAGGATTTGAAATCCTCACTAAAACCGTGTCATTTGAAATCCATCTATTTTTAAATCCTTTCATTTGATATACCTCCTCAAATCAAATCCCTCCATCCAACCACAACCTAAAGGTTTTGCAGACATCCTGCCCAAACAACAATTGCCGATTCCAAAATTCTGTGATATATTTGGATGCCCCTAATGACATAAAACTATGAAGTATAAATAAGACCCAAAACCTAAATCCTAACAAGTAATAAGCCCATGGGCTGTTTTATTAAACACTTAATATTAAAGACCCTAACTATCATAATAATAATAATAATGAGACTAAATAAATTGTATCAGTAACTGTTAGTACCTTCACATTTGTGACCATCTCCCTTGAAACCAGGTGGACAGTGGCACCCTGATAGATCATTGTCCTGATTGCACCAAATCAGAAACCATCTTAGTATCTTAAACGAAAAAGAAAATGTATTCAACAGCTAGGGTTTCACTGACTCTGCATGCTGAAAATGTGACTCCGTTTTTGGTTTCCGACCAGCACCCTCCGTGGTTCACCGAACACCTTCCTGGTCCAACAGCTGTAGGTCAAGAGTTAGGAGCTGCTGAGTAGAAAGCTCATCACAAATAGTTAGTTTTAAGACAAAAAATAAATAAAACCCACCTGCACATGATGTGTATCCATCTCCTGCATACTGAACACCACTCACTGTGGGGCACTCACAAACTCTTCCCCTAAATGTGTCCTTCAATGAATACAAACCCTCAAATTCAGTCTTATATTTTCTCATTTTCCTAATACACACACACACACACACAGGGGCATCATTGTAATTACCTTGCAAGCTGTTATATTTGATTTTGAATCCTGCCAACATCCGCCATTGTTTTCAAGGCATTCATTCGTCTCTAATTCTGTTTATCGACATTTGAGGTTATTAGTAATTGTCATTAGGAGAGTTGGTATCTGGTCTGCTCTCCTAGAGAGGAGAGGTCATTAAGTGTTCCCACTTCAACACTTCAATTATTCCAATTTTGTTAAAAATGGTCAAATCTTTTAAGTAAGAAATTTAAAAAAGTGTCAAAACCTCCGAGTAGACAAACAGGAGGATCAGTTGTCTCCTTAAACCCTGCACATATGGCCTTCAACACTGCACTCCTCTCCAATTTTCCTTCATAGATGCAGACAACACAAAAATTCAGATAAACTAATATATTTAGGATAAACACGCATTCTTAAATCTCAAGTCTTAACTAACCCCTGTATTGGACATTATTTATAACCATGGTTGGTAAGATGGTAACGTCACCACGTGATCCATGACCAACCTGTATAACAAAATTAGATTTAGTATTTTGTATCATTCAAAGCTCCAAATATTGGATCTTTGTTATACCTGAAGATCTTGTTCAATTTTGAGGACTTCATTCTCAGTATCAGTTTCCGGATCACCCATGCACTTGTTTATCTTCTCAATCGGGAGACCTGTTGATGACGATTCATGAAATCTCTTATCCCGTATCTTTTTCTCTCCAAATTTACAAAAACATCAAGGAAATGGAAATAGATGATGCATGCAAATTTACCTAGTGATTTCATGACTTCCTCTGCACATTCTTTACTGTATCTCTTCTTCTTCATTGAACACCTGATATGGAAATCAGATACATAATCCCACCAAACCCATGATCTGTTCGTTTCATTTGCAACCCTATGAACGCAGAGCTGTCGAAGATTCTCAAACACCACATCTTTCCCTTGATACCCCTGGCTAAAGTCCTGCTCTGGATCTGGTGCACAGTATCTGCCATGGTTTATGCACTGAGACTTGCACTGATCACTCAGAATAAAAGCTTGAGGACAATACCAAGTTATATAGTGTGGTGTAAACTGCGTATAACCCCCCTTCTCTAGAATTTGAGCATGGCCCTTGAAACTCTTGACGAAATTCATCTGCTCATCACAACGAACCCCGCATTCGTCGTTGCTATTAGTCCAGAGCTCGTACTCCACCCTTTGATCGGGATGGGGCATTGACTCTGTCCAGTCTATTTTGACGACCACGTCCTCGCCTTTCTTGAGGGTATCCTTGAGTGTCTCACCGAAGGTGTGATCAATCAACGCGGATGGGATCCCGATCTTCTCTGTGTATCCTTCAGCGTCTGAGCTTTCATCTGGTGAATCCATGGTGATGAGGGGTTCGTCTATGGTGTCTGCCACTAGAACTGCAGATGCACCCGCCTGCTCTGCATTCCATACCTTCAATGCAAAATAACAATCTGAAAAAAGAAGAGACTAGTTTGGAATCAGATAAGGAAACTGTGTTTGCAGTTTCCTTCCTTGTGTTGTTTCCTGTCATGTTGTTTCCAGATAAAAGAAGAAGAAGAAATGAACCTCCACGATCAAGAAGAAGAATAGTGGGACGAGGGGACTTGGACTTGAAGGGCTTATCACCGTCGAAGGCGGAGCAACCTGATTGGCCCTTCTGAGGATAAAGCAGAGTGCCAATCAACGAGCCGCCATAATCGGGGACGCCAAAGTTGGCGATGGCAGCATCATGCTTCGAACGAGCATCGTATGGAGACACGATGCTTATGCTGCTCTTCTCCACCACAAATCTTGATTCTACAGATGCCATCATCCATAACACAGCTAGTACTGTCAGTATTATCAACGCCATATCTGCAAAAAGGAAGATGAAAATTTGAAGAAGTGAAGGGGAGAAGAGAGGGAAATAAGGGGAAAAGAATAGAGGAGGTGGAGAAGACTTTGGGTTGAGGTTGAGGTCTACGGTTGGTTGTGGTAATTAAAAAAAAAAGACTTATGGAAAGACAAAACACAAGTTGATTGAGTGAAGGTGTTATGCCAAGACGTGAAGTTTACTACAGAGAGCGTGAACAAAGTGATAAACAATTGAAAGAGGCAGCAGAGTCAATGTGGAAGGAGACTCAGTCATGGCTGCCATTTCTTACTATTCTGATTAATATTATTACTTGTATAGTATGTATGTTATGACGTAGTTGTATCAGATTTGCGAATCCGACTGCCGTTTAATGAATTCGTAAATAATAGTAACAGGAAAAATTAACGCACTAGTGAATCCGGTGGCCTGCTAAATGATTAGACATGGTCATGTTGTTAAGCATTGGATGTGTTATTTAAATTGAACTTTATTATGTAATGTAATTTAAATTGACAACGTTACATTTATTTTAGATTGAATTCCTTATGTACTGAACTGATGATATTTGAATTGTTGTTTTGTTAATTAAATTATTGAATATGCTTAAATTTTGGGTGGGAGGTGACATAAATAAAAAAACATGCCACCTTGTATATTTTTTAAGATTCGTATCCTCGTGTGAGCCTGACATGTGAAATTTGTGGACATTAATGAGCAGCTAGCGTGCTAATAACTTATCTTGATTCCTAAGGCTAAGGCAGTTGATGTTTGGTAGATGGTTTCACTTAGCTGCTACTGGGCTCCACCCACCTAACCACAATTTCACTAATCTGTTTATGTTTTCATTTTATATTTTCGGTTGAACAATTAAAATAAGTAACAATATATATATATATATATATATAAATTTAAGGCCCTTGGATTAAAGTTTTGAAGTTGGATTTGAAAAAAATCCATAAAAAGCAAAATACAGTAATTCATTCCATAGATATGGCCCTGTTTGGTGTCCACATGTCATTAGGTCAAGTTTGTTAGATATGTTGAAATATCTATGGTATAGTCCGTTGTAAATAGTGTGTCGTTTGGTATGCACACAATTGAGTTCAAATCAATCCCAAGAGAGATATACGTTCAAATCAATAGGCTACCCTAGCTCCCATGGATGCCAACTCCAACCCCTATAGCAGCGCGTCATCCCGATACACCTATGGACTGCATGAGAGTTTAAATTTTTTCGTTGTTCGTGTGAAATTGATCTTTAAGTACAGACTTCTCTGACGAGAAAAAACCCTGGGCGATGGTTTGTAGCTTGTCCAATTAGGAGGGTGAGTGTCTTTATTACCTATTGTTGGACATCATTTGTTAGTCACATGCTTCTACATTTTAATAATCTTAGGTTCATTTTCTTTTTTGTAGAAAAGTAAATGTCGTTTTTTTTTTTGGCTCGATCTGCAACTGGGCGCTCCATCTATGGAAAAAAATTCAGAAGTTGTATGATCTGATTGGCCGTTATGAGGATCAGCTTACTACATCTTGTGAATTTCACTATGAATTCAGATTTAACTTACTAGAGAAATGTTACAACACGTTCAAACAGATCCTCGAGGGGTCAAAGTATGTCTATGTGCCTGATTGGTTGGTTGTATTCGAGTTGACTATATATTGTTACACTTACGTTTGATGCTTACACACTACATATCTCACAATGGTTGCTTCAAACATCAATGATGTGACGATGATTGTAGGAAAATGTGGTTAACAACAGTTGCCTAATCAATACTATAATCTGATAATTGATTACAAATTTACATAAAATATTAGTGCTGAAATAAACGATTGGTTACTAAATTTGAAATTTGTCTAATTTTCATTTAAATTACACATTTTCTCCTGCACGAATCATGATCAGCTTTTACCTAACACCGCATATACTATAGACAAAATACTTTCAAGGTTGTAGATTATACTTATAGTAGTATATTTTCTATTAAAAATACTACTCCATCCGTCCCATACTTGAAGACACATTTTACCATTTTAGGCGTCCCATACTTGAAGGCACATTACCTAAAATAGCAAAAACACTTTTAAACATTCTCTTAAAACACCACAATATTACAACAAATGCCACTACTTTATTACACTAAAAAGTAACTTTATTACTATTTATAAAGTTGAAAAGTCTTTACTACCCCACTTTATCTTACACAATATTAATAAACAATTCATTCATTAAAACCCGTGCCCAATTGGTTTGAGCCTTCAAGTATGGGACGGAGGGAGTAGTATTTAATTTAAGAATTATATTAATATATAATTAATATTATGTTACTATTCATATTATTCTAAAATATGTATATTGATATAAAAAATGTGGCGTAGTTAAATTATTTTAATGTAAAAAATAACGTTTAATTTAATAATAGTGTTCCTATTAAAAAAATATTGATAAGTGTATAATTCAATATGATTAAAATTGAGATTCAACATTAAAAAGAATACTTATTTGAAAATTATTTAGTTTATATAATGTAGAAATATTTGAAAAAGGTAAACAAATCTAAATAAAAATAATATAAATAGAAATTATAGATTTTAAAATAATTTTTGTATACAAAAATACACTTAAATTAACTCGATTATACTATACATTATAAAGAGTTCTAATTAAAAACTGATTTTTTATTTCTCTCATCAGCTTTATCATATTTTTATGTTACAAGTATTTCAATCAAACCAATTAAAGATAAATAGACGAATGTTATGAAATTCCAAAGTTTGGAAGTTAGTCAAATAAATTCCAATTTAATTACAACCTAAAAAAAATACCAGAAGTGTTGAAGCATTTAGAATTATATTTTGCTCACCCTTATGAGCATATTGCATTTATCATCAACCGTGGTGAAAATAAAAAATTGTCAAGAAAATCAACAAAATTATTTAGAGATAAAATAAGAATAAAAAAGAGAATGTTTTTATAATATTTACAGAAGTAAAGAACATTTCATTCCGCCTTACTACTATATTAGAAAGAAAGAAGATGAATTCATAAAATTAATAAAATGTTGTGGACCTACAGCCAGGAATATATTGATTTATTAATGAATGTAAAAGGTTTTTATTGAGAGTGGTGTATTGTTATAGAGACGATTGCTTCTCTACAATTTATTTTAAATATTTTTGTATCTTAAAATGGGGAAAGAGTCGCTCTGATCTTATATACATCCATTACTCTTACAAATTGAAAGTTGTATTTTACAACGGTGTAAAATGGATTTCAAATGACCTTTGATTTTCTTGTGAGAATATATTGCGTTCACTTGTTGCAAAAAAATTAAATGCAAATGCTAACAAATCGAGAATACGAACTAAGAACAAAAACAGAATAAAAAATTTATCAGGATAGAATCTGTCATCACTAAATTTGATGGTGGGAAACCAAGAACAATTCTACACCCAAATCTAACAAATTCAAATTTGTGAAAAATAAAGCTAAATCAGATTAAAATATAAGTCAACGTCGAAAACTAAAATAAAAAATAATAAGAAATTCAAAATATTCCTATCAAGTAATGATGAAATAACCACATTCAAATTAACACAAGAATGTGTTTTAAGAATAAAACATACAATAACACATTCAAAAAATTAATCCTTGTAATCAAAAGCAAGCAAATCACGTAACAAATCTAAATTTTCTTGAAAAATAACAAAATCGTCCGTGAAGAATATTAAATACACAATAAAATACTATTCAAATCCCTTCTCAACCTATATATACAGAAACTTGCCAAAATCAAATGGATCTAACCAAAGCAACTATTTTCCTCCGAAAATAAAGAATGTTACGTGTCATTATGAAAATGTATTTACTACATATTTCATTAAAAACAATAAAAATAGCTACACCTCAACAACATTTATACACTGTAAAATAATATCATATGTTTGCAGAATTATAATATGAAAAAGAATATATAGCTACACCACAACAACATTTATACACTGTAAAATATACATTAAATGGTTGGAAAACATGAAAAAGAATACATAGTTTAATAGTAATATTTAAAACAATGTATGAACAAATTAAAATTCATTCGATTTGTTACATATTTGTTAAACTTTTCTTTCGAAAAAATTCAGCATGCCTAAAATTGAGTAAATTAATTCTTATACCCTTGCTATGCCTAAAATTGAGTAAATTAATTCTTATACCCTTACTATAGAGCATATTCACTATAAACTGTAGTGCCTAATCTATTTCTAGCTACTTCTTAACTTCTTCTCTCGTAGAGATAATGTATAATGATACAATTGCAAGCGACCTACTGAATTTATCATTTGTCATATTAAAAGATGAAGTAAGATATTATATAGTCTTTTATGTAGTGATATACCTGTTACTATTAGCATAAGAAAGAGAGGTTGAGGGAATGCATCAGTACCTGAATGCTTAAAAGAAAAACAGCAATCAGCAGACTTCATGAATTCATTACGAAAAGTGAACAAAGCAGGTGTGTTATATATGGCCTACCCAAGCTATAAAAGCTTCAAGAACTGTTCCAAGTGTCCAGAAAGATAAGAACACTACCATCTAAGTGCCTCTCTGTGGATAAAGTTGGAAATCAGGAGTGCAATCCCTCACTCAAGCAGAAACACAAAATTGGATATCAGGATTGATTCGGGTGGAATTTACACAATTTAGAGGCACATGTGAAGCATGTTTTTGATGAGATTTCATTGATTTATGCATGGATTATGATGATTTGAGCCAAAATGAGGGAAAGGTTGTGTTTTGTCAATTTTGTAGGAAATACGATGGAATTTGGAGCAAAACACCAACCACACTTTACTGGATCAGGAAGAGGAGTGCACCGTTGGGTTCGTCTCGAAAATCGGAGTGGAATAGCCTAAAGAATCGAGACAATCGGACAACCGAGGCGAAAGATATGCACGAAACAAGTTTGGAGTGCCCAGCAACTCGGCCGAGCTAGCCAACTCGGCCGAGCCCCTAATCAAGGCAGATTCTGGAATCAATTTCCATCCGGCCGAGCTAGCTGATCCGGCCGAGCTGCTGAACAAGTTCGAAATCTGGAGTGAATTAACTACTCGGCCGAGTTGGACAACTCGGCCGAGTCGCGAGGCAAAACTTGGAAGCTGGAACGAGATGCATCCGGCCGAGTGACCGAACTCGGCCGAGCCCTGAAACGACTTGTAGCCCCTGGAACGAAGTGCACTCGGTCGAGTGGGACAACTCGGCCGAGCTCTGAAGATTTTCTCCACAAATTCAAACACTCCAACTCGGCCGAGTGGGACCACTCGGCCGAGTCACCCCTGCTCTCGGTGCCTTTTGCATATTTTGTCCAATTTCCAAGGACTTAAGTGCAATTTTCATCCTTAAACCCTACCCCAACACTATATAAAGCCTCATTCTTGAAACACAAGACACTCTCCCCCAATTCATCATTTCCCACACATAGTAACACACAATTCAAGGTGATTTGGCCATATCTCTCTCAACTCTTCATCAAATCAAGCAAGAGAGGATGCAATAGTTTGAGAATTCCATTTCCTACCACATTCTAGACTAAGCTTCCTTGTTCTCTTTCTTTTTATTTAGTTTTTACATTTGGATTTTGTAATTTCATTATGCTAGTTGTTGGCTAAACACTTTGTGATTCTAAAGCCATGTAAATACTTTTGTTGAAGTTTATGAATTAATGTTTTGCTTATTTGGTGTTTGTGTGGCTTAATTCTATTTGGATGCTTGATTTTCATTGCAAAGCATGTCATTAGTGTACAATGATGATATGTTAATCTTAGTTAATTGAATTAGGTTGAGAAATCTACTTTGATTAATTGATTGCAAGCATCTAACCTAATTTTATTGTGAGATTGAAAGACAAACAATGATTAGGAAGATGTGTGATGATCTTAGGAGCTTGATTGGGTCTTATTGTGCAACTTAGGTAGAGATACTAGGTTGTGTAGTATTTCCTTTGAATTACTTGGATCGAAAGGACTTTTAATTCATTATTACGTGATCAATCTTATAGACAAAGCATGAACACCACTTAGGTAGATAATTAATCATAGATGGATACATTAGTGTTGCATGTGCTTTAGGATCCACCTTCTCTCTTTGAGTTTTCACCCATTTCACTTTCGTTTATTGATTCGTATTGCTAGTTGGTCGATTTTCATTGCTCTTTGTTACTTATTTGTGACACTTGGTAGGTAATTTTAGAGTAATTCATCATATTCAATCTATCAATCACGTCTACTTAGAACTCGATTAGCAAACTACCCTTTTACGCTTAACCTCCTTGTGGGATCGACCTCGTGCTTATCACGCTACAATAGACGCCGTACACTTGCGGTTGTTTATTTAGTGTTGCATATCACGTGTATCAAGTTTATGGCGCCGCTGCCGGGGAGGTTTTTATAAGCTCTAGAGTGTAGGCTAGGAGAGTTTTAGTTTAGACAATTTATTTGCTTTCTTTATTTGCAAAAACCCAAAAACATTTGTGTTTGTTATTTTGAGCTTATTTGTATTTCTCACTCTCGTTTGTTCTTTTGATAGACATGGTTTATGATCACACGATCTAGGAGGAACCACCAAGAAGTGCTACCTTTAGATCCGGAGATTGAGGCCAATTGTCGAAGAAGGAACGCCGAAAGGAGAAGACTAGAGTTGGAAAGAATGAACCAAAGGGAAAATCCGATGGAAGAAGAGGAGGAACTTGAGAATCACGGGGTCGAAGGAGTCGAGGAACCTAACGGGAATGGAGGTAACCGACCTCAAGGGGTGCTAAGGGACAACTTCCATCGTAGAGTTGAAGAAAACATTGGGATGGAAAGAAATGTAGAGCAACGGGAGGAAAACGAGAATCAACGAGTTTTGAGAGACCATTTCCGCCCTATCCCAAGGCCCTATGGAGGAGCGGGTCGGGAACCCGTTGATGCTCATAACTTTGAGCTCAAGCCGGCCCTAATCATGATGGTTCAAAACAACCAATTTGGAGGGTTGTCAAAGGAGGATCCTAACCTCCATTTATCTCAATTCTTAGAGATAAGTGGAACGGTTAAGATCAATCGTGTCCCTCAAGATTACATCCGTCTCCAATTGTTCCCATTCTCCCCCCGTGATCGTGCAAAGCAATGGTACATGTCTCTTGATCTAAGGACAATCGAAAATTGGACCGATCTTGTAGACGCTTTCCTCATGAAGTACTTTCCTCCAAGCAAGACCATCAAGATAAGAGGAGAAATTTCTTCCTTCATGCAAGACGATAATGAGTCTTTAGCCGAAGCTTGGGAACGCTTCAAGGATCTCATAAGGAGTTGTCCTCAACATGGGTTCTCAAGAGACCAATTGATTTGTTACTTCTACAACGGGATGGACCATCGAACGAGAGGGATGGTGGATGCCTCGGCCGGTGGAGGTTCATTGCTAGGAAAGACGACGGATGAAGGTTATGTGCTTTTGGAGGAGATGGCTAAGAATGGCAACCAATGGCCATCCGAGAGAAGACAAAACCGGAAGGTTGCCTCAACCCAAGATTTGGATGAGAATGTTAAACTCTCCAACAAAGTGGATAAGCTAATCTCTTTGATGACGGCCAAAGCACTAGTGGAGCCCAATAATGATCAATATGAAGAGGCCCATTTCATGAATAACCAACGGGATCGTCATTTTCGAGAGAGAGGTTGGGGAGAAAGACAAACCCATGGGAACTATCACTCCTCTAATCCGAACCAATACCATCCCGGCTTGAGAAACCATGAAAATTTCTCCTATGCTAACACAAGGAACACCATCATACCACCTCCGAATTTCAACGTAAGAGATGGTGAAATTGTGGAATCTCCATCAAAGTTATCCTTGGAAGAGATGTTTGGAGCATTTATGGGGGAAACCAAGAACTTCATGAGAGAGACTAGGGAGAATGCAACTAAAACTTGGCAAAGAATTGATGAGCATGGTGAGATGATCAAGAATGTGGCCAACAATGTGAAGGCCATAGAAAAGCAAATGGGCCAACTATCTAATGCCATTGGAAAGCAACACGTTCTGGGGCAATTCCCCTCTAACACGGAGCTAAATCCTAAGGAGCAATGCAACGCCATAAGGCTAAGAAGTGGGACAAGCTACGAAGGGCCCAAGACGCCGTTAGAGGAGGAAGTGGTAATGGCACCCGAGGGTGTTGACAAAGAAGATGGCTTAGTGAAAGAGAAAGAAGGGGAGAAGAAGAGTGGGGAGGCAATCCCTCCACAAAACAAAGGCAAGAATGTAGTGCCCCTCCCATATCCGCAAAGGGTGAAGAAGAAGAACTTGGATAGCAAGTTTGTCAAGTTCGCGGAGATGTTCAAGAAACTCCATATCAACATCCCTTTCGCCGAAGCTCTTGAACAAATACCGCATTACTTCAAATTCTTGAAGGAGATAATGTCACACAAGAGGGAAATTGAGGCGTATGAGACGGTGCACTTAACCGAACAATGTAGCTCCATAATTCAAACTAAGTTACCTCCAAAGCTTAGGGATCCCGGATCCTTCACTTTGTCATGCACCATTGGAGATGGAGGTACACTAAGAGCCTTATGTGATTCGGGAGCAAGCATCAACCTCATGCCATTATCACTCTTCAAATCACTTGGTTTAGGAGAGCTTGATTAGTGTGAAAATTGCTTGAAATTCATGTGTTTATTTTGCATAATTTTGAGGATTTTGTTACATTATTCACACTAAATTGATTAATTGCACTTGAAATGAGAAAGGTATGTGTTTTGCTATTTTTTTAGGTAAATTGAACTTGATTGGAAGCAAAATACATGTCTGAGAATTCATGAAGTCAAGAAGATAACTGCACCATTGGATGCATCTCGAAAAAATGAGTGAAATGGATAAAAGAATCAAGTCTCGGAGGTCGGAAGCTCAAGATATGATCGAAACAAGAAAGTGTGAAACTGAAACAGATTCCACTCGGGCAGCCGAGTCAACCCACTCGGTTGACCGAGTGAAATCTGCTTCCAGGTCAGTTTCTGGACTTCCAACTCACTCGGTTGGCCGAGTCAAACCACTCGGTTGACCGAGTCAACTTGCTGATGCGCAAAAATTCGAGAATTTTAAAGGATTTCAAGGGCCTAAGTGCAAATCTCGTCTCAAGCATTCTTCCAAGCTATAAATAGCTCCCCAAATCAGATTATTGAGGAGGCTTATCCTCACTTTCACACACTCAAACCCTAGATTACTCTCTTAGGTAGATTTTTACATATTTTGCAAGTTTCATTCCATAGATTAGTTTCAAATTTAGTATTTAGGTTGGGTTCTTGAAGATTTTGGCTACATTCACTTGTAATATTCTAGATTGTTGAAGAATCATCAAGGTGACTTCCACCCAAACTCTCCTTTTCTATAATATTGTTATTTTCATGTTTATTACTAGTTTTCTTGTTGTTTTAGCCATGAGTGTTTCATCAAACACCATGGGCTAAGTATTTTATGCTTTGGGTGTTTTAAACCATGTGAATATTGAATGTGTGAATTGTTTATGCTTTAATTATTGTTGATATTTGGATTATTGCTTCTCTTATTGGGTTTTATTGGTGCTTTGTGTATTAGCTTCTATTAATCCGTATTTTGAGGCATGTTTAGCGTAGACGAGAGTTACATGAACATGTTTAAATTTATGGTGTGAGTTGTTGATATACAAATGCGTTTATTATACTTTTAATTCGTCGAGAGAGAGTTAATTGTATTTGAACCGCATTAGGAGACATTAATTACTTGAATGGTTATTTGGGTAGTTGATGAGGATTAGGAAGATGTCTTATTATCGGGTTTGGGAACACCTTAGACGTAAGGCTATAGTACCCGAAGGGAAACGATTTTCATCCTAGCATCTTGATGCTCTTAGCTAATCCAAATTGAAGCATAAAAACGGTATAAGCAATCCCACTCGATTTCACTAGGTAGAGAACACCCGAAGCATTCCCACACTTGCACTTCTTCGAATTTCATTCGTAGTTGTTATTTGCTTTTAATTGTCATTTCCTTGTTTTTTTGGTTAGTAGTTAATTTATTTATTAGGATTGTGTTTAGTTTAATTTAATTCCTTTGATTGCCTCTTAGCTTTAGTTCAAAATGCTCCCGAAACCGTAGCTACATTAGTTATGACGACGTACAACTCTAGGGATCCATTGCACTAGCCCACCTCCCATGGTTCGATACTACTTGGTCGAAATACTTACGTGTATACTACTACGATCCCTTATGCTTGAGGGGAAGTAGTTAGTCAAAACATATAGACTAAAATTCGTTCAAGTCAATGGCGCCGCTGCCGGGGAGGTGACGTAGTGCTATTAGTGGGACTTAGAGTTAGTTGAGTACTAGTGTTAACTACATTACTTGCTTTCTTTTCTTTTCTTTTTATTTTGAGAAATTTGATACTTTGGTTCTTTGTAGGTGTGCACTTCATTGAGATGGATGGATATAATCAATACCCATTGAATCATTGCTATGATCAACATGGTATGATTTATCCTCCACAACATGGAGATGTGAGCTACGATGATTGGAGGAACTTTGATCATCATTATCAAATGCAACAAGTTCCCTCCTATTATCAAGATTGGAGGAATGAAGAAGCTTCACCTCCTCCTCAAGGATATTATCCTTATCCTTACCCACCTCAACCACAAGCATATTACCCACCTCATCCTCCACATCAATACCCTCCTCCTTAACACCCATATCACCCATATCCATATCCTCCCCCACCATCTCAAGAGGTGTATCGTCCACCTCCTCCTCCACTTATGGAAGAGCTTCATCAAGTACATTATCAAGAGTGGGAAAGCAATGAGTTTTGGCCACAGGGTAGTACTACTATCGAAAAGCTCTTCATTGCACACATGAAGGAGAGGATGATTGCAAAGAGATATCCACTTGAAGACATGAGCACGGGAATGAGCTTAATGGTGATTGTCAAAAGAGATGAAGAGGAATATCCTTTGATGGACACGAGCAACAAAGAACAAGAAGATCAAGAAGCATCCCAAGATGAGTTGGAGAGCGAAATGAGCATTTTTAAACCTTTAAACTCTTCAATTTGCACTTTACTTGATATTGATGCTTCTATTGATTTCATTTTGCCTCTTAATCGCTTTGATCTTAAGAAAGAAGTTTAGAAGAGCTTGGGCATCCTTGGAAAAAAAGGGGAGCAATGGAAGAAGACGATGTGGAAGGAGCAAGATGAACATTCATCGATGAAAGTATGGAAGAAACATGTGGATGATTGGTCTTCCATTCATAAGAGCCTTCTTGAGTTTGAAGCTCAAAGGTTGAAATACAATGGGAAGGAGGACCGATATCTTTGGCCTTTCCGATGAGTTCTTTTATTTCCGTCCGGCTTGAAGACGTTAAACTTAGCGCTAAATGGGAGGCAACCCATTCTTTATTGCTTTCTTTTATTTTTTGATTTGTAGCTTGTTTGATCTTTTGTTTAGTTTTTATTTTGTAGGTTGAGTGTTGTGTTGGTGGTCAAGGATGGGAGATATGCATGGTGGAGCTCAAGGGTAGTGGTGCTTTGGTGCTAAAGGTTCAAGGGACAATTGGTGGCGGTAGCTTGCTTCTTTGGTGAGTTTCGTTGGTGGTAAAATTCTAAGGTAACACACTCATTCCCAAACTTTGCATTCAACTAGAGTTTCATTTAAGTTTGGGGGGAGATTTCGTGTGTTTACCTTCATTCTTATTGCACCGTTTGTCCTACTATATTGTGTGGCTTTGTTGGATGAGATTTATTGTGGATTGTTGGTGTTTGAGACATAATTGGTGGTGATTGTTGGTTTTTTAAGTTTGGTTGAGCTTATTGGTATTGATTGATGCTTGCTTGTTCATTTGTTTATGTGAAAGATTGTGCTTGATTTGGTGCTCTAAATTCATGATTAGACAAGCTTGTGAGCTTTAGAGCCTTAAACTTTCATATATTATGGTCTATTTTCCTTCATGTGAGTATCATTCATGCTTGTGTGTTCTAGAACTTGCCAATTGTCTTGTTTGAGGCTACTATTTGTGTGAAATCTTTGGAAGTGATATAAGGCCATCTTTGTTTTGAATAGTCACTTGACCAAATTTTCCATACCAAATGAAATTTTTCCATAGTTAGCCACTTTGAGCCTATTGACTTATATTCTTTGGCAACCTACATATTTAGCCCATTGTCCATCTTTTATGAGCCTAATTTTTCCTATGAACTAGTGGAGCTTGAATGTTGACAAATGTGGTTGAATTGAGGTGAAATATGAATTTGGTGGATTTGTTTGGTTGGAAAGTGAAGAGAAAGAGAAAAAAGATGAATTGTGAGTTGTGCAAAAAAAAAAAGGATTGAGTTGATGAGAAAAGAAAAATCGAAAAAGAAAACTCTTTTGTGCACAAAAGTTTGGTAAAGCTTCAATTCAAAAGTGTTGGTTGGTTGATGGTGAAGAATGTGCTTAAAAAGAAAAGAAGTAAGTAAATTATGTGAGATAGAGAACTTTGAGTTGCAACTTGATCAATTGCAACTTTCCTTCTTGCTCCATTAGTTTATGAGTCACTTTATCCAAATCTTCCCTACCTTAACCAAAGAGCCTACATTACAACCAAATGTGAAGTCCTTATTGATTCATTGATTGAACACTTTCATGTGGTGGAGAACTTAGACATTTGACAAGCATATGGTGGTGCACTTGTGTGATTTGATGTTGAGAGTATACATTTCCTTGATATACACTTAGAGTGATGAGAGATACACGTACTTACTAGTGATGAAATTGTGAATTGAGCACTTAATCTTGCATTGATTTGAGCATAACCTGTGAACTTGTTTGTGAATTTTTGTACCTCTTGGCTTGACTAGATTGAGGAAAGTTGACAATAACTCATTCATTTTTGGTTGAATTTCTTCGCAATCCTCCCACTTGTTCTATATTTCTTTCGTTGCTCGGGGACGAGCAACACTTTAAGTTTGGGGGGGTTGATTAGTGTGAAAATTGCTTGAAATTCATGTGTTTATTTTGCATAATTTTGAGGATTTTGTTACATTATTCACACTAAATTGATTAATTGCACTTGAAATGAGAAAGGTATGTGTTTTGCTATTTTTTTAGGTAAATTGAACTTATTTGGAAGCAAAATACATGTCTGAGAATTCATGAAGTCAAGAAGATAACTGCACCATTGGATGCATCTCGAAAAAATGAGTGAAATGGATAAAAGAATCAAGTCAATCGGAGGTCGGAAGCTCAAGATATGATCGAAACAAGAAAGTGTGAAACTGAAACAGATTCCACTCGGGCAGCCGAGTCAACCCACTCGGTTGACCGAGTGAAATCTGCTTCCAGGTCAGTTTCTGGACTTCCAACTCACTCGGTTGGCCGAGTCAAACCACTCGGTTGACCGAGTCAACTTGCTGATGCGCAAAAATTCGAGAATTTTAAAGGATTTCAAGGGCCTAAGTGCAAATCTCGTCTCAAGCATTCTTCCAAGCTATAAATAGCTCCCCAAATCAGATTATTGAGGAGGCTTAGCCTCACTTTCACACACTCAAACCCTAGATTACTCTCTTAGGTAGATTTTTACATATTTTGCAAGTTTCATTCCATAGATTAGTTTCAAATTTAGTATTTAGGTTGGGTTCTTGAAGATTTTGGCTACATTCACTTGTAATATTCTAGATTGTTGAAGAATCATCAAGGTGACTTCCACCCAAACTCTCCTTTTCTATAATATTGTTATTTTCATGTTTATTACTAGTTTTCTTGTTGTTTTAGCCATGAGTGTTTCATCAAACACCATGGGCTAAGTATTTTATGCTTTGGGTGTTTTAAACCATGTGAATATTGAATGTGTGAATTGTTTATGCTTTAATTATTGTTGATATTTGGATTATTGCTTCTCTTATTGGGTTTTATTGGTGCTTTGTGTATTAGCTTCTATTAATCCGTATTTTGAGGCATGTTTAGCGTAGACGAAAGTTACATGAACATGTTTAAATTTATGGTGTGAGTTGTTGATATACAAATGCGTTTATTATACTTTTAATTCGTCGAGAGAGAGTTAATTGTATTTGAACCGCATTAGGAGACATTAATTACTTGAATGGTTATTTGGGTAGTTGATGAGGATTAGGAAGATGTCTTATTATCGGGTTTGGGAACACCTTAGACGTAAGACTATAGTACCCGAAGGGAAACGATTTTCATCCTAGCATCTTGATGCTCTTAGCTAATCCAAATTGAAGCATAAAAACGGTATAAGCAATCCCACTCGATTTCACTAGGTAGAGAACACCCGAAGCATTCCCACACTTGCACTTCTTCGAATTTCATTCGTAGTTGATATTTGCTTTTAATTGTCATTTCCTTATTTTCTTGGTTAGAAGTTAATTTATTTATTAGGATTGTGTTTAGTTTAATTTAATTCCTTTGATTGCCTCTTAGCTTTAGTTCAAAATGCTCCCGAAACCGTAGCTACATTAGTTATGACGACGTACAACTCTAGGGATCCATTGCACTAGCCCACCTCCCATGGTTCGATACTACTTGGTCGAAATACTTACGTGTATACTACTACGATCCCTTATGCTTGAGGGGAAGTAGTTAGTCAAAACATATAGACTAAAATTCGTTCAAGTCAATGGCGCCGCTGCCGGGGAGGTGACGTAGTGCTATTAGTGGGACTTAGAGTTAGTTGAGTACTAGTGTTAACTACATTACTTGCTTTCTTTTCTTTTCTTTTTATTTTGAGAAATTTGATACTTTGGTTCTTTGTAGGTGTGCACTTCATTGAGATGGATGGATATAATCAATACCCATTGAATCATTGCTATGATCAACATGGTATGATTTATCCTCCACAACATGGAGATGTGAGCTACGATGATTGGAGGAACTTTGATCATCATTATCAAATGCAACAAGTTCCCTCCTATTATCAAGATTGGAGGAATGAAGAAGCTTCACCTCCTCCTCAAGGATATTATCCTTATCCTTACCCACCTCAACCACAAGCATATTACCCACCTCATCCTCCACATCAATACCCTCCTCCTTAACACCCATATCACCCATATCCATATCCTCCCCCACCATCTCAAGAGGTGTATCGTCCACCTCCTCCTCCACTTATGGAAGAGCTTCATCAAGTACATTATCAAGAGTGGGAAAGCAATGAGTTTTGGCCACAGGGTAGTACTACTATCGAAAAGCTCTTCATTGCACACATGAAGGAGAGGATGATTGCAAAGAGATATCCACTTGAAGACATGAGCACGGGAATGAGCTTAATGGTGATTGTCAAAAGAGATGAAGAGGAATATCCTTTGATGGACACGAGCAACAAAGAACAAGAAGATCAAGAAGCATCCCAAGATGAGTTGGAGAGCGAAATGAGCATTTTTAAACCTTTAAACTCTTCAATTTGCACTTTACTTGATATTGATGCTTCTATTGATTTCATTTTGCCTCTTAATCGCTTTGATCTTAAGAAAGAAGTTTAGAAGAGCTTGGGCATCCTTGGAAAAAAAGGGGAGCAATGGAAGAAGACGATGTGGAAGGAGCAAGATGAACATTCATCGATGAAAGTATGGAAGAAACATGTGGATGATTGGTCTTCCATTCATAAGAGCCTTCTTGAGTTTGAAGCTCAAAGGTTGAAATACAATGGGAAGGAGGACCGATATCTTTGGCCTTTCCGATGAGTTCTTTTATTTCCGTCCGGCTTGAAGACGTTAAACTTAGCGCTAAATGGGAGGCAACCCATTCTTTATTGCTTTCTTTTATTTTTTGATTTGTAGCTTGTTTGATCTTTTGTTTAGTTTTTATTTTGTAGGTTGAGTGTTGTGTTGGTGGTCAAGGATGGGAGATATGCATGGTGGAGCTCAAGGGTAGTGGTGCTTTGGTGCTAAAGGTTCAAGGGACAATTGGTGGCGGTAGCTTGCTTCTTTGGTGAGTTTCGTTGGTGGTAAAATTCTAAGGTAACACACTCATTCCCAAACTTTGCATTCAACTAGAGTTTCATTTAAGTTTGGGGGGAGATTTCGTGTGTTTACCTTCATTCTTATTGCACCGTTTGTCCTACTATATTGTGTGGCTTTGTTGGATGAGATTTATTGTGGATTGTTGGTGTTTGAGACATAATTGGTGGTGATTGTTGGTTTTTTAAGTTTGGTTGAGCTTATTGGTATTGATTGATGCTTGCTTGTTCATTTGTTTATGTGAAAGATTGTGCTTGATTTGGTGCTCTAAATTCATGATTAGACAAGCTTGTGAGCTTTAGAGCCTTAAACTTTCATATATTATGGTCTATTTTCCTTCATGTGAGTATCATTCATGCTTGTGTGTTCTAGAACTTGCCAATTGTCTTGTTTGAGGCTACTATTTGTGTGAAATCTTTGGAAGTGATATAAGGCCATCTTTGTTTTGAATAGTCACTTGACCAAATTTTCCATACCAAATGAAATTTTTCCATAGTTAGCCACTTTGAGCCTATTGACTTATATTCTTTGGCAACCTACATATTTAGCCCATTGTCCATCTTTTATGAGCCTAATTTTTCCTATGAACTAGTGGAGCTTGAATGTTGACAAATGTGGTTGAATTGAGGTGAAATATGAATTTGGTGGATTTGTTTGGTTGGAAAGTGAAGAGAAAGAGAAAAAAGATGAATTGTGAGTTGTGCAAAAAAAAAAAAGGATTGAGTTGATGAGAAAAGAAAAATCGAAAAAGAAAACTCTTTTGTGCACAAAAGTTTGGTAAAGCTTCAATTCAAAAGTGTTGGTTGGTTGATGGTGAAGAATGTGCTTAAAAAGAAAAGAAGTAAGTAAATTATGTGAGATAGAGAACTTTGAGTTGCAACTTGATCAATTGCAACTTTCCTTCTTGCTCCATTAGTTTATGAGTCACTTTATCCAAATCTTCCCTACCTTAACCAAAGAGCCTACATTACAACCAAATGTGAAGTCCTTATTGATTCATTGATTGAACACTTTCATGTGGTGGAGAACTTAGACATTTGACAAGCATATGGTGGTGCACTTGTGTGATTTGATGTTGAGAGTATACATTTCCTTGATATACACTTAGAGTGATGAGAGATACACGTACTTACTAGTGATGAAATTGTGAATTGAGCACTTAATCTTGCATTGATTTGAGCATAACCTGTGAACTTGTTTGTGAATTTTTGTACCTCTTGGCTTGACTAGATTGAGGAAAGTTGACAATAACTCATTCATTTTTGGTTGAATTTCTTCGCAATCCTCCCACTTGTTCTATATTTCTTTCGTTGCTCGGGGACGAGCAACACTTTAAGTTTGGGGGGGTTGATTAGTGTGAAAATTGCTTGAAATTCATGTGTTTATTTTGCATAATTTTGAGGATTTTGTTACATTATTCACACTAAATTGATTAATTGCACTTGAAATGAGAAAGGTATGTGTTTTGCTATTTTTTTAGGTAAATTGAACTTATTTGGAAGCAAAATACATGTCTGAGAATTCATGAAGTCAAGAAGATAACTGCACCATTGGATGCATCTCGAAAAAATGAGTGAAATGGATAAAAGAATCAAGTCAATCGGAGGTCGGAAGCTCAAGATATGATCGAAACAAGAAAGTGTGAAACTGAAACAGATTCCACTCGGGCAGCCGAGTCAACCCACTCGGTTGACCGAGTGAAATCTGCTTCCAGGTCAGTTTCTGGACTTCCAACTCACTCGGTTGGCCGAGTCAAACCACTCGGTTGACCGAGTCAACTTGCTGATGCGCAAAAATTCGAGAATTTTAAAGGATTTCAAGGGCCTAAGTGCAAATCTCGTCTCAAGCATTCTTCCAAGCTATAAATAGCTCCCCAAATCAGATTATTGAGGAGGCTTAGCCTCACTTTCACACACTCAAACCCTAGATTACTCTCTTAGGTAGATTTTTACATATTTTGCAAGTTTCATTCCATAGATTAGTTTCAAATTTAGTATTTAGGTTGGGTTCTTGAAGATTTTGGCTACATTCACTTGTAATATTCTAGATTGTTGAAGAATCATCAAGGTGACTTCCACCCAAACTCTCCTTTTCTATAATATTGTTATTTTCATGTTTATTACTAGTTTTCTTGTTGTTTTAGCCATGAGTGTTTCATCAAACACCATGGGCTAAGTATTTTATGCTTTGGGTGTTTTAAACCATGTGAATATTGAATGTGTGAATTGTTTATGCTTTAATTATTGTTGATATTTGGATTATTGCTTCTCTTATTGGGTTTTATTGGTGCTTTGTGTATTAGCTTCTATTAATCCGTATTTTGAGGCATGTTTAGCGTAGACGAAAGTTACATGAACATGTTTAAATTTATGGTGTGAGTTGTTGATATACAAATGCGTTTATTATACTTTTAATTCGTCGAGAGAGAGTTAATTGTATTTGAACCGCATTAGGAGACATTAATTACTTGAATGGTTATTTGGGTAGTTGATGAGGATTAGGAAGATGTCTTATTATCGGGTTTGGGAACACCTTAGACGTAAGACTATAGTACCCGAAGGGAAACGATTTTCATCCTAGCATCTTGATGCTCTTAGCTAATCCAAATTGAAGCATAAAAACGGTATAAGCAATCCCACTCGATTTCACTAGGTAGAGAACACCCGAAGCATTCCCACACTTGCACTTCTTCGAATTTCATTCGTAGTTGATATTTGCTTTTAATTGTCATTTCCTTATTTTCTTGGTTAGAAGTTAATTTATTTATTAGGATTGTGTTTAGTTTAATTTAATTCCTTTGATTGCCTCTTAGCTTTAGTTCAAAATGCTCCCGAAACCGTAGCTACATTAGTTATGACGACGTACAACTCTAGGGATCCATTGCACTAGCCCACCTCCCATGGTTCGATACTACTTGGTCGAAATACTTACGTGTATACTACTACGATCACTTATGCTTGAGGGGAAGTAGTTAGTCAAAACATATAGACTAAAATTCGTTCAAGTCAAATCACTTGGTTTAGGAGAGCTCACACCAACTACAATGAACCTTCAATTGGCGGATAGGTCTATGACATACCCGTTGGGTATAGCGGAGGATGTATTGGTCAAAATCGACAAGTTTATCTTTCCGGTAGACTTTGTGGTTTTAGATATGGAGGAGGACAAAAACGTTCCATTGATATTGGGAAGACCATTTTTGGCAACCGGAGGGGCCATAATTGATATGAGGAATGGAGAGTTGGAGCTTCGAATGAACCAAGAGATAGTTGTGTTTGACATTCAAAGATATGCCAATTTTCGGGATGATGGGAATGAAGAGTATGGGTATTCCAAGAAAGATCACCCTCCAATGCCCATGAAAGAGAAGATGGAAGAAGAACCCAAGATCAACATTGTGAAAGAGGACCCCCAAGTGGAAAAGAATGAGTTGAAGATGGGCAAGAAGGCCAAGTTTGGGGGAGTTTTCTTCAAAAACTCCCCCAAATCAAGAAAAGCTACTTGTGCAAGCTTGGGGGTGAATGAGGCATCAACTTCCTATGACATGATTGAAGAGCCGGATGGGCTAGCTAGTGGATGTTTTGATGGACTTAAGAAAGTTGTATGGGGAAAGAAGTGCAAGAGCAAGGAGGATGATGGGGTGACTTGATATTACCCTTGAGGAGGAACCGTCCGACATAGGACGTTAAAAATAGCGCTTCTTGGGAGGCAACCCAAGGTTTTATTGCTTTCTTGTTTTTATTGTTTTGATGGTTTTGATAGCTTAGTTTATTTTGTAGGTATGGATGAAGAGTACTATGGATAACAAGTCTTGGAGAATGAAGAAGAAGCAAAACCAACTTGGAGAGAGTAAGCAAGTGTTGCAATGGTGATCTTTGAAGAAGCATTGGATGTGCAAGGAGGGAGGTAACAACTTGTAGCCCCAAACTCAGAATTTATACATAGTAAAATTCTAAGTTTGGGGGAGTTTTTTTTCTTTTATTTTTCTACTAGTTGTTACCCTTGCACCGGTTCGTCATTCTACTTGTGTCACATTTTTGTCACATCCCGATTTTAGGGGCCTAGATGAAAACACCATATTTTTACTTTTGAAGGCCAACTAAATAAAATACTGTCTTATCTTGACTTTCAAAAGACTTTGAAATACTGAAGTAGATCAAATTTATGAATTATAAAAAGATGTGCAGCGGAAGTAAATATTAAATAATGACAATTTTGAAAACTTAACACCAATCACTCGAAAATAAATAAATTTACTTTAAAGGTAAACATAATTTTTAATACAATTAAAAGATATGACTTTTTTATTAAACGAAATACTTTAAATAACATATGATCGAACTATATTAAATCGCAGTTTTTAAAATAATAATTACTTTCTAGACATCCAAATTCACCGGCCCTCCACTGCAACTCTTTAAATCTGTAAAATGTTAAGTAGATTGGGGTGAGCAAAACAACTAGCTCAGTGGGATCAACTTTGTCACAGTTAAATATAACATATGAATAAAATCATAAACTCACAAACATGCATATTAAAACACTTATTTTTCATTGGCTATACCAATGATGCGCTGGCTATACCAACGATGCGCTGGCTGAACCAACGATGCACGGTTTCCCGCGAATAAAATACTTATTTTTCATTGGCTATACCAATGATGCGCTGGCTATACCAACGATGCGCTGGCTGAACCAACGATGCACGGTTTCCCGCGAAATAAAACATGCGTTAACGAATAACTTGTGAAGTCATAACATGCGTTAACGATTAGCTTGTAAAATTCATGTAGCAAGTAACAATGTCATTCAAATGAACATTTAAAGGTGACAAATATATCCAATCAAATAGTAAGAAAATCCCACCTCGATTAATATCTTGGATGCCAAAAATCACGTTAGTCTTAGCGAATGAAGAATGGAACACACTGATTTTTCTAATCTAGAGAGAACTTATTTTTATGCTGATAATATTTCTGTGATTCGGTCTTTAGAAAATACCAATAAAAATAATTTATATAATAGAAGAAGGTGTAGAATTTTAGTTGAGAAAAATTAGGAATTCAATTTATATATGTGTATATCGTGATCTGTACATGCAAAACACCCTTTAAATTTCAATTAGTAGATTTGGGAATAGTATTTCGGTTGAGATAAATATGGGATATAAGGTTTCATGTGAATAATTGAGTTTTAAATATTCTTTAATAATTATATAAGAAAATCTAATCTAATTTAATAAAAATAAAATATTAATATGCAGATTATAAATATGTACACATACATTATAATTAAATCTTATATGTATATAATTAAATCTTATATGTATATTAAATTAACAATATCAAATTATCATATTTTATTTATATTAAAAAAATATCTTATGCTTTTATTAAATTTTCGGGATGTTACATACTTCCCTCCTTAAAATATTTTCGTCCTCGAAAATCATAATTTGCTTGATAAAATTTGCATGCACATGAAACATAATAGCATAGAGTCTTACATCATAGAGTATAATAAAATGTATAATGTGCGTACCTCGTAGAGTTGAAGTGGGAGGCGGTGATGAATGATCTTAAATGTTTTCGTTAAACAAAATTCTTTAAATAATTTTGACTCAAAGATTTTTATTTTAACAAGTCTACAAGAACGTAGACCTGCTCTGATACCATTTGTCACATCCCGATTTTAGGGGCCTAGATGAAAACACCATATTTTTACTTTTGAAGGCCAACTAAATAAAATACTGTCTTATCTTGACTTTCAAAAGACTTTGAAATACTGAAGTAGATCAAATTTATGAATTATAAAAAGATGTGCAACGGAAGTAAATATTAAATAATGACAATTTTGAAAACTTAACACCAATCACTCGAAAATAAATAAATTTACTTTAAAGGTAAACATAATTTTTAATACAATTAAAAGATATGACTTTTTTATTAAACGAAATACTTTAAATAACATATGATCGAACTATATTAAATCGCAGTTTTTAAAATAATAATTACTTTCTAGACATCCAAATTCACCGGCCCTCCACTGCAACTCTTTAAATCTGTAAAATGTTAAGTAGATTGGGGTGAGCAAAACAACTAGCTCAGTGGGATCAACTTTGTCACAGTTAAATATAACATATGAATAAAATCATAAACTCACAAACATGCATATTAAAACACTTATTTTTCATTGGCTATACCAATGATGCGCTGGCTATACCAACGATGCGCTGGCTGAACCAACGATGCACGGTTTCCCGCGAATAAAATACTTATTTTTCATTGGCTATACCAATGATGCGCTGGCTATACCAACGATGCGCTGGCTGAACCAACGATGCACGGTTTCCCGCGAAATAAAACATGCGTTAACGAATAACTTGTGAAGTCATAACATGCGTTAACGATTAGCTTGTAAAATTCATGTAGCAAGTAACAATGTCATTCAAATGAACATTTAAAGGTGACAAATATATCCAATCAAATAGTAAGAAAATCCCACCTCGATTAATATCTTGGATGCCAAAAATCACGTTAGTCTTAGCGAATGAAGAATGGAACACACTGATTTTTCTAATCTAGAGAGAACTTATTTTTATGCTGATAATATTTCTGTGATTCGGTCTTTAGAAAATACCAATAAAAATAATTTATATAATAGAAGAAGGTGTAGAATTTTAGTTGAGAAAAATTAGGAATTCAATTTATATATGTGTATATCGTGATCTGTACATGCAAAACACCCTTTAAATTTCAATTAGTAGATTTGGGAATAGTATTTCGGTTGAGATAAATATGGGATATAAGGTTTCATGCGAATAATTGAGTTTTAAATATTCTTTAATAATTATATAAGAAAATCTAATCTAATTTAATAAAAATAAAATATTAATATGCAGATTATAAATATGTACGCATACATTATAATTAAATCTTATATGTATATAATTAAATCTTATATGTATATTAAATTAACAATATCAAATTATCATATTTTATTTATATTAAAAAAATATCTTATGCTTTTATTAAATTTTCGGGATGTTACAATTTTCGGGATGCTTTTATTAAAGTTGGTTTTGATCATATGTTGGGTAGTGGACATTTGGTGAAATGTGAGCATGAATAGTCATTGGAATCCATTGCTGAGTAGTTGTGGTGATGTTTATTTGCTTTGAATGTAAGCATGATTGATGTTGGATATAGTATCATGATTGTGTTCATATTTGTGATCTTTGATAGCATGAATGCATGAAGTGTTGTTGTTTGGGGACATTTGATGAATGTGAGAGTCCTATTGAATAAACCGGTGAGAATTGAGCCTTAAATCGAGCATGTAATCCGGTTTAGTTCATTTGAGAGTGGACTAGGTTATTGCTAGTGATCCTAGAACTTGCCCAATTTCTTGTTTGAAAGCATGATTATGTGATGTGATGTGATATAGGCCATCTTGTTCTAAAAAGAGTCACTTAGCCAAAATTTCCCAAAATCGAAGTAATTTTCCGTAGTTAGCCCCTTGAGCTTAATTCCTCATTTTCTTGGCAAACTACAATGTTAACCACTTAGCCTTTTTGAGCCTTTGATACCTATATCTAGTGGGGGATAAAAGACAAAGTGGAAAAACATGTGCTTGAATGAATATCTTTGGTGAAAGGAGAAAATGGAGAAGTTGAAAGAAAGAAAAAAAAGAGAAAGATGAAAAGAAAATCAAGAAAAAGAAAAGAGGGACAAAGAGCCCCAAAAGCTTGAAAAAAAAAAAATATATGGTTCAAAAGATGAGGTGATGAATGCTTGAAAAAGAATGGAAAAAGAAAAGTGAGGGTGAAGTTTGTAAGCTTTGAAAGTGAAAGCACACATTGTAAAACAACAAGCTTTGTCCTCCACTAGAAGAGTCACAAATTCCCAAATTCATCCTACCTTGTCCAAAGAGCCAATATTACATCCTTGATTAAGTCCTATTGATCACATTGTTGAGCATTCGAGTGTGTGTAGAAAGTAGAAGTTGAGCAAGCATATGGTGATTGCATAGCATGGCTTGGTTGATGAGTGCATTAATATCCTTAATTTGTTTGTGTGTTTGAGAGAAACACTCCATCATGTGAGTAGAGGACTTGAGCATTTGGATTATGTTTCCAATCACAATGTGTTGTGTACTTGTGCATTCCTTGATCTAAGAATGTGGATTGCAATAATGAGCCTATAACCTTCATTGAGAAATGCACTTTGAGAAAGAGATATCATTACATCTTACTTTGCATGTGTGATTTGCATTGAATATTCCATTGTGATCATTCCACCCTCATTGCTTTAAGTGCTTAGTTGTTTGAGGACAAACAACATTTTAAGTTTGGGGGGGTTTGATTCGGGTGGAATTTACACAATTTAGAGGCACATGTGAAACATGTTTTTGATGAGATTTCATTGATTTATGCATGGATTATGATGATTTGAGCCAAAATGAGGGAAATGTTGTGTTTTGTCAATTTTGTAGGAAATACGATGGAATTTGGAGCAAAACACCAACCACACTTTACTGGATCAGGAAGTGGAGTGCACCATTGGGTTCGTCTCGAAAATTGGAGTGGAATAGCCTAAAGAATCGAGACAATCGGACAACCGAGACGAAAGATATGCACGAAACAAGTTTGGAGTGCCCAGCAACTCGGCCGAGCTAGCCAACTCGGCCGAGCCCCTGATCAAGGCAGATTCTGGAATCAATTTCCATCCGGCCGAGCTGCTGAAAAAGTTCGAAATCTGGAGTGAATTAACCACTCGGCCGAGTTGGACAACTCGGCCGAGTCGCGAGGCAAAACTTGGAAGCTGGAACGAGATGCATCCGGCCGAGTAACCGAACTCGGCCGAGCCCTGAAACGACTCGTAGCCCCTGGAACGAAGTGCACTCGGTCGAGTGGGACAACTCGGCCGAGCTCTGAAGATTTTCTCCACAAATTCAAACACTCCAACTCGGCCGAGTGGGACCACTCGGCCGAGTCACCCCTGCTCTCGGTGCCTTTTGCATATTTTGTCCAATTTCCAAGGACTTAAGTGCAATTTTCATCCTTAAACCTTACCCCAACACTATATAAAGCCTCATTCTTGAAACACAAGACACTCTCCCCCAATTCATCATTTCCCACACATAGTAACACACAATTCAAGGTGATTTGGCCATATCTCTCTCAACTCTTCATCAAATCAAGCAAGAGAGGATGCAATAGTTTGGGAATTCCATTTCCTACCACATTCTAGACTAAGCTTCCTTGTTCTCTTTCTTTTTATTTAGTTTTTACATTTGGATTTTGTAATTTCATTATGCTAGTTGTTGGCTAAACACTTTGTGATTCTAAAGCCATGTAAATACTTTTGTTGAAGTTTATGAATTAATGTTTTGCTTATTTGGTGTTTGTGTGGCTTAATTCTATTTGGATGCTTGATTTTCATTGCAAAGCATGTCATTAGTGTACAATGATGATATGTTAATCTTAGTTAATTGAATTAGGTTGAGAAATCTACTTTGATTAATTGATTGCAAGCATCTAACCTAATTTTATTGTGAGATTGAAAGATAAACAATGATTAGGAAGATGTGTGATGATCTTAGGAGCTTGATTGGGTCTTATTGTGCAACTTAGGTAGAGATACTAGGTTGTGTAGTATTTCCTTTGAATTACTTGGATCGAAAGGACTTTTAATTCATTATTACGTGATCAATCTTATAGACAAAGCATGAACACCACTTAGGTAGATAATTAATCATAGATGGATACATTAGTGTTGCATGTGCTTTAGGATCCACCTTCTCTCTTTGAGTTTTCACCCATTTCACTTTCGTTTATTGATTCGTATTGCTAGTTGGTCGATTTTCATTGCTCTTTGTTACTTATTTGTGACACTTGGTAGGTAATTTTAGAGTAATTCATCATATTCAATCTATCGATCATGTCTACGTAGAACTCGATTAGCAAACTACCCTTTTACGCTTAACCTCCTTGTGGGATCGACCTCGTGCTTATCACGCTACAATAGACGCCGTACACTTGAAGTTGTTTATTTAGTGTTGCATATCACGTGTATCAAGGATAAAGTTCTTCAGTACCAAAAGAGCAAAGAATCACATATGTTTTTCTATTTTACCGAATGAAAAAAAACTCACAGATGTTATTCGCAATAATTAGTTATTAAGTTAAGCTACTTTTTCTATGTTGAGTTGGATGGCCATTTTTCGAAATAAAAATGGCATCACAGCCCACAGGCATATTATCAATTTAGATATAGACATATTCCAGTTAAGAGATTTAAGGAAGAAAGCTGCATCCCCACTCCTTAAATCAGAAACACACTGTTTTGAAATATTTCTAAAAAGATGGCTATAATCCAGCATACTGAATAAAAATTCCTTCTCTACAGTCTACGCTATCAATTTTATCCTTAATTGATGTACTTACTTTCCCGGTAGTTTTGGGTATATATAAACACATCCACCCTATTAAGTTTGTCGTTGAAACTTGGAATCCTTGACACTCAAATACAATCATCTGCCAAAAGAAATGAAAGCATAAATTGAGTCAAACTTAATTTATATTTGAGGACCAGGTTTTTCAGTCATTAATTTCTTCAAACGGCTTCTAAAAGCAATCAAGCTCTAGATTTCATACAAATTTTCTCCTGTTTCTAACATCACAAAAGTATATCTTTTCTCACTACCAATTTAACCCTATTTATCAAGAAAAACATTTGTAACCAAAAACTTTACATTAAAATTACAGGTTCAAGAATCCTTAAATAATCCTAAAATATTCAAAATATGTGTATACCTTATATCCCAATGACTCAAACATTTATCATGAATAGCATTCATGATGTTCAAAGCTCTATGAATGCCCCTGAATCCTAATATTACCAGCTATAAGAGAATCAAAGATTTTTGTATGTTCATGATTAACAAAGAATGTCTTGAAAATTAGAACTATATTGAGAGACTTTTTCATTCCTTTGTTTATTACATTGTGAATAGTATTCTGAGAATGTAAAGCTCATCTGTACATGTTTAATAAAACTAAGTTTTACTGCTAAAAAAGAACATTAATCCTAAAAAAAATAATCCTAAAACTAAGCATTGATCTGCAAAAACAACAAAAAAATATTTTAAAAAATCAATATCGTGGGAGATCGGCCGTCTGTGCGTGGGGGATCGCTCGCCTGTGAATCGCCACCGCTTGGCTGCGTGGGGCAAGTGCTATTTTTAGCTGACTATTTTGTTCTAAGTCATCCAAAATCTACCGATCAAATCTAGCTACAAAAGTGTGCAAAGACTAATGAAATAGAATGCATAGTTTAATATTGTAATATTAAAAACAACGTATAAACAAATAAATTAAAGTTCATTCAATTTGTTACATATTTAGTAAACTTTTCTTTTGAAAAAATACAGCATGCCTAAATAGAGTAAATTAAATCTTATACCCTTACTATAGAGTATATTCACTGTAAACGGTAGTAAATAATCGATTTCTAGCTACTCCGTTCTTCTTAAGTTCTTCTCTCATAGAGATGACATACAATGATACAAAAGCAGACTTGAAGAAATTATTGCAAACCTCCTGATTTTATACTTTGTCATATTAAAAGATAAGCTATTATATAGACTTTTACAATGTGTATCCTAAATTCTTTATCTAAAAATTTGTTGTCATATCCAAACTCTATCTACACTTTTGTTTTGAATGTCCGGAAGCCCATTTCATTTTCAATGGCCAACAACTTCTTGGACTAATTTGATGGTGTGTTTGTAAACTCAATTGGAGAGGATATAATCACTTTTTTTTTAAAGCTACCTCCTAATAAATGCTTCTAAACTGTTAATTGTTAATAGGTTTGAAAACACCCCTTAAAAAGAAAATGCAGAAAGATGAATAATAGATATATTAGTAATAATATTATGCTTGATCTAGAAGTTATAGTGAGTTGATTTGAACATATCTATCCAATTTACAAATTAAAAAAAAAACACAATTTATTAAATTCGATCTTTTCTAGAATCTTTAATTAAATTTAATAAATCACAGCACATATTCCAGTACCCAAGATCTATTAGATTTACAATTTCAGATTAATTAACCCTAGAAGATTACTGTCTATATCCCCCCAAGCCCTAAATTACCGTTGTCGTCTTTATCCTGCCCAATGAGAAGAACGTTTCGGCGCTTCAACAATTATGTATTCGCTGTCAGGCAAAGCTTCATCAAACGACCATGACTACATTTCCAGTCGGCCTGTACGTTGCTTATTTTGATTGGTCAAACTTTATAGGTGAAAACTGAATTGAGAAAGAAAGATCTTAGAGGAGAAAAATATTGGACATAAAGGAAAACTAAATGAATATCACAGATCCATTACCAATCAACATAAAAGAGACAAGAATTATAGAAAAGGGCCCAAACACGAATCAAAAGTGAAGAAGACAAAGCCACACTTTTTTTTTAGAACCATCACCTCTGTATACAGTAAGCAAACCGATTGAATTCTAAACAAAACTACAATATACCCATGTTAAACACTTAAAGTTGCAAACCCAAAATCTACCTTGATTCCTTCTAGAACAATGACCAGAATCTTGCCCCCAACTTTATACTCTTCAAGAACAGGAGTTTGTTTATTTTTTTCTCCAACGTTGGTCTCTGCTAGTCCCAGCCGGCCTCAATGAAGCAAGAGATTACTTAGTAAAAAGGGAAAAAACCAAAACCCACCTTCGCAAGCCGTGGCCATAAAAGGAATTGACGGAGAATTTGTAATTACTGCTTCTCCGACAGCGACACTTCACGTTTTTCTTCAACCACCAATGGAGTGTTTTGGGAGAGGGTGGGAGTTTTCAAAGAGTGAAATGTGGAGAGATGCATTCATTAAAAATAAGAAAAGTAAAACTCATCTCGATTCTGCAGATTTGAATTTGAATAGTGATGGTAGAGCGTGCTATCTTTTTATTTTTTCTAGGCGAATAAATAACAGTAGCGTTAATATCAAAAAGTAATCATGTTAGGGTTTGAGTTGTGATTTAAAATAAATAATAAAAGTTGGTATTCTAATTAGAGAGTGACTTTCCAAATAGAGTAAGAGAAAAATGGTCGGAAAAATAGGAATAGCTATTTTTAGCAGACTATCCTGTTATTATAGATATATATATATATATATATAGATATAAATCAGAGTTGACATTTTTACACCGGAGTTATTTTCTTCGTCAACGTATCTAAACATTTTCCAATTGTAATTAAGGAAAAAAAGAAGAAGAAGGAAGCAACAACGTATTATCCAAATGTACCAAACAACACAACTGGTCCAAAGACATTCTAAGGTTCGTCGATGTCCAAACACACAATAAATGTGCAACAGAGGGATCAAATTAATGTATATTAGCAACTAATTAGCCATTTATAGCAACATGACTAGACTTGAAACGAGAGCACTCGAATAACTCATTAGCCAGTCCACAAAGATATCTTCCTTCTCTTATGGCCATCACTTGTGCTCCTCTTGATTCATCTGGTGATGTTCAAGTTGTCATCCCTCAATTATCTTGTGTTTGAATCCGGGTAAAACATGATTTGGACCTCTTCGCACTTTCTCTCCAGTTAGATTGGTACGTCGGGGCCTCTTTTCACATGAGTGTTAAGTATATATCACACAATATGTAACAAGCATGCACACACATGTGCCGCGTGTGTGTATATATATAACGGTTGATAGGAAAGTATAGTTAGTTGCAACCAAGGGCGGAGTCAGAATTTTTTTTTAGGATGGGCTAGAAGCCTGAAATGAATATATATAGTACCTAAAATTGCATAAGTTGCACTCTACAATTTTTTATTGGATAGAATTCATGGATAAAGTGATGTTTACTTTGGATTTTTGTTGGTTTTGAAGAAGTATTTCAAATAAAAGAATTTAAAAATCTATTTCAAATGGTTTTAGTAAGGATTTAAAATCATCTCAATTTTAACTAAAAAAAATGCTATGTATTTGAAATTCATTCATTTACTTTTTGATTGGATTTAGATTATGCATACCTAATACCCTCCATCCAAATACAACATGAAGTTGTTCTAATTGGGATCCAAGACATAACTTAAAGACATCAACTAGATTTACATGGAAGTCACTAGTTGAAATTTGATTTGTTTTTTACATTAGACGTTTGAAATTGAGAGAATTAGTTTAGAGTTTTTTATTTAATTAAAATTTTAAATTAGATAAAGATTCTAAATAAGTACAATATTTTTTTACAATTAATTTAATAAAAAAAACATGAATTAGTGGTAAAGAATCTGGCCTATATATGGGGAAGTGGTTGTTTGAATCGGTAAGATTGATTTTTTTTAAAAATATATGTATATATATATATAATTATTGTTTAAAAAAAATTAAGGTGGGTTGTAGCCACCCTTAGCCCGTGAGAAGATCCGCCCTTGGTTGCAACAAACCTATTCAAGAGACTTCTAGAATAGGATGTGAAAAACATGTGAGTATACATCTATAAATACCACACACCTTTACATTGAGTAGTATGAATGAAATATCATTTTAAACTCTCAGCTTTCTCAACATGGTATCACAAGAACCACATGTTCTCCTATCAGCCATAACTGCTCTTCTCGAATCAGTTTTGGATATTCTTCAAAAAGTCTTCAATTTCCTTTCTGCTGTTCTCTCATTCACCAGTGCTCAGTTTTGATTTGAACCTGAATCGAATTTGATCTCTGTTTTCAATTATCTTCTAATCTAATTTCAGTTTTCAAATTCTTCGATATACTACCATTCTCAATAACGACTACTTCATCTTCTACTACATACCCCAATACATTGTTAAGATGAGTCTCTCTCTTCTTGCTCAGGCTTCTATGTCAATGGAATTTTGGTGGGATGCCTTTTCCACTGCTCTCATTAATGCATTACCTACTCCTACTTTGCATAATGTTTCTCCTCATTCTATGATGTTTGGAAAACCTCATGATTATTTGTTTCTTAGGGTATTTTGTTGTGCTTGCATGCTTTCCATATCTGCGTCCCTACATGCGGTTTCATTCATCTAAGTGTGTTTTTCTTGGTTATAGTTCGGCTCATAAGGGGTATAGATGTCTTCATGAATCTAGTAGAATTTATATCTCCGTGACTATTGATTTTAATTAACGTGATTTTCCTTATGCATCTATGTTTTCACCTACATCATCCACTCCATCTTCCATTGTCACTTCCTCTCTACCAATTCTACATCTTCCACAATATCCTCACACATTTCCTCACATCCTGAGGTACCTTCTGCTCCTGCAAACACTTTTTTTCAACCTGAAGTGTCTCTAGCTCCTGCCTCCCGATCGCCATCCGCATCACCAAGGACTGCACCATCTCCAAGACTTGCGGTAACTCTTCCTGCTATTTCAATTCCTAGTACTTCCACTCATTCCATGCAAACTAGATTAAAGTCGGGTATATCTAAGCCACAAGTTATTCTTACTGAAGACTCGCATATAACCGAACCAGATTCGGTCACAAGGGCTCTTCTTTCCCCTAAGTGGAAGGCCGCCATGGCTGAAGAATACTCGACTTTGATAAAAAATAACACGTGGGAATTGGTTCCATGGAAACCTGATATGAATTTACTTACATCAAAATGGATTTTCCGTGTAAAGTATCTCCCGGATAGCTCTGTTGATCGCTTTAAAGCACGACTTGTTGCTCGTGGCTTTCAACAAAATACCGGTGTTGATGACTTTCACACGTTTAGTCTAGTTTTGAAGCCCATTACTCTTCACATAATTCTTACGTTAGCAGTTACTCGTGGTTGGCGTGTTCAACAAGTGGATATTAACAATGCTTTTCTTAATGGGGACCTCAAAGATGCTATTTTTATTCACCAACCTCAAGGATTTGAGGATGTTTCTAAACCTGGTTTTGTGTGTCGTCTTCAAAAATCTTTATATGGTTTAAAACAGGATTCGAAGGCTTAGTATGATAAACTTCATGGTTACTTGGTTAACTATGGGTTTATACACTCCACTTCGGATCATTGCCCCTTTCACATGCGTCGAAATGGAAATGTGTTCATATTACTTGTCTACGTTGATGATATTTTAGTCACATGTGATGATCCTATCTTTAGGCCCGGTTTGATGTGCCAGATAAGGGGCAGATAATTCCCTAATCTGGGCCTATCTAGTGTTTGATTTTAAATGACCAGGCCCAATACAAAAATGAGGCCCGCTCGATAGCACTGTTCACCTTTGTGGGAGTTCTCGGGACAAAAAGGCGAGATTACAATCGACCGCTTTTATCGAGTGTAAGATTGAAGGTGAAATTACTAATTTACCCATCATATTTATATCCAAACGCTAGTTTTTGCCTCATTTTTTGCTGAACACATTTGGCCTCTCTTCTCTGGCGATTTTTCACCGCCTCTCCATCTCTTCAGGTAAGTTTTCCACCATCTCCAACGATTCTCTCGCCGTCTCCCCATCTCTTTGTCATTTCTTACAATTTTCTTTTACTCCTTCTGCGTTCGCGTTCATTGACAAAAGCTTGTTTCCACATGCCTCGCACACGAACGAACGATTGGAAATTTCCATCTGAATTTTATTACAAATCTGAGCAAATTCTGTGTTTAAACAAAAAAAGATTGGAAATTTTCGTATTGGTTTTGTTCTTTTATTGCTTTCATAAGTTGGGTGTTCCAAATTTATGCATCTAGGCTTTGTTTATCTTCTTCATTATCATACTTCTTTTTATTTCAATTTGTGGTAATCTTCTTTAGATTAGTACTGTGGATAATATGGATTCTGATTTTTGTAGCATTTCAAGATCTGTGGCCTTACTTACATTTGGGCTTTCCTAATAAAAATCTCAACTATTTCCCTTGTTTTTAGTTTTTTTTTTAGGGTTTACAAGATCAACTTGATTACATAAATGTATACTTAAGCACTAGATCTTCAAACCAACGAGACAGATCAATTCGGTGTCGTTACCCGCTTCAATCGTGAGAAGTGGAAAAACGAGTGTACACTTTACCCAAAAGCATCGCACAGATCTCCATTCTAACAACGAGACAAACCCCACACTAAGGTAGCCTAGTGTTAAGAATCAAAGAGAAAAATAAGAAGGCAAAGGTCACCAAGCACCAACATCCAAAGCATTCAAACCACCGCAACCTTCAAGCACCACAACAACATAAAAAAAAAAGGAACCAACATACTCCACAAAGGGACGAAAGACTCCACAAAGGGACGAAAAGGTCACGAAGGGACCTAAAGCTGCATCATGCACACAAACTAAAAGAACCAAAAGAAAGCAGGAAAAAAAAACGAACTAGGCTAAAAAACGTACAAAGCTAAAATGCAGAAAAATAAACGGGATCAACGGGTCTCTCACCAGAACGGCCACCGTAGCGCCATCAGGGAGAGCTGACCCATTGATCCTACTAAAATAAAAAGTAAAGACTTCTAGAGTCTATCGTCTTGATCGTCAACGACACGAATTTTTACACCTGATCAGCAGATCTTGACGGTGTCGACGAACAAGCGGTGGATGAGCAACGACGATTGATCAAGATAGCTTCTAAATTCAAGGATAGATGGGCGGTGTAAGTTGAAGAAGGTGGGCGGTGTGGATTGAAAAAGTGGGTGCTGGGTGTTTTGGGCGGTGGATGTTTTGGTGTAGAGAGAAGGCAGAGAAAATTGATATTTCTCTCTCTACTTGGAAGTCTATGGTGAGGGATATTGCAAAAGTTAAAAGTTAAAAAACAATCCCCATGTTTTTAGTTAATCTTACATAGATACATCCTTTATATGAAGGGTTTGCTATTGTTGTATTTCAATTCTCATTCTAATTCACTGTTTTCTCCCTTAAACGTCTGGGAGAACTTAACTATTTTCTTGGCCTAGAGGCCAAGATTGATTCATCCTCTATCACTCTCGCTCAAACAAAATACATTCGTGATCTACTCACCAAAACCCATCTCTTAAATTGTAAACCTTGTCCAACACCCTAATGTCCTAGCCTGAAATTATCATTCTGTGATAGTACTCCTTTTGACAATCTCACTCTTTATAGGAATACGGTTGGTGCCTTGCAATACCTACTCCTCACTCACCCGAAAATTGTATTTAGTGTCAATAAACTAAGTCTATTTCTTCAGGCCCCCACATTGAATCATTGGAAGGCCTGTAAAAGGGTTCTTCGATATCTCAAGGGAACCTCTCAACATGGCATTTTCTTTTGTCCAGTTTCTACATTCCAATTACAGGGCTTTGCAGATGCTTATTTTTCATCTTCCTTGGACGACCGTCGTAGTACTAGTGGATACTGTATTTCTCTTTGTTCCAACTTATTGGCTTGGTGTTCTAAAAAACAGTTCGTTGTTACTCGAAGTAGTACTGAAGTTTTGTATCGAGCTTTGGCATTGGCCACCACTGATTTTCTTTGGATTGCTTCTCTGTTTGCTGAGCTCCACCTTTCGCTGCTCCAACCTTCACTTTTATGGTGTGATTACTCTTGCCTTTAGTCCGGCATTTCACTCTCGGATGAAACACGTAGAGATTGATGTTCATTTTCTACGAGAGAAGGTCCATGCTCGAGTTCTTGATGTTCGATTTGTGCCCTCCGAAAGTCAAGTTGCAGATATACTTACTAAACCTCTCTCTCCTGCAAGGTTTCAACTTCTGCGCAACCGACTGCTCTCTGCCTAAAAATGTTGTTTGGTTTCAATGGGGGCATGTTAAGTATATATCACACAATATGTAACAAGCATGTACACACATGCTTTCTCTCTCTCTCTCTCTATTATTATATATATATATATATATTATATATATATATATTAATGTATATAGTTGCTGATAGGAAAGTATAGTTAGTTGTAACAAACCTATTTCAGAGACTTCTAGAATAGGATGTGAAAAATATGTGAGTATACATCTATAAATACCATACACCTGTACATTGAATAGTATGAATGAAATATCATTTTAAATTCTCAGCTTTCTCAACACTGACCTCTTCTACTTTAGATTTGGATGCTTTCAAAAAAGAAAATAAGTATAATGAAATTGAAAAAAAAATAAAAATAGAATTGAACGGAGGAAGTATATAGTATCATAATATGTTGAAATTTCTTTTTGAATATGCCTCTAAAAGGTCGGGCGCTTAAACACCAATCTTAATTTGTGTAATATTGCACAAGTGTCTTTTGTGGTAGATAGTGTAAAATTAAACGTTGTGATGATTATTCTCATTCATAGGCTAAAGAATATATACAGGTTTACAAAGATAATGATAGAAAATATACTACGCTAATTGTGCTATACATATGGAAATAAAAGATATGGTCAAAGGATTGTCTACAATTATGGAAAAGGGAATATCCTCTGTATCTTCGGTAATATTCTTCACTCCCCCTCAAGTTGGATCGTGAAGGTTACGAACGCCCAACTTGCCGACTAAAAAATGGAAACGTTCACGACCAAGAGCTTTGGTGAAGATATCTACGACTTGAAGTTCAGTGGAGATGGCGCAAGGTTCAATCGTGTTTGTTTCTACTTTCTCCCTCACAAAGTAACAGTCCATCTCAATATGTTTAGTACGCTCATGATAAACGGGATTTCTGGCGATATGTCGGGCAGCTTGGTTATCACAGAACAAAGAGTTAGGTTCTTGCTGAACAGCTCGCAAGTCTTGGAGCAACCAACGTAGCCACACTATCTCGCAAACGGTAGAGGCCATAGCTCGGTACTCTGCTTCAGCTGAGGAGCGAGCTACCACAGATTGTTTCTTAGTTCGCCATGAAATGGGCGCACATCCGAGTGATATAAAATAGTCGGTACTGGAGCGGCGAGTCATAGGACAACCTCCCCAATCCGCATCACAAAAGGCAGTCAATTTTAAGTCCCCATTTGCTGGTAAGAAAATGCCCAAACCTGCTGTAGTTTTCAAGTAACGTAGAATTCGATGAGCTGCATCGAGATGTGATTGGAGTGGTTTGCCAAGAAATTGGCTGAGTAGATTAACCGCAAACGTGATGTCAGGCCTCGTGACTGTGAGGTATAACAATCTGCCTATGAGACGACGATATTGGCCAGCATCGACCTCATGGGTATCATCATCAGAAGAGAACTTAATATTTTGTTCCATGGGAAAAGAACTCGGACGGCTCCCTTGTAACCCACTCTCTCGTAAAATATCTAAAGTGTACTTTCTTTGGTTAAGAACAATTCCTTCGGGAGATCGAGCTACCTCTATCCCGAGAAAAAACTTCAAGGGACCCAAATCCTTTATGCTAAAACGATCATCAAGGCTCTTCTTCACATCTTGAAAAGGGGCATCATGGGTGCCAGCAAGAATAACATCATCAACATAAATAAGGGCCAAAAGAAATGACGTACCATGTTCCAAAATGAACAAGGAATGGTCAGCCTTTGATTGGCGAAAGCCGTTGGCGAACAGAGCTTCCGTAAACTTGGTGTGCCAATTCCTAGATACCTGGCGCACACCATACAAAGACTTTCGCAATCTACAAACACGTGTTTCGCCGTCTTTTGAAAATCCTTGAGGAATTTTCATATACAACTCATCCGCAAGGTCTCCATGTAAAAAGGCGTTGTTAACGTCTAGTTGATGGATTATCCAGTTACGTTGTGCCGCAACTGCTAGTACGATACGTACTGTGGTGAGTCTAGCAACTGGTGCAAATGTCTCGTGGAAATCCACTCCTTCAATTTGTGTGTAGCCTTTGGCAACGAGTCAGACTTTATATCTCTCAATTTCACCAGTGGGTTTATATTTAATCTTGTAAACCCATTTCGAGTCGATAGCCCGTTTCCCTTTCGGAAGCTCCTCAAGAGTCCATGTCTCATTTTCTTCCAATGCTCGAATTTCCTTTTTCATTGCCTCTCGCCATGCAGGGTCTTTCACGGCCTGATGAAAATATTTCGACTCATCGTGGGAACCGATGGCCGCTAAAAAGGTTTTGTGAGCATTAGAGAATTTATTATAAGAAATAAAATGAGAGATGGGATGTACCGTCGAGGTTCCTGATGGCGAAGTGGGTGGTGGATGGTCTATAGAAGGAGGCAAATCTGTCTCATAGGCCTCAAAGAGTTTCGGCTTGTGTCGTATTCTTTCACTTCGACGTACTGAAATTGAGTCTCCTTCAGAAATGGGTGGTGCAGCTGTAATTTGGGGCTCAACATTACTTGAAGTTCCCCTTGAGACTGACTCAGTAGGCACATCAAGTAATTCATTAATGTTGGCACTTCCATGTGTTTCACCTCCTGGTGTAAGCTCAACAGAAGGATGGCCCATGGTAATTGTTTTATTAATACCATCTTCAACTTCATCCATACGCCACTCTTGCTCTCTTCCATTGATAACATCATGAGTGTTTGGGTGTGGCTGTTTTTTTTTGAAAGGGAAAACATGTTCTACGAAGGTAACATCTCTAGAAGTGTATATTTTTCCACTCCCTAAATCATAGACTCGATAACCCTTTTGCGCATTAGGGTAACCTACGAAAACACACGGTCTCCCCCTCTCACCGAATTTATCTCCCCCTTTCTTATTGTCATGTGCATACGCTAGACACCCAAAGACACGCATATGATCATAGTTAGGTTTCTTGTTCAAAAGAATCTCACAAGGTGTTTTGTTTTGAATAGCTGTGGAGGGTAACCTATTTATAATATAGGTGGCTGTAAGTACGCACTCCCCCCCAAAAAGAAAGCGGTAAACTAGCTTCAAATCTCAATGCTCTTGCTACTTCAAGAATGTGCCTATGTTTTCTCTCAACAACCCCGTTTTGTTGTGGAGTGTCTGTGTAAGAAGTTTCCAACACGATGCCATTTTCGAAATAGTATTTCATCATATTGTTTGATTGAAACTCAACTCCGTTGTCAGTTCTAATACGTTTCACCCTCTTATCAAATTGTCGGTGAACCATATTGCAAAACATGCAAAGAAAATGTGCAACCTCAGATTTTCGAGTCATAAAAAACACCCATATAGCTCTATTGTAATCATCAACTATTGAGAGAAAATAATGGGCACCAGAAAGAGACGCTGTTTTATAACTCCCCCAAATATCACAGTGCAATAACTCAAAACAAGTGTTGATTTTAATATAACTAACTGGAAAAGGAACTCGAGTCTGTTTCGCTCGCAAACAGGAATCACAATGACCACGATTTACTTTAAAATTTAAAGACTCAATATGTTGGAGCTTCACGTCTGAGGCGTGTCCTAACCTTCGATGCCAAGTATCTGATTTAACAACAGCCGATAAGGCCACACCTCCCTCTTTCACAGGCTCCATGTAATATAGACCACCACATTCCTTACCCACTCCAATCAGGTTCCTCGAAGGTGAGTCCTGTACAATACAAAAATCCCCAAAAAATGTCAACACACAATTTAGATCTTTTGTCAACTTGCTCACTAAAATTAAGTTGCACTTAAAATCTGGAATATTAAGAACATGTTTTATTCTTAATCCATTTGGTAGATAAGTATCGCCAACACTTTTAACTGGGACATATTCACCATTTGGAATTTGAACAAAGATCCCAGTTTCATAATCTCTCTGATTCTCAAGGGTACCTGCATTGCAAGTTATATGCTCTGTGGCTCCCGAATCAATTATCCAGGGTCCATTAGAAAGAAGCTTACCGGCCATATTTACGTTTGGTTGAGATGATGATGATTGTCCCTTAGAATTAACAAGATCTTCTCCCAAGTAAGTCAGCAATCGAGTGTACTGCTCGTGATTGAGTCCTGGGATTGGGCTACTTCCTGTCCCAACGTGAGCAGCTTTCAAGCCATTGCCTTGGTTCTGCCCTGCTCCAGGCCTCCCTTTCGAGTTGTTCTCCTTTTGTTGCCCAAACCTTTGGTCACCAATTTTTCTCCCTAGAGTCCAACCTTCAGGATATCCTATCAATTCATAGCAGTGTTCTTTGGTGTGGTACAGCCGTCCACAATGTTCACACTTCACAGGCTCACTCTTAGTACCTTTTCGATTGTTTCCGTCTCCCTCTCCTCGTTGAGTATGTAATTGGAATGCTGCTGCCTCTACACCCGGCTTTCGTGCAGCAAAGATCTGTCGTTGGGCTTCATCTTCGGCGACGAGATGGTAGGCCGATCCAATGCTCGGTGTCGGTTTTGTGCTCAGGATTTGTGTTTTTACAGTGCCGAAGGACTCGTCTAACCCCATCAGAAACTCGGATAGCCGTTCCTGTTCACGCATCGACCGTAGTTGTTTCCCAACATCACATGTGCATTTACCACATGTGCACTTTGGACTGGGAGATACAGATTGTATCTCTTCCCATATACTTCTCAGTTTGGTGTAATAACCTGAAACTGACATGTTTTCTTGCTTCGTGTGAGCAAGGGTCCTTTTCAATTCATATGCTTTGGGTGCACTCTCCTTCCCGAATCGTTCTTCAAGGTCTTCCCAAATTTCTTGAGAGGATTTTGCATGCTTGACACTGTTTCGTATCTCCTTGCTCATGGCAGCGGTCAACCAACCCCTCACCATGGCATTACACCTCTTCCAATAACTCAAATTAGGTGAGTTATCTTCTGGGATTGGAACTGTGCCATCTACAAATCCAATCTTGTTCTTGGCATATAAAACATTATTCATCTCATTCATCCAATCTCCATAGTTTCCATCATGAAGAACTTCACTGACATAAATCTGGCCAGGATTATCCGATGTGTGGATATAGAACGGTGACATGATGTCTATGGCGGAAGAAGTGGCGAGATCTGTTGTTTTATCATTGCCAGATTTACTCATATTTAGCGATGGAAAAATATGCAGCGGGTAGGTAACTTGTGTTCATGGTTTCTGTGGATCTCAACATGCTCTGGTACCATGTAAAATTAAACGTTGTGATGATTATTCTCATTCATAGGCTAAAGAATATATATAGCTTTACAAAGATAATGATAGAAAATATACTACGCTAATTGTGCTATACATATGGAAATAAAAGATATGGTCAAAGGATTGTCTACAATTATGGAAAAGGGAATATCCTCTGTATCTTCGGTAATATTCTTCAGATAGGACTATCAAACAAGCCGCTCAACCCGGTAACTATCAGACTTGAAAATCTACAACAGAGCCTGGCCTTGAACGTGCTATCGGGCCAATGACTCGATTTTTTTATAATTAAAGAATAATATCTCAATAAAATGCCTAATTTAATTACCTAATAAAAATACTCAAATAGCCTCGTAAAATACTTCAGTAATGCCTATTTCTGATCATTTCTGGCAATTTACCAGCCTTCTTGACCATAAAAGTGCTTCTAATTTTATGGAGGGCTTGTGGATTTGTGTGGTGTGGATACTGTGGCCTGGAGAAATAAGGTCATATTCGACAACGGAGAATGGAACATTAAGAAAATTTCTGAGGAGGTCAAAGGGAGGTACTAGAGCTGGTGTTTGGCGGCTAATAATATAAAAACCGGATCCTATTTCAGGGGATGGCTATCTGAACCAACTCTTCAACTGGTTTAAATCCATCTTGTGTATTCTGTGATGAGGACAAAGTAATAGGCACTTTGCTTTCTGGCCGTGTTCTTTTTCTTTTTTCTCTCTATTAATTCCTGCATGTAACCCCTACTACTCGGTATACCTTATACCTTGTACACTTTTGTTTTGTTCAATAAGATCTCTTTATTTACCGATAAAAAAAAAATCAAAATTGAGTCAGAAAATGGCAGCAGCCCATAAGCTGCATTTGGGCCTATTTTTTTTTATTTGAGCGTAAGTAAGGGTTTGACTATATGCACCTCCATTTCGGAGGGATGCACTCCCCCGATTTATACATTTCTCCTAAAATTGGACACACCCTCCCTTAATTGTCATAAATGCCCTTCCTTCTATAAATTTCTATTACTACTCACACCTAGGGGTGTGCACCGGTCCAGAACCGGACCGGGACCGGAATCTTAAAAAATTTCGGACCGAGGACCGGTCCGGTCCGGGTTTGAACCGTTTCAGACCGGTTTTTTTGAAGATCTAGAAATTTCTTCATTTTTGAATATATATATACTTGAAAACTTAATTTATAGCAAAACCATGTTCATAGAAATTAAAATTCAAGTCCAAAATGAAAAGGCAGTAGTCCAAAATGAAAAAACAGTAGTCCAAAATGAAACGATGCACAAATTTAAGGATCTACCATGTATATAACATTGTCTTCATCGTCCAATGTAGTCTTCATCAAATCTGTAATAACATATAAAGATATTAAATTTTTTAAATGGGTACAACTAATAAATAAACATGTTGAAAAATATTTGATAAGTATAAACCATTACCATTCTCAATTTCTTCTAACTCACGCAAATCGCTCAAATTATCTTCCATGTCACGTAAATCCTTGCCCTTGGTGCTCCTTTGGCACGAAGTCTTGTGCACAAATAAGTGCTTGCACAGTCTATTATTCTCACATGAAAAAATAAATAAATTAGATATAATAAAACAAAAAATTTTGAATGAAAAGTTCTTAATAAATTACATATAATAAAAAAAAAAATTTTGAATGAAAAGTAAAAAGAACGGAGCTGAACGCAAAGAGTGGGAGTGGAGAATGGAGATTGGAGAAGGTTTGTCGCGGTTGGGTGAGCGCCGTTTCAGATAAATGTTGAAGAATTTTGAGAATGGTAAAAAAGGGAATTAGGTTTAAGAAAGTGGAAGAGGAATGAGATTTGTAATTTCTAAAATTCAAATAATAATAAAAAAAAAAATATGTAAATCCGGGTTTCCGGTCCTGGACGGAAAATTCCGGTTTTAGACCGGACCGGACCGGAACCCGGATTCTTAAAAAATTTCAGACCGAGGACCGGAATCTAACCGGTCGGTCCGGTTCCGGACCGGACCGGTCCGGTTCCGGTCTTTTTTCTGGTCCGGTTTTATTTTGCACACTCCTACTCACATCCCCCTAAACCTAATTTACACATCAAAATCCTAATTCCTCCCTTCATCTTCATTTCCTCCCCAACCTCACACCAGCTGCTGCCGCCATCGCCGCCGCCGGCCCAACGACCACCACCGCCGCCGGCCCAGCGTCCACCGTCCCTCCCTCTTTCCCCCTTTTCTTTTTTTTTTTCTTATTTTTTTGTGTGATTTTCCCCCCTCTCCCCGTCGCGGCCACCCCCTCCACCGTGACCCCTCCCCCGCCCCAGCCGCTGCGGCCCCTCCCTCTCCCCAGCCCAGCCCCGGCCCATCGCGGCCCCCCCTTTTTTTTATTTTTCCGTATTTTTTTCTCTCCAATCATGGTGGCCCCCTCCTCCGCCACCGCCCCCATCCACCGTACCGCCGCCGCGACCTCCTCAACCGCCCCCATCGCACCCGTACCCGCCGCGGCGGCCTCCGCTCTGCACGACTGTAAGTTTTTTTTTCTTTTTTCCTTTTTTTGTCCAATAAGTAATTTTTTTTCCTTAAAAAAAAAAAATCAACACTGTATTGTCGACTATACACACTCCCGTCGACAACAATTTATCGAAGTGAGTGCATATGGTCGACAATACAATGTCGATTTTTTTTAATTTTTTCGACCGGTGAAGGTCGACCATATACACTTTCGTCGACAACAATGTATCGACGAGTGTGTATATGGTCGACACTGGTTTGTCGAAAATTTTAAAAAAAATCTGAGATTACAATTTTTTTTTTAATGATCGACACTTGTTAGTTTTTTTTTTTATGAGATTGTGGTGGTGGTGGTGTGCGCTGCCGACGAAAGTGGTGGCAGCTGTTGAAGTGGATGTAGATAGTAGTAGAAGTGTATTTAGTATTATTTTATTTAAAGGGTATTTTAGGTTTTTTACATCATTATTTTTTTTTTTGAAGTTTCGGGTATCCGGTCTAAGGCCGACTAATCCCGGGGGGGACCAATCCCACCGCCCACTTGCGGGGGTCCCGTTTAAAGCCAGAGCTTTGCGCTCTGTATGGACATGGCCCCGGGGGAGTGCATCTCTCCGAAATGGAGGTGCATATAGTCAAACCCCGTAAGTAATTGAGAGCCTAAGTAGCAGGCTCAATTTTAAAGCAAAAATGACTGCCAATTTGCCATTGGCGTGGGTTATATGCCCCTCCATGAATGTTAGATGCACTCCCCTCTTCATTTATTAATTAAATATACATGTAAAATATCAAATTTATCATTTTAATAAAATATTTCAAGATAGACACATTTACTCTCAAATTCAAACACAACCTAACCCTAATTTCAGGGGAAGCAGCCGCCGCCACCACCCCACCTCCGGCGGCCGCCGCCGTCCGAACAAATTTAGAAATTAAAAAAAAAACTTAGAAAAAACCTAAAAAAAAAAACATTTTTTCGACAAACCTTGAGTATTTTTTCGACTATAATTTGTCGACAAAAAATACCCTCGTCGACAACATTTTATCGAAAGAAAATAAATAAAAAATTCAAAATTTTTGATAGTCGACCATAATGTTTATTGTCGAAAAAAAATGATAAAGAAAAAAACCTACCTATACCTGTTGAAGAAAGAGGAAGAAGGTGGATGAGGCGGCAGGGGGATGGGCGGCGTTGTGTGAAGAAAAAAAAATGAAAATGGTGGTCGCGTGGGCGACGGCCGTGAGCATACCTTGCGCTGCTCCTGGTTGATGGGATTTACAGGGAGACGAAAAAAAAAAGATGAGAGTGGAACGTCGGCGGCTATGTTGGTGGCCAATAGGTGGAGGGGCGACGGATATGGTGGGAAGAAGAATGAAAAAGAAGGGAAGAAATAGAGGGATTGGAAAATTAGGGTTTATAGTTGTGGAGTGTATTTATCTAAGAAAATTTAGAGAAAAGAGAGTATTTTAGATAATCTGAAAGAAGAACATCTATAATTCTTCTATTTTAGGAGTGGGTTAGTATTGGGAGAGTACATCTAACGTTGTTGGAGGGGCAAATAACCCACGCCTTTGTCATATTGTCGTGAGTGAAGTCGAAACATTTGACCAAAATGAAATGGGTTTATGCTTTAATTTGGTAATTGGAGCAGCCGATTTCGCTAAGGGCATGATTGACATGGGGTAATGGGGTTAAAATGGAATGAGCATTGATGGACCTATTCCTAATCTCACGATTGATATGTTTTTTTACACGGAATGGTGATTCCTCGTGGAATGGTGATTCCAAAAAATAAAGAATTATGATTCCTCTCTATCCCATTGTCTTTACCCATTCCATTCTATGCAGAATCAAATTATTTTTATTTAAAAAAAAAAGATCATCACTCATATTTTATTTTTACAAAATTATCCTTATCAACAATTAAAAAGATTTTCATTAACCCTCTTATCCAAACTTTAATCCACAATTAAATACGATATTCATTAACCTTCTTTAACCTAATTCATCACAGAGAGAGGACTGCGCTGAGAAAAAACGCAAAAGAGAAGAACTAGTCAAAGAATAGTAGTGTATTGTTGTTCTGTATATATACATATATATGCAATTTCTTGCATTTTTAATTTATTATCTGCGATAAGTTATATACAAATTTTCTGTATTTATATGCAAAATTAAAAATTGTTCAGTATTGGCAGAAGCACACGTATATATACAATTTTTTTCTATTTAATTTTTATGAATGCCCCTGTTTCGTATATATATATATATATTATATTATATTCTGTTTCGTTTTTGCTGTAATATATATATATATATATATATATATATATATATATATATACTATGTTTCGTTTTTTATTTTATATATATATTTCATGCTTCCTGAATTTTTAAAGTTGGTATTATTGATTTATCTTACAGATGTGTTGTTTGATTTTTTTTACATATAAAATTAGATATTATAATAATGTTTAAAATATTGGTTAAAATTTATTTATATAAAATTACATCTTATAATAATGGGAAAAAATGTACCACATTTTTTTTAAATGAAGGATTATTTATGTGTAGTTTTATTATTAAAATAATAGCATATTAACCAATTTAATATGTTTCTATAAAATATGTATAAGGATATTTTAGTCATTTAAGATAAACATTTTACATTATTTTGCATTCATTTTATTATACCAATTATGAGAATGGAATCAATCAAGAAATAATTTTTCCATTCATTGTCAATATCAATCATGAGAATGACCATTCATCCTTTCATTCCATTCAGACCTCCATTCCATTATGAGTTTATTCCATTCAGTCACATTTTCATTCAGTCATACCAATCATGCCCTAAGGGCCAAAGAATGATACCCTACTAGGAATGCATATTCTGCCATGGCGTCGTGGGTTATATGCCCTTCCAACTTTGTTAAATATACTCCCTCAAGGCCTCAATACACGCACCCCCTTTTTAAAGTGTGATATATTAAATGTATTCCCCCACAAAATACCTAATATACTCTTTTACACATTTAATTTAAATTATAGATACACTCTTCCATTTAAAAATCGTAACCCTATTAATCATTCCCTCTCATTTCTCCCTTTCCTTTCTCCCACGCATCCCCCACCATTTTCGTCACGCCGCCGCCCACCTCCGCTCACTAGTAGGCAGCCTCTCCTCCCCCCCCCCCTCCGTTCTCGCGGCCGCTCCTCCCACCCCCACCGCTCGTCCTATAGGAGTGGACGAAAGACGCAAATTAGATTTTTAGCTCTTACTTTGTTTAAACTAATTTATTAAATATATATAAAAAAAAGAATTGGACCAGTTTGGAAAATCTGACCAAGTCCGCACGGAGCCTGGTCGGCCCGATGGGCTTTTTAGGCCGGGCCAAATCAATCATTTTTTTCGGACCACTAAAAATAAGGTCCAACTTAACTTGTTAGTCGGGCCGCTCAGCCGACTAATTTTGATAACTCGACTGATGATAGATGATGGTTCTGGTTCACATATCGCAAGCGTGTCTTTTGTGATAGACAATGAGGTTGAACTTATGAGATTAAATAACTTGATTATAATATTAGATCAAGTTAAGTGATTTGTGTCTATAAATCTTTGGGCCTTATAATTAGATATTCTTAGTGCTGGCTTTGTGGGCTCTTTTAGCTTTCATATATTGTAAGGTTTATCTCATAATCTCAATATTAGATGAGTAGTACTCAACTAATAGTAGTCAGCTGGTGGAGCCAGAAAAGTTAATCTAGTCCTAATCAGATGAGTTGGAAGTTTTCAGTCAGATGAGAATGAGATGCTTAGAGTCTCATCAGATGAGGTGACCAGAAGAGTTCATATAAGCTGAGAAGATGTCTAGTAGCAGGGTTAGGCTTTTGACTAAGGTTTTGAATATCAGATGAGTAAATCAGTAGATGGAGGTCTTCTGGTAGTCTTCTGATGGTTGTCATCTGTTACGAGTAGCAGGAGAAAGGGCAATCTGTTAATTCGATTGGGCAATGCTGAACACGTGAGTTTGTTAGGAAGTTAAAACAACCTGTCAGAGTCACGCTTGCAACGCACACTGCAATCTACCTTGATTAGTACAACAACAACGTATTTGATAAACAGAAGTCCTTCCTCAGCTATGTAGTATAAAACCCCAGAAGAGTTATGGTCTGGCCATGTAGATGATTACAAACATTTAAGGGTATTTAGATGTGCAGTATATGCCCATGTCAAACAAGATAAGCTTGAGCCTCGAGCATTGCGATGCGTGTTTGTTGGGTATCCTTCAGGTGTGAAATGATACAGGTTATGGTACCTTGAAGCTGGGATGCAGAAGTCTATTATCATCTGAGATGTTACTTTTGATGAGAGCAGGATACCTCTATCAGAAGAGGCTAGTACGAGTACTAGTGCAGTTGATAACCAACCAAACGAGACACAAATCGAGGTGGAGCATGTTGACACCAGAGGACCTATTGGAGAGCATATTGATCCAGATGAGGAGGGCTATCCTCACAGTGAGAATGAGCTCCAACACTATCAACTGACATGGGACAGAACCAGAAGAGAAGTCCACCCACCTCACAGGTATGGTCAAGCTGACATTGTATCATTTGCATTGTGTGCGACTCTTGAGGTGGAGTCTCTAGAGCCGAAAACTTACACTCAAGCCATCAGCTGCCACGACAAGGAGAAGTGGATAGTTGCAATGGAGGAGGAATTGCAATCTCTTAACAAGAACCGGACATGGGAGATTGTTGAGAGACCTCATAATAAGAAGTTTCACTACAAAATATTGGCCAAAAGGTAACGGCAATTGGCAACGGCAGGCTACCGTTGCCATGGCAACGGCATTGGTAATGGGGAGAAAAAAGGCGACGGGGGTGGGTGTCGTTACCTTAAGGCAACGGATAAGAGGACGGGAGTGGGCCCCATTGCAAAAAGGTAACGGCATATAATGGCCGATGCGAAAAGGGGACGGCAGTGGGCCCCGATGCTAAATGGCAACGGCAGTGGGCCCGTTGCCTTCCCCGTCGCCCTAATTTAGTTTTACTCGCTCTAACCAAGATGTTAAGTGAGAGGATTGCCCAGGCTTATAAGCCCATCTCTCTATAAGTAGAGAGTTGACTCTGATACCATATAAGAAGGCCTAACTCTACACTTAAAACCAAGGTGTTAAGTGAGAGGATTGCCCAGGCTTATAAGTCCACCCAAGACCATCTCTCTATCCGATGTGGGATACCTTAATAGTTAGAATTGTTAATTTTTATGCATGCATGTATTAATGGTTGGAGAAAGTTACATAAAAGATCCTTATATCATGGAGAACACATACCCTTCCCGACAAACAAAAAAACTAAACACAAGAGAAAAGAAGATAGTTGAGAGCAGACTAGCAAGCACATAAGATAACTAACCCAGCCATGAGTTCAATAATTTGTCTTGAAATCCTCTTGAAATCTCAAATAGAATCTTCTTGAAATCTCAAGAATGCAAGTTAAAGGTTAAAAACTTCAACTTAAAAAGCAGGAAGTAAAAAAGAAGATGATGAACCCAAAATTTAGAAGTTACTTAAAAACAACCAAAAACAGGGTTTTAATTCACATACTAAAAAAACAAGCTTTTGATTCACATTAATCCATTCAACGTTAAGCTTATATTTCATAAAAAATTTACTTTAAATCTTTGATAAAAGTAACAAAAAAATAAGAAGAATCAGATTGATATATCTAATACATGGAATTTTAGGGTATGCAAGATTAATCTCAGCAGGGGCATAAAGTGCATTTTACAAATGAATTAACAGAATCATTCAAATTAACAGCACTTCAGTAACACAATTTCCAAAAGAAAAATTTTCTTAAAAAACCTTCACGTACACATATCATCACAGTTTTAGTCCAAGAAAGTTATACAGATAAGTGCACCATTATCCCAGCACACATAAGACAGAACAATGGTTTCTGGCTTACTCAGTGAACCAAGAAGCTCTAAACTCCACTATAGAACCCAATCAGCATAGCATACAAATTAGGGTTTTATGCAAGAAATGTATAGATTTTTATTTAGAAGTACCTCGGTGAACCTATCAAATTGCACATCAGGAGATTCTTTCTCTGAACTTAAAAAACAATCACAGATAGATGATCTGTGAAGTTCCTCAAAGATCCAACCAATCATCATTCCCTTTGCAAATTTCTTAATCTTTAAGGTTGTAAAACTAACATCCAATAGTGAGCTAACAATATCTATCTTCTAATCCTTGAGCAGTTACAAAAATGTTCACGTAATGCAGGTATTCAAAGTGGGTCCCAACCAATCATCCTCATTCTGCCATTACTTTAAAACCAAACAAAAAAAGCAAAAAAAAATCACATTTGCCTAGTGAAAGCTAGGTCATTTATTCTTATTTCTATTACAATCAAATTTTTCAGGAAATTCAAGAAAATCCCATTTCAGTTCAAGAAATTAACAGGACATTGACTAATCGAAGACATAACTCAAGAATGGAGGTGGGTTAATCTAAAAACTGCACAGACAAACGAATCAACAAATACAAAATTAATCTTTAATACTAGTTTTTTTCTGGAAAAAGCAAACAACCCAGTTCACTTCAAAGAATAAGGACGTTGGCATATATGCACTTGAGAGCAGGTTTCAGGGAGGGTCGCAGGGGCAGGGGCCACCGCCAGCGACGATGTAATTTTGGTTGGGAACCCCACGAACCGCCGCTGGGAGAAAATTGAATGCACAAGAATTAATTTCATATTAATTCATTTTAATTTTGGTCGGATTGAAATCACATGGGTCGTATTATCGAGGATTTTGCATTACATACATGAAAATTGAATAAAAGACAAATTGTGTGTATTGGGAAGGCAATGAAAAGAGAAAAAGCCATCCGGCCGGGTCCCACAAATTAAATGAGAGAGCATGGTACAGGTTTCATATCCAATCAACTTTATACTTCCTCCGTCTCAAGATTACTTTCATATGTAAATGGATATATGTAATAATTAGTGATAAATAAATGAGTTGACTTTTGTGTATGTGTTAAGAAAATATAATGACATTTGTGTAAAATTATTGTGAGGATGGAATTTATAATGGAGTTTTCATTTTATGTGTGTGAAAGTTATAATGAAACATCACAAAAAAAAAAGTGTAAATATAATTACGAGACAGAAGAAGTAAAAGATATTTCTAGTAATACTGTTCCAATCCATACTTGTCATTCTCTAAAATGGATTACATTAATTTTTTTTATGGGCGTTTACAAGATCATAAAATAAGATTACAAATCATGAACACAAGATCTTAATCTTCAAACCATAGTATCGTCGTCCACTCCAATCGTGAGAAGAGGAAATACGAGTTTCCCTTTGCCTTCACAAGTGCCCATGTCTCCAATCTTTCAATGAGACAACCCCACACTAAGGTGTTCTCATGTTAAGAATAGGAAACAGAAAAAAAGACAAAGTTCCACCAAGTACCGTATCCCAAGAATCAGAACACCAGGGCTCTAGAGTCTATCTCAAAGAGCCCAACCATAAAAAAAAAAGTTCCACACCCACAACAAAGACCCATAACGGAAAAAACGAGACGGCCAAGGAGTAGCAGAAATTAACAACCAACAACAACTAAAACACTATACTAAACAAACAAAATAAAGCAACCTAAAAAAACCGTAAATAGGATCAACAAAGAAATACCCGAACGGTCATCGTGTCTCCGTTAGGATAATTTCTACGTTGATCCCTAAAAAGAACTGAAAAAACAACTACATAAAAGAAGGAAAAAACTGAAAACGGCTACGGCTACGGCGACGGCAAGAACAAAGTAGATCTAAGGATTTGCTTCCTAGATCTGAAAGGACGGCGACGACGGAAGACGGTGGCTGACAAAATAACGGTTCAGATCTGACACAATAACTCACAGATCTACAAGAAAACGAGCAAATCTACATGAGAGAAGGCTAGATCTACAAGAGAAAGAGGTGGAGACGGGACTGTGTACGAATCACACCTGGAGTGTGTGAAAATTGCACCTCCAATGTGTGAAAATCGCACACACACGCTCCGCTGCCTCACCTTCGGGGAATACATTATTGATACAACACTTTATCCAATTCCTTACATTTATTAACTAGGTTTGACAACAACACATGTGAATTATTCACTTGCTATGGATTACATTAAACATTAACTTTTTTTTTAATTTAATTTAATTCATACTACATGTTAAACCTTTTATTTTATTAAACATGAAAGGGCCTCGTGCTAACTTCACGTGTTGTTAGCGGATGTCTTTCTTGGCTAGACATATTAATCGGCTAGTACTGTTGGATAAATCTTGTCGAGATATTTCTGGAACACTTTTCCAATTCTCGATCGAAGTTCTAGATCTCCGGTTATGGCTGATCAAAGATGGGTGAAAAATCCTTATAGTCGGAACATCTTCCCCAGGCCATAACTTTTCTTACAAAACTCCGAATTTTATGTTTCTGGTCTTGTTTGAAAGTTGTTTCCATAATCTTTTCAGAACATATTTTAGTTTTTCAATTGGAGTTATAAAACTCCAGTTATTACCAGTCAAAGTGATAATAAAGTGATGGTGATAATCAAGGGTGAATCATCACTTATTTGGTACAATTAATCTTATATGTTATAATTAATCGGCTAGTACTGTTGGATAAATTTCGTCGAGAGATTTTTGGAACACTTTTTTGATTCTCGATCGGAGTTCTAGATCTTCGGTTATGGCTGGTCAAAGATGGGTGAAAAACCCTTATAGTCGTAACATCTTTCTCAGGCCATAACTTTTCTTAAAGAACTCCGAATTTGGTGTTTCTTGTCTTGTTTGAAAGTTGTTTCCATAAGCTTTCCAGAACATATTTTAGTTTTTCAATCGAAGTTATAAAACTCGAGTTATTACCAGTTAAAGTGAAAATAAAGTGAAGGTGATGATCAAAGGTGAACCATCACTTTATTATCACCCTTCAATCATCACTTAATTACTTAAATTGTCATTAACTTTATTCACAAATAATCACTTGTGGACAGAGAGTCTACTTTTATATATATATATATATAATTTAATCATACATGTATATGCAATATATTTAATCTTCATATATATTATAAATTTAAATCCTCCATACATGCGTGGGGCCCAACATACAATTTGAAATTGACTTTTCTTGGTCAAATAATGTTTCATTTTTGGTCAAGGAAGATAGATAAAGGTTTCAATGGATAAAATAGACGTTTTTGAAACTTGGAAGCTGGTTTTTCATGTCAATTCAATTAATTCTTTTTGAAGTCTTACATGCATGTGCATTGTTTCTAAATTTACAAGTTTTATATATATATTCAACCTCTCACTCTTACAATTTAGTGATAAAAATTAAATAGCTAGGGTCTTGTGTATACACATGCAAGTCAATTTATGAAAAGTTGATTAAGAGAAGTATCATTTAATATCAGTGAACTTTCAGTATAATGACATATTTTCAGTGAACTTTTCATGTCATTTCATATTTTTAGTGAACTTCTTCTTTATCAAAAGTCAAATTACGAATAATCATTTTTACTTCAGGTTAATTAAGAGAGACATTCTTATAAAAAGATAAGTACACTTTGATATTAGTTAACTTTCAATGTCATGACCTATTTTCAGTGAACTTATTATTTATTAAATGTACTCTTCTTTTTACTTCGCGGACCCTGTTTGAGAAGACAAAATGCATTGAATGTTGGATTATAAGATGTATATACATGCACATATTGTGTCATTTGAAAATTGAAAATTTTCCCTAAAAAAGAAAAAAAATGATGCATGTGAATTGTTGTCAATTTCACCCTTTTTTTTATGTGAATATGCAATGAAGTCTTACGCATTGTTGTGTACTTTTCCTTTAAGGTACCGTTTGATAGGGTAAATAAAGAGATTTTTATACCTGTATAACAACATTTGTGTTGTTTGATAGCCTAAATAGGCTTATATCTTAGCCCAGAATAGGCCCAAAACCACTATACTAAAAAGTGGTTGTTTTGGTCTTATTTAGGCCTTATATGCCCAAATCACTGTTCCTCCTTCAAAAAATTATTTAAACCCCCCTAGTATTAGCTATATGGTCTTAGCTCCGTATAAGCACGATTACTATATTGCCCCTCCATTTCTTTGCTAACACCCTCAACCCTAATTCATTTTCTAAAAATTCACTCAACTCCTCCATTGTCGTTTCTTTTCTAGCGATTTCATCGTCTCCCCCAAATCAACCACGGCAGTCACTGTCGTTTCGCTGCCTCTATAGGTGGAACCCTAGCTTCCGCAGTGAACCCTTTGTGTACAGCACCGAGCCACCGTCATCGCGGCACAGATCCGTGGTTGAAATCACCATTTTTTCTCCACTGCCGATCTTCACTCCGGATTTTCACCAGCCTTCTTCTCCGTTGAAGATTTCCGCCTTCCTTCCGCGTTCAAGATTGTGTCGAGCAACATGTGAAAATCGCATTTGATTTTTTCTTTAGGGTTTATTCTCTAGCCCAAATCCTACCACTTTCAAATTAATTTAATCGATCCAAATTTTACCTCATCTTACTCGACCCAAACCCTAGCTTTTAAAGCTCGAAACTTAACTCTATTGTTATATTCGAAGTTTGATTCGAATTCGATCGAATCTAAAGTTATTGAGACGTGTGGTATATATAGAAATGAGGAGACATTAACGGTGATGCAAGATTTTGAGATTGAAATTCAATTCCCTCTGCCTTGAAATATAGCCCATATCTTTCTTTATTTTTCCTTTGCTTTTCCCACACCTTTAATTTTCAATAAACATGAAAATAGTGGAGTACAATTTTCACCGAATACCTCCTTTCTTTTCTACCATTCTAACATATGTGACTATGTGGTTAAGTTACTTTCTAATTAAAAGTTAAAAATGAATTTCATCAGCCGTAACACAAATTCATATTTATAAGTTTATTTGGGCCTATAATCTATAAACATCTTAAACTAGAAAAAGTTAATGAATGATAAATATAAAAAAAAATTAGAAAAATCTGAAGTGTTAAAGGGTAAAAATCTCTTAAAATATATAAGTATGAAATGTGTACATATGAATCGTACATAAAACATGCATATACATATCGTGCATAAAATGTGCACGAAATGTGCACATACGAATCGTGCATGAAATGTGCACCTACGAATCGTGCATGAAATATGCAAAGCTTGTGCTGCTGTTGCCATCTTATATTTTCATTACTTATTCATATCATGATTCATAAGCTTAGTTTAGAAAGCAGACATATAGTATGTATAAGCTGGGATCAATGAATGATTAGTATTTCTTAATCCTCAAAAAGGCAACAAACTATTTTATTTGCCTGTATTTTCATGATAAGCTCAGTTATTTATTTTTTCATTTGTTTCTCTCTACATTTTGTGTACAATTACCCCTTCAACAGCCGCGTTGCTTTGGGTATATAAGAGTATATTATTGAGATTGGAGTTTGACATGAAAATAATTAGACATAGAAAAAAGTTGACAAAAGTGAGGTTTCCACTTTCAGCATGAAAATATATTAATATAAAAAAAAGGTGTTGGAAACAGGCAACATACTGCATTGAATTCTTATTTGTCTTTCAAATTACGTCACATACGCATGAGGCATTCAAGACCTACTTACTTGCCATTATTTATTTATTTTTTAACAACAAAAATGGTACATTTCTTTTAAATTTTGTGTCAATATTATAATTATTACATTACTTGCCTTAAAAAAGAATTATTACAACAGAAATAGAAAAAATGATGTACTTCCATAATGAGAATAGACTAAAGTCACCTACACCTATACACATGTACACCTATACACCTACACACTTAATGTTAGGCGATGGGGGCGGCGACGACATATAGTTCTTGATTTTGAGGCTTGAAGCTGGAGGTGGCGGCATAGAATCAGTTGTGAAGCTAATGAGTGATTCACCAAAGTGACCTGATCTCTACAAACTTCGATATGCAAATCTTGGACACAGTTGCTCCTTGATGAAGAAGATGAAGACACCTTCTTCAACAACCCAAATCTTGAAAATGTAGATTTGAAGGGAGGAATTTGATTTGAATGATGAATTTAAAATTCATGGATCAAATTCCTCCATTCAAATAGAGCCTAAGGTTAATATGTTATTTATATCCAACATATTATTAATTTTAGTACTAATTATGGGGCAATGTTTGTTATAAATTAATCCACTTTTTTATCTTAAAGTTTCATGAGTACTTTTGGTCATGGGGAGGAGGAAGTGGGGACCGCCCTAATTTAATGTTTCTTTCATAAGAAAGATAGATTGGGTGATGCGTGCATGTATGCACAAAAAAAAAAAAATGATTAACATGGATTGAACCTTTCTTTTCCAAAAATATAAAAAATATATATATATTCTTGTGTCAATGCTTTTTTTAAATAATAATAATACGTCTGACATGACTTTACTACTGTACTACAACTCACAGAACAACAGTTTCTGGCTTACTCAGTGAACCAAGAAGCTCTAAACTCCACGGTAGAACCCAATCAGCATAGCATACAAATTAGGGTTTTATGCAAGAAATGTATAGGTTTTGTAGATGTTGTTAACTCTTAAATGCTTTAACATTATCAACAACATCTTAATTTGACCTTCCTTGATTTATTCTAAGTCATTTCTGAAATGTTACATTAAATGTTGTACTAAATGCTCTCACATTCAGGAACGATTCTAGAAGCTTCTACAAGAGTCTGGAACCTGAAAGATTCCAGAAGGTTGGAGAACGTGCTAGAAGGCTTTGGAGCATTGTAGAACGACCTGGAAGATGGCAGAATGTTCTAGAAAGATCATGGAGGTTGAGGTCCTAAAAAATAGGATCTCATAATGGAAAGATCTAGAAGCTGTGTATTTCTCTATAAATACCGCTGGAGTCTCTCATTTCAAAGTATGCACTACTCGAGTAACACCTCCTTGAGCGTTCAACCCTAGTTAGGAGTTATGGCCAGTAGTTGTATCATTTAACGTACGCCGAGGGATACCGCCTTCCAGTGTACTTAGTTCTAGTCTTGAATCGAGTGAGAGTGAATCACAGATTAGATTAGTTCTTTAGACAGTGTTTTACACTTAAGTCTGTTTGCGGATTCAGGCACCTGCCTCGATTGTAGTTTCTGTTTGTGGAATGTTGAAGTAATTGCTGAGACATTTCACACGACACTTTTTGTATAACTTAGGAACTAAGTTACTTTTCGCCGTAAGGCCTAGCATAGGTTTTGTTATTAATAAAATCTATGTTAAAAATTATTCCATTGTGTTCGTATTGTGTTTTAGTGTTTTAGACTTCCGCTGTGTACTGTGTTTACTTTTCACATTCTGTTAGAGTTAATGCTACACTAATTGTCACAACATTCAGTGTAACATTGTTCTGTTTTTTACTTAAACACTAGATACCATCCCCACGCACACTTTCAGTTGGTATCAGAGCTGATACCTGACGACACTAGGTTTAGATCCTTGCTTAAAGTGTGTTTTAGTTTATGTTAGCAATGGAAACACATCACATATCCACAGCACTTAGGCCACCCGTTTTAGATGGTTCAAATTATGCTTATTGGAAGCCTAAGATGCGTATGTACATCAAGTCAATTGATGAACGTGCTTGGAGGACTGTTCTTACAGGTTGGGACATACCAAAGAATCCAGCAGATGCCGATGGTGAAATCCAACTTAAGAGAGAAGTTGATTGGACAGCCGATGAGATAACAACAGCAGGATATAATTCTAAAGCCTTAAATGCTATTTTTACTTCTGTTGATACCTCTATGTTTAAAATTATATCTAACTGTTCTACTTCTAAGGATGCATGGGACAGGTTACAAGAGCATTGTGAAGGTTCCGATAGTGTTCGAAGGACAAAGCTTCGAATGTTGGGGACAAAGTTTGAGAATCTCCGAATGAGGGAAGATGAAACAATTTCATCCTACAATGAAAGGTTAAGTGAGATTATTAATGAATCACATTCTCTTGGTGACCCTATTTCTAATGTTAGAGTAGTACATAAGATATTAAGGTCTGTTCCTAAAAGATTTGATGCTAAAATTTGTGCTATTGAAGAGGCAAAAGATACTGATAAGTTGAGTCAAAATGAATTAGTGAGTATTCTTAGAACCTATGAAATAAACACTAATCAAACTGATGAAGCTAAAGATGATAAGAAAGTTGTTGTTTTTAAAGGAGAGACATCAAACAAATCTGAGATTCAGCCTATCATTACTGAGGTTGATTCGGATGAAGAATTGATTGATGAATGCTTTAGCAATCCTGACAACATTGCCCTTCCTACAAAGCATTTTAATAAATTTCTTAAGAAGTCTATGCATAAATCTAAAGGAAACATTCAGCCTAAGATCCAAATCAACACATCAACACCACAACCAGAAAGGAGGAAGAGTCAATTCACACAAAGACCATCAAAGAGTGAAGGTAAACCAAGGTATGATCCTGAATTTAGAAAATCAGTTCAATGCAATGCATGTTCTGGTTATGGACACTATGCAAATGAATGTGCCAATACCAGACTGAAGCAAAAACTGAATTTTAGTGCTACCTTGAGTGATGAATCTGATAATGATGATCTTGATGAGTTTAATGAAAATGAACATGCTCATTTTACCAGAATTTATTATAATGATTCCTCAGATGATGATCTGGATGATACAGATTCTGATGTTGCACCTGATGTCTTCACATCTACAGTAACATCAAAACAGAGTCACCCAGATTTGAACTGTTTTAATGGTTTTGTTGATGATGCAGGAAAAAGGATTGATGATGAGACATATCAGAAATTGTTAGATGATTGGAACTCTCAGAAACTCTCTCTGAATTCTTTGAATAAAGAGAATGAGGATCTGAAAGACACAATCACTAAGCTAGAAGTCTTACTTACCAGAAGAGATCTTGAAGTTTGTAAACTGAAGGAGAAACTGATCACCTCTACTTTAAGTTTCAAAAAGTTTTCCAAGAGTGCTTCTAAAGTGAATGATGCTATAGCTACTGGTAAATCTAATAATTATGGTTTAGGTTATGATGGTGAAAATGCTTCTATTTCTGAAAATTTTAAAAAACCTGTGAAATTTGTGAAGGCAAATGCTAGCACATCTGGTGTAACATCTGCTCAAACAGATTCTCACAAGTTTGAAAGGAAGTATATTTATCATTATTGCTTTAGATATGGTCATATTCGTCCCTTCTGCTTGAAAATGTTTAAGGATTTGAGAACTGAGTTTATGCCATCCAGAATGTCTTCACATCCTAGGAAACATTCTATGAAATCTGCATGGAAATCAAAAGTTACCTGTAATGTTGTTCACACATCCTTGAAAGCATGTTTACCTGGTCTATGGTATTTTGATAGTGGTTGTTCTAGACATATGACAGGACATATAGATTACTTATCTGATTATGTAACCTTGAATGGTGGTAATGTTACATATGGTGGTGGATCAAAAGGAAAGATAATAGGAAAAGGAACTTTGAATGTTAAAGGTTTTCCTAAGCTTAAAAATGTTTTGCATGTTGATGGCTTACTTGCTAATCTGATTAGTATTAGTCAACTTTGTGATGATAATTTGCATGTAAAATTTGACAAAGAGTCTTGCTATGTTCTTAATGAAGATGATGATTGTGTTATGACTGGTACTAGGTCTGCAGATAATTGTTATCTTATTGGAACTAATGTATGCAATTTGTCAAAACATGATGAGAATGTCTTATGGCACCAAAGATTAGGACATGTAAATTACAGGGCAATGAAGAAACTAATCACATCAGATGCAATCAAAGGACTACCTAAACTGAGTTTCCAGAATACCACTGTATGTGGATCATGCCAGAAAGGTAAACAGGTAAGAGTGCCGCATAGAATGCTGTCACATTGTTCTACACATCGATGTTTTGAATTGTTGCACATGGATTTGATGGGTCCTATGGAAACTGAAAGCATTGGAGGTAAGAGATATTCCTTAGTTGTGGTAGATGATTTTTCTAGATATACTTGGATTGAGTTTTTAAGAGATAAATCTGAAACATTTGCTGCTTTTAAAGTTCTCTATAAAAGGTTCAAAAATGTGTTTAACTTGAAAGTTGGCCGTATTAGAACTGATCATGGTAGGGAATTTGAGAATAGCATGTTTAATGATTTCTGTGATAAGAAAGGTATCTTGCAAGAATATTCATCTCCTAAAACTCCACAACAAAATGGAATTGTTGAAAGAAAGAATAGAACTTTACAAGAAATGGCAAGAGTCATGCTTTTATCTAAAAGTCTTTCTAAAAGATTTTGGGCTGAAGCATTGAATACAGCATGTCATATTACTAATAGAGTTTATATTCGATCTGGTACTAATCAAACACCTTATGAGATTCTGAATGTTAGAAAACCAAGTGTGAAATATTTTCATGTATTTGGTTGTGTGTGTTATATTCTGAATGATAGGGATCAACTTCACAAGTTTGATTCTAAAAGTGATAAAGGTTTCTTTTTAGGCTATTCTAGAAATAGTAAAGCTTATAGAGTTTATAACCTTAGGACTAACACCGTTCAAGAATCTGTTAATGTTGTGTTTGATGATGATAAAGGTCTTACAGATGATAAAGATGAAGAAGATGTGTCACAAGTCACTGATAATCCTGAGAATACACTGAAGTCTGATAATGCTGCACCAAATGCTAACACATCTGGAGCAACATCTACAGAACAGACAGTTGTAATTCCACAGAATGATCAGTATGTTCCCAAAACGAATCCTTCTTCAAGAATGGGGAAAAGTCATCCTTCTGACCAGATCATAGGCGATGCTACAGTTGGAGTGCAAACAAGAGGAAGAATAAGATCGAATAAGGTAGATGTGGTAAGAACAATATGCATGTCTTATATTTGCAATGTTGTGAATGCTGAGTGTTACTATTCTGAAATTGAACCTAAAAATGTAAATGAAGCATTAACTGATGAATATTGGATAAATGCTATGCATGAAGAACTTGGTCAGTTTGAAAGATTTGAAGTATGGACACTTGTTTCAAGACCTAGTTATACTAATGTCATTGGAACAAAGTTGATTTTTAAGAATAAAACTAATGAGTTTGATAACATTTTTTTTAGGATTGAGACTAGATTAGTTGCACAAGATTACACCCAAGTTGAAGTTATTTATTTTGATGAAACTTTTTGCACTTATTGCTAGGATAGAATCTATTAGATTATTGCTAGCAATTGCATGTTTTATTGACATTAAACTTCATCAAATGGATGTATATGCTGCATTTCTAAATTGCATTTTGAATGAAGAAGCATATGTTGAACAACTTAAAGGATTTGAAGATCCACAATACCCTGATTATTTTGTTAGAGGAGAAACTGATATAACTTTGTTCATTAAGCACACTGGAGAAGATTTACTTATTGCTCAAATATATGTTGATGACATTGTGTTTGGTTTAACTTGTGATAAAATGTTAACCAATTTGTTAAAGCAATGACTGCAACATTTGAGATGAGTATGGTTGGAGACTTGAATTATTGTTTAGGTCTTCAAATCAAGCAATGTAAGGATGGTATATTCTTCTCTCAAGGTAAGTATGCTAAGAACTTAGTTAAAATGTTTGGTTTTGAAAGTTAAAAAGTAATGAAAACTTCTATGAGATCTACTTTGTAACTTTGCAAAGACAATGTTGGAAAGGATGTTGATCCAACATTGTATAGATCCATGATAGGAAGTTTACTTTATCTAACCTCTAATAGACCAGATATTCTGTACATATAGTGTTTTTGTTTGTTCTAGGTACCAAGCTAATCCAAATGAATCTCACCTGAATGTTTTGAAAAGAATTATCAAGTATGATGCAGGTACAAGTGAACTTGGGATATGGTACACTAACGACACCAACAACACTTTGATTGGATACAGTGATGCGGATTGAGTATGAGATATAGACGACATAAAGAGTAAGAGTATAGGATGTTTCTACATGGGTAACAATCTTGTGGTTAAGCAAGATGTTTCATGCCTATGAAATTGAAATTGATATCCTTACAATTTTCTGTGATAATATGAGTGCATAAACATTTCTAAAAATTCAGTACAACACTCACTCACTAAACACATTTGCATTAGGCATTATTTTATGAGAGATTTAGTGGAGAAGAACATGGTGAAGTTGGAATATGTGCCTACTGAAAATCAAAATGCTGATATATTTACTAAGGCTCTTGACCATGAGAGATTCTCATTTTTGAGGAAATCTCTTGGTATGTGTAATATCTGAATAATTCTTGAGAGGATGTTATCACAAATGCGGTAGCATTTGGGACAACAGCCTAAGGTGGTATAGTTATTATAGATTTGATTTATTTCTTATTTTCGTTGAATAATTCCTTTGTAAAATATTCTTGAATCTGAAATTTGTTTGTGCAAAAATAGGCATGTACTACACCTCTCAAAAGCTTGAAAAATTGAGAATGTTACAGCATACTAAAAGATGTACCAATTCACTGAGTAACTATGGAGCACGAAGTTCGCTACTACGATGCCTTCTTTTCAAAAGGTGAATTTGGTAAAAACATCAAGAGGTTCGTAATCCATTAAGTAAGTATGGGGCACGGAGTTCGCTACTACGATGTACTCTACAGGAACAATGGATCAATACGAATTAGATGCTGTAGCACAAAAAGAAGAAAAGCAATGAAAAGAAAAAATGCTGAAAAATTGGCTACATTGGATAGGTAAAACCTGTGAAAAACCAATGTTGAGGTGTATGTCAAATCCTTGAGCACGACATTACATGATTTAATTATATTTTTATAAGTTGTAATTATTTAATTAATTGTGGGAATTTATTTTATTTATTTATAATTATACTAACCACGTTCCTTTTATTATTTCAGATTATACACATTTTTAATTTTAATTAATTCTAGAATATTCTTAATTTAATTAATTTTTTAATTATGATTTTACCCACTACTTAACCATGATCTATTTTTGTGGCTAAGTTTATGGAGTATTATCGAATTTCTTCTAGAATCCTCCTTAGTTAGTTCTTATTTTTATACGTATTACTTCCAACTATGCATTCTCTCCTATATACTTCTCATAACATGATATACTAAGCATTGCATTTTTTCGAGTGATTTGAGTATTGCTTTTTAAGATTTGCTAAAGTCTTGTTTGTCTCGGTTATTGTGATTATCTTTTCTATTTTTTGGTGCTTAAATGACAGGAAACTACCTCACCACACTCAAACTCCCACGAAATCGTCATCTACATCTTTCTCAAATCTTAATAGTTTCGCTTTCATGGCCGCTCACACCAAAACTCACCAGCTGCTACAAGAAAAGCTGAAACACTTACCCAAACAACTCCAGTTACAGCCATTCCTACAACTGTTCACATTCAACTCGATTCGACCCTTAACGAGCTGAACCAAGCTGTTGAGAATATGTCTCAATCGAATGTGAATTCTGAGAATCTATTTCTACTGATTGGAAATATGACCATTGACATTTCTCATTACTGAAAACCGAAAAATTCACCACTACACTTGATTCGTTCACCTCATAAAAGCCCAAATTTCCAAGTCCTAATACTGAAACAGAGGCAAACGCCTCGATAGCTTCCTCTCTGGGGGAGAGTGAAAAGGAAATTGATGATTTTCCTGTTGCTGAGCAGAACGAGTCAGCAAATGCTGAGACATCCGATTCTGAGGACGCTCAAATGAAGGAGGCCGACGCAAATGCTAACTCAGGTTAAACTAACTCTTATCTTTTTAATACTGATGAATCTGAATAGATTGCATTTAGGATGATCGTTAAGAAAGAAAAGAGAAAAGATTAGCCCATGTTCAACGAAGGAGATCCGGCTTTGTGTTCACAAGAGTTGATTACTCTAACTCATTGAGGAGAAAGAATAAAGGAAGTAGTGTTGATGATGAACCGATTCAAGGTGTTTTCTTAATCGGAGGAAGAAAATGTGGTTACTGAGAAATGAGTCAAAAGGAAGTATGATCTAAAGGGAAAGATTGTTGCTGCTGAACGAGACTTGCCCAAAGGAATTGAAAATTCTGATCCAGAGGATAATCCCACTGTGCGTGAGATTAAGAAGTTTCTGAGGAAGAATGCTGCATCAAATGTTGAAGCAAGTGCCGCAACACCAGACCCTGATGACAGTAGTAGTGATGATTCTGAGAAAAGCAGTAGTACGGACTCTTAATCAGCTGAGAAGACAAATTCTAAAGGAGGTAATTCTGATCCTGATAACAATTCTTAGATTGATAGGTTAGTTGTTAAAATCACTAAGCTATCTTGATGAAAGTTGTTAATGGAAAAGAGAATTAACATTGCTGATTTTCCTGATAATGATTCTGAAACTAATAGGTTTGTTGCTAAAATCACTAAACTATCTAGATAGATGAAAATTGTTAAAGGAAAAGGGAATTAACATTGCTGATTTTGAGAGTAAAGGATTGATACAATTTTTTGGTTGAAAAGAAATTGTTGAAAACTGTAACTTTGAGTGATACTTTTGTGTCTTATTGGGTATATGTATTTTGTGCTTGACTTAGAAAGAGTACGGGTAGACGTAGCTCTAAATGATATGGGAATGTACAATTTAGGGGGAGATTAGTTTCACTTACTCTGAAATTGATTAATGATCTCTTAGAGATAGAGCATGTGATTGATGAAGATGAACTTGATTTGAACTTGGTTGCTACCTCTATAACTGGTGGTAGATTAACTAGGTGAAATTTTTTAAGTTTGCTAAAGATTTCACATCTCTATACTCTGTACTCCATAAATTGATTGTCTACAATTGGATACCCTCTAAAATTCCACTAAGGTGAGTAAGGATCAAGCTACATTGTTGTATAAGATGATTTTTGTGTTGAAGAATTTCAATCTGGATTTAACTATTTTCACCATATGCAGCTTATAGTGATATTTATTATAAAGGGAATTTACCTTACCATTGTTGATATGTTCATACCTCAAGAGGCATGAATTTTTAAACCTAAGGAAACTGAGGTTATTTGAGGCAAGGTACCCTTAATGACTATCTCACCTGATCTGTTACTTGGTGAAAGGATTGTTGATTTGCTCGTATAAAATTCAGATGGTTCTGATCACAGAGATGCTCTTATTCCAGCTCGACCAGCTCCAGCAAGACCTGAATAGAGGAATGTTACATCAAATGTGAAACGCATTGATGGTCACATTGGTCAAACTTTTTCTGTTTCCAGATCTTTTATTTTACTTCAACTAAAACGTTTACAGGACTCTATTGATGCCTTCAGTTCCTTAAAGTCCGTGGTTAGAGACGCTTTCTACTACCACAGGGGGAGAAACACCATCAACTTCTGGGGTTCGAAGTGAAGAGCTCCATGGAGATGTACCAGAAGCTGATTGTGTACCTGATGCTATTCATGAAGAGACTGTTGAACCAGATGTTGCAGTTCACTTTGCTACAATGTGAACCAGATGTTGTAGTTCACTTTGCTACAATGTGCACTGTTGTTGAAGAGGAGGAGGATTAATTTGCTGATGCTGATGAACGTTATGGTAACAACTGAACAGGTTGATACAAGACAGGGGGAGGGCTGAACATTATAAGTGATTATGTGCAGGAACATGATGCTGCAGCTGTTGATACAGCAATATATGTCACTTGTTTAGTTTCTTAAGTATTTGTGCCTTTTATACTTCCCTTGATCTTATGCATTGTTGTTACTGTGTTTAAGTTGATTTACAGAGTTTGTTTTTACTTCCTAGTTGATAGGTTGTCTTTATTCAACTTGCTTAATTTGTTTGCATTTATGATAATAGATTACTGCTTTTATGCTTAAATTGTTTTCTTACTTATCATTATTTGCTTACTGCATGTTGTATAAGTTAGTTGTTTATTGTATTTGTTTTTTCCCTAACCTTGCTCTATTTTCAGTTTGCTTAAACTGTTTGCCTTAAGAATTATTCTTATTTGCTTACTGCATCAAGTTTGCTTAAATTGTTTGCCTTAAAGAATTATTCTTATTTGCTTACTGCTTGCTGACTTTAGGTCTTTGTTAGTTGTTATTTGTTTTGTCTTTCTAACTTGCCTTATTATTCAATCTGCTTAAATTGTTTGCTTTGAGGATAATATAGAATTACACCTCTCTTTAATTATCTTGTGCTTACTGCTTAGTGCTTAAATTGTTTGCCTTGATGATAATATAATTCAGAAGTACACTTCTCTTTAATTCTCATTTGCTTACTGCTTATTGTTTAAGTCTTTGTTAGATATTGTTTTTCACATTTTTTGCTCTGTTTTTATTTTTAGTCTTTGATCTATTTGTTTTTTCTTTTCTTCATTATTGCTCTGTTTGATTATTGAGTCTTACATAAGTCTTAGGTTGATCTAGTACATATTCATATATGATGCCCTGATTTAATCTTTGATTTTTGTAAAAGTTATATGTTTTTGTAAACAAGTGTACTGTTTATACTTGTTTTGGTTTTGAATAAGATTACTTTGATTTTATGGCACGGATCTTAGTAAAATTATTCTTGATCTTCTTTTGATTTGATCCAACGGTTACAACAGGTATTGTCTTGACTAGTATTTAGCTTTGATGTTCAACATACCTAAATACATAATACTGAGTATGTATAGAAATATATGTGCATCAGGTGTGTTGTAGTCGAAAGGTCAAATTGGGGGAGATTGTAGATGTTGTTAACTCTTAAATGCTTTAACATTATCAACAACATCTTAATTTGACCTTCCTTGATTTATTCTAAGTCATTTCTGAAATGTTACATTAAATGTTGTACTAAATGCTCTCACATTCAGGAACGATTCTAGAAGCTTCTACAAGAGTCTGGAACCTGGAAGATTCCAGAAGGTTGGAGAACGTGCTAGAAGGCTTTGGAGCATTGTAGAACGACCTGGAAGATGGCAGAATGTTCTAGAAAGATCATGGAGGTTGAGGTCCTAAAAAATAGGATCTCATAATGGAAGGATCTAGAAGCTGTGTATTTCTCTATAAATACCGCTGGAGTCTCTCATTTCAAAGTATGCACTACTCGAGTAACACCTCCTTGAGCGTTCAACCCTAGTTAGGAGTTATGGCCAGTAGTTGTATCATTTAACGTACGCCGAGGGATACCGCCTTCCAGTGTACTTAGTTCTAGTCTTGAATCGAGTGAGAGTGAATCACAGATTAGATTAGTTCTTTAGACAGTGTTTTACACTTAAGTCTGTTTGCGGATTCAGGCACCTGCCTCGATTGTAGTTTCTGTTTGTGGAATGTTGAAGTAATTGCTGAGACATTTCACACGACACTTTTTGTATAACTTAGGAACTAAGTTACTTTTCGCCGTAAGGCCTAGCATAGGTTTTGTTATTAATAAAATCTATGTTAAAAATTATTCCATTGTGTTCGTATTGTGTTTTAGTGTTTTAGACTTCCGCTGTGTACTGTGTTTACTTTTCACATTCTGTTAGAGTTAATGCTACACTAATTGTCACAACATTCAGTGTAACATTGTTCTGTTTTTTACTTAAACACTAGATACCATCCCCACGCACACTTTCAGGTTTTTATTTAGAAGTACTTCGGTGAACCTATCAAATTGCACATCAGGAGATTCTTTCTCTGAACTTAAAAAACAATCTTTCTCTGAACTTAAAAAACAATCACAGATAGATGATCAGTGAAGTTCCTCAAAGATCCAACCAATCATCATTCCCTTTGCAAATTTCTCAATCTTTAAGGTTGTAAAACTAACATCCAATAATGAGCTAACAATATCTATCTTCTAATCCTTGAGCAGTTACAAAAATGTTCACGTAATGCAGGTATTCAAAGTGGGTCCCAACCAATCATCCTCATTATCCACACAGACGCTATTACTTTAAAACCAAACAAAAAAAGTAAAAAAAAATCACATTTGCCTGGAGAAAGCTAGGTCATTTATTCTTATTTCTATTACAATCAAATTTTCCAGGAAATTCAAGAAAATCCCATTTCTGTTCAAGAAATTAACAGGACATTGACTAATCGAAGACATAACTCAAGAATGGAGGTGGGTTAATCTAAAAACTGCACATACAAACGAATCAGCAAATACAAAATTAATCTTTAATACTAATTTTTTTCTGGAAAAAGCAAACAACCCAGTTCACTTCAAAGAATAAGGACGTTGGCATATATGCACCTGAGAGCAGGTTTCAAGGAGGGTCGCAGGGGCAGTGGCCACCGCCAGCGACGATGTACTTTTGGTTGGGAACCCCACGAACCGCCGCTGGGAGAAAATAAGGCACGCGGTGGTATGATTTGGGCTAGAGAATAAACCCTAAAGAAAAAATCAAATGCGATTTTCACATGTTGCTCGACACAATCTTGAACGCGGAAGGAAGGCGGAAATCTTCAACGAAGGAGAAGGCTGGTGAGAATCCGGAGTGAAGATCGGCAGTGGAGAAAAAATGGTGATTTCAACCACGGATCTGTGTCGCGACGACGGTGGCTCGGTGCTGTACACAAAGGGTTCACTGCGGAAGCTAGGGTTCCACCTATAGAGGCGGCGAAACGACAGTGACGGCCGTGGTTGATTTGGGGGAGACCATGAAATCGCCAGAAAAGAAACGACAATGGAGGAGTTGAGTGAATTTTTAGGAAATGAATTAGGGTTGAGGGTGTTAGCAAACAAATGGGGGGGAGGGGGGGAATATAGTAATCATGCTTATACGGGGCAAAGGCCATATAGCTAATACTAGGGGGTTTAAATAATTTTTTGAAGGAGGAACAGTGATTTGGGCATCATATAAGACCTAAATAAGACCAAAACAACCACTTTTTAGTATAGTGGTTTTAGGCCTATTCAGGGCTGAGATATAAGCCTATTTAGGCTATCAAACAACACAAATGTTGTTATACAGGTATAAAAATCTCTTTATTTGCCCTCTCAAACGGTACCTTAAAGGAAAAGTGTTGATGTTGTACATGTGATGCTTATTTTGATCCAACACTCCTAGCAACTCTGTTTGTCGAGTGTTGTACAAAATGTTCCATCACTTTGGTCAACATCACAATTTTCCCTTTCTCCTAACACTAACTCCAATTTTAGATGTTGTTCTTAATGTCCTTTTATGCAGGATTGAAGACGTGGAAGTTACCAGGTCAAGCAGTTGCATAAATACAAGGAGTGAGAAGTTAAGAGCATGCATGGTGGTTCCTACTTTTAAGGAGTTTGTGGAGGAGGTTATAGATCATATAAAAACTGATCTATGAAGGTTGCATGCAGTTGAAAACGTGGTCAATTAATAGAGGACTGATGCAACAGTATGATAGATTGTTGTAGACCCAATCAACATATGTATCATACTTATTTCGTCTATGAGATTATATGTATAGACCTAAAAGGGAGGTAGTTTCATATAGTCAATTAGATTTAACAAACCTTTATAAAAGGTTGTTGCTGATGTTGTACCTGTGATGTGCATAATGTTCCATCACTTTGGTCAACATCATAATTCACACTAACTCCGAATTTTCTATGTTGTGTGTAATGTTCCTTGTAGGCAGTTAGAAGACGTGGAACGTGTCCAGGTCATGCAAATTGCATAAGGAGTGAGAGAATTGCAAGCACAAATGGAAGTTAAGCCTAAATTGGAAGTTACCTTATTTTAAGGAGTTAAGGGGAAGTTACATAGATCATGTGATCTATGGGAGTTGAAGGCTAACGAAATTTATCTATAAATAGAGGCTGTCTTCAATGTTTCAAGCGGAGAAGAAAGAAGACACATTCATTACTAAAGCTATCGAGTGCATTGTGCATTTAGCTTTAGAAAAATCTGTGGTTCTTCTCCATTGTAGATCATGTAAAAATCGATCTACATGATGTTGGGGCAGTAGGATTCGAAGCATATAAAAAAAAGATCCTGCCACAACACAAGATACAAGAGAGAAAGCTAAACAAGATTAATAGTCTATTGAATGCGCAACGCTTCTAGTTAGGAATATACTTTGTTCTTTCTTGTAGATTTGCACACACTTATAAACCCGAATATTTGTGTGTTTAATCATTGTCTTTTTACTAGGATTTTATGTTAGATCTATAAGGGAGATAGTTTCATACTTTCTAGTAATCTTTTCAAACTCGTTCGAGTTGTAGTTGTTCAAAACCTTACGAGGTTGTTGATTTGTTTCACTGATATTATAATTAATATAAGTGATTCGTGTAGATTAATTTTTAATCTACACAAATTTTGAATACTTCCATTTTCACTACGTGCTTTTTAATTTCCGCTGCTTAAATGTTGTCTGGATAGTGCCAACACCTCTGATTTCGCACGCACACACACTTTCAAAAAGTACACAACAATGCGTAAGACTTCATTGCATATTCAAAGAAAAAAAAATAGGATGAAATTGACAACAATTCACATGCATCATTTTTTTCTTTTATAGGGAAAATTTTCAATTTTCAAATGACACACAATATGTGCATGTATATACATCTTATAATCCAACATTCAATGCATTTTGTCTTCTCAAACAGGGTCCGCGAAGTAAAAAGAAGAGTACATTTAATAAATAATAAGTTCACTGAAAATAGGTCATGACATTGAAAGTTAACTGATATCAAAGTGTACTTCTCTTTTTATAAGAATGTCTCTCTTAATTAACCTGAAGTAAAAATGATTATTGGTAATTTGACTTTTGATAAAGAAGAAGTTCACTAAACTACAACACAAAAGGGCCTAATATAACACCTAAAATGTAACATTTTAATTTGTGTTACCTTGTGTAACACGTTTTTGTATCACTTTTATAATTTTATTGTTTATGTAACATTTTTGTATCACTTTAATAATATATAATATTTAAATGCAACACATTTAAATAAGTAACATTTTTTATTTTTTTTTATTTTTTTTGAATTACATTAAATACCTTCCCTTTTTCCCCTCCCCATGACTCGAACCCAAGATCTAATGCCTAGATAGTGGTAACACGTTTTTTGTATTAAGTTTTGTAACACAGATTCGTAGCATTTTATTATAATATGTAACACAAAAATTAGATGGCAAAAGGAAGAAAAAAATTTAGAATAAAAAGTATAGTTATAGTTTTATATGGACGAATGAAGTATATTTAATGATGAAATTGCAATATAAGTAAAAAAAAAATGTATTCAATCTAAGAGATCATGATCTTCGAATTTTAGACACCTAAAGTACATGAGAACATAGTGTTGCTAAGTGAACCAAGCTACTCATTAAGGTTCGAACTCAACAAGCTTGAATAGATAAACGAGTTGAAATCCAGCTCATTTTTTTTAATTACATTATATATACTCCTTTTCCTACCCATGACTCGAACCCAGGATCAAAGGCCTAAGTAGTGGTGCTATAACCACTTGAGCTATCCCACTTCTTCAGTCGAGCTCATTAAATACTTGATTTACTAATGAGTAAGCTCGAGCTCGACTCATTAGACTCAATATCTTAAAAAATCTTTTAATTTCAATAGACTTTTTAGGCTCAACTTGACTAGATAAGGTCATTAGACTCATTTATGATTCAAGTCAGACTCATTTTTTTGCTTGTCAATATAATCGAGCCTTGCTCGACAAGAACCCAAACCGAGTCGATTGAAACTTTATATTTATTTATATAAAACTTGTTAAAATTAAATTAAAATAATATCCAATACTCTATTAAAATAATAGACACTCATAGATTTTGTACTATATAAATGTGTGATAACTAATTGTGTTATTTTTTGTATTTAATATGTGACATCTACTTTCTCTTCACCTATCAATCATCGAAATCACACACAAATATTACATGAATAAATATTCAAATGTTACTATATTATATCAATTTCTTTTAGATGCACATCTCAAATAAACATGGCTTGAATCAAAAGACCCACTCTAGGTAAAACACCATTCAATTATGAAAAAAAAAAAGTCTAATTTAAGTCAATCAGGAAAAAGAGAGAGGGAATGACAAATACCAAACGTTGAAAAAACATACCTCATCCTTCAACGACAAAAAACATGTGATAATATTTCATTGATTGAACTTGAGCTCTCTCAAGGGAATAACTAATGAAACAATTACAGAATTATACAATATGGAATGGACAGAGAACATAAGTACTGTTTTTATACAATAAATCCACAAGATTGCAATTGTCTTTTCCGCAGACAATTGACTTGTCTGGAGAAATGACATGACACAATCACAAACCTTAATAAGGATTTTCTTTTACCTTTATTACCAATCTCTTATTTATTTTGTGACAAAGTGGGATAGCTCAAGTGGTTAGAGCACCACTACCTAGGCCACAGGTCCTGGGTTCGAGTCATGGGGAAAAAAGGGATGGGGTATTTAACTTGTAATCAAAAAAAAAAAAAAAAAAATCATGAATTCATTTTTGTTTTCATCCATAATTCTTGGATACAACAAAATTTTACTTTACTCTCGAAGATCGAATAAAATTGGTCTATTAAGTAATTCTCTCAATTAAAAACTGAAGCAATTCAACAACATTCACATACATTACTTGATATATTTTGAAGTCTGTAACGATAGTACCTGCGAGTTGATAATCCGATGATTTTAAAGATGAATCCACCATGCTAAGGTCGCTTTATGCTGAAATTTTCAGAATAAAAATACATCATCAAAGTACCAGTTAGTAAAAGGGAGAGTTTTCACTAGTGGATGCAACGAACTCAAAGCTAAGATAGTCTTGATGAATCTGTGAAAAGGATTAAGAACCATGGATCAAATCCCCTCCTAGAGGAGGAGGTCAGGTCAATTTTTGGATGAGAATCTTTGTGAAGAATATACATTTGACATCATTCCTACATTGTCATAAAATTGCAGTTGGCTTACATACACATTTAAAATTATAGGCTACCTATATCACCTAGAAGAAGCAATACCATCTAAAAATTGTAGTGCATTCAAGACAACAATACCTCATGCATCTCACGAGATCACAGAGCAACACATTAATAAATCCACAAAAAATAAAATAAGAACAAAATAGGATGCTCAAAGATATTCTAAAATCCACAACACGCTAATCCAAATAAACAATTCACTAGCTACTAGGGGCTACGCTACAATTAAAAGTCGTAAAAGATATGAGTTTAGGTGTCTTACCTGAGGAGAGCCTAGGTAAAGATCTCAAAACGCCAATGAATCACAAGTGTGGCATAAATTAATACTAAACTTATTTCACCATGACAAAAAAAATCATATAAAGTATTCTCCAATTTTCACTACAAAAAACGCGCGCTATAGGGACGGACAAATGCCGACGGATTATAGTCCGTCGGCATTTCCGACGGAAATGCTGACGGAATGCCGACGGATTGAAAAGTCAACATCAATGCTGACGGATTTCCGTTCCGTCAGCATTTACCGAGGGAAAATGCTGACGGAAGTTTTGAAATATGTATGCCGACGGAAATGCCGACGGATAATCCGTCGGCAAATCACACGTTGAATTCGCACCGCCTCGTTTTCCAATAAGGTAACCGTTGGCATTAAAGTCGGCGGTTACCGAGGGAAATGCCGACGGACAAATTTTTTTTTATTTTTATATATAAGGGCCTTCAGATTGAGAATTCGTTTTAGAAAAAAAAAAAAGGGGCGTGCGTGAGTGAGGATTCGGTGGGGAAGACGAAGACGAGGACGAGGCTATTGAAGCAAATTTCTCCGATTATATTGATACGGTACGTTTTCTTAATTAGTTCTATTACTTAATTTTAATACTTATATATGTTTATGCATGGATATATGTAAATATGAATAATTTAATGTTGATTTGCATGTTATATTGATTTAGTTAGTTGTTAAAATATTATGATCATGTTAGTACGTACGTTAGTTAATTTAATTTGTTGATTAAGAATAATTTTGATAGATCGAGTAGTTTTTTAAGGTTAATTAATTAATTGTTATATGTATACATTAATTAATTGTTATATAGTTAATTACTAGTTTAATTTAATGGTGTAATTTTGATATAGAATATTTTTAATGTAGGTAGTGCATGTTTCAATCAATTGTTTAAATTAGTTTAGATATAGTGGTTCGACGTTGGATCACGTTGTAATTAGGAATATGTTGATTAAATTAGGAATACGCTATATTAGTAAAAATTTTAAATTAGGAATATGTTCATTAAATTGATAATTATTGACCCAATTAGAAAATTATTATTTTAATTAGTTTTAGGTTTGTTAATTTAGGAATATATATGTTCAATTTTTTATTATTGATTAAGTTAGGTAGAAAAATAATAATTAGAAAAATAATAATTAAATTAGGTTATTGTTGATTAAATTAGGAATATGTTGATTAATTAAATTAGGAATATGCTATATTAGTAAAAAAATTAAATTAGGAATATGTTCATTAAATTGATAATTAGAAAACTCCAATTAGAAAAGTATTATTTTAATTATGTTTAGATTTGTTAATTTAGGAATATGTTAATTTAGAAATATTTTTAATGTATGTGATGCATGTTTCAATCAATTGTTTAAATTATTAGTTAATTAGATGGTTCGACGGTGGTATCACGTTGTAATTAGGTTATATATATATATTGTTTTGATTTAAATTAGGAATATGTTGATTAAATTAGGAATTGATTAAATTAGGAATATGCTATATTAGTAGAAAATTTAAATTAGCAATATGTTCATTAAATTGATAATTAGTAAAATTATGTATTTTTTATTGATTGAAACAGATGAGTGAACAAGTACCGAATCAGGGTTCTGGTTCGCGTAGGTCTCATTTTTTTCACGTCGTTCAAGGAGGTCTCGGGATGAATCAGTACCTGAGATGGCTCCTCCTCCTCCTCATGTGGCAGTGTCGCCGCCGCCGCCGACTACGATGTCGGTTGGTTCGTCATCCTCTTCTCGTCAGCATCCTGTTCGAGACAAAAGGAAACCCATTGAAATCGTTTCAGGAGCGTAAGTCAATAATTCTAATGTTTAACAGTATTCAATAATGATTAACTCTATTTATTTATTTATTTATAATGTGTTAGTTTATAAATTTGTTAATAATTTTACAGGTTGGTGCCCGGTAATGAGGTGTCCAGGATCTGCACAAAATCCTTTAAGAATTGCAAGATTTCTAAGGGTGCTATCACTTGGTTGTCGGTGCCACAATCTAAAAAGGATGAATATTTCGAGGAGTTCCAGGTATATAATTACAATAATTAAAGTTTATTAAATAACTAATTATTCATATTATTTGATAAATATGTTGAATATTTATTTGTATAGAAAAAGGCCCGTTGGGATACGGCGATCTACTCGGACGCCGATATTTACGAGAAGTGGTACGGTGTTTGTTCTAGTCGGTACACGAACATGATGTACGACTGGAGAACGGCCTGGCGTGATAAAGACGTAAATCTTGTTCTGGGGGTAGAGGATGGTGTTGACCTGTGGGAGTCGTTGGTTGAGAAGTGGTCGGACCCGGCTTACCAAGAGACGTGTCACAAAGCTCGGGCCAACCGCAGAACCGACGTTGGAGGCGGGATGGCAGTGCATCGGGGGGGAGCTCGGTCCGTCCTCGAGCAATCACTTGCTATCGTAAGTTTTCATTAATTTTTAAAAATTAAATAATTATAGTTAATTATTTTATATTAGTTATCTAAATTAATTTGTATATGTTTATTTGATACGTAATAGGAGCGGGAGACTGGACGTCCACACACCCACTTGGATCGGATGAGTCTTCTTCATCCGTTTAATGCCGATACACAGACGTCCACCTACGGGCGCACTACTGACCTCCACGTAAGTTTAATTAAATTTATGTATTAATTACATTATATATATATATATAGATAATTAAATTAATTTTAATTTTTTAATTATGTAGTTGAGCGTCCGACAGAGGATTGAAGAGGCCGAGACGCAAGCCACCGCCACGACTACTGCTGAATCCGGAAGCAGCGGTACCCCTCCGGATGATGATGAGGAGGAGGAGGATAAGGACGAAGAGGAGGATGAAGACGATGAAAATTAATTCAATTAATGTAATGTATTTATTTCTTATTTTATAAAAGTTAATTAATTATTTATCATTTAGGTACAAATTATAAAAATTAAATTTACTATAAATATAAGTCACAACCAATATATATATTAATATATGTGGAAGAAATGAATTTTGTGATTTTTTTTAAAAATATTTTGGTAATTTAGTAAGTATATAGAAAAAATTGAATTATTTTAAAAAAAAATAAAAAAAATCGCCAAAATGCTGACGGAATTAGTTTTCCGTCGGTGTTTACCTTTTGAAAAATACCGATAATCCGTCGGTATTTATATATGTCCGTCGACATTCACCATTTGATAAATAGGTATTTGTACATGCCGACGGAAAATAAGCCCTTATATAAAACCTCAACCTAGGGTTTTCTTTCACTCTTTCCAAACTTTCCTCTTCTCCACCACTCTTCGGCCCTACTCTTCGGCCCCATTCCCCCCCACCTCGCCTCCCTCCACCACCTCAAAATCCTCAGAATCGGCGACAACTACCTCACCGGCCCTATTCCCGCCACCCTCGGCACCGATTTCTCTCCACCGTGAAGCATGGCCGCCGCCCAATCTGTGCTCCTCTGGCGTTTTAATAAGTGGTCCGACTCCGACTCCGACGTAAGTGATTTTGAGTTTAGATTGAAAAAATTTGAACTTCAACATCGATTTTTTTTTTAATTTTTTGGTTGTTTCCTTGAAGAATTTTCTGGCAAGAATAGGCTCCAAATCAACTTTTATAAAATTTATATTAAAATACTACATCAAGTTATGAACCACTTATATTTATTTCATGATTTATTGATTATTATAAATAATTTTATAAAATCCTTTTCCAAAACTGCTCAAGCTGAAATTAAAAGCTACCTACTGTGATTTTCGAAAATGAACCAAAACAATATTTTCTGGCACCCAAATTGTATGATACAAAATTTTTATGTGTTCTATACTTCAAGATGTACCAACTTTTTAAAATTCATAATTTTCTAACATGTTTTAGTATTTTATAAAAATGCTCAAAGTTAGTTGACTCTATGACTCATTTACATAAACTGCACTGCACTGTTTTAAAAACGAGTCCTTCGACTACCAAAACTTGTTACACAAATTTTATACACTTTAAAAACTTCAAGGAGCTCTTACAGTTTCAATTTCATAATTTTTCAAGGAGTTTTGATATTTTAAATTAATTCTAGAAGTTTGAGGTGTATAAACCATCTTACAAATTGCATACATTAGTTTTTATGAATCTTATATTTGTGTATTTTTCAAGGAATGTGATTGTACTACTGGTGCAGGTGTATGAATTGAAGAATACTTTTTAACCATGAGGATATGTAATAAAAACAATGTCAATTTCTTCACATTCCCAACATAATATTTCATGTAATATTATTGTTTCATTACATAATATTTTAATTTTTACATAATGACATTTTTTACGAAATTTCTTCACATTCCCAACCTCTCGGAAAATGTAATTCTGGTCGGAAAATAAAATTCTGGTCGGGGCCTCCCCGGCCACCCATATTTTTTTTATTAATATTTTGTTTTACTGACGGATATTCCCTCGGTAAATTGCCGACGGATATGACCGACGGATATTCCGTCGATATGTGAATTTCGAAATCATATTTTTTTTTATTCATATTTTGTTTTACTGACGGATATTCCGTCGGTCAAATGCCGACGGATATTCCGTCGATATATGAATTTCGAAATCAATATTTATTCAAAAATTAATTTCTTTTATAATTATTTTAATTCATTCTAATTTGTTTTATAATTATTTTAATTCATTCTTTCCGACGGAATTACCGACGGAATGTTGACCCGGTTTGTTAAACGGGTTGTCCGAAATACCGACGGAATTTCTCTCGGTATTTCCCTCGACAAATCCGACGGAAAATCCGTCGGGAAATCCGTCGGCAATGCCGACGGAATTCAAAAATCCGTCGGCAAAAAAAGCTGACGCCGAAAAAGGGGACGGCCGACTTTCCGTCGGTAAATCCGTCGGCAACCTCTGCGGCCGACGGAAAATCCGTCGGTAAATCCGTCTCTAAAACGACCTTTTTTTGTAGTGTTTTAATCGAATAAATGTTAGATGATTAGAGGGGACAAAATAATTTAAGCCAAATAACTCAATTAATTTGTATTAATATGCCTAAACTAAATCACTACAGAATAATTTGCAAGCACTTAACCCATAACCCACATCAATAATCATTCGAGCCCCAACACAGAATTTCAATTAAAAGCAACTAACCCTGCTGTAGAAACTAAATGTTTTTACCTTCCTTCACCAACCTACAACAAATCAGCAACCCACCGCAGAAAACAGAAAAGAAAGAAAACTTACTTTTCCTTACCTTTTTATACCAGCGAAGGACAGGAACAAACGGTGCGACTCCAATGGCGGATCTGCAGCGAACGGTCGGCCGGTGGAGGACTGTGCACGACGGTCGATCTGGTTTGCTCAGAGGCGGCGAATCTGGAAACGAGTGGTACGATCCAGCGGCGTTGACACACCGATCTGACGTAACGGTCTGATACCATATAGGAATAGTAGTATTAACGATCTGAAGTGATTTTATTGATCAGAGATTATAGATTATATATATATATATATATATATATATATATATATATATATATATATAATCTGTACAATGAGAGTATAAGTGATAAGATTATGCTAAAATAGTGGAGATTCAAATATTCAAAAATCTTATCGTGTAGAATCTTCCTTGATAAACGGCAGGGCCGCTTTCTGATCTCAAGCTCACGATGTCAGTTGGCCGTGAACGGAGGCAACTACACGATGACTTACGACCACAATCAGTCTCTCAAGGTCAGATTCTGATTACAAATGGTGGTGGTGGGAGACGCGAAATCTAGCTCTGAATCGCTTCTCAAATGGTGTATTCATAGTGATACCTCGATAGTATTTGTATTTTTGTTGCTTGAATAGAAAAATTGATACAGAGTAGACCCAGGCGATTGTGTACGCCAAGGAGGCGGTTATTTCACAAATTAGCCCAAAAACAAAAAAAAAAATAAAAAAAAAAAAAGAAAAAAAGAGCGGGTGTTACTGTACTCACGTGTTAGGTGTCTCAATAAAATTTTACAAAAAATTTATATGTTGTATTATTAGGTTATAAAATATGTTAAAAAAATTTATGCAACAACTATGATTAAAATAATTTGTTTCCATAAAAAACAATTGTTCGAAATAGGTCGCACTACAAAAAAAATATTGTAGCATGAACTCGAGGACAATTGTTGAATATGGCTCCTTAGCTCGTCCTACGTGTTCGAGTCGAGCTCGAGTTTACTTTAGAAAAAAATATATTTTAAAATTAATTTTGAAAATTATATAGGTAATCGAGTCGAATCGAGCTTAAGTTTATCGAGTTTCTTATCGAGTCGAGCTCGATTTTTAAAATTTTAGACTCGATCGAGTCGAGCTTCGAGTATTACAATCAAGTTGAATTTCAAGCTCAGCACTACTCGACTCGTTTACACCCCTAGTTCAACATCTCATATTTTATCTTAATAGCTCTTGTTGATTTTGTCATGTTATATTAGTCACCCCAAAATGTATGTCAGCTTGTGTTAGTAACTTCGTTGTAAGAGGTTGAACACTTACATCTCTCAACGTGCCTATACATATATTCAAAATAAATAAACAATAATTATTTATATATAATTAAGTAAAAGTTATTTACAAAATAAATAAACAATAATTATTTATATATAATTAAGTAAAAGTTATTTAGGGTGTGTTTGTAAACAATAGTAGTTGATTCAAAGTGATTAAAGTTGATTTTTGTAGTAAAATTGAAAGTAGATAGTGTTTTAAAAATAAGCACTTTCAATCAATTTTTTAAATGTTGTGGTGTATGCCATACAAATCACTTTTTTTATAATTTTACAAAAAACACCCTTATTACATTTGAAAATATAATGAGTAAAATAAAATATTATTTAAATTGTGAGGGTAAAATTGTAAAATTAGTGAGTGTAATGATTAGAAACATGAAGTTGTTAGAAGCATGGGGAGGGGTGCTTGACAAAAACTGTTTTTAAGTAATTAATTTAATCACTTACTTGTGTTTTCAAACACTTCAAAAGTAATTCACGAAAGATTTTATTGTACACACTACCCTGAATAGGTAGATTGATTTTCATAGTTGTTTTTGCAAACACTCACTTATTCACGAAAGGTTTTATTGTACACACTACCCTGAATAGGGGTGTAAATGAGTCGGGTAGTGCTAAGCTCGAAACTCGACTTGATCGAGCTTAATATTTTAAAGCTCAAAACTCGACTTGATCGAGCCTAATATTTTAAAGCTCAAAACTCGACTCGATCGAGCCTAAAATTTTAAAGCTCGAACTCGTCTCGATAAGAAATTCTTTAAACTCGGATTTGACTCGACTTGATTATCAATATAATTTTCAAAATTAATTGTAAAATAATTTTTTTTCTAATATAATTAATGACAAAATAAACTCGAGCTCGGCTCGACTCAATTACCCGTATAAAGATATAATATATTAATGACAAAATAGTAAACATTGTCTAAGCTCGATTAGACTCGCGAGCCTTTCAAATCGAGTATTTATGAGCTCGAACTCGATAGCTACTCGAGTAGCTCGAAACTAGACAAACTTAACTTCAAATCGATTTCGATCTTTATTCAAGTCACGTGCGAGTTGGCTCGACTCACTCACCCCTAGCCATGTGCACAATTAAACCTTTGTGTACCAATTAAAAATACTGATACACGTGTTAATCCATTTTTTTTAATATAATATTCTGAAATCTATTTTTTAAAATATTATGTATAATTATACAAACATAATTAACAAAATAAAAGCCCTTCATTTTTAGTGAAAAACTGGCTTTATTCTTTTCCCTCCATAAATGAAAACGAAATGAATTGAAAATTGGCTCCACTTTCGGGTTTTCCCCAATTGGCTCCACTTTTTTGGTTTTTCCCCAATGTCGAGTGAAAACCCTTCCTAACATATCCCAATTTCCCCTTACAATATTGAGAATTTGAGAGTTCAAACAAAATGAAATAAACCCTCTCATAAATTTCCCAATTTCCATTGAGGGAAAACCCTTTCGCGATTGATCGTGCTTTAGAAGAACAAGATCCGATCGCCCCAGATCGTGATTAGAAAAAATCCTTCTGATTTCTTACTAATTTTCGGTTTGTCATCGCGCAGTTAAAGGTATAAATCTCTTAGTCCCCGGTTCTTATTTTTCATGTTGGCGGCCTGATATGAAGCAAAAATAAAGAATAAGATTCCAAGTGATCCCGCTGTGAAATGATACAAGTTTCTCTGGCCTGCTTTTTCTGATTTCTAATTTTGCCATTGGTGCTTGAATTATGTGCATACGTTAATTGAATTGTGGTTTTAATATTCTCTTATTTTTCATTTTAGAGTTTGTCTTTTTTTTTTTTTTTATGCATATTGGAATTTGTGTTATTTTTCACTTCGATATTGTTTTAAGTGAATTTTAAGTTGAAATTTGATAGTCAATTAATTGAAATTTGTGTCATGAGAAGTTACAGCGTAGCTTATGTTATCTTGGCTTCTTCTTTCGGGTGACTTCACTTCTCAGTTAAATGAGTTATATATTACTCAGTAAACCTCAATTCTATCAGTGATCCGTGAATGTTTATGTATATCCCACAACTCATTTTCTCGTCCTAGTTTGAGCATTAATTTTGCTTATCTGTAGGAAGATACTTCCAAGTAATTGTGTGATTTTTCCTTCATTTAAGCAGGTTTGGTGCAGCTTAACTTGATTTCGTTTTCTCACAAATCAATTTGATTTTTGGATTAACTGATACTTGAAATATGGATGCTATGTTCTTGGTTGTAATATTTATTGTTCTGGTTTGTTGCAACTTTTCTTTAGCAGTTGATGAGGTTTAACATGCTTCAACTTCTGAAAAAATTAAGGCCCATTTCTCAAGAAAAGGAGATTACTGATATACTGAACTGGGCCAACAAAAAAGTGAAGAGTTCAGGCAGAAAATCTCACATGGAGATAGAGTTTTAAGGTTGAAGATAACTTTCCATTTGTCACAAGTGTCTACGTGTGTGTATATATATATATATATGGACTATATGCTTTGTTTATGTGTATTACATGTGGATGTTCTATTTTCTTGTTTCCTGAGGATATCATAGAGGTAAGAATTTATATCTGCTCTGCTTCTCTAAATACTCTGTTTACCAGGCTATTAGTACCATTTTCACTTAAATTCTGAAAGAAATAAACAACTGCATGGGAAAGTAAATAGATTGCAACATAACTCTCAATTTACAATATAATGTCAAAGACAACTTTATCTACAATCTTTGTACAATAATCCTGCCTGCATACATGTGGTAACCAATTGCATGGCTCTATTCCAGAAACCTTTGCCAACGGCTTTACAATGTGTCTTTTTTATGCTACTATAGTAGAACCATAGAAGATGAAGTTCTAATCTTAACATTTGAAAGTTCTAAGTTTCTGATGGTGAGTAACATGTTCTATTCATGGCTACTGCAGTGAATATGCCTAACCTGTCACCCCCATATATTTTTCTGCCCAACTGGCACCTTGCACCTTTAAATACATTGGGCCAACAATTTCTAAGCAGGAAAGCATGATAACAACGTAGTTAAGACCATCCCCAAGGTGGACGTAGGTTTTAGGTTTAACTCAATTTGCCACCCTTTTTCTCCTTCGATCCACCTCAAAATGACTTTTCGAGGACGTGTTATCTAATACTAAATCAACTAGACTCTTTGAAACTACATATGATATATATTGAGCATAACATCTGAACTTGTAGCTTTTAAATGATTTTCATAATGAGCAAGTAAAGGTTGTTGTAGGATCTATTATTGAAGGGTTGCTAATATCTGATGAGGTAACTCAGGTGCTACTCAACCACTTTGTCCTGCAAAAAAAAAAAAAAAGAATGTGTCAAGCCTCCGATGTCATATAGTATGGTGAGTCTATTCTACTTTTTATCATTTTGGATAAGTTCTTGTTTATTGCATGTCCTGGATTTCTGATTTCATTGAGTTAATTTTTGTTATGTTTTCCTTCGCCTTAGAAATCATATAAATATCCAATTCTTATTATATTAATAGTATTATTATGCAGCTATATCCAAATATGCTCATGTATGACAATTACTCATCCATCAATGATGATTGATACACTTATTCTTCTGTTACATTAAGTGAACAGTAAGTCTTGAACTCATAGATATCAAATATTACTGGACTTCATTAATTTTATAATTAATCTAACACACTTTGAATGCAGTTGAAGATTATGTAGCACCCTATATTTTTATTAACTACAATAAACCCTATATTTTTATTTTATTTTAATCACCATTAGTTAAATATATATATATATATATATATATTTAACATATGAATACACTTGCATAGGATATATGTATATATAGGTTAGTACGTATGTATTTATACTTTAATAGATTATTTAGGTATTAAATATTTTAGATTTTAATTATATATATATATATATATTAATAGTTTTAAGATATTGATTTGAAATAGAACACGCCCACTAATTAATCACATTCCTGAAGTATCTCTATTCGGTTGGCAATTAGAATTCAAATCGAGAGACTAATTTTCTACGTCAATTCAGATAATCCCAGATTATTCTCAACCTCTCATATAATTCTCAACTAATTTTATATCTCCTCTCGAACTCTATTTCCTTCCAGCAAAGAAACTCTACCCTAAATATTTAATTGATCGAGTCCTTAGAAGCCGCATTGGATCGAAAAGTTTCTGCGTCTTCTCTTCGCTTTGAACACTGTAAAGTTTAATATCTCCCTTTCTTTATTTTTAATTCTTTATTTCTTGAAATTTCCCGTCCCTGAATTTCGTTATAGGCAACTATATAGTTTTCTGTATACAGAAACATGCGATCTTCACCCTAATTAGATCTCTAAGCTAATTGTTAATTTTTATCAAATTTTTTTAAAAAAAAAAGAAACTGCGCACGCATTAATTAAAGCCTTATGTTTCTCATGCAATAGTAAATATATATATATATATATATATATATATATATGATTCATTATTGTTTAAAATGGTTGTTAGCTTTTATTTTAAATCTTAAGATTTCAGGAATTTTACTCCTGCTTAGATCCGTAAAGCAAATATCATTAGTTAGTAATTTAATAATAGTTTATTAATTATCTGTTACCTCTGATAATTCTAAATTATATATATATTATTTCGCCATTTAGTTAGGAGTCAGGATAAATCTTTACTGATTTTTCATATTTTTCTTAAAAACCCAATCAAGCTAAATTAGATCTAAGTAAATCCATATTTATTCTTAGTTATTTTCCGTGTCCCTATTTTTTTTAAGTTATAAAATATATGCTCTTATTTAATTATTTCTAATCACTCCAATATGATTCCAGTAAAGAATATATATTAGTAATTATTAATTTAATAATAATATATTAGGTACTCATTAATTTATTTATATAGATTATTCTAAGATAATATTCATTATTATAGGTGACGAGGAATTTTTGCACTAATTCAAGTTACGTACTTACGAGATTACTCAAGTTTTAAAGTGGGATTTTCTTGATTGACTGTACTTTGTCATTTTTAAGTATTTCGTATGAGTGATTTTGTTCTTGCTGCATCTTACAATCTATGTTATTATGGTTGGTTTATCCAACAAACTTATGGTTGGTTTATCCAACAAGCCTATGTTATTATGGTTGGTTTATCCAACAAACTTATGGTTGGTTTATCCAACAAACCTATGTTATTATGGTTGGTTTATCCAACAAACTTATGGTTGGTTTATCCAACGAGCCTATGTTATTATGGTTGGCCTTGCCAACAAGCTTATGAAATTGTATGCATGTTTGTAAGTTATGATTTTATTCATATATTATATTTAACTGTGACAAAGTTAATCCCACTGAGTTAGTTTACTCACCCCAATCAAAATATTTTACAGATTGAAGGAGTTGAAGTGGAGGGACGGTGGATGCGGTACATGTCATTAAGAAATGCCTTTTATTTTATTTAATTATTTGCATTTAAATTTTAAACTATTTTCATTTTAGTAATGTTCACATCTCTTTTTGGGACAAGATTTGGTACTCATTAGTTGGTTTAATTTTAATATTCTTAAATGTGTTTTTACCAAGTTAATTCCGCTGCCAAGTTTTATAAAATATGCATATTTTATGTCAAATACTAGAGTGTATAGTATTTTCATCTAGGCCCTAAAATCGGGATGTGACAGATTATAAGGTAGGAAATTTATTCTAAAGTAATATTGATTGTTGATTACTCACATTGTTGCATTGCTTTCAACTTGATCAAATCTTTAAGCAATGGAGGTTTCATTTGTATCAAATATTCAGGCGTACATAAAAGCCTCAGAGTGTATATATCAAAGGTGCGTAATTTCCAACACCTTTGTTCTTTTGAGTTAACTGGTATAATGTTTTAAAAATAGTGAGAGTGTTGTACTTCAACTTTCTCGATAAGCTTCAAATAGGTCTGAGAAAGGATCTAAAACAGATCAGTTTCTTGCTGTAAAAAGACAATTTCTGCTGTAAAAAACATTCTTCTGCTGTCATTCCCAACGAAGATTCCTTAATTGTCTGTTGTCTTTCAGGTGTCATATAGTAGTTGTGGTTGATGTTAAGTGGGTATATTACAATTTTTCTTGCTTCTTTCACTATACAGAGTATTTGTTATGCTTCTATCAATTTTTGTGGTTGACTCTGTGAATTTTTTTATCACCACATGTTTGTCTTTTTATTTGAACGATGATTTAAAGACAACGTGGATACTTTGTAAATGTTTGATCCTAATGATTTATATTGGTCAAATTCCAATTGTTTTGCTAAAACACTTGTTCGATATGAAGATATCTGGGGTTATTTTGAAGAGCATGTGCTTCTTAAAGAATCATTAAGTTAATCTTGAGAGTATCACGAAACTAGGCAAGATTTATGTGAATTAATACTTAATGAACTTTGACAATGTGCATTATAATAGTTACTTTTCTGCTAATACAAACAAATTCTCTATTATCTCAAGTCTTGCAAGGAAAGGAGAAGCACCAGTCGTATATAGTTTAGTGGAATATAGAGATGAGATAAATGTAATTGTCCCACTAGTAAGTATTCAAATTATTTAAATTCCACTCGTACTTCTGTTATTCTGTTGTTGATTCATCACTTCCCCACCAACTAATATTCAAACTCTTTTTTTTTTTTTAGCTGAAGTGAACCATGAGATGATCAAGAAAAAGAGGATGCGGAAATGAAAAAAAAAAGGTGCAAGATCTTGTAGATTTCAACGATCCATGTGATCATGAAAGAGAGGATGGAAAAATGAAAATTGAAAAACGAAGTGCAAGATCTAGTAGAGTAGTTATTAAATTAGTTTGTTTTAACAACCTATGTATTTTATAGATTTCTATATCTTGTGTTCATGTCAATGTATTAAATTTTAACTATTAGTCCACTGACATGATTATAAATTTTAGAGATTTATTATTTTTCTATCAATGTGATTAAATAGAGCATGATTTTATTTTGCTGTATAATTATTTATATTTAAGAACTGTTACCTAATTATTTAAAAATGTAATATTATAAAAATTAAAAGTGTTACATATTTATTAAAAACATGTTACCTTGTAAAATTAAACTTGATAAGTAGTGATACATTAAATTATTAAAAGTGTTATAACTATTGAAAAAAATGTTGCCTTAAATTCAAAAGTGTTATCAAAATATTGATACATTTAAATAAAAAAGTGATACATTTAAAATCAAATGTAACATTTTTAAAGTGTTAGCAACAAAGTGTTACACTTATTTACAAAATATTATTGGTGTTACAATAGGCTATTAAAACGTTACATTAGACTTTAGGTTGCACGGGCAAATACAACGCCCCTAAAAGTGTTACCTATTTGCTATGGTAACATTTTATAACTATTAGATAACATTTTTTAGGTGTTGCCATAGACAACTTATGTTGTAGATATATAAGTGGATCTACAAGAAGAAGGTAGAGGCTCAGAGAGGTGGCAAACTTAGATACAAGGCGAGACTTGTAGCTAAGGGTTTTACACAGAAAGAAGGTATTGATTTCAATGAAATCTTCTCACCTGTTGTGAAGCATTGTAACATTAGAATCTTGTTGGCTATGGTTGCTCAATATGAATTGGAGCTGCATCAGATGGATGTTACCATAGCCTTCTTACATGGATCTCTAGATGAGAGGATATATCTACATGAAACTACTAGAAGGGTTGGACATAGAAGAAGGGGAGGACAAAGCCTGTCTATTGAAGAAGTCCCTCTATGGCCTCAAACAAAGCCCTCGTCAATGCTACTTGAGATTTGATGAGTACATTTTCTCAGCTGGTTTTACAAGGAGCTTGTATGACAACTATGTTTATTTCAGACGGGTTTAGAGTTCTGTTACCTATCTTCTGTTGTATGTTGATGACATGTTAATAGCAGGGGAATCTGTTGACAGTGTTGATCAAGTTAAGGAGATCCTCAAACGGGAGTTTGAGATGAAAGATATTGGTGAAGCGAAAGTGATTCTTGAGATGGAGATCAACAAAGTTGATGGAGCAATTATGTTGAGTCTGCCTACTTATTTGCAGAAGGTGTTAGAGAGGTTCAGAATGCATCAAACAAAGATTGTCTCTACTCCAATTGGCCAACATCAGAAGATTTCCAATCATATTAGTCCCAAGAACAACCACGTGAGAGCTCAGATGAGTAAGATACCTTATGTCAATGTTGTAGGGAGTTTAATGTATGCTATGGTGTGCTGTAGGCCGGATTTGACTCATGCTATGAGTGTGATCAACAGATATATGAGTGATCCAAGCTTAAGTCATTAGGAGACTGTTAAGTGAGTCATGAGATATGTTCTGGGATCATCAGAGAAAGGTCTGGAATTTCAGAAGATATCAGATGAGAGGGAAGCACTTGTGGGATAGGTGGGTCGGATGCAGATTATGCAGCCAATGTTGACACTAGAAAGTCCTTAACAAGATATATGTTCACCTTATTTGGTACAACTGTGTCATGGAGGTCTATTCACCAGTCCGTAGTTGCATTATCTACTACCGAATCAGAGTATGTGGCCTTGATTGAGGCAGTTAAGGAAAGCATGTGGCTGAAGGGAATCTTGAAAGAGTTTGGTTTATCACAGAGAAGTGTGACTGTATTCTGTGATAATCGAAGCGCAATACATCTTGCAAAGCATCAGGGGTATCATGAGAGAACTAAGCATATTGATGTGAAGCTGTACTTTGTAAGAGATATTGTGGAGAAGGGTACAGTCCAAGTGGTTACAATAACTATTGAGGAGAACCCTATTGATGCGTTCACTAAGGCATTACCAAAGGAGAAGTTTGGTTTGTGTCTTAGGTTGATTGGATTGCATTAGGTCCTCTGAGGAGAAGGCTGTTGTTCTTTTGGCAGGGAGCAGTGGTGGAGGTTGTCCTTTGAGAAGGATAGTGGAGTTGTTTAGTTCAAGGTGGAGATTATTAGCTAAAGGTGGAAAATTGTGAGGTTTATCTCATAATCTCAATATCAGATGAGTAGTACTCAGCTGATAGTAGTCAGCTAATGTGTCAGCTGGTGGAGTTAGACAAACTAATCTAGGCCTGATAAAATGAGTTGGAGGTTTCCAGTCAGATGAGAAGGAGATGCTTAAAGTCTCATTAGTTGAGGTGATCAGAAGAGTTCATATCAGTTGAGAAGATGTCTAGTAGCAGGGTTAGTCTTTTGACTAAGGTTTTGGATATCAGAAGAGTAAATCAGTAGAGGGAGGTCTTTTGGTAATCTTCTGATGGTTGTCATCTGTTACGAGTAGCAGGAGAAAGGGCAAAGCTGTCAATTCGATTGACAATGTTGAACACGTGAGTTTGTTAGTTACAACAACCTATCAGAGTCACGCTTGCAACACACGCTGCAATCTACCTTGATTAGTATAAATACCCCATCCCTTGCATTTTGTAAAGTTTGACGCCTACGAGCATTCGTCTTTGAGTTGTGAGTTCACGAGAGAAGTGAGGATAAATCCCTTTTCGAGTGAATGAGTATGTAAACATCTTTTGATCAATCAAAGTTGAAGTCGTGTGTCCAGTAGATGTAGATCACATTAATCGAACCATTTAAATCTTTGCATGCTCTGTTTTCTGTTCTCGTCTGTTTTATATTTGTGAATTGCTATCTTTGTTGGATTGTTTCTGAATCATTTTATGTATTGTTTGGAGACGTCTAAACGTGCATATTACTTGACATATATAATACACATAATTACATCATGCAGCCGGTAGATACAAAAATTTGGCAAAACAAATAATAGAATTCCTTCACCCAACAATTATTTGCCCACTTTATTTTAGGTTCATTGCAAAATTATTTACACTCTTAAATATGAAAATAATACACAAAATTAATACTCTCACAATATCATTTTATTTTTAAAATTGATATATATTCATTTTGAATTCACATTTTACATTACACCTTACTAAATTCTCTTTACACCTCACTAAATCTCTAAAATACCCCTCATTTTATTTAACATCATACGCCACTAAATTATTTCAACATTATTAATTTGTGTGTCATTGCACACGTATAAATAATCGAAATGGAGGGATACTAATTATTGAGAGAAAATTGTCGTTTTGGTCCCACTAATCACACACCCTTATTTTTTTGGTCCCATGACTTTCAAAAGTAGTCTCAATAGGTTAAATTTTATCACATCTGGTCCCCGTATTGTACAAATTTTTTAATTTCGTCCTAGCCTCGTTAAGTTTTAACGGACAACTCACGTGCCCATCACGTGGCCGTCAATCGTTATTTTTCACTCCAAACCAAACACTTAAAAAAAAAAAAAAAAATCACAAATCCTGTAGAACCCTAACTTTTGCGGGCCAAATCCCAAATTCTCAAAACCAAAATCCCCAAATTACACCTTCAATCTTTAATTAATCCATTCTTCTGCACCTTCCCCTTGTTCCTTTTCATACAGATGGGTCTGATCATTTGTTATTTCTAGATCAGATTCGGTTCATAATGCAGGCAAAACTGGACTTCCCTTTTCGTTTCCGGTGACGCATCGGGCACAGAAACGTCACGCCGAACACTACTGTTTCTTCACTCTCCGTGGCACCACCGAGCCAACTCGCTTCGAGTTAGACGAGTCGAGTCGTTGCAAATCCTCTATCGATGACGCCGTCCTCATCGAGTCATCGGAGCTTACCAACATTGCTTTATAGTTGAACGGTCGCACGCAAGGGCAAAACTCGATTGCCCCAAATTCTAAATTTGCGCAAATCCGCATTCTAAAAATTCAGAAAACTTCCAATCTGCAAACAGGAGAATTTCATTCTCAGTTTTTCATTTCTAATTTTTGTTCAGCTGGGTGTTTGGATTTTAACGCATAGGCTCTTCTTCCTATTCGTGTATCAGGCTGGATCTGCTGGTTAACCTATAATTTGTGCATAAATTTCCTTCAGATTAATTATCAATTGTTTTGCTGGAATGTTTGTTATGAAACTAGTCAGTCTTTGAATTTTTCTTAGCTAGGGGTCATAATTTCTGTTAAAGCAATCTAACCAACCTTGGTGTTTATGAGTTTTTCAAGCTTATGATTTCTATTCTTGAAACTGATTAGTCCTCTCTTTTCAGTAGTGCATCATGTGTTGTTGCAGTTAAATAGGCTTATATGCAGGCAGTGCTTCTATTTTCCTTCACTGAAGGGGTGATCATCACTTTTCTGTATCACTTTTATGTTCTTATTCCTCACTAGATTGAGCATAATTCTATGCCTCCCTTCTTGGTATCTCCATCTTATACACTCTTTATAACCACTTGGAATGATAGTTGTAACTGGATGCCATCTGTGTACTGTTATAGAATGCGACTCCATTAGTTTTTTTTTTTTTTTTTTCAAGGTTTTACATTTGGGAAGCATTTCTTTAATCTATTGAGTTTATGTGGTTCTGTTTATTTGTGGAAAAGGATGTGGATCAATTGAGTTGTTGGTTTGTTTGAATGTGGATCAATTTTCCCTGATCAATTGTATTAGAATCCATATTGGGCGCCAATTTTCGCTCCAAAATGGAAAACGATTTAATGGGACAAAAAATGCTAACATGCAGTTGACTCACGACTGACTAGCGGTGGGATCAAAATTGTCAAAATTTAGTCTATTGAGACTACATTTGAAAGTCATGGGACCAAAAAATCGAGGGTGCGTGGTTGGTGGGACCAAAATCCCTCAGTACATAATTCATAATGCATAATGTAGAAGTAATATGGAAATAGAATCAAAAGAAGGATCCATTATTGATGATTATTGAAATGAAACAACACAGAGTGAAATACATGGGTACATTACATATATATATTATCATCATATATATCATTGCAATGAATAGCAGGAAAGTAATGGCGGCCATCTTAAGTAACAATATTAATGGAGAGGAGTTCAACTGCACATCCGAGTGGCCATGCTACCTTGATCAACGAACCCTTGTATTTCACATTTTTCACCACTTTTACTTCTTTATACGGATCTATGCCTGCAGTCCACATATTAATTAGATATGCATGTACAATATTAATTTATTATACGTATTTTATAATTTACATACCAAAGCCATCTACGAGCAAGGTGTACTCGTATACAAGATCCATGCACAAAAATCCCAAATTTCTCTTGTCAATTGAAGGAAATTTAGACTTTATATTGTTTATGTTGGCGTTGCATGCCAATTTAGCTGCATTCAAGTACATTATTGGACGAATAGCCGCTATATTTTCAATTTTCTTCACAATACCACTCTGCACATGTAATATACATTGATTATATGTATATATATTTATATACTAGTAATTCATCGAACTTACATATATATATATATAGAGAGAGAGAGAGAGAGATACGCTAACTCAGATGGTCGATGTTACAAGATGATTCTTGATATTACTTCGAGTCAGATACAAATATATGTTTGGAGAGGTTTACGTACCTCTAGAGCCATTTCATAGAAGAATGACCCAATATACAAGTTTTTGAGGCCACCTCCCCCTCCGCCATTCCAAACCCCATCGAACGAGCAATTTCTATGATAGCACGCCGCATCAATGTGGAGCATCCGTCGAGTTAATGCTCGACTTCTTCTCAAACTTGTCCCGATCCGAGGAGGGGACACTGTATAAACTACCCCGTTATACTCGTATGTACCTAATTTGATCAACCCAAATTTAACGTTAAAACAATGCATTAATTGAGTTGATAAATTAAAAAAATTATTTTCTCCATAAATATCAAATTTGTACCTATATAACCATTTGTTACGCATGGATTGCCATAAGCTCCAGAAAATATAAGACTTTGAGCTCGAGCGGCTTTTAGACCATAGTTGAGAAAGCTGTATATATATATATTTTAAGAACTATATAATCAGAAAATATTTACATGCATGATCACGTAATTTCATAACTAAATAATTAATTCTGTATATTTTTTCTTTTTCAATTTGATCATTTTAGTGTCAATTTTGATCCTTTTTAATGTGTTCAATTTTAATTTTTTCTTTCAATTTTAGTCCAAAAGGAACAAATTGAAAATGTAAAAATATATAAAATTAAAATTGAACACGACTTAAATAATTACAAGACAATTTCTTATATTAACGATATGTATAATTAAAGAGATGCATGATGGAGTTATGTATATAACCTGTGAGTATAAAGGTTATATTTTGTTCCTAAAACGTCTTTGTTGACGACGTAAGCACCACCTCCAGGTGAAAGCAGTGGGGCATTTGCTGCACTTTTGTTGGAGATAGCATAAGCCATTTGTACGGACCCCCCACCTAGATCGACCACTGCTGCTGTCTTTGAGTATCCCTTTCCAAATGTCCCTAACAAATAGTTGATTGACACCTGTACTTTTCGTATATTAACACATTGACGGAGTACGTATTATCATATCACTATTTGTTGAAATGTTAATTATGGTGTATCACTTAAAGTAAAAAAATTGTGTGAGAGACCGTCTCACGGATCTTTTTCTGTGAGACGGATCCATTTTAACCTATATTTCAAAATTTTGGGTAGGATAACTCATATTTTTTTCCAGATTTTTGGTTTGTAAAAAAAGTGATAATGTTTAAGTGAAAAATGATACTCCCTCCGTCCCGCGATTATCTTCACATGTGAAGTGACACGCGGAATAAGAAAAGTGAATTTAGTGGGAATTTTAAGGGGTAATTTTGTAAATCTTTATGTATAAAGTAAAGGAATGAGTTGACATTTGGGTATGTGTGGAGAAAAAGTAATGGCATTTGTGTGAATTTGAGGATATTGTGAGGGTGGAGAATATAAAGGGTTTTCCATTTTAAGGGTGTGAAAGTAATTGTGGGACGTCTTAAAAAGGAAAGTGTGAAAGTAATTACGGGACGGAGGGAGTAATATTTTTAACAAAAGTGACCGTCACTTTTTACTTAAACACTTTCACCCAAGACTAGCCCTCACTTAAATTACTGAAAAATAATAACTGTAATACTAAATGGGTATATAGGGAAAATTGCACTTTTAGTCCTGTAGGAATTTTTCAAAATCACTTTTGGTCCTGAAGTTTGTAAATGGTCCTGTTTATTGCAGATTTGGTCCTGTAAGATAGTTTATGGATTGAAACCGTTAGTTTTTAGATGAAAACCGTTAGTTGACCAAAAATTATTGCAAAAAAATAATTATAATTAAAAAAATACAAAAATATTATTAAAACTAATAATAAATTATACTTGTAGAATTAAAATATAAATAAAATCAATAGAATTTAAAATATTAATTTTTTTACTATAAATGACAAAATCTCACTAAGTTATATAATTAAATTTTTTTTTTTATAGAATCTAAATATATATTTGAATAGGGTAAAATGCAAGTTTGGTCCCAAGAGATTTTTTCAAAAATAATTTTGGTCCCACGTTCTTTTTTGGTCCCATTTTTTGCAAAAATGGTCCCAACCGTTAAATACTTAACGGTTTCCGTTAAGTGATATTGCAAAAATGGTCCCAAAGTAAAAAAATGAGAAAAAAAATGAAACATTGCAGATTTTCTTTAATAATTTGTGTAAATTTGAAAAAATATTTATAATAATTTATATCAAATTTAAAAATTAAAAAAATTTATAGAAAATCTACAATATTTAGAAAGACAAAAAAAATTAAAATTTTCAAATCAATTAATATTTTAGTAAAATTTGTCAAATTAAAGAATTTCAATAATTAAAATTTGAAGATATTAATTTTTTATTTATAAAATCATAAAAAAATTATCATATAGATTTTTTTAAAATATTAGATAAAGTTTTTAAAATGTAAATTTTGAAGAAATAAAATTACAAATTCCAACAAAATTTTAAATTAAAGATACTAAAAAAAATGTATTCATATATCTATCATTAACATGTTCTTCTCCCCTGACAAAAAATCGGAAGTCAGTCTTACAAAAATTCATTTTACACATTAAGTTATCTCAAACAAAATAATCATCATTTCAAAATTAAATCGCTAGATTTGTTTTAAAAAAATTGATAATATATCTCAAAATTGAAAATTTCGGTTCAAGCAATACCACATCCCGAACCCATGGTGATCACCAACACACAGCACCAGCCTCAACAGAGGAAATAGTAATTGAGATAGAATGAGAAAAAATAAAGAACGATTTGACGTGTAATTTCAGTGAATGTGGTTTATCTGCTTCAATTGGGGGGGGGTTAAGTGAGGGTTTGCGATTTTGGAATGCTTAATGAGTGTTTCACCTTCAATTTTTTCTGAATTTTCAAGTTGGATTCGCGTGGTTTTATTTGGGGGAGATTTTTGTAGGGCTTTTTTAAAATTAGAGGTGATTTTGGAGCATTTGATTAAAATAGATCATTTGGAGATTTTATTTTAGATGGTAAAATCTTGTGGGACCTTTTTTTGTACAAAATGGGACCATTTTCGTGAACACGAATCTCTTGGGACCAAATCTACATTTTCCCGATCTTTTGAGACCAAATCTGCATTTTTCCGATCTCTTGGAACCAAATCTGCATTTTCCCGTTTTTTACCTTAACGGCGTGTGTGCTTCACGCTCACAATTCCGTTAGTTTTTTACGGAAAAATCTCGTGGGACCATTTTTGCTCAAAATGGGACCATTTTCGTGAACAGAAATTCTCTTGGGACCATATTTGCATTTTACCCAAATATAATTAAAAATTACTAAAAAAAATAATGTAATTTAAATTTAAATAACTTTTGAAGTAATTTCTTATATTAAAACTGAAATATAAAAAAAAAAGTAAATTTTGAAAAATAATTTGAATATACAAAAATAAAAAATATACCCTGTATATTCAAATATAATCTTCAAATTTAAATTAATTTTTAACCCCATATAATTGGGATATAATTTGAAAATACAAAAATCAAAATCAATCCAAATAGTACTTTTTATTTTTTTACGATTTGAGATCAGTTTTAGATTTAATTTTCATTTTATATATAATTGATTGAATTTTTAGATCATAAAATTATTTTAAGTAAATTTATCAATTTTAAATAATTATTTAAATAAATTGTTAAAATATATTTGGTAGTTTTATAATTTTAGTGATATTACCAAAATTTTAATTCCATATTAAGCTTTTGGTTGTGTTTCAAGGGATGTGTGACTTTCACACAATTTTCTTCCGTTTCATAAATTTATTATGAGACTAAAAGTGTATAAAAATGACCGAAAGTGATTTAATCTTATTCTTACATGACCAAAAATGAAATATTTAACGGTTTATGCAATTTCATCCGTTAAAACTAACAGAAATAAACTACAGGACCAAAGTGCATGAAAAAGGACCGAAAGTTCTTACAGAACCAAAAGTGCAATTTTTCTAATACTAAAGTGTTTCACATTAATTATTGAAAGGTATTAGTAGTAATGCTAAAGGATATCACTTAAAAGTTTTACGTTTCTATTTTTTTACAAATTTTGACCTCATATTTATTAATAAATATATATCCCAACTTTTATACATATTAATGTGACAATAATAATTGTCACTCACTTTTTCTTTTTTCTCTCTACATTTTACTTTTTTTACATTTTTTCTTTCCATTCTTTTTTTTTTATATACTTTTTCACCGACTTTACATAAAATATTATATTTTTTAAATCTATGTCATCCCCAAGGGAGAGATCGAGCATAAAATGCTTCTATCGGTCTAATGCATTAATTACAAATATATATGTGGAAAATGTAGTGTTAAACTTCTGAACTTTCACGTTTTTAATTTGTTTTTATATATTCTACTGAGAATGCACGTACTTTCACCTTAATAAAATCCTTTTAACTTTTAAATTAATTGTTTTACTAAAGCCCTTTCAATTTTATTTTAAGTTTTAGTTTAGAAAACATAACGAAAGTAAAAATTAATAAAGTATTTAGTAATAGAACATATATATAATTTGGAAGATAATAAATGTAGCAGAATATAAGTAATTGCACGACTTACCCACTGAAAAGCACCTTCATCAGTTCCATCAAGAACTGTGACCCATTCATCTTTGGTTTTGAGGCTGCTTTCACTCTTGAAAAATTCTCGCACCTATTTTATTATCACAATCACAATATAATATATAATTAATCTAATTTGATACTAATAGATTTAAAAAAAAAAAAAAGTATTTATTAGTTAGTTTTGATTAATACTCATATAATGTAGTACCGCATCCAATATGGCTTCAGAAGCATTGCCTGGTAACTGCCGAAGACCTGCCGTTGCCTGCAGTGTGCATATATATTAATTATATATAAATATATGATTAATCAACTACTAATTATAAATTATCCCTGTTTAAAACACTATGCTTAAAAGATTAATTAATCCACCTGAATAATGTAGTTCTAGAACTTTTTTGTTGTTTATATTGTAAGGGATACAATGAAATTAAATATGGAATAGTTGATCTCATTCCTACTACATTAATTATATATTTTAGCTTTTAATTTAGGATTTGAAAGATATCATGATATGTTAAAAATATTAATATAAGATCCGGAAAATAACCATTACTCAGTCCCACTTGAATTTGCACAATTTCTATAAATAGATGTCCCATACCAATTTCCACACCCCATAAAAGGAAATATCTTCATAACCCTCACCCTCAAAATATACTCTTATTTACCCATATGCCATTACTTTTCCACACTCAATCTACTTTTTACTTTACTTTATTTATAAAACTTTACAAAACTACCCCTCAAAACATCACTCATTACACATTTTCTTACCCATTTCTTAAATTGTGTGTCATCCCAAGTGTGCAAGTTCCTATGAGACGAGACGGAGGGAGTATCAATTAATAATACAAAAAAAATCTAAGACCACAATTTACATCTTATATATATATAATTGATTGAGGGACACAAGAGAATGCATGGGTCCACATACGGTTTATTTGGCAAATGCACGGTGGACGTCGCATTCTCTAAGTGGACACAATTCAATATCAAAACTGTCTAATTATAGTATATATATAGAAAATTTCAATAATAAGAATAAGATGTCAAATGTGGCAAATATATAGCACCAAGCTGCAATCCATGCAATTTCTTGAAATTTGTATACCAGATCATTTATATATATAGTACGAGTAATTAATATCATTACGATTGTAAAGTAATATAACCACAACATTTTTTCATGTAAAATATTGTTGTATTACTTGATAAATTAATAGTTAAATACTCCGTATTACTTTACCCCGAGCCTAAGTGGTGTATTAGGGCGAAGGTTTTTAGGAATAACGGCTTCAGCTTGTTCTAAGAGTGGCCTCAGTGTTTCAGCTGCTGCCATGGGATCACTTTCATATGAACTCAGACCCGGTGTTATCTACATGTAATAACAAATACATGTAATTAAAATTAAAATGAAGAATTATATAATATATAATGCAGATGAGAGAAATTGCATGAATAATATACATCGAGGAAAAACTCATAATCGTCACCAATGGGAAGAAGCTCCATGTTTTTGTCAAAGCTCAAGACATGAACCCTGGAACCGGTGCTTCCGCCGTCGAAAACGACAGCGTATTTGTGATCCGTAGAATTTTTGGCAAGGAGGGACAAGAGCACTAGTAAACGCGGCATGTTTTCCATCAACATCTTGTTTAATTTGTTTTTCCTTCAATTCTTTCTTACACACAACTTACTAGCTTGATGGAGTGAATATATATATATAGTGTTGATGTTTGTTCTACTCCTACCGAGTACCAATCCCCATCTCTGTACCAAGTCCTCTTTTAAGCTTTACATTTTGTTATTTTGAACGTCCCTTTTAAAACTTTTTTTTTAAGTTGTGACCCTACATTTATGAGCAATTATTCATACTTTTATACAAAATAACATACTTTTATACAATATAACATCAATTGTTACTCATTTTTCCTTTCTCTTTCCACTTTTTTTCTTTTCTTACACTTTTTCTATCCACATTTTTTCTTTTTTTACGCTTATCTCCAACAACTTTACATAAAATATTATATTCCATAATGCACGTGTTATCCTCAAAATATAAAAGTTAAAGAGAGTATATCTTACTAGTAAAAAAATGGGACTTTTTAAAAGTAAAAATTCATTACTTATTAAAATTCAATTTAATGTTCATATATTTTTTTAAAATTTATAGTAAAAATTAGTAAATATTGATAAAGAGAATTGATAGAAAGAGAGGAGAAAAATGAGAAAAAGGAAAGGATGTTTTTTTGTTTGTTTTTAGAAAACTAGATTGGGTGACAAAAAAAATTGGTAGAGAATGATGCGGTGAAAGAAAAATGAAAGAAAGGGAGAAAATAATGTAGAATTTCTATAAAATGAGAAAACCTAAATAAAAAGGAATTTGGAACCACACGTAACAAAAATACACGTTTAGAATATTAGATGTTAGAGAATATGGATTGAGTCTCGATCCCAATTAGGGATGGCAATGGGGCAGAGCACGGCGAGTATCTCAACATCCAAATCTGTCCCGCGCATATACGCATCCGTTCTGTCCTGTCCCATGATCTGTTACGGGCAACATTTTATGCTCTGTCCCACTATTAGGAATTAATATACAAGAATTAATTTTCAACCTCTCCACAAGTTCAGACATTTAGATGAGACGAAATTCTTTCATGGTATCAGAGCCACCCCAAGTCTCATTTTATATGTATATAAATTATATAAAATATTTAAAATGATATAAACTAAACATTAAAATTCATCATTAAACTAAACAAATTAAAATAAATATTGGTATAAATTAGAGTTAGTTTACTTAATTAAATTATTATATATATATATAAATTCGTGACGGTGCAGGGCAGAACAATAAATATGTAAATCCATGCCTATCCTTCTCTGCGCGAGGGGCGGGGCTGACTTGCCTCATTCTGAATCCAAATCTCTCGGAGTAGGGTGAGGCGACTTCAGGGCAGGTCATTTTGTCATCCCTAATCTCAATATTGCGATTAAAACCTAGAATGGTACTCCTACATTTTGCACAAACGTTTTTTTTTTTTTTTGCTACATCTATATATGAAATTTTAATAGGGTACACAAAACATATACTCCCTCTTAACGAATTAAATTTTTTTGGCACTTTGAACCCCAAAACCATTAAATCACCTTAATTGGATATACGTGGTGTCCGTAAAGTCTAAAAAGTTAAATAAGGGAAGAATCATTTTATTTCAAAATCTTCATCTCACAATTTAAAAATCAAAATCTAAATTACTAGTAGAGTTTGCAAACATGTAGTATTTCAGAATGTATTTGTAAGAGAAATGTAATGTTAACGAATAAAAAATAAATAAATTTACCACACATATATTTATTAAAAATTCAATAATCACCAGGGACCGATCTAGGGGTGCCGGGTTGCCCCTTGGAAATTATATAATAAAACAAAAGTTAATTATTTATTAATTTATAATTTTATTTTTGAATATAAGTAATACGGATTATAATTATTTTGCAAAAAGTTAAAATTATGATGAATTAAAAAATAAAAAATGTTCAAACCTGAATAATCTCGATACTATTTCATATGTCACGAATTAGACCGATAAAAAATTATACTCCGTAAGTCCGTATTAACACATCCTAAAAGTCAATTTAATCCATCTTTATAAATAAATTTAAATTTCAACGACGTTAATGAGATGAAATCAATAATCACTATTCTTAATTGGGACTGGGACATAAGTTACGGCATTTGAAACGGTATATGATGATGACACAGGTAAAGGGGACATTGGAATCGAACTGTTGAATTTGGATAATTTTGTCTTCTTGCCGTCTGCAACAAAATTGTAATTCTATTATTATAAGGGCACCTCCTATAATTAGGTAAATTGAATTGGGTAATTATAGAGGAAGAATATTAATTGGGAGTCTTAGACAAAAGAGAAATGCAAATCCGAGGTAAAAAAAAAAGGGGGGGTTATTATCTTCGCCTCGTAATGACTTGCACGGGTTAACTGTACACTTTTAAAAAAATAAGAATATTTTAGGTGATTTAGTGAGATGTACAGTGAATTAGATGATATGTAAAAGAAAATATGAACTCCAAATGAATGAAATTTTTTGAGAATAAAATGATGTTGTGATGATAATAATTTTGTAGATTATTTTTATATTTGAAGTGCATAAGTAATCGTGGACCGGAAAAGTATTACTTATGAGAAATTAAGATACAGAAAATATGAAAGTGTGAACCTTTGATTTAAAATTCCGTCTCATAATAATTTTCATAAGTAGATTAGTGTTTTTATAATTGGGTCGACAATCAAACTGAACATGACACCGGTTGCTGGTTTAACCATTGAAATGATTTATGTCGAATTTTTTTTTCTACATTGCCTATGTTACATTTAAAAAGCACTTAGGGAGGATTGGTATGATGGAATGAATTTGAGGCTGAATGGAATGAACTCAATAATGAAATAAAGATTTGAACGGAATGACATTAGAATGATCATTCTTATTATATACCGTGGGAATGAAAGGTAATACTTCATAAATTTATTTTAAATTTGTTATGAATAATATTTATTTGTATGAATGTCCATTACTTCCTCCTTAATATCCACTATGTGTCCTTTGGTTGTTCATGTACCACATTTATAGTGCACCTCTCATTTCATCTTCTCAAGTTTGTATTGAGACCTATAAATAGGGGTGCAAATGTTATAGTAATCACTTGAAGTTGATTCAAATATTTATATACTCCTTTTACATATTGTTCTCTTTTATATACAAAGTTATAAGTTTAAGTTGTTTCACAACACGTTATCAGCACGAGGCTCATAAAATATTCCTACCGACGAAATTCAGATAGTGACAAATTTCAGGTATTGTACGAAGTTATGTATTGAAATATTTAGAATATATTATCCAACAATATTTATTTGTCACCTCTTATTTTATTACTATTTTGATGATCATTTGTTCTTGAAATTAATCAATCTCTTGTTTATTTGATAGTTTCCATCATGTCGAATTTGACAAAACTTGAATTTGTGGCTCTTGATATTACCGGAAAAAACTACTTGTCATGGTTCTTGATGCCGAAATTCATTTAGATGCCATGGGTCTTGGAGATTCCATAAAAGTGGCAAATCAAGCATCTAATCAAGATAAGGCTAAAGCCATGATTTTCCTTCGACACCATCTTGACGATGGATTAAAAACTGAGTATCTCACTGTGAAAGATTCACTTGAATTGTGGACGAATCTTAAAGAAATGTATGATCACCAAAAAACAGTGATTTTGCCAAAGGCTCGTTAATTGGTTGCATTTAAGATTGCAAGATTATAAATCAGTGAGTGAGTATAACTCAGCTATGTTTAGAATCACTTCTCAATTAAAATTATGTGGAGAAAAAATTACTGATGATGATATACTTGAAAAGACATTCTCCACATTTCATGCTTCTAATGTGCTTTTGCAACAACAATATCGTGAGAAGGGTTTTACTAAATATTCTGAACTAATTTCATGTCTTTTGGTGGCTGAGAAAAATAATGAGCTTTTGATGAAAAATCATGAATCTCGTCCAACTGGTTCTGCTCCACTCCCCGAAATGAATATTGTCTCGTTTTATAATAATCACGATTCCTATAACGGTCGTGGAAGGGGACGTGGACGAGGTCGGGGACGCGGACATGGACTTGGACGTGGCCGAGGACGTGGATTTGGCCGAGGCAGATTTCAAAATGATTATAATTCACATCAGAATTTTAAAGGCCCCCACAAAGGAAAACAATTTTTTGAACATCAAAGGAAAGAGAGTGACTCACTTGATACAAAGCCCAAATATGACACTTGTCATCGATGTGGGGCGAATGGACATTGGTCTAGGACATGTCGCACGCCTAAGCATCTCATTAACCTATATCAAGAATCGATCAAGGGAAAAGAAAAAAAGGTTGAAACAAATTTTGTGAATAGTGAGTTCGATAATGAGATGTTTGACATAAAACAATTGGATGTTGCTGATTATCTTACCCACCCTGAAGGTGAAAATTAGATTGTTCTAATACTCAATCATAATTTCCTTTCAATAATCTATTATGTAATGTTTGCTTTCTTATGTTATGCAATGTTTTAGTATTTTTATCCTTTATAATATGAGTGATTATTACATTTTCATTTACCTTTCTTATGTTATGCAATGTCTTAGTATTTTTGTTCTTTGTAATATAAGTGACTATTATATTTTCATTTACCTTAAAAAAAAAAAAAAAAAATTAGATTTTAAATGTCTTACTATGTATTTTTTTTTTTATAAGAAATGGAAAACAGTATGGCAACATCAACTTTCAAGGAAGAAGATGGAGATCTATGTCTCGTGGATAGTGCTACTACGCACACTATATTCAACAATAAAAAATTATTCTCAAATATAAAATGGGGAGAAGCTAATGTAAATACAATATCTGGTTGTGCAAAAATAATTGAAGGCTTTGGAAGAGCCACTATTCAATTACCCGGAGGGACAAAATTCATTATAAATGATGCTTTATTCTCTGGAAAGTCTCAAAGAAATTTATTGAATTTTAAAGATATTCGTTTGAATGGATATCATCTTGAGACTACGAATGAAGGCAATATTGAGTATCTTAATATTACTACAATTGTTGCGGGAAAGAAATGTATGTTGGAAAAGTTACCCGCTTTGTCCTCGGGTTTATATTGCACGAGCATAAGAACAATTGAAATTTATGCCGTAGTAAACCACAAGGTTACTACCGAATTTAATGTTTGGCATGACCGGTTGGGCCATACCGGTTCCATAATGATGCGAAAAATTGTAGAAAATTCATGTGGGCATCCATTGAAAAATAAAAAAATACTACATCCCAATGAATTTTCATGTGCTGCTTGTTCACAGGGGAAATTAATTGTATGACCGTCACCAGATAAAGTTGAGCATGAAAATCTTATATTCTTGGAACGAATTCAAAGGGATATATGCGAACCTATACATCCGCCAAGTGGACCATTTAGGTATTTTATGGTTTTGATTGATGCATCGACTAAGTGGTCACATATATGCTTATTGTCATCTCGCAATTTGGCTTTTGCAAAATTATTGGGACAAATAATACGATTGCGAGCACAGTTTCCTGATAATGCAATTAAAACAATCCGTCTTGATAATGCTGGTGAATTTTCATCTCAGACTTTCAATGATTATTGCTTATCAATTGGAATACATATTGAGCATCCAGTTGCTCATGTCCATACACAAAAAGGTCTTGCTGAATCGCTTATAAAGCGTATTCAATTGATTGCCCGACCATTATTGATGAAATCTAAACTCCCCATTTCAGCTTGGGGTCATGCTATATTGCATGCTGCAACATTTGTGCGCATTAGACCAACAAGTTATCATAGCATTTCCCCCGTACAAATGGTTCAAGGTCAGGAACCAAATATTTTCCATCTAAGAACTTTTGGATGTGTTGTATATATACCGATTACTCCACCACAACGCACAAAGATGGGTCCCCAAAGGAGAATGGGGGTATATGTTGGGTATGAATCTCCATCTATCATTAAATATTTAGAACCATTGACCGGAGATCTATTCACGGCAAGGTTTGCCGATTGTCATTTTGATGAGACAATTTTCCCAACATTAGGGGGAGACAGTAAGCAGCTGGAAAAGAATATTTATTGGAATGAATTATCATTGAATTGCATGGATCCTTGTACAAAACAATGTGAACTTGAAGTTGAAAAGATAATTCAATTGCAAAAGATTGCGAACCAACTGCCAGACGCATTTACTGACCTTAAAAGAGTTACAAAATCTCATATTACAGCTGCTAATACTCCTAAAAGAATTGATGTCCCTGAAGGACCATCTTCCATTGCAAATGAGTCTACGGCACGCCTGAAGCGTGGTAGACCTCTCGGTTCCAAAGACAAAAATCCTCGTAAAAGAAAAGGAGCAAATGAGGATGGTCATAATGTGAACACTCCTGTTGAAAAATCTGACACACTACTTAAAGTCCCAGAAAATGATATTGAAGTAATTGATAAATTTCAGGCGCCTAGAAATGATGAAATATCGATCAATTATGTCAAAACAGGAGAAAGATGGAGCCGAAATGAAATCGACGTCGATGATATCTTTGCATATAATGTAGCGCTCAATATAATGGAAGATGATGAGGATCCTGAACCTACGTCTATTGATGAATGTAGGAAACAAGATGATTGGCCAATGTGGAAAGACACAATAAGTGCAAAATTGCAATCTCTTATTAAACGAAAAGTTTTTGGACCTGTTGTCCGTACACCTAATGGTATAAAACCCGTGGGGCATAAATGGGTATTCGTGCGAAAAAGAAATGAGAAAAATGAAATCGTGAGGTATAAAGCCCGGCTTGTCGCACAAGGTTTTACCCAAAGGCCAGGTGTTGATTATGAGGAGACTTACTCTCCTGTGGTAGATGCAATAACTTTTCGTTATTTAATAAGTTTAGCAGTGCAAGAAAAACTTGAAATGCGTCTAACAGATGTCGTTACAGCTTATTTGTACGACTCATTAGAGAAAGATATTTACATGACAATCCCTGAGGGATTAAAGGTACCTTTAATGAAAAACGAGAATTCTCAAAACATATATTCAGTCAAGTTGAGCAAATCCTTATATGGATTAAAGCAATCTGGTCGCATGTGGTACAATTGTTTGAGTGCATTCTTGATTAAGGAGGGGTATAACAATGATCCTATATGCCCTTGTGTTTTTATTAAAAGTTTTGGATGTGAATATGTGATTATTGCTGTATATGTTGATGATTTGAATATCATTGGAACTCCTACAGAGTTATCAAAGGCCGTGGCTTCCCCCAAGAGGGAATTTGAAATGAAGGATCTTGGTAAAACAAAATTTTGTTTGGGTCTTCAAATTGAACACTTTGATAATGGATTTTTTGTGCATCAATCCACTTATGTTATGAAAGTGTTGAAACGATTTTATATGGATAAAGCACATCCCTTAAGCACACCTATGGTTGTGCGGTAAGTGAATGTAGCAAAAGATCCATTTCGACCCCGCGAAAAAAATGAAGAACTGCTTGGTCAAGAAGTACCATATTTGAGTGCAATAGGTGCACTAATGTATCTTGCTAGCAACACAAAGCCTGGTATATCGTTTGTTGTAATTAATTTATTAGCAAGATATAGTTCTTCTCCAACTCGTAGGCATTGGAATGGTGTTAAACATGTTTTTCGATACCTTAGAGGAACAATGGATATGAGTTTATATTTTTCAAACTCATCAGAACCTTGTTTAGTTGGTTATGCAGATGCAGGCTACTTATCAGACCCGCACAAAGCTCGATCCCAAACATGTTATTTGTTCACATATGGAGGTACAACTATTTCATGGCGTTCTGTTAAACAAACTCTAGTTGCTACTTCATCTAACCATGCAAAGATCCTAGCAATTCACGAGACAAGTCGTGAATGTGTTTGGTTGCGTTCCGTCACACACCATATTTGCGGACGGTGTGGATTAAACTCAGTGAAAGATAACCCAACTGTGATATATGAAGATAATGCTGCATGTGTTGCCCAACTAACGGAAGGATTTATCAAAGGTGATAGGACAAAACATATTGATCCTAAATTCTTTTTTTACTCACGATCTTCAGCAAAAGGGTGACATCAGTGTGCAACAAATTCGTTCAAGTGATAATTTGGCAGATTTATTTATCAAGTCTTTACCTACTTCAACGTTTGAGAAATTGAAGTACAAAATTGGAGTGCGTCGTCTTAAGGATGTGAACTGATGTAATCATCAGGGGGAGTTAATACGCGTTTCTTCTCATTGGATTTTAACGAGGCATAATTTTATCTAATGGACATTCAAGGGGGAGTGTTATGAATAATATTTATTTGTATGAATGTCCATTACTTCCTCCTTAATATCCACTATATGTCCTTTGGTTGTTCATGTACCACATTTATAGTGCACCTCTCATTTCATCTTCTCAAGCTTGTATTGAGACCTATAAATAGGGGTGCAAATGTTATAGTAATCACTTGAAGTTGAATCAAATATTTATATACTCCTTTTACATATTGTTCTCTTTTACATACAAAATTATAAGTTTAAGTTGTTTCACAACAAAATTATTATTACTGATTGTTGTTAAAAATATTTTTTATTTTAAATTATTATTTAATAAAACTATCATTATTGTTATTGTTAAAAATATACTCCCTCCGTCCCACAATTACTTTCACACTTTCCTTTTCGGGACGTCTCACAATAACTTTCACACCCTTAAAATGGAAAACAATTTGTAAACTCCACCCTCACAATATCCTCAATTTTACACAAATGTCATTACTTTTTCTCCACACATACACAAGTCAACTCATTTATTTATAAAGGTTTACAAAAGGACCCCTCAAAATCCCCCACTAAATTCACTTGTGAAAGTAATCATGGGACGGAGAGAGTATTATTTTTATTATTAATATTTTAATAATTATTATTGGTAGAAAAAATATTATTATTAATATATATTTATCTTGTTATTGATTTTATTATTTATAATAAATGTATATTTTATATGAAAATAATATTTTTATTTTAAAATAAAAATATTATTAATGATATTAAATAAATTAAAAAATAATATTATTATTCATATTATCAATAATTATTATACTATTATTTTATATTATTAAAAATAATATATTGGATATATTATTTATATTTTTGAGAAATTTTAAATTATTTTTTATGTTATTAAATTTAGAATTTAATATTATTGAAAAATATTATTATCGTTAAAATTTAATATATTATTATTTATATTTTTTTAATTTATTATATTATATTTTTATTTTTGATATTATATGGAGTATTATATTAATATTTTTATTAAATATAATTTTTTATTATTAAATACGAGTAATATTATTTTTATTAATTATTTATTAAAAAGTTGATTCCTTAGCTAAATCCACCGGGGTTGGAAGGAACGAGATTTCCATATTTTTTAGAATCACCAATTCATAAGGAATTATGATTCAATTTCATAAATCAGTACAATATTAATCATAAAATTTGAAATTGATTCATGAATGATGATTTCATTCATGTATTATTCCATCATACCAATCATACCCTTAGAATATCTCCCATGCACGAGCAAATACTCTAATTGCCTCTTAAATCATCATTTCCAATGAATCAGCATATTGGTGGTAATTTGCCACAATCCAATTTTTGGTGGCAAATTTGCCACCAACTCAAAGTTATACGCAAAAAAAAATTATGCCCTATTTGCCCTCTACAATTCACTTTCTCAAATGTTTATATTTTTTTTCATTTTATTTATTTATTGTTTAATTTATTTAGAATTTATTATTTTATAATTATTATTTAAATTAAATAATGTAATAATTTTGAATTTTATGATTAACAATTGAATTGGTGTTTTGTTTCATTTTTTTTTTTTTTGTATTTTTATATTAAATATATCACTTTTTTTATTAATATAAATATAAATATGAAATTATATATCTGATGATAAATAAATATTTAATAAAATATAAATAAAAAAGATAACATTAATAATATTTCTATTGAGTTAAAATTTGAGTTTGATGATTGTAGATGCTTTTACTGTTTGACTTAAGTTTGGTGGCAAATTAGTGATTTTGATGGCAATTTGAGTTCGAGAATTGAAAACGACTTTATAAGATTCATGTTAAAATAAACACAATAAAATCATTAAGTAACAACAAAAAGTAAAAACTTTGAAACAACTCACGTTAAAGTATCAAACTATAGTTCATATTTCATAATCTTAATTAAAATATTAAATTGAATAACTGAATAATTTAAAAAGTGAAAATGGGGCATGCCTCATAAATCTTCAAAATAAATGAATAAAAGAAAGAAATATAATTAATTAAAAAACCCGGTCCCTAACTTTTTTTTTTCCAACTATTAAAACGATTTTTTTAAGTGTAATCAGACCGGTTTCTGGTTTAACCAGTTAATGAAAATATTGATGTAAATGTCACTTATTAAGAAAACATAATAATGAGTAAAGTTTTAAAAGATTAATTTTGTAAAAATTTTATGTATAAAAAAATAAAAATGAATTGATTTGTGTGTATGTGTGAGCCTAACAGTAATGTTATTTTGTATAAATTTTTTAATATTAAAGAATTTTTCATTTGAACGGTATGAAAGTTATTGTAGAACGTTAAAAAAAAACGTTAAAGTTATTATGTGACATATGGAGTAATATTTGTAGGTAAATGGCTGAGGAAGAAAATGTATACTCCTCCGTTCCTCTCTAAAGTTTACACTTCTTTTTGGTCCGTCCTAATAATTTAAAGTTTACATTTTTTTATTTGGCAAAATTAATTGTCCATCTTTACATTTTTTTCATAATATCTCTCTATCTTTTCTCTTTCATAACACTCTTTACATTTTTTTCCTTACACTTCTCTACATCAATTTTACACTACATATGTAATACTCCCTCCGTCCCAAAATGACTTGCATGGTTTGATTGACACACTTTTTAAGAAAATGAAATTTAGTGTAAAGAGAATTTGGTGAGGTGCAGTGTAAAGTAAAATGTAAGTAAAAAATGAATAACAATTGAATGTGCATGTAATTTTTTAATACATTTTGTTGTGATATGGTTTATATTAATAAAAGAAAATTTGATTTTGATTTGATACCAAATCAACCAATAAATTGATGCCAACTGTCACTGCGCATAACAAATTCTGAGAATGGAATGCAAAATGTAGAATGGACGTGAATGCATGTACTATTTGCATGCAGGCCCCTGAACAATTTGAAAGTTCAAATTTATGGATAAGTTTGCTATCTCCACCAACAGATAATTTGCTTCATCTATAAATAGGTCATATCTTGAATCATTTCAAGAGGACGGGACATACATCAAGACACAAGCCATACGCATTCTATAGCAATATTTTTAGCATTCAAAAGTATTCAAAACACTCGAGAGATTAAATCTTTTAAGCATATACATTTGTGAGTGTTATCTTTAGTCCCCACTAGGCAAGCTTACTGTTTTTACTATCCAAAGCCTAGACAGTGATATCCTAGCCTTTACATTCGTTCTTAAATTGTAAAGGATATCACACTTAGTTGGTACAAGAACAAAACCCTACTTTCACCTTGAGAGATAGTTTGAGAGTATTGTTGAGTTCGTAGTAGTGTTGAGAGTATTGCAACGAGAGAAGGTTGTAAGAAATCAAGAGAAGAGAAGAAGAAGTAGAGTGCACCTTAATACTGTAAAAACAAGTTAATTCCAAGAGATTAAGGAATTATCCTATTAAATTAGGAGAGTGGACGTAGGAGCAGTTTAGCCTCCGAACCACTATACATCTTGTGTTCTTACTTACTGCATTTATCTTATTGCTTTAGCTTTTGTGTTGTTATAATTACTTATTGCTATTTGATAATATAGTATTTGAGTGCATATTACTTAAGGAGTATAATAGGGCCTATCATTTATTCCGCATACAAGTTGCATATTGTTAAGATCTGTTAGAATTTACTGTTTAGTATTTTCATAGGACTTGACATACACGTGTATTCCCCCCCCCCCCTCCCCATACACGTGTCACACTCCTTTTGGGACCAACAAGTGGTATCAGAGCAGGGGTTTAAAGACCACTGCTCTGAGGATCAACCTTGATTACCTAAACTGATCTACTTGTGCACTTTTTGTGATATTCATTATTTCTGATTATCCACTATGCCTAACACATCTTCTTCTGAGAATTCTGGTGTAGTTGTTCTACTGCTATGGGAACCAACCCCATCAACAAGATATCTTACCAGAAACTGCCTATGTTCTCTACTGAGAATTATGACTTCTGGAAGATAAGGGCATCCACAGTGCGGGTTAGAATTTTTTGGTTTTAAGTTTGACACATATGTGCCACCTAAAAAGTTTCTTTCTTCTATCTCAAAAAACTTCTACCTTCACAATGCATTCTACCAAAAAAAAAAAAATGCAAATAAAAAATTGTTGGGACCACATTAAAGCCCACTCTCGCAAGTGAGTTACACTCTCCAACTTGTTCTCCTATTTTTCTCATTTGTTGTTCACTCTCCCTCTATCCCACTCTCTCTTTTTTCCTAATTTTACTTCTACTTGGGTAGAAGTTCTCCTACCCAATTCCTCCTCTCTCCTCCACATCATCTTCTCCCCAACCCCTTCTACCCTTGATTTGAGTTAGGAGTAGAAATCCACATGGGACTTCTACCCCCAATTGGAGATGCCCTAAGGATGAGAGCTCACTTGGCTTGTCTCCATGATGAAATGCTAAGGGTGATCACTAAAGGTCCATTTGTGTTCATGAAACCTAACACAAATGTTACAGAAGCTCAAAGAGCAACTGGAGCACAAGAAATTTCAAAAGATGATGATGAGCTCACTCCTGAAGAAAGAAAGAAGCAGAATCTCAACTATATAGCAATGAACACCCTATATCAGACCATTCCGGATGCTATAATGGGTAGAGTGTTTCACTACACAACTACAAAGGAGATTTGGGACACATTAACTCTAATGTGTGAAGGAACTGACAAGATCAAGGAAAACAAACTTCAAGTTGCTGTTCAAAAGTATGAGCAATTTAGAATGAAGTCTGATGAAAACATTGATCAATTGGATGGAAGGTTCACAGACATCATGAATGAGATCAACTCACTTGGAAAAGTATACTCCAAGAGAGAAGTGGCTCTGAAGATTCTTAGGAGCTTGACAACCAAATGGAATGTGTATGTTGTCATGATGCAGAATACAAAGGATTTGTCAACAATGCCAATGCAACAAGTGTTCTCAGAACTCAAGGCATATGAATATGACTTGAACAGAAAGAACAACACTGAGAAACCTGAGAGCAAATGGATTGCACTGAAGGCCAAATCCAATGAACCTGATTCCAAGAAAGTCAGCAGATCAAGCAAAAGTGGAAAAGGAGCTTCCAAAGCTGACATTTCAGATGAGTTGGCAATGATGGCTAGAAGATTTGAAAGATTAAATTCTAGGTTTGGTAAATACAAGAGATATTACCAAGATAGAAGAAGAAGATTCAACTCACCTGAGAAGAAGAATGATGAAAGGAGACCCAGAAGGGACAACTCCAAAGATGATCCATCTTCATCAACTAAGAAGAGAGATGTTGAAAAGAAGAAAGATGAAGATGAGGATACATGCTACAACTGCAAGAAGACAAGACATTTCCAATATGACTGTCCAGAGCTGACCTCCAAGGAAAGGAAGGAAAGACAAGCTAAGAGGGACAAGAAATATGGAAAAAGAAAAGCCTTGAAAGCTGAAGAAGAAACCTCTGAAGATAATCAACTTCCATCTTCATCATCTGAGATGTTTACTGACAGCACTGATGAAGAGTGTCTTATGGCTATTGAAGACAATGATGAGGTACAATCTATTTCTAGTTCTGTCAATTCTAGTAGCACAATGATGTCAAATGAAGACAACCTGAAACTTACTTTTGGTAAGTTGATGGAAGACTTCATGAGACTACAAGAGATTCATGATCAAACCTTAGAAGAAAACAAGGTCTTGAATGCTAAGATTGAAAGAATTACTCAGGTTGAAGCTGAACATGATCTGAGAACTAATGAGTTGTGCAATGACTTAACTAAGGAGCAGAATACTCTGAAGGACAAGTCATCTGAACAACTTATTAAGTTGGAAGAACAAGTTAAGCTTCATGAGAGTAAGGACTCAGACTACCAAGCATTGATGACTAAGTTTGAACATCTTTTCAAGGAACATGAATGTCTTAAATCAAGTGAAGAGAGTCTAAAACTTAAACTGGCTGCCCTGTATAAATCATCTAATTCGATAGATGAACTACAAGGAATGCAAAGGCATATGACTCAAAAATATGGACTTGGTTACAATCCAGATAAAACATCTTCACCATGCCTAAGTGATACTTCAACAAGTATTACTAAGAGAGTCTTTGTAAAATCTGTGGCTCAGACTGACATTGTCGAACCAAAGCTGCTACAGAAAAAGGACAAAGGTAAACAACCCATTGTACCAACTATCCTGAATCACAATTCAAAGGTTGCAAGACCTAAGACAAGAATTCAGAGGCCTGAGACAATTCAGATGAGTAAAAGTCAATGGAAGACAACTCAGCTGAAAAACTCTCAGACTCAGGCAAGAAAACCACAAGATATTCAAAGAAGACCAACTCAAATGAGAAGGCCTACAATGAATTATCAAAGGAATTTCCAGCCTAAGTACAATGAGTACAGAAAACTTGAATCCTACATGCCAAGGACATCAAGTAATCTGAATGCCTATCCACAAAAATTCAAGCATGCTGCACATGAATCAAAAGATAGATTTAGCAGATATATTCACAAGAATAGTTATAACTCTTCTAAATCATCCAAGATTCACACTAATACTCAATCTCAACCTAAGACATTTAAAAGGAAGATTGTGTATTTAGATGTTTATGGAAAACAAATTAGCCTTTTTCAAGTAATGAAAATAAGGCAAGTTTGGGTTCCAAAAGATATATCTAACCCTCTAGGACCCAACTTTCAAAGGGTACCTAAGTTTTGATTTGTAATAGGTTCCAGTGGTGCCATCAACAAAGAAAAGAAGTCCTAAAGAACTCACATGGTACTTGGACAGTGGATGTTCAAGACATATGACTGGAAATAAGGAAATTTTGTCTGATTTTGTTGAACAAGATGGACCACAAGTAACTTTTGGTGACAACTCACAAGGAACAATCAAAGGTTATGGAACTCTCAAAATTGGTACTGTAAGTATTACAAATGTTTCATATGTCTATGGTCTGAAACACAATCTATTCTCAATAAGCCAATTTTGTGATAAAGGTTTTAATGTTGAGTTTTCTAGTAACTTATGTTATATTAAGAACAAATCAAATCAACAGTTACTACTAACAGGGTCAAGGAAAGGTAATGTTTATCTTGCAGATTGGAACAAATCCCCTGAAGATATCTGCTTAGTTGCAAAAAGCTCTAAAGATCTCAGTTGGCTATGGCACAAAAGGCTAAACCATATGAACTTTAAGACTTTGAACAAACTTGCAAGAATATCTTTAGCAGATGGCCTACCAAATGAAGTATTCACAAAAGAACATGTTTGTCAAGCATGTCAAGAAGGAAAGCAAGTCAAAGCATCCTTCAAAACAAAGGCTACCATCTCAACTGCAAGAGTACTTCAATTACTTCACATGGATTTATTTGGACCCATTACCCCTGTGAGCATCAGTGGAAAGAAGTATACACTAATAGTAGTGGATGACTTCTCAAAATACACTTGGGTAATATTCATGCTAAAGAAGAAGGAGACTCAACAGAAGCTGCCAGAACTTATGAAGAAAATTACAAATGAGAAAGTCTTGAGCATTGTGAAGATCAGATCAGAGAAAGGAACATAATTCATCAACTCTTACATAAATGAATGTTGTCAAGCAAATTGAATCACTCATGAGACTTCATCAGCTAGAACACCTCAACAAAATGGTGTAGCAGAAAGGAGAGTTAGAACACTCAAGGAAGCTGGAAGAACCATGATAGCAGAAGCAAAGATTCCAAAGAGGTTTTGGGCAGAAGCAATCAATACTGCTTGTCACACCCAAAACAGATCCATGCTAACAAAGGAACAAGGAAAAACTCCTTATGAACTCTTCAAAGGGAGAAAACCAAGAATCTCTTACTTTCATATTTTTGGATGTACATGTTTCATTCACAATAATGGGAAGCAACAATTAAAAACATTTGATAGCAAAGCAGATGAAGGAATCTTTCTAGGATATTCTTCATCTAGTAAAGCTTCCAGAGTTTATAATTGTAGAACTCTTATTGTTGAAGAAACACCTCATGTTATCTTTGATGAGTTTTCTTTCAAACACAGGATCTCAAACAAAGAAGACAAATCCCATGGTGAAATCAACACAAGGGTGACAAGGCTAAGAGATGGTGAAAGAAAAGAATCTGTATTTATTGATGTACATTATCCTGACTTGGACAACCTCAAGATATCCAACATATCTGAAGCCAATCAAGATAAAGACAACTTACCTGAAGTCAACATTCCTGAGGAAAACTGCAATGTTGAGTTGAATGAACCCACTCAACCTGAGGTAAGTTATCCCAATGAAGAAGCTGGTAATGCTGAGGGAGTACAAGGATCAAATGATTTAGGGGGAACACAACCTGAAAATACCAATGTCAATGACATGGACAACACCCCTGAATATGAAACTGATCCAGCTTTTAATTTTCCTGAATTTTATGTTGAATTAAATGTTGAACCAGATGAGACTAACCCATCTGTAAATGATCAGTCTAGAAGGACATGGCTAGATGCTCATCCTTCAGACCAGATCATTGGTGATCCTACTAGTGGTGTAATCACTAGGAGACAACATGGAGAGAGTGCTTTATTTTGTTGTTTTCTTTCTGAAACAGAACCCACAACCATTGAAGAAGCTATGGAAGACTCCAACTGGATTACAGCAATGCAAGAGGAACTAAATCAGTTCAAAAGGAATGATGTTTGGGAGCTGGTAGACAGACCAACACATCAGGATGTTGTAGGAGCTAAATGGGTTTACAAGAACAAGAAGAATGAAAATGATGTTATAGTTAGAAACAAAGCTAGACTAGTTGCCAAAGGTTACAGTCAACATGAAGGAATAGATTATGATGAGACCTTTGCCCCAGTAGCTAGATTAGAAGCAATTAGGATGTTCTTAGCATATACAGCTCATATGAAGTTCAAGGTATACCAAATGGATGTGAAGAGTGCATTTCTGAATGGTGTACTTAAAGAAGAGGTATATGTGGAGCAGCCACCTGGTTTTGAAGAAGGAAATAAAGTGTATAGATTGAAGAAAGCACTTTATGGTCTCAAGCAAGCACCAAGAGCTTGGTATGAGACACTATCACAATTCATATTGGACAATGGATTTGTGAAAGGCACAGTTGATAGGACCTTATTTAGGATAAGTGAAGGAAATGATATTCTGTTAGTACAGATATATGTTGATGATATCATTTTTGGTTCACCTAATGAGGATATGTGCAAGAAATTTTCAACTCTCATGCAAGGGAAGTTTGAAATGTATGGGATTGATGAATTTCTTCCTAGGTTTACAAGTCAAACAAACACATAAAGGAATCTTCATCAATCAAGCTAAGTATACTAGAGAAATGATCAAGAAGTTTGGTTGTGAAAATAGCAAACCAGTTAGGATACCTGTGAATACAAATTGGAAAATGGATCCTGACATTGATGGAATAGATACCAACCCCACTGAATATAGAGCAATAATAGGTTCATTATTATATCTAACTGTAAGCAGACCTGATATTACTTTTGCAGTTGGTGTATGTGCTAGATTTCAGTCCAATCCAAAGAAAAGTCACTTAGAGGCTGCCAAAAGAATACTTAGGTATTTAAAAGGCACAGTGAACTTAGGATTGTGGTATCCATCTGAAGACAACATTGAGTTGACTGGTTATTCTGATGCTGACTATGGAGGATGTAGGATAGACAGAAAATCAACTACTGGCACTTGTCAATTCTTAGGAAACAAATTGATTTCATGGTTTTCCAAGAAGCAAACTTCTGTAGCTACTTCAACCACAGAGGCTGAATACATGGCTGCTGGAAGCTGTTGTGCTCAAATCTTATGGCTCAAACAACAGCTAAGAGATTATAAAGTTGTCACAAAAGATGTACCTATCTATTGTGATAATAATAGTGCCATTGCTATTACTCAAAATCCAGTGTTACACACAAGGTGTAAACATGTGGATATTAGACATCACTTCATAAGAGATCGGGTTGAGAAAAAGGACATCAGAATGAAAAAGATTCATACTGATAAGCAAAAGACTGATATTCTTACAAAACCCCTAGCTGAAACAAGGTTCAAAGAACTTTCAATGGAACTTGGTTTATTAGATCCTGGAGAGAATGTTTAAAGTATAAGGAATCACTTTATTCATGCCAGAGATACTAGTATTAATCCAAGGGGGAACTTAGAGTGAAGTCTTAGGAAGGATAAGTTAGATGAGACAAGTCAAAGTTCATTAATTTATTTTTCACATACTGATATTATTTTCAAGAATATTCATGCAGGAAACTTGGACAAAGTACATGGCATTCTTGAGTAAAATCAAGGAAAGATACTTGACAAGTACGAGGAAAACTACGAAGGACAACGTAGAGGATGACAAAGTACATGAGAAACTTCAATAGAAGTTGTCAAGGGTTATTCAGTCAAGTTGTCACTTGACTGTAGATAAGTTTTATTTTTCATAAAAGTTAAACTTTGTTCATCATTATAGTACGCATTTAATGCTCATAATCGATAAACAAGAGATCTTTGCTAAAAGACGATCAATTGCACAATCTTCTGAAAAAGCAACTCACTGTGCGCAGGACACGACATTTGCGTCCTTTGGTGTAACAAAATTGATCTAATATAAACCATTAAATTTTATCAATTCAATCTCAACCCTACACCTAACACTTTTCAAATTGTACAGTTGAGGAGATATAAAAGCATAACTTAGAATTTTTCACAATTTACGTTTTAAAAAATTTCTGAAAAAGCCCTAAGCTGAATCTCTCAAGAATCCTCAAACTCATCTACAAGTTTTGCTCAAAGCTCTATTACTTTAACAAAAATGTCTTTGGAAATGGGTTAGTATTCCTCATAATTATTTGTTGAAGCTAGAACATGCATATATGTAAAGCTTTCAAGAAACACAACATGCTTTATTTTTAGCTCTAATGACTCTGTTTAAATTCTTAAGATGCTATATTTACGGATTAATCATTTATTAAATGATATGTTGTTAGATACATGTTGTTATACTTAAAATCGTGTTAATATCTTAGAATCATACAGATATTGTGTCTAGAGATTATAATTACAAGCTTAAAACATTGTTGGATATGGTATTATGATGTTATGAACATGTTCTGTAAATATATCCACAGTAAATTTTAGACATAAATGCAAGATATTGTTTAAAGATAGCCTAATCATATGATTCAGTAGTTATATGGAAAGATTTTGATATTAGACCATACTAATACTGTATATTGGCTATATTTTTAGTTGACTTCAACTCCCCTGATTTGGACATCAACTGGAACTATCTGAGTGAAGCAACCATGCTCCACTTTGAGAAAACAGTGTGTTTTGATAATCTGGCAAATAAACACACAAGAAGGATAGTTACTTGGTTGGAGCAAGCTGGATTGAGGAAATGGCTCGAGGCCATCCCCAAAACATGCCTGGAACTTTCAACCACTCAGTTCTTAGGCACATTTACTCAGAAAAGCTCAGGATCTGGTTACATTATGACTCATGAACCAGATACAACCAAAAGGACTGCTGGAAAGTTTGAGTTTACTGAAGAAGACTTTGATGATTTCTTTGGTTTGAATGCTACTGGAGAGGATCCTGAAGAGTATATGAGATATAATGAACAAGAAGTTGCCAACCAATGGATGGATGATCCAGTACCTCTCAAATCTGGTCTACACAAGAGAGTTCTGAAAGAGGACTATCAATTATTGCTAGATGTGGTTGCAAAGACTGTGATGTGCACCACTTGCAGCTATGATCAGATCAGCAGATCCAAAGTGAGATTGATGAAAGCAGTCATTGATGGAGGAAAGAAGCCAAGCCAATGAACTGGAAAGGTTATTTTCTAAAGAAACTTGCAGAAGAGAAAGCAAAGTTTAAAATTGTGGATGTAAAGAAGGTGGCTATCAAGAAGACACTAGCCTTCTGTACAAAAGTTGCTGCTTTCTTATATGAGAAAGGACCTGAGGACATTGTTGAAGATGGAGTTAAGTTCAATACCACCAAGATATTGTTTAGACAATTATTAGTGAGAACTCAGAAAAGATTAGGGCTGGAGATCAAGTCACCAAAAGCCTCAACAAGGAAGCAAGTTAAGTCTGCCAAGCAAAAGAGTGAAGAAGCAAAATAAATGGTGATTAGTATTCTTGAAAAAGCCAAGAAGAAATGTAAAGGAAAGGAGGTTGAGACAGCCTCAAAGACCAAGAAAAAGAGGGTCATGTCAAGCCTTAGTTCAAGTGGAGAGGAAATTGAAGAGGAGTATGTTGATACTTCTGAAGAAGAAATGGATGTTGATGAACAAGCTGAACAGGAAGGTTCAGATGATGATGATGAAGGTGATGATGAGGAAGAAAGAGTATCACCTGGAAACCTAGATTTGAATGATCCAGTACCATCAGCTATTGAAACTACCCCTCACTTGAATGATCCAACCATTCTTAAAATTGCCTACAAGTCTGATACCCCCATACCCATTCTTTTTTATGAACCCCAACCCTCATCCAAGTCAGATACAGCCCCTGAATACACTTATGAAATGTCTTTGAGAGATGAATCCAAATTTTTCCTAGACCAACTTTACCCCCAACTTGCCAAATATCCTGATTTAAGATCAACCTTCTATGATCTTAGATTAAATGTTGACATAAGGAAGAAATCGATGTATGCCATTGGGAAAGTTATTGAGTCCAAGGGACTAGACTGGTGGGAAAATGAGGAGACAAGATTGATAGAATTTGCTGAGGTGGAATCAACTTTTGAATTGACAGATGAAAGGTTGTTTGCCAACTTGGTGAACATTAAGATTCAGAAGGAAGCTATTCAATCCATTATTGCTGGGATTGCTCTGAATCTTGAAGAAATGATGGAGGAGGATGTTGAGATGTCCAAGCAAGCTGAGGACAAGACAGATGTTGAGATGTCCAAGCAAGTTGAGGACAAGACAGAGGAGATGTCCAAGAGCACTGAGGACAAGTCTGAAGAAGAGTCCAAGACAGCTGAGGACAAAGATGATGAAAAGAATGCTGCCATGGAGGTAGACACCACTGAAGAAGGAAATGAAGGTCAAAAGCCTGCTGAGAAAGATTTCTTTGATGGAGTTGAGACTGCCATTGAAGAAATAAAGAATGGAGAAACCAGTGAAGGAGAGAAGATTGATGAAATTGACTAAAGTCAATTGATTGAAAATATTGAAGAAGAAGTACAGCCAGTTGTTGAAACCACTGAGTCTATGGAGATTGTCACTGTTGATACTCCAACTGAGAAAACTTCTGAAGATCCTATCATTCATGATGCTGAGTTGATTGAGTCAACTCCTGCTGAAGTCACTGAAGCCGAGGCCAAGAAAGATGGAGTGGAGGCCAATACTGCTCAAGAAAATGCTGTGAAAACTAAGGAACCAGCTGCTATGAAGACGCCCTTGGAAAATGAGGCAATAGCTGCAGCACCATCAACTTCGATGGAGTTCCCAATTCACCTAGATGCTCTTCCACTGACTGAAGTCTGCATCATTGATAAGGAGGATGAAAGAATGAAAGCTGTGCAGGACGAGTTCAATTCTCAGATTGAACAAATTGATGAAGTTGAGAACAAAAGACTGGAGAATGTTGTTGGTCTTTGCTTGAACATGGGAAAGTATGTCAAAGACAGTTTGGATGAAACAATCATACCCACTAATGAAGCCTAGCACAGGTCATTGCTCAGCTTAAACACTAAGGCAAGAAGGATGACAAGGATGATGGAGAACTTGGAAGAAACTGTTGATAATAATGCTCTGGAATTATGTATCAAGGTGGAGAGTTTGGAAGAGAAGATGAACTCCACAACCATCAAGCTAGAAGTTGTTGAAAAAGGTTTTGAGACCTTTGATAAAAAGATGGACAGTGTGGGAAAGGAAGTGAAGGACTCTACCCTCAAGATTGGAGATTCATCAAAGATCATATCAGATGTTGTTACCACATACTTCCACACTGAGAAAGAGTTGATCAAGAAGGACAGAGAGGAAATTCTGAGGCTAAAGGATGATGTTGCCAAAGAAAAGGAGGAGATTTCCCAGATGCTGTCAAAAGATATTGAAAAGCTGACTCAGTCTATGGGGAGTCAAAGAGATCAACTGATTAGAGAAACCATCAAGAGTTCACTAAATGTTCCTTCTGATTTATTCAAAGACAACTTGGAAGGGATAATCAAGATGATGAAAAGCCAAGTTGATCAAGCTGTGAAGAAGCAAGTGGAAGAGTCTTTAAGTTCCACTATTTCTACCTTTCTGCTAAATCATGTTGACCCCATTTCTGCTCAAATGAAAAGAATGGACACCTATCAACAAGAACTCTCACTTACTGTGGCTAAGATTGATGTCAACCCTGCTGACCCCATCAACCTTGAGGCATGTGATGATGCCAAAAAGGGGAAAAATAAGAAGAAGGGGGAAGATCTGATGAAGGGGGAAGAGAAGAGTAAGGGGGAAAGCAAAAGTTTTGGAGATCACTGATGTTACAGAGGAGGAAGACTGCCCCAAAACTTGAAGTGGAAAGATAAGGAAACCCAATCTGAAGAGAAAGAAGCTTGCTGATATTTCTGATCATGAGAAAAGCAAGAAGTACAAGTCTAGTGAACCAGATGATGATGAGGAAATGGAAATTTCAACATTGATTAGAAGGGAAGATAAGTTGCCTGTTAGGAGAGCTTCTCCCGAAGTTGCTGCTGAGCCTGCTAAAGCCAAAACTCCTGGTTTTGAAGAAGTTGCAAATATCTTTGCTGAAGGAGCTGGTCAAGATGCAGAGACCAGAAGAGGAGTAAGAAGGTTGGTTATTGAAGAAAGGACTAAAATGTTCAAAGATGCTGAGGAATGCAGGTTAAAGAGGCACAAAGACTTTAATCCAGGAAATTCTAAGTCCTACAAGAGTTCTTATGCTCTGATGATGGAGAACATAGCTAAGAGGAAGATTGAAACCTTGAAAAGACTCCCTCATACTGACAACTGGGTTCCTGCTGAACTCAATGGTGCTTGGGAAGAAGCCAATCGAGTATGGGATCATCTCTTCTTTGTTGTTAAGAGATGGGGAGACTTTGAAGACATTGATGGTCTTTATGAAGGTTTCATGATGGAGAATTATCCAGAACTGTACACAAAGATTCTTGGAGCTGCTCAGAAGGAGAAAGTGATTGTCAAGACTCCTGAACAGATTTTCTGGACTCCACCAATGAAGACTGATGGAAATGACATTGATGGGAAAGTTATTACTAATGAGTTTGTGCAACTTGTCAATGATGAAGACTTAATTGGGAAGAACGAGGAAGTCATGGCCTTGAAGAATAGGCACTTTGCATCATATGGGCTGACTCCACTGTTCAAGGAAATCCCAACCTTCCTGAAGAAGAAGTCAGATGCAGCCAAGTGATGAAGCTGCTGAAGGTCAAGTCAAGATTCAATTCAAACTATCATGAACTTTATAATCTATGTTTATTTTTAATTTTCAGACATTTGTTGCTCCTTAAGAGCTAGAACTTACAACTTTCTGCTCTTACCTTGTGCTATCTTATTTTGGATGATGATTATCTATTTCATGCACTGGACAACAATTTTTGAGTCTTTATACTTGTGTTACTTTTGTCTAAAAATAGGCTTTAGCAATTTTAAATTGATTCTTGCTTAGATCAAGTTTTATAGAACTCAGAGAACTTAGCCCTCTTAGGTTAATTATCTGAACTTATTCTGTGAAATTTTCTAAGTATAGAAAATACATGTTAGTTGTCTTGTTTTTTTTGTCAAATCTACTGAAAAAGAAATCCCTATGGATCTTTTGAAGTAAGTAGGTTTTGGCATCATCAAAAAGGGGGAAATTGTTGGGATATGATTTATATTAATAAAAGAAAATTTGATTTTGATTTGATACCAAAACCCTAAGTAAAACCCCAAGTATGATGATTTGCCAAGTCTAGATTTTCAGGTTTGAAAAAACTCATACATGTTAGGGAGCTTTAATTTTTATTAGATAGATTATTCTTTGAATCTATGACAAATGACCTGAAAGCACAATGCACATGAAGACAAGTATCATTGAAGACAAAGAGCTAAAGTGTTATGAAGAAAGTGACAAGGACTCATGAAGACAAGTATGCTGAATGAGAAAAGTCAAGTATGATGAATTTGGATACTCATATACTTTGGACTTGGCACACTTATGGTCAAAGACAATGGATGACTAGGCACTTTACCCAGTACGAGGCCGTTAGAGAAAAGGACGGAATTATTCCAAATAAACCAATAAATTGATGCCAACTGTCACTGCGCATAACAAATTCTGAGAATGGAATGCAAAATGCAGAATGAACGTGAATGCATGTACTATTTGCATGCAGGCCCCTGAACAATTTGAAAGTTCAAATTTATGGATAAGTTTGCTATCTCGACCAACGGATAGTTTGCTTCATCTATAAATAGGCCACATCTTGAATCATTTCAAGAGGACGGGACATACATCAAGACACAAGCCATACGCATTCTATAGCAATATTTTTAGCATTCAAAAGTATTCAAAACACTCGAGAGATTAAAGCTTTTAAGCATATACATTTGTGAGTGTTATCTTTAGTCCCCACTAGGCAAGCTTACTGTTTTTACTATCCAAAGCCTAGACAGTGATATCCTAGCCTTTACATTCGTTCTTAAATTGTAAAGGATATCACACTTAGTTGGTACAAGAACAAAACCCTACTTTCACCTTGAGAGATAGTTTGAGAGTATTGTTGAGTTCGTAGTAGTGTTGAAAGTATTGCAACGAGAGAAGGTTGTAAGAAATCAAGAGAAGAGAAGAAGAAGAAGAAGTAGAGTGCACCTTGGCACGGTAAAAACAAGTTAATTCCAAGAGATTAAGAAATTATCCTATTAAATTAGGAGAGTGGACGTAGGAGCAGTTTAGCCTCCGAACCACTATACATCTTGTGTTCTTACTTACTGCATTTATCTTATTGTTTTAGCTTTTGTGTTGTTATAATTGCTTATTTCTATTTGATAATATAGTATTTGAGTGCATATTACTTAAGGAGTATAATAGGGCCTATCATTTATTCCGCATACAAGTTGCATATTGTTAAGATCTGTTAGAATTTACTGTTTAGTATTTTCATAGGACTTGACATACTGTGTAACTTATTTGACTCTGATTATTTGTGTTGATTACTTGCAAAAAATTTTGAAAAACACGTGTCACACTCCTTTTGGGACCAACACATTTTTATATGTACGAATGATGTCTACGACAAAATGAAAAAAGGAGTGTAGCTCACTAGATTATAAACTTACTTTTTAGAAAACATTTTAATACGAGACAACTATATATAATTTGAGTGTATGTTTAATCACGGTGAAAAACTAAAATCAAAACGCGGAAAAAAATATATATGAAAATAGAAAATACTACAAAAGGCAAATAATGCATTATCCCATAAGAAATATATATATATATATATATATATATATATTTTTTTTTTTTTTTTTTTATGGATAGTTTACAGGATCATAAAATAAAATTACAAATCATCACGAGTCTGAGATCTTGATCTTCAAATTAAAGCGCGCAGATCATCAAAATATCGTCGTTCACTCCAATCGTGAGAAGAGAAAAGACGAGTTTCCCTTTGCCTGAACAACAGGTGTCCAGGTCTCCAATATTTCAACGAGACAACCCCACACTAAGGTGTTCTCATGTCAAAAATAGGAAACAAAATAAATAGACAAAGTTCCACCAAATACCGGATCCCAAGTACTAGAACACAAGGGCTCTCGAGTCTATCTCAAGGAGCCTATCCACCAAAAAAGAAGTCCCACCACAGCAGAGTCCCTTAACAGGAAACATAAACAAGACGCATAAGGCGCAACAACTAAAACACTATACTAAGAAAACACAATAAAACTATCTATAAAACAGTAAACAAGATCAACGAATAAATACCCGAGCGGTCACCGTGGCTCCGTTAGGATAATTTCTACGTTGATCTCTAACAAGAAACGAAGAAAAAACTACATAAAAGAAGATAAAAAGAACTGGAACAACCGGAGCGCTGACAACAGCGGTGACGACTTCCGGTCTAGAACAACGTAGATTTGTGGATCTGCTCCTAAATCTTGCAAAAAAACCCAAAAAAAGATGAAGTCAGAGCAAAGTCTGGCGGCGGCGGCGGAATAACTACTGAACGGCAGTGGAAACGGCGTCAAAGGCAGAACGACAATGGAGACAGGACGGCTACGGAGACAGATCGATGACGACGGCGTGAGCGGTGGACCGTCGGTGGAGAAGGGGAGGAGCAACTCTCTAGAGAGAAAAGCTCTCCCTTCCCTCTAGCAGTCCCGCACTTTAGCTGCCGACTTCCAAAACTTGCAAAAGAGTGAGTCTTGTGTACACTCAAATCTATACCAGAACTTGAGTTGACCAATTTTAATGGTTGAAGTTGATTTTTTTTCTTTATTTTTTGATAATATTTTTTTTTTGAGTAATTTTTTTTTTTGATGTTGCACTTTTCAATTGTAGTGACTTACACTTTTCAATATTATTTTCAATTATATTGACATACATTTATTTATATTGACGTTGCACTTTTCAATTATATTGACTTACACTTTTTTATAATATATCTTTATATTGACAATTATATTTTTGTTAATATTTTGATATTGTACGTCAATATAACTGAAATAATATTTTGAGTACATTTATCAAAATATTGACGCGCATTTTTTTAGTATACTTTTTTGTATATTTTTTTTGGGATTATAGTTTTTTTAGTCCTTTAAGTTGGACTAATTTTGAATTTGGTCCTGATATAATACACATTTTGATTTTGGTTCCATAAGTTGGCCGAAATTTTGAATTCAGTCCAATTACTACCATTGTAGGTAAATAAACCGGTCAAATTCTTAGCCCGTGTGCAATTCAAATCAACTGTGAATTTGCTCATGTGCAGAAAAATGCAAAAATCAGTGGATTTGATCGATTTATTTACCTCAAATTGTAGTAATTGGACTGAATTCAAAATTTCGACCAACTTATGGGACTAAAATCAAAATGTGTATTCCATCGGGACCAAATTCAAAATTAGTCCAACTTAAAGGACTAAAAAAACTTTAATCCCATTTTTTTATATTGAAGTACATTTTTTGATAATGTTATATTACACCTTTTAGTTATATATATGAACTTGCATTTTTCAGTAATATTGTGTTGCACTTTTTTATAAATATTGTGTTGCACTTTTAAGTTATATCGACTTCCACTTTTTAATAATATTGTGTTGCACATTTCAGTAATATTGTGTTGCACTTTTCATTAATATTGTGTTGCACTTTTTAGTTATAATGATTTACATTTTTTTATTAAAAATTGTGTTGCACTTTTCAATTATAGTGACTTACATTTTTTAATAAAAAAAAAATTGTATTGCACTTTTAAATAATATTATGTTATACTTTTTAATTATAATTACTTACACTTTTCAATATACACTTTTCAATATACACGTTTCAAAAGAAAAAATATTAAAAAAAATTATCAATTTTTTTAATTTTTATAAAAAATATTAAAAAATTGACTAACCAACTCGAGGCTATTTGAGACCATGCCTGCAAAAAAAAAAAAAATGCTTGGGATATTTTGTAACTTCAAAATTGTACTTTTAAAATTTGCATTTATTAAATGCAACTAACTTCGGAAAGAAAATCCACAAAATAATAATAATAATAATAAGTTCGACCCAAAAAAAAGTTTGATAAAATTATATTATTATAATTTTTTTAATTAAATTTTTTTAATGCTAGAAGAATAATTTTTACTTGTCTTTAAAAAAAAAATTAGTAGGAGAACCATATTTACATAATATTCATAAAATATCGGTATTCATATTGATTAATTTATTATATTAGTCTTAGGTTAAATATAAAAAAATGTATAAATTGATAAATATCAACGACTTAAAGCCATGACTTTATTTGATTAAAGGAAACAATAAATTATTATGTATAAGGATAAATAATTGCATATGATATTCAATATATATTTCATTATATTATAAGAAACTTGAACTTGTCTAAATTTTTTTGTTAAATTTATCTGAAAATATTGTTATTCAATCTACTAAAATTTTTTGTTAGAATTTTAACTTTTCATTATTTTTAAATTTATTGATATATATATATATATATATATATATCCATCAATATTTTTTAAAAATTATAAGGTCTTCATATTTTTCAATCTTGATTATTGCGTTTCTTTAAAAATTTCAAAATAGACTATACTTTCAATAAGTGTTTTTTTATATCTTTCTATTTCAACGTCATACCTATACTAGAATTAATTGCTTATTAATTTTATTATTTTATATGTGAGTGTATTTGTAAAATTACTTATTATATATATATATATATATATATATATATATAAATTTATAAGAAAATTTTGCGTGGGGTCAACCAGACGAGTGAACCATAACTATTTCAACTTTTTCATATCGATTGGGTGTTTATATCATGGCCACAATTTTTATTAATAAAAAAACTAATCCACGCATTGAATGAAGATTTTCTTGTCAAACTTCCTGTTTCAATTTATATTTTAGTAAAATAATCATCACTTTATCCTTATGATTGATATATTTAATTAACGTATCGTATCTTATCTTATACTTCCTCCGTCCCAAAATTACTTGCACGGTTTGATCGGCACGTTGTTTAAGAAAATTGAATTTAGTAGTTGATGATGTAAGATAAAGGATTGGTATTTTAGGTAATTTGATGATGTGTAAAGTGGATTTGATGATGTGTAAATTGAAATGTATGGAAAAAATGAGTGACAAATTTGAAAATAAAATGATGTTGTGTGGTTATTAATTTTGTAGGGTATTTCCATATAAAAAGTGTGCAAGTAATTTTAGAATGTCCCAATAAGAAAAGTGTACAAGTAATCACGGGACGGAGGGAGTATTATATAATATCACATGATTCACATCGGTTAATGTGTCCCATTCCCATGGTTATTGGTTGGCTAGCTGTACTTGCTTGCTACACAGTACTTCTAATTATTTTGAATTTGGGCCTCACAATTATTTTCAATTTTTAGATTTTAGCTACACGTTTATTTTAAATTAATTAAGGGGACATTTGTTTTGAAATTTTAAGGATTTTGAAATTCAAATTTTAAAATTTAGTGAATTTTGAAATTTTAATTACTTTTATATTTTGTGTTTATTCTAAGAGGGGTGATTTGTAAATATTTATAGAGTTGACTTTTATAGGATTTATAAGTATTTGTAGAATAGAATTTCAAAATTTTAAATCTAAATCACAAACTAGAATATACATACTATAAAGTTAAATTCTACCATACTCTACTCAAATCTCAAAACAAACCTAAAATATAAAAAATATTAAAATTTTAAAATCAACTCAATTTTAAAATTCGGGTTTCAAAATTCACAAAATCCAAACACAAGCCTCCCTTAAAGGGATCTTTGTGGATATCTAAAGACTGAAATTGTATTTAATTAAATTTAAATAAAATTTCATAATTACTTTAATAACCTTAATTAATTTTGTCTCCATGGATAAAGACATCATGTTTTCCTTATTTTTTTGTTTATATTTACGTGTAATTCGATTCTCGTATACGATGTATCACTGTTATGAGTACTTCGATTTTCATATACGATGTATCACTATTACAGATACAAAGTATCATTGGACTCTCGTATATGAAGTGTAACTGCTACTACAAACTGATAGTGTGCTGGTATAGTGTTTAAGTAAAAACAGATTAATGTTGTACTAAATGTTTAGACAAATTGTACAACACTAACTCTAACAGAATATCAGAAATAAAGATACACAGCGTAAGACTTGAAACACTAAAAACAAACGAGACACAATGGAAATATTTTTAACATAGATTTTATAAATAAAAATCTATGTTAGCCTTACGGCGAAATATCAATACTTATCTTCAAGTATAAATGTTGTGTGAAATGTTACAACAATAACCTTCACAACAGAAACTACAAACGAGGCAGGTGCTTTGTTCTAAAACGATCTAAGTGTATGAGTTATACACTGCCAAAATAGTAGTCCTATCTATGATTACACTCTCGATAGATAAAGAAAAGCGCACAGTCATACAGGTGGGATACTTCGTATGAACAAAAAGGTATAGCTATTGGGGCCACAATTTTCTAACAGGATTAACGCTAGTCTAGGATATTGATCGAAAAGAATACACTGAATTATGAAGCCATCCTTCGGTATTTATAGAGTGAGGTACGCATTTTAGAGGCTTTCATCTTTTTTTTTTTTTGACGGGTAGAGGCTTTCATCTTTGAGATCCTATTTTTTAGGAACTCAACTTTCATGATCTTTCTAGATCCTTCTTGCATGTTCCAGGTCGATCTATAAGGTTCCAAGGTGGTCTAGCACGTTCTGCAATATTCTGGAATCTTCCAGGTTCCAGATCCTTGTAGAAGCTTCTAGATCCTGTCAGAAATGCGACAACATTTAGATCAACATTTAATGTAGCATTTCAGAAAAGACTTAGAAAAAATTTCGAAAGGTCAAATTAAGATGTTGTTGATAATGTTAAAGCATTCAAGAGTCAATAACATCTACACAAAGTATCACTGTTACAAATACTCTGATTATTGTAAATGTGGTATGAACGAGTACTGCAACTCTCATATACGAGGTATCACCGTTACGAATACGAAGTATCACTGTTATGGATACATATTATCACTTTTACCAGTACCCTATCTCCCTTATACAAAGTATCACAGTTACATATATATGATATCATTGTTATGGATATGAAGTATCACTATTACAGATACGTGGTATCATTGTTACGAGTTCTCTAACTCTTGTATACGTGGTATCATTGTTACGAGTACTCTAACTCTCGTATATGAGGTATCACTGTCATGAGTACTCCAATACTCGTATACGAGGTATTATTGTTACATATATGAAGTATCACTTTTACGAGTACTATACTTAAACTCTCGTATACGAATTATCGTTGTTACGGATACGAAGTATCACTATTCGAATACACCGACTCGCATATACAAATTATCACTATTAAGAGTATTTCGACTCTTATATATGAAATATCAATTTTACGAGTACTCCGACTATCATATAAGAAATATCACTGTTACGAGTATTGCGACTCTTGTATATGAGATATCATTATTACAAATATGAAGTATCACAATTATGAGTACTCCAACTCGCGTATACGAGTTATCACAATTATGAGTACTCAAACTCGCGTATACGAGTTATCACTGATACGAGTACTCCAACTCTCGTATACGAGGTATCAGTGTTACGAATACGAAGTATAACTGTTACGATTACTCCGACTCTTGGTTATGAAATATCACTGTACGTTACGAGTATCCAAACTCTTATAATATATATACATTTCTAAAATTTGTAAGATACAAATCAAATATTTATTCGATATTATTTTAATATGTTTAAAATATATAAAAAAATTGAATTTCTTAAAATAATAAGTAAATTTAAATAAAAATTCTCAGTCTTTTGATCTTAAATAAAATCTTATTACAATATTTTTAAACTCCGTCGTCACAATATCTTTTTTGATAGTTTTTGCCTGTCCATTTTTTTAAAATTTAAGCTTTTTTGGTCGTCTTCTCCCTCCAATCTACCAATCAGGGGCGGAGGAAGAATGGGACATGGGGTACAACTGTACCCCTTTTTTTTTAAATTTAATGTAAAAAAAAAAAAAGAATTAATACTTGAGCTAAGTATATATGTAAATTTAATTTATATTTTGTTAAATATGTTTATTTATATTTATCATTTGTTTTGGTATAATTTATAAGTTATGAATTAAAATTTATATAATAATTGCTAGTTGTTAATTTACTACATTATGTTAATATATTGTTAATTTGCTACATTATGTTAAATTAGTTTAGTTTAAAACTTGAAATAGACAATGATTTTTTTTTTGTTATTGTAGATTTATTGTGAAATTATATTTTTTAATTTTTTAAATTATATTTTTTAATTTACTATATAATTCAATTAGAAAATGACGAAAGATAAACTTATGTATGTTGAATGTTGATTCTCCCAGTAGCTACTACAAGTGTGGAAATACGGAGTAGTATTTTTCGAAATGACTTATGTAAAAAATAAGTTGTGAAATAAGTATATATGGGCCGGGTGATCGATTATTAAATAATATTTTAGACCAAAATTTTCAAAACAATAATACTGTATTACAAAATTTTCATTTTCTGGATAACCATAATTTGATTGTCCTTATTTAAAATATACTACATAATTTACCCTATGCAACGGGTGTATACAAGAATTTGGCAAAAAAAAAAAAGTTAATTAATAATCGATTATTGAAATAACGATTTTTAATGCAGGAGAAAAAAATTATTTACGTCCCAAAAACGATATTGTAGAATTTTAATTTACCTCCCATAATTTTGTAAATTGTTTAATTTTCGTTCAATTTTTTTTTTTTTTTTTTTTTTGCGGATACAACAAAACAAAATCGTTTCACTCACATTTTGTCAAATGCGCATAAAAATTATGAAAAATCAATATAAATTGTAATGTGGCCAAACTCGACTTGTATAGTGTGAAAAAATATTGGTCACGTGGATTAAAAATATAAGCATAATGAAGAAAAATTATGTATATTAATCGATCAATTTACGAAATTATGAGACGTTAATTAAATTTTTATTTTTATTTTGAAAAGTAAATTAGTCCATTTATGAAATTATGAGACATAAATTAAATAATTTATGAAATTATGGGACGTAAGTTAATTTTTTATCTTTTTTGGGACATTTTTTAAAAAATTTAAAAGTTACACGAACTAAATAATTTTTATCTCCTACTGTAAAAGTAATATGAAAAGAGAATGAATCCAAAGAAGGATCAATTATTGATGATTATTGAAACAACACGAAGTCATGGGTCCATTACACATTGCAATGATAGAGTAGCCGGAAAGTGATATATCTTAATTAAGTAGTGGAGAGGAGTTCAACTGCACATCCGAGTGGCCATGCTGCCTGGATCAATGAACCCTTGTACTCTACATCTTTCACCACTTTTACTTCTTCATACGGATCTATGCCTGCAGCAGTCCACATATTATTGTCAAATTTAATTAGATATATATCGTACAATATTAATTTATTATACGTATTTTTTACAATTTACATACGTACCAAAGCCATCTACGAGCATGATGTACTCGTATACAAGATCCATGCACAAAAATGGCACATCTCTCTTGTCAACTAAAGGAAATATAGACTTTATATTGTACACATTGGCGTTGCATGCCAATTTAGCTGCATTTCGATACATTATTGGTTGAACAGTCGCTATATTTTCATTTTCCTTCACAATACCAGTCTGCGTGCACATGTAATGTATATTGATTATATAATATAGACATTAGTAATTAATAGAAATATAAATATTGACGTTGATATCAAGAATCATCTTGTAACTTAGGCCCAGAATATTTGTACTTTTTGAACAAAAAATGGATTAAAATTGAAAATGTTACAAGGATTAAAATTAATTTTTTTGTATTAATTAGACTCAGATATAAATTTATATATGTTTGGAGGTTTACGTACCTCTAGAGCGGTGTCATAGAAGAATGACGCAATATATAAGGTTTTGAGGCCATCTCCCCCTCCACCATTCCAAACCCCATCGAACGAGCAATTTCTGTGATAGCACGCTGCATCAATGTCGAGTGTCTGTCTAGTTAATGCTCGACATCTTCTCAAACTAGTCCCGGTCCAAGGAGGGGACACTGTATAAGCTACCCCATTATACTCGTATGTACCTAATTACAGTAGATCAACACAAATTTAACGTTAAAAAATAAGATGCATATATTAATTGAGTTGATGAATTAATTAGCAATTTTGTTTTCTCCATAGATATCAAATACATACCTATATAACCATTTGTTACACATGGATTGCCACAAGCTCCGGAAAGCATAAGACTTTTAGCTCGAGCTGCTTTTAGACCATAGTTGAGAAAGCTGTATATATATATATATTTTAAGAATTATATAACTCTGAAAGTATTTACATGTATGATCACATAATTTAATGACTAAATAATTCAATATATGTGTTTTTACTTTTTTTAATTTGGTAATTAATTTAGTGTCAATTTTAATCTTTTAATGTGTTCAATTTTAGTTCATTATGTTTTTACTTTTTCAATTTTAGTTCCAAAGGAACAAATTTAAAAAGTAAAAATATACAAAAATATTGAACACGATTTAAATTACATGACGTTACTGATATTAATTGTATGTATAATTAAAGAGATGCATGATGGGGTTATGTATATAACCTGTGAGTATAAAGGTTATATTTTGTTCCTAAAACGTCTTTGTTGACGACATAGGCACCACCTCCAGGTGGAAGCGGTGGGGCATTTGCTGCACTTTCGTCGGAGATAGCATAAGCCATCTGTACAGACCCCCCTCCTAGATCGACCACTGCTAGTGTCTTTGAGTATCCTTTTCCAAATGTTCCTAACAAATAGTTGATTGCCACCTGTACTTTTCGTATATTAACACATTAACAAAGTATTATAAGAACCCTGAAATCGATTTGACTACTAAAAAGTATTAGTTGTAATGATAAAAGGTAGTATCACTTAAAATAATAAAAAATAATTGTTGTAATGCTAAAGAGCTTCAAATAAATTATTGAAGTGTATAGTCGTAATGTTAAATAGTACTATCACTTAAATTACTGATAATTATTAGTTGCATTGTTAAAGGGTAGCTACTTAAGCTACCGAGAGTTGGTTGTGTACTCCCTCTCCCTCTCCCTATGTCCCACAATTGTTTACACTCTTTCCTTATTCGTCTGTTCCACAATTGTTTGCACTACTTAAAAAGGAAATTTTTTCATAAACCCCACCCTCACAATATCCACATATTTACACAAAATGCCATTACTTTTACCCTAAATTCAATCATTCACTTTACTTTATTCATAAAAGTTACAAAATTACCCTTCAACACTTCACTCATTGCACATTTTTCTTAGTTTGCATGCCCATAAAATGATGCAAACAATCCTGGGACGGAGGGAGTATAAATTAGTTTTAACATATATACACCTATTTTACAACTAATATCTTACCATAGACAACTAATACATTTTAATGAAACGATTAATATTATCAATTTAATTTGAATATCATTTAATGAAAAAACTAGTATCATTAAAAAAATACACAAGATGCAAATAATTTCATGGTAAACAAATTTTCCATTTTAAATGAAATTTTGATGCTTGCATAATGCAACACAAAATAGTAGAATATATATAGATGTTGGGAAAAATTTCATTTAAGGAAAAGTAAAAAGAGTTTTTTTTTTTAAACTTGTGGAGTATTAATGAGTATTACTGTATAGATCGATTATAATATTTTAACATGGAAAGACTGGTTTTATTTCAAAACAGAGCGAAAGCGAATTTATTCATTTTTTGTTATAAGGTTCTGGCTCCACATGAATTCGTCGATATTGTCTCCTTGAATTAGGAAACATCCAAAATTTTGATGGAATATCTCAATTCTCAACTAATCTCTTGTTTTAATATGTTAATGGTTTGAGTACTACTAGTCAGTAGTGAGTTGTTGGCATGTTGCTCTCAAAGATTTGATTGAGTTTGTTCTATATTTTGATTTCGATTTAATAAATAATACTCTAAATTTTGATAAAATAGTCATTTAATCGATATTAGCAGATTACCAAACACGTAAATACTGACGTGGAGTGTTGTTTTCATTTTTTTCTTTCTTTACCTACGTGCCATATTTTTATTTTTTTTTACTTATGTGATAAAATTTGTATAAATTATCAATTAACAAATAATATAATTTTAAAATAAAGTTAAATTTGTTTTCAAAATTATATAATTCCTTTTATTCATATATATGTAAAATATGAAAATGACTTTGAAATTTAGTGCAAAAAATTAAATTTTAATAATTGTAATATAATTTCAAAATAGTTAAGTAGCAAAAATTAGAATAAAATCTAAAATATTTTTTATTTCAGTTTTAATACTTATTAATAAATAGAATTATGTATTTTGTAAACAAAAAATTATTATTTGTTAATTGATGAGCAAAAATTAAGATCTTGGACGAAGGGAGTATAATTTAAAATTTGGTAATGTAATATTTAAGGGTATGTTTCTTTCTGAGATACACATAAATGGACTTAGGACTTAACAATCTCCGTCACTTACAAGTTAGGGATTTTGGATCCTGAATTTCAATTCACACTCAATTTACACCTAAAATTATTTTTAAATCTATTACTTTTTCTTTTTTTTCAATACCATCTATTGTATACACTTTAAAATAATAATTCACTCATCAATTAATTTGACATAAAATATAATCACACCTTATGAAAATCTAATTACAAAACACACATTTTACTATTATCATAGATTTCAAATCCTAAAATTTCAATGACATGTTTTATCCTATGCATTTAAATCTCAAACGAAACGTACATTAAATGTTTGTTTTAGGATTTAAAATTCGAATTTAAAATTTTGAAATTTAACACATGTTTTATTTTGAAATTTAGAATTAAAATTTTAAAATTATAATCTATCAATTTTACAAAAGTTAACCCTATAAATCATACTCTACTTGAATTTCAAAACAAACATAAACAATACAAGTAAAGATTTTTTTAAAATCCAAACTAGATTCAAAATTACAAAACAAACATACATTGAAGGTCTGTTTAGTTTGAGACTGTGGTGGATGAAATGGAAAAATGTGTGTGATGGTAATTCGTGAATAATAATTATTTTTAAATAGAAATTGAGAAATAAGGGTGGATGAAGAACTTTATACTCCCTCCGTCCCGTGATTTCTTTCACGTGTGAAGAGGCACACAAAATAAGAAAAGTGAATTTAGTGGGAGATTTTGAGGGGTAATTTTGTAAATTTTTATGTATAAAGTAAAGAAATGAGTTGACTTTTGGGTATGTGTGGAGAAAAAGTAATGGCATTTGTGTAAAATTGAGAATATTGTGAGGGTGGAGTTTATAAAGAGTTTTCCATTTTAAGGGTGTGAAAGTTATTGTGGGACGTCCCGAAAAGGAAAGTGTGAAAGTAATCGCGGGACGGAGGGAGTATCAAATTACGAGTTATGTTGCATTATTTTATAATTGTTATTTAGTAGAGCAATTAATGTGGAAAAGAAAAATGTGAAAAATGATGAATGATTGAATGAAAAAAAATAGTATAATTGTATTAAAATACCTGTGAATATGTATTATACTGTAATAGATGTTCCATTTTTTATATTATATTTTTTTAGTTATACTGAATGTTGGAGATTGAGAGATGGAAATGGGAATGATCCATCATTCAAATCAAAGCCCCACCTAATTCATGTCATAAAACAAATTAAATAAATGTGACTTACCCACTCAAAAGCACCTTCATCAATTCCATCAAGCACTGTCACCCATTCGTCTTTGCTATTGAGGCTGCTTTCATTTTTAAAAAAAATCTCTCACCTAATTTATCACAATAGTATAATATATAATCTATTTTTATACTCCAATATAGATTTAAAAAAGTAAGTCGTATAATATTAGTGGAAATAAATAGAATGTACCGCATCCAATATGGCTTCAGAAGCATTGCCTGGTAACTGCCGAAGACCTGCGGTTGCCTGCATATATGATCATATGATTAATTAACTACTAATTAATTACTAATTCTCATGATATTAAAATTAATTAATTAATTATATATACCCCGAGCCTGAGAGGTGTATTAGGACGAAGGTTTATAGGAACAACGGCTTCAGCTTGCTCTAGCAGTGGCCTCAGTGATTCAGCAGCAGCCACGGGGTCACTTTCATATGAACTCAGACCCGGTGTTGTCTACATATATAAATAGCACATGTTGTTATTATATTGCAGCAGTCGAAAATCCACAGTAGAACTGATTGGCATAGCCTCAAATATTTTTTTAATTATATTTTATTTGTAAAAATTTTAAACAATAAATATAAAATTCTTAACAAAAGTAGAAAATTGCAAAGAGGTTCCTGAAAAAAATTAAAACTTGTAAAAATAATGTCATAAAATATAAAAGTACTACTACGTACGTTTTCATATGTTAAACGATCAAATTTTACCAAAAAAAGTTATACATTATGACAAAACTACGTATTTTGCTCGGAGCGTCAATTCCACTTAAAAAGTGTGTTTGATCGTTTGAATTGAACTTCAACGTTGAGAAATAAGAACCTAAGGGCATGTTTGTTTTGGGACTCACCCGTCCGGACGTGGGACGTAACGTCCCACGTCCTTGTTCTACTTCGGGATTTCACATTCGGATTTCCCCATCCAACTACACTCATTCCTAAAAATACCTATACATCCTACTATTACATCCCATCCAACACTCTTACACAATATGATTTGACATAAAGTTACATCTCATCCTACTCAAAATCCCAAAACAAACACACACAATTATTATTCATCAGGATTTCCCCATCTAGGATTTCCACGTCCAGGATTTCCACATCCTACATAATCCTAAAACAAACATACCCTAAATGAAAATTGCTAGACGGATGGTAATCCAACGAATAGGTGCCAACTTTTGCAACAAATTGAGATAATAATGCAGATGAGAAAGGATCTTGTGCAATAGGAGATCCCTTGAATCACACACCTACTCGAGTACTCGTGTGAGACCCAAGACCCCTTTGCACAGGACCCGAGGAAAAAAGATGATAGTATTGATTGAATACTCCCTCCGCCTTGGATGAGTAAACTAAGAAAAAACGATAAATTAAAGTTAGGGTATTAAAGTACTTTTAACTTTATTAAAAAGATAATAAATGTATTGGTCGGTTAAGAAAATAAAATAACATAGATAATAATAATAAGATGAAAATTTGAAGGTAAGAGTTGTAAAAACATCATTTTTTTGGAGTGTGAAAATCAATGAGAAATAGACAAAAAAAAAAAAAAAAAGGAAAGTGTGAAATTTAATTTGGGGGAGAGGAATTAAGTAATAGTTACAAACTTACAGCGAGGAAAAACTCATAATCGTTGCCAATAGGAAGGAGCTCCATGTTGTTGTTAAAGCTGAAGACATGGACCCTGGAACCCGTGCTTCCACCGTCAAAAACGACAGCGTATTTCTGGTCTGTAGAGTTGCTGGGAAGGAGGGACAAGAGTACTAGTAAACGTGACACACTTTCCATCAACATCTTGTTTTCCTCCCTTTCTCAGACGACGCGACTTATTAATGTTTCTTCTATTCCTACCAATTAAGCTCCCCTCTCCCCCTCTCTCTCTATATATAATACTAGTAGGGCACCCGGCCAAAATATATTAAAATATGTCGAAAGATTTTAAATTTTAATTTTTTATATATTGTCACCGTTTATTCATTTTAAAATATCACTAACTTATATTAACAAAATATATATATATATATATATATATATTATAGCACAAGTATAAAATTTATTATTATTAACTAATATTTATTATACTATATTGAATTTTAAAAAATAACAAAGAACGAAAATTTTAAAATGTTTTTAATATCTTTTTCAGATTAAATTATTAATTTTGAAATCTAATTAAATCAATGTCTTATACTATATAAAATTAAAGTTAACATATAAATATATATAATTAATGTCTAATATTTAAATATATGTATATTTATGATATGACAAAATGATTAAATTACTATATATAAAGTGTAATATTACAATAATTTTGGTGATGTAAATTACATTCAATTAAATAAAGAAATAATCTAATATTAATAGTAATTTAATATAAAATAAATTAAGAAACAATTATAAAACTTAAAAATTAAATTATTATAAATTCATACTATGGCGGTTTGTTATTCTAGATACATCTACATATAATTGATCATAACTAAATATAGATTTTTTTAAAAAAACACCTACATGAGAAAACGATTGCCCTTGACTTTTATTAATAGTCATAACATATGACACAATTAATGAAAACTGTCTACGTTGAAACTTGAAAGACAATCTAGGATCAGAAGGTGTCAATGTAAGTCGCGGTATCAATACCAATTGTCCACCACTACTTCCAGTTAGAACATTAGTTTTAAGAACTTTATCACCTAATCTAGTTATAACCAACCTACCAATAGAACAAAATGTTACATTATAAATTTATAGATAAAACAAATACAACATTTTAAACGATAGAAAATAAATGAAAATATAAAGAGAAAGATACTTAAAAAAAAAGACACAAATATGGTTCTATTGCATAGCCCAATTGAGTGATCTATATTACTCAATGGGTCACACTTGCGTACCCCCTAGTGCACCGTACCCCCTAGTTTTAATTTTAATTTTTAATTTATATTTTATATGCACCCATTAATTTAATGAGTTCACACCTAAATTATATTTTTACTACAGTTATCTGCACCCACTCATTTTATGAGTTCACCCCCAAATCATTTTTTTTACAACAATTATCTACACCCGCTCATTTTATGAGTTCGCCCCCAAATTATTTTTTTACCACAGTTATCTGCACCCCGCTCATTTTATGAGTTCACCTCCAAATATTTTTTTACTACAGTTATATGCACCTGCTCATTTTATGAGTTCACCCCCAAATCATATTTATACTACAGTTATCTGCACCCTCTCATTTTATGAGTTCACCCCCAAATCATTTTTTTTACAACGGTTCTCTACACCCGCTAATTTTATAAGTTCACCCCTAATTTTTTTTACCACAATTCTCTGCACCCACTCATTTTATGAGTTCACCCCCAATTTTTTTTTTAAATAATTACATTTAAAATACTATATTATCTTTTTATTAATTTACACAAAATATAATAATAAAATCAACCATAATTTATACATTTACAATATGTAGTAGAGTCATTGTCGAGTTACCGTCGATTCACCACTAAATCACCCATATTTTAGAAAAAGAAAATCGTAAAAACATAATTTAAAAAATCTATCAAAATAAGGCACAAATCTCAAAAAAAATTTCTTTTTAATTTTTCTTCCCATTTTCAGTTTTTATTCAAAAAAATTTATTTCTTCATTTTTTTCATTAGTATTTTTTAAAATTTTAATACAAAATAATATTATATGTATGATTTTATTATACTCAATAATACAATAAGTAATAATCAGTAATACACTAATACCATTAAAAATAATTAGTACTCCAATATCTTATACAATAACAAATAATTACACATATCTAATTATATTAAATAATACTAAAATCAATTATTAGTAATACCACGAACAGTAATCGGTAATACCATTAATATTAATCAATAAAATTTTATACAATAACAAATAATTCCACACATCCAATTATATTCAATAATACCAAAAACAATTATCAGTAATACAATGAACAGTAATTAGTAATATCATGAACATTGATCAGTAATATCTTATACAATAATAAATAATTCCACAAATCTAATTATATTAAGTAATACCATAATCAATAATATATAATACCATAAAAAATAATAATAATAATCAGTAATGTCTTAAACAATAATAAATAATTTCACACAATCAGTAATACCACAAACAATAACCAGTAATACCACAATTAATAATTAATAATACCGTAATCAGTAATCTTTAATTCATTTGTATATTAATAGTAATACTACAATCAATAAATAGTAATACCAGTACCAATAACTAATAGTACCATAAAAAAAAAGTGGAGGGAGTGCAAATCGGGGTGTACTGAAGAAAATAGGGGGTGCACATTACCAAACCCAGTTGAAGGGAACCCTAGCCCAATGGGAGGGCACCCTAGGTCAGCAGTCGTCGTTTGAGATTTCATCAGCAAGGTCACCGGCTTTGAGTGTCGGCCGGTTAGAGATCCATCGGCAACATACTCACATTCCTCCGTCGGGCTGCCGTCAGCCGGAGGAAGAGGATGCACAGTAGCATGATGAAGAAGACGGACAAAGCAATATAGCTTCGATTTAGGCAGAGATGAACGACGAGAGAGAGGCGGCGTCGATCCGAGTGTTGTAGGCGAGAGCCATTGATGCCGAAGAAGCTCCTGGATCGCGAACACAAGGGAGATTGATCGAAGCAGTCGCGTCGGTGGTCGAAATGAGAAGAGAATTTCGGCCGCCATGGATCGTTGCCGAGATGGAAGATGATGTCGATTGTCATGGAAGTGAAGAATCGCGATTGCGATTCGAATATGGGTCTTGGGCTTCAGCGGCCAGGACGGAAGCGCCGCCGTCGCCGTCAAGGGGGTGGTCGGGCATGGTGGTGGTTGGGTCACCCGCCGATCGGCATGAATTTTCGGCAGGTCCTTTACTCATCAAATTAAAATTGAAATTCAAGTGCACGTCCAATCGACTATAATAAAATCATGCCTATAATATTATATTGGGGAAAATATCAATTTTGGTCACCCAGTTTTACCTCTTTTCATATTTGGCCACCCACATTTAGTCACTATCAAAATTAGTCACCCGGTTATTATATTCTATCAAAATTGATCACTCGTTAGTCAATCTGTCATTCTCTAACGGAGAAAGAGTTTTGAGCCGTGAAATTTCTCAAAATCTAAGTTTAAAAAATTTCATGCATCTTCCAGAACTAATGAAACAAACGCAGAAGCAAAAATGAAATATGTGCAAAAATTACCAATATTTACATTATATTTATAATATTTACATTATATTTATAATAGGTCAGAATTCTGCATCTTGTAGAACGTGATATAATAGATATAATAGGTTAGAAGGAATTCTGATCAGCCGATAGAAATTTATTTCAATTAATTTCAAATGCCCAATTGTTTGACTAACATTTCAAGAAATCTGCAATAATGATTTTAATAGAAAAATATTTAGAATGAAAAATAAGTTTATGAAATTTGAATTGGAAAACAGAGTACAAAGTTATTCTATCTCTTGAGTTTCTCATTTTTTGTAAAATAAAAAGTAAACCAACAAAAATGAATTCATAATTGAGTTAAATAATTATTAAAAACTTACTGAAAATTTCTGACGCAAGTTTCACGTTCTAAAAGATGCATGAGAAAAAATTCTCATTATCTATAAAATAAAAAGTAAATCACAACCACATGGTTGATTGAATCACGTTCTAGAAGATGCATGTTATAATATAATGTAAATATTGATAATTTTTGCACATGTTTCATTCTTGCTTCTGCGTTTGTTTCATTAGTTCTAGAAGATGCATGAGAATTTTTTAACTTTTGAGAAATTTCACGGCTCAAAACTCTTTCTCCGTTAGTCAATGACGGACTGACTAACAGAGTGATCAATTTTGATAGAATATAATAACTGGGTGACCAATTTTGACAGTGACTAAATGTGGGTGACCAAATATGAAAAGAGGTAAAACTGGGTGACCAGAATTGATATTTTCCCATTATATTGTATTAAAATTTAAAAAATACACATGCAAAAAATGTAAAAGAAATGTAGGAAAATTTAAAATAAAAAAGGAAAAGGGAAAAAAAATGAAGAAATAAAAAATTTGAAAAAAAAAATTAAAAATGGAAAAAGAGTAGGGGAAAGGAAAATTAAAAAGTAAAAAATCGAGATTTATGGCTAATTTCGATTTTTTTTTATTAATTATATTTTTACGATTTTTAAAAAAAATATGGGTGACTTGGTGGTGAATCGATTTTTTAGAGTTTATTTTATTATATTTTGTGTACATTAATAAAAGGATAATATATTCTATTAAATGTGATTATTTTTCTAAAAATATTTTGGGGTGAACTCATGAAATGTGCTAGTGCAGATAATCGTGGTAAAACAATAATATGTGGGTGAACTCATAAAATGAGCGGGTATAGATAACTGTGGTAAAAAATAATTTGGGGGTGAACTCATAAAATAAGCGGGTGTAGATAACTGTTGTAAAAATATGATTAGGAGGTGAACTCATTAAATTAGTGGGTGCAGATAAAATATAAATAAAAAAGTCGAAATTGAAATTAGGGGGGTGCAAATCATTATTGGGTGAACTAAAAAAATTTGTGGGTGCGAATTTATTGAGGGTGAACTGAGTAAACAGATGGGTGTGTGACTGGAATCTGAGGCCCAGTCTCAAGGAAGACCCAATAGCTGAAAACAGGTAGGGGGCATGGTGCATCCAAGTGTATACAAGTATTTGCCTTACTCAATAACATCACCGGTGTTCCAATTTTCAAATTCAATTCATTATCAGGTACATCAAAAGACTTCAAAGTATTCAAAAATTTAGGAGTATGAACATTAATTAACCAAAATTATCAATATTCATATAGATCTGCCAAGATTGGGTTTCTGTTGGAAATCATATTTGACAAAATTATTTCATTGACTATACTTTAATTATTGAGAAATTAAAAAGCGTGCATGATATTGTCAATTTACTCGCGCTTTAGATGACGGTGATATATTTAAAATTTTAAAATTAAATTTTGGTGAGTAAAAAATTAATTTATTAAGATGAGATGTTACCCATCTTTTTAGATGAGTTTGAGTGGGAAGGTGAGATGTCTCACCTTATTCCACATGGACATTTTATAAAAAAAAAATTAAACATTAAAGAGATCATGAAGATCAACTATGATAAATAAGTACACAATCTCATACATTGCACGCGCATTGTCGCTGCATGTGCTGAGTGTTTTTGCTGTGGAAAAAAGTTTTACCTTGAATCAGCTTTCATCTATTGATTTTCGTAAATTACTGCAGTATTTACACTAGTTGGATCAAACTTTCCCAATATTTCATTTAAAACATGGAAATGGAACAGTACTCCAACATTTTGCACCGACGTGTTTTGCTTACATCCAGCAAATTTAAATGCAAATTATGCAATGAATAGGATCCCAACCACTTTGAACCCTACAACCATTAATTAAATCACTCGTGATATGTGTGGTGTTGTAAACTTTAAAGTGTAAAAAGTTAAATAAGGGAGAATCATTTTATTTCAAAATCTTAATCCCACAATTTTTAAAAAAGTCAAAATTAATAGAATTTGCAACCACTTGTATTGTTTGTGTTTTATATTTCAGATCGAAAGTAAATGTAAGAGAAATGTAATGTTTAAGATTAAACAAGCCCAAAGAGAAAATATGGAGAGAGAGAGACAGGGAGAGTGATCGATATCCTCCTTATCCCGCCAGAAACCTTACCCATCGGAATCTTAACATCCCTCCCAACCCCAAACTCAACCACCTGTATCCCTACCAACCTCATCGGAACCCCAATACCCCCAGCCACACTCACCCCAGCCTGCATCCTCAACACAGTTTACACCCACACCCTCAACCTCACCCACCCCGTGCTCGAGTGTTCAGACCCAAAAATAATCTACCCAAACCAAACCCTCCCAAAACCCTTGATATCCCAAACCCTTCCGCTTCGAGAGAGTTTTTGCATGGAAAACGAGCAAGGAGCGCTCCCAAAGTCTTAGTGTCAAATTTCCCAGCCGACTAGATGGAAAGGGACCTCTTCGAGTGGTTACGCCAGTTTGGCCGCATCTCAGACATCTACATTCCTCCGAAGAGAACGAGAATCGGGAGACGTTACGCGTTCGTGAAATTTGTTGGATACTCAAATCTTCAGAGTATTGCGGCTAATATCAACAAAATGTGGATCGGGCTCCGGAAAATTCAAGCTGACATAGCTAGGTCGGAGGACGAGAGTAAAAGAAGTAGAGGAGTCGTACCCCCTACGAGATATGTTTTACCGGTGGGGAGTGCAAGGGACGGACGAAGATTTGCTAGGGTAACCAAAGAAGGCTCCTACAATTTGGATACTTGAGACGTAGCATCTGTAGAGGGAGTGTGTAACGACGCTGAATTGTCATGGGTAGAATCCTGGATGGTGGGAGAGGTCCGCAGCGAAGGTTTACTTCTGGATGTGATAGATGAGCTCTCGGACGGCAGATTCGGCCCCATAACTGTTGTTCCTCTTGGGGGTCTAAAGATAGCGATTATGCAGCCAGTTACATCTCGGGCGACTAATTTTCTAAAAGGAGACTCTGATTGGGCCATGTGCAGATTTTCATATTTTAGGAAGTGGATCCCAAACGATGTAGTCAAAATCAGAAAGACTCGTCTTCTTGTTTTCGAAGTCCCGTTCCACGCCTGGAACGAAGAAACCTTCAAGGCTATTGGTGAGTTCTTTGGAAGGGTGGAGGAAATTGATATCAGTACCCTGAGAAAATCAGAACTATCCAAGGGACGTCTGAGTATCACCACTAAGCGCTGGACCATGATCAACGACTCCATCAGTCTGAATATTAGAGAAGTTTCGTTCAAACTATGGGTCCCTGAATCCGCCGCCGACGACCTGGTGGACGGACATACTGATTCGAGAGGCAGCTCTGCAGATCTTGACTTCGAGATAGGATCTACGTTCGGCGGCTCCATTTTTTAGAGGGGGTCATCCGACGACGATGGTGAATCGCCGGTTACAGCGGCGAAGAGGCGCGACAAAACCCCTGAGGTCGTTGGTGGCTCGCCGGACGCCAACTCGTCGGATCCAACGGTGAATGAGAGAGAGGACGTTCTGGATTTTGCGAATGTGATGGGCCCCACAAATTGCAGAATAATGATTGCAGATCTTCATGATCAGGCGGCTGACACGGCACACGAAGATCGTGCCTCGTACGATGGAATTACGGACGGTGCAGTTATGGAGGAGGGGCATGATATCGAGAATGGGCCCCACAGCCAGAAGGCGGTTACGCTGCCCTCATCTACAGACGCCAACCTGGGTTTCTCTGCTGACTATTCTGGCCCACTTGAGTCAGGCACAAAAGTCTGTGAAGCCCAGTTGAATGCCCACCTACAAGCGGAGCTTTCCTGCTCTTCTGGGAACGCCAGGCTGGGCTTGGAATCTAGTGTGGAGGGCCCAATGGACCCAAGTCTTCAAGAAGGGGACATAAATTGCTCGGATCCTTTTGGCCTAGGCCCAATCATTGAAAAAACATGTGGCTCTCATGCTTTAAGGCCATTAAAAAAAATCAGCGACCTGGTAAGTGCACTACACCCAATGAGAAACATGCACGTTGGCCCGAATTTATCAAGGAGTTGGGGTGTGGGGGCACAAAAGGTGAAGAAGCTCAGACGAAATCTAAAAGAAAGAAAGGCAGATTCTCGAAGAAAGCGTGCAAGGCTTATAGTTCATCAATAGTCAGTTCGAAAGTGGTGGTTGGCCAGTCCGAGGGGAACACGATTCACACCTCCAGGGATCTAGAAAGTGCCGAGATCAGTGAAGTATGCATGCTCTTAGGCTTCTGTAAAGAAAAAGACAAGGAGGTCCTGTCAAAGCAATTTCTAGAGTTCGAAAGAAAGAATAAAGAGTTTCTTGCCTCGACATCCTAGGAAGCCACCTGGTAGCGGAGCGGAGGGGTAGTTTAGTTGCTATGAAGATTGTAAGTATCAATGCTAGAGGTATCGGGAACACTGCGAAAAAGAACCATATCAAGGAGTTGCTGAGAAAGGAAAAAGCGAACATGGTGTGTATACAGGAAACCAAACTAGAATGAGTTGATGCTAAGTCTTGTGAGGAGATATGTCCTGACAAAAATTTTGATTGGTACTTCAAAGGAGCGGTCGGTAACTCGGGAGAAATTTTGAGTATCTGGAAGAAAGCCACTTTCGTCAAAACGGAGGGGTGGGAAGAAGAGGGAGCGCTAACGGTGGGAGGACAGTGGGGCCCATAGAAAACCGAGGTGAGAATTGTTAACGTATATGCACCTTGCGAAAAGAGACTTAAGCAGGCCCTATGGACCAACCTTCTTGCCAGGATCGAGGAAAATCGCGAAGCTAAATGGTGATTGTGTGGGGATTTCAACTCAATCCTTCATCTCTCGGAGAGAAGCAGCGCGGTTTCGGAAACCCTAAGAATTGACACGGGCTTTAAGGCGTTCGTGAACAGATCTAGCTTGGTGGACCTCCCGCTACACAGGAGGAAATACACTTGGTACAGAGATAACGGGTCGTGCTGTAGCAGAATTGACAGATTCTTGGTCTTAGAAAGCTGGCTCTTATCTTGGCCTAACACGAAACAGGATGGCCTGGCTAGACTCTTTTCTGACCATGCCCCTATCTCACTAAGTATGGTAGAAGAAATCGACTGGGGGCCCAAACCTTTCAGATTTGTTGACTGGTGGATGGATGAACCTGGTTTTAAAAAACTAGTGGAAGATTCTTGGAATCAGAGCTCAATTAGAGGATGGGGATCCTATGTTGTTAAGGAGAAGCTGAAGGCTCTGAAAAATGATATCAGGAATTGGAGGTTGAAAGGGCATTCTAATCTAGAAAAAGACATCAAGGCAGCAGAGACCGGCCTCCAGGATTTGGACGTAAAATTAGAGGTGAATGGGTGGAGCAACTCGGACCTTATCCTGAAGCGGAAAACACTATCGGAGCTGGAATCGCTCAGAATGAAAAGAGGCAGAATGGTGTTCCAGAAATCAAGAGTTAAGTGGCTGCTTGAAGGGGATGCTAACTCAAGCTTATTTCACTCTATCGTCAATAGAAATCAGAGGCTCAATGAGATGAAAGGTCTTTATGTCCATGGAGAATGGGTCGAAGGAGCAACTGAAGTTAAAGAGGGTGTTTTCCGGTTCTTCAAAGAGTCTTTCTCTAACCCGAATAAGGCGAGACCGCGAGTAGAAGGGATTATTAGTCGAAGGATCGACGATGTTGCCAACTCTTTGTTATGTGGCAGTTTCTCTAGAGAAGAGGTCAAGAGAGCGGTTTGGGGGTGTGGGAGTAAGAAGAGTCCGGGACCCGACGGGTTCAACTTTGGATTCGTGAAGGCATTCTGGGAAACGTTAGAGAACGACTTCTATCGTGAAATTTCTGAGTTCCACACGAACGGTCGCCTCGCAAAAGGGATCAACGCCTCCTTCGTTTCACTGATCCCTAAAGTTCGCAATCCAGTCTCATTGAGAGAGTACAGGCCTATCTCACTCGTTGGATGTTTATACAAGATCCTAACGAAAATTCTTACTTCCAGTATTTCGAGAGTTCTTGAACAGGTGATCTCGCCCAATCAGTCCGCTTTCATTGGAAAGAGAAACATTTTGGATGGGGTAGTTATCGCCAACGAAGTGGTCGAGGAAGCTATTCGGGTCAAGAAGAGGTTGTTCTTATTCAAGCTGGATTTTGAGAAAGACTATGACTCAGTTGATCACGGATTTTAACTGGATATGCTTCAGATCATGGGTTTCAATTCCACCTAGTGTCAGTGGATTAAGGAATGTATCCAGTCAGCTACAGTGTCAATCCTAGTTAACGGGAGCCCTACGAAGGAATTCAATATGGAGAAAGGACTAAGACAAGGTGACCCTCTCTCTCCTTTCTTGTTTACTATCGTCGGGGAGTGCCTCGGTTTGATGATGCGCAAATTTGTCGATAGCAGTTTGTTCTCACCTGGGACATGGGAAAAAACAATACGAAGGTATCTCATCTGCAATTTGCGGACGACACCTTATTTTTTGGGGAAGCGAGTAGCAGGAACCTGTTGGTCCTGAAGAGTATCCTCAGAATGTTCGAGGCCTGGTCAGGGTTAAATTAAAGATCAATTTCCACAAAAGCACCCTCTCCTGTATTAATGTTGGTGAGGTGGATTTGAACAGATGGGCAAGGCTTCTTAACTGCAACATATCAGTCTTGCCCCTCAAGTATCTAGGCCTATCGATCGGTGATAGAATGAGGAATGCTTAGAGCTGGGTCGACATCATAGACAAAGTGGATAAACGACTGGACCGTTGGAATGGCAAAGCTCTCTCTTTCGGAGGTAAACTTACTCTCCTCAAGTCAGTACTATCTCACCTACCTACCTATTCCCTGTCCCTCAACCGATCCCCTGCTAAAACCATTAAATCTATGACAGCCCTTCTACGAAGATTCCTTTGGAGTAACGACAACCTAAATGAGAAGAGGATACCGTGGGTGAGTTTGGAAATTATTTGCAGAGATAAACACAAGGGCGGGCTGGGTGTTAAAAATCTTAGTTTGTTTAATCTTGCGTTACTAGGGAAATGGGGGTGGAGGTGTCTTAGGAAAGATGATTATATTTGGAGGGAGGTGCTGGTGTTTAAGTATGAGTCTTTTCGGGAGTGTGTTGAGTACTATAGGAAGCCGGGAAAGGGGAAAAAGAACTGGTCTAACTGGTGGGCTAATTTAGTCAAACATGTAGGGTCTAGTGAGTGGTTCAATAATAATATCTCCCTTGTAATCTGCAATGGAATTTTGGGAAGATAGCTGGGTGGGGGGAGAGAAGTTAAAGAATCTCTTTCCTAGGCTATATAGGCTCGAAATCGATAAACTGTTCTTGGTGTCTGATAGAGTTAGGTGGTTGGATGGTAATAAGAATTTAGTGTGGAATTGAAGTCGTAGGTTACTTGATAGAGAAAAAAATGTTGTTTGCAATATTTGTGATATCATAGACAGGTACATTAAACACTCATTGGAGGAGGACTATTGGGTCTAGAACTACAAGAAGGATGGAAATTACTCGGTTCGATCTGCTTACTCAATTCTGCAGGAGGATTACTACAAGGAGAAGCCGGAGTTGGACGAGTTTGGAAGCATTTGGACAAAGGGCGTTCCCAGCAAAGTGACAGCGTTCTCTTGGAGACTTGTTCAAGATAAGATCCCCACACTTGTCAATCTCAGGAAAAGAGGGGCATACAACGAGAACTTCTCCCTTTCGTGCAAATTGTGTTGCACTGACCCGGAGGACACCGATCACCTATTTTTCTCATGTCCAATTTCCTGTCGGGTGTGGGGGAAGATTTGCGATTGGCTTGGCAAATATGTTCCTCATGGGGTGTCGAAACTGGCTCATTACAGGAAGCACAAGGAGACGACAGACAAATGCCAAGAACGCACCTTGGAAAGAATATGGCACAGAACTATTTGGAACATTTGGCTTAGCAGGAATGAAGTGGCGTTCAAAGGGGAGCAGCCCAATGACGAGAGGATTGTGGATAACATCAAAATTAATACCTTCAGATGGTTTAAGGCACACCATTCTATCCACCAATGGACATCTTTTGAGGATTGGAATAAGAAACCCTTGTTGTGCTTGAGTTATATCCCATACTTGTTTTGTGTTGTCTATCGTTCATATTGTACTTATAATGTTTAATTTAGGGTATTCCTAATACCCATTAATTAAATTTTTGCCGTTCCCAAGAAAAAAAGATTAAACAAGCCCAAGGAAGTTTAACCCTTTTAAAATAAAATAAAAATTATATTATATAATTCAATATTTTATTTAATAAAATTTTATAAATGATTAAAATTTGAATCATTTTGTCTTTATGCCCCTTATGCTACAAAATTGCATTGGGTAATTATAGAAGAAGAAGAAGATTATTGGGGAGTCTTGGGTAAAAGAGGAAATAAAAAATTGAGGTAACACAAAAATGTTCTTACATTGGAGAAACATGTTATTACGAGAGAGAGAGGAAATATTAAAGTGGGGCCCTTAAAAAGTATTTTTTGTGGATAAATGGCTGAAAATTTTGATAATTGGAAAAGATCATTTGGATTTAAGGTGAAACAAGATGACTGGTTAGATAACAAAAGTAAAATTTGGAAAAAGTATAACAAAATCTCTCACTTTTTCTCTCTCTAAAAACCTCTCCCCCTCCAACCTTCCTCTCCGGAAATAGGCACCTCCCCTCCCACCACCAATCCTTTTTCTCACCTCCTTCCGATGTAGATCGGATACAAAATATTGAGATCGGACCCTTGCTACAGTCGCCCCCCTTCACCACTACCGCCGCCCACCACCACAACCGCTGCGAGCACCGCCTTTTTTACTCCCCCTTCATCATCTAGGCCCCTCAAACCTTGTAGGTAGATAAAAATAGGTAGATCGGTCGCATCCTCTTAAAACACAGTAGCATCGCCGTTGTCAAGCCGCCGGACCACCGCCTCGCCGTCGCCGGAACTCCGTCTTGTCTTTCCGTTTCAGATTTTTCAGTGGGTAAAGGGTCTTTTTCAGGAATTTAATTGGGATCAACGGGTGAAACTCCCCGTCGGAGCCACGGTGGCCGATCGGGCGAGGCATCCGTTTGATCCCATTTTATTTCCATTTTATGCTTTGTGCATGTTATTTTAGTTTGAGTTTAGCTTAGATCTGTTGTTACTTTCCTGTTGTTGTTTTGTTTCTTGCATGTTGTATTTACTTTTCCCTAATGGTTTCCCCCCTAATGTTGTGGGTGACTGTCCCCTGATGTATGGGTTTTTCTCATGGTGGGCCTTTGTTGTGCCGGTTGGAACTGGTTGTCCTTGGATCAAGGCTTTTGTGACTTTTGGGGGGGGAGGGGTTGTAGCACGAGTTGTTGTGTGCGACAATCTGTTCCTGTTCTGGAGCGGGTTTGCTATCTTCTTTGTTCACGGAGCTTCAAGGATTGCTGCTTGTTGATCCTTCCACTCTCTCACGACTGAGTTTGGAATATAGGGGTAGAATTTTACTGTCTTGACTTGGATAGGTGAGCGTGAAATGTAATTTATTTTCCTATCTGTAATTCTACCTTCAAAAAATAAAAAAAATGACTGGTTAGATAAAATAAAGTGGTAAGTGGTAGGAGTATTTACATTGAATTTCCGATGATTTAAAAATCAGTTTTTTAAATCTTAAAATTTTTGAAATTTTGATGAATAATAATAGGAGTATGTGTTTATTTTAAATTTGAGTAGGGAAGTTTTAATTTTGTGCCAAATTAAGTTGGTTTAATATGTTGGTTTTATATACTACTCCTATTTATGAATCTCCTTCAGTTGATGTGAATTCTCTAAAATTTATAAGTCCTAAATTGTAAAAAGCTATTTAATTCTTGTATATTAATTTATAATTATATAAATTGTTGGGATATGAATCCTAGAACAAGTCCTAAATGATGAAAAGATGAAGTTTTGATAAGCCAAAAGTAGATTGAATATTTTCTAAGTGTTGACTGATCTAGTCTAGTTGAGAAGTCATCTTGTACAGACCAGTAGAGTTCACAAGACAAGTATAGAAGAAAAGCATAAGTACTTGTTGTTATAGTTCGTATATACTTTGTATATTAAATGTTTAGGTTGTTATTGAGCTATATTAAACATTGTATAGAAGCTCATGTTTTTCTTATATAATAGTTATATTCATTGTATAGATTCTAAGTTGACTAAGCTGAAGTTATAAAGCTTAAAGTAATGTAATAGTCTTGTTAGGATTAGATTAGTTGTTACTAAGTCTACTACTGAAGAAGGACGCACAAGAAGAAGATGTCTACACAAGACAGGTGCGCTGAAGACTCAACAAGACAAGTCAACGTAATAAAGAAGAAGTTAGTTATTCAAGCGCGTATGAAGATAAGAATTGAAGAGTTAGTTGGAAATAACTAATTAACTACTTAAACGCGTGGAAGGATAAGTATGAAAGGATAAAGTTAGTTTTCAAGAAAGGTTGGTTACAACTGACAAAGTTCTTGAAGTTGAAGTCTATAAATACCCCAAGGTGTTTATTGGTTGAAGACTACTGAAAATCTACTTACTGAAGCATTATTGAAGATTCAAAGAAGCAAACACTCACAGAGTTGAAGTTCAGAAAGCAAGTCAGAAGACAAGTGAAGAAACCAGAAGACTGCTACTGAATAAGTTTTACGTTTCTGTTTACTATTTTCAAGTTGCTAGATACTTGTAAATCTCTAGTAAGATCGAAGATATACTTGGTAGTATATTCGAGAAGATCTAAGTCTTGTTTCTTGGGACTTAAAATTACAAGAACACACACTGTACTCGATTGGAAGAGTTAGTCGAAACATCACAACTGGGTTTGTGAGAGTGGACGTAGACAAGTTGTCGAACCACTATAAAATCGTTGTGTGTTGTTTACTTTACTGTTTTGTTTGTGTTTAATTGATTAACTGTTTTATTGTTTAAATACATACCTGAACAAGATTAATTGAGTATACATAGAACAGAGTTATCGAATAAGAAGTTGAGTATAAACTACTTGGGCTCATTGATTAATTTCGTTATTCCGCATATTGTACTTTGATATATCGAAAGAATTTTGAAAAGTCTATTCACCCCCCTCTAGACATTTTCACTAGCTTACTCGATATTAACTCAACTTTGGGGACCTACAAGTGGTATCAGAGCAGTAGTTTACGAACTGTTGTTTCTTGATAACCGACTTAAGACTTAGGGTGAAGTCTTGGTCCGTGATTGTATTTGCTTACGTGTTCTTGATCAAAATTCTTGTTATATTTGTTTCTTGTTCCCTGTTCTTGACTTATCTGCTTCTTGATCACTAAACTGACTAGCACTGATCTACTTGTTAAACATGTCTCTTGAAATCAGCGCTAACAAGTTACCCAAGTTCCAGGTTCAGGACTACGACTATTGGAAGCTGCGGATGGAAGCGATTTTTAGCTCCACGCACGACCTAATGATCTCTGTTGTCACCGAGGGCCCGATCGTGACAATGATCCCAAATACTGCTGCCCTCGACAAAGACAAACCAATTGGCACTCTCGTCAAGAAACCCAGGTCAGATCTAACCTCCGAAGAAATGCGTCAAAATAATTTGGATAGCTTGGCGAAGAATTACATCTTACACACTCTTCCTAACGAGTATCTAGGAAAAGTGTTAAAATGTAAAACTGCCAAAGACATGTGGGACAGATTAGCTATCATTTGTGAAGGGACTACCCTGATCAAAGAGAGCAAATTATCCACTGCTGTCCAAAGATTTGAATCATTTCATATGAAAGCTGGTGAAACTATCGACCAGCTGGATACTCGTTTTACTAAGATCATGAATGATTTGGAAGTCCTTGGTAAGTCATATACTCCTCGTGAAATCAATCTTAGGATTCTTAAAAGCTTAGATCCTCGCTGGAAAATGGTAAAGAGGCTTGTTAAGAATACCCAAAACATAGACGCATGGAGTGCAGAGACAATGTTTCAAACTCTAAAGGCCCATGAGTTTGATTTAGACGAAGATGAACCCGTAGTCAGTAGTGACAGAGAACATACTGTGTCTAAGAACGTTGCCTTTAAGTCTAGTTCGTCTAAGTCCTCTAAGGTAGACAGATCGAAGTCTAAGACTAAATCTGCTTCTGTGAAAGACGAGTTAGATACTGATCTTAGTTTGAAGGATCAGGTGAGCCTCATGGTTAGAAAGTTTGATAGGCTGAATAAACGTTTCGGAAGATACAAGAAGTTCTATAGGGATCATAGAGCGTCCACTTCTAAGAACTCGTCTGAGAATAGACGAGACCGAAACTCGTCCGAAAGGAGAGACGAAGTCTCGAAAGGTAATAGACGAGATAGAGAGTCTGATGATAGGAAGATTCAGCGTTCTGATATACGTGATAAGCGTAGGGATAAATCTCCTATTAAAAAGGCTACTAATGATCTCTTGTGCTATAACTGTGAGAAACCAGGTCACTACATTTATGAATGTCCAGACCTGAGCACCGACGATCGAGAAGAACGAAAAACACGAAGGGAAAGAAGATACAACCGTGGCAAGAAGGCAATGATGGCCAATGATGACTCTGAGTCTGATTCAGACGAGCTGACATCGTCCTCATCTAGCTACCCATCTGATCGTGATGAAGCATTCATAGTAGATGATGGCCTATGCTGCATGGCTAAAATCGACCAAGAGGTATCATCTGCTACTTCTTTTCAATCATGTGATGAATTAGATTCTGATGAAAGTGATACTGCCAGTATTGAAGTAGGGAGTAGTCTTCATCACTCTACTAGTGTTGTTGAAGACGACCTCCTACTAGCTAATCAGGCATTCATTGAAGTCAGTGACGAGAACATTGCATTGAAACAAGAAATCATTGATCTTAAGGAAGCTCAGTCTAAAGTAGATCCTAATGTAACAGTCCTAAATGAACGCTTGACTGAAGAGTTAAGGCAACTCAAAGAAAAGTGTTCATTGACAGACAGGTTATATCAAGACCTACTTAAGACACATGCAACTGAGAGAAATGAGTTCAATGTTTTAAAGAGCAAGTGCAATAGACTTGAAGAACGTAATAAGTTCTTAGAGACCGAGATTGTCGCACTAGATCTCAAACTTACTGACCTGGTTAACTCTTCTAAGATTAACCTTGAATTGTCAGATAGGTATAGAGATCCAGCTGACAAGACAGGTATAGGTGCTGAGTCATCTAGCTCATCGACTCGAGTCATTAAGAACCCTACTACTAATAACTCAAGACTTTTGCCAAATGATAAAGGAAAAGGACCAATGATATACGATATTGGAACTCCGTCTAAAGGCACTGTACCTAAACAGACTCGAGTTAACATTCCGACTACCAAGGGAGGTAAAAAGAATGTTAACAACAAGACTGTTCCGTTTAGAACTAGTCAACAAAGGACCACTAATCGTGGACGACCCAATCAGGTCAGATACAAGGATTGGTATCCTGAGGAGACGAGTACTAGACAAGTACAGACTAGACGACAAGAGCCTAGACCTCCTTTCATAAGGCAATCTCAGCTCTACTCGTCTAGGCCGAGACAGGTTGCTCTAAAATATCGTACACAAGCTGTCCTATATCCTCCACCTTTGTCATACGATATTATTAGTGAGGAAATACCTAAACGCGTCTATAAACCGTATGGACCTAATGCATACAAGCCATATTCTGACTATCATAGACCAGCGCCTGCTCAAGTAGAGATTAAGTCGAAAGGCTATCTAAAACGAGTAGACCCGAACTCGAATGATAGGCCAGATAAGGACAACAAGGTCTTATTCTGTAACAAATTTGGCAGGAAACTTAAGAGATCAAACTTGTTCAAGGCTCCAATGTATATTTGGATTCCTTTGAACTCGACTAACCCCTTAGGACCCCAATAAACTAGTGGGTACCTACGACTATTGCTTTAGACTGATATTCATCTTAATTATTCTACTCTACTTGTACCTACGATCATATGTTGCATAAGACAAAGATAGGTATATGAAGTCGTTCGACATTCAGAATAGACAAGCACAGTCGAAGGGGGAAATCGTCTTGTGCACTTAAGCCAACTCGACTTGTGAAGCTTAAGTCTACTCGTCTGTTCTGGATAGACTCGAACAGACAAGATAAGTGTTCTTTTGATTCAAACGTGTTAAGTGTTTAATCAAGTCGAATTAAGGGTATTATAGTAATTCGATAATGTTAAAATTGGAAAACCCTAGAATTGGATATATACACTCCCATTTTAATGAGGTGTATACACCCAGTTCGCACCCTACTCTACTACGCTAGGTCAGATGAGTACACTCCCCTGTCCTAACCAATAGAAGTGGCGGATTCCAAATTTTACAATATCAAATCACATAATATTCTCGATTCCGTAACCGAATACCAAAAGCCCCAATCGTTGGATCATTTGCTTTAATCTTGGCCGTTGATGTGTAAAATCAGTTCTAACAAAACCCAACACTTACACACTACTTGCCCCACGTTTTTCTTAACTCCCCTACTCTAGCTTTCAAACTCTTGCGAATTTCACTCCTTTGTTCTTAATCAAACTATCACTATGTCGATCATCTCACTCTTTGATGTAAGGACTAACATGCAGGCCAGGATTGACCTTGGCAAATTCATTGCCGAAAGCAAGGTACATGTTGAGCCCTCTATGTTCTTCAAAGGGTTACACACTGAAGGAAACCAAGAGATTCTGACGAAATGCATAAGATGTGGGTTAAAACCCTATTTGGAGGCCTTTCCGGAAGTTGTGTTGGAGCAAGAGGTGTTGGAATTCTATGCCAACGCCACCAGACGAGGAGACATAATTGAATCGTTTGTTGGAGCAAGTCGAGTGGAAATCACTCGAGAAGCTGTGTTTGATGTTTTGAAGCTGCCCATCAGATCGATTGATGTGGAGAACTATGCGATTGATCAAGAGCTGAGGTATTTAAGTATTTTCTGTGGCAAGAAGATCCGGTTGAATCGAGATGGCAAAATTCCAGCAGTTAAGAAGAAGGAGTTGCTGGAGAAATATAGAACCCTACTCGACATAGCTAGCAAGAGTCTACTATGCGTCACTGGTTCCTATGACTCAGTCACCTTGCAGAAGGAAATAGTGATGGCTGCCATCTATGATGGAATAACTGAAGGAAATTGGTCTAAATTGCTTGCTCATAGAATTATGTACTTTGAGAGAAGTGTTAGAGTCGACACCGACACGGCTAATTGGGTGGTGTCAAACGTGGTTGGCTTTGGAAATAAACTGTCTATACTTCTACCTATTTTGATGCCAACGAAGACGGAATGGAGCAAAGGAAAGCCATTTCATCCCTTGAAATTCTATTTGAAGAAAGAAGCTTTGAGGAAGCAAGTGGCTGCTAGACCAGCTGCACCTAGGCAAGTTCAGATTAATCCTATGGATGCAATGCCATATGCTGCCTCGTCTAGTTCTTAAGAAGACGAGTCAAAAGATGAAGAATCAGAAGATGTTGCACAAAGCGAATCTAATGCAGATGACTCGGAGGAGACTCAATCCGATGATGAAACCAAGAAGGTTGAGGAGCCAAGTGCAAATATTGCTGAAGCGTATCGTCTTGTAAGAGTGTCCAGTCCTACACAAGACGAGTCGACTCCTCAGGTTGGTGATTCTTCTCAATCTATTTCAATTCCTCTATCTCTCCCTCCAGTCCGAACCAAGGCAAGATCACATCGATCTCGTCCTAGATCTGCACCCTCATCCTCACAAGTGCTGACAGCATATCCGCTGAGAGCCAGCATTCCCCAAAACATTTTTATAATTGATACAACTGATACTCCTACATTTGTCACACCAAACCAAGCTACGTCTTAGCCCCCAGAAACCACAGACCAAACTCTCTCCTTACCCTCAACAGAATATGTTGAACCTCTTAACCCATCTACTTCAGATAAGACTCCAGTTGCCACTGCAACAACTGAGACAGGGACCCCACCTGCTCATACCCCTTCTGAAGTTAGATTCGAATCTCTAGTTTATTATCCGATGAGTTTAAGGGAGAAGAGGATCCGTTCAAAGATGAGCAACAATTTGAAGAAACAGCTCTCATCTATCGAGATAGACTATGCGTCAGAGGAATTTGAGAAACTTCTTAGGATATGCACATGGGTTGCATTGAAGAAGTCCCCAACAGACGACTTGTTTGAAGTCATCTTGGGAATGGGTGGTATCTCCAATTTCATGGATTGGGAGATGGAGCAGAAAGAGAACAGTGGTGTTCAAGACCACTCTGAGTTATTTCCTCGTAGAGCCTTAACCGATCTCGTGAAAAGAATGTTAAGCATTCCAGATGGTATTTTAAGTGAAGAATTCTCGTTTGATGTTGGCACTCAAACTGACCTACTGGAAGAAGAGTCGAAAGCAGAGCTTGTGGATGCTGCTATTCAGACTTCAGAACCTCTACTGGAATTAGAAGGTGTCCCTGATCATGTTGAAGAAGAGGCTGAAAGTGCTGAAGAAATCGACTTGATAGAGCTTGGTGAAGAAGATGATGAGTTTGTTGAAGCCATCATGTTTGATGAAGATGAGTTGATTGAGAAAGTTCAAGAAGAGGTTATCGCTGAAGCTCAGTCGTCTACTCAAGTGTTTCCAGAAGGCTATCTACAAGAGCTGAAGACGGACTTGAAGGTTGTTGTCCAGTCTGCGGTAGATGAGTTCTTGAATTCAAAGCTGAAAGACATCCTAGTCGAACAAAATCAGTCGCTTGTTGATAACTCAAGAGAGTTAATGATTGGTGAAGTCAACAAGATGGACTCATCTTTCCGAGAAGAGATGTATGCTGAAATTGAGAATTTCTTGAAGAAGCAAGTTGATTTCTCTGAAAAGAGATCTATTACTTTTGCAAGATCTTTAGCTGAAGAGTCGAGCAAGATGGAGAGACTCTACAGAGTAAAGATTGAAATTACTGATGAACAGAGAAGAGAAGCACAAGACCAGTTGGTGCGTTCTCGAGCTGTTTTAACTGATTTAACAAAGCAGAACAGACTCCTTAGGCAAACAGCTACGTATTTCAAGGATGAACTTGTGTCTAGTTCAAGGAAGCTGGAGTTAGCTACAGATCGTCTTGACAAGCTGAGTCACGATAAGACGCATCAGAAGCAGATAGAGCTAGCTGCTGAAGCTATGAAGGAAGCTGTTAAAGAAGAAATGACTCGATTTACTAGTCTTTTCACTCTCAAGGCATCTGATGAAGCCAAAAAGGGGGAAGAGACGAGTAGAGTTGAGAAAGTTGAAGTTTTTAAATCTAAATCAACCAGTGCTGAACCAGAAGCAAAAGAGGCTGCAGAAGCTATGCAAGATCTTAGAAGGCTTAAGAGAGGCAAGTTGGTGAAGACTGTTGATCTTGAGCTAGCTAGAGCAAATGAACAGAAAAGATTGGAGAAGGGCAAAGGTGTTGCGTCTCCAGAAGCTGAGGTTCAGATGAAAAGAAAGACTAAGAGGAAGTTAGCTATGGAAGAAGTTGATGAACCTACTGCAATTGTGAAGAAGCAGAAGGTGATTGATCCTAATGATGAAAGTCATTATGCGAGCCAGAAAAAGATTGGTAAGCATATTGAAAGGCTGCAAAAGTTGAAGGCAGATGAAGATCAAATGGAAGATGCCTATATTGATTACTTTATTGACAAAGAGCATCGTCAAGATTGGATGAAAGTAAAGAGGCAATGGGAGCTTGATCACTGGATTATCAAAAAGTTTGGTGATTCTGATAGCTCTGATGAACTTTATTCAATGTTTAATAAGTTCATGGAAGGCCAGAACAAGTTGCTTTGGAATTTGATCATGAGGATATCGGCTGCTGCAAATTTCAACATTCTAGTACCGATCTACCCGAAATGGAAGACTCTTATGACCAGCTCAGGAAAAAGAGTTGATCTTAACCAAATCAAGAAGTTTGAAGAGGAGCTGCTAGACAAGGAGAAGATCGATGATGAAGAACATATCAGAGTAATTCACAGAAGACTGCTAGATGCATTCTGCGTTCCAAATCTTGAAGGAGGTAACATAACTGATTAGTTTTTGTTAGTTTATTTGCTCTGATTGTTAAGTTTTGATTTTTGATAAGTATGTGTAATATCTACTGTTCTTATTTGAATGAATGAAAAGATAAGTACTATTTGATGTTAAAGACAAGATAACTACTTAACTAGTCTACTATTATGAAAAGATTCAAGTAGTTTTGGCTTCATCAAAAAGAGGGAAATTGTTGGGATATGAATCCTAGAACAAGTCCTAAATGATGAAAAGATGAAGTTTTGATAAGCCAAAAGTAGATTGAATATTTTCTAAGTGTTGACTGATCTAGTCTAGTTGAGAAGTCATCTTGTACAGACCAGTAGAGTTCACAAGACAAGTATAGAAGAAAAGCATAAGTACTTGTTGTTATAGTTCGTATATACTTTGTATATTAAATGTTTAGGTTGTTATTGAGCTATATTAAACATTGTATAGAAGCTCATGTTTTTCTTATATAATAGTTATATTCATTGTATAGATTCTAAGTTGACTAAGCTGAAGTTATAAAGCTTAAAGTAATGTAATAGTCTTGTTAGGATTAGATTAGTTGTTACTAAGTCTACTACTGAAGAAGGACGCACAAGAAGAAGATGTCTACACAAGACAGGTGCGCTGAAGACTCAACAAGACAAGTCAACGTAATAAAGAAGAAGTTAGTTATTCAAGCGCGTATGAAGATAAGAATTGAAGAGTTAGTTGGAAATAACTAATTAACTACTTAAACGCGTGGAAGGATAAAGTTAGTTTTCAAGAAAGGTTGGTTACAACTGACAAAGTTCTTGAAGTTGAAGTCTATAAATACCCCAAGGTGTTTATTGGTTGAAGACTACTGAAAATCTACTTACTGAAGCATTATTGAAGATTCAAAGAAGCAAACACTCACAGAGTTGAAGTTCAGAAAGCAAGTCAGAAGACAAGTGAAGAAACCAGAAGACTGCTACTGAATAAGTTTTACGTTTTTGTTTACTATTTTCAAGTTGCTAGATACTTGTAAATCTCTAGTAAGATCGAAGATATACTTGGTAGTATATTCGAGAAGATCTAAGTCTTGTTTCTTGGGACTTAAAATTACAAGAACACACACTGTACTCGATTGGAAGAGTTAGTAGAAACATCACAACTGGGTTTGTGAGAGTGGACGTAGACAAGTTGTCGAACCACTATAAAATCGTTGTGTGTTGTTTACTTTACTGTTTTGTTTGTGTTTAGTTGATTAACTGTTTGATTGTTTAAATACATATCTGAACAAGATTAGTTGAGTATACATAGAACAGAGTTCTCGAATAAGAAGTTGAGTATAAACTACTTGGGCTCATTGATTAAGTTCGTTATTCCGCATATTGTACTTTGATATATCGAAAGAATTTTGAAAAGTCTATTCACCCCCTCTAGACATTTTCACTAGCTTACTCGATATTAACTCAACTTTGGGGACCTACATTAATTATTTTTTTCACAATATCGTGTAATACGCAAGTTTTACACTTGTAATAATATAAAATTAAATTCTTCTTAATTCTACTAAAAAAAATGTATATTACAATTCATAATTTTTTTTTAAATTAACTGTTTTTTAATAGCATTTCAAAATCCAAAAGAAGGATAGCCTAAATGTTTGATAAAATTAAAAAAATTAAAACACGAAAAATAAAAGTGAAAATATGAAAATACAAAAGACAAATTATAATAATCCCAAATACGGAGTAAGAAATAAAAAAGCGGCATAAATGTCAAATACCCCAAACTCTTAACTAGGAGCTACTCTGCCGACTTCCTAAGCCTGCATGAAAAACATGCTTCATATAAATTGTACCCCAACCCTTTTAATTTGCGCTATTTCCATATTTTATCATATTTTATACTATTGTTGGACTCATTTTCCGGATTTTGTGGACGGGATGTCAATAAACTCGTGCCATTTCATTAATTAGTACTCCCTCCGTTCCACAGGAATTTGCACACTTTCCATATATGGATGTTCCATATCAATTTGCACACTCCATAAAAGAAAATATTTTCACAACCCTCACCCTTGAAATATACTCATATTTACCCATATGTCATTACTTTTCCACACTCAATCCACTTTTTACTTTACTTTATTCATAAAAGTTTACAAAACTACCCCTCAAAACATCAATCATTACACTTTTTCTTACACATTTCTTAAAATGTGTGCCAGTCAAAGGGTGCAAGTTCCTCCGGGACGGAGGGAGTACATAAATTGCTTTAGTCTCGAAAAAAAAATAAAAATTGGTGCAATCATATTTCTATCTATTGTCTTGGGGTGTGCAAAATATGGTCCAGACCGATCAAATCGATCGAATCAAATTAGACCATTAAATATGGTTCGATTTTTGGTTTATGGTTCGATTTACAGTTTTTAGAATTGATTTTTTTTAGTATGATTTGATTTAGGGTTTTCACTAATGAAAAATCGCAAAAAATCGAATCAAACCGAACTTATTTTATATATATAAAAAATATATATATTATACATTTATAGTCTCTATATTATATAATCCCTAAACTAGTAAACCCAAGATATTTTTCAAGCCGACAAGTCCAATTGCTCAAAGCCAGAAACCCTACACATTCTCTTCTATTTAGTATTTAGCTCCTCTACGTGTATGACGCTCTCAGCCTCTCACAGTCTCACTCAATCTAAAATCTTGAAGAAGACATAAGTTTGTTGTTTTTTTTTGTGGTTATTTAGTTATTTTTTAACAACTAGTTTGTGAACGTTGTAATAGCATTTCGTCTATTCAAATTATATTTTGGATTATTGGGATTTCATTTTGACTATTATTGAGATTGTGTTTTACATTTTTATTTATTTTTGTGTATAGGAAAAAAAATGAGTAAAACTACGGTTCAGTTAAAACCGACCGAACCACCCAAAATATTATGGTTTCAAATCGAACAATTTTTATAAATACAGTTTAATTTACAATTTAAAAAAAAAAGAACGATTTATAGTTTAGTAATTTACAATTTACAGACGGTTTGGTTAACAACCCTACTATTGCCCCTATCAACCTTTAATATAATATCATGTCATGACGACACATTTTATTAATATATTAATAAAAAATAATTATCGACGCATTGAATGACGAACATGAGATTTCGATCTTGTCAACCTTGATATCATTAACTAACGTATCATATCTGTCAATAATTAATGTGTCACATACTAATTTCTTGGCTTGAATTCTAAATATACAGTATTCTAGAATTCGGGCTAGCTGCACATCAATAGTATAAAGTAAAAACTTTATAAATTAATAATCTTAGGATTATCTAAATTTATTAATTAAAAGAGTTATTAATTATAATTATTAATTTATACATTAATTAATATTTTATTAATTTATGGAGTAATAAAATACTCAATTTATAAACACTATTTCAAACTTTCACCTGTAATTAATTATTATATATAAAATGAAGCCTTAATTTGAAAGAATACTTCAATCTCCCACATTATTATGTTTGTTGTGTTCATTGTATCACTTTATGAACATTAAAAAATATTTTTTATATAAATATAAGTACAAGATAACACAAACAAAATCATACACTTACGAGGCTATTAAATCAACAATCACGGTGAATAATTTTTTGTCAAGCTATGAAAAAACGACACAATGATAAAGAAAATTAGAGACAAGATTCAAGGTGAAATTAATTCCAACAAAAAACAAACAAAAGACAATTGAGTCATTTTTCAAGAAATCTTCATAAATCATTCATGTAATATGCAGTATATAAGGAATTATTAATTTATACTCCCTCCGTTTTTTAATAAGTGTCACTTTGACTTTTTAACTAATTTTAAAATAAGTGTCATTCTAGGATTTTTTTTCTTTAATTTTGACTATTTTATCCTTATTCATTTACCATAAATATTTTTCATTAATAAATTCCACAAAAATTGTTTATACCAAAATTAATTTGATTTATGAATACTAACTACATTCTTAACTACATTCTTTATCAAACAAAATTTCTATATTAAAATTAGTTATAATTAATGAAGGGTGATATCGACCATAATTTATAATCTTAATTTGTTGAAAAAAGCTAAAATGACACTTATTAAAAGATGGAGAAAGTATTTTATATGGGTCTATATAAATTATAAAAAATGTATTATCTTATAATTTTAGCGAGTTTATTAATTTAGCATCATATCCCCGAGTCGGGACCGGCCAAAAATATTATTTTAGAGAGTTTATTAATTAATCGAGTATTAATTTATAGAGTTTCTACCGTATGTGAATTAAACTGTACTTATTTTAATCCTTAATTGTACGTATCAACTCTTTTCTTTTAACTTAGTCAGTATTCACAATTAATGAAAATACATTATCATAACACACATTATTTATTATTTATAATTTATACCTAAGTTTGAAGGGAAATTGGGGTATGATTGAATTAATCGAATCAATAAATATTATTTGAAATAATTAATGTAAAGTTAATAATATAATAATTGTTTTTTCCATGCCCCCGTTTAAGAGTTACTAGTAAATATGCATATGTTGTAAATTCTTTTATACAATTGAGTGTGTAAATACACTTGAATTTTAATGTTTAATTTACCTAATTTAATCTTTGATTCACACTCGACTAAATTCATGAAATAAATAATGTGTCATTTAAAGGATTAAAAGAAAATTTATATCAATACATATAATACTATCATATAAGACTCCAAATTTCAACACTGCTAACAAACCCTTTAACGAAAAAATACGAGACAATTAAGTCTCACATATGAAATTTCACATCATATTCAATACAAATAAATAAAAATTAAATACGGGTAAATGAAAAAAAAAAAAATCTTCTTCAATTGGAGTTCGATTCCCTTTTCCCCTTTTTACATTTCACTTGATATTCCATATATTGAATCATTAGTATTATGGGGAGTTTTGTACATATACTATATACGTATATTATGTTGTTGAATTAATTTTTATAAAAACCTCACATAATAAGTTGTGAGGTCTCGCCTACTATAAGATACTAACTCTTGAACCTCATGCACTATACTAACTCTTGAACCTCATGCACTATGTCAATGTGGGTTGAAAAAATGTTTTATTAATTTTATACGTAACACTGCAACTATTTATTTAATTTGATTATTTCAATTTAATTAATTCAAACTAAAATTTAAAAAATAATTTAGATTAATGGAAAAATAAGATATTTGAATGAATAAATATAGTGATAACGTAGGAGAGTTGTTAATACACTTAAGGTGAAATTATGCCGTATATTTTGAATCGACAGGTATAACATATATCTAATCTTTTTAACTCTTTTTTCTGAATGATTCATATGCTCATTGATAGTGTGGGCACTTTGTTGGGAATAAAATGAGACATGTTTTGATTCAATACCAAAACCCCTGAGACATGCCTAAGTCAAGATGATTATGTTCTAAGAATGTTAGAACATATAGAATAAGGCTAGATGAGGAGCTAATATGTTAGGCAGCTCTTAGATGAATAGATGCACAATTTGAGGGGGAACATATGCTTTGAAGACCATAAAAAACAAGTCCCCTCAAGGCTCAAATTCTGGAACAATCACCAAGTCCTTTGAAGGACAAGTATGCTGATCAGGAGAGTTGTCCAGAAGAGTTATCTCAGCACAATTAATCAAGAACAAGTGTTCTGAAGCTAAAGGTCAACTATGCTGAAGAGATCAAGACAACTATACCCTAAAGAATTTCAAAGAATCATGCTAAGATCACTTCTAAGTGAAGCAAAGGGAAAGAGCCAAGTCATCTGAAAAGAGCAGGCCAACCATGCTGATAAGCAAGTCTGCTGATAGTGATAAGGAGAGTTGTCCATTTGATAAGGAATGTTGTCCTATCATTGGAACAACCTTCAGAAGCCATGTCCAAGTCTTAACAAGAGAATCTTAAAGTCAGACATTGGGAAGAGTGCTGCAGAATGAAGACAAAGTCTATACAGCCGTTTATTTCCCAAATGAGGACATGTCACTATCAAGAATCTGTCTTCTAAGTTGAAGAACCAAAAGAAGACATTTATGGACATTTGAGGCTGCCTCTCCAACGGTCAAATCCTTCATTTGTCTATAAATACAGAAGTGTGAAGACCATTTGAAAGTACCTCAACAATTGACAAGAATATCCAACTATCCTACAAGCAAGAGTGCTTTCAAAGCTTTCAAAAGACTATCTTAGTCTTCAAACACTTCTTCTAAGCTGAACCCAATTGTATATCCATACAAAGCTTAGAGATATATCCTAATCCTTATACACTGATCTTCATTGTAAAGGATATCTCATTAGTTGGAACCTTACTTCAACCCTTACCCCTTTCAAGTGAGAAAGAGAGAAGGTTGTAGTAGTAGAAGTGGTAGGAGCTGACTGTTGAGAGAAGAACAGTTCAGTTCTGAGTTGAGAAGAGGGTACTAGGACTCTAGACATCCTAGGGATCAATTCACCAAGGAGTGGTGTTCTTGATCAAGTGCACCTTGGCACTATAAAACAAGTTAATTCCAAGAGTGAAGGAATTATCCTGTTAAATCAGGGAAAGTGGATGTAGGAGCTTGAGTCTCTGAACCACTATAACTTCTTGTGTTGATTTGCTTTCAAGTACTTACATACATTCAACACTGCACACAAAACTGATCTTTCAAAGAACTTATACTCAAAGACTGTGCAAAAGACATTTGGACAAGTTCCCTGAAAACTGGACTGTATTGATTCCTAAGTGATTTCAGAAATTTAAAGGAGTTTAAACTAAAAGGGCCAACCACTAATTTCGCACATATAACTCCATTAGATAGTTATTCAACTAAGTACTCAATAGTACTTAGTAGTTTGATTATCTATAAAGAGTTAATCATCTTCAGCAGAGTTCTCCAAGACAACCTTGCTGATCTCTGGTTTTATCAAAGTTTGAAAAGAATTGCATACAAGTGTATTCCCCCCCCCCCATACACTTGTTATATACTCCTTTCAGGACCAACAAGTGGTATCAGAGCAGGGGTTCAAAGACCACTGCTTCTGAAAATCCATCTTGGTTTTCAAAATCATATATTTGGTGTGGTCACTGAACTGATCTATCTGAAATCCTACTTGATTGTTGACTAACTGTTTGTTCTTGAGATATGGCCAACAACAATGCTGCTGTTCCACCTCTTGCTGTTCAAGGATTGGACAACATGGCCACAAATCCAGTCAACCACATCTTACATCACAAATTGCCTACGTTCTCAATAGACAACTATGATTTCTGGAAAATCAGAATGAGGGCTCATCTTGCATCTCTACACGCTGACATGTTGAGGGTGATCACAAGAGGTCCTTTTGTGTTCACTCAAGTGAATCCCAGGGTCACTGAAGCTCAAAGAGCTGATGTAAGGGAATTGATTCCTAAGGATGAAGATGACTTCACTGCTGATGAAAAGAGGAAAGATAATCTGAATTATCTTGCCATGAACACCCTCTACCAAACAATTCCAGATGCAATCATGGGTAGAGTCTACCACTGCACAACTGCCAAAGAAATTTGGGATACTCTTGCTGAAATGTGTGAGGGTACTGAAAAGATAAAGGAGAACAAGCTCCAGGTGGCAGTGCAGAAATTTGAACAGTTCACAATGGAGTCTGAGGAGTCCATTGACAAATTTGCTGGTAGATTCACTGATGTGATGAATGAGATCAACTCATTGGGCAAGGTGTACACCAAGAGAGAAGTTGGTTTGAAGATCTTGAGAAGTCTCACTCAAAAGTGGGATGTATATGCTGTTATGATGCAGAATACCAAAGATCTCTTCACCATGCCCATGCAACAAATCTTCTCTGAACTCAAAGCTTATGAGTTCGATCTTAACAGAAGAAAGCCTGTTGAGGAACCTTCAAATCCTACAAAAGGAGTGGCATTCAAAGCCAAAACTGCTGAACCAGAAATGCAGTCCACTCCTAGATCATCAAAGTCAGTCTCCAAGACTGAAATGAAGGAGGAACTAGCCTTGATGGCTAGAAGGTTTGACAAGTTAAATTCAAGGTTTGGTAGATACAAGAAATTCTACCAGGACAACAAATTCAGGAGAAGGTACAACTCTCCTGAAGCTCAGGCTGAGGTCAAGAAGCCTAAAGAGAAAAGATCAGAGGACAAGTACTCTGATAGGAGAAGGTCCAGTAGAGCTGACCCTTCATCATCTAAAAGAAGAGATGAACCTAAGAAGGATGATGATGAAGACTTGTGCTATAACTGCAAAAAGAAAGGGCACTTTCAGTATGATTGCCCTGAATTGAGCTCTAAGGAAAGAAGAGAAAGACAAGCAAAAAGAGACAGAAAGTTCACCAATAGAAAAACCATGATGGCTGGTGAAGAATCTGACAGTGCTGAAAGCTTCAACTCTTCTGATGGAATGTTCTCAAACAGTGATGATGATGATGATGTATGCAACATGGCTATTGAGGATGATGAGGTATCCTCTACTTCTAGTTCACCATCATTCATTTCACAAAACACTAGTGAAGTCAACTTGAAACTTTCTCTTGGGAAGTTGATGGAAGATTTCACTATGTTACAAGAATTTCATGATAATTGTGTGAGAGAGAATGAAAGATTGGCAATTGAGCTTGCTAAAAACTCTGAGCTAACTGTTGATGTCAAGTCTACTGAGTTGTATCAACAAGTCTTGAGAGAGCTTGAGGAAGCAAATCTCAGGATAGTTGACCAACAAAAGGAGATTGATGATCAACTCTTATCTCAGAAGAGAAAAGACTTTGAACTGAAAATTCTTCAAGCTAAATTTGAAAACCTCTCACATGAATATGACATTCTTAAATCAAGTGAAGAGAGCCTGAAATTAAAGATGTCTGCTCTGAGTAGATCCACTAAAGCAATAGAGGAAATTCAAAGTTACCAAAGACCTATGGCTCAAAGAAGTGGATTAGGCTTTGATCCATTTGAATCTTCACCTTGTCTTAGTGTTGCTTCTACAAGTAACACTAAGAGAATCTTTGTAAAGTCAGTGGCACAACAAGTTGAAAATGAAATAATCTAGCCACTGAACAAAGGAAAGGGCAAAATGAATGAATTGCCAACTCAAGTGCTTCAGGAGACTAGGCCCAAACCTAAGGAAATGGCCAAAGTCCCTGAACACAAGAGAAATGTTGGTCAGCAGAGTAGACCCAATGGAAGGGCAACTCTCCTGAACAATGTTCAGAGGAGTTATCCAAGGTATAATCAGCCTAGGCCAACTCTACTGAGAAAGCCTCAGCTGACTAGACCTAAGGACAAATATCCTCAAAGGCAAAATAAAATGAGACAACCAAAACCCTTCATGCCAAAGGGTAATGGTCATAAAAATGCTTTTCCTCAAAGATTCCCTCAAGTAGCACAAAGAACTCATAAGTTCAGGAGATTTGACAACTCTCCTAAAACTTACAGAGTTAACACTTTCACACATACTTTTCCAAAGGCATTTAAGGGAAAGACAGTGTATGTTGATGCTAGAGGAAAACAACTTAGCCACCTTGAATCAATCAGGGTAATTAGGCAAGTTTGGGTTCCTAAAGGTACAGCTAACCTCTCAGGACCCAAAACTCAAAGGGTACCTAAACCTATCTAAATGCAGGTACCAATGGGCCACAAGAAGAGAAGCATGAGCAAAAAGTCAGCATGGTACCTTGACAGTGGATGTTCAAGGCACATGACTGGAAACAAGGAACTCCTCACTGATTTTATTGAAAAAGAAGGCCCAAATATCACTTTTGGAGACAGCTCACAAGCAACAACAAAAGGTTATGGTACTTTGTTGATTGGTAACATCAAAGTATCCAATGTGTCTTATGTGGCTGGTCTCAAATATAATCTCCTAAGTATCAGTCAATTCTGTGATAAAGATTTCAATGTTGAGTTCTCTAGTGGTAAATGCTTAATCAAAGATAAGACTCAACAAATTCTATTGACTGGAACTAGGAAAGGGAATGTGTATCTTGCAGACTGGGACAAGTCTACTGATGCTGCATGCTTCATTGCTAAAAGTTCTAGTGAACAAAGTTGGTTGTGGCATAAGAGACTAAACCACCTGGACTTCAAAACAATGAACAAAATCGCTAGAAATGCATTAGTTAAAGGACTGCCTAATGAGGTTTTCATAAAAGAGCATGTTTGCAAACCATGCCAAGAAGGAAAACAGATTAAAGCCTCATTCAAAGGAAAATCAGTCATCTCTACTGAAAGGGTACTTGAACTCTTACATATGGACTTATTTGGACCAATTACCCCTGCAAGTATAAATGGTAGAAAATACACATTGGTGGTAGTAGATGACTTCTCTAGGTTCACATGGGTAGTATTTTTCCTTAATAAGAAGGAAACACAAGTCAAACTGCCTGAACTCTTAAAGAGACTGTCAAATGAGAAAAGCCTTAGCATTATCAAGATAAGATCTGATAAAGGCACTGAGTTCATAAATTCATACATCAATGAGTATTGTACATCTAATGGAATAGCTCATGAAACCTCAACAGCTAGAACTCCTCAACAAAATGGAGTTGCAGAGAGAAGGAATAGAACCTTCAAGGAAGCTGCTAGAACCTTAATTGCTGATTCAAAATTACCTAAGAGGTTTTGGGCTGAAGCTATAAATACTGCATGTCATACTCAAAATAGATGTTTGATTACTAAGGGGCAAGGCAAAACCCCATATGAACTCTGGAAAGGAAGAATGCCTAAAGTGTCATACTTTCACATATTTGGTTGCAAGTGTTTCATACACAATAATGGGAAAGAACAATTGAAAGCCTTTGATAGCAAAGCTGATGAGGGAGTATTCCTTGGATATTCTCAAATCAGTAGAGCTTTCAGAGTCTACAATAAGAAAACCCTTATTGTGGAGGAAACACCTCATGTTGTGTTTGATGAATCTATTCATGAGTTCAGGAATGAGAACTTGGAATCAGAAGAAATTACACAGAGGACAACCAGATTGAGCCTAAAGAACAAAGACACTGAATTCATAAATGTTGTCCAAGCCAACCTCCCTGAAAATCTTTCACTGGACAACAATCCTGAAGGCAACCTTCCTGAAGAAAACCCCACTGAAGGAAATGGTGAACTGAATGATCCAATCCCAGTTCACATCCAGGTAACAACTACCAATGAAGAAGCAGTCCCTACTGAGGTAGTTAATGGGTCAAATAATCAAGGGGGAACTCAAAATGTTGAAAATGCCAATGTCCCTGACATTGAGGACAACACCCCTGATTATGATCCTGAATTAGATCCTGCATTCAATTATCCTGAATTCTATGATCAAAATGACTCAACTCCAGTAGAGGACAACTCTACTGAAGAGATCAGAAAAAGAAGGACTTGGTTGTCTGACCATCCTACTGATCTAATACTTGGTGACCCAAGCATAGGAGTCAAAACTAGAAGATTTCATGGTGAAAGTGCTTTATTTTGTTGTTTCTTGTCAGAACAAGAACCAAGTGATATTGAAGAAGCACTTCAAGATGCCAATTGGATCACAGCCATGCAGGAAGAGATGAACCAATTCACCAGAAATGAAGTTTGGGAGCTGGTGGATAGACCTTCACATCAAGATGTTATTTGAACCAAGTGGGTGTTCAAGAACAAGAAGAATGAGAATGATGTGATTGTCAAAAACAAGGCAAAACTAGTGGCAAAGGGCTATTGCCAACATGAAGGCATTGACTATGATGAGACATTTGCACCTGTGGCAAGGCTAGAAGCAATAAGGCTTTTTCTAGCCAATGCAGCTCACAAGAGGTTCAAAGTGTACCAAATGGATGTCAATAGTGCCTTTCTAAATGGAGTCTTGAAAGAAGAAGTCTATGTGGAGCAACCACCTGGTTTTGAGGTTGGAAATCAAGTTTACAGACTAAAGAAGGCTCTATATGGACTCAAGCAAGCCCCTAGGGCTTGGTATGATACACTGTCACAATTCCTCTTGGATCATGGATTCATCAAGGGAACTGTGGACAGAACACTCTTCAGAATCACTGAAGGAGAGGACATCTTGCTTGTCCAAATTTATGTGGATGACATAATCTTTGGATCCCCCAATGAGAAGCTGTGTGAGAAGTTCTCAAAGCTCATGCAAAGCAAGTTTGAGATGTCCATGATGGGGTTGATGAACTTATTTTTGGGACTTCAAGTCAAGCAATCTAAAGAAGGGATCTTCATCAACCAAGCTAAGTACACCAGAGAAATGATCAAAAAGTTTGGGTGTACAACTAGCAAGCCAGTAAGGATCCCAATGAACACAAATTGGGAGATGGATCCTGATGAGAGTGGTGTTCCAACCAACTCTACTGAGTATAGAGGAATCATTGGTTCTCTCCTCTATCTCACTGCCAGCAGACCTGACATCACCTTTGCAGTAGGTGTTTGTGCAAGGTTCCAAGCAAATCCTAAGAAAAGCCATCTTGAGGCTGCAAAGAGGATCTTGAGGTATCTCAAAGGCACTGAAAATCTAGGCCTTTGGTACCCTGCTGATGACAACATTGAGTTAACTGGCTACTCAGATGCTGATTATGGAGGATGTAGAATTGACAGAAAGTCCACTTCAAGGACTTGTCAATTCTTGGGCAACAAACTCATATCTTGGTTCTCCAAGAAGCAAAACACAGTGGCTACTTCCACCACTGAAGCTGAATATGTTGCAGCTGGAAGTTGTTGTGCTCAAATCTTATGGTTGAGACAATAACTAAGAGACTACAATGTCAACTCTACTGAAGTGCCAATATTTTGTGACAACAACAGTGCTATTGCAATATCCCAAAATCCTGTTTTGCACACTAGATGCAAACATGTGGATATCAAGCATCACTTCATTAGAGATCATGTGGAGAAGAAGGACATAAAGTTGGTCAAGATCCACACAGATCATCAAAAAGCTGATATCTTGACAAAGCCATTTGCAGAGGCAAGATTTCTAGAGCTATCAGCAGAGTTGGGATTACTTGATCCAGGGAAGTTGGACAAGTAAATCTATTGGAGTTAATGGGAGTAAAGGGAACTAAAATGGTGTTCAGCAGACTTGGTCAAGTCTACTGAAACTCAGAAAAGATGACCTCAAATGATCAGGACTCATGTCCATTGAATCTCAGGACACTTGTCCACATCTTTTCAGGACACTTGTCCAAGTGGGGTCAGATAAGTTGTCTTGGCTATCAAACTATTTTCTTGGTTTGATAAGCACCTAAATTGGGTAATCATTGCCTATTTTGATATCTGTCCCATTCCTTTTACAGATATCACCTTTTTGGGATTTTAATTTGTCTCCCACCCAAAAGGTCGCTTTCCATGCATTAAATGTCAAGATTTAACTCTTGTTTGCATTAAAAATTTCAAGCCATGATCTATCTCGAAAACTCCCCAAACATTAACCAATGTTTAATAACTTCCACATTTGAATAGAAAACAGTTTTTCACTGTTTCATTGGTTTTTGACCATTGGATCAAAACTGGTCAACTCCCCTGAAATCAATCCTGGCCGTCCAAATTGAAATTTCCATTTTTATCCATCGTTGAAAACTCTTGAGACTCACCAACCCATTGACAAACATTCTTTTTATAATATTCACAAGTCTTAAGAACCCCCACAAACACTTCTTCCCCAAGTATTCGAAACCCTAGCCTTCATCTTCTTCAAACACTCTCAAACTCACTCAAACTCATTTATGTAACCTTCAATGGCTCATAAAATCAAACCTGAAATGATCATTGATTTCTCCAACAAGGCTCTAGACCTTGATTTTGGCTATCTAAGCAACAAAAACAGCCTTCACTTTGAACCAATAGCCTCCTTTGAAAGTGAAGATCCTGAAATCACTCCAACTCTTAGATGGCTGAGAAGAGCTAGACTCAAGAAATTCATGGAGGAAAGACCAAGCTCTTGTCTGGAGAGCTACATGGCTGAGTTCTTTGCTTTCCTCAAGTGGAGAGGTAAGCCTGAAGATGGAGAAGTTGCTACAAGGCTTTCATATGTGGCAGAGGGTGAGGAGGAAGAGAGTTTTCACAGAGTTAAATTCTCTGCAGAAGACCTAGAAGGAGCTTTTGGATTGCCCTCTCAAGGAAGGAATCCAGAATTCTATGGTGCAGGCCATGAAGATGAAATAGCTCAAGAATGGCTATTAGTTCCAGGTCCAATCTCTTCAACTCAACATAAGAAGACTCTCAAGCCAAAATTTCTCAACCTCTTTGAGGTAGTTGCCAAAAGTCTTTTGAGCAACACTGGAATCTTGGAGCAGGTCAGCCATCCAAGGATAAGGATTATGGCTGCAGTTATTGATGCTAGTGACAAGGGCATCAAGTTTGATTGGAGGACCTTCATCTTGTCTGAGATGATGAAGGAAAAGACAAAATTTAAGGTGAAAGTTCACAATAAGGTTGTGCTAGAAGGGAAACTCAAGTATTGCACCAGGGCAAGCTTGTTGATTGAGAGATTTTCCCACTATTCTCAAATGAAAACCTTTGCAAAGCCCCTCCCTGCCCAGAAAATTATGTTCAGAAAGCTCAGCAAGAAAACTGAGCAAAGGAGGATGCAAATGGCCAATCCTGCTGAAGAAAAAGTTGAAGAGAAGCCTAAGTTGAAGAAGAGAACTAAGGCCAGAGTGGTGAAAACAAGGAAAGTGTCTCAAATCCCTTCAGAAGAAAATTCAGGAGCTTCAACTGAGATTGAAGAAGTTGCTGAAGAAGGAGTGAATGTGCCTTCTGATCACTCAGAGGAGTTGAGACAGAAATACAATGAGACTAGACAAAAGTCTAAGGGTGATAAGAGGCCCAGGGAAGTTGTCCCTGAGAAAGATGGAGAAGGCAGTGGGAGCAGTAGGGCTAGCAAGAGAAGGGCCAAGCCTACTGAAAAAGTGTTGGAGCTTCAAGAAGCAAAATCACTCCAACTTGCTCTAAGGGAGAGCAGGGCTGAAAGCAGGACAAAGTCTAAGTCTAGAACCAATTCTTCTAGTTCTGGAACTCCAGAGTCCAAAATCCCTGAAGGTCAACCTAAAGAGGCCAACCTTCCTGAAGCACAGAATCCTGAGCCCAACTCTCCTGAAACCCACATAACCCCAACCAACCAACCCATCACTCCTCTCAATCTTACAAAGAGATATTCTCCAGAAGGGAGTGTGCAAAGAAGTGGCATTGATGTGCTTGCAGATTTAGCAGTAGATGAGACAAGACTACAGTCTCCCCTTGACTCATCTATGCTCAATTACTCAAAATTCTTAGAAGCTACACTTCATGAGCCAACCCCCCTGAGCAAAGCCCCTTCAGATCCATTGCTCTCGAAAGCAACTGAAGTACCTTCAATTGCACCCAATCCTTCTGAAGCCAACATCCCTGAACTTACCCTTCCAGAAGCCACCTTATGAGAAACCAGAGCCAACTCCCATATAACCCAAAGTCTCCATTCAAGTGGAGATGAGGAGGAGTATACTTATGAGAGTATGCTCAGAGGTGGAGCCAAGGCTACTGTGGACAGTTTGTATCCACAACTTGCTGAATTTCCAAGAATTCAGAAGATGTTCCATGATTTGAGGATGCTTGTGGATGTGAAAGACAAAACCATCATGGAGATATCACAAGTCATCCAAGATAAGGGTGCAAACTGGTGGCAAGTGGAGGAGAGTAGATTGCTACACTTTGCTGGTGTGTTAAAGACAAGATTCCTCATAAATGAGGAGGTTTTTGCAAAGTTAGTGAATGAGAAGATCATTGAGGAGAAAGAGAGAAAAGCTAAGGGCATCAAACACCCTGAAAGTAGCTCAAATGATGATGATTCCCCTGATGATCCCTCAAACCCTTCAAATCCCTACCCTCCTGAAACCAATCCCAACACTCCTGAAACCAAATTTCCTTCAACTCCTCTCTTAACCTATCATAGGAAAGACTCTGTATCTTCAGAGGTGTTGACCAAAGCTGGTGACACAACCAAAGACACATCTGCCAATGAAGGTTCTTCTGAACCCAAGGCACAGCCTAAAGATGTTGAGCTCCCTACTTTAGAGGCTAGTTTGGTTAAGGCCTATTCAGTGTCAGAAGAGTTGGACACTGATCAGCCCTTAATCATTCAGGATGACTCAGTGGCTGCTGAAATAAGCATTGTGATCTCCCCACAACTGCCATCTTTGAACCTTTTTGAAGGTGGAGATGTTGCAGGTCTAGGTGATGGTGTTGAAAAGGAGAATTTAGCTGAAAAATCAGAGGGAGTAGAGGATGAAAGAGAGGTTATCATCACTAAGATAGTGAGTGTACCACCAAATGAGGGTGATATAAGTGAGGAAGGACAGGCTATTCTTGAAGTCAAACCTGAACTTCAAGAATCCCTTGATGAAAGGAGGCCTGATTCCTTGTGTGAGGACATTATTAATGAAGGAAGAAAAGAAAGAGTTGAAAATGAGAAGAAGACTGCTGATGTATCAGAGTCTTATGAAAAAGAAACTGATGGTGTTGAGTGTGTTTTCACTAACCCTTTTGACTTTTCTGACTTTGCAGGTATCTCCTTTGACCAAATTTTTACAGATGATCTCTTAACAGATGCTCCCATTCATGTTGATTCTGGATCAGCACAAGCCCTACTTGGCTTACAATCAACAAAGTTGGATTCCTTGGCTCATCAAGTTCAATTAGCTCATGCAGAAACTTCTGGAGCCTTGGATGAGCATGGAAGAACTTTAGCATCTGTAGAAATGAGGCTAACTGGCTCAGAAGATGTGATGTTACCCACTTTGGAAGCAAGAATCAGTGGAGTTGAGACTGGTTTGCAAACCATTTCCACTGAAGTCATCAAAGCCAAAAATACCATAAAGTCAGTATCAAAGGATGTCAAGAAAGAGCAAACTTTGCTAAGAAATAACCACAACAGGAATGTGAAAACCTTGAGATCAGTGGTTAAGCAAGCTCTTGGAAGAAAGAAAGCCCTGCAGAGGAAAAGAGCTGAAGAACAAACGCTAGCAATGGTGAAAGCAGCCTCTGAAAAGTTTTCCCAAGAGGTAATGGCCAACATTGTTGAAGGTGCAGTGGCCAATCTCACTGAGATTCTTAAGTCCCAACTTGATGCATCTCTGAAAGCAACCTTGGAGGAGGTTGTCCAACAAAAGATGAAGCCTGTTCTAGCTTTCCTTAGCTTGAGCAGTGATAGGATGCAAAATATACATGATGAGAATGTATACTTGTTGGAGGAGATGAAGTCTCTAACCCAAGCCCAGTCCTTGATGGCATCAACTATGAGTGAGCTCAAGCCTGAATGTTTTGATGCTGCCAAAAAGGGGGAAAGGGAAAGAGCAAGAGCAAGGGCAAAAGGTGCCTTGGTCATTGGAAGCCCTGTCAAGGGAAAGGACAAAATTGCTGAAGGAAAAGGAAAAGAGCCAGCACTGCTGAACTTGGAAGATTTGGATGAAGAAGAGAAACTTGCCATAGCCTTGAAGAACTCAATGGCCTCAGCTCAAGAGGAAAGAGTTAGGCTACAGCAAAGACCAGGAGGAGAGGTGTCTAGTTTGGACAAAGATGCTGAAGGTGTCCAAACTAGAGGAAAGATTAAGAAGGTCAAGGGAAACAAAAGAAAGGCTGAAACATTCACTGATTTTCCCAACAATCTTGATTTGCCTCCTGAGTTCGGAATTGATGATGATGAGCCTATCTCCAAGAAGACCAAAAATGCTGAAAAGGACAAGACTGCTGAAGTGTCCAAAGTTGCTAAAAAGGACAAATCCTCTGAGAAAGAAAAGTCTTCTGAGACTAAGTCCACTGATGGTGCCAAAGCTGCTGAAGATGTGGAGGAGCTGTATGAAGAAGGCTTTGGACCAGGACCAAAGAAAAAGAAAGTTGTGTTACTAAATGATCCATCAAAGTTGTTTCATGAAGGGTATGGCAAAGACCCTGAAACTCAACAGAAGTTGGCCATGATGAGGGCCCAAGAGAAGATGGACTTGATGGATGAAGCACAAAGAGCAAGAGACAAAAGAAGAGCAGATTTTCAAAAGCCCAGAAGGAAGAGAGCAACTTACAACAAAATGAAGCCACAGCTTTTGATCCCAATGGACACCAAATATCCTCACTTGGATAAATGGGTGCCAATTCAGCTGAATGACTCATGGGAGGAAGCCAAAAGGGAGTTTGTCTATGACTTTTATGTCATTGACAGATGGAATGGAAAAGATGCCAACTCCACTTTTGCTGAGTTCATGATAGAGTATCACAGAGAACTCTATCAACAACTACTTGCAGCTGCTGATATTGCAAGATTTGAACTCACTGCCCCCAAGCCAATCATATACATGCCTCCAAAGCTTGATGGATGGATTGACCAGGCAAAGATCCTGAAGGAATTCACAGAAATCCTCAAGCTGAACAAAATGGTTCTTGGACCCAAGGGAACAAACCAAGAAGTCATGGATCTGAAAAGAAGAGTGTGGGCACAATATGGGATGGTGCCACCTCCTGAGGATGATCTCTGAAATGGCTAAGTCTTCTGACCTTTTTGTGGATGAAAACTTATCTTATCTGAAGATATGTTTTTAATTGGTCAACTATGATGAAGTTTGGTCAAGAATGTTGATGTGCTCTGATAATATGTTTGCTCTGATATGACTTGGTTGCTCTGACATAAATCTTGTGCTCTGATACTTGAAGATCTAGATACTATTAAGTGTTTAGTTTTGCTCTGATACTCTAGATCTTGTGATTAGTTATGCTCTGAATATTTTGTAATGAAATGATCTATTGTAATAGTGTTTTGGATTCATGCTCTGATATGTTAACTTCAACTATCAACATGCTTGTAATGATTTTCAAATGAATGATAGTTGAACTTACTCTGAATCAAGAAACATTATTGCAGAAATCTCTCTATGTCTATCTTTGAAACCTATTTGCAACATGAATGGTGAGTACACTAACACATTCTTTTTCAGGAGAATTGACCTTAGTCATGTCTACTGAAGATAAATGTAATAGGTGTAGTCAAGTCACTTTTGCATAAAATGTATAGGTTTTGGCATCATGAAAAAGGGGGAAATTGTTGGGAATAAAATGAGATATGTTTTGATTCAATACCAAAACCCCCTGAGACATGCCTAAGTCAAGATGATTATGTTCTAAGAATGTTAGAACATATAGAATAAGGCTAGATGAGGAGCTAATATGTTAGGCAGCTCTTAGATGAATAGATGCACAATTTGAGGGGGAACATATGCTTTGAAGACCATAAAAAACAAGTCCCCTCAAGGCTCAAATTCTGGAACAATCACCAAGTCCTTTGAAGGACAAGTATGCTGATCAGGAGAGTTGTCCAGAAGAGTTGTCTCAGCACAATTAATCAAGAACAAGTGTTCTGAAGCTAAAGGTCAACTATGCTGAAGAGATCAAGACAACTATACCCTAAAGAATTTCAAAGAATCATGCTAAGATCACTTCTAAGTTAAGCAAAGGGAAAGAGCCAAGTCATCTGAAAAGAGCAGGCCAACCATGTTGATAAGCAAGTCTGCTGATAGTGATAAGGAGAGTTGTCCATTTGATAAGGAATGTTGTCCTATCATTGGAACAACCTTCAGAAGCCATGTCCAAGTCTTAACAAGAGAATCTTAAAGTCAGACATTGGGAAGAGTGCTGCAGAATGAAGACAAAGTCTATACAGCCGTTTATTTCCCAAATGAGGACATGTCACTATCAAGAATCTGTCTTCTAAGTTGAAGAACCAAAAGAAGACATTTATGGACATTTGAGGCTGCCTCTCCAACGGGCAAATCCTTCATTTGTCTTTAAATACAGAAGTGTGAAGACCATTTGAAAGTACCTCAACAATTGACAAGAATATCCAACTATCCTACAAGCAAGAGTGCTTTCAAAGCTTTCAAAAGACTATCTTAGTCTTCAAACACTTCTTCTAAGCTGAACCCAATTGTATATCCATACAAAGCTTAGAGAGATATCCTAATCCTTATACACTGATCTTCATTGTAAAGGATATCTCATTAGTTGGAACCTTACTTCAACCCTTACCCCTTTCAAGTGAGAAAGAGAGAAGGTTGTAGTAGTAGAAGTGGTAGGAGCTGACTGTTGAGAGAAGAACAGTTCAGTTCTGAGTTGAGAAGAGGGTACTAGGACTCTAGACATCCTAGGGATCAATTCACCAAGGAGTGGTGTTCTTGATCAAGTGCACCTTGGCACTATAAAACAAGTTAATTCCAAGAGTGAAGGAATTATCCTGTTAAATCAGGGAAAGTGGATGTAGGAGCTTGAGTCTCTGAACCACTATAACTTCTTGTGTTGATTTGCTTTCAAGTACTTACATACATTCAACACTGCACACAAAACTGATCTTTCAAAGAACTTATACTCAAAGACTGTGCAAAAGACATTTGGACAAGTTCCCTGAAAACTGGACTGTATTGATTCCTAAGTGATTTCAGAAATTTAAAGGAGTTTAAACTAAAAGGGCCAACCACTAATTCCGCACATATAACTCCATTAGATAGTTATTCAACTAAGTACTCAATAGTACTTAGTAGTTTGATTATCTATAAAGAGTTAATCATCTTCAGCAGAGTTGTCCAAGACAACCTTGCTGATCTCTGGTTTGATCAAAGTTTGAAAAGAATTGCATACAAGTGTATTCCCCCCCCCCCCCCCATACACTTGTTATATACTCCTTTTAGGACCAACACACTTTTTTTGAAATATTTTAAAAATCATTCATATTTTAATTATAAAAGATAGGTGGAATAACGAGTAAAAAATATTATTGGTAGTTCATCAATTTTATTAATAAAATATATTTAAAAGTTAATTATTTAATTATTTAAATATAATAAATATATTTTTTTTTTTTTACACAAAAATAGAGTTGAACACAATTTTAATCAAGCATGGAGTAGTAAATTTTAATGCATAAAGGAAAAAACATCGACCTCAAAAGATAACACACAATCCGACAGATAAGAATCAAAATTCATAAAGTAATACTCCAGTATTAAAGGTGATTGAACTATTGAAGGAACACAGCATATGATGTGGGGCAAATTATTTTTTCAGGACCGCAACTTAGGAATGTTTGCAAAAAGAGGACTGTAACTTTGCGGGCTGGCAAAATTAGGCCCGTAACTTTTTTTTTTCGTAATTTCAGGCCAAATTAGCCCAATCAACCCAATTTCGGGCTGATTGAGACCCATTGTTTGGGCCAAACTTATTTATGACAAATAGAGGACTGTAACTTTTTTAAATGCAATCTTAGGACCAATTAATATCCCTATTATAATAATTTTGAATCTTTTTTTTTTCTACATGCATGTCTCAACAACAAATTCAATATTCATATTTTATAATTTTCTCATAATTTTACTTTTTTTTTTCCTTTTAAAACAATTTTTTTAAGAGGTTTAAAATTGTGTCTAACCATTTCTTCTACCACTCATCTTCCCCAAATTTTACCAATTTAAATTCAAAAAATCGTGTTTGTATTTTAATGAATTATTTATAATCTTAAAAAAATAAAAAAATAAAACTAATTTTCGTTCTTTTGGAGCTAAACGGGGCCTCAGGAGAATTTTTTTTTTTAAAGTAAAATCAAATATAATTTTTTATAAAAAAATAAACTTTAAAACCTTCATTTTTAATGTTACTTAAAAACAATGAATATCTTATGAAATTGACTTTCATGAATGAAATTGAACTTTACTATTAAGTTTGTATTTTACTTTATATATAGTCTTTATTTTAAAATACAATTTAAATAAGGTTATAATACTTCATAAAATTTGTAAGTGTTAAAAATATGTATGAGTCCGTCTTATAATTTTTTTGTCAAAATATTAATATAATAAATTATCTTCAATCCCACGTGTTACGCGGGTCTTCCACTATTTTTAAAATATACTCTCCCTTCTTCAATTAGATCCATTCTCGTGTCTTATATAATAGTGGATAATAAAATTATCGTTTTATTAATTTGTTCTAGCATATCGATTTCAATAAATTAAATTAATAGTTTATTTAAATTTTTTTGTGATATAGTGAATCCTAGCTACATTTAAGTTTTATTTTTTAAGATTAAGATTTTATTTAAAAAAAATATATTTAGATTAATTTTTTAAGTTTTACTACATAGGCTATTCGTCCCACAAAAAATTTCATACTTTTCATATATTGTAATTTCTTATATTGATTTATATTATAAATAAAATTTGAATACTCTATTTTATTATTGTTATATATATATTTATTTTTAAATATTAGATTCTAAATTTTATAGAAAATATTTGTATAATTAAAATAAGATCTAATTGAGGAAGTAAATATGAGGTAGAGTAAATTTTAAAAATTATATATTTATATTGGGCTTAAAATTGCATTAAAAAGGTTATAATCCTCTTTTTGCCATAAATAAATGTGGCCCAAAAAATGGGCTTCAATTAGCCCGAAATTGGGTTGATTGGGCTAATTTGTCCTGAAATTGCGAAAAAAAAAAGTTACGGGCCTAATTTTGCCAGCCCGTAAAGTTACGGTCCTCTTTTTGCAAACACCCCTAAGTTGCGGTCCTGAAAAAATAATTTTCCCTATGATGCTAACATAAATATATTTATCCCCCTTTATTTAAAGCTAACAATTTTTTTTAATGTTCCAATTAATAAAATTTATTCTTTTAAAAAAATCATTTTTTCTTCTATTTCATTTTATTTCAATCCTATCACCCCTAATACATTTATTTATTTTATTATATTTTTTAATCTCTGTGTTCAAAGTTCATAAATAGCTTTCATTGGAACTGGCCCAAATATAAGATTTAAAAGTTATACATTTGAACTTTTAGATGAGACATTTTTCTACCAATCTATATGTTTGAACTTTTAGATGAGACATTTGGCCCAAATTAATTTGCTAATAGTAATATAAATGGATTGATTTTCTACTAATCTATACGTTTGAACTTTTAGATTAGACATTTTTGTTTACGGTATCAGAGACTCAGACAAACGTTCTAGGTTCAATTCTTGCTGAAAGTAATTCTACTCATATTATATTATCCTCTTGATGGGTTTCCTTCCTTAAGGGTAGAAGTGTTAATTTGGTCCACGAGTGAGAGGGAATATTAGAGAATTAATATAAATAAATTGATTCTCCACCTCTCCACAAATTTGAACTTTTAGTTACATTAAAACTTTTCTCTTTCTCTCTCTATTATCTTCATATTGAGTTTTGATGCTATATGTTTAGATTGAAAGTTTATTAGACGCCATCAAATTTACTCGCCACTCAGTGAACACGATACTTTGAACTAGTTGACTCTTTTTTTTCTTTTTTTTTTTGTGTGTAAACCAAGATAATGACATTTATACAACAACAATTCTTGTGAGGTTTATCTCATAATCTCGAGATTCAGATGAGTTCTACTCGTCTAATGTTGAATTCAGAAGAGTTTTCTAATCTGCTGAAGTTCTCAGCTGTTGGAGAATCAGATGGTGTAACTTAGCTGATAGAAGTCTTCTGAAGGACTCAGCTGTTGGGCGTATCAGCTGGTGGAGTCAAGCAAGCTAACTTAGACCTGATCAGATGAGGTGGTGGTTTCCAATCAGATGAGAAGGTGTTGCTTAGAATCAGCTGAGGTGAGAAGATCAGGAGAGGTCAGATCAGATCAGTAGAGTTCTGTCTGCAGATTTAGTCTTTTGGCTAAATGTTGGGATATCAGAAGAGTAATCAGAAGAGGGAGGTCTTTTGATGGTGTCATCTGTTTGCGAGAACAAGTGAAGGGAATTGCGGTCAATTTAGATTGGGCAATGTAGAAAGCGTGAGGTTGTTAGGGGGTTGTAACAGAATCCATGCTGGCAATGATCACACACTCTGCGCACGCAACAATCATCCCTAGCTTCTATAAATACGTCATTACTTGTAATTGTAAAGTTTTGATGCTTACGAGCATTCATTCTTGAGAGTTGAGAGTTCACGAGTGAAGTGAGGAGAAATCCCTTTTCGAGTGTTGAGTGTGTAAACATCTCTTTTATCAATCAAGATTGAAGCCGTGTGTCTAGTGGATGTAGATCAAGTTGATCGAACCACTTAAATCTGCGTGTGCTCTGTTCTTATATTTGTGAATTGTCATTCTTTGTTGGATTGTTTATGGATCTGATTATTCTGCTTGTGATTGGAGACGTCTAATCTGAGGGGATAATTACTGACAATTGGCGCCGTCTGTGGGAAACGAGAATGAGTCGAACGTCATCCACTAAGAAATTGCCAGATCGGAGATGGAGAATTCGACCAAGTATAATATTGAGAAATTCTCAGGCACTAGTGACTTTGGGTTGTGGAGAGTCAAGATGCAGGCTTGTTCGACGTGCTCAAAGAGTCTTTAGCCCCAGCTGGTGAATCTGCAACAACTGCTGAAAGAAACAAGATGTTACGGAAAAATCAAAGCACTATTCTGCTCTGCCTTGGTGATAAGGTTTTGAGAGAGGTGGCTAAAGAGAAATCCACGAAGGAGGTCTGGGACAAGTTAGGTAAACTTTACATGGTTAAAACCTTAGCTAACCGTCTCTATTCGAAATAGAAGTTTTATGCCTTCAGAATGGGTGATGACAAACCCATTCCGGATTAGCTTGATGAGTTCAATAGAATTCTTTATGATGTAGAGAATTTAGATGTCAAGCTAGAGGAAGAGGATAAAGCTCTGATTCTATTGAGTGCTCTCCCTAAGTCCTTTGAAACTTAAAGGACGCTATCTTTTATGGTAGGAAGAAAAGTATTACATTGGAGGATGTAAAATGCTGGTTGTCAAGTCCAAGCTGTTGCACAACAAGACATCTTAAGGAGATAAGAGCAGTAGTGGAGAAAGATTGGCAATCAGAGGAGGCCAGAAGAAGTCTGGATCCAAGAAGGGGCCTAGTCAAAATCAGTTGTGTCCAATCAAGGTGATGCAGTGTGCTACCATTGCAACAAACCTAGGCACTATAAGAATGCTTGTCATAAATACAAGCAGTTCTTGAGGAAATCTAGTGCCAAAACCTCTACTGACAAGAATCAAGCTAATCAGACCCAAAATGAGAAGGAGTAAGAAGGCTATGAGTTTGTTCAAGCACTAACCATCACATTCTCTGTAGAACAGCAATCATGTATCCTGGATTCAGGGTGTTATTTCCATATGACTCCAAGTAGAGATTGGTTTCATGACTTCAAGCAACAGAAGGGCGGTTCCGTTCTGCTTGGGAATGATCACACTTGCAAAGTTGTGGGAGAAGGTAGTGTTCACCTGAAGATGTTTGATGGGGTAGTAAGAATACTCAAAAGTGTCAGGTATGTGCCTGAACTTAAGAGGAATTTGATATCACTTGGGATGCTAGATTCTATGGGCTATTCATTCCAGTCTACTGATGGAGAGCTCATTATGTCAAAAGGGGAGCTGACTGTCCTGAAAGGTGTGAGAAGGAATGATCTCTACTTTATGAAGGGAAAAACAGTAGCTGGTAGATAAGATGTAGCAGAGGTGTAGGATAACTCTATGTTGTGGCACATGAGACTAGCTCATGTAGGCGAGAAAGGCCTAGTAGAGCTGTCTAAACAAAGTTTGCTTGGAAATGACAAGATTACAAAGCTGGAGTTGTGTGAGTCATGCATCCTTGGGAAAGCCAAGAGACTTAGATTTGGGAAGAGTGTCCACTCTACCAATGGGATCATGGACTATGTCCATTCAGATCTATGGGGGCTAGCTAGGAATCAAACGAGGTCTGGTGGTAGATACTTCTTGTCTATCATAGACGACTACTCAAGGAAAGTGTGGGTTACTATCCTGAAATCCAAGGCAGAAGCATTGAAAAAGTTAAGGAATGGCTCACTGAATGTGAGAATGTCACAGGAAAAACTCTCAAACATTTGAGAACTGATAATGGTCTGGAGTACCTATCAGATGAGTTCAATGCGTTCTGTAAGATGAAAGGAATTGTGAGGCATAGGACTGTGCCAGGTACCCCCAACAGAATGGAGTTGCTGAGAGGATGAATCAGACACTACTTGAGAGAGTCAGGTGTATGTTGAACAACTCTTGTCTGCCAAAGGTGTTTTGGGGAGAGGCTGTGTCAACAACAGCCTATTTGATAAACATAAGTCCTTCCTCAGTTGTGCAGTACAAAACCCCAGAGGCGTTATGGTCTAGCCATGCAGCTGATTACAAACACTTAAGGGTATTTGGTTGTTGAAGATATGCCCATGTCAAGAAAGATAAGCTTGAGCCTCGAGCATTGCGATGCGTGTTTGTTGGGTATCCTCCAGGTATTAAATGATACAGGTTATGGTGTCTTGAAGCTGGGATGCAGAAATGTATTGTCAGCCGAGATGTTACTTTTGATGAGAGCAGGATGTCTCTATCAGAAGAGGCTAGTACGAGTACTAGTTCAGCTGATAAACGACCAGACGAGACACAAGTCGTCGAAGTCGAGGTGGAGCATGTTGACATCAGAGGACCTACTGGAGATGATATTGATCTAGATGAGGAGGGCGATCCTCTGAATGAGAATGATCTTCAGCACTATCAGCTGACACGGGACACACCAGAAGAGAAGTCCACCTACCTGAGAGGTATGAACAAGCTCACATTGTCTCATTTGCATTATGTGCAGCTCTAGAGGTGGAGTCTCTGGAGCCAAAGTCTTATTCAGAAGCCATTAGCTGCCACGATAAGGAGAAGTGGATAGTTGCTATGGAGGAGGAGTTGTTTTCTCTTAACAAGAACCAGACCTGGGATATTGTTGAGAGGCCCAAGAATAAGAAATTGGTTGGGTGTAAGTGGATCTACAAAAAGAAGGTGGAGGCTCAAAGGGGTGGTAAGCTGATTCGGGTGGAATTTACACATTTTAGAGGCACATGTGAAGCGTATTTTGATGTGGATTTCATTGATTTATGCATTGAATATGATTGTTTAAGCCAAAATGAGAGAAATGTTGTGTTTTGTCGATTTTATAGGAAATACGATGGAATTTGGAGCAAAACACCAAACATACTTTACTGGATCAAGAAAATGAGTGCACGGTTGGATTCGTCTCGAAAAGTGGAGTGGAATAGCAAAAAGAATCGAGTCAATCAGAGGTCGAAAGCTCAAGATACGGAGGGACGAAGTTGGAGGACGAAAGCGAAGGAACCAATACGAAAGTTTGGCCCGGCCGGGCCACATTTCCCGTCGGAGGATTGAAGAGAATGTCAATATGGAAGGAGATAGAGAGCAACGGGGGGATGAGGAAAATAGGAATCAAAGAGTTTTGAGGGATCACTTACGTCCCATTCCAAGGTCGTATGGAGGAGTGGGTAGGGAACCCGTAGACGCTCATAACTTTGAGCTCAAACCGGCATTAATCATGATGGTCCAAAATAACCAATTCGGAGGGTTGTCGAAGGAGGATCCTAACCTCCATTTATCTCAATTCCTAGAGATAAGTGGGACGGTGAAGATAAACCGAGTCCCTCAAGACTACATTCGTCTCCAATTGTTCCCATTCTCCCTCCGTGATCGTGCAAAACAATGGTACATGTCTCTTGATCTAAGGACGATTGAAAATTGGGCCGACCTTGTTGATGCATTCCTAATGAAGTACTTCCCTCCAAGCAAGACCATCAAGATACGAGGGGAGATCTCTTCATTTATGCAAGATGATGATGAGTCGTTAGCCGAGGCTTGGGAGTGCTTTAAGGATTTGAAAAGAAGTTGCCCTCAACATGGGTTCTCAAAAGATCAATTGATATGCTACTTCTACAACGGGATGGACCACCGTACGAGAGGGATGGTGGATGCCTCGGTCGGTGGAGGTTCTTTGTTGGGGAAGACAACGGAAGAGGGTTATGTGCTATTAGAGGAGATGGCAAAGAACGGGAACCAATGGCCATCCGAGAGAAGGCAAACCCGGAAAGTTGCTTCCACTCGAGAATCGGAAGATTTTGCTATTCTATCCAACAAGATGGATAAATTGACTTCGATGATGGCGGCCAAGTCATTAGTGGGACCGAGTGATGATCAATATGAAGAAGCTCACTACATGAACAATTAAAGGGACCGACATTTTCGAGAAAGAGGTTGGAATGAGAGGCAAAATCCTCCCAATCCGAATCAATACCACCCCGGATTGAGGCAACATGAGAATTTTTCCTATGCAAATACAAGGAATGCCATCATACCACCTCCGAATTTCAATGTGAGAGATGGAGCAATTGTGGAGTCTTCATCAAAACTGTCATTGGAAGACATGTTCGGTTCTTTCATGGGTGAAACAAAGAGTTACATGGCCAAGACTTGGCAAAGACTTGATTAGCATGGTGAAATGATCAAGGATGTGACTACCCATATGAAAGCTATGGAAAAGCAAATAGGCCAACTTGCCAACATCATTGGAAAGCAACACGTTCCGGGGCAATTCCCCTCTAACACGGAGCTAAATCCAAAGGAGCAATGCAAAGCCATAAGGTTAAGAAGTGGGACAAGCTACGAAGGGCCCAAGATGCCATTAGAAGAGGAAGTGGTAATGGCACCCGAGGGTGTTGACAAAGGAGATGGCCAAGTGAAAGAGAAGCAAGAAGAGAAAGAAGGGGAGAAGAAGAGTGGGGAGGCAATCCCTCCACAAAACAAAGGCAAGAATGTAGTGCCTCTCCCATATCCTCAAAGGATGAAGAAGAAGAGCTTGGATAGCAAGTTTGCCAAGTTTGCGGAGATGTTCAAGAAACTCCATATCAATATCTCTTTCGCCGAAGCTCTTGAACAAATACCACATTACTTCAAGTTCTTGAAGGAAATAATGTCAAACAAGAGGGAAATGGAGGCGTATGAGACGGTGCACTTAACCGAACAATGTAGCTCCATAATTCAAGCTAAGCTACCTCCAAAGCTTAGGGATCCCGGATCCTTCACTTTGTCATGCACCATTGGAGATGGAGGTACATTAAGAGCCTTATGTGATTCGGGAGCAAACATAAACCTCATGACATTATCACTCTTCAAATCACTTGGTTTAGGAGAGCTCACACCAACCACGATGAACCTCCAATTGGCGGATAGGTCTATGACATACCCTTTGGGTATAGCGGAGGATGTATTGGTCAAAATCGATAAGTTTCTCTTTCCGGTAGACTTTGTGGTTTTGGATATGGAGGAAGATAAAAACATTCCATTGATATTGGGAAGGCCATTTTTGGCAACCGGAGGGGCCATAATTGATATGAGGAATGGAGAGTTGGAGCTTCGAATGAACCAATAGATAGTTACGATTGACATGTATAGAAGTATCAAACTCTGGAATGATGAAGATAGGGAAAATGGGAGCCCCAAGGGATATCACCCTCCAATGCCCATCAAAGAAGAGGTATGAGAAGATTTGAAGGTCAATTTTGTGAAAGAGGACCCCCAAGTGGAAGAGAATGAGTTGAATATGGGCAAGAAGGCCAAGTTTGGGGGAGTTTTTAAAGAAAACTCCCCCAAATCAAGAAAAGCTACTTGTGCAAGCTTGGGGATGAATGAGGCGTCAACTTCCTATGACATGATTGAAGAGTCGGATGGGGTAGCTAGTGGATGTTTTGATGGACTTAAGAAAGTTGCATGGGGAAAGAAGGTCAAGAACAAGGATGACAAGGGGGTGACTTGATATTACCCTCAAGGAAGAACCGTCCGGCATAGGACGTTAAAAATAGCGCTTCTTGGGAGTCAACCCAATGTTTTATTGCTTTCATGTTTTTATTGCTTTAATAGTTTTTATAGCTTGATTTCTTTGTAGGTATGGATGAGGAGCATTGTGGACACCATATCTTGGAGAATGAAGAAGGAGCAAAGTCAACTTTGGAAAGAGAGAGCAAGTGTTGCAATGGTGATCTTTGAAGAGCATTGGATGTGCAAGGAGGGAGGTAACAACTTGTAGCCCCAAACTTAGAATTTTTACATAGTAAAATTCTAAGTTTGGGGGAGTTATTTTTCTTTTATTTTTCTACTAGTTGTTACCCTTGCACCGGTTCGTCATTCTACTTGTGTTACATTTTGCACCGGCGCACACTTTGCTTTCATATGCTTATATTGTTTGAGTTGGCTTTGATCGTGTGTTGGGTAGTGAATTTATGGTGAAATGTGAGCAATGGTAATCATTGGAATCCATAGTTGAGTAGTTGTGGTGATGTCTATTTGCTTTGAATGTATGCATGATTGGTGTTGGAGTATAGTATCATGTTGTGTCCATATTTGTGATCGTTGATAGCATGGATGCTTGATGTGTTGTTGTTTGGGGACATTTGATGAATGTGAGAGTCCTATTGAATAAACCGGTGAGAATTGAGCCTTAAATCGAGCATGTAATCCGGTTTAGTTCATTTGAGAGTGGACTAGGTTCTTGCTAGTAATTCTAGAACTTGCCCAAGTTCTTGTTTGAAAGTATGATTGTGTGAAACTTTGTGATGTGATATAGGCCATCTTATTCTAAAAGAGTCACTTAGCCAAAATTTTCCTAAAACCTAAGTAATTTCCCGTAGTTAGCCCCTTTGAGCTTAATTCCTCATTTTTCTTGGCAAACTACAATGTTAACCACTTAGCCTTTTTTAGCCTTTGATAAATATATCTAGTGGGGGATGAAAGACAAAGTGGAAAAACATGTGCTTGAATGAATATATTTGGTGAAAGGAGAAATTTGAAAAGTTGAATGAAAAAAAGTTGAAAACGATGAAAAGAAAATCAATGGAAAAAGAAAAGAGGGACAAAGAGCCCCAAAAAGCTTGAAAAGAAAAAAATGGTTCAAAAAGATGAGGTGATGAATGCTTGAAAAAGAAGGAAAAAGGAAAAGTGAGGATGAAGTTTGTAAGCTTTGAAAGTGAAAGCACACATTGTAAAACAACAAGTTTTGCCCTCCACTAGAAGAGTCACAATTCCCAAATTCATCCTACCTTGTCCAAAAAGACAATGTTACATCCTTGATTAAGTCCTATTGATCACATTGTTGAGCATTTGATGTGTTGTAGAAAGTAGAAGTTGGGCAAGCATATGGTGATTGCATAGCATAACTTGGTTGATGAGTACATTAATATCCTTAATTTGTTTGTGTGTTTGAGAGAAACACTCCATCATGTGAGTAGAGGACTTGAGCATTTGGATTATGTTTCTCATTCACAATGTGTTGTGTGTTTGTGCATTCTTTGATCCATGAATGTGAATTGCAATAATGAGCCGAGCCTATGACCTTCATTGAGAAATGCACTTTGAGAAAGAGATATCACTACAATTTACTTTGCATGTGTGATTTGCATTGAATATTCCATTGTGATCATTTCACCCTCATTGCTTTAAGTGCTTAGTTGTTTGAGGACAAACAACATTTTAAGTTTGGGGGGGTTTGATTCGGGTGGAATTTACACATTTTAGAGGCACATGTGAAGCGTATTTTGATGTGGATTTCATTGATTTATGCATTGAATATGATTGTTTAAGCCAAAATGAGAGAAAGGTTGTGTTTTGTCGATTTTATAGGAAATACGATGGAATTTGGAGCAAAACACTAACCATACTTTACTGGATCAAGAAAAGGAGTGCACGGTTGGATTCGTCTCGAAAAATGGAGTGGAATAGCAAAAAGAATTGAGTCAATTGGAGGTCGGAAGCTCAAGATACGGAGGGACGAAGTTGGAGGACGAAAGCGAAGGAACCAATACGAAAGTTTGGCCCGGCCGGGCGATAAAATGGGAATTTTGGGTCCAAATACGAAGGTTTGGCCCGGCCGGGCCACATTTCCCGCCGGGCCGGGCCACTCACCCCCTGTTTTTGCAACTTTCGACTAACACTCCCGCCTGGCCGGGCCACTTTCCCACCCGGCCGGGCCAACCCATTTTCGGTGCCAAACTTGCATTTTCTCCATTTTCAAGGGACCAACTTGCAATTCTTACACCCAAACCCTACCCCAACACTATAAATACCTCACTTCTTAAATTCAAAACCATCTTACCTCTCCCTCAAGAATCCACACACACAATCACAAACACTTGGAGGTTTTCATCATCTACTTCTTCAATTCTTCATCAATTCATGCAAGGAGGCCACCATTAGCTTGAGAATTTCATTCCTCACCATACAATAGTCTAAGCTTTCTTTTCCTTTCACTTTTTATTGCTTTTATCTTAGTTTTCTTTGTAGTTGGAGTATGTTGTTGATTGGCTAGAACACTTTTGGTTCTAAGGCTATGTTTACACTTTGGATGATGTTTATGAATTAATTTCTTGTTTATTTGGTGGTTGTGTTGCTATTTCTATTTGATTGCTTAACTTTCATTGCAAGACATGTTGTCAATGGCCATGATAATGTGTTTTATTCATTGTTAATTGAAATTGTATTGAGAAATCTCTTTCATTAATCGTATTTAAGCATTCGACCCAATTTATTGTGAGCTCGAGAGAGAACATCAATTGTTGGGAGGGTATTAGATGATCGTAGGAACCTTTTGGAGGTTTATTATGCATGCTAGGTAGAGATACTAGTTTGTGTGATATGTCTCTTGGATTAATTGGATCGAGAGAACTTTTGATTCATTATTTCGTGATCAACCTTATAGTAATCAATACATCACCACTTAATTAGGCTTTTGATCATAAATCGACCCCTTAGTGTGACATATGCCTTGGAACCTACCTTCCCTTCTTTGAGTTTCAATCGTTTTCCACCTCGTTTATTGATTTGCATGGTAGTTGATCGATTTCTTCATTACTCTTTTCATTGTTTACTCGTGACAACTTGGTAGGCAATCTTAGGGTAATCCACATTCACTTAATCGATCGCGTCTAAATAGAATTCCGTTAACAAACTACATTTTTACGCTATACCTCCCTGTGGGATCGACCTCGTGCTTATCACGCTACGATAGACGTCGTATACTTGCGGTTGTATATTTTAGTGTTGCATAACACATGAATCATAAGCTTAGATACAAGGCGAGGCTTGTAGCTAAGGGATTTACTCAAAAGGAAGGTATAGATTTCAATAAAATTTTCTCACCTGTTGTGAAGCATTGTAGCATCTGAATCTTATTAGTTATGGTTTCTCAATTCAAATTGGAGCTACATCAGATGGATGTGACCACAGCTTTCTTACATGGATCTCTAGATGAGAGGAATTTACATGAAGTTACCAGAAGGGTTGGACATAGAAGAAGGGGAGGACAAGGTGTGTCTGCTGAAAAAGTCCCTCTATGGCCTGAAACAAAGCCCTCGTTAATGGTACTTAAGATTTGATAAGTAGATTTGCTCAGCTGATTTTACAAGGAGTTTGTATGACAGTTGTGTCTATTTCAGACGGGTTGTGGAGTGTTGTTACCTATCTTCTGTTGTATGTTGATGAAATGTTAATAGCTGGAGAGTTTATTGACATTGTTGATCAAGTTAAGGAGATCCTCAAACAGGAGTTTGAGATGCAAGATCTTGGTGAGGCCAAAGTGTTTCTTGGGATGGAGATCAGCAGAGTAGACGGGTCTATTCAGCCGAGTCAGTCGATATATCAGTAGAAGGTGTTAGAGAGATTTAGAATGCACAAAGCTAAAACCGTCTCTACTCCTATTGGCCAACATCATAGGTTGTCCAATCAGATGAGTTCCAGGAACAGCCAAGATCGAGCTCAGATGAGCAAGATACCTTATGCCAGTATTGTAGGGAGATTAATGTATGTTATGGTGTGATGTAGACTAGACTTGACTCATGCTATGAGTGTGATCAGTAGAGTTGTCCTCACTCTATCGGATTAGTTGACTCCTAATCAGATAACTAACCTTATCAACTGAGTTGACCTTACTCAGCTTGTACTGACTTCAGACCAGATGACTAGCTACTCTTCTGATAAGCATTAATCCTAACAAGTATGAACCAATTATTATGTTATCTTTAGCTAGATATTTTACTTCATTGAATTACCTCATTTTACGTGTTATTAATTTTACCTCATTGACATCCATATATTTAAACGGGTTTTTATTATTTGATGGTTTCGACACCCATCATCATGTGCTTAACGACTGTGACAATCTATCTTGCGGATTATGTGGGATTGATGAAGAGTCGGTTCAACATCTCTTCTTCAATTGTTGTTACTCCGAATGACTATGGCATCTCTATTACTAATGGCTAAACTAAGACATGTTTCCCACTTTCACCAACACATTGGAGTGCTAGGAGGTATAAAGAAGAAATTCATATTGGAGTGTCTTTAGAGCTGCATAGTTTAGTTCTTGTAGAAAGCTTGGAACAACAAAATCTTTGCAAATGAGAGATTACTATACCATAATCAAAACCACATCTCCCCCTCCACTCTTCATAATTGGTGTGCTAATCCTAGATTAGTTTGTGATAAAGGAGACCGTTAGTTTTTTCTTGCTTGTTCTCTTACTCTGAACCAACTCTATAACTCTTGATATGTACCCTTTTGAGTACCCCTAATACACCGGTTATATATATCTTTTTCCATTCAAAAGAAATATATATATATATATATTATTTAATATAAACAACTAATATTGTTTAGTGAAAATAACTACTCCCTCTGTCCCACAATTGTTTGCACTATTTCCTTATTCGTCCGTCCCACAATTGTTTGCACTTCCTAAAAATGAAACTTTTTCATAAACTCCACCCTCACAAAATTCACATATTTACACAAAATGTCATTACTTTTACACTTATTTCAACCACTCTCTTTACTTTATTCATATAAGTTTACAAAATTACCCCTCAACACTCCACTCATTACACCTTTTTCTTAATAAGTGTGCCCACAAAGTGGTGCAAACACTTCCGTCACGGAGGGAGTAATACATTTTTATATGCACTAGCTGCATTGCATTTTACTCCCTCCATCCCACATTAGATTGCCCTTTTTTATTTTGGTCTGTCCCATATTAGATTGCTCCTTCCTAAAATGGTATAAAAAGTTAATTTACTCTTTCTAATTATTAAATTCAAATATATCTCAAAATATTACACACAAATCTTTTTTATCTTATTCTCCTCAATTGACTAATACACCCTCAACAAAAATTTACTTTATCATTTATAATACTAATAAACAACTCTCACATTAAATCGCGTGCGAAAGTCAAAAGGGCAATCAAATCTGGGGCGGAGGGAGTACAACACGTGCAACTAAAATATTGCTTAATATAACCAACTCGGTCTATTAATACTGTTTAATGCAGATTAACTAATACTGTAGTGAAACCAACTAATATTGTTGGAAAATATACATAATTACATCATGCAACTGGTGCGCTTGTATACAAGAATTTAGTAAAACAAAAAAAGATAGGTATTGATTCGATTAAAATTTGCATGATTTTAGTGCACATTTGAAGCTCATCTTTCTTATAATTTCATGATTTATTGATCAATTGAGGATACTTTGTTTTAATTTGGGGAAAGGTAGTGTTTTGTCATTTTTTGTAAGAAAGCGAGGATTTCAGGAGCAAAACACATGCATATATCTCACTTAGCTAAAAATAGGATTGCACCATTGAATTCGTTTTGAAAAATGAAGTGGAATGAAAAAAAGGAATTGAGACAATCAAAGGTCGGAAGCTCAAAATATAAAGGGACGAAGAGAAAGGTCGAAACTTGGACCACGGGAGCCGACCCGGCCGGGCGACTAGCCCGGGCCAACCCACTCGGCCAGCCCCTGTCCACACATTACCTACTTATTTTGGCCGGGTGACTCGACCCGGCCATGGCCGATTCTGGCCATTTTCACCTTTTTCGGTCGAGTAAACTCGGTCAACTTGGCTGAGTTTACTCGTTTTCGGGAGGGGGGGGGTTTGTGCATTTTCTCAATTTTTGAAGGATCTAATTGCAACACACACCCCCAAACCCTACCCCAAGACTATATATTAAATCTGTCGAAACGGGTCGACAGTTCGAGGCGGGCCAAAAGCTCAAAAGTCCGCCAATTGGCGGGGCGGTCCATCCCATTTGCTAGGCGGGTTACCAAAACTTCAACCCAAATAACAAAGGGGTAAACCGCGGGCTTCGGCGGGCCAACCCGGATTTTAAATTTTTTTATTAAATTGATCATTTCCATTTCCAAAATTCAAAGTCTCTTAATATTTATATCTTACTGCACACTCATTATTAAATTTGTTATCCTAATCTAAAATTTAACATTGAAACTATAACTGGAAGGTCGATGTTCGACGTTGAAACTAAAACAAGCGGAGCGAGCAGTGCGAATTTGTAATGCGAAATACAGATTTATTGTGCTTAAATATTTTTTGTTTCTAAATTTTGGTTGTGAATTGCATAGCGGCTAGATTCTGAGTTGCTGAATAAGTTTCAATGATGTTGTTAACTTTTGTTATTTTTCTACGAAAATGATATAGAGCCCATCAATTGTGCCCACCAGTTTTGCCCACCGCCTATGTGGCATTACCACGTCAATAAATTCTTATTTATATTTAATTTAAACTTAATCTAATATCAATATTTTATTTTTTTATCCATATCAATATTTTAAAAAAATCTTTTTTTATATTTAATTTAATATTATCTCTATCAAATTACGCTAACTAACGTCATCAATCTTTTCTCAAATCTTTCCATCACCATTAATTTTTCTCCACAAAAAAAAAAAATTAAAGAAAATAAAAAACAATCTCATTGTCATAACAAAAATTAACTAAATGTCAACCAAGAAATATAAAAATTCAGCAACATGCAAAAGAAACACAGATAATAAAAAAACTCAGGAAACATAAAAAATTGATGGTAATGTGTAAGATGCTCCCGTAAAAGTTGATACTTGTTCATTAGTTCTCTTGCGTACATGGTTCTTCGTGACCTATTACCAATCATGAAATAGTCGTGTAAGCTTAAAAAAAAAAGTGTACTTCTTAGGGTCTAGAGTGGGACAGGTTCGTTTATCATGGCCGCTTCGACTGCAAACACTGCATGTCCTACTGCTTTGTGCCATTAATGGTGATGAAAAGATTTGAGAAAAGATTGATGGGTTGGTTAGCGTTTGATAGAGATAATATTAAATTAAATATAAAAAAAGATTTTTTAAAATATTGATATGGATAAAAAAACAAAATATTGATATTAGATTAAGTTTAAATTAAATATAAATAAGAATTTATTGACGTGTAATGCCACATAGGTGGTGGGCAAAACTGGTGGGCACAATTGGTGGGCTCTATATCATTTCCGTATTTTTCTATAATATTAACTAATTATAATAATAGAATAATAATAATATTACTAAATTTTTATTTAATAAATTAAAAGGTGGGCTGGCGGGATGGTCCGCATCTTAGCGGGCTGAGAAAAGTTGAGTCTAACCCATATTTTTTTATGGCGGGGCGGAGTGGCCCAACGGGCTCAACCCATTTTGTGAGCTCAACTATATATATATACCATATTTTCAAATTTTTGGTCATTCATCACTCATTTTCACAAGAAAATCCCATACACTTACACACACTTGGAGGTGTTTGACATCTACTTCTTCATTTCTTCTCATCTTAAAGCAAGAATTGGACCAACAGTTTGGAATTTCTAGTCTCCAATATCTACTAGACTAAACTTTATATTTTCTTTATCTTTTTATTTATTTTTGTCATTTAATTTTGTAATAGTTTAGACTATGTGGGCTATCTTTGAATGATATTTATGAATTAATTTTTTGTTTATTTGGTGTTTGTTTGTGTTGTCTATTTCTATTTGAATGCTTAATTTTCATTGCAAGACATGTTTTCAATGGCCATGATAATATGTTTTATTTATGGGTTAATTGCAAAAAAAATCACGATCTTTACCGTTTTTATCAATTGCAACATTTTTTTTTCTTTGCAATTCGATACACCACATTTTTAAGTTTTGCCATTCAATACATCTGTCAATTTTCTGGCAACAATTAAAATTATGATGTGATTGTCAGAGTTGTCGAGGTGCCACATAAATGTCACGAATGATGAATAATCTTTTTTTTAATTTTTAAAACGTTTTTAATTAAAAAGAATACTAAAAAAGTAATTTTAAACTAAAAAGAATACTTAAAAAAATTTAAAACTAAAAACAATACTAAAAAAATTGTTTTAAAAAAAAATAAACCAATTTAATTATTAGTATCATTTCACCAAAAACTCAAAAGAATAAGATCTCGTCCCCCAAATCACGGTCCAAAAAAATAATGTGAAATTTTGTATATTATTTTTATTTAAAAAGGTTTTTAAAATAAAAAAAATACATTTTATTGATCAGTCATGACATTTACGTGAACATTTATGTAGAACCTTAATGCGGCTTCAGTGTATAAACATGAATTGTGTTGCCAAAAAATAAACACATGCATCGAATTGCAAAACTTAAAAAGGTGGTGTATCGAATTGCAAAGAAAAAAAATGATATGTTGTAATTGATAAACACCGTAAAAGTCGTGATTTTTTTTTGCAATTAACCGTTTATTTATTATATATTAATTGAAATTGGATTGAGAATTTTTTTTCATTAATCGTACTTAATTAGCATTCCACCCAATTTATTGTGAGTTTGAGAGAGGATCAATTATTGGAAGGGTATTATTTGATCTTATGAGCTTTTTTTGGTCTTATTATGCATGCTATGTAGAGATACTAGTTTGAATAATATTTCTCATGGATTAATTAAATCGAAAGAACTTTTAATTCATTATTTAGTGATCAACCCTATAGGAACAAACACAACACCACTTAAATAGACTTTTAATCATAAATTGACCCCTTAGTGTGACATATGCCTTGAAACATACCTTCTCTTAATTGAGTTTAATCCACCTTTATTTTTGTGATTTGCATGAAATGATTGATCGATTTTATCTATTACTCGTTTATTGTTTACTTGTGACAACTTCTGTAGGCAATTAGGAGTAATTGAACACGTAAAATTTTGATCACGCCTATTTAAAATTCGATCAACAAATGCCACTTTTACACTTTCCCTCCCTCTGGGATCGACTCATACTTACCACGCTACGATATACATCATACACTTGCGGTTGTGTATTTTAGTGTTGTAAAATACGTGAACATATACTACTAATTATTGATTATTGAAATAACAACGCAATACTTAATTCATAATGTAGAAGTAATATGAAAACAGAATCCAAAGAAGAATCCCCTATTGATGATGATTATTGAAACAAGACGAAGTGAAATACAGGGGGTCCATTACACATTATCATCAATATCATTGCAATAAGTAGTTGGGGAGTAACATTACATGGAGAGGAGTTCAACCGCACATCCGAGTGGCCATGCTGCCCCGATCAACGAACCCTTGTAATCCACATCTTTCACCACTGTTACTTCTTCATACGGATCTATGCCTGTCAAACACACAAGGGAGATTACATTCAGACATGCATGCATCTTAATTAGATATTGTACGATATATTTATTATATATACGAAATTTACATACATACATACCAAAGCCATCTACGAGCAAGGTGTACTCATATACAAGATCCATGCACAAAAATGGCACATCTTTCTCGTCAATTAAAGGAAATATAGACTTTATATTGAATATGTTGGCCCTGCATGCCAATTTAGCTGCATTTCGGTACATTATTGGACGCACAGTTGCTATATTTTCGATCTCCTTCACGATACCAGTCTGCACATGTAATATACATTGATTATATAGAGATATATACTAGTAATTCATAGAACGTACACTTGTATATGAATATTGATGTTGACACTAGACATGATTGTATAATTAAAATATACTCCCTCCGTCCCATAAGAAAGCTTCTCATGACTTTTGGGTACGGAAATTAAAAAATATGATAGAATAAGTAGATATTAGAAGTAATGAAATTCATTATAGAGAAAGAAAAATATTAATGAAATGTGGGAGGGAGTATTTAAAAAAATGAATGAAAAACTTTTATTGAGACGGACAAAAAGGAAAGATAGGAAACTAGCTTCTGCTGGCACTGAGGGAGTATAAGACAGACTAACTCATATAGAGTTAATATAATTAATCGTCTTGTAACCTTGTGTGTTTGTACTTTTTGAATAAAAAATGTTTAAATTAAAATTGAAAATGTAATAAAATAGAGAATTAAAATTAAACACAACCTAAGCTGCAAGACGATTCTTAATATTAATTCAACTCAGATATCACTACAAAAAATAAGGAGATTTGCGACCTTTTTTTTAGACGGAAATTCAATTTGTCTCAAATTTACGACGAATTTTTCTATAAAATTATTTTTTCTCAAATTTAGAATGAATTTTGCGACAAATTTTTAAAAATATTTTTTATAAATTGCGAAGTTTTATTTTAAATTGTTAGAGAAATATTTTTCGTCTTAAATTTATAGAATTTATATCAACAAATAAACGAAATGACTTCTAGCTCAACTGGCTAAGGCCAAATAAATTATACCTTGAGTTCGGGGTTTAGTACCTAGTGGTAAATTTAGTCGCAAATTTTAAAATTAAATAATCTTTTTAAAAAATTACAATCCTTTGCAAATTTGTGACATAATTTTTTTTGTTGTAAAAACGCTTTGCGACGATTTTTTGTCGCAACATCCATTGCAAATCAAGACTTTTTTTTTTAGTGTATAAATTTATGTTTGAAGGTTTAATTACGTACCTCTAGAGCAGTGTCATAGAAGAATGAGGCAACATACAGGTTTTTGAGGCCATCTCCCCCTCCGCCATTCCAAACCCCATCGAACGAGCAATTTCTGTGATAGCACGCCGCGTCAATGTTGAGTGTCTGTCGAGTTAATGCTCGACATCTTCTCAAACTTGTCCCGAGCCAAGGAGGGGACACTGTATAAACTACCCCGTTATACTCATATGTACCTAATTAGATCAACCCAAATTTAAAGTTAAAAAAATATATATATGCATGAGTTGAGTTGATGAATTATCAATTTTATTTTCTCCATAAAAATCAAATACATACCTATATAACCATTTGTTACACATGGATTGCCAAAAGCTCCGGAAAGCATAAGACTTTTAGCTCGAGCTGCTTTTAGGCCATAGTTGAGAAAGCTGTATATATATTTTAAGAACTATATAACTCAGAAAATATTTGCATGCATGCATGATCACGTAATTTGATGACTAGATATATCTTTTTAATTACTTTTTCATTTGGTCATTCTGTGTCAATTTTGCTCCTGTATATATTTTTTTTTTTTTTTAATTTCGATCATTTTGAGTATCAATTTTGATCTTTTAATGGGTTCGATTTTAGTTAGGTATGTTTTTACTTTTTTTCAATTTTGGTCTAAAAGGAACAAATTGAAAAAGTAAAAATATACAAAACTAAAATTGAACACGATTTATATTATAGGACGATTCCTGATATTAACGGTACGGTATATGTAAATTACAGTGATGTATGATAGAGTTATGTACATAACCTGTGAGTATAAAGATTATATTTAGTTCCTAAAACGTCTTTGTTGACGACGTAAGCACCACCTCCAGGTGGAAGCGGTGGGGCATTGGCTGCACTTTCGTCAGAGATAGCATAAGCCATCTGTACGGACCCCCCTCCTAGATCGATCACTGCTACTGTCTTTGAGTATCCCTTCCCAAGTGTCCCTAATAAATAGTTGATTGCCACCTATACTTTTTGTATATTAATACTATTATATGAACCATGTTCACACCATGAAACTGATTTATCTACTAAAATGTATTAATTGTAATGTTAAATGGTATCATTTAAATTATTATATAAAAGTATTACTCGTAATTCTAAAGAGCTTCGTATAAATTACTGATGGTATTAGTGGTAATACTAAAGAGTATCATTTAAATTACTTAAAAGTATAATCGAAATTGTAAAGGTATCACTTAAACAATTGAAAGGTGTTAATTAGAAAAAATAAATTATTTACGTCCGGTATCTTTCACCTTTTTTGAAAAGTATCCCAAAAAAGATAAAAATTTAATTTACAACTCATAATTTTGTAAATTGCGTAATTTACGTCCAATTTTTTAACGGATACACAAAAAACAACATTGTTTCACTCACGTTTTTGACAAGTCTGCATAAAATTATGAAAAACCGACATAAGTTGTAACATGGCCAAACTTGACTTGTATAGCGTGGAAAAACAATGGTCATGTGGATTAAAAAAAAATTATAAGTCACTATTTATGATTTGCATAATGAAGAAAAAAGACATATATTAACCTAAATTTATGGGACGTGAATTAAAAAAAAAAAATTGAAACGTAAATTAAGCAATTTATGAAATTATGGAACGTAAATTAAGCAATTTATGAAATTATGAGACTTAAATTGAAATTATGGTTCACACAAAGCCTACTATAACTCATTATAATTAATACTCAATTTTTATTGAGTTGGATTTGTGTGAACCATTTTTAACATACCCATATTATTTTATATTTCCTCCATCCAAATTTAATAAGTCTAATTTTTTTTTGTTCGTTCAAACTTAAATGCACATTTTCATAAATAGAAATATTTATTCTCTCAATATACTAATACAATTTTCACTTTTTACTTTTATATGTTTACTTTATTTATATACAATTAATATTTCTTAAAATTTGTGTAAAAGAAATCATAAACAAAAAAAGTAGTAAACAACTAATACTATCAATTTCATTCTAATAACACTTAAAAAATACACACACCATACAAACTAATTTCATGCACACAAGACTTTTCCATTTTTAAATAAATTTGAGGCTTGCATAATGCAACATAAAATACATATAATAAAAAAAATTAATTTAGATTGATGTAGGTTAGATTTCATTTAAAGAAAATTAAAATAAAGTGATTTGTTTAAAAAAAATCTTGAAGTATTAATGAGTATTACTGTATAGATCGATTATAATATTTTTGACATGGAAATATTGAATTTACTTCAAAACAAAACGAAAGCGAATTTAATTTATTCGATCAATTTTTGTTAAAAGATCCAGGCTCTACATGATGGAATATCTTAATTCTCAACTAATCTCTTGTTTTAATTTGTTAATGGCTTGAGTACTAGTGAGTTGCGTGTTGCTCTCATTATTGATTATTAATTTATACTAGATGAAATCCGCGTACGCGGACTATTATAAATTTTCTTTACAATATTATATATGTACATATAATAAATTAATTTGTTCATTATAATAAAAATATCAACTCAATATATATAAAAAATTAATAATTATACATATGCTCTAAATAACACACCTGAGAATTAATATATTTACATAGTTTTCAATAATTAATTGAGTTAACTATTCTTTTTTTTATGAGATTACTCAAAATATTAATAAACACATAGTACATGACACATCATTATTGTCACACCCCCATTTTCATAAAAGTAGATTTTACAAAAATGACAAGCAAATTCAAAGTAAAGGGGCATGAACTGAAATTTTAACTTAAGGAACGAAAATTTCAAATATGTTTAACAACAAAATTACTTGCGAAAGACTCGAGGAAAAAATAGTTGTCTCAAAAGTGATCTAAAATGTCAACTGCATCAACTTTGAATATCTCATGAAAACTTAATAAATGTATGAATTAATCAGAATTCTTTTACTAAATGATAAAGAATACTAATTCGTCATCCACCGCTCCTCCTCGCCACCATCTTATTATCCTGAAATGTTAAATATTGGGGTGAGTATGCAAGCACACTCAGTGGAGTCAAGTTATTCCAAACTAAATACTGAAAATAAACAGTCAAGTCATCAACGTAAAACAAATAGCATTTGCATATATACTTTGCCAACTTTAAACTAAACATTATACTTTGTCATTGATCACATATACTTTGCCAACATTAAAGTAAACACATATACTTTGTCAACCTTGAAGTAAGCACGTATACTTTGCCCACATATACTTTGTCAACATTAAAGTAAACACATATACTTTGCCAACAATAAAGTAAACATATATACTTTGCCCATATATACTTTGCCAACATTAAAGTAAACACATATACTTTGCCAACAATAAAGTAAACATATATACTTTGCCCATATATACTTTGCCATTGAACGCGTATACTTTGCCAACATTAAAATAAACACATATACTTTGCCCATATATACTTTGCCATTGAACGCGTATACTTTGCAACATTAAAATAAACACATATACTTTGTCAATATTAAAGTAAACACATATACTTTGCCCATATATACTTTGCCATTGAGCACAGCGGGTTGAACCCGAGGACCCGTCGATCCTGGACCCTCGTCAGGATCCCTGGCTATTAGAAACTTTGTCAATCGGATTGCATACGCACATTAACTTTGCCAATCGAATCGCATGCACACATTAACTTTGCCAATCGAATCGCATGCACACATTAACTTTGTCAATCGCACATTAAATTCATGTATCAATCACTCAAACAGTTTATTTAAAGCATTTAATAAAGAATAACAAATGTGTCTCTACCAACCACTGTAGATATAACCCCACCTGGAAATAATATCTCGGATGCAATCGAATTAAATGAATTGTCTCTACCTCTCATCACCTAAAATAATAATGATATTAAAATATAAATAAAGCTATAAAAGTTTATTGAAAATTCACTAACTTTTCTATCATTAATCAACCTCCTAAAATATGATATGCTACCACGTACTGATTTCATACCATAACTTGAAACAAAATAAAATAAATTGAGTAGGGATCCATGAATTGCTAATTAGCTTTAGGAGATTATGGAATGAAGCTGTTTTAATTCAAAAGAATAATCCAATCTAATCCAAAACCCCTAAAACACATATGTATCTTCAAACTTAAAAATAATCATTTTAAATTCAAATTAAAATTAGCCTAATAAAGAACTTAAACGAACATTAAACTCATTAGCCATCATCTTCTGATATATTGGAAATTGTAATAGTGTAACTAGAAGAAATTGAATATACATGTAATTGTGTCCCAAGAAGAGATTTGTATAATTTAAATAATTCTTTTCACTTTATAAAAATTAAAAGCTTTGACAAAGAATTCCAAATTTGGCTTACATATAATAATAAACAGTATTACATTTGGGTTAATGAAATAGTTTTAAGGAAAGAAGTTGATACATCATTTCGAAAATCCATACCTAAAAGAAGAGGTGCGCTGCTGCAACTTCATGGTTTCAAAGAGAAAACTCATATTTATTTACGCGACTAGTTTTCTGAAAATACGGTATAAAATAAAGTAGAAGAAATAAAGATAGATTTAGTTGAGAAAATCAAGATCATATACTTCTAAAGCATATTTGACGTGGATTACAACATTGAAATTTTAATACCTTAATAAAACTACCTGAGAGAAAATTAAGGAAAATATTTTCTAAAATATTTATATTTTAAATATTATTTTATATTTATATTTATATATACATAAGGAAATCTGTTTTAACTAAATAATAATAATAGTAAGCATTACATATATGTATATATGTACACGTGTATATATTTACATACAATCAAAATTGGACTAATATATATATATATATATCCTAATTTTTATTAAATAATATCTTATACATTTTTTGCAAAATTCTTGGGTGTTACAATTATTAATTACACATAATTAAAACTCACTAAAAATCGATATAAAAATATCAAAATTCACTAAAATTTAATACATAAGCAACAAAAACTCTATTAGTATATAGAGGGATATATAGGAATAGAAGACAATTTAGTTCTATAACTTTTTTTTAAATGGTCCCAAAAAAGTTAAATGTATCAATTTAGTTTCATTTTTCATAATTTGTTCTGTTTTAATTTCAAAAAAGTTAAATGTAATTGCGAAAAAATGAGACTAAATTGACACATTTAACGTTTTTAAAATCAAAACAGAATAAATTACCAAAAAAAAAAAAAATGACTAAATTGATATATTTAATTTTTTTGGGGCCATTTCAAAAAATGGTAAAAGTTAAAAGAATAAATTAACTTCTATTCACATAAGTTTATTTTAATACATGATGTGTGTTTATTTTATTGTTATATCTTGTACTTTTACTAGTCTTAATACATGATACTAACTCATATAAATAAATGAAATTACAATTGTTAATGACACTATTACATTTTTAAAATGTTACATTGGAACAGGCATCCCATGGATGAATTGTTGTGGCCAATTGTGGGCGTGTAGTTGAATTTTCTAAGATGCATGTTGTTTTAACTTGTCATATTTGAAAGGTTTTCTAAATATATAATAACCATTTTATTTCTCTATAATTATATTATATTATAATTAATCTCTCTGCCCCGCTATAAACTTTATCTACTCTTTATACAAAAATTTAAAAATATAATATAAAATGTATAATCTATAGTTAAAATAGAGAATTATATGAAGAAGAAAATATAAAGAAGTAAAAAAAAAAAAAAAAAAGATAGTGAATTTTGTTATTTAAATACGGAGTATATGAGAAGTTTATAACAATATTTAAAATAAATAAGTTAAATTTATTGTCAATTATGAGAGTATTAATTAATTAGAAACTTTCTTTATCAGATTTACACGTGAAAAATATGATATTAATTTCTTTGTTAATGTGTTTCAGCTTTAGAATATATATAAATAAAGATGCAATTATGCTTGAATAATTCGTAGTACTTAATTTAGTGTATGATTGATGCATGAATGCGTGGGCTCCACAAAAATTCAACGTGGTTATTGATTACTTCTGGGTTGTTGTTCATGTAAATGGATGATAAGCAATTTTTTTGAGATTTTACACCTGGAGTGCACATGAGTGTCATTCAATTAAAATCGGTCAACATAGATAATTAAAACAAACAAAAACAAAATTAGTTGCCACGTAAGATGTGACTACAATGACTCAGATTACCAGGTTGTTGGGACGAAATTTTTTAAAAAATGTAAATTAAAAGATCAAAATTAAAGTGCAAAAGTTAGTAAAATTAAAAGCAAAGAGTGTGTAACAAGGGCTGATAAATAGGCGGGTGCTGGGCTGGGCCACTAGTTTTTGATTGGCCAACATGACCCAATTGCTAACGGGCCTAGAAAAAGGAGGCCCATCCTGTCCTGAACGGGCCATCGGGCCAAAATAGTCGAACTCAACAAGATGATTCTTGTTGTTTGTGGTCCTCAAGCACGATTAAAGTGAGCTACACAAATTACTTTTTTAAACTGTCATAATGAAAGTTACCGTTTCTTTTTTTTAGATAAATTACTATCTCTCACATTTCATTATCTTTATCTATCTACGTATCCAGTGACGGAGCCAGAAACTAACCGATGGGGGGCCCAATTATGAATAATAAATTTCGCTTTTAATATGTATAATTTTTTTTGAAACATATAATATATTACTAATGAATCAAGTTAAGTTTTAATATGTCATTCCACTCATTACCTACAAAATAATATTTATACAGTCAATATACGAGCATTTTTAAATTTTTATGGTTTAAATTGTTATATACTTCACTCGTTTCATATTGATTGACGCTATTAGTCTTAATTCTTGTTTTAAAAATTTGTCATTTTTAGTTATTTTTACCACGTTTCTCCCTAAATTACTCATATGTAAATTTCTATAATTTTTATTTTAATACTTTTTCATCTTTCTTTCTTGATAATTGAAGCAAGTTATTCCACTCTCTTATACTTTCATTCATTTTTTCCCTCGGTCTTTCATTATAATGAAAGATAAATTTGTAAAAAAAATATTATTTAATTATACACGAAACAAGTACTTATAAGACGGAAAAAGTAATAATTGCACTACTAATATTTTATTAATACACTTAAAAATTGTTATATAACTATTAAATATGATTAATTATAATAATTTTTCATCTATTTTTTATTATTTAATATTTTTAAAAAAATTATTAAAAAAAATTTGTAAAATGGGTGGGGGCCCAGTGACCCCCCTGGCCCCTCTCTCCCTCCATTCCTGTACGTATCTATCAATCACATCACATTTAATTACATCTACTTATTTTATTATATTTTTTTTATTTTCGTGTTCAAAATTTATGGACAACTTTCACCGGGACGGAGAAAGTATACACTAGCAAAATTATGTGAGTTAGCTGGCCGACAAATTCTCCCATGCAATTGAGTGTATAAATACACTTGGATTTTAATTACTTTGTTTCTTTTGTAATATGTTGTTAAACATCGGAAGGCATTCCTGATGCCTATTGAATAAAATTTTGGGTTTTTTTTTAAAAAAAATGTTCAATTTACTCAATTTAATTTTATACCCAACATTTAATTCAATTTATTGGAGTTCAATTTTAATTGTATAGATGCAAGTGTGAATTTTTATTTTAGGACATGGTGGAATTTATTGTTGATTGAATCCCAAAAGTGTGTGTCTTTGCTCTTCATCAAGCTATGGAAAAGACTTGCAATCTGCTTTGTAGTTCTACCATAAACACACTGCTGATTGAATTTAAGGCTCCCATCTTATTAGCCCATATGATTTTTAGACTCAGTTTAATTTTTACTTAAATTAATTTATAACAAAATAAACAGGGTCAGCCCAAAAAATTGGGTCAAGCCCGGCCTAGCTAAGCCCAGTTGACCTGTCAGGCCAATTGGGCTAAGCTAAATCGGTCCAATTTTTTTGGGCCGCTTAAATTAATGTGTTATCCAGTTTGTTAGTCGGGCCGCTTGGGCTAATCCATAGGGTCACACTTGTTTTGATAACTCTATATTTAATGACATTATATCGTGGATCTAAAAAATAAAATTTTAATTAATTTTCTTGTCGGATGTGATTGGAAATGCGATCCATAGTAGCAGGTTGTCGGAAGAAAATCAAAGTGTTAAAGTTAATATGATCAAACTGAAAACGGGCGTACTATCGGATAAAAAATCACATTTTTCTTTAAAATATTTTATCAAAATCTCAAAATAAACACACATTTTTTATTATTCACAAAGAATTTCAAATCTTAAAATTTGAATGTCATAATTTTCCAGTGACACCTAAATCACAAAAAAAATATACCTAACAATAATAAAACAAATTAAATAAATGTAGCTGCAGAATGACTTACCCACTGAAAAGCACCTTCATCAGTTCCATCAAGAACTGTCACCCATTCATCTTTGGTTTTGAGGCTGCTTTCACTCTTAAAAAATTCTCGCACCTATTTTATCACAATAGTATAATTAATCTAATTTGATACTAATTGATTTTGTTTTTTTAAAGTATATATTAGTGGAAATAAATACTCATAATGTATGTATATAGTACCGCATCCAATATGGCTTCAGAAGCATTGCCTGGTAACTGCCGAAGACCTGCGGTTGCCTGCATATATGATCATATGATTAATCAACTACTAATTAATTACTAATTCTCATGATATTAAAATTAATTAATTAATTATATATACCCCGAGCCTGAGAGGTGTATTAGGACGAAGGTTTATAGGAACAACGGCTTCAGCTTGCTCTAGCAGTGGCCTCAGTGATTCAGCAGCAGCCACGGGGTCACTTTCATATGAACTCAGACCCGGTGTTATCTACACATAATAATAATAATAATAATAATGCAGATCGATGAGAAAAGATGATAGTGAATACTTCCTCCTTCCCAAGTTCAGTAAACTAAGAAAAAAAGTGATAAAATTAAATAGGAGTATTGGGTGAGAAAATAGAAATTTGATGGTAAATTTGATTTAAGACGCCTACAATGATCGAAGACTCAACATTGGTGGCTATTTGTAACTAATGAATAGTTTGTGACAAATATTATACATGATTTTTAATTTGGTTTTTTTATTTTAATTAATAATTATGAAGATTTTCAAATTAAAAGTATATACTTTAATTTTAAGACAACATTAATAATTTAAATTACAAAAATACAATAGAAAATAGTAAAACATACATAAAACAAATTTAAGTTACAATAGAAAATAAAATAATTTTTAAATTGTATTTTTTATTAATCTTTATTGTTTAATTTTTTTAATTTAAATGTAAATATAAGATTATATATTAGATTATAAATAAATATTTAATAAAATGGAATATAAAAAAGATCAAATTAATAGGAGTACGTATTCTAAGAGGATATTTCCATTGAATTAAAATTTGAGTTAAATGGTTGAAAATGATTTTATTAACTCAAATTTGGTGGTAATTTGATGATTTTAGTGGTAAATTTGACACCTGACCTAAAGATGCTCCAAAAGTTGTGAGAAAAAGTGTAAAAACTAATGTAATAGGGACAAAATAAAAAAGTGCACGTGAACTAATAATATACAGAGAAAGTATTAATTACAGCGAGAAAAAACTCATAATCGTTGCCGATAGGAAGGAGTTCCATGTTAGTGTCAAAGCTGAAGACATGAACTCTGGAACCCGTGCTTCCGCCGTCAAAAACGACAGCGTATTTCTGGTCTGTAGAGTTGCTGGGAAGGAGGGAGAAGAGTAGTAGTAAACGTGACACGCTTTCCATCAACATTTTGTTTCAGACACAAGTTAATGAATGTTTTTGCTTTGTTCTATGTGGGTGTGGATTGGGTTTCCCAATATTGCATTTAAACGCATACTCCTACATTTTGCACCGACGCTTTTTTGATAGGAAAATTAATTAATAGGGGTATAATTAAATTGAATATGATCCCTACCTAACCAATTAATTTTCTTCACAATTTGTACCCCACAACCATTAATTAAATCATGTTTGTAAAGTGTAAAAAGTTAAATAAAGGGAGAATCATTTTATTTCAAAATTTTCATCTCACAATTTTTTTATTATCAATCCAAATTATTACTAAAATTTTGCTACTACAAGGTCAAAATAAGTTACTATAACTATCAATAAGTTTAAAAATATTCAGGCAAATTCATCTTAAAACTAACTGTCTAGAATATTTTTGGACTTGTAGTAATATATGTTTAATCTTGTAATAATAATATTTTGGTCATATAGTAACATAATTTTTGTCATGTAAGAAGACAATATTTGTGAGTGAAAAATCATTTTGTCTTGAGTAATTATATTATTATAAGGGCACCTTCAATACAGTTTAGGGTTTAGGGTCTCGGGTACAGCCAATCAGCTCCTCCCCTAGCGTGCAGCCCGTCACTTCAGTGTCGCCGCCATCCCTTCGGAATCAGGCGTCTATTGATGTGCTTCCGTCGATCTTGACGACCCGTTCTATTCCCCCTTTGTCTCGGTCAGAGGTTTTGGATGAACCTGCCTTGATTCAGCTTACAGAAGCTCGGTTTTCAGGATTCATCGTCTTTATAAATTCTCTCGACCAACAGTCCACATTTGTGCACATACACCTTCCTTCTTTAAAGAGGCAATTCCCGGGATTACTACCTTTCTCCTACCCTTTGCTGGCACTCTACCTGCGTTGTCGTCTCCTACTTCGACCGTGTCTGAATTGGTTGGATAGTACTCGTCGGACCCGCCCAATGTTGTCGTGAATGACGTACCCGTTGGCCCCTCCTCCACTAGTTCAATGGTTTTTCCACACCATATGCGCCCGTGTATGAAGAGTGACTACCTCACGATTTCGATCAATGACGCCACGTAGCAGGCTGGCATGAATGAGTTCAAGGATGCCTTGATTGGTCGTTAGATTACTCCTCGTGGCAAAACCCCAATTTTGTATGCTGATCTATCGAAGCGTCTCATCGAGATCTTGTCCCTCCAAGGGAATTTGACCACAATTCCGCTTGGAAATTTTTCGTTGTTCTCAAATTCCACTCTTTGGAAGAGTGCGGCTGTATTTTTAGAAGACGGGTTTGGCAGTTGGTTCCATGCTCCTTTCGGCTGTAAAATTGGTCTCCCGGCTTCAATCCAAACTAGGTCCCGACCTCGTCGACCTTCCAATTGAACTTTGGCAACCTACAATTCTCTCGGCTACGGCTTCGACGGTTAGCACGTTCGTAAAGATGGACACTTACACTTCTGCCAAGACTATGGCTCAGTATGCCAAAATCTTGATCTAGGTGGACATGAAGCAGTCACTTTTGAAGCGTCTGGTCCTTTAATGTGGGGACCAGTTTGTATTAGTGGACGTGCTTTATAAACAAATTTCGAAATATTGCAGCCACTACATGGTTGTCAGACACCTATCGAAATTTAGACAAGTTTTAAAGAAATAAAATTTAACTTTTACTGTTTTAATAACGTGTCAATTTAATTAAATTATTTAAAGTGAGAGTGATAATTGTGGAGATGATCTAATACCTAATATGATAAATGCCAACTACCCCAAACTCTAGCTTGCAGTTGTAGCTACTCTGCCTATCTCCAAAGCTTGCATGGAAAACATGCTTCATATAAAGGGTTTTTCTACGGTCAAACTCGAATTTGTCCTGTTTTATAATAGGCGTCAAATTAAGTACTAATACAAAGTGAAATCATATAAAATAAAATTTATACCCTGAATCAACAATTCAACTGTATTTAAAGCATTATTTATTGTAAGACATGACGAAACCTATCTTATCATAGAAAGATCTTTATATAGATTGTACTTCAAGCCTTTTAATTTGCGCTATTTCCATATTTAATCATATTTTATCTGGGGGGTGTGAGGATTTTGGATCTATACACTCGCTATATTTTAGTCAAGGGTTACAATAGTTGCAAAAAAATCACCATGTTGGCGATATTTATAAATTATAACATATTTTTTTTTTTTTTTACAATTTAATACACCAATTTTTTATGTTTTACCATTCGAGTCACCAAGCTAAATTCCAGCAAACTTAAGCATATGTGACAGTTCGGAGTTGCTCACATATGAAATTCCACATGGCATTCAATACAAATTGAGAGAAATTAAATACGAGCAAATGGATTCGGTTTCTCTATTTTACTTGATGTTCCACCATATTGGATCATTAACACGCATCTCCTCATTATTATGGAGTGTTGATTAACTTTTAAAACGATAAATATAAAAAATTCACAATATAAAATAAATTAATTTATGTACATATAAGTAAAATTGAACGAGAATTGAGAAATGTCACGAATATATCGCACAATATCGTAAAATCTGAAAAATAATAAATTATACTTCTTTTTATTTTATTTTTAATAGTGCAAGGTAATATACTCAATTCACCTAATATATATAGTAGTAATTTTTTTTAAAATATATGAATGACATGTGCATGACTATATCCAAAATTACTCTAATGTGACAAGTTAGTATCAATGTTGTTTGGACAAAGATGTCATTTCACATACTATATTTGAATCTCATAAGTCATTATTTTGATATTAAATGCATTTTATCATATATATATATATACTAATTTTAGTCATTATGTATTGTTATGTTGTCAATTAATCTTGGTTAGTAGTATTTATATAATTAATTTATTATTTATATGTTTGTTAATCATATAATTTTATTGTGTTTTTGAATGAAATACATGCACAATAGTATGTTATAATAATCCAACGATATATCCGTAAAATTAAGGTTGCGATAACGACAATATTTTCATCCTTGCATGTAATATATATTTCCTCCGTCCCAATGAAACATATTCAACTTAATTTTCTTTTTGTTTGAATAATAAAAATTACGCATTTCCTTTTTGACAAACTACTCTTAGATTTCATTATATTTTATTTTCTATTTCAATCATATCTAATATACATCTATTTATTCTATTATATTTTTTTAATTTCGTGTCAAAAACTCATGTGTAGCTTTTATCGGGTGTAAAATTATTTTTATAAAAACCTTGCATAATTATACGTTGTGAGGTCCCACCTATGTACTATATATGCGGATTGAAAAAAATATTTTATAATTTTACATGAAACATTACAATTATTTATTTAATTTGATTAGTTCAATTATAATAATGTTTACTCCCATAAAGTAATTCAATTAAATTAATTCATTTTTAAAATAATTTAGATTAAAGAAAAAATAAGAATTTTGTATGAATAAATATAGTGATAACGTATATGAGAGTTGTAAATACATGTAAGGGGCCGTAGAAATTTTGAATTGACAGGTATAACATATATTTTGTAAGTCTTTTTAATTTTAATACATAAAGGAAAAATTCGACCTCAAAATATAACACGTGCTATGTCACAATCCGATAGATAAGAATCAAAAATTCATAAATGGTGATTGAAGGACCAGATAAGAAAATTAAAGGACCACATTAAAAAAAAAAAAAGGACGACATCAATCATCATATGATGCTGACAGAATATATTATTAATAAATTGAAAAAAAATTAACCGAATATTCTCTAGGGCGTTGGGCCAGTTAGTTCAATAGAAAAAGGTGTTTTGACTATTTACACCTTCATTTTCGAGAAATGCACTCCCCCTTTTAATATATTAATAAAATAATAGAATAAAAATTTAAAAATACTTTTCATTAAAATACTCCAGCATACTAGATGCAACTACTCTATTGAACGCACCTTTTTACTGTCATTTCTTTCACCCTCACCTAAACCACTACTTTCGGTCGCCGTTGACACCATTTTCGACGACCATCAAACCAAAAAAAATATAAAAATTAAAAAAATATACTTAAAAAAATCACAATTTTTCTTTTATAAATTTCGACCAACCAGTGTCGACCATATACACTCCCGTCGACAAATCGTTGTCAACGGGAGTGTATATGGTTGAAAAAAAAAAACCCCTAACATTTGGGCGGACAAACTTGGGGTGGGTGGGCCAGCGTCGGCAGTGAATCGGGGTGGGGGCCGCGCCGGTTAAGAGAGGGGGCGGCCGCTGATAAGTTTTTTTTTTTTTTTTTTTTTTACAGAAATTGGAGCGCAACGGCGGCCGAGGGAGGGGGTCGCGCCTTTAAAGAGAGAGGGGCGGCTATGCGACATCTGCAAAAAAAAAAGGTTTTGAAATGGCAAGGGTTGAAGAGGAGGAGAGGGGCGCGGCGGTCGGACGAGTGGGCCGCGAGGGCGGCGGCGGGGGTGGGCGCCGTGAGGGCGGGTGCCGGCATGGACGGCGGCGGCGGATGGTTAAGGACTTGAGGTGTTGGGGGAGGGATGAGGATGAAGAAGAAATTAGGGTTTGATGTTGGGGGGTGTGGGTAGTAATAAGTATTTTATGGAGGGAAGGATATTTGTGACAATTAAAAGGGTTGTGACCCAATTTTGAGGGAGTGTATAAATTGGGAGAGTGCATCTCTCCGAAATGGAGGTGAAAATAGTCAAGCCCTAAAAAAATGGATTGAAATCTGAATTCTAGGACCAAATACGGTATAAGAAGGGCCGGACTATTTACACCTCTATTTAGGTTGAGAACACTCCTCCTTTCAATTTATTAATTTAACAATAGTGTAACAAAACTAAAATACCCTTTAAATAAAATATTATTACTAAATGCACCCCTACTACTATCTACACTCCCCTTTCATCATTTAAACACTAACAGGGTGCTACCGCCGTCACTTCCGGCCTCCAACATCATCCAAACCAACAAAATAACTCAGAAAAAAAAAACTATTTCTAAGATTTTTTTTTTATAATTTTCTACACACCAGAATCGACCATATACACTCTTGTCAACAAATTGTTGTCGACGAGAGTGTACGGTCGACCAACTATTATCGAAAATTTAAAAAAAAAATTAATGTTTTTCGACACATCAATATCGAAAATATACAGTCTCGTTTTAAGAGACAACATGTTCTGTCAAAAAAAAAAAAAAAAAAGACAACATGTTTGGAAAGTGTGTGGATGGTATCTAGTGTTTAAGTATAAAATAGAACAATGTTACACCGAATGTTGAGATAAATAGTGCAACACTGACTCTAACAGAATATTAGAAATAAAGACACACAACGGAAGACTTGAAACACTAAAAACAATGTGACACAATGGAAATATTTTTCACATAAATTTTATAAATAAAATCTATGCTAGCGTTATGGCGAAAAATCAATACTTATCTTCAAGTACAAATGTTGTGTGAAATGTTATAACAATAACTTTCACAACTGAAACTACAATCGAGGCATGTGCCTTGATCTAAAAACGAACTAAGTGTATAAAATATACATTGTCGCAATGCTAGTTCTTATCTATGATTACACTCTCAATAGATAAAGAAAAGTGATCAGTCATACGGGTGAGATACTTCATATGATCTAAAATGTATAGCTACTGGCCACAATTCCTAACAGGATGAACACTTAGTCTAGGAGATTGATCGAGTAGTACACACTGATTTGTGGAGCCATCCTTCGGTATTTTTAGAGTGGGATTCGACTTCTAGAGGCTTCCATCTTGAGATCCTATTTTTTAGGAACTCAACTCCCATGATCTTTTCTGGATCCTTCTTCCATGTTCCAAGTCGATCTATAATGATTCAGGCTGCTCTAGCACGTTCTGCAATGTTCTGGAATCTTCCAGGTTCCATATCCTTGTAGAAGCTTCTAGATCCTACCAGAAATGCGATAACATTTAGCTCAACATTTAATGTAGGCAAAAACTTGTGTGAGACCGTCTCACGGATCTTTTTTTGTGAGACGGATACCTTTTAACCCATATTTCAAAATTTTGGGTAGGATAATCCATATTTTTCTTTACATTTTGATTGGTAAAAAAATGATAATATTTAAGTAAAAAGTGATAATAGTTTTAACAAAAGTGACTGTCACTTTTTACTTAAACACTATCACTTTTTATATATGAGGCCCGTCTCACGGATCTCTTTTTGTGAGACGGTCTCACCCAAGAGTACTAGCCCTTAAAACTTTAATTTATCATATCAATTATATGTAATTTAATTTCCACTACAAATTAAAACGTGCCCTATTATCGACAGACTACCAATGGATTTTTGGAAAGGTTCGAAAAGGCACCATATTTACTGACCGATCGATTTGTGGTAAAAAAATATTAGGGGTATGTAGGCGGACCTACCACTACAAAAAATGCCTCAATTAGAGATCAAAGTTTTGAGACCGACATAAATCAGTCTCAAATAGAGACTGATTTGAGACTGATCAGAAAAAAATTCGAGTTTTGAGACTGTTTTCAGTTCGGTCTTTAATATTATGTTTTCAGACCGCTTAGAGACCGAATTTCGGTCTCTAAATCGAAATTAAAATTTTGATTTTGAATTTTGTTTAGAGACCGACAATTCAGTCTTTAATTAGTATAAAAAATTATGAATCTCAAAAATTTAATTGACTAGCAATTTTGACCGCTCGTTTAGAAAAAGTTTTCAGTTTGGTCTTTAATATTATGTTTTTCAGACCACTTAGCCACCGAATATCAGTCTCTAAACCGAAATTAAAATTCTGATTTTAAATTTTAATTGGAGACTAAAAATTCAGTCTTCAATTGGTATAAAAAAATTCCGACAGGTTGTCTTATATGTTTGTGAATCGATCACTTACCGTCGGGATCGGGCGAGAATCCTTTAAACTCGGACAAAGTATCCACATCCGAAAAAGAATCTTTTACTACACTATCTAAATCCGTGGAATCTTTCACTACCTCCTCTAAATCAACTGAATCAGACACTACGATCTCTAAATCAATTGAATCAGGCACTAAGATCTCTAAATCAATTGAATTGGGCACTATCGTCTCCACTTCCAACGAATCTGACTTTATGACTTTGTTCGAGATGGAGGAACCAAATTTAGGAGAAGAGGAATATTTGTCCATCGTTGGAAGAGACAAATCAGATTGGCGATTATATGTATATTTTAAGAGATATGAATAATATGTAAAAATATAAATCTTTAAAATATTATCCCTAATATTGTATATATAGATAATTTTAAACAGTAGATACTGATTTTTGCGGTCTCAAATCGGTATCAAATCAAGTTGTTTGTTTTCAGAGACCGATTTTAGCGGTCTCTGAACACTCCGGAAGAAAGCCCAGGTTCTTGCGTATAAATAGCCCATATATATCACATGTCATTCTCTCAATTTTAACCCACAAACCAGCTTCTAAATAGGTCATTCCTTAATTTTCCTCTCCAATATCAGTTTGAATATCTCGTTTCGAATTCAACGTAAGGTTTCTCATTCCCTCTTTGTTTAAATTAATGTTTCTCACATTTCTCAAATTAATTAATTTATGAAGTGTTCACATTATGATAATTTTCTTTTAATGTATATTACATCATATAATTAATAAATATGTATAATAGTAGTAAATAATATAGACCAGAGACATTATTATCGTCATAAATTAAATACTAGTACGCAAGGGAATGGGTGAACAAATTTTGTTTATTATTTATGTTTCTTTTGATGCAAAGTTTTTATATTTCCTCACATTGTCGACATTTAGTTTATTTATTGAATGAGTTATCAAAACATTTAATGAGGTTGTAATGAATAAAATTCTCATTTGATAACAAAAGTCTATATTCTAAAATGTTGTTTTGGCAATGAGATTAATTTTTTTTTGTAGAGAAGAGAATAATTTTAATTTTGTGGATAAGAGATTCTGAGAAAAAATTAATGACAATGAAAGATATGAGAAAAGATTAATAATCGTGTGTGATTTGATATAAATAATATTAAATTAAATGTAATTTTTTTTTTAATTTTTAATAGAGATAAAATAAAATATTAATATGACATTAAATTCAAATTAAATATAAATAAAAAATAATTTATTGACGTGGGCATGCCACCTAGGCGGCGGTGGACATTATTTTTAATGCCCACCGGAGGGCTCTATATCATTTCCGATCATATACCATAAAAAAAAATTATATATGTATATAATTAATTTTAAAAATTACACAATACAATTACTTGTCAAAGTGGTAGGTGCTCATTACTGGGAACCCATCCACCAGGGATCAATTCCCACAAAGGCCAAAATAAAATGGTCATTTAAATAAAGTGGGAGTAGGTGTGGGTTGCTGGGTCGGATATCGGGTTAGGGGTGGGTGTGGGTAAATAAAGAGGGTGTGGGTGTTGGGTCGGGTATCGGGTCGGGTGGGTAAATAAAGAGGGTGTAGGTGTCGGTTGCTGGGCCGGGTTTGTATTTTATTATTTAAAGACCGAATATTCGGTCCCTAATTATAGACTAGAGATCGATTTGTATTTTAGGGCCCGAAAATAGGTCGGGCCGACTCACGTTTAGGGACCGTTATAAGACCGAATTGTCGGTCTCTAATTTAGAGACCGACCAAAAATCGGTCCCTAATTTGAGACCGTTTCATAAATTCGGTAATTCTTAATAAATATAATATATATAAGATAGTAAGAGAGCTTGTTTGAATATTTATAAATCTTTTCCCCAATAAACTCTCACGTTAGTTGACACGATCTCACATATTCAAATCTGTTTCCAAGACTTTCTCAACCGAATCTTTTATCCCCAACTCTTCTTATATACGGCACTCCCCAAAACTCAAGTTACATAAATCTCGCATTAATCTCAGCTTTCCCACTCGTAGAAAGAAAACCTAACACACCATTCTCTCCGCTGCTTCCACCGTTCTATTGCACGTACACATTTTGTTGCAAGGTATTCTAATCCATCTTTTATCGGATGTGTTTTGATCGATTATTATCTAGCTTGAATTTAATTTGTTTAAGTAAACTTGTTAATTCCTCGCTTTGAGTAAACTTGTCAATGGCTTCAGCTCAAGAAGAAAGAGTGAGGCTACAACAAAGACCTGGAGGAGAGGTGTCTGGTTTGGACAAGGATGCTGAAGGTGTCCAAACTAGAAGAAAGATCAAGAAGGCCAAGGGAAACAAAAGAAAGGCTGAAACATTCACTGATTTTCCCAACAACCTTGATCTGCCCCCTGAGTTCAGAATTGATGATGATGAGCCTACCTCCAAGAAGGCAAAGAGTGCTGAAAATGACAAAGTTGCTGAAGTGTCCAAGACTGCTGAAATTGTTGACAAGTCTTCTGAAACTGCCAAAAGTGCTGAAGATCCCAAATCTACTGAAGATGTTGAAGAACTATTTGCTGAAGCATTTGGATCTGAGCCCAAGAAGAAGACAACTATCCTAGCTCTTGATCTATCAAAGTTGTTTCATGAAGGGTATGACAAAGACCCTGAAACACAACAGAATCTGGCCATGATGAGGGCCCAAGAGAAAATAGACTTGATGGATGAGGCAAATAGAGCAAGAGACAAAAGAAGAGCAGATTTTCAAAAACCTAGAAGGAAAAGAGCAACTTACAGCAAGATGAAGCCACAACTTTTGATTCCCATGGACACCAAATATCCTCACTTGGATAAATGGGTGCCAATTCAGCTGAATGACTCATGGGAAGAGGCCAAAAGGGAGTTTGTCTATGACTGCTATGTCATTGACAGATGGAATGGAAGAAATGCCAACTCCTCTTTTGCTGAGTTCATGATAGAGTATCACAGAGAGCTTTATCAACAACTGCTTGCAGCTGCAGACATTGCAAGAATTGAACTCACTGCCCCCAAGCCAATCATATACATGCCTCCAAAGCTTGATGGATGGATTGACCAATCAAAAATCCTGAAGGAGTTTCTGGAAATCCTCAAGCTGAACAAAATGGTTCTTGGACCCAAGGGAACAAACCAAGAGGCCATGGAGCTGAAAAGAAGAGTGTGGGCACAATATGGAATGGTGCCACCAAAGGAGGATGATCTCTGAAATGGCTAAGTCTTCTGACCTTTCTGAAAACTTATCTTGACTGAAGATTTGTTTTAATTGGTCATCCATGCTGAAGTTATTCAAGAATGCTGTCATGTGTTTGCTCTAATCTGTTCTTGCATTGACATGCTTTTTGCTCTGATACTCAAAGATCAAGATATTATTAAGTGATAAGTAAATATGCTCTGATCTATTGTGAACTATGTAATAGTGTTTTAGATTCATGCTCTGATATGTTAAATTCAACTATCAACATGCTTGTAATGATTTTCAAATGAATGATAGTTGAATCAAGAAACACTGATACAAAAATCTCTCTATGCCTATCTTTGTAACCTATTTGCAACATGAATGGTGAGTACACTAACACATTGCTTTTCAGGAAAATTGACCATAGTCATGTCTTCTGAAGATAAATGTAATAGGTGTAGTCAAGTCACTTTTGCATAAAATGTATAGGTTTTGGCATCATCAAAAAGGGGGAAATTGTTGGGAATAAAATGAGATATGTTTTGATTCAATACCAAAACCCCCTGAGACAAGTAAAGATGATTATGTTCTAAGAATGTTAGAACATATATCATAAGGCTAAATGAGAAGCTGAAATGTTAGGCAACTCTTAGTTGAATAGATGCACAATTTGAGGGGGAACATATGCTTTGAAGTCTATCAAGATCAAGTCCCCTCAAGGCTCAAATTCTGGAAAGATTGCTAAGTCTACTGAAAGACAAGTATGCTGAAGAGATGATCAGTAGAGTTGTCCAGAAGAGTTGTCTCAGCACAATTAATCAAGAACAAGTGTTCTGAAGCTTAAAGATCAACTATGCTGAAGAGTTCAAGACAACTATACCCTAAAGACCTTCAATGAATCATGCTAAGTTCACTTCCAAGTGAAGCAAAGGGAAAGAGCCAAGTCATCTGAAAAGAGCAAGTCAACTATGCTGATAAGCAAGTCTGCTGATAGTGATAAGCAGAGTTGTCCATTTGATAAGGAATGTTGTCCTATCATTGGAACAACCTTCAAAAGCCATGTCCAAGCTTAAACAAGTGAATCTTGAAGTCAGACATTGGGAAGAGTGCTGCAGAATGAAGACAAAGTCTATACAGCCGTTTATTTCCTAAATGAGGACATGTCACTATCAAGAATCTGTCTTCTAAGAAGAAGAAGACATTTATGGACATTTGGGGCTGCCTCTCCAACGGGCAAATTCTCAATTGTCTATAAATACAGAAGTGTGAAGACCATTTGAAAGCACCTCAACAATATCCAACTGACCTCAACCTTGAGAAGAAAATCAAGAGTGCTTTCAAAGACTATCTTAGTCTTCATACACTTCTTCTAAGCTGAACCCAATTGTATATTCATACAAAGCTTAGAGAGATATCCTATCCTTATACATTGATCTTCATTGTAAAGGATATCTCATTAGTTGGAACCTTACTTCAATCCTTACCCCTTTCAAGTGAGAAAGTGTGAAGGTTGTAGTAGTAGAAGTGGTAGGAACTGATTGTTGAGAGAAGAACAGTTCAGTTCTGAGTTGAGAAGAGGGTACTAGGACTCTAGACATCCTAGGGATCAATTCACCAAGGAGTGGTGTTCTTGATCAAGTGCACCTTGGCACTATAAAACAAGTTAATTCCAAGAGTGAAGGAATTATCCTGTTAAATCAGGGAAAGTGGATGTAGGAGCTTGAGTCTCTGAACCACTATAAACTCTTGTGTTGATTTACTTTCAAGTACTTTCATACATTCAACACTGCACACAAAACTGATCTTTCAAAGAACCTATACTCAAAGACTGTGCAAAAGACATTTGGACAAGTTCCCTGAAACTGGATTGTATTGATTGACAAGTTGATTTCAGAACTTAAAAGGAGTTTAAATTAAAGGGCCAACCACTATTTCCGCACATATAACTCCCTTAGATAGTTATTCAACTAAGTACTCAATAGTACTTAGTAGTTTGATTATCTATAAAGAGTTAATCATCTTCAGCAGAGTTGTCCAAGACAACATTGCTGATCTTTGGTTTGATCAAAGTTTGAAAAGAAATTGCATACAAGTGTATTCCCCCCCCCCCCCACCATACACTTGTTATATACTCCTTTCAGGACCAACAAGTGGTATCAGAGCAGGGGTTCAAAGACCACTGCTTCTGAAAATCCATCTTGATTTTCAAAAATCACATATTTGGTGTGGTCACTGAACTGATCTATCTGAAATCCTATTTGATTGTTGACTAACTGTTTGTTCTTGAGATATGGCCAACAACAATGTTGCTGTTCCACCTCCTGATGTTCAAGGATTGGACAACATGGCCACAAATCCAGTCAACCACATCTCACATCATAAATTGCCCATGTTCTCAATAGACAATTATGATTTCTGGAAAATCAGAATGAGGGCTCATCTTGCATCCCTTCACACTGACATGCTGAGAGTAATCACAAGAGGTCCTTTTGTGTTTACTCAAATCAATCCCAGACTCACTGAAGCTCAAAGAGCTGATGCATGGGAATTGATTCCTAAGGATGAAGATGACTTCACTGCTGATGAAAAGAGGAAAGATAATTTGAATTATCTTGCCATGAACACTCTCTACCAAACAATTCCAGATGCAATCATGGGAAGAGTTTACCACTGCACAACTGCCAAAGAAATTTGGGATACTCTTGCAGAAATGTGTGAGGGTACTGAAAAGATAAAGGAGAACAAGCTCCAAGTGGCTGTGCAGAAATTTGAACAATTCACAATGGAGTCTGAGGAATCCATTGACAAATTTGCTGGTAGATTCACTGATGTGATGAATGAGATCAACTCATTGGGCAAGGTGTACTCCAAGAGAGAAGTTGGATTGAAGATCTTGAGAAGTCTCACTCAAAAGTGGGATGTCTATGCTGTTATGATGCAAAACACCAAGGATCTCTCCACCATGCCCATGCAACAAATCTTTTCTGAACTCAAAGCTTATGAGTTCGATCTCAACAGAAGAAAGCCTGTTGAGGAACCTTCAAATCCTACAAAGGGAGTGGCATTCAAAGCCAAAGTTGTTGAACCAGAAATGCAGTCCACTCCTAGATCATCAAAGTCAGTCTCCAAGACTGAAATGAAGGAGGAACTAGCCTTGATGGCTAGAAGGTTTGAAAAGCTAAATTCAAGGTTTGGTAGATACAAGAAATTCTACCAAGACAACAAATTCAGGAGAAGATACAACTCTCCTGAAGCTCAGGCTGAGGTCAAGAAGCCTGAAGAGAAAAGATCAGAGGACAAATACTCTGATAGGAGAAGGTCCAATAGAGCTGAACCTTCATCATCTAGAAGGAAAGATGAACCAAAGAAGGATGATGATGAAGACTTGTGCTATAACTGCAAGAAAAAGGGGCACTTCCAGTATGACTGTCCTGAATTGAGCTCTAAGGAGAGAAGAGAAAGGCAAGCAAAAAGAGACAGAAAGTTCACCAATAGAAAAGCCATGATGGCTGGTGAAGATTCTGAAAGTGCTGAAAGCTTCAACTCTTCTGATGGACTGTTCTCAAACAGTGAAGATGATGATGACATATGCAACATGGCTATTGAGGATGATGAGGTATCCTCTACTTCTAGCTCACCATCATTCATTTCACAAAACACTAGTGAAGTCAACTTGAAACTTTCTCTTGGAAAGTTGATGGAAGATTTCACTATGTTACAAGAATTTCATGATAATTGTGTGAGAGAGAATGAAAAATTAGCAATTGAGCTTGCTAAAAACTCTGAAATAGTTGTTGATGTCAAGTCTACTGAGTTGTATCAACAAGCCTTGAGAGAGCTTGAGGAAGCAAATCTCAGGATAGTTGATCAACAAAAGGAGATTGATGATCAACTTCTATCTCAGAAGAAAAAAGATTTTGAACTGAAAATTCTGCAAGCTAAGTTTGAAAACCTCTCACATGAATATGACATTCTTAAATCAAGTGAAGAGAGCCTGAAACTAAAGATGTCTGCTCTGAGAAGATCCACTAAAGCAATAGAGGAAATTCAGAGTTACCAAAGACCCATGGCTCAAAGAAGTGGATTAGGCTTTGATCCATTTGAATCTTCACCTTGTCTTAGTGTTGCTTCAACAAGTAACACTAAGAGAATCTTTGTTAAGTCAATGGCACAACAAGCTGAAAATGAAACTATTCAGCCACTGAACAAAGGAAAGGGCAAAATGGATGATTTGCCAACTCAAGTGCTTCAGGAGACTAGGCCCAATCCTAAGGAAAAGGCCAAAGTCCCTGAACACAAGAGGAATGTTGTTCAGCAGAGTAGACCCAATGGTAGGGCAACTCTCCTGAACAATGTTCAGAGGAGTTATCCAAGGTATAATCAGCCTAGGCCAACTCTACTGAGAAAGCCTCAACTGAATAGACCTAAGGACAACTATCCTCAAAGGCAAAATAAAATGAGACAACCAAAACCCTACATGCCAAAGGGTAATGGTCATAAGAATGCCTTTCCTCAAAGATTCCCTCAAGTAGCACAAAGAACTCATAAGTTCAGGAGATTTGACAACTCTCCTGAAACTTACAGGGTTAACACTTTCACACATACTTTCCCAAAGGCATATAAGGGAAAGACAGTGTATGTTGATGCTAGAGGAAAACAACTTAGCCACCTTGAATCAATCAAGGTTATTAGGCAAGTTTGGGTTCCTAAAGGTACAACTAACCTCTCAGGACCCAAAACTCAAAGGGTACCTAAACCTATCTAATTGCAGGTACCACTGGGCCACAAGAAGAGGAGCATGAGTAAAAAGTCAGCATGGTACCTTGACAGTGGATGCTCAAGGCACATGACTAGAAACAAGGAGCTCCTCACTGATTTCATTGAAAAAGAAGGCCCAAATGTCACATTTGGAGACAGCTCACAAGCAACAACAAAAGGTTATGGTACTTTGATGATTGGTAACATCAAAGTATCCAATGTGTCTTATGTGGCTGGTCTCAAATATAATCTCCTAAGTATCAGTCAATTCTGCGAGAAAGAGTTCAATGTTGAGTTTTCAAGTGGTAAATGCTTAATCAAATATAAGACTCAGCAAATTCTATTGACTGGAACTAGGAAGGGAAATGTGTATTTTGCAGACTGGGACAAGTCTACTGATGCTGCATGCTTCATTGCTAAGAGTTCTAGTGAACAAAGTTGGTTATGGCATAAGAGACTAAACCACCTGAACTTCAAAACAATGAACAAACTTGCTAGAAATGCATTAGTTAAAGGACTACCTAATGAGGTTTTCATTAAAGAGCATGTCTGTAAACCATGCCAAGAAGGAAAACAGATCAAAGCCTCATTTAAAGGAAAACCAGTCATTTCTACTGAAAGGGTACTTGAACTTTTACACATAGACTTATTTGGACCAATTACCCCTGCAAGCATAAATGGTAGAAAATACACATTGGTGGTAGTAGATGACTTCTCTAGGTTCACATGGGTAGTATTTCTCCTTAATAAGAAGGAAACACAAGTCAAACTGCTTGAACTTTTAAAGAGATTGTCAAATGAGAAAAGCCTTAGCATTATCAAAATAAGATTTGAAAAAGGCACTGAGTTCATAAATTCTTACATAAATGAATATTGCACATCTAATGGAATAGCTCATGAAACCTCAGCAACTAGAACTCCTCAACAAAATGGAGTTGCAGAGAGAAGGAATAGAACTTTAAAAGAGGCTGCTAGAACTTTAATTGCTGATTCAAATCTACCTAAGAGGTTTTGGGCTGAAGCTATAAACACTGCATGCCATACTCAAAATAGATGTTTGATTACCAAGGGGCAAGGCAAAACCCCCTATGAACTCTGGAAAGGAAGAATGCCTAAAGTGTCATACTTTCACATATTTGGTTGTAAATGTTTCATTCACAATAATGGGAAAGAACAGTTGAAAGCCTTTGACAGCAAAGCTGATGAGGGAGTATTCCTTGGATACTCTCAAATCAGTAGAGCTTTCAGAGTCTACAACAAGAAAACCCTCATTGTGGAGGAAACACCTCATGTTGTGTTTGATGAATCTACTCATGAGTTCAGGAACAAGGACTTAGAGGCAGAAGAAATCACACAAAAGACAACCAGACTGAGCCTAAAGGGCAAAGGCACTGAATTCCTAGATGTTGTCCAAGCCAATCTCCCTGAAAATATTACACTGGACAACAATCCTGAAGGCAACCTTCCTGAGGCAAACCCCACTGAAGGAAATGGTGAACTGAATGATCCAATCCCAGTTCACATCCAGGTAACAACTACCAATGAAGAAGCAGTCCCTGCTGAGGTAGTTAATGGATCAAATAATCAAGGGGGAACCAACAATGTTGAAAATGCCAATATCCCTGATATTGAGGACAACACCCCTGATTATGATCCTGAATTCAATTATCCTAAATTTTATGATCAAAATGACTCAACTTCAGTAGAGGACAACTCTACTGAAGAGATCAGAAAAAGAAGGACTTGGTTGTCTGACCATCCTACTGATCTAATACTTGGTGACCCAAGTATAGGAGTCAAAACAAGAAGATTTCATGGTGAAAGTGCTTTATTTTGTTGTTTCTTGTCAGAACAAGAACCAAGTGATATTGAAGAAGCACTTCAAGATGCCAATTGGATCACAGCCATGCAGGAAGAGCTGAACCAATTCACCAGAAATGAAGTTTGGGAGCTGGTGGATAGACCTTCACATCAAGATGTTATTGGAACCAAGTGGGTGTTCAAGAACAAGAAGAATGAGAATGATGTGATTGTCAGAAACAAAGCAAGACTAGTGGCAAAGGGCTATTGCCAACATGAAGGCATTGACTATGATGAAGCATTTGCACCTGTGGCAAGGCTAGAAGCAATAAGGCTCTTTCTGGCCTATGCAGCCCATAAGAGGTTCAAAGTGTACCAAATGGATGTCAAGAGTGTCTTTCTGAATGGAGTCTTAAAAGAAGAAGTCTATGTGGAGCAACCACCTGGTTTTGAGGTTGGAAATCAAGTTTACAGACTGAAGAAGGCTCTATATGGACTCAAGCAAGCCCCTAGGGCTTGGTATGATACACTGTCACAATTCCTCTTGGATCATGGATTTATCAAGGGAACTGTGGACAGAACTCTCTTCAGAATCACTGAAGGAGAGGACATCTTAGTTGTCCAAATTTATGTGTGATGCGTCGAAAAAGAAAGCCTTTAGATATCAGTCGTTCCTCTACGAGCACTGCTAATCACGAATCAAATCACTCGTTTTATCCTTGGCAGTCTTCAAGTAAATCTCCTTGAGAATCCGAAAATGACCTGCAAAAGTACGCTGGAGGGGGGCTCCGGCGTAGAAGCTCCGACGCTCAAGTCAGAATCGGTTGTAGGAGAAATCAAAGAGGAATTCCCCTGTATTTCTAGGGAAATTCCAGCGAATATAGTGGTGTTTCTTCTCAATTCAGTGTGTATTTCATAAAAGTGTGTATATTATGTCAAAACGTACCTTAGAATATGGAAATAACCTGCTTATATACCTGACCCCTCTCTCCGGAGAGGGAAAGACTCGTTCTCCCTATATTCTCGGCCCATTCCTGTAAATCCGGCCCCCAAGTCCCTGAGGAATCGGTCTATCTCCCTGAAGACTTAGTTCCTCAACGTATCATCCCCTATCTTCATGGAATGACCCCTTCCTTTGACTTAGTTAAGAAAGATTAATTGATATCATGCGTTCCCCTTTGGGCCCTATCCTTAAGCCCAAAGGATATTATCCTTCCAATGTGGGCCAAAGGCCCAACCAATCTTATTTCTCTTTAGAAGCCCAGGGGTGTATTAATCCAATCCTTCAAGCTTATTGACCTAATTGAGATTACTATAATTCATCCCGTTTCCACGTGTCGACTTTTCCAGGAGCGACATATTTATCTACATCAACCACTCCCCCCTACTCTCGTAAAATACCTCAAATTTATGAGAGTAGGAAAAAACAAGATGAATTAACCTGAACACCTCTTCGTACAGATCATCGCCATCTTTCCTTCAATACTCTCTTCCATTCCTAGATACACCCAAGTTCAAGTTTTAGAGAGTGTATCATGTCGCCCTGGGAAATTATATCCCTCTCTGAAACCCTCGTGCCCTAGGGAGTTCAAAACTCTTTGAAATTTCCCCACTTCAGGGATATTAGGTGTTATGGCTCGTACTCTGAACTTTAAGGACTCTTAAGTGGCTAACACTTATCACTCAGAAACTCTCAGCCATATCCTGACTCAATATGGTTTAGATCTCAAACCTCTCGAACTCTTTAAATGATTTACACTTCTCAAAATCTCCAGCCATACCTTGGCTAGTCCAATCAAGGTGGTTCATACACTGAACCTCAAAATCTCATAAGTGTTTCTCATTTACAATCTCATGAGTCTAGTCGCGCGATCTTAAATCGAAACAGTTCATCTCTTTGAATCTCAGAATTGTGAGGGGCTCTCTAATTCCCCTCGGCCTCACTCTCCGATCGTAAGAAACTTTAATCCTTCTTTTATACCTCTGAGTTTTTCTTTGGACGGCTAGGGTCCTATATCCCTAGTTTTGAAAACCTCTTATAACTCTGGATGTCACCTATTTCCCTCAAGCCTCGAGGGATATAATGGGTAGAGCTTCTTCTTTAATCATTTTGGGAACTGGACACCTGTTGGGTCATAGAATTACAAACACCATTTCCTGTTTCATATCAAGGACTCTCGCAAATATATCAGGAGTTGGGTTCATATCAAGAACCCACGCAAATATCCCTTGTCTTGAATGTTTTTCGACTTTCCGTGTTTTATCTCATCTCTTCTTACAACTTACAATACCTGCATATTATCTCCTTGCATGCATGTATATATATATATATATATATATATTTCTCTTTCTTCATACGCATGTCATATATTATATCTTTAGATATTAGACATATCATGCGTTGTCTATTCAGCTTTTCTTAGCTGTGCTTCATTGCATGTTTCTAGTATCTTCTTGACACATAAAGGCTCTAAAGCTCATAGAGAAATCTTAAATAAGAATATAGGGTTTATGTTTTCTGTACTTACTTGGTGACTTGATAATGCTTCTAGTTTCTCTCTTAGAGTTAGAGTTTTTAGGGATTATACTCTCCCAAAAGTTAGAATTCGTAGGGATTATACTCTCCCCTAAGTTGTTTATACTCGTAAGAGTTGTTTATACTCGTGAGAGTTGTTTATACTCGTGAGAGTTGTTTATACTCGTGAGAGTTGTTTATACTCGTAAGAGTTGTTTATACTCGTGAGAGTTCTTTATACTCGTGAGAGTTGTTTATACTCGTGAGAGTTGTTTATACTCGTAAGAGTTATTTATACTCGTGAGAGTTCTTAGGGATTATACTCTCCCTGAAGTTAGAATGTTTAGGGATTATACTCTCCCAAAAGTTAGAATGTTTAGGGATTGTACTCTCCCAAAAGTTAGAATATTTAGGGATTATACTCTCCCTGAAGTTGGAATGTTTAGGGATTATACTCTCCCAAAAGTTAGAATTCGTAGGGATTATACTCTCCCCTAAGTTGTTTATACTCGTAAGAGTTGTTTATACTCGTAAGAGTTGTTTATACTCGTGAGAGTTGTTTATACTCGTGAGAGTTGTTTATACTCGTAAGAGTTGTTTATACTCGTGAGAGTTCTTAGGGATTATACTCTCCCTGAAGTTAGAATGTTTAGGGATTATACTCTCCCAAAAGTTAGAATGTTTAGGGATTATACTCTCCCAAAAGTTAGAATATTTAGGGATTATACTCTCCCTGAAGTTGGAATGTTTAGGGATTATACTCTCCCAAAAGTTAGAATTCGTAGGGATTATACTCTCCCCTAAGTTGTTTATACTCGTAAGAGTTGTTTATACTCGTGAGAGTTGTTTATACTCGTGAGAGTTGTTTATACTCGTGAGAGTTGTTTATACTCGTGAGAGTTCTTAGGGATTATTGGCAGGTTAATTATATCTTCCGCTACCATACCCCCTACTCCCCCTAGCTTTAGAGGCTGTCGTGGATAGAAACTTTAGGAATTATTCCTAGGCATTTTCTATTCGAATCTTTATGAGCTGGTGTAAGTCTCTTTATCTTGCAATATCTCTATCATGTTATGTTTTAGTTTCCAAAACACATTCGTTATTTCAGCACTCATTATGCGGACCCCTAACAGTTATCTCATGCAAAGAATCTCAGGAATATCTCAAAACATCATATCTTATTAAATTCACAAACAATAAATGCAAGTCATACCTTACACATGCCAACCGCCCTACCCCCTCTACCGAGAGGGTAAAATTACCCATCGAATTTCTCAGGGACTCGGCGTCCCTCAACTGTTCACACGTGTACTCTTATCTCTGATATACCTCAAGGTCTTGGATACTCAACTCAAGTTTAGGGAGCTCCTAAAGGGAAACTCCTTCATTATGTTCTGGTTCAGCTTAAGAGTGACATGTAAATCTCCAGGCTTACTCGTATATCAGTCTCAAATCAATCATGTAAAAATACACCAAAAAGGGCTTCCTACATAGGCTCTCCAGTGCTCGGATAAGCGTCATAAGCATCAATTATATAGTTCAAACATGAAATAACCAAATAATGTAAATAAAGTCTCCTTTGATCTCAAACCTGAGACCTGGACCCCCTCTAGGACCTCCTATCATGGCAAGACGATTAATTTCTCTAATCTCCAATCTCAGAAGGGGATCAACTTGTTAACCTCTTATTTGTGGAACTCTAGGTGATCCTTGTATAACTGACCTTCCAGGGTGCAGTATTTCAGCCTTAAGGCTTGGGCCTCTCGGGACAGTGGAGCCCCTGGGTCTTTGTTCAGCTCTGTGAGGATTTCTCTCCAGTCTCCTCCAATCATCTCCATCCTTCCATCAACTCTAGTTTTCGGACTTATTATTTCGGTTACTTAGGGCTATTGGCCCTTAAGTACTTCAAAATGCTCAAATCATGTTTCATCACTTTAAAAGGATCATCTCATGCAATATTAAAAATTCATTATCTTTTCAAAAATAAAACTTCATAGCATCGAACAAACAAATCAAATCAACTTCCACTCTAAAAATCATAAATAAAGTGGATCATGCTCACTCAAATAATCTCTTCAAATGAAAATTACAATGAATATTCAATTCTCCATGTTTCATCATAAATGAGTATTTCCAGTACATGCAAGCTTCAAGGTCCTAAACGAGGACATAACTCAAGACATATCCTTGTTTAAAGATAAAAAGGTAAGAAGTAGCACTTTTCATTTTTTGATCTCAAGGACCTGAATAAGCTCAATCTATAATTTGAAATCATATCTAAAATATAGAAACATGTCAATCATACACAATTTGAAAATAGTTATGCTAGCTTTCGTTTCCAGAACCATAGTCATCATCAATTCTCCCACATAAAGTAGTCATAGAACTCAACATATGAATCACCTACTCATGCTTCTAAGATTTCAAGTAATTCTCAATTCCAATATCATTTATAAAACATCTACATAAATCAATCGTGTAAGCTTAAGGGGACCCTTCTTAATTCAACGGAAAAGAGTAGCCTCGTATCATATATGTCAATCTCTTAAAGACATGCTCATAATAATATCTACAAGAATTAACACTTGTACTAACCAGTGGTACTAATGTACTCAGCATATCTCTGCTAGCCCTCACGGACCCGGGCTCTTAGGTCCTGGCCAATTCATGTTCATATCTCTGGTAACCCTCATGGACTGGAATACTTCATATCTCTGCCAGCCCTGGGGGACTGGAATACTCCATATTGCTGCCAGCCCTCGGGGACTGGAATACTCTATATCTCTGCCAGCTCTCGGGGACCTGAATACTCTATATCTCTGCCAGCCCTCGAGGACCTGAATACTCTATATCTCTGCCAGCATTCGGGGACCTGAATATCCCTCCTGAACCTCTTGCGTTTTCAGCACTCCCAGAGTTCTTAAGGATTTCTGGGCTGGACCTCCTCAAAATTTCTCGAAACAAAAAGGTTAAATAACAATTTGTACCAAGATTTAGTACGTGTTTTGTCAATATTCTAATGCTCATTCAATAAAAGGTGTATTCTCGTGCGAATCTTTCCACATATACAATACGTCTCATATTTTCGCAACATATTGATTGAAACGATTAACATCCACGCTAAACTAAATAGATTTAAATCATTCTCCACAACATCTTAGTTAAGGAGTAGTCATTTATGCAAATCACAACATATAATAGTTTATCATGGTTCTATCTATCACAGGTAAATTATTCTTCTCACTCAAATTCATCGCATCAACGAGTCTCATTCAAGTATCAGATTAGTATCAATCAATTAGCCAAGACAATGCATACTACCTCATATATCACATTTTTCAACATCATAGTCAGAAAATGACTGTTGATGCAAATATTATCACAATCACTTTTTATCAGACTACACACATGTTCTCATTATAGACTTATATTTCTTATACAAACTAATTTTTCAGAAGTACTTAACACTAGATCATCAACAAAAACGTCTTTCAAGTGATATTTCAATTTCAATTTACATAAAGAGTGCAGAGATACCTCCCTTAAGTTATCAAATACTCGAAAAGACTTGTGAGATTCCAGGTATATGTTCATCAAACCCTCGAAAAGACTTGTGAGATTCCAGGTATATGTTCAGATCATTTCTGACCTACAGCCTCAGTCGCCCTCGGGAAGGCTATAGGGGCTGGAGCGCCCTGGACAACCATCACCTTCTCCCTGGATCGTGTTATTATAACATTCAGTTGTTCAGTAGTCAATACCAGCAATTTTGAACCTGTAGCTGCTGGAGGTATCTCCCTGCTAGGTCCACCCCCGAGGGCTCCAGACATGTCACCCTCAGTAGGGATAGGAGTGTCTAGAGTCTCTTCCCTCAGATTCTGGACTTCTATTGGTGTAAGGGGCGGATTTTCCCCTGAAGGAACGAATGCAAGTCATTTTCCCGAACTTTCAACCAAATTCTTCGGAGGGGGAGGAAGGAAAATGGGTAGTGGAGTTCTTCCTCCCACTGGAATTCCCAATTCAGGTCGTATAGGGGAGGAAAATATATTCTTTCCCTCTTTAGTAGTTCGTCTAACAAGCTCATGTTCACCTCCAATAGTTAGGAAATAAATCTCACGTCTTAGATCTAGTTTCCCACAGACGGCGCCAGTTGATGCGTCGAAAAAGAACGCCTTTAGATATCAGTCGTTCCTCTACGAGCACTGCTAATCACGAATCAAATCACTCGTTTTATCCTTGGCAGTCTTCAAGTAAATCTCCTTGAGAATCCGAAAATGACCTGCAAAAGTACGCTGGAGGGGGGCTCCGGCGTAGAAGCTCCGACGCTCAAGTCAGAATCGGTTGTAGGAGATATCAAAGAGGAATTCCCCTGTATTTCTAGGGAAATTCCGGCGAATATAGTGGTGTTTCTTCTCAATTCAGTGTGTATTTCATAAAAGTGTGTATATTATGTCAAAACGTACCTTAGAATATGGAAATAACCTGCTTATATACCTGACCCCTCTCTCCGTAGAGGGAAAGACTCGTTCTCCCTATATTCTCGGCTCATTCCTGTAAATCCGGCCCCCAAGTCCCTGAGGAATCGGTCTATCTCCCTGAAGACTTGGTTCCTCAACGTATCATCCCCTATCTTCATGGAATGACCCCTTCCTTTGACTTAGTTAAGAAAGATTAATTGATATCATGCGTTCCCCTTTGGGCCCTATCCTTAAGCCCAAAGGATATTATCCTTCCAATGTGGGCCAAAGGCCCAACCAATCTTATTTCTCTTTAGAAGCCCAGGGGTGTATTAATCCAATCCTTCAAGCTTATTGACCTAATTGAGATTACTATAATTCATCCCGTTTCCACGTGTCGACTTTTCCAGGAGCGACATATTTATCTACATCAATGTGGATGACATAATTTTTGGATACCCCAATGAGAAGTTGTGTGAGAAGTTCTCAAAGCTTATGCAAAGCAAGTTTGAGATGTCCATGATGGGGTTGATGAACTTCTTTTTGGGTCTTCAAGTCAAGCAATCAAAAGAAGGGATCTTCATCAACCAAGCTAAGTACACCAGAGAAATGATCAAAAAGTTTGGGTGTGCGACTAGCAAGCCAGTAAGGATCCCAATGAACACAAATTGGAAGATGGATCCTGATGAGAGTGGTGTTCCAACCAACTCTACTGAGTATAGAGGAATCATTGGTTCACTCCTCTATCTCACTGCCAGCAGACTTGACATCACCTTTGCAGTAGGTGTTTGTGCAAGGTTTCAAGCCAATCCTAAAGAAAGCCATCTTGTGGCTGCAAAGAGGATCTTGAGGTATCTCAAAGGCACTGAGAATCTAGGCCTTTGGTACCCTGCTGATGACAACATTGAGTTAACTGGCTACTCAGATGCTGATTATGGAGGATGTAGAATTGACAGAAAGTCCACTTCAGGGACTTGTCAATTCTTGGGCAACAAACTCATATCTTGGTTCTCCAAGAAGCAGAACACAGTGGCTACTTCCACCACTGAAGCTGAATATGTTACAGCTGGAAGTTGTTGTGCTCAAATCCTTTGGTTGAGACAACAACTAAGAGACTACAATGTCAACTTTACTGAAGTGCCAATATTCGGTGACAACAATAGTGCAATTGCAATATCACAGAATCCTGTATTGCACACTAGATGCAAACATGTGGACATCAAGCATCATTTCATTAGAGATCATGTGGAGAAGAAAGACATAAAGTTGGTCAAGATCCACACAGATCACCAAAAAACTGATATATTGACAAAGCCACTTGCCGAGGCAAGATTTCTAGAGATGTCAGCAGAATTGGGCTTACTTGATCCAGGGAAGTTGGACAAGTAAATCCATTGGAGTTAATGGGAGTAAGGGGAACTAAAGTGGTTTTCAGCAGACTTGGTCAAGTCTACTGAAATTCAGAAGAGATGACCTCAAATGGTTTTCAGGACTTTTGTCCATTGAATCTCAGGACACTTGTCCACAATCTTTCAGGACACTTGTCCATGTAGGGTCAGATAAGTTGTCCTGGCTATCAAACTATTATCTTGGTTTGATAAGCACCTATTTTGGGCAATCATTGCTTATTTTGATATCTGTCCCATTCCTTTTACAGATATCACCTTTTTGGGATTTTAATTTGTCTCCCACCCAAAAGGTCGCTTTCCATGCACTAAATGCCAAGATTTAACTCTTGATTGCATTAAACATTTCAAGCCATGATCTATCTCGAAAACTCCCCAAGCATTAACCAATATTTAATAACTTCCACATTTGAATAGAAAACAGTTTTTCACTGTTTTATTGGTTATTGACCATTGAATCAAAACTGGCCAACTCCCCTGAAATCAATCCTGGCCATCCAATTGATTTTCCCACTTTTATCCATCGTTGAAAACTCTTGAGACTCACCAACTCATTGACAAACATTCTTTTTAGAATATTCACAAGTCTTAAGAACCCCCACAAACACTTCTTCCCCAAGTATTCGAAATTTCCTTGAAACCCTACCTTTAATCTTCTTCAAACTCTCTCAAACTTTAAAAGTTCTTTCTGTATTCTTCAATGGCTCCTAAAGCAAAACAGGAAATGGTTGTTGATTTCACAAACCAGAATCTAGACATTGATTTTGGTTATCTAAGCCACAAGAACAACCTTACTTTTGAGCCAATCCTTTCTTTTGAGAGTGAGGAAGCTAATGTTACTCCAACCTTGAGATGGTTGAGAAGGGCAGGTCTTCAAAAGTTCATGCAAGAAAAGCCAGATTCTTGTCTTGAATCCTATATGGCTAAGTTCTTTGCCTTTCTCAAATGGAGAGGCAAACCTGAAGATGGTGAGGTTGCCACAAGACTGTCCTATGTTGCAGATGGTGAGGAAGAGGAAAGATTTCACAGGGTGAAATTTTCTGTTGAAGATGTTGATGCTGCTTTTGGATTGCCTTCAGAAGGAAGGAATCCTGAATTTTATGGTAATGGTCTTGAGGAAGAAATTGCACAAGAATGGCTTATCACTCCAGGGCCACTATCCTCTACCCAACATAAGAAGACCCTAAAGCCAAAATTCCTGACCTTGTTTGAAGTTGTTACAAAGAGTTTGCTTTGCAACACTGGCAGTTTGGAGCAGGTCAGCCATCCAAGAATAAGGATAATGGCTGCAGTTATTGATGCCAGTGATAAGGGCATCAAGTTTGATTGGAGGACCTTCATCTTGTCTGAGATGATGAAGGAGAAAGCCAAGTTCAAGGTAAGGGCTCACAACAAGGTTGTGATGGAAGGAAAGCTGAGATATTGCACAAGGGCAAGTCTCTTGATTGAAAAGTTTGCTCACTACTCTGAGATGCAAACCTTTGCCAAGCCTCTCCCAGCCCAGAAAATTATGTTCAGAAAGTTGAGCAAGAAAACTGAACAAAGGAGAATGCAACTGGCCAAAATTGCTGAAGAAAAGGTTGAGGAGAAGCCAAAATTGAAGAAGAGAACAAAGGCCAGAGTGGTGAAAACAAGGAAAGTGTCTCAAATCCCCTCAGAAGAGACTTCAGGAGCTTCAACTGAGATTGAAAAGGTTGCTGAAGAGGGAGTAAGTGTGCCTTCTGATCACTCAGAAGAGTTGAGACAAAGATACAATGAGACTAGACAAAAGTCTAAAGGAGAGAAGAGGGTCAGGGAAGTTGTCCCTGAAGATGAAGGTAGTGGGAGCAGTAGGGCCAGCAAGAGAAGGGTCAAACCTACTGAAAAGGTGTTGGAGCTTCAAGAGCAAAAGTCTCTCCAACTAGCTCTAAGGGAGAGCAGGGCTGAAAGTAGGACAAAATCTAAGTCTAGAACCAACTCTTCTGGTTCTGGAACTCCAGAGTCCAAAATCCCTGAAGGTCAACCTAAAGAGGCCAACCTTCCTGAAGCACAGAATCCTGAGCCCAACTCCCCTGAAACTCACATAACCCCAACCAACCAACCTATCACCCCTCTCAATCTTACTAAGAGATATTCTCCAGAAGGGAGCGTGCAAAGAAGTGGGATAGATGTGCTAGCAGACTTGGCAGTAGATGAGACAAGATTACAATCTCCCCTTGACTCATCTATGCTCAATTATTCAAAGTTCTTAGAAGCTGCACTTCATGAACCAACCCCCCTTAGTAAAGCCCCTTCAGATCCATTGCTCTCAAAAGCAACTGAAGTACCTTCAATTGCACCCAATCCTTCTGAAGCCAACATCCCTGAACTTACCCTTCCAGAAGCCACTTTAGGAGAAACCAGAGGCAACTTCCCTATAACCCAAAGTCCCCATTCTAGTGGAGATGAGGAGGAGTATACTTATGAAAGTATGCTCAGAGGTGGAGCCAAGGATACTGTGGACAGTTTGTATCCACAACTTGCTGAATTTCCAAGAATTCAGAAAATGTTTCATGATTTAAGGATGCTTGTGGATGTAAAAGATAAAACCATTATGGAGATATCACAAGTCATCCAAGATAAGGGTGCAAACTGGTGGCAAGTGGAGGAGAGTAGACTGCTACACTTTGCTGGTGTGTTAAAGACTAGATTCCTCATTGATGAGGAGGTTTTTGCAAAGTTAGTAGATGAGAAGATCATTGAGGAGAAGGAGAGAAAAAGCTAAGGGCATCAGACACCCTGATAGTAGCTCAAATGATGATGATTCCCCTGATGATCCCTCAAACCCCTCAAATCCCAACCCTCCTGAAACCAAATTACCTTCAACCCCTCTCTTAACCTATCATAGGAAAGGCTCTGTTTCATCAGAGATGTTGACCAAGGGTGGTAACACAACCAAAGATACATCTTCCAATGAAGGTTCTTCTGAACCCAAGGCACAGCCTAAAGATGTTGAGGTTCCTATTGTAGAGGCTGGTTTGGTTAAGGCCTATTCAGTGTCAGAAGTGTTGGACACTGATCAGCCCTTAATCATTCAGGATGACTCAGTGGCTGCTGAAATAAGCACTGTGATCTCCCCACAACTGCCATCTTTGAACCTTGTTGAAGGTGGAGATGCTGCAGGATTAGGTGAAGGTGTTGAAAAGGAGAGCTTAATTGAAAAATCAGAGAGAGAAGGAGATGAGAGAGATGTTATCATCACTAAGATAGTGAGTGTACCACAAAATGAGGGTGGTATAAGTGAGGAAGGACAGGTTATTCTTGAAGTCAAATCTGAACTTCAAGAATCCCTTGATGAGAGGAGGCATGTTCCTTTATGTGAGGAAATCAATATTGAAGGGAGAAAAGAAGTAGTTGAAAATGAGAAGAAGACTGTTGATGTATCAGAGTCTTATGCAAAAGAAATTGAGGGTGCTGAGTGTGCTTTCACTAACCCTTTTGATTTTTCTGAATTTGCAGGTATTTCTTTTGACCAAATTTTTACAGATGATCTCTTAACAGATGCTCCCATCCATGTTGATTCTGGGTCAGCACAAGCCCTACTTGGTATGCAATCAACAAAGTTGGACTCCTTGGCCTATCAAGTCCAGACAGCTCATGCAGAAACATCTGGGGCCTTGGATGAGCAAGGAAGAACTCTAGCATCTGTGGAAATGAGATTAACTGGCTCTGAAGATGTGGTTCTACCCACATTGGAAGCAAGAATAGGAGGAGTGAAATCTGGTCTTCAAACCATTTCCACTGAAGTCCAAAAAGCCAAAGCCAGTATGGAATCAATCTCAAAAGAGGTCAAGAAGGAACAGAAGCTGCTAAGGGATAATCACAATTCCAATTTTCAAGCTATTAGGCTAACCATCAAGCAAGCACTTGGAAAGAAGACTGCCTTGCAGAAAAAGAGAGCAGAGGCACAAAGGCTTGCAATGGTGAAAGCAGCTTCAGAAAAATTTTCCCAAGAGGTGATGGCCAACATTGCTGAAGGTGCGGTGGCCAACCTCACTGAGCTTCTTAAAGCCCAACTTGATGCATCTCTGAAAGCAACCATGGAGGAGGTTGTCCAACAAAAGATGAAGCCTGTTCTAGCTTTCCTTAGCTTGAGCAGTGACAGAATGCAAAATATACATGATGAGAATGTATATTTGTTGGAGGAGATAAAATCCCTAACCCAAGCCCAGTCCTTAATGGCATCTACCATGAGTGAGCTCAAACCTCAGTGTTTTGATGCTGCCAAAAAGGGGGAAAGGGAAAGAGCAAGGGCAAAAGGTGCCTTGGTTATTGGAAGCCCAGTTAAAGGGAAAGACAAAGTTGCTGAAGGAAAAGGAAAAGAGCCAGCAGTACTGAACTTAGAAGATCTTGATGAAGAGGAGCAGTTAGCAATTGCCTTGAAAAACTCAATGGCTTCAGCTCAAGAAGAAAGAGTGAGGCTACAACAAAGACCTGGAGGAGAGGTGTCTGGTTTGGACAAGGATGCTGAAGGTGTCCAAACTAGAGGAAAGATCAAGAAGGCCAAGGGAAACAAAAGAAAGGCTGAAACATTCACTGATTTTCCCAACAACCTTGATCTGCCCCCTGAGTTCAGAATTGATGGTGATGAGCCTACCTCCAAGAAGGCAAAGAGTGCTGAAAAGGACAAAGTTGCTGAAGTGTCCAAAACTGCTGAAATTGTTGACAAGTATTCTGAAACTGCCAAAAGTGCTGAAGATCCCAAATCTACTGAAGATGTTGAAGAACTATTTGCTGAAGCATTTGGATCTGAGCCCAAGAAGAAGACAACTATCCTAGCTCTTGATCTATCAAAGTTGTTTCATGAAGGGTATGGCAAAGACCCTGAAACACAACAGAATCTGGCCATGATGAGGGCCCAAGAGAAAATAGACTTGATGGATGAGGCAAATAGAGCAAGAGACAAAAGAAGAGCAGATTTTCAAAAACCTAGAAGGAAAAGAGCAACTTACAGCAAGATGAAGCCACAACTTTTGATTCCCATGGACACCAAATATCCTCACTTGGATAAATGGGTGCCAATTCAGCTGAATGACTCATGGGAAGAGGCCAAAAGGGAGTTTGTCTATGACTGCTATGTCATTGACAGATGGAATGGAAGAAATGTCAACTCCTCTTTTGTTGAGTTCATGATAGAGTATCACAGAGAGCTTTATCAACAACTGCTTGCAGCTGCAGACATTGCAAGAATTGAACTCACTGCCCCCAAGCCAATCATATACATGCCTCCAAAGCTTGATGGATGGATTGACCAGTCAAAAATCCTGAAGGAGTTTCTGGAAATCCTCAAGCTGAACAAAATGGTTCTTGGACCCAAGGGAACAAACCAAGAGGCCATGGAGCTGAAAAGAAGAGTGTGGGCACAATATGGAATGGTGCCACCAAAGGAGGATGATCTCTGAAATGGCTAAGTCTTCTGACCTTTCTGAAAACTTATCTTGATTGAAGATTTGTTTTAATTGGTCATCCATGCTAAAGTTATTCAAGAATGCTGTCATGTGTTTGCTCTAATCTGTTCTTGCATTGACATGCTTTTTGCTTTGATACTCAAAGATCAAGATATTATTAAGTGATAAGTAAATATGCTCTGATCTATTGTGAACTATGTAATAGTGTTTTAGATTCATGCTCTGATATGTTAAATTCAACTATCAACATGCTTGTAATGATTTTCAAATGATTGATAGTTGAATCTATTTTGAATCAAGAAACACTGATACAGAAATCTCTCTATGCCTATCTTTGTAACCTATTTGCAACATGAATGGTGAGTACACTAACACATTGCTTTTCAGGAAAATTGACCCTAGTCATGTCTTCTGAAGATAAATGTAATAGGTGTAGTCAAGTCACTTTTGCATAAAATGTATAGGTTTTGGCATCATCAAAAAGGGGGAAATTGTTGGGAATAAAATGAGATATGTTTTGATTCAATACCAAAACCCCCTGAGACATGCCTAAGTCAAGATGATTATGTTCTAAGAATGTTAGAACATATATCATAAGGCTAAATGAGAAGCTGAAATGTTAGGCAGCTCTTAGTTGAATAGATGCACAATTTGAGGGGGAACATATGCTTTGAAGTCTATCAAGATCAAGTCCCCTCAAGGCTCAAATTCTGGAAAGATTGCTAAGTCTACTGAAAGACAAGTATGCTGAAGAGATGATCAGTAGAGTTGTCCAGAAGAGTTGTCTCAGCACAATTAATCAAGAACAAGTGTTCTGAAGCTTAAAGATCAACTATGCTGAAGAGTTCAAGACAACTATACCCTAAAGACCTTCAATGAATCATGCTAAGTTCACTTCCAAGTGAAGCAAAGGGAAAGAGCCAAGTCATCTGAAAAGAGCAAGCCAACTATGCTGATAAGCAAGTCTGCTGATAGTGATAAGCAGAGTTGTCCATTTGATAAGGAATGTTGTCCTATCATTGGAACAACCTTCAGAAGCAATGTCCAAGCTTAAACAAGTGAATCTTGAAGTCAGACATTGGAAAGAGTGCTGCAGAATGAAGACAAAGTCTATACAGCCGTTTATTTCCTAAATGAGGACATGTCACTATCAAGAATCTGTCTTCTAAGAAGAAGAAGACATTTATGGACATTTGGGGCTGCCTCTCCAACGGGCAAATTCTCAATTGTCTATAAATATAGAAGTGTGAAGACCATTTGAAAGCACCTCAACAATATCCAACTGACCTCAACCTTGAGAAGAAAATCAAGAGTGCTTTCAAAGACTATCTTAGTCTTCATACACTTCTTCTAAGCTGAACCCAATTGTATATCCATACAAAGCTTAGAGAGATATCCTATCCTTATACATTGATCTTCATTGTAAATGATATCTCATTAGTTGGAACCTTACTTCAATCCTTACCCCTTTCAAGTGAGAAAGTGTGAAGGTTGTAGTAGTAGAAGTGGTAGGAACTGACTGTTGAGAGAAGAACAGTTCAGTTCTGAGTTGAGAAGAGGGTACTAGGACTCTAGACATCCTAGGGATCAATTCACCAAGGAGTGGTGTTCTTGATCAAGTGCACCTTGGCACTATAAAACAAGTTAATTCCAAGAGTGAAGGAATTATCCTGTTAAATCAGGGAAAGTGGATGTAGGAGCTTGAGTCTCTGAACCACTATAAACTCTTGTGTTGATTTACTTTCAAGTACTTTCATACATTCAACACTGCACACAAAACTGATCTTTCAAAGAACCTATACTCAAAGACTGTGCAAAAGACATTTGGACAAGTTCCCTGAAACTGGACTATATTGATTGACAAGTTGATTTCTGAACTTAAAAGGAGTTTAAACTAAAGGGCCAACCACTATTTCCGCACATATAACTCCCTTAGATAGTTATTCAACTAAGTACTCAATAGTACTTAGTAGTTTGATTATCTATAAAGAGTTAATCATCTTCAGCAGAGTTGTCCAAGACAACATTGCTGATCTCTGGTTTGATCAAAGTTTGAAAAGAAATTGCATACAAGTGTATTCCCCCATACACTTATTATATACTCCTTTCAGGACCAACAGTTATGATAATTAATTAGTGGGTTATGATTACTGCTCATGAACGACGAATTCAGATTGTTAATTGTTAGTCACAATCTTATTGGATAGTAGTGGTAATTAATTTGTTATGTTGATATATATATATATATATATATAAATAAAGGTTTAGGAAATTGTCTTCATGTATATATGATCAGTACAGTACGTGAATTAATTTAGTAATTGAGAATAGAAACTTTTGGTTTCATGATTAACCATTAGAAATCTCAAATTTATTCATTCCAATGGTTTAATTAAAAATTCGCATTAGGAGTTAAAAAGGGGAATTCGTGATTTTAGATTAGATCAGTTGAGGACTAATATTTATATTTTCTAGTCCATTACATGTTGCATACTTTTTAAATGATGGTGAATATTTAGTATTTCAGAAGTATTAATTAAGTTGTGCGAATGGATCCCTAAATAAATTTAATTTATTGTTAGGCGACGGTAATCGTGAGGTGTAGGCTTACACTTTTGCATCCATTTCGTCCACGACATATAAATGAAGGTGGGGTTTAATTGCTTTACTTCCTACAGTGATTTGGTAGTGATTTATTGCATGTTTATTCTTTATTAATTGCTTTAAATAAATTACAAGTTGTGTACTATGTGAATTGCTCCTATGATATTCAAATGGCAAAGTTTTAATAGCCAGGGGCCAAATAAGGTCCGGGGCCGACGGGTCTTCGTGTGTATCCCGCCGTGCTCGGCAAAGTCTAATAGCCAGGGGCCCTTTTTGGGGTTCGGGACCGACGGGTCTTCGGGGATTATCCCGCCGTGCTCCGAATGCAAAGTATCAATGAGAAAGTTTGACAATGTACCAATGGCAAAGTGAGGCAAAGTATCTATGACAAGGCTTATGTTGCAATGAGAATATGTGAATGTTATTCAATTAACATCGACGTCTTGGTTGTTTATCTTTAGTAATTAATTTAGAATAATTAAGCCTCATTGAGTGTACTTGTATACTCACCCCTTCATTTAATATTTTCAGATTGAGGAGCTGAATGTGGGAAGAGGCGATGGATGACGACTTTATTTAGTTATGAACAAGCTTAATTATTTACTGTTATTGGTGTGGTGAGTCTTTATAAGATAGTTAGTTTTATTATATTTTTTTTATGTTTCAAATTAAGTCCAATAATTTTAGATATTGCAAATTCCTATATCTTTCACTGATTTTTGGGAAAAGGTTATCATTCTTTGTTAAAATTTGAGCTTGAGTTATTTATTCATATATTCTCATTTCCTTTTTAAATGGTTTTACTAGTGTAAAATTTAGGGTGTGACAGTATCCCGCCGTGCTCGGCAAAGGCTAATAGCCAGGGGCCCTTTTTGGGGTTCGGGACCGACGGGTCTTCGGGGATTATCCCGCCGTGCTCCGAATGCAAAGTATCAATGAGAAAGTTTGACAATGTACCAATGGCAAAGTGAGGCAAAGTATCTATGACAAGGCTTATGTTGCAATGAGAATATGTGAATGTTATTCAATTAACATCGACGTCTTGGTTGTTTATCTTTAGTAATTAATTTAGAATAATTAAGCCTCATTGAGTGTACTTGTATACTCACCCCTTCATTTAATATTTTCAGATTGAGGAGCTGAATGTGGGAAGAGGAGATGGATGACGACTTTATTTAGTTATGAACAAGCTTAATTATTTATTGTTATTGGTGTGGTGAGTCTTTATGAGATAGTTAGTTTTATTATATTTTTTTTATGTTTCAAATTAAGTCCATTGATTTTAGATATTGCAAATTCCTATATCTTTCACTGATTTTTGGGAAAAGGTTATCATTCTTTGTTAAAATTTGAGCTTGAGTTATTTATTCCTATATTCTCATTTCCCTTTTTAAATGGTTTTACTAGTGTAAAATTTAGGGTGTAACACTAATCGAGACATTTTTTGTAGTGTACGTACAAGATGAAGGTGCCCTCTACTCAAAGCAATTTCACTAATTTAAGTTGTTTACTCGATTTACCTTCTTTTTAAAGGGGGTGAAGGTGATAATTCGGTTCACAAGTGAGTGAAAGCAAGAGCGGATCTTAGTTATGACTACAATCCACCCTATTTTTTTTAATTTAAATTATATAAATTCATTAAAAATATTTTACCGAAAAAATTCAAATTAACTTGATTCTCTCAGATAGATGTGTTTATAATTATTGTATATGGGACAAATCCCACTCAATAATTGTGTATAATTGTGTTGGGCCATTATTTCATCCAAATTTTAATTATTCTAACTATTTAGTGCTAAGTATTAATGGGTAAAAAAAAAAACTCTTTAATTAATTATTGTCAAGTTTAGATAATTCACATAATAATTTAATTAATTAATATATATATATATATATATTTAAATAATAATAAAATTCTAACTTTATTTAGGTGATTTTACTAATAAAAAATGATTTATTTAAAAATTGAAATACAACCTATTACAAATTTGATATGCATTCTTAATTAATAAGATTTATAAATTTATTAACTATTTCTAAAATATCCTAAAAGTTAGTTGATACAAACAAATTGCAATTTAGACTTGTTTTGATATTTAATACGGAGTATTTTTTTTGTGACACCTTGAAACCCATGAGGGCCATAACCATTAAATCACTTGTGACATGTGGTGCATGTAAAGTCTAAAATAAATAAATAAATAAGGGAGGATCATTTTATTTCAAAATCTTCATCTCACAATTTTAAATAAAAAAATAGAATTTTTTGGTAGAGTTTGCAGACACTTATTTGTATTTTATATTTTTCAAAATGTAATGTTTAAAATTAAATAATTATTTATATTTATCAAAAGATTCAGAGATCGAGTTGGGACCTGGGGTGCCAGAACATTGCCCCATGGATGTTTAACTTCTTCTTCTTTTAATTATATTATAAAATTCAATTTATTATTTAATTATCTATTTTTTAAAATCTTATCATTCATAAAATTTAGTAATTATTTATTACTCTTATATGCGTATTTTTAAATATCAGGAATGTGAAAACATAAAATATATAGATGTTCAAACCTGGATAATCTCGATACTATTTCGTATGTTATGAATAAGCAGCCTCAACCTCCAAAATCCCAAAACCACCACCGCACACGGCCTGCGTATAACCCCTCTTCAACCCCAAACAAAATCACACAACATCGATCGTCTATTTTCTGCACAGAAGTTGAAAGTTGAGCCGCCGCACCGCTTGAAACTCCGCCGCCTGCCGCCGCGTCGCCTGCAACACCGCCGCTCAACGCACCGCCTGCAGAGTCGCCGCCTGCCGCGCCGCCTGTAGCACCGCTGCACCGCTTTTCTATTGGGCGGAGGGGTCTTTTTTAGGGATTTAGTTGGGATCAATGGGTGAATCTCCCCGTCGGAGCCACGGTGACCGATCGGGTGAGTCATCCGTCTGATCCCATTTTATTTTTGTTTTTATTTTCGTCTGCTTTTTAGTATTAGATCTGGTGTTTTTAGGATCGGTTTTTCTTTTCTTATTCCTATACCGTTATTTTCTGATTTCGGTATTTTCCCTGTACCCGTTGTTGGTATTTTCCCTTTCCCCTGGTTTGTTTTCTTCCCTGTTATGATGGGTTTTCTTCCTGTTTTCGGGTTTTCCCATGGTGGCACTTTGTTGTGCCTGTTGGAGTTGGTAGGCCTTGGGTCCGTACTTATGTGGTTGGGAGGTTTGTAGCACGGCCGTTGCTATCTTCTTAGATCACGGAGTCTCAAGGTATGCTCGTTGATCCTTCCACCCTCTCACGATTGAGTCTGAAAATTGTGATCTTTTAGTAGAATTTATTGTTTGAATAGGTAAGGGCAAGTGATATGTAATTTAACCCCTATCTGTAATTCTACAATCTTAAAAACAGAATTAGAACAATCAAATTTTAACTAGCGTTGATGTGTCAATAGCGTGTCAAGTTAATTTATCTAAAACGAGAGAGATAATTAGAGATGATCTAATATCTAAGATGTTTGGATTTAAGGTGAAACAACAAGACTTGGTTAGATCAAATTTGGTTAGAATTTTATGTTAAATGGAAGTAACATCTTTTATTACATTTTTTATAGTTTAGATTAAATTTTATAATTTGTTTGATAGTTTAGATTAATGATAAATTATGCTTTAAAATCTAAAAAATTTAGATATCATTTTAATCTAATTTAATTGGTCTTTACTATCAAACATAATATGGGTCATGAGACAACTATAGTCTATATATAGTAATTTATAAATGTTTAATCACGGTTATAAAAGTAAAACTTAAAACACGGAAAATAAAAATAAAAATATGAAAATATAAAATGCAAATAATGTATTATCCAAAAAAAAAACGGTATAAATGCCAACTACCCACACGGGCCACACTCTAGCAAGTAGTTACTCTGTGGACTAGACACGGGCGGTTTGTAACCGGAAAACCGTCGAACCGTGAAAACCGGCGGTTTTTAACAGCCGGTTTTCCGAACCGGCGGTTTCGGTTCGAAAACCGAACCGCAACCGTATTTTCACGGTTCGGTTTCGGTTCCAGATTTTGAAAACCGGCGGTTTCGGTTAAACCGGCGGTTAGCCGGTTAAACCGGCGGTTTTCCGGTTAACCGTCCAAACCGCCGGTTTTCGGTTTTTTTTTTTTTTTTAATTTTAATTTATAGTTAGATTATTTTGTCTTTTTACTCATCATTTTTCGTTTTAAATTGTTGTAAGTTGTAACTTGTAATTATATATGAACTACTAATGACTAAGTCACTAAACAATAAACATAAGCATTAGAAATTTAGAATTTAGAAATAGAAGTAAACATAAGCATTTAAATAAACTAAAATTACTAAACATTTTAATAAAAACATAAACACATAAACTAAAAATTAAAATTACTAAACATTTGAATAAAAACATAAACTCATAAACTAAAAATTAAAATTACTAGCCAACTCCAACTCTCCAAGTCTCCAAGTAGCCATTAATATTTAATAATTTAAACATTTGTCCGGATGCTTGGTTTGCATGTGCTTCACGTATGTTCCGTATCCTCCACCGCGCTTAAATTTATATTGCTTATCACAATAGTTGCAACAAAGTTGATATGATCCATCAATTGGATTTTGACCGATTACATGAAAGTGATTTTGAAGGCCTCTCTGAAAACGAAAATTGGGAGGGAAAGGAAAATCGAATTGTTGTTGAACAACTTGAACTTGAACTTGAACCGTCGGTGGCGGAGGCGGTTGAATGGGTTGATCGACTTCCTCTTGGTTTGTAGGATTGACATTCAAATTTGTTACAATTGAATGATTTGATGATCCTTCATTTGCCATTTGGATTGAAATTTGAAGTTGGGAAATGAGAAAATGAAAATAGGACTATAAAGTCTATAAGAGATTGAGTTTGGTGTGAAAAATGAGTTGAAAAAGGGGTATTTATAGGACAAAATACGAATTTAAAAAAAAAAAAAAAAAAAAAAAAATTCCGGTTAAACCGGCGGTTAACCGGCGGTTTTAAATTCAAAATTATGGCCGTTGGAAATTCAACGGTCCAGATCTGTTGACCGTTTGAAATCCAACGGCCGAGATAAATCGTATTTAAAAAAAAAAAAAAAAAATTTGTAACGGTCAAAACCGGCGGTTTAACCGCCGGTTCAGTTAACCGCCGGTTTGACCGGTTTGCTTTAATTCAAAAATATGGCCGTTAGAAATCCAACGGTCCAGATCTGTTGACCGTTGGATCTCGACGGCCCAGATTGAGACGCGTGGCGGTTAACCGCCGGTTAACCGGCGGTTTGCCGGAATTTTTTTTTTTTTTTTTTTAAATTAATTTCGAATTTGGCTCTATAAATACCCCCTTTTCCAACTCATTTTTCACACCAAACTCAATCTATTATTCTCATAATCTCATTTCTCAACATTCATTCTCAAATTTCTCAATTCTTTCTCAATCTCTTACTCTTATAATTATTCTTATAAATTATAATCTTATTTACTTAATTCCTTTACTAAATTCTATTTCACTTTTTCTTACTTTCTTAATTCTTAATTTCTTACTAATTAAGTAATTATAATAATATGTCTTCTTCAAGAGGAAAGGCTATTGGAACTTCTTCATCTTCTCGAAGAAGACGCATTCCATTATTCAACGAAGAGGATGATGACCAAAATATGCGTAGAATTCTTGGTGACGACATCGTTGATGAGGTACTTGGCTCGGATGATGATGATGAAGAAGGTGGCCGCCCAACTCAAGAAAGTGCAACCGAAATTCCAACTTCAACGGAGGAAGGAGTTGGAGTTCCTTCACAACAAAACCCCATTTTGAGGTCCGAAATTTTTGCACGTCACTTTCGAAAAGTGCCAACCGCCGAAACAGATAAGTTTATTGTTTTTTGTAATTATTGTACAAAGCAATATAAGTTTAAAAAGGGAGGAGGATATGGAACATTTAGACTCCATTTGAGTTCCACACATCCGGATAGAGTGGGAATTGAAACGAGTCAAACACAACTACGAGGATTTACCGGGTCCTCCGGAGGTGGAGTTCAAGGTGAGGTAAGTAATTCGACTTCTATTTTTAAATATGATCAAGCATATTTTAGAAAAATGTTAGCTAAAATGATAAGTGTTCAACATCTTCCTTATAGTTTTGTGGAAAATTTTGCTTTCAATGATTTGGTTCAACTTTCCCTACAACCATGCATGAAAAAAGTTTCTCGTTCTACGATTACTCGTGATATTGCTAATGTTGTTGGTGAATATAAATATGCTTTGATCAACACATTTAGATCACTAACAAGTAAAGTTTCTATTTGCGCCGATATTTGGAGTGATAATTTTCAAAAACATTCTTATATAGGAATTACTTGTCATTGGATTGATGATTCTTGGACTTTAAACAAAAGATTAATTGCTTATAAGGATTTTGATGATATTCATAATGCCGCTAATATTAAAACAAAAATTGTTGATATTTTAAATGATTACGGTTTGAATTATAAAATTTTTTCTATTGGTTTTGATAATGCTAGTGCTAATAACGCTAGTATCGAAGAACTTCAAATTGAGTGTCAACCGTATGTTGGTGGAAAATTTTTTCATATTAGATGCATGTGTCATATTTTAAATTTATGTGTTCAAGATGGTTTAAATGCCTTGAAAGTATATGTCGCTCCTATTAAAGATGCTATTACTTACTTGACGAGGCGTAGTAGTTTGATGAAAAAATGGAAAAAAATTTGTAGAACTAAGAATGTGCATCCAAAAAAATTTTCTCTTGATGTGTCAACACGGTGGAATTCTACTTATAAATTGTTAAGAGAGTCGGTTGAGTATAAAGAAACTTTATGTGGTTTTTTCGCAAAAGAAAATTGTGGTTTTCGTTTACATCCTCAAAATTGGGATCATTGCATAAAAATTATTGAGATTTTGGAAACTTTTAATGATGCTACTTTTGCTATGTCTAAAGTTTACGAACCTACTTCTCATTTGGCAATAGAATATTGTCTTAAAATTGTTGGAGTATTAACACATTATAAATATGATCCATTATTACATGATGCTATTGAACCTATGTTGCAAAAATGGAAGAAATATTTTAATCAAATTCCTCCTATATTTTTAGTTGCTAAAGTGTTTGATCCTAGATATAAGTTAGATGGTGTACATGACATGTTAGAGTTGTATTATGAAAATTTATATCCTAGTGACGAAATTAGTTCTTCTGATCGACCGGATACCGAAGAAATCGTAAGTGGTGTTAAACAACTTATATTAGCATTAATTAGGGAGCATATGGATGCAAATGGTTCTTCCACTTCTTCTTCTTCTTCACATAGTGCTACTAACGTTCCAAATTTGGCCAATATGGATGCTATAAATAGACTTATTTATCAACGTAATCATAAAAGATCACGATCATCGTATACTCAAGAATATGAAAATTATATCATGAATTCGACAATGGAAAATATGGAAGGAGATTTTGACATACTAAAGTGTTGGTCGACGGTGAAACTTGTATTTCCGACAATGTCAATGCTCGCAAGAGAAATTTTATCGGCTCCCGCCTCAACCGTTGTCGTTGAGCAAGCATTTAGTGTAGGAGGTTATACCTTGGATGCAACGAGATCAAATATGACCGTTGAAAACGTAGAGAACCAATGCTTGCTTGATGATTGGGTAAGAGCCGAAAAAAGAGCCCAATCGTTAGAAGAGGATAATGAAGAAGACGAGGAATGGACCTCTACGGGCGGAAGTGAAGAATGAAGAATCGAGCCATGATCATTCAACAACAACGTCAACGGGTAAGTTGAGGTAAGAGAACTACGTGGACTTTGATTCCAACATGTTGGATACGTAGGCAACTTAGTTTTAAAATTTTGAACTTAGAATTTCTAAGTTTAATTCTTAAAATTAAGCTCAAGTCCAATTTTTTTTCCCCCCTCCCAATTTGTTGTGAATTTATTTTGTAAGTTACTAAGTTTTTAAATTTGTAAGTTGTAATTTTAAGTTGTAATTTGTAAGTTGTGTAATTTGTAAGTTGTAATTTATACTTTTGTAATTTGTAACTTAAAAGTTAAAACTTAAAAGTAATTTATTTATTCTTTCAATTTTTTATAATATTTCATCAATAATAAGTTATATAAACTAATAAACTATAAAGTTAAAACGAACAAAAAACAAGAGTCGAAAACGCGAAAAAAATAAAAATAAAAAAAAAAAAATAATAATAATAACCGCCGAACCGGCGGTTTCGTAACCGTAACCGCCGGTTACAAACCGTAACCGTAACCGGCGGTTTGCCGGTTCGGTTTCGGTTAGCAAAACCTTAAAACCGAAACCGCCGATTTTTAACCGTAACCGGCGGTTTCTGGCGGTTGGGCATGTCTACTGTCGACTTCCAAAGCCTGTATGCTTTGACATAAGGGTAGGCCTCCTATGGAATTGAGTCCATATAAGAAATTGAGTTTTTTGTTACACTTTTTAATTGGAGTGACTTACACTTTTTAAAATAATATTTTAAGTTATATTTATTTTGCACATTTTAGTTGTATAGATGTGCATTTTTTAGTAATATTGTGTTGTACTTTTTAGTTATAATGACACATTTTTCATTAAAAACTGTGTTGCACTTTTCAATTATAACGACTTACACTTTTCAATAATATTGTGTTGCATTTTTTAATTATAATGACTTACACTTTTCAATATACATTTTTTTTTAAGTTGACTTTTGATCACCTCGATTCCTTACATTACAAGGAATCGAGTCTATACAAGACCTTGGCTTGATATAAATGGTACTCACTCTGTTACACTGCACTTTTATTTTTTTTTAAATATTTCACAATAAAATTTTCATTTAATGATTGAGAGTCAAATTCTCATGTATATATACCTAATTTCAATTTTATGATCGACTACACCCCTTTTGTTAACTTCATCCCCATAAATTATATAAATAATTGACCACAGTTATTTACACCCCACTTAACTTTTGTTGACTTCACCCCCACAAATTATATAAACAATTTACCACAGTTATTTACACTTTCACTTTTATTGACTTCACCGCCACAAATTATATAAACAACTGACCACAGTTATTTACACCTCCACTTTTATTGACTTCACCGCCCAAATTATTATTTTTTAAAAATTATACCTAAAATTATTATAGTGCCCTTCTATTAATTTAAACAAAATATAATACAATTAATCATAATTTATATATAAACAATTGGCCACGGTTATTTACACCCCACTTTTGTTGACTTCACCCCCCAATAATTATTATTTTTTAAAAATTACATCTAAAATTACTATAATGCCCTTCTATTAATTTACATAAAATATAAAACAATCAATCATAATTTATATATAAACAATTAGCCACGGTTATTTACACCCTACTTTTGTTGACTTCACCCCCAAATTATTTTTTAAAAATAATTACACCTAAAATTACTATAGTGTTGTTCTATTAATTTAAACAAAATATAATACAATCAATCCTAATTTATATAGGCAAATTCTCATATACACTCACGTGTATATACACTCTTCAATGTCATTAAAAGTTTGAGCCTAATTTACTTTTTTCGGTGGAGACAATTAATGGATCGCACAAATCTAATGAAAGACCATGATTATATGCACACACAAGATTAAGGTGGACACCCACCAATTTTTTTTACAAATCAATGATGTTGAGAGGTTTAGAAGAAAATTAAAAAAATACTTACATATGTGGATTTTAAGGTTGAGAAATCTAGAAGAAAATCGACGACGGAGGGGCGACAGAAACTAGGAGGAGGAGGCGACGAATCTGTTTTTCTAACTTACAATCGAAAGAGGGACAGCCGGCTTGGAACGCACCGGAAGGAGGAGGAAGCCGCAGGGGCTTGGGACGTAGCCACGAACGGCAGCGGCTTGGGACGCAATCTTGGACGGAAGGTGAGGCCTGAACGAACGGCGAAGACAAATGCGGCGACGACGAACGAGCCTATGGCGGCGAGACTTTGTGCGGCAATGAAGAAAGACTATGGCAACGAGGCTTTGGACGGCGACCGACGAGGCTGGGAGAGGAGTGGGTGTCCCAAGCAGCGTATTTTGTTTTTCACGCATATGGTTTGAGAGAATTATGGTTATGTAGGAGAAGGGTATCTTCGGTCTTTCATAGGATGTGTCATAATCGTACGAGGTGTGCCCTAAAATCTTGTGTGTGCGTATAACCGACTATTGATTACTCATTATTGTTATGGTATTACTGATTATTGTTAATGATATTACTGTTCATGGTATTATTGATAATTATTTTTAGTAATACTGAATATAATTAGATGTGTGAAATTATTGTTATGTACATGGTATTACTGATTAATGTTCATTGTATTACTGATAATTTTTTTTGTATTATTGAATCCAATTAAATATGTGGAATTATTTGTTATTGTATAAAATGTTACCGATTAATGTTCATGGTATTATTGATTATTATTCGTGGTATTACTAATAATTATTTTTGGTATTACTGAATATAATTAGATGTGTAGAATTATTTGTTATTGTATTATCGACTATAATAAAATCATACCTATAATATTATTTTTTATTAAAAATTTAAAAAGTACACATGAAAAAATGGAAAGTAAAGGCAGGAAAATAAAAAAAAAGTAAAAAAAAAAACGAAGAAATTAGAAGTTTGAAAAAAAAAATAGGAAGAAAAAAAGGAAAATAGGAGGGAGAAGAAAAATTAAAAAGAAAAAAATTGAAATTTGTGGCTAATTTCAATAGTTTTTAAAAAAAAATTATATATTATGATTTTTTTCTAAAAATATGGGTGACTTGGTGGTGAATTCATGTTATTTTTATACGAGCTAATATCAAATAGTATAAAATAATAGAATTGTCAAATAGTTAAAAAAATAAAATACTATTCCTCTTCTACCTACAGTATTATATCGGGGGAGTAGATTTAGGATTTATTTTGGTATTGCTGGAATTTTTTGGATTTATTTTGGAAATTTTAGGGGATTTAAAATATTTGGAAAATTTTAAATTTATATATTTATATATTTAAAATAATTAAACAATTAAAAATATAAGCAAGGTTGTCCTGTAAAAAAAAAAATATAAGCAAGGTTTTTAATGAGGCTTTTTTTGGGCAGTTTTAATAAATAAAAAAAAAATCTATTTACGAGTTTTATTATTTTAAAGATAAATGTGTACATTTATTTGATTATTTTAAAATAACTAAAAAAAATTCTATACCCTCGGGACAGAGTGACTTGTACGGTTTGACTGACACACTTTTAAAAAGAAATTAATTTATGTTGTGTTTGGATGGAGGAATTTGATTTGAGGAGTCATTTCAAATGAAAGGAGTTAAAAATACATGGATTTCAAATGACATGATTTCAGTGAGGATTTGAAATCTCTTTCAATTTTAACTAAAAAGTGTGGACACAAATCTAAGTATTTGAAATCCATTCATAATCCAAACATGTAGAATTGATTTGGACTATGAATTTCAAATCCACAACCCAAATCCACCCAACCAAACGCAGCCTTAGTGGTTAGTAATGTAAGATAAATAAATACTCCCTCCGTCCCAGAGGAATTTGCACCTCTTGGATGACACACATTTTAATAAATGTGTAAGAAAAAGTGTAATGAGTGATGTTTTGAGGGGTAGTTTTGTAAACTTTTATGAATAAAGTAAGGTTGTGTTTGGATGGAGGGATTTGATTTGGGAAGGTATTTCAAATGGAAGGTTTTGAAAATAGATGGATTTCAAATGACATGGTTTTAGGGAGGATTTAAAATCCTCTCAATTTTAACTAAAAAAATATGCTAAGGATTTTAAATCCATTCATTTGTTTTTTAATCCAAACAACTGGAGTGGATTTGAATGGAGGATTTGAAATCCATTAATCAAATCCCTCCATCCAAATGGAGCCTAAAGTAAAAGATAGGTTGAGTGTGAAAAAGTAATGGCATATGGGTAAATATGTGTATATTTTAAGGGTGGGGGTTATGACAATATTTCCTTTTATGAAGTGTGCAAATTGGTATGAGACATCCATATATGGAAAGTGTGCAAATTCCTATGGGAAAGAAGGAGTAGTATTTTAGGTGATTTAGTGAGGTGTAAAGTGAATTTGAGAGAAAATGACACTTTTGGTCCCATCCACCACAGCCACTAGTTTATTTGGTCCCATTACTTTCAATTGTAGTCCCAATGCGATAAATTTTGACAAAAGTAGTCCCAATATTGTGCAAAATTTGCAAAATCATCCCAACCCCGTTAAGTTTTAACGGAAGGACGCATGTGCAAATCATGTGGCCGTCAGTCGTTAGTTTTCACTCCAAACCAACGTCAACACTTAACAAAAATCCCAAATCGTGCCAGAACCCTAAATCATGCAAAAAATCCCCAAACGAAAAACCAAAATCCCCAATTTCAAACAACGAATTCGTGTGTAATCAACGGCGAAATGTTGCGACAATGGCGTAAGATGAAGAAAGGTGTACCCCCATATTGTAAGTTTCGATTTCACACGAATTATTTTGGTTACAAACATTTGTTTCGATTTTTGATCAAGAATGAACTTACCTGGTAGTATGTTCTTGCGAATGAAGTATTGTGGTAGTATTTGCTTACGAAGAACCTAAATGTGAATGAATGTGGTTGTTTTGGGTCGATTTTAGATGAGTATTCACTATAACTAGTAATATCGATTTTGATTTTTCAATTTTTTTTAAATGGGTATTCCCTGTAACTCGTATATTGTTGATTTAGAAGTCATTTATGTGTTTATTTCATTAATTGTTCACATGCATTGTTGTTTATGGTCGAATTCACATGTATTGTTGTTATGTTGGTGAAAATTCTTGTTTAAATGTTTGTAGGTGCCATTGGAATGAGGAAATATTATACAATGGTTTTGCAACATGGGGGAACAATTAGTGCTAATGACAGTGGAGATTTAGTATATAATGGGGGAACAATGAGTGTTTTTGATTTTGTGGATAAAACTAGGATAGATATTGACTATATAGGTAAGTTATGTGAGAAACTAGACTATATTGAGGATAAGCAGTAAGTACTATGGGAAGAACAAAGAGGGAAAGTTAGAGGAGGTCCAAGGTATGTTTTACATACATAAGTTACTTAATCTAGGCATAGAAACTAGGGTGTTCAAAGTGTGCATGGTTGCAATAAAAACAGACATACCAGATGAAGGTTATTATTTATGGGAGGTAGAGTTCTTTAATGAAGGTGAAGTGGTAGAGAATGAGGCAGAGTTGTTCACTTTGCTTGAGGTGTAGAAAGAAGGCAAATAGAGAGGAATTGTGGTGCAGAATGACAAAGAGAGAGAGAGAGAGAGATTGATATTGTAAGTCAACAGATTGAGGTGAATGAGGTGCAGAATGACAAAGAGAGAGAGATTGATATTGTAAGTCAACAGATTGAGGTGAATGAGGTGCATAATGAAGGGATTGAGACAATGAATGAAGGGATTGATATGCCAATTCCAGAGAATGAGGTACATAATGAAGGGATTAATGCACATAATGAAGATATTGAGAAGGAGTTTGAGTGGGGTAATGTTGAGCAAAATGATGAACAAAATGACATTTTTTATGATGATGCCCAAATTCAACACATCTTGGAGGTGAATAAGGAGCTTTGTAGTGGTGGAGAAGCTCTCATGGAGAATGTTGAGCATATGCTATGAACAAAAGAAAACAAATAATGCCTTTTGTTCATACTGATGACATGCATATCTCAAACTCTGATGAGGATTCTGATTTCATTGGTATAGAGGAAAGTGATGAGGAAATGGTAGATGATATCATTTATAAGGAGAATGTTGACAGTGAAGTTGAGTGGGGTGGTATTAATGACCACCATTCTTATTTTGATTCATCTAGGGAGGGGGATGAAATTTACCAAGACAATGAATCTTATTTTGACAGTGTTAGGGAATCTGAAGAAGATGAAGATAACGTTGATAGGCCAGATCTTGTTTTTAGGAGATCTCAAGTTGAAAAACCTTTTTTCTTCCTTGAGCAAATATTTGGGACTAAAAAACTATTCAAAGAGACAATTACTTATCACAGTGTGCAAACAGGGAGAAGCTTGTCAATAACAAAGAATGATGGGAGGAGAATCTATGCAAGATGCAAGGCAGAAGGATGTGATTGGCACATTAATGCACTGAAGGTGGCAAGTGAGGAACAATTTCAAATTAGACAATACAATCCAAATTACACATGTGCTAGGAGCTTTCATGTTAAGAATGTGAAATCGGGATGGTTGGCAAAGATTTATGAGGAAGATTTGAGGATAGAACCAAACAAAGAAGTCAGTGGCTTAAAGAATCGGGCAATGAAGAAACTTGGATGTTTGTCTCTCACAATCAGGCATACACGGAAAAAAAGAAGGCAGTGATGGCAATTGAGGGTCAAATCACAGATCAATGCAACAAATTGTGGGACTACTGCAACACCTTAAGGGAAAAGAATCCTGGTTCAACAGTCATATTGAAGCTGGATCAAACACCCACTAGTAACAAATTCTCAAAGTTGTATGTGTGCTTGAATGCATTGAATATGAGTTTCAAAGATGGATGCAGGCCATAGATTGGTGTTGATGGATGTCACCTAAAGGGACTTGCTCAAGGTGTGATGCTTACTGTATTTGGCATTGATCCAAATAATGATCCTCTTCTATTGGCATATGCAGTAGTTGGATTAGAAACAAAGGAAGCATGAGAATGGTTTTTAACCTTGTTGAAGGAAGACTGTTGGTCCTGAAAGGAGTATATAACAAGTGTATGGGGGGGGGGGGAATACACTTGTATGCAAATTCTTTTTTACTATGATCAAACCAGAGCTCAGCAAGGTTGTCTTGGACAACTCTGCTGAAGATGATTAACTCTTCTAAGATAATCAGACTACTAAGTACTATTGAGTACTTAGTTGAATAACTATCTAGGGGAGTTATATGTGCGGAATAGTGGTTGGCCCTTTTAGTTTAGACTCCTTTAGTTTCTGAAATCACTTTGTCAAATCAATACAGTCCAGTTTTCAGGGAACTTGTCCAAATAGGTTTTGCACAGTCTTTGAATGTATTCTTTGAAAGATCAGTTTTGTGTGCAGTGTTGAATGTATGTAAGTACTTGAAAAGTAAATCAACACAAGAGTGTATAGTGGTTCAGAGACTCAAGCTCCTACATCCACTTTCCCTGATTGAACAGGATAATTCCTTCACTCTTGGAATTAACTTGTTTTATAGTGCCAAGGTGCACTTGATCAATAACACCACTCCTTGGTGAATTGATCCCTAGGATGTCTAGAGTCCTAGTACCCTCTTCTCAACTCAGAACTGAACTGTTCTTCTCTCAACAGTCAGCTCCTACCACTTCTACTACTACTACAACAACCTTCTCACTTTCACTCTTGAAAGGGGTAAGGATTGATGTAAGGTTCCAACTAATGAGATATCCTTTACAATGAAGATCAGTGTATAAGGATAGGATATCTCTCTAAGCTTGTGTATGGATATACAATGTAGTTCAGCTTAGATGAAGTGTTTGAAGACTAAGATAGTCTTTTAAATCTAGAAAGCACTCTTGCTTGTGAGTTCTTGTCAATTATGAGGTGCTTGGTCGAGGTGCTTTCAAATGGTCTTCACACTTCTGTATTTATAGACAATTGAAGGATTTGCCCGTTGGAGAGGCAGCCTCAAATGTTCATAAATGTCTTCTTTTAGTTCTTCAACTTTGAAGACAGATTCTTGATAGTGACATGTCCTCATTTGGGAAATAAACGGTTGTATAAGCTTTGTCTTCATTCTGCAGCTCTCTTCCCAATGTCTGACTTTCAGATTCTCTTGTTAGGACATGGACATGGCTTCTGAAGGTTGTTACAATGATAGGACAACATTCCTCATCAACTGGACAACTCTTCTTATCACTATCAGCAGTCTTGCTTATCAGCAAGGTTGGCTTGCTCTTCTTCAGATGACTTGGCTCATACCCTTTTGCTTTACTTCAAAATGATCTTAGCATGATTCTTTGGAAATCTTTAGGGCATTGTTGTCTTTAACTCTTCAGCATGGTTGACCTCAAGTTTTCAGTACACTTCTTCTGAATTGATTGTGCTGAGACAACTCCTCTGGACAACTCATCTGATCAGCATACTTGTCCTTCAGCAGACTTGATCATGGTTCCAGAATTTGAGCCTTGAGGGAACTTGTTCTTGATAAACTTCAAAGCATAGGTTCCCCCTCAAATTGTGCATCTATTCAACTAAGAGCTGCCTAACATACCAGCTTCTCATCTAGCCTCTATTCTATATGTTCTAACATTTCTAGAACATACTCAACTTGACTTAGGCATGTCTCAGGGGGTTTTGGTATTGAATCAAAACATTTCTCATTTTATTCCCAACAAAGACTTAATTGAAGGAAGGGAAGATGGATACATCTTTATGTCAGACAAGCAAAAAGGGTTGATCCCAACTTTTGGGAAGGTGTTAGCTTGTGTGGAAAACAGATTATGTGTTAGGCACTTGCATGGGAATATGAAGAAGGCTGGATTCAAAGGCGATGCATTCAAAAAGGCTTTGTGGTTTGCTGCCAAGGCAACAACAGTCCCATATTTTGACAGATGTATGAAAAAAATTGAAAGACATAGATGTTAAATGCTTTCAATGGCTTCAAGAGAAACCAGTTTCTTAGTGGTCAAGGTCACATTTCAGCACCTTTAGAAAATGTGATACTTTAGTGAACAACATGTGTGAGATATTTAACTCTGTCATCATAGAGGCAAGAAGGAAGCCAATATTGACTATTTTAGAATGGATTAGAGAATATATGATGACAAAACTTTAGAAGAATACAGATAAATGTGAGAGAAAGTGGGAAGGTAGAAAAACTTGTGGAAGGATTACTTCTCTCATTTACAAAGAAATGGATGCTGCAAAGGATTGTATCCCCTTGAAGTCAAAATGACTTCAACTATGAGATTTCTGTTTTTGATGGTTTAAGATATGCAGTGGATTTGAGAGCTCACACTTGTGATTGCAGAAGATGGGAATTGTTTGGTATACCTTGCAAGCATGCTGTAAGTGCAATCCTAGCTCAGAATCATGATATTGAGGATTATGTAAACCATTGTTATTCTGTTGAGGCATATAAAGTTGTGTATCAGTATTCAATTAACCTAATGAATGGAGAAGATTTGTGGAAGAAAACATAGTACATACCACCCATGCTAGGCCTACCATGAAAAGAAGAATGGCAGCAGATGAAGGTGGAAATGTAGAAGAAATAAAGTCAAGGTGGACAAGGTGTACAAAATCAAGGTGGGCAAGGCTTACCAAAACAGAAGAGAAAGATCTCTTGCAGGTTTTGTAAAGAGGAGGGTCACATGGAAAAAACTTGTGAGTGGAAGATGCTTGCTGAGGATTTTCTCAATGATGTTGAGGCAGAAGAAAGGGCACATGGTGCTTCATCAAGTATGACACAAGAAGATAGGTCAATTACTAAGGTACATGAAAATAGGGCACCTCCTGAAGTACCTGAAGAGATGCATAAACACAAGATATTCCTCCAATTGACACACAAGAAGACCACCAAGATACTGTAAGTTTGTATTTATTTGAATCATGTTGAGTGTTGTGGAATTTTTTTATACATCTTATTATACACATGTAGATCATAGTGCCAGAAGAGAGTGGTGATGAGATAAGGCCTATTAGGCCAAGCACTAGGGCAGGGAGAGCTATCATGGTAAATTTTAAAGTATTGATATATATAGTTTAATGAATTTGACTCAAATATGTATCTCATTATGTTGTTTTGTTAATTGTATAGGGGAATATAAAAAATGCATCATCTTCAAGGAGTAGGGCTGGCAAGGTTGATTCAAATGTTGATTCAAGCACTGCAAGGGGTGTTAAAATCAGGACACCTGCACCAATGAGTTTTCATCCCCAAAATTTCATTGGTTCAGGATTAATGTCTTCTGGAGACACAAGTATGCCACCCCAGCCATCTAAAAAAATGGCTTTCACTCCAAACACATTTATTGGATGTAATGTGAATGTGGGGGGCAGTGGTGATTCAACAACTACCAAGGATGAAATAAGGGTGACAATTTCAGGAGGTAAGAAGTTTGTTACAATGTCTAGCTTAATGGAAGTTGTTAATGAGAAAAGGGCTAAAGGTAAGGGGAAGGGAAAAGGGAAGAAGGATTAGTTAGATGAAAACTCTGATTTATTTGTTTGGTTTATGAGACTTTGTTTTGTTTTAGAAGCTATTTGGTTTTATGAGACTTTGTTCTTTTGGTTTGTTATTTGGAATGATTTGTATTGTGGAATTTGTATTTGAAATTTGTGGGAATGGATACTCTGTTTTTTGTTATTTGCATATTGGTATTATTAATGGAGACTCTGTTTTTTTACTTGAATTGTTATTTCAATGTTTCTTCATGTTTATGTAAATGTGATGTGTGACTCTATTTGATAGATAAACAACATTTTCATTGAAAATTGTCTTGAAGTAAGGCTGTTGTTGTGGTTACATTACATGAATAGAAGCAGAAATTTAGGAATACATATTAGAAGCATAACCTTAGGATTACATTCACCCTATGAACTTGAACATATAGGGTAGAACACAGAATATTATGGCCCGATAAGAAAGTTCATCTGCTTCTTTAGCTCTTCAACTTGTCCAGCTTGAAAGCCTACCTCTGATGTTAGTTGGTCAGATGTATCCTTATACATTTCCCCAACTAGTTTCGCATGATTCAGCTTGTTGTTGAGCTCTTGATTTTCAAGTAACGATGAGTCAATTCTCCTCACCATGCCCGAAAACATTCTGTGTGAACACATTCCTTACCCGTGAATTTCGTGTTCATCGGCCCAAACAAAAAAAGAGCATCCACCACCACTTAGTGAATCTGAACAGGTATAAAACAACCTACCTCTGCTTTTTTCTTGCTTTGAAATGCATATACGAGCCTCTCTTCCACAATGGCATTCCACATTTTTCATCTTGGATTTGGAGGATGTGGAAGATGTAGACATGATTTTTGTGTTTCTTGTTTTTGTGTGGTTGGGTTGTAAATGAGGCAGGGTATTGAGTTTGGAGGGTGTATATATAGATGTAGTAAATTTTTCCTCCTATTTGGTACCAATTTTCCATCCAATTGAGTTATAATTCAAAATGGGCGTCAATTTCCGCGCTAAAATGGAAAAGTAGTTATTGGGACCCAAAATGTTAACAGTTGACTCACGACTGACTAACGGTGGGACTGCTTTTGTCAAAATTTATCGCATTGGGACTACAACTGAAAGTAATGAGACCAAATAAACTAGTGCCCGTGGTGGGTGGGACCAAAAATGCAATTTTCTCTGAATTTGGTAAGTGCGTAAAGTAAAACTTAGGTAAAAAAAAAAAAGTGATAATTTTAAAAATAAAATGTTTTGAGGGTATTAATTTTGTAGTGTATTTCCATAATAAGGGTGTGCAAGTAATCAATCTTGTGACTAGGGGTGGGTAAATATACCGAAATTTCGGTATACCGAACTTATCGTACCGAAAAAATACCGAAATTGTCGAAATTTTCGGTACGGTATGATACCGTACCGATATTTTCTGTATGATAACGGTATGGAAAATGGCCATACCGCGGTATTTCGGTATATACCGAAAATTTCGATAAGTTCGGTATACCGAAAATATCGGTATATCGATATATACCGAAATACCGAAATATTAATAAAATAATTATTTAATAATATAATTAAAAAAATTTAATTAAAAAATATTTTTTTAAATCCAAACTTCTCTTACGTCTTAAATTAATACTAATTCATTAAAAAGGAAAAACATTAAAAACAAAACCCTAGATCTAGTCTTTCTCTCTTCCATCTTCACAAAAGGAAAAACATTAAAAACAAAACCCTAGATCTAGTCTTTCTCTCTTCCATCTTCACAAAATAGTCTTTCTCTCTTCCGTCTTCACTCTGGGCGCGGCCGCTGCACGCCGCCGTTGCAGTACACCACGCCCAAACACTCGCGTCACCGACTCACCGCGCCGCCCCTGCTGCCCTGCACTCGCGTCGCCGCCCCTGCTGCTTTCGTCGTCGCGTCGCCGCCCCTGCACTCGCGTCACCGCGCCGCCCCTGCTGCTTTCGTCGTCGCGTCGCCGCCCCTGCACTCGCGTCACCGCGCCGCCCCTGCTGCCCTGCACTCGCGTCAAGGTATTTACCTCTTTATCTTCCATATCGAAAAATTTCGGTATGATTCGGCATACCTAAATTTCGGTATGATTCGGTATGTACCGAAAATTTCGGTATGGTACGATATACCGAATTTTCGGTATGACATTCGGTATGATAACTATCATACCGAATTTTCGGTATACCGAAATTTTCGGTATGATAACGGTATCAATATTTTCGATATCGAAATTTTCGGTATGATAACGGTATGGCGCGGTATGGTTCGGTATACCGTACCGAACCACCCCTACTTGTGACGTCCCAATAAGAAAATGTGCAAGTAATTACGAGACACAGAGAGTATTAGTTATTTTATAATTTTAATTTTTTAAAATAATTAATTAATTTAGAAATGAATTTATTTGGTTTTTTTTCTTCATATTTTATTAATTTTAGAGCTGTTATTCGAGTCGAGCTGAGTACTTGAGGTTCGAGCTCTTATCGAACTGAGATCGGCTCGACTTGATAACATTGATGGGCTAAGAAACGAGCTCGACTCGTTAACGAGTCTAACGAGTCCATCGAGCCGAGCCTAATAGAATTAAAAGAAAAAAAAATAGATATCGAGTCTAATGAGTCGAGCTCGAGCCGACTCGTTAGTAAATCGAGTATCTAACGAGCTCGAGCTCGAGTCATTTAACAAACGAGTCGAGTCGAGCCGAGCTCGAGCCTTATCAAGCCGAGCTCACGAGCAGCTCAGTTCGTTTAACAACTCTAATTAATTTTATATGAAACACTGCAATTATTTATTTATATTGATTAATTCAATTCAATTCAATTACAATTATATTTACTCTTTTAAAAAATAATTCAATTTAATTCTCAGTTATAAAAAAAAAAAAAAAAAAAACTAATTTAGATTAATAAAAAAAAAATTGAATGGAAAAATATGACGATGACTTAGAACATGAGAGTTGCAATGAAAGGAGAGATTATGCCGTAGAAAATTTGAATTTATGACAGCATAATTTACTCTATCCATTTTCGTAATTACTTTCACATTTTTTTTTAAAAACGTTTTATAATTACTGTCACACCTTTAAAATGAAAATATTTTATATACTTTGCCCTCACAATATTCTTAAATTTGTACAAATATCGCATTTATAAAATAACTAATTTTTTTACTTTATACATAAAAATTTATAAAATTATCTTTCAAAATTTTTATATTTTTTTATTCCGCATGTTATTTCAGAAAATAATTATGATACAGAGTGATATATTTAATTTTTTCAAAATGATAGTAAATTTAAATGCATAAACGAAAAAAAATGGACCTCAAAAGATAATACGTGCTATATCAGAATCCGACAGGCGAGTATGCGACAGATAAGAATCAATAATGGTGACTGAAGGACTACATACCGACAGAAATATATCTACCCTTATATACCTGAATCTCACTTGTTGACGGCTCTAAAATAAAAGTCTCTATTCTTAAAACTCTTAATTTTTATAATTTTGATTTTTTTTTAAAAATAATTTTCTCTTTCCTCTTCTTTCTCCCTCCTTTCTAACTGCAATTTTTTTTAAATTTCAAAATTATTTTTTCTCTCCTCTAACTTGTATTTTTATCGATTTTTTTATATAATTTAAATTATTTTTTTATTTTTATTAATGATAATCGCAAAAACACAAACGAATAGAGATCTGTCTTCTCAAGCTTTACTGGTATGATTTGAAAGACTTAATATCAGATTGTAAAATAAAGTAAACTTAAGATAATTCATAAAATATATATATATATATATCCTTCTATATTAGCATCTACGTATTACGCGAAAAGTTAATAAAATAAATATGTTTAATTTTTAATATTTAATCAATATGAAAATAACTTTTAAAAAAATTATAAAATTTTGAAGAAAAAAAAAACAAATTAAGTAATAATAAAATAACTCTTAATAAATTATAAGTCACCCTTCAATATCAACCACAACACCATAAATAAATAAATAAATATTTTGGTTAATTGCTAATTTAATCACAACCTTTTCCTCATTTGCAATTTAATCTAAACTTTAAGATAATTGCAAAAAAAATCACAAACTTTAAATATTGTTGCAATTTAGTCTTTTTGACAATTTCAATTGTGTTCGAATCTAACATAATTTAGAGTTTTTAATGACATAACAACTCCTTAATAAAACAATATTATTTTTTAATCAAACCAAATATCATAAGATATGATTTAGGGACAAAGTAGACTTTCAAGAAGTCTAATTTGCAATAATATTTAAACTTGGTGATTTATTTGCAATTATTTTAAGGTTTAGATTAGATTGTAAATGTTCAAAAGGTGTTGATTTAATTTACAATTAACCTTTTTTAAAATTAACAACCCATAAGCCAAATTAACCAACACATCATCAATTTAAACTCCCTATTAGTATATAAGGAGATTCTATATTATAGGAGTAGTGTATTATGTATATATAACAAATTTGTTAATCTTGTAAAATAATATAATTATTTATATAATAAATATGTATAAAATTATATAATAAGTTATTTTTGAGCTTTATTTTTTAAATACATTAAACTTATAAATTTAAAATAATTACAGGAAAATTTTAATTGAGATATAAGATAAAAGTAATTATAAAATAAAATTCAATACACACCAATAAAAATACATTTTAGATTGTATTTTACTCAAAAGTACATTAAATCATTTAAAAATAAACAAAACTAAGAATAAAATGAAGTTAAGTAAATAAAATAAAAATTATTTTAATTAGTCAATATTAATATAATAAAATTTTCAACATTTCATATCAACCATGTACAACACCTTAAATAAATAATTAATTAGGAAGAAAATTCAATAGTTAATAGGAAGGGATTATATTTTTTTTTAGTCCATTAAGTTACCACAATTTTGAATTTAGTCCATCAGGTTTCCATTTTTTGAATTTAGTCCATTAAGTTTCGATTTATTTTGATTTTGGTCCAGTTACCTGCTACAGCAGGTTTAATAGGTCATTTTTTAAAACACACCCCATAAAATGTTATATACACCACACTAAAATTTAAAAATCATTTTTTATTACTATACACACCCCCAACTATTTCCTATTTAATAAATTATAAAAAATAAGAATTTAAATTAATATGAAAAATATAAATAAAACCTATAAAAAATAGCCTAAATCTTTAAAAATTAAACAAAGCTAAAATAATTAATTTAATTAGTTTTGAAAATTTAGTTGATTTTATACTATTTTTAAATTTTATGTAGCCTTATTTTAGACCTTTTTTTATAGAAGTTAGATCGCAAATAAAACATTAATAAAGCAATAGAGTTTTAAATTTTTTTATTTTATTTTTCTTTTAAATATTTCTTTTATATTACATGAACCTACTAACACCTCATAAATTTTATATACACTCCAAACGTTAAACACCAAAATTCAAAAATCAAATATAGTTAAATAAAATCAAAAATCATATACACTATTTTTAATAAATTGCTAAAAATAATTAAATTAAAAAAAAGTAAGAATTCAAATTAATATAAATAATATAAATAAAACCTACTAGTATAAAAAATCACTAAAATCTTCAAAAATCAAACAAACTAAAAACATGAATTAATTTAATTAGTTTTGAAGATTTAATTGATTTTTTTACTATTTTTGAAGATTTGTAATAAATTTAAAAAAAATCAACTTGAAAAAAATTATTAAATTTATTTTAAAAGTATTAAAAAATTAACTAAATTTTCAAAACTAATTAAATTAATTAATTTTTTAGCTTTATTAAAATTTTGAAAATTTATGTATTTTTATAGATTTTATTTATATTTTTCATATTAATTTGAATTCTTACTTTTTTTAATTAAATTATTTTTGAAAATATATTAAATATGTTTATAATTTTATTTAACTGTATTAGATTTTTGAATTTTTATGTTTATATAAAATTTATGAAGTGTTAGTAGGTTCATTTAATATAAAAGAAATATTTTAAAAAATAAAATAAAAAATTTAAAACTCCATTGCTTTATTAATGTTTTATTTGCGTTCTAAATTGTATAAAAAACGTCGAAAATAAGGTTAAATAAAATTTAAAAATAGTAAAAAATCAACTAAATTTTTAAAACTATTTAAATGAATTAATTTTTTTTGCTTTGTTTAATTTTTGAAGATTTGGACGATTTTTTATAGGTTTTATTTATATTTTTCATATTAATTTAAATTTTATTTTTTTTAATTTAATTATTTTTTGCAATTTATTAAATAGGAAATAGTTGGGAGTGTGTATAGTAATAAAGAATGATTTTTAAATTTTAGTGTGGTGTGTTTAACATTTGGGGTGTGTATATTATTTTATGGGGTGTGTTTTAAAAAATGACCCGTGAAACCTGCTGTAGCAGGTAACTGTACCAAAATCAAAATAAATCGAAACTTATTGGACTAAATTCAAAAAGTGGTAACCTGATGGACTAAATTCAAAATTGTGGTAATTTAATGGACTAAAAAAAAATATAATCCCTAATAGAAATATAATGTTTTGAAATAGTTTAGGGATCATATCTTACTCAACCAATAACTTAATTACACATCATACTTTTTAAAATTAACAACCTCCTTAAATTATGACACATAAGCCAAATTAACCACAAAATGACACATAAGCCAAATTAACCACAAGATGACACATCATCAATTTAAACTCCCTATTAGTATATAAGGGGATTTACCTTTCATGCCATTACTTTTGGATCCACCATATACTCAACTCACTTACTTTATTTATTTTTATATATAAAAGTTTATAAAATTACCTTTTAACACTCTCATCATTACACTTTTTTCTTAAAATATGTACCAAAGATTCCCCGCAAACTTTTCGGGGACGGAGGGAACACTAAATTGCGTAAACATAATTGGAAAATAACGCAATCGAATATTCTCTTGGAGGTTGGGCCAGTTAGTTCAACACCAAAAGGCTGGAGATCCGGATTGTAGGCCCAAATATAAGAATGACGGCCCAGCCCAATATCCCACTTATGGTTCTCATCTTTCAATCTGGTTAGTTACAGTGAAGCTGCTTCTCTCTTCCTCTCTCGCTCGCGGGTTGCAGGCTAGGGCTTCAGTTTCTGCAAGAGCTTCCCACCCAAATTGCTACGGTATTATCTTCATTGTGAGTTTTGATGCACAATACTAGATGTTTAGATTGAAAGTTTATTTGATTTTTTCGGATTTCTCCGGCATTCATCAGGTATTTCATCTTAATGAAGCATTGCTGCGTTTGGATTATGTAGGGTCTTGTTTTCAGGAAGCTTTTGGCATTCCATTCATGTCAAGATCAAGGAGAGTATTTCACTGATGACAAGTATCATTTAATTGTAATCAAATACATTTACACTCAAAATTTCAATATAGGGTTTAAGGAAATAGATATATATGGAAGGGAATTCACTGCTTTTTCTTTCGAGAAGCCCCACACTCTTGCGATCCTATTCCATCATACCTAGTTCAGGAAATGGTGCAGCATTGGCCTTGCCATTTCTGACTAATAGACATAAGAGCAGGAAACTCTTATCTGTGAAAGCGGCTTCATCTGCTGATGCGGATCATACCCAGCAGAATGCATCATCTTCCGAAACGAAGAGTCCGCTCTCGCTTGTTTTGGATGTCCCTCGGAAGATTTGGAAGCAAACTTTGAGACCTTTGAGTGATTTTGGTTTTGGTAGGAAAAGTGTGTGGGAGGGTGGAGTTGGTTTGTTCCTTATTTCTGGGGCATTTCTACTAGCGTTTAGTTTGGCTTGGTTGAGGGGTTTTCAGTTAAGATCAAAGTTTAGCAAGTATTTGACTGTTTTTGAGTTTGATCAGGCTTGTGGCATTTCCACTGGAACACCTGTTAGGATTAGGGGGATAAATGTTGGGAATGTGGTTCGCATCAATCCCTCATTGAGGAATATTGAGGCAGTTGTTGAGGTGAGGCTGTGAAATAGGTTTTCAACTTGTTTTCTAGTCGTGGCTTCAATGCATTCTGACTATGTTATTATTTATCTTGATGTTGGTGTTTTAGATTGAAGATGATAAAATTATTATACCACGGAATTCATTGATTGAAGTCAATCAGTCCGGTCTTCTCATGGAAACTATGATTGATATTACACCCCGAGACCCCATTCCAGCACCTTCGGTTGGACCTCTTCATGCAGGTTGTGTTAAAGAGGGTTTAATTGTATGTGACAGAGAGAAGATAAAGGGACGCCAGGGTGTGAGTTTGGATGTATTGGTTGGAATATGCACTCGCATTGGGCGTGAAGTTGAAGAAATTGGTGTTGCAAATACCTTTTCATTGGCTGAGCGGATTGCCAATGTTGTTGAAGAGGCACGGCCCCTGCTTACAAAGGTGTGGTCTGTGTGTTCGTGTTTTTTTTACTTTGACTGTAGTTTATGTTGAATAATTAACTTTAGCTGCACTGATGATATCTTTATAGTCATGAATTTACAAATTTTGCAAATTTAGATAGGATTCAGTCATCAAATTAAGGAAATGCTATCATTTTTACAACAAAAGTGAATACTACAGAGAGTAAACCACTTTCAGTTGCCCAATAGTGTACCTGTGATCTATGTTTGTATTAATATATATATATTAACACAAAGTGTTAACTGATCATTCAGGGTAGAGCCGTAGAGGGACTCTTTTTATTTTATGGGTTGATCCCTGGTTCTTGGCACTTGTTCCTGGTTATCTCTCTGTGCACCTTGTAAAGCTCAAGTGGTTTCGAAATATAACTGTGCTTGATTTTTGCAAATAGTCTGTTGTTTTATCTTGCAATTTTAAGTTAATTTTTTTTCCAGCAATATCTTGATACTAATGTTTGCTGCTGTTAAATCAATGTCTCAAACTTTCTATATCACTCTGTTTTACTTTACCATCCTGTACACTCTGTAATCATAAAGTGGTATTTAAATTTAAAGGAATTTTTGTATAGACCAGAAAGACTTTATGGATCAAAGTGTTGGACTTCTAAATTTCAACATGAACAAAAACACATGGGTAGCAGAAATGAAAATTTTGAGATTGGTGTACAATGTGCGGATGTGCTATATTAGATAGAAAGAAATTGTGTAGCTCAATAGATGAGACTAAGCACAACATGCTTGTGATGGTTTGGACATGTACTTAAGAGGGTATCCATATAGGTGACCCCAAATAGTGGGAAAAAGGTTTAGTTTGTTGTTGTATCTGTTTCCCTATAGCAGCACTGAGTTTATGATCAATTTTTGGTATATAATCAGTATGAGATGTTACTTAGTAAACCTTAAGCAATCACTACTAGCACGTTCATCCGTTTATGAAGCTAGTTTTCTAAATGAGCTGTCACTGTATATATAACTAAATTTGCATCTCACACAGTTCCCCTATTCTGTTATTTGCTGGATAAATTGATTTATTAGTATTTCATTTTCGCTGTTAAATCATTTTCCAAGATATAATGGACTAGGAGTCTAGGATATTTGAAATGGCCAAAAATCCTCTTACCTCATCAAATATGTGATATAGGTAGGTAGGTAGCCTTGGCTCTTAGCAGGTGCTTAATGGCTGCTTTTCAATGTTTGTACCATGCACTTTACATGGTGCAGCCAGCAAAAGCATATTAAAGGTCTGATAATCAGAAGGGGGCTTGTAAAATCTTGAATAAATAAATGCATTCACTGTTGTGTCTTTGCATGGAATTGTTCTCATGCTAAATTCTGTCTCTGATGTAGTGATTTCTCAGATTCAAGCCATAGCTGAAGATGTAGAACCATTGTTGGCCGAAGTTCATGATAGTGGTTTGCTTAAGGAAGTTGAGAACTTAACCAAAAGCCTTTCACGAGCTTCTGATGATCTGAGGTAGACTTTGATGTTTGCTGTTCAGTTTCAAATTGACTTGAAACGAAAGGGTTAATAAATTAAGCAATATGAAAAGGAAAAAAAAAAAATTCCGGAATGCATATGGTTTGTTTTATAGAATCATAGATAACCACTCCTTAAATTTTTGTTCAGCATTTTCTTCATTAATGAAGATGGAAAAAACTGAATGCATTTACTCTTTCATTGTGTTGCGATGTGTGCCCACATCTTACATCACCTGTGTCCATAAATCCATTTCTGTAGCATTTGCATATTTCTGTGACCCTCGTATGATTTATTTAAATGAAATTTGGTATTAAATTCTTAAGTTTCAGTTTAAAATGGTTTGTTCATCACTAGGATGTTTGGGGCTTTGAATTTTCTGAACATGAGCTATGTATGCAGCAACTGGCTAATGATACATTATGTGTGATGATATATACAGAAAGGTGCAATCATCAATTTTGACCCCGGAAAACACCGAATTAATTCAGAAGTCAATTTACACCCTCATTTTCACATTGAAGAACATTGAGGTAGGTTCTTCTCGAACAGTTTGGATTGTTTGAGTGGTTATTACCTCTCCTTGTACCTATGATTGGATTGTTTGAATGGTTATTATCCTCAACTGTTAACCTTTCTGCAGAATATAAGCTCTGATGTCTTGGGATTTACTGGGGATGAAGCTACAAGAAAGAACTTGAAATTGCTCATTAAGTCCCTCAGCCGGCTACTGTGAAATATTGAAAGCGAAATCAACCTATTTACTCATTTGCCAGAGGATAAAAGATTAGACACCAAATGAGTATCTTTTTCCACCCCCATGTTCATCACAAGTCATATTTTCCATGGATGAGACTCCCAGCTTTTTTGCTGTTTGTGGGCTCTCCATATGCTACCCTCCAGAAAAAGAATATACTCTGATCTTTAGCACATCTCTAGACTTAGTTTTGCTTGTTCCGTTTCTAGATTACGAGAAATATCAACAGTGTTTACAGACAATTTTTGCGCATGGAAAGCGCTTGTTCTGCTTTACAGATGCAGCTATTGCAAGGAAAACATGATTCTTCTTGTTTTGGTTGATCGCATTCTCACTTTTTCATCCTATCCTCAATTATTAGAATAATAATATGCATGACTCGTATTAAAATTGAAAAAAAATATATTAAAAATGTTTCTATGTTTATGCCATTAGTTTTGTTAAAGATGAAGAAAAAGAATGGAACATTTTTGTCAATCCAGTTATGATATAAGGGGTGCAGTTGCGCAAGTGAAAGTGGATGCCCTCTTCTTCCTCACATTTTGCTTCACCATCAACTCTCTTAATTTCTCTGCTTCGCTCAACTTCCCCCCTAATACATACAAATCAGATACAAGTGAGTAAACCCCTCCATCATTTTCAGGCCTCACCATCTTCATCACCTTATCAATAACCTTCTCAGCCATCTCAAACTCCCCATGCAACTTACACGACGACAAGAACGAGCCCCACACAACAACATTCGCTTCAAAAGGCATCGCATTGATAACCTCATACGCTTCCTCCAACATTCCTGCCTTGCCAAATAAATCGACCATGCACCCAAAGTGCTGAATTCCTGGCCTCAACTCGTACTCATCCAGCATCCTAAAATATCTACGACCCTCATCCACCAAACCTGATCGAACACAGGCTGCAAGTATACCTGTAAACGTTAACTCATTGGGCTTCACTCCAGCTTCTCTCATCTTGTCAAACATATTCAATGCTTCTTTTCCATGGCCGTGTTGTGCAGCACCACAAATCAATGCTGTCCACGATACAACGTTGCGATCATTCATCATGTCGAATACTAAGCAAGCATTCTTTAAAAGACCACATTTTGAATACATGTCGACTAAAAGCGTACCCAACTCCACATTCAACTCCCACATGTTCTTTACGGCAAAACCATGTATCGATTTTCCAAGAATCGATCCAACAGAACCCATTCTCCCGCAGCGTGCTAAAACCAAACCTATAGTAAGCTGATCGGGCTTTAGGCACTCATCACTCAACAGCATTTGGCGAAAGAGTGCTACTCCATGATTCCAGAGGGAATGATTCATATAAGCTCCAATCATTGCAGACCAGGAAGCGAGGTTTCTCAGGGGCATTGTATCGAACACGATCCGGGCAGTGTTAATATCTCGTTGCCGTGAATATCCGGTGATCATAATGTTCCAAGTAACTGTGTTTCTAACGGGCATTTCGTCGAACAGGATACGGGCGTCCCTAAAGACGGTGGAGGCGTATAGGGAAAGCAGAGAAGTGGCGACGTAAATATGAGCAGAGAAACCGAGTTTGAGAATGAGGGCGTGGAGATGGCGAATAACGGGAAGGTTGTGCGGCAAACTGGTACAAGATTTAAGAGCGAAGAGGAGAGAATAGGTGTCGAAAGGCTTGAGAGGTGAGGAAGAGGATTGAAGTGTAAGAATATTATTATGAAATGGGAAGGAGCGAGCCAGAGGGGCGTATTTGAGTTTTGTGAGCATACTACTATAATGTAATGTTAATGGCTGCAACTCTTGATTCCATCAACAACCCAAACATCTATCTGCAACACGTTGTTGGTTATGAAAAAATGGAAGGTTTTATCTATATTTTACTATACTGGAGTAATTCTTTTCATTTTTGAAGATATAGTTTATTTTTTAATATTTTAAAATTTTATTTAGCTTTAATTTATTTTTATTTAATTTTTTCAGAGTTTATTTTTCTTTTATTTTTTAAAATTAACTCAATGAAAAAAATTATTAAATTAAAAAAAATCAAATAAAAATCTTTAAAACTAATTAAAGTAATTAATTTTTTTAAGATTTTGGTGATTTTTTATAAAAAAAATTTATATTAATTTGAATTCTTATTTTTTAATTTAATTATTTTTGACAATTTATTAAATATTTTTATAAATTAATTTAATTTAATTTAATTAATTTTTAAATTTTAGTGTGGTGTGTTTAATATTTGAGACGTATATAATATTTTATGGAGTGTTAATAGCTTTATGTAATAAAAAAAATTTGAAAGGAAAATAAAATAAAATAAAAAGTGAAGTTACTTGTTAAATAATTTGTAGCATGTAAATGGACTAAAATTAAAATAAATCGAAATTTAATAGATTAAATTTAAAAAGTGATAATCGTATGAACAACTTAACGAATATAGGGGAAGGATTAATATTTATGTATATACCTAATTCTGTGAGTGGGGAAATATATCTCAAGGTGACATATTTATGTACGTACCTAATCCTGATCATTAACATAAATAAATTATTTAATATTTTTTAATTTAATTTACACGAGAAAAGTGAATTTAATAAAATAAAATCAATATGCGAGTTATTTAAAAAGAAAATTGAATTGTATATATACGAAAATTTGATCGAGTGCTATGTATGACATTTAATTTGTGTATGACTAAATTGAGTATTTGTGTTTGATGCCCACTGGCAATTTCCTAAAATATATCTACAATTTTATTGTCATGCCCAAATTATGTTTCAATATATAATACGTTGGGGGTGGTAACCCATGCATTTTCACGCATTAGATTTTATTTTTTAATTATGTACTCCATATTCCATAAAAAAAAAATTAAAAAATTATGTACTCCATATCTAATAAGTTGCACAAGTTTATAGTAGTGCCCACAGACAATTTCCTTACGAGACAAAAATTCACTTGTAACAGTTACATGGATTATAATATAATAGTATCTATTATATAATTAAAAAAATATATATTTTTATCCTTTTTAGAAAATGTTAAATTAAGTGAAGGATAAACTGTTTCAACAAATATATACTCCCTCCATTCCAATGAAAGTTACCAAACTTTCCTTTTTTGTGTGTTACAATGAAAGTTACTCATTTTTTTTTTGACAAACTATTTTCTCTCACATTTTATTATACGGAGTATTATTCTCTCTCAAACACATCACCTCTAATACATCTACTTATTATATTATATTTCTTAACCTCTCCATACCCGAATCTCATGGGAAGCTTTCATTGGGACGGGGGAGAATCAAATTTGGCGAGGGACAGAAGGTGTAATTTTATGCTAGCTGGCTAGCAATATCCAGACACTCCTCTATTGTATTATTTGTATATATAAAATATGTTTGTTGATGTACAAGTTGAATAATAGTGAATTGTTTAGTAAAGTTGCATGAGATTAAGGAGATAATTGAATTTGAGAGAAAGGTGACGAGGTTTGTGTGACAAATTAGTCCACTTAGTCATATTCATACGAAATGTACCTTCTGCTTTCTTTTTTTTTATTACAATTTGAAAGAGTGAACTCCATGTAAGCTTTTACGATGAAGCTGAAATACGTCATCAAATTTTGTTGGATATGGATAATGGATGTGTTTTTATTTTATTTTATTAAATATCTTCTCATGTGACTTATAAGAAGTAACGGTACATTAACTAATGCATTTTTTTATAACTCAAATACTGATAAGATAGAGAGCAATTGAGTGCATGGAGGTTGGAACTAGCTAACTGAAACATTGAACAATATATATTTGTTTATATAAAACGGTCACAAATACATGTAACGTGACACTAACTTTAATATAAATGTGATATTAGTTTTAACTGAAATGTGGCGCACATTAGATGTATACAAATAATGTTTTCATAACCGAATCGGTAATCAAATCGGACTGAACACCGATTAAAATTATCTCTATCTAGTTATTTTTTAATATTCTCTATGTTACATTCAAAAAAAATATATGCTCTTAATTATAAGATTCATAATAAAATAAAACACAATCGAGTCATAAAGTAATAACACAAAAATCAAAAGACTTAATTAAAACAACTCAAGTCATAGTATCAAGCTATAGTCCATGCTCCATAATTCATGAGTCTCAAATTAAAATATTAAATACTACTAAAATTTAAAATATGTAAATATGCACGTAAAACAAGTTTGATAACTTGATCATATCCCACACCCCCTTCAACCATTCTTGTCACGATGCATTTCTTATCACCTTCTTCGATCTCTTTCAAAGGATGCACTTCATTTTCAATTTGAAAGAACTAATACATTTCTTGAAAATGTAAATTGTAATGAATAAACACAAGATCATTGAGTCTCGAATGTTCCAATTTATTTCTCTTCTTTGTAAGTATTTTTTAAAACACGCTTCAATTCATTTCACATCTTGAAAAATGAGAAGTTTGACTCAAGATCTTTCTGGCCAAATTTTGCAAGTTTGGAGCATGATGCAGATCAATTGGCAATTATGTTGTTAATTTTGATAATTAAATGTTATTTTTGGTTAAGTTTTTAATTTTTGCAATTGTTTCCTTTTGAATTTCTTTACTTTTTGGTATAAGCCCACGACAGTGTTGGGCCGTATGACTAGGGTTTTGAAGTTTGCTTATTTATAGCTTTATGTTTTGCATTGTAAGGAGGTGATTGATTAATGAAAAAAAAAAAACGAGAGTTTATCTCAAGATCTCTTTTACGGTATTCTGTGTGAATCAACGTATCTGAGTTTTGCCACTTTTCCGGGTATTCGTAGAATCAACGGATAGTGTGTGTTCTTTTTGTGTTCTTCGTATATTCATATTTTATACGCCTTCACGCTGCATCAGTTGGTATTCAGAGTGCAGTCAACGCTCCTAATATGTTGATTCACATTGATCAAGCCACTATGGATGTCAATCTCACCCAAAATTTATTTTTTGATAGTTTTTCACATACATATGATGATGTCAATGTGGGCTATGAGGGTCCACCCATTTTTGATGAAGAGGTGGATGATATTTTCGTGAAAAGTGATGTTTTTGAAGATTTGATGTCTACGGTTGGAGACTATGAGGGTCCTCCAAAATTTGATGAAGAGGTCATTATTCACTATGACGACTCTTCATTTTTTAAAGATGGTGCAATGTTTGTGTCATTTTTAAAAGTGTCTTTTGTTATGGTTGATTCATTGGTGGATGTGTGTCCCACACCACAACTTTCTTTGGTGTATGTGCCTTCTAAGGAGAAATATACAAACTATTTGGGGAGCGATACACCAATACACCAAATAAATATTGTTTATTCTAAGGATGTTGTTGCAGATCGATCTCGACGCGCTCTTCAGACTTTCGATTCGAGGACGAATCTTTCCTACCCCGGGACTGGAGAGATGATGCAGATCAATTGGCAATTATGTTTTTAATTTTGATGATTAGATGTTATTTTTGGTTAAGTTTTTAATTTTTGCAATAGTTTCCTTTTGAATTTCTTTACTTTTTGGTATAAGCCAACGACAGTGTTGGGCCGTAGGACTAGGGTTTTGAAGTTTGTTTATTTATAGCTTTGATGTTTTGCATTGTAAGGAGGTGATTTGATTAATGAAAAAAAAAAACGAGAGTTTATCTCAAGATCTCTTTTACGGTATTCTGTGTGAATCAACGTATCTGAGTTTTGCCACTTTTCCGGGTATTCGTAGAATCAACGGATAGTGTGTGTTCTTTTTGTGTTCTTCGTATATATCTTCAATTGAGACGCTTCGCTGCATCAGAGCACCACATCCAAATAATTTACACCATTCATCTATAAGAGAAAAGACAACAATGCACTAGTAAGTTATAAGAGAACTAGTTAAAATGATAATTAAAATGTAAACTTGAAATTTGTCAAGTATTAACATATATCGGGCTGCATAGTCTTTGTTGATTTCAAAGCAAGTAATCAACCAAAGCTTCCTAACCTATTTTTGAAAATACTAACTTGGGACCTTCTATATGTAGTCAGGGTGTCGTAACGTGTCGTAATGACTACCGTAGTCAGTTAATCTAAGCCATTAAAAATCTAATCTAAAGGTTTAAATTTGATGACCTGTTACCTTTTGTAAATTTTACGATATGTATTGTCGTAATGTGTTATAAATTTGTATTTTCTATTAAATTAAATTAATTAAAATATATTATTGTAAATTTACATTTTTATCCTTATACAATAAAATAATTTAATACAACAATTATCTACACCCGCTAATTTTATGAGTTCACCCCAAATCATTTTTTACCATAGTTATCTGCACCCATTCATTTTATGAGTTCACCCCCAAATCATTTCTTTTTTACAACGGTTATCTACACCCGCTCATTTTATGAGTTCACCCCAAAATTATATTTTTACCAAAGTTATCTGCACCCGCTCATTTTATGAGTTCACCCCCAAATTATTTTTATACCACAATTATCTGCACCCGCTCATTTTATGAGTTCACCCCAAAATATTTTTTTAAAAATAATTACATTTAAAAGACTATATTATTTTTTTATTAATTAACACAAAATATAATAAAATCAACCCTAATTTATACATTTACAATCTACAACCGAGTCATTGCCGAGTGTTGCAGGCGAGCGTCGTTGATGTAGGAGAAGCTCTTGGATCGCGACGAGAGATGAACGACGAGAGAGAGGCAGCGTCGATCCGAGTGTTGCAGGCGAGCGCCGTTGATGTAGGAGAAGCTCCTGGATCGCGAACGCAAGAGAGATTGATAGAAGCAGTCGCGTCGGTGGTCGAAATGAGGAGAGGATTTCGACCGCCATGGATCGTGGCCGAGATGGAAGATTATGTCGATTGTTATGGAAGTGAAGAATCGCGATTGCAATTCGAGGAGGGGTCTCGGGCTTCAGCGGCCGAGACCGAAGCGCCGCCGTCGAGGGGGTGGTCGGGTGGTCGGGTATGGTGGTGGCTGGGTCACCCGCCGACATGCAAGGATTTTCGGCAGGTCCTTTACTCATCAAATTAAAATTAAAATTTAGGTGCACCGCCGATCGACTTTAATAAAATTATACCTATAATATTATTTTGTATTAAAATTTAAAAAATACACATGCAAAAAATGGAAAAGAAAGACAGGAAAATTTAAATAGGAAAAGAAAAAAAAACAAGGAAATAAAAAATTTGAAAAAAAAATTGAAAATGGGAAGAAAAAAGAAAAAGTGGAGGGGGAAGAAAAATTAAAAAGAAAAAAATTGAGATTTGTGGCTAATTTCGATAGTTTTTTATTAATTATATTTTTACGCTTTTTTTTTAAATATGGGTGATTTGGTGGTGAATTGATTTTTTAGAGTTTATTTTATTATATTTTGTGTAAAATAATAAAAGGATAATATAGTCTTTTAAATGTGATTATGTTGGTCCCAAAGTTGAGTTTTAGATTGAGTAAGCTAAGAAAAAGTCTAGAGGGGAGGGGTGAATAGACTTTTCAAATTCTATCAAAATATCAGAGTTTAAGTGCGGAAATGTGTTCTGTATTATACTGTTCTTACAATCAGATCAGTACTCAACAGTTAGTCTTTATACTCAACTTTTCTTAGAAAACTTACTGTCCTTGGTTAAACAAATATAAACAGATAATCAAAACAGAAAGTAAAGAACACAAGATTTTATAGTGGTTCGACAAATGTCTACATCCACTCTCACAACTCCAGTTGCGATGTTTTACTCTTTCCTTCTTGAGTACTTGTAGCTTATCTTCAAGGTCCTGATTGGGGCTTTCCCTCTTCAGTTTGCAACTTTATCATGAGGGTCCTTCTTTCCCGATAAAGCAGATCACGAAAAAAGGTAGCTTCCTAACCTATAATTCGTTCAATCAGCTAGACATCTCGGCAATCCCTGCATGAGAAGAAGAATATCCCACTTTCTCAAGCTTTTGAATTGAAATAGCCCCTAAGAGTCCCAAGGTTAAGACTTTGATCTTGTCGATTATACCTCCAGGTATATCTTCGATCTACTAGTAATTTTACAAGTAACTAGCACACTTGTTTACACAGTACAAACTTAAAATGAAAAGTAAAACTTCTCTTTGTAGTAGCCTTTGATTCTTCTCTTCAGATCTGTGGCTTCTCTTCAGTTCTTTCTTTGATCTCCGACTCTGTGAGTTCTTGAATACTTGAATGCTTCTTGAATAGTAATTGTATCAGTAGTTTTTTCAAGTAGAAGATCACACGGTATTTATAAGATCTAGCATGACAGTTAGCAGTTTGTGAACTAACTCTCAACTAACTCATAACCGTTTCTTGTTGTAACTTCCTTCTTTTGTAACCAACTTAAAACTTATCCATAAGTCAGCATATCTTCAAATATATCTTCAGTTACGCTTCAAATAAGTTATCCAAACTTATTCTTCAAATCAACTAACTCAGTACAGTAAACTACTCTTCTTAGTTTTATTGCTCTAGGTCAGTCAACACAGCTCTTCCAAAACTGTTCTTGCTTCCTTCAAAAACTTCTTATAATCTTCTGAGCTTCATCTTTGACTTCTCTTGATAATCTTCATATCCTGAAGTAGTCTTCTGATATCTCCTAGTCTTCTTTCTTCAATCTAATCTACTGTTCTGAACTTTTACAATGCTGAATACAATAGAATACAACTTTACAAATATAAAACCTATCTATACATCAACTGAACTATATACAGATGAGTACATCTAAGTCCTATACTATAAGTTGTCTATACAATTCATTCTCAGCTTAGTTCCTTAAACAGTTCATATATCAGATTAGTAAAACATAAGATCAGTAAACTCAGATTTCGTAACACATTAAGATCAGTAATCCTAATTAATATATCTCACATAGAATCACATATATCCATAACTTCAAGTTGCTTTTGGCCATCAAAACATATAACCATCAACTAGACATTGTTTATAGGATTCATATCCCAACAGATTATTTTTTTAAAAATATTTTGGGGTACACTCATAAAATGTGCGAGTGCAGATAACCGTGGTAAAACAATAATTTGGGGGTGAACTCATAAAATGAGCGAGTGTAGATAATTGTGGTAAAAAATAATTTGGGGGTGAACTCATAGAATGAGCGGGTGTAGATAACTGTTGTAAAAAAGAAATGATTTGGGGGTGAACTCATTAAATGAGCGGGTGCAGATAATTGTTGTAAAAATATGATTAGGGGGTGAATTCATTAAATTAGCGGGTGCAGATAATTGTAGTAAAAATATGATTAGGGGGTGCACTCATTAAATTAGTGGGTGCAGGTAAAATATAAATAAAATTTAAAAAGAAGGGTAATATAGTAAATAATAAAATATAATTTAAATAATGCTAAAAATAACTGAAACCTGTATGACAGGTAGCAGGTCGTTCTTACGGTAGTCGCATTTTTAGCCTGATACTTGGTAATCCAAGTGAAGGGATCAAAACTAGAAGGTTTCATGGAGAAAGTGCTTTGTTTTGTTGTTTCCTTTCAGAACAGGAACCAAAAGATATTGAGGAAGCACTTCAAGACACCAACTGGATCATAGCTATGCAAGAAGAGCTGAACCAGTTCACCAGAAATGAAGTATGGGAGCTGGTGGATAGGGCAACTCATCAAGATGTCATTGGAACTAAATGGGTGTTCAAAAATAAGAAAAATGAAAATGACATCATTGTGAGGAACAAAGCAAGACTGGTGGCCAAGGGATACTGTCAATCTGAAGGGATTGATTATGATGAGACCTTTGCTCCAGTAGCCAGACTTGAGGCAATAAGACTCTTCTTAGCATATGCAGCTCACATGAGATTCAAGGTGTATCAAATGGATGTGAAGAGTGCATTTCTCAATGGGGTACTCAAGGAAGAAGTATATGTTGAACAACCCCCAGGCTTTGAAGAAGGAGACAAGGTGTACAGATTAAAGAAAGCCCTCTATGGCTTAAAGCAAGCTCCAAGAGCTTGGTATGACACCTTATCACAATTTCTACTAGATCATGGTTTTGTCAAAGACACTGTTGACAGAACCTTGTTCAGAATCTGTGAAGGAGATGATATTTTGTTAGTCCAAATCTATGTGGATGACATTATATTTGGATCTCCAAATGAGAAGCTGTGTGAGAAATTCTTCAAACTCATGCAGAACAAATTTGAGATGTCCATGATGGGATTGATGAATTTCTTCTTAGGACTTCAAGTCACTCAATCTAAGAAAGGAATATTCATCAATCAGGCCAAGTATACAAGGGACATGATCAAGAAATTTGGATGTGCTACAAGCAAGCCAGTCAGAATTCCTATGAATACAAACTGGAAGATGGATCCTGATGAAAATGGAGAATCAACAAACTCCACCAACTACAGAGGAATCATAGGATCCTTGCTATATCTCACTGCAAGTAGGCCTGATATCACATTTGCAGTTGGAGTGTGTGCAAGATTTCAAGCAAATCCAAAGAAGAGCCATCTTGATTCTGCCAAGAGAATTCTAAGATATCTCAAGGGATCTGAGAATCTTGGATTATGGTATCCAGCTGATGACAACATTGAGCTCACTGGATATTCAGATGCAGATTATGGAGGATGTAGAATTGACAGAAAGTCCACCTCTGGAACATGTCAATTCTTGGGCAGCAAACTTATCTCATGGTTCTCCAAGAAGCAAAATTCAGTTGCCACATCAACAACTGAAAGTTGCTGTGCTCAGATACTCTGGCTCAGGCAGCAACTTAGAGATTACAAAGTCATCTCCAATGAAGTTCTAATATTCTGTGACAACAATAGTGCAATTTCCATTTCACAGAATCCAGTGCTACACACCAGATGCAAGCATGTTGATATCAAGCATCACTTCATAAGAGATCATGTGGAGAAGAAAGATATCAAGCTTGTCAAAATTCACACTGATAAGCAAAAAACTGATATCTTAACTAAGCCATTGGCTGAAGCAAGGTTCTTGGAACTTTCAACTGAATTAGGCTTACTTGATCCAGGGAAGATGGAGAAATGAAGGAAGGAAGCTCATAAGAAGGGGGAAGTTCATTAAGTTGAACTTCAACAAGATTGACCAACCTCACTGAAGCAGTCTGCCAAAAAGGGAAACTCAGTAGAGTTGTCCTTGGAATAATCAGCAATGTTGGTCAGGAGATTTGTCCTAGTGGGACCCAGTCAGCAACATTGGGACCCACTCAAGCATGTTGGTCAGCTATTTTGACCAAAACTGAAGTCAAAACACATCTCAGGATGTTTGTCCGAGTTTATAGGGTGATAATTGCTATTTTTAGCATTGATTGGACATTTAAAAGATTTCTTGGTCTAAGAGTAGGCCATTTTAGGATGGCGTGTACTATTAAGAATTTTGCCCCCAATATGGCAAATCAGCATTTAATGCAAAAATCTCTTTTAAGATTGCATTAATTACTGTGCCATCATCAAAGCCATTGATTAGCAAGTAACCTTCATCAAACCGTCCCAAACCCACTACCCCACAATATCCAATTGGTTTTTATCTTTATCCACCTTCACAAATCATTAACCAACGGTTAATAATTTTGCCTCATATATAAACTCTTAGGTTTTTATCCCCTTCCCTACGCACTCATATTTTCCAAACACTTAAACTTTTTGAAAACCTCTCAAAATCTGCAAATCTCTCAAAACCCATCCTTCTCACAAACTTATCCATGGCTCCCAAAATCAAAAGAGAAGAGCTAGTAGATTTCAATGATTCCTCCTTGGACATTGACTTCTCTTATCTCAGTAATCCAAATTCTCTTTGGTTTGAGAAGTTGGTGGCCTTTGACAACCCAGATAAAGAAGTTCAACCAGTCCTCCAATGGCTAAGGGAGGCAGGGCTTGAAAAGTTCTTAGGCACCAAGCCTGATTCTTGTTTGAATCCATTCATGGCAGAATTCTTTGCCCATCTTAGATGGAAGGGCAAAAAGGGTGATGTGTGCACCAAGTTGACTTATGCTGAAGAAGATGAAGATGAAGAGAGCCAACACACCATCATCTTCACTGCTGAGAACCTTGATGCCAGTTTTGGGCTACCCTCTGAAGGCTTGAATCCAGAACTCTACAGAGAGGGAGAGGAGCAGGAGTTCTCCAACCCATGGATGAAGGTACCCAAAAAGCTGGTAAGTGCTCAAAACAAGAAAACATTGAAACCAGTTTATGAGCACTTATTTGATTGTGTTGTGAAAAGCTTATTGAGTCACTCTGGGAGTGTTGAACAAATCAGTATGCCAAAATTGAGAGTAATGGCTGCTGTGATTGACTCTGCTGAGAAGAGAGTCAAGTTTGACTGGAAAAGCTTCATTCTAGATAAAATGATGAATGAGAAGTTTAAGTTCAAAGAGGTGAAGTACCACAAGGTGGTGGTGGATGGGAGACTTCAATTTTGCACAAGAGCAAGCCTGCTCTTGGAAAGATTTGCTCACTACACTCACCTCCAAGCCAAGCCAAAGCCTTTTCCTGCCCAGAAAGTGATGTTTAGGAAGCTGTCTTCAAAGACTGAGAAGAGGAAGCAAGAGGCAGCATCCAAGAAGGCATTGGCTGTTGCACCAGTTATCACGTCATCTCCTAGAAAGAGGAAAGCTCAACCAACAAAGAGTCAGCCCAAGATGAAGAAGATGAAATAGATTCTCAGTGAATCTTCCCCTGAAAGCCAATCTAGAAGTGGAGGGGCTACTTCTGACGAAATTGATAGAGTGGAGGAAGAAGGAGTCAATCCTCCTGAAGAAAGTGAAGAAGTCAGGGAAATTGTCCCTCTGGAGCCTTAATCTGTAACAGAGTTTAGAGACCTTGAGAAGCCAACAAGGTCAGAGAGAAGGAGAAGGATAATCAAAACTTCTGAGAAGCAGAAGTTGATGGAGGAAGAGAAAAAGAAGAAGGAATTCTTCAAGGAGATTAGACAAGCAAGTAGGTCTAACTCCAAGTCAAAGTCAAAGCCCAACAGCCCTGAAACCAACTCTCCTGATATTCAATCTCAAAGAATATCACCAAGGCATGAAGAAGAGGAATGCAAGACTCCTGAAGATGCCCCAATTGTGGCCAAGAAAGTTTACTCTCCTGAAGGTGCTCCTGATAGGACATGTATTGATGTCCTGGCTGATTTGGTTGAAATTGAAGATAGGTCATTCTCCCCACTTGATCACAGACTTCTTTCCTACACCAAACTTCTTGAAACTGTTCTCCAAGAAGGTGATCAAGTTATTCATCCACCCATTCCAGCCATTCCAATAACCTCCTCAGGAACATTGCTCTCTAAAGCACCTGAGTCCCAAATTGTCTTAAGTTCTTCTGAACCCAACCCTTCTGAACCCAACCTTTCTGAGCCCCAGCCCAACCTACCTGAATCCCAATCCAACCCTCTTGAATCCCAAGCCAACTCTTCTGATGGAAATGGTAGTGATGAAGAGTATACATATGAGGGGATGCTAAGGCAGATTGCCAAGGCTAATGTGGATCAGCTCTATCCAGGATTGAAGGATTATCCTAGGCTGCAACAACAGTTCTATGATCTCAGGGCACTTGTTGAGATCAAGGATAAGACAATGGTGGAGATAGCTCAAGCTATCAAGGATAAGGGAGCTAGCTGGTGGCAGGTTGAAGAAAACAGGCTCTTACATTTTGCAAATGTAAAGAAGTCCAGTGTGTTGACCACTGAAGCCTTGTTTTGCACAATAGTCCATGAGAAGGTGCTTGATGAGAGAGAAAGAATTGCACAAGGAATCAAGCATCCTGATAGCACCTCTGATGACAATGATGATGATGATGACAACACCAATCCCAATCCTCCTGGCCTCAATTCTGCTCAGGTACATTACTTGACCTATCATTCAATTAAGGACTCTGATCAATCAGAGGAGTTGACCAAGGGTGGTGACTCAGTCCAAGATGCATTGGCCAAGGATGGTTCTTCTGAGCCTAAGGCACAGCTTGACAATGTTGAGACTTCCATGGGAAAAGCTGGTTTGACTAAAGACTCATCAATGTCAGGAAAGTTGGACATTGACCAGCCTTTAGTCATTCAGGATGACTCAGTGGCCTTGGGATGCCCAAGCACTGTGATCTCCCAACAACTGCCCTCTGTGGATCCTGTTGAGGATATGGAGGTGTCAGGATTAGGAATGGAAGGAGTTGAAAAGGATATTAGCATGGAAAAATCAGAGGGAGATGGTGAGGATTGTGTGATTACTGGCAGTTTGAGTGCGCCAAAATTAGAGGGAGATGAAGTAGAAATATTGGGTGCAGCCCAATATGAGAGTCAGGCTATTCTTCAAGTCAAATCTGAACTTGATGAATCCCTTGGTGAAAGGAGGCCTGATTCTCCAGTGAATGTGAGTCCATCATGTGTGAATGAAGAAAAGAACATAGTTGAAAATGAGAGAGAAGGTGCTGATGTATCAGACCTTACGGGAAAAGAAAAGAATGAGGGTGTTGAGGGTGATTTAACTAACACTTTGAGTTTTGCAGATTCTGTTGCTGTCACCATAGAACAAATTTTTGCAGATGCTTCCCTTACAGATATTCCAGTTGATGCTGACATTGATCTTGAAGCAATCTCAGCAAATGTGTCCACCTTGAACAAGATTTACTTTGAGCAAGCCAATGCCACTGAGGCTGGATTGCAGATTGCTACTCAGACTGCAACCTCCATTGAGAAGCAATCAGAGAAGTTGGACACATTAGTCAGAGAAGTTGGGAAAGCACATGCTGCAACTGTGGATACCCTGGATGGACAAGGCAAGACTCTAGCCTCTGTGGAAATGAGGCTTACAGGATCAGAAGAAGTGATTTTGCCAACTTTGGATGCCAGGATTTGTGGTGTTGAAACTGGACTGCAAACAGTTTCAACAGAGGTAACCAAGGCAAAGGATGCAATGGCAAAGTTCACTAAGACAGTAAAGAAAGAGCAGCAAGGCCTCAAAGATCTTTACAAGCACAATGTGAGAGCTTTAAGAAGAACAATCAAAGATGCATTGGGGCAAAGAACAGCAGCTCAAAGAAGGAAAGCTGAGGAGCTCAAGGCTGCTATGGTGAAAGAGGTTGCTGAAAAGTTCACAGTGGAACTAATGGCCAAGGTGTCTGATCAAGTTGTGGCCAACCTCACTAATCAACTGCAAGCCAAACTTGATCAATCATTGAAAGCCACTCTTGATGCTATTGTTGCTCAGAAAATGAAGCCTGTCCACACCTTTCTGAGTATGGCTAATGACAAAATGCAGAACATTCATGAAGAGAATGTGTATTTGCTGCAAGAACTGAAGTCCCTCACTCATGCTCACTCACATCTCTCTGTCACTATGAGTGAATTGAAGCCCCAATGTTTTGATAATGCCAAAAAGGGGGAAAGAGAGAGAGCTAGGGCAAAGGGAACCTTGAGGATTGGTGAATCCAAGGGAAAGGAAAAGGTCCCTGAAGTTGAGGAGGAGGAAGAAGAAGACATTGGGAAAGGCAAAGGCCCAATGAATGTTGAAAATCTGACTGAAGAAGAGCAGATCCAGATTGCAGTCAAGGAATCTATGATTTCAGTGATGGAAAGTCAGGCAAGAAGGCAACAGAGACCTGGTGGTGAGTCTGCAGGCCTTGACCCCAAGGAGAAGGTTGTTGAAATAAGGGGGAAGGTGACCAGAGCCTCTGAGAGAAAGAGAAAGGAGCAAGCCTTCAATGAATTCCCAACCAGCCTGACCCTTCCATCTGAAGAGTCAACTCCACTGAGGCAGTCAAAGAGGCTAAAGAAAGTAGCCAAGTTGCCTGAAATCCAAGAAGAAGAAGCTGAAGAAGAAGTACAGGACAAATAGCCTGAAGTCAGAATGCCCAAGCTTGCTGATGATCCTTCGAAGTTGTTTGAAGAAGGATTTGGAAAGGATCCTGAAACACAGGAGAAGCTAGCTCTTCAGAGAGCTAAGGAAAAGATGGATCAGTTGGTTGAGGCCAACAAGGCAAGAGATGAGAGAAGGGCAAACTTCAGAGCACCAAGGAGAAGGGCATCATACAAGAGACTCAAACCTTAGATGCTGCAAAGATGGGACACTCAGTACCCTCACCATGATAAGTGGGTGCCAATCTCACTGAATGATGCATGGGAGGAGGCCAAGAGAAGCTTTGTGTATGACTTTTATGTCATAGGAAAATGGCTTGAAGAAAGTGTTGATGAGGTATTTGTGCAGTTCATGTTTGAAAACCATAGGGACCTCTACCAGAAGTTGTTTGCAGCAGCTGAAATGGCAAGAGTTGAGTTCAAGGCCCCTGGTCCCATTCTGTACATGCCTCCAAAGTTCAATGGGAACTTAATTGATGAAGGAAAGATTCTGGAAGAGTTCATCTCAATCATGAGGATGGAGAAGATGAAGCCTGGCCCTAAAGGAACCAATAAGGATATCTGGGAGTTGAAGAAAAGGGTCTGGGCTCAGTATGGGATTGCCCCTCAGGATGATGGAACTCTCTGAAGCATAAGTTCATTCCTTCCCTATCTTTTTATGATTTTATTGCTTGTTGTTATCCTGCTTTCATTTATATCAGTTTAGTGAGTCCTTGATTAATTGTCTACACTGTAATGTTCTATGCCATATATGAAAGGATCACTATGTTTCTATCAAGAGATAACAACTCATTATCTCAACTAACCTGACATGACATATTTACTTGATTTATTGTGCTAACAGTTTCTTTCAGGAAAGATGACCAGATCACTCATCCTGAAGGTAAAGTCTAGTATAAGTCAAGTTCCCTTTGTAATAGGTTTTGGCATCATCAAAAAGGGGGAAATTGTTGGGAATAAAATGATTTTGATTTAGATACCAAAACCCCTGATTGATGATGTACAGATTAGTTGAGATACACTCAAGTGAGATCAGTTTAGTTGTCTCAGGATACTTGAGTAAGTAGAAATGCTTAAGTCAAAATCTCAGAAATGTTGTGAGATTTATAGTTCAGGATAGTTGTCCAAAGCTGGAATGTTAGGCAGCTTGATAAATGTTAAGTACTTTAGGTCAAACTTGCTGAGTTTACAGGACAAGCTGACTGAGTGGACAACATGGCTGAAAAGATCAAGAGTGATAAGGCAATGCTCATTGAATGCAAATGATCAGATCAATTGAAGTGCAAATGATCAAGAGCATTGAATGCTAGACTCACAGAAGACACATTTATTGAAGCATTTATTACCATCAAGCCTGAACTAAGCATTGAAGACTCAGAAGTATTAAAGATTGAAGCATTGAATGAATGTTGGAACATTCTAGTTTGCAGTAGGAATGTTTAGGGGAGTTGTCCCATCTGACCGTTGGTTGAGTGTAGAATCTGCCACAAATCAACCTTGGGAAATGTGCATATTTGGAATCTGACACAAGTCATCTCAGCCGCATTTTTCAGAAGTCAACACATTCATTCAAGCAACCATTGAAGAAGCTTTTACACAGTGGATAAAAGGATGTCAAGCTTCACAACCGTTTCAATGATGCTGCAAATAGACAAGTTTGAATAGTTATATCTCCAACGGATAGTTGATCAAATTTGCCTATAAATTCAGAAGTGATCAAAGGATTCAATTATCCAACTACTTGCTATCAAACTATCATCAAGCAATCAAAGGAAACCAAAGTTGTTCTTTAGAATCCCAAGTTTCCTGATCACTTCAAATAGATAAGCCAATCTTTGTAATATCCAAAGCTTAGCATTGAGATATCCTAAGCCTTTACACTGTTCTTATTGTAAAGGATATCTCTACTAGTTGGAACCAAACCTCAAACCCTTATCTCATTTAGTGAAGAAAGAGTTTGTTGTGGAAGTGAGAGTTAAGGACTGTTATTGTGAAACACAGTCTTAACTCAGAGAGATTGATCACTAGGACTCAGTTTATCCTAGGGATCAAAGCACTAAGAGAGTGTTGTTGATCAGTGCACCTTGGCACTATAAAACAAGCTAATTCCATTGTTAAGGAATTATCCTGTTCAATCAGGGAAAGTGGATGTAGGAGCTTGAGTCTCTGAACCACTATAATTTGTGTGCCATTTACTTACTGCATTCATTATAGCACTTACATTCAATCATATTTCAAAAGTGTATTTCAGTAAGTTAAGAAAATCTGTTTTGGACAAAGTCCCTGATCATCTGTTTTTCAGAAATTAACTTGGAGTATTTATTCAAGAAAAAGGCCAACCACATTCCGCACTTAGCAACTCACTTAGATATTTATCCAACTGATCACTCAATAGTAATCAGTAGGACAAGTATCTATTAAGGTTCACACTCAGGCTCGTTGTGAGACAACCTTCCTGATAAGACCAAATTATTTGAAAAGAAAAGAATTTGCATACACAAGTGCATTCCCCCCCCCCCCCCCCATACACTTGTGTCATACTCCACCAAGGACCAACACATATGATCAATATTCATAAAAAAAATCTAACACTAATTGTTTTGGTAAGATCAACATTAATTAACGTTTTTAGAATCACTGTCTTTGTTGAGATCTTCATCATTCTCTCGATCAATGTTGCTCTTCTTATTTGGACATCACCCAATTTTATGTCCTGGATGTCTGGTAAAGAAAAATTATTAAGTTATTGAGTGTTAAAAAAAACATAACTTCATAAACGATTATTAAACATGCAAAATTAATTAAAATGACATACCCACAAGATCCACATTTCTGCTTTTTATTTCGAGGTGCTTCTCGAGGCTTACTCTTTGTCGGATCACCTACACCATAGTTTTGTGACTGCTTACTCTAGGTCGTGATTGTGTTCGGATACAAATTTGGTGACCTTGTAGATTCTGAAATGAAGAGCGATACGAAAATAAACTTTGCATCCACATTTGGTATCAGCTTTTGACTTACGAATGTTGTTCCGTACACCTATAGTAGCTTTAGAAAATCCAGACCGGGAACAGTCCCATGCCATATTTTTGATAATGTTATTTCTCCGACCAGTGTGGCATTTTCGGCTTATAAATCCCTTTCGTCTTGCGTATATCTTATAAAATGCATTAGCTTCTTCCGTCGAAGCGAAAGTCATGCCCAAAATTGTATTGTCGTCCATGGGAGCATTTTTGAAATTGGCATACCTAAAATCCTCATCTGACCCCTCTTCTGAACTCATGTGCTCCTCGTGTGATTCATCATCCACTTTGATATCTTCATATCCAACGTCTGAGAACATTGTGGAACGTTGTTATACATACAAACTGCAACAGAAACACATTAAAAGACATGTTATGCAACATCTTCCAATTTTACTACATTTTTCAATGTTATGCAACATATTCATATTATATATTTCAATCACCTATTTTAATGTTATTTACGACAACTAACAACATGTGCTTCTAACATAAAATCGAGGAATATCATGTGGTTATAAACATAAAATTCAATTTAAACACTATATTAAATATAAAATTCAAAACTTTACATGATGATTTAACTCAACATTATGTCCTTTTAGCTAGAGGATTCAAACAACGAATATGGTTAGGAATGTGCATTCAATAGCCACTTCCTTTGCTAAATTCTGTTTCAAATTTTCTTTGAAGCATTTTGTCAAACACTTGTTGGGCAGTTATGTTTCTATTTGATTTGAGGCAATTTCAAAAACAATTACTAGTCAACAACTCAACCACAATTTTAACAATTTCACAATTAATTCAAATACTCATAACAAATGACGGAAGTAAGAAAAAATATGAAGATATTAAGAAACGTTCAGTGGTGGTAATTCACCTACCCCACAATAATATTAAACTTACAAATTAAGAAAATTAAGGGGGGAGGAGATGATCGTCGGCGGCAGGGAAGCGGCGCGTCGACGGCGGAAGGGTAGTGGCTTGAGGCTGAAGTGGAGTACGTGTTAAAACCTACGTATTATGTTCTAGATTATAACTTCTTTTATTTAATTTAATTTTTTTTTTATTAATTTTAATAATAATATAAGGGTAAATTAGTAGTTTTACCATTATATATTTTAATTAAATTAATTAATATAATAAATCTTTTTATTAAATTAAGGATGAAACTGTAAATTCAAAATTATATATTTTAATTAATTAAATTAATTATAAATATGACACCATATGACACCATACGACACATACGTTGAATATTTTCAACATATACGTTGAATATTTTCAACACAAAGTATAAAAAGTAACAGGTCATCAGATTTAAGCCTTTAGATTTGATTTTTAATGGTTCAGATTAAATTGACTACGGTAGTCATACGACACCATACGACACTCTGACTACACGTAGAAGGTCCCTACTAACTTCATCAGTATACTTCTTTTGAATACTTATGTCCCTAATTAAGGTTGTGATCATCTCAACGAAATCATACGTCTTTTTGCACATGTTTTACTTGTCATATACAAAAGTAAGTGTTGGGATATGAATCCTAAACAAGTCTTACATGATGATAAAAGATGAAGTTTTGATAAGCCAAAAGTAGTTTGAACTTTTTTAAGTGTTGACTGATCTAGTCTAGTTAAGAGGAGTCATCTTGAACAGACCAGTAGAGTTCACATATGAAAGAAAAGTGTTGTTATTAGTTTAAAAGATAAGTACGATTTATAAGTACTTCATATTTAGTTATATTGACTGTTTAGGTTGTTATTGAGCTATAATATTCATTGTATAGAGCTCATTGATTTTTGTATATAATAGATAGATTGATTGTATAGTTTATAAGTTGACTAAGCTATAAGCTTAAAGTAATGTAATAGTCTTGTTAGGATTAGAATAGTCTACTATTGGATATCGCACAAGAAGACCAGACTAGACAAGAAGAATGAAGTCTACTACTGAAGACAGGTGGTCTACAAGACTCAACAAGACAAGTCAACTTAAAGTGAAGTTCAAGAGAAGCGCGTGGAAAGATAAGGATCAAAGTTAGTTAGAAATAACTAATTAAAAAAAAACGCATGGATGGATAAGAAGATGCAGTTACAAGTTAGTTTTCAAGAAGAGTTGGTTACAACTAACTTAGTTCTTGATTTCAGAAGTCTATAAATACCTCAAAGTATTCATCGATTCAAGACTACTGATTACTGAAAGATTGCAAAGCTACATACTGAAGAATTGTTCGAAGTTACTCTCAGAGTTCATTCAAGTTCAGAAAGCAAGTCCAGAAGACAAGAGAAGAAACCAGAAGACTGCTACTGAATAAGTTTTTAGTTTTTGTTTACTGTTATCAAGTTGCTAGATACTTGTAAATCTCTAGTAAGATCGAAGATATACTTGGTAGTATAGTCGAGAAGATCTAAGTCTTTTTCTTGGGACTTAAAATCACAAGAACTCACACTTTGTACTCGATTGGAAGAGTTAGTGGAAACATCACAACTGGGTTGTGAGAGTGGACGTAGACAAGTTGTCGAACCACTATAAATTGTTTGTGTTGATTACTTTACTATTTTGTTTAATTGCTTAATTGTTTACTTACATAACTGAACAAGACAAGTTGAGTATAGAACAGAGTTCTCGAATTTAGAAGATTGAGTATAAACTTTAATTGGGCTCATTATTAATTTTGTATTCCGCATTTTGTAATTCTGATATATCGAAAGATTTTAGAAAAGTCTATTCACCCCCCCTCTAGACGTTTTCTTTAGCTTCCCTCGATATTAACTCATCTTCGGGACCTACAAGTGGTATCAGAGCAGTAGTTTACGAACTGCTGTTTCTTGATAACCGACTTAAGACTTAGGGTGAAATCTTGGTCCGTGATTGTATTTGCTTACGTGTTCTTGATCAACATTCTTGTTATATCTGTTTCGTGTTCCCTGTTCTTAATCTATCTGCTTCTTGATCATATAACTGGTTAGCACTAATCTACTTGCTTAAACATGTCTCTTGAAATAAGTGCTAATAAGTTGCCCAGGTTCCAGGTTCAGGACTACGACTACTGGAAACTGCGAATGGAAGCGATTTTCAGCCCCACGCACGATCTAATGATCTCTGTTGTGACCGAGGGTCCGATCGTGACAATGGTCCCAAATACTGCGAATCTTGACAAAGACAAACCAATTGGCACCCTCGTCAAGAAACCAAGGTCTGATCTAACCTCAGAAGAAATGCGTCAAAATAATTTGGATAGTCTGGCAAAGAATTACATCTTACACACTCTTCCTAACGAGTATCTAGGAAAAGTGTTAAAATATAAAACTGCCAAAGAGATGTGGGACAGATTAGCTATCATTTGTGAAGGGACATCCCTGATCAAAGAGAGCAAACTATCCACTGATGTCCAAAGATTTGAATCATTTCGGATGAAAGCTGGCGAAACTATCGACCAGCTGGATACTCGTTTTACTAAAATTATGAATGACCTTAAAGTTCTTGGTAAAACCTATACTCCTCGTGAAATCAATCTTAGGATTCTTAAGAGCTTAGATCCCCGATGGAAAATGGTAAAGATGCTAGTTAAGAATACCCAAGACATAGATAAGTGGAGTGCAAAGACCATGTTTCAAACTCTTAAAGCCCATGAGTTTGATTTAGACGAAGATGAACCTGTAGCCAGTAGTGACAGAGAACATATTGTATCTAAGAACGTTGCCTTTAAGTCTAGCTCTTCTAAGTCCACTAAGGTAGACAGGTCTAAGTCTAAAACTAAGTCTGCCTCTGTAAAAGACGAGTTAGATACTGATCTTAGTCTGAAGGATCAGGTGAACCTCATGGTTAGAAAGTTTGATAGGCTGAATAAACGTTTCGGAAGATACAAGAAGTTCTATAGGGATCATAGAGCGTCTACTTCTAAGAACTCGTCTGAGACCAGACGAGACCGAAACTCGTCCGAAAGGAGAGACGAAGTCTCGAAAGGGAATAGGCGAGATAGAGAGTCTGACGATAGGAAGATTCAGCGTTCTGATAGACGTGATAAGCGTAGGGATAAATCTCCTATTAAAAAGGCTACTAATGATCTCTTGTTCTACAACTGTGAAAAGCCAGGTCACTACATTTATGAATGTCCAGACCTGAGCACTGACGATCGAGAAGAACGTAAAGCTCGAAGGGAAAGAAGATACAACCGTGGCAAGAAGGCAATTATGGCCAATGATGACTCTGATTTTGATTCAGACGAGTTTCCATCATCCTTATCTAGCTACCCATCTGATCAAGACCACGACGAAGCATTCATAGTAGATGATGGCTTATGCTGCATGGCTAAAATCGACCAAGAGGTATCATCTGCTACTTCTTTTCAATCTTGTGATGATTCTGATATTGATGAAAGTGACACTGCTAGTAGTGAAGTAGGAAGTAGTCTGCAGCACTCTACAAGTGCTGTTGAAGACGACCTTCTACTTGCTAACCAGGCATTCATCGAAGTCAGTGATGAGAACATTGCATTAAAACAAGAAATCATTGATCTTAAGGAATCTCAGTCTAAAGTAGATCCTAATGTAACAGTCCTAAATGAACGCTTGACTGAAGAGTTGAGACAACTCAAAGAAAAGTGTGCATTGACAGACAGGTTATATCAAGACCTACTTAAGACACATGCAACTGAGAGAAATGAATTCAATGTTTTAAAGAGCAAGTGCAATAGACTTGAAGAACGTAATAAGTTCTTAGAGACCGAGGTTGTCACATTAGATCTCAAGCTTACTGACCTGGTTAACTCCTCAAAGATTAACCTTGAATTGTCAGATAGGTATAGAGATCCAGCTGACAAGACTGGTATAGGTGCTGAGTCAGCTAGCTCATCTACTCGAGTCATTACCCTACTACTACTAACGCAAGACTTTTGCCAAATGATAAAGGAAAAGGACCAATGATATACGATATTGGTACTCCATCCAAAGGTACTGTACCTAAACAAGCTCGAGTTAACATTCCAATTACCAAGGGAGGTAAAAAGAATGGTAACAACAAGCCTGTTCCACCTAGAACTAAGCTTCAAAGGACCACTAATCGTGGACGACCCAATCAGGTCAGATACGAGGACTGGTATCCTGAGGAGACGAGTACTAGACAGGTACAGACTAGACGACAAGAGCCTAGACCTCCGTTCATAAGGCAGTCTCAGCTCTACTCGTATAGACCTAGACAGGTAGCTCCAAAATATCGTACACAAGCTGTCCTATATCCTCCACCTTTGTCATATGATATTATTAGTGAGGAAAGACCCAAACGAGTCTATAAACCGTATGGACCTCATGCATATAAACCCTACTCTGACTATCATAGACCAGTGCCTGCTCAAGTAGAGATCAAGTCGAAAGGCTATCTCCAACGAGTAGACCCGAACTCGACTGATAGGCCAGACAAGGACAACAAGGTCTTATTTTGTAACAAGTATGGGCGAAAGCTTAAGAGATCGAACTTGTTCAAGACTCCAATGTATATTTGGATTCCTCTGAACTCGACTAACCCCCAAGGACCCCAATAAACAAATGGGTACCTAAATTATTGAATATCTTCATTGCAGGGTCAACTTGACTTGTATAAGAAGGGTGGCTCAGTAGGAGAAACCTGGTACATAGACAGTGGTTGTTCGCACCACATGACTGGTACCAAGGCTCTCTTATCAAGTTACCATGAGCAAGAAGGACCAAAAGTGATATTTGGTGATAGTTCCACTGCTGTCACTAAAGGATTTGGATACATCCGGAATGGAGACGTAGAGATACAAGATGTCTCATATGTTGAAGGTTTGAAATATAATTTACTCTCTGTTTCACAGTTTTGTGATCGTGGATACAAGGTGCAGTTCAAAAGCCGCAAATGTCAGATCATTGACAAAAGGACACACACAGTCCTACTAGTCGGCGTAAGACAAGGAAGTGTGTACATAGTGAATTGGAACAGTTGTCCGAGGGACACCTGTCTACTTACTAAGAATCCTAAAGAACTTGGCTGGCTCTGGCATAGACGCCTCTGTCATCTAAACTTTAAGGTTCTTAATAAGATAACCAGAGATTACCTTGTAGAAGGTATTCCCAATGAAGTTTACTACAAGTCACATGTATGCACGACTTGTCAACAGGGTAAACAGGTGAAAGGTTCTTTTAAGTCAATTCCTACTCTCTCAACTAGTAGAGTCCTAGAACTCCTACATATGGATCTTCATGGTCCAATAACTCCTCCAACCTTGAATGGTAGAAGGTACACTCTTGTTCTTGTAGACGACTATTCTAAGTTTACTTGGGTAGTCTTCCTACACAAGAAGAGTGATACACAAACACTTCTGCCTGAACTGTTGAAGAAGTTACAAGTTGAGAAGAACCAGTCCATTGTCAAGATTCGTAGTGACAAGGGAACTGAGTTCATTAATTGCTATAACAAAGATTTCTGTGTTAAACGTGGTATCCAGCATCTTACAAGTGCAGCCAGGACACCACAACAAAACGGTGTAGCAAAAAGAAGGAATCGAACTCTCAAAGAAGCCTGTAGAACCATGATAGCCGAGTACAATACGCCTCAAAAGTTTTGGGCAGAAGCTATCAATACTGCATGCCACTCACACAACAGAAGCGCGATCAACAAAGCTCTAGGCAAGACACCTTATGAGGTTTGGAAAGGTAGAAAACCCCGCATTTTATATTTCCATATATTTGGTTGTAAGTGTTTCATCCATAACAATGGAAAGAGCAAGTTGAATGCTTTCGATGCCAAAGCAGACGAGGGGATATTCTTAGGATACTCCTCGACTAGCAAGGCATTTAGGGTATTCAACTACTCAACTCTTTGTGTGGAAGAAACACCACATGTGGTTTTCGATGAATCTCGACAGGACTCGTCTGCCAACAAGATCAGTGAGAAAATTACTGATCTAACGTTCGAATCTGACAAAGACTCAGAGGTATATGAATCCGTTCAAGCCTACAATCCATTCATGAAAGCTCTCGAGTCTGATGACAAAGAGAAGGTAAGTGCTCAAGGTAAGTCTTCTAGACCAGCTGACATGCCTGCTCTAGTTGACTCTACTACTCCTGGTAAATCTGTTGATGATACAAATGATGTCAACATGCATGATGTTGTACATGATATAGATGATGATAGTGCTACTGTTAAGAATAGAAAAACATGAAAATCTGCGCATGATACTGAAAATATTATTGGTGACTCTACTGTTGGTGTGAAGACTAGACGACAACTCTTTGAGTCGCAAGAACAGCCTAGTCCTACTATGTTTTACTGGTGTTGTTTCCTCTCATCTATCGAGCCTACCACTATTAAAGAGGCATTGGCTGATAGTAATTGGATCATCGCTATGCAAGATGAGTTGAACCAGTTTGTTTGAAACGACGTCTAGGAACTTGTCGATAGGCCTAAACATCATAATGTAGTTGGCACTCGATGGATTTTCAAAAATAAGAAAGATGAGAATGATGTAGTCGTTAGGAATAAGGCTAGACTAGTAGCCCAAGGCTATTCACAAGCTGAAGGCATAGACTATGATGAAACATATGCTCCTGTTGCTAGACTAGAAGCCATTCGATTGTTCTTTGCATATGCTGCTCACATGAAGTTTACTGTATATCAAATGGATGTTAAAAGTGCATTTCTTAACGGTATTCTTGCGGAAGAAGTGTATGTTGAACAACCCCCAGGTTTCGAAGTCAAAGGCGACCAGGTGTACAGATTGAAGAAAGCCTTATACGGACTAAAACAAACTCCAAGAGCATGGTATGATACTCTCTCTCTCTCTTTCTATTGGAAAATGGTTTTACTAAGGGCAAGGTAGATAGAACCTTGTTCAGAAGACAAGAAGGGAAAGACATTTTACTCGTCCAAATTTACGTAGATGACATCATTTTTGGGTCACCTAACAAAAAGCTGAGTGAAAGTTTTTCGACACTCATGCAAAGTAAATTTGAGATGTCCATGATGGGTGAAATGAATTACTTTCTTGGTCTTCAAGTAAAACAGACCCCAGAAGGAATTTTCATAAATCAGGCGAAGTACACTAGAAATCTTCTAGACAAGTACGGGATTAAAACTTGTAAGTCTACTGGCGTACCGATGCAACCAACTTACGGAATGGATCCTGATGAACGCGGTAAATGTGCTGACCAATCTTATTATCGTGGATTAATTGGTTCTCTACTGTATCTAACTGCTTGTAGACCAGACATTGCATTCTCTGTTGGTGTTTGTGCTCGTTTCCAAGCCAATCCAAAAGAAAGTCACATGGAAACCACGAAACGGATTTTGAAATATTTGAAAGGGACCATCAATCGTGGTATATGGTATCCCTCAAATGATGATCTATCCTTAAGTGGCTACTCAGACTCAGACTTTGGAGGCTGTAGAATAGATAGGAAATCTACATCTGGTTCTTGTCAATTCTTAGGCACAGAACTCATTTCATGGTTTTCGAAAAAGCAGACTAGTGTAGCTACCTCTACTACCGAAGCCGACTACATGGATGCTGGTAGTTGTTGTAGTCAACTACTCTGGCTCATGCAACAGCTTAGAGATTACAATATATATGAATCAAATGTTCCTATTTTCTGTGATAGTAATAGTGCCATTGCCATTACACAAAATCCTGTTTTGCACACACGTTGTAAGCATGTTGATGTGAAGCATCATTTCATACGTGATCATGTAGAAAAGAAGGATATTCGCATGGAAAAGATTCATACTGATTTTCAAAGAGCTGATATTTTCACAAAACCATTAGCTGAAGCTCGATTTCGTGAGTTATGCATTAGTTTAGGGCTAATTGATCTAGACCCTACTTGCCTATAGACATGTACTAACCAGTCAGGTACATCAAACAAATAAGGAGACCAGAACAGAGCACTCGACTACTCACGCAACAGACAGGTATACAAAGCTAGACTAGATGACCAAACAACCCGATGAGGAAGCTGGTAAAGCTGAGGGTAATACTAAGGGAATAAACATTTAAGGGGGAATCTATGATTTCTTAAATATCCTTATGTTGACTCTTATGTTTGTTAGAAGTCATCTTGTTCGAAACCTTGATCACTGCTTTAGATTGATATTCATCTTATTTATTTTACTCTACTTGTACCTACGATTACACGTTGTATATGATAAGATAGGTACATGAAAGTCATTCGATGATTCAAGAATAGACAAGCACAGGCGAAGGGGGAACTCGTCTTGTGTTCATAAGTCTACTCGTCTGTTCTGGATGGACTCGAACAGACAAGATAAGTGTTCTTTTGATCTAAATATGTTAAGTGTTTAATCAAAACGAATTAAGGGTATTATGGTAATTCGATAATACACCAGTTCGCACACCACTCTACTATATAAGGTCGGATGAGTACACTCCCCTGACCTAACTAATAGAAGAGGCGAATTCCAAATTTTACAATATCAAATCACATAATATTCTCGATTCCGTAACTGAATTCCAAAAGCCCCAACCGTTGGATCTTATCCTTCGATCTTGGCTGTTGGATCAGAATTTCAGCTCTAACAAAACCCATCTTCCACACACAACTTGCCCCACGATTTCATAACTTCCCTATTCTAGCTCTCGAATTTCTTGCAAAATCAAACTCCCCTGTTCTTACTCTATCTACTAAAGATGTCGATTATCTCTCTATTTGATGTGAGAACTAACATGCAAGCTAAGTTTGATCTTGGCCAGTTCACTGCAGAAGGGAAAGTGCATGTGGAGCCATCGATGTTCTTCAAAGGGTTACACACTGAAGGAAACCAAGAAATTATCAATAAGTGTATTCGATGTGGTTTGAAGCCATATCTGGAGGCATTTCCTCAAGTAGTATTGGAAGAAGAGGTGTTGCTATTCTATGCCAACGCCACCAGGCGAGGTGATGTGATCGAATCATTCATTGGAACGAGTCGAGTTGAACTTACTCGCGAGGTTTTGTTCAAGCATTTGAAGTTGCCCATCAGAACGATTGATGTGGAAAACTATGCTATTGGTCAGGAGATGAGGTATTTGAGCATATTTTGTGGTAGGAAATTGAGGCTCAAAACTGATGGCAAGCTCCCAGCCGTCAAAAAGGGGGAACTCCTTGAGAAATATCGCACCCTTCTGGACATAGCAAGCAAAATGTTGTTATGTGCCACTGGCTCTCATGATTCAGTCACTCTAGGCAAGGCGAGAGTGATGGCGGCGATATATGACGGAATCACAGAGGGCAGTTGGTTCAAGTTGATAGCTGATCGGATTATGTATTTCGAGCGAAGTGTTAGGGTTGACACCGACTCTTGCAGTTGGGTGGTGTCGAATGTTGTTGGTTTTGGTAACAAGCTGAGTATTCTACTCCCCTTGTTATTGCCAAACAAATCTGATTGGAGCAAAGGAAAGCCCTTTCACCCATTGAAGTTTTATTTGAAGAAAGAGGCCCTGAAGAAACAAGTCGCTGCAAGGCCATCTGCCCCAAGGGAAGTTCGGGTAGATAATTCAGCAGCTTTGCCGTATGCCGGCTCGTCTAGCTCTTCAGAAGACGAGTCCGATGATGAAGAATCGGAGGACGTTGCGATAGCTGAGTCCAGTGCAGCTGACTCAGAGAAGACTCAGTCGGAAGAGGAGTCAGAACAAGAGAAGGAGCCAAGTGCTCAAATTCCTTCAATATACACACTCGTGAGAGTTGGGTCGCCTACTCAACAAGACGAGTTGAGTCCTCAGGTTGGTAACGCTTCTCAATCTTTGTCAATTCCTCTCTCTCTCTCTTCTGTTCGAACCAAGGCTAGATCACATCGATCTAGGCCTAGACCTCAACCCTCAACCTCGCAAGTACTGGCAGCATTACCGCTTAGAGCCAGTCATCCCGAAATCACTCCCATAAAGGATACAACTGATACTTCGACAGTTGTCACACCAGACCAAGCCACATTAGAGCCCCCAGAAACCACACTCCAAACTCACTCTTTACCTTCAACAGAATATGTTGAACCCTCCAACCCATCTACTTCAGACAAGACGCCAGTTGCCACTGCAACAGCTGAGACAGGGACCCCACCTGCTCAGAACCCGTCTGATGTTAGATTTGAATCCTTGGTATACTATCCTATGTGTCTAAGAGAGAAGAGAGTTCGTGCTCGAGTATCCAAGAATTTGAAGAAGCAGCTCTCAACTCTTGAAATCGACACTTCCTCGGAGCAGTTTGAGAAACTCGTAAGGATATGCACCTGGTTTTCATTGAAGAAATCTTCAACAGATGATCTTTTTGAGGTCATTCAAGGCATGGGTGGAATCTCCAATTTTATGGATTGGGAGATGGAACAAAAAGAGAACAGTGGTGTTCAAGACCATTCCGAATTATTCCCTCGCAAGGCCTTAGTTGATCTTATAAAAAGGATGTTGAGCATTCCTGATGGTGTTCTGGTAGAAGAGTTCTCGTTCGATGTTGGAACTCAAACTGATCTGGTAGAAGATGAGGTGAAGCCAAAAGTTGCTGATATTGCTGTTCAGACCTCAGAACTCTTATTGGAATTAGGAAATGCTCCTGAACAAGCTGAAGAGGAGGCTGACAGTTCTGAAGAAGTTGACTCTTTCAAGTTTGGAAAAGAAGACGATGAATTCATGGACGCTTTTATGTTCAGAGAAGATGAGCTTGTAGAGAAAGTCCAAGAAGAAATAGTGGTTGAAGCTCAGTCGTCTACTCAAGTCTTTCCTGAAGGTTATCTTGAAGAGTTGAAGACGGATTTGAAAGAAGTTGTACACTCTGCTATAGATGAGTTCCTGCACTCAAAAGTGAAAGATATGTTGGTTGAGCAGAATCAATCACTTCTTGACAGCTCAAGAGAATTGATTGTAGGAGAAGTCAACAAGATGGACTCAACTTTTCGAGCAGAGATGTATGCTGAAGTTGAAAGTTTCCTGAAGAAACAAGCTGATTTCTCTGAAAAGAGATCTATCTCATTTGCTCGTTCGTTAGCTGAAGAGTCAAGTAAAATGGAAAGACTCTACAGGGTCAAAATTGAGATTGCTGATGAACAGAGACGGGAAGCACAAGATCAGTTGGTGCGTTCTCGAGCTGTTCTTACAGAGCTAACAGAACAGAACACACTCCTTCGCCAGACAGCTACGTATTTCAAAGATGAACTAGTTTCAAGTTCAAGGAAGCTAGAGTTGGCTACTGACCGTCTTGACAAGATGAGTCACGACGAGATGCATCAAAAGCAGATCGAGATGGTTGCTGAAGCGATGAAGGAAGCTGTGAAGGAAGAGATGACTCGCTTTACAAGTCTTTTCACTCTTAAGGCGACTGATGAAGCCAAAAAGGGGGAAGAGACTAGTAGAGTTGAGAAAGATAAGTCTGCTGAACCGGAAGAGAAGGAAGTTGCTACTGCGATTCAAGAGCTAAGAAGGCCTAAGAGAGGCAAGCTAGTCAAGACTGCAGAGCTTGAGCAAGCTAAAGCTGATGAGCAGAAGAGATTGGAGAAAGGCAAAGGTGTTGCATCTTCAGAAGCTGAGGTTCAGACCAGACGAGTTAAGAGAAAGCTAGCTATTGAAGCTGAAGAACCTACTGCGATTGTTGAGAAGAAGCAGAAAGTTGTTGATCCAAATGATGAGAGTCGTTATGCAAACAAGAAGAAGATTGGTAGACACATTGAAAGTTTGCAGAAGCTGAAGGCAGATGAAGATCAGATGGAAGATCAGTTCATTGACTACTTCATTGACAGAGAACATAGAGCTGAATGGATGAAAGTGAAGAAGCAATGGGAACTTGATCATTGGATAATCAGGAAGTTTGGTGACTCTGAAAGTCCAGATGAGTTATATTCTATGTTTGATAAATTCATGGAAGGCCAGAACAAATTGTTGTGGAACCTGATCTTAAGGATATCTGCTGGAGCAAATTTCAATATTCTTGTCCCTGTATTTCCAAGATGGAAATGTCCTATGACTAGCTCTGGAAAAAGAGTTGATTTTAATCAAATCAAGGTTTGAAGAAGAGCTACTGGATAAAGAGAAGATTGATGATGATGAGCATACTTCAGTTATACACAGAAGACTCCTAGATGCGTTTTGTGTTCCTAATCTTGAAGGAGGTAACATAACTGATTAGTTTTTGTTATTTTATTTGCTCTGATTGATTTTTGATAAGTATGTGTAATATCTACTGGTATCATTTTTTGAATGAATGAAAATATAAGTACTATTTGATGTTTAGACAAGATAACTACTTAACTAGTCTACTATTGAGAAAATATTCAAGTAGTTTTGGCTTCATCAAAAAGGGGGAAATTGTTGGGATATGAATCCTAGACAAGTCTTACATGATGATAAAAGATGAAGTTTTGATAAGCCAAAAGTAGTTTGAATTTTTCTAAGTGTTGAATGATCTAGTCTAGTTAAGAGGAGTCATCTTGAACAGACCAGTAGAGTTCACATATGAAAGAAAAGTGTTGTTATTAGTTTAAAAGATAAGTACGATTTATAAGTACTTCATATTTAGTTATATTGACTGTTTAGGTTGTTATTGAGCTATAATAATCATTGTATAGAGCTCATTGATTTTTGTATATAATAGATAGATTGATTGTATAGTTTATAAGTTGACTAAGCTATAAGCTTAAAGTAATGTAATAGTCTTGTTAGGATTAGAATAGTCTATTATTGGAGATCGCACAAGAAGACCAGACTAGACAAGAAGAATGAAGTCTACTACTGAAGACAGGTGGTCTACAAGACTCAACAAGACAAGTCAACTTAAAGTGAAGTTCAAGAGAAGCGCGTGGAAAGATAAGGATCAAAGTTAGTTAGAAATAACTAATTAAAAAAAAAAAACGCGTGGATGGATAAGAAGATGCAGTTACAAGTTAGTTTTCAAGAAGAGTTGGTTACAACTAACTTAGTTCTTGATTTCAGAAGTTTATAAATACCTCAAAGTATTCATCGATTCAAGACTACTGATTACTGAAAGATTGCAAAGCTACATACTGAAGAATTGTTCGAAGTTACTCTCAGAGTTCATTGAAGTTCAGAAAGCAAGTCCAGAAGACAAGAGAAGAAACTAGAAGACTGCTACTGAATAAGTTTTTAGTTTTTGTTTACTGTTATCAAGTTTCTAGATACTTGTAAATCTCTAGTAAGATCGAAGATATACTTGGTAGTATAGTCGAGAAGATCTAAGTCTTTTTCTTGGGACTTAAAATCACAAGAACTCACACTTTGTACTCAATTGGAAGAGTTAGTGGAAACATCACAACTGGGTTGTGAGAGTGGACGTAGACAAGTTGTCGAACCACTATAAATTGTTTGTGTTGATTACTTTACTGTTTTGTTTAATTGCTTAATTGTTTACTTACATAACTGAACAAGACAAGTTGAGTATAGAACAGAGTTCTCGAATTTAGAAGATTGAGTATAAACTTTAATTGGGCTCATTATTAATTTCGTATTCCGCATTTTGTAATTCTGATATATCGAAAGATTTTAGAAAAGTCTATTCACCCCCCCTCTAGACGTTTTCTTTAGCTTCCCTCGATATTAACTCATCTTCGGGACCTACAGTAAGGATCTGAAGATAAGTTGCAATTTGAATGTCTCGTCGATATTGTTTGTCCAATCTTGTCTTGATAATATTTGTGAAGGGCTTGTAAATCTTTTCTTATGCCTAAATACATCATTTATTGTCTTTTTTGCCCAATATGTTTCATCATAGACATAATCAATAGTATCAATATCCATTATATGTAATACACATATAAGTGGTGCAACAACATCTACCATAATCGCACAATCACTCCAAAATTTTGAATAAAGAACAATTGTCCCATAATAAATTTCACACCCTTAAAATGAAAAATCATTTATAATCTTCACCCTTACAATATCCACAATTTTACATAAAATGTTATTACTTTTAGGCTCATACATACACATAAGTCAACTCATTTATTTATTTTATACATAAAGATTTATAAAATTACCCCTCAAAACTCTACTCATTATTACAGTTTCTTAAAAGTGTGTTCACTTACCTATGAAAGGAATTCCGGAACGGAGAAAGTATATAGTATCGAGATTCTTTGAATGTCCTACTGGTAAAAAAAAAAACCTTGCAAATTATGTTGATATTCAAGGATACTCTTCAATGCAATGAATGTTGTAGCAAATCGAGTTGGTCCTAGATGTACAATTTTTTCCATCCTTCTATTTTTCTCAACCACGCATGTAGATATGCATGATTATACACAAACATTGTTACCAAAGAAGTCATGTTTGCAAGGCCACTAACAAGCTCTATTTTGTCAATATGGCCAAGTAGCAAATTTAAATAATGTGCATCACAAGGTGACCACTTTATGTAAGGATACTCATCATTAAGCAAGATACCGACAACTTCATAGTTAGCTCCTCCATTGTCAGTCACAAAATGAATAATATGAAGCAAACTTGATCAACCAACTCAACAAATAAATTGCAGAGTGTGCTTGCATCTTTCACGATATCAGAAGTATCAATTGATTTTACAAATATTGTTCCTCTCTTACAATATATCATAAAATTTATAAATTGTCTATTTTATCTATTTTACCAACCAACAGCCATAATGGGGCAACCTCATTCTTTCCGACCAGTTTGGTAATTCTCAACTAACAATTGAACTTCCTTTTTTGTTTCCCCCATTAAATTTACTCTCAATTGATTATATTTAGGTAATTTATAACAAGGACCAACTAGGGTTGTAAACGAATCGAATAATTTTGCTTGATTCGGTATTCGTATTCGAATTTTGATATTCGTATTCGAAAATTTATGATTCGAATTCGAATACAAATATTTTTTTTGATTCGATTACTAAAAGAATACAAATACAAAATTATGATATTCAATTCGATATTCGTAAGTATTCGATTCAATATATATATATATATATATATTATATTTTTTTATATATTATATATAATATTCTTAAATTATTTAGTAAATTAAAATTATATTTATTTATTTATAAGTATACGGTCAAAACCCTAGAATTCCTTAAGTTTCAGTTTTCACTTTTCACCCCACTCTGCCTCCCCAGTCCCCAGTAACGATCGTTGGCACATCCCCTCCTTTATGTTTCACCGTGCCTCCCCCTCCTCTCTATTTCGTTGCGTCGTGTCGCCTCCATCCTCTCTCTTTCGTCACACCGCGTCGCCCCCGTCCTCTCTCTTCCGCCGCGCCGCTCCGTCCCTCCTCTCACGGACTGTTGAAGGCTTGAAGCCTGAAGGTATAATATTTTGTTGTTGCTTTTGCCCAATTATATTACGCACTAGATTAATTAGTTTCGATCAATTGAATTGACACAGAAGGTTGCTCTATCATATCCTAACAAACAATCCCCAAAATAACATATCTAGGGAGGTACAACAACACTATTTAGTGAATTTACGAGTTTGTACTGTGATTTTTGTATTCATGTAAAGAATCTCAGATTAAGTCTTACTACAGTACCACTTAACAATATTCTCTTTATTCAAGTTGCAGATTAATTAATTCTTTAAAAGTTAACAGCAAACTAATTGAATGCTAGAAATTACAAGTCATGATTTCATATTGTAGTTTTTTAGTGTAGTTTTTTACCATTTCAGTCGTGTGTTCATTAATTATTAGTAATTATTTTATATTTTTGTTTGCATCTATGGAAAACAAGTGGTATATAATTAATTAATCTACCTATTAGAAATAAATCTTTACAAATTAGTTTTTTTTTTTTTTACAGATTAATTACTTTTCTAATGGAGCACACATTTGAAGAAGGTGAGAATAAAGTGGAAGAGCATGAGGTAAATATCGTATAGATGTATAATTAAACATTATGTATTAACATTTTAAGATTTAATTAAACTCTTGTATTAATAGGTGGTGATAAATGCCGTCGAGATAAATGATAATGAAGGTGACAACACAAATGACAAAGTTGATGGTAACCTACAAATTGGAGATGTGAATGTTGATGGGGAGAACAATAATGAAGAAGGTAACAATGAAAAAGATGGTGAGGGAGAGGATGATAAAGGCCAACTTGAAAGGAAAAAAAGAAAGAAGATTTCAAAAGTTCATGATGATTTCATTGAAGTGGAAGAGAATGGAAGTATGAAATTGCAATGCATTCATTGCAAGAAACTTCTTTCTAAGTCAACCACCGGCACAACAAGTCATCTTAAAAATCATTTAGGAAGGTGTTTGCAAAAGAAGCTACACAAGGAAAGACAAAGGACATTGCAATTTCAGCCTGTTAAATCCAAGTTTGAGATGAATCCTTTGTCAAATGGTAAATATGATCATATGAAGCAAAGAGAGGTTGTTGCCCATTGGATTTTAATGAATGGGCAACCATTTAATGTTGTGGAAAATTGTGGTTTTACTTTCATGTTAAGTATCAACCAACCACAATTTGAGAAGATTTCTCGTGCCATTGCTAGAAAAAATGTCATTAATGTGTATGAGATTGAGAAGAAAAAGTTGTAGTTGGTGTTGAAAGACATCGATAAGATTTCATTGACCACTGACCTTTGGAAATCAAAGGTGCAAAAGATTTTTTATATGTGTGTCACTGGTCACTTTGTTGATGCATAGTGGCAACTTCACAAACGACTTCTTAGCTTCATACCTCTCCCTCCTCCACATGCTGGTAATTTTTTTTGTTTACGGTTGTGATTCGTTTTTCTTATAAAACAAGTGATAAGAAATATGTGACATTTTTCAGGTGTTGATATCTTTGATGGGCTTATGAAGTGTACAAAGGATTGGGCGATAGAGCATAAAGTATTCACTATCTCTGTGGACAATGCCTCGAACAATGATGCAGCACTTAGAATTGGTAAAACAATGTTTTCTAAGAGTCGTAAGGTCCCGAAAGGGTGCCATTTCAGAAAAAAGTTCTTCTACATGTGAACACTCTGCATCTAAAGAAAAATGTGTGCCTTCTGGTTTATCTTTGTATGATGCATATTTAGACACTGTTGAGGTTAATAGACCTTCAAAATCGGAGTTGGACATTTACTTGGAAGAGGGGTTTTTAGATGTCAAGATGCAGATGTTAGTAAAGAGTTTGATGCCTTAACTTGGTGGAAATCTCAAGAATTGAAGTTCAAAGTTTTATCCAAGTTAGCTCGTGATGTTTTAGCTATTCCTATAAGTACAGTGGCCTCAGAGGCCACATTTAGTGCAGGAACTCGAGTGTTGGATCCTTATCGTTCAAGGTTAACTCCTGATATCGTGCAAGTTTTGATTTGCGGAGGAGATTGGATTCGTCAACTTCACGGGATTAAGAAGCCCATTATGACACATGTGAGTTATATTTTTTATTCATTTGAGATATGTGCATGTTTTGATGAATAAACTGAGTTTTAATTGGTTTTTATTTTTATTTAGGAACAAGAAGAGCCTATTGATGTCATGTTGCAAGCCACTTGATTTGCAAGAGTGATGGATGATTATTGTGTTCTTTTGAAGACTTTTATGAATAATGTTATTTTATTATTGGTATTGTTACTGTAATGGGATTTTATGGCTTGTAATGGGAGTTTAAATAGCAAAATTGTCACTTTAGTATTTATTATAATTAATGTTTTACTCCACAAAAATTTCGAATCGAATCGAATACTCGAAAAATATTATTTAAATATTCTCTAAAAAATATACGAATCGAATACTATCGAAAAACTAATCGAATCGAATACCGAATCGAATTTATTATTCGAAAATTAAACGAATACGAATATTCGAATACTTTAACGAATCGAATCGAATACAGTGATATTCGCTTCGATTCGTTTACAACCCTAGGACCAACAAAAGCAATAACATCGATCATTTGTTAAAAATAAGAAGAATTTATAACATTTAGAGGAATGCATCCATGGTAGATAAATCTAAAAACAACCCTATCTGCATTGTGCAAAACTTCTTTACTTACTAGACATTTTTTTATTGAAGGGTGTGTATTAATTGGGTTGGTTATCTCAGCAAAAGTAGAGATGCATAGAAAAGAGAAAATGTAGAGAAAGATTAGTAGATGTTTTCAAAAAAGTAAATGAAAAGCTTAGATTAAGACGTTCAAAGTAGACAAATAAAATTTTTAAGGCGGAACAGATAGAGTATAATATTACTCCACCCGTTCTATTACTATCCCTAATTTCGACCTGTTTAGATTTCCTAAAAATAAATAAAAAGGCAACTACATCATAATCACCCCGACTATTAATGAGGGAATACTTATTATGCAAATGGATTCCCAAACTTTCACCTCTTTTTTTTTTTTTTTTTTTTTTTTTTTTTTTTTTAGTTTTTTCCTCTCAAAACATAAAATAGGAAGTGAGAGATGATTACAAATTGTCGGCAGACATATATTATAATCAATCAATCCGAGTATCAGTGGAAATTAGTTACGGGTCCATCCCTAATTGATCACTTTGATCATCATTATTACTTTAATTACCGTACCCATTCACTTGACAACATTAATCTCATCATCATTACATAAATATTACATACATTAATTATATTTTTTTAAAATAAGTATAAACATACCCCCTCAAAATAAACTAGTTAATCAAACGAAAAATAAGTATGAAATAGGAGTAATGGATAAATGCATAGTGATGATTAAAAATATACTTACATGTTTTAAATTTGGTGAAACAGCACGTTCCACACAAGAAATATGTTGAATTTGTTATACACCTCTGGCATATTATGTAATTATATGTTTCTTTTAACAGTGTCGGTTGGTTTTACTAAACCTTATTAATTGATTTCATACCATATATTAAGAACATTTTATTTTTAATTAATCTCATTAAAAGAAAATCACATTTATATGAATATTTATTAATCTTAAAAATAAATTTAAAAAAAATACAATTAATTTATATTAAAAAAATGTAAAACGTCATATAATTTACAAAGAAAACGAAAAGTTAGAAACGACCTATATTATAAATTGGAGGGAGTATTATATTAAACAATATTAGTTCCACTGCTTATGATATAAACTATGCACACAAGTGTTAACTATATTATATAGTTATATATATGTATAGGTCATGTTGGTCTTAATGAGTTGGTCAGCTTTATAAAACAGCGCAAGACAAGAAAGCCTCTGATTTCAATATTTTTGCATACACGATAAAGTATAAAATTTGCTCCCATCCATCCATGCACCTAGCTTAATTCAGAAATTCCACAAGCTTAAGTAATATTGTTGGTTAATATATAGATTTAGTTTGATTGGCTGAATTTTACTTCTAGCCAACGCTTCCTATACAAATATTATTTATATATACATACATACACACAATGACGAATTACTTGTAAAATAATTGATTAATAAACAGGACAACTTTTTTCCTTAAATGTTACTGTAGACAAAAAAGGTACTCCAGATTAGTTGCAGGGGCGGGGTTGGTGTTGCGCAAAAGTCCCCCTCCGATGAGGGTCCCTCATTTTGTATTTATATATACTTTTGATATTAAACCAATTCCATGACGTGGCATCAATTTATTTGATTACAGGAGTATTATATTAACATTTTCGTCTCCGTAACTGTGTGTGCACACTTTTTTTATTGAGACGTTTTAAAATTATTTGCACATTTTTAATATTACTCACAAAATTAATATCATTATAAAATTATTCTATTTTTTAAATTGTTATTAATTCATTTTGGATCCATATTTTACCTCACTAAATAATCAAAATATTACAAAAAAAAAAAGTGTTTTTGGTCTTTGTATGCAAGTAATTAGAACGAAGGGAGTAATATGTAACTTAAAATTTTAAAATGTTGCAATAATTTTTTTTAAGCTTCTACTAACCTATTGTTTCCAAAAAAAAAAAAAAAGAAGCTTCTACTAACCTTGTTGGAATGTGTTTTTCCTCTCATTTTCTCTTTCTTTTAATTTTTTTGTTATTGCACAAATAAATATGAAGAACGTAATTTTTTTCTGCACCCCCTCAAATCGTAGGACGGACTCTGATTGGTTGGATAATAATTTGTTTAATATACAGTACGTAATTAATCTAGTTACTAGCTAAACTTAATTTAAAAATGTAATTACATAATAATTTGCATGAGTGGTCGATAATATAGGAAGTGTCTTGTAAAAATATGTAATTTTTAGTTAAGTAAGATTTGAGACTTAGGAGTGTTATATTTCAGGTTTGAAATTTCTAAGGTGTAAACAATTTTTATGGGGTCATGTCCATATAGAGCGCAAAACTCTGGCTTTAAACGGACTCCCGCAAATGGACAGTGGGATTGGTCCCCTCAAATTAGTCGGTCCTTAGAGTCAAGGCCCCCGCAAGTGGACGGTGGGATTTGTCCCCTCAAACTAGTCGATCATTTAACCGGATACCGTGACATAAAAAAAAAAAATTAAATACGAAGAAAATCATGTTAAACTATATACAGATGAATTACAAATATAATATCAAGTACATATATTTTCTTCAAATGTAGAACTTATGCAAACATGAAATAATGGTAGTTGGGCTAGCTAGGGAGGCAGAAGAGAAATAAAATAAAAAGAAAAGCATAACAGAACAGAACAGAACATGATAAGCCTTCTAACATTGTGAATTTGAACTAAATGTAAAATGACTAATAAGTCTATAGATTTAGTGACTGATTGTTTACATAACCAAAAGACAGTGAACAAAAGGACTCTAAGCTCCTTTATAACTTTCCACATAGGAAAGATGAAGAAATTTTGAGACGATCAATGATAGGCCACATATGTAAAGTCAACGATCAACGCTCAATGATAGGCCACGTAAGCAAAGTAAACAGTCAACACTCGATGATCGTCCATGTAGGTCAAGTCAACAGTCAATGCTCGTTCAGTGACCACCCTCGAACACCGGATCAATAGTCAAGTCTCGTTGAGTTTGGTAGGCTAGATCAACATCACCTCACAATTGTCCAATCCATCGATCTCGTAGTGACGACTAGGATATCAACTGTCCAACACATTGATCTCATAGTGGTGACTAGGATATCCACTGTACCTATTTGAGCATTGGGCATCAAATTGTGACAGGAAAGACCTATATGATAATTGGGTCAAGCCACATAGGTAAAGTCAACGATCAACGCTCAATGATAGGCCACATAGGCAAAGTCAACAATCAACGCTCGTTCAGTGACCACCCTCGAACACCCGGTCAATAGTCAAGTCTCGCTGAGTTTGGTAGGCTAGATCAACATCATCTCACAATTGTCCAATCCATCGATCTCGTAGTGACAACTAGGATATCAACTGTCCAACACATCGATTTCGTAGTGGCGACTAGGATATCCACTGTACCTATTTGAGCATTGGGCATCAAATTGTGACAGGACAGATCCATATGATAATTGGGGCCAACAAGTGTCATCCTCTTAGTGGACCTACTTGGGGATAAACACATGTTAACCCTTTTAGTGGACCACCCGTATTTCGGTTGGTCTTATTTGGATCCGTCAGCTCATTGTGGTTGGGCCTATATATATATGAGGTCTAGTGATCTAATAAAGGATTAAAAAAATACTTATTTATAAAATACACTAATTTCTCTCATATTCATTCTCTGTTTGATTCATATGTGTTCAGCTAGACTAATATACCTCCACACAAATATTATTGTTCGAATAAGTCGTTCTTGTTCACATACCAATCCCTTAGGTTGCGTTTGTATGAGGGAATTTCAAATGGAATGATTTAAAAATTGATGGATTTCAAATGACATGGTTTTAGTGAGGATTTAAAATCCTCTCAATTTTAACTAAAGAGAGGTACTAAATATTTGAAATTCATTCATTTAATCCAAACAGGTGGAATGGATTTAGATTATGGATTTAAAATCCACACCTAAATCCCTCCATCCAAACACAACCTTAAAAATGACTATCAACATTGCCTTCAATATCTCAGCCCAAACACCATTTTAAGAATTTTTTTTTTTTGGTTATTTTTTAGAAATGTGGTTCGGTTTAGTTAATTATGGTAACATTTCGGTTATGTTCAGTTTTGATAATTAGACTCCGTGATCAAACCAGTAGATGCACACCCTAAATTCTGTCACTAATCTGCTCAGCTTTTTGCAACATACCAGTATACCACAAAGGAAGAAAGAGAGAATAAGTGTTGGTTATCATTTGACTTGATTTGGTGTGGTTTCTTTGAAAATGAAGAAATGTGACAATCTTCAAGAATTAGCCGTTTCTTCTACCAAATTTATTGTTAAATTTAAAGCTAGACATTTTATAGGCAAGAATCTTATCTACCATGATCTTTCTTTTAAAGACTGGCTCACCAATCGTAAGAACAAATACAGATTATTACATAGTTATAATATTACTCCCTCCATCCATGAAAAGTAGGACATGGGGATGGGGCACAAGTTTTAAGAAAATAGTAGATAAAGTAGATAAAGTAAGGGTATTATAGGGTATTGTGGGGTCCATTGTGAATAAAGTGATTGTTTAGGAATAAAGTTGATGGCAAATTGAGTAATTAAGTGATAGTTGAAGGGTGATAGTTTCCATAAAGTGCATGGGACTACATTTGGTGGACAAAGAATATGTGTCAAATGGGACTACTTTTCGTGGACGGAGGGAGTATATAGGTTATTTGAGCTGAGCACTTGAAGTTTGAGCTCTTATCGAGTCGAGTTCGGCCCAACACAATAACATTGATGAGCGAAAAAACGAGCTCAACTCGAATCATTAACGAGCCTGTCGAGTTAAGCCTAACAAAATTAAAATATATTTTAGATATTAAATCTAACAAGTCGAGTTCGAGCTAGCTCATTTGTAAATTGAGTATCTAACGAGCTCGACTCGTTTATCGAATCGAGTTCGAGCCTTAACGTGTCGAGTCAAGCCGAGTTCACGAGCAACTTGATTCGTTTAACAAGACTAGTAATAGACGATTGTTCATATAATAACACAAAAGGTGTTCATGTAATAACACATTTTTCAGTACTTATGAACATCCATGTTATTGTAATGCATATTTATTCATAGGCAATTGCTTATGTGTACCAGTTACATGTATGTAACTGGCTATTTACCCTCCCTTTTTAATAAATCCACACTCTCTTTTTTAGGCACTCCCTTCTTTTAAACACTTATGTGTACAAGTTACATAATGTAACTAAATTCAATTTTTTACATGGGTTATTAGTTATTTACCTTCTTTTTTATTAATTTCACCCCCAAATTTTTTAAGAGAAAAATACATGTAAAATACTATATTACCATTTTATCAATTAAATTAAAATACAACTCATTAAAATTATAATTATACACCGACTATCAATTCACCAATGAATCACCACGAAGTCAAATATTATTCTATTTTTTTAACTTTTAAAAAATAAATATAAAAACATAACGAATATTAAAAAAATATGAAACTCAAAAATAAAATTATGAAATAAAATTTCCAGTTTTTTTTTTTAAAAAAATAACCAAAATTTAGGAAAAAAATACAAAAATAATTGAAAAAAAAAAAAAACTAAACTAAAAAAATTCAATTTTTTTCTAATTTGGGTATAAATGTATGAATATGACATGCTCACTTTCTAGCTTTAATATGATTTATAATAACTAAGATTATTTTGTTATGTCTTCATTATTTCTAAAATAATATCTGATTTGTTACAAATTTTTTAAGGTCGTAGATTATTTTTTAAAACTAATTAATAATATAATCTAATTGAAAAATAAAATTTATATTTAGAAACTTAAATGAGTTGAGAATTGGGGAAGAAACCAGCATAATATTGCATCAGCTTTATTATTTTCTTTGGGGTCATCGTCATGTTGATGCATTCATATGTTTATTGAGTGTGATCGTATCTATTAATTGAATTGTGTGTTCAGTGTGATTCATTCTCACTTTTGTTCTTCTTACTAGTTAGTTAATATCATTTTTTTAATATTGATGTATTAATTTGCATGGTATGCCTGGAATTATAAATGTGTTAAGTTATGTATTTTTTGTTAAATATAAATATTAGTTTAAATACGATATAGTATTAGTACGCCTATGGTATAGTACTAGTTAATATATTGTATAGTACTAGAGATTAATGTGGGTATAAAAATATTACGGAGTATTTAATATATGAACTAATACTATACAATATTTGAATTTATACTATACTATATTTGAACTAGTACCATTAGAGATGTTTATCCGGGTCGGGCTAACCGGGCTGGCCCGTTTAACCCTGAAAAATACAGGGTTAGGGTTCATGAATTATAGGCCCGTTTAAAATCGGGCTTTTTTGACCCGGACCGGTTAGCCCGTGGGTTAAACCGGGCCAGCCCGCAGGGCTACAGGGCTAGCCCGCTAGCCCGAGTTGTTACTTTTTTTTTTAATAAATAACCTAAGAACAAATTTTGGGTCATTTGACCAATAACCATAACTATAAGCATTAAGAAGCCCATTACCATCCATTAGCCATTATTACTATTTTTTTATTAGATTATGATATTTGGTTAGTTTTATTTGGTCATATTAAGGACCAATGAGTCCTAAAATTGTGTTTAAATTATATACTTTTTTTTCTCATTTACTGTTGTACGTGCCAATTGAGACCTTTAATTTTAAAAGAAAAAAAATTATTGTAGCCCGTTAGTGGCCCGTTTAGCCCGTGGCCCGCTAGGGTTAGGGTTAGGTCCCAACAATTGTAGGCCCGTTAAATATGAACCGGATAAGGCCCTAACCCGTTTAGCCCGTAGCCCTGTAGGGCCAACCCTATAGGGCTAGGGCCAGCCCGATAGACATCTCTAAGTACCATAGAGTATGTGAACTAATACTATATCTGAACTAATACTATACTATATTTGAACTATTACCATAAAGTATGTGAACTCGAAACTCGAAAAAATTAAAACATGTACCAATATAAACTAATAGTATACTGTATATGAACTAATATGTACAGTACTGCATATTAACTAATAATATATCATAATACTTATCAACGGTTATCATAACACTTACTATAAACTAAAAATTATATTCATAAAAAATTAAAATAAAGTGATTAAAAAATGAAAGTTCAAATGAAAAAAATAATTAAACAATGTAAAACGAAGTGAAATTTGTAAGGAATGAAGTAAAATTTTAAAAGGATAAGGTGAAAATTATACACCAATTAATTAAAGTAAAATAGTACCAATAAAATTGAACACTTGTCTAAGAGTAAGAGAGGTGAGAGTTTTATTTTTTAAAACAAATTATTATTATACTATTTAATACTTAAAAAAAAAAAAATTAATATTATTTTTAAAATTTTCTTATTAGACTTTAAAATTTTAGAATAATTATTTATGACATACAAAGAAAGTACGTTAAAAAAATTATCATTTGAAACACAAATGATAAACAGGAAGAAAAATAAATTTAAAAAATAATATTAAAAAGATAAATATAAATATCAATTGAGTAAAATAAAAAAATAAAATTTTAAAAAATTAATGGAGTATTATTTTTTAATGATTAAATAAAAAAAATTAATTGAAGTAAAATAAAGGCCCATGAAAAAATGTATGTGTTAAATTGATATAGTAAATGAGTCATGTGTTATTGAATTGTATATAATAAATGAGTCATGTGTTATTTGTAATGGGTTATTGGATTGGATATAGTAGTTACATATATTTGATTGTATATAGTAGTTAGGTACACAAGAGTGCAACTCTTATTCATATAGTAACATATATTTGTCCTTATAATAATATAAATTTAAAAAAAATAAAAAAAATCCTTTGTGCGCAATTTTTTTAGATCTGTTTGATCTGATCCAACCAACTTAGGACTTGTGAGATTTTATTCAATTCCTTAAAAAAAATTAATTATTCATGGAAAAAAAAAGAGAGATTGATTATAAAGAAGCATAGGTAGTAATTAGGGTTTGAAATGTGAGAAATTAAGTACTATAATGATGAGAGAATGAAATCAATAATGATTCGAGGATCTCTACTAAATTTTGGGGAAAAGGAGCGGAATTCAATATAGTCAAGGTTGCCTCCCTTCTAGAGGGAGATTGCTTTTTTACGTGATTTTCTCTCTAAAAAAACAGTAATTTGATTAAAGATGGGGACAAACTTGAAAGTGTTTTTGTTGGAACATAAAACGGAGGCAAAAAGGCTAACTATTGAGGACTATTAAGTACTTCCTCAATTTCATTAAATTTATTGTATTTCTCATTTTGTATAAAATTAAAAAACATATTTTTTGACACATTTATTTCTCATTAATATTTCTTTCTTTTCTTTTTTTTTTTCTTTTTTCCAACTTCCTTTTTCACCAAAGGTTATTAATATATTTTCAAAAAAATATGGATAATTTAGGGAGATCATTGGTAAAATTAGAAAAAGCGACAAACTTCTTAAAACAAAATTTAAGAACAAATGCGATAAAATTTATGAAACGAATGGAGTATTAACTATGCTAGGGGGAGTAGGGTTTCCTAAAAAAAAAACACACCTTTTTCTTAAAAAAAAAAAAAAAAAAAACATCTTTAAATACTCCTCCTAATAAAATGATAGTCTCATATTTCATTTTATTTTATTTTTATTCCAAAATATAGTTTTTTTTTTTGAGGTGTGTATAATGTTAGAATTACTCTAATTTAATGCATATTTAAATTATTGTAATATGTGTAAATAAATACGTATATAGAGTTTTTGTTTAAATTTTTTTACTATCATTTAACTAAATATATATTTAAAAGTTTATAAGTAAATTTTAAAATCTTATTATAAAATGAAACGAGGCCATCATTTTAGTGATGGTGAGTAATAATTACTCCTTCTTCATACTAATTATTAGGACAACATATTTTTACATTCATTTGGATTTATAATTCTTCGTTGACATCCAAAGTTAATCTTGACTACTACCCTAGCCGACAATATATATACGGAGTATATGAGAATGGGTTGTGTAAATTGGTTTAACATGGAGCATAATTTGGTCATTGTTTTAACGTGTTAAACGGGTGAAAGTTAATTTGTATTTCCTACATTTTGTAGTCGTTTTGACTATTTAATTTTGATATGAATTTTAATTTGAAAGTTGTTTATTAATATTATGATAGACAAAATAATGATGTTTGGTGGAGATAATTGGAGATAATTAAAAAAATAAAATAACTTTATTTTTATTTTAGAAATGAACCTAATAAAAGTTGAACCAAAATGAGAAAAATGACAATCTAATAAAAGACAAATAGTGTAATAATTTGTGACCGATCTAATGTTAATTATCCAATTATGAAAACTTACTGATTTTCCTGCCAAAATTAGATATCTTGTGACAAAAAACTTGTAGGTAGATTAATAAATTTCCATAACATGTACTATATATATGACAGTGTTTTCATAATCGAATCGACGATTAAATCGAATTAGACACTAATTCACGGTTTAACCATTAAAATGATTTATATTTATTTTTTTAATATTTTATAGTATATTACATTAAAAGAACATATGTACTTATAAGATTCGTGTTAAAATAAACAAAATAAATTCATGAAGTAATAATACAAAAGTTAAAAAAACTCAAAACAACTAAAGTTAAAGCATAAAACGGTAGAAGAAAAATATTATTTTTTAAAGGAAAAATTGATTTTTTCGATTTTGACTAGTTCAACCATTAATTTAAACAATTTTTAAGGGGTACTGAACCGGTTCCGAGTTCGATCCGGTTATGAAAATAGTAGTATATGGTATGATTTTTGAGCTTATAATTCTATTCAAATTCTGTTTTTAAGTTTTGCAAAAACTTATATAGAATATTTCAAACATAAAATATAGCTATTTAAGTTAATTTGGGGTAAACATTTGCTGGTCAAACTCAGGTTAAACTTAATTAAAATAGATTTTTACACTCATAGATATTGCCATATTACATAAACAAAATCATATTACTATAAGACCAATGTACTGTCACTATAATATAAAAAAACATATTGCTACAAATTCAAAAATATTCTGGACACTTAATTTTTTGAACGAATTTACCTGAATAATTTTGGATTTATAGCAAAATAATAATTTTTGATCTTATAGTAACATATTTTAACCTTTATAGTATCATCATTTTTAGCCTTATAGTAACATATTTTTTTTGTAGTAGCAAAATATTTTATACTACTACATTGCCAAAAATATTAGGATACTAGAAAATCACAAGTGTACTGCTACAAGTTTAAAAGTATTTTGAACACTTATTAGGACATGATTGATATGATGGAATGAATTTAGGGTTAAATGAAATTAATTAACTTAAAAATTGAAAGGGCATGATTGATACACCATGATTGAATGAATTTAGAGTTGAATGAAATTAATTAGGAATAAATACAATTTAAGTCACTGTTTAAGACCCTTAAGCGATTTAAGGCACAATTTATTATTAAAACAATTTAAGTTACTTTGTCCTTTGAAAATCCTATTTTACCCTTAATTCTAAAAAAGGTGAACAATTACTAGTATATTCTGCAATTCCGTATTTTAGGATATTTTATGTAATTGATTGTCATCCATTTACTTCTTCGGCAGTTACCATCAATACATCGGACCGGCGATCGCATATGCAGATTTAGACAATTAATTGCATCGGCTATGTCAAACAACAAGTCTGACCTTCCATATCTAGGTATTACACTAATTGCCATAGTCAAAGATACCAAAATATCCCATATTTCAGTTTTCATAGATTTTAATTTTTGGAGCCCTGTTCATCCCTGAAATGCAGAACGGCGTAATACTCAAAATCGTTCACGAGGGTAGATGCAAGTTGATTCGTATAACCGATCAAACAACATATCAGAGCATCGTAGATGAAATAAAAAACAAATGGCCCAATATGTGAGAAGGTAAATTTTCAATTTTATATTCATATGGATGCATCAACAATTGCTATTTAGAATCAGATAGTGATTTCGCTGGTATGATGGATTTCTGCATTTTGTCATCTGAAAAATTGGTAGATATTATGTTTGAGTTTAATTATGCACGAAACAAGTCTATACATGATTCCAATAGTCAAGGAACGGTTAATACTGTATGTGTCAATTATTCTTCAAGTTCTGTTGATGTAACTCAGATTAAGGAATCACTGCAAACTTTCATAACTGTGTCCTGGAATTCATTAGCATCCCTCATTGAACTATCAAAACCCAGGTCAAATGAAGGCCCCTTGTCAATATTTGCAGTATCACCCTTTGATGAAGAACCAACTTCAAACATACGTACAGATGACTCATCAACAACTGTTTTTCCCCTTCCAACAGACTCTGAGTTTGTTTGTCCAGCTGCAGCTCCACTTGAATCCCCCGGAGCATCTGTCATATTCACTGCATTACTCTCAACCGGTGGACTATCTTTAATCGCTCTCACTGCAGCGAGTTCGTCATATTGCACCACCTCTCACGATTCCCACAATGATACGGATAATAATTAAAACATACATTAAGGAAACACCATTGTGTATTTAAACAAGTTCAAAATGCAAGAATTACAATTAAGAGTGTAAAGTTGCCACAGGATATACAAGGCTTTCAACACACTTATATGTATGATCAATACAAATCACTGAATTCACTTATTCCATTATGCACTCTTCACTTGTTGTAAAATCGTATGAGTAGAACTAACCGGATGAATCATTCCTGAACATAATTTTTTTTCGAGTATTGTTAATGAATTGTATAGGCAAAGTTTATAATTAATGGGTATAATTTCCACTTTCGAAAATAGTAAACTTCTTCCAAGTTAATCCCGTAATTGAGTATGAGAGCACCTGCATTTCAAAATAATATTTTCTCGTACCACAATTATCAACACTATTTTGATCCCCATATATGGCTAGGTTATTGTCATCTAACGCCTCGACAACTAACGACCATGCTTCACATTCATATGCAGGTAATCTTATCAACCCATAACTCTTATCACTCTAGTCAAAAGTTGCAATTTCATAAACCCCATAACCTTCATAAATCTTCCAATGAAAAATCCTGCCAACGAAATGTGCATTGCATGATGTCGGGTGTTTGTATGGAAATTGATATAGTGAAATCCAAGTGTTTGAATCCCTAGAGTACAAATTCACTACACTTTGAAAAGCACCATACGACCAAAATCGTGTGAATCTCATTATTAAATAATCATTGAAAGTGTGTGGTGTGGTGTGTATATGAAGTGTTTAAGTTTAAGTAGAATAATGTTGTACTAAATGTTGTGACAATTGGTACAACACTGACTCTAACAGAATATCAGAAATTAAGATTAACACAGCGGAAGACTTGAAACACTAAAAACAAACGTGACACAATGGAAATAATTTTCACATAGATTTTATAAATAAAAATCTATGCTAGCCTTACGGCGAAAAACAATACTTATCTTCAAGTACAAATGTTGTGTGAAATGTTACAGCATTAACATTCACAACAGAAACTACAAACGAGGCAGGTGCCTTGTTCTAAAAACGAACTAAGTGTATAAGGTATACACTGTCGAAATGCCTAGTCTATCTAATGATTACACTCTCAATAAATAAGAAGACACACAGCCATACGGGTGGGATACGAACGTATGATCTAAAAGGTAGTTCTACTGGCCACAATTCCTAACAGGGATATACGCTCGGTCTAGGAAGTTGATCGAATAGAGTACACTGATTTGAGAAGCCTTCCATCGGTATTTATAGAAGTGGGGTGCTGATTCTAGAGGCTTCCACATTGAGGTCCTATTTTTTAGGAAACTCAACTTCCACAACTTCCATGATCTTTCTAGATCCTTCTAGGCTGCTCCAGGTCGTTCCAAATGTATCTAGGCTGTTCTAGCATGTTCTCCAATGTTCTGGAATCTTCCAGGTTCCAGATCCTTGTAGAAGCTTCTAGATCCTGCCAGAAATGCGACAACATTTAGGTCAACATTTAATGTAGCATTTCAGAAAAGACTTAGAAAAAATCTCGGAAGGTCAAATTCAGATGTTGTTGATAATGTTAAGACATTTAAGAATTAACAACATCTACAATCTCCCCCAATTTGACCTTTCGACTACAACACACCTGATGCACATATATTTCTATACATACTCAGTTTTATGTACTTAGTTGAGGTTGACATCATTGCTAAGCACTAGTCAAGACAATACCTGTTGTAATCGTTGGATCAAATCGACTGAAGATCAAGGATAATTTCATAATGATCCGTGCCAAAAGATCAAGACTATTTTATCCAAAATAGAATAAGTATAAACTATACACTTACTCACAACATAAGTAACTATACTAAGATAATAAGTTAAACTTGAAGAAATTCACTTAGAATCTAAGTATGACACTAACAAAACAAAACAAACAAAAAAAAAAAAAAAAAAAAAATTAGAGCAACAAACATAATGTAAACAGAATATAAACAAAAACTATACACAACCTGCAATAGTAGACCCATGATAATCTGCAAACAAATTAAGCAAGGCAGTAAACAAACATCAAGTGGAACCATTAAGCAAGTTGCAGTAATAATCATCCTATCATCTAGGAAAAATAAACAACAAGTGTATCAAAAATTCAGAATACTTAAACATTAGTTACAAAGGTAGAGCTGAATAAACAGCTTATATTGCTGTGGTAACAGCTGCAGCATCATCTTCCTGCACCATAGCCATTTTTGGAATTCAGATCTCCCCCTGTCTAACAGCTTTCTTCCTGAAGATCAATGTTCCTGTTCATCAACTTCATCCACAAAGTAAATAGATGCAAGATGTGCAACTACATCAGTAACAGCAGCATCTCCTCCAGCATCAGGTACAGCACCAGCATCAGCAGCAGCTGGAACTCCATCTTCATTTATCTCCTCAATGACCACATTGGAGTTGGATGGTGGTGGTACTCCCCCTGTTGTAGGTGAAAGTAGGTTGGTCCACCTGTCCTTCAGGAACTGAAGTTCATCTATTGTTTCCTGCAAGTGTTGGAGTTGGAGTTTGATGAATTCCTGTGAAAGATACACATTACCAGAAATGTTGACACGAATGTTCTCAACATTTGGGGGTGCATTTCTCTGATGTGTTCTGGAAGGGCCTGGTTGATCAGAAGTAGAGGGTCTGGAAGATCTCTGTGGACTATCAGTACCAGGAGCAACTGTGGGCAAATCAATGATTCTGTCCCCAATCAATAAGGCAGGAGCAATAGCAAGCAGTGGCACTCTCCCCCTCAAGACATCAGTCTTCTTAGCAGTGAAGCCATGGTGCTTCAGATAGTTTGAAATCAAGACTGGATAGGGCAGATTTCCTTTCCCAGTAGTTTTCCCAGTAAATTTCCTCATATGGTGAAAGATGGAATGTCCCAGATTGAACTTCTTAAGTATAGAAATCCTATACATAAGAATGGCTTGGTCTCTTGTGATCTTAGTGGTGTTGGTAGTGGGAATCCAATTGTATATGATCAGCTTATACAAAACAAAATGTAAGGAGGTTAAGTGTCTAGCTAGCATCTTCCTAGTCCACTTAGTCTTTCTACCCCCTGTGATTGCAGTAATCACAACATCCATATCTGGATCATCATCCTCATCAACATTAGGAGTGTGCAAGAACTCATTAATAAGTTCTGGAGTGAATGGCACATCCCTCCCCCTAAAATTAACAGTACCATAAGACCTAGAACTCCTTTTTCCATAACTTTTCTTCATACAGGCATAGAATTCATAAGACCAGTTTGTAAGAAAAGCTTCACCAAATGTAACAGCATTCAACAGATTTCTATCCTCTAAGAACTTAAGCATACCCTTACTATCAAAATCAGGCACATTTATTCTTTTCTCAATCAACAGCTTCCTCTTAGAATAAATTTCTAACCTTTTCTCAACATAAGTGGAGTGATCAGAGATACCTTCATTTTCTGCCTCAGAAGGCAGTTCCTCATCAGGATCAGTGTCTCCATCATGTGCAGAGGAGCTTTTGGATGAGCTCTTTGCTTCAGCAGATGAGCTCTTTGCCTCAGAAGATGAGCTGTCTCCACTTCCATCATCATCAGGTTCTGGTGTGGGCTCTTTTGCAGCAGCAAATGACTCAGCATTCTTCTTAAGAGATTCTTGCATGTCTCTTAGGCAAACATTGAAATCAGAATCAGAGTCTGATTCAGCAGGTTCTTCTTCAGGGATCATCTTGGCTTTCCCTTTTTCTTTAGGATCAGCAGCAACTTTCTTCCTTCGTTCAACAGCAGCTTTCTTTGGTTTCTCAGCAACAGTGGCAACTTCGGTTTCTTCATCAGATTCAGTGAACACTTGAATCGGTTCACTAGCATCAGCTCCGACTTTCTTCTTCTTCCTCATAGATTCAGAGTAATCTATTCGGGTAAACACACGGTTTGACCTCCTCCTTTGAACAGGGCTTCTCTGTCTTTTTCCTTTCTGTGCATTCTTCTTGTGAGGAATGGGAGCAGACTCATCAGAGACAGAGAGTGAAGAATTTGTACCATCATCAGAAGCTTCAGCATCTTCCATTTCGACATCCTCAGAATTGGATGCATCAGCACTAGCTTCTCCTTCAGCAACGGTTTTCACATTCCGTTCCGGTGCAGCTGGCTCAGTAGGGTTTGAAGGATTTGGGGTTTTGGCAGCAGCAGCCATTTGGGCAGTTTGTTCGGCCAAATAGCTCGAGATATCCACAGTGATATCTCCAAACGTCATCACAGGTAGATGACCAGTAGTCCGAAGAGTGTTGGATACCTCTTCAACAGCCCTAGTGAATTCTTCAACAGTTGAGTCTTGTGGGATGTGGGTAGTTGGTGGAGTAGTTTGTGGAACAGGAGTGGTTGTTGATGGAGTTGCAGAGACATTGGTGTCGGCATTTGAGGAATTTGACTGTTGTGAGGCCATTGAAGCAAGAAGATTGAGAGAATTTTGGGCGTTTTGATCGGAAGATTCAGGAGAAGAGTGTGAGTGAGAGTGTGATCGAGGGTGGTTTCCAGCCATTAAGAAGAATCGGTTGGATTTCCAAGGTAGGTTTTTGAGAGTGTATGTAGTAAATTTGGGAAATATACGGCCAAAGAACAGTTTCTGCAAATACAGTACTTAACAAAAACTCGAAAAAGACAATTAGCAAAATAAATCACAATTAATTGAGTTTTATAGAGAGAATGAGTGTAGTTGGAGCTTAACACGATTAATTCCAGAAATAATTTGATAGTGCTCCACATTTTTAGCCACAACCTAGATCATGGTTTAATTTGTGGGAAAAATCAATTTTATTAATTAATTGAGTAATTAAGAAGTTTCTAGAATTTTTACTTAGTCCAAGCATAATCTGAAAAATAAAAAAACGTGGATTAGTATATAGTTAAATAAATAAAATAAATCTCAATAAATAATTAAATAATTACAACAGATAAAAATAAATTCGAATCAGGCAATGTTGTGCTCAAAACTGTTACAAACACCTCAACACGGTTTTTACATGAATTTGCTTCATTTGTGTTGCACCATATTTTTTCCTTTTGTGTTATAGCATCTAATTTGTATTGATCCATTGTTCCTGTAGAGTACATCGTAGTAGCGAACTCCGTGCCCCATACTTACTTAATGGATTACAAATATGTTGATGTTTTTACCAAATATCACCTTTTGAAAAGAAGGCATCGTAGTAGCGAACTCCGTGCTCCATAGTTACTCAGTGATTTGGTACATCTTTTAGTATGCTAATAACATTCTCATTTTTATGCATTTGAGAGGTGTAAGACATGTTTATTTTTGCACTCCAAGGTTCTTAGATTCGTAGATATTTTACAAAGGAATTATTTAACTAAGTAAGAAATAAATTCAACTTATAAAATTTATACAACCCATGATGTTGTCCCAAATGCTACCGCATTTGTGACAACATCCATCCGAATTTTTCAGATAGTGCTCATCCCAAGAGATTTCCTCAAGATTGAGAATCTCTCATGGTCTAATGCCTTAGTAAAAATGTCAGCATTTTGTTTTTCAGTAGGTATATACTCCAACCTCACAATGTTCTTCTCTACTAAATCTCTCATAAAGTGATGTCTTATGCTAATGTGCTTTGTGAGTGAGTGTTGTACAGGATTCTTAGAAATGTTAATAGCACTAGTATTATCACAAAAGATTGTAAGTATACCATTCTCAATACCATAGTCATGGAACATCTTGCTCAGCCATAAGAGTTGTATACAGCAGCTTCCAGCAGCTATATACTCAGATTCTGCAGTAGATTGTGAAATACAATTCTGCTTCTTGCTGTGCCATGAAACAAGATTGTTTCCCATGTAGAAACATCCTCCACTCGTACTCTTTCTATCATCTATGTCTCCAGCCCAATCAGCATCACTATAGCCAATCAAAATGTTGTTGGTGTCCTTAGTATACCAGATTCCAAGGTCACTTGTTCCTGAAACATACTTGATGATCCTCTTCACAGCATTCAGGTGAGATTCCTTTGGATTAGCTTGGTACCTAGCACAAACACACACACTGTACATAATATCTGGTCTACTAGAGGTTAAATACAGTAAACTACCTATCATGGATCTGTAAAGTGTTGGATCAACATCTGTTCCAGCACTGTCTTTGCAAAGTTTCAAAGAAGATCCCATAGGAGTTTTCATTGGTTTTGAATTCTCAAGACCAAATCTTTTAACCAAGTTCTTAGCATACTTACTCTGAGAAAAGAAAATACCATCACTGCATTGTTTGATTTGAAGACCTAGAAAATAGTTCAAGTCTCCAACCATACTCATTTCAAATGTTGCAGTCATTGCCTCAACAAATTTACTCAACATTTTATCACAAGTAGAACCAAACACAATGTCATCAACATATATTTGAGCAATTAGTATATTATTTTCAGTGTGCTTAATGAACAAAGTTCTATCTGCCTCTCCTCTAATAAATCCATATTCCAAAAGAAAGTCAGTAAGCCTACCATACCATGCTCTAGGAGCTTGTTTAAGGCCATATAATGCTTTCTTAAGTTTATATACATGATCAGGATACTGTGGATCTTCAAATCCTATAGGTTGTTCAACATATGCTTCTTCATTTAAAATGCCATTTAGAAATGCAGCCTTTACATCCATTTGATGAAGCTTAATATCAATAAAACATGCAATAGCTAGCAGTAATCTAATAGATTCTATCCTAGCAACAGGTGCAAAAGTTTCATCAAAATCGACTCCTTCAACTTGGGTGTAACCTTGTGCTACTAACCTAGCCTTGTTCCTAACAATATTACCAGATTCATCAGTTTTATTCTTGAATATCCACTTTGTTCCAATGACATTAGTATGACTAGGTCTTGGAACAAGTGTCCATACTTCATTTCTTTCAAACTGACCAAGTTCTTCATGCATAACATTAATCCAGTTTTCATCAGTTAAGGCTTCTTTAGCACTCTTAGGTTCAATTTCAGATAAATAGCATTCAGCATTTACAACATTACACATAGAAGACATGCATATTGTTCTTACCACATCTACTTTGTTTGATCTTACTCTTCCTCTTGTTTGCACTCCAACTGTAGCATCGCCTATGATCTGGTTAGAAGGATGACTTTTACCTATTCTTGAAGAAGGATTCGTTTTGGGAATGTACTGGTCATTCTGTGAAGTTACAACTGTCTGTTCTGTCGATGTTGACCCAGATGTGTTAACATTTGGTGCAACATTCTCAGACTTCAGTGTATTCTCAGAAGTGTCAGTAACCTGTGATACATCTTCTTCATCTTTGTCATCTGTAAGACTTTTATCATCATCAAACACAACATTAACAGATTCTTGAACAGTGTTAGTTCTAAGGTTATAAACTCTATAAGCTTTACTATTTCTAGAATAGCCTAAAAAGAAACCTTTATCACTTTTAGAATCAAACTTATGAAGTTGATCCCTATCATTCAAAATGTAACACACACAACCAAATACATGAAAATATTTCACATTAGGTTTTCTGTTGTTCAAAATCTCATATGGTGTTTGATTAGTTCCAGAACGAATAAAAACCCTATTAATAATATGACATGCAGTATTCAATGCTTCTCCCCAAAATTTCTTAGCAAGACATTTGGATGTAAGCATAACTCTAGCCATTTCTTGTAAAGTTCTATTCTTTCTTTCAACAATTCCATTTTGTTGTGGAGTTTTAGGAGATGAATATTCTTGCAAGATACCCTTTTTATCACAAAAATCATTAAACATGCTGTTTTCAAATTCCCTACCATGATCAGTTCTAATACGGCCAACTTTCAAGTTAAACACATTTTTGAACCTCTTATAAAGAATTTTAAATGCAGCAAATGCTTCAGATTTGTCTCTCAAAGACTCTACCCAGGTATATCTAGAAAAATCATCTACCACAACTAAGGAATACCTCTTTCCTCCAATGCTTTCAGTTTCCATAGGACCCATCAAATCCATGTGCAGTAATTCAAAGCATCGATGTGTAGTACAATGTGACAGCATTTTGTGTGACATTCTTACCTGCTTACCTTTTTGGCATGGTCCACATACAGTAGTGTTGTGAAACCTAAGTTCTGGAATTCCTTTTAATGCATCTGCTTTGATTAGCTTTTTCATTGCTCTGTAATTTGCATGACCCAATCTTTGATGCCATAGAACATTTTCATCATGTTTTGACAAGTTACACATATTTGTTCCAATAAGATAGCAATTATCAGCTGACCTAGTACCAGTCATGACACAAACTTCATCTTTATTAAGAACATAACATGAATCTTTATCAAATTTCACATGCAAATTATCATCACAAAGTTGACTAATGCTAATCAGATTTGCAAGTAAGCCATCAACATGTAATACATTTTTAAGCTTAGGAAAACCTTCAACATTCAAAGTTCCTTTACCAACAATCTTTCCTTTAGAACCTCCACCATATGTAACACTACCACTATTCAAGGTCACATAATCAGATAAGAAATCAATACGACCTGTCATATGTCTTGAACAACCACTATCAAAGTACCATAATTCAGGTAAACATGCTTTTAAGGAGGTATGAACAACATTACAGGTAGCTTTTGGTTTCCATGCAGATTTCAAAAACTGTTTACCAGGATGTGACAGTTTCTTATGCAGCATTTTCAAGTTTTTCTGTTCTTCAAACAACTTTATACAGTAAGGACGAATGTGACCAATTTTGAAACAGAAATGACAGATATACTTTCTCTTAACCTTGTGAGACTCTATTTCTGCAGATGTTGACCCAGATGTGTCAACATTTGCCTTAACAAATTTCACAGGTTTTCTAAATTTATCAGAAATAGAAGCAGTAGTACCATCATAACCTAAACCATGATTATTAGACTTACCAATAGCTATAGCATTATTTACCTCAGAAGCACTCTTGGAATATTTCTTGAAACATAAAGTAGAATTTATCAATTTCTCCTTTAAGTTACAGATTTCCAGATCTCTTTTGGTAAGAATAACTTCTAGCTTGGTGATTGTGTCTGTCAAATCCTCATTCCTTTTATTCAGAGAATCAAGGGTGAGTTTCTGAATTTTCCAATCATCTAACAACTTTTGGTATTCATTGTCATCATTCCTTTTTCCTGCATCATCAACTAAACCATTAAAACAGTTCAAATCTGGGTGACTCTGTTCTGATGTTGCTGTAGATGTTGAAACATCAGGTACAGCATCAGAATCTGTTTCATCCAGATCATCATCTGAGGAATCATTATAATCAATTCTGGTAAAATTAGAATATTCATTCTGATTTAATGCATCAAGATCATCATCAGAATCATCACTCAAGGTAGCACTAAAATTCAGTTTTTGCTTAAGTCTAGTATTGGCACATTCATTTGCATAATGACCATAACCAGAACAAGCATTGCATTGAACTGATTTTCGAAATTCAGGATCATACCTTGGTTTACCTTCACTCTTTGATAGTCTTGGTGTGAATTGACCTTTCCTCCTTTCTGGTTGAGGTGTTGATGTGTTGATTTGAATCTTAGGCTGAATGTTTCTAGATTTGTTCACAGATTTCTTAAAAAACTTATTAAAGTGCTTAGTGAGCAAGGCAACATTGTTAGGATTTTTGAGGCATACATCAAGCAATTCTTCATCAGTGTCAACTTCAGTAATGATGGGTTGAACTTCAGAAGTGTTTGATGTTTCCCCTTTAAAAACCACAACTTTTTTATCAGCATTAGCTTCATCATCTTGATTAGTGTTTATCTCATAAGTTCTAAGAATACTCACTAACTCATTTTGACTTAACTTATCTGTATCTTTTGCCTCTTCAATAGCACAAATTTTAGCATCAAATCTTTTAGGAACATATCTTAAAATCTTATGAACTACTCTAACATTAGAAATAGGATCACCAAGAGAATGTGATTCATTGATAATCTCACTTAACCTTTCATTGTAGGCTGTAATTGTTTCATCTTCCCTCATTCGGAGATTCTCAAATTTTGTCCCCAACATTCGAAGCTTAGTCCTTCGAACACTTTCTGAACCCTCACAATGCTCTTGCAACCTGTCCCATGCATCTTTAGAAGTAGAACAGTTAGATATAATTTTAAACATTGAAACATCAACAGAAGTAAAAATAGCATTTAAAGCTTTAGAATTGTAGCTTGCTGTTGTTATTTCATCAGCCGTCCAGTCAACTTCTCTCTTGAGTTGTATTTCACCATCTGCGTCTGCTGGTCTTTTTGGAGCTTCCCAACCTGTAAGTACAGTCCTCCAGGCACGTTCATCAACTGACTTGATGTACATACGCATCTTAGGCTTCCAATAAGCATAATTCGAACCATCTAAAACGGGTGGCCTAAGTGCCGTGGATATGTGATGTGTTTCCATTGCTAACCTACACTAAAAACACACTTGACCAAAGATCTAACCTAGTGTCGTCAGGTATCAGCTCTGATACCAACTGAAAGTGTGTGGTGTGGTGTGTATATGAAGTGTTTAAGTTTAAGTAGAATAATGTTGTACTAAATGTTGTGACAATTGGTACAACACTGACTCTAACAGAATATCAGAAATTAAGATTAACACAGCGGAAGACTTGAAACACTAAAAACAAACGTGACACAATGGAAATAATTTTCACATAGATTTTATAAATAAAAATCTATGCTAGCCTTACGGCGAAAAACAATACTTATCTTCAAGTACAAATGTTGTGTGAAATGTTACAGCATTAACATTCACAACAGAAACTACAAACGAGGCAGGTGCCTTGTTCTAAAAACGAACTAAGTGTATAAGGTATACACTGTCGAAATGCCTAGTCTATCTAATGATTACACTCTCAATAAATAAGAAGACACACAGCCATACGGGTGGGATACGAACGTATGATCTAAAAGGTAGTTCTACTGGCCACAATTCCTAACAGGGATATACGCTCGGTCTAGGAAGTTGATCGAATAGAGTACACTGATTTGAGAAGCCTTCCATCGGTATTTATAGAAGTGGGGTGCTGATTCTAGAGGCTTCCACATTGAGGTCCTATTTTTTAGGAAACTCAACTTCCACAACTTCCATGATCTTTCTAGATCCTTCTAGGCTGCTCCAGGTCGTTCCAAATGTATCTAGGCTGTTCTAGCATGTTCTCCAATGTTCTGGAATCTTCCAGGTTCCAGATCCTTGTAGAAGCTTCTAGATCCTGCCAGAAATGCGACAACATTTAGGTCAACATTTAATGTAGCATTTCAGAAAAGACTTAGAAAAAATCTCGGAAGGTCAAATTCAGATGTTGTTGATAATGTTAAGACATTTAAGAATTAACAACATCTACAATCATTCGTAGCACTATCATAACCCAAACAAAAAAATAACGATGCATTTTTAAATCCCGAGGAAAATTTTATATTCGGAGTAGGTATTATTAAGGATTGTTTTGAAATTCGATTAACCAACGAGTAAATATCATGTACATCACAAAATAAAACTAACCCATTATAGCTTCCAAGTACTTCGTAATCTTCATCAGGTACAATCTCTGACCGTCGATGCTTTTCAACACCATTAATAACGTAGGATACGTATCATACTAGAGGATATGCAACCCATTTTTTATAAATCAACGAAAACACATTCTCGGATTTAATGTTACTTAAATGATTTTCAACAAACGACCATGTTTCACATTCATATGCTTATCTATAGGTTATTGTTATCTAACTCCTCGACAACTAACGACAATGCTTCACATTCATATGCAGGTAATTTTATCAACCCATAACTCTTATCACTATAGTCGAAAGTTGCAATTGCATAAACCTCATAACCTTAGTAAATCTTCCAATGAAAAATCCCGCCAACGAAATGTGCATTGCATGATGGCGGGTGTTTGTATGGAAATGGATGTAGTGAAATCCAAGTGTTTGAATTCCTAGAGTACAAATTCACTACAATTTGAAAAGCACCATACGACCAAAATCGTGTGAAATTTTATATTCGGAGTAGGTATTACTGATGTTTATTCTAGCAAACTTAGTCCCGAAGTTAATGGAATCAGTAAGTATTTTCTTCAGATGCACATATTAACTGTTCACAATGATGGGAGTACCTGGTCAAGCCTCACAATATTCAAGGAGGAAGGATTACCGTTTTATATGTTCAATATCTACCCGATTTGCTTTTTGAATTGCTTGAAGACGAATATCATTTTTAAGGAGGACCCAAGTGAAATTTTTTGCTCTTATGACATCCCAAAAAGAGAATTTCACGACTTGAATTGGTTGGATGAAGCCCCTGATGTCGACCGTACATACAATATTCTGCCTAGTCTAGTTTCTCCATTCCCAAAAATAAATAGTAATATGTACTAGTATTATATTTTGTAACATACTTTTTGGTACCTATACCATCAAATGGTTGTTATTATCTATAGTTTTGTAATCCACATGTAAATCAAATATATAAACCGATCCATGCTGTTATCTTATGTATAGACCTTAATGCAACTACTAATGCATAATGCACTGTCAACTGCATACCAAGATTCGAATCATATGCTTATCTTGCTGCATTATTTTAATTACACTTGTATCTAATGTTGTCATAATGCTGCATACCAATTCATCATAATGCACTGTCAACTGCATACCAATTCATCATACGTCACATGTGCAGAAACGACTACATGGACATGCACACCACAACATATGTAATATTCATCGCACACTACATGTATGCAATTATGTTGTCATATAAGCTTTCTCTCCTCTTTTTAGTTCTCATTCGCAAAAACAAAAAAAATAATAAAAAACAAACATGTATTGCAAATTAATGTTACAGATGAAACCCACATCACTGTTATAAAATTATACTGACATCAAAGGAAGATCAATATATGCCGCATCTTCATTGTTATCAAGTAGCTGCTTCAATATATGTCGCATCTTCGTTTACTTTCTTTAACAACCCATGAATAATATTTCTTTCTCTTTCGTACAGAGGTTGATCAATCCATTGAAAAAATCGACAATAGCCATCTCTCTGCAATCTTATCAAACTTAAAAAATATTTGTATATACGTAACACAAAATCTTATTGAACTATAAGAATAATTTTCGTCATACCGGGTAAGTGTCGCATCGAATAATATTCTTCGTATATTCAGTAGCTGCAGGCCTCTCATTATATCTTTACGATATAGAATCAAATAAGTGTGATGCAATGTCCACCTTCACTCTACTATGCATAAAAAAAATCATACATTCAGATTATGTAGTTAGCGTTTCATACAGGTTATGGAATGCAACAAGTTAGCAGCAATGAACCTTCAGTCTACTATGTCCACCTATCCTACTAATTAAAGGCTACGAGCATGTTCATTTGGCAGCAAATCATCCGCATATTAGATACTTATTTTCATTCACATGTCCTACGAATTACCAGCAGCAGATATTAAAAAGGGTTTTTGCATCTTAACACAATCCAACATTAAAAGTAGTATTGACATTTGATATGATCTCTAATCCTAGGAACTCGTTAGATAACAATAAATCTATGAAACGATGCCATCTGATATTAATCTCTCATCTTTCAGCATAAGCATTCTAGTGTACCATGAACTCAAGTGACCAAAACACCCCACCCACCCACCAAACATGTCAAATTAAGTAAATATATGCAAAATGCAAAGCATGAATTGAGAATTTTGAAGGTATAAAATTGATCACAGATGCCAAAATAAAACCAGTTAATCGAAACATCCAAATCGCAAACAAGTACATACTGAAAGCCTATTAGATAAATAGTAAAAAAAAAAGTTATATCCTTGATTCAGTAATTACATCAAACACGTTATGTGCGTTCTCAAATTGCAACAATCAATTGCTTTTTATAGAAAAAACCCTAAAAAATGGTAAAGAAAAAAATGTTAACAACAAAAAATCAATAAAAGGAACATATTAAGCATCGGAAAACAAGATTATAGCTTGAAACAAAATAAACCCCCAATTTTTCTTCCATGCAGTTCGAAATACAAACAAATCAATAAACATAATAAAATATATCTAAACGTCCTTACCATAAAATAGTTGATGAACTAATTAATTTCATAACAAAATTGTCTGTTAAGTTCATAGAGCAGAATAGACATTCAATGAGAAACCGATGAAGTTGTTCTAAACTTTAAGAGCTTTAACCAAAAAAAAGAAAGAAAAAATCTACTGACCTCGAATACGACTATAGTCTCCGGAAAAACTGGCATTGTGCAACACGATTTCAGAAAAAATCAATATAGAATCGTTATAATAAGCACATACCTTTGGTGCAGATTGTAGATATTTGGAGCGATGTAGTCGGTGGAAAACCCTCCCAGCAATATGCAGCGTGGAAAAAGAGAGAAGATGGAATTTGGGATTTGATATTTTCAATAATGGAAAATGTCTGAAATATGGTATGTTTGTATAAAATTTCAGCGTGATTATCGATGATTGATTAAAAAATTTTAAACTAGCACACGATTTGTAGATGAGTAATAAATGGATGTCATTAATTACATAAGGAGGTTAAAAATGTAATATTGCATATGAAATTGATCTTTTCTGTAACTACATACAAAAATGCTTTTTTTTGTTAAAACACTAGGTGAAATGACTTATACTGCTATTCCCCCAATTAATTAACTTAAACATTGAATGAAGGGTTGAATGAAATGACATAAGAATGATTATTCTTATGATTCGTATACCGTATACCGTAGAAATGAATGTGGGAATGAAATGCAATACTCCATAAATTTATTTTTTAATTATTATTATTGAGTGTTATTAAAATATATTATTATTTTAAATTATTATTATTATTATTATTATTTAATAAGATTATTATTATTAATTATTGTTAAAAATAAATTTTTTTTATTATTAACATTTCAATAATTATTACTGGTAAAAGAGTTATTATTATTAATATATACTCTTATTATTAATTTTATTATTTATAATAAATATGTATATATATATATATTTTATATGAAAATAATATTTTTATTTTTAAATAAGAATATTATCATTGTTTTTAATATTAAATAAATTTAAACAATAATAATATTATTTATATTATCAAGTATTATTATATTATTATTTTATAATTGTAGGAGTATATATTATTTATGTTTTTTGAGAAATTTTAAATTATTTTTTATGTTATTATATTTATAATTTAATATTATTGAAAAATATTATTATTCTTAAAATTTAATACATTATATTATTATTTTTATTAAGTACATAAATTTTAATTTTTATTACACTGAGAATCACAATTCCATACTTTTGAAAATCATCATTTCTTATGGAATCATATCAATCATAAAATTTGGAATAGAACCATGAATAGTAATTTCATTCTGGACTATTCCACCATACCAATCATACCCTTAGTTTTTTTTTTTTTTAAATATTTATGGACACGTAGTAATTACTTTTGGTCTTATAGTAATAATACTTTGACCTATCATATATATAAAAAAAAAAAAACAATACTTTGACATTATAATAAACCACTTGCTTGCTGATGCGACCTAAAATCGTCATTTCGTAAGAGGTCGACACGTGTATAGAGGATAGGATTGATGAGGAGATACGAGCTTAAAGAGGACTCCTCAGAATAGAGAATCTCATCCGGGTGTCCCTCTGGAGGGAGCTCCACCCAGGGGAGAGGTATTAGGAAGACCTGGCCCTGAGGGGAATTAGTAGGCCGAAAGTTTAGGAGAGGTTCCATATAAAACGGGATAAGATTAGATAGAGGAAGACCCATTCTTCCTCTTCTCAGCGGTTGAAGTCCACAATAGGGAGTGGTTGCGTTTCTTCAGGGACTGAGGGATCGGAAGACCCTGTCAAAGGTGGCTGGACTAATTCAAAGATAGTAAGAGGTGTAGGTCCGAAATGGGGGGAAAACATAACTTCCCCTCAGGTAGAATTCCTCTATAAATAGGTAAGCTTAGGTACATTCATATTTTACGATCTCTAACATCATTCAACTCATTACGCCTCTTACGAGCATTCTGATTCCCTTCGAGAACCTCCTTGATAAAAAGAGGACTCTTAAGTCCTTATCATATACCGAATCACACATACTGACTTGAGCGTCGGAGTGTCCGCGCCGTATTCCCCTCCGACGTGTCTTTTGCAGGTTCTTGGAGGATCATTTCAGAGAAGGCAGTGTACCCGGATCATTCGTACGAGTTCGGGAATTTGGATATCTGATCTAGAGGATATCCAATCCATTCGTGCAATTTGTGGCACAACAACTGGCGCCGTCTGTGGGAACGTCTAAGAGATCTTCTCACGAATTTCTATTTGTTTGAACGATGGGCGGAGGAAATAACATAATCACGCCTACTCTAGGGAAGAAAGCTCTTCCGGGGGAAGTTCTCCCTTTGCCACCTGATTCCACACCGAATGGAGGCCGAGGAAAGGACCCTATTCATGTCCCCTCTGGATCAAACCCGCCATTGATACGAACTGCCACACCAACCCCGGGCTTGGGCGATGAGAACCACCCCCTACCGGTCGGAGATGAAATAGCGGAGAACACAGAAGCCCCAGCGGTCCGGACCTCAGGTCCCCAATATGGGGAGACTCCAAATTCGGAACCATTCCTGGTTTCTCCAGACCAGTTGAATGCCCTTATTAATCAGGCTATGGAAAGAGCTTTAGCGGCTCATGGAGGTCGAGTCCCAAGAACTATACCAGTGAACGCGGAGATGCCTGCTCTGAGACTCCAGGAAGAGGCACCAGGGACCTCCCAAGTGTTTTATAAGGATGCAGGAGTGCGCGCAGAAGGGGACGAGAAAGCGCCCTCTCGAGTAGAAATAAACGTTACCCCTCGGAACACAAGAAGGAACGTAGACTTGGCGTCCCGAGAGATGGAGCCCCCCGAGGCAGAGGAGAGTACAGACGATACATACCCGGGACCAGTTAGCGACCAACTGCAGGTAGGAGTGTGCAAAATAAAACCGGACCGAAAAAAAGACCTGAACCGGACCGGTCCGGTCCGGAACCGGACCGACCGGTTAGATTCCGGTCCGGTCCTCGGTCTGAAATTTTTTAAGATTCCGGGTTCCGGTCCGGTCTAAAACCGGAATTTACCGGTCCAGGACCGGAAACCCGGATTTACAATTTTTTTTTTTTTAATTATTTGAATTTTAGAAATTACAAATCTCATTCCTCTGGCTCTTCGACTTTCTTAAACCTAATTCCCCTTTTTTACCATTCTCAAAATTCTTCAACCTTTATCTGAAATGGCGCTCACCAGCCTCACCCAACCGACAAGGGCGACAACCCTTCTCCAATCTCCACTCCTTGCAATTGTGACTTGTGACTCACCCATTTTGAGAAGGTAATAGAGCCGGCGCAACGGAATACTCCACCCAATCTTTTTGCAATGTAAGTTTTCTTGAGTTATTTAGAAGGTTTAACCTATTTTACAGCTTATAATCGTAATAATTATTTTTAATTTCTTGTTTCAAAATTTTAGATGGATAGTACTCAGTCACAATCTCAATAAAAAAGAATACCGGTGTTTTCTGATCAATCGGCTGATGCCCTTACTAATGAAGAACTCGAATGTGATCCACTCTCCCCTTCTTCTCATACACTAAGGAATTATAATAAATTAAAAAAAAAAACCGGTCTGAAACTGTCCAAACCCGGACCGGTTACATTCCGGTCCGGTCCTCGGTCCGTAAAATTTTAAGATTCCGGTCTCGGTCCAAACCGGTCCCGGTTTGGTCCGGTCCGATTCTGGACCAGAGCACACCCCTAACTGCAGGCCTTACAAAAGGAAATGAGAGATATGAGGAAACAGATGAGTGATCGGGTAAGTAGGTCTGCTTATGTTTCCGGTTGTCAGTTTTCTCCTAATATATTACAGGATGAGTTGCCATTCAACTTCAAGCCCCTCAACTTTGAATATGATGGCACCGCGGATCCATACGAGCATCTGGTAAGATTCGAGAATGCAGCGTTACTACATCGGTACGGGGAGGGAGTCAAGTGCAGAGTGTTCTTGACTACATTGGCCAAGGTAGCACAGCAGTGGTTCACCCAACTTGAACCCAATACCATTCGATCGTGGGAGGAGTTCAGCGAATTATTCCTCCATCAGTTTGCAAGCGCCCGGAGGCAGCCGTGTGCCACACTAACCCTCTTCAACATGAGGCAAGGGGAGAACGAGTGTTTGAGAGCCTTCCTCCGGAGATTCAATCAAGCAGCCCTAGAAGTCCCTACAGCCTCTCCAGAAGTGAAGATCAATGCCCTTACCAATGGGCTGCGTGATGGAGATTTCTTTTCCTCCCTGGCCAAGAAGCCAGTCCAGAACTTCGACGAGTTACTACACAGAGCGTAGAAATACCTCACCTTGGAAGAGGTTCGTAAAGCCAAAAGACTAGAGGCTAGACCACAGGACTGAGAAAGAAGGAGAGAAGGCCCCTCAAGACGATCCAGCCCAGAGGCCCCCCGGGGCTCCGGGCCAACGGGAAATTCCAACCCCTCTGGAGCTTCCCGTTCCGGCCCTCGCTGAAGGTTTGAAAAGTATACACCTCTGAGAATAGAGCCTGCTGAAGTACTGGAGGTAGCAGGAGATCATCCCGACTTGAAATTCCCTTATTCCAGAAGTCAGGGCCCTCAGAAGCCCAAGTCAGATCGATTTTGCAGATTCCACAACGAGTACGGACATGACACGAACCAATGCTATCACCTGAAGGACGAGATCGAGAGGATGATCCAGGCGGGGCATCTGAAAGAGTTTATATTCAGAGACATGCAGGGCCCTCGAGGGCAGAAGCGGAAGGAACATGAGAGAAAACCAGAAGAAAATGAGTCAAAGGAGGCGGCCGAGGACATGCCTCCTCCGCCGCAAAAAAGAGGAGTAATACACATAATTGTGGGAGGTCCCGCAGGTGGAGATTCCTTCCGAAAGAGAAAACAGAGTGTTCGATCTCTGAGAGCTGGACAGGGAAGTCAACTGAAAGAGGTGGGACGCTTGACAGAGACGCCCAATATTAAATTTGGGCCGGAGGATATAAGGGAAATTAAGGAGGATCACAATGACGCCTTGGTGATCACTACAGACATAGCAGGATTTGATGTCGCCCGAATCTTTGTAGACACGGAGAGCTCGGCTGATATTATGTTTTTCGAGTGCTTTAAAAGAATGGAGCTGAACGTGAAGCTGCGACCTGTAAACACCTCCCTGTACGGTTTCTCCGGAGGGGACATCCAACCCCTAGGGTCTGTGGCGTTACAAGTAGGATTGGGAGATGCTCCGGCCCGAAAGGTCCACTTGGTGGAGTTTCTCATTATGGATATTCCCTCATCGTACAACGTAGTAATGGGAAGACCCAGCCTGAATCTCTTCCAAGCGGTCATTTCCACATTTCATATGAAAATGAAATTCCCCACGGCTGGAGGAGTGGGGGAAGTGAGGGGAGATCAATATCAAGCACGGAAGTGCTATGCGGAGTCCGTAAAGATGGCAGACAGAGCTTTAACTAGGGGTCTAGAGAGAACGAGGAGAGATGACCCCGAGCTAAAGAAAAAGAAAGTGGAAGGAATGGTACCTGAACAAGTGAGTGTTAAGACAGATGAGGAGCTGATGAATGTGGAGCTCTTCCCAGGGAGAGTTGGCTTCGCCACTAAGATAGGCACCCAGCTGGGACCCGAAATGACAGAGAAGGTAATCTCTACATTACGTCGAAATTCTGATATATTTGCATTTTCTCCAGCTGACATGACAGGTATTCCCCCGGAGATAGCCATGCATTGTCTTAACATCGACCCAAAGGCAAAGCCGGTGAAACAAAAGTTACGAAACTTTGGGGTTGAGAAGAATAATATTGTGAAAGAAGAAGTTGAGAAATTACTGGAGGCAGGACATGTCGTGAAAGTACAATTCTCAAAATGGCTCTCCAATGCGGTGTTAGTGTCTAAGGGGTCAGGGAAATGGATAATGTGCATTGACTTCAGAGACCTCAACAAGGCATGCCCTAAGGATCATTACCCGCTGCCGAGGATAGATCAGTTAGTGGACGCGACTTCTGGCTTCGAGCTATTGAGCATGATGGATGCATATCAAGGTTATCACCATATCCAGCTGAACCCCTCAGATGTCCCTAAAGTGTGCTTCATAGCAGCGTGTGGAACGTTTGGTTATGTCCGAATGCCATTCGGGTTAATCAACGCCGGTGCAACGTATCAGAGAATGGTTGATGCTGTCTTTCGAGGGCAAATATGAAGAAACATGGAAATCTATGTGGATGATATGTTGGCCAAGAGTGTGAGAGCAGAGGAGCATGTGGAGGACCTGGAGGAGATCTTCCAGGTTATTCGAGAAAATGGTATCAAATTGAACCCGGCCAAGTGCTCTTTCGGGGTGAAGTCGGGAAATTCCTTAGATACATGGTTACTCAGAGGGGGATAGAGGTGAACCCAGCTAAAGTAAAGGATGTATTAGACATGCAGCCACCGAGGAACGTGAAGGAGCTCCAGACGTTAAATGGGAGAATCACAGCATTGAGTAGATTTATAGCCAGGCCTGCTGAGAAAAGTCATCCCTTCTTCAAAATTCTCAAGAAAGGGGCCAGGTTCGAGTGGAATGAAGCATGCCAGAAGGCCTTTGAGGATCTGAAACACCACCTGTCCCAGCTGCCGAAGCTGATTAAACCTTCTCCGGGAGATACTCTCATCCTGTATCTCTCCGTAGGGGAATTTTCGCTGAGCACAGCTCTGGTCAAAGAAGAAGGATCCATCCAACATCCTATCTATTACGTCAGTAAGGTCATTCAAGGGGCTGAAGCTCGATACTCGGAAATCGAAAAGGCTGCTCTGGCCGTAGTATTCACAGCGCGGAGACTGCGCCAATATTTTCTCTCTTATAAAATATTGGTCCGCACTAACTACTCATTGAAACAGGTTATCGGCCGAGCAGACATCTCAGGAAGGATGGTGAGATGGGCAATAGAGCTCCAAGAGTATGATGTGGACTTCGAACCACGGAGGGCCATAAAAGCCCAAGCTTTGTCTGACTTCATCCAAGAATCCACCAAACCAGAAGAGATAGAGGAATGGAAAGTATATGTGGATGGCTCAGTAACCCTGAGCGGGTGTGGATCAGGGATAGTGTTAGTGAATCCCCAAGGAGAGGCCCTACAATTTGCAGTGATATTTCAATTCATAACTTCAAACAATGGAGCAGAGTATGAGGCTCTGATCAGAGGAATGGAGATGGCGGCCGAGTTGGGAGCCCTAAAGGTAATTTTATATTCTGATTCCCAATTGGTTGTTCAACAGGTAAAGGGAGAGTACGCAGCCAAAGATAACAGAATGGCTGCTTACCTGGAACGGGCTAAAGAGATGATGGGCAAGTTCCAAGATTGTAAGGTGATTCAAGTACCTCGAGAGGAGAACGTACAGGCTGATAGTCTCTCCAAACTTGCCAGTTCCACAGAATTTGACGGACAGGGAACGGTGACCTTGGTGGTAGCAGAAAGAGAGGCTCTCGGAAGCCCCATTGGTTCCATCGAGGAAGGAGATGATTGGAGGAAAGATATCTGGACAGAGATCACCAGAGGAGCAGATGCCCCCACCACCCGAGAGGCCCGAGCTCTCAGGATAAAATATTGTATTATTGGAGGACAATTATACAAGAAGTCGTTTACCCAACCGTACTTGAGGTGCATATCAACCCGGGAGGCGGCTTATACGCTCAAAGAAATTCATGAAGGCCACGCAGCTAGTCATGAGGGGTATAAAATAGTGGTGAAGAAAGCCTTGAGGGCTGGGTTATACTGGCACTCCATGACGAGAGATGCCAAAGAGTTCGTAAAGAAATGTGCGAAATGCTAGAAAAATGGTCCCCTGATAAGGATTCCTGCGGAGGAGATGGGAGCTATGCACTCTCCGTGTCCTTTCGCCAAATGGGGAATCGACTTGGTGGGGCCCTACCCTCCAGCCCTGGGAGGAAGGAAATTTTTTATAGTAGCAGTGGATTATTTTAGCAAGTGGGTTGAAGCCGCCCCTCTAGCTAAAATAGATTAGGAGAATGTGATTAGGTTCCTGGGAAGACAGATCTGCTGCAGGTTTGGAGTACCTAGGATACTGGTCTCTGATAATGGGACACAGTTCAACGGAGAAAATGTACGAGGATGGTGCGCAAGGCTAAACATAGTGCAAAGATTCACTTACGTAGCTCACCCCCAAGCTAATGGGCAGGTGGAAGTCACTAATCGAACCATAGTAGATGGTATCCGGACGAGGCTGACGAAAATAGGTGGAGGATGGGTAAACGAGTTGGACAACGTGTTGTGGTCTTACATGACTAGTCCAAAGACAGCGACTGGAGAATCTCCTTTCCAGCTGGTCTACGGAGCTGCGGCGGTGATACCTCCAGAAGCCGTATTGCAATCCCACCGAATTGCCCGATTCGAAGAACACCAAAACGAGAGGCTGATGAGAGAGGCCCTGGATTTAGTGGAAGAGGAAAGAGAGATGGCTCGAGTACGTGCTGAGAGATACAAGAGTCGAATCAAAGCTGCATACGATCGAAGGGTGATCCCGAGGTCCTTTAGAGTGGGGGATCTGGTGCTAAGAAGAGCTGATGCTCTAAAGAACACAGGGAAACTGGAGCCCAATTGGGAGGGGCCCTATAAAGTCACGCAGGTACTGAAGGGAGGAGCCTATAGATTGCAGAGCATGGAGGGGGTCGATATAGCTAGACCTTGGAATGTTTGTCACTTGAAGAGGTTTTTTGTCTGAAGAAAATGTAAGGTCTTGAGACCATTTGTGGTTTTGTGCTAATTTCTGTTTTATTTAATGTACTTAGTAGCTTCATCGGAGCTCTTTTTCCCTCTTTACGGGTTTCCCCTTTGGGGTTTTACCGTAGAGAGGTTTTTAATGAGACCGGCATAGGTTATCTATGGCCTATGTTGAAGACTGATATTAATCAATGAAACTTTTTCCCTTTTGAGAAGAATTATGCAGAGTTATTGCATTTTGGTTATCTTTTTCTTATTAGAATATATGATGTGCGAATGTGAATCGTGAGAGTGAGAGACACTCGGAGGCCTAGAGGCCGAGGAGAGCTGGAGAGCTCCTCACCATACTTGAGACCCAAGTGGGTCACTTAAAAACGAAAGAAAGATTTTACGAATCAAAATCTTCTAGGAATGAGAGTGAGAGACACTCGGAGGCCTAGAGGCCGAGGAGAGCTGGAGAGCCCCTCACCATACTTGAGACCCAAATGGGTTACTTAAAAATGAAAGAAAGATTTTACGAATCAAAATCTTCTAAGAATGAGAGTGAGAGACACTCGGAGGTCTAGAGGCCGATGAGAGCTGGAGAGCTCCTCACCATACTTGAGACCCAAGTGGGTTACTTAAAAATGAAAGAAAGATTTTACGAATCAAAATCTTCTAAGAATGAGAGTGAGAGACACTCAGAGGCCTAGAGGCCGAGGAGAGCTGGAGAGCTCCTCACCATACTTGAGACCCAAGTGGGTTACTTAAAAATGAAAGAAAGATTTTACGAATCAAAATCTTCTAAGAATGAGAGTGAGAGACACTCGGAGGCCTAGAGCCCGAGGAGAGCTGGAGAGCTCCTTACCATACTTGAGACCCAAGTGGGTTACTTAAAAACGAAAGAAAGATTTTATGAACCAAAATCATTTGCCAAGATTTTACTTAAAAACGAAGGAAAAGATATGAAGAGGCCTAGAGGCCGAGGAAAACCCCCCGATCTACTTAAAACTCGAGGCGGTTCCTCAAAATGGAGAGAGATTCTTTGAATCTTTCGAGAGACTCCTTGAAGGTTGTGTGACCAGGAGAAAGTAATAATGATGCAACCCACAAGACCGAGAGGGGGATGGAAAAGAGGATCAGAAGACCCCTCCACCATGTTCCTTACCGGTCTTATAGGCTGTTCACGTGAGCAAGAAGGAAAATACACGCCATAAACAAATAGTAAGAAGCTAAAATGATTACCACAAAAAGCCCCCACATATCCAGGAGTGCGGGGTCCCCTAAAGAGTATAATAAAAACAAGTATCATAAGCAGGAATTAAAGAGTGTAGCAAAAGAAAGGTAAAATGTTTGTTAAGATCATGGAAACATGAATTTTAAACAGCTTCTTCAACAGCAGCTCCTTCAGCGGTAGCCCCTTCGACAGCAGCTTCTTCAGCAGCGGCATGACTGCTAGATCCTCCACCCTCCTCTGGGCCCTCTCCTCCTTCCAGCGTAGCCTCAGCATCCTTTCCTTCATCTGCTTTCACCTCAGTCTTGGGGGCAGAGGCGTAAGGATAGATCAATTGCTCCAGAGGCTCCAGCTCAGCCATGCCCACCTTGGCCGCCTGCAATCTGGCAATGGCCTGACCCATTCCGGGCAACCACCAAGGGTTATCGGCACTTTCTGCTGGATCCTCTAGGAATTTGGGAGGGGGAGCAAGCTTGTCCAGGCGAAAGGCACGAGAGTAGGTTCCATCGAATTCTGGAGCTGAATGCTCGGCCACGGCATTGCTGAAGCCGTGATCGATGAAGTGAGGATGAAGCCGTGATCGATGAAGTGAGGAATATGTGGCCCCATGGCGCACAAGAAGCTTGAACTCTTTAAAAAGCTGGACAGCCACTGAGTATGGAGAGTCCCCAGAAATTCTTGACCCAAGGGAGAGGTGAACAGGGATTTGACGCAGGCCTGCACTCCAACATCTGGCAGCTCACGCTCCATTCGCTTCATCTCTTCCTCCATCCGCTTCATCTCCTTTTCCATTCGCTCCACTTCTCCCTCCAGATGCCTAGTCTTAGCTGCCTCTTGGTTACTTTGAGCCCGGAGGAGAGGCAACTCCTCAGCCAATGCTTGAGCTCGCTTTTGAGCTTTGTCCCTCTCCGCGGTGACACCTTTAAGGGTCAATTGAGAGGAGGACGCCTCAGCTCGAAGGAGTTCGTTCCCAGCAACCAGTTCGATAGTTTGGTCAAATATTTTAGTGTAAACAAGCCCGAACTGCATGATGAAAAAAAGTAACGTTTCAGACATGAAGAAATTAGATGCCATAAAAATAAGGGGAGATACCTCAGAAAAGAGATGAGCGCCGTGGAGCAATTGATCCTCAGGAAGAGGCTTGCAAGAGAGCTCGGTGTTGGAAGGAGAAGGACATCGGCTGATGAGACGCTGGAGAGGTTCGTAGGAAGTAGAAATGGGGACTTCCTTCTCAGAAGGAGCACGAGTGGTTTTTCCCTTCTTCTTCTTCTTGGAAGTGCCGGAATCGGGAAAGGAAGCGTTTGTAGCTGAGCGAGTCCTCCTGGAGACGGAACCAGGGACTTGGGCGGAAGAGCTAGGAAGAGGAGGAGCCTTTGTAGAACTCTCCGGAGCCGGGGTCTTTACAGAGCTTTCTAGAACCGGAGCAAGGGAATGAGGAGCCTTAGGAGGGTTGTCAGGGGTAACAACTGCAGGTGCCTTCACCACCCCGAGAGCAGGGGCATCCCACGAAATGTGAGTCAACCAGCTCATTGCTGCAGGCAACCAAGAAATTTTCAGAAAAATAGTCACATATAAAGAACAAAATAAAAGAACAGGAAATTTTTTACCATCGCGAGGTTCTAAAGGAAAATCCTGAGGACAAAATCCAAAATGAGAGAGAATGCGAGGGTTTTTGCAGATACCAAAGACATCAAAGAAATCGTGTTGGCGAACGTGAGCATTGAGGTTAGTCATAACAGTATAATTTGAGGCAGAGTAAGTTTTCAGAGGAGGAAGAGGTACTCCTGGATTGTGATATAACCAATGTTCATGGGGAAACGACCAATCAGAGGGTTTAGTCACAAAAATATAGTAATTTCTCCAGGATGACTCCTCTTCATGAAGCTTTTCCATGAATCTGCAAGCACGAGACCTTCTCCCACAAACATAGAAGAAGCCATCGTTCAGCTTACAAGAGTGCTGGCTCAGAAATAACTCAGCGGAAGGCTCGCCGCCGTTCCCCTTCACCAGAATATAAAATCCGATCATAGTGCGGATGACATTGGGAGTAAACTGATTGAGGGGAATTTGCATGCGAGTAGATATGGAGGCCAGGTAAGGATGGATAGGAAATCAAAGGCCAGCCCTAATCTGGGCTTCGAAGAAAGCTAGGGTTTGAGGTTCTGGGAAATTGGGGCGTTCGTCCGGATGAGGAATTCGGAGGATGTACTCCGGCGGGAAGACCTGAGCCTGGATGAGACTGGCTAAGTGGGTGTCGTTAACCAGAGAGGAGGTCGAAATTTTATCCCTCATTTGGGGGTTCCCTATCGGAGACAAAGTCGACCGGGAAGGGCTTAGTCCGGAAGACTCAGGCGGGGGAGAATGGTGAGACAGAGACATTGACAAGTATTGCAAAATAAAAAGGATGTAGAAGATAGCTGGGTTACCTTGCCGGAAGAAGTGTGAATTCGGACCGGACGATCGGCGGCGATGAGAGCCGAAAAAAAGAGAGACGCCTGAGAAGAGAAAATAAGACAGTGGGGGAGTTTCCGAGGAGAGAAGATTTGAAAGGAGGATGCGAAATGTGGAGAAGTGAGTAGAAAAGGGCTAGAATCGAGGCTTCCCCTCGAGAAAGTAGCAGGAAAGAGAAAATCGTATCTGAGTGGGGCCCAGACGCGGAAGTCGAGGCATTTTTCTGAAGTGTGGGCGGGAAAACTGATGAAGGAAAATACTTCCGAAATTTTTCTCCGAAGTGAGGTTAAAACACGTCTCTCCGGAAATATCCCTTATGCCAGATTCCCTTGAATTTCTTACTCTTACAAAGATATGATCACTTTATGAGAGTAGGGGGAAGTAGATGATGCGGCCTAAAATCGTCATTTCGTAAGAAGTCGACACGTGTATAGAGGATAGGATTGATGAGGAGATACGAGCTTAAAGAGGACTCCTCAGAATAGAGAATCTCATTCGGGTGTCCCTTTGGAGGGAGCTCCACCCAGGGGAGAGGTATCAGGAAGACCTGGCCCTGAGGGGAATTAGTAGGCCGAAAGTTTAGGAGAGGTTCCATATAAAACGGGATAAGATTGGATAGAGGAAAACCCATTCTTCCTCTTCTCAGCGGTTGAAGTCCACAATAGGGAGTGGTTGCGTTTCTTCAGGGACTGAGGGATCGGAAGACCCTGTCAAAGGTAGCTGGACTAATTCAAAGATAGTAAGAGGTGCAGGTCCGAAATAGGGGGAAAACCTAACTTCCCCTCAGGTAGAATTCCTCTATAAATAGGTAAGTTTAGGTACATTCATATTTTACGATCTCTAACATCATTCAACTCATTACGCCTCTTACGAGCATTCTGATTCCCTTCGAGAACCTCCTTGATAAAAAGAGGACTCTTAAGTCCTTATCATATACCGAATCACACATACTGACTTGAGCGTCGGAGTGTCCGCGCCGTATTCCCCTCCGGCGTGTCTTTTGCAGGTTCTTGGAGGATCATTTCAGAGAAGGCAGTGTACCCGGATCATTAGTACGAGTTCGGGAATTTGGATATCTGATCTAGAGGATATCCAATCCATTCGTGCAATTTGTGGCACAACACTTGCGACTCGCAAATTTTTTAGGCGACTCGGATTCGGGGCTTATGACCTACAAATTAGAATTTTGAAAAACCACATTAATTAGACATATTTCATGTGTAAAATATTTTACGCCAGGGTTACTCTTTTAAATAAAATAAATTGTAAATGTTATTGAAACTTAACCTTTTGAATAAGACCATTTCACACAAATTTATCTATTTCATTATACAACTCATTAGAAATGTTAAATGGGTAAATCATATACTTGGGATCCACAAATTTTTTAGGGATATGGATTTAAGCTTTTAACCTGCGATCTTTTTTAATATTATTTAATTAGACATATTTCATATGTTAAATATTTTATACAAGTGTTCATATTTTAAAACATGTGTAAAAAGAAATAAACATTGATAAAATATTTTATTAAAAAGTTATTGTTTGTATGAATGCATTTTGAAATAATGAAATTGATGCGTTGGTGGTAGGGGAGAAAGAAATTACTACTCCTTTGGTAACTAAAGGAGAAGATTCCTCGTTGAATTTGAAACCAGGAAATGATGAAGGCTTTGCTCTTCAAAATCATTTGGTCTTCCCCTAAATGGCCATATCATCATTTTATTCTTATATATATACTCTTACCCTTTTGGGTTAAAATTATTTATTAACATGTAATCATGCTAGTAAAAAACTTTTATATTCCGAATTTACGTGATTTTTTTTCTTTCAAATATCACTATTATATATATAAAGTGTAACTATTTAATAATTAAACATATTTTTAAACAGTGATTTTTTTTTTTGCATGAACTATTGAACCAGATATTACGTACCATATATATTTCTTTTTTAAGTTTAAATATTAGATCAGCTTAATTAATTTTGTAATACTATATATGTCTATATAAACTTAATGTTTCAGAAAAGTTGGATTGTGTATCTAATAAATCTTCTAAGCATTACAATTAAAATTTCCAAGTAGAGTTGGTAATGAAGCAGGAATGTTTCCTATATATCTAATGTGTCAATTTTCTGTTCTAATTTGATATATTCATTTTAATAAAGGTTTGAACTTTGAAACGAAAATGCTAATTATAATTGTAAATTAGTTGTAAACGATCATGTATTGTATAAGCTATCCATCTTCTATAAATATACTAGTAATATATATAATTCTAGCATTGATCGACCAAATAAAATCGGCTGACTGTGCTTAGTTACCCCAAATCATGGTTAAAGCATTTCTCATTAAATGAAAAAAAAATCATAAAGTTTTCTTGTGAAAGTTAGCATGTTTGTGGATAAATTATTAAGTACAAGAAAACTGTTATTTGTGCATAAGATATAGCCATCTGTGTTGTGTGACTTGTTGAAAGCGATTTTGTAATTCATAGTATATAATTTTATAAACTTAAGATATACTATAATTATAAAGAATTCAAATATATAATTTAAAAAACTATTTATCAAATTAACGGGCTGGGATATTTAATTATATTCAATATCATAACTTTCTAACAAAATAGATTTATGAATGATTTTCAAACTCATACTACAACTCAAAGAGTTGTACAAGAAGAATAAAAAAATATGTTGGCTCTCAACATTTTTCATAATAAGTGATTCTACCTCATTCAAATGGTTTGCAAACACTCTCTAGTCGCCGATTTAGTTTTTTTTTTTTTTTTAACAATGTTCAATTTCAGTCTCAATTTTGTCGAAAGAACATAGTTTTGACACACGTTATCAGCACATGTGGGGTGGGGTGGGTGTTCTGGCACATGATTGTCGGAAAATAATACGGAGTATGTTTAGCTCTTTTGCTAAAACGGTGCAGTTTTGTATTTTTCAACAAAATTGAGATTAAAATTTGTCAATGCCAGAAAATTGTGACTAAATTGATAAACTTAACTTTTTTTTTTGGAGTAAATCTATTTTGTTGGAAAGTTATGGGACTAAATATTATTTAATCTCGTACTAGCTGGGAAGAGTGGTAATGAAGCTGATTGATAATAGAAGCAATCAAAGAGAGCTGCAATGTGTGTAGTGTGGACCATAAAAGAGTGTACTCTAAGTTAAATTCAAGAATTAATTTCTCTAGCTATATGTATATTATACTTGGCCTTAAATATTTAATTACTAATCATTATCATGTTTTGCCTATATTATACTAACAATTATACTGTTTCGTACACTTTACCAATAAACATAGGGGAAACGTACATCTTTTAGTAGAAGCAGCTATATATTTTTGAAGAATACAAAGTAAATAAAGAAAGAATTAAGGCAGTATATAAATAGGAGAGCAGTGTAGAAGGTAATTGTGATGGTGAGTGGTAATGGGACACCATTGCTGCAGCAAACAGAAGGTTAAGAGGGGGCTCTGGTCTCCCCAGGAAGACGAGAAGCTCGTCCGACACATCACTACCTACGGCCATGGCTGCTGGAGTTCTGTTCCTAAACTAGCAGGTTCTCTTCATTACCTTATATCACACATTCATGTAGTTGCACTAAACTGATGTTTTTTTTTTTATATTGATATAGGATTACAGAGATGTGGGAAGAGTTGCAGATTGAGATGGATAAATTATCTTCGTCCGGATTTGAAGAGGGGTTCGTTTACAGAACAAGAGGAACGAACCATCATCGACGTTCATAGGATCTTAGGCAACAGGTGGGCTCAAATAGCTAAACACTTACCAGGCAGGACAGACAATGAAGTTAAGAATTTCTGGAATTCTTGCATCAAGAAAAAGCTCATTGCTCAAGGCTTAGATCCCAACACTCATAATCTCCTCTCCACAAAGTGTAGGACGAATTCTTCGTCCCAACAAACATTCACTGTTGACACAAGCACCACGAGCAGCAGCGTGCCTCTCGATATGAAGACACTGCTGTCGTCTATCTTGAAACCCCCGCATCCTACTTCCAATCAGATCATCAGTACTGATCAGAACACTTCGAGCATTTGTGAACAGTATGCTCAGCAGGAGAACATGCTCTCTGCCTTGGACTTTGCATCATCGTCCGCTTTCACTACACTAAACGACAACTGGGCTGCGCCTGAATTTACATTCGACCACCAGCAAGTCTATAAAGTTAACGATCTGCATCTTGATCATGAAGAGCTAATTTTAAATCAGCAAACATTTGATGGGAGTGGTGAGTTTGATTTGGAGTTTATGGAGTCTGCATTGATGCCTCCTCCAGGTTACAACTCTAGTTTGAATTCAATTCATGATCAACTTGCTTGGGATCATCGATATTAATTAATTAAGTTCCATTCTTTAATTTAAATACCAAATGTACTAGCTAGCTAGCTAGATTCTACATATTTGTAAAGTATGCATGCTCCACAGTTTGATTAATTATAAGTGATAAGCAAAACAAGAAAGCACTAAAACCAAATCAAATGATCAATTAAGAAGAAAATATGAATTCATCATTTCAACTGTAATTAACTAACAAACACTGTTTGGTTTAATTAGCACTAAAGTGTCTTTCTTCATTTAGCATACTTGTTCTTTCTTTATTGATTTTTTTTTTCCTTAATGCGGCTTTTTACCTTTTCCCCTTAACAAAAGATATGATGTCTAACACTCATCACTTGTTTGAAAACAATGATTTATCCCATTTGGTTTGTCAAAGAAAGAGAAAAAAACTCTTTATTATTATACTTATAAACTTGGTAAAAGAAATGAGACTCAATGCATATGTGTTTTAACCAATTTGGTTTATGATGGACACCATGGTGGTAGATCTATCAATGGTTGGAATTAACAAATGAATTAATTCTATAAATTTCTACTGTTCAAACTTTTCGATTAGATAAATTAGTTTACCTGGATATTTGCTCAATACATTACATCAACTAAATGTCTTCTAAACAACTCAAATTTGATGGGAACACAATCTCTACAAATTCTCCATGATCTTATCTTGGGTGAGGCTTGCAATCCCCACAACACACCAATGATAGATAGAATCTTGAACCTTGACAAAACGAAGGCGCCAATTTTTACTCAAATTTAATTGAGTATAATCCCTTTTATAAGAAGTTTTAAATCATTGCATCATTAAATCGTTGCGATGGTACCATTATGTGCAGAATTTACTTCACGTCGGATGCCAGTAAAAGTTTTTCAAAGCTCTTACATCTCACGAACTAGTACTCGAGATAAATAACTCCACCGCTCTAATATACTTCAGATTTGAAATAACTAAATAACATATTCAAAAGTCAGTATCATTGCATAATAAAAAATGTTCCATACTTTTAGGTTTCGACCATCACTCACTTTTCATCTAATTCACCGTTAACCCGACGACATATAATCTTTTAAAATTTTGAATTGACAAAATACCTTTATATAAACATACTAAGATTGGTTCTCAATACCCTATTTAAAAATACCCTAAATTTACATTTTTTTAACACCCCATCATCATTTGTAAAATCCAACTGAAGTCAAAGTGTGAAAGAAATTAACGAATCTCAGAAACTATGGCTATGGCTTTGGCTTCTTCTTATGTATTGTTGTATTCTTCATCTTGAGGTCTCTTCAGGAGGAACCACAGCATTCTCTCCCCTCTCTCTTGATTTTTGCTATTGTCGCCGCGCATTCTTACTTTGCACCACCATTTAATTCAATACAACCGCCTCTGACGCGAGTTTTCTCGCACACAGCTTCAGTTATGCCGCAAGGTTCTCTCTCTCTCTCTCTCCCACTCTCCCGTACAAATTGCTTTTTTAACGCGTTTAATTTTCGATGACAGAGCTTCCGGGATTTTACTTTGATACGGAGAAGAATAGGTATTTTCCTTGCAAAGGGCCGATTCCAGGTTCTTCCTCAAAACCTCCTTCAGCGCCGAAGCCTTCAGACTCAAAAGCAAAAGAGGTACCCTCTTCTATTACGCTCTACTACTGTTAAGTGTGGTGGAAATTCTGCTAGGGCTTTGGGAGAAAAGTTTCCCCAAATTATAGGCGGGCTTTGTTGCCCTGAGATTGTCTCTATTCTAGCTTCAACAGTGAAATGATTTAGAATTACTTTGCCTCCCATGTGAGTATCAAGTATTCTGTCGGCTGTTAAAGTTTTCACTAACTGGAAATTTTCATGTTCAACATAAATGTCTACTTCTTCTAACATCTTTCTGATTGTTAGCCACAACTTGCTAGGAATGTCCAACTTAGGTGCTTAACATCCCTAATTGTTTTAGGAATCTACTCTGTTGTTGGTTCACTTAGAAGTGTGTGACTGTGATAACTGCAACTAGACTATAAAAAGATAGGATTGCTGACTTTCCTTGGGAGAAAGAATGTGAGAAGGCAGAGAAATTTTATTTCTCTCAATTGTAGTGGTTCCACCTATTTGTTTCTTGAGTGGAGGTGTGTGTGCTTCCCTTTATGATCTTGCATATTTGACATCCAAAAGAAATATTTATTTAATTAGCCCATGTATGCACTGATGCACATGCAGTATTGATTGTAGCTCTGCTCAAGTGTGGTTTTGTTTTCATAATTTTCCAAATCAAAATCTCAGGCTGACATCTTATGTCAAAGCATAAGGAAGAGACAAAAACTGCTACAGGCACGTGAGTTGTGGGGTAATGTAATATCTTCCCGGAAAGGGAAGTTAAGCTTCCGAACGGAATATCAGAAGAGTCATGCATCACAACCAACAGTAAGACTTACTTTCTCCTTTTTGTTTGAATTTTTAAGTTTCTATTTGGAATTCTAAAACTCTTCAGAACTTTGGACGATTTATTATATCAAGCTTATGATTGTTGCCTGAGCATTTCCCATGCATATTATTGATAAATATTTTGTCACCAAATTCTCTGAGTGTTATAGTCTATCCATGCATTGTTATTTCATGGGCACTTTCAAGGTGAACGCCCACAATCAGTTATCGTTATAATATTCACCTAGAATTTTAAAAAAATCTGTGGAGTCCATAAAATGGTTTAATTTCCAATTAAAAGCTAAATTGCTTATGTAGTCATGCCAAATAACGGTCGAGAGTTTCACAATTTTCTAAATCCAACCGTCAAATGAACCATTAAGTTTGAAATAACATCCTGTCCATAGAATGGAAGCAAGTTCTAAAGGACGTATTTGATATTCTGTCCTTGTGCCTCTTCTCTTCAGTCCTCTGTTCCTTGACTTCCTTCATTTGGCTTTTTCATAGAAGCAAATTTCCTTTTTCTGGATTTCAATTGTTTATGTATATTTGGACGTTCTACCTTAAGAATATATTATTCTGAGCCTCTAGTGATCTAAAAAAAGGCCTGTCTTGCTTTCATTACTTAAATATATGCTTTTTCTGGAAGTCATTTTTTGTGCTTATTTTCTTGTGCAAATTGCAGATATGGAAGTATGAAAAGACCAAAAAGGTAGCTAATTTTGCATTGGGACATGTGGTTGCTGATGTTTCCTTGCCACATGGTCTGGTGGAAAGAGATATATTAGTGAGTGTTGGCACGAATGGCCTGTTGCAGTGAGTTTCATTTCTAAGCTTATTTTTGTATTTTGGCCATAGATTTAAATGAGACTGTTCTAATCACAGTAATTATTATTTTGTTGATTAGTTATTTAATGAGTTCTCAGTTTTTTTTCTAACTTAATTCGTTGGCTTTTCTTCCCCCATCAGTTTTATGGTTTTTATTTTTGATGTTGTCAGCTGGGAAGAATTCATTTTTAGGAATATTATAGGAGTATATATAAACAATTTGGTCTGTCCTTGTGTTCTTGTAGTACTTCATGTGGTGAAGCATGTCAGGGATCATAAGCATTTGCGTCTACCATCTACCATCTACCATCTACCATCTACCATATGCCAAATTACATGCTCACTAATGCTGCTGACTGCTGTATGAATATTTTAGATGTTCCATATGATGAAATAATAGCACAAATGCACAATTGGTCTAATTGCCATGTTTGGGGGGGTGGTGAAAAGCTGGAAGCTTTAGCATTTAGTTTTCTTTACTCATTGGTGGCGGTTATTACTATCTTCACTGAACCTTCAATATCTTCTCTCTATCTTGTTTTGATGTAATTGTTGATCATTCTAATAATGGACTCTGGTATACTTTAGTCTTTTTCTAGTTGGCAAGGTTGAATGGGAAAGAGATCGTATGGATAGTCACAAGGTCAATTGTGTGTGGCCTCTCAATTTAGATCAACAGCCCAGGCGCAAAGAGTTAATCAAACAACTGGCGAGCTCATGTGATACAAGATCTTTTTTGACATCTGAGGTATCTTGTATGAAGCCATTGAGGAAGAGCTCTCTGCCAGCTGATGCTATGTCAAGACAGATCGTGTATCCTTTAGGACATTTTGTTGTTCTTCTAGATATTTATGTCATTCATTTGTTGGATTTGCAGCTTGTGCTGCTACATGCATTTAAACTCGCTCAACATGTATCTTTGTACCATATGGTAAATCTTTTCTCAAAGGGACTTTGGATGATGCATTTTAAAATGCATGGAATTGTAAAAAATTAATTCATTCCATCATTTGAATGAATAATGCTGCTGAGAGGTTTAAGTTCATTTAGTTGCTGTTATGTTATTTAGTTTGAAGATACCTGGATTGTTCTTATTTGCAGAAACTTCCATTAAATCATTGTTTAATTTAACACAAGAGCAGGGTAACAACGTTGGGATCTGATAGTGCTTCTGGTTCTGTCTATCTTCTGGACCTAAGTCAACCACTTCGTTTTAATGTGGTTTTTCCGGTAGAAAGATTACAGGAAATTGCTTCATTTAAACAGACACTTTGGGTCGCTGACTGTGATCTTGAAGGAAGACGTGCCGCAGTTGGTAAGTTCTTTTGCTTGTGATTCTTCATACCATCAATCGTTACATGAAAACAATGCTCTCCATAAAATTCCCCTAATTATTTTGTCTCTTAACTTTTTATGTACTGTAATTGCTAGTGAGATATGCATCTCTCGTGCCATGCCATGTTTTGTGAACTGAATTGGCATAAGACATGAACCTTTCAAGTTTGTCCTCACTCAATTTTGGTGTTATTGCAATCTGGGTTTTCAATTAACCCTGGTTTCATTTTTTTTTCTGCATTTTCAATTATCCTTCACTGTTTTTCAACTAAGACTTTTATTACATAGAGTTCTTGAGAGTGCCTATTCCAAGATGTGTTCTGCATCTGTCCAGTCTACATGCTCTTTAAAGTTAATTTCAAGGCTTTTCTCGGTGTAGGGACCAACAGGGGAGTTATTGTGCTGAATATGGAAACTGGGGTATCATCATGGGTTCTTCGTTGTAAGAGTGATGTATTGTCCATGCAGTTCAAACAATCTGTAAGTTAATAACAAGAGAAAAGAACTAGTGCATGAAGATGTATTTAAAGCTATGGAAGTAGTTCTTACATCTAGGCTGTCCACTGACCTCACATCTTTTAAGTTTTAATGAGCTGTATTATGTTTTATGACGGGATCTTGTGTGAGACAGTCTCATGTATGTGACGGAGCTTCACTTTAGAAGTGATAAGAACCCATCTCATGTATGAGACTGTCTCATACAAGTTTTTGTCATGTTCTATATACAACAAAAAACTCGCCTTTATTTTAGTATTCTGGTTCGGCTTTATGGATAATATCTCACCATCGTGTTCAGCAAGACATGTTCTCATTTATATAGTAACTATAAGTCTATAACATCTCTTAAGCAAATTATTTTTTAATTGTAAGAGATATCCCAACTATGTTTTTAAGAGTTCCTCAATTGCACGCCGATCTGTTCAACAAATATAACCATAATTTAACCGAATTTGGCTTGTGATTATTAAATTAGAACATCATTTCAAAAGCTTTTGATAATTGAGAGGAACTACATTATTATCTCAACCCAACAGATTTTTTTACTCATAACCTGGATCCTCTGGGAACAAACTAAACTTTATGTACCTCATTTAAAAGTAAGTTGTGAAAGTGGGGCATATTTATCAGTACAGTGCTGAATTTGAGTAGCACTTCAGGAACCTGGGTCCTTTATGTTCATTGATTCGAACAGTTTTTAGGGACATCTTTCATTTTTATAGGCATAATCACCTGGACCTCATCACATAAAATTTAGTGAAGGATCGTAAATTCATAATGTAGTTCTTGGTCATTGACTGCATTTAATAGCCCTAATTGGAGGGGGCATGTATTTTCTTTATTTCGTTGTAGTCTTGTAGACCAGTTTCCATCGGGTTCCCTGAGCCAGAACGAAATATCTATATTTATTATCATTGTGCTTTACCTCTGGTATCTTCTATTTTTGACAATTTCAATTTATCAGTGGTATAGCACTGCCATTTTTCTGTACCAAAATAAATTGGATATTTCTTAAAGATGCACTTCTTGTCAAGATGTTAGGGCAGTTAGAGTTTTTACATCTTTATTTTCTTATATGCATGATGTTGAGATCCTCCTGCAGTTATTTCTCACCCTTAATCACAGGCTGAAATATGTATAGCGTGTAGCTGAAGTTCTTTGGATTTCTTAATGTATTCTTTTCTTAGTTAATTTGATTAATTAATACTACATGAAACAGAAGATAGCCTTCTTTGTCATTTAGAGTATTTTCTTTCTGTTTCAGGGGAACTCTATTCTTTGTGGGCTGAGAAATGGAGCAATAATGACAGTTGACCCTCGCCAAAAACAAGTTAGAATCCATCCTCAGTGTGCTTATTAGTGTGAAATTAAGTTTGACAGTACTATGACCTCTGGAAGTGATTGGTTGAACAAATGGATTATCGGGTCAGTGCATGAACTACCTGCTTGCAAATCATATCTGTAGGTGGTATTTAGAAACCAATAAAATTATGTTAAAAAGCCAATGAAATTATAATTGCATGAGACATTCTTTTAAGTCATTTTGGTAATTACTTTCCTCATTTATGGTATCATTTCACAGAATTATGGTTTTTACACGTAAAAACTGTGTTGCCCCTTTGATTAATTCGCCTTAAAAATAATTTGTTGTGTACTTCTCTCCCTGCAACACTTCTATATCTTTCCCAGAAAGTGTAAATTAAGTGAGGATTAAGCAATGACCTAGTTAATATTGATGACATACTTCGTTTGCTTAAAAAACATGCTCTGTTCTCCAACCTTGTTAAATGCATTTTAGTTTTATCTCCAGAGTTTTCCAGCTTCAATTGCACATCCAGATTGGTTGAAGGTTTTGCTTGCTATTGAACAGCTAGGCTGATCTGATTTGATGTTTATTTGAATTCTGAATAAAATGCTAGATCTGCAACCTTCTGAATGAGGCAATTGAGAATAATGATTCAGGATGTTTTGATTCATGGGACGAATATATTTTTTGGGCTAATACTAACTTATTTCAAGGAGTTAGGTGCCACCTTTCATTTTTTCTATGCAACACTGGTGTTATCTTTTCTCCCATTCTATTGGTTTTATCATGACTAGAAGCAATGGTGTAAATTTTCACCTAGAGATATGAGTATTGCAATAATTAAAAGCTTGGAGATGAGATTTTGTTTTATTTATATGCAGATCAAAAGTAGAGCTGATAGGTCTTCGACAGTATCAATGCCTTCATCTGTATGTTGGTCAGTTGGCTCCTCTATTCATTAGTTTGTTTCATTTTTTGTTAGATTTTATGTGTTTCATAACTGTAATTTGGCTTTGTGATTTGCTTAGTTTGGCGTCGCTTGAACTCTGGGATCAATACTTCTTGGCTAGCTCCATGGATGGATCCGTAAGTTTTCTGTAATATTACAGCTCTATTGGCCTTTCCACAGCCTTCAGACACTGAAAATGTATTTGGGGCATGACCATGGGGTATCTGCATCCACTTAAGATTTTTTTTTTCTTTTGACATCCACCTCCCCAGAAGTTTGGATTCTCAAGTCAAAATTCTAATTCTAAGGGGGGAAATGTTATTTACAAAAGTGTGTTCTCCCTGTAGGGAAAAAAAAAAGCATCAATTTGACAATGAAATTCATGGGTGTACAATCAGCTGTGCATATTGTTGCGCTAAAAGAAACTGTAGATAGTGACCTCAAAATTGTTAGGTTTTTCTTACGGATTAACTTAGGGTTTTGTTTGGTCTTTCCAGTAATAATTTGTTTGAAAATTTGATGAGATAATATCTGGACGGGGTGTGTTTTCTAGAAGAAACCTGTTGTCAGTGCATGACAGGAGTCTGAAATTGTAGTCATCAGCTTGCAAGCAGAACGAATGATCCCTCCTCCGTCTACATAAAGTGTGTCTGTTATCCTTTTTGGGCTGTCCACATAAAGTGTGTTTGTTTCATGTTTTGGAAAGCATACCCCACCACACTTACTTTATATCCTCTCTACTTTATTCATAAACAAACAATATTCTTTTGAACCTGTGCAAAAAGAAACAAGCACACTATACGTGGACGGAGGGAGTATCTAGTAATCCTATTAATAATTTGGCATGTGTTATTCTTTCTGTTGCTTTTTTTTAGGTTTGGGGGTAGATGGGGTATATCATGCAGTGTGCATTGGGGTTCTTGTTTATGTCTTGTAGTGTATGCATTAATTGAACGAATCCTCTCGTGTCCCCAGATCAAGCTGTATGATGATCGTCAGATCCAGAAAGGTCCAGTTCAATGTTATGAAGGAAATGTAAATTCTCATACACGTATAGAACTTGGAGTTGACCCGTCAGAGAGAGTCGTAATGTCAGGTGGAGAGGACTGCTCTCTGCGGCTGTGGGATATAAAATCTGGTGAATTGCTCTTCAATGAGAGATTTATGAATTCAATTCCATCAGCTGTCTGCTGGCCAAGACAGAGAAAAGGTATGACCTTCTGCTGCTTTTATCAATTGTATAAATTCTTGAAAGTAGTTACTACTACAACACATTCTCATATTTGTTGTGGAATGGGTGGGTTGTAGATGGCGGGGATTACTGGCAGGACCACAGTTTGGGTGCATGGGTTGGATCGAATGAAGGGATCTTTTACATGGACTGGCTGTGAGTGAGGAATTATAGTGTGTGATGGTTGCTGCAATTCCTCCTGATTTTGACACATTTGGCAAGTGCATTTGATTCGTGGAGATGAGAGCTTGAGGCCCCATTGTTCGTTCATCTGCGTGTAAGTAATGCAGGTGGAGGAATTGAGTGGGAATGTGGGTAAGAGATTTGGTATGGTATGATGCTACATGCTAAAACTGGGAAATTAACTAGTATGCTTCACTGGCAAGCTAATAGCCCTTTCCTGTGCTCAATTCAACGAATCGATGTTATACCAACACACTGAACAAGAACATGAATGGCTATACTAGTTACTATATATAGGCAAAACAAGCAACATGTAATGTAACATTAGTGTTTGGTACAATGGTTAGGAAAAGGAGGTACTCATGACTTTGTTCATTTTATATAAATGTAATGTTGATTCTGTGATCACAAAAACTTAGGAAACGTGTTATTTTTGTATTACTTTTTAAACTTTTTTTTTAAAAAAAAGTATGGCAATAACTTGTAAAAGTACAAGGTTGATCTCATGCGTGACTTTGCAGTAGTCAGTGTGCATATTGTGATATTCTTGTGACTGAGAATGCTGCTGATTACTTTATGAGTAAAGTACATTTTCACCATGGATTAATGTGGCAGTAGTTGAAACAAAAAGTTTATGAGGTGGCATTACGTCATCCCTATTTCTACTAATCAAGGTCCCACCCTAAATTATTCCCTATTTTTGACCAAATTCACTTCAATTATTGGATCATTATTTATCAATCTATGATGGAATCTTTTTTAGATTAGGATAAACAATATTTGGACGCATGTAAAAGTGTCATCAATACTATACGTTTCTGCTATTATTATCATATAATCTAGTTTTGTTTTTTGTTGGAAATAATGTCACAACTTTCTTTTTAAATTTTTTTGAGGAAAACAACTAATGAAGGATGAAATGACTGTTAAGTCTGTCTTGTCTCGTATGCCTCAAGATGGATAAAAAAATTACTATATCTGGATTAATGTGGCTCATGTCTTTATATCACATCAATTTTTATATTTTTTTTACTAAATCTATTACTCTATTATATTTTTTAATCTCTCTGTATTAAAAAGTTATGAGGGAGAGAGTATTAATTAATGAAAGTATGAAAATTAGAGAGGTTGAAATTGTATTATGAATATGATGATCAAGTGATTAGAATGGGAAGAGAATTAGAAAAGCAGGAAAAAAAAAAGGGAAGCCCGTGACCCATATATGAACAAATACGAGATAATGATAGAGACATGTAGTAGTAGTACATCCTAAACGACACCATTAATTAATAAATCGGAGGAGGAGTCAATGCCAGCAGAAATCATCATCAATTCATTCTATCTTTCTTTGTCACTGCTACTTCAACATCACATGATCTTCCATCCGATTACATACATACATGATATATATTGGTTCCCACTCGGCCACTCTTCCTTTTTTTTTTTTTTTTTGTTCAATTTCATTATTCACGTAAATTGTCATTCACTTTGTTTACAGGTGGACTCGCAATACTTCATCATACCTTCAACCTATCTGTTTTTATCCATAAATTAATCAATATTCATTAAATCGCGTGTTCGAAAAAATGAACATAATGAATTTATACTATTTCTTTTTCATTAAATCAGGCAAAGTTATTAGTAGTACTACTTATTTTGATCATCTATAGTTTTCTAAGATTGATGGTCAAATGATGAAGTTGTTCAACAAATAGGTCCAAAATCACAAGAGCATAAAATCTTGTCCAATCTTTATTATTAGGATTTAATTAAGTAAAGTGATAAATAAGAACAAATTGAAGAGTTGTTTTGTCCAAATTTGTAGTAGTATTAATTCAAGTGGAGCCCATAAGAGTTTGGTTTTCTTGGTTGATGAAGTAAAACACAATTCATCGGTGAAGTGATTCATGATATGCACTGCTATAATTAAAAAAAAAAAAAAACTAATTTGGGATTAATTAGGAGCTTAATTCGTGTTGAAAAGATGTGTATATATGTGGAGTGGAGGAACATTTGACCGTTTTTGTTGAACTCAACCATTCAGCAAACAAACACCAGGAGTTGGTATCCCTATTATCCATCCACACTCGTATACCAATTAATTATTGATTACAATTATTCTATATAATATCGTTTGTGTGAATTTCATGGTGAAACGTAGTATAATTGTGCATGTTTTAACACTTTAAAAGTGATTGATATTTTATTTGTAAATATATAGTATAATTGTGAAATCGTCTCATAAAAGACTTTGTCTATAATACTACTCCCTTCATCTCCGTGTGAAAGTTATCCATGAACATGAATATTAAGAAATATGATAAAATAAGTAAATGTATTAGAGGTGATGTGATTAAAACAGAGAATAATATAATAAAATATAAGAGAAATTAATTTACTAAAAATAGAATAAATAATTTTCATTGAAAAAAAAAAAAGGTGATTAGTACAAATTAAATATTACTTACTCCTATTACTTAGTACAAATACTTTATCAAGAAAAAGAAGGTAGGTTTATAGCATAGGGGGGTCGGTTTCGGTTGTGCTTTTATTGATTGTGTAAGCTTCTAATCATCAAATATCTTAAACAAGAAATATTTTCCTTTTTTTCTTTTTGAAAGGATCATCGAAGAAGTAAGATTAGGTAATAGGTACTGGATAAAAGGGATAGCTTGCATCCAAGTCCTTCACCTATTATCTCAATTCAAGCAAGTCTTTAATGTATATTTTTTTTTTTTTGGTAAAAATAAATCCTTTTACTTTTTAAATTGAACAAATATTCCCTTTAAGTATTTTATTGGTACAAATATTTTTCACTCTCTTAAAATTAACTAAAAGTGTCTTTCAACTAATCTAAAAATGAATAACATTTTTTTATTAATTAATAAATATTTTTTTTTGAAAAAATGTAGTATGAAATTTGTATTTATAACTTTTTTTTTTGTATTTTTTATGTTGGCATGTTTTTGTGAAATAAAAATTTAATATTTTTTTTCATAAAATAAGAGAATTTATCTTTTAATTACATAAGTTAAAAAAAAACATATACTCCTTTATTCAAATTCATTATGATCATTTCTTTAGGTACTTATTTTAATGAATATTAATTAGTTTATGTATAAAGTAAATATGTTGGGTGTGATGTGGTATAAATAAATTAATTATTTATAAATAAGTGAATAACTTTAAATAAATAAGTGATAATTAGAGTATAGAGATAAAATAGTGTAAATAATACTCTGTATTATTATTGGATGGAGGAATATTTGCTTTTTGTTCATGATATGTCTTGTTCAATTTAGAAAAAAAAAATAAAGGACTTATTTGCTCCAATAACATATTTTAAGGATATATTTAAATTTGAAAAAAAAAAAAAAAAAAAAAAAACTTAGGAAGCTTATTTACACCAAAAAAAACATTTTAAGGATTTTTTTTTTTACATGACACAATACTTTTTTTTTGTACATGACACAATCCTTTAGGCGATGTTTGTTTTTGGATTGGTGAATCCGAATTTGGATTGACTCAATCCCAATCTAATCTCTCTCAATCCATCTCAATTTAAATACAAATCAAAATATCAATTCATCACTATAATACACTTATGAGTGGGACTATTAACACCCCATATAATGTTATATACACCCCAAATGTTAAACATACCCCATTAAAATTTAAAAATCAATTTTTATTACTAAACACACCCCAATTCTTTCATATTCTAACACTTAAAATAAAATAAAAATAAAATTAAAATCAAAATAACACATTACTCTGTATTAAAATTAACTAAATCTTAAAAATATACAAATTTTAAAAAAAAAATATCATCTGTCAAAAAATTTTTTTATCAAAAAATATATTCAATAATATAAAAAAAAATTAAATAAAAGTTGAAAAATATTTTAAAAAATCAAATAAATATTAAAAAATATATTTGAATGATAAAATTAATTAAAAAATCTAAAACATTATCAACTAAATTTTCAAAAGAATTAAATTGATTTTTTTAATTAAATCTGAACAAAATTAAGTAAATCAAATAAAATTAAAAATCAAATATAAAATAAAAATCTTCAAAAATAAATTAAAGCTACAAAAAATTTAAAAATATTAAAAAACCAACTAAATCTTCAAATATTATTTAATTAATTTTTTAAGATTTAGGTATTTTTTAAATATATTTTTTGCTTTATTTATTTTTTATATTAATTTGAATTCTTACTTTTTTAATTTTTTTTTTAGTTTAAAGGGGGTGTATTCAATTGAGATTCTGTTGGATTTTTTTGGACTTTTAAAATTTGGGGGTATTCAATCCGGATTTTTAAAAGTCTTCCAAAATTTTGAGGTATTCAATACGGATTTTAAAAAGTCTTTAGAAATCTTTTGGTATTCAACAATCTATGGATTTTAATACCCTATGGATTTCGTTGGATTCTCTTTCAAAAATATAAATAAATTTCACTAATCAAAATCTCTTCTAAAAAGTAGAGATTTCAACGGATTCTCTTAGAAGACTCTAAAAGAGAAGAAAAAAAAATTTGTGATAACTATGTTCTTTGATAAGCATCACAGATTCTTCACCACGGCCACCATTATTATCGTGAAAAAAATTACATCTCTGTATTTTAAAATTATGTTCTTTCTTTAAAAATTATAGTATATCGGACACCGTCAATAATATCTAATCGACGTCAATTCCCCATTACGTGGGGTTCGATATCATCTAAAAGATTTTGGTGGTCAAGGTCGTCACCCAGAAATGCAATTATTCAATCGAATTTTTGGTATTTTCAAATTGCAATTCACAAGTTCGCTGGATCGCTGGATTACATAACTTTATTCGGAAAGAAGGTATGAATTTTCAGTCGAATATAAAGAAGATCAAAATTCACCACTGGACATGAAAGAGAAAAATTTGGAATTGCTTTCTCAAAGACAACTACAACAACAAAGAACTTAAGCTAATGCATGGAGAATTGCTAACTATGTGAAAATGAGACCGATGTGGATAACTAGTATTGCTAACTATATGAAAAATGAGGCCGAGGTATAACTGTGATGAAAATGAAGATGAGAATAATAATGATAAATAATAATTTTTTTTTTGAACTAGGTTTTAGGAGTGTAGTTTATGGAAATCCATTTAAATCAATAAAAAAATGTGTATTTCAAAATCATGTCAAATCTATAAAAATCCATATAAATCAATAAAAAAGTCAGTCAAACTCTGCATAGAGTCTATGAATTTTCTAAATCCACTGACTTTTTAAAGTCCAAAAAAATCCAACAAAATCTCAATTGAATACACTCCCCTTAGGGGGTGTATCAATTGAGATTCTATTGGATTTTTTTGGACTTTTAAAATCTGGGGGTATTCAATCCGGATTTTTAAAAGTCTTCCAAAATTTTGAGGTATTCAATACGGATTTTAAAAAGTCTTTAGAAATCTTTTGGTATTCAACAATCTATGGATTTTAATACTCTATGGATTTCGTTGGATTCTCTTTCAAAAATATAAATAAATTTCACTAATCAAAATCTCTTCTAAAAAGTAGAGATTTCAACGGATTCTCTTAGAAGACTCTAAAAGAGAAGAAAAAATAAATTGTGATAACTATGTTCTTTGATAAGCATCACATATTCTTCACCACCACCACCATTATTATCGTGAAAAAAATTACATCTCTGTATTTTAAAATTATGTTCTTTCTTTAAAAATTATAGTATATCGGACACCGTCAATAATATCTAATCGACGTCAATTCCCCATTACGTGGGGTTCGATATCATCTAAAAGATTTTGGTGGTCAAGGTCGTCACCCAGAAATGCAATTATTCAATCGAATTTTTGGTATTTTCAAATTGCAATTCACAAGTTCGCTGGATCGCTGGATTACATAACTTTATTCGGAAAGAAGGTATGAATTTTCAGTCGAATATAAAGAAGATCAAGATTCACCACATCTGGACATGAAAGAGAAAAATTTGGAATTGCTTTCTCAAAGACAACTACAACAACAAAGAACTTAAGCTATGGAGAATTGCTAACTATGTGAAAATGAGACCGAGGTGGATAACTAGTATTGCTAACTATATGAAAATGAGGCCGATGTATAACTGTGATGAAAATGAAGATGAGAATAATAATGATAAATAATAATTTTTTTTTTGAACTAGGTTTTAGGAGTGTAGTTTATGGAAATCCATTTAAATCAATAAAAAAATGTGTATTTCAAAATCATGTTAAATCTATAAAAATCCATATAAATCAATAAAAAAGTCAGTCAAACTCTGCATAGAGTCTATGAATTTTCTAAATCCACTTTAAAGTCCAAAAAAATCCAACTAAATCTCAATTGAATACACTCCCCTAAGTATTTTTTACAATTTATCAAATTTATTAAATATTTTTACAATTTTATTTATCTTTACTTGGTATTAAAAAATTTATTTTATTATTTTTATTTATTTATTTCTGAAAATTTTCAGATTTTATTAAATCTTCTCAGCTTTTTTTTTTCAAAAAATTTAATTTTAAATATTTAGTTGACTTTTTTATAATATTTTTCAATTTTTTATTATATTTTTTTAGATTTTTTCAATTTTTTAAATTATTTTTATAAATAAAGTTACTTAGTCATTTTATAAATATCTATTTTTGTCTATAAAATAATGGGGTACGTATAACATTACGTGGGTGTTAATAGCCTCACCTACACTTATACACCTATTTTTATACAATCAAATCACTATTTTTTTTCTCTCTCTTACTTTTATTTTACACACTCATTCTCTCTCTTACTTTATTTTCTTCATTACTAAAAATAATAAAATATTATAACATCCACTTTTGATTGATGTGACATAAAGTTAAATCTACTCCTATTTCTCAATCCTTAATCAAACACAACTTACATACAATTACTATTCATGAATTACCCAAATCCCAATTTAATTCTATCACAATTCCAAACCAAACATGACCCCTAGGGGTGTGAATGGCAGAATAAAATCATAAAAATTAAGTAGCAGGTGTGTGTAGTGTATTTGAAAAAAAGGTGGGAGGAGCAAAAGGGAAATTCAACTGCTCACTTTCTTTCTTTGAGAATGAGGATTAAGTCGAACCAGAACCAGCTCCAGCTGATGATGAGCTAATTTCTTTTCTTGATTCTTCTTCTTCTTCAACCACCTTCCCCAACACTCTCTAAAATGTAAATCTATTTTTTTTATTTCTTCATGCCCTTTGACTTGTGTCCTTTTAGTGTTTCTCTCTCCCTCTCCAACTGGTTCACTCTATCGGTGGCTCATTAATACACAACCCCCTCTCTATTTACACTCTCTGACACCATTGATACTGCTACCAAATTTCAATAAATGCCTCCCAACCTCATATTCAATGGATTCTTCTAACTCCAATTTCTCATCTCCAATTCTTCACTAATTCCACACCACCACCATCATGCCCTTTCCCATTTTCCTCCTCCTCCTCCTCATTCTCTTCTCCGGCAGTTTCACCTCATGCCAACGGACTAACGCCTCCTCCTCCTCCATCAAAATTCTCTTACATGTCAAAAAATCTCTTCAAGACCCACTAAATGTTCTCCAAGATTGGACCTCTACCAACCCCAACTTATGTGCATGGACAGGCGTCTCCTGCGACGCCTCCGCCGCGACGGTAGTGGGCCTCAACCTCTCAGATTCATCATTGGGAGGCTCCATATCACTCGCCCTCTCCCTTCTCCCAAACCTGCTCCACCTCGACCTTTCTTCTAATCATCTCACCGGCCCCATTCCACCTACTCTTTCCAAACTTTCCTCTTTACAATCCCTACTCCTCTTCTCCAACCAACTCTCCGGCCCCATTCCCCCCCACCTCTCCTCCCTCCACCACCTCAAAATCCTCAGAATCGGCGACAATTTCCTCACCGGCCCTATTCCCGCCACCCTCGGCACTCTAACCAATCTCGTCACACTCGGTCTCGCCACCTGCAGCCTCACCGGCGCTATCCCGCCGGAGCTCGGAAATCTGCCCAACCTCAAAAATTTAGTCTTGCAGCAGAATCAGCTACAGGGTCCCATTCCGCCGGAGATCGGAAACTGCTCTTCCTTAGTCGTATTCACGGCGGCGCAAAATAGCCTCAACGGAACTATCCCAACCTCCCTCGGCGGCCTCTCCAATCTTCAAATACTGAATCTTGCAAACAACACTCTAACAGGGGAGATTCCGTCTCAACTGGGGGATTTGAATCAGCTGCAGTATCTGAATCTCTTGGGAAACCAGCTCCATGGCTCCATTCCCAAATCCTTAAGCAATATGCTCAATCTTGCAAATCTGGACCTCTCCGGAAACAGGCTGAGTGGCGAAATTCCAGGCGAGCTGGGGAGCATGAGTCAACTCGTGTACCTCGTGCTCTCGAGCAACAATCTGACTGGCAACATTCCGAAAACCATATGTTCCAATGCCACCAGTTTGGAGCACTTGATGCTCTCACAGAATGTACTCGATGGACAGATTCCTCCGCAGCTGAGGGAGTGCAGTTCGCTTAAGCAGCTCGATTTGTCTAACAACACGCTCCGTGGATCCATCCCGTTGGAGCTCTACGAGATGACTCAGTTGACGGACCTCCTGCTTAACAACAACAGTTTATCCGGTGCCATTTCCTCCGCGATTTCCAACTTCACCAATCTCCAGAATCTGGCACTTTACCAGAACAGTTTCAAGGGGAGTCTCCCTAAACAAATTGGGCTGCTCGGGAATCTTGAAATTCTGTATCTGTACGACAATCAGCTATCTGGTGAAATCCCTGTCGAGATTGGCAACTGCTCCACCTTGCAAATGATTGATTTCTTCGGAAATCACTTCTCCGGGCGCATTCCTCTCACCATGGGAAGGCTGAAACAGCTCAATTTCCTCCATCTCCGACAGAATGATCTTTCCGGAGAGATTCCCGCCACTTTGGGCTACTGTCATCAGTTAGCCATTCTTGATTTGGCGGACAACAAATTATCAGGTGCCATTCCACCAACATTCGGGCATCTGCACGCCCTGGAGCAGCTTATGCTGTACAACAATTCTCTCCGAGGCAACTTACCCAACGAGCTCACCAGTCTTGCTAACTTGACAAGAATCAATCTGTCACATAACAACCTGAGTGGGAGCATTGCTCCCCTCTGCGGTTCGTCGAATTATCTGTCCTTCGATGTTACCAACAATGCTTTCGATCAAGATATCCCGCATCAGATTGGGAATTCGCCTTCTCTCGAAAGATTAAGGCTTGGGAGTAACCGATTCCAGGGGAAAATCCCCTGGACGCTTGGATTAGTCCAACAACTCTCTTTGTTAGACCTCTCTGGCAATTTACTTACAGGGCAGATACCCCTTCAACTTTCACTTTGCAAGAAACTGACACATCTTGATCTCGATCATAACCGTATATCCGGGCCAGTCCCGTCTTGGATAGGGAGTCTTCCTCTGTTGGGAGAGCTTAAGCTCTCAGCCAATCACCTATCGGAGTCTATTCCTCCAGAGCTCTTCAATTGCTCGAATTTGCTTGTCCTGTCTCTCAAGGGCAACTCCCTTAATGGCACACTTCCTTCTGAAGTTGGCAACCTCAAGTCTCTCAACGTTCTTGATCTTGACAGCAATCACCTCTCTGGGCCCATTCCTGCTTCCATTGGTGAACTAAACAAGCTGTATGAACTCCGCCTTTCGAGGAACAGATTCAGCGGAGAGATCCCCGTTGAGATTGGGCAGCTCCAGAATTTGCAGAGCAGTCTTGATTTCAGCTACAACAATTTCAGTGGCGACATCCCGCTCTCGATTACCACCCTCTCCAAGCTCGAAGCGCTTGATCTATCTCATAATGAGCTAGCTGGAGAAGTCCCTCCAAAAGTTGGTGAGATGAGCAGCTTAGGAAGTTTGAACCTCTCTTTCAATCACCTTAAAGGAAAGTTGGACAAGCGGTATGCACGCTGGCCGGCCACTGCGTTTGATGGGAATTTGAATCTCTGTGGAGGCCCTCTTCAAAATTGCAAGGACGTGGCATCGGGCAAAAGCGAGTCTGGCCTTGGTAAATCGTACGTGGTGCTGATTTCAGCGATATCTACTACGTTGGTGATTGTTTTGTTGTTACTAGGAGCTTCGTTGGTCTTCAGACATAGGCGAGAGGCGTATAGAAGGGCCAGCGAAGGGGATTCAGCTTACTCTTCGAGTTCTTCCCAAGCACAAAGGAGGCCTTTGTTTGATAATGCTGCTGGGAAGTATGATTTCAGATGGACAGACATCATGGAAGCAACGAACAATCTGAGCGACGAGTTCATAATTGGGTCGGGGGGATCAGGAACGATCTATAGAGCTGAATTGTTTAAAGGAGAGGCACTGGCAGTCAAGAAAATAGCAATGAAGGATGATCTGATGATGGATAAAAGCTATGCAAGGGAAATCAAGACTCTAGGCAGAATAAGGCATAGGCATTTGGTGAGATTGTTGGGGTATTGTAGCAACAGAAGGGCTGGAGCCAATTTGTTGATTTACGAATACATGGAGAACGGAAGCCTGTGGGATTGGTTGTATAAGCAACCGATGAATGAAAAGAAGAAGATTCTTGATTGGGATGCAAGATTGAAGATAGCAGTGGGATTAGCACAGGGGCTGGAGTATCTTCATCATGATTGTGTGCCCAAGATTCTTCACAGGGATGTGAAGTCAAGCAACCTGTTGTTGGATGCCAACATGGAGGCCCATTTGGGAGATTTCGGGCTGGCCAAACACATCATTGACAATCATGATTCTCTTAATACAGAATCCAACTCGTGGTTTGCAGGTTCCTACGGTTATATTGCTCCAGGTATGATAACTGATGCCTCTAAATGAACCATAAATAGCAATGCTTTATGTGTCTAACAATTTGTAAGTGCAGAGTATGCGTATTCCATGAAGGCAACGGAGAAGAGTGATGTTTACAGCATGGGCATTGTGCTCATGGAGATTGTGACGGGAAGAATGCCAACAGATGGACGATTCGGGATGGACATGGACATGGTGAGATGGGTGGAATCACATGTGGAGATGCAGACAACAGAGGTCGTTGATCCAATGCTAAAACCACTCTTGCCAAACGAGCAAACTGCTGCATTCCAAATGCTCGAAATAGCGCTTGGCTGCACAAAAACTGCACCTGCTGAAAGGCCGACATCAAGGCAAGCATGCGACCAATTGGTGCATGTACTAAACGACAATGTGGTTCATTCTGAAAAATTGAGTCCAGATGTCCACACATATGCCTATTAGTAGTTTATAAGGCTGTTTTAAAACCTCATTTTATTTAGTGTTTGAAGAGCATTTTTAGGAGCCAATATTTTATGATAATTGAATTTCATGTTCGCAGCTTCTGTCTGAGTTTTGACAATTTTCTCGTGTATTTTGCTTGCTATTCACTACTCTAGAAGTCTGAAAAATTGAACACATAATCATGTTTAAAATTTGCACAACCTTCTTGTGTAGCATTATATAGTACTCCATAATCTTTATTCACTACTCTAGAAGTCTGAAAAATTGAACACATAATCATGCTTAAAATTTGCACAACCTTCTTGTGTATCATTATATAGTACTCCATAATCTTTATTCATGAAGACAGCAGAAAAATAAAGACTACAAAGCAAAAAAAGAATGTGAAAATTAACAAAACATGGTATCTTATGCCTGAGGTACAATCAAATATGTAGCAATACATATTATTCTCAGAAAAACACTAGGAGTAAGCAACTGAATGCAGATGTCCTCAGCAAAAAGAGCCTTAGTACCAAAGCATAAGCTCGCGTAGATTCTTTGAACAAACCATGCTTGGACTCATAATCACAACATTTAATCTTCATCATTATCTGCAAACACAATATCCAAAATCAAGAAAATGTCATGTAAAGGATCCAAATGAATGAAGGCATGCAAACTGGGGAATAGAGGGAAGATCTGGAGACTGGAGCCCATGACCCATATATGAACAAATACAAGACAATGAGAAACACACACACATATACATAATACCATTAATTAATTCATTCATTCATGATGCTGGAGGAGTCAATGCCACAGATCACTATCAATTCATTCTATGTCACAACTACTACAACATTACATGATCTTCGATCAGATTTACATGCATACATACATACATATATATTATACTGTATATATATATATAACAAAGTAACTTTTTAATTAATTTGATCATCTCTAATCCAACCTCATTAGTTGGGGAGTGTATTAATTTACCACAACTTCAAATTACTACTACTTGCAAGCAGCAGCTTCACATATAGTATTTATTTCATTTAATCACGCAAAGTTTTAACTATTTTGATCATCGAGCATTTCTAAGATTCATTGCATGTGAGGACAGACTATCAAAGGCCATGGAGGTAGCGTATTTAATTGGCAAATGATCAAGTCATTCAACAGATAGGTCAAAAACACAAAAGCATAATATCTTGTCCAATCTTTATCGAAAGGAATTAATGAAGAATAATAAATAAGAACAAATCGAAGGGTGTGTTGTCCAAACTTGTAGTACTAATTAAAGTGGAATCCAAAGGAGTTTGAATTTTATGGTTGATTAAGTAAAACAATTATAATTCATTGCTGGATTTATTCATGATACACACACTGCTAACTTGCTACAAAATATATATATATATATATATAATTATATAGGTAATTTGGGATTGATTAGGAGCTTCCTCTTGAAAATATCCTATGTGTTTATGTGGAGTAGAGGAAGAGGAGAGAAGTGGTTTGAATATTTGATCTTTTTGTTGAACTCAACCACTCATCAACGCAGCCAACAAACAGCAGGAGTTGGTACCTCAACTCATTCACAGTCAAAACCATATGTATATAAATTAATTATTGATCAAATTAATTTGCATAATAACAGCATATAATATCATTAATTAGTACACCTTCCGTCCCACAATAAGTTTTACACTTTCCTTTTCGGGATGCCCCAGAATAATTAACACCCTTAAAATGAGAAATCCTTTATAAACTCCACTCGCAATATCCACAATTTTACACAAAATGCCATTACTTTTGTCCCTCACACATACACACAAGTCAAACTCATTTCTTTACTTTATACATAAAGGTTTAAAAAATTACCCTTCAAACCTACTCATTATAACACATTAATATGTGTGCCCCCACCTACCCATGAAAGTTATTATGGGACGGAGGGAGTAATACTTTTAAATGAAAAAAAGAAGGGGGTAAAATTAAAGAAAAGTAGGTCGAAAAAGTAGGAAATTTTGATAGTATAGGGGGATTTGGTTGCGCTTTTATTGGTCATGCGCTTCGTATCATCAAATTTCTTAAGGAAGAAAGGTTGGTAGTTGATAATATCAAAAAACACAATTAGTAGCTGAGTGACTCGGTCTATTTGAAAAGGGTGGGACTGGGAGGAGCAAAAGGGAAATCCTACTGCTCACTTACAGATGAGATTAATAAGATTTTAGAGAGAGAGAGAGGAGACTGAAAGTGCATATTGAAATAAAAAGATTGAGGCAGTGCCACAGTGTGTTTCGGGAAGGTGGTTGAAGCAGTGGTCCAACCCAACTTATGAGACAGAAGCAAGGGTCAAGACCTTCAGAAATTTGCAAGCAGTGTGTTTCACCTCGTTTTTTTTTTCCCTATCATTCTGGTTTCAGGTTATACTTTAAGGCCTAAATTCAAATTAAGATACATTTTTTTTTCTTTTTTGATAGGACAAAAACTGAATCTCATACATATCAAGATGTTGTCGGCATCCAAACATAAAGTATTCAAGAATGTTGATTGCCATATTTTTCCATATGCAATCGTATGGTAGAAAGTGGGAGGATGGAAGTAAAATTTGAAACTACACTGGAAAAGGGTGGACATATACAGGAGATATTGAACAGAATTTCCAGAAATATTGTGAATAGTTACTGAGATTAAAAGAGAACTGCAGTGGGACTTTAAGAGGGTTGTTTAACTTGTTTGGCTAATCTCAAAGAAACGATCCTAAAAATCATTAAGTAGACTAGCCGTCCTAATTATATATCCTTTTATTCATATTTTATCTCAACGTTTCTTCTTTCAGGTTAAATAGATATCATCACCATTTTAATGCAATAATACTTTTTAGTTGTTATATAATATCTTCTATCAATTAAGTCACCCAAACTTCTTCACAACATGTTTTACAACTGGTTGAGAAATTCTGAATGTTACATTAGGTGCATCCCAACTTTTGGGACTGGAGCAAAGACAATATTTCTTCTTAAAACCTTGATTCATGGATCATCAAACTTGGTTGACCTATGCATTTTTTTAGAAGAAACCTCAATCCAATCAAGTGAATATTACCAACAGCATTAGTTTCCATTTGGATACAAAAAGGAACCTGAAACTCTTTGAAGACCTTTGTGGTGTTTTATCCTATCAATAATAGCACATTAGAGTATCTCTAACTTCCTTCATTAGTAATAACTAAACAGCAAGCTGTTTATAAAGCTTCAACAAGGTTACAAGCAGTTACTAAGATTGATAGTTCTTCTCAGATATTTGGGAGGTGGGACTGCTGGCCAGCATAAAATTGTTTGCTTCCAATTTCATAATCACAACAATACAGATATTTAGGTTTAATGAACTATGGTAGTCACAAATGTTGCAACCTGAATTGAGTACTACCACACTCACTTTAGTAATGAAAAGTTGATGACTTAATGGTTAACTAGAGGTTGGGAAAGAAACACATGCCTACGGGTTGATAGTTTGCAGATAAAAATAGGTAGATGGTGAAGTAACAAGAAGAAAATGAGGGAAGGATGAGGGTACAGCATTGACTATAGGGACCAAATAATTATTCTATGGCAGTACTATTAAGCTTCTGCACATCCCCAAAGTACCTCACTGGGATATGAATTTCCTTTTCCAACATCAAAACTTGCAAGCGCCCACACACTCATGATTCCATACATAATTTTCATTTGAGTCTATGTAAATGGCCCTAAAGTCGATTAGGGATCCACCAGAGCACACACAAAAACTAATTCATCATATATTAACCAATCTATTTTCTACAAACTGCAATTTTTTAAAAATAAAATGAGATAGAATCCTACATGATGCGTAAATGACGATTCAGGTGCAGAAAGTAATTTTATAATAAATTTACCGAAGTAGCGGCGTTCGTTGGCTTCTTTGGCCCTGAGGAGTATCTTGTCGAGGTCCTCCTGAGCCTTGGCGTCAAATTTGACCAACTGGTTCGCGAAAACCACTCCCAAGCCCATTCCCAATACGTGCTCCCACGGATCTGCAATAATTTGTTTGCACTTGTTCAATTCAACTAATCAATCAGAATAAAAACAACGAAATGTAGAAAAAGGAAATCGGCGGGCTTACGGCGCATGTAAGGGAGCTTTCGAAGGGCGTTAGAGTACATCTGGGTAGTCAATCCCAGCACGGCTCCAACCATTGTTGCGGTAATCGGCATCCTCTCCTTCTCTTTCGCGTCTTGCCCCTAACTCAGTACTCCTGCCTGCTATGTCCTAGAAAAAATTTCTTGCCCTCTTTTTCTGAGAATAAATAACAATATTATATTAACACTATATTACACAATAGGTTTAATTATACGAAATCCCCAATTCAATAGTGATCGGAAAATATTGTCCGAAAATTAGCTTATTCAATGGTGATTGGAAAATTGTTATGTTGTATTTTTATTTTATTTTTACAAAAAATGTCACTTTATTCTTCCTTTTGTTTTTTTTTATTAAAGGGTGAACAAGTGTATCTATTTTCTCTATTTTATGTTAAGTTCTTTATAATATGACTTTAAACTTCAATATATAAAAAATAAATAGAGGAAATTAGAAAAACTTTAACTCATTTTCTTTTTTAAATTAGTAGGGCTTTTCTACGGTAAGACAGGGGGTAGGAGTGTTCAAAAAAAAAATCGGACCAGAAAAAAGATCGGAACCGGACCGACCGGTTAGATTCCGGTCCGACAAATTTTGGATTCCGGTCTTCCGGTCAGGTTCAAGACCGGAATTTTCCGGTCCGGACCGGTTTGGACCGAATTTTTTATTTATTTATATTTTTTTGGGGAAAAAACAGAATATGACAATTCACCCTAAGACTTTAAGATTAAAGATAAATTTTTTTGGTAAAACAATTAAAGACAAAACAGCCTTCAAATTCCCCATTATGCCCTTATTTTCATATAATTCGAAAAGTCATAGCTGTTCAAGGATATCCCAAGATTTCGCTTAAGTTTCCATATTTGAATTCAATCTATTTTGAATTCAATTGAATTCAAATCGAATTGTCTCTTCTCTCATGCAGTCAAAGATTTTCAAAAAAATTGATCAATTTCCATGGATGAATTTCTAAAATTCCAAAATTACAACCAAAAACTTTCTCCAAATGAAATTTCACGAATTTCTTTGAGTTTCTGCATTTTTTGTTTCAATTGAATTTGGGATTTTTGTTGGAACTCTGTTAGTAACTGCATTTTTAGAGTCTGCAGTCACAATTTTAGTAAAACAACATTCATCAATTTCGAATTTTACTCTGCATATGGTATTCCGTTCTTTTTTTCGTTTGATATATTAAGTTCTGAAAATCGTTTGGGGCAAAAGAACAATCGAAATCTGCAAACAATGGAGTCATCAATAATATTGAAGATCGATTTCGATGGCCGGAGTAATCTCATTCCAATTACGGAAGCCACATCGTTTCAACATATTACTGATGTAATTAATAGGAAGTGGCCTTCTATATCCCCAGGTAAATATTCGTTTCTTTACTCAGTGGGGGGAATTAAGAATTACTGTTTAGACTGTGATTCAGATTTTGATGGTATGAAAGATTACTGCAAAATGATATCAGAAAAATTAGTGAATATATCTATTGATATTGTTGTAGATATCAATCAATCTGATGCTATTGAATCCTTAACATGAAATTCTATGTTAGGTTTTGATGGGAATGCAAATATAGTTGATATTAATTCCCAGAAGTCATCTTTAGATAGAACTCCAAACAATCTGTCCATTCCGGCAAATGAACTGGAGGAGATAAATGCTCTCCATTCCGGCGATACGCACTTGAATCGCCCTAATGCCTTTGGCGGAAGAAGGACAAGGATGTCCGCTGCAATTTCGGGTGGGATCGATGTATTTTCACTCAAACGTCTCATTGTTCTTTTACAAATTAAATGAAGATAAAAAATTTCCCCAAAAATTTTAAGATGTGAGGAACCCGAGAATCGAGTATGAAAGATATGCTATAATTGATGCAGCATTGTGATACACGCGTTATGCAACACTAAATAAACAACCGCAAGTGTACGGCGTCTATTGTAGCGTGATAAGCACGAGGTCGATCCCACGAGAAGGTTAAGCGTAAAAGGGTAGTTTGCTAGTCGAGTTCTAAATAGACGTGATCGATAATTTGAGTGGTGTGAATTACTCTAAAATTACCTAACTATGTGTCACCAATAAGTAATGAAAAGTAAATACAAAATCGATCAACTAACATGCAAATCAAGAAAACAAACGTAAAACGAATGAAAACTCCAAGAAGGAAGGGTGGGTTCCAAGGCATATGTCACACTAAGGATTCAACTTATGATTAAGGGCTTAATTAAGTGGTGGTATGTTGATTACTATAAGGTTGATCACAAAATGGTGAATTAAAAGTTCTCTCAATCCAATTAATCCAAGAGACATATCATACAAACTAGCATCTCTACTAAGCATGCATAAGAAATCCCCAAAAAGTTCCTAAGATCATCTAATACCCTCCCAATAATTGATCCTCTCTCTCGAGCTCACAAGAATATTGGGTCGAATGCTTAAATACGATTAACGAAAGAGATTTCTCAATCCAATTTCAATTAACAATAGATAAAACATACTATCATGGCCATTGACAACATGTTTTGCAATGAAAGTTAAGCATTCAAATAGAAATAGCAACACAACCACCAAATAAACAAGAAATTAATTCATAAGCATCATCCAAAGTATAAACATAGCCTTAGAACCACAAAGTGTTTAGCTAACTACTAACATAATCAAATTACAAAATCCAAATGAAATAACTAAATAAAAAGGAAAAGAAAGAGAAAGCTTAGTCTAGAATGTGGTAGGGAATGGAATTCCCAAGCTAATGCCTCTTCTCTTGCATGAATTGGTGAAGAGATGAAGAAGTTATGGCCAAAACACCTCCAAGTATGTGTAATTATATGTGGATTGGGGAAGAGTGTCTTGGGTTTCAAGAATGAGGCCTTATATAGTGTTGGGGAAGGGTTTTGATGCCAAAATTGCAAGTTGGTCCCTCAAAAATGGAGAAAATGGCCAAAAACCCCCGAGAATGTTGTCACCCGGCCGGGTGGCTCCCACCCGGGCATGCCACCCGGCCACAACACGAACCAAATACATTTTATGGCCTTGCCCGGGTTGAAACCACCCGGCTGGGTGGGTTTCACCCGGGCAACATACGAACCTCCCTCAAAATCTGCCCTTGCCCGGGTTGAAGTGACCCGGGCGGGTGGGATTCTACCCGGCCATGTCATTTTTCGTTCCGTTGTATCTCGAGCTTCCGACCTCCGATTGACTCGATTCTTTTTGCTATTCCACTCCATTTTTCGAGACGAATCCAACCGTGCACTGCTCTTCTTGATCCAATCACTTGTGGTATGTGTTTTGCTCCAAATTCCATCGTTTTACCTACAAAATCGACAAAACACAACCTTTCTCTCATTTCGGCTTAAACAATCATATTCCATGCATAATTCAATGAAATCCACATCAAAATACACCTCACATGTGCCCCTAAAACGTGTAAATTCCACCCGAATCAAACCCCCCCAAACTTAAAATGTTGTTTGTCCTCAAACAACTAAGCACTTAAAGCAATGAGGGTGGAATGATCACAATGGAATATTCAATGTAATTCACACATGCAAAGTAGGATGTAATGATATCTTTTTCTCAAAGTGCATTTCTCAATGAAGGTCATAGGCTCACTATTGCAATTCACACTAATGGATCAAAGAATGCATCAACACACAACACATTGTAAATGGGAAACATAATCCAAATGCTCAAGTCCTCTACTCACATGATGGAGTGTTTCTCTCAAACACACAAACAAATTAAGGATATTAATGCACTCATCAACCAAGCCATGCTATGCAATCACCATATGCTTGCTCAACTTCTACTTTCTACACACACTCAAATGCTCAACAATGTGATCAATAGGACTTAATCAAGGATGTAATATTGGCTCTTTGGACAAGGTAGGATGAATTTGGGAATTTGTGACTCTTCTAGTGGAGGACAAAGCTTGTTGTTTTACAATGTGTGCTTTCACTTTCAAAGCTTACAAACTTCACCCTCACTTTTCTTTTTCCATTCTTTTTCAAGCATTCATCACCTCATCTTTTGAACCATTTTTTTTTTCTTTTCAAGCTTTTGGGGCTCTTTGTCCCTCTTTTCTTTTCCTTGATTTTCTTTTCATCTTTCTCTTTTTTTTTTCTTTCAACTTCTCCAATTTCTCCTTTCACCAAAGATATTCATTCAAGCACATGTTTTTCCACTTTGTCTTTTATCCCCCACTAGATATAGGTATCAAAGGCTCAAAAAGGCTAAGTGGTTAACATTGTAGTTTGCCAAGAAAATGAGGAATTAAGCTCAAGGGGCTAACTACGGAAAATTACTTTGGTTTTGGGAAATTTTGGCTAAGTGACTCTTTTTAGAACAAGATGGCCTATATCACATCACATCACATCACATCACATAATCATGCTTTCAAACAAGAACTTGGGCAAGTTCTAGGATCACTAGCAATAACCTAGTCCACTCTCAAATGAACTAAACCGGATTACATGCTCGATTTAAGGCTCAATTCTCACCGGTTTATTCAATAGGACTCTCACATTCATCAAATGTCCCCAAACAACAACACATCATGCATTCATGCTATCAAAGATCACAAATATGAACACAATCATGATACTATATCCAACATCAATCATGCTTTCATTCAAAGCAAATAAACATCACCACAATTACTCAACAATGGATTACAATGACTATTCATGCTCACATTTCACCAAATGTCCACTACCCAACATATGATCAAAACCAACTTAAACAATCTAAGCATGTGAAAGCCAAGTGTGCGCCGGTGCAAAATGTGACACAAGTAGAATGACGAACCGGTGCAAGGGTAACAACTAGTAGAAAAATAAAAGAAAAATAACTCCCCCAAACTTAGAATTTTACTATGTAAAAATTCTAAGTTTGGGGCTACAAGTTGTTACCTCCCTCATTGCACATCCAATGCTCTTCAAAGATCACCATTGCACCACTTGCTTCCTTTTTCCAAAATTGGCTTTGCTTCTTCTTCAATTTCCAAGACAAGGTATCCACAATTCTCCTCATCCATACCTACAAAGAAACTAAGCTATCAACACTACCAAAGCAATAAAACCTTGGGTTGCCTCCCAAGAAGCGCTATTTTTAACGTCCTATGCCGGACGGTTGCTTCTTCTTTCAAGCCTCATCCAAACGAAGCGACTCCACCATTCGAAGTTGCTCGTTTCCAAAGTAATGCTTCACTCTTTGTCCATTTACCACAAAGGTTGTTCCATCCTTACCAATAAGCTCCACATTTCCCATGGGCGTCACATTCTTAATCACAAAGGGTCCCGACCACTTTGACTTCAACTTGCCCGGAAATAACCTCAACCTTGAGTTAAACAATAGGACTTGTTCTCCAACTTGAAACTCCCTCCTTTCAATCATCTTGTCATGAAATCTCTTGGATCTTTCTTTGTGAATCTTGGAGTTCTCAAAGGCTCCATTCCTAAACTCATCAAGCTCGTTAAGCATCATTTTCCTTCTTTCTCCGGATGCCTTAAGGTCAAGATTCAACTCATTAATGGCCCAACGAGTTCTCAACTCCACTTCCACGGGTAGATGACAAGACTTACCATACACAAGTTGGTAAGGAGATGTGCCCAAAGGTGTCTTGTAGGCGGTTCGATATGCCCAGAGGGCATCATCCAACTTGATAGCCCAATCCTTCCTTTTTAACCCAACGGTTTTCTCCAAGATTTGCTTCACCTCTCGATTAGCAAGCTCCGTTTGCCCATTAGCTTGAGGGTGATATGGTGTGGTCACCCTATGCTTTACTCCATACTTTGTCAAAAGTTGGTCAAGCCATCGGTTGCAAAAGTGTGAACCACCATCACTCACTAATGCTCTTGGAGTACCAAAATGAGTAAAAATATTTTTTCTCAAAAAGTTGAGGACCACCTTGGCATCATTTGTAGTGGTTGGAATGGCCTCAATCCACCTAGAGACATAGTCAATGGCCAAAAGGATGTAAGAAAATCCATGAGAAGTGGGGAATGGTCCCATAAAATCAATCCCCCATACATCAAAAGGCTCCACCTCAATCACATTCTTCATAGGCATCTCATGCCTCTTTGAAATGTTCCCCATCCTTTGACACTTGTCACACTTCTTCACAAAAGCTTCGCAATCTCTAAAGATGGATGGCCAATAAAAACCACTTTGAAGAACTTTGTGGGCCGTCCTATTTGCTCCAAAATGACCTCCATAAGGAGATGAATGACACTCTTCAATCACTTTCTCCCACTCATCTTCTCCTAAGCACCTTCTCATGATCATATCCGAACACCATCTATAAAGAAACGGATCCTCCCACACATAAAACTTGACATCATGATAAAATTTCTTCTTTTGATGGAATGAGAGGTTTGGTGGTGGTGTTCCGGTGGCTATGTAGTTCACAAAGTCGGCGAACCATGGACATGTTTCTTTGATGGCAAGGATTTGCTCATCGGGAAACCACTCTTTGATAGGGACTTGGATGTCCTTTTCCTCCACATTCTCAAGTCTTGAGAGATGGTCCGCCACCACATTTTCACATCCTTTTCTATCCCTTATCTCCACGTCAAATTCTTGCAAAAGGAGCACCCATCTTATCAACCTCGGTTTGGCCTCTTTCTTCTCAATCAAATACTTGAGAGCCGTGTGATCCGTGTACACTATGGTCTTAGCTCCCACCAAGTATGCTCTAAACTTGTCAAAACTATAAATCACGGCTAGCATCTCCTTCTCCGTTGTGGTGTAATTCCTTTGAGCCGGATTCAAGGTTTTGCTTGCATAATAAATCACACGGAAGAGTTTGTCTCTCTTTTGGCCCAAAGCTACTCCAATAGCATAATCACTAGCATCACACATGATCTCAAATGGTTGACTCCAATCGGGTATCACCAACACGGGAGCTTTGATCAAGGCTTCTTTCAAGATCTCAAATGACTTTATGCACTCTTCACTAAAGATGAAGGTGGCACCCTTCTCCAACAATGCACACATGGACTTGGCTATCTTTGAAAAATCCTTGATAAATCTTCTATAGAACCCGGCATGCCCAAGAAAACTCCTAACCGCCTTCTCATTTGTTGGTGGAGGTAACTTCTCAATGGCTACAATCTTGGCTCTATCAACCTCAAGTCCCTTAGCCGAAACCTTGTGCCCAAGCACAATCCCTTCCTTCACCATGAAGTGGCATTTCTCCCAATTAAGAACCAAGTTGGTATCTATGCATCTTTGTAAAACACAAGAGAGGTTACGTAGACATGTATCAAAGCAATAACCAAATACGGAAAAATCATCCATAAACACCTCCATTATGTTTTCAATCATACCATGAAATATAGCCATCATGCATCGTTGGAAGGTGGCGGGAGCATTGCACAATCCAAATGGCATTTTCCTAAAAGCAAAAGTACCATAAGGGCAAGTAAAAGTTGATTTCTCTTGGTCCTTAGGATCAATCAAAATTTGATTGTATCCCGAGTAGCCATCAAGAAAGCAATAATACTCGTATCCCGCCATCCTATCCAACATTTGATCAATAAAAGGCAAAGGGAAGTGATATTTCCTAGTGGCACTATTTAATACACGATAATCAATGCACACTCTCCACCCCACAATGGTCCTAGTGGCAATTGCCTCTAAAGCATCGGTTGTAATCATGGTCATACCCCCCTTCTTAGGTACCACTTGTGTTGGGCTCACCCACTCACTATCACTTATGGGAAAAATTATGTCATTATCTAGCCACTTCAACACCTCTTTTCTTACCACTTCTTGCATTATGGGGTTCAATCTTCTTTGACCTTGGGCTTTAGGCTTAATAGACTCATCTAGTCTAATTTTATGCATGCAAATATGAGCCTGTATACCCTTCAAATCCGAAATATCCCAACCAATAGTCGATTTATAAGTTCTAAGCACCCTAAGCAATTTTTCTAACTCAAGCTCATGCAAGTGTGAAGAAACAATAACCGGAAAGAGTTCACCTTGTTCAAGATAAGCATATCTCAAGTGTTCCGGAAGTGGTTTCAAGTCAAGCTTCTTCCCCTTCTCTTGAGCTTTTGGTTTTTCCTTAACTTCCTCCTTTGGTGCTTCCAATGTGTAACATGAGGGCCAAGTGTCAAGATTTTTGTGAGGAAATCTTTGACACTCTTCAAGTAAAACCCCCCCAAACTTGGCTTCTTGTTGTATCTCCATGAATTTCTCCTCCTTTTTTATTGGAAGTTCCTTCAAAACATCAAGAGAAGACATATATTCAAACAATTCCATATCATTAAGCTCATCAAAATTGAAATCAAAAGGAATAGAAGAGAGAGAGTTAAGAGATTCTCTTATGCAAAAATCAAGTGGGTCCTTTGAGTTGCTCTTTTCCATATGCATATCCACACAAGCTTGCACATTATTGATCATGTTGCACTCAAAGACCTCATCCTCATCATCTCTAAACTTGATGGCCTTGTAGATGTTGAACAACACTTTCTCATTGTTCACTTGAAGCTCCAACTCCCCTTTTCTCACATTAATGATGGCTCCACCGGTTGCCAAAAATGGTCTTCCCAAGATGAGTGGAATGTATTTATCCTCCTCCATATCCAACACCACAAAATCCACCGGGAATATGAACTTATCGATCTTAACCAACACATCTTCTACTATACCCAAGGGGTATGTCATGGATCGATCCGCCAATTGAAGGCTCATCGTAGTTGGTGTAAGTTTCCCCAAACCAAGTGACTTGAATATGGACAAAGGCATAAGATTAATGCTAGCTCCCAAATCACACAAAGCTTTAAATGTACCTCCATCTCCAATAACACATGGCAAGGTGAAGGATCCGGGATCTCTAAGCTTTTGAGGTAGCTTTGCTTGAATGATTGAGCTACATTCTTCGGTCAAATGCACCTTTTCATACTCCACCATCTTCCTCTTGTTGGACATAATTTCTTTCAAGAACTTGGAGTAATGGGGCATTTGTTCTAGAGCTTCGGCAAAGGGGATGTTGATGTGAATCTTCTTGAACATCTCCACAAACTTAGCAAATTTGTTGTCCAAGCCCTTCTTCTTTAACCTTTGAGGGTATGGGAGAGGTACCACATTCTTGCCTTTGTCTTGAGGAGGGATTGCCTCCTCACTCTTCTTCTCCTCTACTTTCTCTTCTTCCCTCACTATCTCCTCTTGCCTTTCTTTCTCTTGTCCATCTTCTTTGTCGACATCCTCGGGTGCCATTACCATTTCCTCCTCTTGTGGCATCTTTGGCCCATCGTAGCTCGTCCCACTTCTTAGCTTTATAGCTTTGCAATGCTCCTTGGGGTTGAGCTCCGTGTTTGAAGGAAATTGCCCCGAAGTGTGTTGACTACCGATGACATTAGAAAGTTGACTCACTTGCTTCTCTATGGCTTTCACATTATTTGCCACGTTCTTGATCATTTCCCCTTGTTCATCAAGTCTTTGTCGAGTCATGTTTGCATTCTCTCTAGTCTCTCTAGTCTCTCTCATGAAGTTCTTGGTTTCCCCCATAAAAGCACCAAACATGTCCTCCAATGACAACTTTGATGAAGACTCCACAATAGCTCCATCTCTAACATTAAAATTTGGAGGTGGGATGATGGCATTCCTTGTGTTGGCATAGGAAAAGTTCTCATGTTGCCTCAATCTGGGATGGTAATGATTTGGGTTAGGGGGATTTTGCCTCTCGTTCCAACCTCTTTCTCGAAAATTACGGTCCCTTTGATTGTTCATATAATGGGCCTCTTCATATTGATCATCACTAGGTCTCATTAATGACTTGGCCGCCATCATCGAAGTCAACTTGTCCACCTTGTTGGATAAAGTAGCAAGATCATCCGACTCCTTAGTGGAAGCAACTTTCCGGGCTTGCCTTCTCTCGGATGGCCATTGGTTTCCGTTCTTTGCCATCTCCTCTAGGAGCACATAACCCTCATCCGTCGTCTTTCCTAGCAAAGAACCTCCACCGGCCGAGGCATCCACCATCCCTCTCGTTCGATGGTCCATCCCATTGTAGAAGTAACAAATCAATTGGTCTCTTGAGAACCCGTGTTGAGGACAACTCCTTATGAGATCCTTGAAGCGTTCCCAAGCCTCGGCTAAAGACTCATCATCGTCTTGCATGAAGGAAGAAATTTCTCCTCTTATCTTGATGGTCTTGCTTGGAGGAAAGTACTTCATGAGGAAAGCATCTACAAGATCGGCCCAATTTTCGATCGTCCTTAAGTCAAGAGACATGTACCATTGTTTTGCACGATCACGGAGTGAGAATGGGAATAATTGGAGACGGATGTAATCTTGAGGGACACGATTGATCTTAACCGTTCCACTTATCTCTAAGAATTGAGATAAATGGAGGTTAGGATCCTCCTTTGACAACCCTCCAAATTGGTTGTTTTGGACCATCATGATTAAGGCCGGCTTGAGCTCAAAGTTATGAGCATCAACGGGCTCCCGACCCGCTCCTCCATAGGGCCTTGGGATAGGGCGGAAATGGTCTCTCAAAACTCGTTGATTCCCGTTTTCCTCCCGTTGCTCTACATTTCTCTCCATGCCAATATTCTCTTCAACTCTCCGACGGAAATTGTCCCTTAGCACTCCTTGAGGTCGGTTACCTCCATTCCCGTTAGGTTCCTCAACTCCTTCGACTCCGTGATTCTCTAATTCATTTTCTTCTTCAACCGGATTCTCCCTTCGGTTCATTCTTTCCAACTCTAGTCTTCTCCTTTCGGTGTTCCTTGTTCGACAATTGGCCTCAATCTCCGAATCTAAAGGTAGCACTTCTTGGTGGTTCCTCCTAGATCGTGTGATCATAAACCATGTCTATCAAAAGAACAAACGAGAGTGAGATATACAAATAAGCTCAAAGTAACGAACACAATTTTTTTTTTTTTTTAATTTTGCAAATAAAGAAAGCAAATAAATTGTCTAAACTAAAACTCTCCTAGCCTACACTCTAGAGCTCATAAACCTCCCCGGCAGCGGCGCCATAAACTTGATACACGCGTTATGCAACACTAAATAAACAACCGCAAGTGTACGGCGTCTATTGTAGCGTGATAAGCACAAGGTCGATCCCACGAGAAGGTTAAGCGTAAAAGGGTAGTTTGCTAGTCGAGTTCTAAATAGACGTGATCGATAATTTGAGTGGTGTGAATTACTCTAAAATTACCTAACTATGTGTCACCAATAAGTAATGAAAAGTAAATACAAAATCGATCAACTAACATGCAAATCAAGAAAACAAACGTAAAACGAATGAAAACTCCAAGAAGGAAGGGTGGGTTCCAAGGCATATGTCACACCAAGGATTCAACTTATGATTAAGGGATTAATTAAGTGGTGGTATGTTGATTACTATAAGGTTGATCACAAAATGGTGAATTAAAAGTTCTCTCGATCCAATTAATCCAAGAGACATATCATACAAACTAGCATCTCTACTAAGCATGCATAAGAAATCCCCAAAAAGTTCCTAAGATCATCTAATACCCTCCCAATAATTGATCCTCTCTCTCGAGCTCACAAGAATATTGGGTCGAATGCTTAAATACGATTAACGAAAGAGATTTCTCAATCCAATTTCAATTAACAATAGATAAAACATACTATCATGGCCATTGACAACATGTTTTGCAATGAAAGTTAAGCATTCAAATAGAAATAGCAACACAACCACCAAATAAACAAGAAATTAATTCATAAGCATCATCCAAAGTATAAACATAGCCTTAGAACCACAAAGTGTTTAGCTAACTACTAACATAATCAAATTACAAAATCCAAATGAAATAACTAAATAAAAAGGAAAAGAAAGAGAAAGCTTAGTCTAGAATGTGGTAGGGAATGGAATTCCCAAGCTAATGCCTCTTCTCTTGCATGAATTGGTGAAGAGATGAAGAAGTTATGGCCAAAACACCTCCAAGTATGTGTAATTATATGTGGATTGGGGAAGAGTGTCTTGGGTTTCAAGAATGAGGCCTTATATAGTGTTGGGGAAGGGTTTTGATGCCAAAATTGCAAGTTGGTCCCTCAAAAATGGAGAAAATGGCCAAAAACCCCCGAGAATGTTGTCACCCGGCCGGGTGGCTCCCACCCGGGCATGCCACCCGGCCACAACACGAACCAAATACATTTTATGGCCTTGCCCGGGTTGAAACCACCCGGCCGGGTGGGTTTCACCCGGGCAACATACGAACCTCCCTCAAAATCTGCCCTTGCCCGGGTTGAAGTGACCCGGGCGGGTGGGATTCTACCCGGCCATGTGGTTTCTACCCGGCCATGTCATTTTTCGTTCCGTTGTATCTCGAGCTTCCGACCTCCGATTGACTCGATTCTTTTTGCTATTCCACTCCATTTTTCGAGACGAATCCAACCGTGCACTGCTCTTCTTGATCCAATCACTTGTGGTATGTGTTTTGCTCCAAATTCCATCGTTTTACCTACAAAATCGACAAAACACAATATTTCTCTCATTTCGGCTTAAACAATCATATTCCATGCATAATTCAATGAAATCCACATCAAAATACACCTCACATGTGCCCCTAAAACGTGTAAATCCACCCGAATCACATTGTCAACTTTCAAAAGTGAAAAACTGTTGGACTTCCCCATGTACATCAGTTAATTACATAATTTGTAGTGGGGTTATGCATTTAAGTTCAGGTTATGCATTAATTATTAATATAATATAATATATTAATTAATATTAACTACCAATTTGACGGTGGTTTCATCGTTTGAGATTCAAATACAGATTTCGTGTATTTAATGTAAGATAGACCCCATCATATCAAAGAGCACATCGTTTGGACTTCCCAATGTACCAAAAGTTAATGAAATTAAATTAATTTATTTTTGCTTATGCGTTAAGTTTTTTTTTTTTTTTTTCTGAATTGTTTTTTATTATAGTAGTATATAATTTAATAAATATGCTTTACTAATTATTTGTATAATTATATAACCGATAATAAAACACATTATATTAAAAAATAAAATAAAAAAACTGACAAAAAAAAAAAAACAATTGTTAGGTTAAGTGCATATGTATACTATATGCCGTGCATAGAGTTATTTATGCAAAGCATATAATAATACCCCGTACGTGAGCTTCACGTACGTTAGTTATTAAAAGTTAAAGATTTAAATTAAAATTATTTATTAAATATATAGGAGATTCACAGATACAACAAATAATAATTGATAATCTCGTCCCAAATATACTTATATTAAAAAATATTTAATAAATAAAATAATTTAAATCTTTGTAAAATATTCATATCATATGTCGTTTCAGTTAAAAAGATGAAAGTTGAAGAGGTTAAATAATTTCTTATTCAATTAAAATTGTTACCTAAACCAACTATTGAAACGAATAGTTGCAATGCATTAACTACTATTTAACAGGCTTCTTAACCAAAAATTCTACACAACCTCCATCATCATTTTTTCGAGTAGGAACATCTCTAGTCTGCTAAGTTTAACATCTTTCTTCAAAAGATATAAAAAAAAATGAGTGAACCAATACCAGAAGACATTTCATTTGAAATACTTGAGCAACTACTTCCCAAATCACTCATAAGATTCAAATGCGTTTCTCGCATATGGGAGAGGTTGATTTTAACAAATGAGTTTGTTCAAAGGCACCTCCGTAGAATGAAAGAAGATAATAGATTCTCAGTGCTCAATCAAGTAAAGGAGGCAAACCCACCTATATGTTATGAATTCGTTCCTCTTGCAGTTCCATCTTATAGAAGGCTTGTTCGTTCTGAAGATGAAGATTATGAAATACTTGGTACATACGATGGGTTAGTACTTTTTTGCAACACTGATGATCAGTATTCTCTTGTCAATCCATCTTCAAATGAAACATTTTTTATAAAAAAATGACCCTATATCAATACCTCCTCAATTTCGGGAAGCATGGTTTTTTTTTTTGCATAGGTTTTGACATCGATTTAAATGATTTCAAGATAATGAGAATAGCTAGATTTTGGTCTTTACAAGGATATCATTTTGAGGTGAAGCTATATTCACATAATTCAAATTCTTGGTGTTTTGTTGAACCGTATCCGTATGATAGGCCTCCTATTGCAAATGGTTTTTTCGTTGGTGGTCGATTTCATTGGCAGGTAAAACTTGGTGGTGGAGTATATAAAATTGTATCGTACGATGCAAAGAAGTCTGTTTATGAACTAATAGATATTCTAAATTTTATACTCCCGACATGGTATGTGGAATTTCGTGCTTTGGACGAGACTACTATTGCTGTTTATTCCAGCAACCTTAGCCCAGAAGTGAACCTAGTGAATAGATACTTTCTTCAGATGCACATCTTAACATATCAAAACGATCAATCTACATGGACAAGCTTGACGATATACAAAGAAGAAGTTTTACCTTTTATGTTCACTATCAACCCGATTTGCTATTTGAATTTTACAAAGACTCGGATTATGTTCAAGGAAGAGCCAAATGGTACATTTTGCTCTTATGATATACAAAAAAGAGAATTTCAGGCGCTGGATTCGTTAGATGCAGCCCCTGGGGTCGACCGTACATATAGTGTTTTGCATAGCCTTGTTTCTCCATTCCCAAAAAATGTATAGTAATATGTATTACAATATTTATTTTTGTAAGCTATATTGTTATTTTTGTAAGCTATATTGTTGTGAAATATGTTATGTAAATGTTATTTCTGAACAATATCATATTGTTATTCTTATTATGCGAAATAATGCAATCTATGTATGCAGTAAAAAAAAATATATTTTAGTAGCTTCATTACGACAACAATAATACACAATATAAACCAATTAAAATTGAAAGTGTTTATTCCAAAAATTGAATATCATACAAGGTTTAATCTATCATAAGCATATCACATTTCACATTCGAGATTGATTTCATCCATAAATACCATAATACCCAAAATAAACAAATAAGCAACATGTATTTAACATAGCTAGCTGATAAATTAAGTGTTCCTTTTTTAGTCTTCTTGTCAACAATATTACCCCTAACAATCAAAGCCGACAACATCTGTGCATTCTCAAACTTCAAATAAGCAATCTCATCTTCTAGCTTCTTGAAATTAATCAGCAAGTCGTTGGCTTGATTTCTCTCCTCATTTAATTTCTTAATCAGTCCATGTATAATATGTTGTCCTCGTGCACACAATGGATCATCAATCCATCTAAAAAACTTGCAGAATCCAGATTTCTGTAAATTAATTTGCAGTAAAATTTTATATTGACATATATGCGTAAATTATACCTGGTGAACATTGTTATTAAAAATCCATAACATTAAATCGATCAACTTACCGGGTACGATTCACAACCATAAAATCTCCTCCCCACATTCTGATTCTTCCAAGATGTGACGATTTTAGCATCGATTCCACAATAGCACCTTAGCCGATGCACTACATTCCCATCCCAATTATCCTCACGATTCATATCGCTTCGAATGAATATTATAGTATATAGGTATTCGAATGAATAAGATATGAAAGTAGGGGAAAATCGTTCGCTTCTGGGCTATATAAGGCGTATGTATCTAAATAAATAGGGGAATTTGTTGAGTAATGGTGATTAACCCTAATTTTAGAAACGAAATAATAAAAAATGTATTAATATTTTATTCAATTAATAAATACCAAAATTATAATTGGGAAATAATCAATTAACATAAGTTTCTATAACGAAATTAGTCTTCAACGTACTGCATATATAATATATATAATAGTATACAATTCGTATTTAATTTTTATATATATATATCTAATGAATATAATTTATGTAATAATTTGACTGAATATATACATATATTTTACTGAGAATAAAATCAAGACAATTCATAGATGAAAACGATCAATGTCATTCAATTCATAAGTTATGAACTCAAAAAGTTGTCAACATCTAATAAACCAAAATATCAAACCGACTGAGTGACAGAGAGTTGAATTCGTAGAAGATTAGTACATTCAACTTCAAACATTGTTTAAAATAAACACACATAACTAATTGTAAATAAACGGATTCAGAAATGTCCCGACCATCCGGACACGCATAGCACTTGCAGCATCAGCAGTTTAATCACCTTGCGGAGGTTCTTCACCTTTTACAAAGCATTCAAGTAATTTGCAAACTATAATCCCACAATCTAGTGAACCAGGTACCTGCTGCATAATCTCAAATTGAATAGGATTTGAGAATTTAATCTTTAAAAATGGATGATTAGGTGCTGATTTGATGAACACCGTCGTCAACTTCGCCTCGACATACTTAACCTATTAATTTCGACAAATGAATGATAAATTTATATTAATAAAATGTTATATTGAACATATAAAATAAATTAAAAATTTAATTATAAGAAAAGAACAACTTACCACATGCATAGCCTCTTTCAAGTATGGATTAGGAGATGTAAGCTTCCTTGGACGAAGTGAGTTATAGAACGTCCATTGTCTACTCCTCACTTCCAATTTCAATAATGTCCAGTGCCCTGTTACATTTGATCTCGTTCTTCTACCAACATCGGTTATGATAATAGGGAAGAGAAGTGTATTTTTATCAAAACTTTGTTCAATAACTCTTTCAATCATACTTCCAAATATTAGTTGCTGGGAGATATCGCGCCTTGAAATCATTGACTAAAAAACAAACAGAAAATTATGAACTGAAACTCTAAAATAAGAAAATAAGTGGATTATTTAAGTAGTTTATTACCCAACATGATGAAGTCAGTATCGTGACACCGTCGGAAGAAGGATATTGTTCCAATGCACTTGAACGTATGCAATCAGACCATGCATCTATAACCTGTTTATTTTATAAACAACAAAATATATGATAACCGACATATGCTGTCAGACAATGCATCGATTTTTATCAAACCCAACAAACTCTTTACTGAATGATTTAATGTTTATTAACCTGATTGTCAACTGTCATCTCATTTAGTAAGTTTATCAGCATTTGAACGGTGACATCAGTTAATGGACCATTCCCCACGTACACTGAATGGCTGAAAATGTATAAACAAATAAAACAAAAATATTTTAATAAACACACATTGAGAAAAAAAGACAAAAACTATATATGCAAAGCTGTATATAATTAAAGTTTCAATTTACCTGGCTCCATAGTCATAAAGCTCGTTAAACAATTGATGCTTCAACCCTGAAGGAGCATTCTTAACAGTTTGCACAAAAACGTTGAATGGAGTCTTTATCATCTTTTGTCCTGTATGTTCTATTTTTTTGCCCTCCTCTTTCAATTCTTCAGTGTCGCTCAACTCATGTACCAAATCTAATTCCTTGGTCAAAACTTGAGGAGACATCAGAATAGGCTTCCTGTCATTTGTAACAGTTCTCCCCTTGATTCGATCAACCATAGAACTAGGAGAGCGAATAACCTTATTCCTTCTTCCAACTTTAACAGTTGGTCTTTGTGGACTCTCATAATTAATTTCGCGTTCACATTCACTCCCCACCTGAACATTACTAACCGAAGTTGTTGCCAAAGATTCTGTAGCAATAACAGGTGCTGCTGTCAAAACATCCTCCTCCCCAACCTTACTACTTGAATTTTTAGCCAATTCTTCTTTTTCAACTCTATCTAGTTCTTCTAACATCAACTCATCTTCTGTGAGTTTTTCCAAAGGCCTGCTGAGCATTTCCATTTCTCCCTTTAGCACTTCTATTTCAAACTCCAGTCCTAAAATCATCTCATTTTTTGCCTTCTTGTCCAGTGCATATGTAGCTCTTTCCTTCTCAAAGTCTTCCTTGAGCTTCTTTATTTCAAGTTCCAGCTTCTCATTGCACATTCTCAAATGAACAATATCATCCATACTTGTCTCAACCTTATCTTGTACAACCTTATCAACTGGAATACTTACCCCTTCTTTAATCACACCAACTTCATTCTGATCTTCAACAAACGATTTTTTCAAATCACTGCAAACCCTCATTACAGTTCTATCAACGTCCACATCATCCAGTTCATTATTATTATCAAATCCTATATCAAAAGAAGGACCGTCATCCATGCTTGTACTCTTCAATTTTGAACTCGATCCAATATCCAAATTTACAACTGGCTCTTTACCCGGCAAAACTCGTTGCCTGTCTACAGACTCTGCATTTGCATTTACATCAGCAGTTGCGCATGATTGTCCACGAGCATTCGTAAAATCACCAGGATTACTGTCAACACTTGTTATCCTATTTGACCTTTCATTATCCCTGAATGCATGCAGTGTATTGTAATGTTCTTCCTTCCAAGCATTTATCTTCAAACAATTGGTTGACAGTGTAAACTGCATATAACATATTCAACAAATTCTTAATATTAATTATTTCTATAATATTTGTGATAGAAAAATATGTAAACTTAATATTACCTTAGAATGTTTGTTCAAAATTCCCCTGTCTAGAACAACATTAAGAGCGTTTAAATCCCACTTCAAAAATCTTGGGAAAGCTCTCTCGTTCAACGGATCTATTAAGGAAGAGTGTTCACAAAGCCAAAACTGCATACCAAAAAAAATTATGCTCTGTAACTATATATCAATGTTGCATACAAATTTACAGGGTACAATATAATATAGAAGTAAATGCTTACCGGTAATAATGCAGCACAACCCCCGGACTTCGTATCCTTACTTTTCTTAACATGATACTTCAGATATTCAACTACAAACGTACTCCAATCGTACTTGCATACATCATAAAAATCCTCCAAATATAATGTCAAATACCATGGTAAAGCACCACTCTTAACCGGACAAAGAATACCACACATAACATAACAACTCAATAGTCTAGCAACATTCTGTAACGATTCTTTATCAGTGCGATGCTGAATTTTTTGAATCTTGTTCGTTATCAGTGGACGGTATAAAGATGGCAAAGGCTTTCTGTTCAAGAACCTCTCATCAAAGCATCTTCTAATCCATGCGGGATGGCTATAATTATCAACTCGAAATGGCAACTTCTCGTTACCTGATGTTAATCCCAAGATTAACTCTGCATCACTTCTACTCAAATCCAATTCCTCGCCCCCCAATTAAAAAACCACCAGAGACCTTGTCATATTTTGAAAAAAATTGTCTCACATCTTCCTCATACTCAGTACATTTAATAACCATCTCCTCACTTCCATTTTTTAAAATTGCTTCCATTAAGAACCAGAAAGATGTCAGTTTCATTTCTTGATAATGCATATCTGTAAACCTGAAACACAGCATTTCTTTGAAGCATGTACGCATATTTGAACGAAAATAGTACTCTCCACCTCTTTCACCATCAGCAACTGTTGAGCATCAAAATTGAGTTAATATAGTTATGCATAATTACAAAAACAAAAATAAAATGGTGCAAGATACATCACTTGCCTTTATTTATCTTTTTTTTTTCTTATATTCAACTTCGTCTGTCTACGTTTGTTTCTGCTGCATTCTCCGATATCAGAATCTGAATTAAGAAACACTTGCCATCTTCAACTCATATAATATTAAATAATAATTAAGATATTGAAATAAATACACATAAAAATAAAAAATACAATCCAGATTAAAACTATAATTAAATTTACCTCCAGAAAAAGACATTGTGTACGTCTTCATCTATATCCACCTCCATCTCAGGATCACTCTCAAAATCTAACAATATATGTATTAATATTAATAGATGTAATACAATTTCATGTATTTATCAACTATTCATACCACAAATATCATTAAAAACATATAAACATAACCTGAATCATCCGATAATAGCCTGCATCGCATAACTTTTTGTTTTTTTCCTGATATTGAATAACAAGGTTAGGTTAGTTATATCTGTATATTTCATAATAGACCAAACTGTATAAGAATTGTATAAGAATGTTATACTATCCAGTCTTTTCCCTTGTCATTTATGACCTTAACGGTTACATTTTTATTCCTTTTTCCTTAAAAAAACAGAAAGCAAATCAAGAATCAGACACATATTGCATACAATATAATATAATAAATACATTAGATAATTATTCTTAATATTTCTTTAAACTACAGCTGCATAACAACCATATCTAAATGTAATCTACTAATAAACACTTACTAGCAGATACTCTAACAGCTTTATTTAATTTCTTCTTTTTTATATTTCTTCCCCGTCCTTAATTTGTATCATACCTTTTTTCCCTCTTGCCATCTTCATATATGTATACAAAAAAACATGCAAATGGAAACACTTGTTACAGATATATATACAATAACAAGTAACATATTCCCCTTTTCATATCTCCACAAGAATTCATGATTCTTACAGTAAGTGCATATAAATGTATAATATTGTTTTAAAAAGTTTAACAACTTGTATTTGTCTATAACCCATAATTTTGAAATAAAGAATACAAAATTCTAAAAATTTCAAATGCAAAAGACTACTTCTTCAATATACAGACAATAACTATCTTATTGTTACAATATAAAGTGTATATGCGGCTGAGCACTTCAATTTTCAATCTATTGTTTTAATCAATACAAAACGTTTCCGGACCGCAATCAACATCGCTAATACGCGTTGCAGATTTCGATTTCTTTATGAATATGCAAAACCTTAACAAAAAATCTACAATACTACTCCTACCAAAACAGAGCATTTTCAACAACAAAATTCATTTAATCAAACACCCATATCTATACAAAACTATACTCATCATAAAAACAACTGTAGATCGAAAAAATTCAAGAAACGCATATATTTAAAACAATTGAAAAAAAGATAAACTATGAGATTTCATTTTTTTATATCATTGATCATCAAAATAAGACACATGTAGTAAACAAAACCTGGAATGTAAATGGTAACGACAACGATTTCACCTTTCAACCTTTCGAAGCTTCGAAATATTCTCTGAAGATCAGGCCACCGCGTGAATATGCACTCGAGATAAGCTAAGTGAAATTTGGTAATATCTTTTTTGGAAGAAAAACAGCGCGAGATTCTAGGGAATATAACTCACAGCTTAATTGAATTTTAAATTGGTTGACTTTCCTAATTTTGCTTAACTTAATTAATTGAATACGAAAATACTACTTAATTTGAAAACAGGGGCATATTCGTCTAAAGCTAATGAATTTTGTCCTTGATTGTTTTAGTATAAATTTTTGTCTTACTTTGTTTAAAACACTTATAGAATGTCCTACATTGTTAATAAACTCTATTTTTTTACTAATGCACTCTCAATTATTTTTCAAAACCAAGTAATTAGTGAAAATGTGTTGAGATCTATTACATTTTTTGCAAATATATAATTTAACAAACATATTTAATTTATTTTTAGGGTCAAAAGATAATTAATAATAATGTAAATAAAATTCACATTGGCGTAATGAAGAGCAAACACTTTAATTTTCATACACAAATTCATCAATCTTGTTCTTGCTTTCATAAACTTAAAAAAAAATATTTAATTTTTTTTTTTTAAATCCGGTCCAAACCCGGACCGGAATTTACCTGTCCGGTCTCCGGTCCGACCTTTAGTACACATTCCGGTCCCGGTCCGGTTTTGGACCGGTGCATACCCCTAACAGGGGGTTCACCCTATTTTACAAAAGACATCCAATAAAAAATCGCCACGTCATTTAACTTCGCTACGTGCAATCGCCCTATGCAATTATATTGAAATTTTAATTTTTATGAAAAATAAAATGAAAATACCAAAAAGTCCTTTTATATTTTAAAAAAAATTTAATTCTATTTTAGTATTTACAATCTCACTAAATGCCCTAAATTTACACAAGTAATCAAGAACATTAACACACAGTCCTCTTCCGTGAGCCTCCACCACACAGTGGTCGATGGCCATATATTCGAGTGACACACAAATCCGTTAACATTGAACCGCCATTCACGATGGATCCTTGACACCAACAACATATTTCTCTCTTTCTCTAATTCCAGATTGAAGCCCCTGTTTTACCCTCGTAGAGTCGTCGCGCGTCGTCCAACCAAGCGCCGCCTCACTGTGATGGCGCGTTTCTGTCGATGCTGCTCACCGCGAATGAGATTATATAGCGTCGTCCCTCTGAATCGCCGTCCACCGATTTCGTTGGCTTCTGAGTTGATGTCGCTCAGTCGAAAGTCGCAACCCATTAGCAATGTCCACTGGCCGAAGTTGTGTCTCAGCGTGACTCGGTTGATTCACTACTTTTCCGTGAGAAACAACTTGTTTTCGCCGTCATCATAGACAGAGGGGAAGAAGGATACATGATTGATAAAATGGGAAATAGATTTCAATGTTGCTTCAACCAAATAGTTTGCTGATTTTAGTTCTCATATTTCTCCCGCTGGTATGATTTCATCTATTTAGTGACCATTCTCTTTGGTTTTGATGCTTTGCACATTTTGCTAATGGAGATTATGTTATTTTTCTTTAGCTTAGTTGAGTTGGTTTGATTTTGTGGATTCTTAATGCATATACATGGAGATCAATCGAGTCATCTGTTTGTATTGATTTGATAATTAAGTTGAATTTGAGACTATCTGTTTGGACATGAGATTTGTAATTGCCTTAGAATTCTGGTGTAACTTATAGAATTCATGAAAGGATAATTATTTTTTATCAAGAACTTGGTGAGTATGTGTATGATAATTAAGCAAACTTCAGAAAGATATTAGATTCGATATTAATGTTTGAGATTATATTTTATTTAGTCAATTAAGTTACCACAATTTTGAATTTAGTCCACCAGGTTACCACTTTTTGAATTTAGTCCATTAAGTTTCAATTTATTTTGATTTTGGTCCAGTTACCTGCTACAACGGGTTTAACAGGTCATTTTTTAAAACACACCCCATTAAATGTTATACACACCTCAAATGTTAAACACACCACACTAAAATTTATTTTTTATTACTATACACACCCCCAACTCTTTCATATTTAATAAATTGTCAAAAATAATTAAATTAAAAAAAATAAGAATTCAAATTAATATGAAAAATATAAATAAAACCTATAAAAAAATATGTTATCTTCAAAAATTAAACAAAGCTAAAAAAAAATTAATTAATTTAATTAGTTTTGAAGATTTAGTTGATTTTCTACTATTTTTAAATTTTATTTAGCCTTATTTTCGAATTTTTTTTATAGAAGTTAGAACGCAAATAAAACATTATTAAAGCAATATAGTTTTTTTTCTTTTAAATATTTCTTTTATATTACATTAACTACTAACACCCCATAAATTTTATATACACTCCAAACGTTAAACACAAAAATTCAAAAATCAAATATAATTAAATAAAATCATAAAAATATTTAATAAATTGTCAAAAATAATTTAATTAAAAAAGTAAGAATTCAAATTAATATGAAAAATATAAAAAATACATAAATATTCAAAATTTTATTAAAGCTAAAAAATTAATTAATTTAATTAGTTTTAAAATTTTAGTTGATTTTTAATACTTTTAAAGATTTTTTTATTTAATTTAATAATTTTTCAAGTTGATTATTTTTTAAATTTATTAAAAATCTTCAAAAATAGTAAAAAAATCAACTAAATCTTCAAAACTAATTAAACTAATTAATTCTTTTATCTTTGTTTAATTTTTGAAGTTTTTGGTGATTTTTTATAGGTTTTATTTATATTTTTTATATTAATTTGAATTCTTACTTTTTTTAATTTAATTATTTTTAACAATTTATTAAATATATTTATGATTTTATTTAACTATATTTGATTTTTGAATTTTTGTGTTTAACTTTTGGAGTGTATATAAAATTTATGGGGTGTTAGTAGGTTCATGTAATATAAAAGAAATACTTAAAAGAAAAATTTATGGGGTGTATATTTTATTAATATTTTATTTGTGTTCTAGCTTCTATAAAAAAAGGTAAAAAATAAGGCTAAATAAATTTTAAAAATAGTAGAAAATCAACTAAATCTTCAAAAATAATTAAATGAATTAATTTTTTTAGCTTTGATTAATTTTTGAAGATAACATATTTTTTATAGGTTTTATTTATATTTTTCATATTAATTTGATTTTTTTTTAATTTAATTTTTTTTGGCAATTTATTAAATAGGAAAGAGTTGGGGGTGTGTATAGTAATAAAAAATGATTTTTAAATTTTAGTGTGGTGTATTTAACATTTTATGGGGTGTGTTTAAAAAATGACCTGTTAAACCTGCTGTAGCAGGTAACTGGACCAAAATCAAAATAAATCAAAACTTAATGGACTAAATTCAAAAAGTGGTAACCTGATGGACTAAATTCAAAATTGTGGTAACTTAATGGACTAAAAAAATATAATCCCTTAATGTTTTTTCCTTCATTTGATCAATAAATTAAACATTGTAAAAAGAAGAAAAAAAGAGTATCCTTCAACAAAAGTGCACACTACCACAAAACGAAGCTAAGGGATTTTTTTTCTCAAGATTTAGAATTCACGCTCTAAATACTCGCTCGCTTCCTTGAATGATAAGAGCTCTTGCATTAGTGAAGCCATTTTCGTCTCGTCTACTTCACGGATATAATCTAATAAACCTAAATAAAACTACGCCAATAATAAAAAGAAATACAAAAAAAAAAAAAAAAAGTGCTTTTAACCACTTGTTGAAGCTTAATACATTCCACATCCTTCTCCTACTTCAGCTCAATTGTTGAACACCATATCATTTCTAGTCTTTCACAAACTTTGACAATCACATTGTCAACGTTAAGTAAAAAAAAGTCTAGAGTATAAAGTCAATAAGATGGAAGCAAAACTCCAATGTCATTTTTGTATCTGTTAGAATCCATATGATGTGGACCAATGAGAAGGTGACACTCGACACGAGTTTAACGTAAATTTAATTTAAATAGAACAACAACGCAAAAGTACAAGGGAGTGTTATAAGTCTTACCTAAAGAAACTGAATCAAATTTAAGGTACAACTTCCAAGAAAGATATGCATTATATATAGAAGGTTTTCAAATTAACTTTTTGATTTTTTTTCGAACCAGACTACACGTCGTCGAGCCTTATCCCATGTCCTCAAGCTTGAGGGGATAATGGAGTACAATTTATAAACTACCCTCAAAATTATACTTGTTACACCTTTTTCTTACTTACTTTTTCTTTAGAAGTGTACAATCTCAAGAGTGCAAAGTAGACGGAGGAGTGTTATAAAAAGATACCAATGACTATCCATTCAAAAATCTAAACAAGTGTAAAAATAATATGAAATGATATCAATGACAATCAATTAAGAAATCTACTCCCAATTTGTATCCATATTCAAAACTCCAACAATATGGAGTCAAACGAATCACATGCAAAGCTAGAAATTAAAATGAGTATATTTTTTTTCTAAATCAAAAGTCTTTGTACTCAAGAACTATTTTTTAGAATTGTAATATTTATAACCTATCAAACATGCATGTCTAAGCAATTCAATTTGTTACAAAAAACTTGATTTCAGAAAAAAAAAAAAGCATGCCGCAAGATTTCAATAAATCAATTTAAAGTTAATTGAACAAGATGATTTTACTATGTTTACTTTGGGGTTTTTTTTTTTAAATAAATAATTTAAATCCTGATTTTTTTTAAAATTTAATTAATATATAGTATTATATGTGTTTATTTTGAATTTTTTTAGTAAGAGAAGATTTAACTTTATGTCGAATCAATTGAATAAAATTATATTACTTCACTATTGTTGGTTAGGATTCTAATGATTAATTGTGTAATGATTTGAGTTATTTTATATCATTGTTGTATTTTTATGTTATTGTTGAGTGAAATTATAAATCAAATCAATAGGTTCGATGATGAAGGTGGTTTTGAGTATATTTTTTAAATTATACAATATAAAATTGTCTTAAAATCCAAAATTTGAGTTTTAGAATGTAAACATGTATTAAAAGATTAATTATTTGGAGTGAGGGAGTTTGGTTTAACCATCCATTTTGCCTTATAATATGAGTTTGCATTTAATCATGCATGGTACAGTACCGTATCCAAAATATGCTACCTTCATACATAATTTATTTGGAAAATTATGTTGACAAACAAACAGAAAACTGGAGTATCTTATTTTGAGAAATTGAGAATGATGTTGTATAGGTAGTATGTGACGGGGCATTTAAATCTTTAATTTTCTCAATCCACAGGGTGCTTAATTATAGTATGCATTTCCATTTGACGTTTTTATTACAACATTGTTTTTGTGGCTGTCAAATTTTGTTTGGTGGAAGATGAATAGACGATGATTCTACGTAATTCAATTCAATTGAATTTGAATGGTATAAGAGAGGAATTAATGGAGGACCCGTGTTTCATGGAAGTAATTAAACGGTCACCTTTCATTTATTTACTTACACGGCGCCTTCTCCCTAATCCTCTCTTCTTCCCTCCCAAATTATTCCTTCTTTTTTTCAATTCTCCTTAATTTCATCATCCCATTCCATTTTCATTTCTCCTCCAATGGCTTTTTTTTCATTTCATCATCCATGGTTAGGTTAATTCTATTCTCTCTTAATTAATGGCCTCTTCCCAAGTCGAAATCGCCCCATTCGGTTTCCAAAACAACTTCATTCCCAACGACAAGATTGATCTTACCGAGTTGTGGGTCCACCAGCCCCAATGGCAACCCCCCCAAACCCCCACCCCTGACGCCAACTGCAATGCCGAATCCGATTACCGCCCTTCCATTGATTTCCACCCCTCCTCCGAACAAACCAATCTCAAAAAAAAATGGGCCCGCGCCCGAGAAATCGTTTTCTCGCCCGACCGCAAGTCTCAACCCGTCGAGGTCTCCAACTCGGGCGGCGTATCCTCTCTGCTTCAGAAATGGCGCGGCTTCGAGGCAGAGGCCACTAATAAGAGCACCTCCGCCGCGCCCGACGATGACTCCATTGGGGATTGGGAATCCGACCGGACAGTAGTCAGCGGCCGCTCCTCCTGTCGGGAGCGGGATTCCGATTTCACCGAGAGCGAGCGGCTGAGAGTGGCGGATATTATCAGGAGATTGACGGAAGACGGGACGTACTCGCCGCCTCGTGTTAGAACGTCGTGGGATCAGCCGCCCGATCAGCAGCAGAAAAGTTCCCTCTCCCCTGGCCCTGTGGCTGGCTCGCCGCGCATCAGGGGTCGCCAGGCCTACGTTCATCTCCTCACGCAGATGGAGCGCGACAGGCGTAACGAACTCGAACGACTCGGTGGCCGCAAAGCCGTTTCACAATTCTCCCATAGAGGACGCATTCAGGTACTATACAAACGCCCTGCCTGCTGTTTAAAAACCCATGATACCATTTCCTGTTAATCAAGTCCTGCTATTGTTTTTTTAATAGGCTTTGCTTCGTATTAAATTCCTTCGTCGTGGATTGGGGACGATTGAAGGCCGCTTTTCTAATAGCACGGCGTCTAAGCCACCACTAGCTACCCATCTCAGGTTTCAAGATTCACTACTTTATGGAATTTGAATTCTATGTGTTATGAGCATGGATGAAAATACTGATATCTATTGAGAATAACTGATATTTCCACTATATTTTTTAAAAAATTGAAAATAACAATATCGAGCCTAATCTCGAGAAAATGTCGATAAATATCGTTGTCATACGAAATAACATAGTACATTATATTTTATATAAATTTATCACTGACGTAAAATGTATTCAAATTATTTATGTACTAAAGGTTTGTTATTAAATTTTTTTAATTTTTAAAATTTACCGATATCCATATATTCATCCATATTTCTATAAATTTAAGGTATTATATTTTCATCCTTTGTCATGGTTATGGAATCTTTTGTGATGCATTAAACATGGAGTATATTCAAATGGTATTTACTTATAGGGAAAGTGTGAATCCAATTAGGGGCGAAAAGACAACAAATAAAGCTCCTGCAGCACCAAATATAGAGTGTGGAGGCAATCAGATGAAAGAAGATGAATGCCATCTACGGGCATGCCAAGACTCGGAAGCCTCTGAAGCTAACAACACCAAATCTATACAGCAGAACAGTGAGGTGTTGCATAGTTACCAACACGAAGAAAGTCCTTTCTCAAAATTTATTAGGCAAGACAGTAACATCGACCATAGCTTAGCTAGATTTGCAAAGACAGAGAGTGAGCAGAACAAGGAGGAACAAAGCATTGATCATCATCAAGTAACGGAAACGAATTATGACGCTGCAAGTGATTCTGCTAACCAACAAAGTTATCACGAAGACCAGCCAGTAGCAGAAAGTGATGCATATTGGGTAAGTGATGCTTCACAGCCTGAAGTTGGATGGGAAGAAGTGCAGTCGGAAGGGGGAGTTAGCAAGGGGGACTGGATTGGCGAGGTGTCACGCCCACGCAGTGATTGGGAAGACTTGAGGCAAGCAAGATACCAGGAAATGCTTGATCCTTTCTTAGAGAACGAAGAAATTCGCTCACTTCTTTGCAGGAAAAGTGTGTCGAGCTTTCTTTCGAGTGGTCTCAGAGAGAAAATAGATCAAGTTATGATGTTCCGTTGTCAAGGACAACAAAGCGTACAGAGTAATGTGCAGGCACATGAGGAGAAACATGATGAGACGTCGCCTGAACAAGGAGATGCAGTAGTGGTATCAGAGGAAGGGGAGGAAGTTGTGAGAGAGGGGGGTTATCGTGATTATTTTGATGAATTTGAAGAAGCTGAGAGCTCATTAGGGGGGCAGCAGTACACTGAGTCAGAGTACATGGATCAAACACCAGCATGGCCCCAGAATCAAGGTCATGAATCGAGCGTATATTCGTATGATCAGGTCGCATCTACGCCTACTCTACCGTCTCCATCTATTGGACCTCCTTCTTCCTACGGAGCCCATCCTGCCATTGTAAGTTTTGGAGTTTTAAAAAAAAAGTTTGCTCATCTCATAACTTGTCTAATGTTCAATTTAGTCCCAATATTAAAGATTCTTTTTCCAACGTTGGTCCAAATTCGCTGGAAAATTGAAAGCAATATTGTTTTATGTCATGGGAGTGTCCAATTTTGATCACATAACTTGTCATGCCCGAATTTGGCCTCAATTGAAATCCTCACGTGACATTAAACAATTTGTTCTCAGTGGACTTTTTCGGGACTAAAATTGAACAGTAGACGACAAGTTATGGAACTAAAAAAAGTAGAGTTGATTTCAGGGTGGTGAGTTTATATATGAACAGGAAATGGAAGTGATATATGATTTGAGAAGACACATGGAGCAGCTGCATCAGGAGATGACTGAATTGAGAAAATCGATAAAATGTTGCACGGAAATGCAGGTCAAACTACAACGCTCCATCAAAAAGGAAGTCACAACTAATCCAGGTCGACTATTAGTAGCTTCTAATGATACATTCATTACAGGGTTATGACTTATGATCACCTTACTTAATTACTGTTGGTATTATGTTAAGCAGATGTTACAACGAATGGACGACGTAATCCAATGAAAAAGAGTGTTAGTGGGGGAAGGTGTTGTGTTTGCCGCAAAGTGCAGGTTGATTGTGTTCTATACAGGTATGTATTGATCAGTTTCATTAACAATATTTTAGTTAATTTTGAATGCATGAGGTTGGAGAAATGAATTTACTTGCAGGTGCGGGCACATGTGCACGTGCTTCAAGTGTGCGCACGAGCTGCAGTGGAGCAGCGGGAAATGCCCTGTGTGTAGAGCGCGGATAGTGGATGTGGTCCGCACATATTCTAATTACTAAACATGAATGAGTTCTTGCTTTGGAGGACCGTCTTATACTTACACTTCTTTTTGTTCAGACTATTATATGATGTTGCTGATGGTGGTGGCAGTCCCCCAATTTAATTATTAACTTCTTAGTATAATGAATTTTGTAATGTGTACAGAATAATTAATTAATTAAGCACGGTCATGAGTAGGCCGATGTAACTCCATCTACACTCTACATATATACTAATCTCACACACTATATATGCTCTCATTGCATATTTTTGCCTTAATTGTTTTCCACATTTTTTCCACCGTTATCAGTCCCTTGTTACACTGTAGGAAAACACAAGAGAGTAGCTATTGGATGAATTGTAGCTAGTCGTACTAGCTCTAACTTATACACACCCTTAGTAAAGACACCCAGCCACTAATTGCAGCTGACAACATACAGTAGTTGTACTTGTACCCACAAGGTTGGCCCTCTATGATTATGCTTGCTCTCAAATTGGAAAGATGAAGTCAAAATCGCCCAATGAATCCTCTTGCTACTTTAAAAATTAGTGTTTCGTCTCTAACAAAGGGGTTTGACCTCTTATTCCAAAAAAACACTATTTATGTCCCCTTTAAATTACCATATATACTGTTTGTAAGGAATATTAGTATTTAATGTCTAGTGATTGTTGTAACGATTTATGTCGGGGTGAACCTAGTAAACGTTAACAAACATAATCATTTATATTTAAGTGGTTTATACGGATTGAAAGTTGATAAAAAATGTTCTTGATGAACTCTCGAATTTAGGGTTTGGTGTTCTTGAGTAAAACTTGAAGAAAGCTTTGAGAGTAACCTATCGAATGTGTTGTGCTTTTTTGGGAAAGTTTGGAATGAATGTTATTCAGCATTCAATGGCTTTATATACTAGATTACAATTTGCATGTCATTAATTGTTGGCAGTTCAGCATTAATCTACCTACTGTATTAATTGAAATACAACCGCCATAAATATGATCATTTCATGCATTTAATGCAGCTACTTTGCATTAAATGTCTCTGAAACCAGCCATTACAAGTCTCATCCTACACGATGCTCGTCGCCGAACACCCTAACACTACAAAAAACACGTCGTTTACCGACGAAAATGCCGACGGAAAGCTGGTCGGTAACCGTAGTTACCGACGGAAATGCCGACGGAATTTTTCAGTCGGTGCTAGCCTCGTCGGGAAGGTTTACCGACGGAAAATTTTATTCCGTCGGTAGTCCCGACGGATTCCCGACGGAATTAAACAGTCGAGTCTACCGACGGATATCATTCCGTCGGTAACTCGGATGACCCGTTTTCAAACCGGGTCTGTATTCCGTGGTCGTCCGTCGGTAGTACCGACGGACTTACCGACGGATTTTTTTTTAACATTTTTTTAAAAAAAAAATATCCGTCGGTTTCTGTCGGAAATTCCATCGGAACTACCGACGGCGCTACCGACGGAATTCAATTTTATATTTTTTAAATTCGAAATAATATTGCGTTGGCATCCGTCGGTAACACAACCCGAAATAAAAAAATTAACGGGCCTGGACCCGACCAGGCCCGACCCGACCCAGCCCAGCCCCGGCCCCGCACCCGAAGATGATTTAACTTGTCAACGCTCCAAAGATGATTTACATAGTTTGTTGTTCGCTATTGCTCGACTATACAGGCTTCTGGTCGTCCTCGCCTTAAACTGGTCATTGGGCGAGCATCTGGACTTGGACCTTCTCATTATAACTATATTCTTGGATCTTCAAAGTTTCTTCTTCGTCATTATGACATTATTCGTCATCTTGGTCTCTGACGACCATCTTGTCCTAGATAATATAAATTACCTTATTCTTCTTCGTCATTATGACATTATTCTTCTTCTAATCACTCTTACTCGACGAACATAACACACATTGCTTGCTGCCACGTGGATTCATTCGATCTGTGGACCCTTCTTCGATGACCTTACTTACTTGTCTTTTATTGGCTGTTCGCCCTTCCACTACAAAAAAGAGGTGTTTTACCGACGGATATGCCGACGGATATTCAGTCGGTATTGGCTCTTGCCGACGGATTTACCGACGGATTTTATCCGTCGTCGATGAATTGGTCGGTATGGGTTACCGACGGAAAATATGCGTCCGTCGGTATATACCGACGGATTCCCGACGGATTCAAACCAACCCGTTTTCAAACCGGGTCGCCCGTACCGACGGATTCAATTCCCACGGCAGTCAAGCCAACCCGTTTTCAAACCGGGTCAAGTTTCCGTCGGTAGAGCCGTCGGTATATTTTGGACATAAATTTTATTATTTTAATTTACCGACGGAATTTTCCGTCGGTAAGTACCAAACTTTTTTAAAAAAAATGATATTCCGTCGGCTCGCCCGTCGGTATTACCGACGCTAAACCGACGGAATTTCCGTCGGTAAGTACCAAACATTTTTAAAAAAAATTATATTCCGTCTGCCTGTCCGTCGGCATTACCGACGCTAAACCGACGGAATATTCCGTCGGTAAGTACCAAAAATTTTAAAAAAAAAATTATTTGTGATCGGGATCCGACCCGATCAAAATTGCTTAAATAATTCAATACACAAATCTACATTAGATCCAACAGAATAAACAAAATCGAACTCAGTTGGGTGACATAAATCTACATTAGATCCAACAGAATAAACAAAATCGTCGTCCTTTGCTTGAGCAAACACCAACTTGTTGGTTGATTTTTGAAACATTACTTTCAATATCATCCTTTTGGCTTTAGGCGTTGCTTCAGATTTTATTAATCTAGCAATCTTTGTGTGTGTTGTAGTATTGAGTAGGAGATCAGACAGCGGAGTTTGAGAAATTAAAGACAGCTCCACAACCTATTTTTCACATAAGGAAATTAATTAATATATAAAATTACAAGAGGATTATAAGATAAATCGTTTAAAAAAGAATTACAAGAGGATAAGAATCTTATTTTCCATTTATTCACAGAGTAAGAATTAGATCAGTTTAATTACCAGGAAAGAGAAGAACTTGATTAAACTGTCCTTCGCCGACTCCATCCCTGCCATTTCTAAATCAATTCCAAAGAATCAAGATTCAATTGTCATTTTATATATTTAAACATAAATTAAATTATCATAAAAATTGAACATACCTCAACAATACTACGAGATCAAGTAACTTCATTAGGCTCGCATAGTTTCGGTCGGTCTCAACAAATATTCGATATGCTGGTAGTTCAAAGATAAGAGATTTAGAGTACAATAAATAAATGTTACTACTCCTACAAATAATTAGCGCGCCAAAACCACCCACAAAATTTCAGAGTATAAAACACAGTTAAAAACTACATATTCTTAAACGAAAATCAGAAAAACTACAATACAAAACCTAAAGTACAACATAAAACAAACGTATTCCTACATCTTCTTAAACGAAAATCATCACTTACAGTAAAAAACTCAAAACATATCCGAAATTATATTTTCAATAAAAAAATCCAAAAGTATCACAAAATTAAAGGTACCACTCATATGCAATTGTATCATGTCTAACCAATTTGGACAGTGACAGTGGAATACGTTATCCATCTACTTAAGAACTTTTAGCACCCAAGCCTTCCATTAATTTCGTACATTACATGGCTAATGACGTTTCAATCTTGATGTGTGAAATGAAATATAATATTAAAATAAATAAGAAATAGAAAATTCAAACTCCCTCTAGATAAAACACGTAAAAAAACCAATTTTACTCCACAAGTGACTTTATATTTCTTAATATGTCAATTCATAAAGATTATACATTTCATTTATGCTCGTTTTTCTCCTATTTTTCAAACTTGAAAATGAAATAATTTTTTTTTGGGTTCGATACCACTTTATTTTTTCGAAAATTAAAAGAAAAAATGACTTAATTAATTAAAGATATAGCCATTAGAGAGTACTGTATAAGAACATTTTTTAGCATACAAATTTATTAGATGGTTACTTTTTGACTTTTTAAAACAGATATAATCAAATTTGACCAAGTTGTGGGTGTACTTAATAATTTTTAAGTGCAAATATCCTCATAGGAAAATCCAAAACCCTAATTTTTTTTAGATATGTAAAAACGTACATTTCAAACGAAGACGGCGATGGCAGAGGAGGCGGTGGGCGACGGCTTTCTTGGAGAGAGGATGGGCGACGACTGCAGGTAGGGAGGATGGGCGGCGGCCGCGGCCACGGCAAGGAGGGGATGGGCGGAGACTGCTGGTATGGAGGAGGGTGTGCGAACGGTCGCAGCGAGAAGGAGCACGAACGGCCGGAGAAGGAGGTGGCGCCGCTGCGAACGTGGGCAAGGGGCAGCGTGAGACGGTCGGAAGGGGATGCGTGGAGTGGGGGAGAGGGAGAGACATAGAGGGAGGGAGGGAAAATACGCGTGAAATGAGAGAAAGTTACATTTATATTCTGAAATGCCGACGGAAATGGCGACGGATATGTCGGTCGGCTTTGGCTCGTTGCCGTTAGCGACGGAAATGGCGACGGATATGTTGGTCGGCTTTGGCTCGTTGCCGTTAGCGACGGATATGTTCCGTCGGCTTTGGCTCGTTGCCGTTAGCGACGGAAATGGCGACGGATATGTTCCGTCGCCATTGGATTTTTATAACCAATTGATAAATAATTAAATTATAAGTTATAACATAACCAAATGATAAATAATTAAATTATAAGTTATAACCAAATGATAAATAATGAAATCTTATAAATTGTACAAAACAAAATAGCTAGGTTACATTAATTTAATATTCATCTTCATCTTCGTCTTCATTTTCATTATTTGCCACATCTTCCTCTTCCTCCTCATCTTTTTCATCCTCATCTTCTTCATCCTCCCTCTCGTCATGTTCATCCTCCTCCTCATGTCCACTATCGTTTTCAATAACAATCAATTGTGGATTTGCAGCCGTCAAGTCTACCGAAAGATTAAAATCTCCCGCAAACACTTCAGTTTGATTCTCTATTTGTTCCATTTGAAACGGAGGTTCATCTTCATCGTTGTTTTCCTTTTGGGGGACCTCCACCATTGACCTTGCCTTCACTTTGCAAACAGCGTGCCATTCTCTATTACGTTTTCCAGCTCCTGGATACGTGCAGTAGTAGACTTGAGATACCTGAGAGGCAAATACAAACGGATCATCCCCGCTATACTTCCTTTTCGAATTAACATCCACAAGCTTGTACTCCCGATGAATTTTGGTTCCTAAAGGGGATGTGTCAAACCAATGGCACTTGAACAACATTACGGTTTTCACTGGATATCCCGGATATTCAATTTCAACGACTTCGTGCAACACCCCAAAGTAATCACTTGCATCTGCATTGTAATTCGCACCCCTAAGACAAACACCATTGTTGTTAGTCGTTCTTGTTGATGCATACTCTGATGTATGAAACCTGTAGCCTTTCACAATATAGCCGTTGTAAGTCCTCACACGCCGTAGTGGTCCTTTGCTGAGATCCTGTAAGAACCGGCTCTGAAAATCGTGCGATTGTCCCTATACGTACAGTTAAAATTAACATTAATCAAAAAAATTATTTGTTCACGTAAAATTCAATTAATGATACTCACATAACGTTGGAACCATCGGGCAAATTGACGTTGAAGACTAGTATCTATGTCTCTATCTGAGATGTTTTGATCTGCATATCGTAGTTCTTGTGTATACATCCTAATAATTCACAACACAATTAGATGATAAATGACGTACGTTTAGTGCTATTTAATTAGATGATAAATATATGAAATACTTACTCAATGTAAGGCTGAACTTCATCACAATTTAATAACACGTACGTTTGTGCTATTTCAGCCTCTGTGTTTGTTGACCAATATCGTTCAGTGGCTTTTCCTATAGGTCGCCCCTTAGACTTGAATACAGAGAGCATGCCATCGACTTCTTGTTGCGTACCTCTACCATCGAAGTTACGTGGTTCATTCCTGATCCTCGTGTTGACATGGTCTTCAAAATAATATGAACAAAACATGCCAACCTCTTCATTCAAATATGCATTAACAATCGATGCTTCGACGTTTGCCTTTTGTTTAGCATTGCGCTTCAAGTTGTGGAGATACCTAAAATTATAATAGTTAACAAATTAAAATAAGGCTTCTTATACTAAAAACTAATTAAATGAGAGAAATAGAATTGTTCACCTCTCAAATGGGTGCATCCACCTGTACTGCACTGGACCACCAATCCTAGCTTCATACGCTAAGTGAACAGGTAAGTGTTCCATCGAGTCAAAGAAGTTAGGTGGGAAAAAACGTTCCAACTTACACAAAATAACTGGAATGTCTCGTTCCAAACGATTCATATCATCAACCTTGATTGTTGTAGACGTTAAATCTCTAAAAAAGAGACTTAATTCAGTGACAGCCCTCCACACATTCAGAGGAAGAAATTCTCGAAACGCAATAGGTATCAAGCGCGGCATAAAAACATGACAATCATGACTCTTCATCCCTGCAACTTTGCCTTTTGTTGTGTCTACGCATCGACTCATGTTTGACACGTAGCCGTCTAGAAATCTTAACTCTTTAATCCACCTACACAATTCCTGTTTTTGTGCCTTCTCTAGTGTGTAGCAAGCCTTTGGATATTTACCTGTACGGGTATCCTGTTCCAACTCATCACGGCGACAGATAGTGTTCAACTCTTCCCTGGACTTTGGAGTATCTTTCGTCTTGCCTTCTGTGTTCATGATTGTGTGAAACACATTGTCAAACACATTCTTCTCAATGTGCATGACATCCAAATTGTGTCGGATCAATAGTGAACTCCAATATGGCAAGTCCCAAAAAATACTCTTTTTCTTCCAGTTACCTGGGATTCCTTTGTTGTGTTCTTCTTCATTTTCCTCCGTAGTTTTTTTCAAACCCGTCCACTCAATCTCATGTAACAGCCTTTGTCCTGTACGATTAATAAATGTTAGAATAAATGTAACCCAAAAAAACATGTTAAAATAAATGTATAAAATACCATTTCGAAGGGGCGGTCGATTGTTTGTAACTGTTCTATTCTTCGTGAAGTCCACCTTATTCCTTCGAAATGGATGATCTCGAGGTAAAAACCTTCGGTGATTATCGAACCATGAAACTTTTCTACTCTTCGGGAGACTGAAAGCTTCAGAATATTCCATACAATACGGACAAGCTTGCTTTCCGGCTGTACTCCACCCGGACAACATAACATATGCAGGAAAGTTGCTAATGGTCCACAATAAAGCAGCACGCATCGTGAAGTTCTGTTTCCTAGAAACATCATACGTTTGGACTCCGTTATCCCATAGGAAGATCAAGTCTTTAATAAGAGGCTGGAGATAAACATCAAGTTTATGCTTTGGATTCGACGGACCAGGCACCAATACAGTCAGAAACATTGTTTGAGGTTTCATGCACATCCATGGAGGTAGATTATACGGAGTCAGTATCACCGGCCACAAAGAATACTTCTTTCCATAACTCCCAAACGGTGCAAAACCATCAGTACTCAAGCCTAATCTCACATTCCTCGGTTCACAAGCAAATCCTGGAAACACGTTATCAAGGTGTTTCCAGGCTTCAGAGTCGGACGGATGTCTCATATCCCCAGCCTCAGTATCTTCAGAATTTCTTGCATGCCACGTCATGTGTTGAGCTGTAGCACTAGATTGAAACAATCTCATTAAACGAGGAATGATAGGAAGATAATACATCCTCTTATGTGGCACTTTCTTTTTTGTCTTGCTCGATTGACCACCTGGTCCCTTCCGTCGTGGCTCTTTGTACCGGGGATGGCCACACATTCTACACATAAGAAGATCGCTATCGTCATCACCCCAGTATAACATGCAACCATTCACACAACAATCAATCTTCTCAACCGGCAAACCCATATTCTTCATCAGTTGTTTGCTCTGATGAAACATCGTAGGTACTTTATTATCGACAGGACAAATCTCACTGCATAATTGTGTCATTTGCTCATATGCTCTGTTAGATAGCTTGTTCTCCGTCTTGATAACCATAAGTCGAGCATTAAATGACAACTGAGAATGAGAATCACACCCTGGGTACAAATCTTGATCGACTAATTTGAGCATCTCATAAAACTAAAATGCTTCATCTGTTGGTTCCTCCTCTATATTTGACATACCGGCTTCCATCACCATTGTTTGATACATATCGGGTTCTTCCACCCCAAACTCTTGATCGTTACTGGTGCCGACATGCTCAACGTGTACTGGTTGTTCATAAATTGCAGTAGTGTAATAGTACAAGACTTGATCAAAATTATAAGGCCACCGTTGTTCGCCATGACTTGTCCAATTATAGTAATTATCAACGAACCCATTCATAACAACGTGTACTAAGACTTCATCAATGCTTTTAAATGATCTATTCTGACATTTCTTAGCATTACACGGACACCTAATACAATCCTCAGACATGTAATGTGGGTGTAGCTTTGCAAATTCAACAAATGACACGAGTTTATCATAAAATTCAACATTCACATTTCCTAAAACGAGCCTAGGAGTACAATACATCCACCGACGATCCGGCAATTCCATCTGTTAAACAATTTGACCAAATTAAAATTACACACTAAAAATTAAACACTAAAAGTAAAAACTATGTAGTAAAATTACACACTAAAAAATTAAACACCAAATTAAAATTACACACTGAAAATTAAAATTACACACTAAAAATTAAACACCAAATTAAAATTACATTTCATAAAAATTAATTGCAGTAAAACTATGTACACTTAATTAATAGAAAAACATACCTTAAATTTTCGCTCCAATCCAAATTTTTCCCTTAACTTTTTGCTCCACTCCAAAATTTTCGCTTGTTTTGAGGTTCGGGAACAATTTTCAATACTACATGCCGACGGAAATGTCATTCCGTCGGTATATCGCGCGCCTAAATTCCGTTGGTATTGTCAATACCGACGGATAATTTCAGTCGGTAACACCGATTTCAAATGTATGTCAAATCAGTCAGATTCCGTTAACCAAATTTCAGTCGGTATTTACATTGCCGACGGAAATTATCCGTCGGCATTGAACATGTGTCTATACCGACGGAATCACTTTCTGTCGGTAAAAGACGCGTATAAAAAAAATAAAAATTACAGAAAAATATATACACACTCAAAACAACCTACTTCTTAACAAACATAAAAAAATAAAAAAAATACAGAAACTCATGTCTTCATCTTCCACATCCATGAAAATTGTGGTATGCCATTGTGGAAAAGAAGCTCATGTGTGCATTTCGAAGCAAGAAAAAAGCAGAGGAAGACTATTTTATACTTGCCCAGATTCACTAAGTGGTCTTGGATGCTCCTTTTTTGTTTGGGCCGATGAACACGAAATCCACGGACAAGGAACGTGTTCACACGGAATGTTTCCGGGCATGGTGACTTGGTGAGGAGAATTGACTCACTTTTACTTGAAAATCAAGAGCTCAACAACAAGCTGAATAATGCAAAAGTAGTTGGTGAAATCTATAAGGATTCATCTAACCACCTAACATCAGAAGTAGAATTTCAAGCTGGACAAGTTCAAGAGCTAAAGAAGCAGAGGAACTTTCTTATCATGGCCATAATATTATGTGTTCTACCCTATATGTTCAAATTTATAGGCTAGATGTAATCCTAAGTTTATGTCTCTAATATGTATTGCTAAATTTATGCCTCTAATATGTATTGCTAAGTTCATGTAATGCTAAGTGTATGCATGTAATGTAACCACAACAACAGCCTTTCTTCAAGGCAATTTTCAATGAAAATGTTGTTTATCTATCACATAGAGTCTCCCATCACATTCACATTCACATTCACATAAACACAAACATGAAAAAATAGAGTACATTCAAACATAAATGAAGATCCAAACAGATAACATCCAAAATCACACATAAAACATAACTAAAATTAATATACACATTCTTAACACATAAAACACACATAACTAAAATTAAACAACTGATACTTAAACATAAAAGTAAATAGTTCAACAAAAATGCAGATAAAAAATAAATAGTTCTACGAGACATAAAAGTAAAAAAAGTTCTACGAGACATAAAAATAAAATTGTTAAACACATAAAAAAAAAAAATTGTTCAAAGTCACTCATTCACCATAGATGAATATATCAAGGTCATCGTTGCCAACGAACTGCTGACCCATGATGTCATCATCCTGTTGCATGGTCGGGACATAGGCTGAGTGGGCTGGGGGGGCTGAGGGGCCTGAGGGGGCTGGGGGAACAGACACGTTCACGTTGGCCGTCGGTGGAGGAGCTTGCATGGTTCTCTGATAAACCTCCTCGATCCTCTCGTCCGACCACCCCATCTCTCGACCCATATTCACATGCATCACATGCATGTAATGGTTGAATTGTGCCATCGTCATATCAGGAGTTGGGGTGGAAGATACGGAACCCTGCGATGCCGTCTGGGACGGACCAGCGCCGGACCTGACATCAGCGCTCATACGACCAAGGCCCAGAACTCGTCCGCGGGTGGTGGGGGCAACTTCCAAATAAGCCCGGTCCACCTCCTCGACTGTAGGGGCACTGCTGGTTCCGGCTTGAGTAGGGTCGACTTGAGTTCCGATCTCGGCCATCCTCCTGTTCATCTCCAACTACATAATTAATAATTTTAAATTAATAGAATAAATTATAAAAACTGTATTTAATTAAACAATTTTATTATTTACGTGGAGGTTAGTTGTGCGCCCGTATGTGGATTGCTGTGTATCAGCATTAAACGGATGAGCAATGCTCATCCGCTCCAAGTGAGTGGGTACACGCCCCGTCTCCCGTTCCTAATAATTAAATTTATGTATTATATATATTAAATATATAATTAAATTTATTAAAATTAATTAAAAAATTAATAAACACTTACAATGACCATCGACTGCTCAAGGATGGACCGGGCTCCAGTCCGATGCCTGGACATCCCACCCCCAACGTCGGATCTCCGGTTGGCCTTAGCAATCTCACACTTCCTGATGTACTCAGGATCCAACCACTCCCTCGTCAATGAATCCCACAACACAACATCATTATCATCCTTACCCAAGCTCTGCGTCGTCCCATCGCTCCGCCATGCCATTCTCCATTCGTACATTAAATTCTTATACCGCTCTTGCGCCGATTTACTGAAATACTTGAACATGGCCTGGTCTGAGTACATATCCCGATCCCAAGTGGCATGTTTCTGCACATATAATAAATTTTTTATTATTGAACAAATTAACAAACATTAATTAAATAGTTAAGTAATTAATTACTACCTGAAATTCCTCGAAGTACGCCAACTTTTTTTGTTTTGGGACCTTCGACCAGGTAATTGCACCCGCAGAGATCGGTAAAGAGCCAAAAGCAATCGTGCATGCCCTGGAGACCTCGTTACCATGTAACAATCTGTGACATTAATTAACAAACAAAACACATTATAAATTAAAACGAATGCGAAATTAATTATTAATTATTAAACAATAAAAGTATTTAATTACTTACACTCCTCCTCTTGTAACCCAAACGCGCTCCCGACCATCCCGAGCAGGAACAGGAGGATGGTCCCGGACAGACGACTGAGACAACGGCTGAGGCGACGGGTGTGGAATGGGTGGCGGAGGCGACGACAATGGTGTTCGTGGCAGTATAGGCGGCGCCTCAGGTCTAAGTTTGGATCGACTCTTCCTTGATCGGCTACGTGACCCGGAGGCCCCGTGAGATCCCGAGCCACCAGAGGCACCAGCACCATCTCCAGTCATCTATTTAATTTAAACATTTAAATTAATAAATTATATATATAATACTAATTAATTAATAATAAATTTCTTAATTTAATAAAAAAACAATAATCTAATAAATTAAAATTTAATCCCTAAATAATAACCTATTTTAATCAATAATAACCTATTTTAATAAATAATTTTTTATTCAATCAACAATACCTAATTTAATCAATAATAATCTATTTTAATAAATAATTTCCTATTTTATTCAACAATAACTAATTTATTCAATAATTTCCAATTTTAATTAACAATTTTCTATTTTAATTAACAATCTATAACCTAATAAATTTAGTAACAATTTTTTCTAACTTTAAAATAACAATTTTCTAATATAATTAACAAAGCCCCTAGTTTAATCAAGAATTTCATAATTAGTAAATCAACAATATTAATCTAGCTAATTATAACGTACAATATCATAATTTAATTATGTAATTAACTCCACTCCAACGTATATGCAAATTAAACAATAATATCCACTATATATATAACATCAATTATGCAAAACATGCAATATCGATCTTAACAAATCACATCAATTTATTATAAATAACTATATACATCAACTATATATAGGCAATTATCCACGTACAATATCAACTAATTAATTAGATATATCAACTACATACATTCAAACTAATTAACTATATACATCAACTACAAACAATTTCATATTAATCTATATAACAAATTAAATTAACACATGAAATTTAATTCATAATTATAGGCAATACAATATAACTTAAAAATTAATTACTAACAAATTAAGAAAGCGTACCGTATAGATTTTCTAATCGAGAGTTCACCTCGGCAGAGCCTCTTCGCGCGATGAAGACGAACGAACACGAAACAGGGAGGAGGGACGATAGAAACAGGGAGGAGGGGGGAGCTTTTCTTTCTCTCGAAAGAGAAAGAGTAATTTGTCTTCAGTTTATATACAAAAAAAAAAATTGCCTTTACCGACGGAAATTTTCGTCGGTAATGACCAGATTTAATTTTGGGAGTCGGTCAAGAGGCGGTTAGTTAATTCGGGTCGGTTACCGACGGATATTTCCGTCGGTAACAGCGAATTTAAATTTATCCGCGCCCGTTTAAAATTATCACGCGAGGGGCCAATAATATGGCGCGGTTACCGACGGAAAATATCCGTCGGTAACCTTAATTTACAATACCGACTGAAAAATCCGTCGGCCGGTGACCCAAAAACGACACCGTGTAGAGAGTTCTGAGTGTCCGTCGGCATTTCCGTCGGGAAAGCCGACGGAAATTGAATTCCGTCGGCAGAGTCTTCTGACTTTCAATTCCGTCGGTACAGCCGTCGGAAAGGTAATCCGTCGGTATACTTCCGTCGGCATAACCGCGCGTTTTTGTAGTGTTTCACATTGCTGACTAGGCCTCGATGACTTTGATTATTTTTCGTTGAATTGTTGATTGGTCAATAAGTCGTATGTTGACTCTTTGACTGAATATAATATATATAACAGTGATATAAAGAGATTGAGAGATTAAAATAAAATAAAAATAGAGAGATATATGTATGAAATTAAAGAGCCCCGTCAAAAAAAAATGTAGGAAAAAGAAAATGGAGAGAGAAAAAATGAAAAATGTAGTGGAAGATAGTGGAGTGTTCACAAAAATGAAAATAAGGATCGGAATAAGGACATCTATAATGGCAAAATGACAAAATATGTAATTTAACGAGGGACGGATGGAGTATATGACCATGAGGACATATATTGGATGATTAGCAAGTATTGTGTGAGACCGTATCACCATGAGACCAATATCACTTTTCAATATAAATTAATAGAAATGTGATCACGTTTAAGGTAAATTGTCCTCGCTCCGTTCGAACCTTATATGTACAATTCGATTCACTTTCACAAGTTTTAAGTAAAATTTTGATTGTTTAATTATGTATAAAGTAGATGAGTTGGAGTATGTACAATTCGATTCACTTTCACAAGTTTTAAGTAAAAATTTGATTGTTTAATTATGTATAAAGTAGATGAGTTGGAGGGTATTGCGTTATAAATAAAGTGATTTGGAGGGTATTGCGTTATAAATAAAGTGATTGTGTATGAATAAAGTGAATGATAATTTGAGTAAATAAGTGATAATTTGGAGGGTGGTGATAAACAAATATTATTTCCATTTTAAAACATACATATTATGTTTAGACTGATAAAAAATAATACTTATTTACAAAGATTGAATGGAGGAAGTATTATTTAAAAAAAATACATATATATGTTAAATATATCATTTTAAGACATAGGAGTAATTGTTTACTTCACTTTATATTAAGTGATAACATTTCTATCTAAAAGTGATAACGGTAATCACTGACAAGTTTTTTCATTAGAATCTTTTGGATGATATCCCTCCGTCCCATACTTGAAGGCACATTTTACCATTTTGTGCGTTCCATACTTAAAGACACATTACCTAAAATAGCAAAAATATTTTTAAACAATCTCCTTAAAATATCACAATATTACAACAAATGTCACTACTTTATTACACTAAAAAGTAACTTTATTACTATTTATAAAGTTGAAAAGTCTTTACTACCCCCACTTTATCTTACACAATACTAATAAACAATTCATTTATTAAAACTCGTGTCCAATTCATTTGTGCCTTCAAGTATGGGACGGAGGGAGTACTATATAACTTGATATCATACGTGTAATGTTAGGAGTATAAAATAATTTGATATATAATAGAAGTTGAAACACGTACGTACTTCCAACAAGCTGGTCTGGCTTGCGATGTAAGACGTGCTGGCAATATTCTTGCATGTACAGAAAATCGTTGCCATTTTGAAAAATTAATTTGTTTTCCCCCCAAGATATATATGCACCTTCTATGGGATTTAGCGATTACAAAATTGGTTGATTAAATAATGATATGTTCATTCTTTATTTTATTTAACTGTCTTTTCTTCATGACTCAGTTTTCTATGCAACAATTCTATCTTACCATTGGTACAAAGATAAGAAGTTTTAAGAACAGTTTTAATTAAAATGTACTCCGTAACATTTTTTGACAAATTAAAATGTAACATTAACTTTAATGGAAGGTGTAACTTGATATAACTGAATAATATTAATTTTTAATTCTTCAAAAGTTGTTCATTAATTTTTTGAACAATAATTTAGAAATATAATATTATATGTGTAGCTAGACATTGTTGGAGTAGAAAAAAATATAAAAAAAAGGTAAATAAATGTAAAAAAGATATATAGAAAGAGATAAGAAAAATGAAAAATATAAGGCCACAGTGGATGTTGCAAAAAAAAAAGAAAAAATAGTAACTTTCGATGGAAACACTCAAAATGACAAAATAAATTAAAGTATTCGAAAGGATAGGGAGAATATAAAACAATCGCATGTAAATAAAATATAACACTGACTTTGACCGAAATGTAGCACTAACTTTTACTATAATGTAACAAGTGCACATATTTAAGATCCATGCAACAAATGTATAAGAGACTTGACTTTTTTTTATTTATTTTTTTAAATTGAATGATGAAATTAAATGTTAGAGAGTAAATTGATTTCATATATACCTCTCAATAAGTTGAAACGTTTAGGTGAGACATAATTCGAAAATCACATTGGAGTACCTCCCTTGCATCCGCATGTGCAACCGCAACCCCTCGTTAATAATTTATAACATACCTACCTTCTCCTCAAGAATTAAATTATATATATTTATTCATGATTTAATAATTCAGTTTTTGTTTATTTTCCGACAAAAAGTAATTGAAAAATTAATTGAGAGAAATAGTGGAGGGCGATAATGATGAGGAGTTTGGGAAGCAACTAGGCAGGACAGGTGAATGTTACTACTAGTATATCAAAGAAATAAAAGTGTAAGAGGTGGGGACGCTGCATCCACTAAATGATGCATGTATTTTGGCTGGCTGGCTGGCGAGAGAGAGAGAGAGATTCATTACATTACATTACATTACAATCAATCAATAATGCATAGTATATAGTTGATTGCAAAACCACATGCCCTGTTTAATTCTTCCCCTTTATTATTTCATCCAACACACATTTTATTAGTTATTTATTTATCAATCATGCCGCCATGCCCACCTCTAATATTAACTTACAAAGATGAATGAATGAGTTAGAGTTTAAAATATGCAAGTCAAAACATAGTACCATCACCCCTAGTTCTTTGCACAAAAAATAGATATTCTTCTTGTCTGATCACTTAATATTTTTGCTTCTTATTTTATATATCTTTGAGAATATAATGTACGTGTGTGTATATATATATGTGCAAAATAATTTTTGGTTCTTATCTTTCACGAGAAATTAATTACTTCATCTATGTTGTGGGTGCCTTATGTGACTTGGAGTTTTCAACTAACAAAGAGATTCAATCGTGCAATAAGTGTTCCAAGAGTTTTTACAGAGATAGCTTGGAAAATTAAGAGATACGTACTAATTTGTACTTTCATGTTTCTAAAATTATGATCTCATTTGATTTTTCACACAGGTCAATAAAACATTACTAGAGTATTTATTATGCATAAGATTTTGAATTTCACTGCTAAACTTTGCCCTTAATTAAATTTAAATGATCTCAAAATTGTAAAAGAACGAAACTATATCTTTGAACAAGTAAAAAAAGAATGCGAGGCCATGATTCTCACGATGATGTTGGGAATGTGTTATTGTTTTAGTCAAATTAACTATTTATATTATAAAATTAATGTGTTGCCAACCTCATATTTAATACCATTACTTTAAATGTTGTCAAATTCCACTAGACGTTACTTTGTCTAGTAAAACTTGGTGATAGCTATTACAATGTACGTAGACAAGCTACTTGTGATGCAATCTTACCATGTAGAATGAGTTGGCCCTTCTGAAAGGATTTCTTAGTCAGACAGGATGTTCGTCTTAGGTGGGTGCCCATGTAGAACCTGTTCACTGATTTGGGCGAAGAGAGTGGTCGATCTGGTCTCGACTACTGACTTGGACGAATAAAATAGTCGATCTAGCACTGACGAACATGCTCTAACCATTTAACTATTGATTGGTCTTCGATGACTTTCGAGTTGTTCTCATTAATTTTATTTGCTAATTGCCCACTTTAACCGATCGAGCTCGTTGACTTTAACTTTAACGATGGAAATGAGGTATGAGAATCTAAAATTTAAAATTTAATTGTAATTTAGTAGTTTGAAAAGGTGGATGGATAGCAAGAATGAATCATGGTAGCTTGGTTGTGCGCACACACATCACATGGGGTGTGTGGGACCATTTAATAAGTTGCGGTTGTAGATGCTTAACCAAAGCAATAGTGAATGAACATGACCAGTAGGCCCTCCCTCCTATTACATACACCTTTTTGCTACTCATAACGAGATTATTCTCATTAATATATATATTTATGTAATTATATGAGTCAGCTACTCATTTCGATTTAGAAAATTTGTAATTCATGATGAATAGAGCTCGAGCATTTTTTTTTTTACAAGAAAGAAATGACTTACTAGCAATTAATACAATCAAGGAATCCAAGTACTCAATAATTATTCGATTCCATGGAAAAAAATATAGAAACACTATCTATTCAATCGTGAGGAAAATAGGTGGAAAGTGTAAAGAAACAACGCGTGTGCAACTTCAAGGGAACTCTTGACAAAAAGATACACCCCACACGAAAGTGTCCGTCACCATCTTCACTGTGTCCTTCTCTTCTAAATTAACACAACCAAAAGTGCATCTAGCCAACTATACCAGATGTGAAAGAAATCAACAAATTGCCCCTAAAATCTCATATAAAACAGAAAGGAAAATACAAAAAAAATCACAAAGGAAGATAACCGTACAAGACGTAGAGACTTTCACAATTAACTAGAATTTAGAGTTATAACCTAAAGGATAAGAGAAACCTACAAACTTGAGCATAAAACAAAAAACATAAAAACTAAATGAACAGGGATCAAACGAGGTCATTCTATCAATATACCACCGTTGCGACAGAATCCTTAGAGAGGAATGATTAGTTGATCCTAAAAAAACACCAAAACGAACTCTACCAATGTTAAGCAATTGCATTGAGAGTGACATATGTTAAAAGAAAATTAAGTGAAAGGTTAAGGAGAGAGTGATGATTTTTTATTAATGTGTATGAAATTAACTGTTTCAAACCTAATTGGATAATTATGTGATATGAATGTAGAATTAATTGGATAATCAAGTTGAGGTGGGAGTAGAAAAGGTGTAGGATAGAAAGGCACTTATAATGAAGGATCTTTGAGAGCATGCTTGGTTTTGGAACTTGAAATGTAGAATAGGAATATATGCAACTAAAAATGTTTGGTAAATATGATATGATTACTTTGATAATTATTTATTTACAAAAAAATTGTAGGAGATAGGCAAGTTCACATCACATATAAATTTTATGATTCATGGAGTTATATACCATTCAATCCGAATCATATATGTTTTGAACTAAAGTAAAATGTAAATACCAAAGTAAAATTCAGTGTTATACATGAGATCGTCTTACACCAAATGATCAGAACCCTCTTATTTATTTTTATTTTTCATCTCACATTTTTTAATAAAATAGTTTCCCTATTTTATTCCGTGCTTCATAATGTGTTTCGCTACTTTTAATACATGACTTAATGTAAGTATTAAATTTTATTTTTGGAAATGAATCCGGTCATGACACATTATCCTCTCTCTTTTTGCCTCTTTGTACGAGTGGTCCTTGAATCTCTCTTGATTGTTTTCCATTCATTTTATAGTAATTGGTAATTCTTATTGAGTACCTCTTATACTTACATTTATACAATTTTTTATCTTAAAAAAAATGGCAAAATAAATGATGTTGATTGATTTTAATGATAATTCTTGCTCATCGATCAACTAAACATCATAATCATACAGAGCATACTAATCGACGTTACCATTCATATTTTCCAGCATTTGTAACAAACAAAGCGGCCCCTAATGTTGCACATCACAATGAAAATGCTAGGAGGATAAGGCCACATTTAATTCCATGTCCCTTCCACTATTCTAGGAGTTAAATTCATGTATATACAAATGTATACATTGTTTATGATAAACTTATACCCCCATTCAAAATACTACATGTTGAATCCACCTATTAAGAAACTTATTATACTTTCTCAATTAAATGCTTTCAAATTTTACATAAAACTTAGACCATTATTTTATTGATTATTTTAAATGGCTTTAAAAGTAAATTGATAAAGAAATACATCTAACATTAAAAAGTGCAAAATGCCAACTAAATTGCAAATAAATTGAAGAAAGTATATAATTGAGCCCGATGGGATAGTATCACTAAAAGAAAATCCTTTTATGTCACTAAAAGTCAATTTCCATGGTGAAATTTGAATTTGGTGTTGTGCAACACCGTATAATTGCACAATTATATAGTGAATTTGAACATGTATAGTACAATATCATGTTGTACAATTAAAAACATCATGCTACACAATCGCAATGTAAATGTGTAGTTATATAACACATGACAATGTTGTAAAATATTGAATTCAAATCGAAGGTGGTCTCACCAATTCTAAAGAGGATTCCTTCCTACAGGAGGGAACCGTTGGATCTCACATACACATAAAACTCGTGCAAGTATGTGAGATTCAATGGTTCTCTTTGTGTAGCCCACCAATTAATTCACATTTAAACAAAAAGAAAGATAGAATAGTGTAGCCCCTTCTGGTTATGAGAGTCAGAGGAAAGAAGGTGTGTGCTGTATTGTAAAAATGTGATGTGTGGCAGATTCCCAACCTCCCCATGTTACCAACTTACAACTGCTCCCCACCCATGCCACCTTCATGTCCCTACCCTCAACACTTTTCTTTTATATATCCCACCATTATCGACTATCAACAATTCCAATCTCTCATCTCACAAGCAAGCAAAATGTGTACCTCCAAGTCAAAATTACAGCAGAGGGGCAGCATCAATGGACGCCAAGTGCTTGACACAAAGAGCAGCGTCAATCGTACGCCTCTACTCGAAAGGTGCAACTCCATTCCTATGATCAACGCCAAGGCCTCCTCTTCTCCAACCAGCAGTCACAAAATCCAGCCAATTCCCCCCTATTCTCCCAGATCAATACTTCCCCTCATCGACGATCAACCAAGCCCTAATAAATCAATTCTTCTCCATAAGTCCAAGAGCTTCAGATACATCACTCCCGAAGCCCCTGCAGCTGGAAGCATTGCCGCCGCTAGAAGGGAGCAGGTCGCCATTCTTCAAGGCCAGAGGAAAATGCGCATCGCTCATTACGGGAGGACCCCCAAATCCAAGCCTCATCCTAATAACATCGATCAACATTCTTCGCCTCCTACTAATGCTCAGAGATGCACTTTCATCACCCCTAATTCAGGTTCATTCACAGCTTTGATTACTTGCGATTTTAATTATTTTTATTTATAATTTTGAAATTAATTGATTAAACGCTGCAGATCCTATCTATGTGGCGTACCACGACGAAGAATGGGGGGTGCCCGTCCATGATGATGAGTAAGTGCCTTAGATTGAGTTGTATTTTGCTTCATGATTTGCAGCCCTGTGGTGATAAATTAATTGATTAATGTAATTGGATTTGTGCAGAATGCTGTTTGAACTTCTGGTTTTAACGGGCGCACAAGTTGGATCGGATTGGAGTTCTGTGCTGAGAAAAAGAGAGGATTTTCGGGAGGCATTCTGCAATTTCGATGCGGAAATAGTTTCCAAATTTTCAGAAAAGAAGATGATTTCCATCAGTGCTCAATATTGTATAGAACTCAGCTTGGTTAGGGGAGTGGTGGACAACTCTAAGAGGATCCTCCAGGTTTGTTAACTCTTTCTTTACTCTGTTTTTCCATCTCATAGGACTTCTACTCTAAAACATTATTGGAATAGAGTCATAGTCACATTTCGTATAATAAATACTAGATGCAACATTTACTATTTGTACGAACTTGTAGAACTTGTTTATAAGTATTAAAATGATAAAGTTGTCTTTAAGAACATAGTATGATCCTCTCCCCTTTATATAGGAAAGTGTATTGTTAGTGTGAGGAAAAAAAAAATTGTGTAATTTGAAAAATGTTTGAGTAAGATGATTAAAGAGGTGATAATTGTTTTTTATTTCCATTTTAGGAAATGATCCATTTAGTATGGAAATGACTCAAATGCCTCATCTAATATGTTTGATGGAGGAAATATCATTTTAGGTTACTATACAACTATTATGAAAATAATTGACTTTGTATATATCCTTATTTGCTTTGAATTGTATAAAAAAAACTTTAAGACTATTATACTCCAACTCCTATATAAGTTATTTTTTGTGAGTTTAAAAGTAGAAGAAAGGGTATAAACTGACATTAAAATTGTAAATAAAGTGAATAATCAAAACATAATTTGAGTTGTACTATGTAAATGTGGTGAAAACTCTTTGTCATACTACAATTATTTGTCAAATTTATTCGTGATGCATGTGATGATCAAAATATAAAGGATATGATATGTCACAGGAGCACATGGCGCCCAACTAAATATAATAGTATCCTTTTTGGCGACTTCACATAACCAGCACGTGACATGTCATTGACACAGCTAATTATATTACAACTAACTAATTGGAAATTAGTTAATTAAAAACAGGATGTTCCATTTCAACTAAACAGCATGGCATGTCCTGTCCTGTCCTGGCAACAATTTATTTGTATCCATTCCATTAGTAAATTTATTACTCCATTCAAGATGCAACAAAGTGTGGATAATTTTTTTGTTACTCAGTTTTTTCTCTTTTAACTGATGATATGAACCATCAATTTGGATGATCAGGTGAAGAAGGAATTGGGATCATTTGATAAGTACGTATGGGGTTTTGTGAATGACAAGGCAATATCGACGCAGTACAAGTTGTGCAACAAGATACCCGTGAAGACATCCAAATCAGAGGCCATAAGCAAAGACATGGTGCGTAGGGGGTTCCGGCAGGTGGGCCCCACCGTCGTACACTCCTTCATGCAGGCAGCCGGCCTCACCAACGATCACTTGATCACTTGTCCCCGCCACTCTCTGCTATCCCTTTCCGCTATCTAATATCATTACACTTATCAACTGACCTCGTTGTTTTTCTTTTAATTATTAAGAAAAGGAAAAATTGATGACCTAATCAAACTAGGGTGGGGAGTTTGCAAAGTGGCAGTATATGGAGGGGAGACAGATAAGGGCTGGCAGCATGTGGGGTGGGGAAAAGTATAATAATTTTCTTGTTCTTTAAAAAAGTTGTACTCCATTTGTAAAGAGAAGCTAGGATGGAATTGGGGATGATATATATAGTACAGCTGGGAAGCATGTGTGAAAGAAAAGAGTTAATTCTTACACTCCATCCATCATCCTTTTTCCTTTTCTTAACCCTTAAACTCTCCCTCATCCTTCAATTCTAGCCTATACACCACGCAACCTACTTCTCATCCTATTCTAAACAATCACTTTCTTGTAAAATAGCAGCCTCAATTTGCGAGTGAATTACTTTGTTTGTATATTTTCGATTGTTTTTCTTTTTCCTTTTTTTTTTTTTGGGATTGATTTGGACTTCTTTCTGATAGTTTGTGATTATTGTAGTTTTTTTTTGGATTGGTTTTGATTTGCAGATAATTAGTGATGATGACTTGTGTAATGAGAAATGTATTAGTTCGGTTTAGAAATATACAGAGAATTGTGGTTTTTCTACTGTTAGTTAAAGGTACGTTTTCGTTTTTCATTTTAGACTTAAATGGGAAGTGAAGTAATTTTTCTTTCTTTTGAATATATATGTAGTAATTATCTACTTTCTTTGTTTAAAGAAGTATGTAATTGTTGGAATAATGTATTTGCTAGAGGATAGAAAGATTACAAGAAACAGCCACTACAACGTACTGTATAAATTTATATATCAAGAATCTAATCAAAAATTAAGTTAATTAGTTAGAAGTATAGAAATAATTGTGAGTTTGTGACAATAAACTACTGCGTACATCTAAAATGTATAAAGATATGAATCCAACACAACAAAATTATTACAACTACACTGGAAAAATCGTCTACCAGCAAATCATGTGTGGTAAATGGTAATCAAAGCTACCTCGGAAATGCTTCTTCACTTAAAATTATCTTTAGTGATCGAAATGACCGAAATTAATTAGAAAATTTTGTTTTTTGTAAATGAAATCTTATATATGTGCATCTATACAAACAATATTTTAATACTGTTGAATTGTTTACTCAGTCTAATGAAATTCAATACAGTACTATATTCATTTCAAATCACTATACTTTTAATTTTTTAAGAAAGTCATTAGAGGTTAACACTATCACTTTCAATCTATAAATATATAAATGAAAAATGTAATGTAGATAAAAAAAAGGAAATAACAAAAATTGATGAGCATAAACTGTCTGCGGTCCTGTTTGAGGGTCCATGGTCTAAATAGCGGCAATATCTGGTCTAGGGCGGGCAGCAAATCGAATGTGTTGTAGTGACTTTTTTGTATTTTTAAAAAAATTATGCACAAAATTAATTTATTCAGAAGCGTTATAGATTCGTTATAATAGGATAAATATACGATCAAATTGTATCGACTTAAAACTTAGGAAAGCATGGAGCCCCAAAAATATAAGTTGACATGATATTATAGAAGTTACTTGAAAAAATCAAACAAATACCATGAAAATAAACAATTAAGCTAACTATCGATGTGAAAGTGCAAGTAGAGTGAATTGCTTCGAGTGTTTTTCTTATGTGGAATCACTAATGAATGAATGAATTATCTACAAGATTAAACCAAATGGTTTGATGTGCAGGGACGGAGGGAGAGAGGGGCCAGGGGGTCTGGGCCCCCCACCCATTTTACAAATTTTTTTTAATATATTTTTTAAAAATATTAAATAATAAAAAATAAAAGAAAAAATAATTATAATTAATCATATTTAATAGTTATATAACAATTTCTAAGTGTATTAGTAAAATATTAGTAATGCAATTATTATTTTTTCCTCTTATAAGTGCTTGTTTTGTGTATAATTAAATAACATTTTTTTTTTACAAATTTATCTTTCATTGATTGGAGTATAAAAGATTGAGGGAAAAAATGAATGAAAGTATAAGAGAGTAGAATAACTTGCTTCAATTATCAAGAAAGAAAAAGATGAAAAAAGTATTAAAATAAAAATTATAGGAATTTACATATGAGTAATTTAGGGAGAAACGTGGTAAAAATAGCTAAAAATGATAAATTTTTAAAACAAAAATTAAGATTAATAGCGTCAATCAATATGAAATGAGTGAAGTATATTACAATTTAAAACATAAAAATTAAAAGATGCTCGTATAAAGACTGTATAAATATTATTCTGTAGGTAATGAGCGGAATGAATGAAACTTTTATTGAAACATATTAAAACTTAACTTGATTCATTAGTAATATATTATATGTTTCAAAAAAAATTATAGATATTAAAAGCGAAATTTATTATTCATAATTGGGCCCCCCATCGGTTAATTTCTGGCTCCGTCACTGTTGATGTGTGCTAAGGGCTATTACATAACTGTGTAAACCAATCTCTTTCGAGAATTAGGTGTGAACACATGTAATAATTAATCCACCTAATTAATAACATAAACTCTTAGGATAGTGAACTCGTAAACACTTTCAACACGGTTACTAGTGCTTACGGTGCGTCTCCTAATCAATCTTCTAGACTCTATTCGATTGATATTTGTTGTGGTCGATGTAGCAATTAATTATCTATTTGTTATGCTAATTACTATTTAACTTCAATTCATCAATCAAGGCTTCACAGTTCACACTCACACCTCAATTATGCAAATTCAACTCTCGTTGCAATTCACAAATCGAAATGTTAGCTAATAAAATTGATCAACCAATTGAATCAAATAATTCACCACAATAGAAACATTAAACGCTAAGACATGGACTAAATCATGCAATTAATCCATAAATTCACTAATTGTCCACGTAATTCCAACACTCGAAGCAATAAGAGTTTAATCCATTATACTACAAACAATATTCATGACTAAAATTAGGGGTGGGTAAATATACCAAAATTTTGGTATACCAAGCTTTTCGTATCGAAAAAATATCGAACTTTTCGGTATGATAACGATATGAAAAATGATCATACCGCGATATTTCGGTATATCGAAAAAATTTCGATATTCGATATGAAACGATATATCCATATACCGAAATACTGAAACCTTAATAAAAAAATAATTTTATAATATACTCCGTAATTTATAATTTTATATTATTTTAAAATTAAAATAACTTTAATTATTAAAACTTAAATAATTTATTTCGATATAAAACTATGCTTCAATATTTTCGGTATGAATTTGTATACTGATATTTTAATATGAAACGATGGTTCAATATTTTCGATATGAATTGGTATACCGATATGGTACGGTATACCGAATTACGGTACGGTATCAGTATGAATTTTTACATACTGAAATTTAGGTATATCAAAATAATGGTATACCGAAATTTTCGATACGATAACGGTATGAATTTTTTCAATATCGAAATTTTTAATATGATAACGGCATGGTTCAGTATACCGTACGTTCGAACCACTCCTAGCTAAAATAACAAATGAAAGAAAATTCATGAAAAATAAACAACCAAAATATGAATAGAAATGAAATTAACTATTGAAATTTAAAAGGATCATATGTAAAGTCTTCAAATTCTTTGATATAATGTTTACAATAAAATAAAATATTCAATTAAAATCTATTTAAAAAATAAAAGAAAAAGAAAAATTAATCTAAACAATGTGGACTGCGGGAGTAGAGGGCCTCTCCCAAAACAGTGTTAATTTTTATATGAGTTGGGGTATATACCCCTCCAGCCTTGTTTAATACACTCCCCTGTATCGCACTCCCCCTAAAATTGATATATTATACATGCACTCCCCCCAAATTATCTATAATACCCTTTCTCTAAAAACTCTCCATAAACACCCCCCACTTAAACCCTAACTTTTCATCTTCTTCCCCCTTCTTCCTCCCCTACTCCACCCGCCGCCCCCCACCTTCGCTGGCCGCCCTCCACCTTCGTTGGCCGCCCTCCACCCTCACTGGCCGCGTCGCGCCGCCCCCACCCCCGCTAGCCGCGCCGCCTTTTTCCTCTTTTTTTTTTCTAATTTTTCTGTCGCCGCCCACCCGCCACTGCTGGTCGCGCCGCCGCCCTCACTCCCGCTTGCCGTCGCCGTCTGCAACCTTTCACTCTTTTTTTCCTTTATTTTTTTCCGCGTCGTCGTCTGAAAAGTTAGGGGGAAGAAGATTAAAAATCAAACTCTTTTTTTCCTTTTTTTTATTTATTTTCTGCAACTAATCCAGCCAGCGTCGCCGCCTCCGCCTCTTCTCCCGGCTCCACCGCCGTGAACCCCTCCCCCAAGTCGTTGGCGAAAAAGCAGGTTTGTTTTTTTGTTTTTTTTTTTAATTTTCGACAATTTTGGGTCGCCTAAAAACACTCTCGTCGACAATAGATCATGGATGAGAGTGTTTTTGGGCGACCCAAAATGGCCGAAAATTTTAGTTTTTCGTAAAAAAAATATATATATTTTTCTTTCGAAACACATAGTCGACCTGAGTATTTTTGGTCGACAAACCAGAGTCGACTGGATTACTTTTGGTCGACAAACCCGTGTCGACCGGAGTGTTTTTGGTCGACTCTGGTTTGTCGTCGAAAATAAAGTCTTTTTTTTTTTCAAGTTTGATTTTTAAAATTTCTAAAATTATTTTGTGCGGCCGGAGGTGCAGCGGCGGCCATTTGTTGGGCGGCGGCGGTCCCTCAAATTAGGGTTAAGATTAGGGTTAGAATTAGGGTTAGTTTAAATTTAAATTTAAGGGGAATGTATCTATCTTTTTTGTATTTTAATAAAAGGGCAAAACAGGTATTCTACATGAATATTTAATTAATAAATGTGAGGGGAGTGTATCAAACAAAGCTGAAGAGGTATATACCCAAACCTTTTTATATCTAATGCCCCTCCTACAAAGTGGGAGTTTCTTTTATGCCCAGAAGCTCACAGTTGAGTTCTAGATCTGGAGTAATGGGCGTGGGCCCAAGGCGGACTGGGAGGGCTACCGTTCACCCCAGTTTTTTCGAGTATTTTGAAAAAATATTACTCAACTAGTGCAAAACCCGCCCCCGTATTACCGGGATTGTAAAATAAATTATATTAATGTCATTTTAAATATTTTGTAAGTTAACGTACAAATAAAATACTCACTCCGTCCATTAAAAATGTATTTTTCTTTTTTTGGTCCACAAAAAACGCGTTTATTCTATTTAAATAGTTAACTTTTGAATATTTTTTTACTTTACTAACATGATTGTGTATCTACCAAATATAGTTTTAACTCATTATATTAAATATATTATTTATAATTAAAATATAATTTTTTAAAAAATATATATAAAAAAAAGTGAGCACACTTTTGATGAATAGAGGGAGTAAAATTTATTGTCCACTAGTTAGAGAAGAAAAAAAAGAATTAAAATTAGAGATGTCTATCGGGCTGGCCCTAGCCTTACAGGGCTACGGGCTAAACGGGTTAGGGCCTTAACCGGTTCATATTTAACGGGCCTACAATTGTTGGGACCTAACCCTAACCCTAGCGGGCCACGGGCTAAACGGGCCACTAACGGGCTACAATAAAAAAATTTTCTTTTAAAATTAAAGGTCTCAATTGACACGTCCAAGCAAATAAAATAGAAAAATGCATAATTAGTTAATGATCAGTAAATGAGAAAACAAAAGTATAATTTAAACACAATTCTAGAACTCATTGGTCCTCAATATGACCAAATAAACCTAAATAAATATCATAATCTAATAAAAAATAGTAATAATGACTAATGGATGGTAATGAGCTTCTTAATGCTTATAGTTATGGTTATTGGTCAAATGACCCAAAATTTGTTTTAGGTTATTTATTTTTAAAAAAAGAATAAAACGTAACAACTCAGGCTAGCGGGTTGGCCCTGTAGCCCTGCGGGCTGGCCCGGTTTAGCCCACGGGCTAACCGGTCCGGGTAAAAAAAAACCGGTTTTAAACGGGCCTATAATTCATGAACCCTAACCCTGTATTTTTCAGGGTTAAACGGGTCAGCCCGGTTAGCCCGATCCGGATAAACATCTCTAATTAAAATATAGATTGTTTAATAAAAGAAAAAATATTATTTAATTCAAATTTTCTTTCTTAAAATGATTTGGTTTGAGAAAAGAGAAATGAGAGAAAATTGAATAGTTATTTATTGTGAAATAGATAAAAAAGACGGGTAGAGAGAAAAAATATAAAATAATAAAGAAAATAAGAATAGTTAGAAAATTAGAAGAGTAGAATAGAAGAAAATGGTAAAGCCATGTAAGAAGGGCAATTCTTACGTCAGTCACATTTTACGAAGTGACTACATAGTCACTTTATCGAATCGCGCCATGTGGCGTAGTAAACGTCGTAACGACCTGCTACCTGTTATACAAGTTTAAGTTATTTATATCATTTTTTAAATTATATTTTGTTATTTACTATATTACCCTTCTTTATTTAAATTATTTTTAATATATATATATATATTATATATATATATGTTAAGTAAAATTACTGTTCTACCCTTTCTTCTTAAATTTTATTTATATTTTATGTTGGTCCCTGAACGAGTAGTGAATGGGTTTAAAGTCTAGAGGGGAGGGGTGAATAGACTTTAAAACTTTTTCAAACAGAGTTGGGAACCTCTTCTGATTGCTATGTCAACTGGACTGCAAGTCTGCTGGTCCAGATGACTATAGTGATCTGACTGAGGAGGTTATATGCGGAATTATGGTGGCCCTGGTTTAGACTCGTTCTTGTAACTTGTTTTACTTAATGAAAATACTCAGCTGATGCTGGTTTGAAAGTTATGGCCTTGTTTTGAAGAGTGTTGAAATCACAGTATGCACTATATAATAATGAATGTAAAGGCAGAAAGTAAATAACACCGGATTTATAGTGGTTCGGATATACGTTCCTACGTCCACTCTCACGTCCTAACGTGATGTTTAATCCCTTTAATTTCCACAAATTACAAGGGTCTTGACCTTTATAGTCCCAAGGTTAGGACTTTGAGATCTGAGCCGTCCTAACAGCTACGGTCTCCACAAGTGATTGTAAGCACTTGCACTTTAAGGGGTTTCAAAAACTTTAACCTTTCGGTGAGGGTTTGGGGTTTTTTAGGTGTATCCAACTAATGGTTCAAGCTTATAATTTGCTTAACCACTATGCCTAAAACAATTGATATACAATATGAACAGGTTTCAGGTTCTTAAGGGTTGGATAGAAATCACTTAAGAGCTATAGATAATCTAATGGTTTCTGGCTCTTTTGAGAATTCTTAGAACTGTATGGCTTTAGTTTTTGATTGCTTCCTTGGCTTGTTGAATTCTCTCTTGTGACTTCTTTTTTTTCACTTTGTGATTTCTCATCCTCTTGTATTTATAATGGAGATTGGTTGCAACTAGCCGTTGGAGTTGACTAGCCGTTTGAGCAATCTTTCCATAATAGCTTGATTCCTTGATTCCAGCCGCTTGATTGCTTCAATCCTGGGATCATGTCAATCTTCTAAATAAGGTAGGTCTTCGTTTGAATTGCAAGATGACTTGGGAATCAGCCGAGTCCTGGAAGAGCACATAGTCTTCTGATCTGTACTTCTAGTCTTCTGACTACTCTTCTGGCCTTAGGTCTTCTGTCTTCACTCTTCTGATCTGGAAATTCTTTGTACTGCTTTTAGGCCATCTTCAATCTGGGACTCCATCAGATAGGTAGGTATACAAGCACCTTAACTTATCTGGTCTTCAAGGATCTTCTAGTCTTCATGTCTTCTACTCTTCTCATCTTGAGGATAGGCATGTAAGCCAAGACTGTGCTGATCAGCTGATATCAATACAGTTGATCACACAAGACTAGTCTAAGCTGTTCTATACAAGTCAGCTGATCCTATTACATTTATAAACTCTAAGTGTTTTGCCATCAAAACTATTCTAACATCAAGTGGGGCTTAGGATGAATTTATATCCCAACATTTTACCTGCACCCACTAATTTAATGAGTGCACCCCCTAATCATAATTTTACTACAATTATATGCACCCGCTAATTTAATGAATTCACCCCCTAATCATATTTTTACAACAGTTATCTGCACCCGCTCATTTAATGAGTTCACCCCCAAATCATTTCTTTTTTACAACAGTTATCTACACCCGCTCATTCTATGAGTTCATCCCAAAATTATTGTTTTACCACGGTTATCTGCACTCGCACATTTTATGAGTGCACCCCAAAATATTTTAAAAAAAATAATCACATTTAAAAGACTATATTATCCTTTTATTATTTTACACAAAATATAATAAAATCAACTCTAAAAAATCAATTCACCACCAAATCACCCATATTTAAAAAAAAAAGCGTAAAAATATAATTAATAAAAAACTATCGAAATTAGCCACAAATCTCAATTTTTTTCTTTTTAATTTTTCTTCCCCCTCCTCTTTTTCTTTTTTCTTCCCATTTTAAATTTTTTTTTCAAATTTTTTATTTCCTTGTTTTTTTTTCTTTTCCTTTTTAAATTTTCATGTCTTTCTTTTCCATTTTTTGCATGTGTATTTTTTAAATTTTAATACAAAATAATATTATAGGTATAATTTTATTAAAGTCGATCGGCGGTGCACCTAAATTTTAATTTGATGAGTAAAGGACCTGTCGGAAATCCATGCATGTCGGCGGGTGACCCAGCCACCACCATGCCCGACTACCCCCTCGACGGTGACGGCGGCGCTTCGGTCTCGGCCGCTGAAGCCCGAGACCCCTCCTCGAATCGCAATCGCGATTCTTCACTTCCATAACAATCGACATAATCTTCCATCTCGGCCACGATTCATGGCGGTCGAAATCCTCTCCTCATTTCGACCACCGACGCGACTGCTTCCATCAATCTCCCTTGCGTTCGCGATCCAGGAGCTTCTCCTACATCAACGGCGCTCGCCTGCAACACTCGGATCGACGCTGCCTCTCTCTCGTCGTTCATCTCTGTCCAAATCGAAGCTACATTGCTTCATCCGTCTTCTTCACCCTGCTCCTGCGCAGACTCTTCCTCCGGCTGACGACGACCCGACGGAGGACTGTGAGTATGTTGCTGATGGATCTCTGACCAGACGACACTCGGAGCCGGTGACCTTGCTGATGAAATCCCAAGCGACGACTGCTGACCTAGGGTGCCCTCCCATTGGGCTAGGGTTTCCTTCAATTGGGCTTGGTAATGTGCACCCTCTATTTTCTTTAGTACACCCCGATCTACACTCTCTCCGCTTTTTTTTTATGGTATTATTGTTATTGGTATTATTGATATTGGTATTACTAGTTATTGATTGCGGTATTACTATTAATACACTATTGAATTAATATTAATGATTATTGATTATTAATTGTGGTATTACTAATTATGTGAAATTATTAATTACTGATTATTATTATTTTTATGGTATTACATATTATTGTTTATGTTATTACTGATAATTGTTTTTGGTATTATTGAATATAATTAGATTTGTGGAATTATTTGTTATTGTATGAGATATTACTATTCAATGTTCATGGTATTACTACTTACTATTCAAGGTATTACTGATAATTATTTTTTGTATTATTGAATATAATTAGATGTGTGAAATTATTTGTTATTGTATAAAATTTTACTGATTAATATTAATGGTATTACTGATTAATGTTCGTGGTATTATTAATTATTATTAATGGTATTACTGATTACTGTTTATGGTATTACTGGTTATTACTTGTTATATTACCCACTACTCCCTCCTTTCTATTGAAAGCTACCCAACTTTCCTTATTCATTTGTCCCAATGAAAGTTACCCATTCTTTTTTTGCCAAACTATTTCCTCTTACATTTCATTATATTGTTCTCTCTCTCAATCACATCACCTCTCATACATCCATTTATTATATCATATTTTTTAACCTCTGTGTTCGAAGCTCATGAGGAGCTTTCACTGGGACGGAGGGATTATAATAAAATCATACATATAATATTATTTTGTATTAAAACTAAAAAAATATACTAATGAAAAAAAAGTAGGAAAAAAAAAACGAAGAAATAAAAAATTTGGAATAAAAATTGAAAATGGGAAGAAAAATTAAAAAGAAAAAAAATTGAAATTTGTGCCTAATCTCAATAGTTTTTTTTAATTATGTTTTTACGATTTTTTTTCTAAAAATATGAGTGATTTGGTGGTGAATCGACGGTAACTCGGCAATGACTCGGTTGTAGATTGTAAATGTATAAATTAGGGTTGATTTTATTATATTTTGTGTTAATTAATAAAAAAATAATATAGTCTTTTAAATGTAATTATTTTTTAAAAAATATTTTGGGGTGAACTCATAAAATGAGTGGGTGCAGATAACTGTGGTATAAAAATAATTTGGGGGTGAACTCATAAAATGAGCGGGTGCAGATAACTTTGGTAAAAATATAATTTGGGGGTGAACTCATAAAATGAGCGGGTGTAGATAACCGTTGTAAAAAAGAAATGATTTGGGGGTGAACTCATAAAATGAATGGGTGCAGATAACTATGGTACGAAGTGATTTGGGGTGAACTCATAAAATGAATGGGTGCAGATAACTATGGTAAAAGATGATTTGGGGTGAACTCATAAAATTAGCGGGTGTAAATAATTGTTGTAAAAAAATGATGTGGGGGTGAACTCATAAAATGAGTGTGTGTAGATAACTGCTGTAAAAATATAATTTAGGGGTGAACTCATTAAATTAATGGGTGCAGATAAAATATAAATAAATAATTAAAATTAAAATAAGGGGTACGGTACATGCGAGTGTACCCAAATATCACCCTTTTTTCTTCCCCAATTCCAATTAGTCGACACAATTCTTAAGATGTTTGAGAATGACTTATTTCTCCCCAAATTGATTTAATTTGAAGCTCTCAATCGACATTAGGAGGTTTGATGCAAAGGTTTGAAACAAGAATGAGTTTTTCTCATTGATTTGATTTATTTTTTGTTATTAATTTTATTAATATTATAAGGGTAAATATGTAATTTTAACATTACATATTTTAATTACATTAACAAAAATATAATAAATTATTTTATTGTATAAGAATAAAAATGTAAATTTACAATAATATATTTTAATTAATTTAATTTAATAGAAAATACAAATTTATGACACATTACGACACATTACGACAATACATATCGTAAAATTTACAAAAGGTAACAGAAAATCAAATCTAAACTTTTAGATTAGATTTTTAATGGCTTAGATTAACTGACTACGGTTGTCATTACGACACGTTACGACACCCTGACTACATATAGAAGATCCCAGGTAAGAAAGAGAAGTTTCAGAAATAGATGTAAGGGGATTTAATACTTCGTCACACAATTGTGCATACACATAAAAGGAAACTCTCACGGGTCTTTCTATGAAAAGACAGGCTTCGCCCTGTCTTATAAAATGCAATACTTGAAATACCATTAGATCATTAATCTAACAGATGGAATTTATTTTATATGATTGCACTTCGCATTAGTGCGTTTGCTTTATGCAATATGCAATCGCACTGCAATGTCCTACTATTAAATTAAATTAATATATATAAAATGACGAAAAATATCCTTTTTAATTTAAAATAAATAAAAAATATTTAATTATAAAATAACATTTTCACCCCTAATTTTAATTTTAATTTTTTATTTATATTTTACCTGCACCTACTAATTTAATGAGTTCACCCCCAAATTATATTTTTACTACACATATCCGCACTCGCTCATTTTATGAGTTCACCCCAAATCATTTTTTACTACAGTTGTCTGCACCCGCTCATTTTATGAGTTCACCCCCAAATCATATTTTTACAACATTTATCTACACCAGCTCATTTTATGAGTTCACTCCCAAATTATTTTTTTACTACAATTATTTGCACCCACTCATTTTATGAGTTCACCCAAAATCATATTTATACTACAGTTATCTACACCTGCTCATTTTATGAGTTCACCTTTAAATCATTTCTTTTTTACAACGATTATCTACACCCGCTCATTTTATGAGTTCACCCCCAAATTATTTTTTTACCACAATTATCTGCACCCGCTCATTTTTTGAGTTCACCCCCAAAGGTTTTTTTTTAAAAATAATTACATTAAAAATATTATATTATCTTTTTATTAATTTACACAAAATATAATAATAAAATCAACCCTAATTTATACATTTACAATCTTGAAGTCGAGTCATTGCCGAGTTACCGTCGATTCACCACTAAATCACCCATATTTTTAGAAAAAAAATCGAAAAAACATAATTAAAAAAAACTATCGAAATTAGGCACAAATCTCGAATTTTTTTTTCTTCTCATTTTTCAGTTTTTATTCCATACTTTTTATTTCTTCATTTTTTTTCATTAGTATTTTTTTAAATTTTAATACAAAATAATATTATATGTTTTATTTTATTATAGTCAGTAATACAATAAGTAATACCATAAACAGTAATCAGTAATATCATTAACAATAATTAGTAATATCTTTACAATAACAAATAATTACACACATCTAATTACAGTAAAATTTTATACAATAACAAATAATTTCACAAATCTAATTATGTTCAATAATACAAAAAACAATTATCAATAATACCATGAACAATAATTAGTAATACCATGAACATTGATCAGTAATATCTTATACAATAACAAATAATTCCACAAATCTAATTATATTCAGTAATACAAAACATAATTATCAGTAATACCATAAACAATAATAATAATCAGTAATGCCTTAAGCAATAATAAATAATTCCACATAATCAGTAATACCACAAACAATAACCAATAATACCACAATAAATAATCAATAATAACGTCATCAATAATCATTAATAATAATTCAATAGTGTATTAATAGTAATACCACAATCAATAACTAGTAATACCAATACCACTAACAATAATACCATATATAAGTGGAGGGAGTACAAATCGAGGTGTACTGAAGAAAATAGGGGGTGCACATTACCATGCCCAATTGAACGTAACCTTAGCCCAATTGGAAGGCACCCTAGGTGAGCAGTCGCGCCTGAGATTTCATCGGCAAGGTCACCGGCTCCGAGTGCCGGCCGATCAGATATCCATCAGCAACATACTCACAGTCCTCCGTCGGGCCGCCGTCAGCCGGAGGAAGAGGCTGTGCAGGAGCAGGGTGAAGAAGACGAAGCAATGTAGCTTCGATTTGGACAGAGATGAACGACGAGAGCGAGGCAGCGTCGATCCGAGTGTTGTAGGTGAGCGCCATTGATGCCGGAGAAGATCCTGGATCGCGAACACAAGAGAGATTGATGGAAGCAGTCGCGTCGGTGGTCGAAATGAGTAGAGGTTTTCGGCCGAGATGGAAGATGATGTCAATTGTCATGGAAGTGAAGAATCGTCATTGCGATTCGAGGAGGGGTCTCGCGCTTCAATGGCCGGGGCGGAAGCGCCGCCGTCACAATCAAGGGGGTGGTCGGGCATGGTGGTGGCAAGGTCACCCGCCGAACGGCATGAATTTCCGACAGGTCCTTTACTCATCAAATTAAAATTGAAATTTAGGTCCACCGCTGATCGACTATAATAAAATCATACCTATAATATTATTTTTTACTAAAATTTAAAAAATACACATAAAAAATGGAAAAGAAAGGCATCAAAATAAAATAAAAAAAGTAAAAGGAAAAAAAATGAATAAATAAAAAAATTGAAAAATAAACTGAAAATGGGAAGAAATAAAGGAAAAGAAAAATTAAAAAGAAAAAAAATCGATATTTGTGGCTAATTTCGATAGTTTTTTATTAATTATATTTTTACGATTCTTTTTTTAAATATGGGTGAGTTGGTGGTGAATCGACGGTAACTCGGCTGCATATTGTAAATATATAAATTAGAGTTTATTTTATTATATTTTGTGTAAATTAGTAAAATGATAATATAGTTTTTTAAATGTGATTATTTTTTAAAAAATATTTTGGGGTGAACTCATAAAATGAGCGGGTGCAGATAATCGTGGTAAAACAATAATTTGGGGGTGAACTCATAAAATAAGCGGGTGTAGATAACCGTGGTAAAAAATGATTTGGGGGTGAACTCATAAAATGAACGAGTGCAGATAACTGTAATAAAAAATGATTTGGGGGTGAACTCATTAAATGAGCGAGTGCATATAATAATAGTAAAAAATAATTTGGAGGGTGAACTCATTAAATGAACGGGTGCAGATAAAATTAAAATTAATTAATGAATTAAAATTTAAAATTGTAAATGATTTTTAACTCATTAATACGTTAATATACTAATATTTAATTCATTTACATCCATCTCCGTGGCGGTGGAGGTGCCCCGCTAGTCAGATGTTTAAAGGAGGAGGCGGTGGTGGGTTTCACCGTTTCAATTTGGGAAAATGGCATTTTAGTAATTTTATATATTTTTAAGGGCATTTTATAAGATCATGGATTAAAAAAAGAGAGGGCAGTTTAGTAATTTTATATATTTTTTAATAAAAAATAAAAAATTAATTTAATTGCGAAGGGCATTCGCTCATTGCGAAATTAAATGATGTGGCAACTTATTATTGGACGCCTTACATAAGACAGTGTGAACCCCCTGTCTCACCGTAGAAAAACCCTACTTACACAAAATGTTATTACTTTTACCCTCTTTCCAATAACTTTTTTACTTTATTCATACAACTTTACAAAATTACCCCTCAACACTCCACTCATTACACTTTTTAAAAAAAAAGTGTGTCCATTTTATGGTGTAAACACTTATGGGACGGAGGGAGTAAAATTTAATATATATATATATATATATATATATTATTAAATGTAGAATGTTACTCCCTCTATCCATCAAAAGTGTGCTCACTTTTTTTTATACATGATTTTAAAAAAATTATATTTTAATTATAAAGAATATATTTAGTATAATGAGTAAAAAATATATTTATTAGATATTCAATCTTGTTAGTAAAGTAAAAAAAATATTCAAAAGTAAACTATTTAAATAGAATAAATATATTTTTTGTGAACTCAAAAAAGAAATGAGCACACTTTTGGTGGACGGATTATTGAAAGGATAATTAAAAAAAAAAGAATTGGTATAAAATTAAAATAGAGAAAATAGTTGGAGAAGAGAGGAAATGGAGACGGTTTCTCCTAAACTGAATTAAAAAATTAAAAATTAAAACAGGGATTAAATTTTTTTTTAGTTCTTTAAGTTGGAAGAGTTTATTGACATTAAGAGCTAAAAGGAGATTATATACAATATAAGACAATATCTAAGTGTATTAAACAAAGAAAGACAAAAATTTATAGTAAAACAATTAAGACCAAAACACCTTTTAAAATTCCTAATATGCCCTATATATTATAATTCGAATTCTGCCATTTTCAACTTTTTCCAAAATTACAGGTTCTCTTTCCTTTTTCAAATTTAAATCTAATTTGAATCATTCAATTCAATTAAATTCGTTGATAATCTTTTCGCCTTCATTCGATCAATCGATCAAATCAACGATCGGGACTGGGGAAACTCAATAACATCCCACTCGTTAGCAAATTAATCTCTGCAGTTTTTATCCTCGATTCTATTTGGAATTCACAGTGTCTCTGAAAAACCGTTTCTTAGGTAATCTGATTTTTTTTATCGCGATCTGTTGTTTTTTGGATTAGATCATTTTTCGCGTGAATTGACCATTCTAATTCCCACTCGTTAGCAAATTAATCTCTCCAGTTTTTATCCTCGATTCTATTTAGAATTCACAGTGTCTCTGAAGAACTGTTTCTTAGGTAATCTGATTTTTTTATCGCGATTTGTTGTTTTTTGGATTAGATCGTTTTTTCGCGTGAATTGACCATTCAAATTAATTGATTCTCTGTATTTTTCTAACTTGTTTGTATTGAGTTGTGATCGTTCAGTAAGATTTTCCCCTTTTCTATTGCAGGTGTTTATTGCAATCCAGTGTGAGAAATGCATATTGGCGATCGTAGAGACTTTGCATTTATGAAGAAAGATGGCGGTGGTCAATCACTGCATCTCCGTCGATCTAGAGTCGCTGTCGCGATCTTCGTCGGATTATTAATCGCATGCGTTTTCGCCTTATTCTACCTTGAATGATTTTTTGTCTCCTCGCCTCCCCTTCGCCATTCCGAGGTCATTCTTCTCTTTACTCTTTCTAATCCGTATTATGATGCTCTAAAACTCTATTTAATTTGCTGATTGTGGTGTTTGCAGTTTTGATTCATTTTACTCTTCATGAATTCGCATTTCAGGCTTTGAAGTTTCATTGTTCCTTATGATTCTAATTTTTTTGCTTTTAAAACTAATTGCTGAATTATGTGATGGTGAATGAGTTTCCACTGTTTTGTTACAAAACTAGCTCAGCTGTTAATAATACTTATAAACCGCTTAAGTATGAAAAAATGAATCAAATGAGAGATTTTATGTGCATGCTAATCTTGTGGATGCATCCAAAATTTTGTGTTTATGGTTTTGCCAACATCACGAAAGACTCCGATTAGCTCTTACGTTTAGTATATGGCTTAAGAATCGTATAATGGAGATAGGAATAGGTTACAAGTTCAAAATAAATATAGACAAAGTTGTTTGTTCCGACCCAGTGTTGCTTCATGTAAACTTGTTCTGCATCTCATAATTATTATGTTCCTACTCTAGTCTAACTTTTACTTTCTTTTCTATCCATAATCGGTTAATCCACCTGTTGTAAAGATATTCGTTTGTAAACTCTGACTTATCTTTACTCACATATCATCTGATCTCTCTCAGGTTATCACCAATACATGTGAGTCGCCAGAACGCTTCAACATATTAAAATCAGAGTTTGTTGCTGCTTTAGAGAGAATGGGTATGAGGGGCTTCATGCCTCTAAAAGAACTATGGACTATGGACTATTACATGTTCATGAACAGTAAGTTTTGGATAGAAAGACGTACAACTACGCAAGCTTAAGCCAGTGATAATTCATATTAATTATCACCTCGATAAGTTCGAGAGAATGAATGATAAAGTGTTTGCACTAATTTGTAAGCATGTTTCAGAATTCTAATGTAAATTTTAGATTCAATAGTTTTTTTACTTCCAGAACTAGGAACATCATAATTATTATAACATGTATGATAAAGCGTTATATTATTCTTATGCAATGCACATATTAGATATATGCATCTCATATTAATATGCAATGCACATATTATATATATGCACCAAACTATGAATATATGCACATTAGTTGTGCATTACGTATAAGACTACAGGCCAATCCGACCTTTGGGTTAAAAATTCCAATGAAATTCGAAATAATTTATTCTAATTTTTCAGTACATCAAAGATTTAAACTAACATGCAGAAAACACACCTTGAGAATCAAGCGAGTAATCGAATGTGTGAAACGAATGTGTACATAATTAATGGTATGCATATTTGAAAGTATATGTGATTATCGATTGCATATATAAAAAAACGCATGCATATTTGAAAGTATATGCACTCATCGGTGGCATATACATAAAATATTTATTTATGCATCTTACAAAAATATTATAGACTTATTCATTTATGCATCTTGCATATAAATAAAATATTCATTTATGCATCTTGCAAAAATATTATAGACTTATTCAACAAGTATTTGTTAATACAAGTTGTTCATCAAATTATTTAAACACTTTTAGAGGTGTATGCAGAATAAAATTCGAAACTGATGAATGTTGTTTTACTAAAATTATGCCTGCAGACTCTCAAAATGCAGTTACTAACACAGTTCCAACAAAATACCCAAATTCAATTGAAACAAAAAATGCAGAAACTCAAAGAAATTTGTGAAACTTCATTCGCATAAAGTTTTTGGTTGTAATTTTGGAAATTTAGAAATTCATCCATGGAAATTGATCAAATTTTTGGAAAGTCTTTGACTGCATGAGAGAAGAGACAATTCGATTTGAATTCAAAATAGATTGGATTCAAATATGGAAACTTAAGCGAAATCATTGGATATTCTTGAACAAGCATGACTTTTCGAATTATAAGAAAATAAGGGCAAAATTGGGAATTTGAAGGTTGTTTTGTCCTTAATTGTTTTACCAAAAAAATTTGTCTTTAATCTTAAAGTCTTAGGGTGAATTGTCCTATTTTATTTTTCCCCAGCTAAAAGGGATTAAACCCCTACTACAATTAAAACTACTCCCTCCGTTCCATAGGAATTTGCACACCTGGGATGACACACAATTTAAGGATTGTGTAAGAAAATGTGTAATGAGTGATGTTTTGAGGGGTAGTTTTGTAAAGTTTTATGAATAAAGTAAAGTAAAAAGTAGATTGAGTGTGGAAAAGTATGACATATGAGTAAATAAGAGTATATTTTGAGAGTAGGGTTATGAAGATATTTCCTTTTATGGAGTGTGCAAATTGGTATGTGACATCCATTTATAGAAAGTGTGCAAATTGGTATGGGACATCCATTTATAGAAAGTGTGCAAATTCCTGTGGGACGGAGGGAGTAAAAAATTTCAGCAATTCAATTAAGGCCAAATCAATACTTAAGATACCTAATACGCCCTCCATAATTAAAATACCCTCATAATTACATTTTAATATCTTTAACTTCCCACATAAAAATCGAAACTTTAAGTTATACCTTTTCCATCTACGGAAATTGACTGAAACTCTATCCCACTGTGTGGAATTTTCATACAGTGGAGGTGTAAATCGCCGCCCAGCAACAACTTGTATAAACTCTACCCCATCCGGCCACTCTCACTTGTACGATTCACACAGTGGAGGTGTAAATCGCCGCCCAGCCAACATCTCTCCAAGCTCTAAGCCACCCCTCCTCCTTCTCGTCTGCTGCTGCACCAGGCCGCTCCTCCTCTTCCAGTCGTGCCGCCCTGCTCCCTGGTCCGCCGATGGCGGTCGTCGAGTCCATCTAGTCCAGCGGGAATGGCGGGTTTATTAGTATTTGCTGCTAATTCAATCCCCAAAATTTCGTCCCGCGAAAAATCTGAATTGTATCAGAACAGAGATTTCGTTAAGAGGAGCGAAAAATTGATTTTATTGAAAAACGGTGTAAATTATGGTAGGAAGAGTTGTACGAGATTGTTTGCTGGGCTCTCGCAAGTAGAGCCGGATCTCAATGAAGATCCAAATGATAGATGGGCGACAAATGGGATTGATGTGGTATGTTTTTATGTTTAATAATTGATTTTTTGTTTTTAATTAGTTTAATTGATTGCATGGTGGATTTGGCAAATTGGGATTGTGATTCTTTATTTCGCTTCATGATGTGCAGTCCAGTGGCGATAAATTAATGTAATTGGATTTGTGCAGTAGTATATACAACATAAAATGGATGTACAAGGTTTTTTATATGATTTTTCGAGTTCGTTGACGTATTAACTAAGTTCATCAGTAGCCATATTGAAAGTTCATAAGCATCATCTAGATATGAGGATCATGTGATTTGGTTTACAACAATGATGTTTGATTTAATGCATATTGTTAAAATAGTGTCTGATGTTGCTAAAAATTTGGTGATCTGATTAATTTATGTAGACTGCCCATATTACAAGTTTGTTTTCTTGGGCAAATCATAGGATGAAAGTTGTTGTGATGATTGTGTAGTTGCTGTGAAGATTAACCAGTTGTTGATAACTCTGTTAGATGTGAAGATTTTTGGCTATAATGTTGTGGGGTTTTGTGATAACGAAGCATGCAATTTTCGTTGCATATGTAAACCCAATTTATTAGAAACTGGTTGTATGGTCCATCCTCACTTGTGCTGATTCATTAATGTGAATTTGTTTAATACAATTTATTGAATTGTTTTTGTCAAATTTATTCATAGTTCTCACTCTTCTGAATTTTCTTCTTAATGAACTTTTATCTCCACCTCTCTAAGATATTTATTCGTCTTTCTCTTCTTAATCTGCAAGAATCGATTTATTTCGTGTGCTTTACGTATTATCTTTGTTTATGCAATTACAATATGTAATGTTATGCAATTATACTTAAGTGTTACGAGTAAATGCAGAAGTATATACTTGAGTGTTATGCAATTTTGGTGTTGTTATATGCAATTACTTAGGTGTTATGCAATTATACTTAAGTGTTATGCAATTTTTGCGTTGTTATATGCAATTAGAATCTGCAATTTTCATGTTGCTTTATGCAATTATAAAATTACGAGATATACAAATTATAAATAATTGGTATGTGTAAATGATATGCAAAAAAAAAAAAAATTATTAATATTTGCTAACAAATATTTTATTAAAAAAAATACAAAAATATTATTAACAGTATGAATATGCGCTTAAAAAAAGTATGAATGCAGTTGATTAATTACCGTGATTAAAAAAAAAAAAAAGTATGAATATGTAGTTGATTAATTACCGTGATTAAAAAAGGGAGCGACTATCAACACCACAAATAGTGTTATTCCCACCCCAAAAAAAATTGGACAAAAATAGACATAATTGCATTTACTAAAATGTCCTTTTAAAAATGTTAAACACACCCCTAATAATTTTAAACACACCCCATTTTTAAATCCTACTTCATTTAACCCTCATTCAACTATTTTTATTTTTACTTCAAAAATTCACTTTATTCATAAAACCCTTCCTCTTCATGCATAAACCCTATCACCATAAATCTTTTATATGATGATATAATCACAACAAACATGTTTATGGAAGAAGAAAATGTGATGGAGGAAATTAATGTAAGTATATTTAATGTTCTTACACTTTTTTTCATACATTTTTTACACTTTATACAGTTTTTAGCATTAACTGTCGAGACGTGTTCGACCGAAATCGTGGCCGAACACACATAAGACTGTACATGAGTTTCTGGCCGAACACACATAAGGCTGTACATGGGTTTCTGGCTGAACACGCATGAGGTTGTACATGGGTTTCTGGTCGAACACACATAAGGATGTACATGGGTTTCTGGCCGAACACATCCTTAGGTGTACATTAGTTAATGGCCGAACGCATCCATGTTTGTACATGAATTTGTGGTCGTACAGTGTGTATAGTGAATTTCTTTTATTGTGTTTTAATATTTTAATTTGTTGTTAGTTACGTCAACATGTATGACATTTTATGTTGCATTTGCCTACATGGATGAGTGGAAGTCGTTTAGCCGTTCATTTGACATCGTCATTAATGCTGAAAATTAAGGAGATTTTTTTTATTGTCTATGATGGTTTCAAGATGATTACATGAACGACCCAAAGTCCAACAAAGTTGTTGAATATTGTATGGAACAATGGATTACATATTTACACCTGACAAACACAAATTTGTATTGACTTATACAAATAAGTTCATGCATTATGACAATGTTACGACGAATAGGTAAACACTTGTAAATATTCTGTATTTTAAAGTCTTCAAAAAGCAATAAAGAAGTTGATATCTCTAAACTCGACATCTTCATTTGGACCCTGTTGGTCTAACTTTATTATTCGTGTATGTAATCCCTCAAAAAATAATATAAAGCTAATTAGATTACATTTAAATCTTCTATAACAATATATAAAAGTAAAAAACAGCAATACCTTAGTTGTTCAATATTAAATGCACAAGCATCAAGAGTATCGTTTATTTGATGGTTCAGACACTTTTTGCTATAGTTTTATTGGGCTTGGAGTACGCATGCTAACAAAATCAAGATTCCTGTTTTAAGAATCTGTTCAGAAGATTCTAATCAAAATTTGAAATTTAAAGTTTTTAAACTCTAGAAAATGGATTTGTCTTACCAATTGCAATGAAATTCTTCTCCATTGGAAGCTTTCTGAACTTAGTTTTTAATTTTCCCATCCATGCAGTTAGTTATGAAATTATCTATTGCCTATCAACAATCTTAAATTTATTTTTAATTTTATGAAACATGCTCGACTTCTCAATACCCAATATACACTTTTCGTAACCACATCTTAATTTCTTTACCAGTAGCAATTTTCCTTAATGAGTATTTTTAGTTATTTTCAAGATAAAAAGAGCTCAAATTGAATCGCTTTATCTAATTAGATTAAACTTAAAAATTAAATTTTTTTTAAAAAAAAGACCCCAACTGTGACGCCAAAACTGTTGTCCGACCAAAAAATCAGCAATGCACAATGTTTTGTTCGACCAATACCGACCGTGCAACCTCTATTGCGTGCTGACAATACCGACCATGCACCATCTGTTGCGTGCGGCCAAATCAGTCGTGCACTATGTGCGCTGCGCGGCCGCGTTAATGGTCGAACGCGAATACGGCAGACCCCAACTCTGACGTCAAAACAGGAGAAACAAAACCCAAAATCAAACTACAATAAATCACTAAACTCATTCAACAATTTAAAAAATCACTACAAACCCTAAAAATTTAGGAAATAAAAACATTTGAAATGAAAGAAAGTTTTTACCAAATCTTGGATGAGATTGTTCGATCAACACAGATTGAACACTTGAAAGTTTTCTCCCTTTCTTTTCTCTTTACAAAGGCACGGTTGTTTTGAGGAATATAGGAAGGAATAAGTTAAATGAGATGGGGTGTGTATAGTAATAGTTAAGAATAAAAAATGTTTTAAATTTTAAAATAAAAAAGGGTAGAAAATGAATAAATTGGGGTGTGTTTAGTATTTTAAATTGATTTTTAAATTTAAGTGGGGTGTGTATAACAATTGGGGTGGGAATAACACTATTTGGGGTGTTGATAGCCCCTCCCTTAAAAAAACAGTATGAATATGCAGCTGATTAGTTCACATATCGGTTTTTTTAGGAATGTTTTGAATTCAGGTTTTTAGGAATGTTTTGAATTTTTGAAGGTGTATTAATTAGGCTTGACTAATTCTACATGACCATGCAATTGAATGTAAATGGTATATTGGTATAATTGCATACTAAATTGTCTTTAATTAATATACTCCTTAGTGTAACTTCCCCTTGATGGAATACACATTTTGATTTTGGTCTCATAAGTTGTCTAAAATTTGAATTCAGTCCAATTACCCATCATTGTAGATAAATGAACCAGTTAAATTCTTAGCTCATGTGCAATTCAAATCAACCGTAAATTTGTTCATTTGAAGAAAAATGCACGAGCTAAGGATTTGACCGGTTCATTTAATTTGACTGAATTTAAAATTTGGGCCAACTTATGGGACCAAAATCAAAATGTGTATTTCATCAGAATCAAATTCAAAATTAGTCCAAATTAAAGGACTAAAAAAACTTTAATCCCTTCAAAAAAGCTAAAGTTACATAATTTGAGAAATTTCAAAATGAAAGTTTTAGGAAAAGTCACGACATCAATAAAAGATCCAGAATTAGTATTAAGGAATTAATTTGAGAATATATATATATATATATATATATATATACTTTTATTGAGGTTAATTTGAGAATATATATACTTTTTATTGAGGTTAGAGTTGTTGATTACTACTCCCTCCGTCCCGGAAGTGTTTGCACCACTAGGTGGGCACACTTATTAAGAAAAAAGTGTAATGAGTGGAGTGTTGAGGGGTAATTTTGTAAAGTTATATGGATAAAGTAAAAAGGTGATTGGAAAGAGAGTAAAAGTAATGGCATTTTGTGTAAATATGTGAATATTGTGAGGGTGGAGTTTATTAGAGAGTTTCCTTTTATGGGTGTGCAAACAATTGTGGGACGGACAAATAAGGTAAGTGTGCAAACAGTTGTGGGACGGAGGGAGTATTTGTTAACAAATTTAATTGGAATTAATTTATGATCTGTAAAATTGAATGCATCTCAACCTTAAGTCACGTTTTGATTGGAAGAGTTAAGAATGAATTTGGAATACATAGTGTTGATGTTGGAATAAGTGTTTTGTATAATGATCCAACACTTACAATTGAGTGTTGTAACTTATGTTCCCAACACTTATGACAACATCAGAATTTGCCCTTTCTTTTCTCACTAACTTCGATCTTACACTTGCTGCTTAGTAATGTCCCTAATGCAGTTAGAAGACGTGGACAACACCCACGTCATGCAGTTGTATAGAAGTGAGAAGTTACTAAGCATAATATAACAAGTTCCTACATTCAAGGAGATGTGAAGAGAAGTTGCAAACCGCTTGATCTAATGGTTGAGATGATCATAGGAGTTGAAGGCAGTTCGTCCAATGAAGTCTATAAATAGTGAAGTTGCCTCAACACAAGATACACAAGAAGAAAAGCTAAATCCGATTACTAGTCTATTGAATGCGAATACGCTTCTAGTTAGAAATATTTTTGTTTCTTCTTGTAGATTAGCATACCATTGTAAACCCGAACAATTGTATGTTCATCGTGATCTTATTTACTAGAGTTATATGTATAGATCTATAAGGGAGATAGTTTCATAGGTTCTAGTAAATTTTCCAAACTCATACGAGTTGTAGTTTTACAAACCTCTAAGAGGTTGTAGTCAAGTTTCACATATTTAATATAGTGAACCGTGTAAATTATTTTATAATCTACACAAAGTGCATTTTAATTTTCCTTGCTTAATGTTGTCAGGAAAGTGCCAACACAACTGACAACACCTCTAATTTCGCACGCACACACACACTTTTAGTGGGTATCAGAGTCAACTACTTGATACACTAAGTAGAAATTCTGCTTAGAGTGTGTGATTTTAAAATGGAGTATCCACTTTCACCCGCACTTAAGCCTCATATTCTAGATGACACGAATTATGCCTTCTAGAAACCAAAGATGAGAATGTACATCAAATCTGTTGGGATATTCTATATCCTTATGTTTGTATTGATAAACCAAATATACTTGTAATAGGATAAGTTGTATAGTATAGACAACTTCAGCATTCATCTTATAATAGATTAAGATCTGCGAACCACTATAAACTTATGTGTTATTTACTGTTTTAGCATGCATATTTACATAACATAAGTGTTTAAAAGGAAAATGTCTTATATCAGCAAACACCAAGTCTGCTGATATACTCATCTGTTTTGTTATTCGCGAAAGTTCATAATCAGAAGACACCAAGTCTTCTGATATCATAAAATGTGTTTATGCATGAAATATAAGTTTTTAATTCCATAAGCAGTAGTATAGACGAGTATAATCTTTTTAAAATAGGCACATGACAAATTCCGCACACGCTTCTCTATCAGCTGATCTAATCAGCAAATCGATTAGTTCTAAACTCCTAATTAGTTTTGTTTTCTACACTTAAACTCAATCAGATGTCAACAAGTCATCTGATCTTTCAGAAACCCGTCTGATGTATACCCCATAAAAAGGGACTAACAATTGGTATTAGAGCAGTGTTTTCAAAAGATCATTGCTTTGAATTTTTGTTTTAAAAATCTGCATTTTTTTTGTTTTGAAAGCTGATTTCATATTTTGGCGTGTGAGTACAATTTTTTTAAGTGGAATCGATGTTTTAAGTCGAACTCACTGCTTTGTGGTGATGTGTGATGCTTTTTGGCCAAATTCCATCGTTTGAGCCATCAAAAACACGTTTTACTGTTTTCAATGGTCACTTAAATAGATCCCTTTTTTTTAAAAAAAAATCTGCTTTCACATGCATATTATTTTCATAAAAATCATACTTGCATATGTGTTTATTTGTTTTTAATTCTTACCAGGTCAACAACTAAAGGGGGTCGTCAACTCAGCTGAGATCTAGCCCTATCTGAATTTACACGCGTATGAACAGAAGAGAAGAACATGGTGATCTAAGATGTTAGAAGACCTGAAGACAAGTAAGCTGAGATCTAAGTCTTTGAATTTTGAAAACTCTAACTTAAGAGAATCTATTACCAAGCTTGAAGGCATTCTAACAAGGAAGGATGTTGAAATCTCTAAACTTGAAGACATGTTGAAAGAAGCTTCACTGAGCTTTAAAAGGTTTTCTGAAGGAAAGATGAAGTTGGAAGAGTCTCTAATGACTAATATTCGAAAACGGATTTTTTTATAAAATGAAAGTGGTGGAGAGAATCAAAACGAAATTGTGGACTTGGCTAGGGGGGAAGGAGCTCATAAAAGGTAATTCTTCAATTGTACCCTGGTGTTGCGACCCCTCTCTTTACTTGTAAAGATATGGATAGAGGCTAAAACTCAATGACAAACAATATAAGTTGTAATATGTAATGCTATGGGTACTTCTGGTACTCAATATTAATATAAGCTTTGAATATTTACTGCTAAAAAAAAAAAAATAACTCAAGGAAAACAGGTATTGGCTATCAAGGTAAAAATTTCGGATTTTCTGAAAATAAGAAACCTATTGTGTTTGTTAAATCTGAAGTTAATTACAACCCTAGTGTTTCTGCTAAAACTCATATCAGTGTAAAATATATGATTTGCCATTACTGTTTTAAGAAAGGTCACAAAAGTCTTCAATGTTTGAAGAGGAAAAATCATCTAAAAACTTTTGTATTGTCTAAAATGACTCAACGTTCAAGACAACAAAGTCATAAATCTGTATGGATTTCAAAAGAAAATACTACTTGTAATGTTGTTCATATGTCTCTGAAAGCATGTATTCCTGGACTATGGTACTTTGACAGTGGTTGCTCTAAACACATAACAGGTCAAATTGATTGTTTATCTGATTATAAAGCTTATGATAGTGGTAATGTCACTTATGGTGGTGGATCTAAAAGGAAAATAATTGGTAAAGGAACATTAAATGTTCCTGGATTCCCTAAATTATCAAATGTTCTGCATGTTGATGGATTACTTGTCAATCTTATAAACATTAGTCAATTATGTGATGATGATTTACATGTTAAGTTTGACAAAAAATCATGTTATGTGTTAGATAGAGATTCTGAATGTATCATGATGGGAAACAGATCTGCTGACAATTGCTATCTCATTGAATCTAAATATACATGTAATAATACTAAACTTGATGAGAGCACTTTATGGCATCATAAACTTGGACATGCAAATTACAGGCAGATTGAGAAATTGATTAGATTGAAAGTTGTTACAGGTCTACCAACACTGAGATTAACAGACAAAAATGTTTGTGGACCTTGTCAGAAAGGCAAACAAGTAAAAGTGTCTCACAACTTCGAAATGGATCTTATGGGTCCTATGGAAACAGAAAGTATTGGAGGTAAAAGATACTCTTTGGTAGTAGTTGATGACTACTCTAGATTCACCTGGATTGAATTCTTAAAAGATAAATGTGAAACCTTCTCTATTTTCAAAGTTCTTTACAAAAGATTCAAAAATGTTTTCAATTCTAAAGTCTACAGAATTAGGTCTGACCATGGAAGAGAATTTGAGAATAGTGCTTTTACTAAGTTTTGTGAGTCAAAAAGGATTGTACAAGAGTTTTCATCACCTAAAACTCCACAACAAAATGGCATAGCTGAAAGGAAAAATAGAACTCTTCAAGAAATGGCTAGAGTTATGTTGTGTTCTAAGAATCTATCTAAAATATTTTGGGCTGAAGATCTAAACAATGTTTCTCATATTTCAAACAAAGTTTATATTAGGACATATTTTACTAGAACTCCATATGAAATTCTGAACAACGGAAAGCCTAACCTTAAATATTTTCATGTCTTTGGCTGTGTTTGTGACTTGTTCGTATTTTTGGATAAGTTTTCCCAAGTATATTTTCGTTCCAAGGATTTAATTAAGTGCCAATGAATCCCTAAAGTTGCAAGTTATCATGCCATTGTAGTAACTAAGCTTGTTTGTTTGGATTTTCGGGAATTTAAAAACAAGTACTAAACTAGATGAACTAAACAAGAAGAAACGAACAAAAGCAATAACGAGGTATCTAACTTCCTTTCGAAAGTGCAAGGTGAGAGAGTATTGCCTCGGGTGTATCCATTTTGTAGGTCGTGTGGTGAATTATTGGGCCAAAATACACAAATCAAACCTAATGCGTTGGGTAGAGCTAAAGGCTATCACTCGTGTGTGTCGACCAATCCCTTGTGAGGCCTAGGTGAACACGTGCATTAACTAGCAATTATATCGTCTAATCAATGCCATAAGATCTTAGGATAGTGTCTCATAAACACGTTCAACACGGTTACTAATGTTTATGAGCCGCCATTTCACTAATCTAATAGACGACCTCTAATCGACTAGTGTCTAGTGTCGTCTATCTAAGCAACTAACCCCCGGTCGGTGTAGCTAATTACTATGTTAATTCTAATCGATTAATTCAAGCTCATACACACATTCCTAATCATGCAACCCAATACGGTCGTTGAAATCGACACAACTAAGAATGCTAGCTAATAGGGTGAATTAACCAATTGAATCATGCAAATTACCACACTAGAAGCAAATACACCCAATTCCTAAGCTAATCATGCAATTAATCCATAATTACACCACTTAACCACCAAAACTTCAACACCCTAGGCAATTAAGACTTAGCCCATGGTTCTAAGATAGAAATCCATGGCTAGAATGCAAGAAATCACAAATTCCATCACAATTAAGAAATCAAATGCAAGAACTAAGAGAATTGGGAAATTGAATGAGAATTAAAGAGATATCACCTTAAAACTTGAATTGTAGCTACAAACTTCAATTACTTACAAATCCCAATGGAAATCTTCACTTGAGTTCTCAAAATAAACAAGAATCTAAACTATCTATGAAAGGAATTTGCAAAAATATGAAAAACACCTATGACTATGTGTGATTGTGTGTGAATTGCTCTCCAAGGTGTTGTATCCCCCACCAAAACTGAAATAGGGCTCCTTTTATATGTTGCAAGGATTCCAAAATTGAGTTTTTGCACTTTAGCCCTTCGAAAATGGAGAAAATGGCCGAAACACCCCGAACTTGATGCGACCCGGTCGGGTGGCTCCCACCCGGGCATGCCACCCGGCCAAAATACGAAGCAACACAACTTTGGGCCTTGCCCGGGTCGAATCCACCCGGCCGGGTGGGTTTCACCCGGGCACAATACGAACGCCTCAATATTTTGGCCTTGCCCGGGTAGAATCCCACCCGGCCGGGTGGGTTCCACCCGGGCCAAACACGAAGCCCTTCTTTTTTACGCCTTGGCCGAGTTGAAATGACCCGGCCGTGTGGAATCTACCCGGCCGTTTGTCCTTTGGCACGTCCTCTCGTTTCCTTGTCTAATCTTCGCCTCGGATGTCGGATTGACTCGATTCCTTTGGCTAATCCACTCCGTTTTTCGAGATGAATCCAACCGTGCACTCCTCTTTCCGGTCCGATCACTTGTGGTATGTGTTTTGCTCCAAATTCCATCGTATTTCCTACAAAATCGACAAAACACAACCTTTCTCTCATTTCGGCTTAAACAATCCTATTCAATGTATAATTCAATGAAATCAATATCAAATGCGCTTCAAATATGCATCTAAATCGTGTAAATTTCACCCGAATCAGTTTGTTACATCTTAAATGACAGGGATCAGTTACACAAGCTTGATTCAAAGAGTGACAAAGGATTCTTCCTTGGTTACTCTAGGAATAACAAAACCTACAGAATCTACAACTTTATGACTGATATTGTACAAGAATCAGTAAATGTTGTATTTGATGATGATACAAGAATCATAGGGAAGAGCATTGAAGAAAAAGATATTTCAGACTTGATTGATGTTCCAATCAACACTGAAAAGGTTGAACAAGTTCAGAATGTTGAAAAGAATGATGACACACCAGAAGAATAATCTGAGAATACAGATTCAGAAAATCTGTATAATCTCCAGAAAACACATTCCATAAGAATTCAAAAGTATCACCCACATGATTAAATCATTGGTGAACAATCCACTGGTGTTCAAACCAGAAGGAGAATGGGTATGAATTCCAAGGATGTGGTAAGGTCTATATGCATGTCATCTATGTGCAATAAGGTAAATCATGAATGTTATCACTTTATGATTGAACCTAAAAATGTTAAGGAAGCCTTAAATAGTGAGAATTTGGTTGAAGCTATGCATGAAGAATTAAAACAATTTGTTAGGAATGATGTTTGGACTTTAGTTCCTAGGCCAAAACACAGAAATGCTATAGGAACTAAATGGATCTTTAAGAACAAAACTGATGAGATAGGGAACATTATTAGAAACAAAGCTAGGTTGGTTTCTCAAGGTTATACTCAAGTAGAAGATGTAGATTTTGATGAAACATTTGCTCCAGTTGCTAGAATAGAATCCACTAGACTTTTACTTGCCATTGCATGCTATATTGATATTAAGTTTCATCAAATGGATGTTAAAGATGCCTTTTTAAATGGTATTCTCTTGGAAGAAGCTTATGTAGAACAACCAAAAGGATTTGAAAACCCTGAGTTTCCTGATCATGTCTTTAAACTGAAAAAGACTCTATATGACTTGAAACAAGCACCTAGAGTTTGGTATGAGAGACTCACTGATTTCCTAATTGAATTTGGATTTGTTAGAGGAGAAGTTGATAGAACACTATTCATTAAACATGAGAATAATGCTATTATGATTGCTCAAATATATGTTGATAATATAGTAATTGGATCTGCATATGATAATATGCTCAAATTATTTGTGAGTGAAATGACATCTACATTTGAAATGTCCATGGTTGGTGATTTAAATTACTTCTTAGGACTGCAGATTAAACAACAAAAAGATGGTATTTTCATTTCACAAAGCAAGTATGCTAGAAACCTAGTGAAAGTGTTTAGTTTAGAAAACTCTAAACACATGAAGACACCTATGGGATCAACTCAGAAACTGAGTAAAGATAATATTGGCTAGAATGTTGACCCAACATTATACAGATCAATGATAGGCAGTCTCCTTTATTTGAGCTCTAGTATGCCTGATATTATGTTCAGTGTATGTCTATATGCTAGATATCAATCTAATCCTAAGGAATCACATATGAATGTTGTCAAAAGAATTACTCCCTCCGTCCCGGGATAATTTGCATAGTTTGACCGACACGTTGTTTAAGAAAAGTGAATTTAGTGGTTGATAATGTAAGATAAAAGAGGGGTATTTTAGGTAATTTGATGATGTGTAAAGTGGATTTGATGATGTATAAAGTGAAATGTATGGAAAAAATTAGTGGCAAATTTGAAAATAAAATGATGTTGTGAGGTTATTAATTTTGTGGGGTATTTCCATATTAAGAGTGTGGAAGTAATTTTGGGACGTCCCAATAATGAAAGTGTGCAAGTAATCATGGGACGGATGGAGTATAAAATATGTTGCAGGAACATGTGATTTATGTATTTGGTATAGCAAGGATACAAATTGTATCTTGATTAGGTATAGTGATGCAGATTGGGCAGGTGATTGTGATAACAGAAAAAACACAAGTGGAGGTTGCTTTTATATGGGGAACAACTTGATCTCATGGCACAGTAGAAAACAAAACTGTGTTTCTCAATTCACAGCTGAATTAGAATACATTGCAGCAGGGAGTTGTTGTACTCAATTATTATGGTTGCAAACAATGTTTCATGATTATGGTTTAACTAGTGATGTATTGACTGTGTACTGTGATAATACAAGTGCTATTAATATCTCTAAAAATACAGTGCAACATTCCTTAACTAAGCATGTTAGTATTAAACATCACTTCATTAGAGATCTTGTTGAAAATGAAGAAGTCAAATTGGAGTATATTTCTACTGAAATACAATTGGCTGATATTTTTACTAAAGCAATTGATGATAAAAGGTTTTCATCCCTTCGAAAATCTCTTGATTTATTTAATATCTGAATATATGATCAAAGGTGTTAATTTGAGAAGTTAATTCGATAAAAAAGAAAGAAAAGTATTCAGTTAAATCTATGCATTCCTCTTTGTGGCTTCAACAGCGGACGGAAAAAGGGTATGAAATGAAACCTCCCCAAAAAAAAATTCAGATTGACGAAGGGTATGTACTAACACAATCACGAAGAAGCCTTCAGTAGGCTAGGGAAGGCACAACATAACATTAGATGATAAATGTATGTTGGAAAATGTGCTTCGAAGTGAGTTTCGACTCGATATCTCATTCGCCCATTTTGAAGTTGGAATAAATGCGAAATGATTTTCAAATAATTATGGTAACTAAAATTCGAGTGGGAAAAAACAAAGAGGTTTTTGTCCTATATTGAAAAATATTGCTTGTAAATATTACACGAATGTCGCGCCGGTTTGGTAGCGGACAAACAAACTACTCTTTTTCTAAAAAAAATCTATTTGTAACAGTCGAAAATAAATTAAAATTCAAAACCGTCGAAATAAATTAAAATTCGGGCAGTTTCATTTAATTTATAAAACCTAAATTAAATCAGGTTGAATGATGGAGGTTACGCATGTGCATGGATTAAAGGTTGAAAGCCTAAAGCATGTGCATGAATTAGAATTAAATTGGAGGCTGGAGGTTGCACCTAAAGGGGGAAGGTTACAACGTGAGTTTTGAAATTCAAAATGTCATTTAATTGAAATGACAGTTTCGGTCCAATTTACAATTTTGGTCCAATTCTTATTACAATATTTATTGCGGCAACATTTGGGTTGGCTATAAATAGTTGCATTCCATAAAACTCAAATACAGACACGTGAAAATTTGGAGAGATCAAACACATTCCAGCATTTGCCTTGTTGTTCTTGCTTCTTATATTTGCTAAAATTCCCTTGACACTCCAGTGATATATTTTGGACAACTTCTCGGTTCGCCGTAAGTAAAATATTTGTGTTAGTAATTTTATTATTTAATCGTTGTATCTTGGGAAACAAACGTCATAATAGTCACTAGCACCGAGAGTGAAGGACGAATATTGTTTTAAGAAAATTGTGTTTACACAAGCCTCGATTCTTCGTTTTCTAAAAAGTAATTTTAGCCATCTACGGTACAATTTTTCTAACAATCTTAAAACAATATTCATATTTTTTTGAGATGGCTGATACAAACCTTGCTATGACCAACGAAGTTGTCCCTACCCTCCCTACCGATGCACCTTCGAAAAATGTTCTGGTAATTGCTTCATCTTCTACTACTCTTGCACCTCACCAAGTCATTATTTCAGTCAATCACCATAATAAACCGAAGAAATTCATTGGTTTGAATTTCAAACGTTGGCAACAAAAAATGTTGTTCTATTTGACAACATTGAATTTGACGAGATTTTTTAAGGAAGATCCACCTCGATTATCCGAGGATCCTGATGTGCAAGCGGTGAATGCTTTTGATACATGGAAACATTGCGATTTCCTATGTCGTAATTATTTGATGAATAGTCTTGATGATGGTTTGTACAATGTATACATTGGTGTGTCTTCTGCAAAAGAATTGTGGAATACTCTTGAAAAAAAATACAAGACGGAGGATGTCGGTGCCAAGAAATTTCTCGTTGGTAAGTTTCTTGATTTTAAAATGGTGGATACTAAACCGGTTGTTACACAAGTGCATGATTTACAGGTTATTACTCATGATATTGCCGAGAGGATGGTGATTAGCGAAACTTTTCAAGTGGCTGCTATTATCGAAAAATTACCTCCCGCTTGGAAAGACTTCAAGAACTATTTGAAGCACAAACGAAAGGAGATGGACGTGGAGAAGCTTATTTTTCGTCTTCGCATTGAAGAGGATAACAGGAAATCTGAAAAAAGGTACGATCACGAGCCCAAAGCAAATGTTGTTGAACAAAGCTCGAAGGCTAATCCCAAAGATGAAGGAAAAAGGAAAATTGATGAAAACTTGGCTCCTAAAAAGGGAGAATTTAAAAGAAAATCCATGGGCAATTGCCACAATTGTGACAAACCCGGACACAAAGCTACTGAATGTAGAAAATCGATGAACATTTTGCTATGGTTTCTGAAGTGAACATGGTGGGTTCAAACCCACGTGAATGGTGGATTGATACGGGTGTTACCCGTCATATTTGTTCGTCTGAGGAGTTATTTAACGTCATTGACGAAAATGTGAATGAAGAGAAACTCTTCATGGGAAATTCAGCCACTTCTGATGTCAAGGGCAAAGGAAAAGTGGTGTTGAAATTCACTTCAAAAAAAGAAGTGACTCTAAACAATGTGTTATATGTACCGGATATTCGTAAAAATCTAGTGTCCGGATCTTTATTGAATAAGCATGGCTTTCACATTGTAATAGGGTCGGATAAAATTATATTGTCCAAAAATAGAGTGTTTGTTGGTAAGGGCTATAAGAGTGATGGGTTATTCAAGCTCAATGTAATGACCCTCAAGAATAATTGAGAATGTTGCTCAATGTAATGACAGTCAAGAATAAATCAGAATGTTGCTCAATGTAATGATTGTCGAGAATAAAATGAATAAGAATGCTTCTACTCCTGATTATTTCTTGAGCCATCTATTACTTGGCATGATCAATTGGGACATGTCAATTTTAATTTATTAAAGAAAAATTGATGAATTTAAATAGCATACTAAAACTCCATATTGATACAAATCTCAAATGTGAAATTTGTATGGAAGCGAAAATGGCTCGGTCATCTTTCCAAACTATTGAAAAAAAAAATAGTGAACCACTTAATTTAATTCATACAAATGTGTGTGATTTAAAAATCGTGAAAAATCGTGGTGGAAATACATATTCTACCACGTTTGTAGATGATAGCACAATATTTTATTTTGTGTATCTTCTAAATAAATGAATGGAACTAAAAGCCTTAGAAAAGATGAGTTGAGATGAAGGAAAGTCTTACCTAAATGACTGGAGATCCCCAAGAACTAGGTTCAAAAGGATAACCTGATTGTCTAACTCGTAAATCACTGTCATGTGGGGGATAATTGAAATCCTAAAAGTCCATTGCCTAAAAATGCTACAGTGGTATAGTATGAGGATTAGAAAAATGGCTATTAATGATTCAAGAAGAATTTAAAAGAAATTCTTGCAAGGATCACCTATGTAAGAGAGAAGTGGGGCCGCTTCGAAGGGAATATTGTAAGGCATATTCCTAAACACTCTTGCAGAACCAGGCGGATGTTCATGGCCAAAACGAACATAACCATGAGAAATAAGAGTTGTTAGAAAGAACTTGAGTGGAGTGCATTCTCATTTACACAAAACAGTTGACAGTTCAAAGACATCGCGTCTACTGCCTAACTAGTAAAGTAAGTGTGCTTTCACAAGGGAAGGTTCAAAGGGTGACACCTACCTATCTTATGCAAGTTTCTAACGTCGATTTATATCACCAAAATCTTTTGGTGTTTGTATCAATTTTCATTCATGTGGGGGATTGTTGGAAAATGTGCTCCGAAGTGAGCTTCGACTCGATATCTCATTCGCCCATTTTGAAGTTGGAATGAATGCGAAATGATTTTCAAATAATTATTGTAACCAAAATTTGAGTAGGAAAAAACAAATAGGTTTTTGTCCTATATTGAAAAATATAGCTTGTAAATATTACACGAATGTCGTGTCGGTTTGGTAGCGGACAGACAAGCTACTCTTTGTCTCAAATTTTTTCTATTCGTAACTGTCGAAAATAAATTAAAATTTGAGCAGTTTCATTTGATTTATAAAATCCAAATTAAATCAGGTTGAATGATGGAGGTTACGCATGTGCATGGATTAAAGGTTGGAAGCCTAAAGCATGTGCATGAATTAGAATTAAATTGGAGGCTGGAGGTTACACCTAAAGGGTGAACGTTACAACTGTTAGTTTTGAAATTCAAAATGTCATTTAATTGAAATGACAGTTTTGGTCCAATTCTTATTGCAATATTTATTGCGTCAACATTTGGTTTGGCTATAAATAGTTGCATTCCAAAAATCCCAAATACAGACACGTGAAAATTTGGAGAGATCAAACACATTTCGGCATTTGCCTTGTTGTTCTTGCTTCTTATATTGGTAAAGTCTAGTATGCACTCTAGTCCATGTTGCACTTTTCAGTTTTACTGACTTACACTTTTTGGTAGATGAAGTTGCACTTTTCAATTATTACTAAAAATATTATTATACAGTTTAATAATTGAAAAGTGCAACACTATTTACCAAAAAGTGTAAGTCAGTAAAACTTAAAAGTGCAACATGGACTAGGGTGCATAACATGCACTCGAGTCCATAGCAGACCAACCCTCTTATATTTGCTAAAATTCTCTTGGCACTCCAGTGATATATTTTGGGCAACTTCTCGGTTCGCCGTAAGCAAAATACTTGTGCTAGTAATTTTGCTATTTAATCGTTGTATCCTAGGAAACAAACGTCCTAATAGTCACTAGCACCGAGAGTGAAGGACGAATATTATTTTAAAAAAATTGTGTTTACACAATCTCGATTTTTCATTTTCTAAAAAGTGATTTTAGCCATCTACGTGCAATTTTTCTAACAATATATACACATTCACTACTTTTAATTTCTTCCTAGCTTCTTAAAACTCATTTTCGATCCTACAGAAAATTTTCATGAATGGTTGGTTTTCTATGTGTACGTTAAATGCAAAGTAAGGTTAACTGATCATTTAGTAGAGTTGTCTAAGCACAACAGAACTTGGAATCAGTTGAAGTTTATCAAATGAGAGTTTAATTGGGGTGCGTTTATCTCCTGGTCATAATTCAGACGGTCGAGTTTGTTCACAAAAATTGTTTCAAACGATATTTTCGGTTAGGAACAGTTATGTTGATTATTCCTTAGACAACTACGTTACTACTACATCTCAATATCAATTCGTAGCTTAGGGGGGCATTCGATCTCTTTTTCCTTAAAAACAACAAGTTAATTAATCGTAATCTACGAAAGCATAGCAGTCCCCAATAAAGTACTATACTATGTAAATCAAATACTATTCACGTTGCCAAACAAATCCAGCTATTTTTTTTGGTAAAGTCTAGTATGCACTCGAGTGCATGCTAGTCCATGTGCACTTTTCAGTTTACTGACTTACACTTTTTGGTAAATGGTGTTGCATTTTTCAATTATTACTTATACAGTTTAATAATTGAAAAGTGCAACACCATTTACCAAAAAGTGTAAGTCAGTAACTGAAAAGTGCAACATGGACTAGGGTGCACAACATGCACTCGAGTCCATAGACCAACCCATTTTTTTTTTAATGCTTTTTGAAAAGAGAAAAAAAATGTTAGGGAAATTATTGGTAGTAGGATTACAAAAAAGCCCTCTTTGATTAGCGGTGGAGAATGTACGTGTTGGCAACAATGGGCCGGGTAGGGTAATGACCAATGAGACAATTCACGCACGCTATTGTCTTGTACCGTATATTAAAATTTTCAATGGGTTAGGACCTCAAGTTAATGACCATTCAATATCCAACTTAAACTTAATTTGGTCCATATTATACCGTATATTAAAATTTTCAATTCATATAAACCTATTGTACCGAAATTTATATGAAAATATTTGATGATATAGTTTCTAAATTTTAGTATACTAAAATTCATGTAGCTAGGATTTTGATTGTAATACGAAACGGTACACATGAATTTTATCAAAATACTTAAATGTCGAAATAGCGGATTTTTTAAATTTATTTTACCCCGTAGGAGTATAATTTGTAATACAAGTATTAGATCTGAATTTTATAATACATGGATGATTAATGAGCATAAGAATAAATCAATTTTGCCTGTATAACCCACAACTTAAATTGTTTAATAATAATGACAAATCATGGGATGATTGGTTGAAGTGTGATGAAAAAAAATACAAATATATATTAATAATATTTTGTATGTTTAATTATAATAAATCAACGTTTCATTTTTTGGCAATATAATATTAAATGTTTAAAATATTTAAATTTATCCTACATTGTTGAGACATAAGTACTAGTATTACTTAATTGAAACCGAGGATAAAACTCCCAATTATTTGTGCATCATTTATTTTGTAAAAATTGGAAAGTTAACTTATGATTATCAATATACGATATGTTAAAGATGTACTGTTATATATGCGTTAGTTGGAACTTTTACTGGTTAAAGATGTATTATTATATACTCCCCCGTTCCAGAATTTTATGCACACTTTTCTAAACGGGCGTCCCAACATTTTTTGCACACTCCAAAAAAAGAAACAATAATATCAATAATAACCCTCCTTTATTTTACCTTTAATCAATTAATTATCAATAATACCCCTCCTTTATTTATCTTACACATCACTTTATTCCATTTTCTTAATCTCCGTACCGGTCAAAGTGTGCATAAAATCATGGAACGGAGAGAGTATGTATTAATTAGTTGGAACTTTTATAAGTCATTTCATATTTATTATTTAGTTTAAATTATAAATAACTAAGTGAGGGTAAAAGAATTAGAGGAAATTGGTGAACAAATTTTTTTAATCAAAATTTATTACATATGTGATCAGTCGAGTTGCTAACTTAGTGGAGTAAGTTGGTGTAGTTGACAAATAATACTCCGGTTGTGAGCCACAGTGTTTCAGCTCAAACTGATAACTAACATACTGAATGTTTGGAAGTCGATCAATTGAACATCTATTAAGATAAACTTTGTGCGAAAATGTGTAGGTCTAAATTATACTAAAAAACACAACTTTGATATAATTTTTAGATTTTGAGTTGAAAATGATGTAATTATTTGTCAAATTAATTGTGTAAGAGTATGTAATGTTGTATATTTGTATTTGTTGACAAACTTTTTCGTAAAATTGTTTTTACTCCCTATGTCCCACAATTATTTGCACTTTTTCCTTATTCGTCTGTCCCACAATTGTTTGCACTTCCTAAAAATGAAACTTTTTCATAAACCTCACCCTCACAAAATTCACATATTAAACAAAATGTCATTACTTTTACACTTATTACAACCACTCTCTTTACTTTACTCATATAAGTTTACAAAATCACCCCTTAATATTTCACTCATTACACTTTTTTCTTAATAAGTGTGCCCACTTTGTAGTGCAAACACTTCCGGAACGGAGGGAGTATCATTTAGTGCGTGAGGCTTATCAGTGGTAAATATGTGGTTAATAGTGTCTATAGCTTGTCAAACATTGATGAACATATGTCTTTGTTTTTTTCAGTATGTTCCTTAGTTTATTTCTCCTTCTTTCTCCCTTTTTTTTTTTTTTTTTTTTTTTTTTTTTGAGGGAGGTTTACAAGATTAACAACATCATAACGAAATAAGATAAAACTTGACGAGCAAGATCTTGATCTTCAAACCACTGCGAGTATCGCTGTCCCCTCCAATCGTGTGAAGAGGAAAAACGAGTGTCCCTTTGCCTTAAAAACGTCCAGGTCCTCAACCTTTAACCCGAGACAACCCCACACTAAGGTGTTCTCAAATCAAGAAAATAAGACAAATAAAAAGACAAAGTTTCACCAAATACCCGAACCCAAATACCAGAACCCAAGACTCTCGAGTCCATCTCAGAAGAGCCCCACTTCCAAAACAAGTTCCACAACTACAACGAGTCATAAAGGAGAAGAGCACGCACCACAAGGGGCAACAGAAACCCGACATGCAAAAACTAAAAGACTCAGAATCTAAACATCTATACTAGTAAAGCACCATAAAACTAACTAAAAAACAGAAAATGGGATCAACGAGAAAAGTACCCAAACGGTCACCGTGGCTCCGTTAGGGATACTTTAAACGTTGATCCTAACAACAGACGAAGAACACTACATAAAAGGGGAAGAAACACGGTGGAGGCCGGTGACGGCGGCGGCTATGAGATGGTCGATTTGCATGTCAGAAGTGTCCTCCTTTGTTGTTATGCGTCTTTCACCTCACCTTGACCAGAATCAAAGTACTCATAGCTTGCATTAAATGTTGATGACATCACATTTTGACTAATGATTATTATTTCTTGGTGGGTCCCCTGTCATTACATCTATATACTCTACTCGTGAATGTCCTGCTTCTCGAAGATGCACTTGTTCTCTATGCGATGATCACCTTGCTCGGTAATCCTTTTCGAACTTTTCCACTACTTCACGTTGAGGACTCCGTTCTTCTCTCTGTTCGGTCTTTCTGCTCGATAACTTTGGGTAAATTGGTTTTATTGGATTTCGAGCATACATGTCGAACATCGACTTACATGTCTAGACAAACTAATCGATTTATGATATAACAATATTATCTATTGTAACTTATGTCAAATTAATTGTATAAAAATGAATTGTATAGATATTTTTAGAATGAACTAGTAATTCTCCCGTGCGTTGCACGACGGATTGATTATTAATAAATTTTAATTATTTATTTATAGAATATATTCGTGCAATTTAAAATTTTCAATGATTGAATTTTACAGAATTTGAAGAATAATAATACTTCATTGATTTCATTTTGTGAATAAAGCTTCAATTACATTTTTTAAAATCTATTTTCACTTATAATTATTGATGGAATATTACTCCATCCGTCTAATTATCACAGAATTTGAAAATCATTAATATGAAATGAGGTGTAGTAAAATTGATATGATTGAAGAGATGGAATAAAATGGAATGTAGAATAATTTAAGAGTAAAAGAGGTGGTCACAATGTATACACAAAAATAAAATGAGAATTTTTTTTGTGAGACATTTAAATGAAAAGATTGGAAGTTTCTAACGAAATAAAGTAATTAATTAAAATTCAATTTTACGAAATAGATTCATGAAACTATCGCATACAAATTTTAACTTATAATTAAAATTTATATATAATATTGGGAAACAAAAGTATATGTACAAATATACATAAATAAATTAAAAATATTTTTTAATAATTAAAATTTATAGGGGTATACTTAATTACAAATATTTTTTAATAATTAATTTGTAATTGGACTACGAATAGAATGAAAAAAAAGACTCAAGACAATTTTGGCGGGAATTGACCAAAAGTCAATTGTGCTGTTTTTATATATATATAAATGTAGTTGAATTGTAAAATTCAAATGTTAAATTACGAACTAGAACGAAGTATATATATTTAGGGGGGAGAGAAGGAAATGGAGGCAATTGGCATGTGGGGGTGGGGTGGTACTGTGGTAGGCATGTACAGACGGCCGGCTACCGACGTGCTCATCCACGCGTCACCTTTCTACACTACTCCACAACATACATACTAATATATCACCATCAATTAATCAAATAAACGTCTGACTAATAATAACATCTAGTACTAATTTGTAATTTCATCAGTTTTGTGTCGGCATGCATTTAATCAATGACATCTATCTATGTATCGATATCTAAAAAATTTAAAAGTATTGAAAATTAGGAGATTTAACATGAATTTTTGGTGGAATATCATCATTACTATAATATCTCAACAAAATTGATTGTTTATCACAAATGTATCAATAAACAAAATACAAAAGTAGACTGCGATATTTTATGAGACTCAAATTAATTAAATAGATGAAATATTGTGTTAGGTCTAATTTGTGCAAGCTAGTATATATCAACTAGCTCATGAAACCGATCGACACAAATTAAATAACATAATTAGTTGGTAAAATGATATGTGTAACTAGAATATATTTTATTTATTTAATTATAACTTAATAAGAATTAATTCAAATTCATTTAATTATAAATTACAAGGATGTTGGCATATACGTAATGTCTAAGTATTCATATACTCTTTTTTTTTTTTTTTTTTCATATTTAACAATAGTGATTCATTAAATTCATAAGAAATTATAACTTAATAATTATTCAAATCTTTATTTATTTTTTAGTTCAAGTATTTTTATTAATACAATCTGAAAATTAAAATTTTGATATTTTATAACTAATCCATATATATCTCAGATATTTTTCAATATCTTGCAAAATTTGAGCTATAACTTTACCTATATCTAGCTACATCGATATCAATATTTTCTTATATTTACAATTATATTTTATCGATATATTGAAGAAGAAAAAATCGTTCCAATAAATATCTATATCAAGATGTTCAAAAATTCAAAATATCTTTGAAATATAGACAAAATTTTGAATATGCTCTTTACCTCCTTGAACACAAACAATACTTAATACTGTATATATATCTTCTCCTCAATATATATAAATCAATTTAATTTACCATTTAAATTCTCTAATTATTTGTAAAATTAGTAGACATGATAATATATAATCTATATATATTTAGTAGTATTATATATACAAACGAAACGATGATGCAAAACAATATGCTCAGACCAAATCCGGATTATAGTTATAAGCTGCACTATTTTTCGCTAATTATTACAAATATATATATTTTTTAAAATGAACGTTTTTGGAGCGATCAGAGAATAGGAATATAGGATACCTGTCATACAAAAGATACCATTTTAAAACACTAAATTAATGAGAGAAAACTACGCGTTGGAAATGGAAGAAAATAGTCAAAATAGTACAAGTGTTTAACATTTGGTATTCTACTTGGAATGGAAATAATATATATATATATATATTATGTGAAGTTTGTTTATTGTACCCCACTTGTTAATTAATACTATTGTTTTGTAAAGTATTAGTAGTTCTTATAAAATAACAGTACTTCCTCTATTAATACCTATCATTAATTATTACTATAAAATAACTAATTTTGGTGTAAAAAAAATTGTTTAATAAAAAATCTGACAAAAAATGTAGTCAATGTTCATAAATTAAATTAATTTTAATATAAAACATTATTTATAATTTTTCATGATTCTTGTAAACTATTTGTGATAAATGAATAAGGTAAAATAGTCTAACTTAAAAAAGAAGAAAAAATTCAGAATGACATGTATTTTAAAAATAGTTGAAAAGTTAAAATGGAGGGAGTATTAACTAGAGGTTTATCATGTATGACAAGGTTCACATGAGGAGATAGTGTGCTCAAATGATGTAGGAGTATTAATTATCTGAATCTTTTAAATAATGCACCTCCTAAATCACTAATTTCTAAAGTATATAATGCGATCAAGAATGGCTCCGATAGCATGTTACCGTTTGAAGATTTTATTCGTTTAGCAAAGGACTTGTTGCGTGCATGGTGCACGTCCTTATTTTATAGTGAATTTTATTAATAATCGTAATGTCAATATTGTGGCACATACTCTTGCACGACACTCCTGTTCCTTTAAGAGTCTCAATAGTTGGATTGAGCCTCCGATTTGTGTGGAAGACCTCCTCGACTCTATCTGTTTCTCTTGCGAATAAATTAAAAGTTTGCCTTGCTTTCAAAAAAAAAAAAACTTGTAAATAATCATGAAAACATTAATTTAGTGTAGGTGAAAGACATTATTAGTTTAGGGTATACAAATTGACTGATTGTTCACAATGGCGGCATATGAATGTTGGAAGTTAAAATTTCGACTTTAGTTTCCATGCAACGTCACTGGACACATCTTCCATCCGCTTCTTTACAAAACAAGCATCATATTCCGCATTATCATTCTCTATAACGCATTGAAAATTAAATATTACTCCCTCCGTCCCACAACTGTTGCCTTATTTGTCCGTTCCACAATTGCTTGCACACCTATAAAAAGAAATTCTCTCATAAACTCCACCCTCACAATATTCACATATTTACACAAAATGTCATTACTTTTACTCTCTTTTCAATCACCTTTTTACTTTATCCATATAAATTTACAAAATTACCCCTCAACACTCCACTCATTACATTTTTTTCTTAAAAAGTGTGCCCACTTTATGGTGCAAACACTTGTGGAACGGAGGGAGTAGCAGCGATGACTCCATCTCCAAAGAAATGTATATATATGCTTCATTTGAATACAACAAAATATTTTGGTGGCTTATTTTCGGGTCTCGACATTTTTTAAAAAAATTGGACATTTAGCATCATCCAAGAACCATTTTTCAATTTTTGTGTCAAAAGTTTATTTTTTAAATACGGAGGTAGTACTTTGCCAAAAAAAAAAAAAAAAATTGAAGGTAGAAAAATAAATTAGAAATGTGTAGTAATGGAAAAGGAAAGCCTAAGAAAAAAGAGGGAATGCAAGGAGATGGAGGTAGAGCAGAAAATAGAGACGGTGTTTCCGTTTTCATTATTTGTAATTGTAAAGTGGAATAGTGGTTAATTCTACTCCTCAATTTCATTATTCATACTTTAGGTTCATTTTTCTTAAATTATACTATTATTCACATTATTCTATGAAAAGTAAATTCCACGATACATAAAAGTTAATCATTAGGATTAATTAAAAGTGTAAGGCAAACAATAGGCATAACGAATTAATAAAATAACTATCCAATTTGATAGAATAATGAAATAGCATCTAGTTAACTTCACTAGAGATGTTATGCATTAATAGTATAATATTGTCACCGCCACTAAATAAACATAGATACAGAGAGAAAGAAAGAGAGACGACAAACATGTACCTAATCATTCCAAACTAACATCATTATCACCCCCCACACCTAGCTGGCTGGCTTTTACGCTTTTCTTTCTCTCTTTCTTTTAACAAAAGCTTTATACGCAGCAGGATTCAATTTCAAGGAGAGAGAAACACATTACATTTCATGAATGCTGCCTGCCTGAGAAGCCATTGCTAAGCAAATTAAATTAAGGCAAAAGGCAGCCTGAGCTGAGGCAGGTACAAGAATCAACCGATTTGAAAAAGAATTATACTCCACTACATCACAAAAAAGATTCATTCATAATTTTCGAAACCTTTTTGTTATGTCGACTGTTGTGCTCTGTAGCTGTAGTGTTTATGCTTCCACACATTCACACACATGACATGACCTGATCCCAAATCTACACTGCAACACACACACAAACCACAAATTCTTCTTCTCCAACATTGAAAATGGTGATGAGTAATAGCACCACCGCCGCCGCTGAAAAGGATCCCAAGGAGAGGAGAATGTTAGTCGGAATCGTCTGGAATTGTGCAGCTGAGCTTAAACTCCTTCTCACAGCTCTCCTCTTCTTCTGCTCCATTGCCACAATTCTTCAATTTCTTCCTTCACGCTTCTTCCTCTCCCCCTCCGACCTCCGCCACTGCCTCTCCGCCCCTATAAACCTCACCAACTCCAATTCCTCCGCCTCCGCCTCTCCACCACACCCGCAAGCTAGAGAGGAACTACTGGACAACGGAGCGGTGAAGCGCGTTTTCAATCCCTACGGTTCCGCCGCCTACAATTTCATCTTAATGTCGGCCTACCGCGGCGGCCCTAACACCTTCGCCGTCGTCGCTCTCTCCTCAAAGCCTCTCCATCTCTACGGAAACCCTACCTACGAATGCCTCTGGAAGCCTCCTCACAACGCTACTGCTCTATCCACCGCCGGACAGAAGATCCTTCCCGATTGGGGATACGGCCGCGTTTACACCGTCGTCGTCGTCAATTGCACTTTCCCAACCTCCACCAGCGCCGGCGGACAGTTAGTCGTCCGCGCCTCCACTAACGGCGGAGGCGACAGTACCCTCAACATCACCGATACCATCCTAGCACTGGACGAAACACCTCAGGATTTCGCCAATTTCATGGAACAGTTCAATTCGCCGCCGATTTACGATTATTTGTACTGTGGATCGTCTCTGTATGGGAATTTGAGTCCTCAGAGAGTGCGTGAGTGGTTAGCGTACCACGTGAGGCTATTCGGTGAGAAGTCTCATTTCGTGATACACGATGCCGGCGGCGTACACGAGGGTTTAATGCAAGTGTTGAGGCCGTGGATGGAGAAAGGGTTTGTGACATTGCAAGACATACGGGAGCAGGAGAGGTTCGATGGGTACTACCACAATCAGTTCCTGATCGTGAATGATTGCTTGCATAGGTACAGATTTGCGGCCAAGTGGATGTTCTTCTTTGATGTGGATGAATTCATATTCGTGCCTAAGAAAAGCACCATCGTCTCCGCCTTGGATTCACTCTCCGGTTTCACACAGTTCACCATTGAGCAGATGCCCATGTCCAACCAGCTCTGCCTTCCCCAGGATGCTCCCATGGCTTTCAGGTACTTTCCCCTTGTTTCTTTCAATTTGATTTCATTTCAGTTTGTTAAAAATCTTATTGAGTTGCATTATTAAAATTTGCTCTGCGTTAATTATGCTTGATAGTCATAGAACACAGGCTGGGGTTTTGTCTTGATTCACATCTGTCTTTTGATGATATGATTTTCCATATGGAGAGGAGAACCATCTTCTTCTATCAAGAATATCCAAGTCTTTGATAGATATCTCTTCAATATGACTAACCCCAGATTTTAACCCACCATCAATTGTTTGGTCTTTGAATACATCAAATTGATGTGGATTAATCAGTCCTGTTTCACGCCAATATGTGTCAATCATGGCAACTCCCATCATTTTTGTAGACATATGATATCGAGATGCTCATCAATCAGTATGATTTTGAGTAAACTTGTTGGCAGCATTCATGCTTATTTTTGGGTAGAGATATAAAATAAAACCACTTGTGTCCTAGGCTGCCTATTATATATATACTCCAGCCATTTAAAGTTGATTCTGTAAATGGAGTTGTTTTGCAATATTGGTTATTATTCATTCTTTAGTGAAAGCAAGCATATCTTAACTTAGCTGCTGCTGTTGTGTGGTGTAGGAAATGGGGATTTGAGAAGCTGGTGTACAGAGACGTGAGAAGAGGTATAAGGAGAGACAGGAAATACGCAGTACAACCGCGCAACGTGTTTGCAGCTGGAGTGCACATGTCTCAAAACATAGTGGGAAAGACAACACACAAAACAGATGGAGGCATCAAGTACTTTCACTATCATGGCACAATTGCTGAGAGGCGTGAACCCTGTAGGCAATTTCTCAATGACTCAGAAATAACAGTTGATAAAATTTCTTATGTTATGGATACAACAATGCGAGATGTTGCTGGGGCTGTAAAGAGATTTGAACTCAAAATGATTGGCTCTACATTGCAGAGAACGAGACAGTGAGGGATATATTAATTGTTATACTTGATTATTGCCTTATTGTGTTTTTACGGGTGCATACATAAAGAGAGGGGATTACACAATACAGTTGTAATTATTATTTTTCCAATTTTTTCAAATACTTTACTTTTCCTCAATGGATTCATGTTTCCTGGGATTGAATGATGTTAGGCAGCATCATTATCTGGAATTAGCTGGCTGCTCTTCTTCTGTAAGATATATGCAGACCTAGAGATGCTCAAAATTTTGAAATGGACAGTTCCATAACCGGCAGTTCGTCAAATCAATGGTTTTAGTTACAAAATCAAACCAAAACTTTATATAGAGCTGTTCAATTTTGCTTATGAATTTTTAAAATTGTTATGTATAAGAATTTCAAATTTTTTGAAATCAACGGTGATGTATTTTTTTTTTTTTCAAGACAAAAACTTGTGTATGACGGATCTCATTTACTATTTATATGAAAGTTCATGAGTGCTCTAGTCTTACACATAAACCCCTCTTTTTCCAATAATTGGTGCAATTGATAGAATAAAACAATCTGATTAGACATCCCATCCCAAGGACATGCTTCAAATCAAACATCACATATATTCTATGTTCTCATGGGTGCTGAACCTGGAAAAAATGCTAAATAAGATTTTGTTTTGAAGAAACTTGGCACAAGTTATGCATTTCCAACATGAATAGAATACATTCTCCTTTGGGTGAGGCACATCACATATGGTAAATAGCAACAATATCAAAGTTTTGGATGCAACATTAAGTAGAAGCAAACAGGGGCAGAGGGCAGTTGACACAACTAGTCTAGTTCAAAAATACAAGGGGGAGGGGGAGGGGGAGCGGAAGAACAAAAGAAGCAAGTTTTGTCGATTTCATGCACTCTGTGCTTCTAAGAAGGCATTGAAGTCATCCCTGGCTTTGTGGAGGCGAGGAGTAATACATGAAGGAGAAGTCGGGGTTTTGGGGGAGGAGGTAGAAAAACGAACATGACGAGATGAATTAGAATTAGAAAGTGAAGCTAATTCTTGTGATTTCTTGGAGGCTTTGAGAACCCCTTTCCGTTGATGATCAAACACAAATCCGGTGGTGACGGGGGAGTCTGCATCATTCACACTACTGCATCGTATCAGCTCAACCGGCAGATCGAAGAAGAGATTGGATGTAACATGATTTGCATCTTCATCATAATTCATGAGGGCTGATGATCTCCATGACCCGCATTCGAATTTCTCCAGGGACATTCTTTGGGAGACCATTTCTATATGGGCCTGGGACGAGGACGGTGGCGGGGTTTGGGGCTCCACCTCCTTTCTTGCTCTCACAGTTTTGCCCTTCCCCAAACCCGGAAGGAACAAACACACCCCACATTTGAACTTTTCTTCCACCTCATCGTCACCTTTGGGTCTTACTTTTCTTTCCTCGACCCCCCTCACTTGAGTTTCCGTCTCCCACATATCAAAGTCAACGGATGGTTGGCACGCCCTGCCTTCCCCGCACGACTTGCTCCTGCGCAAGTGGTTTTCTCGTAGGCGCTCCAGATTCCCAATGGCCACCGAGTGTTGGCGAGCCAACGGCATTACAGGACGGCCCTCGTGGATTTTGTGTTTTTTCTTGTGCTTTGTGAAAGCCAGGTCGAAACAGGGGGACGAAGACGCAGAGTAGCTCATCAATTTTGTAGGAGTAGGAGGATAGTTGATTGGCTGCTGCTGCTGCTGCTGCATATTTGATTCAGTGAGAGAGATTGGATCCACCCCTATCTGCTTCTCGCTCGACACCTTCTCCATCTTCTTAGCCTCACCCTTCAAACTTTCGTCTTCTCCAGAATGACTCATTGTTTTTTAGATACGACTCATCAGATTGGGGGCCTATTAATACCCGCCAAACAGGCCTACAACGTGGATACGTTACATATCAAACCTTTAAGTTATGACTATCACGTCCTAAACCTCTCTCTCTCTCTCTCTCTATATATATATATATATATATTCTCTGTGTGAGCGTGTGTGTAGTGTGTAATGTACTAAAAAAATTAATAGAAAATATATAGATACCAAGTATATAGAATGATGTTCCTAGAACGTGCAAGTCATAAATGCTAGCTTTGGTATGTACTATGTAGGAACCCGTAGATTAACTACCTCCGCATCACCATCCTAGATTAGATTACATCAAGAGCCGCCGCTTCAACAAAAGAAAAGAAAAGGTTACATCAAGAGCCCATCCATCCCCACTCAATAAGTCTAGAAATCAAACCAAAATATTCAATACTCAATTAGAGATTGTTCAATAAAAGTTCACTTGAGCTCGGTTCGATGTTGATATCAAACAAACTTAAACATATCTTTATGTTCGATAAGTAAAAAAAGAAAAAAAAAATGTAGAAATGTCAAACTACTCAAGCTCAACTCGTCTTCGGCTCAATTAAAGTTCGTTCGGCCTCGACTCGATAATTATCAAACAGGCAGGCTCAAACATAAATTTCAAAAGTCGATAACATTTCAAACAAGCAATTGAACCCCTACATGTTCGACTCTGCTTGGCTCATTTACCGCCCTACCCCTCAACCCCTCAACTCTTCAGTCTTTTTACATCAACAGATGGTAACATTGGATAATTTCCTGTGTTTCCAGTCCACATTCTCCTTACACATGCATTTGTTTATTTCAAAATCATTCTTACCTGATCCAACTAAGGAAAAAACCAAAAAAAAATAGGGTGGGGGGGGCTTCTTTCTCTCATAAAACAGCTAAGGAAAAAACCAAAAAACAAGCATGCATCTCGCCGGTAGAAATGATTAACTTATTATCACGATGCCATTGAAAAGGGCTATCACAACAGCAGCATTTGTAGAGGCTAGGTAAGGGTGCTTCTCTCTCTCATAAACCCTACACCAATCCATGGATGGGAAATAATCGAGTAAATGTCTCCATTCATGCCTGCCAATAAACACAATCCCAGTGCCCATTCCCAAACGGAACAAGTAAACACTGAAACTCATCCAATATTTATAATTTCATTAACCTGCTACTATAAACAAAAGTAATTTACAAGATCAAGTAACAATCTTGAAATGCGCCCTCACTAATGATTATATTATTGGAGAGAATTATAAAATAGAATCAGCACAACAGAGATACCGATAATGACTGGAAATGCCGTAACCAAGTAAAGAGCTCCATATCCCTGCAATCACAAGGTCATAATCAGTATAGATTCAGAGGTCATATAATTCCACCCATTTCCTGAAAATATATATTCAAGTTTCCCTTTATAATATTCAACACGGAGCAACGCCAGGCAAGGCATCGAAACGATGGAAATGTTGATGAATCATTTTAAATGAATTCAGTTAATATAAATATGCAAGTTCAACAACCTAGCCACCCCTATTATTCAAATATTGACAAACCTGTTTCTAACTGACAAACGGATGTTAACTTGCTAATTGCCCTTAGAAAAGGAACCAAAGCACATCCGTTATGCCAATTCATGACAACCTAATCTCATATAGCCCTTCTTAGCAACTTTTATACACGAGGCAAAATATTGCATTTGCAATAAGTGTGGAGGTCAACTTCAGGCTACTGCACTCTCTTAGGGTGTATTTGTTTATGACCCCCCACACCACATTTTATTTCAAATCCAAATCCTCATTTGTAAAGAGAGGGATGGGAATTCTCTCACTTCTCGAACGAGACCTAGTGGGAGGCTTGTACTCGAATGTTTTTTTTTTTGTTGTTGGGTTAAAAGAGCCCATCTAAATTACTTCTCGTGTATTAAGTATAATCTTGTCCGTACTACTGGTTGCACCTGTGTTCTCCCCCCTCTTCATCACTTTTCCTAACAATACAAATATAACAAAAGAAAAAACTAAATAGAATATAAAGAATCTATACATACTTTATTTCTACCTTCAGCAGATCATATTTTTATCATAATAGTAAAACTTATAACAGACCAAACTAACAATAATAAAATAAATAAGAATGTTTAATAATATTTGTATCTTTAAAACTGGAGTATTTAATAGTTTTATAAATAAATTGATATAATCTAGCTAATCAACTATGTACGAATTAGAAAAAAAAATTGTTGAGGAGTCAAGTTCGATTGCAGAAAATAAGTTTCTAGAGGAAGGAAAGCCAACCACAGCAGAGGGCACTTCGGAATCATCGGTCTCAGCATCTTCAATCTCAGCTGCTGAATCCCAATCAATATTTAGCCTCTTGGCAGCCTCTATTGGATTAACACCCGTGTCTGTGAATTTTGCATACAAGGATTTGCCTGGTTGTTTCTTCTTTAGTGGTTCAACCTACAAAATTTTGAAAAAAAAGAAGTAAAGTTACATATTTTACTAAATCAATCACAGAGATTTCACCCATCTATATCCCTGTTATCCTTCATCACTACTAATATTATTTGGCTATATTTGGAATGATCTTCAAAGGTTAAGCAGCCTCATGCTACGATGGTTAAGATACATGTTATATACAATTTTCAAGTTCACCAGTACCCCAAACCACCCAACCCCTGTGATTATAAAAAAATCTGTGATAGAGATAGCCATCGACTCCCCATTTTACATGCACACATAATTTCAAAGGCAAGGAAATAAGGAATTTGATTGCATGATTTAGCTAAATTGATATATTTCTGAAATAAGTTCCAAAAGCTCAATAGATCAATTACAAAATCATTAATAAATAGATGGCCAGATAGCAATCAATAGTTCAGGGGCTAAGCATAGCCAAATATATCAGCTCCTGAGGCAACTCCTTCCACCTTAACAATATGCTGAATTGTTCCAGACAAACGCTAGTTCGTGTGTTTTTTAGCATGCTAGATGGGCCGCCAAACCATCTATTTTTTCATTTTTAATCTAATATTTAATTTGATTATTCAGTCTGAATCTACAGTATCAATACATTTTAAATGGTCACATATCTGGATAACCAAGGCACATAATTTGGCCAGTTAAAAATAAAAAAACAAAGAGGATGGGGCGTAAACATCATAAGGAGCTCTAATGCAAGTTTTAGTCTTATACTCCTGAAACAAATATAATAATTGCACTACAATCTATTAACAACCAGGAAAGTTTTTTCAGTAACTTTGAATGAGAAGAACAAAAAGTGCTATGCTCTCACTTCATCCAAATGTAAGAAGGCTAAAAGTTTGCTATACGATTCATTTGCAGCAAAAAACAGAATCCACTAGTGTTCATATAATTTTTTTGGTCAGGCAAAGAACTTTTATTAACAAATAGAAACAATATACAGCATTCACAGGTACCAGAAGTACCAAAATGGCTCCATGAATGAAAAAAGAAATGCACTAGTGTTCATATAATAGAAATTATTGAAAGCGCCTTGGGACTGTTCGAATGTAAATAAAACATATTAGTACTAAGAGCCCTAGCAATAACGTACAAGCAGTTATTTTCAACATCTACAAGTGCTTACAGTTGAAAGTTACCTCTAAATTAGGCCATTGAACCATTTCCTCAGCTAGCATTCGCAAAGCGATGCGATCTTCAGGGATTTTTCCTTCACTTACCTTAAGTCAGTCAAAGTGAAGACATAAGAAACAGTTATGAGACCTCAGTTCAACAGGCATTTAGTATTTCTGTTATATACTTTTATGAAGGATGAAAGTTCCGTTCAGCAATTTAACTTCTTCAGTTCAAGCGTGCTCAACTGCTGTTGATATATATATATGCGAATTAAGTGAAATTTTAAAAAGACTTTTCTAGATGAAAAATAGAACAGCTGAATTGAGTATAACATCATCTAGGCTAAACTAAACAAGAGTTTCAGCATGGTTGATTGCAAGCGTCTGTGAACTCTATAAAGTAAAAAATAAAAAAGTATATTCAATTCAAACATCATCAAAAGCTACCTAAGTGTCTCCATCATTCATTATAAAATATAGAAAAAGGAAAGTCATTGATGAGAAAAATAGCACTGCAAAGCAAATAGAAATGAAGTTACTTGTACTAAAGCGTCGGCTAGATCTTCCCGGGTCGGGGCATTCTCATCGTCAATGCCAAGAAGACGCTTCCTTTCGACATCTCTGGGGTCTTCAATCATTATAGTCAATTTGATCTGCAAAATCAAACTTATATAGGACTGCTGCGAGTGGCATTAGAAACTCGTTTTAGAAGAAATAGGAAAAACCTCATTGAAGAGCATATCTCTGTTTTTCTTAAGAAGCTCCAAAACCTAGATGGAGAAGTTCATAATCAAGACGTCAAAAAACAGTCCAAAAAAGGGAGGGAAAATTATAAAATAGATAATGGAGTTGAGGAGCTAACTCTTTTAATCTGTGAGACGTATTCAAGGTCCTGGGGATCTGGATCATCTCCTAGGGCAGAAGGTTCTTCAGTGGTCAGGGGAGTGGAAATTGAGGTAGAAGTGGAGGTGGAGTCCTCTTTACTAGCCAACACCAGAACTGAAAAGCGGCCGTTTCGGTGCCTCCGGCGAGCTATGTTCATGTTGATATTAAATGGTACGTAAGACGACGGACAGCGGTGGTGGATAAATGACACCGCCACCGGCGGTGCCTGGAGGACGCCGGATACTCCCATCACCGTCGCAACTCGATTAGGCTGAATTTACTCCGACCGGCAAGGGTTAATTTATTGGAGTTTAGGCAAATAAAAAAGTGGAAATCAGTTGGATTGAGAATCAAACAAACTGCTTCACCTTCACCGTACCCCCAATTTGAGACTGATAAGATTACAGTTTTTTTTTTCTTTTTTCCGTGGCTGGTAGTAACGGCCTATCTAAAGGCTAAAATAGACATTAACGTCTTCCATCTCCAAACTCGTGGGTAAAGTCGACAAAACACTCTTAAAACTTTAACACTTTAAAAAAAATTAGCTTTCATTTTGAACAAGCTCCGATTTTCTCTAAAATGTTGTCACACAAATCACCATTAATATGTGGTCTTGAGGTTGCTTGCACAGTAACAAAAATATGTACATTGTGAGGCCTACTAAATTGATAACACACAATCAATATAACTCTAAGCGTCATCAATGACTATAATTTCATTATTACTTTTGTTCTGTCAACTAGAAATTTGTTCTTTCTATGGTTTCTAAGCTTAAGTCATCAGTTTAATTTCCTCATAAATAGATAAATATACTATTAATCTAACAATATATATACTACTAATCTAACAATAAGAAAAAAAAAAAAAATCGATCGTGTGACTTTGCCGCGATCTTGGACTAAAATCTATGGTTCGTACATGTTATATTTTTTTCCTCAAATTTTTGATAATTTTGACTAATTAATCAAGGGAAATGGTGGGCTTGGAACAGAGAAGGAAAGATGGGTAGCGGGGAAGTCGCCTAAAATTTTCATCCACAATTAATCAACACAGAAGGAGGAGTGAGAATGATTCATGTTTTACAGGGCTTTATTATTGGGAGGTAAACCAAAGGAAAATATGATGTCATTATCCACTAAATTAAAATTGATTAAGAATAAATATTTGTGAGGGTAAAAAAGTAATTGCATAGTTATTATTATTATTTTATTTTGACGACATATCCATAGCCAACTTTCTTCAAATTAGAAATGACATGCTCTATATTCATAGGGATGCTTGTTGCACCAAAAAAAAATTCGTGATTTCTCATTCTAAAAAAGAGAGTTCTCTTGTTTTCTTAAAAGTTTTCTAATTTTCACCGGCGTCGATTCATTTTCCGATATCTCCTCCCAGCCTTTTCCTATTGCTTTTTCTTGATCTTTGTTTTTTGGCCTCTTTCTATTTGATCATTAGATTTGTCTTGGTGAGTGGAATTTTCCAATCATTAGATTTTGGGGAAGATTTTATTTTTGCAGAAGCCTGTAGCCCACTCGCGTAGCCATTGGGGGTGCTTAGTTGTTTCTGTAGACAGTGACGGAGCCAGAAATTCTAGATTTGGGGGCCCGATTTACATTACTATAAAGACAAAATAATATTATATTTAATTCATTATAAATTTTGATTGTTTCGACTCATAATAGGTGAAATGATGTTAAAATTATTAGACAAATGTATAACTTAAAATATATTCCCTCCATCCCGTAATGACTTGAATACGTTGATAAGTTCACTTTTTAAGAAATGTGAATTTAGTAAGGTGTGGGGTCAAATAAATGAGAAGTATTTTTGGTGATTTAGTGAGGTATAAAAGAAATTTAATGAGGTGTTAAAAAAAATTAGTGAGATGTAGGAAAGAATGTAGATTAAAATGAGTGACAATTTTAAAAATAAAATGATGTAGTGAGAATATTAATTTTGTAGATTATTTACATATTATGAGTGTACAAATAATTTTGAAACGTCTCAAATAAAAAAAAAAGTATACAAATAATTATAAAACGGAAGAAATATACATAATAAAAAAAAAAATTGGTGGGGGGCCCACTGCCCCCGCTGGGCCCTATGTGGCTCCGTCCTTGTCTGTAGATTTCTTGGAGACAAGAAATGGAGGTTTTGCAGCGAATTGGGCGAACATATTTCGGGGGTTTTCTATCCCTATTTCACACGCCTCTTGGTTTTCTTGAGTTTCTCGAAGCCGTGGTTTTATTTTACACACAGTTTTATGGGTATAGTTCATTTATATATTGGGTAGAGGGTTTCACTTCTTCTCCATCCTCTCATCACTCTCTCCCTCATAATTTTTTTTTTCTCTTCCTCTAAAAAAATGGTTGATTCACTCAATACGATGATGGAAAATTTCAGAATTTCGAGTAAGGAAACCACTCACATTGTGGCCCAGAGAGAAGAACTAGCTATCCCAAAGAACTCAATGGCCATGCGTTTTGTGGCAAGAAGGCCTTTCAACATCAGTGAGTTAAAAGAGGTGTTGGGAAGAACCTGGAGATTAAGAACACCTTTAAAGATTGTGGGTATTGGGGAAGGCCTTCTCCTTCTTACTTTCGATGAAGCATCTAAGGTCAAGGATGTCCTTGATCGTCAACCATGGAATCTTCGCCGATCACTCATCGCTTTGCAGGTGTTGCATGGTGGTGAAAAACTCACCCAACTCACTCTTTGCATGGTTCCTTTTTGGATCCAGGTGCACGTAGGAGTGTGCAAAATAAATCGGACCGGAACCAGACCGGTCCGGTCCTCGGTCCGAAATTTTTTAAGATTCCGGGTTCCGAAAACCCGGATTTACATTTTTTTTTATTATTATTTGAATTTTAGAAATTACAAATCCCATTCCTCTGGCTCTTCGACTTTCTTAAACCTAATTCCCCTTTTTTACCATTCTCAAAAAATTTCAACCTTTATCTGAAACTGCGCTCACCAGCCTCACCCAACCGACAAGGGCGACAACCCTTCTCCAATCTCCACTCCTTGCAATTATTTGTTCACCCATTTTTTGAGAAGGTAATAGAGTCGGCGCAACAGAATACTCCACCCAATCTTCTTGCAATGTAAGTTTTTTGAGAAGGTTTAACCTATTTTACAGCTTATAATCGTAATAATTATTTTTAATTTCTTGTTTCAAAATTTTAGATGGACAGTACTCAGTCACAATCTCAATTAAAAAGAATACTGGTGTTTTCTGATCAATCGGCTGATGCCCTTACTAATGAAGAACTTGAATGTGATCCACTCTCCACTTCTTCTCATACACTAAGGAATTATAATAAATTAAAAAAAAAAAAAAAAAACCGGTCTGAAACGGTCCAAACCCGGACCGGACCGGAATTTACCGGTCCGGTCTGGACCGGTTACATTCCGGTCCGGTCCTCGGTCCGTAAAATTTTAAGATTCCGGTCCCGATTCAAACCGGTCCCGGTCCGGTCCGGTTCTGGACCGGTGCACACCCCTAGGTGCACGGGCTTCAACTGTATGCGATGAGCAAAGTTCTTGGGATGAAGATAGAAAGCATAGTTGGGGAGGTTTTGGAGGTCGATGCTAAAGAAGGAGATGGGGCTTGGGGGGAATGTTTAAGGATAAGGGTTTTGATGGATGTTTCTAAGCCGTTGTGCCGTTTCTTCTACATCACTGTGGAGGATGAGCCGGTGACGGCTGTTTTTAGGTACGAAAGGCTCTCTGGTTTTTGTATGTTATGTGGTATGTTGGACCACTTTGAGAAGGAATGTCCCCTCGCTTATGGTCAATCTGATGAATGGTGTAAGCAATATTGTTTTTTCCCGGCTTGGCTCCAAGCGGACAAAAAGAAGAGCCCCTCTGCTGATGATCTTGCTCATTTCTTTAACCTCTTGAGGATTGGTGCTGGGGAGTAGGTGCGAATGCAAGAACAAGTCCAGGAGGAGGTCCGTAAAAGTGATAAGGGGAAGGCGATTGTTGTTGAGGACGATGAAGTGAAGACTAGGCTGGCCATAGGCACTCATCCAAGAAAAGTGGTCAATCGTTTTGAGGAACTTATGCCATGGAGGAATGCTACTGAAAATGGTCAAAACCATTTTGCTTCTTCTGCAAAAGGGAGGTTTGATCCCCGCACAGGTATGTATTTGGCCCCTTTGTCGTTTACGATTCCACCTAGTTTTCAATACTGCTTTTTTAAGGAGCCTCTTACTGGTGTGGATAATGGAAGAGACTATAGAGTTATTCATTATGTTGGAAAAAACCTTTCTTCCCGTGACTATGAGACTTTTGTGGAAATCCTCTATGATGGTGAAGTTCCATTTGTGCCGATCTATGAGCAGGATGATCAAATTGGACATGCAACTCCGGAAGCTGAACCTTTTGTTACTAGTAAAGCCATGTCTGAGGAAGCAGATTTTGTTCAAAGTAATCTTTTACCGTGTAAAAAAAGGGCTAGGAGAGAAGCATCTGGTGAAATGATGGAGTTCTGGGGTAATGGAAGGGGTTGGTCTGAAGGAGAAGTGGTGAGAGAAGCGGAGGGTATGTTCAAAAGGGCTCGTAGTATGTGTGAGTTGTTCGGTTCAGCAATTGTGTACTCTGATAAGGCGGAGGCTGAGGTTACCCAGCCCCGCCGGAGGGAATGATTGCTATTTGCAGGAACGCTCGAGGGGTTCGTAGTGCTCGAGCGTTCAGATATCTTAGTAGGCTTGTTTTTAATTCTCGTCCTGATGTTTTGTTTATTTCAGAAACTAAATGTTCTACATTTAGGGCTGAGTTTCTGAAGGTTAAACTTTGTTTTCAGTCTTGTTTTTCTGTTAATGCACTTGGATGTTCTGGTGGTTTGATGGTGTTATGGAAGAATGTACTGCTTGATGTTATCTCTTATTCTAATGCCCACATTGATTGTTCCATTACTTTTAATGATCATCGATGGAGATTTACGGGGTTTCATGGTAACCCTAATTTGGTTGAAAGAAAATTCTCATGGGAGCTTCTTAAGAGACTTAATAACTATACTCAAACGGGATGTAAAGTTTGGCTTGTGGGGGGAGGGGGGGACTTCAATGAAACTCTATATCATTATGAGAAAAAGGGGGGGGGGGGGAGAGGGGTCAAGAAACCATTGTCAAGATTGCTGAATTTTCAAGAACTCCTTGATCACAATCAATTAAATAATTTAAGAACTCATGGTCCTAAATTTACATGGAATAACAGAAGGAGAGGCCAAGATTTTATTCAAGAAAAGCTTGATCGTTTTGTTGCTAATGAAGAATGGTTGCATCTGTTTCCTTCATACATGATTAAATCTCTTGATTTTATGGGTTCAGATCATAGACCTATTATGATTTCGTGTGATTTGCAACACATAGACGGTTCATTTCAAAACATAAATGCATTTCAGTTTGAGAACCATTGGATAAAGGAGCATGATTTTAAAGGTACAATGAAGAAAATATGGGTTGCTAAGGGGAAGGGCAATACATTGCAGGAGTCTTTGTCTCAGTGTGGTAAGGCACTCAAAGATTGGACATTAAAGAAGGGAGGGACAATAAAAGAGCGCATCAGTCATACACAAGCTCAGCTCCGAATTCAATTGGATGATGAAAGCAATATTCCTGATTTTGATCGTTTTGATGCGTATGAACATGAATTAGAAAAGCTTTACTCACAAGAAGAGTGGTATTGGAAGCAAAGGTCTAGAGTTTCTTGGCTAAAGGAGGGTGATAAAAATACTCGTTTTTTCCACAATCGAGCAACCCAACGAAAATGTAGGAATCGAATCACAAGAATCCAACGGGACACAAGTGAATGGATTTATGATGAATAGGAAATTCAAGGTTCTTTCATGAGATATTTTGGTGAGTTTTTCACTTCTTGTAGCCCAAGTCATCTTAGTATTCAGGAAGCAACAAAAAACATGAGCAAGAAGATTACTGATGATCAATTGAATATGTTGGAAGTGCCTTTTTCTCGTGATGAGGTTTTCAAAGCAATGAAAGATCTTAATCCTTGGAAAGCTCCTGGGCCGGATGGCTTTCCGGCTTCTTTTTATCAGAATAATTGACACACGATTGGGAAAGGGGTCACAGAGCAGATTATAGGGCATTTGAATGATGAGAAACCTCTGACATCATGGAATAAAACTACAATTGCCCTAATTCCAAAAGTTAAGACTCCGGTAAATGTCATACAGTATCGTCCTATCAGTCTTTGTAATGTGAGTTATCGCATTCTCTCTCGGGTGATTACAAATTGTTTGAAAACTTTTATGGATGATATGGTAGATCCTTTCCAGAGTGCTTTCATTCCAGGACGGCTTATTTCGGACAACATTCTGATTGCCTTCGAATGCCTTCACTGGATTCGATCCTCTAAAAGTAAAGAAGGCTATGTGGCGATTAAACTAGACATGAGTAAAACTTATGATCGTGTGGAATGGCCTTTTCTTCAAGAAGCTTTGGCACGTCTTGGTTTCTCTCCCAAATGGATCCGACTTATTCATGAATGTGTATCTTCGTTCTCATACAACATATGCATCAATGGGAAGCTAACTGCTTCTTTTCAACCATCAAGATGGCTTAGACAAGGTGACCCCTTATCTCCCTACCTTTTTGTTATTTGTGCACAAAGTATTTCTTTTATATTGGTGGCTGCAAGGAACCATGGAAAATTCTCTGGGCTGAAGATTGCTAGAGAAGCCCCAATCATCTCTCATTTGTTTATTGCAGATGATAGTTTGATTTTTTTGAAAGCCTCTAAAAAAGAATGCATGGCACTTAAAGATTGTCTTAGAACATATGAAGAGGCTTCTGGCCAACTTATTAATTTCAAAAAAATTGGCTATTACATTTAGCCCACATGCTTCACACAGGAACAAAGAGGTTGTTAAAGATATTCTTGGAATTCGATCTTTAAGTGGCCATAGTATTTATTTGGGGCTCCCCACTTTTTCGGCCAAAGCTAAAAGAATCCAATTTAGCTATTTGGTTGATCGCGTTCGACAAAGGATCAATTCATGGAGTCATAAACAATTCTCTGAAGGGGGCAAGAAAGTTCTCATCAAATCAGTCTTACAAGCGATACCTTTGTATGCAATGTCATGTTTTAGAATTCCAACCTCAATTTGTATGGACATTGAAAGGCTGATATCAAGATTTTGGAGGAGAACTGCTGCAGATCATAGAAAGGTTCATTGGAAGAAGTGGAATGATTTATGTAAACCAAAAAATGAAGGGGGTCTTAATTTCCGAAAGCTGGTTTTTCAACAAAGCACTTCTAGCAAAGCAAGTATGGAGGATTTTACAAAGGCCAGAAACTTTAGTCTCTAAATTGTTCAAAGCTCGTTACTTTCGACAGTCAGATATTTTGAATGCAGATTTGGGTTCAAATCCTTCATTTATTTGGAGGTCTATGCTTTGGAGTAGGGACATCTTGGACATTGGTATTCGATGGCGAATAGGTAATGGAAAGTCTATTCCAATCTTCAAAGAACGATGGGTTTTCGAATTTTAAAGATGGAAGAATTCTTTCACGAATAGCTAGCGCATCCATGGTTGATCAGTTCATATTACCTAATGCTACATGGAATGAGGAACTTATCCGTAATGCATTTTGGCCAATTGAAGCAGAAGCCATTTTAAAGATCCCTCTGGTGAATGATGTCGACGGTGATATGAGGTATTGGCCGGAGAATTCTTCTGGTAACTACTCCCTCCGTCCCACAAGTGTTTGCACCACAAGATGGGCACACTTTTTAAGAAAAAAGTGTAATGAGTGGAGTGTTGAGGGGTAATTTTGTAAAGTTATATGGATAAAGTAAAAAGGTGATTGGAAAGAGAGTAAAAGTAATGGCATTTTGTGTAAATATGTGAATATTGTGAGGGTGGAGTTTATGAGAGAATTTCCTTTTATGGGTGTGCAAACAATTGTGGGACGGACAAATAAGGTAAGTGTGCAAACAGTTGTGGGACGGAGTGAGTACTTAGTAGTGCTGTTATTCGAATCGAGCCTTAACGAGACTCGGCTCGACTCGACTCGTTAAGGCTCGACAAGGCTCGACTCGTGTAGGTTAATGAGCCGAGCTCGAGTAGCATAAAAGCTCGATTGCTTAACGAGCCAAGCTCGGCTCGACCCGCGAGTACTCGTTAAAGCTCGAAACTCGAATAGGGGGTAGGGGTATTTTTGTAAATTACTCAAATTAGGGTTAGGGACTTAGTCACTTAGGGTTAAGGGCTTAAGGGCTAAGGCCCTTCCTCTCCCAAACTCTCGTCTCTCATTCTGCTGCTACTCCCACGCAGACACAACACCATTCACGCACACAGTCGGCAACACCAACCACCTCCGACCTCCGCGCCGCACCTGTCGCACCGCACCTGCCGCGCCACGCCGCACTCGCCGCGCTCCACCCGCCGCGCCGTGCCGCGCTGCAACTCTCGACACAGATCTTCCAATTTTTCTTTCCCTACTTCAATTGGTTGAAGTTTAGGGACACCAACTCCTTAATTTATTTACTGGTAAGATTTTTATTTTATGCTACTGCTTTAATTTATTTACCCAAAACGTGGAAGATGGAGTAATATTTTAGTTGTTTAGTAGTACTAGTTATGTGATTAGCCATCATATTTTTGGTGCATCTTTTACCTGTTTTATTTATTAAAACATTATGATAATTGAGATACTTGGTATGTGCTTGACTGCTTGGTATGTGCTTGGTTATTCTATTTCATATTGAGATATTCTTGAATTTATAAATAATACACATAAACTTGAGTGTCTGAAATTAACAGAAGTGTGAGCTTAATATGTTAGTTGGGCTTAACAGAAGTGTGAGTTAAGAAATTAACAGAAGTCTGGAACAGAGGAAGACACATGTAATTGCTGATTAATATGTCGGTTGAGGGTTATAAATTTTCAATTATTACACCAGATCCTATATTTAAATACTTGCATCGAGTTCTAAATTTTGCAGTTTAGTTTTTATTAGCTAATTATGTATTTTCCTTATTTGTCCATTTTGATCATATTTATTGATGTAAACATTATTTTATTACTAAACAGGATGTATTCAACCCAAGGTTCATGCTCAAGTGTTGGTATGGACCAAATTAATGAAGATGGTGGTCAAGAGTTAGGGATTGAAGAAAATGTTGATGTGATGAGTGAGGAGGAGCTACAAACAGCAAGTGGCCAACCTGAAGAAGTAGGAGGGGAAAAAGATGGTGATGAAGGAGAAGCAACAAAACCATTTGAGCCAAAGAAACGGCTAAAAAAATCAATGGTATGGGAGAATATGAAAATTGTCAAGCTCAAGAATGGAACAGAAAAGGTGCAATGCAATCATTGTAAGGCATGTTTTGCTAAGAGCGCAACTGGAGCTACATCTCAACACAAGCGTCATTTAAACGCGTGTCTACAAAAGAGACTATCCAGTGGAGATCAAACCAAAGCGAAACAGCAAATATTGTCTTTCATAGATGGGCAATCTGATGGTATCACTTCCATTAACAACTACATGTACGATCATGTTAAGGTACGAGAGCTTGCTTCTCATATGATTCTAGTGCATGAGTATCCATTTTCTATGATGGATCATGTAGTGTTTAATAAGTTCATGAAAGCAGTATCACCATTTTACAAAAAGATTACCCGTCAACAAGTTAGAGAAGATTGTTATAATACCTATCAAGTAGAAAAGAAAAAGCTGAAATCTGTGTTGAGGGGTGCTAATAGGGTTAGTATAACTACTGATTTGTGGAAATCTGGTCAAAAACTTCAGTATATGGTTGTGACGGGTCATTTTGTGGATGTTGATTGGGTGTTACAAAAACGTGTCTTGGACTTTTGCAATGTTCCACCTCCTCATACAGGAGTCATTATTGCTGATGCTTTAAGTAAATGCTTTATTGATTGGGAAATTGATGATAAGATTTCTAGCATCACTGTAGACAATGCTTCTTATAATGATGTTTGCATTAGAAGGCTTAAAATGGATTTTGCTCTAAGAAAGAGACTTAGTCTTGGTGGAAAGATTTTTCATGTGAGGTGTTGTGCACATATACTTAATCTTTTGGTGCAAGATGGTCTAAAAAATCTTCATGGTGTGATTGATGTAGTTAGAGATGGGGTCAAGTACTTGAATAATTCGGAGTCTCGTCTTATCCAATTTGCAAAAATTGCAAAGCAATTGCAATTACCTTCTAGGAAGTTGATTCTAGATTGTCCAACTAGGTGGAATAGCACATATCTTATGTTGGCATCTACTTTAGAATTCAAGGCTGTTTTTTCAAGATATAATGATATTGACCCTGGGTTTACTTATGTTCCAAGTGAAGAAGATTGGTTGAAAGTGGAGGAAGTTTGCAAATTCTTGGGTATTTTTCATGAAATTACTAACATGATTTCTGGATCAGATTATCCAACTTCCAACATTTTTCTTGTTGAGCTTTATAGGGTTAAAGAGCTTTTAAACGAAAAGGTGGTTGACACTTCGGGTAATATCAAAGAAATGGCCATGGCCATGGCCATGTCGGAAAAATTTGACAAGTATTGGGGAGAAAGTAATGTGTTGTTGACAATAGCTGCTATTCTTGATCCGAGGTATAAAATGACACTTGTTGATCATGCATTTCCGATTATTTATGGTGAGATAGAAGCATTTGATAAAATTAATGAAATCAAGATGCTTATCTATGAACTTTACAATGAATATGTTGAAGCTTATATCTCATCTCATGCCGAAGGCCCCAAAAAACAGCAACTAAATCGACATGGTAGAGATTTGATGAGCAGTAAGGCAGCTGTTAAGAAGCTTGGAATTAATGTTCTTACCGGTAAGGAAAAGTTTTTGATGCGTGTCAATGAAATTGATAAGACTCCACCGGAAAAAATGGATTTGGATGTGTATTTAGAAGAAAATAGGTATTGTTGTGATGATGTTTCTGCCAATCTTGATGTTTTGGCTTGGTGGAAATCGGAAAGGTTGAGGTTTCCGATATTGTCAAGGATGGCAAGTGACATTCTTTCTATTCCGGTTACAACTGTGGCCTCCGAATCTACTTTTAGTGCCGGTGGTCGAATAGTTGATGATCGACGAGCTTCTATGTCGGTTGAGACGGTGCAAATGCTACTTTGTGGCAATGATTGGATTCGCAATCTTTATGGTGTAAAGACTAGATCTCGTGTAAGTGAAATGAACTTTCTAATACTTTTACTTTTGATTGATTATCTTTTAAATTATGCCTACTACATGTTTTGGTTGTTTTGGTTAAATTATGCCTACTGCATGTTTTGGTTTGTTTTGGTTAAATTATGCCTACTGCATGTTTTGGTTAAGGTAATGTATACCAACTTACCAAGACAATGTTTCTACTGTAATGCCAAGATCAAAAATATATTAATGGCTTTCTCATTTATTTTTATTTTTTTTTTGCAGGAATTATCGGATGTTGGTGAATCATCTACATCGACCTATCAAGAAATTGAACTCCCCGATCAAGATTGAAGAATGAATCCATTGAATGTTGCTAAATACTTATTTGTTGACCGGAGAAATATTTTGTTTGTAAACATTTTCTATGATGGATGGAGTACATTTGTTAGTTGTTAACTTGTTAGTGGATGTTGCTTTCATATTTTAATTGTATGAATTTTGAAGTATGCATTTGCTTTTATATTTCCAGTACTTTTTGATTAAATATGTATTTTGTATAGAAATTTCAATATTTTAGTTAAATGTGTGTATTTACAGGATTTCGAGCTCGAGCTCGAGTTCGAGCCTTGTCGAGCTAAAATAATTTGGTTATTCGAGTTCGAGCTCGAGTTCGAGCTCTGTCGAGCTAAAAAAATATGTGAGTCGAGCTCGAGTTCGAGCTCGAGCTCGAGTTCGAGCTCGAGCTCGAGTTCGAGCTCTATCAAGCTAAAAAAAATATATACGAGCCGAGCTCGAGCTCGAGTTTAATTAAAAAAAAACGAGTCGAGCCGAGCCATCTTTCACGCTCGATAATGTTAACGAGCGAGCTCGAGCCTAGCTCGAAATATGCTCGAGCCGAACTCGAACCTTAGGTACTCGGGCTCGCTCGGCTCGAATAACAGCACTAGTACTTAGTGGCTTCGGGCTATTATCTAGCCACAATGGATAAATTATGGAGACTAGAGGGTGACCACCCGTCCTCTTCCGGTAAGAACACGTTGTCAATCATCTGGGATTATATATGGAAGCTGAATGTTCCCTCTAAAATCCGCATTTTTGGATGGAAACTACTAAATGATACTTTGGCCACCGAAGGTAATCTGGTAAACCATCATATCCTTGCTACTCCTTTTTGTTCTTGTTGTGGAGCCTTTTATGCTGATACAAAACATGTCTTATTTGAATGTGCCTTTGCTAAAAATGCTTGGAAACAACAGGGAGTTTGGATTAAGATAAAAAGTTTTGTCCATGGATCGATGACACAATTTTTTCTGGCTCTTAAGGATCACTTTGATAAACATTTTGTCTCGTTAATCATTGTTATTGCTTGGGCCATTTGGAAAGATCGATGTAAATGGACGCATTTGAAAGAGAAAGATGGATTTATATCTAGGATCCCTCTGACATTTGAAACCAAATGGGCTGTTGACTATTGGCAGGATTTTGCAAATATTGGTTCAATTTCACAAAGCAATAGTCTCAAAGCTGCAAAATTTAAAGATCAGAGGACGGGTTTTGAAGATGGTCTTATTTTATTTATAGATGCTGCATTCAATATTGCTGATTTTTTTTTTTTTTTGCAGCAGGTTATGCTGTCCTAAACTTTGATGAAGATTTGATTTTAGTAGGGGGCAAGCGTATTAAGAATCCTGGATCTATTGTAGCTGCGGAGCTTTCTGCTGCTTAAATTGGATTGGAAATGTGCATTAAACGCAAATTGAAAATCATCGGGCTACGTATGGATTCTATGTCGTCTATTAATGCTATTTGTGCAAAATTTAACGTCGATGGAATGGAGAAGAATCTTGTGCATAAAATCAGAACACATATGAAGAAGCTTCTCTTCTGGGACTGTGATTATATTCAGAGAGAAAAAAAATCAGATTGCGCATGCTTTAGCACAAGTGGCTAGGAATATTTCAACACCTTACGATTGGGTTGAAAAAAACATTCCAGATTATGTTAGGAGTTATTTTTGATCTTATATTGTTGTGTTCTTCTGATGTATCTTCAAAAAAAAAAAAAGGGATGCTTTGCACCCGTCAAGAGCAAATGAGATTTGTGATTTTTTCGAAAATCGTTGTCTAATAAAAACTACTGTAATTTTTTTAGAGAGAAAAATAAATGTTCATCACTTTTTTTTTTTTTAGGAAATTTTTAATATATTATAAATTAATAGAATTCAACTTTTAAAACATTTTTTTAAGCTAAGGAGTTAACTTCATTGAATTAGAAATCTAGAATATAGAAAAACTATAAAACCACAATAGGTAAAAGAAATCTAGCTCAACACAAATAAGTGGATAAATATTGAAAAAGAAAAAACTAACTAAGACAACATTGAGTCCAAAATAATCATTATGCCTGTTTGCATAGTTAACACATAATAAAATTGAACTTAACTTCACACATATTAGTAATCAAACACCTAATATACACCTATCCACAATAGAAACAAAGAAAAAGAAAAATGTGGACAACTCACATCTAGAAATCTAAATTAGAGGAAAACAACAAAATAATAATACAGAATAAAATATTAAAAGGATCAAACAGATCAATATCAATCGGTACCACATGGTGCAGTTAAGGATATCGATTTGTTAGCTTCAACCACAATAACTAAGAAAACTACCGAAATTAGGTTGTGACGGTCAAGAAATTCAAGCTGTCACACGAGAGATTAGGCCGGTGGGGGGAGGGCAAGTGGTGGTTCCACAAGGAAAAGAGGAGTACAACGGCGAGAGCTTTGCTCGTTGGCTACCTTGTGCTACGCTCGACGCAAAAAAGGTCGGGGGTGGATTGCCCAACTCAAAGTAAGACGGTGAGAGGTTTCCTTTCTTTATTAGCATGAGAAAGTCAAAAGTAACCGAGTTTAAATTTTTTTTTAGAGGATTTTTCTAATGAGTTAAAATAATTAATATTCAGATTGAGAACATGCTTGTTTATTGGTTGTTTTTAAAGTTTGTCTGGAAAGGGAAAATGAAAATCCAAACCATGGGCAGGGGGTAAGCGAGTCAAATACAATACTATATCTTATCTCATCACCATCATCAGTTCTAGTCTTGCGTCTTCCCCCTCTGCTGCGTCAACTATCAAACACCTTACCGGCAATGCTGGCTCCCGGACTTACCGCGCCGCCCTCTTCATCTTTCTCGTATTCCGCTACCCTCTGCCCTCCCCCCTCATTCGCTTTGTCTTTTTCCCCTCTTCTCTCAACTGCTAAGAGGACCAAATGTTCAAATCACCGAATCCAAGCATCCTCATCTTCTTCTTCTTCGCGGCCAATGATTGAAAAGGAAACTATGGAGGCTGAAAAGCCTACCACTTTCCTCCGAGAGGCCGACGACAATACTTCCGATTCCCCCAATTCAGTTAGAGCAAAGTTCGAGAAAATGATAAGGGAGGCGCAGGACAGCGTCTGCGCTGCTATTGAGGCCGTGGACGGAGGTGCTCAGTTCAAGGAAGATGTGTGGTCCAGGCCCGGAGGCGGCGGCGGCATCAGCCGAGTCTTGCAGGATGGTGCTGTTTGGGAAAAGGCCGGTGTCAATGTTTCTGTTGTTTATGGAGTTATGCCTCCTGACGCTTATAGAGCTGCCAAGCCCACTGATAATGGCAATGTTAAGCCCGGCCCTGTTCCCTTCTTCGCTGCTGGCATCAGCTCTGTAATTTCCCCTCACTTTTTTCTCCCTATTTTTCTAATCTTCTTTGATTCCTATTTTTCTAATATTCTTTGATTTATGTTTATAGTTTTTATTCCATGAATTATATTAATCTGACTTCATTTGCAATTTCTAGGTGAACCCAATAATTGAAACATTGTGATATTCATATTTCTACTCAATTCTCAAAATTAACTAGATGTAGTTAGATTTTATGGTATAGAACTATTGCAAGTTCTTTGTAAAGTAGTTTTTTAATTTATCACATTTATTTACACAAGATTTGTTTACCTGAAATGATGCATTACTTTCAAACAATTGCCCCAGATCCAACATGTCCACTTGAGTTGCCTGATTAGTATGAGAACTGGTAATGGCATAATAGCATGAATTCGTGGCACTTGATAATGCATTCGCAGATTCACTGTAACTTTTCATAGTGATTGTAATGGCTGCAAAATGGAAAAAAATATTCTCTTTCAACTATCTGATTAATTACCCAGAATGAAAGTGTGAATCGATTTAAGTCTAGCTCTAATATAGTTCTTCGTTCTATAGAATCGAAAAAACATTCGATTTTTACACATTTCGACTGTCCGAAAACTTAATAGATTATAATGATATGTATTAGTAGTTCTTTTTGCCTCCTTTTTCCCCTGCAATCTGCATTCCGTAGAAGAAGCTTCTTTCTTATGCTAGTTTGGCCCTTAGTTTCCGTTGGAGGACAAGATTTTTAACGAGGCTGTATCTTTTCTTGTTCTCCAGGTTCTTCATCCTAAGAATCCTTTTGCTCCAACTCTGCATTTTAATTACCGCTATTTTGAGACCGATGCTCCAAAAGGTACCATGTTCCTTTTATTGTTTTGTGAATTTCAATCAGCTGAGCACATTTTCGTTCCAATTATGTTCCCCATCTGATTATCTTCTAGTGTATCTTAACAAGGATATTTCAGTAAATAAGTGGGAGTTGAAATTTCATGTTTTTAGATATCTTTTGCCAAACAAATGTAGTTATTGATGTGCTCCCTCCATAACTAGAAGTTGGATACCCAGATATCACATCCTAGATGGAAGATGCATGCTTCTATGTGTTCTATGTTCCTTCTTGTGAAATGGGAATCATGCTTCAAGTAAAAGTTGACCAAAAACTAACTGATTCTTAGCGCTGAAGGAAAACTCAGAACTTGAACCTTTTCGCTTGAACTTACAATCCACTCCAAAGCTGCAAATACTGTAAAAGTACTATAAGCTAGAAGCCAAAGTTAAATATGCTGCAACCTAGAGAGATAATGAGCATAAATTGGACTGGTGGAGATAATGCAATATGCGTATATCAAAAGAAATCAGCTACCATTGTGGTTTTTAATTAAACACGAATTACGTCAGAATAGGGATTTTGCTTGCATTTAAGAAATCATGCATGGATCGTGCTCTTTCATATTCTTTTTGGTAGTTTGTGAAGCTACAATGTATTTTGACCAACTGTTATTCTCATATGAGATGTGCAGATACTCCAGGAGCACCAAGACAATGGTGGTTCGGTGGGGGTACAGATTTGACGCCTGCTTACGTTTTTGAGGATGATGTCAAGCATTTTCATTCGGTATGAACACCCTGACCAATAATATCTTCACAGTTTGAGCATCAGAGTTTTTTTGGTATAGTTACAAACCAGTGATGTTTGCATTGCTTACATTTTTTACATGGCCCCATGAAAATAAAGACTTAAAGAAGATGTCATCTTTCAAATTTCCAAGGGTGTACGATTTTGATTATCTTATTTTCTGCATAGTGGCTTTTTTTTCATACTTCTAATCAAAAAGGGCCAAGATGCAACCTGGTAACAAGAAAACTAGTCAAACGTATTTTGTGTAATGTTATGTGCATGTTGTAGGTCCAAAAGGCTGCTTGTGACAAGTTCAATACCGACTTCTATCCTAAATTCAAGAAATGGTGTGATGATTATTTCTATATTAAGGTGCGGCTTCTATAAACTGTTGTTTATTTTACATGTTTATATTATTGTGCTTCTGGTGCATCTGTTCTTGAGTGGCTGATATGTAAAAAGAACCATGCCATTCATTCATTTCATTGGCTTTATATTTGTTTTACAGAGAATTTTTTTAGCCATGAATCTAATCTATGTCTAGCTAGGAAGTGGTAGAAATCTTATCATTAGACATATCCACAAGTGAAATAGTTTATTGCAAATGTTCAACTCGGAATTTTTTTTGCAAGTTTTTGGCTTCTCTTGACGCGGCTTAGGATGTAAACTTTTGAGTGCTAATTCACATCATGTTGAATAACATTGAACAACTATTGAGAGTCTTGAAACTTTATCAACCCCCAACATTATCCCAAAAATATTTATTAGAGGCTTCGTTTCTCCCTACTTTTTTTGTCATCTTATCTGCTATTGATAATCCAAGGTAGCCATCCTGCAGTCATTTATGTCCATAGATTCATTTTCAACGACTAAAATAGTTTTTCGGAGTTCCATACCCTAAAGCCCTTGTTATGGGTGGAGAGAAAAAAAACTACTCAGGATACATCATCAATGCAAATGAATTCATGCAAGCAAACTTATGATTTCAATATGCCCTAATGTTACCTTGTCACTGACACCAATAAGATTTAGCAATTTCAAAACTAATTAACACTTGGTTTATAAGATTCATGACATTTTGATTTATTTATTTTTAGATTGATAATACTCCCTCCGTCCTGCCATAAGCTTCACCTTTGCCTTTTGCACTGAGATTAAGGAATATAGTATAAAATGTGTAGTGGGTAGTTGAGGTAGAGAGATGTAGGAAGAAGAAAAGGTAGAGAGAGATGGTGAATTTTTCCATTTAAGGAAATGGGAAGCATATGACAGGACGTCCAAAATAGGTAAGTGGGAAGCTTATGGCAAGACAGAGGGAGTATTACTTATTGGTCTCTGTTAGAGTAGATGTTAATTTTCATTTTTTTTAGAAACTTAAAATTTAGACAATTTTATCCTTAATCAATCTTTATGACATAGGAAAGAATTGAAGAAGAAAGAACAATTTATGACATAGAAAAGATATGAGAGATGAATAATTAAAAAAAAACTTAATTAAAAAATTCTTATAGATCTTTGGGTGGGGATAAATTGGGAAAAAAGGAGGTGAAATTTGCTAAAAAGGACACATAATTTGGAACAAAATTTAGATTTTAGAGTCTGAAAGGACATTTATTAAGGAATGGAGGGAGTAAAAGTTATTGATTGGATCTTGATGACTTGAATAAAATAGTCAATAGTCTGGCTTCTTGTTGAATGTGGAAAGGGTTTTTTTATTGAAAACTTATGGAGTTTCATAATGGCACAATTTTTAGTGTTTTTTTGGTAAGCCAACTTATATTTGACGTCTTCTTTTACTCAAAATTCAAATGTATATTTCTGTCACATTTCTTTAGCTGCTCAGTATCATTCATTATCATTATTCATTGGGGTTCTGTTTTGCAGCATCGTGGTGAAAGACGTGGTCTGGGTGGTATATTTTTTGATGATTTGAATATGTATGATCAGGAGATGCTTCTTTCCTTTGCTACTGGTAATTTCGTAAAGAGGGTCTTTACCAATACGTAATTCACGTCTTGAGTGCTGAAATTTCATTTCTTTTGTATATATCTTAAGTGCTAATGTTTTAGTTCTTTGTAAAATAGCAAACATTTGTCGACATGCTATCTGCATACAAAAAGTGATATGGTTGTGTTTGAATAGAAGAATCCAATTTGAGGAGAGTATTTGAAAAATGAAATCTTTATATTTTTATAAATTTTAAACCCCGCAAAATATAATTCTGAAATCAATGTTTATCATAAAAGAACATCAAATGATCTTAGATATATGTATCTGAAATTTATAACTCAATTCCATCCATCATCTATCCAAGTTCTACCTTAATTGTTTCAAATATTATTTTACCAGATGAAAGACATGGTTTTAAGAGTTAGGTGCTTTTGAATGATTGCAGAGTGCGCTAATTCAGTGATTCCAGCATATATACCCATCATAGAGAGGAGGAGGGACATGCCATTCACCGACAAACACAAGGAATGGCAGCAGATACGCCGAGGGCGCTATGTAGAGTTCAACTTGGTAAGTTATTGTAACCAATGTTTCAAGAAAGAATAACACTTGGGTGCACCAGTTGCACCGTGCAACTGGTGCACAACTAATATTGTTCAATAAAAACAATTAATATTGTTCAGTGAAAACGACTAAGACTGTTCAATGAAAACAACTAATATTGTTTAGTGAAAACAATTAATGCTCTTCTATGACAAAAACTAATACTCCCTCCGATTTTAATTAAGTGTCACTTTGCCTTTTTTAATATTTTCAAAATAAGTGTCATTCTACACTTTTTTTTCTTTAATTTTGACAATTTTACCCTTATACATTATACTTCCTCCATTTTCTTTACCTTGATTTAAGTTTTTTCCCTTTTGAATATAGTAATATAGCATAAATCATGGATAAACCTTAACTATTGTATACATGAATATCACCTCCAATATTGGCCACATTCATTAATAAACATAAATTTAATATTAAAATTAGTTATCATTAATGAAGGGTAAAATGGTCCATGATTATATATCTTAATTTGTTGAAAATTGTTAAAATGACAATTAATTAAAAGTGGAGGGAGTAGCATTTAAAAATGCACACCAGTTGCACACTGGTGTATAAAAGTATTTGTCTTCAAGAAAATGGATAAGCAAGCCAGAATCTATTTTAAGTAAGTTTTGGGGTATGTATGTTTGTTAAGGTTTATGATCGGGGAACTACGTTTGGTCTGAAAACTGGTGGGAGGATTGAGAGTATACTTGTGTCGCTGCCATTAACAGCTCGGTGGGAGTATAATCAGGTGACCTCTATTTTTCAATTTCTTATTATTTATATCGGTTTGTTGTGTGATAATAACTGAGCAATTGTGTGTGCAGCAACCGGAAGAAGGCAGCGAGGAATGGAAACTTTTGGATGCCTGTATCAACCCCAAGGAGTGGATCTGAGTTGCCAATTTTGTTTATGCATTTTGTTTGTTTCCATGTAATTGTTTTTATAGGAAGTGTGCATGGTTTAATAATATAGTATCTCCTGGTGTGTAGTTATTTCTGATTTTGCTGCGACGAAGAGGATGTCCAGTTGTACTGTAATTTGTATTGAGAAACAGAGAGGGCTTCTGTTTGCAGGTTTCATGCGGCCTAATATTATTATGAGTCCAAATAGAAAATGCTCAAAACATACTTATTATTCTGGATAATTCGTAGTTCAGTTGGATTGCAGAAGTAATTATACCTTTGGATATCGTTTCCGGCAGCATGATAGGAGTCAAACACCTCGTCGTCTGCTAGGATGGTTGCCCTATTACCCAGAGGTGCTCACGAGTTGTTCTCCCAGGCGGGCTGATCCTGGGGGGACGTACCACAACCAAGATGGAGGTTGTCCCTGAAAACCAACGTTTCTGGGGCATCAAAAAGATTTTTGTTTTTTTAGAGCACATGCCAAAAACTTGTAGTAATTGAAGAACATTCAATCCAATTCCAGTGCACCTACTCAGCTTCCTATAGCAATGTATATTTTTGACACTTTGTTGAAATATTGTTAGATTGAACGTAATATTTCCAAATGACACATTCATATTAGCAATTTTAGACTATTTGCTCGGTCAACATTACCCATTGGTGTGTATAACAGAGTGAAAAATTATCATTATAATCTTCATTTATTGAGAAACATTTAATAATGATAATATTCTCCCCGTCCCAGAGGAATTTGCACATCTGGCACACACTTTAAGAAATGTGTAAGAAAAGGTGTAATGAGTGATGTTTTGAGGGGTAATTTTGTAAACTTTTATAAATAAAGTAAAGTAAAAAGTAGATTGAGTGTGGAAAAGTAATGGCATATGGATAAATATAAGTATATTTTAAGGGTGAGGGTTATGAAAATATTTCTTTTTATGGAGTATGCAAATTGGTATGAAACATCCATAATAATTTAGTACTCCGTACATTTAATAATGATAATAACAAGTTAGCGATATACTAGAATCCAGATTAACTGTAAATGCACACACCCCGATTCGCACATGAAATTACACCCCATCTTTTAAGTTTTTTGTTAATTAACTATTCATACTTTCCTTCTCTCCACCTTTTTTACTTTTTTTTTTATATTTTTCACTAACAATTTTACATAAAATATTATATTTCTTAAAACTTATAAAAGGGACAGATGGACTATAAGCTTAGCCTTTGAAAGTGTGTAAATAACCGAAAAGAAAATCATTAAATCTAGGATCGCAAAAGCATTGAGAAAACACTAGTCACATAAATTTCGATACAGCGCAATTTAACGAGTCTACTAAGAAGTACAAATCTCTTCGACTCCAAGCAAACGAAATTGTGCTGCAACTACGACTACTTTTTCCGTTTTTAAAAAGACCGGAATTAGCTAGGCTGCACTCCATTACCGCCAAAAAAACACTATTAATTATACTAGGAGTATTGCTTTACTGAGAAAAGAAGAGAACAAAACAATGATTCGCTCAAACTGCCTGCCATCCGTCCGTCCGTCCATTCTGATTCAAACATGTAAACCATTTCCATTGCAGTAAATGCCATCCAAGGTCCCATTAGATAATGTAGTTGTTGAATTATCATACAGATGTGCCTTTATAGCTGATGAACCATTGCTCATTCTACATATTGGTGCCTTTGTACTTCCTTTCTTCAAAAGAGCATCCAACTGCCCACTACCTGCTGCTATAAGTCCTGTACCACAAACTCAATTTTTTCAACCATCTAAACACCCTCATAAAAACACACAGTTTTCTAGTGCCCGTTTGGCTAAACTTATTTTTGGTTTAATATATTTATTTTATAAACTGTAAAACATCTTTTTTTATTAAAACACTTTAGAGAGCTCCTTAAACCGCTCCAAAAACCACCAACTGGATACAAGATTTTTTAGTAAAAGGGAACCAGAGGGCAAGCAACACAAAGTACCTAAAAAGAGAGCAGAAGGCCTTCCTGGTCTTGATTTGAACTCCGGGTGAAATTGAACACCAACAAAGTATGGATGATTAGGCAGCTCAATAATCTGCACACGAAGTTTATAACACCCAATAAAAAAAAGTAGAGCAATATTATTGAGGTTTTCAGCTCATAATATGATCAAATAAGTACCTCCATGCGACGACCACTTTCGTCTTTTCCAGTAAAAGAGAGTCCAGCGTCCTCAAATTGTTGAACCATATCAGGATTTACCTAGAAAAGATTGAGCTAAAATTGTCAACATAATACCCTATTAAGTCTACCATGAAGATGGAAACACCAAAGAAACACATCATCTATTTAGATGAGTTAGTAGTAAAGTAGCTCCACAACTTGTGTTTTCCCACACCTCATATCTGTGTCGATGTCTCTCATCAACAAAACGGGGACTTCCGTATCTGAAAAAGATATCAAAACCAATTAGATGTTGAGGGGCAAGCATCATTAAGTGTTATAGTAAATGTTTCCTGGAAGGACCAAGGATGGAGGAACAAAACAAAGCAGACAAAGGAGTGCAATGTTGTCAAATTCCAGGCCAAAGGCCGAGTGAATTAATAGGTAGCAGTTGGTGTCTTAACTGGCTGAATAAATGAATTTAATCACCATATTATTGCACATTTTTAAGGCCTCCATTTATTATACATTAAACTCCAACTATATCATTCAAAAACATATTAAAATCTCTTTTCTAGTCCAAGTGCCAAGGATCGGAGAAGCAAAGATACGAAGACTTACAGCTTACAAGATTTACTTGCGGTACCCTGAAAGTATGTCCTCCTTGATCCCAGACGCATAGTGCCTCCCATATGCGTTTTTGAGCCCTGATAAATAAATTATTGCAACGTGAGACATGCCTTGATGAAGTTGATCACCTATAATAAGCCGAGAAATCAATTAAAATAATTGTAAGATATGACCTCTGGCATGAATATAACACAAGGGTTCCTAGTGTTTGGATCAACTTCTGTGCTGTTTGCATTGTGCAGTCCAAGGACAGATCGGGCAAACTCAATCACAGCAATTTGCATCCCTAAACATATTCCAAGATACGGGATCCTATTTTCACGGGCGTACTTTGCAGCCAGTATTTTACCTTCCACTCCCCTGTCACCAAAACCACCAGGAACTAGTATGGCATCTGCCCCCTAAAAGCCGACAAATTTTAAAATTCTCAAATCAAGAGTAATAGAAGTTTCCCTATTAGAAGAAAGCTATCATGGTGTAAACTATGCTAACCTTCAGTAATTTCCAAGCATTTTTATAAGAATCTGGATTCTGCAAGTGAACACAGCCATACTGTTAGATTAATACATACAGAGATCTCAACAAATAATTTGTAATGCAAAAAATTACCTCGTCCATAGTTGTAATTTCAAGATCACTCGCTGGCACCCAATCTATGCATAATTTCCTATGACATGCAACAGAAGCATGCAAAAGAGCCTGCAAAGAGTTTGAATTAGCAATTTGCCAATTCACCTAATCAACTTAAGACTGCAATGATAAAATATATTTCAATAAGTTTAAACAAATACATAGGCAAATCCCATTGATACCAGGTAACTGAATTACAGGAAATAGAACATGGTACAGCAGATAAGTTTGGTTTTTACTACCTCCAGATACACAATTTTAGAAATACAGGCAAAGTGATAGTTGGTCATATGGCACACACATCTTCCCATGTGGTAAAATTGATTAACACCGCCTATTTGATGCAGAACCAATGCAAGAAAGCTTGACAATATATAAGAGAAAAGCAATGCAGTACCAGATTTCTTATTTTCAACTTCTAATGTCTGAAAATTATCCACAAGTATATATCAAGGAATTTCTGATTTAACGGATTAAATATAATGATCTGATGTTTCTGATTTACTACAGCTTGGAAGAATTTGACAGATTAAATATAATGATCTGATGTTTCTGAAACAGGTTTATTAGACATTTTAGTAAAAAGACATTGAACAAACAATACAGGAAGCACTTTTCACTTGTTCTGAATCTCAAATGTGTATTCAACAGGGCCAGTAATCCTAAAAAGCCAAAAACTAAAAAAGGAACTAATAATAAGTTCACCTTCAGCACAGAAAGATAAGAATCTGATAGCCCAGTGTACTTCCCAACCATCGCAACTCTAATCTGTGAGGAAAAAAATATGACATTCAGAAACTCCAAGGCAACACACATCAGAGCACTTAAATTCAAACTAAAGAAAAGACAAGAAGGTCGTACAGGATCAACTAACATATCACAGAGATCAGCCCTTGTTGTCCATTCCCCAAGTGCTGGTTCCCTTGTCTTTCTACAAACAATGAATAAAGAGTTAATTCCAAATGGAAGCAAGAATATGGAGAAACTGGTATGATCTTAAATGGACAAATAAAAGATGAGTGGTTGATTGACGAACCCATGGAGATTCAAGACCTTCAAAATTGCCTCATGAGCCTTCTGCTCCTGAGTAATAAAACGAACTATGTCAATTGTCTGTCAAATTCAAAAGAAGGGCAATATTGAATTGAATGTGCAACTAGTGCGTACCTTCAAAAGCAAGGGTACACGCCAGATGTTGGAAACATCATAGAGCGTGATGATGTTCTCTTTCTGGGAGGAAGGAAACATATTTGTATTAGGCCAACACCAATTCAAAATTCTTTAGGTAGTAAAATAAACAAAAGAATGCAATGTTTTTTCTGAACATGAAACCTGAATATGACAAAAACAAGAGAGCTTTTCCTTGACATTTTCATCAAGTGCCTGCAGAACGAAGAAGACAAGTTTAACCACAAAATATAGGACACATTTTTAAGTGCAAAAGAAGGGGAGGGAGAGAAAGAGAGACCGTTGTGCTGCGGCAAGCTAGAATATTCGGAGTGAGGCCCAAGCTCCTTAGTCCCCTAACACTGTGTTGAGTTGGCTTTGTTTTCTGCACATGTAAAACATGTAAACACACACACCAATGCAAAACAAACTATAACAAGATATCCCCTTAAAACTTCACCTGCTCACCGACGACACTCAGAACAGGCACCAAGCTCACATGTATCAAGCAGAAATTTCCAGCACCTGATAAGGTCAACGGTCAAACCATGGGTTTGAATTAAACATTTTGAGAAGAATGTGAGTGTGAGGCAGAAAGATAATCTTACCTACACGATATGAAAACTGTCCAAGAGCCTCAATGAAAGGCATGGATTCAATATCCCCTGCAACAAGAGACTGTGTTAAGACAAATCACCCAATAATTTCACCAAACAAGTAGTTGGGGCAGTAGTAGTAGTGTTGCATACCAATGGTTCCACCCAATTCAATGACACAAACATCAGCTGGGCCATCTTTCCCGTCGACCGGCATAGCAGCAGCGCGTTCAATCCAGTCTTGAATGGCATCAGTTATGTGAGGCACAACCTGGACTGTTTTCCCTAAATAGTCTCCCCTTCTCTCCTTATCAATAACAGACTGAAATTCACATATGAAGCAAGTTGTCAACAACTAAATGCATCAGAACTATACCACAATCAAGCCTCCATACTTGCCTGGTAAATTTTTCCAGTAGTAATATTATTATCTCGCGTCAATTTTAAATCCAAAAAGCGCTCATAGTTTCCAAGGTCCAAGTCCACCTTCAAAAGAATGAAATTCAAGTAATAAGAAAATATACACACAATTACTTTAGACTGCTGTTTATAATCAGGGGAAACTTGTTTATAATCCAGAAGGTGATAGTGGATAAAGAAAGTACTAACCTCACCACCGTCATCTAGAACATATACTTCTCCATGTTCAAAAGGAGACATAGTTCCAGCATCAGTATTCAAATAAGGATCTGAAAAATGCAGCAGAGCAAGTAATAATGATGTTAGTCCAGGCATTGTATAAATGGATGAGAGAGAGGGATAGAGAAAAGAACCAATTTTGATGGAAGTAACGCGAAGTCCGCAGGCCTTGAGGATAAGGCCGATGCTGCTGGCGGTTACGCCTTTGCCGAGGCCGCTAACGACGCCTCCTGTGACCAAAACATACTTCATTGCCGCGGTTATAAACGAAAAGGGGTCTGCAAAGAAGAAGAAATAGGAGGAGGGGGGTGCGGCAAAAACAAGAAAGGATGTGGAGGGGAGAAAAGGGAAGGGGGCAATGGCGGCTTTATAAGAAAGGAGGCCTAGGGAAGGGAAGGGAAGGTTGAAGAAAAATCAGGTTAAATATTTAGAACAAGAATTGGAATTGGAATACCGAATACACTCCCCAGTCCCCCACCTTATTACACACACACACGCACTTGAGCCTTGACAACACACACACACTGCCACCAACTTATTATTGGCACAACAATGCAATGCTATGCAGCTTGATAATATGAATATATCGTAAACCCTACCACGCTTTCCCTATCGCCGCTTTTCCTTCCCTCACCCCCCACAATTCTCTCTCTCTCTCTCTTTTTAATTCAATAATATATATTATTATCTCATTCTATTAAAAATTATTAATAGACAATAATTAATTTATAGTAATATTTTTTATGAATTACAAAAAATCAAAGAAAATGTGATTTTTTTTAAATAATATTACTAAATTTTACCCTTTAAACTATTTAAGCATATTATATAAAACATAAATGATATTTGCAAACCTTCCGCGTAATAGCGAGTGCTCATCTAGTTAAGAAAATATAATATTAAGTACAGTTTTGAGGAGTATTTTTATACATAAAGTAAAAATGAGTTAGACTTGTGTGTATATGTTAATCCAAAAGTAATTATATTTTATGTAAAATTTAGATATTGTAAGGATTGAGTTTATAAAAAAAATCATTTTAAAAGTTTGAAAGGTATTATGAAACGATTCAAAAAAAAAAATATTATTATAGGACAGACGGATAAGAAAGTTTCATTTTTAATAATATTAATGAAATTACTACCCATTGTTACGCACTAATTTGAACACAAAGACCAAAAAAAAAATGATAAAGTAAAAGTATTGAAATCCTTTTAACTTGACTCTTTCTATGGAAAGACACTCTTACCACAATAAATCCTTCAAATATTATTGAATCGTTTGTTGGTCCCTAAACGAGTATTAATGATAGTAAAAGTCTAGAGGGAGGTGAATAGACTTTTATAAATTTTTAAACTTTTGATGTGTCGATCAGATGAGATGATCAAAAGAGCTATATGTTCTATCGTCTGATGCAAATAAATATGTTCTGATCTTAGAGTGCGATTGTAGAGTGGCAGATAAAGATAACAAACCTACTAATTGCTATTTCAGTTGGTCAGTTGAAAAGCTATTAGAGCTACTGGTGCGAAATCATGTAGGCCCTAAATATTTAGACTCGTGAGTTGAATGAAAACCTCTTTAATAAAGAATGACTTTATCAAACAATGAATGTTATCAGTTGATATTGATATCTGCTGATTGTAAAAATTATACTTAATGAGTTTTGACTCTTTTGAAAACTTATGATTTTGCAAAGTATATATCAGACAATATAATAATAAGCAATGCAATAAAACAGTAAATAATACATGTGTAGTGGTTCGAACAACTTGTTCTACGTCTACTCTCACGGCTTCACTGTGATGTTTTCCTTTAAACAGATGTCCTTGCTAACTTTATAGTCCCAAGAGAAGACTTTGATCAAGATACACACTACTTGGTGTATATGGATCTACTTGTTGGTGAGAGAACACGTACTCTTTACAAGTTAGGTTTTCTAACAAATAAGTAAAGGGTATGTGAATAACCAACTCATTGTGAAAGAAACACATTATTCCAAGCTCTAAAGATATGAATCTTGAAGCGGGCTTAGGATAGGAAACTTAGAGCTAAGGATATAAAATACTTTCAGGCTGTATAGAACTCGATGTAGGCTTTCAGAATGCTTAAGTGTTCTTGAGGTCAGCTGGTGAGTTCTTCGCGTATAGTTTCCGTAGTTGTTCAAGTGAACAACATCTTGTATTTATAGACGATTGCATGTACGAACTAGCCGTTGGTGAGAACTAGCCGTTAGAGGTAATCTTCTATTTTTTGAACGAGATCTTCATGAGTTGATGTCTTCCTTGATTTCTGGTATGACATATCCTTAAAAAGGAATGTGCATTAAATGTTTTGTACTTCTTTTGACAAATCTCTGAAACCTTAGTCCAAGTCAACTCAAGTAGCTGTGTTGTCACCTTCTCATTGATCCACATCAGCCGAGTTGTTAGACTTGCAGTCTTGTCTTCTATTTGAGGCTGTCAGATGATATCCGACATTCTCTTTGTCTTTTGTTATCATTTGCCTTTAATGCATCTTCATAAATGTTATACGTTATCTGTTCCATCAGATCAACATTTCTTCTTAAATGTTCTTTAAGGCTTCCTTATACAAGATTTTGTGAAGCTCATATCTGCTGGCATCTTCTGTTGTGCAGATATCATGTAACTTCTATTAGCTGATAAGGTATACAAGGAACTTACAGTCTGATTCCACTAATGAACTTCGAATGTCTTCTAATCTTTAGTCTTCTATTCTTTAGGTCTTGAACGAACGCGTGTTGATCAGATGTGGTATCAGCTGATATACATACAACTGATCCCACTAACTAAGACTTCTATTCTACTAAACTTTATAAAACAACTTAGGTAACCTATTACTAGATTACAAATTATTACTCTAACACTTGGTGTATTGATATGGTTTTGACCATCAAAACTATATACATAGATTACAATCAGATTAGGGGTGGATGAATATCCCAACATCGTTGATTCAACTTATGAATTTTCTTTTATATGATTGCACATTGCATTAGTGATTTTGTTTTATACAACATACAATCGTATTACATCGTCGTATAAATAAATAAAATAATGAACATATTCTTTAGATTTAAAATAAATAATAATATTTAATTATAAAATGATATATATATATATATATAATCGTCAAGTAGGTCGAGTCGGGCCCACTAGGCTGTCTGTTTCTCTTGGGTCGGGCCCAACTTGATTTCTATCGAACCTGAAAAATTTACGTTCTAGCCTGGCTCGGAAAAGAAATGTATGGATATTTTTTAATTAAATGAGCGTTCGAAGGAAATTTGGTTGAGAAAAAATAATATTAGTTTTATTAAATTATAAAAAAATGTTAAGTTTGTAAATCTCTATGTATTTATAAAACTACTTCCCTCTTTTCATTAAAAGTGTGATCACTTTTTTTATTTTAAAAAAAAAAATTATATTTTAATTATAAATAATATATCTAGGATAATGAGTAAAAAATATAATTGGTAGATACTCAATCTTGTTAGTAAAGTAGAAAAAAATATTCAAAAGTGAACTATTTAAATAGAATAAACATATTTTTTGTGAACCTAAAAAAAGAAATGAGCACACTTTTGGTGAACGGAGGGAGTATAAGGGTATTTCGGTAAATTTATATTTTTTACAAAAAATAAATATTTTATCTAACTTCGCCTATGACAAAATTAGATGGCTTCTTATTGAACGCTTGTTGTAAGGCGGACGAACCATATCTCACAAAAGAAAAGTCTTTTCAACTTTATTAAAATGGTAAAACTAAAAATATTGTGTAAGAAAAAATGATGGATATAGGGAAAATACGTGGGAATTTTAAGTGTAACGCTTGTGAGATTTTTTAAAAAAAAATTTATGTGAAATAGACAAAAAAAAAAACGATGGACAAGAAAAAAATTATTTTGCTCATTTCTCTTTGCACGAATTTTAATAAATATTAATTAATTTATGCAGGACAATTGAGTGAAGGTAGTTGACCTGGGATGGGTCAGTTGGTAAATATGTTAGCTATGAAAAGTGGGATTTGGATCCTCTCCATTTCTTTTTGTAATTTCTTGTAATTATGGGACATACCCAATGTATCTATCTATCTCCAAAATTTACAATAAATTTACCAAAAGAAATGGAGAGGATCCATGTCCGTGTAAAGTGTGAGTGGTTGGAACAACTACAAGATGATAATTAACATATTGTCAGCTCAAGAGCTGAACAATTTGACTACTATCAAACTATGCTGAGCTTTTGCGGAAAGTAGATAGGCATTAAGACAATCTCAATTGTCTAAAACTTAATTTAACACTTAAAAAAATCATTTAATTTTATGCATGAAAACTTATCAGTTGATTTGGTGTATTATTGATTAGTGTAATATGCAGTTTGACAAATATGACAAGCATGGATGAATAAACATGTATATTAATGCAGATAAAAATAGAAATGTTTATAGTGGTTCAAATCTCAGTCCTACGTCTACTCTTAGAGCCCAACTATGATATTAATTCATTTATCACAAAATGACTTAAATTTTAAGTACCAAGAATATCACTTTGAACTCGATATTCTTGGTGAATATATGGTCCTACTTGTTATGGTGCGAACAAGTACTCTTACAATGCTTGGCTTGGATCGAATGGATGAAAAATTGTTTAGGAAAAAACCTTGGGGTGAGGGAAGTGGAGGTATTCAATAGAACTTTACTAGAAAAATGGGGTGGAGGTTCTTAAATGAGGGACATAGTTTGTGGGTAAGGGTAATCACATCTAGGTATGGAGAGGAATGGGGAAACGGGTGGGGAAAACTTCCAACGGGGAGGGGTGAGAGGATATCACTGTGGTGGAGAGACATTCTTCATGTCACGGGTAATGGAGAAGCAGGTTGGTTCCCGGACAGCTTAGAGAAGGAACTAGGAGATGGTAGTAGAACATATTTTTGGGAAGAAAATTGGATAGAGGAGGGCAGTTTAAAGGATAAGTTTGCTAGACTATATAACATCAACCTTGATAAAGGGAAAATAGTGAGTGAGATGGGATCTTGGGAGGATGGAAACTGGACATGGGCATGGGGCTGGAGGAGACCATTGTTTGGGAGGGAAACAAATTTATTTAATGAGTTCTATAATTTGAATGACAGGTTTCAATTGAAGAATGAGGTGACAGACTCTTGGAGCTGTAGGTTGTCTCCGACGGGCAGCTTCTCCACGAAGCTGACTTACCTCTCACTTTGTGGCTAAGACGATGTAGCACAGATCCCAGAAGAAGCCCATAAATGCTTCAAACTCGTATGGAGAAATTTTGCACCCTCAAAAGTAAAAGCCCATGCTTGGATGCTGCTTTGGGGAAGATTACCGACACGATCCAATCTTCGAAGACGGAGGGTAGGAGTGTGCAAAATAAAACCGGACCGGAAAAAAGACCGGAACCGGACCGACCGGTTAGATTCCGGTCCGGTCCTCGGTCCGAAATTTTTTAAGAATCCGGGTTCGGTCCGGTCGGTCCGGTCTAATACCGGAATTTTCCGGTCTAGGACCGGAAACCCGGATTTACATTTTTTTTTTTTTATTATTTGAATTTTAGAAATTACAAATCCCATTCCTCTTCCACTTTCTTAAACCTAATTCCCCTTTTTTACCATTCTCAAAATTCTTAAACATTTATCTGAAACGACGCTCACCCAACCGCGACAAACCTTCTCCAATCTCCATTCTCCACTCCCACTCTTTGCGTTCAGCTCCGTTCTTTTAACTTTTCATTCAAATTTTTTTGTTTTATTATATGTAATTTATTAAGAACTTTTCATTCAAAATTTTTTGTTTTATTATATCTAATTTATTTATTTTTTCATGTGAGAATAATAGACTGTGCAAGCACTTATTTGTACACAAGATTGGCTTCGTGCCAAAGGAGCATTTACGTGACATGGAAGATAATTTGAGCGATTTGCGTGAGTTAGAAGAAATTGAGAATGGTAATGGTTTATACTTATCAAATATTTTCCAGCATGTTTATTTATTAGTTGTACCCATTTAAAAAATTTAATATCTTTATATGTTATTACAGATTTGATGAAGACTACATTGGACGATGAAGAAAATGTTATATACATGGTAGATCCTTAAATTTGTGCATCGTTTCATTTTGGACTACTGTTTTTTCATTTTGGACTACTGCTTTTTCATTTTGGACTTGAATTTTAATTTCTATGAACATGTTTTTGCTATAAATTAAGTTTTCAAGTATATATATAGTGATCAACTTGATCTAAGGGCATAACTTATTCTTTAGGATATTAAAAATGAATTTATTATAAAGGTAAATATGAAGAAATTTCTAGATCTTCAAAAAAACCGGTCTGAAAAGGTCCAAACCCGGACCGGACCGGAATTTACCGGTCCGGTCTGAACCGGTTACATTCCGGTCCGGTCCTCGGTCCGAAATTTTTTAAGATTCCGGTCCCGGTCCAAACCGGTCTCGGTCCGGTGCTGGACCGGTGCACACCCCTAACGGAGGGTCCTCCCACAAGGAGAAACATTCTGCTGCGTTTTTTGTGGCACCCAAGAGGAGACAAAAAAAAAACACATTTTATTCGAATGCTCTCGTACCTATTCGATTTGGTCGAATGTGTTAAATTGGCTACAAATATCAACGACTCTACACTCAAATTCTATTGGCAATTTTTTTTAGTTTTAGAAATATTTTGAAAGGGGGAAAAGGTAGAAAATACGCATCATGTATTTGGCTAGGAGTAGTGTGACAATTATGAAAATGGAGAAACGTCATCATCTTCAGGAATGAGGTATTTTCGATCCAAATGTATGGAAAAGCTTAAATCGAGGCTATGGAGCTGGATAACTATCAAGTACCCATGGAGTAGTGCTTTTGCTTATTATGAGTGGATTAACAATCCAACCCAGTACTTATGTTCTTAGAATTATGCATTGTATTTTTCTATGAGCTATTGTAATCTGTTTCGATTTGGGTATACCTTTATACCCTTGAATTAATAAAAAGTACCATTTGACCGATAAAAAAAAAGTACTCATACAATGCTAATTACAACAAATCTCGATCTAGGGTGTATAAAGAATTTTAAAGTATTTCCAACTAATGAGCTATTCAAACAACACATTTGAATCATCTTGATATTCTAAGCTTATGGTTTGAATATATTTGCTTAGAACTAAGGCTGGAAGAACACTTAGGGTATGTTTGTTTTGGGACTCACCACGTCCCACATCCTTGTTCTACTTCGGGATTTCACATCCGGATTTCCCCATCCAATTACATCCACCCCTAAAAATACCTATACATCCTACTATTACATTTCATCCAACTACTCTTACACAATTTGATTTGACATAAAGTTACATCCCATCCAATTACATCCACCCCTAAAAATACCTATACATCCTACTATTACATTTCATCCAACTACTCTTACACAATTTGATTTGACATAAAGTTACATTCCATCCTACTCAAAATCCCAAAACAAACACACACAATTACTATTCATCAGGATTTCCCCCATCCTACATAATCCCAAAACAAACATCCCCTTAGAGATTTGACATGACTTTATGAACTTGCTCTTGATAATAGGCGTGTAATCAAACTTGCAGCACTTCGTCTTGAAGAATTTTCGGTGTTCATCAACAAGAATGTGGCATTGTATTTATAGCGTGATTCAAAATATAACTGTTGGAGAGCTACAATGAATCATACTACTTACGACGTGCAAATCGTCTTTGTGAGTTTTACCTCGGATATGTCAGTCCTTTTAGGTATAATCCCTTTAACACTATGCAGCTTTAATAGTCGTTCTTCTTGTTCAACTACAAACTTCAGTCAAGTTAACGTCACATGTTGTCTTCTCGTTGGTATACGTTGAGTTAAGACTAATTGATAACAAGCTACACATTGAAGTTCAAAAATTTGATTTGTCTTCATGAGGTCCGACTTCATTTGACATATGTTGAGTTGACATTCGAGTTGAATATTCATTTCATCTTGAGTCTCTTCACTTTAAGGAATTAAAATCATCCACTTTGACTTTAGACTTGGTTATTCAACTATTGTAAACGAAGACAGTTGAATACCTTGTCATCTGTTAGTTGATTTAGTCAGCTGTCAAAGCTTTCTGAATCCTGCTAGTGGTCCTCAATTCAGTGTCGTGTCTTCAAGTTAACGGTCTTCAACAATTGAGGTAGATCATCTTGATCTTCAATGTTGCACAAGTGCGCGTTTAACCAGGTCGGACTGAAACTCAGCTGATATTGAAGTTTTTCCTCGATTGTTGATCTATCGACTAAGATTAAACTATATAGCTGATCTATACAAGTTCAGTTTTTAATCATATTACAAAGTGTTATGACAAATTATCAAAACTAGCTAATATAAATTTTCCAACATATATACACATCAATAGTCTATTTTATCACTCATTTTAACATTCAATCAAAACTCTAAATTTTATCTTTAACACAACACAAGATATGTAACTACATAGAAGCCAAACTGCAGCTTCATCTATGGAGAATTTACATTAAGTTAGCATTTCAAATTAAATCAGACTAAATAATGATTTGAAGTTCGATTGTTTATTCAGATTAAAGTTAATAAATTTACTGAAAATATACCAAACTAACCATTTTTTAACTTGTATTGTCGGAAAAAAAAACATTTTTCAACTTGTCAAAAACATTTTTTTAACCCATTTTGACAAAAAAAGAGAGTCTATTTTACCCACTTTCACTTTTGAGATTAAAACACTTTGAAAAGTGGGCATAATTTTATTTTATTTTTGTTACTAGGGAGGGTGGGTTAAAATTCAAATTTTTTTTTAAAAAATATACAGAATTTGGTAAAATTCAGCACAAGGGAGAGAAGGGATTTAATTTAAAAAATGGGTTAATTGCAAAAAAAATCACGACCTTTAAGGTTTTTATCAATTACAACATATCTTTTTTTTTTTTTTCAATTTGATACACCGCCTTTTTAAGTTTTGCAATTCAATACATCTGTCAATTTTCTGACAACAATTAAAATTATGATGTGATTGTCAGAGTTGTCGAGGTGTCACATAAATGTCACGAATGATGAATAATTTTTTTAAAATTTTTTTAAAACGTTTTTAATTAAAAAAAAGTAATTTTAAACTAAAAAGAATACTAAAAAAAATTGTTTTAAACTAAAAACAATACTAAAATTAAAAAAAAAAAAACTATAAACCAATTTAATTATCAGTATGATCATTTCTCCAAAAACTCAAAAAATAAGATCGCGTCCTCCAAATCACAGTCCAAAAAAAATGATGTAAATTTTTTTATATTATTTTATTTTAAAAAGTTTTTAAAATAAAAAAAATACATTTTATTGATCAGTCATGACATTTACGTGGACATTTGTGTAGAACTTTAATGCGGCTTCAGTGTATACACATGAATTGTGTTGACGAAAAATAAACACATGCATCGAATTGCAAAACTTAAAAAGGTGGTGTATTAAATTGCAAAGAAAAAAAGGATATGTTGTAATTGATAAAGACAGTAAAGGTCGTGATTTTTTTTGCAATTAACCCTTAAAAAATAGTGTGTACCGAATTTGACACTTTTTTTTTTTTTTTTATCAAAGTAAATCTTAGCTTCAATTATTGCAACGACAAGGAATGTGTGGGAGCCCAATCACAAAATTTGATGGATCTACCCAAGTACAAGAATTCTTAAAAAAAAGGAGAATTTCTGGCCAAACTATGTGCAATCAAATTAACATCCCTTCTAATAAAGGAAATCAAAATATTTGTAAATTGAGTTAATAAGTAATAAAACCCTGCAAACGACAATGTAATCTCCGAAGGCAAAAACTTATATGCAATATTACATACATGCAATATTGACTAATTAAGGTAAATTAGGTCAAAATTCGTGGATCAATGCGGGTCAACGTGGGTCAATGCGGGTCAACCTTAATTAGAATATTTATTTTAACTTTAAAATATTACTATCTTACTACATGACCAAAATTATGTTACTACAAGACCTAAATTTTGTCACTACAAGGCCAAAAGTGTATTACTACAAGTCCAAAAATATTCTGGACACTTATTTTTTTGGGCAAAATTATTAAAATAATTTTGACTTAATCGGCTGCTACATGACTAAAATAATGTTACTACAAGACCAAAATTTTATCACTACAAGGTCAAAAGTGTATTACTACATGTTCAAAAATATTCTAAATACTTAATTTTTTGGTGAATTTGTCAGAATGTTTTGAAATGTAGTATTAAATTTTTTGTCTTGTATCGGTAATATTTTGGCCTTATAGTAACAATATTTTGGTCATGTAGTAAACCACCTGTTTGCAACTCGCGAATTTTCTGAACAACCCGGATCCAGGCTTTTGATCTGCGAATTTTTTAAAATTGATTTAATTTGACTTTTGAGCTTAGGGTTTTGACTTGTCTAATTGAAATGGAAGACATGTATACAATATTTCACATAAGACTAGCCCATCTCCAAATATGAAATTTGATAGATATGTATCGAATTTGGTGCAATAAAAGTATAATCTTTTAACATACAAGTCCTTAAATAATGATAATTCATATATTAAAAAATGACACTCATAAGCTAAAAAATGAACAATATTCTCTTTTATTCAAAATGTATGTCATTTTGGTCATTCACGTTATTTGCAATTTAAACGGCGTCGTGCACTTTTTAATGTTAATTAATTACTATTTATTTTTTTAAAAAAATTACCCTCAAATTAAGTAAAAAATATCTTAGATAGTAATAGTATTAATGTGTAGTGTAGAATTTTAAAACAATTAATTAGAATAAAGTAGAAAGTAAATAATTTTCTTAACAAGTGTGAATTGATCTAGGGTAACATGCATTTTGAGTAGCTAGGATGGAGTAATTTTTTTTGAATCAAGGTCATAAAGATTTTTGTCTTTTTCAAAATGAATACAACAAAAAAAATCCTATATAAATTCAATATCAATAACTCGAGTTTTCGTCCTTTTCAAAATGCATATAATAAAAAATACAGTAATTAATTTTCTCCACAAATATAATACTATTAATAAGTACTGGAGTTTTTGTCTTTTTCAAAATGGATAAATTAAATAAATGTATTCCCCATAAAGTGAAAAGTAATAAGTCGATTATAATACTACTGTAGTTAGATCACAAATTTGAATATGCAAATGTTTTCGATCTTTCCAAACAAATTTGGAATAGCAATTAACCAATGGATTATGGATGTAGGTGGATTTAGGAGAGGTAAGTGGATAAGGTATTATAATCAAGAAACAAGGTAAATGCAAGTTCACATTGTTGCTGTTGGATTTAACGATGTCGGCAGGCCCGGCCAGGGAGAGAGTGAATTAAGTGGGTGTCGAAAATATGGTCCAGCTCATTCTCAAGGTTACAAGAAAAAAAAGACATTCTCATCATCATTACTAATAAATAATTAAATAAATCAAGTTTAAGGATATGTAGCTCATGCCACTGGCTTACCGAAAGTTAATTTTTTTTATTTTTTAAAAAAAAATAAAAAGTATGAAATCCGTTTGTGTTTGTGGACTCTAGATATGGTCAAAGTTGGAAACAATAAAAGTGCTTGGGTGGGGTAGGGCAAAGAAAAGAAAACACACAAATTATTCCCGATGAATTGCATATCTTGATCTAAAAAAAGTGAAATTAATATATAGGCCGTGTTGTCGAATAAATAATGTTGTGTGGACATTGATTTTGTAGATTATTTTCATATTGTAAGTGTGTAAGTAATTTTGAAACGATCGTGTTATTGAATATTGTAACTATGTAAGTAATTTTAAAACATACTCCCTCTGTCCCACAGGAATTTGCACAATTTCCATATATATGGATGTCCCATACCAATTTGCACGCATAAAAAGGAAATATCTTCACAACCCTCACCCTCCATAAAAGGAAATATCTTCACAACCCTCACCCTTCAAATATACTGCCATTACTTTTTCACACTCAATCTACTTTTTACTTTACTTTATTTATAAAAATTTACAAAACTACCCTTCAAAACATCAATCATTACACATTTCTTAAAATGTATGCCGATCAAAGGGTGCAAGTTCCTTCGAGACGGAGGGAGTAAAACATATGGAAGGTCTTTAGATTCTGTAGATTTGTATTTGTGTGTGATTCAAGTAGCCCGTATGCATGGAAATATGGAGGGAGGGCCTCCCTTAATAAAGAGGATTATATATTTAGGTAGTAGTAGTAGAAAGTAGCGGTTGGTTGTTTCTTGTAATGGATTATACAAACGGTTGATGGGGTCCCACCTCCTCACGCTCCGGCCATTTAAGATAAAGTGGTCCTGAGCTAGGCTTCGATGTAATCGTCATGGTCATAAATCGTGGATGTCAATGTACACATACAAGGTGGGTGGGTGGGTGGGTGGAGCCATATCCACACGTCACTTGTGCGTGGAGCCACATCAGATCTGACGTTACACCCTAGACCATTTTTATTTCTTCTTGTTAAACCTCCATGCCCCACTTAAACCCTAAATTCAAATCTCTCTTTTCATTATTTTAAATTATCCATTTGTCGACCATTTACTTTTTCTTAATTAATTCTCAAGTCTGCATGAATCAATCCTTTTTAATTAATTTAAAATCAACGTTGGACTATTCTTTAATTTTCTCATCCTCATTCTTCTCCATACCATACCCGACCTCACTCTATTATACACTCGAATTGAAAAGTGCAACACTATTTACCAAAAAATGTAAGTAAGTAAAACTGATAAATGCAACATGGACTAGGATGCACTCAAGTCCATAGCAAACCTACCCCTTTTCTTAATTTCCAATTTTACCTTTTTTTTAACCACCCCTATGTTTTATAGTAATTCAACAATCTAGCTCAAATGGTTAAAATACCACTACCTAAATTTTAGGTCCTAATTCGAGTTATGGGGAACTCAAGTGGTTAAAGCACTACTACCTAAATTTTTTATTTGAGTTATGTGGAGAAAAATGGGAGGATATATAATGTAATTCAAAAAAAAAAAAAAAAAAAAAAAAACATCAATGGATCCTAAAATTGTATCGTCTGCGACTAGTATTGTTTTTAATTGGAAATTTATCACTTTTAAGGTAGAATGTACTCTCTAATTAGTCCATATTAATTTTCACACTTTTCTTTTTGTTTGTTCCACATTAATTTAGTTTTCACAATTAAGAAATTTATCACAACTCTTACTTTTAAAAATCTCACTTATTTACCATTGAATACGTAAAACTTGTTCTTAATAAAATATACTCCCTCCCGAGAAAAGGTCCCCATGAGCTCCGGGCACGAAGGTTAAGAAGTTTATATGAAAAAGTTTACAAAATTACTCTCAAATTTTAATTAATACACTTTTTTCTTAAACATTCGTACCAACAAATGAAAACTTTTCAGGGTTTTCCTTATTAATGTTTGGCTTTTTTATATACGTAATGTGATACAATTTTTTCTTTTTTCACATAAATTATAAAAGGGGTATTTTTTCAGGGTACATCCTTTGCTGAGAATCCTTAAAAAAAAAAAACACCAGTCTTCATATCAATGGTGTTTTTTATCCTTGTTGGGGAAGCAGATAAGCAATGATGTGACGTTGCAATTCTCACTTGATGATATTGCACATAGTATCATGTTTGAGCAACTTCAGAAATATTTAAGCTTTTATATATATATAATATGATATCGAAATATGGCCGGCTTGTTGGTACGTGGTGTGATATCGAATACTGAAATTCTTCGACGCTGTATTAATTCTTTTTGCTTAATTTGCATTCTTACATCTTTCCTCATATTCTTGCTTTTGCTTTTGCTTTAACCACTTTATGTTCTATTTTTATTTTTATTCAACCTTTTGTCCTTTGTTTTTGTTTTTTTATATACAGTTTTTTGTCATTTAATTCTACCAAAAGCAATAGAATTAAAAAAAATTAATAAAGAAAGGGAAAGTGCGCGATTAACTCCCTTGTGTTGGTACATAACTAATATTTTTCAAGAAAAACAAATAACACACTTTTATTTGAAAACAACTAGTATATGTTCTATATATGTACATAACCTAATAAAATGACACATGGACAATACATGTCTGTTTCATTTCTCTATGTTATTATGTGTTACTTCTTCTTTCTCTATATTATTTCTTATGTTTTGTTTTTTTTTTAATATTTAACACATGTCGTTATTATTATTTAATATTATACATGTCAATACGTTTACAGTGGAACATAAAGTGAAAAAGTAGAAATAATTAATACATGTAATATCATTCAAATTTTAACACATGCATATATATCGATTTTCATGTTTCATGTTTCACCATTGTTATGACTACAAGACATAAATTATTATGGTAAGTTATGACATAAATCTTAAAAATTGTAGAATAAAAAATGAGGGGTTTATTTATTTATTTATTATATAAATTTGGTAGTATTTCAGGGTATGTATAGGTGGTGATGAGTGATTAGTCATAATTGGCGTCGTGGCAACGAGTCACATGGTTATCCATTAATGCAGAGTTTTGAGTACCAATTTTTGACTTTTCATCACCGCATCTACAAGCAATTTTTTAACTTCCCCTTTTGCAATTATATATGCTGCAAATCAATATTTAATATATACCACCAATAGCATGAATCTTGTTTCTTTTAATCTTTTGTGTCTTTACATAAGAAGAGTGAGTTAGTTACACCAAATATCATCATCATCACGATCAACAACATATTTTTACATGAATATAGATTATATATTTTTAGTCAATCAGTCATAGTGTTTATGTCACCAAGTGCAAAGGATCATCAACTGTAACAACTAACAATATTATCTTTCCAACTACCACGATGTGCCCTTTTGACCTGGGGCCTAGCCTGCACATTATATATTATTATGTCTTCACACCCTAGCTAGGAACAACTACTATTCTCTAATTTACCCTTCTTTCTATTCTAGATGCAAATAATTAACATAATTCATAAATCGATTTTTTTTTTTTTTTTTTACATATAAATTTAAACCATCACTGTTAATTAAATGAGAAAGCATGGTTGGAAAATTTAAGTCTTAAGAAACGAAAAGGAGCCAAATTAATAATTTTAGGGTTCAAAGTCCAAAAAAAACATTATATAATGCAGGAAAAAAAAAACACTTTTATATTAGGTCTTTTGTCGAAGTACTTGGGCCTAATGAAGACTCGGCGCAACGTATCAGACATCAGTAGAGCCAGCCAATCTTATAAATAATACATTTTGACTGGAGTTTAATTTATATATAATTAAGTTCCTAGGTGGACTTTTCAATTATTACGTACTCGAACAATTGACAAAGTGGGATAGCTCAAGTGGTTAGAGCACTACTACCTAGACCTTAGGTTCTGAGTTCGAGTCATGGGGAGAAAAAAAAAGGGATGGGTATTTAACTTTCATAAAAAAAAAACGTACTCGGACAATATAAAATTATAATAATAATCTGACATAAATAAAAGATGAATGAATAATATATATATATATATATATCAAAACGTACGATAAATAATACAAATATTTATAGTAGTTCGAAAATTCAACTTTACATTCACTCTATAGATTCGATTGTGAGTTAATTTCTTTAAATGAATGTTTGGTTTTTAAGTGTCAAGGGACAATTGTAGACTTATAGTACTCTTTGCGAGTTATGCCTCTCGGAATTTATATGAGTTCGAGCTCTCTTACAAAATTGTTACTAAACAAATAAATTAATTTTAACACTCGTCGCTCAAGGATATGGTAAGTTTGTAAAGTAGTTCCGATTGTATGGAATTTATCTTACAATTAAGTTGGGCTTGAGAGTTTCTTCTATTTTAGAATTTTTATCTAATAACCTAGAATACATACAAGGTAAAATACTAATAAGATAAATCAGCTTGTTTACTTAAGGTAATTTTACTATTGAAAATTTTGTATTAGTTTTAATGATATGTGTAATAGGATAAGCTGATTTGTACAACCAGCCTCATGTTATTATTCATAGTCTTTCTATTGGATAATATATTGATGGAAGACTTAACTATCAACCTAGAAAAGAGTAGTAGTATCAGATGTGATTACAACTAGGGGTGTATTCAATTGAGATTTGTTGGATTTTTTTGGACTTTTAAAATCTGAGGTATTCAATCCGGATTTTTAAAAGTCTTTCAAATTTTTTTTTGAGGTATTCAATACGAATTTTAAAAAGTCTTTAGAAATCTTTAAGTATTCAACAATCTATGGATTTTAATACTCTATGGATTTCGTTGGATTCTCTTTCAAAAATATAAATAAATTTCACTAATCAAAATCTCTTTTAAAAATTTGATAAGCATCACAGATTCTTCACCACCATTATTATCGTGAAAAAAATTACATCTCTGTATTTTAAAATTATGTTCTTTCTTTAAAAAATTATAGTATATTGGATATAAAGAAGATCAAGATTCACCTCTCGACATGAAAGAGGAAAATTTGGAATGACTTTCTCAAAGACAACTACAACAAAGAACTTAAGCTAATGCATGAAGAACTAGTATGGCTAACTATAACAAAGAACTTAAGCTAATGCATAGAGAACTAGTATGGCTAACTATGTGAAAATGAGGCCGATGTATAACTGTGATGAAAATGAAGATGAGAATAATAATAATAAATAATAATTTTTTTTTTTGAACTAGCTTTTAGCTTTTAGGGGTGTAATTTATGGAAATCCATGTAAATCAATAAAAAAAAGGGTATTTCAGAATCCTGTCAAATCTATAAAAATCCATATAAATCAATAAAAAAGTCAGTCAAACTCTCCATAGAGTCTATGATTTTCTAAATCCACTTACTTTTTAAAATCCAAAAAAATCCAACTAAATCTCAATTGAATACACCCCTAACCCTAAGATTATACAGTAATTTATTTATTTTCTAAAAAAGACAATTATAAGATAAATACCATTTTAATAATTCTTTTAAAAAGTGAATTTATATGTAAACCCTAAACCTTTCGAATGATTTCAAATGAGAATCCTATTAGAGGATGGAAAAAAATGGGGGAAATACAAACAATAGCCCCTATTTTAGGGAGAAAGTTTAGGCAGGTTTAATTATCCGTCGCCTAATTGTTCCAATTTGTTGAAGTGTATATTATAATAACCTTTAAATTTTTTACCCAGTTATACATTTCAAAGTTAAATGTGCGGATTACTCTCCAGAAATAATGTATATGATAGTATAACAAAGACCGTTTCAATGAATAAGAAGCTCGAAAATAATCTCGTGTAATATCATGAATATTCATATATCGTAATTAAATTATAAGAATATAAAAATCATAATTTTTTTAATTTGTGTCATTGCACCTGTGCAAATAATTTCGAAGAGAAGTGATAAAATTATTATAAATGAATTATTCCACCACATTTTTATAAGTTTAAACTTTTAAACGAGATAAAATTTATTTTTTAATGAAAAAACTCTATCTTTATTAAATAATTCGAAAGCAACTTCATCCGTATTAAATTATCCATTTGATTGTTACCTCCTCTCATAAAGTAGAGACAAGGGAATTGTTTAGGGTAGAATTATGTGTGTTTTAAGGTATATAGAAATGAAAAAAAGTCCCTAGGAAAGGGAAAGGGAGGCATGTGAATTAGGTGAGAGGAGACGTGTAAGATAGTAGTGGAGACACGAGGGCGAGTGGTTGTCCGTTAATGGTAGTTGGCCACGTAAGGGACACGTGCTTTTGGGTTTTATGTGTGGCCCACTAACCGTTGATACCCCACCATACCTGACCATCCAACAACGTAAATTTTGCCGACATCTCTCCACTTTCAACAATACTACTCCACTGTATATATATTAATACACGCCTACCCTACCCTAGGTAACAGGACCCCACTTGAATCTTCAGCACATGGACTACCTAGATACCCGAATCAATATACTATCTAAATTCAAGATTTTACTTTTGTTTCATTCCAACTTCCACACTAATTTATAAACCTCCAATACCAAATTTCAAAAATATATAGTCACTCCTTTTCGAAGAAAGAAAGAGAATGGTTTATTGAAATAGACGAAAAAAAATTAAATAACTTTTATTGAAACGGGAGGAAGTAACCATTTTTTATACTCGTGTGAGATGTGTGAAATAAGTTTCACTTTAACATTCCTATCTTATTTTACTTTAAAACATTAGTATTTGAGTAGTGTTATAAATTCTTAGATTATTAAAATATACAAATGATGAAGACATGTCTTATGTATAAAATTGACTCATACACATTTTTTTTATTTATATAAAAGGCGTGTTTAGATTTACTTAGTTTCTCCTAAACTTTTACTGCGCTTGCAAGTTGCAAATACCCAAAACAAACAATAAAGTTACTTGTGATTAATTTGTTTTTAGGCAAATAATACTCCCTTCACTTTTTAATAAGTGTCGTTTTAGCTTTTTTCAACAAATTAAGATTATAAATCATGGTCTATATTACCCTTTATTAATTATACTAATTTTAATATAGAAATTTTGTTTGATAAAGAATGTGGTCAAGAATGTAGCTAGTATTAATAAATCAAATTATTTTTGGTATAAACAATTTTTGTGAAATTTAATTATGAAAAATATTTATGGTAAATGAATAAGGGTAAAATAGTCAAAATTAAAGAAAAAACTCTAGAATGACACTTATTTTAAAATTAATTAAAAAGTCAAAGTGACACTTAATAAAAAACGGAGGGAGTATATTATTTGCATCATACAACTCAAATGCATCTTTTAAAAAAGTACTTCGTATTAATTATTTTATTAAAATACATTAGTTGAATAATATTAACCATTTTTTAGTTCACACATTGTATATACATTGACGACTTGAAAAATAGTACTCGTATTAGGAATAAATTCTCAAACTTTTTACAAGTTTGAACTTTTAAATGTGACATAGTTTTTTTTGGTATCAGAGCCTAATTAAAGGCTCAAGCTCACACATTCTATTTACTATTTAGTTTATGCTAAAAGTAACTCTACCCATTTAAAAAACTTGCATGCTGTTTCTACAAGATTTTGTGAAGTATATATTTATAAATCAATGTTTGAAAAATTGAACTTTCTCGGATTAATATCCAACTTACACGATGGTGCATATAAGAAAATATAACTTGAATAAACGTGAGACTAGAAAGTAATAAAAAAAAATGAATTTTCCAGGGGAGAAAGTTATGAGAAGAACTAAAGAGAAAAACATAATTAATGTAGAGAGAACATTTGTGTCAGGATATGTTATTTTTTTTTGGGGTTGTACTACCAGACTAAAATATGTTAGGATAGTTTGTGCTATTATAAGAACAGTAACACAAACTTAATTTACGATTCGTAATACCAAAATGTTATGCGACTACAAGAATAATTTGTGCTACTAAAAGACCAAAATATTGTGAAACATGTGATTGCAACCCACCACAATTTGGCATGCGTTTAACCAACCCGTGAATCTTTGTCAGATAGGTTAATATTGAAAATATTTCTGGTTCAAGGGTGAGCAAAGGCATGTTCGTGCGGCTGCTGTTACGGTCAAAATCCATAAATGTCGTGTATGACCATAATTTCTTTCTTTCTCTCAAGGGTCATTGTATTGATATATACTAGTATTAATTCCAACGTCATTTTAATGTAAAAACATCAATAATAATATATGTAGATTCCAAATTGATGTCACTGTATCATACTATATATATGTGCAACTGTCTTTGCGAAGACGAAATGGTGTGGTCGGTTTGAATTAGGACTTGCCAACCAACTTGACCTAATCCTATCCAAACAGTTAAAGATTTTATGCATCTGCAGGTGGAGACAATCCACGTGACTATTCTACCCCACCCCCATTCCCATTTCTTCTCTTTTTATCCCATTTCCACACTCATATGTTATGTAGGTGTTCAATCTTCATCACATGCGACCTTCGACACAGTCAGTGCCACCGGTTTAGTTTGTAGGCGGTGTCGTTGTGAGTCACTTTTGAGTCCATGATTTATTTTATCCGGGCCACTTTGAACCTTTCTCAATCGGTTCTTTTTTTTGTCTACTTTCCCATATCATTTACATACTTGGTCAATAATAAGATATAAAATCTTGCTTCAATCAATATATTTTGTCTGTATTGTATAGCGGAGGGAATTTTTTTTATCGAATTAGTGCAGTCCATAATTAGCAAATATAAATTGTAAATTAAAAAGAATTTTTGGACAGACAACAAAACAAGGTTAGAATAAAGTAATGCTATTTACTGGAAATGTTGTAACACATTATACAATTAAAAATATGAGGTTTGTTGGACAAATTTGGATTTGGCAAAATTGGTGCTACCTTGCCAAAAGAGTCCCTCTATCACTGTTTGTCGGAAACAATCAAATCTCCAACTTCTAATTAACTTTTGGGCCAGACAACTTGGGCCTTTGTTTCCAAATATTTTCATTCAAATTAACTCTCATCATTATGTGATTAACCTTTTTACTTTTCAATTGGGATCACATAACCTTTATGAATTGGACAATGAAAGGCTCCATTGTCCAATTTTATTAAGATTGCGATTTTAATCCCGACTCATTAAATTGACCATATTTTCTTTCTTTCATTTTAGGAATTAAAATCTTTCCTCTGTTGTTGGTAGTTCAGAATACAGATAAATATGAATCAAACCACTAAGGGCTAATTTGGATTGATGGATGGGAAAACATGAGACAAATTAACTCACCCCTCCCCTAGGACTATTAGTCCTACAAATGCATGATAAATAGTACAAAATTAGCGGGCCTTGCATTAATCCCGGGCCACAATCAATCAAACCAAACGTGTGATTTGTTGGGAATAAAAAGTCAATCAAGCCTAATCCATCATAATCAAGCAAACCAAACTAGGCCTAAGGAAATTAAATTGAGAGAGAAATTATCTGCAAGATATAATAGGCAGCAACGAAGGTCCCCGCAACAAGGCAACACCGCAAAACTGATCGCTTCATCCTGGGGCTTAAAAAACCCAAGTACTGCAGCAGAATCACCTCTAGGATGGATTCACCATCAAGAAAAAATACCTGCACACAAGAATTTCAAAGGAACTATAATAATGACCACAACTATGAATTTCAACAATGTACAATGACAACTTTTTGTAACAAGTTTGACATCTTATTTTGAGAGATTATATGTTCCTCCTGAATTTTATTAATGAGGCATTGACCGACTTTGAGCAGGATTCGGAGATTACGAGATGCTGAATGGACTTAATATGATGTAAGTGTAGTGTAAGACGTACCGGAAGGCTGTTCAGAAGAGCAAGTACCATAGAGACGTGGAAGGAACACGTGAAAAGTTTCTCGAACAGATCCGGAAGACGAGAGATGAAATAAATTGACAAACGAGGCTGATATGACGTCAAGTGGATTGAATGTGCCATAGACATGAGATCACCAACAAAGACAAAAGTCTGAGGGCATCTTCTTTCTGCATCACTAGTATGCTTGTTGAGGCATTCTAGACTAGAATATGTTACTTCAACCCATCCTAGACCTGGCAGTTGCAGTGGCGTCAAGCACGATTCTTCCTGTATCCATAAATGTCAGGAAGATTACTGCAAAAAGACTTGAAGACATTCCACAATAAACTGATTAAGGTAGATTACCTCTGAACAAAGGCAAGCACTATTATTTCTGGGAGCCACACTACTGTGGACACATTTCTTACGCTTTACAACATCCTTAGCATTCAAACAGTGAATAACTTCTACATTTTTAAGATTGTTTTTGTTCCCACCATCAGTATACTCGCTCACATCCAGACAGGTTGCCGGAGCAAAAGCAAAAAGTTCATTCGGACAATAGTTTTGATACCCTTCAAATTGAATTTGTATGCTCTTTTCAATTACAGAATCAGGAACACAGTAACTGTTTTGCACATCTGCTATTCCAGTCGATTGACCAGAGGTAAGCAAATGGGTCTTCTCAGTCAACACATTAATGGTCTGTTTCCATTCTTCAGCAGTATGAATATGGAACTCATCCAAAGAAAGTATAACATCATGTGCTGACAGATAACCTGATAATGGTGACAAAGGATGCACATCCAAAACCTGTGGCAGTGTGGTAAGTTGTTTAGTTTAACAAAACGACAACTAAGGAGCTTTCAGAAACGATAGAAAAAATCACTGTTTATATAAGATGCTCGTGTTTTACACCATGGGGTTTTCACCATGCATGTAAAATGGACTGAATATGATGGGAAGAAGGGACAAAGCCAAAGTGCAAACTCCGCAAAACTGCAAAAAATGATAGTTATGTTTCAGCATCAGGGAATACATACTACCTCCATTATACAGACAATCTACTTTTGACAACAAAACGGTACATGCACTTACTACTGCATTGTGCCAAATACCAGCACAGTATATACGGAGTGAAGCCACTGATGGCAGTGCCTGCAGCGATATATGATTGAAAGCCACCAAAGCTCCTGGAAACAACAGAGCGTAAAAGAAAGCAACATACTCCATTTGCACACCCTCACTGCACCCAAGACAAATTGCATCTACAATAATCATTGTGAGATAGTTTCTCTAGGTTGCGAACTATCTTATTTTTCTCAAAACTCAGAACAAAAAGACATTAATAGAACAGCTGCATAGCTTCTGCTACGTTCTTTAGGTTTTAGTTAAAAAATACATTTTGCAAATTCACTTCTTGCTGGAGTAATTCCTGATAGTTTATCTTACATGATTTTACTAATAACAGGTGGAGTACTTAGAACACTGTCATATACATTCGAGTTTCTAAAACCATGATAACCAGCATTAAAGTTGTATGAGAACGTGTAGAATATTCTGTTTCAATGATTAATCCTTCAATGTTGTAATTCATTCTCAAAGAGACGTGAGCATAGTTTTCATTGTTAACAAAAGCAATAGGCTAGCAGAGCTAATGGTTCCCTTTTATGAATTTAAAAGATACTTGTGGGTGTTAAGAGGAAGAGGGAGATTCTTAACCTTGCTGCTGCAAGAGCATGGCCGAACTCATGCACAATTATGCATATTACAGATGATAAGCACAAGTATCCCAAACTGGAAGGTGAGACATTCATTCCAGTAGTCTACATAAGATTGAATAAGACTGCATTAGTTATCATTCAAGAGGCTCAGTTAATATACAAAAATAAGTTCTTTTTACAGAAATAAGTAAGCATTCATGAGGAAGAGGTAGACACTGCCTACTAGTGATCTCCAAAATCCGTTCGGCATTAATATAGATACTCCACCTAAATGGCTACTCTTAAGCTACTTTTATCTATAGCCATTCTTCTCTACATTGCTTAAACCCATTTTTCTTTTACAGGAATATTGCTTTATCTCATTAATTGGGTGACACAACATCAGCTTGAGACATCCAACTAAAAGACAAGCAAATTGCCGTAAACACAAACAAGAAATTAAAAATCCCACATAAGATCCATAAACTGATCATATAAATGCAATTTTACTAAAAAGAGAAGGGAAAAGTAAAAAATGTAATAGTACAAAGCATACAAGATCTTGTAGGAACTAGATTAACGAGCAAAAGTTAACACCAAAATACCACTACACTACAGGCAGGCACATAGAAATGCTAAAATGAAGGGACTTCACTTTCAGATAACAAGCATCTGATTACCCAGACCCAGTAGATGAAGTTGCAAATTCCAGAAGTGTGGGTAACAGCAGATTCAGATAGGTCACATAAGAGTACTAACCAAAAAGGAAAGGCCAAACAAGGAGTCACCAGACAGTGCATTTCCTCCTGCATATACAAGAGATGCTTTTGCCAATTGATAAAGAATGAGCTGACAGAACAAGAAGAGAAAAAGATAAGGAAAACTTATTTGTTTAAGAGATAAAATAGAATTAAGAATTCAGATAAGCTACTGACCGCTGTAACTCCAAAGACAACAGCCAAAGTAAATCCGATTCCCATGGAGAACCAGAGTCGCAAGTACCTAGAAGAAAAAATATATATTGGTCGGAGCCAAAACATGGGTAATTTTTTGAAAAAGAAACGGAGAGAAAAGAGGGAAACCTAGAGTGGCTGCGACCGAAACGAAAGAGGGGTTCATTGAGTGCCGTGAACTTGAAATCGCAATACCTATAATACAATTCGTGTGATCATATGATACAGAAACCAACAGCTGGAGTTAAATATTTAAAATTGAATTCAATTACCAGCAGGAGACAGTATTGGAGAGTTGGGTGATGGAGCGCAGGGGCAGAAGCGTTTGTCTTCCCCGTCGCGTCATTTTGACTTGAAAATTATACAATCACGAGTACGGTATACTTGCTTCTCATTCTTTACCCAATCAAAAGAACCAACTTTGAGTAGTAGGTAAGAAATCTATCATATGATTCAACAGATTGATCTGAACCTTGGCGGAAATTCGAAAATACGTAAAGATAATGCAGAGTCAAGAGACGTAAAAAGGGTTTTCCAGACCGGAGCAGTGACTGAGAAGGGTTTAAGGAAAACTTTGGGGATGTGTTTAGTTTTCTACTTTAGTTCATGAATTCGTCTATACGCATATTTAAAAATTAATTATTTTTTAAAATAATGAAATTTTGTAAATAATCATGCTTAAAAAAGTATGAATCTTTATCTTCTCTCATATTTCAAAATATAAGTATTTTTTTTTTATAACTAAAGGGATTAACTTTCTTTATTGCGAGTGCAAGGAGGAATAAGTAGTCCAGTCACAAAGTTTGGAGGTCTATCCAACTCTGGGAATTATCGAATTGGCGAGAGTTACTAGCTAGGGTGTGCGCTAATACATTTGCACCCCTCTGAATAAAGAAAATTCTAACATTCGTGAATGATGCTTTCAAGGCTTTACAGGCAGTAATATAGTCTCCAAAAGTGGTGTTGAAAGTTTCATGAGAGTTAATGGCGTCAACTACTATCTTCACGTCGCCTTCAATGATGCAATCGTCAATACCAAGGGTTTTAATCTATGAGAGGGCTTCAAAGAATCTCATTGCTTCTGTGAGGTTTATCTCATAATCTCAAAATCAGATTAGTTGTACTCATCTGGTGAAATCAGCAGAGTTCTAGTCTACTGGTGAAATCAGCAGGTTGGAAGTATCAGCTGGTGTACTTAGCTGATTCTAGTCTGCTGATGAACTCATCTGTTGAGCGTATCAGCTGGTGGTGGAGTCAGGCAAGCTAACTTAGGCCTGATCAGATGAGTTGGAGTCTTCCATTCAAATGAGAAGGTGATGCTTAAAATTGGCTAAGTTGTTAAGATCAGAAGAGTTGTTATCAGTTGAGTAGATGTCTGTTTGTAGAGTTAGTCTCTTTTGACTAAGTGTTGGGATATCAGAAGAGTACAACAGAAGAGGGAGGTCTTTTGGTAGTCTTCCGATCGATGTCACCTGTTATGAGAACAAGTGAAGGGCATTGCGGTCAATTCAGATTGAGCAATGTTGGAAACGTGAGTTTGTTAGGCAGTTACAACAACCTGTCAGAGTCACGCAATCAACACACGCTGCAATCAACCTTGATTCCTATAAATACCCCATAACTTGTAATTGTAAAGATTGACGCGTACGAGCATTCGTTCTCTATTTTATCAATAAAGATTGAAGTCGTGTGTCCAGTGGATGTAGATCAAGTTGATCGAACCACTTGAATTCTTGTGTGCTCTATTTTCTATTCTTGTCTGTTTATATTTGTGAATTGCTATCTTTATTGGATTGTTTGAGGAATCGTTTTCTGTAAGGTTTAGAGACGTCTAATCTTGCGGATTACCTGACAGCTTCTCTAGCAGCGATGTCGAGTTGACCCGATTTAGTGATCGATTTACCCCTCACAATTTGGCCTAGATTGTTTCTGAGCACCATGCCCCAACCCGTCTAGCTTGTATCTTGGAAAAAGGTCGCGTCTGTGTGGACTTTGTGGAAGCCAGGTGCATGCTATGCTTCGCAGTGCACGGTCGGTGTACTTTTCTTTCTTTCATTATTATTCGAATGTTGAGCTCCCTCCCATTCCATCAACAAATTTGTCGATCGTTGGACAGTTTCGAATGGGATCCATGGGCGTTTTCCACACCATCGACTTTCGTTCTTTCCAGATTTGATATAGTACCATACTGACACAAGCAGCTACCGCCTTCCGTGGGTCGGTGATGGCTTTTAGGCTCATTGCTCTATTTTGTCTAACAGGCCTGCTTTGTCCGAGCAGACTTTTTCAAAGGCGCATGAGATGAACAAATGCCAACTACTTTCGATTTGTCCCAAACAGAGAATACATTCGACCTCCTCTATAACATGCGGAGAGTGCAAGTTAGTTTTAGTAGGGAGGCAATCCCTGCTTGTACGCCAAAGGAAGTCCTTCACTTTTGGTGGAATCTCCAATCTCCATAACGTGTTCCATGGGCCGTTCACCTGCAAAGAGTGATCTGCAGTGTTAGACATAAGGTAATTATATGCAGATTTAACCGAATACCTTCCGTTTCGTTCAAGATTCCAGTGTAGCGTGTCATTTGATCCTTCATGGGGTAAAGCAATTCCGAGGACACGCTCAAAGTCATATGGCAGGAGTTCTTGTAGTAGGTTTTGGTCCCACGTTCGTGTATCCGCATCAAATAGGGCAGAGACTCGGAGATCCTCTAAGCCATCAATGCAGTTCGAAATAGGTTCTCGGGTTGGATTCCCTGGGATCCACCGCTTCATTCCAGATTTTGATCATATTACCATTCCCAATTTTCCATTGCAATCCTTCTTTGACCAGATTTTTACCAGCGTGGATGTTACTCCAGGTGTAGCTTGGGTTCCATCCAATGGACAATATTATGAATCTCTCTCGAGGGAAGTAGCGAGCTTTGAGGATTTTACACATTAAAGCTTCAAGATCTGTTTCCAATCTCCAACCCATTTTGCCAAGCATAACGATATTGAACTAATGCAGATTTCGAGCCTCTGTTCCCATCTTTTTTAGCCACACAAAGTTTTTCTCATCTCATCCATTTGATACCTTTGGTAGGATCCGCAGAATTCCCCAGAAGAATTTGTTGATCATAACTTCCAATTCAGTCAAAAGAGTGTTGGGTAGGAGAAATGTTGCCTTGCAATAGGAGGGTATTGCTTGGGTCACTGCTTTAATCAGAATTTCTTTGCCAACTTTGGAGATTTTCTTGGATCTCCACCCTTGGAGTTTCTCCCACAATCGGTCCTTGATATAGCTGCATATTTCTTTTTGCCAACAAGGGAGGGGAGTCTTAAGTATCGGCTTGTATCAATATATGTTGTTACTCCTAGGATCTGTTTGATTTCCTCTTTGCGATTTTCTGCTACATTCTTGCTGAAAAATAATCCAGATTTGTGTAGTTGATGGCTTGGCCAGAGTTCAATTCATAAGCATCAAGGATATCTTTGAGGTGTTGGCATTCCTCCAAAGTGACTCTACAGAATAATAAGTTGTCATCCGCGAAGAGTAGGTGAGTGGTTTCAGGCGCACGTCTACATACCCTACTGCCGTGTAATGCGCCCAATGTGCTAGCTTGTTTTAGGGCTGCCGGGAGGCCTTCAAAGCATAGAATGAAGAGGTAAGGGGACAGTGGATCGCCTTGGCATAATCCCCTACTCGGAATGACAGGACCGACCTCGTCATTGTTAACCCGGATGGAGTACTTGACCTTTTTCATACACATCATCATCCAATTGATCCATTTTTCTGCGAATCCTAATTTATGGAGAATGGATTCCATGAAAGACCAGTTGACCCTGTCGTAAGCTTTACTAATGTCGATCTTGAGAGCCACGTCTCCTCAAGAGCCATGCCTTTTATTTTTCATAGTGTGGAGTAGACATGCACAACGATTAAAAACTGCCGGTAACGGTTTGCCAAAATTGGTAACCGAAACTGAACTAGCAAACCGCTGGTTACGGTTACGGTTTTCTTTTTTTTAAACTTTTTTTCTCACTTTTGCTCCGTTTTCATTGGGTTTTTTTTTTTCGTTTTAACTCTCTTTGAAAAAAAATACTTTACTAGAATTTAATACAAATTATATAACTTAAATTTATACATAAAAAATATAAGATTTTTTTTAATACAAAATTCTTATATTTTCTATGTATAAATTTAAGTTATATAATTTGTATTAAATTCTAGTAAAGTATTTTTAACCTTAACCGGCGGTTTTCAAAATTCAAAACCGAAACTGAACCGCCATTTTCTGGTTACGGTTCAGTTTTTTAACTGTAACCGACGATAAAAAAACGGCCGGTTTGACGGTTCGGCGTTTTTCCAGTTACAGTTTGAGCATGTCAAGTGTGCAAGGTCTCAAATGCAATCAGAATGTTGTCATGGATCATCCTTCCAGTAACGAAGGCCGATTGGACCTTATCAATAAGATCCAGGAGAACCTTTTTGAGTCTATTGCACAACACTTTGGACACGATTTTGTACACCACATTGCATAACGAGATAGGTATGAGATCTGTCATCGACTGAGGTGAGTCTTTTTTGGGGATGAGAGTGGTCATGGTGTGATTCAAATTAGGGGGAATTCTTCACTTTCCAGCCAGTGCTTTCCTTCATTGAAGATATTTGATCATATGATATTCCAATATTATTTGTAGAACGTGGGGTTAAAACCGTCTGGGCCAGGGGCCGTATCCCCGTGCATTTGGTTAATTGCTGTGTCAAATTCCTCCCGATAGAAATCCTGGATAAGAGCGTTGTTTTGTGCTTCTTCAAAGTTTGGTAGAGAATTGTCGAACTGTAGATACATATATCAAAGTTTTGTAGAGATAATTTGATTTTTCACCATTGACGTTCATAGACTTAGATGTGGAGAATTTGAGAAAAGAAAACTTATCTTAGGAGTAACTCTGAAAATATTCTTAGTTGTTGGAATCTGGATGAGCACTGAGCGCTTCTTCATTGAAAAAAATTGAAGTTCATTTTATTACTTTGATTATTGTGCTTGAAAAACTTTATTTTAAGTTATATTTATGTTTTAATTTTAATGTTGTTTGGACTTGATAAATTTCTTTAGGAAATTGTGGATTAAAGTTAGATTAAATTTGATTGGATGTTGGTTTAAATTTGAAATGAAAAAACGGGACAGACCACGACACGACTATTCAAGACCCGTGCGGGGTTGTAGATAATCATATACCCGGCCGGACCTGCCCATTGTCATCCCAACTTTGACACCAAATATGTTGACCTTTGTACAAACAAATATGTCCATGGTTCTAAGTTTCATAATTGAGAGAAATGCATGACCGCCGGGCATTTTATTATATAGAGTCCCTCGAGGTCAGGAATTCTGAAAAAGAAAAAAATGGTTTTGTTGTCCTGTGAATAAGAGTTCCATGCATTAACTGTCAAATAAAAATTGTATTGTTGTTGTGAAACAACTTAAAAGTATAACTCCATATATTACACAAGTGAACAAGATGTAGAGATAATATAGAAATCTCTTATTCCACCTCTAAGTGTGTATTACAAACATTAGCAACTCTATTTATAGGGAACAATATAAGTTGAAGAAGATGAAATGAAAGGTCAAAGATTAATGTTGGTACATGAACCAACAATGTACATCAAATGTCACATTATGGACATTCACACCATATAAATATTATTCATAACACTCCCCCTTGAATGTCCATTATATAAGATTATGCCTCGTTAAAACTCAATGAGAAGAAACGCGCATTAACTCCCCCTGATGATTACATCACTTTACATCCTTAAGATGTCGCATTCCAATTTTGTATCTCAATTTCTCAAACGTTGAAGTAGGTAAAGACTTGGTAAATAAATCAACCAAATTATCACTTGAACAAATTTGTTACACACTGATGTCACCCTTTTACTGAAGATCGTGAGTAAAGAAGAATTTAAGATCAATATGCTTTGTTCTATCACCTTTGATAAATTCTTTCTTTAGTTGGGCAACACATTCTCTTCATATATCATAGTTGTATTATCTTTCACTGAGTTTAATCCACACTGTCCAAAATATGTTGTGTGGCAGAAACGCAACCAAACACATTCACGACCTGCCTCGTGAATTGCTAGGATCTCTGCATGGTTAAATGAAGTAGCAACTAAAGTTTGTTTAATAGAACGCCGTGAAATAGATGTACCTCCATATGTGAACAAATAACCTGTTTGAGATCGCACTTTGTGTGGGTCTGATAAGTAATATGTATCTGCATAACCAACTAAACAAGGTTCTGATGAGATTGAAAAATATAAATCCATATCCATTATCCCTCTAAGGTATCGAAAATCATGTTTAACGTCATTTCAATGCCTACGAATTAGAGAAGAATTATAGCATGTTAATAAATTAATAGTAAATGATATATCATCAGGCCTAATGTTTCTAGAAAGATACATTAGTGCATATATTGCACTTGAATATGGTATGTACTTCTTGACCAAACAATTCTTAATTTTCTTCGTGAGGTCGAAGTGGATCTTTCGCTACATTCAATAACCACACAACCATATGTGTTCTTAAAGAATGTGTTTTATCCATGTAAAATCATTTCAACACTTTCATAACATAAGTGGATTGATACACATATATCTCATTATTAAAGTGTTCAATTTGGAGACCCAAATAAAATTTCGTTTTACCAATGTCTTTCATTTCAAATTTCCTTTTGAGGAAAGCCACGACCTTTGATAACTTTGTAGGAGTCTTAATGATATTCAAATCATTAACATATACAGAAATTATCACATATTCATATTCAGATATTTTAATAAAAACATAATGACATATAAGATCATTGTTATACCCCTCATTAATCAAGAACGCATTCAAACAATTGTACAATATGCAACCAGATTGCTTTAATCCATATAAGAATTTTCTCAACTTGACTAAATACATGTTTTGAGAATTCTCGTTTTTCATTATAGGTACCTTTAATCCCTCAAGAATTGTCATGTAAATATATTTCTCTAATGAGTCGTACAAATAAGCTGTAACGACATCTGTTAGACGCAATTCAAGTTTTTCTTGCACTGCCAGACTTATTAAATAACGAAAAGTTATTGCATCCACCACAGGAGAATTAGTCTCATCATAATCAACACTTGGTCTTTGGGTAAAACCTTGTGCAATAAATCGCACTTTATACCTCACGATTTCATTTTTCTCATTTCTTTTTCGCACAATTACTCATTTATAACCCACGACTTTTATACCATTAGGTATACAGACAAGATGTACGAAAACTTTTCGTTTAATAAGAGATTGTAATTTTGCATTTATTGCGTCTTTCCACATTGGCCAATCATCTCGTTTTCTACATTCATCAATAAATGTAGGTTCATGATCCTCATCATCTTCCATCATATTAAGCGCTATATTATATACAAAGATATTGTCGACATCGATTCCATATTTCTCCTGTTCTGACATAATTTATCGATATTTCATCATTTTCGGGCGCCTGAAATATTATTTTTTGGGACTTTAAGTAGTATGTCATATTTTTCAACAAGAATGTTCACATTATGACCATCTTCAATACTTGCTCCTTTTATTTTTTGAGAATTTTTTTTCTTTGGAACCGAGAGGTCTACCACGCTTCAGGCGTGCCGTAGACTCATTTGCCATGGAAGACAGTCCTTCAGGGACATCAGTGCTGTTAGGAGCATTAGCAGCTGAAATATAAGATTTTGTAACTCTTTTAAGGTCAGTAAATGTGTCTGGCAGTTGATTCACAATATTTTGCAAATGAATTATCTTTTCAACTTCAAGTTCACACTACTTTATACGAGGATCCATGCAATTCAATGATAATTCATTTCAAGAAATTCATTTCCAGCTGCTTACTTTTCCCCCCTAATGTTGGAAAAATTGTCTTCATCAAAATAACAATTAACAAACATTTCCGTGAATAGATCTCCGGTCAATGGTTCTAAATATTTAACAATAGACGGAGATTCATATCCAACATATACCCCCATTCTTCTTTGGGGACCCATCTTCATGCGTTGTGGTGGAGCAATCAGTGCATATACAACACATCCAAAAGTTCTTAGATGGGATATGTTTGGTTCCTGACCTTGAACCATTTGTATGGGGAAAATGTTATGATAACTTGTTGGCATGATGCGCACAAGTGCTGTCGCATGTAGACATGGGCAACGGTTACAAACCGGCGGTTACGGTTTGGGGTTTCGGCGAACCGTAACCGAACCGCGAACCGCCGGTTACGGTTACGGTTTTTAAACCGGCGGTTCGGTTTGAAAACCGCCGGTTTGGCGGTTTAGGGTTTTTTTTTTTTTTTTTAAATATTATCTCCGTTTTCACTCCGTTTTCGTTCGTTTTTTATTCGTTTTAACTCATTTTTTAGAAAATACATTACTAGAATTGAATAAAAATTATATAACTTAAATTTATACATTAAAAATAGAAGAATTGTGTATTAAAAAAAATAATTTTTTTTTTTTTTTTTTTTTTAAAAAAAAACCGCCGGTTAACCGCCAAAACCGGCCAAACCGGCGGTTTGCGGTTTGTCAAAATGCCGAACCGTAACCGAACCGCCATTTTTCGGTTACGGTTCGGTTTGTAAACCGTAACCGGCGGTTAAAAACCGCCGGTTTGGCCGGTTGGCCGGTTTGGCGGTTCGGTTTTGCGCGTGTCTAGTCGCATGCAATATAAAATGATCCCAAGCTAAAATAGGGACTTTATATTTCATCGATATTGGTCGGACAATCAATTGAATATGCTTTATAGGTGATTCAACAAGACTGTTCTATGTACGAACATGAGCAACCATATGTTCATATGTATTTCAATTGATATACAATAAACGTTGAAAGCCAGAGATGAAAAATTCACCAGCATTTGCAAGACGAATCGTCTTAGACTCTTAACTGCATTATCAGGAAATTGTACTCACAATTGCATTATTTGTCCCAATAACTTTGTAAAAACCAAATTGTGAGATGACAATAAGCATACATGTGACCACTTAGTCGATGCATCAATCAAAACTATTAAATATCTAAATGGTCCACTTTGCGTATGTATATGTCCGAATATATCCCCTTGAATTCGTTCCAAGAACATAAGATTTTCATGCTCAACTTTAGCTGGTGATGGCCTTAAAATTAATTTTCCTTGTGAACAAGTAGCACATGAAAATTCATTGGGGTATAGCATTTTTCTATTTTTCAATGATTGCCCATATGAATTTTCTACAATTTTTCGCATCATTATGGAACCGGGATGGCCCAACCGGTCATGCCAATCATTAAATTCGGTAGTAACCTTTTGGTTTACTACGACATAAATTTCAATTGTTCTTATACTCATGCAATACGTATAAATCCAAGGATTAAGCGGGTAACTTCTCCAACATACATTTCTTTCCCGCAACAATTATAGTAATATTAAAATACTCAATATATATTGTCTTCATTTGTAGTCTCAAGATGATATCCATTCAAACGAATATCTATAAAACTCAATAAATTTCTTTGAGACTTTCCAGAGGATAAGGCATCATTGATAATGAATTTTGTCACTCCGTATAATAGAATATTGGCACTTCCAAAGCCTTCAATTATTTTTGTATAATCAGATATTGTATTTACATTAGCTTCTCTCCATTTTAAATGTGAGAATACTTTCGTCTTGTTGAATATAGTGTGCGCAGTAACACTATCCACGAGACATAGATCTTCATCTTCTTCCTTAAATGTTGATGTCGTCATACCATTTTTCATTTCTTTTATTAAAAAAAAATATAAAAGTAATATATTTACAATCTAATTATTTTTATTTTATGAAAATGCAATAGCCATTTATATTATAAATAAGAGAAATATTAAGATATTGCATAATATAAGAAAACAAACATTAATAATAGATTATCGAAGAAAATTGTGATTGAGCATTATAACACTCTAATTACCACCTTTAGAGTGAGTAAGATCATCAACAACATCAAATTGTGTTATGTCAATCATTTCATTATCGAATTCACTATTCACATAATACGTTTCAACTATTTTCTCATTTTTCTTTAATGTTCAAAAATTTACTTTCCCTTTTGTAGATCTTTAAAATTCAGATGAGTATTATAATCATTTTGTAATATGTCTCGGTCAAAACCACGTCCTCGTTCGAGGCCGGATTTTTCATAAAAAAATTCATTAATTTTATCAACCACCAAGAGATATGAAATTAGTTCGGAATATTTAGGAAAACACTTCTCACGATATTGTTGTTGCAAAATATATCACATTAGAATCATGAAATGTGGAGAATGACTTTTCAAGCATACCATCATCACTAATATTTTCTCCACATAATTTCAATTGAGAAGTGATTCTGAACATAATTGAATTGTACTCACTCACGGATTTATAATCATATATTTCTTTAAGATTTATCCACAATTAAAGTGGAACTTTCACCGTGAGGTATTCAACTTTCAATCCTTCATAAAAATAGTGGCAAAGGAAAATCATGGCTTCGGGCCTTTGGTCATATTTTTTATTATATGCTTGATTTGCCACTTTTATGGAATCCCCAAGACCCATGGCATCCAGATGAATTTCAACATCAAGAATTCATTATAATTTTTTTTCAGTAATATCAATAGCCACAAATTTTAAGTTTTGTCAAGTTCGACATGTTGAAAACTATCAAATAGACAAGAGATTGATTAATTGTAAAATAACATAATCATTAAAATAGTAATGAAATAAGAGGTGACAAATAAACATTGTAAGATAATAGTTTCTAAACATTTCGACACATACCTCCGTACAATACCTGAAATTTATCGCTATCTGAATTTCGTCGGTAGAAATATTTTACGAGCTTCGTGCTGATAACGTGTTGTGAAACAACTTAAAAGTATAACTCCACATATTACACAAGTGAACAAGATGTAGAGATAATATAGAAATTTCTTATTCCACCTCTAAGTGTGTATTACAAACATTAGCAACTCTATTTATATGGAACAATATAAGTTGAAGAAGATGAAATGAAAGGTCAAAGATTAATGTTGGTACATGAACCAACAATGTACATCAAATGTCACATTATGGACATTCACACCATATAAATATTATTCATAACAATTGTTTCATTAATTCAACCTTTTGGGTTGGTATTGTGGAATGTATAAGGAATAATTAATTAATGTTCAAAGAATGAGGTTGTATAGGATGTGATTCCAAGTATCAGGTACTCCGGGTAAACACCAGTGACTGCAGTCCATTCCGGGAAGTCCATAAATGGAAGGATGCCCATCTTTCCGCAGCAATGAAAGATTAGTTATGTCCAACAATTGCACATGCTTCTTCATTTTGCTCAATACTCCCTTCAACACTGCTAAGGCTGGGGGCAATCCTTCCGGATACGTCCACCCTGGCACCGGCTCTTTCTCTCCAACACACGATTTCGCTCTCGGCTCGTTCCATGAACTCCCACTATAGTTTTGAGATGGAGATAAGGTATAGAGAGAAAATAGAGTTAGTATATGATATGAAGTACTTACTTGTAATGAGATGGAGATATTCCTTGAAAGAAAAGTTTAGTGTTGATGGGATCAATGTTGGTGTCAACCCAGTTTGCCCAGGTATTAAGTGCTTTCTGGAAGGCCACAACTCTGTCCATGTCTTTGTATAGTTTCCCCCCAACTTCAATATAATCCCATCTACAAAACCATGCACAAATTAAGTACAATTCAATGATGTGCTTAGCATTTCGTCTGAACTTGTATAGAGGTGTGAAATTTAGAACTCACGGTTGGGTATCCCCTCTACAATTCCACCAATGCCATGTATTGAAGATAAGCATGTCAATTCCCTTCCATTGCTTCCCACCTTGTATAGAATCCAACTTCAAGATTCGACCCTCTGTTTCTCTCACCAAGTCTACCAAGTATACACTGTGATCCAGCATCACCTTAACTCCATAATCCTATTCATTTATGAATTAAACACAAATTACTATTATGTCAACATTTATTTTTTAGCATGATCCATTACAAACAAATAAGCTAACTAATTTAAAAAAAGAAAACATATGATCAAAGAAACTTGTTCAAGTGTTACATTTATTTGAATTTGTTATATATGGGCATGCAACTATAGCATCACATGTAATACTCATTATGAATGAAATCAGCAATAGGAAGTTGTGATTTGTTTGTTGACGTCCCACCCACTAGGTAGGGCAATACACTATAAATGTGTGCAAGTTAATTACACGTTTGACATGATGTAGTATGAAACAAGCTCTTACATGAATTTAAATTACGTGCAATCTTATCCACTTACCCTATTAATCATTCTCAAGAAAAATCACACTAGCGAATATACTTTTGAAGACAAAGTGGAATAGCTCAAGTGGTTAGAGCACCACTACCTAGGCCTTAGGTCCTGAGTTCGAGTCATGGGGAGGGGAAAAAGGGATGGGTATTTAACTTCCATCAAAAAAAAAAAAAAAAGCGAATATACTTTTGAAAGATGGTAAATTTAACAATTTATGGCTTAATTTTTTTTTTTTTTTAATTTAGGACTTAAAAGACCCATGGTAAAACCTGACATATTAATGCCTAGCTAGTAATTTGTAAAATTATTACAAATCATAATTTCAAAAAAAAAAAAGATGTATTAATTTCACACTAGTGAAAAAAGAAAAATAGTACTCCCTCCGTCCCAAATTTTTTTACACACTTTGATCGGCACGGAAATTAAGAAAATGGAATAAAGTTGTGTAAAGTAAAATAAAGAAGGGATATTATTGGTAATTCATTGATTAAAGTGAAGTGATTTGACTAAAGGGAAGGAAAAGTAAAATAAAAGAGGGGTATTATTGGTAATTCATTATGTAAGTTGTTTCCTTTTTTGGAGTGTGTAAAAAATGTTGGGACGCCCATTAAGAAAAGCGTGTAAAAAATCTTGGGACGGAGGGAGTAATGAAAATAAAATAACTTATATAAATAAGTGAGGAGAGGGTTGTTGGTCTGCTATGTACTCGAGTGCATGTTGTGCACCCTAGTCCATGTTGCACTTTTCAGTTTTACTGACTTACATTTTTTGGTAAATGGTGTTGCACTTTTCAATTATTAAATTGTATAATAATATTTTTAGTCATAGTGACTTTACACTTTTTAGTAATATTGTGTTTTACTTTTCAGTTTAATAACATACATTTTTCTTTAGACTAGGGTGCACAACATGCACTCGAGTTACTTTACCGTGAGGAGATATATTATAAGATGTCAAATATGATTTTAATATTTTTGAATCCTAAATTAATAATTTCTATTTTTCATGTTGTAGATTGATTTATCTATCCAGTTTTAAATCCCGATAAAAAAATCTTTTAAACTCTAAATTGATAATTTTACGTCTCTAAATTTACATTTTTGTATGATTAAAGAAGAGTACATTTGGGTGGAAAACAAACCTTAAACGTGAAGGTTGTAATCTCTCCGACTGAGGTTTGGACATAGTTGGTGGGCGAGGCAGAGGTGTAGAGCATACATACCAGCGACTCCCATTGATTTCTACTCAAAGAATCTCCCACAAACATAATGCTTTTCCCTTTGTATTTTTTCAACAATTCAATTCCATCAAATCTGCATAAACAGTAATTTAATACATTTATCAAATTAACCCGCATAATTTCTCACCCTATTAATTAAAATTGTTAAAATTTAAAACGTTTATTCTTCAGATGTTTTTTAAATTGTTTTGAAAAGTATTGTTTTTACCTAAAGTATTACTTTTTTATTTGAGAATATTAATACAAAGACCCACTCCACAAAAAGATTTGTTGATACATTACTATCGTCCAAGCTTTCTTATGAAAGAGACTCCCCAACGGACGTATCAATGATGTATGCGTATAAAACTAATGAATTCGGTTATGCTTACGTTTCAACTACCTTTTCCCAAAATTGGAATCAATCAAGTAAATAAATAAAAAAATAAAATTGCCCAGGTATTCAAAGTATTACGAATTCTCACTCATATTTTTTTCAATCAAGAATCATTTTCTAAAACTCTTACCCCCAAGGTATTTTATTATCAAAGAAATCTAATTTATGTATTATACTTTTGAATATATAGCTACTATAATTGGCCACGATACTCGAATTCCTTTTAGAAATATCTTCGTATCTGAAATTATGGCACCCAAATTTATAGAAGCCGACACCTATCTGAGATTATGGGGCACTCGATACTCGAATTTCTTTTAGAAAATAAAATGACCTTCCCTAAATTATGTAAAACGGTTTAAATTATTAAAAATAAATAAAACTCAATAGACAAAAAAATCTAATTTAATTTAAAAGCATAATCCGACTACTCATCATAAAAAAGGCTGTAACGAAAGAAAATTTGTTAAAAGGCATTATCAATCTAAGTATAGGAGCCAGCATTAGCATAGATATAAACGAAATGGAATCTTAATGATGACAAGACAGACAATCACGTGAATGTTGATAATAGTATATCTAATTCTTTTCCCAGATTTTAAGGCACAACACAATCTATGTCTCATGTTGTACAATTTTTTGTCCAGTTCTCCTCCTACTCGTGAGTCGTGTTCAAGAATTAAAAAAAAAAAATTCATTAAACTGAAATCTGAAATCAAGCATAATTACTGAGTTAATTAAGGCAATAGCTGAGTTAATATTTGACCTCTCATAATAATTAAAAAGTGGAGCAAAATGTCAACAACACAAATTCATGTGTCAATTAAACGTGTTCTATTCATTTGAAAAGTGACGAATAGCAAGTTGCCAATGGTTAATAGTACTACCAAAAAAAAAATTGGTACTACCATAAATACATTAAAATAAATACTACTCCAAAACTACCCTACCACTTACCTATAACTATAATGTATTTATATTACTAACCTTTATTTGTGGTAAATTTTAAAAATTTATTTAATCAAATAAGATTATATGAAAGATAATTAAAATTCTGGTCATAACATAATCCTTCCCCAGAGCCCCAAATCATTCAAAAATCTCCTTTTAATAAAGTTGAAAGAAACTAATTATGACATTTACTTAATTTTTGTATCAAATCAATGTAAAAAATGATTTGAGAGTGACAGAAATTCACATGCAGTTTCGTTTTACTAGTGTTGTGCATTTAGTTTACTTAATTATCTCTCATCTCCTCTCCTCATATGAATTATGAATACTGTACAAATCATAAAAAATTGAAGATAAAATAGAAAAGGTATACCTGGATAAGTTGCAGGAATGGGGTTGCCAGTTGTAGGAAAGGTACAAGTCGTCGGAGCGGCCATTGTTGAGGCAATTGAACTCCTTTTGAATGAAGGGGCAAGATGAGTAGTTGTACAGAGGGTATGAAGAAGAAGAAGATCTGACCCAACTTCCTTGAAACACATCACATGATGATGAACATTTTAATATTGCAATATTCACCAATAATACTACTACTGCCCACAACCTCATTCCTCCCTACTTTCTTTTTCTTTCTCTCTCTCTCTCTCTCTCTCTCTAGATACTACTAGTATTTGTGTACCTGTGTGTGTCTGCATTTATATGCATTTTGGATCTACAAACCTGCCTTCCTGTTCACCAATAAATAACCCAATTATCAATTCAATTGGCTAAATCTCAGCCTACATTTGTTTTTCTAACTTAAAAAGAATTATATCTCGTCTAATAGGCTAAAAAAATCTTATTCGTTACCAAATTATCATAAGGTAGAGGAGGTCGAGTGCTGTATGAGCCTGATTCGTGATTTGCTTTCATACCACGAAAGAATTTATGTCTCATCCAAAATTACAAATTTGTAGAAAAGGTGAAGAGGTAAATTAATTCATTTACAATTTTCTAACACTAACCTTCCTACAAATCTACGCATTTGAATATTTCAATTTTTTAAACAATAGATTTAATGTGATTTTGAAAATTATAAATTAGGCATATCTTTTAAAATTTTATAAATGGTATATTTAAATAGAGTAAGTTTGTTATGGACTCGAGTGCAAAATTTAGTTAATTTTGGTGTTTCACTTTTCAGTTATGTGACTTACACTTTTTGATAAGCGGTGTTGCACTTTTCAGCTGTATTGACTTGCACTTTTCCATAACTTACATTTTTTTATGTATCTTTTCAATTATGTTGCACTTTTCAGATGTACTGACTTGCCCTTTTCCATGACTTACACTTTTTGGTAAAATGGTGTTGCACTTTTCAATTATTAAACTATATAATAATATTTTTATTTATAGTTACTTACACTTTTTAGTAATATTGTGTGGGGAAATTACACTATAGGACAATCCACCCTTAGTCTTTAAAATTAAAGACAAAATACCATTTAGATGTACCATTATACCCTTAAGTTACAATTAAATTCGAATTTTGAAAATATTTAATTCCATTAATCTTAAATATGCAAAGTCAACAAAATAAATTTGAAAAAGCTGGAATATTTTATTCCTCAATTATCGCACCAGATTTTAATTCAAAAAACTTTCCTAATTGTTCACAAATAATTAATTTCTGCATAATCAATTCACAAACTTTGACCATTCTCTCTTTTCTTTGAAGTTGAAAGAAGAAGCAGGAATAAGAAGAAACCTTGTGCCCAGAATTCATCCAAGGTATTTAGTTTAAGAATCATCTTCTGTTTTTGTCAATTATAATTTAATTTTTAAATCATAAATTAAATTGTGTTTTTTTGAAAGAAGGGAGAGCGAGGCGCGTGTGCTTGGTCAGAAACACTCAGACTGCTGCCCTGAACGGCTTAGCGTCGGCGGAAGTAGGGAACGTAAAAAAATCACTAATATCGACGGTGATTCGCCTCTTAACCAGCCTTTTCGCGGGCCTCCCATTCACCACCATTGTTGTTCAGTCAGATCTCTACAAGTGGGTGCTATAATAACTTACCACGTCTCAGATCTAGGACGATGACAGATAGGACGACAAATATACCAGGTAGAACGGATTCAAGTAGATAAAATCAATGAAACAATAAAATAGAATGGAGAAAAAACATAAAACTGCAGAAGGCGAGAGGATGAAGAAGTGGAGGAAAAGGCAAACGTTAGGTTGGGAGAGAGATTAATTTTTGTAAAATTGGGTATTTTGGCTTGTTTTATCATTGATTTTGCATGCAGTTGATTTTAGAGTGATGTGTTAGAATACATATGCATACAAAAATTCATATTATACCAAATCATATGCATATTTATAATACATATAATATAGTATATGCATACATTAATATATATAGGATATTATATGCATTAAAATAATACGTATAAATCCGTCAAAAAAAAAATACGTATAATGCATAAATACAAAAAAAATTATGCAGGTTGAAATTCATATCTAGTTTGTAAAAAATGTAGCTTTAGAATCAGTTTTGGTTCTGTTTAATTGAAAAGGTTTGGATTTATTTGTATATATATTTCATTTAATTAAAATTAATTAGAAACACAAAAAGTTACCTACAAAGCATATAAGTGCTATTATTTGTGAATATAATTACTATAAAATAAATATGCATAACCATAATACATATAATAACACATATGCATAGAATAGTACATATACCATATAGTATGCATTACTATAATACCTACAAGATCGCATATATATCCCTTAATTTAATACATTAAATAGTATTATTATTTGAAAATATATACAATAATAATCTAGATACTATAATAAGTATTATTTAACTGTTTTGAAAATTGATATATTAAGTTATATGACAAAAATTATTACATATAATATATATACACGTGTATTTGTTTAATATTTTATAGATATTAAATTTATTTTAAAATGCGTATAATTGTTGTTAAGAGCTTTGAAAATTTAATTAATTAAATAATAATAAATAAAATATTAAACTCATTTACCAATTTTAAAGAGAATTTATAATTAATTTATTCAAAAGACATTCGAGTCGAGAGGTTTAAAATATTATTTAATTACATAAATAATGTTGAATGATTCAATCAAACCAAGAAATTGAATGATTCATTTCAACCGAAAAATGAAAAGTCGGCTACAATTATGGAAAACCTATTCAAATTTAAATGGAATTATTTTAAATATGTATTATCTTAAATTTGTATTATTCGAATTACACATTAATGTTGGGCATATTAGGAATTTTATAACTGATTTTAGTCTTAATTGTTTTGTTATAAATTTTTGTTCCATTTTGTTTTTGTCTCTGGATTTAGTCTCTATGTGTCAATAAACTCATATTGTGTTGCGTTTTTCAATTTAATAACTTACACTTTTCATTAAAAATTGTGATACTAACTTGCACTTTTTAATAATATTGTGTTGCACTTTTCAGTTATAGACTCTTACACTTTTCAGTTATATTGACTTACACTTTTCATTAAAATTGAGATGCTCTTTTCAGTAATACTGACTTGCACATTTCAGAAATATTGTATTTCACTTTTTAGTTATATTAACTTATACTTTTAGTAAATATGGTGTTGCACTTACATGTTTTAGTAATTTTGTGTTGCATTTTTTATTGAATGAAATTTTTCCTTAAAATTTTAATTTAAATGGAGAATGTGTATATTTTTAAGTAAGTACCACATGAACTCAAGTGTATACTAGACTAAACCATATATATATATATATATATATATATATATATATATATATATAATACAAATTCATATATTAATATTTATCTACTTATTTTCAAAACATATTCCCAATTATTTAGAGTGAGGGTTTTCATTCCATTTTCAAGTTTTCAAAACTTCACACCAAAAAAAAAAAAAAAAAAAAAACTCACACCAAATCTTTATCCTAAAATGATATTCCCTCCATCCACAAAATGTAGTCTCATTTGTCTTATATTCCTTGTCCACACCAAATGTAGTTTCATACACTTTATAAAAACTATCACCCTTCAACCATCAATTAATTACTCAATTTGACATCAATTTTATTCACAAACAATCACTTTATTCACAATGGACCCCACAATACCATATAATACCCTTACTTTATCTACATTTTTCTTAAAACTTGTGCCCTTCCTCCATGAGACTACATTTGGTGAATGATTTTATTTCTATTTCAATATTTTATTTTATAGTACATAATATTTTTAACAAATCAATCTACAATCTACAGTAATATTTTATAGTATCCTAAAAATTCACACCAAATCTTTATTCTATTTCAATATTTTATAGTACATAATATTTTTAGGATTAATTCTAAATAAATACACCACCTTTAGTCTCAATATCAATTTAATCACCACATTTACGATTAAAAAACTCCAACCTTTCATCGTGTTGTAATTAGATGCACATTTTTTTTTCTCCAGTCAACAATTGATGATATGGTTTGCCGAGCTTGCCACGTCAAATTACACATATTTTTTTTTTCACATCAAATAAAATTTTATATAAATAAAAATAAAATTTTATAAAAATAAAAATAAAATATCCGCTTCTTCTGCGTCTTCCTCAACTCAATCAAGTTCTTCTCCCCTTCTCAAAATCAATAGAGTTCTTTTTCTAAAAATCAAAATCCCCTAAAAATCATCCAAATATGGCAGTTTATTTCTTAAGGAATTCTTTAATTATTGAATAATTTTGTTATTTTGTTCAACTAGTTGATGACTACAATTTATATGCTTTATGGAGAGGAAAATATTCTTAAAAAATATTCTAGTAATTAATGTGTTTAACACTAATGATTACATCAAAAAAAATATTCTAGAAAATATTCTGAAAAAATATATTTAGCATACTAATGTACAAAACATTTACAATTGTCGGCTATAAGAATGAATATAACAATATAGTTATAAGAAATATACAAATATACCCTCATATAACATATAGTAACATATAACATGACTTTTTTTTTTGGAAGAAATAACATGACATTTTAAATCACTATATATGTGTCAAAAAAATCAGTATAAATGACTATAAACACAATCTTACATGCAATTTGTTTGTCTTTTGAAGTTTTGAAGTCCTTTGCACGGGGACAATTTTTTTTTTTTTTTTGTGGTACACTATATTACATACAAAGCAAGTCATTTGTATCCCATGTCTTGTCAATTTTGTAGAATTTCTAGGATTTTCCTCAGACCTCTCTTCCTCATCTTCCACATACTTCTACCCATTCAAGGGTTGAATGCTTGACCTATACCTAGATTTTTTTTTTAGGATTTTTTACAATTTTTTTTTTTTGAGAGGTGAGAAAGACGTAGAAGAAGAAGAAATGTATTGAGTTTGAGAAGTTGAGGAAGACGCAGAAAAAGCTGAACATTAACGTTTTTTACCATAATAATAGTAAATGTCGTGATTAAATTGATACTAAGAGTAAAGATGGTGTATTTATTTAGAATTAACTCATATTTTTAACAAATCAAACTACAATAATATTTTCACCAATAAATAAAGAGTTTTCTCTCTTGATCATCAAGTCTTTGCATCTTCTATCTTCACGAAGCAGTAACGTTTTCTCCATGTATTAATTTTTACTCGAATTCATTGTAACCTTTTTTTTTTAATTTCAAAATCTATTTTATATTTATAAAAAATGTACAAAAAATTAATATAATGTTCATTATTATATTATTTACATACCGTAAAAATATTAAGTTAATCGGAGTTATTTTCAATTCTATATGAATTTTGTACCTTCTACAAATCGAGTGGTTTTCGATTATAGGTATGTTTTATTGTATTTTAAAAGCATAATACAAATTTCATTTCAAATAGAGTCGGTTTTATATTTAAGTAGAAGCCCCATATGTTCACTACACACAAAAGAGACTCGTGCATAGGGATGTAAGTGAGTCGAGCCAACTCGCTAGCTACTCTTGTTCGACTCAAAAAAGAGTTGGTCTCTGGTACATAGTGTGCACCTTGCACACTATACTGACCAATCAACTCTTAACACTTATTAAAAGTAAAATATTTTAACAAAGTAACCGTTGGTGAGGTGGTTACAAGTTACAACAACAAATATCTGTCAATTCTCAATAATTCTTAAAAATTACATTTTTCAGTTAAAATATCTACCACTTTTCATTAACAAAATATCTGCCACTTTTCCAGTAACGAAATTTACTACTTTTCAATAATAAGAATTACACTTTTTAGTTAAAATATCTACCACTTTTCAATAATAAAAATTACATTTTTCAGTTAAAATATCTATCACTTTTCATTAACAAAATCTACAACTTTTTAATAATAAGAATAACATTTTTTCAATTTTAATACTAATTTTAACTGTACAATTTGTAATTTTAATTAACTAAATTAGCAATGATAATGATAGCATAAGAAAAAAAAATTGTAGATTAATTAAGAATGGTAAATTAATTAATTAATTAAGTGATAAATTGGTGATAAAAATGAGAATCGTAAATTAATCAATAATTATAAATTAATTAATAAAGTGTGGATTGATCGGTAAATTAATTAATTAATAAGTAGAGATAAAATTGGAGTTATAACCCTAAGTAGAGAAAAAATAGGTGATAAGTGAGAGTGGAAGGAAAAAATTGGAGTTATATAGAGAAAAAAGGTAAATAAGTGAGAGTGAAAGGATAAGGACAAAAATATGTGCATCAAACCCACTTTGTTGCACATGGTGCATTTGAGAATTTCCCCTAAAAAAAATATCGAAATTGACTCGAATTTAATCGAGTTTCGAGCTACTTGAGTAGCTATCGAGTTTAAGTTCATAAATACTCATCTCAAAAGGTTCCGAGGGTCTAATTCAGCTTGTACAATATTTTTGTCATTAATTATATAATTCATATTTATATTATATATGGTAATCAAGTCGATATCAAGTTTATTTTGTTCTTAATTATATAAAAAAAAATATGTTATACATTTAATTTTGTAAAATTATATTGATAATTGAGTTGACTCAAACTCAAGTTTATCGTGTTTTTATCATTTCGAGTCGAGCTCAAACTTAAAAAATTTATGCTCTATTAAGTTTGAGTCGAGTTTCGAGCTCAGCACTACTCGATTCAACTCATTTACACCCCTACTCGTGCACACTACATTTAACCCGCTGCCCCTTACCATCCCACCCCACCTTGGGTTCGAGTAATACATAAAAGGTTCTTATCTGGAGCCCTAATTTGTTTTAACCGTTTCCAGCACAGTTCCGGCCTCTACAAAGCACACCGTCCCTTTCTTCGGCGCCCAAATTTGCTTCTCCTACTCCGATACCGACCATACTTTCTCCGCCGCCGTTAGCCCCCTCTCCCGCCCAAAGCTCAAGATTGAAGTAGTTGCGCCCAAATATGCATGATCATATACATAGTAGTTAAAATAGTTGTTTCATAAGTGGCAATCTCATCTCAAAACATCCTATAATAAGATGGTTTGAAAAAAGGGAATCAAAGTTCAGTAAGAAGTTTGTTTTTACACAAAAGCCGGCCACTCAAATCTTTTTACGATTCGATGAGACAAGAAACCACAACACTCTTATTGCATTGAGAAGGAAAATGTACAAAGGAGAAGACAAAAAAGAATATGAAGTTGAAGAAAATAAGAGTTGCATTTAAGGATCTCTCTTCTCCCAGTAATCTGTATCCATGGTGATTGGATAGAGATCAGCTGTGGATGCTGAGGAAGCAGTCCAAGGTGCATCCATTGATATACTTTCCCCCTCAACCACGGGCCCCACCTTATCAATCGAGACGTTAGAGTCTGAAACAAACTGTCGAACACCTTCTCTTCCCTCGAGCATGCTTACAACTCCAGACATGGCCGGCCTTTCTGCAGCTACAGCATTCGTGCAAAGGAGCCCCACGTTGATAGCTGTCATAACCTCTTCTTTCTTGAAGTTTTCCAGTCTCGGGTCCACTAGTTCCATCAGATCTCCTTTCTCCTTCAATGAATTAGCCTAAGACAAGAATTTTAACAAGCTAGCATTTAATATTTATTTATGTCAACATTGAATATACTATTTTTCACTCTAGGAACTAAGGGTGTGCAACAGTTGGCTCAACCACCGAGCTGAATCAAATTAACAAAACCAAACAAACCAAAATCTTAAAAAATCCAAACTAAAACTGAAATATAACTGCACCGAAATAGTCAGTTCGGTTTTGTTTATATTAGTATTTAAAAACACACACACACACACACATTCCTATTTGGATAGAAAGATAAAAAATCATAAAATAATTGATTATATATAAGATAGAAGGTTCGAGTGAAGCTGCATTAGATTCATGTTTTTTATTTAAAAAATTATAGAATTAAAAAAGTAAAAAGAAAGACAAACTTAAAAGCATCAGGAGTTACCCAGTCCAGAAGATAAAAGCTCTCCTCCTTGAGCTTCATGCAAGTGTTGGCCCTTCCACTCACAATTTCCAGAAGAACAACTCCAAAGCTGTATACATCTGCTTTGTCCGTCAAATAGCCACGCATAGCATATTCAGGCGCCATGTATCCACTGCAAAATCACATATCATGTCAATAGCGTCTCTATGAGATCAATGGCTCAATCTTTGGTCAGATCAAAATACTAAGATAGATGTCCTTTGTAGGAACTAATTGTCTACAGTAATTACATCAAATAAATTAAATTAGTTTTTGCTTAGGATCAAATATAGGCATAGATTAGTAGGATTAATTACTCACAAAGTTCCAGCAACACGGGTGCTTATATGAGTGTTATCCTCTTCATCGAGCTTGGCAAGTCCAAAATCAGATATTTTAGGGATTAGATTCTTATCAAGTAGCACATTTGTAGCCTTTATGTCACGATGGACAATTTTCAACCTTGATTCTTCATGAAGATAAGCCAAACCTCTTGCTATTCCAATGGAGATCTTGCGCCTCGTGGGCCAATCTAAATTCACCTGATGTTCTTTCGGACCTGCAAACATTTAGCATGATAATTTTTTCAACTAAAAAAGCATGGATCGTGCAGACAAGTTCATGTGGATATCCGTTTTTCATCAACTGGAAAAAAGAGTCAGAAAGCGAGTAAAAACAAAAATTGACCACATAACTTTTCTACTGGCCAATTTTGGTCCCAAAAAAGGTACAGTAATTTTTTAAATTTAGACTCAATATTAAAAAAAAATTGTCCAATTTTGATGCCAAAATAATTGAAAATTTGAAAACTGTGTCATTTTATGGGGACCAAAATTGGACATTCGCGTGACAGAAAAGGACACCATTTTATAATTTTGGGATATTTTGGGCCTAAATTGGACAAATATGTTAATATTGGGACTAAGTCGAAAATATTAACTTTTCAGGGATCAAAATTGTACAGTAGACAAGTTATGAGCCAAAAAAATCTTTTGAAATTGTCAGAAAGCTTACCAAATAATGCACGAGCAAGGCTATTGTTTTCCAAGTACTCATACACAAGCAACAACTGGTTGCCTTCAATACAGCAGCCATACAGCTTAACAAGATGAGGGTGTTGTAAAGCAGAAATCATGCCTATTTCATTCACAAATTCACGGTTCCCCTGTTTTGATTTGGAAGAAAGCTGCTTCACAGCAATGATTGTACCATCTAACAGAACACCCTTTAGATAATATACAGCATCAAGACCAAATCAGTTCGTATATCAGCAAAATGATAACAAATATATATGTGCATATATATATATATATATATAATTAATTAATTCAACGACATTATTTTTTGTCGTTTTTTTAAGCCACCTTATATACAGGGCCAAAACCACCTTCTCCAATCTTATTAGCAGGATCAAAATTGTGTGTGGCAGCTTTAATTTGCCTTAAGGTAAATGATCCAGTATGAAGGTCTAGACCCTTCAGATCTGCCAAAAGAATAATTTAGATCAACCAGGAAACAATACATACCACAATCATTAAATATTACAGTATAACACACATAATAAATTATCACAAATGGAATTACTGTATAAGTAATTGCATTACCATCATGCATCGAGTCTTTGCGTCTCAGACAGCCCTTCCACCAAAGAATACCCAGAACCAAAACGACTGTGAAAAGAACTCCTATAACTATACCAGCTACAGCACCTGCAGAAATGCTCTTTCCACCTTCTGAGGGAGGCGTAAAATCTGAAAAAATTTCAAAATAATCTCTTTATGGTTATCTATTTAATGTGTAGAAAGATTTCAAGGCTGCAATAAGAGTACGATGAACTTAGAAGTATATTTGATATTTTCAGCCATATTATGAAATTTGATCTCATTCTTTCAATATCAGAGAGAATAGAATAAACAACTCACCAGGATCCACAGATATGGCTGAAACGAGAGGACCATACACTCCTCTAACAGGAATACCATTAGTCCCTTTTCCAGCCCAATAGAAACGGATCTCCAAATTACTATCAGTAACAACTGCAGTGAAGTTTTTTCTAACTCCCTTGTTAATTCCACCAGCTTCATTTTCAATGTTGAAATCCTTCAGCACCAGCTTTCCCTGAAACAATTTGTTTCCAAATCATAAAAAATGGCAAATACTTGTTTACACCAGTTGCACCGAGCAGCTGTTGTGTATTTTTAAACAGTATCAGTTGTTTCACTAAGAAGTACTGTATTAGTTTTTTTTAATTAAAAGTATTATGTTTATTGAAAAGTATTAGTTGTGCTCTGCCAAGCGTTACTCTAAATCCATTGCTGCTAGCAGCGAGACATGTCTTTCACATGACAATAAAACTGAAATTATTCGTTTAAAAAAACTCATAATTTACCAGAGATTGTATCAACCTAAACCTGTCATTTATCATTTCTGGACCTTAATTTTAGAAAGAACTTCAATGTGCATCAATATTAATAGGGTTTAAACAAGTACCTGAATGTAAACATCAAATATACGCCTTCCTAGGCTGTTATATGTTCTGTCTTCAGTAAACATGATCTCCGCAAAGTGAAGGTTTACTGTGTAATTTCCATTAATCAAGCAAAATCCATAGTAAGTCAATGAGAGGGGAGAAAGGCGTCCATCCATGTACAGCTTGGGATTCTGCCCAGACATGCTTGAGCTGTTCCCCCAGACGAATGAGTCTCTGGGACGATCATCATCCAAGAAGTGGCCAGTGCTGCTATATCCCCAGTTTGACTTACTCCGGAAAAAAATTGAAGGCCCTCCAGAATTTGAATCCTCTTCGTAAGGAGTACCATTATCATCAACGACTTGCTTTCCTCCACAGTTTATGTGGAGAGAGTAGTACCCTAAGGAAACAACAGGAAATAAATTTTCCATGTTTTCTTTAACATGACAATGATAAAATATGAAGGAAAAAGATCAATGCAATGTCTTGGTTTAGAATACTGAATTAAATATGAGAAAAGGGATATGTAAGAATTCTATAGCTTTTTTCCCAGAAAAAATTAAGTAAATGGACATTACTTGTTGTTAACCTCAAAAGGAAATGTGAGAGCATCCTCTCCTAAAGAAATTTATTGGAAATACATTAAAGTCAATGTCTAAACTACGCAATTGAAAAATCACTTACGTCGGTCACAAGTGCTTCTTAAGCAGGAAACAGTATCACTGTCAAGACAAAATTAGATTTACATCAACTCAGATTATATTGAAAAATGAGCCGTGAATGTGGATATATATGAAACCAGAAACTTACGTAGTGTTCCCTTTTGAGCTAGCAAACAAGTTTCTGAAAAGAATTGGTGTTAATTAAGTTAGAATAGGCCTGTCAGATACAATATAGATCTAATTAAAGATAGGTGTTAGTAATCTCACAAACTGCGTGTTTGACAACTCGTTATTGAACTTTCAGACGTGAAGTTGTTGTAAGAGAGATCTCTGCATCCAAAATATATTTCAATGATTTGAGCATGATACGTGGGATAAAATAAAAGAAAGCAATATGTGTGTAGCCTCATGTGCCAACTAAGGAACAAACAAAAAAAGAACGGAGGCAGGCCTTACATGTTGTCACCATCTTTTAGCATCCAAGGTGGAAGCGGACCAGTTAGGGAATTCCCAGTCAAATAGCTGGAAAGTGAAAATATTGAATTAGCAGTCTCAACAACTTTGTTCAAATATCATGATATCATGCATGTTCTACAAGATCATTTCCAAGCTTTTTTCAATTCCCAAATAACCAAATTGACAAGAAGTATGATCTTTTTGCATATTAATTTGGCATTTGAATCAGATTGGAGCATGAAATGCTCTGTATCACTATTCCTTGGTCTTTCTTTCAACTTGTTTTACGCTTTCTAGTTTAACTATTCAGTGATTTTTAATAATGAAAGCCCAATTAGAAGGGTAACCGAGTGTTTCCAGTTGAAAATCTTACATGTAATCTGTGTTTGATAGACCAGTAAAGCTGTCAGGAATCGGCCCAGTTAATTTGTTGAAACTCAAATCTCTGCACATGAAATGCCAAAATAAATAAATTATGATATTACATTGTAAACAAACATATAAATCATTTAACTCCTTTCACATTGAAAGATGAAACTGAGGTATTACGATGATTTCCAGAAACGAAATCACAAACCCAAAATATTAGACCATTGAAAGATTATAGGTAAGTAATACTCATAGTTCGTAGTTGACTATCAACATGAACCTGAAGGTTTATTTATCTGAAATCACTAATGTACGTTTATATATAAAAAAAAAAAAAAAAGACTTCAATCACAAATATAGGCAACAGTGGGACATTATCAGAGTCCCACACGAAAAGAACATTATTTATTAACTTGCAGGAATATATTACAGAAACATTAAGCAGAAAGGAGAGGTTCTACTAACAGGACTTTCAATGCAGTCATTGCTCCGATATAACTTGGCAACTGCCCCGTGATATTGCAACTCCTCAATATCCTGCATAACGAGATTCATTTACACAAAGGCAATGCATAATTTTATTATATAGCAACGATAAAAAGCACACTCACAGTGTCTTCAGCTTTGTTATGTTACTCAGAGGTGGAAAAGCTGAATCATTTCCAATCAAGTCACTGATTCTCCTGCACATTTAGAATCACAACTACAAATGTAAAGCATCGTAATCTTTTCTCATTCTAAAAGAGAAGTAGCCACGATAATCTCAACGAGGGTATATATCTCATTTAAACATATACTCACAGGTCAGTCAACTTGGTTAAGGAAGCAATGCCAGCAGGGATTGGCCCAGAAAGACCACTCGCCTGAATCACTCTATCATATTCAAGTTTAAAGTTTCAGCATTCATACAAAAAGAAAAACAGCAGTACTAATCATCATATAATGGATCAATCCTTACAATTTTGTGATATTTGTCCAGTTCTGTATAAAACTTGGTATGCTTCCACTGAAATTGTTATCACCAATACGCCTGCATAAATATCTAATTAGAGGATATCTTGAACTATGAAATTCTTATAATCTCCTAAAATGATTTTAATGTCATAAGATATCAAATAAATTACCAATTTTATTATCCAAATAAAATCAATCTACTAAATCACCAATTCTGCAATGAGTCCATTATAGAGACACCAGATGAACCTAATGGGACCCAATTTGATCAAGCTTCAATAAACTCCAATATAATCAACGATTAATTTATTAATCGTGTTCTACTCCACTAAAAGAACAAGACTGCACTCTTAATCTTATTGAAATTACTAAAGCTATCATTCAATAATTACATCCTCAGACTGATTGATCCAAAAAAAATGACATTAAGATATGTGATAGATCCTCTGAAGAACACTTTCAAGTAACAAAACAAAATGAGAAGAAACTTACAAGTCCGTCAATGTGGTCAATTTTGCTAGAGTTCCAGGTAACTCCCCGCTTAAATTGTTCGAGGAAAATAGCCTTCAAATAATAACATGAGAGAAAGAATTGTAATTACACTTCAATGTGTCTATGATTCAAATTAAAACAGAATTAAAGTTGTCCTGTTAAAGTGGCCTTACAATCTTTGAATTTGAGGAAGGTTTCCAATTTCTGGAGGAATAGCTCCAGACAACTGATTGTACTCTAACACCCTTCAATTATGCAAAAAAGAAAGGCAAGAAACTTATGCATAAGACGTCTATAAACTCAATTAATCAAATAAAGCACAAATTGGTAGCAGGGGAAACATTACAGTTGTTGGAGAGTAGTGATGTTGCCAAATTCCTTTGGTATTGAACCGGTTATGCGATTTCCAAGCAGAGAACTGCATTACGACAGCGTTTTAAACAGTAATTATGTTTCAATTGATTTCCCAAACAACCATGCACATATATAGTATAATGTTATGTATTGAAAACACAGCGTACATGTTTACAAGTTTTGAGGAACCCCATTCTGGGGGTAAGGTGCCGTTGAGGTAATTCCGAGTCAGGTCACTGTTCCAAACATGAAAGTTAAACATAAATCTTGTGTGTGTGTGTTCCAGAGAGAGAGAGAGAGAGAGAGAGAGAGACTTACATCTCTTGGAGGAAAGGGAGTCGGATCAGCTCTCGCGGGATTGCGCCATCAAGATTTTGTGCCTTCAGAACTCTGCATTTTGTTGCAGAAAATTTACAACAATTAAAAAACACTCAGGAGATAATCTGCTTCCAATTATCTAAATTAGAAACTGAGACCCTTCAATTATCTATGTGAGAGGGAGTATGATAATTATTTGTGTAAATACATATTTATGAAATGTTGTACTATTGTAAATGGGGTGGTTCGGTATGGTATACCGACCATACCGAACCATACAAACATGACCCTAGAGATGCATTTGTGCTTGAGTGTACATAGAACTATTCCGGTCAATAAGACTCGAACTCGTGTATATTGATTACTAGATTAGTACCCGCGTATTACGCGGAAAGTTAATAAAATAAGAGATCTTTATTTACTCAAATAAAAATACATTTTAAATTGTATTTTACTCAAAAAGTACATTAAATATAAAAAATAAATTAAACTAAAGAATAAAATGAATACTACAATTTAAGTAAATAAAATAAAAAATAATTTAATTAGTCAATATTAAAATAATAAGAAATAGTTAATAAGGATATAATATTTGGAAAGAGTTTATGAATAATATCTTCCTCCACCAATAACTTAATTACACATCATACTTTTTAAAATTAACAACTTCATTAAATTATGACACATAAGTCAAATCAACCACAAAATGACACATAAGCCAAATTAACCACAAAATGACACATCATCAATTTAAACTCCCTATTAGTATATAAGGGGATTTGAGCTAGTTAGATACTTAATTTATTAATAAGTCATTTTGATCTGACTTGTTAGATTCAATAAATTTACTTATAATTCCATTAAACTCATTTACGATCGTTAATGTAATTGAAACCGAGTTGGCTCGACTCTAATAATAGTAATTAGTAAATATGTGCACCACTTCTTTAATTCAGTTAAAAGCTCTTATCAGGAATTTAGGGTACCAAGTATTTACAAACTGCTCATTTTTTTCCCTAATCTTGAACAAGGGTCTACGTTTCAATGGAGAGTGGTCCAATAAAATCGAAAGAAACAATTTAAGGCTAGTTTTCTCTTTATTTGTGCACTTGGTAGTCCTTGTTATATTTAGATGGATTTGCAATTTGAGATTCCAGAATAATTATTGAAGAATTTCTTAACGTCTATGTTCAAAATTTTCAATTTATTTTATTACCATATCAAGATTTCTTGTTAAGATAATAATTTAGTGCATAAATTTTTTATATGAAATATTTCAACTCTAATTAGTGTTATAATAATATAAAAAATGAGAATTAAAAAGGGGCTATCACACTTTTATATATATATCGTGAATAATAAATTATAATAACACAATATATGTTTACATATGTTATGACACATGCATGTGTTATAAAAGCAATGGTTGGTAAAAAAAAAAACAGTAATATTTTTCCTCAAGTTGGTGTATCAATCCTGTCACAAATAAAAAAAAAAGGGTTGGATGAAAATAATTAGTATTAATAAAGATTTATATGACACGATTTTATAGTAAAATTATTCATAAATTTGTACAAATTAACATTATATCACTTCCAAAATATTAATGTGTCATGCCTTAATTATACATAGTCTCAAGCAGGAAGTACTCTATAATTATTTAAAGTTAGATAAGAATTAATAGAGTTAAAAAAAGATGAATTAATATTGAAATAGAATTATTAATTATTAAACTGCCAATTGAATTTTTATTTGGATATGAGTTATGACCTTATGCTAGCTAAGCATTATCGGTATGGGTAGCACTACTAATTAATTAATCATTCTGAAATTTCTCATGTGCAGCCTGGAATTAAATATTTATTCAATAGTTTAAATACTTAAATTAAACTGTTACAATAGGTTTCAAAAAAAAAAAAAAAACTGTTACAATAGAGATATTATATAATTATATGACCAGCTAATTTCTCACCCCTAATTTTATTTTAAAAGTTAGTTATAGTCTTATAGACTATATAATTTCAAGTAAAATAATTGCAATAATTGAACAAATATTATAAAGAAAGGGTGAAAAAAACTTAAAGATGAGATGACAGCTAATGTAAACATAATTCAAACCACCCCTTAGCTTTAGTGTAATGACTTTGATATATAGAAACAAACAATTTTTTCTCTTGAATGAAATATCGAGATTTAAAAAAAAAAAAACCTATCAAATAAATGAAATTATAATGGTTTCCAATCTGTTTCATAGCATTGACTTGAATAGATTGTTGATTTAGAGAGAATGTAATAGAAATAGTAGTGTGTATTAATTTGAGAAAACAAAGGAAAAAACAAAGAAACTCACATGCTTGTAACATGGCAGATGGTAGCATTGAGAAAGGTGCAATCACAAGTTAGTGCATTTTCATCTCCTTTAACCGGATTCGGGGTGACCCAACCCGATAACCCGCTGCATGGATCCACATCGAAATTCCAATCATTCTTCCCTAAACTCTTTGCTATGGCCTTCAATGATTCCACTGAAACTCAATATATTAGATTTATCACAATTAATGAAATAAATAACAATATTGAGATAATTAGTGAGTATTATATATATATCATACATTCATTAGGAGGCAAAAGAGGTGCTCCATAAGCTAAGCCCACAAACGAGATGAGTGCAAGAAGAAGCCTTGGAAGTAACATTGAGATCCACTCTAGCTATAGAGAGAGAGAGAGAGAGAGGAATGAAGATGATGGGAGTTGTGCAGAGGGACTGGTCTAATTAATTGATGATAGCAAACAAATTAAGGAAGCATCTTAGCTAGTTACAATATATTATAAATGGGATATAGTATTAATTGTTTTGAATATATATAATATACCCTATGGGAAGAAGTAACTCTTGTCAAACAAGTTGGTTGGCTGGTGGCGGCAAAAGAAAATATCGTACCAGATCTCCTGTCACACAACGGTGTAATTGTTGGAATTAATGGGAATTAATTGGGTTTTGACACCCTGATCTAATTTAATTAATTAGACGGACTAAACGTTAATTAAGAAATAATTGAACGTGACATAGTCGATCTACTCGCGGAGTAGATGAACGTGGTATATTTAATATCTCAAAACCGAGTTAAGGTGAGTGAAAAATTAATTGTTGAAGTTGAAGAGTTTCAACTTGGAAGTTTGAGAATGTGGGGAATGGGCTCGGCCCATTCGAACTACTTCAAGAATGTTCCAGAATAATCTGGAAGTCTCAAACTTGGTCTTCAAGATTCAGTCTTTAAGACTTATCCACGTGCGAGATATTATCTCAACCGCTGCGATATTTTCGCGATATATTCCCAAGAATCGGGCCTGGGCCCACGCGTTTTTTCCTCTCCCTCCAAGGGTTTCTTCTACCTATAAATATCAGACTCTTCCCTCATACATCCTTACGCTGAAATTCGCCCCTCAACCTTCTACTCTCCTCTCGTCCCTACGCAGTGTACTGACTGAGCTCCCGAAAGCCTTACACTGTTCTTTCTTGTGACGGATTTATATCCGACCGAAAGCCTTACACTGTTCTTTCTTGTGACGGATTTATATCCGAAGAGTGTTCAGTTCGTAACTAAGTACGTTCGCCGATACTTCTTATACAGTGGTGCTACTGTGTAGGAAGTGAAAGTCGTTTTACCTTTGGGAACGGAACGCCGTAACGGTCGAGCACTATCCTGGGCGTATTCTGTTCTGCGGGAAAATGGATTCCCTTGACTCGACTTACTTAAGGTATTCTTTGTGTTATCTGTTATTCTGATATTTTGATATTGCAGTTTACACGGCGTAAACAGGTTCCAACAATCGCAGAACAAAATATATAATTAATAATTTCGGACTTAATTAAATCAATTAATTTACTGCAATATAAAAAATGAATGATAACATGGATGTTGATCCCGTTGATACGGAAGCGCGTCTCTCTTTTGGTTTTGGGACTTTCTGTCTATCCATTGAGCTGCAGGCGCTTTCTCGCGGATGAGATTTGGTGATTCTGAAAACAGAATATACATTAATTATTTAATTTAATTTATTGGATAATTAATTAATTAATGTTTTGGATAACTACTGCAAATATCTCGAAATTTAATTATTTATTTTATTCTTGAAACACAAAAAAAATCGTGGGGCTGTCCCGGGAGGTGATTATTAATTAATGCACATATGGAATCACTCACAGATCTGGAGACGAGACTCCAGTTGAGAATTTTGTGATCATTAAAAAAGAAAAGTAGCCGAGAGAATGAAATACCCTGGATACTCCACTTCGAATCGGAACACTGCATCCATTCTCATTCTAAAATTCTTCCGATCCGGCAGATTCTGATTGTCTAACGAGGAGATGCTAGACTCACAGAATACTTCACTATTGCTGTGATTCGGTACGAGAGAGCCTCGAACGGAGCTTTCTCCGGAAAAACCAAACACATCGGTGTGGGAGCTCACGGCTTGAGCAACAAGGCTCGGAGAAACCGCAGCAACGTTGGTGTGGCTCAGGTGGTCGCGGCTTCGTGGTCGAACAACCAAGGCGAATCAGGTTCCCTCTCGGTGGCGAAGGCTATCGACGCTGCCGCTGCCGCCATAGCACCGATTGAGGTCGATGCCGGTGTTGAAGATGTGGTTCCTGTGACGAAATCATGATGAGACCCGTGCTTGCGATGAAATCAATTGTGCCTTTTGTCATGGCAGATGTTAACAATCGGAATTCGTCGTCGCGGCGTTGACCCGAATCAGTTGCAGAGGAATGCGCCGGCTTCCTTACATATCGATCCGGTGACGGAGTGGAAAGCGGCCATCCCGCTATTGTCGCCTTTGGTTCTCGCGCCGATCTCGGATAATCCGACGGTTGAAATCAAATCTTTAGGGCTTGATCTGAATAAAATTGAAAAGAGCATGGGTGACCCCAGTGCTGATGGAGACAATCCAGTTCTGAAAGAAGAGCAAGATGCTCAAATTGGCGAAAGGGGCTGTTTTGAAAACATTCCGGATTTACTCTCAATAGGATTAAATTAGATTTAAATCAAATTAATTAATTAAGAGTATTTATCTGGAATTGCACCTGTTGACAAATTAAAAGCGTTGAATTGAAACGAAATGTAATTTTCGAATTGGCATAGTTTTGGGCCTTTGATTGAATTTTGGTTGTATACCATTAATTCATAATTGGTTGGATCTCAGACTGTCAACAAAAATTAATTGATTAATTTTGGGCCCAAGGAAGGAGTATCAAATTATATTTGATATGGGATTAAATATCTGTGCTTGAGAGCATAAACTTGTTTTGAATTTAGTTCAAAAGATTCTGACTAGTGTAATTTGATCAAAAATTACGATTGAGTCACGGGTGACAATAAAGTCACACTTGAAATTGAATTTAATTTTGGTAGGTTGACCAAAGATTAAATTAATTTTGAAGTTGGAAATAATTCCAATAAAAGAAAAATCAAAGATCGATTTTTCAATGTATCGAGGCTGTGTCCAAATTTGGTGAATAAGAGAAATTCACAAATAAAGTGGCAAGCAACTCGAATGTGGGGATATGCATCTCCTCACATGGAAACATTCAAATGTGGGGGAGAGAGGTCTCCGTCGACATGTTTGAATGAAAAGGGTAGCTAAGGTGTGACCTTAAAGCTAAATATGGAAAAATCTAAAATGGTTGAATTCAGTGGAATATTTTCCACAAGTAATGTGGATCTGTTCATCTTGAAAAATCACATTCGAGTAAAAGCTCCACACGAGGAGGGAAAAAGTACTTTATTAATTTCATTGATGATTGTACACGATTCTGCTACGTTTATCCTTTAAGAAGTAAAGACGAAGCTATAGAAGCTTTTAAACGTTATAAAACTGAAGTAGAGAATCGATTGGACACTTGAATTAAATCAATTCGTAGTGATAGAGGTGGAGAGTACGTAGCTCCGTTTGAACAATTATGTATTGAATTAGAGATTATACATCAAACGACAACCCCTTACTCACCTCAGTCTAATGGTGTTGCGGAAAGGAAAAACCGAACACTAAAAGAGATGATGAAATGTTAATCAGCTCTGGTCTACCTCAGAACTTATGGGGGGAAGCCATTCTGTCTGCTAACCACATTCTGAATAAGATTCCTCATAAAACTAAGGATCAAACTCCTTATGAAATATGGAGGAAACGAAAACCTTCAAACCAATACCTCAAAGTGTGGGGGTGTTTGACTAAGGTTGAAGTACCACTTCCTAAACAAGTTAAGATCGGCCCTAAAACCGTCGATTGTATCTTTATAGGATATGCTTCAAACAGTAGTGCCTATCGATTTCTGATTCACAAATCCGAAGTACCGAATATGACAGAAGGCACTACGATTGAATCAAGGAACGCAATTTTCTTTGAGAATATCTTTCCTCTTAAGGAAAAAGAGGAAGACTGTTCGAGTAAAAGAACTCTCGAAGCAACAGACGACACTGTTAGTCCTTCCACTCAAGAGAGTGAAGAACCGAGACGCAGTAAGAGAGCTAGAATTAATAAAGATTTTGGTTCAGACTTCATTACTTATGTTTTGGAGGAAGAAGAACCTAAAACTATCAAAGAAGCAATGGCAAGACCAGATGCAAACCTCTGGAAAGAAGCCATAAAAAGAGAATACGAGTCTATTCTCTTAAACCACACGTGGGAGTTGGGTGACCTCCCTAAAGGTTGTAAGCCCTTAGGATGCAAGTGGATCCTTAGAAGAAAGTACAAAGCATATGGATCTGTTGATAAGTACAAAGCTCATCTTGTTGCAAAGGGGTTTAAACAAAAGGAAGGGTATGATTTCTTCGATACATACTCACCAGTGACAAGGATCACCTCCATTCGGGTATTAGTCGCCATTGCTGCTTTGCATAATCTCGAAATACACCAAATGAACGTTAAGACGGCATTTCTTAATGGTGAGATGGATGCAGAAATATACATGGAGCAACTTGAAGGATATGTTGCTCCTGGAAACGAGAAAAAGGTGTGCAAACTCGTTAGATCACTGTATGGACTTAAGCAAGCTCCAAAACAGTGGCACTTGAAATTTGACAGTACAATGCTGTCAAATGGGTTTCGAATTAACGAATTCGATAAGTGTGTGTATGTGAAGGATACACCAACCGGATATGTTATTGTGTGCTTATATGTCGACGACATGTTAATCATGAGTAACAATCACGAGACAAAGTGGGATAGCTCAAGTGGTTAGAGCACCACTACCTAGGGGAATAGGTCCTGGGTTCGAGTCATGGGGAGGGGAAAAGGGATGGGTATTTAACTTGTAATAAAAAAAAAAGAGTAACAATCACGATATCATAGTTAATACGAAGAACATGTTAAGTAGAAACTTTGACATGAAAGACATGGGATTAGCAGATGTGATTCTTGGAATCAAGATAGATAAAATGTCCAATGGAATTTCCTTAACACAATCTCACTGAAAGTGTGGTGTGGTATGAAGTGCTTAAGTTTAATAGAATAATGTTGTACTAAATGTTGTGACAATTGGTACAACACTGACTCTAACAGAATATCAGAAATTATGATTCACACAGCGGAAGACTTGAAACACTAAAAAACAAACGTGACACAATGGAAATAATTTTTAACATAGATTTTATAAATAAAAATCTATGCTAGCCTTACGGCGAAATTCAATACTTATCTTCAAGTACAAATGTTGTGTGAAATGTTACAGCATTAACATTCACAACAGAAACTACAAACGAGGCAGGTGCCTTGTTCTAAAAACGAACTAAGTGTATAAGGTATACACTGTCGAAATGCCTAGTCTATCTAATGATTACACTCTCAATAGATAAGAAGACACACAGCCATACGGGTGGGATACGAACGTATGAACTAAATGGTAAAACTACTGGCCACAATTCCTAACAGGGATATACGCTCGGTCTAGGAAGTTGATCGAATAGAGTACACTGATTTGAGAAGCCTTCCATCGGTATTTATAGTAGTGGGGTGCTGATTCTAGAGGCTTCCACAATGAGATCCTATTTTTTAGGAACTCAACTTCCATGATCTTTCTAGATCCTTCTTGAATGCTCCAGGTCGTTCTAAATGGTTCCAGGCTGTTCTAGCATGTTCTTCAATGTTCTGGAATCTTCCAGGTTCCAAATCCTTGTAGAAGCTTCTAGATCCTGCCAGAAATGCGACAACATTTAGATCAACATTTAATGTAGCATTTCAGAAAAGACTTAGAAAAAATCTCGGAAGGTCAAATTAAGATGTTGTTGATAATGTTAAGGCATTTAAGGATTAACAACATCTACCTCCCCCAATTTGACCTTTCGACTACAACACACCTGATGCACATATATTTCTATACATACTCAGTATTATGTACTTAGGTGAGGTTAACATCATTGCTAAGCACTAGTCAAGACAATACCTGTTGTAACCGTTGAATCAAATCGAATGAAGATCAAGGATAATTTTACAATGATCCGTGCCATAAGATCAAGATAAATTTTATCCAAAATAGAACAAGTATAAACACTACACTTATTCACAACATAAGTAACTTTACTAAGATCATAAGTTAAACTGGAAGAAATTAACTTAGAATCTAAGTAAGACACTAACAAGAACAAAAACAAAAATCAGAGCAACAAACTAATAAATAGAAACATAAACAAAAACAGACACTAACACTATACACAACCTGCAATAGTAGACACATGATAATTTGCAAACAAATTAAGCAAAGCAGTAAACAAATATCAAGTGGAACCATAATTAAGCAAGTTGCAATAATAAACATCCTACCATCTAGAAATAAATAACAATTGTATCAAAATTTCAGAATTCAAACTTAAACATTAATTACAAAGGTTGAACTGAATAAATGGCTTATATTGCTGTGGTAACAGCTGCAGCATCATCTTCCTGCACCATAGCCATTGTGGAATTCAGATCTCCCCCTGTCTAGCAGTTTCCTCCATGAAGATCACCATACAAGGTGTCCATCTCAGCAGCATCATCATCATCTCCTTCATCAACAAAGTAAGTAGATGCAAGGTGTGCAACTACATCAGTAACAGCAGCATCTCCAGCAGCATCAGGTCCATCACCAGCATCAGCAGCAGCTGGAACTCCTTCATCATTTATCTCCTCAATGACTACACTGGAGTTGGATGGTGGTGGTACTCCCCCTGTTGTAGGTGAAAGAAGGTTGGTCCACCTGTCCTTCAGGAACTGAAGTTCATCTATTGTTTCCTGCAAGTGTTGGAGTTGGAGTTTGATGAATTCCTGTGAAAGATACACATTACCAGAAATGTTGATGCGGATGTTCTCAACATTTGGGGTTGCATTTCTGTGTCTTGGTCTGGATGATTCAGGATGATCAGTAGTAGAGGGTCTGGAATGTTCTGGTTGAGCAGAAGTAGATGGTCTGTGCTGATGTTCAGTACCAGGAGCAATCAAAGGCAGATCAATTACTCTATCCCCAGTGAGTAAGGCAGGAGCTATGGCCAATAATGGGACTCTCCCCCTCAACACATCAGTTTTCTTGGCAACAAATCCATGGTGCCTCAAGTAGTTAGAAATCAGAACAGGATAGGGTAAATTGCCTTTCTCAGAAACTCTCCCAGTAAATCTCATCATATGTTGGAAAATTGTAAGACCCAAATTGAACTTCTTAAGTACAGAAATCCTATATATCAAAACAGCTTGATCCTTAGTGATCTTGGTAGTATTTGTGGTGGGAATCCAATTGTAGATAATGAGTTTGTATAACACAGAGTGTAGGGAAGTGAGGTCTTTGGCTAGCATCTGTCTAGTCCATTGAACTACCCTACCACCAGTTATAGCAGAAATGACCACATCCATGTCAGGTTCTTCATCAACCTCAACATTGGGAATTTCCAAAAACTCATTTATCAATTCAGGAGTAAAAGGTACATCCCTCCCCCTAAAATTAAAAGTCCCATACCACTTAGAAGATCTCCTAACAGTGCTCTTTTTCATACATGCATAGAATTCATATGCCCAATTTGTCAAGAAAGATTCACCAAAGTTCACAGCATGCATCAAATTCCTTTCTTCTAAGAAACTAATCATGCCTTTACTATCAAAATCAGGTATATTGATCCTCTTCTCTATGAGCAGTTTTCTCTTAGAATAAATGGCCAATCTATTCTCTAGAGTTTCAAGAGAGTCAGAAATACCTTCCTCTTCAGAAGCAAGGTCATCTGAGCTTGGTGTAGAGCTTTTAGCAGAGCTCTGTTCAGGGCTGCTTGCTGCACTGGAAGAGCTATCCCCACTGCCACCATCTTCAGGTTCTGGTGCAGCTTCCTTTGCAGCAGCATAGTGCTCAGCATTTTTCTTTAGAGACTTCAGAATGTCTCTCAAGCATCTTTCAGAATCAGAATTAGATTCTGACTCAGCTGGTTCATCTTCAGTGATCATCTTCTCTTTCCCTTTTGGTTCAACAACAAATTTTCCTTTCCCTTTCTCTTCAGCAACAACCTTCTTTTTGGATTTTCAGCAACAACAGTCTTAGCTTTCTTTGGTTTATCAGCAACAACAGGAGCTTCATCTTCAGAATCTGTGAACACTTGGATGGGTTCACCAGCATCAGCTCCAGCTTTCTTCTTCTTCCTCATGGATTCAGAATAATCCACACGAGTGAAAACGCGGTTTGATCTCCTCCTTCTTTGTACAGGGCTTCTCTGTCTTTTCCCTTTCTGTGCATTCTTCTTGAGAGGAATGGGGGCAGACTCATCTGAAACAGAGAGTGAAGAGTTTGTACCTTCAGAGATATTTGCTTCCTCCATTTCAACGTCTTCAGGGTCAGACGTGGCAGTAGCTTCTTCTTCAACAGAAGCTTCAACATTCTCAGTTTGCGTTTCGTGAACAGAGGGTGATTTGGGGCTTTTTGAAGCAGAAGCCATTTGGGCGGTTTGATCAGCCAAATAGCTCGAGATATCCACATTGATATCTCCAAAAGTCATCACAGGCAGATGACCTGTAGTTCGAAGAGTATCAGACACCTCTTCGATAGCCCTAGTGACATGTTCAACGATTGCGTCTTGAGGGAAGTTTGTTTGAGGAGCAGTTTGAGGAGTGGTTTGAGGAGTGGGAATGGTTGTTGATGGTGTTGCAGAGACATTCGAGTCAGCATTTGAAGCGGTAGAGTTTTGTGATGCCATGGAAGCAAGAATTTCGAGAGGATTTGTGTGAGAGTGAGATGAATTTTTCAAATCAGAGTGAGATTGTGAGTGGGATTGAGGTTGGTTTCCAGCCATTTAAGGGACAGTTGGATTTTCAAGGTAGGTTTGAGGAGTGTATACACAAACTTTGAGAGATACACGGCCAAAAAACAATTTCTTCAAACTTAGTACTCAACAAAATCAAAAATCACAATTAGCAAATAAATGACATCTTATGTTTGATATTTATAGAGAGAGTAATGCAGTTGGAGGTTAAGAGAATAAAACAGAAGAATTAATCTAGAATTTTCGAAAGTGCTCCACATTTTTAGCCACAACCTAGATCATGGTTAATTAGTGGAAAAAATTAATTAATTAAATTAATTGAAATTAAAGAAGCTTCCAGAATTAAATTCGCATAATCTGAAAAAAAATAGATAAGGGTCAGTAATTAATTAAATAATTACAACAGATAAAAATAAATTCGAATCAGGCAATGTTGTGCTCAAAACTGTTACAAACACCTCAACACGGTTTTTACATGAATTTGCTTCATTTGTATTGCACCATATTTTTTCTTTTTGTGTTATAGCATCTAATTTGTATTGATCCATTGTTCCTGTAGAGTACATCGTAGTAGCGAACTCCGTGCCCCATACTTACTTAATGGATTACAAATATGTTGATGTTTTTACCAAATATCACCTTTTGAAAAGAAGGCATCGTAGTAGTGAACTCCGTGCTCCATAGTTACTCAGTGATTTGGTACATCTTTTAGTATGCTAATAACATTCTCATTTTTATGCATTTGAGAGGTGTAAGACATGTTTATTTTTGCACTCCAAGGTTCTTAGATTCGTAGACATTTTACAAAGGAATTATTTAACTAAGTAAGAAATAAATTCAACTTATAAAATTTATACAACCCATGATGTTGTCCCAAATGCTGACGCATTTGTGACAACATCCATCCGAATTCTTTTCAGATAGTGCTCATGCCAAGAGATTTCCTCAAAATGGAGAATCTCTCATGGTCTAAGGCTTTTGTAAAAATATCAGCATTCTGTTTTTCAGTAGGTACATACTCCAACTTAACAATATTCTTCTCTACTAAATCTCTCATAAAATGGTGTCTTATGCTAATGTGCTTTGTGAGTGAGTGTTGTACAGGATTTTTAGAAATGTTAATGGCACTAGTATTATCACAAAAGATAGTAAGTATACCATTCTCAATACCATAGTCATGGAACATCTTGCTCAGCCACAAGAGTTGTGTGCAACAGCTTCCAGCAGCAATATACTCAGATTCTGCAGTGGATTGTGAAACACAATTCTGTTTCTTGCTGTGCCATGATACAAGATTGTTTCCCATGTAGAAACATCCTCCACTCGTACTCTTTCTATCATCTATGTCTCCAGCCCAATCAGCATCACTATAACCAATCAAAATGTTGTTGGTGTCCTTAGTATACCAGATTCCAAGGTCACTTGTTCCTGAAACATACTTGATGATTCTCTTCACAGCATTCAGGTGTGATTCCTTTGGATTTGCTTGGTACCTAACACAAACACACACACTGTACATAATATCTGGTCTACTAGAGGTTAAATATAGTAAACTACCTATCATGGATCTGTAAAGTGTTGGATCAACATCTGTTCCAGCACTGTCTTTGCAAAGTTTCAAAGTGGATCCCATAGGAGTTTTCAATCGTTTTGAATTCTCAAGACCAAATCTTTTAACCAAGTTCTTAGCATACTTACCCTGGGAGAAGAAAATACCATCATTGCACTGTTTGATTTGAAGACCTAGAAAATAGTTCAAGTCTCCAACCATACTCATTTCAAATGTTGCAGTCATTGCCTCAACAAAGTTACTCAACATTTTATCACAAGTAGAACCAAACACAATGTCATCAACATATATTTGAGCAATGAGTAAATCTCCTTCAGTGTGCTTAATGAACAAAGTTCTATCAGCTTCTCCTCTAATAAATCCATATTCCAAAAGAAAGTCAGTAAGTCTACCATACCATGCTCTAGGAGCTTGTTTAAGACCATACAATGCTTTCTTAAGTTTATATACATGATCAGGATATTGTGGATCTTCAAATCCTATAGGTTGTTCAACATATGCTTCTTCATTCAATATGCCATTTAGAAATGCAGCATTTACATCCATTTGATGAAGTTTAATATCAATAAAACATGCAATAGCTAGCAGCAATCTAATAGATTCTATCCTCATCAAAATCAACTCCTTCAACTTGGGTGTAACCTTGTGCTACTAACCTAGCCTTGTTTCTAACAATATTACCAGATTCATCAGTTTTATTCTTGAATATCCACTTTGTTCCAATGACATTAGTATGACTAGGTCTTGGAACAAGTGTCCATACTTCATTTCTTTCAAACTGACCAAGTTCTTCATGCATAACATTAATCCAGTTTTCATCAGTTAAGGCTTCTTTAGCACTCTTAGGTTCAATTTCAGATAAATAGCATTCAACATTTACAACATTACACATAGAAGACATGCATATTGTTCTTACCACATCTACCTTGTTTGATCTTACTCTTCCTCTTGTTTGCACTCCAACTGCAGCATCACCTATGATCTGGTCAGAAGGATGACTTTTACCTATTCTTGAAGAAGGATTCGTTTTAGGAATGTACTGGTCATTCTGTGAAGTTACAGCTGTCTGTTCTGTAGATGTTGACCCAGATGTGTTAACATTTGGTGCAACATTTTCAGACTTCAGTGTATTCTCAGAAGTGTCAGTAACCTGTGATACATCTTCTTCATCTTTGTCATCTGTAAGACCTTTATCATCATCAAACACAACATTAACAGATTCTTGAACAGTGTTAGTTCTAAGGTTATATACTCTGTAAGCTTTACTATTTCTAGAATAGCCTAAAAAGAAACTTTTATCACTTTTAGAATCAAACTTATGAAGTTGATCCCTATCATTCAAAATATAACACACACAACCAAATACATGAAAATATTTCACACTTGGTTTTCTGTTGTTCAAAATCTCATAAGGTGTTTGACTTGTGCCAGAACGAATAAAAACCCTATTAACAACATGACATGCAGTATTCAATGCTTCTCCCCAAAATTTCTTAGCAAGACATTTGGATGTAAGCATAACTCTAGCCATTTCTTGTAAAGTTCTATTCTTTCTTTCAACAATTCCATTTTGTTGTGGAGTTTTAGGAGATGAATATTCTTGCAAGATACCCTTTTTATCACAAAAATCATTAAACATGCTGTTTTCAAATTCCCTACCATGATCAGTTCTAATACGGCCAACTTTCAAGTTAAACACATTTTTGAACCTCTTATAAAGAATTTTAAATGCAGCAAATGCTTCAGATTTGTCTCTTAAAGACTCTACCCAGGTATATCTAGAAAAATCATCTACCACAACTAAGGAATACCTCTTTCCTCCAATGCTTTCAGTTTTCATAGGACCCATCAAGTCCATGTGCAGTAATTCAAAACATCGATGTGTAGTACAATGTGACAGCATTTTGTGCGACATTCTTACTTGCTTACCTTTTTGGCATGGTCCACATACAGTGTTGTTGTGAAGCCTTAGTTTTGGAATTCCTTTTATTGCATCTGCTTTGATTAGTTTATTCATTGCTCTGTAATTTGCATGACCCAATCTTTGATGCCATAAGACATTTTCATCATATTTTGACAAGTTACACATATTTGTTCCAATAAGATAGCAATTATCAGCTGACCTAGTACCAGTCATAACACAAACTTCATCTTTATTAAGAACATAACATGAATCTTTGTCAAATTTCACATGCAAATTATCATCACAAAGTTGACTAATGCTAATCAGATTTGCAAGTAAGCCATCAACATGTAAGACATTTTTAAGCTTAGGAAAACCTTTAACATTCAAAGTTCCTTTACCAAGAATCTTTCCTTTAGAACCTCCACCATATACTATTCAAGGTCACATAATCAGATAAGAAATCAGTACGACCTGTCATATGTCTAGAACAACCACTATCAAAATACTATTGACCAAGTAAGCATGCTTTCAAGGAAGTGTGAACAACATTACAAGTAACAACAGATTTCTGAAAATGTTTCATAGGATGTGACATCTTTTTAGGTAACATTTTCTCAACCTCAGATCATCAAACATTTTCATGCAGTAAGGAAGAATATGATCAATTATCGAAATAATAATGACATACAAACTTCTTTTCAATGTTTTTTTGACTTTGTGAGAATCTGTTTGTGCAGATGTTACAACAAATGTTTTAACATTTGCCTTCACAAATTTCACAGTAATTTCAAAATCCTTAGAAATAGAAGCAGTTTCACCATCATAACATATATCACAATTATCAGATTTACCAAATAGCTATAACATATATATCAGAAGTACTCAAAGAAAATTTTATGAAACTTAAAGTAGAGGTGATAAATTTCTCCTTCAGTTTACCAACTTCGAAAATCTCTTCTGGAATGTATGACTTCTAGCTTGGTAATTGTCCCTTTCAGATTCTCATTCTCTTTGTTCAAAGAATTAAGAGTGAGTTTCTGAGATTTACAATCATCTAACAACTTTTGATATTTAGAATCATCAATTCTTATACCTGCATCATCAACAAACCCATTAAAATAGTTCAAATCTGGGTGACTCTGTTTTGATGTTACCATAAATGTTATGACATTAGGTGCAACATCAGAATCTGTATCATCCAGATTATCATCTAAAGAATCATCATGATCAATCTTGGTATGAAAAGCAAATTCAACATCTTTTGATTCATCAAATTCATCATCTGATTCATCATTTAAGGTAGCACTAAAATTCAGTTTTTTGCTTAAGTCTAATATTGGCACATTAATTTTCATAAAGGCCATATTCAGAACATGCATTGAACTGATTTTATATATTAAAAATCATACCTTGGTTTACCTTCACTTTTTGATAACCTTGGTTGAATTTTGTCTTTTCCTTCTTTCTGGTGTTGATGTGATGATTTGGATCCATGGTATTTCATAACCTGTAATTAGAGTCCTCCAAGCACGTTCATCAATCGACTTGATATACATGCACAACTTAGGCTTAAAATATGGATAATATTTTCGGGTGCCTAAGTGTTGTGGATATGTGATGTGTTTCCATTGCTAACATAAACTAAAAACACACTTGACCAAAGATCTAACCTAGTGTCGTCAGGTATCGGCTCTGATACCAACTGAAAGTGTGGTGTGGTATGAAGTGCTTAAGTTTAATAGAATAATGTTGTACTAAATGTTGTGACAATTGGTACAACACTGACTCTAACAGAATATCAGAAATTATGATTCACACAGCGGAAGACTTGAAACACTAAAAAACAAACGTGACACAATGGAAATAATTTTTAACATAGATTTTATAAATAAAAATCTATGCTAGCCTTACGGCGAAATTCAATACTTATCTTCAAGTACAAATGTTGTGTGAAATGTTACAACATTAACATTCACAACAGAAACTACAAACGAGGCAGGTGCCTTGTTCTAAAAATGAACTAAGTGTATAAGGTATACACTGTCGAAATGCCTAGTCTATCTAATGATTACACTCTCAATAGATAAGAAGACACACAGCCATACGGGTGGGATACGAACGTATGAACTAAATGGTAAAACTACTGGCCACAATTCCTAACAGGGATATACGCTCGGTCTAGGAAGTTGATCGAATAGAGTACACTGATTTGAGAAGCCTTCCATCGGTATTTATAGTAGTGGGGTGCTGATTCTAGAGGCTTCCACAATGAGATCCTATTTTTTAGGAACTCAACTTCCATGATCTTTCTAGATCCTTCTTGAATGCTCCAGGTCGTTCTAAATGGTTCCAGGCTGTTCTAGCATGTTCTTCAATGTTCTGGAATCTTCCAGGTTCCAAATCCTTGTAGAAGCTTCTAGATCCTGCCAGAAATGCGACAACATTTAGATCAACATTTAATGTAGCATTTCAGAAAAGACTTAGAAAAAATCTCGGAAGGTCAAATTAAGATGTTGTTGATAATGTTAAGGCATTTAAGGATTAACAACATCTACACTCACTATGTGGAGAAGGTACTAAAGCAATTTAAGGCCTTTGACGATCCACCTGCTAAGACACCTTTGGAACTCAATGTTCACTTGAAAAAGAATAGAGGAGAACCGGTGGCTCAACTGGAATACGCAAGGATCATTGGAAGTGTGATGTACATCACGAACTTTACACGCCCTGATCTTGCATGTTCGGTAAACAAGTTGAGTCAATACACGAATAATCCAAGTCATGAGCACTGGAAAGCGTTGAAAAGGGTATTACGATACTTGAAGTACACCATTGATTATGGGCTTCACTACACAAGACATCCAGCTGTAGTCGAAGGATACAGTGATGCAAATTGGATATCAGACACGAAAGACTCGCTGTCCACCAGTGGATATGTATTCACTATTGGAGGAGCAGCAGTGTCGTGGAGGTCCAAGAAACAAACATGTATTGCTCGTTCCACAATGGAATCAGAATTTATAGCGTTAGACCTAGCCGCTGCAGAGGCTGAATGGTTGCGTAAATTTCTGGAAGACATTCCATGTTGGAAGAAGTCGGTACCTGCGGTGACGGTACACTGTGACAGTCAAGCTGCCATTGGGAGAGCTACGAATGTCATGTACAACGAAAAGTCGAGACACATACGTCGTCGACACAACTCCGTTAGAGAATTGATCTCCACTGAAGTAATGTCCATTGATTATGTCAATACGAAGGACAATATAGCGGATCCGCTCACGAAGAGCATAAACCAAGATCAATTGAACAAGCTGGTAGAAGGAATGGGTCTAAAACCCACAATAAAAACCAAAGCAGTGGTAACCCAACCATGATGACTGGAGATCCCAAGAACTTGGTTCAATGGGAAAACGAAGCTGTGGAGGTTAGTGATAAAACACTTGAAAATTACGACTATTCCGGACAACACTATCTCAAGTGTTAACGACCCGTAAGATGTGGTAAAGGCTGAGTCTTCGACTCTTAATGATTCCTAGAGTATAACGGGATACTCGAAAGGAAGTTACCTATATAAATGAGAAGTGAGGGTCGCTTCGACCAAACATTTATGAATACAAAGGACGTCCATGGTCAAAACGGACAAAAACGTGAGAACGTTATAAAGACGAGATTGAAGTGTGCTGACACTGTTGTCTAGGTATACACTATGGAGGAGTAGTTCAAGGCATCGCGTCCACTAAGCCGCCGGTATATCCGATAGTGTTTGGCTACGGAAAGTTCAAGGCCAAAAACCACTTATCCGGACGCACGGAGATCTCACTCGAACTGAACACTGAGTCTGATGTTGTATAGATACGATTTTCACTCATGTGGGGGATTGTTGGAATTAATGGGAATTAATTGGGTTTTGACACCCTGATCTAATTTAATTAATTAGACGGACTAAACGTTAATTAAGAAATAATTGAACGTGACATAGTCGATCTACTCGCGGAGTAGATGAACGTGGTATATTTAATATCTCAAAACCGAGTTAAGGTGAGTGAGAAATTAATTGTTGAAGTTGAAGAGTTTCAACTTGGAAGTTTGAGAATGTGGGGAATGGGCTCGGCCCATTCGAACTACTTCAAGAATGTTCCAGAATAATCTGGAAGTCTCAAACTTGGTCTTCAAGATTCAGTCTTTTAAGACTTATCCACGTGCGAGATATTATCTCAACCGCTGCGATATTTTCGCGATATATTCCCAAGAATCGGGCCTGGGCCCACGCGTTTTTTCCTCTCCCTCCAAGGGTTTCTTCTACCTATAAATATCAGACTCTTCCCTCATACATCCTTACGCTGAAATTCGCCCCTCAACCTTCTACTCTCCTCTCGTCCCTACGCAGTGTACTGAGCTCCCGAAAGCCTTACACTGTTCTTTCTTGTGACGGATTTATATCCGAAGAGTGTTCAGTTCGTAACTAAGTACGTTCGCCGATACTTCTTATACAGTGGTGCTACTGTGTAGGAAGTGAAAGTCGTTTTACCTTTGGGAACGGAACGCCGTAACGGTCGAGCACTATCCTGGGCGTATTCTGTTCTGCGGGAAAAGGGATTCCCTTGACTCGACTTACTTGAGGTATTCTTTGTGTTATCTGTTATTCTGATATTTTTGATATTGCAGTTTACACGGCGTAAACAGGTTCCAACAGTAATATCTATTATTACATCATATCATTTATATTTGCACCAAATATAAATACATCAAAATTTACAAATATAAGAACAATAATATTCAAACATAACCTATTTCGGAAATGATTAATTTAAAAAAAGACAAATTTCATCCAAAATCTCTTCTCAATCCCCTTCAATGCAGAGATTGACTTTTCATCTTCTAGACGAACAAATACTTGTGTTTGATGATGTTGGATACATTGAGAATGTTCTTGAAAGGCCTTCTACACTACATTCAACAAGGATAACGAATCTACAAGAGATCTTATGCATACATAATTTTTCTTTAGGTATATTTGGAATAATCAAGACCGCAAGTGGGTTACCAGCAAGGGCGGACCTATGTTATGGCTGGGACGGGCGGTAGCCCGCCCAGCCATCTAAATTTCTCTCTCTTTTTATTTTTTATTTTTTTATTATGTGTATATTTAATAATAAAAGAAAAAATTGATCATCTAATAATTTATTCCTTGAAAATAGGAAGAAAGTTGGCTTATATTTATCCACGGTATCCACTAAACATTAAAGGGGGTGTATTCAATTGAGATTTTGTTGGATTTTTTTGGACTTTAAAAAGTCTGTGGATTTAGAAAATCCATAGACTCTATGCAGAGTTTGACTGACTTTTTTATTGATTTATATGAATTTTTATAGATTTGACTGGATTCTGAAATACACATTTTTTTATTGATTTACATGAATTTCCATAAACTACGCCCCTAAAACCTAGTTCAAAAAAAAATTATTTTCACATAGTTAGCAATACTAGTTCTCCATGCATTAGCTTAAGTTCTTTGTTGTAGTTGTCTTTGAGAAAGCAATTCCAAATTTTCCTAGTTCATGTCGAGATGTGGTGAATCTTGAACTTCTTTATATTCGACTGGAAATTCATCAGAGCGACCTTCTTTTCGAAGAAAGTTATGTAATCCAGCGAACTTGTGAATTGCAATTTGAAAATACCAAAAATTCGATTGAATTATTGCATTTCTGGGGTGACGACCTTAACCACCAAAATCTTTTAGATGATATCGAACACTACGTAATGGGGAATTGACGTCGATTAGATATTATTGACGGTGTCCGATATACTATAATTTTAAAATACAGAGATGTAATTTTTTTCACGATAATAATGGTGGTGAAGAATCTGTGATGCTTATCAAAGAACATAGTTAACACAATTTTTTTTTTCTTCTCTTTTAGAGTCTTATAAGAGAATCCGTTGAAATCTCTACTTTTTAGAAGAGATTTTGATTAGTGAAATTTATTTATATTTTTTAAAGAGAATCCAACTAAATTCATAGAGTATTAAAATCCATAGATTGTTGAATACCTAAATATTTCTAAAGACTTTTTAAAATCCGTATTGAATACCTCAAAATTTTGAAAGACTTTTAAAAATTTCGGATTGAATACCCCTAGATTTTAAAAGTCCAAATAAATCCAACAAAATCTCAATTGAATACACCCCCCTAAATCAAATAATTAATTTAAAATAATCTTTTGAATTTTATACATGTTAGTTTAGTGAGGTCCATAAATTATAAGATAAAAATATTAATTTTTTTTATCTAATTAAATTAAAAGGTATAACATTGCGTATATTTGTTTTGAGAATTTTGACATAAAATTAAATTAATCATAATTTACTTAAATTCCAAAATCAATATATACTGTTACAAATATTAAAATTCACTCGATTTTATAGGTATCTATATATGGTTGATAAATATTTATAGAGTTAACTTTTATACTAATTTATAAGTATTTATATAATATGTTTTTAAAATCCGAATTTCTAGAATTTCAAAGTAAAATAGGTGTTAAATTTTAAAATCTCAAATTCGAAAACAAACATAACCTTAAGGTTTTAATAGAAGTGTAAGCATTTTTTTTAGCCTAGTCTAGCCCACCCTATTTTATAATTCTGATTCCGCCCTTGGTTACCAGAAAAGAACAATAGATTTTCATTGAAAAGATTGAATTATGTTCCACCAAGAGCTGGTGAACAAAATTGTTTGGGTCTTTTAATACCTCACAGTAAGGGTTCAAGATTACACTAAATATTAGGACCATTTGAAATTTAGTATACCATACATTCAAAGATGCTTGATATACAGGGAGACTCTTAGATAATGATAGAGAGGATGTTAATGGAATAATGGAAACAAGTTTTTAGACATAGTTCATCATCAATTGAGTTCCATTTTCCTCGATTTGGGCCTTACAAAATTTGCTTATTGGAGTTTGTTTGTTAACTCTAATACTCGAAGGGCGAGTCTATTGTGCACTCGAGTGTACACGGTCATCTCCTCTTTTTTTTTTTTTTTTAAATTATATTTTCACACTTATTTTTATTTTTGTAAATTATTTTCTCGATTATAAAAGTGTCCGTAGTAATTACTATAAAGTGTAACATTAATAATAAATAGGGGTAGTTGCATTTTAGTGCCATTTAGGAGGGAGGAGCATTACCTTTAAGTGCTACTTTTTTTTTAGTTTCATTTAGATGCCAAATGCATCATGAGTTTACCAATATACCCTTATAGTTTTAAGAAGGGAAGAATTATGTCATATCAAAAAAAAAATTCTTGTCTTGTCTTGTCAATTTTTATTTCTTATTTTCATTTTCTTTTAGCAAATGATTTTAAAATTCAAAAATCAAAAAAAATCTCAATAATTTTATTTTTCCAATCTTCCCTCAATTTTTATTTTTTTCTTACAATATTCTTCATTTCTTTTTTACAATAATTTTTTTTTTCAACCTTTCTTCAATTTTCATTTTTTTCTAACAAACAAATTTATTTAACAAAAAATACGAAAGTTAAATTACAAAAAAAATACATAAATTAATACAAAATTCACAAATTTTATTTTTTCAACCTTCCTCGAATTTTCATTTTTTTTCTAACAAAAAATTTTAATTAAAAAAAAATAAAAAAATACGAAAACAAATTCACAAAAAATACAGAAATTAATAATTAAAATTTGCATTAATGAAGAAAAATAATTTGCATCAACGAAGGAAAAAATTGCATCAACACAACAAAAATTTGCAACAGTTGCACGTATTTTAACACACAAGCAACTCACACAAAAGCGTATGGGATCGTTGTATATGAGCAAGTATACGAACCCCAAGGAGTTGGCCTAGTGGTGTAGGCTTGGAACTTAGGACTTAGGAGTATGCTCCTCTTTAGGTCTCAGGTTCGAATCATCTAAGGTGCAAACAATTTCTATGGGGCCATGTCCATACAGAGCGCAAAGCTCTGTCTTTAAACGGGTTAAACGGGACCCCCGCAAGTGGGCAGTGGGATTTATCCCCCGGGATTAGTCGGTCCAAGATCGGATACCCGATGTAGATGTTGTTACTCTTAAATGTCTTAACATTCATAACAACATCTTAATTCAACCTTTCTTATTTTGTCTAAGTCTAAATTTTGTTTTCTAGTTGATGCTGCTTTGGATGTTGTAACATCGCAGGTTGAAGATCTAGAATATTCTACACAGTTTCAGGCTGGAAGGTTCTGGAATGTTGCAGAATGATGTAGATCATGCGGCTGTATGGAGAAACGTCCAGAATAGGCTGGAAGGTGCTAGAATTCATTGGAATGAAGAGTGGGCTAAAAAGAAGGGATGAGATCCTAAAAAATAGGATATAGATTATGAAGCTTCTAGAATTCGTTTTTACCTCTATAAATACTCAAGGAAGTCTTCATTATTCAGCATGGAGAATTAAGAGTAATCACATAATGTCTATGTGAAGTGTTCGTCCTACTTAGACATTATCGTGATTATTATTTCTTCTTCATCAGATTCTCGTACAACATGAAGAAATACACATCAGATTCGAGAGTCACATATTTCACGAAGTGCTATTCTTTAAGTCCTAAACTAGTGTTCATCCTGTTAGGAATTAATTGTTATTAGCATGTTCATGTCGTTGTGCCGAAGAGTCCAAACTTCCTGTACAACATAGACTTTTCTATACTTCTTTGATAGAGAGATCATAGAGTTAGATTAATTTTTGGTAGTGTAATTTTTACACTTAAGCCGTCTTTAGACTAGATACTTTATCAAGTCTTATTTCCGTTGTGAATATTTGTTCACACACCATTTGTATTCACATAATTATTAGTGAAAGTTTCGCCATGAGGCTCGCATAGATTTTAAATTAAAATCTATGTTAAAAAGTTAATTCTGTGTCTTTGTGTTTTCATACTTTCAAGTCTTCCGCTATTCGTATTCTGATATTCTGTAATCGAGTCAGTGTTACATTGAGTGTTCTAACATTGAGTGTAGCATCAGTCTTGTTTTACTTGTGTTCAGTTTATTTCTAGTGTTTTAGTCTTCCGCTGTGTCTGTCTTTTCTGATATTTTGTTTGAATTAATGTTACACCATTTGTCTTAACATCTAGTGTAACATCGTTCTGTTTTTCACTTAAACACTAGTAATACCATCCATACACACTTTCAGTTGGTATCAGAGCCAATACCTGACGACACTAGGTCTAGATCCTTATTTAAGTGTGTTTTAGTTAATGTTAGCAATGGAAACACATCACATATCCACTGCACATAGGCACCCGGACATATTATTCATATTTTAAAGCCTAAGTTGTGCATGTATATCAAGTCGATAGATGAATGTGCTTGGAGGACTGTACTTACAGGTTATGATGTACCAGAGATCCAAATCAACACATCAACACCCCACCAGAAAGAAGGAAAAGTCAATTTCAACCAAGGTTATCAAAAAGTGAAGGTAAACCAAGGTATGATCTCTAATATAGAAAATCAGTTCAATGCATGTTTTGAATATGGTCATTATGAAAATTAATGTGCCAATATTAGACTTAAGCAAAAACTGAATTTTAGTACTACCTTAAATGATGAATCAGATGATGAATTTGATGAATCAAAAGATGTTGAATTCGCTTTTCATACCAATATTGATTATGATGATTCTTTTAAATGATAATCTGGATGAAACAGATTCTGATGTTGCACCTAATGTCATAACATTTATGGTAACATCAAAACAGAGTCACCCAAATTTGAACTGTTTTAATGGGTTTGTTGATGATGCAGGTATAAGGATTGATTATTCTAAATACCAAAAGTTGTTAGATAATTGTAACTCTCAGAAACTCACTCTTAATTCTTTGAATAAAGAGAATGTGAATCTGAAAGAGACAATTACCAAGCTAGAAGTCATACATTCCAGAAGAGATTTTGAAGTTTGTAAACTGAAGGAGAAATTGATCACCTCTACTTTAAGTTTCATAAAATTTCCTATGAGTGCTTCTGATATATGTTATAGCTATTGGTAAATCTGATAATTGTGGTATACGTTATGATGGTTAAACTGCTTCTATTTCTAAGAATTTTGAAAATACTGTGAAATTTGTGAAGGCAAATGTTAAAACATTTGTTGTAACATCTGCACAAACAGGTTCTCATAAAGTCAAAAATATTGAAAAGAAGTTTGTATGTCATTATTTTTCGAAAATTGATCATATTTGTCCTTACTGCATGAAAATGTTTGATGATCTGAGATATGAGAAAATGTTACCTAAAATGATGTCACATCCTATGAAACATTTTCTGGAATCTGCATGGAAATCTGATGTTACTTGTAATGTTGTTCACACTTCCTTGAAAGCATGTTTACTTGGTCAATGGAATTTTGATAGTTGTTGTTCTAGACATATGACAGGACAAATTGACTACTTATCTGATTATGTGACCTTGAATGATGGTAATATTACATATGGTGGTGGTTTCAAAATGAACTTTAAATGTTGAAGGTTTTCCTAAGCTTAAGAATGTTTTACATTTTGATGGTTTGCTTGCTGATTTGATTAGTATTAGTCAACTTTGTGATGATAATTTGCATGTAAAATTTGACAAAGAATCATGTGTATGTTCTTAATAAAGATGAAGATTGTCTAGGGCAGTAGATAATTGTTATCTTATTGGAACAAATGTGTGTAATTTGTCAAAGAATGATGAAAATATCTTATTGCATAAAAAATTGGGACATGCATATATTATACATCAGTGAAGGGACTAATCAAAGTCGATGCAGTGAAAATGATTACCAAAACATAAGTTTCAGAGTACCACTGTATGTGGACCATGCCAGAAAGGTAAGCAGGTAAGAGTGTTGCATAAGATGTTGTCACATTGTTCTACACATCAATGTTTCGAATTGTTGCACATGGATTTAATTGGTCTTATGTCTTTGCTGTAAGAAAGAATATAAATCTACAAGAAATGGCAAGAGTCATGCTTACATCTAAAAGTCTTGATAAGAGATTTTGGGTTGAAGCATTGAATACTGCATGCCATATCATTAATAGAGTTTATATTCGATCTGGTTTTAATCAAACACCTTATGAGATTTTGAACAACAGAAAACTAAATGTGAAATATTTTCATGTATTTGGTTATGTGTGTTATATTCTGATTGATAGAGATCAACTTCATAAGTTTGATTCTAAAAGTGTAAGGTTTCTTTTTAGGCTATTCTAGAAATAGTAAAACTTATAGAGTTTATAACCTTAGGACTAACGATGTTCAAGAATCTGTTAATGTTGTGTTTGATGATGATTAAGGTCTTACAGATGACAAAGATGAAGAAGATGTATCAGAAGTGACTGACAATTCTGAGAATACACTGAAATCTGAAAATGTTGCACCTAATGTTACAACATCTGGAGCAACATCTACAGATCAATCAGTTGGAACTTCACAGAGCAGTCAGTATATTCCCAAAAGGAATCCTTCTTCACGGATTGATAAAGTCATCATTCTGACCAAATCATAGGTGATGCTACAGTTGAAGTGCAAACAAGAGGAAAAGTAAGAGCTAATAAGGTAGATGTGGTAAGAACAATATGCATGTCTTCTATTTTGAATGTTGTTAATGCAGAGTGTTACTATTCTAAAATTGAACCTAAAAATGTTAATAAAACTGATGAGTTTGATAACATTTCTTAGGAATGAGACTAGATTAGTTGCACAAACATACACTCAAGTTGAGGTTATTGATTTTGATAAAACTCTTGCACGTGTTGCTAGGATAGAATCTATTAGATTATTGCTAGCAATTGCATGTTTTATTGACATTTAAACTTCATCAAATGGATGTATAAGCTGCATTTCTAAATGACATTTTGAATGAAGAAACATATGTTTAACAACTTAAAGGATTTGAAGATCCACAATACCCTGGTCATTTTTATTAGAGGAAAAACTGATAGGACTTTGTTCATTAAGCACACTGGAGAAGATTTACTTATTGCTCAAATATGTGTTGATGACATTATGTTCGCATGAGGTTTAAATTTTGATAAAATGTTAAACAATTTGTTAAAGCAATGACTGCAACATTTGAGATGAGTATGGTTGGAGATTTGAATTATTTTTTAGGTCTTCTGATCAAGCAATGTAAGGATGGTATATTCTTCTCTCAAGGTAAGTATGCTAAGAACTTGGTTAAAAGGTTTGATCTTGAAAGTTAAAAAGTAATGAAAACTTCTATGAGATCTACTTTGAAAATTTGCAAAGACAATGCTGGAAAGGATGTTGATCCAACATTGTATAGATCTATGATAAGAAGTTTTACTTTATCTAACCTCTATTAGACCAGATATAATGTACAGTGTTTTTGTTTGTGCTAGTTACCAATATTATCCAAAGGAATCTCACCTGAATGTTTTGAAAAGAATTAACAAGTATGATGCAGGTACAAGTGAACTTGGGATTTGGTATACTAAGGACACCAACAACACTTTGATTGGATACAGTGATACAGATTGAGCATGAGATATAGACGACATAAAGAGTAAGAGTAGAGGATGTTTCTACATGGGAAACAATCTTGTGGTTAAACAAGATGTTTCATGATTTATGAAATTGAAATTGATATCCTTACAATTTTTCTGTGATAATACGAGTGCATAAACATTTCTAAAAATTCAGTACAACACTCACTCACTAAACACATTTGCATTAGGAATTATTTTATGAGAGATTTAGTGGAGAAGAACATAGTGAAGTTGGAATACGTACCTATTGAAAATCATAATGATGATATATTTACTAAGGTTTTGACCTTGAGACATTCTTATCTTTGAGAAAATCTCTTGGTATGTGTAGTATCTGAATAATCCTAGATGGATGGTGTTACAAATGTTGTAGCATTTGGGACAACATCACAAGGTTGTATAGTTGTTATAGATTTAATTTATTTCCTATTTTCGTTGAATAATTCCTTTGTAAAATATTCTTGAATCTAAAATTTGTTGTGCAAAAATAAACATGTCTTACACCTCTCAAATGCATATAAATAGAATGTTGTTAGCATACTAAAAGATGTAGTTAATCACTGAGTAACTATGGAGCACGGAGTTGACTACTACGATGCCTTCTTTTCAAAAGGTGATTAATAAAATACATCAACATGTTCATAATCCATTGAGTAATTATGGGGCACGGAGTTCGCTACTACGATGCACTCTTCTAGAAAAATTGATCAATATGAACTAGGTGCTACAACACGAAAAGAAAAGAAAAAATGGTGCAACACAAATGAAGTAAATTCATGTAAAAACCGTGTTGAGGTGTATGTAACAGTTTTGAGCATAGCATTAGATGATTCGATTATATTTTTATAAGTAGTAATTATTTGATTATTTGTGGAAATTTATTTCATTTATTCTGATTATACTAACCCACGTCTTTGGTTTATTTTCAGGTTATACACATTTAAATGTTAAATATTTTAGATTGTTCTTAATTTAATTAATTATTTAATTATGATTTTACCCACTACTTATCCATGATCTATTTTTGTGGCTAAGTTTATGGAGTATTATCGAATTTCTTCTAGAATTAATCTTCCTTAGTTAGTTTTTTTTTTATACGTATTACTTCCAACTATGCATTCTCTCCTATATTCTTCTCATAACATGATATACTAAGCAATGTATTTTTTTCGAGTGATTTGAGTATTGCGTTTTAAGATTTGCTAAAGCCTTGTTTGTCTAGAATTTTGTGATTATCTTTTCGATTTCTTGGTGTTTAAATGACAGGAAACTACCTCACCACACTCAAACTCCCACGAAACCGTCATCTCCATTTCTCTCCAATCTTAATAGTTTCGCTTTCATGGTCGCTTTACACCAAAACTCACCAACTGCTACAAGAAAAGCTGAAACACTTACACAAACAACTCTAGTTACACCCATTCCTACAATTGTTCACATTCCACTCGATACGACTCTTAACGAGCTGAACCAAGCTGTTGAGAATATGTCTCAATCGATGAAGAATTCTGAGAATCTTATATTCTTACTGTTGGAAATATATCCATTGACATTTCTCATTACTGAAAACCCAAAAACTCATCACTACACTTGGTTCGTTCACCTCATAAAAGCCCCAATTTCCAAGTCCTAATACTGAAACAGAGACAATTGCCTCGAGTGCTTCCTCTATGGGGGAGATTGAAAAGGAAATTGACGATTTTCCTGTTGCTGAGCAGAATGTGTTTGCAAATGCTGAGACATCCGATTTTGAGGACGCTCAAATGAAGGAGACTGACGCAAATGCTAACTCAGGTGAAACTAACTCTTATCTTTTTAATACTGATGAATCTGAATAGATTTCTTTTTGGAGGAATTTTGAGAAAGAAAAGAGAAAGAGGATCCCTATTCAACGAAGGAAATTCGGCTGTGTGTGTATGAGTTGATTACTCTAACTCACTGAGGAGAAAGAAGAAAGAAAGTAGTGTTGTTGTTGAACCGATTTAAGTTCTTTTCTTAATCGGAGGAAGAAAATGTGGTTACTGAGAAATGAGTCAAAAGGAAGTATGATCCAAAGGGAAAGATGGTTTCTACTGTACGAGACTTGCCCAAATGAATTGAAAATTCTGATCCAGAAGATAATCCCACTGTGCGTGAGATTAAGAAGATTTTGAGGAAGAATGCTGCATCAAATGCTGAAGCAAGTGCTGCAACACCAGACCCTGATGACAGTAGCAGCAATGATTCTGAGAAGAGCAGTAGTAAAGACTCTGAATCAGCTGAGGAAACAAATTCTAAAGGAGGTAATTCTGATCCTGATAATAATTTTAGACTGATAGGTTAGTTGCTAAAATAACTAAACTGTCTAGATGAAAGTTGTTAATAGAAAAAAAAATTAACATTGCTGATTTTGAGAGTAAAGGTTTGATATAATTTCTAATTAAAAGGAAATTGTTGAAAACTATAACTTTGAGTGATACTTTTGTGTTTGATTGGGTATATGTATTTTATGCTTGACTTATGAAGAGTACGGGGGTAGATCTAAATGATATGGGAATGTACAATTTAGGGGGAGATCAGTTTCATTTACTCTGAAATTGATTGATGACTTCTTAGAGATAGAGTCTGTGATTGATTAATATGCATTTGATTTGAAACTCGGTTGCTACTTCTATAACTGGGGGTAGATTAACTAGGTGAAAAAATGTTATGCTTGTTAAAAATCTCACATCTCTATACTCTGTACTCCATAAATTGATTGTCTACAATTGGATACCCTCTACAAATTCCACTACGGTGATTAAGGATTAAGTTATATTGTTGTATAAGATGGCTGTGTTGAAGAATTTCAATCTGGATTTAATTATTTTCACCACACACAGTTTATAGTGATATTTATTATAAAGGGATTTTACCTTATCATTTGCTGATATGTTCATACCTTAAGAGGCATGAATTTTTAAACCTAAGGAAACTGAGGTTCAAAGAGGCAAGGTACCCTTGATGACCATCTCACCTGCTCTGTTACTTGGTGAAAGGATTGTTGATTTGATCTGTTACACAATTCAGATGATTCTGATCACATAGATGCTCTTATTCCAGTTCGACCAGCTCCAGCAAGACCTGAACAGAGAAATGCTACACCGAATGTGAAACACATTGGTGGTCACATTGGTCAAATATTTTCTGTTTCTAAATCCTTTATTTTACTTCAACTAAAACGTTTACATGACTCTATTGATGGCCTTCAGTTCCTTAAAGTCCAGTGGTTAGAGACGATTTCTACTACCACGGGGGGAGAAACACCATCAACTTCTGAGATTCGAAGTGAAGAGCTCCATGAAGATGTACCAGAAGTTGATTGTGTACCTGATGCTGTTAATAAAGAGATTGTTGAACCGAAAGATGTAGTTCATTTATTGCTACACCAATCAATGTTGTTGAAGAGGAGGGGATTAATTTGCTGATGCTGATGAACGTATGGATGTTCTTTATGACATCTAAACAAGTTATGGTACATAACATCTGAATAGGTTGATACAAGACAGGGGGAGGGCTGAACATTATATGTGATAATGTGCAAGAACATGCTGCTGCAGCTGTTGGTACAACAAGATATGTCACTTGTTTAGTTTCTTAAGCATTTGTGCCTTTTTTATACTTCCCTTGATCTTATTCATTTATTCTGTGTTTAAGTTGATTGACAGATTTTGCTTTTCCTTCCTAGTTGATAGGTTGTTCTTTATTCAACGTGCTTAAATTATTTGCATTGACGATAATAGTTTACTGCTTTATGCTTAAATTGTTTTCATACTTATTATCATTTGCTTACTGCATGTTGTATATGTTTATGTTTATATTTATGTTAGTTGTTGTCTGTTTTGTTTTTCTAACTTGCCTTATTATTCAATTTGCTTAAATTGTTTGCTTTGAAGATAATATAGAAGTACACCTCTCTTTAATTATCATGTGCTTACTGCTTAGTGCTTAAATTGTTTGCTTTGATAATAATATAATTTAGAAGTACACTTCTTTTTAATTCTCAGTTGCTTACTGCTTATTGTTTAAGTCTTTGTTAGATATTGTTATTTTTCACATGTTTTGCTCTGTTTTTTATTTTTAGTCTTTGCTCTGTTTGTTTTTCTTTTCTTCATTATTGCTCTGATTTTATTTTATTGAGTCATACATAAGTCTTAGGTTGATCTAGTACATATTCATATATGCTCTGATTTAACTTATGATTTTTGTAAGTTTATATGTTGTTCAGATAAGTATATTGTTTATACTTATTGTTGTTATGAGTGAGATCACATTGCTCTTATGGCACGGACTATGTGAAATCATTCTTGGTCTCTCTTACTTTGATCCGGAAGCTACAACAGGTGTTGACTTGATTAGTACATGGATATGATGGTAATGCTCTAGCATGTACATAATACTGAGTATATATAGAAATATATGTGCATCAGGTGTGTTGTAGTCGAAAGGTCAAATTGGGGGAGATTGTAGATGTTGTTACTCTTAAATGTCTTAACATTCATAACAACATCTTAATTCGACCTTTCTTATTTTGTCTAAGTCTAAATTCTGTTTTCTAGTTGATGCTGTTTTGGATGTTGTAACATCGCAGGTTGAAGATCTAGAATATTCTACACAGTTCCAGGCTGGAAGGTTCTGGAATGTTGCAGAATGATGTAGATCATGCGGCTGTATGGAGAAACGTCCAGAATAGGCTGGAAGGTGCTAGAATTCATTGGAATGAAGAGTGGGCTAAAAAGAAGGGATGAGATCCTAAAAAATAGGATATGGATTATGAAGCTTCTAGAATTCGTTTTTACCTCTATAAATACTCAAGGAAGTCTTCATTATTCAGCATGGAGAATTAAGAGTAATCACATAATGTCTATGTGAAGTGTTCGTCCTACTTAGACATTATCGTGATTATTATTTCTTCTTCATCAGATTCTCGTACAACATGAAGAAATACACATCAGATCCGAGAGTCACATATTTCACGAAGTGCTATTCTTTAAGTCCTAAACTAGTGTTCATCCTGTTAGGAATTAATTGTTATTAGCATGTTCATGTCGTTGTGCCGAAGAGTCCAAACTTCCTGTACAACATAGACTTTTCTATACTTCTTTGATAGAGAGATCATAGAGTTAGATTAGTTTTTGGTAGTGTAATTTTTACACTTAAGCCGTCTTTAGACTAGATACTTTATCAAGTCTTATTTCCGTTGTGAATATTTGTTCACACACCATTTGTATTCACATAATTATTAGTGAAAGTTTCGCCATGAGACTCGCATAGATTTTAAATTAAAATCTATGTTAAAAAGTTAATTTTGTGTCTTTGTGTTTTCATACTTTCAAGTCTTCCGCTATTCGTATTCTGATATTCTGTAATCGAGTCAGTGTTACATTGAGTGTTCTAACATTGAGTGTAGCATCAGTCTTGTTTTACTTGTGTTCAGTTTATTTCTAGTGTTTTAGTCTTCCAATGTGTCTGTCTTTTCTGATATTCTGTTTGAATTAATGTTACACCATTTGTCTTAACATCCAGTGTAACATCGTTCTGTTTTTCACTTAAACACTAGTAATACCATCCATACACACTTTCACCCGAGACTTCAAAAAAAAAATGAGCAAGTATACGACTCAGTATTTATCGACCATGGACCTAATTAAGCGAACATGAATCCCTAGAGCTACGAGTTGTATGCTATTGTAGTAACGACTCGGGTTTCTTTTTGGATTTTCGAGAATTTAAATTAACCTATGAAGCAATCACTAGAACATACAAATAGACAAAGTAATCTAGGTAAGCAAAGAGTAGACAATATGAAACTAATTATAAGTAACAAATGAACTAACATAGCAAGTGAAATTGAAAACAACGATTAACAAATTTTCGTGCGAAAGTGCAAGGTGAGAGAGTATTGCCTCGGGTGCATCCATTTTGTAGGTGATATGGTGAATTAATGAACCAATTACACAAATTAAACCTAAGGTGTTAGGTTGAGCTAAAGGCTATACTCGTGTGTGTAAACCAATCCCTCGTGAGGCTTAGGTGAACACGTGCATCAATTAGCAATTATACGGTCTAATCAATACCTTAAACTCCTAAGATAGTGTCTCATAAACACGTTCAACACAGTTACTAATGTTTATGAGAGGCCGTTTCACTAATTTAATAGACGACCTTTAATCGATTAGTGTCTAGTATTGTCGATCTATGCAATCAATCCCCGGTCGGTGTAGTCAATTACTATGTGAATTATAATCAATTAATCCAAGCTCACGCCCACACTCTTAATTATGCAACTCAATACGGTTGTTGAAGTCGACAAAACCAACAATGATAGCTAATAGGGTGAATTAATCAATCGAATAATGAAAATCACAACACTAGAAACCTAAACACCCAAAACCTAGGCTAATTCAATAATCAATCCATAATTACACCAATTCACCACCAAAACTTCCACACCCTAGGCAATTAGAACTTAGCCCATGGTTTTAAGATAGAAATTCATGGGTAAAACACAAGCAAACATAAAACCCATATCAATTAACAAGGAAATTGCAAGAAATGAGAGAATTACCAAATTGAATTATGAAGTGAAAGAGATATCACATTAATTGTTGAAATGTAGCTACAAACTTCAGTTACTTACAAAGCCCAATGAAAATCTTCACTTGAATTGTATATTTAAACTATAATCTAAGCTAACTATGAATTGAAATTGCAAAATATCAAGAACACCTATTACTATGTGTGATTGTGGGTAGGAATTGCTCTCCAAAGTAGATTCCTTTTATATGTTGGGAGAAGTTCCAAGACGAAAATTACACTTTAGTCCTTTGAAATTGGAGAAATTTGGAAAAACTCCCCAAAAATGGTGTTGAAAGTGTTGGTAGTCTTAGTGGAAGAAATTAAATATTGTGATAAAATTGTTCTTCTTCTTAGGTGTTGATTTTAGAATTGATCAGTTTTTATTTTGGTAAAAAAAAAAGCAACATCAAGGAAGGGAAATTTATTTTTGTTCTTTGTCTTTTGGTTAAGAAGCGCGATTCATTTCAAAGTTAACGGTGACATTTACCGATAAATTAATCCACTGCGGCGAGACTGGGATGGAGCAACCGCCGGAGTCCATTTTCAATTTTGGGGTTACATTTGGGTGTACTTCTTCCGTTCCGGTGATCAATTGGAAATTAGATGAAATGCAAATACTCACTTGAGTAGTAAATTGAAAACAAAGAATTGCAATTCGAAACGGCATAATTACTCATTCCTTGTCCCAAGGTCTCCTACTCTATTGGTCATTTCCCATATATTTGCAATTTACAAAGAAAAGTTTAGGAAAGGTGTTGAAAGAATAAGAAAAAATATATTTTACCTCAATTGAGGATTTTGATTTAGTCTATTCAATATATATAAAGATTACAATTAGGGTTTACAGAGTAACCTACAAGTAATTACAAATATGGAAAATATATACAAATCTCTAAAGATCTTTGACTAAATCAATTATGGACTAAATCATTATTCCTATTACCCCCCTCAAGCAAAGCGGATGTGGAGATACGCGAAGCTTGGACCGAAAGAATTCAAATAGCGGTCGCGGAAGACTCTTGGTGAATATATCAGCAAGTTGAAGATTTGAGGGGACAAAATGGGTAGATAGACGACCCGAAGCAACCATTTCCCGAACAAAATGATAATCAATATCAATGTGTTTTGCACGCTTATGAGCCACCAGATTTTGGCTAAGAAAGAGCGCAGACTTATTATCACACATGAGCTTTGGTGAAGATGAAGGCTTGGCATGAAGTTCACGCAAGAGTAACGTGGCCCAAATAACTTCAGAGGCAGCATTAGCCAAAGCCCTATACTCAGACTCAAAGTTGGAACGAGAGACAGTGGGTTGTTTCTTAGCACTCCAAGAAACAAGATTCGGACCCAAAAATATGGAATAACCATAAGTGGAGTGGCGAGTGTCAAGGCAACGAGCCCAATCAGCATCAGAGTAACCCAAAAGATTGAGAGGTCCACGAGTGAAATCCAGACCAAATGTAAGCGTGCCCTTGACATAACGAAGAATGCGCTTGACAACCTGAAAATGAGCAACAGTGGGTTTCGATTGAAACTGACTTACAGTGTTCACATCATATGATAAATCCGGCCTAGTTATAGTGAGATATTGCAACGCACCCACCAAAGAACGAAACTCAGTAGGATCGGAGTGAGGATCACCATCAACTGTAAGAATTTTCGATGAGGAAAGGGGAGTAGACACTGGCTTGGCATCGAGAAGAGCAGATCGAAGAAGGATGTCTCGCGCATACTTGGACTGACCCAAGAAGATACCAGATTTCGTATAAGTTACCTCCAAGCCGAGGAAATAATTCAGCCGCCCTAGGTCTTTAATCGCAAATTCACGGCGAATTCGAAGAATAATACGATCAATAAGCGACTGGTCACTCCCAGTGATAATAATGTCATCCACGTAGACAAGTAAATAAAGCAAAAAACGATCTTGGCGAAAGACAAACAAAGAAGTGTCAGATTTGCTTTCAAGAAAACCAAGACTTACCAAGAAGGCACAAAAGCGTTGAAACCACGCCCGAGGAGCCTGCTTCAAACCATAAATCGCCTTATTTAGCTTGCAAACAAAGGAAGGACGAACATAATCAATGTAGCCAGGTGGTTGCTCCATGTAAACAGGCTTTTGAAGAACACCATGCAGAAAAATATTGTTTACATCCAATTGACGTAATGGCCAATTATTAATAACCGCCAAAGAGAGTATGATACAAACAGTGAAAGTGTTGGGATATGAATCCTAGACAAGTTCTAATTGATGATAAAAGATGAAGTTTTGATAAGCCAAAAGTAGTTTGAATATTTTCTAAGTGTTGACTAATCTAGTCTAGTTGAGTTGAAGTCATCTTGAACAGATCAGTAGAGTTCACATGGAAAGATAAGTATTGTTTTCGTATTAAAAGATAAGTACGATTTATAAGTACTTCATATTTGCTTTTTGTATATGTTAGATTGTTATTGAGCTATGAATAATCATTGTATAGAGCTCATGATTTTGTTTGTAATAGATAGATTGATTGTATAGTTTTAAGTTGACTAAGCTGAGTTATAAAGCTTAAAGTAATGTAATAGTCTTGTTAGGATATAATAGTTTACTATTGAAGATTGCACATGAAGACTGGAGAAGAAGAGTTGAAGTCTACTACACAAGACAGGTGGACTACAAGACAAGTGCATCTACCAGACTACACAAGACGAGTCAACTTGAAGAGAAGTCTAAGTGAAGCGCGTATAAAGATAAGGATAAAGAAGTTAGTTATGGAATAACTACTTAACAAGAAACGCGTGGATGGATAAGAAGATTCAGTTACAAAAGTTAGTTTTCAAGAAGAGTTGGTTACAACTAACTAAGTTCTTGATTTCTGAAGTCTATAAATACCTCAAGGTATTTATCATTTGAGACTACTGATACTGAGACTACTAATACATACTGAAGATATACTGAAGATTACTCACAGAGTTCATTGAAGTTCAGAAAGCAAGTCGGAAGTGAAGTGAAGAATCCGGAAGACTGCAACTGAATAAGTTTTTAGTTTTTGTTGTTTGTATCAAGGTGCTAGATACTTGTTAAATTTCTAGTAAGATCGTAGACATATCTGGTGGTATAGTCTTAGAAGATCTAAGTCTTCTTCTTGGGACTTAAAATCACAAGAACTCACACTTTGTACTCGATTGGAAGAGTTAGTGGAAACATCACAACTGGGTTTGTGAGAGTGGATGTAGACAAGTTGTCGAACCACTATAAATTGTTTGTGTTGTTTACTTTACTGTTTTGTTTGATTGCTTAATTGTTTACACACATAACTGAACAAGACAAGTTGAGTATAGAACAGAGTTCTTGAATTTGCTAAGTTGAGTATAAACTTGTATTGGGCTCATTGTTAATTTCGTATTCCGCACATTGTATTCTGATATATCGAAAGATTTTAGAAAAGTCTATTCACCCCCCTCTAGACATTTTCTTTAGCTTCCCTCGATATTAACTCAACTTTCGGGACCTACAAGTGGTATCAGAGCAGTGGTTTTCGAACTGCTGTTTCTTGATAACCGACTTAAGACTAAGGGTGAAGTCTTGGTCCGTGAGTGTACTTGCTTACGTGCTCTTGATCTACATACGTGTTATATCTGTTTCTTATTCCCTGTTCTTGAACATATCTGTTCTTGATCTAATATCTGACTAGGACTAATCTACTTGCTTAAACATGTCTCTTGAAATAAGCGCTAACAAGTTGCCCAAGTTCCAGGTTCAGGATTACGACTACTGGAAGCTGCGAATGGAAGCGATTTTCAGCTCCACGCATGATCTAATGATCTCTGTTGTGACCGAGGGTCCGATCGTGACAATGGTCCCAAATACTGCAAATCTTGACAAAGACAAACCAATTGGCACCCTCGTCAAGAAACTAAGGTCTGATCTAACCTCAGAAGAAATGCGTCAAAATAATTTGGATAGTTTGGCGAAGAATTATATTTTACACACTCTTCCTAACGAGTATCTAGGAAAAGTGTTAAAATGTAAAACTGCCAAAGATGTAACACCCCGTCCCAAAATTAATATGAAATAAAGGAATAAATTATTTAAGAGTTTTCAACTATATTAACGTCGTTATTTGTTTCCAAAAGATTTGATTTTCAGGAAGACGGACGAGCATTCTGGTCGGGCAACACTCCTAGCACTTAATAAAGAAATAAAAGAAGTATAAGGTTTGATGAATATTTAATAAGTGTCGAAATGAAATAAATCTAATTAATAACCTTACAAATCATTTTATCAAAAGCTTATGTGATAAACAACTTAACGAAGCGTAATACGCATTTTAATAGTATTGCCTTGCCTTGCCATTTCAATCTTAATATAAAATATAGAGGTCTGATTCATTTACTTGCTTGATCATTGATATAATATTTGATACATTGAAAATTTATAATTATGAAAATTTCATTTACTTGGTTGCCATGCTTTTCGTGTCTTTGTGATATAATGTTTGTCTTATCTGATTTTATTTTATATTAGGACTCTTTCTGATAAATTCTCTATTAAGTTAATATTGGAATTTAAAACTAAAATAATATAAGTAGTCGTAAGTCGAATTTATAATTAAATAATTTTTATCTCAAAGTGCGACGATTTTATCGCCATAAATGCTAAATAAATATTTATAGCTCTCGTGTAATTTTCCGCAAAAAACTAACACAAAAATAAGTAACGACTTTGTAGTAAATACCGAGTACTAACGAATACCGTGGTAAATAAATATCTACAACTTTAATTTTTCAACCACAAGTATCATGTGGTCACTTTTGATCCACATCACCCTTTAACCATTTGAGTCGGCCAATATACACTTATGCCTTCTTCTATATATATCAATATCACTCCAAGCTTCTTCTACATTCAACTCTTCAGAAAAACAAGTCCAACCCCTGCAATTTTCACTACTCAATCAAACTCCAAGAATTAATCAACAAAGATGAAGAACAACTCTATTTGTCTTCCCCTTCTCCACCTTTTGATCGACTTCTTCCTCTTCAATAGGAAGCAAGTTGATTCTTCCACTTAATAGCAGCCTTCGAGAGCCGTTAACGCATCCGAGACGATTCTGGTTCGTTTCATTGAAGAACAGTCCATACGATCCAAGGAAAATGAAGAACACCGCCTCCTTTCTCTTAATTTGCTGCTGCCCTTTATTTCCAGGTTCCATTTTGATAACTTTTTCTTCAATGATCTTGCTCAATCCTTGGAAAAATCGAGCCAACTTCATCCTTGATCGATCATCCAGGCTCCCACATGAATTCGAATCAATATCAAAGCCTAAATCGAGAAAACTACACAGGTTTTAACACACAAACATTTATATGCTATTTGTGTGAATTTCGATTTCCGTTTATGATTCTCGGTACTCAAATCTTGTGGAACTTGCGATATATATGTTTTATAATATGCATGTTATACTTTAGGTGTGTTTTATTGGTTGACAACGTGATTTAAGTGTATAAAATGATTTTTCAAAGTTTACAATACAAGCTGGAATTTTGTGTTGAATGCAGTGACTTTGGGAGTGCATATCTTTCAATAGAAAAATGATTTTGACATAAAACTAAAGAGGGAATAATCTTCGTACAGTGGAGAGTCTAAATACAAAAAATGACACGAATTGATAAGGTATAATGAGAGATATTCGATTTTGAAAATTGGGCAGTATGCTGGAAAAAATCTGGAAAAAACAGAGCATCATTTCAAGTTCAAAACTTCGGAGTCATTTTAACTCGACTTCGAGATGCGTTTTTCACAAACCCTTTTCTTGTCAATAAACTTGATATAGTATAGTTTATTTACCCCAAGATTTCATGTTAATTGAATTAGTCGTTTGACGAGAAATGATTGACGAACATATGCAAAAATTCACAGTTTTAAAGGATGTCCAATTTTGCAAAATTTCAAAATATTATCTTCGTAGCCACAATTAAATTCTGGAAAAATATCTACGTTGATAGAAATATATTGAAAGGCTATGGAAACAAATTTTGTTGGAATTAAACAGCTGTAGCTATTTTATTTTAAATTTCCGAGTAAAAAGGATCAAAACTGAAACAGGCGTAATCGTACCCAAATCCATAAAAAATATTCGGCATATGTTAAATATTTTTAAAACAGATTATTAAAATGTTTCTTAAAGATCTAAACGTCTACTTTATAGTTAAACAAATTTTCTGCAAACAACGATACTAGATCGTAGAGACAATACAAAATGCAAAACTAGAACTCTATCTATCTTAACTGACGTTTCTATTTGTTGTTATAAGTAACTTTAATTAATTGTGTATTTCATAATATATGTGCCGAATGGATGCTTTTTGATTTGTGGATTATTTGTGTGTCAAGTGTAAATACAATGTTAATATATTAATTTATTATCACTATCATTATTTGTGCTAATGAAATAAGAATAATGTTTTAAATAAAATTAAATTATAACCTACTTTAATTGCATTGTTTTATAAGTTTCTCGTATGTGATTGTTAAGCGAGGAACATGTTTAAATTAAACGTGTGTTAGTATTATTTTTATTACGACTATTATAATACATTATCTATTATTTGAGTTTTAGTGCCATTTTTGAGTATATGCGAATTAACAAATATTAAGGTTTTCAAAATGTTGTTGATTTTACAAAAGTCATTTAATTCAAATATCTATATAAACTCGAGTTAGTTATCTTATTTTATATTTTGCTTCTTTTAAATTATTAAATGAAGCATGTGTTTAAATTATATATGTGTTGCTCCATAATTTGCTATTATTTGTTGAAGCATGCAAATTGATAAATGTTAAAATGTATTTTTTTGAATTTGTTATTTTGATATTACTTGTCATGTGATTATAGGATTTACTCAGAAAGGAAAATTGTTAAGTAAATTAAGAAACAAGAGTTCTGATAAACAATTAAATATTCAAGAAAACGTGCTAGGCGAAGTGTGGCCCAATCGGAGCTCGGACGGCCTCTTCCGTGTTACGCTTGCTAAAATCATTCAAGAATATTGTAGCTTTTCTTAAAAGTTAACCAGGTGGGTGTCACTACTGTATTGCCGATGTAAATGTTATATGGACTGTTGGTGTATTCTGAACTGAACTAAACAAAACAAACATCAACATATAACTAAGAACACAAGAATGCAATAATAATTATAATATATATTATATGTGTGATACATAAATTACGATTTCACGGAGGTGGCGGGAAAGTGTTTATGGGGGTAGCATGTGATAGAGTCGCTATCAGTGTCCCAATATGTGTTTCACGGAGGAGGCGGAAAAGTGTTTATGGGGGTAGCATGTGATAGAGTCGCTATCAGTGTCCTAGAAGGAGGTGGAAGCGTTTAGGGGGTAGCATGTGGTAGAGTCGCTACCAGTGTCCCATATGATATATGATAATGATGTTACATGATATATGATATGATGATAATGATGATTTATGATAAGTATGATATATGATGATTTATGGCAAGTATGATCTATGGTTATGAATAAGAATATACAATGAATCCTTAGTGAATAACAAATTCACTATCCAAAAGAATAAGAATTATTTACGATAAAATACTAATATTAATTACTTTGGCGTACTGTCAATCTGTATAGCAGCGTATAGGATATCCACTGAGATTTTTATCTCACACCCCAAAACTAATATTTTCAGGTTATGATCGAGAGGGGCCAGCGTTGCAGCAGGGATGACACAGAGTTTCCCCACATTAAGATATATGCTATAATATTACATATATTTAAGCCATGTTATAATAAATGAAATGTCTTATGATGGACGATGTTATTCTTATGCCAAGTGATAACTTTCCTAAAGTTACTCGATAATCATATGTATGCTAATTTAAAACGGCTGCTACTTATCATGTTCTAAGTTTTAATAAATGGGCCCACACTGATTTTATTGCAACTTATATTTGTCTTTAATTATTTCCGCTGCAAAACTCTTATTATATTGCTTGTGTTATTGTATTTTTAAAAGAAATTTTTAGGTTCGGATTTTCGGTAACTAAGTGGCGACTCGAATTTAGAGTGTTAGAGCCTCAAGGGCTGCATTCCGGATTCGGGGCGTTACAAAAGAGATGTGGGACAGATTAGCTATCATTTGTGAAGGGACATCCCTGATCAAAGAGAGCAAATTATCCACTGCTGTCCAAAGATTTGAATCATTTCGGATGAAAGCTGGCGAAACTATCGACCAGCTGGATACTCGTTTTACTAAAATCATGAATGACCTTGAAGTTCTTGGTAAAACTTATACTCCTCGTGAAATCAATCTTAGGATTCTTAAGAGCTTAGATCCTCGATGGAAAATGGTAAAGATGCTAGTTAAGAATACCCAAGACATAGATGCTTGGAGTGCAGAGACTATGTTTCAAACTCTGAAGGCTCATGAGTTTGATTTAGACGAAGATGAACCACTAGCCAGTAGTGATAGAGAACATGCTGTATCTAAGAACGTTGCCTTTAAGTCTAGCTCTTCTAAGTCTTCTAAGGTAGATAGGTCTAAGTCTAAGACTAAGTCTGCCTCTGTAAAAGACGAGTTAGATACTGATCTTAGTCTGAAGGATCAGGTGAGCCTCATGGTTAGAAAGTTTGATAGGCTGAATAAACGTTTCGGGAGATACAAGAAGTTCTATAGGGATCATAGAGCGTCTACTTCTAAGAACTCGTCTGAGACCAGACGAGACCGAAACTCATCCGAAAGGAGAGACGAAGTCTCGAAAGGTAATATACGAGATAGAGAGTCTGACGATAGGAAGATTTAACGTTCCGATAGACGTGATAAGCGTAAGGATAAATCTCCTATTAAAAAGGCTACTAATGATCTCTTGTGCTACAACTGTGAAAAGCCAGGTCATTACATATATGAATGTCCATACCTGAGCACTACGATCGAGAAGAACGTAAAGCTCGAAGGGAAAGAAGATACAACCGTGGCAAGAAGGCAATGATGGCCAATGACGACTCTGATTCGGATTCAGACGAGTTGCCATGGTCCTTATCTAGTCACTCAACTGATCGAGATCACGACGAAGCATTCATAGTAGATGATGGCCTATGCTGCATGGCGAAAATCGACCAAGAGGTATCATCTGCTACATCTTTTCAATCTTGTGATGATTCAGAAACTGATGAAAGTGATACTGCTAGTAGTGAAGTAGGAAGTAGTCATCAGCACTCGACTAGTGCTATTGAAGACGACCTTCTACTTGCTAACCAAGCATTCATCGAAGTCAGTGATGAAAACATTGCATTAAAATAAGAAATCATTGATCTTAAGGAAGCTCAGTCTAAGGTAGATCCTAATGTAACAGTCCTAAATGAACGCTTGACTGAAGAGTTAAGACAACTCAAAGAAAAGTGTGCATTGACAGACAGGTTATATCAAGACCTACTTAAGACACATGCAACTGAGAGAAATGAATTCAATGTTTTAAAGAGCAAGTGCAATAGACTTGAAGAACGTAATAAGTTCTTAGAGACCGAGGTTGTCACATTAGATCTCAAACTTACTGACCTGGTTAACTCTTCAAAGATTAACCTTGAACTGTCAGATAGGTATAGAGATCCAGGTGACAAGACAGGTATAGGTGCTGAGTCATCTAGCTCGTCTACTCGAGTCATTAAGAACCCTACTACTACTAACGCAAGACTTTTGCCAAATGATAAAGGAAAAGGACCTATGATATACGATATTGGTACTCCATCTCAAGGTACTGTACCTAAACAAGCTCGAGTTAACATTCCGATTACCAAGGGAGGTAAAAAGAATGGTAACAACAAGCTTGTTCAACCTAGAACTAACCTTCAAAGGACCACTAATCGTGGACGACCCAACCAGGTCAGATACGAGGACTGGTATCCTGAGGAGACGAGTACTAGACAGGTACAGACTAGACAACAAGATCCTAGACCTCCTTTCATAAGGCAGTCTCAGCTCTACTCGTCTAGACCTAGACAGGTAGCTCCAAAATATCGTACACAAGCTGTCCTATATCCTCCACCTTTATCATATGATATCATTAGTGAGGAAAGACCCAAACGCGTCTATAAACCGTATGGACCTAATGCTTACAAGCCCTACTCTGACTATCATAGACCAGTGCCTGCTCAAGTAGAGATCAAGTCGAAAGGCTATCTCCAAAGAGTAGACCCGAACTCGACTGATAGGCCAGTTAAGGACAACAAGGTCTTATTTTGTAACAAATATGGGCGAAAGCTTAAGAGATCGAACTTGTTCAAGACTCCAATGTATATTTGGATTTCTCTGAACACGACTAACCCCCAAGGACCCCAATAAACAAATGGGTACCTAAATTATTGAATATCTTCATTGCAGGGTCGACTTGACTTGTATAAGAAGGGTGACTCAGTAGGAGAAACCTGGTACATAGACAGTGGTTGCTCGCACCACATGACTGGTACCAAGGCTCTCTTATCAAGTTACCATGAGCAAGAAGGATCAAAAGTGATATTTGGTGATAGTTCCACAGCTGTCACTAAAGGATTTGGTTACATCCGGAATGGAGACGTTGAGATACAAGATGTCTCATATGTTGAAGGTTTGAAATATAATTTACTCTCTGTTTCTCAGTTTTGTGATCGTGGATACAAGGTGCAGTTCAAGAGCCGCAAATGCGAAATCATTGACAAAAGGACACACACAGTCCTACTAGTCGGCGTAAGACAAGGAAGTGTGTACATAGTGAACTGGAACAGTTGTCCGAGGGACACCTGTCTACTTACTAAGAATCCTAAAGAACTTGGATGGCTCTGGCATAGACGTCTTTGTCATCTAAACTTTAAGGTTCTTAATAAGATAGCCAGAGACTACCTTGTAGAAGTTATTCCCAATGAAGTTTACTACAAGTCACATGTATGCACGGCGTGTCAACAGGGTAAACAGGTTAAAGGTTCATTTAAGTCAATTCCTACTCTCTCAACTAGTAGAGTCCTAGAACTCTTACATATGGATCTTCATGGTCCAATAACTCCTCCAACCTTGAATGGTAGAAGGTACACACTTGTTGTTGTAGACGACTATTCTAAGTTTACTTGGGTAGTCTTTCTACACAAGAAGAGTGATACACAAACACTTCTGCCTGAACTGTTGAAGAAGTTACAAGTTGAGAAGAACCAGTCCATTGTCAAGATTCGTAGTGACAAGGGGACTGAGTTCATTAATTGCTATATCAAAGACTTTTGTGCTAAACGTGGTATCCAGCATCTTACTAGTGCAGCCAGGACACCACAACAAAACGGTGTAGCCGAAAGAAGGAATCGAACTCTCAAAGAAGCCTGTAGGACCATGTTAGCTGAGTTCAACACTCCTCAAAAGTTTTGGGCTGAAGCTATCAATACTGCATGCCATTCACAGAACAGAAGCGCGATCAACAAAGCCCTAGGCAAGACACCTTATGAGGTTTGGAAAGGTAGAAAACCCAGAGTTTCATATTTCCATATATTTGGTTGTAAGTGTTTCATTCACAACAATGGAAAGAGCAAGTTGAATGCTTTTGATGCTAAAGCAGACGAGGGGATATTCTTAGGATAATCCTCAACTAGCAAAGCATTTAGAGTATTCAACTACTCAACTCTTTGTGTGGAAGAAACACCACATGTGGTTTTCGATGAATCTCGATAGGACTCGTCTGCCGACAAGGTCAGTGAGAAAGTGACTGATCTAACTATCGAATCTGACAAAGATTCAGAGATATATGAATCCGTTCAAGCCTACAGCCCATTCCTAAAAGCTCTCGACTCTGATGATAAGGAGAAGGTAAGTGCTCAAGGTAAGTCTTCTAGACCAGTTGACATGCCTGCTCTAGTTGACTCTACTACTCCTGGTGTTGATGATACAAATGATGTTGATATGCATGATGTTGTACATAATATAGATGATGATAGTGCTACTGTTAAGAATAGAAAAACATGGAAATCTGCGCATGATACTGAAAATATTATTGGTGACTCTACTGTTGGTGTGAAGACTAGACGACAACTCTTTGAGTCGCAAGAACAGCCTAGTCCAACTATGTTTTGCTGGTGTTGTTTCCTCTCATCTATCGAGCCTACCACTGTTAAAGAGGCATTGGTTGATAGTAATTGGATCATCGCTATGCAAGACGAGTTGAACCAGTTTGTTCGAAACGACGTCTGGGAACTTGTCGATAGGCCGAAACATCATAATGTAGTTGGCACTCGATGGATTTTCAAGAATAAGAAAGATGAGAATGATTTAGTCGTTAGGAATAAGGCTAGACTAGTTGCCCAAGGCTATTCACAAGCTGAAGGCATAGACTATGATGAAACATATGCTCCTGTTGCTAGATTAGAAGCCATTAGATTTTTCCTTGCATATGCTGCTCACATGAAGTTTACTGTATATCAAATGGATGTTAAAAGTGCATTTCTTAACGGTATTCTTGCGGAAGAAGTGTATGTTGAACAACCTCCAGGTTTCGAAGTCAAAGGCGACCAGGTGTACAGATTAAAGAAGGCCTTATACGGACTAAAGCAAGCTCCAAGAGCATGGTATGATACTCTCTCTCTCTTTCTATTGGAAAATGGTTTTAATAAGGGCAAGGTCGATCGAACCTTGTTCAGAAGACAAGAAGGGAAAGACATTTTACTCGTCCAAATTTACGTAGATGACATCATTTTTGGGTCACCTAACAAAAAGCTGAGTGAAAGTTTTTCTACACTCATGCAAAGTAAATTTGAGATGTCTATGATGGGTGAAATGAATTACTTTCTTGGTCTTCAAGTAAAACAAACTCCAGAAGGTATTTTCATAAATCAGGCGAAACCTTCTTGACAAGTACGGGATCAAAACGTGTGAGTCTACTGGCGTACCAATGCAACCAACTTACAGAATGGATCCAGATGAGAACGGTAAATGCGCTGACCAATCTTATTACCGTGGATTAATTGGTTCCTTACTGTATCTAACTGCTAGTAGACCAGACATTGCATTCTCTGTTGGTGTTTGTGCTCGATTCCAAGCCAATCCAAAAGAAAGTCACATGGAAACCACCAAAAGGATCTTGAAATATTTGAAAGGGACCATCAATCGTGGTATATGGTATCCCTCAAATGATGATCTATCCTTAAGTGGTTATTCAGACTCAGATTTTGGAGGTTGTAGAATAGATCGGAAATCTACTTCTGGTTCTTGTCAATTTTTAGGCACAAAACTCATATCTTGGTTTTCTAAAAAGCAGACTAGTGTTGCTACTTCTACTACCGAAGCCGAGTACATGGCTGCTGGTAGCTGTTGTAGTCAACTACTCTGGCTCATTCAACAGCTTCGTGATTACAACATACATGAATCAAATGTTCCTATTTTCTGTGATAGTAATAGTGCAACTGCCATTACACAAAATCCTGTTTTGCACACACGTTGTAAGCATGTTGATGTGAAGCATCATTTCATACGTGATCATGTAGAAAAGAAGGATATTCGCATGGAAAAGATTCATACTGATTTTCAAAGAGCTGATATTTTTACAAAACCATTAGCTGAGGCACGTTTTCGTGAGTTATGCATTAGTCTAGGGTTAATTGATTTAGACCCTACTTGCCTATAGCTATGTACTAACCAGACAGGTACATCAAGAAAAGGAGACAAGATCACTTGACCAGAGCACTCGACTACTCACGCAACAGACAGGTATACAAGGCTAGACTAGATGACCAAACAACCCGATGAGGAAGCTGGTAAAGCTGAGGGTAATACTAAGGGAATAAACTATTAAGGGGGAATCCTTGATTTCTTAAATATCCTTATGTTGACTCTTATGTTTGTTAACAGTCATCTTGTTCAAAACCTTGACCATTGCTTTAGATTGATATTCATCTTATTTATTTTACTCTACTTGTACCTACGATTACACATTGTAAATGATGAGATAGGTACATGAAGTCGTTCGACGTTCAGAATAGACAAGCACAGTCGAAGGGGGAACTCGACTGGTGTTCATAAGTCTACTCGTCTTGTACACTTAGGCCTACTCGACTTGTGAAGTTGAGGTCTACTCGTCTGTTCTGGATGGACTCGAACAGACTAGCTAAGTGTTTCTCTTGATTGAAATATGTTAAGTGTTTATTCAATCGAATTAAGGGTATTATTGTAATTAGATAATGCTAGAATTTGAAAACCCTAGGATTGGATTTATACACACTCATTTTAATGAGGTGTATACACCCAGTTCGTACTCAACTATATTAGGTCAGATGAGTTCACTCCCCTGTCCTAACTAAGAAGAGACGGATTTCAAATTTTACAATATCATATCACATAATATTCTCGATTCCGTAACTGAATATCAAAGGCCCCGACCGTTGGATCTAATCCTTTAATCTTGGTCGTTGGATCAAATTTCAGTTCTTAAACAAAACCCATCTTTCAAAGCACAACTTCCCCACGATTTCATAACTTTCATTCTCTAACTCTCAAATCTCTTGCAAAATTAAATCTCCCACTCTTACTCTATACACTTACAATGTCGATTATTTCTCTATTTGATGTAAGGATGAACATGCAGGCCGAATTTAATCTGGGCCAGTTCATCTCTGAAGGGAAAGTACAGGTGGAACCCTCGATGTATTTCAAAGGGCTTCACACTGCTGAAAATCAAGAAATCATCGACAAATGCATTCGATGTGGGTTGAAGCCATATCTGGAGGCATTCCCTCAAGTGGTTTTAGATAAAGAGGTATTGATGTTCTATGCCAGCGCCACAAGGCGAGGAGATGAGATCACATCATTTATTGGATCGAGTCAAGTTGTCCTCACTCGTGAAGTTATGTTTAGACATCTGAAGTTGCCCATCAGAACGATTGATGTGGAGAACTATGCTATCGGTCAAGAGATGAGGTACATGAGCATCTTTTGTGGAAAGAAGATGACACTCAAAGCTGATGGCAAAGCTCCTGCTGTCAAGAAATCGGAATTATTGGAAAAGTATCGCACTCTACTGGACATAGTGAGCAAGATGCTACTATGTTCCACTGGATCTCTTGATTCTGTCACTCAAGCCATGACAAGGATAATGGCGGCGATTTATGATGGAATCATGGAGGGTAATTGGTTTAAGCTAATAGCTGATCGGATGATGTATTTCGAGAAAAGTGTTAGGGTTAACACCGACTCTCGCAGATGGATTGTATCGAATGTTGTTGGGTATGGCAACAAGCTGAGTATCTTACTACCCTTGTTGTTGCCAAGCAAGTCTGATTGGAGCAAAGGGAAGCCTTTTCATCCCCTTAAGTTTTATCTGAAAAAGGAGGCTCTGAGGAAGAAAATTGCTGCAAGGACAGCTGCCCCAAGGCAGGTTCAGATTGATGATTCAGCAGTACTACCTTATGCTAACTCATCTTCAGAAGATAAGTCCAATGCTGAAGAATTGGAGGAAGTTACAAAGACTGAGTCTAGTGCAGGTGACTCTGAGGAGACTCAATCAGATGAGCAATCTGATCAAGAGAAGGAGTCAAGCGCTCAAGTTCCAGAGTTGTACAAACTAGTGAGAATTGGAACACCTCCTCCACTAGAAGAGTCGAGTCCTCAGGCTGGTACCTCTTCTACAGCTGTGTCAATTCCTCTCTATATTCCCTCTGTTCGAACCAAGGCTAGATCACATCGATCTAGGCCTCGACCTATTACCTCAACCTCATAAGTGCTGGCAGCACATCCGCTGAGAGTCAGCCTACCCCCAAACACTCCCATACTAGATACAACTGATACTCCGACAGTTGTCACACCAAACCTAGACACATCAAAGCCCCAAGAAACCATAGACCAAATTCTCTCTCTACCCTAAACAGAATATGTTGAACCCATTAACCCATCTACTTCAGACAAGACGCCAGTTGCCACTGCAACAACTGAGATAGAGACCCCATCTACTCAGACCCCGTTTGAAGTCAGATTCGAATCTTTGGTGTATTATCCTATGTGCTTAAGAGAGAAAAGAGTCCGTGCGAAGATGAGCAGAAATTTGAAGAAACAACTCTCATCTGTCGAAGTCGACTATTCATCAGAACAGTTTGAAAAACTTTTACGGATATGCACCTGGGTGGCATTGAAGAAGTCTGGAACAGATGACCTTTTCGAAGTCATCTTAGGAAAAGGCGGTATTTCAAACTTCATGGACTGGGAGATGGAACAAAAGGAGAACAGTGGTGTTCGAGACCACTCAGAGTTATTTCCGTCTCATGCCATTACTGCTCTTGCAAAGAGACTACTGAACATTTCTGATGATCAAATGTGTTCGGAATCACATTTTGACATGGGCGTTCAAGTTTCAGAAGCTGATTTTGAAGAAGATGTAGTTATGATTGAAGCTGCACCAGCTGAGGTTATCCAGTCTACTGATCCTATAGTAGAGCTCGACAATGTCTCAGACCAGTTGAGAGGCATTGTGTTCAAGTTTCAAGTGGATCATGCTGACAGTCCAAGGTCAGATTTTGCTTTTATTAATCGATACACTGATCTTTTGCTTCCCATTGAGTTTTGTGGATACATGGAGAAGCTACACGCCTTGTTGAAAAAGGACTTGGCTGATGCTGAAAGAAGGGCTCAAGAAGCAAGGTTAGCTATCATTCCCTACTCTCCCCAACTTAATTTGAAAGCTATTGCTGGAAGTGTGCTTCCAGAGGCTGAAGTAGTTGAAGACGAGGTCTTGACTGCTGCTCCAGAAGGCAAGATGGTGGAAGTAGTATCAATTCCAGAAGATGAGATTATGGAAGAAGCTAATCATGTTGAAGTTGGACAATCGTCTCAAGCAATCCCAGCCACTTCAATAGATGAGTTGAAGGAAGACTTGAAGGCTGTCATCAAGTCGTCTATCGATGAATTTCTCAAGTCTGAATTAAAGAAGACTCTTGTTGAACAGAACAGTGTCCTTGTGACAAGTTCAAAAGAGATGATCATGAAGGAAGTCAATCAGTTGGATAACGATTTCAGACAAGAGATGTTTAATCAAATTGAAGGATTTCTCCAGAACCAAGTTGAATATTCAGAGAAAAGCTCTGTCGATTTTGCTCGTGTTCTAGCTACTGAATCCAGGAAGATGGAAAGAGTTTATAGAACCAAAATCGAAGTAGCTGATGTTCAGAGAAAAGAAGCCTTTGATCAGTTAGCACAAGCAAGAGAGATTATCAGTGCTATGACTGAAGAGAACAGGAAGCTGCGTCTGACTGCAACACATTTTAAGAATGAGTTGAACTTGTCTACTCAGAAGCTGGAGTTGGTGGCGACCAAACTAGACAAGTTGAGTCAAGATGGTTCTCATGAAAGGCAGATTGAAAGAGCTACGAACCTTATGAAGCAAGCTATGTTTGAAGAAATGACTCGGTTTACTTCTCTATTCTCTCTCAAGGCAACTGATGAAGCCAAAAAGGGGGAAGAGATAAGTCGAGTTGCTGATACTGATGAAGGTGAAAAAGATAAGTCCAGTGCTGAACCAGAAGCTAAGGAAGCTGCTGAAGCTATGCAAGATCTTAGAAGGCCTAAGAGAGGCAAAGGCAAGTTGATTAAAACTGCAGATCGTGAGCAAGCTAAGGCTGAAGCAGTTGAGTTGAAGAAGAAGGAGAAGGGCAAAGTTGTTGCATCTCCTGAAGCAGAGGTTTAGACAAGGCAAGTATCAAAAAGAAAATCTATTCATATAGAAGAGCCGAAAGAGGTGGAGACAACAACTAAGGTGAAGAAACAAAAGGTTGTTGATCCAGATGATGAAACCCATTATGCAAGCAAGAAGAAGGTTGGTAGACATATTGAAAGTTTGCAGAAGTTGAAAGCAGATGAAGATCAAATGGAAGATCAGTTCATTGACTACTTCATTGACAAAGAGCATCGAGCTGAATGGATGAAAGTGAAGAGACAATGGGAACTTGATCACTGGATTATTCGCAAGTATGGTGATGTTGAGAGTCCAGATGAGTTATATTCCTTATTTGACAAGTTCATGGAAGGACAACACAAAATGTTGTGGCATTTGATATTAAGGATATCTACTGGAGCAAATTTCAACATTCTGGTTCCTGTATTTCCGAAATGGAAATGTCCCATGACTAGTTCAGGTAAACGAGTTGATTTCAATCTAATCAAGAAGTATGAAGAAGATCTGCTAGAGAAAGAGAAGATCGAAGATGAAGACCACGTCAGAGTTATTCATAAGAGACTCCTAGATGCATTCTGGGTTCCTAACCCAGAAGGAGGTACTCTTTCAGATTAGTTGAGTATATGCTCTGTTACTTAGTTTTTTTTGTTCTGATTGATTTGTTTTTGAAGTATGTGTAATATCTACTGTTCTTATTTTGAATGAATGAAAAGATAAAGTACTATTTGGTGTTAAGACAAGATAACTACTTAACTAGTCTACTAATGAGAAAAGATTCAAGTAGTTTTGGCTTCATCAAAAAGGGGGAAATTGTTGGGATATGAATCCTAGACAAGTTCTAATTGATGATAAAAGATGAAGTTTTGATAAGCCAAAAGTAGTTTGAATATTTTCTAAGTGTTGACTAATCTAGTCTAGTTGAGTTGAAGTCATCTTGAACAGATCAGTAGAGTTCACATGGAAAGATAAGTATTGTTTTCGTATTAAAAGATAAGTACGATTTATAAGTACTTCATATTTGCTTTTTGTATATGTTAGATTGTTATTGAGCTATGAATAATCATTGTATAGAGCTCATGATTTTGTTTGTAATAGATAGATTGATTGTATAGTTTTAAGTTGACTAAGCTGAGTTATAAAGCTTAAAGTAATGTAATAGTCTTGTTAGGATATAATAGTTTACTATTGAAGATTGCACATGAAGACTGGAGAAGAAGAGTTGAAGTCTACTACACAAGACAGGTGGACTACAAGACAAGTGCATCTACCAGACTACACAAGACGAGTCAACTTGAAGAGAAGTCTAAGTGAAGCGCGTATAAAGATAAGGATAAAGAAGTTAGTTATGGAATAACTACTTAACAAGAAACGCGTGGATGGATAAGAAGATTCAGTTACAAAAGTTAGTTTTCAAGAAGAGTTGGTTACAACTAATTAAGTTCTTGATTTCTGAAGTCTATAAATACCTCAAGGTATTTATCATTTGAGACTACTGATACTGAGACTACTAATACATACTGAAGATATACTGAAGATTACTCACAGAGTTCATTGAAGTTCAGAAAGCAAGTCAGAAGTGAAGTGAAGAATCCGGAAGACTGCAACTGAATAAGTTTTTAGTTTTTGTTGTTTGTATCAAGGTGTTAGATACTTGTTAAATTTCTAGTAAGATCGTAGACATATCTGGTGGTATAGTCTTAGAAGATCTAAGTCTTCTTCTTGGGACTTAAAATCACAAGAACTCACACTTTGTACTCGATTGGAAGAGTTAGTGGAAACATCACAACTGGGTTTGTGAGAGTGGATGTAGACAAGTTGTCGAACCACTATAAATTGTTTGTGTTGTTTACTTTACTGTTTTGTTTGATTGCTTAATTGTTTACACACATAACTGAACAAGACAAGTTGAGTATAGAACAGAGTTCTTGAATTTTCTAAGTTGAGTATAAACTTGTATTGGGCTCATTGTTAATTTCGTATTCCGCACATTGTATTCTGATATATCGAAAGATTTTAGAAAAGTCTATTCACCCCCCTCTAGACATTTTCTTTAGCTTCCCTCGATATTAACTCAACTTTCGGGACCTACAGAAAGCTTTGACTACAGGACTGAAAGTATGATCGTAGTCGAAACCAGGAAGCTGAGAAAACCCTTGAGCAACTAAGCGAGCTTTATAGCGATCAATAGAACCATTCGCCAAATACTTGGTACGAAAGACCCATTTAGAACCAATAACATTTTCAGTAGCAGGACGAGGGACCAAAGTCCAAGTGTTGTTGGCATGAAGAGCCTTAAGCTCGTCGTCCATTGCAGAAATCCAGTGAGGTGATTTTGCAGCTGATTTGAAACCCTTGGGCTCCTTAGAAGAGTGTAGAGTGGAAAGAAAACCACTATGAGCCAAGTAAGAAGTTGAAGGAGGATACTTTGGCTTGAAAATGCCATCCTTGGCACGTGTTCGCATAGGATGAGTTGATACCGAAGCAGGTGGCGACAAAGGGGCCAATGGCGAAGGCGGAGGCGAGGCCGGTGGTGAAGGTGGCGGAGAGGCCAGGCGCGCCGGAGATGCCATAGACGTGAGATCCGGACATGCTGAACAAGGAGTCGAAGCAGCCAAATCCATCGGAACCACTGCTGGACTCGAAGGCGAAGGAAAAATGGGAGTCGAACCAAGATCCCTATAAGCCGAAAAATCCAACGAGTCGGCTGAAGAGGACCGTGTGGAAGGTGCAAAGGGAAAATATTTCTCATCAAACCGAGCATGCCTGCTAATGTACAAACGAGACGATGTTGTATCGAGACAGCAAAAACCCTTATGCCTGGAACTGTAACCCAAGAAAACACAAGGAATGCTGCGAGGAGAAAACTTGTTAGCAGCATAATCTCGTAAGCATGGATAAACTCTACATCCAAACGTATGAAGATTATCATAATTTGGAGGAGAGGAAAATACCAATTGAAACGGTGGTTTATCGGATAACACAGAAGAGGGTAAACGATTAATCACATAAACCGCAACACCAAAAGCTTCAACCCAATATTTCATAGGGACAGATGAATGAAACAACATAGATAACCCTGTTTCTGTAATATGTCTATGTTTTCTTTCTGCACGGCCATTTTGAGCAGGGGTGTATGGACAAGACATGGTATGTAGAATGCCACAATTTCTGAAAAGGTCTTGCAATTTGTTATTTGTGAACTCGGTACCCCCATCAGATTGAAAACGTTTGATAGTTGTGGAAAATTGATTTTCGACCAAAGTTTTGAACTTAACAAACGTATCATAAAAGTATGATTTCAAACGAAGCGGATAAAACCACGTAAAACGAGAGAAGTCATCAACGAAAACCACATAGTAGAGAAAACCATCACAAGATTTCACAGGAGACGGACCCCACAAATCACAATGAATAACATCCAACAAACGCAAAGCGCGTTTTTCATTATTGATAATAGGAAGTCTTTTACTTTTAGCCAACAGACAAGAAGAACAAGCAAGAGGCCTAGGTAAAATAGAAGTAACTGACAAAAAACCAAGTTTGTTCAACAACTTAATAGTATCAAAATTAACATGGCCTAAACGACTATGCCACAATTCAAAAGAGGCACGTGTACGACGATTCCATAAAGCTGCCACCAAAGCCGCATGACCACGCTCCAAAATATATAATCCATTTTCACGTCTGCCTCGTGCCAAAGGAATCCCTGTTACCCGATTCTGAATTTCAAAACAGTCGTTATAAAAAACAACATTCACCGGATTATCACTCGTAAGTTTGCTAACAGAAAGAAGGTTCTTCGTGATATGAGGAACCACGAGGACATTCAGTAGAGATAAATCACGAGATAAAGTATGAGAGCCAGTATGAGAAATAGAAAGAGTGTTACCATTTCCCACAACAACCCTATCAGAACCAGAGTAGTTCGATATGGAGTCCAAACCATCAGTAGAATTAGCCATGTATGATGAGGCACCCGTGTCGACATACCAATCAGGAGAGTTCTGATTTATCGAACAACTGTTTTGAAAGGCATGAGCAAGATTGGCTTGTTGCGGAGGAGAAGAGTAACGTTCTGGGCACACTCGAGCATAATGTTCACCACGGCAGATTTGGCAATTAGGGGGATAGCGACCACTGGAACGACCACCACGGCCACCGGAACGACCACCACGGCCATGATTACCGCCACGATTAGAATTAAAATTATATCCCCCACGGCCAGATTGATGGAACGAACCAGACTGGTAAACATTACCAGATTTCTTATTTGATCGCTGCTGAGCAAGGAAAGCCGGTGACTGAGAGGAGGCAGAAGCGGAGTCGAGCGATTTTGTAAACATATCGTGCGACTCGGCTTTGGACAATAACTCAGGGAAGGAGGGCAGAGGCGTGAGATTAATTTGAGAAGTAGAAAAACCATGAAAATCCGTACCTAATCCGCGAAGGAACCAATGGGATTTGTCAGTATCATCGATCGAACAACCCATGGCAAGAAGTTGATCACACAGATTCTTGAACGTGGCACCATACTCCGTGACAGAACGGGGGCCTTTCTTGATAAGTTGCAATTCGTCCTTGAGACGAAGCTCTCTAGCCTTGGATGGCCGATTGAAAGCAGTAGCCAAGGTAGACCACATAGCAGCGGACGATGAGCATCCAACAACAACAGCCATGGCATCTTCAGTTAGGGTTGAGGAGAGAAAAACTCTAACTATTTGATCTTTGCCAAGCCACTCATCGTAGGCAGGATTAGAGGAATCACCAGAATCAGTGGGGATCTTGGTAGATGGAGCGGGCAGCGAGCCATCAACGTAGGGAAGAAATTTCTAAGTGGCAAGAAGAGGATAAATTTGACCATACCACATGAGATAGTTTGTGGGTTTGAGTTTAATGGTGACTAGGCGAGTCATAGCATCTAGAGTAAGAGTCGAATCAAAAACGGAGGTGGAAGAAGAAGGTGTATCACCGGCCATGATGAAGAGAATTTCGATAAAAAAAGACTAGGGTTTCTCAGCCTTGTTAGGCTGATACCATGAAAGAATAAGAAAAAATATATTTTACCTCAATTGAGGATTTTGATTTAGTCTATTCAGGCCATGTTTGGTGTCCAAGAGAAGGGTAGATAAGGGTAGATAAGGCCCCTTATCTGGGCAAATCAACAGTTTGGTTTGCAAGAGTTGGGCCCGCGTTTTTTGGCCAAGCCCGCATGTATTGCCTCCAAAATCACGATTTCTTATCCTTTTCAATATGGTAAGATTAGACGACAATCTGGGCAAAAACACGGAGGTCATACTTTGGCCTTGGACAAAAATACCCTTTGGGTATTTAAAACAACAATTCACTCATTTCATCCATTTCACACGAAAATATTTCTTGGCCTACTTTCTGGCGATTTGGGCTTATGGTTTCTTAACTCGAAGTGCGAACGACGAACGGCGTACGGCGATTGGTGTTCCTCCTCCTTCGTCCTCTTCTACATCCAGTCTCCATCTCTCCCTCTCGGCGACTAGCAAACACAGCGGTTAGGGTTTTGCGGTTAGGTTTTTTTTAAGAATTTTTTTTGAGATTTCTCACATTTGTAAGGCATTTCTCACGATCTATCAATTTAAACCCTAAATCACCCATTGAATCATTTCACCTCCCAATTTTTTGTCTGCGATTTTAGGGCACATTTCGGCGATTCAAGAGATGACTGGTGATTCGAAAGACGAACGAACGCTTTGGCGAGATCTCAGACCTCTAAACGATAGCGTTTATCGTCGTTGTCTGACATCAAGGTTAGTTTATCACTTTATCTCTTGCAAACGAGTTGTGTGTATATTTCTATGGCACTGTGACGATGAAGACTGGTATACCGTGTACGCATAAACAATACTATGCGCACGACGATTTTTTGCATCTTGTTGTTTGCATATCTTGATTTTTGGATTTTATTATTTACATACCTTGTTTTTTCCCTATTGTGCATAAGAGTTCATATTTTTTCCAGAACTGTCATTTTACCCCCTCTTGCCTCTTGTGCCTTTTCAATTCTGGAAAGATTGTTGTGAAATTGAATGGAAGGCTAAACAAATGCGGTGTTATTAGCCCTGGATTTGATGTTGGAGTCAAGGAAACTGAGTCCTGGACTACAAGTCTCCTTCCATCAAGACAGTTTGGTTATATTGGGCTGACTTGTGAAGCTTGTAGGAAAAATGTTTGAGACTAAGTACTGGATTCTTCTAAGTGTGGTAATGAGTTGAATATGTTGTGAAATTGTGGTCTTTTTTATCAGTAGGTTTTATTTTTTATTTCACCCTTCTTTTTTCCCTTGTTAGTGATATAGATTTTTGTTTGTCCCTTCTGAGATCTTGTTTAATTGTAGTGTGAAATTGTTGTACTTTATATATGTTCAAGGGGGTTGGTTATATACCTATTGAAATTGGATTGAATAACTTGTTATTTGTATGACATAATTAATTGGAATGTTTTATTTGTTTGTCTAATTCTTGTTATTTTCTTTGTGTTCAGTTATTACAATGACTGTCTTGCCACCACGGTCCACAAGCATGTCAGTTGAGTCCCGAATGAGACCATTATTATGCTCATGGATGAGATCTAGAGGATGAAAACCACCTGAAATATTGAAGAACAAGAATCATAATGCTAGAGATGCTTAAATTGAGGTTGAAATCTTGGCTTGAGACCAAACTTTTGAAGATTAAGGAGTGTGCAATTGCTGAATGGAGGAGTAATCCATATACCTTTTTTACAGCAACTAAAAGTGGATTCTGGGAAGATGATACTTGGGATTTTTCTTGTAATTTTCTTATAATAGTTCCCCATTTTATATTCGTTTGATTGAGGAATTTTGAATTTATAATGGGTTTTTAAGTACACCCTTGTACTCAATGTGGTAATGATTTCATAGGTTGGTTATATTTATTTGCTATATGATTCACCATTTAGTCTTTTCATAATCATGTGTATAGGAGCTCTACATATTAGTAATGTTATTTGCCATATTTTGAGATGTTGGTCTTTACAGTTTGAACATTTTTAAATTATTTCTAGTTAAGCACAAACTTTTTTTTTAAGTGTTTGACAGTCTTATGTCTTTTAATAACTTCACCTCAGGGCAACGAGATAGAGGGTCTGGCGATCCTGCCCCTAAAAAAGGTCATTGGAGAGATGTGGAGAATAAAGCTCATGTTGTGACCAATACCAATTCAATTTATTATGTATGATAGATGTAAACACAATGTAATCAATTCACTGGCCAAGTATTTTTTATGTATTTTTTTCTTCAATGCTGTTATCCTTCTTTCTTCCATATGATGAAATTAAAATGCAGGATCTTGTTTCTTTCTTTTGTGTATTATCTAATATATGATGCTACATTGTTGAATTTTGCACAACTTAGTATGGATGATTCAAACTTTGTACAACTTAATTTCATTCTGGTACATTGTTGAATTTTGCATATTACACAACTGTGATTGCTTCACTTCCAGATGTAGTAACTAAGTACTCATCCAACTACTTCCTTACACCAAAAAAACAAAGACTCATCTAACTAACTCAGGATTCAAGAAACCTCAAAGACAATAAAACAAACACTAGGACTTCAAACTAGTTCTGCTTCACTTGTCCAATCCACGTGTCATTTTGGCGGTTTTCGCGGATTCAGAGGTCGTTTATACCTCCAAAGAGGAGAAGATGTTGATGAATTACTACACATGAATGGCCAAATCTACCACTTGGTATTATATTTTGCCACTTTATCGTTCTTCTCAAGCCACTACCTACGTGTGCTATCCATGTGTCGTCAAGGTACCTGCCTGAAGAAACAGAAACATATTACATCAACAATAAGCCTACCAAAAAGGGGGGGTCAAATAGTAGTTGAAGATTAGAGTCTAATGTTGAAATTAGGAACATTTTTTGCACAAAATTGAGAATAACATGATTAGATGTAGCTCCATATTTCTCTTCAGCTGTTTACTACGACTAATATATAATATTATTAACTCTTGATCATACCAGATGTGTTAATTCTTCATCCCCTCAAAATAAGCAACCTAAATAATTCAAACTTATAGTAAAAAATTCAAAAACTAAGTCTACCATCACATTAAGCAATCCTAGCAGCATTGTAATATCTACAATCATTGTAGCCAACAATCATCACCATAATTAATAAAAGAAACGAGATTATCTATAAGCAAGAATCATAAACAACAAATTACAGCAGAGAGAGATCTCCCTGACAGCCCCCACCAAAGAGAAGCAAACATCCAAATACCAAATTGAGCTAATGAGAAGCTCTAGGGCTGGGAAGATCCCATGGGCATTTGCTAAAATTCTATGGCAAAACACAGAGTCCAACTCATAAACCTGCTGGTAAAACTTCTTCCATGGAACATAATCAGAGGCCTTGATCTTGAACTTTTTATTTGAATCTATTTACAGCAAAACTGAAGGGTATAGTGATTATTCTACTCAAAGTAATTGGGTGCATTAACATGTTAACAAAGTATTGCTGACAGCCAAAATACTATATACATCAAGATCTAAGATGTGAAAATCTCTAGTCTGTTGCACGAAAAATAAATCGAACATACATTTACAGAGTTATTGGGGTCACTTGTCTCCATCAAGAGCTTTTGTGCTTGTTCAATTAAACTGCAGAAAGTAATCCGGAGAGGATTAGTCCTTCCTGAAGTATTTGTATCATGAAAACAATAATAAAATGAAAAATGCTTTGGAGAAGAAAGTTTTGTACATGGAATCACAAGGAAAGCATATGCAAGGTGCGGAAGAACAGATAATCTAGAGATAACTTCAGAGAGTATTCTCAATGATTTGCATGCTGACTTATATAACAGACAATTGTTAAGGGAGTTCGCATTGACTCATGCATCAATGTAGCTATACAGTTTCCAGACAATTGTTAAGGGAGTACTATATTTGTTCTACAATATAAGACATATCAAAGAATCAACAAAATGAATATAAAAGAAAATTCAAGCACTTGTTAAAAAAAATATTAAGAGTAGATTCAGGTACTCAGGGTCAATCCTCCGGACCCTTAAAAATAAGTCAACCACGATGCGAACACAGTATATCACAATGAGGCTTGAGCTCAAATTCCGAGCAAACATGAAGAAGAGCAATAACAGATTCAAAGAAAAAAAATCATAAACCATTACACTTAACCAACCTTGAAAAACAATGTGCAAATGCCAACACTGTTGATATTGATCTAACAAAATTTAGCACTCGCTGCTTAACAGCTTGACCAGCTTCTGTGGGAACAATTATTGGATCCAATGCTCTGTAAGACATTACTTCAATTCAGTATGTTACCAGCATAAATTTTCCGTTTTCCTCTGACTTAAAGAATGTCTAACCTGCAGATTGAGATTGCTGCAACCCATAGCAGTAAAGGTCGAATATAAGAGGTCGTAACATGATATGTGCTGCTTGTTTTCCAACTGCTATCACTCTTCTGCATTATGTATGAAACAGGGTGGTTCAACTTAAGAGAAAAATATACAACGTTTCTCTACATTAATAGAACGCAAAAAAAATTAAAAAGGAACTAAAAGGAAGCATGGGGAAACAAAATTGCCTATGCTCATACCCTCAGTAATACGTTTCTAATTTGTCGTACAAGTGGCCCAAGTCCCCATATTGCAAAAATAAAAATACCTACATCTTCCAATCCTGAATCGCACAAATACACACAACAAATTGCAATAAACATACATCTTCTTCGCACAAATACGCACAACAAATTCGAATAAACATAATATCACAGTGGGTTTTGAGAATCTCGAAGAACTCACATCGAAGACGACCACCTTCGATTCCCAGTACAGTTGTAGCCGTTGAAGACGCCCCACCTTCTGCCCGTTGAAGACGCCCAACCTCGATTCCCGATACGGTTGCTAACGTTGAAGACGCCAACCTTCGAATCCGATGTCGAAGACGCCCTCGTGTCATTTTTCACCTTGTGGCCGTTGAAGAAGGCACCGTCGATTTCTCCTTGTTTCCGGTGACGGTTTCTGAACGAACACAAAAGAAGGAAACAAATCAAACAATGTCGCCTGGTTTTCAATTTTTTTATGTTAGGGTTTTGGGGGTAAGAGTGTCATTTTGCAAATATTAAGAGGGCAAAATGGTAAATCACTCATAAACTTTAAATTATAACCCACCTCTTACCTAACACACCGCCAGGTTTTGGATTTCAAGATCCAAAACCCGTGTTACTTCGGGATTTAAAAACCGGTTTTCAAAATCCACTCAAAACCACCCCTATCAAACATATTGATTTGACATAAAGTTATATTTATATAATATTACTTCAATCATTATATTCTTTCTCAACAATAATATAATAATACTATAATAATATAATAATATAATAATACACTAATATAATACATTTAATCATTACACACTTAATCAATCATTATAATCTCATCAAACAATAATATAATAATACAAACTCATTCAATCTTACAACTTGATTTGACATAAAGTTAAATCCTTCACTATTCCAAAACCCAAAAGAAACACCCATATTACTATTTATCGGGATTTCAAAAACCAGGATTTCAAAAATCTGGTTTTTAAAACCACCCAAATCCCAAAAGAAACACCCCCTAAATTACATTTTTAAAAAATCACTATCTTACCTAATCTATCTAAAATTCCCTATCTTACATCTATTTTATCAAAACAATCTAACGTACCAAACGAGCCCTCAATATATATAAAAATTACAATTAGGGTTTACAGAGTAACCTACAAGTAATTACGGAAAATATATACAAATCTCTAAAGATCTTTGACTAAATCAATTATGTACTAAATCATTATTCCTATTAGGTGTCATATATTTAAGTTGCCGAACCAATAAAATATTTTGGAGGATAAAATATCATTAGGATCGCCAAAACCTTCTGGGCAAGAGTTTCAATATCTCTAAGGGTATGTTTGTTGTGGGATTATGTAGGATGGGGGAAATTCTGGATGGGGAAATCCTGATGAATAGTAATTGTGTGTGTTTGTTTTGGGATTTTGAGTAGGATGAGATGTAACTTTATGTCAAATCAAATTGTGTAAGAGTGGTTGGATGAGATGTAATAGTAGGATGTAATTGTAGGATGTATAGGTATTTTTGGGGATGGGTGTAGTTGGATGGGGAAATCCGGATGTGAAATCCCGAAGTAGAACAAGGACGTGGGACGTTACGTCCCACGTCCGGACGGGTGAGTCCCAAAACAAACATGCCCTAAGTGTTTTTAACATTTTCTTTTTATATTCATAGTGTGCTAATTTTTTTTAGAGTTACTATTAAGTATTGAGTGTAAAATAACATCTTATACTCCCTTTGTCCCATGTATAAATGTTTGCACCATTTTATGGGCACACAAACTAAGAAAATGGTATAATGAATAAAATTTTAAAGGATAATTTTAAAAACTTTTATGAATAAAGTAAAAGAAATTATTGAAGGGAAATTCTTATATGCACACGGTGTACCTGCACACACTTTTTTCTTTCTCTTTCTCCTCCCTTATTCTTCTCATTTCTTCCCTTTTCTTCAATATTTTTTCCCCTTTCTTCAATGGCGGGCTGCTATCACTCCACCCAAACCGAAAACCACTTCTAACCCAAATCAGAAGCGTCGGAGTATTGTCACACAGACTTCCCCAAATATTTCACCCAACATTTCTATTTCTCGGCGGATTCCAGCTTCTCCGGCGTCTACTCCGATCGAAATCCGTGCTATTTTAACATCGATGTAATGGTAATAGATCTGGCTAAATGACGGTGGTTCGGCTTCAGACGACGTATTGAACGGTGGATGGAGATACAAAAGACAAGCGTGAGCCGGATCTACGAGCTCGGGTCGTTGTCGTCGTTCCTGCTGGTGGTCGTCAGACTTTATTATCGTCTTCATACTTTTCCATTTGTTTTTTACTCTCCTTTGCCCCCTCCATTAATTTTTCCTTTATTTTTTGCTCTAGTTTGCAGCCATGTATCTCTCTGTAAAGTTGCAATAAAAGAAAAAATGTATGGTGTATGGAGGCGATGATAAGAAAAGTGGTAATATTTTTACTGAAAAGTACAATTATTTCTTACTATTGTTATTAGTTTCAGTAAACGGTTGAGTGGAGTTAACTACTTGTATATTTTTGCCTTTATTAATACATATTGTTGAAGCATCTCCTCAGGGTTTCAACGTTGCATCCTTCTGGGAAGTTTTTGAAGAAGAACGTCCTCGTATCCCTGACAAGGTCGTCGTCCCAGTTCCTCCGGCGCTGTCCTCTTTCTTCTCCTTGCTTCCAGTTTGACGATATGCGGACGTAGTTTCGATCTCGTTTGTGCCGAACCGTTGTCCACTCAGTTTGAGGGTTCCTGACCTCAACTCTCGTCCTCTCCCTCGCTCCTGGTCTTCTTGCTTCTGGTCGCTGTCTCTCCATGAGATCCCTATGTATGTCATCACTTTATTCACACTAAAAAAAACTATAATTGTACTTTTCAAAATTGTCATTTATTTTTTTATCTACCTTTTAATTTACATCTTACCAAATTTATTTTATTTCTCACTAAATCACTTAAAATATTTCTTATTTATTTTACACTACCCACCATTAATTTTTTTTTTTTTTTTAAGCCGCGCAAGTCATTTCGTAATGTGGGGAGTAATAATTTAGATATTGAAATTTGAGTAACCTATTGATATTTGGACAAGTTAAAATATGACACCTTTTCTAAAATTTTCTTTGTAAACTGCTCTAAATATATGGGAAATGACCATGTAGAGTAGGAGATCTTGGGACAAGGAACTAGTAATTATAGGGCCAGAGATGCCGTTTCGAATTCCAATTCATTAGTACTCCAATATTTAATTCACAATTCTTCGTTTTCAATTTACAATTCCATTTAGTTTCCAATTTACAATTCCATTTAGTAAGCCCAAAATTGAAATCGAAGCTTATTATATCTCCACAAATCGAAGCTTCGGATATTGTAAACATTGGTAATGCTTGCCCACTTTTGAAGTCCTTTACATTCAGTCAGTATATATTTGGCTCAAAGGGAAATGAGTGTGCTCTAGCAATTGCAAAGAACATGCCAAATCTGTGCCATCTTTCTCTTGATTCTAATTCCATCACCAATGAAGGACTAGAAGCCATTCTTGATGGTTGTCCCTACCTTGACTCACTTGATATACGACGATGCTATAAACTTGATCTACGAGGGGCTTTAGGCAAAAGATGTTCTCAGCAGATTAAACATCTCGAATTCCCTTTCGACTGCAGTGATTTTAAGTTGAGGAGTCTCGTGTGCTCCGCCGCACTCACAGAGGTGGATTTATTGGCTTGTTTAGATCACATTACTCCTGCTTTAGAGCTCATTGAGTTTGATGATGATGACCCTCGTCGATGGTTATTATTACGGCATTAGAGCTTCCAAGTGGTTTTCAAATACTTGTTAAATTCATCAAGCTTCTTCCCATGACCAATCTACTTTTATTTTAGCGTATGCCTTTCTCTACTTTTGATGTTAATTTGTCTCACTGTTAAAAATCATAATTTCATCCATAGGAATAAAGTATTATTTATTATGGAGCGTAGAGAGAGAGAGTGCGAGAGCGGAGAGTGGAGAGTGGTGGGGCGCCGGAATCGGGTAGAGTCCACTTATGGCAACCTTCAATCCGAGTGTCACCCGGTAAGGTAGTATACTAACCAAACCTTTAGGCTTAACCCCAAAACCCAGAAACAAAGGATAGATGGTAGGTCAGATAAGACAAACTCTACGGCCAGAGACAGTGCGTTCATCCTTTACGGAGGCGATACAACGGCGTGGGAGAAGGAAACAACAACGTTCTTTTTCACCAATTTCCCAAGAAGATGTAAATGGGAGATTTTATGTAACACTTTTAGATCTGTGGGTAAAGTTGTGGACCTGTTCTGCCCAAATAATGAAGACAAGCTGGGCAGACCTTTCAGATTCGTCCGATATCCCAAGGAGATGTGCAAAGACAGTCTACTGGAGAAACTGAATAATTTGTGGATTGATAGTTACAAATTGAGGGTCTCTATTTCCAAGTTTAAGAGAGACAGTGACAAGGTGACAAACAGAGCCACATCAAATACCTCGAAGGAAGGACGTGAAGATAATAGGAACAAACCATTCCCCGCGGAAATGGGGATCATGAAGGGAGATGTGAGATACGCTGATGTGGTAAAGGAGAAGACAATAAAAACAAATGACGTGATAACACATGAAAGGTGCACTCGAGACACTATCCAATTCAAAACCACGGAGGAAGAGAAGGCGTGGGTGGAAAAAAGCTACACAGGGTTCATGAAGAGGCAGTTCTCGTGGGAAGAACACGGGGTGGAGGTCGAAGGAGAGTGTAGTGGGAAATTATGTGTTCGTCCATTGGGGGGTAATCTGGTTCTAATTGATAGTGTCACAGACGCCTCAACAGAGGATACAATAAGTGAGTTCGATGAATGGGGGACGTTTTGGTTTGAATGGATCCGACCCTGGAGGAACATCGATGTGAAACAACAAAGAATCACTTGGACTCGTTGGCATGGCGTACCACTACATGCCTGGTCCTATAGGTTCTTCGTTTTTGCTTGCGCATCTTTCGGCGATATGATAAAGCTTGATGAGAAAACGGCGAAAAAGGAGAACTTCGAATTCGCAAGAATGTTAATCTCAACTTCAGGTTTGGCGGACATAAAGAAAGAAATACAGGCGAAAGTAGATGGCGTTTGTTATACGATTAGAATCGAAGAAGAGGCACCATGCACGTGCCTGAGCGAGTCTACAAAGTCCGATTCCGACGAAGATTCCGTCTGGTCGGAGGAATATGAAGGGTCTGAAGAGGCGGCGGACGCCGAAGTAGTAGAGGATGCCTTGGGTTTCGGGAAATGCATCGAAGAAGTGAACAAGCCGTCCTCGGAAGACGAAACGGATGGGTTGGGCATTGTGAAAAGCGCGGGACCACACACTGATATTGATGAAGAGATTAATTACATGTTGACAACAGGGAATAATCATGGGGAGTTGGACAAGCAACAGCAAATTAACCACGAGTTAGTAATTGATGGGGGGTAGCATTGAATAAAAATAATAATGAGGGCAATGGAGGAATTAAAGTTAATGGGCCAGAGGTAAAGAATGGGTCAGAAAACAATATGGAAAAATTAAAAGGAGTGGAGGCCCAGGTTGATATTGGGCCCACAGGTTCGGATCAAGTAAAAAAACAAAGAAGGCTTGAGGGGGCCCACAATATTCTGGAGCAACAGAGACCCATATTTTGAACCCGCGACCCGAATTAACAACTGGATCACTCTCAGACTTGGCAAATAACACGCGTCTTGAAGACCACCGAGACGAATCCCTAAATCGGAAACAACCTCTCCCAACAAATTACGAATCGGTCAAGACACCTCTCAGCGAGCCTCCGACATTCCCGGCGACAGCTAGTAACGGGAGGAACGACGCAATAGAAGCACGGGTTAAAGAAAAAATGAATGTGGAAAAGGACCGGACGAAGACCGACACAAGAGCGGGGAAAGCAAAGGGCAAACCGAAATCTAAAGCTCAAATGAAGAAGGCGGAGTGCGCGGGGCTGGTGAGTTTTTTGGAAAACATGGAATCAAAGGAGGACATCGAAGCAAAAGTTCGAGAACACAGAGAGCTACCTGTGAAATGCCGAAATAGTCAATCGGTATGCACGGCTACCTCCTTGTGGGAATTCGGCAAATCGATCGGCCTAACAAGCAAACAGAGTGATGAGATGATTGTAGTAGCCTTGAAAGGATTCACCAACGCACGAGCAGAGGCAACACCAACAGAACAGGGGAGCAATCAAGGTAATTGATGTCGATACTGTCTTTTAACATAAGAGGCCTGGGGAGTAGGGTAAAAAGAAAGGAATTGATGAATATTGTGAATAAAAATAGGGTGGTGATGTGTTGTGTTCAAGAAACAAAATTGGAACAAATGGATGAAAATACCTGTAACACTTTTTGGAACAATGGGGCTTTTGGATGGGCTCATAGAGGGGCGGAAGGACGATCGGGGGGATACTAACAATCTGGAATGCAGAGAGGTTTAAATGTACGGACACGTGGAATATTCAAGGTGCCGTGGTAGTGGTCGGAAGTTGGGAACCAGAGGGGGTCGAATGTTGTGTGATCAATGTTTACGCACCAAGCATCTTAAACGAACAAGTGGAGCTGTGGGAGAAAATCAAGATGACAATGGGGCAACAAACAGGGAAGTGTATTAACGTGATGGGGGATTTTAATGCAATAAGACATCCACACGAACGGGTTGGCAGAAGCGAATCATCCAATAGAAGGGAGGTGGATACATTTGACACGTTCATCAGAGAAGCACTCTTAATTGACCTGCCGTTAAGGGGGCGTAGCTTCACTTGGTACAGGCCGGATGGAAGTTGTAAAAGCAGGATCGACCGAATCCTTATAAACGATGAGTGGCTTGCTAATTGGCCACATTCCACACAGAAAGGGCTGGCAAGATCGGTATCGGACCATTGTCCTATTTTGCTTGAAACAGTGGTGAAAGACTGGGGTGCTAAACCATTCAGATTTGTGAACGCGTAGTTATCTCATCCAGATTTTAAGAAATTTGTGACTGATGCATGGGCTGGATATGAGGTAGAGGGATGGGGTGGATACGTGCTGAAAGAAAAATTGAAATTATTGAAGAATGATGTAAAAGAATGGAATCAAAGGGTTTTCGGCATACTGGACAACAAAGTGGAACAACTTAAATCAGATATACAACAGATGGACATGGTCGATGATACATTTGGGCTGAACGAGCAAGAGATAATAGAGAGAAAGAGATCGACAGCAGAATTATTCAGAAATTTGAACCTGAAGAACAGCCTATACGCCCAAAAAGCAAGGATTCGATGGTTAAAGGATGGAGATATGAACACGAGATACTTTCACAGTGTCATCAATCGGAGGAGAAAAAAGAACGAAATCTCTGAAATAATAATTGGAGGTCAACGGCTGGAAGGGGTGATAGAAATAAAAGTGGCATACATGAATTCTTCAAGAAGCATTTCAGCAAGTCAAGAGGAGTAAGGCCAAGGGTAGGACCGGATATAGTCCAAAAAAAGTTGTCGGAAGCAGAGAATGAGAGGCTGATTGCATGCTTCTCTGAGCAAGAAATAAAAGATGCGGTGTGGAGTTGCGATAGCGCGAAAAGCCCGGGTCCGAACGGCTTCAACTTCAGATTCATTAAAGAATTCTGGGAGGTGGTCAAATCAGACTTTGTAAGGATGGTGATGGAATTTCATCAACATGGAAAGTTGGTCAGAGGAATAAATCCATCCTTCATTGTGCTTCTGCCGAAGAAAGAGGTCTGTGAATCGATGAATGATTACCGCCCTATTTCACTAATCGGCTGCATATACAAAGTGTTATCTAAAATATTGGCGAAGAGGCTCAGTTCAGTCCTTGACAACATAATCTCGGAAAATCAGAGCGCCTTTATTGGGAAAAGACTGATACACGATGGGGTGGTCATTCTAAACGAAACAATTACGGAAGCGAGGAAGAAAGGGGTAGAGAGATTTTTTTTCAAAATCGACTTTGCTAAAGCATATGACTCGGTGGAATGGGATTTCATCGACAACATGATGGGAATTCTTAACTTTAACGCAACATGGAGAGGGTGGATGAGAGAATGCATATCCACAGCAAAATCATCAGTTCTGGTCAACGGCAGTGCATCTGGGGAATTCAAATTGGAACGGGGTTTGAGACAGGGAGACCCATTATCTCCGTTCTTATATCTCATTGCGGCAGAGGGGCTGAGTTTATTAATCAACACAGCAGTAGACAGAGGTCTTTATGAGGCAGCAGAGGTTGGTCAAGAAAGGGTCAAAATTTCACATCTACAATACGCCGACGACACGATATTGATTAGTAATGCAAAAGTGGAGAACGCTAGAGCAATGCGACAGATCCTAAGCAGCTTTGAATTTTGTTCTGGATTGAAAATCAATTATAATAAGAGCAGCCTTATAGGGGTGAATGTCGACAACGAAAGCCTCGGTCAGATGGCTAATATTTTGGGTTGTGAAATTGGGGCTCTACCGTGTTCATACTTGGGACTGAAAGTGGGATGCAACCATCATGCCATGTCGGAGTGGTCACACCTGGTTTCAAAAATGAAGAAAAAATTACAAGGGTGGAGCAACAAAAATATCTCTTTCGGGGGGAGGATCACACTCTTGAAGGCCGTATTGACGTCGATTCCGATCTACCATATATCCTTCTATTTACTTCCAAAAAAAACCTTGAGTGAACTGATTTCGTTACAGCGCAAATTCCTATGGGGGGGGGGGAGAGGTGATACTACAGGTAAAATTGCATGGATAAAATGGGACAACATTTGTTCTTCAAAGGAAAACGGGGGGTTGGGGGTACGGGATTTAGGAAAATTTAATAGGGCTCTTGTTGGGAAATGGCTATGGAGGTATTTAAATGAGGGGGAGAGTTTATGGGCTAGGGTCATATCGTCTCTTCATGGGAAACTGAGTATGGGGGAGATGGGTGGGGAAACGGAAGGTAGCAGTAGATCATGGTCGGGGTGGTGGAAAGACGTGGTAAAAAATGGGGCGGGGGAGAAAGGGAAGTGGTGGTGGGGGAACATTGAGAGAGTGGTGGGTGACGGAATGGAGACCAAATTTTGGAAGGAGAGATGGGCTGGGATTGAAACGTTTAAAACCAAGTTCCCTAGATTGTATAGGAACAGCCTGGAAAAGAGTGGAGTGGTGGGGCAACTGTGTAAGTGGGAGAAAGGAGTGGGGGAGGGGGGGGGGGTCAATGGCGTAGGAATCTACCTGTTAGGGAAATTGGGGATTTTAATCAATTAATGGCTATTGTGAACCAATTTCCTTTGCAGGCCAACAGAAAGGATAGGTGGCGATGGAAAACAACAAAGCACGACGATTTCAAAACCAAGGAAGCGTACGAGGCTATCGTTTCGACCACGAGAAATGTAGATGAAGGGGTGACACCAGATTTGGGCTTCAACAAAATATGGAGCAAATTGGCACCTCTTAAAGTGTCCGCGACGGCGTGGCGAATACTATGGGAAAGGATACCAATACGCGACAATCTTGTGAGGCGAAAAATTATACAGAGTACGGGAGACACAGGCTGCATTACATGCGACAGCAATCTGGAGACGACGAATCACGTCTTTCTGGAATGTACGAACGCGAAGAAATTATGGGACAAAATTCACAAGTGGATGGGAGTGTCGACGGCAATGCATAACACAGTGAGAGAGCACTTTGTCCAACATACGAGTTTGATTCGAGGTAAACGTTTCTACCATTTCAATATCTGCATCTGGGTGTGTACAGTATGGTCTATCTGGAAGGGGAGGAACGCGGCGCTGTTTCGTAATGAGAGAATCGAGGTAGAGAAGATGATCGACGACATAAAGGGAAGAATATGGGGATGGCTAACGAGCAGAGAGGCGAGTTGTAATAATAGGTCTTTTGATGAATGGAGTTTGAATCCCAGTAGTTTCTTTTGAACTGTTATAAAAATTCCAACAAGCATGTGATCTTGCTGTCAAATGTACATTGTGGCTACATCTTATAGCCGTTTTCAATAAAAGTTCTCTTTACTGACCAAAAAAAATAAATTTGTCTCACTGTTTTTGTTTTTGTGTTATATATGCCACACTCTCTGCTTGGTTAAAACATATTCCTATTTATAATTACTCAATTTGTTGTTTCAGTTATTCACTCATACGGTCATACCAATGAAATCTTGTTCAAATTTGTAGTATAAGTTATTGATCTCTGTTGCAAAAATGGGCATAGGTGGTTCCTAGCGGACTCTCTCTAGACCCTTTTTTTTATTTGGTTTAGGATTTCAATAGGTAATTAATTGTGCACAAATTTTCAAGGGTAAAAGAGGATACAATATTTTTTTCCCAAATTATATCGATTAGGGTGTGTAAACTATTTTTATATTGAAAAGTTAAAAAAATCTAGTCGGCGTCTAGGCGGTGTAAGGAAGACATTTACATTCAATCAGCATGTTTGCACCTTTTATTTGGCCCGATCGGGCGGACTGCTTGCGCTAATTGCTTGGACAAAGGCGGCCCGCCCGGGCGGGTGATGTCGCTCGGCCGGGCGATAACTTCGTAAATGGGGACTTGGGTGCCTTGAATGGCCCGGTAGGGCGGCATCGCCGGTTGTTTCACCCGTTTTTCATCTCGATTCTTCTTCAACTCTTCGTAAATGCTCTCGATCCTCATTCTTTCACCTCATGTGAGTGCCAATGATGATTGTCACTCGTTTTTTGAGTTTAATGCCCAATTCACCTCGTATTCCTACAAAATGAGCTCAAATACCTTTCTCATTCAGATCAAACATATAAATGTAAAAATGCATGTAAAACACTCAAAGTTTCTCACTAAAACACATGAATTCTAATGCAATTTACAACCGAATCAAGTTTCAGAAGAAAAAAAAGATGAACAAATCTGCTTCGTCTTCTTCAAGAATATTCACAGTTACAGTTTCAAAAAAAAAATGGAAACTGCCCTAAAAATTCTCTCTCACAAAAAAATGGAAACAGCCCTAAAATTTTTGATCTATTTGAAATTCATTCAGAATTTGAAGCGACAAAACCTATTCTTTCAAATCCGACACCCTTTCATCTAAGCCCTTCATTACAAACAATCGTTGAAGCCTATTTCTATTTCATATATAAGAAAGTGTTAGTGAATTTATTCAGTTTACGCACTCAAATTTTCGAATCCTTATCTTTCTGAACCTAATTTCTCTCTCACTTTCAAACCTTCGAACTCATCTCTAATGGCTTCTTCTAGACATCATTCCACTGAAACAAGGAATGAAGAATTTGAGGTCAATGTTGAAACATTTCACCCAGATGTGTGGGCAAAGAAACGCATGGTGGCTGAAGGTTGTGTTTCTTTTGAAGGACCACACACTGATAACCAGTCCTGGACGGCCAAAGTTCTTGCCGATGCTGGTTTAAGGAAGTATCTCAGTGCTAGCCCAAAAGCTATCATTGTAGAGGATGTAGCCCACTTCTACCTCTTTCCTGCCTCTAGGAAAGATGGTACTATCTCTTCTTTTGTGGGGAATAATGAAGTTTGCATCTATCCGGAGACGTTCGAGGAACTTTTCGGATTAAAATCCGAAGGAATGGAGAATCCTGAAGAATATAAGACTGGTGAGGAAGCTGCCTTGATGAAGGAGTTCCTGGAGTCACAATATTTAGGTTTGGCATCTAGTGTCTTGAAGAAACCTATGTTGAAGGAGAAATTTAGAGATCTCTTCGACATAGTTTGCAAGATCTTGGTGGGACATCATTCGTCCTTATATGGGATCACTCAACCCAAGGTTCGAATGATGAAGGCAATTTTGGACAGGACAAAGATCAACTGGCCCAAGTATCTCATGACTCGATTCGCACAAGAGGCGGCCAAGATCACTAGGAGAGGTGATGGAACTTTCTGGCTAGAATCGAAGCTCAATTTTGTGACCAAACTGAGTTATATTTTGTTCAAATTGTTGCATAACAAGAAGAATTGGGGCCCTGGAACAGTGTTTAGAGGTTCCAAATGGATGCTAACCAAGTCCAAGGCAACGAAAGCTGAAGCAACCAAAAGAAAGAAAGGAGAAGAATCTTCAAGGGCTGAAGCTCCTCAGAAGAAGCAGAAGCTGAAGTTTGCTGTAGTTAAATCCGCATCATCTAAATCTACTGAATCATATGATGACATCAGAATTGAAGAGGACCAGACTGCTGGAGATGCTGCTGAATCTGCTCCAACCTTAACCAAACCCAATACTAAGGTAAATTGAAAACTTGCCTTAGACTCTACTTCTAACCCTCTTAACCCCATTCCTATCTCAGCCCAACCCTCTGAAACCCTATCCAAATCCATTCACTCACCTCCTTCTAACCTTTCTAAGCCTACCTCAACATCAGCTGATACATCTACAACTGATGATGCCTTAGCCATTGTTCCCATTTTTCCTTCTAACCCAACCTCAGAACTTATTCTAGTCTCTGAAGGATCATCACTTGATCCTAAGGAACCTATTATAGGCTCCGAAACCCAACAATCAGCAGACCTCACACCTGTTGATCCCATAATCAACCCTTTACAACTTGCTGCAGAAGTTGCCAAAACTTATGCACAAGTGTCTACTTTCCCTTCCCCAACCAACCTTGAGACATCATCTGCTGTTGTTCGACCAGATCCAGTTGACACATCAACCCCTTCATTTCAACTTCCCAACCCTTTCAACCTTAACCTTTCTACCTACCCAATCGGACCCAAAGAGCAATTCTATCGCCAACAGATAGAAGGAGAACTTGAAGAGAAGTTTCCAGAACTCATGAAGCATCCAGCTCTCCTAGAGCAAATTTTGAGAATCTGAACTTGGAGAGAAATTCGCAATTCAAGCATCTCCAAGATACTTCAGGAAGTAGAGGAGAAAAAAGGTCATGATATGTTTTATGACTGGGAGTTAGAGCAGATTAAGTCTACTGAAATTGAAAGTGTCTTTGATTTGACTTCTAATGATGCACTTTCATAGCTTGTTATGAGAAAGCTTGGACAACTTTCGAAATCACAAGTTCTTGAAACTGCTAAGGAACCTTCAGATCACAACGACGATGGATCTGAGTCCGAAGTTGAAAAAAACACGACCAACGATGAAGTTCTTTCACAAGAACAAATCGGAGGGAAAACTGTCGGAGGGACAACTGACCCTACATCTGATTTACTTTGTATTTGTAATCTGATTCCCTTATGCTCTGATTAATACCAGTATTTACTTTTTCAGCTTCAGACAACAACTCATTGTCTTCTTTATAAGCCATTTGCACTCTATATTTACTTAGGATATGCTCTAGTAATAAGTATTCAGCTCTGATACATTTTTGTATTTTTCTGATACATAGTAGCTTAGCCCTGATAAGATTTTAAGTAATGTGCTCTGATTCTAAGAGTAGAATAAGCTCTAATGCTTATTTTTGCATTGCTCTGATACATGTTTTGTGTATTAGCGCTCTGATTCATTTTATTTCTAACCTTTGGTGATTTCAAATTATTAGCTAACTGATCTGATAACTTAGCTTAGTTAGTTTTGACTTCATAAAAAAGGGGGAAATTGTTCGGATATTCATCCAGCCCCTAATCTGATCACAATTTATAAGTTTAGTTTTGATGGCCAAAACCAGATCAGTAGAGTACATATTAGATCAATAATTTGTAATCTAGAACTAAGTTACCTAAGCTGTTTCTATAAAGTTTAGATGTAATGTTAATGTGTCTAAGTCTGAGGAATCAACTGTATGTATATCAGCCTGATACCTCATCTGAACAAACACGCGCTCACTCAAGACTTAAAGAGAAGAAGATTAAAGACTAGAAGACATCAAAAGCTCATTAGTGAAATCAGATCTAAAAGTTGTTGTATGCATTATAGGCTGAAAGTAACTATATGATAATATGTATTGAAGATCAGAAGACTATTCAGCAGATATGAGCTCATCTATATCTTGTCGAAGAATGCTTTAAAGTAAATTCAAGTCAAGCTCATCTGAAGATTCAGATGACAGTTAGCATTTATGGATAAAATACCTTGAAGAAGTGTTAGTTCATTAAAGTGTATTGAAGGCTACAATAACAGAAGACAAAGAGAATGTCAGACTAGTTCTGAATTGCTCAATCAGAAGACAAGATAGTTGTTCAACGACTCAGCTGATGTGGACCAATGATACATCAACACGAAGCTATGTAGTTGACCAGTACTAGGTCGTACATAGATCTGTCAGATGAAGTACGAAGCATTTAATACACATTACCTATTCAGGAAATGTCGTACCAGAAAATCTGCAAGCAACTCTCCCGTGAAGATATCGACCATACTTAGAAGATTTGATGCAACGACTAGTTTTCACCAACGGCTAGTTTGAAGCTCAAATCTCTTTATAAATACAACACTTGTTCTTTGGAACAAAGTACTGGAAACCTTACAAGCAAGAACTCTCGTATTCAGCTGATATCAAGAACAGCCAAGTCAGAAATATTTTAAGTGTCGAGTTCTTTAGAGCCTGCAAAGATTTCTATCCTTAATGCTCTATGTTTCCGATCCTAAGCCTGCATAAAGAATCATATCTTTAGTGCTTAGAACCAGTTGGTTATACACATATCTTTACATTATTTGTTAGAAACCAGTTGTAAAGGTTACTTGTTACCTAACCAACAAGTAGATCCGTAGCTTTAGAAAGTAGTTGAGGTTCTTGATCACAAGTCTTCTCTTGGGACTATAAAACAGCAAGATAGTGAATTTCTCTATCTGATTAGAGAGAGTGGACGTAGAATATTGAGATCTGAACCACTACAAATACTTGTGTTCTTATTGATTTATTTACTATTATGTATTCATATTCATATTGTTCATATTTGATAAAAGCATTGATTTATAAAAGAGTCAGAATCCACTAAGTATAAGTTTCACAAATCAGCAGATATCATATCAGCTGATAGCATACATTGTTTTAAAGTCATTCTTTAAAAAGAGGTTTTCACATCAACCCACGAGTCTAAACATTTAGGGCCTACACATTTCCGCACCTATAGCTTTTGAGATAGCTCACAAACTGACCAGCTAAATTCAGCAGTCAGTAAGGTTGTTATCTTAATATGCTATATTACACTTCCGCACTCTATAGATCAAGACATCTTATTTGCATTCAGACGATTGAGTATATAACTCATCTGATTGTCTCATCTGATCTGAATCACGAAAAAAATTTAAACAGTTGAAAGTCTATTCAACCCCCCTAGACTTTCACCATACTCGTTTTGGAACCAACATGGGCTAGGGTTAGAGTTTTGGTTTTGAGTTGAATGAGAATAATGAATTAAATGTGTGGGAGAAATGATTATTTATAGAGGGGTATAAATTGTTTTTTTGGGTAAGATTTGACACCTAAATGAAACTATTTAAAAAGGCAGCACCTAAATGTAATGAAGTGTCCTAGATGGCACCTATGAGTAAAAAAACTCTAAATAAAAGTGCAAGTAATAACTAATAAAAGGTGTAATATTAATAACCAACAAAAATATGTGAAAATATTTTTCAGCTACAATTCACAGTAATTGTCATTAATATTATTCAGTCATTTTTATCAAATTGTTCGATTAAAAATAAAATAAATTGGGGGGACATATTCAAACCATGTAATTCAACCTTATAAAAATGTTCATTTACTATCTAAGTTGTTGACATACTTAATAATAAATAGTTTTCTTACACTTTTCTGTTATAATGACCTACGCTTTTTAGTAATATTGTGTTGCACTTTTCAGTTATAATGACTTACACTTTTCACTAATATTATGCTGTATTTTTCAGTTATACTTACTTGCACTTTTTAATAAAAATTGTGTTACATTTTTCAGTTATATACACTTACACTTTTCAGTTATAGTTACTTACACTTTTTAGTAATATTGTATTGCACTTTTCAGTTATAAATGGCTTACATTTTTCAATAATATTGTGTTACATTTTTCAGTTATACCGACTTGCACTCTTTATAATATTGTGTTGCACTTTTCACTAATATTGTGTTGTACTTTTTAGTTATACTGACTTACACTTTACATTAATATTATGTTGCATTTTTCAGTAATATTGTGTTGCACTTTTTAGTTATATTGACTTACACTTTACATTAATATTGTGTTACACTTTTCAGTTATACTGACTTGTACGTTTCAGAAATATTGTGTTTCACTTTTTAGTTATATTGACTTATATTTTTAGTAAATATTGTGTTGTACTTTTCTATTATATCGACTTACATTTTTTAGTAATATTGTGTTGCATTTTTTACTGAATAAAATATTTCTCTTAAAAGTTTAAACCTAAATGGAGAATGTGTATATTTTTAAGTACAAGTTAAATGGTTCACTCATTCCCTCTACACATTTTTTTTCATTTTATTATAATATATATTTATAATAATTTTGGTGATTATGGTAGTAGTCTAAATGGTGGGTGACAATGTGTGATACTGTGATACATAAACTTTGGAAGGTCATAAATGATACCCCTCCATCTAATTTTATAATTTTCATTTTTCTTTTTGTCTGTTCAATTTTATGATTTTCATTTTTCAAAAAGGAAAATTACTTTCACTCACTACTTTATCTCCACCTCATATTTCTCTTTTACATAAAAACTCTATTTTTTTTTTTTTAATTTGTGTCCAACCCAAATGTTAATTATAAAATTGGACGGAGGGAATATCATATTCAACAAGACGATCACGTCAACGAAGATCATAGATGTCAATGGTTGAGAGCCCCCCACTCTCTAATTTTCTATCTCTTTTGTTTCTTTCTTGACTATATTATTTCGGGTTTTGAGTCTCCTTGTACCCAAAGTTTTAATTTCACATTTATCTTTTCCAGAAATACATTGCAAACCTCATTTACTTATAATAAACATGTTTATTCTCCAATACATTAAATATAAGTATTTTAAATATTTTACTCACTTTATTTATGGAAATGATTATAATTTAGAACACACCAAAAAGGAAAATGAATACTCCCTCCATTTTTTATTAAGTGTCATTTTAATATTTTTTAACAAATTAAGATATCAAATTATGAACCATTTTATCCTTCATTAATGATAAATAATTTTAATATTAATTTTTTTTTTTAGTAATGAATGTGATCAATAATGTAGGTGATATTCATATATACAATAATTATGATTTTTCCATGATTTATGCTATACTATATTCATAAGGATAAAATTGTCAAGATTAAAAAAAATAAATGTAAAATAACACTTATTTTAAAAATATTTAAAAAAGCAAAGTGACACTTAATTAAAATTGGAGGGAGTATAATTTAGGACACACCAAAAAATAACGAATGGAAAAAAATTGTATGGCAATATTTGTGACATAGATAGTTATATTTATTTAATTTGTTGACAATAAAAAGTATGATTAATAAAAGAAAATCAGAAATTATAAGCTCATAGATGGAGCTAGAGGCCGGAGTGCCATTAAAACCTTGCCTGAGAAAACCCTCCTTAGGGACAAAACCCGAGGTCAAGAAAAAAGGTTCACTCCTCTAAACATCCATAAAGTAAACAATAAAAAATACTCCCTCTGTCCAATTTCATTATTCCCACTTTCTATTTTTGGTTGTCCAATTTTATTATGTCAATTCCTTTTTTGGAAATAATACTATTCACACTACTTTATCTCCACCCTCCAACCATCACTTATTTACTCAAATTGCCACTAACTTTATTCATAAACAATCATTTTACCTATAAATGGACCCCACAACATCCCATCATACCCTCAACTTATCTACTTTATACATAAACTAATCAACATTTATTAAAACCCGTGCCCGGAGAAGTGGGCATAATAAAATTGGACGGAGGGAGTAAGTTGTAAGCAAACTACAAATGTTCCAAGATAACACCATCAATCGGCGTCATTCAACATATCCGACCAACGTTTGTGAAAGACTACACTCATGAACTCTGAAGAGCCAAAGCCGGTTGAACCAAAATTGTTTGAACCAACGACAAAGGGTTTGTTGGCTGTTTCTCTAAGTGATCCATAATCCAGTTTAACCTTCCTCTGATGGGAGATCGAAGGGGAGCATAATGCTCAACGATGTGTCCTCAACCAATGCCCCAAAAGCGTTCCTCAATGGAACATAATATGTGTCAATAACTAACGTTGACCTGGGATCTCAATATTGTTCTCATTTATATCCCCCAAACCAAAGTCTTGCATTCCTACAGAGTTAAGGTGGGTTGAAGAAGAGGCCACAACGATAACTGAACTAGGGTCGACCACGGGGGGCGTATCAGAATGTGGGTCTCTAAGGTACCGTCTGTCCTGACGGTAGCGTCGAGCCCGGGGTAGTTTCTGTCGTTTGGGGCCTATAACCTGAGCAACCTGATCTTGGGTCCCGGGGACCTGACGACCCTCGTGTCTCTAACGACCCTGTCCCCCCAAACCTTGATGATCCTATCTCCCCGGGACATGACAACCCTCTTGTCTCACCGGGTCCTGGCGACCCATTGAGCTCATGCAGAGGGCTATAGAATGACTAACAATGCGGGAGTGTGTACAGAACTCAGGAAGTCTCTCATAGAAAACTGAAGCAAATGAGCAACGATCAGCTCTATGATACATGATTTGATCTTGTAAGACGTTTTGTAGATCAATCTCAACCAGGAGACAAGCATAGTGGCCCATAATGCCCTTCAATGTTTGGTCGTTTATCTTAATCAAAGTGCCCACATCGGAAGCCAAGGCCTCTAACATGGTTGGATCCCAATACTCCATAGGTAGATCTACTCATCTGACCCAGACTTGAGTCGTGCTAGAGCGAATGTTGGAAGAGTTGAAGCCTGGCGTCCACCTCTGGAGGTGACGGGCTAAAAATACGGTATTTGTCAGCCTCAGATCTAATATGAGTGGTGAAATATCCATTGCTCAAAAAGACCATATTGAAATCAGATGTCAAACCCCAAAGATTGTCAAGTATAGAATGACGCACATGATCATACGACTTGTCCCCAAATTGAATAATGGCTCGACCAATAATAGAGTGGGCATAAGCAGCCAGGGAGGGACCCATAAATAGAGTTTATGGGGGGCCAATTTTTTTCACAATTATATTTTCTTATCAATCTTATTTTAAGGGGATAATTTTTTGTATTTATATAAGTACTAGTACATGAGTTAATTGCAAAAAAGTTTAAAAAATACTAAAATACTACAAAAGTAATCTTTTTTTTTTTTAAAAAAATAGTGTTAAACTTGTAAAATATAATTATTTTGAATTCAAATTTACAATTAAAATACTTTAAAAAAAATAAGCATTTTATATTTAAATACCAAAAGTGCAATAAAAAAAATTATTTTGAGACAACTATAGATGAAGGGCAGCACCAACACAGGCTAGGTACCAAGGAGACGACGCAGGGATGCATCAATGTATGCCAAAATCAAAGTGGAGAAGAAGCCCACGAATTCAGGGTCAGTTAGAGTGTGCACGGTCGGCAAAGGCGTCTTGTTATGACCATCGCCGTCCATGGCGTGAGTGGGCGCAGCCTGCCCTGCTGCGTGAGGATTCATCCCGATTATAGGGAGACGGAGACATCTCCTTTTCGTAGCAATCTAAATTACAAACAAAAACATTACAGTTTCTTGTACGTACGGGTCATTAAGATCATGAATTGATAGTATCGATTAATGAAATACGATATGTCCACATAGTCTTGGTGAAATTGGTCCATTATATGCATGATCATATACACAGATAGTAAAATAGTTGTTTCATAAGTGGTAGTCTCATCTCAGAACATCCTATAATAAATTAGATGGTTTGAAAATAGAGAATCAAAGTTGATTAAAGAAAAGACTCCAGACACCTAAATTTTATCAAATTTTAAATTTCTTTGAACCTCTAAAGTCCAACAAATTAAGACGGACCTTTAAAGTCCAAACAAATCAAGACGGGTCTCTAAAGTCAAACAAATCAAGATGGGCCTTTAAAGTCAAACAAATCAATACAGGCCTCTAAAGTCCAACAAGTCAAGATGGGCATCTAAAGTACAGTAAATCAAAACGGGCCTCTAAAGTCTAGAAAAACAAGACGGACCTCTAAAGTCCAGAAAATCAAGATGGGCCTCTAAGGTCCATCAAATCAAGATGGACCTCTAAAGTCCAGCAAATCAAGACGGGCCTTTAAAGTCCAGTAAATCAAATCTGACCCAAATTTGGTATTCCGAACCCATTAAATAATTCAGTCCACCATCAAGTTGTAGATAAGAATTTGACTAAGTCTCTTAACTAACTTAACACAAATATCTTCAGACCCATTAGATTTAGCCCATAAAAGCCCTAGGTTCAACACCTATATAAAGGGGCCTCATTCCACTCATTTATCATCAAAGAAGTCAGAAGCTCTAAAATTCTATACAAAGATTTTAGAGTGTTATTCATCATTTGGAGGAGCTTCAAAAAGGCGTTCTTTGGGCAAAGCGGCGAGAAGCATCGTTTGAGTCGAGATCAAGGTGCAAAGCCCCTCAATATCCAAAAAATACGACACCTAGCCCTTGGATTAATGTTACAAAGTCCCAAATTTAAGATCGGATAGGATTCGGCTGCGTCGAAAATCAAAGAAGTTCAAGTCGAGTTCTCGAAGATAGAATCAGATGAGTAAATTAGAGATTGTAACCCGCTAAATTCTCGGTTTAATCCGAAAGAAATATATTGTATTGCATTTTTGCATTTTAATATTTAAATCACGATATTTGTATTTACAAATTTGGCACGCCTAGTGGGACTATCTCTACCTCCCATCTCTACTCTTCAAGCAAATCAAGTCACAATGATGGAGCCAAAGAGAGGTCAGCTGACATCGACTTTTGAAGACGTTAACGTGATCTTCGGGCAAAGCAGCGAGAAGTAGCGTTCGAGTCGAGATCAAGGTGCAAAGCCCCTCAATTCGGCGTTTCTTCAAGGAGGAGGTGCTTCGTGGATTTTCAACGATCTTCAACGGCGTTTGTCCCGATAAGTCCTGGAAAAGTCCCGAAAAGTCTCGAAAATCGACGTTTAATCCAAAATACGACGTCAAGCCCTTGGATTAACGTTACAAAGTCCCAAATTCAAGATCAGGTAGGATCGGATTCGCCTGCGGATCCAACTCCATAAATCAAGTCAAAGTCAACAAAGAGAGAATCAGAGGAGAAATTAGAGATTGTAACCCGCAAATACTCAATTTAATCCGAAAATAAACAAATTGTATCTCATTTACGCGTTTTAATATTTAATTCACGAAAATTTTGTTTAATTCATGAAATTTTTGTTTACATACAACTCAAAGTTGATTAAAGAAAAGCAGACCACTCAAATCTTTTTATTGCATCAATGTTGATAAGAAACATAGCACTCTTATTGCATTCAAAAGGAAAATGTACAAAAGAGAAGACAAAAAAGAATATGAAGTTGCAGAAAATAAGAGTTGAATTTAAGGATCTCTCTTCTCCCAGTAATCAGTATCCATGGTGATTGGATAGAGATCAGATGTGGATGCTGAGGAAGCAGTCCAAGGCACATCCATTGATATACTCTGCCCCTCAACCGCGGGCCCCACCTTATCAATCGAGACGTTACAGTCTGAAACAAACATGCTTACAACTCCAGACATAGTTGGCCTTTCTACAGCTACAACATTCGTGCAAAGGAGCCCCACGTTGATAGCTGTCATAACCTCATCTTTCTTGAAGTTTTCTAGTCTCGGGTCGACTAGTTCCATCAAATCTCCTTTCTCCTTCAATGAATTAGCCTAAGACAAGAATTTTAACAAGCTTGCATTTAATATTTATTTATGTCAACATTGAATGTACTATTTTTCACTCTAGGGACTAGGGGTGTGCAACGCTCGCCTCAACTACCGAGCCTCAACTACCGAACTGAATCAAATTAACAAAACCGAACAAACCAAAATTTATAAAAATCCAAACTAAAACCGAAATAGGCCGTTCAGTTTGGTCAGTTATCCGAATAACAAAATTATATTATTTTTAAAAGAAAAGCACATTCCTATTTAAAGATAAAAAATCATAAAAAAATTGATTAAATATAAGATAGAAGGTTCAAGTGAAGCTGCATTTGATTCATGATTTTAATTTAAAAAATCGTTTTTTTAATCAATAAATTAATCCTAACCGAAATAAAAATAACCAAACCGAATTGATATTCGGTTTGGTATGTTCAGTTTTATGCACACCCCTACTTAGAACAATAGTAACGAAAGACAAACTTAAATGCATCATGAGTTACCCAGTCCAGAAGATAAAAGCTCTGCTCCTTGAGCTTCATGCAAGTGTTGGGCCTTCCACTCACAATTTCCAGAAGAACAACTCCAAAGCTGTATACATCTGCTTTGTCCGTCAAATAGCCGCGCATAGCATATTCAGGGGCCATGTATCCACTGCAAAATCACACATCATGTCAATAGCGACTCAATCTTTGGTCAGATCAAAATGCTAAGATAGATGTCCTTTGTTGGAACAAATTGACTACAGTAATTACATCAAAGAAATTAAATTAGTTTTTGCTTAGGATCAAATATAGGCATAGATTAGTAGGATTGATTACTCACTAAGTTCCAGCAACACGGGTGCTTATATGAGTGTTATCCTCTTCATCGAGCTTGGCAAGTCCAAAATCAGATATTTTAGGGATTAGATTCTTATCAAGTAGCACATTTGTAGCCTTTATGTCACGATGGACAATTTTCAGCCTTGATTCTTCATGAAGATAAGCCAAACCTCTTGCTATTCCAATGGAGATCTTGTGCCTCGTGGGCCAATCTAAATTCAACTGGTGTTCTTTCGGACCTGCAAACATTTAGCATGATAAAATTTTCAACTAAAAAGCATGAATCGTGCAGACAAGTTCATGTGGATGTCCCTTTTTCATCAACTGGGAGAAAGAGACAGAATGCGAAAAAATGTTTTTTGGCCACATAACTTATCACTGGCCAATTTTGGTCCCTAAAAAGGTAATTTTTTCGATATAGTCTCAATATTAAGAAATTGTCCAATATTGACCCCAAAATCATGGGAAAATTGAAAACTGTGTCATTTTATGTCACATTAATGTCACTTAAGGATTTAATCAGGTTAGGGGACCAAAATTGAACATTCACGTGACAGAAAACGACACTGTTTTCTATTTTGGGCCTAAATTGGACAAATATTTTAATATTGGGACTAAGTCAAAAATATTGGAGTAACTTTTTGGGGATCAAAATTGTACAGTAGACAAGTTATGAGCCAAAATAAACTTTTGAAATTGTCAGAAAGCTTACCAAATAACGCACGAGCAAGGCTATTGTTTTCCAAATACTCATACACAAGCAACAACTGGTTGCCTTCAATACAGCACCCATAGAGCTTAACAAGATGAGGGTGTTGTAAAGCAGAAATCATGCCTATTTCATTCACAAATTCACGGTTCCCCTGTTTTGATTTGGAAGAAAGCTGCTTCACAGCAATGATTGTACCATCTAACAGAACACCCTTCAGATAATATACAACATCAAGCCCATATCAGTCCGTATATCAGAAAAATGATAATTCATTCAACGACATTAATTTTTGTCGTTTTTAAGTTACCTTATATACAGGGCCAAAACCACCTTCTCCAATCTTATTAGCAGGATCAAAATTGTTTGTGGCAGCTTTAATTTGCCTTAAGGTAAATGATCCAGTATGAAGGTCTAGACCCTTCAGATCTGCCAAAAGAATCATTTAGATCAACCAGAAAACAACAAGCTCTTTCTAACTTACACAGTTCATTTCATATAGTGAATCAATACATACCACAATCATTAAATATTACACACATAATAAATTATCACAAATGGAATTATAAGTAATTTCATTACCTTCATGTATCGAGACTTTGCGTCTCAGGCAGCCCTTCCACCAAAGAATACCCAGAACCAAAAAGGCTGTGAAAAGAGCTCCTATCACTATACCAGCTACTGCACTTGCAGAAATGCTTTTTCCACTTTCTGAGGGATGCCTAAAATCTGAAAAAAATTCAAAATAATCTCTTTACGGTTATCTCTTTAATGCGTAGAAAAATTTCAAGGCTTCAATAAGAGTACAGTGAACTTAGAAATATGTTTGATATTTTTTTCAGTCATATTATGAAATTTGATCTCATTCTTTCAGTATCAGAGAGACTAAACAACTCACTAGGATCCACAGATATGGCTGAAACGAGAGGACCATACACTCCTCTAAAAGGAATACCAATAGTCCCTTTTCCAGCCCAATAGAAACGGATCTCCAAATTACTATCAGTAACAACTGCAGTGAAGTTTTTTGTAACTCCCTTGTTAATTCCACCAGCTTCATTTTCAATGTTGAAATCCTTCAGCACCAGCTTTCCCTGAAACAATTTGTTTCCAAATCATAAAAAATGGCAAATACTTGTTTACACCAGTTGTGCACCGAGCAGCTGTTGTGTATTTTTAAACAGTATCAGTTGTTTCACTAAAAAGTACTGTATTAGTTTTTTTTAATTAAAAGTATTATATTTATTGAAAAGTATTAGTTGTGCTCTGCCAAGCGTTACTCTAAATCAATTGCTGCTAGCAGCGAGATATGTCGTCCAAAAATCTCCATTCACACCACATGACAATAAAACTGAAATTATTCATTAAAAAAAAACTCATAATTTATCAGAGATTGTATCAACCTAAACCTGTCATTTATCATTTCTGGACCTTAATTTTAGAAAGAACTTCAATGCGCGTCAATATTAATAAGGGTTTAAATAAGTACCTGAATGTAAACATCAAATATACGCCCTAGGCTGTAATATGTTCTGTCTTCAGTAAACATGATCTCCGCAAAGTGAAGGTTTACTGTGTAAGTTCCATTAATCATGCAAAATCCATAGTAAGTCAATGAGAGGGGAGAAAGGCGTGCATCCATGTACAGCTTGGGATTCTTCCCAGACATCGTTGAGTTGTTCCCCCAGACGAATGAGTCTCTGGGACGATTATCATCCAAGAAGTGGCCAGTGGTGCTATATCCCCAATTTGACTTACTCCGGAAAAAAAATGAAGGCCCTCCAGAATTCAAATCCTCTTCGTAAGGAGTACCATTATCATCAACGACTTGTCTTCCTCCACAGTTTATGTGGAGAGAGTAGTACCCTAAGGAAACAACAGGAAATAAAGTTTCCATGTTTTCTTTAACATGACAAAGATAAAATATGATTGAAAAAGTTCAATGCAATGTCTTGGTTTAGAATACTGAATTAAATATGAGAAAAAGGATATGTTAGAATTCTATAGCTTTTTTCCCAGAAAAATTAAGTAAATGAACATTACTTGTTGTTAACCTCAGAAGAAAATGTGAGAGCATCATCTCTTAAAGAAATTTATTGGAAATACATAAAAGTCAATGTCTAAACTACGCAATTGAAAAATCACTTACGTCGGTCACAACTGCTTCTTAAGCAGGAAACAGTACCACTGTCAAGACAAAATTAGATTTACTTCAACTCAGATTCAGATTATATTTAAAAATGAGCAGTGAATGTGGATATATATGAAACCAGAAACTTACGTAGTGTTCCCTTTTGAGCTAGCAAACAAGTTTCTGAAAAGAATTGGTGTTAATTAAGTCAGAATAGGCATGTCAGATACAATACAGATCCAATTAAAGATAGGTGTTAGTAATCTCACAAACTGCGTGGTTGACAACTTGTTATTGAACTTTCAGATGCGAAGTTGTTGTAAGAGAGATCTCTGCATCCAAAATATATTTCAATGATTTGAGCATGAAAATAGCATCTTATAACAATGATAAGTGGGATAATATAAAAGAAACCAATATGTGTGTAGCCTCACGTGCCAACTAAGGAACAAACGAAAAAAGAACGGAGGCAGGCCTTACATGTTGTCACCATCTTTTAGCATCCAAGGTGGAAGCGGACCAGTTAGGGAATTCCCAGTCAAATATCTGGAAAGTGAAAATCTTGAATTAGCAGTCTCAACAACTTTGTTCAAATATCATGATATCATGCATGTTCTACAAGATCATTTCCAAGCTTTTTTCAATTCCCAAATAACCAAATTGACAAAAAGTATGAGCTTTTTGCATATTAATTTGGCATTTGAATCAGATTGGAGCATGAAATGCTCTGTATCACAATTCCTTGGTCTTTATGTCAACTTGTTTTACGCTTTCTAGTTTAACTATTCAGCGATTTTAAATAATGAAAGCCCAATTAAAAGGGCAACCAAGGGTTTCCAGTTGAAAATCTTACATGTAATCCGTTTTTGATAGACCAGTAAAGCTGACAGGAATTGGCCCAGTTAATTTGTTGAAACTCAGATCTCTGCACATGAAATGCCAAAAATAATAAAAATATGATAGCACATTGTAAACGAACATATAAATCATTTAACTCATTTCACATTGAAAGATGAACCTGAAGTACTACGATGGTTCTTTCAGAAACAAAATCACACGCCTAAAATATTAATGTGGCCATTGAAAGATTATAGGTAAATAATACTCATAATTCGTAGTTGACTATCGACATGAGACTGAAGTTTTATTTATCAGAACATTAATGTACCGTTATATATATAAAAACAAAATGACTTCAATCACAAATATAGACAACAGTGGGACATTATCAGAGTCCTAAACTAAAAGAACATTATTTATTAACTTGCAGGAATACATTACAGAAACATTAAGCAGAAATGAGAGGTTCTACTAACAGGACTGTGAATGCAGTCATTTCTCCAATATAACTTGGCAACTGCCCCGTGATATTGCAACTCCTCAATATCCTGCATAACAAGTTTCATTCACGCAAAGGCAATGTATAATTTTATTATGATGAGAACATACCAAATAGGATTAGATGAAATCACGCCTTGAGATTTGACCATATCTTTTATTTGAATTGTAAATTTGATTTAGGTTAGTTCCTTTTTATTAGGTAAAGCCCACGGGCTTAGGGTTTAGGTTTAAGACTTTATTTATTTGCGTTGTTTGAGAGAATAGAATTATGAATGAAATTACGTTTGAGAGTAAATACTCTTCTCTACAGCTTACCAGCTGGTTGCTAGGATAATTCAAGGTTAAAACCTTGGGTTTCTAGAATTCCTCAGATTGAGGTCTCTTGCTAGGATAATTCAAGGTTAAAACCTTGGGTTTCTAGAATTCCTCAGATTGAGGTCTCATCAATTGGCATCAGAGCCATATCTCGATCAGAACCACCCTTCTGCGTGCGATCATGGTGTCCAATAAGCAGAGGTTTACGCAGATCGAATCGTCGATCGCGCAGTTGAGAAACGCGCTGCAGGCAGTGTCCTTGCGGTTCGGGGAACGCTCGAGTGGAGAGACCAAGGGCGACGTCGGTTCAGGCAGAGAAGCCACGACGAACCATCAAGCCAAGGAAGAAAAGGAAGTGGGTATCGGGGTCGCGAACCACAAGGAAGCAAAATTCGTGATATGGAAAGAAATGAAGACTTCTGGTGTTTATTCGACCATAAAGACCGAGTCGAAGGGGGCAAAATGAACAGGGGATACCGTGCCAGGGATAACTCGTTCACAACACCCCCAAAACCTTTTTACTGCGACGGTTCTGATTTGGAATCCGACAAGAACGAGGGGCGATCACGTCAAGTTTCTTCACGTGAGAACTGGTGGGAAAGGGACAGCCCTTTTGTCACTTATGCTGATCCATTCCACCGTGACGAACCTGAGTCTAAGCCACGAAATTGGGTAGAAGATGAATACGATAGCCCACCTAAGTACGATGAATACGATGAAGAAGTCGTGCTGGAATCTAGAGAACACAGAATTGAGTATGCACCCAAGCCTCAGGTGCTTGAATCTGTTTTGCAGGTTCAAAGTCTTGAGAATATTGTAACAGATGAGAACCCAAGTAGAGTAGAATTTTGTGAAGAGGAGTGCATCAAAGTTTTGATTACAGTAGAGAAATGGAGAGTTTCTAGGAAAGAAGTAAAGACTCAGAAAAAAATTGTTGCAAGTGAAACTGGAAAAAATGCGAATGTTAGTAAGATCCAAAGAGAACAAAAGTTGATGGAGAAAATGCGGAAAAGGGCTTGTGCGTGTGGGCTAGGTGAAGTGAAAGTCAAGGTACTTGGAGGATACTACGTGGGATTCCATGGAGGAATTACATGATCGTTTTCACGAACCTTGAGGACAAGGTTCATTTCGAGGGGGCGGTGATGATGAGAACATACCAAATAGGATTAGATGAAATCACGCCTTGAGATTTGACCATATCTTTTATTTGAATTATAAATTTGATTTAGGTTAGTTCCTTTTTATTAGGTAAAGCCCACAGGCTTAGGGTTTAGGTTTAAGACTTTATTTATTTGCGTTGTTTGAGAGAATAGAATTATGAATGAAATTACGTTAGAGAGTAAATACTCTTCTCTACAGCTTACCAGCTGGTTGCTAGGATTGAGGTCTCTTGCTAGGATAATTCAAGGTTAAAACCTTGGGTTTCTAGAATTCCTCAGATTGAGGTCTCTTGCTAGGATAATTCAAGGTTAAAACCTTGGGTTTCTAGAATTCCTCAGATTGAGGTCTCATCATATTATATAGCAATGACAAACAGCACACTCACAGTGTCTTCAGCTTTGTTATGTTAATCAGAGGTGGAAAAGCTGAATCATTTCCAATCAAGTCACTGATTCTCCTGCACAATTAGAATCATAACTACAAATGTAAAGCATCATAATCTTTTCTCATTCTAAAAGAGAAGTAACCATGATAATCTCAACGAGGGTATATAACTCATTTAAACATATACTCACAGGTCAGTCAACTTGGTTAAGGAAGCAATGCCAGCAGGGATTGGCCCAGAAAGACCACTCGCCTGAATCACTCTGTCATATTCAAGTTTGAAGTTTCAGCATTCATACAAAAAGAAAAACAGCAGTACTAATCATCATATAATGGATCAATCCTTACAATTTTGTGATATTTGTCCAGTTCTGTATAAAACTTGGTATGCTTCCACTGAAATTGTTATCACCAATACGCCTGCATAAATATCTAATTAGAAGATATCTTGAGATATGCAAATCATATAATCTCCTAAAAGGATTTTAATGTCATAAGATATCAAATAAATTACTAATATTATTATCCAAATAAAATCAATCTACTAAATTACCAATTCTGCAATGAGTCCATTATAGAGACACCAGATGAACCTAATGGGGCCCAATTTGATCAAGCTTCGATCAACTCTAACATAATCAACGATTAATTTATTAATCGTGTTCTACTCCACTAAAAGAACGAGACTGCACTCTTAATCTTATTGAAATTACTAAAGCTATCATTCAATAATTACATCCCCAAACTGATTGATCCAACAAAAATGACATTAAGATATGTGATAGATCCTCTGAAGAACACTTTCAATAAACATAAAAAAATGAGAAGAAACTTACAAGTCCGTCAATGTGGTCAATTTTGCTAGAGTTCCAGGTAACTCCCCGCTTAAATTGTTCGAGGTAAATAGCCTTCAAATAGTAACATGAGAGAAAGAATTGAAATTACACTTCCATGTCTCTATGATCCAAAATAAAACAGAATTAAAGTTATCCTAATATAGGGGCCTTACAATCTTTGAATTTGAGGAAGGTTTCCAATTTCTGGAGGAATAGCTCCAGACAACTGATTGTACTCTAACACCCTTCAATTTTATGCAAAAAAAAAGAAAGGCAAGAAACTTATGCATAAGACGTCTATAAACTCAATTAATCTAATAAAGCACAAATTGGTAGCAGGAGAAACATTACAGTTGTTGGAGAGTAGTGATGTTGCCAAATTCCTTTGGTATTGAACCGGTTATGCGATTTCCAAGCAGAGAACTGCATTACGACAGCGTTTTAAACAGTAATTATGTTTCAATTGATTTCCCAAACAACCATGCACATATATAGTATAATGTTATGTATTGAAAACACAGCGTACATGTTTACAAGTTTTGAGGAACCCCATTCTGGAGGTAAGGTGCCGTTGAGGTAATTCCGAGACAGGTCACTTTTCCAAACATGAGAGTTAAATATAGCTCTTGTGTGTGTGTTTGTGTGAGAGAGAGAGACTTACATCTGCTGGAGGAAAGGGAGTCGGATCAGCTCTCGCGGGATTGAGCCATCTAGATTTTGTGCTTTTAGAACTCTGCATTTTGTTGCAGAAAATTTACAACAATTAAAAAAGGGTGGGTGGGGGCTATTAACCGCTCATACATACAATGTTATAAATACCCCTAATTCTAAAAACAAAAATAGATACCATAAAATGATTAAGTAATTTTTATATAAATGTAGAGTAAAATAATTTGAAAAAAATCTGAAAATGTATAATTAAAATTTGAAAAATATTTTAAAAAATCAACTATATTTTTAAAGTAAATTGATGTTTTTAATTTAATTATTTTTTGATATTTTATTTGATTTAATTAAAAAAAACAGATTTAATTAAAAAAATCAATTTAAATATTTTAAAATTTTAGTCGATTTTTAAATTTTTTTTTATTTTTAATTTATTTTTTTAATATTTATTTGATTTTTTAAATATTTTTCAAATTTTAATTAATTTATTTTCATGAATATATTTTTTGTTAATTTATTTTTAAAATTTATATATTTTTTAAGATTTAGTTAGTTTTAATAATGTTGTTTTAGTTTTTATTCAATTTATATTTTATTTTAGGTGTTGAAGGGCAAATAGAAAAAAATTGGAGTGTGTTTAGTAATAAAAATTGAAAAATATATTTTATTTCTTTTGATTTCATTAGATTAATTAGCAATCTCAAGCTCCTTTTCCAGCACGTTAATATAATTGATTTGAATTAGGCTCGACTCGAATAACAATAAATATATGCGCTACCACTTGTTTGATTAAGTTAAAAATTCTTATAAGGACCAAGTATTTGCAAACTACTCATTTTTTCCTGATCTTGAATAAGGGTTCGATGTTAGAGTGAGTTTTGTGTGGACTCAAGTGCATATATGCACTTGAATCAAATTGCAAAACAGGCCAGGGTCAAAATGCGGTTATCATATATGTAAAACACGGATATCATATGCATAAAACGCCCTTAGCCGAAATGGTAGGGCACATATATATGCACTTGAGTCCATTTACAAAACGGGTCAGGGTCAAAATGCGATTATCATATATATAAAATGCGGATATTATATACCTAAAACGCCCTAGCCAAAATGGTAGGGCATAAGATAATTATATTGCACATTTTAGTTATATGGTGTTGCACTTTTCAGTTGTAGTGACTTACACTTTCCAATAATATTTTCAGTTATAGTGACTTACACTTTTTGGTAATGTTATGTTGCACCTTTTAGTTATATAGTGTTACACTTTTCAGTTAAAATGACTTACACATTTTAATATTGTGTTGCACTTTTCAGTTATACTGACTTGCACTTTTTAATAATATTGTGTTGCACTTTTTAGTTATAGTGACTTACACGTTTAAAAAATATTGTGTTTCACTTTTTAGTTATACTAACTTACACTTTTAGTAAATATTGTGTTGCACTTTTCTGTTATGTGGACTTACATTTTTTAGTAATATTATGTTGGACTTTTTACTGAATAAAAATTTTCACTTAAAAGTTTAGTCACTATAACTGAAAAGTGTAAAACATTTTTACTTAATATTTATTATTTTATTATATATAATTAATAAAATCATTTATTTAACCGAATATGACAGCAACCTAAATGGAGAATGTATATATTTTTAAGTATAAGTTAAATGGTTCAAATCTCATTCCCTTTACATATTTTTTTGTTTCAAAGTCAATATTTAAATGAGTATTTAGACAGTGAATGTGAGAATATTTTTTTTAAGGTTGAGGTGCATGTTTCAAACCCTCTTCATATCAATTTTTTTTTTGAGTCAAAACCAAAGTTGTAAAAATCGAAAATTGGTAGTCGAGCATTTTCAGCCATCTAGTGCCTAGACCGCCTAGGTTTTTTTTTTAATTTATAATCAACATTAGGTTAATTAGTACTCCCTCTGTCCCACAATTGTTTGCACTCTTTCCTTATTCGTCCGTCCCACAATTGTTTGCACTTCCTAAAAAGGAAACTTTTTTATAAACTCAACCCTCACAAAATTCACATATTTACACAAAATGCCATTACTTTTACACTTATTCCAACCACTTTCTTTATTTTATTCATATAAGTTTACAAAATTACCCCTCAACACTCCACTCATTACACCTTTTTCTTAATAAGTGTGCCCACAAAGTGGTGCAAACACTTCCGGGACAGAGGGAGTAATTTATTTTGGCCCAACCTCCAATACGATTTTTGCTACCGATTTGGCATAGTCCGTATGACCGGCTCGATTAAATAAAAAAAAGTGTTGGCTAGTTTTTTCTAGTCCATTAAAATCCAGACCATTTATCTTTATTTGTGAACTTGATAGTCCTTGTTATATTTAAATGAATTTGTTGATGTTACACATTTTTCATAGACAAAAAGTATTTGTAATTTGAGATTTCGAAATAATTATTGAAGAATTTCTATACGTCCACGTTCATTTTTTTCATTTCATTTTATTACCATATATTCAGACTTTTTTTTTTTGGGACAAAGACCAGAACCAGTAAAAAAACAAGGATAAAAAAAGCGAAGAGCAAAGGTTTTGTATCCAAGTCAGAATATCTACTCCCGTCCAATCGTGAGGATGAGGAGAGTCAAAGGCTGATCGTGCTAGCTAGTTTATGCGCCATTTCATTAAAATACCTTGAGATTTTGCACACTTCCCACACTAGGAAGTGTTTTAAGCAGTCGTGAATATCATTGATAATATTACAAACCTAACCTCGAGACTCTTGAGCTTCGTAGATAGCCTTTTCAGCATCGCTAGAGTCTGCAAACACCCTAATCTTGTTGAGTCCCAGATCCTTACACCGATCCAGACCCTTACCAATAGCCATAAGTTCCGCTTCTCGGACCGAGCCAGGGTTAGCCATTCGTTGTAGACCAGCACAAATAACCGCCCTATCATTAGAGACCAAAACATAATCCACAACAAAGAAATTCTTAGAAATATTGAAAGCAGCATCGACCATCACCGTACATTGGATGTCATCTCTAGGATAGAAACAGGGATTGTCCCTTCCCACAACCGAAGTGGTATTATCCTGGAAGTCAGTAAGGTATCGCAAAGCCCAATCCACCGATGAAGTTTGGAGGAAAAAGTTTGGGACGCTATCCAGATCCCTTATGTGTTTCCATGAGCAAAGTTTTTTCCATATTGCCCACGCTACCATGATAATCACATCCTGTTTTATGTCCCGGCAATTCCTATCAAAATCCAAGAGCAGATCAAGGGTGGGAAAATCCTTACGAAGCTTAATAAAGTGATTCACGTGTTATGCAACACTAAAATAAACAACCGCAAGTGTACGACGTCTATCGTAGCGTGATAAGCACGAGGTCGATCCCACAGGGAGGTTAAGCGTAAAAGTGTAGTTTGTTAATGTAGTTCTAAGTAGACGTGATCGATAGATTGAATGTGATGAATTACTCTAAAATTACCTACCAAAGTGTCACAAATAAGTAACAAAGAGCAAAGAAAATCGATCTACTAGCATGCGACTCAAGAAACGAAAGTGAAATGGATGAAAATTCAATTAAGAGAAGGTGGGTTCCAAGGCAATTGTAACACCTATATATCCGTTTATGAATGTTAACTCGTTTAAATGGCCATTAAGGTTATCTCATATAGGGTGATCACACAAGAAGAACTAATCGATCTCTCGATACAACTAATCCAAAGGCGCAATGCAACATAGGCTCGTATCTCTACCTCACAAACGTTACACCGCCTAAAATAGCTCCTAAGATCATTCAAGTCCCTCTCCGATAATTAATCCTCTCTCGAGATCATAATAATACCGGGTTGCATGCTTGCATACGATTAAATGGAATAAATCTCTCGATCTTACCCCAATTAACAATGAATTAAGCAAATCATCATGGCCAATAACAACATGCTTTGCAATGAGGAATTAAGCACACAAATAAGAGACAAACACCAATTAAAGCAAGAAATTAATCATAAACTTCAATCCAAGTATCTACAATGCCTTAGAACCACAAAGTGTTTAGCCACTAACTAGCATAATCCAATTACAAATTCCAAATGAAATAACTAAATAAAAAGGAAAAGAAAGAGAAATCTTAGTCTATAATGTGGTAGGGAATGGAATTTGCAAGCTATTGCATCCTTTCTTGCTTGATTTGATGAAGAATTGAGAGAGAAATGGCCAAAACACCTCCAAGTATGTGTAACTATGTGTGGATTGGGGGAGAATGTCTTGGATTTCAAGAAAGGGGGCTTATATAGTGTTGGGGTAGGGTTTAGATGCCAAAATTGCAAGTTAGTCCTTAAAAAATGGCCAAAATAGGAGATAGGCACTGAGAATGGGGGTGACTCGGCCGAGTGGAGCACTTTAAAAAGCGTGCTACGCTTTTGTCTAGCCGAGACTCGGCCGAGTTGGCTCACTCGGCCGAGTGCGCTTCAATTCCAGTGGCTACGACATTCAATCTTGACTCGGCCGAGTTGGCTCACTCGGTCGAGTGCGCAGTAATGTGCAAACTCGCAGATTCGGCCGAGTTGAGTCACTCGGCCGAGTGCGCAGTGATGTCCAAAGTTTCAGATTCAGCCGAGTTGAGTCACTCGGCCGAGTTCCCTCCTTCTCTTCTCGTTTCATGCATAACTCTCGCCTCGGGTGTCGGATTGGCTCGATCCTTTTGGCTAATCCACTCCATTTTTCGAGACGAATCCAACCGTGCACTCCTATTCCTGATCCAGTGAGGTATGATTGGTGTTTTGCTCCAAATTCCATCGTATTTCCTACAAAATCGACAAAACACAACCTTTCTCTCATTTTGGCTCAAACAATCATATTCAATGCATAAATCAATGAAATCCACATCAAAATACGCTTCACATGTGCCTCTAAAACGTGTAAATTCCACCCGAATCAAACTCCCCCAAACTTAAAATGTTGTTTGTCCTCAAACAACTAAGCACTTAAAGCAATGAGGGTGGAATGATCACAATGGAATATTCAATGTAATTCACACATGCAAAGTAAGATGTAATGATATCTCTTTCTCAAAGTGCATCTCTCAATGAAGGCCATAGGCTCATTATTGCAATTCACACTCATGGATCAAAGAATGCATAAACACACAACACATTGTGAATGGGAAACATAATCCAAATGTTCAAGTCCTCTACTCACATGACAAAGTGTTTCTCTCAAACACACAAACAAATTGAGGATATTAATGCACTCATCAACCAGGTTATGCTATGCAATCACCATATGCTTGCCCAACTTCTACTTTTCACACACTCAAATGCTCAACAATGTGATCAATAGGACTTAATCAAGGATGTAACATTGGCTCTTTGGACAAGGTAGGATGAATTTGGGAATTGTGACTCTTCTAGTGGAGGACAAAACTTGTTGTTTTACCATGTGTGCTTTCACTTTCAAAGCTTACAAACTTCATCCTCACTTTTCTTTTTCCTTTCTTTTTCAAGCATTCATCACCTCATCTTTGAACCATCTTTCTTTTCAAGCTTTTGGGGTTCTTTGTCCCTCTTTTCTTTTCCTTGATTTTCTTTTCATCTTTCTCTTTTTCTTTCAACTTTTCCACTTTCTCCTTTTACCAAAGATATACATTCAAGCACATGTTTTCCACTTTGTCTTTTATCCCCCACTAGATATATGTATCAAAGGCTCAAAAAGGCTAAGTGGTTAACATTGTAGTTTGCCAAGGAAATGAGGAATTAGGCTCAAGGGGCTAACTACGGAAGATTACTTCGGTTTTGAGAAATTTTGGCTAAGTGACTCTTTTTAGAACAAGATGGCCTATATCACATCACATCATCTCACACAATCATGCTTTCAAACAAGAACTTAGGCAAGTTCTAAGATTACTAGCAATAACATAGTCCACTCTCAAATGAACTAAACCGGATTATATGTTCGATTTATGGCTCAATTCTCACCGGTTCATTCAATAGAACTCTCACATTCATCAAATGTTCCCAAACGACAACACATCATGCATCCATGCTATCAAAGATCACAAATATGAACACAACATGATACTATATTCCAACACCAATCATGCATACATTCAAAGCAAATAGACATCACCACAACTACTCAACAATGGATTCCAATGACTATTCATGCTCACATTTCACCAAAGGTCCACTACCCAATATATGATCAAAACCAACTTAAACAATATACGCATGTGAAAGCCAAGTGTGCGCCGGTGCAAAATGTGACATAAGTAGAATGACGAACCGGTGCAAGGTTAACAACTAGTAGAAGAATAAAAGAAAAATAACTCCCCCAAACTTAGAATTTTACTATGTATAAATTCTAAGTTTGGGGCTACAAGTTGTTACCTCCCTCCTTGCACATCCAATGCTTCTTCAAAGATCACCATTGCAACACTTGCTTTCTCCTCTCCAAAGTTGGTTTTGCTTTCTTCTCCATTCTTCAAGATGTGATATCCATAGTACTCTTCATCCATACCTACAAAATAAACCAAGCTATCAAAACTACTAAAGCAATAAAAACATGAAAGCAATAAAACCTTGGGTTGCCTCCCAAGAAGCACTATTTTTAACGTCCTATGCCGGACGGTTCTTCCTTGAGGGGGATATCAAGTCACCCCCTTGTCATCCTTGTTCTTGACCTTCCTTGCCCATACGACTTTCTTAAGCCCATTGAAGCATCCACTAGCTAGCCCATCCGGCTCTTCAATCATATCATAAGAGGTTGATGCCTCATTCATCCCCAAGCTTGCACAAGTAGCTTTTCTTGATTTGGGGGAGTTTTTGAAGAAAACTCCCCCAAACTTGGCCTTCTTGCCCATCTTCAACTCATTCTCTTCCATTTGGGGGTCCTCTTTCACAACATTGATCTTGGGCTCTTCTTCCACCTTATCTTCCATGGGAATTGGATAGTGATCTCTCTTGGAATACACATACTCTTCCTCCTCATCCTCATCATCACGGAATCTAACGACCTTGTAGATGTTGAATGAGACTTTCTCCTCACCAACATGTAGTTCAAGCTCTCCGTTTCGTACGTTGATGATGGCTCCACCCGTTGCTAGGAACGGTCTTCCTAAGATCAAGGGGATTGCCCTATCTTCCTCCATATCAAGTACCACAAAATCAACCGGGAATATGAATTTCCCAACTTTGACAAGCACATCCTCAACCGTTCCCAAAGGATAAACTATGAAGCGATCCGCCAATTGAAGATTCATGGTAGTAGGTGTCAATTCTCCCAAGCCAAGTGATTTGAAGAGTGATAGTGGCATGAGGTTTATGCTCGCTCCAAGATCACACAAAGCACGATAGGTTCCCTCCTTGCCAATCACACAAGGCAATGTGAATGAACCGGGATCCCTAAGCTTTGGAGGTAGCTTAGCTTGGATGATGGCACTACACTCTTCGGTGAGGTTCACGGTTTCAAATTCTACCATCTTTCTCTTGTTGGACATAATCTCCTTAAAAAATTTGGCATAATGAGGCATTTGCTCAAGGGCCTCCGCAAATGGGATGTTGATGTGTATCTTTTTGAACATCTCCAAGAATTTGATGAACTTTGCGTCCAAACTCGTCTTCTTGAGTCGTTGAGGGTATGGGATTGGAGGCTTGTATGGAGATGGAGGCTTATATGCATCATTCTCTTTCTCACTTGTTTTCTCCTTCTCAACATCTTTCTCTTCAACTTTCCTTCCTTGTTGTTCCTCTTCACCATCTTCCTTTGGCATCATAGGGCCTTCATAGCTTGTGCCACTCCTCAACTTAATTGACTTGCATTGCTCCTTGAGGTTCAATTCCGTGGTTGAGGGGAATCGACCCGGCTTGTGTTGATTTTCAACCATATTAGCAATTTGGCCCACTTGAATCTCAATGGCTTTCACATCATTCTTGATTCCCATCACTTCATTTGCCAATTGACCAATTTTCTCATCTTGACTCTCAAACTTTTGCCAAGTCTTTATCATAAAACTCTTCGTCTCTCCCATGAACTTCTTAGTTTCTCCCATGAATGTTATAAACATTTCTTCCATAGTGAGCTTTGACGAAGATTCTTCTCTCACACCATCTCGTACATTGAAGTTTGCCGGTGGTTGAATGGCATTGTGTAGGTTAGCATATGAGAAATTTTCATGGTTTCTCAAGCCGGGATGGTATTGGTTCGGATTAGAGGAGTGATAGTTCCCATGGGTTTGTCTTTCTCCCCAACCTCTCTCTCGATAATTTCGGTCCCGTTGGTTGTTCATGTAATGGGCCTCTTCATATTGATCATTATTTGGGCTCCACTAGTACTTTGGCCGTCATCAAAGAGATTAGCTTATCCACTTTGTTGGATAAGTTGACACTTTCTTCCGAATTTTGAGTGGAAGCTACCCTTCGATTTTGCCTTCGTTCGGATGGCCATTGATTGCCATTCTTAGCCATCTCCTCCAAAAGCACATAACCCTCATCCGTCGTCTTTCCTAGCAAAGAACCTCCACCGGCCGAGGCATCCACCATCCCTCTCGTACGGTGGTCCATCCCGTTGTAGAAATAACATATCAATTGATCCCTTGAGAACCCATGTTGAGGGCAACTTCTTATCAAATCTTTGAAGCGCTCCCAAGCCTCGGCTAACGACTCATCATCATCTTGCATAAATGAAGAAATCTCCCCTCGTATCTTGATGGTCTTGCTTGGAGGGAAGTACTTCATTAGGAATGCATCCACAAGGTCGGCCCAATTTCCGATCATCCTTAGATCAAGAGACATGTGCCATTGTTTTGCACGATCGCGGAGTGAGAAGGGGAAGAGTTGCAAGCGGATGTAGTCTTGGGGAACACAGTTGATCTTAACCGTTCCACTTATCTCTAGGAACTGAGATAAATGGAGGTTAGGATCCTCATTCGACAACCCTCCGAATTGGTTGTTTTGGACCATCATGATCAATGCCGGTTTGAGCTCAAAGTTATGAGCGTCTACGGGTTCCCGACCCGCTCCTCCATAGGGCCTTGGGATGGGACGGAAGTGGTCTCTCAAGACTCTTTGTGGTTCCTCATCCTCCCTTCGTCTACCATCTCTTTCCATACCAATATTCTCTTCAACTCTCCGACGAAAGTTGTCCCTTAGCACTCCTTGAGGTTGGTTACCTCCATTCCTATTAGGTTCCTCAACTCCTTCTACTCCGTGATTCTCAAATTCCTCCTCTATTTCTTCTACAACCGGATTTTCCCGTCGATTCATTCTTTCCAACTCTATTCTCCTCCTTTCGGCGTTCCTTCTTCGACAATTGGCTTCAATCTCCGGATCTAATGGTAACACTTCTTGTTGGTTCCTCCTAGATCGTGTGATCATAAACCATGTCTATCAAAAGAGCAAACGAGAGTGAGAAATACAAGTAAGATCCAAGTAACAAACACAAATATTTTTGGATTTTTGCAAATAAAGAAAGCAAGTAAAAATGTCTAAACTAAAACTCTATTAACCTACACTCTAGAGCTATAAAAACCTCCCCGTAAGCGGCGCCATAAACTTGATTCACGTGTTATGCAACACTAAAATAAATAACTGCAAGTGTACGGCGTCTATCGTAGCGTGATAAGCACGAGGTCGATCCCACAGGGAGGTTAAGCGTAAAAGTGTAGTTTGTTAATGTAGTTCTAAGTAGACGTGATCGATAGATTGAATGTGATGAATTACTCTAAAATTACCTACCAAAGTGTCACAAATAAGTAACAAAGAGCAAAGAAAATCGATCTACTAGCATGCGACTCAAGAAACGAAAGTGAAATGGATGAAAACTCAATTAAGAGAAGGTGGGTTCCAAGGCAATTGTAACACCTATATATCCGTTTATGAATGTTAACTCGTTTAAATGGCCATTAAGGTTATCTCATATAGGGTGATCACACAAGAAGAACTAATCGATCTCTCGATACAACTAATCCAAAGGCGCAATGCAACATAGGCTCGTATCTCTACCTCACAAACGTTACACCGCCTAAAATAGCTCCTAAGATCATTCAAGTCCCTCTCCGATAATTAATCCTCTCTCGAGATCATAATAATACCGGGTTGCATGCTTGCATACGATTAAATGGAATAAATCTCTCGATCTTACCCCAATTAACAATGAATTAAGCAAATCATCATGGCCAATAACAACATGCTTTGCAATAAGGAATTAAGCACACAAATAAGAGACAAACACCAATTAAAGCAAGAAATTAATCATAAACTTCAATCTAAGTATCTACAATGCCTTAGAACCACAAAGTGTTTAGCCACTAACTAGCATAATCCAATTACAAATTCCAAATGAAATAACTAAATAAAAAGGAAAAGAAAGAGAAAGCTTAGTCTAGAATGTGGTAGGGAATGAAATTTGCAAGCTATTGCATCCTTTCTTGCTTGATTTAATGAAGAATTGAGAGAGAAATGGCTAAAACACCTCCAAGTATGTGTAACTATGTGTGGATTGGGGGAGAATGTCTTGGATTTCAAGAAAGGGGGCTTATATAGTGTTGGGGTAGGGTTTAGATGCCAAAATTGCAAGTTAGTCTTTCAAAAATGGCCAAAATAGGAGATAGGCACCGAGAATGGGGGTGACTCGGCCGAGTGGAGCACTTTAAAAAGCGTGCTACGCTTTTGTCTAGCCGAGACTCGGCCGAGTTGGCTCACTCGGCCGAGTGCGCTTCAATTCCAGTGGCTACGACATTCAATCTTGACTCGGCCGAGTGCGCAGTAATGTGCAAACTCGCAGATTCGGCCGAGTTGAGTCACTCGGCCGAGTGCGCAGTGATGTCCAAAGTTTCAGATTCGGCCGAGTTGAGTCACTCGGCCGAGTTCTCTCCTTCTCTTCTCGTTTCATGCATAACTCTCGCCTCGGGTGTCGGATTGACTCGATTCTTTTAGCTAATCCACTCCGTTTTTCGAGACGAATCCAACCGTGCACTCCTCTTCCTGATACAGTTAGGTATGGTTGGTGTTTTGCTCCAAATTCCATCGTATTTCCTATAAAATCGACAAAACACAACCTTTCTCTCATTTTGGCTCAAACAATCATATTCAATGCATAAATCAATGAAATCCACATCAAAATACGCTTCACATGTGCCTCTAAAACGTGTAAATTCCACCCGAATCATAAAGCTCCACACCCTAAGGCCGATCTAACACTGTTTAATGGCCGGGCAAAGGAAGAGAGAGTGCGAGGTTGAAGCAAGAGCCTTTCTACATGCCCGACACCCTGGGTTGATTGGGACATGATGATTAGAAATATTCCCTTCAATGGCTACCAAATCATTAGTGATTTTCCAACCGAAGATACGAACCTTCGAAGGGATCTTTAACTTCCACTGGAGCTCCCAAAAGCGACCTTCCAAGTCCCAGTTATAAGGGCCAGGGTCATCAATTTGTTGTATTCCACGGTTGATGGCGCAACTCTTCACATAGCTACCAGCGACCGAGTAAACACCCCTAGGGCCTTCCGGCCAAAACCTCAAATCCTCTCTATCTGGCCTTTGGATAGGAATTTTCAGGATGGTTTCGGCTTCAAAATGGAGGAAGTCTTGGCGCACTAGGTCCTCCTTCCACCATAGAGCCACTAGCAATACGTGAATAAATCATGCCCGACTTGAGGCCACTGACCCAGGCATCCTTAAAGATATGAGTCTGTTTGTCATTCCCAATTCTCCACCTCACATTCTCATTGACGAGTTTCTTACTCCAGCATAGCGATCTCCAAGTGTAGGAAGGATTAGATCCAATACCTGCATCCAGGATATCCTCATGCTTAAAATACCTGGCTTTAAACAGACGCGCGACCAACGAGTGAGGATTCAAAATTATCCTCTAAGTTTGTTTGGCAAGAAGGGCCTGATTGAAAGCAACGAGTCTACGAAAACCAATCCCTCCTTCCTTCTTCTTGCGGCAGAGATTATCCTAATTCCTCCATTTCATCTTATTCGAGTTCCCATTTTTACCCCACCAGAAATTAGTTAAAGCCCTTTCAATGCTAGAACAGATTGCCACCGGGATTCTAAAATAAGATATAGCATACAAAAGAATGGCCTGTAAAACCGCCTTAATGTGGACTTCCCTACCCCTTCCGAGAAGAACTTTGATTTCCAATAATCAAGTCGATTAAGAACATTATCCAGAAGGTAGTGAAATTGGATTTTCTTATTCCTCGTTGAGAAAGTAGGGAGACCTAAGTAAATCTCGTGACCTTCAGACGATCGCACACCCAGGGTTTCCTTACAGGCATTTCTGGTCCTATTCGAGGTACTGTCGTTGAAAGTCATGGCTGATTTCTCATAGTTAATCAACTGCCCTGACGTCGATTATCATAGAGTCTAAGACAAACCTTAAGATTCTCACAATCACAGATTGAAGCTTTGATGAAAAGGAGGATATCATCTGCAAAGAAGAGGTGAGAGATAGACGGGGCTCCCCTAGCAATAGTGACTTCGAAGATTCTTTTGTTCCAGGCCGCCTCTCTGATGATAGAGGAAAGGCTTTGGGTGCAAATCACGAACAGATAAGGGGACAGTGGATCCCCTTGTCTAAGGCCTCTCGAAGGGATAATACTTCATGTCACGTTTTCATTAACTTTAATGCTATATCGAACTGAAGTCACGCACCGCATAATTAGGTTGATCCAGCTTCGTGCAAAACCCATATTATCCATAACTGAATGTAGGAATATCCACTCAATACGATCATATGCTTTGCTCATATCCAGTTTGATTGTTGCATAACCATCATTGGCCTTGCTATTTCTGATCCAGTGTATAGATTCAAAAGCAATCAGTACGTTGTCAGTGATGAGCCTAGCTACCTGGGATGAAAGCACTTTGACTTTGATCAATGATCGTATCCATTATCCCCTTAAGCCTATTCATAATCGTCCGTGCCAAAATTTTGTAGATGACATTGCAAAGGCTGATGGGTCTAAAGTGGGAAACCGTGGTTGAATTCCTAATTTTAGGAATAAGAGTAATGATCGTCTGGTTGCAATCTGTAATCTGGTGCCCATTATTAAGAATAAGAAGAATTTGATCAAAAATCGAATTTCTAATAATATCCCACGAAGATTGAAAAAAGGCAGTAGAAAAACCATCCGGTCCCGGGGCTTTGGACAGACTAACATCCTTGAGTGCACGAGTGATTTCCATTTTTGTGTATGGAGCTGTCAGCATATCATTCATATTAGGGGAGACCACCTCGTGTAGCGCCTCAGTGGCCTTAACAATCGAGATTTGGCCCGGGTTGCTTGACAAGAAGAGGTCTGAGTAAAAATTGACAATGGTTTGTTAGATCTCCAAAGGGTTAGTTGTCCAGGAGCCACTTTCCTTGAAGATACCTCCAATGAAATTAACCTTCCTACGGGCGCTAGCTCGCTTATGAAATAATTTTATGTTTCAGTCTCCTTCTTTAATCCATGAAATACGAGACCGTTGTTTCCAATACATCACCTCTTGAGAATACAACTTCTCAAGATCACTATCCATCCTCCTAATTTCAGAGAAGTTCGGCACCTTGCTTTCATCATTAAGAATCTTCGCCCGTTTAAGCTTGAGGGAGTGTATGCGATTCGAAAGGGAGCCACCCTTATCCCTCGCCCAAGACTTTAGAGATTTCCCACACGAGGCAAGTACTTCATGAATTCCACGATTAGTATGGAGGGGGTTCCACGAAGATTTGATAGCATCAATGAAATCAGATTCTTTTGTCCAATGATTTTCAAATTTAAATGCCTCACCTTTACAGTTACTGGAGGTTGGAATTGTCTTGTGAAAAGAGAGTAAAATAGGTCTATGATCGAAGCAAACAAAATCCAGATTGTGAGTTTAAAATTTTGAAAAAGGGGAGATTCAAGCTTCATTTGCACAGAAACTGTCAATACACTCAAAAAATGGCCTCAGTTCCACTTCTTTTCTTAATCCAGATGCTTTTACAAGAAACAAAATGTGTTTAGAGCTTTGAAGCAGTTCTAGCTAAAGTCTTATATCTGAAGGCCCTTTTAATTTATTCTCTAGCCTCAATGATAAGTTGGGTGCTATCGTTGGTATAGATGTTGGTGGCAGCATATTACATAAGGCTTATTGAGCTGAATTTATTTTAAAAGTATTACTCCACTATTTACTCTTCAAAATTCTCTAAACACACTTCACGACATATTCGATTAAAAGTGTGGTTATACGTACGTTCTTCAATTTGTATGATTCATATGATAGTACATTAGGTATTTTGTAAGTTTTTAAGAGTTAAAATACTAATTTTATGCATATTTGTTAAGACAATGATTAGTGTTAGTATTAAAAATGAGAATTAAAGAAGGGGGACTATCACACTATTATATGTACTGCGAATAATAAATTATAATACAAAATATTTGTTTATATACATGCATGCGTTATAAAAGCAATGTTTGGTAAAAAAATAAAAACTATATTTTCCTTAAGTTAGTGTATCAATCCTGTCACAAATAAAAAAGAAAAACGGTTGGATACATCATTAAATTAATATTATATGAGTAATTATTTAAAACATATATTAATTTGGAAATAGAATATAATGAATATTTGTATTTTAAAATGTATAGAACTGCAAATTGATATATATATATATATATATATATATATATATATTTTGGATATGGCCTTATGCTATCTAAGCTTTATTGGTGTGGTTAGTACTACCAATTAATTAATCAATCTGAAATTACTCATACGAAATTCAATAGTTTAAATACTTAAAACCATCTACTCTTCCCTGTTGATGTTATGTCAATGTTGTGAAGAATATTACAACATATTTGACGACTTCTTTCACAATCAACACTAATGGTAACAGTCAATAGACATAAGTTGTATAAGAAAATGATTAGACAGTAACTTAAGATGCACACGATAGTGATATCATTAAAATCGTGCATGAAGACTTATGAAAACATACAAACTGGATAAGTTATAAAGTATAAGGGAGTTTGTACAAATCCATGAAAATGCTAAAGTGTTATTCAGCCCAATCATCTCCTTTACTTCTTTTCATAATTTTTCTTAATTTATTTGTAATGCTTGCTTTTATTATTTTAATAGTTTGAACATTTTAGGATTTATATTTCTATTATTTCCTTTTATTTTCTTTGAACTCTAGTTCATTATGATTTATAATTTTGTCACTTAATTTTTGTATTTGGCCTGAGCATCTTATTTTTTTTGCTTAGTGAAGACTTTGTTTCAATTCCATTTGGTTTAGCAATTATATTTCATGTTATAAGATAAATTGCATATTTCTATTTTAATACATATTAGTGAATGTTCAATGTCAAGTGTGTTATTGTAGAAAAATCAAATTATGAAGAATGTTGATGTTGTTGTGCATAATTTTTCAACTTTCAACATATCGGACAACGTCATCATTCGTCTTTTCTCCTAACACTAACTCCGATTTTAAATGTTGTTCTTAATGTCCTTGTATGCATGATTGAAGACGTGGAAGTTACCAAGTCAAGCGATTGCATAAATACAATGAGTGATAAATTAAGAGAATGCACGGTGGTTCCTACTTTTAAGAAGTTGTGGAGGAGGTTATAGATCATATATATAAAAACTGATCTATGGAGGTTGTATGTACGTAGTTGAAAATGTTGCCTAATATTAATAGAGGACTGCTACATCACAAATACTTGAGAAGAAAGGAAGACACATTCTATTACTAAACTATCAAAAGTTGTGTTTCTTCTCCGTTGTAGATCATGTAAAAACCAATCCACAACATAAATATATGAGAGAAGAAAAATTTACAAACACTAAACTATCATGTGCATTCGTGTATTTAGTTTTAGAAAGATCTTTATTTCTTCTCTCTTTCATGTGATAGATTAATTGTATTTTTTATCAATTCGTCTACCACATTAGTTTGAATCTAGAAGTGTTTATGTATAGGTCGAATTGAGAGACAGTTTCATAAAAGTCCATCTAGGTTTTGTATTTTGTCAATTCTTTGTAATTGACTTTGTCTCTAAGAGGTTTTTGGTTTTTTGTCTCACTATTTTATTTTAGTGAAACAATATAGACTTATTCATAGTCTATACAAATTTTTGAATATTTCGTTGTCTCGTATTTTTACTTTCCGCTGCTTATTTGTTGTCTTTATTGTTTTAACATTTCAAGACAACATCTCTGATAAACACACACTTTTACTCCCATTATACACTAAATAATATTTTAAAATTCTATTATTGTACACAATTAAACCGTGTTTTAATTTTAACATTTTTTGCACTTTTTTTTTTTTCAATTTTACCCTATCTTTTTAACTTTAAAAAATAATTTAAATTTTTTATGTACAGTTATGATAAGCTAAATTTATGGTATGTAACTAAAAAATGTATTCATTAATTAAAAGTAAACTTGTCAATGCATATCCTTTCTTAATTTTTTTAAAAAAAAATTAATATATTTTTTTTTGGAGGGATTACAATAGAAATATTATACACCCCCAATTGGCATTAGTGTATTGACTTGGATATATATATAGAAGTTTAGACATTTCAAATAAAAAAACTATAACCTGCCTACAAAATTAAGAGTAGTTGGGAATTCTTATCAAATTTAGTCTATTACTGAGTCGGATACCGAGAAGGAAAAAAAAACTCATATCAAATAAATGAAATTATAATTAATGGTTTCCAAACTCTTTTAAGAATGGTTGAAAATATTGGTATCTATGTAAATATTGAAACTTTGAAAATATCGATAGATAATCGATATAGAATATTTTAAAAATTATGAAAATTTAATAATAAATTAACTAAAAAATTTAAACATATTTTATATCCGTGATAAATTTATATAAAATAAAATATAATATACAATATTATTTCATATGATATTTTTTAAAATTTATAGACACCTTTTCGATATATTTAGATATTTTATTGATATTAGATTCAATATTGTTATTGACTTATTGTAAAATGATATTTATAAATATATATATTTTTTATATATAAATAACGTGAAAATGTCGATTATTTTCAATATCAATTAATAACGTGAATACATTGTTGATTTACAAAGGTGGTAGGATTGAATTTTGAAATTGTGGCTTAATTACTAGATTATGAAATTAGAAGATCGAGTAATAAATAAAAGAAATTATAAACTCACATGCTTGTAACATGACAGATGGTAGCATTGAGAAAGGTGGTGCAATTATCACAAAATACTGCATTTGCATCTTCTTTCCCTTGAACCGGCCTCTGGGTGATCCAACCCGATAACCCGCTGCATGGATCCACATCGAAATTCCAATTCCTCTTCCCTAATCTCATTGCTATGACCTTCAATGATTCCACTGAAATTAACCCAATAAATATTTAGATTAATTATCATGACAATTAATTAAGGAAATAAATTATAAGAATATTGAGATACATTCATCAGGAGGCAAAACAGCTGATCCTCCATTACAAGCCAAGTCCACAAACCAAATGAATGCAAGAAGAAGCCTAATTGGAAGTGACATTGGGATCGATCCAGTTAACGTACTCTAGAGAGCTAGCTAGCTAGCTAGAGAGATGAGTAGTACTAATACACTGGCCTAGCCTGTCGTCTAATTATAAACTGAGGATCGATATCGCAAATTAATTAAGGAAGCATCCGAGCTAGCTACGCGTTTACTACTATGCAATGGAAGAATGAAGTAACATTTTCAAACAAGTACGTACAGGCCATAAATGCTTAAGAAAATATCAATATGATCGAATTAATTCTTTTCTCATGAAGATTTTTTTTTGAAAATGACTTCACTTGACTGGGTCATATAATGATGTAGCTACCGCGAAATAATATGTAAGAATACGTGTTGTATGCCAGGGTTGTGATGGAAATGAGGATCGTGGGCTCAAAATTACGTACAGTCGAGAGCCGGGTTGAAGGCGGCCCAATATTTTGGGGACTATCGTATGAAGAGAGAAAATAATAGAATTAATTTTGCAAAATCGTTTGTTTTCTTGCTAACCTGAGCTAGGGATGATAGATTTATTCATATTTCGTATCATAGTTCTCATAGCGTAAAAATAAAATAAATAAGAAAAGTGAGTTGTACGTTCATTTATTTATTTTTGGATAGAAATACGTATAATGTATATAGTTGTACCCACTACAAGAAACAGGGGGAATAGCGACAAAATTTTTTGCGACAGATCTAAATTTCATCGCTAAAATCATTTTTTTGCAACGAAATAGAAATTTTCGTCGCTAAATTGTTAGATTTAATATTTACAACAATATATATATATTTCATCGCTATATTAGCAACAAATTGCTTCATTTTCTTGTTAATAATCAAAACAACAATGAAAATTATATTTCGTCGCTAATATTTTGCGATGAAATAGAAATTTTCGTGGCGAATTTCTTAAAATTAATTTTTGCAACAAAATATATATATATTTCATCGCTATATTACCAACAAATTGCTTCATTTTGTTGTTAATAATCAGAACAACAATGAAAATTATATTTCGTTGCTAATATTTTGCGATGAAATAGAAATTTTCGTGGCTAATTTCTTGAAATTAATTTTTGCAACAAAATTTATATATTTCCTCGCTATATTACTAACAAATTGTTTCATTTTGTTGTTAATAATCAAAACAACAATGAAAATTATATTTCGTCACTAATATTTTGCGATGAAATTAAAATTTTCGTGGCTAATTTATTAAAATTAATTTTTGCGATGAAATTAAAATATTTCATCGCTATACTAGCAAGTAACAACGAATTGCTTCATTTTGTTGTTAATAATCAGAAAAACAATGAAAATTATATTTCATCGCTAATATTTTGCGATGAAATAAATTTTTTGTGGCTAATTTATTGAAATTAATTTTTGCGATTAAATAAAAATATTTCATCACTAAACTAGCAACAAATTATTTTATTTTGTTGTTAATAATCATGAAAAAAATGAAAATTATATTTAGTCGCTATTATTTTGAGATGAAATATATTTTTTATGTCTAATTTCTTGAAATTAATATTTGCAACAACTTAAAATATTTCATCGCTACACTTTCTAACAAATTATTTTATTTTGTTGTTAATAATAAGAACAACAATGAAAATTATATTTCGTTAGCGACAAAATTGAAATTTGCATGACTAATTTTGTGGATTTAATATTCGAGAGAAAATTAAAATATTTCATCACTATATTAGCAACACAACACAATATTTTATTTTATTGTTAATAATTAGAAAAATAATGAAAATTATATTTAATTTCGTCTCTAATATTTTAGAGATGAAATAGATTTTTTCATGTTTAATTCTCATGAATTAAAAATGGTTGTCGTTTAAACATAATAAAGAAAAAAAGTTTGAGTGCATGCACGGTGTGAAATAATAGAGACGATTCCAACAGTATGATGTTTGAAATAATAGGATCAATATAATTTCATTTACTTTTACTCATTAATTTGAAATATTAAGTTTTTTATTTGATTTATTTTGGGGTATAATTTACTGATTTCATTCTCTATAATTTGTTTTCAACTATGCATATATGTTAAATAAAGAAAATCGATTTATATAAATAATGTTTAATATTAATTCTCCAAATTTTGTGTCTTATAAATCAGTTTGAATATTTATAAATATGATGATGCATATGAAGATGGACATAAAGATGAGAGAGTGAAGATTGGATGTAATAATTATTATTTTTTGAAATTGTTAAAGTAACATTGATTTTTTACAATTGGAATTGTTTTAAAAATTAATATATATATATATATATATATATATATATATAATTGTTACAAGTTAAAAATTAATCAATTAATATATGTGAAATAAATTATTAAAAGAGTAAAATTAACTAAATTAGTAACAATTGAATACATATATAATTTGTTGGTCCCAAAATTGAGTTTTAGATTGAGTAAGCTAAGAAAAAGTCTGGAGGGGAGGGGTGAATAGACTTTTCAAATTCTATCAAAATATCAGAGTTTAAGTGCGGAAATGTGTTCTGTATGATACTGTTCTTAGAATCAGATCAGTACTAACAGTTTATCTTTTATACTCAACTTTTCTTTAAATCTTTTCTTAGTAAACTTACTGTTCTTGGTTAAACAAATATAAACAGATAATCAAAACAGAAAGTAAAGAACACAAGATTTTATAGTGGTTCGACAAATGTCTACATCCACTCTCACAACTCCAGTCGTGATGTTTTATTACTCTTTCCTTCTTGAGTACTTGTAGCTTAGAGTCCCAAGATTAAGACTTTGATCTTGTCGATTATACCTCCAGGTATATCTTCGATCTACTAGTAATTTCACAAGTAACTAGCACTCTTGTTTACACAGTACAAACTTAAAATGAAAAGTAAGACTTCTCTTTGTAGTAGCCTTTGATTCTTCGGATCAGTACAGTGGCTTCTTCTCAGTTCTTCGATCTTCTTGACTCTGTGAGTTCTTGAATACTTGAATTCTCTTGATTGCTCTTGAATACTTTGAGTAGCAGTAGTATCAGTAGTCTTTTCAAGTAGAAGATCACACGGTATTTATAAGATCTAGTATGACAGTTAGCAGTTTGCGAAACTAACTCTCAACTAACTCATAACCGTTTCTTGTTATAACTTCCTTTTTGTAACCAACTTAAAACTTATCTTTCCAAGTCATCATATCTTCAAATATATCTTCAGTTACGCTTCAAATAAGTTATCCTAACTTATTCTTCAATTAAACTAACTCAGCACAGTAAACTACTCTTCTTAGTTTTACTGCTCTTGGTCAGTCAGCACAGTTCTTCCATAACTGTTCTTCTTCCTTCAAAAATACTTCTCTTGAATTTCTGAGCTTCATCTTGACTTCTCTTTATAATCTTCACACTCTGAAGTAGTCTTCTGATGTTCTTAGTCTTCTTTCTTCAATCCAATCTACTGCTCTGAACTTTTACAATGCTGAATACAATAGAATACAACTTTACAAATATATAAAACCTATCTATACATCAACTGAACTTTATACAGATGAGTACATTTAAGTCCTATACTATAAGTTGTTGTTGGGAATAAAATGAGATATGTTTTGATTCAATACCAAAACCCCCTGAGACATGCCTAAGTCAAAGATGATTATGTTCTAAGAATGTTAGAACATATAGCATAAGGCTAGATGAGAAGCTGATATGTTAGGCAGCTCTTAGTTGATTAGATGCACAATTTGAGGGGGAACATATGCTTTGAAATCTATCAAGAACAAGTCCCCTCAAGGCTCAAATCCTGGAATGACTACCAAGTCTGATTAAGGACAAGTATGCTGATCAGAAGAGTTGTCCAGAAGAGTTGTCTCAGCACAATTAAACCAGAACAAGTGTTCTGAAGCTCAAGGATCAACTATGCTGAAGAGTTCAAGACAACTATACCCTAAAGATCTTCAAAGAATCATGCTAAGATTACATACAAAGGAAGCAAAGGGTTAGAGTCAAGTCATCTGAAAAGAGCAAGCCAACTATGCTGAAAAGCAAGTCTGCTGATAGTGATAAGGAGAGTTGTCTACTGATAAGGAATGTTGTCCTTATCATAGAACCAACCTTCAGAAGCCATGTCCATGTTTGAACAAGTGAATCTTGAAGTCAGACATTGGGAAGAGTGCTGCAGAATGAAGACAAAGTCTATACAACCGTTTATTTCCCAAATGAGGACATGTCACTATCAAGAATCTGTCTTCTAAGTTGAAGAACTCAAAGAAGACATTTATGGACATTTGGGGCTGCCTCTCCAACGAGCAAATCCTTCATTTGTCTATAAATATAGAAGTGTGAAGGACATTTGAAGGCACCTCAACTGAATCCAACTAACCTCAAGATCTTACTAGCAAGATTGCTTTCAAAGCTTTTAAAAGACTATCTTAGTCTTCATACACTTCTTCTAAGCTGAACTTCATTGTATATCTATACAAAGCTTAGAGAGATATCCTATCCTTATACATTGATCTTCATTGTAAAGGATATCTCATTAGTTGGAACCTTACTTCAACCCTTATATCTTTCAAGTGAGAAAGTGAGAAGGTTGTAGTAGTAGAAGTGGTAGAAGCTGACTGTTGAGAGAAGAACAGTTCAGTTCTGAGTTGAGAAGAGGGTACTAGGACTCTAGACATCCTAGGGATCAATTCACCAAGGAGTGGTGTTCTTGATCAAGTGCACCTTGGCACTATAAAACAAGTTAATTCCAAGAGTGAAGGAATTATCCTGTTAAATCAGGGAAAGTGGATGTAGGAGCTTGAGTCTCTGAACCACTATAAACTCTTGTGTTGATTTACTTTCAAAGTACTTTCATACATTCAACACTGCACACAAAACTGATCTTTCAAAGGACAAACATTCAAAGACTGTGCAAAACCAATTTGGACAAGTTCCCTGAAAACTGGATTGATTGAGTGAGTGATTTCAGAACTTAAAAGGAGTTTAAACTAAAGGGCCAACCACTAATTCCGCACATATAACTCCCTTAGATAGTTATCCAACTAAGTACTCAATAGTACTTAGTAGTTTGATTATCTATAAAGAGTTAATCATCTTCAGCAGAGTTGTCCAAGACAACATTGCTGATCTCTGGTTTGATCAAGTTTGAAAAGAAATTGCATACAAGTGTATTCCCCCCCATACAGTTGTTATATACTCCTTTTTCAGGACCAACAAGTGGTATCAGAGCAGGGGTTCAAAGACCACTGCTTCTGAAAATCCATCTTGATTTTCAAAATCACATATTTGGTGTGGTCACTGAATTGATCTATCTGAAATCTTGTACATCTATTGTCTAGCCCCTTTCTTGAAGAAATGGCAAGAGGAAACAACAACAACAACCAGAATCAGCAACAGAATCAAGAACAAAACATAAATGCTGCTGTTCCACCTCCTGCTGTTCAAGGATTGGACAATATGGCCACAAATCCAGTCAATCACATTTCACATCACAAATTGCCCATGTTCTCAATAGACAATTATGATTTCTGGAAAATCAGAATAAGGGCTCATCTTGCATCTCTACACACTGATATGTTGAGAGTGATCACAAGAGGTCCTTTTGTGTTCACTCAAGTTAATCCCAGGGTCACTGAAGCTCAAAGAGCAGATACAAGAGATGTGCTCCCCAAGGATGAAGATGACTTCACCTCTGAAGAAAAGAGGAAAGATAATTTGAATTATCTTGCTATGAACACCCTCTACCAAACAATTCCAGATGCAATCATGGGTAGAGTCTACCACTGCACAATTGCCAAAGAAATTTGGAATACTCTTGTAGAAATGTGTGAGGGCACTGAAAAGATAAAGGAGAACAAACTCCAAGTAGCTGTGCAGAAGTTTGAACACTTCACAATGGAGTCTGAGGAATCCATTGACAAATTTGCTGGTAGATTTACTGATGTGATGAATGAGATCAAATCATTGGGCAAGGTGTACTCCAAGAGAGAGGTTGGATTAAAGATCTTGAGAAGTCTCACTCAAAAGTGGGATGTCTATGCTGTTATGATGCAAAACACCAAGGATCTCTCCACTATTCCCATGCAACAAATCTTCTCAGAACTCAAAACTTATGAGTTCGATCTCAATAGAAGAAAGCCTGTTGAGGAACCTTCAATTCCTACAAAGGGAGTGGCATTCAAAGCCAAAACCGCTGAACCTGAAATGCAGTCCACCCCTAGATCATCAAAGTCAGTCTCCAAGACTGAAATGAAGGAGGAACTAGCCTTGATGGCTAGGAGGTTTGAAAAGATAAATTCAAGGTTTGGTAGATACAAGAAATTCTACCAAGACAACAAATTCAGGAGAAGATACAACTCTCCTGAAGCTCAGGTTGAGGTCAAGAAGCCTGAAGAGAAAAGATCAGAGGACAAGTACTCTGACAGGAGAAGGTCCAGTAGAGCTGAACCTTCATCATCAAGAAGAAGAGAAGAACCTAAGAAGGATGATGATAAAGACCTGTGCTATAACTGCAAAAAGAAAGGGCACTTCCAGTATGACTGCCCTGAATTGAGCTCTAAAGAAAGAAGAGAAAGGCAAGCTAAAAGAGACAGAAAGTTCACCAATAGAAAAGCCATGATGGCTGGTGAAGAATCTGAAAGTGCTGAAAGCTTCAACTCCTCTGATGGACTGTTCTCAAACAGTGATGATGATGATGACATGTGCAACATGGCTATTGAGGATGATGAGGTATCCTCTACTTCTAGCTCACCATCATTCATTTCACAAAACACTAGTGAAGTCAACTTGAAACTTTCTCTTGGGAAGTTGATGGAAGATTTCACTATGTTACAAGAATTTCATGACAATTGTGTGAGAGAAAATGAAAGATTGTCAATTGAGCTTGCTAAAAACTCTGAGTTAGTTGTTGATGACAAGTCTACTGAGTTGTATCAACAAGCCTTGAGAGAGCTTGAGGAAGCAAATCTCAGGATAGTTGACCAACAAAAGGAGATTGATGATCAACTCCTATCTCAGAAGAGAAAAGACTTTGAGCTAAAAATTCTTCAAGCTAAATTTGAAAACCTCTCACATGAGTATGATATTCTAAAATCAAGTGAAGAGAGCCTGAAACTAAAGATGTCTGCTCTGAGAAGATCCACTAAAGCAATAGAGGAAATTCAGAGTTACTAAAGACCTATGGCTCAAAGAAGTGGATTAGGTTTTGATCCATTTGAATCTTCACCTTGTCTTAGTGTTGCTTCTACAAGTAACACTAAGAGAATCTTTGTCAAATCAGTGGTACAACAAGCCGAAAATGAAACAATTCAGCCACTGAACAAAGGAAAGGGCAAAATGGATGATTTGCCAACTCAAGTGCTTCAGGAGACTAGGCCCAAACCTAAGGAAAAGGCCAAAGTCCCTGAACACAAGAGGAATGTTGGTCAGCAGAGTAGACCCAATGGTAGGGCAACTCTCCTGAACAATGTTCAGAGAAGTTATCCAAGGTATAATCAGCCTAGGCCAACTCTACTGAGAAAGCCTCAGCTGAATAGACCTAAGGACAACCATCCTCAAAGGCAAAATAAAATGAGACAACCAAAACCCTACATGCCAAAGGGTAATGGTCATAAGAATGCCTTTCCTCAAAGATTCCCTCAAGTAGCACAAAGAACTCATAAGTTCAGGAGGTTTGACAACTCTCCTGAAACTTACAGAGTTAACACTTTCACACATACTTTCCCAAAGGCATTTAAGGGAAAGACAGTGTATGTTGATGCTAGAGGAAAACAACTTAGCCACCTTGAGTCAATCAGGGTCATTAGGCAAGTTTGGGTTCCTAAAGGTACATCTAACCTCTCAGGACCCAAAACTCAAAGGGTACCTAAACCTATCTAATTGCAGGTACCTATGGGCCACAAGAAGAGGAGTATGAGCAAAAAGTCAGCATGGTACCTTGACAGTGGATGTTCAAGGCACATGACTGGAAATAAGGAACTCCTCACTGATTTTATTGAAAAAGAAGGCCCAAATGTCACATTTGGAGACAGCTCACAAGCAACAACAAAAGGTTATGGTACCTTGATGATTGGTAACATCAAGGTATCCAATGTGTCTTATGTGGCTGGTCTCAAGTATAATCTCCTAAGTATCAGTCAATTCTGTGATAAAGATTTCAATGTTGAGTTTTCAAGTTGAAAATGCTTAATCAAGGATAAAACTCAACAAATCCTATTGACTGGAACTAGGAAAGGGAATGTGTATTTTGCAGACTGGGACAAGTCTACTGATGTTACATGTTTCATTGCTAAGAGCTCTAGTGAACAAAGTTGGTTATGGCATAAAAGGCTAAACCACCTGAACTTCAAAACAATGAACAAACTTGCTAGAAATGCATTAGATAAAGGACTACCTAATGAGGTTTTCATTAAGGAGCATGTTTGTAAACCATGCCAAGAAGGAAAACAGATCAAAGCCTCATTCAAAGGAAAACCAGTCATTTCTATTGAAAGGGTACTTGAACTTTTACACATGGACTTATTTGGACCAATTACCCCTGCAAGTATAAATGGTAGAAAATACACATTGGTGGTAGTAGATGACTTCTCTAGGTTCACATGGGTAGTATTTCTCCTTAATAAGAAGGAAACACAAGTCAAACTGCCTGAACTTTTAAAGAGACTGTCTAATGAGAAAAGCCTTAGCATTATCAAGATAAGATCTGATAAAGGCACTGAGTTCATAAATTCTTACATCAATGAGTATTGCACATCTAATGGAATAGCTCATGAAACCTCAGCAGCTAGAACTCCTCAACAAAATGGAGTTGCTGAAAGAAGAAATAGAACCTTAAAAGAAGCTGCTAGAACCTTAATTGCTGATTCAAATCTACCTAAGAGGTTTTGGGCTGAAGCTATAAACACTGTATGCCATACTCAAAATAGATGTTTGATTACTAAGGGGCAAGGCAAAACCCCCTATGAACTCTGGAAAGGAAGAATGCCTAAAGTGTCATACTTTCACATATTTGGTTTTAAGTGTTTCATTCACAACAATGGGAAAGAACAGTTGAAAGCCTTTGATAGCAAAGCTGATGAGGGAGTATTCCTTGAATATTCTCAAATCAGTAGAGCTTTCAGAGTCTACAACAAGAAAACCCTTATTGTGGGGGAAACACCTCATGTTGTGTTTGATGAATCTACTCATGAGTTCAGGAAAAAGGACTTAGAGGCAGAAGAAATCACACAAAGGACAACCAGACTGAGCCTAAAGGGCAAAGACACTGAATTCCTAAATGTTGTCCAAGCCAACCTACCTGAAATCATAAGGATGGACAACAATCCTGAAGGCAACCTTCCTGAGGCAAACCCCACTGAAGAAAATGGTGAACTGAATGAACCAATCCCAGTTCACATCCAGGTAACAACTACCAATGAAGAAGCAGTTCCTGCTGAGGTAGTTAATGGATCAAATAATCAAGGGGGAACCAACAATGTTGAAAATGTCAAAATCCCTGATATTGAGGACAACTCCCCTGATTATGATCCTGAATTAGATCCTGAATTAAACTTTCCTGAATTTTATGATCAAAATGACTCAACTTCAGTAGAGGACAACTCTACTGAAGAGATCAGAAAAAGAAGGACTTGGTTGTCTGACCATCCTACAGATCTAATACTTGGTGACCCAAGTATAGGAGTCAAAACAAGAAGGTTTCATGGTGAAAGTGCTCTATTTTGTTGTTTCTTGTCAGAACAAGAACCAAGTGATATTGAGGAAGCACTTCAAGATGCCAATTGGATCACAGCCATGCAGGAAGAGCTGAACCAATTCACCAGAAATGATGTATGGGAGCTGGTGGATAGACCTTCACATCAAGATGTTATTGAAACCAAGTGGGTGTTCAAGAACAAGAAGAATGAGAATGATGTGATTGTAAAAAACAAAGCAAGACTAGTGGCAAAAGACTATTGCCAATCAGAGGGCATTGACTATGATGAGACATTTGCACCTTGGCAAGGCTGGAAGCAATAAGGCTCTTTCTAGCCTATGCAGCCCACAAGAGGTTCAAAGTATACCAAATGGATGTCAAGAGTACCTTTCTGAATGGAGTCTTGAAAGAAGAAGTCTATGTGGAGCAACCACCTGGTTTTGAGGTTGGAAACCAAGTCTACAGATTGAAGAAGGCTCTATATGGACTCAAGCAAGCCCCTAGGGCTTGGTATGACACTCTGTCACAATTCCTCTTGGATCATGGATTCATCAAGGGAACTGTGGACAGAACACTCTTCAGAATCTCTGAAGGAGAGGACATCTTGCTTGTCCAAATTTATGTGGATGACATAATTTTTGGATCCCCCAATGAGAAGCTGTGTGAGAAGTTCTCAAAGCTTATGCAAAGCAAGTTTGAGATGTCCATGATGGGGTTGATGAACTTATTTTTGGGACTTCAAGTCAAGCAATCAAAAGAAGGGATTTTCATCAACCAAGCTAAGTACACCAGAGAAATGATCAAAAAGTTTGGGTGTACAACTAGCAAGCCAGTAAGGATCCCAATGAACACAAATTGGAAGATGGATCCTGATGAGAGTGGTGTCCCAACCAACTCTACTGAGTATAGAGGAATCATTGGTTCACTCCTCTATCTCACTGCCAGCAGACCTGACATCACCTTTGCAGTATGTGTTTGTGCAAGGTTACAAGCCAACCCTAAGAAAATCCATCTTGAGGTTGCAAAGAGGATCTTGAGGTATCTCAAAGGCACTAAGAATCTAGGCCTTTGGTACCCTGCTGATGACAACATTGAGTTAACTGGCTACTCAGATGCTGACTATGGAGGATGTAGAATTGACAGAAAGTCCACTTCAGGGACTTGTCAATTCTTGGGCAACAAACTCATATCTTGGTTCTCCAAGAAGCAGAATACAGTGGCTACTTCCACCACTGAAGCTGAATATGTTACAACTGGAAGTTGTTGTGCTCAAATCCTTTGGTTGAGACAACAACTAAGAGACTACAATGTCAACTCTACTGAAGTGACAATATTCTGTGACAACAATAGTGCTATAACAATATCACAGAATCCAGTTTTGCACACAAGATGCAAACATGTGGACATCAAGCATCACTTCATTAGAGATCATGTGGAGAAGAAGGACATCAAATTGGTGAAAATCCACACAGATCACCAAAAAGCTGATATATTGACAAAGCCACTTGCAGAGGCAAGATTTCTAGAGCTATCAACAGAATTGGGATTACTTGATCCAGGGAAATTGGACAAGTAAACCCATTGGAGTTAATGGGAGAAAAGGAAGCTAAAATGGTTTTCAGCAGACTTGGTCAAGTCTACTGAAACTCAGAAGATATGACCTCAAATGTTCAGGACTCTTGTCCATTGAATCTCAGGACATTTGTCCACATCTTTTCAGGACACTTGTCCATGTGGGGTCAGATAAGTTGTCTTGGCTATCAAACCAATTCTTGGTATGATAAGAACCTATTTTGGGCAATCATTGCCTATTTTGATATCTGTCCCATTCCTTTTTCAGATATCACCTTTATAGGATTTTAATTTGTCTCCCACCTAAAAGGTCGCTTTCCATGCATTAAATGCCAAGATTTAACTCTTGTTTGCATTAAACATTTCAAGCCATGATCTATCTCGAAAACTCCCCAAGCATTAACCAATATTTAATAACTTCCACATTTGAATAGAAAACAGTTTTTCACTGTTTCATTGGTTATTGACCATTGGATCAAGATTGGCCAACTCCCCTGAAGACAATCCTGGCCGTTCAATCTTGTTTCCATTTTTATCAATCGTTGAAAACCCTTGAGACTCACCAACTCATTGACAAACATTCTTTTTAGAATATTCACAAGTCTTAAGAACCCCCACAAGCTCACTTCTTCCCCAAGTATTCGAAATTTCCTTGAAACCCTAGCCTTCATTTCTTCAAACACTCTCAAAGTTCCTTCTGTATTATTCAAATGGCTCCCAAAGCTAAACCTGAGATGGTTGTTGATTTCACCAACAAGGATTTAGACCTTGATTTTGGCTATCTAAGCCACAAAAACAACCTTACTTTCGAGCCAATGCTCTCTTTTGAGAGTAGGGAACCTGAAGTAGTTCCAACCTTGAGATGGTTGAGGAGGGCAGGTCTCCAGAAGTTTATGCAAGAGAAGCCAGACTCTTGCCTTGAATCTTACATGGCAGAGTTCTTTGCTTTTCTCAAATGGAGAGGCAAACCTGAGGATGGAGAAGTTGCCACAAGATTGTCCTTTATTTCAGAAGGAGAAGAGGAGGAAAGATTTCACAGGGTGAAATTTTCTGAGGAGGATGTTGAAGCTGCTTTTGGATTGCCTTCAGAGGGAAGGAATCCAGAACTTTATGGGAATGGTCTTGAGCAAGAGATTGCTCAAGAATGGCTTATCACTCCAGGGCCACTATCATCTACTCAACATAAAAGGACCCTCAAGCCAAAGTTCCTTACTTTGTTTGAGGTTGTTGCAAAGAGCCTGTTGAGCAACACTGGCAGCTTAGAGCAAGTGAGTGCTCCAAGAATAAGGATAATGGCTGCAGTTATTGATGCCAGTGACAAAGGCATCAAGTTCAACTGGAGAACCTGAAAGTGTGCGTGGGGTAGTATCTAGTGTTTAAGTAAAAAATAGAACAATGTTACACTGAATGTTGTGACAATTAGTGTAGCATTAACTCTAACAGAATGTGAATAAGTAAACACAGTACACAGCGGAAGTCTAAAACACTAAAACACAATAAGAACACAATGGAATATTTTTTAACATAGATTTTATTAATAACAAAACCTATGCTAAGCCTTATGGCGAAAATAACTTAGTTCCTAAGTTATATACAAAAAATGTCGTGTGAAATGTCTCAGCAATTACTTCAACATTCCACAAACAGAAACTACGATCGAGGCAGGTGCCTGAATCTGCAAATAGACTTAAGTGTAAGAACACTGTCTAAAGAACTAATCTGATCTATGATTCACTCTCACTCGATACAAGACTAGAACTAAGTACACTGGAAGGTGTGGTATCCCTCGGCGTACGTTAAATGATACAACTACTGACCATAACTCCGAACTAGGGTTGAACGCTCAAGAAGGTGTTACTCGAATAGTGCATACTTTGAAATGAAAGACCCCAGCGGTATTTATAGATAAATAGCCAAGTTCTAGATCCTTCCATTATGAGATCCTATTTTTTAGGACCTCAACTTCCATGATCTTTCTAGATCCTTCTGCCATCTTCCAGGTCGTTCTACAATGCTCCAAGGCCTTCTAGTACGTTCTCCAACATTCTGGAATCTTCCGGGTTCCAGACTCTTGTAGAAGCTTCTAGAATCGTTCCTGAATGTGAGAGCATTTAGTACAACATTTAATGTAACATTTCAGAAATAACTTAGAATAAATCAAGGAAGGTCAATTTAAGATGTTGTTGATAATGTTAAAGCATTTAAGAGTTAACAACATCTACAATCTCCCCCAATTTGACCTTTCGACTACAACACACCTGATGCACATATATTTCTATACATACTCAGTATTATGTATTTAGGTGAGGTTAACATCAAGTCTAAATACTAGTCAAGACAATACCTGTTGTAACCGTTGGATTAAATCAAAAAGAGATCAAGAATAATTTTACTAAGATCCGTGCCATAAGATCAAAGTAATCTTATTCAAAACCAAAACAAGTATAAACAGTACACTTGTTTACAAAACATATACCTTTACAAAAATCAAAGATTAAATCAGAGCATATAAGGGTATATACCAGATTAGTTCTAAGACTTATGTAAAACTAAAAAACAAACAAATAAGAACAAGGACTAAACAAAATAATCAGAGCAAAAAAATAAGAAACAAAATAAACAAACTTAACAAGGCATATTCATCATGCAGTAAGCAGTTAATGATAAGAAAACAAATTAAGCAAGAAGCAGTAATCAAATATCATTAGTGCAAACTAATTAAGCAAGATAAATATAAACATCCTATCAACTAGAAATAATAAATATTGTATCAGAATAAACAGAATTTAACTTAAACACAACAGAACAACAAAAACAAAAGTAGGACTGAAAATGGCATGAATTGCTATAACAATAGCAGCAGCATCAAGGTCCTGCACATGTGCCATCTGTACTTCAGTACCCCCCCTGTCTTGCATCATCTGTTCTAGAGATCAGCATAGAGGATTTCCATATCCTCATCATCTTCAGCAGCATCTGCAAACTTGTCTTCATCAGCCTCCTCTGGTTCCTCAATAAAACAAGTTGATGCAAAGAGTGCAACAACATTGTTAGCAGCAGCAGTTCCTCCATTCTCTGTAGCAGCAGCAGCATCAGGTACACCTCCAGCTTCTTCAGGATTCAGCTCTTCAATAACAACTCCAGAAGCTCTAGCTGAAGTGGAAGGTGGTACTCCCCCTGTTGTAGTGGAAAGTAGCCTGGTCCACTTGTCTTTGATGAATTGGAGCTCATCAATATGGTCCTGTAAGTGCTGTAACTGCAATAAAATAAAAGATCTGGGAACAGAGAATGTGGTATCAGAATTACCACCAATTTCTCAGCATCTGGTGCAGCATTAGGTGCAGTTGTGTTCTGTTCAGGTCTCTGTGCTGGTGTGGGTTGAGGTTGAGGTTGAGCAGGAGCTGGTCTTTGAGAAGAGCTTCCAGGATTGTGCAAGGGCAGATCTTTCACTCTTTCACCAATGAGCAAAGCAGGTGAAATGGTGTATAAAGAAACCTTACCTCTAAGAACTTCAGTCTTCTTAGGCCTAAAACCATGCATCTTCAAGTATGAACAAATAAGCACATGGTATGGAAGGTTTCCTTTATCAGAAATATCACCACTAAACTTCATCATGTGGTGGAAAATAGTCAATCCCAAATTAAACTTCTTCAAAACCACTATCCTATAAAGCAAGATTGCTTGATCCTTTGTCACTTTGGTTGAGTTGGTGGAGGGTATCCAATTATAAACAATCAATTTGTGCAACACAGAATAAAGAGAAGTAAGGTCTTTGGCCAACATTCCATTTTTCCATCTAGTCAACAAACCACCAGTCATAGAAGCAGTAACAACATCCAAATCATGTTCATCATCATCAAGTACTGGTTCTATTTCTAAGAAATCATTAATCAACTCTGGTGTAAATGGAATTATACTCCCCCTAAACTGTACATTCCCATACCAACGGGAACTCCTCCTACCATTACTTTTCCTTAGACATGCATAAAATTCATACACCCAATCAGAAACAAAAGTATCACACAAGTTCAGAGCTTTCATCAACTTTCTATCCTCTAAGAATTGAATTAAATTCTTACTCTCAAAATCAGAAATATGAATTCTCCTTTCCATCAACAATTTCCTCCTAGACAACCTAGTAATCTTATCAACCAATCCATCAATATCAGAATCTACTTCAGTTTCAGAATTACCATCCTCAGAAGTACTTTCCTTTGAGCTTGGTTCTTTCTCCTCTTCAGAACTGGATTCCCCTTCTTTTGCAGAGCTTTTGTCTGAAGCTGCACTGCTTGAATCATCTCCATCATCAGGTTCTGGTGCTGGAGCACTTGATTCAGCATGAGAGGCAACATTCTTCTTCAAGGCTTGCTGCATATCCCTGAGACAAACCTCCATTTCAAAATCAGAATCAGGTTCTGGTTCTTCAGGCATTGTTCGAACACCATCAATTTTTGCCTTTCCCTTCCCCTTAGTATCAGCTTTTTTCTTGGTTGGCTTCTCAATCACCACTTCTTCTTCAGATTCAGAGAATACCTGAATCGGTTCAGCAACATCACCACCTAGCTTCTTCTTCTTCCTCAAAGAGTCAGAATAATCAACTCGAGTGAAAACTCAGTTTGATCGTCTCCTTGGCACTGGGCTCCTCTTTCTCTTCCCTTTCTCAACATTCCTCTTGAACGGAATCAGTTCAGAGTCCGACTTTGAGATATCAGAGTCAGTTTTGCCGGAATTTTCGAGTGCCTCAGCATCCTCCATCTGAGCGTCCTCATTGTCGGATGTCTCCGCATTCGACGGCTCCTTTGACTCAGCAACAGGGGATTCTTCAATCTCCTTTTCGGTCTCCCCCATAGAGGCAGCAGTCGGGGCCTCTGTTTCAGCATTAGGGCTCGGAATTTGGGGCTTTTCGGCTGTGGATGAAGAAGGTGCAGTAGTGATCACTTCGTTTGTGCGCAAGTAGTGAGAGATGTCTATGGACATATCACCAATCGTGAGGATGGGTGGATTTGACGATCTCATCGATTGAGAAAATTTCTCAACCGCCTGGTTAAGCTCAGACAGTGTGGCTTGGTTTGGTATGTGGATGGTTGTCGGAGTAGCTGGAATGGGTGTGACGGTTGCGGCAGTTGGGGGTGAGTTTTCGTGTGAAGCAGCCATGGAAGCTAGAGTGTGAAGATTCGAGAGGGATGGAGAAGACGGTTGTGAGTTGAGAGAGTTTGGTTTCTGTGAGTGGGTTTTCTTGTTTCCTGCCATTTAAACTCAAGAATTCGAAAGGGATCAACACAAGAATCGAGACACACAGTTAGCTTATAACAAATCTGCAAAATTAATACTCAACTTACTCAATTAATTACAAAGCTTAGAAAATCATGAAATGGGAGTATTTATATAGAGATAGCTTAGTAGTTGGAATAATGTACGTGGGATTAAGGCTTGACTTACATAAAATTCTAGATTAAATTGATAATGCTCCACAAATTCAGCCACAAGTAAATCATGGGTGAGTTAGTGGGGTAAAATCTTAATTAATAAATTAATTAAATTAAGAATATTCTAGAATTAATAAAAAGAATAAAAATGTGTATAATCTGAAATAATAAAAGAACGTGGTTAGTATAATTATAAATAAATAAAATAAATTCCCACAATTAATTAAATAATTACAACTTATAAAAATATAATTAAATCATGTAATGTTGTGCTCAAGGATTTGACATACACCTCAACATTGGTTTTTCACAGGTTTTACCTATCCAATGTAGCCAATTTTTCAACATTTTTCTTTTCATTTCATTTCTTCTTTTTGTGCTACAGCATCTAATTCGTATTGATCCATTGTTCCTGTAGAGTACATCGTAGTAGCGAACTCCGTGCCCCATACTTACTTAATGGATTACGAACCTCTTGATGTTTTTACCAAAATTCACCTTTTGAAAAGAAGGCATCGTAGTAGCGAACTCCGTGCTCCATAGTTACTCAGTGAATTTGGTACATCTTTTAGTATGCTGTAACATTCTCAATTTTTCAAGCTTTTGAGAGGTGTAGTACATGCCTATTTTTGCACAAACAAATTTCAGATTCAAGAATATTTTACAAAGGAATTATTCAACGAAAATAAGAAATCAATCAAATCTATAATAACTATACCACCTTAGGCTGTTGTCCCAAATGCTACCGCATTTGTGACAACATCCTCTCAAGAATTATTCAGATATTACACATACCAAGAGATTTCCTCAAAAATGAGAATCTCTCATGGTCAAGAGCCTTAGTAAATATATCAACATTTTGATTTTCAGTAGGCACATATTCCAACTTAACTATGTTCTTCTCCACTAAATCTCTCATAAAATGATGTCTAATGCTAATGTGCTTAGTGAGTGAGTGTTGTACCGGATTCTTAGATATGTTAATAGCACTTGTGTTATCACAGAAAATTGTGAGGATATTGTTTTCAATTCCATAGTCATGAAACATCTTACTTAACCACAATAGCTGTGTGCAACAACTTCCTGCAGCTATGTATTTAGATTCGGCAGTGGATTGAGAAACACAATTTTGTTTCTTGCTATGCCAAGACACAAGATTGTTCCCCATGTAGAAACATCCTCCACTCGTACTCTTTCTGTCATCTGTATCTCCAGCCTAATCAGCATCACTGTATCCAATCAATGTGTTGTTGATGTCCTTAGTGTACCATATCCCTAGTTCACTTGTACCTGAAACGTATCTGATAATTCTTTTCACTGCATTCAGGTGAGATTCCTTTGGATTAGCTTGGTACCTAGCACAAACACACACACTATACATAATGTCAGGTCTACTAGAGGTTAGATAAAGTAAACTACCTATCATGGATCTATACAATGTTGGATCAACATCTTTTCCACCATTGTCTTTGCAAAGTTTCAAAGTAGAACCCATAGGTGTTTTCATTACTTTTGAGCTTTCAAGACCAAACCGTTTGACTAAGTTTTTAGCATACTTACCTTGAGAGAAGAAAATACCATCCTTACATTGCTTGATTTGAAGACCTAAAAAATAATTCAAGTCTCCAACCATACTCATCTCAAATGTTGTTGTCATTGCTTCAACAAATCTGTTCAGCATTTTATCACAAGTTGAACCAAACACAATGTCATCAACATATATTTGAGCAATAAGTAAACCTTCTCCAGTGTGCTTAATAAACAAAGTCCTATCGGCTTCTCCTCTAATAAATCCATACTCTAAAAGAAAGTCCGTAAGCCTACCATACCATGCTCTAGGAGCTTGTTTTAGACCATACAATGCTTTCTTTAGTTTGTACACATGATCCGGGTATTGTGAATCTTCAAAACCTTTAGGTTGTTCTACATATGCTTCTTCATTCAATATGCCATTTAAGAATGCAGCTTTTACATCCATTTGATGTAGTTTAATATCAATAAAACATGCAATTGCTAGCAATAACCTAATAGATTCTATCCTAGCAACGGGTGCAAAAGTTTCATCAAAATCAACACCTTCAACTTGGGTGTAACCTTGTGCAACTAACCTAGCTTTGTTCCTAACAATGTTTCCAGACTCATCAGTTTTATTCTTATAAATCCACTTAGTTCCAATGACATTAGTATGACTAGGTCTTGGAACAAGTGTCCAAACTTCATTTCTTTCAAACTGATTAAGTTCCTCATGCATAGCATTTATCCAATATTCATCAGTTAATGCTTCATTCACTATTTTAGGTTCAATTTCAGAATAGTAACACTCTGCATTCACAACATTGCAAATAGAAGACATGCATATTGTTCTTACCACATCTACCTTATTCGATCTTATTATTCCTCTTGTTTGCACTCCAACTGTAGCATCGCCTATGATCTGGTCAGAAGGATGACTTTTCCCCATTCTTGAAGAAGGATTCGTTTTGGAGACATACTGATCATTCTGTGGAATTACAACTAACTGTTCTGTAGATGTTGCTCCAGATGTGTTAGCATTTGGTGCAGCATTATCAGACTTCAGTGTATTCTCAGAATTGTCAGTGACTTGTGATATATCTTCTTCATCTTTATCATCTGTAAGACCTTTATCATCATCAAACACAACATTAACAGATTCTTGAACAGTGTTAGTCCTAAGGTTATAAACTCTATAAGCTTTACTATTTCTAGAATAGCCTAAAAAGAAACCTTTATCACTTTTATAATCAAACTTGTGAAGTTGATCCCTATCATTCAAAATATAACACACACAACCAAATACATGAAAACATTTCACACTTGGTTTTCTAACATTCAGAATCTCATAAGGTGTTTGATTAGTACCAGATCGAATATAAACTCTATTAATAATATGACATGCTGTATTCAATGCTTCAGCCCAAAATCTTTTAGAAAGACTTTTAGATAAAAGCATGACTCTTGCCATTTCTTGTAAAGTTCTATTCTTTCTTTCAACAATTCCATTTTGTTGTGGAGTTTTTGGAGATGAATATTCTTGCAAGATACCTTTCTTATCACAGAAATCATTAAACATGCTATTCTCAAATTCTCTACCATGATCAGTTCTAATACGGCCAACTTTCAAGTTATACACATTTTTGAACCTTTTATAGAGAACTTTAAAAGCAGCAAATGTTTCAGATTTATCTCTTAAAAACTCAATCCAAGTATATCTAGAAAAATCATCTACCACAACTAAGGAATATCTCTTACCTCCAATGCTTTCAGTTTCCATAGGACCCATCAAATCCATGTGCAACAATTCAAAACATCGATGTGTAGAACAATGTGACAGCATTTTATGCGGTACTCTTACCTGTTTACCTTTTTGGCATGATCCACATACAGTGGTATTCAGGAAGCTCAGTTTAGGTAATCCTTTGATTGCATCTGATATGATTAGTTTCTTCATTGCCCTGTAATTTACATGTCCTAATCTTTGGTGCCATAAGACATTCTCATCATGTTTTGACAAATTGCATACATTAGTTCCAATAAGATAATAGTTATCTGCAGACCTAGTACCAGTCATTAAACAATCATCATCTTCATTAAGAACATAGCAAGACTCTTTGTCAAATTTTACATGCAAATTATCATCACAAAGTTGACTAATACTAATCAGATTAGTAAGTAAGCCATCAACATGCAAAACATTTTTAAGCTTAGGAAAACCTTTAACATTCAAAGTTCCTTTTCCTATTATCTTTCCTTTTGATCCACCACCATATGTAACATTACCACCATTCAAAGTCACATAATCAGATAAGTAGTCTATTTGTCCTGTCATATGTCTAGAACAACCACTATCAAAATACCATAGACCAGGTAAACATGCTTTCAAGGATGTGTGAACAACATTACAGGTAACTTTTGGTTTCCATGCAGATTTCACAGAATGTTTCCTAGGATGTGAAGACATTCTGGGTAGCACAAACTCAGTTTTCATATCTTTACCAATTTGCAAGCAGTAGGGACGAATATGACCATATTTAAAGCAATAATGATAAATATACTTCCTTTCAACCTTGTGAGAATCTGTTTGTGCAGATGTTACACCAGATGTGCTAGCATTTGCCTTCACAAATTTCACAGGTTTTCTAAAATTTTCAGAAATAGAAGCAGTTTCACCATCATAACCTAAACCATAATTATTAGATTTACCAGTAGCTATAGCATCATTCACTTCAGAAGCACTCTTGGAAAACTTTTTGAAACTTAAGGTAGAGTTGATCAATTTCTCCTTCAGTTTACAAACTTCAAGATCTCTTCTGGTAAGTAAGACTTCTAGCTTAGTGATTATGTCTTTCAGATCCTCATTCTCTTTATTCAAAGAATTCAGAGAGAGTTTCTGAGAGTTCCAATCATCTAACAATTTCTGATATGTCTCATCATCAATCCTTTTTCCTGCATCATCAACAAAACCATTAAAACAGTTCAAATCTGGGTGACTCTGTTTTGATGTTACTGTAGATGTGAAGACATCAGGTGCAACATCAGAATCTGTATCATCCAGATCATCATCTGAGGAATCATTATAATCAATTCTGGTAAAATGAGCATGTTCATTTTCATTAAACTCATCAAGATCATCATTATCAGATTCATCACTCAAGGTAACACTAAAATTCAGTTTTTGCTTCAGTCTGGTATTGGCACACTCATTTGCATAGTGTCCATAACCAGAACATGCATTGCATTGAACTGATTTTCTAAATTCAGGATCATACCTTGGTTTACCTTCACTCTTTGATGGTCTTGGTGTGAATTGAATTTTTCTCCTTTCTGGTTGTGGTGTTGATGTGTTGATTTGGATCTTAGGCTGAATGTTTCCTTTAGATTTATGCATAGACTTCTTAAGAAATTTATTAAAATGCTTTGTAAGAAGGGCAATGTTGTCAGGATTGTTAAGGCATTCATCAAGCAATTCCTCATCCGAATCAACCTCAGTAATGATAGGCTGAATCTCAGATTTGTTTGATGTCTCTCCTTTAAAAACAACAACTTTCTTATCATCTTTAGCTTCATCAGTTTGATTAGTGTTTATTTCACAGGTTCTGAGAATACTCACTAATTCATTTTGACTCAACTTATCAGTATCTTTTGCCTCTTCAATAGCACAAATTTTAGCATCAAATCTTTTAGGAACATACCTTAATATCTTATGTACTACTCTAACATTAGAAATAGGGTCACCAAGAGAATGTGATTCATTAATAATCTCACTTAACCTTTCGTTGTAGGATGAAATTGTTTCATCTTCCCTCATTCGGAGATTCTCAAACTTTGTCCCCAACATTCGAAGCTTTGTCCTTCGAACACTATCGGAACCTTCACAATGCTCTTGTAACCTGTCCCATGCATCCTTAGAAGTAGAACAGTTAGATATAATTTTAAACATAGAGGTATCAACAGAGGTAAAAATAGCATTTAAGGCTTTAGAATTGTATCCTGCTGTTGTTATCTCAACGACCGACCAATCAACTTCTTTCTTGAGTTGAATTTCACCATCGGCATCTGCTGGATTCTTTGGTACGTCCCAACCTGTAAGAATAGTCCTCCAAGCACGTTCATCAATTGACTTGATGTACATACGCATCTTAGGCTTCCAATAAGCATAATTTGAACCATCTAAAACGGGTGGCCTAAGTGCTGTGGATATGTGATGTGTTTCCATTGCTAACATAAACTAAAACACACTTTAAGCAAGGATCTAAACCTAGTGTCGTCAGGTATCGGCTCTGATACCAACTGAAAGTGTGCGTGGGGTAGTATCTAGTGTTTAAGTAAAAAACAGAACAATGTTACACTGAATGTTGTGACAATTAGTGTAGCATTAACTCTAACAGAATGTGAATAAGTAAACACAGTACACAGCGGAAGTCTAAAACACTAAAACACAATAAGAACACAATGAAATATTTTTTAACATAGATTTTATTAATAACAAAACCTATGCTAAGCCTTATGACGAAAATAACTTAGTTCCTAAGTTATATACAAAAAATGTCGTGTGAAATGTCTCAGCAATTACTTCAACATTCCACAAACAGAAACTACGATCGAGGCAGGTGCCTGAATCTGCAAATAGACTTAAGTGTAAGAACACTGTCTAAAGAACTAATCTGATCTATGATTCACTCTCACTCGATACAAGACTAGAACTAAGTACACTGGAAGGTGTGGTATCCCTCGGCGTACGTTAAATGATACAACTACTGACCATAACTCCGAACTAGGGTTGAACGCTCAAGAAGGTGTTACTCGAATAGTGCATACTTTGAAATGAAAGACTCCAGCGGTATTTATAGATAAATAGCCAAGTTCTAGATCCTTCCATTATGAGATCCTATTTTTTAGGACCTCAACTTCCATGATCTTTCTAGATCCTTCTACCATCTTCCAGGTCGTTCTACAATGCTCCAAGGCCTTCTAGTACGTTCTCCAACATTCTGGAATCTTCCGGGTTCCAGACTCTTGTAGAAGCTTCTAGAATCGTTCCTGAATGTGAGAGCATTTAGTACAACATTTAATGTAACATTTCAGAAATGACTTAGAATAAATCAAGGAAGGTCAAATTAAGATGTTGTTGATAATGTTAAAGCATTTAAGAGTTAACAACATCTACATAACCTTCATCTTGTCTGAAATGATGAAGGAGAAGGCAAAGTTTAAGGTTAAGACTCACAACAAGGTTGTGTTGGAAGGCAAACTAAGATATTGCACAAGGGCAAGTCTCCTGATTGAGAAGTTTGCTCACTACTCTGAGATGCAAACCTTTGCCAAGCCTCTTCCAGCCCAGAAAATCATGTTCAGAAAGTTGAGCAAGAAAACTGAACAAAAGAGAATGATTCTGGCCAAACCTGCTGAGGAGAAGGTTGAGGAGAAGCCAAAGATGAAGAAGAGGACAAAGGCCAGAGTGGTCAAGACTAGGAAGGTATCTCAAATTCCATCAGGAGAGACCTCAGGAGCCTCAACTGAGATTGAAGAAGTTGCTGAAGAGGGAGTGCAAGTCCCTTCTGATCACTCAGAAGAGTTGAGACAAAGATACAATGAAACCAGACAAAAGTCTAAGGGTGAGAAGAGGGTCAGGGAAGTTGTCCCTGAGAAAGAAGAAGAAGGTAGTGGGAGCAGTAGGGCAAGCAAGAGAAGGGCAAAGCCTACTGAAAAGGTGTTGGAGCTTCAGGAGCAAAAGTCTCTCCAACTAGCTCTAAGGGAGAGCAGGGCTGAAAGCGGGACCAAATCTAAGTCTAGGACCAATTCTTCTGGTTCTGGAACTCCTGAATCCAAGGCCCCTGAAGGTCAACCAATAGGAGGCCAACCTTCCTAAAACCCAAAATCCTGAGCCCAACTCCCCTGAAACCCATATAACCCCCACAAACCAACCCATCACCCCTCTCAATCTTACAAAGAGATATTCTCCAGAAGGGAGTGTGCAAAGAAGTGGGATTGATGTGCTAGCAGACTTAGCAGTAGATGAGACAAGATTACAATCTCCCCTTGACTCATCCAGGCTCAATTATTCTAAGTTTTTAGAAGCTGCACTTCATGAGCCAACCCCCCTGAGCAAAGCCCCTTCAGATCCATTGCTCTCAAAAGCAACTGAAGCAACCCTTGCAACACCCAACCCTTCTGAAGCCAACCCCCTGAACTCAAACTCCCTGAAGCCACTTTAGGAGAAACCAGAGCCAACTCCCCTATAACCCAAAGTCCCCATTCCAGTGGAGATGAGGAAGAGTATACTTATGAGAGTATGCTCAGAGGTGGAGCCAAGGCTACTGTGGACAGTTTGTACCCACAACTTGCTGAATTTCCTAGAATTCAGAAGATGTTTCATGATTTGAGGATGCTTGTGGATGTAAAGGACAAAACAATCATGGAGATCTCACAAGTCATCCAAGATAAGGGTGCAAATTGGTGGCAAGTGGAGGAAAGTAGATTGCTACACTTTGCTGGGGTGTTAAAGACAAGATTCCTCATTGATGAGGATGTTTTTGCAAAGTTAGTGGATGAAAAGATTGTTGAAGAGAAGGAGAGAATAGCTAAGGGCATCAGACACCCTGAAAGTAGCTCAAATGATGATGATTCCCCTGATGATCCCTCAAACCCCTCAAATCCCAACCCTCCTGAAACCAATCCCAACCCTCCTGAATCCAAGTTGCCTTCAACCCCTCTCTTAACCTATCATAGGAAAGACTCTGTTTCATCAGAGGTGTTGACCAAGGGTGGTAACACAACCAAAGATACATCTACCAATGAAGGTTCTTCTGAACCCAAGGCACAACCTAAAGATGTTGAGGTTCCTTTTATAGAGGCTGGTTTGATTAAGGCCTATTCAGTGTCAGAAGAGTTGGACACTGATCAGCCCTTAATCATTCAGGATGACTCAGTGGCTGCTGATAAAAGCACTGTGATCTCCCAACAACTGCCATTTTTGAACCTTGTTGAAGGTGGAAATGATGCAGGTATAGGTGAAGGTGTTGAAAATGAGAGTCTAGTTGAAAAACCAGAGGGAGAAGGAGATGAGAGAGATGTAGTGATCACTAAGATAGTGAGTGTACCACAAAATGAGGGTGGTATAAGTGAGGAAGGACAGGTTATTCTTGAAGTCAAATCTGAACTTCAAGAATCCCTTGATGAAAGGAGGCTTGTTCCTTTATGTGAGGAAATTTTTAATGAAGGGAGAAAAGAAGTAGTTGAAAAAAGAGAAGAAGACTGCTGATGTATCAGAGTCTTGTGCAAAAGAAACTGAGGGTGTTGAGTGTTTATTCACTAATCCATTTAATTTTTCAGAATTTGCAGGTATTTCTCTTGATCAAATCTTTGAAGATGACTTCTTAACAGATGCACCCATCCAAGTAGATTCTGGATCAGCACAAGCCTTGCTTGGGATGCAAACAGCAAAGTTGGACTCCTTGGCTCATCAAGTCCAAACAGCTCATGCAGAAACTTCTGGTGCTTTGGATGAGCAAGGAAAAACATTGGCATCTGTGGAGATGAGATTAACTGGCTCTGAAGATGTGGTGCTACCCACATTGGAGGCAAGAATAAGTGGAGTGGAATCTGGTCTTCAAACCATTTCCACTGAAGTCCAAAAAGCTAAAGCCAGTATGGAGTCCATCTCAAAAGAAGTCAAGAAGGAACAGAAGTTGCTAAGAGATAATCACAATTCAAATGTTCAAGCTCTTAGATTTACTGTCAAGCAAGCACTTGGGAAAAAGACAGCCTTGCAGAAGAAGAGGGCAGAGGCTCAAAGGCTAGCAATGGTGAAAGCCGCCTCAGAAAAATTTTACCAAGAGGTGATGGCCAACATTGCTGAGAGTGCAGTGGCCAACCTCACTGAATTCCTTAAAGCACAACTTGATGCATCTCTGAAAGCAACCATGGAGGAAGTTGTCCAACAAAAGATGAAGCTTGTCTTAGCCTTCTTAAGCCTGAGCAGTGACAGAATGCAAAATATACATGATGAGAATGTATATTTGTTGGAAGAGATGAAGTCCCTAACCCAAGCCCAATCCTTGATGGCATCCACTATGAGTGAGCTCAAACCTCAATGTTTTGATGCTGCAAAAAAGGGGGAAAGGGAAAGAGCAAGGGCAAAAGGTGCCTTGATAATTGGAAGCCCAGTCAAGGGAAAGGACAAGGTTGCTGAAGAGAAAGGAAAAGAGCCAACAGTGCTGAACTTGGATGATCTGAATGAAGAAGAGCAGCTAGCCATTGCCTTGAAGAATTCTATGGCTTCAGCACAAGAAGAGAGAGTTAGGCTACAGCAAAGACCAGGAGCTGAGGTGTCTGGTTTGGACAAGGATGCTGAGGGTGTCCAAACTAGAGGAAAAATCAAGAAGGCCAAGGGAAATAAAAGAAAAGCTGAAACATTCACTGACTTTCCCAACAGCCTTGATCTCCCCCCTGAATTCAGAATTGATGATGATGAGTCTACTTCCAAGAAGGCCAAGAGTGCTGAAAAGGACAAAGCTGCTGAAGTATCCAAGACTGCTGAAACTGACAAGTCTTCTGAAACTGTCAAAGTTGCTGAGGGTCCCAAAGATGCTGAAGTACTTTTTGAAGAAGGCTTTAGACCTGACCCTATGAAGAAGACAACTGTCCTAGCTCTTGATCCATCTAAGCTGTTTCAAGAAGGATATGGCAAAGATCCTGAAACACAGCAGAAGTTAGCCATGATGAAAGCCAATGAGAAGATGGATCTGATTGAAGAAGCCAACAGAGCAAGAGACAAGAGAAGGGCTGACTTTCAAAAGCCAAGAAGAAGAAGAGGAGCTACATACAGCAAGATGAAGCCACAGCTATTGATTCCCATGGACACCAAATATCCTCGCATGGATAAATGGGTTCCAATTCAACTGAATGACTCATGGGAAGAGGCCAAAAGGGAGTTTGTCTATGACTTTTATGTCATTGATAGATGGAATGGAAAAGATGCTAACTCCACTTTTTCTGAGTTTATGATTGAGTATTATAGGGAGCTCTATCAACAACTCCTTGCAGCTGTTGATCTTGCAAGAGTTGAATTCATTGCCCCTAAGCCAATCATCTACATGCCTCAAAAGCTGGATGGATGGATTGACCAGTCAAAGATCCTGAAAGAGTTTCTAGAGATCCTCAAGCTGAACAAGATGGTTCTTGGACCCAAGGGAACTAACCAAGAGGCTATGGAACTGAAAAGAAGAATGTGGGCACAATATGTGATGGTGCCACCAAAGGAGGATGATCTCTGAAATGGCTAAGTTTTCTGATCTTTCTGTGCTAAAATGGATGAAAACTTATCTTGGTTGTTGATCTATGTTGAGTTGGTCATCTTTGCTGAAGTTACTCAAGAATGCTGACATATGTTTGCTCTGATATGTTTTTGCTCTGATACTCAAAGATCTTGTCTGAAAATTATCTTAAGTGATTAGTTTATGCCTTGATACTTTGTAAAGAAATGCTCTGATGTAATGTTGTTCATGCTCCGATATGTTAGTTTCAACTATCAACATGCTTGTAATGAATTTCAAATGAATGATAGTTGAACACATTTTGAATCAATAAACATTATTACAAAAATCTCTCTATGCCTATCCTTGAAACCTATTTGCAACATGAATGGTGAGTACACTAACACATTGGTTTTTCAGGAAAATTGACTCTAGTCATGTCTTCTGAAGATAAATGTAATAGGTGTAGTCAAGTCACTTTTGCATAAAATGTATAGGTTTTTGCATCATAAAAAAGGGGCAAATTGTTGGGAATAAAATGAGATATGTTTTGATTCAATACCAAAACCCCCTGAGACATGCCTAAGTCAAAGATGATTATGTTCTAAGAATGTTAGAACATATAGCATAAGGCTAGATGAGAAGCTGATATGTTAGACAGCTCTTAGTTGATTAGATGCACAATTTGAGGGGGAACATATGCTTTGAAGTCTATCAAGAACAAGTCCCCTCAAGGCTCAAATCCTGGAATGACTACCAAGTCTGATTAAGGACAAGTATGCTGATCAGAAGAGTTGTCCAGAAGAGTTGTCTCAGCACAATTAAACCAGAACAAGTGTTCTGAAGCTCAAGGATCAACTATGCTGAAGAGTTCAAGACAACTATACCCTAAAGATCTTCAAAGAATCATGCTAAGATTCCATACAAAGGAAGCAAAGGGTTAGAGCCAAGTCATCTGAAAAGAGCAAGCCAACTATGCTGAAAAGCAAGTCTACTGATAGTGATAAGGAGAGTTGTCTACTGATAAGGAATGTTGTCCTTATCATAGAACCAACCTTCAGAAGCCATGTCCATGTTTGAACAAGTGAATCTTGAAGTCAGACATTGGGAAGAGTGCTGCAGAATGAAGACAAAGTCTATACAGCCGTTTATTTCCCAAATGAGGACATGTCACTATCAAGAAGCTGTCTTCTAAGTTGAAGAACTCAAAGAAGACATTTATGGACATTTGGGCCTGCCTCTCCAATGGGCAAATCCTTCATTTGTCTATAAATACAGAAGTGTGAAGGCCATTTGAAGGCACCTCAACTGAATCCAACTAACCTCAAGATCTTACTAGCAAGAGTGCTTTCAAAGCTTTTAAAAGACTAACTTAGTCTTCGTACACTTCTTCTAAGCTGAACTTCATTGTATATCTATACAAAGCTTAGAGAGATATCCTATCCTTATACACTGATCTTCATTGTAAAGGATATCTCATTAGTTGGAACCTTACTTCAACCCTTATATCTTTCAAGTGAGAAAGTGAGAAGGTTGTAGTAGTAGAAGTGGTAGGAGCTGACTGTTGAGAGAAGAACAGTTCAGTTCTGAGTTGAGAAGAGGGTACTAGGACTCTAGACATCCTAGGGATCAATTCACCAAGGAGTGGTGTTCTTGATCAAGTGCACCTTGGCACAATAAAACAAGTTAATTCCAAGAGTGAAGGAATTATCCTGTTAAATCAGGGAAAGTGGATGTTGGAGCTTGAGTCTCTGAACCACTATAAACTCTTGTGTTGATTTACTTTCAAAATACTTTCATACATTCAACACTGCACACAAAACTGATCTTTCAAAGGACAAACATTCAAAGACTGTGCAAAACCAATTTGGACAAGTTCCCTGAAAACTGGATTGATTGAGTGAGTGATTTCAGAACTTAAAAGGAGTTTAAACTAAAGGGTCAACCACTAATTCCGCACATATAACTCCCTTAGATAGTTATCCAACTAAGTACTCAATAGTACTTAGTAGTTTGATTATCTATAAAGAGTTAATCATCTTCAGCAGAGTTGTCCAAGACAACATTGCTGAAGAAATTGCATACAAGTGTATTCCCCCCCCCCCCCCATACACTTGTTATATACTCCTTTTTCAGGACCAACAGTTGTCTATACAATTCATTCTCAGCTTAGTTCATAAACAGTTCATATATCAGATCAGTAAAACACTAAGATCAGTAAACTCAGATTTCATAACACAATTTCATAACACATTAAGATCAGTAATCCTAATTCATATAACTCAGTTATAACAACATATAATCACATATATCATTAACTTCAAGTTGCTTTTGGCCATCAAAACATATAATCATCAATTAGAACATTGTTTATAGGATTCATATCCCAACAATTTCCCCCTTTTTGATGAAGCCAAAACTACTTAAATGTTAATAAATCAGTAGTTAAGTAATCAGTCATTCATAACAGTTCATCAAGTCAAAATCAGATTCATATTCAGATTAAGATCATATAATGCACATATTACAACTTAGTCACATAATCACAGAAATAGCAAATAAAGAAAATAAAGATAGGGTTAAGAAATGTTATCTTCTTCAGCTTAGTCCTTTATCTTCATTCTTCATCAGGAATTCTGAATGCCAAATACATCCTGGTCTTGATGTCCATCATGTGTTGTAGATCAGTTATTCCTTCATCCTTAATGATTCTTGCAAAAATGTTTCCAATCTCTTTGTAATTAGGTTCTCCATTCTCTAATCTTGGAGGTTCCCAAACAGGTTCTTCTGGACATAAAATCTGGATATCTGCACCAGCAACCACCAATAACATGTCTTCCCAGAAGTCTCTTGCAATGTTCATCATGAACTCTTCAAAATCAGAATATTCAGCCTCTCTACTTGAATGGTCACCAAATTTCTTCACTATGGAATTAGCAATCTGCCATTTCAACTTCAGATCATTCCAATATTCCATATTATCAGAATCAACAATGAATTCCATGTAGTTATCATCAATAACTTTTCCAACAGATTTTGATTTCTTTTTCCTTTCCAAAGCAGCAACTCGGTTATCAAACTTCTTTCTTGCAGCTTCTGCATCTTTAAATTTTTGCTTTCTAATCTGTTCATCAGCTTTCTTCTTTTCAGACAATTCAGCTTTCCTTTTTGCTAACAACTCATTGTTCTTTTTAACAGCTTCAGCCATCTCTTCATCACTTGGCTGATTACTAGCAACAACATGCTTCAGCTTACTTCTTGATCGGGTAACTCTACCAATCTCTTCAGCCTCTTCTTCATCATTCGGTTATCAGTTTTCTCTTTCTCTTTCCAGAAGAAGATTCAGCAATGTTCTTCTCAGTTATTGCTACACCTTGAGGTTCAGAAGTCTGTTGTCTTCTGAGATTGATTTTCAGCTTCAAACTAATGATCTCTTCTTTCAGATCATCCTGACTTACCTTCAGCTCATCTTGACTCACAACCAACTGAGCTTGCTGAGCTTGAGTCTGCTCCATCACTTTCATGACCTTATCTTCCCCCTTTTTGGCTTCATCCTGCCATTCCTTCAAGGGTGTCATAAGCAGCTCAACTATCTTTTGCAACTCAGCTGAAAGTTTCTTTTCTTGCAATCTATGCAGATCATAGGATTTGGACATAGTGTGTTCCAACACTTGCTCATAAGAATTGGTAGTAGACAATCTTTCCATCTTTTCAGTAGCTTCTTGAAATTGCTTCAAAGTAGCTTCCATTTTGGCTTGTAACTCTTCATTATGCTTTTTCAACATTTCAAAGCTAGAGTTATCATGAGTTGTCTCAACAGGAACTGTTCTTACTGTCTCTTGAACATCTTCAAGCACAGTATTCTCAGCAATATCAATTGGTGTGATATCCAACTCATCAGCACCCAAAATTTGTTCCTCTAAGACCTCAGTCTCTTCAAGTACAACTGTGTTCTCAAACACCTCAGTTGCATTGGTATCAGCCACATAATCAGCTTCCATATCAGCTTCCAAAACAGCTTCAGCTTGATTATCAAAATCTTTAGCACCAACATCCTCATCAACTTCCATGTTGACATCAGCATCAACATTCTCTTCAGCAGAATTCACCATATCATATTTGCAACCAGTCAGTCTTTCAATCAACTGCACAACTGATTCAATAGTGATCAATTCTGTAAAAGAATTAACACCAGCAGCCTCTCTCTGCTCTTGTTCCCAGTCATGGAAAACAGATAAACCACCCATGCCTTCTGCTACAACTAACAACTATTTCATGCCAATCCTTCTTAGATACACCCAAGTGCCTATCCTAAGAAGTTGTTCAAAAATCATAGAGCTGTCATCCAAACCATGAAATCTTCTAAGAAGAGCATTCCTCAATTTAAACCTTATTCTCTCTTCCTTATCACACACTGGATAATCCATCAAAAACACTGAATTTGGTTGAATAACTTCAGTTTCAGGAGAAGAAGTGATCTCAGTAGGTTCAGAAGAAGGTATATGTTCATGCTCAGTAGAGTGATCATGAACAGGTTCAGGAGAAAAATGTGGAGTGGAATTATGTTGAGGGCTTGATTGGGGAGTGGGATGAAATGAAGTGTTCTGAATGGGTGAGGGAGGAGTGTTTGTCGAATGGGAGAGTAGTGTACTGACTCCTCAGAATGGGTAGGCTCTTGATCAAGGGGTTGGGCTGGGATGGGATCAGAATTTGAGGGAGTGGAGGAAGTGTTCTTCAGTACTCTTTTGGGTCTAAGCACACTAGCACCTTTTGTTCTCTTATGAACAACAATAAGACTAGAAGTACTTACCTCTTGTTCTACAGAAGGCTCCTCCTCTTCTGCAGCAACCGACTCTTCTGACTTTTCAGAGGCAACCCTAGCTGATCTGCCTCTCCTCAATCCAGCTCTGTGAGGATCATGCCTAGCTTTAGTTCTTGTCTCCAGCTCATCATCATCAGAACGGAACATTGATCCACCAGAAACTTGAGGTTGTTGACGAAGTCGCTCATCTTGTTCAAATTTTATAGACTCCTTTTTGAACAGAAATTTGCCCTGATGAAACTTCTTTGGAGGACTCCAATCCACCTTCTTATCAGCCAGTTGAGGCAACAGCATGCTCAACTTGCTTCCAAATCCCATCATAGATTTTATGGAGAATTCTTTGGTTTCATAATCAAACAACACTTTCTCTTTTTCAGTTAACAGTCTGCCCAAAATAAATCCTTGCCAGTCACCATCAACACGATCAATAATAGCAGCCATAACTCGAATCTTCAGGTGAGTGAGAGCGTCCTGGCTGTAGTGTTGACCTAATAGACATTTTTCCAGCAATGTCCATTAACAACTGAATACCAGCGGGAAGAAGAGCTTTCTTTAAATTTCTCAAAGATGAAGGTTCAACATTAGACCATCTAGCCACGCAAGATATTCTTGCCCTGCCATGTAGCTCAGAATATCTATTGGCCCGTCGGGTAAATCAAAAGCGATTCCAAGGGTTTCTCTAGAAATAGCAACCCTGTGACCAGAAATCATCGAACGAACACCATTGGTATCACCTTGGAGCTGTAAATAGAATTCCATTGCCTCAGGTTCAAAAACCATCTTGGGGAATGATTCTAGATACTTTCTCAGCCCGCATTCTTCACACATGGTGAGAATGGCTTGATTCTCGTTGTTTTGCCTTCCAGTGAAGTAGACAGAGTTTTCAACGAAGATGCCCTTTTCACGATTCCATTTGGATGAGTCAAACGTACCTACAACTTCATTAGCTTCGTTTAGAATGTCGATAATCGACATATGAGAGAAATGTAGAAGTGTAGATGATAGAGTAAAGGAGTATCGCGAAAACTTTTGAGCTTAGAGAATTTGCAGAAATGTTAAGTGAAGAAGATGAAGTAAATATGATCGTAGTTATCTAATTCAAAGCAAATCTAGGGCTTGTATTGATTTAGATTCCCACGTTGTGTGGTTTGGATCGAGTATAGAGATGAGTAAATAAAAAACGTTCCAGATTCATAAAACTCTTTCCAATTTGGAGCCAACTTGTGTTGATAAATACACCATTAAAATTAGGTCTAAAATAGAGGAGTGTATTAATCTTCTCTATAAATAATCTAATTTCGAACAGATCTCGACTTAGAAGTACTCTAAGGCAGAATACTGTTCTGATGTGTATCAGCACAGTTGTTTCCACGCACACTTTACTTCATTTTCTTGCCTGGAATTTATGGAAATTTACTTATCTGGGTTCAGCCGAGTACTGTAATCAGCTGAGTATTTACTCCGAAGATCAGATCAATAGTTGGGTCAGCACAGTAGTCCTCAGATCAGTTCCTCAACTCTTCTAATTTTCACCTTTTTGTAATCAGCACAGTACTTTCTCAGACCAGTACTGTAACTCAGATCAGTTCTATTCTGTAGGCAGATTTTCCTGTAATCAAATATGCTCTGTAGACAGTTTAATCAGTAGTCAGATCAGTTCTGTAGAAAGAATGATATTGTAGTCAGAATAGTTCTGTAGACAAATTAATTTTGTAATCAGAACAGTCCTGTAGACAAATCAATTCAATAATCAGAACATGTCTGTAGACAGATATGTGTTGTAATCAGATCAGATTTGTAGACAGATCAAATCTGTAATCAGATCAGTTCCCCCTCCAGTGGAGAACTCCTCTTCTGTGCCTGTTTCACCTTGGTAGAAGTGTTAGTTCATGCATAGTTGATGAAATACAGTACAGATTAGTAAAGAATAATTAAAATAGGTCTTTGTAAGGTTTATTCTAAGGCGACTTGTGCTCTGAGTCAACATACAGGATTTTTAAGAAATCACAGATTCCCCCTTAAATGTATATTCTCAATTCCCTCAGCTTTACCAGCTTCCTCATCGGGATTTAGGCACCTTAGTTACCTTTTTACCTGTTTGTGATGTATGTAGTGGTTTTGACATGGTTTGGCCTTCTGAATTACCTTTCTTGGAGTACTGTTCTTGGTATCAGCTCAGTACCTGAAATGTTAGTACACATTTCTATATACATACAGTTTAGGTACCCACTATTTATTGGGGTCCTTGAGTGTTAGTAGCAGTAAGAAGTGTCCAAATAAACATTGAAGATTTGAATAATTGAGATCTCTTCAGTTTTCTACCATGCTTATCACAGAACAGTACTTTGTTGACCTTATCCAAATTATCAACAGACTTAGGATCTATTTTTCTGAGATAGCCTTTCCTTGGTTCTATCCCTTTTTCAGGAAGATCAGTATGTCTGTAATAGTTTGCATAGGGCCTAAAAGCCTGTGGACCATACAGCTTATAGATGCGTTTTGGTCTTTCCTCTCCAATGATATTATAAGATAAAGGTGGAGGATAAAGAACAGGTTTGTTATGATAATGAGGCACAAATTTCCTAGGTTTAGTTGAGTACAGCTGAGACTGCCTTATAAAAGGAGGTCTAGGCTGTTTCCAACTTGCCTGTGTTTGTCTTGACCTACTGTTCTTAGTCTGCCTCTTCTGATTCCAGGACAGTTCTGCTCTGGTCAGAGAAGTAGTACTCTTCTGGTATGGTCTTGACTGTACTGGTCTAGATCCATTCTTCTGTTTACCACTCTTGGTAGTAGGAGGATTGAGGAATGTATTTAGACCGTACTTTGGATTTTGGTTCATTATCATAAGTCATAGGTTCTTTTCCTTTATTTAATTGCAAAGAACTTGAACTAGCTCCAGTAGTGTTCTTAATGCCTGAAGTAGAGGAACTAGGCAGATCAATACCTATTCTACTTTTATCATAGGGAGCTCTGTATCTGTCTGATAATGTTTGATTAATCTTAGAAGAGTTAACCATATCAGATAGCTTCAGATCCAAGCTCAGTACTTCAGATTCTAAGAATCTATTACGCTCTTCAAGTTTTTCTCATTTAATCTTTAAATCATTGAATTCATTGGTCTCTTTAGCTTGTGTATGAAGCATACCCTGATATAATTTGTCCATAGATGCATACTTTTCTTTGAGTTGAGACAACTCTTCTGATAGCCGTGCATTTAGAACAGTTATATTAGGATCCACTTTTAATTGAGCTTCTCGAAGAGTAATGATTTCTTGTTTTAAAGATATGTTCTCATCACTGATTTCCATGAATGCTTTATTAGCTGGTAGGAGGTCTTCTTCATTCATTCCATTGGAATGGTAAAGACTACTCCCTACACTTTTATCAGCAGTGTCACATAAATCAGAATCAGAATCAGATTCATCACAAGATTGAAAAGAAGTGACAGATGATACCTCTTGATCGATTCTTGCCATCATAACTAGTCCATCATCTGCAATGAAGACTTCTTTCTCACTGCTAGAAGGGTACTCAGATGAAGACGATGGCAACTCATCTGAATCCGTATCAGATTCATTGTAGGCCACCATTGCCCTCTTACCCTTTGCATATTTGCGATCTCTCCTTGCTTTCCTTTCTCTTCTGTCTTCAGCACTCAGATCAGGACATTCATAGATGTAATGACCTGGCTTTTCACAGTTATAACACAGAGGTTCATTAGTAGAACGTTTAGTAGGAGAATGATATCGGTTCCTGTCCTTTCTATCAGTAGAGTTCTTATCCTTTCTATCAGCAGAGTTCCTATCTCTTCTTTTCTCATTAGAGACCTCATCTCTCCTTTTAGAAGATTTGTGATCCCTTCTGGTCCTAGAAGAGTCCCTGTTACTAGAGCCCTGAGAATCCTTATAAAATCTTTTGTATCTACCATAACGCTTATTAAGTTTGTCAAACCTCTTTATCATTAAGTTCAACTGATCCTTAAGAGCAAGATCAGTACTCCCTAGTTCATCTTTTATGCTTGAAGACTTAGACATAGATGATCTAGGCTTCTTAGAGGTAGATGCCTTAAAAGCAATACTCTTAGAGATTTCCTTATCCCTATCACTGCTCACTATTGGATCTTCTTCATCCAATTCAAACTCATGCGCCTTAGTGGGTGTTTGCAAACAAAACTATGTGCTTAAAAGCACTTCTTTTTTAAATAGAATCACTTTTGAAGTGTTTGTAAACACAAGTAAGTGATTAAATTAATTACTTAAAAGCAATTTTGGTCAAGCACCCCTCCCCATGCTTCTAACAACTTCTAAGTGCTTCTAATCATTACACTCACTAATTTTACAATTTTGCCCTCACAATTTAAACAATATTTTATTTTTACCCATTATTTATTCAAATGTAATAAGGGTGTTTTTTGTAAAATTATAAAAAAGTGATTTGTAATGACATAAACCCCAACATTTAAAAAATTGATTAGAAGTGCATATTTTTAAAACACTGTCTACTTTCAATTTTACTACAAAAATCAACTTTAATCACTTTGAATCAACTACTATTGTTTGCAAACACACCCTTAAGGGTTTGGAAAGTGGTTTCAGCAGACCAGGTATCTATATCCTGTGTGGTTTTAATGATCATTTTGACCATTTTCCACCTGTCATCTAAAGCCTTAAGAATACGCAGATTGATCTCCCTATTGGTGTAAGTCTTTCCTAACACATCCAAGTCATTCATAATCTTTGTAAAGCGAGTATCGAGCTGGTCAATTGTTTCACCAGTCTTAATTTTGAATGATTCGAATCGCTGAACAGTAGTGGATAGTTTGCTTTCCTTTATAAGAGAAGTACCCTCACAAATGATAGCTAACTTGTCCCACATCTCTTTGGTTGATTTACATTTTACTACTTTCTCAAGATACTCGTTGGGAAGGGTATGTAAAATGTAATTCTTGGCCAAGCTGTCCAAGTTATTCTGCCTCATTTCTTCAGTAGTTAAATCTAACCTGGGTTTAGGCACGAGAACACCAATGGCTTTGGTAGGTTCCAGATTTGCAGTGTTGGGTATCATGGTAGTGATTGGCCCTTGTTTGATCACGGACATCATTAGATCATGGGTTGAACTGAAAATGGCATCCATCCTCAGTTTCCAATAATCATAATCTGCAACTTTAAACTTAGGAAGTTTATTGATGTTAGTTTCTTCCATGATAGAACAAACAGTTAAGATCAGTAGTATAGCAAGTAGATTCAGATAGACAAGTATGATCAGGAAACAAGTATCAGTGATAAGAAACAGTTAGACTTTCCCCAAAGTCTACAAGGTTATCAAGAAACAGCAGTCCAAAGAACTACTGCTCTGATACCACTTGTTGATCCCAAAGTTGAGTTTTAGATTGAGTAAGCTAAGAAAAAGTCTAGAGGGGAGGGGTGAATAGACTTTTCAAATTCTATCAAAATATCAGAGTTTAAGTGCGGAAATGTGTTCTGTATGATATTGTTCTTAGAATCAGATCAGTACTAACAGTTTATCTTTTATACTCAACTTTTCTTTAAATCTTTTCTTAGTAAACTTACTGTTCTTGGTTAAACAAATATAAACAGATAATCAAAACAGAAAGTAAAGAACACAAGATTTTATAGTGGTTCGACAAATGTCTACATCCACTCTCACAACTCCAGTCGTGATGTTTTATTACTCTTTCCTTCTTGAGTACTTGTAGCTTAGAGTCCCAAGATTAAGACTTTGATCTTGTCGATTATACCTCCAGGTATATCTTCGATCTACTAGTAATTTCACAAGTAACTAGCACACTTGTTTACACAGTACAAACTTAAAATGAAAAGTAAGACTTCTCTTTGTAGTAGCCTTTGATTCTTCAGATCAGTACAGTGGCTTCTTCTCAGTTCTTCGATCTTCTTGACTCTGTGAGTTCTTGAATACTTGAATTCTCTTGATTGCTCTTGAATACTTTGAGTAGCAGTAGTATCAGTAGTCTTTTCAAGTAGAAGATCACACGGTATTTATAAGATCTAGTATGACAGTTAGCAGTTTGCGAAACTAACTCTCAACTAACTCATAATCGTTTCTTGTTGTAACTTCCTTTTTGTAACCAACTTAAAACTTATCTTTCCAAGTCAGCATATCTTCAAATATATCTTCAGTTACGCTTCAAATAAGTTATCCAAACTTATTCTTCAATTCAACTAATTCAGCACAGTAAACTACTCTTCTTAGTTTTACTGCTCTTGGTCAGTCAGCACAGTTCTTCCATAACTGTTCTTCTTCCTTCAAAAATACTTCTCTTGAATTTCTGAGCTTCATCTTGACTTCTCTTTATAATCTTCACACTCTGAAGTAGTCTTCTGATGTTCTTAGTCTTCTTTCTTCAATCCAATCTACTGCTCTGAATTTTTACAATGTTGAATACAATAGAATACAACTTTACAAATATATAAAACATATCTATACATCAACTGAACTTTATACAGATGAGTACATCTAAGTCCTATACTATATGTTATCTATACAATTCATTCTCAGCTTAGTTCATAAACAGTTCATATATAAGATCAGTAAAACACTAAGATCAGTAAACTCAGATTTCATAACACATTAAGATCAGTAATCCTAATTCATATAACTCAGTTATAACAACATATAATCACATATATCATTAACTTCAAGTTGCTTTTGGCCATTAAAACATATAATCATCAATTAGAACATTGTTTATAGGATTCATATCCCAACAAAATTAATATTAAAAACTGAACCAAAGAGCTGTCTGCCCGAGTGGTAGGCGCCCATCCACCCGGGGTCAATTCCCACGAAGACCAAATAAATAGTCATTTAAATAAAATGGGGGAGGGGGTATGTGGGTGCGGGTCGGGTTGGGGTCGATTGGGTGCGGGTCGATTGGGGCGGGGCGGGTGTGGGTGCTGGATGGTTTGGTCGAGTGCGGAAGTGGATTTAGAGAACTATTGGGTTGGGGTCGGTCGGGTCGGGTGTGTGTTGGCTGCGGGTTGGTTGGTCGAGTGCGGAAGTGTGTTTAGAGAATGATTCATAAATCGAATATCCATACTGAACATACGACTTGCCACCCGCTCCCATGCCACCCCTTGCAGTATAATCAAGGCTGAAAATATCGATATCGCATTTTCGTGTTTGCTTTATGCTAATAAATTATAAATATATCATTTTAATTTAAAAAATATATATATATGTAATTATAAAATTGACATATATATCTACAGTTGTCAAATAGGTTGAATCGGGCCTGTCGGTCCAACCTGTGGCCCATTGAAAGTGCATGTAATCTTGGGTTGGACCGAATCGAGTTGGGTCGGGCCAGATCTATTGGACTTTCACTCGTGTCCAACTCAATTGCTATCGAGTCTCAAAATATGCGACTCAGTCTGACTTGGAAAAAAACTTTTAAAATATTTTTTTTCAAAATACTAGAAGGAAATATCGGTAGTATTTTTTTTCACAAAATAAATAAATATTTGGAATTAATTTTTTTTTTAATCATTTAAGTTGGACTAATTTTGAATTTGGTTATGATGTAATGCACATTTTGATTTTGATCCCATAAGTTGATCCATATTTTGAATTCAGTCCAATGATCTGACATTGCAGGTAAATGAACTGGTCTAATCCTTAGTTCGTGCATTTTTCTACACATGAGCAAATTCACAGTTATTCATGGTTGATTTGAATTGCACACGAGTTAAGGATTTGACTGGTCATTTAGTTGCAATAACAGATAATTGAACTGAATTCAAATTTTAGGCCACTAATGGGATCAAAATCAAAATGTGTATTTCATTATGACCAAATTCAAAATTAGTCCAACTTGAAGGACTAAAAAAACTTTAATTCCTAAATATTTTATCTAATGACTTAAAGTAATCGTCCATAACAAAGTTAAATAATGTGTCAATTTTTAATTGAACACTTATTATAAGACAAAACGAACTTTTTGTCTCACGATAGAAAAACCCATGTGAGTTTGAATTAGATATGTGATTATGATTATGTATGGATTAAGTGAAACATATCATCATTTTAACAAATGGATAATCTAGTATGAGATGGAAAGACTATTACTTTTCCCATTCGTCTATAATTAAACTTTTCATTTTATCATTTTTGTCCGTTTATCTATAAGTTTCTTATATCCTTTTTGACAAATATCTTTTAATTTTTTATTGCTATACTTCACTTTATATTTTACATTTTTTTTCTCTCTCTCTCAATCATAACATTATATTCATAATTTAATCACTTTTTTTAATCTATGTGTCCAAAAGTAATGAAAAAATTATAGACGGATCGAGAAAGTATTTAAAATACACACAAATTACAAATTAGTTGTACAATAAATTTAATTTACATAAAATTTTATCATAAAAGCAGATGTACTTACATAATATTTTACAATAAAAATAGACGTAATTACACGAGATTTTACAATAAAAAAGCAGATGCAACTTACGTAATTGCATAATTTGCATAGTTTCTACTCTGGAAAGCCACAACCCACGAGGCCCACAGAAAGCGAAAGGGGGTAAAACATTTTTTTTTTAAGGTAGAAAAGGGGTAAAACTAATTCCACAGTAAAGGTGACATTTTGTCTTTATTGCAAAGTTTTTGCGCAAAAAACACAAAAATATACTGTATTTATTTTTTTATTTGACATGAAATTTTCTCTCTTCCTTACTATAGAAACCAATTATGAGGTGAAGTGACGGACCCAAAAATTTAAGATTGGAGGTTCGATTTATAAAATAATATTATACCTATAAAATTATTTTATTACGGAGTATAAAATTTTCAATATATCTCATTTCGTTAAATTTAACGATTTTTATTATATTTTGAATGGAATTAATTTTGATTATTCCGCCTCGTACTAAGCAAAACGGTGTTCAAATTTAACTTGCAACCCTGTAGAGACATTAGTTACTAGTATTAGATAAATGTAGAGTTTAAATTATACTCCCCCCGCCTCGTGATGTTTTGCTTTACCGGCTCACTTTTAAAAAAAATGATGATGCGGCCAAAATATGTCGTCTCTTGAAATAGTGACACGTGGATATAAGACGAATTAACCTCAGTTGTTATGAATGATTGTTTTATGAATATGATTAATACACTCTCGTGGGTAAGAAGAGAGGTAGGCCCAAACTCAATCCTCGACCTATATCTCTAGCCCCAAATATCCTTGGCCCAAGTATCTCTAGCCCAAATATCCTTGGCCCAAGTATCTCTGGCCCAGAAAAGAGATTAATGAGATTGAGTCTTGGTCAAAGAGGCCCAAAGAAGACGAGGATAGAGGAGGTTGGAGAGTAGTACTAGTACCGGAGATCTACGGAGAGGGGGCCAGCTATATGACCGGGTCTGGAGGGAACGGTTGAGAGATAAGGGGAAAAACGATGACCTTTCTTCCAGGGTAAGCGAAAGGTACATAAGGAAGTTTTTACATATTATTTCGACTACAATTGAATACATAAGAAACACACACATTTTTCCAAAAAAACACGCAGAGAATACTTTGAAACCCTACGATTCTTGCGAAAACACGTAGAGAATACTTTGAAACCCTACATAAGAAACACACACATTTTTCCAAAAAACACGCAGAGAACATATCTGACTTGAGCGTCGGAAATTCCCCGTCAGAATCCCTTCTCCCGTGTTTTTGTAGGTTCTTTGGAGCTAAGGAGAAGGTTTCTCGTAGAAAAGCTTTCTCAGAAGTGACGGTTCATACACGAAGAGGTCTTAATCTGGACCGAGGGATTCGTTATCATACCTCGTTACTTTTCGACGCAACAACTTAAATTGAGTGGGGGTGTGAGGTCAAATAAATTGGAGCATTTTGAACGATTTAGTGAGATGTAAAATAGAATTTAATGAGGTGTAAAAAAAAATGTGGGTAAAAAATGAGTAGCATTTTAAAAATAAAATAATGTAGTGATTATGGTATTTATTTTGTGAATTATTTTCGTATTAGGAGTATACAAGTAATCTTTAAAACGTCTCAATAAAAAAAATACATAAATAATTAGTCAAAGTCTCATGTGCACTCAAGTACACGGTGTACTTGAGTGGACTTTGACTGGTCGACCGTTGACCAGGTCAACGATCAAACTTTGACTCTTTTTTTTTTTGAAAAAGTGTATGTTAGTATATTGAAAAGTGCATCTTTATTTTTTAATGAAAAATGTATGTTACTATATTGAAAAGTGCAACATTGTTTTTAATGAAAAATGTATGTTATTATAACTGAAAAGTGTATTTTATTATAACTGAAAAATGTATATTATATTAATGAAAAATGTATGTTATTATAACTGAAAAATGTATGATTTATTAATGAAAAGTGTAAGTTATATATTAATGAAAAGTGTATGTTATTATAACTGAAAAGTGTATGATCTATTAATGAAAAATGTATTTTATTATAACTGAAAAGTGTATGTTCTATTAATGAAGAGTGTAAGTTATATATTAATGAAACGTGTATGTTATTATAACTGAAAAATGTATGATATTATAATTGAAAAATGTATAATATTATAATTGAAAAGTGTATGTTAATATAGCTATTGAAAAATGTAAATTTCTGTATAAAAAAAAATCGAAAAAAGTCAAAGTTTGACCGTTGACTGGTCAACGGTCAACAATTGACCAGTCAAGGTCCACTCAAGTACACCGTGTACTTATGTGCACAAGAGACTCACCCAAATAATTATGAAAAATAATACTCCCTCTGTCCCATACGAATTTGCACACTTTCTATATATTGATGTCCCATACCAATTTACACATTTCATAAAATGAAATATTGTCATAACCCTCACCCTCAAAATATATACATATTTAATCATATGCCATTACTTTTTCACACTCAACTTACCTTTTACTTTACTTTATTCATAAAAGTTTACAAAACTACCCCTCAAAATATCACTCATTACACTTTTTCTTACACATTTATTAAAATGTGTGTTATTCCAGAGGTGCAAATTCCTCTGAGACGGAGGGAGTATATAAAAAAAATTAGTGGGGGGCCCACTGCCCCTGTAGGGTACCCTGTAGATCCGTCACTGATGAGGTGACAAGTGTATACCTTGGGTAATGTAATCTAAAATAATTATTTTTAAAAAATAAATATATAAAATTACAAAAATATTCTTGTAATAATTCTTTTTAAAACCCCAAAATTTATAAATGGATAACTTCATTTACTCTTGTAATTTAGATGTAATTCATTTTACATCCTTTAATTTTTTTTATTTTACGTCTTTTTTAATTATAAATATTAGTAATATTTATTTATTTTATTTTTTAATTAAAAAAGCGTTATTTTGACTCAATGGCCCGTGGTGGAACAACCCGACCCGAAAAGCGAACTGGTCCAAAAAAGTCAACACGACAGGTCGACCTGACCCGGTCCAAAAAGTGTGATCGACTCGGCCCGAAAAGTGTGACCCGGCCCAACATGTTTGTCAAGTGTCAATCATAATTTTATATGCTATTTTATTATTAAATATTTTAAATTATTTAAATTTAAAAAGATATTGTTATTATTTTATATTTATTAACCTTAGGTTGTGTTTAGATGGAAGAATTTAATTTGAGGATGCATTTTAAATTAATGTAATTAAAAATAAATGAATTTTAAATTATATGATTTTAGTGAGAATTTAAAAGATATGCACTAAAATTTAAGTTTTTAAAATTCATTTATTTACTTTTTAAACCAAATAAAACCAAATAAGCGAGTGGAGTGAATTAAATTAAATTCATAGAAATAAATCTCTCCCTTTGAATGTAGCCTTAAATTTTCTGATTGATAGAGGACTACTTTTTCTAAATTTAAAAGTGTAGAATTATAATGATTCAACGTAGCAATAGTATGTATGTATGCATGCATGCATGAATTCACACGCACGTAACATCGAATAAAATTCTCCTACATAAAGCGACTTAGAAAAGTCGAATATAACTAATCCTGCATCATTAATTAAGAGATTAAGAAAAGGTAAAAGGCAAGATAAGTTGTTTCCCAATTTTATTTGTCCAAACTTCGAAAAGTCCACAAAAGATTGATGGGAAGTTCAAATTATTTAGTGTATAACTCGACTCACAAAAGATTAATTTATATAGTACCTAATTTGACCAATTTAATTAATTAAACTACTTAACATTAACGTAACGGACTAATTAAGTTCAAGTTTGATGATATATGATTAATTAATATGGGTGAGTCAACATACACATTTTCAAAAAAAAAAATCGAAAAAAATTTGAATATTTTTTATAAAAAAAAGTTAAAGTTTGACCGTTGATCGGTCAACCAGTCAAAGTCTACTCAAGTACACCGTGTACTTGAGTGCACATAAGACTTTGACAATTAATATATATGCTCGTGAATAGTTTGATATTTAATTATTAATAAAAAAAAAATTGTTAGAATTACAATTAAATACTTTGGGTATATATTTTGATAAATAATTAAATATTTATCAAGATCTAATTTTAAGACAATTATTTGTGTGTACTAGTTACATACATGTAACTTGTTTTTTTTAATACAATTTTCTAAATAGATGAATTTTACTCATGAGTTATGGTAAATACAGTATAATATTAATTTAAATATAATATAGTATTAGTTCAAATACCGTATAGTATTAATTTAAATACAATATAGTATTAATTTAAATATTAAAAAGGAACCAATTACATGTATGTAACTGGTACACACAAGTAATTGCCTTATTTGATTAGTTATGTTTTTACTTTTGAATTTTCAAATCTGGCTGTTTAGTTTTAGACGAGGGAAACAGCTTGTCAAATAAGATTTTATTAAAAAGAAAAAAAAGAAAAAATATTTAAAGTCATAAATAAGTTCATATGTTGAATCAGAATTCTGAAAAAATCTTCTTGAGGGACAAAATTTGAATCAAGGTAAAAAATACCCTTCTAAGAAACTGCTAAAATGAAAATACTCAGTCACTATATCAAAAATGGCCTACGACAATAAAGAAAAGTTAACAGGTATTGACTTCCACCGTTGTCGTAAGTGAAAATTAGTTGTCTTAAATATTTTGATTGTTGCAAATGTTAATTTTCTTTTTTTTGAAAAAGCGTTGAATGACAAGTTGACAACGATTTTAATTCCTCATTGTCTTTCCTTGTTTTCTTTTTTATTATTTTTATTATTTATTTAAATATTAATCATAATATAATTTTTATTTAATTTAATTTATTAATTATTAAAATATTATAAATGTCAAATACTTGTATGTACTCGCATGTAAGGTGCATACTTCAATACCCCCTAATTTCCATTTATATTTTATCTGCACCCGTTCATTTAATTAGTTCACCCCTCAAATTATTTTTTACTATTATTATTTGCACTCGCTCATTTAATGAGTTCACCCCCAAATCATTTTTTTACGGTTATCTACACTCGCTCATTTTATGAGTTCACCTCCAAATCATTTTTTACCACGGTTATCTACACCCGCTTATTTGATGAGTTCACCCCCAAATTATTGTTTTACCACGTTTATCTGCACCCGCTCATTTTATGAGTTCACCCCAAAATATTTTTAAAAAAATCATCACATTTAAAAAACTATATTATCATTTTATTAATTTACACAAAATATAATAAAATAAACTCTAATTTATATATTTACAATATGCAGCCGAGTTATTGTCGAGTTACCGTCGATTCACCACCAACTCACCCATATTTTAAAAAAAAAAAACTATCGAAATTAGCCACAAATCTCTATTTTTTTCTTTTTAATTTTTCTTCACCCTTCTCTTTTCCTTTATTTCTTCCCATTTTCAGTTTATTTTTCAATTTTTTTATTTATTCATTTTTTCCTTTTCCTTTTTTTATTTTGATGTCTTTCTTTTCCATTTTTTTTCATGTATATTTTTTAAATTTTAATACAAAATAATATTATAGGTATGATTTTATAATAGTCGATCGGCGGTGCACCTGAATTTTAATTTTAATTTGATAAGTAAAGGACCTGCCGGAAATCCATGTCGTTCGGCGGGTGACCTTGCCACCACCATGCCCGACCACCCCCTCGACGGCGATAGCGGCACTTCCGTCTCGGACATTGAAGCCCGAGACCCCTCCTCGAATCGTAATGGTGATTCTTCACTTCCATGACAATTGACATCATCTTCCATCTCGGCCACGATCCATGGCGGCCGAAAACCTCTACTCATTTCGACCACCGACGCGACTGCTTCCATCAATCTCCCTTGTGTTCGCGATCCAGGATCTTCTCCGGCATCAATGGCGCTCGCCTACAACACTCGGATCGACGCCGCCTCGCTCTCGTCGTTCATCTCTATCCAAATCGAAGCTACATTGCTTCATCTTCTTCACCCTGCTCCTGCACAGCCTCTTCCTCCGGCTGACGGCGGCCCGACGGAGGACTGTGAGTATGTTGTTGATGGATCTTTGATCGACCGGCACTCGGAGCCGGTGACCTTGCCGATGAAATCTCAGGCGGCGACTGCTGACCTAGGGTGCCTTCCCATTGGGCTAAAGTTTCGTTCAATTGGGCTTGGTAATGTTAACCCCCTATTTTATTCAGTACACCTCGATATGTACTCCCTCCACTTTTTGTATGGTATTATTGTTAGTTGTACTAGTATTATTAGTTATTGATTGTGGTATTACTATTAATACAATATTGAATTAATATTAATGATTATTGATTACGGTATTATTGATTATTAATTGTGGTATTATTGGTTATTGTTTGTGATATTACTGATTATGTGGAATTATTTATTATTGCTTAAGGCATTACTGATTATTATTATTGTTTATGGTATTACTGATAATTATGTTTTGTATTACTGAATATAATTAGATTTGTGGAATTATTTGTTATTGTGTAAGATATTACCGATCAATGTTCATGGTATTACTAATTATTGTTCATGGTATTACTGATAATTATTTTTTGTATTATTGAATATAATTAGATGTGTGTAATTATTTGTTATTGTATAAAATTTTACTGTAATTAGATGTGTGTAATTATTTGTTATTGTAAAGATATTACTAATTATTGTTAATGATATTACTGATTACTGTTTATGGTATTACTGATTATTACTTATTGTATTACTGACTATAAAAAAATTAAACATATATATATAATATTATTTTGTATTAAAATTTTAAAAAATACTAATGAAAAAAAAAAGGAAAAAAAAAATGAAGAAATAAAAAGTATGGAATAAAAACTGAAAAATGAGAAGAAAAAAAAATTGAGATCTGTGCCTAATTTCGATAGTTTTTTTTTAATTATGTTTTTACGGTTTTTTTTCTAAAAATATGGATGATTTAGTGGTGAATCGACGTAACTCGGCAATGACTCAATTGCAAGATTGTAAATGTATAAATTAAGGTTGATTTTATTATTATATTTTGTGTAAATTAATAAAAAAATAATATAATATTTTAAATGTAATTATTTTTATAATAATATTTGGGGGTGAACTCATAAAATGAGCGTGTGTAGATAACCGTTGTAAAAAAGAAATGATTTAGAGGTGAACTCATAAAAAGAGCAGGTGTAAATAATTGTAGTATAAATATGATTTAGGGTGAACTCATAAAATGAGCGGGTGCAAATAACTGTAGTAAAAAAATAATTTGGGGGTGAACTCATAAAATGAGCGGGTGTAGATAACCATTGTAAAAAAAATTATTTGGGGGTGAACTCATAAAATGAGCGGGTGCAGACAATTGTAGTAAAAAAATGATTTGAGGTGAACTCATAAAATGAGCGAGTGCAGATAACTGTAGTAAAAATATAATTTGGGGGTGAACTCATTAAATTAGCAGGTGCAGGTAAAATATAAATAAAAATATTAAAATTAAAATTAGGGGGTATGGTGCATACGAATGTACGCAAGTGTTACCCATTATAAATACGGTACTTACTACTTAGCATTTTTTTAAACTTCCTCCCCAAATTAACCTCTCCTCTACATTGTTTGGGGTATTCAGTTGAGATTCTATCTATTGATTCTTTTTTTACTTTAAAAAGTTTGTGAATTTAAAAAATTAATAGAGAGTTTGATTGACTTTTTTTTTATTAATTTATATGAATTTTCATATACTTGACGGGATTGTAAAATACACTTTTTTTTTATTGATTTCCAGTATTTCATGATTTTTTACGCTGCATACGACTCAAATAATAATAAAAATACGGAATTCATTAATTTCAAAAATATGATCAAAATAAAATCTTAAAAAGACCCTAAAAAAATAGTGATAAAAAAATAAAAGTCTTAAAAAGATCTCCAACGAAATACTCATATAATATCTTATATATTATATCTAATAGGAGTACATGACTCAAGTAATCAATATCCTTGTAAGCCATTCAATTAGTTATTTCCTCAATAGTCATCTTCAAAAGTGCTTTTAATCTCTTCTATGAGACCATTCTGAGGGCTTCATACTGAACTCTACTTCTTTTGCGTTGGACTTCTTCTTTGGGTGGAGACCTCGACACTTCAGGGAACCCTGAAGGTGATGTGGAACCAAATAGTAGATCATTTTGAGATAGTACTACAAACATCTCATTCTCACCATCATAAATCAAATCTTCTATGCGTACATCTCTATTTTCATCATCTTCTAATGTCCTTGCATCAGTAGGACTACCCAATCGAATTGAGATTTTCCCTATAGCAACACCATTTCCTACCGCAATTTTCAAGTCCTCATAATCAAGACATTCTCCATTCCCCAAATCTTTGTACAAGGAACAAATTAAATCAAAATTGATGACGGCTAAAAAATGCAGTAGGTTAGTAGTTGAGTCTCAATTCCAGAACAAACAAAAATCTACCAAGCATGAGTTGCTATTTCCTTGTAAGAAAAATCACTAAAAATAATTAAATAAAGAAATGTTTATAAACAGAGAGTAATGTTAAATAACCTAAAACAATCTTTTCACACATCAAAAATTTTTTACCTGCAACCCTCCACACATACACCCAAATCACTCAAAATGAAATGACAAAATAATAGCAAATAGCTTCAACCAATCCATACTCAAAATTCAAAACAAAGAGTATATAAAGATTTGTGTAGTACCTTTATTAGAAGAACAACAAAAGTTTTTTTCTTCTAACCTTTCGTCTTCAGAGTTCTCTGAGAGAATACGTTGAAATCTCTAGTTTTTAGAAGAGATTTTGGAGAGTGAAATCTATTTATATTTTTGGAAGAGAATCAAAGGAAATTCATAGAGTATTAAAATTCATACACTGTTGAATACCTAAAGATTTTTAAGACTTTTTAAAATCTGTTGAATATCTCAAAAATTTTAAAAACTTTTGAAAATCCGTATTGAATACCCAAACTTTAAAAACCTAAAAAAAATCATATACACTCCACAACCAATACACCTCCTAAATATGTACTGGCGAAAACGTCTTCCGATCACATGCATCTCTTCTTCACCACTCGCCAATCGTCGCTCATCGCTCTCTAGTCGGCGTTCGCCGCTGACTACTCGTCGTTTGTCGTCGTCTACCAAAATAAGCCTTAATTTCAAATTTTGTATTTCAACCCTAATTCCTAAGTTTGCATTTCTTCTTAAATTCCATGTGCTCGTCTTCTTCGTTGTTTCAATTTCTGGAAAATTTGTTTCCAATTCTCACAAGGTTGGATTATGTGTTACGCAACATAATGTTTGTTTAAATTTCTGAAAATTTTAGATGCCTATAAACTTTTTGTGAAAATTCTACTTAAAAAAAGATACTCCATTCATACTTCACAACCTAATTTTTCATCTAATTAATCATAATTTTCACCTTTAATCCTCTCTTTTTGTTAGTTAAGAGTAGTTAGGGTAGTTAGTTACTTTCTATTTGTAAACTACATCTTGCCCACTCTTTATATACCTCTCATTAAACACTTTACTCTCTCAATTGAGAGAGTCTTTCTACTCTACATGATATCAGTCTAATCACCTGGGCAAATTACGCATCTTCTTCTCCTCCTCTCCTTTCCATTCGGTCCGTTCTTGCTCATCCGCTCGCCTGCCTCCTCTCTATCCAATGGCAGATCCACCGGTCACCACCACATATGTTTTTAATGCCACTCTTACTCTCCATGCCATGACGCATCTTGTTACGATCAAATTAAAACCTACGAACTATCCTATGTGGTATCGTCAAGTTTTTCCTCTTCTTGTTACTAAAAAATTCTTGACATATGTTGATGGTTCGTCGCCGGCTCCTCCCGCCACCATCACCACCGCCGGTGTCTCCTCGCCAAATCCTCTCTTTACTAATAGGAATTAATATACAAGAATTAATTACCCACCTCTCTACAAGTTCGGACTTTTAGATGAGACAGAATTCTTTCATGGTATCAGAGCCTTAAGGCTCACGCCCACACGTCCTGGGTTCGATTCCTACTGAAAGCAACTCCACCCATTTAATTGTCCACTCGATGGACCTCCTCCCCAAATGGTAAGAGGTAATAATTTGGCCCACGAGTGAGGGGGAGTAATAGGAATTAATATACAAGAATTAATTCCCCACCTCTCTACAAGTTCGAACTTTTAGATGAGACAGAATTCTTTCATTTACTACATGGTACACTCGTGATCAAACGGTAAGTGTGTTCTTAACTTCTACGCTTACCGAGGAGGCCATGGCAATCACTGTTGGATGCTCGACTTCCATAGAGATTTGGAACGCCCTTGCCGAGGCATTTAATCAGCCCTCTAAGGCTCGTGAACTGCGCCTAAAGGGTGAGTTACAACTAATCAAGAAATGATCAAGGTCCGTTTTAGAATTTGGCGATTTTTCAAGAATCTATGCGATCAACTATCTTCAATGGGATGCACCATTGACAACACCGACAAATCGCATTGGTTCCTTCGTGGTCTAGGTCTCGATTTTCATGGTTTCTCTACTTCCCAAATCAATATTTCCCCCCGTCCCACCTTCTCCGACCTTCTCGCCAAAGCGGAATCTCATGATCTGTTCACACGATCGCTTGAGAATGCTTCTTCCTCATCCCAGACTCCGGCATTCTTGGCTCGCTCATCGGCTCCCTCTGTTTTGGGAAAACCCCCTTATGCTCGCCAGCAGTTTGATCATGGTCAATCTCCCTCTCGTGGAAAAGGTCAGTTTGGTCGTGATCGCGGACGAACACAGTTTCCTCCTCGTTGCCAGATCTGCCGCTTTGATGGTCATTATGCTGCTTCTTGCCCTCAACGTTATGATTCTCAACCTGCTCGGCAAGCCAACACAACTGATTCTTTTTCCCACATTGATTACTTTCGCAATACAAATCTTTCTGACTGGTACGTCGACACGGGTGCCTCCTCGCACATGGTCCCATCCTCGGCATCCCTTGATTCGTGCTCGCCGTACACAGGACAAAGTCGTTGTGGCAAATGGTAACATCCTTCCAATCACTCATACTGGCACACACATTCACAATTCAAGTTTATTCTTTTCTGATGTATTGGTCGTTCCATCTCTCACAAAAAATCTTCTATTTGTTAGTAAACTATCGAAAGATTTCCCTGTTCGCCTTATATTTTCTAACAACTCTTTTGAAATTCAGAATCAGACTATAGGTGTGGTTCTAGCTCGAAGTAGACTTGACCATGGTTTATATGTTTTGAATAAATGTCATTCTGTTTTTGCTTCCTCTTTACGTGCTCGCTCTTCGTGTGGTTCTTTTGAATTGTGGCATAATCGTTTAGGACATGTAAATGTTGACATTGTACATCTTCTTAAAAATAAATGACTTCTTTTTGTTACTTATTTACTTCCTCGTCCTGTTGTATGCTCGCCATGTCAAAAAGCTAAGAGTGCTCGCCTTCCTTTTGCCATTAATAAAAAATGAGCTTCACATGTGCTTGACCTTATCCTTTGCGATCTATGGGGACCCTTTCCTGTCAAATCTACAAATGGCTTCTCTTATTATGTTGTATTCTAACTTGAACGAATTTTAGGCAATATATTTTGACTAGCTACTTCCCCTCAAGCATAAGAGATCGTAGTAGTATGCACGTAAGTATTTCAACCAAGTAGTATCGAACCACTAGAGGTGGACTAGTGCAATGGATCCCTAGAGTTTTGTGTTGTCATAACTAATGCAGCTACGGTTGCGGGAGTTGGATGATAAACTAAAGCAAAACAATAATCTAAAGACAATAAATTAAACTAAACACAATCCTAATAAGTAAATTAGCTACTAACCAAGAAAACAAGGAAATGACAATTAAAAGCAAATAACAACTACGAATGAAATTCAAAGAAGTGCAAGTGTGGGAATGTTTTTCAGGTGTTCTCTACCTAATGAAATCGGGTGGGATTGTTTATACCGTTATTATGCTTCAATTTGGATTTGCTAAAAGCATTAAGATGCTAGGATGAAAATTATTTCCATTCGGGTACTATAGCCTTACTTCTAAGGTGTTCCCAAACCCGGTAATAAGACATCTTTCTAATCCACATCAACTACCCAAATAACCATTCAAGTAATTAATGTCTCCTAATGGGGGTTCTAATACGATTAACTCTCTCTCGACGAATTAAAAATATAATAAACGTATTTTTATACCAACAACTCACACCATAAATTTAAACATGTTCATGTAACTCTCGTCTACGCTAAACATGCCTCAAAATACGGATTAATAGAAGCTAATACACAAAGTACCAATAAAACCCAATAAGAGAAGCAATAATCCAAATATCAACAATAATCAAAGTATTAACGATTCCAACACTCAATATTCACATGGTTTCAAACACCCAAAACATAAAAAAGTTAGTCCATGGTGTTTGATGAAACACCCATGGCTAAAACAATAAGAGAACAAGAAATAGACATAAAAATATCAATAATATAACAAAATAGAGTTTGGGTGAAAGTCACCTTGATGATTCTTCAACAATCTAGAATATTACAAGTGAATGTAGCCAAAATCTTCAAGAACCCAACCTAAATACTAAATTTGAAACTAATTTATGGAATTAAACTTGCAAAATATGTTAAAAATATATTCTAAGAATGAAACTAGGGTTTGAGTGTGTGAAAGTGAGGCCAAGCCTAATAAACAATCTGACTGGAGAGCTATTTATAGCTTGGAAGAGTGTTTGAGACGAGATTTGCAATTAAGCCCTTGAAATCCTTTAAAATTCTCGCGTAGAAACAGGTTCACTCGACCGTCCGGGTGAGTTGACTTGATCAACCGAGTGAGATGGAAGTCCAGAAAATGTTCTAGAAGCAGATTTGACTCGGCCAACCGAGTGGGTTGACTCGGCTGTCCGAGTGGATTCTGTAGCAATTTCACATTTTATCGTTTGGATCATATCTTGAGCTTCCGACCTCCGATTAACTTGCTTCTTTTTTTCATTTCACTCATTTTTTCGAGACGCATCCAATGGTGCAGTTATATTCTTGACTTAATGAATTCTCAGACATGTATTTTATTTCCAAATGTGTTCAATTTACCTAAAAAGATAGCAAAACACATACATTTCTCATTTCAAGCGCAATTAGACAATTTAGTGAGAATAAAGCAACAAAATCCTCAAAATTATGCAAAATAAACACATGAATTTCAAGCAATTTTCACACTAATCATATTCATAGATGACCACTCTCGCTTTACTTGGTTTTATCTGCTTCGTAAAAAATCTGAATTTTTCTCCACCTTTGTTATCTACAAGAACATGGTTGAAAACCAACTTTCATGCAAAATTAAACGTTCTCAATCTGATGGTGGAACTGAATTTACTAATCACAAATTTTGAGATTTTTTTCACTCCTCGGGTGTAGTTAACACTATGTCCTGTCCCTACACTTCGGCTAAAAATGGTCGAGCAGAACGTAAGCATATGCACATCACTGAAATGGGTCTTACTCTTTTATTCCAAGCCTCTGTTCCTACCACCTTTTGGGTAGAGGCATTTGGAACAACTGTCTATATCATCAATAGACTTCCCACTTCTATTTTAAAAAACATTTCACCTTATGAAATTATTTTCTCCTACCCTCCCTCTTATGAAAGATTTCGCGTGTTCGGCTGTTGTGTATACCCTTGTCTTCGAAGCTATGCTGCTAACAAATTTTCTCCTCGAAGTCTTCCTTGTGTCTCTCTAGGTTACAACTAGCACCACAAAGGTTTTTGGTGTCTTGATCTTCACTCACAATGTTTATACATCTCTCGACATGCTCGCTTTGATGAAACCTCATTTCCCTTTGCTTCCGATCACCCCAACTCATAAATTGCTCCTCTTGACATCTCTGTCTTTGACAAACCGGTGGCCGATCCCGTTTCCTCGCCCTCTCCTGGTCGCTATGAAGAAACATCCTCTCCTCCATGCTCGCTATTCCTTTAGCCTGACACTACTCCATTCTTACCCCCTCTACAAACTCCGCTTCCTCCGATTGCTCGACCAATTTTCCGCCCTCAAGCTCCTCGCCCTCCACGAGCTCCATCTCCCACTCCTCACCCTCGTGTCTAGCCAGCAGTCACTCCCACTCATGCCATGCGAACACGATCCCAAGATGGAATCTTTAAAGTAATACACCCTCCAAACACTTCTCTCACTACGACCACTTCCCTGCTCGCCGCCGTTCATAACAATTCTGAACATAAAAGCTTCTCCTCGGTTGCAAAATCCCCTCATTGGCTGGCCGCGATGGATGATGAACTTCAATCTCTTCACAAAAACAAGACATGGGTTTTGGTCCCTCCTCCTCCATATGTGAACATAGTTGGTTCCAAATGGGTCTACCAAATAAAATTCCTTTTAAATGGATCCATTGACCGACACAAAGCCCGCTTGGTCGCACAAGGGTTCACTCAAATTCCTGATTTTGACTACGACCATACTTTTAGCCCTGTCGTCAAATCAGTCACTGTTCGTGTTATTCTCTCCCTTGCTGTCATGAAAAACTGGTCGCTTCACCAATTGGATGTCAATAATGTTTTTCTCCATGGTCTCCTCCAAAATCCAATCTACATGCGCCAACCTCCCAGTTTTGTTGATCCCCTCCATCTGAACCATGTCTGCAAACTCAACAAAGCTCTGTATGGCCTTAAACAAGCTCCTTGTGCATGGTTTCAACGATTTTGTGATTTTCTCCTCATCCTCGGCTTCACAGAGAGCAAATCTGATACCTCGTTGTTTATCTACACGTTAGGTCGTACTATTCTTTACCTCCTTGTCTATGTTGATGATATAATAGTTACTGAAAATGATCAAATCTTTATCACTCGTCTTATTTCTAGGATTAATAAGGAGTTCACCATTAAAGATCTTGGTCGTCTTACCTATTTTCTCGATCTCGAAGTAACATATGATGCTCGCGGGCTCTTTCTCAGCCAATCAAAATATGCCACCGACATCCTTACTCGGGTAAACATGATCGACTCCAAACCTGTTTCCACTCCTTTATCCTCATCACACCTTCTTCGCCTCGACGGGACCCCGTTCTCTGACCCAACTCTTTTTCGCTCACTGGTCGGCGCTTGATTCGGGTGGAATTTACACAATTTAGATGCACATGTGAAGCTCATTTTTATGTTGATTTCATTGATTTATGGGTTGAATATGATGGTTTTGGTCAAAATAAGAGAAAGGCGGTGTTTTGTCGATTTTGTAGGAAAAACGATGGATTTTGGGAGCAAAACACCTACCAAAATTCACTGGACCAAAAAGAAGAGTGCACCATTGGATTCGGCTCGAAAAATGGAGTGGAATAGCAAAAAGAATCGAGTCAATTGAAGGTCGGAAGCAAAAGTTATGCACGAAACAAGTTCGAGGTGCAAACTAAACATTCAACAACTCGGCCGAGTGAAGGAAAAAAAACATTTTTTCGTCCGAATGCTCAGAATCGGCCGAGTAGGATCGATGGCCAGAGACTGGAACGAGCAGAAACTTGGCCGAGCTACCCAACTCGGCCGAGTTGGACGAAAAACTCAATTCAGCCGGATGGTCATAATTGGTCGAGCTCGAGCCGAAATCTGCGACACTAAAGAGCCGCAACTCGGCCGAGTGAGTCAACTCGGCCGAGCCATAGAGATAGCTTCTAAAATCAACCATTTCCACTCATCCCAACTCGGTCGATTCACTCCCGTTCTCGGCGGTTTTTGTGTATTTTCACTATTTTTAAGGGACTAAAGTGCAATTTTCAACCCCAAACTCTACCCCAACACTATAAATAATCTCATTCTTGAATTCAAACACACCTTACCCCTTTCACAAGAACTCTTACACATACAAACACACACTTGGAGGTATTCATCATCCATTTCTTCAATTTTCCATCAAATCAAGCAAGGAAGGAGTCAATAGCTTTGGAATTCAATTACCCATCATCCATTGGACTAAGCTTCCTCATTCTCTTTTTTTTTTTTTTTTTCTTATTTCATTAGTTAGTGTTAGTTTGATTATGTTGGTTGTTGGCTGGAACACTTTTGGTTATAGGGCTTTGTAAATATTTGGATTGAAGTTTATGAACTAATTTCTTATTTTAAATGGTGTTTGTCTCTTATTTGTGTGCTTAATCCTTATATGAAAGAATGTTATTATAGGCCATGATAATGTGTTTGATCTATTGTTAATTGGGGTAGTATTGAGAGATTTATTCCATTGATCGTACATAAGCATGCAACCCAATATTATTATGCTCTCGAGAGAGGATTAGTTATTAGGAGGGAATTGAATGATCCTTTGGGCTAATTTATGTGATATAATATTTGTGAGGTAGAGATACGAACTTATATTGTATTTTCCTTTGGATTAGTTATATCGAGAGATTGATTAATTCTTCTTTAGTGGTCAACCTGATAAGAGGACAAACTTAATTGCCATTTGAATGAGTCATAAATCATAGATGAATATCTAAATATTGCAAATGCCTTGGAACCTACTTTCTCCTATTTGAGTTTCATCCGTATTTTTCTCGTTTTCGTGAATTACATGAACTTTGATCGAATTTCCTTGTTACTCTTTATTGTTTATTGGTGACATTTAGTAGACAATCTTAGGGTAATCAACACTTCAAACTTTCGATCATTGTCTATTTAGAACTTAATCGACAAACTATACTTTTACACTACACCTCCTTGTGGGATCGACCTTATATTTGCCACGCTACGATATACACCGTATACTTGCGGTTGTGTATTTTGGTGTTACATAATACATGAATCAAGTTTATGGCGCCCCTGCCGGGAAAGATTTTGTAGTTCTAGTGTGTAGGTTGATAAAGGTTTAGTCTAGACACTTTATTTGCTTTCTTTATTCTTCAAAAATCCCAAAAATATTTGTGAATGTTATTTCTTACCTTACTTGCAATTCTCACTCTCTTTTGAACATTTGATAGACATGGCTTATGATCACGCGATCTAGGAGGAACTATCAAGAATTGTTACCCTTAAACCCGGAGATTGAAGCTAATTGTCGAAGAAGAAACGCCGAGAGAAGAAGAGTTGAGTTGGAAGAGATGAATAGAAGAGAGAACGCGATTGTAGAGGACATCGAGGAGGAAGTAGGGAACCAAGGGGTTGATGGATTTGAGGAGCCGAATGGAAATGGTGGAAACCGACAACAAAGTGTCGTGAGAGACAACCTTCACCGGAGGGTTGGAGAAAATCCGATTAAGAATGAGGAGAATGGTCCACACCGAGTTTTGAGGGATCATTTCCGCTAGATTCCAAGGCCGTATGGAGAAGCGGGCCGAGAACCCGTGGATGCTCACAATTTTGAGCTCAAGACGGCCTTGTTTGTAATGGTGCAAAACAATCAATTTGGAGGACTTTCCAAGGAGGATCCTAACCTCCACTTGTCTCAATTTCTGGAGATAAGTGGGACGGTTAAGATCAATCGAGTTCCACAAGACTACATCCGGCTGCAATTATTCCCCTTCTCTCTCCGAGACCGAGCTAAGCAATGGTACCTCCCCCTTGATTAGAGGACCATCGAAAATTGGAACGACTTGGTTGATGCGTTCTTAATGAAGTATTTCCCTCTGAGCAAGACCATCCAAATCCGAGGGGAAATATCTTCGTTTAGGCAAGATGATGATGAGTCCCTAGCCGAAGCATGGGAGCGTTTCAAGGACTTGATTAGAAGTTGCCCACAACATAGTTTTTCACGAGACCAAATCATATGCTACTTCTACAATGGAATGGACCACCGAACGAGAGGAATGGTGGTTGCTTCGGCGGGTGGAGGATCATTATTGGGGAAGACGACGGAGGAAGGGTATGTTCTCTTGGAAGAGATGGCAAAAAATGTGAATCAATGGCCATCCGAGAGAAGACAAAATTGAAGGGTTGCTTCAACTCAAGAGGCGGAAGAGTTTGCCACTTTATTCAATAAAATGGATAAGTTAACTTCTCTTATGACGGAAAAAGCATTAGTGGGGACAAGTGATGATCAATACGGAGAGGCCCACTATATGAATAACCAAAGAGACCGGAACTTTAGAGAAAGAGGTTGGAATGAAAGGCAAAACCGTGAGAACCCTCCTAATCCGAACCAATATCATCCCGGTTTGAGGCAACATGAGAACTTTTCCTATGCTAATCCAAGGAATGCTATACAACCACCACCGAATTTCAATGTGAGAGACGGGATGATCATTGAACCTTCATCGAAGCTATCTTTGGAAGACATGTTTGGGTCATTCATGGGAGAAACCAAGAGTTACATGGCAAAGACTTGATGAACAAGGGGAAATGATCAAGAATGTGGCTAACATGAAAGCCATGGAGAAGCAACTGGGCCAACTTGCCAATATCGTTGGAAGTCAACACACTCTGGGGCAATTCCCCTCTAACACGAAGCTCAACCCTAAGGAGCAATGCAAAGCCATAAATCTAAGGAGTGGGACAAGCTACGAAGGGCCCAAGATGCCACAAGAGGAGGAAGTGGTAATGGCACCCGAGAGTGTTGACAAAAGAGATGGCTAAGAGAAGGAGAAGCAAGAAAAGTTAGTGAGGGAAGAAGAAGAGAAAGAAGGGGAGAAGAAGAATGAGGAGACCATTCCTCCACAAAACAAAGGCAAGAATGTAATGCCTCTTTCTTATCCTCAAAGGTTGAAGAAGAAGGGCTTAGACAACAAATTTGCCAAGTTCGTAGAGATGTTTAAGAAGATACACATCAATATCCCCTTTGCCGAAGCTCTTGAACAAATGCCTCATTACTCCAAGTTCTTGAAAGAAATCATGTCCAACAAGAGGAAAATTGTGGAGTATGAGATGGTGCACTTAACCGAAGAGTGTAGCTCCATAATCCAAGCTAAGCTACCTCCAAAGCTTAGGGACCCCGGATCCTTCACTTTGCCATGTGTCATTGGAGATGGAGGCACATTTCGTGCTTTATGTGATTTGGGAGCTAGTATAAATCTTATGCCTCTATCCATCTTCAAGACCCTTGGTTTGGGAGAGCTCACACCAACTACAATGAGCCTCCAATTGACGGATAGGTCTATGACATACCCTTTGGGTATAGTGGAGGATGTATTGGTCAAAGTTGAGAAATTCATATTTCCGATGGACTTTGTAGTTTTGGATATGGAGGAGGACAAGTATATCCCGTTGATCTTGGGAAGACTCTTTTTGGCAATCAGAGGGGTTATCATAAATGTGAGGAAAGGGGAGTTGGAGCTTCAAGTGAACAATAAGAAAGTCTTGTTCAAAATTTATAGAGCCGTCAAAGTCTATGATGATGAGGATGGAGATTATGGGAATCCCAAGGGAAATCACTATCCAATGCCCATGAAAGAGAAGGTGGGAGAAGAGTTGAAGGTAAATTTTGTGAAAGAGGACCCCAAAGTGGAAGAAAGTGATTTGAAGATGGGCAAGAAGACCAAGTTTGGGGGAGTTTGGGGTTGAATGAGTCATCAACTTCCTATGATATGATTGAAGAGACGGATGGGCTAGCTAGTGGGTGCTTCAATGGATTTAAGAAAGTTGTATGGGGAAAGAAGTTCAAGAACAAGGATGACAATGGGGTGACTTGATAATCATCTCAAGGAGAATCGTCCGGCATAGGACGTTAAAAATAGCGCTTCTTGGGAGGCAACCCAAGGTTTTATTGCTTTAGTAGTTTTGATAACGTAGTCTCTTTTGTAGGTATGGATGAGGAATTTCATGGATATATTTTCTTGGAGAATGAAGAAGAAAGCAAAGCCAACTTTGAAAAAAGGGAGCAAGTGGTGCAATGGTGATCTTTGAAGAGCATTGGATGTGCAAGGAGGGAGGTAACAACTTGTAGCCCTAAACTTAGAATTTTTACATAGTAAAATTTTAAGTTTGGGGGAGTTTTTTTTTTTTTTTTTTCTTTTATTTCTCCACTAGTTGTTATCCCTTGCACCGTTTTGTCATTTCACTTGTATACATTTTGCACCGGCGCACACTTAGCTTTCATATGCTTATATTGTTTGAGTTGGTTTTGATCATGTTTTGGGTAGTAGACTTATGGTGAAATGTGAGCATGGATAATCTTTGGAATCCATAGTGAGTAGTTGTGGTGATGTCTATTTGCTTTGAATGTATGCATGATTGGTGATGGATAGTAGTATCATGTTGTGTTCATATTTGTTAATCTTTGATGACATGAATGCATGATGTGTTGTTGTTTGGGGACAATTGATGAATGTGAAAGTTCTATTGAATAAACCGGTGAGAATTGAGCCCTAAATCGAACTTTAATTCGATTTAGTTCATTTGAGAGTGAATTAGGTTATTACTAGTGATCCTAGAACTTGCCCAAGTTCTAGTTTGAAAGCATGATTGTGTAAGACTTTGTGATATGATATAGGCCATCTTTCATTTTGAATAGTCACTTAGCCAAATTGTCCAAAAACCGAAGCAATTATCCGTAGTTAGCCCCTTTGAGCCTAAATTCCTCATTTTCTTGGCAAACTACATACAATGTTAACCACTTAGCCTTTTAGAGCCTTTGATACCTACATCTAGTGGGAGATAAAATACAAAGTGGAAAAACATGTGCTTAAAGATCTTTGGTTTAAGGAAAAGTTGAAATGAGTTGAAAAAAGAGAAAAGGTGAAAAGTGATGAAAAGAAAAATCATGAAAAAGAAAAGAGGGACAAGGGATCCCCGGCCAAGAGCTTGAAAAGAAAGAAAAATTGTTCAAAAAGATGAGGTGATGAATGCTTGAAAAGGAAAGAAAATGAAAAGTGAGGATAGATGTTATAAGCTTTGAAAGTGAAAGCACAAATTGTAAAAGAACAAGCTTTGTCCTCCACTAGAAGAGTCACAATTCCCAAATTCATCCTACCTTGTCCAAAGAGCCAATGTTACATCCTTGATTAAGCCATATTGATCACATTGTTGAACACTTGAGTGGTGTAGAAAGTAGAATGTGGGCAAGCCTATGGTGATTGCATAACATAACTTGATTGTTGAGTGCATTAATATCCTTAATTTGTTTGTGTGTTTGAGAGAAACACTCTATCATGTGAGTAGAGAGATTGAGCATTTGAATATTGTTTCCCCATCACATTATGTTGTGTATTTGTGCATTTTTTTATCTATAAGTGTGAATTACAATAATGAGCCTATTACCACCATTGAGAAAGCGCTTTGAGAAAGAGACCTCACCACATCTTACTTTGCATGTGTGATTTGCATTGCATATTCCATTGTGATCATTCCACCCTCATTGATTTAAGTGCTTAGTTGTTTGAGGAAAAAAAACATTTTAAGTTTGGGGGGTTTTGATTCGGGTGGAATTTACACAATTTAGATGCACGTGTGAAGCTCATTTTGATGTTGATTTCATTGATTTATGGGTTGAAAGGTGGTGTTTTGTCGATTTTGTAGGAAAAACAATGGATTTTGGGAGCAAAACACCTACCACAATTCATTGGACCAAAAAGAAGAGTGCACCATTGGATTCAGCTCGAAAAATGGAGTGGAATAGCAAAAATAATCGAGTCGATTGGAGGTCGGAAGCAAAAGTTATGCACGAAACAAGTTCGAGGTGCAAACTAAACATTCAACAACTCGACCGAGTTAGCCAACTAGGCCGAGTGGAGGAAAAAATTCATTTTTTCGTCCGAATGCTCAGAATCGGCCGAGTAGGATCGATGGCCAGAGACTGGAACGAGCAGCAACTCGGCCGAGCTACCCAACTCGGCCTAGTTGGACGGAAAACTCAATTCGGCCGAACTGTCAGAATCGGCCGAACTCGAGCCGAAATCTGCGACACTGAAGAGCCGCAACTCGGCCGAGTGAGTCAACTCGGCCGAGCCAGAGAGATAGCTTCTAAAATCAACCATTTCCACTCATCCCAACTCGGCCGAGTCACCCCTGTTCTCGGCAGTTTTTGTGCATTTTCACTATTTTTAAGGGACCAAAGTGCAATTTTCAACCCCAAGCCCTACTCCAACACTGTAAATACTCTCATTCTTGAATTCAAACACACCTTACCCCTTTCACAAGAACTCTTACACATACAAACACACACTTTGAGGTATTCATCATCCATTTCTTCAATTCTCCATCAAATCAAGCAAGGAAGAAGTCAATAGATTTGGAATTCAATTACCCATCATCCATTGGACTAAGCTTCCTCATTCTTTTTTTTTTTTTTTTTCTTATTTCATTAGTTAGTGTTAGTTTGATTATTTTGGTTGTTGGCAAGAACACTTTTGGTTATAGGGCTTTGTAAATATTTGGATTGAAGTTTATGAACTAATTTCTTATTTTAAATGGTGTTTGTCTCTTATTTGTGTGCTTAATCCTTATATGAAATCATGTTATTATAGGCCATGATAATGTGTTTGATCTATTGTTAATTGGGGTAGTATCGAGAGATTTATTCCATTGATCGTACATAAGCATGCAACCCAATATTATTATGATCTCGAGAGAGGATTAGTTATTGGGAGAGAATTGAATGATCCTTTGGGCTAATTTAGGTGATATAATATTTGTGAGATAGAGATACGAACTTATATTGTATTTTCCTTTGGATTAGTTATATCGAGAGATTGATTAATTCTTCTTTAGTGGTCAACCTTATAAGAGGACAAACTTAATTGCCATTTGAATGAGTCATAAATCATAGATGAATATCTAAATATTGCAAATGCCTTGGAACCTACTTTCTCCTATTTGAGTTTCATCCGTATTTTTCTCGTTTTCGTGAATTGCATGAACTTTGATCGAATTTCCTTGTTACTCTTTATTGTTTATTGGTGACATTTAGTAGACAATTTTAGGGTAATCAACACTTCAAACTTTCGATCATTGTCTATTTAGAACTTAATCGACAAACTATACTTTTACACTACACCTCCTTGTGGGATCGACCTTGTATTTGCGGTTGTGTATTTTGGTGTTATATAATACATGAATCAGCGCTCTCCAATACCTTACAATCTTTTGCGGTCAACATTGTCAGTCAGTTCCAAGCAAATCCAACCACAAATCATTTGCAGGCTGTTAAATGTATCCTTCGTTATGTTAAAAGCACCTCGCATCTCGGTCTCACTTTCTCTCCTGGTCGATCAAACTTGCTCGCCTACTCAGATGTCGACTGAGCTCGTTGTCTGGACACACGTCAATCAACCTTTGGTTATGCAATTTTCCTCAGTCCAAACTTAGTCTCCTGGGCTGTCAAAAAGCAACCGACAGTCTCTCGATCTAGTTGTGAATTATAATACCGCATCATGGCGACCACTACTTCAGAAACTGTCTGGCTTTGCTCGCTCCTAAAGGAACTTCATGCTCTACCTCCAACACCACCAACACTTCTTTGTGATAACAAGAGCGTCATATTCTTATCCCAAAATCCAGTTGCTCATAAGCAAGCAAAACACATTGATATCGACTATCATTTTGTTCGCGAGCTTGTTACTTCTAGTCGCCTCATCACCCAGTTCGTCCCCTCTCATTTACAGCTCACCGACACTTTTACTAAAAGTCTTGCTCGCCCTTTATTCGAATTCTTTCGGCACAAGCTCAGCGTCACCTCGCTCCCGCTTCGCTTGAGGGGGAATGTTAGTTAAGAGTAGTTAGGGTAGTTAGTTAGTTACCTTCTCTATTTGTATACTACCTCTTGCACACTCTTTATATACCTCTTAATAAACACTTTACTCTCTCAATTAAGAGAGTTTTTCAACTCTACATTTTTAGCCTTTAATCATCATTGATTATTCAATAATTTAAAGTTATGCAACTATAATAAAATATGTTCCCTGTTTCAGAATAATTTTCTTATCAAACAGAGTAGATTGATGCTACTTGTGCTTTAAATTTTATGGTTATTTTGTAGATGATACACATCAAATATATATTAGATATTATAGTAATTTACTTTAATTAATAAAGTGGTTCATTGGCCTTAGTAATCTAGGGTTTAGTCTTCTATATATTGTCTTGTCTTCTCTAGGTAGATTATCTTGGAGATCATTATTTACGGCTTAGGCTTGAGACGGGATCTTTCTCATAGGAATAGGCCATTAGGCTTGGAAGGGATTATTTAATAATAAAATAATAGGATAAAAAAATAAAAAATACCCTTCATTAAAATGCAGCATACTAGATGCACCCCTCCTATTGAACGCACTCCCCTGCTATCATTTCTTTCACCTTATCCTTAAACTAAACGTCCGGCCACCGTCACCATTTTTTCCGGTGGGAAGAAATCAAAAAATTCAAAAATTTCAACAAATCAACAATATTCATCCCTAAAACACCATTATCAAACTCATTAACAAGCAAGTTGGAATATTTAGTTATCAAAGCTCTTTTTCTCGACCTAAAAAACACTTAAAAAAACTAACAATTTTTTTAAAAAAATTCATCAAACCAGTGCCGACCATATATCCTCCCATCGACAAATTGTTGTCAACGGGAGGATATATGGTCGGCACTCAAAGGTCGATCGACACTGTAATGTCGACCATATACACTCTCGTCGACAACAATTGATCAACAAAATTGTACATGGTCGACATTACAGTGTCGAAATAAAAAAAAAAAACTTGGGCAGCAGACGGGGAAGAGATAAATCTTGGGGTCGGCGACGCTGGTGGGTGGGACAAGGAGCGGCCGACGGTGGGCGAACAAAAACAGAAAAAAAAAGGAAGAGGGGGGCAAAAAAAATAGAAAAAAGAAAGGGGGCCGTGATCGGTGGGGGGCGGGGGCCGCGGCGGCGGGTGCAGGGGCCATGGCAGCGAGTGGGTTGGTGGAGGTGAGGGGTGACGACGGGAAAATTGTAGAAAAAATGGGAAGAAAAGAAAAATGAGAGGAGGGGGAGGGAGGAGGGGCCATGGCAGAGGGTGGGGGAAGGGCGGGGCCGGCGGCGGCAACAGGGCAAGTGGAGGAGTGGTTGAGGGAGGGAGAGAAAAGAAGAAGATGAAGATAAGTGGAGAATTAGGGTTTGAGGGGAGGGTCTGGATAGTAATAGTATTTAATTGAGATAAGGGCATTTAAGACAATTGAGTGGGGGTGCATCTATATTAGATCAATTTTAGGGGTGGTGCATCAATCGGGGGAGTGCATCCCTCCGAAATGGAGGTGCATATAGTCAAACCATTATTAGTTTTGAGGATTGTAATAAGACAATTGTTCATTCAATCAGAACTTCCAAACCATGCTTTACCATTTTATGGATGTCTTTAATCATTCTACATTGGGCTTCTTATTTACAAAGTAAATTATAGGTAACTCTTCTGATTAAGATACCAAAACTCTTGATTGATGATGATCAGTTTAGTTGAAAATACATTCACTTTTATTGTCTCTGAAAAGTTGGGACAGTATAGAAAATTAATCTTAGTACTCAAGAGAATCTCAGAAATGTTGAGATCATAGTTTCAGGTTAGTTGTCCAAGCTGGTATGTTAGGCAGCTTAAAACTTTTGTCTTAAGGGAAGCTGGTCATGTGAAGACAAGTTGCCTGAAAACTCAAGACAATGAACAACATGACCGATGGTACAACGGAGAGCAAGTAAGCTGATCTTATAAAGACAGGAATGATAAGTGCTGCTCCAGATCAATAAATGTCTATCTAAAGTTGAAGGAAAGTGCATTGAATGCATATGATCAAGAAGACAACATTAATGTGCATTAAAGACCATCAAGACTGGAGAAGCATTAAAGACTGAAGTGAAGACATTGAATGCTGAAAGAACATTCTAAATGCAGCAGAGAATGTTCAGGGAATTTATCTTATCTGACCGTTGAAAAATGACAGTTCCTGACACAATCAATCTTGGAAAATGTGCATTTCACATTTTTTAGAAGTCAAACCCAAGCATTCAGGAAACCATTGAAAAACCTTTTATAACCACTGGGTAATAGAAGAAAGCTCAAGTAGCCGTTTCAATGGAGCTGCAAATGGATAAATTTGAATGTTGCCTCTCCAACGAGTATATGTACAAATTTCTCTATAAATACTGAAGTGATCAAGCTGATCAAAGCACGGGAAACACAAGCCATTCAAGCATACAAAGCTTTCAATATACTCAAACAATATTTCAAGTTTCTTGAATCACTTCTAGCTAAGCCAAACTGTAACTATCCAAAGCTTAGCAAGAGATATCCTACCATTTATACACTGTTCTCATTGTAAAAAGATATCTCACTTAGTTGGAACCAACCTCAACCCTAATCCTTTCAAAGAGAGAAAGTGGTAGTGTTGTTGTAAGAAGTGGGCAACTAGAAGTTGTAAGTGTAAACAACAATAGTTCAGAGAAGTTGAGCACTAGAACTCAGATTATCTTAGGGATCAATCACTTTGAAGAAGTGCTCTTGATCATTGCATCTTGGCACTATAAAACAAGTTAATTACAGAGATAGGGAATTATCCTGTTAAATCAGGGAAAGTGGATGTAGGAGCTTGAGACTTTAAACCACAATAAATCACTGTGTTATTTACTTACTGCATTTATCTTTATAACACATCCATACACTGCACACAAAGCATTTCTAAGATAATCATTCAAAGTTGTGCAAAACCATTTTGCACAAGTCCCCCGATAACAGTTCTTGAGTTGATAAGTTTTCAGAAGATAAAAGAGTTTAAATATAAAGGCCTAACTCTATTCCGCACTAAATAACTTCAGTAGATAGCCCTCCAACTGATTACTACATAGTCTTTAGTGGGATTGATATCTAACCAAAGTTATACGCTTCATAGAGTTTGCTAGGACAACTCTCCTGATCACTAATTTGTTTGAAAAAGCAAAATTTTGCATACACAAATGCATTCCCCCCCCCCTAATACACTTGTGTCATACTCCTTTCAGGACCAACAAGTGGCATCAGAGTAGGGGTTCAAAGACAACTGCTTCTTAAAATCTATTTTGATTTTTAAAACCTTTTGTGTGTGTGGTCACTAAACTGATTCTTTTTCTAAAAACTCATATATTGTGCCTTATCTAACCACATATTGTAAGAATGTCTACATCTTATAATGCAGTTGATGGAAGTGTAGTAAACTACACTAACAACATGGGTCCCAACTCCATAAACCATATATCTCATCACAAATTGTCAATGTTCTCAATTGAGAACTATGATTTCTGAAAGATCAGAATGAGAGCTCACCTTGCTTGCCAACATGATGAGATGCTGAAAGTAATCACAAAGGGACCATTCACCTTCACAAAGGCAAATCTCAAACTCACTTATCCATAGAAAGCATATCCAAGTGAGCTGATGCCTAAGGATGAAGATGAATTGACTGCAGAAGAAAGAAAGAGGCACAACCTGAATTATGTTACCATGAAGTTTATCACTGCACCACAGCAAAAGAGATATGAGAGATACTCTTGCACTCATGTGTGAGGGTACTGAAAAGATAAAAGAGAATAAGCTTCAAGTGGCAATTCAGAAATATGAGCAATTCACCATGGAACCTAATGAGACTATTGACCATCTTGATGGCAGGTTCACTGACATCATGAATGAGATCAACTCTCTAGAAAAGATCTACACCAAGAGAGAGGTGACCCTCAAGATCTTGAGAAGTCTCACTTCAAAGTGGGATGTGTACTCTGTCATGATGCAAAATACAAGTAATCTTGAGATCATGCCCATGCAGCAAGTCTTCTCTGAACTCAAAGCCTATGAGTTCGACTTAAACAAGAAAAAGGTCAATGAAGAGCCCTCTTCAACCAGCAAATGAGTTGCATCCAAAGCCTTTGAGCCTGAAAAGAAAAGTGCTCAGAAATCATTTAAGCCAGTCTTCAAGACTTAAATGAAGGAAGAATTAACTCTCATGGCCAGGAGATTTGAAAAACTCAACTCAAGGTTTGGTAGATACAAAAAGTTCTACCAAGATAATAAAAACAGAAGAAGGTACAACTCTCTTGACAACAAAATTGAGGACAAACGCCCTGAAGGAAAGAGAGAGGGCAAATATGATGAGAAGAAGAAGTACAACAAAGATGAGCCATCATCATCAAGGAGAAAGGAATCTGGAAGCAAGAAGGATGATGATGAAGATATGTGTTACAATTGCCAGAAGAAGGGACAATTTCAGTATGATTGTCCTGATCTTAGCTCCAAAGAAAGAAAGGAAAGGAAAGGCAAGCTAAGAGGGGCAAGAGGCTAAGAAAAAGGAAAGCCATGGTTGCTAGAGATGATTCTCAAAGTAATGAAAGTGTCTACTCCTCTAAAGATGGACTGTTCTCAAACAGTGACAGTGATTAAAGATTGTCAGATGACATTTGAGAATGAAGAGGTATGTTCTTCATCTAGTTCATCTTCTAATAACACACATAACTCTTGTGAAGCATTGAGGGAAAATGAAGCCTTAAGTTCTAAGGTCAATAATTCCAATCAATCTGAATCATGTTTTGACATTAAATCAACTGAGTTGTATCAACAAACTGTGAGAGAACTAAATGAAGTGTCTCTCAAAGTGGCTGAACAATAAAAGGTGATTGATGAGAAAAATCTGGCTTGGAAGAAAAAAGATTTTGAACTCAGAACTCTACAGGCTAAATTTGACAATCTCTCACATGAATTTGATGTTCTTAAATTGAGTGAGGAGAGCCTTAAAAACAAGATGTCTGCCTTGAACAAATCCTCTAAGGCAATAGAGGAAATTCAAGGATTTCAGAGACCAATGGCTCAAAAGAGTGGATTAGGCTATAATCCATGTGAATCCTCACATGGTCTTAGTGTTGCATCAACAAGTAACACTAAGAGAACCTTTGTAAGATTAGTGGCTCAATTCAAAGAAATTGAACAAGAAGTGAACCAGCCACTAACCAAGGATAAGGGTAAAGAGGTTAGTGTACCTGCTCAAGTGAACAACATCTTAAATCCCAAACCTAAGGAAAAGGCTAAGAATGTTGAGCATAAGAGAAACGAGGTTCAGAGAGGTAGATCTAATGGAAGGACAACCTACTTGAACACTCATCAGAGAAGTTATCCCAAGAATGTTCAGAAGAGGCCAACTCAAATTAGAAAACCTCAACTGAACAGACCCAAGGATAACTTCACTGAAAAGTACGACTTCAGGAAGCCTATGCCCTACATGCCAAAGGGAAAAATGTTGGTCCCAGTAAGTGAGTTAAGATTGGAGTAGCAAAAAGTCAAGAGGGGGGAGGGGGTGAATAGACTTTTTAAACTTTTTCAAAATGTATCACAGTGTAAATTTACTTTCAGTCTAGTCTGCTGATTTAACTCAACTAATCTTACAACCAGTTGACTAACAAACAACTTTGTTATATCTTTTAGTTTAGTATGCGGATTAATGAGCCCTTTTATTTATACTCACTTATGTAATATTATTTACTTTGTGAGTAAGATTTACTCGTCTAACTCAGCTGATTATGCAATCTGACTGTTTATACGATTAACTCTTCTTGTATCAAATATGAAATATAGAAATACAGTAAAGTAAATTGAGACGAGAAATTTTATAGTGGTTCAGCCAATAACCTACATCCACTCTCACAATTCCAAATTGTAAAATTCACTTCTTGTGGTTTAAAGTTTCAAGTCTAAGACTTCGTTCTTGTCATCACACCTCCTGATGTAGCTTCGATCCACTTGTTAGTAAGAACAAGCACTTGTGTTGGAATAGGAATCCTAAGACAAGTTCTATTTGATGATGAGATGAGTTTTGAGAAGCCAAAAAGAGGACTTGAATATATGTTAAGTATTAACTGATCTGTTATGAAAGTCGTCTTGTATAAAAACAAGATCAGATGACTAATAAGCAATACTGGAATATGATTAAGTACAAAAAGAAATATTATTTGATGTAATAGGTTTACACGATAAGCTTTAATTGTTGTATATAAGTTTATGTATATATTCTGTTGTAATAGTCTTTAGGATGACTAAGCTGATTTATAAAACTTAAAATAATGTAATGGATCAGTTAGCTTAGTTGATAGGACAAGAAGAGTTCTACAGAGTTCCATAAGAAGACTATCTGTGAAGACTAGAAGACTTGAACAAGACCAGACAAGATATGAAGAAGTCAGAAATATTCTAAGTATATGATATGCTGAAGAGAAGACAAGTCAAGTCAGAATAGAAGGATCGTATCTAAGATATGAAGACTGAAGATATGAAGTTGGTTACAACTGAATTAACAGATTAACCGTCGTATACTTAAAGATACATATCAAGAAGCGGTTGAATAGTTAGTTAAAGGAAGTAATCAAGAAAGGTTGTTGGATAACAAACTATTCTTGAGTTGGAAATGTCTATAAATAGATGAAGACATGCTACGTGAAAAGACTACTGAAACTACTACTACTGAAGATATACGTACTGAAGAGAAAATCAAAGCAAGGAAAACTCACAGAGTTCAAAGTTTAAGGAAGAAGAAAGAAGCCCGTAAAAGAAGAGTTTATTTCAGAAGGCTTATTGAAGAAAATGGAGAAGTTTTTCTTTATTGTTTTAGTTTTGTACAAGCTTGCTAGTTGCTTGATAAATCACTAGTTGTTAGATCGAAGATATATCTGATGATATATTCGATACAATCGAAGTCTTAATCTTTAGACTTAAAAGACAAGAACAGAAGACTTAATTTTCTCAACATTTTATTCACTTTAATTTGTAGAGATTGGTCAATATGAGCATGATCATATACATAGTAAATAAAAATAGTTTTTTCATAAGGGGAAATCTCACCTTAGAACATCCTATAATAAGATGGTTTGAAAAAAGAGAATCAAAGTTCAGCAAACACGTTTATTCTCAAATACATTAAATAAAGACGGAGAGAGTTATATACTTATATTTATTTAATTTGTAGAGATGGTCTATTATATTCATGATCATATACATAGTAAGTAAAATAGTTGTTTCATAAGTGGCAGTCTCATCTCAGAACATCCTATAATAAGATGGTTTGAAAAAAGAGAATCAAAGTTCAGTAAGAAGTTTGTTTTTACAAAAAAGCCGGCCACTCAAATCTTTTTACGATTCGATGTAACAAGAAACCACAACAGTCTTATTGCATTGAGAAGGAAAATGTGCAAACGAGAAGATAAAAAACGAATATGAAGTTGAAGGAAATAAGAGTTGCATTTAAGGATCTCTCTTCTCCCAGTAATCAGTATCCATGGTGATTGGATAGAGATCAGCTGTGGATGCTGAGGAAGCAGTCCAAGGCACATCCATTGATATACTCTGCCCCTCAACCTCGGGCCCCACTTTATCAATCGAGACGTTAGAGTCTGAAACAAACTGTTGAGCACCTTCTCTTCCCTCGAGCATGCTTACAACTCCAGACATAGTCGGCCTTTCTGCAGCTACAACATTCGTGCAAAGGAGCCCCACGTTGATAGCTGTCACAACCTCGTCTTTCTTGAAGTTTTCTAGTCTCGGGTCGACTAGTTCCATCAAATCTCCTTTCTCCTTCAATGAATTAGCCTAAGACAAGAATTTTAACAAGCATTTAATATTTATTTATGTCAAAATTGAATGTACTGGAGTACTATTTTTCACACTATGAACTAGGGGTGTGCACCGAACTGAATCAAATTAACAAAATCGAACAAACCAAAATTTTAAAAAATCCAAACTAAAAACCGAAATAGTCAGTTCGGTTTGGTCAGTTATCCGAATAACCAAATTATATTATTAAAAAAAAAAAAAGCACATTCCTATTTAAAGATTAAAAAAATCATAAAATAATTTATTAAATATAAGATAGAAGGTTCGAGTGAGGCTGCAGTAGACTCATGATTTTAATTTTAAAAAAATCTATTTTTTTAATCAATAAATGAATTCAAACCGAAATAAAAATTACCAAACCGAATTGATATTCGGTTTGGTATGTTCAGTTTTAACCGATTTAGAACAAACTTATCTTCAGTTTTATGCACACCCTTACTTAGAACAATAGCAACGACAGACAAACTTAAATGCATCGTGAGTTACCCAGTCTAGAAGATAAAAGCTCTCCTCCTTGAGCTTCATGCAAGTGTTGGCCCTTCCACTCACAATTTCCAGAAGAACAACTCCGAAGCTGTATACATCTGCTTTGTCCGTCAAATAGCCACGCATAGCATATTCAGGTGCCATGTATCCACTGCAAAATCACACATCATGTCAATAGGGTCTCTATGTGATCAACGACTCAATCTTTGGTCAGATCAAAATACTAAGATAGATGTCCTTTGTTGGAACAAATTGACTACAGTAATTACATCAAAGAAATTAAATTAGTTTTTGCTTAGGATCAAATATAGGAATAGATTAGTAGGATTGATTACTCACTAAGTTCCAGCAACACGGGTGCTTATATGAGTGTTATCCTCTTCATCGAGCTTGGCAAGTCCAAAATCAGATATTTTAGGGATTAGATTCTTATCAAGTAGCACATTTGTAGCCTTTATGTCACGATGGACAATTTTCAGCCTTGATTCTTCATGAAGATAAGCCAAACCTCTTGCTATTCCAATGGAGATCTTGCGCCTCGTGGGCCAATCTAAATTCAACTGGTGTTCTTTCGGACCTGCAAACATTTAGCATGATAAAATTTTCACCTAAAAAGCATGGATCGTGCAGACAAGTTCATGTGGATGTCCCTTTTTCATCAACTGGGAGAACGAGTCAGAAAGTGATTTTTTTTTGGCCACATAACTTATCACTGGCCATTTTTGTCCCCTAAAAAGGTAATTTTTCGATTTAGTGTCAATATTAAGAAAATTGTCCAATGTTGACCCCAAAATCACGGGAAAATAGAAAACTGTGTTGTTTTATGTCACATGAATGTCACATAAGGATTTAATCAGGTTAGGGGGCCAAAATTGGACATTCGCACGACAGAAAACAACACCATTTTCTATTTTCGGTGATTTTGGGCCAGAATTAGACAAATATTTTAAAGTTGGGACTAAATTAAAATTATTAACTTTTTGTGGGTCAAAATTGAACAATAGACAAGTTATGAACAAAAAAAAAATCTTTTGAAATTGTCAGAAAGCTTACCAAATAATGCACGAGCAAGGCTATTGTTTTCCAAGTACTCATACACAAGCAACAACTGGTTGCCTTCAATACAGCACCCATAGAGCTTAACAAGACGAGGGTGTTGTAAAGCAGAAATCATGCCTATTTCATTCACAAATTCACGGTTCCCCTGTTTTGATTTAGAAGAAAGCTGCTTCACAGCAATGATGGTACCATCTAACATAACACCCTTCAGATAATATACAACATCAAGCCCAAATCACTACGTATATTAGCAAAATGATAACATATAGTACTATATATATATATATATATATATATATACTTCATTCAATGACGTTAATTTTTTTTGTTTTCAAGTTACCTTATATACAGGGCCAAAACCACCTTCTCCAATCTTATTAGCAGGATCAAAATTGTTTGTGGCAGCTTTAATTTGCCTTAAGGTAAATGATCCAGTATGAAGGTCTAGACCCTTCAGATCTGCCAAAAGAATCATTTAGATCAACCAGGAAACTACAAGCTCTTTCTAATAACTTACACAGTTCATTTCATATAGTGAATCAATACATACCGCAATCATTAAATATTTTACACATAATAAATTATCACAAATGGAATTATAAGTAATTAATAATTTCATTACCATCATGCATTGAGTCTTTGCGTCTCAGACAGCCCTTCCACCAAAGAATACCCAGAACCAAAACGACTGTGAAAAGAGCTCCTATCACTATACCAGCTACTGCACCTGCAGAAATGCTCTTTCCACCTTCTGAGGGAGGCTTAAAATCTGAACAAATTTCAAAATAATCTCTTTACGGTTATCTATTTAATGTGTAGAAAGATTTCAAGGCTGTAATAAGAGTACAATGAACTTAGAAATATATTTGATATTTTCAGCCATACTATGAAATTTGATCTCATTCTTTCAATATCAGAGAGAATAAACAACTCACTAGGAACCACAGATATGGCTGAAACGAGAGGACCATACACTCCTTTAACAGGAATACTATTAGTCCCTTTTCCAGCCCAATAGAAACGGATCTCTAAATTACTATGAGTAACAACTGCAGTGAAGTTTTTTATAACTCCCTTGTTAATTCCACCAGCTTCATTTTCAATGTTGAAATCCTTCAGCACCAGCTTTCCCTGAAACAATTTGTTTCCAAATCATAAAAAATGGCAAATACTTGTTTCCAAATTATTTTCAACTCTATTAGCTTTTTTTATTAAAAGGTACTCCGTATTATGTTTATTGAAAAGTATTCGTTGTGCTCTGCCAAGCATTACTATAAAAAAATTGCTGCTAGCAGCGAGACATGTCTTCCAAAAATCTCCATTCATACTGCATGACAATAAAACTGAAATTATTCGTTTTTAAAAAAACTCATAAATTATCAGAGATTACATCAATCTAAACCTATCATTTATCATTTCTGGACCTTAATTTTAGAAAGAACTTCCATGCACGTCAATATTAATAAGGTTTTAAATAAGTACCTGAATGTAAACATTAAATATACGCCTTCCTAGGCTGTTATATGTTCTGTCTTCAGTAAACCTGATCTCCGCAAAGTGAAGGTTTACTGTGTAATTTCCATTAATCATGCAGAATCCATAGTAAGTCAATGAGAGGGGAGAAACGCGTGCATCCATGTACAGATTGGGATTCTGCCCAGACATGCTTGAGGCGTTCCCCAACCCCAAGACGAATAGGTCGTTGGAATTATCATCATCCAAGAAGTGGCCAGTGCTGCTATATCCCCAGTTTGACTTACTCTGGAAAAAAGTTGAAGACCCTCCAGGATTTGAATCCTCTTCGTAAGAAGTACCATTATCATCAACGACTTGTCTTCCTCCACAGTTTATGTTCAGAGAGTAGTACTCTAAGGAAATAACAGGAAATAAATTCTCCATGTTTTCTTTTAACATGACAATGATAAAATATGACGGAAAAAGATCAATGCAATGTCTTGGTTTAGAATACTGAATTAAATATGAGATGAAGGATATGTTAGAATTCTATAGCTTTGTTCCCAGAAAAAATTAAGTAATTCTGTTCACCCTTACTTGTTAACCTCAAAAGGAAATGTGAGAGCATCCTCTCTTAAAGAAATTTATTGGAAATACATAAAAGACAATGTCTAAACTACACAATTGAAAATTCACTTACGTCGGTCACAAATGCTTCTTAAGCAGGAAACAGTACCACTGTCAAGACAAAATTAGATTTACTTCAACTCAGATTCAGATTCTATTGAAAAATGAGCTGCGAATGTGGAAATATATGAAACCAGAAACATACGTAGTGTTCCCTTTTGAGCTAGCAAACAAGTTTCTGAAAAGAATTGGTGTTAATTAAGTCAGAATAGGCACGCCAGATACAATATAGATCCAATTAAAGATAGGTGTAAGTAATCTCACAAACTGCGTGTTTGACAACTTGTTATTGAACTTTCAGATGTGAAGTTGTTGTAAGAGAGATCTCTGCATCCAAAACATATTTGAATGATTTGAGCATGAAAATAGCATCTTATAACCATGATAAGTGGGATAAAATAAAAGAAACCAATATGTGTAGCCTCATGTGCCAACTAAGGAATGAACAAAAAAGGGAGGCGGGCCTTACATGTTTTTGCCATCCTTTAGCATCCAAGGTGGAAGCGGGCCAGTTAGGGAATTCCCAGTCAAATAGCTGAAAAGTGAAAATCTTGAATTAGCAATCTCAATAACTTTGTTCAAATATCATGATATCATGCATGTTCTACAATATCATTTCCCAAAATAGCTTAGGAGTTCGTTTCAAGCTTTTCTCAATTCACAAACAAGCAAATTGACAAAAAGTATGAACTTTTTGCATATTAATTTGGCATTTGAATCAGATTGGAGCATGAAATGATCTGTATCTCAATTCCTTGGTCTTTATTTCAACTTGTTTTACACTTTCCAGTTTTACTTGTTTTAAATCACGAAAGCTCAATTAGAAGTGCAACCAATGGTTTCCGGTTGAAAATCTTACATGTTTTTGACCTTTGGTATACCACCAAAACTGACAGGAATCGGCCCAGTTAATTTGTTGAAACTCAGATCTCTGCACAATAACGCCAAAATATATATATATGATATCACACTGTAAACGAACATATAAATCAGTTAACTAATTTCACATTGATTGATGAACCTGAAGTACTACGATGATTTCCAGAAATGAAATGAAATCACATGCCCAAAATATTAAGGTAGCCATTGAAAGATTATAGGTAAGTAATACTCATAGTTCGTAGTTGACTATCAACATGAACCTGAAGTTTTATTTATCTGAAATCACTAATGTACCTTTATATATACAGTAAAAACAAAATGACCCCAATCACAAATATAGGCAACATTGGGAAATATCAGAGTCCCACACTAAAAGAATATTATTTAATAACTTCCAGGAATACATTACAGAAACATTAAGCAGAAAGGAGAGATTCTACTAACAAGACTTTCAATGTAGTCATTGCTTCCATATAACTTGGTAACTGTCCCGTGATATTGCAACTCCTCAATATCCTGCATAACGAGATTCATTTACACAAAGGCAATGCATAATTTTGTTATATAGCAATGACAAACAGCACACTCACAGTGTCTTCAGCTTTGTTATGTTACTCAGAGGTGGAAAAGCTGAATCATTTCCAATCAAGTCACTGATTCTCCTGCACATTTAGAATCACAACTACAAATGTAAAGCATCGTAATCTTTTCTTATTCTCAAAGAGAAGTAGCCACGATAATCTCAACGAGGGTATATAACTCATTTAACCTATACTCACAGGTCAGTCAACTCGGTTAAGGAAGCAATGCCAGCAGGGATTGGCCCAGAAAGACCACTCGCCTGAATCACTCTGTCATATTCAAGTTTGAAGTTCAGCATTCATACAAAGAGAAAAACAGCAGTACTAAACATCATATAATGGACCAATCCTTACAATTTTGTGATATTTGTCCAGTTCTGTATAAAACTTGGTATGCTTCCTCTGAAGTTGTTATCACTGATACGCCTGCAAAATATCTAATTAGATGATATTTTGATCTTATAATCTCCTAAAATGGTTTTATTGTCATAAGATATCAAATAAAATTAATATTATTATCCAATTAAAATCAATCTACCAAATGAATCCACTATAGAGCCACCAGATGAACCTAATGGGAACCAATTTGATCAAGTTGTGTTCTACAGTTCTACTCCACTAAAAGAACAAGACTGCAGTCTATATCTTATTGAAATTACTAAAGCTATCATTCAATAATTAAATCCACAGACTGATTGACCCAACAAAAATGACATCAAGATATGTGATAGATCCCAGTCTCAAGAAACAGAACAAAATGAGAAGAAACTTACAAGTCCTTCAATGTGGTCAATTTTGCTAGAGTTCCAGGTAACTCCCCGCTTAAATTGTTCGAGGTAAATAGCCTTCAAATAATAACATGAGAGAAAGAATTGTAATTACACTACAGTAGCTTCAATGTCTCTAAGATCCAAATTAAAAGAGAAGTAAAGTTTTCCTGTTATAGTGTCCTTACAATCTTTGAATTTGAGGAAGATTTCCAATTTCTGGAGGAATAGCTCCAGACAACTGATTGTTCTCTAACACCCTTCAAATTTATGCAAACAAAAGAAAGGCAAGAAACTTATGTATATAAACTCAATTAATCTAATAATAAAGCACAAATTGGTAGCAGGAGAAACATTACAGTTCTTGGAGAGTAGTGATGTTGCCGAATTCTTTTGGTATTGAACCGGTTATGCGATTTCCAAGCAGAGAACTGCATTACGACAGCGTTTTAAACAGTAATTATGTTTCAATTGATTTCCCAAACAAGCATGCACATATATATAATGTTATGTATTGAAAACACAGCGTACATGTTTACAAGTTTTGAGGAACCCCATTCTGGGGGTAAGGTGCCGTTGAGGTAATTCCGAGTCAGGTCACTGTTCCAAACATGAAAGTTAAACACAAGTCTTGTGTGTGTGTGTTCCAGAGAGAGAGAGAGAGAGAGTTACATCACTTGGAGGAAAGGGAGTCGGATCAGCTCTCGCGGGAGTGAGCCATCTAGATTTTGTGCTTTCAGTAATCTGCATTTTGTTGCCGAAAATTTACAACAACAACAAAAACAATTAGTTTATTAAATCCCCTATAATACTAATAGAGAGTTTTTAAATGATGATGTGTCGACCTACGTGTCATTTTATAAAAAAATTGAATTACACGTGTAATTTTATTATTTGTTATGAAACTGCAGTAATATTTTAAGCATATATACTTTCCTTACTTAATTTATAATTACATGTTATTCAATATTTTTTTATCTATTAATCACTTAATTTCTAAATTACATTAATTATTCAATACATTCCATCTATTAATTTTCCAATTACATTATAATCTTTTAAATCTTTATATAAAATTTTATAAGTGTACCTTTAAAATATGAGTTATACTATTTTGAGTATTAACTTTAATCAATATACCGCGTAATACGCGGGGAGTTATCTAATTGAAAGAACAACTAGAGCTCATTTGAGAATTTTGTTCCTTTTTATTTGTGCGCTTGACTGACAGTCCTTGTTATATTTAGAATGATTTCTGATGTTACACATTTTTTATAGGCAAAAAGTATTTGTAATTTGATATTCCAGAGTTATTATTCTTGAATTTACTTTTTATTTAATTTTATTATTATACATCTCCAATGCTTTTACAAGAAACAAAATGTGTTTAGAGCTTTGTAGCTAAAGGCTTGTATCTCAAACCCCTTTTAATTTATAGATGTTGGTGAAACACAACTGACTGCTTATAAAATTACTTATTTTCAAAGTTCGTTTTTACAATTTATTTATTTTTAAAAGAGTGATTTTAGAAGCAGTTTGTAAAGTTTACAAACACCCCCTACATAAGATTTATTGATCTAGCTATATTTCTTTTAAAAGTATCACTACTCACACTTTAAAATTCTCTAAACACACTTCACACTTCACGATGTGTTGAATTAGAATTGTAGTTGTGCATTCTTCAATTTATATAACTCATATGATCATTTTGTAAATTTTTAAGGATTGAAATACAAATTTTATGCATATTTGTTAAGACAATAATTAGTGTTATAATAATACAATATTAAATATGAGAATTAAAGAAGGGTCTATCACACAATTATTTGTAACTAGATTAGCACCTGCGTATTACACGGAAAGTTAATAAAAATAAATATTTATATTATACTTCATATAATTAAATAATTTTATAAAGTAAATTCTAAATAAAATTTGTAAGAATCAGACAAAATGAGACATTGAATTTTTTAACATTATGAAAACAACTTTTTTAAAAAATTACTATATTCTTTACTCATTATCCTAAATATATTCTTTATAATTAAAGTATGATTTTTTTAAAAGCATATATAAAAAAAAGTGAGCACACTTTTGGTGGAAAGAAAAAGTATAAATTACGAAAATAAAAAAATTTAAATAATATTAAAATAACTCTTAATAAATTTTAAGTCAATCAACCTTCAATATCAACCACAAAGCCTTAAATAGAGATTATATTTTTTTTAGTCCATTAAGTTACCATGATTTTGAATTTAGTCCATCAGATTACCACTTTTTGAATTTAGTCCATTAAGTTTCGATTTATTTTGATTTTGGTTCAATTACCTGCTACAACAGGTTTAACAGGTCATTTTTTAAAACACACCCCATAAAATGTTATACACACCCCAAATGTTAAACACACCACACTAAAATTTAAAAATAATTTTTTATTACTATACACACCCCAATTCTTTCTTATTTAATAAATTATCAAAAATAATTAAATTAAAAAAATAAGAATTCAAATTAAAATGAAAAATATAAATAAAATCTATAAAAAAATCGCCTAAATCTTTAAAAATTAAACAAAGCTAAAAAAATTAATTAATTTAATTAGTTTTGAAGATTTAATTGATTTTCTACTATTTTTAAAATTTATTTAGCCTTATTTCAACGTTTTTTAATTTATAGAAGTTAAAACGCAAATAAAACATTAATAAAGCAATGGAGTTTTAAATTAATTTTATTTTATACACTCCAAATGTTAAAACACAAATAAAACATTAATAACACCCCATAAATAATATATACACTCCAAATGTTAAACACAAAAATTCAAAAATTAAATATAGTTAAAAAAAATCATAACTATATTTAATAAATTGTCAAAAATAATTTTATTAAAAAAGTAAGAATTGAAATTAATATGAAAAATATAAATAAAACCTATAAAAAAATATCCAAATCTTCAAAATTTTAATAAAACTAAAAAATTAATTTAATTAGTTTTAAAATTTCAGTTGATTTTTTAATACTTTTAAAGATTTTTATTTTTATTTAATTTAATAATTTTTTCAAGTTGATTTTTTTTAAATTTATTGAAAATCTTCAAAAATAGTAAAAAATCAACTAAATCTTCAAAACTAATTAAGTTAATTAATTTTTTTATCTTTGTTTAATTTTTGAAGATTTTTGTGATTTTTATAGGTTTTATTTATATTTTTTATATTAATTTGAATTTTTACTTTTTTTAATTTAATTATTTTTGGCAACATATTAAATATGAAAGAATTGGGATGTGTATAGTAATAAAAAAAAATTAAATTTTAGTGTGGTGTGTTTAACATTTGGCCGGGGTGTGTATAATATTTTGTGGGGTGTGGGGTGTGTGGTGTGTTTTAAAAAATGACCTGTTAAACCTGCTATAGCAGGTAACTGGACCAAAATCAAAATAAATCGAAACTTAATGGACTAAATTCAAAAAGTGGTAATCTGGTGGACTAAATTCAAAATCGTGGTAACTTAATGGACTAAAAAAAATATAATCCCCCTTAAATAAATAAATATTTTAATTAATTGCTAATTAAATCACAACATTTTCCTCATTTGCAATCTAATCTAAACTTTAAGATAATTGCAAATAAATCACAAATTTTAAATATTATTGCAATTTAGTCTTTTTGACAATTTTAATTGTGTTCAAATCTAACATAATTTAGATTTTTTAATGACATAACAACACCTTAATAAAACAATATTGTTTTTCAATCAAACCAAATATCAAAAGGTGTGATTTAGGGACAAAGTAGACTTTTAAGAAGTCTAATTTGCAATAATATTTAAAGTTTGTGATTTATTTGCAATTATTTTAAGGTTTAGATTAAATTGCAAATGAACGAAAGGTCGTGATTTAATTTGCAATTAACTCTTTTTAAAATTAACAACTTAATTAAATTGTGACACATAAACCAAATCAACTACAAAATGACACATAAGTCAAATTAACCACAAAATGACACATAATCAATTTAAACTCCGATATAAGAGGATGTGGATAATAAATTATATTGCAAAATAGTATTTGTTTATATACATGCATGAGTTATAAAATTAATATTTGGTAAAAAAAAACTATATTTTCCTTAAAAAGAATTGAATTAATCAATCTGAAATTACTCATGTAGAGCCGACTGTCATATGGAATTCAATATTTTTAATACTTAAAACTATTACTCCTCTCATTCTGTAATAAATACTCCCTCCATTTTTTAATAAGTGTCATTTTAACTTTTTTCAACAAATTAAAATTATAAATTGTGGTCTATATTACCCTTCATTAATTATAACTAATTTTAATATAGAATTTTTGTTTGATAAAGAATGTAGTTAAGAATGTAGGTAGTATTCATAAATCAAATTAATTTTGGTATAAACAATTTTTGTGAAATTTATTAATGAAAAATATTTATGGTAAATGAATAAGGATAAAATAGTCAAAATTAAAGAAAAAATTCTAGAATGACACTTATTTTAAAATTAGTTAAAAAATTAAAATGACACTTATTAAAAAACGGAGGGAGTAATATTTTAACATTCTAATCTTGAAATTAAGCAATTAAATCATGTTTTAATTTTAGCATTTTTTGCATCATTTCTCTCGATTGTATCCTTTTATTTTAACTTTAGAAAATACTTCTAATTTCTAACGTAAGCTAAAATTATGGTATGTAATTAGATGATCAAATGATCTCATTTCTTAATAATTGACCAATATTATTAGAATGGAAAAAAAAAAGCGTTAAAAATAACATTACAGCTAATGTAAATATAACTAAACATATACGGAGTATAATTTAACATCCAGGAGTTTCAGACTACAATTTTATTTTTAAGAGATCTGCCTACAAAATTATGAGTAGCTTGGATATATAGAACTAATAGAAGTTTCCGACATTTCAAATCAAAATAATTGTAACCTGCCTACAAAGTTTAGAGTAGCTGGGAATTCTTATCAAATTTAGTCTATTACTCTCTTTCGCCTCCAGATAACTTTTATAGGTAGATGGACACGTATATTAAAAATGTGTAATAATGAGTAGAGTTTTGAGGGTAATTTCAATAGAATTTTATATATAAAGTAAAAAAATGAGTTGACTTTTATGTACGTGTGGAGAAAAAGTAATAATGACATTTGTGTAAAATTGAAAATATTGTGAGAGTGGAATTTATAAAGAATTTTCCTTTTTAAGGGTGTGAAAATTATTGTGGGACGCGTCGAAAAGGAAAGTGTGAAAGTAAGTGTGGGACGAAGGGAGTACTAATTTGCACACCCCATAAAAGGAAATATCTTCATAATCCGCACCCTCAAAATATACTATTATTTACCCATATGTCATTACTTTTCTACACGCAATATACTTTTTACTTTATTTTATTCATAAAACTTTACAAAACTATCTATCAAAACATCACTCATTACACATTTTCTTACACATTTCTTAAATTGTGTGTCATTCCAGGTGTGCAAGTTTCTATGGGACGGAGGGAGTATTACTCGGTTAGATACCGAAAATAAAAAAATAAAAACTTATACTCCGTATAAAACATTTCATACATGATCTATAGACAATTTAGGTAAATCGATCTGGAACAAAAATTTCTGAATCAAACCCGAGTCAACATGAGTAATCACGGGTCAAACTTAATTAAAATGTATATTTTCACTTTTAAGTATGATTTTACTACATAACCAAAATTATATTACTGCATGATCAAAATATTGTCACGGGTAAAAGTGTACTACTACAAGTTCAAAAATATTATGGACACTTAATTTTTTTTGTGAATTCTCCAGAATATTTTTTAACATGTAATAGTACACTTTTGATCTTGTAGTAATAATAATTTGTCCTTGTATATAGTAACAATATATTGACCATGTAATGAACTACCTGCTTGATACCAACTACTCCCTCCATCTTTTAATAAGTGTCACTTTGTCATTTTTCAACAAATTAAGATTATAAAGTGTGGTCAATATTGCCCTTAATTAATTATAACTAATTTTGATATAGAAGTTTTGTTTGATAAAGAATGTGGTCAAGAATGTAGCTATTATTCATAAACCAAATTAATTTTGGTATAAACAATGTTTATGGAATTTATTTATGAACAATATATATGGTAAATGAATAAGGGTAAAATAGTCAAAATTAAAGAAAAAAACTCAGAATGACACTTATTTTAAAATTAGTTAAAAACTCAAAGTGACACTTATTAAAAAACGGAGGGAGTATTTTTTTTTTTTGACAGTCCGAATCCAAAAGAAACAAACTCACATGTGCGTAACATGGCAGATGGTAGCATTGCAATCACAAGTTAGTGCATTTGCATCTTCTCTCCCTTTAACCGGCATCTGGGTGTTCCAACCCGATAACCCGCTGCATGGATCCACATCGAAATTCCAATTCTTCTTCCCTAAACTCCTTGCTATGACCTTCAATGATTCCACTGAAACTCAATAATAAATTAGATTTATCATCACAATTAAGGAAATAGTTAATAAGAATATTGAGATAATTAGTGAGTAATTATATATACATTCATCAGGAGGCAAAACAGCTGATCCATAAGTTAATAAGCCCACAAATGAAATGAGTGCAAGAAGAAGCCTTGAAAATAACATTGAGATCCACAGAGAGAGAGAGAGAGAGAGAGAGAGAGAGAGAGAGAGAGAGAGATTATGGGAGTAGTATAGTATAGTACGAGGGACTGGTGTAATTATAATTGAAGATGGAGAGCGCAAAGTAAGGAAGCATCCTAGCTATAGCTATAGCTAATTGCAATACGTAAATGCTTAAGAAAATATCAGTATGACTTAAGTTGACTGGGCCATAATGATCAAGAAAAGTGTGTTCATATTTGTTTACACAATTTTTAAGAAAAAATAGATAATCTAAGAGTGTCGTGGGTTATATTGAAATAAACATAAATAGATTTTTTTCATAAAAAAAAATGAATATTTTTAATGAACAACAAGTAAAGAAAGGGAGCACATTTTTTGTGAATAGAAGATGTAAGGTACCGAACACAAGACGCCTTAAAAATGTAGTTCACTCTAGATATGGGCGAGTTTTTTTTTTTTTTTTTTTTTAATACACAATTCTTCTATTTTCTATGTATAAATTTAAGTTCTATAATTTTTATCAGAAAAAAAAAAAAAAAAAAAAAAAAAAACCGCGAACAGAATACTAACTCCGTCCCTGAAAAGTTTGCATAGTCACTCTCACGATATACACGTATTTACCCCTCATACAATATGTTTTAGAGTACTCCATTATACACTCAATCAAACTACTTTATTTACTTTTTATATAAACATTTACAAAATTGTCTTCAAATTTCTAATTATTACACTTTTTTCTTAAATTTCATTCCATCAAATGCAAACTTTTTCGGAACACAGGATGGAGTAAAATTTAAACATCGTCTTACCCTACTGACAAAAAGGAATAAATATGAAAAGCGACAGTTGCCCACAAAAAAAAAAGTAGAAAAAAACAACTCAATAAATATATTTTTTTTTGACGGGGACAACTCAATAAATATTGACTTAGTCAAGATTTGCTAAAAGAATAATGTGGGTGTTAAGCTAATTTATGTTTAATGTGAATTAGGTTATGTTATGTGGACAAGGATTTTGACAACGAACAATGATTTTTGTCATTAATTTTGAACATCTTAGTTTTTCAACCTTTTTCGAGTTTTTTTTTTTTTTTTTTTAAAAATTTTGCCGTTTAGAGTCATTCCTATAGAATTTTAAACAAATAGAAACTACAAGTTTAAAAGATTTATATTAAGTTTAAATTAGAGTTAAAAGATAAAAAATACCCTTAATATACATATCTTACGTTATTTTTAAAAATAAAAAATTAAATCAAATTTTAAATTCCATAATTTGTGCAGCTGCTCAGCCATGGCCGCCCATCGGCCACACTCCATTTCGCGGTCGTTGCCGGTTGCTGCATCCCCCATGGCCGCCCACCACGCCTCTCCTCGCAACACGGTTAGTCGGCGCCCCCCTCAGGCCGTCCAGGCTGCATCGATCAAGAGTAAAAAAAATCAACATCGAGTTCTGGAAATGCAAAAATTAATTATTTACATCATCCCATCACTGTGGCGTATAGTCGTGTTCCCCTTTTAAATTTTGAAACATCCTATCACCATTCTCTCTCGCCAGTTTCAGTTCTTCCCCAATTTTCAAAAGTTCAAAACTCCTTACTACCCTTATTGGGTCTAATCGTCGTCTCTGTTGAGATATGATAGACACAGGCTCAGGCACCTGGGATTGGGATAAGTAGAGAGGGGGACCAAGTTCATACGGTAACACTCCACACTCAAGACTTTCACACTTAATTCTCGGTTATACTTCACAAAGAGAAAGAAGAAAGAACGACTCCAATAAGTCTTGAGTAGGAGGCTGCCTAAGATATAAACAACTAGGGCAACAAGTTGGCTACGGGCCTTTTGTGTTAAGGCCTTGGGCCAAAACACTTGGGCCTAAGCCCAACAAATTCTCCACCTTTTTTGCCATCCCCCTCTACAATCCAAATATCCGCAGGTCATCATCATCTCCTTAAAACACACACCCACACATAGCACACACAACACACGCATAGCACACATAACACCTATTGCACGCACATTGCACCTGCAAAAGCAAAAAACACAAAATTTATACAAGGCATTAATAGCAAATGCAAAGTAAGCTATCAAGAGAAACACAAACAAACACGGTGGACACAAAGTACACAAACAATAACAGTTTAGACACACAAGTTACAAACAAAAAACATAAAACAGAATAAACATAGAGGCTGCAAAAACAATCTTAATTAATAGAATCAAAGTTCAAAGTTCTCATGCAAGACCTATGTTTTTCAACAGAAAGGCACTCGGTGCCCATATCAGCATGATTAAACTCAGAAGCAATTTTTTCAAGTTCAATAATGCCCTTTTCAATTATATCACGCACAAAATGGTATTTAACATCAACGTGTTTAGTTCTTTCATGGTATACAAAATTCTTACACAATTGAATAACAGATTGACTATCAGAAAATACAACCACTTCACCTTCAAGTAGGCCAATTTCAGAAATAAGACCTTTCAACCAAATGGCTTCCTTAACAGCCTCAGTTATAACAATATATTCAGATTCAGTTGTAGATGAAGCAACAACATGTTGTAACTGAGATTTCCAGCTAATACAAGAACCACATAGGGTGAACACATAAAAAATGGTAGATTTTCTATTATCTCTATCATTAGCATAGTTAGAATCCACATGCCCAACAAGTCTCACACCATTTGCACATTTAGAAAATTTAAGACATACCTCCATCGTACCCTTAAGGTACTTAAGTAGCCACTTCAAAGCCTCCCAATGAGGCATACCTGGATTAGACATATATATACTCAAACAACTAACATAATATGCAATATCAGGTCTAGTGCTTACCATGAGATACATCACAGATCCAATGGCGTTGGAGTAAGGCACATGTTGGGATATGAATCCTGATACAAGTCCTAATTGATGTTGAAATAGTTTTGATAAGCCAAAAGAAGACTTGAATATATTTCTAAGTGTTGATTGATCTAGTTATGGAAGTCGTCTTATGAAGACCAGTAGAGTACATAAGTTTGAAAGAAAAGTTTAAGTATGAAAAGAAAGACAAGTACGATTTTATAAGTACTGTATATAGGTTTTATGATGAGCGATTTAAACGATGTATAGAAGCTCATAGTTCATGTTTGTATTCGCATATTATTGTATAGATCATAAGTTGACTATGCTGATTTATAAAGCTTAAAGTAATGTAATAGTTTGTAAAGTTAGTTGATAGGATTAGCATAGAATAGTTCTTGGTAGAAGTCTATTGAAGAAAAGAAGATTGGATGCGCAAGACAAGATGAGTGAAGAAGAAGACTGAAGATTTGTCTAAGTATGGAGACTAGACAAGTGCGCAATTAAGAAGAAAATCTTAAGTCATAAACGCGTATTGGATATATATTGAAGAAGTTAGTTATGGAATAACTAATTAACTGAAGAAACGTGTGGAAAGATAAGAAGAAACAGTTAGAAATCAGTTATCAAGAAAAGTTAGTTGGATAACAGAAAGTTCTTGATGTTTGGAAGTCTATAAATACCCCAAGGTATTCTACGATTCAAGACTACTGATACACTGATATTCTACATACTATTGAAGCGAATTACGAAGAATTCAAAGCAAAGAAGCTCTCAGAGTTGAAGTTCAGAAAGTTCAAGCCAAAAGACAAGTGAAGAATTCAAAGAAGGCTACTACTGGACTAGAGAAGTTTTTCTTTTATTGTTTTTGGTCAAGTTGCTAGTTACTTGTAAAACTACTAGTTGTTAGATCGAAGATATATCTGGAGATATAATCGAGAAGATCGAAGTCTTATTTCTTGGGACTTAAAGCCACAAGAACACACTACTCGAAGAGAAAAGTAATAAGAATTTCACAACTGGGTTTGTGAGAGTGGATGTAGACAAGTTGTCGAACCACTATAAATCTTGTGTTGTTTACTTTACTATTTTATTTGTTGTTTGATTGATTACTTGTTTAATTGATTGAATTGCATATAAGAACAAGACAAGACTAGTGTTCATAACAGTGTTCATCGATATTAGTTGAGTATAAACTGTTGGGCTCATTATTAATTCTGATATTTCCGCATTGTGTATTCTGATATATTGAAAGATTTTGAAAAGTCTATTCACCCCCTCTAGACGTTTTCCTAGCTTACTCAATATTATCTACTCGACTAGGGACCTATAAGTGGTATCAGAGCAGTAGTTTACGAACTGCTGTTTCTTGATAACCTACTAAAGACTTGGGTGAAGTCTTGGTTCTTTGCTATACGTGCTCTTATCGATGTTCTTGAAATTAACTGAATCTTTGATCTACTTTGTATACTACTAATCTTCTTGAAATCATGTCTCTTGAAATTAGTGCTAATAAACTCCCTAAGTTTTCTATCCAGGATTATGACTACTGGAAGCTGAGAATGGAGGCAATTTTCAGCTCTACTCATGATCTTATGATCTCTGTTGTTCAAGAAAGACCAATCAAAACAATGGTGCCTAATACTGCCAATCTGGACAAAATGAAAGCTGTTGGCGTACTCGTCGCCAAACTTAGGTCAGAACTAACAACTGAAGAAATGAGGCAGAATAACCTGGACAGCTTGGCCAAAAACTACATTTTACATACCCTTCCTAATGAGTATCTTGGGAAAGTATTAAAATGTAAGACAACCAAAGAAATGTGGGACCGTCTTGCTATTATTTGTGAAGGGACTACTCTGATCAAAGAAAGCAAGCTTTCTACTACTGTTCAGAGATTCGAATCATTCAAGATGCAAACTGGTGAAAACATTGACCAGTTGGATACTCGCTTTACAAGAATTATGAATGACTTGGAAGTTCTTGGCAAAACTTATACTCCTCGTGAAATAAATTTGAGAATTCTTAAGGGTATGTTTGTTTTGGGATTATGTAGGATGGGGGAAATCCTGGATGGGGAAATCTTGGATGGGGAAATCCTAATGAATAGTAATTGTGTGTGTTTGTTTTGAGATTTTGAGTAGGATGAGATTTAACTTTATGTCAAATCAAATTGTGTAAAAGTGGTTGGATGTGATGTAATAGTAGGATGCAATAGTAGGATGTATAGGTATTTTTAGGAATGAGTGTAGTTGGATGGGGAAATCCGGATGTGAAATCTCGAAGTAGAACAAGGACGTGGGACGTTACGTCCCACGTCTGGACGGGTGAGTCCCAAAACAAACATGCCCTAAGAGTCTTGATGCTAGATGGAAAATGGTGAAAATGCTCATTAAGAATACCCAGGATATAGACGAGTGGTCAGCAGAGACGATGTTTCAAACTCTGAAAGCTCACGAGTTTGATCTAGATGAAGATGATCCCATTGCCAGTAGTGATAGAGAGAAAGCCGTGTCGAAGAATGTTGCCTTTAAGTCTAGTTCGTCTAAGAGCTCTAGAGTAGGCAAGTCAAAGTCTAAGACTAAGTCTGCTAGTGTCAAGGACGAGTTAGATAGGACTGATCTAAGTCTGAAAGATCAGGTGAACCTTATGGTTAGAAAGTTCGACAGGTTAAACAAGCGCTATGGTAGATATAAGAAGTTCTACAAAGATTATAGAGGGTCTGCTACTAAGGACTCGTCTAAGACCAGACGAGACCGAAACTCGTCCGAAAGGAGAGACGAAGTCTCGAAAGGTAACAGACGAGATAAGGACTTTGAGGACAGGAAGATTAGGCGTTCTGATAGACGAGATAAGAGAAGGAATAATTCTCCTGTGAAAAAGTCTACTAACGATTTATTATTCTATAACTGTGAGAAACCAGGTCATTACGTGTACGAATGTCCGGACCTGAGCACTGATGATCGTGAAGAACGGAAAGCAAGGCGTGAACGAAGATACAACAAGGGTAAGAAGGCTATGATGGCTAATGATGACTCTGAGACGGATTCAGACAAGTTACCATCGTCTTCATCTAGCTACCCATCTGATCTTGAAGACGAAGAAGCGTTCATTGTAGATGATGGACTCTGCTGCATGGCAAAAATCGAACAAGAGGTATCATCTGCAACTTCGTTTCAATCATGTGATGAATCGGATTCTGATGAAAGTGATACTGCCGACAGTGGAGTAGGGAGTAGTCTTCATCACTCTGCAAGTGTGACTGAAGAAGACCTCCTACTTGCTAACAAGGCATTCATTGAAGTCAGCGACGAGAACATCGCTTTAAAATAAGAAATCATTGATCTTAAAGAAGCTCAGTCTAAAGTAGATCCTAATATAACAGTCCTAAATGAACGCTTGACAGAAGAGTTGAGACAACTCAAAGACAAGTGTGCATTGACAGACAGGTTATATCAAGACCTACTTAAGACACATGCCACTGAGACTAATGAATTCAATGTTTTAAAGAACAAGTGCAAAAGGCTTGAAGAGCACAATAAGTTCTTAGAGACCGAGGTCATAAATCTAGACCTTAAACTTACTGACTTGGTTAATTCTTCAAAGATTAATCTACAACTGTCAGATAGGTATAGGGCTCCAGATGACAAGACAGGGTTGGGAGCTGAAACACTTATCTCTCCTACTCATGTCATTAAGAACCCTACTGCTGCTAGTTCAAGTTCTTTGACAAGTGATAAAGGAAAAAGACCAATGGAATACGATATTGAGACGACTCCCAAAGGTGTTGTACATAAGCCGACTAGAGTTAACACTCCGATTACCAGAGGAGGTAAAAAGAATGTTATCAACAGACCTGCTCCGTTTAGAACGAATCAAAAGAGGACCACTAATCGTGGACAACCAAACCAGGTCAGATACGAATATTGGTATCCTCAGGAGACGAGTTCTAGACAAGTACAAACTAGTTGGAAAGAGCCTAGACCTCCTTTCATAAGGCAGTCTCAGCTCTACTCAACTGGACCTAGGAAGGCTGCTCCGAAATATCGTAATCAACCAGTCTTATATCCTCCACCTTTGTCATATGATATCTTAAGTGAGGAAAGACCTAAACGAGTCTATAAACCGTATGGCCCCAATGCATACAAGCCCTATTCTGACTATCAAAGGCCCTTGCCTACTCAAGTAGAGGTTAAGTCAAAAGGCTACCTCAGACGAGTAGACTCGACTAATGATAGGCCAGATAAGGACGACAGGGTCTTATTTTGCAACAAGCATGGTAGAAAGCTTAGAAGATCAAATCTGTTCAGGACTCCTATGTATATTTGGATTCCACTGAACACTACTAACCCCACAGGACCTCAATAGACAAGGAGGGTACCTAAGTTATTAAATATCTTCATTACAGGGTCGAATCGACTTGTATAAGAAGGGTGGCTCAGTAGGAGAAACTTGGTACATCGATAGTGGTTGTTCGCACCACATGACAGGTACTAAGGCTCTTCTATCGAGTTACCACGAGCAAGAAGGACCCAAGGTGATCTTCGGTGATAGCTCAACTGCTGTTACGAAAGGCTTTGGTTACATCAGAAATGGAGATGTAGAGATACAGGATGTATCCTACGTAGAAGGTTTGAAGTACAATTTATTATCTGTTTTTCAATTTTTTGATCGTGGTTACAAGGTACAATTTAAAAGCCGAAAGTGCGAGATCATAGACAAGAGGACTCATACTGTACTACTCGTTGGCATAAGACAAGGCAGCGTGTACATTGTGAATTGGAATAGCTGTCCGAGGGATACTTGTCTTCTTACTAAGAACCCTAAAGAGATCAGTTGGTTTTGGCATAGACGCCTTTGTCATATGAACTTTAAGGTAATTAATAAGATTTCAAGAGATTACCTAGTGGAAGGTTTACCCAACGAAATCTATTACAAATCACATGTATGCAATGCCTGTCAGAAAGGTAAACAGGTAAAAGGTTCATTTAAGTCAATTCCTACTCTCTCAATAAGTAGAGTCTTAGAACTACTACATATGGATCTTCATGGTCCTATAACTCCTCCAACCTTGAATGGTAGAAGGTACACACTTGTTGTTGTAGACGACTATTCTAAGTTCACTTGGGTAGTCTTCCTACACAAGAAGAGTGATACACAGACTCTTCTACCTGATCTGTTGAAGAAGTAACAAGTTGAGAAGAACCAGTCCATTGTTAAAATCCGTAGTGACAAGGGTATTGAGTTCATTAATAGCTATATCAAAGATTTATGTTCTAAACGTGGTATCCAGCACCTTACTAGTGCAGCTAGGACACCACAACAAAATGGTGTAGCTGAAAGAAGGAATAGAACACTCAAAATGGCCGAGTACAATACACCTCAAAAGTTCTGGGCAGAAGCGATCAATACTACATGCCACTCCCAGAACAGAAGCGCGATCAATAAGGTATTAGGTAAGACACCCTACGAGATTTGGAAAGGTAGAAAACCCAGAGTTTCATATTTCCATATATTTGGTTGTAAGTGTTTCATCCATAACAATGGGAAAAGTAAATTAAATGCTTTCGATGCTAAAGCAGGCGAGGGGATATTCTTAGGATACTCCTCAACTAGCAAAGCATTTAGAGTGTTTAACTACTCAACCCTTTGTGTGGAAGAAACACCACATGTTGTTTTCGATGAATCTCGACAGGACTCGTCTGCCGACCAGATCAGTAAAGAGGTAACTGATCTATCGATCAAATCTGATGAGGAAACAGAAGTGTACGAATCTGTTCAAGCCTACAATCAATTTATGAAAGCTCTCGAGTCTGATGACAAGGAGAAGGTAAGTGCTCAAGGTAAGTCCACTAGACCAGTTGACATGCCTGCTCTAGTTGACTCGTCTACTCCTGTTAAAACTGCTGATACAAATGATGTTGAAATGCATGATGCTATAACTGAGTTAGATGATGATAGTATGCCTGTTAAGTCTAGAAAAACATGGAAAATCTGCGCATGATACTGAAAATATCATTGGTGACTCTACTATTGGTGTGAAGACTAGACGACAACTCTTTGAGTCGCAAGAACATCCTAGTCCAACTATGTTTTGCTGGTGTTGTTTCCTCTCTTCTATCGAGCCTAAAACCGTTAAAGAGGCATTGGCTGATAGTAATTGGATCATCGCTATGCAAGACGAGTTGAACCAGTTTGTTCTAAACGACGTCTGGGAACTTGTTGATAGGCCGGAACATCATAATGTAGTTGGCACGCGATGGATTTTCAAAAACAAGATGAGAATGATGTGGTCGTTAGGAATAAGGCTAGACTAGTAGCCCAAGGCTATTCACAAGCTCAATGCATAGACTATGATGAAACATATGCTCCTGTTGCTAGACTAGAAGCTATTCGATTGTTCCTTGCATATGCTGCTTACATGAAGTTTACTGTATATCAAATGGATGTTAAAAGTGCATTTCTTAACGGTATCCTTGCGGAAGAAGTGTATGTTGAACAACCTCCAGGTTTCGAAGTCAAAGGTAACCAGGTGTACAGATTGAAGAAAGCCTTATATGGACTAAAGCAAGCTCCAAGAGCATGGTACGACACTCTATCCCTCTTTCTATTAGAAAATGGTTTTACTAAGGGCAAAGTAGACCGTACTTTGTTCAGAAGACAAGAATGGAAAGACATTTTACTCGTCCAAATTTACGTAGATGATATCATTTTTGGTTCACCTAACAAAAAGCTGAGTGAAAGTTTTTCAACACTCATGCAAAGTAAGTTTGAGATGTCAATGATGGGTGAAATGAATTACTTTCTTGGTCTTCAAGTAAAACAAACTCCCGATGGGATTTTCATAAATCAAGCAAAGTATACTAGAAATCTGCTAGACAAGTATGGTATTAAAACATGTAAGTCTACCGGAGTACCTATGCTACCCACCTACAGGATGGATCCAGACGAACATGGTAAGGGTGCTGACCAAACATATTATCGTGGTCTTATTGGTTCATTACTGTACTTGACTGCTAGTAGACCTGATATTGCATTTTTTGTTGGCGTATGTGCTCGATTCCAAGCTAATCCAAAAGAGAGTCATATGGAAACCACTAAACGGATACTGAAATACTTAAAAGGAACAATCAATCGTGGTATATGGTATCCTTCAAATGATGATTTATCTTTTAAGTTGCTACTCTGATTCTGATTTTGGTGACTGTAGAATAGATAGGAAATCTACTTCTGGTTCTTGTCAATTCTTAGGCACAAAACTCATTTCATGGTTTTCGAAAAAGCAGACTAGTGTGGCTACCTCTACTACTGAAGCCGAGTACATGGCTGCTGGTAGCTGCTGTAGTCAACTACTTTGGCTCATTCAACAACTTGGAGATTATAATATCTATGAATCAAATGTTCCTATATTCTGTGATAGTAACATTGCTATTGCCATTACACAAAATCCTATTTTGCACACACGTTGTAAGCATGTTGATGTGAAGCATCATTTTATACGTGATCATGTAGAAAAGAAGGATATTCACATGGAAAAGATTCATACTGATTTTCAAAGAGCTGACATTTTCACAAAACCATTACCTGAGGCTCGCTTTCGTGAATTATGCATTAGTCTAGGACTAATTGATCTAGATCCTACTTGCATATAGTTATGTACTAACCAGACAGGTACATCATAAAGAAGTAAGGAGAACAGACAGGTTACCACAAAAGCGGAGCACTCGTCTACTCGCCAAACAGACAGGTATACAAGGTCAGACAAGATGACCAAACAACCCGATGAGGAAGCTGGTAAAGCTGAGGGTAATACTAAGAGAATAAACATTTAAGGGGGAATCTATGATTTCTTAAATATCCTTATGGTGACTCTTAAGTTTGTTAAAAGTCATCTTGATCGAACCTTGTTCATTGCATTAGAATGATATTCAATGTATTTATTATACTTTACTACTCTTGTACCTACTCTAATGCGTCGCATAAGATAAGACATGTACATACTGTTGTTCGACAATCAGACAGACAAGCATAGTCGAAGGGGGAACTCGTCTGGTGCTAACAAGTCTACTGATTTGTTCTGATGAACTCGAACAGACAAGATAAGCTCCCTCGTGTTTTTAAAAATTCTCTAAGTGTTTAAAACGTACATTAAAGGTATTATTGTAATTTAATAATGCGAAATTTGGAAAAACCTAGAATTGGATATATACACTCCATTTAATGAGGTGTATACACCCAGTTCGCGCCTAAACTCTACTACACTCCTCTGTCCTAACCAATAGAAGAGGCGGATTCCAAAATTTACAATACCAAATCACGTAATATTCTCGATTACGCAACTGAATTCCAAAGGTTTCTACCGTGGGATCAAACCTCTTAATCGTTTCATTCAAAATTCATGATTTATCAAAACTGAACTCTCCTCAAATCACTCCTCACATTTCCTTACTCTCCTACTCTCAAGCAATCGAATTTCTTGAGTATTTCTTAACTACTTATCGAATCCCACACATCTCTGCTACTATGTCGATTGTTTCTATGTTCGACATTCACACTAACATGCAGACGAGGTTCGATTTAGGGAAGTACACCTCGGAAGGGAAGGTGCATGTGGAAGGATCGGTGTTCTTCAATGGAAGACACACAGACGACAACAAGGAGATCCTCATCAAATGTTTTAGGTGCGGATTGAGACCCTACTTGGAAGCATTTCCTGAAGTTGTGTTCGAGGAAGAAGTGTTAGAGTTCTACGCCACTGCCGCTAGAAGAGGCGACTCCATCGAAGCGTTCGTTGGTTGAAGTCGAGTGGAGATCACTCGAGAAATTCTGTTCGAAACATTGAAACTACCTTCGGGTACGATTGATGTGGAAAATTATGGCTCAGGGCAAGAGTTGAGGTATCTTAGCATCTTTTGTGGAAAGAAGATAAAGCTAGGTCGTGATGGAAAGATCCCGTCTGTCAAGAAGAAGGAGTTGCTGCTCAAATACAAGACTCTTCTTGACATCGCTAGCAAGATGTTACTCGGAGTAACTGGAAGTTATGATTTTGTAACTCTCCAAAAGGCGAGAGTGATGGCCGCAATTTATGATGGAATTACACATGGAAATTGGTACAAGTTGTTCTTAGACCAATTAATGTACTTTGAGAAAAATGTTCGTGTTGACACTGACGCCGATGAATGGGTCGTGTCTGCTGCCGTAAGCTTTGGCAACAAGCTTAGTATTCTGCTACCTGTCTTACTCCCGAACAAGACGAACTGGAGCAAGGGCAAGCCATTTCATGTCTTGAAGCATTATTTGAAGAAGGATGCTCTTGAAAGACAGGCTGAACAAAGAGCTATTGAGCGTGGTCAAGTTCGGATCAATCCAAGAGCTGCGATGATTGAAGCAGCTCACTAGTCTAGTGCTGAGGAAGACGAGGCAGAGGCTGGAGCTGAGGCTGAGGTTGGAACTAGTGGTGCACTAGTTCAGTACGTGTCTGATGAAGCAATGATTGAACCTATTGAGGATTCGGAGGAAACTCAATCAGACAAGGAATCAGAGAAGGAAGTTGAGGATGCGGAAGCATATCGATTAGTGAGAGTCGAGTCGAGTCCCTGGCCAGATAAGTCAACTGAAATGGTTAGTACTTCTACTCGTACTATTTCCATTCCGCTTGATATTCTTGTGAAAACCAAGGCAAGATCACTTCGATCTCGTGCCAGACCTGTACCCAAAACCTCTCTGTTGGCTGTTCAACCGATAAGGTCCAACGTTACCCAAGACACTACCATATTTGCTACAACTGATACTCCTACAGTTGTCATACCAAACCTAGCCACATCGCAGCCCCTAGAAACCACAGTCCAAACTATTCCCACTCCCTCAACAGAATATGTTGAACCCATTAACCCATCTGTTTTGGGAAGTCGTCTTGTTGACACTTCAACAACTGAGTTAAGGACCTCACTTACTCAGACCCCTCCCAAACACAGATTCGAATCCCTAGTCGACTATCCAATGTGTTTACGCGAGAAGAGGCTGCGTGCACAAATGACTAAGAACTTGAAGAAAATGCTGCCGATAGTCGAGATCGATACGATTTCCGAGTTGTATGAGAAGCTGATCAGAATATGCACATGGGTTGCATTGAAGAAGGGTCCGATTGAAGACATGTTCGAGGTGATTCTTGGTATGGGTGGAATTGCTAATTTCCAAGATTGGAAAATGGAGCAACAAGAGAATATTGGTGTTAAAGATCATTCAGAACTACTCTCTTCACATGCCTTGACTACTCTTGTCAAGAGGATGTTGAACATCTCAGATGACGTGCTGTCTTCGGAAGCTAAGTCGAGTGTTGGAGTTTAAGTCCAGGAAGCTGATCTTGCTGAAGACGAGGTGATGCAAGATGCAGAACCAGTAGAAGAGATGTAGTCTACTGATCCTACTCTCGATTTGGAGAATGTGTCTGATCAAATGTGTGGCTTAGTATTTGAATTCCAGGTGGAACATGCACATGGTCCAAGGTGCAATGTTGGACAGATCACAAGACAGATTGAAAAGTATTTTCCGTCTGTGACATGTGCTTACACTGCCAGACTAGTTGAGTTGGTCAAGAGAGATTCAGATGAAGCTGAAAGAAGGGCTAAGGAAGCAAGGTTAGCAATCGTTCCTTACACTCCCCTACTCAATTTGAAAGCGATAGCTGGAAGTGTCATTCCAGAGGAAGAAGCAGTAGAAGACTTGGTCTTGACTACTGTACTGGAAGACAAGTTGGTTGAAGCTCAAGTATTGAATGAAGATGAGCTAATGGCTGAAGCTATTCCTGAAGCAAGTGTTCAGGCAACTCAAATCTTTCCAACTGGATATTTAGACGAGTTGAAGATGGACTTAAGGCAAGTGGTCCAGTCGTCTATTGATGAATTTCTGAAGTCTGATGTGAAGCAAGTTCTTGAAGAACAGAATAAGTCTCTTATGAATAGTTCTAAGGAATTGATAGTTGGTGAAGTGAATCAGATGGATTCGACTTTCAGACAAGAGATGTACACTCTGCTAGAAGACTTCTTGCAAAGACATATCAACTATTCGGAGAAGTGTTATGTGGATTTTTCTAGAACCTTGGCTGAAGAATCAAAGAAGATGGAAAGGTTATATCGTGTGAAGATTGAGATAGCGGATGAGCAGAGAAGAGAAGCACAAGATCAGTTGGTGCAAGCTAGAGCTCTTCTAAGAGATATGACTGAAGAAAACAGAATGCTCAAGCTGACTGCTACTCACTTCAAAGATGAGTTTAACTTTTGTTCAAGGAAGTTGGAACACACAGCTGATCGTCTTGAGAAGTTAAGTCAAGATAAGACGCATCAGAAGCAGATTGATAGAGCTGCTGAATTGAAGAAAGAAGCTGTAAAGGAAGAGATGACTCGTTTTACCTCTCTGTTCACTCTTAAGGCAAGTGATGAAGCCAAAAAGGGGGAAGAGAAGAAAGAGGTAACTGCTGAACCTGAGATTGAAGCTGCTGCAACAGAAGAGACTGGTAGGCCAAAGAGAAGAAGGCTAGTCAAGAAAGCTGATTTAGAGCAAGCTAGTGCAGAAGAGCAGAAAAGACAGGTTAAAGGCAAGTCGATTTCTACTGAAGAGGTTCAGACAAGACGAGTTGTGAAAAGAAAATTGGTTATGTCAGAACCAAAGGTGAAAGAGTCTATAGGTCAAATTATAGCTGATCTAGATGAGACTAAGATTATGAAGAAGCAAAAAGTTGAAGATGATCGTTATGCTAACAAGAAGTTGTTAGGTAAACATATCAACAGATTACAAAAGATGAAAGCTGGTCCAGATGTGATTGAAGATTCCCTGATAGACAAGTTCATAGACAAACGAGCATAGAGATGCTTGGTTGAGTGTTAAGATGAAATGGGAACTAGATCACTGGATAATTATGAAATTTGGAGATTCAGACAGCAAAGAAGAGTTATATGTTGTGTTTGACAAGTTCATGGAAGCTGCAGATCAAAACTTATGGAACTTGGTGTTGGGATATGAATCCTGATACAAGTCCTAATTGATGATGAGATGAGTTTTGATAAGCCAAAAGAAGACTTGAATAATTTCTAAGTGTTGACTGATCTAGTCTAGTTATGAAGTCATCTTGAACAGATCAGTGGAGTGCATAAGTTTGAAAAGAAAAGTTTAAGTGTTTGAAAGACAAGTATGATTTATAAGTACTGTATATATATTTGTTAGGATTTATACTGAGCTATTAAATGATGTATAGAAGCTCATAGTTCGTATTGTATTTGTATATTCATTGTATAGATCTTAAGTTGACTAAGCTGATTTATAAAGCTTAATGTAATGTAATAGTCTTGTTAAGATTAGATGATAGGACTAGTTTAGTGTTCTATGTCAAAGTCTACCGTTGAAGACTCGCGCAAGGCAAGTCGAGTGAAGAAGAAGACTCAGAATTTATCTAAGTATAGAGACAAGACAGGTGCGCGAAAAGAAAGAATTTTGTTTAAGTCATAAACGCGTGTGAAGATAAAGATTGAAGAGTTAGTTATGGAATAACTAATTAACTGAAGAAACGCGTGGATGGATAAGAAGAAGAAGTTAGAAGTCAGTTTTCAAGAAAAGTTGGTTACATAACAGAAAGTTCTTGATATTAGAAGTCTATATATACCCCATGGTATTCAATGATTAAAGACTACTAATGCACTGATATTCTACACACTATCAAAGCGAATTAAGAAGCATTCAAAGCGAAGAAACTCTCAGAGTTGAAGTTCAGAAAGTCAAGCCAGAAGACAAGTGAAGAATTCAAGAAGGCTGCTGCTGAATAAGAGAAGTTTTTCTTTTATTGTTTCAAGTTGCTAGTTACTTGTAAAATAACTAGTTAGATCGAAGAAACACTTGGTAGTGTTTTCGAGAAGATCAAAGTCTTATTTCTTGGGACTCTAAGCCACAAGAACACACTACTCGATTGGAAGAGTAATAAGAATTTCACGACTGGAGTTATGAGAGTGGATGTAGACAAGTTGTCGAACCACTATAAATCTCGTGTTTGATTGATTAACTGCTTAATTGATTGAATTGCATATAAGAACAAGACTAGTAGAGTGTTCATACAGAAGTTCGTTAATATTAGTTGAGTATAAATTTGATTGGGCTCATTGTTAATCTGATAATTCCGCATAGTGTACTTTGATATATTGAAAGATTTTGAAAAGTCTATTCACCCCCCTCTAGACGTTTTCCTAGCTTACTCAATATTATCTAACTCAACTAGGGACCTACAAGTGGTATCAGAGCAGTAGTTTACGAACTACTGTTTCTTGATAACCTACTAAAGACTTGGCTGAAGTCTTGGTTCTTGAATATACGTGTTTTTATCGCTGTTCTTGATATATTTGTTTCTTTGATCCCAAACTGCTCATTACTAATCTTCTTGAAATCATGTCTCTTGAAATTAGTGCTAATAAACTACCTAAGTTCTAGGTACAAGATTACGACTACTGGAAGTTGAGAATGGAGGCGATTTTCTGCTCCACCCACGACTTGATGATTTCAGTTGTCACAGAAGGACCGATCGTAATGATGATCCCTAACACTGCTGCTTTGGACAAGGACAAATAGGGATGGCAATGGGGCAGAGCAGGGCGGGTATCTCAATATCCAAACCTGCCCCGCGCATATACGTATCTGCCCTGCCCCATGATCTGCTACGGGGCATCATTTTATGCCCCGCCCTGCCCCACGCTTGATATGGGGCAGTATTTTTGAGTCTCGCCCCACCCTGCCCCAAGTCTCATTTTATATGTATATAAATTATTTAAAATGATATAAACTAAACATTAAAATTCATCATTAAACTAAACTAAAATAAATATTGGTATAAATTAGGGTTAGTTTACTTAATTAAATTATTATATATTTATATATATATATATATATTTAAATTCGGTACAGGGCAGGGCGGGGCAGGACAGAGCAATAAATATGTAAACTCATGCCTGCCCTGCTCTGCGCGCGGGGCAGGGCTGACTTGCCCCATTCTCAGAATGGGGCAGGGCAGGTCAGGTCAAAATCTCTCGGGGCAGGGCGGGGCGACTCCGGGGCAGGTCATTTTGCCATCCCTAAGGACAAACCTGTTGGAGTTCTTGTGCATAAACCCAGGTCACAGTTAACATCTGAAGAGATGAGGCAGAATAACCTGGACAGCTTGGCCAAAAACTACATTTTACATACCCTTCCCAATGAGTATCTTGGGAAAGTATTAAAATGTAAGACAACCAAGGAAATATGGGACCGTCTTGCTATTATTTGTGAAGGGACTTCTCTGATCAAAGAAAGCAAGCTTTCTCCTGCTGTTCAGAGATTCGAATCATTCAAGATGAAAACTGGTGAAACAATTGACCAGTTGGATACTCGCTTTACAAAAATTATGAATGACTTGGAAGTTCTTGGAAAATCTTATACTGCTCGTGAAATTAATTTGAGAATTCTTAAAAGTCTAGACTCTAGATGGAAAATGGTGAAAATGCTAGTTAAGAATACTCAAGACATAGACGAGTGGTCTGCAGAAACGATGTTTTAAACTCTGAAGGCTCATGAGTTTGATCTAGATGAAGATGTACCCATAGCCAGTAGTGATAGAGAAAATGTCGTATCGAAGAATGTAGCCTTTAAGTCTAGTTCGTCTAACTGCTCTAGAGTAGGCAAGTCTAAGCCTAAGACTAGGTCTGCTTTTGTTAAAGACGAGTTAGATAGGACTGATCTGAGTCTGAAAGATCAGGTCAACCTCATGGTTAGAAAGTTTGATAGGCTCAACAAGCGTTACGGTAGATACAAGAAATTCTATAGAGATCATAGAGGGTCTGCTTTTAAGGATTCGTCTAAGACCAGACGAGACCGAAACTCGTCCGAAAGGAGAGACGAAGTCTCTAAAGGTAACAGACGAGATAGAGAGTCTGATGATATGAAGATCTACTAATGATCTACTAATGATCTACTAATGATCTACTAATGATCTACTAAGCGTTCTGATAGACGAGAAAAGCGTAGGGATAACTCTCCCACTAAAAGGTCTACTAATGATCTATTGTGCTAAAACTGTGAGAAACCAGGTTACTACATTTACGAATGTTCAGACCTGAGCACCGATGATAGAGAAGAACGCAAAGCAAGAAGGGAACGAAGATACAATCGAGGCAAGAAGGCAATGATGGCCAATGATGACTCTGAGTCGGATTCAGACGAGTTGCCATCGTCTTCTTCAAGCAACACATTTGATCGCGAACATGACGAAGCTTTCATAGTTGATGATGGCCTATGCCGCATGGCTAAAATCGATCAAGAGGTATTATCTGCTACTTCGTTTCAATCATGTGATGAATCGGATTCTGATGAAAGTGATACTGCCGATAGTGAAGTAGGGAGTAGTCTTCATCACTCTACTAGTGTGACTGAAGAAGACCTCCTACTTGCTAACAAGGCATTCATTGAAGTCAGCGACGAGAACATCGCCTTAGAACAAGAAATCATTGATCTTAAGGAAGCTCAGTCTAAAGTAGATCCTAATGTAACAGTCCTAAATGAACGATTGACAGAAGAGTTGAGACAACTCAAAGACAAGTGTGCATTGACAGATAGGTTATATCAAGACCTACTTAAGACACATGCTACTGAGACTAATGAGTTCAATGTTTTAAAGAGCAAGTGCAAAAAGCTTGAAGAACGTAATAAGTTCTTAGAGACTGAGGTTGTCACTCTAGACCTTAAACTTACTGACCTAGTTAAATCTTCAAAGGTTAACATCCAACTATCAGATAGGTATAGGGCTCCAGCTGACAAGACAGGGTTGGGTGCTGACTCACCTGGCTCGTCTACTCATGTCCTTAAGAACCCTACTACATTTGTTTCAAGTTCTTTGACTAATGATAAAGGAAAAGGACCAATGGTATACGATGTTGGAACGCCATCTAAAGGCACTGTACTTAAGTAGACTCAAGTCAACACTCCAATTACCAAGGGAGGTAAAAAGAATGTTAACAACAAGCCTGTTCCGTTTAGAACTAGTCTACAAAGGACCACTAGTCGTGAACGACCCAACCAGGTCAGATACGAGGATTGGTATCCTGAGAAGACGAGTTCTAGACAAGTGCAGACTAGACGACAAGAGCCTAGACCTCCTTTTATAAGGCAGTCTCAGCTCTACTCGTCTAGGCCTAGGAAGGTTGCTCCAAAATATCGTACACAACCTGTCCTATATCCTCCACCTTTGTCATACGATATCATAAGCGAGGAAAAACCTAAACGTGTCTATAAATCGTATGGCCCCAATGCATACAAGCCCTACTTTGACTATCATAGACCAGTACCTACTCAAGTAGAGATTAAGTCGAAAGGTTATCTCAAACGAGTAGATCCGAAATCCAATGATAGGCCAGATAAGGACAACAGGATCTTATTTTGTAACAAATATGGGAGAAAGCTTAAGAGATCAAACTTGTTCAGGACTCCGATGTATATTTGGATTCCTTTGAACTCGACTAACCCCCCAGGACCCCAATAAACAAAGAGAGTACCTAAATTATTGAATATCTTCATTACAGGGTCGACTCGACTTGTATAAGAAGGGTGGCTCAGTAGGAGAAACTTGGTACATTGATAGTGGTTGTTCGCACCATATGACAGGTACTAAGGCTCTTCTATCGAGTTACCACGAGCAAGAAGGACCCAAGGTGATATTCGGTGATAGCTCAACTGCTGTTACGAAAGGCTTTGGTTACATCAGAAATGGAGATGTAGAGATACAGGGCGTATCCTACGTAGAAGGTTTGAAGTACAATCTATCATCTGTTTCTCAATTTTGTGATCGTGGTTACAAGGTACAATTTAAAAGCCGAAAGTGCGAGATCATAGACAAGAGGACTCACACTATACTACTCGTCGGCGTAAGACAAGGCAGTGTATACATTGTGAATTGGAATAGCTGTCCAAGGGATACTTGTCTTCTTAGTAAGAACCCTAAAGAGCTCGGTTGGCTTTGGCACAGACGCCTTTGTCATATGAACTTTAAGGTGATTAATAAGATTGCAAGAGATTACCTAGTGGAAGGTTTACCCAACGAAGTTTATTACAAATCACATGTATGCAATGCCTGTCAGAAAGGTAAACAGGTAAAAGGTTCCTTTAAATCAATTCCTACTCTCTCAACAAGTAGAGTCTTAGAACTACTACACATGGATCTTCATGGTCCGATAACCCCTCCAACCTTGAATGGTAGAAGGTACACACTTATTGTTGTAGATGACTATTCTAAGTTCACTTGGGTAGTCTTCCTACACAAGAAGAGTGATACACAAACTCTTCTACCTGATCTGTTGAAGAAGTTACAAGTTGAGAAGAACCAGTCTATTGTCAAGATTCGTAGTGACAAGGGCACTGAGTTCATTAATTGCTATATCAAAGATTTTTGTGCTAAACGTGGTATCCAGCACCTTACTAGTGCAGCTAGGACACCACAACAGAACGGTGTAGCCGAGAGAAGGAATATAATACTCAAGGAAACCTGTAGAACCATGTTGGCCGAGTACAAAACCCCTCAAAACTTTTGGGCAGAGGCAATCAATACTGCATGCCACTCCCAGAACAGAAGCGCGATCAATAAAGTACTGGGTAAGACACCCTACGAGATTTGGAAAGGTAGAAAACCCAGAATTTCATATTTCCATATACTTGGTTGTAAGTGTTTGTAAGTGTTTCATCCATAATAATGGGAAAAGCAAGTTGAATGCATTCGATGCTAAAGCAGACGAGGGGATATTCTTAGGATACTCCTCGACTAGCAAAGCATTCATAGTATTCAACTACTCGACTCTTTGTGTGGAAGAAACACCACATGTGGTTTTTGATGAATCTCGACAAGACTCGTCTACCGACCAGATCAGTGAGAAAGTGACTGACCTATCGATCGAATCTGATAAAGAATCAGAAGTTTACGAATCTGTTCAAGCCTACAATCCATTCATGAAAGCTCTCGAGTCTGATGACGACGAGAAGGTAAGTGCTCAAGGTAAGTCTACTAGACCAGTTGACATGCCTGCTCTAGTTGACTCGTCTACTCCTGCTAAAACTGCTGATACAAATGATGTTGAAATGCATGATGCTATACCTGAGTTAGATGATGATAGTATGCCTGTTAAGTCTAGAAAAACATGGAAATCTGCGCATGATACTGAAAATATCATTGGTGACTCTACTATTGGTGTGAAGACTAGACGACAACTCTTTGAGTCGCAAGAACAGCCTAGTCCAACTATGTTTTGCTGGTGTTGTTTCCTTTCTTCTATCGAGCCTAAGACCGTTAAAGAGGCAATGGCTGATAGTAATTGGATCATCGCTATGCAAGATGAGTTGAACCAGTTTGTTCGAAACGACGTCTGGGAACTTATCGATAGACCGGAACATCATAATGTAGTTGGCACTCGATGGATTTTCAAAAATAAGAAAGATGAGAATGATGTAGTCGTTAGGAATAAGGCTAGACTAGTAGCCCAAGGCTATTCACAAGCTGAAGGCATAGACTATGATGAAACATATGCTCCTGTTGCTAGACTAGAAGCTATTCGATTGTTCCTTGCATATGCTGCTTACATGAAGTTCACTGTATATCAAATGGATGTTAAAAGTGCATTTCTTAACGGTATTCTTGCGGAAAAAGTGTATGTTGAACAACCTCCAGGTTTCGAAGTAAAAGGCAACCAGGTGTATAGATTGAAGAAAGCCTTATATGGACTAAAGCAAGCTCCAAGAGCATGGTTTTACTAAGGGCAAGGTCGATAGAACCTTGTTTAGAAGACAAGAAGGGAATGACATTTTACTCGTACAAATTTACGTAGATGATATCATTTTTGGTTCACCTAACAAAAAGCTGAGTGAAAGTTTTTCAACACTCATGCAAAGTAAGTTTGAGATGTCTATGATGGGTGAAATGAATTACTTTCTTGGTCTTCAAGTAAAACAGACCCCAGAAGGGATTTTCATAAATCAAGCAAAATATACTAGAAATCTGCTAGACAAGTATGGTATTAAAACATGCAAGTCTACTGGCGTACCTATGCTACCTACATACAGGATGGATCCTGACGAACATGGTAAGGGTGCTGATCAAACATATTATCGTGGTCTTATTGGTTCATTACTGTACTTGACTGCTAGTATACCTGATATTGCATTTTCTGTTGGCGTATGTGCTCGATTCCAAGCTAATCCAAAAGAGAGTCATATGGAAACCACTAAACGGATACTGAACTATTTGAAAGGAACCATCAATCGTGGTATATGGTATCCTTCAAATGATGATTTATATTTAAGTGGGTACTCAGATTCTGATTTTGGTGGCTGTAGAATAGATAAGAAATCTACATTGGTTCTTGTCAATTCTTAGGCACAAAACTCATTTCATGGTTTTCGAAAAAGCAGACTAGTGTGGCTACCTCCACTACTGAAGCCGAGTACATGGCTGCTGGTAGCTACTGTAGTCAACTACTTTGGCTCATTCAACAACTTAGAGATTATAATATTTATGAATCTGATGTCCCTATTTTCTGTGATAGTAACAGTGCTATTGTCATTACACAAAATCCTGTTTTGCACACACGTTGTAAGCATGTTAATGTGAAACATCATTTTATACGTGATCATGTAGAAAAGAAGGATATTCACATGGAAAAGATTCATACTGATTTTCAAAGAGCTGACATTTTCACAAAACCATTACGTGATGCTCTCTTTCGTGAATTATGCATTAGTCTAGGACTAATTGATTTAGACCCTACTTGCCTATAGCTATGTACTAACCAGACAGGTACATCACAAAGAGATAAGGAGACATGATCACCAAAACAGAGCACTCGTCTACTCGCTCGACAGACAGGTATACAAGGACAGACAAGATGACAAAACAACCCGACGAGGAAGCTGGTAAAGCTGAGGGTAATACTAAGGGAATAAAAATTTAAGGGGGAATCTATGATTTCTTAAACATCCTGTTGGTCCTGAAAGGAGTATATAACAAGTGTATGGGGGGGGGGGGGAATACACTTGTATGCAAATCTTTTTCAAACTTAACCAAGTAAGACTCTAGCAAGGTTGTCCTGAACAACTCTGCTGAGATGTATAACTTCTTAAAGATAACCAACCTACTAAGTACTAATGAGTACTTAGTTGAATGACTATCTAAGTGAGTTATAAGTGCGGAATTAGTGGTTGGCCATTTATTTTAAACTCCTTTAAGTTCTGAAATCTCTTTAATCAATCAGTCCAGTTTTCAGGGAACTTGTCCAAATATGTTTTTGCACAGTCTTGAGTATGAGTTCTTTGAAAGTTCAGTTTGTGCTGTGTTGAATGAATGTTAATGCTTGAAAGTAAATCAACACAAGAGTTTATAGTGGTTCAGAGACTCAAGCTCCTACATCCACTTTCCCTGATTTAACAGGATAATTCCTTCACTCTTGGAATTAACTTGTTTTATAGTGCCAAGGTGCACTTGATCAAGAACACCACTCCTTGGTGAATTAATCCCTAGGATGTCTAGAGTCCTAGTACCCTTTCTCAACTCAGAACTGAACTGTTCTTCTCTCAACAGTCAACTCCTTCCACTTCTACTACTACAACCTTCTAACTTTCTCTCTTGAAAGGTATAAGGGTTGAAGTAAGGTTCCAACTAATGAGATATCCTTTACAATGAAGTCCAGTGTATAAGGATAGGATATCTCTTCTAAGCTTTGTATGGATATACAAATTGAGGTTCAGCTTAGATGAAGTGTTTGAAGACTAAGATAGACTCTTTGAAAGCTTGAAGGTTCTATGAGCTTGTAGCTTCAGAATTGTTGCTTGTAGTTGGATGCTAGTTGAGGTGCTTTCAAATGGTCTTCACACTTCTGTATTTATAGACAAATTTGAGAATTTGCCCGTTGGAGAGGCAGTCCCAAATGTCCATAAGGTGTTGTTTGGTTAGGGATGGTGGTGGATGGGATGGGGATGGAGATTGAAAAAATATGGATGGGGGTAATCCATGAATAGTAATTGAATAAAAATTGTGTTTGGATTGAGATTGAAAAATAGGTGTGGATGGAGAACTTTATGTCAAATCAAGTAGAAGAGAGAATAAATGTGTGGAAGAAAGTAGGAGAGAGAATAAATGTGTGGAAGAAAAGTAGGAGAGAGAATGAGTAATTAGAAGAAAAAAAGAGTGATGTGATTGTATAAAAATAGGTATGTAGATGTATTATAGGGGTGGATGGGTATTTGAATGAGTATTTGGATGGAGAGGGATGGAGAGGGATGGGATGGGGGATGGCCCATCCAAATCCGGATGGGCCAATCTCAAACCAAACACACCCTAAATGTCTTCCTTAAGCTCTTCAAACTGGAAGACAGATTCTTGATAGTGACATGTCCTTCAATTAGGAAATAAACGGTTGTATCCACTTTGTCTTCATTCTGCAGCACTCTTCCCAATGTCTGACTTTAAGATTCACTTGATCAAACATGGACATGGCTTCTGATGATTAGTCCTAAGATAAGGACAACATTCCTTATCACTTGGACAACTCTGCTTATCACTATCAGGAGACTTTGCTTATCAGCAAAGTTGACTTGCTCTCTTCAGATGACTTTGCTCTTTCTCTTTCCATGTTTGCTTAGAATAGATCATGTGCATTCATGACATAGAATAGGTGTCCTTGACCATATCAGCAAGGTTGGGATCACCTTGACATGGTTCTGGTACAAGTGTGTTGAGACAACTCTTCTGGACAAACCTCCTGAGCAGAAATGCCTTAGTAGGTTGTGTCTAGATGATGCATTTAGCATGCCTGATCTTTAGAAATGTTGTTCCCCAATCCATTTACTCTTGAACAGCATACTTGTCCATTCAGCAGACTTGGGACACATCAGACTTGAGCCTTTGAGGGGACTTGATCTTGATAGACTTCAAAGCATATGTTCCCCCTCAACTTGTGCATCTATATATCTAAGAGCTGCCTAACATATCAGCTTCTCAACTAGCCTTATGCTATATGTTCTAACATACTTCGAACATAATCATCTTTGACTTATGCATGTCTCAGGGGGTTTTGGTATTAAATCAAAACACTTCTCATTTTATTCCCAACAATTTCCCCCTTTTTGATGATGCCAAAACCTATACATTTTATGCAAAAGTGACTTGACTACACCTATTACATTTATCTTCAGAGGATATGACTAGAGTCAATTTTCCTGAAAAATGGTGTGTTAGTGTAATCACCATTCAGACTGCAAATAGGTTTCAAGGATAGGCAAATTGAGATAATAGCATGCTGTTTCTTGATTCATAAAAAGGATTCAACTATCATTCAATTAAAGTTCATTACAAGCATGTTGATAGTTGAAACAAACATATCAGAGCATGAATCAAAGAAACATTACATCAGAGCATAAAATAAACTAAGATACATTTTCAGAGCATTAATCTTTGAATATCAGAGCAAACACATTTCAGCACACTTGAGCAATTTCAGCATAGATGACCAATCCAACAAATCAACAACCAAGATAAGTTTTCATCCATTTTAGCACATAAGAGTCAGGAAAACTTAGCCATTCAGAGATCATCTTCAGCAGGTGGCACCATCCCATACTGTGCCCACACTCTTCTCTTTAACTCCATGGCTTCTTGGTTAGTTCCCTTGGGTCCTAGTGCCGTTCTGTTTAGTTTGAGAATCTCAAGGAACTCTTGAAGGATCTTTGATTGGTCAATCCACCCATTCAGCTTGGGAGGCATGTATATGATTGTCTTAGGGACAATGAATTCAATTCTTGCTAGATCTGCAGCTGCAAGAAGTTCCTGATACAGCTCCCTGTAAGACTCAATCATGAAGTTGGTAAAAGTGGAGTTCACATCCTCATTATCCCATCTGCCTATGACATAATAATCATAGACAAACTCCCTTTTTGCCTCTTCCCATGTATCATTCAGCTGAATTGGCACCCATTTATCCAAGTGTGGATATTTAGTGTCTATGGGGATCAGTAGCTGTGGCTTCAATTTGCTGTAAGTAGCTCTTCTTCTCCTTAGTTTCTGAAAATCATCCCTTCTCTTGTCTCTTGCCCTGTTAGCTTCTTCCATCAGATCCATCTTTTCTTGGGCCCTCATCATGGCCAGCTTCTGTTGTGTTACAGGATCCTTGCCATATCCTTCCTCAAATAGCTTTGATGGATCATGAGCTAAGACAGTTGTCTTTTTCTTAGGTTCAGGTCCAAATCCTTCAGCAAATAACACTTCAACATCTTCAGCATCTTTGGGACCTTCAGCAATCTTGATCTCAGAAGACTTGACAACTTCAGCAATTTTGACTTATTCAGTAGATTTGGCCTTTTTGGTGGAAGGCTCTTCTTCTTCAATTCTGAACTCAGGATGAAGTTCAAGGCTGTTGGGAATGTCAGTGAATGTCTCAGGCTTTCTTTTGTTTCCCTTGGCCTTCTTGATCTGTCCTCTAGTTTGAACACCTTCAGCATTTTTGTCCAAACCAGATACCTCTCCTCCTGACCTTTGCTGCAATCTTACTCTTTCTTCCTGTGCTGATGCCATTGAATTCTTCAAAGCTATGGCTAACTGTTCTTCTTCATCCAGTTCATCCAGATTCAGCACTGTTTGTTCCTTTCCCTTGCTTTCAGCAACCTTGTCCTTGCCTTTGTCTGAACCACCAATTATCAAGGCACCTTTTTCCCTTGCTCTTTCTCTTTCCCCCTTTTTGGCAGCATCAAAGCATTGAGGTTTGAGCTCACTCATAGTAGTTGCCATCAAGGATTGGGCTTAGTTCAGGGACGTCATCTCTTCTAGCAGATATACATTCTCATCATGTATATTCTGCATCCTGTCACTGCTTAAGCTTAGGAATGCTAGAACAGGCTTCATTTTCTGCTCAACAACCTCTTCCATGGTTACTTTAAGGGATGCATCAAGTTGTGCCTTTAGAAGCTCAGTGAGTTTGGCCACTGCACTCTCAGCAATCTTGGCCATTACATCTTGTGAGAATTTTTCTGAGGCAGCCTTCACCATTGCTAGCCTCATTTCCTCAGCTCTTTTCTTCTGCAAAGCAGTCTTCTTTCCAAGAGCTTGCTTAACCACCAATCTTAATGCTTTCACATTCTTGTTGTGGTTACTCCTTAGCAAGGTCTGCTCCTTTTTTACCTCTTTTGAAACTGAATCCATGCTGGCTTTTGCTTTCATAACTTCAGTGGAGATGGTTTGCAAACCAGATTCAACTCCACTGATTCTTGCCTCAATAGTGGGAAGAACAATTTCCTCAGATCCAGTAAGCCTCATTTCAACAGCTGCTAAAGTTCTACCTTGCTCATCCAAGGCTCCTGAAGTTTCAGCATGAGCAGTTTGAACTTGATGAGCAATAGAATCCAACTTAGCTGACTGCTCTCCAAGAATGGCTTGAGCAGAACTGGAATCTACATGGATTGGAGCTTCAGTTAGGAGATCATCTGCAAATATTTGGTCAAAAGAAATACCTGCAATATCAGAAAAATCAAAGGGGTTAGAAAACATGCACTCATCATCCTCAGTATTTTTTGCATAAGACTCTGATACATCAGCAGTCTTCTCCTCATTTTCAACTAATTCTTTTCTCCCTTCAATAATAATGTTCTCACACAAAGGATCAGGCCTCCTTTCATCAAGGGGTTCTTGAAGTTCAGATTTGACTTCAAGAATAACCTATCCTTCCTCACTTATTCCACCCTCATTTGGTGGTACACTCACAATTTTAGTGATTACTACCTCTCTTTCATCCACAACTCCCTCTTGTTTTTCTTCTATATTTTCCTTTTCAACTCCTTCTACTAAACCTGCAACATCTTCACCTTCAATAAGGTTCAAAGATGGCAGTTGTGGGGAGATCACAGTGCTTATATCAGCAGCCACTGAGTCATCCTGAATGATTAAGGGCTGGTCAGTGTCCAACACTTCTGACACTGATGAGGCCTTAATCAAACCAGCTTCTAAGATAGGAGCCTCAACATCTTTAAGCTGTGCCTTAGGTTCAGAAGAACCTTCATTGGCAGATGCATCTTTGGCTGTGTCACCAGCTTTGGTCAACACCTCTGAAGATACAGAGCCTTTCCTATGATAGGTTAAGAGAGGGGTTGAAGGCACTTTGGATTCAGGAGGGTTGGGATTGGTTTCAGGAGGGTTGGGGTTTGAGGGATCATCAGGAGAATCATCACCATATGAGCTGCTATCAGGATGTCTGATTCCCTTAGCAAGTCTCTCCTTCTCTTCTTCAATCTTATCTGCCACCAACTTTGCAAAAACATTCTCATCAATGAGGAATCTTGTCTTTAGTACTCCAGCAAAGTGTAGCAATCCGCTTTCCTCAACTTGCCACCAATTTGCACCCTTGTCTCGGATGACTTGAGAGATCTCCATAATTATTTTGTCCTTGACATCAACCAACATTCTCAAGTCATGGAACATCTTCTGAACTCTAGAAAATTCAGCAAGTTGTGGGTACAAGTTGTCCACAGTAGCCCTTGCTCCACCTCTGAGCATACTTTCATAAGTATACTCCTCCTCATCTCCACTTGAGTGGGGTCTTTGGGTTATAGGGGAATTGGCTCTGGTTTCAGGCAATGTGGCTTCAGGAAGGTTGAAATCAGGAAGGTCGGCTTCAGAAGGGTTGGGTGCTACAAAGGTTGCTTCAGTTGCTTTTGAGAGCAATGGTTCTGAAGGGGCTTTGCTCAGGGGAGTTGGCTCTAAAAGTGCAGCTTCTAAGAATCTTGAGTAATTGAGCATGGATGAGTCAAGTGGAGATTTTAGTCTTGTCTCATCTACAGCAAGATCAGCTAACACATCAATTGCACCTCTTTGTGCACTCCCTTCTGGAGAATATCTCTTTGTAAGATTGAGAGGGGTAATGGGTTGGTTTGTGGGGGTAACATGAGTTTCAGGAGAGTTGGGTTCAGGATTTTGGGTTTCAGGAAGGTTGGGCTTGATTGCTTGGCTTTCAGGGACTTTGGACTCAGGGGTTCCAGAACCAGAAGAGTTGGTCCTGGACTTGGATTTAGTCCTACTTTCTGCCCTGCTCTCCTTCAAAGCAATTTGGAGAGTCCTATCCTCCTGAAGCTCCAATATCTTCTCAGTGGGCTTGGCCCTTCTCTTGCTAGCCCTACTTCTCCCGCTTCCTTCCAACTCAGGGACAACTTCCCTGGACCTCTTATCACCCTTATGCTTCTGCCTTGTCTCATTGTATTTCTATCTCAACTCTTCTAAATGATCAGAAGGAACTTGCACTCCCTCTTTGGAAAATTCATCTACCTCAGTAGATGCTCCTGAAGTGTCTTCTGAGGGTAGTTGAGACAGTTTCTTTGTCTTTACAACCTTAGCCTTTGTCCTTTTCTTCAACATAGGCTTCTCTTCAACCTTTTCCTCAGCAAGTTTGGCCATCAACATCCTCCTTTGTTCAGTTTTCTTGCTCAACTTCCTGAACAAGATTTTCTGGGCTGGGAGAGGCTTGGCAAAGGTTTGCATTTGTGAGTAATGGGAAAACCTCTCAATCAGTAAGCTTGCCCTGGTGCAATACGTCAGTTTTCCTTCCAACACAACCTTGTTGTGAGCCTTCACCTTGAACTTGGCTTTTTCCTTCATCATCTCATTCAATACGAACTCCCTCCAGTTGAACTTGATGCCCTTATCACTGGCATCAATCACTACAACCATGATTCTGATTCTGGGAAAACTGACTTGCTCTAGACTCCCAGTATTGCTCAGCAAACTCTTTGTAATAACCTCAAAAAGATTGAGGAATTTTGGCTTTAGCGTCCTCTTCTGTTGTGTTGAAGAGATGGGACCTGGAACCAATAGCCACTCCTGGACTATTTCCTCTTCATGTTCAGCTCCATAAAATTCTGGATTCCTTCCCTTAGAGGGCAATCCAAAAGCTCCTTCTAGATCTTCTTCAGAAAATTTCACCCTGTGAAATCTTTCTTCCTCATCTCCCTCAGCTACATATGACATTCTTGTATCAACCTCACCATCTTCAGGATTTCCTCTCCACTTTAGAAAAGCAAAGAACTCAGCCATGTAGTTTTCAAGGCATGAGCTTGGTCTTTCCTCCATAAACTTCTTGAGACCAGCTCTTCTCAGCCATCTAAGAGTTGGGGTGATCTCAGGATCCTCACTTTCAAAGGAGATTATTGGCTCAAAGATGAGATTATTTTTGTTGCTGAGATACCCAAAATCAAGGTCAAGAGCCTTGTTTGAGAAATCAATAACCATTTCTGGTCTTGCTTTAGGAGCCATTGAAAATTCAGTAAGAAATTTTGAGAGAGTTTGAGAGTGTTTGAAGAAGAAGAAAGCTAGGGTTTCAAGAGAATTTTGAATGCGTGGGGGAGAAGTGAAGTTGAAGACTTCTTAAGACTTGTGAATATTCCAAAAGGAATGTATGTCAATGAGTAGGTGAGTCTTAAGGCAATTCAACGGTTTACAAAAGTGGAAATCAAGTTTGAACGACTAGGATTGATTTCAGGGGAGTTGGCCAAACTTGATCCAACGGTTAATAACCAATGGAACAGTGAAAACTGTTTTTATTCAAAACGTGGGAAGTATTTAATATTAGTTAATGGTTGGGGGGTTTCAAGATTGATAATGTCTTGAAATGTTTAATGCAAACAAGAGTTGAATCTTGGCATTTAATGCATGGAAAGTGACCTTTTGGGTGGGAGATAAAATAGATCCTATAAAGGTGATATCTGTAAAAGGAATGGGACAGATATCAAAATAGGCAATGATTACCCAAAATAGGTGCTTATCAAACCAAGCTTTGGTTTAATAGCCAAGACAACTTATCTGACCCCACATGGACAAGTGTCCTGAAATGATGTGGACAAGTGTCCTGAATCGATGTGGACAAGTGTCCTGAATATCAATGGACAATAGTCCTGAATAATTGAGGTCATCTCTTCTAAGTTTCAGTAGACTTGACCAAGTCTGCTGAACACCACTTTTAGTTCCCCCTTCACTCATTAACTCCATTTGATTTACTTGTCCAACTTCCCTGGATCAAGTAATCCCAATTCTGCTGATAGTTCCAAGAATCTTGCTTCTGCAAGTGGCTTTGTCAATATATCAGCCTTTTGATGGTCTGTGTGGATTTTAACCAACTTAATGTCCTTCTTTTCCACATGATCTCTGATGAAGTGATGCTTGATGTCCACATGTTTGCATCTTGTGTGCAAAACTGGATTCTGTGATATTGCTATGGCACAATTGTTGTCACAGAATATTGGCACTTCAGCAGAGTTGACATTGTAATCCCTTAGTTGTTGTCTCAACCAAAGAATTTGAGCACAACAACTTCCAGCTGCCACATACTCAGCTTCAGTGGTGGAAGTAGCCACTGTGTTCTGCTTCTTAGAGAACCAAGATATGAGCTTGTTTCCCAAGAATTGACAAGTCCCTGAAGTGGACTTTCTATCAATTCTGCAGCCTCCATAGTCAGCATCCGAGTAGCCTGTAAGCTCAATGTTGTCATCAGCAGGGTACCAAAGGCCTAGATTTTCAGTGCCTTTGAGATACCTCAATATCCTCTTAGCAGCCTCAAGATGGCTTTTCTTAGGATTGGCTTGAAACCTTGCACAAACACCTACTGCAAAGGTGATGTTAGGTCTGCTGGCAGTGAGATAGAGGAGTGAGCCAATGATTCCTCTATACTCAGTAGAGTTGGTTGGAATGCCACTCTCATCAGGATCCATCTTCCAATTTGTGTTCATTGGGATCCATACTGGCGTGCTAGTGGTACACCCAAATTTCTTGATCATCTCTCTGGTGTACTTATCTTGGTTGATGAAGATTCCTTCTTTTCATTGCTTGACTTGAAGTCCCAAAAAGAAGTTCATCAACCCCATCATGGACATCTCAAACTTGCTTTGCATGAGCTTTGAGAACTTTTCACAAAGCTTCTCATTGGGGGATCCAAATATGATGTCATCAACATATATTTGGACAAGCAAGATGTCCTCTCCTTCAGTGATTCTGAAGAGAGTTCTGTCCATAGTCCCTTTGATAAATCCATGATCCAAGAGAAACTGCGACAGTGTATCATACCAAGCTCTAGGGGCTTGCTTGAGTCCATATAGAGCTTTCTTCAATCTGTAGACTTGGTTTCCAACCTCAAAACCAGGTGGTTGCTCTACATAGACTTCTTCCTTCAAGACTCCATTCAAGAAGGCACTCTTGACATCCATTTGGTATTCTTGTGGGCTGCATAGGCTAGAAAGAGTCTTATTGCTTCTAGCCTTGCCACAGGTGCAAAGGTCTCATCATAGTCAATGCCTTCAGATTGACAATAGCCCTTTGCCACTAGCCCTTATAGCCCATTGGTACCTGCAATTAGATAGGTTTAGGTACCCTTTGAGTTTTGGGTCCTGAGAGGTTAGATGTACCTTTAGGAACCCAAACTTGCCTAATTACCCTGATTGATTCAAGGTGGCTAAGTTGTTTTCCTCTAGCATCAACATACACTATCTTTCCCTTGAATGCCTTTGGAAAAGTATGTGTGAAAGTGTTGACTCTGTAAGTTTCAGGAGAGTTGTCAAATCTCCTGAACTTATGAGTTCTTTGTGCTACTTGAGGAAATCTTTGAGGAAAGGCATATTTATGACCATTACCCTTTGGCATGAAGGGTTTTAGTTGTCTCATTTTATTTTGTCTTTGAGGATAGTTGTCCTTAGGTCTGTTCAGCTGAGGCTTTCTCAGAAGAGTTGGCCTAGGCTGATCATACCTTGGATAACTCCTCTGAACATTGTTCAGGAGAGTTGCCTTTCCATTGGGTCTACTTTGCTGACCAACATTCCTCTTATGTTCAGGGACTTTGGCCTTTTCCTTAGGTTTGGGCCTAGTCTCCTGAATCACTTGAGTAGGCAATTCATGCATTTTGCCCTTTCCTTTGTTCAGTGGCTGAATTATTTCATTTTTAGCTTGTTGAGCCACTGATTTAACAAAGATTCTCTTAGTGTTACTTGTAGAAGCAACACTAAGACAAGGTGAAGATTCAAATGGATCAAAACCTAATCCACTTCTTTGAGCCATAGGTCTTTGGTAACTTTGAATTTCCTCTATTTCTCTAGAGGATTTCTTCAAAGCAGGCATCTTTAATTTCAGGCTCTCTTCACTTGATTTAAGAATGCCATATTCATGTGAGAGGTTTTCAAATTTTGCTTGAAGAATTTTGAGTTCAAAATCTTTTCTCTTCTGAGAGAGCAGTTGATCATCAATCTCCTTTTTTTGGTCAACTATCCTGAGATTTGCTTCCTCAACCTCTCGCAAGACTTGTTGATACAACTCAGTAGATTTGATATCAACTAATGTCTCAGCAGGTTTTGAAAGTTCAATTGAAAGCCTTTCATTTTCTCTCACACAATTATCATGAAATTCTTGTAGCATAGTGAAATCTTCCATCAACTTTCCAAAAGAAAGTTTCAAGTTGACTTCACTAGTGCTTTGTGAAATGAATGATGGTGAGTTAGAAGTGGAGGATACCTCATCATCCTCAATGGCCATGTTGCACACATCATTATCATCTTCACTGTTTGAGAACAGTCCATTAGAAGAGTTGAAGCTTTCAGCACTTTCAGATTCTTCACCAGCCATCATGGCTTTTCTATTGGTGAACTTTCTGTCTCTCATAGCTTGCCTTTCTCTTCTCTCCTTTGAGCTGAGTTCAGGGCAGTCATATTGGAAGTGCCCTTTCTTTTTTCAGTTATAGCACAGGTCTTCATCATCATCCTTTTTAGGCTCATCTCTCCTTTTAGATGATGAAGGCTCAGCTCTGCTGGACCTTCTCCTATCAGAGTACTTGTCCTCTGATCTTTTCTCTTCAGGCTTTTTTACTTCAGCCTGTGCTTCAGGAGAGTTGTACCTTCTCCTGAATTTGTTATCTTGGTAGAATTCCTTCATTTCATTTCAGCCTTAGAGACTGACTTAGATGATCTTGGAGTGGATTGCATTTCTGTTTCAGCAGTCTTGGCTTTGAATGCCACTCCTTTGGTTGGTAGGGAAGATTCCTCAACTGGCTTCCTTCTATTGAGGTCAAACTCATAGGCCTTAAGTTCTGAGAAGATTTGTTGCATGGGCATGGTGGAGAGATCCTTGGTGTTCTGCATCATTACTGAATATACATCCCACTTTTGAGTGAGACTTCTCAAGATCTTTAATCCAACTTCTCTCTTGGAGTACACCTTACCCAGAGAGTTGATCTCATTCATCACATCTGTGAATCTACCAGCAAACTTGTCAATGGACTCTTCTGACTCCATTGTGAATTGTTCAAACTTTTGTACTGCCACTTGGAGCTTGTTCTCCTTGATCTTCTCAGTACCCTCACACATTTCTGCAAGAGTATCCCAAATTTCTTTGACAGTTGTGCAGTGGTAGACCCTTCCTATGATTGCATCTGGAATAGTTTGATAGAGGGTATTCATGGCTAGATAATTCAGATTATCTTTCCTCTTCTCCTCAGATGTGAAGTCATCTTCATCCTTAGGAATCATTTCTCTTATGTCAGCTCTTTGAGCTTCAGTGATTCTGGGATTGATTTGAGTGAACGCAAAAGGTCCTCTTGTGATCACTCTCAACATGTCAGTGTGAAGGGATGCAAGATGAGTTCTCATCTTGATTTTCCAGAAGTCATAGTTCTCAATTGAGAACATGGGCAGCTTGTGATGTGAGATGTGGTTGACTAGATTAATGGCCATATTGTTGATCCATTGAACAGCATCATGAGGAACAACATTGTTGTTGTTGTCCATATCTCAAAAAGAAATAGTTAGTCAACAATTAATAAGATTTCAGATAGATCAGTTCAGTGACCACACCAAATATGTGATTTTGAAAATCAAGATGGATTTTCAGAAGCAGTGGTCTTTGAACCCCTGCTCTGATACCACTTGTTGGTCCTGAAAGGAGTATATAACAAGTGTATGGGGGGGGGGGAATACACTTGTATGCAAATCTTTTTCAAACTTAACCAAGTAAGACTCTAGCAAGGTTATCCTGGACAACTCTGCTGAGATGTATAACTTCTTAAAGATAACCAACCTACTAAGTACTAATGAGTACTTAGTTGAATGACTATCTAAGTGAGTTATAAGTACGGAATTAGTGGTTGGCCCTTTAGTTTAAACTCCTTTAAGTTCTGAAATCTATTTAATCAATCAGTCCAGTTTTCAGGGAACTTGTCCAAATATGTTTTTGCACAGTCTTGGGTATGAGTTCTTTGAAAGTTCAGTTTGTGCTGTGTTGAATGAATGTTAATGCTTGAAAGTAAATCAACACAAGAGTTTATAGTGGTTCAGAGACTCAAGCTCCTACATCCACTTTCCCTGATTTAACAGGATAATTCCTTCACTCTTGGAATTAACTTGTTTTATAGTGCCAAGGTGCACTTGATCAAGAACACCACTCCTTGGTGAATTGATCCCTAGGATGTCTAGAGTCCTAGTACCCTTTCTCAACTCAGAACTGAATTGTTCTTCTCTCAACAGTCAGCTCCTTCCACTTCTACTACTACAACCTTCTAACTTTCTCTCTTGAAAGGTATAAGGGTTGAAGTAAGGTTCCAACTAATGAGATATCCTTTACAATGAAGTCCAGTGTATAAGGATAGGATATCTCTTCTAAGCTTTGTATGGATATACAAATTGAGGTTCAGCTTAGATGAAGTGTTTGAAGACTAAGATAGTCTCTTTGAAAGCTTGAAGGTTCTATGAGCTTGTAGCTTCAGAATTGTTTCTTGTAGTTGGATGTTAGTTGAGGTGCTTTCAAATGGTCTTCACACTTCTGTATTTATAGACAAATTTGAGAATTTGCCCGTTGGAGAGGCAGTCCCAAATGTCCATAAATGTCTTCCTTAAGCTCTTCAAACTGGAAGACAGATTCTTGATAGTGACATGTCCTTCAATTAGGAAATAAACTGATGTATCCACTTTTTCTTCATTCTGCAGCACTCTTCCCAATGTCTGACTTTAAGATTCACTTGATCAAACATGGACATGGCTTCTGATGATTAGTCCTAAGATAAGGACAACATTCCTTATCATTTGGACAACTCTGCTTATCACTATCAGAAGACTTTTCTTATCAGCAAAGTTGACTTGCTCTCTTCAGATGACTTGGCTCTTTCTCTTTCCATGTTTCCTTAGAATAGATCATATGCATTCATGACATAGAATAGGTGTCTTTGACCATATCAGCAAGGTTGGGATCACCTTGACATGGTTCTGGTACAAGTGTGCTGAGACAACTCTTCTGGACAAACCTCCTGAGCAAAAATGCCTTAGTAGGTTGTGTCTAGATGATGCATTTAGCATGCCTGATCTTCAGAAATGTTGTTCCCCAATCCATTTACTCTTGAACAGCATACTTGTCCATTCAGCAGACTTGGGACACATCAGACTTGAGCCTTTGAGGGGACTTGATCTTGATAGACTTCAAAGCATATGTTACCCCTCAACTTGTGCATCTATATATCTAAGAGCTGCCTAACATATCAGCTTCTCAACTAGCCTTATGCTATATGTTCTAACATACTTAGAACATAATCATCTTTGACTTAGGCATGTCTCAGGGGGTTTTGGTATTAAATCAAAACACTTCTCATTTTATTCCCAACAATACTTATGTTGACTCTTAAGTTTGTTAAAAGTCATCTTGATTCGAAACCTTGACCATTGCATTAGATTGATATTCATCTTAATTATTCTACTCTACTACCTGTATATACTCTCATGCGTCGCGTAAGATGAGACAGGTACACATTGATGTTCGACATTCAGAACAGACAAGCACATTCGAAGGGGGAACTCGTCTGGTGCGCACAAGTCTACTGATATGTTCTGATAAACTCGAACAGACAAGATAAGCTCTCTCTCATAATTCAATATACTCTAAGTGTTTAACGGTGCGAATTAAGGGTAGTTCTGTAATTTGGTTCTGTGATATTTGGAAAACCTAGAATTGGATTTATACACTCCATTTAAATGAAGTGTATACACCCAGTTCGCGCCTAAACTCTACTACGCTAGGTCAGATGAGTACACTCCTCTGTCTTAACCAATAGAAATGGCGGATTCCAAAATTTACAATACCAAATCACGTAATATTCTCGATTACGCAACTGAATTTCAAAGGTCTTAACTGTTGGATCAAATCTCTTAATCTTGGCCGTTGATTCAAAATTGGATCTGCAACAAAACCAAACGGTTCCACTAATCTCTCCTCACGTTTTCATAACTCCTCTACTCTCAAGCACTCAAGAACTTTCGCAATTATCTTAACTGCTTATTATCACCAAACTACTATTATGTCGATCGTGCTAATGTTCGATGTAAGGACTAACATGAGGCTCGATTTGATTTGGGAAAATATGCATCTGAAGGCAAGGTGCATGTTGAAGGATCTGTGTTCTTCAGTGGAAGGCATTCGGATGACAACAAGGAGATCTTGATTAAGTGCTTTAGGTGTGGTTTGAGACCATACTTGGAGGCTTTTCCGGAAGTTGTGTTCGAGGAAGAGGTGTTGGAGTTCTATGCCACGGCTGCTAGAAGAGGTGACTCCATTGAAGCCTTTGTTGGTGGAAGCCGAGTGGAAATCACTCGAGAAGTAATGTTCGAAGCATTGAAATTACCTTCGGGTACAATCGATGTGGAGAATTATGGTTCGGGGCAAGAGTTGAGATATTTGAGCATTTTATGTGGTAAGAAGCTAAAATTGAATCGAGATGGGAAGGTTCCAGCTGTCAAGAAGAAAGAATTGCTAGACAAGTACAAAACCCTTCTTGACATTGCGAGCAAGATGTTACTTGGAGTGACAGGAAGTTATGATTTAGTTACGCTCAAGAAGGCAAGAGTGATGGCCGCAATTTATGACGGCATCACAGATGGTAATTGGTACAAGTTATTCTTGGATAAAATTATGTACTTTGAGAAGAACGTGAAAGTCGACACCGACGCCGGAGAATGGGTCGTGTCTGCTGCAGTAAGCTTTGGAAACAAGCTTAGTATTCTGCTACCCGTCTTACTCCCGAACAAGACGAATTGGAGTAAAAGCAAGCCATTCCATGTCTTGAAGCATTACCTCAAGAAAGACGCTTTGGAAAGACAGACTGAGCAAAGGGCGATTGAACGTGGGCAAGTTAAAATCAATCCTCAAGATGCTATGTTGGAAGCTGTCTCGTCTAGTGCTGAGGAAGACGATTCGGAAGCAGAGGAATCTGAACAAGTGGCTGAGGCTGGTACTAGTGGTGCACTAGTTAAGTATGTGTCGGATGAGGCGATGATTGAACCAGTTGATGATTCAGAAGAAACTCAATCGGATGTAGGTTTGGAAAAGGAAGCTGAGGATGCAGAAACCTATCGACTAGTGAGAGTCGAGTCGAGTCCGTCGCCAGACAAGACGACTGAGTTGATTAGTACTTCTTCTCGTACTATTTCAATTCCACTCAATCTTCCTGTTAAAACCAAGGCAAGATCACTTCGATCTCGTGCCAGACCTGTCCCAAAAACCTCTCCGTTGGCAGTACAACCACTGAGATCCAACGTAACCCCATACACTACTATATATGATACAACTGATACTCCGACAGTTGTCATACCAGACCAAGCCACATCAAAGCCCCATGAAACCACCATCCAAATTCCTTCTACCTCAACAGAATATGTTGAACCCCCACACCCATCTGTTTCGGGAACCCCACTAGTTGCCACTGCAACAACTGAGTTCAGGACCCCACTTACTCAGACCCCTCCCAAAAACAGATTCGAATCCCTAGTCGACTATCCAATGTGTCTACGCGAGAAGAGGTTGCGTGCACAAATGCCTAGAAATCTGAAGAAGATGCTGCCTTCAGTTGAGATTGACTCATCTTCGGAGGTCTATGAGAAATTGATAAGGATATGCACATTGGTTGCATTGAAGAAAGGCCCAACTGAAGACTTGTTTGAAGTTATCCTTGGAATGGGCGGAATTGCTAATTTTCAGGATTGGGAGATGGAGCAACAAGAGAACAGTGGAGTGAAAGATCACTCAGAACTCCTCCCATCGCATGCCTTGACTGTTCTGGTGAAAAAGATGCTTACCATTCTGGATGACGTGTTATCTTCAGAAGCAAGATTCGATGTTGGTATTCAAGTTTCAGAGACTGACCTTGTAGAAGATAAGTTGATGCTGGAAGCTGATCCAGTAAAGGAAGTACAGTCTACTAATCCGATTCTCGACTTGGAGAATGTTTCTAATCAGATGAGAGGTCTTGTGTTCGAATTTCAAGTTGAACATGCTCATGGTCCACGATGCAACGTTGGACAGATCACAAGACAGATTGAAAAGTATTTCCCATCAGAAACATGTGCCTACACTGTCAAGCTAGTCGAGTTGGTGAAAAGAGATTTCGATGAAGCTGAGAGAAGGGCTAAGGAAGCAAGGTTAGCAATTGTTCCTTACACTCCCCTACTCAATCTGAAAGCCATTGCTGGAAGTGTTTTTCCAGATGAAGTTGAAGCTGTAGAAGACTTGATCTTGTCTACTGAAGTAGAAGACAAGTTGGTTGAAGCTCAAGTGTTTATTGAAGATGAGATTATGGCTGAAGCTGAGGAAGTTATTCCTGATGTTGCTAATGTTCAAACAACTCAAATCTTTCTAGATGGATATCTAGACGAGTTGAAGATGGACTTGAAGCAAGTTGTCCAGTCGTCTATTGATGAGTTTTTAAAGTCCGATATGAAGCAAGTTCTTGAAGAGAAAAATCAAACTCTTGTAGATAATTCTAAGGAATTGATCGTGGGTGAAGTGAATCAGATGGATTCAACCTTCAGACAAGAGATGTACACTCAACTAGAAGACTTCTTGCAGAGACAGATCAATTATTCAGAGAAGTGTTCAGTTGATTTCGCAAGAACTTTGGCTGAGGAATCGAAAAAGATGGAAAGATTATACAGGGTGAAGATCGAGATAGCAGATGTTCAAAGAAGATAAGCACAAGATCAGTTGGTGCAGGCAAGAGCTCTTCTTAGAGAGATGACTGAAGAAAATAGATTACTGAGACAGACTGCTACTCACTTCGAATATGAATTAATTTCGAGTTCAAGGAAGTTGGAACTCACAGCTGATCGTCTTGACAAGATGAGTCACGACAAGACGCATCAAAGGCAGATTGATAGAGCTGCTGAGCTGATGAAAGAAGCTATGAAAGAAGAGATGACTCGATTTACCTCTTTATTCACTCTTAAGGCTAGTGATGAAGCCAAAAAGGGGAAAGAGAAGAGACAGGTAAAGTTTATTGAATCTGAAGTTGAAGCTGCTGCTCCTATGCTAGAAGAGTCTAGTAGGCCTAAGAGAAGAGGCAGACTAGTGAAGAAAGTTGACTTAGAGCAAGTAGAGGCAGAGCAGAAAAGATAAGTTAAAGGCAAAGGTATTGCTCCTGCTGAAGTTCAGACGAGGCGAATTGTTAAGAGGAAGCTGATTATAGAAGAACCAAAGGTGAAAGAGTCAATAGGACAGATCATTGCTGATCTGGATGAGACAAAAATAATGAAGAAGCAAAAAGTGGAAGATGATCGTTATGCTAACAAGAAAGTGTTAGGCAAACATATCCACAGATTGTAGAAGATGAAGGTTGATCCAGAGGTGATTGAAGATTCTCATATTGATAACTTCATAGACAACGAGCATAGAGATGCCTGGTTGAATGTTAAGATGAAGTGGGAACTAGATCACTGGATTATAAGAAAATTTAAAGATTCTAACAGCAAAGAAGAGTTGTTCGCCGTATTTGACAAGTTTATGGAAGTTCAAGATCAGAAGTTATGGAACTTGATAATGCGAATTGCAACTGCTGTAGGATACAATATTCTTGTTCCTATTTATCCGAAATGGCAAACTTCGATGTTAGGTTCTGGAAAAAGGATCGATTTCAACAAAATCAAGAAATTTGAAGAAGAACTGCTCGAGAAGGAGAAGATAGAGAATGAAGATCATATCTCAGACATTCATAGAAGGATTCTAGATGCATTCTGCGTTCCTAATCCAGATGGCGGAAACATCAGTGAGTAAGATTGTAAGATAACATATTTTGGTGATTATAAAGATAACTACTTAACTAGTCTACTATCGTGAAATAATTCAAGAAGTTTTCGCTTCATCAAAAAGGGGAAAATTGTTGGGATATGAATCCTGATACAAGTCCTAATTAATGATGAGATGAGTTTTGATAAGCCAAAAGAAGACTTGAATAATTTCTAAGTGTTGACTGATCTAGTCTAGTTATGAAGTCATCTTGAACAGATCAGTGGAGTGCATAAGTTTGAAAAGAAAAGTTTAAGTGTTTGAAAGACAAGTACGATTTATAAGTACTGTATATATATTTGTTAGGATTTATACTGAGCTATTAAATGATGTATAGAAGCTCATAGTTCGTATTGTATTTGTATATTCATTGTATAGATCTTAAGTTGACTAAGTTGATTTATAAAGCTTAATGTAATGTAATAGTCTTGTTAAGATTAGATGATAGGACTAGTTTAGTGTTCTATGTCAAAGTCTACTGTTGAAGACTCGCGCAAGGCAAGTCGAGTGAAGAAGAAGACTCAGAATTTGTCTAAGTATAGAGACAAGACAGGTGCGCGAAAAGAAAGAATTTTGTTTAAGTCATAAACGCGTGTGAAGATAAAGATTGAAGAGTTAGTTATGGAATAATTAATTAACTGAAGAAACGCGTGGATGGATAAGAAGAAGAAGTTAGAAGTCAGTTTTCAAGAAATGTTGGTTACATAACAGAAAGTTCTTGATATTAGAAGTCTATATATACCCAATGGTATTCAACGATTAAAGACTATTGATGCACTGATATTCTACACACTATCAAAGCGAATTAAGAAGTATTCAAAGCGAAGTAACTCTCAGAGTTGAAGTTCAGAAAGTCAAGCCAGAAGACAAGTGAAGAATTCAAGAAGGCTGTTACTGAATAAGAGAAGTTTTTCTTTTATTGTTTCAAGTTGCTAGTTACTTGTAAAATAGCTAGTTAGATCGAAGAAGCACTTGGTAGTGTTTTCGAGAAGATCAAAGTCTTATTTCTTGGGACTCTAAGCCACAAGAACACACTACTCGATTGGAAGAGTAATAAGAATTTCATGACTGGAGTTGTGAGAGTGGATGTAGACAAGTTGTCAAACCACTATAAATCCCGTGTTTGATTTACTTTACTATTTTATTTGTGTTTGATTGATTAACTGCTTAATTGATTGAATTGCATATAAGAACAAGACTAGTAGAGTGTTCATACAAAAGTTCGTTAATATTAGTTGAGTATAAATTTGATTGGACTCATTGTTAATCTGATAATTCTGCATAGTGTACTTTGATATATTGAAAGATTTTGAAAAGTCTATTCACCCCCCTCTAGACGTTTTCCTAGCTTACTCAATATTATCTAACTCAACTAGGGACCTACACTTGGTCATGCGCATAGCAACTGCTGTTGGTTACAACATTTTGGTTCCTGATTTTCCTAAGTGGGATACTCTACTTCTTGGCTCTGGAAAGAGGATCGACTTCAACAAAGTGAAGAAGTTTGAAGAAGAGCTACTCGAGAAGGAGAAGATAGAGAATGAAGATCATATTTCTGACATTCACAGAAGAGTAAGGTTGTAAGTTTTTACTTAGTTTCTTTTTTATTTTGATTAAGTAATTGTAATCGATTGTATCTACTGATTATGAATGAAAAAGATAACATATTTTGAGAAGATAGCTACTTAACTGATCTACTAACTTAAAATAATTCAAGTTGTTTTGGCTTTATAAAAAAGGGGAAAATTGTTGGGATATGAATCCTGATACAAGTCCTAATTGATGTTGAAATAGTTTTGATAAGCCAAAAGAAGACTTGAATATATTTCTAAGTGTTGACTGATCTAGTTATGGAAGTCGTCTTATGAAGATCAGTAGAGTACATAAGTTTGAAATAAAAGTTTAAGTATGAAAAGAAAGACAAGTACGATTTTATAAGTACTGTATATAGGTTTTATGATGAGCGATTTAAACGATGTATAGAAGCTCATAGTTCATGTTTGTATTCGCATATTATTGTATATATCATAAGTTGACTAAGCTGATTTATAAAGCTTAAAGTAATGTAATAGTTTGTAAAGTTAGTTGATAGGACTAGCATAAAATAGTTCTTGGTAGAAGTCTATTGAAGAAAAGAAGACTGGATGCGCAAGACAAGATGAGTGAAGAAGAAGACTGAAGATTTGTCTAAGTATGGAGACTAGACAAGTGCGCAATTAAGAAGAAAATCTTAAGTCATAAACGCGTATTGGATATATATTGAAGAAGTTAGTTATGGAATAACTAATTAACTGAAGAAACGTGTGGAAAGATAAGAAGAAACAGTTAGAAATCAGTTATCAAGAAAAGTTAGTTGGATAACAGAAAGTTCTTGATGTTTGGAAGTCTATAAATACCCCAAGGTATTCTACGATTCAAGACTACTGATACACTGATATTCTACATACTATTGAAGCGAATTACGAATAATTCAAAGCAAAGAAGCTCTCAGAGTTGAAGTTCAGAAAGTTCAAGCCAAAAGACAAGTGAAGAATTCAAAGAAGGCTACTACTGGACTAGAGAAGTTTTTCTTTTATTGTTTTTGGTCAAGTTGCTAGTTACTTGTAAAACTACTAGTTGTTAGATCGAAGATATATCTGGAGATATAATCGAGAAGATCGAAGTCTTATTTCTTGGGACTTAAAGCCACAAGAACACACTACTCGAAGAGAAGAGTAATAAGAATTTCACAACTGGGTTTGTGAGAGTGGATGTAGACAAGTTGTCGAACCACTATAAATCTTGTGTTGTTTACTTTACTATTTTATTTGTTGTTTGATTGATTACTTGTTTAATTGATTGAATTGCATATAAGAACAAGACAAGACTAGTGTTCATAACAATGTTCATCGATATTAGTTGAGTATAAACTGTTGGGCTCATTATTAATTCTGATATTTCCGCATTGTGTATTCTGATATATTGAAAGATTTTGAAAAGTCTATTCACCCCCCTCTAGACGTTTTCCTAGCTTACTCAATATTATCTACTCAGCTAGGGACCTACAGCACACTTTTCATCTCATCACTTTCAGACTTCGTCATGGGAGACTGAGTCTTACTTAACACAAAGTGGGCAGTAAGAGGTACATTCACAGATTTAGCAGATGACATAGAGAATTTACTCAAAACTTTATCAACATATGAAATCTAACCAAGCAAAAGAATATGTCTTTTCCTATCTCTTTATATATGCATGCCTAAGATCTTCTTAGCATCACCAAGGTCTTTCATGTCAAATTTATCACAAAGGCACTTTTGAACATGCTCAACAGTTTTAACACAAGGACTAACAAGAAGCATGTCATCCACATAAATGAGCAAGAAAAAAGGCACATAAGCACTTTCCTTAAAGTACAAACAAGGATCAAAGACATCATGCACTCATCAAATTTCTTATTCCACTGTCTAGGTGATTGTTTCAATCCATACAAAGACTTACGAAGGAGACACACATGCTCAGGGTTTTTAGGATCAACAAATCCTTCAGGTTGTCTCATGTAAATCTTTTTATCCAAATCACCATGCAAGAATGTGGTTTTCACATCCATTTGTTTAAGTTCCCAATTAAAGTGAGCAACAAGAGCAAGCATTATGCGAACTGTGGTAAATTTGACAACAGGAGCAAAGATTTCAGTGTAATCTGTTGGGATATGAATCCTGAAACAAGTTCTAGTTGATGATTAAAAGATAAAGATGAAGTTTTGATAAGCCAAAAGTAGTTTGAATTTTTCTAAGTGTTGACTGATCTAGTCTAGCTAAGGGAAGTCATCTTGAACAGACCAGTAGAGTTCACATTTGAAAGACAAGTGTTGTTATTATATTAAAAGATAAGTACGATTTATAAGTACTTCATATTTGTTATATTAACTGTATAAGTTTGTTATTGAGCTATAATAATCATTGTATAGAGCTCATGATTTTCATATGTAATAGATAGGTTCATTGTATAGTTTTATAAGTTGACTAAGCTGAGTTATAAGCTTAAAGTAATATAATAGTCTTGTTAGGTTTAGAATAGTCTACTGTTGAAGATCGCACAAGAAGACCAGACTAGACAAGAGGAATGAAGTCTACTACACAAGACAGGTGCGCAACAAGACTCAACAAGACAGGTCAACTTGAAGTAAAGAAGAAGCGCGTATAAAGATAAGGTTGAAGAAGTTAGTTAGAAATAACTAATTAACTGAAACGCGTGGATGGATAAGAAGATGCAGTTACAAGTTAGTTTTCAAGAAGAGTTGGTTACAACTAACTAAGTTCTTGATTTCAGAAGTCTATAAATACTTCGTAGTGTTCATTGATTCAAGACTACTGATACTGCTGCACTACTGAATACTGAAGCAATACTGAAGCATTCGAAGCTTACTCACAGAGTTTATTGAAGTTCAGAAAGCAAGTCCAGAAGACAAGTGAAGAAACCAGAAGACTGCTACTGAATAAGTTTTTAGTTTCTGTTTGTTATTTTCAAGTTGCTAAATAGTTGTTAAATTTCTAGTAAGATCGTAGACATATCTGGTGGTATAGTCTTAGAAGATCTAAGTCTTTTTCTTGGGACTCAAAAGAACAAGAACTCACACTTTGTACTCGATTGGAAGAGGTAGTGGAAACATCACAACTGGGTTGTGAGAGTGGACGTAGACAAGTTGTCGAACCACTATAAATTGTTTGTGTTGTTTACTTTACTGTTTTGTTTAATTGCTTAATTGTTTACACACATAACTGAACAAGACAAGTTGAGTATAGAACAGAGTTCTCGAATTAAGAAGATTGAGTATAAACTTTAATTGGGCTCATTATTAATTTATGTATTCCGCATATTGCTTAATTCTGATATATCGAAAGATTTTAGAAAAGTCTATTCACCCCCCTCTAGACATTTTCTTTAGCTTCCCTCGATATTAACTCATCTTCGGGACCTACAAGTGGTATCAGAGCAGTAGTTTACGAACTGCTGTTTCTTGATAACCGACTTAAGACTTAGGGTGAAGTCTTGGTCCGTGATTGTATTTGCTTACGTGTTCTTGATCAACATTTTTGTTATATCTGTTTCTTGTTCCTTGTTCTTGATCTATCTGCTTCTTGATCATATAACTGGTTAGCACTAATCTACTTGCTTAAACATGTCTCTTGAAATAAGTGCTAATAAGTTGCCCAAGTTCCCGGTTCAGGACTACGACTACTGGAAACTGCGAATGGAAGCGATTTTCAGCTCCACGCACGATCTAATGATCTCTGTTGTGACCGAGGGTCCGATTGTGACAATGGTCCCAAATACTGCAAATCTTGACAAAGACAAACCAATTGGCACGCTCGTCAAGAAACCAAGGTCTGATCTAACCTCAGAAGAAATGCGTCAAAATAATTTGGATAGTTTGGCAAAGAATTACATCTTACACACTCTTCCTAACGAGTATCTAGGAAAAGTGTTAAAATGTAAAACTGCCAAAGAGATGTGGGACACATTAGCTATCATTTGTGAAGGGACATCCTTGATCAAAGAGAGCAAATTATCCACTGCTGTCCAAAGATTTGAATCATTTCGGATGAAAGCTGGCGAAACTATCGACCAGCTGGATACTCGTTTTACTAAAATTATGAATGACCTTGAAGTTCTTGGTAAAACCTATACTCCTCGTGAAATCAATCTTAGGATTCTTAAGAGCTTAGATCCCCGATGGAAAATGGTAAAGATGCTAGTTAAGAATACCCAAGACATAGATAAGTGGAGTGCAGAGACCATGTTTCAAACTCTTAAAGCCCATGAGTTTGATTTAGACGAAGATGAACCCGTAGTCAGTAGTGACAGAGAACATGCTGTATCTAAGAACGTTGCCTTTAAGACCTAGCTCTTCTAAGTCCACTAAGGTAGACAGGTCTAAGTCTAAAACTAAGTCTGCCTCTGTAAAAGACGAGTTAGATACTGATCTTAGTCTGAAGGATCAGGTGAACCTCATGGTTAGAAAGTTTGATAAGCTGAATAAACGTTTCGGAAGATACAAGAAGTTCTATAGGGATCATAGAGCGTCTACTTCTAAGAACTCGTCTGAGACCAGACGAGACCGAAACTCGTCTGAAAGGAGAGACGAAGTCTCGAAAGGTAATAGGCGAGATAGAGAGTCTGACGATAGGAAGATTCAGCGTTCTGATAGACGTGATAAGCGTATGGATAAATCTCCTATTAAAAAGGCTACTAATGATCTCTTGTGCTACAACTGTGAAAAGCCAGGTCATTACATTTATGAATGTCCAGACCTGAGCACTGACGATCGAGAAGAACGTAAAGCTCGAAGGGAAAGAAGATACAACCGTGGCAAGAAGGCAATGATGGCCAATGATGACTCTGATTCGGATTCAGACGAGTTGCCATCGTCCTTATCTAGCTACCCATCTGATCAAGACCATGACGAAGCATTCATAGTAGATGATGGCCTATGCTGCATGGCTAAAATCGACCAAGAGGTATCATCTGCTACTTCTTTTCAATCTTGTGATGATTCTGATACTGATGAAAGTGACACTACTAGTAGTGAAGTAGGAAGTAGTCTGCAGCACTCTACTAGTGCTGTTGAAGACGACCTTCTACTTTCTAACCAAGCATTCATCGAAGTCAGTGATGAGAACAATGCATTAAAACAAGAAATCATTGATCTTAAGGAAGCTCAGTCCAAAGTAGATCCTAATGTAACAGTCCTAAATGAACGCTTGACTGAAGAGTTGAGACAACTCAAAGAAAAGTGTGCATTGACAGACAGGTTATATCAAGACCTACTTAAGACACATGCAACTGAGAGAAATGAGTTCAATGTTTTAAAGAGCAAGTGCAATAGACTTGAAGAACGTAATAAGTTCTTAGAGACCGAGGTTGTCACATTAGATCTCAAGCTTACTGACCTGGTTAACTCTTCAAAGATTAACCTTGAACTGTCAGATAGGTATAGAGATCCAGGTGACAAGACAGGTATAGGTGCTGAGTCATCTAGCTCGTCTACTCGAGTCATTAAGAACCCTAGTACTACTAACGCAAGACTTTTGCCAAATGATAAAGGAAAAGGACCAATGATATACGATATTGGTACTCCATCTCAAGGTACTGTACCTAAACAGACTCGGGTTAACATTCCGATTACCAAGGGAGGTAAAAAGAATGGTAACTACAAGCCTGTTCCACCTAGAACTAATCTTCAAAGGACCACTAATCGTGGACGACCCAACCAGGTCAGATACGAGGACTGGTATCCTGAGGAGACGAGTACTAGACAGGTACAGACTAAACGACAAGAGCCTAGACCTCCTTTCATAAGGCAGTCTCAGCTCTACTCGTCTAGACCTAGACAGGTAGCTCCAAAATATCGTACACAAGCTGTCCTATATCCTCCACCTTTATCATATGATATTATTAGTGAGGAAAGACCCAAACGCGTCTATAAACCGTATGGACCTAATGCTTACAAACCCTACTCTGACTATCATAGACCAGTGCCTGCTCAAGTAGAGATCAAGTCGAAAGGCTATCTCCAACGAGTAGACCCGAACTCGAAAGATAGAACAAAGAAGGACAACAAGCTTAAGAGATCGAACTTGTTCAAGACTCCAATGTATATTTGAATTCCTCTGAACACGACTAACCCCCAAGGACCCCAATAAACAAATGGGTACCTAAATTATTGAATATCTTCATTGCAGGGTCGACTTGACTTGTATAAGAAGGGTGGCTCAGTAGGAGAAACCTGGTATATAGACAGTGGTTGTTCGCACCACATGACTGGTACCAAGGCTCTCTTATCAAGTTACCATGAGCAAGAAGGACCAAAAGTGATATTTGGTGATAGCTCCACAGCTGTCACTAAAGGATTTGGTTACATCCGGAATGGAGACGTAGAGATACAAGATGTCTCATATGTTGAAGGTTTGAAATATAATTTACTCTCTGTTTCACAGTTTTGTGATCGTGGATACAAGGTGCAGTTTAAAAGCCGCAAATGTCAGATCATTGACAAAAGGACACACACAGTCCTACTAGTCGGCGTAAGACAAGGAATTGTGTACATAGTGAATTGGAACAGTTGTCCGAGGGACACCTGTCTACTTACTAAGAATCCTAAAGAACTTGGTTGGCTCTGGCATAGATGCCTCTGTCATCTAAACTTTAAGGTTCTTAATAAGATAGCCAGAGATTACCTTGTAGAAGGTATTCCCAATGAAGTTTACTACAAGTCACATGTATGCACGACTTGTCAACAGGGTAAACAGGTGAAAGGTTCTTTTAAGTCAATTCATACTCTCTCAACTAGTAGAGTCTTAGAACTCCTACATATGGATCTTCATGGTCCGATAACTCCTCCAACCTTGAATGGTAGAAGGTACACTCTTGTTGTTGTAGACGACTATTCTAAGTTTACTTGGGTAGTCTTCCTACACAAGAAGAGTGATACACAAACACTTCTGCCTGAACTGTTGAAGAAGTTACAAGTTGAGAAGAACCAGTCCATTGTCAAGATTCGTAGTGACAAGGGAACTGAGTTCATTAATTGCTATATCAAAGATTTATGTGCTAAACGTGGTATCCAGCATCTTACAAGTGCAGCCAGGACACCACAACAAAACGGTGTAGCAGAAAGAAGGAATGAAACTCTCAAAGAAGCCTGTAGAACCATGATAGCCGAGTACAATACGCCTCAAAAGTTTTGGGCAGAAGCTATCAATACAGCATGCCACTCACAGAACAGAAGCGCGATCAACAAAGCTCTAGGCAAGACACCTTATGAGGTTTGGAAAGGTAGAAAACCCCGCATTTCATATTTCCATATATTTGGTTGTAAGTGTTTCATCCATAACAATGGAAAGAGCAAGTTGAATGCCTTCGATGCCAAAGCAGACGAGGGAATATTCTTAGGATACTCCTCGACTATCAAGGCATTTAGGGTATTCAACTACTCAACTCTTTGTGTGGAAGAAACACCACATGTGGTTTTCGATGAATCTCGACAGGACTCGTCTGCCAACAAGATCAGTGAGAAAATTACTGAGCTAACGATCGAATCTGACAAAGATTCAGAGGTATATGAATCAGTTCAAGCCTACAATCCATTCATGAAAGCTCTCGAGTCTGATGACAAAGAGAAGGTAAGTGCTCAAGGTAAGTCTTCTAGACCAACTGACATGCCTGCTCTAGTTGACTCCACAACTCCAGGTAAATCTGTTGATGATACAAATGATGTTGACATGCATGATGTTGTACATGATATAGATGATGATAGTGCTACTATTAAGAATAGAAAAACATGGAAATCTGCGCATGATACTGAAAATATTATTGGTGACTCTACTGTTGGTGTGAAGACTAGACGACAACTCTTTGAGTCGCAAGAACAGCCTAGTCCAACTATGTTTTGCTGGTGTTGTTTCCTCTCATCTATCGAGCCTACCACTGTTAAAGAGGCATTGGCTGATAGTAATTGGATCATCGCTATGCAAGACGAGTTGAACCAGTTTGTTCGAAACGACGTCTGGGAACTTGTCGATAGGCCTAAACATCATAATGTGGTTGGCACTCGATGGATTTTCAAAAATAAGAAAGATGAGAATGATGTAGTCGTTAGGAATAAGGCTAGACTAGTAGCCCAAGGCTATTCACAAGCTGAAGGCATAGACTATGATGAAACATATGCTCCTGTTGCTAGACTAGAAGCCATTTGATTGTTCCTTGCATATGCTGCTCACATGAAGTTTACTGTATATCAAATGGATGTTAAAAATGCATTTCTTAACGGTATTCTTGCGGAAGAAGTGTATGTTGAACAACCTCCAGGTTTCGAAGTCAAAGGCGATCAGGTGTACAGATTGAAGAAGGCCTTATACGGACTAAAGCAAGCTCCAAGAGCATGGTATGATACTCTCTCTCTCTTTCTATTGGAAAATGGTTTTACTAAGGGCAAGGTCGATAGAACCTTGTTCAGAAGACAAGAAGGGAAAGACATTTTACTCGTCCAAATTTACGTAGATGACATCATTTTTGGGTCACCTAACAAAAAGCTGAGTGAAAGTTTTTCGACACTTTTGAAGCTCATTTAATGTTGATTTCATTGAATTATTGATCGATTATCATTGTTTTGGTCAAAATGAGAGAAAGGTAGTGTTTTGTCGATTTTGTAAGAAAAGCAAGGAGTTTCAAAGCAAATCACGAGAAATCCAGCCGTTGGATCAATCCAATGAGTCAACCACAAGAAAGGCATCAAGAAGAGGGTCGAAATGAGACGAGAATCGAGCCGATCGGGCATCGGGATTGAGAGTTATGCATGAAACGAGAAGAGAGGGAGGGAACTCGGCCGAGTGAGTCAACTCGGCCGAATCTGTAACTTTGGACATCACTGCGCACTCGGCCGAGTGACTAAGCTCAGCCGAATCTGCAAGTTTTGAAATTACTGCGCACTCGGCCGAGTAAGGTTGAATGCCGTAGCCACTGAAATTGAAGACCACTCGGCAGAGTCTCGGCTGGAAAAGTCGCAAAACGTTTTTTTAAGTGATCCACTCGGCCGAGTGACCCCAACTCGGCCGAGTTGCAGAGAAAAATTGCCCCACTTCGTTTTTGACCTAGAAACACGTGCCAAGCTCAAGGGGGAGGGTATAAAAGGCCACAAGTTTGTTTTTCAAAGGGAGAATACACTTTGGAGGGCAACATCTACACACAATCACACATAGCATTAGGTGTTTTTGTTCTTTTTGCAATTTCAATTGGAAATTAGCATAGATTAGAGTTACAATTTACAATTCAAGGAAGATTTCCATTGGGCTTTGTAAGTAATTGAAGTTTGTAGCTACATTTCAAGTTTTAAGGTGATATCTCTTTAATTCTCATTTCAATTTAGTAATTCTCTTATTTCTTTCCATTGATTTCTTAATTGTTATGGATTGTGTGAATTCTTGCATTCTAGCCATGGATTTCTATCTTAGAACCATGGGCTAAGTCTTAATTGCCTAGGGTGTTGAAGTTTTGGTGGTCAAGTGGTCTAATTATGGATTAATTGGGGGATTAGCTTAGGATTTGGGTGTATAGGTTTCTAGTGTTGTGGTTTTCATGATTCAATTGGTTAATTCACCCTATTAGCTAGCATTCTTAGTTTTGTCGATTTCAACGACCGTATTGGATTGCATGATTAAGAATGTTCGTATGAGCTTGGATTAACTGATTAGAATTAGCATAGTAATTAGCTACACCGACCGGGGGTTGATTGCTTAGATCGACGACACTATGCACTAATCGATTAGAGGTCGTCTAATAGATTAGTGAGAGGACGTCTCATAAACATTAGTAACCGTATTGAACGTGTTTATGGGACACTATCCTAGGATTTTATGATATTTATTAGACGTCATAATTGCTAATTAATATACGTGTTCACCTAGGCCTCACAAGGGATTGGTCGACACACACGAGTGATAGTCTTTAGCTTACCCCACATCTTAGGTTTGATTTGTGTGATTCACTTCATTAATTAACCACTTAGCCTACAAAATGGATACACCCAAGGCAATACTCTCTCACCTTGCACTCTCGGAAGGAAGTTAGATATTTTGTTCTTGCACTCGTTCATTTCTTCTCGTTTAGTTCATCTAGTTTCGTACTTGTGTTTTTAATTCCCTAAAATCCAAACAAACAAGCTTAGTTACTATAATAGCATGATAACTTGCAACCTTAGGGATTCATTGACACTCAATTAAGTCCTTGGAACGAAAATATACTTGGGAAAACTTATCCAAAAATACGAACAAGTCAATGGCGCCGCTGCCGGGGATTTAAGCGAGTGTTATTAGTGAAACTTAGAGTTTGTTGAGTGTTATTGATAGTAGCATTTCTTTTTATTATTTTTGTTTTGTTCATATGTGTGGGCTTTGACATTTTCCTTTTGTAGGTGCATGATCACAAGATCACGTGGAGGAAACCTTGAACCATTAGACCTTGAGATCGAGGCACACGCAAGAAGAAGGAATCGAAGTAGAAACCGTCAAAGAGTCATAGAAGAACCATTTGAGATGAAAAACATTGAAGAGATGAATCCTCCACCAAATGGAGATGAAGAGCTTCAAAGGGAGAATCCCCAAATTGGGAATCAACAAGGAGGTAATCCACTTCAAAACCCTCCACAAAATCTCATTAATCCCAATCCACCATATCCACTCCAAAACAACCTTCCATATCAAGGATACAATCCTTATCCTTATCCACCTCCACAACAAGCCTACTATCCACCACCTCCACCTCATCCATATCCACTACATCAACACCCATATCCTCCACCTTACCAATATCCTCCACCTCAACAAATCCAAGAAGAATTCGTTCCTCCTCCTCGACATATAGAAGAACCTCAACGTGTGTACCATGGAAGGCCAATGAGGGAATATTTTGAGCCTCAACCTAGGGAGCATTACGATGGGTTGGCAAGACCAAGGGTGGAGGCAAACAATTTCGAGATTAGTGCCTCTTTATTAAGGATGTTGAGGGAGAGACAATTTGAAGGAAGGACGGAGGAAGGATTTGAGGAAGACCCGAATGAACACCTTGCTCAATTCTTAGAGATGGCCGACACTCTCAAGCAAAACGGAGTGTCGGAAGATGCTAAAAATATGAGGCTATTTCCATTTACATTGTCGGGGAAAGCAAAAGCTTGGCTACAATCAAGCATTCCCGCCGGAGAAGTGAGGACGTGGGAAGAGTTGAAGAAAAGATTTCTATTGAAGTACTACCCTCCTTCAAAGACTATGGAAACCAAACAAAAGATCTCTACATTCCAACAAGGTCCGACGGAGGGAATTAAAGAGGCATGGGAAAGGTTTACGAATCTTCTCATCACATGCCCCCATCATGGTTTCCCAATAGAACAAACAACAAGTTGGTTCGTTGGTGGGTTACGATTGGAAGATCAACACCACATTGATGCTTGTGCGGGGGGTTCAATTTGGATGAAATCGGTGGAGGAGATCAATGACATAATAGAAGGGATATCAAGCAACACTTTCAAGATGAGAGTAGACCGTGGAGCACAAAATCGGGTAGCTCAAGTGAATGTTAATGATAGCATAAAAGCAATGATGACTGCACTCATTGAAAAGGTGAATGTTTTATCTCAAACAAGAGATAATTATTTATCCTTTGGGCAAGAGGATCTTCAAATGGGACCTATGGAGGATGTGCAATACATGGGTCAACAAGGATACCCACAAAATTTTCAAGGGAATCGACAATATCAAGGACAACCACCATATCAAAATCGTGGTCAAGGATATCAAGGTCCCCCTCAAAACCGATTCCAAGGGAAATCTTCATCATCTCAAGGACAAGGAGGTCCATCCCCTCAATACCAAGCCCCTCAAAACCCGAATTTTCGGAGGAATGAGAATTTGTCATATTCCAATCCTAAAGGTGCTATTCAATATCCTCCCGGATTTGATCCCGGAGCAAAACTCCCAAGTAGAGAAGGGAAGTCCTCTACGGATGAGCTTCTAGCACTCCTCATGAAGAGAATGGAGACAAGTGAGAAGAAATCTGAAGCATCCGACTCCATCCTTGCCCAACTCATGAGTAACCAAAAATCTACCGACTCGATGCTTGCCCAACTCATGAGTAATCAAAAATCAATGGAATTCCAAATGGGACAATTGGCAACTTCCATTGGATCTCAACATATAAAGGGTAAATTACCCTCAAACACCGAGGTAAACCCACGTGAGCATTGTAATGCTATTACAATTTCAAGTGGTGAACATTATGGAGTTTCTTCAATTGAATTGGAAGAGGGTGAAGTGTTGAAGGCAAAAGAAAGGGAGGAAGAGGAAAAGAAGAGGATAGAAAAAGTTGGAAGTGGAAAGGTTGCTCCTAGAATTCCAAAGTGGAGAATTGCCAAAGATTTGAAAAAGAAGAAGCTTGAGGTACCTTGTGATAAATGGGGGGTGCCCATTACATATGAGCCACTTCCATACCCGGGAAGATACATGGAGAAAATGGATGAGAAGTTTGGGAAGTTTTTGGATATCTTCAAGAAAATCCACATTGATCTTCCACTTTCGGATGCTTTAGAGCAAATACCTCATTACATGAAGTTTCTAAAGGATGCAATAGCAAACAAGAAGAAACTAGTGGATGATGAGAAGATCAAGTTGACCGAGAAGTGTAGTGTTATCCTTCAACGAACTCCTCCCGAAAAGCTCAAGGATCCGGGTAGTTTCACTCTCCCATGTGAGATTGGTGATGGTCCCATGATGAAAGCTCTTTGTGATTTGGGAGCTAGCATCAATTTGATGCCACTTTCATTCTTCAAGCGTTTGGGACTTGGAGAAGTAGTGCCCACATCAATTACTCTCCAATTAGCGGATCGTTCCATCACCCATCCTAAAGGGATCATTGAAGATGTATTGGTGAAGATTGACAAGTTCATCATTCCGGCCGACTTCGTGGTGTTAGATATGAAAGAAGATGCAAATATCCCATTGATTCTTGGGAGGCCGTTTCTTGCCACGGGGGGAGCAAACATCAATTTGAGAAAATGGGAGGTAACATTGGAGATGAATGGAGAGAAAGTGATTTTCTCCAAGTATGGCTCAATTGAGAGTTCCCCAAGAAAGAAGGAATCCCCCTCCATCCAAGAATGTGACATTTATGTGAAAGAGCCATTACCAAAAGACCCATTGAAAGATCCGGGAGATGATAACAAATTGAAGCAAACTCCCAAACTTGAGCAAAACTCAAGTTTGGGGGAGTTTTATAAGGAGAAGAGTTTTGATAAGTTCCTTGAGGGTAGTGAAGATGAAGAGGGAAGAAGAAAGAGTTCAAAGGAGAGAAAGATTGAGAAGGGCTTTGAAATTGGAGATACGGTGGTATGGGGCACCTTGGGAGTGATGGAAGTCCTTGGAAAGGTGAAGCTCAAAGAACGCAAGATGTTGGTCATGAAGAAATTGGCCTATGAAGGAGGCATTGCGTTGCAAGTTGAGGAGGACGAAGTTTTCATCACCGATGAGCACAATGTGAAGCATTATCATCCTCCATTCAAAGAAAGGGAAGTTTGAACTTGTTAAGTTCCGTCCGGCATAGGACGTTAAACCTAGCGCTAAATGGGAGGCAACCCATTTTTACTTTCTTTCTTTCATTTCTTGTTCATTTTTTATGCTTTGTTAGTTTAGTTTGATGTGTTTGTGAGTTTTGATGTAGTTGGAGAAGCTTGGATCGAATGGACAAGTGGATTGAAAGTGGAACTTTGTGCTTAGAAGAAGGTGTAGCTATAGCAATCGTAAGAGGTACGCCCACCCAAATTCTTAGGAATTGCATAGCAATTACTAAGTTTGGGGGGTAGTGGAATTTATATGCTTGTTCATAATATTGATTGCTTAGCTACTCTTAGTGTTAATTGTTGGGATAGTGGCCCATGTGTGTAGATTTGTATGGTTAGCACTTGGTGTCAATATCAATGCAACACTATTTTTCCAAACTTTTAATTGCTTTGCAATGAAAAATTTTGGGGGGGTATGTTCGTTTTTACATTTTCTATTGACACCAATGTGTACTCTTGTGTATGTGTGTAATTTGAACTTTAATGATCATTGAGACACATTTGATGGTGATTTGTTGTGAATTTGATTCCTTGAATGTGTACATGATTGGAATGAATCATCTTGTTTGTGTAGTTGTCATCTTGTTGCCTATGGATGTTTTGCATGCACAATGAGTTATGTGTGGTGGTGATTGATGAATGTTTGAGTCTTGAATGAACCGGTGAGAGTTGAGCTTTGAACCGAGCATTAATCCGGTTTATATCATTTGTGAGTGAATCAATTCATTGCTTGATTTTCTAGAACTTGCCCAAGTTCTTGCTTGAAATCATGCTTGTGTGATACTTTAAGATATGATGTAGGCCATCTTTCGTACTACACGTCACTTAGCCAAAATTTTCCCAATAACCAAAGTAATCTTCCGTAGTTAGCCCGTTTGAGCTTGATTTCCCATTCTATTGGCAACCTACAATGTTTAACCACTTAGCCTTTTGAGCCTTTGATATCCAAATCTAGTGGAGAATAAAAAGAAAGTGGTAAAACATGTGCTTTAGTGCCTTTGGTTTGAAGAGAAAATTGGCAAAGTTGTGAAAAGAGAAAAAAGAGATGGAAGTGAAAAGGAAATAATTGAGAAAGAAAAGAGGGACAATGAGCCCCAAGAGCTTAAAAAGAAAAGAAATTTACTAGAAAAAGATGAGGAGATGAATGCATTTGAGGAAATTAAATGAAAAGCGAGAATGAAGGTTGTAAACCTTAAGAGCATGAGCTTGAATTGTTGAAAAACAAATTTTGTTCTCCACTAGACGAGTCACTATTTCCATATTCATCTTACCCCGTCCAAAGAGCCAATGTTACGTCCTTGGTTAAGACCTATTGATCTCATTGTTGAACATGTTTGTGGTAGAAATATGGTAGAGCTTGGGCAAGCTTATGGCAATTGCAATGCATGATTTGATTGATGAGTGCTTATTGTCCTTAATTTGTTTGAGTGTTTGAGTGAAACACTATTTCTTGTGAGTTAAACTTGAACATCTTGATATTGTCATCACCATCACTTGTTGTTGTGTGTAGAGCATGTGTGAGTAATGAGTTGGATCTTCAATATTGAACTTGTGATCATTTTAAGAATGTATCTTGAGGAAGAAGAATTCATTTCATGTCATTTGATACGTGGGATCTTTCATTGATCATCTAGTTGTAAATTTCACCCTCATGTTGTAATTCTTTCGTTTCTCGAGGACGAGCAACACTTTAAGTTTGGGGGAGTTGATTCGGGTGGAATTTACACAATTTAGATGCATATTTGAAGCTCATTTGATGTTGATTTCATTGAATTATTGGTCGATTATCATTGTTTTGGTCAAAATGAGAGAAAGGTAGTGTTTTGTCGATTTTGTAGGAAAAGCAAGGAGTTTCAAAGCAAATCACGAGAAATCCAGCCGTTGGATCAATCCAATGACTCAACCACAAGAAAGGCATCAAGAAGAGGGTCGAAATGAGACTAGAATCGAGCCGATCGGGCATCGGAATTGAGAGTTATGCATGAAACGAGAAGAGAGGGAGGGAACTCGGCCGAGTGAGTCAACTCGGCCGAATCTGTAACTTTGGACATCACTGCGCACTCGGCCGAGTGACTCAGCTCAGCCGAATCTGCAAGTTTTGAAATTACTGCGCACTCGGCCGAGTGAGCCAACTCGGCCGAGTAAGGTTGAATGTCGTAGCCACTGAAATTGAAGACCACTCGGCCGAGTGATCCTCACTCGGCCGAGTCTCTGCTGGAAAAGTCGCAAAACGTTTTTTTTAAGTGATCCACTCGGCCTAGTGACCCCAACTCGGCCGAGTTGCAGAGAAAATTGCCCCACTTCGTTTTTGACCTAGAAACACGTGTCAAGCTCAAGGGGGGTATAAAAGGCCACAAGTTTGTTTTTCAAATGGAGAATACACTTTGGAGGGCAACATCTACACACAATCACACATAGCATTAGGTGTTTTTGTTCTTTTTGCAATTTCAATTGGAAATTAGCATAGATTAGAGTTACAATTTACAATTCAAGGAAGATTTCCATTGGGCTTTGTAAGTAATTGAAGTTTGTAGCTACATTTCAAGTTTTAAGGTGATATCTCTTTAATTCTCATTTCAATTTAGTAATTCTCTTATTTCTTTCCATTGATTTCTTAATTGTTATGGATTGTGTGAATTCTTGCATTCTAGCCATGGATTTCTATCTTAGAACCATGGGCTAAGTCTTGATTGCCTAGGGTGTTGAAGTTTTGGTGGTCAAGTGGTCTAATTATGGATTAATTGGGGGATTAGCTTAGGATTTGGGTGTATAGGTTTCTAGTGTTGTGGTTTTCATGATTCAATTGGTTAATTCACCCTATTAGCTAGCATTCTTAGTTTTGTCGATTTCAACGACCGTATTGGATTGCATGATTAAGAATGTTCGTATGAGATTGGATTAATTGATTAGAATTAGCATAGTAATTAGCTACACCGACCGGGGGTTGATTGCTTAGATCGACGACACTAGGCACTAATCGATTAGAGGTCGTCTAATAGATTAGTGAGAGGACGTCTCATAAACATTAGTAACCGTGTTGAACGTGTTTATGGGACACTATCCTAGGATTTTATGATATTGATTAGACGTCATAATTGCTAATTAATATACGTGTTCACCTAGGCCTCACAAGGGATTGGTCGACACACACGAGTGATAGCCTTTAGCTTACCCCACATCTTAGGTTTGATTTGTGTGATTAACTTCATTAATTAACCACTTAGCCTACAAAATGGATACACCCAAGGCAATACTCTCTCACCTTGCACTCTCGGAAGGAAGTTAGATATTTTGTTCTTGCACTCGTTCATTTCTTCTCGTTTAGTTCATCTAGTTTCGTACTTGTGTTTTTAATTCCCTAAAATCCAAACAAACAAGCTTAGTTACTACAATAGCATGATAACTTGCAACCTTAGGGATTCATTGACACTCAATTAAGTCCTTGGAACGAAAATATACTTGGGAAAACTTATCCAAAAATACGAACAAGTCAATGGCTCGGGTCCTCCTCGTCGTCCCCCCCACTTGCCAGATTTTCCGCCAACAAGGCCACTATGCAAATTGTTATCTTGATCGTTATGCTCGCTCTACTCCATCTGCAGCCAACCTCGCTCAGGCCCTCGACACTCAGTGTCGTATCTCACAGCCTCCGCCTTCTGATTGGTTTCTCGAGAGCAGTGCTTCTGCCCACATGACTCCTCACTCCACTGATTTGGACAACCTCCATCCGTATTTTGGTAACAATAATGTTGTTACTGCTAATGGTTCCACCATTCCGATCTCTCATGTTGGGTCACTTTCGGTCAATAAGGGTGTTCGTTTATTAGATGTGCTCGTTGTTCCGCATCTTACTAAGAAATTATTATCCATCAGTAAGCTTACTTCCCACTTTCCTGTTGATGTGTTATTTACTAATGACTCATTTGTCATTCAAAATCGGGCGACCAAACAACCCTTGGCGAAGGGTCGGCATAGTCGAGGACTCTATGCTCTAGAGCAGGGCACTCCAGCCTTGGTCGCTGCTTTGCGGAGCTCATCGCTGAAGGCTTCTTTTGAGTGTTGGCATCGTAGATTAGGCCATGTTCCTATTTCTATCATTACTTTATTAAATAAATTGGGCATGTTATCCCTTACTTCTATTTTACCCAAACCGGGCTTATGTACTCCTTGTTAGATAGCTAAGAGTAAACATTTATCTTTTACTTTGAATGAAAAGCGAGCTTAAAATGTTTTGGATTTAATTCATTGTGACCTTTGGGGGCCTGCCCCTGTTGCCTCAAATGATGGTTTTCGGTACTACGTTATTTTGGTGGATGACTTCTTCAGATTTACTTGGCTCTATCCTCTACACGCCAAGTCCGATTTTCATGATGTGTTTGTTCGGTTTCACACATTTGTTTGCAATCAGTTTTCCACCACAGTTAAGGCATTCCAGAGTGATGGTGGCACTAGGTTTGTTAATGGTCGTGTTCGCAGATTCCTCGCCGACCATGGCATCCATCATCGCCTCTCTTGCCCTTACACTCCTCAACAGAATGGTCGGGCCGAGCGCAAGCATCGTCATGTCACTGCAACTGGCCTCTCTTTGTTGTTTCAGGCAAGCATGCCTGCTCATTTCTGGGTTGATGTCTTCTCCACTGATGTTTACATCATCAACCGTTTGCCCACATCTGTTCTCGGGGACATGTCGCCATTTTAGCTCTTGTTCGGCATCTTTATGAACTTTGCGAACTTTAGAACATTTGGTTGTCGGGTTTTCACGTACCTTCGGTATTATGCTCTCCACAAGCTTGCTCCTCGCAGATCTCCGTGTGTCTTTATGGGTTATAGTTCTTCTCATAAAGGGTTTCGGTGTTACGATCCGATCGCTTCCCGCTTCTACACTACTCGGCATGCTCAGTTTGACGAATCTGTGTTCCCGTTATCGGTCGTACATGCTCCTTCCTCGCTTGTTGATTCCCGTGAGATCTGCTCTTTCATGGAACCATCAGCTGCTCCTCGCCTATCTCCTTGTGGTCTCTGCCCTGACCCACCAGATCTGCTCATGCCTCCTGCTCTCCCAGCAGTTCAACTGCCCCCTGCTCGCCCAGTAGCCTCCTGTTCGCCCCGCTGCTCGTCCGCCTCCTGTCCCGACTCACCCGATGGTGACTCATGCCAGGTCTGGTATATTTAAGCCTCGACACATTGCCGACATTGCGACCACTGGCCTCCTCTCCGCCCTCTCGGTCTCCGATGAGCCTAAGGGTTTTAAATCGGCTCTTAAGCATCCACATTGGTTAGCTGCAATGCAATCTGAACTTGATGCCCTGCATGTTAATCAAACTTGGGAGCTGCCCTCCCTCTACAAACATTGTTGGTTCGAAGTGGGTCTTTCGCACCAAATACCTTGCGGATGGTTCACTTGATCACTACAAAGCCCGTCTGGTCGCCCAGGGCTTCTCACAAGTTCCAGGCCTTGATTTCTCGCACACATTCAGTCCAGTAGTCAAAGTCGCTACTGTTCGCATCATCCTGTGTCTGGTTGTTCGAAATCAGTGGCACATGCACCAGCTCGATGTCAACAATGCCTTTCTCCATGGAGAATTGACGAACACTGTTTACATGGCTCAACCCCCGGGATTTGTTGATCCTCGATTTCCCGACCATGTTTGTCACATCAAGAAGGCATTATATGGCCTTCGGCAAGCTCCCCTCGCCTAGTTTGTTCGCTTCAGTGGCTTCCTCAAGACTTTGGGGTTTTTGTGCAGCCGAGCAGACCCATCGCTCTTCTACTTCAGACGTGGTAAAGTCACCCGTATATCTTGCTTTATGTGGATGACATTATTGTTACAGGGAGCGACCAGGACGCTATTCGGCGTTTTATTCGCCGTGTAAACAAGGAATTTGCGATCAAAGATCTTGGTCACCTCAGCTACTTCCTCGGCCTCGAGGTCACTCACTCGTCGAATGGTCTTTTTCTCAGCCAAGCGAAGTATGCTCGCGATGTCTTATCTCGGGCAGAGTTGCTCGACTCAAAGCCTGTCTCCACTCCTCTAGAAGTCGGGGAGTCTTTGGTTAGTACAGGGACCCCTTTTACAGTACTTGACGATCACGCGACCTGATCTTGCTTATGTTGTTAATCATGTTAGTCAATTTTTGCACTCGCCGACCACCGACCACATTCTCGCGGTCAAGAGGATCCTCTGATATGTTAAGGGCACTATCAACTATGGGCTCTCTTTTGGCCGGACAAGTGACTACTCGCTCGTGGGTTATTCCGATACGGATTGGGCACGTTGCACAGAGACTCGTCGCTCCACCTACGGTTATTCTATTTTTTTGGGTGGAAATTTAATCTCTTGGAGCGCAAAGAAACAACCCAATGTTGCTCGCTCGAGCTGTGAATCCGAGTATAGGGCACTCGCAAACACAGTCCAAGAAATGATTTGGGTCACTCAACTTCTTCGGGAGCTAGGTCAGCTTCCTACCTCGGCACCAACACTACTTTGCGACAACAAGAGTGCCTTATTTTGGAGTCAAAACCCAGTTGCTCATAAACGAGCGAAACACATCGACATTGACTGTCATTTTATTCGTGAATTGGTCTCTTCTGGTCGCCTCATCCCCAAGTTCGTCCCATCCACTCTTCAGCTCGCCGACGTCTTCACCAAGAGTCTTCCTCCCCCCAATTTCGAATTGTTACGTTCCAAGCTCTGTGTTCGATTGCATCCATAGCATCGTTTGACGGGGGGTAATAGGGAATAATAATATATGAATAATATATTTTAATTTAGTCCATATATTTTGTATTTATCTCTTTGATATGGTTGTTGTATTTACCATAGTTATCTCATTGTAAATACTCTTATAAATAGTGAATCATTCCTATCACCTCATTAACGGTGATCACATACCTATTCTCACACCAACTCTCTGATCTTTGCTCTCTGAAGTTGCTTTCCCGATTTTTTTGTGGTCTTTAGTCTTTCAGGATCTGAAATTTTGGCTTAGTTTTGGAAGTTGCAATTAACATGATCTATGTGCTGCTTCTTATATTAGTAATTTGGAGGTGCACAAGATGGGAGGTAAAAAATCTGCTTGGATGCAGAAAGAGACGAAGAAAGATGAGGTTGAAATTGTGGGTAGATATGATGTTCTTCGGGATGAGAATACAGATGGGGAGGATGACATGGAGGTGGACAAAACTCAGTTCGTAGTCTCAATAACTTATGTATATAATACCATTCACACTTCAATATACATATTATCAGATTGCACTTCAATATACATATACATATTCATACACAAATGCATGAAACATTGTTTATATGCACTATAATACGCACATATTCTATAATATGCATTATAATACACATTATCCTATTCACTTATTGTTACATAACCGCATATTTTTTTTCGTTTATGTTGTGTTAATCTTTCATATGCTTTTTTTTTATTATTATTGATTATTATTTTAAATTATCAAATTAATTAGGTCGAATAGATATGTGAGTTTGAAATTTTGCAGCCAATTATTGATTATTATTTTATTATTTATTATTATTTTAAATTATTAACAAATGCAGCAAATTAAATGTGAAGACCTTCTTTTTAGGAAGGATTTGAAATTTTGGAAAGTGAGAAAATTACCCAAATTTTGAGAATCTGCATTTAAAAGATGATTAGATGTTAAAGTTGACTTAAATATATGAATAAATGAATTCGAAAATTTTCAAATTAAGAAAAAAGGCAGATTTGTCTTATTAAGTCTAATTTGAACTTATTAGAATCAAAATAATAAGCTTTTTTTTTTTTTTTTAAATTTTGGAAGGTGAGAAAATTACCCAAATTTTGAGTATCTACATTTAAAAGATGATTAGTATCCTTCTAGTACAGTTGGATGTCTCGTGTAATGAAGTCCAAAGGTAAGGGTGTACTTTAAGTATCTTAGAACCCTTTTTAGAGCCTTCCAGTGCTTGTGACTTGGATTACTCGTGTATTTACTCAACCTGTTTACCGAGCATGCAAGATCAGGGCGTTTACAATTCGATATGTACATCACACTTCCGATGATCCTTGCATATTCCAACTGAGAAACTGGTTCTCCTCTGTTCTTTTTCAAGTGAACATTTAGATCCAAGTGAGTTTTAGCTGGCGTTTTATCAAAGACATTAAATTTCTTTAGTACATTCTCAACATAGTGAGATTGTGTTAAGAAAATTCCATTAGACGTTCTCTTAATCTTTATCCCAAGAATCACATCTGCTAATCTCATGTTTTTCATGTCAAAGTTTCTACATAACATGTTTTTCGTATTAATTATGACGTTGTGATTGTTACCCATGATTAATATGTCATCGACATATAAGCACACGATAACAAAATCATTTGGTGTATCCTTCACATATACACATTCGCCACATTCGTTAATACGAAATCCATTTGACAACATCGTATTGTCAAATTTCAAGTACCACTGTTTTGGAGCTTGTTTAAGTCCATACAGTGACCGAACAAGTTTACACACCTTTTTCTCATTTTCAGGTGCAACATATCCTTCTGGTTGATCCATGTATATTTCAGCATCCATCTCACAATTGAGAAATGCAGTCTTAACGTCCATTTGGTATATTTCGAGATTGTGCAGAACAACAATCGTGATGAGCACACGAATGGAAGTGATTCTTGTCACTAGTGAGTAAGTGTCAAATAAATCATATCCTTTTTTTAAAGCCCTTTGCAACCAAGCGAGTTTTATACTTTTCAATTGATCTATCTGTTTTGTATTTTCTACTAAGGATCCACTTCCATCCTAAGGGCTTGCAACCTTTAGGGAGGTCAGCCAACTCCCATGTGTGATTTTGCAAAATCGGATCATAATCACTTTTTATGACTTCCTTCTAGAGTGATGCATCTGGTCTAACCATAACTTATTTGATAGTATTCGGTTCATCCTCCTCCAGTACGTAAGTAATGAAGTCTGAATCAAAAGTTTTATCAATTCTAGCTCTCTTACTGCGGCTTGGTTCTTCACTCTCTTGAGTAGAAGGACCTGCAACATCATTGGTTGCTTCGTGGGTTCTCTTACTTGAACCCACCTCCTTTATTTCCTTAAAAGGAAATACATTTTCAAAGAACACGGCGTTCCTTGATTCAATTGTAGTACTTTTTGTCAAATCAGGTATTTCTGACTTGTGAATCAAAAACCGATAAGAACTACTGTTGAGAGCATTTCCAATAAAGATGCAATCGACTGTTTTAGGGCCGATTTTCACTTATTTTGGAAGTGGTACTTCAACGTTAGCCAAACACCCCACATTTTGAGGTATTTGTATGATGGTTTGCGTTTCCTCCATACTTCATAAGGAGACTGATCCTTAATTTTGTGTGGAATTTTATTTAAAATGTGGTTAGTCAACAGAATGACTTCCCCCCACAAGTTCTGAGGCAAACCTGAGCTGATCAACATAGCGTTCATCATCTTTTTTAGTGTTCGATTTTTCCTTTCCGCAACACCATTCGACTGAGGTGAGTAATGGGTTGTCGTTTGATGTATTATGTCTGATTCATTCAACACATAATTGTTCAAACGAAGTTACATACTCTCCACTTCTATCACTACGAATTGATTTAATTTGAGTATCCAACTGATTATCTACTTCATTTTTATAAAGTTTAAAAGCTTCTATAGCTTCGTTATTGCTTCGTAAAAGGTAAACGTAGCAGAATCTTGTACATCCATCTATAAAAGTAATGAAATACTTTTTTACTCCTCTAGTTTGTACAAATTTTAGATCGCATACATCTGTGTGAAAGTCTAGGGGGTAATGTTCCTTTCAACCGATTTAAATGACAATTTCGTCATTTTTGCTTCAGTACAAATTTCACATTGTTTGGATGTATCAACATTATCAATTTTAAATAAATTGAGATTTACTAAACGTTTTATGAGTTTTAAATTTACATGTTATAATCTAAAATGCCATAAAGAGGAACATTCAACGATATAAGCAGAAGAAGAAGCAATTTCATTAATAACTTTCTTGCAATTACGACTTACAACCATAGTACTTAAAATCAGTTCCTGAAAACTTTTAAGATTTTTCTTCTTGAACCACCAGTGGCCTAGGCCCCGGTTGGAAGAAGGTAAACATCTGATCCCCGAAGGGATTCGTCATCTGATTTTCCATGAAGGTCCCTCCTCAGGAGTTTCCTCTGAACCTTCTAGCGAATTCATTCTCCTTGATTAAATCTTCGGGAGTTTTCACACCAGATTTGTGTAAATCATATGCAACAGCATTAACATCCTCAACACCAGTGTTGCCAACATTTCCAACAGTGTTGTCACCAACATCGACAACTATCTCAATTAGATCAATATCCATATTTTCATTAATATTCGACATTGCAGTAGGTTTACAGTCCAAAAATTATATAATATGTCTTACGATTGTTAGTGCCAGTAAAGGAATACAAAATTCGAATATATAACAGAAATACAGTAAATCAAGTCAAGGAAAAACTCTTTACCCGCAAGACGGATTGCGCCTGGATAGTAAAGCCTCCAAGGGAACGTTTGGTTTTCTTGATTAGCCATGATAATCTATTTAATACCGCCTAATCAAGCATTTGGTTCGCATGAATAAAGCCCGAGAATCAACTCAGCCCGAGACACTTTTTGTATTTTATCACATTCTGGCATGAAAAGTAATCAAGGGGTAGGGGGTAAGTTTAATTGTCCCGAGGAAACTCCCCATCATTTGGGCATGTGTATTACCAACTTTGTCCTCATAACACTCTTCTATATCTGTGTATTCATTGAATCATTGTCAATTAGCAGAACCATAATTGTCGTTCATCTTCTTCGTCGAGGTGATATTTCTCGAATGCCGTATTTCTTTTTTGTTGAGGCGATATTTCTTCGTCTATTCTTACCGTCTTCTTCTTCCGCCTCAATTTTCATTCGTCTCTTCCGTCGCTGCTGGGTCGAAAAATTAATTTCTCCAATTTTAAGCAGCAAATCCTAGGGTTAGAAAAAAAGACGGAGGAGTTTGTCTGTTTGTGTGGCGGTAGTAGTGGTTACCGGCAAAGAAATGTTACTGCAAGTGACGGTATTTTAACCCTTCCTTTTGCTTTTGGTACTAGGAGAGTAGGAATTTTAGAGGAAATAAATTAAATACTCCATATAAATTATGAGAAGATCCATTTAAAAAAAAAACATATTGTGAATATAAAAATATAAAATCAATGTTAAAGGTTATTTTTGACATTTTACACTGAAATTCAATTTTGTCCCACAAACCAAACAACTTTAGTATACATTATCATATAAATTTAAAAATTTAATCCATCAATCCAAACATAAATTTAAAATTAACTTTTCAAATTGTGAACAGTGCAATCCTACTAAATCTTATCCTAACGTATCTATCCTGTCTAGCGAACCAAACGAGCCCCAAAAGTTTTGTAAACTTTTTATGTGGGATATGTAATCTTTCACCTTTCCAATCTAAAATTCCTCATTAAAAGTTGAAAATCCATCATCAACTTAATTAATTAATTAATTTCTCACTTATCAAAACTTAATATATCACATTCACCTACTCAACAATAGTATCACATTTAATTATAAATTAATCAAAAGTTTAGCCCATCTAATTATTTTAATTAGACAAGGATATCAAAAACCCATTAATTACACGTTAATTCCAACAACTTGTTTATTGAAATTAACATCATAACAATTTTGACACTTGTTTACCCCACTAAGTTGATGCAATGGAAACTTCCTCTAAAATATAACAAAGTAAATTTATTCAATTTAAATTAATGAAGTGAGATTTATTAATAAAATTTTATAATGAATTTTAATTTTATGTAAGTATAATATTATTTCGTAAAAGTCGATCATATACACACTAAACATTAAAAAGGACGGAAATGATATAGAGCCCACCAATTGTGCCCACCAATTTTGTCCACCGCCTATGTGGCATTACCACGTCAATAAATTTTTATTTATATTTAATTTAAACTTAATCTAATATCAATATTTTATTTTTTTATCCATATCAATATTTTAAAAAATCTTTTTTTATATTTAATTTAATATTATCTCTATCAAATTACGCTAACTAACGCCATAAATCTTTTCTCAAATCTTTCCATCACCATTAATTTTTTCTCAAATCTTATATCAATATTTTATTTTATGCGTAACGCCATAAATCTTTTCTCAAATCTTTCCATCACCATTAATTTTTTCTCAAATCTTATATCAATATTTTATTTTATGCGTAACTAACCCATTATCTTTTCTTAAATCTTTTCTATCACCATCTTATATCTATATCATTTCCGTAAAAATGACTACATTAATTTACATAACTCTAAACCTCTAAACTCATAGCGTTAGTTAGCGTAATTTGATAGAGATAATATTAAATTAAATATAAAAAAAGATTTTTTAAAATATTGATATGGATAAAAAAATAAAATATTGATATTAGATTAAGTTTAAATTAAATATAAATAAGAATTTATTGACGTGGTAATGCCACATAGGCGGTGGGCAAACTGGTGGGCACAATTGGTGGGCTCTATATCATTTCCGTTAAAAAGGAATACTTGCACACTGTTTTTTAACCCACTTTCTCCGGACTTCAGTTTCCTCTACCCACTTTCTCCAATCCACTTCTCTTACAATGTTTATTTTTAAATAGAGATTTAATAAATAAAAATAGATTAATTTTACATTAAATGAATAATATTTCAAATATTATTGAATTGTTATTTTATATAATTGAACTTCACATTACTGCATTTGTTCTATATAAAAGAAAATGAACACTTTTAATATCCTCCCTCCTACGAAAGTTTTTTTTTAAACGAAGAGAGTATATATTAAAACTAATTTGTAAAACATGTCTAAATGGGTTGAAATAGGATATATGGGTCAGGTCTAAAGCGATACACAGATCCATTAGGGCACGAGGCACGGAGGCAGGACGGCCCAAACAACGCTAGTTAGGTCAGTCCCGGGTCAAATTGTCCTGATCCCTACTTGTGTGCTAACTATTGAAATTAATACGGAGTATTATTTAATAGTACTAATTAACTAGTATTATACACTCTCTACGTCCCGTGATTATTTTCACATTTTTTTATTGAGACATACCAAAATTATTTGAACACTCTTAATATGAAAATACCCCACAAAATTTATACCATTTTTTACATACATTTTAATTTACGCTTTAACAAATCACCTAAAAATACACTTAAATTTTATGATTGATAGAGGACTACTTTTTTCTAAATTATTTAGAAGTACTGTACAGTCTGTACGTAGAATTATAAAGCCAATTGCTTCCAGCATGTGATTAGTTAAAAACATTAAAAATTGACTGAAATCTTACCAATTAATCACAAATTATAAGAGTCAGGTCGAGGACGTGGTCGTGTGGATAATTATAATATAATGATCGATTCAACGTAGCAATAGTATGTATGCATGCATGAATTCACACGCACGTAACGTTGAATAAAATTCTCCTACATAATAAAGCCACTTAATTAGAAAAGGTCGAATACAACGTCTAATCCTGCATAAAGCGATTAATTAAGAAAAGGTGAAAGGCAAGATAAGTTGTTTCCCAATTTTACTTGTCCAAACTTTCGAAAAGTCCACAAAAGATCGATTGAAAAAGTTCTTTTTATTTTTTATTTTTACTATCCTTATTCTTGTGGGTTGTTGGAAATATATAATTCGACTCACAAATTAAATATTAATTTATAGTACTCCCTCCGTCCTACTATAAGTTTTCCACTTTCCTTTTTTGGATGTCCCACTATAAGTTTTTCATTCCATTTTTAGTAAATTATTTTCTCTCTCTCAATCACACCACTTACACTTTATCTATTAATTTATCATACTTCATCTCATACTAATCTATTATTTTCTCTCTCACCATCACATCACTTGTACTACATCTATTATTATATCATATTCCTTAATCAAAACACCCAAAAGAAGTGGAAAACTTATACCGGGACGGATGGAGTATAATTTAACCCATTAATTTAATTAATTAAACTACGTAGTACTTAACATTAACGGACTAAGTTCAAGTTTGATATTGATACATGCATGAGCATGATTTATTAGCTCGTATAATTAAGTTAATATATATGTTCGTGAATAATTTTATATTTATCTTATACTTTCAAGTTCAAGTTTGATGATGCATATATGTATGATTAATTAATATGCTCGTGAATAGTTCGATATTTAATTATTACTAAAAAAATCGTTAGAATACAATTAAATATTTATCAAGGTCTAATTTTTAAACTTGAGTACATGATTGTGAATTACACATATTCTCGATAGAGTATATACCTAGCTAAACCAAATTCAAATTAAAAAAATTAAAATTAAGAATGAATCCTTCCATTATTATGCACCCTTTGTTTTTATTTAATTAATTCTTAGGGAGCCCACTAGCGCAATTATTTGATTACGATGTTTTACTTTTGAATTTTCAATCCTGCAGGCTGCTGTTTAGATTTAGACAAGGGAAACAGCCTGGCTCCTCTGAATTCTGCCTAGCTGGATCTACTTTTTGACAACAAAAAAAGTAGATTACGTGACCGCGACTTATTTTAGCAATTACTCTTTTCCTTGCAATTACTAATTTCATTTTAAAAACCTTTTACAATTTTTTTTGACAGGAAAAACTTTTTACAATTACTTTCACATCTTTAAAATGAAAATTTATTTTACAATATTTTTAAATAGTCAAATTCACACATATGATATTACTCTAAAGTCAACTTATTCATTTATTTTATACATAAAAATTTATAAAATTACCCCTTAAAATCTCCACTAAATTCAGTTTATTTATAAAATTATTACTTCCTCCGTCCAATTTCATTATTCTCACTTTCCTTTTTTTGGTTGTCCAATTTTATTATGTTCATTCTTTTTTTGTAAATAATATTATTCACACTTCTTTATATCCATCCTTCAACCATCACTTATTTACTTAAATTACCACTAATTTTATTTATAAACAATTACTTACCTATAAATGGACCCTACAACATTCCATCATACGCTCAACTTATCTATTTTATACATAAACTAATCAATATTCATTAAAATATGTGTCCGAGAAATGTACATAATAAAATTGGCGTCATTACAAATTTACAATGTCCTGATTATTAGGTACTAACGGAAAATGCTTGTATTCTTTATTGAAAAGTGTTTATATTATTTTTTGCACCTTTGTTATTTTATTAATGAACAATGCTTGTATTGTTTATTGAAAAATGTTAGTAATATTATATTTATTAAAAAAATGTTAGTACTACCTCCGTCCCTGAAAAGTTTTCATAGTCATTCTCACGATATACACGTATTTACCCTTTATACAATATATTTTGGAGTTCATCATACACTCAATTAGATTACTGTATTTACTTTATATATAAAAATTTACAAAATTACTTTCAAGGCTCTAATTTATTATACCTTTTTTTCTTTTTTTTTTTTTTGAGGGAAAAGCAATGTCATCAATACAATAATAGGTAGAACCTATCTATATCACTTAACGCCCATAACATTGCCTTCAAGACTATCAGACCAAATTCTACTCCATTCCAATCGAGAGAAAACTGGAGAGCCCACTTAGTCCTAATCACAGCTTCTTCTTGCCAGCTCATGTGCCGCACGATTGCATTCTCGTTTGATATGGTGAAAGCTGACAGAGCTAAAATGTCCGACCAGGTTTAGAATTTTATGGATTGTAACCCCTTCTGGTCCGAGGAAAAGTTTCCTGACCCGGAGGGCGCCTACCGCTTCAAGAGAGTCGGACTGAACCCGTAAGTGTCTACCTCCTTGGCTGAAAGCCCATTTCATTCCTTCCTCTATGGCTCTAAGCTCCGCTCCCAAAACTGACCCCGGGCTTCGAATTTTCATAGACATGGAAGTAAGCTCCCTATTGTCATTTTTATATAGAGTTGCACCGATTCCAAACCTGCCTCGTACGTCGTCAAATTTAGCATCAACACACAACACATTGTCAACCCCCTGAACAACTTCTCTTTAGGTTTTCGGTTCTAGTGTTATGGTATCCCTATTCGTACCCATTGTTGTTCGTCGTGCTTGCTGAAACTCCTTAAGGTAAAGTACTGCCCAGTCCAAATTAGAAAAAGGAACCACTTTGCCACATGTGCCACCATCGCCTTGTGCATGTAACATCGTGCATCTCTCTTTCCACACACCCCACGCAATGGCCATGGCTTCACTAAATTTATCTGAGCCCATTAGCTCCCACATATAGTGCATAAAAGGCTCAGTCTCGAGGCGCACCCCAGCTTTAAGCGTATCCCAGAAGCCATGTCTCTTCCATACTTTTTTCACCAACGGACAGTGGAAAAGCACATGCACCGTTGTCGCTTCATGAGTACCACACAAAGAGCATGTTGGTTCCATTGGAACATGGTGGCGAGCTTGATTTCCTTCTGTTGCCACAATATCCCAAGCAACTTTCCACACAAAAATTCTCAACTTTTGGGGCATGTGCATTGTCCAAATCCTCGACCATCCATGTTGATTTTTTTTAACCCCTGATGTCGACGGTTTCGATTCCTTGGCCCTTAAGTTCTGTATCAATGCCCAATACCCAGTTTTAACTGTATACTCTCCCTTCTTGCTCTTCTTCCAATATCTGGCATCCACCGTCCCTTGCCCCCCAATTGGTGTTCGTAATATTGCGTCGGCTTCGAATGGGAGGAAAGCCTGACGGACCAGCTCTTCATCCCATTCATCCTGCTCATTTATGAACCTATGGATAGTCGACCCACTAGCAATCCTTGAGCTGGTTCTACCTGAATCCAGAGCCGGAATCCAGGCATCCTTATGTACCAAAATGTCATGCCCCATGCCTATTCTCCACATAAGTCCACAATTTAAAAGGTCCCTACTACAGCATAGGGACCGCCAAATAAACGAAGGGTTATGCCCGACTTCCGCTTCCATGACATCACTACGGGAAAAATACCTCGCCTTAAATATGCGTGGTACCAATGAGGTCGACATGCTAATAAAGCGCCATATTTGCTTATCCAAAAGGGCCTTGTTAAAGATTTCCAACTGTCTAAAGCCCATGCCCCCTTCCGATTTATGATTACAAAGTGATTCCCATTTTTTCCAGTGTATCCTCCTTGCATTGTCCGTCTGTCCCCACCAAAAGTTTGATGTTTGTCTCTCCATCTCATGACAAATAGATGAGGGGATTCTAAACACCGACATGGCATAAGTTGGAATAGCCTGAAAAACCGCCTTGATCATCACCTCTCGGCCCCCTTCTAAGAACGTCTTTGTTGCCCACGATCTCAACTTCATAGCCAATCTGTCTCTAAGATAACCAAACTGAAGTCTTTTTGCCCTGAGTGAGAAGGTTGGAAGCCCTAAGTATATGTCGTGTGCTTGGCTCACTTTCACCCGTAGAATATCCTTGATTTGGTTTCTCGTGGATTGTAATGTTAACGGACTGAAACATACAGCTGATTTGTCAAAATTAATCAATTGGCCTGATGCACATTCATATTCTATAAGACCCTCTTTTAGGTTCTTGACCCCATTAGCATCTGCTTTGAAAAACAAGAGGCTGTCGTCTGCAAAGAATAAATGAGTGATTGTTGGAGCCTCTCTCGCTACCTAAACACCCTTGATGTCCCCCCCACTGGCCAATTTGTTTAAGATCGAAGAAAAACCTTGTGTACACAACACAAATAGGAAAGGAGATAACGGATCGCCTTGCCTGAGGCCTCTTGTTGGCTTAACATTTCCACTCACCTGCCCATTTATCTTAAATTCATAGCTCACAGTTGATACACACCTCAGAATTAGTGCAACCCATTTCTCATTAAAGCCCATCTTTTCCATAATACTCTTTAGATATCCCCATTCGACCCTGTCATATGCTTTACTCATGTCTAACTTTAGAGCAGCATATCCACTTTTACTCTTATTCTGCCTAATCCAATGCATACATTCATATCCAACAAGAATATTGTTCGTTATGAGTCTGCCCGGGATAAATGCACTCTGGCTTTCATCAATGATTTGGTGCATGATTAGCTTTAGTCTGTTTGATATAGCTCTAGCAACAATACGATAACACACATTACTAAGACTGATAGGTCTGAAGTCTCCCACTGTCTTCGGATCATCAGACTTGGGTATCAAGGTTATCCACGTTTTATTCCAAGTTGCGATGTCATCTCCCTCATTAAGTACTCCTAGCACCGCTCTCACGGCTCCTTCGGAAACAGTGTCCCATGATTTATGATAAAAAGCAGCAGAGAAACCATTAGGTCCAGGTGCCTTGGACGGGTGAAGGTCAAAACATGCCTTCTTAACTTCCTCCGGTGAAAACAGGATCATAAGAACATCATTCATATGGCCAGTTACGACACTATGCAATCCAGTAGTCACTCTGTCAATATTCTCATCTGTGGGGGTGTTAGAGGCAAACAACTTAGAGAAATAGGTCTCCACTATCTTAATAATACCCCCTTGTTGTGAGTGCCAGACACCCGTCTCACTTTTCAACCCTTTAATCCAATTTTTACGTCGTCGTGTCGAGGCTCGTTGATGAAAAAATTGGGTGTTTCTATCACCCTCGATCATCCAAGTAAGTAGAGACCGTTGTTTCCACTTTAATTCTTCCTGGAATTGCAGTCTTTCCAGTCGTCGTTCTAGATTTTTAATCTCATCCCAATCTGTGTGAGGGCTCACTCGAGCGAGCTTCATTTCAAGATCATCCCTGTGTACCTTAATTTGGTGCGCATAGGTGCCCTGTTTGGAATCAGCCCATGTCTGCAGCTTTGATGCACAATCCCCCAACAGAGACGACAAAGGCTGAGTTGGGGCATTATCATTCCAGCTTTGTTTCACCACTTCAGCATACTCATCTTCAACCATCCACGACCTTTAAAACATAAAATGCTTGGGTTTCTTAGTGTTGAGGTGTTTCCTGGGTCTCTTAAAAGTAAGCAGAACTGCCCTATGGTCTGAACCAAAGAAGCCCAAATTATGAGCTTGGAAATCAATCATTAGTTGAAACCATTCTGAATTTCCAAAAAAACGATCTAACTTCTCCTGCACGAAGGCCTGGCCTTTCCTCTTGTTCGTCCAGGTATAGAAGGGACCCCCTGCTCTTATTTCTCTCATGTCCCGGTCATCCAAAGCTCTACTAAAATCTTCCATCTGAGACATAGGTCTCAGTCTGCCGTTCCCACCCCCTTGCTTTTCATCTTGGGTTAGTATTTCATTAAAGTCTCCGCCCAACACCCAGGGTTGTTCCTGTCTGAAAAAATTATCTTTGATTCTCCGTAATAAATTCCATGAGTGGTTCCTATGTGATGTTGTCGGGTGTCCATAGAAGCCCGTAAATCGACATTCCAAACCATCAAAATTAAGGAGGACATCAACATGGCCAGAAGATAAGGAATATAGAGAATGTTTAACTCTTTCATGGATCAACAGCAGAATACCACCACTATATCCATTAGCATCATATCCCAAACAAACATCAAAGCTTAACTTAGACAAACATCTCCTAGCAACTGGCACAGAAAGTTTTGATTCAACAATAAATAAAACAAGAGGGTTATTCTCGGCTACCAGCTGTTGAAGGTTCTGGTATGCACGTTGCCCTCGTAATCCTCGTGCATTCCATATCAAAATGCTCATTTGTAGAGGCAAGGTTCCCACAGCTTGTATCCGCAAAATACTTACACCTTGCCCTAAACTAAAAAACACCAAAATACCTTCTAAAGATAGCGATTTCTGCCACCCAAATCCACCAATAGCGGTGTCAATAACCTCACACGAAAATCCCAAGGGACTCTAACATCCAACTCTGATGCATCGGGCCAACTTTACATGTCACACATAAGCAGAAAGATAAACCTCTACAAGATCGTCTTCCGCTGCATCTCCCTTGACCCGCCACTAGTAATGGGGAAATATATGCTGCTGTGGTTTGCCTTAATCTCCGAAAGTGAGGAAAGACAGGGGCCCAGAGAAAAGAGAAATACAAGCACAAATGCGGCGTTGGGCAAATGAATATTAATTAAAATTCTCTCTCTCTCTCTCTCTCTCTCTCTCTCAAAGCATTATACAATACTTTCAGCTATGGAATCGATCCGCGAGAATTTTAAGCAGATTAGGGCACACCAAATGCACGATTAGGGCTAATGTAATGAATATTAATTAAAATTAAATTATTCAATTAAAACAGTAGGTAGGTTAATTTAAGTGAAATTTAAATTTTTTCAGAATTCATACTACAAATACTCGAAACTTTGACTTCTTTGAGAAATTTTCATACCCTTTCGTCTCCTCTTAAATTCCATCGTACACGAGTCAATTTTTTTTCCTAAATCTAATTTTTTCCATCATAATTAAATTTTAATTTAGATAAATTAAATCATCTAAGTAAATTTGATGAAAATTTAAATAAAAAATAATTCGTACACCATATCTTCTCTTCCAAACCCCTCTCTTCAAGCATACACCCTAAATCTAAATTTAGGTTTCGTGTAATGAAGAGGGGAGATGAAATTTTAATTTTAATCTAACAAACACTAATTTAATTTTATTAAACCACAGTTTAACAAACACTAATTTAATTTAATAAACTTTAATCTAACAAATTATTTCCTTTTAACAATCTTGATGTAAAATTATGAATTTTTTAATCTTTAAGTGTAAAATATTTCATTTTAACAATCTTGGCGTAAAAGTGGAGTATAATTTTTTTAAACTCTTAGTGTAAAATATTTCATTTTAACAAGTGTAAAATTATGAATTTTTTAATCCCTGAGTGTCAAATATTTTATTTTAACACTAATAATTCAATTTTCATAATTTAATTTAATTTCTAACACTAATAATTCACCACATTTAAACGAGTAATCGTAACCTTAAACCCTGAACGGTGAAAATCGGGTAGTCGAACCTTAAGTGTACATTATTGAATTTAAATGTGATCAACACATTGAAAATTAAATTAATGAATTATAAGTGTACACTATTTGAATTTAAATGTGATCAACACATTGAAAAGAGTAATCGAACCCTAAGCCCTAAACCCTGAACGGTGAGAATTGAGTAGTCGAATCTTAAGTGTACACTATTGAATTTAAATGTGGTCAACACATTGGAAATTAAATTAATGAATCATAAGTGTACACTAATTGAATTTAAATGTGATCAACACATTGAAACGAGTAATCGAACCCTAAGCCCTAAACCCTGAACGGTGAGAATCGAGTAGTCGAACCTTAAGTGTACACTATTGAATTTAAATGTGGTCAACACATTGGAAATTAAATTAATGAATCATAAGTGTACACTAATTGAATTTAAATGTGATCAACACATTGAAACGAGTAATCGAACCCTAAGCCCTAAACCCTGAACCCTGAACGGTGAGAATCGAGTAGTCGAACTTTAAGTGTACACTATTGAATTTAAACGTGGTCAACACATTGGAAATTAAATTAATGAATCATAAGAGTGTACTATTTGAATTTAAATGTGATCAACACATTGAAACAAGTAATTGAATCCTAAACCATGAACGGTGAGAATCGAATAGTCGAACCTTAAGTGTACACTGTTGAATTTAAATGTGATCAACAAATTAGAAATTAAATTAATAAATCATAAGTCTACACTGTTTGAATTTAAATGTGATCAACACATTGAAACGAGTATTCAAACCCTAAACCCTGAACGGTGATAATCGAATAGTCGAACCTTAAGTGTACACTATTGAATTTAAATGTGATCAACACATTCAAACGAGTAATCGAACCTTAAACCGTAACACCCCATAATTTTAAATATATATATATATATATATATATATATTGACATTTTTTAAAATGGTATTTTAATATATATATATATATATATTTATATATATTAGGATGGGAAAATATCAATTTTGGTCACCCAATTTTACCTCTTTTCATATTTGGTCACCCACATTTAGTCACTATCAAAATTGGTCACTCACTTATTATATTCTATCAAAATTGATCATTCCGTTAGTCAATCTGTCATTGACTAACGGAGAAAGAGTTTTGAGCTCAAAATTGGTCCCTCACTTATTATACAAATTCAATATGAAATCAAGAATTGAAAAACAAAGTACAATTGTTCAAAAAAAAACCAAAGTACAAAGTTTCATTCTATCTCTTGAGTTTCTCATTTCCTGTAAAATAAAAAGTAAACTAACAATGAGTTAAATAATTATTAAAAACTTACTGAAATTTTTTTGAGTACCACTAAATTTTTTTGACTACTCAGCAAGTTGATTGAAACACGTTCCATGCATGAGAATTCTTTCTAATCAAGGATAAATATAATGAAAATTCCTTCTAAAAGATGATGAGAATTCCTTCTAAAAGATGATGAGAATTCCTTTTGACCTATTAATTTCTTTTGATCTATAAGATAAATATAATAAAATAATTGTCTTAAAAAAACTTAAAACTTAAATTGAAATAAGAAATAATTTATAATTTTTGTGATTGATTAAGATTCTTCAATGGGTATTTTTTCATGCTCCAGTCGTTTGTTTCATTAGTTCAAGAAGATGCAAAAAAATGTCAATATATATATATATATATATTTATATATATATTATGATGAGAAAATATCAATTTTGGTCACCCAATTTTACCTCTTTTCATATTTGGTCACCCACATTTAGTCACTATCAAAATTGGTCACTCACTTATTATATTCTATCAAAATTGATCATTCTGTTAGTCAATCTGTCATTGACTAACTGAGAAAGAGTTTTGAGCTCAAAATTGGTCCCTCACTTATTATACAAATTCAATATGAAATCAAGAATTGAAAAACAAAGTACAATTGTTCAAAAAAAAAAACCAAAGTACAAAGTTTCATTCTATCTCTTGAGTTTCTCATTTCCTGTAAAATAAAAAGTAAACTAACAATGAGTTAAATAATTATTAAAAACTTACTGAAATTTTTTTGAGTACCAGCAAGTTGATTGAATCACGTTCTAGAAAGTAAACCAACAACAAATGAATTCATAATTGAGTTATTGAGTTAAATAATTATTAAAAATTTACTAAATTTTTTTGACTACTCAGCAAATTGATTGAAACACGTTCCATGCATGAGAATTCTTTCTAATCAAGGATAAATATAATGAAAATTCCTTCTAAAAGATGATGAGAATTCCTTTTGACCTATTAATTTCTTTTGATCTATAAGATAAATATAATAAAATAATTTTGTCTTAAAAAAAACTTAAAACTTAAATTGAAATAAGAAATAATTTATAATTTTTGTGATTGATTAAGATTCTTCAATGGGTATTTTTTCATGCTCCAGTCGTTTGTTTCATTAGTTCAAGAAGATGCGTTTGTTTCATTAGTTTTAGAAGATGCATCAGAAGAAGTTTTTAACGTTTTGAAAATTTTGAGCTCATTCATTAATTCTAGAAGATGCATCAGAAGTTTTTAAGGTTTTGAAAATTTTGAGCTCAAAACTCTTTTTCCGTTAGTCAATGACAGATTGACTAACGGAATGATCAATTTTGATAGAATATAATAAGTGAGTGACCAATTTTGATAGTGACTAAATGGGGGGTGACCAAATATGAAAAGAGGTAAAAGTGGGTGACCAAAATTAATATTTTCCCTATTATGATTTATGAGATATAGATATAGTATGTATTATAAATACGTAATATTTGATTTTAAATAATTTTTTCTTAAAATTTCTTTTTCACAATTTTCTTGATTTTAAATAACTTTTTCTTAAAATCTTTTTTCCACAATTTTCTGAAAGTTGGTTTTCATAAATATTTAAATCTATATATATTGGGGGAGAACTGTAGTACTTTATGATCCCATAATTCTCTCAACAAAGTTAATTTATCTGAACCACCAAATTGTAGAAAAATAATTATATATATATATATAAATAGTAAATGTACGTTACACCTTGAGATGAGTTTGTGAATTGTGATATGTCATATTCACATATACGTGGGGTTCTAGCTCATGTTTCTTCAATTCAGATTTAATTGAAGGTTGTATTGATGTAATTATTACTTACATTGAATAAATAAGAAGAGAGATAAAATAGTGTCATACTTTAATATTTTATTAAAAAGTAATAGTTAAACAATATATTTGAATTAAGGGTATATTAGACATTCTAGCACAACTTAAATAAAAAATAGACTAAAATACCCCTGTTTGTTCTGTATGTTTAGCACTACCCTTTGAAATAAAAGGTGATTTTGAAAGCATTAACATGAGTTTGCAAATAGTTTAAACTTAATTTAACAATAGTTTCACCAAAAGTCCTGTCCTAGCCTATTAGTCCAAATGTGACCCAGTCAACCAATTTGTGTACTGTATTTCAAAAATCAATATCCATATGCTCTTGTCTTTCTTCTTTGTTTTCGTCTATAAGAAAATATAATCATCTTCCCAACCGCTATGATTTTCTCTCTCCCTCCCTCCCGCCATTAATTCTTCTAACTACCCCTCTCGCTTTCCTTTTAAGGCTCTTTCCGTTTCTGCGTGTTTTTTGTCTATGCAAACTGCTTTTCTCTGCCGTACACTGCTTCCTACAATTTACGTACGGACATTTATGTATGTATACATAAACTAATTTGCTTCCATGGAATTCTCTCCTATGCAAAACGTATTTCTCGCAAGTGTTTTTGCAACCTTACTTTTCACATCCGCTGCTCAGTTACTGCCAGACGACGAAGGTGCGTGCATTTGCACTTTATTTTATTCTTCCCCCAATTTTTTTATTTTTTATTAGGATTAATAATTGATTATTGATGAGTGGTGTTTCTGTTAGTTTCTTCACATCATTTACCTCTAACTTTTATTTTTAAATATTCTGATTTCTTATTATTTGCATTTTGTTAATGATAAAGAAGAATATCCTATTGAATTGCATTATTTCTGCCAGATATTAGTAGTATATTGAAAGTGTAAGGGTACGTACGTGGAACCATGTGGTTTTTAATTTTTGAATCTGGTATTTTGACCTTCCAAGGGTCATCTTTTGTTCAGTTTTTACAGAATCCTGCACATCCTAGCTAGTAATTTCAATTTGTGTGTCTGTTGAAATATACTACATCATAAACAATCTCTAAAGAAAGGAAGATAAATTGCTTGTATATTTAATACAACTGATTAAAAAATATAATAGAATTAATGTGTTTGATAGAAAGAAAAATATAATTAAATGTCCTAGTGAATTTGCAAAAAAAAATAAAAATTCTTATGATTATGTAAAGGGGATGGCATGTTACTTGATCTGTGTTGGAAGGCCTTCATAGTCGATTTTACAAGATGAAAGGATATGACCAATAATTTGTTATTCAATAACACTATTGTTAATTAGCTAGGTTACAGATGTAAGGACAATGTATACCGTCTTAGAAAATGTTAATTAATCTATGCTTCTTGTTTCAGTTCAAATTCTTGGAACAATATCATCGAAGCTACATAACACTTACTGGAGTCTTAGCCCAAGCTCTTGCACTAGTGGATTCAACAGGACCTTTGTGGCTGGTGACATATACAGCAGTGTAGCTTGCAACTGTACAGGGACTACATGTCATGTAACTCACATGTCTGTTCTTATCCTCTTCTTAAATGTTCTACACATATTTGCTCTACCTTATTTAATGAGTTCCCCTGAATTTTTACGCGTTCTTAGGCATTGGTTGTTTATATATATAGTATGATTTATGTTGCACCATTAAAAAGGTTTCTATGTTTATCAGTTGTAGGTTCGTTCTTGTGCTTTGAAAAGCCTTTTAGAATTTAGATTGCTAGGCCAGAAATTCAATCTAACTCTTGTCTACTTTTGCATACAGCCACTTAAAGGGCCTCAACTTGACAGGAAGTTTGCCCGAGGAACTTGTAAATCTCACTCAACTGCAAGAGATGTAAGATCTACTTTGGATGCTCCTACTTTCCCTTTACTGGTTTATTTGCGCACATCGTCTAAAGTTGAACATGTAGCGTGGCATTATTCTTTTTGGTTGCTTAAGGCCAATTTAGAGATCAAAACAGTTCTTTTATATGGTCTTTTTCCCCCATATTATCTGAAGTTGAAACTAGTTCCATAATGATGCTATGGAGTTGCACAATTTTAATGTTGAACAAATAGAAAGAGTTGTTGAATATGTATCAAAGGCAGAAAACTGATTTTTACTCCTCTATTCCAGAGATTTCTCTCGAAATTACCTCAATGGATCAATTCCTGCCATGTTTGGCCAGCTTCGTGTTGTCATATTGTAAGTTGTATTCTTTCTTTTTTCACTACAACTTTCAGAGATGGAACAGATTCTTTTAACTTATTAGATAAACTGACATTTAGTTTATTACAGGTCATTTCTTGGAAACCGTCTTACTGGTCCAATCCCACCTGAAATTGGTGACATTACCACTCTGGAAAATTTGTAAGTAATAAATACTCCAGTATACACATACTTTTTCTTTGAAGGAAGTAGTTTATACTGATTGTTGTTACCTCGACTGTAGGGTTTTGGAAGATAACTTGCTTGAAGGAAATCTTCCCGGAAACCTCGGAAATTTGAGCAATTTGAAGAAACTGTAAGATTGGTGATCATAATATGATGATATATTATTGCATAATCTTTTATTTACTTTTGCGTATATCATATTTCCCTATACAGCCAGCTTTCAGCAAATAATTTCAAAGGGACAATACCTGAGTCATTTGGCCGTCTAACGAACTTGGATAATTTGTAAGTAGCAATGTTTTTAATATTAGAAATTTATTAGTGCAGGGAAATGATTTCTTAGCTTTATCACACTGTTTGCAGTAGGATAGATGGGAGCCCAATTGAAGGAAAGATACCTGATTTTATTGCAAACTGGACCAAACTTATAAGACTGTAAGTCTGATTCATACTCTGCCATGAGTTTATTTATTTATTTAATGTTCTGTTTTCTTTTCATTTTTTAACAATAACAACTCATTTAGTGTTTATTTTAGAATTATGACAAAATCCCTACTGCAGAGACATTCAAGGCACATCAATGGAGGGTCCTATTCCTGCTGTAATATCCCAGTTGACAAACTTGACACAGCTGTAAGCCCAGATATTAATTCTCTCAACATATTTTTCCTACTAAATAAAGAAAAATGGTCAAACATGTTTAGTTTTTAATCATTTTCAGGAGGATATCTGATCTTAAGGGACCAACCATGCTTTTCCCCAACTTGCAAAACCTTACAGCCATGCAAAGATTGTGAGTAGAATACTATTATATGAAAAAAATTATTCAAAAAAAATCTCTATAATGTTGAAATCTCTGTGATGCAGGATCTTAAAAAATTGCTCTATTACTGGTCTTATTCCACCATACTTAGGAGACCTCACTAAGCTAAAACATCTGTAAGTTTGTTTTTCTATTCAAATTAAGCATTAAAGTTGCCTTCAGTTATTTCTATAACCACAATATAGCTTCTTACGATGGTGTTTGACTTGAATTTTTACATTGTTTTGAGAAAAAAACAATTGATTTATCTTCCAAAGTAATTAGCTCCATGAAGCTTGCATACTTGTTCTCAGTTAAACTTGGCTATTTTGAGGGGGGCTTTTTTAGGTTTCGTCAGGGTCGCATGTAATTGCTTATTTGGTAAGAAATTATGCTAATTTAGGGTATTTAGGTTCAAAATTTATGTTGAGTGACATTTTTCCGAAAACAACATAGTGTATGACATTTTTCCAAAATGAGTATCAAAAGTGGCATATGTCCCATAGTGATTGTATGTGTGTTTTGGGATTTTGAGTAGGATAAGATGTAATTTTATGTCAAATCAATTGTGTGAAAGTGAGTGATGTTGTATAATAGGATGTAACTTTATGTCAAATCAATTGTGTAAGAGTGAGTGATGTTGTATTATTGTAATAGTAGGATGGTGTTTCTAGGAGTGGATGTAGTTGAATGGTGAAATTCAAATGTTAAATTCCGAACTAGAATAAGATGGGGGGTGTAACATCCCACGTCCAGCCGGGTGAATCCTACAACAAACATGGCCTAATATATTCTTGTGCACGTCATGTTTCATGTAACTATAAATGAGCATGTGCAGTGCACATATGGAGTATATACTTTTTTTTTAATATATATGCAATTTTGATTTGGAACCCGATGGTGGGTTTTCTATAGAACCCACCACCTGCATAAAATACTTATACATGCATATTTGAAGATGGCACAAAACAAAAGATTAGTTCGCATATTTGCATATTATATGTTAAAATTGTTTTTGAAATGATAAGTAATTATGTTGAAATTTCGGTGGAAAAAGTTTGTAAACTAAAAACCAGAAAGAAAAATTCTGTATTTGAAGATGTGAAAATGTATTTTTGGGCAGGAAAAACTTAAATCATTCTTTTTTTGGCATGATTCTGTTTTTATATATAAATAGTTGTGTTACTAAGTTTACATTGAAATATTTGTCTGCAGAGAGCTCAGTTTCAACAGTTTGAATGGAGAAATACCACCCACACTCCAAAGTCTGACCGCTCTGGACTTCATGTATGTTTACTAGTTACTACACATAAATTGAAAGAATTTATGCATTGTTATTAAACTTTTCATTTTCTTATACAGTTAATTATTTTACCAAGACTTGAATCTCTACGTTATGCATGTAGGTTTTTGTCTCACAACTCACTAACTGGAGAGGTACCTGGTTGGATTTTGGATAGCGGGAGAGAAAGCATGTGAGAATTATTTTCATACATAGATTATCAAAATTATTTAATATATTTGAGTTAATTTTTTCGTAACGAACTTACTGCAGCGATCTATCATACAACAACTTCACACAGTCACAGTCCCGTCCAGTTGGCTGCCAGTCTTCCGCTGTGTAGGTTCTCCAACTTTGTATATTTGAGATGAATAATAAAAAAAAAAAAAAAAAGGCAACTCACTTAAGTTGTGTTTTTGCAGAAATTTAGTTTCCAGCCATTCAGCTTCAGCTAGCAACTCGTAAGTTTTTATCGAGTGTTCTACTTCTTTAATCTACAATTAACTTGCCTTTTTCTTAATGTGAAAAATTTTAATTTAACAGAATCGAATGGTGTTTGAAACCAGATCTCCCTTGCAACAGAGAAGCTAAATGTGAGGCCTTGCGCTACTACAATATTATTATTGCAGTTATGTTTCATTGTGTATGTACTCATGGTAACTAATATGCAGATCACACACTGTTCATAAACTGTGGAGGGAGGTCTGTTTCCTTTGAAGGAAACGAATATGAAGGGAACTTAAATGATGCAGGCCCATCACATTTCGAAACCCATGATAGATGGGCGTATAGCAGCACAGGAACATACATGGGAAATGACGACGCTAAATATGTTGCAACAGATGATTTTCCAGCAGAACCCATGAGTGCTGAGATTTACCAAACAGCTCGTCTGTCCCCTTCTTCACTTAAGTTTTATGCCACTTGCTTGCGCAAGGGTAGCTATAGAGTGCGTCTTCATTTTGCTGAAATTATGTTTTCTGATACTTCCAACTTTTCGAGCCTTGGAAGGAGGATATTTGATGTAGCTATACAGGTAATGAATTCACACCTTAGTACCTAAGTTCTTTTTAAAGAAAAAAATTTATTTCAGTTGCAACTAAGGGGGCGCTTGGTTCGAATTGCTCGATGTTAATGGTAATGGGAATCATCCAATATATAATTACAATGAGAATGTGGTTACATTGTTCGTGCATTGCTCTAATCTTGGAATAAATTGAGACAAAATACGATTGTTGGTTGAGAAATAGTGGAATGATTGAGGAGAAATGATTATATAGGAGGAGGTAGTTAAACAAAATGAAGTAATGATTAACTTATTTTGAGTCACATTACCTTGTACGGAGTATGATGAAGGTGAACTCCCTGCAAAAAAAAGTATGATGAAGGTGAATTGATCATCATTAACAACCACACTTACTCTATATTTATTTCATTATCATTCCCATTGAAGAATTACGAACCAAGCACCCCTTAAAGCATGCAAAATTTGCATCTTGCTTTCTAGTGTCTAATTTTTCAGACACCAGAATCCCATCTGGTGCATCCCACTCCACATTGTTTTTAGCAGCTTTTCGATCTTTTTAGTATGAACTAGGATATATTTTCTCGTATTCACATGATAAACAAATTGGGCTTCCTATGCAGGGGGAGGTGAAACTAACAGACTTTAATATAGCAGAGAATGCTACTGGTGTTAGAAAAGGTATCTATAAAGACTTTAATGTCCTTGTAAATGGTAGCACCTTGGAGATCCACTTGTACTGGACAGGGAAGGGCACAACTGCAATTCCGGACCAAGGTGTATATGGACCGTTGATTTCTGCAATTGGTGTGACACCAAGTAAGTATTTATTTCATGATCTTTTTTATTCCACTTTTTTTTTTTGATTGCCGTATCATAAGACTTCCTCTCTTTCTCTGTAGACTTTGACGTCAGTACAGGAGGTTTATCTGTTGGAGCTATTGCTGGAATTGTCGTTTCGTCATTTGTGTTCGTGGCTCTGATTTTATTTGCTCTCTGGAAGAAAGGGTATCTTGGAGGAAAAGAAGCTGAAGATAATAATAGAGGTAAGAGTCATTGTTGAAAAATTGTCAAATTTCGAGTCTGTTGATGAGCGTAGACTGTAGATAAAATCACATTCTTCTAAATTAGCATGTGTGTGTATATATATGTGAGCAACACTTCGGCACCCCTGTTCCACCGTGCAACTGGTGCAATTTTGACAAAAATACATCAATCTAGCTGTGTTTTATATTTTTTCGCGTATCATAAAAAAAATGATCGAAAAGTATTAGTACATGTAATGAAAAGTATCAACTCATGATGAAAACTAGAAAAAATACTAATATTGTTACTAAGACATTTTTTTATGAATACTTTTCTTCACATTAGCTAATACTCTTGTCAATTCATTTTTTTAAATAAATGAGTCATATTAAAAAATTTAAAATAACTGTGAAAAGTATTATACCTTGCTTACTAAACAACATTTTGCATCTTCTTGATACAGAACTTCGAGCACTTGATCTACAAACTGGTTACTTTACTCTACGACAGATAAAATCTGCTACAAATAACTTTGATATCACTAATAAGATTGGTGAGGGAGGATTTGGCTCCGTCTACAAGGTGAGTAAATATATACTATTACTTTCTCTGTTTAGTATGACAAATACTTCACATATTCTTTGAGTTCAAATACATAATTTTGATGAATTCTTTGTATTTTAGGGTACTCTATCAGATGGCACAGTAATTGCAGTAAAGCAACTCTCGTCTAAGTCGAAACAAGGAAACCGTGAATTTGTGAATGAGATAGGCATGATATCCGCTCTACAGCATCCCAACCTTGTTAAGCTCTTTGGATGTTGTATAGAAGGAAACCAGTTGCTTTTGATCTACGAATACCTGGAGAACAATTGTCTTGCACGAGCACTTTTTGGTAAATACTTTTCCTATAGTATGTTGTGTACATCTTAGAATAAGCTAGGGAAAATTGAAAAATATGCTCTATAACTTTTGAATTATACGAAATGCCTTGTAACTTAACTTTATTTGATAAAACTGACCCTAAACTGGGAGACGCTGACGTGGCAATTTAAGAATAAGCCACGTCAGACGAAAAACTTAACAAAAATTTCTCATAATTTGATACAACCGGTCAATGAACATTTTTACCAACCCTTTTAATGTTACAAGTCATTTTTCGTATAATCCAAAGTTATAGAGCATTTTCATAACATTATCAAAGTTACAGGGCATTTTTTTCAATTTACCCGCATGAGCTACTATATACTCCAGCTGCTCTTATATCTGCTTTATCGTTTCTTCGTATAGGTAAACCGGAGCAAAGATTAAACCTCAACTGGGCTACAAGACAGAGGATATGTATAGGAATAGCAAAAGGGCTCGCGTATCTCCACGAGGAATCAAGGTTGAAAATTGTTCATAGAGACATAAAGGCCACCAATGTTCTTCTGGATAAAGACCTGAATGCAAAGATATCTGATTTTGGTTTGGCTAAGCTTGATGAAGAAGAGAATACCCATATTAGCACACGAATTGCTGGAACTATGTAAGTTTGTTTCCCTTCCTCCTCTTCTTGATGCACAATTACATGAAAGAAAAGTATAGTTTTTGCATTATTAAGTACATTGTAATCATTTTCATGGAGGCAAAGATATTGTCAAAAAATATGAGCTAAATTATAAAATTTGCAAAAAAAGACCAAATTATGAGGCAATAAATGTTTTTAACTCCTAATTGTGTGATGATTTTGCGTTACTAGAAGCATCCACTTTGCATTTAACGGAGAAATGTTTTGTCATTTTTCCTTGGTTTTCAGAGGTTATATGGCACCTGAATATGCTATGAGAGGATATTTGACAGACAAAGCAGATGTGTACAGCTTCGGAATTGTTGCACTAGAAATCGTCAGTGGCAAAAGCAACACTAATTACAGGCCAAAAGAGGAGTTTGTGTACCTTCTTGATTGGGTAAACTTTTTTTCTTCACTCAATTATAATCAAGATTGATTTTCCAGTCTTGTCTTTAACCACCTTACCTTCCTTTTTGAAACGTGAAGGCTTACGTCCAACAAGAGCAAGGAAATCTTTTAGACCTCGTGGATCCAAGTCTTGGTTCAGATTACAAGAAAGACGAGGCATTACGAATGCTAAACTTAGGCTTATTGTGTGCTAACCCCTCTCCGTCTCTTAGACCTAGCATGTCTTCGGTGGTGAGCATGCTGGAAGGCAAGATCAAAGTTCAAGCACCAATTGTCAAACGTGGAGGGGACGTGAATGAGGACGCTCGATTCAAAGCCTTGGAAATACTCTCACAAGATAGCCAAACTCGTATATCTACGATGTCTCGTGATGACAGAGAACACAGAGGTGTTTCAATGGATGGACCATGGATGGATTCCTCAGTCTCCCTCTCTAGTAATAAAGATGATACTGGTTCTTCATCAAGTAAGCTTCTTGGTAATTAAATTGATTTGTGAGTTTTAGTTAAAGCTTAGTCAAAAGTGTTGGGAGGTTGAACTTGTTTTTGTATAATGATATATATAGGTAAACAAGTGTAATATTTGATGTAATGTGTGGTCTATACATTGGCCGTCACATCACTTGATATCATTCTTTATTACATATATTTTCTCACATTCCCTATCAACCCATTCATCTTTATTTATATTGTAGGTTTAATACATATATTACGATTTTCAGATAATTACAAATATCATTACTATCGGTTTAACGCATAAAAAAACTATCAATTCGGGACCTGAAAAATAGAAACGGTCAATTTATGAGTTAGAAACGGTTTAATATGAGTATTTTTTATTTTTTTTAAATTGTAATTTATAAAATGTCATGGTCTTTAAGCTTAAAAGTGTGTGAGTTCTACATTGTTTTAATCGTCTGAAAAGCTGATTTTTTTCAAACCATTTTCCTACAATTTATAAATATAATATGCGTAAAACACCCAAAAAATCATGTTGAACACTTTATACTTTGGCAATGAATCTGAAATTTGCATAGTATCCGCATCTAGATCACAAATAAAAAAACGTTTAGACCGAAATAAAATCATGAATCAAATTCAATTTTTAAGGTTTTTTAAACATAAATTTCATATTAAAATCGCGTAAACGAACATATAAATTAGTGTCGAAATCAAAACTGTCAATGAAGGAAGTTTGGAAATATAGAAAAACGTTAGACCTTGATAACATTCTTTGGAAAAACATACTATAAATTTGCACTTTGATTAAAATACGTACTGTCAAAAAAAAATACGAAAAATGACTGCCTATAAAAACAGGGCTAGGCTTTATAGGAAGCATACTAATAAGATAAGTGATGTAAAATGGTAAAACTAAACATTTATCCGCCTGAAAACTGTTAATCAACCGCCAATCATCGTCCCATTAATTCTTTCACCTGCAATCAAAAAATACTGTCATTATATTTCTCAAGCTAAAAGTCATAACTTTTAGCTAAGACAAACTATAATGACTAGATTTTTGTCATTAAATATCAATTTTCTTGGGTGAAGTAGCGTTTTACCTGGTTTTCGAGGTTCCAAGAGTAAGCTCAAGTTCATCTGATTCATGAATCCTCTCCCCTTCCCAAGGCTTCACAAGGCCTGTCACTTGATTTCCAAATGCAAACTCCATTGGAATATGAGGCACGGCAGGGGAGCACGTGCCGCTTTGGCCTGTAGTGCACATTAAAGATCCGCCCTGGCTCAAATCTTGGACCCTAAACCCGAATGGGTTGGAAGAGACGAGGCTAAATGTTGGAGATGTTGGACCAGTTAGAGGTACTTGCACTGCATCGTACCATGCAGGGAGGATTGGGCGGCCAGGGCTGGGCGGTGTGGACATTGGAGGAGTAACCGGAGCGCTTATGGAGCCGCTGTGCATGTAGTGATGCATCAAATTTGACGACGAGGCTGATGATGATGATGAGAGGTTTCTGAGCCATGGGATGAGAGAATTGCCGTCTGCAATAATGCTCGGAGAAACAGGACTTGGGAAGGAAGACGAGGCCGGGCTTGGGTTGTAGGAAGAGCATGGGCTAGCAGTAGCAGATGCAGATTGTACCATGTTTTCAACTGGTCTACATCCCTGTGAAATTTGAAAATGCATGGTGGTTAACTGCTAGAACTAATTAGAAAGACAATCAATAATCACTCTCGTCTCATAAACTTGACAAGATTTGAAGCCTAGCTATCAAATAATGCTACCAAGTAGTATAAAATTAAATGGCACACTCATTTGTTTTCTGGTTTTCAAAATGGATATAGTGAGTACTGAGTACAAGTGTGTTATATGCAAGACTGGAAGTTGGGTCCCTTTCTATTTAGCGAAAATGGCATATATATTGCTTACTTAAGAATATATTCTCAATGATGATACCTTTCCGCAGGTACATATGCTCTTGGCCTATGTAATTCATATTGCATAGTACCAAACAAGATCAATTATGAATATATAGCACCATTTCAAAAATTCATCAATCAATAAGAAATAAAAATTCAGATTAGGTTAAAAGTTTATAAACACTTCTTTCAAGAAACACTCTCATATTATAAAAAAAAAAAAAAGGCTGAATGACCCCTCTCGTATGCTAAATCCTTATGATCCAAGTAATTGCACATTCATATTCCTAAATAAAACATTTGTCGCCTTAAATCTATAAATAGTGTTATTAAGACTAAAAGTAAACATTTAACATAACTCAAAAAATTATCCAAATAGTCATCACCTGCCACCCAATCAAGACTTGTATATCAACAACTAATTAGAAATTATTATTTTGTGGAAATGGTTACATGATAATTATAGCAGATAAGGATTTGTTTTGTGTGTATACTAGAATTACTAGGTACTAACAACCATGTGGGTTTTGCAGTGAAAGGGTGAGGCCCCCCTAATTGATAATGATAATGGGTGGTGATGAAAGCTGACAAAGGGCAAACAATTTTGCTTTGATAAGCCACTCTAACTGCAAAAAAGCAAAAGGGAATTCAAGAAAGTTTCACGACAAGGGTAAATGGTAGTAAAAACTGGTGAGATTAAGACCCCACCACAAAAGATGCTCCTAAAATCTCTACACATTTCTCCACAAATAAATTTTCATTTCTTTAAGGTGCAAACCTAATCTCACATATAAATATTGTTTTCTTTTTTCCAATTTGACCAAAAGCATCATTGGCTTGTCAATTTTACCAGTTAGTGGTAATAAATCATGGGTCAACAAAAGGAGGAAAGCATGAAGAAAAAACAACCAAAAGGGAAGAATTTGGAATTGAGCTCAGCTAGCAACAAAAAACTACTGTTTAGTAAATTTGACAAGTTGTATATTTAAGCTGATGTTTGTTTTGATTTCGATTAAAATTGGTTGTAATTCGAAAATTTTAAAAAAGTATCACTACAATACATATAAATTCAATGTTAAATACAAACAATTCTTTCTCCTTACACCTTAATACATATTTAAATTATAATTCACATCATTTATTCAGTTAAAAGTTAAAAAACACAAATCATGTAAAAAAAATTTTAAAAAAAGGTTTATATCCCTGAAACTACATATTTGTCGATAGCATAGCACTGATAGCATAAGTAAAATAGAAAGTAGAAATGCAGCAGGAGGTATAAGAAAAGAAAAGGGGAAATTAATTAGTACGTTGCGATAGGTGGTGCCATCGGGCTCAACGGTCCAGCCAGCTTCGTTGCAAAGGGCTTTGAGCACCTCATTGTTGTCGCAGTGCTTCGGGAGTTTGTAGTTACCGTAGAGGCGGAGGCCGGTGAATATATTGGCGGCGATGGCCCTCCGGCGTCTCTCCCGGCGTTTGTTATTCTCCCTCTCCCTCCAGGAAGGCATCCGCGTCGTCATCAGAATAGATGGATTGGTCGATCACATCATCAGTCCATGATTGTAATAAAATGAGAAGAAAATTGGAGGTAAAAGTAGAGATCGAAAATGAATGAAGTAGGTATGTAGGGTGCAGAGAGTGGGAGTGTAGTATTAGCAGAATCGGGAGGAATAGGATGGAAACAACTGCAGCAGCTCTCTCATGTGATTGCTTTATTGACTCTGTCTGTAACATAAGAGAGAGAAAGCTCTGTTGTGGATTCCATATGCCACAATCCTCCCCTTATAATTAATTCATGTAAAAAAAACACATACTCACACATGGATTAAGAAAAGTACAGGACAACTAATTGAATGAGAAAAAGTAAAATATAAAGTAAAGTCTATAAATAAATAATTAAAAAATATTTATAAAAAATTTATGAGCCACCAACTAAAATAACAAAATAAAAAATTTATAGATAGACAGAGGGAGTATAAACTAGTATATAAAGTAAATAAATTGACTGAATTGTGTATATATGGATCAAAAGTAATACTCCCTCCGTCCAATTTTATTATGCCCACTTCTTCGGGCACAGATTTTAATGAATATTGATTAGTTTATTCATAAAGTGGATAAGTTGAGAGTATGATAGGGTATTGTGGGGTCCATTTGTAAATAAATGATTGTTTATGAATAAAGTGAATGATAAAGTGGATAAATAAGTGATGGTTGGAGGGTATAAATAAAATAGTATGAATAGTATTGTTTCCAGACAATTAAAAAAGAAAAGTGGAAATAATGAAATTGAACGGAAAAGAGTATCATTTTATGGATATTGTGAGTGAAATTGAGATGGTTTTCCATTTTTTATTGTAAAAGCTTTTCGGGGATAGGGGAGTAATAGATTGCTTATTAGTAAACACTATTCTCCATTTGTCCACCTTTTAACGGATGACACAAATTTTAATAAAAATAGTATTCTAGTTATTAAAAAAGTAAGAAAAGTGAAAAAGTAGAGAGATAAATGAAAAAAAGTGATGCCAATTGATGTATATTCATAAAAAGAAATAATCATCACAATTTTTACACTCATAATATACATATATTTATCGTTTATATCACTATTTTTTTATCTTATCATACACTCAATTCAACAACTTTATTTAATTTATATATAAAATGGGCTAGTCTTGGGTGAGACCGTCTCACAAAATGAGATCCGTGAGACGCCTTTTATATATAAAAAGTGATAATGTTTGAGCAAAAAGTGACAGTGTTTAAGTAAAAAGTGACAGTCACTTTTGTTAAAAATATTATCACTTTTTAATTAAAAATTATCACTTTTTTTACAAACCAAAATCTGGAAAAAAAATATGGATTATCCTACCCAAAATTTTGAAATATGGGTTAAAATGATCCGTCTCACAGAAAAAGATCCGTGAGACGGTCTCACACAAGTTTTTGCCTAAAATTTACAAAATTATTTCTAAACACTCTAATTATTACATTTTTTTCTTATTATTTCTAAACACTCTAAGTAAATTACTTATTATTCCCTCTGTACCATAGGAATTTGCACACTTTCCATGGATGTTCCATACCAATTTGTACACTCCATAAAAGGAAATATTGTCATAACCCTCACCCTCAAAATATACACATATTTACTCATATGCCATTACTTTTTCACACTCAACCTACCTTTTACTTTACTTTATTCATAAAAGTTTACAAAACTACCCTCAAAACATCACTCATTACATTTTTACTTACATATTTATTAAAATGTGTGTCATCCCAGAGGTTGCAAAGAGTAAAATTTATTACTACCTTACAATATTTTGAAATGTTCTGGTCCTTACCTTTAATTTTTTTTTTTTTTTTGTATTTTACATTCTTTTTCCTAAACCGTTAGGGCATGTTTGTTTTGGGACTCACCCGTCCGGATGTGGGACGTAACGTCCCACGTCCTTGTTCTACTTCTGGATTTCACATCCGAATTTCCCCATCCAACTACACTCATCCCTAAAAATACCTATGCATCCTACTATTACATCCTACCATTACATCCCATCCAACCACTCTTACACAATTTGATTTGACATAAAGTTACATCTCATCCTACTCAAAATCCCAAAACAAACACACACAATTACTATTCATCAGGATTTCTCCATCCAGGATTTCCTCCATCCTACATAATCCCAAAACAAACATACCCTTAAAGAGTTAGATTAGATGGAGCCCCCTTCGACCAACTACTGATTTATATTTATAATTCAAATTATTTAAAAAAATTATTTATACTTTATAGTTGCATTTTGGGTGTGAAATAGAGGAAAGACAATAACAAGACATTGTCTCTAATTAATTAAGAAAATGTGTGATGGGTTAATGACTTAATGTTAATCTTAGTAACAATGTAACATTGCTTAATACGACAAATATATTTAAATTACACTGTCTTAAGTAAATAAATTAATTAAATAAAAAGGTTTTTTTTTTTAAAGCATACTCCCTCCGTCCCACAACTGTTTGCACACTTACCTTATTTGTTCGTCCCACAATTGTTTGCACACCCATAAAAGGAAACTTCTTCATAAATCTCACCCTCACAATATTCACATATTTACACAAAATGACATTACTTTTACTCTCTTTCCAATCACATTTTTACTTTATTCATATAACTTTACAAAATTACCCCTCAACACTCCACTCATTACACTTTTTTCTTAAAAAGTGTGCCCACTTTGTGGTGCAAACACTTCCGGGACGGAGGGAGTACTTGTTTCTAAGGGCATTTTGGGCATCAAGTAAACCTTTTCACTTTTTTTTTTGTTCCCATGAAGCACCGAAAAAGAAGGTTGAAAGTGGGTGGGAATGGGATCCGCTTAATATACGCGTGATTTGTGGTGACGCAAGCAGCACCACCGTGGCACGTGGTGGAGGACCACCGTATATCTGCCGTTACTCCACCGTGTGAAGGCGGTTGCATAGGCTTACAGGCTATATATATGTATAGGCTGTGAAACGAATAACAGGTTTGTTCTGATGAGTCAGTGTAATTTTCTTTTACATGATGATTGACCAACTTTACGTACAGAAGTCTTCAACTATATGTTTAGTCTATTTTACTAAAATCATTATTCCTTTTTAAATACTATATTCATCATTAATGTTTAAATAGACATATTCTTATTTCCTTATACTAATTTTCCACCACAAATAATTTATTACACTTATATATTACCACGGTTTTTATTATAACAATTTTTTTCATGCAATTGAGTGTATAAATATTAATTTTAATGTTCAATTTAATTTTTATCCAATATTTGATTCAATTAATTAAAATTTAATTTCAATTATATAGATGCAACAAATTGCAACCAAGTATCACTCCATTTATGATATAATCCTTAGAAATACAATCAAATTTAACTTAATTTGTACTCCCTCCGTTCCACTATAAGTTTTCCACTTTCCTTTTTTGGATGTCCCACTATAAGTTTCTCATTCCATTTTTGGTAAATTATTTTCTCTCTCTCAATCACATCACTTACACTTTATCTATTATTTTATAATACTTCATCTCATACTAATCTATTATTTTCTCTCTCACCATCACATCACTTGTACTACATCTATTATTTTATTATATTCCTTAATCAAAACACCCAAAATAAGTGGGAAACTTATACCGGGACGGAGGGAGTACTTGTTAGAAATTAATATACAAGAATTAATTCTCACCCTCTCTACAAGTTCGGACTTTTAGATGAGACGGAATTCTTTCATGGTATCAGAGCAAACCGGGCAAAACGATTTGGGTTCGATTCCTGTTGAAAGCACTCCACCCATTTAAATTGTCCACTCGATGGACGTTCGATTCCTGTTGAAAGCACTCCATCCATTTAAATTGTCCACTCGATGGGCCTCCTCCCCAAAAAAGGATAAGAGGTGTTAATCCGGCCCACGAGTGAGGGGAGTGTTAGAAATTAATATACAAGAATTAATTCTCACCCTCTCTATAAGTTCAGACTTTTAGATGAGACGGAATTCTTTCAGTACTCAATAAAAATAGTTTTCTAAAAGAAGAAGGTTCTCATTTTCAGGTCCAGACAATATTTTCTAAACTTGACGTTGATAGCACAGTATTGTTCTCTGTAAAAATAAATAAAAAATTACCACCTCAAAATTTCAATTCTGATTTCAACATATAAAAATATTAAATTAAAGATTTTTTTTATACTCCCTAAGTGGCTCTGTTCCATAGAAATTTACACACTTTACATATATATGGATGTCTCATACCAATTTGCACACTCCATAAAAGGAAATATTGTCATAACCCTCACCCTCAAAATATACACATATTTACCCATATGCCATTACTTTTTCACACTTAACCTACCTTTTACTTTACTTTATTCATAAAAATTTACAAAACTGCCCCTCAAAACATCACTCATTACATTTTTTCTTACACATTTATTAAAATGTGTGTCATTTCAGAGGTGCAAATTCCTCTGGGACGGAGGGAGTATAATTTTAATATGACGTATAATTTTTGGGTTGGTCTGCTATGGACTCGAGTGCATGTTGTGCACCCTAGTCCATGTTGCACTTTTCAGTTTTACTGACTTACACTTTTTGGTAAATGGTGTTGCACTTTTCAATTATTAAACTTGATGCGGCCTAAAATTTTCATGGCACAAGAAGTCAACACGTGTATAGAGGATAAGATAAAAGAGGAGATAGGGGATTAAGGAATACTCTCTGAATAAAGAATCTCTTACGAAGGTCCCTTCGGAGGGAGCTCCACCCGGGGAGAGATATCAGGAAGACCTAATCTTGATAAGAATTAGTAGAGCGAGGATTTAGGAGGAGTCCCGTACGAAACGGCCCGAGATTGGGTAAAGGAAGACTCATTCTTCCTTTATCTTAGTGGATGAAGTCCACTAGGGGGAGTGGTTCCGGTTCTTCAGGGAGTGAGAGAGTGGAGGACCCTGTCAACGCAGCAGGGCCGAGTCCAAAGTACAGCTCCGAAATAGAAGGAAACCCTAACTTCCTCTTAGGTGGAAACTCTCTATAAATAGGTAAACTTGGGTACATTTTCAGGTTAGAATCTCTAATTTTACTTGATATATTACGCTGCTTACAACAACCTTTTGACTTTCCTTTGAGAACCTCATTGATAATCAAAGGACTCTTTAGTCCTTGCCATACACTGAATTACCGAGACTGACTTGAGCGTCGGAGTGTCCGCGCCGGAGTCCCCTCTGGTGTGTCTTTTGTAGGTTCTTGGAGGATCATTCCAGCGGAAGCAGTGTACCCGAATCATTCATAGGCGTTCGGGAAATTGGATATCTAATCCCAATGATATCTAATCCGTCCGTGCAATTTTTGGCACATCAACTGGCGCCGTCTGTGGGAACGATTTGAGAGATCTTCTCACGAATTTCTATTTGTTCGAGCGATGGGCAGAGGAAATAACACAATCACGCCTACTTTAGGGAAGAAAACTTTTTCGGGGGAAGTTCCCCCTTTGCCATCTGATCCCACACCGAAGGAAGGCCGAGAAAAGGACCCTATTTATGTCCCCTCTGGATCAAATCCGCCATTGATACCATCCGCCACACCAACCCCGGGCTTGGGCGATGAGAACCACCCCCTACCGGTCGGAGATGAAATAGCGGAGACCACAGAAACCCCAGCGGTCCGGACCTCAGGTCCCCAATACGGGGAGACTCCAAATTCGGAACCATTCCTGGTTTCTCCAGACCAGTTGAATACCCTTATTAATCAGGATGTGGAAAGAGCTTTAGCGGCTCAGGGAGGTCGAGTCCCAAGAACTGTACCAGTGAACGCGGAGATGCCTGCTCCGAGACTCTAGGAAGAGGCTCGAGACACCCCTATCTCTACAGGGGGTGATATTGTTGGCACGTCTAGATGTCCCTCGGGAGTGGACCTGGCAAGGAGATACCTCCCGCCTAGAGCTGGCAAATCGGGCCGCCCGGCCCAACCCAGCCCAGCCCAGCCCATCGGGCCAAGTGATGTTCGTGGGCTAGGCCGGGCCGGCCCATGAACTGGTCGGGCCTATAAAATTGGAGCCCAGCCTAGCCCATCTGGGCTACTGGGCTAGCGGGCCAGCCCATTACATAATTTTTTTTAAAAAAAAAAATTCTTGCAAAAATTATATATTACTCCCTCCGTCCATGAAATGTAGTCTCATTTGCCTCATATTCTTTGTCCACTAAATGTAGTTCCATACACTATGGAAACCATCACCCCCAACCATCACTTAATTACTCAATTTGCCATCAACTTTATTCACAAACAATCACTTTATTCACAATAGACCTACTTTTTTCTTAAAACTTGTGTCCACCCTCTATGGGATTACATTTGGTGGATGAAGGGAGTAACTAGTAACTACACATAATTTATAAACGATCATAACCATTATTGCATTAATGTACACTGCAAGTCCCACCCCATGAGATAAAAAAAATATTTCTAGCAAAAACTATACTCAATATATATAAATTTATTATGTATTGATCACATTCTCACATATATTTTTTATTTATACAAATAATTACAATTAAAAATATACATTACTAATATACTCCATTAATTATACATAATTTATAAACGGACATAACTAGTACGGAGTATAACATTACACTATATATCAAGTTCAAATAGAATTATAAATAATTCATAAGTTCAAATTTTAAAGTCAAAATAAAATCAATAACATAATAATAATATTTAAGTATAGAGTATTGTAATAATTTTAATTGTTTATTTACCATAAAAAAAATTGATCGGGCCAAATGGGCTGCCCATGGGCCGCCGGGCCAAAATCAGCCTAGCCCATTAGGCCCATCGGGCCTATCGGGTCGGGCCAAATAGGCCCAGTTTTATATGGGCCTATAATTTTAGAGCCCAGTCCATACTGGGCTTCGGGTTGGCCGGGCCGGCCCATCGGGTCGGGCCCAAATTGCCGGCTCTACAGTCCCGCCACTGCAGGGGATGACAACATTCGTGCCCCTCCACGAGCAGCAGAGTATTCAGGACCCCGAGGTCCAGAATCCAAACTTGGAGGTACGAGGTGGAGTATTCAGGGCCCCGAGGTCCAGGATCCCAGGATCGGATCTGGAGGTACGAGGCAGAGTATTCCGGGCCCCAAGGTCCAGGATCCCAGGATCGGATCTGGAGGTACGAGGCAGAGTATTCAGGACCCCGAGATCCAGAATCAAAACTTGGAGGTATGAGGAAGAGTATTTAGGTAGGGCCTCGAGGTCCAAAATCTAAACGTGGGAGTACGAGGCAGAGATATGATAAGTGCATCGGTACTACAGGTTAGTACAGGTGTTTGATAGAGCCTAAAGTATTAGATCTTTTATAGTAATTTGATATTGCTATGAGAATATTTTAATGATATTGACATATATGACACGAACTTATTTTTTCCATTGAATTAAGCATGATTCTCCTAAGCTTACATGATTGATACTTTAGAAACGATCTTAGAATTGAGAATTACTTGAAATCGTAGAAGCATGGGTAAGCAATTCACATGTTGAGTCTTGTGATTACTTTATGTGGTAGAATTAATGATTAGACGTTGATGATGATTATGATTTTGGAAGCAAAGATTAACATAATTATTGTTTTTATTGCACACGATTAACATGTTTTCATATTTTAGATATAATTTCATATTACAGACCGAGCCTATCCAGGTTCTGGAGGATCTCTGGGTAGGTTCAGAAGATTTCAGATTATAGACTAAGTCTATCCAGGTTCTGGAGGATCTCTGGGTAGGTTCAGAAAATTTCAGATTATAGATTAAGTCTATCCAGGTTCTGGAGGATCTCTAGGTAGGTTCAGAAGATTTCAGATTATAGGTTGATTCTATCCAAGTACTGGAGGATTTCGGGATAAGCTCGGAAATGGAAAGTGAAGATTGAGCCTATTTAGGTCCCTGAGACCAAGGCCAATAGCCCTAAACATACAAAACGATAAGTCTGAAAACTAGAGTGGGTGAGAGGATGATTGATTACCTGAAGCGGGTAGAGAGCTTGAGAATCTTCAGAGCCGAAAAGTATCTCACCCTCGAATAGGTGAGGCAAGCCAAGAGGCTGGAGGTGAAACCAGCTAGTGGAGAGAGGAAGAGAGAATCTACAGCAAGGAGGTCCAACCCAGAAGCTCCCCGAAACTTCGGAAGAACAGGAAACCGCAATGCTGCGGGAGGATCCTGATCTGGGCCTCGAGGGAGGTTTTAGAAATATACTCAACTGAGATTGGAACCTACAGAGGTCTTGGAGGTTGCTGGAGATCATGCAGATCTGAAATTCCCTTATTCGAGGAACCGAGGTCCTCAAAAGCCCAAGTCGGACTGATTTTGGAGACTCCACAATGAATATGGGCACGACAACAATCAATATTACCATTTGGAGGATGAAATTGAGAGAATGATTCAAGTTGGACATCTGAGAGAATTTGTTTACGTAGTTGACCGAGGCTCTCGAGGGCAGAAGAGGAGAGAACTTAAGGACAAGAAGACTAAGAAGAAGGAGGCCTCCCAGAATCGGGATAAAAGCCGACCCCCTCAGTTGATATTCCTGAGTTGAGATCCGGGAAGAATTTCAGAGCTCGCGAGGACGTAAGAGGTTCGAGGATCAAAGAAAATGATCATCTTCTGAGATTTGAGATTAGAGAGACCAATCATCTTGTCGAGACTGGAGGTCCTGGAGAGGGTACAGGTTTCAGGTTTGAGATCAAAAGAGACTTGATTTGCATTCTTTAATTATTTCATATTTAAATTATATAATTGAGGCTTATGAAGCTTATCTGAGCACTTGAGAGCCTGTGTTGGAGACCCCTTTTTGGTGTATCTTTACAGGATCAATTCGGGATTGATATACAAGTAAACCTGGAGAACCTAGAAGTACTAGAGGAGCTCGAGAGAGCAAGATTACCGAAGAAAGAATGGAGCCATGGAAAATCAGTTGAGTCGCTGGACCATAAAACCTAACATGTTATTGGGTTGATCCCCAAATGACGAGTACATTTGGGACCACCGGTTAGTACATGTATTTGATAAAGTTAGAGAGGTTAGATCTTTTTACAATGACTTGAGTATGACATGGATGGGTTATGATTTTGGTTGATTTGATGTGACTAATATATGAGAACCATGCTTATTTCTTATTGGATTAAGTACAACCCCCGTGAATTTTTATGATTATTTTGCGTAGGTGCTCTGAATATGAGAATGACTTGATGATCTCAGTAAGTATGAGTAGAAAACTCGCATGTTGAGTTTATGTGGTTATTATATGCTTTATAATTCATGATTGAGGATGGATGGTGGTCCATGCTTTTAAAATATGAGGCTAAATATCTTTGAATTATGTGTGATTGACATGCCTAGATATTCTAGATATGATTTTAGATTTCAGATTAAGTTCGTCCAGATCCTGTGAGGCTTCTGGGTAAACCAGGAGATCGAGTGTAAAAGATTGGGTCGAAGAATATAAAGACTAACAGTCTGTCAAAGCTGGCTAGCTCCGTAGAGCCTGAAGGGCAAGGAAAAATAACATTTGTGATAGCACAAAGAGAATCTACTGAGCCCATGATTGGGGCGATCGAAGAAGGGGATGACTAAAGGAAAGAAATTCTGGAAGAGCTGAATAAAGGACCAGCCCCTGCACCTTCTTGAGAAGCTCGAGCTTTGCGGTTAAGATACTGCATCTTGGGAGGCCAATTATACAAGCGATCGTTGACTCATCCCTATCTAAGATGTCTCCCGAAGAAGATTACATGATAAAAGAAACCCATGAAGGATGTGCAGGTAGTCATGAGGGCTACAAGGCTACTGTAAAGAAGGATATACCCAAGAGTCGATCTATTAGGTGAGTAAGATCATCTAGGGTGTTGAGATGCGATATTCGGAGACGAGCATGATGACGGACCTTGCAAATGTCTTACACTTCGATGCTTAAAGGGGGTGATGAAGGGTCTAGGCCTACTACCTCCGAGATGCTGATATGAAGCCACGTAAGTGAAAAGTGTATATTTTACTTTTTTACTTTAGATTTTACTTGGTGATATGATATGAGTTACCTAGACGTAGTTGTTTAGAGCATAAAACCTCGAAGCATATAAGCATTTGCTAAGGCTTCAGAAATGATTGATTTGAGAAATGCTAAGGTGATTACTTAGGAGAATTTCGTGATTGAATCGGGAGAATGATTGAGAATTTAGGCATGGTTAAGAACGTGTTTTTGATTAGTGATGAGTCAATTTTTTTCTAAATTATGTTAAAATGTATGTTTATCTTTGATGAATATTTGAAGATTTTATGAGATGTGATGAAAACATTTTGAGATTTTTGGAAATTTGTATGAGCACATATTTCCTAACAATTTAAGATATGATTCATAAGCATACTTTGAGCATTCTGAAACGCGTAAGGGCTAACCATCCTGAGTAGCCGGATGGCTAAGTTTGAAAATTAGGAGTGATGAAATGATGAATGATCTGTAGATCACTGAGCATATATGAGATATGAGAATTCAAAAGTGAGAAACACTCGGAGGCCACGAGGCCGAGGAGAGCTAGAGAGCTCCTCACCCTACTCTAAATCCAAGCGGATTACTTGAACTTGAAAGGTCTTGATATGATCAACACCTTGAATTGAGAGTGAGAAACACTCAGAGGCCACGAGGCCGAGGAGAGCTAGAGAGCTCCTCACCCTACTCTAAATCCAAGCGGATTACTTGAACTTGAAAGGTCTTGATATGATCAACACCTTGAATTGAGAGTGAGAAACACTCAGAGGCCACGAGGCCGAGGAGAGCTAGAGAGCTCCTCACCCTACTCTAAATCCAAGCGGATTACTTGAACTTGAAAGGTCTTGATATGATCAACACCTTGAATTGAGAATAAGAAACACTCAGAGGCTTAGAGGCCGAGGAGCTATGGAGAGCTCTTCACCATACTTGAGACCCAAAAGGGTTACTCAATGAAAAGAAGGATTTTATAAATCAAAATCTTTTAAGAATGAGAGTGAGAGACACTCAGAGGCCTAGAGGCCGAGGAGCTACAGAGAGCCCCTCACCAGACTTAAGACCCAAAAGGGTTACTCAATGAAAAGAAAGATTTTATGAATCAAAATCTTTTAAGAATGAGAGTGAGAGACACTCAGAGGCCTAGAGGCCGAGGAGCTACAGAGAGCCCCTCACCATACTTAAGACCCAAAAGGGTTACTCAATGAAAAGAAGGATTTTATGAATCAAAATCTTTTAAGAATGAGAGTGAGAGACACTCAGAGGCCTAGAGGCCGAGGAGCTCCGAAGAGCCCCTCACCATACTTGAGACCCAAAAGGGTTATTCAATGAAAAGAAATATTTTATGAATCAAAATCTTTTAAGAATGAGAGTGAGAGACACTCAGAGGCCTAGAGGCCGAGGAGCTACAGAGAGCCCCTCACCATACTTAAGACCCAAAAGGGTTACTCAATGAAAAGAAAGATTTTATGAATCAAAATCTTTTAAACGAAAGTGAGAGACACTTGGAGGCCCAGAGGCCAAAGAGAGCTGGGGAGCATCTCCCCATAACCAAGACCCAAGATGGTTACTTAGAAAACAAAAATTTTGCAAGCCACAGTCATTTGCCAAGACCCTGTCTAAAAAACGAAAGAAATGATAAATAGAAGTCTGGAAGTCAAGGAAAACCTCTTCGAGCCACCTGAAACTAGAGGTGATCCCTTGAAAGGGTGAGAGGTTCCCTGAATTTCTTGAGAAAATTCTTTGAAGGTTATGTAACCAAGAGACGATAATGGTGCAACCTACAAGACCAATAAGGGGGTTAGGATCGAGGTTTCTCCTCGAGAAACTAGCAAGAGAGAGAAAATTGCAACTGTGTGGGACCCAGGCGCAGAAATCGAAGCGTCTTTTCGGAACCGAGGGCGAGAAAAATCTCCGAAGGGAAGCACTTTTGAAATTCCTCTCCGAAGCAAGAATAATACACGTCTCTCCAGAAACGCCTCTGTGCTAGACTCACTTGGATTTCTTACTCTCACAAAAGATATAATCACTCTATGAGAGTAGGGGGGAGTAGATGATGCGACCTAAAATTGTCATGGCACAAGAAGTCGACACGTGTATAGGGGATAAGATAAAAGAGGAGATAGGGGATTAAGGAATACTCTCTGAATAAAGAATCTCTTTCGGAGGTCCCTTCGGAGGGAGCTCCACCCGGGGAGAGATATCAGGAAGACCTAATCTTGATAAGAATTAGTAGAGCGAGGATTTAGGAGGAGTCCCGTACGAAACGGCCCGAGATTGGGTAAAGGAAAACACATTCTTCATTTATCTCAGTGGATGAAGTCCACTAGGGGGAGTGGTTCCGGTTCTTCAGGGAGTGAGAGAGTGGAGGACCCTGTCAACGCAGCAGGGCCGAGTCCAAAGTACAGCTCCGAAATAGAAGGAAACCCTAACTTCCTCTTAGGTGGAAACTCTCTATAAATAGGTAAACTTGGGTACATTTTCAGGTTAGAATCTCTAATTTTACTTGATATATTACGCTGCTTACAACAACCTCTCGACTTTCCTTTGAGAACCTCATTGATAATCAAATGACTCTTTAGTCCTTGCCATACACTGAATTACCGAGACTGACTTGAGCGTCGGAGTGTCCGCGCCGGAGTCCCCTCTGGTGTGTCTTTTGCAGGTTCTTGGAGGATCCTTCCAGCGGAAGCAATGTACCCGAATCATTCATAGGCGTTCGGGAAATTGGATATCTAATCCCAATGATATCTAATCCGTCCGTGCAATTTTTGGCACATCAAAACTGTATAATAATATTTTTTTAGTTATAGTGACTTACACTTTTTAGTAATATTGTATTGTACTTTTCAGTTTAATAACTTACACTTTTCTTTAGACTAGAGTGCACAATATGCACTCGAGTGCATACTAGACTTTACCATAATTTTTATATATATAAAAGGCATAATGCATTATTCAACCAGTACTTTAATTCAATTATTTTTATTTTTGCCTATTATACTTTAATTTTTTAATTTTATCCCCCTTTACCCTGTACTCTTATTTATTTATGTTTACCTCTTTTACTTATCTTAGTTCCCCCAACGAAGAATTAGAAACTACGCTGAGAAAAATATTTGTTAATTCAAGCATTTATTATTCCATTAGTTAGGGGAAAAACTTAATTAAAAAAAAAGTGTAATAAAAAAAGTAAAAAAACTAAAGTGTAAAAAGAAAAGTAAAAAACTAAAGTGTAATAAGAAAAGTACAAAAGGTCAGAAAGTATAAAATGAAATTCTATATATGTAAAAAAAAAGGTTAGAAAGTATAAAAACCAAATTCTAAATTCAACTCTACTCTATCATGCATCACTTCTCTTTTTTTTTTTTTTTTTTATTCTCTCAAAACAAATATACATTCGAACTATTAATTACAATTTTCAAATTTTAGAATTTCGGAGTTTTAGTGTTAGGTGGTTTTAAGCGGCTTTTCAAAGCTGATTTTTGAAATTTTGAATTTTTTAAATCTTAATTAATAGTAGTAGTAATATGTGTGTTTATTTTAGGTTTTTGAGTGAGAGGTAATTTTATTTTATTTCAAATCAATGTATACAGGCAGATCCAAAATTTTGGATGTGGGGTACAATTAGTACATAATTTTTTATTTAAATATTTATACATAATCAATATTTTATATTTAAAATGCACAAAATCAAATTAAATTTACAAATAAATAAGATTTCATAGAGTTTATTTATAATTACAATTGGGTATGTTGAGTTTTCCTATCTTGAAGCTATTTATTACATTGTCATGGAGAATTTATAAAAAACGCGTCATTTTTTTTAATGAAAGTGGTCAAATAATCTAATAAGATTGATCATCTATACTATTTCGCAACCTATTTTTACATAACTTATTTCCAAAAATGTTTATTTCACATTATACTGAAATAACATGAGTGATATATTTTCGTAAAAAAAAAAAAACATGAGTGATATATAATTAATCAGGGAATTAGCATAGCACCTGCATAATTTCAAAATAATTAATTACAAATTTATTACAATTAATTTCATAAACTTATTAAAAAAATATACTAATTTATCAATAAATATAATCAATTAACATAATAATTTAACTAACAGTAAAATATTAATTATGGGTTTATGTATTGTAAAATGAAAGAATTTGTTAGTAAAATGAGGTGTATGTGTAGACGAAGATTAAATGTTGACACAAACTTAAACACGAAAGTCGAGGCTAGAGTTTGACTCTATCTTCGTAAGACGTTATTGCCCCGTACACAGGTGCAATACGGATCACTGACAACCATCCCCGAGATACAACGACTTAAAATTTCACGACTGTTGCACTACAAATCGGAAGCTATCGGCGAATCGCAAAATGGATATCCGGAACTTCCGATAAAACTCTAATGCAAGGACTTAGAATGCTAGAATGCTTTGGAGGATAAGAATGCAAGAAAGCTTTTGACTTAAGTGATTTTGGAATGCAAATGTGGGGATCTATTTATAGACTTCCAAGAGTCTTTATGATAATAGTTGTGACTCTTCATAATAATCTCTTCTTTCCAAAAGTTACAACCTTTGGAAATAAACAATTATTCACCAAAAGGTATGTCTTTTAAATTAATGCAATAATTCTAAAAGACACCACATTTAAATTAATGAAATAATTCTAAAGGACACAACCTTTGGAATATAATCATTTCACCAAAAAGACATGACATTTCATATCTATATCTATAGGTCACAATCCATTACTATTATCATATAATAATAAATACATTCAACAATGTATTTATTCACTCATTAAATGACCAACTTTAATATTAATTTCTCAATCACCCAAAATTTGATTTTGAGCAATCAAATCAACTAAATCCATTTACGCAAAAAACGGATTATAAAATTGTCACTTAATATTTTATAAAATGTGGTCAAAATCAACATTTTCCAACGGAATTAACATGTACTCTGCGTAGATTGAAATTGCCATGGGGTGGGCTAAAATTATGAATGAGCCAAGAGGGGAAAATGTGAGTGTTATCTCATAATCTCATAGTCAGGACTTAGGCCGGAATCAGATGAGTTGAAGGTTTTCAATCAGCTGAGGAGGTGATGCTTAGATTTCAACACAATTGGTGGATCAGCACAGTTCTAGGTCAGCACAGTACTTCAGTAGAGTATACCAAGTACAGTACTTCAGCAGAGTGGATCAGCACAGTACTTCAGCAGGGTATATCAGCACAGTACTTGACCAAGCATAGTACTTGACCAAGCGCAGTAAAGATCAGCACAGTAGAAGTCTATCAGCAGAGTTAGCTTTTGATCACAGGAACAGAAGAGTTGAGTATCAGATCACTAAGTAGTGTTCTGATCTTTATGGACAAGTCTTCTGATCTGGAAGTTAGTTAGTTTAACTAGTTGTATTACAGTTACAACTACTTGAGGGCATAACTACCATTTCAGTTGGACAATAACAGAGCACATGGGTTGTTACAAGCGGTTGCAAACGGTTGCTAACTACTCAAACAGTTCCTAACAGCAGCAACTACCTTTGGTCTTTATAAACTCTTGTTTGTGTACATTGTAAAGGTTGGATTGTAGATTGTAGTACGTTTTGTAATCTTTGAGTTATGTGAGTTCACGAGTGAAGTGAGGAAATATCCTATTCTGAGTGAATGAGTGTGTAAACATTATTTATCAATCAAAGAAGTACTCGTCTGGTCCAGTGGATGTAGATCACATTGATCGAACCACTTAAATTCTTGTGTGTTGTTTGTCTCGTTGATTACTTTTTGAATTACTATCCTAGAGCAGTTATTTCTTATATCTTCAAGTATTCTACTTGATTGGAGACGTCTAATCGACTGGAATTACTTGACAGAAAAAGTAATGGTCTAAAGGAGAGCTGTAAAGGCATAAAACTTATTGAGCGAAAATTTAGAAATAGAAATTAGGAGTATCGTTGTATTTCCATGTCACTTGCCTAGGTCCGTCACTATGTGTAAGAGGAAATGATATTATATCATAGTATTATATTATTGTAAATTATAATGAAACGATTAAATTATGTGAATTATAATTTAAATATATTAAAGTGTAAGGAACGAAAATTAATTGTAATGAAAATTGTGATGGTAGATTTATAAATATTGTATCCGTAGGAATAATTTTTCAAATTCAAATTATGTGTTTCGAAGTAAAATCAGATTTTTAAAATTCAAAGTAAACATTGGGAATTCATGTATTTTTAACAATAATCCACTTCTCATTTCAAACTTCTAAAACCTGTTTGATCTAGTTGTTTTTAACTGAGACATTTTTTTGTTAAAATTCATCAATTAATTAAACAATAAGTGAAAATTAGTAGATAAATGATTTTAAAAAAAAAAAACCTTAATTTATGTCTCACAGTTTGACTATGTACTCGGTACATTATATTAGTGGGATTTTATAATACAACCCAATAGAGTGTTTGGAACTGACTCATACCCTTGGGGTGGTATTGTAATTAAGCAGTTGCCCGTAAGCCATAACCAGGTACTTATATACTATTCCCTCCGTCCCATTATAAGTTTCTCACTTTTCTTTTATGGATGTCCCACTATAATTTCACATTTTATTTTTGGCATATTATTTTCTCTCTCCCAATCACATTACTTTATCTATTATTTTATCATACTTTCATCTAATATTCATCTATTATTTTCTATCTCACCATCACATCACTTATATTTTATCTATTATTTTATCATATTTCTTAATTAAAACACCCAAAAGAAAGAGAAAATTTATAGCGGGATGGAGGGAGTATAAGTTATAACTAGCCCTGACAATAATCAATGAAACCCTCTTGTAAGTTTGTAACTTGAAAATATTGCTTGAAATTTCTTTTACTGATTAAATTATGTGAATTTCCCTTTTTTTTTTTCATAAATAAGTTCACAATTTTACCTATTTCCTTTATTTGACACGGGTGGAGAATACAAATAATCCACCTCATTATTATCCCAATCAGCTGATAAATAAAGCCTTTGAACACATATCACAAACTAAACATCCTCTAAACTGATATTCGCCTTGTTGAGGCAATAAGGACTTTAACATTCTGTCTTCCAAGAAAGCTTTTTTCAATCCCATTGTTGTTGAGCTAGTCTTGTATTGGAGGCGGAGACATGACTTGAACCTGCATTCTTCTAGTCATGAGCCAAATGAGTTCATCATTTCTCGCCTCCAGACTTTTCTTTTCTTTTCTTATGAGATTTCGAGTTGGATGACTTGAGTGTGCAATGCGTGGAGTGAGGAGAAGATTGGGTAATTGGCTTTCCGAGACAAATTATTTAGGTTCATAGATAAACTACCTCCAAGTTTTCTATTTCAATAGTGTGGCAAAAATTCTCCAAAAACAGAAACGAAGATAATCAAAGGGAAGCCTTAAGGCGTATCTTGAGTAAGACTTACAATCTCCTTGAGTAATCGACTAACACAGTCTTTAATTTCTTCAGGGATTAGCAACTTTTGAGGAACTGACTCCATAGCATACATGGTAAGGACCCTGTTTACATCAGCCATGTATAACTGGGTAGAACCTGCCTTCTTACATCTTTTATTCGCATGCTCACACGAATCTTTCACAACACAATTCTGGCAAACCTGAAATAACATGCAATTGATATTTGAGATTATAGTATTTTGGCTTTTTAAATATTTAGTTCCAATGGCAACAGCTACAACTTTACCTTTTGCTCGTCGATTTCAAAAAACCTGCGCATATGTTTAGCAGCATAGACGCTCTTCTGCCCAAGGGATGGACACCCAAAAAGGGCTACCGTTTTTAGATCCTTAGCAGATAACCATCTGTCATAAGCATTAATAAGATGAGGGGATTTCAGATGGAATAATGAGAATTAAATCAGATGCATTACAAGAATAATTTCTCTCTTAACAAATCAGGGACTCATATTTTAACCAAATTGCAAATCATTGGAGAACAAAGATGACCCTAATGTGCTTTGGAATCACAAAGAATACATCAACATTTTTTTTTATATAACCTTCTCTATTAAAGTGCATCCAAAATAATTTCCATAACCCCTATCATGGACAATGAAAAATCTAGAATTATGCATCACGAACCAATGAACGAGCTTCAGCAATACCTCCCAACTTGGTATGATAAAACCATGGCATCCATTCAAAGTAAATAAAGAAGATCAACTCCAACAGGAATATAAGGCTCAGATTCTGTACTATAGTGCCTTCAATCGGTAGGCAAAAACCAAATGGAAGTACAAGCTTTAACGATGACAGGGAACAATAAAAGTCCTTAAAAAACTTGGTTCGACATGTGAACTTATTACTCTATGTGTTTTTCTTTAATATAAAACTTCATTAGCAATAAAAATCCTTAAAAATCAATCATATATTCATCCCTAATCAGCATTGATAAGTGTTGCAACTGGTTTAACTCTGTTAGCCGTAAATATATAGTTAGCACAGTAAGAATTAAGTCATTAATATCTAAACATTACCACATTAACACCAATCCAAACACTTTCCAGTTTCCACTTCATAATGTACAGAAACAACTGCTGAATCAGAAGCATAAAACAGCCACTTACTTGGCAATGTGCTGATGATCTTTCCCAAAGTTGAGTGCTGCAAATTTAAGAAATTCACGGGCATAACTTTCCTCAAAACACGTCGCATCGAATTTATCTATGGGAATGAAGTTGGCATTTTTGAAGTATCCATGAAGATACAAGTGTTGGGCGAGCATGTGCATATCAGAAGAAAGTTGTTTGTGGAGAATTGGATTCTCAAGTCCAAAATCACTTGGTTCTACCACATTCGTTTTCTCATTAGCAAACAACGCCCATAAACTTGTCTTACCCTTTCGCTCAACTTTTTTAGACGATAGCTTCTTTTCAGGCCTTTTCTTGTTCAAACCCCTGATTTCTTGCTCCAAATTTCTCAGTTTCTCCTTCACTTTTCCAATTTCGCTGTCATCTTCAGTGTGAGAATCACTATTCTTGCTCCTTTGAGGTTCTCCGACAGCTCTTCTGAAGAAAACACTCAACGGTTCTGTACACTTATCATCTGGATTTTTTGTAAATCCAGCCGAAAGGTATCTCACGAGAATTAAACAACAGTGTGAGGAATTAGTTGGAATTAACAAGGGTAATAGAGGGTTTTTGAAAACCGAACGTATCATTCGATTGGAACTCATTCGCTCGCGGCTTCCTAGACTCGCCTAGCTACCGATTCCCAATTGCAGAAGTTGAGGAAGACTGCTTTATGTGTAATATAAAATGTGATTTATTTTTAAATTACTAATTCATACCCCAATCTTTTTTTTTTTTTTTACGAAAGAGAACAGACACACGGTGGTGAAACGAGAAGAAGAAAAAAAAGTAAAAAGTGAGGACATTCCAAAATTTTTAATCATGAGTAAATTTGATACTTTTAATTTTAGTATTTTAATGCGATATTATCAAATTTTAGGATTTTACTTTCTTTTTTTTTTTGAATACACAATCGTAGTAATATAGTCAAACACCAATACATCATAAAATATGTTAATAACAAGAATGATGATATACTTGCGAACTGTTGATGAATATTATCATCTCTTCAATCTTGAGAAGAGTGATTCACCGCAGCCCATTTTGCTAGCGCGATTGCCGTCTTGTTCTCCGTCCTAGATACATGCTCAACTTTGCACACTACAAAGTTGCTTTGTAATTGACGAATTTGATTCAAGACATACCCTTCCGCGATCCAAATCTTTTGCTCGCTATTCACTGCCCCCACCGCCTCCATTGAGTCCGATAACAATCTTACCTCCATGATTTCGTGCTCCTTACACCATTTTAGGCCTTCTTCAATTGCTCGGAGTTCTGTCCCAAATATTGTCCCTGGGCACATAATCGACTTGCACATCGCTCCTTGCAATCTTCTATCCGATTTTCCCACAACAGCCCCAACTCCATATTTTGCTTCATCCACCTGAAATGCCGCATCGACCTTTAAAATATAACATTGTTCCCACAACAACCCCAACTCCATATAACCTTGTTCCCTGACTTCATCCACCCGAAATGTCAAAATCTCACTTTCCACCAAAATATTCTTACTTTGGGCGTAACCAAAAGCCTCCATACTTGCCTCCATCTTCCCCGCTCCTCCCCATTATCTAAGACAGTCGCTATTTGGATATCCTTCGTGCTAGAACACGCCGGCGAAGGCGGTCCGTCACTGGGATCGTTGTCGGATGCCAAACGTATAAAGAAATAAATAAAACATAAACGTGCGTCTAAAACATAGTTTAGATCTATTACCCTTGAAGATCGAGACGTTGATTCCAATCTACGGGTCTTCTAGCCTGTCTCCCAACCTTGTTCGAACACCGGGTAGACGACGCGCTATCAAACATGAAGAAGGTTGCTTCTGTTTCGTCTCCTTGAAACCCTAGTCGTTTTCTCAATTTCGTGTGTGCTAGGGTTTCAAAACTGACTTGAGGCTCCTATTTATAATCTCCAAAAGTTTCATGGGCCAGATTAGGGATCCATTAGAAGGTATAGGGTTTGAGCTTCTTACAGGCCCAAATACTCTTATGTTCAGCCCAGAACATATAATTTGGCCCGAGAACATTAATTCATTCCACTAGAGAATTAATGTTGCACTCCCGTCCTATCCCGAACCGAATCATGGATTCTATTAGACTTTATAATTCTCCGTGCTTAAGATATCACACGTCCATTAATTATTAAAGCTTCTGACTTCTTTAAATAATTAATCTCTATAATTCCTTGAGTAGTACCACTCAACCTTGCTGTCGTACGGATTAAATCCACCTGAAGGGTTTAGTACGACAATCATTTATGAGTTTCCTCAAGGGGACGTCATCAGCCTGGATGTCCAGGACACGGTGCCCTAATGCCAATAATACGCAGCGTGAAAATCTACCAAGATTCTCACCTATGGTACATCAAAGTAGTGAACAAGCACCCCACACATCTAAATATCACACTTAGGGTTAAGAATCATAAAAGTCACTAATACCTCTAGTTCTTCATAACAGTCGGAACATAAGAACTTGTCTTATTTGTGATCCATTCAGTACGCCACAACGCACTAGTACAAACTAATGAACAAGACAAACCACTAACAAGTTTATACTACAACTTAAACCAATAGTTGTGTCCAGAACTATCTCAATTGTGAATACTGTTTATATCTTACAAGGAACTGAAAATGTGATCTTCTGTGTGACTACAAACTCACCACATCGTCTACAATGTAAGATAAGCAGACATACAAGTAATCCCAAAAATGCAATAATGTGAAAATCCATTTATTTCAGATAATAAGGAAATCAAATATACATCCATAAAAGCCCATTAAAAGTTTGCTTTATTATATACACCAACAATCTCCCACTTATACTAAAGCTAATCTTTTAGTATACACATAAAGGAATTAACATATCTCCCACTTATACTCAAAATCTAGCTTGTAATACATCGTAAACTAAGACCCTCTACATGATTCTCAAAGACTTTTATTGTCACAGTATTTATGAAAGGATCAGCCAAGTTGTCCAACGACGCAATCTTACCCACGACCACATCTCCTCGATTTACGATGTCTCGTATAACGTGGTACTTGTGCTCTATGTGTTTACTTGCTCTGTGGGCTCTAGGTTCTTTCGAGTTTGCCACTGCACCCGCGTTATCACAATAAATAGTGATACACATCGGCATACTCTGAGACACCCCTAATTCCAGAAAGAAATTACGTAGCCAGACATCCTCTTTGACAGCCTCTGAGGCAGCTACGTACTCGGCTTCCATAGTGGAGTCCGCGATGCATTTCTGCTTCACACTTCTCCAAGATATGGTTGCGCCTCCCAGCATAAACACATAACCCGAGGTTGACTTCCGTTCATCTCGATCAGCTTGGAAATCTGAATCGGTATAACCCAAAGGAATTAAACTGTTTGACTAGTATACTAGCATATAATCTCGAGTCATTTTCAAGTACTTTAGAATATGCTTTACAGCAGTCCAATGTCCTTGACCAGGGTTAGACTGATATCTTGCTACCATGCTTACTACATAGCAAATATCAGGCCTCGTACACAATATCGCATACATAAGGCTTCCAACAACCGAAACATAAGGAACCTTAGCCATCTCATCTATCTCTTTATGTGTCTTAGGAAACATATCCTTAGACAGAGGAACTACATGTCTGAAAGGTAGTACACCCTTCTTGGAATTCTGCATGCCAAAACGAGCAATCACAATATCAATGTAAGACGCTTGAGATAAACACAACATTCTCTTTTTTCGATCACGAGTGACCTTAATACCAAGAATGTACGATGCTTCTCCCATATCCTTCATTTGAAATTGTTCTGAAAGCCACACCTTTATGTCTGATAATACTTTCACATTGTTGCCAATAAGAAGAATATCATCTACGTATAATACTAAGAATATCACCACGTCTCCGTCACTCTTCTTGTACACACAATTTTCATTTTGACATTGTTCAAATCCAAAAGATTTGATCACCTCGTCAAAAGGAATTTTCCAAGACCTGGAAGCTTGCTTTAGCCCATAAAAAGACTTTTTCAGCTTCCAGACTAGATGCTCTTGACCTTTCTTCACATAACCCTCGGGTTGCTGCATATAGATGTCCTTATCCAAATTTCCATTAAGGAAAGATGTCTTGACATCCATTTACAAAATCTCATAGTTCATGTGATTATCTATGAATAAGAGAATCCGGATCGATTTTAGCATGGCTACTGGTGAGAAGGTCTCGTCATAGTCGATTCCTTCTTTTTGGGTAAAACCCTTTGCCACCAACCCTACCTTAAAAACAGTAATTTGCCCATCAGACCCTCTCTTACGTTTGTAGACCCACTTATACCCAACGACTTTCTTGTCGTGGGGAAGTTCACTTAGGTCATACACTTCCATAACATACATAGATTCAATTTCTAAATCCATGGACTTGTGCCAAGACTCTGCATCTTTGTCTTTGATTGCCTCTTTGTATGTCCAGGGGTCGTTATCATCATGTTTATCGCTTGGAATCAAGTCCACAGACTCTCCCACAAATATGAAATGATCAGGTTGGCGAACAACCCTCCCACTACGACGAGGCAATGTATACAAAGGTTCATCAGAGTCACCACGTTGTGCAGTCTCTTGTGGTATTTCCTCTTGCACACTCGGTGTGCCATTGTATCCTCTCAACTCATTTAGAATGATCTCAGTATTGGACTTATGCTCATTCATATAGTCTTCTTCCAAAAATCGGGCATTGGTACTCACCACCACCTTCTGATCATTAGGACTAAAAAAATAACCACCTCTCGCTCCCTTAGAGTATCCTACAAACAACCATACTTCAGTTCTAGGTGCCAACTTATCAGCTTCCTTGTTCAGCACATGTGCTGGACATCCCCAAATCCGAGGCTTTCGCCCAGACCACAATTCAATCGGAGTTTTTGAAACCACTTTAGAAGGTACGTTGCTGTTTCCAAGACATATCCCCAAAAAGAGGTAGGTAATGAAGCATAACTCATCATCAATCTCACCATATCTAATAGAGTTATATTATTTCTCTCAGCCAAACCATTCTATTGCAGAGTACCAGGCGCGGAGAGTTGGGATCTAATCTCGTTCTCTAATAAGTATTTCTAAGGTATTCGCCACCACGATCAGAACATAGTGACTTGATACTCTTACCATGCCGATTCTCCACTTCTGCCTTAAATTCTTTGAACTTGCCAAAACATTCAGACTTGTGGCGCATCAGGTAGATGTATCCATATCTTGAGTAATCATCAATGAAAGTGATAAAGTACTCAAAGCCTCCTCTAGCTTGAACAGTCATAGGCCCACACAAATTAGAGTGAATCAGTTCCAACACATCATTGGCCCTATTCCCCTTGGCCTTAAAAGGCCTCGAGGTCATCTTGCCTTCCAAACATGATTCGTAGACTAAGAATGGTTCCACTTGGAGTGACTCCAAAAATCCACTACTTACTAGTATTTGAATCCTTTTTAGGTTGACATGAGCCAATCTTAGATGCCAAAGGTATGTTTGATTCAACTTAGAAGGTTCTTTTCTCTTATTTAATGATGACGATGAATGAGCTTCAGTCACAGTATGATAAACACAAGTAATAGTATAAAGATTGTTTCCCAACGTGCCAGAACAAATCAAAGAGTCATTTCTCATAATAACAACATTGTCATTAAAAACAACTGAGCATCCATCCAATAAACAACTTCGAAACTGAAATTAAATTCCTCTGAAAATTCAGCACGTATAAAACGTTCTTTAATACTAAAACAGAATTAGAAAAATATAAGTGCACGTCTCCCACTGCAACCACTGAGACTATCGCGGCGTTGCTCAAACTAATAGTTATCTCGCCCTCACTCAGTTGCCTTGTCTGCAAAAACCCCTGCAAGGCTGCAAGGTATAACAAACATGGTCAGTGGCTCTTGTATCTACTACCCAAGAATAGGCAGAACAAGCCGCAAAACATGTTTCAACAACTAAAGCGAGAGATGTACCAGAGTTGTCCTTTTTCAGGAGAGGACAATCAGACTTCCAATGTCCTGTCTTGTTGCACTTGAAACATTTGTCCTTCGACTTTTTCACGCCACCAGAAAGTGCCAGTTTCTTGCTCCCACTGCTTTCACCACCACCCTTTTTCTGTAAAGGCTTTTTCTTCTTCTTGCCATTAGACGAAGAAGGTCCAGCCTGAATAGTAACATTGGCTTGTGGTCGTTTACCCATGAGACCCTCTACCGCGACCAATTCTGTAAGAAGCTCGGTTAAAGTATAATCCTTCTTACTCATGATTGCGTTTACACGGAAGTTCTCAAAAGACTTTGGGAGCGAGTGTAGGATCATATCGATCTTGGTGAAATTATCGATTAACCCTCCAAAGACATCAATCTCATTCAGATATTCCATCATCTTGAGACCGTGATCCCTCACGGACGCTCCCTCTGGCATAGAGGTTGACATAATCTTCCTCATAGCCTCAAAGCGGGCAACCCTATCTTTCTCACCAAAAAGCTCTTTTAGGCTCAACATCATATCTGCGGCACTAGACATGGTTTGATGCTGTTGTTGTAAAACATTTGACATTGAGGCCAAAATGTAACAACGAGTCATCTCATCAGCCTTGTGCCACTTCTTATGAGCCTCATTTTGCTCTTTAGTAGATTCGGGTCCCAAAAGGGCAGGTGTGTCGAGCACAAACTTGTACTCATCTGCAACTAGGACAATGTCCAGATTTCTTTTCCAATCCAAATAATTTTGACCAATAAGCTTATTTTGATTTAAGATAACCATGAGTGGGTTGAATGTCACCATAATGTATCTGAAATAAATAAAATGCAAGCAATAAATCACATAAGTTTGAAGCATAAAATATTGGAAATCTTCAAAACCAACATTCAACACAACCTCCAACAGCCCAACAAACACATATGCAAGCCACGTTAGGGTGGTCGTTTACACGTGTATTCATCGACCAGACATTCAGTATTTAATTTCAATATCATGTCAACTTATCCTTATGACGAATGAAATTAACAATCAGACTTTAACTGGCCATGTGAATTAGAATAGTGACCCCGTTGGGGGGTTATATTAAAATTCACATCTAAGTGATGACCACAATTTAACAATAGTTATTGAAAGTGTGTGTGCGTGCGAAATCAGAGATGTTGTCTGTCGTATTGGCACTGTCCAGACAACACTATGCAGCGGAAATTAAATTACACGTACTGAAAATAGAAGTATTCAAAATTTGCATAGATTATAAAATAATTTATGTTGTTCACTATATAAAAATATGTGAAATGAATTACAACCTCTTAGAGGTGTACGATAACACTATAATAAGTGTAGATGATTTACTAGATCCTATGAAACTATCTCCCACATAGATCTATGCATATAACCTAGTAAATAAGACTATGTTCAAACACACTATTATTCGGGTTTACAATAATGTGAAGAACTACAAGAAGAAACAAAGATTTTCCTAACTAGAAGCGTATAAAGCGTTCTATAGACTAGTAATCGATTTCAGCTTCTCTTCTTGTATATCTTGTGTTGAGGCAGCTACGGTATTTATAGGCTTCATGGATGAACTGCCTTCAACTCCTATGATCATCACAGCCGTGAGATCAAGCGGTTGTAATAACTTCTCTCAACCACTCCTTGAATGTAGGACTTGTTATATCATGTCCAATAACTTCTCACTCCCACGCAGTGGCATGACTTGGTGTTGCCTACGTCTTCTAACTACTCTGGGGACATCATTAGACAACAAGCGTAAGATCGGAGTTAGTGAGAAAAGGAAGGGCAAATTTTGATGTTGTCATAAGTGTTGGGAACATTAAACACAACACTCGGTTGTTAGTGTTTGATCATTAAACATAACACTTATATCAACATCAACAATCTCCCCCAATTTGATTTTTCTACATCAACACTACTGATGTTCGCACAACAGAAATATTGATTAAGAAACTAACACAATTGATATTTCTAAATAATGAAGTAACAAGTTGTATAAGATCAAATTTAAAAGAAACAACATCTAAACCAAAAATACTTGTTTAGATTTAAATAACTTAAACATAAATAAATCCTAATTAATTACAGAAAGTAAATAATAGAGTTTGAGAAAATAAATAACATAAGTACAGAGCTTTTACAACAAGGAATGAACTGAATTAACACATAGGAAAGGATTGGGCTGAAATGTATTTCAGCTGCATCTCCATAATCTGCATATACTCCCCCATAGTGTAAGTTCTCCCCCTATCTTCAAGCTCTTTCATTTATCCAGATTTCCATACAGATCCTGGATATCTTGGTCATCTTCTGTCATTGTAGTGTCAGCAGCAGCCTTATGAGTTCTGTCAGGAACAACATCCGATTCATCTACAAATGGAGCAACAATGTTAGTGGTCTGCTGGTTGTGTGAACCATCAGCTACTTCCCCTGTTGGAGTGGAAAGAAGATTCATCCAAAATTTCTTTTGAATGAGAAGATCCTCCACAAAACTCTGTAAATTAACAATAGATCCCTGCAAAATATCAATCTGCCTCATAATATAGTGGGAAGATAAGTAAACGGAGGAGACAGCTCCTTTTGGAGGCAGTGTGGTATTGTGAATTGGATCATTTGCTGGAACACTGGGAGTTGAGCTTGGGCCTGCACTATCATCATTCCTTCTCAAAGGAAGATCAACAACCCTTTCTCCTGCAACTCTGAATTGACTTGATATGTTGAATCCAGGTATGTAGCTACTAACCACCTCCTCTTCTGATCTTTCAAAGGATTTATCAAGCAGGAATTTGTACAAAAGGCAGGGGTAAGGCAGTATGCCTCTTCCAGACATATCAGATTTGAATGTCATCATATTTGTAAAGATAACCTGTCCTAGGTTGAATCTTTTCAAATGCCCAATTTTATACATGAGTACAGCTTGTTCTAAAGTGAGGGTGGTGTTGTTTGTTGTAGGCAACCAATTGAAACATACCAACTTATGCAAGACAAAGTATAGACTAGTTAACTTAGAGGCCAAAATTCTCCTTCTCCACTTAGTAATTACTCCCCCAGTCAGGATACTAATCATCACATCATGATCTGTAACTACTGGATCCTCCATTATCTTAGTTTTCAGCAGAATATTGATCATCCTAGGAGTAATCATAAGTTTGTTTCCCCTAAACCAAAACTGTCCATATCTAGTGGAGTTCGGATCACCAGCATGTTGAGAGACATTTGCATAAAACTCAAATATCCAGTCGACAATGTAAGGACAAGCAAATTGTAAAACATGCAGTAAAGACATTTCCTTAAACCATTCAATCAGATTCATTTCTTCAAAGTCAGAAACTTTTATCAGTCTTTCACTCAATATTTGCCTAGTTCTAATGGTTCTATACTGGATACTGGATTTATCATTGTACTCTTCATCAGAATCACTATTTCTATCATCGGAAGAAAGCAGTACCTCATTTTCATCCTCTTCAGATGAGCTGGATGATGATTCTGAGTCAGAAGGCTCGGGTGTTGCCATCGGAGAGGCGACACTAGCGGTCTCTCGGAGCCTTTTTGATCTCCTGGTGCTTACTGGTGGAATGGGTTCACTTTCCTCTTCCAGGTCCTCAGCAACCTCATCCACATCATCCTCATTGACCTCCTCTTCTTCTTCTTGAGCTGCAGTTTGTTCAGGCTCTGTTTCTGGTTCTGGCTCAGAATCAGAGACATCAATAGGTTCAGATGCATTCCCATCGGTTCTGGGCTTCTTCCCTTTGGCTGTGTAGTCCACTATTTTGTCCAGGTTCCTTTGGGACTTTCTTTTTCCACCTGACCATTTTCTTGAAGTAGGAACATCAACCTTCTTCTTGCCCTTTTTATGCCGGTGTAGTTTCTCAAATTTGGCAGCTAATACTTCCTCATCTGAAGATTCCAGTCGATCCTCCATGTCCACATCTTGGTTTGGTGGGGCATCTCCCTTGAACATCGAGTTGTCCAGTGTTTCTCCCTCAAACACAATAACAAGGTGTGTTGTTTTTCGGTTTAGGGTTTCAAAGGCATCCTTCAGTGTGTTGAATGGAGTGCCCAGAGGAAAATGTAAGGTTTTACTGGAGTTGTTTCGAGTGTGGGAGCTTCAGATGATGGCTCATCTTGAGGGTTAGAGGCAGAGGCGGAAGCAGCGTTCGCATTCGCAATTTCTGTGCGAATGTCGAATGGATTGTATGGTACGATTTCGAGAGGAGATGATTGTGAGGGTGTTTGTTCATCTTCATATGGAACAACGATGGTTCCAACAGTGAATGAAGGTGAGTTTGGAGAGTTTAAGGATGCCATTTCAGCGAGAAGGTTTAGAGGGTTTGGAGAATTTTTCTTGCTTGAGCATGAATTCGTTTGTGTAGCTGAGTCCTGAGAATTTTGTGGCATAATAGAGGTTGTACACACAAATCAAGGCAAAAGTTCATGTAGTGGGCATTCTTCATATTGAGCATCACTCGGCTCCACTAATGCCTTAGCCATCATCAAATAGGTCAACTTGTCCATATTGTTGGACAAGTTTGTAAGAGTATCTGAGTTTTGGGTTGAGGCTATCCGTCGTTTTTTCCTCCTTTCCGATGGCCATTGGTTTCCATTCTTGATCATTGTTGTACGTGCTTTCGTCGGGTTGACTCGGATGTGGACTATTTGTTAGCACGAGACAAACATGTATTATGATCGGGGGTTATTACGTGTTTAGAGAGGTTATTATGATGATCTTGATGATCTTAAAGAAGAACAAAGCAAGAAGGATCAAGAACAATGATATAGCTTCTTGGAGAAGCTAAAAGCTTGAGAGCTTTGGGAGTGATTTGTAGGAATGGTGTAACTTATGGTACAAATGACCCCTTTTAGGCATTATATAGTGGTTTCTGGGGGTTGCCCGCCCTTTACACGTGGCACGCCCTCATTGGACCAGTCTTTTGCCCGAAAAGGTGATTTGATGGCTCATTTAATGCTAAACCGCCTCTGGTGCTCGTCCTCGCCGAGATGCCGAGGAGCTGGGCCACGGTGGTCGTCGGAGGACCTGATCATCTAGGAAGGTGGTCGCCCAAACCTTCGAGGTGTGTGGTCGCCACGCTTCATGCTGTCTCCCAAGGCTTCAACACTTAGACTTTCTCTAGCTACAATAGGTGCGTGCTCGCCACACATTTGGGCGAGCAGCTAACTAAAACATGTGCTCGCCAACATCTTTGAGCGAGCACTTAAACATATTAAATACATCTATTCTATTACATTTTCTTGGTCTTGTTGACTAGTCGTCGCACGACTTTGTTGACTAGTCCTCGCCACGTAAGCTAGTGACTAGGATTGACTTGTCAAAGATTGACTTCTTTGACTAGGTATAACAATCATCTCCTCCAAAAGAACATATCCTTCTTCCATAATCTTTCCCAACAAAGATCCCCCTCTGGCCGATGCATCAACCATGCCTCTCGTTCCATTATAGAAATAGCAAATCATTTGATCTCGGGAGAATCCATGTTGTGGACAACTTCTCACAAGATCATTGAACCTTTCCCATGCTTCGACTAAGGACCCATCTTCTTCTTGTCTAAATGACGAGATCTCTCCTCTAATTTGGATGGTCTTGCTTGGTGGGAAGTATTTCATCAAGAAGGCATCCACCAAGTCATCCCAATTCTCGATCGTCCTTAGGTCGAGAGATAAATATCATTGTTTAGCACGGTCTCGGAGTGAAAAGGGAAACAATTGGAGTCGAATGTAGTTTTGAGGGACTCGATTAATCTTAACCGTTCCACTTATCTCAAACTTATCTCGAGGAATTGAGATAAGTTGAGGTTTGGATCCTCCTTGGAAAACCCACCAAATTGGTTGTTTTCAACCATTACTATCAATGCCGGTTTGAGCTCAAAGTTATGAGCATCTACGGGTTCTCGACCCGCTCCTTCAAACGGCCTCGGTATTGGGCGGAAATGATCCCTCAACACTCTTTGTGGACCATTTTCCTCATTCTCAATTGGCCTTCCGTTTCCTCCCACATTTGCATTCTCTCCAACTCTCAGGTGAAAGTTGTCTCTCACTATTCTTTGTGGTCTGTTAACTCCATTCCCATTCGGCTCCACAATTCCTCCAATATGTTCATGGTTTCCTATTTCCTCCTCGACTTCCTCTACAATCGGATTTTCCCTTCGATTCATCTCTTCTTCTTCTTTCGGCATTTTGCCTTCGATAATAAGCTTCGATTTCCAGATCTAGGAGTAGTTACTCTTGTTGGTTTCTCCTAGCTCAAGTGATCATAAACCATGTCTAAATAAAAATTCAAAGAAGAGTGAGTATCACAAGCAAGATAAGAAATAACAAACACAAATATTTTTTTAGATTTTTGAGAATAATGAAAGCAAATAAAGTGTCTAAACTAAAACTATCTCAACCTACACTCTAGAACTACCAAACCCTCCCCGATAGTGGCGCCATAAACTTGTTCACGTATTTCACAACTCTAAAATACACGACCGCAAGTATACGATGTATATTGTAGCGAAGTAAGTACGAGGTCGATCCCACATGGAGGGGGAGTGTAAAAGTGAAGTATGTTGATTTAGTTCTAAATAGACGTGATCGAAAGTTTTAAGTATTTTAATTACCCCTAATTGTCTACCACGTGTCACAAGTAAACAATAAGTGAGTAATAAGAAAATTGATCAAATGGACTCATGCGAATCAAGAGAATACAAGTAAAATGGATTAAACCCAATAAAGTGAAGAAAGGTACCAAAGCATATGAAACCTAATCAAAAATCTGAAATTAGGGTTCCAAAGCATATGAAACCTAATCAAAAATCTGAAATTAGGGTTTCAAGGCATATGAAAACCTAATAAAAAATAAACCCTATTAGTATTATTTTTTAATTAGTTTGTCTTTTGAACTCGTTGATTGTTACCTTACCTCCATTCAAAATTACTGAATGAGTTAGTAATGAAATTACCTCATCCCAAAATAAAGTTAAATTTAATTATCTTTCCCATTTTTATTTAGAAAAATTGAAATAGTAGAATTATGGGAAAATATCAATTTTGGTCACCGAGTTTTACTTCTTTTCATATTTGGTCACCCACATTTGATCACTATCAAAATTGGTCACTCACTTATTATATTCTATCAAAATTGATCATTCCGTTAGTCAATCTGTCATTGACTAACGGAGAAAGAGTTTTGAGCTCAAAATTTTCAAAACATTAAAAACTTTTGATGCATCTTCTAGAAACTAATGATACAAACGCAGTAGTAAGAATGAAACATGTGAAACGCACTCTCATGCGGAATTTTCATTATATTTATCCTTGATTAGAAAGAATTCTCAAACGTGATTCAATCAACTTGCTGGGTAGTAAAAAAAAATTCAATAAATTTTTAATAATTATTTAACTCAATTATGAATTCATTTGTTGTTGGTTTACTTTTTAGAACGTGATTCAATCAACTTTGCTGGTAGTCAAAAAAATTCAGTAAGTTTTTAATAATTATTTAACTCAATTATGAATTCATTTGTTGTTGGTTTACTTTTTATTTTACAGGAAAATGAGAAACTCGGTTTACTTTTTATTTTACAGGAAAATGAGAAACTCAAGATAGAATGAAACTTTGTACTCTTGTTTTTTTTTAACAATTGTACTCTGTTTTTCAATTCTTGGTTTCATATTGAATTTGTATAATAATTGGAGATATAAATTTGGGAAAATATCAATTTTGGTCTTTTTGACTACCCAGCAAGTTGATTGAATCACGTTCCAGAAGATGCATGAGAATTCTTTCTAATAAAGAATAAATATAATGAAAATTTCAAGATGCATGAGAATTCTTTTGACCTATTACGGATAAATATAATGAGAATTCCTTCTGATCTATAAGATAAAACTAAGATTCTTCAATGGGTATTCACGCTCCGGTAGGTTCCACATGTTTCATTCTTGCTACTGCGTTTGTTTCATTAGTTTGTAGAAGATGCATCAGAAGTTTTTAATGTTTTGAAAATTTTGAGCTCAAAACTCTTTCTCCGTTAGTCAATAACAGATTGACTAACGAAATTATCAATTTTGATAGAATATAATAAGTGAGTGACCAATTTTGATAGTGATCAAATGTGGGTGATCAAATATGAAAAGAGGTAAAACTGGATGACCAAAATTGATATTTTCCCTAGAATTATTCACAGCTATGTAACGGTAAGACCAAATTTATTTATAAATTAGATAAATTTAATTAAATTAAATCGGATTAAAATGAATAAAAGAGCCATTTAAAAACTATTTCTGTTCCACAATAATTTTCACACTTTCGTTTTTGGGACGTCCCGTAATAATTTTCACATCCTTAAAACCTTTATAAATTTCATTCTCATAATATCTTCAAAAAATTTATGAATAAAGTAAAGTAAAAAGTAGATTGAGTGTGAAAACGTAATGACACATATAGATAAATAAGAATATATTTTGAGGATGAGAGTTATGAAAATATTTTTTTTTTATAGGGGTGTACAAATTGGTATGTAACATTCTATTTATAATAGAGAGTGTGCAAATTCAATGGGACTATATACTTATTTTTATTTTTAAAATTTTGGGGTGTTAATAAAACATTTTGGGGGTTTTAGTAGTTGTACTCTTTTTTTTTTTTTTATCGATATGTGGTCGGTGGATTCTTGATTAATATTTTAATGTACCCTTAATTTTTTTTTTAAACAAGTTGAATATATTATTATTATCTTAAAACCGAAATACTACACCATTTTCTAATACAATTTCGGGGAAGTGTCAAAGAGAGACAACATCTATCGCTCTCCCCAGATCTCACCTTCAAAGCTCCTCTTCTCTTTAAGCTCCAACTCCCAAGTAACAGTCATAGATAGACGATCAATCCTCAGAACCCAACAACTGAATGGCCATTTTTGGCAGAAAAGGCAAGTTAATTTTTGTATTATTAACTGTTTCCTTGCTTATATCAGATTTATTTTCTTTCCCACTTTTTTCTTGCCTAGTTCTTGCATCAGAATCAGACCCACCTTCAATTTCTAACTCAGTTATCGAAACGGCTAGTGAAAATGACTACCATTTTAAGGAAAAACTTGATCTTGACCATGAAATTAGCAACCCTCATGTTTTTCTGAGAAAGCAGCAATTCCAATTGGAAAAACTTCAAGAATTAGTTCAAGATCTCAAACAGCTTGTTATTAGGTTAGAATCACGTGTTCCAGATGCACCTGAAAAAATAAATACTAAGCCCCTGCCCCCACCATCATCATCTCGTGATGCACTAATTGAACTAGAGGAGAGTTTTCCTGTTAAAGAGGAAGTAAGGGAAGGGGTGGAGACGGTTTCGGTGAAAAAGTTCAACTCATTGTGGTCGGAGAGGTTTCAGTTTGTGTCAGCTGTGAAATTGAGGTCCAACCCAACTTGTGTTAATGTGTTGCCTTTTAGGGATTTTGAGGGTTTGAGTAAGTATTTTGCTGTTGGGGATGATAAGGGTAGGTTATATGTGTTCTTGAGGAGTGGGGATGTTGCCTTAGAGTTGGATTCGGAGGAGCCCTTTCCGATTACTGCCATTGTCTCTTACTTGTCCGCGTACAAGAATGAGAGCACGATTATCACTGGCCATGAAAATGGTGTGATTGTAATGCATAGGGTTTGGGAGACGTTGTCTGGTGAAGAATGGAGTTCACTTCACTTTGAGAAAGTTGGGAGATTTGAGTTGCCTGAATCGGGTGGGTCCCGTATTAACATGTTAGAAATGCATCATGTTGGTCGGAAGAGGTACATTTTGGCAACCGATGGGGGTGGCAAAATCATCGTGTTTAGAGAGGACGGGACTGTATACGGGTCTACTACTCCTAGTAGACAACCGATTGCCTTCTTGAAACAAAGGCTTTTGTTTCTTACTGAGAATGGGGCGGGCTCTTTAGATTTAAGAACAATGAAACTGAAAGAGACGGAATGCGAAGGGTTCAACGGTTCTACTGCAATTAGTTATGTTTTTGATGCCATGGATCGATCAAAGGCGTACGGGCTTACATTAGAAGGTGATTTGGTTCAAACGCTGTTACTAGGGGACGTAATGAATTTCAAATGTCGGGTTAGATCAAAGAGGAAGCTGGATTTGGATGAACCTATTGCCTTGCAAGCAATCAAGGGCTATTTGGTCATTTCCAACAGGGAGAAGGTTTTCGTATACAACGTCTCGTCTCAGCATTACGTTAGAGCTGGTGGGGTGAGGCTTTTGTTCTCGGCAGGCCACAATGAAATTATAGCAGCTTTTCTAAATCAGCAAGCTGTTGAGGTAACCAATGAGAGCAGAGTTCAAACACCCTTGATAACAACTGATCACGAGAAGCTCGTTATCATTAGTCTTGGAAATGGATATGTTTCAATGTACCGTTCCAACCTTCCCGTTTCCAAGAACGAGTTCAACAGCATTTTGTGGACGAGCCCCGTTCTATTATTCATCCTTTTCCTCTTTGGAGCATGGCATTTCTTCGCTAACAAGAAGGAGGCACTCACCTCATGGGGCCCGGATGACCCGTTTAGCTCAGCATCTGCCACGAGTGGAGCTCCATTGGGTTCGGGCCCTGGCGATCGTTCTTTCACGGATTCTTCTAGAAACTCTGAAATCATGGAGCTAAGAGGGGGTGGTTTAAGAGGTTCTTCTTCAAGGTACGTTTCTCCGCCTCGTTATCCTGGTGGGGCACCAAATCCATATAGGCCGGGCCCTGATACGGATTCTAGACCTGCTTCGAATCCCTACAGGCCGGGCCCAGATACGGATTCTAGAGCAGCTTCTGTTGACCCCCGTTTCAGAGGAAATTCGGAGCTGAAATATCGGGGGGCAAATGTTGAAGCTGCAGGGGTTCCCAAGAGACGGGACCCCCTGTTCGTAAATAGTCAAGTTGTGGACGATAACAATTGACATTGCAGTTTCCACGTTATACATGAATAAGTTTGTTTACCTTTGGACTTGTTTCTGTAGTTGTGATTTTGTAATATTATTATATCAGAAAACAAATAATTGGTAAATCGAAAGCAGTTGTTACCAACCAAACATGTAGTCAATTTTATAAAGGTAATGTCATGTCTCATTTGCTTTACTTTGGAGCACTTAGCTTATCTTCTGAGACATGCATTTTTCTTACAATTGGAAATGCTGACAAACCATTGCAGCAGCAGCAGCTTCTAACATGTTTGCTGTATGACTATTTTTGGAAATTACTAGTATATCCTATCCTATCCTTGCCTTGACTTGCCCTGCAGGGCTTTAATGTGTACCACATGTTTTTTGTGCACACATTAAAGCCACTGAACTCGATTCAATTGCCTATTAGTTCACGGGATGTGGCCGTTTGGCATATCTACAAATGGTTCAAAAAATTAAATCACTTTTTTCCACAAGTACTGCCGAATGACCCCATCATTTGAGATGTGGACATGCTGTTTTTAAATAACCCCCCTAATTGTGTTTACAACATTGTCGAATTCGACACTGGTTCGTCAAGGAAAAGAACAAATTCGGAAGTTTTTTCCGAGTTTTGAAGAATTCTCGGCCATAATCTAAGTTTTTGTTAAAAACCCGGAAAATAGTTTTGAAGAATTCTCTACGCAAGTGATGTGATGCTTATGGGGCACCTGTACTGGTTCTCGATGACATTACAATATTAAATTAATGCAAAAGTTCATTCATTTGAAGGCTATATCAGTATAAAAATAGAAAGTTGTAAAGAGAAAAAAAATATAACTTGCACAGGTTCAAGTAAATCAAATCCTTTTAGGCATTTCCTACAAAATTCATTAAGGTGCATATTAGTTGCTTTGACTGAAAATGCAAATAAAAAGAATATTGATATCCGTTGCATAATCTTTTACTGAAAGCCTGTAATTGCAAGTAGTTTTCTTTTAATGCAAGATGCACGTTATGTTAGCTCATGTGTTAGTTGTTATTTTGTATACTTTCTTCACAAGTTGATTACTTGATTAGCATCTTGAACTGGTTTAGGACTATAATCATGTCCCTTTTTTCAAAGTGGTTTGGAAGGCTCCGGTTCCAAAGAAAATTCAGATTTTTCTGTGGTTGATTGTTTTGGGAAAGCTGCCTACTTGTGATTTTATTCAAAAACGATATCCTAATTGCTTTGTCTCTCCAAGTTGGTGTGTTTTGTGCAGGAACTCTGCAGAGGATCTTAATCACATACTCTTACATTGTCCTTTTGCTCGAGAACTGTGGTACAGGGTGTTCAACGAAGTGGGCATTAACTGGGTTATTCCAGACTCGACTTTGGCCTTACTTCTTAGTAATTTGGGGGGCGCTGTTAGCAAAAAAGGAAAAATACTAGGGAGGATTGCTGTATCAGTAGTGATGTGGTTTATTTGGGGTGAGAGGAATAGACGTATTTTTGAGGATAGATACGAATCGATTGATGAGATATGGGATATAACTAAGTATAAAGTGGCCTTATGGTCTCTTAGTCATAGAGCTTTTAGGGGTAATCTTATTTCTGAGGTGTCTAGGAATTGGATCTATGCCTTGTAACTGAATATGTAATCATAATAGGGACTTCTCATCCCTATGCATGCAATAAAAGTATAAGTTTCTTATCAAAAAAAATATATATATAAGTTATTCACTAATGTGATGAGTATACACCCCCCAAAGGTAGTTCTTTATGACATCACAATAATATTGGAATTTATTTCATGTTGAGGTATTCTGCTATTTTGCTCTGGTGAAAATTCTGTTACATTAACTACGACTATTATCTACTGGAGGTACAGTTTGCTATACTAATCATTCTAGTTTCTTTGTCTTTTAATTTTTCTCTGTATCTCAATCTGTTCGACACTAGTGTCAATCACATTTTAATATTGAGGAAATTTCCATTGTGCTTCACAATTTCACTTAGCAAGCATTTTGTTCAAACACAAACAAGAAGTTTTTTTGTTACTTTACCCCATGAACAACTGAAAAACTTTAAACTTGAAAATCTTATAGTTCTGGAGCAATATTAATAAATTAGGATGAATAAACATAGGAAAGACTAATATTTTCTTTTATTATATGATGATCACAGGAGGAAGATCTCTTGGGGATATTCAATAAACAGATTGAAGAAGACAGGAAAATAGTGATATCACGAAGCAACTTGAGCGAAAAGCACAGGGTACATTCACAATTTTATTCTTGGTGGTCGTGTTTGTATCCTTTATTTTGTTTTGTTTACGTCCTGCCAACAAGCTTTTTTTTTTCTTTTCGTTTTTAAAGTCATATGGTCCTTGTCATGTGATGATGTTGAGGAATGGATGCTATATGATAGTATTATTTTTATCAATGATTGAAAATATCTCTTTGTTCATTTCAGGTTCTTGAGGACCATGGCTTATCATGCATCGACTTGTTGCATGTAAACACAGCTGATGTGATACTAACAAAAGAGAGTAAGATACTCATTCCTAAACCCATGTGAATACAAATAGGTGAGCAAAATATGCAACCTATGCATGTCACAATTTTCCAGATCTATATGTTCTTTAGAGCTGATAAATATTAGAAGCTTCTTTTTCATGATGACATGGTGGGTACAAATTTCTTATCTCAAGTGATTCTTTTGCTGCCTCACTCATCCTGATGCAAGTTGACACTGCATAACTGGTAGCACTGCCTCTAGTAGCACTCATGTAAAATACCAAGATTATACAAACAGTCAAACACTGAGTGGATGCAATCGAAAAAGCAATTAGAATTGCAGTTCTTTTAAGTATAATTTTATGACATGTAGTTCTATACTTTTTCAAATTCTTTGTTTGCATGTAATTTTCAATTTGAGTTGAAAGTTGAAACTACCGTAGATTATACTACTTGAACTCCAACTGCCTCCTTTCTCACTCAACTGGAAAAATAAAGGCTTCTGCTTAAAATAAAAAGTAAAACCAGATTGACAAAAAAAATATGAAGTTCTCCTTTTATTCATGATTTTTGTGACTACATGTTATTCCCTTTTTGTTTATGAATTGCAGAAGCAGAGAAGGTGGTTGGCTGGGCCAAGAATCATTACCTTTCCTTGTGTCTCCTTCCTTTGGTCAAGGGGGATCGGTTACAAGTGCCTCGTCGTGAGAGGTAGTTACTCTGTGTGTGTTTGTTTATCAAAGGATAAAATTTTATCTGCATCTAGTTGATTGCTGTAAATTTTTTATGTGTAGCCTTGAACTTGCAATTTTGAGGTTAAAGGAGCAGGAGACAGCTTCCAAGAAGTCTTCACAGAATTTAAAGGTTTTTTTCTTTTGGTTTCTTTCACTTTTATTTTTTTACAAAATTATACAAAAAAGAATTACAACTTTTGTATTATATTATGACAAACCATTGCAGCTTCTAACATGTTTGATGTACTACTATTTTTGGAAATTACTAGTATATACTATCCTTGCCTTGACTTGCCCTGCAGGGCTTTAATGTGTACCACATTTTTTGTGTGCACACATTAAAGCCACTAAACTCGATTCAATTGCCTATTAGTTCACGGGATGTGGCCGTTTGGCATATCTACAAATGGTTCAAAAAATCAAATCACTTTTTTCCACAAGTACTGCCGAATGACCCCCATCATTTGAGATGTGGACATGCTGTTTTTAAATCCCCCCTGATTATGTTTACAGCATTGTCGAATTCGACACTGATTCGTCAAGGAAAAGAACAAATTCGGAAGTTTTTTCTGAGTTTTGAAGAATTCTCGGCCATAATCCAAGTTTTTGTTAAAAACCCGTAAAATATTTTTGAATTTTTATCAAAAACTCAGATTTTTTTTTTCCAAGTTGCTGTAAAAAATTCGGTCTTTTTTCGGTGAACAGAGCCGAGTTTTAAGTTTCGCGATTTTTTTTTTTTAAATTATAAAGAACACTAACATATGTGTATCGAAAATTTCGTTTTTAAATCATTAAATCCAAAATGAATCCCTCCAGGTTTATATTCAAGTTTTTTTTTTTTTTTGACGAAATTTTGGAAGGAAGAAGGGAATACATTAACTTTCTGTTTTTGTGTTTTTCTGGTGAGGGGTGAATTCAGTAACAGGGGCAATATAGTCTTCTACTCAAAAAATCAAAAAGTAAATTGAGGTGGGTGAAGACATAAAAACAGGCTGGACATTTAATCATGACCTTTTTTCTTTGTCTTGTTTCTGTTTAGGAAGTTTTGTGTGAGATGGTAATTTGACTTCTTTAATATTTTTAAAGAGGTGTGAATGTTAATTTTTGTATTAGTTTGTGAACTTCTCACGCAAGTCTTTGATGTCTTATTTTATGTCATGTAAGTAGGGTTGAAAATAAGTTGGACTAGATTTTACATGAAAAAACGTGAGGTTGGTTTATAAATATTGGACCTAAGTCTACCTATTATTTAAGATATGGAGTACTTTTTTTTATAGTCTTGACCTAATCTTTTAAGTAAATAAATCAGATCTACGAGCCTTTTAAAAGTCTATTAAAATATGTTCAATATAAAATGCGGTTCAATATTCAAACTTGCAAATAAAATTCACGATCAAAACAAATGCATTACAAAGATGAGTTTAAATACAAACATTATAACAATTACTCAAATACTAAAATAAATTTAACTTACTTTAATTTAATTTAATATTAATGTTAGTACTAAATTTTAAGAATTGTTTATTATAATATATATATAAATATTTATTTATAATTATATATATAAATATAATATATAATCTTAAATAGGTTATCTTGTTAGACTTATAAGACATTGTATAAAGTCTAAGCATAGCCTACTTAACTAAATAAATTTTTTAAATAGCAGTCTCTATCAGGTGGTCCGACCTATTTTCACCCCTACTTGCAACACGTTATTACAATATGTATTCGTGTTTGCACCACAAAATGATAGCGACGTATAAGACAATACAACCCATGTACCTCCGACGATGGTCCACATGAATTTGAACATCCCCACAAGCTAGTCATTGAACAGTTAATGGTTATGTTAATACTGAAAACCTGGTTAAGGCTATGAAAGCGCTCAACACAACTGTTGCAATAGTTAACATCACTCCCATGTTTCCATTTGCCTAAGATGATTATGTTTATCTGTAATCTTTAGTGTAGTCCTTGTACTCCCTCAACTTTAATTCGTACGATAAATTAAACTATCTATTAGTTAAATAGAGAATAAACAAGATAATTATAAGCGGAAGCAACACATAGTGTTAGTTTGTTCAATGTGCCCTCAATTTGAACAAAATATGAAATAAATTGATTTTATTTTTGAACAAAAAATTGTGTGAGATCGTTTTAAAGAACAATTCGTGAGACGGATCCCCTCAGACCGTCTCACGAAATATTACGCATTTTTTTTGTTTGTTATAATCACTGTGGTGTTGATAGGGATATGTTCTATATGGAACTATACATAGAAGAAGGGTAAAAGCAACAAAAAGATGTGAACTAGCCTCCAACATGAAAATTAAACCTACTCATGTTGATGTATCACTCAAAATTTTATTGAAAAGCAATGAACGAATTGTTGAAAAATATATGTGATATTTTTTTTAATTTAATGCATATTAATCCACTTATAATCTATTCATGTATGAATGGTGAAAAGTGTTGCATATAACTTATGTTACAATATATCCCTAAACCATATTTTGTTTTAAAAAGTCCTTAAATAATGAGGTTAATTTAACAAAAAAATTCGACTCACCCGAATGATCAAGTTAAATAATGTGCATGCTTGCTTAATTTTAATTATTTCAATTATATACAAAAGTATTTTTTGAGGAAGCATAGTTTAGGGAACTTATGATGCATTATGTTCAATTTTTTTTAAAAAAATTAAGTATTAATGTTTTGGGAGACTTATTTATTTTCTAATCTATAGAAAAATTAATTTTTAAAAATATTTTAAAAGATAATTATTAAAAAAAAAAATATGTGTATAATAAAATAATCAAGATACTGTATAATTAAGAGATCACCCCAACACAATACAAGATCCTATATTATATTTTTCTTAGACCAAAGTCTTGTATGTACTCAAGTACACCGTGTACTTGAGTAGACTTTGATTAGTCAAATGTTGATCGGTCAACGGTCAAATTTTGATTTTTTATTTTCGATTTTATTTTTATTTTCGATTTTTTTTTATAAAAAAAGTGTATGTTATTATAACTAAAAAGTGTATCTTTGTTTTTTTTAATGAAAAATGTATGTTACTATATTGAAAAGTGCAACATTGTTTTTAATGAAAAGTGTATGTTATTATAACTGAAAAGTGTATGATCTATTAATGAAAAGTGTAAGTTATATATTAATGGAAAAATGTATGTTATTATAACTGCAAAGTGTATGATCTATTAATGAAAAATGTATGTTATATTAATGAAAAGTATATGTTATATTAATGAAAAATGTATGTTATTATAACTGCAAAGTGTATGTTCTATTAATGAAAAGTGTATATTATTATAATTGAAAAGTGTATGATATTATAACTGAAAAGTGTATGCTAATGATACACCTTTTGATTATTTGTACTTGTACTTTCATAATCTAGAAAAACTGGTGCTAAATTTTTTTTTTAAAAATTATTATTAATTTTACACGTTTTATTATTTTTTTTACTTGCACTTTTGTTACGATTAATGATATTATTAGTAAGTGCAATTAATGATATTATTAGTACTTGTACTTTTTTAATTGACATTTTGGTTATTAGTACTTGTACTTTTATAATCTAGATAAACTGTTTCTAATTTTTTTTAAAATTTGTTATTAATTTCACACATTTTATTATTTAATCTTGCACTTTTATGAATATTAAGATGTTTTGGTTATTAAAACGTGCACTTTTATAATCTAGATAAACTGTTCCTAATTTTTTTTTTAAATTGTTATTAATTTCACACATTTTATTATTTAATCTTGCACTTTTATGACTATCAAGATACACCTTTTGGTTATTAGTCTTGCACTTTTATAATCTATATAAACGAGTGTTAAAATATTTATTAGGTGCAAAAATAAAAAAAACAGGTGATAAAATAAAATTAAATTCAAAATTTGATATAGGTGGGATTCGAACACGTGACCTTGTGGTAAAAAAAATTTGGGGACAGCTACTAAATAAATATGCGTGCAATATTCTATTTATGCGCATGTTTGACCTGTTTACAAGTGAACTCAAGTACACCGTGTACTTGAGTACACAGCAGCCCTACCCTTTTCTTAGGCATAGTGTCATGTGGAGTCGAGTACAAATAAAAACTCGACTCCACGTGTTTTTTTTATTTCTTTTTTTTATTATTATTATTATTTAAACCTATATGAAGTAATTAAAAAAAGCGCAACACAATATTATTGAAAAGTGCAACACAATATTATTAAAAAGTGCAAATTAGTATATAAATGAAAAAATGCAACACAATATTAATAAAAAGTGTAAGTCATATATAACTGAAAATTCAACTCGGTCAATATTACTAAAAAGTGTAAGTCATATATAACTGAAAATTCAACCCGGTCAATATTACTAAAAAGTGTAAGTCACTATAACCGAAAAGTGTAAGTGTCTATAACTGAAAAGTGCAACGTAATTTTTATTAAAAAGTGTGAGTGTAACTGAAAAATGTAACACAGTATTATAACTGAAAAGTGCAACGCAATATTACTAAAAAGTGCAAGTTAGTATAACTGAAAAGTACAACACAATTTCTAATGAAAAATGTAAGTTATTATAATTGAAAAGTGCAACACAATATTACTTAAAAATGTAAGTCACTATAATTGAAAAGTGCAACACAGTTTTAATGAAAAATGTAAGTCACTACAACTGAAAAGTGCAACACCGAATCTAAACAAGACCATAAAATATTATTAAAAATGTAACTCAAGTATACACTGAACATATTATTAAAAAATATAAGTCAATATAATTAAAAAGTGCAATACCATAAAAAAATATATAATAACTTGGTCAACTCAAGTTCTTATATAGACTTGAGTCTACACAAGACCTACTTCTTTTCTTATAATTATCTTATAAAATATTTTAAAACATAGCCTCACTGCCACAACCTTTCTTTGTTGCCGCATAAAGTCTCACCGCCATAGCCTCGTTCGTCGTCGCCGCATTTGTTTCGTCGATTTCACGCGCGTCTGCTTCGCCGTTTGTCCAGGCCTCACTGTCCATCCAAGGTTCTGCCGCCGTCCGTGGCTACGTCCCAAACCCCCGCTGCTTCCTCCTCCTCTCGTCGCGTCCCAAGCCGTCTGTCCGTCTTTCGATTCTAAGTTAGAAAAACAGATTCGTCGCCTCCTTCTCGTTTCTACCGCCCATTTTTCATCAATTTTCTTCTAGACCTCTCAATCTCAAAATCATTGATTTGTAAAAAAAAAATTGGTGGGTGTCCACCTCAATCTTGTGTGCGCATATAATCATGGCATTTCATTAGATTTGTGCGACCCATTAATTGTCTGCACAGAAAAAAGTAAATTATGCCCAAAATTTTAATTAAATTGAAGAGTGTATATACATACACGCGAGTGTATACAAGAATTTGTCTATATAAATTAGGATTGATTGTATTATATTAGGTTTAAATTAATGGAAGGGCACTATAGTAATTTTAGGTGTAATTGTTTTTAAAAAATAATTCGGGGTGATCAATTGTTTATATATAAATTAAGATTGATTGTATTATATTTTGTCTAAATTAATAGAAGAGCACTATAGTAATTTTAGATGTAATTTTTAAAAAATAATAATTTGAGGGGTGAAGTCAACAAAAGCGGGGGTGTAAATACCCGTGGTCAATTTCCTATATTACTAATAGCGAGTCTTAAAAAGCTGATGTGTCAAATTTTTATGAATTTGGATGATGTGTCATTTTTTTAGGGAGTAAGAGTATATGGTAATTATTAGGTGTCAAGTATTTATGGAGTTTTTCTTATTGAAAATGATGATAGTTTAAGGAGTTATATATAGTATTATAAATTCTCACAATTTATAATTTTATATAAGTAATTGCCTAGAATTCATAATATTGATCTAATTTATTTTTCAAAATTTTATTCTTATTTACTTAAAATTTACATATTTTTCAAAACATTTTTACATATTTATTTTATTTTATGTTTACTACGAATTATATTTTTCGCAAATATCATCATTATATCATTATATATATAATACGGAGTATAAATTTAATCATTTTTAATTGTAATACATCTATTATTATTTTTATAATTAAATATATTGTATTATTATTTTAAGTTTTATCTTTTAAAAAATATATGCGTAATACGCGGGCACTACGCTAATTATTTATATATAAATTAGGATTGATTGCATTATATTTTCTCTAAATTAATAGAATGGAACTATAGTAATTTTAGGTGTAATTTAAAAAAAAAAAAAAAATACTCCATCTATCCCACAATTGTTTGCACTATTTCCTTATTCGTCCGTTACACAATTGTTTGCACTTCCTAAAAATGAAATTTTTCCATAAAAAAATCACACCCTCACCAAATTCTCATATTTACACAAAATGTCATTACTTTTACACATATTCCAACCACTCTCTTTACTTTATTCATATAAGTTTACAACATTACCCCTCAACACTCCACTCATTACACATTTTTCTTAATAAGTGTGTCCACATTATGGTGCAAACATTTTAGGGACGGAGGGAGTAATAATTTAGGCGGTGAAGTCAACAAAAGCGGGGGTGTAAATAACTGTGGTCAATTGTTTATATATAAATTAGGATTGGTTGTATTATATTTTCTTTATATTAATAGAAGAACACCATAGTAATTTTAGGTGTAATTTTTAAAAAATAATAATTTAGACGGTAAAGTCAAGAAAAGTAGGGGTGTAAATAACTGTGGTCAATTATTTATATATAAATTAGGATTGATTGTATTATATTTTCTCTAAATTAATAGAAGGACACTATAGTAATTTTAAGTGTAATTCTTAAAAAATACTAATAATTTAGGCGGTGAAGTCAACAAGAGCGGGTGTAAATAACTGTGACCAATTGTTTATATAATTTGGGGGAGGGTAGACATGGGCAAAATCAAACCGCCGAACCGTTAAATCTGACGATTTTTAACCATAGAAGTTCAAGTTCTTGACCGCCCAGTTTCCTTATTTTGTCCAGCCATTGCTCAGTCGCTAGATATCTATCCAACTTTTCCTTCACTTGATGAATCCCTTTCCTCGTATTCATCCATGTAAAGAAAGGTCTTTTGGCCTCCATTTCCTTCAAACCCAACTCATCTATCACATCTCTAAATTCCTTCATCTGCTTAAAGGGCCTTATCTTTGTAGCAGCTCCCCTTTTTTTTTCATGCAAAAAGAGTAATTCATTAAAATCACCCCAAATAGCCAAGCATCATTAAATCCCCTATGAGAGTGTCTAATCTTCCTTAACAAATCCCAAGAGTGTTTGCGAAGATGTGTAACTGGAGATCCGTAGAATCCGGTGAATCTCCAAACTAAAGCATTATTCACAATCAAACAATCGATATGGCCACACGGATACGAAAGCAAAGAAATTTCCACTGATTCATTTTCAAAAAGAGTCAATCCTCCACTAGTTCCTCTAGCATCACTACCAATACAAAAATTGAAGTTCAAACATTTTTTTCAACTATTACAAGTTATAACAGATAACTTTTTTTCAATCACAAACAAAAGATCGGGGCGATTTTCAGCAACTAGTTGCTGCAGATACTGTAATGCACGTTTTCCCCCATACCCCGTGCATTCCAAACAATGGCAATCATGGACGACTAAGGGGCTGAATCGAGTCAGTCGTCGCCTCCATGAGCAGTTTCTCATGTTCTTATTCACTCTTTGTCTTTTTTACTCTTGTCACTCCCCCCCCTCTCTTCATCCGTTTTCACTTATCCCTCCTCCTTTGCCCCATTAGCCGTCGCTCTCACCCTTTTCTTTGCTGGTTGGCTTGCCCCTTTTGCATACTCTAAATGTTGTGCCAGACCTAAGACATCTCATTTCCCTCTAGGAGCTGCCCCGATTATTGGTTGTTTCATTTTCAGTATGCTCATTTGATCCTTACTGCCACTGCCCTCCCCAGTATGGCCCTTTTTCATAGTTATGTTTAATCCAATCTGTCCCGTGAAGTTCTGCCCACTTCCAATCAAAGGACCACCATTAGTTGGATAAGAATTTAGGAAAGTATAATACCTCATACTGTTTGAAAGGCTGAACATTTCATCCTCTCCATAGTTGAAAGGTTCTGTCAAAAACTGATTTGTGTTGAAGACCGGTGGTGGTATTTCTTTCGCTGGCACGATTATCCTGTTCGTCGGTTTCTTTTGGCTTAGGCTTGTGGTAGTTCCTCTTTCCACCATTACAGCCTTGCACCTTCCTTTCTCAGCTATCCCCGCCGTCATCTGCTGTCGTTTCCTTCCAATGCCCATTTTCCTTGCCCATTCAAAATCAGCATGGGTGGGACTTTTGTATCCCCCTTCTTTCAACCAAGCTGGATAAGCTTTCTCTTTGTCTTTCTCTTGCCCATCTTCCACAAAGGTCGTAGGGCACTCCTTATCCATGTGTGTCAGCCACCTACAGATCCTACAATATTCCACCTATTTTTCATATCGGAACAGTACTAGTTGACTGCCTCTCTGTGCCTTAGTCGAAGTTCCTCTAACTAGAGGTCTGGTGATGTCGATTAGAACTCTCACCCGTAGGCACCGGCCCCACGTCGCCTCTCCAGCTGGTTTAGCTACCTCGAGCACTTCTCTCAATCGACTCCCCATTCTTTGCCCCACCACCGGATTCATAGAGTTCAGTGGTAGGCCATGAAATTGTACCCAGAACGGTGCTTGATTGAACACCATCGTCGCCGGGCATTCCATTCCAGTGAGTCTTGCCAAAATGAGTGTAGTTCCTGTGAGGTTCCATAGCTGTCTATATTGAGCTTTGTTGCACTCCACTGCCTCCCCAAATTCGAGCACGAATAGTCCGTCTCCCACTTGCGAGACTGTCATGGATCCTTCCAGTCTCCATATCTTCTTCATCGTCGTTCCCAAATCAGAAGGCCCCATATTTTTTTCTCACAGTGAACCGACCGAGCAGCATATTCGTTGGTCTGGAAAGTTCCCCTTGCCCTAGCTCAAACTCCTCCTCATCGACTTGTGCAATTGAAACCTTGCTCATCCTCACATTCAAGTTGTCTGCCATTGCCCTCACTCTCAGAAAAATGTGTGCCAAGAGATTTGTAAGAGAAAATATCGTTGCTTCACAAAGTTGTGAATATCGGGGCCCTAATTCCTGGGTTCTTATATCCATTCTTGCCGCTCCACTTCACCAATCAGTTTGAAGTTGGATCTACAAGGAGGATCATACTCAATGTGTATTTTCGGAACTCACCAAAATCCAACAACAACTTTACCTCGACAACAACAATGATGATTATTTTTGGGTGTGGTAGTCCTAATTTCTTTCAATCGAGCGACTCTTCAGATCGCACCCACTGAAGGTGAAATCGCCCCTAATCAGGCGCGTGTAACGCGTGCATAGTTAATCCTGATACCATTTCACTGCTTTGTTCGTCATTTTAATAGCGTTTTATTTATTATGAATTTCTTATGCTCTCTTTCTTCTATTTCAATTAATTATGAGGGTACGATAATTGAGGATTGTATAATGTTCACGCTTCAACCAAATATCAAGGAAAAAATGATCGTGGAAAAAAGATAACAGGAGGAAGAAGATAACGATAAGGGTAATTTAGTTATTCAATATAAGGATACTTTAGTAAAAAAATAAATTCGGGTGCGTATATAAAAAATCTGGGGGTATATCTTTACACAATAATTAATAAATAGATCAAATACAATCAACAAGAATGAAGATGTATACAAGAAGAAAGAAAAACTTACCTTATTTGATTTTGCGAGAGAAGTGGGGCGACAATTTGGGCCCGACCCAATGGACCGGTCCGATCAACCCGAAACTTAGTATGGACTGGACTTTAAAATTAGAAGCCCATATAAAATTGGGCCTATTTGGCCCGATCCGATGGGCTAGGCTGAATTTGAAATGGTTTTTACTTTGGGCTTTGAATGGTTTTAAAAATAGAATTTTTGAAATTCTGGTTTTTGAAATCCCGATAAATAGTACTCCCTCCGTCCTACTATAAGTTTCCCACTTTTCTTTTTTGGATGTCCCACAATAAGTTTCTCATTACATTTTTGACAAATTATTTTCTCTCTCCCAATCACATCACTTATACTTTATCTATTATTTTATTATACTTCATCTCATACTAGTTTATTATTTTCGCTCTCACCATCACATCACTTGTACTACATCTATTATTTTATCATATTCCTTAATCTAAACACCCAAAAGAAGTGGGAAACTTACTCCGGGACGGAGGGAGTAATATTTACGTTTCTTTTGAGTTTTGAAATAATGGAGGATTTAACTTTATGTCAAATTAAGTTATAAGATTGAATGAGTTTATATTATTATATTATTGTTTGGTGAGATTATAATAATTAGTTGAGTGTGTAATGATTGAATGTATTATATTATTGTTGAGAAATATTATAATAGTTTGAATGATATTATATAGATATAACTTTATTTTAAATCAATATATTTGATAGGAGGTTTTGAGTGTTTATTATGATGGGAATGACTCATGTGAAAATAGCTTATGTATAATTATCTGCAAATCAATCAAACAAGAAAAACAAATATACAATTTACACATAATTACACTGTTTACACATAAACTTTGTACAAAAGTTTTTTGCAATGACTTATGTGTAATTATGTGCAAATCAAGCAAATAAGGAAAACAAATATACAAAATATTGATAAATAAAATTTGCAGGTAATCCGGGCCCAAAATCCAAAGTCCGCGAAATTAAGGCAACATTATTATGCATATAAGGCAAAATAAATAACAAATTATAGTTATGTCGTAGTGGTAAAAACTTACTCTCTTTACAAAGAGGAACCAAAATATTTATCACTAGATCATTATTCTCTTCATCTCTAACCACATTATCCACTATTTTACCATACCCTCATTCTTCTCAAGAACACACAAAAAACTATGAGAGTATCACACATTTTTTTTCCAAAAAAATTAAGATAGTACACCCAAAATACTATAAGAGTATCACACATTTATGCATGTCAGTATTTGACAAAATACCAATATAATAACACAATTTTAATGTGTATTGCTGTTTTATACACTAGTGTAGCATTATCACAAATTTTATGTAAATAGTATTACACCGTTACATTTAGTAGTATTACATTATTGCAGTATTATAAAGTGAAAATCAAAATATTTATCACTGGATCACGGCGAATAAATAGGTAAATGGGTATTTTACACATAATTACACATGAGCACAAAAGTTTTTGCTGAAAATAACTTATGTGTAATTATGTGTAAATCAAGCAAATAAGGAAAACAAATATACAATTTACACATAATAACACATAAACTATTTGCATAAAAGTTTTTACTTATTATGATTAATAAAAGTTTCAATTAATTTTAAATTTATTTTGTTCCATTCCATTCTTTACTTTATTGTCTAACCTTTTTTTTTTTATCATTTCAGTATGAATTAATGATTTTAATTCGGTGTATCTTTTATTTGAGACAAAATCATGTAGAACACCGAATATTTTGATTGATAGACTGAGTGAATTTTGAAAATGAATTTTTAAAGTAAAACATATTTAAAATCTTAAAATTCAAAATCTGATTTTTAAAACAAAATAAATAGCATAAATAAAATAACCTAATCACACCGAAATGAAAATATTGGACCCGAAGCACGTGTTTCCATCGTGTTGTGTGCTGAAGGGGATGATAGTGGCGGGAATTGAAGAGCTATTTGAGCGGGAGAAAAACCCCTTTTCGGCGATTACTCAATTCTCCAATCCTCCGATTTCTCAGACAGGGAAATGGCCGATATCGAAACCCTAGGCATTCTCGACGAGATTCGATTCTTCGTCTCCGATAAGCTTCAAGTGGTAAACCCTCTATTTCTCTATTTTTTTTTCAGCGTTCATTTTCATCACTACGGGTTTCTACATTCAGTTTTTGCTTAATTAGTGTTGGTGACTCCGATCTCAATTGAAGTATTTTTTAGTGAATGGGTTTTGCTATAAAATCTTTTGCTTGTTTTGCCCGAGAATTTACTTGACTTTTGTCTGATAAGAAGATTAACAATGAAAAAGAACGAATTTTAAGAGTCTTGTGGTTGAAAATAGGACCAGTTTCATAAAGCTGTTTAGCAGTTTGTCTTTCCTTTTTTTTTTAAAACCTTTCCCTTTGCATAAATTTATTGTAAATTCTGTTTCAGGTTTCATACAAATGGCTAAGTCGAAATTTCTTGATTTCCTCCAATGCTGCTAAGAGGTAACTGGATATTTTGACATCTTTTTCCTACATTTTTCGTAAAAGTATTTTACATTTTTTTAAAAATTATTTTTGTGGAATTTTTTGGCCGTAGTTTGCTGCAAGAGTTTGTTGAAAAGCATGGGGATGGATTGGAAGTGATATATTCTTTATCTGGCTGGTTGAAGAATAGCCCTACAACTTACCATATAAGGCTTGTGTCGAAGCCTATGCTCTCAGGTGATTCTGTAATTTAAGTGTGGAGTGTTCTACAAAACCGAAGTGCAGAAAGCTACTCACAATTTGTGTATTTGTGTGTGTTTATATTTATATGTATGGGTATATATTGTTTGCGAGTCATATGCTTATAATTTGCATTCAGTTTGGTTATCACGGAAGCTTCAAAAGATGATGTTTTTGTACAGAATCATGTTTGTACTTTTGTGCTACTATTAAATGGAGTTCCATAATGAGTTTTTTTTTTTCTTTTTTTGGTTGGGTGCTTAATTAGGTGAGGTATCTATATTTTTGATTGACAAAAAAAAAACCACCACTGTTGCTGCTTAAACATGCAATTTCTACTTATAAGTTGGATTCCCTATTTTGCAATTATTACACAATAAACTGGGTTTTTGCAGTAATGACATTTGGCATGTGTGTCGTTTTTACATCTTTACAAGTTTATTTGTATGCATTTTAATGCACATATTACTGTTTTGGAGATACGAAGGTTTTGTCTGTCCTATGATTATTATGGTTATTTGCATCATTTTGGAAGAATGATCCTATATGAAATAAGAGGTTAAATTTTCCACTTAGATGCTTGAGTTTTCAAATGTGCAGATGCAAAGCAAGAATTCAATGGAAATTGCTCCATTCAAGTTTATAGTATACAGGCCTGCCTTCCTAAGGATCCAGCAACCCTTTGGAATCATGAATTTGTCCAAGCTGAAGATCTCTTCAAGCAGTCATCAGCAGTTGAAAATTGTTTGTTAGATAACAGGTTCGACACAGTAATTTTCTATTTAAAGTAATTGAAACATTTCTATAATGAAATCGGAATGCCACTGGTCTTAATAGCTTAAGTCTCTTTAATAATGATTAAGCACATGTTTACACTCACTTATGCAGAATCTCCTTTTTGATCAAATCTAAACATCTCACTAAACCTTACTGATAGGTTCTGTGGAGTTTCAAATCCATTTGTTAAGCGAGCTTCTGGAGAAAAACCTTCAGGCTCTGGAACCCTGCAGGTGAAGCCCACAGGACTCTCAGGGTTGTCTTGCAGTTTTTCTGGTAATCAACGTACGGCAGTTCCACAGTCCTCGGAGAAGAAAGTTCAGAAGTCAAGTTCAAATGCAGGGGTGCAGCCCCCCAATATTGCAAAAGCTGTAAAAACTGAGGATCATGTAAAGCTAGATCTAGAGCAGGGAGCCCAACAATCAGACAAAGAAAAAGTGCCGAGGTCGCTCCCTAATAATAAAAAGGACCAAAATGGTAAAAACACTTCTGGAACTGGGGGTGCATTGGCTAGCATTTGGAGTCGTGCATCTGCAAAGCCTAAACTTGATGCTTCCTTGGTTCAGGCTAACAACTCCAAACAAAGCTCTGTTGGTAAGCTCCTTTTCTGTTATCCACTTTATAGGATACTTGTCATTTTTTGGAAAAATAACCTGCAATATTTGTTGGCTGATTGCTACTTTCCAACTAAATTCAAATGTGGTCTGGAATCAGTCAGTGCAGAAGGTCAAACTTGTGCTCGTGAATCAACAGAATTTGGAAGCAGTGATGAAGAAGGCAAAGATTTCAACATAAAGAGAACTTCTAATGGCGAAGGCAGTAGGAAGAGGAGAGTTGTATTTGATTACTCAGATGAGGAAGATGAAGACCAGGCTACTGTAAATCTTTCGTCACCTGATCCTCCAAAAAAAATATCTCCGTGTTCAAAAAGCAGTTCCATTGCTTTTGGCTCAGAGTGCAACTTGATTTTTGAAGAGGAGAATAGACCAAAAGTCAAGGAGGTGAAAGAAGGCAATGTAAAAGCTAACCAACATTTGGAAGTAAAGGTTTCAACTTTACGCAATTGCAAGAAGGTCGAGCCTCCCACTTCAGACAAGACCCAAATCCATGTTCCTGAAAAAGATGCTAGTATTAAGGCCGAGCCTCCCACTTCAGACAAGACTCAAATCCATGTTCCTGAAAAAGATGCTAGTATTAAAAATAACGTGGCTGATGTTGTGCCTAAAAGAAGAAAAGTCGTGAAGACACGGATTGATGAGCGGGGAAGAGAAGGTATCACTCTCTACCTATCTCAGTCTTACTGTATTCAATGAATAACTTCGTTTCAGTATCACTATACTAAACCTTGTAAATATACTTATGGTTACAGTTACTGAGGTTGTTTGGGAGGGCGAGGAGCCAGATACCATGTCTGGAAAAACATCAGCCAAAACTGCTGAGAACAAGACAGTGAGCAGTGCTACTAACAGGTTGGACTGCATATGTGCTCGATCATATTATTTTGTCTTTGGTTGATTTTAAGTATGCTAACAAATAACAATCTTTGTGCATTACCTGTTGGTGATTGCTGAGGGGAAAGCAATCCATGTCTAGGCCTTATTTTAAGATTTGGCTAAACCGTTCATTTAATCTGGACAGGCAAGAGTTAGAACATACAGATTTGTGTGTGTCTGCTTGATGTGATAGTATGATATAAAGAAAATCATTTCTATAACTAATGGTATGTCTCGATAGATTCTTAGGTTATGTTCGACTACTAATGGCTTCTGTTTTACTTGGGGCTGATGATACTCTCGGAATTACCTGCTACAAATTTACTATTCAATCTTATTACGGTCCGAATTTTGTAGAATTGACATAGGATTCTTCCTCATGCAGTGTGTTTAACATCGTATCATCCTTAAATGTTCACAGTCTTCTCTCTTTCCCTCTCTATCTCAAGAGTAATCTTGTATTTCTTCATATTTAATCTTCTTTCATATTGAATTTTCTCTTGATAACTTTTTATCTTTGAATTTGTGTTTTCCCTTATGTATCCCACACTGAAATCCCACCTGAGTAGCATATCAAATTCAAAGTTGCATGCTTCCTAATTGTCCAGTGCTTTCATTTACTTTTCTCAAAAATTTACATTTGGATCTTTTAATATTAACCTTTACATCCTAGGCTTTTTGCGTAAACCTATGAATCTCTTTTGGAATATTTTAGGGTTCAACACCTTTCTAAATTAATATGGTCAACTAGAGATATAGTTAATCTGGATAATGATGCCATATTGTGAAACCAACACTAGCTTATAAAAATTAACATGCCTTGAGCTTTGTATTGTAATTTGTATGGTGTCTTTGCGGAAATAAAATCGAGAAACTGGAATGTAGTTTGGCTCTTGACTTGTGACTAACTGATTTGGCCATGTTGATTATGATTTTAGGCCACCAGTTGTTCGAAAGTCACCGGCCGTGGGGGGAAACACTGCTCCAGCAAATCAAGCAGGGAAAGGTGGAAATAAAAAGGGAGGAAACAAGGATCCTAAACAAGGGAACATCCTTTCATTTTTCAAGAAGGTTTGAGGAAAAGTTTGATAAAATCCTGATCGATAGATATATGGTTGGTTTTGTTAAAACCTCTATATCATGCAACTGCAAGTTCTGATTTCTTATATTTTTCATTCATGTAGATGGTAGAAGTAGAAACTTTGAAAATTGATTTTTGCCTTTTATCTCTTTTTTAAGAAGGTTTGAGGAAAAGTTTCACAATATCTAGATAGATAGATATATGCTTGGTTAGTTTTGTTGTGGAAAAATATCTTGATAACATTGATGGTTGATAGGAACATGAATATGGATAAGTACAAACATAACTTCTACTTAGTTCAAAAACTAAAACTCATCAAGTTTACACCTGGTACTCAGATAACCAAATAACAGATCATACACCATTGTCTAGTTTCACGTTTCTGGTATGCTGAAAATGAATCGGACAGTGTCTACAATCGTAGTTTATGACATGAATGCCTGTTTTCAAGGATCTCGTATCAAGTTTCTTGGCTCGCTTAAAACGTACTTAGGTATCTCGTATCTTGCACCTGGCATAGATGATCAGAATCGATCAAATTTACACCATTGATTGAAGGTAAAATGGGAGTTAAGAGTTACCTCTTTCATCGAAACAAAGTGTCATATCAGGGTTATGGAGTATGATTCCAGCGCTTTCCACAATTGCCCCAGCAAGTGATAGATCAGCTTCTGCTGCTGCTCTCAGTGCATCCCAAATTTCTACCACAGTAAAAAGGATTTTTAAATATCGGAGCAGTGTAAAGTGTTAAAAGAGTGAGTCTTGTTTTAGACGGTCTTATGTATGAGACGGAATTTCATTTTAAGATTTATACTTTGCTTTGCTTTAAAACATAATTCGGGTAGGGTTATAAATTCACAAATTATATACTATATGTGATTGTAATCCGTCTTAGGTATAAGACAGTACTGTATCAGACAAGTTTTTGTCAGATATAAATTACCTTGTTTTCCACCGTAGTGAGGAGCAGTGTCCCAGAACTCTTCTCTCAGCTGTATGAGCTGACTTCTGGTAATCGGCTGTGGATGCTTCCAAGCTTTTGGCTTTCTAATCCTTTGAACTTTCCCTATGACAAGTATGACATAACATCATTCTCATGCCAAAAAAGAAAGACAGTAAGAAATCATTTGAGTCGAATCAAGCTGAATACAATCAGGTTCGAGCTTGGTTTTTATGAAACTTTTAGGCCTGAGTTTGGTTAGAGCTCGGTTGAAGTCTAATAGTAGAGTTTGAGCACAGCTCATATGTAAAATGTTGAATTCACGAATAATTCGAGTTTGGCTTGATCAAAAAGCTTGTTTCGTTTTTTGTTTTTTTTGAACGTTGACGGCTTGAAAAAGCTTGTTAGCAATATAAACTGAGTCTAGTTTGGACCGACAAAAAGTTCGTTAACAAATAAATGAACACAAGCTCGTTAACAATATTAAAAAACATTTAAAAATCTCTAAACTTCAATTTAACTGTCTATTTTAAAAAATACTTAAAGCACTTAAAACAAAATAAACATGTTCATACATGTGGAGGAAAAAAACAAGTCATAAATACTTCATAAAATTGAACAAATAGAATAGTGGATGCCCATCATCAAAATTGTCTGTGAACCCTACACGAATAGGCCCGCGAGCTTGTAAATGAACTTGTTTGTGAACATCGAACCTTTCGAACTAAATACCATTAGGTTTGAGGTTGACTCGATAAATTATCGAGCTCGACTGATGAAATTTAACAAACAAATAGTTACACATACCATAAAAGAAAGAAATGAAAGTAAGAAAAAAGGGAGTGAGACCATCTGCTTTGGTGCGTGAGGATCCAGCACAACCCATAGTAAAAGTGTGTATTCAACCAAGCGGAGTTTGATACGTATCGTTGATTCTCCTCCATCTTTAAACATTTGCCCAATACATTACTGTCCACGTCTTTAAATCAAAAAAAGTTGATCCTACATTTCTCGTGATCACTTTTATCCATCTTGTGAAATGTTGTTGAATTCAACTCTATCCTCCTTTTGCTCTTTACAGGAAAAAAAGAAGCTTTTTTTGCTTTTTAGTTTTGATCCGGTTGGCTCTCAATTTTTTTTAAAGTAGTTCGATTTTTCGACCTTTTGGTCCTACGACCGAATGTAGGAGATCACACATCCGATTACCAATTAGAGTTTGTCACGTGAACAAATTTAAATGTGGCACATTACTTTTACAGACTAGGTCACCTGATATACCGGGATGTAGGACCAAAAAGTCTAAAGTGTAAGTAATAGAACTACTTTCAAAATTAAAAAGTCAACATGACCAAAACTAAAAATTGTGATAAAGTTACGGACCAAAAAAAACTTATTTCCCCCTCGTTAAAAAACCAAAGTTAAATATCCAGATACTTATATCCCTATTATCTTCAATGAGTATCTGGATATCCATCAATAACACCCAACAAATTGAAATGAATCTATACATTTGCAAATCTGAAAAAAAGTGACTTTAACACGTGATACTACACCAGTCAAAGTGACCAAAAATCTCCACTAAAACATACACAATAACTTCAAGCATTAAACCTACAGTTAGTTAGCATAAGACATAAAACCCGGAGTACAGACAGCTTTCCTCAAAAGGGGTTGCATAGTTCGAAAAATCAGAAGACATAGTGCACTATTCATAACGATACGCATCACCACCATATTTGTTCCTGAAATTGTAGGGGTCATACTTAGTATTCTCATAACCGGGGGCCTTGGATTCAACAGGCTTCGTCTCCAACACTGATGACGATGTCCCATAATTTACATCCCCGCTTTTCTCTCGGTGACGATGCTTGCTCCTTTCTTTCTGACTCTTAGACTTCACTTGTCCAAACTGAGGAGGAATCTCACCCGATCCATAAAACTCAGCATATTCTTGTCTTCTAGAAGATCTGTGCTTGCTTGATAAAGACGGAATCTCTTTAAAGCTCGTTGATCTCAGCTTAGGAGGTTTCCCTTCTGTGAATCTATCGCTAGGGACTGGACCATGAGCTTGTCTAGTTTCGGAAAGTGGAGTAGGAGTTCTTTGTTTTAAAACAGTAGCTGGTTGTTCAGCTTCATCTTCAGGCATAACGAGCTTGTCTTTCAGTGGGGTGAGCCCTTTTTTGGAGATATTTTCTTGAAACCTTAACGGTATGAATTGAACAAAGAGACCGCCCAATGTTTCAAATGCAAATTTGGCAAGGTCCCACACCAGCTGTCCAAATGATGGCCATCCAGCTTCAGTTTCATCCTTAATTGTAACATCAATAGGAGTGGGTATCGGTATCTCCTTCCCCACTAGACGATCCTCAAGTTTAGATCGAGGATGCCCCTTCTGCAGTTGTAGGTGAAATAATATTAAAAACCATCTTTTATTGGAAGGGTTAATAGCATAAAAAAATCATGACATTTTAACGATTTTACAATTACAACACATACACGGCCTTTTTAAATTTTGCAATTATATCATATGACATATGGCCAATTTCAGCAACTTCTGATGACGTGACAGCTGTAAACTTTTTGAAAAAAAATTGCAAATAAATTCTCAACCTTTTGTTATTGTTTATGAATCAAACTTTTTTTTGCAATTTCATACACTGTCACGTCAATAGGACTTGCTAGAAAGTAGTCATGTGATAAAATTGCAACAATTTGAAAGGTCGTGTAGAATTGCAAATTTTAAAAACATAGTAGTATATAGTAAATACCATCTTTTTGGAAAGACAACAATATTTCAAATGTGCAATTGGCTGATTACAGACTAGTATCAGTCCGCTTTTCCATTTTATTCAATGGAGGAGAAAGAGACTGTTTATAATTACTCTCTCCCAGATATAAAGATATTAGTGCTGAAATTTTCATAAACCACAGCTCTTAGTTCCTACTTCAGAACAACAGTTATCGATTTACGTAATACTAAAAGAAGAGGCAGAGATAACACATTATCGAATTGTTAAAAATAAAAAATAAAAATCGTGAACTACAGTGTGGGAGAACATACCAGCTTGGAGAAAAAAGATGAACCAAATCCCTGTTGTAGAGTGCATGAAACATACCCTATTAAGATAGCACCAGCAACCATAAGGAGATCTGCATGAAACGCCAGATAATTAGTACCAGTCACCTGATCATCAGCTTATCTTTTCAAGTAGAACCAAAATTAATTGAGATATTGCTAGCTTGGTCATTTATGAAGCCACCACAGCCTGATTACTAAATTCTAACAAATCCTCATTCTTGGTTTTCAAGGATTATAATAATCTTCATTTCCAGTGAATAGGCGTTGTTGCCGATTTCATATACATGTATTTCAATTCTTTTTCGAGTGAGGACATTTTTTTATCATCAGGTCTACTATGTTAACACAAAGTGAAAGAGTGATTAGCATAAGACTTTAAAGATTTTAGTGCAATGATTAAACTTGCATTGAAGAAAGGCAAACCACAACCCTCTTTGTAACTCCTTACAGCATCACAACAATTGATCTCATCACTTATTAAAGAGGAAACAATTACTTCACTGACTTTATATAAATGACACTGTATCCTTCTTGAGGGGTATTAAATGATGTTAATTCTCCTAAAAGACTGAAGATTGAAAACAAGTGAACGCTGAAGCACTGCCAGCATTTGGAAGTTACCACCAGTTGGGCCACCAATATCCTCTTGAATGAGTAGCATCTCTCCATATCGAAGGGACTATGCTAGACTCATTAAACTTTATTCAAATGAACTTCAGAACCTTAAGCCAATAAAATCTCTTTAAATTGGGACTCTAAATGGCTTAAAGACGACAGTCTAAGAAATAGATACAAGAAAATACTAAGTATTTTTCAATTCCATATTTCTATTTGGTGGTCCATTTGTCAGCACTCCTTTGTTATCATTGTCCTATGCAACTTCTTATTAAGAAGAATGTTTTTTTGTGCAAAATTTGATAACAGGCTCTAAGTGATAATACAGCCATATACAGTCATCTTTCTTCACTTAAAACAAAAAAGAGACTGTACATATTGATGATATCCAAGCAAAAACTTAACGATACATACAAAATTATACTAATGAACTTAAAATTGGCAGTTTCAACTTTCAACTATAACTGCTGAGTCTGCTATAGCTCAAGAAATGGGTTTCTGTGGAAAGCCTTGCAGAAAAATTGCATATCTGAACTGTGGTGCATTCCTCTATTTAAAATTATTAAAAACTGTCTCAAATGAAGGTAAGAAGTAAATATGTGTCTGCCTCTCTTTGGGAAGGAACAAAACATAAGGAATATAAACAAATCTTTATTTTCTTCCGTCTGATTCTCGGATTCTTTATCAATACAAGAATGTTTGATTTGTCTATTCTTGATGTGCAGTCCAATGAGTCCATTGAAAAAATCGGTGCTGGGTTGTATCCTTATAACAAGTTCAATTTCCCAGAAGACATATACACAGTGTGGAAACTTTTGTTCATTAGAAAGTGCATTAAGTGGTAACACAAAACCCTACTCAATTTTCAATTACAGGTGGTTTCTTGTATATGTTGATAACAAATGCATGTTCATTTAACAACTGTAATTACGATAAGAGCCAGAGAATAGTAGTGATAAAGGGACAGATCTTTCATGAATACATAATCACAAATGTTTCGAGATAACATGCATACCTGTAGATGAAACAGATTTGTTTTCATAATCACAGTCCTCTTTACTTAAAGAGATTTGACGAAGAGCTGCATTGCCTCTGTCAATTACTAATAATGAACAAGTGGGCCTCACATATACGACATCAAAATCATTAGAGAATTTTGCATCTTCACTTGGCCCATCCCTGTATCCTGCAATATTTGATTTTCCTCCAGCAATAGTTGTCACACCTGTAATTTCCCAGTTCAGATTATTATTTGCAAACATAAAAAAAGTTTGGATAATTATTATTTCCCAGTTGTCAAACCTGCTTCTCCAATCTTTCTAATGGCAAGATTCGATGTATCAGCAACATAAACATTCCCTTTATCATCCAGAGTAACCCCCTTTGGATAATGAAACCGAGCATCACTTGGTTTTCCATCCACATGACCTGTGCGACCCTGAAATGATCCTGCCACCAATCTTGCCCTGCTATCTGTAAAAAAAGTTGTTCTATGACTTTAAAATCGAAGAGTAAAATACACATACAAACTATGTTTTGGATCAGTACATACTCAGAGAGTGTTTGCAAACAACATAAAGTGTGAGAGAATCACTTATTTTCAAAATTGTTAGTTGTGTGTGCAAACACACTCTCAATCTTATGGCAAATTAAGAAGAAAAAACTACCCCTCTCCATGACCTCACGGTTTAGGTAGTGGTGCTCTAACCACTTGAGCTAAAAAAAAAACACCTTCAATCTTACCGCTGGACACATAATATAACTAGATGGGACAGAGGTTCTCCCTTACACATACATAATCTCAACTACACAATCAATTACATGTATGCAACTGCAGCAATTCACACTCCACAAGTCAAGGGGTCGCAGTATATTCATTGTTTCTAGTGAATAAGCATTCAAATATAAAACTAAATGATACTTCTAACAGTTTTATATTTGAGTTAGGCCACATCAATCATGAAAAATGAATTCAATTTTGAATATGCTGTAAAATATACATAGTGAGAGAAAAGATAGAGATAGAGCTCACATTGGGAAAGTGGGGGCGTAATCCGAACAATGTTGCTATTAACAGAATCTACAGCAAAGAGCTCTCCATCTTGGGAGACACGTATAGAGTATGGCATAACCCCAAGTTCATTCCCTTCAACAACAGTCTCCACTAGATACCCTTCTTCAAACTGAAGCACATTCCCATCTGCAACAAAGCATAGTCGATAATAATACACTCAGATAAATGTTGATTCCTCAAACTGTTTGAATCGAAGTTAGATCCTACAAATTGAAATGTTGGATCACACATTCTCTAACAAACTACAAAATGAAGTTATTTTCCCCAGGTGTCCATAATAAGAATTTAAGCAAAATCATCTAAAACTAGTGACAAATAAATTAACGAAGAGGGTGTACGTGACTGGTGCGGCGTTTTGGAGGAGGACCTAGTCCATTTCACCAGTGAGGAGAGTTGCTTTATCAACGGCCCTGAATTATGTTTCAGCTTTTTAAAAAATAAATCATAAAATAAAAAAAATTTGAAGCAGATAAACAAGCGCATCACAAATGTTGTGAATCATCAGTAAACATAAGCTTGTGAAGAAGCAAAAAGAAAAAGAAAAATTACCAGCAGGTGCAGCTTGAGCTTGAGCTTGAAACTTAAAGGCGTAGGCGATTAATGGTAAGAAAACGAGAAAGAAGAGGGTCGACCTCCCCATTCTTTTGCGGTTAAAGAAAGGTAAAACGCCTTTGGTGTGCAGATCAGTAAAGCTACATATATATCTATATCGAAAAGGAGAGAAGAAGAAGGAAATGAATATTGAACAACATTGATTGTGGTTGCAGAGTGCAGACTCCTTTTTCTTATGTAAATTCCACCCAAAAAATAAGCGCGTGTTTCGAGGCGGGGAGTAGTGTGAAAAAGCACTTTGGGGGGAGGGGTGAAAATCAAAAGTTGATTTCTTGTTCGTACGTGTGACCAAAACGGCAACGGTAGATTTTTAGATTATCACCCATCACGGGTGTATTATTATTTTTATTTATTTAAACAATTTCACAGGTGGTACTGCTACTTTTTTTTAAAAAGTACTACTCCACTATTTGGTTAAAAAAAATTAAATAAGAAATCTCATTGAAAAAAAAAAATACGAGTACCAAAGTATGAGATGATTTCTTGTATAAGTTTTTTTTTTTTTTTTTCAGTTTCACTAAAAACTTTATATTCTATTTTTATATTTCATTTATTATTGGATTAATTGTAAAAAAATTACACACATTTACTGTATTTATGAACTAAAGCGTATCTTTTTTTCTTTTTTTGAAATTTGATTTATTTTACAATTCAATGCTTTGATATGTTTTTTCTGAACAATTTAATTTGAAACACACTTTTTTTTTTTTACATAAATTGAGCATTTTTTTGGTTTGGAATGGTAGTTAATAGTAATAACTATGTTTGGATTAAAAAGGAGAAGTATGGGTGGATGAATAAAGAGTTTTATGTCAAATAACTTACTTTTATATTTTATTATTATTAGTTAGCGAGAAAAGGTTGAAAAAAAAAAGAATAATTAAAAGAAAAACTGATGATGTGATAAATAAGGATGAACAAGTAATTTAGTAGGGTGGAGATAGATAAATGTGGATGGTCATACTATAAACCAAAGACACCCTCAATGTTTTGTCTTTATTCAATGTTTTGAAATAATGTAATGTCTGTTTTTTTAAGTGAAATTTTGAGAGTGGAAATAAAGTATAAATAAAACAGTGTGAGAGAATAATATTATTTAAAAAAAAAAATGAGAAGTATAAAATTGAAAAAAAAAAAATGAGAAGAAAAAAAAAAGCATTTGTATTTAATTTCCAATTAGATAAAGATGGGTACTAGATACTGTTAATAGCAACATTCTTCGAATTACACCCCACTTTTTCCCAATCTTGACCTCTCTCCACAACATTACGCATAACCACTAGATACTCTCTATTAGGGCATCCACAATGGGAGGTAGAGATCCCACGTGGAGCACTACCTCTACCAAGAAAATAAAAAATCCTGCACTGAGTCTGTGAGGATGCTGAGGTGGCAGAGAAAGAGGTTTGGGGGAAGGGCTGTGACTACCCAGGTAGAGATAAAAAAGGAGAAAAAGGGAGAGTGGAGATGGATAGTGCGTGAGGAACAAATATACAAAAATGAATTTGGAGTTTGTATAAAACTTTAACAACCATTTTTTTAAATATTATGTTACACCAAGATTTTTTTTATTATTTTATTTGTATATTATAATTTTATAATTAATATTTAATTGAATAAATAAATAATTCATAACAAAAATAGTTAATAGTTAAAGATAATAAATATATATTATTTGATAGTGGGACCCATGAATAGTTACTTTTGAGGTAGGAATGATTGGAAGAGGAAGGAGTGTTTTGAGGTAGGGGTATAAAACTTTTGAGGTGGCACACATGTGGCGCAAACATGGCAAATTCATACCCAAAAATTTCTACCTAGCATAGGAGATGCTCTTAACTCTGAAATGGCAGCAAGGTTCTTTTGGCCATTTCATCAAGTGGCGGATTCAGATGTAAGGAAACAGGTTAATTATGTCTGTTTGATAAGTCCACATCCAGATGATTTTCTTATGAAGAACAATGTCACCTGTCACCCCCTTTGATACATTGGCATGTCTTTTCTATAATATACAAATACAAAGTAGCATGAAAAGAAACAAGAGATTTGGAACTGTTATCAGAAAGGGCAGTCAGAGTTGCTAGCATAAAGAAACGAGATCCGTTTCACTAGTTGTGAAATCGAAGAATTTGGAGCAGTTGTGATCATCAGAGTGATCGGGCAACATTTTTGAACTCATTCAAGCAAGAATGCAGTGTTTTCTGGCGCTTCTGGAGGGACTGCCTCTCGTTCTCAAGTGAATCAATAGCTCCAGGTGCAACAAACATGTCCATAAATTTCTCATCACTCACCGCAAACAGATCCAATCCCAGTGCAACCATAAGCCTCTCCCGGCTGCATAACAGTACAAGTATTAATTATAAATAACACATGCCATGATAGTAAAAGTAATGGTTTATTATTAGAAGGAAACACTATACCAAGGTGTCAAGAATCCTGAATTTAAACTTGACGCTGCACCTTTGTCAACCAGAACTTCACGAATTCGAGCAAAATGTTGGGCAGCAGACAAACATATCTCTGTGTAAGCTGAACCCGATCTGGAACCTGCACCCCCATATGTAAGGAGTCCACCATTTTGAATCCTATTATTGCCAACAATTCTAGGATGGCGTTTCCTTGCTCCGACTTCGATACAATTACCCAATTCCTTCTTAACTGCATAGTTCGCATCGCATGGCTGATCGGGTGATGGGGTCTCAGGCACAGTCATTTGGCACTCTCGAAGTGCATCTCTAGATTCAATTAGTTTTCCTGGAGTGACTTCATCTTTTCCTGGGGGAATGTTTTCTTGCTCATCTCTGATTTCCCTTGGAGCTATAGTCCCCCCATCTGACAGGTCAAGACCAAATGATCCACTTGGGTTTGGATTTTGTCTATGAACTGAGTTTCCACCAGAACTAAAACGCCATGGGATGTCACTCTCATAACAAACGAGGGAGTATGGGCTAGTAACTGAATCAAGATGGTGTCGAACTACTTGTTTGCACTGCTTGGCAAGATCCCTTATGAAGTTGTAGTAAGAGTGCCTTAAAGCAGCATGAAAACCCACATACCCATCCATATCTCCAGATTGCTGACCATCTTAATAACATTAGGACACAAAGGAAACAATGATATGTTACTAATAGAAGGGAGATGAAGAGGACCTACGAGAGAATTAAATTCAAACACATAAATAGACTTTTCAAATATGGAGTGAAAATATTAAACTTACATCCTGTGTGCTGATGGCGATTTCTCTCACATGCAATATCGAAAAGATTGCATAAAACAAAAGCAAGCCGATCACATGCAGTTTCAAGAAGAGGAGCTAGCCATGACCTAGCTGAAGCACGTGCAATCTCTGCAGCAGCCTCTGTAAGTCCTCTACTCCCACTCCGGCCAGCATGTGCAAGTAAGATATTCGCAACCTGTCAAATGACGAGAGATGATTTTTTAGAGAAATGAATATTTTAAAATGATAAAAGGGTTAACCATGGTGAAATTGAAAAACACCTTTTCCCTTGACACTGCTGGGCATTCCACGGAATATGTGGCACTGCGAAACTCATGGACAACTCTCTCAAATGCAGCACCCCCATAAAGACGAAGAGTTGCATTGGGAGGCTTAGTATCTGCAGTAACACCAGGCCAACCACCTATACTGCTCTCCTGTTTTTCCTCTTCTGTTGTTTTCCCCCATTGCTCTGGTGCTGGATCGGCTGCTCCTTCAAGAAGTATTTCCTTTAACAATTACAGAAAACATTATTAACACAAAAACAGTAAGGCTCAGATGAAATATTTGTGTATATATAGATAGATGCACACCAGATGGTTGCAGAGCGAAGCAGAGTGCAACATGGCAGATCGACGAAGATGTGCTACATCAGAAGTTGCTTGTATTTTTCCCTCCATTTTAGCCAACTCAGCTGTTAATTCACTGCAGCGCAGTTCGAGTAAGGCCAATGTGGCAGGTGCAGCTTCTTTATACTTCTTCTGGAGTTCAGATTCTAAAAAATCTCTGAGAGAATCAAAGCCTATGTAGGATCTGTACTTGTCTTCATCAAATCCACCTTTAACTGAATCACGTAAATAGTGTAAAACTTCTGTATCTACCTCAGCTATTTGCCTACGAAACTCATCATTAGAAACTATGCTTTTATCCTTTGGCAGGGCAACAAAAAATGGTCTAGTGTTCTCTCCAATGTATCCGCTTGCACTCAAATAGCGATCCACTTCCCAACGGTCACTGAACTCCTGCACAATTAAACTTTAAGTTTTATTGCAGCCACTAGGTGCAATATTTTCTCATATTTTTCCTCCAAAATAATTAGCATAGAAAAGCAAAGGCAGAATAAGTCTTGCAGAACTAACATTCAAACAGAAAAAGTAGTCAGCAGACTGCTGAAGAGGACAAATAATGGAAACTAACAAGATGGCACATATGATATGATATAGAACAGCTCACTGTTACTTTATTCAGAGACTTTTTTTTGGGTACTAGCAAGTAGTCAAATAGTAAAACTAGAATACCTTAAGACGGTTATCAAATTTGGAGACAACAATGATTGTACGTCTGAAGGTTGGATCTATTTCACGTATAGCATCCAACCACAATGACGAACACCATTCAACACTACTCTGCTGAAGAAATAGAAGAATGCGATGAGGTGGACTAGCTAAGGACTTCACCATCGACAAAATCTCATCAGGTGTACTCTCAGGTTCACCCTTTTTTGCCTGCAATCATGTCAAACTCTCAATCCAATTCTTAAAAGAAAAATGAAACAAAGAACTTATCACCTAACCATAGAAATATTTAAGTTTCCTTGCATACCTTGAGAACAAACCCTGGAGTATCTATTATGGTGAGATTCGGACAGTGGGCATATTCCACTCTCATAACAATTGACTTTGATGAAACAGCAGTTTTAGTCTTCCTTAAAAGTGCTTCGGTACGAGACTTTATGGTGTCTGCAATTGCAGTAGATGATATAACAGCATCCCCATATTCTTCAGAATCCTCCTCCTGTTCCATTAATCACATCAGCTTCCATTGTGATGACAGGCTGAACAGCTAAACTTAGATCAAATAAAATTTGCCTTCCACTGATCAAGAAGAAGGATTTTAATCTAAAACAATTGTTACAAGTTCCTGTGATTTTAGCACTTGAACTCTCCCTCCCTCGTGATTATGGCTAGCAGTAATATCATATCTGATTCTATTGAGAATATCCAGAAACAAACATGAGTCCATGTAATGCAAAATCAAATTCAGGAGAGCAACCATTAGTCCTCAAGACATCCCTTATTTTCACAATCCAACCGTTCATTACAAATTCAGAGCTGAGTTCAAAATCAGCTACTCTTTAAGCTCAAATTGTCCAACACAGGGTTTGCGCATTAATACTTCAAACAGAAATCGTTCATTCAAAATTGAATAGATCTATATCATTCCAAATCCGAATTATTTGAGTTCTAAGTATGTGTAAATTCACTGCAACGCTTCCATTCCAAAATACCGAAAAAATAAACAAAAAATTTAAAATATGAGAAGTAGAGAGAGGACCTGAAAGCGGCAGCGTGGGTCAAGAGCAGTGGAGTCATGAACCATCTGCAGAATGAGGGGGCGTCGGGTGCCCATTTCAACTTCTCGCACATTGAAGCGGAACCCTAGGAGGGCTTCGAGAAGTGAACTCTTACCATCGGATTGGCCCCCGAGAGCGACGATTTCCGGAATGGGGAGCTTCTCGCCGAATGCAACAGCAGCAGCCTGAAGTCGGTTGTAGGCCTCGAATCTCTTTTTCAATTCCGAAGCGACCTTGTCCAAAGTCTCCATAGGTGGGTGGTCCCTCTTGTGTTTTCTGGAAACCGACTTATCAGAAGAGGGGGTTTTAGAAGGTGTAGTTTGGAAATCCGTGGCTTTTCCGGCGGTAGCCATTGAAGAGATGTAGAGAGAGAGAGAGAGAGAAATGGGAAGAAGAAAGAATAGTGTTTCAAATGTAAAGAGCGCGCTTTACATGTTTACATTTAAATTTAAACTTTTCGCCCGTTATATTAGCATTAATTTTTAGTTAACATATAATTCAAAAAAAAAAAACTGTTAACAAATTAATTATATTTAATTTCATGAGTTTTTTACTCCATCTACATTTTTTAAGAATTACTAATAGATGTCAAATGTCATCTAAATTCTAAAAACCATTTCTACCTCTGTTGAAATATAACATTTCTCACTCATTTCATTTTTTCCACCATTTTTTTTTTTTTTTCTATTCAGCTCAAAATTCTAACCCTAGCTGCCCCCACCATGACCACCGTCGTTGTAAAGCTCCCCTCCACCCTCACAACCGTGCGCGTGCAGGGTGGCTCGCCGGAATGAAGCACAGATCGTGGAAGAATCAATTTTGTGGGTTTAGGGTATTTTTGATTGTGGTGTTTACAATATTTTTTTGAAGAAGATGAAGTAGATCTGTTCTTCTTCTTTTTATTTTTTTTACTCAAACTGTTGAAGCAAAGTATTGTTGTGTTGATACAAATTATTTTTCTTCGTTGATTCAAATTTTATTTCTTCATTGTTGGGTAAATTTTTTGTAATTCTTTTATTTTCATTTAGTTATGTTTTTATCACCAATAAATAATAAAATGACCAGTTTAGGTATGTTTTTATTTCTTAATTTTGATGGAAAATTTGTTTAGGTATGTTTTTAATTCTTAATTTTGAATTTATTTTCGTATTTTATTTTTATTTTTTGGAGTTTATTTTGATATTTGTTGATTTGTGTAGAAGGGAAATTAAAATTATTGTTAGAATAAAATAAAAATTAGAGGTAGATTGAACAAATAAAAAACAATTGAAAGGTGAAGTTTAAAATTCAAATAAATGGTATAATAGTAATTTTAGGGTCGCACCTAATAGTAACTCTAAAAAAAATAGCACTAAAAGGTAAAAGAAAAGTGTGAAAAACACTTGAGAGTAATTTCCCCTAATTTAATTTCCAAATTACTAAGGAAAAATATTATTTAAGTTTGATTTCCTAATAGTTCAATTTTTTTATCAGTGTTGAAAATATGGGGGCGTGACTTAGTAATTTTATTTAGAAACGATATTGAAATTCCTTTTAAATAGGTGCCTTGAGTCCAACTCAATTATATAAAATCACTACAAAGTAATTTAAAATTAATCAACAATTATTAAATTATAAATTAATTGTTGTTATTCAGTTTGAATGTAGATTTTTTTTTTTTTCATATAATCAAGTTTATTTTTATTTTTTTTGGTCGGTAATTTTTTTTTTTTTATTAAGTAATTGAGTACAAAGAGTACTTAACTCTTACAATGAGAACAAGAATGAGTAGCTCAATCTTTTAAACTAACCGCAAGTGTAAGATCAAATATCCATAAATTAAGGTCTACCCCACAAACCGATACATGTAGCCTAAGCACTTACGTGAGTTATCCGTCCAATCTGTCATAGTAGTATTCTTTATCCCCTCGACTTTTGCCATGAATCATGATTTCATATTACACTTAAATTTATCCACCATTTTATGCATAATCTGGAGTCAGTCCAGTGAACACAACTTCATTCTTTATGTTTCAAATCGATCAGACTATACCCACCTAAAATGTTGTTGCAAAGTGCCTTAATTTCCCTCCTCAAATAATTTCATGGAACTGAATTAAGTGTGTACCTGGATCGGTTTGGTCCGGCTTTAGTACGTTTAGTCGAATATAATCAAGTTTAATTGAATTAGAAGATACAAAATTTTAGAATAGTAAGGTAATGCATTCATATTAAACTCACAATTAATATAAATAAGTAGGTTTTATTATATTGTCTTTTTATAAATAAATAAAAAAAACATGAATGTAAACTTTTTATATTTTTATACCATTAATGATTTTTTTTTCCACAAATGAGAGCATGTTGGATTCTATATATGGATAAATTGATCATTAAGTCTAGTATGCACTCGAATGCATGTTATGCACCCTAGTTCATGTTGCACTTTTCATTTTTACTGACTTATACTTTTTGGTAAATGGTGTTGCACTTTTCAATTATTATTAAAAATATTGTTATACAGTTTAATAATTGAAAAGTGCAACACTATTTACCAAAAAATGTAAGTCAGTAAAACTGAAAAGTGCAACATGGACTAGGGTGCATAACATACACTCGAGTGTATAGCAGACCAACCCTAAATTGATAGGTAGATTCACATCAATCTTAGATATTTTATTGGGTTAATGTCTTAATGCACTTATTCAATCTTAAATGATCTCCTTACTCCATCAAAGGAGTTTCCACACAAACAATGTGTTTGTTCGAATATTCGTGTTCTTTTAGTACCTTACTTTAAAAATTCGAGCTACCAGTGAATTAGGAATCACTAAAATTCTCCAACACATAATGAGTTATCCACTTAATTATATTGAATTTATAGAAATTGTAATTTTTAAAAAGAAATACTGTATTGGAATATTTCTTACTAGTAGGGCTAATCGGAGGAAAAATATTGCTTCCGACCAGTGAGCCTAGACCTTTGATGGCTATTAAGAAAATAAGAAAGAGTTGTAACTAATCAACGCATTTGACACTTTGCCGAACTCAAGAACAGAATAACTTAGTTTTTATTTTAATGTATTATATAAGGAGTAATTTAAAATTTCACAAGGAGACAAAAGCTTTGAAAAATGGCATCTTTGTGTGTATTATACAATTTTTGTTACTCGTGCAATAATAAACACATATAGGGTTTTACATGAATTATAAGATAAATTCAACTTAAATGTTTATTTACCCACTTACCCAATTTGATTTTTATTTCGGATTTGATCTATTTCATCATACAAATCAGACTCACGAGAGAGAATCCCAACTTAGTACATCGTTGCTTCCGTGAATACCAAAATAACATTACAGAACAAAATTTCACCAACGAGGGAGTATGACTAAAAGAACATCATGCCCTATTACCATATGCTTCAAAGAATTGAGTTGTTCCTAAAAATAAGCCCACATCTCCAATGGGAAAAATCCTTCAGGCCTCAGCTGCAAGTTTTATGCGCTGGTAATGCTCGGCAACTTTGTAGTCGACAATCTCGTTGAAAAGAGCAGAGTCGAGAACACAGTCAGGGCGTCCATATACAGCTGCTTGAACACTTGCCATCAGCTTTGCAATTTCCCGCCCAGAGAAGCCTTCTGTCTTTTGGGCAGCTTTTCGTAACACATCATCAGAGAGATCTTCTTTTATAGTTATCTTCTGTGATTTATTCTTGATGAAGCTCCCCCATCTTGACTCTTTACTATCAGCAGCAACTTCACCACAGAGATATTTTGTCAAGTAGAGCTTGAGCAGTTTGAAGCGCTCTTCTTGTTGGGGAAGTGGAAATTCAATCACTTCATCAATTCGATCGGTGATAGCAGAATCGAGATCCCCTGGCCTGTTTGTGGCAAGAACAAGAACAATATCTCTAGATTGGTCTCCAGTTCTGAACAGCAACGCATTTAGAGCACTGCGCTGAGCCTCGCTCATGTGCTTGCTATTACGCCTGAAATTTGAACGATACCAAGTCAAATAAATCTAAAAGTGAAGAGTAAAATGGTTTGCTTCAAACAATAAAACAGTCTTTCAACAGTGAAACTCTTTAGCAATGTCTGTTTTGGGTTTATTGTGGTATTTAAAATTTAGACGATTTTGAAATTCAAAAAAATTGTGAGGTGAATTTTAAGTAGGGTGAGATTTAATTTTATGTCAAATCAATGTGTAATTTTGTATTGTTGTTGAGTGTAATTTTATATCAAAGCGTAAGGAAAGAGAGTAGAACCAGATTTGGATTTGCAAATCCTAAAACATATTTTTGAAACCCACAACAAGCGTTGCCTTAGTCATTGGTAAGTCTATGCAATAGAAGACCCTATTGACCCAATCAATTTATTAGCTGCAATATGCCTAGTAGCTTCAAATTGTAAACAAATACTTACTCGCATAAGAACGCATCAGCCTCGTCAATAAATAAGAGTAGACCTTTTTTTGACTTTTTGGCCCAATCAAATATTTCGTGTATTTTGGTAACAGCTTGGGGTCCCAGGGGTGCAACATCTCCTCCAGTCATCATGGCATAATCCAACCCCTGCAAGAAAACAATTTCAAATCCTTTAATAAAAACTACTCCCTCCATCCTTGGATTACTTTCATGCACGTATTAAGAGAAAGTGGAATAATGAATAGGGTTTTGAGGGGTAATTTTGTAAATCTTTATGTATAAAGTAAAGAAATTAGTTGAATTGTGGGCCGAAAAGTAATGCATTTTGTATAAAATTGTGAATATTGTGAGGAGGGAGTTTATGAAGGGTTTTCATTTTTTATTGTGTGAAAGCAATCTTAGGACGTCCCATAAGACAAGTGTGAAAGTAATCGCGGTATTAAAGGAGTATTAAGTAGCAAAACTATCTTGCTTCCACTCAGCCCCATCTTTCACAAAATTACAGTTGCTTCAGAATTCAGCATAACTACTAAGAGTCTAGAACACAATACCAAATATACGCCTATGTGTAAGATTATGCATTGTTCAAAACGTAAGGAAATAAAAAAGAACCTCTAAAATAGAATATTAACCTTTTCCTCTCTTTCACCCCTTGTCGGATCAGACAAGAGGTGCTGAGGGAGGGATAGCACTGAAAGCATGGAAATAGTCTTTTGCTTGTCAGCATTTTACTGGTTTGAAAAAAAAAACGAGTGCACAAAATATAGGTTAAATGTATTCTTTTGTCCCTTAATTTATACCAACTTTTTTTTATAATCCGCTAACTTTTCGACCGTGAAATTCGTTCCTTATGTTAACAAAATTCAATTTTTTCATCCTTTTAGCCAATTAAAGGACGCCAAAGTTGAATTTGGTAAACTTAAGGGACTATTTTCAAAGTCGAAAAAGTTAGTGGACTAAAGTCAAAATTGGTGCAAGTCAAGGGACAGAAAACATTTACCCCAAAATATATTGAGGATGGGAATATTCGAGCATCATTATTCATATAGGAAAGAGGTGATTACCGATTTTCTAGCTATTTCCCTGGCGACTAAAGTTTTTCCAGTACCAGGACGGCCATAAAAAAGCATGTTGCGGAATGGGGCCTGATTGGTTTTAGTGTTTGATGTAGCCCGAGCAAGTTGCTCTATTCTTTTTTGCAGTGAAGGATGCAGAACAACTTCACTGAGAGCAGCCTTAGCTGCAGTATTGTAATTCATAACCTTATTGGCTACTCCAGACCATGGATATTTCGCCATTGATGATTCACGAATCAGAGAAGGCTGACCAAGAATCCTGTTGATATATCCCCACATTACTCTCGCGCCTTCCCTGTTAACACAAAATCAGAGAAGGTTTTAGTGTCAGGACTTTTTCTTAAGTATTTGGTATTGTAGCACTTTTCCTATTTAACACAGTTAAGATTGTAATATATGCATTTTAAAAAAGGGTCAAATTGCAAAATAAATCACAATCTTTTCACGTATTTTCAATTGTAGCACATGTTTTAAAATTTTGCAATTCGATACACAGACTATTAAGGTTGTGATTAAATTGAAGGAAAAAAAAGGTCATGAATTATTTGCAATTTTTTCTAAAATTTTTTGGCTGCCACATCCGCATAAGTTGCTGGAAAATGGCCATATGATATAATTGCAAAATTTATAAAGTTTTTGTATTTAATTGCAAATTGTAAGAACATATGTTGTAAATGAAAAAACGTGAAAAATCAAAAAGGTCATGACTTTTTAATGTAATGAATGGGACAACTGTTGCGGATTGGAAAATGTGCTTTGAACATAGACTAGGTTGCAGAGAAACAAGATTTTCATTTATCTGAAAAATGGAACATTCTATAAAGATCTCACACAAAATCTACATAGGTGGTCATTAGTGACTTAATGTGAATGATAGAATAATGAAAACACATAACATAATCCAGTTTAACAATACACTTTTTGTTTTAGGCTAATAAATAAAATTGAACAGCAGAACACAGACCTGGTGGTATAAACTCCAGCAGCTAATGCAGTAACTCCTCCAACAGTCATCACCAACTTACTTCTGTCGGTCAATAAAATCCGAAACCCTCCTGCATAACAGTAATTGAGTTTTAATTAAAACAGAATCATATCTATTACCACAAATTTGACTAGAAAACAATTAGCTGTGCAGCAAAAAAATTTGTGTAAATTTGTACTACTTGGCTGTTAAAAGCAAAGATTAATAAGACATTAAAAAAAGGTAATAACAATTATAAGCTTGTGTACATCTACAAATATATGAATTTATACAAGATAACCCTTTGTCAGCCTGACAGGGTTAACAATTGATATTTTCCCTATATTAGTACAACTATCAAAGAAATAAACCTCACAATGCGATTTGACACTTTTCCACCATCAACCAGCAGTCCTCTATATACCATCTTATGTAATAGAAGATTATATATGCATAATATGCTGGAAAACTTATTTTTACACTCAGGGTATGTTTGGTTTGATGGAAAATGTGGGAAATACTTTTTTATCCCACTTTTTCCATTGTTTGGTTTTCTAAATTAAAGCCCGGGAATTTATTTGGGCCCGAGTCAATTTTCCCATCTTTTCCCACATTTGCATGAACCCTTCACTAAGTCTTTTAACCTATTATTCTCACTTCTCAGACTACTGTTCAGAAGTCTTTTTGGCTTTACTGGTAAGAGCCAGTCCTCCTATCATGAACAAAGATGGAGGGAAAAAAAAATACATATCCTCCGAATCAGTTAGCTTTGTCTTTATTGGATTATCAACTAACTAAAAAACACTTATAGTCAGTCACGATGGTCAAACCCAATACCAAACTATTTCATCTAAACCAAAACAGCCCTGGCTCCAGGGAACTTGGGTGTAGATCTCTATCTTTCTCTAATGGAGTATATTTTATCTTCTTTCCTTTAAACACAACTATCCCAAGTATGCATTTTAAAATATCCTAATAGAGTACAATCTGTCCATGAATACCAGTCAAGAGGTAAAAATAAATGATAAGAGACAATATATTTTAATTAAAAATATAGATAGTGCAAAGGGACAAATTATCCTCACAATAAAATCATACTCTCTCCGTCCCGTGATTAATTGCACACTTTCTTTACCGGGACGTCCCAAGATTACTTGCACATTCCCAATATGAAAATAATCCTCAAAATTAATACCCCCTCAACATCACTTTATTTTCAAAATTTCCACTCGTTTTGGGTCCACAGTTTATCCAACACCTCATTAAATTCCCTTTACATCTAACTAAAACACTCAAAATACTCCTCATTTGTTTGACCCCACACAACACTAAATTCTCTTTTCTTAAAAAGTGAGTCGGTCAAGGTATGCAAGTCATCACGGGACGGAAGGAGTATTAGTTTATAAAAGATATCTCCAATCTCTCATGATATCTGACAAAAAGAAAGTCGGGCATCTCTATGATTTGAAATCCACAAAGCAACTCTAAACTTAATTCTATCCACACCTCCTTTAAAGAATCCTCGCAGTCCTCAAAATTCTTCTATTTATTTCCTAGACAAAGCTGAGACAATCACCCCATAAGATTTGACAACGTTTACATATATAACCACTAAATTGAATGAAAATATATCGGTAACTACATGTGGCAAACTCCAAACTACTCCTCTAATAACAAGAAAAGGGACTGTGCCGAAAAAGATGATCTTAACCTTTGGAATTACAACCACAAACACACACACACACACACACTAAACCTTTTTAGGCGCAGAGACCATCTAAACAGATATGAAAAATAAGTGGGAAGCTATTGACAAAAAGGACAGAAATAATGATTAAGATGAAAATTGTCTTGATGAGTCCATCTTTGTTAGAGTCAAAGGAGTCGCATAAGCAAAAAACATGAAGAAACATGAGATATAAACTGAAAATATCAATAGTAAATTCCCAGGAAGAATTCCAGTCCAAGCCTACGGCTGAAAAATTCAATGATCAATGATCCGAAGACACACTAACTAGGAGACACAAGACAATATAAATAGAGTTAGTATCCTAAGTCTAACTTAAGCCCTAAGCAACTACGCCCAGGGGCCAATTTATTCACTAACTCAAAATAAAACCCTAAACAATAATTACTAAAATAAGAAGTGTATCAATTCCCGGTCCTTAAAAACAGCCTTGTCCTCAACGCTGGAGTGAAAAACAGAGGGATGGAACTCATCCACCCATGTACTGATCCACCGTAGGAAATTCGGATTCTCCTGAATCATCCTCAACTATCCAGTTTACCAACTCATGTTCTTCAGATTCTTTGAGACTATGAGGAAAGTTTTCAAGACAGAGAAGGGGCAGGATGAATCAGAATACAAAGAAACAAAAAGACCTAATAGGTTTGTTGTGAAGAGAGAAGGTGATATAGGGAAGCATATAAATCTGCAAAAGGATGATCACCCAGCATTCAAAATTATATTGCACAAAGATCAAAGGTTACAAATTTAAATTTACTAACATAGGGTGCACACATCATTCTTGTTGCAACTTAACTAGCCCGCTTTTTTAAAATTCCAAATATTCAAATGCTTTAAATAAAATGTTAGTGCTGCAGAAGAGCTAAATTGTTTACTAGACTCTGAGTTCAAAACAGGCAACATGGAAACCATTAGGTAGATACAAACCTTCAATATGACTGAAAGTTGTATTTATCGCTGCAAGCCACTTGTCTCTTTCACCATTTATCTTCTCAAGAAGCATCCTCCTATTTTGGTCCTCAGTTAATTTGGCTTCGTGGGCCCGTCCTTCTGCTTCAGCCATAGCCTTCACTCTTACTGTTTCTCGTTCTATTTCAGCTCTCTCTTTCTCTGTCTGTCGCTGCTGAGCTTGTATCTGTTCTTCAGTAGCTCGTCTTGCCTGTTCTTTTCTTATGGATGACGACTCTTGCATTTGAACCAATTCAGCATTATGCCGCCTCTGAGCTTCGTTGTCTGTCTATAATTATGCCAGATGATAAATTAATTTGTGCAAGTAATATTTTTAGAATTCCTATCAACAAGTAGCAGTCAGTGTTCATATGTGGACTCAAAAGTAAGAATGAGAGATTGAAGGCCACATACATAGGCTTACAGAAAGTCAGTTAACTGACTACAGTGCTGTTCAACATATTTTTCATCCTACACTACTCATCAGACTAAAAAATAGATTAGAGGATTGAAAAGAGACTGTTTTCAACTCACACCTGCATTCTTTTACGAGCCAATTCATCTTCAAATCTCATCATTTGTGCCTTAGCCTGAGCTTGCTGCTGATAAAGATTCCTCTGGTCCTCTGACCACTTTCGTTGCTTTTCCTGCAGATGCAAGTCATCAATCCACATTATAACTAAAGCAACTTGTTCAAAGAGAGCCAATTCAATTCCAGGATCAGGTCAATTGGGTTGGAATCCCCAATCAACAGGGATCTTATGCCTCACATTTTTTAAGAAGTTGAAGGAAACCTTTCTTTCAAGCATAAGCAGTCATATATAGGTTATTAGAATCTATCAAAGCAAAAACAACTTCTGAATCAGTATCTTGAAGGCTGCACATTTTGGCAGGATAAATCATCATCAACACTAATATCAGCTGCAGTGTTTTGGAACATTTTCGACACTAATTATCAAAGTAAGCAACAAAAACAAAATCTTTTACAAGGGATAGAATGCCGCCACTCCCAGTTATGAGAAGATGAGGATGCCAATAACAGATAAATGAGAGCACATGACACGGAAATGATTCACAATTACTCTAAAGAAAACAATAATAAGTGGAGTAATGATATGCTAATTTTGCTGAGAGCCTGAGAAGATCGAAAGAACACAGGAATTAGAAAAGGCAGTATGAATTTGGAGCTAACAATTATATTATTGGCAGGAGAATAAATTTAGCACAATTTGCTTACTTACAGTACCCTGTAGCCTTTCTATTTCATGACAAGAGAACTGAAATCAAGATCTCTGATAATATACAACTACTTAAGAGTGACACACGAAATGCTAATAATTTCCTTCAGATCCCTAAACCACCTAAGCTCTTTAAAATTCCCATATTTATTATTCATATAAAATAACACCAATTGCTATTTCAATTTCTTAAATATATCCAAACTAATGTACTTAAAGGGAGAGAGGTCTCCATCTTGAAAGGGAAGTGGGAAACAGTACACAAATATAGATATAGCTACTTGGAATTGAGAAAAGGAATGAAATGAGAGCAATAATTGATCACTAAAAAAAACAGTAACACTTACAATATCATTATGAGCTTGAATAGCCTCGAAGTTGGCCTTCTCCGCATCCAACTCGGCTATCCGAGCCTGTTCTTGCTTCCTCATTAACTCAAAAACCTTCACCCAAATTGTATCTAAAATAATCAATTTTCTATCACGGAAAGAAGAGGAAAAAGCATACCGTTCCCCCAAAATAACGAACCTGTTTGGCATGAGGAGAGCTATTAATTTCTCTAAGAGCCTTGGCGCCCCTCTCCAACGATTCCGGGTCAAACTCGTGTTTAGAGACTTCGACTGCGGCGGGTTGAGGTCCTTGAGGATCCGGACCCGAATTTTCCTTGGGCAGAGGTTCTGGAGGAGGCGAAGAAGCAGCTGAAGAGGAGAATGGTGAAAACCAGAATGACGAATCTGCGTAGGCGGGGTTGATGGCGGAATACGACGCCGCCATTGCCGCCGCCGCAGCCAGTGATGAGAGACGCGAGGCCGCCATTGCAGAACTAAACAGAACTACCTAAACTAACTTTAATTGTGAAAATTAGCATTGAGAGAGACGAACAAAAATTGAGCAAGGGTTTAAGGGAGTGGGCGCCACCCATGATTTATTTTTCTAAAACCCTTTTTTGCCCATCTCGGGGACTAGGGCTTGGCGGACCACGACCCAATAAGAAGAGAACACGTATGCAAAGACAGGGAGATATTGGTAAATTTGGAACAAATATGGAGGTGCCAATTTGAGCATTTCTTGCACAAGGAGCCAACAAAAAAATATTTTCATTGTCATTATTATAAGGAATTTAAATTAAGACAAATTATTGAGACTGAATTCGCCAATTTGATTTTTATCTCGTTGATTTTCTTTATAAGTTTGGTCGATTACAGCTTCTTTCGTATTATGGTAGGCGGTTACGTTTGAAGCAAGTTCTTCTCTTTTCAATTGTTATGACGGTGGCACAGGTAAATATAAGACTTGGGTTTCTCTTTTTTTTACGGAAGAGGAAAGAGACACGATTGCGATTCCAAAATGTGACTGGACCTTACTTGGTATTGGTGGGTAAGTTTGTGATGAACAAGATGTTGAGAAATTTGTGTTTAATTTTGATAGTTTAGCAAACCACAATATAATAGGATTATCAAGTTGATTATCTGTGGTGGGTCTCTAAACTGATGGTATAGAAACAACTTTAGTATAATCTTATAGCTTAGAATCAGTTGAAGTATATATCAACTTGTTGGGAATAAAATGAGATATATTTTGATTCAATACCAAAATCTCCTGAGACATGCCTAAGTCAAGATGATTATGTTCTAAGAATGTTAGAACATATAGAATAAGGCTAGATGAGAAGCTGATATGTTAGGCAGCTCTTAGTTGTTTAGATGCACAATTTGAGGGGGAACATATGCTCTGAAGCCTATCAAGAACAAGTCCCCTCAAGGCTCAAATTCTGGAACAATCACTAAGCCTATTGAAGGCCAAATATGCTGATCAGGAGAGTTGTCCAGAAGAGTTGTCTCAGCACAATTAAACAAGATCAAGTGTTCTGAAAGCTTGAGGTCAACTATGCTGAAGATTTGGAGACAACCATACCCTAAAGATCTTCAAAGAAACATGCTAAGATCACTTTGAAGTAAAGCAAAGGGAAAGAGCCAAGTTATCTGAAATGAGCAAGCCAACCTTGCTGATAAGCAAGACTGGTGATAGTGATAAGGAGAGTTGTCCATTTGATAAGGAATGTTGTCCTATCATTGGAACAACCTTCAGAAGCCATGTCCAAGTCCTAACAAGAGAATCTTAAAGTCAGACATTGGGAAGAGTGCTGCAGAATGAAGACAAAGTCTATACAGCCGTTTATTTCCTAAATGAGGACATGTCACTATCAAGATTCTGTCTTCTAAGTTGAAGAACAAAAAGAAGACATTTATGGACATTTGAGGCTGCCTCTCCAACGGGCAAATCCTTCATTTGTCTATAAATACAGAAGTGTGGAGGCCATTTGAAAGCACCTCAGCTAAGCACCTCAACCTGAACCTTGAGAGGAATTTCAAAGTGCTTTCAAAGCTTTCAAAGACTATCTTAGTCTTCAAACACTTCTTCTAAGCTGAACTTCATTGTATATCCATACAAAGCTTAGAGAGATATCCTATCCTTATACACTGATCTTCATTGTAAAGGATATCTCATTAGTTGGAACCTTACTTCAACCCTTACCCCTTTCAAGTGAGAAAGTGAGAAGGTTGTAGTAGTAGAAGTGGTAGGAGCTGACTGTTGAGAGAAGAACAGTTCAGTTCTGAGTTGAGAAGAGGGTACTAGGACTCTAGACATCATAGGGATCAATTCACCAAGGAGTGGTGTTCTTGATCAAGTGCACCTTGGCACTATAAAACAAGTTAATTCCAAGAGTGAAGGAATTATCCTGTTAAATTAGGGAAAGTGGATGTAGGAGCTTGAGTCTCTGAACCACTATAAACTCTTGTGTTGATTTACCTTCAAAACACTTTCATACATTCAACACTGCACACAAACTGATCTTTCAAAAGATACATATTCAAAGACTGTGCAAAAGACCTTTGGACAAGTTCCCTGAAAACTGGACTGTTTGATAAACTAAGTAATTTCAGAACTTTAAAGGAGTCTAAACTAAAGGGCCAACCACTATTCCGCACATATAACTCCCTTAGATAGTTATTCAACTAAGTACTCAATAGTACTTAGTAGTTTGATTATCTTTAAGGAGTTAATCACCTTCAGCAGAGTTGTCCAAGACAACCTAGCTGATCTCTGGTTTGATCAAAGTTTGAAAAGAATTGCATACAAGTGTATTCCCCCCCCCATACACTTGTTATATACTCCTTTCAGGACCAACAAGTGGTATCAGAGCAGGGGTTCATAGACCACTGCTTCTGAAAAGCCATCTTGGTTTTCAAAATCACATATTTGGTGTGGTCACTGAACTGATCTATCTGAAATCCTATATATCTGTTGTCTAACCCTTTCTTGAAGTGATGGCAAGAGGAAACAACAACAACCAGAACCAGCAACAAAATTCTGATCAAAACATCAATGCTGCTGTTCCACCTCATGCTGTTCAAGGATTGGACAACATGGCAACAAATCCAGTCAACCACATCTCTCATCACAAATTGCCCATGTTCTCAATAGACAATTATGACTTCTGGAAAATCAGAATGAGGGCTCATCTTGCATCTCTACACACTGATATGTTGAGAGTGATCACAAGAGGTCCTTTTATGTTCACCTTTGTCAATCCTAGAGTCACTGAGGCTCAAAGAGCAGACACAAGAGATGTGCTCCCCAAAGATGAAGATGATTTCACTGCTGATGAAAAGAGGAAAGATAATTTGAATTATCTTGCCATGAACACTCTCTACCAAACAATTCCAGATGCAATAATGGGTAGAGTCTACCACTGCACAACTGCCAAAGAAATTTGGGATACTCTTGCTGAAATGTGTGAGGGTACTATCAAGGAGAACAAGCTCCAAGTGGCAGTGCAGAAATTTGAACAATTTACAATGGAGTCTGAGGAATCCATTGACAAATTTGCTGGTAGATTCACTAATGTGATGAATGAGATCAACTCATTAGGCAAGGTGTACTCTAAAAGAGAAGTTGGACTGAAGATCTTGAGAAGTCTCACTCAAAAGTGGGATGTCTATGCTGTCATGATGCAAAATACCAAAGATCTCTCCACCATGCCCATGCAACAAATCTTCTCTGAACTCAAGGCTTATGAGTTCGACCTCAATAGAAGAAAGGCTGTTGAGGAACCTTCAAATCCTACAAAGGGAGTGGCATTCAAAGCCAAAACTGCTGAACCAGAAATGCAGTCCACCCCTAGATCATCAAAGTCAGTCTCCAAGACTGAAATGAAGGAGGAACTAGCACTGATGGCTAGAAGGTTTAACAAGCTAAATTCAAGGTTTGGTAGATACAAGAAATTCTACCAGGACAACAAATTCAGGAGAAGGTACAACTCTCCTGAAGCTCAGGCTGAGGTCAAGAAGCCTGAAGAGAAAAGATCAGAGGACAAGTACTCTGATAGGAGAAGGTCCAGTAGAGCTGAACCTTCATCATAAAAAAGAAGAGATGAACCAAAGAAATATGATGATGATGAAGACTTGTGCTATAATTGCAAGAAGAAAGGGCACTTCCAGTATGACTGCCCTGAATTGAGCTCTAAAGAGAGAAGAGAAAGGCAAGCAAAGAGAGACAGAAAGTTCACCAATAGAAAAGCCATGATGGCTGGTAAAGAATCTGAAAATACTGAAAGCTTCAACTCTTCTGATGGACTGTTCTCCAACAGTGAAGATGATGATGATGTTTGCAACATGGCTCTTGAGGATGATGAGGTATCCTCTACTTCTAGTTCACCATCATTCATCTCACAAAACACTAGTGAGGTCAACCTGAAGCTTTCCTTTGGAAAGTTGATGGAAGATTTCACTATGCTACAAGAATTTCATGACAACTGTGTGAGAGAAAATGAAAGATTGGCAATTAAACTTGCTAAAAACTCTGAGGTAGTTGTTGATGTCAAATCTACTGAGTTGTATCAACAAGCCTTGAGAGAGCTTGAGGAAGCAAATCTCAGGATAGTTGACCAACAGAAGGAGATTGATGATCAACTTCTCTCTCAGAAAAGAAAAGATTTTGAACTAAAAATTCTAAATGCTAAGTTTGAAAACCTCTCACATGAGTATGATATTCTTAAATCAAGTGAAGAGAGCCTGAAACTAAAGATGTCTGCTCTGAAGAAATCCTCTAGGGCAATAGAGGATGTTGGGATATGAATCCATAAACAATGTTCTAATTGATGATTATATGTTTTGATGGCCAAAAGTAACTTTAGAGTTAATGATATATGTGATTATATGTTGTTCTATGTGGTTTATATTAATTAAGTTTACTAATCTTTATATGTGATATGAAGTCTGAGTTTACTGATCTTAGTATGTTACTAATCTGATATATGAATTGTTTAAGAACTAAGCTGATGGAAATATTGTATAGACATCTTATAGTATAGGACTTAGTTATACTCATCTGTATGTAGTTCAGTTGATGTATAGATAGGTTTTATATTTGTAAAGTTGTATTCCATTGTATTCAGCATTGTAATAGTTAGAACAGTAGATTAGATTGAAGTCAGAAGACTAAGAGATAACTAAGAAGACTACTTCAGAAGATGAAGAAATCAAGTGAAGTTTTTGAAGGAAGCTGAACAGTTTTGGAAGAACTGTGCTGACTGACCAAGAGCAGTAAAACTAAGAAGAGTAGTTTACTGTGCTGAGTTGGTTTGTTTGAAGAATAAGTTTGGATGACTTATTTAAAGCGTAACTGAAGATATATATGAAGATATGCTGACTTATGGATAAGTTTTAAGTTGGTTACAAAACAGAAGCATAATCAGATGCTTGCTCAGAAGAAAATTGAAATAGCTGAGAAAAGAACAGATGAACAGAAAAGGAAACAAAAGATGAAAGATGCAGAAGCTGCAAGAAAGAGGTTTGATAATAAAGTTGCTGCATTGAAAAAGAAAATGAAGTCTAAATCTGTTGGAACTGTTCTGGATGAACAATTCATGGAATTTATTGTTGATTCTGAAGATCTGGAGTTCTGGAATAATCTGAAAAAGAAATGGCAGATTGCTAATTTCATAGTGAAGAAATTTGGTGATCATTCAAGCAAGGAAGATGAATATTCTGATTTTGATGAATTCATGATGAATATTTCAAGAGATTTTTGGGAACACATTTTATTGTTAGCTGCTGGTGCAGGTATTCAGATATTGTGTCCTGAAGAACCAGTTTGGGATCCTCCAAGACTTGAAAATGGTGAACCAGATTACTTAGAGATCAGAAACATAATTTCACAGATCAATAAGGATGAAGGCATAACTGATCCTAAGCACATGATGGATATCAAGAACAGAATGTATTTGGCATTCAGAATTTCAAATGAAGATTGAAGATGAAGGACTATGCTCAAGAGATAACATTTCTTAACCTTATCTTTATTTCTTTAGTTGTTATTTCTGTGATTATGTGAATTAGTTGTAATATGTGATATATTTGATCTTATTTTGAATATGAATCTTAATCTGATGTTTTTGAATTGATGAACTAATATGAATGACAATATATCTTAACTACTGATATGTTAATGTTTAAGTAGTTTTGGCTTCATCAAAAAGGGGGAAATTGTTGGGATATGAATCCATAAACAATGTTCTAATTGATGATTATATGTTTTGATGGCCAAAAGTAACTTTAGAGTTAATGATCTATGTGATTATATGTTGTTCTATGTGGTTTATATTAATTAAGTTTACTAATCTTTATATGTGATATGAAGTCTGAGTTTACTGATCTTAGTATGTTACTAATCTGATATATGAACTGTTTAAGAACTAAGCTGATGGAAATATTGTATAGACAGCTTATAGTATAGGACTTAGTTATACTCATCTGTATGTAGTTCAGTTGATGTATAAATAGGTTTTATATTTGTAAAGTTGTATTCTATTGTATTCAGCATTGTAATAGTTAGAACAGTAGATTAGATTGAAGTCAGAAGACTAAGAGATAACTAAGAAGACTACTTCAGAAGATGAAGAAATCAAGTGAAGTTTTTGAAGGAAGCTGAACAGTTTTGGAAGAACTGTGCTGACTGACCAAGAGCAGTAAAACTAAGAAGAGTAGTTTACTGTGCTGAGTTGGTTTGTTTGAAGAATAAGTTTGGATGACTTATTTAAAGCGTAACTGAAGATATATATGAAGATATGCTGACTTATGGATAAGTTTTAAGTTGGTTACAAAACAGAAGGAAGTTACAACAAGAAACGGTTATGAGTTAGTTGAGAGTTAGTTCACAAACTGCTAACTGTCTTACTAGATCTTATAAATACCGTGTGATCTTCTACTTGAAAAGACTACTGACACTACTACTACTCGAAGTATTCAAGAAGCATTCAAGTATTCAAGCACTCACAGAGTTGAAGATCAAGAACTGAAGAAAAGCCACAGATCTGATTTGAAGAAACAAAGGCTATCATCAAGAGAAGTTTTACTTTTCGTTTTAAGTTTGTATTGTGTAAACAAGTGTGCTAGTTACTTGTGAAATTACTAGTTGATCGAAGATATACCTGGTGGTATAATCGACAAGATCGAAGTCTTAATCTTGGGACTCTAAACAACAAGTACTCAAAGTGGAAAAGAGTAATAAAACATCGCAACTGGAGTTGTGAGAGTGGATGTAGACATTTGTCGAACCACTATAAAATCTTGTGTTCTTTACTGTTTTATGTTTTGATTAACTGTTGATATATTTGTTGAATAAGAACAGTAAGTTTTCTAAAGAAAAGATTTAAAGAAAAGTTGAGTATAAAAGCTAACTGTTTAGTACTGAGCTGATTCTAAGAACAGTACTGTACAGAACACATTTCCGCACTAAAAACTCTAATATTTTGATAGAATTTGAAAAGTCTATTCACCCCTCCCCTCTAGACTTTTTCTTAGCTTACTCAATCTTAACTCAACTTTTGGGACCAACAAGTGGTATCAGAGCAGTAGTTCTTTGGACTGCTGTTTCTTGATAACCTTGTAGACTTTGGGGAAAGTCTAATTGTCTCTCATTACTCATACTTGATTCTTGGTTTTACTTGTCTTTCTTGACCTATCTGTCATACTACTGATCTTAACTGTCTACTCTATCATGGAAGAAACTAACATTAATAAACTTCCAAAGTTCAAGGTTGCAGATTACGATTACTGGAAACTGAGGATGGAGGCCATCTTTAGTTCAACCCATGATCTAATGATGTCTGTGATCAAAGAAGGGCCTATTACTACCATGATACCCAACACTGCAACTCTGGAGCCTTCAAAAGCCATTGGTGTTCTCGTGCCAAAGCCCAGGTTAGATTTAACTACTGAGGAAATGAGGCAGAACAATCTAGACAGCTTGGCAAAGAATTACATTTTTCACACCCTTCCCAATGAGTATCTTGGGAAAGTGGTTAAATGTAAATCAGCCAAAGAGATGTGGGACAAGTTAGCTATCATTTGTGAGGGAACCTCTCTTATAAAAGAAAGCAAACTATCCACTGCTGTCCAGAAGTTCGAATCATTTAAAATTAAGCCTGGTGAAACAATAGACCAGCTCGATACTCGTTTTACCAAGATTATGAATGATCTGGATGTTTTAGGCAAGACTTATACCAATAGGGAGATCAATTTACGTATCCTTAAAGCCTTAGATGAACGGTGGAAAATGGTCACACTGATCATTAAAAACACACAGGATATAGATAACTGGTCTGCTGAAACTACCTTCCAAACCCTTCAGGCACATGAGTTCGAATTGGATGAAGAGGATCCAATAGTTAGTGGTGATAGGGTTAAGGAAATCTCCAAGAGCATTGCACTTAAGGCGTCTACCTCTAAGAAGCCTAGATCATCTATGTCTAAGTCCTCAAGCATAAAAGATGAACTAGAGAGTACTGATCTTGATCTTAAGGATCAGTTGAACTTAATGATTAAGAGGTTTGACAAGCTTAACAAGAGGTATGGTAGATACAAAAGATTCTATAAGGACACTCAGGGCTCTAATAACAGAGACTCTTCTAGGACCAGAAGGGATCACAAATCTTCTGAAAGGAGAGATGAGATCTCTAATGAGAAAAGAAGAGATAGGAACCTGCTGATAGGAAGGATAGAAACTCTACTGATAGAAAGGACAGGAACCGATATCATTCTCCTTCTAAACGTACTTCTAATGAACCTCTGTGTTATAACTGTGAAAAGCCAGGTCATTACATCCATGAATGTCCTGATCTAAGTGCTGAAGACAGAAGAGAAAGGAAAGCAAGGAGAGATCGCAAATATGCAACGGGTAAGAGGGCAATGGTGGCTAACAATGAATCTGATACGGATTCAGATGAGTTACCATCCTCCTCTTCTGATTACCCTTCTAGCAGTGAGAAAGAAGTCTTCATTGCAGATGATGGACTAGTCATGATGGCAAAAATAGATCAAGAGGTATCATCTGTCACATCTTTTCAATCTTGTGCTGAATCAGATTCTGATTCTGATTTATGTGATACTGCTGATAGTAGTGTAGGGAGTAGTCTTCATCATTCCAATGGAATGAATGAAGAAGACCTCCTACCAGCTAACAAAGCATTCATAGAAATCAGTGATGAGAACATATCTTTAAGACAAGAAATCATGAGTCTTAGAGAAGCTCAAATGAAAGTGGATCCTAATATAACTATTCTAAATGCACGGCTATCAGAAGAGTTGTCTCAACTCAAAGATAAGTATGCATCTATGGACAAGTTATATCAGGGTATGCTTCATACACAAGCTAAAGAGACAAATGAGTTCAATGACTTAAAGATTAAATGTGAAAAACTTGAAGAGCGCAATAGATTCTTAGAATCTGAAGTACTGAGCTTAGATCTGAAGCTATCTGATATGATTAACTCTTCTAAGATTAATCAAATATTATCAGACAGATACAGAGCTCCTTATGACAAGAGTGGAATAGGTACTGATCTGCCTAGTTCCTCTACTTCATGCATTAAGAACACTACTGGAGCTAGTTCAAGTTCTTTACAATTAGATAAAGGAAAAGAACCTATGATCTATGATAGTGAACCAAACTCCAAAGTACAGTCTAAATACATTCCTCCTAATGCCAAGAATGGTAAACAGAAGAATGGATCTAGACCAGTACAGTCAAGACCATACCAGAAGAGTACTACTCCTCTGACCAGAGCAGAATTGACCTGGAATCAGAAGAGGCAGACTCAGAACAGTAGGTCAAGACAAACACAGGCAAGTTGGAAACAACCTAGACCTCCTTTTATAAGGCAGTCTCAACTGTACTCAACTAAACCTAGGAAATTTGTGCCTCATTATCATAACAAACCTGTTCTTTATCCTCCACCTTTATCTTATGATATAATTGGAGAGGAAAGACCAAAACGCATCTATAAGCCGTATGGTCCACAGGCTTTTAGGCCATATGCAAACTATTACAGACATACAGATCTTCCTGAAAAAGGGATAGAACCAAGGAAAGGCTATCTCAGAAAAATAGATCCTAAGTCTGCTGATAATTTGGATAAGGTCAACAAAGTACTATTCTGTGATAAGCATGGTAGAAAACTTAAGAGGTCTCAATTATTCAAAACTTCAATGTTTATTTGGATACCTCTTACTACTAACCCCCAAGGACCCCAATAAAGAAAGGGTACCTAAATTATTAAGATCACTACTTGCAGGGTCGACTGGATCTTTACAAGAAAGGTGGTTCAGTTGGAGAAACTTGGTACATAGACAGTGGGTGTTCTCACCACATGACTGGTACCAAGACTCTACTTTCTGACTATCATGAGAAGGAAGGACCAAAAGTGATCTTTGGAGATAGTTCCATGGCAATCACAAAAGGATTTGGATACATCAAGAATGGAGATGTAGAGATTCAAGATGTCTCATATGTTGAAGGTTTGAAATATAATTTGTTATCTATCTCTCAATTTTGTGACAGGGGCTACAAAGTTTACTTCAAAAGCACCAAATGTGAAATCTGGGATAAAAGAACACATACAATTCTACTAGTTGGAGTTAGACAGGGCAGTGTCTACATTGTAAATTGGAATAGTTGTCCTAGGGATGCTTGCCTTCTTTCTAAAAGTCCTAAAGAAATCAGTTGGCTATGACACAGACGCTTATGCCATCTGAACTTTAAGATTATTAACAAGATTGCAAGAAACTACCTTGTTGAAGGTATCCCTAATGAAATCTATTTCAAGTCACAAGTGTGTGATGCTTGCCAAAAAGGTAAACAGGTAAAGGTTTCCTTTAAGTCAATTCCCACTCTTTCTACTTGTAGAGTTTTAGAACTCTTGCACATGGATCTACATGGTCCAATAAAACCCCCTACACTGAATGGTAGATGGTACACTTTGGTTGTGGTAGATGATTATTCAAAGTTCACTTGGACAATCTTCTTACACAAAAAGAGTGATACACAAACCCAACTACCAGATCTGTTAAAGAGGTTGCAAGTAGAAAAAGGTCAGCCCATTGTCAAGATCAGGAGTGACAAGGGGACTGAATTTATAAACTGCTATATTAAAGAATTTTGTTCTAAGTCTGGAATTCAGCATTTGACAAGTGCAGCTAGGACACCCCAACAAAATGGTGTAGCTGAGAGAAGAAACAGAACACTAAAAGAAGCATGCAGAACAATGCTTGCAGAGTACAACACACCACAGAAGTTCTGGGCTGAGGCAATCAACACTGCCTGTCACACTCAGAACAGATGTGCATTCAACAAGGTACATGGTAAAACTCCTTATGAGGTATGGAAAGGTAGAAAACCTAGAATTTCATATTTTCATATCTTTGGATGTAAATGCTTTATTCATAACAATGGAAATAGCAAATTAAATGCTTTTGATGCCAAAGCTGATCAGGGAATATTCTTAGGATATTCTTCTACCAGCAAGGCATTTAGAGTGTTTAATTACTCTACTCTATGTGTAGAAGAAACACCCCATGTTGTCTTTGATGAAGTTGTACAGGACTCTGCTGATCATCAGATCAGTAAGAAAATTGATGATCTAACCATTCAAACTGATAAAGACACTGAAGAGACTGAAGTCTATGAATCTGTACAAACCTACAATCCATTTCTGAATGTTCTAAACAAAGATGATGATGTAGAAAAGGTAAAAGACAATGGTAAGTCTTCTAGACCAATTGATATGCCTGAATTGGTTGACTGTTCTCCTGTGAATAAACCTGCTGAAAATGATGATATTGATATTGATGATTCTGTTATACATGATGTGGATGATGAAAGTATTCCTGTTAAGACTAGAAAAACATGGAAATCTGCTCATTCTACTGATCTGATCATTGGTGAATCCAATAAAGGTGTTAAGACCAGAAGACAACTGTTTGATTCTAAGCCTGAACCCAGTAATTCTCTATTTTGTTGGTGTTGCTTCTTATCTTTTATTGAGCCTGCTAATGTGAAAGAAGCTTTATCTGATAGTAACTGGATTATGGCTATGCAAGAAGAATTAAATCAGTTTACTCGAAATGATGTATGGGAACTCGTAGAGAGACCTACTGATCACAATGTGGTAGGTACAAAGTGGATTTTCAAAAATAAGAAAGATGCGAATGATCTTGTTGTGAGAAACAAAGCCAGATTAGTGGCTCAGGGCTACTCTCAAGCAGAGGGTATTGATTATGATGAAACATTTGCTCCTGTAGCTAGACTAGAAGCTATAAGATTGTTTCTTGCTTATGCTGCTTATATGAAATTCACTGTGTATCAAATGGATGTGAAAAGTGCATTTTTAAATGGTATACTTGTTGAAGAAGTTTATGTAGAACAACCTCCTGGATTTGAGGTAAATGGTAATCAAGTATACAGGTTGAAGAAAGCACTATATGGTCTGAAACAAGCTCCAAGAGCCTGGTATGACACTCTTTCACTATTCTTAGTGGAAAATGGATTTACTAAGGGCAAAGTGGATCGAACTTTGTTCAGAAGACAAGAAGGTACAGACATTTTATTAGTCCAAATTTATGTTGATGATATAATATTTGGATCTCCTAACAAAAGCATGAGTGAAAGCTTTTCAAAGCTCATGCAAAGCAAGTTTGAAATGTCAATGATGGGAGAAATGACTTATTTTCTTGGACTTCAAGTAAAACAATCATCTGATGGTATCTTTATCAATCAAGCAAAATACACAAGAAATTTGTTAGATAAATTTGGTATCAAGACCTGTAAAACAGTTGGTGTACCAATGCTGCCAACCTACAGAATGGATCCTGATGATCAAGGTAAGTCTGCTGATCAATCCTATTACAGAGCATTAATTGGTTCTCTACTCTATTTAACTGCTAGTAGGCCAGCCATTGCATTTGCAGTAGGTGTATGTGTTAGATTTCAGGCCAACCCCAAAGAAAGTCATGTGGAGACTGCTAAAAGGATATTGAAATATCTAAAGGGTACCATTAATCGAGGGTTGTGGTATTCTGCAGATGATGATCTATCCCTAAGTGGTTATTCAGATTCTGACTTTGGTGGTTGCAGGATAGATAGAAAATCAACTTCTGGTTCATGCCAATTTTTAGGTTCTAAGCTCATATCATGGTTTTCAAAGAAACAAACAAGTGTGGCAACATCTACTACTGAGGCAGAATATATGGCTGCAGGAAGTTGTTGTAGTCAGCTTCTTCGGCTAATGCAACAACTTAGAGACTACAACATTGTGGAATCTAATGTACCTATATTCTGTGACAGCAATAGTGAAATTGCCATCACTCAAAATCCCGTTTTACATACTAGATGCAAGCATGTAGATGTTAGGCATAATTTTATTAGGGATCATGTTGAAAAGAAAAACACTAGAATGGAAAAGATCCATACTGATATTCAGAGAGCTGACATTTTCACAAAACCTTTGGCTGAAACTAGATTTGGAGAGTTATGCATAAGTTTAGGATTGATAGACATGGATCCTGCATGTATATAGAGCTGTATACTAACATTTCAGGTACTGAGCTGATATCAAGATCAGTTCACCAAGATGGGTAATTCTGAAGAACAAACCATGTCAAAACCTCTACAATCATCACAATCAGGTAAAAAGGTTACTAAGGTGCCTAAATCCCGATGAGGAAGCTGGTAAAGCTGAGGGAATTGAGAATATACATTTAAGGGGGAATCTATGATTTCTGAAAAATCCTGTATGTTGACTCAAAAGCACAAGTCACCTTAGAACAAACCTTACATAGACCAATTTTAATTATTCTTTACTATTCTGTACTGTATTTCACCATCTATGCATGAACTAACACTTCTACCAAGGTGAAACAGGCACAGAAGAGGAGTTCTCCACTGGAGGGGGAACTGATCTGATTGCAGATTTGATCTGTCTACAAATCTGATCTGATTACAGCATAAATCTGTCTACAGACATGTTCTGATTATTGAATTGATTTGTCTACAGACTATTCTGATTACAAAGTTAATTTGTCTACAGAACTATTCTGACTACAATATCATTCAATCTACAGAGCTGATCTGATTACTGATTAAACTGTCTACAGAGCTTATTTGATTACAGAAAATTTGTATTTTCAGTACTGATCTGAGAAAGTACTGTGCTGGTATCAAAAAGGTGAAAATCAGAAGAGTTGGGGAACTGATCTGATGTCTACTGAGCTGACCCAACTACTGATCTGATCTTCATCATAGTACTCAGCTGATCACAGTACTCAGCTGAACCCAGATAAGTAAAATTCCATATAGTAGTAATAAGAAATTGAAGTATAATGTGTATGGAAAACAACTGTGCTGATACACATCAGAACAGTATCCTGCCTCAGAGCACTTCTAAGTCAAGGACTGTTCAAAGTTAGATTACTTATAGAGAAGATTAATACACTCCTCTATTTTTAACCTAATTTAATAGGTGTATTTATCAACACAAGTTGGCTCCAAATTGGAATTGAGATGTTATGAATCTGGAACGTTTTTTTTTTTTAAAAAATTACACATTTCTAAAACTCAATCCAACCACACAACGTGGAAATCAGAATCAATCCAAGCCCTAGATTTGCCTTAATTTTGATTAACACGATCACATTAACTTCTTCTTCTCCATTACTCTAAATCTTTCTGCTATATTCTCTAAGCTAAAGCATTCTCGCTTCTTCTTACTCTTGCAACTACACTTCTCAATTTCTATTCTATGGCGATTATTGATATTCTTAATGAAGAAAATGAAGTTGTAGGTACTTTCAATCCAGCAAGATCGAGTAAAAATAAAGGAATTTTCGTTGAAAATTCTGTTTACTTCACCGGTCGTAAAAAACCAGAGAATCAAGCCATTCTCACCATGTGTGAAGAATGTGGACTACGGAAATACCTAGAATCATTTCCTATGAAGGTTTACGAACCTGAGGCGATGGAATTCTTTCTTCAAGTGCAGGGTGATTCAAACAATATTCGTTCGATTGTTTCTGGCCACAGGGTTATCATTTCCAGAGAAACCCTTGGAATCGCGTTCAATCTACCAGACGGGCCAATAGACATTCTGAGCTATATGGCAGGGCAAGAGAAGGTTCGCGTGGGCAGATGGTTGAATGTTGATCCAGCGACGTTGTCCAATTTGAAGAAGGATATTCTTCCAGAAGGTCTGCAATTGCTGATGGATATAGCTGGAAAATGTTTGTTAGGGCAACATTTCAGTCAAGACGCCCTCACCAATCTCAAGATTCGCATTATGGCTGCAATCACTGATCGAGTCAATGGTGATTGGCAAGGTTTTCTGCTTGGCAGATTGTTGGCTGAAAGAGAGAAAGTAGTATTTGATGAGGTCACTAGAGAATTTTCCATTAAATCCTTGATGGGTTTTGAAAATAAGTTGAGCATCTTGTTGCCGCAAATCGCTGATGAAAAGGTGGATTGGAGTCCTCCGAAAAGATTTCATCAGGGCAAGTTTTTGTTCAAAAAGGAATCTGTGTTATTTGAACAAGAACAAAGGAATAGTCCTCAACCGCAAGAATCTGGTGGTTCTATGTTTCGTTCTGATAATGATGAGCCGGAGTTGAGAACAAAGGCTAGGCATGATCCTCACCGAGCTGGATTACGAAGAGGTCGATCAGCTAGGGCCGTTTCTGAAAAGTCAGAAGAGTCTGTTGCCGCTGTGAAGGAGTCTTCTGTGGAAGAGGTAAGTTCTTCAAACCTTATCCTTTCACACAAGAGAACTAAAGTGTCTGGTGTTCTTAGACCCAGAAGAGTCCTCCAGAACACTACCCCTTCTCCCTCAACCTCTCATTCTATTCAAGCCCAACCCCTTGAAGCTGAGGAGTCAGTTCACTACTCTCCTATTCGTCAGAACACTCCTAACTCAACCCCTCAGAACACTTCTTTTCATTCCACTCCCAAATCAAGTTCTCGTCAAAATCCCACTCCTCATTTATCTCCTGAATTTGAAACCGAATCAGTTCATGATCACTCTACTGAGCATGAACATATACCTTTCTCTGAACCAATTGAAATTACCTCTTCTCCTGAAACTGAATTCATACAGCCAGATTCAGTGTTCTTGATGGATTATCCTGTTTGTGATAAGGAAGAGAGGATTCGATTTAAGTTGAGAAATGCTCTTCTCAAAAGTTTTCATGGTTTAGATGACAGCTCTAGATCCTTTGAGCAACTTCTAAGGATAGGTACTTGGGTATATCTTAGAAGTATAGGTCTAGATCAGGTGATGGTTGTTGCTGAAGGTATGGGTGGTCTTTCTGTGTTTCATGATTGGGAACAAGAACAGAAAGAGGCTGCAGATGTTAATTCTTATACTGAGTTATCAACTTTGGAATCTGTTATTCAGTTGATTGAAAGAATAACTGGTTGCAAATATTCCATGGTTAAGCCTACTGATGTAGATGTTGATACTGATGTCAACATGGATGCTGATGATGCTGAAGATAGAACTTCTGATACTCATGCTGATTATGAAGCTGATATGGAAGCTGATTATGAAGCTGATACTAATGCAACTGAGATGTTTGAAAACACAGTTGTAGCAGAAGATACTGAAGTTTTAGTGGATCAAGACTTGGGTGTTGATGAGTTGGAAAGCACACCAGTCATTGCTGCTGAACATACTGTGCTTAATGAGACAGTAAGAAATAATCCTACTGGAACTGAGCAAAATAACTCTAGCTTTGAAATGTTGAAAAAGCATAATGAAGAGTTACAAAGCAAGCTGGATGAGACTTTGAAACGATTTCAGCAAGCTACTGAGAAATTAGAAAGTTTGTCTGCTGCTAGTTCTTATGACAAGATAATGGAATTCACAATGTCAAAGATCTATGATCTGCATAGATTACAAGAAAAGACACTTTCTACTGAACTGCAAAAGAAAGTAGAGCTACTTTTGACTCCCTTGAAAGATTGGCAGGATGAAGCCAAAAAGGGGGAAGAAAAAGTGATGAAAGTGATGGAACAAACTCAAACACAACAAGCTCAATTAGTTGTGAGTCAAGATGAGTTGAAAGCTAGTATTGATGATTTGAAAGAAGAAATCATTAGTCTGAAATTAAGGATCAATCCTGATTCTGAAATTCAAGAAAGTGGTACTCAGAAACACATTGCTGAAACTTCTTCAAGAAAAAGAAAAAGGAAATTCATTATTGATGATGAAAAAGAGACTGAACAGATTGGTAGAAATACCAGATCTAAAAGCAAACTGAAACATATGGTTACTGATAATAGACCAAGTAATGTTCAGATGGCTGAAGCTATTGAGAAGCATAATCAGATGCTTGCTCAGAAGAAAATTGAAATAGCTGAGAAAAGAACAGATGAACAGAAAAGGAAACAAAAGATGAAAGATGCAGAAGCTGCAAGAAAGAGGTTTGATAATAAAGTTGCTGCATTGAAAAAGAAAATGAAGTCTAAATCTGTTGGAACTGTTCTGGATGAACAATTCATGGAATTTATTGTTGATTCTGAAGATCTGGAGTTCTGGAATAATCTGAAAAAGAAATGGCAGATTGCTAATTTCATAGTGAAGAAATTTGGTGATCATTCAAACAAGGAAGATGAATATTCTGATTTTGATGAATTCATGATGAATATTTCAAGAGATTTTTGGGAACACATTTTATTGTTAGCTGCTGGTGCAGGTATTCAGATATTGTGTCCTGAAGAACTAGTTTGGGATCCTCCAAGACTTGAAAATGGTGAACCAGATTACTCAGATATCAGAAACATAATTTCACAGATCAATAAGGATGAAGGCATAACTGATCCTAAGCACATGATGGATATCAAGAACAGAATGTATTTGGCATTCAGAATTTCAAATGAAGATTGAAGATGAAGGACTATGCTCAAGAGATAACATTTCTTAACCTTATCTTTATTTCTTTTGTTGTTATTTCTGTGATTATGTGAATTAGTTGTAATATGTGATATATTTGATCTTATTTTGAATATGAATCTTAATCTGATGTTTTTGAATTGATGAACTAATATGAATGACAATATATCTTAACTACTGATATGTTAATGTTTAAGTAGTTTTGGCTTCATCAAAAAGGGGGAAATTGTTGGGATATGAATCCATAAACAATGTTCTAATTGATGATTATATGTTTTGATGGCCAAAAGTAACTTTAGAGTTAATGATATATGTGATTATATGTTGTTCTATGTGGTTTATATTAATTAAGTTTACTAATCTTTATATGTGATATGAAGTCTGAGTTTACTGATCTTAGTATGTTACTAATCTGATATATGAACTGTTTAAGAACTAAGCTGATGGAAATATTGTATAGACAGCTTATAGTATAGGACTTAGTTATACTCATCTGTATGTAGTTCAGTTGATGTATAAATAGGTTTTATATTTGTAAAGTTGTATTCTATTGTATTCAGCATTGTAATAGTTAGAACAGTAGATTAGATTGAAGTCAGAAGACTAAGAGATAACTAAGAAGACTACTTCAGAAGATGAAGAAATCAAGTGAAGTTTTTGAAGGAAGCTGAACAGTTTTGGAAGAACTGTGCTGACTGACCAAGAGCAGTAAAACTAAGAAGAGTAGTTTACTGTGCTGAGTTGGTTTGTTTGAAGAATAAGTTTGGATGACTTATTTAAAGCGTAACTGAAGATATATATGAAGATATGCTGACTTATGGATAAGTTTTAAGTTGGTTACAAAACAGAAGGAAGTTACAACAAGAAACGGTTATGAGTTAGTTGAGAGTTAGTTCACAAACTGCTAACTGTCTTACTAGATCTTATAAATACCGTGTGATCTTCTACTTGAAAAGACTACTGACACTACTACTACTCGAAGTATTCAAGAAGCATTCAAGTATTCAAGCACTCACAGAGTTGAAGATCAAGAACTGAAGAAAAGCCACAGATCTGATTTGAAGAAACAAAGGTTATCATCAAGAGAAGTTTTACTTTTCGTTTTAAGTTTGTATTGTGTAAACAAGTGTGCTAGTTACTTGTGAAATTACTAGTTGATCGAAGATATACCTGGTGGTATAATCGACAAGATCGAAGTCTTAATCTTGGGACTCTAAACAACAAGTACTCAAAGTGGAAAAGAGTAATAAAACATCGCAACTGGAGTTGTGAGAGTGGATGTAGACATTTGTCGAACCACTATAAAATCTTATGTTCTTTACTGTTTTATGTTTTGATTAACTGTTGATATATTTGTTGAATAAGAACAGTAAGTTTTCTAAAGAAAAGATTTAAAGAAAAGTTGAGTATAAAAGCTAACTGTTTAGTACTGAGCTGATTCTAAGAACAGTACTGTACATAACACATTTCCGCACTAAAAACTCTGATATTTTGATAGAATTTGAAAAGTCTATTCACCCCTCCCCTCTAGACTTTTTCTTAGCTTACTCAATCTTAACTCAACTTTTGGGACCAACAGAGGAAATTCAGAGTTACCAAAGACCTATGGCTCAAAGAAGTGGATTAGGTTTTGATCCATTTGAATCTTCACCTTGTCTTAGTGTTGCTTCTACAAGTAACACTAAGAGAATCTTTGTTAAGTCAGTGGCACAAGCTGAAAATGAAGTAATTCAGCCACTGAACAAAGGAATGGGCAAAATGAATGATTTGCCTACTCAAGTGCTTCAGGAGACTAGGCCAAAACCTAAGGAAATGGCCAAAACTCCTAAACACAAGAGGAATGTTGGTCAGCAGAGTAAACCCAATGGAAGGGCAACTCTCCTGAACAATGTTCAGAGGAGTTATCCAAGGTATAATCAGCCTAGGCCAACTCTACTGAAAAAGCCTCAGCTGACTAGACCTAAGGACAACTATCCTCAAAGGCAAAATAAAATGAGACAACCAAAACCCTATATGCCTAAGGGTAATGGTCATAGAAATGCCTTTCCTCAAAGATTCCCTCAAGTAGCACAAAGAACTCATAAGTTCAGGAGATTTGACAACTCTCCTGAAACTTACAGAGTTAACACTTTTACACATACTTTCCCAAAGGCATTTAAGGGAAAGACAATGTATGTAGATGCTAGAGGAAAACAACTTAGTCACCTTGAATCAATGAGGGTTATTAGACAAGTTTGGGTTCCTAAAGGTACAGCTAACCTCTCAGGACCCAAAACTCAAAGGGTACCTAAACTTATCTAATTGCAGGTACCAATGGGCCACAAGAAGAGGAGCATGAGTAAAAAGTCAGCATGGTACCTTGACAGTGGATGTTCAAGGCACATGACTGGAAACAAGGAACTCCTCACTGATTTTATTGAAAAAGAAGGCCCAAATGTCACATTTGGAGATAGCTCACAAGCTACAATAAAAGGTTATAATACTTTGATGATTGGTAACATCAAAGTATCCAATGTGTCTTATGTGGCTGGTCTCAAATATAATCTCCTAAGTATCAGTCAATTCTGTGATAAAGATTTCAATGTTGAGTTTTCAAGTGGAAAATGCTTAATCAAAGATAAGAATCAACAAATTCTATTGACTGGAACTAGGAAAGGAAATGTGTATTTTTCAGACTGGGACAAGTCTACTGATGCTGCATGTTTCATTGCTAAGAGTTCTAGTGAACAAAGCTGGTTATGGCATAAGAGATTAAACCACTTGAACTTCAAAACAATGAACAAAATTGCTAGGAATGCATTAGTTAAATGACTACCTAATGAGGTTTTCATAAAAGAGCATGTTTGCAAACCATGCCAAGAAGGAAAACAGATTAAAGCCTCATTCAAAGGGAAACCAGTCATCTCTACTGAAAGGGTACTTGAGCTTTTACATATGGACTTATTTGGACCAATTACCCCAGCAAGCATAAATGGTAGAAAATACACATTGGTTGTAGTAGATGACTTATCTAGGTTCACATGGGTAGTATTTCTCCTTAATAAGAAGGAAACTCAAGTCAAACTGCCTGAACTACTAAAGAGATTGTCAAATGAGAAAAACCTTAACATTATCAAGATTAGATCTGATAAAGGCACTGAGTTCATAAACACTTACATCAATGAGTATTGCACATCTAATGAAATAGCTCATGAAACCTCAGCAGCTAGAACTCCTCAACAAAATGGAGTTGCAGAAAGAAGGAATAGAACTTTAAAAGAAGCTGCTAGAACCTTAATTGCTGATTCAAATTTACCTAAGAGGTTTTGGGCTGAAGCTATAAATACTGCATGCCATACTCAAAATAGATGTTTGATTACTAAGGGGCAAGGCAAAACCCCCTATGAACTCTGGAAAGGAAGAATGCCTAAAGTGTCATACTTTCATATCTTTGGTTGTAAGTGTTACATACACAATAATGGGAAAGAACAGTTGAAAGCCTTTGATAGCAAAGCTGATGAGGGAGTATTCCTTGGATATTCTCAAATCAGTAGAGCTTTCAGAGTCTACAACAAGAAGACCCTTATTGTGGAGGAAACACCTCATGTTGTGTTTGATGAATTTATTCATGAGTTCAGGAATGAGAACTTAGAACCAGAAGAGATCACACAGAGGACAACCAGACTAAGCCTAAAAGACAAAGACACTGAATTCATAGATGTTGTCCAAGCCAACCTACCTGAAAAACTCCCATTGGACAACAACCCTGAAGGCAATCCTCCTGAGGCAAACCCCACTGAAGGAAATGGTGAACTGAATGATCCAATCCCAGTTTACATCCAGGTAACAACTACCAATGAAGAAGCAGTCCCTGCTGAGGAAGTTAATGGGTCAAATAATCAAGGGGGAACTCAAAATGTTGAAAATGCCAATGTCCCTGACATTGAGGACAACACCCCTGATTATGATCCTGAATTAGATCCTGCATTCAATTATCCTGAATTTTATGATCAAAATGACTCAACTTCAGTAGAGGACAACTCTACTGAAGAGATCAGAAAAAGGAGGACATGGTTGTCTGACCATCCTACTGATCTAATACTTGGTGACCCAAGTATAGGAGTCAAAACAAGGAGATTTCATGGTGAAAGTGCTCTATTATGTTGTTTCTTGTCAGAACAAGAACCAAGTGATATTGAAGAAGCACTTCAAGATGCCAATTGGATCACAGCCATGCAGGAAGAACTGAACCAATTCACCAGAAATGAAGTATGGGAGCTGGTGGATAGACCTTCACATCAAGATGTTATTGGAACAAAATGGGTGTTCAAGAACAAGAAGAATGAGAATGATGTGATTGTCAGAAACAAAGCAAGACTAGTGACAAAGGGCTATTGCCAACATGAAGGCATTGACTATGATGAGACATTTGCACCTGTGGCAAGGCTGGAAGCAATAAGGCTCTTTCTAGCCTATGCAGCCCACAAGAGGTTCAAAGTGTACCAAATGGATGTCAAGAGTGCCTTTCTGAATGGAGTCTTGAAGGAAGAAGTCTATGTAGAGCAACCACCAGGTTTTGAAGTTGGAAACCAAGTTTACAAACTCAAGAAAGCTCTTTATGGACTCAAGCAAGCCCCTAGGGCTTGGTATGATACACTGTCACAATTCCTCTTGGATCATGGATTCACCAAGGGAACTGTGGACAGAACTCTTTTCAGAATCTCTGAAGGAGAGGACATCTTCCTTGTCCAAATTTATGTGGATGACATAATATTTGGATCCCCCAATGAGAAGCTATGTGAGAAGTTCTCCAAGCTAATGCAAAGCAAGTTTGAGATGTCCATGAAGGGACTGATGAACTTCTTTCTGGGTCTTCATGTCAAGCAATCAAAAGAAGGAATCTTCATCAACCAAGCTAAGTACACCAGAGAAATGATCAAGAAGTTTGGGTGTACAACTAGCAAGCCAGTAAGGATCCCAATGAACACAAACTGGAAGATGGATCCTGATGAGAGTGGTATTCCAACCAAATCTACTGAGTATAGAGGAATAATTGGTTCACTCCTCTATCTCACTGCCAGCAGACCTAACATCACCTTTGCAGTAGGTGTTTGTGCAAGGTTTCAAGCAAATCCTAAGAAAAGCCACCTTGAGGCTGCAAAGAGGATCTTGAGGTATCTCAAAGGCACTGAGAATCTAGGCCTTTGGTACCCTGCTGATGACAACATTGAGTTAACTGGCTACTCAGATGCTGATTATGGAGGATGCATAATTGATAGAAAGTCCACTTCAGGGACTTGTCAATTCTTAGGCAACAAGCTCATATCATGGTTCTCCAAGAAGCAAAACACAGTGGCTACTTCCACCACTGAAGCTGAATATGTTGCAGCTGGAAGTTGTTGTGCTCAAATCCTTTGGTTGAGACAACAACTAAGAGACTACAAAGTCAACTCCACTGAAGTGCCCATATTTTGTGATAACAATAGTGCAATTGCAATATCACAAAACCCTGTCTTGCACACAAGATGCAAACATGTGTACATCAAGCATCACTTCATTAGAGATCATGTGGAGAAGAAGGACATAAAGTTGGTCAAGATCCACACAGATCATCAAAAAGCTGATATTCTAACAAAACCACTTGCAGAGGCAAGGTTTCTAGAGCTATCAGCAGAGTTGGGATTACTTGATCCAGGGAAGATGGACAAGTAAATCTATTGAAGTTAAAGAGAGTAAAGGTCAAGTCTACTGAAACTCAGAAGAGATGACCTCAAATGATCAGGACTCTTGTCCACTAAATCTCAGGACACTTGTCCACATCTTTTCAGGACACTTGTCCAAGTGGGGTCAGATAAGTTGTCTTGGCTATCAAACTATTCTCTTGGTTTGATAAACACCTAATTTGGGTAATCATTGCCTATTTTGATATCTGTCCCATTCCTTTTACAGATATCACCTTTTTGGGATTTTAATTTGTCTCTCACCCAAAAGGTCGCTTTCCATGCATTTAATGCCAAGATTTAACTCTTGTTTGCATTACACTTTTCAAGCCATGATCTACCTTGAAAACTCCCCAACCATTAACTAATATTAAATAACTTCCACGTTTTGAATAAAACCAATAACTCACTGTTACATTGGTTTTTGACCATTGGATCAAAACTGGCCAACTTCCCTGAAATCAATCCTGTCCGTCCAAGTGTGTTTTTCCATTTTTGACAACCGTTGAAAACTCTCAAAACTCACCAACTCATTGACAAACATTCTTTTTAGAATATTCTCAAGCCTTAAGATCCCCCACAAACACTTCTTCCTCAAGTATTCAAAACCCTAGCTCTTATTTTCTTCAAACACTCTTAAACTCTCTCAAATTCATTCCTGTGTTCTTCAATGGCTCCTAAAGTTAGACCAGAAATGATCATTGATTTCTCTAACAAGGTTCTAGACCTTGATTTTGGGTATCTAAGTAACAAGAACAGCCTTCACTTTGAGCCCATAGTATCCTTTGAAAGTGAAGATTCTGAAGTTACTCCAACTCTTAGATGGCTGAGAAGAGCTGGATTGAAGAAGTTCATGGAAGAAAGGCCAAGCTCTTGTTTGGAGAGTTACATGGCAGAGTTCTTTGCTTTCCTCAAGTGGAGAGGTAAGCCAGAAGATGGTGAAGTTGCTACAAGACTTTCCTATGTAGCAGAGGGTGAGGAGGAAGAGAGATTTCACAGGGTGAAATTCTCTTCAGAAGATCTAGAAGGAGCTTTTGGATTGCCCTCTCAAGGAAGGAATCCAGAATTCTATGGTGCAGACCATGAAGATGAAATAGCTCAAGAATGGCTATTAGTTCCAGGTCCCCTCTCTTCAACACAAAACAAGAAGACTCTCAAGCCAAAATTTCTCAACCTCTTTGAGGTAGTTGCCAAAAGTCTTTTGAGCAACACTGGAAGCTTGGAGCAGGTCAGCCATCCAAGAATAAGGATAATGGCTGTAGTTATTGATGCTAGTGACAAGGGCATCAAGTTTGATTGGAGGACCTTCATCATGTCTGAGATGATGAAGGAAAAGGCTAAATTTAAAGTGAAAGTCCACAACAAGGTTGTATTGGAGGAAAAAATCAAGTATTGCACCAGGGCAAGCTTGTTGATTGAGAGATTTTCCCACTATTCTCAAATGCAAACCTTTGCAAAGCCCCTCCCTGCCCAGAAGATCATGTTTAGAAAGCTCAGCAAGAAAACTGAGCAAAGGAGGATGCTACTGGCCAAACCTGCTGAAGAGAAGGTGGAGGAGAAGCCAAAGTTGAAAAAGAGGACTAAGGCCAGAGTGGCAAAGACAAGGAAAGTGTCTCAAATCCCCTCAGAGGAGAATTCAGGAGCTTCAACTGAGATTGAAGAAGTTGCTGAAGAGGGAGTGAATGTGCCTTCTGATCATTCAGAAGAGTTGAGGCAAAAATATAATGAGACTAGACAAAAGTCTAAGGGTGATAAGAGGCCTAGGGAAGTTGTCCCTGAGAAGGATGGAGAAGGAAGTGGGAGTAGTAGGGCCAGCAAGAGAAGGGCCAAGCCTACTGATAAGGTGTTGGAACTTCAGGAGGAAAGGTCTCTCCAACTTGCTCTAAGAGAGAGCAGAGCTGAAAGCAGGACCAAGTCTAAGTCAAGGACCAACTCATCTGGTTCTGGAACTCCAGAATCCAAGGTCCCTGAAGGTCAACAAGTAGAGGCCAACCTCCCTGAAAATCAGAACCCTAAGCCCAACTCCCCTGAAACTCATGTTACTCCCACCAACCAACCAATCACCCCCATCAATCTTACCAAGAGATATTCTCCAGAAGGGAGTGTGCAAAGAAGTGGGATAGATGTGCTAGCAGATTTAGCAGTGGATGAGACAAGGCTGCAATCACCCCTTGATTCATCAATGCTCAATTATTCAAAGTTGTTGGAAGCTGCACTTCTTGAGCCAACCCCCATAAGCAAAGCCCCTTCAGATCCATTGCTCTCAAAAGCAACTGAAGTACCTTCAATTGCACCCAATCTGTCTGAAGCCAATATCCCTGAACTTAACCTTCCTGAAGCCACATTAGGAGAAACCAGAGCCAACTCCCCTATAACCCAAAGTCCCCATTCAAGTGGAGATGAGGAGGAGTATACTTATGAAAGTATGCTCAGAGGAGGAGTCAAGGCTACTGTGGACAGTTTGTATCCACAACTTGCTGAATTTCCAAGAATTCAGAAGATGTTCCATGATCTAAGGATGTTTGTGGATGTGAAAGACAAGACCATAATGGAGATATCACAAGTCATCCAAGATAAGGGTGCAAACTGGTGGCAAGTGGAGGAAAGCAGATTGCTACACTTTGCTGGTGTGTTAAAAACCAGATTCCTCATTGATGAGGAGGTTTTTGCAAAGTTAGTGGAGGATAAGATCATTGAGGAGAAAGAGAGAAAAGCTAAGGGCATAAGACACCCTGAAAGTAGCTCAAATGATGATGATTCCCCTGATGATCCCTCAAATCCTTCAAATCCCAACCCTCCTGAAACCAATCCCAACCCTCCTGAAACCAAATTGCTCTCAACACCCATTCTAACCTATCATAGGAAAGGCTCTGTGTCATCAGAGGTGTTGACCAAGGGTGGTAACACAACCAAAGATACATCTGCCAATGAAGGTTCTTCTGAACCCAAGGCACAGCCTAAAGATGTTGAGGTTCCTATCATAGAGGCTAGTTTGGTTAAGGCATATTCAGTGTCAGAAGAGTTAGACACTGATCAGCCTTTAATCATTCAGGATGACTCAGTGGCTGCTGAAATAAGCACTGTGATCTCCCCACAACTGCCATCTTTGAACCTTGTTGAAGGTGGAGATGTTGCAGGTCTAGGTGATGGTGTTGAAAAGGAAAATTTAGATGAAAAATCAGAGGGAGTAGAGGATGAAAGAGAGGTTGTAATCACTAAGATAGTGAGTGTACCACCAAATGAGGGTGATATAAGTGAGGAAGGACAGGTTATTCTTGAAGTCAAATCTGAACTTCAAGAATCCCTTGATGAAAGGAGGCCTGTTTCTTTAAGTGAGGACATTATTACTGAAGGAAGAAAAGAAGTAGTTGAAAATGAGAAGAAGACTGCTGATGTATCAGAGTCTTATGAAAAAGAAATTGAGGGTGATGAGTGTGTTTTCACTAACCCTTTTGATTTATCTGACATTGCAGGTATATCCCTTGACCAAATATTTGCAGATGATTTCTTGACAGATGCTCCCATCCAAGTTGATACTGGATCAGCACAAGCCTTGCTTGGGATGCAATCAGCAAAGTTGGACTCCTTGTCTCACCAAGTCCAAACAGCTCATGAAGAAACCACTGGAGCCTTGGATGAGCATGGAAGAACCTTGGCATCTGTAGAAATGAGATTAACTGGCTCTGAAGATGTGGTGTTACCCACATTGGAAGCAAGAATTGAAGGAGTGGAATCTGGTCTTCAAACCATTTCCACTGAAGTTCACAAAGCCAAAGTCAGTATGGAGAACATCTCAAAGGAGGTCAAGAAGGAACAAAAGCTGCTCAGAGATAATTACAATGCAAATGTTCAAGCTATAAGGCTAACCATCAAGCAAGCACTTGGAAAGAAGACTGCCTTGCAAAAGAAAAGAGCAGAGGCACAAAGACTTGCTATGGTGAAAGCAGCTTCAGAGAAATTTTCCCAAGAGGTGATGGCCAACATTGCTGAAGGAGCAGTGGCCAACCTCACTGAGCTTCTTAAAGCCCAATTGGATGCATCTCTGAAAGCAACCTTGGAGGAGGTTGTCCAACAAAAGATGAAGCCTGTTCTAGCTTTCCTTAGCTTGAGCAGTGATAGGATGCAAAATATACATGATGAGAATGTATATTTGTTGGAGGAGATGAAGTCTCTGACCCAAGCCCAGTCCTTGATGGCATCAACTATGAGTGAGCTTAGGCCTGAATGTTTTGATGCTGCCAAAAAGGGGGAAAGGGAAAGAGCAAGGGCAAAAGGTGCCTTGGTTATTGGAAGTCCAGTCAAGGGAAAAGACAAAGTTGCTGAAACTAAAGGAAAAGAGCCAACACTGCTGAATTTGGAAGATTTGGATGAAGAGGAGCAGTTAGCACTAGCCTTGAAGAACTCAATGGCCTCAGCTTAAGAGGAAAGAGTTAGGCTACAGCAAAGACCAGGAGGAGAGGTGTCTGGTTTGGACAAAGATACAGAAGGTGTCCAAACTAGAGGAAAAATCAAGAAGGCCAAGGGAAACAAAAGAAAGGCTGAAACATTCACTGCTTTTCCCAATAGCCTTGATCTACCTCCTGAGTTCAGAATTGATGATGATGAACCTATCTCCAAAAAGGCAAAGAGTGCTGAGAAGGACAAAACTGCTGAAGTGTCCAAAATTGTTGAAAAAGAAAAGTCTTCTGAAACTGACAAAAGTGCTGAAGGTCCCAAGTCCACTGAAGATGTTGAAGAATTGTTTGCTGAAGGATTTGGACCTGAGCCCAAAAAGAAGACAACTGTCCTAGCTCTTGATCCATCAAAGTTGTTCCATGAAGGGTATGGCAAAGACCTTAAAACCCAACAGAAACTGGCCATGATGAGGGCCCAAGAGAAGATGGACTTGATGGATGAGACAAATAGAGCAAGAGACAAAAGAAGAGCAGATTTTCAAGAGCCTAGAAGGAAGAGAGCAACTTACAACAAAATGAAGCCACAGCTATTGATCCCAATGGACACCAAATATCCTCACTTGGATAAATGGGTGCCAATTCAGCTGAATGACTCATGGGAGGAAGCCAAAAGGGAGTTTGTCTATGACTTCTATGTCATTGACAGATGGAATGGAAAAGATGCCAACTCCACTTTTGCTGAGTTCATGATAGAGTATCACAGAGAGCTTTATCAACAACTACTTGCAGCTGCTGATATTGCAAGATTTGAACTCACTGCCCCCAAGCCAATCATATACATGCCTCCAAAGCTTGATGGATGGATTGATCAGTCAAAGATCCTGAAGGAATTTACTGAGATCCTTAAGCTGAACAAGATGGTTCTTGGACCCAAGGGAACAAACCAAGAGGCCATGGAGCTGAAGAGAAGAGTGTGGGCACAATATGGGATGGTGCCACCTCCTGAGGATGATCTCTGAAATGGCTAAGTCTTCTGACCTTTTTATGAATTAAAACTTATCTTACTTGAAGATATGTTTTTAATTGGTCATCTATGCTGAAGTTTTGGTCAAGATTGCTGATGTGGTGTGCTCTGACAAGTTGTTAAGCTCTGATATGATTTGGTTGCTCTGATATGCTCATGTTGCTTTTGATATAAATGCTATGCTCTGATACTTGAAGATCTAGATACTCTTAAGTGTTTGGTTGTTTTACTCTGATATCCTAGATCTCATGTTTAGTATATGATCTGAAATTTTTGTAATGGAATGATGAAATGTAATAGTATCTTGAATTCATGCTCTGATATGTTAAATTCAACTATCAACATGCTTGTAATGACTTTTAATGAATGATAGTTGAACTTACTTTGAATCAAGAAACATTATTGCAGAATTCTCTCTATGCCTATTCTTGAAACCTATTTGCAACATGAATGGTGAGTACACTAACACATTCTTTTTCAGGATAATTGACCTTAGTCATGTCTTCTGAAGATAAATGTAATAGGTGTAGTCAAGTCACTTTTGCATAGAATGTATAGGTTTTGGCATCATAAAAAAGGGGGAAATTGTTGGGAATAAAATGAGATATGTTTTGATTCAATACCAAAACCCCCTGAGACATGCCTAAGTCAAGATGATTATGTTCTAAAAATGTTAGAACATATAGAATAAGGCTAGATGAGAAGCTGATATGTTAGGCAGCTCTTAGTTGTTTAGATGCACAATTTGAGGGGGAACATATGCTCTGAAGCCTATCAAGAACAAGTCCCCTCAAGGCTCAAATTCTGGAACAATCACTAAGCCCATTGAAGGCCAAATATGCTGATCAGGAGAGTTGTCCAGAAGAGTTGTCTCAGCACAATTAAACAAGATCAAGTGTTCTGAAAGCTTGAGGTCAACTATGCTGAAGATTTGGAGACAACCATACCCTAAAGATCTTCAAAGAAACATGCTAAGATCACTTTGAAGTAAAGCAAAGGGAAAGAGCCAAGTCATCTTAAATGAGCAAGCCAACCTTGCTGATAAGCAAGACTGCTGATAGTGATAAGGAGAGTTGTCCATTTGATAAGGAATGTTGTCCTATCATTGGAACAACCTTCAGAAGCCATGTCCAAGTCCTAACAAGAGAATCTTAAAGTCAGACATTGGGAAGAGTGCTGTAGAATGAAGACAAAATCTATACAGCCGTTTATTTCCCAAATGAGGACATGTCACTATCAAGATTCTGTCTTCTAAGTTGAAGAACTAAAATAAGACATTTATGGACATTTGAGGCTGCCTCTCCAACGGGCAAATCCTTCATTTGTCTATAAATACAGAAGTGTGGAGGCCATTTGAAAGCACCTCAGCTAAGCACCTCAACCTGAACCTTGAGAAGAATTTCAAAGTGCTTTCAAAGACTATCTTAGTCTTCAAACACTTCTTATAAGCTGAACTTCATTGTATATCCATACAAAGCTTAGAGAGATATCCTATCCTTATACACTGATCTTCATTGTAAAGGATATCTCATTAGTTGGAACCTTACTTCAACCCTTACCCCTTTCAAGTGAGAAAGTGAGAAGGTTGTAGTAGTAGAAGTGGTAGGAGCTGACTGTTGAGAGAAGAACAGTTCAGTTCTGAGTTGAGAAGAGGGTACTAGGACTCTAGACATTCTAGGGATCAATTCACCAAGGAGTGGTGTTCTTGATCAAGTGCACCTTGGCACTATAAAACAAGTTAATTCCAAGAGTGAAGGAATTATCCTGTTAAATCAGGGAAAGTGGATGTAGGAGCTTGAGTCTCTGAACCACTATAAACTCTTGTGTTGATTTACCTTCAAAACACTTTCATACATTCAACACTGCACACAAACTGATCTTTCAAAAGATACATATTCAAAGACTGTGCAAAAGACCTTTGGACAAGTTCCCTGAAAACTGGACTGTTTGATAAACTAAGTGATTTCAGAACTTTAAAGGAGTCTAAACTAAAGGGTCAACCACTATTCCGCACATATAACTCCCTTAGATAGTTATTCAACTAAGTACTCAATAGTACTTAGTAGTTTGATTATCTTTAAGGAGTTAATCACCTTCAGCAGAGTTGTCCAAGACAACCTAGCTGATCTCTGGTTTGATCAAAGTTTGAAAAGAATTGCATACAAGTGTATTCCCCCCCCATACACTTGTTATATACTCCTTTCAGGACCAACAAAACTAATCCGAATATTGATTCGCACACGCATGTTAAAAATTTGAAGAGTAGAAGACTATAAGACTTCAAAGAATTAGAAGACCGTGTAAGAATCAAATGACTTATTCTATTATAATAAGTCAGTTGAGTCTCAAAGTCAGCCAAGATCCATATCAGTTGACATATGGTGTTGCCAAGTATCTGTTAAATGTATGTTTTACACACGCTTGGACAAAATAAATTTTGGCTAAGTGTCAAAGAGATTAAACGACAAATAGAAACTCAACTACGTCTAATGTGACAAGTTTTCTGAACATTTTCATTGAACAAAACTGTCTAACTCAGTTGACGTGGACTAATGAGAAATCGATAGTGGACGTACGAATTTGACACTAGTTGCATTAGAACAGTGCAACGGTGCAAAATAATACGAGTGCTAAAATTGATTTAATGCACAATCCTTTTTAAGGTAGATATGTAATAAGAATATGTCTCGATGAATACTTGTACAAAAAATAGACTGGTTTTGAAACGCCTCATTCCAAATGCTAGTTTTCAAAATTAACAATAGATACAATACAAGCTCAAAGGAGAAAACTACGAAAATTCTAATAGACGAGATATTCAAGCTAACTTATATATGTCGTCAACACTAAAGATTTCAAGAATTTTCAAGACCCTTTGATTCATACCCAAATTCTTAGTCTCACAAACTTTCTAGCCATGTAATATAAACTTTGTATATCCAAATCCTATATCTTAGAAATAATTCTTTCAAATTATTTGTTTGAAGAATTCATAGTTGGAACCAATACTCTAAACATATCAATCATTCTTAGAGAGTTTATTAGTTTATAATGAAACTTTTATACTAGAACACCCAATTTATACGAAGGTAGCTCTCGAGGACTAACGAGTACACTTAAAATACAAATCATTGTTTAAAAAATTAACTCATAGTTGAGTCCGCAGAGTGGACGTAGGAGCGAGTGTCTGAACTACTATAAATTTGTGTGTTATTATTGTTCTTATACTCATTTTGTCTACTTATCTCATTATTCATAATTTGTGATTTCATCAAAATGCGTAATCTTACAAATCAGTTGAACATCAATGTTGGTCCCAAAAGTTGAGTTGAGATTGAGTAAGCTAAGAAAAAGTCTAGAGGGGAGGGGTAAATAGACTTTTCAAATTCTATCAAAATATCAGAGTTTAAGTGCGGAAATGTGTTCTGTACAGTACTGTTCTTAGAATCAGCTCAGTACTTAACAGTTAGCTTTATACTCAACTTTTCTTTAAATCTTTTCTTTAGAAAACTTACTGTTCTTTGTTAAACAAATATATCAACAGTTAATCAAAACAAACAGTAAAGAACACAAGATTTTATAGTGGTTCGACAAATGTCTACATCCACTCTCACAACTCCAGTTGCGATGTTTTATTACTCTTTTCCACTTGAGTACTTGTAGCTTAGAGTCCCAAGATTAAGACTTTGATCTTGTCGATTATACCACCAGGTATATCTTCGATCTATTAGTAATTTCACAAGTAACTAGCACACTTGTTTACACAATACAAACTTAAAACGAAAAGTAAAACTTCTCTTCAGTAGTAGCCTTTGTTTCTTCAAATCAGATCTGTGGCTTTTCTTCAGTACGATCTTCTTCAACTCTGTGAGTTCTTGAATACTTGAATGCTTCTTGATTTCTCTTGAATAGTAATTGTATCAGTAGTGTCAGTAGTCTTTTCAAGTAGAAGATCACACGGTATTTATAAGCAATAGTAAGACAGTTAGCAGTTTGTGAACTAACTCTCAACTAACTCATAACCGTTTCTTGTTTTGTAAATTCCTTCTTTTTGTAACCAACTTATCTTATCTTTCCAAGTCAGCATATCTTCAACAATATCTTCAGTTACGCTTCAAATAAGTTATCCAAACTTATTCCTCAAAACAAACCAACTCAGCACAGTAAACTACTCTTCTTAGTTTTACTGCTCTTCTTAGTTTTACTGCTCTTGGTCAGTCAGCACAGTTCTTCCAAAACTGTTCAGCTTCCTTCAAAAATACTTCACTTGATTTCTTCATATTCTGAAGTAGTCTTCTTAGTCATCTTTAGTCTTCTGACTTCAATATAATCTACTGTTCTAAACTTTTACAACGCTGAATATAATAGAATACAACTTTACAAATATAAAACCTATATATACATCAACTGAACTACATACAGATGAGTATAACTAAGTCCTATACTATAAGCTGTCTATACAATACTTCAATCAACTTAGTTCTTAAACAATTCATATATCAGATTAGTAAAATACTAAGATCAGTAAACTTAAACTTCATATTCCATTAAGATCAGTAAACTTAATCCATATAAATCACATAGAACAACATATAATCACATATACCATTAACTCTAAAGTTGCTTTTGGCCATCAAAACATATAATCATCAATTAGAACATTGTTTATAGGATTCATATCCCAACAATTTCCCCCTTTTTGATGAAGCCAAAACTACTTAAACATTAACAGATCAGTAGTTAAGATATATAGTTAATCATATCAGTTCATCAATTCAAAAATCAGATTAAGATTCATATTCAAAATAAGATCAGATATATCACATATTACACATAAACACAGAAAATATCAAATAAAGAAATAAAGATAAGGTTAAGAAATGTTATCTTCTTCAGCATAGTCCTTCATCTTCAATCTTCATTAGGAATTCTGAATGCTAGATACATTCTGTTCTTGATATCTATCATGTGCTTAGGATCAGTGATTCCTTCATCCTTAATGATCTCAGCAATAATGTTTCCAATCTCTGAGTAATCTGGTTCTCCATTCTCTAGTCTTGGAGGATCCCAAACTGGTTCTTCAGGACATAATATCTGAATACCTGCACTAGCAGCCAATAACAATATATGTTCCCAAAAATTCCTTGCTAAGTTCATCATGAACTCATCAAAGTCATAATACATATCTTCCTTGCTAGAATGGTCACCAAATTTCTTCACTATGAAATTAGCAATCTGCCATTTCTTTTTCAAATTATTCCAGTATGCCATATCATCTTGATCAACAATAAATTCCATGAATTCTACATCCAGAACGGTTCCAACAGATTTAGACTTCATTTTTCTTTTTAATGCAGCAACCTTATTATCAAACTTTTTCCTTGTTGCTTCTGCATCTTTCATCTTTTGTTTTCTAATCTGTTCATCTGTTCTTTTCTCAGCTAAATCCATTTTCTTCTGAGCAAGCATCATATTATGCTTCTCAATTGCTTCAGCCAACTGCACAACACTTGGTCTACTATCAATAACCATATGTTTCAGTTTGCTTTTAGACCTGGTAATCCTTCCAGTCTCTTTAGCCTCTTCTTCATCTTCTATAACAAGTTTCCTTTTTCTTTTTCCAGAAGAAGATTCAGCAATGTGTTTCTGAGTAGCAATTTCTTGAGTTTCAGAATCCGGATTTTGTTGTTGTCTTCTGAGATTGATTCTCAACTTCAAAATAATGATTTCTTCTTTCAAATCATCAATACTAGCTTTCAGCTCATCTTGACTCACAACCAATTGAGCTTGCTGAGTTTGAGTCTGCTCCATCACTTTCATTACTTTATCTTCCCCCTTTTTGGCTTCATCTTGCCATTCCTTCAAGGGTGTCAAAAGTAGCTCTACTTTCTTTTGTAGCTCAGTAGAAAGTTTATTCTCTTGTAATCTATGCAGATCATAGATCTTTGACATTGTGAATTCCATTATCTTGTCATATGAATTTGCAGCAGTCAAACTTTCTAATTTCTCAGTGGCTTGTTGAAATTGTTTCAAAGTAGCTTCCAGCTTGCTTTGTAACTCTTCATTATGCTTTTTCAACATTTCAAAGCTAGAGTTATGTTGCTCAGTGTCAGTAGGAACATCTTTTACTGTCTCATCAAGCACAGTATGTTCAGCAACAATGACTGGTGTGCTTTCCAACTCATCAGCACCCAAATCTTGTTCCACTAAAACTTCAGTTTCTTCAGCTACAACAGTATTTTCAAACATCTCTGTTGCATTAGTATCAGCTTCATAGTCAGCTTCCATATCAGCTTCATAATCAGCATGATTATCAGAATTTCTAACTTCAGCATCATTAGCTTCCATGTTGACATCAGTATCAACATCTACATCAGTAGGCTTAACCATGGAATATTTACAACCAGTTATTCTTTCAATCAACTGAATAACATATTCCAAAGTTGATAACTTAGTATATGAATTAACATCGGCAGCTTCTTTCTGTTCTTGTTCCCAGTCATGAAACACAGAAAGACCACCCATACCTTCAGCTACAACCATCAGCTGATCTAGACCAATACTTCTAAGATATACCCAAGTGCCTATCCTTAGAAGTTGCTCAAAGGATCTAGTGCTGTCATCCAAACCATGAAAACTTTTGAGAAGAGCATTTCCCAACTTAAATCTTATCCTCTCTTCCTTATCACAAACAGGATAATCCATCAAGAACACTGAATCTGGCTGTATGATTTCAGTTTCAGGAGAAGAGGTAATTTCAATTGGTTCAGAGGAAGGTATATGTTCATGTTCAGTAGAGTGATCATGAACGGGTTCAGGTTCAGGAGAGAAATGAGGAGTGGGATTTTGATGAGGACTCGATTGGGGAGTGGAATGAAAAGAAGTGTTCTAAGGGGTTGAATGAGGAGTGTTCTGACGTATAGGAGAGTAGTGAACTGACTCCTCAGAACAGGAAGGCTCAGCTTCAAGGGGTTGGGCTTGGATATTGTGAGAGGTCGAGGGAGAAGGGGTAGTGTTCTTGAGGACTCTTCTGGGTCTAAGAACACTAGAAACTTTAGTTCTCTTGTGTGAAAGGATAAGGCTTGAAGAACTTACCTCTTGATTTACAGAAGACTCATTCACAGCAGCAACATACTCTTCTGACTTTTCAGAAACGACCCTAGCTGATCTACCTCTTCGTAATCCAGCTCGGTGAGGATCATGCCTAGCCTTTGTTCTCAAATCCGGCTCATCGTTGTCAGATCGAAACATAGAACCACCAGATTCTTGAGGTTGAGGACGATTCCTCTGGCTTTGTTCAAATAAAGCGGACTCCTTCTTGAACAGAAACTTGCCCTGGTGAAATCTTTTCGGAGGACTCCAATCCATCTTTTTCTCAGCTAATTGAGACAATAAGATGCTCAATTTGCTTCCAAAACCCATCATAGATTTTATGGAAAATTTCCTTGAGACTTCATCAAACAACACTTTGTCCTTTTCAGCCAGCAATCTGCCCAACAGAAATCCTTGCCAATCACCATCAACTCGATCAGTGATTGCGGCCATAATACGAATCTTGAGATTTGTAAGAGCATCTTGACTGAAGTGTTGCCCTAACATGCATTTTCCGGCAATGTCCATCAATAATTGCAAACCTTCTGGAAGAATATCCTTCTTCAAGTTTGAGAGAGTTGCTGGGTCAACATTCAACCATCTGCCCACACGAGCCTTTTCTTGCCCTGCCATATAACTCAAAATGTCTATCGGCCCTTCGGGTAGATTGAAAGCGATTCCTAGGGTTTCTCTGGAAATAACCACCCTATGACCCGAAACCATCGAACTGATGCTGTTCGAATCACCCTGCACCTGAAGAAAGAATTCCATCGCCTCAGGTTCGTAAACCTTCATGGGAAATGATTCTAGATACTTCCGTAGCCCGCATTCTTCACACATGGTGAGAATAGCCTGATTCTCTGCTTTTTGACGTCCGGTGAAATAAACAGAGTTTTCAACGAAGATTCCTTTCTCACGCATCCATCTGGTTGAATCAAAAGTACCTACGACTTCATTTTCTTCGTTAAGTATATCGATAATCGCCATAGAATAGAAATAGAGAAGTGTAGATGCAAGAGTAAGAAGAATCGAGAATGCTTGAGCTTAGAGAATTTTGCAGAAAGATTTGAGTAATGAAGAAGAAGAAGTTAATGTGATCGTGTTAATCTAAAATCAAAGCAAATCTAGGGCTTGGATTGATTTTGATTTCCACGTTGTGTGGTTTGGATTGAGTATTAGAAAAGTGTAAATTAAAAAAACGTTCCAGATTCATAACTACTCAATTCCAATTTAGAGCCAACTTGTGTTGATAACTACACCTTTTAAATTAGGTTAAAGATAGAGGAGTGTATTAATCTTCTCTATAAATAATCTAACTTTGAACAGACCTTGACTTAGAAGTACTCTAAGGCAAAATACTGTTCTGATGTGTATTAGTACAGTTGTTTTCCATACACACTATACTTCAATTTATTACTTACTATATCGTAAATTTTACTTAGCTGGTTTCAGCTGAGTACAGTGATCAGCTGAGTATACTTTTGAAGATCAGCTTAGTAGTTGGGTCAGCTTAGTAGTCATCAGATCAGTTCCCCAACTCTTCTGATTTTCACCTTTTTGATACCAGCACAGTACTTTCTCAGATCAGTACTGTAACTATTCTGTAGACAGATTTTCCTGTAATCAAATAAGCTCTGTAGACAGTCTAATCAGTAATCAAATCAGTTCCCCCTTCAGTGGAGAACTCCTCTTCTGTGCCTGTTTCACCTTGGTAGAAGTGTTAGTTCATGCATAGATGGTGAAATTCAGTACAGATTAGTAAAGAATAATTAAAAATAGGTCTTTTGTAAGGTTTGTTCTAAGGTGACTTGTGCTCTGAGTCAACATACATGATTTTTCAGAAATCATAGATTCCCCCTTAAATGTATATTCTTAATTCCCTCAGCTTTACCAGCTTCCTCATCGGGATTTAGGCACCTTAGTTACCTTTTTACCTGATTGTGATGAATGTAGAGGTCTTTGACATGGTTTGTTCTTCAGAATTACCCATCTTGGTGAACTGATCTTGATATCAGCTCAGTACCTGAAATGTTAGAATATAGGTCTATATACATGCAGGATCCATGTCTATCAATCCTAAACTTATGCATAGCTCCCCAAATCTAGTTTCAGCCAAAGGTTTTGTGAAAATGTCAGCTCTCTGAATATCAGTATGGATCTTTTCCATCCTAATGTTTTTCTTTTCAACATGATCCCTAATAAAATGATGCCTAACATCTACATGCTTGCATCTAGTATGTAAAATGGGATTTTGAGTGATGGCAATTGCACTATTGCTGTCACAGAATATAGGTACATTAGATTCCACAATATTGTAGTCTCTGAGTTGTTGCATAAGCCAAAGAAGCTGACTACAACAACTTCCTGCAGCCATATATTCTGCTTCAGTGGTAGATGTTGCCACACTTTTTTGTTTTTGTTGGTCCCTGAACGAGTAGTGAATGGGATTAAAGTCTAGAGGGGAGGGGTGAATAGACTTTAAAACTTTTTCAATAGAGTTGGGAACCTCTTCTGATTGCTATGTCAACTGGACTACTAGTCTGCTGGTCCAGATGACTATAGTGATCTGATTGAAGAGGTTATATGCGGAATTATGGTAGGCCTTGTTTAGACTCGTTCTTTAAGTGTTAACCTGTTGTTTTATAAAAGTACTCAGCTGATGCTGGTTTGAAAGTTATGGCCTTGTTTTGAAGACAGTTGAAAATACAGTATGCACTATATAAAAATATATGTAAGAGCAGAAATGTAAAGTGCATAAGGTAAATGACACCAGATTTATAGTGGTTCGGATATACGTTCCTACGTCCACTCTCACGTCCACACGTGATGTTTAATCCCTTTAATTTACCACAAATTACAAGGGTCTTGACCTTTATAGTCCCAAGGTTAGGACTTTGAGATCTGAGCCGTCCTAACAGCTACGGTCTCCACAAGTGATTGTAAGCACTTGCACTTTAAGGGGTTCAAAAACTTTAACCTTTCGGTGAGGGTTTGGGGTTTTTGAAGTGTATCCAACTAATGGTTCAAGCTTATAATTTGCTTAACCACTATGCCTAAAACAATGATTATACAATATGAACAGGTTTCAGGTTCTTAGGGGTTGGATAGAAATCACTTAAGAGCTATAGATAATCTAATGGTTTTCTGGCTCTTGGAGAACTCTTAGAACAATATGGCTATTTGCTTGATTGCTTGCTTAGCTTGTGAATTCTCTCTTGTGACTTCCTTCGTGATTTCTCATCCTCTTGTATTTATAATGGAGATTGGTTGTAACTAGCCGTTGGAGTTGACTAGCCGTTTGAGCAATCTTTCCATAATGGCTTGATTCCTTGATTCCAGCCGCTTGATTGCTTCAATCCTGGGATCATGTCAATCTTCTAAATAAGGTAGGTCTCCGTTTGAATTGCAAGATGACTTAGGAATCAGCCGAGTCCTGGAAGAGCACATAGTCTTCTGATCTGCACTACTAGTCTTCTGACTACTCTTCTGGCCTTAGGTCTTCTGTCTTCTGATATCAGCAGAGTAGCACTCTTCTGATCTGGAAATTCTTTGTACTGCTTTTAGGCCATCTTCAATCTGGGACTCCATCAGATAAGTAGGTATACAAGCACCTTAACTTATCTGGTCTTCAAGGATCTTCTAGTCTTCATGTCTTCTACTCATCTCATCTTGAGGATAGGCATGTAAGCCAGGACTGTGCTGATCAGCTGATATCAATACAGTTGATCACACAAGACTAGTCTAAGCTGTTCTATACAAGTCAGCTGATCCTATTACATTTATAAACTCTAAGTGTTTTGGCCATCAAAACTATTCTAACATCAAGTGGGGCTTAGGGTGAATTTATATCCCAACAGTTTCTTTGAAAACCATGATATGAGCTTAGAACCTAAAAATTGGCATGAACCAGAAGTTGATTTTCTATCTATCCTGCAACCACCAAAGTCAGAATCTGAATAACCACTTAGGGATAGATCATCATCTGCAGAATACCACAAACCTCGATTAATGGTACCCTTTAGATATTTCAATATCCTTTTAGCAGTCTCCACATGACTTTCTTTGGGGTTGGCCTGAAATCTAGCACATACACCTACTGCAAATGCAATATCTGGCCTACTAGCAGTTAAATAGAGTAGAGAACCAATTAAAGCTCTGTAATAGGATTGATCAGCAGACTTACCTTGATCATCAGGATCCATTCTGTAGGTTGGCAGCATTGGTACTCCAACTGTTTTACAGGGCTTGATACCAAATTTATCTAAAAAAATTCTTGTATATTTTGCTTGATTGATAAAGATACCATCAGATGATTGTTTCACTTGAAGTCCAAGAAAATAAGTCATTTCTCCCATCATTGACATTTCAAACTTGCTTTGCATGAGCTTCGAAAAGCTTTCACTCATGCTTTTGTTAGGAGATCCAAATATTATATCATCAACATAAATTTGAACTAATAAAATGTCTGTACCTTCTTGTCTTCTGAACAAAGTTCGATCCACTTTGCCCTTAGTAAATCCATTTTCAACTAAGAATAGTGAAAGAGTGTCATACCAGGCTCTTGGAGCTTGTTTCAGACCATATAGTGCTTTCTTCAACCTGTATACTTGATTACCATTTACCTCAAAACCAGGAGGTTGTTCTACATACACTTCTTCAACAAGTATACCATTTAAAAATGCACTTTTCAAATCCATTTGATACACAATGAATTTCATATAAGCATCATAAGCAAGAAACAATCTTATAGCTTCTAATCTAGCTACAGGGGCAAATGTTTCATCATAATCAATACCCTCAGCTTGAGAGTACCCCTGAGCCACTAATCTGGCTTTGTTTCTCACAACAAGATCATTCTCATCTTTCTTATTTTTGAAAATCCACTTTGTACCTACCACATTGTGATCAGTAGGTCTCTCTACGAGTTCCCATACATCATTTCGAGTAAACTGGTTTAATTCTTCTTGCATAGCCATAATCCAGTTACTGTCAGATAAAACTTCTTTCACATTAGCAGGTTCAATAGAAGATAAGAAGCAACACCAACAAAATAGAGAATTACTGGTTTCAGGCTTAGAATCAAACAGTTGTCTTCTGGTTTTGCACCTTTATTGGATTCACCAATAATCAGATCAGTAGAATGAGCAGATTTCCATGTTTTTCTAGTCTTAACAGGAATACTTTCATCATCCACATCATGTATAACAGAATCATCAATATCAATATCATCATTTTCAGCAGGTTTATTCACAGGAGAACAGTCAACCAATTCAGGCATGTCAATTGGTCTAGAAGACTTACCATTGTCTTTTACCTTTTCTACATCATCATCTTTGTTTAGAACATTCAGGAATGGATTGTAGGCTTGTACAGATTCATAGACTTCAGTCTCTTCATTGTCTTTATCAGTTTGAATGGTCAGATCATCAATTTTCTTACTGATCTGATGATCAGCAGAGTCATGTACAACTTCATCAAAGACAACATGGGGTGTTTCTTCTACACATAGAGTAGAGTAGTTAAATACTCTAAATGCCTTGCTTGTAGAGGAATATCCTAAGAATATTCCCTGATCAGCTTTGGCATCAAAAGCATTTAATTTGCTCTTTCCATTGTTATGAATAAAGCACTTACATCCAAAGATATGAAAATATGAGATTCTTGGTTTTCTACCTTTCCATACCTCATAAGGAGTTTTACCATGTACCTTGTTGAATGCACATCTGTTCTGAGTATGACAGGCAGTGTTGATTGCCTCAGCCCAGAACTTCTGTGGTGTGTTGTATTCTGCAAGCATTGTTCTGCATGCTTCTTTTAGTGTTCTGTTTCTTCTCTCAGCTACACCATTTTGTTGGGGTGTCCTAGCTGCACTTGTCAAATGCTGAATTCCAGACTTAGAACAAAATTCTTTAATATAGCAGTTTATAAATTCAGTCCCCTTGTCACTCCTGATCTTGACAATGGGCTGACCTTTTTCTACTTGCAACCTCTTTAACAGATCTGGTAGTTGGGTTTGTGTATCACTCTTTTTGTGTAAGAAGATTGTCCAAGTGAACTTTGAATAATCATCTACCACAACTAAAGTGTACCTTCTACCATTCAGTGTAGGGGGTTTTATTGGACCACGTAGATCCATGTGCAAGAGTTCTAAGACTCTACAAGTAGAAAGAGTGGGAATTGACTTAAAGGAAACCTTTACCTGTTTACCTTTTTGGCAAGCATCACACACTTGTGACTTGAAATAGATTTCATTAGGGATACCTTCAACAAGGTAGTTTCTTGCAATCTTGTTAATGATCTTAAAGTTCAGAAGGCATAAGCGTCTGTGCCATAGCCAACTGATTTCTTTAGGACTTTTAGAAAGAAGGCAAGCATCCCTAGGACAACTATTCCAATTTACAATGTAGACACTGTCCTGTCTAACTCCAACTAGTAGAATAGTATGTGTTCTTTTATCCCAGATTTCACATTTGGTGCTTTTGAAGTAAACTTTGTAACCCCTGTCACAAAATTGAGAGACAGATAACAAATTATATTTCAGACCTTCAACATAGGAGACATCTTGAATCTCTACATCTCCATTCTTGATGTATCCAAATCCTTTTGTGATTGTCATGGAACTATCTCCAAAGATCACTTTTGGTCCTTCCTTCTCATGATAGTCAGAAAGGAGAGTCTTGGTACCAGTCATGTGGTGAGAACACCCACTGTCTATGTACCAAGTTTCTCCAACTGAACCACCTTTCTTGTATAGATCCAGTCGACCCTGCAAGTAGTGATCTTAATAATTTAGGTACCCTTTCTTTATTGGGGTCCTTGGGGGTTAGTAGTAAGAGGTATCCAAATAAACATTGAAGATTTGAATAATTGAGACCTCTTAAGTTTTCTACCATGCTTATCACAGAACAGTACTTTGTTGACCTTATCCAAATTATCAGCAGACTTAGGATCTATTTTTCTGAGATAGCCTTTCCTTGGTTCTATCCCTTTTTCAGGAAGATCAGTATGTCTGTAATAGTTTGCATATGGCCTAAAAGCCTGTGGACCATACGGCTTATAGATGTGTTTTGGTCTTTCCTCTCCAATGATGTCATAAGATAAAGGTGGAGGATAAAGAACAGGTTTGTTATGATAATGAGGCACAAATTTCCTAGGTTTAGTTGAGTACAGTTGAGACTGCCTTATAAAAGGAGGTCTAGGCTGTTTCCAACTTGCCTGTGCTTGTCTTGACCTACTGTTCTGAGTCTGCCTCTTCTGATTCCAGGACTTTTCAGCTCTGGTCAGAGGAGTAGAACTCTTCTGGTATGGTCTTGACTGTACTGGTCTAGATCCATTCTTCTGTTTACCAGTCTTGGTAGTAGGAGGAATGTATTTAGACTGTACTTTGAATTTTGATTCATTATCATAATTCATAGGTTCTTTTCCTTTATCTAATTGCAAAGAACTTGAACTAGCTCCAGTAGTGTTCTTAATGCCTGAAGTAGAGTGACTAGGCAGATCAGTACCTATTCCACTCTTATCATAAGGAGCTCTGTATCTGTCTGATAATGTTTGATTAATCTTAGAAGAGTTAATCATATCAGATAGCTTCAGATCCAAGCTCAGTACTTCAGATTCTAAGAATCTATTGCGCTCTTCAAGTTTTTCACATTTAATCTTTAAGTCATTAAACTCTTTTGTCTCTTTAGCTTGTGTATGAAGCATACCCTGATATAGCTTGTCCATAGATGCATACTTATCTTTGAGTTGTGACAACTCTTCTGATAGTCGTGCATTTAGAATAGTTATATTAGGATCCACTTTCATTTGAGCTTCTCTAAGACTCATGATTTCTTGCCTTAAAGATATGTTCTCATCACTGATTTCCATGAATGCTTTATTAGCTGGTAGGAGGTCTTCTTGTTGGGATATAAATTCATCCTAAGCCCCACTTGATGTTAGAATAGTTTTGATGGCCAAAACACTTAGAGTTTATATATGTAATAGGATCAGCTGACTTGTATAGAACAACTTAGACTAGTCTTGTGTGATCAACTGTATTGATATCAGCTGATCAGCACAGTCCTGGCTTACATGCCTATCCTCAAGATGAGAAGAGTAGAAGACATGAAGACTAGAAGATCCTTGAAGACCAGATAAGTTAAGGTGCTTGTATACCTACCTATCTGATGGAGTCCCAAATTGAAGATGGCCTAAAAAGCAGTACAAAGAATTTCCAGATCAGAAGAGTGTTACTCGTCTGATATCAGAAGACAGAAGACCTAAGGCCAGAAGAGTAGTCAGAAGACTAGAAGTACAGATCAGAAGACTATGTGCTCTTCCAGGACTCGGCTGATTCCCAAGTCATCTTGCAATTCAAACGAAGACCTACCTTATTTAGAAGATTGACATGATCCCAGGATTGAAGCAATCAAGCGGCTGGAATCAAGGAATCAAGCTATTATGGAAAGATTGCTCAAACGGCTAGTCAACTCCAACGGCTAGTTGCAACCAATCTCCATTATAAATACAAGAGGATGAGAAATCACAAAGTAAGAAGTCACAAGAGAGAATTCAACAAGCCAAGCAAGCAATCAAAGCTAAAGCCATACAGTTCTAAGAATTCTCAAAAGAGCCAGAAACCATTAGATTATCTATAGCTCTTAAGTGATTTCTATCCAACCCTTAAGAACCTGAAACCTGTTCATATTGTATATCAATTGTTTTAGGCATAGTGGTTAAGCAAATTATAAGCTTGAACCATTAGTTGGATACACCTCAAAAACCCCAAACCCTCACCGAAAGGTTAAAGTTTTTGAAACCCCTTAAAGTGCAAGTGCTTACAATCACTTGTGGAGACCGTAGCTGTTAGGACGGCTCAGATCTCAAAGTCCTAACCTTGGGACTATAAAGGTCAAGACCCTTGTAATTTGTGGAAATTAAAGGGATTAAACATCACGTTAGGACGTGAGAGTGGACGTAGGAACGTATATCCGAACCACTATAAATCCGGTGTTATTTACTTTCTGCACTTTACATTTCTGCCTTTACATTCATTATTATATAGTGCATACTGTGATTTCAACACTCTTCAAAACAAGGCCATAACTTTCAAACCAGCATCAGCTGAGTATTTTCATTAAGTAAAACAAGTTACAAGAACGAGTCTAAACCAGGGCCACCATAATTCCGCATATAACCTCCTCAGTCAGATCACTATAGTCATCTGGACCAGCAGACTTGCAGTCCAGTTGACATAGCAATCAGAAGAGGTTCCCAACTCTGTTTGAAAAAGTTTTAAAGTCTATTCACCCCTCCCCTCTAGACTTTAAACCCATTCACTACTCGTTCAGGGACCAACAAGTGGTATCAGAGCAGTGGTTCTAACGGACTACTGTCTCTAGATTATCAGAAGACTTGAGGGAGTCTTTCTATAGTCCTCTTGAACAGATCTTTTGAAAAACTTGTTTTTGAAAATCCATACAGCATGAGTGCTAACATGCGAAAGTTGCCTAAGTTTTCAGTTGAGGATTATGATTACTGGAAGATCAGGATGAGGAAGAATCTCACATCAGTCCACTACAAGATGTGGTCAGTAATCACTGAAGGCCCAATCACCATCATGACAGTCAACACTGCAAATGGTGATCCAGAAGTCCCAGTTGGAGAACTGGTTCCCAAGCCCATGAGGGATCTCACACCAGAAGAGATGAAGCAATCAAACCTTGATAGCATTGCTCAAGATTACATAATGCAAACTCTTCCAAATGAGTACATTGCAAAGGTCATCTACTGTGAGTCAGCCAGAGAGATGTGGGAGGCATTGGCACTCCTCTGTGAAGGAACTGAGCTGATCAAGGAAAGCAAATTGTCGACAGCAGTCAAGAAGTTTGAACACCTCAAGATGCAACCAGGAGAAACTATTGATCAGCTGGACAATAGATGTACAAAGATCATAAATGAGATTGAATCTCTAGGCAAGAAGTATACAAATAGAGAGAAAAACTTGAAGATCTTGGACTCTTTACCCAAGAGATGGAAACTCAAGAAGACCATCATCAAAGATACTCAAGATATCAAGAAGTGGTCTACTCAAACTCTATTTCAGAACCTAAAATCTCATGAATATGACCTTGACAGAGAAGAAAACTCAGGAAGTGATGAGTCAACTGCAGCCCCATCTACCTCCAAGACTGTAGCCTTCAAGGCAGCCAATACAAAAGCTGCAAGTACCTCATCTGGCAAGGCCTCTCTGAAAACAGAAGACTGTGAAGGATCAGACATGAGTCTGAAGGAACAAATGGCTCTTATGATCAAGAGATTCGAAAGGATGAACACTCTCAACAGCAAATATAGAAAATTCTATAGAAACTACAAAGATAGAAGAGCAAGTTCACCCTCCAAAGGTTCCAGAGAAAGAACACCAGAAAGACATCCTAGAAAGGATGCGGAGTCATCTGACAGCCGAGGATCTAGAAGAAGAGATGCCACTCCTCCAAGGAAAGGCAACTCAAATCAGAAACCTGGATCATGCTTCAACTGTCGCAAACCAGGACACTATGTCTATGAATGTCCTGAGCTGGATTTGGGTGACAAAGAAGAAAGAAGGCCAAGAAGAACTTCAGACAAGAAAGCTATGGTGACTGAAGAATCTGAATATCAAAGTGATGAACTCCCTACATCACCAGACTGCCAAATCTTCTCAGATGATTCAGATGACCTAGCTATGATGGCCATAGGTGAAAATGAGGTAAACTCCTATACTACTACTTTCCATTCACCTATTTTTTCACAATCAGATGAGATAAACTCATCTGAAGGCGAATCAGAAGACACCTATTATCAATATTTAAGAAAAGTAAAAGGTGATCTGGATATTGCCACTAGAGCTTTTATAGAAGTGGAAGAGGAGAATAAGGATCTAAGGAAAGAAATTGCTAAGTTGAAAAGGGTTAAGTTTGATAACACCCCTGAGCTGGCCACAATGAATGAAAGATTGACCAGAGAAGTGGAGCTTCTTAAGGAAGAAAATACCACAATAACTCAGTTGTATGAGGGGATGTTACAAACTCAAGCTTTAGAAACTAAGGAACTTCGTTCACTACAATCCAAATTCGATGACCTCTTCCAAGCACACAAGCTCTTAGAAAAGGAGAAGGAATGCCTAAATCAAAAGATATCAGAGTTCAATAAAGCCTCTACTACTATTGAAAGTATCTCTGAGTATTATAGATCAAATGGCAATAAGATGGGTTTTGGCTATGAACTCAACCCATCTACATCCTCTCCAGCTGGGGGTAGTACACCTAACAAGTGCACTACTCAGACACATGAAAAAGGTGAGTGTTCTAAACACAATGAACCTAATATGAACCAAAAGGCATCTGTACCAGCTAAGGCTAACTATCCCAAAACTAAAAATGGTAAAGGACAAGCTAACCCTAAGCCTGTACAGAGGAACAGCAAACAGCCTAGACCATCTCGGCTGAGACAGTCTCAGCTGTATGCTGCTCCAGCCAAGAAGAAGAAGTCTTCTTCAAACAAATCTGTTCTCTTTGCACCCCATATCTCTTATGATATTGTGAGAACAGAAGAGTATGGTCCATATAATCGTGTGCATCGACCAGCTAATGCACCCAGGCCGAATGTAACTAGTTAAAAGATCATGTATGTACACTCCTATAAAGGGAAACCATTTGACTATTACTTAGCTGACACTAAGGACAAATCAGATCAGTCCAAGGTGCTGACTGGTAAGATTTGGTTCTGTGATGCCCGAGGGAAACAACTCAAGTGCTCAAGGTTGTTCAAACGACCAATGTATATGTGGGTTCCCAAGGGTAGTACTAACACCCAAGGACCCAAAACAAAATGGGTACCTAAGACTTAACTTTTCTTGCAGGAAAGGAGGGACCTATACAGAAGAGGAGGTCTAGCAGGAGAAACTTGGTACATAGATAGTGGATGCTCAACTCACATGACAGGAACCAAAGCCCTGCTGACCAACTACATAGAAAAGAAAGGTCCAAAAGTCTTCTTTGGTGATAACGCGCATGGTAACACAAAAGGATATGGCACCCTTAAAAATGGTGACATTGAGGTACATGATGTATCATATGTAGAAGGTCTTAAGTTTAATTTATTATCTGTTTCTCACTTTTGTGACACTGGTTACTCAGTCAAATTCTCTAAAGATGAGTGTCTCATAAGTGATAAGAGAACAAAACAAAACCTTCTAACAGGATCTAGAAAGGGAAGTATGTATCTTGCAAATTGGAACAGCTGTCCTAAGGATACATGTCTGCTTGTGAAGAGCCCTAAAGATGTCAGCTGGCTATGGCACAAACGTCTTAGTCATCTGAACTTTAAGACTATGAACAAGTTAGCAAGGGAATCCTTAGTTGATGGTCTGCCTAATGAACTCTACTGTAAAGATCAGGTGTGTGATGCATGTCAACAAGGAAAGCAAACAAAGGTCTCCTTCAAGACCAAGAAGACAGCATCAACCAGCAGAGTTCTTGAACTGCTTCACATGGATCTCTTTGGACCAATCACTCCAACCACTCTAACAGGGAGGAAGTACACTCTTATTGTTGTAGATGATTATTCCAAGTTTACTTGGGTTATCTTCTTATACAAGAAGAGTGAAACACAGCAGAAGCTCCCTGAACTATTGAAGAGGATCCAAGTAGAGAAAGGAGAACCAATTGTGAAAATTAGAAGTGACAAAGGCACTGAATTCATTAACTCTTATATTATTGCCTATTGTACTTCTAATGGTATTCAGCATGAGACAAGTGCAGCAAGAACACCACAACAGAATGGTGTAGCTAAAAGAAGAGTCAGAACACTCAAAGAAGCTGCCAGAACACTCCTTGCTGAATTCTCCACTCCCAAGAAGCTATGGGCAGAAGCCATCAACACAGCTTGTCACACTCAAAACAGGTCAGGTATTCATAAAATACATGAGAAAACCCCATATGAACTATGGAAAGGAAGAAAACCTAGAGTATCTTACTTTCATATATTTGGTTGTAAGTGTTTCATTCACAACAATGGGAAGAGTAAGCTGAATGCTTTTGATGCCAAAGCAGATGAGGGGATATTTTTAGGATACTCCTCAACTAGCAAAGCATTTATAGTACTCAACAAACGAACCCTTTTTGTGGAAGAAACACCTCATGTTGTTTTTGATGAATCTTGTGAAAAGAATGCAGTAGAAACAAACTCAGCTGCAGATCAGATGAGACATCTAGTGATCAAGTCCAAACCAGATGAGTTCATTGAAGTCAATGAACCTTTCCCTGAAGAACCAGAGGAGGATAAGCCTCATAGACCTGTCACTAGATCTCAAACTCAAGCAGGACAAGCTGACCAGAATCAAGATGCACCAATCCCAAATGCCAGGGGGGATGATCTCTTTGACACTCAAGATACAGATGATGATCGACCTAATCAAGTCAACCCTCCTGATGGCACTAGATCAGATGAGAATCCAAGCTCATCCAATGCAGATACTCCTGTGAGGCATACATGGAGAAACAACCATCCATCAAACCTCATCTTAGGAGGAGCTGACTCAGGTGTCAAGACAAGAAGACAACTGAATCAGAACTCACAATCATCTATGTTCTGCTGGTGTGCTTTCCTATCCAACATTGAACCAGCTGATATAGAAGAAGCAATGACAGATAGCAATTGGATCACTGCTATGCAAGAAGAACTAAACCAATTCGAAAGAAATGAAGTCTGGGAATTGGTAGATCGTCCTGAAAACCACAATGTAGTAGGAACAAAGTGGGTATTCAAGAACAAGAAGGACGAAAATGATGTGATAACTAGAAATAAGGCTAGGCTAGTTGCAAAAGGATACTCTCAATCTGAAGGGATTGACTATGATGAAACCTTTGCTCCAGTAGCCAGATTAGAAGCCATACGACTGTTTCTAGCTTATGCATCATATATGGGCTTCAAGGTATATCAAATGGATGTCAAGAGTGCTTTTCTAAATGGTATTCTGGTAGAAGAAGTATATGTAGAGCAGCCTCCAGGTTTTGAAAAAGGTGATCAAGTATATCGACTGAAGAAGGCTCTCTATGGTCTAAAACAAGCCCCTAGAGCTTGGTATGACACATTGTCACAATTCCTACTTGACAATGGATATACAAAAGGCAAAGTGGATAGAACTCTTTTCAGAATACAAGAACGAGAAGACATCCTAATGGTGCAAATATATGTAGATGATATTATATTTGGATCACCCAATCAAGAGATGTGCAAGAAGTTCTCTGAACTTATGCAAGGAAAGTTTGAAATGAGCATGATGGGTGAGATGAATTATTTTCTAGGACTTCAAGTCAAGCAGAGTTCAGAAGGGATCTTCATCAACCAGTCCAAGTATACCAAGAGCCTATTAGAAAGATTCAAAGCCCTACAAAGCAAGACTGCAAGGATTCCAATGATGACATCTTTCAAAATGGAACCAGATGAGTCTGGAAAGGCAGTTGATCAAGCTGAATATAGAGCACTGATTGGATCTCTACTATATCTTACAGCTAGCAGACCAGACATAACATTTGCTGTAGGAGTATGTGCTAGGTTTCAAGCAAACCCAAAGCAAAGTCATCTAGAAGCAGCAAGGAAGATTCTCAAGTACCTAAAAGGAACAGTCAACCTAGGACTATGGTACCCTGCTGATGACAATCTAGAATTGAGTGGCTATTCTGACTCAGACTATGGAGGATGTAGAATTGATAGGAAATCCACATCTGGAACCTGTCAATTTCTAGGCAACAAGCTGATATCATGGTTCTCTAAGAAGCAAACCTCAGTTGCAACCTCCACCACTGAAGCAGAATACATGGCAGCTGGTAGTTGTTGTAGTCAGCTGCTCTGGCTAGTTCAACAACTCAAGGATTACAATGTAGAGGCAAGAGAAGTCCCTATTTATTGTGATAGCAGCAGTGCCATTGCCATCACTCAAAATCCAGTCCTCCACACAAGGTGCAAGCATGTCGACATTCGACACCACTTCATAAGAGACCACCTTGAAAAGAAGGACATCAAGATGGAGAAAATTCACACAGATATCCAAAGAGCAGACATCTTGACTAAGCCCCTAGCTGAAGAAAGGTTCAAAACCCTATGTTACAGCTTAGGACTCCTGGACCCAAGCACATGAAGAAGGAAAGGTCAGCTGAAAACCTCAGCTGACCCAAGTGCAGCAGACTAGGAGGATCAGATGAGGTGAATAGACACCCTCATCTTCAGGTAAGTTCTTTCCCAATGAAGACAAATAAAGCTGAGGGAAAACTTAGAGTCATCTAATCAAGGGGGAATCAATGATACCTTAAGAATCCTTGATGAAATACTCTAAAATCTGCATTGCATATCATATCATATATATATACAGCTGACTTGAACAAAGTTATTTGATCTCTTTATTCCCAGCAATGTATACTATGTATAATAATAAACTATTCTTCATAAAATACTTTATTTATATACATAAATACAGTGTACTATTGAGTTATACTTGGTTGGATTAATACACCACCGACTCAACAGTATGCATGCACAGTACGGATTTCAAATAACTCTTGCTCAAAATTTATAAATTCTGCATTCCATAAGATAAAGTCTGAATATCTTTAAATGTGAACCCTTAGATCAAGAATCTCATTGTTGATCTTAAGAAGTAACTTTTCAGAAATACAGACCTATCAACTCTATAGTTTTGTCATCTTTCACTCCACTACCTCATTTCTACCCCTATAAAAGGAGGAAGTTATGAGAACACCTAAGAACACAAATCACCAACTACAATTTTTGTTTCAGGTATGGAGAAGATTGAAAGAAAAGATGGAATGGAGATCATTCTTCAACCAAAGTCTTGGGTGAAGGAGATGAAGATTTGTCCAGAAGATGAAGATGATGCAGATCAGCATACTTGGTTTAACCGACATAAGTATGTCTATGAAAACTAGAGGAAAGAGAGAAGTCCTTATTGAAAACTAGAGGAAAGAGAGATGCAGAGGATAGAGTAGCAAACAAGCAGAGCTTCTTCTCCAGGGGGAAGTTCTACATGGAGAGCTTGTTATCAAAAGCTATTGTGTCTAAACAGAACATGAAGGCTGAGTCCATGGCCCTCTCTTCGACTCCATTGAAGCCTCTTCAAATCTTCCTTCTCTTTCAAGAGTAGCGAAGAGATTCAATTAGGACACATTTGATGCTACAACCCATCTGATGATGAGGAACATCAGATGGTAAGGGCAACCTGAACCAGTGGGATACCATCCAGGCTGATATACATATTGATTTGATGGTCCTACTTGATTCAGAGATAGAGCTGGAAGATCCATCAAACCAGGTTGGATCACCACTCACAATAAAGCTGGAAGATCCATCATCCAGGTTGGATCATCACAGCAACAATGAAGGATCCATCAAGCCAAGTTGGACCTTCAAAGCACAGAAGATTTACTCAGCAAATCTCAATCCTCCACTCAGCTGATCAGAAGACCGACTCAGCTGACCAGAAGACTTCCAAGAGAAATCAGCAGACCTTTTCAGGAAATCAGAAGACTTCACTCTGCTGATCAGATCACTTGATTTTTGAGTTTAATGACTATCTTTGATCATGTAATTCATTCTAGATTTATTCCTGAATGTAATTAAACAAATTGGCCTATATAAGGAATGCAATTCACTTATAAAAAACGGCCTTGATGATCAATTCTTGCCACAAAATTAGTCACAACGGCTATTATTGGTAATGATGTCATTAATACTCAATTACCAAATTGCCAGCAAATCAACTGTTGCCACATGGCAAATTCAGCCGGCAAATCTAAAGGAAGGCCCAAAATCAAAGAAGGAAAATCTTGGGCTCTACTCCACAATTAACCCAAATCTGACCGTTAGATCAAGATTTGTTGGAGTATATATACACACCCTTAAAACTCTTCCAAACCCTTTCGCTCACAATACCCTATTGCTCTCAATACTCTCTCGTTCTGCAAATTTCTTTCAAGCTCTCAAAACCTAAACACTTAAACTCTACTATGGCAATCATTGAAATTTACGACGAGAAGACCAAGAGCACTGGCACCTTGGATGCTGCAAAGTGGTCCAAGGAAGGGAAGATGTTCACAGAGAATGCTCTGTTTTTCAAAGGCAAACACACAGTTGCAAACAAAGAATTCCTTCTCCGTTGCATCAACCTCAACCTTCGAGATTTTCTGGAAGCAGCACCCACCAACGTTTATGAACAAGATGTGCTGGCTTTCTATGCAAACGCTGTGATGAAGGGATCGTATGTTGAAAGTGTCATGGGTGGACACAAGGTCAAGGTAACAAGGGAAATCCTTCAGGAACTATTTGGTTTGTCAAGGGGGAAGATCAATATCTCCACCTACATCATGAATAAGGAGAAAGAATACATGGAGATGTTCACTGATGGGAGAATCAAGGCTGCTGATGCCTCTGGACTCAAGAAATCCCAATTAGAACCTAAGTTTCAAACCCTGATGGATATAGCAGGCAAGATGCTGCTAGGTTACACCTTCAGCCATGATGCTGTTACCACCTTGAAGGTTAGAGTTATGGCTGCAATCTGGGATCAGATTGATGGAGACTGGCAAGGGCTTTTCTTGGACAGAATTGCTCTTGAAGCCAAGAAGGTGACTTTGGACCTTCAATCAAGAGAATGGAAGGTAACCTCAACTGTCAGCTTTGTCAACAAGCTGAGTATCATCCTTCCAGAAGTACTCCCAAGAAAGTACAAGATGGGACCTCACAAGACCTTCCACATCTCCAAATATTATTTAAGGAAGGACGCTCTTGCTGAGGCAGCAAGGTTGAAAGAAGAGAGGAAGAAGCTGTTAGCTGAAGCATCTTCCAAAGATGTTATTGAAAAGGCAGAAGAGTCCACTCATAACTCTGCTGCTGAAGAAGAAGAGGAGCCATCGAAAGAAGAGGCTCAAAAGAAGGTTGCTGAAGAGGATGATGATGACAATCAGACCTTAGCACAAAGAAGATATCTGATCAGATCAAGGCTCATCTCCCCATCTGATTCAGATGTCACTCCCACTGCCTCTCCTTTGAAAAAGGCAGGTACTTCTAACCCCTCTCTCACTTTCACACCTTCTAAACTATCAAAGGGTCAGAAGAGAAAGAAGAACACTTCTTCTTTCACAAAGAAAGCCAAGAAATCCAGGCTCCCTACTCCAATGAGCATAGCCCCTATTTCATCCTTCAACCCTTCTGATGATACCAACCCATCTGAACCCTCACACACTGATGCCCAAATCCCTGCTGATACTCACACAGCAGAGGAACAAGCCCAGCCTAACCCTGCTGATGTTCAAACAGCAGACAACCAACCTCAGACCATCTCCACACAACCTGCTGATGATCAAACTCAGATTATATCCACAATCCTTGCTGATATTCAAACAGCAAATGTCCAAGATCATCAAGCTCAAACACCTACTGATCTTCAAGAAGAAACTGAACCAGACCAGCAGACCCATAACCCTGCTGATGAACAAATTACTGAAGATCAATCCCAACCTCCTACCCAACAAGAAGAAATCACTTCCCAAATCCCTGCTGATACTCACACAGCAGAGGAAAATGCCCCAACTACCCAAACCCCTACCATCATTGTCCCTTCTGCTCCAGAAGACTTGGCATCAGAAGACCTGGTTCAACCTGGTCCTTCTCAACCTCAGTTCAGAATGGTGCACTACCCCATGTGCCAAACAGAAAAGATAATGAGGATGAAGATAGTCAACCTGCTCAAGACCACCATCCCTGGAGTTGATGAGACTTCAATCCAGTTTGAACAAGTGCTTAGGGTATGCACTTGGATTGAGCTCAGAAGAGATGATGTAGATGACCTTCTTGAGGTCACGGAAGGAATGGGAGGAAAGGAAAACTTCCTCGACTGGGAGATGGAGCAAAAGGAAGTTGCTCAAGTTCGATCCTTTGCTCAGCTGCTATCAGATGAGGCACTAACTGCAGTCTGCAACCGGATCCTAGGAGTCTCCACTGCTGATGTCCCTATCCCAGTAGGTTCATCGGATCAGCAGACAGCTGAACAAGCAAAGATGAAGGAATCAGCTGCACCAGCCTTGGTGGAAGACTCAGCTGCCCCTGCTGAAGACTCAGCTGCACCAGCTGACAAAGAAGAGATTGAAAGAGAAGTAGTCAGAGTACCAGCTCACTTCAAACCTTCAGACGATCTGACTCACTTCATTGACAATCAAGAGGATGCAGGCAGACGAATCATGACCCATCTAACTAAGGCCACTACCTGCTACCTCAATGAGGAGTACCTATCAGCCGAAGAAAGAGGCAAAGCATTAATTGTTCATCCAAAGCCTCAAGGTACACCCTCTACTTCTACCCCATCTGTTGACCATACAGCAGACATCTGCTCCCAGATCAAAGCTGCAATAGACTTGCACTTTGAGAAAGGTTTAGGCCTGCAGCTAGGAAGATATGTTGAGAAAGCTGCAAGGGAACAGAAGACTCGTCTTCATGACCAGATTCTTGACGTTGAAGACAAGTTTGGTGAAGCACTTCATCAGCAGATAGGAGAATACTTGAGTACCTATCAGAAGTCATCAGCCGACACCTCCAAAAGGTTTGCTGATCTTTACACTGATGAGATGCACCGCATGGAGACCACCTACAAGACAAGAATTGAGGATGCTGAAGCAAGAGCCACTGAAGGACAAGCTCTTCTTAAAACAGCTGCAGAGGAGAATGAGAAACTGCAGACTCAGCTGAAGGAAACAGCAGCCAAGTTGGAAGCTCTTACAACTAGATTTGAAGCTGCCTCCTCCTCCAATTCACATGCTGAAGTTCTAGAGCACAGCATAACCCATCTGACCCAAGTTGCCAAGGTCAATGCCATGGCACTGAAACAAACTCTGAAAGTGGAAATCATGAATTCCATGAAGCCTTTTGCGGCTGCACTTGCTGAAGCCAAAAAGGGGGAAGATATGTTGATAAAGGCTCTAGAAAAGTCTACTGCCCAGCAAGCTGAACTGGTAGTAGCACAAGATGACTTGACTGAAACCTTGGGTGGTTTAAAAAGCAAAATCAAGAACAGGCAAGGCAAAGACAAAGAAATTGCTCTAGAAGATACTCAAGCACCCACTCAAGCTCCTGCCAAGAGTCTACAGATCACTGCTCCTGTAGAACAAGTTTCTGAAAAGAGAATGACAAGGAAAAGAAAGGCAGATGAGCAAGCTCAGGCAGCTCAGACCAGCAAGAAATCAGCTCCAGCAGAGCCTACTGCAGAAGAGAAAGAGGCTCTAGAGTTGAAGAAAAAGAAATTGCTTGAAGCTCAACAGCTTAAGCAAAAGAAGCTGAATGATGCGAAGGCAGTCAAAGCCAAATTTGAAAGAAGAATTGCCAAACTCAGGAAAGCAATGAAGGACAAAGCACAAGAAGACAGTGTTCTAGTGTTTGACAGCAATTATGTGGATTACTTAGCCCTTCAAGATGAGCTACCAAGATGGTATCCCCTGAAGAAGAAGTGGCAAATTCAACACCACATAGTAAGGAAATTTGTCCCTCTCCCTTCTTATGAAGAAGAATTTCTTCAATTCTCCCAGTTCATGAACATTGAAGATCCAAAGTTCTGGGAAGAAATTGTCAAGACAGCCAAAGGACTTGACAACTGCAGAATCCTAACTCCTGAAGAACCCAAATGGGATGCACCCCTTCTGGATTCAGGAAGAGCCAACATGATAGAAATCAAGAAGATTCAGTACAAGATCTATGAAGAGGAGAATGTTACAGATGTACAGCACATGGAAGAAGTTCGAGCTCGTCTGTACCTTGCCTACCGCATTTGAAGATCAAAAGACCTGATGAAGACTAGCTTAGAAGTTTAAAGAAACTATTACTTGTAATCTGTAAAAGTTCTATCTATATTCAAGTTCTAGTTCTTTCTGCTTACAAGACAAACTCTCATTGTCTTCATCAGATACTTCAAGTCTTAGCATGATATAAACTCTTATCTTAATTCATTAAGAGCATTTATCAAGTATAGTTTTGGCTTCATCAAAAAGGGGGAAATTGTTGGGATATAAATTCATCCTAAGCCCCACTTGATGTTAGAATAGTTTTGATGGCCAAAACACTTAGAGTTTATATATGTAATAGGATCAGCTGACTTGTATAGAACAACTTAGACTAGTCTTGTGTGATCAACTGTATTGATATCAGCTGATCAGCACAGTCCTGGCTTACATGCCTATCCTCAAGATGAGAAGAGTAGAAGACATGAAGACTAGAAGATCCTTGAAGACCAGATAAGTTAAGGTGCTTGTATACCTACCTATCTGATGGAGTCCCAGATTGAAGATGGCCTAAAAAGCAGTACAAAGAATTTCCAGATCAGGAGAGTGTTACTCGTCTGATATCAGAAGACAGAAGACCTAAGGCCAGAAGAGTAGTCAGAAGACTAGAAGTACAGATCAGAAGACTATGTGCTCTTCCAGGACTCGGCTGATTCCCAAGTCATCTTGCAATTCAAACGAAGACCTACCTTATTTAGAAGATTGACATGATCCCAGGATTGAAGCAATCAAGCGGCTGGAATCAAGGAATCAAGCTATTATGGAAAGATTGCTCAAACGGCTAGTCAACTCCAACGGCTAGTTGCAACCAATCTCCATTATAAATACAAGAGGATGAGAAATCACAAAGTAAGAAGTCACAAGAGAGAATTCAACAAGCCAAGCAAGCAATCAAAGCTAAAGCCATACAGTTCTAAGAATTCTCAAAAGAGCCAGAAACCATTAGATTATCTATAGCTCTTAAGTGATTTCTATCCAACCCTTAAGAACCTGAAACCCGTTCATATTGTATATCAATTGTTTTAGGCATAGTGGTTAAGCAAATTATAAGCTTGAACCATTAGTTGGATACACCTCAAAAGCCCCAAACCCTCACCGAAAGGTTAAAGTTTTTGAAACCCCTTAAAGTGCAAGTGCTTACAATCACTTGTGGAGACCGTAGCTGTTAGGACGGCTCAGATCTCAAAGTCCTAACCTTGGGACTATAAAGGTCAAGACCCTTGTAATTTGTGGAAATTAAAGGGATTAAACATCACGTTAGGACGTGAGAGTGGACGTAGGAACGTATATCCGAACCACTATAAATCCGGTGTTATTTACTTTCTGCACTTTACATTTCTGCCTTTACATTCATTATTATATAGTGCATACTGTAATTTCAACACTCTTCAAAACAAGGCCATAACTTTCAAACCAGCATCAGCTGAGTATTTTCATTAAGTAAAACAAGTTACAAGAACGAGTCTAAACCAGGGCCACCATAATTCCGCATATAACCTCCTCAGTCAGATCACTATAGTCATCTGGACCAGCAGACTTGCAGTCCAGTTGACATAGCAATCAGAAGAGGTTCCCAACTCTGTTTGAAAAAGTTTTAAAGTCTATTCACCCCTCCCCTCTAGACTTTAAACCCATTCACTACTCGTTCAGGGACCAACACTTCTTCATTCATTCCATTGGAATGATGAAGACTACTCCCTACACTACTATCAGCAGTGTCACATAAATCAGAATCAGAATCAGATTCATCACAAGATTGAAAGGATGTGACAGAAGATACCTCTTGGTCTATTTTTGCCATCATGACTAGTCCATCATCTGCAATGAAGACTTATTTCTCACTGCTGGAAGGGTAATCAGAAGAGGAGGATGGCAACTCATCTGAATCCGTATCAGATTCATTGTTAGCCACCATTGCCCTCTTACCCTTTGCATATTTGCGATCTCTCCTTGCTTTTCTTTCTCTTCTGTCTTCAGCACTCAGATCAGGACATTCATGGATGTAATGACCTGGATTTTCACAGTTATAGCACAGAGGTTCATTAATAGAACGTTTAGAAGGAGAATGATATCGGTTCCTGTCCTTTCTATCAGTAGAGTTTCTATCCTTCCTATCAGCAGAGTTCCTATCTCTTCTTTTCTCATTAGAGATCTCATCTCTCCTTTCAGAAGATTTGTGATCCCTTCTGGTCCTAGAAGAGTCCCTGTTGTTAGAGCCCTGAGTGTCCTTATAGAATCTTTTGTATCTACCATACCTCTTGTTAAGCTTGTCAAACCTCTTAATCATTAAATTCAACTGATCCTTAGGATCAAGATCAGTACTCTCTAGTTCATCTTTTATGCTTGAGGACTTAGACATAGATGATCTAGGCTTCTTAGAGGTAGATGCCTTAAGTGCAATACTCTTGGAGATTTCCTTAACCCTATCACCACTAACTATTGGATCTTCTTCATCCAAGTCAAACTCATGTGCCTGAAGGGTTTGGAAGGTAGTTTCAGCAGACCAGTTATCTATATCCTGAGTGTTTTTAATGATCAGTGTGACCATTTTCCACCTTTCATCTAAGGCTTTAAGGATACGTAAATTGATCTCCCTATTGGTATAAGTCTTACCTAAAACATCCAGATCATTCATAATCTTTGTAAAACGAGTATCGAGCTGGTCTATTGTTTCACCAGTCTTGATTTTAAATGATTCGAACCGCTGGACAACAGTGGATAGTTTGCTTTCTTTTATAAGAGAAGTTCCCTCACAAATGATAGCTAACTTGTCCCACATCTCTTTGGCAGATTTACATTTAACCACTTTCCCAAGATACTCGTTGGGAAGGGTGTGCAAAATGTAATTCTTTGCCAAGCTGTCTAGATTGTTCTGCCTCATTTCCTCAGTAGTTAAATCTAACCTGGGTTTTGGCACGAGAACACCAATGGCTTTTGAAGGCTCCAGAGTTGCAGTGTTGGGTATCATGGTAGTAATAGGCCCTTCTTTGATCACAGACATCATTAGATCATGGGTTGAACTAAAGATGGCCTCCATCCTCAGTTTCCAGTAATCGTAATCTACAACCTTGAACTTTGGAAGTTTATTTATGTTAGTTTCTTCCATGATAGAACAGACAGTTAAGATCAGTAGTATGACAGATAGGTCAAGAAAGACAAGTAAGATCAAGAAACAAGTATCAGAATGAGAAACAATTAGACTTTCCCCAAAGTCTACAAGGTTATCAAGAAACAACAGTCCAAAGAACTACTGCTCTGATACCACTTCTTGGTCCCAAAAGTTGAGTTGAGATTGAGTAAGCTAAGAAAAAGTCTAGAGGGGAGGGGTGAATAGACTTTTCAAATTCTATCAAAATATCAGAGTTTAAGTGCGGAAATGTGTTCTGTACAGTACTGTTCTTAGAATCAGCTCAGTACTTAACAGTTAGCTTTATACTCAACTTTTCTTTAAATCTTTTCTTTAGAAAACTTACTGTTCTTGGTTAAACAAATATATCAACAGTTAATCAAAACAAACAGTAAAGAACACAAGATTTTATAGTGGTTCGACAAATGTCTACATCCACTCTCACAACTCCAGTTGCGATGTTTTATTACTCTTTTCCACTTGAGTACTTGTAGCTTAGAGTCCCAAGATTAAGACTTTGATCTTGTAGATTATACCACCAGGTATATCTTCGATCTACTAGTAATTTCACAAGTAACTAGCACACTTGTTTACACAATACAAACTTAAAACGAAAAGTAAAACTTCTCTTCAGTAGTAGCCTTTGTTTCTTCAAATCAGATCTGTGGCTTTTCTTCAGTACGATCTTCTTCAACTCTGTGAGTTCTTGAATACTTGAATGCTTCTTGATTTCTCTTTAATAGTAATTGTATCAGTAGTGTCAGTAGTCTTTTCAAGTAGAAGATCACACGGTATTTATAAGCAATAGTAAGACAGTTAGCAGTTTGTGAACAAACTCTCAACTAACTCATAACCGTTTCTTGTTTTGTAACTTCTTCTTTTTGTAACCAACTTATCTTATCTTTCCAAGTCAGCATATCTTCAACAATATCTTCAGTTACGCTTCAAATAAGTTATCCAAACTTATTCTTCAAAACAAACCAACTCAGCACAGTAAACTACTCTTCTTAGTTTTACTGCTCTTGGTCAGTCAGCACAGTTCTTCCAAAACTGTTCAGCTTCCTTCAAAAATACTTCACTTGATTTCTTCATATTCTGAAGTAGTCTTCTTAGTCATCTTTAGTCTTCTGACTTCAATCTAATCTACTGTTCTAAACTTTTACAACGCTGAATATAATAGAATACAACTTTACAAATATAAAACCTATCTATACATCAACTGAACTACATACAGATGAGTATAACTAAGTCCTATACTATAAGCTGTCTATACAATACTTCCATCATCTTAGTTCTTAAACAGTTCATATATCAGATTAGTAAAATACTAAGATCAGTAGACTTAAACTTCATATTCCATTAAGATCAGTAAACTTAATCCATATAAATCACATAGAACAACATATAATCACATATACCATTAACTCTAAAGTTACTTTTGGCCATCAAAACATATAATCATCAATTAGAACATTGTTTATAGGATTCATATCCCAACAATCAAGTTAGCAGATTACGTTTTATTTACATAAAATCTCTAATCAAGTTTTTGATAAGTTAAAATATAAGTTTTCATAAGTATAATTTAAGGTTTGCATACTTTTCGCACTCAACTAAATTGATAGCAGTCCAATAACAGATAATTAATATGTTTGTTATCAATTTAAGTTGTTTTCACTTCATACTCATACAACTCATCTCATTTGCTATTTGACATTGTTTCACTAAGTGTTGGGATATTCATCTACCCCCGACTCAATTTGTAATACTATGTTTTGATGGCCAAAATTGTTATGTAATGATCAACTAATTTGTATTTTGATAGATCATAAGTTGAGATGTATAGAACAGTTTAGTAGTCTTAGTCTCTGGAAAGTCAGTTGTATATATATAACAACTGATACCACTTTAGTTAGCCTGTTGATCAAGATTGAAGACCCATAAGACGAAGTCAAGTCCAAGTGAGAAATAGATGACTAGATCCTTGTATACTAAGTCAATTGTTACTCAAAAGTCAATCAGCTCTGCTGATAAGGATTCTACTGTTGAATAGTCAACTGGTCTCATCTCAAGTACTTAGAAGAAAACTCAAGAGAACACGCTCAAAGATCAAACCTCATCTGATTTATGGATTTTATTGAAAATATAGCCGACAAGAAAGATTCACGAAGTTGATGCAATCCAATGAGAGTTCGACACATCATCAAATGATTGCACACTCAACATCTCAAATGTGTTAAGGAACACACACTCATTGCATACTCATTTTGTAGGATTCATTCAGCAAATCAAGACATCAACATTGGAGCACATAATCGACAGGGAAATGATTGCAAACAACTAGTTCCTTCTAATGACGCATCCAGGATTTAGAAGTTGGGGTACGAAAGATATTAAATACTCACTTCGTCCACCAAAAGGATGCTCACTTTTCTTATTTGTCTGTCCACCAAAAGTATGCACATTTCTTTTTATGGAACAATCACTTTATTTTTACCTCACAACAACTCCATAACACCCTTACTTTATCTATTTTTTCTTAAAACTTGTGTCATAAGGTTTGAGCATACTTTTGATGAACGGAGGGAATAAAATAATATTTAATGAGTTTGTGAGTAAGAGAAATAGGTAGGTGTGTAGTTGCGTAAAAAATGAGAATTGAAAGATTAATGAAAAAATTGTCTGTAGGGCCTTTTTCGATATTAGTCAATTGGGATGTGGGCAATTGGGTCTTCTATCTTATTGACTGCATTGCAACCTTACCAAATGCCAACTTATATTCATTGAACCATTATGCATAATTTAATTTGGAGATACATTTTTGGTTTGGCGAGAAATTTTTGCTGACATTTTTTTTTTTTGCATAAGATTAAAAAGAAAAACCAATTTTAGGTACACATGTACTTAACTGCATCCACCTTTGGTTCCTTCCTAACAACTAGTTATTCAAGTTGACTATAAATACAATAAATCATTCTCAAAATGAAAAGGAGAACATATCAACTATCAAGAACGTTGTTAGAGCTTTCAAGCGATAGATTAACGATCAACGATCAACAAAAGCAAGCTCGAGAGAAATTAAGAACTCAATTTATATCAAGCTTTGAAGTAGAAAATCATATTCATACCAAGAGTTCTAGAGCATGTTTGATTCTTATCAATCCTTAGTGCTCAACCTAGTTTCTACTCCTCATACAAGTCCGGAATCACAAGTCATACTGTTAGGCTTACTCCAGTATATCAGTCAATATACTTTAGATATTGTTCATATGAGAGTAACCCTATTTTATATAGTGAAGGTATCAAGAATCCTTCAAGAATTCAAATGTCCCTTTGTAACCTCTTTACAAGATATTTTAATAAGATCAACATCGCAGTCTATCTGTGGGAGTGGACATAGAATTATTTATATTTGAACCACTATAAATATTGTGTGTTCTCTACTAGCTTTATTTCTGATAATCAATATTACATTCATATATATTGTTCATAAGTTTTTGTGCATATCGATATTTGATAAATAACATTCATCAGTTTTCATACTAGTTGATATCAAATCAGTTTAGTTCATGATTGTTTAAATCACACTTCGAAAAGAGTTTTCCACATACAAACGAGTCTAATCTATTTAGGTCTTACACATTTCCGCACTCACGACTTGAAAGGTGTACTGAAAACTAAATCAGTTGAGTAAGCATTTAGTTATTTGGGTTAGTGTTCGTCAACAAAACAACCAACGACGAACCCTTTACTTTCGATGCATTCTGACGTCCAATATAGGCGCTTTGGCTAACTCCCACGTATGCATTCAATTACAAAAAAAAAGTCTATTAATGCAAGTAGCACCCACCATCCATGGCGTCTATCAATTCAAGCCTTGTTTGGATTCGATTTCAAGGCAATGTCGAATCAGGCCACCCTTTCCTTGAAAGAATTCACACGCGGTCGCCAGCTTTCCTAAAATAAGGGGAGATCTGCTGCTTACTGCTCACGGAAACATCCGCTTCAGGTTACGAAGTAGAAAGATAGAGCCAGAGAATGAATGAATTTAAAGGTCCTCCCAAGCCAAGAAGGTTAATGATGCTTGGGTGGACATTCTCTTATTGTGTTTACACTCGCACTCTATCGGTTGACATATTTCCTATAAACAACTTGAACCTCACTTAGGTTATCACATACATTTGAGTCACCAAATTGGTTTTATTGAAAAAGTTTTAAAGTCTATCCACCCCTCCCCTCTAAACTTTAAACCTTGCACTACTCGTTTAGGGGGACCTACGCTAAGTTAACTATTCCATTGTCATAAAATGTTTTGGGTTTTAAAAGAACTTTTCACCCCAATTCTTTAACTTTTTACGTGATACTACTCGATTCAGGGCCTACAAGTGGTATTAGGGGAGTGGTTCTAAATACCACTGATATTGACTATCACTTGTTTTCCTCTGAACTTAGTGGTCACTTGAACAGATCTCTTAAAAACTCATCTTTTCATAAAATCATCATATTATTATGGAGACTAACAAGCGTCCTCTTCATAAGTTCTCCTTAAAAGATTACAATTTCTTGTAATTTAGGATATAAGCGCATCTTGGATATGTATATGATCTTATGTGGAGTGTGATCGAAGAATGCTCCATCGGATCACCTGTACGAATACAACAATCAATGGTAATCCAATTTTACCCATTGGAGTTTCCATTCTAAAGCCCATATTCAAGTAACACCAAATGAGATTGAGTGAAGTAATATTGACCGTATCACCAAGAATCTCATTTTGGGAACCCTGAAGAACTCACATCTAGGCAAGTTGATCAAATGTAAGACTGCAAAAGAGATTTGAGATAGCATAACACTCATGTGTGAAGGTACGAACTAGATCAATGAGAACAAGTTAACTGATGTTGTTTAGAAGTTCGAAACTTTCAAGATGTAACCAGAAGAGACGATCGACCAACTCAATGCCAGATTCACCAATATCATAAACGAAATTGAATCCCTTGGTAAAGAGAATCCGAAGAGAGAAATCAACGTGAAGTTCGAAATTCTCTCACCAAAATATTGGGGGTCTCACACGCCTAAAAAAAACTTATGAATTAGATTGAGTTTATTTTTTTTACTTTAACACTATTTATGTCAAAAGACTCAAAACTGACTAAACAACAATATAATATGAAAAATAATTAGTTAATAATATATGTCTTATACAATATTATTGGTTAACATAATACTCTATGTGGGTAATTAAGTAATAAGGTTAAAGGTAGTTTGGTAATGCTATGTGTCTATGTGATTCAGTATGACCCAATTTTAACTCAAAATTTGTAGGTTTCATTTTAAAAAGATGGTCTCAATTTTAACCCAGTTTGGTTAAAATACTATTTTTTTTTTTTATCGATAAAAAGATTTCATCTGTATAAAAAGAGTACAAGGGGTACTCAACCCTTACACATCAGGAAAGAAACCAGAACCAACATAAACAATGCCAGACAGGAAAGCGCAATTAATTTAAAATCTGGTCTAGCAAAAGTTGATGGTTATTCACCCTCCACTTCTGCCATTTTCAGCACCCTAGAAGCATACATCTGGGTTATTTCTCCAGTCACCAGTGGAGCAATCCTTCACCTTGCTAATTTTAGTTCCCAGCCAAGATTTTAGATGGAATTTAATTGTTTCCACAACTCTTTTCCTATCCAGTTTTCCTTCGTTGAAGCACATATTATTTCGCAGATTCCATAGGTGCCATATCACGCCCACCCAGATTGTTGATGCAATAATACTCTTCACCCCTCTTCCCAACAAAGCGTTAAATTGTAGAAAGTTCGAACTTGGTTCCCAATGAGAGACCACCTCATGTTGCAGCCATCTATTCACCTCGTCCCAGATTCCCCTACTTTCTTCGCAGACGAACAGTGTATGAGGGATACTTTCTTCGACCTTGGAGCACAGGCTGCACTTGGCCAATTCTGCCGAGAATTGGACGCCCCTTTCCTGAAGCTTCTCCTTTGTCGGGAGCCTCATCCGGATCGCCCTCCACGCCGTGATTGTTGTTTTTTGGCACCTAGTTTTTCCACAACTTTTTGAAGGTTTTGTCCTTCGGTTGCTCGACGCCTTCTCTTGCTTGAGCTTGTATCCTCCTTTCGTAGGCTAATTTTGTAGAATAAATGCCATTTACTGAATGTTTCCAGCTCCATACGTCCGCTGAGTTTGGAGTCGGTTTATTCCTGTCAATAAGAACAAGCAACTCATTAAGTAAAATGTGTTCCCTCTCCGACAATCCTCTCCTCCACTGCCACTTCCACCTCCATTCAGACCCCTCTATCCACTCTCCCATCTCCCTCACAGACCTGAATTTTTGGATACTCAAATGATACAGTTTTCTAAATTTCTCTTTAAGCCTAACCTCTCCCACCCAACACTTTTGCCAAAACATAATTTTCTCTCCATTACCTACTATCCCCCCAAACTCATCTCTCAATCTACCATTCTCTCCTCCCTCATACATCTTTACAAGGTCTCTCCACCAACCCGATTGTTTGACCCCATACCCTCTCCCTCCCTCTCGTTCCCCCTTTACCACTTCCGCTGTCCCAAGCCCCCCATACAAAGATTTAACACTCTCACCCACTATAATACCCGTGAATTTATAATATATATATATATATATATATGAGTTTAATTATTTACTTTATTTTTTTTATTTATTTATATTTTTTAATTTGTTGACATGAATATTTAAGGCCCATTTCAATTAATACTTTTAAGATTTTAAATCCTGAATCCTTATCTATGTCCAACCCAATTCGAAGTCCAACTTTTATTTAAATATAAATATGAAATTTTGCCCTAAACACATTAACATTCACTAAATCACAATTTCGATAACACAACTTTTGGATCTGCCGCAAGTACTATCGGTAAGGTTTATCCTAATTTTCTTTACTCCATTTAATTGTGATTATTGTTCATATTCAGTCCATTGGAGATCAATTTTTATTATTCTTCTTTATAAATTAAAGTATGAATTTTTAATTGAGAATCATAGGTATGATGATGAATACGTGAGCTTCAAGAATTTAATCTAAATTTATCAATTTAAATTTATATTCTTTGATTCAAGTATTTATTTATTCCCCAAAATCATATTTCCAAATTTTATGTCCTAACCCCAAAGTTTTCACGTCACTCTATACCTTTCTGGTTAATTCTTATATTTATAAATTTGCTTCTATTTTTATGAATATGGTATTGAGTTATATACACGAATATATTCTAGGTTTAATTTTATTATTCATGTTATGCGAGGATCGCCACGAGAAGGATTAAAGTTACCCTTGCTTCATCGAACATATTCCACTTGACTTTGAGGTGGGGATTTCTATCATTTTATTTGTCACTATTAAATGCAATGTGTGATTATTTTGATATTCATGTGAAATATAATTTTTAATTTATTATGTTTGCCACTACTAAATGTCATATGTGATTATTTTGATGTTCATGTGAAAGATGTACGAGGACACATATTTTGATGTTCATGTGAAAGATAAACGAGGATAGGTCATTTGACCTTTATAAACGAGGATAGGTCATCTGACCTTTATAAACGAGGATAGGTCTTCTGACCTTTATAAACGAGGATAGGTCTTCTGACCTTTATAGACGAGGTGATGTCATTGAATTGTTATTAGATTATACGTGTTAACGTGTATTGATGATTTAATTGTTTATTGTATTTAGTGTTGACAAACTTGTCCCCACCGAGCTGTGGTTTGCTCACCCCTTATTTAACATTTTCAGATTAAGGAGCTGGTGGCGAGGAGGGGCGGTGGAGGACAAAACAATTATCACCTTGTAAAATCAATTTGGACTAGTTTATTTAATTATTAAACTTTTTCATGAGATAGTGGAAATTTGGTGATTGGTATTTTAAATTTAAATTTTTTGAATCTTCCGGTACTTATCAAGTAATTTCATTGTTAAATAAGTTCATAAATCTCATTTCTTTAGGTCAAAATTTCAATTCATGTCCCTTTATTTTGAAATTGTCAAGTATTTTTATAAAATCAATTTATATGAAAATTGGGGTGTGACACCCACTTTCGTTCTCCCTCATCTAAGTACCTCCATATCCACTTCCCTATCAAAGCTAGGTTGAACATCTCTAAATCTCTAATGCCCATGCCCCCCTCTTCCCTACTTTTGCAAACCTCCTCCCATCTTACCCATGAAATTTTTGACCTGTTATCGTTCCCACCCCACAAAAAAGAACGCTGCAGTTTTATAATCTCGTTTATGGTTTTTTTCGGAAGCTTGAAGAAGGATAGACAATAGACTGGTATGGCGGACAAAACTGATTGGATTAGTGTCGCCCGACCCCCCATGGATATGTGCTTAGAGTTCCACGACTCTAGTCGTTGCTTAATCTTTTGGATCATTCCCCTTCATGAACCGTGAAGCTTGTGATTACATCTAACTTTAATTCCGAGGTAAACGAATGGGACTGCAGCTGCCACACATCCCAGATCATCAGCCCACTGGTGAATTTGGGCTTCAGGAATCTGCAACCCCGAGACTGAGCATTTGTTGAAATTCACTTTCAGCCCCGACAGAAGTTCAAAGTTTCTGAGCAAAGCCTTTATTACCTTGATATTCTGCGGATCCCCCGAGCACAAGAAAACAGTATCGTCCGCGTATTGCAGGTGTGTTACATGCACCTGGTCCCTCCCTATTTCTGCCCCTTTGATTAATTTTTGCTCCTCTGCCCTTTTGATCATCATACTGAGACCTTCTGCCACCACTAAGAAAAGAAACGGTGATAAGGGGTCTCATTGTCGTAAACCCCTTCTCAATGTGAATTCCCCCGTCGGGCTGCCATTTACTAAGACGGACGCCGACGCTGTGGATATACACTCTTTTATCCTGCCCCTCCATTTCTCGTTAAAATTCATCCATTCAAGCATTTCATCCAGGAATTCCCACGAGGGGTTCAGGCCCCTCCATTTCTCGTTATACACAGCTTTTGGGCCTGTTCTTTCTTAGGGACCAGGACAATAAACGAGGGGTTCAGGCCCTTTACTATCTTCCCGTACCTATGAAATTCGTTCATAATTCTCATGATATCAGGCCTTAGTGTCTCCCAAGCATTTTTAAAGAACGCAAACGAGAAGTCGTCCAGGCCCGGACTTCTATTTCCTTCGCAACACCAAACTGGCTCTTTGACTTCTTCAGCTGAAAACGGGGCTTCCAGAACATTGTTGTCTACTTCTTCCAATTTTCGAGTGAACATGTGCGCAGGGAGTCTAGGCCTTGTACCTGTGTTCGCCTGAAAATGCTTGCTGAAGAAATTGAAGACTTCCTGTTTAACTCCTGCAACAGATTCCACCCAAGACCCATTCACCCACAGCCCCAACATACTGTTCTTTTTCAATCTGCTCTTGATCAAGGTATGAAAGAAACGAGACTTAACATCCCCCTCCAGAATCCACTTTGCATTCGCCTTTTGGAATAACAGTGAGTCACGCGCTATCAAGGCTGCTTGGAGGTCGGTGAAGTGTTGGGCTCTCGATTCTGCCTCCGTCGGTTCAAGTCCAAACGTCTCATTAATTATATCCAGTTCCTCTATTTTCTGTCTCTTGGAGGTGATATTAGATTCGATTCGACCAAACACCGATTGGTTCCATTCCTTCAAATCCGCTTTCAACATTTTGAGTTTTTCTTTAACAACGAAGCCCCCCATCCATAGACTTGATACTGCTTCCATCTCTCTCTAACAAAGGGTTTGAAATTGTCGTGGTTAATCCAACAGTTGATAAATCGAAAGGGTCTTGGCCCCCAGTCAATTCTACCTGCTTCCGCGAAGAGAGGGTAATGATCGGAAACAGATCTGCTCAATCCCTTAATTTTCGTCTCGGGCCATCTGTTTAAACATGTGCCGTTGACCAACATTCTATCAATTCGGCTCTTGCATGACCCATCGGGCCTATACCAGGTGTATTGACGACCTACGAGTGGAAGATCCACCAGTTTACTTCGTGCCAGGAATTCATTGAAGAGGTCCATGTCACTCCTGTCCGTCCCCTCTCCCTTGCCAATTCTCTCATTACTTGATCTGATAGCGTTAAAATCACCAATTACACAAAGACAGTCTCCCTCGACTTGGTCTGCTACTAGGGATAAAATGTCCCATAGTTCGCGTTTTTCCTCCCTCGAAGCCGGTCTATATATGTTCAGGATCGAGCAGTTCTTGTCGTCCTCCTTCAGAGTGCCGTTAACCACCAAAGCACCTCGGGTATGCCAGCTGCTGCTTTTTTAGAAGAAATCCGCATTCCATATAGATATCAATCCCCCTGATCTTCCTTCGGCCCCTTTGCTCTGGCCCATCCAAAATTATCTCCTCCCCACCACAAACTTTTACACAGCTTTCTGTCCACATTTTCTGACTTTGACTCTTGAATACAAATAAAGTCTATCTTTAGCTTTCTCCCAATTTCTCTGATTTCTATTCTCTTCTCCTTTGCCCCACCCCTCTTGAGTTAAAGCTTAACAAATTCATTTACTAACCTTGTTTGAACTCCTCTTCCCCTGAGATAGGCTTACCTTGCGCGATTCTCTGTCTTTGCGAATAAGTATGGCCATTTGTTGTTTAATTTTGGATTCAGACCCCCCTTCGGCTAAGCCAAGCTTCGTCCCCACCTCCCAGGCTTCATTAACCTCCTTGGTCACAACTTCATTTATTTTGATTTCCTCCAATCTGTCTTCTTCAAAACACGTTTCCGTCGCCCCTCTCTGACTTTCCTTCAGGGACGTTCTGCTAGGTTTTTTAGAGTGTTGTGCAGGGCTTGATTGAGGTTCACCCAACGATTCGCAGCCCCTCTTTTCTACCTCGTCACCTTCTGACTCATCATCCATAGATTGTGCAAGGTCCATTGAGCCGCAGCCCATTTGATATTCCTCCATCTTGGAGGCTTGTGCTGAACTTGAATTGAGGCTATTTGGGCAGCTGGCCATTTGGGCTGGCCAATTAAGGTCCAGCGCCAGATCGGGGAGTGAGTTGGGCCTGAGAATATTTGCTTTCCCACTAACTCTCTTACAGGGCCCAGACTCGCGCTGATTTAATTGAATTGCCCTTTGGCTCACTTTTGGGTTCTCACGCGCTTGACTTGGATTAGGTGAAGCCGCCTTATCGCCGATAGCGAGAAAAACATGCGCTGATACTCCTTTCTTGGGTTGTGGGGCCCTCGTTTGTGCCGCGCTACTATTATCTTTTACTGTTTCCTCGGGGTATGGATTTTGCGGCTGATCATCAATGTGCACGTGTTCCAGTGCATGAGCCCCTTCGACTTCCCCCTCGACTTCCATCTGTGTTTCCCCTATCTCCGATTCTTCGCCGGAATAGTTTTGATCATCCTCTGAGAACAGCCCTTTCGACTCCGATGATGAGACTATATCCGAGAACATGTCATCGTCATCGGTTTCCTCCCACTCTTCCCCCCATTCCTCTGGTTCCTCCTTTACTCGGATATTGTATATTATGCCCTCTACCTGGACTTTAATAACATCACGGGGGATTTTGGAGTATATATCCCGTGTTTATTAGAAGTCTAGCCGATTGTAGTTTGCGTCGCTCCCTGGTGTCATCATCAATTTTGATGAGTGTCCCGAATTTTATTGCTAGACGTTTGAAAAATCTAGGGCACCATGCCTGAAGAGGGACTCCGTACCATTTGGTCCATATCAATCTCCGGTTTTGAATTATCTCCTTATCCCAATTCTCAATGGAGTCGAACCACTCCTCCCTCCAAGATTTGAGCCGTATTTCTTCCATATCGTTGATTTCCCCTTTGCTCGATCTGATGAAAGTTAGGTTTCCCCAAAGATATGTAACCGATACATCTTTCGGCGCACCCTTCTTGATTTCAACGGTCTTTTCCATCCAAATGACCTCTGGTTTAAGTGCCCCCACGAGACTTTGGTTAAGATGTGGTCTCATTTTAGGTTCTACGTATGTCAATAAAACATCATGTGTTAATGTTATACTTGAAAAGTTCATGATATGGACATTAATCTCAATACACACTAAATACAGATATTTTAAATAATTGACATTTCATCTCAGTGCGTAGCTTTTCCTCAGCCTCTTAACCACCTTCGATCTCTTGTTGCCTCTTCTTGAAAGTCTTTGCCGGTATGCTTGTACTAGCTAGTTTGGTAGACTACACTCAAATTTCAACTCCAATAATATAAATGTATTTAAAGTTTACACACTATATATCAAATTGATCGCCGTAAATATATATTGCACACGTAAAAATAAAACTCCAAATCTAAATAGTGTATTTTATTTTTTTTAAGTTTTATTTATTTTAATTATATGAGTTGAATCTAAATAATTTTATTTTAGATTACATATATTTTATTGAATTTTAATATCATTTTATAAATTTTACTCCCTCCGTCCATAAAATCTAGTTCAATTTACCTATTTGTCCGTCCACAAAATCTAGTTTAATACTATCTTTTATGAAAACCATATATCACTTTAATTATCATCACTCTTTAATCATCACTTAATTACTTAAATTGTCGATCAACTTTATTCATAAACAATAATTTTTTAATAAATGTATCCCATAATATTCCCACTTTATATAATTTACCTACTTTTTTCTTTAAAATTGGCTTATTTTAATGAGAATACGTTTTAAGGTAGAAGGGAGTAGTATTTATGGTGTATTTACTAATTTAGTACTCGTACATACTAAAAAACTAATAAGATTAATTAAATAAGTCAAAAACTTATATGCAATATTGACCAATTAAGGTAAATTAAGTCAAAATTCATGGATCAAATATGGTCAATACGGGTCAACCTTAATTAGAATATTTATTTTCGCTCTCAAATATTATTTAACTACATGACAAAAACCATGTTACTAAAGGACCTAAATTTTGTCACTATATAAGATCAAAAGTGTATTACTGCAAGTTTAAAAATATTTTGGACACTTATTTATTTTTAACAAAATTACTAAAATAATTATAACTTATTCGCCTACTACATGCCTATATACAATACTATTTTTATATAATTAATGAAAACTAGTACTCCTAGTAAAATAAATTAATAAAGATTAATGAGCATGTGGACAAAATAAATTTAATTTAAATTTTTATTAGGAATTAATATAAACGGATTAATTTTACACAAGTCTACAAGTTTTAATTTTTAAATGAGAGACAATTATTTTATAGTATGAGTATCATAATCTTAGGCTCACGTCTACACCTCTTGAATTCAATTCTCGCTGAAAACAACTTTACTCATTTTCTTTATATCAATAAAATAGAACTTTTATTGCAGCCCCAATAAGGGCATAAGGAATACCCTTAATTACAGATGCACAACATAATTAAATGAGTGCAAAAACGGCGTTAACAATGTTTCCCTATTACAAAATCAACATCATTCTGGGATAATTTAGCCAACGCTGAAGGATAGTATTTTTATTTTATTTTTTTGAATGAGGTCGGATTAAATATCTAAATGAACTACAAAAACACTGATAGTCTGTTAAAAATATGCTTTTGTAAAGACGTTAATGAAGTAGCAACAAAATTGGGCGATACTTTTATGAATAAAGCTGGGTGTGAATCAAGATTTGTATAAAACCAAGAAGATCGCTGGGTAGGTTAGGCAAATATGTCAGCACATGCTTTCCACTCTTTAATGATCAACCTTTTTGGAACCGTATCTCTTGGATAATCTCTCATTATTATCTTCTGATTAATCATGTCCACTATTTAATACTCCTACTACAAAATTCTTTATTGAATGATGTCAACCAATACAAGTATTCCCTGTCTGAAATGGTTTTATGGTATGACAGTTAGAACTAAACATAAAAATGACTTAGAGGGTGTTTGCAAGCACTACTATGTGCTTAAAAGCACTTATTTTTTAAAATATAATCACTTTTGGAGTGTTTGGCAAACACAATTAAGTGATTAAATTAAGTAGTTTAAAGTGATTTTGGTGAAGCACCCTTCCACCTACTTTTAATAGCTTCTATGTGCTTCTCATCATTGTAGTAACCAATTTTACATTTTTACCCTCACAATTTAAATAATATTTTATTTTTACCCATTACTTATTCAAATGTAATAAGGGTATTTTTGTAAAATTATAAAGAAGCTATTTGTTTTGCAAACATCACAACATATATAAAATTGATTAAAAGTGCTTAATTTTAAAACACTATCCACTTTCAAATTTATTTCAAAAATCAATTTTAATCACTTTGAATCAATCACTATTGTTTGCAAACACACCCTTAACATTCTGGATGAAGAGTGAATGTTAATTTGTGTTAGTTTGTAACTCGTCACATCATGAGATCGACCGTGTTGTACAAATCTTTTTAGTTGAGTCATTTGCACATACTTGTTCAATTGACCATGTTTATCTAAGTAGGATTTACATTTCTTATCAAATTAGTGAGATTTTAGGGCGTTAATTAGTATCATCCAATGCAACGACAAAAATGTAATAGTAGTGGAATGCTTAACAAAAGGTTGTCAATGGTCAAAGGAGATAATTGAGATTTATGTTTAATTAAAGAGTTGTTAGCAAATTTTGGGGGATGTGCAATCCAAGTCAAATACAAAAGGTAGCTTAATTGTGAGCATGTGAGTAGGGTCTTTTATTTACTCCATTTTTTACAATATTTTTGAACATAAGGATTTGGTTGATAGAGAGCCATAGAATAATTTTATCAAATCTTGGATGAACTATATGGCAGAGTTGTCAATTGTCATAATAAAGTGTTAAGTGATGTGTACAAATTTAACGTGTCAACTGCTTATGGATAAAAATATATATAATAAAATTGCTTTTTTTTTTCTATTGGTATTTTAATTACGAAATTAATTAAAATTAGAGAACATATTTTTACACTTATGAAATTGTTATTGGTAGAATTAAGATAATTTTTACAATAATGGAATGAGTGTAGCTAAGTCTTGTCGCAAGCACAAAACTATTCTCCTATGTGGCGTTGTGTCTGTGTGACTAAAACTTCTTAGACACATCTAAATTGATCGATATTAGACAAATCTTAAAAGTTTATATGCGTTAATGTTGTAAATTGTATAATAGACGAAAATAAAAATATTTGCCTATTTCACAATTTTTTTATCATAGTTTATTTACTATATATTATTATACATCTTAATACACTATCTTTTATTTATTTACTACTATAGACATTTGACAAATTGGATGTAATTTGATTTTAAACGTTTGATTATACTATTTTAAAGGTTGTCCAAATGAAATTTTGAAATCAAGATTCTGTTGCTCAATTGCGTGGCCCAATTAAATGGGCATAGTATACAAGTATGACTCTAGATATTTATATACAACGGGCACACATTTGTGGTGTACATCTATTGAATTTATATATCCTTAAAAATAAATAAGGTTGCGTTTGGATGGATGGATTTGATTTGGGAAGATATTGAAGATTTTGAAAATAGATGGATTTCAAATGACATGGTTTTAGGGAGAATTTAAAATCCTCTCAATTTTAACTAAAAAAAATATGCAGGATTTTAAATCCTTTCATTTGTTTTTTAATCCAAACAAGTGGGGTGGATTTGAATGGAGAATTTGAAATCCATTGATCAAATCTCTCCATCCAAACGGAGCCTAAATGTTTACTATTAAAGAATTTGTAAATTGCAGACGTCATTATTTGTTGTTGAAGTTATCTTAAAAAATAACACGTACATGAAGTTAAGAAGTCATCATTAATGAGTGTATTACCGAATTTACATAATACTCCGTAATATTATACGTTAATTATATTTAAAATTAAGAACATACATATAGCATTAATGGATCTAAAGATGATTTAAAAATTTCTCCCTTGAACTATCTTTAAAAAATCAATGTAACATGCATATTCAAATATACACATGATATTTAGTGAGGGAGAAAGAAAAGGAAGGAGAAGCTTGTTGTGATTCATATTAAAGTAATCATGTCAAATATGAATTGTCGAAATTAACGAGACGGTCTCATCCAAAACTTTTGCATTGAAAATAAATTTCAAGCTAATTTATAAATTTTGTTTTGCATCGATCACATATATGAGAGTGTATATTGTGTGTAGAAGATTTTGAGCGTTTGCGGGGCGATCATTAGTTAATTAAGAGCCATGAATTAATTTGCATACACTTCATTTTATAACCATGAATTAATTTGCATATACTTCATTTTATAGTATTATTAATACTGTATATTGTTTCGTAAATACTATAACTGTTTTACAATATAAATTCTTACAAAACAATATATAGTATGATAAATAACATTGATATAGTACTATTTTTTTCATATTATAACTATGGAAGAGTACATTTTTTTATTATATTTTTCGAAGGATAGGACCTTAATTTTAAATTGGATTATGTTTGATTTTATGATGGAATAATTGAGTAAAAGGTGTTTGGCAAAAAGTAGGATCTTTAATTCACCCAATGAATCAAACCTGAAAAGTGTGATCTTGTTTGTACATGAGATGATGCATATTCCTTAAACAATTTCGGAATCATATATTAATTATCATCTTGTGGTTGTAATGCTAAGAAAAATCAGTGGAAGATTTGTTAAGATATGCAGAATTGAAAGAGCAGGTTTCATGATATATGGCTTTACAGCTGAGTAAATTTGTCAACTTCTTCGTAATTATGTCCCCCCAACAAACATGGAGTAGTTTCGTTAACAAGTAATGGATCAGTATAAAAAACACATCTTGTATTATTATTACTGAACCGCGTCCAATTTTATAATCTCAATTTTTTTGGGCAGAGTTTTAATTAATATTCATAGTTTATGTAAAAGTAGATATATATCTTAAATAAAAAGTGAAGAATATATTAATATATTGAGAGAATAAATATTTTTATTTATAAATATGTGTATCTATATATATTAAATGTGGACAATTAAAAAAAAATTGCATATTAAATGGGGACGATGAGAGTATTATATAAATAACGTGTAATAATGTTAAGTTAAACAAGTAAGATGATCTCTATGATGCGATTTTGACCTTCAAATTCTTTGACCCTTGCGAATTCATTTTTTTTTTCTATATATTAGAAAAATTAATATACATGAATTAAATTCTCATATTTATATTTTTAGATGATACATAGTAATTCTTTCATGGTATTAGAGCCTTACAGCTCAAGTTCACACGTCGTGGATTCAATTGCTGCTGAAAATAATTTCACTCATTTAAATTGTCCACACGATGGGCCTCCTCCCACAAGTGAGAGCAATGATAGAGTCATAAATTTTGGGTTGAGGGCCCGATTAACATTCCTATAAAAACATACTATAGATAAAAATAAATGTAACTCGACGTAGCAATATATACTTCCTCCGTCCACATATAATGCCCTTATTTGTCTTTATGGACCGTCTATATAAAATGTTTATGTTTTTTTTTTTTTTGAAAAATATACTCCACTACACTTACTTTATCTCCTTTATAGTACTCTATTTTTCATTTTATTAATTTTATTTATAAACAAACAAATAATGTATATTTCTTAAAATATGTGAAAAGAAACAAGCATATTAGGGAATAATATTTATCAAATATATTTTATTGTAAAGTTGTTAATAATCTCATATTATTATAATTAAATTAAAAAGGGAGGAAAAGATGTATTCATTTTATTTTGGAGGAAGATTGATTGTTTCGGCTCAGACGTGATGAAACAATTTTAAAATAGTAGCAATATAAAAAATTAAGAAAAAATTAATAATCAATTTTTTTTTTTTTGCAATGGATTATTCTATATTAAAAAATTAAAAAGGTAAAAAAAATGTGTCATGGCAAATAGCTTGAATTGAAATCTGATTAGTAGAGGTATTAAGATTTTTCACAAAACACTACTAACATTAAAATTAGAAAACTAATCTATATATATATAATAATAGGATAGTCTACTAAAAATAGTTATTCCTATTTTCCCGCCCATTTTTCTCTTACTCTATTTGGAAAGTCACTCTTGAATTAAAATACCAATTTTTATTATTTATTTTAAATCTCAATTCAAACCCTAACATGATTACTATTTGATATTAACGCTACTGTTATTTATTCGCCTAGAAAAAATAAAAAGATAGCACGCTCTACCACCACTATACAAATTCAAATCTACAAAATCGAGATGAGTTTTATTTTTCTTATTTTTAATGAACGCATCTCTCCACTGAAAACTCCCACTCTCCCAAAACACTCAACACCCCCATTTCATTTTCAGTCAATATACGGCCTCTGCCGTATTAGTCTTTTTGCTAATTTGTTAATGGAAATTAATCTACTTCTTTATCATCGTTTTCCCCACCACGCCGCCCCCACCGTCGCCGGCCCCGTTCCGGCGTTCCCTCAGCCCACCGCCGCGAACCTAGGCTGCTGTCGCCCCACACCCGTCGCTCCTCCTCCATCTTCGTCTTCTGTCGCTCCTCCTTTATTTTTTTTCTGCCGCCCCTCCTCCATCTTTTTACCTTTTTTTGTCATCGTGCCGCTTCCTCGCCGTGTCCAGGCCGACGTGTCACCACCAACCCCAGCGCCGCCCATCTCCCGTTGCCGCTGGTAAGTTTCTCTCCCTTTTTCTTTTTTTTTTCCTCTTTTTTTTCCGTAACAGCAAATAGGGGGTTTTCTTCATCTTTTTTTTTTGGGGGGGGGGGGGGGGTTTATTTTCGATAACTGATACTCCGTATTCTAATTTGTTAATTTAATTTAATTCTTGCTTTATTTTTTTAACTTAAGAATCAATTGGTTATTTTGTTTAGAGTTTCGGCTTTGAGGTTTCATTTAATCTTTTGTTTGGACTATGTTTGGATTCAATTGTATTCGTTGTCCTTTTAATCTTTTGTTTTTACAGTTCAGATTCTTATTTTTAAAAGGCAGATTCAGTTTTTAGATATTTTTCATAATATGAATAGTCTGACTTCTGATTTATATTTAATAGTTTTTGTTTACCGTAGAAGATTTTTGGTTTGTTATTTCGGACGATCTTCACTTCCGTTTATGAATTTTCTTGCAGAAATTTCTCTATTTTATTCCCGTCGGAATTGGAATACAACAATGTCTAAACCCAGATAATGTTAGCATTTAAACCAGATTCTTAACTGGACTTTTTCGACCTGCTTTATGTAATTCATTGTTAAATTTCTTACGATTTCAATTTTATTTTTTGGCATTTGATTTTAATTACCGTTTTAACTTTGACTAATATGGTGTTTCAGTAACATGTTAGGTTTAGCAACTTACTATGATAGAGTTGCATCAAAGCTATTGTTAGCTGTAGGTCATGGCATACCAAGTTTTATAAATCGTTAATAATCTCCTTTCGTTTAATGATGTATCCTCTCTCCCTGGATATGCAGGTAACTTTTCTTTCTCCGGCCATGCCTCTAAACAAGGTAGAGTTGTGATATATGATTGCCTATTTGTTTTTAACATAGGCTTGATTTTATATAGATGTTTTAACAATGTCTTATTTTACAGATGTCGGAGCAAATGAGCCTGCGTACTTGAAGCTATCTCACCATATTTTTGGAAATTTGCTACCCAATGGTGTCGAGGTCACTCCTCACTTGGTCTAATTCAACCTGCGCCTTAACTAAAAATCAGGTTAACTATGCTTCTTTTTAAATTCACAAAGAGTTTGATTTTCCAAAAAGAGTTTCAAAAAGTGAGTTCATTGTTTATTTTAGATCTCCTGCGCATTCTGATAAGTGTTTATCTGTCTGTTCATTGTTTATTTAAGATCTCTTGCGCATTCTGACAAGAGGAGTAATATAGAGTAGAACCTATCACCATTCTCTTCTTCCTCTTAATGTTGAGCACAAAATACTGAGAACACCATCTATCTATATATATATATATAAAAACAGAGTAGTGGCTTCTGCCAGAAGTTGCCGCCCAAATTCCACAGTAATAAAATATTGTTAAATTAACTATTAATCCAACACCTCAATTTATTAGTATTATTATATTTAGTTTACATAAATAATAAAACCATTCGAATTCTTTGAGATTCCGTGAACCATCCAACTTCTTCGAGATTCTGGAGGATTGGGCAAGCATTCCCTCACCTCACATTGTTTTGGCAGCGGGTTTTTCCAGATTCACCCAGATTCAAGCAAGAGTTCTTCTGGGTTACTGGACTATTGTTTCTCTTCAGACTTTGATGTTCACTTCAGTTCCTACTAAGGATTTACGAAATTTCTAGGTTTGATTACTCTCGGACGAGATCCAGCTTCGTTTTGTATACTATCTATTCCAATTAGTTCTTATTTCCAATTTGAATTATCTGTGATAGTATAAAGTCCTAAATTCTGTTTTAAAATTTCTATTCCTTCTGTATATATTTCAATTTTTTTTTTCTTTTCAAATTTTCAGATATTCGTTAGGTTATTGATTGAAATCTATTCATCGAAGAGAGAATGGACTAAGAAGACTATCAACACGTACATATATGAAAACAAAACATTTCTTAGGGCTTGGAGTGTGTTTCAAGTTTCAAACATTCTGAGGTACGCCATTATATATATATATATATATATGCATAAGTATAAGTAATATTTCTAATCAATAATTGACCTGTTTATTTACAATTCTTCTCTGCATATGTTTCTGCAATATATTGAAGTATAGAGCTGAATATTTATGGATCCGAACATAATTTATAATTTAGAAAAAAATTGTGTATATTTTGAAGTCTACTATACACGTAAAACGCTCCCCTCCTGATGCTGGAAGATATAGCTAATGAGGCGACGGATGACAGCTAATCTCTCTATGTTTGTGAAGGATCCTAAGTCATAAGAATTTGTGGAAATTGTGAACTACAAAACTTATTTAGGTTCCTGGTATTGTATGGTTTTAACAAGATCTAAAGTTTAGGGAGTGTAACATTTCAAATTTATGGTGAAATCGGGCTTATTTTGAAAGATCAAAGAACACAAGAATATTTACATAATTTGGGAAGAGAGAATGAAGAATGTAAATTTGTGCTCTATGTTGAGTGGGCGCCGCTGATTTTGTTGTGTAGATTATAGTGTGTGTTAATCTGTAACTTTTTATGATTTAACATGGTTTATTTTTTAATCTAACGTGTGATTTCATTTGGATTTTTTATATTTATTGCAATTGGTCTATTTTTATTGGACCTAAAATTAATGATTGAGCAGATTTAAATTGTCTTTTGTATACATGAATTTGTAGATGTTGTTGGTTAATCCTCCTCGAATTGATTACGTGATACAGAGTATACCATATATGTGTGTGATGGTATACTTAACTTATATATAGGCATATATATTGGCATACTGATTTGATGCATATATTGCTTATATTTTGAAATGAGGAGTCAGTCTCATGTATGTGACGGAATCCTACTTTAGTATTAAAACCTCACTTTGTTTTTAAAATACGATTCAAGCAGAATCATAAACTCACTTCGTTATATTTGAAATAGTGTTTATATAATTATATTCGAGGTAAAAAAATTCTTTTTTGAATTTTTTGGCATAGGAAGTTTGATATGGGCAACAATTAGGACTTTCATAAATCTTCAAAGGTTTGCACATGCATTAAGAACTCAAATGTCATTCTGTCCTAAGAATACATACATTTGATATTTTTCATTTATTGTGGCTGAAAACATTTCATATCATTTTAGGTGGAGTATATGCATTTAGTTCTCAGTTCATCCATAAGCTTATTTATATGTGGCCAATTCTTTTAAGCAGAATTTTGATTAATTACTTAAATGACATAATGTGATTGCCATGTTATCTAAGTTTTGGTAGAATCTCTAGAAAGTAAATTAGGTTTACTAATTTGTATGGTTGAGTGTGTTAGTTGCTAACACCTAACTTTTAGTATTGAGTTCTTTGAAGGCAGTGACATCAATTTTGAGTTGGAATGTAGAATTTGAGACATCGGCAAACTTGGATAGTGCTCTAGGCTCTAGCGTTTTTTTCTAAATAACACAGGATTGGTTTTTATTTTATTTTCCTTTAACCAGGTAAGGCATGAGAATATTCCTGGAACAATAAGATTGATATATGATGCAGTAAATATAGAGAAACAGTCACTAATATCCGACAGTTTCGTTACTATATGTTAATATTGATGATAACAATAATAATAATGTTAATCCCTTTTATTTCATTATTAATGTATTGTATCTAATTATTTTTATGATTTTTTAGGTGTGTGATTGTGAAAGCACCATGCTAATGAAGTGCAGGAAATTAAGAGAATGTTTGAAAAATATAAGGTTGGATAAACGGAATTAATGATTATCATGTAAAAAAAATTAGATTGACATTTTGATAATATTAACATGGATGTAATGCATATCTTATCAATGACATTTCGTTTAAAAGACATTCTTGATGGTATTTGAAATATTGAAAATAGTTATTCCACAAAAATAAATTGTGTATGGCATGTGTACAATACTAGAAACTTGGTTTGTCATATTTTCATGAATGTTATGAAAGCAGAACAGATTCATATATTTACTCATTACATCAGTTTTTATTTTTTCTTCATTTACTCCGTAAAAAAGATGTGACCTTGCTAGGTGTTTGAGGGAAGTTGGACTAAATGTATATCTATATGCATTGTTTTAGGAGCTAGGATAAATCCACGTTCTAATTTTCGGATAGAGTTTGTATTGACAAGCTTCACGTCTGGTGAGTGTAAAGATTTATTTTTTACCAAAATTTTTAATATGTTTTCTGAAGTTGCCCCAACTATTCTGAAATACTTATTAAGTATGTATGATATTATGTAAAAGTTGAACAAGGAGGATCCATTTCCAAGAGGATATGGAAATGTGTATTTGATGTCCTTACAGTTACAAGAACATCTGTGTTCTACATTTTTTAATACTTTGATATGTTACATTTAGTGGGTGTTTGCAAACACTATAATGTGCTTAAAAGCATTTTTTTTTCAAATAGAATCACTTTTGGAGTGTTTGGCAACACAACTAAGTGATTAAATTAAGTTGTTAAAAAGTGATTTTGGTGAAGCACCCCTCCACCTACTTCTAATAGCTCCTATGTGCTTCTCATCATTGTATTAATCAATTTTACATTTTTACCCTCACAATTTAAATAATATTTTATGTTTACTCATTACTTATCCAAATTTAATAAGGGTGTTTTTGTAAAATTATAAAGAAGCTATTTGTTTTGCAAACATCACAACATATACAAAATTGATTAAAAGTGCTTAATTTTAAAACATTATCCACTTTCAATTTTATTACAAAAATCAATTTTAATCACTTTTAATCAATCACTATTATTTGCAAACACACCCTTAATTATTACAAATCACTTTTCTTTAATTTAATTGTAAGTTCTAAATACATGTTAATTGTCATGCTATTACAAATCACTTTTATTTAATTATTATGACATGTGAGTAAATGGGGCTCTCATCCAATCATTTTTTCAATTTTATGGTTAATCATATCATTTTGTAATATTTATAAATAAAAGTAACTAATTATAAAAATATTATAATAAATTTTATAAACCGTGCATCCCACGGGTGAAATACTAGTTACTTCAATAAAACGGAATTCAAACCGTATATTTTATGTGATGGTGCAAGCAGTGATCGTCAGAAAAGTAGAATTAATCGAGTATTAGTGGCAATTAACCATGCATATTTTAACTTGGTTGATAAAATATATACGTATGTATATGTCATGCATGACATATACTCCAATGCTGCACATACATCCACGTATAACACCACGTAACTGCATACACACATATACGTATAACTCGTGCATGTGTGAATAGGGAAAATTAATTATATGACCTTGCATAATTGTCTCTTGGATTGCACGCCCATCACACACATCATATATGTATAGGAAAAAAAATAGGCAAAAGACTTGCCACCATTCCTAATTTAGCACAAAGACTTGTCAAATTTATTAAAAAATAATATAAAAAATAATTATAATGATTTTTTTTTTATGTATATTTAATAATTTTTAAGTGTATTAGTAAAATTAGTAGTGCAATTATTATTTTCTCCGTCTCATAATGTATGTTGTTTTGTGTATAATCCCTTTATTATCATGAAAGATTCAAAAAAAAAAAAAGAAGAAAAATAAAAAGGAATGTGTAATAACTTGCTTCAATTATAAAAAAAGAGACGAAAAAAGTATTAAAAGAAAATTGTAGGAATTTGTGTATGAATAATTTATGAAAAACGTGTAAAAATAGCTAAAATGACAATTTTTTAAAGAAATAGTTAAGAACAATATCGCCAAATAATCAAATAATATGAAATGATTGAATTTATAACAATTTAAATTATGATGAATTAAAACATAAAAATTAAAAGATGCTTGCATATAGACTATATATAAACGTTAATTTGTATGTAATGAGCAGAAATAATGAAATTTTTATTGAAACATATTAAAATTTAACTTGATTCATTATTATTAATATATTACTATATGTTTAAAAAATATTTATATGATATTAAAACCGAAATTTATTATTCATAATTGGGGCCCCCTTCGGTTAGTTCTGACTTCGTCACTGGTCATATGAATGAGAAGATCTCACACAAAACCTTTTTCATTTATATGTATATATTTTGGGTTACTTTTTCAAAATTCTTTTGCTAACATTAATATTATCACTATTTCAATTCATTCAAGTAACTGTAGACACTGAAATTTTATTAAAATTTGAAAGTGTCAAATATACATGATATTATCAATGACGGGGTTAGGGAGCGGATGATCGTTCACTCAAATTTTAATTACAATACTTTTATTTACCTCCTTAATTAAAAATATACATGATATTATAATGTTATTATTATTTTTTTTTTTTGCATATAATTATATCATAAAATTAAAATTTGGAATGACAATTCTCTCTGCTTCTCTCTATATGCTAGGGCTATGAATTTCACGGGTTGTTCTTTAGAGCTGTTTGTCTAGATTTTATTAATTTGATTATTGTTTTTTGATGCAATGGAGAAGTTCGATCACTTTTCTTTGAATAAAGTTTTGTGCCCAATAAACAATTTTTTTAATGTGACTTCGATCTCTGATCTCTAATCGAATATGACTCTAGATTTATTTAATTTTTATATAAAAAATAACAAAAATATTAGTAAAATTTAAGCTATTTAAAATAAAATTCTAGATTTTGTAATACAAGAATTTAAATATATTAGGGGCGATGAACATTGAAATATGAGTAGTATTTTTTTCCTAGTGGAAGTGTTTGATAGGAAACAACTAGTACAAGATAGAGTAGCTAAAAAGAGTCTTTACTAGTAGTAATTACTACTCAATAATAGTAGGGAATTAGCCAGAAAAACTTTAATTCCATAGGCCTTGTCTGTATAAATATACTCCAACAACAAATTCAGAAAATGTACTTCATCTGTCCGACCACCATTTTCCTTTTTTTTTTTTTTTTAATCTCCTCTCCAATAATTCCATCTAACTACCAATAATTATATCGAACTACTACTACTAATTAAATAAATAATCTCAGTAAAGAAGAAATTCAATTGTATTAGTGGATGAATGAGTTAATTAAATTCGATCCACCTAAACTCGTAAATGTTACATCGTCTCACCAATTCTCTTTTTAGATTAGAAATATTATTTCAAAATAATTATATTATTCTTAATGAAATGATGTTTCCTGATGAAAAAATATGTCAAAAATTGTCTTTAGGATAGATTAATGTTTTTTTTTTTTTAAATTCTTCATCTAATCCCTTAAAATCATAAATTATCTTATCTAGTATACCATAATTTACTCATTCCTTAAATTGGTTGATAGGTAAAATGTCTTAATTTTATACTAGTATTGTGAAATAGAGGTAAAACCCTGATTAATGAATTAAAGAAATGAAATCAGTACCCAATTAAGAAGGCAGACAGGCATATATATACCGCTCATAGTGCCCACTATTGAATAGCAAAAGTCAAATATTTGTCTTAGAATATAATTCCTTTCTTAATTTCTTGGGGATTTTTTTCCTAATTTTTTCCAATTTATTTTTCATTTTCATTTCCATTTCCAGTTGTTTGTTGTAATAACAAGTTGTCGTTAAAGTGGGGGGAGAACATGGGAGTCTGTGTGGAAATTGACTTTGGATAGTTTTGTGGAACACTAGTATATGTATAATACAACATTTTGGCAGAAAACACAACATATCTACATAGTGTATATATAGCCTCTGCCTGCCCGGCAGCATTTCTGTTCTCCGCCGCTCGTGTCCTCATCTTCATAATCACAGATCTCGAGGCCCCCACACTTTTTCTTGTTGTTTATTAGTATCAGCATTGCATTGGGTTTCTTTCTTTTTTCTTTTTCCCCTTTCCTTCAACAACAAACCACTGCCAAGTCAACATACAGAGAACTTTCTCACAATTGGGTTTGATTTATGTATAAATAGGCGGGGGCTGGGGTTTTGAGGCCATAATCAAAGGGGGGTCGGTGATTCTTTCTTTCTTAAGTTATTCAAGGTACATTTGAACCCATTTCCTTACTACAAAATTAAGTGGCATTCTGTGGGTTTCTTCTCTCGGTTTTGGGAGTAGAACTCGGGCCGTGATTGTTGGAATTTGAATTTCGTTCCTTTTATAAAGAAATCAGGGTTGTTTGTGAAGGAATTCGAGTTTGAAATGTTGGAAGTTGGTGAGATAGAGGAGGCCTTCTTTGACACAGCAGAGCAGTTTACATCAGATTATGACATTTGGTCCATGGAACCACGGAGTGTAAGGGAAAGAAGGGACAATTTTCTTTCAAGAATGGGATTTCAAACTAGTGCTCTTCAATCTGAGATGATTATGGATTTGGAAATGGACATGGATAATTTGCTTTTACAAAGAAGGAATTCTAACAGTGAAGCAACAAATTGTTCATTCGATTACTCTGATGAGGAGTTGGAAGTAAATGGAATTGAGGAGCACAACTTAAGAGATAGCCCAGCAGCCATAACTAAGCAAAAGAAGATGAAGAAGAATCTGATGAGGTGGTTGAGAAGAAGCTTTTCAAAGAAACACCATAATAGTTTGGAAAAATCAACTACAATAAGGATGCAACACAAGCACAAGAAGTATATAGAGTGCACAGGTGTGTATTGTGAGCAACAAATTAAAGCCCACAATGGCCTAATTTGGACAATGAAGTTTAGTCCCGATGGCCAGTATCTAGCTAGCGGCGGCGAAGATGGTGTCGTCTGCATTCGACGTGTTACTCATGAAAATACCAACACTAACAGATCAAATTTGGACAAGATTTTCCATCTTCAAGAAGAAGCAGTGCACAAGTTCAAAGCTCATAGCAGTGATGTTTTGGACATAGCTTGGTCCACATCTAATGTAAGTTTGTCATCTTCTACTATTGTTTGTGCATTAATAATGTATGTATGTATGGTAGCTAATGAGGGAGGTTTTTTGTTTGCAGTATCTTCTGTCAACGTCTATGGATAAAACTGTACGGTTATGGCATGTAGATTCGGAGAAATGTCTTGGAGTTTTCCATCACAGCAATTATGGTAATAATAGTAATCCTTTTTTTTCAATTCAATGTTGTCATCTACAAATTCTGTTATGGTAATAATTAGTTATATGTATATGTATTCTCCAGTAACATGTGTTCAATTCAATCCGGTGGATGAGCGTTACTTTATCAGCGGCTCCATAGACGGTAAAGTTCGAGTTTGGGGCATCTCGAGTGGTAGAGTTGAGGATTGGGCTAATGTGAGAGACGACATAGTCACAGCAGTATGCTACCAACCCAATGGAAAGGTACATTTTTAATCAAGCTGCATTTTTATATATTTTTGCAAATTGTAGAAAAAAAAGTGATGAATGAGTCAGTTTTTCTGTCAAAATTGCATCAATTGTAGTGTACAACTTGAGCTTAGAAGTTTTTGTTGATTTTATATGGGACTAAATTGGATATTCCCATGGTCACAGGGTTTTGTTGTTGGTACTCTTTCGGGCAGCTGTCGCTTCTATGAATCATCAGGGGATGAGCTCCTCCTAAGTGCAGAGATAGACATCCGGGGCAAAAAGAAATCATCTGCCAACAAAATTACTGGCATTCAGGTAATACTTTCAATTCCCTCACATATATATATAGTTGAATGTTATTTAAGGTTATCGTCGGGCAGCTATGCTTATATGGAATTTATCTTGCTCAGTTTCTGAATAATGACTCTGGAAGATTGATGATCACATCGGAGGACTCCAAGATTCGTATACTTGATGGGCTTGAGGTTGTCCGAAAATACAAGGGTACGTAAATTGTTTAATTTACTTGGTTTCCACCCCACATTGTGCTCTTGTTTATGCGCAGTTGTAGGACAATATGTTTAAGGGCGGCACATTTAGGCCATTAAATCTTAATTTGACACATCACATTTAGGCCAAATTTGGAATGTTTGGAGCTGGCAAATCTAGGCCATTATTTTTAATTGGGGTGTTTCGGGTCAATATGGCTTAAATGCGCGAAAAATGAAACATAATGGCATAAATGTGCCAGCCTGCAAATATAATGTCCTACAATTGCTAATCCCCTAAGTTATGGACACTTTCTTCCTTATCCATCCTTAGGATCAGTTGATGATGTTTAGTTGTTGGATGAGTAGGTTTTATGTACTTAGTTTTACACTATATTCGTACAAAATCTCTAACGAATGGTTGGTGTATGTACAGGTCTAACGAAGTCGGGCAGTCAGATGTGTGCTTCATTTACATCAAGTGGAAGGCACATAGTGTCACTTGGGGAGGACTCTCGTATTTATATTTGGAATTACGATGATACGTGCGTCCAAACACCAGCTAAACAGCCCAAATCGACACGTGCTTGTGAGCATTTTATCTCTGAAGGCGTGTCAGTAGTATTGCCGTGGCAGGATTTAAATGTAGAGCACAATAATCATGCTTGCAGTTGCTGCACTAGTCCTTCAAGAAAATGGGATTCGGAGCGTTTCTCCCTTGCGAATTGGTTTTCCATGGATAGGGCGACGTGGCCTGAAGAAAAACTTCCACACTGGGATTTGCCATCTCCAGAACACCACTCTCATTTTCATCAGGATTCAATGACATGGGGTCTCGTGTTTGTTACAGCAAATTGCGACGGCACAATCAGGACATTCCATAACTACGGATTGCCTGTTAGAGTCTAAGCTAGTGTTTGCAAACTCTACTCACTTCTTAGAAGCACATTTTAGAAGCTAAAACTGAAAAAAAAGTTATTTTGGCTTGTGCAGTTGTGTTTACACTCATTCTTTTAGCTTTAGGTTTTAGGGAAAGCAAAGAGCTGTTAACTTTTTTTTGACAGATCACAAGTGTAAATTGTAAATGACATCATTAGGCAGAAATGATATTCACATATTTGTTGATATCCATCCCAATCTATTACTCCATTCCCCACACAATTGTTTGCACATTTACCTTATTCGTTCATTTCACAATTGCTTGCACGCCTCTAAAAAGGAAACTCGTCAATTAACTTAACCGTCACAATATTCACATGTTTACACAAAATGTCATTACTTTTACACTTATTCCAACTAATCTTTTTATTTTATTCATATAAATTTACAAAATTATTCCTCAACAATCCACATTTTTCTTAAAAAAATATATACCCATTTTATGTGCAAACAGTTATGGAACCGAGGGAGTATATGGACTGAAAACTAAAAAGATGGCTTGTTTGAGTGTTTCCTTTGTGTTGCCGGTTGCCAAAGCGTGTTTAGAAAGACGGTGGATTTTCAACGTTTTATCAAACTAATGTAAAATGTCAGATGGTGTAGCATTTCTCTCTCCACACCAAACAACAACCGGGAAATTCCGCCAGATTATGTGGTGAGTCAATTTCTTAATTGTTCACTCCTCCCCCCTCTCTCTCTCCCTCTTTTAATTTTAAGTGTCACTATTTTGTTTTAACGTTTACTAGGGCACGAATAGCATACAGTATATACTTTTCATGTTTTGAAATTTTTACTATTTTTTTTTTAAAGAATAGTTTAAAAATTAAAAAATAATGATATAATTTGTAATTAAAAAAATCATTTAACCCCTCATCATATGACTTAAATTCATTAATGTATTTACTTTGGTAGTGGTTCTTTTATCAATTGAAATATTTTAGAGTATTTTTTTTACGACACAGAAATATCTTAAGAGTATAGATGATTAGTAATATGTAAGAAAATCATTTAATTCAATATGTTATCAAAAGCATAACGGAATGAATGTATGTAATTTAACTATTGTAAAATAAAAAAAAATCAAATAATAAATAAATAGCTAAATGAACCTAACTTGTTTTTCACAGGTTTTAATGATAAAAATAATCCAATTAAATTAAGATAAAAATTATAACAACTAACCGTCAAACTAAGCCCAATAAATTGTTTTATGATTACATAAAATATTACTTAAAAATGATACAACTTCATAGAATAATTAGACAATTTTAATAGTTTTTCAGATTAAATTCAAAAAGTAATATTGCTTTTAAATAGTAGGTTAAAAAAGGACATATTTTGTAAATATAAATACATTGTGTATTTGAATGAAATTATTATATACTAATATAATGAATTTAAAATTAAAATTTGTATGAAAGTACAATTTTCATCCATGTTTCTCTTGATGCTACAAAGAAGTAGTTGGTTCCCATATTAACTTTATAAATTGAGGGGCTGCCAGGGCAATGAAGCCCGCACCGGGTACTAAAAACCAAACTTTAACAGAGAAATTAGATTCAGTACCAAAATTTAAAAACCACATAAAAATCAGATTTAATATCAAAAGCTCAAAACCATAAACACATAGTACTACAAATCACTATATATATTAACATCATTTACTATGTTTTCCAAATCATATGTACGTGAATAAAAAAAAATTCAATAATCATCCACATTCATAATAAAATAATATCAAAACCAAAAGCCCAAACAAAAAAAAAAAAAAAAAAAATCCATAATAGATGCACGAATGAAAAGAACTATCTTTCCCTATATTTTGATACACCTAACACTTGTCCTCACAACAATTAACTTTATTGGCTACATAACATTGCACAATAAAGGATAAAATTGAAATGAATGAAGTAATGACATGGATCTCATTGTTCAATAACTAACCCTGTAAAATAAAATTGAGTTACAACATTACAAAAACGACGGTCTAAAATCTATCACACACAAAGAATGATACTCCCTATCTCAGACCTGAAATGAGTGTCAGGAGTTCAATATATCTTTGGCTCTTAACTACCTAAATGACGAAATCTTAATATTCTCCACAATTATATAAATATTAAAATTCGTACCTCTGAATACCAGGTTATTTCTTCCAATCCAAATGTTCCAAATTGTACTATGCCAAACAAATATCCATGCTTTTACCCATTTTCCTTTAGCTCTTTCTCCATGATTCTTGAAGTGCTGCATTCTAACATGGGCAATGTTTCTTTCTTCTACCAACCCAAACCAACTGTATATATTTTTCCAAATTGCAGAAGTTGATAAGCATCTAAAGAAAAGGTGACCAGTATCCTCTTCCTCAGTATTGCAGAATTTGTAAGGGGTAGAAAAGTTACATTGTATGCCACTCTCCTCTTAAGGTTGAGTATCGTCGGAATTTTGTTCATGACCATTCTCCACGAAAAAGACAGTGTCTTCAATGGCACACCTTTCAACCAAATACTACCCAGTTCCTCCAAAATCGGGTTGTTCTGCATCTTAGACTCCAAAAGAATCTTGTACGCTGACTTTACCGAGTACTCCCCATCTTCCTCCGGTTCCCAAATCCAAAAATCCTCCGCGTTTGAATGTTTAATGTACCTGTCAATGAGTGCACAAAAATCATTAAAAATACCCTTCTCTCTCTCAAAGAGCTTTCTGCGCCATTTCCAGCAGAACACCCTTTTGCCCTCGACCCAAATAACTCTATCCAAGATCAAACACTTCTTATAATCCATCTCAATGTTGAACAATCTGGGAAATAAACATCTCAAACTGCTCCCTCCTACCCAATTCTCATCCCATAAATTAGTTTGATTTGCCATTACAGTACACACCACCAATTTACAATTAGCTAAAAACCAATCACGCATGAAGAATGATATTGAAAATACTAAACATTATTTAAATGAATGACAAAGAAACTTTATGAGAATGTATATCTATAGGAAAATTAGATTGACCTCACAACAGCAGAAAATCAGAATGAATGTTTAGGAAGAAATACATGGAAAAGAACATTTAACAATATGCTAAAAAAGATTGAAAATTTACATGTACCAACAAAACTACAAAACTCAATTTAGATGATTTCACTTTATGATACGAAATCAGAACTATTGTCACAAGCAAAATATCAAAACATGCACTTGAAGAGCATAAGCAAGATATGTGCCAAAATTATAAAGCCTAAAATATTAAAGTTAACATACAAATAGGTGAAGCAAGAACTCAAAATAGTCGTTTCAGGCTGATCATGATAGTAATTAAATTTATTGGACCAAATAAGTTGTTCACTAAAGAAAAATGAAATTTAGTCATTTCGACATATTGTACCAATTTTTTTGAGTAATATATTTGGAAATCCCAGTTGATACCTTCTTAACACGATTTTGGATACAACTCGTACATTCCAAAATCACAGTTACATGCACATCTTTCCTCTTAGCTTTGATTTGCTAAACTCTTCTATTATGATTTGAAATGAAGAAAAAAAATAGAAGTTATTAACTTGAAATCCAACTCTAAAGGATCAAAATTAAAGATGTAGAGATCAGGAAAAAAGAAGATTCAATTCCCGGAGAAGTTTGTTATTTCTCTTCAGTTGCTTTGCAATAAAGACATTAATTTTAATTGCAAACATCCAAAGATCAGTGATGATGGAAATTGGATTATAAATTTCTCAAAACAACCACATAATAAATTTGAAGAATAAAGACTTGGGCAAAACAATCATCATGAGATTCTCAATTATAATCAATCTATTATTCATCATATGATGAAAGCTCTCTTGAAAATTTTGTTTAGCAGTAGAGAAACTTTTTTTATATTCTCCTGAGTGATGTTTCATCTTTCATGTGGAGTATAATACTGATTTGATTTTTAAATTTGAGTTATCATTTCAATATAGGGTTTTGCACCTGGTTGTAGAGCTAATCATTTACGGTATTATCTTTTCAAAATGGTGTATGTTAAATTGTTAATCACTAAAAGGCAACACAAAATAATCTAAAAAATAAATCCCAAAACAAATCAATCCAGAATCAGGCAACAATATAATCTAAAAGAAGAGGGAACCATTTGATAAAAAAGAGAAAGATCGAGCATGTTTGCTTCATGAATGGATCCGAAATCTACCAGTGCGGAATCGCGCGAGTGAAAGAGAGAAACCACAGAATCACTGACCTCTGCTCCATTTTTACTTAGACTCGTGTGCGTGACTCAGCGACAAACGGTCGGACGACTGTGGGATTCACGGCTCTACTGTGGGGGTTTGACGATGGGATTTCCTTTGGGTGGCAGAAGGGAGATGACGTCGGTCCATAGTGCAGCGGTGGCAGTTTTGCGGCTCATGTACGACGACGGTCAAAACAACTTTAGGTGAGGTGGGCGACCAAACGACCATTGTGGGCGGCTTCTTGTTGCGGTGGACCCACCGCCGTAGAGGCGTGATTTTTGTAGAAGGGAAGGCGCTGGTTTCAGGCGAGGCTTAAGCGGCGACCTGAGGGAAAGAGAGAGGTGGTGTTGTGAGACTTTAAGCGGCGTCGGCCTCTTCTGTGTGTTGTGCGCAGCTTTTAAAAAGAGTTGCATCAGATGGTTTGGGCATCTTCAGAAAAAAATGAGACTATCTTTTCAAAATGGTGTAGTATTTTGTGTCCTAGAATTTGAAGAGTTTGCTTCCTGAGAAAGCTAAAAAGTCTTCCCGAAAAATGTGAATAAGCATGTTTATGTAGAAAGCGTGCAAGATACAAAAAATAATTTTCCAAAATAATACCATCTGAAATGGGCGGGAAACTATGCTAGGCTGTTAATATATCTTTAATCTTTAATATATATATTTCACCGTCTCCATTTTGCATACGTGGCTTTCTCTTATATTTCTATTTTGAAATCCTAAATTTTGGTGGGTAGGTTAATTTTGACCCTTTTTTTTTTACACTTTTTAAAAATGTTTTTGACAGTTTTTTTAAAAATCTTTTATTTAGTTTTCTTCTGCTTTCATTTACCCCACCCTTTCCTTTCAGCCTTTGTTGCAAATTTTAGTCTTTATCTTCATTGTACATTCTTGCGGCCTTCTCTAAAAACTCTAACATCCTCAATTTTTCACTCTATGCTCACGTCATTTCCTAAATTAACTTTTTGATTCAATATTCATCTTTCTTAAAAAAAAATCCTGTTAATTTCATGTCAGACAAAAAGTCTCAGATAAAGAGGGAGGACTAAATCGAAGAGGATAAAACATTAATCTTAATCTTATGAAGGCATTGTCGGTATTGATGGTATTGATTCTTTAATTTTATTTTTCTTTCACGGTACCTTTATTTAATTGGATAAAAACTGTTATGTATTATTCTTCCTTTATCTTCAGGTTGCCTCTACTTTTTCTTCAAATCTTTCCATTTTGAAATTCTGAATTTTGGTGAGTCGATTATAACAAAATCCATCTCTCTCCCTTGACTTCTTGAATTGTTGACCGAGTATAACAAAATCCACTAGCTTGACTCCACCATCAATCTTGATCATGATCAGTGTATATTAATCATGTTTATGCATATATATTTCACACTAAAGCAATGTGTGTGCATATATTTTTTCACCAAATGTTTTTTTTTCTCAAATGTAGACGATGTATACATATTATTATTTTTGTATTTGCACATGTGTGTGTATGTGCTTCATTTTTTTCAATTCACTACAGGCTCCCCATTCCCCATGAAGTATGACAGGGTTTTGTGTATTTTAATTTTTTACTAGTTTTAAAATTTCATCAACGTCTTTGTGCATGTGTATTCAAGTTTTTAGTTTCACAACCCCTTTATATTTAGCTCTCTTAATCACAACTAAAATCAACTTATATTTTTTTTACACATTTTAAATAATCTAACAATATGTGAAATATACTGGAGAAAACTTGGTGATAACTTCGGCATCACCATTCCTAGTTTACCAATCACTAAGCTATTTTGCCAACACAAAACATTAGTGTTGGTATATGCTCCCAAATTTAGAATATGAAATGAAGATTCTTCACAATTGTTTTGGCAATGTGATTGATCGCTACATAATTTGTTGGGACGTGTTCAAGTCAGTGTCATCCAAGATGTGTTTTAGTGTCATCTCAAACTCTCTTAATGAGCCCAACTCATTGACGTCGTAGCAACTGCTCCATACTACTCAATGAGTTATTAATTGTTTTCAGGACTTAAAGTCCATTAAATATCACTTGTATTAAATGATATCATCAATTAGTATATATGTATCATGTATTGAAAATAATAAACATAAGATGAAACACGAAAGTATAATGGAAAATCATACCTCTAAAAAGTCAAGTTGGGATCCTCTATTCCAATGTGTATTTCATCTCACGTTTCATAACATTCAATACACTATATACATATTAATTAATTAGTGATATTTTAATATGTGCAACACTTGTTTTAGAATACGAGATGTCAATAGACGAAACACTGGATCTCAAGTCCTAAAAACCTTTGAATAACTTCCTGAGAAATATGGAGTAGTTGCTATGATGTCGATGGGATTCGACTCATTGAACAAGTTTGAAAGGGCGTAAAACGCAGCTTGGATGAGCTAATCCCTTTTTGTCACAACAATTGAATGACGATTTTTAACCACCACATTGCTAACAATTTTGAGAAGAATGTTTATTTTATATTTTAATTTTGTCAGTATATACCTTCACATATGTTTTGTGTTGTAAATATAGCTGAGTGATTGATACTCAGGAATGGTGATATTGAAATTATTATCAAGATTTCTCCAATATGTTACATATATAGCTAGATAACCCTATACATTAAAAAATGTGAAAAAAAGTAATTTAAATTAATTTTTAGTTGCGATTAAGAGAGAGATGGAGGTTGGTAAAACTAAGAAACCGAGGTAACTTACATAGAGACATTGATGGAACTAAAATCAGTATAGATTTAAAACACACACAATACAATAACTTTTTTGATGGAACCCCTAATCAATTTGGAAAGACTAAACCCACACCCAATATACAATATATATATATATATATATATATTTTGATAAAATAAGCATTCAAGAAATGGAAAAAAAAAATACAAACACACGTTAACTAAGCAAATGAAAAATGCAGAAATAAAATAAGTTAAAACACACCTATCAAGGCTGATGGTGGATTCAAGCTGATTGATTTCATCGTCACAAACAAGGTATGAATTTGCAAAGCTCTCAATCATAATTTTTTTATTTGAGACTGACATATTTTTTCAATCTACTAAAAAATTTATAAGGCTATGAAGCTCTTTCTTTTTGCTTTTAGAGTACTGATATGTAATTTTCAAAGCCTTTTGCTCCCATTCTTATAGGCACCACCACTGTTCTTCTATTTCAACTAGTCGTTAAATTATTTATGATTTTAGGTGTAAGCAGTTGAGGAATCATAAAATATATTAATTAAAAATATTAATTCCTACCTAATATATTGATTTTTATTTTATTTATGCATTTATGTATTAAATAGTAATTGTTGACTAATAACGACATTTGTTGATGTTGTTACTTTTAATGTCATGCTCCCCCTGTCCCATAATATTTTCATAGGTAGACGGGTACAAATATTAAAAAAATGTAATAATGAGTGGAGTTTTGAAGGGTAATTTTGTAAACATTTATGTATAAAGTAAAGAAATTGGATGACTTTTGTGTATGTGGGGAGAAAAAGTAATGACATTTGTGTAAAATTTAGGATATTGAGAGGATGGAGTCTATAAAATAGTTTTCCATTTTAAGGGTGTGAAAGTTATTGTTAGACGTCCTAAAAGGAAAAGTGTGAAAGTTATTGTAGGACGGAGGGAGTAATATTTAACACAACATCGAGAATTCAACCTCTCTAATTTGTCTAAGCCTTTATTTCAATGTTACACTAAATGTTACTCTCGGTGTTATAACATGTATGTTGAAGATTTAGAAGATTCTACACCAATCTAAAATGCAGAAGAGTGGAGATCAAGCATATAGAATATTTAAAAAATGAAGGATAAATTTGTTTTTTTTTTTTTTTCAATTCGGCGTCTTCTCTGCAATTTCATTCTTTGTTTTACTTCCATTTTTTTAGTCTATTAATTTTTTTTCTTTGCTTTCATTTTTTTTTCAATTTTATCTCAGCGAAAGGGGAGAGGATTGAGTTGTCGAGAACTAATTATTAATTTCATGCAGCTGTGTCCGGTGATGTTTTAAAAATTTTAAATTATAATACGAGACTTTGGCTCCCCCATCTCTTACTGATATTTGTCTTTCTCCTTCACTCCAACACAAATCTGCAATTTTCATTTCTGATGCTTACATAAAGTGTAGAACTTTTTTTTTTCATAGAAAGGAGAGATGATTGAATGAATGGTTTGGAGTATGAGCAACCAAGAGTGAACCAATGAGCAAGCCACAATCATTTTCAATGAATTTTATATTTGTTTATTAATCTTTAATATATGATTTTTTCAATTGAATTCAATTTGATTTTTTTATTGTTGGGATCAAAAGTGATTGGCTCTAAAAAAAACTCTATTTTAATTATATATTTTTAAGGAAAAAGATAACCTATTTTAGCAAGTAGCTCTACTACTACTTATATAAGATTTGCTTACAAATTAATTTTTTTTATCCATGATTTATGCATACTTTTGTAAAGTTTCTAAAAAAAAAAATCAATAGTAACTTTTAAACCTCATATTTCAAATTAATATGACACTCAATAATCATATCATCAATTGTTATATTCAACTAATGAAATTTGAACACATGCAGTGTCAATATTTTTTTTTACTTCTTACAACTCTCTTACGGTTATTTTATTTTTCAATCAAGGCATTTTGTTTACATAGAAGTGTTTATAATTTATATGGTATGTGTAACGTGAGTAAATTATATAGGATAAATATTCAAGTTTATGAAATATTATATAAGTAGTTAATATTAAATTAAAGAGTGAAATATTTAATACATTTATTATAATAATCTTTATATAATAAAATGCAATGGGTAAACAATTATATATTGAAAATATTAAAATTTGCAAAACATAATATATGAGTCTAAATAAAAAATAACCAGCATTACCGTATAAAATTTTAACATTCATGGAGTGTAATAACATTTTATTTAAATTGTTTATGTTTTTTCTTAAAAAATTGTAAAAGTTTAGTGACTATGAAAATTGAATATATAAAGAGGATATATCACAAAAATTTCCGGATACTTTCATATATGCAAAGAGTGTATACCTCAACTATGTGAATGTGTGTGTGGAATTGCTTGTAAAAGGAGTAAGACCCCTTTCTAAAACTCAAATTGGAGCTATTTATAGTTGGGGTAGAAGTCTTGGATGAAATTTGCACTTAGGTCCCTCGAAAATGGAGAAAATGGGCCAAAACCCCCGAAATGCATGTCACCCGGCCGGGTGGTTCCCACCCGGGCATCCCACCCGGCCAAAATACGAATGTGAAGAAAACTTGGCCTTGCCCGGGTTGAATCCCACCCGGCCGGGTGGGTTTCACTCGGGCCATATACGAACGTCCCATGTCATTTTTCGTTTCGTTGTATCTCGAGCTTCCGACCTCCGATTGACTCGATTCTTTTTTTCATTCCACTCCGTTTTTCGAGAAGAATCCAATGGTATGCTTCTCTTCTTGATCCAGTGAAGTATGGCTGGTGTTTTGTTTCCAAAATACATTGTTTTTCCTACAAAATCGACAAAACACTACCTTTCTCTTATTTTGACCAAATAAATGATAATCGACCAATAATTCAATGAAATCAACATCAAATGAGCTTCAAATATGCATCTAAATCGTGTAAATTCCACCCGAATCAACTCCACCAAACTTAAAGTGTTGCTCGTCCTCGAGCAACGAAAGAATTACAACATGAGGGTGAAATTTACAACTAGATGATCAATGAAAGATCCCACGTATCAAAAGACATGAAATGAATTCTTCTTCCTCAAGATACATTCTTAAAATGATCACAAGTTCAATATTGAAGATCCAACTCATTACTCACACATGCTCTATACACAACAACAAGTGATGGTGATGACAATATCAAGATGTTCAAGTTTAACTCACAAGAAATAGTGTTTCACTCAAACACTCAAACAAATTAAGGACAATAAGCACTCATCAATCAAATCATGCACTGCAATTGCCATAAGCTTGCCCAAGCTCTACCATCTTTCCACCACAAACATGTTCAACAATGAGATCAATAGGGCTTAACCAAGGACGTAACATTGGCTCTTTGGACGGGGTAAGATGAATATGGAAATAGTGACTCGTCTAGTGGAGAACAAAATTTGTTTTTCAACAATTCAAGCTCATGCTCTTAAGGTTTACAACCTTCATTCTCGCTTTTCATTTAATTTCCTCAAATGCATTCATCTCCTCATCTTTTTCTAGCAAATTTCTTTTCTTTTTAAGCTCTTGGGGCTCATTGTCCCTCTTTTCTTTCTCAATTATTTTCTTTTCACTTCCATCTCTTTTTTCTCTTTTCACAACTTTGCCAATTTTCTCTTCAAACCAAAGGCACTAAAGCACATGTTTTACCACTTTCTTTTTATTCTCCACTAGATTTGGATATCAAAGGCTCAAAAGGCTAAGTGGTTAAACATTGTAGGTTGCCAATAGAATGGGAAATCAAGCTCAAACGGGCTAACTACGGAAGATTACTTTGGTTATTAGGAAAATTTTGGCTAAGTAACGTGTAGTACGAAAGATGACTTACATCATATCTCAAAGTATCACACAAGCATGATTTCAAGCAAGAACTTGGGCAAGTTCTAGAAAAGCAAGCAATTAATTGATTCACTCACAAATGAAATAAACCGGATTAATGCTCGGTTCAAAGCTCAACTCTCACCGGTTCATTCAAGACTCAAACATTCATCAATCACCACCACACATAACTCATTGTGCATGCAAAACATCCATAGGCAACAAGATGACAACAACACAAACAAGATGATTCATTCCAGTCATGTACACATTCAAGGAATCAAATTCACAACAAATCACCATCAAATGTGTCTCAATGATCATTAAAGCTCAAATTGCACACATACACAAGAGTACACATTGGTGTCAATAGAAAATGTAAAAATGAACTTACCCCCCAAACTTTTTCATTGCAAAGCAATTAAAAGTTTGGAAAAATAGTGTTGCATTGATATTGACGCCAAGTGTTAAACATACAAATCTACACACATGGGCCACTATCCCAACAATTAAAAACAAGAGTTGCTAAGCAATCAATGTCATGAACAAGAATATAAATTCCACTACCCCCCCAAACTTAGTAATTGCTATGCAATTCCTACGAATTGGGGTGGGCGTACCTCTTACGATTGCTATAGCTACACCTTCTTCTAAGCACAAGGTTCCACTTTCAATCCACTTGTCCATTCGATCCAAGCTTCTCCAACTAACATCAAAACTCAGAAACACATCAAACTAAACTAACAAAGCAAATAAAATGAACAAAATTGAAATAAAGCAAGTAAAAATGGGTTGCCTCCCATTTAGCGCTAAGTTTAACGTCTTCAAGCCGGACGGAACTAAATGAGCTCATCGAAAAGGCCATGGATATCGGGCCTCCTTCCCATTGTATTTCAATCTTTTGGCCTCAAAGTCATGGAGTCTCTCATGAATGGTAGACTCATCACTTGCAACTTTCTTGCATATTTCTTTCAATGCACGTTCTTCTTGCTCTTCCTCCATTCTCTTTTTCCATTGCTCTCCCTTTTATCCAAGGATTCCCAAGCTCTTCTCAAGTTCTTTCTTTGAATCAAAGTGATCAAGAGGTAAAATAAAATCAATAGAAGCATCAATATCAAGTAAAGTGCAAATTGAAGAGTTTAAAGGTTTAGAAATGTTCATTTCGCTCTCCAACTCATCTTGGGATGCTTCTTGATCTTCTTGTTCTTTGTTGCTCATGTCCATCAAAGGACATTCCTCTTCATCTCCTTTGTCAAAAAGCTTGACATCTTCAACCTCCTCACTTGGATCCTCTTCTTCTTCTTTCATAGCGATGACCAATCCCCTAATTGTTGAGTTCATCCGCTCCATTCCATTCAGAAGTGACTTGAGTTGATTCATTTGTTGTAGTTGGGTGGCCTTGATCTCTTCTAATGCATCCAACCTTTTTTCACTTGCATCCAAATTTTTCAAGGTGAGTGCAATGAGCTCTTTTGTAGTATCACTTTCTTCATTATTTGGTGACCAATGTGCATTGCTTTCCCACTCTTGATATTGATAATGAGAAGGAGCTTGTTGTATTTGATAATCGTACTCAAAGCTCCTCTCATTATCATAACAATTTTCCTTCGAAACTCCATGAAATTCAAGGCAAAGTTCCTCCATAGGTGGAGGAGGTGGACAATATAGATCTTCAGGTGGTGGGGGAGGATATGGATATGGGTGTTGAGGAGGAGTGTATTGATTTGGAGGTAGAAGATAAGGGTGTTGCGGTGGAAGGTATTGATGTTGTGGAGGAGGTGGATAATATGCTTGTGGTTGAGGTGGGTAAGGATAAGGATAATATCCTTGAGGAGGAGGTGATGCTTCTTCATTCCTCCAATCTTGATAATAGGAGGAAACTTGTTGCATTTGATAGTGGTGATCAAAGTTCCTCCAATCATCGTAGTTCACATCTCCATGTTGTGGAGGATAAACCATACCATTTTGATTATAGCATTGATCCCATTGGTATTGGTTGTATCCATCCATCAAGGCAATGAAGTTCACACCTATACAAAAACAAGTATCAAAGCCCACAAAAGAAACGAAAAACAAAATAACGAAAAAGAAATGCTACTATCAATAACACTTAACAAACTCTAAGTCTCACTAACAACACTCGCTTAAGTCCCCGGCAGCGGCGCCATTGACTTGTCTCATTTTTCAACACTTTTTAAAGCACTTTACAATACGATCCCCACAAGCGTGTGGGTTCGATTGTAGTACGCAAATACGACCAAGTAGATTTTCGTTCCAAGGACCTAATTGAGTGAAAGTGAATCCCTAAAGTTATAAGTTTTCATGCTATTGTAGTAACTAAACGTGTTTGTTGGATTTTCGGGAATTAAAACACAAGTATTAAACTAAATTAACTAAGATAAACAAGAAATAGACAAAAGTAATAATAAGCTATCTAACTTTCGAGAGAAAGTGCAAGAGAAGGGTATTGCCTCAGGTGTTTCCGTTTTGTGGGTAATTCAATGAGTTAACGAACCAATTGCATGAATTAAACTATGGTTTTGGATTAAGCTAAAGGCTATCACTCGTGTGTGTAGACCAATCCCTTGTGAGGCTTAGGTGAACACGTGCATCGATTAGCAATTATATAGTCTAATCAATACCATGAGCTCCTAAGATAGTGTCTCATAAACACGTTAAACACGGTTACTAATGTTTATGAGACGCCCTCTCACTAATCTAATAGACGACCTCTAATCGACTAGTGTCTAGTGTCGTCGATCTAAGCAATCAACCCCCGGTCGGTGTAGCTAATTACTATGTTAATTCTAATTGATTAATCCAAGCTCATACACACACTCTTAATCATGCAACCCAATACGGTCGTTGAAGTCGACAAAACTAACAATGCTAGCTAATAGGGTGAATTAATCAATTGAATCATGAAAATTACAACACTAGAAACATATACACCCAATTCCTAAGCTAATCATGCAGTTAATCTATAATTACACTAAACACCCATCAAAACATTTACACCCAAGGCAATAAGAGCTTAGCCCATGGTTCTAGAAGAGAATTTCATGGCTAAAACAACAAATAACATCAAACTCATAGTAAAATAGCAAAAGATTGAAGAAATTAAGAAAATACTAAATTGAATTGCAAAATAGAATAATATCACCTTGATCATGAGAATTTAGCTACAAACCGATGTAATAGACGATGCCCGATGATAATCGTAGCTTGATTTGAAGTAAAACCCACTAATCTATCTAATCTAATGAAGAATCTAAACTAAAAATGAAGAACACCTACAACTATGTGAATGTATGTGTGAAATTGCTTGTAAAAGGAGTAAGACCCCTTTCTAAAACTCAAATTGGAGCTATTTATAGTTGGGGTAGAAGTCTTGGATGAAATTTGCACTTAGGTCCCTCGAAAATGGGCCAAAACCCCCGAAATGCATGTCTCCCGGTCAGGTGGTTCCCACCCGGGCATCCCACCCGGCCAAAATACGAATGTGAAGAAAACTTGGCCTTGCCCGGGTTGAATCCCACCCGGCCGGGTGGGTTTCACCCGGGCCAAATACGAACGTCCCATGTCATTTTTCGTTTCGTTGTATCTCGAGCTTCCGACCTCCGATTGACTCGATTCTTTTTTTCATTCCACTCCGTTTTTCGAGAAAAATCCAATGGTATGCTTCTCTTCTTGATCCAGTGAAGTATGGCTGGTGTTTTGCTTCCAAAATACATTGTTTTTCCTACAAAATCGATAAAACACTACCTTTCTCTTATTTTGACCAAATAAATGATAATCGACCAATAATTCAATGAAATCAACATCAAATGAGCTTCAAATATGCATCTAAATATTGATAAAATAAGCATTCAAGAAATTGAAAAAAAAAACACAAACACACGTTAACTAAGCAAATGAAAAATGCAGAAATAAAATAAGTTAAAACACACCTATCAAGGCTGATGGTGGATTCAAGCTGATTGATTTCATCGTCACAAACAAGGTATGAATTTGCAAAGCTCTCAATCATAATTTTTTTATTTGAGACTGACATATTTTTGTCAATCTACTAAAAAAATTATAAAGCTTTGAAGCTCTTTCTTTTTGCTTTTAGAGTACTGATATGTAATTTTCAAAGCCGTTTGCTCCCATTCTTATAGGCACCACCACTGTTCTTCTATTTCAACTAGTCTTTAAACTATTTATGATTTTAGGTGTAAGCAGTTGAGGAATCATAAAGTATATTAATTAAAAATATTAATTCCTACCTAATATATTGATTTTTATTTTATTTATGCATTTATGTATTAAATAGTAATTGTTGACTAATAACGACATTTGTTGATGTTGTTACTTTTAATGTCATGCTCCCCCTGTCCCATAATATTTTCATAGGTAGACGGGTACAAATATTAAAAAAATGTAATAATGAGTGGAGTTTTGAGGGGTAATTTTGTAAACATTTATGTATAAAGTAAAGAAATGGGATGACTTTTGTGTATGTGGGGAGAAAAAGTAATGACATTTGTGTAAAATTTAGGATATTGAGAGGTTGGAGTTTATAAAATAGTTTTCCATTTTAAGAGTTTGAAAGTTATTGTTAGACGTCCTAAAAGGAAAAGTGTGAAAGTTATTGTAGGACGGAGGGAGTAATATTTAACACAACATCGAGAATTCAACCTCTCTAATTTGTCTAAGCCTTTATTTCAATGTTACACTAAATGTTACTCTCGGTGTTATAACATGTATGTTGAAGATTTAGAAGATTCTACACCAATCTAAAATGCAGAAGAGTGGAGATCAAGCATATAGAATATTTAAAAAATGTAGGATAAATTTGTTTTTTTTTTTCAATTCAGCGTCTTCTCTGCAATTTCATTCTTTGTTTTACTTCCATTTTTTTTGTCTATTAATTTTTTTTCTTTGCTTTCATTTTTTTTTTTTTCAATTTTATCTCAGCGAAAGGGGGAGGATTGAGTGGTCGAGAACTAATTATTAATTTCATGCAGCTATATGTCCGGTGATGTTTTAAAATTTTTAAATTATAATACGAGACTTTGGATTTTTCTAACTTATAGTGGAGTATAAATATTGGCGGCAAAGAGTGAACCATAGAACTATAATTTTTCAATTGAGTTATTTTTTTAATTACAATTAATTTTCATAGTTATTATTATTATTTTTGAAATAGTTATCTTTTAATTTTCAAATTTTCTGTAACTTTCCTTTCCTCTTTTCTTCAATTATCCTTTTCTAAGTTATATTCTCTCCCTCCATCTCTTACTACTGATATTTGTCTTTCTCCTTCACTCCAACACAAATCTGCAATTTTCATTTCTGATACTTACATAAAGTGTAGAACTTTTTTTTTTTTCATAGAAAGGAGAGATGATTACCAAGAGTGAACCAATGAGCAAGCCACAATCATTTTCAATTAATTTTATATTTGTTTATTAATCTTTAATATATGATTTTTTCAATTGAATTCAATTTGATTTTTTTATTGTTGGGATCAAAAGTGATTGGCTTTAAAAAAAAAAAAACTCTATTTTAATTATATATTTTTAAGGAAAAAGATAACCTCTTTTAGCAAGTATCTCTACTACTACTTATATAAGATTTTCTTACAAATTAATTTTTTTTATCCATGATTTATGCATACTTTTGTAAAGTTTCTAAAAAAAAAAATCAATAGTAACTTTTAAACCTCATAATTCAAATTAATCCGACACTCAATAATCATATCATCAATTGTTATATTTAACTAATGAAATTTGAACACATGCAGTGTCAATATTTTTTTTTACTTCTTACAACTCTCTTACGGTTATTTTATTTTTCAATCAAGGTATTTTGTTTACATAGAAGTGTTTATAATTTATATGGTATGTGTAACGTGAGTAAATTATATAGGATAAATATTCAAGTTTATGAAATATTATATAAGTAGATAATATTAAATTAAAGAGTGAAATATTTAATACATTTATTATAATAATCTTTATACAATAAAATGCAATGGGTAAACAATTATATATTGAAAATATTAAAATTTGCAAAACATAATATATGAGTCTAAATAAAAAATAACCAGCATTACCGTATAAAATTTTAACATTCATGGAGTGAAATAACATTTTATTTAAATTGTTTATGTTTTTTCTTAAAAAATTGTAAAAGTTTAGTAAAAATAGTTTTTTCCAATGTCGATATTGGTGACTATGAAAATTGAATATATAAAGAGGATATATCACAAAAATTTCCGGATACTTCCATATATGCAAAGAGTGTATACCTCATCTTGGTATATATATACTACTCCCTTCGTCCATATTTAATAACTCTTTTTTTCTTTCCAACTTAATACACACACTTTCATATATGAAAATAAAATTTTACTCCTTATTAATTTTGAACAATTTTGAACTGAAAAAAATCTTTGTATTGAATTCCCGCGTAGTACGCGGATCGTGCACTAGAAATTTTAATAATTAAATATCATGTGATTTTAATATGACTTTAAAATGAGAAGATTAATAGATTTTAATCACATGAAATTATCACTAGAAATTTTAATATGACTTTAAAATAAATTAAATAAATAATTAAATATATGCATATAATTCCGAGTATTACACATCATAAGTAACAACATCAACAACCCTCTTCTAGCGCCAAATGTTGTTAGTCATTCATGACTGGATGAACTCACAATACCCTTAACTTCTTGAATTGTTGACTGAGTATAACAAAATCCACTAGCTTGACTCCACCATCAATCTTGATCATGATCAGTGTATATTAATCATGTTTATGCATATATATTTCACACTAAAGCAATGTGTGTGTATATTTTTTTTCACCAAATGTTTTTTTTCTCAAATGTAGACGGTGTATAAATATTATTATTTTTGTATTTGCACATGTATGTGTATGTGCTTCATATTTTTCAATTCACTACAGGCTCCCCATTCCCCATGAAGTATGACAGGGTTTTGTGTATTTTAATTTTTTACTAGTTTTAAAATTTTATCAACGTCTTTGTGCATGTGTATTCAAGTTTTTAGTTTCACAACCCCTTTATATTTAGCTCTCTTAATCACAACTAAAATCAGTTTATATTTTTTTTTACACATTTTAAATAATCTAACAATATGCGAAATATACTGGAGAAAACTTGGTGATAACTTCGGCATCACCATTCCTAGTTTACCAATCACTAAGCTATTTTGCCAACACAAAACAATAGTGTTGGTATATGCTGCCAAATTTAGAATATGAAATAAAGATTCTTCACAATTGTTTTGGCAATGTAATTGATCGCTACATAATTTGTTGGGACGTGTTCAGGTCAGTGTCAACCAAGATGTGTTTTAGTGTCATCTCAAACTTTCTTAATGAGCCCAACTCATTGACGTCGTAGCAACTGCTCCATACTACTCAATGAGTTATTAATTGTTTTCAAGACTTAAAGTCCATTAAATATCACTTGTATTAAATGATATCATCAATTAGTATATATGTATCATGTATTGAAAATAATAAACATAAGATGAAACACGAAAGTATAATGGAAAATCATACCTCTAAAAAGTCAAGTTGGGATCCTCTATTCCAATGTGTATTTCATCTCACGTTTCATAACATTCAATACACTATATACATATTAATTAATTAGTGATATTTTAATATGTGCAACACTTGTTTTAGAATACGAGATGTCAATAGACGAAACACTGGATCTCAAGTCCTAAAAATCTTTGAATAACTTCCTGAGAAATATGGAGTAGTTGCTACGATGTCGATGGGATTCGACTCATTGAACAAGTTTGAAAGGGCGTAAAACGCAGCTTGGATGAGCTAATCCCTTTTTGTCACAACAATTGAATGACGATTTTTAACCACCACATTGCTAACAATTTTGAGAAGAATGTTTATTTTATATTTTAATTTTGTCAGTATATACCTTCACATATGTTTTGTGTTGGAAATATAGCTGAGTGATTGATACTCAAGAATGGTGATATTGAAATTATTATCAAGATTTCTCCAATATGTTACATATATAGCTAGATAACCCTATACATTAAAAAATGTGAAAAAAAGTAATTTAAATTAATTTTTAGTTGCGATTAAGAGAGAGATGGAGGTTGGTAAAACTAAGAAACCGAGCTCACTTACATAGAGACATTGATGGAACTAAAATCAGTATAGATTTAAAACACACACAATACAATAACTTTCTTGATGGAACCCCTAATCAATTTGGAAAAACTAAACCCACACCCAATATACAATATATATATATATATATATATATATATATATATATTGATAAAATAAACATTCAAGAAATGGAAAGAAAAAAACACAAACACACGTTAACTAAGCAAATGAAAAATGCAGAAATAAAATAAGTTAAAACACACCTATCAAGGCTGATGGTGGATTCAAGTTGATTGATTTCATCGTCACAAACAAGGTATGAATTTGCAAAGCTCTCAATCATAAATTTTTTACTAGAGACTGACATATTTTTGTCAATCTACTAAAAAATTTATAAGGCTCCGATGCTCTTTCTTTTTGCTTTTAGAGTACTGATATGTAATTTTCAAAGCCGTTTGCTCCCATTCTTATAGGCACCACCACTGTTCTTCTATTTCAACTAGTCGTTAAACTATTTATGATTTTAGGTGTAAGCAGTTGAGGAATCATAAAATATATTAATTAAAAATATTAATTCCTACCTAATATATTGATTTTTCTTTTATTTATGCATTTATGTATTAAATAGTAAATGTTGACTAATAACGGCATTTGTTGATGTTGTTACTTTTAATGTCATGCTCCCCCTGTCCCATAATATTTTCATTGGTAGACGGGTACAAATATTAAAAAAAATGTAATAATGAGTGGAGTTTTGAGGGGTAATTTTATGAACATTTATGTTTAAAGTAAAGAAATGGGATGACTTTTGTGTATGTGGGGAGAAAAAGTAATGACATTTGTGTAAAATTTAGGATATTGAGAGGGTGGAGTTTATAAAAGAGTTTTCCATTTTAAGGGTGTGAAAGTTATTGTGAGACGTCCTAAAAGGAAAAGTGTGAAAGTTATTGTAGGATGGAGGGAGTAATATTTAACACAACATCGAGAATTCAACCTCTCTAATTTGTCTAAGTCTTTATTTCAATGTTACACTAAGGGCTCGTTTGCTTAGTGGGTTTAGATGGTAGGTTAGGTGTGTAAACCCACCACAACACTTGGTTATGGTGGGTTGTGGCGGGTTTACACACCTAACCTACCCTCTAAACCTACTAAGCAAACGAGTCCTAAATGTTACTCTCGGTGTTATAACATGTATGTTGAAGATTTAGAAGATTCTACACCAATCTAAAATGCAGAAGAGTGGACATCAAGCATATAGAATATTTAAAAAATGTAGGATAAATTTTTTTTTTTTTTTTTCAATTTGGCGTCTTCCTGCAATTTCATTCTTTGTTTTACTTCCATTTTTTTTTCTATTAATTTTTTTTCTTTGCTTTCATGTTTTTTTTTTTCAATTTTATCTCAGCGAAAGGAGAGACTTCAGAGAAAGGGGAGAGGATAGAGTGGTCGAGAACTAATTATTAATTTCATGCAGCTATGTCCGGTGATGTTTTAAAAAATTTAAATTATACTATGAGACTTTGGATTTTTCTAACTATTGTGGAGTATAAATATTCGCGGCAAAGAGTGAACCATAGAACTATAATTTTTCAATTGAGTTATTTTTTTAATTACTATTAATTTTCATAGTTTTTTTTTTTTTTTTTTGAAATAGTTATGTTTTTATTTTCAAATTTTCTGTAACTTTCCTTTCCTCTTTTCTTCGATTATCTTTTTCTAAGTTATATTCTCTCCCCATCTCTTACTGATATTTGTCTTTCTCCTTCACTCAAACACAAATCTGCAATTTTCATTTCTGATGCTTACATAAAGCGTATAACTTTTTTTTTTTTTTCATAGAAAGGAGAGATGATTGAATGGTTTGGAGTATGAGCAATCAACCAATGAGCAAGCCACAATCATTTTCAATGAATTTTATATTTGTTTATTAATCTTTAATATATGATTTTTTCAATTGAATTCAATTTAATTTTTTTATTGTTGGGATCAAAAGTGATTGGCTCAAAAAAAAAAAAAAAAAAACTCTATTATAATTATATATTTTTAAGGGAAAAGATAACCTCTTTTAGCAAGTAACTCTACTACTCCTTATATAAGATTTGCTTACAAATTAATTTTTTTTATCCATGATTTATACATACTTTTGTAAAGTTTCTAAAAAAAAATCAATAGTAACTTTTAAACCTCATATTTCAAATTAATCCGACACTAAATAATCATATCATCAATTGTTATATTCAACTAATGAAATTTGAACACATGCAATGTCAATATTCTTTTTTTACTTCTTACAACTCTCTTACGGTTATTTTATTTTTCAATCAAGGCATTTTGTTTATATAGAAGTGTTTAGAATTTATATGGTGTGTGTAACGAGAGAGTAAATTATAAAAGAAAAACAAGTGTATTTAATTGGAACGGATGGAGTAATTAGTGTAATGGAACATTTATAAAAGAAAAACAAGTGTATTTAATTGGAACGGATGGAGTAATTATAAACTCCAGCAATCGGCCATTTATTTGTTCACATGCCAAAAGTGGGCTGAGCCGATTTATTTGTTCACATGCCAAAATGGGCTGAGCTGTTAGATCCATGGTCAAGTCTTTTACTTTGATGGGCTTTGAAACAAACCTAATTTTATCTATAAATACTTTTTTTTACGTAACACAAATTAGTTAGAACTTCATAATAAAAATATGCTCAAGAATTAATAAGAGTTTGTGTATTTTAAACCATTTTGAAAATTAATGGGAGGCAAGAAAATTGAGTGGAATAAAAAAGTAAAAATGTTAACATAATACAAATAAAAAAAATACAATATCTAAAAAAATATTAAATGCAAAGGAACATAACAATTGAATCTAAACAGAAAGTTATATATAAGTTAGAAAATCTAATACAAAAAAATATAATTTAAATATTTTTTTTTTACTCCATTGTCTATTTATCTACTAATTTTTACTTATATATATTTTTTTGATAAATTGTATTAAATAGAAACAAATTTCATGTATGTAACTGTACGCACAATTACTCTCTCTCCCTAAGTTATGTGGACAGTGAAAAAAAACTATATTTTTTTTAATTATCTTCTTTAAATAGCATATTACGCGGGAATTGAAAATAATTATTTCCTTTTTAATAAATTAAAAATAACAACTGATAATATGAGTATTGAGTATTGGATTGACATAACATATGAGGTTTAGAAAATACTATAGAAAAAATAATGTAGAACTTTACCATAACACTCAGAAATTATGAGTAAACAAAATGAATTTGTAAACAAACACATTATATATAGGCAGTAAAGTCACTTAAACAAAATGAATTTGTAAACAAACACATTATATATAGGTAGTAAAGTCACTTAAAAAAATGAATTTGTAAACAAACACGTTATATAAGTAGTAAAGTCACTTAAATTTTTTTTTTAAAAAAAATCATTTCCTTTAAAAAAAAAATTAATAATAATAATAAAAAAAAAAATTAAGAACAGTCACACCTTGTCGATTTTGGTCATAACAAGAGTTGGGGTGTGTTAAAATGAAGCACCTTTGATTAAGTAGTAATTAATTTAAAGTGATTAAAAGTGGATAGTGTTTTAAAATTAAGCACCTTTAATAAATTTTGTATATGTTGTGATGTTTGTAAAATAAATAGTTTTTTTTATAATTTTACAAAAACATTCTTATTACATTGAAATAATTAATTGGTAAATATAAAATATTATTTGAATTGTGAGAATAAAAATGTAAAATTGATTACACTGATGAGAAACACGCTATTAAAAGTAGGTGAAGGGGTGCTCCACGAAAATCACTTTTAACAACTTAATTTAATCACTTAGATACTCTAAAATTGATTCTATTTTAAAAAAAAGTATATACTAATTCGAACGTCAATAATTATAATGATACTGATGGAGTAATTATAAATGTTGGAACTGCTTACGCCGTGTAAACTGCAATATCGAAAATTTCAGAATAACAAATAAGTCGAGTCAAGGGAAACCCTTTTCCCGCAGAACAGAATACGCCCAGGATAGTGCTCGACTGGTATGGCGTTCTGTTCCCAAAGGTAAAACGACTTTTACTTTTTACACAGTAGCACCACTGTATAAAAAGCCTCGGCGAACGTACGTAGTACGAACTGAACACTCTCGAATATAAATCCGGCACAAGAAAGAACAGAGGAAGGCTTTCGGGAGCTCAACACACTACGTAGGGACGAGAGGAGAGTAGTAGGAGAGAGGGGCTAATTTCAGCGTAAGGATTTATGAGGGAAGAGACTGATATTTATAGGCAGACGAAACCCTAGGAGGGAGTTGGAAAAACGCGTGGGCCTAGGCCCGATTCTTGGGAATATGTCGCGAATATATCGCATCGGTTGCGAAAATATCGGCCAAGTTTGAGACTTCCAGATAATTCTGGAACATTCTTGAAGTAATTCGAATGGGCCGAGCCCATTCCTGAGTTGGGCTTTCGGAGTTTTTGGGTCTGCAAAAAGATAAGCGGGCCCCAAAGACCACCGAAGCCGAGCCGGGCGGGCGGGCGCGTGCGCGGGTGGCTCTTAGAGGGGTGTACCTCTTTTACATGGTTAAACTTCCAAGCTACTTCAATACCTTTATACATCATAAATGTTTTGTAGGTTTCCTATGTGGGACAATTTCCCACATTCCTCAAACTTCAAAGTTGAAACTCTTCAACTTCAACAATTAATTTCTCACTCACCTTAACTCGGTTTTGAGATATTAAATATACCACGTTCATCTACTCCGCGAGTAGATTGACTATGTCACGTTCAATTATTTCATAATTAACGTTTAGTCCGTCTAATTAATTAAATTAGATAAGGGTGTCAAAACCCAATTAATCCCATTAATTCCAACAATCCCCCACATGAGTGAAAATCGTATATATACAACATCAGACCCAGTGTTCAGTTCGATTGAGATCTCCGTGCGTCCGGAAAAGTAGTTTTTGGCTTTGAACTTTTCGTAGCCAAACACTATCGGGTACACCGACGGCTTAGTGGACGCAATGCCTTGAACTACTCCTCCATAGTGTATACCTAGTCAACAGTGTCAGCACACTTCAATCTCGTCTTTGTAACGTTCTCACATTTTTGTCCGTTTTGGCCATGGATGTCCTTTGTCTTCATAAATGTTTGGTCGAAGCGGCCCTCACTTCTCATTTATATAGGTAACCTCCTTTCGAGTATCCCGTTATACTCTATGACTTATTAAGAGTCGAAGACTCAACCTTTACCACATCTTACGGGTCGTTAACACTTGAGATAGTGCTGTCAGGAATAGTCATATTTTTCAAGTGTTTTATCACTAACTTCCACAGTTTCGTTTTCCCATTGAACCAAGTTCTTGGGATCTCCAGTCATCATGGTTGGGTTTCCACTGCTTTGGTTTTTCTTGTGGGTTTTAGACCCATTCCTTCTACCAGCTTGTTCAATTGATCTCGGTTTATGCTCTTCGTGAGCGGATCCGCTATATTGTCCTTTGTATTGACATAATCAATGGACATTACTCCAATGGAGATCAATTCTCTAATGGAGTTGTGTCGACGACGTATGTGTCTCGACTTTCCGTTGTACATGACATTCATAGCTCTCCCAATGGCAGCTTGACTGTCACAGTGTACCGTCACCGAGGGTACCAGTTTATTCCAATATGGAATGTCTTCCAGAAAATTACGCAACCATTCAGCCTCTGCAGCGGCTAGGTCTAACGCAATAAATTCTGATTCCATTGTGGAACGAGCAAAGCACGTTTGTTTCTTGGATCTCCACGACACTGCTGCTCCTCCAATAGTGAATACATATCCACTAGTGGATAACGAGTCTTTAGTGTCCGATATCCAATTTGCATCACTGTATCCTTCGACTACAGTTGGATGTCTTGTGTAGTGAAGCCCATAATCAAGGGTGTACTTCAAGTATCTTAATACCCTTTTCAATGCTTTCCAGTGCTCATGACTTGGATTGTTCGTGTATTGGCTCAACTTGTTTACCGAACATGCAAGATCAGGGCGTGTACAGTTCGTGATGTACATCACACTTCCAATGATCCTTGCATATTCCAGTTGAGCCACTGGTTCTCCTCTATTCTTTTTCAAGTGAACATTGAGTTCCAAAGGCGTCTTAGCAGGTGGATCGTCAAAGGCATTAAATTGCTTTAGTACCTTCTCCACATAGTGAGATTGTGTCAAGGAAATTCCATTGTACGTTTTCTCTATCTTGATTCCAAGAATCACGTCTACTAATCCCAGTCTTTCATGTCAAAGAGTTTCTACTTAACATGTTCTTCGTATTAACTATGATATCGTGATTGTTACTCATGATTAACATGTCATCGACATATAAGCACACAATAACAAATCCATTAGGTGTATTCTTCACATATACACACTTATCACATTCGTTAATTTGAAACCCATTTGACAACATTGTATTGTCAAATTTCAAGTGCCACTGTTTTGGAGCTTGCTTAAGTCCATACAGTGATCGAACGAGTTTACACACCTTTTTCTCGTTTCCAGGAGCAACATATCCTTCGGGTTGATCCATGTATATTTCAGCATCCATCTCACCATTAAGAAACGTCATCTTAACGTCCATTTGGTGTATTTCGAGATTGTGCAAAGCAGCAATAGCGACTAACACCCGAATGGAAGTGATCCTTGTCACCGGTGAGTATGTATCGAAGAAATCATACCCTTCCTTTTGTTTAAAACCTTTTGCAACTAGACGAGCTTTATACTTATCAACAGATCCATCTGCTTTGTACTTTCTTCTAAGGATCCACTTGCATCCTAAGGGCTTACAACCTTTAGGGAGGTCGACCAACTCCCATGTGTGATTTAACAAGATAGACTCGTATTCACTTTTTATGGCTTCCTTCCAGAGGTGTGCATCTGGTCTTGCCATAGCTTCTTTGATAGTTTTAGGTTCATCTTCCTACAAAACATAAGTAATGAAGTCTGAACCAAAATCTTTATCAATTCTAACTCTCTTACTGCGTCTCGGTTCTTCACTCTCTTGAGTGGAAGGACTAACAGTGTCGTCTGTTGCTTCAAGAGTTCTCTTATTCGAGCTCACTTCCTCTTTTTCCTTAAGAGGAAAAATGTTTTCAAAGAACATTGCGTTCCTTGACTCAATTGTAGTGCCTTATGTCATATCCGGTACTTCGAATTTGTGAATCATAAATCGATAGGCACTACTGTTTGAAGCATATCCTATAAAGATACAATCGATGGTTTTAGGGTCGATTTTAACTTGTTTAGGAAGCGGTACTTCAACCTTAGCCAAACACCCCCACACTTTGAGGTATTTGTATGAAAGTTTTCGTTTCCTCCATATTTCATAAGGAGTTTGATCCTTAGTTTTATGAGAAATCTTGTTCAGAATGTGGTTAGCCGAAAGAACGGCTTCCCCCCACAAATTCTGAGGTAGACCAGAGCTGATTAACATTGCGTTCATCATCTCCTTTAGTGTTCGGTTTTTCCTTTCCGCAACACCATTAAACTGAAGTGAGTAAGGGGCTGTTGTTTGATGTATAATCCCTGATTCAATACATAATTGTTCAAACGGAGCTAAGTACTCTCCACCTCTATCACTACGAATTGATTTAATTCGAGTGTCCAATTGATTCTCTACTTCAGTTTTATAACGTTTAAAAGCTTCTATAGCTTCGTCTTTACTCTTTAAAAGGTAAACGTAGCAGAATCTTGTACAATTGTCTATAAAAGTAATAAAATACTTTTTCCCTCCTCTAGTTTGTACAAACTTCAAATCACATACATCCATGTGAATTAAGTCTAGAGGGGCAGCAGTGTTCCTTTCAACAGTTTTAAACGGTAGTTTGGTCAATTTTGCTTTCGTGCATATTTCACATCGTTTGGATGTATCAACGTTGTCAATTTTAAGTAAATCAAGATTTACTAATCGTTTTATGGATTTTAGATTCACATGTCCTAATCTAGAATGCCATAAAGAGGAACACTCAACGATATAAGCAGAAGTGGAAGCAATTTCATTAATAATTTGTTTGCCTTTGGGGCTTACAACCATTGTGCTTAATTTAAACAAACCATTCTCGAGATAACCCTTCCCGAAAAAGTGACCAAACTTACTTAGAACTATCTTATCAGATTCAAAGACTAGTCTAAATTGATTGCTAACTAGAAGAGACCCCGAAATCAAATTCTTCCGGATGTCTGGGACATACAACACGTTCTTCAATGTTAGCTCTTTTTCAGATGTTATTTTAAGCACCACTGACCAAATTCCAACCACTTCAGATGAGGCTTGATTGCCCATAAATAACTTTCTCCCATCAGATGGAGAATAGTTTGAGAATGCAGATCTCTCCGAGCAGACGTGGCACGTGGCACCAGTGTCCACGAACCACTCTTTCTTGTTGTCCACCATGTTGACCTCCGTCACCACTGCGGACATGTCCAAATCCGTAAAGGGCTGTTTGGTTAGGGATTGTGGTGGATGGGATGGGGATGAGGATTGGAAAAATATGGATGGGGGTAATCCATGAATAGTAATTGAATAAAAGTTGTGTTTGGATAGAGATTGAAAAATAGATGTGGATGGAGAACTTTATGTCAAATCAAGTAGGAGAGGGAATAAATGTGTGTAAGAAATTAGGAGAGAGAATAAATGTGTGGAAGAAAAGTAGGAGAGAGAATAGATGTGTGAAAGAAAAGTAGGAGAGAGAATGAGTGATTAAAAGAAAAAAATGGGTGATGTGATTGTATAAAAATAGGTTTGTAAGTGTATTATAGGAATGGATGTGTATTTGGATGGGTATTTGGATGGAGAGGGATGGAGAGGGATGGGATGGGGGATGGCCCATCCAAATCCGGATGGGCCAATCCCAAACCAAACACACCCTAAGGTTCACAGAATCTTGTACTTTTTGTTTGCCTTTTCCCTTATCGTCACGACGGGGTTGACGACATTCACTGGACCTATGGTTCGGTTTCCCACAGTTATAGCAATTTCTAGTGAATTTCTGCTTTGTGGCTGGACCCTTCCCCTTCACAATCTTCGTTGTGTTGGCAGCAGACTCATTTGGACGTCTTCTTTTCCTTGACGGACCCTCTTGTTCCATCAAGTTAGCCTTGGCTTCAATCTGGAGGGTAGATCCCTTCCCTTCTCTCTTTCGATTGTCCTCCTCAGTCCTGAGACGGATGATCAGATCCTCCAAGCTCATAAGCTTTCGTTTGTGCTTTAGATATGATTTGAAATCCTTCCACGATGAAGGCAGTTTCTCGACCACAGTCGCTACTTGAAATGCATCAGGTAACACCATATCCTCAGCAGCAATCTTATGGAAAATAATCTGCAGTTTCTGGACTTGATCCACTACAGACTTGTTATCGTCCATCTTAAAATCGTACAGTTGTGAAACGATGAATTTCTTTAATCCGGCGCCTTTAGTTCTGTACTTCTTCTCCAAGGATTCCCACAACTCCTTGGCAGATTTTATGTCACAGTAGACACTGTAGAGGGTATCAGAGAGCCCTCCAATAATGTGATTTCTGCACAGATAATCACCACTTAGCCACTGATCATAATAGATTCTTTCTTGTTGGCTAGCACTTGCCTCAGGCTGTGTAGGTTTCGTTTCGGTTAGAAACCTATCCATTCCAAGCATGGTTAGGTAAAATCGCATCTTACTTTGCCATCTCTTGAATTCAGTTCCGGAAAATTTTTCCGGCTTTTCTCCTTGTACGACCATTGGCCTCGGCCCAGGTGTAGAGAAGGTAAACATCGGATCCCTTATGGGATTGTGGAAAGCAGAAAACGGTTCAAGCGGATTGCTTTTGTTCCTAACTCTTTCTGCATGGTCATTCTGTTTTCCTTGTGATTTCACGTCGGAACTGTGCGACTCTGATTGATCAGGAGACGCTTCCTTATTGGCCTCGTTGCCAATATTCTCGGTACCATGCACGACATCCATATCGATGGGGTCAACATCCATGTTATCGTTCGTTTTCGACATTGCAGTAAATTAATTCAATTAATTAAGTCCGAAAATATTAATTATCTTTTCTGTTCTGCGATTGTTGGAACTGCTTACGCCGTGTAAACTGCAATATCGAAAATTTCAGAATAACAAGTAAGTCGAGTCAAGGGAAACCCTTTTCCCGCAGAACAGAATACGCCCAGGATAGTGCTCGACTGGTATGGCGTTCCGTTCCCAAAGGTAAAATGACTTTTACTTTTTACACAGTAGCACCATTGTATAAAAAGCATTGGCGAACGTACGTAGTACGAACTGAACACTCTCGGATATAAATCCGGCACAAGAAAGAACAGAGGAAGGCTTTCAGGAGCTCAACACACTGCATAGGGACGAGAGGAGAGTAGTAGGAGAGAGAGGCGAATTTCAGCGTAAGGATTTATGAGGGAAGAGACTGATATTTATAGGCCTTGAAGACCAAGTTTGAGACTTCCAGATAATTCTGGAACATTCTTGAAGTAATTCGAATGGGCCGAGCCCATTCCTGAGTTGGGCTTTCGGAGTTTTTGGGTCTGCAAAAAGATAGGCGGGCCCCAAAGACCAATTGCCGAAGCCGAGCCGGCCGGACGGGCGCGCGCGCGTGTGGCTCTTAGAAGGGTGTACCTCTTTTACATGGTTGAACTTCCAAGCGTACTTCAATACCTTTATACATCATAAATGTTTTCATAAATGTTTTGTAGGTTTCCTATGTGGGACAATTTCCCACATTCCTCAAACTTCAAAGTTGAAACTCTTCAACTTCAACAATTAATTTCTCACTCACCTTAACTCGGTTTTGAGATATTAAATATACCACGTTCATCTACTCCGCGAGTAGATTGACTATGTCACGTTCAATTATTTCATAATTAACGTTTAGTCCGTCTAATTAATTAAATTAGATAAGGGTGTCAAAACCCAATTAATCCCATTAATTCCAACAATAAACTCCAACAATTGGCCATTTATCTGAGCCTAAGATTTATTTGTTCACATGTCAAAATGGACTGAGCCTAACTGGTCATGGGTCAAGTCTTTTAATTTGATGGACTTTTAATGGACCCAATTAAACAAACCTAATTTTATCTATAAATATTGTCTTTTTACTCAATTAATTTTATCTCTTCTCCTTCGTGTTTTTTTTTCTTATTTTTTACACTTAAATATTTTACCATTTTTTTTATTTTAGTATGTTCTTGATTTGTCTCTCTCTCTTTGTTGAGTTTACAAAACCTTTTGAAACCTAATGAATAATTAATAGACAAAAAAAATCAAAATTAATAATATAAAGTAAATATTGTTTCAAACTATATATCTTTACAATGTATATTTCACAGTATTTCTATTTGGTTACTCTAAATTTGTTTAATTTGAAATATTGCATTATGAATCGGTTATTTTTTTTAAAACCGTCTCTTTTTTTACTTTTAAATTCTTTTTGGAATATTAGTGTTGAAAAAAATGATGTATTTCACTTATTCGACGTAATTTATTAAAACATTTTTTTTTTTTTTTTTTGTGCTGATTTTGTACTGCTCTAATAATTTTTTTGGTTAACTAAGATTTGAGATTTTTATTTTATTTTTCAAGTTGATTGATGTAGGAATATAAAATGTTTGAAATCGTAGGAAATAAAAAGATGTACAAATTATAAAGGTGAGACTATAAATTTTGTGTAATCTTTTAAAGATAAATTTCTAAACATCAAATGTCATATTAATTCGAACATCAATAGACTTTTAATTTGATGGAATTTGATGGCCCAATTAAACAAACCTAATTTTATCTATAAATACTGTCTTTTTTACTCAATTCATTTTATCTCTTCTTCTTCGTGTTTTTTTTTTCTTATTTTTCACACTTAAATATTTTACCTTTTTTTTTATTTTTCACACTTAAATATTTTACCAGTATGTTTTTGGTTTGTCTCTCGTTGATTTTAAAAAAATTATATACAAATTAGAATCAATACCACACATATTATATTAGAAATTAATACAACACATATTCACATATTAGAAATCAATACAACACATATTCACATATTAGAAATTAATACAAATTAGAATCAATGCAATGACTTGGTTCGTATTTTTACACTTTTTAAACAACTATATGATCCCCACAAGCGTATGGGTTCGATAGTAGTATGATAAGTATACCAAGTAGATATTCGTTCCAAGGACCTAGAGAGAGCGTGGAGCCCCAAAACTATAAGTTAAAATGGTGTTATAGAAGCTAAATAGGAGGATAAAGCTAATATCAATTAAGAAAATAAACAACTAATGCAAACAACTAAACTAACTCTCAATAATGAAAGTGCAAGGTGGGAAAGTATTGCCTCGGGTGTATCCGTTTTGTGAGCAATTAAGTGAACTAGTGAACTAATTACATGATTTTACTAAGAATTCGGGTTAAGCTAAAGGCTATCACATGTGTGTGTAAACTCCCTCGAAAGGCATAGGTCAACATCGTGCATTGATTAGCAATTATAGGATCTAACCAAATACCATAAGCTCCTAAGATAGTGTTGCATAAGCACTTTCAACACGGTTACTAATGCTTATGAAACGCCCTCTCACCAAACTCCTAGACGACCTCTATTTGTTTAATGTCTAAAGTTGTCGGTCTAGCCATTAACCTCCTCTCGGTTAGCTAATTACTAATTAACTTCTATTCAATTGACAAAAGCTCACACTCACACTCCCAATCATGCTGCCCAACTCTCGTTGCAATAAACATAATCGAACATGCTCGCTAATAGGGTTGATCAACCAAATGAATCAATCAAAGTACAACTCTAGAAACATAAACACCCAAATTCTAAGCTAATCATGCAATTAATCCACAATTACTCTAAATTATCATCAAAACATCAACACTCAAGGCAATTAAGGATTAGCTCATGTCTAAATTGACAACTAGAATAAAACTTATGTAAATTAAACTACAAAACATCAAAATCAAATAACCAACTAATATTGAAATAAGGAAAGAAAGCACTTCTATTGTCTTCAAATACTTCAATCTCACCAACAATAAAATGAAATACTAAATTGAAATCTATCTATAAAATGAAATAACAAATTAAACTAAACTAATATATTGAGTGGAGTGGTTGGAGGAGAAGAGATTTCTCCCCCAATGGAAGAGCCCCCCTTTCGCCAATTCGCGTCTGTGTGTGTCTTTTTCCTGCTTTCAGGTGATGCTTCCCCTAATTGATGAATTTGGGTCCAAATGAAGTGGGCTGCTTCCCTGTGAATTAATGCACAATGACCCAACTTCTTCTCTTTCATTAGCACTCAAGTTTGGGCCCACCAATTTAATTAAGGGCGCGGCTAAAGGCACCCAAGGATCCTATGAGTACACCCACTGGGATTTTTTTTTAACACAAGGGGTATGCAAAATGACGTTTGTACCCCTCTTGCACTTTTCTAAAAAAAAAGGCGGATGAGTACACCCACCTGTTCTATTTCACTGCAAATCATATCCACCACTAACAAATTACAAAAAATCAACATCATTCTTCAACAAACACACAAAAAATCAACAAAAACAATAAAAACAAATTCTTAAGATGTTCTAAAATAATAACCGAATAAAGTTAAGATGTACGAAAATTTTTACCCAACAAACTTGTTCGAAAAAATATTCAAAATATCTTAAATTTGTCCGAAAAAAAAATCGAACAAGAGGTTCGAAATTTTTTCAAAAACAAAAACAGAATGTTCGAATTTTTTTTCAAAAACCTTAACTTACCTGAAACGGCGGACGAGGAAGGAGGCGATGCGAACGGGCGGCGTGGGGGACGGCGTCGTGCGAACGGGCGGCGTTGATGGTGGAGGCGTCGCTGTGAACGGGCGTCGTCGTCGGTGCGAACAGGCGTGGCGGACGGGCTTCGCAGAGTGAGTGGGGAGGGAGAAGGGCGGCGGCAGCGTTCGAAGCGGCGACGTAGGGAGGGGAGGGGAGGAGCGGCGCCGCTAGGGAGAGAGGGGTGGTTGGCGAACGAGCAGGGGCGGCGGCGGATTTCGAAGCGGCGACGTGGGGAGGGGAGGAGCGGCGCCGCTAGGGAGGGATGGGTGGTGGGCGGACGAGGGCAGGGACGGCGGCGAATGAGGGCAGTGGATAAACCCCTTTCTCCAGCGGCGACGGCGGACGAAGCTTCGACGCGAGGAGTGAAGCGGCACTGTCGCCGCGTGAGGGGAGGAGCGGCGCCGCTAAGGAGAGAGGGGTGGTGGGCGGCGGCGCCGATTGGGAGGGAGGGGTGGTGGTGGCGGCGCCGATTGAGAGGGAGGGGTGGTGGTGGCGGCGCCGATTGAGAGGGAGGGGAGGTGGGTGCACCCTTCTGTGTTAAAATGTGAGAATGGGAGGAAGAATGGAAGATAAAGGGTTTGAGATGAGAAGGATATTTTTGACATTTCCACGTGGGTGTCCTCATCCGTTTTGTGTGTGTCCTCATCGCGTGGGTGTACTCATAGTATCCTTGGGTGCCTTTAGCCGCGCCCTTTAATTAAATGGCTTGTTTGCTTCCTCTTTCACGGCAATTGGAACATTTCCTTCCAAGCTATATGGGCTGCCTTCAATTACAAATGGGCTTATTTTTTTATAAATGGGCTGCATTGATGTGTTGTAGAAATGCCCCACACATTCAACTTTAATACTCCCTCCACTTTTAAATAAGTGTCACTTTGTCTTTTTAATTATTTTTATAATAAGTGTCATTCTATGTTTTTTTCTTTAATTTTGACAATTTTACCCTTATAATTAATTTGCCTTCAATTTCAATTAATATAGTAGCATAAATCATGGAAAAATCATAAATATTGTATATATGAATATCACATACATTCTTGACCACATTCTTTACTAAACAAAAATTTAATATCAAAACTATTTATCATTAATGAAGGGTAATATTGACCACAATTTAATATCTTAATTTGTTGGAAAATGTTAAAATGACACTTATTCAAAAATGGAGGGAGTATATTTTTCTTCTCGAGCCCCATCATTTTATCTTCTTCTCGATTTATTCCTTCAATTGACTTCACAATAAAATCGAGGTGTGTTTTGCTCTAAAAATGCTCATTTCCCTATAAAAATAGTAAACAACACCACTTCTCCAAATCAAGTGCAAATAGTCAATTTAGTGTAAATAATGCACAAAATCATAGTATATAATTATGACATAAATTTTGAGCAATTTACACACTAATCATGCAACACATATTATATTAGAAATCAATATAAATTAGTTAGAACTTCAAAATAAAAATATGCTCAAGAATTAATAAGAGTTTGTATTTTAAACCATTTTGAAAATTAAAGGGAGGCAATAAAATTGAGTGGAATAAAAAAGTAAAAATGTTAACATAATACAAATAAAAAAAATACAATATCTAAAAAAAAATTAAATGCAAAGAAACATAACAATTGAATCTAAACAGAAAGTTATATATAAGATAGAAAATCTAATACAAAGAAATATATATAATTTAAATATATTTTTTTTACTCCTTTGTCTATTTATCTACTAATTTTTACTTATATATATTTTTTTAAACTATGACCTCATATGAATTTCAACCTTTTACAGTGTTCTATTATAACATTTTTTATATTTTTATTTAACTTTTAGTTATTTCATCAAATAAGTTATTGGTGTGTTGGATTAGGGTTGCACTCTTGTGTACCAATTACATATTATCATAACTTATGAGTAATATTCATACATTTAAAAAATTGTATTAAATAGGAACAAATTTCATGTATGTAACTGGTACGCACAATTACTCTCTCCCTAAGTTACGTGGACAGTGAAAAAAAAATCTATATTTTTTTTAATTATCTTCTTTAAATAGTACACGACCAGCGTATTACGCGGAAATTGAAAATAATTATTTTCTTTTCTACGTACAATGCAGAGACACATGTGATTCAAATAGATACAATCGATTGTAAGAAGAGAAAAAAAAAATTTAAGACATAAAATGAGTTGCAAATTTAATAAATTAAAAGATATGAGTATTGAGTATTGGATTGACATAACATATTTAGAAAATACTATAGAAAAAAAATGTAGAACTTTACCATAACACTCAGAAATTATGAGTAAACAAAAAGAATTTGTAAACAAACACATTATATAAGTAGTAAAGTCACTTAAATTTTTTTTAAAAAAAGTCATTCCCTTAAAAAACAATTAATAATAATAATAAGTTTTTTTTAAGAACCGTCACATCTTGTCATGATTTTGGTCGTAATAAGAGTTAGTGTGGGTTAAAATGAAGCACCTTTGATTAATAGTAATTAATTTAGAGTGATTAAAAGTGAATAGTGTTTTAAAATTAAGCACCTTTAATCAATTTTGTATATGTTGTGATGTTTGCAAAATAAATAGTTTTTTTTATAATTTTACAAAAACATTCTTAATACATTGAAATAATTAATTGGTAAATATAAAATATTATTTAAATGGTGAGGATAAAAATGTAAAATTGATTACACACTGATGAGAAGCACGCTATGGTGAAGGGGTACTCCACGAAAATCATTTTTAACAACTTAATTTAATCACTTAGATACTCTAAAAGTGATTCAATTTAATTTAATCACTTAGATACTCTAAAAGTGATTCTATTTTAAAAAAGAAGTGTTTTTAAGTATATACCAGTATTTTCCGTAGACTCAATTCCTTATAAAGAACTAAGTCTATTTTAAAAAGTGGGTAGGATCAACTATAAAAATAAAATAGGCGAAAAATATTTATGTTAATTGATGTAGCTCAAACGGTTGAGCATGGCATAGTATATTTTACGTTGAAGTCTAGTGTAAAAGTGTAACATAACATGCATTTTACATTTTTTAGCATGTTATTTTGCAATGTTAGTGGCTTACAATTTTCAACAATATTTTTCAGTTATATTGACTTACACTTTTTAGTAATGTTAAGCTACACATTTTAGTCATATTTTGTTGCATTTTTTCAGTTGTAGTAACTTACAATTTTCAACAATATGTTCAGTTATAGTGACTTACACTTTTTAGTAATGTTATGTTACACCTTTTAGTCATATTTTGTTGCATGTTAATTATAAAAGTGCATGTTAAAAATAAGGAAAAGTGTAACATAACATGCATTTTACAATTTTTTAGCATGTTATTTTGCAATGTTAGTGGCTTACAATTTTCAACAATATTTTTCAGTTATATTGACTTACACTTTTTAGTAATGTTAAGCTACAGTGCTACACCTTTTAGTCATATTTTGTTGCACTTTTTCAGTTGTAGTGACTTACAATTTTCAACAATATGTTCAGTTATAGTGACTTACACTTTTTAGTAATGTTATGTTACACCTTTTAGTCGTATTTTGTTGCACTTTTCAGTTATAATAACTTACACTTTTCATTAAAATATTGTGTTGCACTTTTCAAGTATATTGACATGCACTTTTTAATAATATTGTGTTGCACTTTCTAGTTATACTAATTTGCACTTTTTAGTTATAATGACTTACATTTTTAATTAAAAGTTATGTTGCACTTTTCAATTATAGTGACTTACACATTTTAATAAAAAAATGTGTTACACTTTTTAGTAATATTGACTTACACTTTTCAACACACATTTTTTAAAAAAAAATTACCAATAAAAAAAAATTTAATTAAAAAAATTTTATTCATAATATTCTTAAATATTTAGAGTTTAGGGTTGAATAAGTCAACTCAATTTCTTATAAGGAATTAATTCTATATAACAGCAATCCATAAAATAAAGTTATTTTTACCTTATTATCACACGGCTCCAATCATCTTTAAAAAAAAAAATTGTCACATATCCTCAATCATTCTTAAAAAAAAAAATCATATAAAAAGATGGATAAAGCTTTTTTTTTCTTTTCAAACCTTGTTTATCAATGTCAATTAAAAAATAAATGAATATTAAAGTAAGTGTTCTTTATCTATTCAATCTGGTTGATTATAAATCAATATATCATTTTTCAATCTTCAAAGTACAGAGAAAATTTAATGTGAATAAAATAGAAAAAAATTCAAAAGAATGAAAGACTACTTTATTAAAAGAAAAAAATAATTTAATAGTATAAAAATGTTACACACAAATGCATAAAATCAATAGAACGCATCTTAGAAATCCATACAAATTAGAATCAATTCAACCCATATTAGATATCAATACAAATTAGTTAAAACTTCAAAATAACTAAGATGTACTTATTTTTTATAACTAAGATGTAAAATCTAGAAGAGTATTACAATTCTTTGTGATAATTAGAGTACAATCTATCTAGCCAAACATCAAGTGTTTCATGAGAGGTCAAAACACATTGATGTGAAGTTAGACTTTGTAAGGGATGTCTTAGAGAAGAGCATAGTTAAAGTTCAGAAAGTTGCATTAGAAGAGAATACATCTGATATGATAACTAAGGCTTTACCAAGAAATAAGTTCAAACATTGCATAGAATTGGTAAACCTTAGAACGCGGGATGTTCATTAAGGAGAGAATGAACAAACAACTTTGTAGAGGGCTGGGAAGAGGCAATCTTGCATTAAGGTGGAGAATTGTTAAGATTAACGCAATATTGAGATGTCATCTAATGTTATCTATCAGAAGAGTAGCTAGTCTACTGGTCTAGGTCAGTACAAGTTGAGTAAGGCTTACTCAGCTGATAAGGTTTAGTCGTCTAATTTAGAAGTCAACTAATTTGAGAAGAGTAAGGACAACTCTACTGATTGCAAGTCGTCTGATCAGATCAAAAGAGTTGGGGTCCAAGTCTGCTGAAGCCAACTCAGCTGATAGGCATATCAGTTGATGGGCAAGTCTAATGATTCCATTTTCCAGAGTTAGTTTATTTCAGTTATTCTGTTAGTTACTTTGTTAATGGCAGTTTCAAGTGGCATTATACATCTATAAATACACCACTTAAGTGCATAGATTAAAGTAATGAGAGTGCGTAGAGAGCAAGCTCTTAGTGAATCATACTTGTAATTTGTAACTTTCATTTGAGTTAGTGAATCATACTTGTAATTTGTAACTTTACGCGGGAATTAAAAATAATTATCACGTACAATATATTTTTTTTTATATCTTTTCAATACTTTTATTTAATTTTCACATTGATATCTAAATAAATTTACGTTCAATTAATTTGTTTCACATCCAACTCTACCATCACTAAAGCATTCGTAATAATAAAAAATCATGCACCATAGTCACTAAGAAAAGATTAGGTGACTCAAATAAGTACAATGGAAAAATTTTGAAACATAAAATGTGTTGCAAGTTTCATTAAGTGAAAGTAGCAATTGATGATATGATTATTGACAGTCGAATTAATATGACATTTGAGGTTTATAAATTATTATGAAAAAAAAACTTTGTAGAACTTTACAAAAGTATGCAATAATCATGAGTAAACAAAATAAATTTATAAGAAGACACCTTATATAAGTAGTAAAGTCTGTTGAATTTAAAAGATTGTGTTATTTCTCTTAAAAAAACATAATAGTACATCCTGAGTTAGTCCCAATATTTTTAGAGTTACCATATTTGCATTTTATACAATTTATGTTGGGATATTCTATATCCTTATGTTTTGTATTGATAAACCAAATATACTTGTAATATGATAAGTTGTATTGTATAGACAACTGTATTATTCATCTTGTAATAGATTAGGTTAGAAACAATTGAGAAGACAAATCAGAAAACAACTCAGAATACAAATATGAAGACCTAAAAGACAGCTGAGGAAAGACAGCAGCTGAGTAAAAGACAGCTGAGTAAAGAAAGCAGCTGAGTAGATCAGCTGAGGTCTTATCAGCTGAGGAAGCAATCACAAGAGTCTAAGTGTCAGATTCAGTAGAGAAGAAGCCCACAAGAGAAGCTGAGTAAAGACATCAGAGTCAAAACAGCTGTGGTATATCCGCTGTGGAAATTCAGCAGAGTTCAACAGCAGTGGAAAGACATCATAAATCAGTTGTGGAAAATCAGTTGATGGTATATCAGCTGATTATCCGTTAGACAGCATCCATAAGAGCTGATTTGAACCAATGGCAGTGCGACAACAAGCAATACGGATCTGACACAAGGCTGCAGAATTTGTAAAGTCAAAGATACTCTAAATATTACATGGAAATGTAATATTTAGAATATCAAGCAAAAGATTGTCTTCCTGAAATAGTGGGATTTGCTTGTTACTTTCCAACGGTAACATTGAAGCAAATCACACTATAAATACTGAGTTCATTTCATATCTCACAAAAGGGTGGAAGGGAGATGCAAAGGCTGAGCAAAATCCATAAGTGTTCATCAACTAAGAAGAGCTCAAGAACACCTTATAGAAGACATCAAGCAAGCATCTATACCTTTACCCCTAGTGTGTAAACTCATCTAAGCCAGCATTGTCATATATATATCCAAAGCTTAGAAGAGAAATTCTCAATCCTAGCATGAGCTTAAACCAGATTGTAAGGGAATTTCTCATCCCTCTCGAGTCCTCCCTTCTATACACCCATTTAGAAGATAGGCCGAGGTATACACACACATCTCTTTGTAAAGGTTGTTTGTTGCCTCACCAACAAACAGACCTGTTCCTCAGAAAGTAGTTGAGGTTCTTGATCCAAAACGTCTTCTCTTGGACGTAAAAGTAGCAAGATCGAAAGTCTTCTCTTGGGACTATAAAACAGCAAGATAGTGAATTTCTCTATCTGATTAGAGAGAGTGGATGTAGGATATTGAGATCCGAACCACTGTAAATCTATGTGTTATTTACAGCTTTAGCATGCATATTTAAATATCATACTCGTTTTGGGACCAACAAGTGGTATCAGAGCAGTGTTTTCAAATGACCATTGATTTGATTTTTTTTATTTTTTTTTAAAAAAAAATCTGCATTTTTTTTTAGTTGTTTTCAGATTTTGGCGTGTGAGTACACTTCTGTAAGTGGAATCGATGTTTTAAGTCAAACTCACTGCTACGTTGTGACGTGTGATGCTTTTTGGCCAAATTCCATTGTTTGAGCCATCTAAAACACGTTTTACTGTTTTCAATGGTCACCTGAATAGATCCGTTTTTGAGAAACTGTTTTCTCATTCATTTTGTTTTCATAAAAATCATACTTGTATGTGTGTTTATTTATTTTGTTTCAAAACAGGTCAACAGCTAAGGGGGGATCGTCAGTTCAGCTGAGATCTTACCCTATATGGATTTACACGTGTATGAGTAGAAGAGAAGATCATGGTGATCTAAGCTGTTAGAAGGCCTGAAGATAAGTAAGCTTCAATGGAAGTCGTCTATTCTGCATCTATTAGTTGTAGAGTAGATAAGAAGACCTCTGTAATAGCTGATTAGGTGAGTGTGTACTTTAATAGTGCTATCTAAATAAAACTCATTTATTTTAGCTTTTGGAGATAACATCTAGTTATGTCATCTGATGACATCTTCTTATTGTCATCTAAACAGAAGTCTTCTGATTTTACTCTCTTTCAGCACTATTACTTGTCTTCTAGCATAAGCCTGTTCTTCTAGGTTCAGATTAGTGTTAGGTCATATTTGGTTATATCAATAAGGGGGATATTGTTGAGATATTCTATATCCTTATGTTTTGTATTGATAAACCAAATATACTTGTAATATGATAAGTTGTATTGTATAGACAACTTCATTATTAATCTTGTAATAGATTAGGTTAGAATACAACTGAGAAGACAAATCAGAAGACAACTCAGAAGAAAAATCAGAAAACCTAAAAGACAGCAGTTGAGTAAAAGACAGTTGAGTAAAGACAGCAGCTGAGTAGATCATCTGAGTATGATCAGCTAAGGAAGCAATCAGAAGAGTCAAAGTGTCAGATTCAATAGAGAAGAAGCCCAGAAGAGAAGCTGAGTAAAGACAGCAGAGTCAAAACAGCTGTGGTATATCAGCTGTGGTATATCCGCTGTGGAAAGTCAGCAGAGTTCAACAGCGGTGGAAAGACAGCAGAAATCAGCTGTGGAAAATCAGTTGATGGTATATCAGCTGATTATCCGTTAGACAGCATCCATAAGAGCTGATTTGAACCAATGGCAGTGCGACAACAAGCAGTACGAATCTAACACAAGGCTGCAGAATTTGTAAAGTCAAAGATACTCTAAATATTACATGAAAATGTAATATTTAGAATATCAAGCAAAAGATTGTCTTCCTGAAATAGTGGGATTTGCTTGTTACTTTCTAACGGTAACATTGAAGCAAATCACACTATAAATATTGAGTTCATTTCATATCTCACAAAAGGGTGGAAGGGAGATGCAAAGGCTGAGCAAAATGCATAAGTGTTCAGCAACTAAGAAGAGCTCAAGAACACCTTATAGAAGACATCAAGCAAGCATCTATACCTTTACCCCTAGTGAGTAAACTCATCTAAACCATCATTGTCATATATATATCCAAAGCTTATAAGAGAAATTCTCAATCCTAGCATGAGCTTAAACCAGATTGTAATGGAATTTCTCATCCCTCTCGAGTCCTCCCTTCTATACACCCATTTAGAAGATAGGCCGACGTATACACACACATCTCTTTGTAAAGGTTGTTTGTTGCCTCCTTAACAAACAGATATGTTCCTCAGAAAGTAGTTGAGGTTCTTGATCCGAAACGTTTTCTCTTAGGACGTAAAAGTAGCAAGATCGAAAGTCTTCTCTTGGGACTATAAAGCAGCAAGATAGTGAATTTCTCTATCTGATTAGAGAGAGTGGATGTAGGATATTGAGATCTGAACCACTATAAATCTATGTGTTATTTACAGCTTTATCATGCATATTTAAATATCATACTCGTTTTGGGACCAACAATTTCAACTAAATAATTTTAAAAAATTATAAAAGGAATAAGTATTGATAAAGAAGATGTATTAATACCAAAATATATTTAATCGTTTAAATAAATAAGAAACTGTAATAAAAATCATTAAAGCAGCACAAAAGAAAAGTAAAAACTCAAAAAAAAAAAAAAAGTTAGGATGGAATAAAATAAATCTATTACAATAGTAAAAAAGAAGCAAAACTCCCAAATGTAAACACCAAGTTTTGACAACCTATTTAGGAGATTGGATGGATAACTACCCTCGTCCTTCAACTGTCTTAAGAATCCTGATTGAGTTTCGTGCGGCGGTGCGGAGGTTTGGAAATTGGATATTATTGTAAAAAAAAATATTATAATACTAACACATAGTTCTGAATTATCCAGAAACAAACCACATAGTGCTCCAAATGATTATTGGAGTACCGCCCAACCTGAATTTTTATACCTGAAAAAAAAAAAAAATAATATAGAACATTTTTTATCCAATTCTCTAAAATTATAAACAAATACGGCAAAATTTAGTCCTCCCTTTTTGTGTCAGATGAAATTGCCGAAAAATAAAATGACAGTAAAATAGAAAAATAAAATAAAATGACAGTAAAATAGAAAAATAAAATAAGAGTGTAATTTTGTGAATTTGAGACAAATTCAAAATTAAGATGAATATTCAAACAAAACTTTTAAGATTATGTAAAAACTCAATTAAAAAATAATCGACTCACCAAAATTCACAATTTCAAAATGGAAAGATTTGAAGAAAAAGTAGAGGCAACCTGAAGAGAAAGGAAGAATAATACAAAACGGTTTTTATCCAATTAAATAAAGGTAACGTGAAAGAAAAATAAAATTAACGAATCAATACCATCAATACCGACAATGCCTTCATAAGATTAATGTTGTATCCTCTTCGATTTAGTCCTCCCTCTTTATCTGAGATTTTTTGTCTGACATGCAATTAACATAATTTTTTTTTAAGAAAAATGAAACAAAAACTTAATTTAGAAAATGACGTGAGCATAGACTGAAAAATTTAGGATGTTAAGAGTTTTTGTAGAGAATGCTGCAAGAATGTACAATGAAGATAAAGACGAAAATTTGCAACAGAAGGCTGAAAGAAAAGGGTGGGGTAAATGAAAGCAGAAGAAAACTAAATAAAAGATTTTTTAAAAACTGTCAAAAGCATTTTTAAAAAGTGTAAAAAAAAAATGTCAAAATTAACCAACTCGCCAAAATTTAGAATTTCAAAATAGAAAAATAAGAGAAAGTCACGTATGCAAAATGAAGACTGTGAAATATATGTATTAAAGATTTTACAAACAAATTTTTATTACATGTATTAATTTTCTATGCGGGATAAATTATATATGTATTAGTTTTACGTGGAAAATTAATAAAAATAAATATTTATATTATAAATAATTTTATAAAGTAAATTTCAAATAAAATGTGTGAGAAACAGACGAAATGATACGTTTAATTTTTAATATTCAATAAATATGAAAACAACCTTTAAAAAAATTATAAAATTTCGAAAAAAATAATATCAACCACAACACCTTAAATAAATTGTAAGTCACCTTCAATATTAATCACAACACCTTAAATAAATAAATATTTTGATTAATTTCGAATTAAATTACAACCTTTTTCTCATTAAGGTTTGATTATTTTGATCACAACAATATTTTGATTATTTGCAATTATTTTAAGGTTTAGATTAGATTGCAAATGATCGAAAGGTGGTGATTTAATTTGCAATTAAGCCCTTTTAAAATTAACAACTTCATTAAATTATGATACATAAACCAAATTAACCACAAAATGACACATAAGCCAAATTAACCTCAAGATGACACATTATCAATTTAAACTCCCTATTAGTATATAAGGGAATTTTATATTATAGGGGTAGTGTATTATGTATATATAACAAATTTGTTAATCTTGTAAAATAATATAATTATTTATATAATAAATATGTATAAAATTATATAATAAGTTTTACATATATATTTTTGAGCTCTATTTTTTAAATACATTAAATTTATAAATTTAAAATAATTATAGGAAAAAATTAATTGAGATATAAAATAAAAGTAATTATAAAATAAAATTTAATAAAGAATTATCCACACCAATAAACATACATTTTAAATTGTATTTTACTCAAAGTACATTAAATCCTTTAAAAATAAACAAAGCTAAAGAATAGAATGAATATTATAAAATAAAGTTAAGTAAATAAAATAAAAATTAATTTAATTAGTCAATATTAATATAATAAAAAATTCAACATTTCATATCTTTTTACCATTTTACCATTTTAGCTTCCCATTTTACCATTTTAGTCCGTCCGTCTATAAGCTTCCCATACCTTTTTTGGTAAGTACTTTTTCTTACACTTCACTTTATATCTTACTTTTTCTCTCTATCTCTCTCCTCTCTCAATCACATCACTTGTACTATATCTATTATTTAATCACTTTTCTTAATCTATGTGCCAAAAAGTAACGTAACACTTATAGGCGGACGGAGGGAGATATGTATAAAATTATATAATAAGTTTTACATATATATTTTCGAGCTCTATTTTTAAAATACATTAAACTTATAAATTCAAAATAATTATAGAAAAAAATTAATTGAGATATAAAATAAAATTTAATAAAGAATTATACACACCAATAAACATGCATTTTAAATTGTATTTTACTCAAAAGTACATTAAATCCTTTAAAAATAAACAAAGCTAAAGAATAAAATGAATATTACAATAAAGTTAAATAAATAAAATAAAAATTAATTTAATTAGTCAATATTAATATAATAAAAAATTCAACATTTCATATCAATCACAGTTCAACAATATGGATCATATCTTACTCAACCATTATACATAAGCCAAATTAACCACAAAATGACACATAAACCAAATTAACTATAAGATGACACATCATCAATTTAAACTCTCTATTAATATATAAAGGAATTTTTTTAATAAGGTAATTTTATTTACAATTTGAATACAAACTTATATATAGGTAAATATAGATTTAAATGATTGGAAGAAAGAGGGCTACGGTCCTCTTTATTTTGATAATTTCTTTAAAATACAGATTTGTATTATCTCATTACGAATTGAAAGTTAACCAATAAAGTAATATTGCAAGTGAAATTAAAGAAGTGGAAGTAGCCTGCATATTCTTATACTTTAAATACAATGCAGTTGCTTTCATATGATGAAAATCAAATGTTGTATTTTTTATATATATAAATAAAAAGAAATGTATGGAAATGAAGGTAAGTAATTCGATATTTACGAAATGGGGTAATAAAATTTGGAACCAGAATTCCCAGTCCAATTCAATACAATACTAGAGAGAGAGGACTGACTACAAAATGGGGAAGTCTTACATGAGACCATCTCATAGTGAAGCGAAATATAATTTGGGCATCACGCTTAACACTTTGGAAGAGATACAGTGAGACCGTTTCACACACGTCTTTGTCCAAAACGAATACCTTCGTGTGTCCCTACCCTACGCTAACAGTAATAAGCTAACCTCAGTTTAACTCTTGTTTTCAAACTATATAGAATTCTCCAGAATAGCTTTTTGGAGGAAAAAATAAAAGATCTACTTGTGTCATTTGCTAACACCACCTTATACTCACTCTTTTCGACTTCAATTGCATGTTGTTGCTGATTTCCGACTCCCTCCAATCAATGTCCCAACACTCTCACCCATAATCGCTCTTGAGATATTTCCGGGTTTATTCAGATTAAACACAACCACTGCCATCAAATCAATTTTACAATTACCATACCACACTTTGACCAAATTCTCGTATTTTTTCAATCATAACAGGTGTTTTTAAATTTTACAATTCGATACACAATCTTTCAAATTATTGTAATTCTATCGTGACTATTTCCCGACATGGTAATGTAGGAAATTGCATAAAAAGCTGAAGAGTAGTGTATCGAATTGCAAATTTTAAAAGCATACGTTGTAATTGAAAAACGTGAAAAATCGTGATTGTTTATGCAATTAACCCTTTAAAAAACAAAAGAGGAGCTAATTGCAAAGGAGAATGAACAAGGTTTACCAGGAATGTTGTTCTCTTGGCACAAAGTAATTGCAGTCAAGTCCATCACAGACAATTCCTTCGAAATTACGTCTTGATAAGTGAGAGTATCAAGCAGTCGAGCATTAGGATTACGCTTAGGGTCATCATCAAAAACTCCATCCACATTTGTAGCTTTCAGAACCACCTCTGCATTAACTACAAGTACAACGTATGAAGATCATCACATTAAAGTCATATACTATATAGGATCCCATATTCAAATAATTGAATTTTCATCTCTTATTTGGTTAGGATAGAGATACCAACATTTTTTTCTAGTTAAATTTTGATTGATAATCACAGAGAATACTTTTAATAAAAAGGGAAACGATAATTGCATATCAAATTTATTAATCTCAAACTCTCCCTCAGGCAAAATTGCAGACTACTCTTTCGCCTGATATTTTCGATTTAATCATTATCGTACCAAGCACAGACAAAACTCTTACAATGTTTGTTTTGGGTTTTCAAAACACTTTCCAATACAATCAATTCTCTCTTCTTACACTTTAATAATATATTTAAATCATAACTCACATCATCCAATCATTACAATCACACACAACAACAATATAACATTACAACATCATTCACTCTTACACATTGACTTGCCATAAAGTTAAATCTCACACTACTTCAAATCTGAAAACAAAGGCACACCTTACTATATATTAGGATTTCAAATAACAGTTTCAAAAATCACTACAGACGCAAAACAAAAATTGCCTGAAGGTTGTATATGAATTGACAGATTTGAAATCCAAGTTATTAAAATCAGAGTGGATTTCAAAATCGCAGAAATAACTCACAAAATAGTGCGGAATGAGACATAGATTTCCAATCTAATCTTCAAATACTACCATCCAAACAACACCAATGAACTTACTATTATTGATTTCCAGTCCATTAGCAAATCCTTCAGCCCAAAAGCAGAAGTGTGCATGTTAAAACAATTAAGAATCAAGATCCAAAACAAAAAAGACTCACTCTCTGCAGTCCGAAGGGCAGCAGCAGTATCTGTTGTGAAGAAAGGATTCCCTGTGCCCGCTGCAAAAATGACAACTCTTCCTTTCTCTAAATGCCTAACAGCTCGTCTACGTATATAGGGCTCAGCAACTTCTGACATGCGAAAAGCTGTTTGAACTCTTGTTGGGATGCCAATGCTCTCCATCGTGGCTTGCAAAAATATTGCATTCATGACCGTTGCTAACATCCTTAGTAAGTGAAAAGAGATTTCAAAAGTTACACCTAAACTTGCAAATTGTCTTCAAATACCAAATAGAAAAACTTAAGGGCATGTTTGATTTGAGATTTAGAAGGATTCCAAAATCTTGATAAATAGTAGTAGTGTGTGTTTGTTTTGAGATCTAAATACGGTAAGATTTAACTTAATGTCAAATCAATGTGTAAGAATGTGTGATGTTGTATTATAATATTATTGTTGATTGCAATTATAATGATTGAATAATTGTGTAACAATTAGTGTGTTTAATTGGAAGTTGGGAAAATGTGAGAATAAAAGGTGTGAAAGTGAAAAATAAAATAGGAGTGGGAATTTTTAAAAATCATATTTGCATTAATGAGTCATTAGAGAGAGAGTGGTGTAGAAAAAAAAGGGTATATATAGGGTTTATAGGTATTTGTAGGGTGGATGTATTAGGTTTCTAAAATCCCAAAGTGGAACCGGATTTACATTTCAAAATCCCAAAGTGGAACCAGATTTAGATTTCGAAATCCCAAATCAAACATACCCTTGAGTAATTACCTTTCAAACTTTAATGTATGTATTTAAGGGGAAATGTATTTCAGGAAATATCTTGGGAAATGTGTAGTGCGTTGGGTTCTATTCCTGGAAAGGTTTATATGTAAAGATTAGAATGTCATGATAATGGTGACACTCAAAATGTCCAATATACATGGATCGCCTGAGATAATAAATAGAGGCTTCAAGTTTAAAGCATGAATATTGATATTTGCACCAAATTGAACTTGCAAATCTTGGTAAGAAACAATGAAAATTTATTATAATAAAAATACAGTACAAAGGGACAAGTTGTCCTTACGAAGATTGTGGAATATAAACTAAAGGGCTTATGTCCATTCTTTGACTAAATATGAGGGGGGAAAACAAAGGCTTCAGCCTTTTTTCTTTTTTTGGGTTGCAGGCCCACCAAGCTGCCCTAGACGACTTAACCCCATCCCATATCGCCTCTAAATTTTCCTATTGATCCTCGAGAATTCTCATATTTTTCTTCTAACCAAAGACCAAAGTGACTAATATAGAGCTGGCACAACTCCCATAACAGTGTTAATAATATCATCACATTACAACTATAGGATCCATATCTTTAGCACCAGACTAGAAGGCTGTGAATAATTAACTTAACTTTAATGTTTGTGAAGTACTAGAAATTATGCATAAACTAAATACAAGTTCAAGAAAAAAGAGTTACCCAATGTAATCAGCAGAAGAGCGGTCAAGGCCACTGCATCCTGCCCATGAGGCCCCACGGAAGATATTTCCACCACCAACAACAATTGCAACCTGAAAGCATCATCAATATAAGTCAAGTGTGCTTGTTGATTTGCAGAAATTAAACTTAAAAAACAGATCAGAATAATGACATCAACCAACAATTCCACTTTTATGAAGAAATGAATACGGGAACTTAGTCCTAATATTCTATGGGTAAGTTTGATTTGGGATTTAAAAAGCGGATTTGAGATTTTGAAATCTAAATCCCGGTTCTACTTTGGAAATTTAGAATCTGTTTTTCTAAAACCTAATATATCTACCATACAAATACGTATAAACCCTATAAACAACATTATTTTCTACACCACACTCTCTCCAATAACCCATATGATTTTTTTAATCCCACTCTTATTTGATTTATCCCTTTTCACACCTTTCATTCTCATTTTTGCAACTTCCAATAAAACACATTAATTACTATTCAATCATTACAACTACAATCAATAATAATATAACAATACATTATCACACACTCTTACACATCGAGTTGACATAAAGTTAAATTCTACCATATTTAAATATCAAAACAAACACACACTATTACTCCCTCCGTCCCATTTTTGTTTCATCATTTACTGTTTACGCGTAGTTTAATGCGAGAGTTGTTCATTGATATTGAAGGAGAAAAAGTAGAGGAAATGAAAATATTTTGAGTAATAAAATTGAGTGATAAAGTAATGACATGTGGTGTAATTTTGATATGTTTGAAGGGTGTAGTCTAAAGTGAAAAAGTTGTTTTATTACCAAATTAAGAAATGATGAATCTAATTTGGGGCGCCCATATTTTGCAAATGATGAATCTAAAATGGGACTGAGGGAGTACTATTTATCAAGATTTTGAAATCCAGATTTCAAAATCCTCTAAAATTCCAAATCAAACACACTCTATTTTATGTTGTATAATCCTATGTGCAATGATGAAGTAACCAGTACCCAAGGCAACCGTATATTTGATATGGGTTGAAAATCCTATTTCTTGAATGGAAAACAAAAGGTGAGCCTTTAAAGGCTGATCAAGAAAGACAACATAAAAAATCTACCACAGTTAAGTCGTTAAGTAACTTCCTAAAAAAAATCTCCAGAAAAAGGTATTAAAGAAAAGTACCTCAATACCAAGTCGAGTAACAGATGCAACCTCCCTAGCAATGGACATTGTTATCTGAAAAGGTATACTTCCATTAGCATTAAAGACATGATACTAATTCAGAAACATGTAGGGACGAAAACGAGCCAAGCCACTCGCGAGCTATTCGCAGCTCGATTCAATAAATGTTTGTTTGAACTCATTTAATAAAGTTCGTTACGTAAACAAACAAAACAAAAGCTCAATGATATTTAGTTTGTTAGCTCATGAGCAGACTCTTTAGCAAGTTTATGACCTAAGTCCTAACTCATATAAATTATACTCAACAATAGTTTGACTTTAATTTATAATTTCAAACTTTATGATAAATATAAAAATATGTAAGTAAGTTTATTTAATTAAATGACATTGTAGAGTTTAGTAGATATATATGATTTTTAGAAAGAAAAAAAATGTAATAAATTGATGACTAAATTTTTTTATGATTGATATTTATCAACTCCGTTTAGACTTGATTAATCTAAAAAAGAGCTCGTGAACCAACAATATAATAAACGAGTGAAGCTCTAGCAATCTATAATTTGGCTCAGCTCAGCCCAATCACATCCCTACAAACATGTTAAGTATAATAATCAACCTTCGGGTCAATATTTTGTGCTTGATCACCAGCGAGTGCCTCACCGCTTACTTTAAGTAACACCCGACGCCATCTATATGATGGTTTCTGCATGCTACCATTACCATCATTCATTGTGACACCAAAAGGAGACATAGGCGTAGACGGAACCTGTGGCTGCCTATAAAGAAAAGGAATAACACAATCAAAACAAGAAAGTTAGTAGAATGAGATTTGTGTACCTAAAGAGCAGCCTGATTTTCAATGCAAATTATGGAGCAAGGATATCTCTCTCCTCCCTCCCTCCCGTAAAACTATTGGAGAACTGAATTCAAACATTAGACATTTTTTAGGCAATGCATTCACATTCTATTTTTTGGAATCCTACCTAAAAGGAAAGCTAAATACGGAGTAATCAAGTATCAGTTTGCTGAGGCCAGGACTTGTGGAAAAGGAAAACAAGCCATTCGGAAAGTCAGAAACTGATTCATCTTTCATCATTGATCATTTACTATTGATCCTCTCTTTTCCTTTGTGTGGAGGAAGTAGCTAGCATTCAAATAGTAAGAAGTGGTGTGGAGTAATGTTTACTCGTCTTCCAATAACCAAATGCATATTGTTGGTTTTAAGTGCAAATTCAGCAAAAGAATATGTTACATTAAGAAGGCCTCCAGGTTTTGTTATTACTAGCTCTGCCTAAAAGATCTGCATAACTGATACACGTACACCCTAATCTTAGCATAACAACAATATTTTAGAGCAAAATTTAGTGTAATGCCGCGTCGCCTGGTTCTACCATATTCATTCGGAAAATGTGTTATATCTCTAGTTATCAGGACCAACATTTACATCAACAGAAACTTATATCATAAATATACCGGAGACAATTCAACTCTGTGACATTACAAATTGAGCAACAAAAAAGTATATATAGTCACACGATATCAAGATTGAGCAAATGCCACGTCACCTGTTCTACCATATTCTCAAAAAAAATCTCAATTCCCCATATTTTCAGCTTTGATATTATTCTCCAATTGCTCACCATTGATAAAGAAAAGCATCTACAACAAGTCGTTCCAATAACACACATAAATAATTGAACCAGAAAATGCACGCAATAAAATAATCCATCCCCGGGAAATTTAGTTGGACAATTTAAAAAACATCGATAATCTAATACTAATTCTTATACATCCATAATTCAACCAAGAACAAACAAACAAACAAACGCGAGAAGAAGAAAGGAAAGCGTGGGTTTTGAAACCTCAAATTCATGGGATCTGAAGACGAGGGGCCTAATTCAGAAGAGGAACAGCTAAGAACCAGAGACCGATAAGAGGTGTGATATCCCGCAGGCATTGGAGCGTTATTCGGTAAAACATGATTAGGTTTATAGAAATGGAAAGATGGAGAACGGGTGGTATCGAAAGAGCAAATGGGGCGGCTTAAAGAGGTCGAAAAAGCCATTCTTAGAATTGAATTATCGTCTTCAACTTCAATTAAACAGCAGTTCGTTCCAGTGCTCAAGGCTTTTTGTGTTTGAAGAAAATTGGATAATGTTGTTTTTTAAATCGAAGTCTAGAACAAATATCTCAGCGGAAATGTCAAATTAAAAAATTAATAAATTAAATTTTAAGGCAAAAAAATTGTTTGCACGTGCAATTGGTGCTAAATTCTATCGACTGTTTTTAGAATAATTTATTTTTAAAGTTCATTTTTACAATTTTTAAATAAAAAATAATTTTAAAAACAATCTACTCCGTATAAAGTTAGTAAATACCCCCTTAAATATCACATTATTTTAAATGCACAAATATGATGAACTTTGGAAAATAATATAGTGAAGTATTAGTGTTTAAGTGTAGTTTTTTTTTTTTATTAGTCTCGTCCCTCCGACTTGTTTTCTCTCGTTCCTCTTGCTTCATTCTTCTTTTCTTTTCAATTTTTTTTCAAAATTGTTCTTTTTTTTTTTTTTGTTCAATTCATATGTTTATCGTGTTAGATTTTCACTAAATTATCATATTTTTTTGGCCTCTTGGTTTTGACTTTTCGTTATTGTAATACTCTACGGATATACATGTAATACAGTTGACAAAGTGGGATAGCTCAAGTGGTTAGAGCACCACTACCTAAAACTTAGATTCTGGGTTCGAGTCATAGGGAGGAAAAAAATTCTCTCAATTTTAACTAAAAAAATATGCTTAGAATTTTAAATCCATTCATTTCATTTTTAATCTAAACAAGGGGAGTGAATTTGAATGATGGATTTGAAATCTATAGATCAAATCCCTTCATCCAAACGGAGGCTTAGCATCTTGTTCAAATATTTATAAGTTCATTGTCAAGTCCTTCTATTTCAACACCCTGTTTACCTATGGTAGTAAAGACAATTATTTTAGCATCCTATTTAACTATGATTGCGTTAAAATATACTGTAATATATTTATCGTTTTTTTTAATAGAAAATAACTACTACCTTTCAACTTTTAATCATACTCAAACTTTGAATAGTGTCATATTAATTTTCAACAAATCATAAAGTTTTTCAACCTAACAACAACTAATACAATTTTAAATACTTGTAAATATTTATATAATTTTGAATAAATATTTATACATTTCTAAAATACAATATGCGAATGGTGGATCTACATAGTTTATTGTGAATTTATAGTATCAAAATATTTTATCAGTGAATGGTGGATTTACTACACCACATGCATGACCAAAATCAGACATAGGTGAAGTCCCAACATAATCGAACATAATTTTCACATATGGCTCATAATGTAGTGAACCCCCAACAAAATAGGCCATACTTGGTACCAAATAATTAGTGGATAGAGAGTTCAACACTTTTGTGTCCATGTTGGAGGGGTATTCCAGTTAAATAAAGGGGAACCCAACACCCCTATATACTCCCACTAATAATATTCAACAGACTCTGCCTCGTCGGTCACAAAATCCGCGGTGGAGGGTGATTCTGGCCATGAAGCCATGAGAAATCATAACTTTGCCGGAAAATGGGAGAGAAGAATACACAGTTGTTGAAGGGACGAGAGTGTGTAGAGATTAGAGAGTAGCGAGAGACGAGAGTGAAATGTGACTAGGTATAATAATATTAGACAGGTATGGTAATTAGTAGGTTAGGTTATTTAGTGGATTGAGTTTAAGTGGGGTCCATTGTGGACAATAAAATGTAGATCCTATAAAAGAAAAAAACTCGTGGCATATATTGTAAATAAAAAATGTTTGACTACTAATTTAATATAGTGTTATACTTCATTTGTCCCTCAATTATTTGTACACTTTTCCTTTTGATTTATTCCAAAACTATTTGCACACTTTCAATATAAAAATATCACACAACATTATTTTATTATCAAAATTTTCATTCATTTTGAACCCACATAATTATTTTAAATCTCATTAAATCACTCAAAATACATTATTCACACATGAAATGGAGAGAGGGTTATTTATTTTGGGAAAAAGTGAACAGTCAATAATTTATTTTTGGGAAGTTAAGAATCCATTCTACTGTGGGACGGGGGAGTAATATATTAACTCGTTGGCACTGCCATTTCACACGTTTTCTTTCTTTGTTTAACTCACCACTTGTGTAGTTGGGGTTGAATTGAATCTTCCCCACCCCTTCCATATCCACCACAAATTCATGAACCCGGAGTTTTTCTCCGGCGGAGGCGCCGACGCCCGCCCTTCTCCGAGGAGAGAGCTACAGGGCCCACGCCCCTCTGCTCTCAAAGTCAACAAAGACTCCCACAAGATCAGAAAGCCACCCGTTGCGCCGCCTCCTCACCACCCACATCCGCCGCCGCCGCAGCCGGTGGAGGACCGCAAGCCCGTTATAATCTACGCCGTTTCACCCAGAGTCATCCACACAACCGAGAGCGAGTTCAAGAAACTTGTGCAATGCCTCACCGGAAACCTCACCGACGGCGGCGCTTCCTCCTCCGGCGCCGGTAACCTCTCTCCGGCGGCCAGAGCTGCTTCCATAGAGAAGACGAGCCCACCAAAGGACAGAGATCAATTCAACGGAAACAGAGGTGGTGGTGATAATAATAATTATGATGATTTTCTTGGAGATACGGCGGTGGAAGTGGGTAGAGCTCCCGGAATACTATCGCCGGCGCCGTGGAGTCTGCCGCCCATATCGCCGGGATTCTTCTCGCCGTCGTTGGATCCATTGATGGGGTACAACATGTACATTCCGAGCCCATCGACGCTCTTCTCTGTTCCGATGGTGTCGCCGTCACCTTCCGCCTCCTCTTCTGATCTATTCAACCCATTCTTTGACTTTTAGTTAAGTGGAATTTTATTTTCTCTCTTTTTATTATTTTTCAATTACATTAGAAAAGGGGCACCGTTTGATGTGTTGTAACTTGTCGTTTAATCGAATGACTTGTGGAAACTAGGTACTGTTACTAATAGGAGGGAAGAAATTCATAGTAACACTCTTTTAGCACTTAATCAATTTTGATGGGTGAGGTTGAATTTAGAAATTATTTTGCCAAATTGGCTTTTACTCAGTATTGTATTTTGTAATTTCAATTTCTGTGGATAATTAATGGAGTAGTTTAAATCAGTCCAATAGTCGCATAATACTAATTGGAATCCATTAGAAATTTTGATATATATGGAGTTGGAGCCTTTTATTGTTGCATTTTGTGTTAGATTTTCTTTTTAATGCATTTGTAATAGGGTGGCAATTCGTGGTTTGTCCGCTTAGTATCGATAGATTTTTTTTTTTTTTTTTTTAAAGTTTCGGGTATTCGGTCGAAGGACGTTTAAGGTTCGGGGGACCAATCTCACCGTTCACTTGCACGGATCTCATTTAAAGTCAGAGTTTCGCGCTCTATATGGACATGACCCCACAGAAATTGTTTGTACCTTAAAGGGTTCGAACATGAGACATAGAGAGGAGCATACTCCTAAAATAATACTAAGATACTAATGTAGATGGTAGTAATTCCAAATGACATAGTGCTAGCTCGTTCCTCAATCCCAAAGGTTTATGGGTAGGGCTGTTGTGTACTCAAGTACACGTTGTACTTGAGTTCAACTATATAACATAAATCGCGGATAGATAGGATTATTAACGCATAATTTCATAAAAGTCGTTACAGTCTAGTGGTTGTTCGATCCTTGGATTGTCTTTTTATAATTATAAAAGTGCAAGTACTAATAATATCATTAATAGTAATAAAAGTGCAAGTAAAAAATAATAAAATGTGTAAAATTAATAAATTTTTTTAAAAAAATTTAGCACCAGTTTATCTAGATTATGAAAGTGCAAGTACAAATAACCAAGGTGTATCATATAATAACATACACTTTTCATTAATATATAGTAACTTACACTTTTCATTAATAAAACATACATTTTTCAATTATAATAACTTACACTTTTCATTAATAAAGCATACATTTTTCAATTATAATATCATACACTTTTCAATTATAATAATTTGAACTTTTCATTAATAAAATATACACTTTTCAGTTATAATATCATAAACTTTTCAGTACACTTTTTAGTTATAATAACATACATTTTTCATTAATATAACTTATACTTTTAAGTTATAAAACATACACTTTTCAATTATAATAACATACATTTTTTTAGTTATAATAACATACATTTTTCATTGAAAACAATGTTGCACTTTTCAATATAGTAACATACATTTTTCATTAAAAAACGAAGATGCACTTTTCAATATAATAACATACATTTTTTCAAGAAAAAAAATATAAAAAACAAAATGAAAAAATAATAAAAAATTCAAAGTTTGACCGTTGACCGGTCATGGTCCACTCAAGTACATCGTGTACTTGAGTGCACATGAGACTTTGGCAAAATTTATAGTTTCTTTTGGTCTGGTTAAATACAGTTACTGTACATATTTTTATTTATTAAATTTTCTATTTCTCTCAATCATTTTTTTCATTATTATCTTTTCTCTTTCCTACTTCTTTCTACATTTATTTCTTCTTACATTTTTTTACATCAACTACATATTACACATTAAGTGAAAATGGGTTAGTTTATCTCTCCTAAAACACACACATTAGGTGTGATTTAAGTGCAATTTTTATTTTTATTCTTCTGCAATTTTTTTCCTTTTTTTTCTCTTTTTCGGCGAAGTCCTCCACCATACCACCATATGCATTCACATATCTGTTAAAAAGCCGCTGATACACCGCCTCCGTCGTAGTACTACCTCCGGCGCCGTAGCACCGCCTCCATCTCCACCGCCCTTAGGGTTGTCAAATGGGCCGGGCCAGCCCGGTACCGGCCCACCGGGCTGATCGTTTTTCTTGGGCCGGACTGGCCTGGCCCGATTCCTACCGGGCCTGGAAATATGAGGCCCAGCCCTGGTCAGGCTGTCGGGCCACCGGGCCAAAATGGCCCACACTATTTTTTAAATTTATTTATTTAATTCAGTCTTTTAATTAATTTATTTATTAATATAATAATTGGGCCTATTAATAATTGGGCCTTAAAGTATATAAATCACCACTTTGTAATAGTTGGGCTCATTTTTTGTTTTGTTATATATAAATAGTTAGGGTTCTTCTCCTCCTAAAGAAGCAGCAAGCCGCCCGCAGCAGCACATAATCTTTGATTTGATTTTTTTAAATAATGGTGATTGATAATTTGATATACGCTCAAAAGTAAGCAGATCTCAAGTGTTGATGCTTATCTTTGCTTCCAAGTGAGAATATATGTTGCCCTTTTCTCCAATTTAATTTAAGACTCGATACTCGGGGAGAAAGAGCGTCGTCGCCGCCGTGCGAACGTCGTCAGTCACCGCGCGAAATGGGTTTGGGGGAAAGGAGGTGCAACAGCTTGGTTTGGGACGGGTAGGAGTTAGCGTTTCTTTGTTGTTTTGATTTCTGTTTCTTTGTTGTTTTGATTCCTACTTCTTTGTTGTTTTGATTTCTGCTTCTGTGTATGTACAGATAGTTAAAAATTTAATAGAATAAAAAAAATATTAAAAAAAAAATTAATAGAACCTGGCCAGTCCGAAAATCCGGGCTTAGCCCGGCCTGAGCCCGGTCGGCCCGGTAGTTCAAGTGGGCCGGGCCAATTTAACCCGGTTGTTTTCGGGCCACTCAAATTGCAGCCCAGCCCATAGGCCGGGCTGGCCGGGCTGGCCCATCGGGCCGAGCCTGTTTTGACAGCCCTAACCGCCGTCGACACCACTTGTACCGATTAACCGATTTTATCTCAGATATGTTCTTAAATTTATGTAGTTCTTTCAGAGGGTGGTTGGGATCAACGAATAAATTTTTTCGATGACGCCGCGGTGGCCGATCGGCGAGTTTATCCGTTGATCCCATTTCTTTCGTTTTTTTTTACTACTTTGTAGATTGCTTTAGTTCTTTTTAAGTCTCCTGTTTATTTTCGATTTGCTCTTAGTACTATGTTGTTGTGGGGTTCTCTTCCCTGTTGTGGTTTTGTAGCTTTTAGTTTCTGAATTCTGCTCCCGTTCGCCTTGTGTGTCTTTTCCCCCTTTTATGGACTCTGTTGTGGTTGTGAGACATTTTCTCGGTGGTGGGGCTCTCTGAGACAGACTCAAGAGTCCTGGAATCTGTTGGATCTGGTACTTTGGTGGAACTTTGCCTATTTATTGTGTTGCCTATTCTTGACATGAGAACACCTTAGTGTGGGGTTGTCTCGGTTAAAGGTTGGAGATTTGGACGTTTTATTAAGGCAAAGGGAACACTCATTTTTCCCCTTCTCACGATTGGAGTGGACAGCGATACCATGTTGATCCCTGGTTTGAAGATCAAGATCTTTAGCTATGAAGTTGTATTTTATTTATTATGATATTGTAAACCCTCCTAAAAAAAACTACATATTACACATTTAATATTATATAGATGATTTTTTTACGTAGAAATTTTAAAATTACACCACATGTTATTATTTATTTACTCCACTTTACTACTTAAAAAACTTTTACACCATCCATTTATCTTATTTAATACTAATAAACATCTTCCGCATTAAACTCTACACACACAGTAAATGATAAATCTAAAATAGAACATAGACAATAATATAAATAATAATGTAGATAGTGGTTCGTAATTAGTCGGTCTGGCCGACACCCAGTAATTAAACCATTCAAACACATGAATCGTCTGACTTGAACAACTCACATCAACAAACTCAAGACTACAACGAGCTCGAGGTTCTGCGTAAGCCAGAAGTTCAATTCACCTCTCCAACTTCGTGAACACGACGACCTCTCAACCAATGTTAGAAACTATAGTCAAAAGTACATGCATTTAATGCATCTATATCAACCATTTATGCTTCAGCAAGACTACGAGCTTAGCGACAATTGCATCTTCACTAACAATCATCCAATTATTTGCGAGAGTCTCATTTTTCAGAGAGTCTACCTAGCAGCATAAGCACGACTCTTTGAGCCCAAATCATTAGAACCTTCACTCGCATAACATTGATGCTCGATGTAGATGAATTTGGTGAAAAATAAGAGTCTTGAGCAGATGATAGCGTTACACACTCATTGTCTATGCTTGTTCCATCGGTACTAGTTTTTCTATATGATTTGGAAGTTATTCCTAGTGCTATCAGATACTTATTCTTTAAGAAGGGGGATATTCTCTCTCTCTCTCACACACACACACATCGAGTATGTTTGATGGTTCAGATGAAACAAAATGGTGTGGGGACGATTGTTGTGATTGTGAGGATGGACATTGAAATTTAAAGGAAAGATCGACTATGAAATTTTATGGACAGATATTGAAATTTTGAGAATATGAATTCTCCTTCGAATTGAAAGGTCCAAACAAATTCGACCAAACATTATTTATCATTTCCAGATTTCAAGTAGTGAGAATGTGAGATAAAATTGAAAATACCTAACATCTATTTATAGATATAAATGCTAAAAGAGGAAATGGAACCTAGAGAGAGAGAGAGAGAGAGAGAGAGAGAGAGAGAGAGAGAGAGAGAGAGAGAGAGAGAGAGAGAGAGAGAGGGGAAGGTGAGTGGGTGAGAGTTAACCATAGGAACAACCTACCCTTTTCCGAGCGTCTTCCGGTGAGGCAATCTCATTTTCCCAGCCATAGAAACGCCCTTACCCATAGTTATCCCCATAGGACAGATAGGAAATCGGAAAATGAAGAGATTTATGGATGGAGAAACCGTGGGAACGCTACCTGGCGGGAGAAACTTGTTGCCCTAAAAACAAGTAATGTGGTCACCTTCTTCTTCAGAAATTTTCCGGACGAGTGCACCACTGACGACCTGAAATATTGTTTCAATAAAGTGGGAAAGGTGATGGACATTTTCCGGCCTCAATAAGGGAGGCAAACCTTTTGGCTTTGTAAGGTTTGAAAATGGGACGGACGAGGAGAGAACGCTCCAAGCACTTAACGAAGTATGGATGGGGAGCTACAAAATCAGGGCTTATGTGTCGCGTTACAAGAGGATGGCAGAAGAGTTTAAGAAGGTAGAACCAAGAACCTTCAAATTTGAAGCCAACAGAAACATCAGGACAAAAGAGGTATCCTTCTCGGAAGCAGTAACCAACGTGGGAACAAATTTGAGAACCGGCCCCTCCGCCCCAAGAATCATTGAAGTAGGGGCAAATCCTGACCCGACTTCAAAGGAGATGCTATCAATAAAGTTCACTACAAAGAAGGAGGAAACCGAGTGGTTGAGTTTGTGCATCACAGGAGTCCTGAGAAAAGAGTTCTTATGAGGGGATCACGGAGAAGAATTACAACAGGAGTGTGTGAACATTTTACATCTACGAACGCTCGGGGACGATGTTGTGCTAATCGAAAATATCTCCGGGAAAAGCTTCGACGAAATCACGGGGTTCATGGAAGAATGGTTTCGCCAATGGTTCGAGTGGTACAGGGAGTGGAGCCCAATCGACGTCAGTCACAGAAGATTGGTGTGGATGAGATGGACCGGAGTACCCGTACACGTATGGAACACACAATTTTTCGAAATGGCGTGTGCGTTGATTCAGTTGTAAATTGCATGAGATTTTGTGTGTTTTAGTGATAAACTATGGTGATTTTACATGCATTTTCATGTTAAGAGGCTTGACTTGATGGAGAAAGGTTTGTGAGCTCGTTTTGTAGGAATACGAAGCGAATTGGGCGTCAAAATCACAATAAGAGTGTCAATCTTCATTGACACTCGTATGAGACGTAGCAATGAGGCTAGGGAGCATTTACAAAACGTTTGAAAAGACTCGAGACAGAAAACTGATGAAAAGGACGAAAAAATGGCCAAGTCGAAGGTTCCGCCCGCCCGGGCGGCATCACTCGCCCGGCCGGGCCGTTCAAGCACAAAAATGGCCAAATACGAAGGTTTCGCCCGGCCGGGCCGTTCACTCCAGCTCTTAGGGCCAAACACGAAGGTTTCTCCCGGCTGGGCGGCATCACTCGCCCGGCCGGGCCATCATGCTTAGAAAATGCCAAGAAATTCGAAGGTTTCGCCCGGCCGGGCCACTCACTCGCCCGGCCGGGCCGTTCAAGCATCAAAATAATTGTCAACTTACGAAAGTTTGGCCCGGCCGGGCCACTTCACCCGCCCGGCCGGGCGGGTCCTTTTTCGGGGGTCTTTGCCAAAACTTGCCAAATTTGAGGGACTTAAGTACAATTCTTGTTTTGGGGATTTCTCACAACATATATAAAGGGCCGTTAGCCAGTTTTGAAGATACACACTACCTTGGAGAGGAATTCACACACACAATCACACATAGTCATAGGTGTTTTTCATATTTTGCAATTTCTTTTAATAGATAGCTTAAATTCTTGTTTAGTTTGACAATTCAAGTGAAGATTACCATTGGGCTTTGTAAGTAATTGAAGTTTGTAGCTACATTTCAAGTTTTAAGGTGATATCTCTTTAATTCTCTTTTCAATTTAGTAATTCTCTTATTTCTTATCTTCAATTCCTTAATTGTTATGGATTTTGTGATTTCTTGCATTCTAGCCATGGATTCCTATCTTAGAACTAGGGGTGGAAATAGGCCAGGCCACCCGACAGGGGCCTACGGCCTGGCCTATTAAGGGCCTGGCCTGGCCTGGCCTATTTATGATATGAGCCGGGCTTAGGCTTTTTAAAAAGCCTATTTATATAAGTAGGCTGGGCTTAGGCTTTGAAAAAGGCCTTATAAGCCTAACAGGCCAGCCTGTTTAAATTATATATTATATTTTATAATTTATATATATATATATAATTATAAATAAATATATTTTAAGATATTTGAGAAACGCTCAAAGTCTTACTAGTCGCAGTCGCAGCCTTTCAAACCCTAGAATTATATCTTGACCTTTTGATCATAATCTTGGTGTCGCTTGAATCATATTATCGTCTCGTGATCGTGAATTCGTGATCTCTTCCATTGGTCCCCGCAAGCCATCACCACTCACCAAGACCACCAGGTCCACCCCACACAGTACGACATCAGGTATACTTTCTCTGTCACTTTAACTTGCAATAGTAGTGGCAGTAGTGCATACAACAAGAGAAAAATATAGTGAATATATATTATGCGGTAGTTTTAAGGTTTTAAATTATATATATATATATATATATATATATGTTTGCTGTTTGCTGTTTGCTATATATATATATATATATATATACTTTCCACGCCTATGTTTGTTGTATGTACTTTCCACGCCTATATATATATATATATACTTTAATTTTAGTTGTAATTAATTTTTTTCTACAAATGTGACTACTGCCTAGTTCTAGAACATTGATAGAAAAGGGAATGCAATAACTTTAAGTTACTGAAGTATAAATCTTCTACTTCTATATAGTTAAAACTTGTTGTAAGTATTAAAAAATTTATATATCATTAAAACTTTTATGTAAGTATTAAAACTGTGTGTACTTAAATTTTTTAATATGACTCATATTTGCAGGTGTAACAATGTCTTCTCAATTAGAAAATGGTGAAAGGGAAAACAATGAAGACGTAAATGAGGGTGATTGTGTTATCAAGAAAAAGAGAAAGAAAACATCAATTGTTTGGAACGATTTTGATGAAACTGAAATCCCAAAAATTGGTTTGAAAGCTGTTTGCAGGTATTGCAAAGATAAATTCGCAACGGGTGGAAAAGGGGCTAGCACAAGTCATCTAAAAAGACACGCGGACACTTGCTTACAGAGAAGGTTGCATATGGATGCATCAAAGAAGCAATCAATCATTCCATTTAAGTCCTCATTTTCTACTGGTAATCCATTTTTGACCCCTGGTGTTCGATATTCTAATGAAAAAATGAGGGAGATCATTGCTACTGCTGTAATGGTGCACGAGTATCCTTTTAACATTGTTGAGGACGAAGTGTGGATGTGGGGCTTTCAATATGCCAATTCAGAGTTTGTGAAAGTTTCACGCAAAACAGTACGAAGTGATTGTTTGGCAATATATGAGGCAGAGAAGAAGATTTTAAAGGCCATGTTAAAAAGTGTGAGCAAGATCAGTTTAACTACTGACATGTGGAAATCAAGTCACCAAGTAGTAGAATATATGGTTATCACTGGTCATTTCATTGATGCAAACTGGAATCTTCAAAAGAGAGTGTTAAGCTTCGTGAAAGTACCTGCTCCTAGGCGTGGAATTGATGTGGCAGATGCAATTTTTAAGTGTTTGAAAGCTTGGGGGATCGAGAATAAGGTATTTTCAGTTACAGTTGATAATGCTTCTTATAATGACTCTTGCTTAAGAAATCTGAAGGAAAACTTATCACATAGTAGTAAGTTAGTACTTGGTGGTAATTTATTCCATGTTAGGTGTTGCGCACATATACTGAATTTGTTAGTGCAAGATGGTCTTGGTGAGATCAGACCCATCATTAATAATATTCGTGAATCTGTGAAGTATATCAATCACAATGATGCAAGGTTGAAGGCATTTTGTGATGTTTTAGAACTAAAGGGCTTGAAGGAAACAAGGCTTATTATTGATTGTCCGACTAGATGGAACTCTACGTTTCATATGCTTTCAGCTGCTTTGAAATTTCAAATTGCTTTTCCAGCTTATAAAGAAAGAGAGCCACATTATAAGTATGCACCATCAAATGAGGAATGGGAGCAAGTCAAGAGAGTTTGTCAACTTCTTGAAGTGTTTAATGTTGCCACTCATGTCATTTCAGGTAGTGAATATCCCACTGCTAATATGTATCTTCCCGAAGTTTGGAGGGTGAAACAAGAACTTGATAAAGCAACAAATGATGAATTCCCCTTCATGAAAACTATGGCAGCTCGAATGAAAGAAAAGTTTGACAAGTATTGGGGGGAATGTAATCTTTTGATGGCCATTGCCAGTGTTTTGGATCCTCGGTGCAAATTCCATGTTGTTAATATTTGTTTTCCCTTGATATACTCACCTCCGGATGTGGCTAAGAAGAATGTGGATAAGGTGATAAATTCACTGCACGATTTATATAATGAGTATGTTGAATTTGCCAAAGAGGAGTTGGAAAATGATGTTACCAACGAAAATGATATTGAAGGAGACGACTCAACTTCAAATGATCATAATTCCTTAGTCACCGGATTTGACCAAATCATGAGAAAGGTTCGAGAAAAGGAAGTAACTCCCCCATTGAAATCTGAGTTACAATCTTATCTTGAGGAGGGTGTTTATAATTCAAATGGAGATGGTGGTTCTAGCTCTTTTAGTGCTTTGGATTGGTGGAAAAGCAACAACATGAAATATAAGATATTGTCAAAGATGGCAGCCGATATACTAGCTATTCCTATCTCGACAGTTGCATCAGAGTCCACTTTTAGTGCTGGAGGCAGAGTTATTGATGATTTTCGCTCTAAATTGAATGAAGAGTCTATAACAGCACTTATTTGTGGTGGGGATTGGCTTCGCAGCAAGTATGGTATGAAGAGAAATAAGGTATAAATTTTAATTAATAAATTTAATATGTGTTATATTTGATTTCTATGAGTTGTATTTAACATCAAAATTATTTTCTTGAAGGTGGATGAGAAAGAAGAAGAGTTTATCTTGAAGACTTGAAGTTTTTTATATTTATTGTTTATATTGAAGGTGTCCAAGTAGCTATGAGATTATCTTGATGAAGACTATTTTGATGATTATCAATATGACTTTGTGTTTTTTTTTTTATATATATTATTGCACTTACTAATTTCTTGAGAGGAGATAGTTTTATTATGTTTTGTTTGTTCGATTGGTTGGTTGGATTGATTTTATTACTAGATCGAGAAGTTGGTATTGTTTTATTTGATTTATCGTCGTATATTTACAATGCACTTATTTTATTCATGATTTTTTGAATTTTGATATTTTAAATATTAAATTTTATTTTCATATTGAACATATTTAATAGGCCCCTAAAAGGCTCGTAGGCCTGGCCTGTTTACTTAAAAGGCCAGGCCAAGCCTATAAAAAAAGCCTATCATAGATAATAGGCCAGGCCTAAACTAAAAATTTGACAAGTAGGCCTAGGCTTTTTCATGCATGGCCTGGCCTGGCCTGGCCTATTTCCACCCCTACTTAGAACCATGGGCTAAGTCTTAATTGCCTAGGGTGTTGAAGTTTTGGTGGTCAAGTGGTCTAATTATGGATTAATTGGGGGATTAGCTTAGGATTTGGGTGTATAGGTTTCTAGTGTTGTGGTTTTCATGATTCAATTGGTTAATTCACCCTATTAGCTAGCATTCTTAGTTTTGTCGATTTCAACGACCGTATTGGATTGCATGATTAAGAATGTTCGTATGAGCTTGGATTAATTGATTAGAATTAGCATAGTAATTAGCTACACCTACCGGGGGTTGATTGCTCAGATCGACGACACTAGGCACTAATCGATTAGAAGTCGTCTAATAGATTAGTGAGAGGACGTCTCATAAACATTAGTAACCGTGTTGAACGTGTTTATGAGACACTATCCTAGGATTTTATGGTATTGATTAGACGTCATAATTGCTCATTAATACACGTGTTCACCTAGGCCTTACAAGGGATTGGTCGACACACACGAGTGATAGCCTTTAGCTTACCCCACATCTTAAGTTTGATTTGTGTGATTTACTTCATTAATTAACCACTCAGCCTACAAAATGGATACACCCAAGGCAATACTCTCTCACCTTGCACTTTCGAAAGGAAGTTAGATATCTTGTTGTTGCTTTGGTTCATTTCTTCTTGTTTAGTTCAACTAGTTTCGTACTTGTGTTTTTAATTCCCGAAAATCCAAAAATACAAGCTTAGTTACTATAATGGCATGATAACTTGCAACTTTAGGGATTCATTGACACTCAATTAAGTCCTTGGAACGAAAATATACTTGGGAAAACTTATCCAAAAATATGAACAAGTCATGCGTCAATTGGAAAACTGGTAAAGATTGATGCCCAGACGCTAAATAGAACACGACTCGACTATGCCAGGGTTCTCATTTCGGTCTCCTACCTTAAATTTGTAAATCAAATAGCCCTTTTGGATATTGACGGAACGATTTTCAAATGTCGGTTAGTGGAGGAATTCGAACCGCCGAAGAAGACTACCCAGTCTGGTTCTGAGTCTGAGCCGGAGTCCGACGACGATTCGGAGTGGTCGCTGGAGGAAGACGACTTGTGCGTCGCTGGCTCGGGCGATCCGGCGGCGGCAACAATTCGCGAGCGGGCGAGCTCCGGCGACTCAAGCGAGGAATTTGTCTCTGTTTGCAGAAACCAGACAACGCGATCGACGATGCCGGTCAAGGAGACCTTGCTCCGCACGGCCCAGTGGCGACGCTGTATCAAAAGAACCCCAGTGACGGCGGATCTGGTAACTTGCCGGAAACGGCTGTCTACTGCCAAAAATAAAAAAAACGCGATCGAGGAGGGAGGCCTTGAACCTCATATCGACGATGCCGGTCAAGGAGACCTTATTCCGTACGGCCCGGCGGCGGCGCTGACGACGCTGAACCAAAAGAATCCCAGCGGCGGCGGGTCCGGTAAATTGCCGGAAACGACTGGTTTTTGCCAAAATCCAAAAAATCACATCGTACACAGTGCAAATCAGGATGGGCCCCGAGGAGACAAATCAGTAAATGCAGTTAATGAAATCTCGAAACAAGAAATGCATGATAAAGCATGGAAATAGCGTGAACCTAATCCAATCATGGCGCCGTCATAAAAAATCGAAGAGGGCCCCCACAAATCTGATTCTGGGAAAGGTGGTCCCCCTACCATCTCAACCGTCTGGACTCAATCAATGGGGCCCACTCTCTCCAAAGAACACGGTACTGAGTTAAATGGCCCTATTTTTACTCCTTTTATTTCTCCCTCCCAGAATTTGACCAACTCAACATCTGTGCCCACAAGCCCTGTTAGTGGGCCTAATTCGTATCCAATAGCCGCTGCACCCCCTCTATAATTGATACACCCCCCCACCGAAATCCCAGCTGATGCACCCACCTTCATACCTTTCGCACCCCCCCAACAAACCTGATACACTCCCCCACAAACCCTTACATGGTGCACCTCCAACCAAACCCGATACACCCGCCTTCAATCCCCCACTGATTACACCCCCTCCTCACTCCCAATCCTTTGAACCCATAAATATCGTTTTCTCCCAACCTGACTTACGGCCCGCTCCGAATACCTCGATCGCTAATACCTATACCCCACCTTACACCGATCCCCTTCTAACCAAAAACTCGCCCACAAACACTCCTACCAAACCCACATATAAACCCCGCAAAACCCCCCCGAAGAAGAAAATTACCAAAATGGAAATGTGGTAGTTAGACACCAAGAGATGGACGGAATTCTCAAAAGGTCTTGAAACTGAGAGTGACAAGATCGCCGACCAAAACAAGCAGCCAAACAAGGGAAAAGTAAAAAGGCGACCGCCCATTCAGTCGACGTTCGAAGTGGAACGGGAAGCCTAAAAAATATGGAATCTGGGGAAAAGCTTAGGCTTACAATCCAAAACCTCGGATGCCCAGGAAATTAGTAAGCTCGTTGAGATAGAGAAAAATGAGCAGTCAAAGAAAACACGAACAAAAGGTGAGGCAATAGAGAGTTATCCATGAAGATTCTCTATATGAACATTTGTGGCTTGGGGAATTGAATAAAAAAAGATGAATTACGAAGTCTCATTAAGAACCAGGGAGTGGAATTGTGTTGCATCCAAGAGTCAAAACTGGAAAATGTGGATGAAACAACATGTCGTGCAATATGGAGAGAAGGAAAGATGGATTGGTACGCACGGGAAGCTACAGGGAGATCCGGGGGAATCATATCCATTTGGAATCCAGAGGTCTTCAGATGCTCCAGCTCTTGGCATATGGCGGGTGGGGTCATCCTAAATGGCTACTGGGGCCAGGACAATATACACTGCTGCATAATCAACATCTATGCCCCATGCACTCTACCTGAAAAAATAGAGTTATGGGACCGTTTAAGCACGATTGTGAGCCAAAACCCCGCAACATGCATTTGCATCATCGGAGATTTTAATGCAATACAGTGTGGATCGGAAAGGGACGGAAGAGGAGTACAACAACACAACCACAGGGACACAATGGCGTTTGATAGTTTCATCAAAGCTGATAACCTGGAGGACCTCCCACTACACGGAAGGAAATACACTTGGTACAAAGCTGACGGATCATGCAAAAGCAAGCTTGACAGAGCCCTGGTAAACCATCATTGACTAAATCAGTGGCCTAACACACAATTGAGGGGCCTGAGGCGCTCAGTATCAGACCATTGCCCTATCCTCTTGGGGATAAAGGTAACGGATTGGGGGCCAAAGCCGTTCCGAAGCCTCAACGCCTGGGCAACCCACCAGGACTTCAAGAGCTTCGTCAAAGAAAAATGGGACAACTATCATATACAAGGTTGGAGTAGCTATGTTATCAAAGAAAAGCTGAAGAGACTCAAGGCAGACCTGAAGGAGTGGAACACCAACACGTTCGGAATCATCGAACGCAATATAGAAATACAAAGAGCGGAAATCCAGAAGATGGACACACTTGACGAAAGTGAGATTATAAACAGGAATAAAGCAGCCGCTCTTTTGATCTGATAGCTGAAGAAGAAAAGCATGATCAATTACCAAAAATCAAGGTGTAAGTGGGTGAAAGAGGGAGACTGTAACACGCGTTTCTTCCATAACTACATCAACAGGAGAAGAAAAAGAAACAAAATCCTTGGTTTAATGGTGGAAGGTGAATGGAGTGAAGAAGTCTCAACAGTGAAAAAAAGGGTTTTTGAACACTTTCAAAACCACTTTAAGAAACAAGGGACCACTAGACCAATCCCTACAACGGACTTTGCAAGAAGACAGATCTCAACCACAGAGAATGATATGCTTACAGCCCCATTCTCAAAGGAAGAAATCCGAGAAGCCCTAGATGCCTGCGACAACACAAAAAGCCCTGGACCAGATGTCTTCAACTTTGGGTTCCTAAAGGAGTTCTGGCACCTCATAGAACCTGATTTCATTCGACTAATGGAGGAGTTCCACACCCATGGAAGATTGGTGAAAGGCTTCAACCCAACATTCATCGTGCTCATCCCAAAAAAGGAGGTTAGTACGGATTTGAACGATTTCAGGCCAATCTCCCTTGTAGGGGGAATCTACAAGATAATAGCAAAAATTCTAGCAAAAAAGCTTGGTAATGTTTTACCCTCCATCATATCGGAGGCCCAATCCGCCTTTGTTGGGAAGAGGAATATACTGGACAGTGTGGTCGTGTTAAACGAAGCAATCGATGAAGCAAAAAGGGTGAGAATGGTACGAGCTTTCCTAAAAATTGACTTCGCTAAAGTCTACGTCTCGGTCGAGTGGGTCTACTTGGATATCATGATGGAGAGATTCAACTTCAATCCCAAAAGGAGGAGGTAGGTAATGGAATGTGTGAAGACAGCCTCAGCGACGGTCCTGGTCAACGGTAGCCCATCTGGAAAATTCAAATTGGAAAGGGGATTAAGACAAGGGGATCCCCTATCCCCTTTCCTTTTTCTGATCGCTGCAGAAGGACTGAGCATCCTCATGGAGAAAGCGACTGAAAAAGGCCTGTACAAAGCGGCAGAAATTGAACAAAAAAAAATTAAAGTCTCACACCTATAATTTGTGGATGACACAATCTTAATGGGGGAAGCAAGCTTGGAGAATGCCTGGGTTATGAGAAGGGTGCTGAGAAACATGGAACTGATGTCCGGATTGAAAATCAATTTCAACAAGTGCTTGATTATTGGAGTAAACGTGGAAGGTAACACCCTTAGTGAAATGACAGAAATCCTTGGGTGTAAAGTAGACACCATTCCTTTTACATACTTGGGAATGAAAGTGGGATCAAACCACAGGAAAGCACATGAGTGGGCCCCGAAAGTGGAGAAAATAAGGAACAGGCTAGCAAGATGGGACGACAAGAAGATCTCGATGGGGGGCAGGATCACGCTATTGAACTCAATTATCTCTTCTCTTCCGACATACTATATGTCTTTCTACCGTATACCAAAGAAAACCTTGAGTGAGATTGTGAGCCTACAACGTAATTTTCTTTGGGTGGGGGGGGGGGGGAGCAGTGGTAAGAGAGTGGCATGGATCGACTGGAAAAGAATATGTAACATGAAACATCTAGGAAGGCTAGGGGTAAGAGATATTAGGGTTTTCAATGAAATATTAATGGGGAAATGGGGTTGTAAATTCATAAACGAGAGGAATAGTCTATGGGTAAGGGTGCTACGGTCTAGATATGGGGTAGCTTGGGGAGATGGTTTCGGCCTCTTCCCAACAAGAAGGGAGGGGAGGGTGTCTCTATGGTGGAGGGATGTTCTAAAGGTGATAGATGAGAGTAATGGGGGTTGGTTCCATGGAAATTTGTCTAAGGTCCTAGGGGATGGGAAAAATTCGTTCTTTTGGGAGGAAAATTGGACGGAGGAAGGTACTCTAAAGGATAGATTTAAGAGATTATACCTAATTAGTATAGACAAGGGGAAAACAATAGGGGAAATGAGAGTCTGGGAGGGGAATACTTGGAGGTGGAATTGGAGATGGAGAAGGACACTCTTTGATAGGGAACAAATATCTCTTAATGATCTCTTATCTGTGATGGACAGGTTCAAACTAAAAGCAGGAACTGAAGACTCGTGGAAATGGAAAGCATCGAACACAGGGGTGTTCTCCACAAAAGAGACGTACTCAACCTTATTCAACCAAAACCAAGACACTCAACCGGAAGACAAGCTGATGCAAGGGTTCAAGACCATATGGAAAAATTTTGCACCATCGAAGGTCAAGGCTCATGCATGGAGGCTGTTATGGGGAATACTACCAACTCGGTCCAACCTCAAAAGAAGAAACATCCTCAACCAAAATGATGATTTAAGGTGCGTACTTTGTGGCGAAAGTGAAGAAATCGAGAGACGCATCTTTCTGGAATGTCCCAAAGCATACAAAGTATGGATGGAATGTCTGTCATGGCTCAAGACCCCGTCAGCACTCCCGTCAAACATCCTGAACAGTTTCCTAGGCTTTGGGGGCATGTTAAAGTGCATAAATGGGAAAAAGATTGGTACCTGTATATGACTTTGTGTGGCATGGCTGATATGGAAATGGAGAAACGCAGTGCTCTTCAAGAATGAAACTTTCTCGATCACACAAGTCAAGGAGGAGCTGAGAGCAAGACTATGGAGTTGGTTCACGATCAAATACCCCACCCGGAACAACCTATCTTTCAAGTCATGGGTGTCAGACCCAATTAAGTGCATGTATTGAAAGTTGTGTAGTGTAAGCGTTTTTTACTTTCTTTTTTCTGTTTACCCTGTACACTGATTTTCTCGAGTATCTCTTGTACCCAATAATGATATATCTTTTACCGATAAAAAAAAAATATTTATAGATATAATATTAATGATGAAAAAAATCCAACAATTGCAAGTACAACTTTTTTTTTTTTTCAACTTTAAATTACCACACAATAAAAAACTTTAAATTATCACAAAATTAAACAAGAACAAATAAATAGTATCAGTAGAAGATATTGAAAAAATAATAATACTCTCTTGTATCAAAACTTTATATGTAAGTATTTATTTTTAATTTGTTCAAATTTATTATGCATACTTTTATAAATAAAATTATTTATTCCATCAATACACTAATACAACATTTACATTTTATTTACACATAAATAATCAATATTTCTCAAAACACATCAAAAAAATCATTCATAATTTTTTTTTTTTTAAGTTTCGCGGGCATTGTTGTTCCACTAAGGTCAATTTTTTTTATTTGGTGCAACAACAAATATTTATTAACTTATCATTGAAGTTTATCTTTTCATAATTATACCTCACCCTAAAATGATGTTATGATGTGCCAGATGCAAAATTTTGCCATGTAAGATTTATACCTCCTGTTGGTGGTGGTGGTGCTCTTATTAATTTTAGTTTGGTTCGGTGTGTGATACGGCCTTTTTGCCTACTCCTATGAATCTCAATGCACGTCCCAAACTGATACATTTATAAATGCCCCACCTGCTCATTAAAAAAAAAAAAAAAAAATTAAAAGTCTGACCTAAAGTTTCTCCTTAATAATACAAGACATTGCAAAAATTCAATTTTCTATTTAAAGCCATACAAGATTATAAATAAGAAAATTAGATGTATACTTATAATATTGCCGTCTTGTCTAATTTAATAATCATCAGACAAAAACAATTAAATTTAATGTTGAATAATTTAAAAACAATCTAACTTCTGAATTATAACACGATTGAGTAACAATTTTATTGTTTTTGTGAAGAAAGATGGAATTTTAAAAAATCTAATAAATCTCTAATTGTGCGCCTCTTTCTGTTTTTTTGTTGGGCGTAAGAAATTGCTAAAACTTCACCCACTCACCCACGTTCGCTGTGCGCCTCTTCAGTTGGTATTCTGCATTTATTTGGCAAATACCTCGATGCCCTCCAAAACCCTTTGCTATACAAAGAATGTTTGCTAGCCCCTTTTCCTTCTGAAACTTGTTGTAGTTTAGTTTCTGTATATCCGATCGCCTCTCATTTACTCTACTGATTGTGCGGCCGTCAACTTCATCGGCGGGAAGTTTTTTGAATTTTGTTTTGTTTTCCAATTTCTGTATCTGTGAGTGAAGAGGAATTTAGAGTTTGTGGTTTCGCTTGTTTCTGAGAAGATGAGGTGCTATTTGGATATAAGCATTGGTGGAGAAATGGAAGGGAGAATAGTGGTGGAGTTGTTCAATGATGTTGTGCCTAAAACTGTTGAAAATTTCAGAGCTCTCTGCACTGGTGAGATGGGCATTAGCCCACACACTGGAATTCCCCTCCACTACAAGGTAGTATTGCTCATCTATCTGCATTTCTGAATAACCGTCTAATTGAAATTTGCTTTTTTTCCTTTGGCTTCTTTTTGTCTCTGACTCTATATTTGGTTTTATGCATGCGTCGCGTTTGATAATTTAGAATTCAAATTTCACATCGGCCAATGTTGAATTTGGAAAACAAGATAAAATCGGTTACATGACCTATTTGTTTTCCGTATGGATATGGAACTGCTCTTTTCTGCTGAAGTTAGCTATTGATTTGTACTGAGATAAAATGTGAATTGTCTAATCAATATAAATCTTCATATATTTGTCGAATTGAAAAATGATCCACACTATTTCTATTTATTGTTTTATACTGCAAGAAGGGAAAACGGAATTCCAAGAGGCTTGTGTTGCGAGCCCTATCTTCGTGTGTATTTCATGTTAATAAAAGTATAATATTATTCTGAATATGGATTGAAGCTTTAAGTGTCTTTTCCACAACTTCTTACAAATCAGTGGAAAAGTTGATGTATTGAACTATGAAATTGTTTGGCTTCACAATTTTTTTTTTTTTTAAATGTCTCATTTGTTATTAGCCTGTCTCTGTTATCCCATATAGCATTTGAAGAAGTATGAATTGTAAGTTAGTGAAGGCATATTTTTTTCACTCTATACTGACTTCTTTGTTTAATCCAGGGTACACATTTTAATCGTATTATCAGAGGTTTTATGGTGCAAGGGGGTGCTACATCTACTGGAAATGGCGAATCCATTTATGGACCCAAATTTGAAGATGAAAATTTTGAGCTAAAGCACTCGAAGAAAGGGATTCTTTCGATGGCTAATTCGGGTCCAAATAGCAATGGGTCCCAGTTTTTCATTATAACAAATCAGTGCACTCATCTGGATGGAGAACACGTTGTCTTTGGAAAGGTGATTAAAGGTTTGGGGGTGGTTCGTTCAATTGAGTATGTTGGGATAGTGGATGATTACTGCCCAGTTGCTGATGTTGTGATTACTGACTGTGGAGAAATTCCTGACGGGGAAGACGATGGAACAATCAACTACTTTAAAGATGGTGATTTGTACCCTGATTGGCCAATGGATCTCAGTCCTAAACCGAATAATGTCTCGGGGATGATTGCTGCTGTAGACTCTATCAAAGTCATAGGAAATGAGTGGTATAAGGTAGTCTCTTTGTAATAAATTTTCTGAAAATGTGATTTTCTACCCATTTTGATAAGTGAAAAACGTTTTTTTTTATCCACCTTCCTTAAGAAAATGTTTTCTACCCAGTATCAACTTTTGAGATTAATATACTTTCAAAAGTGGGTATGGGTCCTACATCACCCCCTCCCTACCCTACCCCAATTATGCCCCACTAGTTGAGAGAAAAAGTGGGTGCAATGAAAATGGGGGGGGGGGGGGGGTGGGGGTGGAGAGAGAGAGAGAGAGAGGTGGAACAAGAGGGGGAGGGCTGGAACGAATTTGTTCTGGGGTTGGAATCAATTGGAATGAATTTGTTCCATGCATGATCAATTTGTTCCACAGTGGAAAGTGGGTAGTGGCAGGCCATGTGGGTAAAACACATTTTTTGTAATATGGGTATTATGGTCATTTCATCCAAAAGTGGTTAGTTAATTTATTTATACATTTTCTCCTATATATTTTCTATGCTACTGTAGATATCTCTTTTCCTGATTGTGAATAAGTTTCCATGAGAAGAGATGGCTTGTTTTCCCTGCTTATGACAAGTGTTCATGAATAAAATCAACATCTAAATGCTTCCTTCAAAAGGCTTATTATTGTGACGGAAATACTTACATGCCTGGGATGTGTGATCTATTTTACTATATTATGTTTTTGACTACATGCAGAAGCATGACTACAAGATGGCTGTAAGAAAGTACCGTAAGGCCCTCAAATATCTGGATTTGTGCTGGGAGATGGAAGACATCAATCAAGGTGCACTATATTCTTACTGCTGAATGCTAGTTAAATTAAATATAATGAATAATAGCATAGGTGTGATGGTTGCATTAGTCTGATATAATCTTGCATATGACTGTACAGAGCGGAGTGAGTCACTGTGGAAAACAAAGTCTCAAATCCTTACAAATAGCTCAGTAAGTAATTATATGCTCTCTTATTCTCTCTCCTAAATTGTTCCATCAGTATAAGAAGCATAATACTAAAAACATTTCCCCCCTTTTATCCTTTTACCAAATAATACTCCTTCTGTCCACCAAAAGTGTGCTCACATTTTTTTATACATGTTTTTTAAAAAATCATATTTTAATTATAAAGAATATATTAAGGATAATGAGTAAAGAATATATTTGGTAGATACTCAATCTTGTTAGTAAAGTAGAAATTATGCTAACAACATTTTCTGATAAAATTATGCTAGTTACTCTTATGGTTTTTTTGTTTTGTATTTAACTTTTGTTTTAATTCTGCCCACCATCTCGGTATAATGATTTATGGACAATTAATATATTTATTTGTCAAAGTTTATATCATGTACTTATATTTTACATTTTATCTTTTACTACTAAATAATAGAGTTAAAAATAAATTTCGGCTACGCACCTGGCTAGATTATGTTGTTCTATTCAAACTAAGCATGGAATTATGGTTGTTAAAACACCTTACAAAAACTGCCCATGTTCTAAATCAATGCTTCTCAGTTTCTGTGAGATTTTTATTAAATCTTAAATGAACGGTTTAATGTTCTACAACTTCTATTTCTTATTAATAAATTTGACTCTTTAATTTCCTGACTTGGTCTTTCTCATTCTGCTCTGCAAATTGCATAATGCCTCAGCCTGTCTACTTTTTTGAGATTTGTATAGTCATGATTCACTACAAACAATAGATGTGTCCATTCTGAAATGTTAATATTAATTATTCTAATCTATGCCATCTCAACATAAAATAGCTATATATATAGCAGAATCACATCTCTGAATTAATTTACCTTAATAAGCTTTCGATGCTATATCACATCCTTTACCTTTGACAACTGCTTTTGCAGGTTACCTATCCTTTAAATGGTCCAATTTACTTCCTACTTTGTTTTTTAATCGAAATTGTATGAAAAAAAACCTCAATTAGTTTAATTACTTAGATTATATCATGTTTGAACTTTTAATGGGTTACATTGGGTGAATCATGCCATACTAAGCAGTTTGGATATCTTACTTAATTTTGTACTCCTAGCTACATTATTCATCACTCATTTAATTTCTTATAACTAATGTTAGCTTTTCTACTTGTGCCAATTGATATTTGATATTTTTTCCACCCCTCAGTTCTGCAAGATGAAGTTGGGGGATCTTAAAGGAGCATTGCTTGATGCAGACTTTGCAATTCGTGATGGAAAAAATAATGCAAAAGCTTTCTATCGCCAGGGCCAGGTTGGTGTGTGTGTTAATTAACTACTCCCTCCGTCTCACAAAGATATTCACATTTGTTTGTCCCAAATTATAGTCATTTTTTTATTAGAAGTGTGTGAAATGTTTAAAATACACTCATTTAATGCAAAGTGTTGTATATTGAGAATACAAAATTTCGTCTTGCCATTATTGTTTTTGGACATAATAAATAAGGGAACATTAAATTTACAGGTTATATCTAGATTTCAAGCACAATTAACGACGTTTTTTTGGTGCTGCTAAAAAAAAGTTGTTTTACTGGTCTGTGTAAAACTCAAAGTGTGACTATTGTTTTGTGACAGAGGGAGTATTTCCCTTTATGCTCTTAATGTGAATTTTAGGGATACTTTTGTTGAATTTTGAATTGTCTTCCAATCAACAAGTAACTAGTTTAGCAGTTCCACATTCTTTTTTCTAGTTCACATGTCGTGAATTTGCCTCAAAATCTTCCTGTTTGGTGGGAAGTAGTCATGTGTAATTGCTAGTTTCCCTTTACTTCTTTCAGGTATATATGGCATTGAATAGCATAGATGCTGCAGTTCAAAGTTATAAGAAAGCATTAGAGTTGGAGCCTACTGATGGTAAGGAGCACATGTTGTTTTCTAAAAGTTGGATGAAATTCTACTACACCTTTTGGTATGCTTGATTTGGGATTTCGAGATCTAAAAATCCGGTTCTACTTTGGAATTTTGGAATATGGTTTTTAAATCCTCCCTTACAAATACCTACAAACCCTACAAATTCCATATTTTTTTTGTAAACCACTCCTTTCAATGACTAATTAATACAAGTATGATCTTTTTATTCCAACTCTTATTTTATTTATCACTATTCACACCTTTTAAACTCACTTTTTTTTCCCTATAAAAAACACTAATTATCACAATATAATAATTCAATCATTACGGTTACAATTAACATCGACAACAATATAATAGTACATCACACTCTTACATACCGATTTGACATAAAATTGGATTCCACAGTATTTGAATCTTAAAATAAACACACACCTATTAGTACTACTATTTATCAAGATTATGAAATTCAGATTTCGGTATCTTCAAAATCCCAAATCAAACATGCCCTTTGGTTTCCTGTATTGCTGAAGAAAAAAATAAAATTAACCCATAGAATTTGGACTCTTTGGACTTGAAGTGTTTTTTTTGGGCATGCTAGTAGCCTAGTACTTTTCCTGAAGTGATTGGAGCTGTGGATGCTGCACAGATTTACAGTCTTTAACATTATGCTTTTCTGCTTTCTTTTCGAGATTTTACACGAACTTGAAATTTAGACATGTTTAAGAATCTATAATTAGTTTAATACACGAGTACTTCCACATGACTCGAAGAGATAAATGTTTACTTTTTATTTTTAGGTTGTATAAAGAAAGAGCTTGCTATCGCAAACAAAAAGGTAAGTGACTTTGCCAACTGTATATGAACTAATCACGTGTATACACCTCTTTAAATGGTTGAAATGTTCACAGGTTGCTGATAGGCATAAACTCGAGAAAAAAGGGTACTCAAAAATGTTTCAGTAGAAGCTGAAGTGCTACTGTAAGTATGTTTCTTTGTTTGATCTCCACTGTTTTCAATTTACTATGAGCCTGTTTCCTGAGCTTATAAGCTCCTTAAAACTACTTATAAGATGTTTAAAAAGTGTTTGGTAAAAAATGATATTTAACAGCTTATAAGATCTTAAAATAAGCAAGCTCTTTTATAGCTTATAAGCTCCAAAAAAAAGTACCAACACCCCACATTATTTTTCTAAAATCTTTAAAGTTGTACTTAGATATAGTTTTTTTAATTTTATTAAATAAAATTTTAAAATAAGCTAAGGCAAATGGGCTCTATGCATTCTCTTCACAAACTGATGTTTGTCATTCGTGTTTAATCTCAATGCAGGCTATGGAGCTGTGGTTTTGCTAGTTTAGAGAATAGCTAAAGAGTGCCATACTCAATTCTGAACCAAATTTTGTTATAGTTACCATGTATAGCAGTATAATAACTGAAAGAGAAAAGAGTAAACACCGATGTTTGCATTGCTAATTCATTTGAAGTATTTTGCTATATTTCGTACAATGAAAGTTTTTATCCTGAAGAAAATGGATTTCTTTCTCTTGACTAAAAATCTGTTGTTGTTTCCCAATTGCTGTTGTGAAGTCCTTTTCTGAACTCCAGTTGATTTTTTTTCCTTATGAATTGTTCGTCCAATCACATTGCTTTGTGGATATAAGTTATGCAGTCTTCTGAAAGCTAAGTCTCTGCTCTTCTCTGCAGCAAGTTTCTCCTCGGCACATGCTAAAATTCTCCATTCTGCCATTGAGGTTTGTTCACTAGCTTCTTTTTTCAGATAATTGTACTCTTGTTGACTTAACTGCACCATCATATTCTCTGCGTCTGAGTTATTGATATGATGAAGGGCTTGAGCTGCTGACGTGGCAAATGCTTCTGATTCTATTTCTATTGCTTCACAAGTGAGTTGCAAGGTCTGTAGACTCTGTCTCTTAAGTCTCAAAACTAGTTTTAGCTTTGATTTCATCCTCCGTTTTTGATCTCTTTTCATTTTGAGCTGTTCCAATTCTTCCTGGGCCTTATGAAGGGCTTGATTTTTGTCGTTTGTTATCGTATGATATTTCTCTTCTTCCTCCTTAGTAGACTTGATGCACATACTTGTAGTTTCTAGCTGAGCTTGAAGCTCTGAGACAGTAATATTTGCTTTCAGAACTCCTTCTTTTGCTCTTGCCAACTCTGCCTGCATTCTTTCGAGCTCATCGATTAATGGTCGAGAATCTAACCATGATTGCATAGCCTCCTCTTTAGCCTCTTTCAGATCCTCCTTCATCTTTTCCAATTCTGCAATTTTACCTCTCAATAAGTTGTTGCTATTGTCTTCTATCAACTCCATCTGCCCTTTCATTTATTAATTGTACCTTTTAGCTAGTGTGCTTTGTCATCTGATTTATAGCACCATTGTTTCTTGTTTGGGTAAGTGTTTATTTAGTTTCCAATATTATCTGAATTATGCCCAATACCTTTATTTGTGAATACGGTCCCTATATCTTTAATGAATTATTATTGCTATTAGAGTTAATTGCATAAAAAATCATGATATTTTCACATTTTTTACAATTAAAACACGTGTTTTAAAAATTTACAATTCGAAACAAACTTTTAAAAAAAAATTCAATTCTATCATATGACTATTTTCCGGAAATTTATGCTAACATCACTGAGGAAAGTTTTTGATATGTTGCATTATAAATTCACAAAATTTTGTTATTACTTAAGTTTAGTCACAAGCTTTTATTTTTTCTTTTGCAATTTCATACACTAATACATTGACAGAACTTGCTGGAGAACTGTAAATGCAAAATTAAAAAAAAAATGAAAATGTCAAGTGATTTATTTTGCAATTAACACCTTTTGTTATTATTGTTATTAATAATATTATTATATGTTATGATAGAGTCCCTGTACTTTTAATATGAGTTGTGAACTAGACCACTATACTGTCATTTATAAAGATTGAGTCCATACACTTTCATTTACATTACTATTCCACCCTTTTGCAACCTCTACCGAGCTGTACGTGTGGCACATTCCAAAGCTCAAACAAAGTTGTGAATCTGTAAGAAATCAATTTCTAGAAATGAAACATTAATTAAAATACAAGGACTCGATATTTAAAAATGATGGCCTTGAAATTTATAAATGAACATCTGAAGACTCATTTAAAATTAAAAGTTAGGGACCCTATTGTTATTACTATTAATGGAAAAGTAGTGTTTCATTTCGAAATATTAATAGCCTGTCATTAGTATTATTATTTAATGTGCGTTGTGAGCTTTGGTAATATAAATGTTTGGTCCTATATACGGCTGGTATGAGTTGGACAGTTGTAGCAGATTAGGTTGAGGTTAAGATAAGTTGCCCATGAATGAGCTTTGGACACAATAGGAATCCTATGTCTGGGAGGGTAGAGACAGCTACAATTACCTCAAGTCCAAAATGGTACTGTAAATGATTTAAATTAGGGGTGACAATTTCATATGACTTGATTGCATGATAAGAAAATGATTTTATTGTGTTCGTGTCGTTATCTTGTTGACACGATGATAACACAATTTGTCAGATCTAGTTTTTCATATTATGTGATGGTTTTACGTGAGATTACCAAATTGCAATTTGTCATTTTGAAATTAAGTTAAAATTTCTTATTTGTTGAATAATTTAACTTGAAGTTCAGTACCCTAACGGGGTGTGATCGATGACACGCCTCAATTAAATTTGTCCCTTTTAATTATATATAGGAGAATTAATCACTATCGGTTTAGTTTAAGGATGTATAGATGGGATCTAGGTAAGGAAGCTATATTGAATATTGTTTGTGAGGATTAAATATCTATCTTGATCAGGTTTTAATATGCCGTACGTTACGAGGAGGGGAGGGACAAACCGACCAGGTTAAGATACTAACATTGTTAATTAAACAATACAAAAACTTACGAGTGACTATGGACGGGAGTTTTGTCATAGAATCATAATTTTTTTCCGATGTCGAGGACAAGTGATTGATTTTTGTGTTATATATAGGTTGCACGGTGCACGGTTAATGTTTTTTAATAAATAAATAATTATTTTTAAAAAAAAACAACCTGTGATTTTTAGCAAAACCTTTTAAAAATACACATCAGTTGTATGGTGTAATTGATATGTATAAATTTTTGTCTTAGATTTTTATGCTTAAGGTTCTAAATTTAGCTTATAGTAAAGCCGACTTAGAAATTCAGGGGATATGTACTGACATCTAGCTAATTGAAATATCAAATGGTTTAGATCTACTATATATCATTCACATCTAACCAGCTAAGAATTCTAATTCTGTCTGTAAGTTGAAGGCCAATGGTCCAAAAAGGCATTGGCCTTCTTTGAGAATCTAACTTTTACTAATTTATAAGAATTTTCCCTATTTGATTCATAATTAGTCTATATTATGAATATATATATGCAGTAAATTAAGTTAGTTTGAGATATTAGTCTGTTTAGTGTGCCTAAACTTCCTTTCATCAGAGAGCAGCTGGGCGAATTGCGCTATGGCTGCTTCATTTGTGATTCTGTTTCCTTTAATCGGCACGGATCTACCCGACTCCAAATTGACTCTGGAAACTGGTTTTTTCAACGGGTTTTGGCCTACTTCAATAAGCGTCTGCATGTTGCTTGTCGTTGCAATATCTGTAGATGATGCATCCCCAGCCAAATTGTCCTCCTTTTATTTCATCCACCCACAATACATTTATAAAGAATATCAATATATTATATGGGGAACCTTTTTTTTGTAGCACATTATGTTTGCGGACTAACACATCTCTGTAGTTTCACACATTTAGGCTTATAAGTTGACCCAAAACACCTCAATTCAGGCTAAAAAGTCACGTGTTTGTCCTAAATGTGTCAGTCCGTAAACATATTGTCCTGTAATAGTTAATCCTCTGTTGTTAATTATAAGCCAAAAATATTTATGTACCTGAATGCGTAGGTAATTATTTTCGTTATTGGCGGACTTGAAAAGGGTAGAGACATGAATATCAACCATGTCGGAGCTAGCATCTCCATAAACATCGATCAAGGGTGTTGCACCATTGTAATATAGCCAACCTAGAGTCATGCGTGCGATGAACATAAGCCTATAGTCTAAATGATTTATACGACTTTAAAATGTAAATTTCACATTTTTCACAAATCCTCCTAAGATAGTAGTTTTGGAACTTTGTACATTGCTCAATTTATGCACAAAATGACGCCATTTATTGCACATGCCTGGGATAATTTGAGAAAAGGTAAAAGTTACGAGACAAAAGAAGTGCTTCATTTGGCACAGAATGAACGTAAATTGAGCAATGTATAAAGTAATGAAAAAAGTGAAAGTTACGGGACCAAAAATATTTTGTAGCAGAACGAACCTAGAGCGCCCCAGGAGGTAGAGATTTTAGCATTATACTTGTTTTCCTGTTGGGCTACACCGGCTCCCAAAGACAGAACCAACATCTTGGTGGTGTCCATTGCTCCCACGTCCAAATATGCAAAGTTACCTTTCATGATTTGTTTCGAAATGTGTGTTATAGCCAACAGGGTCTTTATTCACATGTAAAAAATATAGTAGCTAATTAGTTCCACTTTTGGCAAAATTTAATAGAGTATTTAATTTGTTACTAGTATTTTGGAATAGAATTAGATGACTGACTGACAGGATTGTTAGCGGCAACCCCTCCGTCGATGAGATCAAAGGTGTGCATTCCCCCGGTGTCATTAATCTCAAAGTAGTGAGGGGGAAGATAAGTGGGAGCAGCTGAGGTGCCCAAAAGCACATCTGATAGCAGTACTCTCTTTGAAAGATTTTCGTTTCCATGCACCTTTTAATTTTGTTGCAACAAAAATGCATAGTTATTTACTACATAGTAAAAGATACATATGCTGTAACTGAAAAAACATACGTACATCATTAGTGGTGAAGATAACGGGTTGAAGGCGCCTGATATCGAAGGAGGGGACAACCAGATTTGTCAAGGTTTGCGCCAGGGTTAAATTGGTAAGCAAATCACCTAACAATGATCTCAAATACACGCCGTCGTACTTTGGCCCCCCCAGCAAACTCGAAATCTTTCCGATAAAGGTATTCCGGCTGTAAATTTATAATTAGTATTGTATTATTATAGGAGTATTCAATTAGCTATAGCTAGTTTATAAATTTGAAGGATAATAAAAATATATTACCTACTTTCTGGGAAGATTTTGGGGCAATGTTGTAAATAGAAGCTTGTAATATTTTTTGCAGCAAAAATAGGGCGTTTATCCGGACCGGGAGCAGTGAGCATGGTAGAAATCAAGCCCCCCGTGCTTGTTCCGGCTACAACATCAAAATAATCTACAATTCTTGCGTTTGGCCCATCCAATTCCTACCCAAAATTATACTATATAATAAAATTCATGCAATGAAATAAAATTAAAATCATATATATATATATATATATATATATACATACTTGGAGTTTGGATTCGAGGTGGGCTAGGATTGTGCCAGGAATGATGCCTCTAACGCCTCCTCCATCGATACTCAATATTGTTGCTTTTCTTCCTTTTATTCCTCCAGCTGCTGCACTTGATGAAAATGAAAATAACAACGGAAGAACAAGGATTATTATTAATGCAACATAATTTACCCTAAAAAACACATGCTTTTTCATCATTTCTCCACCCTAAACTCTAAATCTAATACTAATGATAATAATTAATAACTAAGAGGGTTTCCCCAAAAAAAAAGAAAAAAAATTATGAAAGGAGACGCTTAAAGCGCTCATCTATGAAATTAAGGTATATATATGTGGATGATTATGGGGTCTGTATTCGTTTTTTAGTCTGATCTATTTATAGTACTATTTTATTATAATTAATAGTATATATGTAGGCAAATAGTAAGTAATTTGTTGTTGTAAGGTGTTAGGTGTCAACGCGTGATAATTAATCTGATCGAGCAAGTGTAGTTGAATTGATTACCTGACCCGATTAGTCCATATGGTGACTTTGGTTGCTTGACCAATGTGGACTCGATCATCATCTAGCTCAATATGTTCACAATTAATATGAATGAAATCATCAAAACTAATACACAAATATTTTCCCAATTTCTATAAATGATTCATGTAGGTTTTTACTTATTTTGCAGGTTTAACAATTCAAATTTAATTAATTAATTATTATATCGGTCCGTTTGCATCCCAATTAACTTTGGCAATATGCATCAAATACAATTAATTAGATTCGATCATTAATTAATTAGAACAATTTAAATTAATAAATCATGCATGTTTGTGATCATAATCAAGAAGAGTGGTAAATTAGTAATTAATTATTTAATTAGAATTCAAGATATATACTCCGTATCATATATGCAGTGTACTGGAGAGGAAAGCAGTGATGATGTGAATTTTCTTTTAATAGAAAAAAAAAGGGGACAATTAATTTACACCATCCTACTAACTATGTAAAGACAATCCATTTTATGCATACTCCACTTTTTTAGTAATTTTTCCCAACACATGAAACTCATGCAAAAAAGATAATAGGAATACAAGGATTTGAATTAGACAATTTTTATGTAAATACTATATATGTTTGCCTCCCACCCACAAAAATAAAAACAAAGTGATTAATCTAAATGAATATGAGAATTATATATAGTACTTAATGTTGAATATTCTCATGAGATGTTGATTAATGAGCATGATGCAATAGTCATAGTGTTGATATGTTTTACAAATCGATGAAATGTACAAACGAAAGTTGCAGAGAATCAAAGCCAGGAGTTTTCAGAATTCTTCCTTCAAACCATTAAAACTTATTCTCTCTATAGTTCTACTCAATTTCTTCCTCACTTTTCTTTATTATTCAAATGTTTCTTATCAAACCGGTACATCCCACGCTTTTTCTCAGTAAGTCATCCCCATCCTTGGATTTCATTTTCGCTCCCCATTTAGTATAATTTTACGTTCTATAACTAACACATCCAATATATTATTCATTTTTCCTTTCAGCCCACCAGTATCCTTTTTTAATCCGAAAAAGTTGTTAATTTATTCAAAATAAAGGATTAAAATTGAATTATGTTATAGATCTATGGGGATAATTAGTTTAGGACACTAACCTATAGGGATGGCAAAAACAGGACACTTTTTTAGGACTTGCAAATTTAGGATCACAATAACTTTTAAGCAACGTTAATTTAGGTTAACCTTGACCCGGATTGACCAAGTTTGGGCTTATTGTCACGTGTTGCCCAATTTTTGGTCCCCAAATTCGGGCCATTTTCCCATTTACAGTAAAGTAAAAAATAAATGATATGTCAAGAGCGGGTGACTAAGAATTTTATTGATCAATATATAATACTACTCCAATATGATATGAGATGAAGCACCTAAAGTTAATTTCTGATTCCGTCACTGATTTTGCAGGAGGATGTGGGACAATTCAGATTCTCGATATACATCAGATTCCGACATCAGTTGGGAGGAAATCCTACGAGTGTTGTATCAATTACGAGAAGGCAGCAAAATCCAAAGAGTTGGCCTTATGAACTTCAACTCACACACTGAAATCCATCAATGGCAACAATACGTAATCCCCAACGCCAATCACACCATTCTCCATCTAGACCACGCTGATCGAAACCTGACGTGGCAGTCCTTGTACCCCGAGTGGATAGACGAAGAGGAAGACGACGAATTACCAAACTGCCCCTCTCTTCCAACCCTCCAACTACCAAAAAAACGACTTGACCTCCTTGCCGTTAAGCTTCCATGTAGGAAACAGGACGCGGGCAGAGACGTTGCCCGCCTCCATTTACAGATGGCAGCTGCTAGTTTAGCTGCCTCTTACAAAGGGAGTCACCCTTTGCATCTCCTTTTTGTGACAAGTTGCTTTCCCATGCCTAACTTGTTTACGTGCAAGGATCTCGTCGCTCGTGACTCCAACACGTGGTTGTATAAACCCGATTTGAATGAACTCGCTCGAAAGCTTCGCCTCCCCCTTGGATCCTGTCAACTTGCACTTCCACTCCGAGCCATAGGTCCGACATTCTTCCTTCCCGGTTAAAAGTTTTTTTTTGGTCTCATAACTTTTTTACTGTCAAATTTTGGTCTCATAAATTTAACATTTTCGATTTAGTCTCATTATTAAAAAAAACGTCCAATTTTAGCCCAAAATTGAAAATGGTGTCGTTTTGGGGTCAAAATTGGACAAATTTATTAATATTGAGACTAAATAAAGAAATGTAGTAATTTTTTTGGACCAAATTGGACAGTAAACAAGTATTGAAATTAAAAAAAATAAAATCTTTTTAACTCTTTCAAATTAGTCCTTAGGGTGTGGATCAAATATAAAATATTTATCTTTCTACTCTATCAATATTAGTCCTTGATGCTATTGGGTTTGAAAATTTTACTTCAAAAAATGTACTCTAGGAGTAAAATTGATATACTAGTAGAAATAAAAAATAATTTATATCGGATTTACAACAAGTTACATGACGTAAATTGGTATTAACTCATTCCTATTCTGAGTTAAAATTCATTTTGATTCGATATATTTTGCCTTTTCCGAAGATGGACCAAAAAGGCTAAATATTTAAATTTAATCTTATAACCCCTTAATTGCACTGATCCTAGTCTAAAATTTGCTAGAATTTCATGTATAGCACCATTAATTTTGTTGCATAGTTTTTTGGATCTTTTTGGAAAAAGACAAAAGTTATGAGACCAAATTTACACTGCACTAGAAAGGGTGCTTCAATTAAGAAGTTATGAAATTAAATTGAAAAGCATAACTTTTTCGAAACCTTCTATGCAGAAGGAAAATGTAAAGGACCAAAGTGGATTTTAATTCTTCCTATTCCTATTACTATTCTAAAATAATGTATGCAGCCTAAAATTAGTCGAAAAAAATTCTTGCAGAAAAGCACGACCAGTACTCTTCGGGACCAGAGAGGGTACAGCGGGAGGCGTACGCGACGATCCTGCATTCGGCCTACGTTTACGTATGTGGCGCCATAGTTGTAGCTCAAAGCATAAAAATGTCGGGATCCACGAGAGACCTCGTCATTCTAGTCGACGAAAACATCAGCAACTTCCACAGGAACGGACTCGAGTTAGCAGGGTGGCAAGTTCGAACCATCAAGAGAATAAGAAATCCTAAAGCTGAAAAAGATGCATACAACGAATTTAACTACAGCAAGTTCCGATTATGGCAGCTCACTGATTACGACAAAATCATCTTCATTGATTCCGATTTGCTCATTCTTAAAAACATCGATTTCTTGTTCCAAATGCCCGAGATCTCCGCAACAGGCAACGACGAGCATTTCTTCAATTCCGGAGTAATGGTACGTAATAAAAAAAATCCATCTCATCTAAAGGTTCAAACTTGCAGTGAGATGTTAAATCAATTCATTTGTATTATAGTATTAATTTCTCGTACACTTCCCCTCACTCGTGGGTCAAACGAGGGGACAATTTATACTATAAAAAAATTGACTTTTAATTACAGAATCATGACCTGTTATTAAAAGTTAATTTCTGTTGTTAAAAATAACAGAATCATGACCTGTTATTAAAAGTTAATTTCTGTTGTTAAAAGGAATCTATAATAACAGAATCATGACCTGTTATGAAAAGTTAATTTCTGTTGTTAAAAAGAATCTATAATAACAGAATCATGACCTGTTATTAAAAGTTAATTTCTGTTGTTAAAAGGAATCTATAATAACAGAATCATGACCTGTTATGAAAAGTTAATTTCTGTTGTTAAAAAGAATCTATAATAACAGAATCATGACCTGTTATTAAAAGTTAATTTCTGTTGTTAAAAAGAATCTATAATAACATAAAAGAATTCTCTATAATTTATATTAATTTCCGTTGTTACAGGTAATAGAGCCATCAAACTGCACATTCCAGCTTCTGATGGATCATGTAAACGACACATTTTCCTACAACGGGGGTGATCAAGGCTACTTGAATGAGATATTCACATGGTGGCATCGGATTCCGAAGCATTTAAACTTCCTTAAGCATTTTTGGGTTGGAGACGACGAAGAGATGAAGAAGAAGAAAGTACGACTCTTTGAAGCGGACCCTCCGATTATCCATGTTCTTCATTACTTGGGGAACAAGCCGTGGATGTGCTTCAGAGACTACGATTGCAACTGGAATGTGGAGCTTTTGCAAGAATTTGCGAGCGATGTTGCTCATAGAAAGTGGTGGAGAGTTCACGATGCGATGCCAGGGAAGCTACACCGTTTTTGCTTGCTAAGGGAATTGCAGAAAGCGCAGTTGGAATGGGATAGAAGAGAAGCGGAGAAAGGGAACTTTTCAGATGGACATTGGAGGGTTAGGATTAAAGATGAGAGGCTTTTCAAATGCAATGAGAATGATTGCAATTGGCAAGAGAAGTTGAGGCATTGGGGGGAGAAAACTGCTGCTGCAAGATTATTCAATCACAATCCTCTTTAATTGGATTTTTTTCAGCTATATATGAGTATATTGATGTTCTTTTTTCAACCATTAATTAGGATCCATTTATTTGCACACTCATACTAAAATACCGGCCCAACATTATTTGAGATTGGGTTTATTGCATACAAATCACGACATTTTTTTTGAACGTTTATCAATTACGCGCACTTTCGATAAACAAACTAATTAGTTGTTGCATTATGATGAGCTAATTTGCAGTGTGACTAAAGGTGACGTGCACAATTTTAATATACACGTGTGATTAACGATGATGGTGATTTAATAGGATTTGGATTCAGTGTTGTACATCTCTATCGAGATATTTCCATATAAGATACATAAGTGTTGGTCAAATCATAATTTCATTTCACACGAAATACTGTATACAAAAGAGGGTCTAATGTAAAGAGGAAGGATTTGTAATTAATTGTTGGTCTCAATCGGAGTCTATATATATCACATGTATTATGTATATTAAGTGTACGTAAATTCTTTTGACAAAGTGTGTATATCTCTATATATTGTTTTGCTAATTACAATGATAGAAAATCACTACATTCTTCAACCATATCAATTGAGAAACAACACATTTTCGACCAAAATAATTGAACATCACCACACTTTTCAGCCGAAAAAAAAGAAAAAAAACCCTATCCATCAATAGAGAGAATCTTTTGTTAATCGGTAAAAAGTAATGATAATAAAAAGAATATCTATATATATATATAATAATAGAATAGTCGCCATTTTTGGCAACTTTCTGTTTTTCCCCCATTTTAATTTTCTATTTCTGGAAAAATAATTTTTATTCTATCCTTACAATTCTTTATCATTTTTTGGCAACTTTTTGTTTTTGCCCCTCCTTCGTGGGACTACATTTGGTGGGTGGAGGGAGTAGTAATTAATATGAATATTTGAAATGGCGTGTCATAAAAATGATTAGCTGTGCACCATTGGCATTTAGAGATACAAAACTCAACAAAATTTATAATTTAAATTTTAAAAATCAAATAAAATTACAGTATGTAGGACAAAAAATAGATCATCGTCCGTTCATTTTCTCGATCACATGAGAGTATAAAAGCTCTACCCACTACTATGACTTACCACCTTCCTGAGAAGTTTCAAATTCTACTGTTTAATTCTTAGTTAATTTAGTCTGCAATTTTTTTATTTAATCAATTTCATCTACAATATCATTTTTTATTTTCATGTCCTCTATACTTAATTTCCACATTACTGCTGTGAAGAATAATAGGAAATGAGATTAGTTAGAATAGTTGGTTTAGTTATAACTTTCATGTCAATGTTAGTAGTTTTAATTTCTATTTCTATTGTAAACCTCCTCTTATTATATAGAGGAGAGATGGGAATCATTTCCTATTATTCTTCACAACTGCAGCATTGATATGGCTTTTTTTGGGATCAATTGTTGGTTTTTTGCGGCTCTAACTGTTGAGGAAGCTGCAACATTCTCAACCCCAAGCAACACAAAACAAATCTGATTTTTGATGGTATGTTACATTTTACACTATAATTTGTTTTTATCAGTAAATAAACAAAAAATGTCCATGACAATACAAAGTTCTCAACTAAGAGCTGTAAAGAGGTTTGCGGGTTGGTAAACAATTTTATGACGTCCTTTGTGAGGTGTGCTTCATTTTCTTTTCTTATGTTATGTGATGAAATTCATTTAATATGTATTCAGTTTGCAGTATTGTAGATTTAATTAATATTGAAGCATAGCATTACAAATTCAGCTCTGTATGTATATATCCACAACCCGATTAAATGCACAATTCAGCTACCTCTGTTTTACAAGACAAAACGTTTTGAGATTCGCATTATCATTATGTTTGAGTTTTAGCAATATTAACACTACATTTTTTTACAAAACAATGTGTTTACAACTTTGACTGAATTAGAGATCTAACAAACAGTGAATTGTTATGGATATTTTTTTGGAAATTATGTTAATGGGTTATAGAACTATATATCCAAGTTATACAATCAATTTTCTATGTATCAGTTTTGTTCCAAAAAAGGGACGTCCCACAATAACTTTCACACCCTTAAAATGGAAAACCCTTTATAAACTACACCCTCACAATATCCTTAATTTTACACAAATGTCATTACTTTTTCTCCACACATACACAAAAGTCAACTCATTTATTTACTTTATACATAAAGTTTTACAAAATTACCCCTCAAAACTTCACTAATTATTACACTTTCTTAATATACGTGTCCACCTACATATGAAAGTTAATCCGGGACGGAGGGAGTAGAATTTTATATTGCAAATGGTGGTATGTAATAAGAACAAAATTGATGGGATGTATTTAAATTGTTATATTTATTTTAGTTATAAATGACGAGGCATGCATTGTAATTAAAAATTTACAATATTAGCCGCATTTTTATCCAAAAGATAATAAAAGTGGGTAAACAATTGGAAGGAAAATTATACCTCAATGCATTTGGTTATCATCATAAACCAAGCAAGATGCATCAAAATGATATTGGCACATTCATTTTCTGTTCAATGAATGACACACATAGCAAATTAAGTTTTTTAGAGGAATATTTTTGAAGTAGGGGAAAAAATTCCTCCTCTTCCATTTCTCTCGTGATTGTTTCTGCAACAATCATGTGTGTGGGGAATGGGGATTGGGAAATGGTTAAAGCATAAATACAATATGTTTGTGTATACAACCGGAAGGAGAAACACGAAGACTTTAATAATTTACTCTATTTTCTCATATGTGCATTAATACACTATATACACCCCTCAAATTTAAAAAAATATTTTTAATAATATCATGAAAATTTTATACTATTTTAAAAGTTTATTATTTATTTTTAATTGGACTATATAAATTGAAATAGCACTTAGTTCAAATTCTTCTAACGGATAGAAAATGTGAATTATTGAATAACGAATTACAATGATTAACTTATTTGGATTCTTATCACTGTGTAACAATTATGATTAAAGTGATTTGAACATTTTTTATTCTCATGATCACAAAATAAAAAGTATTAGTAAAAAATAATACTCCTACTAATTAATAAATAAGTGAACAAAATAAATTAAATATTTTTGTTTCAATTTATTTAACATTATAGTAGCTCTCATTTTAATATTCAAGCCGTTGATTCGGGTGGAATTTACGCGTTTTAGGGGCACATGTGAAGTGTATTTTGATGTGGATTTCATTGAATTATGCATGGAATATGATTGTTTAAGCCGAAATGAGAGAAAGGTTGTGTTTTGTTGATTTTGTAGGTAAAACGATGGAATTTGGAGCAAAACACATACCATGAGTGATCGCACCGGAAAGAGGAGTGCACGGTTGGATTCGTCTCAAAAAACGGAGTGGATTAGCCAAAGGAATCGAGTCAATCCGACACCCGAGGCGAAAGTTATGCATGAAACGAGAAGAGGAGGCAACTCGGCCGAGTGAGGTTACTCGGCCGAATCTGCAACTTTGGCCTCTACTGCGCACTCGGCCGAGTGAGCTTACTCGGCCGAGTAAGGTGGAATGCGTAGCCCCTGAATTGGACATTACTCGGCCGAGTAACCTTACTCGGCCGAATCTGCAAGTTCTACATTTTCTGCGCACTCGGCCGAGTAAGGTTACTCGGCCGAGTCTCGGCTAAACAAAAGCGTGGCACGATTTTTAAGTGTTCCACTCGGCCGAGTGACCCCAACTCGGCCGAGTTACCTCATTTTCGGTGCCAAACTTGTATTTTCTCCATTTTTGAGGGATCAACTTGCAAATATGTCATCCAAACCCTTCCCCAACACTATATAAGGCCCCTTTCTTGAAATCCAAGACATTCTCCCCCAATCCACACATAGTTACACATACTTGGAGGTGTTTTGGCCATTTCTCTCTCAATTCTTCACCAAATCAAGGAAGAAAGGATGCAATAGCGCCCAAATTCCATTCCCTACCACATTCTAGACTAAGCTTTCTCTTTCTTTTCCTTTTTATTTAGTTATTTCATTTGGATTTTGTAATTTGATTATGTTAGTAGTTAGCTAAACACTTTGTGGTTCTAAGGCATTGTAGATACTTGGATTGAAGTTTATGATTAATTTCTTGCTTTAATTGGTGTTTGTCTCTTATTTGTGTGCTTAATTCCTTATTGCAAAGCATGTTGTTATTGGCCATGATGATTTGCTTAATTCATTGTTAATTGGGGTAAGATCGAGAGATTTACTCCGTTTAATCGTATGCAAGCATGCAACCCGGTATTATTATGATCTCGAAAGAGGATTAATTATCGGAGAGGGACTTGAATGATCCTAGGAGCTATTTTAGGCGGTATAACATTTGTGAGGTAGAAATACGAGCCTATGTTACATTGCGTCTTTGGTTAATTAGATCGAGAGATTAATTAATTCTTCTTATGTGATCACCCTATATGAGATAACCTTAATGGTCATTTAAACGAGATCATAAACGGATATCTATGTATTACAATTGCCTTGGAACTCACCCTCCTTCTTTGAGTTTTCATCCGTTTTACTTTCGTTTTCTTACTTCGCATGATTAGTTGATCGATTTTATATTTACTCTCTCGTTGTCTATTTGTGACACATAGTTAGGCAATCTTAGAGTAATTCACACCACTCAATTTATCGATCACGTCTATTTAGAATTCGACTAGCAAACTACCCTTTTATGCTTTAACCTTCTCGTGGGATCGACCTCGTGCTTATCACGCTACAATAGACGCCGTACACTTGCGGTTGTTTATTTAGTGTTGCATAACGCGTGTATCAAGTTTATGGCGCCGCTGCCGGGGAGGTTTTCATAAGCTCTAGAGTGTAGGCTAGGAGAGTTTTAGTTTAGACAATTTATTTGCTTTCTTTATTTGCAAAAATCCAAAAATATTTGTGTTTGTTATCTTGATCTTAATTGCAATTCTCACTCTCGTTTATTCCTTTGATAGACATGGTTTATGATCACACGATCTAGGAGGAACCACCAAGAAGTGCTACCTTTAGATCCGGAGATTGAGGCCAATTGTCGAAGAAGGAACGCCGAAAGGAGAAGACTAGAGTTGGAAAGAATGAACCGAAGGGAGAATCCGGTTGAAGAAGAGGAGGAACTTGAGAATCACGGGGTCGAAGGAGTCGAGGAACCTAACGGGAATGGAGGTAACCGACCTCAAGGAGTGCTAAGGGACAACTTTCGTCGTAGAGTTGAAGAGAACATTGGGATGGAAAGAAATGTAGAGCAACGAGAGGAAAACGGGAATCAACGAGTTTTGAGAGACCATTTCCGCCCTATTCCAAGGCCCTATGGAGGAGCGGGTAGGGAACCCGTTGATGCTCATAACTTTGAGCTCAAACCGGCACTAATCATGATGGTTCAAAACAACCAATTCGGAGGGTTGTCGAAGGAGGATCCTAACCTCCATTTATCTCAATTCTTAGAGATAAGTGGAACGGTTAAGATCAACCGTGTTCCCCAAGACTACATCCGCTTGCAACTCTTCCCCTTTTCACTCCGTGATCGTGCAAAGCAATGGTACATGTCCCTTGACTTGAGGACCATTGAGAATTGGGCCGACCTTGTTGATGCCTTCCTTATGAAGTACTTTCCTCCAAGCAAGACCATCAAGATAAGAGGAGAGATCTCCTCATTTATGCAAGATAATGATGAGTCATTAGCCGAGGCTTGGGAGCGTTTTAAGGATCTTATACGGAGTTGTCCTCAACATGGGTTCTCAAGAGACCAATTGATTTGCTATTTCTACAACGGGATGGACCATCGAACGAGAGGGATGGTAGATGCCTCGGCCGGTGGAGGTTCTTTGTTGGGAAAGATGACGGATGAAGGTTATGTGCTCCTAGAGGAGATGGCAAAGAACGGAAACCAATGGCCATCCGAGAGAAGGCAAGCCCGGAAAGTTGCTTCCACTAAGGAATCGAATGATTTTGCTACTTTATCCAACAAGGTGGACAAGTTGACTTCGATGATAGCGGCCAAGTCATTAATGGGACCTAGTGATGATCGATATGAAGAGGCCCATTATATGAACAATCAAAGGGACCGTAATTTTCGAGAAAGAGGTTGGAACGAGAGGCAAAATCCCCCTAACCCAAATCATTACCATCCCGGATTGAGGCAACATGAGAACTTTTCCTATGCTAACACAAGGAATGCCATCATCCCACCTCCAAATTTTAATGTTAGAGATGGAGCTATTGTGGAGTCTTCATCAAAGTTGTCATTGGAGGATATGTTTGGTGCTTTTATGGGGGAAACAAAGAACTTCATGAGAGAGACTAGGGAGAATGCAAACATAACTCGACAAAGACTTGATGAACAAGGGGAAATGATCAAGAACGTGGCAAATAATGTAAAAGCCATAGAGAAGCAAGTGAGTCAACTTTCTACCATCATTGGAAAGCAACACGTTCCGGGGCAATTCCCCTCTAACACGGAGCTCAATCCTAAGGAGCAATGCAACGCCATAAGGTTAAGAAGTGGGACAAGCTACGAAGGGCCCAAGATGCCGTTAGAGGAGGAAGTGGTAATGGCACCCGAGGGTGTTAACAAAGATGATGGCTTAGTGAAAGAGAAAGAAGGGGAGAAGAAGAGTAGGGAGGCAATCCCTCCTTTGTTTAGTAAAAATGTAATGCCCCTCCCATATCCTCAAAGGATGAAGAAGAAGAACTTGGATAGCAAGTTTGTCAAGTTTGCGGAGATGTTCAAGAAACTCCATATCAACATCCCCTTCGCCGAAGCTCTTGAACAAATACCACATTACTTCAAATTCTTGAAGGAGATAATGTCACACAAGAGGGAAATTGAGGCGTATGGGACGGTGCACTTAACCGAACAATGTAGCTCCATAATTCAAGCTAAGCTACCTCCAAAGCTTAGAGATCCCGGATCCTTCACTTTATCATGCACCATTGGAGATGGAGGTACATTAAGAGCCTTATGTGATTCGGGAGCAAGCATTAACCTCATGCCATTGTCACTCTTCAAATCACTTGGTTTAGGAGAGCTCACACCAACAACAATGAGCCTCCAATTGGCGGATAGGTCTATGACATACCCTTTGGGTATAGCGGAGGATGTATTGGTCAAAATCGACAAATTTCTCTTTCCGGTAGACTTTGTGGTTTTGGACATGGAGGAAGACAAAAACATTCCATTGATATTGGGAAGGCCATTTTTGGCAACCGGAGGAGCCAAAATTGATATGAGGAATGGAGAATTGGAGCTTCGAATGAACCAAGAGATAGTTACGATTGACATGTTTAGAGCTATCAAACTCCGAAATTATGAGAGTGGAGAGTATGGGTTTTCCAAGGGAGAGTACCCCCCAATACCCATGAGAAAGGAGGTGGAAGAAGAGCCCAAGATAAATATTGTGGAGGAGAACCCCAAGGTGGAAGACAAGGAATTAGAGATGGGCAAGAAGGCCAAGTTTGGGGGAGTTTTCTTCAAAAACTCCCCCAAATCAAGAAAAGCTACTTGTGCAAATTTGGGGATGAATGAGCCATCAACATCCTATGACATGATTGAAGAGCCGGATGGGCTAGCTAGTGGATGCTTCAATGGGCTTAAGAAAGTTGTATGGGCTAAGAAAGTCAAGAACAAGGAGGATGATGGGGTGACTTGATATTCCCCTCAAGGAGAACCGTCCGACATAGGACGTTAAAAATAGCGCTTCTTGGGAGGCAACCCAAGGTTTTATTGCTTTCATGTTTTTATTGTTTTAGTAGTGTTGATAGCTTGGTTTATTTTGTAGGTATGGATGAAGAATACTATGGACATCATATCTTGAAGAATGGAGAAGGAAGCAAAACCAACTTTGGAGAGGGGAAACAAGTGTTGCAATGGTGATCTTTGAAGAAGCATTGGATGTGCAAGGAGGGAGGTAACAACTTGTAGCCCCAAACTTAGAATTTATACATAGTAAAATTCTAAGTTTGGGGGAGTTATTTTTCTTTTATTTTTCTACTAGTTGTTACCCTTGCACCGGTTCGTCATTCTACTTGTGTCACATTTTGCACCGGCGCACATTTGACTTTCACATGCGTAGATTGTTTAAGTTGGTTTTGATCATATGTTGGGTAGTGGACCTTTGGTGAAATGTGAGCATGAATAGTCATTGGAATCCATTGTTGAGTAGTTGTGGTGATGTTTATTTGCTTTGAATGTAAGCATGATTGATGTTGGATATAGTATCATGTTGTGTTCATATTTGTGATCTTTGATAGCATGGATGCATGATGTGTTGTTGCTTGGGAACATTTGATGAATATGAGAGTTCTATTGAATAAACCGGTGAGAATTGAGCCTTGAATCGAGCATGTAGTACGGTTTAATTCATTTGAGAGTGGACTATGTTATTGCTAGTAATTCTAGAACTTGCCTAAGTCTTGTTTGAAAGCATGATTGTGTGAAACTTTGTGATGTGATATAGGCCATCTTGTTCTAAAAGAGTCACTTAGCCAAAATTTCCCAAAATCGAAGTAATTTTCCGTAGTTAGCCCCTTGAGCTTAATTCCTCATTTTCTTGGCAAACTACAATGTTAACCACTTAGCCTTTTTGAGCCTTTTGATTCCCATATCTAGTGGAGGATGAAAGACAAAGCGGAGAAACATGTGCTTAAATGAATATCTTTGGTGAAAAGGAGAAGTTGAAAGAAAAAAAGAGAAAGATGAAAAGAAAATCAAGGAAAAGAAAAGAGGGACAAAGAGCCCCAAAAGCTTGAAAAAAAAAAATGGTTCAAAAGATGAGGTGATGAATGTTTGAAAAAGAAAGGAAAAAGAAAAGTGAGGATGAAGTTTGTAAGCTTTGAAAGTGAAAGCACACATTGTAAAACACCAAGCTTTGTCCTCCACTAGAAGAGTCACAAAATCCTAAATTCATCCTACCTTGTCCAAAGAGCCAATGTTACATCCTTGATTAAGTCCTATTGATCACATTGTTGAGCATTTGAGTGTATGTAGAAAGTAGAAGTTGGGCAAGCATATGGTGATTGCATAGCATGACTTGGTTGATGAGTGCATTAATATCCTTAATTTGTTTGTGTGTTTGAGAGAAACACTCCATCATGTGAGTAGAGGATTTGAACATTTGGATTATGCTTCCCATTCACAATGTGTTGTGTGTTTATGCATTCTTTGATCCATGAGTGTGAATTGCAATAATGAGCCTATGACCTTCATTGAGAAATGCACTTTGAGAAAGAGATATCATTACATCTTACTTTACATGTGTGAATTACATTGAATATTCCATTGTGATCATTCCACCCTCATTGCTTTAAGTGCTTAGTTGTTTGAGGACAAACAACATTTTAAGTTTGGGGGAGTTTGATTCGGGTGGAATTTACGCGTTTTAGGGGCACATGTGAAGTGTATTTTGATGTGGATTTCATTGAATTATGCATGGAATATGATTGTTTAAGCCGAAATGAGAGAAAGGTTGTGTTTTGTTGATTTTGTAGGTAAAACGATGGAATTTGGAGCAAAACACATACCACGAGTGATCGCACCGGAAAGAGGAGTGCACAGTTGGATTCGTCTCGAAAAACGGAGTGGATTAGCCAAAGGAATCGAGTCAATCCGACACCCGAGGCGAAAGTTATGCATGAAACGAGAAGAGGAGGCAACTCGGCCGAGTGAGGTTACTCGGCCGAATCTGCAACTTTGGCCTCTACTGCGCACTCGGCCGAGTAAGGTGGAATGCGTAGCCCCTGAATTGGACATTACTCGGCCGAGTAACCTTACTCGGCCGAATCTGCAAGTTCTACATTTTCTGCGCACTCGGCCGAGTCTCGGCTAAACAAAAGCGTGGCACGATTTTTAAGTGTTCCACTCGGCCGAGTGACCCCAACTCGGCCGAGTTACCTCATTTTCGGTGCCAAAATTGTATTTTCTCCATTTTTGAGGGATCAACTTGCAAATATGCCATCCAAACCCTTCCCCAACACTATATAAGGCCCCTTTCTTGAAATCCAAGACATTCTCCCCCAATCCACACATAGTTACACATACTTGGAGGTGTTTTGGCCATTTCTCTCTCAATTCTTCACCAAATCAAGGAAGAAAGGATGCAATAGCTCCCAAATTCCATTCCCTACCACATTCTAGACTAAGATTTCTCTTTCTTTTCCTTTTTATTTAGTTATTTCATTTGAATTTTGTAATTTGATTATGTTAGTAGTTAGCTAAACACTTTGTGGTTCTAAGGCATTGTAGATACTTGGATTGAAGTTTATGATTAATTTCTTGCTTTAATTGGTGTTTGTCTCTTATTTGTGTGCTTAATTCCTTATTGCAAAGCATGTTGTTATTGTCCATGATGATTTGCTTAATTCATTGTTAATTGGGGTAAGATCGAGAGATTTACTCCGTTTAATCGTATGCAAGCATGCAACCCGGTATTATTATGATCTCGAAAGAGGATTAATTATCGGAGAGGGACTTGAATGATCCTAGGAGCTATTTTAGGCGGTATAACATTTGTGAGGTAGAAATACGAGCCTATGTTACATTGCGTCTTTGGTTAATTAGATCGAGAGATTAATTAATTCTTCTTATGTGATCACCCTATATGAGATAACCTTAATGGCCATTTAAACGAGATCATAAACGGATATCTATGTATTACAATTGCCTTGGAACCCACCCTCCTTCTTTGAGTTTTCATCCGTTTTACTTTCGTTTTCTTACTTCGCATGATTAGTTGATCGATTTTATATTTACTTTCTCGTTGTCTATTTGTGACACATAGTTAGGCAATCTTAGAGTAATTCACACCACTCAATTTATCGATCACGTCTATTTAGAATTCGACTAGCAAACTACCCTTTTATGCTTTAACCTTCTCGTGGGATCGACCTCGTGCTTATCACGCTACAATAGACGCCGTACACTTGCGGTTGTTTATTTAGTGTTGCATAACGCGTGTATCAGCCGTGCATCGGGAGAATTACTAGTTTTATTAATGAATATGTACAAAGACATGTGATGTAAATAAGGGATGTTTGAGTGTTTTTTCTAAATAAAGAAAAGTTCAATTAAAAATAGGACAATATTTTTTTACAAATGTTCAATTAAAAATATGACCATACTCCCTTCATTTTTTAATAAGTGATCTTTTTGTTAAATTTGTTGGAATTAAGAAATACTAGTATGTATTGAAAAGTACACCCTTAAATAATAAATGAAGTCCCTAATCACATTACATTGTTCATAGTGCACATTATATTTCAAAATTTTAAACATTCTTTAACTAATTCATCATCCTTTTCAAATCTTTTCAATTTAATGTCTCAAAAGAATTGATTTTCTAAAATGAAAGGAATTACATAATGTAAACAAATTTAAAACATGTGTACAAGAAAAAGAAAGAAGAATAAAACATCACTTATCAAAAAATAAAAAGTAATGAACTATGTTTGGTTTTCTCGGCAGCCGCACCGAATTGAAAGCCAATTCTCACCGAATTCTATCAATTATAGACATTACTTGGCTTGTGAGTATTAGTCAACCCAAAAGAAAAGTATAAAGCTTTGAATTAAGAAGAAACTTGAGATTTCAATTCAAGCATCATCATTCCTACCAAACATAGTAGTAACCCTCTATCTGCAATTCAAAGTAAACCCCTAAATGTTGCCATTCCCCAAACTTCACTCTTCTAAACCCATGTTTAATCTCCAAACACCAGATTATTATACCAATATTGTTCGGAATTGGGATTATCTTTATCCGAAAAGGACCCCTCAAATACAGAAAATTCGAATGATAGGTTGACATGGTCCCGCGCTTTTCTTAGACTTCACTTTCAAACACAATCGCATACTATATAATGAACCGATTCTTCAATTGCTGCTTCACCAACTCAAATTCACAGGTATTGCACTGTAATGCCGGTTATCATTTTGATTTAGCCTTTCTTTTCTCGAAATTCTGATATATATTTACGCACATTTGGTGTTTGTTTGGGGTTTAGGGATTAAGAGACGTTATGGAGAAGCCATCCACTAGCGATTCCAATGGAAAATTGCAGTCTGAGGTAACACTAGCTTTATTTTCAGTGAATTGTTGAATTCGCATTTCGTGTTTGTTTGGTAGCTCATAGGAAAATCACCCCCACATTATTAATGAAGAGTTGGTATTTATAATTATAACACCATAACAAAAGGTTGAAAGGATAAGAGCTTAGTGTACAGAATAACAGCATATATGCAAAATATGTTGAACAAAGGTAATAACTATCTTTCCCTAACAGTAGATTTGTTTTCTCGACGGTGTAGTTTGGAATCAATTTACAAGTCCAGACACTAGTTCTACAACCTAATAATGCGTGCTTTTGATTTTTGTCTGTTAGTATCTGATTTCATAGTCTCTTATTTTGTAAAATTTTCCATGCTTTGGTGCTTCGTGGAAGTTTTACGAATTTTCAACTAAAAGCTTATATACATTCAGGGTTTCACTGTTGTTGTTGATCATAAGGGAACAAGTTTGTTTAAGTTAAAGTTTACTTGATGGGTGAAGATTAATGAACATGGGCTTCCTCTTTTCTAGCTTGAAATGATGTAACTTGATGATTTTGAAAAGGGTGTGGCTATTGACTCCCAACTTTTTGCTTTGCTTGATGGTACAAAGTGTTAATATGTGTTGTACATATGAGTGTGCTCCCTTTTTGAAAAACCATGTGTAGGCTTCTGCTTTATGAATTGTCAGAGGCACAGGATATGTCTGACCAATTTTATGCCCTGTATTCTTTTGTTACCATTTAGAAAGTTGTCTTTTGACATTGAGGTCTGTGCGGAAATAATATCAGTCATTGTTTTGATATTTGAAGCAGAAGTCAAAAGAAGAATTGAAAGAAACAGTCAGAAGACCTGCGACTAATATCATCCTTAACCATGATTTTTCTGGTGGACTTCATTTGTGGCGTCCTAATTGCTGTGATGGGTTCGTGGTTTCATCTGCCTCTAATTATCCTCCAGGGCTATCAGCTACATTTAGTGGCTGTTTTGCAGTTATTACAAACCGGAAAGAATGTTGGCAAGGGCTTGAACAAGATATCACTGACCGAGTTTCTGTGGGTCTTACTTATACAGTTTGTGCTTGGGTCGGAATTTCGGGAGCTAGTCAAGACATTGCTGATGTCCAAGCTACTCTGAAGCTTGAATATCAAGATTTATCAGTTAGCTATTCATGCATTGGAAGGTAACTTCTTTCTGTTTGAGTCTCTTGCTTGCTTGAGGTAGCATTGTAGCAATTCTTGATTTCATTAGCTGTACATGGGCAGAACATGTGCTTCTAAGGAGCGCTGGGAGAAGATAGAAGGTACCTTTTGTCTATCAACTATGCCTACCCGAGTTATATTTTATGTGGAAGGCCCTTCGCCTGGTGTTGACGTACTCATAAGATCAATAGTAGTTTCCAGTGCCAATTCCAAAGACTGTGATGTAAGTTTCACTAGGAACCCTATTTTGCTCCACTCTTTGATGAATTCCTATTTTATTTTCTTAAAGTATTGATTTCATGTTAGAACTAGTATTTTTTTTTAAATATAAAAAAAGTGCTGCTATTCACACCCAGAAAATTGCTGAGTGAAGCTTGTGAAATTTTAGCTTGTTTTCTTTGTTGCATAGATATATTAATTATACACTATTTATTCAAGCTTTTTTTTCCCTTACATATTTTTATATATGCACTGCTCTGAAGGAGTAGTTTCACTGCAGTGTCATCAAGTTATGTTTAGTAGTTTACATTGTTGCATAGAAATATTAATTATACACTATTTATTCAAGCCTTTTTTTTTCCTTACATATTTTCATATATGCACTGCTCTGAAGGAGTAGTTTCACTGCAGTGTCATCAGGTTATGAAGATAAGATATTTTTCTTTGTTAACAATTAAAGTTTTAGATATACTTTCTTTCTTCAGATTATTTCAAATCCTATCTCCACTCTTAATATAAATAATTAATGTTCTTGTTTTAGAAAAGAAACAGTTGTATGAATATACTTCTCGACTGACCTCTTTGTTCTGTTTATAAATTTCATGTTTTATCAGTCAAATATTTTGCTCATTACATATATTATAATGCAATTTGAACAAGTTTGTAATACATATAGTAATGATACTTAATGAGATAAATAAAAACAACCTTATAGAAATTGTCAATGTGCTTGAATTTTATTTAGGTATGAACTTTGTAGCTATTAATTTACATCAAGCAAGCCTTCTTAAAAAAATTCAATATTTAAATGAATCGTGATTTTCCACACACCTCCCTCAACAGTTCTGTTCTTGAAACTTTTGGAAGGTTGTCTTAGGCCTCTTAGCAACAAAAGAGTCAAGATGTTGTGGAGGGTTATTGTCCCGGGAGTTCTTTGGTCAATTTGGCTTGAAAGGAATAAGAGATTGTTTGAGAATGTCATTGAGTCTTTAGATGAGGTGTGGGTTAGGATCAAACTTAGAGACTTAGAGTTGCTCTATGGGCATGCAGTCGTATGGTGTTCAAGTGTTGTTCAATGTCTGATTTAAGTAGGGACTGAAGTTTTACCTTGTAACTATGCTTTTGGACTGATTGCATTACGTAGGGATGCCTCATCCCTTGTAATTTTTTATGATTAGTAATAAAAATTCTGTTTCTTATAAAAAAAAAAACCATTATATTTTTGTTTTAAAAATAATTTGGCTTGTGACTTGTAAAACTTCTAGTTGAACTTGATTGTCTAAATACTTATTTAATTGCATGGAGTACCAAGTATGTCTCCCGAGTCATCTAATTGGCCACATTAAAAACTGTACTTAATAGGGTGTGTTTGTTATCTCAAAAATGTTGAGGAACATGACACGAGCTAGGAAAAAATGAAACAAAAGAATCTTCTGTTTTGTCTATAGTGATAAGTATTCAAAACTATTCTATGTGCTTCGACAATTGAATCAATGCCATGCCTTTTCAATTAATTTTTAATATTTGTTATTGATATCCCTATATGGCTATATTTAAGCTTGGATATAATCCATATGAAGTACTTTCTGGTCTAATGTGTTCACTATATGTGCTTTAAATCTTCCATAGAATATTTAATACTAGCACAACAAAGATCATTATTCATGTTGGTTTGTCTTAATCATCATGAAAAAGACATTGTGTGTTATTTGCAGATTTGGTACTTTTTATTGTTAGTACTAGTATTAGAGTATTAAATAGAATATATATAATTTACCTATATCATATGTATATGATATCAATGATATGTTAATCTCTGTTAAGGAACTTATCACTGCTGAAAATATATTTAATACATTGAATAGCATTTGGAATAACTGAAGGGTCTATATTCAGATACAAAATTAGATTTAAGTGATTCTATAAGAGCTAATCAAAATTTCAATTTACTATATTGACATCAAGATTTGTCAAAATAAAATTAAACATACATATTTTAATCTACACGAAACCCCAGTAACGTTTTGAGTCATTTACTCTATTTTAACAATATAATCCTAAACGACGACGTTCACCCTAATTACTACCCAAACAACGTTTTTCAGCCTAGAAACGGGCAAGAGTCAATCTTCCCTGAAGTTCGAATTGCAAATATTTTTTAAATTGATGGTTTATTTGCCAAAATTCATAAGTTTAGACTTTAGATTAAATTGCAACTTACAAAAAGATGGTGATTTTAGCAGCAATGTCTGCCAGTCAGGACAATATATGTCATGCTATGAAACAAAGATGAATGTACAAAAGAAGTTACTGATATTGTTTTGATGTTGTTTGCATCTGATAGACCCAAAGCACAATCTCTGTATGTGATGACAACGACAATGAAAACATCATGCAAAATCCAAGTTTTGATGATGGCCTTATTAATTGGTCTGGGAGGGGTTGCAAAATTGTATTGAACGATTCTATGGAAGATGGAAAAATCCTTCCACAGTCGGGAAAGTATTTTGTGTCAACAGCGAACCGCACACAGAACTGGAACGGGATTCAGCAGGAGATTACGGGGAGAGTGCAAATGAAGGTTGCCTATGAGGTTGTTGCTACAGTTCGAATATTTGGTAATAACATGAGTAATGCAGATGTTAGAGCAACACTGCAGGTACAAGGAGCAGATCTGCGTGACCAATATATAGGGATTGCCAGGTATTACATATATGTTTTGAAGAAACTTTTCTGTTATACATTGCTCATTGAAAACATGCACTCATGATTTTTGAGAGCTAGATTCCTATGAGGTCCCTCTCTTCATTTCTTGTTGTCTAAACTACAGGTTATGCTTTGGAACCCTCCTTTTCACAATATGTGTAGAATGAGATAGAGTTGCATTGCAGGAAATTTGAGGTTTCATTCAGATTGTTTGTTTACAGTAGAAATTATATTCTAGAGTTAAGTTATCTTGTGTTTCATGGAACTCCTACCATTATATACAGTAGAGTTTCTTACATTAATAAACTCTATAAAATAACAATTTTATCATGTCCTAACTTGGGGCAGTTTAAAAAATCATCAATTACAATAGATAATAAAAAAATACACTCTTTGGAGAATCCTTATATAAATATATAGGTTCCATTAATTATATAAATAAATTATTCTTAAATATTAAGAGTGTGAATACTATGCATGATAACTTGTTATTAATTTATAGAGGTCTGGTTTCGGGTTTCGAGGCTAACCTTATCTTTTATTTGCTATTAGAGCATAAATAAAATGCAGGAAAGTGGTGGCTAGATCAATGCACATTAACTTATATTTTACCTTTTTCCAAGCTTCACTTTATGAAAATAAAAATAGGTAACTAACTTATCATTTACTATCCTGATTTGGACGCATTATTTGCCATAATAACTGATCATCATCTCTTTTTTGGAATATTTCAATATTTCTTTTCCTAAGAAGTATGCTGTTTATGTAGTGTGCAGGCCACAGACAAAGATTGGGCGCAGTTGCATGGAAAATTTATATTATATGGTTCCCCATCAAGGGTTGTTATCTTTTTAGAAGGTCCACCTCCGGGCACCGATATCCTTCTTGATAGCCTAATTGCGAAGCATGCTGCTAAACCACCACCTGCATCTCCACCCGTCATTCAGGTAGTCTGGAATACTGAATAGTCTTAAAAAGTATCTAAAATATACTCCCTCTGTCACGGAAAAAGAGCCCTTTGCTCCACAGTACAACCTTTTAATTTGGTCAACTGAATTAAGGTACAACCTTTTTGTAAGCCATCAGTTCTCACTTTTGTTCTTTGTTGGTTTAACTTATCGAATCACGCATATATCTTAAGCTTATTTGTTATAACATTTTAGAAATTTCAATAAAAAATGGGTAAATAATTTTTTTATTTGTTCTTTAATTTTTACCAATTCGCTAACTTTTTTAACTTTAAAAATAATCCCTTAAAGTTTACAAATTCAACTTTTTTTGTCCTTTTACCGGCTAAAACAACCGGAAAAAAGGATGAAAAAAATGAGTTTGGTTAACTTAAAGGACGAATTTCAAAGTTGAAAAAGTGACTAAAATAAAAAATTAAGGTGCAAGTTAAGGAACAAAAAGAAAAACATAAACAGGGCTCTGTTTCTGGCTCGAAATAAGTTTTAGAAACATGACTCTTTTTCCGGGATTGATGGTGTATTTAGTAGAGTACTCGTTTCGTTTCTATCTGAATGCAAAACTTAGAACAAAATTATTAAACATTTTTATCTTTGTCCTTCTTGACCAGAATGCTGCTTTTGGAGTTAATATTATTGCTAATAGTAACCTTAGTAATGGCACCAACAGTTGGTTTCCCCTTGGAAATTGCACCCTTAGTGTGAAAAAGGGTTCACCACACATCCTTCCTCCCATGGCTGAAGATTCCCTTGGTCCTCATGAGCCATTGAGTGGTTGTTACATTCTTGTGGCCAATCGTAGTCAGACATGGATGGGTCCCGCTCAGATGATTTCAGACAGAGTGAAACTTTATCTGACATATCAAGTGTCTACATGGGTTCGAATTGGAACCGGGGCAACTAGACCCCAGATTGTTAATGTGGCTCTAAGTGTGGACGGTCAATGGGTAAATGGGGGCCAAGTTGAGATTAGTGATGACAAATGGCATGAAATGGGTGGATCTTTTAGAATTGAGAAGCAATCGGAAAAGATAATGATTTACATACAGGGTCCTGATGCTGGGGTTGATTTGATGGTTGCTGGGCTTCAAATCTTTCCTGTGAACAGATGTGCAAGATTTAAACACTTGAAGAATCAAACTGAAAAGGTGAGTTTTGAATTTCTGGCTTTTGGTATATTTAATACTCCAGTTTTTATAGCCTTTTTTGAATGATGACTTTATAGCTGAATCCTTTAGTTTATAAGAGCCCGTTTGACTACCCTTATTTTAAACATCTTATATGCTCTAACATCTTATAAGTTGTTTCAAGAGCTTATAAATGTAATTTTTGAGTAACTTATAAGTTGTTGAAGTTTTCGACTAATAAAACTTTTAAGTTCTTTGTTAATTTTAATAAAACTTTTAACTTATAAGTGGGTGGGTGATTTTTGTTTTAAAAAAAACCTAGTTCTAAACATCTTAAAAGTTGAAAAGTTGATGTGATTGGGTAGAGATAAAAAGGTTGATGATTTGAAGATGTGGGATCACAATGATCCAATAAAGGAAATTGGAAGCTTTGGGTGGGATGCCCAAAATGGCAAAATGGAAAGTTTCTGCTAGACTGGAGGGAGTATTATTTAAGTACAGCTTAAAAAATCTTAGAAAAATAAGTTGGGGTGTTGGTATTTATTTAAGAGCTTATAAGGTGTAAAGAGCTAATTTTATGATTTTATAAGGTGTTAAGAGTCTTTTTATACCACACACTTTTTGAGAGCTTATAAGCTCCTAAACATCTTATAGGTTGTTTTAAGGAGCTTATAAGCTCCGCCAAACAGGTTCTGAGTCTTGCTTGGTAAATGTTTATTATTCTACAAATGTTGTTTTCTTTTTGGACCCTTTGTCTCTCTTCTCTCCCTTCTCCCAATAAGAATGACGATCTTGTTTTTTTCTATTCTCAAACAGATGATAAAACTCCTTATATTCTCAATAAAGAGATTATATATCAAGTCTCGGATAGTAATTGTAGATAGTGGTCGTTAACGACTATCAGCAGTAATAGTATCCATTATCTAATTATGTATAAATTAATAAATGTTTAACTACGCAGATACGCAAGAGGGATGTTATTTTAAAGTTCACCACCTCGGATCCAGACACACTCTACGGAACCTACGTGAAAATCAGACAAACTCAGAATAGCTTCCCATTTGGTTCATGTGTAACCAGGAGAAACATAGACAATGAAGATTTTGTCGATTTCTTTACCAAAAATTTCAACTGGGCCGTCTTTGGAAATGAGCTAAAGTGGTACTGGACGGAGGCCCAACAAGGAAACTTCAACTATAAAGATGCCGATGAACTGCTGAGCTTGTGTAAAAATTACAACATTAATCTTCGTGGCCACTGTATCTTCTGGGAGGTAGAATCAACAGTTCAGCCATGGATACGTGCTTTGAGCAAAAACGATCTGTTGACAGCTGTCCAAAATCGTTTAACCGGTCTATTGACCCGTTACAACGGAAAATTCAAGCACTATGACGTGAACAATGAGATGATGCACGGGTCGTTCTATCAAGATCGTCTGGGGAAGGATATAAGGGTTAGTATGTTCAAGATAGCAAACCAACTGGACCCCACTGCCACCCTCTTTGTAAATGACTACCACGTTGAGGATGGTTGTGACTCTCGATCATCACCCGATAAGTACATTCAGCAGATTCTTGATCTCCAAGAACAGGGAGCTCCTGTTTCGGGGATAGGTATCCAGGGGCATATAGATAGCCCGGTGGGTCCGATTGTTTGTTCTGCTCTCGACAAGTTGGGAATTCTCGGGCTCCCAATCTGGTTCACAGAACTTGATGTCTCGTCTGATAATGAATATGTTAGAGCTGATGATCTGGAAGTGATGCTTAGAGAAGCCTTTGCCCACCCTGCAGTTGAGGGTGTGATGTTGTGGGGGTTTTGGGAGTTGTTTATGAGTAGAGATAATGGGCACTTAGTTAATGTGGAAGGCGATATTAATGAAGCTGGGAAAAGGTACCTTGCTCTTAAGCACGAGTGGTTGTCTCGTGCTCATGGCTATCTTGATGATCAAGATCAGTTCGAGTTTAGAGGATTTCATGGGTCGTATGAGGTTGAAATTGATGGTATTTCTGAGGAGAGGGTGACCAAGACATTTGTTGTTGAACCAGGTGAGGATCCACTTGTGATATCTATAAATCTCTAAATGTGTTTATTGTGAAACTTGAAAAAAAAAGGTGTCTTATATAAGTGTTGTTTCGATTATAAATGAATAAATCAACTCTTCTTTTGTGTTCTTGAATCACATCAAGTGTTTGGAATAGTTTTCCTCAACATATTCATCTCTTTAAGGTTGTATTTGTATAGAAGTAGTTGAAGATACCCATGTAAATCCATATTGAATGTCTTTTAGGTGGTTGGCTAGTTCGTTTGAAATTGATCAACCTCTGTTTAAATGGGGGGCTCTTGTTTGAGACGGTCTCATACATGATGCAGTGGTTGCACTTTGGTATTTGACTCATGTTTTCTTTAAAAATATGATTGATATGGAGCTCCATAATCATATGTGTAAATCCGAAAATTCCTCCCCCATCTGAATGTATTGAATTGAATTGAAATCAAACACACTCTTATATACTGAGAGTTTAATACTCTAGGACATCAAAAGCCCCGATTGATTGTTAGTTCAGGTAGTTGCTAAAGGTAGATTGTTGATTATCAATCCCATTTTTTACGATTAGAAGTAAGACAGTAAAAATGGAATAGGTAAAATTCCACACTAAACTTGCTTTTAAGCTCAATAAATCATATCTTGATGTAATATTCCCTCAGCATGGAGCTGGTCATGAGTAAACATTGAGTGAAAATTGTCATGGGAAACAGAAGTACTGAAAATTGTTTTCACTTCAACTTTTGAAGCTCATTACCATCTTTAAAATGTATCCAATGATTTCAGTGTCCATGTTCCCACCTCATACTCTCTCCGTCCACAAATTTGCACACTTTTTCATATTTAATATTTCATACTAATTTACGCACTCCAAAAAATGAAACATTTTCATAACCTTCACCCTCAAAATATACACATATTTATACATATGTCATTACTTTTGAGATCAACACACACTCAATTTACATTTTTCTTACTTTATTCATAAAAGTTTACAAAACTAATCCTTAGAACTTACTCAAATTCCTCTCGGACAGAGGGGGTATTATTTTAGCCTCAAGAATATATTATTTACAAGCTTAGTTATAGAGAGAGAAAATATATATTGATGAAAGTGAGCAACTTAACCTTTGAAAAATGAAAGGGGTGACTTATATACCTTTCTTGTTGAGGGATTTCATTTTCTAGGGTTTGTTATCGAATTATGTCACGTCATCGTACGACTCTAACACCTAATAAATGCTCCAGATAGTGTGTGCGTTTTGCAGAGATTCTCTAACACATCAAAATTGTGTGATCCTTTTCTTCACAACTGAGAATATTATCGTCCCAGGATAACACATGAGTTCATAGATCAATCTTCTCTCCTCTGGCACATCATAGGAGAGATGGAGAATTATCCCTGCGAAAATGACCAACTCAGATCAGGGTAGAGAATGTTGGGAAGGTCCCTCGTCTAAAATCATAAATATCCCGCTCATCTTTGATCTTAGGTAACCCATAGACGAGTTTCAAGCTACAACCTTCTCTATGGTGAGACACCATCATGTTGTATCATAATGCATGTATTCGGTCATCAATGGTCTCTCCTTTGGCACTTTAGGGGAGAGATGAAAAATTCTCACTAGGAAAGTCGTTTGTTCAGGCTAGGGGAGGTCTTGAAAATCTCTCCTTTGACCTTATATATTTTATACCCGTCTTTACTTTGGACGATTATCCTGAGCTTAAGAGATCTTTTGATATTTTATACTCCCTCCGTCCCGGTATAAGTTTACCCAGTAAGAGATGAAGTATAATAAAATAATAGATAAAATAGAAGTGATGTGATTGGGAGAGAGGAAATAATTTGCCAAAAATGAAATGAGAAACTTATTGTGGAACATCCAAAAAAGGAAAGTGGGAAACTTACGGGACGGAGAGAGTAATTTTTAGTGGTTGTAATCAGAGACGGAACTCTAGAGTCTCTTCTGAAATGTGAGTCTCTTCTGAAATGTGACATCATTATGTCATATCGGATATTAAAATAAATAAAAGCAAATCAGTAAAGGATAAGGACTTTTGTAAGGCTTTGGACGTAAAGAAAAAGTTGAAAGCTGCCCACTAAATATGCTCAGAAATCATTCCCATTGAAAGTTGCCGACTAGATATTTTCAGAAAACATTCAGGAATTCAATGAAAAGGGTACTACCAAATCAAACCCTCAACGAAATTAATTGAATGCAAAGTTTATTGTTTGTTTGGTGATTATTTTGAAACTCAACAATGTACAGGGTTCATTGTTGAAAGAGATGGATAAGAAATCCAAGTATATATGTCTAAAGATTTATAGAGCAATGGAGGGATTTTGTTTTGTATACGAATGATAATTCCAAGGCCAAGTTGACAAAGTAGCACGAGATACTTTCACTATCCACAATAAGTATGCACACACCAAATTGATTGACATAGATTTTAAGAAAAATAGATAAAATAAAAATATTGTAAAATTCATTTTGTAAATAAAGTGATTGTTTGTTAGTAAAAAGGTTGAATGACAACTTGAGTAATTAAGTAATGATTGAAGTGTGAAGATAAAGTGATAAATGAACATATTTTGAGTGGATGAACAAATGAGTATAATTTTGATGGACGGAGAGAGTACTAATAAACAATATTCTATTAATATTAATAGTGAAAAAAAAAAAAGAATATGCATAATGAAACTACACATCTTTTTTTTATATTGGAATCCAAAGAAAAAGAAAGGAAAGGGTCCCTTGACTTGTTTGGAAGATGCGAGGCTTCCCGTGACCTCCGTTTTGGATTCTGGCCAGTTTCCAGAAAAAACCCTAATAAATTGCCAAACACACCCTTCCAGTTTATTTCAAGAAACCAACAAAAAACAACCCATTTTACGTAAATAAAGGCTAGTATTTAAAACAAACTATTGCAGGCAAGTTTCACACCACTCCACATCCTCCTCCAACTCCAGTTGAGTTCTACTCAAAAATGGGTTTCTTATTACTCTTGTTTCTTTTCTTTTCTTTTGACCCAATCCCAATCCTATCAGCAAAAGGAAGAAGCAGCTCATCCGATTTGATTCTGCAAACTTGTAAGAACACAAAGTACTTTGATCTTTGTGTTTCATCACTGAAATCCGATTCCACGAGCTCAAAAGCAGACATCAAAGATTTGGCACTCATCATGGTTAAAGTTGGAATAGCCAATGCTACAGCCACAAATTCTTACCTTTCTTCCCGGATGTTAACTGTGCCAAACGACACATTGGTCAAGAATGTGACCAGGGAATGTGCAGATAAGTATTCCTTTGCAAATGAAGCACTTCAAACTTCAATTGCTGATTTGACTTCTGAGTCCTATGATTATGCTTACATGCATGTAATGGCAGCAAAGGATTATCCCAACGCATGCCACAATGCTTTCAAGACCCACCCGGAATTGGTTTATCCGACACGCCTTGCTCGTAGGGAGGATGGTTTGAAGCGCATCTGCGACATCATTTTGGGGATTATCGACGCTCTTGCTTTCTGATGCTGCCTGCCTTTCTTTCTGCCTTTACTTCTTTAACACTGTTATTTCATTTTGGTTATACAACATGTAATGGTGTATTGCTTTCTTATTTTCAGATGCCTTGTAATGGTATTACTGTTGTAGCAAGCTTTTGTTGCATTTGAATGTCCAAAATTTGACAGGGCTGCAATGTATTTCAATGTACACAAAAAATTATATGGCAAATACATCCATCAGACTTGGCAAGATTGTCACAATTATAAGAGGAAAATGAAGAGAAAATTACTAACAAACTAAAAAGGCACCTTCAAAAGATAGCAATATGACATAGAACATGAATTTCCATAATTTTGTTCTAACAGTATTTATCCTCACATTGAGGCAAATTTCTACCTGTGCAAGAGATGAATAATCAAAATCAAATTGCTATAGGGGTAATGCGTCTCTTTGTAGCTTTACTGAGAGGTTCTTTTGTACTTGGTGAAGCTACTTTTGTCTCCTTACTCTCATCGGTATCCATTAGGGCCTTCTCATCAATATCCATTAGGGCCTTCTCTTCTCCTTCTCCTTCTCTTTCTCCTCCTTCTCCTTCTACTTCCTTTCTACTTTCTACACAAGCACTTTTTCTATGGCCGTTGCTCCCTTCCACAACAGGGCACTTATTTTCATCACAAATTACTTGTTTCTCTTCTAAAAACATAATAATAACAATAAATTAATATTTGACATTTTGGTATCTCATTCAACAAAGCAGTTGCTGGAAACATGTACAAACCTGTTAAGGGCATAGGAGAGCCGAGTTCTTGGCTTTCAAATTCAAGGAGAGTGCAGTAGCCATCTTGAGACGATAACACCAAATAATTACCAGAAGGTGACCTGTACAACAATTTAATATTTTCAAATGGTTAAGATCGTTTGGTTAAAAACCAAATATAACACCATTCACTCATACACTTCGACTTGACATAAAGTTAAATCTCACCCTCCTTAATCTCAAAACAAACACACGCCTATGATTTATCAGGATTTCAAAATTCCCTGAATTTTAAAATCTGGTTTTCAAACCCACTAAAAACCCAAAACAAACATTGCCTATGTGACGGATTACCAGGCAATGTCAGTTATAGCAGCATAATGAACTCCAGCTATGATTACTATTGGTTGAATGCTTTCAGTGTCGTAGATGTATAAGGAGTTCAAAGTGGCCACTGCAAAAATAAGGCGATAGGGGAGCTTGAACACTGAAGCTGTACACAGAAAAAGAGAAAAAGTCATGACGTCTTAATTCAGAAAGCAGCAGAGTTGTTACTCCCTCTGTTTCATATTAATTGTCATTTTAGAGAATTTGTATCAAATTAAAAAACATAAATTTTAGACATATTTACCCTCAATTGAAAGAGGAGAGAGTGGAAGAATTGAAGGTGCAGAAGGAAAAAACATTCTTCATTAAATAAGAGATATTTTAGAGAATATATATGGGGATCAATTAGGAAGAAATATGGAGAAACAACTAGATGACAATTAATTGAAATAAAATTTAACCTCTAAAACGACAACTAATATGAAATGGAGGGAGTATGTCTAAAGAGTGAGAAGAGAGGAGTGCATTACAAGTGTTAGTTCCCAATAGTTTAAATCTAATGGGGCAAAAACGTACTGCCACGACAGGTTTACTTGTACCAGGAAGCATAAGTGCAGGCCTGCTTTGAAACAGAGAGATACAGTGAGCCTAAAAAACATAAGCATTGACAGGAAAAATCTGAAAAAAAGTTTAGCAGGACTAGTCTAGCCTACTTTAACATAGATATGTAAAGCATCATAGAATGTTTCAAAGAGTTAATATTAGAGAGTAGCCAAAAAAGGAATGCACATATTGACCTATCAGTATATAATACAGTTAATACATGCCTGGAAAGATCTTTTCTTGAAAACACATAAGCCGTATTGACGGGTTCAGAAGTAGGTGTACTTCTGTGAGAACCTGAAATAATAAACATGTTACTGAAGCCACTACTATGACATTAATTTTTCATCAATGTAAATAAAACACATCTATAGAAGTAAGATGTTGCAAACATGTTGCTTAACTTCCACTCTTCTATACTTTAGAGGAGTTTGGCTGAGCTCCTTAAAGAAACTTATAAGATGTTTATGAGCTTTTAAGCTCTCAAAAAGTGTTTGGTTAAAAAAGATTTTTAACAACTTATAAGATCTTAAAATAAACTATTTACAGCTTATAAGCTCTAAATTAAGTACCAACACCCCCAAATTATTTCTCAAAATTCTTTTAAACAATAGATTTTTAAAAAATATCATCCCACCCACCACCCGACCCCAACCCTTCACCTCAACATAAAAAATATGAAGTTATACTCCCTCTATCCCTCCGAAAGTTGTCCATCCGTTTTTTGCACATTGATTAATGAATATAATATTATATGTATAGTAGATTGTTGAAGTAGAAATAGATAGAAAAAATAAAAAGGCAAAGATATAGAAAAAATAAAAGGTAGAGAGAGAGAAAAGAGAAAAAAAGGTAGAGAGAGAGAGATAATGTGTGACTGTGTGTTGACAAAAAAAGAAATGAATAACTTTATGTGGGACGGCCAAAATGGCAAAATTGGTAACTTTCGAAGGGAGAGGAAGTATTCAAATTAAAATTTTAAAAATATTTACTCAAATTATCAAAGAATTTATACTCTCTCCGTCCCGCGATTATTTTCATATGTAGGTGGGCACACAAAATAAGAAAGGAGAGTAATGAGTAGGGTTTTGAGGGGTGATATTGTAAATCATTATGTATAAAGTAAATAAATGAATTGTATTGTGTGTATGTGTGGGCCCAAATGTAATGACATCTTGTATAAAATTGTGGATATTGTGAGGGTGGAGTTTATGGAGGGTTTTCCGTTTTAGGGGTGTGCAAGTTATTTTGGGACGTGCGAAAAAAGGAAAATGTGAAAGTAATTGTGGGACGGAGGGAGTAATATTTATTAGTCAAGCACTTTAACAACTTATAAGCTGCTTAGAAGTTACATCTTACAAGCTCTTGAACCAACTTAAACTTATAAGATGTTAGAGCTTATAAGATATTTAACATAAGCTTAACCAAATGGGCTATTAGAGCATATCATGCTTTAAAGTCTCTGAACTAGGTTGGAAAGATATATATAAGAGGTTAGGATACCTGCAGGAACAAGTAAGAATGATCCATCTGGCGACCACGCTAATCTTCGAAAGAAAGAGGGCAGTGTCTCATCAAGGAAAAGATGGCTTCTAATTGACTGAATCACAGAGCCCAGTTAAACTAGTTTCATAGATGTCAACAGATATGATGTGTAATGCAAGACATTAAAGAAGATAAATTATTTTAAACCTTGGATTCATCAGTGACTGGTGATTCTGCCTTCGAGATGACATGTTGACAAACATAATTTATCTTCTCAGCACCTTTTGTTTTAGAAGGCTTGTTAAGATAAACACGACAAGTTCTATCTGAACTCAGTGATGCTGCATATTTCCCCAATGGATCCCATGCTACACCTTGAACATAGTGAAAATGTGCATCCAAAATTTGGAGGACAGAACCTGAAAGTGTGAAAAAGTAATTTGATTAATTAATTTTTTTAAAAAAAGAAGAAGTTTGTCCAAGTTATCAAAAGAATGATGTAGTTTGAATAATAACCAAATATCCCCTACAAAGACCAAAACAATTGTTTGACCAATAGAGAAATGCAAAATCATTTCACATATTGTATTTTCCTCATAATAGCGTGGATTAATAATTTCAGTGAGTTTAATCTAGTAAAATTTTAAATCTTTCTAGGGGATATTTGATAAGTATATAAACCACATTATTGTTTTTGTAATTTGTATAAACCTCGAGGGGATTTTTTGTTGTTGTTGTTGTAATTTACCCTTCACAGTTTGTAGATATCAGAGCATTGAAATTTGTACAGATTTTCTTACCTTTATTAGCATCCCATATGATGCATGAATTATCAACCGAACCTGAAATGAGATATGCCCCATCATTAGACCACTGTAGGTCTAATACATCCTTACGATGAAACCTGAAAAACAGCTCACTCATGAATATAGCATAGAAGATAGACCAGTTTAGTTACCATCAATTAAGTAGAGACTTCCTTCAGATAAATGCAATGACAAATTTCGTTTGCAAAATTATCAGACAGCAAAAGATTGAGATATTTAAACGAATACATTAATTCACTCACACCAGTGACTTGAGGACTTTCCATGCTTCACCAGCATCAGTAATATGAGATTTCCATAAAAATAGCTCACCCCCTGCAAAATGAAAATTTGCATACAAAATGCTGACAGCTTTAGGTTTTGAGAATAAGAATCAACTTGTTAATGGCTAATCTAGTTTGAGGAACAGTTAGTTACCATCAGCAGCAGAGGCAAGCTGCTCTCCTGCAATGTTCGAAGGAAGTTATACTTCTCATATTAACAGAGTAACAAACATTCAAAGATAATAATATAAGATTTTCTGAACTGCAGTTTGAGAACATTAAGCATTTGAGCCGCCAGCTCCAAAAAATCACATTAGATTCGGCCACATTCATTTTGCACTCAACATATGTAATCAAGATTGCTTAACCAGTTATTTCATCTTCACAGGGATCATCACTTCAGCAAAATTGAATTTGCTTTAGTCCATGCATGTTACCATTCTCATCTAAGAATAAGTTAGTATGGTTTCTTTGTGCCTTCTATTTCCAAATTGCCTTGAAAATCAAAGAATGAATCTGATTAACTCCTATATTACAAGCAAAAAAAGAATACAGGAAAGCATAGACGAAGCTTAGGTACTGTAGTCAATCATGATTGCATCAGTAATGCCTCAGTGATGAGCTAGTTGCCACAAATTTTGCGAAATGTGACACTTACAAGTTACAACTTATTTTGAGAAAATACGAAGTTCACTTAACCCTATCAAATGGTAGACAACATGCCCATCAACCAAGTGCCATGCATGATAACCAAAACCACACATACACCTCCATGTCGTCAACAAATCCAGCTTAGCATGATTGGCATTTCACAGAGGAAGAAGGAACTGTGATCACCTATCAGATTCTGTCAATACTATGAATGCCAAATGCAGCACTTAGATTTTAAATATTACATTGTTCTTAACATATTGAGTTGTGCTGATATTCTAGGGTTCTTAGTTGTTGGTATCTTTGCTATTTGTATCAGGCTTTATAACCATCTACTTCATCAATGAAAATGTAGTACTCAGTAAATTTCTATACTAGGGCTACTGTATTTTTCATGGCCTTTATTATGATAGATGTATTTATATTTCTTTCAACATAGACAAAAAGGAAATTTTACACAAAATTAAGCAAAGATCATACATGGTTAGCAAAGCCTCCAAATGTCATGTTCACGAACAGAACAGATAAATCATGCTGATGTATATTAGTCATTAACAGGCACACAAATACATCAATACTTTATGCCAAAAGCACTAAAAAAGTTCTACTCACACCACCACGTATCATATAAGGGAAAGTTTTCAAATATTCGGTTATTACTTGAAAAAAATACAATCGTCAAAGTAATCTAACTGCATCATTGACACAGAATGGCGGTTATTTCAAAGAGAGATAACAGGAAAACTTACCTGAAGGAGAGAAACGAAGTGCATTTACAGCAGAACTATGGTATGACAAGCTGCTCTGATAAGTAACACCACAACCCTTCTCTTGATCTATGCTAGAAACTGTTGCCCACAGCTGCATATTGACATTAAGTTATAGCTACAACCCACCAGTAACAATGGACCGAACTCCAGCATTAATATCCTTTTGCTATAATTCATGGTTCCGATTCAAATTGGTTACTAGCTTACTATAATAACATATTCCACAAATAAGGAAGTTCTAACACTCAAACCCCAAAAAATTATAAATAAACAAATAAATTACGAAAAATACAAGTTCCTATTGCGATTGACACTATTTATCAATTCGAACAAAAATGCTTTATAAAGAAACTGATATTTTTTTCAAATAACTTCATTAGAATAGGAAATGCACCTTGATATCATAGTCAGCGCCTCCGGTGGCGAGAACGCCGGAGACGGGATGGAAATCGCAGGCGAGTACGGGCTTGGTGTCGTGCCAATTGATCTGAACAGTTCCACCCTTCATTTTTTTCTCTTTACCGTAACTTCTTTAACAATCGAAACCCAAACAAAAAATGCAAACAATTTCTGCTACACAACTTCTTAAATTTCAGTTTTGTTTTCAAAATGTAACGAGATGGTATTAGGGTTTGAGCAGTGGAGGGAGCAAATGACAGAGGAGGGTCTTGGCGGGAAAAAGTAAAGTCAGAGTTGTTTATAAGATCCAAATGTGTTGATGAAAATCGCACTTTCTCTTTCCAAAGAGTGCTAGCGCCAGGAGTGCAAAGAAAAAGATAGGACCGGAAAAAAGACAAAATCTCACTTATTTTTCAAAATCAAGTAATTGGTGAGGATGTGATGTAAAATTATTGAGATCTATTACATTTTTTCAAATATATAATTTAACGAACATAATTAATTTATTTTTAGGGTCAAAAGATCATTAATAATAATGTAAATAAAATTCATATTGGCGTAGATTGATTTAAAATAAAGAGTAACACTTTGATTTTCATACACAAATTCATCAATCTTGTTCGGGTTGGTCTGCTATGCACTCGAATGCATGTTGTGCACCCTAGTCCATGTTGCACTTTTCAGTTTTACTGACTTACATTTTTTGGTAAATGGTGTTGCACTTTTCAATTATTAAACTGTATAATAATATTTTTAGTCATAGTGACTTACACTTTTTAGTAATATTGTGTTGTACTTTTCAGTTTAATAGCATACACTTTTCTTTAGACTAGGGTGCACAACATGCACTCGAGTGCATACTAGACTTTACCATCTTGTTCTTGCTTCCATAAACTTGAAAAAAAAACTTAAAAAAATAAAAAAATCCGGTTCAAACCCGGACCGGATTAATTACGGTCCGGTCTCTGGTCCATGCATTAGGACAGATTCCGGTCCCGGTCCGGTCCGGTTTTGGACCCGTGCACACCCCTAGCTACTGTTATTTCCCTAACTTACGTTTTTATTTCGGACCGTTTAAACGTAGTTTGTGTTTCGTATTTCATCTAGAGCTGGCAAATTGGGTCGCCCAGCCCATCGGGCCAAGCGATGTTTGTGAGTTGGGTCGGGACTATAAAATTTGAGCCCAGTCTAGCCCACCCCAGTCCGCTGGGCTAGCGGGCCGACCCAGCCCATGAAATATTTTTTGCAAAATATATATACATAAACCTTGTTTTGTATTGATCATAACATTACACTATATAAATAATTCATAAGTTCAAATTTCAAAGTCAAAATAAAATAAAAAACACATTAATATTTAAAAATAATATACTTTATTTATTTTAAATATTTATTTGTCTAAAGAAAAAAGATTGATCAGGCCAAATGGGCTGCCCATGGACCAGCGGGCTAAATTCAGTTTAGCCCATTAGGCCCGTCGGGCCAATCGGGTCGGGCCAAATAGGCCCAGTTCTATATGAGTCTCTAATTTTAGAGCCCAGTCCATACTAGGTTTCGGGTTGGTCGGGCCGGCCCATCGAGTCGGGCCTAAATTGTCGGCTCTAATTCCATCCCTTCAAATTTATTATGTTCATTTATTTGAGTACGAGTTTTATTGAATATTAATTAGTTTATGTATAAAGTAAATAAATTAGGAGTGCGATGGGATATTCTAGGTTCACTTATAAATAAAGTGATTGTTTATGAATAAAGTCAATGACATTTTAAATAAATAAGTGACGGTTGAAGAGTGTAGATAAAGTAATGTGAGTAGTATTATTTCCAAAAAGAGAATGAACATAATAAAATTGGACAACCAAAAAATGAAAATGTGAAAATAATAAAATTTGATGAAGGAGTCGGAGTGGATAAATATACCGAAATTTCGGTATACCGAGCTTTTCATACCGAAAAAATATCGAAATTATCGGTACGGTATAATATCGTACCGAAATTTTCAGTACGATAATGGTATGGAAAATGATCATACCGCGGTATTTCGGTATACCGAAATTTTTTCGGTATTCGATATGAAACGGTATATCGATATATCGAAATACCGAAACCTTAATAAAATAATAATTTTATATATTTTTTAAATTAAAATAACTTTACTTATTAAAATATAAATAAAATAAACCTTAAATAATTTATGTTGGTATAAAACAATGCTTCAATATTTTCGGATGGTATACCGTATTTCGATAAGAAATGATGGTTCAATATTTTCGATATGAATTGATATACCGATATGGTACGGTATACCGATATACCGTACTGAAAATTCGGTATACCGAAATTACGGTATGGTATCGGTATGAATTTTTACATGCCGAAAATTTCGGTATACCGAAATTTCGGTACGATAACGGTATGGATTTTTTTAATATCGAGATTTTCGGTATAATAACGGTATGGTTCGTATGGTCGGTATATCGTACCGAACCACCCCTATGAAGGAGTATGTATTTTTTAATGATATTAATTATTTAATGAAATGTACTTCCTCTGTTAAATTTATAAGATTATATTTTGTCATTTTTTTTAATCCGTCCATAAATTTTTTATACCATTTTTTATAAAATAAAAATAAAAAATTATTATACTTTATAAGTATCTTACTTTTTTTCTCTCTTTCAATCACATCACTTATTATATACTTCCTCCGTCTCATAGGAACTTGCATACTTAGAATGACACACAATTTAAGAAATGTGTAAGAAAATGTGTAATGAGTGATGTTTAATTTGAAGTGTAGTTTTGTAAAGTTTTATGAATAAAGTAAAGTAAAAAGTAGATTGAGTGTGGAAAAGTAATGACATATGGGTAAATAAGAGTATATTTCGAGGGTGAGGGTTATGGTGATATTTTCTTTTATGGGGTGTGCAAATTGGTACGAGACATCAATTTATAGAAAATGTGCAAATTTCTATGGGACGGAGGGAGTAACTATTACTCCCTCCGTCCAATTTTATTATGCTCATTTCTTCGGGCACGGGTTTTAATGAATATTAATTAGTTTATTCATAAAGTAGATAAGTTGAGGGTATTATGGGGTCCATTTGTAAATAAATGATTGTTTATGAATAAAGTGAATGACAAAGTGGGTAAATAAGTGATGATAGGAGGGTGGAAATAAAGTAGGATGAATAGTATTGTTTCCAAAAAGGGTATGGGCATAATAAAATTGGACAACCAAAAAAGAAAAGTGGGAATAATGAAATTGGACGAAGGAAGTATTTAATTATTTTTCTTAATACGTGTTCCAAAAAGTAATGAAAAACTTATAAGTAATTATTGTGAAATATTGCATGCATGCACAAGTAACACAACAGTCGATCAATTAATATAACTTCAAATCTCATTGGTCAAAATTTGGATTTTCGATTTCAACACGCGAATAATGTTTTTTCACATAACAAAAATATACCAAATCAGAAATAGACTGTAGACATGTGTTACTGTTATTACATAAACAAATATTATTTAATTATATTAAAATTATTAATTCATATGTAACACGTATTAGAATATAATTAAGATAACACATAGTACTGTTCATGCAGCAACACATGGTATGTCCACTGTATTATATAGGCATACATACAAAATTGTGTGTTACTAAAAATGTAGTATAATTATATGAACAAAAAAGTATTGTTGTGAGAAAAAAAAAAGTGTTATTTGATAAACAAAACATCATCACAGAACGTAAATAACATACCAAGAGATGAAGAAAACATTAGTAGAAAACACCATTTTTTTAAGAACATAATGATAAAAACCTAGCTAGGAAAGAGAAAAAATAGAAAATAAAAATGTAGAGAAAATAAAGAACCACGAGAGGAAATTGTTATGGAAGATCACTGAAAAGATGAAGATGGGTGTATCAGTGACGGAGCCAGAAAATTCCGACTGGGGGGCCCGATTAACATTACTTTAAAGATAAAATAATATGTACTTATACTCATTAAAATTTCTCATGATAAAATTGTCAATACATTTCATTTCATTAAATTAAATCGAACAATTAAGTTTTGTAAGAAGTTTTGATAGTTCCGACTCAAAATGAAGCTACATTAATGTGTTACAATATTCTATGTTTCATACAATATAATACTGTTAAATATAAATGTACAAAAATTTTAAATCACTAAACTAATAATTTTTTAAAAACATCAATAATATTGTTCAATTTTAAGAACATTTTCGTAAGTCTTAGCAAAAATTTAGACAATAATCTCAAATACACCATCAATCCATTGACTCTATTTTTTAAAAATTAAAGAATTATGAAATAAATTTAATAAGAAAATACATGAAAAAAAGAAAAAAAAATTCTTCCTTCCAAACTTTGTATGCAAGCATTTATTTTTAGTTCCGTCCAAACTTAATATGTAGTACTTAAAATGAAAATAATAGTTTTATTTTCATTTATATATATATAATATAAATAATTATTACTAAAACAATACATATAATTATTAAAAAAAATGATCATATATATATATATAAAAAAAAAATTGGTTGGGGCCACTGGGCCCCTCTGGGCCCAATGTGGCTCCGTCCTTGGGTGTATGTGGAGAAGAAACTGTCATGAAAGACTAACGTAGAAAAACTATTAAATCTTCCAATTAAAATGTAAAAACTACCATAGAAAAACTCAGGGTAGAGCTTAGAACAAATTAAACTCGATAGGTAGATCGTGATTTTCAGGCAGGGCATATAGATGATGGTGACTAGAGTTTTTTATTTTGCGATTGTTTATGTTCAACGATTGCACTGTGTTTTGCTCTTGTCGCGATCGTTCTCCCTCTAGTGCCCGATTTTTTGTAGTGAAAATTAATACGAATATTTGGAAGATATTCAAATAAAAAAATAGATACAATTCAAAATTGGTTAAAGTAAAATAATGAAAGGGAATATTTTTATTGGACTTAAATTTAGATTTTGGGGCTGATTTACTTATATTCAATTAAATTTGATGCATGCACACATGACTAGTGTAAAAAAATACATTCGGGTTGCGTGTAAATAAGATATACTCCGTATTCAGAAGTGAAAGGGTGGGTAAAATATAATGTGTGTTATATGTGAATGGAGTATATGAAAACGCAATATCCAAAGTGAAAGATGGATGAAGAAACAAGTCAGTCAATGGAAAATAAAGTGAAGAAGGATGAATAAAGCTAAGCAAATAATACAAAATAGCTTTTTTCATGAGTAAATAAATGATCATGCAGAGCAGCAGACACGTTATATTTTCTGGCTACTTACATTCACCGGTGAAACAATTTAGACTATTTAGTTAAAGGCCAATGTTAGTACTCGTACAATTTAATTATTAATTTTTTAAATATATATTATATATATATAAAGAAAAGAAATGAAATGAGGTAATATATATATGTATATAGAAATTAATTAATTAGTGAGGTAATGGATGATGATGAGACAGCTGCTTTTCCACTCAAGCAAGGGTGATCTCATCCACTTACACATTTTTGAAAAATAGTTTCTTTCATCACCTCCCAACTTATATCCTTCCATGTTTTGCTTTTTATGTCTTTCCTCGCCCGCCCTTATTTTTCCCTTTTCTTTTCTTTTTTTCATCACTTTTACCTTTTACCTCTTTCATATTTAATTCATCATATATATTAAATAATTTCTTCCTTTTTCTCCTTTCCATATTTTATAAGAAAACTACTTGTTCTACCAAAGTCCAGGTCTTTCACCTCATTCTAGTTACATGGACGATCGACGAATAGAAATGTGACACCTCGAAGTCAACAAAGATAGATCAACTATCAACGGAACAAAAATTGTTCATTAACACCAACTCAACGCTCTCAAACTTCATCTCGGCAGGTAAGATCACCCACCTTATGGGTCAATATCTGATTGCCACCCTGTTCATTCAGCTTGACGAGCAGTTTCACATGACTATCCGTCGGGGACGAACAATCATCTCGATAAGGACGACATTCCCCCTAAGCTAGCCCTATTGTATGCAAAGAGGATAAGAACATCACACAGATCGCCAACCGAACAAAAAATACTTAGTTATTAAGTCTTTAGCGGTCAAGTACCACATAAGTGTACATGTGTGATGAGCCTTTCTCTAAAGGCACGAACAATGTAATTGAGATCGTTCATGCTTGCATGTACTATAAAAAAGTCATTTGACCTAATTAATGGAGGATCTAAATTTCAACTACCAAAAGGCTCTCTTAAACTCTCTCAAGCTTGGATCAAGATTATTCAATACAAGTTGTCTTAATACAATCATAAACTGAAATTAAAGTCACATCAAGTCATCACAATTTTTAACTAGCAACACTACTCTCTCGAGAAAATAATTAATGGTCCCCATCCAAATTCGTTAATTGGGTTTATCTTGTCCGAATTAGTTTTACCATGCATCCATTTTGCTTTATAGTTAAATAATAAATATTTTAAAAAAACAATTAATATTATTAAAATAATCCCCAATCCATTTAATTTCATTATTTCCACTTTCCTTTTATATGGTTCAATTTCATTATTTTTCATTTTCATTTTTGAAAATAATATTATACACACTATTTTATTTATTCCTTCAATCATCACTTATTTACTCAAATTGTCATCATTTTATTCATAAAAAATAATTGATTTATATATGGATCCCACAATATTCAATCATGCATACTCTCCACAGTATCTACTTATACATAAACTAATAAATATTCATTAAAATTCGTGCCCGATTAAATGAACATAATGAATTTAGATGGAGAAAGTACATTTTAATGAAATGTTAGTACCATTAATTCAAAAATATATAAAAAATGCAAATGAACTAATTTCACATTGAATTTGGTTCACAAACAACTTTTCTTTAAAAAAAAATTATTAAACAGAAAAAATCACACAAGAGTTGAACATATATATACACGCATGTGAAATTTTACATTCCTCTCAGATCTCTCCATGTGATATCATATATATTATTTTGGTTTGAGATTAAGTTCTAGCTGGTATATATGCTTTAATTTGCCAGCTCGGACTAGTAAAAAACGTCATAGCCGATTATTTCAAGAAATTTGGCTAAACTGGATGTTGGTAAATTTTGTTGTGTTTATTCAGATTTCCTAAGCTACGTACGAATAATGTTTTATTTTATAATTCAAAATTTTTAATACATATTTAATTATGTGTATATTAATGATATTATATCTAGTTTGTGTGATGCATGTGGTAGTCAATGGGAACATAAAATGAAATATATATATATATAAATGATCATAATAGTTAATTTTTATTCTGTCTTTAATTAAAAGTAAATTTCTTACATCGAAAATAATAGTTGTGTTGAAAAGTAATACGTACGTACATTTTTTTCGTTAGAACACATTTTGTGAGAGAATCTCACGCAGAACTTGCACCTATATATATATATATATATACTGTATATAGAAAAATATCTAGCTCTTCAATTAAGAAAGTGCGGTGTCGTCTTTAATTTGCTTTATGAACGAGCTCATTGATTTCGATCAATAATCTTTGTTTGGGTTCTTACAGAGTTTGGTGGGTTTTTGGAGGGTTCAAGTTGTTCGATACTTGATTCGAGATCTTTCGATAAAAGTTCGTTTGAACTCGATTCTACATATATTGAATATATATTTATGTTCGGTACAGTTCAAATATCGACTTTGGCCTGACAATTAAAAAAAAGCAAAAAACAAGTTTAAAAATATCGAACTACCCCAGCTCGACTCGTGATTGACTTGATTAAAGCTCGTTTGAGCGCGATACATTTAATTTTCAAACAAGCGCAAATAAAAATTTCAAAAGCTTGATAATATACTAAACAAAGTTAAATTATAGTGTGTTTTGACTCGACTCAACTTATGTTAAAGACATTCAAACTCGACTTGTTAATTTGATTTTTAAACAAGCTCAAAATAAAATGTGAAAGCCTAAACTATAGTGCGTTCAACTTGGCTCGACTAATATAATTTGCAACCGTAGTGCCAATTGTCCGGAAGGACGTTTAAGGCTCCCACCTCTGTTATTTTGGACGTCACGAGCAGCCTTTTTTATTTTTTTATTTCTTTGTTTTTATGGGCATGTGCGCTAGCGGAGAAAAAACGTATTTACATAAGTATTAGTTTATTTTTTTTAAAATTATAATGTTTATTATTATATACATTCACTAACTTTTTCAATTGATATTCATATTTTAAATCAATAGATATGCTTGACTATATACCTTTCATATCAATATTTAGGGTGCGATTAATTGTGAGATCATGATTATCACATACAGCGCGCACACACACGAAAAGTAATATTAGTGAATACAATTATATATATATATATATATTCAATAAATTAACTTGATTTATTTAACCAATTCAATTGCAAATATTCGTTACTAATTAAATAAATTAACTTGATTGATATTATACAAACTCTTTCATAATTAAACAAAAAGTTGAATGTCACTGCAGTCTGCAATATATTATGAACAAAACTTCTATAATTAAATTTGGTTTGCGAGTATTTTACAATGTAATTTTTTTGGTACACAAAGCAATATTAGCATACGAAATATCATAGTTTAGTATTTAAAAAAACATATAAAATTTAGTATTTAAATTTTAAAAGGTGATATTTTGTATGTTAAAATGCGATCTCACTTCATTTCACTATGTAAGGTTTACTAGACCGACGCGATGGTGGCCGGACGCAAGCGTGTTTGGGTAAAACAAATAAACCCTCAAAGTTTCGATCTAATTTATAATCGTAGATGAGCTCATTTCCTATTAATATACATAAAAAAAGGTAGTAATCAAATTCTCAACGTCATTTTCTTTGTTTTTATATATGCAACTCTACCCAAAAACTCTCTATCTGACAAGGTCCATAGCAAAATCAAGATACATTGTAATTAAATTCAAAGGTTGAGATTTTGGGGATTCTCTATACATTGAAATGCAAAATATAAATTTGGATGGAGGGAGTAGTAATTTTACTTACTAAATTTTGTGATACTTTTTTTAACCTTTACAAAAATCGATGACTCGATTACACATATATATTTTGAGTAACACTTGCGTGAACTTGCATGTAAGGTTTTTTTCGGTTCGATTTCCTTGTACCACTGGTATTTCATTTTACTGGATTTTTAACACGCATCGTCTCCAATATTATAGGACGTTTATTATTTTTTAATATGACACATGTCTATCATCCATATAATGAAATAAAATGTGGAACACGAAAATTTGAGATGGTAATGTTATACGGGTTGTTTTAGAGTTTATAATTGATAGAATTAATAGAGTTGACAAATATATCTCAAAGTAATTTAGTGTAATTTCTATATATATGGCTTAAAAAATATCTCTCTCCTTCCCCCACCTCTCTCTATTTAAATGGTGCAAGGCTCAAAAAGGTGCAAAGAACCCAATCGAGAGATTGCAATTCTCCATTTCTCCTCTTTATAGATATTTTCCTTGAATTCAAAAAAATAATAAATAATAATTCCATCATATCACATGGATATGAGCCGGGAGAATAAGTACAAAATGACAAAGGAAGAGCATCTACTCCTCCAAGCCCCTAATTTCTTCAACCACTCATCAAACTGGCCTTACTATCTCCCCATTCAAAACGACAACGTTCATGAGCCCATAAACTCCTCATCATCAACCCTAATTCCATATCCTCAAGATCATCACGAAGACGAAGACGAAGGCGAAGACGACGAAGAAGAGCTTGGAGCCACGAAAGAGATGATGTTCAAGATCGCCGCAATGCAACCCGTCGACATAGATCCCACCACCATCCGCAAGCCCCGCCGCCGGAATGTACGGATCAGCGACGACCCCCAAAGCATCGCCGCCCGTCACCGCCGTGAGAGGATCAGCGAGAAGATACGCGTGCTGCAAAGACTTGTACCCGGAGGTACAAAACTCGACACCGCTTCCATGTTGGACGAGGCCATTCGCTATGTTAAGTTCTTGAAACGTCAAATCCGCATCCTTCAGGCCAACCCCGCCCCAAACAGCTGGGACGGGATCTCCGCCCCATCCCACCTGTTTGATGAGTATTAGCGGTTCGTTTATTCTATGCTACCCCTTGTTGAACACAGTTGTTAATTAATTGTACGTGTCTTAATATTATTAATTAATTTTCTAGCTAGATCGAAGTGTGTATATAGTAATAGTATTAATTAATGGTGAATGATGATGAAAATGGTTTGTTAGGATTTGGTTGACTAAAGAGGCGTTGGAATAATCACAAAACGGTTAGCTATGTACACTTTTTCCAATTGTGTGTCTATATTATAATACTCCTATGCTGGCAATGATCGAAGCCTGCGTTTGGGGGTCTGAAAAGTTGTATAGGCTATAGGCCGTACGTACCATTAATTAATTCCATCGATCGATCACTTTCTCTCCCACTCACTAAAATCAGTAGTGTGTGTATGTCTGCAATTCCCTTGTAGCTAGTAAGATCGAAGATGAAAGAAAGAAATCATATAACCGCCGAGCATACATACACCATGCACTAGTCATGTGTATATATATATATATGGGCCACAAGGCGAATTAATTCATGAAGAATTAATGATTAATTTAAATATATGTTCTTTAATTAGCAGATGCCACCTTTTACTGTATATATCAGATTAAACCCTACTACTGCAAAATTAAATTACTCCTTTAATTTCTTCCTCCCCACCCCCTAATTTAAAATTAAATTACATCTTTGTAATATCATGAGTCTATATATATAATATATGCACGCACGTAGGAGTGTGCAAAATAAAACCGGAACCGGACCGACCGGTTAGATTCCGGTCATCGGTCCGAAATTTTTTAAGATTCCGGGTTCCGGTCCGGTCTAAAACCGGAATTTACCGGTCCAAGATCGGAAACCCGATTTACAATTTTTTTTTTTATTATTTGAATTTTAGAAATTACAAATCCCATTCCTCTGGCTCTTCCACTTTCTTAAACCTAATTTCCCTTTTTTACCATTCTCAAAATTCTTCAACCTTTATCTTATCTGAAACGGCGCTCATACCAGCCTCACCCAACCGACAAGGGCGACAACCCTTCTCCAATCTCCCTTCTCCAATCTCCACTCCTTGCAATTGTTTGTGTTAGTTGTGACTTGTGACACACCCATTTTGAGAAGGTAATAGAGCCGGCGCAACGGAATACTCCACCCAATCTTCTTACAATGTAAGTTTTCTTGAGAAGGTTTAACCTTACAGCTATTTTTAATTTCTTATTTCAAAATTTTAGATGGATAGTATTCAATCACAATCTCAATCAAAATTTTAGATGGATAGTACTCTCCCCTTCTTCTCATACACTGACGAATTATAATAAATTAAAAAAAAAAAAATCGGTCTGAAACGGTCCAAATTCGGACCGGACCGGTTACATTCCGGTTCGGTCGTCGGTCCGTAAAATTTTAAGATTCCGGTCCAAACCGATCCCGATCCGGTCTGGTCCGGTTCTGGACCGGTGCACACCCCTATACGCACGTGCCTGCGTTATATGTGGATTTTCTACTGCATTCAAATCCTTTAGTTTGAGAATTACACAACCTAAGTCTGAATATTACAGATTTATGTATACTTTAATTTAGTGGACTAAATAATAAAAATCCCATATCTTAAATCATGTGATCATCTAGTCTAGTGTATGATGGGGCTGGGTTCGAAATTATGGAATTTTAAAATCTAATTGCGATTCTATTTATAAAACATAGAACCCATTCCGCTCAACTTATAAGCACTCTAAATTTGTTTGGGAAAATGGAATGTTTACAGCTTATAAAGTTTTAAAATAAGGTATTTATAACTTATAATATATAAACTACCCAACTTATTTTTCTAAAAACGTTAAACTATATATTTTTTAATATTAGCAATGCAAGCTATGATTAAAATCAATATGAATTAAAGCACAAAAATGAAAGATGCTAATTATATAGACGTACAATATCAATATTATTTGGTATGTTATGAGTTGAAGTTCATTAATAGATATATATACACTTCGAAATCGAAAATTATTATTGTTAGTTGGACCAAATTGAGCTTCATTTCTAGCCCAATTGACCTGATGCCGGTTCCCATGCGCGTGCCTCACCTGTTGAGATATTAAATTACACCGTTTCATAAATCTGTCGCAAATCCCAACAAAACATCGTCGTTTAGCATGACTGACAGTTAAATTAGCGACGGATTTGCTCGCTAATTTTGATACCATAAATATGGCTTCAGCTTGCCAGTTTACCTCATTTCTCTCTCGTTGATAGATTGCCGAAAAACGCTTGTGCGGAGTCGAGGAGGTGCTCAACACTCCTATTTATCCACGCTCGTCAATAGGGGTGTAAGTGAGTCGAGCCTACTCGCGAGCTACTCGTGCTCGACTCGAAAAAAGATCGAAATCGACTCGAGTTTCGAGCTACTCGAGTAGCTACTGAGTTCGAGCTCATAGATACTCGGCTCGAAAGGCTCGCGAACCTAATCGAGCTTGAACAATATTTACTATTTTGCCATTAATATATAATTTATATTTATATACGAGTAATCGAGTCGAGTCGAGCCGACCTTGAGTTTATTTAAAAAAAAAATGTTTTAAAATTAATTTTGAAAATTATATAGGTAATCGAGTCGAGTCGAGCTCGATCTTCAAAATTTTAGGCTCGACCGAGTCGAGTTTCGAGCTCAGCACTACTCGGCTCGACTCGACTCGTTTACACCCCTACTCGTCAATTTGATCATATATACATTTTTAAAATTTGACCGTTTATATTTATGTTTTTAATTAATGTTTTAATTTACTCTTTTAGATTATTAATTATTGTTTAATGTTATAATTTATAATTACATTTGCTAACATTCCGTGTTTTCATTTTAGTATTCAAATAAAGGAGTATTAGTTTGAGTGTCCTTAATCTAGGTTTAAGGTTTAGAGATATCTTGTTTGTTAAAACGAATTATCGACCAGCATTTGACGAAAAGGAAAAATATTTTCGACTTGAAAAGGTTAAAACAGATATCGCTAAAAAAAAATGAGTATCTAATTTAACACTAATTATTTACCTTTAAGTTTGTATTAGGTAGCGTGTAGAAAGAAGAAATTTCCGGATGGCATAGTCGACCATCTTTATCCATTTGATGCAGCGTGAGCTTGAAATTAGATTGCTTTGTGTCATTAATTTTTTAAGATGTAATTTAAAATGAAGCACCCTAAATACATACACATTGTCGAACGTCTATAAGTTTTCCATTTTCTCATTTTGGTACATTCGACTATAGGTTAATCATAGCATTTTTTATAGATGTCAGCGAGTTGCAATTGAGAAGACACGAACTGAGTTTGAAGGCGACCAGAAGTGATAGTCGATATCGATGTGTTTTGCTCGTTTGTGAGCGACCGGATTCTAAGATAAGAAGATGACACTTTTGTTATCACAAAGAAGTGTTGGCGGAGTTGAAGGGAGACCGTGAAGTTCTTTAAGGAGCGAGCAGAGTCAAACGATGGTCGCTATGGCACGATATTTCGATTCGCAACTGGACCACGAGACGGTTGGTTGCTTTTTGGCAGCCTAGGAGACCAGATTTGGACCGAGGAAGACAGCGTAACTAAAGGTAGAGCGACGAGTGTCAAGACAGCGAGCCCAATCGGCATCCGAGTAGGCGAGTAATTTTGAATGTCCAGGAGAAAATGTAAGGCCGAGATGAGATGTGCCTTTTACATAGAAGTGACAGCCTAGAAGTGATAGACTGTTGGATGTGACTGGAACTGACTCACTGTGTTGACCACAAAGGCAAGGTCTGGTCGTGTGATAGTGAGGTATTGAAGAGCACCAACGAGAGAACGAAAAAGAGTTGGATCGACAAATAGTGTGCCATCTAAACGAAGAAGATCCGTCGAGGAGAGAGGAGTGACAACAAGTTTTGAGTCAAGCATGTTCGCTTGGGTAAGAATGTCGGTGGCGTACTTTGATTGGCCGAGGAAGAGAGCGCGATCAGTGTAGATGACTTTAAGACTGAGGAAGTATGTCAGGCGACCAAGGTCCTTGATGACAAACTCCTTATTGATCCTGGAAGTAAGATGAGTAATGAAAGTTTGATCATTTCCAGTGATGATTATATCATCAACATAGACGAGGAGATAAAGAATAGTACGACCTGACGTGTAAATAAATAGAGAGGTATCAGATTTGCTCTCAATGAAGCCGAGGACGAGAAGGAAGTCACAAAAACGTTGAAACCATGCATGAGGAGCCTGTTTTAGACCATATAAGGCCTTGTTGAGTTTGCAAACATGATTGGGATGAAGAGGGTCAACAAAACTAGAAGGTTGACGCATGTAAATCGGTTTTTGTAGAAGACCATGGAGAAAGGCGTTGTTGGCGTCAAGTTGATGAATCGACCAGTTGTTCATGACGGCGAGAGAGAGAATAACACGGACAATGGCCGATTTGACGACAGGACTGAAGGTGTGATCATAGTCGAAACCAGGAATTTGGGTAAAACCTTGAGCGACCAAGCGGGCTTTGTGGCGATCAATAGAGCCATCAGCAAGAAATTTTGTTCGATAAACCCATTTTGAGCCAACTATATTCGCATCTGGAGGTGGAGGAACTAAATCCCAAGTTTTGTTTTTGTGGAGGGCTTGAAGTTCATCATCCATCGCAGCCAGCCAGTGAGGAGATTTTGCTGCCGAGGAGAAACCCTTAGGTTCTGGGTTGGTATGAACATCGGCGAGTAGGGAGGTGGTAGTGACGAGAGAAGCATCAGTGGGTGTTTAACTTTGAAGATGCCATCCTGAGACTGTGTTCGCAGGGCATGAGTGGGGGTGGTCGCTGGCCAGACGCGAGGAGGAGGAGGAGCAAGAGGCAAGGGAGCTGGAGAAGCAGTGTCAGGCTGGAGGCATAACGAGCATGGGGGATCAAAGGAGGGCTCTTCGGGGCGACCAGGTAAGGGCAAAGGAGCATGTTCGGGAGCCGAGCTGTCAAAGACAGATATGTCAAACGAAATCATTTCCGAGCGAGGACAGTCACCAGCAAAAGGGAAGCGAGTTTCATCACAGCAAGCATGGCGCGAGATGTACAAGCGTTGCGAGCAAGGATCAAGGCAACAAAAATCTTTATGGCACGAGCTGTAACCAAGAAAAACACAAGGGAGACTACAAGGAACAAATTTGTTAGCAGCATAGTTTCGAAGGCAAGGATACACACAGGAGCCGAACATACGAAAGTTTTCATAGGAGGGAGAAGAGGAGAAACGAATATCATAAAGGGGTTTTGTTCTCCAGAATGGGAGTGGAAAATCTATTTATGATATAGACAGTTGTGCCAAAGGCCTCTACCCAAAACTTTGTAGGGACAGAGGAATGAAACGGAAGAGTGAGCCCCATTTCAGTTATGTGCCTATGCTTACATTCTGCTCGACCATTTTGAGCCGGAGTATAGGGACATGACATAGTATGAACAATACCCGAGGAGTGAAATAGATCACGAAGTTTGTGGTTAGTAAATTCAATTTCACCATCTGATTGAAAACGTTTTATTTTGCATGTAAGTTGATTTTCAACCATGTTTTTGAAGATTACAAAAGTAGAGAAGAAATCAGACTTTTGACGAAGAGGATAAAACCAAGTGAAGCGAGAATGATCATCTATGAATATAACATAGTAGGAGAAACCATCAGAAGATTTAATCGGAGAGGGTCCCCATAAGTCACAGTGAATAAGATCAAGAACATGTGAATCACGTTTTTTATTAACGACGAAGGGGAGCCGAGCAATCTTGGCTTTTTGACATGACGAGCATACAATAGGGTGAGGAAGTAAAGACGTAACAGAAAGATGTCCTTTATTTTTAAGCAAATTTACAATGTCAAAGTTTACATGTCCCAGTTGATTATGCCACATTTCAAAGGAACAATTAAAGGTGCGAGCACGTAAGGTAGAAGCAAAAGCAGAATGACAATTATCTAGAACATATAAGCCTTGATCAAGTCTGCCCTGAGCTAGAACCACACCTGTATTCCGATTCTGAACTTCAAAAGAGTCATTAGAAAATATAAGACGAACATGAAAATCATTTGTTAGTTTACTAACAGATAGGAGATTCTTAGTAATGGAAGGAACGACTAGAACATCAGAAAATTATAAGTGGGAATTGTGAAATCGAGTACTAGTACGAGTGATTGGAAGGATGTTACCATTTTCTACGGCCACTCTGTCCGTCCCAGTATATGGCGAGGAATTATCAAGAGACGCAGAGGAGGGGACCATGTAAGAGGAGGCCCCAGTATCAACGTACCAGTCGGAGAGATCGACAAGGCGAGAAAGTGAAACAACGACGTTGACTTGACGCTTAGGTTAAGAGTCGTAACGTTGAGGACAAGATGAGGTATAATGGGCTAATGGCCATCAAACTGGCAGATTTGGCAGCGAGGAGAAAAAACGACCTCGTCCGCGACCACGAGAGGCAGGCTGGCCGCGACCATAAAGCTGACAAGCAGAGGGAGGGCAACCCAAAACAGAGGAGGTTGAAGAGCGAGCAAAGAAGGCCGGATTTTGAGACGATGAGGAAGGGTTTTCAAGAGATCGGGTGAACAGATCATGAGATTCTGCTTTAGCGAGAAGATCCGAGAAGGTGGGAAGAGAAGAAAGGTTGATTTGGGAAATGGAAAAACCATGAAATTCAGGACCTAAACCACGAAGAAACCAATGAGATTTGTCGGTGTTGTCGATGGTGCATCCCATGGAGGATAGTTGATCACAAAGATTCTTGAAAGCGGCTCCAAATTTCGAAACCGGTCTTGAACATTTCTTAATGAGTTGTAACTCATCTTTTAAACGTAATTCACGAGCCTTGGAGGGCTGATTGACTGCCACAGCAAGAGCCTTTCAAATATTCAGAGAAGACGAGCATCTAACAGTGACAACCACGACCTTTTCAGTAAGTGTAGAAGTCAAGAAAACACTTACGGTTTGATCACGAGTGTACCAAGAGGTGTAAAGAGGATTGATAGAGAAAACACCATTGTTGGTGACGGTGGCAGAGGGTGCTGGCGAGGAGCCATCAACATAAGGCAAGAACTTTTGAGTGACAAGGAGAGGAAAGACTTGACGATACAACATGGGGTAATTCGTAGGTTTCAATTTGATCGTAATAAGATGCGTTATAACATGTAAAGTGAGAGTGGCATCGAAAACAGGCGTGGTGGTCGCCGGAGGACCTGCCATTGAAGAAGGTTGAAAGAGGCGATGATGAATCAAGAAAGGAGGGGGAGGAAAGAGTATGGCCCAGGTTTTAGGTTGATACCATGTAAGATAGAACGACTTTCTTAATTGAGAGATATATATATAGAGAGTACAAGAAGTAGTTTTTGAGATAATTAACTAACTACCCTAACTACTCTTTAACTTGTTTTTTACTAATACTTTATATATCTACACTTCACTCTTATTTACCTACAATGACACTAAATAATTTTACATTTATATCTTACCTTTTCTCCTTCTCAACCAAAACACTTGTATTAATATATATATGTGCCCAAAAATAGCTAGCGAGAAGCTTATAGACGGATGGAGGGAGTAACTTACTAGGTTTATATTAGGAATGACGACCCGATCTGCCTTGACTCACACTGTTTAGGTGGTGCGACACACGGTAGGCTTGGGCAGAGCCGTCAAAATGGGTTAGGTCCGCCTCCGCTTATAAATTAAAAAAAGGTGGACTGGGTTGAGTAATACAAACCCGTTTAAAAGGCGTGTATATATGGGCCAGACCACATGCATGGGTTATGGGTTTTGACGGTTTGGACCGCGGGCTTTTTAAAAAAAAATTTATTTTTTAAGGTTGAATGAAAAAGTAACGCTTTCTTTTTTAAGTTGAACCGTAATTAAAGATGTGATAACTAAAAATTTATGGATTCAATTACATTTTTAAAATCAAGATATAAAATCACAAAAAATTGAGATTTGAGAATGCGAATACACCATGTCGCACACGTATTAACATAATTTCAGGAGATACTTGATAATTAATGTAGATTCAAATCTTTTTTTTTTTTAACTTTCTATTTATAAATGCATAATTATAATGAGTAGATTAAGAGAATGTGTGGTGCAATGTGTTTTTACAAATTGACATTCAGTTAGGTTGATTTGTCAATTAAACTTTTGTTGCATATATTTATATATTGATTCTAGCCTTTTGAAAATAAGAATTTAAACAATTTGAAGGTTTAAATTTTAGTTCGATTGATTTGTCAATAAAACAAAAATAGTTATATTTGAGGTCCACTTTTTGATAATAAAAAATTGAAATTATTCACGTCAATTTGGTGAATTTAATTAAAGATTATCCAAATTATTCGTATTTTAAAAAAAATAGAAATTATTTATATACTCTTTAAAATTTATTATAATAATATATGTGAAAAGAAAAAAAAAATCAATAAATAATGAAAAAAATTGTAGGCTAGCCCGCAACCCATTGTAGATCAGTCCGCTAAAACCTGCAAAATGATGGATTGAGGTGGATTATGAATCGGTCTGTCACGTTAACCCGTTTTAACAGCTCTAGGCTTAGGTATCACTTTAAACCAGCTGCCTCGACCCATTGAGACCCATTTTACATATTAATTTTAATATATATATATATATATATGGTATACAATGCAGTACATGATATATATATATATATATATATATTTTTTTTTTTTTTTTTTGAAGGTAAAACTTCAATTTATTCACAACTGCAAATGCCACTCGATATGCCCGCCACAAAGGCCGGAGGGTCATACCACTCATGAGGACTTATGTACGTCCTAGTTGCCCGCGCAAAGCTGTGTGCCATAATATTGGTCACACGGGAAATATGAGAAACAGTACAATACTGAAAAGAGGTCATCTCCCGTCGACAAGCCTTAATGATATCGCCAAAAGCTGAATTGGCTCCATTCTCTCCATTGATTTCGGCAGCCACCAGTTGTGCATCCACTTCTACTGCTACCTTGGAAAAGCCCAGTCCTTTGATCCATGAAAGGGCCTCCAAAAGGCTCATTGCTTCCCCTTCATCCACTAGGTACTGACCTAGCATCACCATAGTGCGTCCTGCTAAGAAGGTCCCGTTCGCGTCATGAGCCACCGCACCGAAACCCATCTCCCTCGTATCATGGAAGAAAGCTGCACCCACATTTAGTTTAACTATATTCGCCGGTGGACGATGCCATGCTTTACAACCTGGTGGGCGGTGGAGGTCTGGTTTGTCCGCTTTTATTATTTTCCATTCCTCTAGAACTCCGCACGCTAGTGATACTGCCACTTTAGCTTCTTTGCAACCCCCCTCCCATACCTTGCAATTTCTTTCCCTCCACAAACCCCAAAGCATAGCAACAAAGGTTGAGAAAACTGGTTCTCCTAGATCTTGCAATAGCGTGAAGACCACGCCCTCCATACTCTCGACCGCCATCATTGCTCTACTGAGCGTGCCTCTGAAGTCGGCAGATAGCCACACTTCTGTAACAAAGCTACATCCTAGGAAGACATGCCAATCATCCTCCACTGCTGTTAGACAGTGAGGACAGTGCTCCATTTCTGTTATATGTCTTCTGAATAATCTTGATCTCGTTGGCAAGTAGCCCTTGCAAAGTCGCCACATGAAATTTCGGATTTTAGGGGGTGCCTGTATTTTCCAAATAGCCGCCCAATTTTTCCCCGTTGATGGTCCTCCCCCTCGAATCAGTCCATTCGCCAATTTGTATGCAGATTTGACAGAATACTGGCCATTCCGGGTGTAATGCCACATCAATCTATATGTCGACTCGGGGGGCGGGATAGCCGTTTTGACTATTCTGCCCACGTCTTCCTCCGTAAATAGGGATTCCAGTAATTCAATATCCCATCTGCGGTGGCCCGGTATCATGAGCTCGGCCACTCTCATGTTTTCGAATTCTCCTCCCATCGGGTTCCTTAACCAGAAATCCTGATCGTCGGCGATCCAGGGTTGGCCCCATACGCGTATGTGTGCTCGGCTGCCCCCCCCCCCACCTTCCATCTCGTTCCCCGTCTGATCAGATGCTGGGCCTCTCGAATGCTTCTCTAGGTAAAACTAGGGTTATGACCTAGAGAAGCTGATAAGAAATCCCCAGACGGGAAATACCTTGCTTTGAGTACTCTACACATGAGCGATTCGTGGTCCGTTTGTAGTCTCCATCCAATCTTTCCAAGCATTGCAATATTAAAGAGATGGAGATCCCGAAACCCCATACCTCCTGACTCCTTATTGCCACAAAGTTGCCCCCATGCTGTCCATTTGATGCCTTTCGAACCCCCTCCTGCTCCCCACCAAAAAGAATTTAACATTCTTTGTATTTCGTCAACCAGTGTGGAAGGTAGTAAAAAAATTCCCATAGCATACGCGGGGATGGCTTGGGCTGCTGATTTGATCAAAATTTCATTTCCTACTTTAGATATATTTTTCTTCGCCCAACCCTGTAGCCTGTTCCATAACCTATCCTTGAGGAATCTGAAAATTTCTTTTTTCCGCCTTCCTATGAGTGAAGAGAGTCCCAAGTATCTCCCGGTATTCAACAGTTGATGCACCCCAAATATATCGCCCACTGCCTGCCTTTGGTTCGGGTCAACATTGCCACTAAAGAAGACACTGGATTTATTGTAGTTTATTGCTTGCCCAGATGCTCTCTCATATTCATCCAATAATCCTTTCATATTTGTCGCCTCCTCTGTAGTGGCTCGACAAAAGATTATGCTATCATCGGCGAATAGCAAATGGGATATGGTCGGCGCCCCCCTGCACACTCGGTGCCCATGCATTAGTCCACCCCGACTGGATATTTTGATGAGAGCAGATAGCCCTTCTGCACAGAGGATAAATAGATAGGGTGAGAGGGGGTCACCCTGTCTAAGGCCTCGGCCCGGGATAATAGGCCCCACCAAATCTTCATTCACTTGTATTGAGTACCTTACTGAAGTGACACACATCATTATCCAACTCACCCACACCGGACAAAATCCCAGCCGTGATAATGTCCTTTCCAGATATTGCTAGTAAACTCGATCATACGCTTTACTTATATCAATTTTAAGTGCCACCTCCCCCACATTCCCTTTTTTCTTCTTTTTCATGGCGTGGATGGTTTCAAAGGCAATCAACATGTTGTCTTGGATTGCCCTTCCACTCACAAATGTCGATTGTGCTTTATCAATAAGCCCCGGTAACACCTTTTTTAGTCTGTTGCAAAGTACCTTCGAGACAATTTTGTAGACCACGTTGCATAATGAGATTGGCCTAAGGTCGCCCATATTCTCGGGGTTCTCGCATTTTGGTATGAGGACCACTTGTGTATCGTTTAAAGAGTCGGGGAAGTGGTTACCTTGTATCCACTCCATGCAGGAATTAGCCACATCTGGTCCTACTACACCCCAGAATTTCTGGAAGAAGGCCGGATCGAAGCCATCCGGACCCGGTGACTTGTCCGAGTGCATTTGTGAAATGGCCACTCTGAATTCATCTACTGTGAATGGCTTAGTGAGGCATGTATTCTGTTCATTTGTCACCATGGGTTCTAATGCCTCCATAATGCCATTAAGTTCCTGGTTATCAACATTGGGGCTAAAAATATTAGAGAAATACGCGTGCACGATATTACACATACTTTCTTGATCAGAAACCAAGTCCCCGTTCTGATCCCGTAAACCCCGAATCCGGTTGGATTTCCTCCTAGTTGTCGCCGTTTGATGGAAGAAGCGGGTATTAAGGTCCCCATTCTTTAGCCAAAAGACTTTGGCCCTCTGCCTCCAAAAAGTATCCTCCGAGATCAACATGCTAGCCAACTGATTTCGGAGGTGATTCACGCGATCAGCCGACGCGACATCAGTAAGCTGCTGGTATTGGTCGATTTCTTTCTCGATTTTTCGATGTGGGAGCCCCACGATTTCAAGTTCTCAGAAGTTGCCTTAAGTCTGCGCGTGAATTCCATACCTCCGGCCATATTCCACCTATGCACTTATGATAACATTTGGTAAATATTTTTCAGTGAGCCATTTATTTTCGAAACGAAAGTTTCGACGCCGGTGCCGGATAGGGGCTGATTCAGTGATGAGGAGAATCGAATTGTGATCGCTTACCGGAGCCACCAAGTTAAGGAGGCGGGCCCCCGAAAATTTATCGTGCCATGCCGCCGTGCCTAGGGCCCTGTCTAACCTTTCCTCCACAGCGTGAGCCGTGCCCCGGCCACGGACCCATGTAAATTAATAGCCCGTTAGTTCCACATCCGAGAATCCACAGTCCGCTATCGCTTCCCTGAAACCGCAGAATAACTAATTCGGGTGGGCCACTCTACCCCTCTTATCTTCCTCGGATAATAAGTCGTTGAAATCTCCCATGCACAACCACGGGAGGTTGCTTCGGCTTGAGAGATTTCGAAGAAGGTCCCATGAACGCCGCCTGTGAGCTCTATTCGGGTACCCATAGAAACCCGTTAGTCTCCAATCTCCTGTAGTATCTGATATAACTGTGTCAATGTGGTGCGACGAGTAACTCAAAATATTACATTTATTAGAAATCCTTCAAAGGATGACAATGCCACCACTCCGGCCATTACAATCAATAGAAAGACAAGCTTCAAAACGTAATTTAACACGAATCTCCTCTAGTCTATGTGACAACGATAAAGTTTCAAAAAGGAAAACGACATCTGGCCTACGAGCTCGAACGAGCTCATATAGAGCAGGAACTGTAGCCGGCCGGCCAAGGCCCCTACAGTCCAGCTTAAGGTGATCATTGGTTCCAGCCGGCACCGGAACCGGAGCATGCCAATAAAAATTGCCCATCTTCAAGTTGGGTAGCGTGTGCGTTGACTTCATTGTCCTCTTCCCTGATGATCAGTTTTCCTCTTTTACGTCTTCGATCGTCTTCAATGCAAGTGTGTGTCTGCATGGAAGTTTCCTCAAAGGTGGGATTATTGTGCAAAAATCCCGGGATCACACTTGTGGGGAGTTGACCACCTTTCTTAAGCCCGCTCCTGATATCTCGCCCAATTTCATTATTATGTGGGCCGTTATCATTTCTGAAAGTGTGTGGGGGATGGGTATCTAGTGTTTAAGTAAAAAACAGAACAATGTTACACTGAATGTTGTGACAATTAGTGTAGCATTAACTCTAACAGAATGTGAATAAATAAACACAGTACACAGCGGAAGTCTAAAACACTAAAACACAATACGAACACAATGGAATAATTTTTAACATAGATTTTATTAATAACAAAACCTATGCTAAGCCTTACGGCGAAAAGTAACTTAGTTCCTAAGTTATACAAAAATGTCGTGTGAAATGTCTCAGCAATTACTTCAACATTCCACAAACAGAAACTACGATCGAGGCAGGTGCCTGAATCCGCAAACAGACTTAAGTGTAAAAACACTGTCTAAAGAACTAATCTGATCTATGATTCACTCTCACTCGATACAAGACTAGAACTAAGTACACTGGAAGGTGTGGTATCCCTCGGCGTACGTTAAAAGATACAACTACTGACCATAACTCCTAACTAGGGTTGAACGCTCAAGGAGGTGTTACTCGAATAGTGCATGCTTTGAAATGAGAGGCTCCAGCGGTATTTATAGAGAAATACACAGCTTCTAGATCCTTCCATTATGAGATCCTATTTTTTAGGACCTCAACCTCCATGATCTTTCTAGATCATTCTGCCATCTTCCAGGTCGTTCTACAATGCTCCAAGGCCTTCTAGCACCTTCTCCAACATTCTGGAATCTTCCAGGTTCCAGACTCTTGTAGAAGCTTCTAGAATCGTTCCTGAATGTGAGAGCATTTAGTACAACATTTAATGTAACATTTCAGAAAAGACTTAGAATAAATCAAGGAAGGTCAAATTAAGATGTTGTTGATAATGTTAAAGCATTTAAGAGTTAACAACATCTACAATCTCCCCCAATTTGACCTTTCGACTACAACACACCTGATGCACATATATTTCTATATATACTCAGTATTATGTATTTAGGTGAGTTGAACTCCAAAGCTAAATACTAGTCAAGACAATACCTGTTGTAACCGTTGGATCAAATCAAAAGAAGATCAAGAATAATTTTACTAAGATCCGTGCCATAAGATCAAAGTAATCTTATTCAAAACCAAAACAAGTATAAACAGTACACTTGTTTACAAAAACATATAACTTTACAAAAATCAAAGATTAAATCAGAGCATATAAGGGTATATACCAGATTAGTTCTAAGACTTATGTAAGACTCAAAAACAAACAAACAAAAACAAACAAGGACTAAACAATATAATCAGAGCAAAAACTATAAAAAAATAAATAAACTAAACAAGGCATATTCATCATGCAGTAAGCAATTAATGATATGAAAACAAATTAAGCAATAAGCAGTAATAAAAAATCATTAGTGCAAACTAATTTAAGCAAGATAAATATAGACATCCTATCAACTAGAAATAGTAAATATTGTATCAGAATAAACAGAATTTTAACTTAAACATAACAGAATAACAAAAACAAAAGTAGGACTGAAAATGGCATGAATTGCTATAACAATAGCAGCAGCATCAAGGTCCTGCACATGTGTCATCTGTACTTCAGTACTCCCCCTGTCTTGCATCATCTGTTCTAGATATCAGCATAGAGGATTTCCATATCCTCATCATCTTCAGCAGCATCTGCAAACTTGTCTTCATCAGCCTCCTCTGGTTCCTCAATAAAACAAGTTGATGCAAAGAGTGCAACAACATTGTTAGCAGCAGCAGTTCCTCCATTCTCTGTAGCAGCAGCAGCATCAGGTACACCTCCAACATCTTCAGGACTCAGCTGAAGTGGAAGGTGGTACTCCCCCTGTTGTAGTGGAAAGTAGCCTGGTCCACTTGTCTTTGATGAACTGGAGCTCATCAATCTGGTCCTATAAGTGCTGTAACTGCAGTAATATAAAAGACCTGTGAACAGAAAAAGTGGTGTCAGTGTTACCACCAATGTTCTCAGCATCTGGTGCAGCATTAGGTGCAGCTGTGTTCTGTTCAGGTCTCTGTGCTGGTTGAGGTTGGGGTTGAGGTTGAACAGGAGCTGGTCTTTGAGAAGAACTTCCAGGATTGTGCAAGGGTAGATCTTTCACTCTTTCACCAATGAGCAAAGCAGGTGAAATGGTGTATAAATGAACCTTACCTCTAAGAACTTCAGTCTTCTTAGGGCTAAAACCATGCATCTTCAGATATGAACAAATAAGCACAGGGTATGGAAGGTTTCCTTTATCAGAAATGTCACCACTAAACTTCATCATGTGGTGGAAAATAGTCAATCCCAAATTAAACTTCTTCAAAACCACTATCCTATAAAGCAAGATTGCTTGATCCTTTGTCACTTTGGTAGAGTTGGTGGAGGGTATCCAATTATAAACTATCAATTTATGCAACACAGAATAAAGAGAAGTAAGGTCCTTGGCCAACATTCCATTCCTCCATCTAGTCAACAAACCACCAGTCATAGAAGCAGTAACAACATCCAAATCAGGTTCATTATCATCAAGTACTGGTTCTATGCCTAAGAAATCATTGATCAATTCTGGTGTAAATGGAACTATACTCCCCCTAAACTGTACATTCCCATACCAACGGGAACTCCTCCTACCAGTACTCTTCCTCAGACATGCATAAAATTCATACACCCAATCAGAAACAAAAGAATCACACAAGTTCAGAGCTTTCATCAACTTTCTATCCTCTAAGAATTGAATCAGATTCTTACTTTCAAAGTCAGAAATATGAATTCTCCTTTCCATTAACAACTTCCTCCTAGACAACCTAGTTATCTTATCAACCAATCCATCAATATCAGATTCTACTTCAGTTTCAGAATTACCTTCCTCAGAAGTAGTGTCCTTTGAGCTTGGTTCTTTCACCTCTTCAGAGCTTGATTCACCTTCCTTTTCAGAGCTTTTGTCTGAAGCTGCACTGCTTGAATCACCTCCATCATCAGGTTCTGGTGCTGGAGCACTTGATTCAGCATGTGAGGCAGCATTCTTCTTCAGGGCTTGCTGCATGTCCCTGAGACAAACCTCCATTTCAGAATCAGAATCAGGTTCTGGTTCTTCAGGGATTGTTCTAACAACATCAATCTTTGCCTTTCCCTTCCCCTTAGGATCAGCTTTCTTCTTAGTTGGCTTCTCAATCACCACTTCTTCATCAGATTCAGAGAATACCTGAATTGGTTCAGCAACATCACCACCTAGCTTCTTCTTCTTCCTCAAAGAGTCAGAATAATCAATTCGAGTGAAAACTCAGTTTGATCGTCTCCTTGGTACTGGGCTCCTCTTTCTCTTCCCTTTCTCAACATTCCTCTTGAAAGGAATCGGTTCAGAGTCTGATTTCGAAACATCAGAGTCAGTTTTGTCAGAATTTTCGAGTGCTTCAGCATCCTCCATCTGAGCGTCCTCATTGTCGGATGTCTCCGCATTCGATGGCTCCTTTGACTCAGCAACAGGGGATTCTTCAATCTCCTTCTCAGTCTCCCCTATAGAGGCAGCAGTCGGGGCCTCTGTTTCAGTGTTAGGGCTTGGAATTTGGGGCTTTTTGGCTGAGGATGAAGAGGGTGCAGTGGTGATCACTTCTTGGGTGCGCAAGTAGTGAGAGATGTCAATAGACATATCACCGATCGTGAGGATGGGTGGATTAGACGATCTCATCGATTGAGAGAAATTCTCAACCGCCTGGTTAAGCTCGGAGAGTGTAGCTTGGTTTGGTATGTGGATGGTTGTCGGAGTAGCTGGAATGGGTGTGACGGTTGCGGCAGTTGGGGGTGAGTTCTCGTGTGAAGCAGCCATGGAAGCTAGAGTATGCAGATTAGAGAGGGATGAAGATGATGGTTGTGAGTTGGGAGAGTTTGGTTTCTGTGAGTTTAATTTCTTGTTTCCTGCCATTTAAACCAAGAATTTGATCAGCACTACACAAGAATCGAGATAAGCACAAAAAGACTTATAACAAAATCTGCAAAAATAATACTCAACTTACTCAATTAATTACAAAGCTTAGAAAAATATGAAATGGGAGTATTTATATAGAGAGAGCTTAGTAGTTGGAATAATGTACGTGTGATTAAGGCTTGACTTAAAGAAAATTCTAGATTGAATGGATAATGCTCCACAAATTCAGCCACAAGTAAATCATGGGTGAGTTAGTGGGGTAAAATCTTAATTAATAAATTAATTAAATTAAGAATATTCTAGAATTGATTAAGAAATAAAAAATGTGTATAATCTGAAATAATAAAAGAACGTGGTTAGTATAATTATAAATAAATAAAATAAATTCCCACAATTAATTAAACAATTACAACTTATAAAAATATAATTGAATCATGTAATGTTGTGCTCAAGGATTTGACATACACCTCAACATTGGTTTTTCACAGGTTTTACCTATCCAATGTAGCCAATTTTTTTTTTTCTTCAGTATTTTTCTTTTCATTGCATTTCTTCTTTTTGTGCTACAACATCTAATTCGTATTGATCCATTGTTCCTGTAGAGTACATCGTAGTAGCGAACTCCGTGCCCCATACTTACTTAATAGATTACGAACCTCTTGATGTTTTTACCAAAATTCACCTTTTGAAAAGAAGGCATCGTAGTAGCGAACTCCGTGCTCCATAGTTACTCAGTAAATTTGGTACATCTTTTAGTATGCTGTAACATTCTCAATTTTTCAAGCTTTTGAGAGGTGTAGTACATGCCTATTTTTGCACAAACAAATTTCAGATTCAAGAATATTTTACAAAGGAATTATTCAACGAAAATAAGAAATAAATCAAATCTATAATAACTATACCACCTTAGGCTGTTGTCCCAAATGCTACCGCATTTGTGACAACATCCTCTCAAGAATTATTCAGATATTACACATACCAAGAGATTTCCTAAAAAATGAGAATCTCTCATGGTCAAGAGCCTTAGTAAATATATCAACATTTTGATTTTCAGTAGGCACATATTCCAACTTAACTATGTTCTTCTCCACTAAATCTCTCATAAAATGATGTCTAATGCTAATGTGCTTAGTGAGTGAGTGTTGTACCGGATTTTTAGATATGTTAATAGCACTTGTGTTATCACAGAAAATTGTGAGGATATTGTTTTCAATTCCATAGTCATGAAACATCTTACTTAACCACAATAGTTGTGTGCAACAACTTCCTGCAGCTATGTATTCAGATTCGGCAGTGGATTGAGAAACACAATTTTGTTTCTTGCTATGCCAAGACACAAGATTGTTCCCCATGTAGAAACATCCTCCACTCGTACTCTTTCTGTCATCTATATCTCCAGCCCAATCCGCATCACTGTATCCAATCAATGTGTTGTTGGTGTCCTTAGTGTACCATATCCCTAGTTCACTTGTACCTGAAACGTATCTGATAATCCTTTTCACTGCATTCAGGTGAGATTCCTTTGGATTAGCTTGGTACCTGGCACAAACACACACACTATACATAATGTCAGGTCTACTAGAGGTTAGATAAAGTAAACTACCTATCATGGATCTATACAATGTTGGATCAACATCCTTTCCACCATTGTCTTTGCAAAGTTTCAAAGTAGAACCCATATGTGTTTTCATTACTTTTGAGTTTTCAAGACCAAACCGTTTGACCAAGTTTTTAGCATACTTACCTTGAGAGAAGAAAATACCATCCTTACATTGCTTGATTTGAAGACCTAAAAAATAATTCAAGTCTCCAACCATACTCATCTCAAATGTGGCTGTCATTGCTTCAACAAATCTGTTCAACATTTTATCACAGGTTGAACCAAACACAATGTCATCAACATATATTTGAGCAATAAGTAAATCTTCTCCAGTGTGCTTAATAAACAAAGTCCTATCGGCTTCTCCTCTAATAAATCCATACTCTAAAAGAAAGTCCGTAAGCCTACCATACCATGCTCTAGGAGCTTGTTTTAGACCATACAATGCTTTCTTTAGTTTGTACACATGATCCGGGTATTGTGGGTCTTCAAAACCTTTAGGCTGTTCTACATATGCTTCTTCATTCAATATGCCATTTAAGAATGCAGCTTTTACATCCATTTGATGTAGTTTAATATCAATAAAACATGCAATTGCTAGTAATAATCTAATAGATTCTATCCTAGCAACGGGTGCAAAAGTTTCATCAAAATCAACACCTTCAACTTGGGTGTAACCTTGTGCAACTAACCTAGCTTTGTTCCTAACAATGTTTCCAGACTCATCAGTTTTATTCTTATAAATCCACTTTGTTCCAATGACATTAGTATGACTAGGTCTTGGAACAAGTGTCCAAACTTCATTTCTTTCAAACTGATTAAGTTCCTCATGCATAACATTTATCCAATTTTCATCAGTTAATGCTTCATTTACATTTTTAGGTTCAATTTCAGAATAGTAACACTCAGCATTCACAACATTGCAAATAGAAGACATGCATATTGTTCTTACCACATCTACCTTATTCGATCTTATTCTTCCTCTTGTTTGCACTCCAACTGTAGCATCGCTATGATCTGGTCAGTAGGATGACTTTTCCCCATTCTTGAAGAAGGATTCGTTTTAGGAACATACTGATCATTCTGTGGAATAATGACTGACTGTTCTGTAGATGTTGCTCCAGATGTGTTAGCATTTGGTGTAGCATTATCAGACTTCAGTGTATTCTCAGAATTGTCAGTGACTTGTGATATATCCTCTTCATCTTTGTCATCTGTAAGACCTTTATCATCATCAAACACAACATTAACAGATTCTTGAACGGTGTTAGTCCTAAGGTTATAAACTCTATAAGCTTTACTATTTCTAGAATAGCCTAAAAAGAAACCTTTATCACTTTTAGAATCAAACTTGTGAAGTTGATCCCTATCATTCAAAATATAACACACACAACCAAATACATGAAAATATTTCACACTTGGTTTTCTAACATTCAGAATCTCATAAGGTGTTTGATTAGTACCAGATCGAATATAAACTCTATTAATAATATGACATGCTGTATTCAATTTCTTGTAAAGCATGACTCTTGCCATTTCTTGTAAAGTTCTATTCTTTCTTTCAACAATTCCATCTTGTTGTGGAGTTTTAGGAGATGAATATTCTTGCAAGATACCTTTCTTATCACAGAAATCATTAAACATGCTATTCTCAAATTCCCTACCATGATCAGTTCTAATACGGCCAACTTTCAAGTTAAACACATTTTTGAACCTTTTATAGAGAACTTTAAAAGCAGCAAATGTTTCAGATTTATCTCTTAAAAACTCAATCCAAGTATATCTAGAAAAATCATCTACCACAACTAAGGAATATCTCTTACCTCCAATGCTTTCAGTTTCCATAGGACCCATCAAATCCATGTGCAACAATTCAAAGCATCGATGTGTAGAACAATGTGACAGCATTCTATGCGGCACTCTTACCTGTTTACCTTTCTGGCATGATCCACATACAGTGGTATTCTGGAAACTCAGTTTAGGTAGTCCTTTGATTGCATCTGATACGATTAGTTTCTTCATTGCCCTGTAATTTACATGTCCTAATCTTTGGTGCCATAAGACATTCTCATCATGTTTTGACAAATTGCATACATTAGTTCCAATAAGATAACAGTTATCTGCAGACCTAGTACCAGTCATTACACAATCATCATCTTCATTAAGAACATAGCAAGACTCTTTGTCAAATTTTACATGCAAATTATCATCACAAAGTTGACTAATACTAATCAGATTAGCAAGTAAGCCATCAACATGCAAAACATTTTCAAGCTTAGGAAAACCTTTAACATTCAAAGTTCCTTTTCCTATTATCTTTCCTTTTGATCCACCACCATATGTAACATTACCACCATTCAAGGTCACATAATCAGATAAGTAGTCTATATGTCCTGTCATATGTCTAGAACAACCACTATCAAAATACCATAGACCAGGTAAACATGCTTTCAAGGATGTGTGAACAACATTACAGGTAACTTTTGGTTTCCATGCAGATTTCACAGAATGTTTCCTAGGATGTGAAGACATTCTGGATGGCATAAACTCAGTTCTCAAATCTTTAAACATTTTCAAGCAGAAGGGACGAATATGACCATATTTAAAGCAATAATGACAAATATACTTCCTTTCAACCTTGTGAGAATCTGTTTGTGCAGATGTTACACCAGATGTGCTAGCATTTGCCTTCACAAATTTCACAGGTTTTCTAAAATTTTCAGAAATAGAAGCAGTTTCACCATCATAACCTAAACCATAATTATTAGATTTACCAGTAGCTATAGCATCATTCACTTTAGAAGCACTCTTGGAAAACTTTTTGAAACTTAAAGTAGAGGTGATCAATTTCTCCTTCAGTTTACAAACTTCAAGATCTCTTCTGGTAAGTAAGACTTCTAGCTTAGTGATTGTGTCTTTCAGATTCTCATTCTCTTTATTCAAGGAATTCAGAGAGAGTTTCTGAGAGTTTCAATCATCTAACAATTTCTGATATGTCTCATCATCAATCCTTTTTCCTGCATCATCAACAAAACCATTAAAACAGTTCAAATCTGGGTGACTCTGTTTTGATGTTACTGTAGATGTGAAGACATCAGGTGCAACATCAGAATCTGTATCATCCAGATCATCATCTGAGGAATCATTATAATCAATTCTGGTAAAATGAGCATGTTCATTTTCATTAAACTCATCAAGATCATCATTATCAGATTCATCACTCAAGGTAGCACTAAAATTCAGTTTTTGCTTCAGTCTGGTATTGGCACACTCATTTGCATAGTGTCCATAACCAGAACATGCATTGCATTGAACTGATTTTCTAAATTCAGGATCATACCTTGGTTTACCTTCACTCTTTGATGGTCTTGGTGTGAATTGACTCTTCCTCCTTTCTGGTTGTGGTGTTGATGTGTTGATTTGGATCTTAGGCTGAATGTTTCCTTTAGATTTATGCATAGACTTCTTAAGAAATTTATTAAAATGCTTTGTAAGAAGGGCAATGTTGTCAGGATTGCTAAGGCATTCATCAATCAATTCTTCATCCGAATCAACCTCAGTAATGATAGGTTGAATCTCAGATTTGTTTGATGTCTCTCCTTTAAAAACAACAACTTTCTTATCATCTTTAGCTTCATCAATTTGATTAGTGTTTATTTCATAGGTTCTAAGAATACTCACTAATTCATTTTGACTCAACTTATCAGTATCTTTTGCCTCTTCAATAGCACAAATTTTAGCATCAAATCTTTTAGGAACAGACCTTAATATCTTATGTACTACTCTAACATTAGAAATAGGGTCACCAAGAGAATGTGATTCATTAATAATCTCACTTAACCTTTCGTTGTAGGATGAAATTGTTTCATCTTCCCTCATTCGGAGATTCTCAAACTTTGTCCCCAACATTCGAAGCTTTGTCCTTCGAACACTATCAGAACCTTCACAATGCTCTTGTAACCTGTCCCATGCATCCTTAGAAGTAGAACAGTTAGATATAATTTTAAACATAGAGGTATCAACAGAAGTAAAAATAGCATTTAAGGCTTTAGAATTATATCCTGCTGTTGTTATCTCATCGGCCGTCCAATCAACTTCTTTCTTAAGTTGAATTTCACCATCGGCATCTGCTGGATTCTTTGGTATATCCCAACCTGTAAGAACATTCCTCCAAGCACGTTCATCAATCGACTTGATGTACATACGCATCTTAGGCTTCCAATAAGCATAATTTGAACCATCTAAAACGGGTGGCCTAAGTGCTGTGGATATGTGATGTGTTTCCATTGCTAACATAAACTAAAACACACTTTAAGCAAGGATCTAAACCTAGTGTCGTCAGGTATCGGTTCTGATACCAACTGAAAGTGTGTGGGGGATGGGTATCTAGTGTTTAAGTAAAAAACAGAATAATGTTACACTGAATGTTGTGACAATTAGTGTAACATTAACTATAACAGAATGTGAATAAATAAACACAGTACACAGCGGAAGTCTAAAACACTAAAACACAATACGAACACAATGGAATAGTTTTTAACATAGATTTTATTAATAACAAAACCTATGCTAAGCCTTACGGCGAAAAGTAACTTAGTTCCTAAGTTATACAAAAATGTCGTGTGAAATGTCTCAGCAATTACTTCAACATTCCACAAACAGAAACTACGATCGAGGCAGGTGCCTGAATCCGCAAACAGACTTAAGTGTAAAAACACTGTCTAAAGAACTAATCTGATCTATGATTCACTCTCACTTGATACAAGACTAGAACTAAGTACACTGGAAGGTGTGGTATCCCTCGGCGTACGTTAAAAGATACAACTACTGACCATAACTCCTAACTAGGGTTGAACGCTCAAGGAGGTGTTACTCGAATAGTGCATGCTTTGAAATGAGAGGCTCCAGCGGTATTTATAGAGAAATACACAGCTTCTAGATCCTTCCATTATGAGATCCTATTTTTTAGGACCTCAACCTCCATGATCTTTCTAGATCATTCTACCATTTTCCAGGTCGTTCTACAATGCTCCAAGGCCTTCTAGCACCTTCTCCAACATTCTGGAATCTTCCAGGTTCCAGACTCTTGTAGAAGCTTCTAGAATCGTTCCTGAATGTGAGAGCATTTAGTACAACATTTAATGTAACATTTCAGAAAAGACTTAGAATAAATCAAGGAAGGTCAAATTAAGATGTTGTTGATAATGTTAAAGCATTTAAGAGTTAACAACATCTACAATTTCCATTAATATCATCCGTAAAATCCTCCCGGGATTCGCGCGGCATTCCATCCGATCCGTCGTCTCGACGCCATCTACTGCCTTCCGGCTGCCGTGAACGTCGATCAACCACCATTTATTCCGTCCCCCATTTCCTTGGGATGATCTCCCCCTCCTTTGCATTGAAGAGGACGTCACAGTATTTCTCGATATGGCCCAGGCGACCACAGACAAAGCAGAAGTGATTCAGCCTTTCGTAACGAAAATTCACTTTGGTAGAAGTTCCATTGGGGTGTCTGATTTTCTTGGACCTCTTGAGTGGCAAGACACATCGATTTCCACCCTTATCCTCATATATGTCATCCAAGCAGCTGATCTGTTCTTGACATCATACTCCACGAATCTCCCAGTATAATTGCCCAGTTGCGTACCAAAGATATCCGAGAAAAAACCCATGGGAAGGTCATGAACTTGGACCCAGAACTCAATCTTGTCGAGGGGGATCGTGAGAGGGTGATACCCCTGACGAAGATGTCGTAGGACCAGGAAGTGGGGTCCAAAAGCCCAAGGGCCTCCCTCTAGAACATTCTTTAGATCTAGCTTGTGGCCAAACTGGAAAAGGTACCTGTTCCTTCCAACAGGCTTCACCACAAGTCCTTTCTTAGGCTTCCAGTTCGTCATCATCCTGTTCTTCATCCCCGTAAAATTGATGGGGTCCTCCGTCAAGAACCGGCCAATTAGGCAGTGTTCCGTCGTTTGGGTGGGCACTTCGCTGGCGTCCTGATCCAATATTAATTCCTCCTCTTCGAGGGAGAGATCTCGAAAGTGTGTATCCATGATCGGAGATCTGGTCAACTCTCAAACTTGGAGAGAAAGCGTGCTCTCTATTTTAAAAAATTGGAAGTTCAATTGATCAATTAAAAAATAATCATGATATATATAAATTTAATATATTACTTTCACATTTATTAGTATATATAACACGTAAATAAAAATAATTCAGCTTCATAAATATTTTTAACCAATTTATATTAGTTAAATACAGTGTAATATAAAATGAAATGTGATATTTCTATTAAAAAAATCTATTGTCAACATCTCTAAATGTAAAATTAAATTTATAAATACGTTTCTACTATCATTAATTTATTTAATTTTTTAAATTAAAGTCAAATATATATATTTAAAAATATATTGTGCATTATATTCATTTAATAATAATTATGTAAAATTGGTCAATCCGTCCTAACATGTGACATGCGTCAAATGACTCAAATCACCCCGACTCGACCCGTTCATAAAATGGGACGGGTCCAGATATGCTAGAACTTTATATGTCTTGAGTCGTTGTCATCCCTAGTTAATTATACTTCTAATAATTTTTTTTATTTCTACATGTTTTATTTAATTAAAAAAATTGTATTTGTATTTAATGCATTGTTTGAGTGTACAATTTTGATGTATAAAAAAGAGTAAATGTATTTAAAGATCGTCTCATCTCATCGATCTCTCATGTGAGACTGTTAACATTATATATTTATCAATTAACTAACGGTTAAATAATGAATAAAGTGATAAGTTAAATATAAAATAGATCTACTTGTATAGTTACACAAGAATTTGTTATGAAAAAAAGAATTGAAGGGAAAGAAAGGGTATAATATGGATTGTAAAATTCGAGAAAGAAGATAACAAGACAAGGTTTTGCAAATGGTGGAGGGCAAAGTTTTGTAGTCAGCACAAGAGTTTAACTTTATCAAAAGTTACTAAAAAAGGACATTCATAGATGTGAGAATTGGTATTGAATCCCACCATACAAAAGAGAAGTAAAGGGTGTTGAAATTCAACAACCCACACACATTGCTCCTCCTCAAAGTCTGCAGTAGCTTTCAACACAAATTCAACTTTCCATAAATGGAAAAGGATAGAATAAAGTGGATGTGTAATTTGTTGGGTTGGAAAAGGGCAAATTAGGTAATGGTCCTTGTAGTGTTAGGTCATGCAAAAGTGAGAAATGCACGTAGCAATTACATAGGGATAGGATATGCTAATAGAGCCAGCAAATAAATCAGAGTGTCAAAATTTTCAAATTTTTAATCATGTGAAAACAACATCAATGGCTGTGATGTGTACAATATGCTTTTGAAGTTATGAATGCAGCAGCAACTAGCTAGTGGAGTAGTAATAAATTACTTGTACCACTTCCCTTCGCCTTGAGGGCTATTAGCTATCCACACTGCTTTCACTAATTCCCACGCATTCTAATACGTATAGATCGAGCTGTTATTATTTGAATTCAACACCTCCGCTCAACTCGTCAAATTAAAGCTCGAACTCGGCTAGTTTATTATATGAATAAATGAGCCTCGAGCTCGTGTAATACTTAATGAGCCGGCTCGAACTCAAATTGTTAGGACTCGATATTTAAGAGTTTTCTTGTCATTTTATTAATTAGACTCAAATTCGACTTGATAAACTTGTTAAAAAGGCTTGTTATACTCATTTGAGAGTTGAATCGAACTCTATTTTTACCTCTTAACTATAGTGAAGCGAGATTGAGCTCAACTTCAAGTTCTCGACTCGACTAGAATAACAGTCAAGCTCCCTTCACCCTCATGCTATACCCACTCCTTTAAAAATCCTGCCTAATTCCCACACATTTTCAATTGTAATATACATGGTGTTGTTATTCGAAGCATCTCGAAGCTTGACTCTACTCGTGAAAGCGCAAACTCATCTCGTTTATATGAATAAACGAGTCGATCTCGATTCGTTAGGCTTAATTAAAAAAAATATGTATATAATTTCATTATACTCAAGTTCGAGCTCGATCAATGATTCAATAGAGACTTGTTAGACTCATTCCTGATATATATAAATATATATATATATATATATATATATATATATATAGTAGTATTATATAACATTGCTAATTAAATATAAAAATATGAATTGCTAAAAATTATATTATTAAATTATCAAAAGATAATGACTTTATTTACGTTTTACTTTTTCAGCTTTAATTCACAATTTCATTGGACTGCAAAACTAACAATTTTATGACATTGTGTTATACAAGTTCTTATTAAACTAAATAAATTTATTTATTGATCTAAGTCCATTTATTTTTTTCTTATTTAAGGTTCCTTCCTCCATCAAGTAATTATGAGGCACAATATTCAATTTTTTCTCTTTTGAAAACATGGTAAATGCTATAACCCCGTACCATGACTGCTAGCTGTTGTAATCGGTCAAATATTTCATAATTACTAGTACTACTTTAAGGTACAACGCTCTACTTCCATATATTTGTAGCTTCTAAAATCTCAATAAGCTTCCAAGAACTATGAATATATATTGTCACCCTTGAATTGTCACATTTATTGTCTGAGCACTAACGACTTTTAATGACTTTGGTGATTCTCTTTCATGTCATAGAATAGTTCGGGAAAATTGGTTAAAAATTGATTGTTTTTAAATGAGTGCGTAGGACACTCGACTTTGATCAATTTATTAAGGGTTATAAATGTAATTTCAGGAAAGTTAAATGACATAGAATCGTTTTACTTTAGAGTAGCTAATTATAGGTATTTAAAATCTCAAAACTTAATTTTGGTGAGTGAAAAATTAATTCACGAAGTTAAGACGTCAAATGATATGCTTTATGGATAAGGTGTTACGTTGAAATGTGTGAGTTAAATTATTCCATATTGAATGTGTTCATTAATTATTCTACTCCTCTGTCAACAAAATTAGTCTACTCCCCACTTCTTATAAATAGAAGTTTGTTAGAGTAGTTCAAATTATAATGGTTAAGGAGCAATCAATCCAATAGTCCACTTGTGTGGCTGTTTAGCGGTGCTGAGTTGAGTCCGAGTTTAATCTTGGCTTGTGGTCCATGAATCTTGGACTTTAGAATTTGAGTTTGGATTTGGGGCTCATCTATATTTTTGGAGCTGGATTTGCTCATACTAATCAAGTGTTTATAAAATTGAAGTCCAATTGAATTGGGTTGGCCGAATTAAGTTGAATTTGAATTATGACGAATTTAGACGTCAGGGATGTCTAGATATATTTGACGTTTCAAATTTGCTGTTTGAATTGAGATGAACTTCGATGTCCGAGTGTCTAGGTTCAGGAACATTCCATACGAAAGTGCAACCTCTAGGAGTTACACATGACTAATGCCTATTTTGAAAAAGGACCCCGGATTTAATATGGAAGACTCCTCGTAATAATATGCATACGAATAGGGTGCATGTTTTGTGTTGAAAGAGGGACACAAACCTTGAAAAAATCATACAGAAACACTTGAATTTTGTTAGGTTTTACTTGAATTATGCATAAATATTTTTGTAAAATTCATAACATTCTTGCATCGAGAATATAGAGTGCATTTCAATTTCTCATGTTTGTTTAGTTCGCTAGAGCTCTTGACGTTGTGGTGTTGCTCGTCAACGAGACAAAAGTTATTTTACCATTAAAAACATTATGTCAAATTGTGAGCACTAGTCGGGATGTATTCATTTTGCAGAAAAATGTATTTCGATCTTAACTCGACTTTACTTTTGTTCTTGTTGTTCGTGAGATGGGTCATGTTGCCGATTCGATAACCTGCTTATTTTGAAAAGTTATTAAAGAAAGAAAGTAGTCAGACGAGGTAAGTCGAACACTTTGTGTAAAATTTATTTTATTGAATTTTCATTTTTTTAAATTTGTTTCCATCAACGTGTAAAACCATTGCTAGGTGCTCAAATTTACAAACAAGGGTATCATTGAACATAATACCTTGCAAACATAATCATCATATCACGTAAAATATTTAATAATGAACAATTTCGCTCCATTAATTATTATATATATGACACGTATTTTTCAATACTCACCTCTCAAGTGTAAGAGGATCTTCGTAGTAAAAGTAAGTGTCCGGTTAAATTATCGAACCACGGGACTAGTTAGCTTGCGTAGCCTTAGTGTTGTGTGTCGACACGTAATTATAGTGATAGAACATGGGGGTGAGCTACTAAAACTAAATGCAAAAATCAACAAGATAAACACTAACTATGAAAAACATGTAAAATATGATCAAATATCAAATGTGAGAAGTAGTGTTCAGGTGTTCTTCATTATGTGGAAATTGATTAAAGTTTAACTTGGACGTTTAATTCATTGATTGGTGTATGATAAGAGCAATCACTAAAAATGTATCTAATAAAACACCTAAGATCGGGAGGAAGGATAAAGTCGTTCTTGCCCGGGTAATCACACAATTAGGGGGTTCTACTCTATCTAAATTAAACTAATCTAATCCCTAATCATGTTTTTCCACTTGAATACTAGAAACCAAACTCCTATGATCTCCTCACTAATTACCTAAATTCTCATTTAAGTAATCAATGTAAATTAGTGGGGTTCTAATGAAATTTACCTAACTCTCGTTGCGATAAACCAATATATACTCAAATCACATTTATCCCAACCCTCGATTATACGATCTACACGACTAACCAACTCTCGTTGCACTAATCATGCTTCAATATAAAACCTAATAATTGAAATCATGCAATTGATCAATAAATACCCACTAATTTAATCAATACACCACCCAAGAGAATCAAACAATCCAAATTAAGTTAAAAATCTAATTCCATCATAAATTCAAACACCCAAATACCAACAAACCTAGTCAAAAACTAAATTAACAAAATAAAATAAACACATGAAATAAAAATAACAAAACATTAAATAAAGGAAAATATCACCTTAATATCTTCAAATCCTCCAAATGCTTGCAATAAAATAAAATACTACATTAAATCTATCTAAAACATTACTTAAAAACTAAACTAATGAGTGGAGTGGAGTGGGAGAATTTCCCCCAATTGGAGCTGCGTGTTTGTCCTCTGCGTATGCGTGTCCTCCAGCTTCTGTTTTTGCCCCCAATTGCCTAACCCCTGAATTGAGTGCGTGAGTTTAATTAATGGGCTCTAGTGATATGGGCATAGGCCCATATTTGAGGAGTTTGGGCCATGACTTTTAAAGTTCAGCATCACCATTCACGTGGATTTGCAAAAATGGGCTTGCAATTGTAATTGTTAAACTCAAATCAATAAATAGCAGGGCCCAAATCCAATGATTTAATTCTTTCTTGGCCCAATTCACTTTTTCTCCAATCTCGATTTATTCCTTCGACTGACTTCATAGAATTAAGATGTTTTTGCTCCAAAAAATCTCATTTCCCTACAAAATAAACAAAACACTACATTTTCTCCAAATCAAGAGCAATGAGTCAAATTAGTGTAAATAATGCACAAAATCTTATAAAATTATGCAAATTAAACACAAGAATTTCGAGCAATTTTCACACTAATCAACCCCCCCAAACTTAAAGTGTTGCTCGTCCCCGAGCAACAAAAGAAAAATAGAACAAGTGGGAGAATTGCGAAGGAATTCATTCAAGACAAGATAGATTAAGTGATTGTGAAGTTCCATCAATCTAGTCAAGCCAAGAGGTACAAATATCCACAAACAAGTTCACAAGCTATGCTCAAATCAATGCAAGATTAAGTGTTCAATTCACAAATTCCTCACAAGTAAGTGTATCACTCGTCACTCAAAGTGTATATCATGGAATGTATGCTCTCAAAATCAAATCACACAAATGCACTACCATATGCTTGCCAAAGGTCTCAATTCTCTACCACATGTTATGTGCTCAATTCATGAATCAATAAGGACTTATCATTTGGTTGTAATGTAAGCTCTTTGGTTAGGATAGGGAAGATTTGGATAAAGTGACTCGTAAACTAGTGGAGCGAGAAGTAAAGACATCCCGTCGAATATCTCTAAAACTCGAGAGGAATGCTACAATTGATCAAGTTGCAACTCCAAATTCCAAACTCCAACAATTCATTTGCTCACTCTTTTAAAGCACATTCTTCACCACCAAAACTTTTTGAACACTTTTGAACTTCAAGCTCTACCAAATACTTGTACACAAGAGAGTTTTCTTTTTCAATTTTTTTTTTCTTCTCATCAACTCAATCTTTTTTATGCACAATTCATCTTTTTTTTTTTTTCACTCTTTTCACTTTCCAACCAAACAAATCCACCAAATTCACCTTTAAGCACAATTCAACCTCATTTGCCAACATTCAAGCTCCACTAGTTTATAGGAAATTAGGCTCACAAAAAATGGACAAATAGGCTAAATTTGTAGCTTGCCAAACAATGTAGGTCAATAGGCTCAAAGTGGCTAACTACGGAAAAATATCATTTGGTATGGATAATTTGGCTAAGTGACTATTCAAAACAAAGATGGCCTTATATCACTTTCACAAATCTCACACAAAAAGTAGCATCAAACAAGACAATTGACAAGTTCTAGAGCACACAAACATGAATGATACTCACATGAAAGAAAATAGACCAAAATATATGAAAGTCTAAAGGCTCTAAAGCGCACGGTCTTGTCTATCATGAATTAAAAGCACCAAACCAAGCAAAGATCTTCACATAAACAAGTGAACAAGCATGCATCAATCAATACCAACAAGCTCAACCAAATTTCAAAAACCAACAATCACCAACAAGTATGCCTCAAACACTTTCTTCCATAAGATATCTCGTATCCATCAAAGCTTAACAAAATATGGACAAACGGTGCAAGAAAAAATGAAGGTAAACACACGAAATCTCCCCCCAAACTTAAATGAAACTATCTAGTTGAATGCAAAGTTTGGAGATAAGTGTGTTACCTTAGAATTTGTCCACCAACGTAGCTTACCAAAGAAGCAAGCTACCACAACCGATTTGTCCATTGAACCTTTAGCACCAAAGCATCCCATCTTTGAACTTCACCATGCACATCTCCCATCCTTAACCACCAACACAACACTCAACCTACAAAACAAAAACTAAACAAAAGACCAAACAAGCTACAAATCTAAAATAAAAGACAAGAAAGCAATAAAGAATGGGTTGCCTCCCATTTAGCGCTAAGTTTAACGTCTTCAAGCCGGACGGAAGTAAACGAGCTCATCGGAATGGCCAAGGATATCGGTCCTCCTTGCCATTATATTTCAATCTTTGAGCTTCAAACTCATGGAGGCTCTCATGAGTAGTAGACCAATCTCTTGCATCTTTCATGTGCATTTTCATCATTAGAAGCTCCTCTTGCTCTTCTTCCATACTTTCTTCCCATTCCTTTCCTTCTTGTGGGAGGATGCCCAAGCTTTTTTCAATTTCTTTCTTAAGATCAAAGTTAACAAGAGGTAAGATAAAATCAATAGAAGCATCAATATTATCTAAAGTGAAAATTGAAGAGTGTAAATGTTTAGAAATGCTCATTTCACTCTTCAATGTGTCATCTAATGCTTCTTGATCTTTTTGTTCTTTGTTGCTCATGTCCTCCATCAAGGGACATTCTTCTTCCTCTTCATCTTCTTCAATCTCCATTAAGTACTCAATAAGCTTGACGTCTTCGTCCTCCTCTTCACTTGAGCCCTCTTCTTCATCAATCGACATGCTTGACTCTTCATAACTAATCTCACTTGAAGAAGCCATTTGACTCAATTGGAAATTCATATTCTTCATTCGATTCACAAGTGAGACCATTGCTCATCAATCTTGTTCAATCTTTCATTGGATTGAGTCATGCAAGTAGCTAGCAAGTGTTCCAAGTAAGCATTTCTCTCATCATTTGGTGCATGATCACCCGGATCAACTCCTTGTGAGTAAGGTTGTCTTCCAAAGTAGCTTGCTTCCTCAACTTGATCCATCATGTTTGGCCTATCCATCCCTCCATTACTCTCAATGAAGGTATTTAGCAACTCACAAAGATAGGGTGAGGCCTCCATTTTCCCATAATCTTGATAATCGGTGGGAACTTGTTGAATTTGATAACCATACTCGTAGTTCCTCCAATTATCGTAGCAAACTTCTCCTTGATGAGGAGGATAAACCATATCATATTGATCAAAACATTGATTCCATGAATATTGGTTATATCCGTCCATCTTGCAATATAGTCCACCTACACAAATGATCAAAGTATCACAAGCACAAGACAACAATAGACCAAATAAAATAAAAATATCACTAGTAATTACGCTAAACTAACACTAAGTTACACTAAAAGCAAAACTAATCCCCGGCAGCGGCGCCAAAAACTTGACACGTATTTTTCAATACTCACCTCTCAAGTGTAAGAGGATCCTCGTAGTAAAAGTAAGTGTCCGGTTAAATTATCGAACCACGGGACTAGTTAGCTTGCGTAGCCTTAGTGTTGTGTGTCGACACGTAATTATAGTGATAGAACATGGGGGTGAGCTACTAAAACTAAATGCAAAAATCAACAAGATAAACACTAACTATGAAAAACATGTAAAATATGATCAAATATCAAATGTGAGAAGTAGTGTTCAGGTGTTCTTCATTATGTGGAAATTGATTAAAGTTTAACTTGAACGTTTAGTTTAATTCATTGATTGGTGTATGATAAGAGCAATCACTAAAAATATATCTAATAAAGCACCTAAGATCGGGAGAAATGATAGAGTCGTTCTTGCCCGGGTAATCACACAATTAGAGGGTTCTACTCTATCTAAATTAAACTAATCTAATCCCTAATCATGTTTTTCCACTTGAATACTAGAAACCAAACTCCTGATCTCCTCACTAATTACCTAAATTCTCATTTAAGTAATCAATGTAAATTAGTGGGGTTCTAATGAAATTTACCCAACTCTCGTTGCGATAAACCAATATATACTCAAATCACATTTATCCCAACCCTCGATTATACGATCTACACGACTAAACAACTCTCGTTGCACTAATCATGCTTCAATATAAAACCTAATAATTGAAATCATGCAATTGATCAATAAATACCCACTAATTTAATCAATACACCACCCAAGAGAATCAAACAATCCAAATTAAGCTAAAAATCTAATTCCATCATAAATCTAAACACCCAAACACCAACAAACCTAGTCAAAAACTAAATTAACAAAATAAAATAAACACATGAAATAAAAATAACAAAGCATTAAATAAAGGAAAATATCACCTTAATATCTTCAAATCCTCCAAATGCTTGCAATAAAATAAAATACTACATTAAATCTATCTAAAACATTACTTAAAAACTAAACTAATGAGTGGAGTGGAGTGGAGTGGAGTGGAGTGGAGTGAGAGAATTTCCCCCAATTGGAGCTGCGTGTTTGTCCTCTGCGTATGCGTGTCCTCCAGCTTCTGTTTTTGCCCCCAATTGCCTAACCCCTGAATTGAGTGCGTGAGTTTAATTAATGGGCTCTAGTGATATGGGCATAGGCCCATATTTGAGGAGTTTGGGCCATGACTTTTAAAGTTCAGCATCACCATTCACGTGGATTTGCAAAAATGGACTTGCAATTGTAATTGTTAAACTCAAATCAATAAATAGCAGGGCCCAAATCCAATGATTTTATTCTTTCTTGGCCCAATTCACTTTTTCTCCAATTCTCGATTTATTCCTTCGACTGACTTCATAGAATTAAGGTGTTTTTGCTCCAAAAAATCTCATTTCCCTACAAAATAAACAAAACACTACCTTTTCTCCAAATCAAGAGCAATGAGTCAAATTAGTGTAAATAATGCACAAAATCTTATAAAATTATGCAAATTAAACACAAGAATTTCGAGCAATTTTCACACTAATCAATATATAAAGTAATGAGAAAAATTCACCTCAAATGAATGTCGTGATGCAAATAGATCTAAAGAAATAAAAAAATTTGGTCCTAAACGAGCCTATAACAAGTATATGAGGGACAATACACTTATATGAATTCTTTTTTCAAAATTTTATGATTAGTGAGCCAGCTCAATTGAATGGGTGACCTGAAAAATAGTCGACTGACTAAATTTGTTGCTCAAATAACTCAACTGGTAATATGATGAGTGATTTGAATAACTTACTAACAACCATATGGCTTATCAGTTGGACAACAATCTAAACTTGTCTAATATGCGAAAGTTGTAACCCCGAGCAGTTGCTAGTGGTGTAGGCTTGAGATTTAGAAGTATGCTCCTCTTTAGGTCTCAGGTTCGAACCCTCTAAGGTGTAAACAATTTCTATGGGGGCCATGTCCATACAGAGCGCAAAGCGCTAACTTTAAACGGGACCCCGCAAGTGGGCGGTGGAATTGGTTCCCCGGGATTAGTCGATCCTTGGATCGGATACCCGAGACTTCAAAAAAAAAAATATGCGGAAGTTGTGAGTCATAATTATGTATACTCATTTTATTCTACTAAATTCTCTCTTTAAACTATACTAGTTTTTTACCCGTGTAATGCACGGGCCTGATGTTATTTTAAGTAGAAGAACATTACATAAAATCATGTAAGCCATTGACACTTATTGTGGATATAAAAGTCATGATGCCTCTCTTTTATAGAGTATGCGTAATTGCCTTAACCCAACTCAAAACTTCATCAAATTAAAGATTATCAGGTCATTAATGTGTATTTTAATCTCATAAGCCTCGAGCGTAATCAATAAGAATTCTTTTAACCACACAATCACTAAATCAAGAAATCATATGAGAAGTGAAAACTCAACAACTTCACTACAAGAAGATGATAAATACAACTATAAAGGTATGACAACATCTTGAAGACCATTAAGAAAAAACATATTGATAGATTCCATATTCAAACTATGATTCAAGATAATGAAGCTAAAATAACTTTAATCGTAGATTACGTGCAAACATTTGAGCTCATGATTCCCATCAATTAACTAGTACGATAACCTGACTTTAAAATCCAACAACATACTCAAATGGAACTCAAAAATAAAGAAACTACACAGAAGAATGAAATGAATATCTATGTCCAATTAGAAAGCAGGACTCAAAAACCGAAAAATGAAAGAAAGATAGAACATCCAACATGACATTCTTTGGATGAACACTCAAAGTAAGTACATCTTGTCTAGAAAATCTGATACAGCATTTGAATTAGTAGCCATGATATCAAAAAAGAAGCACCAAAGTTCAAGAAAGGCAAATGAAGATCAAATGTACATTAAATTTCAAACCAAGACAATTGAATGAACAATTTACTAAGGCACAAAGGGTAATTTGAAATACTGTACATTGTTTTCTGAAATTTCAGTTTACCTTATTATTAGAAATAGTGAGTACTAATTCACCATCACCAACATCAATTTCCAATGATAAATCATTGTTTAGAAACAAAGATAGAATGTACATTAAATTACAAACCAAGATAAATGAGTGAGCCAGAAAGACACTAAAATAGAAATTCATATCCCTAGCTAGTTATTAAATGTAAAATTTTTTAAGATAATATGGAAGTAGCTTATCATCCCCATTAGTTGAATTGCCTGATTTTTCAATTATTTTATGGAATAGGATATCACATATTAAAAAGATAGTTTAAACTAAGTTAAACATGATTTTCAGTGTTGAATTTCATATTTAAACAATTTTTTATACCACAATTTCTTAAACAAAACATACCTTATTGCAGTGAAACAACTTACATTTAACCTGCAATTAAAAAACGTATAAATCCCATAAGAAATGAAACTTATAATATTAAATCTTGAAATTGGAAACAAATAAAAGGGAACCATATTATACTTGTTATGGAATTGTATCCACTAAGCAACTCCTCACAAATGATAAATCAAGACAACTAGAAACGCAAAGAATTGAAAACGAATAAAGAACTCAAAGAAAGAACACGGGATTTACGTGGTTCGATCAAATGATCTACGTCCACGGAGGATAGAAGACTCTCTTCACTAATCTCAAATGAAAGTTACAGATTACAAGTATTCACGAAGCTTGATCTCTCAAAACTCTCAAATTCAGTAACCCACAACCTATGCACTAGATGGTATATTTATAGATGTACAATGCATTGGATAACCGCCACTAACCAACTAACTAACTAACTAACAGAAAAACCAGAATTAACTAACTCTGAAAACTAGAACTTCAGCGGAGTTGTCTCAGCAGACTTGTCTAAGCAGACTTGTCTCAACAGACTTGGCTAAGCAGACTTGTCTCAGCAGACTTGACTTAGCAGACTTGGCCCCAACTCTCCTGAACTGACTTCAGACAACTTGCTAAGCAGACTTGTCTTCAGCAGAGTTGTCCAAACTCAATAACTTCAGATTAGTTGACTCCTAACAAGACCACTAAACCTTATCAGTTGAATTACACCTTAACTCAACTTTGCTGAACTCCAAGATCAGATCAATAGCAACTCTTCTGATAGATAGAAATAGATGACATCCAATATTGCATTAATCCTAACAATTCTCCACCTTAATGCAAGATTGCCTTCTTCCCAGCCCTCCTCAAGGCTGTTTGTCTATTCTCTTCTTAATGAACATCCCAGGTGCTAAGGTTTACCAACTCCATGCAATGGTTGAACTTATTGCTTGGTAATGCCTTAGTTAACATATCAGCTGCATTCTCTTCTGAAGCCACCTTCTGAACTTTAACAATGCTCTTCTCCAAGATGTCTCTAACAAAATGCAACTTCACATCAATGTGCTTTGACCTCTCATGGAACACTTGATGTTTTGCTAGATGAATAGTGCTCTGATTATCACATAGCACAGGAACACTTTTCTGAAATATGCCAAAATCTCTCAGAATGCCCTTCAACCACATTGCTTCCTTCATAGCTTCTGTCAATGCTATGTATTCAGCTTCAGTTGTGGATAAGGTCACCATAGATTGTAAAGCTGCTCTCCAGGTGATAGCAGTGCCATACAATGTAAACACATAACCAGATAAAGATTTTCTTGTATCTATGTTTCCAGCAAAATCAGAATCCACAAATCCTAGCAAGGGACTCTTGGTAACAGCTGATTTTTCAAACAATAATCCTAAGTCTTCTGATCCATTCAGATATCTTAGAATCCACTTCAAAGCTTCCCAATGAAACTTTCCTGGATTTCCCATGAATCTACTCACCATACTAACAGCATAGGCAAGATCTGGTCTGCTACAAACCATAGCATACATGAGACTTCCAACTCCATTTGCATAAGGGACAGTAAGCATCTGCTTCTTCTCTTCAACTGTTTGAGGAGATTGCTTGACTGACAACTTGAATTGCTGACCAAATGAAGTACTAACTGGTTTGGATTGGTGCATAAGAAACCTCTTCAAGACCTTCTGAATGTAACCCTTCTGGGACAAGAACAGCTTCCCTGCTTTCCTGTTTCTGAGAATATCCATGCCTAATATTCTCTTAGCTTCACCTAGGCCCTTCATCTCAAACTTGCTACTCAGCTGCTGCTTCAGCTGGGTAATCTTTCTCATACTCTTGCTAGCTATCAACATATCATCTACATAGATCAGTAGATAGGTGCTCTCTAGATAATCTTGTTTACCAATATATACACATCCATCATATTTGCTTCTTAAGAAACCAATAGAAAGCATGAATGTATCAAACTTTCTATACCATTGTCTAGGACTCTGCTTGAGCCCATACAATGATTTCTTAAGCAAGCATACCTTACTTTCAGTTTCAGGCATGATAAACCCTTCAGGTTGATGCATATATATTGTTTCAGCTAGTTCTCCATGTAAAAATGCAGTTTTGACATCTAACTGATGTAACTCAAGATCATCTTGAGCAACCTTAGACAAAAGTAATCTTATTGAACAATGTTTAACAACAGGAGAGAATACCTCATTGAAGTCTATGCCTTCTCTTTGTGTGAATCCTCTTGCCACCAACCTAGCCTTGAATCTGATCTGCTCTCTAGCACCACCAAATCCAACTTCAAGCTTCTTCTTGAACAACTATCTACAGCTGACTAACTTCTGGTTGTCTGGCTTCTCCACAAGGATCCAGGTCTCATTCTTCTCAAAGGATTGCAACTCTTCTGACATGGCTGCTATCCATTGCTCTTTTTCAGGACTGGTGATTGCTTTCCTATAGTTTCTTGGCTCATAATGCTCCACCTCTTCTGCTGTGATCAGAGCATATGACACAAGATCAGCCTGGCCAAACCTAGATGGGGGGGTGAATCTGCCTCCTGAGCCTATCTCTTGCAAGACTGTAGTTTCTTAGATCAGCAGGGTTGTCCTCCATGGCATCATCTTCTGAATGATATTCTTGATCACCTTCTTGAACCTGTTCTGGAACAACCTCATCAGGGGTGTTGTCTCCTGCATCAGCAAAGTTGTCCACCTCCTCTGGGGTCAACTCTCCTGATGTGGGAAACTCCACCTCAGCTGAGAAACTCTCTTCTGACTCATTTACAATTCTTCCATCTAGGTCATGGGAGTTTCCATTATGAGGATATCCCATTACCTTCTCATTAAAATCAACATCTCTGCTGATTATCAGTTTCTTATGACCTGGTTCAAGGCACCACAATCTATAGCCCTTGACACCTTTTGGATAGCCAATGAATATACATTTTAGAGCCCTTGGCATATGCCTAACATCCAAACACTTTAAGTTTTGAATAATCAGACAACTTGCCATACCATATCTCATCTGGGGTTTTACCTTCTAAAGCATATGAGGGAGTTTTATTGATTAAGTAACATGCAGTACATACAGCCTCTCCCCAAAAGCTTTTAGGTAATTTAGCATCAGCTAACATGCATCTGACCCGTTCTAGAATAGTTCTATTCATTCTCTCTGCTAATCCATTTTGTTGTGGATTAAGAGGGACAGTTCTATGTCTAGTAATGCCCTTCTCTTTACAAAATTAATTGAATTCAGCTGATAGATACTCAAGGCCATTATCTGTCCTCAAATGTTTTAAGGACTTTCCTTTCTGGTTCTCTATCTCAAGTAGCCATTCTTTGAATTTTGTAAAGGCCTCACTCTTCTGTTTGAGAATGAACACCCAAACTTTTCTAGAATAGTCATCTATAATTGACATGAAATACTTACCTCCACCAATGGTTTCATTCCTTGATGGCCCCCAGACATCTGAGTGAACATAATCCAGCAGCTCCTTGGTAGTGTGCTCACCCTTCTGGAATGACTTCTTCTTAGCCTTGCCAAGAATGCACTGCTCACAGAACTCTAGGCTTTTGAATGTCTTCTGGTGGAATGCCCCCTTCTTGGATAACTCCATCAGGCCTTTCTCTCCTACATGTGCCAGCCTCTTATGCCAAAGCATAACATCTTCAGAACTCATGGTAACATCAGCAGCACCTGTGATTGTCTCACCAATTAAAGAATATAACCCATTTGACTTCTTCACTTGCATCACTATTCTATCAGCTTTGGTAACAAGCAGACATCCTCTTTCTGTCTTGAATTCATAACCCAAAGCATTTAGTGTGCCAAGAGATATAAGGTTTCTCTTCAAATCTGGAACAAATCTGACATCGGTCAGGATCACATGTTTATCATTAAACATCTTCACCCTCACAGTGCCAATTCCTCTCACATTGCAGCATTCATCATTGCCCAATAGAACTGAACCACCATCCATCATTTCCAGGTTTTGAAACCAAGATTTGGTGGGACACATGTGAAATGAACATCCAGAATCCAACACCCATTCATTAACAAGTTTGCTATCTGTTATGATCATCACTTCAGCACTATCATACCCTTTTGCCTCTGCTACATCAGCTTTGGCAGCATCAGTAGCCTTCTTGTGCTCAGGACAATCTTTTATGAAATGTCCTTCCTTATGGCATTTGTAGCAAGCCTTGCTCTTGACTACATTTGCATTTCTCTTGTGATTTGGCTTGGCATGGAACTTCTTGCCTTGCCCTCCTTTCTTGTCATTCTTCAGTTTGATATTAAGACCCTCAGCTTGGTTCTTGGTCTTCTTGGTTGAGTTTGCCACATGTAAACTCTTGGTTTTCAGTATAGACAATACTTCTTTGAATTTTGCCTTACCCTCCTTGGTAATCAGCAAAGCATCCTTGAAACTGTCATAAGAAGGAGGTAATGCCTCTAAGAGTAGAAAGGACTTCTTGTGATCTTCCAAGATAATACCAACATTCTCAAGATCATCAACAACTTGCATGAACTCTATTAACTGCTCATCAAGGGTTTTATCATCTGACATCTTGAAATTATTAAGCTTCCTTTCCATGAACATCTGATTTGACAAAGATTGTGCCAAATACAGATCATCTAATGCCTCAAATACTCCAGCAACATCCTTCTCCTTCATAACTTCTCTGAAAACATTGTCTCCCAAACTCAGAACAACAATGTTATAAGCTTTTTCCATAAGCTCTTCTTTCTTGGCCTTGTCTGCATCGGATGCAGCAGGGTCAAGTGGAGTGAGGGCCTCTTTCAGCCCATGGTGTGACAGCAGAGCCTTCATCTTGGCTTTCCATAAACCAAAATCTGTCTAACCATTGAATTTCTCTATCTCCAATTTCACAGAGCCCATTTCTTGATTCTTGACTTTATCTTCGGTTCCCACAGACGGCGCCAATTGTTATGGAATTGTATCCACTAAGCAACTCCTCACAAATGATAAATCAAGACAACTAGAAACGCAAAGAATTGAAAACGAATAAAGAACTCAAAGAAAGAACACGGGATTTACGTGGTTCGATCAAATGATCTACGTCCACGGAGGATAGAAGACTCTCTTCACTAATCTCAAATGAAAGTTACAGATTACAAGTATTCACGAAGCTTGATCTCTCAAAACTCTCAAATTCAGTAACCCACAACCTATGCACTAGATGGTATATTTATAGATGTACAATGCATTGGATAACCGCCACTAACCAACTAACTAACTAACAGAAAAACCAGAATTAACTAACTCTGAAAACTAGAACTTCAGCGGAGTTGTCTCAGCAGACTTGTCTAAGCAGACTTGTCTCAGCAGACTTGGTTAAGCAGACTTGTCTCAGCAGACTTGGCCCCAACTCTCCTGAACTGACTTCAGACAACTTGCTAAGCAGACTTGTCTTCAGCAGAGTTGTCCAAACTCAATAACTTCAGATTAGTTGACTCCTAACAAGACCACTAAACCTTATCAGTTGAATTACACCTTAACTCAACTTTGCTGAACTCCAAGATCAGATCAATAACAACTCTTCTGATAGATAGAAATAGATGACATCCAATATTGCATTAATCCTAACAATACTTTTTTTAATCAAACATTTATATATAAATGGAGATGACACTCTCCAGCCTTCTGACGTGTGTCAGATCACATTTGTTGATGTCACACAACCATAATATTTCATTCTTAATACAGTATGTTCTTTATCTTTCGAAAAAAAAAAAGTTCTTCGTAGTTTCTCTATACACTCCATTCATATAATTTCATATATTCCAATGCAAGAGCTAGCTCCTCGGAGGATCTCAGTCACTTATTCCTACATTACCCCTTTTCGAGAAAGTTGTGGTATCGTGCGATTGGAGAAATTGGAGTTCAATGGGCTTTTCCTGAATCTGTTAGTGATATCAATTCCCAACAAGTTCTATATATAATAAAAACATCACAAATTGCATTCCGCGTAGAATCTTTTCTTTTTTTCTTGAGGACTACCTCATGTTGGGAATTATCCCAATACCCAATAATAGTCCCCCAACTCTTGTGGTCCCCAACTCCTTTATGGAAAATTATTATGGGACCACATTCCCCATCTCCTTTGTGGGAAATTATTGGCACTTGTGGGTTATGGACATCACGCTAGGGATCCTTTGAGACTCCCGGGAATCTTTTGAGATGCCCTAGGGATCTTTCGAGACTCCTTTAAAATTACCCGGATCTATTTGGGACGTAATTTAAATATGAATTATCATAAATCTAATTTCATAATTTAAACAAATTAAATCAACTAATTCATGTAATGAATTTACGATAAATAATTAAATCCCTAAACCATGCGGAACTAAGGGATTACGTCTGTTGAGAAGAATAACAACTTCAACCCAATTGCCTTCTCAAGTATTCTCTAAGTTCTAGCCCGTTGATCCGGTGGGAGATCTCACGAACTATTAACTCTTAAGGAAGAATTGATTTTCTCTTGTTGCACACACTGTAATTCGAAATTACATATCTCTCTTTTCTGTATTTTGGAGAATACCGATTTTTACAACTCTTAAAAATAAAAGTGGCGGTCCTCTATTTATAAGAGAGAGAATAGCTAATTTATTTATTCGAAAATATTGGAGATTTATAAATATTTTATTCTCCAAGAGATATTATATTATTTCCATATCTTTCTCCATAATATTCTCTCCCCAAAATAAGGCTACTTTTTTCTCTCTTTCTTCCAACAAGATTAATTCTTATCTTTTTAATTACCTTAGTTAATGGTCTTTTATTGGGCTACTTGAGGGGCCTTTAGGAGAATTAGGATTGGACCTCCCAATGGGCCCAGAAATCAATATTGAGCCACAATATTTTTCCAGCCCATTAATATTAATTCATTCCACTTTAAAATTAATATTGCACTTTCCATCCTAACCCATATTACGAAATATGGCTCCCGGTTATTATTTCCCGTGTTTAAGATTCAATGTCCATCAATTAATTTAAGCTATTGAATGCTTTAATTAATTAATATCTTTTATTCCTCGGAGTAAGGACAACTCAACATTATTATTATACCGGAAATAAATTCCACTGATCAGATTTGATATGATAAACCTTCTGAGCCCACCAAGGGGACATAATCAACTTGACACTCCAAGACACGATTCTCTGTATTTATTTTGGCAATCTATCCTATAATTAATAATATTGCCCAAAATACAAAGTATTGAATCACATTGATTCTTTACCCACAATAAATCAAAGCAATACTTCTCAACTATAAACAATTCCATTTAAGTGACAGAGATTAAGAAATCAACAACCACTGAGGTCTAATTCTTCATTCCTTAAGCCAGTCTAGAAGAATTACCTCTCTGTAGGTCCTATTCAGCACATCATAATGCACTAGTGTAATCTCTTAGTCAAGACAAACAAATCTGAGCCTTACACCTCAACTTCTACCAATGGATTGTTCAATTCCATCTAAATTGTGAATCAATTGTACTTATATACAAGGAACTGACAATGTGATCTTCTGTGATCTTCTACACACCACATTGTCTACAATGTAAAGTACATCTGAACGTTTATGCAATAAATAATTACCATTCATTATATTTAAAGCAACCAATGACAAAATTTTATTCTCATTAATAAGTGCAAAAGTCAGTTTGTATACATAAGTAGCACTAAAAGCATACTTGCCAGTATAACCCTAACACCTCATTGTAGGATTCTTTTCTTTTTCTTAAGTAGAAATTGTGTACTATCCTCTAATGATATGAGGTTAATAACATCTCAGCATAATCCAAATATTACTCTAACTGAACAATCGAAATAAATAGTAAGTGGTGGCCTTTCATCTTTAAATAAGATAATCAAAACTACAAAAGAAACTACAAAGGCTTTGTGTATTAAATTATTAGAACAACAGACTATGGTTTCAAGGCAGAAATAGGAGAAAATTAGCATTTAAGTCTAACATCTTTATAGAAAAAAATCACTCATTTTACTGTGACATTTTTAAATCAGAAGACTGTGTGCTGCATCATTCAATCATAAATTAGAAAAACTAATGTTGGGATATGAATCCTTGAAACAAAGTCCTAGTTGATGAGATTAAGTTTTGATGGCCAAAGAGCAACTTAAAGTTAATAATATATGTGGATAGAAGTCATCCTAACTAAGTCATATAATCTGAGTTACTGATCTTATATATGAAATATGTGAATATATTGTGAACTGTTAGGAACTAAGTTGATGTTCATATTGTATAGACAGCTTATAGAATAGGACTTAGATATACTCTTCTGTATATAGTTCAGTTGAAGTATAGATAGGTTTTATATTTGTAAGTTTGTATTTTGTTGTAATCAACGTAGTTAGTTCAGAAAAGAAGATTAGAACAAAGATCAGAAGACTACAAGTCAGAACAGAAGACTCAGAAGACTAAACTTAAAAGAGTAGAATGAAGAATTTGAAGTAATCTGAAGAAGCTCATAACAGAAGATAAGAAGTGTGCTTATCGGACTAAGGGTGTGTTTTGAAACACAACTAAATGCTTCTAGAATCACTTATTTTTAAAGTTCTCTCTCACAATTTTTGAAAAAAAAGTGATTCTAAAAACAGTTAGTTGTGTTTTAAAACACACCCTAAGAACAGTAAAACTAAGAAGAGTAGTTTACTGTGCTGAGGAAGAATAAGTTTGGAAAACTTATTAGTTAAAGCGTAACAGAATATATTTGAAGATATGAAGGCTAACTTAAAAGATACGAAGTTAGTTGGAGAAACAAGTTACAAAGAAGCGGTTAAGAGTTAGTTGTAGTTAGTTTCACAAACTACTAACTGTCCTACTAAGTTCTATAAATACCGTGTGATCTTCTACTTGAAGATACTACTGAAACTGCTAATACTGAAAGAGAAGAGCAATCAAAGAGTTATTCAAGTATTCAAGAAGCATTCAAAAAACTCGCAGAGTTTGAAGAAGATCGAAACAAGAGCCCAGATTTGAAGAAACATATTCAGAGGCTATACTCACAGAGAAGTTTTACTTTTAGTTTGTATTTTTGTAAACAAGTGTGCTAGTAAACTTGTAGAATTACTAGTTGATCGAAGATACACTTGGAAGTGTAATCGACAAGACCACAGTCTTAGTCTTGGGGCTTTAAGCCACAAGAAACTCAAGGAGTTAATAAAACATCACGACTGGAGTTGTGAGAGTGGATGCAGACATTTGTCGAACCACTATAAATCTTGTGTTCATTTACTTACTGTTTTATATTCTTATAAGTTCTTAAAAATTCGTATAAACAACTAGATTGAGAAATCTTGTTGAGTAGACGAATTACTTCATACCAAGAACAATAGTTTACTAAGTAAAAGTTCAAAATCAAAAGTTGAGTATAAACTGTAAAGCCTCACATTAAAATTGAAAGTACTGGGTTGAGCTGTATAAGCACAGTATTGTACATAAGAACACTAAATTCCGCAAATTACTCTGATATTTTAGGAAAAGTTTTAAAAGTCTATTCACCCTTACCCTCTAACTTTTCAGGCTTATTTAATCTTAACTCAACTTGGGACTAACAACTACTCCCTCCGTCCCAGGGAAAGCTACCCAACTTTCCTTTTTCGTCCGTCCCAGAGAAAGCTCCCCATTCCTTTTTTGGTAACTATTCCCCCTCACATTTCATTATATTTTTCTCTCTCTCAATCACATCACCTCTAATACATCTACTTATTATATTGATATTTCTTAACCTTCGTGCCCGGAGCTCATGGGGAGCTTTCCCCGGGACGGAGGGAGTAAATAAGAGATTATTGATATTTCCGTAGGCCAGAGATTTTCAAATTTTGACTTGGAAAAAAATAGATGTCGATACTACCTCAAATTGCACATTTGAAATTGTCATGTATTAGAGCTTATAGAATCATGAAGCAACATAACTTCTTTTATGAAGGGTCTCCTGCAGATCAGCCATAGTAGCCTATCTAAATCAAACCCTTGTTCACAAAAAAAAAAAGTTTTATGTGTAGTATCAAAATTCCCAAATCACACACCCACGTGTATATGTGAAGATAGATTCACAGTATATCCCATTTTCAGCAATTCAAATCTCGACAAAAAAAAAAAACATAAAGTATGCACAAAATCGCCGAGTTCAAGGCCTCCCTTGATGAGCCACCACAGTCACCTTCATCTCTCTTCCAGCTAGCTCAAAGATCTATCGAAAACAGAAACAAAGAAAAGAGATGGGTTTCTTTCTTTATGGCACAACATTGACAATTAATGAAATATATATTGATTGTAATTGCAAATTAATATGGTTGGATCGTAGTTGGGGTAGATGACCGCTGGCTCACAATGTTATTCAATTCCATTTGTATATATATCCTAATATGATAATTTCTTATATGGAGGTTTATCAAACCTCTATAAAGAGAAATGAAGTTCTGCAAAAGATCGTTGAAAAAAGAAGAAGGATGAAAGAGAGTGTGTGTGAGGATACAATCGAAGATACAAATGAAAAGGGAAATTAAAACTGCAGAAATGAAACGGTTTTTCCAACTTAGACATAAAAAAATGCTCACTTTCGACTTGCATATTTCTTCAAATTAGTACAGTAGGAAGCCAAATTATATTTGTGTTGCATCCGCGTTTGAGCATCTGCTTAGTACTCTAGATAAGGAGAGTGGTGTTTTGTTAACTAATATGAGGGGCATCACTCCTACACACAAAACCCATAAGCAACACAAAGCGCCATCAAACAAAGTTATTAATTAAATTAATTAACCAAACACACATGTACATACCGTAATATATATGTTTAATTATTTATTTTAAATTTATATTATAATTTTTAATTAATTTATTGAGATAAGTATTCAAAGCCCATTTAAATATTACTCTCCCTCAAGTCAAAGCCCAATTATAAATATGTGATTTACCCTGATCTTTTACTTTAAAAAATAAAAACAAAATACGGCGCCTCTCAATTTCTAGGGTTTATTCATTGTGCTTTTCGGCCGTCAACTACTCACGGTATTTCTACTCCTTTGAATTGTTGCATGGATTTATTGGCCTCTCTTTTATTATGTGTATATACATATGATATATATTTGTATTTTTCTAGGTTCTTATTTCAAGATTTTATTAGATTATGGATTGTTAATTGTTTATTCCTTTTAATTAGAAAAGTCAAATTATTAGTCAAGTTATAAAATGAATACACGAACTGTGATTTTTGTTTTAGATGTTTGATTAAGGATAAATCAAATTGGCGAATTTGCAGTACATTTATTATAGTTTCAATTCACATATTTATTCTCATTCAAAAATTATATTTATAGATTTTCACTTCAAATTATTTTACTATTGTTAACTGTAGTAATCAAATCTGTTGTTTAGCGTGAGACATTGAATTCAATATGCTCTGAAAATGTGTTTATTCAATTGAAGAAGAAAATGGGATAAACCCAGAACTTATACAATTTGATAGTAACCGCTTCTACATAACCCAAAACGACACCGTAAATGAATGAGTAAAAACGTGTTTCACTAAAATAAAACTCTACTAACATTTCATATCTCAACATCCCCCCTCAAGATGGAGTTTGATAAGCATCGATCATACCCTTCTTGGAAATAAAACCTGAAAAAACACTTCCTATAAGGATTTTTGTAAAGAAATCTGCAAGCTGCAACTTTGAGGAAACAAAAGTAGGAAGGACAACTCCATCTTTGTAAGCATCTCGAACCACATGACAATCAATATCAAGATGCTTGGTGCGCTCGTGGAAGACAGGATTTGCAGTGATATGAATGGTTGCTTTATTATCACAGTGTAGTGGGATAGGAAGATCAACGGGAAGATGAAAATCCAGAAATACATTTCTTATCCACTCTAACTCGCAGACTGTAGAGCCAAGTGCACGATATTCTGCCTCGGCGGAAGAACGGGAAACAGTGCTCTGTTTTTTGCTCTTCCAAGATATCAAAGAGTTTCCCAAGAAAACACAATAACCTGTAATGGACCGTCGTGTATCTTTACACGCCGCCCAATCTGCATCTGAGTAAGCTTCAATAGTAAGAGATCCTTTTGAAGGATATAATAAACCCAAGGAAGGAGTACCTTTTAGGTACCGAATCACATGTGTCACTGCATCCCAGTGTGAAGTCCTTGGATCACCAACGAATTGACTAAGTTGTTGGACAACATAAGTAACATCAGGACAAGTCATATTAAGATACAATAATCGCCCGATCAGTCGACGATATTGATCCGGATGCTCAAGAGGAGTACCACCATCTGAAATCAAGTGTAACCCATGTGGCAAAGGAGTAGGTGCTAGTCTACAGCCTTGCATCTTCATATCAGTAAGTATATCAAGTATATACTTTCTTTGGCAAAGAGAAATTCCATCCAAATTCCTAGTAATCTCAACTCCCAAGAAAAACTTTGCTAAATGAAGATCTTTGATGGAGAAAGCATTATCTAGAAATGTCTTCAATCTGGATATTAGAACTGCATTCGAACCCGTAATTAGCACATCATCGACATACACAATCATAGCCAAGAATCCTTCATCAGTGTTCATTGTAAATAAACAATGATCAAAACAAGATTGAATGAGCCCAAATTGAGACAACTTAGAACACAATTTTGTGTTCCACTCCCTCGAGGCTTGTTTAAGCCCATATAAACTACGTTTTAATTTGCAAACTTGTCCATCAATTGCTTTGGTATAACCTGGAGGTGGGTGCATATACACTTCCTCTGAAAGATATCCGTGCAAAAATGCGTTGTTCACATCAAGTTGATGTAACTCCCATCCTTGTAATGAGGCAAGTGAAATCATCAAACGTACTGTGACTAACTTTGCTACCGGAGAGAAACAATCAAAGTAATCAATCCCTTCAATTTGACTATAGCCTTTAGCAACCAAACGGGCATTATATCGTTCAACTCCTCCATCAGGCTTTCTTTTCACCTTATATACCCACTTGCAACCTATAGCTCGTTTTCCAGGTGGGAGCTGGACCAAATCCCACGTTTGATTAGCCTCCAAGGCCTACAACTCCTGTTGCATAGCAACTCTCCAATTTTCATGTTGGCTTGCCTGAGAATAATGTGATGGTTCTTTTTCTATTGTAACATTCCCCATGAATGCCAAATATTGCTCACCTGATATAGTTGATTCAACATATGGAAATACCCTCAGAGGATAAGGTATAGATGTAGAAGGCATGGAACCAGAGACTGAATTACACACATAGTCCTTGTGCCAATATGGAGGGTGTGACACCCTTGTACTTCTTCTCTCAGCTGGTAACTCAAAACTACCGGAATTTGGAATAGAAAATTGTGATGTATCAGTTGCTCTTTGAACATCCAGGTCTTTGTTCATAGTGATCGGTGTAGTATGAAATTCCTCCTGAGATGTTTGGAATGGAAAAATATCCACAAAAAATCTTACATCTCTAGAAACCAAAAAAGTTTTGGCATCCAAATCATACAAATGATACCCTTTCTTGCCTGGCACATATCCTAAAAAAATACATTTGTGAGCTCTTGCATCAAATTTACTCCTCAAATTATGGAATCTAGCTGCAAAAGCTAGACATCCAAAAGGCTTCAGGTTATCATAGTCGAGAAGTATTCCTTACAGCATCTCATAGGGAGACTTCCAATTTAACACAGCAGTAGGCAACCTATTTATGATATAGGCTGCAATTAACACAGAAAATGGCCAAAACTTCAAAGGCAAATTATCTTGAAACAAAACTGACCTTGATATCTCTATGTTCCTGTGTTTTCTCTCCACTACACCATTCTGTTGGGGTGTATACACACATGATCTCTCATATAGTATCCCCTTTTCAAGAAAGAAATTCTGACATTCTCTACTCAGAAATTCCAGACCATTGTCACTCCTTATCACCTTAACATTCTTCTCATATTGGTTTTCCACCATAATAACAAAGTGTTTCAACAAATTGCTCACCTCTGTTTTATGTTTTATAAGAAACACCCATGTTCCTCTGCTGAAATCATCTACCACGGTGAGAAAGTATGGTGTATTAGTTAGAGCCTCGTCTCTTGAAGGTCCCCAAATATCAACATGGATTAACTAAAAACAATTGTGTGTTTGTATAGTGCTGTGGAAATGGTAATATGTGTTGTTTGGCCTTTATACAAACCTCACAATTCTGAATTTTATTCATCTCATCAGGAGTACATTGTTTTGAAACAAAAGGTAAATGTTTCATTGTACTAAAAGATGCATGACCTAAAGATTTATGCCAGCTATGTAAAGAAACATTACAAGCTATCACTGCAGAATCAACTTGTGTCTTATTCCTCAAAATATAGAGACTTACAACCAGATCTCCTACTCCAACCACCTTACTAGTCTGTAGGTCGGCATAAATTTGGAATTATTACACATGTGCTTACTAGCACCCGTAAATATGCTCAAAGCAAATTGCAAAGGTAAATGAGATTGGTTACCTGCAAAATTTGCAAACTGAGCAAAATCCATACTCATATTAGCTCTATCCCTCTCCTTCATGTACTCAGTCATTTTCTATAATTGTTGAAGAACTGCAGTGAAATCATTAGCACCGCCTTCCCTTTTATCAGAATGAGTATTCCTCTGTGGAGTATCAAATGTCATGTTGGCAGAACTCTTTGATTTGTTCTTCATTTCTTTGTACCAGTCAGGTACACCATGTACCTTAAAACATGTGGTTGAATCATGTCCTGGTCCACCACAGTGTTCACAGATGAGCTTTGCTTTCTCCTCTCTTGTCCTTCTAGGAAAAATACCTTTTCCTTTAATCCCATTCCAATTGTCAACAGTACTTCTAAACTTAGTACTTCCATTCCTGTCAAATGTTTTAGCTACCATAGCTGCAGAATCAGGTTTTTCAGTAAAACCTATATTAACAGATCTTTGTCTCTCAGCTGTTAGTACCATAGAGAACACTTTATCCACTGAAGGCCAGGGATCCATCACCATAATCTGATTCTTGAGATGGTCATAACTCTCATTTAATCCCATCAAAAAATGAATTACTTTGTCATCCTCATGATCTTTAGCCACTTTTCTGCCTATTTCACAATCACATGACATTACACCAACTATGCTAGCCAATTCATCCCATAATTTGGTGAGTCTATTGAAATACTCCACCACATTACTACTTCCCTGACTCATTATATTTATTTCTCTTTTAACCTTATATTTCAAAGGTCCATTGTTTTCTCCGTATCTAGCACATATTGCATCCCACAATTTCTTAGCAGACTCAATATAGACAAACGTTTCACTCAATTCCTTTGATAAGGAATTCAAAATCCAAGAGGCAAAAGTTGAGTTCACTTTCCGCCACATAACATAACTCTCATCATCAACATTAGGCATTATTATTTTTCCATTTATGAAATCCAGTTTATTTTTAGCGCCGAGAGCTAATAACATAGAATGCTTCCATGGAAGAAAATTACCTCCACCTGTCAAAGGATAGGCGATCAGAATTAATACAGGATGATCTGCTCCGTGCAAGTATAACGGATCTCCTTCTGATAACTTTGATACAGAACTCGATCCGGTTTCTAAAGTTGCCGCAAGCAGCGGACATGTTGTGTTTCTTCGTTTAGGCATTCTTCAAATCGAACCTGCTCTCGATACCATGTAGAAATCAAATTTGTTGTTTAGCGTGAGGCATTGAATTCAATATGCTCTGAAAATGTGTTTATTCAATTGAAGAAAAAAATGGGATAAATCCAAAACTTATACAATCTGAAAGTAACTGCTTCTAAATATAACCCAAAACGACACGTAAATGAATGAGTAAAAACGTGTTTCACTAAAATACAACTCTACTAACATTTCATATCTCAACATCAACTACATTTAAAAAAATAGGTTCACGACTACTCTCAAATTGTACAAGTCTATTTTCGAGTCAATACACTTTTAGTAGATTCTCACATATATATATGATAGGTGTGTATATGTGTAATATTAATTCATTTCCGTAAGTAGATGTAATTTTATTTGAATTTATGCTAGGTGACGGACATCACAAGAAGAATTAAAATTACCCTACCTTTATCAAAGGTATTCCATGAGACATTGAGGTGGGGATTTCTATCTTGATTTGTTTGTCATTATTAAATGCGATATGTGATTATTTTGATATTCATGTGAAATATGATTTCTAACTTCAATTAAATGTCATATGTGATTACTTTGATGTTTATGTGAAATTACTTTGATGTTCATGAAAGATAAACGAGGATAGGTCATCTGACCTTTATAAACGAGGATAGGTCATCTGACCTTTATAAACGAGGATAGATAATCTGACATTTTTAAACGAGGATAGGTCATCTGACATTTATAAACGAGGTAACGTTATTGAATTGTTATGATATTATACATGTTAATGTGAATTGATGATTTAATTGTTTATGGTATTTAGTTTTGACAAACTTGTCCCCACTGAGCTGTGATTTGCTTACCCCTTATTTAACATTTTCAGATTTAGGAGCTGGTGGCGAGGAGGGGCGGTGGATGATAAAACAATTATCACTTTGTAAACTCAATTTGGACTAGTTTATTTATTTATTAAACTTTCTCATGAGATAGTAGAGATTGGTATTTTAAACTTAAAATTCTTTTGAGTCTTCCGCTGCTTATCAAGTAATTTTATTGTTAAATAAGTTCATAAATCTCATTTCTTTAGGTTAAAATTTCAGTTCATGCCCCTTTATTTTGAAATTGCTAAAAATATGGTGTTTTCATTTAGGCCCTAAAATCGGGATGTGACACCCATCTGTAACCCGTCTATAAACATTAATTCATTTATACCGCCTCTTTCACTTTCACCCTACACAAATTCTCACGGCCCTCACTCGCGATTCTCTCTTGCTCTCCCGCCGCGACTAGAGCTGGCAAATTATGTCGCCCGGCCCAGCCCATCGGACCAAGCGATGTTCGTGGACTGGGTCGGGTCGGCCCATGAATTAGTTAAGCCTATAAAATGTGAGCCCAGTCTAGCCCATCCTAGCCCACTGGGCTAGTGGGCCGGCCCAGCCCATGAAATAATTTTAAAAATAATATGTTTAGCAAAAATTATATATATATAAATCTTTTATTGGTCACATACTCACATATAATTGTTATTTATTTATACAAATAATTATAATTAAAAATATGCAATACTAATGTATTAACTATACATAATTCATAAACGGTCATAATCAGTATAACATTACACTATATAACAACTTCAAATAAAATTATAAATAATTCATAAGTTCAAATTTCAAATCAAAATAAAATAAAATAAAAACACAATAATATTTAAATATAAAATACTTTACTTATTTTAATTATTTATTTGCCTAAAGAAAAAATATTGATCGGGCCAAACAGGTTGTCCATGGGCCGACGGGCCAAATTCAGGCTAGCTCATTAGGCCCACCGAACTCATCGGGTTAGGCCAAATAGGCCTAGTTCTATATGGGCCTTTAATTATAGAGTCCAGCCCATACTAGGTTTTGGGTTGGCCGAGTCGGCCCATCAGGTCGGGCTCAAATTGTCGGCTCTAGTCGCGACGACTCAGACTCCGTCCCTGTTCTCAAGATGATATCGCCGATGCTGCCTTTTCGCCGTCGCCTATTGTTTATCAATTGTCTCCACCGAATTTAAGTCAAGGTAATTTTTGGGTTTTTCTGTTTTGAGATTCTGTTTTAAAGAATTGATACTAAAATATTAAAAGATAGAGAGAAATAAATTGATGAGAAAAAAATATTAGATGAGTATGAGATTTAATAAATAAATAAATAAAGTATAGGTGATGTGATTGAGAAAGAGAAAGAGAGAAGAGAAAAAATAATATGAAAAAAAAATTGAATGAGAAACTTATTGCGGAATTTATAAAGGGATGGAGGGAGTATATAATAAAGAAATTAATTAATACATATATAATTAATTTTAAAAATTACACAAGACAATTACTTGTCAAAGTGGTGGGTGCCCATTACGTGGGTGCCCAGTAATGGGCACCCATCCACCCGGGATCAATTCCCACTAAGACCAAATAAATGGTCATTTAAATAAAGTGGGTGTGGGTCGGGGGCGGGTATGGGTTCAGGTTGGGTGCGGGTTCAGTTTGGCCGAATGTGTCGGGGTTCGAGACCGTATATGGCGGTCTCTAAATTAAAGACCGTTTTGAGACCGTCTCAGGGCCCAAAAAAAGTTCAGGCCGACCAATCGTTTGTAGACCGTAAAATTTGAGACCGATATATGAAAACGGTCTCAAAACGGTCTCTAATGCGTTTAGAGACCATTTTGACGGTCTCTAATCAGTTGTTAATTAAGGTGTTTTTTATAGTGTACAATGAGAGTTAAGCAATAAGTAAATCAATTAACAAAACACAACAATCTTATAGTGGTTCAAAGTTTTAACTTCCTAAGTTCACTTACCTAATTTAATAAAAAAAAAAATTAAAGTCCGTATTTTAGAGTGTTAGGCCATCTCCAACCAGAAACTTCCAAATGAAGATCTCTAAACTTCAAAATACATTTTTTCAAACTCTATTTTAAAAATCTTCTCCAACCATGAAACTCTATATCTTACTCGATTTATTATTTTAATCATTTTCAATATATTACAATTATTAAATAATATATTTGTCTTCGTATTTAAATTAATTTATACAATTAAATATTCAATTAGTAAATTAAATTATAAATTAAATATTATTAATTTTATCAAAATCATAAAATGTAAATAAACTTGTAGTTTTCAAATATTACTTTTATTTAAAAATAAAATTACGAAACACATAATGACGTAAAACGATACATGTGAGTATAATCTAATACAACACGATTACACTTATTACGTTTAAAATATAATAAATAACACTAACAATCTTGTGAATTAGAGTACTCCTCCCACAAATATATAATGTATGTTTTATTGTATTTTACGTTATTTTTTTGTAGGTAATAATAATACACAAAAAAAAAAAATTAATTAATTACACAATTAAAATTAAATTATAAATTAGTATAACAATAGAATTGTAATTATATTTAACAAATTATTAATATATAATTATAATAAAGAATTGTAAATATTAATAAAATAATAGATATAAAATATAGAGTTTTGAATAAGAAACTTCATATATAGAGTTTACTATTCAAAACTCTATTTCAAAACTTCAAAATAGAGTACGATTGGAGGGAGCAAAACTTCATAAATGAAGTAAAACTCCATATTAAGAGGCCAGTTGGAGATGGTCTTAAGATGTACTGATTAGAGTAACATCTCTTAAGTACTTGATCCCTGAGAAAACGAGTTTTAGTGGTCAAACAATCAATTCTATTTAATCAGATCATATCAACTTATTGATTTACTTACACTTTCAAAGTGTAACAATTATTTATATGCATTATTTAATTTATTTGAATTATGTGTATTATATATACTAAATAGAAAAAATGCACTTAAATATTTTTTAAGTAAAATTAATGAAAAGATTCAAAAGAATAACGAAAGGTGCAGGCTATATACCCCTCCTGGCCCTCCATACTTTTTAAATATACACCCCGGTACATACATCCTCACTCAAAATTAATTATATTAGATGTACACTCCACAAAATACCTAATTTATCCTTTTCTATCAAATTTGTATATGATAAATGTATCCCCATTTAAATTCTAATTTTTTTTCCTCTTCTTCCTCATTCTTCATCCCCTCCCACCCCTTCCTCTTCTCCCCTTCGTCCTGCCGCTGCCGATCGCCTGCAGTCGACGACCCATCGCTCACAGCCACCCGCAACCACCCTCCTCCTCTCTTTTTTTCATCTTCTTCTTATTCTTAATTTCTGCTTCAATCGACGGCGGCGCCTCCTCCTCTCCAAGGTTGTGCCCCTCCTATCGTAACCCGTCGCCGTCTGAACCGTAAACGCAGGTTTGCCCTTTTTTTCTGCTTAAATCGTTGAAGGCGCCGCCCCTCCCTCACGCAGCGAAGCCGCTGCCGCCTCCTCCCCAAGGTCGTGCCCCTCTTCTCTCGCCTAGCTGCAACTTGAACCCTAAACGCAGGTTTGCCCCATTTTTCAAAAATAAAATTTCGACATAATGTGCTCGAAAATAAACACTATCGTCGACAAATTGTTGTCGACGACAGTGTTTATTTTCGAACACCATTTGTCGAAATATTTTATTTTTTGTTTAGACGAAATCTTGTCGACAAAATTATTTTTGTTCGACACATTATTGTGGACCATATGCCTTTTTTTTTACACTAGTTTGTTGAAAATAAGGTCAATCAATTTTGTTTTTTGGATTTTTGTTGAATTTTTTGGTTTTGTCGGAGATGGCGGCGTCATATGCAATGACGGATGCACATTGGGGCAAGGGGGCCACTGGGCACCCCACTAATTTTGTAATTTTTTAGGGTATTTTAGTGATTTTACACATATATATATATTTAAAAAATAATATTATACACGTTCAATTTTATAATTTTGTCTGTTTAATTTACAAATACTCATCATGTCCATCAAAAGTATATATGCTCAAATCTTAAAATTAAAGTTATTATTTTCATAAAAGAAAATGAACATACTTTTTTATGGATATACAAATAAAGAAAGTGAACATATTGGTGGACGGAGGGAGTATATAAGATCATGAATTACTACTTAATTTGAGTTAGAAGTACGAATCCACAATGGACTTCTACCTCCCATTGTGGGTGCTCCTATATTAATTCCATTTTTACCTTTTTAATTAAAAAAAAAATAGAATAACCCCTTCCAAACGAAAAAAATTGATTATTAATTATTTCTTAGTTTTTGATATTTCTACTATTAGCAATTTTGAAAATATTTCATCACTTTTGAGTTGAAACAATAAAATCTTCCTCTGAAATATAACGAAAGTGTGTTTGTTTGTTTTTACACATATTTTAAGAAATATTGTTTATTTATGAATAAAGTTGATTAACAGGACGAATGAGCACTACAAGAAAACGCACTTTTTGTAACGAAAAAAATGGTTACAAAAAGTCATTTTTTGGTTACGAAAACCTTTTGTAACGAAACATTTCGTTATTAAAGTTGGTCTTGTAAAGCTCGTTGCAAAAAGTTTTCGTAACAAAAAAAATTCAATTTCGTTACCAATACAATTGTAACGACACCTCTTTTAGTTACTAAAACCTCTATAATAGTAACAAAAGTCTCGTCCCAAAATGTTGTAAATTTGTTGAAAATAACAATTTCGTTACAAATAAGTTGTTACATAAAATCGTGTATTTTAGTCAATGACGGAGGCACCAAGGGCCCAGGGGGGCAGTGGGCCCCCCACCAATTTTGTAAAAAAATCAAGGGTATTTTAGTAATTTTACACATATATATATTTAAATAATTTAAAATTAAATATATGGTAATATGTGCCCTATTTTCTCTGGCCCAATACTGTACACGCAATTTTCATTATAAAATTCTCAACCTATTTCCCTTCTTTCATTCACGGCGTTTATATATTATAATCCTCAACTCCTCAACTTCTCCACTCCTCCAAGGTAATAATTTTTTATATTATTAATTTAATTATATATATTATTTATTGTTTTAATTAGTTTATAATTAAATTTATTTCTAGTCTTTAATGTTCATGCTTTATGTTATTTTTAGATGTTAATGTAATTAAATTTATCATTTTTATTATATAAATATTAGTAGTACTTCATGAGCTTATTTTAAATTTTCACTTTTTAATTTTTTTTTAGTGTTATTTTTTGGGCCCCCGACTTAAAAATCCTGGCTCCGTCACTGATTTTAGTACTAAAATATTTGATTTGTTACTAATATTTTATAACATTTCCCATCTCATTTCATTCAAAGAACAAATAATGAATATAACTAACTCGATAACTTTTGAGAAACCTTGTAAACATAAGATTATAATGCAATAATTTTATTTCAAGGAATTAATATTTCTCCAAATGGACTCCGTCATCAATGCAATATACCCAAGGGGAAAAATCTATTAATGTCATCTGAAGTTTGATTAAAAAACAAAACATGTCTAAAAACGTTCTAAACAAGTATTCGAAAATGCATTCGAACATTTCAATATATCTAATAACTCGCATAAGAACAATATACTTGATTGAAGTCTTGATTAGTCTTCTTGTCTACGATCAAATGAAACTTTATTTTCCTACAAAAGTCACACAACAATAAAATATCATAAGATTAAAAATTTATAATGAATAAATATAAATTTACTACATAGATAAAAACAAAATGATAACCAGCTTAAATAAAAAGAAAGTTAAGCCCCAAAAAAGACCCGATCAACTAATACCAACGCACCAACACCTAGGCGAAGAGTTAAAATTAGCCAAGGCCCATAACAAAGAAAACAAAATTACAACACGTTAATTCCTATACTCATTATCAGCATACCGATCTCTATATACAACAACAACAAGCAGCAAACTGCCACCTCAATCATCGCCAACGCCTTCCACTAAAACCACAACAAACAACCACACTATGATGAACTATTTGACAGTATTCTTCATATAAGAGACCATTTAAAATTTTCACTTCCAAATATTTAAAAGAAGTCTAAGAATCATAGTCTGTTGATCATTGGAATGTCTAGAGTGAGTGTGTGTTTTGGCGGTGGAGGGACGAGATGGAGGAATATCAATTAATTTCATTTGAGATAGATAAATGAGAATTAACAACAGAATACGCCCTCCACAAAACCCAGCATTTAGAAAAAAAAATAACAAAACAAATATCAGTGATCTTTCTTTTCATGGTTACCTGGAGAAGTATGAAAGGAACAGTTGAGGTAGAATAAAACCCCCTCTTAGCTTTCATAGTCGTGGTGTTGTCCAATAATGTTCCATCCAAATGGACAAAAAACAAGTATGCTTCATGCATCCAAGATTTCTTCTTGGGAAGCCTGGTCAATAAAAACTAAGCATTTTTTTAGATAAATAATATATTGAGGATTAATGATTGCAGTACAGAGACTGGAAGTACATTTACCTTGAACAATACACAATATACACCTTCTTTAAATTTCTAAATAATAATAGAGAAGGACATAGAAAGATCACTATCTTGATCAATGAATTGCATGCAAGACAATTATACTATCTAACATGAATTCATGTTATTTAATTATACTGGGTATTCTACTTAAATAAGTATAAGATATGTTTCAGTTGGACATCATTTATGTTTTGGCCCTATCATTTTAATCAAATTAATTTATGTTATAGAGATAGAACAGAATTAGTCAAATAGAAAACCATGTTAACTTGTATTCCTTTTCCATCAATAACAAGACAAATACTATAGAAAAATTCACATTCATTTAAAATAACTGATAAAGTCGCAGCTTATACTAAAAGATGTAAAAACAGTAAACTCTGCGTTTGTGATGGGTATATAGATATTACTGAGATTTAAGAAGTGGCCAGAACCATCAGGCAAGGTCCCCGCCTTCAAAACTTTCCTCACTTTGCCTTAATCACTGCATGATTCAAAATTTGTCAACAAATCAACATGAAATAAATATCTAATTAGTCTAAGTGTCTAACATCATGCTAAGCAACCTTTAAAGTCTTTCCTTAGAGAAATTTCATCCAAGTTCTCCAGTTTATCCTTTCCTTATTGAGACACTAACAATATTTCTTTCGTCCTGTAAAGATCATCTACTTTCTCCTCCTCTATCAGTCTTTCGAGCCAATCATAAAATAGAATCACTCACAAAATATTACAAGAATAAGTATTCAAATGTTATTACATTATATCAGTTTATTTTGAATTCATATCTCAAATACATTGCTTAAATCAAAAGACCCACTATACGTAAAACACCATTAAATTTTTTTTTTTATATCAAATGTTAAAAAACATACCTCATTCTTGAATGACAAAAAACTTGTGATAAAATTTAATGATTAGACCTGAGCTCTCTGCAAATGAATAAGCAGTGAAACAATTACAGTATTACACAATATGGACAGAGATCATGAGTAATATTTTTATACTATAAATCCAAAAGGTTTCATTTGAAACAATTGAATTGAATAGATTGTTAAGTCACCTAAATTAGAGTGATTTTCCCCCTGATTTGAACTAAGGGAAGCTTGAGCCCAGATTTCTCAATAGCTTTGTGACTAACAGTTTCGATCATATTTAACCTAAACATGACAATAAAATCCTATAGTATATTCTAGAAAATTTAGCAAAAAGTCACAACAATTCCAATAATCATTGCACCTGAATATATAAGAAATAAAGACTAGAATTTAATAGATGACGGAGTAAGAAGGAGAATCTATCAAAGAAGTAATTAAAATATTCTAGAATTCTGAAACTCCAGCAGGGCATTCAATTAAGTCATTTTTAATTAGGGCTTGTGAAATCTTAAATTAAACCGAACAGAGCAAGGTTATACACGCGTCTCCAACAAACACACTGCATGGTATGCCATTTTCATTTAAGTCAGTAGAATTATATACTGTGTCTGGATCTGCTTGCAATTGAGAAGGCATAATTATACCGACAACACACTACATGGTATGCCATTCCATTAAGAACATCTATAATTAGATGTGAAGATTCTAGCTACAAAATCCAACTAAACTGCATAAAATAACATTTGAAAAGTTTTATGGTTGATACATGTAAGAGTAATGTTTAGTATTTACTAATCCAATCTGAGTAGTTGTGCAAAAGTATTCAACTATCAGCTCATTCCCCTCAAAATATAAAATCAGTAAAACTAAAAGAAGTCATTCATTATGAAAACTAGTCACAGTAAATGTCAAATTTATCAACAGATTTGTTCCTAGACAGCGACTTCTAATCTCAAGAACCAAAAATTAACCTACAATCTTGCACATCCCCTTTGCCCACACCAATTCACCATCAAATTCCAAAAAATTCAGAATTTAAAGATAATTGCAACACTATCATTACAACATTTGTAATAGTATGATCAAGCCTATCAGAACATAAACAACTAAGACACTTCCATCTGTTTTAATAAAATTCCTTCTCTGAGCATCAAATTTAAAATAATTAGATGTACAAGATGTAATCTACAATGATCAAGAAACAGAGTGTAATAGCAAAATCACAATAATAATTATTCCTTCATCAATATACCAGATCAATCTATCAAATTAATTCAAGATGGAATCTACGATGATCAACACACAAGAACAATATTGTACAACTCTCCAACAATAGCTAAGTTGATTATCACATAACAACATATAATAGATGTAACTAACCATATTTTTAGGAAATATATCCGCCAGCATGTTCTTGTATCACAAATCCGCATCATTTTTTCGACATCGAACCCATTTCCCCTCCCAGCCCTTCTAAGAAAATTATATTCCTCTCTTTTTTACCAGAGAGGAAAATTCCAGAACATATTAGGGATAAAAGTTATGGATCTAAAATTGAATTGTAAAATACAAATTTCTTTCGATCATTTGAACAATAAACAAAGAAATCAATAGAGCGTGGGTGTAGACAACTGCGCTAAGAATCACAGGTTAGGAAGGCAAAATCGAATAGAAATATATTGTGTTGGATCATAGTAAGCGAAATCAACGCAACTGCGATGTGAATTGAATTGTGGAATTAGGAATTAAGCATTATCTTTTCCCAGGAAGGAATTGAGCATTATGGATTTAGGGTTTATGGAGTTTTTTCTAAAGTGGCGTGAGGATTCTCTCCGACTTCCCCGCGTGTTTATAAAATCTCTTACTTTTTAGCGCTTTTTTTATTTCTAATTTGTGCATATAAAAGTAAAAATAGATGTATATTGGATCTGTTCGAAAAAAAATGTATATTGGTCGTATAATTAATTAATAAATATATAAATAAATAAAATGAAAGCTTATTGGATCTAGTAAATTGTAAATTGTAATTTGTAATTAAATAAAAATGAAGTAAATGGTTGAATAGAACAAAGTAAGAAGTCATTTAATTGACCTCTTTAATTTATATATGTTTTAAAAAAATGGTAGCTAGGATAAGAAAAATTATCTTTAATTTACCTATGCTAAAAAAAATAATGAATAAAACAAAATAGAAGCAATTTAATATTTGTAACCAACATTTTGTTATTTGTAACAACAATTACTTATTGTTATTTAAAATACGACCTTTTGTAACGAAAATATAATTTCGTTACAATAATACATCTTTTTTTAATCAATTATACGTTGGTTACAAATAAATTCGTTACAAGAAATGCATTTTGTTATAGTGGAGATATATTGTTACGTCGAGTTACATTTATTTTTATCTATTATATTTTTATAATAGTGTTTAATATAATCGGGCCCCCAACACACAAAGTCTGACTCTGTCACTGTTCATATGGATGTTGGCGGTAACAGACGTGGAAGTAGGCGGAATTGCAAAAAGTGTGGAAGTAGGCGGAATTGCAAAAAGTGTGGAAGTAGTGTTACTTTTTAATTTCAATCAAGCACTTCTGGCTAAGCAGGTTTGGCGTATGATTGAACAACCAACCTCTCTTGTGGGAAGAATTTTTAAAGCCAGGTATTTTAAGCATGGAGATATTATGGAAGTTGAAGTGGGGAGTAACCCGTCATTCACATGGAGATCGCTATGTGCTAGTCGAGAAATCTTACAAAAAGGATTACGATGGATGCTAGGAAACGGGAACACGATTAGATTGCATAGAGATGCATGGGTTTTGGGCCTAAATGAAGGAAAAATCGAATCATCTATTGTAACAGGCATCAACGTAACAAGATTTCTTAATGAAAGAAGGGAGTGGGATAAAGAAATGTTGAACATTGGCTTTCTACCTTTTGAAGTGGATGGCATTCTTAGAACAACAATTAGTGAGGCCAATGAGGAGGACACAAGATTTTGGTCGATGGAATCCCATGGCCGATACACAGTAAAATCTGGTTATAGAGTGGCGTGCGAAGGCAATAAAGGAAGTGATGAGATACCTACAGCTTCAAATTCGGCAGCCTTGCAAAATTGGTGGAATAAGATCTAGAATTTAAGAATTCCTCCAAAAATTAAAAATTTTGGTTGGAAATTATGCATGGAGTTTGTAGCTACAGAAGGAAACTTGAGTCGAAGGCATATCCCAGTTAATCCAAATTGTTGTCTTTGCGGCACCTTTGCACCAAACACAACACATGTAATATTTACATGTCCTGGAGTTAAAAAGGTGTGGAAATTGTTTGGAATTTGGGGGATAATTAAAAGTGGAAAATTTTCCAACATCTTTGACTTGCTTCAAGGGATTCAAAATTCCTTGACAACATCTTTGTTCGAAGAAGTTATCATGATTGCATGGGGAGTGTGGAGAGAAAGATGTTCAATGATTCATACAAGATCACACTTGGATGAACCTGGCCCACACAAGATACGGGAAACCACGGGAGAAAGAGTAATAGCATATTTGGATGCTTTTAGAAGAGCTACCCGAGGAGAGGTACATGAAAAGAAAAGGGTTGATAAACCCAGTAATGATGAGGAGAACAGTGTGGAGGCGACATCTTATATTCTTGAAGTTGACGGGGCGCATAATCCGGATGAATTAAAGTTTGGTGTTGGGGGTTCCGTGAGTACAAGAGATGGGCAAATTAAAATATGTTTCGCCGAAAGAATTTTACCGCAACAATCACCACTTGGGACTGAACTAAAAGCAATTGAAATTGGATTGCGCAAGGCTATGGCAGAAATTTTCAAATCAATGGAAATCCGCTCGGATTCGGCCCAAGTAATACGAATGTGCCAAAAGAGCACAATAGGAAGAGGACCGGAATGTGGCATCGTGGAACGAATTATCAAGCTTTCGAAAGAATTTGTAGTGTGCAAATTCAATCACTTTCCACGAAGCCTTAATCGACGAGCGCACTGTTTGGCGCAAAGTGCGGTTCACTCTACCGTTTCTTCAAAGTGAAATGGAGCAGATTATTAGGGGTTTCTATCGAGATCATTGAAATTGTATTCGATTAGTCTTTGTATTCGGATCTTTAGCCCCTTACCAACCTCAAAAAAAAAAAAAAAAAAATTTAGGATTAGGAAGAGTGTTTATATCTAATACTCCCTCCGTCCACGAAAAGTAGTCCCATTTGACACATATTCTTTGTCCACCAAATGTAGTCCCATGCACTTTATGGAAACTATCACCCTTCAACTATCACTTAATTACTCAATTTGCCATCAACTTTATTCCTAAACAATCACTTTATTCACAATGGACCCCACAATACCCTATAATACCCTTACTTTATCTACTTTATCTACCATTTTCTTAAAACTTGTGCCCCATCCCCATGTCCCTACTTTTCATGGATGGAGGGAGTAATATTTTATTAAAAAGGGTAAATTTAGTATTTTATGTGTATATTTAATTAATAAATGGGTTTGACTATATGCACCTCCATTTCGGAGAGATGCACTCCCCTGATTTATACACTCCCCGAATTTTAGGTCACACCCCCCCTCAAATGTCATAAATACCCCTCCTTCATAAAAATCATTTTACTACCCACACCCCCAAATCCTCCATCTTTCTTCCTCCTCCATTTCTTCTTTCATCTTCTCCTCCACCCCTCACCACCACCGTCGGCGACCTGCCCCTCCACCACCCGTCGCCGGCGACGCCAGCCCCTCCCTCCCTCGCCGAGCCCGTCGCCCCCACCCCACCCCCACCCCCACCGCCTGTAAAAAAAAAAAAGAACAGATCTTGGCCGCGCGCGGCCGCCGCGCCCATCCCCTCCCTCCCTCGCCGAGCCAGTCGCCCCACCCCCCAACTGTAAAAAAAGAACAGATCGCAGCCGCCGCGGCCATCCCCTCCCTCCCCCCTCGTCCCCTCCTCCTCTCTCCCTCGCTGAGCCTGTCGCCCCACCCCCCAACTGTAAAAAAAGAACAGATCGCAGCCGCCGCGGCCGTCCCCTCCCTCCCCCCTCGTCCCCTCCTCCTCTCTACCTCGCCGAGCCCGTCGCCCCACCCTCCAACTGTAAAAAAAAAAAAAGAGCAGATCGCGGCCGCCCCCTCCCTCCGACGCTGACACACCCCACCCCACCAGGTTTTCCCCCCTTTCCCAATGTTAGGGTTTTCTGCAAAACCCTAGTTTTTTTTTTTTTTTCAATTTTCGACCGTATAAGGTTGATTACATACACATTCGTCGACAAATTGTTGTCGACGAGAGTGTATTTGATCGACCTTACATAGTCGAATTTAAAAACAATTTTTTTTTTATTTTCGACCAACCGTTTCGACCTTATACATTCCCGTCGACAACGATTTGTCGACGAGAGTGTATATGGTCGACACTGGTTGGTCGAAAGTTGAAAAAAATTGTGATTTGTTGGAGTATATGGTCGACCATTTTCTGTTTTTTTTTTTTTTTTTTGAGTTGATGGTCGCCGGAAATGGTGTCGCCGGCGACCGGAAGTTGTGTGTTAGGGGAAGGTGAAAGAAATGAAGGTGGGGTGCATTCAGTCGGGTCGGGAGGGTGCATCTAGTATAGTGTATATTTAATGAAGGGTATTTTAGGTTTTTTACCTATTATTTTATTAATAAAACTGAAAGGGGGAGTGCATCTCTCCGAAATGGAGGTGCATATAGTCAGGCCCATAATAAATGGAGAGTGTGAGTATATTTAACAAGTGTAGAGGGTATATAGGCTGCGCCTAACGAAATGTAAGGAAGATGCAATTGGACCATCTCAGGGAAATGACTCACTAAATGCAGCCCATATCACGACCCATTTTATAAAGGGGTGCGGTTATACACACATCAACCTATTGAGTACACCCATCACACATAAATGACATGATATGTGAAATGTCTCATATACCCTTCGTATGAAATTTATAAAAAAATGAAGATGAGTACACCCACCATTTCATTTTATTCCCAAAATCATCCACACAATCACCACCAAAACAGCTACAACTGCAGTACTTTAATAAGAAAAAAACTCTTAAAAATACAAAATTTCAACCATTAACATCATAAATCTGTGTTCGAAAATTTTATATAAACAAAGTTAAGATGTACGAAATTTTATACGGAACAGACTCGATTTGTTCGAAAAAAATCATGAACAACTTTCATTTGTTCGAAAAAAAAGATCGAGCATTTTGTTCGAAATTTTTTCTTGAACAAACTCGAGTTGTTCGAAAATTTCTACTCAACAATCACAAGTTGTTCGAATTTTTTTCCTCAAAAAACACAACTTGTTCGAAAAAAATTCACGAACTTCTTCCAAAAACCCTAATTTTTCACATTTTGCACAGAAACCTACACTACAAAAAATTGCTCAAATAAAGAGGGGAGTTAAAGAGGGGGATTAAACCCTTGCTGTTTGGCAAGGGATTTAAAGAGGGGCACAAATAAAGAGAGAATTGACGAGTGATGAAATCACACTCGCATATTAGCGAGTGGGAAAAGGTACACTCGCGTATTGGGGACGGCTTTGGCGAAGGCGTGTATTGCACTCGCTCATTGGCGAGTGCATTGTGGTGCTCGGAAACTGGCGATGGCCCCCCACTCGCTAATTGGCTAGGGGTGGGGCCCTCGTGAATCCCCTCGCCTAAGGTGACTTGTTCGTATTTTTAGATAAGTTTTCCCAAGTACTTAACAATACGATCCCCACAAGCGTATGGGTTCGATTGTAGTATGCAAGTACGACCAAGTAGATTTTCGTTCCAAGTACCTAATTGAGTGAAAGTGAATCCCTAAAGTTATAAGTTTTCATGCTATTGTAGTAACTAAACGTGTTTGTTGGATTTTCGGGAATTAAAACACAAGTATTAAACTAAATTAACTAAGATAAACAAGAAATAGACAAAAGTAATAATAAGTTATCTAACTTTCGAGAGAAAGTGCAAGAGAATGGTATTGTCTCGGGTGTTTCCGTTTTGTGGGTAATTCAATGAGTTAACGAACCAATTGCATGAATTAAACTATGGTTTTGGATTAAGCTAAAGGCTATGACTCGTGTGTGTAGACCAATCCCTTGTGAGGCTTAGGTGAACACGTGCATCGATTAGCAATTATATAGTCTAATCAATACCATAAGCTCCTAAGATAGTGTCTCATAAACACGTTCAACACGGTTACTAATGTTTATGAGACGCCCTCTCACTAATCTAATAGACGACCTCTAATCGACTAGTGTCTATTGTCGTCGATCTAAGCAATCAACCCCCGGTCGGTGTAGCTAATTACTATGTTAATTCTAATTGATTAATCCAAGCTCATACACACACTCTTAATCATGCAACCCAATACGGTCGTTGAAGTCGACAAAACTAACAATGCTAGCTATTAGGGTGAATTAATCAATTGAATCATGAAAATTACAACACTAGAAACATATACACCCAATTCCTAAGTTAATCATGCAATTAATCTATAATTACACTAAACACCCATCAAAACATTCACACCCAAGGCAATAAGAGCTTAGCCCATGGTTCTAGAAGAGAATTCCATGGCTAAAACAACAAATAACATCAAACTAATGGTAAAATAGCAAGAGATTGAAGAAATTAAGAAAATACTAAATTGAATTGAAAAATAGAATAATATCACCTTGATCATGAGAATTTAGCTACAAACCGATGTAATAGATGATGCCCGATGATAATCGTAGCTTGATTCGAAGTAAAAATCACTATTCTATCTAATCTAATGAAGAAATTAAACTAATCTATGAAGAACACCTACTACTATGTGAATGTGTGTGTGGAATTGCTTGTAAAAGGAGTAAGACTCCCTTTTAAAACTCAAATTGGAGCTATTTATAGTTGGGGTAGAAGTCTTGGACGAAATTTGCACTTAGGTCCCTCGAAAATGGAGAAAATGGGCCAAAACCCCCGAAATGCATGTCACCCGGCCGGGTGGTTCCCACCCGGGCATCCCACCCGGCCAAAATACGAATGTGAAGAAAACTTGGCCTTGCCCGGGTTGAATCCCACCCGGCCGGGTGGGTTTCACCCGGGCCAAATACGAACGTCCCATGTCATTTTTCGTTTCGTTGTATCTCGAGCTTCCAACCTCCGATTGACTCGATTCTTTTTTTCATTCCACTCCGTTTTTCGAGACGAACCCAATGGTCAGCTTCTCTTCTTGATCCAGTGAAGTATGGCTGGTGTTTTGCTTTCAAAATACATTGTTTTTCCTACAAAATCGACAAAACACTACATTTCTCTTATTTTGACCAAATAAATGATAACCGACCAATAATTCAATGAAATCAACATCAAATGAGCTTCAAATATGCATCTAAATCGTGTAAATTCCACCCGAATCAACTCCCCCAAACTTAAAGTGTTGCTCGTCCTCGAGCAACGAAAGAATTACAACATGAGGGTGAAATTTACAACTAGATGATCAATGAAAGATCCTACGTATCAAATGACATGAAATGAATTCTTCTTCCTCGAGATACATTCTTAAAATGATCACAAGTTCAATATTGAAGATCCAACTCATTACTCACACATGCTCTACACACAACAACAAGTGATGGTGATGACAATATCAAGATGTTCAAGTTTAACTCACAAGAAATAGTGTTTCACTCAAACACTCAAACAAATTAAGGACAATAAGCACTCATCAATCAAATCATGCATTGCAATTGCCATAAGCTTGCCCAAGCTCTACCATCTTTCCACCACAAACATGTTCAACAATGAGATCAATAGGGCTTAACCAAGGACGTAACATTGGCTCTTTGGACGGGGTAAGATGAATATGGAAATAGTGACTCGTCTAGTGGAGAACAAAATTTGTTTTTCAACAATTCAAGCTCATGCTCTTAAGGTTTACAACCTTCATTCTCGCTTTTCATTTAATTTCCTCAAATGCATTCATCTCCTCATCTTTTTCTAGCAAATTTCTTTTCTTTTTAAGCTCTTGGGGCTCATTGTCCCTCTTTTCTTTCTCAATTATTTTCTTTTCACTTCCATCTCTTTTTTCTCTTTTCACAACTTTGCCAATTTTCTCTTCAAACCAAAGGCACTAAAGCACATGTTTTACCACTTTCTTTTTATTCTCCACTAGATTTGGATATCAAAGGCTCAAAAGGCTAAGTGGTTAAACATTGTAGGTTGCCAATAGAATGGGAAATCAAGCTCAAACGGGCTAACTACGAAAGATTACTTTGGTTATTGGGAAAATTTTGGCTAAGTGACGTGTAGTACGAAAGATGGCCTACATCATATCTCAAAGTATCACACAAGCATGATTTCAAGCAAGAACTTGGGCAAGTTCTAGAAAAGCAAGCAATGAATTGATTCACACACAAATGAAATAAACCGGATTAATGCTCGGTTCAAAGATCAACTCTCACCGGTTCATTCAAGACTCAAACATTCATCAATCACCACCACACATAACTCATTGTGCATGCAAAACATCCATAGGCAACAAGATGACAACAACACAAACAAGATGATTAATTCCAATCATGTACACATTCAAGGAATCAAATTCACAACAAATCACCATCAAATGTGTCTCAATGATCATTAAAGCTCAAATTTGCACAAATACACAAGAGTACACATTGGTGTCAATAGAAAATGTAAAAACGAACATACCCCCCCAAACTTTTTCATTGCAAAGCAATTAAAAGTTTGGAAAAATAGTGTTGAGTTTATATTGACGCCAAGTGTTAAACATACAAATCTACACACATGGGCCACTATCCCAACAATTAAAAACAAGAGTTGCTAAGCAATCAATGTCATGAACAAGAATATAAATTCCACTACCCCTCAAACTTAGTAATTGCTATGCAATTCCTAAGAATTGGGGTGGGCGTACCTCTTACGATTGCTATAGCTACACCTTCTTCTAAGCACAAAGTTCCACTTTCAATCCACTTGTCCATTCGATCCAAGCTTCTCCAACTAACATCAAAACTCAGAAACACATCAAACTAAACTAACAAAGCAAATAAAATGAACAAAATTGAAATAAAGCAAGTAAAAATGGGTTGCCTCCCATTTAGCGCTAAGTTTAACGTCTTCAAGCCGGACGGAACTAAATGAGCTCATCGAAAAGGCCATGGATATCGGGCCTCCTTCCCATTGTATTTCAATCTTTTGGCCTCAAAGTCATGGAGTCTCTCATGAATGGTAGACTCATCACTTGCTACTTTCTTGCATATTTCTTTCAATGCACGTTCTTCTTGCTCTTCCTCCATTCTCTTTTTCCATTGCTCTCCCTTTTCTCCAAGGATGCCCAAGCTCTTCTCAAGTTCTTTCTTTGAATCAAAGTGATCAAGAGGCAAAATAAAATCAATAGAAGCATCAATATCAAGTAAAGTGCAAATTGAAGAGTTTAAAGGTTTAGAAATGTTCATTTCGCTCTCCAACTCATCTTGGGATGCTTCTTGATCTTCTTGTTCTTTGTTGCTCATGTCCATCAAAGGACATTCCTCTTCATCTCCTTTGTCAAAAGGCTTGACGTCTTCAACCTCCTCACTTGGATCCTCTTCTTCTTCTTTCATAGCGATGACCAATCCCCTGATTGTTGAGTTCACCCGCTCCATTCCATTCAGAAGTGACTTGAGTTGATTCATTTGTTGTAGTTGGGTGGCCTTGATCTCTTCTAATGCATCCAATCTTTTTTCACTTGCATCCAAATTTTTCAAGGTGAGTGCAATGAGCTCTTTTGTAGTATCACTTTCTTCATTATTTGGTGACCAATGTGCATTGCTTTCCCACTTTTGATATTGATAATGAGAAGGAGCTTGTTGTATTTGATAATCGTACTCAAAGCTCCTCTCACTATCATAACAATTTTCCTTCGAAACTCCATGAAATTCAAGGCAAAGTTCCTTCATAGGTGGAGGAGGTGGACCATATAGATCTTCAGGTGGTGGGGGAGGATATGGATATGGGTGTTGAGGAGGAGTGTATTGATTTGGAGGTAGAGGATAATGGTGTTGCGGTGGAAGGTATTGATGTTGTGGAGGAGGTGGATAATATGTTTGTGGTTGAGGTGGGTAAGGATAAGGATAATATCCTTGAGAAGGGGGAGGTGGTGCTTCTTCATTCCTCCAATCTCGATAATAGGAGGGAACTTGTTGCATTTGATAATTATAATCAAAGTTCCTCCAACCATTGTAGCTCACATCTCCATGTTGTGGAGAATAAACCATACCATTTTTATTATAGCATTGATTCCATTGGTATTGGTTGTATCCATCCATCAAGGCAATGAAGTTCACACCTACACAAAAACAAGTATCAAAGCCCACAAAGAGAAACGAAAAATAAAATAATTAAAAAGAAATGCTACTATCAATAACACTCAACAAACTTTAAGTTTCACAAATAACACTCGCTTAAGTCCCCGGCAGCGGCGCCATTGACTTGTTTGTATTTTTAGATAAGTTTTCCCAAGTACTTAACAATACGATCCCCACAAGCGTATGGGTTCGATTGTAGTATGCAAGTACGACCAAGTAGATTTTCCTTCCAAGGACCTAGACATGCGCAACGGTTAGAAACCGCCGGTTACGGTTTTCGAAAATCGGTAACCGTAATCGAACCGCCGGTTTGCCGGTTACGGTTTTTAACCGCCGGTTTGCCGGTTTGCTTTTTTTTTTTTTTTTAAATTTTTTAAATATTATCTCCGTTTTCGCTCGTTTTCACTCCATTTTTATTCATTTTTTATTCATTTTTTAGAAAATACATTACTAGAATTGAATAAAAATTATATAAATTAAATTTATACATTAAAAATAGAAGAATTGTGTATTAAAATTTTTTTTTTTTTTTTTTTTTTTAAAATTCGGCAAACCGGCGGTTAACCGTCAAAACCGGCGAAACCGGTTTGTCAAAATGTCAAACCGTAATCGAACCGCCATTTTACGGTTCGGTTTTTAAACCGTAACCGGCGGTTTGCCAAACCGATGGTTTTGCCGGTTTCCCGGTTACGGTTTGAACATGTCTACAAGGACCTAATTGAGTGAAAGTGAATCCCTAAATTTATAAGTTTTCATGCTATTGTAGTAACTAAAGGTGTTTGTTGGATTTTCGGGAATTAAAACACAAGTATTAAACTAAATTAACTAAGATAAACAAGAAATAGACAAAAGTAATAATAAGCTATCTAACTTTCGAGAGAAAGTGCAAGAGAAGGGTATTGCCTCGGGTGTTTCCGTTTTGTGGGTAATTCAATGAGTTAACGAACCAATTGCATGAATTAAACTATGGTTTTGGATTAATCTAAAGGCTATCACTCGTGTGTGTAGACCAATCTCTTGTGAGGCTTAGGTGAACATGTGCATCGATTAGCAATTATATAGTCTAATCAATACCATAAGCTCATAAGATAGTGTCTCATAAACACGTTCAACACGGTTACTAATGTTTATGAGACGTCCTCTCACTAATCTAATAGACGACCTCTAATCGACTAGTGTCTAGTGTCGTCGATCTAAGCAATCAACCCCCGGTCGGTGTAGCTAATTACTATGTTAATTCTAATTGATTAATCCAAGCTCATACACACACTCTTAATCATGCAACCCAATACGGTCGTTGAAGTCGACAAAACTAACAATGCTAGCTAATAGGGTGAATTAATCAATTGAATCATGAAAATTACAACACTAGAAACATATACACCCAATTCCTAAGCTAATCATGCAATTAATCTATAATTACACTAAACACCCATCAAAACATTCACACCCAAGGCAATAAGAGCTTAGTCCATGGTTCTAGAAGAGAATTTCATGGCTAAAACAACAAATAACATCAAACTAATGGTAAAATAGCAAGAGATTGAAGAAATTAAGAAAATACTAAATTGAATTGCAAAATAGAATAATATCACCTTGATCATGAGAATTTAGCTACAAACCTATGTAATAGATGATGCCCGATGATAATCGTAGCTTGATTCGAAGTAAAAACCACTATTCTATCTAATCAATGAAGAAATTAAACTAATCTATGAAGAACACCTACTACTATGTGAATGTGTGTGTGGAATTGCTTGTAAAAGGAGTAAGACTCCCTTTTAAAACTCAAATTGGAGCTATTTATAGTTGGGGTAGAAGTCTTGGACGAAATTTGCACTTAGGTCCCTCGAAAATGGAGAAAATGGGCTAAAACCCCCGAAATGCATGTCACCCGGCCGGGTGGTTCCCACCTGGGCATCCCACCCGGCCAAAATACGAATGTGAAGAAAACTTGGCCTTGCCCGGGTTGAATCCCACCCGGCCGGGTGGGTTTCACCCGGGCCAAATACGAACGTCCCATGTCATTTTTCGTTTCGTTGTATCTCGAGCTTCCAACCTCCGATTGACTCGATTCTTTTTTTCATTCCACTCCGTTTTTCGAGACGAATCCAATGGTCAGCTTCTCTTCTTGATCCAGTGAAGTATGGCTGGTTTTTTGCTTTTAAAATACATTGTTTTTCCTACAAAATCGACAAAACACTACCTTTCTCTTATTTTGACCAAATATATGATAATCGACCAATAATTCAATGAAATCAACATCAAATGAGCTTCAAATATGCATCTAAATCGTGTAAATTCCACTCGAATCATAAGGTCCAATTTAAGGCTTCCCCTCCTTCCCCACTTTTTAAGTCTGTCGAAGCTAAACCCCCAAAATACACAGCCCGCGGCTGCCTCCTCCATCGCGCCACCGCCGCTGCCGGAGCTACATATCAAGACTGATTTTAGGATATTTATGTTCTACACTTCGAGGGGATCATTTCTACGGTAAATTTATGTGTTTTTATTGATTAAATTAAAAGTTGTATATATATGTTTATATTATATATGTATATATTATGTATATATGTGCATGTATATAGTTTTGTAATGTGTAATGTTAGGATTGTAATTTTGTTAGAAAAATATGTATATTGTTAGGATTAATTATTAAGATTGTTAATTGATAAAATTTATAAAAATTGTTAATTGTTATGAATGTGTTAATATAATTGTTATGTTTTATGCATGTATATATATGTGTTAATTATTAATTGGTGTGTTAATTGTTATGCATGCATGTGTTAATTGTTAGAATTAATGTTATAATTGTTAGAATAAGTGAAATTTAACGAGAATGTGTCACAATTCTACGACATGCTTCGTGCAGCGGACCAAGACTTGTATCCTGGTTGTGAATCTCATTTGCAGTTGTCGTTCAATTCCAAATTGTTGAATATTAAAACCGAAAACAGATTGTCTGAAAGGGGATACAATCAAGTCGTTGAGTTGATTCGTGAGATTTGTCCTTCATAAAATAAGGTTCCCAAGAAATTTAACGACACCAAACACTTGATGAGTGGGATGGGTCTTCCGGTAGAAAAGATTGATTGTTGTGCACAGAACTGCATGTTATTTTGGGGTGCAGACAACGAACTAGATTTTTTGTAAGATTTGTGGTGGATCACGGTATAAGCCGAGTAGGGTTGATGCAGATGGTCGGTTGAAAAAGAAACGCCCGGTTAAGGAAATGTTCTACTTTCCGATAATTCCTCGTTTGAAAAGATTGTACATGTCGAAGGCCACTGCGAAGGATATGACATGGCATGCCTCGTGCACTTTTGATGACTCTGGTGTTATGCGTCACCCTTAGAAGCATTTGGACCGTTCGTATCCTGAATTTGCATCTGAAATTATGAATGTTAGGTTGGGTTTGAGCACAGACGGTTTTGCACCGTTTGGAATGACGGGGAAGCAATATTCGTCATGGCCAGTTATTCTTACTCCGTACAATCTACCCCCGTGGTTATGCATGAAAGATCAATTCATGTTTCTTTCGATTCTTGTGCCCAGGCCAAAAAGTTCGAAGGACAAGCTTGATGTATTTTTACAACCTCTGATAGCTGATTTGAAATTTTTATGGGAAAATAGGGTGCAAACGTACGACGTCTCTAGGAAGCAAAACTTTTTGATGAGAGTTGCACTTATTTGGAGTACTCAATGTTGTCTGGTTGGAGTACAGCCGGAAGGCTTGCTTGTCCATATTATGGGGAGTACACCGATGCATTCTCTTTGAGGCTCAGTCGAAAGCAATCGTGGTTCGATAACCACCGAAAGTTCTTACCACCTAATCATACATAGAGAAAGAACAAGACGACATTCAGGGTTGGAGTAGCAGTCACAGATGATCCATCGCCTATCCGAACAGGAGCGAGTCTCCTATACGAAATTGATCAGTTGGGACTTAGAAAAGTTACAAAAGAAGGTGTTGAGGCCCACAACAAAAAATTGACGGAGGGTGGAAGAAAAAAAAACATTTTTTGGGATTTGCCTTATTGGAGTGCTTTGTTGGTCTGACACAATTTGGACGTGATACACATTGAGAAAAATGTGTTCGATAACGTGTTCAACACAATGATGAATGTGGAGGGGAAAACAAAGGACACATCAAAATCAAGAGAGGAGTTGAATGAATATTGTCGTCGTCCCTCTCTCAAGAAATGTCCACGTACAGGAAAGTGTCCCAAGGCTTGTTATGCGCTTGATAAGAATGAAAAAGATGTTATCTGTAAGTGGATAAGTGGGTTGAAGTTTTCCAATGACTATGTGTCTAACATGTCTCGATGTATTGACTGGACGAAGTTGAAATTGTATGGAATGAAGAGTCATGATTGTCACGTGTTTATGTAGAGACTAATGCCGATTGCTTTTCGTAATATTCTGCCGACTGATGTGTGGAAAGCAATCACTAAGCTTAGTTTTTTTTTAAGGACTTAACTTCTACGACCATAACAGTTGACAACATGACTTGGTTGGAAACAGATATCCCAGTAATATTGTGCAAGTTGGAACGTATCTTTCCACCCAACTTCTTCAACTCCATGGAACATCTACCTATGCACCTTGCATATGAAGCAAAAGTTGCTGGTCCAGTACAATACAGATGGATGTATCCATACGAGAGGTATTTTAAGGAATTTTAACATATGAACATATTCAATTATTTTATTATCTTAATTCACGATCCTTAAATTCTAATTATAGGTATCTTCGCACCTTGAAACTGAGTGTGGGTAACAAAGCACGTGTTGAAGCTTCGATTGCAAATGCATATTTAACTAGAGAGGCGTCAATGTTTTGTTCTCATTATTTTGAGGATCATGTTATGACGAGGATACACAATTTACCTCGTAATTACGATGGTAGTGGAGATGTACAACAGTATGTGGATGGTACATTTTCCATATTTAAGGCGCCTGGCAAGCGATTTGGGAAACCAAAGAAGAGATGGATTTTGGATCAGGAGAAAAAAGTTGCTCATACGTACGTGTTGTTGAATTGTGATGAGGTGCAGTCGTATGTTCATATATGTTATTATATCAAGAATGTTAATTTATTAATTGTTTGAGTGTTTATATATGTTATTATATCAAGAATGTTAATTTTAACAACACTTTAATATTCATTTTTACCGATGAGTGGATATGAGGGTCATGGTCAGGGTTCTGGTGGTCAGGGTTTTGGTGGTCAGGGTTCTACTAGTAGAGGTAGAGGTAGAGGTACACCAGTGGGTGAGACGCCGCCTGTACCTATACCACATCATCCGGGTTTCTATTTGCCAGGTATGACTAGGATCATCCAGATGCCCCAGATGCAGGGATCGACCTACTATCCGTACTACACACAGGTTCCCCAAATGCCCCCGATGCCGCATATGTATGCACCGCAACAGGATCCACTGATACCGGACACAGTCGGACGTTCGTCTGTCGAGACAGGGGCCAGCCAGGCGACAGACGCATCCGAGAGTCGTATTGTTCTTACGATCTATCGTGGATCGTAAGTATTACATATTTTATAATTTTCATTATAATGAAGTACATAATTATTAATTTTCATATTAATTGTGTGTAACAACATGCTGATGCCTTCGCATCTAATCTCGAGCACCATCAGACATATCATGTACCGAAATATGGAGGCTGGCGCACACACATTCGCCAAGGTATCCCTAGCTAGGTGATTAGTGTGAAAATTGCTTGAAATTCATGTATTTAATTTGCATAATTTTATAGGATTTTGTGCATTATTTACACTAATTTGACTCATTGCTCTTGATTTGAAGAAAGGGTGTTGTTTCTTATTTTTATAGGAAAAAGAGCATTTTTAGAGCAAAGCACGCCTCAATAATTTTGTGGAGTCAATTGAATAAATTATGGGTAATGAACGGTTGCTACATGGTGGGCCAAGGAATGTCAAGCCCATTTGTCATAGTCAATTGGCGTGAGGAATTTGATGGGAAATGAAGGAAGGAAGCCCAATGCATGCTTGAGGCCCATTTAGTGGCCAAATTAATTAATTAAAAGAAATGGAGTTGCAGGACAATTAAATGGGATTGTTTGGGATTATTTTTGCCGACAATTAAATGGGCCCAAGTGAATTGAAGAAGCTGGCCCATTTATCAAAAATAAGAATTGTTTAGGCCCAATCAATCACTTACCTTTTTTTTACAACACAGAAGCCGTGAGATTTGAGGGGGCCAATACGCGAGAAACAGAGGCACGGCGATCAATTTGGGGGTTCTCCTCCAAACACTCCACTCAACTCAATAGATTAGATTAGTTTAACTTGTTCTTTAATTTCTTAGATAGATTTTAATTTAGTGTTTCATGTTATTATGAGATTGAAGAATTTGAAGACACAGATGTGATATATTTCCTTTATTTCAATATTGTTTTGGTAATTTCAATTTTTAATGTTTTGTAGTTTAATTTCAATGAGTTTTATTCTAGTTGTTAATTTAGATATGAGGTAATCTCTTATTGTTTTGGGTGTTTGAATTATGAGGGTAATTAGTGGGTTTATGAATTAATTGCTTAATTAACCTATATGTCTTGATTTTAATTGTTTCTAGTATTGTGTTTTGTAAGATTCAATTGGTTGATCAATCCTATTAGCTAGCATTTTCGATTATGTTAATTGCAACGAGAGTTGGGTTTGCATGATTGGGGTGTGGGTGTGAGCCTTGATTAATTAATTGAAGTTAATTAGTAATTAGCTAGCCGAGAGGAGGTTAATGGCTAGACCGACAACTTTAGACACTAAACGAATAGAGGTCGTCTAGGAGTTTGGTGAGAGGGCGTTTCATAAGCATTAGTAACTGTGTTGAAAGTGTTTATGAGACACTATCTTAGGAGCTTATGGTATTAATTAGATCCTATAATTGCTAATTAATGCACGTGTTCACCTAAGCCTCACAAGGGATTGGTCTACACATATATGTGATAGCCTTTAGCATAATTCAAGACATTAGGTTTAATTATTGTGATTAGTTCGTTAATTCATTAGTGATCCCACATAAGGAAGACACCCGAAGCAATTCTTCCACTTGCACTTTCATCTTTTTGAGAGTTAGTTTAGTTGTTTGCATTAGTTGTTTATTTTCTTAATTGGTATTTGCTTTATCCTCCCGCTTAGCTTCTATAACACTATTTTGACTTATAGTTTTGGGGCTCCACGCTCTCCTAATTAGGTCCTTGGAACGAATATCTATTTGGTATACTTATCATACTACTATCGAACCCATACGCTTGTGGGGATCGTATAGTTGTTTAAAAAGTGCAAAAATACGAACCAAGTCACTAGGCTTCTACGGTGGTGGGAGACATTTCAGGTATAATTTAATTATGTGTAACATATCTTTTCATTCACATTTTGTTATAATTAATCAATTTTTTTTGGCAGACTGAGGTTACGTGGGACCCAGACATTGTTGACACTGCATTGGTGTACAGGCTCTTTCTTGAGAGAGCAGTTGTTCGATACAGTGATATGTTGAACCACTACAAGAATAAGTGAGAGTCGAAGAAGAAGAAGCCGAGGTGGGACAACGATGTCTGGGAGCACTTGGTTCGCCACTGGAATCATCCGGACACAAATAAGAAGAGCGAGCACTGTCGGAAGAATCGACTATCAGAGCCTGGAGGCCCGGGTACCGGTTTTGCTAGACATAAAAGGGGATCTCGTGGGGCAGCCGAGGTGGCTAGACGGATTGTAAGTATTTATGTTCAATTATAATTAATTTGAGTTCATTTTAATTTTATTTGTATGTTTCTTCAAAATACAGGAGGAGAAGATGGGACGACCCGCTTTCGACTGGGAGATTGTCGAATATTACCACTGTTACACTAACAGAACATACACATACGGGCATATGGGTGATATTCTGGTAAGTGTATACATATATTACATTAAATATAATATTTAATTGTATTGACATGTATATTGACCAAATTTTAAATATGCACGTATAGGATCAGGTGCAAGAGGAATTGTCACATCTCACCCAACCGTCATCTGATCCTTTAGATAATGGTTCCAGCCAGACCCCACCCATGTCGGACATGTCTGAGTTGTTCGTGAAGAAAGTTAGAAGATCTCACGGTCGCGTGAAGAGTCTTGTGCAACTAGGCAAGAACAGATGTGTCACTTCTGGTCCTGGTGAGACATCTTCTGGTACGACGTTTGGACGATTTAGCCAGGCCGACATCGACAATGCTCTTTTGGAAGAGTGGAGGTCTAATCAAGAGAGATGGTGTCTCTTACGTGAAGAACTGCAACAATCAGTCACTCAGACGGAGGAGCGCTTACGTCAAGAGTTTGCGCTACAGATGGCATCAATTATGAGCCAGTTCAGAGGGGGGTCGGGTAACGTTCAGGGTGCTAGGAGTGATGATGATGATGATGATGACGCTGTTGATGGTAATGGTGATGGTCGATGATTGATACATTTTAAGTTATGTTGTCTTGTTTATTTTAAAAAATTGAAGTTTCTTGGGATTTTTTTATGTTGTGTACTTAAATTGAAGTGAACGAGACAATGGTTTATTTTAATGGTTTTAATTCATATTGCTTGTGTGTGATTAATATTGAATTGTGAAGCTAAGAATGATTAATTGAGTAATTTATTATAAAAAAGAAATCATCGTAAGCTTAACAATTACTTTGTAACATAAGTAAATTAATTGATTTAATACATAAGTATAAGTTATTAATTTATTAAACATTGTCGAGGAAGTTAATATCTAAATTAATTGATTTAATACATAAGTATAAGTTATTAAATTAAGTAATGAAGTGCTTTCTTAAATTAATTAAGTATTGAGTTAATATATAAATTAATTGAGTTAATACCATAAGTTGCTAATTTATTAAATTAATTGACTTAAAGAATAAAAACCGAAATTAAAAGAGATAAATATATATTGCATTTAAAACATTACGACTAAAGTTCCTAGCCTAATTGGCACACAAGGGGCGCCTAAAATCTTCACAACCGGGAGGTCGTGAGTTCGACCCCTCATGCGCGTGCAGGGGCTGAATAAAATGTAATTAATGGTGGCCTGGTGGTGAGGGGTAAGAAATGTGGCCCTTGGAGACCTGTATTTTTTTAAATCCCACATGTTGCTCTCGCCAATAAACTAGCGAGGAGCACTTTGGCGACAGTGACTGCCCCTCGCCTATGCTGTCGCCTATATGGTTAAAGAGGGTAATTCCCTCGCCTTTGCTCTCATTACATTGGCATTTTTTTGTAGTGCGAATTTTTTAGAAACTTAATCTTACCTGAAGCGGTGCGGCGGCGGCGGCGAGGGGCGCGAACGGAAGGAGGCTGGTGTCTCTGTATCGCGGCTAAGGAGGATGGCGGCCGATGCGGCTTGGGAAGGAGGTGGCCGCGAATGACCGCGAAGGGGAGATGGAGGGGGTTGCGGCCGCGAACGGTCACGAAGGAGAGTGGGAGGTGTTGCGACCGCGAACGGGAGAGGGAGGAGTTGCAGCCGCGAAGGAGAGGGGGAGGGGCCGCGGGTGCTGCGTAGAGGGGTTGCCGCTGCAACGACGTGGAGAGGTGGGCGGCGCTGCTGCGCCGACGTGGGGAGAGGGCGGTGCCGCGGTGACAGAGGGATGATGTGGTGGGTGTATCGATTGGAATGAAAGAAATGAAATAGAATTAGGATTTTAAAGACCTCAAGGGTATTTTGGGGTTTTACACCTGTGTGTCCTTGTCTCAGAGAGGGTGTACTCAGCCCATGGGTGTCCTCAATAGGTTGGTGTGTATAACCGTGCCCTTTATAAAGTCCACATTTGAATATATGGCTGCCGTTTGAAAATGAAGGGTTGGGGTATATACCCCTCCAGCTTTGTTTAATACACTCCCCCTCATTTATATTAATTCATATATATATATGAAATACCAATTTTACCCTTAATAAAATATTATAGATTCATACACCCCCTTATAACCCTAACCCTAATTTTTCTCTTCTTCTTCCCCATTTTCTATTTTCCTCCCACACTTCTCTCCTTCTTCCCATCCACAGCCGCCGCCCATCCACCACCGCCTGCGTTCGCCACCGCCCATCCACCACTCATCCACCACCGCCTGCATTCGCCCTCCTCCTCCCTCGTTTCTCACCTCCTCCTCACCTCCTCGTCTCCGCCGCCGCCCATCTTCTTTTTTTTTTTTTTTTTAATTCTTCTATGCCCAGCTCCACGTCGCGGCCCACCCCCAGCCCCCAGCGCTCGCCGTCGCGGCCCGCCCTTAGCGCGACGCCGCCGTCCAGCCTACGACGGTCGCGGCCCACCCCAAGCCCTCGGCCGTCGTGGCCCGCCCTTAGCGCCCGCCGCCGCTCCAGCGCCCCGCCTTCCTCCGCCTTGAGAGAGAACAAGTTTTTTTTTTTTTTTTTTTTAAATTTTCGATCATTATTGGTCGCTAAAAAACACTCTCGTCGACAACCTGTTGTCGACGAGAGTGTTTTGGGCGATCAATAATGGTCGAAAATTAATTTTTTTTTTAATTTTCTTTCGAAATTTGGTCGACAAACCAGTGTCGACCGGAGTATTTTTGGTCGACAAACCAGTGTCGACCGGAGTGTTTTTGGTCGACAAACCAGTGTCGACCGGAGTGTTTTTGGTTGACAAACCAGTGTCGATCGGAGTGTTTTTTTTTTAAAGATAGTAAGATTTTTTTTTCTAAATTTTATATGTGACGGCGGTGACGGTGACGACTGTCGAATTTCGAATTCTAGGGTTAGGGTTAGAATTGTGGTTAAATTGTAGGGAAGTGTATGTATCTATCATGATTTAGTAAAAGGGCAAAATTGGTATTTCATATATATATTTGAATTAAAAAAATGAGGGGGAGTGTATTAAACAAAGCTGGAGGGGTATATACCCAACCCGAAAATGAAACAAGGAACTTTAAAATTAGTGCCGGATATAAGCACCCACATTTTTTATAAATGAGCCCACGATTAATTCAAAAATGATACAAACATCCTTACAAATAAATATGAATTATAATATAGTAAAAAAAAAAAAAAAAAAACTAACTGGTTCAAATTTAAATTTAGTCATTTTTTATATTAGAGTGGACCTCATGACCAATTTTCTCCAGCCGCCATATTTAATGGAATTGGAGGAGCCGTGTTACATTGATACTAGTACTATTTTAAAACATGCCTAATTAATACAATTAAATGAAAGAGGAGCCGTGGCAGACGCAGTAACTTATTAATTGATTAGTTAATTGAGAATAACAAAACAAACAATATACAAAATATATTTTTGTTTGGAAAAAATACTGATATTTATGTAATTTTAATACATTTGAAGGAGATAGTTGATAAAATAAAATTATTCTTTTATCATTTTAGAAAGAAAAAAAATCTAATAAGGAACATACTGAAATAGAGAAAGGATAATATAATTATATATTAGACGGAAATAAATGATATCAATCAAGATTGTGATTGAGTTTATTATCAATATTTAATAAATATTAATTATAAATAAATTATTATTAACATAAATTTGTCCGACCTAAATATTAGAAAACACGTAATCTCTCATGTTTAAATATTTAATTATTTACCGTACATCCATAAATTATGAAATTAGATTTATGATAATCCATATTTAAATTACGTCTTATACATACATAATTTTAAAATAGTCTCAAAAGATCCTCTAGAAATCTTAAATGGTACAGCGAAAGCATGATGGTCCATAATAATTCCCCACAAAGAAGTTGGGGAGGGTGGTCCTATAATAATTTTCCACCAGAGTTGAGATCACATTGTTGGGGAGATTTGGAGAAGGTCATTATTATTATTTATTAAGATGGCTTTTTCCAAATTTTAGGGGAGAGCTTAAGATATATTTTTAAATCTTTTTATTTTTTTAAATAAATTTTAATTAATTAGAAAACGGAATGAGGATATTGCCACATTATCGTTTGACACCGTAAGGAGTCCATAATGGGCTACCTATCATTTTTGTATAAACTAACTAGTATTTCACCCGTGCGATGCACGGATTAAAATTTGCTAATATTTAAATATTATGTTTTTAGTACTTAAAAAATCAAAATGTACAAATTTTAAGTTTTTTTAATCATAGTGTTTTGCGTGGATCTACCATATTGATTATAAATTAAGTTTAATTAAAATATACCTTAACGTTTTTATACTTTTTGAGAAAACTGGAGATTTGATATATGTATTAGAATATGTTTTTGAGTTATATTGTTTTTTGTGATCAACTATTGCAACCATTTTGATAACAAATATTTGTGTGTCAATTATTCCCTCCTGTTAAAATTAAACGACATTTTGACTATTTAGTCTATCGGAAATGATATAGAGCCCACCAATTGTGCCCACCAGTTTTGCCCACCGCCTATGTGGCATTACCACGTCAATAAATTCTTATTTATATTTAATTTAAACTTAATCTAATATCAATATTTTATTTTTTTATCCATATCAATATTTTAAAAAATCTTTTTTTATATTTAATTTAATATTATCTCTATCAAATTACGCTAACTAACGCCATAAATCTTTTCTCAAATCTTTCCATCACCATTAATTTTTTCTCAAATCTTATATGTGGCGTGAGTTTAATGTAATATTAATATATTATCAAATCTTAATTGAATCTTAGGGTTTACGGTTTTAGGGTTTAGGATTTTAGGGGTTTAGGGTTTAGGGGGTTTAGGGTTTAGGGTTTTAGGGGTTTAGGGTTTAGGGGTTTTAGGGTTTAGGGTTTTAGGGTTTATGAGTTTAGAGGTTTAGAGTTATGTAAATTAATGTAGTCATTTTTACGGAAATGATATAGATATAAGATGGTGATAGAAAAGATTTAAGAAAAGATTAATGGGTTAGTTACGCATAAAATAAAATATTGATATAAGATTTGAGAAAAAATTAATGGTGATGGAAAGATTTGAGAAAAGATTTATGGCGTTAGTTACGCATAAAATAAAATATTGATTTAAGAAAAGATTAATGGGTTAGTTACGCATAAAATAAAATATTGATATAAGATTTGAGAAAAAATTAATGGTGATGGAAAGATTTGAGAAAAGATTTATGGCGTTAGTTAGAGTTAGCCTAATTTGATAGAGATAATATTAAATTAAATATAAAAAAAGATTTTTTAAAATATTGATATGGATAAAAAAATAAAATATTGATATTAGATTAAGTTTAAATTAAATATAAATAAGAATTTATTGACGTGTAATGCACATAGGCGGTGGGCAAAACTGGTGGGCACAATTGGTGGGCTCTATATCATTTCCGTTTAATCTATTTGCATTTTAATGTTGTTTTATACTTTTTTATATTAATTAATTATATTTCTCCTTAAAGTGAAATACATTTTAAATAGAAGTGATATAATATAATTGAGTTTTATTATTTTATTTCAAATGGTTTAATTTATGGATTATCTAGTAGACAATTAAATGGTTGAAGATGAAGAAAATAGTTACTGTACAATACAATTATTTTTCAAAATATTTAACTATTTAGCTATCACAAATAAAATCACAACAGAGCACAATAGATAAATTTAACAAATGCACATCTTTGGTTCTCTCTTCCAATCATCATAATTAATCCAAGCCAGCAACATATTATTAGCCCTGAGCCACCTATATGCAACCAAAGTAATCCTGTCAAATAAGCTCTCCAGATTGAAGGGAGTTCCATTAAAAATTGTGTCATTCCTTGCTCTCCATAGTACCCAGATCGAACAGTGCCATACTACCATCCAGGCATTCTTCCACTTGCCAACAGCCACCTCCCCTTGCCTCTCCAAGTGGGCCATGTTACTTAACCCCTCGTATACTCTACCTCAAACCAGCTATAGATCTTCTCCCACACATTTGAAGAGTGCCTCGAACATAGAAAAAATAAGTGAGACGCAGTTTCCTCGAAATTACCACACCATTTGCACTCCACATCGAAGTTCATGTTATAAGCTCCTCTCTTCCTAAGATTCATGATGGTAGTAATCTTATCTTGAAGCAATCTCCATGAAAATGCATTGGCCTTAAGAGGGACCCCTTTCGTCCAAATAGTCTTGAGAGCGTCCGTCTCCGGCTCGTCCGTCGTCTGAGATTCCAGCAGCCAATTGTACGCCGTTTTCACCGAGTAAATTCCAGAATTGTCCAGCTTCCAAAACCAGTTGTCCTCTTGGGTCGATTGAGAAATATACCTGTCAATTAACTCACGAATATCATTAGTGACCCTCCCCTCTCTCTCCAATAAATCCCTTCCCCAATTCCATTGAAAGTGCCAGAGATACCATCTATCCATTTAATCCTATCAGCTATGACACACCCTCAGTCCCTATCAATTCTATACAATCTGGAAAATAACTCTTTTAAACTCAGATCCCCAACCCAATTGTCCTCCCAAAAACTAAACCTCTTTCCATTGCCCACAACCAAAGAAATATTCCCCCAAAACCACTCCTCAGAGCCAACAGATTTAATCAGATTTGACCACCAAGTAGACCACGTTTTATGACATTTTCCTTTAGCAACAAAATACTTCACACACTCCCTAAACGAACCAAATTTGGACTCAACAATTTCACCCCATAAAAGACTCTGATTATTAAGCAAATTCCAACACCATTTCCCCAACAATGCCAAGTTAAACAAATCCAGATTTCTAACACTTAACCCCCCCCCCCCCCTTTGTTTGTCCCTGCAAAGCACATCCCACCTCACCCATGATATACGTCTAACCTTAGGGTCTCCGCTGCTCCACAGGAAACGTCTTTGGATTGCATGAAATTTGTTCATGGCACAAGAAGGGGCACGAAAGAGGGATAGGGAATATAAAAGTAAAGAGGCAAGAACGGATTTGATAAGGATCAATTTCCCTCCAAAGGAAAGGGATCTGGCAGCCCAACAACTCAAACGTTTGTCCACCTTCTTTGTGACCTCCTCCCAGGAAGATGCCCTTCTGATGGAAGCTCCTACCTTGAGACCAAGGTAGCTAATCGGGATGGCAGCAGTTCTGCAATTCAAGGCAGAAGCCCATCTTGCCAAATTAGTCTTTTGCACATTAATTCCAGATAAAGTGCTTTTCGAAAAATTAATTTTAAGCCCAGACCAGATTGCAGATTGCAAGTTATCTAATTTTCATTTTTGTTTCAGAGTGCAGATTCTTTATCTTTGACAATAAAATCTGCATTTCAGTGGAAGGAGGAAATAAATGTATGTTTAGAATCAATACAATGAAACGAAATAAAGAAATGAATTCTACTATCAATACAGTTGGCCACAATTGTAAAACACAACTTTTATATATAGAATGTGATCAAGGGATTTTTAGTTTGTATATACACAACTTAATTTTGAGCAGGGATTGGTCATACCTACCTCGAACAATTGCTTCCACACTATCACACTAATATCTACTACATGCCTCTTAAAAATATATCAATATGTTATGGTCCTCTTAATATAGCTTTTGAAAATTTTGATTGATGCTATGAAATGTAAAATATTAGTAGTATTTGCTGATAAACTGACACATTTTTTTAATGCTCGTGACCTCTATTTTTGTTCAAATTTATATCCATATTATTGTCTGCAAAATACATGAACGATTAGATAAGCATTCACTGCCACAAACAATTTATGATACAATGTTAAAACTAAGCTACTCTATTAACAGTAGCATAACATTCAACAATATATACTCCCCACATTGTAAGAAAATTAAACACTCTATCTTGCAAGTGAAATCATATGCTAACTACTACGCATTCCAAACTCTTTAACTAAATCTTCAAATTTCATATAAATGCAACAGGTTACTTGATATCATATCACCGGACACGTGCATCTACAAAATTCATTTCGCTTTGCAGTAGTCTAATCATTCACTGAATTTTCCAATTTTGAATAAATAAGATTGTATTTTGAGTTATACATAAAGAAAAGGACGAAAATGTAAACATACCTTGATCCGTAAAAGCTTTTGCAAAGTGGATGAAAAATTGTGAGAGGGTGGTGCTATTTATATACTACCTTAAGAAACCAATTTAAGGTTTTGCTGGATATTCAAATTTGAGTTAGGCCATTACCCTTGCAAACCAGCTAAACACTCCCGCATAAGTTGCCCTATCTAAGAAAACAACAGCCCCGAGGTGGACCTGCCCCCTGCTGGTTTTATCAAAGTACATTTGGATGCCGCGGTCTTCTCGGCCTGGGTTTTTTTATCAGCGACTGGCCGACTGCCACAGGAGTAAAGGTCTTCCCGCCTCCGGTGATAGCCCTTTAATTTTTTGAGGCCTTCGCATTGCGCTTTCTCGGTGGATCAGAAATTTGGTCCTAGAGTCGGGCTCCATCAATCTGATTAATGGAACCTGGGAAACTGATATCTGCACAATGGGGATGCTTGAGGATATTCAGGACTGGAGCTTGCTAATCATGCCAATAGTTCTGTTTTCTTCTTTACATGGAGGAATGCAAACAGAGTTGCCCACTTTTTGGCTCACCTATGTGGGTTTCGAAAACTCCGGAGTAATGAGGTACCAGCCCAACATAACAATCTTATTTTCGAACATGTAAGGCTTTTTCCTACCAACGAACTGAGTTCTATAAAAAAAATCTGGTTTATTTTAATGTAAAAAAATAAAATTGAGTTAGTCTATGAGGCAAAAAGCCCTAACTGGACCAGCCTTGTTCACCCCAACAGGATCTTTGCCTTCTTCTATATCTACAATAAATCTCTAATTTTCTTCAAACAATAATTCTCCTAGAATCACAATTCTTAAGTTACATACAAATCTAAAATTATGAAATCAAGTTTCTATCTATCACACTGTGTGTTCTTGACTTTTCTTAAGAAACTCTAAAAACATGGAGTAATTAGCTAATTACACCGAATATAAATAAGGATCTTTGAATTTCCCAACAGAGAACAATATAGGGTACTCGAAAATTAAGATTTCAGAAGAAAAGAAAAACAAATTCGAGGTGAATTGAAGAGTAACTGTCTACTTCAACGATGGTAATTTTTTGATCATGCACCGAACATGAAGAAATTGAGAAATTAACACTCTCGGCTTGGAAAGAAACTATTTCTATGAATATTTTCGGAAGAATCGCAACAGGACAGTCCCAAGGACTGGATTTTAAATCTCCTTGCTTTCTTAGATCAGGTCTTCCTCTAACGAATTACATAGGCACGAATCTGAACCTCTAACATTTGCAAAATGTACAACGCAAAATTAGAGACACAAATCAAGAAAAAAAAGCCTAATCCTAGAAGATTAAAACTCTTAACAGTACTTTTCATTTTTTGTCTACAAATTTCAAAAATCAAAACAAACCTGAGAATACGAAGCCAGATTCGAAGGAACTATTGAACTGATTCTCAGATCCACAACCAACTTCGATTGAAAAACTCTGCAAATATTTTGGAATCTCCTAGAGATAACCAATTAGAGAAGATGAAAATTAAAATGCATTGGAAAAAAAATTGATAATAGAGTGCGAGAGAATAAGCAAATATCGGGTTGTAGTTTGTAGATAGGAAAATAAACAAATTAATCAATTACCTTTGAATTTGTTGAAACTCTTCAGAGAAGATGGTGCGACTGGAGTCCGGAGAGAGAGTAGTGGGGTGATTTAGGCGTGTAGAATAAGTAAGTAGCAGGCTAATCAATTGATCCTTGCCGGCTATTTTTGGCTCCATCTCCGGCGAGGTCCTTCCCATGGTCACCTCCGCATCGACGGCTGCTACCGCCTGAGCAACCCTGGTCCGTCAGCTACTCCAGCAGCAGGATCAATCTCTCCCATAAAAAAATAAAGGCAGATGAAAAATGGTTTTCTCAAGTATTTGTGAATTGTGACGGAAGAAGACAACAGTGATAGGCTTTACTCTCTCTTGTTAAACTAAAAAAATAAAAGAGGCGGAATTCGAAGAGAAGAGGTTGGCTTCCTCAATACGCGTGCAGAATAATAGGCTTTAAAAAATAATTTTCCATGTGAAATGGGCGGGAAATTTTTTCAGGGACTAGCCTATTATTATATATATATAGATTTGTTGCCATGTTAAAATGGTAGTGTTCGCGGTTGTTTATCGTCGGTGGAGGGGGATGATCTGGCGGTGAGTTGATTGGTTCAATCGGCTACCAACTAAATGGGAGGAACAATAAAATGAAAGGCCCGTAGAGACACTTGTAGCCCGGCTTACCCTATATAAAAAAAATATTATTGGACATGATTTTCCGGAGGTCTACATTTTTAAGATCCTAATTAATAACGAAATTAAACAAACTTGTTTTATAGTTAAATAATCACTACTTTTATTAGCCACCAGGCCCACCACCTTATAAGAAAACAACTCATCTAACATATATACAAATATTTAATTATAAAATAACATTTATATCTAGAATTATCAAATAGATTGGATTGGGTTTGACCCTGTCCGATCCATGATACATTGGAAATGTACGATTTTCTCGGATTCGACGTGGCCAATGGCTCACTGTGGATGTATATTTACATTGGGTTGGGCTGAGCATTCTCTTGGACCTAACTCAATTGCTATCGAGCTTCGGCATCTGCGGGCCAATCTGACTGGAAAAAAAATTCTTGAAATTTTTTTAAAAACTATTATAAAGATATTTCAGTAATTGAAAGTCGTGTCGAAACAACCCTCAGTTCGTGTCGAAAGTAAATGTATAAACATGTATGAGCCGCCTCATGAGTCATAAGGGAGTATTATATTTTATCCAAAAAAAATTATTTTATTTACAACTAGAAAGAGATCTAGTTTAGTTTGAATTTAAATAATGGTTTTTAAGTTTGAAGATACGTCCGAGTCAAGTTTGAAGATACTTTCTCCATTTTATAAAATTTGTCTCATTTCTCATTTTGTATAAGAACGTATTTTTTTGACACATTTACTTTTCATTAATTTTTCTCACCTTTCTTTTTTATTATTGCTTTAACCTTTTCAAAAAAAGGTCATTAATATATTTCAAAAAAAAAAAAAAAATTTAATAAGATCATTGGTAAAATTAAGAAAAGCGACAAACTTCTTAAATTAAAATTTAAAATCAAATGCGACAAACTTTATTAAACGACCGGAAGAAGTAACATCTTCAGATCGGTTCATGGGTCTCCACTCAATTTATTTTATTTTGTTTCATTTCATATTTTAGGAGGTTGATTAATGAAAGAAAAGTTGGTGGATTTTCAGTACACTTTTATAGCTTTATTTATGGATTAATTTTATTATTTATTTTAGATGACGGTAATTACGAGAAGGATTAAAACTACACCTTCTTCATCGAAAGTATTTCACTAGACTTTGAGGTGGAGATTTCTATTATTCTCTTTGTCATTATTAAATGTGATATATGTGATTATATTGATATTCATGCAAAATAATATTTATATTCTATTAGTTTGTCATTATTAAATGCAATATGAGATTATATTGATATTCATTTGACATTTATAAACGAGAGGATAGGTCATTTAACTTTTATAAATGTCTTCTGACTTTTATAAACGAGAATATGTCTTCTGATCTTTATATACGAGGTGATGTTATTGAATTATACGTGTTAACATGATCTGTCATCGATTAACTTATTGTATTTAGTTATAACAAACATATCTTCACTGAGTTGTGATTTGTTCACCCCAACATTTAACATTTCCAGGTTAACGAGTTCATGGCAGCAGGAGCGGTGGATGACAAATTTATTATCATTTTTTGTATTAAACTTTTCATAAGATTGTGAGACTTGGTAACGTTGATATTATTCTTTTGAATATCCCTTTATTAATTTTATTGTTAAATACTCTCTCCGTTTCATAAAGTTTGTCACATTTGGACTTAAATTTTGTTTTAAAAAATTTGTCGCTTTTTCTAATTATACCAATAATCTACCTAAATTACTCCTACTTTTTTGAAAATATATTAATGATCTTTGTTTTGAAAAGGTCAAATGAATGCTGAAAAAGGAAGGTGGGAAAAGGAAAAGGAAAAAGAGAAGAAAATGGGAAAATATAATGAAGGGTAAATGTGTTAAAAAAATATATTCCTTAATTCTATAAAAAATGAGAAATGTGACAAACTTTATGAAACGGAGGAAGTAAGTTTTAAGGTTCTATTTCTTTAGCTAAAATTCTAGTTCAGGCCCATTTACAATATTTAGTTAGTTATTTTCGTAAAATCTATCTTACCGAAAATTGGGATGTGACAATATTTTAACATATCTATCATGTTTTAGCATACGAAATATCATTATTTAAAAAATGTTTTATTTCATGTACTTCCTCCACCTTCTATTTAATTATTCATTTTGTCATTTATTGTCGTCCCTTACTTATTTGTTTATACTTAAAATAGCAAAGAAGTATTTAAACTATCCCCTCAAAATATCACAATATTACATTAAATGTCATTATTTTATTAATACTAAAAAGACAAATTTATTACTTATAAAATTAAACAATTTATATATTAAAGCATGTTCCAAAAATGATGAATCATTAGGTAAGGGACGAGGTATGATTGTTACTTCATCGCCAATTTCTTACACTCTCAATTTGATCCGGTCGACTTGCTAAATCTCTTTCACCATGACTCACACTCAGAAAGAGCAAATCAACGCGACAGAGAAGACATTGGGTGAATTTTCAAGCAAGTTCATGATGACTGTTTCATTGCTAATTTATAGTGGTAATTGAGTGTGTAATCAACTCAAATTCTTAGTGAAAGATTGTCTCAAACTTTCGTGTACTTAGATCATTTAATTCAATCACGTAATTTTTATATTCGTTTAAATTTCATTATTTGCGTTCTTAGTTAGATCGATCAATTTCTGGAAATATTTTTTGGCTTTTGAAATTGATTGAATTGTTGAACAAATTAATTAATAAAAAATTCGACAATGAGAACACCTAAAAATACATGATCAATTGCGTGTTAAATTAATTGATGTTTGACCATTAATCCTCAATGCAAGAATTAGTCAAATAAGAAAGTCAGTGAAAAAGTGTACAGGTCGTCAGTTCTTAAAATATACTCCACTAATATAAAATACATTTAATTTTTGTGGTGACAAAAGAGTCTAAATTTCTAGATTGTACTTACTATATATAGAGACTATAGTTGTCATCGCTTCTCTTCAAAACGAAAATCCCACAATTTATTTATTTATTCAAATTACTTGTATAATTATGAAAATGAAATTGGATGATGATGAGTTTCAAAAACAAGATGAAGAAGAAGAAGATTTGATTAGCCATACCATTGAATCATTTCATGATGATCACATGGGTAATATCCCACCAAGTAGCGCCTCTACATGCATCAAGCTCAAGTGGTTGCGCTCTCAAATCATTGGCGGCGGCACCACCCAATTCCACACCCCATTCGGGCAGCGCCACCTCACCTACGCCGACCACACCGCCTCCGGCCGCTCCCTACGCTACATTGAAGACTATATTGCAACCTATCTTCTTCCATTTTATGGTATGTACCCTTGCTAACAATTCAAATATAGGAATAGCATCATTGCAATATGATCGATATACTCACTTCCTCTGTCCTTCAAACTTTGTATGTAACTTCTTCTTTTTTTAAAGACCTTCCACTTGATATATATATATATATATATATATATATATTAAAAAAAAATTATTACCAATTTTAAACTATTGCTTATTTATTTAAATTATCATTCATTTTATTAATATACAATTATAATTAACAATCAAAAAAAATATAAACAATCGAAAATAATTTAAATTTGAGAAAAAAAATCATACTTACAAAATTTCTAAAAAAAAATAAAGGGGTCGGGGAGTTTAATTGCTTATGAAATTAAATTTGGTCGGCCTAACCTCTCTTACCTTCATGCTTGCAGACAGCCTAGTATTAATGGCAGTAGGCCTAGTATTAATTAAATGGGTCCCCAACAATATATGGGATCCCATTTTGGTAAATAAAATAAATTAGCATGTATAATTGAGGTCTTCTTTACGTATTCATTTAAAAAAAAATTAAGTATTTCATCAAAGATGCAGCATTCTAAATATTAATGCAGAGAAAGAAAATAAGTTAAAACCTAGAAGATTTTGTTTCATAGGATTATTTTAACTAATTAATTAACAATAGGCTCGACCAAAAATAAATAAAAATTAACAATAGGAGAAAAAACATTTCTGCAAAAAAACTTGTTTTTCTGCCGGCAACATGTAATCAAAAAACATATATTCCCCTCACTTTTCTGTTGCTGCACAAAATATAGGGGTATATATGTTTGTTTCGGGCTTAAATGAATTTAGAAAATCTGGCTTGTGATTATTTTTTATTTAAAAATTCATGAATAATTTATTATATTGTAAAAGTAGTGTATATAATAATTTATGTATTGTGTTAGATAAGATCGATGTGTGTGATATGGGTAGTTGGAATAATAATTTTAATATTATATAAATGGAATAGTAGAGGAAAAATAATAGGATGCGATTGGAAAATCTTGTGATTGAGAAGTGGGAACCCAAAACAAACATACTTTAATTAGCTTTGAAATTATCAAGATGATTTTACAAATCCATACAATTTTTTTGTACATTAAATATTAATTATATGAGTTATTATCAAGTCCAATTCGTTCTCTTACTAATTACTAGTATCAACTAATTTTAATGTGTAACTAGGCAATAGTCACACAAGTGACAGCTACGTGGGATATCACACAACTAAAATGGTGCATGAATCCACAAACTACGTCAAGAAATGCTTAGGTGGTGGTAAAGAAGATGCCATTATATTTTGCGGTTCGGGCGCAACGGCAGCCATCAAACGCCTCCAAGAAGTAATGGGAATAGCCATTTCGTCGATACTGAGAGAGAGAATGTTGAAATGCTTAAGCGACGAAGAGAGGTGGGTGGTGTTCGTGGGCCCATACGAGCACCACTCTAACCTCCTCTCGTGGCGTCAGAGCCTAGCCGAGGTGGTGGAGATTGGCCTCGACAGCCAAGGGTTAATCGACATGGAGGCCCTTAGAGAAAAGCTTGGTTACTACAAGTCAAGAAACAGGCCAATTCTTGGTTCTTTCTCAGCTTGTAGCAATGTCACCGGAATTGTTACCAACACCCGTGCCATTGCCCGCCTTCTTCACCAGTTCGGAGGGTTCGCCTGTTTCGACTTTGCAGCAAGGTGATTGAATGTTCCCTTAATCTCTTTCCATATTGTTAATTGGTAAAGGTGTTGTATTTTATGTATGAAACTGTCTCACGTACGTAAAGATCTATTTCGTGTAAACAGCGGGCCTTACACAAAGATCAATATGAGATCGGGTGAAATGGATGGATACGACGCGATAATTGTGAGCACGCATAAGTTTGTGGGTGGCCCAGGTACACCAGGAATACTGCTAATGAGCAACGCCCTTTATCGCTTGGCTTCTTCGCCACCCTCAACTTGTGGGGGTGGAACTGTTGATTATGTCAACGATTTTAATGAAAAGGCAAGTTTTCTCGATAATGTTTAAGTAAAATGTAGTAATAATGGGGTCAAAGGAGACCCATCTCACGGAATGAGATCTATGGAACAGTCTCGTCCAAGACCAGCTCTTTTGAAAATAATATCATACACACTTTTTTATCTTCGTCCTTCAACTATTACTTATTTACTCAAATGATACTAGTACTCCTATTTAACTATTTTCTGATGGAAAATATATTAATTACATGCAGGACACGATATATGTAGAAAGTATAGAAGAAAGGGAGGACGCAGGAACTCCTGCAATAATCCAGAAAGTGAGAGCAGCATTGGCCTTCTGGATAAAGGAATATATAGGTTGCAAGGCAATAATGAGAGCTGAGGAAGGCTACATCACAAGAGCACTACAAAGACTTGTCCCCAACCCACGCATTCATATTTTAGGAAACACCACGTCTGCCACCAAGAGACAAGCCATCGTGTCTTTCCTCGTATACACTACTACTACTACGACTACAGACGATGGCCTAGAGACGAGAGGTAAGCCGCTTCACGGCCCATTTGTTGCCAAGCTTCTCAATGACCTATTCGGAATCCAGGCTCGCGGAGGTTGTGCTTGTGCAGGCCCTTATGGTCACTTCCTACTCAAAGTTGATCAACCCCACTCCCTCGCCTTCAAATCACTCATTCAAAAGGTCAGAATCATTGACTTCTAATACAATCTTTTATAACTCCCTCTCGTGTTCGTCAAAAAAAGTTTGAAATCAACAAAAATTTAATCAAGTTAGCTCTAGCTACTCGAGTAGTTCTTGAACTCAGTAAGACTAGTCTCGCGAGCCTAATCCAGCTAACATAATTTTATTGTTTTACCATAATATGCTAATGAGATAAAATCACAAATGATCCTGTAACTTTGGTCGTGTTAAACTTTAATCCAGTAGTTTTTTACACCATGTGCTAATTATTTGCAAATATATTTTACTCGAGTTGAGCCGTAAGCTTGACACCAGTGGACTCAACTCGGTCCTTTACACCCCTGACTCCATTACTAACAAGTGATGTAATTAATTATGTTTATATTCCAGGGTTATACTGGAATAAAGCCAGGGTGGACCAGAGTGAGCTTCCCTTACTACATGTCTGAGGAAGAATTTGACTTCATTTTGACAGCAATTGAATTCATCGCAATTTATGGCCACAGATTTCTATATTGTTACCATTTCAACTGGAGAACAGGTGCTTGGAATTTCAAGACAAAAATGACCAAAGGCCATCACCAACCAAACATTGGTAATATCCAAAAAGGGTCATCTATAGCCAGCATGATCAATGAATTAAACCTGCAGGAAACTCGCAATGCAAACCAGACTAAAACAAAAGAAAACGTGTTATCGAAATACGCAAACTATTTGGAAGCTGCAAAACTCATTGCCTCCCTTCTTCCTGACATTCCACCACAGAGAAATATTCCAGAAGAAATCAACATTGATCATGTGCCTTTTAGATTTTAAGATAGAGAAGCATACTTACCAATATGTGTTTATTTTTGTATGCATGGTTAATGAGGACCATCTATGTCTACTCATAGTAAAAATAAATTTTGATATTATAATGCCATGTAAGCGATGGGCCTATATCATTCCTAAATTTGATTTGGTTTTACAGAATAGACACACCAATGTGCAATAGGTATGAAAAGATGAACACAGGAAAGTGCTACTACTTATTACAACTAACAGATATTTTTCTCACGGATTGTACGAGATGTGCGTTAATATTATACACTAACCTCTTCTAAATAATGATAATGATTTTTTATTATTTAAAATATATAAATCTTTACGAATTATGATTTTTTTTTTCTGAATGAATGATGGATAGACAAAACTACACATTCTAGATTCTTCGGTCAATTATCCTAAATAAGAATATTGCAAAAATATGGAAGCACAGAAGAGAAATCACAATATAACATTAATCTGCAGTTAAATAATTGCTAGAATTTATAGGATCAAGAGAAACACTGCAAACATACAGGACAATTGTTATTCACAAAATGACTTCTAAAACGAAAGCCGCCAGCCTACCAACAAACCTATAAACTCATTGTATTGTTTCCATGTGATTCAACTTACGCAAAAAAAAAAAAAAATCAGCTTATAACATGCTATCATAATGTTATGAGAGATAGCGCTATTAATAAGAGAATAATATGGTTCAAAAATTATAGATACACTTACCTGACATAATACATTTTGAAATATTATAGGAAATGGCTGGCCATCAAAAGTTCTGGCTTCTCTTTATCTTCTTCAATTTCCATAGAGGCTTCATCCCTGATTTCCTGGACCCTTTTATCCCATATTCCATCGATTAACTTCCATGTGTCATCACTTATGATTTGAGTCTGTGCATATTCAAAAGTGAGAAATGATCAACATTAAAGCTCTAAAACATCTAGAGGAAAATAACGAGGGTCAATAGATGAAAAAGGAAGTGAATATGTGCATAAGAAATGCATGTCTGTTACAAACTTATAAACATCGTGCTGCTAGCTCCAGCATTCACTCATGGCAAAAAACTTAACTTCTAAATTCTGCTCATTTTTTACATGCTCTTGATATATAAATCAATCACAGAAACAGACAAAAAAGAAGGGGGGAGGGGTGGGCAACAAAACTAGGGATAATTGGAAAAAATGACGTGCAACTTTAAATTTCTTGTAAAACTGCCCCGCAACCAGTTGTACCCCAGTTTCTCAACCGGGAGAGGCCGACATGGCAATTTAAGAATAAGCCACGTCAGACAAAAAAACATGACAAAAATGCCCAATAGCTGGTCAATGGACAATTTTGCCAACTTTTTTAAAGTTACAAGGCATTTTCGTAAATTCAAAAGTTGCATGGCATTTTCATAATATCATCAAAGTTACATGGCATTTTTTACAATTTATCCATAAAACTATAGTTCCTTATTACCTCCATTGGACGAGATGTACCAAAAGTCGAAAATCCCACATTTCCAGGTGCAAAAGTTACCCTCCCTGGAAGTGAAACACCATGAATCCCCCAACGTCCAGCATATATGAGAGCACCGTATTCATCAAGTTGCCTAATGGCAGGCTAAAAAAGAGAAAACATCATTTTTAGATAATCCCGTTATAATGAATTGACCTCTTTAAAAGGTCCTAGAAAGAAAAATCAACCAATGTACTCTTCACTTAATGGAAATTTGGAGACTCAGTTTCACATGAGGGTTAGCTCATAAAATAGGAACAATGACCATCATTACCGGATCAAGCAGAAACTTCAGAATCCACATACATTGTAGTAATATTTATATTATCATCATTTATGTTGGATAATTCTATTATTTCAATAAGTTGCTGGGGCCTTTTTAATTTAAGTTCCTTAATAAACTCATGTGGGCTTATGTGGTTTAGGTATGATTGTCTTATTCACATTGCGTTGTTTTTCTTCGCTTGGTCATCTTTAGAGATTATTGAAATTGTAATTGGCAGTTTGCTTGGGCAGGATTCGTCCTGTAGAAATCTTTCTTATAAGATTCAAAGATCACAAAGTCTCCTATAAAACTGGTTCATACTATGAAACTGGTGTACGGCCACTTTGGCCGAAGGGGATGCTTACCGTACGGCCACTTTGCTCGATCAGTCAGAGTGGTCATACACTAAGCATCATATTCGGTCAAAGTGGCCATACATTGAGCATCACGTTCGGCCAAAGTGGCCGTACACCCAGTTTCATACTATGAAACTTGTTCATAGAAGACGAACTCGCTATCTCGTACAGTTGAGAATGGTCTTGAATCACTTGAGCATAAATTTTCTTTCTTTAATCTTGTCTTGATAACATTGAAACTATGTTGGGCCAACAATGCAATCTCAAACTTGACTGTTTCCGCAGATCTTGGTCCTGGTTACTTCAAAGGGACGTAGTGCAGGCGAAGCTACTTAGGTTGATGAAGTTCCTTCTCAGGCTCATTACTTTCTGTATTATCCACCATGAGGATAAGGCTGTTTTGAATGTGAAAGGAATTGATAGCATTCAAGTTTAGGCATTATTATTATTATTATTATTATTTCCATATAGAGCTTAGCTCTGGCTTTAAACTGGCCTCCGCTAGTGGACGGTGGGATTGGTCCCCCGTATTAGTCGGTCCTTGGACCGGATACCGAGACTTCAAACAAATTATTCTTATTGTTATTATAAATATTATTATACAGAGTATTTAAGATGAATAATTCTATTACTCCCTCCGTCCACTAAAAATGTTCTCACTTGCCTGGTTGGGCCTTCCATACACTCAATTCCCATACAACACTTTATCTTCACCCTTCAACCATCTCTTTAATCACTTAAATTGTCATTGACTTTTTTCATTTCATAAGCAATCAATTATTCTTAACCAAGAGTGGGAACAATTTTAGTGGACAGAGGGAGTATTATAAAAAGTTGTTAGGGTCTTTTTAATTTCAGTTCCTTAATAAACTGCCTATGGGCATTATTACTTGGTGGGCATAGGTCAGGGTTCGTTTGAGAGTCCTAGTGCCTGAGGTGCAAGGCACGCCTTTTGTACATTAATGCTAAACTCACAAAAACTTAGATTAAACTTATTAGCATATAATGAACTAATAAAATGAAGTTCAAAGGCACATAATATCTAAAAATGACACAAATCAAAGACATAAACATCAAACGAGTAGCAAACTTCAAAAGGCTAACAAGTAGCAAACAATAAATACCTAAATCAAATGCTAACAAGTCGCAAACTAATAATACTCCTCATCACATTCATCGTCATGAACCCCCTCATCATCATCAAATTGGGGGTCTTCATTTCAAACTTCTTTTTCCTCCTTATCTTCACCTTCCAAATAACCAAACTCAACTTATTCATCTTAGTCTAAAAGAGGAAGAGGACCTTCTCACACCTTTTCCGCTGCATTTTACCTTCTCCACTTCTTTAAAGCCTTTAATTTGCATAGAACTTGCACTAGTAGGTGGCTAGGTGCACATTTTGCTGATTTTATCCCCTTAGTACTAGTTATAGTCTCTGAAAACCCTATTGTAATCGAGGCGCGCCTCAGATGACTTGACCAAGGAGCAAAAGGTGCGGCCAGGAGCACACCTAGCCTACATCGCCTACCTTTGTCATGGAGAGGCGCTGTCCCTGGTGCGCCTCGGCCTCGTGCCTAAGGCATGCCTTTAACTATGTTTGAAACCTTGCCTCTATCACCACCTATCATCCTTTTCCATTCCCTCTCTCCAAAACCTTCAAATCAAGCACCCCTTAAGTCACAGGTTTAGATTTTTTTCATCTTTCGTACCTTGTAAATATTGTTGTAGGATTTGGAGGCATTAAATCATAGTTTTTGGTATTCCAATGTATATTACTATCTCATTTGCTTTTAAACCTATTATCAGGGGAATTTCTTGCTGAAGCCCACAGAATGGTGAACCTAATTGGAATCCCCCTCCATTCCCTCTCTCCAAAACCTTCAGATCAAGCACCCCTTAAGTCACAGGTTTAGATTTTTTCATCTTTCGTACCTTGTAAATATTGTTGTAGGATTTGGAGGCATTAAATCATAGTTTTTGGTATTCCAATGTATATTACTATCTCATTTGTTTTTAAACCTATTATCAGGGGAATTTCTTGCTGAAGCCCACAGAATGGTGAACCTAATTGGAATCCCCCTACCTGCTCAAATGGATGTACACAGCACTAAGATGATAAAATTTTAGATTGGCAAAAATTGTCCCACTTTCAGGTATAAAATATAAATAATCCTTTTCCTTCATCTCATTCCTCCCATCTCAAAATAATCTTCTCTTTCTACAAAAGGCTAAGAAACTGAACAAAGTAGAACAAACAACCGGGCATCAAGGTGACACATCAAAAACCAGTAACAAGTGTAGAAGACAAATAAGATTATCAAGAAAAAAATATATATAACATTAAGTGCTTTAAATGATGCCCTATCTGCTTAACTAAAAGGACAGATAAGGATGAACTGTGGCCTAAAGAAAATCCCAGTAGATAATCTATAAAATGGACAAGCAACAGAGTGGTTTGCAGGTTAGGAAATATTAGAATTTCAGCTTTGGTTGTCAAGATAGTATAGAAGCCAGAGCATGAATCACATGACCAACAAAGTTTGAATATCCAATTTAAAAAAATCACATATGTAAGGAAATCAGGAAGAAAGGAAAACAGAACATCAAAGAAAAGATGTAGTTAGACACAGAGACAAAAAGAGGAGAGAGCAGTATTTAGCAAACTTAGTATCACAATGAATACCTAAACTGAGGAAAAGTCAACAGTCACATGCTTCCCTGTGGAGTAAATTGCAAAAATGGTCCCGTATCGATTGGGTGTTGGTGATTTTAGACTCGTACAAATTAATTTTCTCAATTAAGTCCCATAACTTTAAAAATGATGCAATTGTAGTCCTACATTGAGAAGGTTGCAGGATTTTTGCACGTGCCACTCACTTGAGCTGCCAGAATTCCGTGTAGAAACGGGCTAATGACTTGGCGTAGCGTCCGTGGCATGATGAGACCCCAACATATTATGAAATTAATTTCAATTAAAAAATTTAAAAATCACAAATTAATTATCATCCTAAAACAAAAAATTGTCAATATAGGACTAAAATTGCAGCATTTTAAAATTTGTGGGACTTAATTGAGAAAATTATATGGGACAAAAATTGCCAACACCCAATAAATATGGGACCAATTTTACAATTTACTCCTTCACTGTGAAAAGAAATTTTAAGATAACCATATACTGAAACATAAGCAGAGAGCATACCTGGGGTACTCGAGGTGAACGTTTGTAAATATCCCATATTTCATCTGCTTTTATCTCACCCTTCTCAAGTAGGACATCTGCAAGAAGTGAAGCACATGGAAATACATCAGCAGACAGAGGATAAAAAATATCAGTAAGATTATCACCACACAAGTTGTACAAATAATCGAACAACATTAACAATAAAATAGCTTGATCAGGAATGCATTAGTAACTGGCCTGTAATGTTTTCTACTGCAGAACGGTGTTCTCTTAGTGCAGCTGAGCATTTATCGATTGCAAAACGCAAGTATTCTTCTCTGAGTGCTTCAAGTTTGGCAGCTAGCTGCAAATGATGATCATGCAACGTCAAATAACTTCCACATAGCTATCACAAAATTGAAACAAAAATAAATTTATTTTAAGTAATGTCACCATATCCTCACATTAGGCACAAGATCGTTTTGATATCTGTAATAGGCCTTCCCAAAAGCAGTCATTCCAGTTTGCAGAATTAAGAATTCAACTCGTCTGGAAGCTTCTAACGTTGATTTTGCAGAAATCCAGCACAGATTATCAACTCCAAATATCTCTTCTTCAATTACTCTGGCTACATAGTTGAACTATCAATGCCATAAAAAGATGATATTCACCCAAATACAGATATCTAGCACACAATACCTAAACCCACAGTTCATGTAAAAAGAAGAAATGGGCCTTTAAAAATTGTCGATTCACAAAAATACCGAGAGAAGAATATAGTAAAATAAAATCCTATTTTGAAACTTAGATATGAGATTTTTTTCAGCTTATCAATGAAATTTGCCTCACAAAATAGAGAGGGTTTTCATTCCTATCTTTTTTTTTTATAAGAAACAATAATTTTATTGCTAAAAACGTTAGGGACGAGAAATCCCTATTGAGTACAGCAAGTTGTGCAGATACAGACACTATCCCTATATAAATCCAGAAGTATAGACCCTCACAACCACTCTGACTTAAAACTCAAAGTCTACAAGCCATAACGCCAATCCCTAGCAAAATCCAATAAGGATATCCCCTTGAAGACACTATGACTCACTGCCCATAACGCCACTTTGTGTTTAATCTTTTCCCAAATCTCATTCATGAAATCACTAATATCCTCAAAAATTCTCTTATTTCTTTCTAGCCAAATAGACCATAATTAAACAGCCACCACAATACTCCACAGGAATTTTCCTCTTCTATTAATGAGCGCTCCAAGATTGCATTGTATCAACTCAATCAATACGTCGAACATTTCAGACAGTGAACAATCAACGTAACTAATCAGTAATCTCCAAATAATTTGGCATAAGTAAAAACAAATCTACATTATATATTCACCTAGAGCAAAAACTAAGACATATCAAGGAAAACTTTTCGGATGCAAATATAGTGATCCACAACATTGTGTAACATGTTTCAAAATATTGCACCAGCCAAAATTTAATTAACTGGCATTATTTAGCTTCTAATTGGCATATATTGCAAAGGTCTCAATAATTATCTTGTAATCCAATGACATGCGATAGACATATAAAGCATAAATGCCTTACACAATGAGCAAAGAATGATAAAATTCAAGTCATTTCAAAGGCAATTTAGTCAGCAATATGTGTTTTTGTAACTTACGAGCACACGCGCGTACTAAAGAGTCCACATAATCTGCCTTTCGCTGAAATACCCTGCCTGGTTTCTCTTCATAGCGCATATTTGGCTGACTTTGTATGGAATTAATATCTGTCTGATAAACACAAACAAGATATCAGAAACCAAGCTGGTAATACTTTTTTGCTGGCTCTCTGGGCAATTTTTGTTTTGAGATTTAAAAACCAGTTTTAGGATTATAAATCTAAACCTGGTTCTACTTTGGTATTCTGAAATCTGATTTAAAAAGAAAAAAATAAAAACACCACAACACCTATAAACCTATTATCACACTTTCTAATACAATCACACCCAACAACAATGTAATAATACATCATTCACTCTTATACATTGATTGGACATAAAGTTAAACCTCACCCTACTCAAAATCCCAAAACAAACACAGACCTTACTATTTATCAGGATTTCAAAATCCCTTAGATTTCAAAATTCGGTTTTTAAAAGCCACTTAACCCAAAAAACATCACCTTATTGTTTTGATAAGAACTGTAGAGAGAGAATTCAGGAAGAAGTAACATGAAAAAGAATCCAGTTTGACATATCATACATCAAGAAAGGGACGGTAGGGATCTGGAATGTAACATGCAAGAACAGCAACAGCTGCCTCTCGATATGCCAATCTTAGTTTCAACTCTTCAGGGACTTCAGTACTATCTTCCTGACCTGTTTCAAATGTGCCTTTTTGCTGCAGTAGATTATCATTGATGTGAGCATACATCATGTTAATCCAAGAACCATGCAACAGCTAAGAAATACATTTTTGGGAAGGGCACGCCTATTCACACTCAGATTTTTTCTTAATACACCCATATGTACAACATTTAAAGCATCATGTACAAAGTGGGTGTATTAAGAAGAAGGTTGGGTGCCATTAGTAGTGCCCTTTTAGGAATCCAAAGCTCACCCGCTTCAGGGCCTCAAGAAGTTCTTCTCGCCCTATGTAGTCTAAGTCCTTCCTAGCAGTTAAAATTCCAGCCTCGTTCCTGTCATTATCATCTCATCAGCAGCTCTTCATGAAGAAATATTAGATAAGACTAAGAGCTTCAGTATTTTTTACAAAATATTTTGCAACTCTGCTCCAGTAAAATCTTCTGTATGCTCTGCAATTTCCTGAAGTAGAGTCTCCTTCTCTTCCTCTGAACGAAAATATTTATTTCGAGCATGCACCTATTTTCTTTGAGTGAGAACTTCAAGAGAAAGAGGGTAAAAGAAAAAAGAGACAGCACAAGGTTTTTTTTTTTTTAATATCCGAGTCCATTGAAAAAATAATAACATACCCTCAATATGGCCAATCTACCATCCCTTGATGGTAATCCAACACGAATAATCTTGTCAAAACGTCCTTTTCTTAGAAGAGCAGGATCGAGAATATCCAGTCTATTTGTTGCACCAATAACCAGTACCTGATGAATAGAATCGACTTCAAGGGAAATTCTGGGAATGGTTACTCAGCCATGAGAAAACTAAGGGTGCGTCTATCCACACCCAGATTTTTTCTCAATACACCCATATGTACCAACATTTTTAGCACCATGTACCGCCACATACAGCTGTAAAGTGGGTGTATTGAGAAAATACCCGGGTGTCAATAGCCACACCTGAAATCTAATTAGTGCGCACCTGTGATGTAGATTCTTTAAAACCATCCATTTCAGTCAGTATTTGGAGTAGTCCTTGCTCCCTCTCAGCACCACCCTACTCAAGCAAATAGAAAAGAAGTGCATTCCTCAGAACTCAAGAAAAATAATATTGTTATTTGCAACTCCATAGCACAACAAAAAAATTTAATTGTATCCACCTATCCTAAATTTCAAAAAAAAAAAAAAATGTCACACTCCTAGATATGTGCCCTAATTCAAGTCCAAGCAAAATAGCCACAGATTTGTGTGGTTAACTAGCAAACTGAAGGAAAAATAGCTAGGTTGGAAATTGGAAATTTTATTAACATTTAAGAAAAGTGATTTTTTTTTTTTGGTCAAGCAAATAGAAAAAGTGACTAATATTAGCCAATGTAAAATTTAGATTGATGTTACACTGGAACTAAATAAAAGAAGCCTCAGTGAGAAACTGATGTTGGAATAACATAAAACAGTAGATCTGCAGTATTCCTCTGCTTCCCGGAACCACTTGCCACCTTCAACGTGAATTTTAAGCATAATTCACCCTAATTAGAATAGCATTACATTATACAGATATGAAAAGATATCTAGCCCAGAAAGAATGCGTAGAATCACTTAAAAGTCAACTACTCAACAAATACTTCATATTAAATGCAAACTAATTTCAAAAGAAGGCAGTTGAACTTATAACAAAATTATCTTGCAGAATTTCATCATTGCATTAAAGGAGAATGTCAACGTTGTGAATTTAGGAAGACTTAAACTTTTAAGCCACAAGTATTGATATAACAAGTTATATGTCTGCAGATCGAAAAGAAAAATAAGAAGAGCCATTTATTTGCACAAAAAAACATAAAGAAATCGAATTTAATACCCCTCCAATATCAGGTCCACCACGTTTGCTGCCGATTGCATCTATCTCATCAATGAAAATTATGGAAGGGGCAAATGACCTGGCACTAGCAAAAAGATCCTTTACTCGAGAAGCAGCTACACCAACAAACATCTGAACAAACAAGGAAGTTAACTTAGTTGTTGGTGCTGCCTAGCATCTTCAGATAATATATATAAATATATTATGCATTCTGAAGGTTGATTCTTCTATCCACAATCTTATTAGTCTAAGTCAGATACAGAAAAACTGAGCTCGTATTCTCCAAATTGCCAGGTTTTGAATAGATTAACAGGGACAAGGAACTTTACTATGTATTGTAATTCCATTCAAAATGATTATACATATTAGATGATTACAAATCTAATCAGCAGAACGGATATGGAAATCCGTATACGATCTAAACAGTGTGGGCATGAAAGCACTTAAAAGACAAGAAAAGTAAGAACAAGTTTACAGTCTCCAGATGCTGACTGCTTTTTCAAACATACTCCAGTAGCATTACCCCTAGTGAAAGCACCAGCATTAGAGTGCTAACTCTCATGGTTGAACAAGAACCACCAACAATCTAGAATGTTCAAATGAACTCCAGCATAAAATGAACAAAGAGTGTTGTGACCCATCAGCAACTCAATACATTTTTACTACCTCAGCATTAGCCAATTTTTTCAGTTAAACATTTGTATCATCATATATCAGATTGGTCAATGAATATTATCAGAATATAGACAAGGTCTTTCAAGATTTTATATGACAAAAAAACACTATTTTCTTATGGGCAGCACCATAGATGGCAACTCAAGTTCCCCAAATCCCATAATCAAAAAATTTGTAGAAAAAATTGCCCACGTCTCAAAAAAAATTGCTAATATTTGGTGTTATAGAGTCGTTTAACTATTGTTTTCAAAAAGAATCTCACCTCGACAAAATCTGTACCATTAGCTGCAAAAAAAGGAAGGCCTGCCTCCCCAGCTATAGCTTTTGCAAGAAGAGTTTTACCAGTTCCAGGAGGACCATGAAGAAGCACGCCTTTTGGGCAATAGATACCTTTATTTTGGAACTCCTCATCATCTTTTAGTATTTTGACAATCTCTTGTAGCTCCCTCTTGATATATTCTTGGCCAGCAAAGTCATCAAAGGTGATACCTGTTTTTTCTTCAGCTGATATGAATTTTGCCCTGGGATGAAGATAGAATGTGTCACAACACAAATTGTGCTAAAATCTGCATGAATTCAATAATTTAAATTATTCATGCCCAAGATTTTGAAAGGCCCTTCCCCAATCAATCATCTACTTAAGTGAAAAAGAAACTGTATTCACATGATAACAAAGTCCACTCAATCATCATACAGAAAGTACAATAATTTTAATAATGCATGCTCAAGATTTTGAATCTAACAGAATTTTCATAGTACACTTCCACTAAGAGCTTTGACGGTTCCAAAGATTGTAAAACTTAGATTCAAGAGGGGGATGCTCAGTATATTTCGTTTTTTTATGGATTCAATTGAAGATTGGATGGCAGGCTCTGCAAATTATCCGGGCAAAGAATATTCTGGCTATCCCAGAAATATTTCACTTTTATAAGTATACTTTAGGATACATAAGAATGCATAACTAATTAGAGCATTCATAAATCAGCATAATCAATCAAGATTGCTCTTGCTAGAAGATAAGAACACTGCATCAGAATTTTCAAAAGAAAAGAAAACCTTGGAGATCACAATTGAAGAAAAAGAGTTGAACTTAACGAGAACAACACTCTGAATGATGTCAAGATAGACTGATAATCTTCGGAATTGAAGTCTCAAGGACCATCAACGAACTATAAGATTAAACGAAAAATATGAATGGAAAACCTTGTTTTAAAGAATCTTAGAATAGATGGACAAAACAAACAAAAAAAAAAAAAAAACGAAACGCCATAACGTACCGACTCTTCCCTAATGACCCAAGGGGCTGGCTCTTGCGTGGCTGCAATGTCTTTTTCTTTCGAGGAGTACCAAGATCACAAGGTATCAATTTAGCATATATAGGTCTCGTTATATTATCAATCCAAACATAGAGAGCAACAGAAAGAGCAAGCCTCATTGACCAGACAACTGCAGTTGCAACAGTTGAATAGACTTCTGCTGGGACGGTATTTACATCAAGGACATCAACATTTACAAGCTGTTGATGTAACTTTCTCCAAACATCATTCCAGCTGTCAATTGGCATTCGGTCAACCACATGTCGCCTGAAAATGATATCCTTCTTCGTATCACCTTCTGAACCTTCAGTTTTCCCGTCTTTATAATAAGGTAGAATCACTGGTTTAGATAGAGAAAACAAAATACTCATAAGCACTTATATTCATTTGAATGCCGAAGTAGACCAGAGACAACTAAGTATCATAGCTCTAAAATTAAAAAGGGTTAATTGCAAAATCAATCATGACCTTTTCTCAATTTTTTCAATTACAACATATGTTTTAAAATTTTGCAGTTCGGTACACAGCCTTTTAAATTGTTGCAATTCTATCATACGACTATTTTCCGGCAACTCCTGTTGACGTGGCAGTGCATGAAATTGCAAAAAAAAATAAAAAGTTGTGATCAAATGAAAGCAATAACGAAAGGTCGTGAATTTATTTGCAATTTTTTCAAAAGAAAATAAAATCTGGCTGCCACATCAGCATAAGTGACCAGAAACAGAAATAAATCATATGATATAAGTGCAAATTTTTAAAAATCTGTGTATTGAATTGCAAATTTTAAAAACATATGTTCAATCTGGTTTCTTCTTAAGCATACTCCATAACTTTATTCAATTAATCAAAATACTTAAGAAAAAACCAAGAAGAAGTCACACCTGAGACTGTCTGCCCATAATTAGAATACTCCATAAATTGAACATTGTTTGAATCAAGAAGTCTCTTGAAGTCACTATAATCTATGCAATGAGAAGTCTCAGGGTCCCACTCCGTTCCTTTCAATTTTCCCCTCATGGTCAAAAGTGCCCTGCTCCACTCTGAAGCCATCATAAGCTGCCTTTCCAACTGAACATTTGCCTTCCTTTCAAATTCTTCTAATCTGTTTACACGTTCTCTTTCGACTTCCTTCAAATTCTGGCAATCTCCACCATCAGTTTATGTCATCAGACAAGAAATCCCCCACAAAAACTTGAAGATAAAAAAATAACACATATCTATTCAGCTTTAAGATTCTTTAGGTCTTCTGCTTTACAACCACATTAGCCTCTAAAAACTTGGAACCAAATTGTTTAGTTAGGAAGTCGGTGGCATATTCATTATGTTCGAAAAACTATAAATTATGCTTCATCAGGATAAAAAATAAAAATAAAACTAAGAAACGCCATAAAAATCCTCAAAACATACATAATGTAAATGTCAACCAACACATGTAAATTCATTCATAGAGAGATTGAAACAGGACCCAACCCACTGCCTACTATAGAGTAAAGCAAAACAAAACAAATTTTGATCACATTTACATCCATCTGTACCCATAACACATAACATTGTATTATCCATGAAAAATGTAAGAATCCCCAAATACGAAATGCAAATTAAGCCACTTCCATAAACTGAGAACTACAAGCAAATTGTACATGAAAATTTAAGTAGCCACTCGGAAACCCGGTTCACTTTTGAAAAACAAGAAAAGTAAATAACCTTATGTTTTCCGTTTCCTCTCAAGCTTCAAAAATCAAAATGGGGTAACGTTGGGATAAAAACCTACCTCGAAGAGCTGCTGCGTCGACTCAGTTCCGCCTTCCACTGAGTCAGAGCTCTGATTTAACGAACCCTTAATTAAGAATCTTCTAACATCAATTCGGCGTCTTGTACAGCTACGTGATTGTAATCGCAAACTTGTAGCAGAAAATTGTCTTAGAAACAAGAATTTAGAGCGTCCACCATTTCGACCAAAGAGGGTTTTAGAAGAAGGCAAGACACACAATGGTTTTGGCAAAATACTATCTGATATTGAGTTCGAAGCACAGCAAGAAATCATTTTCTGCAAATTTCTTCAGAACTTCAGTTCGCCACAAATTGCATTGGGAGTGGTTTTTAGCCCTCCGCCTTCTCTCGTTTGAGAAATAAAACCGGCGGCTTAGCTTGAGTTGATAGCTTCTTTGCTACTGGACAATTTGAAAGGGAAAAAAAAAAACTACATTAAATATTTATTTACTCAATTAATTCAATTTTATTTTTTCACTATAATTATTGTTTCCTTTAAGTAATTAAATTTGCACCAAATTCATTTTAGGTCCTTTTTTTTTCCTTGCCATTTTTTTTCTAAGAATGGCATTTTTATCCCATTACTTTCCATTTCGTAATAGAGTATTCATAATCTAAAATAACTGTATTTCTCTCAAAATTAAAAAGTTTTTATTGTAGAACTTCAAATTGTTAATGCTCTCATTGTCAATAAAACTTTGTTTCTAAGTCTTTTTCGAACTTAAAAATTAGATGCAAGTCTTTCTTACTACACCCTTCCTCTGTTCCATTCAGTAAAATTTTACTCACTTCTTTTTATATATATTTTAATTATAAAAAATATATAGTAAAGAATATTATTGATACATACTCAATTTGTTAATAAAGTAGAAAATATATTCAAATGTTACTATTTAATATAATAAACATATATTTTATGGACCCAAAAATATGTTTGAGCAAAATTTTACATAATGGAGGATTATATCGTGTCCATGTGGAATGGAACAATCAGTTTTCCATTCAGTTGATTTTTTATTTGTTTCAGTTGATTTTTTATTTGTTTTTCAGGTAGTTTTTTTTTTTTCATGTTTTATTCATATTCATATTCTCTTAATCAATGACGCATTTTTCGAATTTCTTACAGTTGTGTTCAACATAGTTTATATGTTGAAATCATATATGACATGTTTTGCTACATCATACACATTACTTATTTGGACATTTTTATCGTTTCAATTTAATTAACTTTTTTTTTAAATGTCAATATTTTACTATCGATTTACAATTTCTTTTTCCCATCTCTTCCTACATTTATTTTTATTATTACTTTTCACCAACTCAATACCATTTTAATACTATATTTTTAAAACTTGCGTTAAAAATAAATGTGTCAATTGCAGAGAGACAAATAGAGTATATGATTGTGTTGTCATGGTTTGCAACCACTATTTAAGTATTGGATACACTTTAAAAATTATTTCTCAAAAGTCTTGTAAAGCATAAGCGTGTAAACTTTTGAAAAGTAAGTTTTACGAGATCATTGATCCATGGTGCAGAGTCTAGTTTCACCTATGAACATTTGAACTCATCATATTTTTCATTGTTCATCCATGCTTGAGTTGTTTAATTGAGTATATAATAGAAGTAAATCAAGTCTAATATCTTCATTGTTTTTAAAAAAATTAATTATTTGTACTTTTGCTCTTTTAGAAAGACAGAGCAGAGCTACAACTTAAGAATTTTGTGAGTTCATTTCACCATTATTTCAAATTATAATTGTGTTAACCATTCATTATCCTTCAAGTTATATGTTGAAATCATATGTTTTCAACAATTCTTATGCTTATCTTGATCATTGCATCCCAACAATCATGTTTTTAAGAAACTCGTAAATGTGTCATCAGGTTTAATTTCTTTTAAGTTTTTCATTGCATTTTTTTGTATGTGTCGTATTTTTCTTTTTACTAAATTATGAGAATTTGATGATGCAATTTCTTGATTATCTTTAGAATCATCCACAATATTTGTTTTGCTGACGGGTTTGGCTTCAATTTGACATTAATAATCTATTTCGACGTTGTCTGGTGTGCTTTTACAAGTTTCGTAGTTGGAATTTATGTGCTTTTATGATGCAATTGTCGATCTCTGTGTTTTCTCATTCAATTAGGTGTGACTTGGAGAAGAAGAAATATAATTAATACTAAATTTTGCCTAGGCTTTCCGTTTGATCCTTCAGCTCGCGCGCCTCCATATTTCTGTGCTGAGATTTCACCTACAATATTGTACGTAAGTTGCACTCTGATAAAAAGTATATTAATTACTAAAATTAAAATCATGTAACAGTTAGAGTTAAATATAATTATAATTATAAATATACATATTATATTAAATACGAAAAACGGGACATAAAGTATGATTCTCGTCCTATCTATGCCAAGGGAGGATAATTTATTTTCATCCCCAACTTCACATTGAAAAATATCAAGAATTGGCATAGTGCTCATAACAGATATGGGATTCTTGTTCCCCATTTCAATGCTTATGTGGTTCGATAGGATTTTCAATCTTTTTTTTTCCTTCTTTTCTTTATGAGGTGGTTGGAGGCATTCAATTCATTCATTTTCAGTAAACCACTATTCACACCCCGCAATATACTAAACACACCCAAATGTCAAGCACATCCCATTAATTTTTTAAAGATGACATGTTTACTAACTACACCCCATGTTATTCCAACACCACCCTTACCCCCTCCCCCCCTCAAAAAAAAAAAAAAAAACCTCCCACCCTACTACCTAGCAAACCCCGTGATAAAAAAAACGAAAAAAAATACACCCAACTTTTCTTCCTCCTTTAAAGAAACACATTCCATCTTCGGTTGTAAACACAATCGTTTGCAAAGCAAGTACATGAAGTATGATCTGTATATCCATTTGGCCAAAAGTTCTTGCCCTATAATACATTTGTTCGTTTGTGAAGTAATGAACAACAATCCATCAGTTTGGATGTTATGTAAAGAACAATAACATATATGTACGACCGCATAACACTTAGTGAATTATTCTTTTAAAAATTGTTCGGCCAAATTTGGCCTACACCCTTTGATTTGTTCGACCACGATTACGTCATGATACGACTAGTCTAAAAATGATAGTTTAATACTTTTACATGTGTCCATAATACTACAGGGTGTGTTTAGTATAGGTGAAGTTACTGTTAGATGCTTTTTAGACCCCTCATTTACATGTAGATGTTATCTTTTTTTCAAAGTTACTATTAGTCGCAATATGACCATAAAATTACTATAATACCCTTATATTCATTTTTTCAATATATCTTCCTCTTTTATTACCCCTTATTCTCCAACATCTACCAAACAAAACCCAAATTAATTATATGCTATCAAAATATAGGGGTGTCAAAAATCCCCATTTTTTGGTTTGCTTGTTTCGAATTTTTTCAAATCTTCATAAAATAAACCGAAGAAACAACCAATAATTATAAAAAAATTGCATCACACCAAAATTATCGAATCAACCAAACTATAAAAATTATTGAATCAACCATAAAACTATAAAAACTATTACACCACATCAATAAATCTAAGGAAATATACAATTTTGCACGAATGAGAAAAAAAGTTTACATCAACGAAGAAAAAATTTGCATCACAACAAAACTATTGCAACACCACAATAAAACTTTGCACCAATCGTGAACAAATCTGCTTATGCTTATGTCTCGAGTAAAATATATATATATATTTGTTTCGTCTTCTTCAAGAATATTTCGACAAGAACATATGCAATAATTCTGACCATCCTCTCACATGTACAATATTTTGGCCAGGGAAAGTGATGGAGATACAACTATGACATAGTTGCTGTGTTATTTGCTTAAATTCTTAGAGTTGTTTTTATAGTTCAGCACTTTTAGTTAGAATTGTTTTGCGTCTTTTCAGTTGTTGAGTGTTCCCTTATGTTTTCTATAAATAGGGGAGCAGCCATGACATTTGTTTTTGGGTTGATTGATTTACCATTTAATTGAATAGCATTCCATTTATCGCATCTCGACGACATTCATTCTCGAATCAACGTCTTGCTTGCTCGTTCATTTGTACACTTAGAAGTTCCGTTGCATCATTTGGTATCCAGAAGCCAGCAATCGCTCCTACAATGCCGCCCCGGCGCGACGTTAACCGTGATGTAGGCCTCAACCAGCGCCTGGACGACCTCACCACCCAACTAGCGGCGGTTTTGCAATTACTCACAGCACAAGCAACTGCTGATAACTTCCAGCCCTGTCATGATAACCGCCCTCCCCAACAACCAGTTGCGACTGCATCCTCCTCCGACGAGGCTACACTGGATAATCCGTTTGTGCCTCTCCAGCACCAGGACGCGCGACGCCCAGCTGACCCCCGTTCTTGGGAACAGTCCTTCAAGATGGAATTACCAGAATTTACAGGGACGAACGAATCGGAGGCACTCATCGATTGGCTTATCGTCATTGACGATCTTCTTGAATTCAAGAACGTCCCCGAAGATCGTCGTGTCCCATTGGTCGCTACACGCCTTCGAGATAGAGCCACTTCTTAGTGGTATCAATCAAAAGCAACCCGACGCCGACAAGGCAAATCGAAGGTTGTTTCTTGGGATAAGTTCAAGAAGTTACTCAAGGCCGAATTCTTGCCATTCAATTACGATCGGGTTCTTTACTAACGGCTACAAAACTTGCGCCAAGGCTCGCGAACAGTCGACGCCTATGCCTCTGAATTCTTTCAACTACTCGTCCGTGTGGATATTTCGGATTCCGAAGATCAATTGGTTTCACGATTTATTGGCGGCCTCCGTCTGCCTTTCCAGGATATTCTCAACTTATTCGCCCCCAATTCGGTTTCGGAAGCTCACCAACGAGCAGTCCTCTTAGAACGCCAGCTCAACCGTCGCACACAATGCCCGTTCACACCCCCTTCTCAACCGCCCTCCACCCCACCCACTTCATCCACCACACGTCCGTCAACACAACCTACATCAACTCGCTTTCCACCCACCTCCTCGGCCCCAAGATCGGGCCAATGTTTTTCTCGCGGCGAACATGGCCACCGCATGTCGAATTGCCCTAAACTTGGTAATTCACGTGGCTTACTTCTAGATGACACACCCTATGCACAATATTCAGGCCCCCCAAGTTTTGACGAAGAGCCCCACGAGACCCCTACCGAGGAGTTTTTGTCTGGAGATCAAGGACCAACCCTAATTTTACGTCGTGCTTGCCTTACCCCACGCCTTTCTGATCTCACGAGCCAGCGCCACAACCTATTTGAGTCCTCGTGCACAATCAACGGCAAGGTTTGCAACTTTATTATTGATTCTGGGGCTTGTGAAAATGTCATCGCTACCGACGTGGTCTCTAAACTCTCTTTACCATCTGAAAAATACCCCACGCCCTACTCCTTGCCCTGGCTACAAAAAAGGCGCAAAACAATTCTAACTAAAAGAGCTGAACTATAAAAGCAACTCTAAGAATTTAAGCAAATAACACAGCAACTATGTCATAGTTGTATCTCCATCATTCGACAGACGATTGGAGGATGTGCGTCGACAATCAACAAGATAACCGTTCGATACCGTTTCCTCATCCCACGTTTGGATGACCTCCTCGACCAATTAAGCGGTGCGACAATCTTTAGCAAATTGGACCTCAAAAGTGGGTATCATCAAATCCGTATTCGTCCGGGAGACGAATGGAAAACCGCCTTCAAGATCCGAGAAGGCCTCTTTGAGTGGCTCGTTATGCCTTTTGGGCTATCCAACTCGCCAAGTACTTTTATGCGCATCATGAATCAAGCCTTGCGCCCCCTCATTGGCTCGTGTGTGGTTGTCTATTTTGACAACATTTTAATCTACAGTAAAATGGAGACGGATCATCTAGTCCATGTAAAGGCTGTCCTTCTCATTTTGAGGCAAGAAAATTTTTACGCCTCCGCCGCCAAGTGCACGTTTTGCACCTCTTCCATTTTATTTCTGGGGTACATCATGACAGCAGATGGTATTCGGGTCGACGAACAGAAAACCGCGTCTATTAAAGACTGGCCAACACCGACGACGATTACGGCCACAAGAAGTTTTCATGGCCTCGCCTCATTTTACCGCCGTTTTATTCCCCATTTCAGTTCCATCATGGCACCATTGACCGACGTCATGTATGGTACACAGTTTGTGTGGACGACCGCAGTGGACGCAGCCTTTCAACTTATTAAGGAAAAGCTCACCCACGCCTCCGTCCTTATTCTGCCAGATTTCGACACACCTTTCGAACTTCATTGCGACGCGTCAAAGGTGGGAATTGGCGCCGTACTCAGCCAAAGCAGTCGCCCAATCGCTTACTTCAGCGAAAAATTGACGGGCCCTCGATCTCGATACTTTACCTATGACACTGAGTTTTACGCGGTCATCTAAACACTAGAGACACTATTTGTTCCATTGGGAATTTGTCCTTTATACTGATCACGAGGCTCTTAAACACCTCGCGACACAAAATTCCTTGTCCGCTCGCCACTCAAAATGGGCGTCCTTTTTGCAGTAATTCACTTTCGTAATTCGCCACCAATCCGGAGCCACCAACAAAGTGGCTGATGCCCTGAGTAGACGGCATTGTCTTCTTTCGGATTTTTGCATTTCTGTTATAGGTTTTGAATCTTTTCGCCTCTTATACGCGACTGATATATTTTTTTCCCATATATTGCAGAACTTGGCCCAGCGCACCACCAACGACTATACTCTAATTACGAAGGGTTTTCTTTTCAAAGGTACCCGCTTATGCGTCCCAAACTGTAGCTTGCGGCTTAAAATTGTGGCCGATACTCATTCAACCGGCCATGTTGGACGAGACAGATCCATCGAACTTGTGCTCCGACGCTTTTTCTGGCCTTCAATCCGCCGAGATGTCACCCGTTTTGTGGCCTGTTGTCGTATTTGCCAAACTTCCAAAGGGACAACATCAAACACCGCCTTGTACCGTCCGTTGCCAATCCCAAATCGACTGTGGACAGCCATTAGCATGGACTTTGTCCTTGGTCTCCCTCGTACTCAACACGGCAATGATTCAATCTTTGTCGTTGTTGATCGTTTCTCCAAAATAGTTCATTTTATTCCGTGTAAAAAAACCGTTGACGCCGTTAACATTGCTCTTTTGTTCTTTCGTGAAATATACAGGCTGCATGGTCTTCCGTCATCCATCGTTTCGGATCACGATACCAAATTCATTAGCCACTTTTGGCGGACGTTATGGCGTATGGCGGACACGGAACTCAACTTTAGCAGCGCCTATCATCCACAAACCGATGGACAAACGGAGGTGGTCAATCGTTCCTTAGGCAACTTACTTCGATGCTTGGTCGGTGATAACTTGAAAGTGTGGGACTCGAAGCTTCCTCAGGCAGAATTCGCTCACAACATCGCCCTTAATAGAAGTACAGGTTTCTGCCCTTTCCATGTCGTGTATGGCCTGATTCCAAGAGCACCGATCGACTTACTCACGCTACCATCTGCCGTGCCCAACGACAAGAAGGCTTCAGACTTAATCACGGATTTGCAGCGCATTCATTCAGAGACGAAGACAAATTTGACTACTTCAACGGCGAAATACAAGACAACCGCGGACTTACGAAGACGGGATGTTCAGTTTTCGGAGGGCAATCTTGTGTGGGCCGTCTTAACTAAAGACCGCTTCCCTCCATGAGAGTATAACAAATTGGCGTCTAGGAAAATCGGTCCCTTCGAGATTATTCAGAAAATTAATCCTAACGCTTATAGACTTCGAGTGCCGTCCCACATTTGTACCAGCGATGTTTTTAATGTGAAACATTTTGTTCCATATTTTGGCGATAATCCTCATGGAGATACAACTGCGGACGATTCGAGGGCGAATCGTTTTGAAGAGGAGGAGAATGATGGAGATACAACTATCACATAGTTGCTGTGTTATTTGCTTAAATTCTTAGAGTTGCTTTTATAGTTCAGCACTTTTAGTTATAATTGTTTTGCGTCTTTCCAATTGTTGAGTGTTCCCTTATGTTTTCTATAAATAGGGGAGCAGCCATGACATTTGTTTTTGGGTTGATTGATTTACAATTTAATTGGATAGCATTCCATTTATCGCATCTCGACGTCATTCATTCTCGAATCAACGTCTTGCTTGCTCGTTCACTTGTACACTTAGAAGTTCCGCTGCATCAGGGAGATATCCACCATGAGCGCTAAGAATATTCCGGCTTCGTTGGAGAAAGAGAGAGTGTTGGGGGGGGGGGGAGGGAAGCAGGGGCTGACCCAGGACTCGAGTTTTTTTTTTGGGGGGGGGGGAGAATATTTTTAATGATCTGAAACACTAATGTATATATATAAATACACAAACAACCACACATATATATTAGAATTGAAGGTGTTGAGTTGCAAGAAAAAAATATTGTTGTTGCATTGTATCATCTAGTGTTGATAATGAAAAAAAGAACACTCAAATTACCAAACAATGAAGATACTATATATTTATTTTGTTTAATATGATTTAAAATTCAAGAAATTAACAAATTAAATGAATAAATCGATCGTATTTTCTTCACCAATTCCTTTTTTTAGGGGCTAAGTTGTTTTATTTATATAATACTACTACATAGGTTAATTGCAAATGTGTTTTAAAAATATATACCAACGTTATAGAGAAGTGGTCATTTTTTTATCATTAATAGTTTCAAATATGTAAAATATAATTATTTTAAAATCAATTTTACAATTAAAATATGTAAAAAATAATTATTTTTATATATAAGAACCAAAAGTGAAATAAGAAATTTATTTTGAGATAACTTTCAAGACTACTGACTTTTTAAATTAATTTATCCTTAATTTAATTGTTTATTTTACTTTTTATATATATATATATATATAAAAAGGGGTGGTGCGGGGATGGGGTTCAGGGGGTTGGCCGTAGTTCCGCCCCTGGGTGGGAGAGCCTCTGCCAGCATGGCTTTGTCGAACCTTCGACGAACAACTTCTCCGATATGTCTAGACGACGACGGCTATGTACGACAACGACTATAGGATTAGGGTCTTCAGGCTCGAACGACGGCAACCATGGTTGTGGGCCGTGCGACGATGGTTGCGTCGGCTGCAAGAGAGGATTAGAGTCTGGGAGAGAGTGTTTGAAAAAGAATATTTGAATGAAATGAGTGAAATAATGAAAACAGATTGTTTTTATAAATATAGAAATAGTATTTTAATACTTATTTTACCCTACCCCTATTAATAACTTTTAAATTTTGTAGCAACAGGATGTAATGGAAAATGTAAATGACACTAGTAAAAAAAACACTTTAGTATATTATGGTGGGAGTTACTAGTGTTTTTTTTTTAATCGAGTCAATAGTCGAGTGGACCTCACACACAAATAGAGTAATGTTTTCCTAAGCAGTCGAGTGGAATTCATTTAGTTACCCCTTTGTCTTGTACATAAAGCGAGAGTAAGGGTAGGTAAAATTCCAGAAATAAGCCTCCTCTGTCTCTCGAGCCCCAAAACCAAAGCTTAAAATCAGAAGAAAACCGACATTTCAAGAAACCGATAATTCCCATCCATATTCAAACCTAAACATTACCAACCGGAGCGAGAAAAAATGGTATCGGATTCGGAGCTGATCGAACGGCTGCAACACTTCCTCACCACGTCGGACCTCACCACTACCACCACTGCTATCCTGCGCCGCCGCCTTGAGGAACATTTTTCCATCGATTTATCCGCTAGAAAGGCGTTTATAAGAGAACAGGTCGATACTTACATGCAAACCCAAATTGAAAAAGTTTCCGATAATGAACAAGAAAAAGAAGAACAAGAAGAAGCCGAGGAAGAAGAAGACCAAGGAGAAGAGGAATCATCAATGGCAACTTCTGCCAAATACACCTCTAAAAAACGGTTGGTTTCACAATTTGTTTTCTTTTCTTTTGTTGCTGGGGAGTTCAGATGTTATTTTTCCTTTTTTTTTTTTTTAGAGGTTTTTAGATAGCTGATGATTAATTCGTTATAGTTATGACGTTTTGCCCTTTGTCTCTTTTGTGCTTTTAGGCTGCACGATTGTCTATGTATTCCTATTTCCTACTTGTATAATAATCAGTGAATTTATTCTAATTTTGATAAAGGATGTAATTCAAGTTATATGTTCTGTTCTGATATTGGAGGACCATCAATGTGAATTTTCGTGAATTGGAGTATTCAAACTTTTTTCTGTGAACTCAATTCGTCGCATGCATTAACATTTGTGTTCTGTTTAATTTTCTGTTTGTTTTGCAGCTTATGGTTCTTAATGTGAAGTAGTTTGACCAAGTTGTAGATTATAATTACAAGTTTCTAACCCCAATGAGTTGGTGTAGGCTTGGGACTTAGGAGTGGGCTCCTCTCTAGTCTCAGGTTCGAAACCCCTAAGGTGCAAACAATTTCTATGGGGCCATGTCCATACAGAGCTTTAAACGGGACCCCCGCAAGTGGGCAGTGGGATTGGTCCCCCGGGATTAGTCGGTCCATAGACCGGATACCCATAGACCGGATACCCGAGACTTCTAAAAAAAAATACAAAAAATTTACAAGTTTCTACCTTTGTTTTTGTTTTTCCTTCAATTCATTCATGATGATATGATTTTTTTTCCCTTTTAACAATTAACACAGTTTCTTTTTGTGCATGTTATGTTAAACCCTGTTCTAAAACATTCTTTTGTATTCTGAAATGTTCATTGGTCACACTAAGCTATGCTTGGATGTTTTTGGAGAACTAACTGAGAAAGTCTACATGTGAAAATATGATGTATCATGTATTAGGAGAGAAATTTGTTGGGGGGCATCATAATTCATATATATTTGGTTTTATATTGGGGTGATGCATTAAGGATGAAATTGATTTGATAAATCATAACTGAACACAGCCTTAAAATTTAACATACTAAAAAACTAAAGAAAATTATTATTGTGCACTGCTTTTACTTTTTCAATGTTAAATGACCCCAATTGGTTATTGGCTACTTCTGCCCTCTGGTCGAATACCTAGTACACACAACACAATATGATTCGTTTGGATCAATTGTCTGTGGGTATCATCTTGTCGAGTGCATGCATACCCGAAGTTCCCAAAATTGACTATGCTCTACCTCTGCAGACTGTCCAGCTATTTTTTTTTGTTATCTTGATGTTTTATTAAATTATCCAAAAAAGTTGAAGAAATTGCAGTATATGCCTTCCAGGACACTAACAACTTGGCTGCAAACATACCCAGTCTAGATAGAACAATGATGGGTTTAGCAATTTATCAAGGCATTATTAGTCCTAGTTAACATTTCTATTAAGTTGAATTTGCATGTTTTGACATTGAGGATTCCAGATATGCAACTCTTATGTAATGTTCTCATATCAAGCTCTTCTGCATCTAGGTCTTTCATCATATAAGTCAACTGATATTGCTTTCTAAAGTTTTATTTGCATATATACACTTACGTATAAACTTCTCTCGTCAGATCTTGTAAGAAGGAGAAAGTCAAGAAAAGAGGTGGTGGAGGTGGAGGATTTACCAAATTATGCAGTCTTTCTCCAGAGCTTCAGAAATTTACAGGAGTACCCGAATTAGCTCGAACAGAGGTATAACAAACTTAAATGGTCTATACTTCTGGAGGCATAATTCATTTAGAGGTCCCTAAAATATCACCTTTTATTATGGAAGACCCAAAGTACTTTTTGTTTTAGAAAAACCCTGGAGTATCAATTTTTTTTTGAAAGATCCCTAAAATATTGAAATATGATTTCACGAGGTCCTTTTCTAACATTGGGTGAAAGCTTCTTCTATTAAAATGGTTTCTTTATTAGACTGCTGCTTTTATTAAGAATCTAAGATTGAATTAATGTACAAATGAATTTTTAGCTTCAACAGAATGTTAAAAAAGGACCCCATGAGATCATATTTCAATACTTTAAGGGCTTTTTAAAATAAAAAATACTTTAAGAACCTTTCAAAATACATGTGAATATTTCAGGGACCTTTAGATCCATTATGCCTACGTGTGAATATTTCAGGACCTTTCTAAATACATGTTTAAGATTACATACCTTCCTTTTGTTTCATGACCAGGTTGTGAAGAAACTTTGGATGCATATTAGAGAGAATAATTTGCAAGATCCGTCCAACAGAAGGAATATACTTTGTGATGACACACTGCGCAACCTTTTTGCTGTAGATAGTATAGATATGTTTCAAATGAATAAGGCCCTTGCAAAGCACATATGGCCTTTGGATTCTGATGGTGGTATGATTTCTGGCATATGAATACCCTCAAGATGTACTTTCTTGAACAATATTGTGTCTTCTTATGTCTTTCCTTATGTGTGTCTGTATGCTTAAGATAGGCTGTAGTATTTATTCAAAAGATGCGCTTGAATACTATTCTAAATATTGTTTTGATAGATTGGTGCTATAAAAATCATACAATATGACCAAGGAAATAGACATTTAAGCTGTTAAAAATAATGTAAAAGGAGTGTTAGCAATCTTATAAAGCTGAGTTCTTTTACCTCTCTTGGATGTATTGGATAAGAGATCTAAGAGTTGCAGTCAAAGGGTATTGGCGGTTTTCATTTTTGGATTGTTGTGACTACAGTTGTTTTCTAGCTTTAGACAAGAAGAAGTTGGTAGCCAGAACGTGTATAGCCTCGCTAGACGACTGCTATTGGATCAGTTGATGAGGAGATAGGCTTTTGATTAAGATAATACTAGTAAACTTTCTATAGTATCTGGACTTCATTTTTGGTGATCTATAAAAATGTTGAACTGATTACTAAGGAATTTTATTCAATAGAGTTCTTATGAAAATATGGCTTAAGATCCCAATATCGTTGAGTGATGAAGGTATGGTTGATAGATAAACCTTTTGAGCAATAGTGCTGTATGTGGAAAGCTATTAAGCCATCTAGATTTAATTGGAATATTGTGTTCTGGATCTGACTTCATATAGAATATCACATTCTGAGCCTAACCTTAAGTTCCATGTAGTTGTTGGAACTCATTTTATGCACTGATCTTTCGATCTATAGATATTCACATCAACTATTTTTTTGTTCTTATAGGTGCTTGGTGGTGCATGGGTCTTCTGAGTTTATTTATGTTCAATTTTATATAATGACAGCAAAATTTCAAATCAGCTTGCTGAATTCTACATTATGTAGCTTTCTTTTGGCCTATATATAGCTGTTTTACTAGAACTAACTTCTATGATTTATGTCTTTAAAATGAAGTACCTCCAGTCAACTCTGAACCTAAAGCGAAGAAGCGGAAGCAAGAGAAAGATGAAGGTTGGAATTCTAGACTGAGCCCTTATAAATGCTTCATTCTTATTTGGTTAATAAATTTCTTATTTCATTGTGAAGTGATTTCCTGAGCCTCCGACTCCAGTGCAATTGCAATTTCTTGTGTTCAATAATTTAGAATAGCAGTTCTCTTCAGTCCAAGTACTCACCCTAATGTTACGGTTTTTGGCTCTTTATAAACAACTATGAAAAAACAGAGTGAGCATCCATGCATGCTTCTATCATTTTTTGCGATGAGCACCATCTATTTTTTTAATAATAGCCAGCAATCCTGCAATTCTTTTTCATATTTCCTGAATTCTTAATAAAAAATTGCTTCGTTTTTTTTCTTTTCTGTAAATTGTCTTTATCAGATCAAGATGAGCCGAAGAAAAAAGAAAAACGACCTAGGGGTGGAAATTCAGCCTTCCTTGCTCCTATTAAACTCTCTGATGCCATGATGAAGTTTCTTGGCACAGGAGAAGATGCACTACCTCGTTCTGATGTTGTTAAGCGAATCTGGGATTACATCAAGCTACACAACTTGCAGGTAAAAAATGTGTTAACTAATTTACATATTTTAAAGGAAATTATTGGTCACAATAGTTCTATAATACAGTAGTGTTTCACAGATGGAAGAACCCCTTAGTATCTTATTTGTATTTCTAGTTTGAGTAAATTGCAATATTGGTCTAATATCTATTGCGTGTTAGCGATTTTAGTACCCATACCTATCAGTTTCTCAATTAAGTCTCGTAACTTTAAAAATGCTGCAGTTTTTGTCCTATATTGATAACTTTTTTGTTTTTGTTTTAGGATGATAATTAATTTGCTATTTTTTTAATTGAAATTAATATATTTGGGTCTCATTATTTATGCCACATAAAGCAATATTAGTCTGGTTGTTATGTGGAATTCCGGCAGCTCCCGTGACTTAAGTGAGACTTAATTGAATAAATTGGTTCATATGGGACTAAAATTGCTAGCACTCAATAACTACGGGACCAATTTTGCAATATACTCTTCTAGTTTTGAGTAATCTTACTTTCCATGGACTGGTTCTGCAAAATCCAACTTTCGCTAACTCTTTTTTAATTTTTTTTTATTTATGAAGGACCCGTCAGACAAAAGACAAATAATATGTGACGAGAAGCTGAAAGAGCTTTTTAATTTAGACACCTTCTGTGGATTTACAGTTGCGAAACTCCTAACTGCTCATTTTATAAAGGCAGAACAGTGAGTTGCTTGCTCGTATGTTGTTTTTTTGAGCTGCAAGTAGCTTTGAAGTTTTTTCAATATGTTGAATGAAGACGCTCTGTCTTCGTTTTTAAAATGATGGAAGGGATTGAAGACAGGAAAATTGAGGGGGAAATTTCATTTTTCAGTCTACTTTCGGATGTGCACCCCTTGTAACCTATTTTTGTTCTAATGTACCAAGATAATGATAATAGTTAATACAATGCATACCAGATCATTTAAATTTTCATTTCATGTATTAGTGTTTTCTTCTGGAACCAGAGAACAGTAATATTTATAGAGAGGTTGGAGTCACAGGAAAGGCCAATTTTATGGTATCAGCCTATCTTGGTTTAAAGCACGAAAGCTTTGTAGTTTCTTTCGTTTTTGTATTCCTTATCTACGTAACGCAGCTGCTGTGGAGTTATGTATCTTGCTACAAATATCAAATGGTAAGTTGCAGTTATGTTCATTTTAGCCACACATATTGTTGTTCTCCTATTTTTATTATGTGAAGAGACTGTTGGATTGGGCTTCCATTTGTGTATTGTTGTTATTATATAAATTGAAGACTGACTTTTTCTTTTGACTTGTGATTCTCAGTATCGTTAATAGTTCCTCAGTTCCAGTAAGGTTTCAAAATCTAAAAACAAATTTTAGAATCACTTTTTAAAAAAAAATGTGTAAAAAAGTAATCCTAATTTGTTGGTAGGGTTTGCGTTGCAAAAGTCAAGTTGGTCTGGGATCGTAGTTTCCGTGAAAGAATTAATGACAGTATTTTAGGTTTGTCTTGTTGGTCTGTCAATTGTTTGTCTTCATCCTTGTGTCTTTGTATTTCTTGAGGTCAAGTCTAGGTTTACTCGTGTAGATGTCCCACAGAAATAGAACTTTATTCAAATAATATTATTAAGGAAATAAATGGATTGAAATTGATTTGGGTTTTATGTGGGTCAAGTATGAACTCATCTTATGGAATAAAATTTATGAGAGGTTATTTTCATGGGGATAGGAATAAATTGTGGTGGGACTTCTAGCTTTATTTGGATATAACCATTCTAAAGGTGTCTTATCAGCGGGGTAATCTCGACGTCTTCTTAAGCCAATGATAGCTAAGTGGAACGTATGGACTGCCGTGTAGAATAGGAGCGAGAGGCCATACTGGACGCAGCTCAACCTGAGCCTATAGTTGTTGAAGCGGGGCAGACGGAGAGATTTTCTTTCAGATCCAGTTCTCTCCGATGATCGAGAGAAAAGAACTCAATCAAATAGCTGCAATTGATTCGTCAAATAACATATGATTGTAGATAGATCCATTGATGGTACAGGCGAGCATGGCCATTTCCTTATTGATCTTTTCAATATCTAATAAATCCGAGCACGCGACGCGCATAGTCTTAAGTCCAAGAGCGGATCTCATACAGGACCACATCTAAATACAAACTATAATTTAATCTAAATTCACTTTTATATGTCATGTTAATAGTTGAAAAAGAAATAGAAAATAATTAAAATAGAAATATAAAATGTAATTTTTTTTAGAATATATGTAAAATGTAGAATTGATTAGTTGTTAAAATTTGAAAATAATGGTTGAAATATAGGAGAGTAGAGAGTAGAGAGGAAAGAGAAAAGAGAAAAGAAAAAATAAATATTTTTAAAAAATGTAAAATTATTGGGTAGAATTTAAGGAATTTAAGAATCCAAGTTTTTAGAAAAGTCGTAAATGAGATTCCGAAATAGTTATAAATGAAGATTATGAATTTCTATTTTTATGTTATTTAATAGTTAATTGAGAATTTGAAATGTTTACTTATGAAAATATTTATTTGGACATGAAAATCGTGAAGAAAAAAATACGGATGGCCTAAATTATTATTCTGCACCAACTCTTTTTTTTTTTTTTGAAGCATTTCTCTTCTCAAAAATGGGAATGGGACCAGTTTTTTCTTTAATTATATAAATAACCATATTTTCTTGGTGTAAAAGAGGGTATTATTCCACATCTTGAATGATACAGTAATTGCTAAAAGTAAACGATCGATCTTGTGTTTGCATTGACTGACTCATAGGTTTTGGTCTATTTTCACTTGCCTATATTTCCTCCCCAGTCAACTCTGCGTGAGTTAGCAATTCACTAAAATTTAATTTGGCAATGACAGTTATAACTTACAATTACAACTAATTAGATTAGGATTAAAATAATATTTAAATTTTACAAATTAAAAAAAAATATATATAAATTCAAATCTTATAAAACTGGAAAATCTAAAGTTCTATGAACACAAACCGTTTAAGAGATCGGAGCCCCATTAAAAACCTTGCTCTGAAAAACCCACATTAAGGATAAAATCAGGGTCAAGGATAAAAAGGTAGATCCCTCTAAAGAGAGTTGTAAACAAAAATTTGAAGGTAAACAAATTACACAAATCTAAAAAACTCTGTGGATAGATCTTTGAGTAAATATTCTTGCAATTGTTCCGGCGGCATGTCCCACCATGTGAATTCCGCCGTTGTCAGGGCCGCTAACTTGTCCGATGTGGCATTTCCTTCTCTGTAAATGTGTGTCACCTTGAAGCGCATCCCTCTAAGCATTAATCTGACCCTCTGCCATAATGCTTGTCCTTTCCATGGATTTTTCATCACCGATCCTTGGAGAAAATTGACAACATATTCTGAATCTGATTCCAGCCACAAGTCCTTCCATTCTCGCCTAAAAGCTATGTTGATAGCCTGTAAAGCCGTGAGAAGTTCTGCTTCGAAAGCAAATCCTCGGCCATGCCTCATTGTGAAACCCCCTAAGAATTGTCCACTACTATCCCTGTATACTCATGCACCCGCCAGTTTGCCTGGAGCACCGGACGCTGACCCGTCTACATTCACCTTCACCACTCTAATGTCTGGCGTATACCAGCAAACAGGAATCACCTGCGGTGCCTTACGAGCGTTGCAGGCCATTCCGAAATCCATGATGATTCTCAGGTCCGAAGGGGTGTTGCACAAATGTCCCATCGTAGCACAATTTGTCTCTTGGATCAGAGCCCAAATTGACGTGTAAACCTCCATTGCTGAGTATGTTTTGTTGTCGAAAATGGCTGCTTTCCTGAACGTCCAAATTTGCCATACTAACGTTACCTAACTTGCTCTCCAAATGGCTGTCACTTGGGGACTAAATTTCTTATTTACTGAACCTGGAATAAGTCCATGATTTTACAGGCCGTATTCTTGAAGAATTCGCAATTACCAAAAAGATGATTCGTGCTCTCCTCATGGTTACGACACAGTGAGCACACAATGGTCCCATCAGTCCCAAGAGACACAATCGATCCCAAGATGGAAGTCGGTTGTGTATGCCCCTCCATATCACAGTCGATCTACGTGATGGGTTGTACGCCGCCCAATTCCAACTTCCCCAGTTGACCTCGGGATAATGTGGTCTAATTTGCTCATAGGCAATGGCTGCTGTTATGTTGCCATGAGTCGAATGTGGCCAGAATCTAGAGTCCTCACCTAAAGCACTTACAAAACCCATAATATCTGCCACAATATCCAGGAATTTATCCGAGAAAGTTGCCTCCAAATGCCATACCCCATTGACTAGGCAATCTGAGATGACATACTTAAAATGTTTCCTGCTCCTTTGTGGAATTCCAATTATGTCCGCAATACAGTACCCAAGCCAGTTGTCTAGCCAAAATTTTACTTGCGAATCTGCTCCCGGCACCCAGCGTGCTTGCCTTTTTATATATGCAATGTGGGGCCTCAAGTTGAGCCAAACTGAAGAAGAACCGTGGCTGATCTTGGATTATCAAGAGGAATAAAACGGGTTCTGAGAAAGCGCATTGGGGCCCCTGTGTCATTGAGGATTTGCCAAGCAATCTTCCGGTTGTACGCCTCGTTTGCACATACAATTGATCTGATGCCTAGGCCACCTTCAACCTTGGGGGCTATTGCTTTGGCTCATGCAACCGTGCATATGCCGCGACGGCTAGTGTCCCCCGAGGCGCCGACCAAATAAAATTCCTCATCGATCTTTCAATGTGTTGCAATAACGATTGCGGCCATTTGTAGACCATCATGGTATGCACCAATGTGGATGTGATAACATGATTTACCAAACAAATTCACCCAGCTAGTGAGAGTGTCGAGCCCTTCCATGTAGTGAATTTTCCCAAAATTTTGTCCGCTGTGTTCCATAGATGTGCAGCAACTTTAGAGATTGGCGCCCCCAAATAGGTGAAAGGGAGTGATCCCGATTTCATGTCCAACTGCTCTCGAAGATATATTTTGTTGTTATTACTGACATATTTCCCAAAGTAAGCACATAATTTGTTCGGATTGAAAATTTGGCCAGACAGTTCTCTATAAGTAGTCAAAACATCACAAATCACCCTTATGCTTGGCCTACTTGCTCTACAAAAGATGACACTGTCATCCGCGTAAAGTAGAGCTAACGTACACTTCAAATCAAGTCGAACGAAAGTTGGCTGCAAAGCCCCCAGATTTGCAGATTCATGTAGTAGATTGACGACCTCCCCGGCAAAACAATATAAGAGGGGGGACAGCGGGTCGCCATGTCTTACACCATGAGAGCATTTGAAGTACCCATGAACCCGTGTGCGGTCAAGGCAGTTTACCCCCTCAAAGGCCAGGATAATGGCGTGGTGGATATTACGCCCAGGTATGAATCCAAACTAATAAGTGGAGAATGCTGAACTGATTATTGGCCCAAGCCGTGAAGCCAAGATCTTTGAGAAAACTTTGAATAAGAAATTTCCCAACACAATGGGTCTAAAATCTTCAATCCTATCTGCCCCCTGATACTTTCTGATTAAGGTGACAAAGTTGGAGTTGATGTCGTGTGGCAAAAAACAAAATCAGAAGAAGTACTGAGCCGCTCTCACCACATCCGTTTCCACAATCTCCCATGCTGCTTGAAAGAACACGCCACCAAAGCCATCAGGACTTGGCACACTGTCTGGCGAGAGCTCAAAAAACGCCCTCTTGACTTCCTCGACTGTAGGGGCACAGTTAAGAGCTGCATTCTGTTGGGCTGTTATACAAGAATGCATACTTGCCGGAATTGAGAGGCTGGAAGTGTCAGTCCGCGGAGGGGCTGGAAATAAATTTGTGTAAAAGTCCATGATGTGTTGCGCTATCAGCTTCTGATCTTTGCATATTCTGCCATTAACATTCAGAGAATCCAAGGGCGTTATTACTTTCCTTAATTGATTGAGTTTATGGAAGAACTTGGTGTTACGATATCCATCCCTAAGCCAAGTGATGCGGTTTTGTTGCGCGAGTAGAGTGTGTTGCTGCTGTAAAACAACATTCAAGTGTTGCTTCGCCATTATCTCTCGTTGTGCATTATTGCAAGTGTAGCCGGCTAGATAAATATCTTGCTGAATTTTCAACAGCCTTTCCTTAGCATCAGTTATTCTGACATGGACATTTTTGAATACCTCCAAATTCCACTTTCGCAAATTAACTTTTAAATGCGTTAGTTTCAACTTTATCAACGTAATCAGGTCAGGGGCCGGAAGAAATGTGTCCCAGGACCTTCTAATCTCTATTAAACATCTCGGATCATGTAGCCACATTTTTAGAAATAAAAAATTTGCTCCACCCATCCTGGCAGCCCCTGAACATTCCATAAGAATTGGATGGTGGTCCAAGCATACTCTAGGAAGAGCTTTGGCTACTACCGAAGACCAAGCCTCCAAAAAATCTGTAGAAGCCAGAATTCTATCCAAACGAGAAGCTACCAACGTACCATCTCTGCGACTAACCGCCAGAGTGTAATTGGGGCCCAATATATCTATATCCAAAAGGCTGGCATCCGAAATAAAGTCCCAAAAATCCTGACATGCCGCCTGGAGGGGGGCAGCCCTGCCACAATGCTCATCATGCGACCCCAAAACTGAATTAAAATCCCCTATTAAACAGATCGGATGAAGGTGTAAATCTAATACACACGGTCGGAGAGGTCTTCTGCGAATGTGGTTAGATGCTGCATGAACTATCCCAAGATGAAAAGTACTACCATGCACCTTAGTACGGAGCACAATGATCTGATCCGTGAAGCCACAAATACTCGTACTACTAATCAGACGAGGTTTACAAAACACCCAAATATTTGGCCTCATGCCCTCCCCCTCATTTATTCCCAGAAGCTCCACATTCAACGATTTCCAGAAACTATTTAAAGTATTATCCAAACAGATTTTCGGCTTAACAATTGCCAAAAAATCTGGATAGCGGGTTCGACAATGGTTACTAAGAAAATGTCGTGATTCGACATTGCCAACCTCCTGAATATTCCAAAATAAAACAATCATGGATCATCTCCGAAGAAACCGTGCTCAGACGGTTCTTGCTCTTGGTCAGATTCTCCCTCTTCCGAGCCCTCCAAGTCTCCCCATCGGCCTAAAGCAGTTGAAGCCATACAATTGTACCTCGGAGAGTGAGAGGTCTCCCGTAAAACGCTAGGACGTGACGAAAACTCCTCCTCTACAGCCGATCGTAAAACTATCTCTATCTCCTCCATGTCTTCCGAATAATTTTGCGAAACAAAAATTATTGATTTTAGACGTGCACCCCTAGGTTCTGTAGTCACCGATGTATCCATACTAACAACCTCTCATTTTTCCACCTCAGCCATTCCCTCCGCAGTCCTCTCCCCCTGTACACTCAGTGGATCAAAGTGATTGGAGTTCTGAGTATCATTGGCTTTCTCTGAACCCGAGCCCTTCTGATCAAAGCGAGGACGTCGGGGTTTCCGAGGCTTAGTGAATTGGGCATTTCTCTTGTCTCTGGGATTTTTATCCTTTGTTGGGGAGGAAGCAACATCAGCAGGCACCTGGTCTACGTCATCAAAGGGCTGATCTCTTGCCCTTTTTTTACAATGCTCCTATGAATGCCCGACTACCGAGCAGTGACGACAATACATCGATGGTTTTTCGTACTTAAAGTAAGCAAACGAGCGATGCCCCTTTCTCTCAATCATAATCTGCTCTAGTTTCTCCTTGGAAAAGTCAATTTCCACCAGAACCCTAATTAAATGTCCCATGGAGCCGTCAAGCGAACGTTCATCAATCATGATTGGTGTACCCAAAGCATGTGCCATTCCTGTGATTAACGACTCCGTCCAATACTCAAACGGGAGCTCGTATATGCGCACACAAACCTGTGCCAAGGAGGTGTTCACTTTGTATGGATTGAAATCTTTAACCCATTTAGATAGTTTAAAGACACCCGGATTTGAAAACGAGTTTGTTTTCCTCGACGCCAACTCCTGATCAACAGCCTGCTCAAAACTCACATTGAAGTAGCCAAGACCCAGCGGTATCAATTTCCAATTTCCTTTCAGACCCCACGCTAGAGTCAGAGTTTCTTTCAAAGCCCCCAGGGCCCAAGGTTTATCGCGGTGCGCATTGGAGATGCGCCCGATGAAGGAACCACTACAAAGAGCGACTCGATCTGCGTAATCCTTTTCATCAACCGTTATCGATATGATCTCTCCCTTCTTGATTGGCATATTGATCGGCTTCACCAAACAATGGCTGGGATCGAGACTCTTTTGTCCGCCAGAGGGCATCTTTGAACGAGACCTGAACCCTAGATGGAGTACTAGGGTTTTGACCCTTTAGGGTTTCGTCACTCAACCCAGGAGCCTGCCCGCGGGATGATCTGTCATAGAGGAAGTCTTTCATCCATGGATGTGAATCACACAAGGTCACAAACGTTGAAATTTGATCGAGATTAGACGCAGAAATCTCCATGATCAAAGAATTCGAGAACCTTACAGATTCCGTTATCGCCAGTCCTTCACAATACTATCTTACAAATTATTTTACAAATTAAAAAATATAATATACCCTTAATCTAAACTATTAAACATTCTATAAAAATTGAGATAAAGTTAAACTACATTTACTTTAATTTTAGCTATCAAAGAATTGATATATCAACGGTTAGGGTAATTAATATATAAAATAAATAAACTGATTTGGCATCTCTCCTTAAGTTTCGAATTTTACATAAAATAATATACCCTTAAGTTTCGAATTTTACATAAAATAAAATAAATAAATTTTTATTTTGAATTTAACATTATATCGTATAAACATATTATGGCTCCAATAAATTAAATTTAGCCATTTAAAAGTTTTAAATTCAACGATTTTTTTTTTTTTTTTTCAAATTTGGTTAATTGGGATGATGTAGTCACCTGTCGATGTACAGATTGAGGGTCTGCCTTAAAATCCCCCACCGATTAAAGAAAAAGGAAAAAAAAAAGAGCAATAGAAGCACTAAAAAAAAGAGGGAACAAGTACGGGAGTTACATAGAGAAGATTACATAAATTTTGTAATCTTCCAAATTATGCACAAACTAGTCTAGAGTTTACGCACAACATGAAAATCAAAAGAAGCGGTACAATATTTTTGATATTACACTAGATTTCACACCATGACTTTTGCCACGTCGAACAATTTCTCTGGCTTGATCTCCTTCTCTACAAAAATTATGTTATTTCGTGCTCTCTATATAAAAAAAAAAAAAAAGGGATATGTATTCCTAACAAGTTTTTAACGCGACATACTATATCTTTTTCTACATATTTTATCCACTGCACATTTTATACTATATTCCTTAATCATCATGCAAAATGAAGCAAACGGTGGAAGTATATACACGTGATTCCTGAATTTTACATACATGGATGTAGATAGATATTTGGTGGGGGCAGCCAGTCCACTGAGTCTGAAGATGACAAAACATGTATAATTCTAATACCCGTGAATTCATTTTCAACCCATTCACATTTTTGTTTCGGACAGCACATAACTCAGCTCGTTTTAAATATATAAATACATCTCAGTTGAATTGAAGCTTAAATGTATACAAATATTAGTAGGATCTCAAAATAAACATTCCTGTAGTTTTCGTGACCACCGCCAATTAACATTAGAATGGAGGACTGCAGGATTGACTGATGACTTGTCCCTCGTGGTGCAAAATTCCCCAATTTTCAAAGAAAAGAAAAAAAACAGAGTATCTTGTAACTAACTATATATAGGGTGTGTATAAGCTGCAGGGCAGAGGGTTCTTTGTTTTGGTTTCAAGAGTAAATTACTAGAAAATGGAGAAAAGGGTTTTGTTTATAGCCCTGATGAGTTTGGTATTATGCCCAATTTCAATTTCAATTTCAAGAGCTCAAACAAAAGGGAAAATCGTGACAGTATTGAGTATTGATGGAGGTGGGGTTAGAGGCATCATTCCTGCTACAATTCTAACTCACTTGGAATCCAAACTCCAGGTATATCTTTATTAGTAATGGACTTAATTGGATTTGGTGTTACAAAGTCCTAATTTCATACATGAATATTATTGCAGGAAATAGATGGGGGAGAAGCAAGAATTGCAGATTATTTTGATGTAATAGCGGGAACAAGCACCGGGGGTCTAATTGCCACCATGCTGACTGCCCCTGCACCTAATGGCCGCCCTTTGTACCCGGCCAAAAATATTACTGCCTTTTACTTAGAGCACGCCCCCAGAATTTTCCCAGCATCCAGGTAATTTAATTCCCATTTCACATCCCTCTCTACCTTCTTATCTTTCTTTCCTGCACTCTTATGTATAAATTGATATTTATCAATATATAAAACACAAATGTTAACAAACATAGAAAAAAGCCATAACCTTTTCATTTTAACTCCGTTTTCAACATACTGTACTATTAATTACGATTTTTTAAATTTTACATCCATATTGCATTAAGTAAATATACAATACTATTAAATATGAATTTATTGTGATTTAAAATGTAGTATTTTATAACGTAATTTTTATCTTTACATATAGAATTCACATAAAATTATTATCAGTATATATATATATTTTGAAAGGATTATTATCAGTATACTTATCATGCATGACACGAGAGAATTTGTAGTTGTATTAAAAAGAGAAATTAAAATTAGGCAGCTACGATTGTTTACTCCTCCAAATTTGTACATATGATAGAAAGTAGGGCACGATTGTTTACTCCTCCTAACTTTGGTAGATACATTACCTAAGTTGGTGGATTACTCCTCTAACTTTGTTGGAGGATACATTTTCATCAATAATTTCGTCATTAGTACTCTCTTTGTCTAAAAAATAGATAGTTGAGTACTCCCTCCATCCAATTTTAAAATGTCCACTTCTCCGGACACGAGTTTTAATGAATATTGATTAATTTATGTATAAAGTAGATAAGTTGAGGGTATAATGGGATGTTGTGAGGTCCATTTATAGATAAAGTGATTGTTTATGAATAAAATCAATGACAATTTGAATAAATAAGTGATGGTTGAAGGTAAAGATAAAATAATGTGAATAAAATTGGACAGCCCGAAAAAAAAAAAAAAAGTGGAAATTATAAAATTAGACAAAGAGAGTATTACTTTTTGAACCTCAGATTATAGTTTACTTTTCTGTCTTTTCAAAAATAAAATTAATTTTTATGAAAAGTCAAATCAGCTTATCTAATTGGGACATGGGGAATAATATTAATGTTCATTAAAATTAAATAAGGGTATAACAAGAATGTAAGAAAAAATTTTATATACAAAATATTTGCATTGATTTGTGTGAAAAATAAAAGTGAACTATCTTTTTTTTAGACGGAAGGAATATAAAAGAGAGTCTGCCCCTGATAGGCCCAAGTAACCTTGTACTAAAACAAAAAGGCATAGATTATTTGCCCCTCTAACAATGTTGAATGTACTCTCCCAATACGTTGAATGTACTCTCCCAATACACGCACTCCCCTCAAAACAAAGATATTAATATTATAGATGCACTCCCTCCAAATTATCTAAACTATTTTTTTTTTTTTTCAAAAACTCATTTGAATAAATGCACCCCCTACAAATAAACCCTAATTTCACATTTCACTTCTTCTTCTACCTCAATTTACCGTCGCCGGCCACCCCATCCCACCGCCGCCCTGTCGCTGCACCCCAACTGACTTTTTTTTTTCTAATCCCTCCACCATACCTTGCAGCCACACCCCACCTGGCCGCCGCCGCAAAGTATCTTATGATGGTCCCACTCCCACCCCACGATCGACCTCAGTGACGAATTCAGGATTTTAAATTCGGGGTACAAAAAATATTAAGTAAAATATTACTCCGTACTATAATAATAAAAGTCATATGATTCGAGATATTTTTTAAAAAAAATTATATAACGTTTAAATTAAATTACAATTGAGATCGACGAATTCTCATGTTTTGAAAACGGTCTATGATATCATCATTGAAAATTTGTAGAAATACATCATTCTTAAAAAAAGTAACAAAACTATTGTTGGATAATTCATGTGTTTTTTTGTCTCGACAAGATTCATTGAGAGAGCACCAAGATTATGCAAACTCTGAAACCTAACATCTCTTTGCATATCTTTAATGAATATGTCAAGTTGACATTAAGAGCCATCATATCAAATTTTAAACAAAATTAATTTAGCATAATACAATAAATTAGTAATTATAATACAAATTCTAATTCATAACTTATTCTTAATTGAAGTAGATAGTAAATTAGCAATTATTATATAAACCCTAAAAATTCATAACTTATAAGTTATAGATCCAAATAAATTTATTCATAAATTAAACACAATAATCAAAATTAATAATAAATATAAATAAATATATTTAATAAAATATAAATTAAATTTAAAGATTTACGGAAGAAGGAGTATATAACATTTTAAATTTTTAATGGGTTGGCCTTTACTTTTATTTTAAAGGAATGTGCATGAACTAGCCTTTAAAGTTACCATTGTGGGGAATGAAGATGCAACCGGTCTTTTCCTCTCTTATTATAATTAAAAAAAAATGCTTTAAATAAAAAAAAAATAATAGTTTGGGGTACAACTGTACCCCATGTCCCATTCTCCCTCCGCCACTATCGCCCCCCTCTCAAGGTCGTGGTCCACGCCACCTCCATTTTCTTTTCTGCACACATAGGGGCCCTCCTTTCTCGCCCAGCGTCATTGCCGCCTCATCGCGGATTAACCCTCCCTCATCGTTTCTGCATTGGTTTTTTTTTTTGACAAGAAATTGTCAGCCATAAACACTGTGGTCGACAAATTGTTGTCGACCACAATTTTTATGGTCGATAATTTCTTGTCGAAAATTCTAATTTTTTTTAAAAAAAAATTCTTCCGATAAAAAGTCGTCGATAATGGTGTCTTTCGTCGACAATTACTCTTTTTTTTTTATGGGGAGGTTTACAAGATCATCAAATAAACTTACAAATCACGAGTCTAATATCTTGATCTTCAAATCAAACGGATATCGCCGTCCACTCCAATCGTGTGAAGAGGAAAGACGAGTTTTCCTTTGCCTTTAACAGGTGTCCCAGGTCTCCAATCTTTAAAACGAGTCAACCCCACACTAAGGTGTTCTCATATCAAGAATAGGAAACAAAAAATCAAGACAAAGTTCCACCGAGTACCCGATTCAATAGTACCAGAGCACTAGAGCTCCCGAGTCCAACTCAAGGAGCCCAACCACCAAAAAAGAGACCACAGACGCACAAGGCGCACACGAAACCAAACAAGCAGCATCAAAAAACTATACCTAGAAAACAGTAAAACAGGATCAACAAAGAAATACCCCAAAGGTCACCGTGGCTCCTTTATGAGTAATTTCTATGTTGATCCCAACCAACAATCGAAGAAAAACTACATAAAAAACATAAAATAAAAAACAGAGCCGAAGCGCGGCGGCGGAGTTAGTGCGGCGGCGGCGGCGGAGATAGCGGCGGCAGTGGTGACGGCGATGAGAGTTACCCGGATAAAATCCAGTAGATCTAAAGATCTACAGATCAGATCTGAAAAAAATTGAAGGAGATGAGAGATAACGCCTGAAGGAGATGAGAGATAACGCCGGTGACGGATCGGTGGTGATGAAAACAGAAAGACAATGACTAAAACGGAAGATCTGCGACGGGGACGGAGGCGAACGAAGGACACCGGTGGAGTGGGGGAGAAGCTACTCTCTAGAGAGAGAAGCTCTCCCCACTCTCTAAAACTTTTTTATCAACATGTAAACTTCGTCGACAATTACTCTATTGGTTGACAAACCAGTGTCTTGTCGATTTTTTAAAAAAAATTCTCAGTTTTTTACCAAAAAAAATCTAAATTTGTTTTGTTGTCACCGCCGCCGGAAGTGGGGCGGCTGGTTGGCTTCGGCGGTGGCTGCCGTCGGCGGCATCGGATGTGGGGTGACATCACAATCTGGCCCATTAATAAAAATGGGATAAAAGGCCCATAGTATATGACATCACAATCTGGCCCATTAATAAAGATGTAGAAATGGCAACAAGTCAAAGTCAGGGAAAGCTATAACAAATACAAACCCAAAGTTGTGTAATGGTGCATCATTTTTGTTAAACGCTACCCTTAGAATGAATGATACAGTATGTATGTCACGGGTGTGTGATTATAACCATCTTTCTATTTGCTCACTTTACACGTCTTACACGACATTCAGACGGTGGTTCGTAAACGCAATCGATTTACTTACTAGTTTTTCCTGGGCCTACTTCTCGAGTCCTAGACTCTCGAACCTCTAACCTCCAAGTTTAGATAGGGATTGATTGCAGTTCTTGTTCCTGGTACCATTGGACTACCCTCCTCCCAGTGGTACTAGAAATTGCAATGAAACCTTACCAAAAATTCGAGGTTAGGATTCAATTTTTGAGAAGGGTCTAAAACTCTGGGACCAGCCCAGTGAAGACTCGATCATGAGTTGCCCGAGCAACAATATGTAATTACTATCAAATTGTTGATTTCTATTAAGGTATCCCACATTGGATAGAGAGATGGTCTTGGGTGGGCTTATAAGCCTGGGCAATCCTCTCACTTAACACCTTGGTTTTAAGTGTAGAGTTAGGCCTTCTTATATGGTATCAGAGCCAACTCTCTACTTCGATGTGTGGAACCACGTGTCGACCTGGTCCCCGTCTGAGACCCAGTCTCACGTGAGGGAGGGTATTATTTTTAGTGAAAAATTTTGTCATTAATTCTTAATTTTTCATCAAAAAATTTTTTAGCTAAAGAAACAATAATGAGATCAAAAATATTATGTCACTATAAAAGTCATTTTTCTTGTAGGGTAGACACACACACACACGTAGAGTAATCAAATATAATTAAATTTCATATATATATATTTTTTGGTTAAATATGAATCACTGATTATGTATATGTTGGACATATGTATATATTAGTCGGATTAATTTTGTGAGAAGGATCACGAATCTGTTTGGTGGGCCAAAGTACAATGGCAAGTACCTGAAATCGCTTGTAGAGACAATCTTGGGGAATCTGACGATGAGCCAGACATTGACAAATGTTGTCATTCCAACGTTTGATCTCAAGCGCCTTCAACCTGTTATGTTCACCACCAAAGATGTAACAATCTATTCATTAATTAATTTCCCATTCATCTACTAGTATAATACTGTATATAATTTCTCATGGTAATAATTAAATTAATTTATCTAAACTGCAGGGAAGAGCTAATGTATCAAAGAATGCTCTGCTATCAGATGTGTGTTTGGGCACCTCTGCAGCTCCCACTTATCTCCCACCTCACTATTTTGAGACCAAAGATGTCGACGGTAAAATCCACACCTTTGATCTTGTTGATGGAGGTGTTGCTGCAAATAATCCCGTAAGTTACCTCTTTTTTTGTTACATATTCATGTCCACTTTCATGCATTGAGATTCTGTGGTTGATCAATCAGACTCTGTCACATAGACAAATGAGACACAATTTGGAACTAAAATAGAGAACTTAATTATGTGACATAATTTTTTTTAAAAAAAAACTATATATTCTCCCTAAATTTCATGAAAATCATATATGTATATGTAAATAGATGGAGCTGATTTGCAGTTTATAATTGAATTGGACAGACCTTAACGGCCATAACACTGATTGCCAAAGAAATATTGCTGAAAAAGTTTGAGCTAGTTGATATGCAACCGATGGAGAGCAACAGAATGTTGGTCCTGTCTTTGGGCACGGGCATAGCTAAAGTTGAACACAAGTACAATGCACGAGACGCAGCGCGATGGGGCTTGCTCGGATGGGTCTACAACAAAGGAGCCTCGCCCTTGATCGATATTTTCGGAGATGCAAGCTCCGACATGGTCGACATTCACGTTTCCACCATTTTTCAATCCTTCCTCACTCAAAAAAATTACCTACGACTTCAGGTATATATATATTATTTTCTCTCTTTTTACATACACACATTTTTAGACATAAATATTTAGTCGCACAAGGTTGCACATTTCCATTCTAGTATGCCACAAAATTAAACTAAACGTGGCATTAATTATATATGCCAAATTTTCCAAATATTTTTTTGTCTTTTATGCAAAACGTCACAAGATAGTTAAAAATATCATCATAGCCCCAATTTTTTTGATCATTTAGTTCGATTCTAGCCGAAAAATAAATTAGTCGAAATTCGCATGTGACGACATCATTTTCCAAATTTTCATCAAAAATTGGACAAAAGTTGAGAATGTAAAAAAAAAAAACATACGATTAAATAAAATAAAAATTTACCATCTTCGATCTTTTGAGAAAAAAGGCAAAGTTTATACTTCCCCGGTCTCAAAATGATTTTCACTTCGATCTAAACACGAAAACTTTAAAAAAAGAAGATAAAATAAGAATACTGAAGTTTTTTTTTTAACTTTATTAATTAAAGTGATAAAATAAGGATGTTTAAATAAGTGAGAATTTTGAACGGGAAATGCGGCATCTCTAATGTGTGTGTGATATGAACAGGAGGACACATTAGCGGGAGATGCATCATCTCTTGATATTTCAACCATTCAGAATTTGCAGACGCTTATTCAGATTGGTGATAACCTGCTGAAGAAACCGGTTTCCCGGGTTAGCTTGGAGACGGGTAGACCCAATCCGGTTCAAGGAGAAGGCACTAATGAAGAAGCTCTAGCCCGGTTCGCCAAGCTACTTTCGGATGAAAGAAAGTTTCGTCACGCCAATTAATAATGACTTTCCACTTCAATTCCTAGATTCTACTTACTAACTACTCCAATAAATAGACTATATATGTAACAAAGTTTTAAATTAAAATATAATAAAATAAATGTATTACAGTATGCTTTACTGCTGCGTTAGACATGTTTTGCCCAGTTTTCTTTTATTATACTTTTTAAACATTCTAGATTAAATAAAAATATATACTAGTAATAATAAGTCAACAGGTCGGGTCATGATTTTAGTGAAGACAAGGGGCTTCAAACTAGTCAGCAATTTTTTTTGCTGTCATTGCACATGCTTAGAGGGTATCGACTTCATACTAAATCTAACATTTGTAGATGGAAGAATTTAAGAAATCAATATAAATGAATAAATTACACACCTTTTAATATTAATAGGGTAGATGCAATTCACATTGAGTTAAAAAAAAGCATACTTCTCTCTCTAGGAGAACTCTCCACCTTCTTTCTACAAAATCCACCACAACCAACAACCGCCTACTCCACCGCCTGAATTAAAAAAAGGAGTATCAGCATCGATCATCGCGCCGCCTTAATACCGCCAGCTTGAAACACCGTCGCCTGCAGCCGCGCCGTTTGCAACACCGCCGCTCAAGGGGTTTTTTTTTAGGGATTTAGTTGGGATCAATGGGTGAATCTCACCGTCGGAGCCACGGTGACCGATCGGGTGAGTCATCCGTCTGATCCCATTTTATTTTCGTTTTTCCTTTCTGCATGTTATTTTAGTTTGTTTCTTAGTTTAGATCTGGTGTTTTTAGGATCGTTTTTGCTTTTCTTCTTCCTATGTCGTTATTTTCTGCTTTCGGTATTTTCCCTTTACCCGCCGTCGGTATTTTCCCTTTCCCCGCTGGTTTGTTTTCTTCCCGTTTTCGGGTTTTCCCATGGTGGTACTTTGTTGTACCTGTTGGAGCTGGTAGGCCTTGGGTCCGTAATTATGTGGTTTGGGAGGTTTGTAGCACAGCCGTTGCTATCTTCTTAGATCGCGGTGTTTCAAGGTATGCTGGTTGATCGTTGATCCTTCCACCCTCTCACGATTGAGTCTGGAAGTTGTGATCTTTTGGTAGAATTTTCTGTTTGGATAGGTGAGGGCATGTGATATGTAATTTAACTCCTATATGTAATTCTACTACCTTCAAAAAAAATAAATTGGGTAGATGCAATAATCCTGTCTAGAGGTGGTAAATCGGGGAGTTCAGCCCATCGGGTCAAGCAATGTTTGTGAACTGGATCGGGCCTATAAAATTTGAGCCCAGTCTAGCCCACCCTAGCCCACTGGACTAGCGGCCCAGCCCATAAAATACTTTTAAAAAAATCTATATATATATCATTTTTATTTATACAAATAATTATAATTAAAAATATACATTACTACACTATATAAATAATTCATACGTTCAAATTTAATTCAAAGTCAAAATAAAATAAAAAACACAATAATATTTAAAACTTTACCTATTTTAATTATTTATTTGTATAAAGAAAAAAAAAATGATCGGGCCAAATGGGCTGCCCATGGGGCGACGGGCCAAATTCAGCCTAGCCCATTAGACCCGTCGGGCCAAATAGGCCCGATTCTATATGAGCCTCTAATTTTAAGCCCGCACTATACTAGGTTTTGGGTTGGCCGGGCCGGTCCATCGGGTCGGGCCCAAGTTGTCGTCTCTAATCCTGCCATGATCTAGCTAGTGAGGGTCGAGGAGAGTGTTAGAGAATTAAATATATAATTAAATTTCACACTCTCTTTTCAATTAGAGCTGGCAATTCGGGCCGCCCGATCCATTCCAAATCATTGGAACAAACGATGTTCGTGGACTTGATCGAGCTAGTCCATGAACTAGTTGGGCCTATAAAATGGGAGCTCGTTCGAGCCTAGCGGGCCAGTCCAACTAGTGAATTTTTTTTTTTTAATATTTCTAGCAAAAAATTATATATATATATATATAATGTTAATGTATTGGTCATATACTCACATATAATTTTTATTTATACAAAATTTAATATATACATTACTAGTATATTAATTATACATAATTCATAATCGATGATAACCAACATTAAACTATCTAACAAGTTCAAATCAAATTATAAATAATTCATAAGTTCAATTTTTAAAATCAAAATAAAATTTAAGTATGCAGTACTTTACTAGTTTTAATTGTTTATGTGCTCAAAAAAAGATCGGACCAAACGAAACACCCACGGCCCGTCGGGTTAAATTCAGCCTAGTACATTAGGCCCATCGAGTCAAGTCAAATAGGCTCGATTCTATATTGGCCTATAATTTTAGAACCTAGTCCATTCTAAGCTTCGAGTTGCGCAGATTGGTCCATTTGGTCGAGCACAAATTGTTAGCTCTACTTTTCATGTACATATTTAATTGTCCATTTAATTGACCTCCTTTTTAGAGGGTAGATGCAATAAATGAATAAATTACACACTTTTAATAATGTTGGAGAAATTGAGATTTATTCAATTTCTTAATATTTAACTGATTATTATTTAATCAATTATTTGAGGGTATGGATATTTAATTTCCGAGAAATTAAATGTCATAGGATCGTTCTACTCTCGGAGTAGATGATCGTAGTATATTTAAAATCTTAAAACCGAATTTCGGTGAGTGAGAAATTAATGTACGAAGATTAAGACTTAAAAGTGATGTATTGGGAATCTGGGATTAGTGTTAATAACTATCTCACATTGATAAATGTGAGAATTAATCTCCTCCTTATTAATATGAGTTAGTTAAGAGAGTTCAAATTATAGTGACTATTGAACAATTCAATACGCCACATGCGCGCGCACCGCCTGCCCAGTCGTGCCGAGCCGAGCTGTGGGTTTGGGGGCCCATCTATATTTTTAGAGCTCTAAAGTCTGGGTTTTGGCCCACACGAGTTTAGGAGTAGCTCAATACGAGTACAACCCAAATTTGATTTGAATTTGAAACTTAAGCCTAATGCTTGGAGGTTACATAACCTGAAACTGCATTCTGCATTGCATATTAGAGTGCAATACAGTTCAGACGTGTCTTCAGTTCGTCGGAGCTTTGTACGCTGCGGTGTTGCTCGTGCAAAGACGAAGCCATTTTACCTTCGAAACATCTCGTCATTCCGTGAACACTAGCCGGGACGTGTTTGTTTTACGGAAAAATGTATCACCTTGACCTGACTCCCCTTTTCTCTAACTATCTTTGTTTCAGTTTGCGTTGCTACTTTCGCTGTTGCTGCTTACTAGCGAACCTGCCACTTCAAGAAGTTGCTTGAAATAGAAAGTTACCATATCCGGAAAGCTTGAAGAAATTGTAATTTCTTTCAACTGTAATTTTCGTTCTTTTTATTTATTCCGTCACACTGTAAGCCATTGTTGGTAAAGTATATAATCCAACAATCGTAAAACAAACAATAAGTACTAAACACCACAATGGCATCTGACGGAAGTGGCCCTAAGAACAACAAGAACACCACCATCGTTACTCATTCCGAATCATCGAAAATGTTGGTACGTCGTCGGTTCCCCCTTTTGGTATTCCTTTTATTTTTCCATCCTCTAAATCACGCCCTTTAATGATTCATGATGAAAAATCCGAGAAATTCCCGGGAACCGATTTTAAGAGGTGGCAACAAACGATGTTGTTTTATCTCACGACACTTCACCTAGAAAGGTTCCTCCGGGAGGATCCACCCGTTGTCGCTGAGAGCGAAACAGACAATGCTAGGAGGGTTGCATTTGACCAATGGTCTCATAGTGATTTTTTTGTGGTGGAACTACGTCCTTGGAGGACTAGTTGACGCGTTGTATAACGTGTACCAGTCGGTTCGTACTGCCAAAGAACTGTGGGAGTCTTTGGAACGAAAGTACAAAACCGAGGATGCTGGAACTAAAATGTTCGTGGTGGCGAAATTCTTGGACTTCAAAATGGTAGATGGAAAGTCTATCGTTGAACGAGTTCAAAAATTTCAGTTGATCCTACATGATATTCTCGCGGAGGGTATGGTCCTTTCGGACGCTTTTCAAGTAGCTGTTGTATTTGTGCGAATTTTTTGAGAAGATTCATATTTGGCTCGATTTCGACCCGAATTCAACTCACAATATTTTCCGCCCTTCCTTAAATAGAAGAATATTATATGTGCAATATTACGCACAAATTCTTCTCTATGAAATAAAACTTATTTTATCGATTAAAACAGTCAATTTGAGAATGTAATAAAACCTAAAAGAAATCAATGGTGTAGATTGTACTCCGTATTATTTAACTTTACAGTAAATACTTCAAAAAAAATTAATTTAATTAAAGTCGTGATTTCTTAAAATATTATATATGTGCATTATATTTCATTCTAAACTTTTTTCTGAATTATGAATAACGTTTAATTGTGTTTAAATATAATGTATTTTTATTGTGGATATATATTGAGTAAATAAAAAAATGATAGTACTCCGTATTATAAATGCTTAATCTTTAAATTTGTGATTGGAGACCGTCGAATAGAATTTGAAGTATCTCGTGGAATAGTTTGAGAAAAAATAAATTGATCAATAATAATAATAAAGGGGTGAAAGGGGTGTATTCAATTTGATATTCAATTGAATTTTTTTAACTTTTAAAATTACGTGGATTTATAAAATCCATATAGTTCATGTGAGTTTGACTGATTTTTTTTTATTAATTTATATAGATTTTTATATACTTGTCAGGATTGTGGAATAGAGTTTATTTTTTAATGTTAAGTGTTTTTTTTAAAATTAATATTATATAAATATATACTGTATAAAGTTTATATATTAATTTGGGCGGGTTGGACAGACACGACCCATACTCAATACGGGACGAATCTGACCCGACCCAAAGCTCACGGGTGGGTTGGGTACCCGCGGATCGGGTCAATATTGTCATTAGACTCATTACTACTTTCGATCTTTCGTTTCCATAGTTTTCTGAGAGAATCCGTTGAAATCTCTAATTTTTAGAAGATATTTTGGATAGTGAAATTTATTTATATTTTTGGAGGAAAATCCAACAAAATACATAGATTGTTGAATACCTAAAGACTCTTTAAAATCCGTATTGAATACCGCAGATTTTTTTAAAGACTTTTGAAAATTCGAATTGAATACACCCAGAATTTGAATGTTCAAAAAATATTCTACAGAATCCACAACCAATACACCCTCCTTAATTAGTATGTAAACCTTATACTCCCTCCGTTTTTTTTAAAAAAATGTTTTAGAGTAATTGACTAGAATTAAGAAAAAGTATGTTTTGACAAATATACTCTCAATAATAAAGGAGATTTCTAATTACATTAATGTCATTCTAGAAATTATGATTATTTCCAAAGTTAAAGAAATGATATAATTGGAATAAATCGAGTAAAAATTCTAAAACATCCTACATTTATGTACAAGATAAAAGGTCTAAAACATTTTTAAAAAAAAAAACCGGAGGGAGAATAATTAATAACCTATCTAGAAGAGCTTGTCATCGTTTTATTGTTGGATGTGATGCGTGTGTAATTGCTGACATTTGATCAATCTTGACAAAAAAAGGAAAATAGAATCTTTTTTATTTCCATATACTCCATATTCTACCTTTTCTCTTGATAGTTTGTACTCCGTATTTTGTAAGGCTAAATCGTTGACTAGGCGTGGCATACTATAGTATAGTATACTGTTAATTTCTTCGCAATTTTCAACAAAAATATTTTGTTGGTACTCTGCTTTATCGAGTCATGAAATTCTTAATTAATTAATAAAAAAATGTGGGCCCAATTGCTTGATTTTATTAATTAAATATTTAATTTTTTTAATTGAGTATTAATGTTTGGATGATGTTTATTAAAATTAATTAGAGTGCTTTTTGAAATTGTGATCTCATTCGAAATAGCTCTTTGAAATGGTGGTGTCACTATATTTAAAGGATACTCTAATTTATTTTAGCGATCTTTTTTTAATTTACTTTTTATGTGTATTTCTTAAAAAAAAAATTATGAATTTTTTTTCACTCAACTTTTAATGAAAATATTCACAAATTTTAAAATTGAAGAGAGAAAAATAAAGAGAGTAAGATTGATTGACAATAAATATGTCAAATTTTTACGATTGTTAGTTTAATACAAATTCTTTAAAACAACACACATTATGAAAAGAAGAGGTATATATGAAATTAAGAATTTAAGATATTATTAAAATATTATTTTTAATAATATACACTGAATTAAGATATTTGTAAAATTAGGGCTAGGGGTGGTTCGGTACGGTATACCGATCATATCGAACCATACCGTTATCATATCAAAAAATTCATACCGTTACCGTACCGAAATTTTCGGTATGTAAAAATTCATACCGATACCGTACCGTAATTTCGGTATACCGGATTTTCGGTACGGTATATCCAAGGATGAAAAAATCGGGAAATATCGCCGATATTTCGGATTTTTGGACTCTCCGATATCGATATGCACCGGAACGAGATATCTTCCAAAATGTCGGTAAAATATCGGGAAATATCGGTATCGGTATCAGTTATGTTTAGTACAAATTTTCCTTGATATCGTTGAAATATCGGCGAAAAATCGAAAAATGTCGGAAAAAAATCGATAATATCGGTTTTAATTGTTTTGTTCCGATTTTTCAGAGTTTTAATTGTTCTGTTCCTTTTTTTTCAGAACAAGCAAGTATCTTGTGTCTTATCTATCATTTTGGTATTAATTGTATAGTGTGAAATAATTATGAACAGATATTGTATCGCTTTAGACTGATTTTGTATTTTTTTACTAATATGTTTGTCATAAAAAAATCATTTTGCAGTGATTTTAGGCTAAATTTATGTATTAATGTTAGTTATAATATTTTCTAAAATTTCATCTTAAATTTTCATCATTTTAATAAGATTTCCGTCAATTTTTTATATTTTACCGATATCGATATTCGATATCGATATTTCCATCGATATATCCGTAAATTTAAGGTACCGATATTTCCACCGATATCGATATATTCATCCTTGGGTATATCGGTATACCGATTCTTATCGAAAATATTGAACCATCATTTCATATCGAAATACCGGTATACAAATTCATACCGAAAATATTGAAGCATTGATTTTATACCGAAATTAATTATTTAAGGTTTATTTTATTTATGTTTTAATAATTAAAGTTATAATTTAAAAATAATATAAAATTATTATTTTATTAAGGTTTCGGTATATCAGTATATCGATATACCGTTTCATACCGAATACCGAAAATTTTTCGGTATACCAAAATACCGCGGTATGGTCATTTTTCATACCGTTACCATACCGAAAATTTCGATATACCAAAAATATCGATAATTTCGATATTTTTTCGGTATGAAAAACTCGGTATACCGAAATTTCGGTATATTTACCCTATATATTGAGATTTATATAAAAATTAATTTTATATGATTTTTTTAAAAATGTAAATGGTAATTGCTATATAATTTTGGAAACCGTTCTAAAACTAGGTAGGTAATATGACTATAATTTAACATAATTTAATTATACTAGTATGTAATATTGCACAAATCTAAATTTTGTGCAATTTGCCCTCATGCATATATGTCCGCATTTTCCATAGTTAAATATTGGTTTTTTTTTTAATACTAAAAATTGTGTTACTATATATCAAACAAGTGTTATTGTATGAGAAAGATGTATTATTAATTCATGCCGTAACATTCATTTGTTCTGATAATTTTTTAGATTTTTTTTATTATTTTTCAATTTTGTTACGTATTTATGTTTTTTTTTTTTTTTTTGAATTACATTAAATACCCATCACTTTTTCCCCTCTCCACAGCGTCGAATTTGATCTCATACATCTCTCGCGTTTATGCACATTTTTTTTTTAAAATTTTTGCTACGCATATGTTTTATTATGCTATTGGAGAAGAAGTTGTCCATCAGACTCGACCCATTTTTTTTTTTTTTTTAATTTATACTAATATTTCATATACAAGATTTTCCAATTTCTTCCTAATTTAGGCTAATATTGCACATATTAGTTTCTCTCAAATAATGTGGAACCCAAACACATCTTTCATTAATTGTTTGATGATTAAATAGGCATAGATCTTTAAAATATACTTTACATTTGTTTGTAAAATCTCAAAATTTTGAATTTTCAGCATTTTAACAAAAATCTTGATATATAGTTATATACAGGGAAAATATCAATTTTGGTCACCCAATTTTACCTCTTTTCATATTTGGTCACCAACATTTAGTCACTATCAAAATTGGTCACCCAGTTATTATATTCTATCAAAATTGATCACTCTGTTAGTCAATCTATCATTGACTAACGGAGAAAAAGTTTTGAGCCGTTAAATTTCTCAAAACCTAAGGTTAAAAAAATTTCATGCATCTTCCAGAACTAATGAAACAAACGCAGAAGCAAGAATGAAAAAAAATTACAAATATTTACATTATATTTATAATAGGTCAGAATTCTGATGCATCTTGTAGAACGTAATATAATAGGTCGGAAGGAATTCTGATCCATCTCGTAGAACGTGATATAATAGGTCAGAAGGAATTCTGATGCATCAGGAAATGAGAAACTCAGGAGATAAAAATTTATTTCAATTAATTTTAAATGCCCAATTGTTTGACTAACATTTTAAGAAATCTGCAATAATGATCTTAATAGAAAAATATTTAGAATGAAAAATAAATTTATGAAATTTTCTTGAATCGATAATTTTAGAAAATTCTTTACAATTAATCTTCACCACAAATTATGCCCCATTATGCTCCAATAATTATAAATAGGGAAATGAATTGAAATTATTATACAAATTCAAATATGAAACCAAGAATTGGAAAATAGAGTACAATTGTTAAAAAAAAAAAGAGTATAAAGTTGGATTCTATCTCTTGAGTTTATTTTCTATAAAATAAAAAGTAAACCAAGAAAAATGAATTCATATTTGAGTTAAATAATTATTAAAAACTTACTGAAATATTTTTTGACACGTTCTAGAAGATATATGAGAAATAATTCTCATTATCTATAAAATAAAAAGTAAACCAACAACATGATCGATTGAATCACGTTCTAGTAGAAGATGCATCAGAACTCATTCTGACCTGTTATAAATATTATAAATATAATGTAGTTGTAGAAGATGCATGAGAATTTTTCAACCTTAGGTTTTAGGTTTTGAGAAATTTGACGGCTCAAAACTTTTCTCCGTTAGTTAATGACAGATTGACTAACAGAGTGATCAATTTTGATAGAATATAATAACTGGGTGACTAATTTTGATAGTGACTAAATGTGGGTGACCAAATATGAAAAGAGGTAAAACTGGGTGACCAAAATTGATATTTTCCCTTATATATACTGATTATACCCGTATCTTTATTGCCAAAATTCATTATATTAAAGAAAACATCTATATAATCCTAAAATTAAAATGGACCACATTCTCACAGTTATATATAGTCGTATCACATTAACATATATACCAAATTATTAATTTTTGATTAGTAGTAATTAATGTTAAATATTATGTACACAAATTTTATTAATATATAGTCGTATCACATTAGTATTAATTTTTGTTTAATAGTCATATTAAATAATATGTACACAAATTTTATTAATATTCAGAAGCATATTTTAACTCCAATACTTTCGGTGATGTATATTTAAAAGAATTTAGGAAAATAAAATATTTTTATAAATAATTAAGATTAAATAAAATGACATGTAACATTATTTAATGGGTCGTGAATTGAAATTTCAAAATTTGTTTGGAGATAACTCATGAAACAAAAGTTTGGTATTTAATTGACTATAAAAAAATGTGGACCCATCTAAACAAAAAGGTTGATAATTTAAGGACTTGTAATGCATTATGCTATATGCATTACATTTTTTTTTTGACGGGCTATATGCATTACATAGTGTGCTCGAATGTGTATAATCAAAATAAACATTACAGTATCTAATAACGTATTCTGTGTATTTTGTATCATTCGTGATTTTTTAATATAATTGAAATTATTTAATATGAAATTTTATGGTTTAATTATATAATAATTTCTAACAAAATGTTAATAGTTGAAATAATTTCATTTGTATTTCATCAAATAGTCATATACGAGTAACATTTAAAAATTCATGTAACACATTTATATATCAATTCCTCTATTTATTAGGCGCTAATATGACACATGATACTATTGACTGTAGCACATTGTATGTACCAATAAAAAATAAAAATAAATATTTCCTTCGTTTTAGGATTACGCATATTAAAAAATATAATAATGAATAGAGTTTTTGGTAGAGTTAATTTTTGTGTATGTGTGGAGAAAAAAGTAATGATATTTATGTAAAATTGAGAATATTATAAAGGGTATAGTTTATAAAATATTTTCTATTTTAAAAGTACGAAAGTTATTATGGAATGAAAATAATTAACATATTAAAAATGGGGGTGTAGTGTAAATATTTGAAATTGTGTGGTGTTAAAAGTAAATGAAAGGGTCGGTTTTGGGAACGGGTTAAAAAACTGGGAGAGGGACAATTAACATTCCTTATGAGCAAAATTGCTGACTAAGCCCCCTCTCAGCCATACCCATTATGAATCTGACGGTTAAAACACGTTTCCCTGCCTCCGTCTACGGTCCAGATTAACCTACACGCCTTTGCCCTCATCATCAACTACAATTTACATATACATAAATCCATACAAAAAAAAATTCACGCACACATTAAACATTCGACGTGATTCATTCCCCCTCCCCCCTCTCTCTTTCTCTGTGTTCATTCATATTCATCCGTATTCACATTTCCAGTTTCTCATAATAATTCCATTTAATACAAGTATTTAAATAAGGCCTATTTGATTTTCGGGATCGCGAAAGTTGAAGATCGGATCGAGAGTTTCTTGAACTCAAACCCTAGGTTCCACTCTCTCCCATAAACACAAGGTTCGTTTTCCCTTTCGATTTTTGGATTTATTTGCGATATTTTTGCGTTTCTGTTTACGATTCATGTTTTCTGAATTTACAGATGGTGTAGGTGTACGGAGGGAGTCATTTCGAGTAGGTTTTTTTGGGCCTAAGGTGAGAAATTAATTCCTTATTCCTTTCCATCATTGATTCTATTTTCGTGAAAATGAAAGATCTCGACGTTTGATTTTCGGATCTGAAATCATGATAATTATATTAATTCCAGTTTTCCGTCCGCATCTTTTACAGTTAATGCATTCGTATTTCTTCCTTTTTTTTAATTTGTTTTTACCATTGATTTTTGTTTCCTCCTTCTGACTTTCCTTTTATAATTATAATTATAATTATATGAATATTCCTCTCTCTAGAGATTTTCAGAATCCATTTATTGACTTTCCGTGTCTTCTTCGAAATACTAATTTCTGCAGAATCGGAAAATGTCGTCATCAAACTCGCCGTGCGCGGCGTGCAAGTGTCTCCGGCGAAAATGCACTCAGGAATGCGTTTTCGCGCCCTACTTCCCGCCCGATAATCCTCAGAAATTCACAAACGTGCACAAGGTGTTCGGCGCAAGCAACGTCTCCAAGCTTCTCAACGAACTTAACTCGAGCCAGCGTGAAGACGCCGTTAATTCCCTAGCCTACGAGGCCGAATACCGCCTCCGTGACCCCGTCTACGGATGCGTCGGCCTCATCTCCATCCTCCAGCACAAACTCAAGCAAGTGCAGCACGACTTAGATAGCGCTAAAAAGGAACTAGCCACTTATATTGGACCTTCCGCTATGCTGCCCATTTTAAGTCACCCCAATTTCATGCCCCAGCAGCAGCAGCAAAATTACGCTCAAACTGCTGGGGCTTACATTGGGCCGCCCTTCAATGTAGGGCAGCCCATGATGGCGGTCACCACCATCATGGCCCCGCAGCAACAGCAGCAGTACTTGGAGGCTGTTGCTGCGGTGCGGGAGCAGGAAATCATGATGAGAAGTTACGAGCAGCAGCAGAACGAGTTGCTCCGGTTTAACGGGGCGTTCGAAGAGGGAGGTGGAGGAGGAGGCCCGGTGACGGCCACCGGGTTTAACCAGATGGGTTTAGGGGGTTCTTTTGAAGGTGGGCTTCCTTTCAGTCATCAAATTCAGGACAACCTACAACCACAAGTAGCACAGGAGGTTTTGCTACAGCAGCAGCAGCAGCAGAATAATAATAATAGCAATAGCCATCAAGTGCAAGTGCAAGTGCAGCAGCAGCAGCAGAATACACAAAGAGCTAAAAGTGAGGAGGGAAGGAGCATTGTTAATCCTTTGTGTTGATGCATCTGAAAAATTAAACTCTGGGCTTTATTCTTTCAACACAAGTTATCAGGCTGCAGGTAATTATTAAAGTCTTTGTGTGATGGGTGATCACTCTGCTGCATTAAATGATGGGGGATTCAGCTGCTTTTTGTTGTTTCAACATCATATATTGTTGTTGCTCAAGAAAAGGGAAATTGCATTGCATTGTATTCTGGTTGGTTATGAGAATTATTGTCTTGTCACTCAGAAAACCCTAAGCAGCAACCCCCCTATTTTTATGATGTGATCTGCAGAACCTAGCTAGGGCTTAATAGAAATGTGCAGTTTTACAATAAATATTGCAAAAAGGAATTAGAAATATTTGTAGACTTCATTGCCCTACTCTAGTCTATGATCGATGTGCTCAGAAATATTATCATTTCTTCATATATACCGAAAGGATTTCCATTTTTATATACTCCATATTTTATCATGCTCTATTTTTTCAGACTCGTTACAGATGTGTATAATTACATCTAAAGAGGACTGTGTAATTAATTAAGTGGTTGCATGTGTTAAAACGGGTAAAAAGAGAAATGCACGTTTTTCAATTGTACTAGTGCAAATAAAGGGACTCGTTGACAAAGATGGTATTCTTTGTCCTATCATTCAGCTTCAAACTTCCAATTCTTGGTTTTATACAAGAAAAAAAAGGGTTCCTTTTCAACTTTTGTAACATACATGAAATTCAACTTTTTTTGTACGACGTGCACAAAAGTTATCTTGCTTTTTAGATCGGAAGTTTAGATTTTACTTCATAGCATATATATAAAATATTAGTGTGTACTTTATGCGACGGAACAAATTAATTAATGATGGATGCATGAAATATAATTAATTTCTTTAGGTGATAATGTTTTAGATCTGAATCCATGCTTGTTTAGTCAACGCTTACTAATGAACTAGTTTTATTATATAAGTAGTTCGCAGGGGTTCCTTAATTGCCGAGTCAGAAGTTTTACATTTCTCAAAGAAAGGACTACGACTGTGCTTTTATATTTTACTACTACTAATATTTACCCTAATAGAAAATTAATCAGTGTCATTATAATTTCTCTAACTAAAAGTATTTAACGTCAGAAAATTAAGAATAACGACAGGACGATTATTTTTGTTCTTGTTATTTTGCAGCAAAATTTAGACCCGAGAGATTATTATTATTAGCTTGAAGGAGAGAAATGTTGTGGAACGAAGAAGACAATGAATATATATATTACAAATTAAATGTATGAGGCCTTGGTTAGTGTTGAATTTAGCAAACAATCTTCTCTTTCAGTTTACATTACAAATGGTTACTTGTTTTCGCCGGAATCTGAATATACTTTTTAACACTTGCTTTTCTTCAAAGATAAAACTACTAGCTAGTAGTCACATGTATTTACTTTAATTTATATATCTCTCCCTTTAATTACACACCCACTAGTCTTTTCCCTTGGAATTGGAGCAATGCTCACTATCTTTGGCCCCCATTTATGCAAAAATGTCTCTCATTATATTTGTTCTAAATAGTAATAAGAATTAAGGTTGTGGGCCCCATTTGTTTTTCTTTTCGTTTATTTGATATAATAATGCGGTTTTTTTCTTAATTAAATATATATTTTTAAATTATTTAAATTAAGTATTTGTGTTTGTAAGATCTTTATTAAAATTAATAAATGGCCCTCTTATCTGAAAATTTTCTTTTTGATTCGATTAAGAAATAAATACAAATACAAAATTAAAAATTAATTTATCTATGCATGATAGTTATTTTTGTAATTATCTTGTAAAATATTCTAAAAAAATTGATTTCTCTATAAATGAGTGATGTGCATTATATTTTTTTGTAGTTATTTTTAGAATATTCTAAAAGAAATTGATTTTATTATAGATTAGAAAATACACTTATATATATAATGTAGTGGATGTATGTATAAGAATTAATTTGCCACAAATATTTAATTTGTGTAAGAGTGAATTTAATTGATTTTATCCCATTAATAAAATATACTCATATATATATGGAACATTACATTAGATCAAACCAACTGAACATATACCATGCTTTACTTTAATTCTTGGGATTATCTTTAAAAAAAAAATGAACATATGTACATTTATTTGTAATAGTAATAGCACTTCCCGCATAAGTTTTCTCTTTATGCAGCCATCTGCAAAATGTCAGTAAAACATTAAAAAGTTACATATGTTAATAAAAGCGTCATAGATGATTTTACTATTTATTTTTAGATAAGAGCGTTCTAGTTTAATATTAAAAAAAAAATCATTAAAAAAAAAGCCAATGCGTCTATTAATTATCATTCAAAAGAATATTTTAAATTCTGGTGAAATAGGTTAAAACTACAAATAAATTGGGATGGAGGAAATAGATTTGTATCATTCTTGTGCAACTTTTTGTACTTTATAAAATTAGTGGTCTGATCCGTGTTGCTCAAAATATAAACATATCGCAAATATGTTGTGAAGTGTCCAGAATATTTTTGGACATTTAGTAATACACTTTTGATCTTGTATTGATAAAATTTTGGTCTTGTACTAATATAGTTTTAGTCATGTAGATTTCTCTAAAAAAAAAATAAAAAATGTCCAATTGGACGTTAGCAATACACTGTCGGACTTGTAGTGACAAAATTTTAATTTTATAATAATATAATTTTAGTCCTATAGTAAAATAATATTTGAGAGTGAAAAAAATATTTTAATTAAAGTTAACTGGCGTTTAACCTGTGAATTTTGACTTAAATTTATGTTAATCGGTCAATATTGCATATGCAATCATACAAGTTTAGAAAATAATTGATACAAAAAAATAAAAAAATTGAATAAAGTCAATAAATAAAATATTACTTATCTTTATAATTTTAATAAAAAAATACTCATTCAAAATATTAATTAAATGCAATAAATTTATTTTAATTCACGTAATACGAAAAAATTGAGTATAATGTTTTTAGGCCATGGCTAAATATACCTAATTTTACTGTACACACCTCAACCTCAAATACTATATACATCCATATAAAATATAATTTATTTTTAAATTTCTATCTACAAGACTACATCACAATTTTAAACAATTATACTCAAATAAAAAAAAAAATCATGAAAAAAACTTCTCATCTATGCACTGAAACAAGAAAAAAAAAAATTGAATTTAAAATACTTAAAAATATCACAGAAATTAAAACCTTAAATTTTGATAAAAATTAACGAAATTACCTTTAAAAAAATGAAGATTAAGCGTACCAAATTTATTCATTTTATTCAATAGAAAACTCTAAATGTCAAATATATACAATTGAAATTTTCCTTTCAAACTTGAACACATTTTTTTCTTTTTCTTATTTTACCACGTTCTTTTGTTCAGTCGGTGGAGAATGGTGTTTTTAGTTATATTTTTTATTTTTTTAGAATTAGTTTATAACTAGTGCAAAACCCACAAATTTCGTGGGGATTGTAAGAAAATTTTAAAAGCGGATTATAAAAAATTTATAAAAAGAATCCAGAAAAAAAAAAAAAGAGAGAGAGATAAATCTGTATAAAAAAAATTTAGGAGATCGAGAGAAAAGGAAGAGAGGGAAGAGAAAAAAATTGAAAAAAACTGAGAAGAATTGAAAAAAACTGTAAAATAAAATAATTGTAAATTGTGAGAAAATTAGAAAATTAAAATCTGAGAAAAGTGAGATGCCACGTAAGAGCAAAGAGGATTCAGAAATAGTATATAAGGGTAGATTGATTCAAATTGAGGTGTGAGTATTAATTTAAAAATATATAATATAATGTATATGAAATGTGTATAGTAATTGGAATTAAGAGGTGTATATAGTAGAATTGAGAGTTAGTTTAATCGTGACATTTTTTTAATATATATGTTAATATTTATTAATCTAAAATAACTTATATTTTAACTAGGTGGCCACATAATATAAAATTATTATTATTAAGTTTTGGGCTTGTATAGGCTCGAAAAAAACTCTTTTTAGTAGAACACAAATTAATTACACTTTAAAAATCTTATGGCCACTGTTAAATAGCCCCATATATTATGTCTTCACCCTTAAGTCCCCCACCCTTAATTTATTTTTTGAAATAATAGGGAAAAAAAAAACTACACTATCCAAATGTGGTGAGTTCATTCCACAATCCACACCCCAAATAAAAAAAAAAAAACAGACTATATGTCTCTCTTCCTTCTAAAACATGAGTAGTTCTTTGTAATTAAGTATTCTTCATGTTATTATTGTTTTATTTGACTACATTATTGCATGATTACGTAGTTGTAATAAATATACTGTATGTGTAGTGTATTTTTTTTTAAAAATTCTCATTTTGCAAAAAACTCAACACTGGTTCATGAGTTTTGTGAGATTTTTTAGAAAAAAGTTCCACAAAATGTGTACATTTTCGAAAAAAAGTTTCAAACAGTAGAAACTCATAACTTTTTGTCGAGTTTCTTCATAAAACTCGACCTAAAGTTTCGAGTTTTCACACGAAACTTGGCCAACCAGGTTCGAATCGGTACAAAAACATATATTTCACCGTTTCGTCTCCCTCCTCTCTTGTTTTGTGCAAAAATCAAGTTTAATCAACGATTGGTAGACAAAATCATTCTCAATAACAAAAACTAACATATATTTTAAAATGTAGAAACTTGAAAAAAAAATCATAAACCCTAACTTTTTTATGAATTATAAAAAATACCTAAACTAATATACATACATGGTGACTCGAACCCAAGATCTATTTTTTTGAATTACATTAAATACTCATCCATTTTTTCCCCTCCCCATGACTCGAACCCAGAATCTAAGGCCTAGGTAGTGGTGCTCTAACACTTGAGCTATCTCACTTTGTCATATACGGAGTTATATATATATATCACAACCTACAACCTAAAAACTAAACAAACATTTAAGCGTGCGAATTTTGCTCTGAATACATTTTTTTTTGAAAGTGTGGGTGAACTCAATAGATTTTTTTAATGAATATTAAATTGTTGGTAAGGAGAAAATTGTTGTTTTTGTCCCACCAACCATGCACCCTCGTTTTTTTGGTCCCATGATTTTTACATTTAGTCCCAATAGGTTAAATTTTATCACATCTTGTCCCCGTATTGTACGAATTGTATAATTTCGTCCTAACCCCGTTAAGTTTTAAAGGACAGACTCACGTGCCCATCACGTGGCCGTCAGTAGTTATTTTTCACTCCAAATCAAAGTTCACCCTTAACAAAAATCCCAAATTGTTTCAGAACCCTGAGATTGTGGCCAAAATCCCCAAATTAAAAAAACTAAAATCCCCAAATCGTAGTTGTCATCTTCTCTCCTTCGCCGGACATTTTCGCAGTAGCTTGAATGCGGCGATGGCCATCCGCCGTCGTTGGTGAAGTAGGCGTCGAGGGCCATCCGCCATCGTTGGTGAAGAAGGCGGCGAGGTCTTTTTCGTCAAATACGCCCGTGAAAACTTCGTCAACTATAGAGAAGTCGACGCCAAGGAAGCCTCCACCATTGACGAACTTACACATATTCTCTCTGGGTCCTTAACAAGGTCACTTTTCTATCTCATCTCTCTCTCTCTCTCTCTCTCTCTCTCTCTAATTGTATCAGATAATCGAGGTGTTATTTTGAATTCAGTAATCGGTGGATGAATCTGTGGCGGGTAAACTCAAGAAGATCTGCTCCGTTTGATTAGTTTGGCTTCTGTACACCAATTGTTTGTTTTAATTCCTCATTGAACATGTTTACCCCAATAATCTGATGAACACTAAAGGTTTAGCGAGGGCCATCCGCCATTAAGAGTGTTAAAAAAAAAAACCGGACCGGAAAAATTATCGGAACCGGACCGACCGGTTAGATTCCGGTCCTGTCCAAGACCCGGACCGGTTTGGACCGGAATTTTTTTTTTTTTAATTTTTTTACTAATACACTCTCAATTATTTTTCAAAACCAAGTAATTGGTGAGAATGTGTTGAGATCTATTACATTTTTTGCAAATATATAATTTAACAAACATATTTAATTTATTTTAGAGTCAAAAGATCATTAATTACGGTTCGGTCTCCGGTCCGTAAAATTTTAAAATTCCGGTCCCGGTCCGGTTCTGGACCGGTGCACACCCCTATCCGCCATCGTCGGTGAAGAAGGCGGTGAGGTCTTTTTCGAGAGGGCCATCCGCCATCTTCTCCGATCAATAAGCTGCCATCTAATCCGCCGTTTACGACTCCGATGAATCCACCACTCGCCTCATCGGTAATCTCAATCAAATTGATCAATCAATCAATCTACTATTCAATTAATCACGATTAAATGTGCAGGCGTGGAGTACATTGTATCGGGTAAAATCTTCAACACACTTCCTCCGGAGGAACAGAGGCTTTGGCACTCTCACGGTTACGAGACATGTACAGTACAATTCAATAAATTCCAAATCGTCGATTAAAACGAAAGGGCAATTAGAAAACGTACAATTGCAGATTATGTCGGGGATGTGGGTGAACCCTAGGGTTCCGGAGATGATTCAGAAGCCGAAACTTCGAGAATTAGCGCAAACATACGGGGAATTCTGGTTCACGTGGTAAATCGACAGAGGGGACAGGCCACCTCAGAAAAGTTCTTTCTTATTTTTTTTTTCTCTCTTGCACTGTAAATTGAGTTGCAAAGATGAAGAATGTATGATCTTAAAACCAGCTGGATAATGATATAATATGTTCGAGTTGATTTTTTTAATTAGTTTTGGGGAGTGTGTATAATTTGATTCAATTTCTCCGGTGATAAGGTGTTTCTCCTGTCGGACATTGATTCTATTATTTTACTATAAATTTATGCTTAATTATAGATTTTTGGGATGTAATGAAGATTGTTTTAGCAGAAGTGTCAATTTCTGCCCCAAAAAGAAAGAAGAATTAACGGGACAAAAAACGCTAACAGTTGACTCACGACTCACTAACGGTGAGACCAAAATTGACAAAATTTAGGCTATTGAGACTACATTTGAAAGTCATGAGACCAAAAAAACGAGGGTGTGTAGTTGGTGGGACCAAAACTCCCATTTTCTCGTTGGTAGGTGAAAAGGTTATTTATGGTATTTGAGGGGGTGAACTTATATTTGGTGAAATAATCCGGAGGTTGAACACATATGGGTGCATTTAAAGCCTATTCTTATATTCCTGAACCTTCCAACTAATGGGCCTGGCCGGCACTATATTCGCATGTCATGAGCGCTTTCAGCCTGGATAGCTTGAAATCTACGCGCTCACATTTCATTTTTTCGCCACCGCACATCACCATCCGTCCTCTGAATCGGCTGTTCTTCAGACGTCCAAGATCTTTTCAGCCATCTTCGATTAGCTTGATCCATCGCAATTTCATGGCCGACTCGGAATCAAGGTCCGTAGATATTTATATAATTTGTTTCACAGGTAGTGGTAATATGGCATTCCAATGATTGATAGTTGCTCGTGTCTATTGCGCATTGTGTATTTGCATGTTCGCATAAATTGCTTTGTTTTGATCCTATAATCGTTTCTTCTATGGTTCAAGTGAAAAAGGTTAAGTCCTATAAAATAGGAAATTAAGTATTAGTAATTTATTGAAAGTTTCACCTGAATTAGAGTTATTGGACATGATTTCTTCCAGAGATTCTGTATTAGCTCAATTTGATTGCACTGAAGATGTTAGAGCTACAGGGGCTGTTAGTCCGAAATATGCGGAGATTATTGTAATTCGTCACGGTGAAACGGAATGGAATGCTGTTAGAAGAATTCAGGTGTGATAATTTTCAATTTCTCTATAAACTTATTAGGTATTTTAATCATGAGAAAAATGAAGCAAGGTACTACGTGTTCATTAAAATTGCTCCTGCTGTTGAATTTGGGTTATAATTAATAGACATGTTGAGAATTAGTCATCAATCTTTAGGATTTTTAAATGTTTAGACCAATTTTGCATTCTATATTGTGACAAAAAAGAACTGCAAATGTTACTTGATAATAGTTTAATGTGATTCCAATATCTCTGCCCCCCCCCCCCCCCCCCCCCCCCCCCCTCCTGTAATGCCTTTCATCCCATGGAATTTTGTCATATTTTTGTGCACTTTCAGATTCAGCTGTAAATAACCAATTTTATTGTTATCATAATTATTTTAGTTTTTTGTGTTGTATGATAGGGGCACCTGGATGTGGACTTGAATGATGTTGGGCGACAGCAAGCAGTTGCAGTATGTGTGATTCTGTAATTCATTGTGAATACTAAAAACAACTTCTAGAATCACTTTTTTTTTTTCAAAATCTATGAGAAGTAGCTTTTTTGAAAAAAGGGATTCTGCCTCACTTTATAGAGTTTGCAAACTCCACCTTACTAATACTATAGGCAGCAAGCATGATATTTGAACTCTGCTATTACTTGCTCGAGGTGGCTAACTGAATTTGCTATTACTTTCTGAAGGTGGCTGACCGGCTTTCACGGGAGCCTAAAATCTCTGCAGTATATTCATCTGACCTAAAACGAGCATTTGACACTGCTGAGATAATAGCAAAAGGATGTGGGGTACTTGAGGTATGAATTTTGTTTCAACATTGTCTTTGTATTCCATTACTTTTATCTTTTTGAACTAATTGATGATGTCAGCAACATCTTATAGCTAATCATTGCTAATTTTGATCTAAATTAAACCCATGCAAAGTGTGTTAAAATTCACTGCGCTAAGATGATAAGCTGGTGAAACCAGTTTCTTTATAAAATGCAGTATAATATTTATATTACGACCTTAATTTTTATTTTCTTATTCAGTTCCCGCAGTCTATTTCTTATACCAAGTTTTATATCACTTTTTTTCCCTTTTAGTCTAACATGCTTTTATTGGAATTAATGGAATCGTATTATGTTATTTTTTAGTGCTCACTGCAAAGTATAGATGTGCAAGGCTTCTATCACTTTGGTAGATCATGAAGTTTAACAAGACTAATTTAAGTAGCTAGTCTTAATTTTTGGTCATTTATGCTTCAGTTCTCATTATGCCAAATTTTTTTTTTTGGTTTTAGTTCTTCTGAAGGTGGCTTTGGATATGTTTTGCTTTCAAGTTCCATATATCTCAGTTGTTACCCTTATTAATATGGGGCACACTTGTTAGTTGTGAAAGACTAGCATCTTTCAACTTTTAGACAACATCTCATATGTTTCTTTAATATGTGGCTTCTGTTAACAGTACTAATTTTGGTCCCGAATGACCCATGTTGCCCAACAGGTTATTAAAGATGCAGGCTTGAGGGAAAGACATCTTGGAGATCTCCAAGGTGTTGTCTTTCACGAAGCTGCAAAAGTTAATCCGGTGGCTCATAGATCATTTGTATCTAATCGAGAAGATGAAGAAATTCCAGTATGCTCTCTCTCTCTCTCTCTCTCTGAAACATACACACAAACGCATACTGAGCAATGCTGTTGCTCTTTGCATTTCCCATGCATGACTTGTGCTTTTACAAACTTTGAAAGCCAACATCACATGTTTATTAAGCTTCTTGAAGATGTATATCTAATACTTTAGGGTATGTTTGATTTGGGATTTAGAGGATTTTGAAATTCAGATTTCAAAATCCAGTTGATTTCAAGATCTGATAAACAGTAATGAATAATGATGTCTCATGTGTGTTTGTTTTGAGATTTAAATAGAGTAGGGTTTAATTTTATGTCAAATCAATGTATAAGAGTGTGTGATGTTTTATTGTCAAATGTTGAATTTTTAATGTAATTATAATGATTGAAAAATTGTGTAATAATTAGTGTGTTTTATTGGAAGTTGCAAAGGTGAGAATAAATTGTCTGAAAGTGATAAATAAAAAACCATATTTGCATTAATGAATCATTGGATAGAGTGTGGTGTAGAAAAATGGTATTTATAGGATTAATCGAACATACCCTTATTTTATGAAGTATTCCAATCCCACATCTCCCTGAAAATCTTACTTGGTTATTAAAGGTTTACTTCTTTGCTTGTGAGTTTCAGTTTGTATATCAAGAAGCACTGAGCTCCCTTTTTTTTTTTTTGGATTTGAAAGTGTGCGTGCAAGTGTATACAGAGTGTTGTATGTTGTGTTGGCACTATCCAGACAACATTTGAGCAGCGGAAATTTAAATAACACTTTGCAAATGGAATTATTCAAAATTTGCGTAGAATAAAAATAATCTACACGAATCACTATATTAATAAAATATTAGTGAAACAAATCAACAACCTCTTAGAGGTTTTGAACAACTACAACTCGAATGAGTTTGAAAAATTTACTAGAATCTATGAAACTATCTCTCTCATAGATCTAACATAAAACTCTAGTAAATAAGACAATGATTTAACACACAAATATTCGGGTTTATAGAAGTGTGTAAATCTACAAGAAAGAACAAAAATATTCCTAACTAGAAGCGTCGTGCATTCAATAGACTAGTAGTTGTGTTTAGCTTTCTTTCTTGTGTGTCTTGTATTGAAGACAGTGTTGTCTATTTATAGACTTGTAGAGGAACTGCCTTCAATTCCCTTGATCATCTCAGCCATTGGATCAAGCGGTTTTGGTAACCTCCCTTCACATCTCCACATTTTTAGGTCCTTGTTTAATAATGCTTAGTAACTTCTCACTTCTATGCAACTGCTTGACCTGGGTGTTGCCCACGTCTTCTACCTGCATTAGGGACATCACTAAGCAACAAGTGTAAGATTGGAGTTAGTAAAAGGAGAAAGGGCACATTCTGATGTTGTCTTAGGTGTTGGGAACATTTAGCACAACACTTGACTGAAGTGTTGGATCATTAAACAAAACACTTATTCCAAAATCAACAAGATTTATTTCCATTGCAAGCGCAGTGAATCCCTTGGTATCCATTCAATTCATGCTACGATATTAAAATTGTTGGATAGCTTAAATAGTTAAATTCCACCACCATTCCAAACCTCCGAAGGAAATTATAGAAGAACTGACCCTGAAACCCATAGTGCAGTAGTTTTTTTTTTTTGGAAAGATAGTGCAGAAGTTAATACTTGTTTTTTTTTTTTTGGAATGATAGTGCAGAAGTTAATACTTTGCTTGCTCTACTCTCAAATCTAGCTAATATTACACAAGTGAGATTTATGGCCTACCTATGATAAGGATCAATTAGTCAAAATAATTAACTACCCATTCTTTCATAAAACTACCATTATGATTTTATTCCTGGTCAGTCAATTAGAAGTGAATAGAAAAACCCCACGGCTAGCCTTTAAAATATTTTTTTGATTTGGAATGAGTAACTGGTGTTGTGCTTTGTTAGCCACGTCATTTTGGAGAATCGATTTTTATGAAAAGAAAAAAATAATAATATGAAATTAGAGTGTTTGGATGAGTTTCTTCTGGATAAAAAGTGTGATGTGGGAGTTTTTAGTAATTTTTTTAGAATTTGTATTAATAAAAGTGCGAGTTTGTATGCATATGCAAAAACATATAATCGACATATAAGTATTTATGTTATCAGTGTGAGCACATGTGCGTGAAACTATTAAGAATCATGACTTCTATATTTATGATGTAGATCATATGGTTTACTTATGTAATGGTGCATCATGTAAATAATCAAATATTTACTTATGTTTACATTATTTAGCATATAAATTCACACAGTAATGTATACATTAAGAAAATTGTAGAATCATATCTTACTCGTTTTCAAACACTCCCAACACTAAATAATTTTTAAAAATTCAACCAAGAATCATGCTACTGAGTACCATATATGGAAACACATCAAACGTTTTCTTCAACTCAAGCTGTTGGCTTGCTTTTCATAAATTATGTGTCCAGTGAGGGGGTGTTTTCAAATTCTAGTGGGGAGATAGAAGCACTTTTTTTTAGAAGCAGCCCTCTCACAGATTTTAGATCTGAGAAGTGATTTTCACTGTTCCACAGTGATTGCAAATACACCCTGAATCAGTGATGTTATTTACATATAGCTATATTAGCATCACTGCATCTGTGTATGAAAATTGCGTAGAGTATGATATCTAATGTATACTCTGCTTGGAGTTGTGTGTGTTCCCAGTGTTGGGAAAAGTTTTATAGCTAATGACAACATATGCAGGGTGGCGGAGAGAGTTTTAATCAACTATATGAGCGTTGCACATCAGCTTTGGACAGGATCGCAAAGAAACATAAAGGTGCACGCTTATAAAATTGGCTTATTTGCAATCTTTGTGTTAATTGCAGTTAATCTAGATTCTAGACAATTGTATAATAACAAAACAAACACTAATTTTAATTTTTTTTGCAATTGAAACTTCTGGGTAGGTCCCCTCTTGCCCGAGTACAACGTTTTTAGGCCATAAATCACAATATACTACTATGGTTTAATGTGGTGTTGAATTGTATAATGCGATTTAGGGCTTAATAACGTAGGATAAATCACACGATACGTCGGATTCAGGAAAGAGGAGGGAGTTCCAATTGCAAAAAAGAAAAGAAAAAAATATTGTGTTTGATTTGTTGTTATCCAATGCAATTGACGCAAAATGGTAATTTTAGCAGCAATTAATCCTTTCAAAATTTCCATGATTAGAAAAAGTTGAAGAACCATCCTAATTTCAATTTGATGCAGCAGGGGAGAGAGTGGTCGTAGTCTCCCACGGAGGCACGATCAGAGCTCTTCATAGAAGGGCTTCTCCGCATAGTCGTTCCACCGGGAGAGTTCTGAATACTGCAATTAATGTATTTCATGTGTCGGGTGAAGATGAATGGAGTATTAAATCATGGGGGGATGTGAGTCACCTCAACCAGACGGGATTTCTTGAGTCTGGATTTGGCGGGGACAGAAACTCCGGCTAGTCCCTCTGCTCGAGGAGTGATTGCAAACTCAAGTATTAACTTCTAAAATCACTCATTTTCAAAAGTTGTGAAAATGGATTTCTTAAAGCAAGCGATGCTCCCCTTATTCTTAGACTATATGTATCAACAATCTTTCACAACTCAACTTCTTAATAAATAATTAATTTCTCTTTCCTTCACGTATACAATCGACTGGAGTACTATTTTTTTAGTAAAAATTTGGAGTGAAAGAAATTAGAAGAGAATATAAAAAATATGAAATTGTGAATTATACTAAACATATTAATATTAGTTTCTATTTATAGACAAAAAAAACTATGAATTTTAATATATATATATATAAAATTTATCAAAAAAAATATTTGACTCTCCAATTGTGGAGTGACAAGTGTCTGGGAAAGGTTTGTCAACACCCTCCATGTCATGGAACGACATGGGGCGTTGCAGGATTTATAGCTTTGATTTTTTTTTACTTTTTTTTTTGGGTATTTAGTGTTTTGGGGCCGTCTGATAAACATGGTCTTATGGTTTGCAAATACCCCTCCTAAGGTTTCAACTAGAATGATAAACCGGATTCTTTTTCATATTATGAGCAATTGGAGGGATTGCAATCATTGCATACATATTCATTATCCTCCAACTCGTTTCTCTTTAAAATATACTAGTATTTCACCCGTGCGATGCACGGGCTTAAGAGTTTAAGATATTGATATATAGTATAATGTGGTGTAGTTAAATTATTTTATTGTAAAAATTCATTTAAAATTATTATTTTAAAATACATATATTTATATACTTCCTTCATCTCACATGAATTTGCACCTTTAAGTATACACACATTTAAAAAAAAAAATAATGAATAGAGTTTTGAGATATAGTTTTGTAAACTTTTATTGATAAAGTAAAAAAAAAAAAAATTTGAAAGTATGTATGAGTTCCAAAAATAACGACATATGAATAAGTGTGAAGATGTTTCTTTTGTGAAGTGTGCTAAATTATTTTATTGTATAATTCTATATGACATTAAAAAATACTGTACTTATTTAAGAAATATTTATAAGCTTAAATAATCTATATTAAAAATGTATTAAAAAAATAATAACATAAATAAATAACAGATTTTAAAATATTTATTTGTATAAAAAATACATAAATTAACTCAACTACAGTAAAGAGCTATATATATTGAATGAGAACTATATTGACATTTCCCATCAAAACCTTATATTTTTATTTCTATCAACAACTTTATCATATTTTTATATTATAGGGATATGATGTCAATGAGCTAATAAAGAACAAATATACCTTTGAAATCCCCAAAGTTTTGATTTTGTGAGGTAAAGTCCATTCTAATTACAGCCTAAACGCTATTTTCTGCGAGATTTGTAGTTGTTTTAATTGACCTAATCCCTCATTTATCTGAATGGTAAAGCACTTGTTAAACTAATTAATGCACCTTGCATAAATTATTCTTATTCTGCTTTTTAATATTTCACTCTACAATATTCTTCATCTTTAGTCCTCTGTTTTCTGTTTCTGCTAACTTTGTAAACATTCATAACTTTTGAAAATTGAGAGTTGTATTTTGCAATGGTGTGTAAATGGAGCTCATATGACCTTTGAGGCTCCTACAATTTTCTTTATACTTTACTATGATATAAACTGATGTTAGATCAAGGATTGATATGTTCTTTTGAGAATATATTTCATTGCAGAAATGTATATACAGATGCTAACAATAGAAATGTTATCTATTGATTATGATATCATTGTTTCCGAATGAATTTTGGTATCAATCAAAAAAGAAGTACGATCCAATCCAAGAAACCGTTCACTGCCATCGTTGTATTTCTGCCACAGCCGCAACGACTTGTTGCAGTGCCTCCAACCTTCACGCACACAAAGTGCTCGATAAAATGCTCAAGAGAAGGAGCCTGCCTCCACCTGGAAAAAAAGTCTGGAAAAAAATATATGGGTTTTTTCCATTAAGAAAAGGTATAAGACAAAGGGTGGAGCTAATAACACCCCATAAAATGTTATACACACCCCATTAAAATTTAAAATTCATTTTTTATTACTATACACACCCCAATTATTTCATATTTACCCTTCAACCCTCCTAACTAATAAAAATCAACTAAATCTTTAAAAACATATAAAATTTAAAATTTAATTTAAAAAAAATCAATAATACAATAAAATTACGTTAAAAATATTTAAAAAAATCAGCTAAATTTTAAAAATCATTTAAAAATGGAAAAATCAATTAAAAAATTAAGAAAATAAAATAATGAAAAAATAATAATTAAATCTAAATAAAATCTAAAAAAAAAAAAAAAAAAGAATTAATGATTAACGATTATTTTTAAAAAAATAAGAAATAAAGAAAAATCAACTCAATATTTAATTAAAAAATAAAATAAATCTAAATAAAATTAAAAAAATTTAACTAAATTTTAAAAAATAATTTAATCAATTATATTTTTAATATTTATAATTAATTTAATTAATTCTTAAGATTTAGGAGATTTTTTATTTTTTAGATTTTATTTATCATTATTCGAATTCTTAATTTTAATTGATTTTTTAATTAATTATATTTTACGATTATTAAAAATAATTACGAATGTATTTATTTTTAATTGATTTTTGATTTTTTTATTTGAATAATTTATTTTTTTATTTTGAAAAAATATTTAATTTTTTCAGATTATTTTTTAAAAAATATTTAATTTATTTAAATTAAATATTTTTAAGATTTTATTAATCTTTTAAAATACTTTTCAGATTTTAATTACATTTTTTAAGATTTTTTTAAATTTTTTAAAAAAATTGTCTTTAATTTGTATAAGAGTTACTTAATCATTTTACAATTATCTATTTTCAGTTTTAAAATGATGGGGTGTGTATAACATGTTTTGGGGTGTTAGTAGCGTACCCTAAGACAAATCCTATATATTTTATGTTTGGATTTTTAATCTAAAATGAACTCACAAATAGCCTTAGTTAAACATCTTTCTTAAAAAACAGTAGTACAATTTTTAGAACTTTTTTTCAAAAATATTTCTACATTTCCAAAAAGCCAAACGCAGTTCATTCTTATTGCAATTTTTTTGTCAAAAAAATTACTGTTATTTTTATTTCATAAATTTTGTATAACCATTCATTATCATTAGGAAGAAATAATAGATTATAAAATTATGTGCTTATGTACCTTGAAAAATGACAATGATGGAGGAAGGATTTCAAATGCGCATACCATAATGAGTTTCATAATTTCTTGTACAGATAGTAGACCCTGTAAGCTCCTTCATTTGTTTATTTTCTCTACAATCAGTTGGTGTTCGAGTGTATGTGAATGGAGTTAATCAATTAAATGAATCAGTTACACCTCGAAGTATCAAAATGTAGAAGTAATTACACACTATGTGTAGTAATATAACTTTTTTATACCTCTAAGTCGTTCAACACATTTCAAACTATGATATTTCTTACTTCCATATGCAGGTATCAACCGAATGCTTAGAGTCCACTGCATTGCGAAAAGGGGGGTACCATCTGCAGAAGAAATTGAAGATGAAAAGGACACATTATAGATAGTTGGAATGGAATAAAAAAAACATCATTTCTGAAGTTTCTAACATCCTTTTTGAAGGATGGTGAAATGTTTAGTAAATGTTACTACTAAACAGCAACGTGTTTTAGGCTGTGTTGTAGAAGTCAGAATATATATTCTATGTTTAGTTGATTAACTGGACGCCTATTGGACTAATTCTATATATAATACGGCCCAAAAAATTAGCCGCCCACATACAATAGTCTAAAGGCAAAGATTGAAGATTGCGTTTACCAATATAAAAATTAGAATCAATCATTCATCATATGATTTCAAACGCAATTTGTATTTAAAAGCACATATAATAAAATTACCATTATAATAATTACATAAAACCCTTGTACTCTAGTACTCCTATGTGACCACAGTTTCAAGAACTTTTGCAGTTAAATAAAATTCTCAATTTAATGAACTCAACAGATACTATCAAATTATATCACTAAAAATATATAAATATATATCATGAAATGTTAATTTAAGGAATAGTTCGTATCCGAAAAGTAATACTTAGTATATAATAATATAAGAAAACACATAAATTTCAACATGACAACACTTATTCACCAGAGGACACATTTGACATAGAAGATGAAACTCGATAATCCCGAGCCTCGACTATAACGATGATGAGTCTAAATCCAATGGTAACAAAAAGGGTCCGTCAATGACTAAACTTGTCTATCAAGCCCAACTCCATCAAACAGGAAACCTGAATTGAACCTTAAAAAAAAAAAAAAAATTAACCTGAATGTCGGAGCCGAAGACTTGTGAATCCCCCGCTTTAGACGCTGTCAAAGTTGCAGAGGAGAAACTAAGTGGCATCGTTTCAGAGTTGAACACCAGCGACCATGGCTCCTCCCACTCTGCTTTTGGACTCTTCTCTAAATTAATAAAAAATCCTAAACAAAGAAATAGAATAATGTTATTTATGCTCTGTTTCAAAATCGACAAAACACTGAAGAAAAAAAAGAAATGTACCCCTAAACCTAAAATTGAATTTAAAACACCAATCAACTATCTAGGATCTGAAATCCAGAAATTCAGGGTCACGACCTGGAGTGCGCCGACGTGCTGCGAACCGTCCGACGAAGGAGAGTTCTACCGCCATGGGCCGCCGTGAATGTCGGGCCCAGGTTGCAGAAGGGGCTGGGGCCTGGGGAGACCCACAGTCGGAAGAGTCAGCGTCAGCGTCAGCTTTCATGGTCTGGGAATGTCCAGTCGGCCGTAGGCGTTGCAAGGAGAGAAGATGACGGCTATGCGATTTAACTGTGCGAAAATCGCACGCAGTAACTGTGTAACAAAGAAGAATAAGAAAACCCTAGACTGATCGGTGAATCCAACGGACTGGGTGGAGTGAAATTGAAAATTCTGCAAATTATTACTGATGGACCCCATAAATTAATATTTTAATAATTCAGCATTTTGGGCGGGAACTCCACTATTTTGTTATTATATATATAGAGATTCTCCTTATTTCATTTTTTGTTCTATCTCCTCGAAGTGGAAATAGACCAGGTTATACATTGCACTCGAAAGTTCACATTTACAAAAGTTATGCCTATGACTAGCCTTTTAATTTTGATTGGTTTTTTCTTATAGTTTTGTCTGACTAGACTTGTAATTTTTTTTTAAAAACAATTTAAATTCAATTCATGTGATATAATATTAAAATAAAATAATGAGACTTGAATAAACAGTACTATTAGGGGTTGGAAGATTTTTGTAAAAGTTTGTACTAGCTTTTTTAATTGTATAGTCTATACTAATATACTACTCTTTTTCTTTAGAATTTTCTTCCACACACCACCTTCCTTAGATACCACCACCTCATTCTCCCGTTGCGATTGCTCTTCTCTAGGCCGTCGTTTATTGGTCTCTTATTTTCGGTTGCCGCTCGTCACAACTTCTCTTATTCTTACAGGAGGTTCGGTTTCAACTCCATATTTCAAGAGTTTGTTTGGTGTAGGTAATTGGTGGTCGATTGGTAGATCGATTAATTGGCCTATTGGTTTTTTTAGCTTCTAGTGTGTTGTTTTTAAAATGTTTTTCAAATGTTTTTCTTCTCCTTAGTTTCTTGGTCGTTTAATTAATGTTTTTCTATGTTTTTAATTTTTCTCCATCTATAATTTATCGGAGGTGAGTTTTTTTACGCTTTTGTAGGGTTCTATTGGGGTTTCTGCAACCTTGTGGTGATGTTGATTTGCCATTGAGATTTTGATGTTTGGTGAATTTTTGTCTTTTCTTTTGTTTCTAATTAATTTCTTGACACGAGAATAATTTAGTATGAGATATTTATCTCGTATTGAAAATGGAGATTTGGACATATTTGTGAGCAAGGGTTACACTCGTTTCTCCACTTTCTCATGGTTGGAAAGGACCGGCGTTGCCAAATTGATCCGTTTCGAATTGAAAAATATGTGTTTTAACTTTTAAAATGTACTCCATCCGCCCATTAAAAGTTTTTATATTTTTCTTATTAGTTTGTCTCTCAAAAGTTTGCATACCCCTAAATTATTACAATCTACACATTCACAATATACACATATTTACTCTCATGTCAAAGTTCACTATACAATCAATTCAACTACCTTATTGACTTTATATATAAATGTTTATAAAATTATTCATGAATATTCTAATCATTACATTTTTTTTCTTAAATCTCATGTAAAAAAAACACAACAAACTTTTTAGAGAAAAAAATTGGGTAGGAAAGGTGTTAGTTGACTCATTGGTTAAATAGGTAAAGTCAAATCAGATTTTAAGTAAGTTTGGTCATAGGTTTTTTTGTCGGGTAGCTTTAACTTATAGGAGTATATAGATCTAGAAAAAGGAAGTGCTAGACAGCACGAGGTGTGTTGTCATTATTTGGGCAAAATGGGATGCTTCAGGCATGTTGTGTGGGATTTTCAGTTTGTTTTATCAGATCACACTTTTATACATACATCTTCATGTGGATGTTGTTCAATCTTCACGCCATTTTCCAACCATTTTGAAAATTAATCCAATAAATTTTATATTATAGTAATATGCTAACTTTACTGGGAAACTCTCCCATTGGCTTTCCATAATTTATGGAGCTAGGAATTTGAGATTTTGTTTACTAAAATTTAAAATTTGAGATTAGATTTTGCCAATTTAATAAAGGGTGATCATTTTATTGGTGTTTAAAAGGTGATGGTTTTTCACATTTAAAAAGTGGAAATTTTATTTGCAATTAAGTTAAACATCAACAATAAATGATTGAAATAAATAGTTGTGGATATAAAACCTAAATGATACTATAAAATTCAATTAGTAAATATATGAAAGATCTAATTAAAATAAAACAATTATCATACATAAATATTAAATCGGTTATATTGATTATAAGCCAAATTTTAAATTTCATAAACCAAATCATTTTTTTAAAATAAAATTACCCGAATTTAATTAATCAAATATTATTGACTTGATTTGAAAATTCGATCTTTTTTTGCTTATTCCTATTAATATCAGGGGTGCCCCTAAGGTGAGCGAATTTGGTGATCATTCCAGGCCCCTAGATTTTTGGGATCTCCTATTATATACTACATGTATTATACTTAATATGTATTTATCAAAATAACCATTTATTTTTTCTTAACTTTCTCCATAAGTTCTATTAACAAATTAAGGCTAAGGTACGTAAAATATTAAACGGTAAAAAAATTCCTTAAAATCTAATAAAGTACAAACATGAATCTCAAAATACAAAAATTAATAAAGTACAAACACTATTTTATTTTTATATTCTTCATCTCAATTTATAATACATTACAATATTGTAGATGTGTGATATTTTTTGGAATGGTGTTGTTTGGTAAATCGGAAAAGCTCGAAATCATAAAATCTTCTTAGGTCATTATTAAAGACGTTGTGTGGAGAGTTAAAATCAATATTGGCTTTTGCTTAGTTCCAATGAAGGTATTTGTCCAATTATTCGTATAGGGAATGTCGGAATGGTTGCGGCCTGCTGGTTTATTGTTCTTAGGCTTCCACTACATTTGCTTAGTTGTAGTGTTGTTAAACGAATCGAGCTGCTCGTAAGTTCGACTCGACTCCAATAACAACTCTACTTGGTTGTACACACTACACTTGTACTATGCATCTCTTTAAACTTGAACACTTTTTATGTTCGTTGTTTATATTTCAAAAAATAATAGTAATAACTTTAGAGAAAATTTATAAAAAAGGCCACTTAAGCACCTAGCTTCTTAAATAAAGACAACTTTTATAATCTTTTTAAAAAAGGACAAAAACATGTGTAAATAACCATTTATGCCCTTACATTTAAATTTGAAGAATAACTATTTAATTTATATAATAATGGAACAAGTCATACATTCCATATATTTCGCCAGCATTCTGTTTAATATCACGCATATGGAAATAAGAATCTCACCTTCCTTATTTCGTTTGCAATCTGCACGATTCATACGAATTTTCAATTAAAGCAATCCTAATTTCCCAAAAACCGCCTTAATTCAGAATTCCTCGTCCCTCAGAATCTGTTTATCGTGTTCTGCATTTTTTCTAGTTTATTGCATCGCCTTCTTTTCTAGTTTATCGTCCCTCAAAATCTGTTTAAATCATACACATTTTTATCAAGATTTCAAAACTCAAAATTTTAAAAATCAAATTTCAAACTGTCGAAAGCCCGAATCTAATTTAGAAAAAGTATAGCCTTTAATCACGCGATCAAGACACTGGACTTTTTCTCTTATTTCCACTCCCGGTTTCTTTCATGGTGCCAGGCCGGCCATTATAAGAAAATATCATAAATTAAACCCCTAACTTTGAAATATCATAAATCCCCATGATCGCAAATCTCGATTAGGTTTCATCAATTGATGAAACGCATCTCGTTCGTCTCCTAACTCGCCGATGGATTTCACCGAATTGGAAGCAATCGAGGGTTTGCGTTGGTCGTGGCATTCATGGCCCACTTCCTGGCCCGAAGTTCACCGACTGCACATGATCAAGAGACTTTCCACGCGATCGTTTCTTTATATTCCTAGGGGATTCAAACTTCACCGATTTCTTCATTATGGATGACGGACGCGAAGCCGCCGGAGATATAGTAGAAACTTTTAATTCCAGGGGTCAGATGAAGAGTTTTGCCAAGGGTATGATTATTAATTCCACACGTACACACATAATTTGCAAAGAATTTAGGATTTTTTGAGATGATTTTAATTTAGGTTCAATTTGCTCCGTTTTCGTGTAATTGTGATGATTTACGTGCGCGTTGCTGAAATGTAGTTCATGATTATTTGTTATTGGTTTGGTCAAGGGATAATGCAGATCTTATTTTGCATATGTATACGTATTTTTGCATAATCACATTCTAATATGAAGACACCGTACTATTTTTTCTGCATTATTCATTTTATTATGCAGTTTTAGATTTCATTGTTCTGCATTATTCATTTTATTATGTAGTTTTAGATTTCATTTTTCTGCATTATTCATTTTATTATGCAGATTTAGCTTTTATATTACTTTTCCAACCATGGTGTAGGGAGCAAAATGTTCTTCTCACTTCTCACTTCGTCTTCTTCCGTACTTCACGGTTTCCTTTCTTCACAAATTGGAAAACCCCAAAAGTTGTCTTTATTTAAGAAGTTAGGTGCCTAAATGACCTTTTTTATAAATTTTCTCTAGTTTGCATACCCATAAAAGGAAACACTCTCATAAATCTCACCCTTACAATATTCACATATTTACATAAAATGTCATTACTTTTACTCTTTCCAATCACATTTTTACTTTATTCATATTACCCCTCAACACTCCACTCATTACACTTTTTTCTTAAAAAGTGTGATCAACTTGTAGTGCAAACACTTGTGGAACGGGGGAATATTAATTATTTTTTTAATTCATAATATTAATTATTAATCTTTAATACATTGAATTGTTTATTTCATATTATTATTTAATCATTAATATTTTTATAACTAAAGTGATTCTTCCCACTCCCCTATATTAACTTTTCATCATGACTACTTTTCCACATCATTAATCAATATTATTATTTTATATTTGTATTCAAATTTTATTCAAAAATTATTTAATTGTTCACATTTTTTTTTATTCTGATTTTTTTTAATGGAATTGAGATTTTTTTTTTAACTTTTCACATTAATTTTATTTTCTTTTTATGTTATATTTGCTTTTATTCAAAAAATTATTTACTTATTAATCTTTTTAATTAAAATGCAATATATACATAAATTATAAAATAATTTTTTATTCTTATTTTAATTAATATTTTATATAATATTACATTGAGTATATCTGTATATGGTTGCATACTAGCAACGAATAATGCATACACACATTGCATACGAGCAACAAATAATGCATACACACATTGCATAATAGCAACAAATAATGCATACATCGAGTAAATATTAAATCTCAATTCAATGTAATAAGAGACCTTCACTACACTCTCATCATACTCTCTCCATCAACTTGAGTAATTCTTTCTCTTTATATAGTAAATACAGGGAAAAAGATAGACCTTTAACAAATTGCTTCCCCTGATCTATTACAACAAAATCAATTTACAAAAATCCATAAAATGAAACCAAACATCACAACTAAACCACTTACAATAGAATTAATTAAGATTTGTCCCTACTGCAAAAAGCAGTCTTCAGATCTAGTCTGATAACTGATTATAGTCACTTCTACATATTTCACACAATAATAGAACACCCAAATACCACCTATCAATAAAATTTCTTCAATTGAATTTTGAATTCAATTCTTCACTTCCAGTAATAGAAAAATAAGAGATATTCTTCACCCAAATGCACAAAGGAAATTTTAGATGGATGAAGAACCACGAAGGTCCTTGATGGAAAGCATATCACCATTCAAATCTATGGATTCATCTTCACACTCAAATCATTATAAGACAAGTATTCATGAGGTACTTAGCCTACACATTAACAAAACAAACATACTTGTGTTCGATGCTTCTCTACCCTGAAACTCTCCAAGAGCATCTTTCAAACCTAGAGCAAATTCAACCAATCAACTTAAATAATTATCAGATTTGAGTCATTTGACTCATCCAGAAATAATATATGCATGAAATAGCGTTTGTGCACACACAAACACGAATATATGGATGGGAGAGAAGCAGGTTAGTGGTTAAATACCTCTAGCTTGCCTAATGAATATACATCAAAAACCTGAATTCTAAGATTAATTTTTTGTCCAATTCAAAAGCTCAAGATCAAGATAGAACACAATAATAGAATTAATAAAGATTAAAAGATGCATTATCATTCGAGAAATATTATAGATCAATCCAAACATGAAAACAAACATTATAATATAAAACATGGAAGATGAAAAACTTACCCCAGGAGAAATAATATAGATCGGGCTCACGAGGCTAGGGTTCCCACCTTCGCACCGTCGTCGACCCAAAAATTGTCCTCCATGGGCACCGTCGCACAGTCGGGGGCCTGATACACGTGATATGCAACACTAAATAAACAACCGCAAGTGTACGACGTCTATTGTAGCTTGATAAGCACGAGGTCGATCCCACGAGAAGGTTAAGCGTAAAAGTGGTAGTTTGTTAATCGAGTTCTAAGTAGACGTGATCGAATAGATTGGATATTGAATTACTCTAAAATTACCTATCAAAGTGTCACAAACAAGTAACCAAGAGCAATGAAAATCGATCAACTAGCATACGACTCAAGAAAACGAAAATGAAATGAATATAAACTCAATTAAGAGAAGGTAGGTCCTAGAGCACATGCACTACTAGTGAATCCATCTATGGTTAAATATCTATTCAAGTGGTGTTCATGCTTTGTCTATAAGATTGATCACAACATAATGAATTAAAAGTCCTTTCGATCCAAGTAATTCAAAGGAAATACCACACAATCTAGTATCTCTACCTAAATTGCACAATAATACCCAATCAAGCTCCTAAGATCATCACACATCTTCCTAATCATTGATCATCTTTCAATCTCACAATAAAATTAGGTCAAATGCTTGCAATCAATTAATCAAACTAGATTTCTCAACCTAATTCAATTAACTATGATCAACACATCATCATTGTACACATAATGACATGCTTTTGCAACAAAAACCAAGCATCCAAATAGAATTAAGCCACACAAACACCAATTAAGCAAACATTAATTCATAGATATCATCAAAAGTATGTACAAGGCTCTAGAACCAAAAGTGTTTAGCTAACTACTAACATAATGAAATTATAAAATCCAAGTGAAATAACTAAATAAAAAAGAAAGAGAACAAAGAAGCTTAGTCTAGATTGTGGTAGGGAATGAAATTTGCAAGCTATTGCATCCTCTCTTGCTTGATTTGATGAAGAATTGAGGAAGATATGGCCAAAACACCTCCAAGTATGTGTAACTATGTGTGGGAATTGAAGAATTGGGGAAAAGTGTCTTGGATTTCAAGAAAGAGGGCTTATATAGTGTTGGGGTAGGGTTTGGATGCCAAAATTGCAAGTTGGTCCCTAAAAAATGGAGAAAATGGCCAAAAACCCCCGAGAATGATGTCACCCGGCCGGGTGGGTTCCACCCGGGCATCCCACCCGGCCAAAACACGAAAGTCCCTCTTCTTTGGCCTTGCCCGGGTTGAATCCACCCGGCCGGGTGGGTTTTACCCGGGCCAAATACGAACATCCTCATAATCTGCCCTTGCCCGAGTTGAAGTGACCCGGCCGGGTCGGATTCTACCCGGGCGGGTGGGATTCTACCCGGCCATGTCATTTTTCGTTCCGTTGTATCTCGAGCTTCCGACCTCCGATTGACTCGATTCTTTTTTTCATTCAACTCCGTTTTTCGAGACGAATCCAATGGTCAGATTCTCTTCTTGATCCAGTGAAGTATGGTCGGTGTTTTGCTCCAAATTTCATCGTATTTCCTATAAAATCGACAAAACACAACCTTTCTCTCATTTTGGCTTAAACAATCATATTCCATGCATAATTCAATGAAATCCACATCAAAACATGCTTCACATGTGCCTCTAAAACGTGTAAATTCCACCCGAATCAAACTCCCCCAAACTTAAAATGTTGTTTGTCCTCAAACAACTAAGCACTTAAACCAATGAGGGTGGAATGATCACAATGGAATATTTAATGTAATTCACACATGCAAAGTAAGATGTAATGATATCTCTTTCTCAAAGTGCATTTCTCAATGAAGGTTATAGGCTCACTATTGCAATCCACATTCATAAATCAAAGAATGCACAAGTACACAACACATTGTGATGGGAAACATAATCCAAATGCTCAAGCCCTCTACTCACATGATGGAGTGTTTCTCTCAAACACACAAACAAATTAAGGATATTAATGCACTCATCAACCAAGTTATTCTATGCAATCACCATATGCTTGCCCAACTTCTACTTTCCACAACACTCAAATGCTCAACAATGTGATCAATAGGACTTAATCAAGGATGTAACATTGGCTCTTTGGACAAGGTAGGATGAATTTGGGAATTGTGACTCTTCTTGTGGAGGACAAAGCTTGTTGTTATACAATTTGTGCTTTCACTTTCAAATTTTTACAAACTCTATCCTCACTTCTCATTTTCTTTTCTTTTTCAAGCATTCAACACTTCATCTTTTGAACCATTTTTCTTTTTAAGCTTTTGGGGCTCTTTGTCCCTCTTTTCTTTTTCCTTGATTTTCTTTTCATCTTTCATCTTTCTCTTTTTCTTTCAACTTTTCCACTTTTTCTTTTCACCAAAGATATTCACTCAAGCACATGTTTTTCCACTTTGTCTTTTATCCCCCACTAGATATAGGAATCAAAAGGCTAAAAAAGGCTAAGTGGTTAACATTGTAGTTTTCCAAGAAAATTAGGAATTAAGCTCAAGGGGCTAACTACGGAAAATTACTTCGGTTTTGGGAAATTTTGGCTAAGTGACTCTTTTTAGAACAAGATGGCCTATATCACATCACATCATCTCACACAATCATGCTTTCAAACAAGAATTTGGGCAAGTTCTAGGATCACTAGAAATAACCTAGTCCACTCTCAAATGAACTAAACCGAATTACATGCTCGATTTAAGGCTCAATTCTCACCGGTTCATTCAATAGGACTCTCACATTCGTCAAATGTCCCCAAACAACAACACATCATGCATCCATGCTATCAAAGATCACAAATATGAACACAATCATGATACTATATCCAACATTAATTATGCTTACATTCAAAGCAAATAAACATCACCACAACTACTCAACAATGGATTCCAATGACTATTCAGGCTCACATTTCACCAAATGTCCACTACCCAACATATGATCAAAACCAACTTAAACAATCTAAGCATGTGAAAGTCAAGTGTGCGCCAGTGCAAAATGTGACACAAGTAGAATGACGAACCGGTGCAAGGGTAACAACTAGTAGAAAAATAAAAGAAAAATAACTCCCCCAAACTTAGAATTTTACTATGTATAAATTCTAAGTTTGGGGCTACAAGTTGTTACCTCCCTCTTTGCACATCCAATGCTTCTTCAAAGATCACCATTGCAACACTTGCTTCCCCTCTCCAAAGTTGGTTTTGCTTCCTTCTCCATTCTTCAAGATATGATGTCCATAGTATTCTTCATCCATACCTACAAAATAAACCAAGCTAACAAAACTACTAAAGCAATAAAAACATGAAAGCAATAAAACCTTGGGTTGCCTCCCAAGAAGCGCTATTTTTAACGTCCTTTGTCGGACGGTTCCTCTTTGAGGGGAATATCAAGTCACCCCCTTGTCACCCTTGTTCTTGACCTTCCTTGCCCATACGACTTTCTTAAGCCCATTGAAGCATCCACTAGCTAGCCCATCCGTCTCTTCAATCATGTCATAGGATGTTGATGCCTCATTCATCCCCAAATTTGCACAAGTAGCTTTTTTTGATTTGGGGGAGTTTTTAAAAAAAACTCCCCCAAACTTGGCCTTCTTGCCCATCTCTAATTCCTTGTCTTCCACCTTGGGGTTCTCCTCCACAATATTTATCTTGGGCTCTTCTTCCACCTCCTTTCTCATGGGTATTGAGGGGTACTCTCCCTTGGGAAACCCATACTCTCCACTCTCATCATTTCGGAGTTTGATAGTTCTAAACATGTCAATCGTAACTATCTCTTAGTTCATTCGAAGCTCCAACTCTCCATTCCTCATATCAATAATAGCCCCTCCAGTTGCCAAAAATGGTCTTCCCAATATCAATGGAATGTTTTTGTCTTCCTCCATATCCAAAACCACAAAGTCCACTGGAAAGAGAAACTTGTCGATTTTGACCAATATATCCTCCGCTATACCTAAAGGGTATGTCATAGACCTATCCGCCAATTGGAGGCTCATTGTGGTTGGTGTGAGCTCTCCTAAACCAAGTGACTTGAAGAGTGACAATGGCATGAGGTTGATGCTTGCTCCCGAATCGCATAGAGCTCTTAATGTACCTCCATCTCCAATAGTGCATGATAAAGTGAAGGATCCGGGATCCCTAAGCTTTGGAGGTAGCTTAGCTTGAATTATGGAGCTACAATGTTCGGCTAAGTGCACCGTCTCATATGCCTCCATTTCCCTCTTGTGTGACATTATCTCCTTCAAGAATTTGAAGTAATGTGGTATTTGTTCAAGAGCTTCGGCGAAAGGGATGTTGATATGGAGTTTCTTGAACATCTCCGCAAACTTAACAAACTTGTTATCCAAGTTCTTCTTCTTCACCCTTTGCGGATATGAGAGAGGCACTACATTCTTGCCTTTGTTTTGTGGAGGGATTGCCTCCCCACTCTTCTTCTCCCCTTCTTTCTCTTTCACTAAGCCATCATCTTTGTCAACACCCTCGGATGCCATTACCACTTCCTCCTCTAACGGCATCTTGGGCCCTTCGTAGCTTATCCCACTTCTTAGCCTTATGGCGTTGCATTGCTCCTTAGGATTTAGCTCCGTGTTAGAGGGGAATTGCCCCGGAACGTGTTGCTTTCCAATGATGGTGGCAAGTTGGCCTATTTGCTTTTCCATAGCTTTCATGTGAGTGGTCATATCTTTGATCATCTCACCATGCTCATCAAGTTTTTGCCATATCTTTGCCACATTTTGCTTAGTCTCTTTCATGAAATTCTTCGTCTCTCCCATGAAATTCTTGGTTTCTCCCATAAATGCACCAAACATCTCTTCCAAGGATAACTTTGATGGAGATTACATAATTTCACCATCTCTTACGTTGAAATTCGGAGGTGGTATGATGGTGTTCCTTGTGTTAGCATAGGAGAAATTTTCATGGTTTCTCAAGCCGGGATGGTATTGGTTTGGATTAGAGGGGTGATAGTTCCCATGGGTTTGTCTTTCTCCCCAACCTCTCTCTCGAAAATTTCGGTCCCGTTGGTTGTTCATGAAATGGGCCTCTTCATATTGATCATTATTGGGCTCCACTAGTGCTTTGGCCGTCATCAAAGAAATTAGCTTATCCACTTTGTTGGATAAGTTGACACTTTCTTCCGAATTTTGAGTGGAAGCTACCCTTCGATTTTGCCTTCGTTCGGATGGCCATTGATTGCTATTCTTAGCCATCTCTTCTAAGAGCACATAACCTTCTTCCGTTGTCTTGCCCAACAAAGAACCTCCACCGGCCGAGGCATCTACCATCCCTCTCGTACGGTGGTCCATCCCGTTGTAGAAATAACATATCAATTGGTCTCTCGAGAAACCATGTTGAGGGCAACTCCTTATCAAATCCTTGAAACGCTCTCAAGCCTCGGCTAATGACTCATCGTCATCTTGCATAAATGAAGAAATCTCTCCTCTTATCTTGACGGTCTTGCTTGGAGGAAAGTACTTCATAAGGAAGGCATCAACAAGGTCAGCCCAATTCTCAATGGTCCTCAAGTCAAGAGAGAGGTACCATTGCTTTGCTCGGTACCGGAGTGAGAAGGGAAAGAGTTGCAAGCGGATGTAGTCTTGGGGAACACGGTTGATCTTAACCGTTCCACTTATCTCGAGAAATTGAGAAAAGTGGAGGTTAGGATCCTCCTTGAAGAGCCCACAAAATTGGTTGTTTTGCACCATCACAATCAAATCCAGCTTGAGTTCAAAGTTGTGTGCATCAACGGGCTCCCGACCCGCTCCTCCATAGGGCCTTGGGATAGGACGGAAGTGGTCTCTCAAGACTCTTTGTGGCTCCTCATCCTCCCTTCGTCTACCATCTCTTTCCATGCCAACATTCTCTTCAACTCTCCGACGAAAGTTGTCCCTTAGCACTCTTTGAGGTCGGTTACCTCCATTCTCGTTTGGTTCCTCAACTCCTTCCACTCCTTGATTCTCAAGTTCCTCTTCAACTTCTTCTACAACCGGATTCTCCCTTCGGTTCATTCTTTCCAAATTTATTCTCCTTCTTTCGGCGTTCCTTCTTCGACAATTGGCTTCAATCTCCGGATCTAAGGGTAACACTTCTTGTTGGTTCCTCCTAGATCGTGTGATCATAAACCATGTCTATCAAAAGAACAAACGAGAGTGAGATTTGCAAATAAGATCAAGATAACAAACACAAATATTTTTGGATTTTTGCAAATAAGAAAAGCAAGTAAAATGTCTAAACTAAAACTCTATTAACCTACACTCTAGAGCTATAAAAACCTCCCCGGCAGCGGCGCCATAAATTTGATACACGTGATATGCAACACTAAATAAACAACCGCAAGTGTACGACGTCTATTGTAGCGTGATAAGCACGAGGTCGATCCCACGAGAAGGTTAAGCGTAAAAGTGGTAGTTTGTTAATCGAGTTCTAAGTAGACGTGATCGAATAGATTGGATATTGAATTACTCTAAAATTACCTATCAAAGTGTCACAAACAAGTAACCAAGAGCAATGAAAATCGATCAACTAGCATACGACTCAAGAAAACGAAAATGAAATGGATATGAACTCAATTAAGAGAAGGTAGGTCCTAGAGCACATGCACTACTAGTGAATCCATCTATGGTTAAATATCTATTCAAGTGGTGTTCATGCTTTGTCTATAAGATTGATCACAACATAATGAATTAAAAGTCCTTTCGATCCAAGTAATTCAAAGGAAATACCACACAATCTAGTATCTCTACCTAAATTGCACAATAAGACCCAATCAAACTCCTAAGATCATCACACATCTTCCTAATCATTGATCATCTTTCAATCTCACAATAAAATTAGGTCAAATGCTTGCAATCAATTAATCAAACTAGATTTCTCAACCTAATTCAATTAACTATGATCAACACATCATCATTGTACACATAATGACATGCTTTTGCAACAAAAATCAATCATCCAAATAGAATTAAGCCACACAAACACCAATTAAGCAAACATTAATTCATAGATATCATCAAAAGTATGTACAAGGCTCTAGAACCAAAAGTGTTTAGCTAACTACTAACATAATGAAATTACAAAATCCAAGTGAAATAACTAAATAAAAAAGAAAGAGAACAAAGAAGCTTAGTCTAGATTGTGGTAGGGAATGAAATTTGCAAGCTATTGCATCCTCTCTTGCTTGATTTGATGAAGAATTGAGGAAGATATGGCCAAAACACCTCCAAGTATGTGTAACTATGTGTGGGAATTGAAGAATTGGGGAAAAGTGTCTTGGATTTCAAGAAAGAGGGCTTATATAGTGTTGGGGTAGGGTTTGGATGCCAAAATTGCAAGTTGGTCCCTCAAAAATGGAGAAAATAGCCAAAAACCCCCGAGAATGATGTCACCCGGCCGGGTGGGTTCCACCCGGGCATCCCACCCGACCAAAACACGAAAGTCCCTCTTCTTTGGCCTTGCCCGGGTTGAATCCACCCGGCCGGGTGGGCTTCACCCGGGCCAAATACGAACATCCTCATAATCTGCCCTTGCCCGGGTTGAAGTGACCCGGCCGGGTCGGATTCTACTCGGGCGAGTGGGATTCTACCCGACCATGTGGTTTCTACCCGGCCATGTCATTTTTCGTTCCGTTGTATCTCGAGCTTCCGACCTCCGATTGACTCGATTCTTTTTTTCATTCCACTCCGTTTTTCGAGACGAATCCAATGGTCAGATTCTCTTCTTGATCCAGTGAAGTATGGTCGGTGTTTTGCTCCAAATTCCATCTTATTTCCTATAAAATCGACAAAACACAACCTTTCTCTCATTTTGGCTTAAACAATCATATTCCATGCATAATTCAATGAAATCCACATCAAAACATGCTTCACATGTACCTCTAAAACGTGTAAATTCCACCCGAATCAGGGCCGACGTCGGTCGTCGTCGCACCAATAAAAAAAAAACAGATCTAAAATTAAAAATCAGATCTGAAAGTTAAAAAAAAAGATCTAAAATTAAAAACAGATCCAGATCGAAGGAGTTATTACGCTTCGAGTCTCTTTGGAGAAAACATCACAATCGTACACACCTTTCTCACCTTCACATAGTGGGGCCCATAATCGACCCATATCAGGATGACACCGCTCGCGGTGGAGAGGTTAGGGTTTCGCGGCGGCGCCTCCGTTTTCCATCGTCGTTGTGGAACTTTAGATCCACCGCTTTTCCATTTGGCGTCATCGTCAAAATATAAAGATTTGGGGAAAATCCCAGAAAAAAAATAGGAATTGAAACACATATTTGTCGTCAAAATACACAAATTTGAGTGAGAGTTGAAACCTAAAGTGATTTTCAAAATGGTGAAATGAAGAGAGGGAGAAAATTTTGAAACGGTGAGAAATGGAATGAGAGAGAGAGAGTGTGGGATGAGAAATAGAGTGAGACAGAATGAGGGAGAACTAAAGAAGTGACAGATAACAAAAGGGTAAAATGGACTTTTTAGCATCATTTTGAAGTTTTAAATAATTGCCTGAAATTGTCAAAGTTTTAACTAATAAGGGGCTCCATTTTGAAGGTAAGAGTAAATATTCACTATAATTTACTTACATTGTTAGAAAATACAAAGTTAAACATCAAATTGTCAATATTATATATTGTGTATACTGCTAAAATTTACTTCTTAAAATAGTTATATGAGACGAATTATTTTATACTTTCATTCAAATTCTTATGCGTGTACTGTCGATTTACTACTTGTATAATTAAGATATTAAAAGAAAAAAATGTTAAAAATTATGATGAACGGCTGAGGATATTTGTTTGGGCACCTAACTTGACCCATCACATTTATTGTGAATTGTTAATTTCAAAAGCCTGAAGCATACGTACGTTAGCACCTATGTCATGAAAATATTTTAACAAGAAAGACAAGTCAATTGTATGTGAATGGAGTTGTTATTTTTTCTTTTTTAAATTAATTAAAAGATGTGTTTGCTACGTTGATTTTTCAATTAATTAATTAATTTGGCAAGTCAAAACAATTGTTGATACTAGCGAACAAAATCAAGCTACGGAAATGTACAATACACAATTCCTACAGGAAATTTAGCATTTGGAATTTAAAAGATGCGAATATTGTTGTTTTGCAAAGTAATTGCCTCTATTATTTTAATTTTGACGATTTTTTTTTATGTAATTGAATGTATATTGAATTTTCGATTCACCATATTAAAATTAAATTAAGATTATAATTCAATTGCAACAATTGTATTATGCAATTGACTGCACATACTCTTTAAATTTACATGTACTTAGTTGACTGGAATTTAAAAAAATAAATAAAAAATTGAGTGTGTCTGGAATTAACATTTAGAAAAATAAGAACTATGTATAACATAACAAGGTGTGCAAATGTGACTGGTTTAGTTATAGAGCAGAATTGAAAAATAAAAACAAACACCTTTTAAACAAAAAAATAAATAAAAAATCATTCAATTGAATTTATACTGAAAATGAATGATAATTGAATTCAAATATTCAATTTGGCAAATAAAGACTATTTATTAAAAAAAAAAAACTAGAGTCATAACTTCACAACTCACAAGTCGAATCAGATGTCGGGACGCCATTAAACCTTATTCAGAAAAATCCTCCTGAATGACAAAATCCGGGACAAGGAGAAAAGGCACACCTCTCTAAACCAAGCAAAACAATAACAAATCAAACCTAAAATGATCGAAAACATAAATGAACCTCGACTCTCAAAAGGACTCACGTCGGATCAAAAGCATCACCCCATCGATCATCCCTTATACGAGGCGACAAAATGTAATTCATTGGTGAAGTTTGTCCATGAGTCAATAGTGAAAGCAACATTTAACTCGTCGATAACACTTTCGGGTGGTAACGATACACCCACCCCGATCAAACGGGGGCCTTCGGACCTCTTTGAGATAGAGCGAAGAACAACCGCAGGAGCAAGATCAAATGCATCTTTGGCGGTAAGGTTAGCCACCATTAGTTCATAGGTGTTGTTTGAGGACGTACTCATACATGTAGTCGATAGAGAGGTCTAAGAATGTGTCACTCATCGAGACCGAAGTGGTCACGATAGTCGAGTTAGGATCCCCTGCCTGAAGAGGGCGATTCGTTGGGGGCGCATGAGATGAAGTCGGGCAGAGGTCCGAAGGGGCAGGCCTATTCCGGCCTTTGTGATGGTGCAAATTTTACTCCTACCACGTCGACCCGCGTCACGAGGTGAAGGTACCTTCCCCTTATGGCAGTAGACAATCATGTGTCCAACAATCTTACAACGGCTGCAATACTCTGAAAGCCTCTCATAACTTACTTCCACAATCACAGACTGATCACCACGTTCCAACACCAATCACTTTAGAGGAGGTTGCTACATATCCACTTCAATCAAGATTCTAGCATATTGAGCCATCATTTTCGTCGAGGTGTGTCTGTCTATCTTAACAATCATGTCAACAGCTGAGACCGTTGTAGAAAGAATCATAGGTTGTCAAAGCTCAATCGAAAGGTCAACCAGACAGATCCACGTCTGAGCAGTCAAAGTCTAAACACGGTGTGGATTGAATTTGGGGATTCAATTTGGTTAGATCAATTCTTAGAATATTCAATTTAGAAACTTTTTTTTAATTATTTTATTTAATATTTTCAAAGGAAAAACAAAACATGCATCCCAATTTGGATGAGCATATGAGAAAGACAAAACAAATTGGTAATTTATTATTTCTATACAAAAAGAAATTTATAATTTAAAAAGTGCAAGAACAAGATATATCGAAAAAGTCATCGAAAAGGTTATCCATAATAATTGGAGGGCTCGACACAGTAATGAGGGGTAGACAAAATCTCAGGCGCCCTATCAAAACGATGTCATCACTGAAAAGACAAAATACACAATCGCTTCTCAATTTTTATCCTTCTTTTGCGTGTCAATGAAGGTAGAGTCATAAGGTGAAGTTATATTTAAAAAAAAAAAAAAAACTTTGATCTCTCGCCCTCACAATTTCATGATTGGTGAAAACTCCATAATTTGCAGAAAATGAATTGATCTTTCAATCTTCACTATATTTTCACCGAAACATGAAATCTCATTGTCAACTATTGGCAATTTTGGCATCGCACAATTAATTTTACAAGGCAAAACTGAGAAGATTAAAAGAAATGAAAAAAAAAAACAAATAATATCAACTTGAGAGAGTAATCAGACTCTCAATTTAGGAGAGGAAATCTGAGCTCTAAACTTAGAAGAGATTTGATAATGTAAAGACATAATGAGATGACTACGATCGAAGCAACGACGAACGTTGGGCAAAACCCTACCTTCTCATTTTACTTTTTTTTATCCTTGGTCAAACCCTACGTTGCAAGGAAAAGTTGCTATCAATACATTAAAATAATTAAGAGCAATGCTTCCTAATATTTTTAGAGATATATGAACATAATTGGTAGATCATTATGAGATATATGAACACAATTGATATTTCATCAATGTCTTTTTCTGTTAAAATCAAACTCATATGCCTTCAACTTTGAAAAAACTTGTTGCATAAACATATTAGAAAGATCTTTAGTATTTTGCATCATTACTGAACAAACATCCCATCTAAAAGTTGGGTTCTTTAAGATTTTGAGAGTAACTTCTCTCTTTGAGTACACTTTTCCAAGAGAATCGTTCATAATATTAGTGAATCTAACATCAAGTTTAAAAATAAACTCATTTTTAGCTCCATATTGTAAAGTGCTCATACTTTTGCACAACCATTGCCAATTTATTTTTCTTAATTTTGTCAATGTCTTCACATATAAGTGCAAGAGTGTCACATATCTCCTCAGCATAGGCATAGTGATAAGTCATGCTCATTACAACTTCAAAAATGATTTGATATAGAGTGTTCATATCAATAAAGTTGATATTATGTCGTTTTCTTTCATTAGTGATAAGATCCTCATCATCATTGGTCATTATGCTATATGATCTAAATTTTGTACAACAATGACTCTATGACTATGAGTCATTAAGATGAATGAGTTTTTAGTGAATACTCTAAGCATTTTATCATGAAGATATGTTAGATGAACTCTCATTCTTATGAATACAGAGTTGGGTTTTTCTTAGTGTAGTCAAATAGTACAAAGTGATTATATAGTCAGCGCGTCGAAATGCGCCACGTAGCATCGTATGCTTCGTATGAACCGCCTACCTGTTATACAGGTTTTAATTAATTAAATTATTTTTTTAATTGTATTTTGTTATTTACTATATTACCCTTCTATTATTAAAATATTTTTTAAAAAATATATATATATATATTAAGCACAATTACTATTCTACCCTTCATTTTTATATTAAGCACAATTATATATATAAATACAAAATTAATCAATACAAAAATTAAGTACTCAGTAGTATGTCTTCCCCAATTTCATCGCGTGTTCTACCCTTCTTCCCCAATTTCTTCACGTGTTAGGGATCTACCCTTCTTCCCCAATTTCATCGCGTGTTAGGGTTCTTTGTTAACCAATACAAAAATTAAATCTACCCTTCTTCCCCAATTCCATCGAAGGCGTGTTAGGGTTCTTTGTTAACCAATACAAAAATTAAATCTACCCTTCTTCCCCAATTCCATCGAAGGCGTGTTAGAGTTCTTTGTTAACCAGTACAAAAATTAAATATACTCTTCTTCTCCAATTCCATCGAAGGCGTGTTAGGATTCTTTGTTAACAACTGAATGAAGGTCTTTTTAATTCTTATTAAGGAAAAACGAAAGCAAGAAGGTTCCTTGTCCAAATGATAAGATATGGAAATTTTTAAAGATGAATTTTTTTTAATAATGGAATAGAGATTAAGGAGAAATTTTTAAAGATGAAATAGTATAGAAAATTATAAGATATGATTTTTTTTTTAAAAATGGAATAGAGATTAAGGAGAAATTTTTAAAGATGGAAATTTTAATTTTGTTGATAAACATATGATGTAACAGTAAAATATCATAAATAATTTATATATATAATTTTTTGAAAAAATAAATATAATTTCAAAAATTTTGATTTTGCACGGTCCAACAACCATGCACGATTGCACGGTCGATACTCAGTTACCCGGGTAAATAGAAACATGTACCGGAAGAATTCTCAGTTGCACGGTCCAACAACCGTGCATAGATGCACGGTCTATACTTAATGACCCGGGTAAATAGAAATATGTACTGCAAATTCTCAGTTGCACGGTCTATACTTATTCACCCGGGTAAATAGAAACATGTACTGGAAGAATTCTGAGTTGCACGGTCCAAAAACCGTGCACAGTTGCACGGTCGATACTCAGTCACCCGGGTAAATAGAAATATGTACTGCAAAAATTCTCAGTTGCACGGTCCAACAGCTGCTCGTCGGCGGTAGAATGGCAGCTGCTCGTCGGGCGGCGGAAGGGCTGAAGCAGAGTGTTTTGTTAAATAAAACCTACGCATTATGTTATACATTATAACTACTTTTATTTAATTTGATTTGATTTTTTTTATTAATTTTAATAATAATATAAGGGTAAATAAGTAGTTTTACCATTATATATTTTAATTAAATTAATTAATATAATAAATCTTTTTATTAAATTAAGGGTGAAACTGTAAATTCAAAATTATATATTTTAATTAATTATAAATATGACACCATACGACACATATTTTCAACACATACGTTGAATATTTTCAACACAAAGTACAAAAGGTAACAAGTCATCAGATTTAAGCTTTTAGATCATATTTTTAATGGTTCAGATACTACGATAGTCATACAACACCATACGACACTCTGACTACATGTAGAAGGTCCCTACAGAGTTTTCATCGACAATAGTTCTGACTAAATTGACACACGGATGATTCACAAATTTTATGTCTTCTTCTCTCCCTGTGTTGATATATTGCACATAAGAATGTGTCTAAAAAAATCACTTGAATTTCTGTCAAAAAAAAAATAAAAAAAAATCACTTGAATTGAGTATACTAAATTTATCATAAAACTTTTTGTCAATCAATTAATTAAAGTAATATTTTTTTTTTGTCAAGAATTTGACTCTCCTAAATTGTCCACACTTGTTAATAAGACCAACTCACACAACATAATAACTCAAAACTCAAAAGTTAATTTGTTTTATAGGGCAAATGAAGACATAAATTGAAAATAAATAAATGCAGGCTCCATGCCACATGGTACAACCTGCCCCCACATTCATCATCTTTAATTATTTCGTTTCAAAACCCTTTTTCTTTTTAGCCCAAAGTCAATATCCCCCATCTTTTATAATCTTCTCCCCTCATTAGATCCCTTTTGCTTACTCCCCAACATCAATTTCAAAAAACCCTTCTCACTCTTCACTCAATGTATTCAAATTTCTGAAAATTCACGTTTTCTGAACCACAAATTCAGCTCCGGCCTGGGGAGACGACGAGTACAGAGGCATTATTCTCGCCATTTTGATTGTTAATTTCTGTCAGCAACTGAGAAAATGGGGGCGTGTGCTTCCAAACCCAAACCCTCTCCAGAACCCAATTTACACATATCAACTGAAATCAAAACCGCAGCTGCTGAAGAGAACTCGGATACGGCGGGGATTGATAATAATTGTAATAATGATGCAGATGGGAAGAATTCCGAGGGTGAAAATGGGAATGAGGATAATCGAGGTAAGAAATCGCTGTTTTTTCCTTTCTACAGCCCTAGTCCAGCTCACTATCTGTTCTCGAAGAAGTCTCCGGCGAGATCTCCGGCTCCGGGGAGTGGGACACCTCGGAGGTTTTTCAAGCGGCCGTTTCCTCCCCCGTCTCCGGCGAAGCACATCAAGGCAGTACTCGCGCGGCGGCATGGCTCCGTGAAGCCGAATGGAACGACGATACCGGAGGGTAAGGAGGTTCCAGAAGCAGCAGGCTTGGACAAGAGTTTCGGGTTTTCGAAGAAGTTTTATGATAAGTATGAGGTGGGGGAGGAAGTGGGGAGAGGACATTTTGGGTACACGTGTAGGGCCAAGTTCAAGAAAGGGGAGCTCAAAGGCCAGGAAGTTGCAGTCAAGGTCATTCCAAAAACAAAGGTTTGACGTTTTCTTCACTTCTTGCAGTATCGTGTTGTATAGTATTGATCCAGTGCTTGATCTTGATGCTAATTCTTTGCTTATTGGATTAGTTGTTGAATTAAATAATATCTGATCTATCGAAGAAAAGGTCCACCTTCAGTTCCTTTGTTGATTTTATTTTATTTCAAGTTTTTGAAGTTTGTTATCTGCAAAAGTGGGTTTTGATAAGTGGACTGGATTTTATTTCATTAGACAATTTCTGCAAGAATTAAGAATATCAGTTTAATAGTTTGGAGGTTGTCATTTGCGGTTGACTGTATGCGATTGGCTCTCCCTCCAAGTGTTAGAAAAGTTCTGCAGGTTTGAGTTTTAATCAGTTGATTGGATTTTATTTTATTGGACAATTTCTGAAAGAATGCCAGTTCTCTAATACATTTGAATTTGAGTTTATGAGAATGACTGTTGACTGATCTTACCTGCTTTGCACGACAATCATGAAATGACTATATTGTTGTTGCTTAGGTATAGAAATAGCTCAGCATATTTTGACATTTTCTTTATATTGGGTATATTCCAGTTTAAGAAAAGGGAGGTTTGAAACTCAAGTAATAACCTAACCTCTCTTCCAAGCTGCTTACTCTTTCCACTTTCAGCAGGTGGGGACTACAAAGGTGAATTTATAATAGTGAACTAACTGAAACAAGTAGTTAGGTATACAAGTTGATATATTTTAGACGATGGCATTGGTGTGGACCACATATCAAAAGGGGAAATAGTGTTTTATGACACCATATATTAGCATATATTTTGAAACTGCCTGTGCTGTGGTAGATTTTCTAAGCATAGGGTATGTTTGATTTGGGATTTAACAAAATCTTGATAAATAGTAATGATGTGTTGTTTGTTTCGCGATTGAAATATGGTAGTATTTAACTTTATATCAAATTGATTTGTAGATGTTGTATTATTATATTATTGTTTATTGTAATTGTAATAATTGAATGATTGTATAATAATTATTGGTTTTTATTGGAAGTTGCAAAAGTGAGTATAAAATGTTCAAAAAATGATACTCCCTCCGTCCCAATTAGATAGGCTTGTTTTCCTTTTATGGATATCCCATTTAAATAGGCTTGTTTCCATATAAAGTAATATTTTCTAATTCATTTACTAATATAACCCTATGCATTAATTACATTAAAAGGTATAACATTCATTAAATAGGGTTATAATAGAAATTTTACTTGTTTAATGTGTCTTCCCAATACAATTTCTTAATCTTTGTGAAAAGTCAAACAAGCCTATCTAATTGGGACGGAGGGAGTATATAAAATAAGAGTGGGAATAAAAATGGTGCTTTATAGTGTTATAGGTATTTATATTGGTGAATTATTGGATTTTTTAAAACATAAAATCCCAAAGTAGAACCCATAGATTTAAAGGCGCGCCTAAGGCGCTTGAGGCTATAGGTTGTGCGCCTTTTTTGTGTTTAGTGAGGTGCAGATTTTAAGGCGCGCACCTCGACACATCTTTTAAGGTCCGCCTCGGCACACCTCTTGTGTCCTTTTCAGATTTTCTTCACCCCAAAACATGGTTTGTGTAAAAAGTTTGAAATAAAAAAATCATTTCTGCCAAAAAATAACTCAAAAGAAGACAAAGGCAACTCATAAACAAGAAAACAATGTTGAATTTAGGCCTAGGGTTTAAGCAAAAAGATGTTAAAGAAAGGAGAAACTAAGAAACAACACTATTGCCCCTATACACTAGGTTCTTTTCCCCTTTTTTCTTTGTGGATTTTATCTCTGTTGCTACAATTTTTTATTTATGATGAAAATGAGAACTAGACTATTGATTAATTGTTGACTTTGCTACATTTGATGTTTTTTCATGTTTACATCAGTTCTAAGGTTCATTAGTTGACTTCTGGGTTTCTTTATGTGGTACTGAACTTTAATCTGTAGGCCAATATGTGTCAGATATGTTATATAAATATATGAATAATGTTTAGTGAAAAAGGACAAGAGGCGCGCCTTGTGCCTTTTAAAACTATGGTAGAACCAGATTTAGATTCTGGAATTGCATGAATAAGCATAATGATTTGTGTGCAATATATTTTCATGGATGTAGACGATGGTAGTACTGTAATTTTAATCAACCTCAGAAATATTGTGGTGGGGACTGAGGGTGAATTTGCTTTGTATTGTCATTTGTATTTTTGCAAGAAAGTCATGAGGATACTGGTTGAACTATATATGTAAAATGATGTGGTCTATAACATTATCTTATTATTTTATAGTTATGTTCTTTCAAATTCAAGCTCTTTGATAAACAACCCGTGAGCTTTATTGCTTGTGGGCTAAGTTATGGTTTAGGTTTAAAGTCTTATTCGTATCACATTTATGTCGTTAGGGATCCAGAGGGATCATAGAATCTGGGAAACGACAATTGTTGCTTGAGCATGATTTAATGCTGTAAAACCTTTTATATATTTTTATTGTTTTTTCTTGTTTCTCCAACCCTTTTACTCCATCATAGAATTTTAGATATTCTTCCAATCAAAACATTAAACTATTCCTCTAATGTACTAGTGCTTTCCTTGGCCAGATGACCACCCCTATCGCCATTGAAGATGTAAGAAAGGAGGTGAAAATATTGAGAGCTTTGACGGGGCATAGCAATCTAATACAATTTTATGATGCTTATGAAGATCATGAAAATGTTTACATTGTGATGGAGTAAGCTTTGCTTTGTATTGTTGATTTGATTTTTTGCCTGCTCTATTTCGGAATATCTCTTTGGAACAGGTTTTTTACTTGTAGACTTCCTATCTCAGGCTATGTGAAGGAGGCGAGCTTTTAGATAGAATACTTTCAAGGTACTAGTTGAATTTTTTGAAAATTAAGTATTAAATTTACAAAATATCCTCTTTTGGCCCTTTTAACTGGGAATCTAATGGGACGTATATTCCAGCATAATAAATTCAGATTTTTCTTTACAGGGGTGGGAAGTATATAGAAGTTGATGCAAAGGCTGTAATGATACAAATACTGAATGCTGTTTCATTCTGCCATCTCCAAGGGGTGGTGCACCGGGATCTTAAACCTGAGGTACGTGATTTTAAGGCATACCTTTAATTTCAAAAGTCTTATTAATCTGGTCTGTGGCTGATGCGGAAAGCCCTTGGGTCATGTTGTTTTGCATCAGCTACCTTGGTATGAACTATGAATTGCCATATATTTTATCATTCAGGAAGAAATATGTGACTGATTTCAAGTTCAAGTTGTTCAGTGATTATCTATTCATCATTGAGAAAAAAAAATGGAACTGTTGTACAGTTTCCTATGCACACTCACACACTCAGAGAGAGAGGTGGGTGGGGGTGGGGGGGTAGCTGATATGATGTTACTTTTCACTTTCTATTCCTTGATTGAATTTGTAAATAACTAGAGGCATGTTTGATTTGGGACTTTGAAATCTAAATCTGGTTCTACTTAGAGATTTTAGAATCTGGTTTTCTGAAAACCCATACACCCACCCATACATATAACGTTAAACCCTATCAATGCTGGAGTATTTTTTTCTACACCACTCTCTCTCCAATGACTCATTAATGAAAATATGGTTTTCTTATTCACTCTTATTCTATTGATCTCCACTGATAGAGTTAAGATCGATTGATTGATAGGAATAGGGAAGATAAGAACAAGAACACCACTTCTTCAAGAGAAGCCACGGATAAATCCGCCACAATCTAAATGATTGCCACAATCTAATTGATTGCACAGAATTCCAATACTGAATGATACTCCAAACGGTCTACAAGGGGAACTATTTATAAGGCTAGGCCTTTAACAGTTGGCGCACAACTAACAATTACTAAGCCCCTTAAGGAGTAACTGCTATTCTGTTAAATCCAAAAGAAACTAACTAATACTCTATTAAGTCCAAGAACCTCAAAGAAAGCCTAACTAAACCCAATAAACCCAATACAGGCCCAATAGGTAAGTCTCCCAGCTGATATTTATTTGCCCTCCCTCTTCGAGGTGTATCAATTGCCGCCGTCGGCAAAACAGCCTTGACCGCAAGGCTGAATTTAGAGACTTGATCAGCCATATCCGCCACATCCATCCGTGTACTCCCCTCGCCACCTAGACCTGATGCACGGAGCTCCACGAATGGCTTCCTGTCCCAATTCAACCTGTGTTTCCGGCCTCGATCCCACGGTACCCGTAAACCTTTCAGCATCTCTTCCCGTTCCGTTAGTGAGTCGGCCTGTAATTTCGCCCGTACTTTGCTAGGTGTACCCGATGTTAACCGTGGTGTAGACCGGCAGTCAATCACAGCAGCAATTAGCATTGTCCCTGTTTGTGAATCAATCCCCTTGTTATAACCGATGGTGTGGCTGCTGGGAGTTGGCAGTTTCGGCGGAGCTGGTGTGGTGCTAAATGGCCCCCCTTTTGCTGGTATTCCAACCGTCGCTGGGAAAGGGCCTGGGGTCAATGACGATGGGGCTATTAAAAGGGAACTGCCGAACGCACAAACCAAGCTGCCAAGCATGGTGCCTTGGTCGGTTGCAGCGGGGTTTGTGGAAGAACTGGCAGTTGTAATCAGAGGTGTGGGCACTGGCGGTTGGGGGGCAGGAGCTGTGGAGGAACTGGCGGTTGGGTGTGGTGGAGTAGGTGCTGGCAGTTGGGAGGCAGTTTGTGCGACAGCGGTTGGGGCAGAGAGGGTATCCAGTTTGGCCAAGATCGCCGTGAGGGAGAGGCGAACTTCTTGGACGGAACCTTCAAGGGTCGTGACAGAACCTTCAAGGGACGTGAAACGCTCCGTTAAATGGTCGACGAAAGCTTCAATCGTCTTCTCCATCGCATCGCAACGCTCCTTGTCAGTCATGTCGCAAGGAGGGAGGTCGGACCAATTTGATAGAGTTAAGATCGATTGATTGATAGGAATAGGGAAGATAAGAACAAGAACACCACTTCTTCAAGAGAAGCCACGGATAAATCCGCCACAATCTAAATGATTGCCACAATCTAATTGATTGCACAGAATTCCAATACTGAATGATACTCCAAACGGTCTACAAGGGGAACTATTTATAAGGCTAGGCCTTTAACAGTTGGCGCACAACTAACAATTACTAAGCCCCTTAAGGAGTAACTGCTATTCTGTTAAATCCAAAAGAAACTAACTAATACTCTATTAAGTCCAAGAACCTCAAAGAAAGCCTAACTAAATCCAATAAACCCAATACAGGCCCAATAGGTAAGTCTCCCAGCTGATATTTATTTGCCCTCCCTCTTCGAGGTGTATCATCCACACCCTTTATTCTCACTTTTGCAACTTCCAATAAAATACACCACACACTCTCACACATCAATTTGACATAAAGTTAAATCCCTACCTCATTTAAATTTCAGAACAAACACACACCCTTACTATTTATCAAGATTTTGAAATCCACTAGATTTTGAAATTCAGATTCCAAAATCCTCTAAATCTCAAATCAAACATACCCTAAGCTTTTGTTCTTATATTGTAACTGTCATTCATGGCTTGTTTATGTATTGCTTGTTACTGGTTCAGAATTTCTTGTTTACAACCAAGGAAGAGAACTCATTATTGAAGGCCATAGATTTTGGTTTATCAGATTATGTTAAACCAGGTATTTCAATATTCCCCTCAGTATTCATCCTATTTTCTGTATTAAGGAAGCATTACACTGATGCTTGTTTAATTCTTTCCAGATGAAAGGCTTAATGACATTGTGGGTAGTGCGTATTATGTTGCACCTGAAGTTTTACATCGAGCTTACAGTACCGAGGCTGATGTTTGGAGTGTTGGTGTAATAGCATATATCCTGCTCTGTGGTAGCCGTCCATTTTGGGCCCGAACTGAGTCTGGCATCTTTCGGGCCGTTGTAAAAGCTGAACCAACTTATGAAGAGCAACCATGGCCAACTCTATCCTCTGATGCAAAGGACTTTGTCAAACGTCTTCTGAACAAGGATCCAAGGAAAAGAATGACTGCAGCTCAAGCCCTTTGTGAGTCTCTTTGTTTATGAAAAGGAAATGTTTTTTGATTCTGAAAGCCTTACAATTCCATCTGTTGTAGGTCATCCATGGATCAGAAATACTCATGACGTCAAAGTGCCATTGGATATACTTATATTTAGACTCACGAAAGCTTATATGCGTTCGTCACCCCTCCGGAAAGCTGCTTTACGGGTGCGTAATCCTATAATGTTTATTCCCCTTCATCTTAATCTGTGGGGGAAAATAGTTTTTTTAGTCCTGTTGACTTTCACGAATTGAAAATGGTCCTGTAACTTCCATTTTTTTACGTTTTGGTCTAGTAAACGACGCATGAGGTGAAACATCCGGTTGATGCTGATGTGGCTGAGTTTGATTTGTCCACGCGACAAAGTCTGATTGGTCAACTGTATGTTTCACCCCTAGTAGCCGGTCACCGTACCAAAATATCAAAAAATCAAATAAGAGCAACTGACAGAACTAAAAATCAATTTTCCCTAATCTGTGAGTGTGTCGATCCACGCCTGAGAGAATGTTAAATTGTCCAATAGGCACATGAATTGTACTCTTGGTGAAATTATATTTTCAATATCTAATCATACGGTATACATCGGTTATTGGCTGTTGAAAACATCTTAATCTGTGAGAATGTCAATTTACTTTTGAGAGAAATGTAGAAGTTACAGGCACATGAATTGTATGCCTGGTGAAATTATATTATGTACTGTTGAAACATATTCTAAACATCAGTTATTGAAAAATGGTAGATTCCCGTCATCCCAATAGTATGCCAAGCTTACATTTCTAATGAAAATTAGATAAATCAGTTGGTGATAATGTACTTATTGCCAAAATATTTACTACAGAGAATAAATATTAAATCAGACATATGTATTGGGACCTTTGGTGAACCTTAAATAGGAATAACAAATTTTACTTGACCAGTTTGTAACAAAATCAATGCTCTTGAGCTCTTCACCCCTCGAAATTAGGATGTTAAAATATAGCAAGCGTGTGATTGCTCCTCTTTGAGTGAAGAAATTGCTTTATTTTGTTCTCTGTCCCTTGAAGCATTCAACGTTTTTTTTCTTTTCCTTTGTAATTTTCTGGATGGGATTCCTGCAGGCACTATCAAAAACATTGACAGTCGATGAGCTTTACTATTTGAAGGAGCAATTTGGGCAATTGGAACCAAACAAAAATGGCACTATAAATTTAGAGAGTATTAAAGCGGTTGGTATTATTATAATTCATAATAATTATTAGTCATTGAATCAGTATTTGGCCACATTTCATGTTTTTTCTTTTTAAACCAGGGCTTGAAGAAGAATGCCACTGATGCCATGAATGAGTCCCGCATCTATGACTTCCTATCTTCAGTGAGTAGATTTACGTGATTAACTAAAAAAATACTATTAATTTGTGAAAAAAAACTTGTAGCTGGAATCATTTGTGATTTTTTTTTGATGCCACGGTTTCCGGTCCAAGGACCGACTAATCCGAGGGAATCATTTGTGAAATAAAATTCCCTTTTACTGACCAAAAAAAAAACTAAAAAAAATCAAGGGCTTAATTGTTCTAAAATTACCACCTTTTTGCAAATTGCAATCTAATCAAAACTTTTAGTTTTGGCAAAGTACTCAGTTTAAAAAAAAATTGCAAGTCGAACTTTCGGGCAGATTGACTCTTGCCCGTTTGGGCAGTTTTTAGGCTGACGACGTCTTTTGGGATTTAAATTGTTGCCAGGTAAGATGACATGTCAGAAACAAGAAAGAGTCAATCTGCCGGAAGTTCAAATTGCTTTTTTTTAAATGGAGTTTTATTTGCCGAAACTTAGATTAAATTTCAATTTTTGAAAATTTGGTGTTTTTAGCAGCAATTAAGCCTTTTTTAATTGTAGATAATCTAGTTTTTAATTTATTTCTTGTCCTGCTGTGCCAGCTTAATGCACTTCAATACAGAAGAATGGATTTTGAAGAATTCTGTGCTGCTGCATTAAGTGTGTATCAGTTAGAAGCTCTTGATCGATGGGAACAACATGCTCGTTGTGCATATGAAATTTTTGACAAGGATGGCAACAGGACTATCATGATTGAGGAATTGGCTTCGGTAAGAGCAATTTAATTATTAGCATGAGGTTTTTAATGCTTAATATCATGTTTATCCCTAAAGTTTATTTTTTCCTGGTTTTGGTCCCACTCACTATCAAACTTGGTCCTCGAAGTATACATTTAGTCTCATCGGTAGTGGACTATCCATTGTCCGACAAAATCAACTACTCCCTCCGTCCCACAATAACTTTCACACTTTCCTTTTCGAGACGTCCCACAATAACTTTTACACCCTTAAAATGGAAAATCCTTTATAAACTCCACCCTCACAATAACCTCAATTTTACACAAATGCCATTACTTTATCTCCACACATACACAAAAGTCAACTCATTTATTTACTTTATACATAAAGTTTTACAAAATTATCCCTCAAAACTTCACTCATTATTACACTTTCTTAATTTTCGTGCCCATCTACCTATGAAGATTAATATGGGACGGAGGGAGTATTTAATATAATAAATGTAGTTATCAGAAAATTGTTAATTACCTTTAGTACCCTCAAATAGTTGATATGAAATAAATATGAGGTTAAAAGTGTACTTTTCAAAGATCAAACTTTATAATGAGTAAAATGGGGGGACGAGAAATGAATCAGGGGTTAAGTTTAGGGACAAAAAGGATGTTATTCCGGGTTTTTTTAAACGTGAAGAACTTACAACTTAAGAGCATTCTTCTGATTAGATTTGTTTTTAATGAAATGCCTCAGGAACTTGGACTGGGACCTTCTGTTCCAGTTCATGCTGTTCTCCACGACTGGATTAGGCATACCGATGGAAAACTTAGTTTTCTTGGATACGTAAAGTTGCTGCACGGTGTTTCCACCCGATCTCTGGCTAAATTACATTGACACTTTTGGGATTTTAATTCCCACTTTTCAACCGTTGTTCTTGATGATCGATGCAACAATATAACTATGGATAAACTTTTCAATGCAATAGAATGAGGCCAAGGTTAAAGTGCATCCGTTGGGAGAAGTAGAACTAGAGTAGGTGGCCAGCAAAGTTAGGCATCCAACCATTGTAAAGTAAAGCCTGTAATTAATTTATTTTGTGTTTGATTTTGAAGGTGAGAATATTTCTTGGGACACTTTATTCATACTGCCAAATTGGATAGAGAGAGGCATCATTTGTCAATTATCTCTAGGCTGTGTTGATTGTCTTGACTTTATAGGTACATAGTGTTTCTTTCTTTCGTGTGCGCTCATTTGTCTCAAATTGGAGTGAATTTTAAAGAATAGTACTTCCACTATTTTAAATTCATTATGTCCATTTCACTTGACACAAGTTTTAATAATTAATATTTATTAGTATATATCTATAAAATATATAGATTGGGGGGGGGGGGGGTTGTTATGAATATGGAGTATTGTGTAGTTTATTTATGAATAAACTAATTGTTATAAATAAAATGAAGGTGAAATATTATTTCTATCAAAAAATAGATCTTGCTAATTCTTGTTCACGTTCTCTCAACTTTAAAATTCTTTAAGATTGTGTTTTGATTTGAGGAGACATTTTAAATAAAATAAGTTTAAAATACATGGATTTCAAATGATATAGTTTTAGTGAGAATTTGAAATTTTAAAAAAAATTAAATGAAAAACGTGTGTATAAAAAATTTACACAAAAACTTGTATGCAATATTGCATACAATATTAATCAATTAAGTCAATTGGGCTGAAAATATTGACTTATTAAGTCAATGGACTTGAAATATATATTATTGGGCCACCATTAATTCATTTGAGTTAATTCTTAATTTATTTGTTAACCCGCTTGTGTTCTAATTTTCACCAAAATTTTTAACCCGTTTATTTGACTAGTTTCTGTGATTTTTTTATCTTTTATTTTATTGACGAACGGGGGATATTAAATGTAGTAATTCAAATTGTAATATGTAGTAACACACATTATTTTATGTAGTAATATCACAAACTATTTTATATAATAATACAAATTCTTTTATTTAGTAATCCGTTTTTTTTTCTAGTGTTTTTGTTAATGTAGTAACTCACATTATAATACGTAGTAACATATATTATCGCATGTAGTAAACAGAATAACCATGCTGTAATGCAAATCATTTGATAAAGTTACATACAGTAACAAACGTATATTCAATGTAGTAATTCAAACTGTAGTATGTAGTAACATATAATTTTTTATATAGTAATACCGATTCTTTTATGTAGTATTTTTTTCTAGAAATTTTATTGATTAAGTAACTTACATTATAACATATAGTAGCATATATTATTACATATAATAATATAAAATAACCTTGATTCATAATAATTATTAAAGAATATTTAAAGAAATAAAAATATTTAAAGATTAAGGCCGTCGTAAATTGCAGCGTTTGGCCGCGGGCTGGGGTGGTCGAAAACTGCTCGGAGAAGACGACTAAGAACAATTTCTGTTAGTGGGTATATTTATAAAAAATATGAGTGTAAATTGAAGGGTGTATTTATAAAAAATGTGGGTTGAACTGTCAATTTTTTTACTATTAATTTTACATTTTTATTTTGATTATTTTCTCTTTTAATAATTCCTTATTTTTTTAGATAAATAAAATTACAAAAATATACATTTTAAATTTAATATAAAATGTTTTTTCAACAATCCCGTGTTTGCACTAGTAAAATAATGAAACTGAACAATAAAAAAAAAGTACAGACGTAAAATATAAATACTGTGTATTATTAATTTTATATCCGCAATTCAGTAATTCTTATCTTTGAGTTCAATTCTTTCAAAGAATCTGAATTGGTGAGGTATTCCAAATTAAATTTGCTCAACATTGTCAACACATGTTATAATCGTACAATTAATTAATTTTAAGCGGATTAATGACCTTTATTGTTGGCCTTTTCGTGGTGAGGCTTCTGTTAATTTCTAAACTATCCAAATTTATTTTTAATACTCCATCCGTCATGCCATAAGCCCGGATTTTGAACGTCCGTCATAAGTTTTACATTTTTTTAAATGACACTATTTTCTTCTATTTCTATCTTTCTACCTTTTATTTTTTCTACTTTATTATTATATTTTTTCAAAATGTAAAGAACAAGCTTATAATAATTAACGTTAGTATTGCAAAAATAAAAGTGAATTGCAGTTAATAATAATAATTAACTGTATGAACGTATGAAATTAAAACCCCACCTTCCATGCCACATGGATTTCAACGGTCTCTCGTTGCTGCATGCGCAATTGAATTATTTACATTTTTAATAATAATAATTGTTTCCCTTTAATAATATTAAAAAATTTACTCGTATAAACTGATTTTAATGAACATTGTTAGTTGGTATATTAAAAATATTAATTGATTTAATTGAATAATATTAGTAATTATTTTTTAAAAACATGGTAACATGGCAATTTTAATAATATTTTATTTATTGACTTTATTCAATTAAAAGTATTCATTGACTCAAATTTTTTCTACACTTATGCAATAATATCAAAGGTAAATTTAGGTTAAAATTCACATGTTAAACGCGGGTCAACTTTAATTAAAATATTTTTTTCACTCTTAAATATTATTTTACTGTAAGACCAAAATTATGTTACTGCAAAATCAAAATTACAAGGCCAACAGTGTATTAAATCAAAATTACAATATTACTACAAATCCAATTGGACTTTTTTTTTTTTTTTGAAGGGGAAAATTACTAGAATATTTTTTAAGTCAAAAATATTCTGCTACTACAAGATCAAAATTTTATCACAGTCAAAAGTGTATTACTAAATGTCCAAAAATATTCTGGACACTTTATTTTTTGGGTGAATTTGTCAGAATATTTTTAGACATATAATAGTAAACTTTTGACCGTGTAGTAACAATATTTTAGTTATGTAGTAAAACACATTTTTGCAACACGCTAATTTTTTGAGCAACACGATCCAAGCGCAAATTTTGTAAATTGCTTTAACTAGACTTATTTATGTGTGAAATATTTCACACATGTATTTCCCTTTTAATTTCACAACCTTACAAAATCTTGTACAACAATTTTTCTACAGCACAAGAATGATACAAATCTAATCCCTCCCTTTCAATTTATTTGTCATTAGAGCATATTTCACATGAATTAAAAAAATTCTTTGAATGATAATAAACAGATGTACAATTGCCCTTTACCATTTTATTATAAATCAATATTATTGTATTATTAGTTTTTCTATACTATACAGCACTTTTAAATGGTGTTTTTATTATATTAAATTAGAGATTTTTTTTTTTTTAATATTAAAGTAAAGGGATATTTGAAATGACGTTCTTATTTAAAAATGTTAAAATCACCATTTGAAATGACGCTTTTATTAACATTTTATAACTTTTTAATATTTTACTGACATTTTGCAAATGGCTTAAAGACGAAACTTATATGGAATGTGCTATTACTATTACAAATATACATATGTTCAATTACTTTTAAATTAATCCCAAGAATTAAAGTAAAGGATGGTTTGATATATGTAATGTTCCATATATGAGTATATTTTATTAATGGGATAAAATTAATTAAATTAACTTTTACATAAACTAAATATTTGTGGTAAATTAATTTTTATATGTTCAATTACTTTTAAATTAATCCCAAGAATTAAAGTAAAGGATGGTTTGATATATGTAATGTTCCATATATGAGTATATTTTTATTAATGGGATAAAATTAATTAAATTTACTTTTACATAAACTAAATATTTGTGGTAAATTAATTTTTATACATAGCCACCTGCTACATACATTTTATATATATATATATATATAAAAAAAAAGTAATAAGTGTATTTTCTAATCTATAATAAAATCAATTCTTTTTAGAATATTCTAAAAATAACTAAAAAAATATATACTCCGTAATACGTATCACTCATCTATAGAGAAATCAATTTTTTATAGAATATTTTACAAGATAATTAAAAAAAAAATTTACTACTCCGTATCACTTATCTATAGAGAAATCAATTTTTTTTATAGAATATTCTAAAAAAATAAATTACACGAAAAATATAATACAATATTGACCAATTAAGACAAATTTATGTCAAAATTCGTGGGTCAAACGCAGGTCAACGCGAGTCAACTTTAATTTTAAAAAAAATTACTCTCAAATATTATTTTAAGGACCAAAACAATGTTACTATAAGATCAAAATTTTGTCACTATAAGGCCAAAAGTGTATTACTACAAGTCCAAAATTATTTTGGACAATTGTTTTTTTAGGCGAAATTACTAAAATATTGTTTAAGTAAAAAATATTCTACTACTACATGACAAAAATTATGTTACTACAAAACCAAAATTTTATCACTATAAGGTCAAAAGTATTTTGGACATTTACGGCATGATTGGTATGATGGAATGAATGGAATGAACTCATGAATGAAAGTGGGAAAGGAATAAAATAGGAATGACAATTGTTATGATCGATATGAACAAGGAATGAAAAATTGATGTTGTGTAAAATTACCTAAATTATTATTATTGTTATTTTTTGTTGTTGTGATGGTTTGTTATTATTACTATTTATTATTTTAAAATTATTATTATTGAAAATTTATTATTATTATTATTAAATATTATAGTAATATATATTATTATTAATATATAAAAATATTATTGTTGAGGGTTTAAATTACTATTATTAAATAATAAATATTTTCTTAATTTAACAGTATGTATTATTAATATTTTTATAATTATTAATATATATTAATGTATATTTAATTATTATTTAATTTTTAAATTTATTATTTTTATTATTGATTTTTAAAATTTTACTCCCTCCGTCTCAAAGTTGAAGCCACAAACCAAATTGACACGGGTTTTAATAAATGAGTTGTTTATTAGTATTGTGTAAGATAAAGTGGGGGTAATAAAGACTTTTCAACTTTAAAAATAGTACTCCCTCCGTCCCTGTATAAGTTTCCCACTTCTTTTGAGTGTTTTGATTAAGGAATATGATAAAATAATAGATGTAGTACAAGTGATGTGATGGTGAGAGAGAAAATAATAGATTAGTATGAGATGAAATATAATAAAATAATAGATAAAGTGTAAGTGATGTGATTGAGAGAGAGAAAATAATTTACCAAAAATAGAATGGGAAACTTATAGTGGGACATCCAAAAAAGGAAAGTGGGAAACTTATAGTGGGACGGAGGGAGTACATAATAAAGTTACTTTTTAGTGTAATAAAGTAATGTCATTTGTTGTAATATTGTTATGTTTTAAGGGGAGTGTTTAAAAATGTTTTTACTATTTTAGGCAATGTGGCTTCAAGTATGGGACGCCCAAAATGGTAAAATGTGGCTTCAAGTATGGAACGGGAGGGAGTATTATGGATAATAAATTATTATTTATTTAATAGTCATAATATTATATATATATATTTTTTTAAATTATTATTATTGAAAGTAAAAGATAATATGTGAAAATGAAAATAAATAATAGGAGTAAAATTTTATATAATAATAGTAATAATAATAAAATTCATTCCTACATACCAATCATGTCATTAGTTTTGTATGGATGAATTTGTCAGAATATTTTTAGACACATAGTAGTAAACTTTTGGCTTGTAGTGATAGTATTTTAGTGATAGTATTTTGGTCTTATAATAAAAATATTTTGGTCATTTAGTAAACCACCGGGCTTATGACCCAAGATTTTTTTAAAAATTATCTTAATTAGACATATTCCATTTGCAAAATATTTCACACAAGTGTTTCCCGGTCAAACTGCATAATTAATTAAGCCAAATTCTTGGGTACCATACCAACTTTTTTTTTTTTTTTTTTTATGGAAGTTAGGTATTGGTGCTCTAACCACTTGAGCTATCCCACTTTGTCGGGAGTACCATACCTACTCATTTCAAAAAAGACCACAGTTAAGATTGTTGGCTTAGGCTATATTTATCGGTCCTTTTGATGACCAGGTCATCCAAAAAAGAACGAAAAAAAAAGAAGAAAAACTAAATATATTTGATGACCATGGTCTTCAAACAACCAAGAGCAACCAAGGATACGCGGCTAAAGGCACTCGGCGTTCCTATGAGTACACCCAGGAGATGAGGACACACGCCATTCGGATGAGGACACCCACCTGGAAAAGCCAAAAATACCCTTAACCATTTTCGCACTCCATTCCCTCCCTCCCTTCTCTCGATTGGGTACACCCACCCCTCCATCTTCCCCAAACCTTTCCCCTCCATTTTCGCACCATTTTCGCAGCACTCCCACTCCATTTTCGCACCACTCCCACTGTCCACTACCTACACGCGACGTCGAAGAGAAAGAGAGAGCATCGTTTGCAGCGTTTTCGCACTCCATTTTCGCACCACTTGCAGCGTTTTTTTTTTCATTTTGAAAAAATGGGTAAAGGTTAGTTTTTCTTGCTTATATTTGAGAAGAAGAGTAGGAAGCATATTTAATTTCTGTTTTTGTTGGTTGAAACATTGATTTTATTGTTGTAGGGTTTAAGTTTTGTTTTTTGAATTTGGGGTTAATTCATGCATGTGTTGATTAAGGTTGATTTTTTGTGTTATAATCATGTTTATGTGTAGAATGTATAAATTTTTGATGCGTTAGGATGAAAATAAACAAATGGGCATCTAATTGGCATGGTTTAGCACGAATCAACTGTTGTTGACTGGTTTTTCGAACATTAGATGGTTGTGCGGAACAAATTTTCGGACAAGTATGGTTTGTTTTGGATTGGGTTTCGAACATTAGTTATTTGTTTGGGTTTTAGTTTCGAACATGGCTTGGTTGTTTTGGGTTTCATTTCGAACATTGCTTGTTTGTTTTGGGTTTAGTTTCGAACATGTAGTAAATTTCGAACATGTGTTGCTTGTTTTGGTTTAGGTTTCGAACATGGCTTGTTTGTTTTGGTTTTAATTTCGAACATGGCTTGTTTGTTTTGGTTTTAGTTTCAAACATGTAGTAATTTTCGAACATGGGTTGTTTGTTTTGGTTTAGGTTTCGAACATGGCTTGTTTGTTTTGGTTTTAATTTCGAACATGGCTTGTTTGTGTTGGTTTTTGTAGAGGGTGTTAGTAGGGCTCGACCGACTGCTTCCAACAGGAAAAAGAAGCAACATATTAGCGATGAAGCCGCTCCTCAAGAGCCCAATTCACAAGAGGCCAACCCTCAAGAGGCCAATCCACAAGATGCCAACCCTCAAGAGCCCACTCCACAAGAAGTGGTGTCCACTCTACAAGAACCGGAAGTAGATGAGGAAAACGATGACGAGGAAGAGGAAGAGAAAGAGGAAGAGGCGGAGGGAGATGATGAGGGAGAGAAAGAAAGAAGAGTTGTGATTGTTGATCGGCCATTGGTAACCGCACCTCCACTTCTCAAAAGCTTCCAGGACCATGTAGCCAAATTCATATGGTTGGGTGAGGAGCGAGATGTGTTGAAGTGTCACTGTCATGTGACCAAACTATTGAATTGGGAGTTCGACAATGAAAAGAATTGGCGTCATTGGCGGAGGTTTTTGAGAGGATCTAAATTGATTCATGTTAGACATGCAGCTTACAAGTATTCAAACAAGAACCTTATCACAGCCTTCGTTGAGAGATGGCACGAAGAGACCAACTCATTCCATTTGCCCTTCGGGGAAATGACAATCACTCTTGATGATGTCTACTGTATCACGCGTTTGAAAGTTAATGGTCTCCCGGTGCAGTCTACTTCCGAAGAAGATATTTTGGCTTCAGATTATTTGATGGAATATTTGGGTTTAACCTTAGTTGAGGCCAAGGAAGCATTAAGTGGGCAACGAGGGGGTTCTGTGAAGCTAGCGTGGCTAAGGGAGACTTTTGTGCCCATGATGTCCTCGGATAACGAGGACGAGGTGTTGTATTCAGCACGAGCGTTTGTGTTGTACATGTTTGAGACCACTTTGTTCTCGGACAAAAGTGGTACTCGTGTTCACGTACAGTGGTTGCAGTATATGGACGACATGGCACAATTTCCTAACTATGTTTGGGGTACCGCAGCACTTGCCTATTTGTATAGACAATTGGGGATGGCGTCAAAGTTCAAGTGTAGGCAGATTGGTGGTTACCTTACGTTATTGGAGGTATTAAGTATTTTAAATAAGTTTGTTAATATTTCATGTTTTTCATTTGATATTGACCTAATAATATTGTACTTGTAGGCTTGGATTTATGAGCACTTCCCTACTTTGATATTGCCGCCTCATAATCCAGACTTTGCCCTTACGGATCCACTGTTGATGCGTTATGCACCCGAAGCTCATACAGGCCCTTGCGTCGACCGAGTAAGAGGCTTTAGAGAGCGATTAGATACCCTCCTAGCAAGCGAGGTACGTTACTAACCAAATTATCTATATTTGTCTGTTGTTTGTTTGTTTTTAAGATAAATACGCATTTTTTTATTTAATTTGGTGTTGTAGGTTAACTGGAATCCATATCGCCCCGTACAAGAAAACGTTCCATTGGATGAGGTATCTTACTTTCATGGGTGCATTGTGTGCGGAGATATTGTTGAGCCGTACATGCCGGATAGAGTGCTCAGACAGTTCGGGTACGTGCAAACCGTTCCTGAGAAGCCGCTTGCTGCCCGTGTTAAGAGAACCGGTTCCACATCCAAGAAAACAAAGCTAGTGTGGGGTGCTATGGCGGAGTACTTTTCTACGTGGGACGCACACATGCTTACGGAGGATAGACTTGGTGAGCGTTGTACTATCGATTCGGATTGCAGTGATGGTTATATTGATTGGTACCTCGCCAACGGTCGTCCTTTCGTTTCAAATCCTTCTAACAGGAGACTTCCTCCTCGTGAGCCTCCACGTAGGGCCGAGTCATGGCACTTGGTAGATTTTGCAAATGTTGAGCTGAACATGTTGTTGCACAAGTGGAGGAACGACGAGCCATTAACAATGGATGGGGTAATGCAAAAGGTTGAAGAAGTTGTGAGGCAGCTTGGTGGACAAACTTCGGATGACGTAGGAGAAGAGGCACCGTCATCATCAAGTGCACGTCGTGGACGTGGAAGAGGTCGGGGACGTGGAAGGGCTAGGCGTTCTTGAGGCGTTACTTGTTTTATATCATTTTGAACAAAAACTTGACAAATGTTGTTTTTTATTAATCGTAGTTTGATTGATCAGAATGATACTTTAGTGTTTTAACATGTATTGTAACATGTATGTTAACTTTAAATGCTTTATGAATGTATGGTTTTGTATATGGTTTTTATATGGTTTTTATAAGGTTATAGTTTGTTTTACTAATTAAAAGTAGTTTGGATGAGAACACCCACATGATTAATGTTTTGGATGAGGACACCCACCTTTGTACGAGACCTTTTTTCGAACAAATGATATATGTCCGATATTTATTGCCGAACACGAACACTTTTTCGAACAAATATTATTTGCGCGAAAGTAAATTTCGAACATTTGGCAAATGTTGGGTACTTTTTTTCGAACATGGCCCTAATGTTCGAAAAAAAGTCCGTAACAGGGACTTTGGGGTTAAAAAATCGACCAAGTAAAACTCGCGGAAGTAATTTTCGAACATTTGACAAATGTTGGGTACTTTTTTTCGAACATGGACCATATGTTCGAAAAAAAGTCCGTAACAGAGACTTTGGGGTTAAAAAATCGACCAAGTAAAACTCGCGGAAGTAATTTTCGAACATTTGACAAATGTTGGGAACTTTTTTTCGAACATGGACCATATGTTCGAAAAAAAGTCCGTAACAGAGACTTTGAGGTTAAAAAATCGACCAAGTAAAACTCGCGGAAGTAATTTTCGAACATTGGGCGTATGTTGGGTACTCTTTTTCGAACATGGCCTAATTGTTGGGAACATTTTTTCGAACATGGCCCTAATGTTCGAAAAAAAGTTTGTTACAGAAACTTTTGGGTTTAAAATTCGACCAAGTAAAACGCGCGGAACAAATTTTCGAACATGGCCTTATTGTTGGGAACATATTTTCGAACATGGACCAATTGTTGGGAACTTATTTTCGAACAAAAGTCAATTTTTTGAAAAAAATGATCCAAACTATAGGTTTTATACACCATATTATACTTTTAACACAATTGTAGTGGCTCATTCAAGCACGATAAACCATTCAAAAAATAGAGCAATTTAATTACACAAGTCATCCATTGTAACGTTGAAACCGTATACATGTTCAAAAAATATTACACATCAAGAATTTGTACACAAATTATCTATAAATGTTGTTTGTTGACAATTTGTACACAAATTACACAAAAAAGACAAAAGTATTCCAAAGTTTATAACCACAAAAGTATTCCAAAGTTTCTAACCAAAAAGTTTCTAACCACTATCATCTAATTAATTCCTCCGGACGCATATGCATTTTTCCATCCGTCCGAAATGTGTTGACCCTCATGCTTCCACGAAGTAATGACCGGGGGCAAAGTGCGCCCAGCACCCATCATAACCTACACGCATTCGAGATTTATGTGTTATATATAAAATATGCAACATATACGTGTAAATAAATTCATTAAAGCAATGCAATCAAATACCTGAATGAAATGGTTCTCATTAATTAATCCCAACCAAATACTCCTCGGTTCTTGAGGAGGGTCCTTGTTGAACGGCAGATACGTAAGGCATAGACTGGTATCAAGAACCACCACCGCCACATTATAATGTACGCCACTAGATATCCCATGTACGGCAACCCGAACCAATGTTTTTTATGTGCAAACTCCGTAAAGCAATTCAATTTGCCAAGCACAACATGGACGTAATCCTTCAACAAGAACACGTTGTTGTACAACGTTAGATTGCGGGACAGTTCGCTCATCAAGTCCATCCGAACCCTCGCCCACTCATCTTCACCGAATCCCAATAGCCCAGCCACTGCTCGAAAACCGCAGTGTCCGTCACCCTTAACGTTCTTGATGTCGATAATGTACGGTTGATGCTCAATGGGTAAATATCCGATGAAGTCCATTCCTTGGGAGGCTCGGGTACGCCGACGGGGTACCTACGCATATTACAACCAAAATCACCAAAATATTACCCATCGACAACCAAATTACCAAAATATTACCCATCGACAACCAAATCACCAAAATATTACCCATCTACAACCAAAACACCAAAAATATTGCACATCTACAACCAAATCACCAAAAAATATTACACATCTACAACAAAATCACCAAAAATATTACACATCTACAACCAAAAATCACCAAAAATATTACACATCACCAAAACACAAAAATAAACATGCAAGGGCTGAGAATTACCGGTTGTTTTTTTGGAATCCCTTTCTTTTGGAAGGACGGGGATGAGAGCGAGTTATCTACATTGATGACCGTCTGCTCCTTTTGTACCACCGAGCAACTTGCAACTTGACTCTCTACAAGCTCAAATAGGCTAGGGTCACGTTTGGTGGACGCATCGGCCTTCTTCTTCTTTTTTCCTTTTTTGGGTCGACCACGAGTGTCTTCTTTAGGAGGTGGCTCAATAAGAGTCGTAGTCTCGGGGTTTGCAAGCTCCCTCATATGCTTTAAGAAGATGAGTTGCTCCTCCTGAGAGAAGCTCTTATAAACCTCAGTCATGTCGTCTACGACATCTTCAAAGCGATTTTTGTTGTGGGTGGGAACGGGGTCAACCGATGTGGTGGTTGGGGCAGGCTCCATATCCAATTTCCTCCAAAAGGGATCAATGGCATTCACGGGTATCGGTTTGTCACAATAAACATACTCTTCGATCTCATGACCACATGGCAAACCGTATACCTTCCTCAAGATGTGTTGGCACTCTTTAGGATCGAATCCGGGTCGTTTGATCACCTTGATTTCATCAAATATCTTTTCAAGAGCCACAAACGACACCGCCCCTCGTAAGTAATTGAAAACGTTTGAGGAGAACCTATGTTGAGCTACATTCAAACTCTTTTCGAAGGAGGCTTTAATTGAAACATGGCATGCCTCGAATAGAGTGTGACATTTCTCCCAACATGTCTCAAAATTTCCTAATGAATTGCCCAGCATTCTTTTCAACGCGGCGTGATGGCTTTCGACCCTGATTAGAGAAAATTTAAAACGTTAGGCAACTTATAAATTAAAGTAATAATTTACGTGTAAAGACTAAAGTATAAACATACCTGTTGGTTGTGGTGTTGCCAAAGTGCATAAATTCATTCGTCCAAGCCCTTACAAACGTCTCTTTATAAGGGTTAATCCAACTATTCAACACGTAATTCACTGGCTTCTTGGGAAATTTGGACTTGAACTTAGCAAGAGCTTCTTCAAAGTCGGACTGGGTATCGGACCTCCACACATAGTTGAAATGAGATAAAAATACCTCCAATTTTTTGACATCTTTAAATGCACCCTTGCAGTTGGCTAGTACATTCCGGTCAATGTGGAATGTACAAAGAAAATGACGGGCTTCAGGAAATTTCTTGGCCACAACATTCATCAATGCAAGCTCACGGTCCGTGATAATAACATCGGGAAGAGAAGATGAGCCAAACACATCTCGAAGCACCTCCAATGCCCATTGATAATTTTCTTCTTTCTCATCCATTAGGTACACCGACGCAACACAAAATGTGATCCCAGTCGATGTAACCCCCACAATCTCCAAATAAGGTAGCCGATACCTATTCGTCTTGTATGTGCAATCTATCATGAGTACCTTCGAAAAAGCACGCACCAGTTGGAGTGAGACGGGATGTGTAAAAAATAACTCGTTAAGAGTGTTTGTCTTCTCACATCTTCGTGTGGCGTGAAAGTAATTTTGCTCGACAAGTTGACTCATCAAATATTGCAACTGACTACGTCCATTGTATTGATGGATTTTGTGCTTCAACCTTACATTGTAGATCGTTCGAAGAGTCGAGTGATTGTTCTCATTGTTCCTCTTCAACTTCATCAATACAGATTTAGGAGGAGCGTGTAATTTGGACATTTCGACAACGAAGTCCTCTTCCTCGGTAATTAGGCGGCCGGCATAAGAATGTCCCTCAAGGTAACGGGATATTGGATGGTTATGTGTACCGCATTTCACCTCTAATCTCCACTGCATCTCACCTTCTTCTGTACCCTTCAACATAAACGGACACCCACATTTCTTGGTGCCCGTAACCTTTCCACTCTTTTTTTGTACCACCTCGTTCTTCTTAGCCTTCTTCTTCATAGGAGTTGTAGGCTTCTTCTTTTCACGGTACACACCGCCACGCTCACACGTCAAGAATATACGACCTTTTTTAGTACCTTGGCCGTTATCCGACCGCTTCACAACAATAATTATGTTGTGTTGTTTCCCCGTACTACGCACCCAAGACAAGAGTGCGTCACGAGACTCAAACAAAGCCATATTCGTGAAGACGTCCGTGTAGTCCATAATAATTTCATGACCCTGGACATCATCATTCTCCGGTTCAACAACAGAGTCATTCGCCCACTCATCATCATAATTGTACTCCTCATACTCCTCTTCAAGACAATATTCGTCCACCCAAACATCGTCCTTCTCATCACCCGAATTCTGAAATTCAAAAAAACAAAAATTAAATAATGTTCGAAACTTTGTTCAAAACAAAAGCTTCATGTTCGAAAAAAAGTTCAAAACAACAGCTTCATGTTCGAAAAAAAGTTCAACACAACAGCTTCATGTTCGAAAATTTATTCAAAACAAGAGACTTATGTTCGAAAAAAAGTTCAAAATAAAAGATATTTGTTTTGAACTTTTTTTCGGACAACACGACCATGTCCGAAAAAAAAACACGAACATGGTCGTCTTCTTCGCAGAACCAGTCGCGAAAAGGAGTTTTTTTGAAAAACGAAAAATGCAATACATAATGTCAAAATGTATGTCCTAAATGCATATTATTTCAACTACATACCACTATAAAGTCATAAGATGCAAAAAAAACAAGCATAAACACCAACACAAACACTAAAAAACCCTAAACATAAAAACTCTTTCACTTTCGAAAAAAAAACTTTCAAAACATGATAAATAACTTACAAATGAGTCATTGGCACCACTACTCGTAGTTATTACATCATAATCGACCATTTTCGACCCCATGTTAGCTCTAGAAATGGAAATTGCAGAAATGGAAAGTTTGGAAATGAGAGTTGTGAGACTCTCTGAATTCTCCCGCGATTTAGAGGGAGGTGGGTGTACTCATCCGTGAATTTTTTTAAAAAATAAACAAGAGGGGTACAAAAGTAATTTCGCTGCACCCTTTTCACCAAATTTTTTTTACCTGGGTGTACTCATAGGAACGCCGGGTGCCTTTAGCCGCGCCCTATTTTTATCCCAAAAAAATATAAACATGCCACATGTCAATTTTTTACTCGTCGATTATATTTTATTTAGATAATTTTCGATTTTCACTTATTTACTTAAAAAAAATAAAAATAAAAAATACTAAAATTCATAAAATTAAATTCTCTATAAATAGAGACCAATCTTAATATGTTTTGAATCACAGTTTCATACACTCTCTTTTCTTTTTTTTCTAATTTTTTTCTCAACTAAATTATGTTAATTATCCTTTTTATATTTTGAATTTTTCTCTATTAAATAATTGTATATATTTTCTAAATATTGTGTAAATATTATAAAAAAAATTAATAATAGATATAATTATTATATTATAAAAGAAATAATTTATTAAATGTTGGTTGTGGTGGTTATGAATAAAGTGTGAAAAAGATGAGTTTGGGTTGTGGTGTAAAATGGGTAGGTGGAAGAGTGAGAAATGAATTTTATATTTGATGACTCGGTCATGGCCGAACATGGATAAACATGGTCTTAGAGGAGGAAAAAAACATTTAATTTCTCTCTCTAAAAACCCAAAGCACTCTTCCCCCTCCCCTAGTTTTTCTCTCGCCGGAAACACCCCATCCACCAAACAGCCATACTCCTCTTCATATAATGTAAATCGATTATCAGTTGTCAAGTTCATGGCGTCCGCTGCCCGCCGCCATCTCCCTCCACTACCGCCAGTCACTTTTTCCCCCTTTCATCCTCTTTTTTTCCCCTTTGTCCGGATCAGCTTATTGTGATTGATGGCTGTTGATATAAAAGCTATTAAGAAATCTATATACATCCACATGCATATTAGAAACTCTATAAATTAATAATATTGGGACCACCAAAATTTATTAATTAAAAGAGTTATTAATTTATCTATAAATTAATAATTATTAATTTATATATTAATTAATATTTTATTAATTTCAAACTTCTACTTCTAATTATTTATTGTATATCAAATGAAGGGTCTAATTTAAAAGAATCTTATACTTGATCATTGTATCACTTTATGAACATTAAAAAATATTTTCAATATAAATATACAAGATCAAAATATGCTAACACAAACAAATCATACACACAACATGACTTTTCATCTTACATGTGTGAAAAAAATAACAATGACCAACAAGATTCGAAAAACATTATGCAAGCACAACAATGATAATCCAAATCTCACTCAAAAGCAATTGCAAGAATGAGTTCTCAGTAACTATAGTGAAACATTTAGGTGAAATTGATAAGGAAAATTAGAGACAAGATTTAAGGTGAAATTGATTTCAACAAAAAAACAAAAACAATTGAGTCATTTTTTAAGACACATTCATGTAATAGGCAGTATATATGGAATTATTAATTTATATTTTATTTGGGGTCTATAGAAATTACCAAAAATGTACTCCGTATTATCTTATCATTTTAGCGAGTTTATTAATTTAACACGCTATCCCCGAGTCGGGACCGGCCAAAAATATTATCTTAGAGAGTTTATTAATTTATCGAGTATTAATTTAAAGAGTTTCTACTGTATAGGGTGTGTTTTGAAACTCTACTTCTAGAATCACATCTTTTAAAAAAAAAGTGATTCTGAAAGCAGTTTGTAGAGTTTCAAAATAAGCCATAGCCTAATTGATTACTCCCTCAGTTCTTAATTATCTGTTTGATTCTATTTAAAATGGTGTTCCTAGTTATTTGACACTTTAACCATCTTACCTTAATTAATTGTGGTCTATATTATTAGCATTGAGTAATACTCCCTCCGTTTCATAAAGTTTGTCGCATTTGGTTTTTATTTTTGTTTCAAAAAGTTTGTTGCTTTTCCTATTTTTACCACAAATTTTTCTGAAATGCCCTTGTGTAACTCCTACAATATCACTTTTAATTGGAAATATATTAATTATTCATTTTCTCTCACTCTCTTTAACAAGGTAAAATTGTGATAGAAAAGAAAGATCAATGGAAAGAGAGAAAAATTAATGAGGGATAAACATGTCAAAAAAATATGTTCCTTAATTTTATACAAAATGACAAATGCGACAATCTTTTTGAAACGGAGGGAGTACTCCGTAATAAATAAGGGTATAACAATCTTTTGATATTCTAATTAATGAAAATTTGGTTTGTACAAGTGGATAAAATCAGACCGACAAATAAGAACTGAAAGAGAGTAAAGATTACATAACATTGGATAATTCATTCCAATTGGATACCAAGCATGCTTCTGTAATGAAATTGAGATAGAATCAATATGTTTTTGGACATGCTTAGACACCTCAATATTGGGAATTTACTAGCATACAATTCATATGATTGCTTCTCTTTGAAGAAGAGTGGATAAATTATTTTTTGTTCTAAGAAGAGATGATGTTTTCACCTTATTTTGTTCTCTGTCTTGTCTGTTGGTCCAGCTTTTCTCTAGTATTCTGTATTTTCCTTATTTAATTTTGTGGGTTCAAATTTGTTTGCAGGCCCTATCGAAGACACTGACCGTTGATGAACTTTTCTATTTGAAGGAGCAATTTGCTCAGTTGGGGCCTAATAAAAATGGCACCATAACTTTAGAAAACATCAAAGCGGTTGGTATTATTAGTATATAATTATTGGCAATTTGAATCAGTATTTGGTCACATACCAGGCAGGCCTTGAAGAAGAATGCAACTGATGCCATGAACGCATTTACGATTTTCTTTCTTCACAGTTTTTAACTAAAGTTAGTATATTGTAGACAACATTCTATTTATTGCCCCTGTATGCCTCAGCTTAATGCACTCCAATATAGAAGAAGAATGGATTTTCAAGAATTCTGTGCTGCTGCATTAAGTTAGAGGCTCTTGATCGATGCTATGAAATCTTTGATAAGTGAAAGAATTCCGTCTCATCTAAAAGTCCGAACTTGTAGAGAGGTTGGGAATTAATTCTTGTATATTAATTCCTATTACTCCCCCTCACTCGTGGGCCGGATTATCACCTCTTACCCTTTTGGGGAGGAGGCCCATCGAGTGGACAATTTAAATGAGTGGAGTTGCTTTCAGCAGGAATCGAACCCAGGACGTATGGGCGTGAGCCTTATGGCTCTGATACCATGAAAGAATTCCGTCTCATCTAAAAGTCCGAACTTTTAGAGAGGTTGGGAATTAATTCTTGTATATTAATTCCTATTAATAAGGATGGCAACGGATTGAGGAATTAGCTTGGGTAAAACAATTTAACATTAGTTTTTTAAAGAGTTAATTGCATAAAATATCACCACATTTTCATGCTTTTTTCTAATTACAACGCATGTTTTTTAATTTTGAGTCAACTTATACTGACGTAGCAGCCAAAAAAATCTTTGAAAATAGTGATGCAATAGAATTTAAAATAAATTCAAAAGATGATGATGATGATTTAATGGGGGTTTGAAATGAATGTTTCAGGAACTTGGGGTTGGCCGTTGCGTTCCAGTGCTCCATGATTGGATTAGGCAGAGTGATGGAAAACTTAGTTTTCTTGGATATGTGAAGTTATCAACATCTCTTGCTAAATAAATTACATTGTTAATTTTGCAAAAAAAATGTTTGTTTCCCCCAGATAACAAGAGAAGAAATATATATATATTGTGACACAGAAATGGTCCAAACACAATATCAAGAAAGTAGTATGTCTTAGTTCTATAGGGGACATATTGCTTAAGCATCCAAATGAAACATGTGGAACAATTACTAATACCTGCCTGTCTGTCACATGCCAAATCGTGCTAGCAAAGCCAAGTTGAAATTATTATCATTCTACTCAAACTATTTCATTACAAGATCTCAACTTTTTGAGCAAGTCTACATACTAAATATTGTGAAAATGGAAAACCTGGGATTTTTAGAAAATCTTGATTCTCAAAACTCGTTGTATAACTTCATGATACAACATTAGTCATCGGCAATAAAAAAAATAGGGGCTAAATCTAACTTACGCCATATAAGCTAAGCTCTCCATCTTTTGTCTTTGAATCATTCTTGTTATTGTTAAACCCCAGAATTTTTCATACTTTTTCCAAATTACTAAATTTGGCTTCTTGGAACCAATATTGTAAATCCCTTTCATTCCTTCCCATATACACAAGTTTCACAAACTAGTACTTCTACAATTATAAAAATTATAGTAATTCAGAAATGCAATAAGATCAACTTTGTCATTCATTTAAGACGACATATCCTTTCCTACAATTACAAAAAAGTATTGATCTTGTTAGTTCCATGATCATGAAAAATAAGTAAAATTAATAATAATATCACAGTATCCATAGCAAACAACTACGGAACTCCCTGTTCCCATATCCAGCACACCATCCCCCACGTTCAGCTGGAGATCATAACCTTCATTTCTATTGGGAGTCGAGACTTACTAATGTGGAAAATCTTTCCAACATAAAAATTAAAGGAAAATATTGAAGGAAACTGCTCCAGTTGTTCTCTTAAATTTTTGGGGGCTAAATTCCACCAGAAGAAGTAATTAAAAAAAAAAAAAAACCATACAGGGACCATAAATAGACATGAACAACTTAAAAAAAAAAGTCAATTATGACGAGCAGCAGAACTCAAGTGCCATTAAGAGTAAGTTTTGAACCTTGAAGCAACAAGCTATCTTTCTAACGTAGAGAAAATCAAAATTTGGATTCTATGTGATGGATAACTAAATAAGAAATGATATGCTAAACCTAAAACTTTTCAGAAGGAAAATAAGCAGAGAGTTCACCAACTTTAGAGTGAACCGGCTGCCGGTTCATGATAACAGGAATATAATTTTTAAGGCAAATGTTGCAAGCAAACAATGATACGAGTCCAATATATTCCGATTTCATTCATTAAGACATAGAAAAACACGTTTGATACACATTAAAATTGAGGTAAGGCTCACTTAACAATAAAAACAAGGCCTTGAATAAAGTGTCACGAGCATCACCCAGATACGAATTTAACAACAATGCAGAGCAAATTGAGAAGTATAAGAGGAACTCTCAAGTACTGAGTAGCATAAATAAGACCAAGAATCTGCCCCTTGAATGAGTTTCTCTTGACACCAGAATACTCCTGGAAACTCCACCCTCTTGGGGCAAGGAATCGATCTTCATTAAGTATGGCCAGTGCATTTGCAAGAAGCAGGCAGCCTTCAAGCAATGTCCACAACCCCATTTCCTGCATTATATATCAGTTCAATACTTCAATATACATACCACTTTCCCAGACTCTTCTCTATGAAATAGCCATGTAAAGGGAATTTTCATTTCTAGCTCTATTAAGGTTTTGGTGACTTAACTACGCAAAGAGGTATACATGACATTAGCATGCTGAACAATTTTGAACAAATTTCATCCTCATTCGTCAACATAAGGAAACAGCTTTCTTTGTTGGCATCCACATTACATAGGATATGCATAAATGAAAAATATATGCTACTACAGGAACAATTCAATGCCCATTCCAATTCGTATGCAGTACAACATCCATAAAACGTATAGTTTAACTTGCTTTGATCCAAGAAATCAGCATTCAATTACATTTTTTTTTTTTTTTATCCAAGCCCTATTATTTTGGGGGAAAAGGCAGCGCAATAGTTAAGATTAAAAAACAGAAACAGAAGTACAGCACAAGCAAGATCGGTACCGGAGCAACGACGGAGTGGGCAATCGAGATTAAGAGGAGGCGGCGGCAGTCGGAATCGACTGATTTCAACCAACCAAGTAAAAAATAGCAAAAATCCACCCAAAAAATGAAGTACACACTGTATTCAATTAAACAACTTTCAAGGTGGGTTTCTAAAGGGATCTACTAGGGCTCAAAAGAGGGAGAAGGGAGTAGTCTATGATGCATTTGAGGTGAAAATGTGAAATTCAACGGAGCAAACCACCGAAAAACACAGAACAAGTAAAGATTTGAGATAAACTTAAACTGGAAGAATGTTAAATTGCTGATAATGCGGAGCAAAGAAAGAAAGAGTTTGATTGCGAGAGATCGCCGACGGCCGTCGAAGAAATGTGAGAATGGATCACTATTACGGATGTAACAAGAACATCTCCAACCCAAGACTTTGAAAAATGATACTCGTAGTTTTTTACACTTTTATGAATAAAGTAAAGTAAAAAGTAGATTGAGTGTGGAAAAGTAATGACATATGGGTAAATATGAGTATATTTTAAGGGTGAGGGGTGTGAAGATATTTCCTTTTATGGAGTGTGCAAATTGGTATGGGACATCCATATATGGAAAGTGTGCAAATTCCTGTGGGACGGAGGGAGTACATCATTAAACTCCAAAATACATTTTTTTTTACTATATTTTAAAAAGAATTACTTGTGAAATTTTATATATTACTCTATTTATTATTTTATTTGTTTTCAATATATTACAATAATTAAATAATATATTTTTATAAAAAAAATCATTAAAAAAATATGTAGATGTTACAAATAAAAATACATGCATTATCTAACTAAAATGGACATACATGCATTATCTAACTATATATAACATTATGTCCATTTTAGGTGAAATATAGTCATGTATTTTATATTTAATGTATAATACTATAATGTATATTTTATTGTATTTTACGTTATAAAAAAATTAAACTACAACTAAAGTCATATTATAAATTAGTACAACAATAAAATTGTAGAGTAATTATTTAACAAAAGAACTTTAATTATTAATATAAAATTGTAAATATAGAATTATAAATATTAATAAAATAATAGATATAAAGTATTGATATGTGTAAAAAATCTATTTTAAATGTGCAAGATAGAGTATAATTGAAGGAGGACTATTTTAGTTTTTTTTTAAAATTATTTTAGTCTCAATTTTAATCATTTAATTCAATTTCAGTTTTTAAGTTCAATTTCAGTCTTATTCACGGGAATAGAAGGCGTGTGTTTCACGTGATAAAATTTGTTGGCGTCTTTGACATATCATTCGCCACACAGACAATTTTAAAGAGAAATAAGAGTGGAGAGTTCACAACGGAACGAGCCAATAAACCATCAAATGAAACAAAAACTATAACCATCTCTCCCAAATCGCTGAAAATGTAAATAACCATATTCGCAACCCCAATTGCACTACATGGAGTGATATAATTGAGAACAATTTACATCATACATTTGTGTGTAAAATATGTGCCTTCAATTTACTCTTGAATGTGTGAAATAAAAATTATGTACTTTTTTTTTTTTTTCGATCAAAAAAATTATGTACTTAAAAATTGAGGAAGAACCTGCAAACTGAGGAAGAATAACCTCATCTTATGAATTTATTTCCCCTACAAATGAGCTGACGTAAAGTATGATTAGGATGTGAGATGGTAATTTTACATGTTAGTTGTTCATGGGCAACTATTGGACAACAAATTTGAATACGTGACAAAATTGGATAGAAATTTAAATTTCTCAACGGACGTGAATAAAGTAAAAAGTTATCGAACCTTTTGCAGATTTAAAACTATTTATAAAATTATCTCTATTATACTTTTTTCTTCCTTAAAAAAAAAAAGTAAAAACCTTTTTTGTATTTCCTTTTTTCTCCCTCACCTCAAAAAAAAAGTGTATTTCTTATATTATTTTGTTCTAATTTTTTTTTTTTTTTACCAAAAGGTAAAAAATAACATCTTAATACTCTATATTTGTGAGAATATGATGGGACAATTCTATCCCTTTACACAATCTCTCTCTTCACCAAAATCGTCTATTTCAAAATCCCTGCATTTTCAGTCATTCTGATTAAAAAAATCAATTTTTACTATTTTAATCTCAAAATTTTAAATTATAATTATTATTTTTAATCTCTCTCCCCTTCAAATTCTTCCATTTCAAATCTTAATACTCTATATTTGTGAGAATATGATGGGACACGTGTCACAATTCTATCCATTTACACAATCTCTCTCTTCACCAAAATCGTCTATTTCAAAATCACTCCATTCTCAGCCATTCTGATTAAAAAAATCCATTTTTACTATTTTAATCTCAAAATTTTAAATTATAATTATTATTTTTAATCTCTCTCCCCTTCAAAATCCCAATATTGTCAAGCATTCTTATTAAAATTTTCTATTTCTCCTATTTTAAAATTTATTCTAATTTAAATATTATCTAATTTTGATTTTAGTGATATCAGTCCCCCTCTTCTCAATTCATTCTATTTCAAAAACTCTTCTTCTTATTTTATTTTATTAATCATAAAATTTTAAATATTAAAATTTATAAATTAGTTATACATATATTAAATATTAAACTAAATATATATGCAACAAAATATTTAGGAACAAAAGATTCTCGAAGGATTTAAAAAAAAAAATCCTATTAACAAATTCAATTTTGAATATTTAAATTTAAGATTATCAGTAATTTTCATCTACCTTCTACCTTAATTATCGTACATTCAAATCATAATTCCAACTATAAAACGCATGAACCATTTATTTGCTTCGGTTAGTCTATATGAGACTATGATGTTTTAGCTTGCGTTTATATGACGGTAAATTTATGCTCTCAGAACATCTACAACTATTTCGATCTTTTATATTTTTCTTAAATAATTATTTAAGTTTTCTCTCCTTTCTCTTCTCTACAACTTTCTTCAATTTTCATTTACTTTTCTTTTTTTTTACAATTTGCTTTTCCTCTGTATTTTCATTTTTTTTTGTTCTCTCTCTCTCTCTCTCTTTTTTTTTTTTTTTTTTGATGTCTACCTTAATTATTTTATTTAATTTTGTTTTGTTGCTTTTACAATTTTCTTTAAAAAAAAAAATTCAATTAATTTTTTCCCCACTCTTTCAGTTTTTTTACAATTTTAGTTTACAATCACTACAAAATAATGGCTAGAAGGCAACAGCAAAAGGCAACGGCAGGCTACCGTTGCCAATTGGCAACGACATTAATAACGGAAAGGAAAAAGGCGACGGGGGCGGGTGCCGTTGCCTTAAGGCAACGGATAAGGCAACGGGAGTGGGCCCCGTTGCAAAAAGGCGACGGCATATAAGGCCCGTTGCCAAAAGGCGACGGCAGTGGGCCCCGTTGCCATTTGGTAACGGGCCCCCCGATGCTAAATGGCAACGGCAGTGGGCCCGTTGCCTTCCCCGTCGCCCTAATTCAATTAAAATCATTCCAGAACCTCCTTCTTCTCATTCCAGCGCCGCACACACCTCCATTTTACACACACCTCCATTTTACACAAACCTCCAAACTCAACATCCACGTTCGTTTGCAGATCGGACTCGGTTCTTGGCCATTTGTGTTCTACACTTCGACGGGAGCATTTCTACGGTAATTTTTTTCGTTTTAATCGGTTAAATTTAATTGAAATTATATATATGTATATATATAGTTTAGTATATATATGTATATATGCATATATGTTGTATGTATATATAAAATTGTTAGAATTGTTAATTGTTAGAATTGTTAGAATTTAATTGTTAGAATTATATTGTGTTAGGCATGTATTTTATATGTATGTATATATGTTTTAATTAATTAATTAAGTTATATGAATTTAGTTGTTAATTAGGGTGTTAGAATTATATATATAATTGTGTTATGTCTATATATGAATTTATTTGTTAATTAGGGTGTTAGAATAATTATTAGAATATATTTGGATTTATATTAATTAATTTTAATAGAGTTGGAGGAATTGAATGAGACGTTGGTTGTTATATTTGTGTGTTGTAGACGTACGTCGATTGACATGATGAATTATTCAAGTCGTAGTTGGATGTATAGTCCAAGATTAGTGAATGGGATTATGAACCCCAGATTTATTAGTGGAGTAAATGGATTTATTGAAGCTGCCACTAGTAATCCGAATTCGATTTGGGAAGGAAAAATTAAGTGTCCTTGTTCGAAAGCTAGATGTCGAAATCAAACTTATAGAGATCTTAATGAAGTGAAATCTCATTTATATCGAAATGGTTTTACACTGAATTATTATAATTGGATTTATCACGGGGAAGAGAGTTGGGGTCCACGTCCATTTCAAAACACTAATGAATTTGCGTCAACTTCAAACGACGTTTACCCAGCGGGACCTAGTTCGTACCACAGTATGGTAGAAGAGTTAATGGGTGGCCCAAACATTGATTTTGGAATAGACGTGGAAGATGATGCACTTAATGAAGAACCCCCTAACGAGAATGCGGCACAGTTTTACGGCATGCTTCGTGCAGCGGACCAAGACTTGTATCCTGGTTGTGAATCTCATTCGCAGTTGTCATTCAATTCCAGATTGTTGAACATTAAAACGGAAAACAGATTGTCTGAAAGGGGATACAATCAGGTCGTTGAGTTGATTCGTGAGATTTGTCCTCCTGAAAATAAGGTTCCCAAGAAATTTAACGACACCAAACATTTGATGAGTGGGATGGGTCTTCCGGTAGAAAGGATTGATTGTTGTGCACAGAATTGCATGTTATTCTGGGGTGCAGACAACGAACTAGATTTTTGTAAGATTTGTGGTCGATCACGGTATAAGCCGAGTAGGGCTGATGCAGATGGTCGGTTGAAAAAGAAACGCCCGGTTAAGGAGATGTTCTACTTTCCGATAATTCCTCGTTTGCAAAGATTGTACATGTCCAAGGCCACTGCGAAGGATATGACATGGCATGCCTCGTGCGCTTCTGATGACTCTGGTGTTATGCGTCACCCGGCAGACTCGTTGGCTTGGAAGCATTTGGACCGTTCGTATCCTCATTTTGCATCTGAAATTAGGAATGTTAGGTTGGGGTTGAGCACAGACGGTTTTGCACCGTTTGGAATGACGGGAAAACAATATTCGTCATGGCCAGTTATACTTACTCCGTACAATCTACCCCCGTGGTTATGCATGAAGGATCAATTCATGTTTCTTTCGATTCTCGTGCCCGGGCCTAAAAGTCCGAAGGACAAACTTGATGTGTTTTTGCAACCACTGATAGCAGATTTGAGATTTTTATGGGAAAATGGTGTGCAAACTTACGATGTTGCTAGAAAGCAAAACTTTTTGATGCGAGCTGCACTTATCTGGACCATTAGTGACTTTCCAGCATACTCGATGTTGTCTGGTTGGAGTACAGCCGGAAGGCTTGCTTGTCCATATTGTGGAGAGTACACCGAAGCATTCTATTTGAATAAAAGTAGAAAGCAGTCGTGATTCGACAACCACCGAAAGTTTTTACCACTGAATCACACGTGGCGAACGAATAAAACTGCATTCATGGCCGGAAAAGTAGTCACAGATGATCCACCGCCAATTCGAACGGGTGCAAGTCTCCTATACGAAATTGATCATTTGGGATATAGAAAGGTTACAGAGGAGGGTGCTGAGGCCCACAACAAAAAACTTTCTGGAGGGTGGAAGTGGAAAAGCATTTTTTGGGAGTTGCCCTATTGGAGTACCTTGTTGATACGACACAATTTAGACGTGATGCATATTGAGAAAAATGTGTTTGATAACGTATTCAACACGGTGATGAATGTGGAGGGGAAAACAAAGGACACGTCTAAATCAAGAGACGAGCTGAATGATTATTGTCGTCGTCCCTCTCTCAAGAAATGTCCACGTACATCAAAGTATCCTAAGGCTTCTTTTTCGCTTGATAAGAAGCAAAAGGATGTTATTTGTAAGTGGATAAGTGAGTTGAAGTTTCCAGATGGATATGTGTCTAACATGTCCCGTTGCATTGACTGGTCGAAATTGAAATTGTATGGGATGAAGAGTCATGATTGTCACGTGTTTATGCAGAGACTACTACCGATTGCTTTTTACAAAATTCTGCCGCTCAATGTGTGGAAAGCAATCACTGAGCTTAGTCTATTTTTTAAGGAGTTGACTTCTACAACCATCACAGTTGACAACATGGCTCGACTGGAAACAGATATTCCCGTGATCTTGTGCAAGTTGGAACGTATCTTTCCACCCAGCTTCTTCAACTCTATGGAACATCTACCTGTGCACCTTGCATATGAAGCAAAAGTGTGTGGTCCAGTTCAATACAGATGGATGTATCCATACGAGAGGTAATTGTCATTAAATTTCTCATACGATTCTTCAAATTATATGAACTTACGATTCTTATAATTTAATCAGGTCAGGTGGGACCCTCGAATCACATCTACTGAAGAGGTGTACAGGCTCTTTCTTCAAAGAGCAGCAGGTCGGTACACTGGCATGTTATCAAACGTCAAGAAAGCGTGGGTGAAGGAAAAGAAGAGGCCGAGGTGGGATGTCAATGTTTGGAACGACTTAGTTCGTCACTGGAGCGATCCTGAAACAATTAAGAAGAGCGAGAAGGCTCGTAAGAACCGCTTATCCGAGCCTGGAGGTCCGGGTACTGGCTGTGGTACTCATAAAGGCGGAGCTCGTGGAGCAGCAGAGGTCGCACGGCGCATTGTAAGTATTTGTGGTCAATTATAATTCATTTTAATTAGTTAATTATTTAGTTAATTATACGTATATGTCTTCAATTCAAAATACAGGAGGAGAAGATGGGACGCCCTGCCCACGACTGGGAGATAGCTGAATATTACCATCGTTACGAAAACGGCACATACAACTATGGTTATATGGGTGATATACTTGTAAGTGTGTACATATATATATACATTACATTATATAACAAATATATATTTAATTTTACTTGAAAATGTATTAACCCACTTTTAAATGTGCACGTATAGGACCAGGTACAGGAGGAGTTGACCAATCGATCAGGAGATCCGTCAGATGAACCTACTTCAGAGGATGGTTCCCAGGGCGCAACTATACCCGACATGTCTAATTTGTTCGTGAAGAAGGTCGGTAGGTCTCATGGACGTGTTAGGGGCCTTGGACAAGTAGGCAAGAACAGACGGGTCTCCTCCGGTCCTGGCGAGACGTCAAGTGGTACGACTTATGGACGATTCTCCCAGGAAGACATGGACAATGCTCTTGCCGAAGAACGGAGAATCAATGAGGAGAGAGAGCAGCGCTTACTCCTACAAATGCAGAAGACGGAGGAGCGCATAACCAAGAAATTTCAGGATCAGTTGGCAGCGATGATGAGTCAGATGACAGGTGGGATGGGTGGGATGGGTCAGATGGGTGGGATGGGTCAGATGAGTGGGATGGGTCAGCAGATGGGTGGGATGGGTGGGGCACCGAGGGCGCCGAGGCCGTCGAGGGCGTCGCACGACGTTCATGATCGTAGCCAAGTTGATCGGGATCAGGATGATACTGAGGATGATGGTGGTGATGAGGAGTGATACATTTTTATATTACTTTATTACATTGACGTTGAAGATTAATTTTTATTTTAATGTTGTGTGTGATGTTATTTTAATTAAATGGATAAGCGAATTGATATTTTTAAATGGATAAGTGAATTGAAAATTAGAATGAATTTAAATGAAGTGATTAGAATAAATTTACACGTATAATCGAAAATTAAATAATTATACCCAATGTTGTATGTAATTATAATGTTGTGAATTGAAAATTAGAATGAATTTAAATGAAGTGATTAGAATAAATTTACATGTATAATCGAAAATAATTATACTCAATGTTGTATGTAATTATAATGTTGTGAATTGAAGATTAGAATGAATTTAAATGAAGTGATTAGAATAAATTTACATGTATAATCGAAAATAATTATACTCAATGTTGTATGTAATTATAATGTTGTGAATTGAAGATTAGAATGAATTTAAATGAAGTGATTAGAATAAATTTACATGTATAATCGAAAATAATTATACTCAATGTTGTATGTAATTATAATGTTGTGAATTGAAGATTATAATGAATTTAAATGAAGTGATTAGAATAAATTTACATGTATAATCGAAAATAATTATACTCAATGTTGTATGTAATTATAATGTTGTGAATTGAAGATTAGAATGAATTTAAATGATATGATTAGAATAAATTTACATGTATAATCGAAAATAATTTTACTCAATGTTGTATGTAATTATAATGTTGTGAATTGAAGATTAGAATAAATTTAAATAGTGTAAATTAATTAATGATACCGTAATTAAATTATTTAATTTAAAAAACATTATAATTTAGTTAATTCTCATTTAGAAATAATTATGATATGCTTTGACAATTTAAATTTAATAAGCAACAATTAAACTTAAAATGGATTGAAATAAAGAATTGAAACTAAAATGAAATTGAATATATATTAATTGTGTTCACAACATGACGACTAAAGCTCCTAGCCTAAACGGCACACAGGGGGCGCCCAAAACTCTACAGGACCGAGAGGTCCCGTGTTCGAAACCCAGCTGGAGCAAAAAATCGCGAATAATGGTGGCCTAGTGGTGGGTGGGGGGGATGTGTTGGTTGCCTTAGAGACCTGGGTTCGAAACCCAGGTTCTCATTTTTTTAAAGGTAACAAAAAGACGACGACCTCCCCGCCCTTGCCAAAAGGCGACGGCCATATACCGTTGCCAAAAGGCAACGGTTTTTCCAAAGTCCGTTGCCTATAAAATAGCAACGCCCATATTGGCATTAAAGGTAACAAAAAGGCGACGACCTCCCCGCCCTTGCCAAAAGGCGACGGCCATATACCGTTGCCAAAAGGCAACGGTTTTTCCAAAGTCCGTTGCCTATAAAATAGCAACGCCCATATTGGCATTAAAGGTAACAAAAAGGCGACGACCTCCCCGCCCTTGCCAAAAGGCGACGGCCATATACCGTTGCCAAAAGGCAACGGTTTTTCCAAAGTCCGTTGCCTATAAAATAGCAACGCCCATATTGGCAACGGCGGAGTGCCGTTGCCTTCTTGATTAGTGAGGGGGAATCCGTTGCCTTCCCCCTCGCCATTTTGACAATTTTTTGTGGTGAATTTTCTCTCTTTGTCAATTATTTTCTTTTAAACTTTTCTTCAATTTTTTTTTTGTTCTCACTCATTTTTTTCTTTTTCTCGGAGTCCAAAGCTATTTTACGAAGTATTTTCTTTTACTAAAGAGAATAGAAGAATTATTTGAGTTGGTGGTCATTAATGAAAATGTGTGAATTTTTAAATCTTTCTCGATTAGTACTCTAAAATTTCTTTGGTTTACTCTCTTAATTTCCATTTCATTTTTTTATTCTCCATTTTATGTAACTTTGGTTTACTCTCTTAATTTTCATTTCATTTTTTTATTCTCCATTTTATGTAACTTTAGGGAACAAAAATATAAGTTACTCTCCTTTCCCGGTTTCTTCAAATTTTTATTTTTTTTTAAAGTTTTTCTAAAAAAAAAATTAGTTATCTTCTACTTAATTTTTTTTTTTTACATTTTTTTTTGCTTTCACTTTCTTTGTAAAAACACCACTTACCACCTGTATATGAAAATGTGACTATTTCTAAATCTTTATTTGTTTTACATACTAATATTTATTTTTTATTTGAAGATATTATAGCATTTATTTTGAACATTTTTGACATTTTTTATTTGAAGATATTATAGCATTTTCTAATATTTTTTTCAAATAACAATTTATTTACACAAAATATTAAGTTCTTTCATTTATTTGATATCATTTTCTTTTTGTTAGACGTACGAAGATGAGTTGCACTCAGTCCATTATGTACGAAGATGAGTTGCACTCAGTCCATTATAATTGTTTTGGACTATGCTAAAGTTTAAACATTGTATAGGCCTAATATTGAAAATACTTGCCCTTGTGTTGAAGACAACCCATGTTGTTTGTTTTGAAGTGTTTAGGAATTTATAATGTATAATACTACTTCTGCTTGCTTAAGGGATGTTGAATTAGTTGAGAAAATAATGTGATTATTTAAATTTTAAACTAATTAAATATATAAAATTGTTATAAAATGGTTTATAAGATAATTATTTAAAATTTAAAATAAAAATTTATGAAAAAATAAAGCAAAGAATTTAAAGAGAGGCGATTGAAATAGAGTAATTATGTTGGTGGTATTGTTGGATAAATAATGTATAAAGAAAACTTTACAAATATTGAAGGGATAATCTATTTATTCTTTATTTATTATTAATATTTTTTATATATTTAATATTTATCAAATTATTATACTAATTTTTTAATTTATTTATAAATATTCTTTAATAAATATACATTTTAAATAAATATTAATTTTAAATGTCATTGTTTTTGTCCACACACGTAAATATCAAATTTTATGACTTGATAAATTTCGTTCTTTTTTCTGGAAGATACCGAAGACCCATTCTTCCATTGTATACTTATCTTTAAATAAATTAAATATTTTCTGCAATATTTTGTGCAAATAAATTATTAACTAAAGAAAAATAAATTTTCACGACTTTAAATATTGAAAAACATGATTCAATTTTTATATAATAAATTTTGAATTTTATGTTAACTTAAATGCAATTTATATATTTTATGTAAATAATTATTTATAATATAAATGGACGGGCTATTTTATGTAAATAATTATTTATAATATACATGTACGAACATGTATTTATTTTGTTAAAGATTTTTTTAATTGCATATTATTTTCTTCATAAATGAACGAAGATGTATTTTTTTTATATACATTCCAATCATCAAGAAGCGTGAATGTATTCTAAAATAATTTTTAAAACTTTCTAATATATATATATATATATATATATATATATATATATATATATAGTATTGTGGAGTATTTTAGAGAATTTTTTAGTAATTGTCAATAAAAAAATCAGAGAGTGAGTGTATTCTTCAATAACTTAAAAAACTTTACTTAGAAAAGTTGGGCAATTCTTACGGTAGTCACATTTTACAAAGTGACTACGCAGTCACTTTGTCGAATCGCGCCATGTGGCGTCGTAACCGTAAAAACGACCTGCTACCTGTCATACAAATTTCAGTTATTTTTAGCATTATTTAAATTATATTTTGTTATTTACTATATTATCCTTCTTATTAAATTTTATTTACATTTTACCTGCACCCACTAATTTAATGAGTGCACCCCCTAATTATATTTTTACTACAATTATCTGCACCCGCTAATTTAATGAATTCACCCCCTAATCATATTTTTACAACAATTATCTGCACCCGCTCATTTAATGAGTTCACCCCCAAATCATTTCTTTTTTACAACAGTTATCGACACCCGCTCATTCTATGAGTTCACCCCCAAATTATTTTTTACCACAATTATCTGCACTCCCTCATTTTATGAGTTCACCCCCAAATTATTGTTTTACCACGGTTATCTGCACTCGCACATTTTATGAGTGCACCCCAAAATATTTTTAAAAAAATAATCACATTTAAAAGATTATATTATCCTTTTATTATTTTACACAAAATATAATAAAATAAACTCTAAAAAATCAATTCACCACCAAATCACCCATATTTAAAAAAAAAGCGTAAAAATATAATTAATAAAAAACTATCGAAATTAGCCACAAATCTCAATTTTTTCTTTTTAATTTTTCTTCCCCCTCACCTTTTTCTTCCCATTTTCAATTTTTTTTCAAATTTTTTATTTCCTTGTTTTTTTTTTCTTTTCCTTTTTAAATTTTCATGTCTTTCTTTTCCATTTTTTGCATGTGTATTTTTTAAATTTTAATACAAAATAATATTATAGATATAATTTTATTAAAGTCGATCGGCGGTGCACCTAAATTTTAATTTGATGAGTAAAGGACCTGCCGGAAATCCATGCATGTTGGCGGGTGACCCAGCCACCACCATGCCCGACCACCCCCTCGACGGCGACGGCGGCGCTTCGGTCTCGGCCGCTGAAGCCCGAGACCCCTCATCGAATCGCAATCGCGATTCTTCACTTCCATAACAATCGACATAATCTTCCATCTCGACCACGATCCATGGCGGCCGAAATCCTCTCCTCATTTCGACCACCGACGCGACTGCTTCGATCAATCTCTCTTGCGTTCGCGATCTAGGAGCTTCTCCTTCATCAACATCGCTCGCCTGCAACACTCGGATCGACGCTGCCTCTCTCTCGTCGTTCATCTCTGTCCAAATCGAAGCTACATTGCTTCATCCGTCTTCTTCACCCTGCTCCTGCGCAGCCTCTTCCTCCGGCTGACGACGGCCCGACGGAGGACTGTGAGTATGTTGCTGATGGATCTCTGACCGGACGACACTCGGAGCCGGTGACCTTGCTGATGAAATCCCAAGCGACGACTACTGACCTAGGGTGCCCTCTCATTGGGCTAGGGTTTCCTTCAATTGGGCTTGGTAATGTGCACCCTCTATTTTCTTTAGTACACCCCAATCTGCACTCTCTCCACTTTTTTTTTTATGGTATTATTGTTATTGGTATTATTGATACTGGTATTACTAGTTATTGATTGCGGTATTACTATTAATACACTATTGAATTAATATTAATGATTATTGATTGTGGTATTACTGATTATGTGAAATTATTTATTACTGATTATTATTATTTTTATGGTATTACATATTATTGTTTATGGTATTACTAATAACTGTTTTTGGTATTATTGAATATAATTAGATTTGTGGAATTATTTGTTATTGTATGAGATATTACTATTCAATGTTCATGGTATTACTACTTACTGTTTATGGTATTATTGATAATTATTTTTTGTGTTATTGAATATAATTAGATGTGTGAAATTATTTGTTATTGTATAAAATTTTACTGATTAATATTAATGGTATTACTGATTAATGTTCGTGGTATTACTAATTATTGTTAATGGTATTACTGATTATTGTTTATGGTATTACTGGTTATTACTTGTTGTATTACCGACTACTCATTCCTTATTCGTTTGTCCCAATGAAAAAGTTACTCATTCCTTTTTTGCCAAACTATTATCTCTCACATTTCATTATATTATTCTCTCTCTCAATCATATCACCTCTCATACATCCACTTATTATATCATATTTTTTAACCTCTGTGTCTGAAGCTCATGAGGAGCTTTCACTAGGGACAGAGGGATTATAATAAAATCATACATATAATATTATTTTGTATTAAAACTAAAAAATATACTAATGAAAAAAAAGTAGGAAAAAAAAAAAACGAAGAAATACAAAGTTTGGAATAAAAATTGAAAATGGGAAGAAAAATTAAAAAGAAAAAAAATTGAAATTTGTGCCTAATCTCGATAGTTTTTTTAATTATATTTTTACGATTTTTTTTCTAAAAATATGAGTGATTTGGTGGTGAATCGACGGTAACTCGGCAATGACTCGGTTGTAGATTGTAAATGTATAAATTATGGTTGATTTTATTATATTTTGTGTTAATTAATAAAAAAATAATATAGTCTTTTAAATGTAATTATTTTTAAAAAAATATTTTGGGGTGAACTCATAAAATGAGCGGGTGCAGATAATTGTGGTAAAAAAATAATTTGGGGGCGAACTCATAAAATGAGCGGGTGCAGATAACTTTGTTAAAAATATAATTTGGGGGTGAACTTATAAAATGAGCGGGTGTAGATAACCGTTGTAAAAAAGAAATGATTTGGGGGTGAACTCATAAAATGAATGGGTGCAGATAACTATGGTAAAAAATGATTTGGGGTGAACTCATAAAATTAGCGGGTGTAGATAATTGTTGTAATAAATTATTTTATTGTATAAGGATAAAAATGTAAATTTACAATAATATATTTTAATTAATTTAATTTAACAGAAAATACAAATTTATGACACATTACGACACATTACGACAATACATATTGTAAAATTTACAAAAGGTAACAGGTCATCAAATCTAAACCTTTAGATTAGATTTTTAATGGCTTAGATTAACTGACTACGGTAGTCATTACGACACGTTACGACACCCTGACTACATATAGAAGGCCACATAAAAGTTTTAGTAATTGTTAATAAAAAAAATGTAAAATCTTTCAACAAAGTTTGATTAGTTAATTGATCGAATAAATATGAAGAGTGATTGAACCGTTTTTAATAATTTTTTTTATTATTGTTTATATAATATTAATTTATTATGTTTAAAGATATCATCATTGTAATGTTAAAATTGAAAGGAAAAAAACTTACACGTGAAAATTAAGGACTATTTTGTGTTATGAAAATAAGTTACTTGGAAGATGTCACAGTTCTTTCTCTAAGGGAGGTTTGTTTTGGATTGACAAATTTCACTCATGTTCTACTTTAGAATTTTAAAATCTTACTCTACAAATTACTATAAACCCTATAAATATCTACAAACTCTCTCTATATACTTTTTTTTGACGGGACAAACTCTATATAGATACCTATAATAACCTATATAAACCCACATAATTCTATAATATAAAGTTAAATGATACCCTACTTAAATTTCAAAACAAACATAAAACATATACGTCATTAAAATTTCAAAATCTACTAGATTTTGAAATTCAGATTTTAAAATTTTCAAAATCTATTTTATTGTATTTTATCATTATAAACATACAAACTCTTTGATGTTTTTAGAAATTTATAATTTTATATTTTTTTATTAATAAAATTATTTTATAATACCCTTACCTATCAAGTTTTTTTTTTTTTAATTTTACAATTAAAATCACAATTTTATTAATGATTAATATATTAAAAAAATATTATAATATATAAAAATATAAATACAATAATATAGATTCAAATTTGTGGAAAGGTATATATTATAAATATATTAGAATAAAAAAAAGTTTAACTTTTATAGACTCATGAAAAAAAAGATATAAAAATTAATATAGTATTTAAAGTTATTATTTTAATAAATCGACTCCGCGTATAACGTGGGTATAAAGCTAGTAAGATAATAAATTAAATGTGAAAGTTATTATAAAACAAATATCAATTAAATATTAAAAAATATACATTAAAAATTAATTAGCAAAACAAAAGTCTTCAATAATATATAAAAAATAAACTAAATAAAATATTAGAAAATAAACTAAAATTAAAAAAAAAATACTACAAATTAAGTAAATAAAACAAATCTCTAAAATATTAAGAAAATCAACTAATTTATAAAAAATCTTTAAAATCAAATAAACCTAAATAAAATTAATAAGAGTTAGTAGTTTTTATAATCACACAAGGGTAGTTTAAGGATTATAGTTTTCCACTCTTAATTTAGTTTGATATTTTTTCAACTAACCAACTTTCGAGCAATCAGTAGATTAATTATCAGTTCTAGTTAATATACTCTACACCCAATAACTCTTATTTGTCACGCAAAAAATTTAAGTTCAGTAAGGGTATGTTTGTTTTGGGATTATGTAGGTTGGGGGAAATTTTGGATGGGGAAATCCTGATGAATAGTAATTGTGTGTATTTGTTTTGGGATTTTGAGTAAGAGTGGTTGGATGGGATGTAATAGTAGGATGTATATGTATTTTTAGGGATGGATGTAGTAGGATGGAGAAATCCGAATGTGAAATCCCAAAGTAGAACAAGGACGTGGGACGTACGAGTGAGTCCCAAAACAAACATGCCCTAATAGTTATCAGTCATAACTTATATACTCGAGCAGTCAATATGATCTTTAAGTTTAGCATATGCAAAAACAAATTTTTTTTTAAGGAGTAGAACCAAACAATAAAGCCTGAGGAAAAATCCTGAAAAAAAAGGTTTTACAAGACTACTTCAATTCTGTCACGAGAACTGGTAGAGTTAACAAGCGTCTTGAGCCAAAGAATGGGCCTTCCTACTGACGTCGCGGGGTAAGAATGTGAATCTGCACACTAAAAATTCTTCTTTTAATTACGTGATTCGACGAGCAATGTTGATTTCAGGCCCTTCTTTAAGCTCCAATGTTTCCTTCTCACAAAGAGCCAATGCATTTTTAGAGTCACTTCTTAATCTCAATATACTACTCCCCAAGGCTCTTTGCCCTTATCAAAGCTTCTTCAATAGCTTTTAATTCTGATCCCAACTAATTTCTTTGAGGGCCAATTTTCATTGAAAAATAATCGATTGTTTTACCCTCGTGGGAGTAAAAAACTCCCCCAATGCCATACCTCTTAAGCTCGGAGTTGAAAGCACCATCAACCTCATAATATGAACAAATGTTACCATGCCCCTGTTGGAAATTTGAATGAGGGGGAGAGGCATCTAACTTACTTCTGGGTTGTTGCTGGTTTAAATCCTGGAAATTCTTTAAATAACCCAACACTCTTTTTACTACATTTTTGCTAAAAATGTTCTTTTTTGCGAAACATTATGGAGGAGTTGGCATCTTTCATTCCAAATACTCCAAGTAACCATCAAAATGCGTTCCAAATCAATTTGGGAGTGGTTGTCTTTAGTAAATCATAGAAAATCCAATGTCCGTAAATGTCTTGCTTGTTTGATGGGCTGCCACCACCCCAGAAATTTTCAAATGTTTTTAACTCCCTCACAAAGAAATAAAACGTGAATTGGTGTTGGCATGTATGCCCCATAAATGCCACAATAAGGAGAAATAGGCACGTGTCTATTATTTTTGGTTAAAAAATATTTTTGGTTAAAAAGTATATTCCTCATTTGTAGATTTTTTACCTTACTAAACTCGTCCAGGACGTACACATATAAACAATAAATTTTTTTACACTAGAGTTGGAGGTGAAAGCACCGTTTAATTGTGATACTGTTGGGATATGAATCCTAAGACAAGTCCTAAATGATGAAAAGATAAGATGAAGTTTTGATAAGCCAAAAGTAGACTTGAATATTTTCTAAGTGTTGACTGATCTAGTCTAGTTATGAAAGTCGTCTTGAGCAGATCAGTAGAGTTCACAAGTATAAGTTCAAAAGAAAGTTTAAGTATTCAAAAGACAAGTACGTATTATAAGTACTTTGTTATATTTGTTTAGGTTGTTTACTGAGCTATTGAAGATTGTATAGAAGCTCATGATTTTCATATGTAATCGATATATTGATGTATAGATTCTTAAGTTGACTAAGCTATTTTATAAAGCTTAAAGTAATGTAATAGTCTTGTTAGATTAGATGATAGGACTAGATTAGTGTTCTATTGAAGTCTACAGAAGAAGACCTGCGCAAGACAAGAAGAGTAAGAAGAAGACTCAGAATTTGTCTAAGTATAAACAAGACAGGTGCGCAACTCAACAAGACAAGTCAACAAGAAGGAATGAAGAAGTTAGTTATTCAAAACGCGTGTGAAGATAAAGTTTGAAGAGTTAGTTAGAAATAACTAATTAACTGAAGAAACGCGTGGATGGATAAAGATAAATAGTTACGAGTTAGTTTTCAAGAAAAGTTGGTTACACAACTGAAAGTTCTTGAAATTGATAGTGTATAAATACCCCATCGTATTGAACGATTCAAGACTACTGAAACTCGATATACTGAAGAATTTACGAAGCATTCAAGAAGCGAATTACTCTCAGAGTTGGAAGATTCAGAAAGAAGCCAGAAGACAAATTGAAGATTCAAAGAAGGCTACTACTGAAGACAGAGAAGTTTATTTTTGTTTACTGTATCAAGTTGCTAGTTGCTTGTTAAATAGCTAGTTAGATCGAAGAAACACTTGGTAGTGTTATCGAGAAGATCTAAGTCTTATTTCTTGGGACTTAAAGCTACTAGAACACATTACTCCATTGGACGAGTTAATAAGAATATCACAACTGGGTTTGTGAGAGTGGACGTAGACAAGTTGTCGAACCACTATAAATCTCGTGTTTGATTTACTTTACTGTTTTATTTGTGTTTGATTGATTAACTGCTTAATTGATTGAATTACATATCTGAACAAGACTAGTAGAGTGTTCATACAGAGTTCGCGAATTTTAGTTGAGTATAAATTTGATTGGGCTCATTGTTTAAATCTGATATTCCGCATAGTGTATTCGGATATATTGAAAGATTTTTGAAAAGTCTATTCACCCCTCTCTAGAAATTTTCACTAGCTTACTCAATATTATTAACTCAACTAGGGACCTACAAGTGGTATCAGAGCAGTAGTTTTCGAACTGCTGTTTCTTGATAACCGACTTAAGACTTGGGTGAAGTCTTGGTTCTTGATTGTACATGCTCTTACGTGTTCTTGATCGATGTTATTGAATCTGTTTCTTGATCATAAACTGTGCTATACTAATCTTCTTGGAATCATGTCTCTCGAAATTAGTGCTAATAAGCTACCGGTTCCAGGTACAAGATTACGACTACTGGAAGTTGCGAATGGAAGCCATATTCAGCTCCACTCACGACTTGATGATCTCTGTCGTCACCGAAGGACCAATCGTGACGATGATCCCTAACACTGCTGCCTTGGACAAAGACAAACCTGTTGGTACTCTCGTTCGCAAACCCAGGTCAGAGCTAACCTCCGAAGAAATGAGGCAGAATAACTTGGACAGCTTGGCCAAGAATTACATTTTACACACCCTTCCTAACGAGTATCTTGGGAAAGTGTTAAAATGTAAGACTGCCAAGGAAATGTGGGACCGTCTTGCTATTATTTGTGAAGGGACTTCCCTAATAAAAAAAAGTAAGCTTTCTACTGCTGTCCAGCGATTCGAATCATTCAAGATGAAAACTGGTGAAACAATTGACCAGTTGGATACTCGCTTTACCAAAATTATGAATGACTTGGAAGTTCTTGGTAAATCTTATACTGCTCGTGAAATTAATCTGAGAATTCTTAAGAGTCTTGATATTAGATGGAAGATGGTGAAAAGGCTTGTTAAGAATACTCAAGATATAGATGTGTGGACAGCAGAGACCATATTCCAAACTCTAGATGAAGAAGATCCCATTGCAGGTAGTGATAGAGAGATTGCCACGTCGAAGAATGTTGCCTTTAAGTCTAGTTCGTCTAAGTGCTCTAGAGTAGGCAAGTCGAAGTCTAAGACTAAGACTAAGTCTGCTTCTGTGAAAGACGAGTTAGATACTGATCTTAGCCTGAAGGATCAGGTGAACCTTATGGTTAGGAAATTCGACAGGCTGAACAAACATTTCGGTAGATATAAGAAGTTCTATAGAGATCATAGAGGTTCTACTTCTAAGAACTCGTCTGAGACCAGACGAGACCGAAACTCGTCCGAAAGGAGCGACTGAAAAGTTTGAAGAGTTAGTTAGAAATAACTAATTAACTGAAGAAACGCGTGGATGGATAAAGATAAACAGTTACGAGTTAGTTTTCAAGAAAAGTTGGTTACACAACTGAAAGTTCTTGAAATTGATAGTCTATAAATACCCCATCGTATTGAACGATTCAAGACTACTAAAACTCGATATACTGAAGAATTTACGAAGCATTCAAGAAGCGAATTACTCTCAGAGTTGGAAGATTCAGAAAGAAGCCAGAAGACAAATTGAAGATTCAAAGAAGGCTACTACTGAAGACAGAGAAGTTTATTTTTGTTTATTGTATCAAGTTGCTAGTTGCTTGTTAAATAGCTAGTTAGATCGAAGAAACACTTGGTAGTGTTATCGAGAAGATCTAAGTCTTATTTCTTGGGACTTAAAGCTACAAGAACACATTACTCCATTGGACGAGTTAATAAGAATATCACAACTGGGTTTGTGAGAGTGGACGTAGACAAGTTGTCGAACCACTATAAATCTCGTGTTTGATTTACTTTACTATTTTATTTGTGTTTGATTGATTAACTGCTTAATTGATTGAATTACATATCTGAACAAGACTAGTAGAGTGTTCATACAGAGTTCGCGAATTTTAGTTGAGTATAAATTTGATTGGGCTCATTGTTTAAATCTGATATTCCGCATAGTATATTCTGATATATTGAAAGATTTTTGAAAAGTCTATTCACCCCCCTATAGACATTTTCACTAGCTTACTCAATATTATTAACTCAACTAGGTACCTACAGATACTCCTCCAATATAAATTTGTGGGCTAAATTAAATAGGTGAAACAACTTCCTATCGATTGGGATATAAACAATAAATTACTAGAATATGTACTAATTAATAAAATTTACGTGAAAATCATAAAAGTTTTACATTTGATGGACTTCATCCTCTAATTTTAAAGGTCTTTATCAAGTTGATTCATCCTTTGAGTTAACTTTCAAATATGATGCAATGGTGGTATGTAATATACCGTAAAAATATACATCATAATATATCTCAATAGAATACCAATTGTATACATATTTCAGAACATCTTCCCTTTGGGCACTAATTGCACTCACAGCAAGAATGCCTACTATTAAAAGAAACCCACCATTTAACTCTTGAAATTCAAATAAATAAATAAAGGATACATATTGTGTTGGAATTATTGTGGGATTAATTGGGTTTTGATACCCTTATCTAATTAATTAATTAGAAGGACTAAACGTTAATTATAAATTAATTAAACGTGACATAGTCGATCTACTCGCGGAGTAGATGAACGTGGTATATTTAATATCTCAAAACCGAGTTAAGGTGAGTGAGAAATTAATTAATGAAGTTGAATGTTTCAACTTGAGTTTGAGGTGTGGGAATGTGAAGGGTCACATGTCCCACATAGAAAGTCTATAAAACACTTAAAGACTTTAAAGGCATTGAAGTGAACATGGAGTTCAACCATGTATTAGGGGTACACTCCCCAAAAGGCCACACGCGCGCGCCTGCCTGTCTTCGGCTTTGGATTTGGCAATTGGTCTTTGGTGGTTTTAGGGCCCGCCCAATCTAAAACCAAACTCAATACTAATACTTCAACTAGAATGTTCCAGAACAATCTGGAAGCCTTTGAACTCAAACGTAGCGGTCAAGAACCACTTACCACGTCTTCCGAAAATATCGGAAGTCTTTCGAGAATATCGGACATGCAAGCCACCCACGAAATTCTCAACCCCTAGGGTTTTCGTCTGTCTATAAATACCAGCATCTTCCCTTGTTCTGGAAGCCTTGGAACTCAAACGTAGCGGTCAAGAACCACTTACCACGTCTTCCGAAAATATCGGAAGTCTTTCGAGAATATCGGACATGCAAGCCACCCACGAAATTCTCAACCCCTAGGGTTTTCGTCTGTCTATAAATACCAGCCTCTCCCCTTGTTCTGGAAGCCTTGGAACTCAAACGTAGCGGTCAAGAACCACTCACCACGTCTTCCGAAAATATCGAAAGTCTTTCGAGAATATCAGACATGCAAGCCACCCACGAAATTCTCATTACCACGTCTTCCGAAAATATCGGAAGTCTTTCGAGAATATCGGACATGCAAGTCACCCACGAAATTCTCAACCCCTAGGGTTTTCGTCTGTCTATAAATACCAGCCTCTCCCCTTGTTCTGGAAGCCTTGGAACTCAAACGTAGCGGTCAAGAACCACTTACCACGTCTTCCGAAAATATCGGAAGTCTTTCGAGAATATCGGACATGCAAGCCACCCACGAAATTCTCAACCCCTAGGGTTTTCGTCTGTCTATAAATACCAGCATCTCCCCTTGTTCTGGAAGCCTTGGAACTCAAACGTAGCGGTCAAGAACCACTTAGCATGTCTTCCGAAAATATAGGAAGTCTTCCGAGAATATCGGACATGCAAGCCACCTACGAAATTCTCAACCCCTAGGGTTTTCGTCTGTCTATAAATACCAGCCTCTCCCCTCATAATAAGCTCGCTCAAAAAAATTTCTCTCCTCTCTTCTGTTGCAGTGTATATCTCCCGTAAGAATACAATGTTCTTGTAATTACATAATTATTTTTGTGTGTTCAGTTCGTACGTAGTACGTTCGTTGAGGCTTCGTCTACAGTGGTGCTACTGTTTACGAAGTAGAAGTCATTTTACCTTTGGGAACGGAACGCCAAACCAGTCGAGCACTACCTGGGCGTATTCTGTTCTGTGGGAAAAGGGTTTTCCCTTGACTCGACTTTCGGGATCGTTATTTTCGACACTGCAGTACCCTTACCGGTACATATTCCCTAACAATCGCAGAACAAAATACTGTTAATTAATTAACTAATTAATTTAACTTTCGGACCTAATTAATTACTACTGCAATGTCGAAATCGAATGACCACATCGAAATAGACCCCACTGATACAGAGGTCGTTCACGGTGCTGAAAACACTGCTGAGAATATTGGCAACGATGCCAATAAGGACAAAGTTCCTGCTCCTTTTGCCTCACACAATTCTGGTGTGAAATTTGGAGATAAGGCTAATGATTTCATTCAGAAAGCCAGAAACGGGGGCAACCTCTTCGGAGAACTTCCTCCGTTTAAGAATCTCTTCGGGGATCAGATTTTTACCTTTTCTACACCAGGGCCGAGGCCAATGGTCGTACAAGGAGAAAAACCTGAGAAATTCTCAAGGACTGACTTCAAGAGATGGCAGAATAAGATGTTGTTCTATCAGACCATGCTTGGAATGGATAGGTTTCTTACTGAGAATAAACCTACACTGCCTGAGGAAAGTGCCAGTCAGCAAGAAAGGATTTTTTATGATCAGTGGTCAAGTGGTGATTATATGTGCAGAAACCACATAATTGGAGGACTTTCTGATGCCCTCTATAATGTCTACTGTGACATTAAATATGCCAAGGTGTTGTGGGAGTCCTTGGAGAAGAAGTACAGAATTGAAGGTGCACGACTGAAGAAATTCGTCGTTGCACAGTTGTACGACTTTAAGATGGAAGATAACAAATCTGTAGTGTATCAAGTCCAGAAACTGCGTATTATTTTCCATAAGATAGCTGCTGAAGACATGGTCTTACCAGATGCCTTTCTGGTAGCTACTGTAGTCGATAAACTGTCTTCATCTTGGAAGGTTTTCAAGTCATACCTCAAGCACAAACAGAAGCAGATGAGCTTGGAGGATCTGATTGTCCGTCTCAGAATTAAGGAGGACAACAAAAGAAGAGAAGGCAAGGGATCTGCCCTCCAGATTGAAGCTAAGGCAAACTTGATGGAACAAGAGGGTCCATCAAAGAAAATGAAACGTTCCAACGAGTCTGTTGCCAACACAACGAAGTTTGTGAAGGGGAAGGGTGCTGCCCCAAAGCAGAAATTCACTGAAAATTGCTTTAAGTGTGGGAAACCAAACCACAGGTCCAATGAGTGTCGTCAACCTCGTCGTGACGACAAGGGAAAAGAAAAGCAGAAAATGCAAGATTCTGTGAACCTTACCGATTTGGACATGTCTACAGTGGTGACGGAGGTCAACATGGTAGACAACAAGAAGGAGTGGTTCGTGGACACTGGTGCCACTTGCCACGTTTGCTCGGAGAGGTATGCATTCTCCAACTATTCTCCTACTGATGGGAGAAAGCTGTACATGGGCAACCAAGCCTTATCTGAAGTGGCTGGAACCGGGTCAGTGGTGCTGAAACTAACATCTGGAAAGGAACTAACTCTAAAGAACGTGTTGCATGTCCCAGACATCCGGAAGAATCTGATTTCGGGGTCTCTCTTAGTTAGTAGTAAATTCAGGCTAGTTTTTTAGTGTGATACAATTGTTTTAAGTAAGTTTTGTCACTTTCTCGGGAAAGGTTATCTCGAGAATGGTTTATTTAAATTGGGTACAATGGTTGTAAGCCCCAAAGGCAAACAAGTTGTTAATGAAATTGCTTCTTGTAATACCCGGTAACTTTCTTAATATTTTATGAGTAATAATTATTTTAAATAAATTCTAAGTAATAATTAAAATAAAAACCTTTTTATCTACCATTTAATTATGCATTAACCCTTTTCACTAAACGCCTATTTTTCTAACTTCCTCCCTCACACAAATTATAAATATACGAATATATAATGCTCGTGTGCATTAAATAGTGTTGAATGGATTTTATATAAGCACATGGACATTTTCATATTCTTAAAATGGTTCTCTAATGAATCACTTTTGAAACAGTTTTTGATCTCGCAAGATTTTCTCTCCTTGTAGAGATCCGGGCTGTAATCTTTTTGCTTCATCTCCGTGATCCCAAGGATCTGTTTGTTTGATCTCGTATCAGTTTTTGATTCCTTATTGATCTGCGGACCGCAGCGTAATCTTGAGTAATAAATTGGCTCATTCCCTTTTAAGTGACAGATTGTTGTGTTGAGATGGAGAGGGTCTAGAGTGCTATCATCAAACCATGGAAAACTTAAACATCCATTCCGGAGAAGAAGAAGCTGAGTTTTTCTTGGAGAATCCTAGGGGAAACACCAGCAACGACAGATATAATGGGCTCAGTGTGGTTGGACGCTTTCTCACAAACCCACATCTCTCCTTCAACATTACCAGGAGCCGAATTGCAACCTTATGGAGGCCGGCACGAGGGGGTTTCAGGCCAGGCAATTAACTATGCTAAGTCTCGGGTGTTCTTCAGCAAGAACGTGGAGGAAGGGTGTCGCACGGATTTCGGGAATGCACTTGGTATCCACAATCCAATTTCCACTGGAAAATACCTGGGAGTTCCCTCACTGATCGGAAGGAAAAAGTGTGATATCTTCAAATACATCAAGGATCGATTATGGAAAAAGCTGCAGGGTTGGAGAAGTAAGGATATCTCGAAGGCTGGCAAAGAGGTTCTCATCAAAGCAGTAGCTCAGGCTGTCCCAGCTTATTGTATGTCCACTTTTCTCCTACCTTCAACCCTCCTTGATGAATTACATGTTATGATCAATAAATTCTGGTGGGGGAATGGTGGGGATAGATCCAAAGGCATGAATTGGATGAGATGGGAGAAATTGTGTTTGCCTAAAGACGAGGGGGGTCGAGGTTTTCGGGATTTCCACCTGTTTAATATAGCCCTTTTGGGAAAAATGGGGTGGCGCTTGCTCACGGACCCCGATGCTTTAGTTTGTAAGATCCTCCGAGCCCGGTACTATCCCAATGGCGATTTCTTGTCTGCAGGCCCGGGATGGAACCCGAGCTACACCTGGATGAGCATCCACGCGAGTCAGGAATTAGTTCGGATTGGAACGCGCTGGAAAGTGGGCACGGGAAATGCCATTAATTTATTGACATCTCCTTGGATAAAAGACGAAGATAACTTTCATGTTCTTTCTCCTATTATTGAGGGTCTCGAAGGCATGACAGAAGTAGAAATTATAGACACAGATACACGAAGTTGGGATGAGGCGCTGATTTAGGAACTTCTCCCTTGGGACCGAGATCGCATCCTAAGTACTACGCTCCCACCCCCCGGAGTTGATGACACTCTCGTGTGGCATTTCAGCAACACCGGTTGCTACACTGTCAAATCAGCTTACAGAGCAGCAACCAATATTACAAAGGACCATTCGTTGGTTGCAACTGGGGAGTGGCAATCTATTTGGAAACTGAATGTTCCCCCCAAAGTGAAAGATTTTTTGTGGAGGTTAGGCCGTGACTGCCTCCCAAACAAAGTGAACCTTTTCAGATGACAAGTGGTGCAAGAGAGGAATTGTGTTCTATGTGAGAATGGGGACGAAACGAACTGGCATACGTTCGTGGAATGCAGTTATGCGAAGGAATGTTGGTCCACTGTTGGGCTCCTGTCAAAGCTGGAAACAGGCATTTTACAAGTGGAGGGGTGTACCGAGTTGCTATTTTATATGCTTTGTGGCCCTATTAAAATGGTGTCGACAAGTGTGGGTATGATCATGTGGCAAATATGGAAGGAAAGGAATGCAAAATTATGGGAAGGTCGTTGCAGAAATGGGACGGAAGTTGTTCACTCCTCAGCCGTTGCATGGAGAGAATGGCAATCGTCAAGCGCTGATGGTCCCCGACCTATCTCATCACAGAACCTGTCGCATGCACAACCTTGTAGTGCATGGCACAAGCCACCAGCGGGAAAATGGAAGCTGAATGTGGATGCGGCGTTCCATAACAACTCACAACAAACGGGGATTGGCATGGTTATCAGAGATGACAATGGGGTTTTCTACCTAGCTAGAACGATAGTGCTCCGAGGAGTTATGGACGTGGACGTAGGGGAGGCGATGGGCTTCCACGAAGCCCTCTCATGGGCCAAAACTCTAGGCTTGGATAATGGTATAATCGAGGGGGATGTCAAATTGGTAGTTGATGGAATCCACGGACATCAGACAATGAGAACTATCTTTGGGGACTTCATATCTTCTTGTAGAGAACTGAGAAACACATTTACAAGTATTGATTTTCAATTTGTTAAAAGAAGTGCTAATACCATGGCACATGAACTAGCGAGAGCTGCCCGTCACCATGGGAGCTCTCACATTTGGGTTGACCCGCCGTCCTATGTGGCTGGGCTTCCTTCCTCTGTTTGTTCGTGCAATAATGAAATCTAAGGCGACTTGGGTTCGAAAAAAAAATGGTTCTCTCATCTCCTCTCTCTCTCACGTTATAAATATACTACGGTAATAGCTAGACAAAAAAAAAAAAACCATATTGCCTTTGGCCCTTTAATTTAGTTCTTTTACTGTAGTTATTCTATTAAGTTCAGTGTTTAGTTAATAGGAAAAGTCGATCAATTGTTATTTCTATGTATCGCACGGCTAGACGACGATAATTACGAGGCTTTAACGTATCATTTTCACGTTCATCAATCGAGGTGGGTTTTTAATTGCTTTAATCTCTACAGTGGTTGGTAGAGCTTTATTGCAATGTTATTCATTATTTAATGTTTTAGATAAATGTTTAAGTTAATTGTCTACTATGTGATTTTATTTCTATTGTTATTCTATTGGCAAAATTATTATTCTATTGGCAAAGTTATCTAATAGCCAGGGGCTCCAAATGGGGTCCGGGACCGATGGGTCTGCGGGTGCGACCCACCGTGCTCACTACGTGTGGGAATACCTTAGTCATTAATTTGGCTTTGGGAAGGTCCACAAACATGCGAAGTCTACGTGTGAGAATACCTTAGTCATTAATTTGACTTTGGGAAGGTTCACAAAACTCTATTGACAAAGTTACAATGGCAAAGTTGGCAAAGTATATGTGGCAATGTGAATGTTATTTACTAAGTTGCAATTACTTGATTATTTATTTTTAACATTAACTTTTGAATGACTTAATTCCACTGAGTGTGCTTGCATGCTCACCCCCCAACATTTACAATTTCAGGTTGAAGAGTTGGATGGCGATGTGTGGTGATGGGAGACGATTTTCATGTATTTAAGAATAAAGGAATATTTTATATTTATTTAAGGGCTAGTCTTGGGTGAGACCGTCTCACAGAAAGAGATCCGTGAAACGGGCCTTATATATAAAAGTGATAATGTTTGAGCGAAAAGTGATAGTGTTTAAGTAAAAAGTGACAGTCACTTTTGTTAAAACTATTATCACTTTTTACTTAAATATTATCACTTTTTTTACCAACCAAAATCTAAAGAAAAATATGATTATCCTATCCAAAACTTTGAAATATGGGTTAAAAGGGATCCGTCTCACATAAAAGATCCGTGAGACGGTCTCACACAAGTTTTTGCCTTTATTTAATTGGATTGTGATTTTTCTATAAAGATTCTTAGTTAAATAATTAAATGGTTATTTCCGCTGCAATAATTAACAACATTTTAAATATAATAGTCACCGCGTCCCTTTATTTTAATATTATAAATTTAAGATTTCAATTTTTGGCATGTTAAAGTTAGTTATTTTAATTACTTTTTAAAAGGTCATTATTTTTAGATTTAGGGCGTGACACTTCCGCTTCTGCTTATATCGTCGAGTGTTCCTCTTTATGGCATTTTAGATTAGGACATGTAAATTTAAAATCCATAAAACGTTTAGTAAATCTCGATTTACTTAAAAATGATAATGTTGATACATCCAAACGATGTGAAATATGCACTAAAGCAAAAATGATCAAACTACCATTTAAAATTGTTGAAAGGAACACTGCCCCTCTAGATTTAATTCATACGGATGTATGTGATTTAAAATCTGTACAAACTAGAGGAGGGAAAAAGTATTTTATTACTTTCATAGACGACTGTACAAGATTCTGATACATTTATCTTTTAAGAAGTAAAGAAGAAGCTATAGAAGCTTTTAAACGTTACAAAAATGAAGTAGAGAATCAATTGGACACTCGAAATAAATCAATTCGCAGTGATAGAGGTGGAGAGTACATAGCTCCGTTTGAACAATTATGTATTGAATCAGGAATTATACATCAAACAACAGTCCCTTACTCACCTCAATATAATGGTGTTGCGGAAAGGAAAAACCGAACACTAAAAGAGATGATGAACGCTATGTTAATCAGCTCTGGTTTACCTCAGAACTTGTGGGGGGAAGCCATTCTGTCGGCTAACCACATTCTGAATAAGATTCCACACAAAACTAAGTATCAAACTCCTTATGAAGTATGGAGGAAACAAAAACCTTCATACAAATACATCAAAGTGTGGGGGTGTTTGGCTAAGGTTGAAGTACCACTTCCTAAACAAGTTAAAATCGGTCCTAAAACAGTTGATTGTATTTTTATAGGATATGCTTCAAACAGTAGTGTCTATCGATTTCTTATTCACAAATCTGAAATACCTGATATGACAGAAGGTACTACAATTGAGTCAAGGAATGCAGTGTTCTTTGAAAACATCTTTCCATTTAAGGAAAAAGAGGAAGTGAGTTCTAATAAGAGAACTCATGAAGCAACAGATGACACTGCAAATCCTTCCACTCAAGAGAGTGAAGAACCAAGACGCAGTAAGAGAGTTAGAATTGATAAGGATTTTGGTTCAGACTTAATTACTTATGTTTTGGAGGAAGATGAACCTAAAACTATCAAAGAAGCTATGACAAGACCAGATGCACCTCTCTGGAAAGAAGCCATAAAAAGTGAATATGATTCAATTCTGCTAAATCATACATGGGAGCTGGTTGATCTCCCTAAAGGTTGCAAGCCCTTAGGATGCAAGGGATCCTTAAAAGAAAATACAAAGCAGATGGATCTGTTGACAAATACAAAGCTCGTCTAGTTGCAAAGGATTTTAAACAAAAAGAAGGGTATGATTTCTTCGATACATATTCACCAGTGACTAGGATCACCTCCATTCGTGTACTAATCGCAATTGCTGCTCTGCACAATCTCGAAATACACCAAATGGACGTTAAGACTGCGTTTCTTAATGGTGAAATGGATGCTGAAATATACATGGATCAACCTGAAGGTTATGTTGCACCTAGAAACGAGAAAAAGGTGTGCAAACTTGTTAGATCACTATATGGACTTAAGCAAGCTCCTAAACAGTGGCACTTGAAATTTGACAATACGATGTTGTCAAATGGGTTCAAATTAACGAATGTGACAAGTGTGTATACATGAAAGATACACCAAATGGATTTGTTATTGTATACTTGTATGTCGATGACATGTTAATCATGAGTAACAATCACAATGCCATAGTTAATACGAAGAACATGTTAAGTAGAAACTTTGACATGAAAGACATGGGATTAGCAGATGTGATTCTTGGAATCAAGATTGAGAAAACGTCTAGTGGAATTTCCTTGACACAATCTCACTATGTGGAGAAGGTACTAAATAATTGTTGGGATATGAATCCTAGACAAGTCCTAAATGATGATGAAAGATGAAGTTTTGATAAGCCAAAAGTGGTTTTAGAAGCTGAAAGTTCTGAACAAGTTGCTTCGTTTGAACTAGGTGAAGAAGATGATGAGTTTGTTGAAGCTGTCATGTTCACTGAAGATGAACTGATGGAAACAGTTCAAACTGAAGAAGTGGTGGTTAAAGCTCAGTCGTCTACTCAAGCTTTTGCTGAAGGTTATCTTGAGGAACTGAAGACGGACTTGAAAGAAGTCGTACATTCTGCGATAGATGAGTTCTTACAATCGAAGGTGAAAGATGTGTTGGTTCAGCAGAACCAAACACTTGTTGACAGTTCGAGAGAGTTGATCATTGGAGAAGTCAACAAGATGGACTCAACTTTCAGAGCAGAGATGTATGCTGAAGTTGAAAGTTTTCTGAAGAAACAAGTGGATTTCTCTGAGAAGAGATCTATTTCGTTTGCTCGATCGTTAGCTGAAGAGTCTAGCAAGATGGAACGACTCTACAGAGTGAAGATTGAGATTGCTGATGAACAGAGACGGGAAGCACAAGATCAGTTGGTGCGTTCTCGAGCTGTTCTCACTGAGCTAACAGAGCAGAATACACTCCTTCGTCAAACAGCTACATACTTTAAGGATGAACTAGTTTCAAGTTCAAGGAAGCTAGAGTTGACTACCGATCGTCTTGACAAGACGAGTCACGATAAGACGCATCAGAAACAGATTGAGATGGCTGCTGAGGCAATGAAGGAAGCTTTAAAGGTAGAGATGACTCGCTTTACAAGTCTGTTTACTCTTAAGGTTAACGATGAAGCCAAAAAGGGGGAAGAGATTAGTAAAGTTGAGAAGGTTGCTGAGATGGAAAAAGACAAGTCTGCTGAACCGGAAGATAAAGAAGCTGCTACTACAATGCAAGAGCTAAGAAGGCCTAAGAGAGGCAAGTTGGTGAAAACTGTAGAGCTTGAGCAATCTAGAGCAGATAAGTTGAAAAAGATGGAGAAAGGCAAAGGTGTTGCATCATCTCCAGAAGCTGAGGTTCAGACCAGACAAGTCAAAAGGAAGTTAGCCATTGAAGATGAAGAGCCTACTGCAATAGTTGAGAAGAAGCAAAGGATTGCTGATCCTAATGATGAAGCTCATTATGCAAGTAATAGGAAGGTTGGAAATCATATTGAAAGATTGCAGAAGCTGAAGGCTGATGAAGAACAGATAGAAGATCAGTTCATTGACTACTTCATTGACAAAGAGCATCGAGCTGAATGGATGAAAGTGAAGAGGCAATGGGAACTTGATCATTGGATTATTCGCAAATATGGTGATTTTGAAGGACCAGATGAGTTGTATGCCATGTTTGACAAATACATGGAAGGACAGAACAAGCTACTATGGAATCTGATTATTAGGATATCTGTTGGAGCGAATTTTAATATTTTAGTTCCTGTATTTCCAAAGTGGAAATGTCCTATGACCAGCTCTGGTAAGAGAGTTGACATCAATCAGATCAAGAAATATGAAGAAGAATTACTTGAGAAAGAGAAGATCGAAGATGAAGACCATATCAGAGTTATTCACAAGAGACTTCTAGATGCATTCTGTGTTCCAAATCTAGAAGGAGGTACTCTTTCAGATTAGTTGTTTATATGCTTTGATACTTAGTTTTTTTGTTTAATTTTTATTTTTGAAGTATGTGTAATATCTACTGTTCTTATCTTGAATGAATGAAAAGATAAAGTACTATTTGGTGTTAAGACAAGATACAAACTTAACTAGTCTACTAATGAGAAAATATTCAAGTAGTTTTGGCTTCATCAAAAAGGGGGAAATTGTTGGGATATGAATCCTAGACAAGTCCTAAATGATGATGAAAGATGAAGTTTTGATAAGCCAAAAGTAGTTTGAATATTTTCTAAGTGTTGACTAATCTAGTCTAGTTGAGTTGAAGTCATCTTGAACAGATCAGTAGAGTTCACATGGAAAGAATAGTATTGTTTTTATATTAAAAGATAAGCACGATTTATAAGTACTTCATATGTGTTATTTGTATATGTTAGATTGTTATTGAGCTATGAATAATCATTGTATAGAGCTCATGATTTTGTTTGTAATAGATAGATTGATTGTATAGATTATAAGTTGACTAAGCTATAAGCTTAAAGTAATGTAATAGTCTTGTTAGGTTAGAATAAAACGCACAAGAAGACCAAGTCAGAAGAAGAGTTGAAGTCTACTACACAAGACAGGTGGACTACAAGACAAGTGCATCTACCAGACTACACAAGACGAGTTAACTTGAAGTAAAGTCTAAGTGAAGCGCGTATAAAGATAATGATGAAGAAGTTAGTTATGGAATAACTACTTAACAAGAAACGCGTGGATGGATAAGAAGATTCGGTTAAAAGTTAGTTTTCAAGAAGAGTTGGTTACAACTAACTTTGTTCTTGATTTCAGAAGTCTATAAATACTTCATGGTGGTTATTGATTTGAGACTACTGATACTGAGACTACTGAAGATATACTGAAGATTACTCACAGAGTTCGTTGAAGTTCAGAAAGCAAATCAGAAGACAAGTGAAGAAACCAGAAGACTGCTACTGAATAAGTTTTTAGTTTTTGTTTGTTGTTTTTATCAAGTTGCTAGATACTTGTTAAATTTCTAGTAAGATCGTAGACATATCTGGTGGTATAGTCTTAGAAGATCTAAGTCTTCTTCTTGGGACTTAAAATCACAGGAATACTCACTTTGTACTCGATTGGAAGAGTTTAGTGGAAACATCACAACTGGGTTTGTGAGAGTGGACGTAGACAAGTTGTCGAACCACTATAAATTGTTTGTGTTGTTTACTTTACTGTTTTGTTTAATTGCTTAATTGTTTACACACATAACTGAACAAGAATAGTTGAGTATAGAACAGAGTTCTCAAATTTGATAAGTTGAGTATAAACTTGTATTGGGCTCATTGATTAATTTCGTATTCCGCACATTGTATTCTGATATATCGAAAGATTTTAGAAAAGTCTATTCACCCCCCCTCTAGACATTTTCTTTAGCTTCCCTCGATATTAACTCAACTTTCGGGACCTACAATAAATTTAATGTCTTTGACGATCCACCTGCTAAGACACCTTTGGAACTCAACGTTCACTTGAAAAAAAACAGAGGAGAACCAGTAGCTCAACTGGAATACGCAAGGATCATTGGAAGTGTGATGTACATTACGAATTGTACACGCCTGATCTTGCATGTTCTGTAAACAAGTTGAGCCAATACACGAACAATCTAAGTCACGGGCACTGGAAAGCACTCAAAAGTGTCCTAAGATACTTGAAGTACACCCTTGAATATGGGCTTCACTACACGAGACAACCAGTTGTACTCGAAGGGTACAATGATGCAAATTGGATATCAGACACTAAAGACTCGTTATCCACTAGTGGATATGTATTCACTATTGGAGGAGCAGCTGTGTCGTGGAGATCCAAGAAACAGACGTGTATTGCCCGTTCCACAATGGAATCATAATTTATCGCTTTAGACCTAGCCGGTGTAGAGGCTGAATGGCTGCGAAACTTTCTGGAAGACATTCCATGTTGGAACAAACTAGTACCTTCTGTGACGGTACACTGTGACAGTCAAGCTGCTATTGGCAGAGCTATGAATGTCATGTATAACGGAAAGTCGAGACACATACGTCGTTGACACAACTCCGTTAGAGAATTGATCTCAACTGGAGTAATATCTATTGACCATGTGAAGTCAAAAGACAACATAGTGGATCCGTTCACGAAGAACATAAACCGAGATCAATTGAACAAGCTGGTAGAAGGAATGGGTCAAAAACCCACAAGAAAAACCAAAACAGTGGAAACCCAACCATGATGACTGGAGATCCCAAGAACTTGGTTCAATGGGAAAACGAAACTGTGGAAGTTAGTGATACAACACTTGAAAAACATGACTATTCTTGACAACACTATCTCGGGTGTTAACAACCCATAAGATGTGGTAAAGGTTGAGTCTTTGACTCTTAATGATTCCTAGAGTATAACGGGATACTCGAAAGGAGATCACCTATATAAATGAGAAGTGAGGGCTGCTTCGACCAAACATTTATGAACACAAAGGACGTCCATGGCAAAAATGGACAAAAACATGAGAACGTTACGAAGTCGAGATTGAAGTGTGCTGACATTGTTGATTAGGTATGCACTATGGAAGATTAGTTCAAGGCACTGCGTCCACTAAGCCGCCGGTGTACCCGATAGTGTTTGGCTACGGAAAGTTCAAAGCCAAAAACTACTTTTCCAGATGCACGGAGATCTCAATCGAACTGAACACTGAGCCTGATGTTGTATAGACACGATTTTCACTCATGTGGGGGATTGTTGGAATTAATGTGAGATTAATTGGGTTTTGATACCCTTATCTAATTAATTAATTAATTAGAAGGACTAAAAGTTAATTATAAATTAATTAAACGTGACATAGTTGATCTACTCGCAGAGTAGATGAACGTGGTATATTTAATATCTCAAAACCGAGTTAAGGTGAGCGAGAAATTAATTAATGAAGTTGAATGTTTCAACTTGAGTTTGAGGTGTGGGAATGTGAAGGGTCACATGTCCCACATAAAAAGTCTATAAAACATTTAAAGACTTTAAAGATATTGAAGTGAACATGGAGTTCAACCATGTATTAAGGGTACACTCCCCAAAAGGCCACACGCGCGCGCCTGCCTGTCTTTGGCTTTGGATTTGGCAATTGGTCTTTGGTGGTCTTTGGGGCCCGTCTATCTTTTTACAGACCCAAAAACTCTGAAAGTCCAATCTGAAACCAAGCCCAATACTAATACTTCAACTAGAATATTCCAGAACCACTTACCACGTCTTCCGAAATATCGGACACGCAAGCCACCCACGAAATTCTCAACCCCTAGGGTTTTCGCCTGTCTATAAATACCAGCCTCTCCCCTCATAATAAGCTCGCTCAAAAAAAATTCTCTCCTCTCTTCTGCTGCATGTGTATATCTCCCGTAAGAATGCACTGTTCTTGTGATTACAAAATTATTTTTGTGTGTTCAGTTCGTACCTAGTACGTTCGTTGAGGCTTTGTCTACAGTGGTGCTACTGTTTACGAAGTGGAAGTCGTTTTACCTTTGGGAACGGAACGCCAAACCAGTCGAGCACTACCTGGGCGTATTCTGTTCTGCGGGAAAAGGGTTTTCCCTTGACTCGATTTTCTGGATCGTTATTTTCGACACTGCAGTACCCTTACCAGTGTATATTCCCTAACATATTGTCACTTCAAAAATACCACATATATATAACTCAAAATCCATAAAAGGAAGACACGCACACTCAAATCTCTAAAAAACAGAGCATACATACTTTGAAAACTCAACACAAAAACACATCGTGAACATATATATCATAATCTAAGACGTCATATTTCACCGATTTCTTCCGACGCAATATTTTACTCCTGGAATCACTCAAACATTTGCGAAAATAGTGAATGTCAAAGTGAAATTAGGGAGAAAAATCGTTTTAGATAATTTGGGAGACGATTTGAAATAAGTTAATAAACTTAACGGCCACATAAGTCGTATGTGGTAGTACTTTCATTAACTCTTGAATGCCTTAAGGTCAGTTTTGTATTTTTCGTAATGATCACAGATCAAGTTTGCAACAAATGGAGTATTTGTTATGTATGAACGGCGGCGACAGACCCACGAAGATGGCGGACGGAGGAAGCCGCGCACAGAGAGGCGACGAAAACTAATTCCGGCTAGAGATGCGGTGACAAGGCGGCCGACGGCGAAACCAGGCTCTGATACCACTGTTGGGTTTCGGTGCCGCCGGCCGCCACTTGAACTCGTATGAGTAGATGATGGGTCAGTGGGAAGGGGGGAATAGTAGAGAAAGAGCCGCGGTGTGTCGCCGGCGACCAGCACAATGCCGCCTCTGTGCGCAACCCCCCGTAGTACATTTTCGCATCGTTTCAGATTGAGCGTCGTCACCTCTGCAGCAGTCTCCGCCGTCTCTGTGGGCATAAATCAAGCCTCCGTCCAGATCGATGTTGTCCGTCACCGGGATTGTTGTGCACTCTGTTGCACCCATCGCCGCCTTTGTGAACGCCGCCGTCGCGTTTTCTTGTGTGCCGCCGCTGCTACCGGTAAGAAATAGGTGAGAAGGTAAAGTTTTTTTTTCCTATTTTCTATTTCTGCGACACAGTAGGTGAGAAGTGGGTGTGTGCAGGTAAGGGGTTGAATGCTTAAGTTGATTTCAATTATTTTAAACTTAGTTTTGGGCTACTGTAATTCGTTGTTGTAGCTTTAGTTTGAATTAATTGTTTTAACTAGGTTCTAAATGATTTATTCCGTGTTATTGCCTTATGGGTATGCTAGTGATTTAAATTGTGGTCTAGAATTTTGTTCCAGATTAATCTTGGTTGTTTGTTTTGATGGAAAAAGGCAAAGAGTATTATTAATTTATGTGGCACTCGTGGTTAATGTGGTGATTCGAGATCCTTACCTAGGGTCTCGCTCTGGTATGACAGTTAAACTCATTCTTTTACTGCATTTGTAGTGTAGCCCCTGGTCGGGGATTATGTGATTGAGTTTGTGTGCTGTAGATTTTAGGATATATTTGTGAGTCCTGTCTCTTTGTGATTTTAATTCACGTCTTTGTGCATCATTCGTAAATGTTATTGCTTCCACTTTATTCTCTGTGATATTTTTCTCTGTGCTCAGTGTCTTTGTGTATTTATCTTTGTGAGGTTTCTTTGTGCAATTTTTATTAATTGTCTTGGTGGTTAATTGTTTGGTGCATGTTGTTTGCTTCCTGCAATCTCTTTGTGTTGCTATGTGATTTCTTTGTGATGCATGAGTAGATGATGGGGCAGTGGGAAGGGGGGAATGGTTGCATGATTATTTATACTTGTGGATTCCGTCTGAATTATGAGTATATGTTTATATGTATGTGTGTTATGCATGACTTCATAAATTGTGGTTTCATGTTTTTCCCTACCCCATGTACATCTAGTTGCATGTTTATTTGTTTTTTTGTGTTTGGAGATCATTCCTAGTAAGGTGGAGTGTTTTTTTGTCTTTGTGAGCTATGTATACGTTATGATATCATGTCTCTGTGCCTTTGTGTGAATCTTTGTGAATGCTCCCAGTGAGGTGGAGCATTGTCTTTGTGTGTTTTCTTTGTGGACTAACTTCTACGTACGTAGACAAACTTGGTGTGTTGTCTTTTGCAGGTACATGGAAGTGGGTTGGGCGATGATGACAAAATTGTTTGTGGATTGTGGATTGTAGTTGGGGATGGTAAAAAAGGTGGAGAATGTTGGGATTTAGCCCAAGTGTGGTTTTGGCCATTGGGCCTACACCCTAGGCAATTAGAACTTAGCCCATGGTTCTAAGATAGAAATCCATGGCTAAAACAACAAATAACATCAAACTCATAGTAAAATAGCAAGAGAAATGAGAAATTAAGAAAATACCAAATTGAATTGCAAAATAGAGTAATATCACCTTGATCATGAGAATTTAGCTACAAACCAATGTAATAGACGATGCCCGATGATAATCGTAGCTTGATTTGAAGTAAAAACCACTAATCTATCTAATCTAATGAAGAAATTAAACTAAACTATGAAGAACACCTACTACTATGTGAATGTGTGTGAGAATAGCTTGTAAAAGGAGTAAGACTCCCTTTTAAAACTCAAATTTGATCTATTTATAGTTGGGGTAGAAGTCTTGAATTAATTTTGCAATTAGGCCCTTGAAATATGGAGAAAATGTGCCAAAAACCCCGAAAATGGGTCCACCCGGCCGGGTGGGTAAGTGGCGTGGCCTGGCGGACCAGTTGGGTGCGCGAAATGGGCTGGAACAGGTGGCCCGGCCGGGCGGGAAAAGTGGCCCGGCCGGGCGGAACTTTCGTAAGTTGAAATTTGCAAAAATATGCGCAGTGGGTGAATTTCACAAAAAGTTGGGTGCAGATACTGTGGCCCGGTCGGTCGGGCGGATACTTCGGCCCAACTTCATCCTCCGTCTTCATCCCTTCATATCTCGAGCTTCCGACCTCCGATTGACTTGATTCTTTTTTCCATTCCACTCCATTTTTCGAGACGAATCCAATGGTGCAATCCTCTATTCAGTCCAGTGAGTGCAAATGATGATTGGACACTCATTTTTACGATTTTAATGCCTAATTCACATCGTATTCCTACAAAACGAGCTCAAACACCTTTCTCAATCAAATCAAGCATATTAGTGTGAAAATGCATGAAAATCCCTCAAAGTTTATCACTAAAACACATGAAATCTTATGCAATTTACAACCGAATCTCCTACACACAAGGGCCCAACTTATTGGTGCCCTAGTTCTTGACAGTCTTCCCATATATTGAGTCACCCTCTCCATTAACGAGGACACGAGAGACGCGTGATGTAAACGTTAGATTGGAGAGTGAAGAACAGTAAGGGTGAAGAGTGACTTGTTCATATTTTTGGATAAGTGTCCCAAGTATATTTTCGTTCCAAGGACTTAATTGAGTGACAATGAATCCCTAAAGTTGCAAGTTATCATGCTATTGTAGTAACTAAGCTTGTTTGTTTGGATTTTCGGGAATTAAAAACACAAGTACGAAACTAGATTAACTAAACAAGAAGAAATGAACAAATGCAATAACAAGATATCTAACTTCCTTTCGAAAGTGCAAAGTGAGAGAGTATTGCCTCAGGTGTATCCATTTTGTAGGCTAAGTGGTTAATTAATGAATCAAATCACACAAATTAAACCTAAGATGTTGGGCAAGCTAAAGGCTATCACTCGTATGTGTCGACCAATCCCTTGTGAGGCCTAGGTGAACACGTGTATAAATTAGCAATTATAAAGTCTATCAATACCATAAGATCCTAGGATAGTGTCTCATAAACACGTTCAACACGGTTACTAATGTTTATGAGACGTCCTCTCACTAATCTAATAGAAGACCTCTAATCGACTAGTGCCTAGTGTCGTCGATATAAGCAATCAACCCCTGATCAGTGTAGCTAATTACTATGCTAATTCTAATCAATTAATCCAAGCTCACACACACATTCTTAATCATGGAATCCAATACGGTCCTTGAAATCGACAAAACTAAGAATGCTAGCTAATATGGTGAATTAACCAATTGAATCATGAAAACCACAACACTAGAAACCTATACACCCAAATCCTAAGCTAATCCCCCAATTAATCCATAATTAAACCACTTGACCACCAAAACTTCCACACCCTAGGCAATTAGAACTTAGCTCATGGCTCTAAGATAGAAATCCATGGCTAGAATGCAAGAATTCACAAAACCCATAACAATTAAGAAATCAATGGCAAGAAATAAGAGAATTACTAAATTGAAATGAGAATTAAATAGATATCACCTTAAAAGTGGAGATGTAGCTATAAACTTCAATTACTTACAAAGCCCAATGGAAATCTTCCTTGAATTGTAAATTGTAACTCTAATCTATGCTAACTTCCAATTGAAATTGCAAAAATAACAAGAACACCTAATACTATGTGTGATTGTGTGTAGATGTTGCCCTCCAAAGTGTGTTGTTCTTCCAAAACTGAAATAGTGTCCCTTTTATATGTTGTAAGGATTCCAAAGATGAGTTTTGCACTTTAGCCCCTCGAAATTGGAGAAAATAGCAAAAAAAACCCCGAGATGTATGTCACCCGACCGAGTGGATCCCACCCGGGCATCCCACCCGGCCTAAATACGAACTTGTTAGGAATGTGGCCTTGCCCGGGTAGAATCCACCCGGCCAGGTGGGTTTTACCCGGGCTAAATACGAAACTCCATTTTGATTGAACTAGGTCGGGCTAAAACCACCCGGCCGGGTGGGTTTTACCCGGCCTAAACACGAACCTTCCGTTTTGCTCAAATCCTGGCCGGGTGAAACTACCCGGTCGGGTCGATTCTACCCGGCCAGGTGGTTTCTACCCGGCCTCTTGTCTTTTTGGCTCATCCTCTCGTTTTCTTGTCTAATCCTTTCGTCTCATGACCCGTTTCTTCCGAACTTCCTCATTCCAGCTCATGTGGCTCATCATTTCTCCTCATACGAGTATCAATGATGATCGATCACTCGTTTCTTGTGATCTTTAGTCCCAAATAGGCTACAAAAACACCTCACAAACCTTTCTCATCCAATATACACCAAATCAAGTGATAATGAGTGAAAATTGCATGCAAACAAATCAATTTGGATCAAATATGCATGTGAAATATGAGCAATCGACACCCTAATCACCCCCCCAAACTTACAATGTTGTCCGTCCTCGAACAACGAAAGAATATGATCTAGTGACAATTGCGAAATAATTGAACTTGGATTTCATGTAAAGCAAAGGTAACATCCAATGATTCCCAAAGTTATGATTCATCAACATCTTGAAATCTTTCACTCTATCCAATAAGGTATGATCAACAAGGAACACTTCAAGTAAATGATTCACCACTCCTCACAAGTAGTGTATCTCTCAAATCACAAGTATCCATGGTAGTGTATACTCTCAAATGTCAACCCACAAAAGTGAAAAAACCATAGGCTTGCTTCCAAACTCAATTTTCCACCAATTAATTGGGAATCTGTCGTCAATCAAAAAGGTCTTTTAAGGGTTGTAACGTAGGCTCTTTGGACGGGAAGGGGAGTATTTGGAGATAGTGACTTTTCACTTGTGGAGCAAAAATTGTTGGTTAATTTCTCTCTATTCATTCACTTTCCTTCAACACTTGCTCTCTTTCTGTTCTTTCTTCTCCACCATTTTTTTTTTTTTTTTTGCTTGCTCGAAAGAGCAATTTTCTACCAACTTCTCTTGAGCTTTTTGGGACATTTTGTTTTCCCTCTTTGCTTTTTCACATTTAGAATAAGCTCATGCATTTCTCATTTCACTCTTTTCTTTTCTTACATACTCCTTGCTTTCCCTTTTTGAACACAAATCACTCACTCAAAGTTTCCTCACCATTAACCAACCTTTAAGCTCCACAAGTAGTAGGTAAAATTAGGCTCGAACGAATATGGTTATGGAGTGACACTTTGTAGCTTGCCAAAGAAATAGGTTTTACGGCTCAATGGGGCTAACTACGAAAATGTTACGGTTGGTGGGATTCTTTTGGCCAAGTAGCTCAAATTGAAAGAATTGCCTCTTATCATCTTTGACAACTTCTTCCCAAATCAATGGTTCAAATAGTTCAAGAAGCAAGTTCTAGCATGCAACATTCATAGATGACTCACACAAGAAGAATTGAATCGGATGATGTCTACAATTCAAAATGGCTCAAATCTCTCCGGCTCAATGTGGTGATTTCAAGTACTCTTCACACCCCAAGTTTCACATAACAAGTCATCAAGAAATTAAATCATTCAAACATTGACTCATCACACAATCAAGATTCACCAAAAATTACCCCAAACTAAAAACATTCATTCCAACCCAATCTTCCATCAAAATATCACTACATCACACATTCAAACCAATAACATAAATCCTTCCCCACACACAATCAAAATAAAAATCATCCATCAAGTCATTACAAATCCCAAGGAAATAATAAGAGTACACATGGAACATAAAGCATAAAGGGAATGGAAAAGGTAAAGGGTAAGGAGAACTTAACCACACATTCCTCTCATTGAGGTGGTGGTTGCATTCCCGGGAAACCATATTGCATGATCCAAGAGTTGAACGCTTGTTGTTGATATCTTATCTCTCTCATCCCATCCTCCACCGTGGTGCGCATGCTCCTCGATTCATTCTCCAAATTTGTGCATCTCTCATCGAAGCTCGTTCTCATCTCTCTCATTGACGCAGTCAGTCCATCGATGCTTCTTACGAGATTCCCTACACCACTTGTCCCCCTCGTGTAAACGTGACCAAGATTCCTAGGCACGTTTTGAGTAGGAATTGGAACTTCATGAACAAACTGCCTCGAAGACGATTCACCTTTATCACGATGGTGAGGACTAGGTGGAGCATCCAATGCCTCAACATTGGCCCCTCTCGGAGGTAACTGGATAAAAAGATTTGGGACGTGTTGTCCATTTGCAAATGCTTCCACAACTTGGTGGTGCTCTGGGGACCCCATATCCCAATTCTCAACCCTCCGATGCGATGTCAAACCCCGATATGGCAGTGGAAATACGCTCTCGTCCTCTTGCAAGAAAACGTAAGTTCTTCTCCTATCGTCAAACTTCAACATTTTCATCTTTTCCATCAGTGCCAAGTCAAGGAGTGATCCTCCTTTAAGAGATTTTGACCTCTCAAGCTCCAACCCATAAGTTTCGGCAATTGTTGTGACAATGCCTCCTAACATGAAATTAGAAATATCTCTCTTGGCATGCCTCATCAATTTCTCCACTACAAAAGCACTCATGTTAAGAGGATTCCCCCTTACCATGCACCATAGCACATACAGCTCATCCCTTCTAACCGACCCCGCCTCGAATCTTCCAAATACGATGTTTGATAGGATTCGATGAGCGTATCGGAACACCGGGTTCCGGATGAGTGATGTCTTTGAGTGGCTAAGATCATACTTTGGTCGATCATTCATGTGCCTCCGGGTCAATCTAATCCAAAAGTCCTCTTCACCAAATCCTTTCATTTCTTGAGGGGTGGTGGGTTCCACATTCATTGTCGTTCCAAACATTTCATTAATATCCTCAAATGAGAGTTCGTGATCTTCATTTCCCATCCGAAATGATATTCCAATGGGAGTTCCTCTTCTCTCCTCCTTCAACTCGATAGTGGACATGAATTCCACTATGAACTTCATCCACGACTCCCTTTTGATGTGTAGAATGTGTTCCCATCCTACGTTGTCAAACAGTTCGTGCACGTCATCCTTTATACCCATTCTTACCATGCACCCCTCATCCGGATATCGTGTCGGCCTACTTGTTATGTTTATTGCTTTAGCAAAAGCCTCCACGTACTCCTTCCCCCTATCTCCAAACTCAATTCCAAATTTTGATTGTCATACCCCACATTTCTCCTTACAGAGTTCATCAACACTCATTTTCCTTCTAGAGCTTTCTCCCACAACCTTTGATCTTTTTCTAGACATCCTTCTACAAATGAGCATAACAACAAAAGTTAATTTAATATTTCTCAAATTATCAAAGAATTATACATTGCATGTGACTTCCATCAATTAAACATCAAGTTTTCACACTTAATTCAAGTCAAGACATGAACTTTCTTATGCTCACTCACATACAACCACAATTCTTCTTTAATTTACTCAAATACCAACAATTTTCTCTCACTTCCTTCACAAATATCATGCTCACAAAGTGTTTGTAGAAATGCTTGAAAGAACAATCTTCACCAAACCAAGCAAGAACACTTCTACTAACTCAAGCATAGCATGTGTAAGCATTTTTTAACAAAATCCCAGCTTTAGAAACTAACATGCTCATCAATTAAACACAACATGCTCAAGAACACCAATTATCTCATGGAAGCATAATTTCACAATTCTACCCCTAAATCCTTCAAATTTCTCCATGGGTATTTGAAATTAAGACTTGTTATTCAACATTTATCAATAACTACCAACAATACACAAAGCCCATGGGAGAAATACCAAAGAAATCAACAAACCCATGTCAAAATTGAATTTTCGTCACTTCCCAAAAACATGCAAGAAAAACCTTCAAAAACTTCTAAATCGTGCTCAATCTTGCAAATAAATTGGGGAAGATGAGTTAAATACCTTGGGTCTTGATTTTCTTGGTGAACTCCTCAAGAAAAATTGAAGAAAAGTGAGAAGAAAACTAGGGAGATGGAGGTGCCGAATTTTTATGTTTTTCCAAGAGAGAATGTGTGTGTTTTGAGTGGGAGAGGGTTTTATAGAGTGTGTGAATGTGTGGGTAGGGTTTGAGTGTAAATGGGTTTGGGTGGAGAAAACTTACCCGGGTCAAAATACCCCGCCCGATTGAAAACGCGACCTGGCCGGGTTAAAACGCGACTTGGCCGGGTAGAATCCACCCGGCCGGGTGGGTTTGCCCCGGTCACCCCCTGTTTTGCTTCGACTTTTGGCCGGGTGACATGACCCGGCCGGATTGTTTGCCCCCGGTCACCCCTGTAGGTTCATAAATTGCCCGGGTAAAATCCACCCGGCCGGGTGGTTTTCACCCGGGCGACCCCTATTTTGCGTTCCTTTCGTCTTTTGGCCGGGTTGAATCCACCCGGCCGGGTGGTTTTCACCCGGGCAACCCCTGAAAATGTCTTTTTTGTGTCAAAATTTCACAACTTGCTCAATTACACTCAAAATTCTCTCAAATTTCCCCATTCCATGACAAATTCACACAATTTTTTTTTCACATAAGTAAATCATATCTTCATTAATCATGCATAGTTCTTAGTGTAAATCGAATTACAAAAACGAACATATCCCCCCAAACTTTTTCTTTGCAAAGCAATTAAAAGTTTGGAAAAATAGTGTTGAAAATAGATTTTTCACCAAAAACTTGCAATGTTTTTCAATCGCAAACAATATTCAACCAATCACAATATAGCTCAAGACCAATCATCAAAATCATTTCAACCAACAATCAATAGTGTCAACAACCACCATGTACATATATCAAACACAAGTCAAGAATTATATTCCAAACCACTATTCATCAATGACAAGTGTTCAAAAACAACACAACTCAAGTACAATATATCACAAGAAAATTTCGGTGTACCTCATGATGACTATCAACTCAAATTTTCTTCACTTCTCATGACTTTTGTCCACGTATTCACCATACAATCTTGACCTACAAAAGAGAGCTTCACAAAAAGAACATCAACTACTCACACTTATTCAAACAAAACGAAATAAACAAAAAGAGGAATAAAGCAAGTAAAAATGGGTTGCCTCCCATTTAGCGCTAGGTTTAACGTCCTATGCCGGATGGAACTCCTTTAGTTCAAGGGTCACGAAGCCCAATCACATGTACTACCCCCTTGTTGGGAAGAGAATAGTAATGCTTCACACGGTGCCCATTCACCTTAAATTCCTCGCCTTGCTCATTCACGAGATCAAGAAAACCCGTGGGATATACCCTAGTAACACGAAATGGCCCAAACCGATTGGACTTCAATTTCCCGGGAAAGACACTTAACCTTGAATTGTAAAGGAGGACCTCATCACCTACTTCGAAGATCTTCATGGACAATCGTGCATCATGCCATCTCTTAGTCTTCTCACGAAACAATTGTGAGCTTGCATAGGCATCCTCACGAAATTCTTCAAGTTCATGCAATTGAAGCACCCTTTTCTCTCCACACAAATCGCTATCCAAATTCACTTTTCTTAAAGCCCAAAGTGTTTGGTGCTCCACTTCAACGGGAAGGTGACATGCCTTCCCAAAAACTAATTGGTAATGCGACATACCAAGTGGAGTCTTATATGCCGTCCTATACGCCCAAAGTGCATCCGGGAGCTTGCTAGCCCAATCTTTTCGGCTAGTACTAACCGTCCGTTCCAAAAATTTCTTGATATGTCTATTCGAAACTTCGGCTAACCCATTGGTTTGGGGGTGATATGGGGTTGCTACTTTTTGTGTGACACCATACTTTGCAAGTAGCCTCTCCATCAATTTATTCACAAAGTGGCTTCCCCCATCACTAATGAGAGCTCTTGGAACGCCAAATCTAGTGAAGATCCCCTTCAAGAAATTCATGACGGTGTTCGCATCGTTGGCCTTTGTAGCAATGGCCTCTATCCATTTCGACACATAATCAACTCCAAGTAGAATATACGTGTAACCATTTGAAGATGGAAATGGTCCCATGAAATCTATCCCCCAAACATCGAATAATTCGACTTCCACAATGTTTGTCAACGACATCTCATTTTTCTTAGAAATTCCTCCACTCCGTTGGCACTTGTCACATCTAATCACAAACTCCTTACAACTCCGGAACACCCATGGCCAATAAAATCCGGATTGGAGCACCTTCAAGGCCGTCTTCTCACCCCCATAATGTCCTCCACATGGAGATGAGTGGCAATGGGTCATGATGTTTTCCCATTCTTCCTTTGGGACACATTTTTGTATTATTGAGCAACTCCCCTCTTCAAGACATAAGGGTTGTCCCAAATGTAACTCTCAACATCCTTCAAAAACTTCTTCTTCTCATAAGTGTTAGCACCAAACGACATGCTCCCACTTGCTAAGTAGTTAGCTATATCCGCGTACCAAGGTGCCTCATCATGAATTTTTCCCACAAATGATCCTTGGACACGGAACAAATGCTCATCCGGGAACTCTTCTTTCACATCTCCAAAATCTTCTTTGAACTCTTTAGCCCTCTCGATCCGGGATAAATGGTCGGCTATAACATTGTCACTCCCCTTCTTATCCTTGATCTCAATGTCAAATTCTTGAAGAAGTAGGATCCATCGGATTAGTCTTGGTTTTGCATCCTTCTTTCCCATGAGATAACGGATAGCGGCGTGGTCCGTGTAGACGATAGTTTTCGCACCTACTAGTTAGGGTCGAAACTTATCGAAGGCGTACACCACCGCTAGAAGTTCTTTTTCCGTAGTGGTGTAATTCAATTGAGCCCCGTTGAATGTTTTGGATGCATAGTATATAGCCCGGAAAATCTTCTCCCTTACTTGGCCAAGAACAACCCCCATTGCCACATCACTTGCATCGCACATTAATGTGAATGGCTCCTTCCAATCCGGTGCTACCAAAATGGGAGTATTGATCAACGCTTCCTTCAAGGCACTAAAAGCATTCAAACAAGCATCATAAAAAACATAAGGAACATCTTTCTCAAGTAAGTGTGAAAGGGGTTTAGATAACTTAGAGAAATTTTTAATGAACCGTCTATAAAAGTCGGCGTGCCCCAAAAATGAACGAATTCCTCTCTCGTTTGATGGAGGAGGAAGCTTCTCTATTGCCACTATCTTTGCCCGATCCACATGCAAACCTTGAGAAGATATATGATGACCAAGTACCACCCCTTCCTTGACCATGAAATAACACTTTTCCCAATTAAGGACAAGGTTGGTATCTTGGCATCGTTTAAGCACTAACTCCAAATGTTCCAAACATGTGTCAAATGAAGTACCAAAAACTGAAAAGTCATCCATGAACACTTCCATTACCTTCTCAATTAAATCATGAAAAATCGACATCATGCACCTTTGGAATGTTGCCGGTGCATTGCATAACCCAAAGGGCATGCGTCTCCAAGCAAACGTTCCATAGGAACATGTGAATGTGGTCTTCTCTTGGTCTTCGGGGGCAATCATTATTTGATTGTACCTGGAATAACCATCGAGGAAGCAATAGTAAGCAAATCCACCAAGCCTATCTAGCATTTGATCCATAAAGGGAAGGGGAAAGTGGTCCTTACATGTAGCCTTATTCAACTCCCTATAATCTACACACACTCTCCACCCGGTTGCTACTCGTGTAGCTATCACCTCATTTTGATCGGTTTTTATGACCGTTATACCCCCCTTTTTAGAAACGACATGCAATGGTGATACCCACGGACTTCACTAATGGGAAAAATCATACTCGAGTCTAAGAATTTAATAACCTCTTTCCTAATGACCTCTTGCAATATAGGATTTACTCGTCTTTGAGGTTGGACTATAGGTTTAACATCACTCTCGGTCCTAATCCTATGCATGCATATAGACAGATTAATACCCTTCAAGTCATCAATGGTCCAACCTAAAGCTTTCTTATTCCTAGCAAGCACAACCAACAATTTATCCAACTCACCATCATTTAACAAAGAGGAAACGATAACAGGGTACCTCGTTTCGTTATCCAAGTAAGCATACTTGAGGTGCTCCGGTAATGGCTTCATCTTTTCCTTCTTTTCTTCCGGACCTTGTCCTCCTTCAACGGGGATATGAAGTGGTAGTATTGGAGGTCTCCTTCTCATCTCCATTGCATCAACTTCTTCTATTGATTCCCTATAAGAACTTGGCAACAATTCATTAGAGACAATCAAAGAATCACATAGAAATGAAGAAATAGAATGAGTTAAAGAAGTGTTAGAGAAATCTTCCCATTCATCTTGCACAATGTTGTCAACCACATCTAAGAAATTGCAAGACTCCACTTCTTCAAGCTCTTTCAAAGACTTGTAAATTGAAAATGTGATTTCTTCATGATTGAAACTCAATTTCAATTCTCCTTTCTTCACATTGATCATTGCCTCCCCCGTTGCAAGGAAAGGTCTTCCCAAGATCAAAGGGACGTGCTCATCTTCCGCCATATCAAGAATGACGAAGTCCACGGGAAATATGAATCGGTCCACTTTCACCAACACATCCTCCACGATCCCTCTTGGTGTCTTTACCGATCGATCGGCTAGATGCAATGTCATGGTTGTTAGTAACAACTCCCTCATATCCAACCTCTTGTAAATCGAGTAGGGCATAAGGTTGATGCTTGCTCCAAGGTCACATAAATCCCAAATTGCTTCACTACCCCCGATTTCACAAGGAATGGTGAAACTCCCCGGATCTTCCAACTTTGTAGGTAGACTTCTTTGTAGTAAAGCACTACATTCCTCCGAAAGATTGATTGTTTGATGAATTCCAAGTTTCTTCTTGTTTGCAATCAAATCCTTGAGAAACTTCATATAGTGGGGCATTTGGTCCAAGGCATCAAGAAGAGGAAGATTGATGTGAATCTTCTTAAAGATCTCCATGAATTTGCTAAACTTCTCATTCAACTTATTTTTCATATACCTTTGAGGAAAGGGAAATGGTACATGAGTAATGGGAATCCCCCATTTGTCACATGGTACATCATGCTTCTTCTCTCTTAGCTCCTTAGCAATCTTCCATTTTGGAGTCCTTGGACTCTTCACTCCGTCATCTCCACTTTCCTCCTCCTTCTTTTCTTTCTCTTCATCTTTATCATCCTTCATTCCTTCAACTTCCAACTCCTCATCTTGCTTTCCTTCCTCAACTTCTTCAATCTCCTCATCTACTTTCTCATCCTCAACATCCGTGGGAATTTTTGGCCCTTCGTAAGAAGTTCCACTCCTCAATTTAATTGCTTTGCAATGCTCTTTCGGATTCACTTCGGTTGTCGATGGAAATTTTTCTTTATTTGGTTGAGATCCAATTGAAGTTGCCAATTGTCCAATTTGGAATTCCATTGATTTTTTATTATTCATGAGTTGGGCAAGCATCGAGTCGGTCGATTTTTGGTTACTCATGAGTTGAGCAAGGATGGAGTCGGATGCTTCGGATTTCTTCTCACTTGTCTCCATTCTCTTCATGAGGAGTGCAAAAAGCTCATCCGTGGAGGACTTCCCTTCTCCACTTGGAAGTTTTGCTCCGGGATCAAATCCGGGAGGATATTGAATAGCACCTTTAGGATTGGAATATGACAAGTTCTCATTCCTCCGAAAATTCGGGTTTTGAGGAGTTTGGTATTGAGGGGATGGTCCCCCTTGTCCTTGAGATGATGAAGATTGCCCTTGGAATCGGTTTTGAGGAGAAGTTTGATATCCTTGACCACGATTTTGATATGGTGGTTGTCCTTGATATTGTCGATTCCCTTGAAAATTTTGTGGATATCCTTGTTGACCCATGTATTGCACATCTTCCATAGGTCCCATTTGAGGATCTTCTTGCACAAAGGATAAATGATTATCTCTTGTTTGAGATAAAACATTCACCTTTTCAATGAGTGTAGTCATCATTGCTTTCATGCTATCATTAACATCCACTTGAGCTACCCGATTTTGTGCTCCACGGTCTACTCTCATCTTGAAAGTATTGCTTGATATACCTTCTATTATGTCATTGATCTCCTCCACCAATTTCATCCAAATTGAACCCCCCGCACAAGCATCAATGTGGTGTTGATCTTCCACTCGTAACCCACCAATGAACCAACATGTTGTTTGTTCTATTGGGAAACCATGATGGGGGCATGTGATGAGAAGATTCGTAAACCTTTCCCATGCCTCTTTGATTCCCTCCGTTGGACCTTGTTGGAATGTAGAGATCTTTTGTTTGGCTTCCATAGTCTTTGAAGGAGGGTACTACTTCAATAAAAATCTCTTCTTAAACTCTTCTCACGTCCTCACTTCTCCGGCGGGAATGCTTGATTGTAGCCAAGCTTTTGCTTTCCCCGACAATGTAAATGGAAATAGCCTCATCTTTTTAGCATCTTCCGACACTCCGTTTTGTTTGAGAGTGTCGGCCATCTCTAAGAATTGAGCAAGGTGTTCATTTGGGTCTTCCTCAAATCCTTCCTCCGTCCTTCCTTCAAATTGTCTCTCCCTCAACATCCTTAATAAAGAGGCACTAATCTCAAAATTGTTTGCCTCCACCCTTGGTCTTACCAACCCATCGTAATGCTCCCTAGGTTGAGGCTCAAAATATTCCCTCATTGGCCTTCCATGGTACACACGTTGAGGTTCTTCTATTTGTCGAGGAGGAGGAACGTATTCTTCTTGGATTTGTTGAGGTGGAGGATATTGGTAAAGTGGAGGATATGGGTGTTGATGTAGTGGATATGGATGAGGTGGAGGTGGTGGATAGTAGGCTTGTTGTGGAGGTGGATAAGGGTAAGGATTGTATCCTTGATATGGAAGGTGGTTTTGGGGTGGATATTGTGGATTGGGATTAATGAGATTTTGTGGAGGGTTTTGAGGTGGATTACCTCCTTGTTGATTCCCAACTTGGGGATTCTCCTCATTTTACATTGGTGGAGGATTCATTTCTTCATTGTTCTCCATCTCAAATTGTTCTTCTATGACTCTTTGAGGGTTTCTACTTCGATTCCTTCTTCTTGCGTGTGCCTCAATCTCAAGATCTAACGGTTCTAGGTTTCCTCCACGTGATCTTGTGATCATGCACCTACAAAAGAAAATTTTCAAAGTCCACAAAGATGAACAAAAACAAAATAACAAAAAGAAATGCTACTATCAATAACACTCAACAAACTATAAGTTTCATTAATAACACTCGCTTAAATCCCCGGCAGCGGTGCCATTGACTTGTTCATATTTTTGGATAAGTGTCCCAAGCATATTTTCGTTCCAAGGACTTAATTGAGTGACAATGAATCCCTAAAGTTGCAAGTTATCATGCTATTGTAGTAACTAAGCTTGTTTGTTTGGATTTTCGGGAATTAAAAACACAAGTACGAAACTAGATTAACTAAACAAGAAGAAATGAACAAATGCAATAACAAGATATCTAACTTCCTTTCGAAAGTGCAAAGTGAGAGAGTATTGCCTCGGGTGTATCCATTTTGTAGGCTAAGTGGTTAATTAATGAATCAAATCACACAAATTAAACCTAAGATGTTGGGCAAGCTAAAGGCTATCACTCGTATGTGTCGACCAATCCCTTGTGAGGCCTAGGTGAACACGTGTATTAATTAGCAATTATAAAGTCTATCAATACCATAAGATCCTAGGATAGTGTCTTATAAACACGTTCAACATGGTTACTAATGTTTATGAGACGTCCTCTCACTAATCTAATAGAAGACCTCTAATCGACTAGTGCCTAGTGTCGTCGATCTAAGCAATCAACCCCCAATCGGTGTAGCTAATTACTATGCTAATTCTAATCAATTAATCCAAGCTCACACACACATTCTTAATCATGGAATCCAATACGGTCGTTGAAATCGACAAAACTAAGAATGCTAGCTAATAGGGTGAATTAACCAATTGAATCATGAAAACCACAACACTAGAAACCATACACCCAAATCATAAGCTAATCCCCCAATTAATCCATAATTAAACCACTTGACCACCAAAACTTCCACACCCTAGGCAATTAGAACTTAGCCCATGGCTCTAAGATAGAAATCCATGGCTAGAATGCAAGAATTCACAAAACCCATAACAATTAAGAAATCAATGGCAAGAAATAAGAGAATTACTAAATTGAAATGAGAATTAAATAGATATCACCTTAAAATTGGAGATGTAGCTATAAACTTCAATTACTTACAAAGCCCAATGGAAATTTTTCTTGAATTGTAAATTGTAACTCTAATCTATGCTAACTTCCAATTGAAATTGCAAAAATAACAAGAACACCTAATACTATGTGTGATTGTGTGTAGATGTTGCCCTCCAAAGTGTGTTGTTCTTCCAAAACTGAAATAGGGCCCCTTTTATATGTTGCAAGGATTCCAAAGATGAGTTTTGCACTTTAGCCCCTCGAAATTGGAGAAAATAGCCAAAAACCCCCGAGATGTATGTCACCCGGCCGGGTGGATCCCACCCGGCCTAAATACGAACTTGTTAGGAATGTGGCCTTGCCCGGGTAGAATCCACCCGGCCGGGTGGGTTTTACCCGTGCTAAATACGAAACTCCATTTTGATTGAACTAGGTCGGGCTAAAACCACCCGGTCGGGTGGGTTTTACCCGGCCTAAACACGAACCTTCCGTTTTGCTCAAATCCTGGCCGGGTGAAACTACCCGGCCGGGTCGATTCTACCCGGCCAGGTGGTTTCTACCCGACCTCTTGTCTTTTTGGCTCATCCTCTCGTTTTCTTGTCTAATCCTTTCGTCTCATGACCCGTTTCTTCCGAACTTCCTCATTCCAGCTCATGTGGCTCATCATTTCTCCTCATACGAGTATCAATGATGATCGATCACTCGTTTCTTGTGATCTTTAGTCCCAAATAGGCTCCATATTCCTACAAAAACACCTCACAAACCTTTCTCAACCAATATACACCAAATCAAGTGATAATGAGTGAAAATTGCATGCAAACAAATCAATTTGGATCAAATATGCATGTGAAATATGAGCAATCGACACCCTAATCAAAGAGCTACCCATCTTTATGTTTGGTTATCTCCACTATATCTCGATACAATCCCGACACGTGTCTGAGTCCGTTCGTATAACCCGAGTACGAGTGGCGGCCGACGGCACCGAATCACAACAGTTATGAAACCAAAATTCATTGTCTAATGAAATTAAATATGCATTTTTTCTCGATAAGATTTAGAATATGAATATGTGTATTGTATTGTATTACTGCATCAAATCAATAGTTGGTGTATTGGTTATGTTCGAGAGTCCCCCCACCCCCCCTTACCCCTACCCCTACCCATATATACGTGATTGCTTATTCAGAATTTTCATTTAAAGGTAAAGAAAATAAATGACGGCTCTCATTGATTAAAATTAATGAATACAAATTGTTGAAATGTTGCTCTTTTTGGTTGCACGGTGCAATCTATCTAATTAATGCCTATGCCGTTGATTTGAATAAATATGACGAGGACGTGACCATATATACAAAAAATATTGGAAGTTTTGTACTAGGCTCAAGTCGGTATTTTTAATAAATAAATCGGATAGTCCATACAAAGCGTAAAACTCTAATTTTAAACGAACCTTTCACAAGTGAACGATAAAATTGATCCTTCAAATTAGTCGGTTCAAGCCGTGAACCGAATATCGAGACATCAAAAAAAAATCGTATATGAAAGTCTACTTAGAGTATTTTAGTCTTTTAACATTATTCCACCTTAATTATCAAACTTAAAAATAATATGTTAATGCTATAATTTTATATTTTATTTGTTTATTTATCTTTTAACGATTTATTATGGTTGAATTGTTTTATTTGAATATTATTAAAAAAACTAAAATTAGCATATGTATAAAAAAATGATGAATTAAACTTAGTTTTAAAAGATGGGCCATAGTCATTCAAATGTACTACATGCAGTGACGGAGCCAGAAATTCTAGATTGGGGGGCCCGATTTACATTACTATAAAGACAAAATAATATTATATTTAATTCATTATAAATTTTGATTGTTTCGACTCATAATAGGTGAAATGATGTTAAAATTATTAGACAAATGTATAACTTAAAATATATTCCCTCCATCCCGTAATGACTTGAATACGTTGATAAGTTCACTTTTTAAGAAATGTGAATTTAGTAAGGTGTGGGGTCAAATAAATGAGAAGTATTTTTGGTGATTTGGTGAGGTATAAAAGAAATTTAATGAGGTGTTAAAAAAAATTAGTGAGATGTACGAAAGAATGTAGATTAAAATGAGTGACAATTTTAAAAATAAAATGATGTAGTGAGAATATTAATTTTGTAGATTATTTACATATTATGAGTGTACAAATAATTTTGAAACATCTCAAATAAAAAAAAAAGTATACAAATAATTATAAAACGGAAGAAATATACATAATAAAAAAAAAATTGGCACGCTGGGCCCTATGTGGCTCCGTCCTTGACTACATGTCTACATCCATATGCTTTTAACATTTGAGGGTTGAATCAATAAATCAATTAGCATTATCCAAAATCAAATTAGTTTTGTTTATATTACGCAACAATGTTTTGCAATCTAGCATACTCCTTCATATTTTAATTCGTAGTATTCATTTTGTTAAAAAAAAAATCTTTATTAAAAGTTACTCAATTTTTTCCCATAAAAACTACCTCTTACAATTAACAATTATTCATATATTTTTTCTTTTTTTCTTTACATTTTTTTTCATAACACATCACCACTTAATATTCATTTAATATTATATTTTTCTAAATACATGGACCAAAAACAGATGAAAGTATCTAAATTTCAGATTACAAAATTTCCAAAATGAATTTATTGTAAAAAAATGAGTTAATTTTGAGAACAAAGTGGAGGTCTCCCTGTCATGTCAAGTGCACATGTCTTGCTATTTTTTTCACTATTAACAAATAAATACCATTGAAAATGTTAATGAAATGATTAGGACTCCCTACGTCCCATATTAATCTTCAAGTAGATGGACACGAAAATTAAGAAAGTGTAATAATGAGTGAAGTTTTGAGGGGTAATTTTGTAAAACTTTATGTATAAAGTAAAGAAATGAGTTGACTTTTGTGTATGTGTGGAGATAAAGTAATGACATTTGTGTAAAATTGAGGTTATTGTGAAGGTGGAGTTTATAAAGGATTTTCCATTTTAAGGGTGTGAAAGTTATTGTGGGACGTCCCGAAAAGGAAAGTGTGAAAGTTATTGTGGAACGGAGGGAGTATTTAATTTCGATGTGATAGTTGACATGACACATGCAGAAATAATCTTTTACAAATTTAATTAGTGGATAATGAAATGATCATCGGTGATGACCGTCAATTGACACCGACTTTTTTTTCCTCCAAATTAAAACCTTAAAATTAGTTATATACATGTACACTTAATTATAAAATTCAGTATTTTAATCCCTTTACAAATTAATAAAGAAACTGATTTTGTATGTGTTCGATCCTTCTGACCCTAACCATTTTCTTCTTTCAATTTTTTTAATTATTTAAAACATGACTGTTTACTAATACAAGACATATCTAAATATGGCAAGAGAAAAGCATGGGCCGGAAGAACTAGTTAGTTAATTCATTACAACAAGTTGAATTCCATTATGGATTGATCTCAATTCCTTACAAGGAATTGAGTTGACTTGGTCAATCAAACCCTAAATATTCAAGAATAGTGTGAACACTGAATATTTAAGAATATTGTGAATAAATTTTTTGACTTAGTCAATATTTTTATTTTTTTATTTTTTTTTTGTAATTTTTTTTTATTGGTATTTTTTTTTCGAAATTGTGTGTGTTGAAAATTGTAAGTCAATATTACTAAAAAGTGTAACACAATATTACTAAAAAGTGTAACACATTTTTTTATTAAAAAGTGTAACACATTTTTTTATTAAAAAGTGTAAGTCACTATAATTGAAAAGTGCAACACAACTTTTAATGAAAAGTATAAGTCATTATAACTAGAAAATGCAAGTTAGTATAACTAGAAAGTGCAACACAATATTATTAAAAAGTGCATGTCAATATACTTGAAAAGTGCAACACAATATTTTAATGAAAAGTGTAACAAAATACGAGTAAAAAGTGTAACATAACATTACTAATAAGTGTAAGTCACTATAACTGAACATATTGTTGGAAATTGTAAGTCACTACAACTGAAAAGTGCAACAAAATATGACTAAAAGGTGTAGCATAACATTACTAAAAAGTGTAAATCAATATAACTAAAAAGTATTGTGTGAAAATTGTTAGATGTAAGAGTTGAACACTAGACCTCAACATAAAAAAAAACTATTCTCAACCGTTTAAGCTACATAAATTATCATATATGTTTTTCGCGTATTTTATTTTTATTATAATCCTACCAATTTTTTAAAATTTACTCAATTCCTTATAAGGAATTGATGAGTCTACAAGAGACCTACCCTTCCATTATACATATGGCCAATTCTTTTTTTTTTTTTAGTTTAATATTTTAGTAATTCATTTTTTAGAAACCAATATTTTAGGAGTAATATTTGATGATATTATGTATAAATTGGAAGGAAGATGGTTTCTAGCATATAGGTAGAACCGTAGAAGTCATATGAGAGATGAGAGATATGGAACTGCAAAAATTCAAAATATTTTTAGGTGTAGTATTGAAATTGAGAAAATCAGTAGATAACAAGATAAATATGTGGACATAGCTGGGAGCTCGAAAATGCATCAATTTCATCATGACTCATTGATTCTTAACCTTCATCTTAGTGATAAAGTTTAAGATATTTTACCTTATAGAATTGTCAAATTCAATTTCTTATTTTAAGTCTGGTAATACGGATTGAGTATCATTTGTATTATAGTAATACAATTCAATCTTTTTTATCGTTCAAAAAAAATATGTTAGAATATAATGAGATAATATGAAAAATTCACTTATAAAAAAAAAAAAAAAATTAAGTAAATAAATAATTGTTAAGCGTGGAGGTAAAGACGGGTGAAAAAATTGGAAGCTAGCCACTTGAGGTTTGTTTGATGTTGGTATGCGGAGGATCCGAATCTAGAGAGAAAGAGAAAGGGTGAGATTCATTGATCCAATAATTAAATATTACAGCTCAAAAAGGAAGAATGTACGTTGTCCAAAAAAGCAGAGATTTTGTGTACTCAATTGGAACACGAATACCAATTTAGTCCACTTGATCCCTGGCTACCCCAACATTTTCTACCCAATTTTAGAAAAGCAGCTTTCCGTAACCGACACTATCAAAACACATTTCCTTACTTGTTCCTTATTAACTTAATTAAATAATCATTTCTCTTCTTTTTCTAAATATATATATATATATATATATATTGAAATTTTGAATATATAAAATAAATAAATTAATTATATTGTAGGTATGTGTTGATGTAAAATTATGAATATTTAAAAGATGAAGTTTATGGAAGAATTTTCAGTTTAGAGGTGTCAAACTATTTCGAGACGTGTAGAAAATAAAAATGTGAAAATAATCACGATTTGAAAGAAATATAAAATATGTTCAAAATTTATTAATCAAGTTCACAATTTTATAATTAATATATTTCTTATAAATTGTGAGTTCATCTACAGCCTCAAATATATATATGTCACTGAGGTTTTAAAATAAATGACATTTTTTGAATTTATATCAAATTTAAGAAATGAAAAATTTGACACATCTCTCCGCCTCCGGTACTAAAATATATGAATATTCTTCTTTATATCTGTGAGCAAGAGAAATTTTTTTTTTTTTATTAAATAAGAGATCGATTATACATATGAAGTACGTAAATTAGAAAAACATATAAAACGACTAATAAAAGGACACTTATTTTGAAAGAATGGAATATTTGACGTTAACTTAATTCAACACAACACCTACCCTCCAAATTAAATATATATGTTCAACGGACAATTCATACCTAAATTTAATTTAAAAGAGCTGAATAAAATAATACTTCCTTCATTTTGAAAAGGGGTGAAAGGATATTAATTTTTAGAAAGTTAAGTAATTAGTATTTTTTTTTATATAAAATAAATGAATGACTTAAAAGTAATCGAATTTTGTATAAAATTGTAGGACAATGCTGGGGTGAAATTTATGGACACTTTTCCATTTTATTGAGGGGGTGTAATAAATATTGCAAATGTTTGATCATATATTGTACCAATTCAAAGGGCATTTTACAAAAAGTCTACAAACAAAAGTAGATCATATATCGAACGAATCAAATTGTCAACATGGAGCGGAAAAAATAGACGATTATGATCACACGTACGATATATCACTTGTGTAATGAATGAAGGAACATTCTCAGTTCAACTATATATAATTTTTTTTTTTTCTAAACGTACTTTCTCATTCTATTTTAAATACATTATTTTATATTTCTCAATCAATTATTTTATACTTTCGATCATCCCTTGTAGTAGGTCGATCAGAAGAGCGATGGGGCTCCAGGGCGGAGATCGATCTCTTGAGACCATATAGATCTGTGTTGAAGGTGCAATTGCCAATAGGTTTGAGCCACGAGATCCGGGTCCATGAGATTATTACTCTGTTGCACCGAAGAGGATGCTGCAGAATCTTGTGAGGATCCCCTCACCGAGAAGCTTCTGCAAGCAAGCATATGATTGATTAATTGAGCTAGCTATACACTAGTAAAAGGATTAATTCTAGGAAGCTTGTGGAAAAGGTGACTACTATACAAGTTGTCATGTGGGAGGGAAAGTAACAACATTCTGGGGATCCCACACATATCATATGAATCTTTTAAAGTGCTAGACAGTTCAGTGTGCATATTTGAATTCATAATATTCACTACCTTTTCGCAAATGTAGTTTATATATATATATATATATATATATATAAAATAAATATGTTTAATGAGATGTCGTGGGATTCATTTATAAATAAAGATGGAAATGTGAATATAAAGTAGCCTGTGTAAATTATGAATATTATGAGGATAAAATTTATAGAGTTTTTATTAAATTTTTTAAAGTGTAAAAGTTATTTTAAAGCATTCGAAAAAAAAAAAAAAAAAAAAGTGAAAGTCAGGGTAGTATTTTGATAAACTCTGATTCACGTTATCATTTTTTTTAATATTAGAAAAAGGTCGGTAAATGGGAAATGGACAAACCTAGGTACACCGATGATGCCGTCAATGATGACATGTGCTACGTGTACCCCAACTGCCTGATATTCTCGTGCTAGACATTGTGATAAGCCTCTCAGCGCAAACTTCCCACAACCTACACGCCAATAGCACGTGCCTAGCTCCTCAATACTATTATTATTATTATAATTAACAAAATTAAGAGTATATAATGCAATTACTAATTACATACACAAATCAGAGTAACCGGCAATGCCATTAAGCGACGCCGCACACCCAGTGAAGAGTATAGTCCCTCTCCCTCTTTCCACCATTCCCGGTATCACCTGCACTTCTTCAAATAATTAATTAAAAACTCAATTATTATTGCATTAGAATAAGGCTAGCTAGGGGAGGTGACCGGTGACCTGTTGGGCGCAGTGGAAGGCGCCGGTGGAGGAAACGGCGAGGGATTTCTGGAAATGGTCGACGGTGAGATCAGTGAAGCTGGTGGGGGTCCACGATACCGGGTGGTATGCGTTGTAGATTAACACTTCCACGAAGCCCAGAGAGAGTACTCCCTCGAACGCCTCCTTAATGCTGCGCGATTCCGAGCAGTCGATTCGTATCGCGAATACTTGCGATTTCTCTTCTCGCGCTATCTCGTCCGCGAATCTCGATAATCTACCCAGGTCACGGGCGAGGATGGCGACGGTGTAGCCTTCGTGTGCAAATTTACGGGCGATGGAAAGGCCCAGCTTTTCGCCCACCCCCACAATGGCGGCGATACCTTTGCCCGATGCTGACGTCATGTTTCGCATCTTTATACTAGTAGTAACAATAATGGTGATTTCAATTTGGTAAATTGGAAAAATGAATGAATGAATGAATGATGATGAGAGAGACCTTGCAAGTATCTATATAAATATATATGCACCCTCGCTCTACTTTTTATACAAATTTATATCTGTAATTTTATTTTATTTTTTTAATATAGAAAAAATTGTTGCTATTAATAGCTATTTATACAAGTTGTTGTACCTGTTCATTGTTTTTTTTCCTTTGGGAACCTACATATGACTTTTGTCTTTGGTGCAATCTATAAATAAATTTTTCCTTTGGGAACCTATATATGACTTTTGTCTTTGGTGCAATTTCAAATAAATATTACTCTCTTTCCTTCATTCCAAAATACTTTTTTACTCCCTCTGACCAATTTTATTATGTCCACCTCTTCGGGTACGGGTTTTAATGAATATTGATTAGTTTATTCATAAAGTAGATAAGTTGAGGATATGATGGGAGTATTGTGGGGTCCATTTGTTAAAATGAATGACAAAATGGGTAAATAAGTGATAGTAGAAGGGTGGAGATAAAATAGTATGAATAGTATTATTTCCAAAAAGGGTATGAATATAATAAAATTGGACAACCAAAAAAGGAAAGTGAGAATAATGAAATTGGACATAAGTTGAACTGTGTGTATGTGTAAATATTATAACGTTGAAGTTTATAAAATGTTTTTTATTTTAAGGTATTGTGGAACATTCCAAAAAGAAAAATATGAAATGTATTGTGGAACGGAAGTAGTTTTTTCTAAATTTGGGGATCCGCTCCTAGAACCGAATAATTTAGGGTCCCGATCCCACCATTCCCTAAGGGCATGTTTGTTTTTGGATGGAAAATCCGGATTTGGGATTTCGAAACTCCACCCCGTTACAGTTTGGGATTTTGATTCAGGATTTCAAAATCCCACCCTATAACCCTATCAAAGTTAACTCTATAAATACCTACAAACCCTATATAAATATCTATAAAACCTATAATCCTATACTATAAAGTTAAATACTACCTTATTTAAATCTCAAAATAAACACAAAACATAAAAAGCATTAGAATTTTAAAATCCAATAGATTTTGAAATCCGGATTTCAAAATTCTCAAAATTTCAAAACAAACATACCCTAATGAAACTCCTTTTAAAGTCAGAGCTAAATATTGTATGGAATAACCCCATCCTACTACCTCCATCCTCCGTCCACAAATGGAAATGAACTAAATGGAGACGAATATTGCATTACAATTCAAAAAGAATTGGATACTTGTGTATTGGGTGTACCATGGACAAGAGTATTAGTGTAAATGAGTCGAGTCAACTAGTGTTGAACTCGAAACTCGATTCAATTACTATACTTGAAACTCGAACTCGATCGACCCTAAATTTTTTAAGCTCGAGCTCGGTTCAACTCGATTACCTATATGATTTAACAAAATTAAATTTATGTAATATATATTTTTTCTAGCCAAATTCTCCGACACACTCGCATGTATCAGTACACCCTTAATTTCAATTTTTAATTTTAGGGATAATTGCAAAAAAAAATCACGATCTTTACAGTTTTTATCAATTACAAAATATCTTTTTTTTCTTTGCAATTTGATACACCACCCTTTTAAGTTTTGCAATTCAATACATCTGTCAATTTTCTAACAACAATTAAAATTATGATGTGATTGTTAGAGTTGTCGAGGTGCCACATAAATGTCACGAATGATGAATAATTTATTATTTTAATTTTTAAAACGTTTTTAATTAAAAAGAATACTAAAAAATTAATTTTAAACTAAAAAAACATACTAAAAACAAATTATTTTACACTAAAAACAATACTAAAAAAGTTGTTTTAAAAAAACCATAAACCAATTTAATTATTAATATTATTTCTCCAAAAACTCAAAAGAATAATATTGCGTCCTCCAAATCACAGTTCAAAAAAAATAATGTAAAATTTTGTATATTATTTTTATTTAAAAAAGTTTTTAAAAAAAAATACATTTTATTGATCAGTCATGACATTTACGTGGACATTTATGTAGAACTTTAATGCGGCTTCAGTGTATACACATGAATTGTGTTGCCGAAAAATAAACACATGCATTGAATTGCAAAACTTGAAAACGCGGTGTATCGAATTGCAAAGAAAAAAAAGATATGTTGTAATTGATAAATACCGTAAAGGTCGTTATTTTTTTTTTTCAATTAACCCTTAAGTTTACGATTGACCACTGTTATTTACACCCCCACTTTTGTTGACTTCGCCTCCCAAATTATATAAACAATTGAAAACAATTATTTACACCACCTCTTTTGTTGACTTCACCGCCTAAATTATTATTTTTTAAAGATTACACCTAAAATTACTATAGTGCCCTTCTATTAATTTAGAGAAAACATAATACAGTCAATCCCAATTTATATATAAACAATTGACCACCATTATTTACACCCCCACTTTTATTGACTTAACCGCCTAAATTATTATTTTTTAAAAATTACACCTAAAATTAGTATAGTGCCCTTCTATTAATTTAGAGAAAATATAATACAATCAATCTTAATTTATATATAAACAATTGACCACAGTTATTTACACCCTCGCTTTTGTTAACTTCACCGCTTAAATATTTTTTTTAAAAATAAAACCTTAAATTACTATAGTGCCCTTCTATTAATTTAGAGAAAATATAATACAATCAATCCTAATTTATATATAAACAATTGACCACGGTTATTTACACTCCCACTTTTGTTGACTTCAACCCCCAAATTATTATTTTTAAAAAATTATATCTAAAATTACTATAATGCCCTTCTATTAATTTAGACAAAATATAATACAATCAATCCTAATTTATATACTCCCTCCGTCCCAGGATTTTGTGCAAGGTTTGACCGGCACGAAAATTAAGAAAATGGAATATAGTGATGTGTATGGTAGAATAAAAGAGGGGTATTATTGGTAATTCATTGACTAAAGTGGGTGGAGATTTGACTAAAGTTATAAATTGAGTTAAGTTGTGGGCCCAAGTAAAATAAAGGAGGGGTAATATTGGTAAAAATTATGTGAGTTATTTCCTTTTTTAGAGTGTGCAAATGATGTTGGGACGCCCGTTAAGGAAAGTGTACAAATAATCACGGGACGGAGGGAGTATTAACAATTGGTCATGGTTATTTACACCCCTGTTTTTGTTGATTTCACCTCTCCCCCAAAAAAATGATTTTTTAAAAACAATTACACCTAAAATTACTATAGTGCCCTTCTATTAATTTAAACAAAATATAATACAATTAATCTCAATGTAATTAATGACAAAATAAATTTGAGTTCGACTCGACTTGACTCAACTATCTATATACAAATATAAATTATATAACTAATGACAAAATAGTAAATATTGTAAAAGCTCAATTAGGTTCATGAGCCTTTCGAGTTGAATATTTATGAACTCATTAGTTATTCGAATAGCTCGAAATTCGACTCGATTAAATTTGATTCGATTTCATTTTTTTTAAATCCAACATGAGTTGATTCGACTTATTTACGTCTCTAAACATGATATGACTTAATTAAGTTGTGGCTCACTTAAAATAATTGTAGTGTCTCATTCCTTTTTTTTGTTCTTATTATTTTTTTTTTTTAAGGAAGTAGAATTACAGATAGGAGTTAAATTATATATCACATGCCTTCACCTATCCAAACAGAAATTCTACCAAAAGATCACAATTTCCAGACTCAATCGTGAGAGGGTGGAAGGATCAACGATCAACCAGCATACCTTGAAACTCTGCGATCTAAGAAGATAGCAACGGCTGTGCTACAAACCTCCCAAACCACATAAGTACGGACCCAAGGCCTACCAGCTCCAACAGGCACAACAAAGTGCCACCATGGGAAAAACCGAAAACGGGAAGAAAACCCATCATAATAGGGAAGAAAACAAACCAGCGGGGAAAGGGAAAATACCGACTGCGGGTAAAGGGAAAATACCGAAAGCAGAAAATAACGGCATAGGAAGAAAAAAAGCAAAAACGAACCTAAAAACATCAGATCTAAACTAAGAAACAGACTAAAATAACATGCAAAAAGGAAAAAAACGAAAATAAAATGGGATCAGACGGATGACTCACCCAGTCGGTCACCGTGGCTCCGACGGTGAGATTCACCCATTGAACCCAACTAAATCCCTAAAAAAACCTCTTGAGCGGCGGTGTTGCAAGCGGCGCGGCTGCAGGCGGCGGTGTTTCAAGCTGGCGGTATTAATGTGGCGCGATGATCGGTACTGATACTCCTTTTTTTTAATTCAGGCGGTGGAGTAGGCGGTGGATTAGGCTGTGGTGGTGGATTTTGTAGAGAGAAGATGGAGAATTAAAAGTTGAGTAGTTATTTTTGTTCTTATTTTTAGATCCAAATAATTGCAAGTGGTCTTGTAGAGAAATCAAACATATTGACTACTATTAGTTGCTCTCACTTAAAAGTAATACTTCCTTAGTTTAATTTTGTTATTTTCACTTTATATTTTATTGATTTAATTTCATTTTTTTCATTTTTTTTTTTTAAAATAATATTATTTACACTGTCTTATCTTCACCCTCCAACAATCATTTATTTATAAATGAACTTCATAATACCTCAAACTTATTTACTTATACATAATTTAATCAACATCTATTAAAACTCGTGCCTGAAGAAATAAACATAATAAATTTGGACGGAGGAAATAGTTATTTATACTGAAACGTGCAACTTGTTATCACTAAAACGTGGAAGTCAATAATACAAAAAATTATCAACAAAATTTAATAACGTGTTATTTTCTTGAAAAGTGTAAGTTGTCAATAGAAAAACTATCTCGCTAAAACATGCATACCAATGTACAAAAAAAATATCGGCAAAGTTTAACACTAATATTTTTTCTTTTCCTAAAAAGTGTAAGATGTCGATAAAAAAACGTGCAACTTGTTATCACTAAAGCGTACATTGGTATGTACAAGAAAGTATTAGTACAGATTTAGATAAAGTTTCTTTTATTGAATTCTATCAAAGATATGAATTAGTTTTAGTAGTTAGGTTGTTACACAACCAACTCTTATAACTTTCCTTTGGAAGTTATCTTGTATATAAAGACCTCAAGGTCTATTCAATTTCAATCAATAAAAGTCATTCTTTGTAGTGCATCTATTCTAACATGGTATCAGTCTAACCGCTGAAAACCCTTTTCTCCCGTCTTTCCTCCTTTTTCCTTTCTTCCATGGCTGATCCATCGCCCACCACCTCCTCGCCATCGACCTCAGTGTTTGATTCCACTCTCACGCTTCATGCCATGACGCATCTAATCACGGTAAAATTGAAATCCACTAACTTTTCCATGTGGTACGCTCAAATCCACCCTCTCTTGGCCACTCAGAAGTTCCTCCCATTCGTCGATGGATCTTCTTTCGCGCCGCCATCAAATATCTCCAAAGATGGTCGCTCCGAACCCAATCCAGAATATGTTTCTTGGATCTCGAAAGATCATATCGTTTGTGTATTCTTGGTTTCCACTCTTACGGAGGAAACCATGGTCGTTATCGTTGGTTGCCGCTCCTCCGCAGAAATATGGGCAAATCTTGCCACCTCCTTCAACCAACCGTCCAAAGCTAGAGAACTTCGTCTCAAGGACGAGCTTCAGACTATTAAGAAGGGTCATCGCACGGTTGCCGAATTTGGAATAATCTTCAAAAATCTTTGCGATCAACTCGCATCTATGGGATGCAATCTTGATGACACGGATAAATCTCATTGGTTTCTTCGTGGTCTTGGCCCTGAGTTTCATGGTTTCTCTGCCTCGCAAATCAATGTCTCTCCTCTGCCGACTTTATCCGATCTCCTCGCCATGGCCGAATCGCATGACATGTTCACAAGATCCCTCAATGATTCTTCCATGCCGCCTACCGTGGTTCCTTCTTTTTATACTCAGAATTCTCGCCCTCCTCGTCGTGGTCGTGGTTCCTCAGGCCGAGGATCTTCTTACTCGTCTGACCGCTCTCAAGGTCGCCTCTCCAATCGTGGTCGCGGCCGATTTACTCCAAGATGTCAATCCGCAAATTCGACGGCCACCTTGCTGATTCATGTCCTCAAAGATATACGACCCCTCATACTCGTCAATCAAATTGTGTCGAATCCCTTCCAGCTCATTCTTCGATCAATCCTTCCAACATATCTGATTGGTACATTGACACTGGCGCTTCTGCCCACATGGTTTCCTCTTCCGCCGCCCTTGATTCCTTCTCGCCTTACTCAGTTTCGGAACGCGTAGTGGTCGACAATGGAACTTCCTTGCCGATCACCCACGTCGGTTCCAAAACTTTTTCTCCTAATCTCTCTCTTTCCAATGTTCTTGTTGTCTATAGCATTACAAAAAATTTACTCTCTGTTAGCCAGCTTACTTCTGACCTTTCTGTCTCCTTCTCTTTCACTAACACATCCTTTAAAATTCAGAATCAGGCTACATGAGCTCTGTTCGCCAAGGGACACCGTGAAAACGGTCTTTATATGTTGGATTGTTACTCTAAATCTTTAGTTTCTGCTTTCCACACTCATACGACCAAGGCATCCTATGAATTGTGGCATGATCGCCCTGGTCACACTCACTTTGGAAATGTAAAATTACTTGCTAAACTTGGTCTTATTTCTGTCACTTCTCTCTTACCTACTCCTGTATCTTGCTCTTCTTGCCAATTGCTAAAAGTTCTCGCACCACTATTCATGAAAATACTAATCGTGCTCGCTCCTTATTAGATCTTGTTCACTGTGATTTATGGGGACCTTCTCCCACTACTTCTTGCAATGGTTATCGTTATTATGCTATCTTTGTGGATGGCTATGCTCGATTTACATGGTTTTATCCTCTTAAACAAAAATCCGACTTCTACACTACCTTTGTCAATTTAAACAATTTGTGGAAAATCAACTCAACACTAAAATCAAGCGTTTTCACTCTGATGGTGGTACTGAATTCACTAACAATAAACGCCTAACCTTGTTTGCACAAGTCGGTATTCTTCACACTATGTCTTGTCCTTACACCCCCGCTCAAAATGGACGAGCAGAGCGAAAGCATCGTCATATTACTAAAACTGGTATTTCTCTCCTCTTTCACTCTTCGGTTCCTTCCCAATATTGGGTCGAAGCCTTTGGTACCGCGGTTTATCTTATTAATCGCCTTCCTACCGCTATTCTAAACAATAAAACTCCACATGAACTTGTCTTTGCTTCTCCTCCTTGCTTTGATAACTTACATGTCTTTGGTTGTCGTGTTTTTCCATACCTTCGTGATTATGCACCTAACAAACTCTCTCCTTGTAGTATTCCGTGTATTTTCATTAGTTATAGTTCTCGTCATCAAGGTTTTTGCTGCCTTGATCCTTCCTCGTCTCGAATCTTTGTCACTCGCCATGCCCAGTTTGATGAACAATTGTTTCCTTTTAAAACCATCTCCACCTGCTCTTCGTCGCCCATGAGCATCGATCTCTCCATCTACATGGAACCTCCTCATGCTCGCCACTCTTCGCCTTGCACTGTTTGCATTGTTAGTATAGATGTCCTAGAGACAATCATTATAAGGACATTGTACTTGATCATATTCAGTTATTTAAGTATTATTGACGTTAGTAACAATATTCGGTGATACACTTATAGAATGTTATGCTTGATTGTTTGCATTTATTCTTATATGTGTTCTAATGAACCAATGATGCCATTGAGATGTGAGATCTCGATTGACTATATCATGGTTCTTAAAGTAGCCCCAATCAAGGATTATCGAGATTGAGATATCGATGATGCGATTGAGATTGGTGTGCGATCTGCATCATATCCTTAGAGGATGTAGTGGTTCTCACAACTACGAGATACTAGGTATCTCATTATGGATGCACGAATACTTTGAGAGTATTGGATTGCCCAATCGAGAAACCGTTTGGTGTATTCTATTTACGTGTCTACGGGAATATTGATTTGTGGAGCAATGTAATGTCCTTCGACTTGAGGTCAATACACGCGACATGTATGGCGTGATGGGCTTTGACCATGACCGACGCTTGCACTCCTAACGGGGTAGATTAGGCATGTGTTGGGCACACCATAAAGTACATGTGCGCGGTAGTTGAGCCAAGAATAGGATTTATTCCTCAAATAGATTTAGAGAGAATACTCGTCTTCTCATAACTAATTGGATCGTTAGTCATTGGCCAATGCACGTCACATTTGGAATGGTGTTCAAATGCGACAATGTGATCAATTAGTAGAATGAGATAACATGATTAAATTATTGGAATAAACACATCATCATTTTTTAAATTTAATCGGAGTATTCGTGAATGAAAGGATCATATCATTGTGAGCTTCACATTACAGGTTGTTGCTATTTCCTCGCAACGTACCTCACATATTTAGATTGTCTGGTTCATTGTCTAGGGTTCTGCTAAAACCGTTAGTTTGACTAATCGCTCGATATGTGAGGGCTTATGGGTCACACAACAAGTAGTCTTAATTTACGAATTAAAGTTGGATGCATTAATTATTTGATTTGATCAAGATATTTGATTTATGGAGAAATATAGAATAATTCTATTGCATAGAATTATAATTTATTTAATTAAATTAGATTTAATTAATAAGATGATATATTAGATATATCATAAATATGGTAAAAGATATTTTATTATATATTGGATTTGCCAATAAAATAAAATATATACGTGGGCTCAAGCCCACGATAGGTTTTCTGTTTTACTATATGAAGAACTCTAGGGTTAGAGGTTTTGAGTCGTAACAATTTATCACTCATAATAATTTCTCCGGTTCTCTATATAGAATTCTCCTAGAGAGTTCTTTTAGAGAATTCCAATCTGGATCAGAAGTTCGTAGACGAGGATTACGTGGATACCGTAGTAGAGGATCTCGCATACGAATCACAAGTAAGGAATATTAATGTTTTAATTTTCTTTTAATTATGTTATACAGTCATATCAGGAATTTGTGTTGGTGAACAAATTTTAAACTTCCGCTGCTACGAGCATGGTGTTCGTACCTCATGAATCCAACATGCATATCCGCTGACGAACCCACGCCAGACCTCCCTTGCCTTCACTTCTCCCTACTCCTTGCCATCCCCCGTTTGCCCCTGTTCGCTCTCCTCCTCAACGACAGGACATTCCTCGCCCAAGTCATCCTATGCGAACTCGCTCCAAGGATGGTATCTTTAAACCCAAACATCCTGTTAACACCTCCTTCCTTGCTACCAATGCCATGGTCGCCTCCATTCACTATACCAAAGAACCCAAAGGCTTCAAATCTGCCTCCAAATCTCCTGAGTGGGTCGCAGCCATGGATGCCGAGCTTCAAGCTCTTCATTCAAACAACACTTGGACTCTTGTTCCTCGCCCTGCCGATGAAAACATTATTGGCTCAAAATGGGTTTTTCGCACTAAATTCCTCTCCGACGGGACCATTGCTCGCCACAAGGCTCGCTTGGTCGCTTAAGGGTTCTCTCAGCTTCCTGGTTTTGACTACGATCACACCTTCAGTCCGGTCGTCAAAGCTTCCACTGTTCGCATAATTCTTTCCCTTGCTGTCATAAATAAGTGGTCTCTTCGCCAATTGGATGTCAACAACGCCTTTCTTCATGGTCATCTTACAAAACCTGTTTACATGGAGCAGTCGCCCGACTATATTGATCCTGCTCGCCCAAGTTTTGTCTGTCGCCTAAACAAAGCGATTTATGGTCTAAAACAGGCACCCAGGGCATGGTTTCTTCGCTTTAGCTCTTTTCTTATCTCCTTAGGCTTTATTGAAAGCAAATCTGACACTTCTTTATTCATTCTTCGCCAGACGACCATAACTCTCTACCTCCTCGTCTACGTTGATGACATTATCATCACTGGAAATGACGACTCCTTCATTACTCGCCTTATCTCTAGAATTCAAAATGAATTCGCCATCAAGGATCTCGGTAAACTTACATACTTTATTGGTTTTGAAATCACTTACACCTCATCTGGTCTGTTGGGAATAAAATGAGATATGTTTTGATTCAATACCAAAACCCCCTGAGACATGCCTAAGTCAAAGATGATTATGTTCTAAGAATGTTAGAACATATAGAATAAGGCTAGATGAGGAGCTAATATGTTAGGCAGCTCTTAGTTATTTAGATGCACAATTTGAGGGGGAACATATGCTTTGAAGACTATCAAGAACAAGTCCCCTCAAGGCTCAAATTCTGGAACAATCACTAAGTCCATTGAAAAGCTAAGTATGCTGATCAGGAGAGTTGTCCAAAAGAGTTGTCTCAGCACAGGTAATCAAGAACAAGTGTTCTGAAAGCTTGAGGTCAACCATGCTGAAGAGTTAGAGACAACTATACCCTAAAGATTCTCAATGAATCATGCTAAGATCACTTTCAAGAGAAGCAAAGGGTAAGAGCCAAGTCATCTGAAGAAGAGCAAGTCAACCATGCTGATAAGCAAGTCAGCTGATAGTGATAAGGAGAGTTGTCCATTTGATAAGGAATGTTGTCCTATCATTGGAACAACCTTCAGAAGCCATGTCCAAGTCCTAACAAGAGAATCTTAAAGTCAGACATTGGGAAGAGTGCTGCAGAATGAAGACAAAGTCTATACAGCCGTTTATTTCCCAAATGAGGACATGTCACTATCAAGAATCTGTCTTCTAAGAAGAAGAAGACATTTATGGACATTTGAAGCTGCCTCTCCAACGGGCAAATTCTCAATTGTCTATAAATACAGAAGTGTGAAGACCATTTGAGGCACCTCAACAATTGACAAGAATATCCAACTATCCTACAAGCAAGAGTGCTTTCAAAGTTTCAAAGACTATCTTAGTCTTCATACACTTCTTCTAAGCTGAACCTCATTGTATATCCATACAAAGCTTAGAGAGATATCCTATCCTTATACACTGATCTTCATTGTAAAGGATATCTCATTAGTTGGAACCTTACTTCAATCCTTACCCCTTTCAAGTGAGAAAGTGAGAAGGTTGTTGTAGTAGTAGTAGAAGTGGTAGGAGCTGACTGTTGAGAGAAGAACAGTTCAGTTCTGAGTTGAGAAGAGGGTACTAGGACTCTAGACATCCTAGAGATCAATTCACCAAGGAGCGGTGTTATTGATCAAGTGCACCTTGGCACTATAAAACAAGTTAATTCCAAGAGTGAAGGAATTATCCTGTTAAATCAGGGAAAGTGGATGTAGGAGCTTGAGTCTCTGAACCACTATAACTTCTTGTGTTGATTTACTTTCAAAGTACTTTCATACATTCAACACTGCACACAAAACTGATCTTTCAAAGGATACATATTCAAAGACGGTGCAAAAGACATTTGGACAAGTTCCCTGAAAACTGGACTGTATTGACTAAGTGATTTCAGAACTAAAAAGGAGTTTAAACTAAAGGGCCAACCACTATTCCGCACATATAACTCCATTAGATAGTTATTCAACTAAGTACTCAATAGTACTTAGTAGCTTGATTATCTTTAAAGAGTTAATCATCTTCAGCAGAGTTGTCCAAGACAACCTTGCTGATCTCTGGTTTGATCAAAGTTTTAAAAGATTTGCATACAAGTGTATTCCCCCCCCCCCATACACTTGTTATATACTCCTTTCAGGACCAACAAGTGGTATCAGAGCAGGGGTTCAAAGACCACTGCTTCTGAAAAGCCATCTTGGTTTTCAAAATCACATACTCCGTATTTGGTGTGGTCACTGAACTGATCTATCTGAAATCCTATCAATTGTTGACTAACTGTTTGTTCTTGAGATATGGCCAACAACAATGCTGCTGTTCCACCTCCTGCTGTTCAAGGATTGGACAACATGGCCACAAATCCAGTCAACCACATCTCACATCATAAATTGCCCATGTTCTCAATAGACAATTATGATTTCTGGAAAATCAGAATGAGGGCTCATCTTGCATCTCTACATACTGATATGTTAAGAGTGATCACAAGAGGTCCTTTTGTGTTCACCTTTGTCAATCCCAGAGTCACTGAGGCTCAAAAGGCAGACACAAGAGAGGTGCTCCCTAAAGATGAAGATGACTTCACTGCTGATGAAAAGAGGAAAGATAATTTGAATTATCTTGCCATGAACACCCTCTACCAAACAATTCCAGATGCAATAATGGGTAGAGTCTACCACTGCACAACTGCCAAAGAAATTTGGGATACTCTTGCTGAAATGTGTGAGGGTACTGAAAAGATCAAGGAGAACAAGCTCCAAGTGGCAGTGCATAAGTTTGAACAATTCACAATGGAGTCTGAGGAATCCATTGATAAATTTGCTGGTAGGTTCACTGATGTGATGAATGAGATCAACTCATTAGGCAAGGTGTACTCTAAAAGAGAAGTTGGACTGAAGATCTTGAGAAGTCTCACTTAAAAGTGGGATGTCTATGCTGTAATGATGCAAAATACCAAAGATCTCTCCACCATGCCCATGCAACAAATCTTCTCTGAACTCAAAGCTTATGAGTTCGATCTCAACAGAAGAAAGCCTGTTGAGGAACCTTCAAATCCTACAAAGCGAGTGGCATTCAAAGCCAAAACTGTTGAACCAGAGATGCAGTCCACTCCTAGATCATCAAAGTCAGTCTCCAAGACTGAAATGAAGGAGGAACTAGCCTTGATGGCTAGGAGGTTTGAAAAGTTAAATTCAAGGTTTGGTAGATACAAGAAATTCTACCAGGACAACAAATTCAGGAGAAGGTACAACTCTCCTGAAGCTCAGGCTGAAGTCAAGAAGCCTGAAGAGAAAAGATCAGAGGACAAGTACTCTGATAGGAGAAGGTCCAGTAGAGCTGAACCTTCATCATCAAAAAGAAGAGATGAATCCAAGAAGGATGATGATGAAGACTTGTGCTATAATTGCAAGAAGAAAGGGCACTTCCAGTATGACTGCCCTGAATTGAGCTCTAAAGAAAGAAGAGAAAGGCAAGCAAAAAGAGACAGAAAATTCACCAACAGGAAGGCCATGATGGCCGGTGAAGAATCTGAAAGTGCTGAAAGCTTCAACTCTTCTGATGGACTGTTCTCAAACAGTGAAGATGATGATGATGTGTGCAACATGGCTCTTGAGGATGATGAGGTATCCTCTACTTCTAGTTCACCATCATTCATCTCACAAAACACTAGTGAGGTCAACTTGAAGCTTTCCCTTGGAAAGTTAATGGAAGATTTCACTATGTTACAAGAATTTCATGATAACTGTGTGAGAGAAAATGAAAGATTGGCAATTGAGCTTGCTAAAAACTCTGAGGTAGCTGTTGATGTCAAATCTACTGAGTTGTATCAACAAGCCTTGAGAGAGCTTGAGGAAGCAAATCTCATAATAGTTGATCAACAAAAGGAGATTGATGATCAACTTCTATCTCAGAAAAGAATAGATTTTGAACTAAAAATTCTAAATGCCAAGTTTGAAAACCTCTCACATGAGTATGATATTCTTAAATCAAGTGAAGAGAGACTGAAACTAAAGATGTCTGCTCTGAAGAAATCCTCTATAGCAATAGAGGAAATTCAGAGTTATCAAAGACCTATGGCTCAAAGAAGTGGATTAGGTTTTGATCCATTTGAATCTTCACCTTGTCTTAGTGTTGCTTCTACAAGTAACACTAAGAGAATCTTTGTTAAGTCAGTGGCACAAGTTGAAAATGAAGTGATTCAGCCACTGAACAAAGGAAAGGGCAAAATAGATGACTTGCCTACTCAAGTGGTTCAGGAGACTAGGCCAAAACCTAAGGAAATGGCCAAAGCTCCTGAACACAAGAGGAATGTTGGTCAGCAGAGTAGACCCAATGGAAGGGCAACTCTCCTGAACAATGTTCAGAGGAGTTATCCAAGGTATAATCAGCCTAGGCCAACTCTACTGAGAAAGCCTCAGCTGAATAGACCTAAGGACAACTATCCTCAAAGGCAAAATAAAATGAGACAACCAAAACCCTTCATGCCAAAGGGTAATGGTCATAAGAAAGCCTTTCCTCAAAGATTCCCTCAAGTAGCACAAAGAACTCATAAGTTCAGGAGATTTGACAACTCTCCTGAAACTTACAGAGTTAACACTTTCACACATACTTTCCCAAAGGCATTTAAGGGAAAGACAGTGTATGTTGATGCTAGAGGAAATCAACTTAGCCACCTTGAATCAATCAGGGTTATTAGGCAAGTTTGGGTTCCTAAAGGTACAACTAACCTCTCAGGACCCAAAACTCAAAGGGTACCTAAACCTATCTAATTGCAGGTACCATTGGGCCACAAGAAGAGGAGCATGAGTAAAAAGTCAGCATGGTACCTTGACAGTGGATGTTCAAGGCACATGACTGGAAACAAGGAACTCCTCACTGATTTTATTGAAAAAGAAGGCCCAAATGTCACATTTGGAGACATCTCACAAGCAACAACAAAAGGTTATGGTACCTTGATGATTGGTAACATCAAGGTATCCAATGTATCTTATGTGGCTGGTCTTAAATATAATCTCCTAAGTATCAGTCAATTCTGTGATAAAGATTTCAATGTTGAGTTTTCTAGTGGAAAATGCTTAATCAAAGATAAGACTCAACAAATTCTATTGACTGGAACTAGGAAAGGAAATGTGTATTTTGCAGACTGGGACAAGTCTACTGATGCTGCATGCTTCATTGCTAAGAGTTCTAGTGAACAAAGTTGGTTATGGCATAAAAGATTAAACCACTTGAACTTCAAAACAATGAACAAAATTGCTAGGAATGCATTAGTTAAAGGACTACCTAATGAGGTTTTCATTAAAGAGCATGTTTGCAAACCATGCCAAGAAGGAAAACAGATTAAAGCCTCATTCAAAGGAAAACCAGTCATCTCTACTGAAAGGGTACTTGAGCTTTTACACATGGACTTATTTGGACCAATTACCCCTGCAAGCATAAATGGTAGAAAATACACATTGGTGGTAGTAGATGACTTATCTAGGTTCACTTGGGTAGTATTTCTCCTTAATAAGAAGGAAACTCAATTCAAACTGCCTGAACTGCTAAAGAGACTGTCAAATGAGAAAAGCCTTAGCATTATCAAGATAAGATCTGATAAAGGCACTGAGTTCATAAATTCATACATCAATGAGTATTGCACATCTAATGGAATAGCTCATGAAACCTCAGCAGCTAGAACTCCCCAACAAAATGGAGTTGCAGAGAGAAGGAATAAAACTTTAAAAGAAGCTGCTAGAACCTTAATTGCTGATTCAAAATTACCTAAGAGGTTTTGAGCTGAAGCTATAAACACTGCATGCCATACTCAAAATAGATGTTTGATTACTAAGGGGCAAGGCAAAACCCCCTATGAACTCTGGAAAGGAAGATTGCCTAAAGTGTCATACTTTCACATTTTTGGTTGTCAGTGTTTCATTCACAATAATGGGAAAGAACAGTTGAAAGCCTTTGATAGCAAAGCTGATGAGGGAGTATTCCTTGGATATTCTCAAATCAGTAGAGCTTCCAGAGTCTACAACAAGAAAACCCTTATTGTGGAGGAAACACCTCATGTTGTGTTTGATGAATCTATTCATGAGTTCAGGAATGAGAACTTAGATCCAGAAGAAATCACCCAGAGGACAACCAGACTGAGCCTAAAGGACAAAGACACTGAATTCATAGAGGTTGTCCAAGCCAAACTCCCTGAAAACATTACCTTGGACAACAACCCTGAAGGCAATCCTCCTGAGGCAAATCCCACTGAAGGAAATGGTGAACTGAATGAACCAATCCCAGTTCACATCCAGGTAACAACTACCAATGAAGAAGCAGTCCCTGCTGAGGTAGTTAATGAGTCAAATAATCAAGGGGGAACTCAAAATGTTAAAAATGCCAATGTCCCTGACATTGAGGACAACACCCCTGATTATGATCCTGAATTAGATCCTGCTTTCAATTATCCTGAATTTTATGATCAAAATGACTCAACTTCAGTAGAGGACAACTCTACTGAAGAGATCAGAAAAAGAAGGACTTGGTTGTCTGACCATCCTACTGATCTAATACTTGGTGATTAAAATTATGATGTGATTGTTAGAGTTGTCGAGGTGCCACATAAATGTCACGAATGATGAATAATTTATTATTTTAATTTTTAAAACGTTTTTAATTAAAAAGAATACTAAAAAATTAATTTTAAACTAAAAAAACATACTAAAAACAAATTATTTTACACTAAAAACAATACTAAAAAAGTTGTTTTAAAAAAACCATAAACCAATTTAATTATTAATATTATTTCTCCAAAAACTCAAAAGAATAATATTGCGTCCTCCAAATCACAGTTCAAAAAAAATAATGTAAAATTTTGTATATTATTTTTATTTAAAAAAGTTTTTAAAAAAAAATACATTTTATTGATCAGTCATGACATTTACGTGGACATTTATGTAGAACTTTAATGCGGCTTCAGTGTATACACATGAATTGTGTTGCCGAAAAATAAACACATGCATTGAATTGCAAAACTTGAAAACGCGGTGTATCGAATTGCAAAGAAAAAAAAGATATGTTGTAATTGATAAATACCGTAAAGGTCGTTATTTTTTTTTTCAATTAACCCTTAAGTTTACGATTGACCACTGTTATTTACACCCCCACTTTTGTTGACTTCGCCTCCCAAATTATATAAACAATTGAAAACAATTATTTACACCACCTCTTTTGTTGACTTCACCGCCTAAATTATTATTTTTTAAAGATTACACCTAAAATTACTATAGTGCCCTTCTATTAATTTAGAGAAAACATAATACAGTCAATCCCAATTTATATATAAACAATTGACCACCATTATTTACACCCCCACTTTTATTGACTTAACCGCCTAAATTATTATTTTTTAAAAATTACACCTAAAATTAGTATAGTGCCCTTCTATTAATTTAGAGAAAATATAATACAATCAATCTTAATTTATATATAAACAATTGACCACAGTTATTTACACCCTCGCTTTTGTTAACTTCACCGCTTAAATATTTTTTTTAAAAATAAAACCTTAAATTACTATAGTGCCCTTCTATTAATTTAGAGAAAATATAATACAATCAATCCTAATTTATATATAAACAATTGACCACGGTTATTTACACTCCCACTTTTGTTGACTTCAACCCCCAAATTATTATTTTTAAAAAATTATATCTAAAATTACTATAATGCCCTTCTATTAATTTAGACAAAATATAATACAATCAATCCTAATTTATATACTCCCTCCGTCCCAGGATTTTGTGCAAGGTTTGACCGGCACGAAAATTAAGAAAATGGAATATAGTGATGTGTATGGTAGAATAAAAGAGGGGTATTATTGGTAATTCATTGACTAAAGTGGGTGGAGATTTGACTAAAGTTATAAATTGAGTTAAGTTGTGGGCCCAAGTAAAATAAAGGAGGGGTAATATTGGTAAAAATTATGTGAGTTATTTCCTTTTTTAGAGTGTGCAAATGATGTTGGGACGCCCGTTAAGGAAAGTGTACAAATAATCACGGGACGGAGGGAGTATTAACAATTGGTCATGGTTATTTACACCCCTGTTTTTGTTGATTTCACCTCTCCCCCAAAAAAATGATTTTTTAAAAACAATTACACCTAAAATTACTATAGTGCCCTTCTATTAATTTAAACAAAATATAATACAATTAATCTCAATGTAATTAATGACAAAATAAATTTGAGTTCGACTCGACTTGACTCAACTATCTATATACAAATATAAATTATATAACTAATGACAAAATAGTAAATATTGTAAAAGCTCAATTAGGTTCATGAGCCTTTCGAGTTGAATATTTATGAACTCATTAGTTATTCGAATAGCTCGAAATTCGACTCGATTAAATTTGATTCGATTTCATTTTTTTTAAATCCAACATGAGTTGATTCGACTTATTTACGTCTCTAAACATGATATGACTTAATTAAGTTGTGGCTCACTTAAAATAATTGTAGTGTCTCATTCCTTTTTTTTGTTCTTATTATTTTTTTTTTTTAAGGAAGTAGAATTACAGATAGGAGTTAAATTATATATCACATGCCTTCACCTATCCAAACAGAAATTCTACCAAAAGATCACAATTTCCAGACTCAATCGTGAGAGGGTGGAAGGATCAACGATCAACCAGCATACCTTGAAACTCTGCGATCTAAGAAGATAGCAACGGCTGTGCTACAAACCTCCCAAACCACATAAGTACGGACCCAAGGCCTACCAGCTCCAACAGGCACAACAAAGTGCCACCATGGGAAAAACCGAAAACGGGAAGAAAACCCATCATAACAGGGAAGAAAACAAACCAGCGGGGAAAGGGAAAATACCGACTGCGGGTAAAGGGAAAATACCGAAAGCAGAAAATAACGGCATAGGAAGAAAAAAAGCAAAAACGAACCTAAAAACATCAGATCTAAACTAAGAAACAGACTAAAATAACATGCAAAAAGGAAAAAAACGAAAATAAAATGGGATCAGACGGATGACTCACCCAGTCGGTCACCGTGGCTCCGACGGTGAGATTCACCCATTGAACCCAACTAAATCCCTAAAAAAACCTCTTGAGCGGCGGTGTTGCAAGCGGCGCGGCTGCAGGCGGCGGTGTTTCAAGCTGGCGGTATTAATGTGGCGCGATGATCGGTACTGATACTCCTTTTTTTTAATTCAGGCGGTGGAGTAGGCGGTGGATTAGGCTGTGGTGGTGGATTTTGTAGAGAGAAGATGGAGAATTAAAAGTTGAGTAGTTATTTTTGTTCTTATTTTTAGATCCAAATAATTGCAAGTGGTCTTGTAGAGAAATCAAACATATTGACTACTATTAGTTGCTCTCACTTAAAAGTAATACTTCCTTAGTTTAATTTTGTTATTTTCACTTTATATTTTATTGATTTAATTTCATTATTTTCATTTATTTTTTTTAAAATAATATTATTTACACTGTCTTATCTTCACCCTCCAACAATCATTTATTTATAAATGAACTTCATAATACCTCAAACTTATTTACTTATACATAATTTAATCAACATCTATTAAAACTCGTGCCTGAAGAAATAAACATAATAAATTTGGACGGAGGAAATAGTTATTTATACTGAAACGTGCAACTTGTTATCACTAAAACGTGGAAGTCAATAATACAAAAAATTATCAACAAAATTTAATAACTATTATTTTCTTGAAAAGTGTAAGTTGTCAATAGAAAAACTATCTCGCTAAAACATGCATACTAATGTACAAAAAAAATATCGGCGAAGTTTAACACTAATATTTTTTATTTTCCTAAAAAGTGTAAGATGTCGATAAAAAAACGTGCAACTTGTTATCACTAAAGCGTACATTGGTATGTACAAGAAAGTATTAGTACAGATTTAGATAAAGTTTCTTTTATTGAATTCTATCAAAGATATGAATTAGTTTTAGTAGTTAGGTTGTTGCACAACCAACTCTTATAACTTTCCTTTGGAAGTTATCTTGTATATAAAGACCTCAAGGTCTATTCAATTTCAATCAATAAAAGTCATTCTTTGTAGTGCATCTATTCTAACATGGTATCAGTCTAACCGCTGAAAACCCTTTTCTCCCGTCTTTCCTCCTTTTTCCTTTCTTCCATGGCTGATCCATCGCCCACCACCTCCTCGCCATCGACCTCAGTGTTTGATTCCACTCTCACGCTTCATGCCATGACGCATCTAATCACGGTAAAATTGAAATCCACTAACTTTTCCATGTGGTACGCTCAAATCCACCCTCTCTTGGCCACTCAGAAGTTCCTCCCATTCGTCGATGGATCTTCTTTCGCGCCGCCATCAAATATCTCCAAAGATGGTCGCTCCGAACCCAATCCAGAATATGTTTCTTGGATCTCGAAAGATCATATCGTTTGTGTATTCTTGGTTTCCACTCTTACGGAGGAAACCATGGTCGTTATCGTTGGTTGCCGCTCCTCCGCAGAAATATGGGCAAATCTTGCCACCTCCTTCAACCAACCGTCCAAAGCTAGAGAACTTCGTCTCAAGGACGAGCTTCAGACTATTAAGAAGGGTCATCGCACGGTTGCCGAATTTGGAATAATCTTCAAAAATCTTTGCGATCAACTCGCATCTATGGGATGCAATCTTGATGACACGGATAAATCTCATTGGTTTCTTCGTGGTCTTGGCCCTGAGTTTCATGGTTTCTCTGCCTCGCAAATCAATGTCTCTCCTCTGCCGACTTTATCCGATCTCCTCGCCATGGCCGAATCGCATGACATGTTCACAAGATCCCTCAATGATTCTTCCATGCCGCCTACCGTGGTTCCTTCTTTTTATACTCAGAATTCTCGCCCTCCTCGTCGCGGTCGTGGTTCCTCAGGCCGAGGATCTTCTTACTCATCTGACCGCTCTCAAGGTCGCCTCTCCAATCGTGGTCGCGGCCGATTTACTCCAAGATGTCAATCCGCAAATTCGACGGCCACCTTGCTGATTCATGTCCTCAAAGATATACGACCCCTCATACTCGTCAATCAAATTGTGTCGAATCCCTTCCAGCTCATTCTTCGATCAATCCTTCCAACATATCTGATTGGTACATTGACACTGGCGCTTCTGCCCACATGGTTTCCTCTTCCGCCGCCCTTGATTCCTTCTCGCCTTACTCAGTTTCGGAACGCGTAGTGGTCGGCAATGGAACTTCCTTGCCGATCACCCACGTCGGTTCCAAAACTTTTTCTCCTAATCTCTCTCTTTCCAATGTTCTTGTTGTCTATAGCATTACAAAAAATTTACTCTCTGTTAGCCAGCTTACTTCTGACCTTTCTGTCTCCTTCTCTTTCACTAACACATCCTTTAAAATTCAGAATCAGGCTACATGAGCTCTGTTCGCCAAGGGACACCGTGAAAACGGTCTTTATATGTTGGATTGTTACTCTAAATCTTTAGTTTCTGCTTTCCACACTCATACGACCAAGGCATCCTATGAATTGTGGCATGATCGCCCTGGTCACACTCACTTTGGAAATGTAAAATTACTTGCTAAACTTGGTCTTATTTCTGTCACTTCTCTCTTACCTACTCCTGTATCTTGCTCTTCTTGCCAATTGCTAAAAGTTCTCGCACCACTATTCATGAAAATACTAATCGTGCTCGCTCCTTATTAGATCTTGTTCACTGTGATTTATGGGGACCTTCTCCCACTACTTCTTGCAATGGTTATCGTTATTATGCTATCTTTGTGGATGGCTATGCTCGATTTACATGGTTTTATCCTCTTAAACAAAAATCCGACTTCTACACTACCTTTGTCAATTTAAACAATTTGTGGAAAATCAACTCAACACTAAAATCAAGCGTTTTCACTCTGATGGTGGTACTGAATTCACTAACAATAAACGCCTAACCTTGTTTGCACAAGTCGGTATTCTTCACACTATGTCTTGTCCTTACACCCCCGCTCAAAATGGACGAGCAGAGCGAAAGCATCGTCATATTACTAAAACTGGTATTTCTCTCCTCTTTCACTCTTCGGTTCCTTCCCAATATTGGGTCGAAGCCTTTGGTACCGCGGTTTATCTTATTAATCGCCTTCCTACCGCTATTCTAAACAATAAAACTCCACATGAACTTGTCTTTGCTTCTCCTCCTTGCTTTGATAACTTACATGTCTTTGGTTGTCGTGTTTTTCCATACCTTCGTGATTATGCACCTAACAAACTCTCTCCTTGTAGTATTCCGTGTATTTTCATTAGTTATAGTTCTCGTCATCAAGGTTTTTGCTGCCTTGATCCTTCCTCGTCTCGAATCTTTGTCACTCGCCATGCCCAGTTTGATGAACAATTGTTTCCTTTTAAAACCATCTCCACCTGCTCTTCGTCGCCCATGAGCATCGATCTCTCCATCTACATGGAACCTCCTCATGCTCGCCACTCTTCGCCTTGCACTGTTTGCATTGTTAGTATAGATGTCCTAGAGACAATCATTATAAGGACATTGTACTTGATCATATTCAGTTATTTAAGTATTATTGACGTTAGTAACAATATTCGGTGATACACTTATAGAATGTTATGCTTGATTGTTTGCATTTATTCTTATATGTGTTCTAATGAACCAATGATGCCATTGAGATGTGAGATCTCGATTGACTATATCATGGTTCTTAAAGTAGCCCCAATCAAGGATTATCGAGATTGAGATATCGATGATGCGATTGAGATTGGTGTGCGATCTGCATCATATCCTTAGAGGATGTAGTGGTTCTCACAACTACGAGATACTAGGTATCTCATTATGGATGCACGAATACTTTGAGAGTATTGGATTGCCCAATCGAGAAACCGTTTGGTGTATTCTATTTACGTGTCTACGGGAATATTGATTTGTGGAGCAATGTAATGTCCTTCGACTTGAGGTCAATACACGCGACATGTATGGCGTGATGGGCTTTGACCATGACCGACGCTTGCACTCCTAACGGGGTAGATTAGGCATGTGTTGGGCACACCATAAAGTACATGTGCGCGGTAGTTGAGCCAAGAATAGGATTTATTCCTCAAATAGATTTAGAGAGAATACTCGTCTTCTCATAACTAATTGGATCGTTAGTCATTGGCCAATGCACGTCACATTTGGAATGGTGTTCAAATGCGACAATGTGATCAATTAGTAGAATGAGATAACATGATTAAATTATTGGAATAAACACATCATCATTTTTTAAATTTAATCGGAGTATTCGTGAATGAAAGGATCATATCATTGTGAGCTTCACATTACAGGTTGTTGCTATTTCCTCGCAACGTACCTCACATATTTAGATTGTCTGGTTCATTGTCTAGGGTTCTGCTAAAACCGTTAGTTTGACTAATCGCTCGATATGTGAGGGCTTATGGGTCACACAACAAGTAGTCTTAATTTACGAATTAAAGTTGGATGCATTAATTATTTGATTTGATCAAGATATTTGATTTATGGAGAAATATAGAATAATTCTATTGCATAGAATTATAATTTATTTAATTAAATTAGATTTAATTAATAAGATGATATATTAGATATATCATAAATATGGTAAAAGATATTTTATTATATATTGGATTTGCCAATAAAATAAAATATATACGTGGGCTCAAGCCCACGATAGGTTTTCTGTTTTACTATATGAAGAACTCTAGGGTTAGAGGTTTTGAGTCGTAACAATTTATCACTCATAATAATTTCTCCGGTTCTCTATATAGAATTCTCCTAGAGAGTTCTTTTAGAGAATTCCAATCTGGATCAGAAGTTCGTAGACGAGGATTACGTGGATACCGTAGTAGAGGATCTCGCATACGAATCACAAGTAAGGAATATTAATGTTTTAATTTTCTTTTAATTATGTTATACAGTCATATCAGGAATTTGTGTTGGTGAACAAATTTTAAACTTCCGCTGCTACGAGCATGGTGTTCGTACCTCATGAATCCAACATGCATATCCGCTGACGAACCCACGCCAGACCTCCCTTGCCTTCACTTCTCCCTACTCCTTGCCATCCCCCGTTTGCCCCTGTTCGCTCTCCTCCTCAACGACAGGACATTCCTCGCCCAAGTCATCCTATGCGAACTCGCTCCAAGGATGGTATCTTTAAACCCAAACATCCTGTTAACACCTCCTTCCTTGCTACCAATGCCATGGTCGCCTCCATTCACTATACCAAAGAACCCAAAGGCTTCAAATCTGCCTCCAAATCTCCTGAGTGGGTCGCAGCCATGGATGCCGAGCTTCAAGCTCTTCATTCAAACAACACTTGGACTCTTGTTCCTCGCCCTGCCGATGAAAACATTATTGGCTCAAAATGGGTTTTTCGCACTAAATTCCTCTCCGACGGGACCATTGCTCGCCACAAGGCTCGCTTGGTCGCTTAAGGGTTCTCTCAGCTTCCTGGTTTTGACTACGATCACACCTTCAGTCCGGTCGTCAAAGCTTCCACTGTTCGCATAATTCTTTCCCTTGCTGTCATAAATAAGTGGTCTCTTCGCCAATTGGATGTCAACAACGCCTTTCTTCATGGTCATCTTACAAAACCTGTTTACATGGAGCAGTCGCCCGACTATATTGATCCTGCTCGCCCAAGTTTTGTCTGTCGCCTAAACAAAGCGATTTATGGTCTAAAACAGGCACCCAGGGCATGGTTTCTTCGCTTTAGCTCTTTTCTTATCTCCTTAGGCTTTATTGAAAGCAAATCTGACACTTCTTTATTCATTCTTCGCCAGACGACCATAACTCTCTACCTCCTCGTCTACGTTGATGACATTATCATCACTGGAAATGACGACTCCTTCATTACTCGCCTTATCTCTAGAATTCAAAATGAATTCGCCATCAAGGATCTCGGTAAACTTACATACTTTATTGGTTTTGAAATCACTTACACCTCATCTGGTCTGTTGGGAATAAAATGAGATATGTTTTGATTCAATACCAAAACCCCCTGAGACATGCCTAAGTCAAAGATGATTATGTTCTAAGAATGTTAGAACATATAGAATAAGGCTAGATGAGGAGCTAATATGTTAGGCAGCTCTTAGTTATTTAGATGCACAATTTGAGGGGGAACATATGCTTTGAAGACTATCAAGAACAAGTCCCCTCAAGGCTCAAATTCTGGAACAATCACTAAGTCCATTGAAAAGCTAAGTATGCTGATCAGGAGAGTTGTCCAAAAGAGTTGTCTCAGCACAGGTAATCAAGAACAAGTGTTCTGAAAGCTTGAGGTCAACCATGCTGAAGAGTTAGAGACAACTATACCCTAAAGATTCTCAATGAATCATGCTAAGATCACTTTCAAGAGAAGCAAAGGGTAAGAGCCAAGTCATCTGAAGAAGAGCAAGTCAACCATGCTGATAAGCAAGTCAGCTGATAGTGATAAGGAGAGTTGTCCATTTGATAAGGAATGTTGTCCTATCATTGGAACAACCTTCAGAAGCCATGTCCAAGTCCTAACAAGAGAATCTTAAAGTCAGACATTGGGAAGAGTGCTGCAGAATGAAGACAAAGTCTATACAGCCGTTTATTTCCCAAATGAGGACATGTCACTATCAAGAATCTGTCTTCTAAGAAGAAGAAGACATTTATGGACATTTGAAGCTGCCTCTCCAACGGGCAAATTCTCAATTGTCTATAAATACAGAAGTGTGAAGACCATTTGAGGCACCTCAACAATTGACAAGAATATCCAACTATCCTACAAGCAAGAGTGCTTTCAAAGTTTCAAAGACTATCTTAGTCTTCATACACTTCTTCTAAGCTGAACCTCATTGTATATCCATACAAAGCTTAGAGAGATATCCTATCCTTATACACTGATCTTCATTGTAAAGGATATCTCATTAGTTGGAACCTTACTTCAATCCTTACCCCTTTCAAGTGAGAAAGTGAGAAGGTTGTTGTAGTAGTAGTAGAAGTGGTAGGAGCTGACTGTTGAGAGAAGAACAGTTCAGTTCTGAGTTGAGAAGAGGGTACTAGGACTCTAGACATCCTAGAGATCAATTCACCAAGGAGCGGTGTTATTGATCAAGTGCACCTTGGCACTATAAAACAAGTTAATTCCAAGAGTGAAGGAATTATCCTGTTAAATCAGGGAAAGTGGATGTAGGAGCTTGAGTCTCTGAACCACTATAACTTCTTGTGTTGATTTACTTTCAAAGTACTTTCATACATTCAACACTGCACACAAAACTGATCTTTCAAAGGATACATATTCAAAGACGGTGCAAAAGACATTTGGACAAGTTCCCTGAAAACTGGACTGTATTGACTAAGTGATTTCAGAACTAAAAAGGAGTTTAAACTAAAGGGCCAACCACTATTCCGCACATATAACTCCATTAGATAGTTATTCAACTAAGTACTCAATAGTACTTAGTAGCTTGATTATCTTTAAAGAGTTAATCATCTTCAGCAGAGTTGTCCAAGACAACCTTGCTGATCTCTGGTTTGATCAAAGTTTTAAAAGATTTGCATACAAGTGTATTCCCCCCCCCCCATACACTTGTTATATACTCCTTTCAGGACCAACAAGTGGTATCAGAGCAGGGGTTCAAAGACCACTGCTTCTGAAAAGCCATCTTGGTTTTCAAAATCACATACTCCGTATTTGGTGTGGTCACTGAACTGATCTATCTGAAATCCTATCAATTGTTGACTAACTGTTTGTTCTTGAGATATGGCCAACAACAATGCTGCTGTTCCACCTCCTGCTGTTCAAGGATTGGACAACATGGCCACAAATCCAGTCAACCACATCTCACATCATAAATTGCCCATGTTCTCAATAGACAATTATGATTTCTGGAAAATCAGAATGAGGGCTCATCTTGCATCTCTACATACTGATATGTTAAGAGTGATCACAAGAGGTCCTTTTGTGTTCACCTTTGTCAATCCCAGAGTCACTGAGGCTCAAAAGGCAGACACAAGAGAGGTGCTCCCTAAAGATGAAGATGACTTCACTGCTGATGAAAAGAGGAAAGATAATTTGAATTATCTTGCCATGAACACCCTCTACCAAACAATTCCAGATGCAATAATGGGTAGAGTCTACCACTGCACAACTGCCAAAGAAATTTGGGATACTCTTGCTGAAATGTGTGAGGGTACTGAAAAGATCAAGGAGAACAAGCTCCAAGTGGCAGTGCATAAGTTTGAACAATTCACAATGGAGTCTGAGGAATCCATTGATAAATTTGCTGGTAGGTTCACTGATGTGATGAATGAGATCAACTCATTAGGCAAGGTGTACTCTAAAAGAGAAGTTGGACTGAAGATCTTGAGAAGTCTCACTTAAAAGTGGGATGTCTATGCTGTAATGATGCAAAATACCAAAGATCTCTCCACCATGCCCATGCAACAAATCTTCTCTGAACTCAAAGCTTATGAGTTCGATCTCAACAGAAGAAAGCCTGTTGAGGAACCTTCAAATCCTACAAAGCGAGTGGCATTCAAAGCCAAAACTGTTGAACCAGAGATGCAGTCCACTCCTAGATCATCAAAGTTAGTCTCCAAGACTGAAATGAAGGAGGAACTAGCCTTGATGGCTAGGAGGTTTGAAAAGTTAAATTCAAGGTTTGGTAGATACAAGAAATTCTACCAGGACAACAAATTCAGGAGAAGGTACAACTCTCCTGAAGCTCAGGCTGAAGTCAAGAAGCCTGAAGAGAAAAGATCAGAGGACAAGTACTCTGATAGGAGAAGGTCCAGTAGAGCTGAACCTTCATCATCAAAAAGAAGAGATGAATCCAAGAAGGATGATGATGAAGACTTGTGCTATAATTGCAAGAAGAAAGGGCACTTCCAGTATGACTGCCCTGAATTGAGCTCTAAAGAAAGAAGAGAAAGGCAAGCAAAAAGAGACAGAAAATTCACCAACAGGAAGGCCATGATGGCCGGTGAAGAATCTGAAAGTGCTGAAAGCTTCAACTCTTCTGATGGACTGTTCTCAAACAGTGAAGATGATGATGATGTGTGCAACATGGCTCTTGAGGATGATGAGGTATCCTCTACTTCTAGTTCACCATCATTCATCTCACAAAACACTAGTGAGGTCAACTTGAAGCTTTCCCTTGGAAAGTTGATGGAAGATTTCACTATGTTACAAGAATTTCATGATAACTGTGTGAGAGAAAATGAAAGATTGGCAATTGAGCTTGCTAAAAACTCTGAGGTAGCTGTTGATGTCAAATCTACTGAGTTGTATCAACAAGCCTTGAGAGAGCTTGAGGAAGCAAATCTCATAATAGTTGATCAACAAAAGGAGATTGATGATCAACTTCTATCTCAGAAAAGAATAGATTTTGAACTAAAAATTCTAAATGCCAAGTTTGAAAACCTCTCACATGAGTATGATATTCTTAAATCAAGTGAAGAGAGACTGAAACTAAAGATGTCTGCTCTGAAGAAATCCTCTATAGCAATAGAGGAAATTCAGAGTTATCAAAGACCTATGGCTCAAAGAAGTGGATTAGGTTTTGATCCATTTGAATCTTCACCTTGTCTTAGTGTTGCTTCTACAAGTAACACTAAGAGAATCTTTGTTAAGTCAGTGGCACAAGTTGAAAATGAAGTGATTCAGCCACTGAACAAAGGAAAGGGCAAAATAGATGACTTGCCTACTCAAGTGGTTCAGGAGACTAGGCCAAAACCTAAGGAAATGGCCAAAGCTCCTGAACACAAGAGGAATGTTGGTCAGCAGAGTAGACCCAATGGAAGGGCAACTCTCCTGAACAATGTTCAGAGGAGTTATCCAAGGTATAATCAGCCTAGGCCAACTCTACTGAGAAAGCCTCAGCTGAATAGACCTAAGGACAACTATCCTCAAAGGCAAAATAAAATGAGACAACCAAAACCCTTCATGCCAAAGGGTAATGGTCATAAGAAAGCCTTTCCTCAAAGATTCCCTCAAGTAGCACAAAGAACTCATAAGTTCAGGAGATTTGACAACTCTCCTGAAACTTACAGAGTTAACACTTTCACACATACTTTCCCAAAGGCATTTAAGGGAAAGACAGTGTATGTTGATGCTAGAGGAAATCAACTTAGCCACCTTGAATCAATCAGGGTTATTAGGCAAGTTTGGGTTCCTAAAGGTACAACTAACCTCTCAGGACCCAAAACTCAAAGGGTACCTAAACCTATCTAATTGCAGGTACCATTGGGCCACAAGAAGAGGAGCATGAGTAAAAAGTCAGCATGGTACCTTGACAGTGGATGTTCAAGGCACATGACTGGAAACAAGGAACTCCTCACTGATTTTATTGAAAAAGAAGGCCCAAATGTCACATTTGGAGACATCTCACAAGCAACAACAAAAGGTTATGGTACCTTGATGATTGGTAACATCAAGGTATCCAATGTATCTTATGTGGCTGGTCTTAAATATAATCTCCTAAGTATCAGTCAATTCTGTGATAAAGATTTCAATGTTGAGTTTTCTAGTGGAAAATGCTTAATCAAAGATAAGACTCAACAAATTCTATTGACTGGAACTAGGAAAGGAAATGTGTATTTTGCAGACTGGGACAAGTCTACTGATGCTGCATGCTTCATTGCTAAGAGTTCTAGTGAACAAAGTTGGTTATGGCATAAAAGATTAAACCACTTGAACTTCAAAACAATGAACAAAATTGCTAGGAATGCATTAGTTAAAGGACTACCTAATGAGGTTTTCATTAAAGAGCATGTTTGCAAACCATGCCAAGAAGGAAAACAGATTAAAGCCTCATTCAAAGGAAAACCAGTCATCTCTACTGAAAGGGTACTTGAGCTTTTACACATGGACTTATTTGGACCAATTACCCCTGCAAGCATAAATGGTAGAAAATACACATTGGTGGTAGTAGATGACTTATCTAGGTTCACTTGGGTAGTATTTCTCCTTAATAAGAAGGAAACTCAATTCAAACTGCCTGAACTGCTAAAGAGACTGTCAAATGAGAAAAGCCTTAGCATTATCAAGATAAGATCTGATAAAGGCACTGAGTTCATAAATTCATACATCAATGAGTATTGCACATCTAATGGAATAGCTCATGAAACCTCAGCAGCTAGAACTCCCCAACAAAATGGAGTTGCAGAGAGAAGGAATAAAACTTTAAAAGAAGCTGCTAGAACCTTAATTGCTGATTCAAAATTACCTAAGAGGTTTTGAGCTGAAGCTATAAACACTGCATGCCATACTCAAAATAGATGTTTGATTACTAAGGGGCAAGGCAAAACCCCCTATGAACTCTGGAAAGGAAGATTGCCTAAAGTGTCATACTTTCACATTTTTGGTTGTCAGTGTTTCATTCACAATAATGGGAAAGAACAGTTGAAAGCCTTTGATAGCAAAGCTGATGAGGGAGTATTCCTTGGATATTCTCAAATCAGTAGAGCTTCCAGAGTCTACAACAAGAAAACCCTTATTGTGGAGGAAACACCTCATGTTGTGTTTGATGAATCTATTCATGAGTTCAGGAATGAGAACTTAGATCCAGAAGAAATCACCCAGAGGACAACCAGACTGAGCCTAAAGGACAAAGACACTGAATTCATAGAGGTTGTCCAAGCCAAACTCCCTGAAAACATTACCTTGGACAACAACCCTGAAGGCAATCCTCCTGAGGCAAATCCCACTGAAGGAAATGGTGAACTGAATGAACCAATCCCAGTTCACATCCAGGTAACAACTACCAATGAAGAAGCAGTCCCTGCTGAGGTAGTTAATGAGTCAAATAATCAAGGGGGAACTCAAAATGTTAAAAATGCCAATGTCCCTGACATTGAGGACAACACCCCTGATTATGATCCTGAATTAGATCCTGCATTCAATTATCCTGAATTTTATGATCAAAATGACTCAACTTCAGTAGAGGACAACTCTACTGAAGAGATCAGAAAAAGAAGGACTTGGTTGTCTGACCATCCTACTGATCTAATACTTGGTGATCCAAGTATAGGAGTCAACACAAGGAGATTTCATGGTGAAAGTGCTCTATTCTGTTGTTTCTTGTCAGAACAAGAACCAAGTGACATTGAAGAAGCACTTCAAGATGCCAATTGGATCACAGCCATGCAGGAAGAGCTGAACCAATTCACCAGAAATGAAGTATGGGAGCTGGTGGATAGACCTTCACATCAAGATGTTATTGGAACAAAGTGGGTGTTCAAGAACAAGAAGAATGAGAATGATGTGATTGTCAGAAATAAAGCAAGACTAGTGGCAAAGGGCTACTGCCAACATGAAGGCATTGACTATGATGAGACCTTTGCACCTGTGGCAAGGCTAGAAGCAATAAGGCTTTTTCTAGCCTATGCAGCCCACAAGAGGTTCAAAGTGTACCAAATGGATGTCAAGAGTGCCTTTCTGAATGGAGTCTTGAAAGAAGAAGTCTATGTGGAGCAACCACCTGGTTTTGAGGTTGTAAATCAAGTTTACAGACTAAAGAAGGCTCTATATGGACTCAAGCAAGCCCCTAGGGCTTGGTATGATACTCTGTCACAATTCCTCTTGGATCATGGATTCATCAAGGGAACTGTGGACAGAACACTCTTCAGAATCACTGAAGGAGAGGACATCTTGCTTGTCCAAATTTATGTGGATGACATAATATTTGGATCCCCCAATGAGAAGCTGTGTGAGAAGTTCTCAAAGCTTATGCAAAGCAAGTTTGAGATGTCCATGATGGGGTTGATGAACTTCTTTTTGGGTCTACAAGTTAAGCAATCAAAAGAAGGGATCTTCATCAACCAAGCTAAGTACACAAGAGAAATGATCAAAAAGTTCGGATGTGCAACTAGCAAGCCAGTAAGGATCCCAATGAACACAAATTGGAAGATGGATCCTGATGAGAGTGGTGTTCTAACCAACTCTACTAAGTATAGAGGAATCATTGGTTCACTCCTCTATCTCACTGCCAGCAGACCTGACATCACCTTTGCAGTAGGTGTTTGTGCAAGGTTTCAAGCAAATCCTAAGTAAAGCCATCTTGAGGCTGCAAAGAGGATTTTAAGGTACCTCAAAGGCACTGAGAATCTAGGCCTTTGGTACCCTGCTGATGACAACATTGAGTTAACTGGCTACTCAGATGCTGATTATGGAGGATGTAGAATTGACAGAAAGTCCACTTCAGGGACTTGTCAATTCTTGGGCAACAAACTCATATCTTGGTTCTCCAAAAAGCAAAACACAGTGGCTACTTCCACCACTGAAGCTGAATATGTTGCAGCTGGAAGTTGTTGTGCTCAAATCCTTTGGTTGAGACAACAACTAAGAGACTACAAAGTCAACTCTACTGAAGTGCCAATATTTTGTGATAACAATAGTGCAATTGCAATATCACAGAATCCTGTTTTGCACACAAGATGCAAACATGTGGACATCAAGCATCACTTCATTAGAGATCATGTGGAGAAGAAGGACATAAAGTTGGTCAAGATCCACACAGATCATCAAAAAGCTGATATATTGACAAAGCCACTTGTAGAGGCAAGATTTCTGGAGCTATCAGCAGAGTTGGGATTACTTGATCCAGGGAAGTTGGACAAGTAAAACCTTAGAAGTTAAATGGGAGTAAAGGGAACTGGAAAGGTTTTCAGCAGACTTGGTCAAGTCTACTGAAATTCAGAAAAGATGATCTCAAATACTCAGGACACTTGTCCATTGATTCTCAGGACACTTGTCCACATCTTTTCAGGACACTTGTCCAAGTGGGGTCAGATAAGTTGTCTTGGCTATCAAACTATTTTCTTGGTTTGATAAGCACCTATTTTGGGCAATCATTGCCTATTTTGATATCTGTCCCATTCCTTTTACAGATATCACCTTTTTGGGATTTTAATTTGTCTCCCACCCAAAAGGCCACTTTCCATGCATTTAATGCCAAGATTTAACTCTTGTTTGCATTAAACATTTCAAGCCATGATCTATCTCGAGAACTCCCCAACCATTAACTAATATTAAATAACTTCCACGTTTTGAATAAAACCAATAACTCACTGTTACATTGGTTTTTGATCATTGGATCAAAACTGGCCAACTCCCCTGAAATCAATCCTGGCCGTCCAAGTGTGTTTTCCATTTTTTACAACCGTTGAAAACTCTCAAAACTCACCAACTCATTGACAAACATTCTTTTTAGAATATTCCCAAGCCTTAAGATCCCCCACAAACACTTCTTCCCCAAGTATTCGAAACCCTAGCTCTTATTTTCTTCAAACACTCTCAAACTCTCTCAAATTCATTTCTGTATTCTTCAATGGCTCCCAAAGTTAGACCAGAAAAGATCATTGATTTCTCCAACAAGGCTCTAGATCTTGCCTTTGGATATTTGAGCAACAAGAACAGCCTTCACTTTGAGCCCATAGTATCATTTGAAAGTGAAGACCCTGAAATTACTCCAACTCTTAGATGGCTGAGAAGAGCTGGATTGAAGAAGTTCATGGAAGAGAGGCCAAGCTCTTGTCTGGAGAGCTACATGGCAGAGTTCTTTGCTTTCCTCAAGTGGAGAGGTAGGCCAGAAGATGGTGAAGTTGCTACAAGACTTTCCTATGTAGCAGAGGGTGAGGAGGAAGAGAGATTTCACAGGGTGAAATTCTCTTCAGAAGATCGTGAAGGAGCCTTTGGATTGCCTTCTGAGGGAAGGAATCCAGAATTTTATGGTGCTGATCATGAAGAGGAGATAGCACAAGAATGGCTCTTGGTTGCAGGTCCCATCTCTTCAACACAAAACAAGAAGACTCTCAAGCCAAAATTTCTCAACCTTTTTGAGGTAGTTGCCAAAAGTCTTTTGAGTAACACTGGAAGCTTGGAGCAGGTCAGTCATCCAAGAATAAGGATAATGGCTGCAATTATTGATGCTAGTGACAAGGGCATCAAGTTTGATTGGAGGACCTTCATCTTTTCTGAGATGATGAAGGAAAAGGCCAAGTTTAAAGTGAAAGCTCACAACAAGGTTGTATTGGACGGAAAACTCAAGTATTGCACCAGGGCAAGCTTGTTAATTGAGAGATTTTCCCACTATTCACAAATGCAAACCTTTGCAAAGCCCCTCTCTGCCCAAAAGATCATGTTTAGAAAGCTCAGCAAGAAAACTGAGCAAAGGAGGATGCTACTGGCCAAACCTGCTGAAGAGAAGGTGGAAGAGAAGCCTAAGTTGAAAAAGAGGACTAAGGCCAGAGTGGTGAAGACAAGGAAAGTGTCTCAAATCCCCTCAAAGGAGACTTCAGGAGCTTCAACTGAGATTGAAGAGGTTGCTGAAGAGGGAGTAAGTGTGCCTTCTGATCACTCAGAAGAGTTGAGACAAAAGTATACTGAGACTAGACAAAAGTCTAAGGGTGATAAGAGGCCCAGGGAAGTTGTCCCTGAGAAGGATGGAGAAGGAAGTGGGAGCAGTAGGGCCAGCAAGAGAAGGGCCAAGCCTACTGATAAGGTGTTGGAGCTTCAGGAGGAAAGGTCTCTCCAACTAGCTCTACGAGAGAGCAGAGTTGAAAGCAGGACCAAGTCTAAGTCAAGGACCAACTCATCTGGTTCTGGAACTCCAGAATCCAAGGTCCCTGAAGGTCAACCAATAGAGGCCAACCTCCCTGAAATTCAAAATCCTGAACCCAACTCCCTTGAAACCCACATAACCCCAACCAACCAACCTATCACCCCCATCAATCTTACCAAGAGATATTCTCCAGAAGGGAGTGTGCAAAGAAGTGGGATAGATGTGCTAGCAGAGTTAGCAGTGGATGAGACAAGGCTACAATTACCCCTTGACTCATCTATGCTCAATTATTCAAAGTTCTTAGAAGCAGCACTTCATGAGCCAACCCCCCTGAGCAAAGCCCCTTCAGATCCATTGCTCTTAAAAGCAACTGAAGTACCTTCAATTGCACCCAATCCTTCTGAAGCCAATATCCCTGAACTTACCCTTCCTGAAGCCACCTTAGGAGAAACCAGAGCCAACTCCCCTATAACCCAAAGTCCCCATTCAAGTGGAGATGATGAGGAGTATACTTATGAAAGTATGCTCAGAGGAGGAGCCAAGGCTACTGTGGACAGTTTGTATCCACAACTTGCTGAATTTCCAAGAATTCAGAAGATGTTCCATGATTTGAGGATGCTTGTGGATGTGAAAGACAAGACTATAATGGAGATATCACAAGTCATCCAAGATAAGGGTGCAAACTGGTGGCAAGTGGAGGAGAGCAGATTGCTACACTTTGCTGGTGTTTTAAAGACTAGATTCCTCATTGATGAGGAGGTTTTTGCAAAGTTAGTAGATGATAAGATCATTGAGGAGAAGGAGAGGAAAGCTAAGGGCTTCAAACACCCTGATAGTAGCTCTAATGATGATGACTCCCTCAAACCCTTCATATCCCAACCCTCCTGAAACCCCTCAAGTCAACCTCCCTGAACCTACTCAACCCAACTTTTCTGTATCAGGCAGACTTTCAAACCCCCCTAGAACCTATCATAGGAAAGGCTCTGTATCATCAGAGGTGTTGACCAAGGGTGGTAACACAACCAAAGACACATCTGCCAATGAAGGTTCTTCTGAACCCAAGGCACAGCCTAAAGATGTTGAGGTTCCTATCATAGAGGCTAGTTTAATTAAGGCCTATTCAGTGTCAGGAGAGTTGGACACTGATCAGCTCTTAATCATTCAGGATGACTCAGTGGCTATTGAAATAAGCACTGTGATCTCCCCACAACTGCCATCTTTGAACCTTGTTGAAGGTGGAGATGCTGCAGGTCTAGGTGTTGGTGTTGAAAAGGAGAACTTAGATGAAAAATCAGAGGGAGTAGAGGATGAAAGAGAGGTTGTAATCACTAGGATAGTGAGTGTACCAACAAATGAGGGTGATATAAGTGAGGAAGGACATGCTATTCTTGAAGTCAAATCTGAACTTCAAGAATCCCTTGATGAGAGGAGGCCTGATTCCTTGTGTGAGGACATTACTACTGAAGGAAGAAAAGAAGTAGTTGAAAATGAGAAGAAGACTGCTGATGTATCAGAGTCTTATGAAAAAGAAATTGAGGGTGATGAGTGTGTTTTCACTAACCCTTTTGATCTGTCTGACATTGCAGGTATATCTCTTGACCAAATCTTTGCAGATGACTTCTTGACAGATGCTCCCATTCATGTTGATTCTGGATCAGCACAAGCCCTACTTGGCTTGCAATCAACAAAACTGGACTCCTTGGCTCATCAAGTCCAATCAGCTCATGTAGAAACTTCTGGAGCTTTGGATGAGCATGGAAGAACCTTGGCATCTGTTGAAATGAGATTAACTGGCTCTGAAGATGTGGTGCTACCCACATTGGAAGCAAGAATAAAAGGAGTGGAATCTGGTCTTCAAACCATTTCCACTGAAGTTCACAAAGCCAAAGTCAGTATGGAGAAAATCTCAAAGGAGGTCAAGAAGGATCAGAAGCTGCTAAGAGCCAATCACAATGCAAATGTCCAAGCTATCAGACTGACCATTAAACAAGCTCTTGGCAAGAAGACAGCCTTGCAGAAGAAAAGAGCAGAGGCACAAAGGCTTGCTATGGTGAAAGCAGCTTCAGAGAAATTTTCCCAAGAGGTGATGGCCAACATTGCTGAAGGTGCAGTGGCCAACCTCACTGAGCTTCTTAAGGCCCAACTAGATGCATCTCTAAAGGCAACCATGTAGGAGGTTGTTCAACAAAAGATGAAGCCTGTTCTATCTTTCCTTAGCTTGAGCAGTGATAGGATGCAGAATATACATGATGAGAATGTATATTTGTTGGAGGAGATGAAGTCTCTAACCCAAGCCCAATCCTTAATGGCTTCTACAATGAGTGAGCTCAAACCTCAGTGTTTTGATGCTGCCAAAAAGGGGGAAAGGGAAAGAGCAAGGGCAAAAGGTGCCTTAGTGATTGGAAGCCCAGTGAAAGGGAAGGACAAAGTTGCTGAAACTAAGGGAAAAGAGCCAGCAGTGCTGAATTTGGAAGATTTGGATGAAGAGGAGCAGTTAACACTAGCCTTGTAGAACTCAATGGCCTCAGCTCAAGAGGAAAGAGTTAGGCTACAACAAAGACCAGGAGGAGAGGTGTCTGGTTTGGACAAGGATGCTGAAGGTGTCCAAACTAGAGGAAAGATCAAGAAGGCCAAAGGAAAGAAAAGAACAACTGAGACATTTACTGACTTTCCTAACAGCCTTGAATTGCCTCCTGAGTTCAAAATTGATGATGATGAGCCTATCTCCAAGAAGGCCAAAAATGCTGAAAAAGACAAGACTGCTGAAGTGTCCAAAGTTGCTGAAAAGGACAAATCCTCTGAAAAAGAAAAGTCTGCTGAGACTAAGTCCACTGATGGTGCCAAAGCTTCTGAAGATGTAGAGGAGTTGTATGAAGAAGGCTTTGGACCAGGACCTAAGAAGAAGAAAGTTGTGTTGCTAAATGATCCATCAAAACTATTTCATGAAGGGTATGGAAAAGACCCTGAAACTCAACAGAAACTGGCCATGATGAGGGCCCAAGAGAAGATGGATTTGATGGATGAAGCACAAAGAGCAAGAGACAAAAGAAGAGCAGATTTCCAAAAACCTAGAAGAAAGAGAGCAACATACAACAAGATGAAGCCACATCTTTTGATCCCAATGGACACCAAATATCCTCACTTGGATAAATGGGTGCCAATTCAGCTGAATGACTCATGGGAGGAAGCCAAAAGGGAGTTTGTCTATGACTTCTATGTCATTGACAGATGGAATGGAAAAGATGCCAACTCCACTTTTGCAGAGTTCATGATAAAGTATCACAGAGAGCTTTATCAACAATTACTTGGAGCTGCTGATATTGCAAGATTTGAACTCACTGCCCCCAAGCCAATCATATACATACCTCCAAAGCTTGATGGATGGATTGACCAGGCAAAGATCCTGAAAGAATTCACAGAGATCCTCAAGCTGAACAAAATGGTTCTTGGACCCAAGGGAACAAACCAAGAAGCCATGGATTTGAAAAGAAGAGTGTGGGCACAATATGGGATGGTGCCACCTCCTGAGGATGATCTCTGAAATGGCTAAGTCTTCTGACCTTTTTATGGATGAAAACTTATCTTACATGAAGATATGTTTTATTTGGTCATCTATGCTGAAGTTTGGTCAAGTATGCTGATGTGGTGTGCACTGATAATCTGTTTGCTCTGATATGCTTTGGTTACTCTGACATAAGTTTTGTGCTCTGATACTTGAAGATCAAGATACTATTAAGTATTTAGTTTTTGCTCTGATACTCTAGATCTTATGATTAGTATATGCTCTGAATTTTTTGTAATGAAATGATCTAATGTAATAGTGTCTTGAATTCATGCTCTGATATGTTAATTTCAACTATCAACATGCTTGTAATGATTTTCATATGAATGATAGTTGAACTTACTTTGAATCAAGAAACATTATTGCAAGAAATCTATCTATGCCTATATTTAAAACCTATTTGCAATATGAATGGTGAGTACACTAACACATTCTTTTTCAGGGTAATTGACCTTAGTCATGTCTTCTGAAGATAAATGTAATAGGTGTAGCCAAATCACTTTTGCATAAAATGTATAGGTTTTGGCATCATCAAAAAGGGGGAAATTGTTGGGAATAAAATGAGATATGTTTTTATTCAATACCAAAACCCCCTGAGACATGCCTAAGTCAAAGATGATTATGTTCTAAGAATGTTAGAACATGTAGAATAAGGCTAGATGAGGAGCTAATATGTTAGGCAGCTCTTAGTTATTTAGATGCACAATTTGAGGGGGAACATATGTTTTGAAGACTATCAAGAACAAGTCCCCTCAAGGCTCAAATTCTGGAACAATCACTAAGTCCATTGAAAAGCTAAGTATGCTGATCAGGAGAGTTGTCCAGAAGAGTTGTCTCAGCACAGGTAATCAAGAACAAGTGTTCTGAAAGCTTGAGGTCAACCATGCTGAAGAGTTAGAGACAACTATACCCTAAAGATTCTCAATGAATCATGCTAAGATCACTTTCAAGAGAAGAAAAGGGTAAGAGCCAAGTCATCTGAAGAAGAGCAAGTCAATCATCTGAAGAAGAGCAAGTCAACCATGCTGATAAGCAAGTCAGCTGATAGTGATAAGGAGAGTTGTCCATTTGATAAGGAATGTTGTCCTATCATTGGAACAACCTTCAGAAGCCATGTCCAAGTCCTAACAAGAGAATCTTAAAGTCAGACATTGGGAAGAGTGCTGCAGAATGAAGACAAAGTCCATACAGCCGTTTATTTCCCAAATGAGGACATGTCACTATCAAGAATCTGTCTTCTAAGAAGAAGAAGACATTTATGGACATTTGAGGCTGCCTCTCCAACGGGCAAATTCTCAATTGTCTATAAATACAGAAGTGTGAAGACCATTTGAAGCACCTCAACAATTGACAAGAATATCCAACTATCCTACAAGCAAGAGTGCTTTCAAAGTTTCAAAGACTATCTTAGTCTTCATACACTTCTTCTAAGCTAAACCTCATTGTATATCCATACAAAGCTTAGAGAGATATCCTATCCTTATACACTGATCTTCATTGTAAAGGATATCTCATTAGTTGGAACCTTACTTCAATCCTAACCCCTTTCAAGTGAGAAAGTGAGAAGGTTGTTGTAGTAGTAGTAGAAGTGGTAGGAGCTGACTGTTGAGAGAAGAACAGTTCAGTTCTGAGTTGAGAAGAGGGTACTAGGACTCTAGACATCCTAGAGATCAATTCACCAAGGAGTGGTGTTATTGATCAAGTGCACCTTGGCACTATAAAACAAGTTAATTCCAAGAGTGAAGGAATTATCCTATTAAATCAGGAAAAGTGGATGTAGGAGCTTGAGTCTCTGAACCACTATAACTTCTTGTGTTGATTTACTTTTCAAGTACTTTCATACATTCAACACTGCACACAAAACTGATCTTTCAAATGATACATACTCAAAGACTGTGCAAAACCTATTTGGACAAGTTCCCTGAAAACTGGACTGAATTGAATTAACAAAGTGATTTCAGAACTAAAAAGGAGTTTAAGCTAAAGGGCCAACCACTATTCCGCACATATAACTCCATTAGATAGTTATTCAACTAAGTACTCAATAGTACTTAGTAGCTTGATTATCTTTAAAGAGTTAATCATCTTCAGCAGAGTTGTCCAAGACAACCTTGCTGATCTCTGGTTTGATCAAAGTTTTAAAAGATTTGCATACAAGTGTATTCCCCCCCCCCCATACACTTGTTATATACTCCTTTCAGGACCAACATGGTCTCTTTCTCAGCCAATCCAAATATTCTTGTGATATCCTGACTCGTGCCGACATGATGGACTCCAAGCCCGTTACCACTCCTCTGTCCGTTATTGATCATCTTCGCATCCTCGACACTCCTTATTCTGACACAACTAACTATCTTTCTTTGGTTGGCGCCCTGCAATACTTAATCATTACGCGACCAGATCTCTCCTTTGCGGTCAATACCGTCAGTCAGTTCCAGTCCTCGCCCACAAATGATCATTTCCAGGCGGTCAAACGCATCTTACGCTACGTCAAAGGAACTCTCCATTATGATCTTGATTTCTCTCAAGGACCAACACATCTCCTCGCCTACTCCGACGCAGATTGGGCCCGTTGTCTAGATACTCGCCGATCAACATATGGCTATTCCATCTTTCTTGGACCTAACCTTGTCTCATGGAGTGCGAAGAATCAACCATCTGTTTCGCGATCAAGTTGTGAATCAGAATACAAGGCTATGGCCTATGCTGACTCTGAAATCATCTGGGTCACATCCCTTCTTCGCGAACTCCAATCTCCGCTCCCTGATCCTTCTCGCCTTCTATGTGACAACCAAAGTGCTCTCTTCCTTAGTCATAATCTCGATGCTCACAAACGAGCCAAACACATTGACATTGATTATAATTTTGTGTGAGAACTCGTCGTCTCTGGTCGCCTCACTACTCAATTCGTGCCATCCAACTTACAGGTTGCAAACATTTTTACCAAAAGCCTTCCTCGTCCGCTTTTTGAATTCTTCCGTAACAAGCTTAGAGTCTGTCCCCATCCGTCCAGCTTGAGGGGGTATCAAATATATGAATTAATTTTAGTAGTTATATTGTTACACAATCAACTCTTATAACTTCCCTTTGAAAGTTATCTTCTCTTGTATATAAAGACCTCAAGGTCTATTCAATTTTCATCAATAAAAGTCATTCTTTGTAGTGCATCTATTCTAACAAATTCACTACAATCTTACATACAATATATATTTTAAAATGATGATTTATATACTGTCTATACAATTTATTGTTATAATTTCTCTTTTCATGCTTATTGTTTCATTCTCTTGTAAACACTAGAACATGCAATATCATCACACTTATATCCACGAAACCTAACTTGTACTCCTCAAAACTCAATCAAAATTAATTTTAAATTTATTGGTACTCAATAGAATATTGTCCACAAATTATCAAATAACATATTCAAATTTATTTTTTATTCTAGCAGCGTCTTTAATAGATACATGGTTGATGCCATTACTTAATAGATTACTGTACTCAAAATTTTTAATCTAGATTTCTTCCTCCGTTAACCTTGCAAAAAATTAAGTGTTTTATCTTTAAAATATTAGTTTTTCCTACAAATACACAAAATACCACCTTTATCTATATCAAGTACATTTTGTTAAAATTAAACAATAAATGCACGAAATTATAAGAAAATTAAGCTAAAAAATGTATAATAAAATTATATCATTGTCATTTGAATCAATTGAAAAGAAAATGCATGTGAGACCATTTGTTCCACATTGCTGGACATGGATGGAAAAATAAAAACAGTGTTAAATTAGAGCTTTAACTTGAAAGAATTTAAGATTAGACTCAATTCAACCTATTTCAATTATCAAAAGAGACTGATCGATATGATTTATTTGCCCCTAACACGTTTTACAATGAATAAAAAGAAAAATATTAAGTGTTTGCAATATGTTAAAATTAAAGGGATTATAAAGTGTAATTGTTTTCTAATATATCATAATGCGTTACATTAAAAAAACCACCAAAGCTTGTTTCATAAAAAACCACGACTATTATATTTTGATACCTATAGAATTTAGCAGAATCAATACATTTTCCTTGATCAAATTGAGATGATACTTTAGAGAAATGTGCTCTACAATAATTAATCCATTTAATGTGCTTGGTTCGCTAGGAAATTGTTTTACACTTGTAATCTATCAATTAAAAATGATGTTTTTGAAAAGAGGAGACACCAATTTTATTAGGGGAGATCACCTAAGGCTCAGAGTTGGCGTTCCTATAGCAACTAGCAACATAGAAAACTAACAGTTGCAACAAAACACAAAGTGGGGGAGAAAATGACAAAGCTACCCTTCTTCTTGAATGAGGGAATCAATGGGCCCAGCTACTATTGTGTTTTCCAATGACAAATGCCAAATGCCCTATTGTGTTTCCCAATGCATCTGTATTCTCAGTATAAGAAGTCACCTCCCACCTACTACTCCTTCCTATCTCCCGAACCTTCCATCCCCACCTACTAATTTCCCATTTTAATCTGTAGAATACAGATGATGAACTCGCGTGAGAACTGCACTATGAAGAATAACAACAACGGTGAGTTTTTGGAAATCCATTTGGTTCCGACGAGAAGTTGTCGGTGAAGGAAGACGGGCGTTTTTCGTTTAAAAATGAAGAACACGTTTGCCCAATTTTTGGTTCAAATGGGGATCGCGATGTGCCCTAGTTCTTGGAGACATAGAGTTTAAAAAATGCCACTCGCCTTTCTTCATGTTCAGTTTAAGAAGCGTCCAGTGATCTGATCCGCCCCCACGTCCAAGTATCGGAAAGAGCACCAAGTCTGCCTGTAAAGCCTCATCAATTCGGTTGTCAATCAAAATCTTTGTATTCTTGTCTGTTGTGCCCGCATAATCGTTTATTAAAGTCTGAGGAGAAGGAGATCTTAAATTAAGTATTAAGAATGTTATATTGTAACAAAAAATTAGCAATTATAATTACCCAACACAACGTAGTGAAGGTGACTGTGAATTTAACCCCGGGTTTATGCTTAAAATGCATAGACTGACATACATCGGCCCAAGCATCAATCACCTGATAAGAAGGAAGACGGGCATATTATTTAAGAAAAACTGTTTGAAACGAAAAAAATATAGGACATATATGTGCCCGCATAATCGTTTATTAAAGTCTGAGGAGAAGGAGATCTTAAATTAAGTATTAAGAATGATATATTGTAACAAAAAATTAGCAATTATAATTACCCAACACAACGCAGTGAAGGTGACTGTGAATTTAACCCCGGGTTTATGCTTAAAATGCATAGACTGACATATATCGGCCCAAGCATCAATCACCTGATAAGAAGGAAGACGGGCGTATTATTTATGAAAAACTGTTTGAAACGAAAAAAATATAGGACATCGTGCTAGCTTACCTCAAAGGAAAGTGTTGGTCCTGAAAGGAGTATATAACAAGTGTATGGGGGGGGGAATACACTTGTATGCAATTCTTTTCAACTTTTGATCAAACCAGAGCTCAGCAAGGTTGTCTTGGACAACTCTGCTGAAGATGATTAACTCTTCTAAGATAATCAAACTACTAAGTACTATTGAGTACTTAGTTGAATAACTATCTAGGGGAGTTGTATGTGCGGAATAGTGGTTGGCCCTTTTAGTTTAGACTCCTTTAAAGTTTCTGAAATCACTTTGTCAATTCAATTCAGTCCAGTTTTCAGGGAACTTGTCCAAATAGGTTTTGCACAGTCTTTGAGTATGTATCCTTTGAAAGATCAGTTTTGTGTGCAGTGTTGAATGTATGAAAGTACTTGAAAAGTAAATCAACACAAGAGTTTATAGTGGTTCAGAGACTCAAGCTCCTACATCCACTTTCCCTGATTGAACAGGATAATTCCTTCACTCTTGGAATTAACTTGTTTTATAGTGCTAAGGTGCACTTGATCAAGAACACCACTCTTGGTGAATTGATCCCTAGGATTTCTAGAGTCCTAGCACCCTCTTCTCAACTCAGAACTGAACTTTTCTTCTCTCAACAGTCAGCTCCTACCACTTCTACTACTACAACCTTCTCACTTTCACTCTTGAAAGGTATAAGGGTTGAAGTAAGGTTCCAACTAATGAGATATCCTTTACAATGAAGATCAGTGTATAAGGATTAGGATATCTCTCTAAGCTTTGTATGGATATACAATTGAGTTCAGCTTAGAAGAAGTGTTTGAAGACTAAGATAGTCTTTGAAAGTTTTGAAAGCACTCTAGCTTGTAAGAACTTGTCAAATGTTGGATTGTGTTGAGGTGCACTCAAATGGTCTTCACACTTCTGTATTTATAGACAATTGAAGGATTTGCCCGTTGGAGAGGCAGTCTCAAAGGTCCATAAATGTCTTCTTTTGGTTCTTCAACTTTGAAGACAGATTCTTGATAGTGACATGTCCTCATTTGGGAAATAAACGGCTGTATGAGCTTTGTCTTCATTCTGCAGCTCTCTTCCCAATGTCTGACTTTCAGATTCTCTTGTTAGGACATGGACATGGCTTCTGAAGGTTGTTCCAATGATAGGACAACATTCCTTATCAAATGGACAACTCTCCTTATCACTATCAGCAGTCTTGCTTAACAGCAAGGTTGGCTAGCTCTTCTTCCGATGACTTGGCTCTTACCCTTTGCTTTTCTTGAAAGTGATCTTAGCATGATTCATTAAGAATCTTTAGGGTGTAGTTGTCTCTTCAGCATGGTTGACCTCAAGCTTTCAGTACACTTCTTCAGAATAGATTGTGCTGAGACAACTCCTCTGGACAACTCATCTGATCAGCATATTTGGTCATGGTTCCAGAATTTGAGCCTTGAGGGGACTTGTTCTTGATAGACTTTAAAGCATGTGTTCCCCCTCAAATTGTGCATCTAATCAACTAAGAGCTGCCTAACATATTAGCTCCTCATCTAGCCTTATTCTATATGTTCTAACATTCTTAGAACATAATCATCTTGACTTAGGCATGTCTCAGGGGGTTTTGGTATTGAATCAAAACATATCTCATTTTATTCCCAACAGAAAGCCTTCTATCTTCAAGGACATCGATGATATTTAGAACTGAAACCTCCGATGTACGTTGTATTCCCTTCCAGACGATGTAACTGTGTTCAGAAATTGGGAAGTAAATAACATACGGAGTTCTGATCAATTTTCTTGAAAAAATGATAATTTATAAAAGAGTGTTCTATATTAAAATGAAATCGGAACATAAAAAGAAAAATAAATATTACAGTTCGCCTTTGAATTCCCAGTCATCCAACAACTTTTCCTTAATGTGTGTCTTTAAAATCTTAACCGCTGGGATTTTTTCGTTCAAGGCAAATGTCGTTTCACTGTTAACCTTTTGCTTGTTTTTCAACATTCCTTGATCTTTTTCCCCTATTTTGATCAGTTCTTTTGTGGTGGGCTGTGGTGTGATCTGCTTGCTTCTTCTGTCTTCCTTAACAGTTCTCAGTTTAACTTCTCTTGTTATGGTACTTGGATCGGGATGATTTCCACCTCTCTTGCCTTTTTCGCCTGGGGTGACATCAGTTTGGTTGCCCTTACAATCATTTAGAGGAGTGACACTGGTGACAGCAGCTTTGTTTCTCTCCCGGAGAATGGACATTTCTTCCTTCAAAAGAGCATTTTCCTTTAGTAACTCAGCCATCTTGAAGTTTGCGAATAATAAGTCTGCAGCAGCATTTATTTGAGCAATACAATCAGGATTGGAAAATATCTGTGTGTGAGTTGGTTCAGCATACGCAGTGTGTTGGTCCCCCAACTGTTCTTTTTCCAACAATAACTGTTGAATGACCTCATCCTTTGAACAAGAGTGGCATTCAAGGCCGTATTTATGGTTTCCAGATGGTTTCCAGTTCCACCAACCTAGTGTATATCGAAGGGCTGTCCAGCTCTGATTGGACATTTACATCTACAAATTCATCCATATCAGCATTGTTGTCCAACTCTGGTAGAAGAGTTCGACCACCTGAAGCTAGATCTGTAATCACTTGGTTAATTCTTTGAGTGGCTAATTTTTGAGGTGTGCATTCTTGAGTCATTCCCAGACTCCATGAGGGAGTATCAGGATCTAGACTGTCAACCACAACTTTTTTACAGACATCATCTGAAGTTGGGGGTCGATTAGTACCGGGACTTTTGCACATCCTGTCCAACGTAGAATTCTCATTTTTTTCCATTACTTCTTCAACCTCAGAGCCTATCATATCGCACGTTTCACCTTCATCGACATCATTATTTTCATTCACTGGATAACCTCTTCCAAAAGACTCAAGGGGAATATTGGGCAGGGGTATAGGAATGATAGCTCTACACAATTTTTTTGAAATGTTCTCCACATTTACTATCACTTCTTCCCTCTGTTCAGCATTACTAGACACATGCAACATCTGATTGACACTACAGCCTTCGGCCACCGGCAATTGCATTCCAATAGAACCTTTTTTTGGAGAAGGTGTTTGTATAGCAATGATACTTGTTTCCAAATTGTTTCCCATGTTCTCAAGATGTTCTACATCATCTTCACAGGCAGTGTGATTGGTAACGTTTTCCCCACTTTCATTTACACTATAAGAGTGGTAAAAAATAGGGCTAACGTGTTCATGCTCAATTGCTCATTTTCCATCCCCTCGCGCTGCGTACTTTCATTTGAATTTTGAAGTTCTCTAAATTCAATCAATTCCCTCAGCTTTCTCTTTTCATCAAAGGTTGCTCTCAAAGCCACCTTTCGGATATGGAATTTTGAAAAAACAAGAATATGATTATGAGATTCATTTTAGTCACATATGGGTTATATGAAATGAAGTCATATCAATATGAATGCAATAATTTTCTATTAACAATTTAGATGATTCTAATGAGAAATCAATTGAAATTGAGGATAGAAATAATTCTGAACAATAGCAATATTTTTTGAACATTACTATTTTGAACATCAGTTAAGAATTGTTTGAACATAACATAAATAAATTTTAGTTTTACAATGGTCAAAGACTTTAACAGTTTGGAATACTCACTTGCGCATGCTTCGTAAGCTTGATCCTGTGAATCTCCTTACTGAACTTGTGCAAGTCCCATTTCAAGAAGCGTGGGATTGCAAATTTGTCCATTGGCCTAACAATGAATGCATATTCGCATAACCAAAACTAATTCAGACAGAAAACATAAGAATTAGTTAGTACCTCTAAAAAATATGTATAAATGGTTAAAAAAATACATCCATGCATTTTTTTTGACAGATTCTTACAGGTAACATAACAGCACAGCCGCCGACTTTCATATTCTTGCTACTCTTTAGTTGTGTCGTCAACATTTCAACAATTAGAGTTGACCAGTCATAAGTGCAAACTTCGGAGAGAGATTCAAAATAACAACTTAAGTGCAGAGAAACTGAACAATTTTGATTCGGGCATAGGAAAATAGATAACATATAGCAATTAAGTAGGCGGGCAACGTCCTGAATGCTATCTGAATCAGTCCACGTTGAAGCTTCCTTTAGCTTAGATAGTAAAAGTCTTTTGTAGAGAACTAACTGAGTATCGGGAAGCTTCCCAGTCTGTTCAGGAAAACACCTTGTAATCCATAGGGGCAGGTTGTAGTCTGGACTCTTTAAGGTTATGAGTTTCTTTCCACAGCTTATACCAAGAATAAGTTGGGCATCTCTCCTCTCCAACTTCAGCGCCTTTTTCCCTATGAAAAAATAACCTGTTTCTTGATCGAAACACCTTATGATCTGTCTAATATCGTCCTCAACTTTGCTCATCCTTTTTAGTAACCCCTTATCACTATTTCCATATGTGCTCTTGAAAAGTAACCAAAATGGTGTTCTCTTGATCCAATGAATATGAGATTCGTTGAATTTGACGCTATTTATTTCCTTTATTAACATCCTAAGATTAGAACGATAATAAGTTTCCCCAGGGATAACCTGAACAACACCTGGAAATATAATCAATTGTAATTGGATGTCATTCTAACCAACATTAATAATAGTATTTTATTATTTTTTAGAAAACTAACCGAATATATTTTTGGGTTTTGATAGATTGATTCTCCTTCTATAACTTTGAGAGTCCACACCATCACTACTGTAATCGGATGTATTGTCCTCAAGAGCATCACTTTTGATTTCTTCAGAATCTTATTTTTTAAAATAACATGATTAAAAAATGTCTAATATACAAGATAAACAAATTTTACGACACAGTGAGTTTCACTTTCAGTAAGTATAAGATGTCATACCTTCACTTTCTGAATACTCACTTTCTGATGATTCAGAAGATGTTGAGTACTCAATATGTCTTCGTTTCTTACGTCTTCCCTTTACTTCTTCTGAATACTCACTATCTACATCGATATTTAGATGTTAATGATACTTCATTTATGTTTACTCAATGTGAGTATTAAAGAGGATTAACTGGAAGTAAGTTCAAACCTGATTTGGATTCATTGGACTGTGTAAAGCACTTGGCAGATCTCTTCCCTAATATGGCAGATCGTTATTCGATGGACTACATGTTTTTTAGCAAAAAATAATTTTTCAAAAAAATAAATTAGGGTACGGGTTCTACAACTACCTTGCCTTCTTTTAGTGAAAACTTCGTCTTCCACCTTTTCTTTTCTCGTTCCTAAGTGTAAAAATTAAAGAAAACAACTTTTAAAAATAACACCATTGATTAATCATCAAGTACGACCTTTAAAAATTTACAAAGGGTGAAGCATTCAGTCATAAGATTACACTGAAAACAAGTTTCATCGAGCTGGAAATGTACAACAACATCAAACATTCCTCTTTCCCAATTAATTTTTGCTAAAACCCTATATGCCAGTTTTTAAATGAGCTCTAAAATTACTAAAATCACTTGTAAAATCATCTGTTCATCCACTAATGCTTGGAAAAAGAATATCAAAGATATAAAAATGAAGCCCTAAAAATGCAGCATTTTTTTCAAAATGAAGCAAATACGACCAAAGTTCGGGAATAAATGGAAATTACCTAATGTAAACAACAAATAATGGAGGGGAGTTTACCAGTTTTCTTCTTTTTCCGAGAATCCCTCACATTTTCAGCCTCTCTTGTAGGATACTTCTTTAACCTCTTGTGTGGAGCCATTGTTGTGTCTGAAGACAGAGCTAAGAAAGACAGTTTGTCATTGTTTCAAACCTTCATCAAAATCATATGCGAAAACTCCAAAAAAATGATGTCGGATGTTAAAAAAAAACGGTGATACCTTTTGATTTCCAAAATGGTGATGCACTCTCAGAGATTCGACGGGAATGCTTGTTCTAGTTGAAATGGGGGTAGAACCTTTGATATGTCCAAGATGGTTTGTAAAAGTAGAGATGAATGTCTAATCACCACTTTCTCGAAAAAATGGCTGACACGAAATTGTTTCTACGACAATCTATTTTAATGTCCCTCGAAAAAAGTGGCCTGGTTGTTTATTAGTCATTTATTGAGATTTATTTAGTCATTTATTGATGTAAAAAGACAGCTGTTGAAAATTAGAAATTTAAGTTGTTTATTAGTGTTAAATTTTCAACAAAACGTTTTCCCCGAGTTGAATGGTTTATTACACTTGAAGTCATTATCAGAAAAATGTTTAATGTATTTCAAATCTATGTATTTTGAACAATGTTTTGCTTTTAAAGAATAGTGAATTAATTTGAACAGATCAGTAAATTATTTTTGAATTTCACAGATTTTTTTTGAACAGCTAACTGCTACACCTTTTGTTCGAATCAAATTTAGATTTATTTGATATATTTAGCAACCACTTCCCACCCCATATCTCCTATTGGATTCTTTTCATGTCTTGTTAATTTAATATTGAAATTATCGATATTAAATTATCAAATTCAAAGTATTTGATTGTACTTAACTGATCAATAATTAAATTTTCAATTTCAAGGTATTTGACTGTACTTCATAAATATATAAAACTTAAATTATTGATCTATTATCCAATTTATGAACGTTGATAAATAATTGAAATCTAAGGATCAATTCCACATTTGTGCATTGCTTTTCATTAATTGTTAATATTATTGAAATTATCAATAGTAAATTATTAAGCTCCCACTATATGATTGAATATATTAAATATATCAATTTCAATAATATTTGATTGTACTTATTAAATATATAATTAAATTCTCAATTTCAAAGAATTTGATTGTACTTCATAAATATATAAAGCTTAAATTATTGATCTATTATCCAATTTATGATCGTTGATAAAGAATTGAAATCTGGGACAAAAATTCCACATTTGTGCATTGCTTTTCATTATTTGTTAATATTATTGAAATTATCAATAGTAAATTATTAAGTTCACCCTAATTGAGGTTTGATTGAATATATTAAATATAACAATTTCAATAATATTTGATTGTACTTATTAAATATATAAAGCTTAAATTATTGATCTATTATCCAATTTATGATCGTTGATAAAGAATTGAAATCTAAGGGTCCAATTCCAAAGTTGTGCATTGCTTTTCATTATTTGTTAATATTACAGAAATTATCAATATTAAATTATTAAGCTCCTCGTATTTGATTGAACATTTTAAATATATTAATGTTAAACTATTGATCGGATTTCCCCATTCATATGAATTCAAGATCTGAACATACGTGCTGGAAAACTGAACATGATAGTCAACAATTTTGAACTTGGTTGACAAATCTTGAATTTTAAACTTTGAACTATTGCCATGTGATTACCAGAACTGGGAAACCTATTTTCCCAACTGGTAATTAATAAAAAAAGGTCCCTATACTATAAACCATCCAACAAAAAATGTGGAAAACAAGAAACAACACTGCTGAATCCCCCATGATACACAAATTAAATAGGAAAACACCCCCAATCTACCACATGATACACAAAATAGGAAAACACCCTCAATCTATAAACTGGTTGTGCAAATATATTTTGAACAATTAACTGCTACACTGTTGTGAAATGTTACCAGAACTGTGGAAGAGTATTTTCCAACTGGTAATTAACAAAAAAAGGTCCCTAAACCACCAACCATCCACCAAAAAATGTGGGAAACAAAAAACAATAGTGTAGAATTCCCCATGATACACAAAATAGGAAAACAACCTCAATCTTCAAACCAATCAGTGTCGAGCTGCATACTATCTACCACGGAATCTTCATTCCAATCAGAGTCGAGCTGAGTACTATCTACCACTGAATCATCAGATAGTAAACAACAAAAGGTGTCGTGCCTCCCAACTTTAAAACATCGGGGACATGTGGTTGGTTTCCTCTTACCTTGTTCACCATACTAGGGCAACCTTTTCTTTTTGGGCCAGCCTCGCGGGCACTTCATTTTTGGTGGGAGAATTTTTGTATCATTGAGTAAAACCTGACATTCAAATTTTTCAGTTTCAGGTATGGGATGAAGGACATGGCTGTAGCACTCTCTGTACTTAGTTGTGAAAAAGCACTCTTCAACATAAGAGCAAACACTGGGGCTGTTCTTTCGGATTACAGCCACGGCATGGGAGCATGGGAAACCTCTAACTCTCCATTGACAATATGAACAAGACTTTGTTCTAAGGTCAACGCGAACAGATGGGGTAGATCGAACTTCAAAGTCGCCACCTGGGCATTCCAGAACTTTCTAAGTTCGTCCTTTGTTGGTTAGGTGGTTCCACCACTATTCTTTAGAAGGACACAACGCACCAGTCCATGCCACACTTTTTTGCCTCCGTTCAAGGTGCCAGCGGCTGATTCCTAAGTTTAAAAAGAAATGATCGATAAAACACAGTTTCTTCGTTGAATGCAAAATGCACGCTCAAAAAATTATAAAATAATACCTGCACGAATTGAGTCTATCATATAGGTGATTGGGAGGCTCTTAGAATTCGATATCCAAGAATTAAACGATTTTGCGGCATTGGAAGTCATCTCTCCATATCTTGAAATGTGGGGAGAGTATGCAACAGCCCACTTGTCGTATGGAAGAGATTCTAACCACTTTTGAGCAATGAGGCCTCCAGCATTTATAAAAATTGCAATTTTCTCCTCAAAAATACGAACAGTGGGAGCATATGCACAGTCGCGAAAATAATCTCCTATTTTTTATCTGTGTTTATTCCTCCATCCCTTTGAAAATTTCCCTTTCAAATTGGTTAACAAGTGAAATAAACAGAAGAAATGTATAGGTTCTTGAAACACAATTGGGAAGGCAGACATTAAACCACAGTGTCTGTCGGATATGTAAAAAACCGCTTGGAATGTTTAATGAAATCCCTACATTTCTCTAGAAATCAGATCCAATTTTTTGTATTCTCGGAGGATACTATAGCAAATGCGACAGGGAACAAACCTGAAAAAAGAAACTATAAGTTCATAATGCACTAATATACTCTTCCACAGTTGTGCATTCATATGAATTCAAGAGCTGAACATACGTTCTGGAAAACTGAACATGATAGTCAACAAAATTTGAACTTGGGTGAAAAAGTCTTGAATTTTAAATTTTGAACTGTTGGGAATTGTTACCAGAACTGTGGAAGAAAGCTTGGTCCCAACTGGTAATTAACAAAAAAAGGTCCATATACCATAAACCATTCAAACAAAAAAATGTGGGAAACAAGAAACAACAGTGTTGAATTCCCCATAATACACAAAATAGGAAAACACCCTCAATCTACCACATTATACACAAAATAGGAAAACTCCATCAAATCTTCAAAATAGGAAACCAATCTTCAAAACAATCAGTTGTGCAAATATATTTCACGCCAAGTAACTGCAACACTGTTGTGAAATTTGGTAATTTACTGTGTAAGAGTATTTCCCTACTGGTAATTAACAAAAAAAAAGGTCCCCTAAACCATAAACCATCAACCAAAAATTGTGGGAAACAAAAAACAACAGTGTAGAATTCCCCATGATACACAAAATAGGAAAACATCATCAATCTTCAAACCTACTATCTACCATGGAATCTTCAAAACACTAATATACTTGTTGTACATTTTTAAGGTAGTTCCACAACATTATAAACAAGCCAATAAAAATCATTGGAGAATTCTGATTTAATTGTGGTAAAGGGTAAACAAGATATAATACTCAGATTGTTGACAAGTTCCTCATAATCAGATTGAAATTTTCACTTTCAAATATGCATGGCGAGAATGACAAGGAAACCTGGTAAAAAGGTTAAACAAGACATGCATTGATATGATTACAGTACATATCAAATAAAAAGAAGACAGTACATATCAAATAAAAAGAAGAATGTTATGTTACCATTGTCACCGTCTTTGGCAGTTGCAGATAATAATGTACCCTTAGCACGGCCCTTCATGAATGTACCGTCGATAAACAACATTGGCCTGCAACTCTGAAATCCATCAATGCATGCCTTGAAAGCAATGAACACACGTTTAAAGCATTTTTTTTTTAGGATTAGGCTCAAGAAGAACGACACTTCCTGGATATGTACGTTCGATTGCAGAGCAATACCAACGTAATTGATCGTAGGAATCCTCGTAAGTACCAAAGATGTGATCCCTCGCTGCCTCGACTGTTCGCCATGCTTTCCAATAGGGTATTGTCAAACCATAGTGAACATTCAACAAATCAGTGATCTCTTCCCCCCCTGAAGTTGGTTTTGTCCTAATGGTCTGAATCACAAATTCAGACATAATCTTGGGACTCATTTTACTAGTATCACCATTCACCAGCTTTCCAACGCATCTATGAATGAAGTTAGCTTTGTAGACTATAAAATATTCAGTGACAGGCTGATACTTGGCTTTGATAAACCAATCACAGTCACAACTGTTCAACTCTTTACAGACAGCATGGATGTAATATCGATTATTTCTCGAGTATGTAAACTTAAACTCCATTTGAGTAGAATACTTTATTAGTTCACGTCTAAATTCAACACCCCCCCCCCCCTAAATTCCTGCTCTATACCACCATTCATTATATGTGACCAAGCATCCGAAAGCAATGGTTTTGTTGGAATAGTAGGACACAAGTCATATGATGGGATATTAGATTTTCCCTCAAACTCGAGAGGTTGGGAAATAGGCTGAAAATCACATGGATTGGAAATAGAAATAGCCAGAGACCGATATGGTGGTGAAATAGAATCAAAATCACATGGACTGGAAATATATTCAGACACATTTGGTTGGGGAATATTTTGGAAATCACATGGTTGGGACATAGACCTCCTTTTCTTAACACTCTTAAATGGAATCCTAATTGGCTGTTGAGCAATAAATGACTTCTGAGGACTATTGTGTGCCAAATTAGAAGAAGGCATTAAAGGCTGGGGAAGAGTAAATGCACCTGAAGTCTTATCTCATGAATGACATAAATGATGATTCTGGGAGTGTTGGGACAGAGAAACATAAACGAGTTTCTGAGATGTAATTTGGCACACTGAAATCAAGTTTTTCTAATCATCATTACCCAACAACTTATAATTGGATATGCTACCCACATACCAAGAAAATGAAATATTTTCAACATTAGTTTCCAATTCAGGCCACGAATCAAGAACATGCGACAAGAAATCGATGTAGGAGGAATGACTATGAACGGAAACAATCCTGGATGTAGAATTATGGGTTACATTGAGAAATACTTCATGATCCATTACTAAATTTCAAACTCAATTTCAGATTATCTATACCAGGAATAAAACCAATTAAACTCGCGTACCCTAATTTCGCAAGGAATCGCCAAGCCTTCAACCTGCGTACCTTAATTTCGCAAGGAATCGCCAAGCCTTCAACTCACGAACCCTAATTTCGCAACGAATTGCCAATTTTTCAACTCACAGACCTTAATTTCGCAAGGAATCGCCAGTCCTTCAACTCACGAACCCTAATTTCGCAACGAATCGCCAAGCCTTCAACGCACGAACACTAATTTCGCCAATTCTTCAACTCACGAACCTTAATTTCGAAAACAATTGCCAATTCCACCTTGTCTGAAATCGAAGCTGCCTCAAATATTTGGTGTGGCAGCTTGGAATTCAAAATTTGAATTTTGAATTTTGAATTCCTGAGACAAGTTTTGATCGATTTCAGCCAGTTCTCTCTCCCAATTGTGCAGATGGGACATTTTGGCAAATGGGTAGGAGGAGGGCTGACAAGCAGTACGGCGTCTGGGTTTCAAAACTACTCTTTTAGTTCCTTTTGCATTCTCAAAACACTGAATGGACTTTCCTTTTGCATTTGAGGGCATAATGGATAATTCGCTTGAGATTTTGTGTGGGGCTGCAATCCTAGAAAGGTAATGTGTGTAGTTGCTATAGTTTGTAAAACCCCGTGCCTAATAGTAAATTGTCTCATTTTATTATCTAACTTTAAATATAAATATGTGTTAAATTTTATAGCCAAAAAAAAAAAAAAAAAAACCCATATTATGAACTAGGAGGGAAAAAAGGAAAAGCATGCTCATGTTGGCAATAAGTTATTTGAATTTGGGTTTCGTTAACAACATTTTTACCAAATATCACAGTTACGTATACAAAATGTTATTGTTGTAAATATGAAATATTTACTATTTAAAATCAATCGTATTTTTTCAAATAATGACATTTTGTATGTACAACAGCGATCATTTATATGCATAATAATGACATTTTTACGATGGAGACGGCTTGCTCGTGTTTGCATTTATTAAGACCAATTTTCCAAAATAAATAGAAAATTCTGGCTATCAACACCCCAAATAGTGTTATTCCCACCCCAATTGTTATATATACCCCACTCAAATTTAAAAAACAATTTAAAATACTAAACAAACCCCATTTTTTCCTATCATACTAGGGATGGCAATATTGGCCCGACCCGCGGGTACCCGCCCCGACCCGAGGGATTTGGGCCAGGCCAGGCCCGACCCGTATATAAACAGATTGGGTCTGGGTTTTTTGTTAAACCCGCGGGTACCCGACCCGACCCGTATTGAAATATCAGATTAAATATGTTGACGTTGAAATAAGTGTTTTGTTTAATGATCCAACACTAACAGCCGAGTGTTGTGTTTAATGTTCCCAACACTTATGACAACATCATAATTTGCCCTTCCTTTTCTCACTAACTCTTATCTTACGCTTGTTGTCTAATGATGTCCCCAGAGCAGTTAGAAGACGTGGGCAACACCAAGTCATGCCACTGCGTGGGAGTGAGAAGTTATTAGACATGGTATAACAAGTCCCAAAATTCTAGGAGTGGTGGAGAGAAGTTTTACAACCGCATGATCTCAAGGTTGAGGCGATCATGGTAGTTGATGGCAGTTCGTGGATGAAGCCTATAAATACAGAAGCTGCCCTCAACACAAGATACACAAGAAGGAAAGCTAAAATCGACTACTACTCTATTGAACGCTATATACGCTTCTAGTTAGGAAAACCTTTGTTTCTTCTTGTAGTTCTTCATATTTTTGTAAACCCGAATAATAGTGTGTTAGAACATAGTCTTATTTACTAGGTTATATGTATAGATCTATGAGGGAGATAGTTTCATAGAACTTAGTAAATCATTATACACTTTCGTAGTGTAATTATACACCTCTAAGAGGTTGTACTCGTTTCACATATTTTTATATAGTGAACAGCGTAGATTATTTTATAATCTACGCAAATTTTGAATACTTCTATTTTCAGTACGTGCAATTTAAATTCCGCTGCATCGTGTTGTCTAGATTGTGCCAACACAATAGACAACATCTCTGATTTCGCACACACACACACTTTCAGTTGGTATCAGAGCCAACTACTTGATACACTAAGTAGAGATTCTGCTTAGAGTGTGTAAATCTGAAATGGAGTATCCACTTTCACCCGCACTAAAGCCTCCGATTCTAGATGGCACAAATTATGCCTTCTGGAAACCAAAGATGAGAATGTACATCAAATCCATTGATGAACGAGCCTGGAGGAGTGTTCTTGCTGGTTAGACTCAACCAAGAACTGCTACGGATGAAGACAATGAAGCTCGGATCAAGAGAGAGCTCGACTGGACGGCTGAAGAAATCACAACTGCAAGTTACAATTCAAAAGCGCTGAATGCAATCTTCACCTCAACTGATGCCTCAATGTTCAAAATCATATCAAACTGCATTTCATCGAAGGATGCATGGGATCGATTGCAAGAACATTGTGAAGGATTGGATAGTGTACGAAGGACTAGACTACGTATGCTTGGAACCAAGTTCGAAAATTTGAGGATGAAAGAAGATGAAACCATTTCATCTTACAACGAAAAGTTGACTGAGATTTCAAATGAAGCTCATTCTCTTGGAGATCCAATATCAAATCAAAGGTTAGTACATAAAATTCTTAGATCAGTTCCTAAACGTTTTGAACCTAAGATATGTGCTATAGAAGAAACTAAGGATACTGATGTGTTAAGTCAAAATGAATTGATTGGTATTTTGAAAACTTATGAGATGAACATTTCTGAAAAAACTGATAATGAAAAGAAAGTGCTTGTTTTCAAAGGTGATGCCTCATCATCTGCATCATCATGTTCTGGAAAGTCTTCTTATGTTACTGAAATTGATTCTGATGAAGATGATATTGAGGAATACCTTAACAATCATGATTATATGGCTTTCATTACTAAACAGTTTAAGACATTCATGAGGAACAAGAATAATAGATTTAAGGATAACATTCAACCTAAGGTTCAGATTAATAATACTCAACAATTGCCTATTAGGAAGAACAATTTTAATCCTTCTAGACAATTAGAAAGAGGAAACAGGTTTAGATCTGACCAAGACTACAGGAAAAATGTTAAATGTGATGCATGTTCTAGATATGGTCATTATGCTAATGAATGTGCCAACACCATTCTAAAAAAGAAACTTAATTTTAGTGCTACTTTAAGTGATGAGTCTGATGTTGATCATGATCCTGAAAAAGACATTGAAAAAGCTTTCTCTGCTAGAATTATGTATGATGATACTCTTGATGATGATCTGGATGATTATTACGATGTGAGGACAAATGAGCCATCATTTGGGAAATCACTGAATAATAATGCACTAGAATTTAACTGTTTCACAAGTTCTGTTACAGAGACAGGTACGTCAAGTAAAGCAGGTTTATCCAGAAGAGATGCTGACATCCAAGATTTGTCTAATACTGTTTTTAAACTGGAAAGTCTTTTAACAAAGAAGGATAAAGAAATTTCTAAACTCAAAGAAAGACTAGATGTGTCTATTCTTGACTTTAAGAAATATTCTTATGAAAAACCTTTAACAAATGAAAAAGTTTGCAAGATATCTTCTGAAACTGAGAAACTTAATCACATAGTTAAGTCTCTGAACTTTGAAAATTCTGATTTAAGAGACTCTATTACCAAGCTTGAAGGTATACTAACAAGAAAAGATACTGAGATATCTAAACTTGAAGAGAGGTTGAAGGAAGCTTCTCTAAGCTTCAAAAGATTTTCTGAAGGGAAGAACAAACTGGAAGACTCTCTTATGACCAACAACTCAAGAAGAACAGGTATTGGCTATCAAGGTAAAAATTCAAAGAAGTCTGACCTTAAGAAACCTACTGTGTTTGTAAAAGCTGAAGTAAATTACAATCCTAGTGTTTCTGCTAAAACTCAGATTAATGCAAAAGATGTTATATGCCATTACTGTTTCAAAAAGGGTCATAAAAGTCCTCAATGTTTGAAGAAGAAAAACGATCTGAAAAATTCTGTATTGCCTGGAATGACTCAACATTCAAGATCACATAGTAATAATTCTGCATGGATTCCAAAAGAAAATACATCTTGTAATGTTGTTCATATGTCTCTAAAAGCATGTATACCTGGATTATGGTACTTTGATAGTGGCTGTTCTAAACACATGACAGGTCGAATTGATTATCTCACTGATTATACTGTTTACAATGGTGGTAATGTCACTTATGGTGGTGGATCAAAAGGAAAAATCATTGGTAAAGGGACATTGAATGTTCCTGGTTTTCCTAAGTTATCCAATGTTCTGCATGTTGATGGATTACTGGCCAATCTTATAAGTATTAGTCAATTATGTGATGATGATTTGCATGTTAAGTTTGATAAGAACTCATGTTATGTGCTAGACAAAAATTCTGAATGCATCATGATGGGAAATAGATCTGCTGATAATTGCTATCTCATTGAATCTGAACTTATCTGCAATAAGGCTAAAGTTGATGATAGTACTCTATGGCATCATAAACTTGGACATGCTAACTATAGACAGCTTGATAAACTTGTTAGATTGAAAGATGTTACAGGTTTACCAGATCTAAAATTTTCAGATAACAAGGTTTGTGGACCTTGTCAAAAAGGCAAACAGGTCAAAGTGTCTCACAAAATGTTGGGACATTGCTCAACCAAACATTGCTTCGAATTACTGCACATGGATCTTATGGGTCCTATGGAAACAGAAAGTATTGGAGGTAAAAGGTATTCTTTAGTTGTGGTTGATGATTACTCTAGATTCACATGGATTGAATTCTTAAAAGATAAATCTGAAACTTTTTCCATTTTCAAAATTTTGTATAAAAGATTCAAGAATGTTTTCAATTCTAAAGTATGCAGAATCAGGTCTGATCATGGAAGAGAATTTGAAAATAGTGCTTTTACTGAATTTTGTGAATCTAAAGGTATAATCCAAGAGTTTTCATCTCCTAAAACTCCTAAACAAAATGGCATTGCAGAAAGAAAGAATAGAACACTTCAAGAAATGGCTAGGGTCATGCTATGTTCTAAGAACTTATCCAAAAGATTTTGGGTTGAAGCTCTTAATACTGCTTGTCATATTGCTAATAAAGTTTATATTAGAACAGATTTTACTAGAAATCCATATGAAATTCTGAACAATAGAAAGCCTAACCTTAAATATTTCCATGTTTTTGGTTGTGTATGCTATATCTTGAATGACAGGGATCAGTTACATAAGTTTGACTCAAAGAGTGATAAAGGTTTCTTTCTTGGTTACTCAAGAAACAGCAAAGCCTATAGAATTTATAACTTTAGGACTGATACTGTACAAGAATCTGTAAATGTTGTTTTTGATGATGATACAAACATTACAGGTAAAAGCATTGAAGATGAAGACATTTCAGACTTGATTGATGTACCAATCAATACTGAAAATGTTGAACAGGTTCAGAATGTTGAGAAGAATGATGACACACTAGAGGAAACATCTGATAATACAGATCCTGAAAATCTGTATAATCTCCAGAAAACTCCTTCCATAAGGATTCAGAAATATCATCCACAAGACCAAATCATTGGTGAGCAGTCTACAGGTGTTCAAACCAGAAGAAGAATAGGAATGAACTCAAAGGATGTGGTAAGATCTATATGTATGTCATGCATGTGTAGTAAAGTTAATCATGAATGCTATCACTCTGAAATTGAACCTAAAAATGTTAAAGAAGCATTAGATGATGAGAATTGGATTGAAGCTATGCATGAAGAACTTAATCAGTTTATTAGGAATGATGTGTGGACATTAGTTCCTAGACCAGACCATGTTAATGTTATAGGGACTAAATGGATTTTCAAAAACAAGACTGATGAGATGGAAAATATTATTAGAAACAAAGCTAGGTTGGTTGCTCAAGGGTATACACAGGTAGAAGGTGTAGACTTTGATGAAACATTTGCTCCTGTTGCTAGAATTGCATCCATTAGGCTCTTACTTGCCATTGCATGCTATATTGATATAAAACCGCACCAAATGGATGTTAAAGCTGCCTTTCTAAATAGTATTCTAAATGAAGAAGCTTATGTTGAACAACCTAAAGGTTTTGAAAACCCTGATTTTCCTGATCATGTCTATAAATTGAAAAAGGCTCTATATGGCTTGAAACAAGCACCTAGAGCATGGTATGAAAGGTTGACAGATATCTTGATTGAGTTTGGTTTTGTAAGAGGAGAAGCTGATAGAACACTGTTCATCAAACATGATAAAAATGCTATTATGATTGCTCAAATTTATGTTGATGATATAGTATTTGGTTCTACTTGTGACAATATTCTTAAACACTTTGTGAATGAGATGACATCTACCTTTGAAATGTCCATGGTTGGTGATTTAAATTACTTCCTAGGATTGCAAATCAAACAGCAAAAAGATGGGATTTTTATTTCACAAAGTAAATATGCAAAAAGTCTTGTAAAAAGGTTTGGATTAGAGAGTGCTAAACACATGAAAACACCTATGGGATCAACTCAAAAACTAATTAAGGACAATGTTGGCCAGAGTGTTGACTCAACACTGTACAGGTCTATGATTGGCAGTCTGTTATATTTGAGTTCCAGCAGACCTGATATAATGTTTAGTGTCTGTTTATGTGCTAGATATCAAGCTAACCCCAAAGAATCACATATGAATGTTGTTAAAAGAATCATTAAGTATGTTGCAGGTACAAGTAATTTAGGTATTTGGTACAGCAAAGACACTGAAAGTGTGTGTGCGTGCGAAATCAAGAGTGTTGTCTGTTGTGTTGGCACTATCCAGACAACATTAAGCAGCGGAAATTAAATTTCACGTAGTGAAAATGGAAGTATTCAAAATTTGTGTAGATTAAAAATTAATCTACACGAATCACTTATATTAATTATAATATCAGTGAAACAAATCAACAACCTCGTAAGGTTTTGAACAACTACAACTCGAATGAGTTTGAAAAGATTACTAGAAAGTATGAAACTATCTCCCTTATAGATCTAACATAAAATCCTAGTAAAAAGATAATGATTAAACACACAAATATTCGGGTTTATAAGTGTGTGCAAATCTACAAGAAAGAACAAAATATATTCCTAACTAGAAGCGTTGCGCATTCAATAGACTAGTAATCTTGTTTAGCTTTCTCTCTTGTGTATCTTGTATTGAGGCATGATCTTTTTTATAGGCTTCAAATCCTACTGCCCCAACATCATGTAGATCGATTTTTACATGATCTACCATGGAGAAGAATCACAGATTTTCCTAAAGCTAAATGCACTAAGCACTCGATAGCTTTAGTAATGAATGTGTCTTCTTTCTTCTCCAGTATTTGCGTTGAAGCTGCCTCTATTTATAGGAGATAAATCTTCATCAGCCTTCAACCTCTCTCAACCATACACGCATGATCAAGAGAACTTCCCACCAACTCCTATAATTAAGGAAACCTCTTAACTTCCATGTAGTGGTAGTTTTCTCACACCAAAGGCAATCTGCATGACCTGGACACGTTCCACGTCTTCTAACTGCCTACAAGGAACATTATACACAACATAGAAAATTCGGAGTTAGTGTGAATTATGATGTTGACCAAAGTGATGGAACATTATGCACATCACCGGTACAACATCAGCAACAACCTTTTATAAAGGTTTGTTAAATCCAATTGACTATATGAAACTACCTCCCTTTTAGGTCTATACATATAATCTCCTAGACGAAATAAGTATGATACATATGTTGATTGGGTCTACAACAATCTATCATACTGTTGCATTAGTCTTCTATTAATTGACAACGTTTTCAACTACATACAACCTCCATAGATCAGTTTTTACATGATCAAAAACCTCCTCCACAAACTCCTTAAAAGTAGGAACCACTATGCATGCTCTTTTATGTTCACTCCTTGTATTTATGCAACCACTTGACCTGGTAACTTCCACGTCTTCAATCCTGCATACAAGGACATTAAGAACAACATCTAAAATTGGAGTTAGTGTTAGGAGAAAGGGCAAATTATGATGTTGACCAAAGTGATGGAACATTTTGTACAACACTCGACAAATAGATTTGCCAGGAGTGTTGGATCAAAATAAGCATCACATGTACAACATCAACAATCTCCCCCAATTTGGCCTTTCTAATACAACACTTCTGATGTTAAACATACAGAAATATTCAAAGTAGAAATATACAAAATTTACATCAAGTAAATGACATAAAATCGTAATCACCAAATTAAGTAATAAGTCTTTCTCTAAACACTACAAACAATGTGTTTAGATTAAAAACATAAATAAATAACAAAATGAAATCCTAAAATAATAAAGAAATAACAGAAATAAAAATCCTACAAGCATTACAGACAAATAAAGAAAAGTTATGTAAATAAGTAAAGGAGAGGATTGAGTTGAATAACACTTCAGCTGCATCTTCATGGATCTGCACAAACTCCCTCATACTTTATAACTTCTCTAGTTTGTATGCTTTCATAAATCTCCATGCACGTTCTTAATGACATCAACATCTTGTGCATCTTTAGCTACTGCCTTATCACTTCCGTGTATAGCTTCTGTTTCTTGATTGTCACCATCAGTGTTGATTGTGAAAGAAATGACGAATTATTAATGATGTTGTCAAATATGTTGTGACATTCTTCACAACATTGACACAACATCAACAATCTCCCCCAATTTGGCCTTTAGACAACAACAAACCTGATGCAATAGTAGATAACAAATAAAGTATAGATGTAATACTAAAAAGCAATCATCTAAACTAAGTGATATCAAACTATCAATTTAAGTGTAGAATAGACAACAAGAATAGAACGTAATGTTAAACCAAAGTGAATTTGAACCATTGAAAAACAACTCCCCCTCAAATGATCTTTCCAAAACTCCCCCATAGATGTAAAACTCCCCTTTTCAACAAGCAGGATAATTCCCATCTACAACAATTTGCATTATGTGTAGCATCTTATGCAGCTTCTCCCCCTGTTGGTGTGGAAAGGAGAAACAAATAGATTAAAAGATCATAAACTGCGGTAATGCTGGCATGATTGTTCCATCATTCTCAGAAACATTCAGTGAAATCGCCATTGTTGTAAGAAGAGTCAGAAGACTTTGAGTAGTAGTAGGATTTTGAGTGGTTTCAGGTTCATGGTTTAAGTAGGAGGGTGAATGCTTTGCATTTCAGAACAAATATCTTTAGGTTTGAAACGTCATAGGTGTAGATGTTTGAGAAATTTCAGTGGAGGTTTCGGATTTTGGAATAGGTACTTGTATCGAACTGACCATAAAATATGGTGATCCCGATGTCGTTGTTTCAACATTTTCTGAAACACGTAGGGAAATCGTCATTTAAGCAAGTAAGTTTAGAGGGTTCGATTTCCTGAGGAAGAAGAGATTTGAGTATTTGAGCTTTGATCAAATGGTGACGTGTTTTTCATCCTTTAAATACCTGTAAGCTAGATTCGAATTAAATGAACAATTCAAAGTCTGGAAAAATTTAAACACTTTCGAATTGAAATGCTGATGAACAATCAATACTCTGTAAAATACCACTACATATAATATCTTCAAAATCAGTGCATAAGTTAGAGAATATAATAGCAATATAAATATCTAGACATTTAATTTATTAAAAGAACTTACGTAGAGAAGATCAATTGGAAGTTGTACGCATAATGGGAGTAATTCGAAAAAATAGGAAGTGAAATGAATAACTTCTCCCATGTAAGTGATCGTGTGAAATTGGTGTGAGAGAAACAGGGAATTAAAAACTGCCCAAATTAAATAAAATACTGAAAATGCAATAAATATAAAAAAAATGACCTGGAAATATCCAATTTAATAATTCTGAAAAATTAATCTAATATTCAGAAAATAAATAATTCATAAAGGTAACTGAAATTCGAGTCATTTTCAATGTCGCTCATAATGTTGGCCCACATACATCTCAACACTGTTTTTACATGAATTTGCTTCATTTGTGTTGCACATATTTTTTTTTTCACAATTTCACATTGATCTATCTTTTGAAAAGAGTGCATCGTAGTAGCGAACTCCGTGCCCCATAGTTACTCAATGGATATATGAATAATTTGATGCAATTTTTAATCACCTTTTGAAAAGAGAACATCGTAGTAGCGAGCTCCGTGTCCCATAGTTACTCAGTGATTTTTAAGCATCTAAATTGTGATCCTTTTTTGCATTTAAGAGATGTGTGTCCAGAACAGAAATTTTTGCAACAAATTTTTCAGGCTCAAACAACATTTACACAGAAGAATTATCTAAATTCTAACACAGAAAAATATCCAGAAAAATTTAATAGACAATTCCATATGTTGTCTCAAATGTTCCCACATTTGATACAACATTTAGTCAGAATTTTTCACATAGTGCATAAACCAAGAGATTTTCGAAGGGATGAAAACCTCTTATCATTAAGGGCTTTTGCATAAATATCAGCAAGTTGTTTCTCAGTAGTAATGTATTCCAACTTCACAATCTCCTTCTCAACAAGATCTCTAATAAAATGGTGTCTAATACTTATATGCTTTGTCAAAGAATGTTGCACATGATTCTTAGATATATTAACAGCACTAGTATAATCACAATATATCTTGTTTTCATCATTCAAAGCTTCTATTATATTTTCAGGCTCAATCAAGGAATGATAACACACATGGTTTACCTTGTTGCATATGGATGACATGCATATATGCCTTACCACATCTTCTGTGTTCATACTCAGTCTTCTTCTAGTTTACTCCAGTATTCAATTCTCCAATGATTTGGTCTGATGGATGATCTTTCAAAATTCTGGTAGATGGAGTTCTCTGAGAATCATACAAATTTTCTGATAATTCTGATTTTTCAGAGAATGTTTGCTCAGATGTGGCCTCATCTGAAGCAACAATTTGAGTTCGATCAGAATTCTCAGAACTCTTTGAAATTTCAACAAGATCAGAGATATCATCTTCAATATTTTGACCTGTAAAACTAGCATCATCATCAAATACCACATTTACACATTCTTGCACAGTACATGTTCTCAAATTATAAATTCTATAGGCTTTACTATTTCTAGAGTAGCCTAAAAGGAATCATTTATCACTATTTGAATCAAAATTTCTATCTAGAACATAGCAAGAATATTTATCAAACTTAACATGTAGATCATCATCACATAGTTGACTAATATTAATCAAATTTGTAAGTAATCCTTCAACATGTAAAACATTTGATAACTTTGGAAAACCAGAAACATTGAGTGTTCCTTTACCAATGATCCTACCTTTAGAACCACCTCCATAGGTAACATTTTCACCATTATATGGTTTATAATTAGATAAAAATTCAAGTTGGCCTGTCATGTGTCTAGAACAGCCTCTATCAAAGTACCATAAATCAGGAACACATGTTTTTAATGACATATGAACAACATTACATGACATATCAGATTTTGAAACACATTTTGTTTTCTGTAAATGTTGTTTGAAATGATGTGTCATTTTAGACAACTTTTCAAAAGAATTCATATCTCTTTTCAGTTTAGCACAATATGGACGTTTATAACCTTTATAAGAACAGTAAAAACATGTAAAATCTTTTTCAACCTTACCAAGAGTAATTTGTGTCTTAGCAGAAATATTAGGACTATCCATTACTTCTGCCTTAACAAACAAAATAGGCTTTTTATTATAAGAAGATTTAAAAGACTTATCATTGTAACCAATACCTGTTCTTTTTATGTTACCAATAATTAAGACATTATCCAGCTTTGACAAATTACAGTTGTGACTTTTTCTCGAAGTACCTGTCTCATCATAAATAAATTCATTAAAACAGTTCAGACTGGTAATCGAAAATAATGGATACCTAGCAAATGTTATAGCAGATGTTGGCACATCTGATGCAACATCAGAAGCAGAAGATTTTGGATCATCATCAGCTTCAGTCTGTGGTTGAATCCAATTAGCCAGTAAACTCCTCCATGCTCGTTCATCAAGATATTTGATGTACACAATATACGGTCTAAGTGCAGGAGAACGCGAATATTCCATTTCAATATACACACTCTAAGCAAGATCTCTACTTAGTGTATCAAGTAGTTGGCTCTGATACCAACTGAAAGTGTATGTGCGTGCGAAATCAAGAGTGTTGTCTATGTTGGCACTATCCAGACAACATTAAGCAGCGGAAATTAAATTGCACGTAGTGAAAATGGAAGTATTCAAAATTTGTGTAGATTAAAAATTAATCTACACGAATCACTTATATTAATTATAATATCAGTGAAACAAATCAACAACCTCGTAAGATTTTGAACAACTACAACTCGAATGAGTTTAAAAAGATTACTAGAAAGTAAGAAACTATCTCCCTTATAGATCTAACATAAAATCCTAGTAAAAAGATAATGATTAAACACACAAATATTCGGGTTTATAAGTGTGTGCAAATCTACAAGAAAGAACAAAATATATTCCTAACTAGAAGCGTTGCGCATTCAATAGACTAGTAATCTTGTTTAGCTTTCTCTCTTGTGTATCTTGTATTGAGGCATGATCTTTTTTATAGGCTTCAAATCCTACTGCCCCAACATCATGTAGATCGATTTTTACATGATCTACCATGGAGAAGAATCACAGATTTTCCTAAAGCTAAATGCACTAAGCACTCGATAGCTTTAGTAATGAATGTGTCTTCTTTCTTCTCCAGTATTTGCGTTGAAGTTGCCTCTATTTATAGGAGATAAATCTTCATCAGCCTTCAACCTCTCTCAACCATACACGCATGATCAACAGAACTTCCCACCAACTCTTATAATTAAGGAAACCTCTTAACTTCCATGTAGTGGTAGTTTTCTCACTCCAAAGGCAATCTGCATGACCTGGACACGTTCCACGTCTTCTAACTGCCTACAAGGAACATTACACACAACATAGAAAATTCGGAGTTAGTGTGAATTATGATGTTGACCAAAGTGATGGAACATTATGCACATCACCTGTACAACATCAGCTACAACCTTTTATAAAGGTTTGTTAAATCCAATTGACTATATGAAACTACCTCCCTTTTAGGTCTATACATATAATCTCCTAGACGAAATAAGTATGATACATATGTTGATTGGGTCTACAACAATCTATCATACTGTTGCATTAGTCTTCTATTAATTGACAACGTTTTCAACTACATGCAACCTCCATAGATCAGTTTTTACATGATCCAAAACCTCCTCCCCAAACTCCTTAAAAGTAGGAACCACCATGCATGCTCTTTTATGTTCACTCCTTGTATTTATGCAACCGCTTGACCTGGTAACTTCCACGTCTTCAATCCTGCATACAAGGACATTAAGAACAACATCTAAAATTGGAGTTAGTGTTAGGAGAAAGGGCAAATTATGATGTTGACCAAAGTGATGGAACATTTTGTACAACACTCGACAAATAGAGTTGCCAGGAGTGTTGGATCAAAATAAGCATCACATGTACAACATCAACAGACACAAACTGTACCTTAATAGGATACAGTGATGCAGATTGGGCAGGAGACTGTGATGATAGGAAAAGCACAAGTGGTGGCTGCTTCTATATGGGAAACAACTTAATCTCTTGGCACAGCAGAAAACAGAACTGTGTGTCTCAATCAATAGCTGAATCAGAATACATTGCAGCAGGGAGTTGTTGTACTCAATTACTTTGGTTGCAAAAAATGTTTCATGATTATGGCTTACCTAGTGATGTTTTGACTGTCTACTATGATAATACTAGTGCTATAAATATCTCAAAAAAATCTAGTACAACACTCATTAACAAAGCATATAAGTATTAGACATCACTTTATAAGAGATCTTGTTGAAAAGGAAGTTGTTAAGTTGGAGTACATATCTACTGAAAAACAATTGGCTGATATATTTACTAAAACTCTTGATGATAAGAGGTTTTCATCTCTACGAAAATCTCTTGTTTTGTGTAATATCTGAAAATATGATCAAGGGTGTTGTATCAAATGCGGCAGCATTAGAGACAACACTAAGATAAGTCACTTATGTGTTTCCTTGCTTTAATTTTCGTAATTATTGAATTAATGAAATTCCTTGTGATTGATATTTGATTTCTGAATGACTTGTGAAAAATACTAAAGAGCCTATACACCTCTCAAATGCTACAAAAGAAAATTCACGTATTAGATGCTTTATAAATCACTGAGTAACTATGGGACACGGAGCTCGCTACTACGATGATCTCTTTTCAAAAGGTGATATAAATTGCATCAATATATTCACAAATCCATTGAGTAACTATGGGACACGGAGTTCGCTGCTACGATGCACTCTTTTCAAAAGATGGATCAATGTGAAGTGTGATAAAAAGAAAAAGATGTTAGAGCAACACATATGATGAAAAATCATGAAAAAACTGTGTTGAGGTGTATAGAATGCCAACAATAGTCAAAACACTCGTTAATTCAGATTCTTATCCCAATTTTCGTGGAATTAGTTATTTTTTATAATTATTAAATATTATTCTCTGAAATATTTAATTTGACTTAGTCTTGCCTTGCTTTATTATTTCAGTTATTATATATTCCGCATTTTATTAAATTTTGTTTTTCAGAATTCTTATTCTCCCTGTTAAACACGATAAATTAGTGGGGAAGTTACTTCTACTACTTCACTTCCCTCACTCTCCAAAATCGTGTAACTCCTTCTTCTCAATTCTCCATATAAGATGAGTCTCCATTACAGTGTTGGAAAATACTTGAAAAGCTTTGTTAATTCATTTAAGCTTGGTAATTACTACTCTTAATTTTATTTACAGCACTCGAGTATATCTAGTTCGTATGTCACATCATTCTTTGACTCACACTGCTTGAATTCTGATTTGCATTTATCTGTAGAATTCGAAAGGTCTCAAGAATTAACTTTTGTTGTCTTGTTTTGTGTGTACAGTACCCAATATGTCTAACACTCCTCAGATTTCTGCTGCACACTCGAACTCAAACTCAAGCGACAAGATTTCTCCAAACCCTCTCAATCTCCTTGCTGAAATGGCATCATCAAACTCACCAAACTCTCCATCATTCACCGTCGGAACCATTGTTGTTCCCTTTGCTAATGAACAAACTCCCACACAATCATCTCCACTTGAGATTGTTCCTTACAATCCGTACGACATTCGCACTGAAATTGCGAATGCGAACGCCACTGCAGAAATTTCAACCTTCAACCTACTAAATGAGCCCTCGTCTGAAGCTCCCGCACCTGAAATCACTCCAGTAACCTTACACTTCCCTCTGGGCACCCCTTTCAACACTTTAAAAGAAGCCTTCGAAACCCTAAGCCTGAAAACAACACACCCTGTTTTAGTGCTTGAGGGAGAAACACTGGATAATGCCATGTTCAAAGGCGATGTGGACGCAGACTCAGCCGGAATCCTCTGATTAAGAAGTCTTGGCCGCTAAGTTCGAGAGACTTCATCGACAGAAAAAGGGCAAAAAGAAGGTCGTTGTTGTTCCAACTGCACGAAAATGGCCTGGTGGAAAGAGAAAGTCCCAAAGGAATCTGGGTAAGATTGTTGACTATACTGGGAAGAAGAAGCCCAGAACTGATGGAAATACATCTGAACCCATTGCGGTGTCTGATTCTGAATCAGAACCAGAAACAGAGGCCGAACAACCTGCACCTCCAGTGGAAGAAGAGGTGGTTGTTAATGAAGAGGATGTGGACGAAGTTGCTGAGGAAATGGAGGAGGAAAGTGAACCCACTCCACCAGTCTGACGATCAAAAAGGCTCCGAGAGCCCGAAAGTGTTGCCTCTCCGATGGCAACACCAGAACCGTCAGATCCTGAACAGTCATCCAGTTCTTCAGAAGAGGATGGAAACGAGGTACTTTTCTCTTCTGATGATAGGAATAGTGATTCTGATGAAGATTACAATGATAAGTCGAGCATACAGTATAGAACCATAAGAACTAGGCAGATTCTAAGTGAAAGATTGATTAGAACTCCTGACTTTGAGGAAATGAATCTGCTTGATTGGCTTAAAGAAAGATCTTTACTGAATGCTTTACAATTTGCTTACCCTTATATTGTTGATTGGATTTATGAATTCTATGCGAACATCCCTCAATTTGCTGGTGATCCAAACTCTACACGATATGGACATTTTTTGTTTAGAGGAAATAGGCATATGATTACCCCTAGGAGGATCAATATTTTGTTTAAAACAAAAATTATGGAGGATCCTGTTGTTACTGATTATGATTTGATGATAAGCATCTTGACCGGGGGAGTAATCACAAAATGGAGAAGAAGAATTTTGGCCTCTAAACTCACTAGTCTATATTCTTTTTTGCATAAGTTGGTGTGTTTTAATTGGCTGCCTACTACAAACAACACCACTCTCACCTTAGAACAGGCTATTTTGATGTACAAGATTGGGCACTTAAAAAGGTTTAACCTAGGGCAGGTTATTTTCTCCAATATGATAACCTTTAAGTCTTATATGTCTGGAAGAGGTATACTACCTTACCCATGCCTTGTGTACAAATACTTGATGGACAAAGCCTTTGAGAGATATGAAGATGAGGTTGTAAGAACCTATGTCCCAAGTTTCAGCATCTCAAATCAGTTCCTCATCCAAGGTGAAAGGGTGGTTGATCTTCCTTTGAGAAGGAATGATGATGAAGCAGGCCCAAGTAATGTTCCAACAAATGATCCCTTCCACAATACATTATGAGGCATATTGATATTTTGCAGGGGTCCATACTTAATTTGCAGCACTCTGTGGAGGATCTTCTAGTCCAAAAGAAATTTTGGATGAATCTTCTTTCCACTTCAACAGGGGGAGTAGCTGACAGTTCACACAATCAGCCCACTAACATTGTTGCTTCTGCTGTAGATGAACCGGATTCAGTTCCTGGTCGAACTGATGAACCTGCTGCTGACACTACAATGACCGAGGGAGATGAACAAGACATCCAGGATCTCTATGGTGATCTGGATACATGATGAGCTTGAAGACAGGGGGAGAGCTTACACTATGGGCGAGTAAATGCAGATTATGGAGATGCAGCTGAAACACATTTCAGCTCAATCCTTTCCCATGTGTTAATTCAGTTCTTTTCCAGTTGTAAAAGCTTTGTACTTATGTTTCTTTATTTCTCAAACTCTGCTATTTAAATTCTGTAATTATTTAGGATTTATTTTTGCCTTAGTTATTTAAATTTAAACAAGTTTTTGGTTTATATGTTGTTTACTTTAAATTTGATCTTAATCAATATTTCTGTTGTGCGAAGTTCAGTTGTGTTGATGTAGAAAGGTCAAATTGGGGAAGATTATTGATGTTGAAATAAGTGTTTTGTCTAATGATCCAACACTAACAGCCGAGTGTTGTGTTTAATGTTCCCAACACTTATGACAACATCAGAATTTGCCCTTCCTTTTCTCACTAACTCTTATCTTACGCTTGTTGTCTAATGATGTCCCCAAAGCAGTTAGAAGACGTAGGCAACACCAAGTCATGCCACTGCGTGGGAGTGAGAAGTTATTAGACATGGTATAACAAGTCCCTAAATTCTAGAAGTGGTGGAGAGAAGTTTTAAAACCGCATGATCTCAAGGTTGAGGCGATCATGGGAGTTGATGGCAGTTCGTGGATGAAGCCTATAAATACAGAAGCTGCCCTCAACACAAGATACACAAGAAGGAAAGCTAAAATCGACTACTACTCTATTGAACGCTATATACGTTTCTAGTTAGGAAAACCTTTGTTTCTTCTTGTAGTTCTTCACATTATTGTAAACCCGAATAATAGTGTGTTAGAACATAGTCTTATTTACTAGGTTATGTGTATAGATCTGTGAGGGAGATAGTTTCATAGAATTTAGTAAATCATTATACACTTCCGTAGTGTAATTATACACCTCTAAGAGGTTGTACTCGTTTCACATATTTTTATATAGTGAACAACGTAGATTATTTTATAATCTACGCAAATTTTGAATACTTCTATTTTCAGTACGTGCAATTTAAATTCCGCTGCATCGTGTTGTCTAGATTGTGCCAACACAATAGACAACATCTCTGATTTCGCACGCACACACACTTTCAAAATATAATTATTAATATTTAATATTAAAATTATTAACATTTATATCTAAACGTCATTAATCAAGATTTATATCTATCGTCAGATTTCAAGATTCCTTTAATCAAGGAAGTTAAGAAACTGTCTTCTCGCCTTCTCGGTTCTCTTTCAAATTTTAAAATATAATTCCTTTAAATTTAGAAGAGGAGTCGTTGCCGTTCAAAGAAGAGAAGTGGAGTCGTTGTCACTGACGTTTAGATTTTATATGGAGAAGGGTATGATAATCATACCCTTCTCCATATAAAATCTAATTCCCACTCAAAATCATACTCCTACTGAACACACCCCCATTAACCCTTTCCCCTTTACCACTAAAACAAAAAAAAAAGGAGAAAATGCGTAATTTTTTAAGAAGAAAGATGCCAGCCGAATGCATTTTCCAAGGGAATCAATCGAAACATTGTTCGGTTATACCAACCATGTGAAAGATGGATGATAATCAAAGATATTGTAAGAATTTATTTTCATTTGAGGTTTATAGGTATTTTGAGGATTTTCAATATTTAGGGTAATGATTTGGAATGATATTTAGGGTTTATAGGTATTTTGAGGTTTTTCAATTGTTTAGATGATTTGGAATGATAATGTTGTAAATATGTGATTGTTGAATACATTGTGTAATGATTGTATGTAAAAACTTGAGTTTGATATGTTAAAATGTGGTTTTGAGTATCGATTTTGCGTCATTTTGCTTCTATGTTTGATGATGGGGTGTACGGCCATCTTGGCCACACAACTAATTAAGGAAGTGCACGGCCAGATATGGCCGAATAGTGTGCAATGTTGCGCTGGCCGAACACTTTGGAATATGTGCGGCCGTTACTGGCCGAACACTCTGAAATATGCGCGGCCGTTACTGGCCGAACACTCTGTAATATGAGCTGTCGTTACTGGTCGAACACTCTGAAATATGCATGGTCGTAACTGACTGAACATTGTTAAATTGTTTCTAATGTTATCTTCCTTTATGCGTAAGGAGAAGATGGATTGAACATTTTTTAGTGAACGGGAAGGAATATGGATTTTGCTTTCTATATTATATATACAAGCATTTGAATGGGATGCTCCCTATTTCTCTTGTTTGAGAAAAAGATGTATTATCTGGATCTATTTATTTGTCTACCATCACTCGACTTTCATCAAGATTTCAGACTATAATTCTGTCTTTGAATATTTAATCATCAAACCTTATTATGCCCACTCTTGTAGTAGCTAGATAATTTCAGTTAGCAGTCCTTTTTCCATCCCCAACATTTGTGTAGCAGTCGACCCGAATATTTTAGTTCTAAATGTAGTCTTAGAAGTGTTATTAATTCGAAGCAGAATGTTATGTGGATGGATTCATGTTCTTCCTCATCTCTAATGTCTTGATTGCAGGCTGTTTCTGATGTTACAACGATTCCCTATAGAATCAAAAGGAAGAAGCAAGAAGCCGCATGATGTATTTTTTAATTGGCTTTTCTCATCTGCAAGTGGTTTTCAGTTTTAACTTTTCCCTCCCTATATGTTACTCATTCAGGTTGGCTATGTGACCACAATATGCTTTACATGTTTTCTCATTAGAAGTATTATGGTAAAATCTTATTCTACAGAAATCATGTTTGTAAAAGGTTTGATTTGAATTTCAGAGGATCGGGTCTCATATTGTTAAATAATCGTCGATGGGAATAGAATTTTTGTTATCTTATCACATGTTGGTACTGTATAGGTAGGTGTCTCTTTGGTTTGATAATCTTCAGATTAGAATAATCTGAAAAATGACGAGACTTCAATCAATTATTAAAGAACCAATTAGAGGAGATTTTTTTTTTGTGAGACAGATAGTTCTACCATCAGGCTAAAGATGATAATTGAACGAGAATTTTGGTTAGATATTTTCATCTGTATGATTCGAATTCGTCAACGGTCAAGTCATTATTTCTTGAATTTGTATCTTAAGCTGCTATTTGCAAAGGATTTATTTATATAATATTTTTAATTTTTCCTAAAACAAGTTAATCTGTACACATTTATGAAATTAGGAGTCCTGTTTTGGAGCCTTTGTTTGGATATGACAAGTTTTAAAACATTATACATACAATATTTTTTTACTTTTATTCTCCAAATTCTATGCTTTCTTGATTCTTTTATGGCCTCCCCCTTCTCCTTCTTCAAGCAATCTATAAAGCTTTCATACAGATTTAATTATTATAATTCGAATCATCTAACTGGTCAGCCATCACATATGGATCAATGTAACTGTAATTTTGATTAGGCACATTACATCAAATGTATCCATATGCTTACATATATACTTTCGTATCTCTGGTGTCTGTAAACGTGTGTATATTAATGCACCTACTTATATTAAATCAACATTATTCAGTTTATTTATTAAATTGTTCTTATCATCAGACTCTGGCTTGATAACTGTACTGTAATGCATTGGAAGCAGCTGCTAATCTAGATGTTCTGGATCATCCTGTTTTGAATTTTATATAATACCTTGTAAGCTTCCAGATGAACTTTTGATATCTCACATAATTTATGCTTAACTGACATGATTTTAATGCAAGTAGTTGAATAAGATGTTTGTGGCAATGGCTTTTGTTGTTCACTTGTTTAGTGGAGCACTAGATAACACTATGTAATATGCGCGAATGTAACTGGTCGAACACTCTGGAATATGCGTGGTCGTTACTGGCCGAACACTGCCAAATCGTTTCTAATGTTATCTACTTGTTGTACATTGATTGTCTAATTGTTTCTAATGTTGTCTAATTATTTTACATTTATTCTTTTTAGAGAATACATTTGTAAAAAGAACTAGATCGAGTTAGATCGACTGGGTCCGAACGAAGGCGCCGATAACAAATTAATCAAATTACCCAAATGGATCGGTCGGAGGCTGAAGTCGTACCTCCAATTGATGTTGTTATTTAGACTTGATGCCTACAAGATGATTTTATTTACACTTGAATATGGATGGTGACATTATTTAGATTTATGGATGATGTTATTTAAAGTTGAATATGGATGGTGACATTATTTTGATTAATGGATGATGTTATTTAGATTTATGGGTAATGTTATTTAAACTTGAATATGGATAGTGACGTTATTTAGATTTATTGATAGTGATAATTATTTTGGGGCCGAAATAAATCTGCAGAAAATAGTGCAGGATAATAGATGAATCATTTGTTCAAGTAACAAATATATTTCTTTTTTTTAGTACAATGATTAAATTATATTTCAAATGTAGAATAAATATTACTAAGTTACAAATAGTTGCTGCTAATTTATATAGTAATTCGTAAAATTTACTTCAAATGATGGAATTGATCTTGTATCCAACACAAGTTTCTTATTAAAATAAAATAAAATAAAAGAAATGCAAGACTGCATATGATATAAAATAAAATAACTTTCTCTCCTTCTTTGTCAACACTCGGTACATTCTTTTCACAGCGATGCCTCCGTAAATGACTTCAGTCTCCGATCGGACTTTCTCGGCATATTCAACCACCAATTATCACTTGCAGATTCTGCAATTTTCCAGCATATACCTGAGGTCGTGCACCTCCGTCGACGGCATAGCCGTCTAAATTTTTTGTTGTAGCAATGTTCACTCCCGACACCAACAACGACGTTCACACAACGGACTCCATTCATGCTTCGCAAGAAAGCTCACCTCTCCACCACGAGCTTCACCGCGCACAAGCTCAGCCGCCGACATGCTCTTTCTCGGCGTCAATGGAGTTTTCCGACACAACCCAAGTTGCCGCTCTTCTTCACAATAGCGGAGGGCCCGTACAACAACCTCCCTCATTTTCGATAGACGCTGAGTCGTTGTCCTCTCTCATTCAAACACAGGTTGACACCTCTATCAGGGAGATTTTCTCCATTCCGGCGCGGCCTGTTACGGCTGTCGGCGTCCAAGCGTCGAAATCCCACAACGTTGCCGGAGTTCTCTCATTGCCGGTGACTTCCAAGGTGGAGGCGGCCACAAATGTCCTAGGGCAGGGGCTAGGGTTTATCCCTCCCATTGGGCCTACTAATGGGCTAAGGTTTGCCAACAAAGATGTACACCCCCAAATTCAATTAATACACCCACCCCAAGGGTTTACTCACAGCCCTAATGCACACCCACAACTTTCCTCAGTACTCCCACACAGAAACCCACCTCCTTACTCTGCACACCCAACAAATGATATGCACCCACCACCTTCCTCAGTTCACCCCCGTGATCTCCCTTCAAACCAAACGACTGCTTCAGGCATCAAGGGCCTCACCTCTACGACGTCCTGGGCACCCACCCCGACTGACTCTGCTACTGTTACTGCCACTCGACAGTTTGGCTCACCTCTGGCCGGGGGCATGGCTTTCTTGCATGCTTCCGGCACACCGGGTACGTTGGCTGATCCCAACTTTTCTTTTGAATACTTGCTAGAAAAGAGCGTGCTCCCTGCTCCTTTACTTGATCTATTGCAGTTGCATGATATTAACAATATGGATGATATTGTTGCTGCCACGAGGCGGCTTGGCTACGCTTTGGCCGAAAAGGACGAGAACCCTCGCCTTTTCGGCAGCGCGGGTACGTCACATACACCCACTACTGTATTGCATAATTTGGTTGAAAAGGATAGTTCTGTTGTTGCTTCTTTGAACTTTGTGCAGACGAACACACCCTTGGGTGATTACAGCAAGGAGGCCTTCTAGTTTGATTAGAGAGAGACATCTCATGGAAAGATGCCTATGATTGATCATGTTTCTGCCCAGAGGCAGATTGGCGCTAATGATGCCGGACGGGTTGTTGACTCACATCCCTCCGGCCCACAGGGTACGTACGATCTCCGTAGTGATTTTCCTGCATTATTTCACACTTGTGGTACTGCTTCGTCCTCCGTTCCTCCACAGGTACGGATCCAGCCGGGTATCTCATATGCCAGGGCTACAGCCAGACTGTGCACTGGGACTACACAACCACGTTCAGCTTTGCCTGCCTCTTTGAGGCCGGTTCTTGATGGTGATGAGCTTGTGGTTCGTATTGATGAGAGCATCTTTGAGAAGAGGGTCTCGTTGTTTACCACTACTGTTATCGGTCGGGTTACCATCCAGTCTGGGGATAAGCCGTACAACCACATTAGCCTTCTACAGCAGCTCAGAGCCACATGGCAGCTTTCCGATATCACTGTGAGCCCTATGGGAAAAGGATTTTATGAGGTCGGTTTCTCCACTTTAGAGGATATGGTTTTCAAGACTAGATCTTGGCAGTTGCAGCCAGGGGTCATCCACGTCATCAAATGGACCCCTGACTTCGACCCTAACACGTACAAATCGTCTTTGGCTCAAGTCTGGATCCGCATCTCGGGTCTACCTAGGGTTTATTGGGACCCCCTAATATTGGAGGCATTAGCTTTTGTTGTTGGCACCTTGGTGAAAATCGACGAGCACACCTTGAAAGGTACATTGGGGCACTATGCCAGATTGCTTGTGGGAGTGGACATGCACACCCCCTACTGATCGTATACGCTATGACAGAGGTGGACACAGTGCCTATGCATCTATCCACTACGAGTCCCTCCCCGAGTTCTGCACTTCTTGCAAGATTGTGGGACATTCTTTGGCTCTCTGTCGGAAAATGGCCAGACGTAGAGAGAGGAGAGCTTCAGTCCGTAGGGGCAGAAGTAAGTCTAGGACAGATACCGGATCCCAGGACACACCCACTAATTTTCCATCCTCTACTGTTGATACTACTCCTACAGGGACCACTGTGCCATCAGTCTCTACTGTTGACACTACTCCTACACGGACCACTGAGCCATCAGTCACCATCGGGAACTCCTACGAGGTCCTTTCTGAGGAACATGTGGATACAGACCCTAAGCCGGAGGGTAACGCTTCGGGTGACGATCCATTTATAGACATCAGAACTGAGGCTGATACTCCTGAGGTAAACATGAGTATAGGACGGTTTGCCCGTGCTGTGGCCCAATTCAGCCCTTTCAGTGGGGACCCCATTCCAGATGACCTAAGAACCATAGCTAAGGAGCATTTTGTGGTAGAAGAGGAGGATCATGGCCCAGCAGAGATCTCTACCGCAGTTCGATAGACTGGCCTCTAGTCTGACGAAGATATTGACCTGCCGCCGATGCACGGCTCGCCACATAGGTACTGATGATTGTTTTGTCCTAGAACATTTGCGGGATAGGGAATGAGCAGTCGAGGACTGCTTTGTATGAGATCTGCCGCACTCATGACCCCGATTGGGTTGCCATCTACGAGCCGAAGGTTATGTTCTCTAGCCTTCCGCCTCATTATTTACGTTCCTTGAACTTAGTTGGGTTTGTTGTTAACTCTAGAGATAACTTGATACCTAATATCTGGGTTCTTTGTAAGTCTGTGCATGTCCTTACTTCTAGAGTCTGTCATATGTCGGAGCAGGTCATCTTGATTGAGACTAGGGATTCCACACGTGTTTGGTCTTTTGGTTTTACGCATGCTAGTAATTCATATATTACTCGTCATTTTCTTTGGGCTGATGTATTAGTATCTCCTGCCACGTGTTTTTGTGTTTTGGGTGATTTTAATGTTGTGACAGGAACAAGTGAGCGGAGTAGAGGTTCAGTGGCCACCCTAGAGCCTCTCTGGACTTCAGGGAGTTCTTGGATGAGTCGAACTTAGTTTATTTGGACACGGCTGGGGCCCAGTACACCTGGGTGACTCGGAGTAGTCCTCGCGGTTACACGGTTGCTCGGTTGGATCGAGTTTTAGCCAATCAGGGATTTTTGGATCTTTGGGCTGGTGTTGAGGTTATGGCTCTTCCTCGACTCATGTCAGATCATCACTCGTTGCGTCTTACAGTCAGATCAAATTGGGTTCAGGTCAGACGTCCATTCAGATTTCTCAGTATGTGGTGCCAGCACGATTCCTTTAGAACTGTTGTGATTACTTCTTGGGCTCAGGCGTTGGATCATCCGAATCCCATGGTCCGAATTATGTGGAAGTTGAAGAGACTCAAGTCTGCTCTACGGGTTTGGAACAGGAAGGTCTTCATGAATGTGTTTACTCAAATTGAGACAGCCACTCGACATCTTGCGGATATTCAGCATCGTATCGAGTTGGAAGGGGACTCAGAGGCCAACTTTGCGGAGGAGATTCAGGCTCAGGTCGATCTGAACAGACTGCTCTCTACCAGACAGGAATTCTACACTCAGAGGAACAAATTGCAGTGGCTGACTGAGGATAGGAACACTCGCTTCTTCCATATCTCCCAACGTATTAAGAACTCCAGGGGTAGTGTTGCTTCGATGGTTTTTTATGGGAACCTCACCACGGACTTGGACACCATTAGTGCCCACGTGGTTTTCTACTACTCTCAGTTGTTCGCTGATGATCCGTCTGCGTCATTTGATGCCTCCATTCTTTATAGTTTTATGAACACTGTGGTGACCACCGATCAGAACGCATTGTTGTTGAGTGTTCCCTCGATTGAAGAGATTCGGCGTGCGGTCTTTGGAATGGATGCTTCGAGCGCTCCGGGACCTGATGGTTTTGGGGGATCCTTCTTTCAAAGTTGTTGGGACATTGTGGATCATGATGTGATAGCTGCTATCAGACACTATTTCACTAGTAGACTTCTGCCACCTGGGCTGAATTCGTGCTTCATGACATTGATTCCTAAGACATAGGGAGCCACTAGGGTGGAGGAGTTCATACCGATTGTGATGGGTAATTTCATCTTCAAAGTCATGACCAGGGTTTTGTCGTCGAGACTGGGTACTTTCATCAGCGGTTGTGTTTCTACTTATCAGTTTGGGTTTGTTCCAGGTAAGCGAATCCACACGTGTATTGCACTAGCCTCAGATGCAATTAATACATTGGACTATCCGAGGATCCGTGGGTATATGGCGCTGAAGGTGGACATGATTAAGGCCTTCGACATGATCTCCTGGCAGTTTTTTGAGGCGGTTTTGGCTAGGATGGGGTTCAGAGCAGACTTCATTTCCATGGTCCGGGGAGTTCTAGACTCAACTAGGATCTCGATTCTCGTTAATGGGGAGCCGAAAGGTTACTTTTCTTGTACGAGGGGTGTCCGTCAGGGTGATCCTTTGTCTCCTTTATTGTTTTGTATCGCGGAAGAGGCTCTTGGAAGATGGATCGATTGGAAGACAGACAGAGGTAGACTCCAGCCCATTCATAATGTTCCTCGCTACCTCTTCTACGCAGATGACATCATGATATTCTTACGGGCCACAGAGGCTAACGTCAGGAAACTACATTCCATCTTGCAAAGGTATGGGCGACTGTCGGGTCAGATCTATAGTCCTCCGAAATCTAGGGTGTTCTTTGGGGGAGCCGTACCTCGAAGGTTGCGTCGTAGGACATTCAGGATTACTAGCATTACGGAGGGCTCACTCCCCTTCACATACCTAGGGGTTCCAATCTTTCGTGGCAGTCCAAGGAAAGTGCATTTACAGCCAGTTGCAGATTCTGTCATAGCTAACTTTAGTAGGTGGAAGGGTAGCACTTTGTCCCTTGACGGTCGTCGTTGCCTGATTAACTCAGTCATCACAGCCTCTTTGGTACATTCGATGATGGTCTACAAATGGCCCAGTTCTTTGCTACGACAGGTGGAGTCGGCTATGAGGAACTTCCTTTGGAAGGGGGATGTGAATCGCAAGAATGGGGCTTGTTCGGTTTCTTGGCAGCGGGTCTGTGCCCCTTTGGGGGAAGGAGGACTTGGGATTCGTTCTATCCGACTAGCGAATGCCTCGTTTCTCTGTAAGATGAGTTGGGATATTCTTCCGAACAAATCGCATGATACGGAGCTCCTGCATCGAAGGCACTTTAATTTAGAGCACAGGCTGAGACCTTATGGTAGAGTCTCTTGTATTGGACCGAGCCTTCGTCCGCATGATACAAGACTTAGCGATGGTTCGAGGTGGCTGATCGGCAGTGAATCCAGTGTCAGCTTTTGGCACGACAATTGGCTCGGTTATACTATCTTTGAGAGGATGGGTCTGCCTGACTGGTTCGCTTCTACCCTCACTTCCACGGTTGGGGATATTTTCTATGATAATTGTTGGCATTTCCCGAGGTGCTTTATCATGAGATTTACGGAGATTGTAAGGGATATCCTATAGATCACGGTGCTTAGAGGACCTGACAAACGTATTTGGGAGGGTTCTCTTTCAGGGGAACTCTCCTCCAGCATGGCATATGATTTGCTCAGGTCACCATTGCCCAGGCTTGGTTGGGCATCATGGATTTGAGGCACCTTTATGCCCATGTGTCGCTCCACTGCGATTTGGAGAGCGGTTTGGGGCAAGCTGCCCACGACGGATTGGCTCTCATCTTTTGGGATTCAGGGTCCATCGATTTGTGAGTTATGCCGCAGGGATTCTGAGTCGCTGGACCATCTGCTTGCCCATTGTCCGTTCACATTGGAGATTCTGCGCAGCTTGGCTCACATGTTCGGGGTCACGATTCACACAGGGGTCAGCTTCCTAGACATCTTTCTTCAGGCCACTAGAGTTCGATTGGGTCCGCAGTATTTGGAGTTGTGGAGGGCGGGCTTCATCACTGCTATTTGGGTCGTTTGGACTCTGCGGAACAGGGTGATATTCGATGGAGTTTTGCCCTCTATTAGGAGATGTATGGCTCAGATCATTTCAGGCATCAGGGAGGCCAACAGCATAGCTAGGGGATATTCGGACAGCACGGTTTGGGATCTACTAATTGCTAGGGCTCTTGGTGTTTCGAGTGCGTCTGCAAGGCCTTTGGAGTCATATCCACCCTCTTACACATGACATGCACATCAAATACTCACACGTCTTCAGAGAGGCCAACCAGGCAGCGGATGCTGTGGCCAAGACTGACCTTGATTGTGTCTGGAGAGGCTACCCCCCCAGATTTTTTACTCTCATTTCTGCATAATGATTTACATACTGTTTTCTATAGACATTGACTTTTAGAGGAGTGTACCTTTTTCCTTGACCTGGGTTTTATCCCTAAGGAGGGTTTTCCCAGGCAAGGTTTTAATGGCACTCCGGCCTCTGGCTCGATCTGTGAGCTTATGGTCCTAGGTTTTCTTTTCTTTTATATGATCTACCTTTTATTGTCGGTACATTCTTTTCAGAATCACGATAGGTACAACTTCTTTCACAAGCAAGCATCACACGAGGCCGCCTACCTTTCTCGGCATTGTCATACCTTTTAAATAGAATAACCATTCGACCTAACGGTTTCATGAATCCAACTAATCAACTCTTCCCTAAAGTTAAACAAAGCAATTGTCGTAAATAAATAACCATAATCTACCACCATTTCATTTTCATATGATTCCTGTACCAACAACAAATTAAAATATTAAAACACAATAAAAGAATTTCACTATATAGACTGTACGACCAAAAATGCATGTACAAACATGGATGTGTTCGGCCAGTACCTAATGTACATCTAAGGATGTGTTCGGCCAGTACCTAATGTACAGCTGTAGGTGTGTTCGGCCAGTACCTAATGTACAGCTTCAGGAAAGTGTGTGTTCGGCCGGGAGTGGCCGTACACTGACACATGTGTGTGGTCAATATGGCCGTACAAACCATGATGTTTTCGGCCACGATGTCGGACGTACACGTCGCGATTGCTAATGCTAAAAATCTGTATAAAGTGTAAAAAATTGTATAAAAAAAGTGTAAAAAACATTAAATATACTTACATTAATTTCCTCCATCACGTTTTTTTCTTCCATATCCATGTTTGTTGTGATTATATCATCATATGAAGATTTATGGTGATACGCTTTATGAATGGAAAAGGATTTTAAGAATAGAGCAAATTTTTTATGTAAAGGTAAAAATAGATGAATGGGGGGTTAGAATTTAAGAATGGAATGTGTATAACACGGGGCGTGTTTAAAATTATTAAGGGTTTGTTTAATATTTTTTAAATGATTTAAAAGGACATTTTAGTAAATTCAATTAGGACTTTTTTTGTCTAAAAAAATATGGGATGAGAATAACAAATGTGTTGATAGCCCCCTCCCTTTTCTAAATTAATAGTAATCGGAAGTGGCTTTAACCCAAAATCCCCAAATTAATTCTGCTCTACTCAACTAATTTAACTCTTCATGAAACCTATTCTCAAAAAAATAAAAAAAATCATGCAACCTAGGGTGTTATTGTCTTTTCCCTATATCTTAAGTTTTTTTTTTTCTTTTTTCTTTTTCTTTTCCTTCATCAAATGGACTTTGGTGGATCCCGAACTGACAAATCTTCAATTTCCTGATCGGAGGTCCTTTGTTTTCCTTGAAGCATTTTCAAGCGATCCAAGTTTTGTTGTAGTGCTCTCAATTCCATGATTCACATATATTTGTTCCTGTTGTAACCGTTTCTGTAATTGTATTGACCTATATCTGGCTTAGATAGCTACAATTGTCTGCAATGGAGTGGGCTACGGTGCACCATCTGGATCTCCGACATGCCGGCCGGAGCTCTAAACCCTTGCAGCCACACGCCGCCGCCTTCCATCCGACACAGGCACTCGTCTCCGCCGCCATCGGGACTCACATCATCGGTATGCTTTCTTAATTTTTTGCTCTTTTTCTTAAATCTTGATGGAATTCGATAAATTTGAAGTTATGTTTTTTGCGTGCAGAGTTCGATGTGTATACCGGAAGTAAGATCGCGTCTGTGGATATAGGCTCACCTGTTGTTCGCATGAAGTATAGCCCCACCGCTGGCCACTCGCTGATTGCTGTACTTGAGGTCAGTTTGAACAAGAGTAGATTGCATACTAAGAAGAAAAGAATTTTGGTTAATTCAGCTAAAATGCAATAATTAGAACCTTAATTGAAGTTTTGGAATTGAACTCATGAAACATAACATGTTTTGGATACAGATGGTCCAAATGGGTTTGGATTTAGGCGGAAGGTAATAGTAGTAATATGGGGCCATGGAGGAATCTATAAAAAGGGGTAGAAGTAATTATATGATGAATAAAGCTTTGACACTCAACATAGCTTGCCAATCCCTTTGTCTAAACACTAGACCGATATCATTTACATTTTTGTCTCCTCTAAGTGAGTGTGTGTTTAAGGGAGAGAATTGTGTCATAAATGATCCATATAAAAGCTTTTGGATGCACTATATATCAGACCTCATGCTCAGTATTGCTCAACTAAATGGATGTTAAATTTGACTAATTGACAATTTTGCAACACCAACAATTTTCATTCTTTTATAGCTGACTAGGGTTTTCATAAGTAGGATTTTTTGAGTGCTTTAGTAATGTAATAGAGGAATATCAGGTTCTGATGTTTAATTGTTTATTGGTGGAATAATTTGTCAAAATTTAAATATTTTAAAGATCTCCACAATTGCAAATATACCTTTTTTTCCCTCTTCTCCCTTCTTTGCTTTATATGGGTGGGTGGTGGTTTTCTTCTTCTACGATGTTCATAGATGCTAAACTTTCAATAGTTCCATAGGTGTATGTCAATTGATAAAAATGGTGCTTATCCTCTTATTACACCTTTTGAATTGTTGTAATTCTTATAACCTCTAGTGCCTCTTTTATGAGGAAATGCCATCCAATGCTCAGCTCAACTGAATGTGCTTATTTGAATTATAGTAATGCAATTATGAAACCCCATGGAGTTGATCTGGTGGTATAGGCTTGGGACTTAAGAGTGTGCTTCTCTCTAGGTCTCAGGTTCGAAATCCCCAAGGTGCAAACAATTCCTATGGGGCCAGTCCATACAGAGCCTTGCTCAGGCTTTAAGCGGGCCCCCTGCTAGTGGACGGTGGGATTGGTCCGCCGGATTAGTCGGTCCTTGGGTCGGATACCGAGATTAAAAAAAAAAAATAGTAATGCAATTATGATAATATTGTTTTCTTTCTTTTATGTTGATATTCTGTTTAGTAGTTTCTTATGATGGCATATTTTTGCTTTCCTTGTGAGTATTCTTTTCATTCTCACTGATAGTATAGCTCCAACAATATGAAAAGAATTCTAACTATAGATCTTCATATGATTTTTGTCATGTTTTCTTCTTTCCTGATTACGTATTAATCCAGGTAGAAGTAATTTTAAATCTGATCTCCTCCTTGTTTGTGGATGACATCTGTTTTACATGCAGGATTGTACAATCCGGTCCTGTGACTTTGATAGTGAACAAACTTGTGTTTTGCATTCACCTGAAAAGAGGACAGAACAGATAACGATTGATACTGAAGTCCATCTTGCCTTGACTCCTCTTCAGCCTGTTGTGTTTTTTGGTTTCCATAAGAAGATGAGTGTAACAGGTGGAGCCAATTCAACGAGTTCCTTTTATAAAACTTCTGGTTTCCTGAATTAAGAAGGATATTTTCTTTCTATGTATATATGATTGTTGACAGCGCTGTGTAATAGAGCTAATACCATCCATGTCTATCCATCATCCTAACAGCTACTATCAATAACTAAATCAACAAGTCAACTATAACTGATCATGCCTTTCTCTGAGGGTGGTTTTTGTGGGAAATTTCATTCTTATGCATGACTGTACTGTTGCCATCATCTGGTGTCAATAGCAGGTTTTCCGCTTTTTATTTTATTTTATTTTGTGACATCATGGGAAATTGTCTTAGTGATATGGTGCTAGCAAAACATGGTTAATTTCCTGTCTATGTAAATTCATAAGCAATCTGTGAGGTGTCAGAGAGGGTATAATGGTGTTTCTTTATTTGGTCAAAATGGTGATACCCTGGGGTGCAAAATCCAAGGAGGACTCTAAGGAAGCTGTCTGTGACTGTAGTGTGTACTGTTAGTGATGTTAATCTAAGAACTTCTCTGATGAAAGTACCCAATCTCTTCCTTAACTTTTGTGAAACTTGCATTTGAAGAACCACCTTTTGGTTTTTAATTGCTTGTCTACCACATTACCCTAGAATGTTTGGAAATATGAAGACTTTACAGTTTCAGTCATTCCAATACCGATATAGCATTAAATTTTTCAAAAACTAAAGATGGTAGTTATTGTTCTTGTCATTGTCTCTCTATAGCACTGGATTTTTGCATTTCGAACTGATATGGTAGTATGAAAGCCTTCCCCCATATTACTTTATTATGACCAAAGTTACTACTGAACTATCTCTCCTGTTACTAATTTATAGTTATTTTGTATGTCAAGTTGTTGGAACTGTGGTAGGTGGGAAAGTACCCACCAAAATAAAGACTGACCTGAAGAAACCTATAGTCAATCTTGCTTGCCATCCTCGCCTTCCTGTTTTGGTAAGGGTTTTGGTTGAATGTGGCATTTTAATACACCAAATTCGAATCCTGTACATTAGTATTACTTGCCTGTGTCAGATGGTACCCAACTACCCAAGCATTTACAGGCAGCTGATGTTATATTCTCTTGCCTTTTGTTAACAGTATGTGGCTTATCAAGAAGGTTTGATTCGAGGTTACAATATACATACATATGCTGTTCTCTACACTCTACAACGTAAGAGTTGGACAGAACTTTCATGTCCATATCTCTCATTTTCCTCCTGAAATATATGAAAAGTTGCTTCAGTGGCATGTTCATGTCCTTTAGATGGATTAATAATTTATGGATGGATTCCTTTACAGTTGATAACACCATCAGGCTACAGGGTGCTGGAGCATTTGCTTTTCATCCAACACTGGAATGGATATTTGTTGGTGATAGACGAGGTACAATTTTGGCATGGGATGTATCCACCGAAAGACCTTTGATGATCGGAATGTAAGTTATACATATATCTATGACGATGCCACCCGTTGTCTCATTCATTTCTTTTTTTCCTTTTCTTTTTATACTACTACATTTATATCTTCTTTACTTACCTCGGAGGAAGCTAGGAGGACCAGTATCTGTTGGAGAAGTGCATGCTTTATAGATCTGTTCAGCTTAAGTGTATATCTGCTGTTTTATGGTGATTTTAATTCTTGATTCCATTTACTGTTTTTGCAATCCTCGTACTTTTTTTTTTTTTTTTTTTTTTTGTATTTTGCCTTTTTTTTTTTGCTACTGTATTAAAATCGCAGAAAGAAAGAGAGGCTATCTGCCTGGTTTGTTAATAAGAAGTTGATATATATATACACATATATATCTAAATAGCATAAGGATGATTCTTGAGCTCCAGCTTATTTACAAGTTAAGATTGCTAAAACTTGCGTTATGGCCTCTAGTTATTAAACTATGGATTTGTGAGATTCAGTCTGTTAACAATATAATTTTGCTATCTTCACTGATTTTGACATTCGTTCTTGACATGCAATATCTAGCACACAAGTGGGCTCACAACCAATCGCATCAATTTCTTGGCTCCCAAAGTTGCGGTTGCTTGTCACTTTGTCAAAGGATGGGAGTATTCAAGTTTGGAAAACACGAGTAAATGTTAATCCCAACAAAGCACCAACACAAGCAAATTTTTTTGAGCCTGCTGGTTAGTTTAGCTCTCTAGATTTGTCCTTTCTAGATTAATATTGCTGTTCGATGATGTTCTGTTGTGCTAATGACCGTTCTGTCTCTAGTTATCATGCTTTTTAAAATTCAGTAGGTATTGCATAATTTCCTACATAATGTCTTCTGTGTAAGATTACATTTGGATGCCCTTTTCATTTAAATTGGTAAAATATTCTTGCTGAAAGGAAATGCAAATTGAAATGATTGTACCTCTCATGCTCTAGATAAGAATGTCATATCTTTTGAAAGCTGCTTTGTTCTCCATATAAAAGTTCATCTTTTGTCCCTGTCAGTTTGGAAGATTTTTCAGTTTTTCCCTGTAAAAAGTTTTCATCTTTCTCTAACTTGTTGAGTTTGGCCGTATTTTTTGGAAAAGCTACTCTCTTTTTTTAGTTTGAATATCTTTCAGCTTCTTTTTTCAAGTTTTTTTTTTTCCAGTTTTTACCTTTTTTCCTCCTATACATATAGATGATAAAACCCAAAGGTTAATTATTTCTAGATGATTGGACATTCAGCCTCCTCAGTCAATATTTGGATCAACATTGACTAATGTTTAGAATTCAGTTTTTAGTGGTGAAGTAAAAATAAAAAAGATAGTTTGGTGGATGCATCTTGAAGTATCAATCCATTATTTGAATAATTCTGTTCTTTTATAGAAGTTGTAGTGAAAATCTTAGCTTATAACAAAGAAAGAATAATAAAGAATAAGGTAGCGAAATTTGAGTACACTTCCCTACAATTTTTGTTTTTGTTTTTGTGAGAAGTTGCTTTTGTTCACAGAAGTTGATAGTTCTGTATACAAGAGAACTCAGTTTATGCTCGCTTCATTACTTAGATAATTCTAACATTCTATTTTGAAGAAATGCTCATCGGTTTCATTTTCCTCATTTTGGTGATGCCTCGTGCTTCTTACAATTTTCTACTGATGTGCGTAATTTCTCCTGATTCTACTAATATATTTTGTAGCTATTGATTCTATGGATATCCCTCGCATTCTATCCCAGCAAGGTGGAGAAGCAGTTTATCCTCTCCCGCGGATTAGGGGTTTAGAAGTGCACCCAAAGTTGAATCTAGCTACATTACTTTTTGCAGTAAGTATCCCTGTACTAATTAGTTGTGGGTGTCGAATAATCAGATACTTCAAAATAATAAATACTCCCTCCGTCCAAACTTAATAAGTCTAATTTCGTTTTTAGTCCGTCCAAACTTAATATGTATGTTCCAAAATGGAATACTATTTTATCTTCATCTCTTCCATCATCACTTATTTACTCAAATTGCCATTCACTTTATTCTTACACAATCACTTTATTAATAAGTGGACCCCACATTACCCCATAACACCCTCCAATCTATCTACTTTATGCATAAACAACCAATATTCCTTAAAACATGTGCCAAATTAATCATACTTATTAACTTTGGACGGAGAGAGTAATAGATTGTGTGATTCTTAATAGGTTACGGCTGGGGTAGACAACCGGAAGAACCGAGCTGCATATACTAGAGAGGGGCGGAAACAACTCTTTGCTGTTTTACAAAGTGCAAGGGGGTCATCTGGTGATTTATAGTTACATTCTAATGCTTGTTGATTATTTATGTGCTTGCCTTGTAGCAGATGCCCCATATTGTGTTGGTGTTGAGCTTGATATGCCGATGCTGCATATTTATAGTTTTAATTTAATTGAATTCCATGTTTTAAAGTTAGTTCATGTGTGGGCTCTCGTAGACAGTCGTCTCATTTTGATTTTGATACATTTTTAAACTGTGAAAACTGTTGAATTCTTAATCTGTCACCGTCTCACCGATGCTTTTATATGAAATTTCTACTGAGTTGGACTGGTGATTTTGTTTGGTAGAATAATATGCCAATCTTCTATAAACATGTGATGTTTTAAATTGCAACATTTCTTAGAAATACTGCAGCTTAATTGTTTATTTTCAAAATGTTATGGTATTTATCCTTTATATAGAAAATGCTTATCATACTGTTTACTTATTGTCCGTAACTATTATTTGTTAAGCAGCATCTGTCTTGAAGGAAAAACTTGCGACCCTTGGTTCTTCTGGTATATTAGCTGATCACCAGCTGCAAGCCCAACTGCAAGAGCATCATATGAAAGGGTGAGCATGAATGTTTCTTAAATATCTATTCTCTGTCTTGTGCTTTCTATTTTCCCTCTCGTCTTTAACCAGCAGTAGTAGACTTACCATAGATTTGTCACAACATACCTTTTCCGCTATTTAGAATAGAAAATACAGTATTACATTGTTGAAGTAGTTCATTAGCTCATAATAGCCACTGAACCCAAAAAGGTTATTGTTTGTTACATAAGTATGGTTCGTAAAGAAGACCTTTTTTTTTGTAAGTTGGATAGCGTTTCCGCAAGTATGCTCTTTTTAAATTTTGCATTATTGGCACTTTCCTTTTGTTTTCCAGGCAAAGTCAGCTTACAATCTCTGACATAGCGAGGAAGGCTTTTCTTTACAGTGTAAGTAATTTTTCTGTGTGATGCTTCTTATGAGAGAACATAAATTGTGTGTGTTGATAAATAAAGGACTACATATTTATACAACTAGTTGGGAAACTAATAGAGGAAAGAAATATAAGTCCCTATAAATAGTTTACTAATTAATCTCCTATTATTTATGTATACGAAATAGGTAATTATACATTTATTTACGTAACACTCTTCCTCAAGCTGGAGCATAGACGCTTATTAATAGATTAGGTACTTCTGTACCTTTTTTTTGCGACTTTTGTTGATTTATAATCTCTTCCTGATTGTTACAGCATTTCATGGAAGGCCACACTAAGAGTGCTCCAATATCCCGTTTACCTCTTATTACCATTTTGGATACTAAGCATCATTTAGGGGACTTTCCAATTTGCCAGGTAGTTGCACAGATATTATTGCTAGAATGTACTGTTGGGATTGGAGGGACTGATTAACCCAATTTGCAGCCTTTTCACCTGGAACTAAATTTCTTCAGTAAAGAGAATCGAGTTCTTCATTATCCTGTCAGGGCTTTTTATATTGAAGGGGCAAACCTCATGGCTTATAATCTCACTTCTGGAAGTGAAACTATCTACAGAAAGCTTTATACGGCGGTAATATTTAGCGTGCATTTTTCTTTACTAGTGTTTTCTGTGTTACCACTAGTGTATGATAATATGATCCTCAATCTTCTGTTTCAGATTCCTGGAAATGTGGAAATCCATCCAAAAAACATTATTTATAGTAAAAAGCAGCACATATTTCTAGTGACCTATGAAATAATTGGTGGTTCAGTTACAAATGAGGTAGTGTTGTACTGGGAAAACACGGATCCTCAATTTGCAAATAGTAAAGTTACCACAGTTAAAGGTCTGTACTGTCTTTCTACCTTTGTATTTTTTTAAAAGTGTGTAGTGAGTGATTACTTCATCCCTTTTCTGCAAATTCTTCAGGTGTAGATGCAGCCTTTGTTGGTAATAAAGAAAATCAGTATGCTATTCTTGATGAGGATAAGACTGCACTTTCCTTATATATGTTGCCAGGAGCTGCCTCTCAAGAATCCTTAGAAAAAAATTTAACTGCTCTTGAAAGTCAGTCTGTGGAAACTGAAGCCACTTCTATTAAGGGTCCCATGCAGTTTATGTTTGAGAGTGAAGTTGACAGGATCTTTTCTACACCACTAGGTGCTTAAAAAGAACTTCTTATTTTTATATTAACCTATACCAATGGACTGCATTTTGATCCAGAGTTCTCCATTTTGTAGAGTCAACTGTGTTGTTTGCTTCTCATGGGGATCAGATTGCATTGGGAAAACTCATCCTAGGATACCGTCTTCCTAGTACAGATGGACATTACATCTCAACAAAAGCTGAAGGGCGGAAATTCATTAAATTGAAAGTTAATGAGACTGTACTTCAGGTAAATAATTCAGGTTTTAATCTTGAGTTATTACTAAAGATTTTTTTTTTCTTTTTCATTTTAAGCATGTACCTTACCTTCTTAGCTTGCAAGATGCAAAGAGACCTGTTTCATTTCATTACTCGAACACACTGTGTTTCATTGGAACAAAAATATAATCGAGAATATTCTTAATTTCACCATGTATTGGCTTGCCTGTGCTTGACCAACAAAAAAAGATTGCTGATGAAAAGACACATTGGTGGTAACTATGATAGATTTGAAACACACATGGCAAATTTGATAGTCATTTGGGCAACTTAACTCTCTTATGAATTTTAATCAATTACTCTCATGTTGCACTATTCTAGTGTGATTTTGGTGGATTTCAAATCCACTTACTATAAAGTTATATGAAATTATTTCTCCAAGTTCCTCTCATTAAACCAGATCCCCCAATCCAAATGCTACCTGAAAAAATTTGAACATGGTATTACTTTGGTAATGTATGTCATTTTATTTCTTGGTTTTCACTTGACTTTCTTCACAACTTATTAGAGAAGAAGGAACTGTAATATATATGGAATATTTTATCAAGCTTTAGAAGCAGTATAAATAAGAAATTGAATCTTTAGCATCTCAGTTATGAAATGTTAATGGTATCATCTAGTAATATCCTAATACTGGAACAATGACCCTCATGCTTCCCAAATATATTTGAATTGATTATTCTTTCTTTTCAAAAAGATTGTATTTAGTACACATTTTAGAAAGTTTGTGAGGTGCTACTAATTTAAAGCCATCTTGTTCAGGTACAATGGCAAGAGACACTCAGGGGCTTTGTTGCTGGTATACTGACCACACAACGGGTGCTCCTAGTTACAGCTGATTTAGACGTATTAGCCAGTAGTTCTTCAAAATATGATAAAGGGCTTCCTCCAATATCCTTAATGCCTTCTGATTCTCTCTCTCTCTCTCTCTCTCTCTCTCTCTCTCTCTATATATATATATATATATATACACACAATACTCACATATGTATGTGTAAATATATATGTGCATACACAAACATCTCTCTCTCTCTCTCTCTCTTATATCATCTGTCTTTAGATACGTGAGGGTCCTTAACATATGATTACTTTAGATCCATGTTGTGGCTTGGACCGGCACTTCTCTTTTCTACTACTACTTCTGTTAATGTGCTGGGTTGGGATGGAAAAGTTAGGACCATTCTTTCAATCAGCATGCCTAATGCAGGTAGATAACTTCTTTTTACCCCAAATTGAGGTTATCGGATGTAATTCTGTTGTGATATGTCTCCTATTCTAAGTTTTTCAATTAATTTACTGAGCTTTCAATCGAGTGCCTACATGCAGTGCTGCTTGGAGCTCTTAATGACCGGCTTCTGCTTGCAAACACAACTGATATAAATGTTAGGCAAAAGAAGAAATTTGAGATCAAGAATTGCCTTGTCGGACTACTGGAACCTCTTCTCATTGGATACGCGACAATGCAGCAACATTTTGAGCAGAAGCTAGATTTGTCAGAGGTCCTATACCAAATAACATCAAGGTTTTTGTTTTTGTTTACAGACCCCTATTTTTTTAATCATAGTATATTTGTTGTTACATGTGAATGATAAAATGGTGGCTTTGTTGTGCTTGTTTTGTCTGTAAAAGTTATCTGTAGAGTTAAAGTATGATTATTGAAATATTTACTTGTGTTTGACTGAAGGTTTGATAGCTTGCGTATTACTCCAAGATCACTCGATATTCTTGCCAATGGTTCTCCAGTTTGTGGTGATCTTGCTGTATCATTATCACAATCAGGACTGCAATTCACTCAGGTACTTTTGTAGCTCCATTGTGTATCAGAATCAGCAAATCACATTCCTGATCAACTTTTTACTTTGCTAACTCAGATATCAAGAGGAATATACGCAATCAAAGCACTCCGATTTTCTGCTGCTTTATCTGCATTGAAAGACGAGTTTCTGCGATCAAGAGATTATCCTCGGTGTCCCCCAACCTCACACTTGTTTCATCGTTTCCGTGAGTTGGGATATGCATGTATCAAGTATGTACCCACATTCATTCTCTGGTAGCTAATGTAAACTTCAGCAGTATATATTGTAGGATTAGTTGATGTTTGAGTTTTAGTCATATCATATTTATATCCTCTTTAAATGGCTTCTGCAAAGACGAAATACTTGCAGTTGTCTTAGAATTGTTTCACTATGATCATGATGAAAATATAAATGATCTGGATTTCTGGACTTTTTTCTTTTCTTGTTTTTTTGCTGCACCTAATGTGCTGCTATAGTTCTCTGGTTGCCTTTGCTAAGTTGAATACTGGAATTATTGCTTTTTTAGAGCTACCCTCAATGTATGGAGATCGATGCACCTGTTTTCATGTGAAATATTTAGCTGTGATGTTTGGATGTGAAATGTATGTTTCGGGGAACAATTTTGGTGGAAAAGTCTGCAAATGAGTAGTATTCAAATGTACTACTATATGATTATATCAAACAGAAAATGCATAAAAAAACTTGTGTGTTTAATTGTGCTTTTGGACTAAAGAACTAAATATGGAGAAAGCAGACCCTTATTTTCTTGCTTTTTCTGTAAAACTCTCACACGACTTCATTATTTTAATAGCATTTTCTGGGCTTCTTCTATGCTCTTGGGTGGGTGATTCTAGACTTTTGGTGGAAGGATGGTGGGGAGACTTGTTGAATGATTTTCTTTCTGGAAGTAAACATGGAATATATCAATTTCTTTAGCTTGATATGAATAATTTCACTGACGGACAAGTCATGTAAAAAAGCAATCACCAAAAATTGCAGTACCTTATAGAAATTTCATTCCATATAAAAATCCTATTCTAAAAGAATTGCTACCTTGATTTTATATCAATTTCCTTATCTTTCTACAAAAGAGTCATTTTCTTTACAAGCTGTAATCTCGCTTCAATACTGACACCTTGTTTCTGCCCAGTTCTTCATATGAATAATTTTTTTATCTTCTGGATTGCCTGGATTATTAACTTTGCTCTTTATTTCTATTTGTCATCTCACTGTATGATGCTGTCATTGCAGATATGGCCAGTTTGATAGTGCTAAAGAAACTTTTGAAGTTATCACAGACTTTGAAAGTATGCTCGATCTATTTATATGCCACCTTAACCCTAGTGCATTGCGGCATCTTGCCCAGAAGTTAGAGGAAGAGGGCAGCGATTCAGAGTTGAGGAGATACTGTGAGAGGATTCTGAGAGTCCGTTCAACTGGGTGGACACAAGGCATTTTCGCTAACTTTGCTGCTGAAAGTATGGTTCCTAAAGGGCGCGAATGGGGTGGTGGGAACTGGGAAATAAAGACTCCTACAAACTTGAAAGACATACCTCAGTGGGCCCTTGCTGCTGAGGTGATGCCTTACATGAGAACAGATGATGGCACTATCCCGTCTATTGTCACAGACCATATTGGTGTTTATCTTGGTTTGGTCAAAGGAAGAGGTAATGTAGTTGAAGTGAGAGAAGACAGTTTGGTGAAAGCAATTAAAGCTGAAGGTGGTATCAAGGCTAATGGGTCCCACACATCTCTTGCTCCTTCAACATCTGAAAAACCCAAACTACTGTTGGATGGAGAAGCTAAGCCAGGTTCTTTGATGGGTCTTGAAACTCTCTCCCAACAGTTTGCAGGATCCAGTGCTCTAGATGCACAGGCAAAGGCCGAAGAAGAATTCAAGAAATCACTATACGGCTCTGCTGGTGACGGTAGCAGCAGCGATGAGGAAGAAACTTCGAAAACGAGAAAGTTGCATATCAGGATCAAACCAGCTGCACCTGCTACAGTAGACGTCAACAAAATTAAAGAAGCAACAAAGCAGTTAGGTCTGCCAATTAGTAGGACCAAGTCCCAAACTGGTTCATCGCCAGATCTTGGCTCCCTTGTACCCCAGCCTTCCCCACTTGGCCCCCAACCTACCCCTCCTACAGGAACTCAAGCTTCTCTTCCTGTTGATCCTTTTGGAACCAATGCATTAGTCCAACCACCACCTCTATCACAGTCTACTTCTGTGGGGCCCGGTGGTGGGGTTACTGCCCGGCCAATACCAGAGGACTTTTTCCAGAATACAATTTCGTCCATTCAGGTTGCGAAATCACTCCCTCCTGCTGGGACATTTCTTTCAAGATTGGATCAAAATTCTCAAGGTATTGAAAACAATAAGGTTCCAGGTAACCAGGGCAGTGCACCTGCAGTTGGGTTTGGTCTACGTGAGGGTGGGGTACCCCCTCAAGCTACTCAACAACCTGTTCAATACGAGCCTGTTGGGCTTCCCGATGGAGGTATCCCACCCCAGTATGCTCCTCAACCTGGGGCCCAGTCTCAACAGCAAATCCAGATGGCACAGGCTCCCATCTCTAGTCAGCCCCTTGATCTCAGTTCACTTGAAACTCCAGGCTCAGAAACCTCAGGGAAACCTGCTGCACGATCCAATTCTCCTCCTAAAGCTGTACGTCCTGGGCAGGTAGTTACTTATTTCGCCCATCTTCTGCATCAATTGTCTAGCAGAATCAACTTATAATGCCACTGTTCTATGTCTAATTGATTGCGCCTGGCTTGTGCTTGCATGCTTGATGCTCCGTAGAAAATTAGTTGAACACATTCAAAGAAATGTGATGCTGACCATGCTTTTCTTTTCCTTTTCTCTGTGTTTGCGTTTGATTGTTTGTTGCTAAGGTTGGGTAAATCCAGTTCCAATACATCTCTGAATTCTGATGCTTGTTGAGAATATCTAAGCTAAAGATGAACTCCATTAATGTAATATTTAGTTCTTCATTCCTTTGTATATCCCACTCACGTGGCCATATGATAGTTGAACTACGGTCTCATACATGAGACGGATCCCATTTACCATATTACATGTATCATGGGTTTAGGAGCTCCAACTCAATTATGTTTTAAAGGTATGTATGAGCCAAATACTAGAGTGGAGCTCCGTCTCATGTATGAGACCATCTCACACAAGACTCCCTCGTATAAAATATACTATAGGAATACATATGAGTTGTACACATTCTTAGCTGGACTTGTATTCCATGTAGGATGATGTTTTGTAAACTTGTTTAAGGACTCAAACTTTTTTTTTTTTTTTTGAGGGGTGTAGGGTGTGGGTGGGGTGGAGTTGTGGGAGTGGGGTGTTGAAGTAAAGAAACTGGTGGTAACTTGTTAACTTAATGCTTCTGGTTTCCTTTTGTTCAAGGTTCCCCGCGGTGCTGGAGCTGCTATTTGTTTCAAGACTGGTCTTGCTCACTTGGAGCAAAACCAACTTTCAGACGCATTATCCTGTTTTGATGAGGCTTTCTTAGCTTTAGCCAAGGATCAATCCCGAGGAGCTGACATCAAGGCTCAAGCTACTATTTGTGCCCAATACAAGATTGCAGTTACCCTTCTTCAGGTAAAATGACATTCTTTTGCTACCAGATTCCTTCTGGAACCTGCAAGTGATGCTTCTTGAAACTTTTTAATACAATCCCAATGGTTGGATCAAACTTCAGATTAAGACTGATTTATTGGTCCTATGACTCCTTCACACTCTCAAGCAACATGCTGTGAAGGCCTATTGTAATAACATCAGGATTAGCTTTCTATAGAGTAAAAAGTTTTAGGTCACAACAAATGAAGTAGTTATATTCCTATTGAGTAAAACGTAAGAGTAATATGAAGTGCTGGTAATATTAAAGGAGACTCTCTAAGCAGAGTGATCCTTTTACAAATAAAACCTCAAAGAATAAACAGAAAAGCATTTCATTGGTAGCTGTTGTGGGTAAACATTCAAGAACATTCCTTTAGATGCCAAACTTAGCCTATATTTGCTTACCTATATCCTAAAACTTTTCACCACCTGTTCATCATTCCTCTGGTCTTCATTTGTTTTGCCCGTTGATCATCAGAAAAAGGTTTTACCTAGATTTTGCAGAGGCTATATTTTTTTTGGTAAATGATGGTAGCCCTTTGGTTCATAAGTTAATCATTAGTAGTTTTGCTTCATCCTATAAATGCTAATGGATTGTTTTGGTTGCTTTATTTCTTTGATTGCATTGTTTAGGTAGCAATGTAATCCATCTCTATTATCATGTAATCAATTCCATTATAGTGTCTCTTTGTTGGATATGAAATTGGACAAAGAAACAATCTTTTGCTTATTGGTTTTCAAAACCCGAAGTAGAACCAGATTTAGATTTGCAAATCCTAAAATAGGTTTTCAAAACCCAAAACAAACATTGTGTAATTAAATTCTTCAAAGCTCCTGATCTAGATTGCTGCATTCCCTGCCATATAGTAGTAGCTTCTAACACTAATCATTTGAATAGTGCATGATAAGTGAATTCTTTACCTCAAATTTTACTGTGCAGGAAATAAACCGTTTGCAAAAGGTCCACGGCCCCAGTGCACTCAGCGCAAAAGATGAGATGGCCCGATTATCACGCCACTTGGGTTCATTACCTCTTCTGGCTAAGCACAGGATAAATTGCATTAGAACAGCCATCAAAAGAAACATGGATGTCCAGAATTTTGGCTATTCAAAACAGATGCTCGAATTACTCTTGTCTAAAGCACCTCCTGGGAAGCAGGACGAGTTGAGAAGTCTCGTTGATATGTGTGTTCAGAGGGGGACATCCAACAAGTCGATCGACCCTCTTGAAGATCCATCCCAGTTCTGTGGTGCTACGCTCAGCCGTCTATCTACAATCGGGTATGATGTGTGTGATCTGTGTGGTGCTAAATTTTCAGCTTTGTCTACACCTGGTTGCATTATCTGTGGTATGGGAAGCATTAAAAGATCTGATGCAATTGCTGCTCCTGTTCCTTCACCTTTTGGCTGACAAACAATTTACTCCCCAAAAAAGCTGAGTTTTCACGAATTACCTCATGTTTATTATTATTAATTGTTAGTAGTATTTTCTCTTTTGTAAATTTGTCACCCTTGCTCCCTCGTGTGCGATTTTTGTGTGGTTAAAAATTCTCTTTAGTTTTAGGATTGAGTTCGAATATTAAGGTGAGTAGCTGAAAATTATTGTTTTCAAAGGTATTACATGATTGCTCAATGAATTGTGTGTATGTGTTGATAGATTTGTGTTGTTTTTGATGTAATGAGTATAGATAGTTTCATGAAATATTTTCTCCCTTCTCTTTCTTTGCTTATTTTGTTTTGCTCCTATTCTTGTTAAGAAGAAACAGCTGCTACTATTTCTGGAAAGGTAAAGTCTAGTATGCACTCGAGTGCATGTTGTGCCCCTAGTCTAAAGAAAAGTGTATGTTATTAAACTGAAAAGTACAAACACAATATTACTAAAAAGTGTAAGTCACTATGACTAAAAATATTATTATACAGTTTAATAATTGAAAAGTGCAACACCATTTACCAAAAAGTGTAAGTCAGTAAATTGAAAAGTGCAACATGGACTAGAGTGCACAACATGAACTCGAGTCCATAGCAGACCAACCCTTCTGGAAAATGTTGTAAATGTTCTTACCTTAGAAATATTCAATTTTTATGTAAAAGGTCCCATTATCAATTTTAGCTCATATTTCACTGTAGCGGATTTACTTTCAACTTGTAAACCACCTTTCGTTCAATATTCAACAACTGTACTGTAACTACATATTATATTTTAATCAAATAAATACTCATGAATATAATTAAATTAGTTAGCAAAATACCTGGGTAAAAAAATGAAAAATATCGGCTGAAATTACAATTCTTGTGTTATGTCAGTTGACATTATAGCATAGCAATCGATGGTCCACGTGGGATGCTTCTTGTTTGAATTTGAATTGATGATATTTTTAAGTACAACTAGGAAGTGTGTAGGTATATCGTTTAGTTAAAAAAAAAAAAAAGTGTAATAAAAGTGAAAAACATGGACTGAAATTGATAATTTATCCTCGTAGGACTGAAAGTCGTTCATTAATTTGATGTCACATTTATTTGGGATTTCAAATTGAAGTTTAGAAATTCCAAACTTCCATTTTTCCATCTCCACTGTGGTTGTCATTTAGGTCGTTTTCTTTTTCGGCCTGTAAGATCCAAATTTAAAATTTAATTTTGTACATCCCATCAATTTTTTAGATTTATAGTGGAAAATTATTCTTCAAACCATTTAGTTAATAAAGTTGGAAGTAAAAAAAAGGTAGTTGTCCTACAACATGCATACTCTCATGCATTGCCATATTTGACCAAATAGAAGCATTACCTCATAACTTATAAAAATAAGGTAATTATTTCTTGTTTGGGATAAAAATATACATACATTAATTACTACACTTACATAATACTTCCTTCGATCAATTTTATTATACCCACTTCTCCGAACACAGATTTTAAGTTGAGAGTATAATGAGATGTTGTGGGGTTCATTTATAGATAAAATAATTGTTTATAAATAAAGTCAATGACAATTTAAGTGTAAATAAGTGATGATTGAAGGATGAAGATAAAGTAGTGTGAATAGTATAAGAAATGAAAATAATAAAATTGGACAATCGAAAAGAAAAGTGGAAATTATAAAATTAGACGGAGGAATAGTTTTTTTCAACCATTTTTTAAACCAGATGCTCCACTAGGTCCCGTACAATTTTTTATTATTTTTGTGGAAAATCACAAACACGTTGCTTTTGAGATGGTTTCTTTTGTGAAAGACCACGACCACGTTACTTTTGGGGTGATTTCTTAACACATTGAATGAGAGAGAAAGAGATGGGAGAATGCTCGGGGGATGTTTGTTCTGGGATTATGTAGGATGGAAGAAATTCTAGATGGAGAAATCCTGATAAATAGTAATTATGTGGGTTTGTTTTGAAATTTTGAGTAAGATGTAATGTAATTTTATGTCAAATCAAATTGTGTAAGAGTAATTGGATGAAATGTAATAGTTGGATGTAATAGATATTTTTAGGGGTGAATGTAGTTGGATGGAAAAATTCGGATGTGAAATTCCGAAGTAAAACAAGACGTGAGAGTTGAGACGTTGGGTTTATCCGATTAACAGAACTGAATAATACAAACTAATTTCCAACTTTTAGAACTATCAAGATAAAATAAATGGAATATTGTTGCTCGTATTATTGGAACATGTTGTTTTAATAAGAAAAGTCAGATTTTATTTTGTAATCAAATATTATAATTGTGGAGTAAGTATATACACTGACATAAGTTATTCTGTTGGGTTGTAAAAAATTTCTACCATTATTTATTTTGAATATTTTAGGATTAAAGTGGAAATTATGATTTTAAAATTTTAATAGAGTGAAATTTTATTTTATATCAAAATTAATTAGTGGAGAAAATATTAATTGATACAGAGTATATTTTATTCATGTTTGGTGAAAAGGCGCCGTTACCCTTCTTTTCTCTGTAACATCTCTGCCTGCACGTTTATAGAGGAAAGAGCGTCGTTGACAACAACGTTCCTATTTATGAAAGAGCGCCGTTGACAACAACGTTCCTATTTATGAAAGAGCGCCGTTGACAACGGCGTTCCTATTTATTTTATTAAACCAACTTCACATATATATATTTTATTAAATTATTTTATAAACAAGTAATATTTTATTAAAAAACCCTGAAAAAGCACTACTATTAACTTTGTTATATTAATTTATTTTTAATAAAAGAACACTAATATTTAATATATACGTTAAAAAAAAGTATTACAAATTTTCAAGGGAAAATATCAATTTTGGTCACCCAGTTTTACCTCTTTTCATATTTGGTCACCCACATTTAGTCACTATCAAAATTGGTCACCCAATTATTATATTCTATCAAAATTGATCGCTCTGTTAGTCAATTGTCATTGACTAATGGAGAAAGAGTTTTGAGCCGTGAAAATTTTCAAAACCCGTTTAAAAAATTCTCATGCATAACTAATGAAACAAACGCTGTTAGGTTTACTTTTTATTTTATAGATAATGAAAAATTTAACGGCTCATAAACTCTTTCTTCGTTAGTTAATGAAGGTTGACTAACATAATGATCAATTTTTATAGAATATACTGTAATAATTTGGTGACCAATTTTGATAGTGACTAAATGTGAGTGACCAAATAAGAAAAAAGAGGTAAAACTGGGTGACCAAAATTGATATTTTCCCAATTTTCAATATGTCTTTAAGATAATGATAAAAATAGTGGAAATTAATACTTCTTTCATTTTTAGTTCAATCATTCATTTATTATTTGTACAAATTTTAAGAAATAAAGGTATATTATATATAAAAGATGTTTAGGGAAATTCTTTTAAAAAATAAAAAAGTTATTTTTTAAAAAAAAAATAAGAAAATGTTACAAATAAGACGAATGATTTTTAGCAAACTCACATCACTAGTTTTCTCACTTTTCTTACACCTCTTCATCTTCTCTCCTATTTTTTTTTTAATCTACTTATTTTATGTCCTACTTTTTTTTCATCGAATTATTACCACACCAAATAACAATAATAAAATAAAACATCATTACGTACACTTCAACCTCTCTCTTTTACTCTTTCAATGTCCACTTGTTATATATATCTCTCACCTACACACCCAACTCAAATTTCATTCCTTCTCAAACTCATGGTAGTAATGCATCATCCCCTCATCTACTACTTAAAACTAAGCCAACTCACCACATTGTAGATGATAATTCCCATGTTATAGATCTTTTTCTTTTTAAACAGTGACTTTTCAACTCAGTAGCCCACTGCAACTGCTTTCATCTCATTTTCATTTTTCATGCAAGAAAATATTTGGTCGGTAATGGCCTGAAGCATTAGGACAAATTACCCTAAGAGTTGAGATTTCATGATTTGGCAGTCATTATTAGCAAAAAGACTCAAACAAAATAACAACATTAATGGATTTAAACCAAGCATGATAATTAAAAAAAAAAATTTGAATAAAATGTTAATATTTGAAAAATAATTTAATATAATATTAATGTTTATGAGAACTTTTAACGGTGCTCTTTCTTTGAAAAATGGGCCCATTCTGACTTTTACAGAGAGAGTTTTTAACAAATTAAATATATAATAAAAAATTATTAAATTAAATTTTTAGAGAAAACTCGACCACACTCTGCAAAAGTTAGATTGGGCCCGCAAGAAAGAGCGTCGTTAATAATGACACTCTTATTTATTTTATTAAACATCTTACAAATATTAATATTATATTAAATTATATTTCAAATATTAATATTTTATTAAAAACTTCAAAATTATTTCGTGTAAACAACTATAAAGACTTCATATGGATTTAAACCAAGCATTGATCAGTTTTTAATGTTGGCAAAACGTCGCTACATATACTCAATATTTTGCTAGTCGACTGCAGTATTATGGGTGGTTCGGTATGGTTCGGTGAACCATACCGTTATCATACCGAAAATTTCGATATTGAAAAAATCTATAACGTTACCGTACCGAAATTCCGTAATCTCGGTATACCGAAATTTTTGGTATACCATAATCTCGATATGTAAAAATTCATATCGATACCGTACCATAATTTCGGTATGCCGAATTTTCGATACGGTATATCGGTATACCGTACCATATCCGTATACCGATTCATATCGAAAATATTGACCGAAAATATTGAACCATCATTTCATATCGAAATCTAAATACCGGTATACCAATTCATACCGAAAATATTGAAGCATAATTTATACAGAAATTAATTATTTAAGGTTTATTTTATTTATGTTTTAATAATTAAAGTTATTTGAATTTAAAAATAATATAAAATTATTATTTTATTAAGGTTTTGCATTTCTATATTTTTTCAGTATGAAAAGCTCTGTATACCGCAAGTATATTTACCCACCCCTAGCAGTAGGGGTATACATAGAAGCATAACCTTCGATTGATGAGCAAATGTAATGACTTCTTCCTTTCCGGCCTTTTCTGTCTTCTTGAGTGAAGGTTCACACTCTTTCCATGAGAGAGTTGCATGATTCTGTTTTTCTTTTCCATATATTCTTCACATGTTGAACCATAAATCTGTGACTTTCGGTCGGAAACTACTTCTTTCATCATCTTAATTAGAATTGATTTCTTCATGGGAAGTGATCAAAACATGCATAGATCAGTTCCTAGCTAGGGTGGTTTCACGACGAACACGTTGCTTTTGGGGTGGTTTCTTTTGTGGAAGACCACAAACACGTTGTTTATGGGGTGATTTCTTAACACATTGAATGGGAGAGAAAGGGAGGGGAGAAACCCTAAGCATTTTTTATCCTTATATTTATTAATTTAATTATAAGACCCTTTGTATTATTAATAAAATTAATAACAAAAAAATCAAATTAATCTAAAGTAAAAAAAAATATTAGTATTAATTGTCACACGGCGAGAGAGAAGTTATAATTTTGTTTGAAAGAAGACAGGTGAGAATCTACACACGCACACGATGGAATTGAAGGAATATGAGAAGAATTCTATTTTCAATTTAAATAATGTATTATTATTTAATTTATTTTTGTTGGAATTGTATGTATTTTATTTTAAAATAATATTAATGAAATTTGTAATAAAGGGTAGGATAGTATTTTTTGATAAATTAAAAATTTATTTATATTAAAGAAGGGTAATATAGTAAATAACAAAATACAATTTAAAAAATGATTTAATTAACTTAAACATGTATAACAGGTAGCAGGTTTATACGACTGTCACGTGACACAATTCGACATACTGAGTACGGTAGTCGGTTTGTATAATTTAACTACCATAAGAAAAATCCAACTTTAATAAAAAAAATTATTTTTAATAAAAAAAACTAATATTTAATATATATATATATATATATATCTATTTCTCTTAAAAAAAAGTATTACAAATGTAACACCCGTAAATTTTATAATATATATATATATATATATATATATATATATATATATATTCAATTATTCACTTAATATGTTTTAAGTTTATATTATAATTTCTAGTGTTTTAAAATAATATTTAAAGCCCATTTAAATTTAGGTCATTCAGATTTTAAACCCTAAGCCCAATTTCAATCTCTATATATATAATTCTTGCCCTAAGTGGGTGTTTGCAAGCACTAGTATGTGCTTAAAAGCACTTCTTTTTTAAAATATAATCACTTTTGAAGTGTTTGACAACACAACTAAGTGATTAAATTAAGTAGTTTAAAGTGATTTTGGTGAAGCACCCCTCTACCTACTTTTAATAGCTTCTATGTGCTTCTCATCATTGTAGTAACCAATTTTACATTTTTGTCCTCACAATTTAAATAATATTTTATGTTTACTCATTACTTATTCAAATGTAATAAAGGTATTTTTGTAAAATTATAAAGAAACTATTTATTTTGCAAACATCTCAACATATATAAAATTGATTAAAAGTGCTTAATTTTAAAACACTCTTCACTTTCAAATTTATTTCAAAAATCAATTTTAATCACTTTGAATCAATCACTATTGTTTGCAAACACACTCTAAATTTTACACACCTAAAATCCCAAATCAGGCGGCCTCCCCAAGACACAAACTCACGGTACTTCTTTTTCTCTGTAATTTACATTACATTTTTTTTGCCAAATCTCTTTCTTCTTTTTTTTTTTTTGATTACAAGTTAAATACCCATCCCTTTTCCCCTCCCCATGACTCGAACCCATGACCTAATGGCTAGGTAGGGGTGTTCAAACCACTTGAGCTATCTCACTTTGTCGCCAAATCTCTTTCTTCTAATGTTGTTTTTTTTTTGAAAAATAGCCAACAATCATATTTACTAAATTCTTTAATTTCTTCTATTTTGGTGTTTATTGATTCATTTTGAACAGTAATATGTATATGCTTAAGATGTTTTATTAAATTGATTTAACTTTATAATCAGTAGTTGGGGCAAATCTTTTTACAAACAATGTGTTGCGGACTCTGTTACTCTATTTTTTGATAATATCCTGTTGTTGATAAAGCCATAAAGTATGGAGTATATGTCCTAAATAATTGTAACAATATTATTTCAAAGGCCCAACTCCTGATTTATTATGCGTATTTCACTTAAATGAAACAAAGCACCTTTTTCATCATCTTATGCCGAAGCCCTTTATCTCATATTGATTGAATTTTAGAGATGAAGCTCTTTTCTTATTAATTGTATTACTATTTTAATATTTTCCTAGTTTTATAAATTCTAGTGAATGTTTTAATTTAGTCCAATGGTGTATATTAGATGTTATTTAAATTGTTGATATACAGTAACAAATCTAAGACCCAGGATTTGATATGTTAGGTGACGGGATATAAAATTACACAATTTCACAGCGACGTACCATTTAAGGTGGGGATTTCTATTCATTACGTTTGTCTCTATTAAATACTTTGAGTGTGAATTGTTATTGTCTAAATGCGATATTCCATAGTCAACAGTCAACAGCTACAGTTATGTGATATGATATGTTCAACAGTTCTATAGTAGCTCGGATCACTTGTGGGTCCTTGCTAAATTTACAGTGTGTTGTAGTATTCGTTAATTATTTGCATGATTTGTATTTAACATTGACAAGCAGGTCCCCACTGAGCTAGTTGTTGTTGCTCACCCTTCATGGATTTAAATATTTCAGATTAAGGAGGCTTGGACGTGGTGGCAAGGCGGTGGAGGCCAGTAGCTTAATATGCAATTTAATGAACTCTTACATGGTCATACTTAATGTTCATTTAATTTAGTGTTAGGAAAACTATTTCATTTTTTTAATTGTTCAAGTGATTTATTGAATTGTTTTACATTATGGTTGAATTTGGTTCTTTTAAGATAAATTGTCTTTTATCAGTAGCAAATTAATATTCTCTTTTATTTTAAAGTAAATGGTCAAAGAGGATTTTCTTGAGGAAAAATGTGTTTGATTTATGTCGCTTCCGCCAAGTTTTATTTTAATTAGTTTAGTTGACAGTCAAAAGGTAAACATATGGTGATTTCTTCTAAGCCCTATTTTGGGGATGTGACAACAAATTTACAATATGTCTTTAATAACTCTTTCACACCCTTGGAAAAAACTATTGATGGTACTTGAAGAAATTCACACGCAGAGAGGAGAATTGGGAAGTTTTATGTATATTATGACAAAGAGTGTTGTACAAATATATACAGTAATTGAGATGAAAAATAACTCCCTAAATTTAAGCTAAATCTCAACATTTAAGCTAATCTAATGTTGACCAAAATATTTGCTAAGATATACAATGATACGTCAATAAAAATGGAAAAGGAGATAGTAGGGAAATTATATGGAATATTTCACTCCCCCTCGAGTTGGCGCATGAAGGTTACGAATGCCCAACTTGCCAACGAGAAACTTGAAACGAGCAGCTCCCAAGGCCTTTGTGAACAGATCTGCAACTTGGTGTTCTTTGGAGATATTGCACGGTACAATTTCACCGGATTCAACTCGTTCACGAACGAAATAGCAGTCCATCTCTACGTGTTTTGTGCGTTCATGGAACACCGGATTGTTGGCAATATGTATTGCTGCCTGCTTGTCACAGAACAGTGAGGTTGCTCCAATTTGGCTTGCCTCAATGTCCTTGAGAAGCCATCGTAGCCACAGGATTTCACTAACCGTGGCTGTCATTGCTCTATATTCCGTTTCACCTGAAGATCGTGAGACAACCGATTGCTTTTTGGTGCGCCACGAAATTGGTGCTCCACCTAAAGATATAAAATAGCCCGTACATGATCGTCTTGTCATGGAACATCCTCCCCAATCAGCGTCACAATAGGCTTCAAGCTGAAAATCACTATTTGCTGGAAGAAAAAGGCCTTGTCCAGCCGTGTATTTGAGGAACCGCATGATGCGCATGGCTGCGTCCATATGGCTTTGACGTGTAATGAACCGACTTAGATAATTCACAGAGAATTGTATGTCTGGTCTTGTCACAGTTAAGTAAAGAAGTCGCCCAATCAACCGTTTATAACGTAGGGCGTCAATATGGGGGCTATCATCTTCATTGCTCAACCGTAAATTTTGCTCCATGGGGAACTCACTTGGACGTCCGCCTTGTATCCCAATCTCCTCCAAAATATCGAGGGTATACTTTCGTTAACTGAGGACAATGCCATCTTTTGTGCGTGCAACCTCTATCCCGAGGAAATATTTTAAGGGTCCCAAATCCTTGATGCTAAAGAGCTTGTTCAAGTAGTTCTTCACATGGGCAATTTTACTATCGACATTTCTAGCCAATATGACGTCGTCTACGTAAATGAGTGCTACTACATAGGTGACTCCCCTTTTGAAGATAAACAACGAGTGATCTGCCCGTGATTGTCGAAAGTCAATGTCAATGAGGGCTCGAGCAAAGTTGTGATACCAATTTCTTGAAGCTTGGCGAAGGCCATACAAAGATTTGCGTAGCTTGCACACTCGAGTTTCTCCATCCTTCGCAAACCCCTGCGGCATTTTCATGTAAACGTGTTCCACCAAGCCTCCATGGAGGAATGCATTATTAACATCCAACTGGTGTATGGACCAACACTTCTTGACTGCTATAGCAAGCGAACTTCTCATTGTAACAAGCTTTGCAACTGGTGCAAAGGTCTCGTGGAAATCTATGCCCTCGATTTGAGAGTAACCCTTAGCCACCAGTCGTGCCTTGTAGCGTTCTACATCTCCATTGGGTTTGTATTTTATTTTGTACACCCATTTTGAGTCAATCGCCTTCTTTCCCAGTGGTAATGGCTCGAGAGTCCACGTACCATTCTCTTCCAATGCATGAATTTCTTTGTTCATTGCATCACGCCATCGCTCATCTTTTATTGCCTGATGAAAATATTTAGGCTCATCGAGAGAAGTGATGGCCGCAAGATAAATTTTATGGGCATTAGAAAATTTATCATAAGGTACAAAGTGTGATAATGGATATACCTCGGAGGTTCCTGGATTGGAAGTGGATCGTGAATGGTCAATGGACTCGGGTAACTCTGTGGCATAGGATTCTAGATGCTTGGGCTGCCTCTTTGCCCGATCAATTCTGCGTAGAGTATTGACGGGCTGCTGTGATGAATCGATCGTGGTATCCATCTGAACAACCTCATTTTCAGTAACAATTGGCTCGGGACTTGCTGAAGACTGATCACAAGAGTTATGTTCATCCCTCAGATTAATTCCCACAATACCTGGTTTATGCAGGGAAGTGATACCTTCCAGAAATTCATCTGTCTCCCAATCACTTTGTCTATGATTATTTGCTTCTTCAATTACCACATCGCGTCCGTTTGTCTTATAAGGAAAGACATTCTCGACGAATTTTACATCCCGTGATGTATATATTTGCATTGTCACCAAGTCAAACACGCGATATCCCTTTTGGGAGTAAGGATAACCAACAAAAACACAACGTCGTCCTCTTACACCAAATTTATCTCCCCCTTTCCGATTATCCTTGGCATAAGCCAAACAACCAAAAAATACGAAGGTGTTGACAGGACGGCTTTTTTTCAAATAAAATTTCATAAGGTGTTTTGTGTTTAAGCACTCTAGTTGGCAACCGATTTATGATATAAGTGCCCGTCAAAACACACTCACCCCAAAACTCTATAGGCAATCCCGCCTCAAAACATAAGGCCCTTGCTACTTCTAGGATGTGCCTATGTTTTCTTTCCACCACCCCATTTTGTTGAGGTGTATCAGTGCAAGATGTTTCAAGTATAATTCCATGATTATTATAATAATCCATCATATGTTTAGATTGAAACTCAACACCATTATCAACACAGATTTTCTTAACAGTCCTTCCAAATTGATTTTGCACCATGTTGCAAAAATTAATCAAAAATTGGCCCACTTCAAATTTTTGTCGCATAAGATATACCCACACACCTCTACTAAAATCATCAACTACAAACAAGAAATAATATGCACCCGAAAAAGATGGAGTTCGATAACTACCCTAAATATCACAATGTATAAGCTCAAAACAAGAAGAAGTTTGAATACTACTACGAGGGAAAGGAAGTCGAGTTAATTTTGCTCTTAAACAAGAGTCATAATGCTCACGGCTCCTTTCAAAATTATTGTTAAAACCACCAATAAATTGCAACATCAAATTTGAAGCATGCTGTAATCTCTTATGCCAAATCTTAGGATCAACAGTCACTGACAAAGCCATACCTTCTCCGGTTATCGACTCTAAGCAATATAGACCATCACAATGTTTACCCACTCCAATCAGGTTCCTCGAAGGTAAGTCCTGTATTACACAAAAATCCGAAAAAAATGTCAGAACACAATTCAAATCCCTCGTTAATTTGTTAACTGAAAGCAAATTGCACTTAAAATCAGGGATATTCAAAACATGATTTAATTTCAGCCCATTCTGCAGATTTGTATCACCAATACTTTTAACAGGCACAATTTCACCATTTGCAACCTTAACAGGTACTTCAGTTCCAACATCTGTTTGATTAACAAGTAATGTACCATCATGTGTTATATGTTCAGTTGCCCCAGAATCTATTATCCAGGGCTTTAAGTTGTTCATCTTACCCGCCATATTTACTATGGATGAACTTTCACCTACCGCAACTTGTGTATTTTGCATGTCCTTGTTGAAATACTCCATGAGTTTGGAGTATTGATCAGCTGTCAAACCTGGAACAGGACTGCTACTTGCAGCTATGTGTGCCGACTTACTTCCACTATTTTGCTTGTTCCAGGAATCATCTCTCTTTTTACTGTCATGTCCTCATTTCTCTCGATTTTTTGGATATCCGATTAGTTCATAACACTCATCGATGGTATGGTAGAGTCTTTGACAGTGTGAGCACCTTTTAGTTTCACGACCACCCTCCTCTCGCTCTCCTCCCCCTCTCTCTTGACGTCTTGTCGTCTGGGTTTGAAAAGCGACTGCCTCAATACTTGGCTTTCCAGCGGCTGAGATTTGTTTCTGTCGTTCATCTTCAGATACGATATGGAATGCTGCTCCCAATGAAATCATTGGTTTTGGTACTCAATATTTGTGTTTTCACCGTCCCAAATCCTTCATCCAGCCCCATAAGGAACTCGTACATGCGTTCTTTCTCCCTCATAGATGTCAATTGCTTAGGTATATCACAGGTACACCCTGCACACTTACATTTGGGAATTGGGAAAATCGCTTTGAACTCATCCCACAGCCCTTTCAATTTCGTTTAGTAAGCCGAAACAGAAAGTTTCTCTTGTTTCGTGAGTGTGATCGATCGTTTCAATTCGAAAGCTCTCAGTGCGCTTTCGCTGCCGAAGCGCTCTTGCAAATCCTCCCAAATTTCACGGGTTGTTTTTGCGTGTTTAACGCTGTTACGTATCTCTTTATCCATGGAGGAGTGTAGCAGCCTCTCAGCATAGCATTGCACCGTTTCCATTGTTGTGATTCAGACCGGAACTGGAAGAGACCCATCAACAAAACAAAATTTATTTTTTGCGTAGAGGGCATTACTCATCTCATCTGCCCAGTCTACATAGTTTCCATCGTGTAGAGGATCGCTTGTGAAAACAAGATTCGGGTTATCAGAACCAGAAAGATAATATGGTGACATTACATCCACCACATTGGATCCGGAAGACTTTGAATCGGACGTCTCTTCGCCCTTTTTTTGTCATGATCACCCAGACGAAGAACCACGCCTAATTACAAACTGATTTGGTTTGGTTTGGTTTTATGCGGAAGCTTAATTGATCTTTTCCTGCTCTGGTGCCATGAAGAAATTCACACGCAGAGAGGAGAATTATTATGACAAAGAGTGTTGTACGAATATATACAGTAATTGAGATGAAAAATAAATCCCAACATTTAAGCTAATCTAATGTTTGACCAAAATATTTTCTAAGATATACAATGATACGCCAATAAAAATGGAAAAGGAGATAGTAGGGAAATTATATGAAATCTTTCACTCAACCTAGCCCTTTGATATCTCAATGTTTTTTGCCTGTTGAAATGCAAATACATCAAAGCTCCATTATTTCACTATATATGCTCGTTTCCTACCCTTTAATACCCTTGGGAACAACAATATCTCATTGTATTTATTTTTTTCCATGCCAAAACACCAATTTAACGTCCAAACACTCGTTCCCACCATTTAACCCTCTAATACTGTTTGGCTATTATATTGGGACTCACCCAAACGAATTTCGGACTTTGCAATCCACTTCTCATTCGAATTTTCACAAAATTCACTGCAATCACATTAGACTTGCCCAAAGGAATCGGAACCGCCGCCTCAAAGGAACTGGAACCGTGAAATCCACGGTTCGATTTCGGTTCTTCATTCCGCAAAAATCACCAACAGCTCCTTTTCAAACGAACGGTCCAGATTTAATCTCGATGTTACCGTTGGGGAGTGGGGACCGGTGGTTTGAACTGGAACCGCCGGTTCCGGTCGATTTTTTTTATCTTGCCCGGCAGTTGTCCTAACTACCTAGCATGGGTAAAAAACTATCTGCTGTAGCCAAAGTGGGAATCAGAGGTGGAGATCTAATAGGCCTATAGCCAAAGAATTCCCCACCCTCACTCGTAGATGCCATAGCTTATTAATAGTGCTAGACATTCTCCTAATCCGAAAAGAGAAAGATAACAAAGGTACAAAAAAGTTCTTTATCTCTCTCAACTTCTCAAGTCTCAATTCACTTCATCTCTTCATTCTCTTCCAATAATATTTCTCGAACCTCAATAGTCAATTATTCAATTCTATAATATTAGTATTCAATATTCATGCACTTTAATACTTTATACTATTAGTTTATAGTTTATGCTTTATATTATATTTATTTTATAAATTTTATTACACAAAAAAAAGGGGGAGGGGGGAGATCATCTTCATCTGGAGGAAAGGGCAAGACTCCGATGGCGGCACCTCCTCCTCCGATTCCACACTTTGACGATGATGATGATATTGACATTTCATGGAATGTGGAGGAAATAGAGGCGGCGACTACCACGACTACTTTCAACACTTGTTTTCCACAAGAGGAAAATACTCCACCACGCGAACCGGAATACACCGAAGACGAACCTGAAGCCGAAGGAGGAACTCAAACTCAATGGAGGAGGAAAAGACCTACAACTGATATTTTCACTATCCACTCCAATAAATTGCCCACCGAAAAGGTAAACATTTTCATTGTCCTAAATCTTATAAATTTGAGTGCCTAACAATTGCTTTTGGTGAAGAAATGATTTAATTTTTTGCATGGAGCTGCTAGGCTAGGTGATGAAGAAATGCAGTGCCAGATTAATGTTGTTGCATGAAAAAACGTGGTAGGCTAGGTGGAGATGTGTCGAGACCCTATAAACCCTTGTAGCTTCTTGAAATGATCAATTCAAATATCCGAACATATAAAATTTTTTTGAGTTAATCTTGAAAACATTTTCATCATTTCGATTTTAATCTCTCTAGTCATTATATCAATTTCACGAGAGTGAAGGATTGACTCCCGACTTAAGTACCCATCCACCATTGCTTGTGGATAATTTACCCCCCTAAAAACCAGACGTCCACAGACAGCTCACACTTTGGGTAGCCTTCATTCGCAGCGACCCAGGCAGACCACACACCTTGGTTCCTAATGTCGTGCAAATCTCTCCCCAAGTAGCCCACCAAGCAATTGTGGATCAGATGGGGATCGTAAATTCATAACAGTTTCCCACCAACAATAGCTAGAAACAATTTTAACGTTACAATTTTTTCCAATTAATGACTTGACAACTCTTGTGCTCTATACAATCACAACGCGAGCTTAAATCTTCACTCGATAGAATAATATTTTCTAATTTACCAAAAAAAAAAATGTCAATTTAACTAGCTGTAAATCCTCTCGAGTATTGAACAAAAACCCGACACTAGGATAGGTAAGGGTACACTAATGAAAATGTGAGTTTAAGTCATGGTTTAAATTTAATTAACCTATAACTATAAGAAGAACCATCCAAACAAGGGAAGCTCAATTTCTTGACTCATGCGTAAAATGAAAGATTTTTAATTATATAAAATGCCAGTGAATACTGACTATCTGATCACAAATTCCGGGTTGTCATATTCATATATCTATGACTTCCCATACTGATGATATCTCAATTCAAAGTATCCCGAATTCGCTAGCTTCCATCAACTCAAAATAAAAGTTTATACACCAGAGCACAAGAGAGCATAAAAGCTGGACAAATCTCATAACAGCACAGATAACATCAACTCGGGGATGTGCGAATTCGGCACCTAGATTCTTGGGAAATTCTTCTCTAGCCATGCTCGAATTCCTCACTAGAGAGTTGAATCGGATGCAAAGAAATTTCTCAATCATTAAGTCAGCATCAGACTGGCATTTGCTTATCATTGGTTCCACATACACGCCCTAAAGTAAAAGCAGATCAAACAAACTCAAAAGCAAATACGATATTACAGAGCAGCAAAGGAAGTGACAACAGAACTAACACAAACTGAACTTACGGGGTGCTTGCAAACTCAATTGAATAGTGTAGAATCGTTTTTTCAATTTTTATTATTAAAGCTGGTAGGCTCAACTTAAAAAAAAAAAAAAAAAAGTGATTCTGGGTTTGCAAACAACACCTTAGAATGCTTACATAAGTAATAGAAAGTAAGGGAAGTAAGGTAAGACTAAAAGGAACCTCCACGTTAAAACCTTAGCAAAGAAGATTACAAGTTTTAAGGGAACAAAATTATTTACCAATTCTTGGTATCCTTTCGAACTAATGGGTCACTGTTCCTTTACACAATCATTACAAACGCTTTTAGTGTCAGGATAAACATTGCATAGATTTTCATGATGGTCAAGCTAGATCACCAACTTCTCCTTTAACATGGAACTTATATGGAAGTGCTAAGTGCTAGTCTTAGGGGGTGATTTCAACAGCTTAAACCTGATTATTTAATCAGCTTCTGCTTTGCAAAAGCTAGCTTGAGTGTGTTCAAATTGAATGCTTCTACTTAAATTAACCCAGAATCTAAAATCTAAAAGCTGGGAAGGGTATGCTTCTAGTTGATTCTACTTTCTACTAATTTTGCAAACACTAACCACTTTTATTAAGCAATTTTTCTCACAATCATTAAATTAAATCTCTTTATCAAACTCATATTTTTTGCAAACACCCTCATAATGGAGATCAACTAATTAAGCTTTTTATTTCCCAAACAAAGATCCACTAATCATGTTAATAAAAATGTTGGTCGTCTGGTTTCTGATTTCCATTCCTATTTCAGCGAGTATAAATCTGATAAGCAAAGGAAGCTTGATTGACTCTATCAGTAAGTGTTGCAGATATATTTACTATGTGCAACTGTACCAAAGTACTCTAATTTTAACTATTTGTTATTTGCTAAGTACTTTAGTTTTACAAAATTCATTGGCACAATTACACCTTAGAGCATACTTTTATCAATTTAGGAAATTAACTGTGGCAATATTGACAACAATCAATTTCAAATCAATCAATATAAAACCAAACAAAGTGAAAAAAAAAATCTCAGGACAAGACAACACAATAAGATCTTGAATATACTATATTATAGGTCGTTACAAATACTTGAACAATCCTGTCATATCGTGCCCATTATAACAAAAAACTTTTAAAAAACAATGATAAGATCTAAAAACAATATCGAATAATAACAGTAAAACAATCATGACAGGGCATCTACAGTTTAAAATATCTGCTGAAGTGCATCATATCATATATCCTAATATTACATCTCACACATTTTAATTCTTCACTAATAGAATCTTGGATTCTTGGTGTCAAATATATTATTCAAAACCTATATAAAATATGAGAAGAACCTATATCTCGGTGCAGTTTGTCCATTTTCAGCTTTCCACTGATGCGTCCATATGGCAAGCTAACTGTTGAATCGGAACCTTTACTACGACAAGCTTGTACGTTTTTGACAGCATCGAAAAATAGTTTAAGATAAGTTTTATGTGTAGGTCAACAAAACTAGCATTGCTTAGACCTTTTCTAATCCAAGCTTATAACTATATTTTTTAATGTTGTTAATGAAAATAAATCATTGGAAGACAACAGGAAAGGTTCTCATAATTCTGTGCTACAGAAAATGAGCTCCCACCATATGATTTGTGTAAACTTAACATTAACTGATTAATCTCAATCACTACAACAACTCTCAATGATAGAGCTGAGGCATCTTCTAATTAGAAAAACTTCCTCTAGGAACCAATATTATTACTATTTTTTATTAAAATCCAAAGAGTGGCTGCTTAAGTAAATAAATAAAAGGAACACGGGAAAAAATAATCATTTCAGTTTGGCTTAACTATTTCAATTTTCAGTACAAATAGCATATCATTGAACCAAGATGCATACACTATGAGGATTGCCAATACTTTATAATCATCCAAACAAGATTAACCGAAAAGAAATTAAAGAACACAAAATAAAAGAAATTAAAGAACACAAAATAAACAAATATCCTTTCAATAAATAACTCATCACACAAATAGCCTAGTGGCCAGACCAACTTTTCAACAAGCAAGTAATGACCCTTGAAAACATGAACACAAATCAGGAATCATAATTGCAAAGTCTGCAGTTTGTTCACGTGACTTGACCACACAAATCTAAAATTTCCACAATAAAAAGTAATCATATATAGTATTACTCATGGAGGACAGATCTTTTAGCAACATGAATTCCGCATGCCACAAAGGCCTTATGCAGTTATGCTAAATCCTAATTGCAGAATTATCAATGCGACACATAACAGTAATTTTTCTTGTCCTTAATGTTACCTCATGGTCCAAATTAGGCACTGGATGAAGGATTAATTAAAGGAGTAGAGCGGATACTCCTCACATAATACAGTTCCTCTCCTCTCAAGTTGGGGAGATTTTCTACACTCCCGTAAAATTAACAGCAATTAAGAAGCTTTTTGCAGGTAACCATCTCCATAAACTAGGATGCCAAATCCCGCACTAACAATTTGTTTTCAAGTGTAGTACAGTGGAAATTTCACATCCCAAATTCTAGGTTTTCAATCTAAACAAATTCACAACTCAAGCTGGCTTCACAAATTCAAAACCTATATGAAAACTTCAATAATTTTTTATTATATGATATCCAACACTAGCTTAATTCATGCCATCACAGTTTAAATTTATCATCACTTAGGGTATGTTTGTATGGCGACTAGCCCGGCCTGACTTTAGACATTGAAAAATATCTCATTTGTAACGAGACTTAAATAGATTTGAACCCAATTAAATCCAACTCTACACCCTACAAAAATGTACTTTATCACTTACCACCCACTCTCATTTTTTATTCTCCCAATACACTCACATTGACGAAGTGGGATAGCTCAAGTGGTTAGAGCATCACAACTCTACTACACCCTATAAAATTTTACTTTATCACTTACCACCCACTCTCATTTTTTATTCTCCCAATATACTCACATTGACGAAGTGGAATAGCTCAAGTGGTTAGAGCATTACTACCTAGTCCGCAAGGTCATGGGTTCGAGTCATGCCGCACTAACAATTTGTTTTCAAGTGTAGTACAGTGGAAATTTCACATCCCAAATTCTAGGTTTTCAATCTAAACAAATTCACAACTCAAGCTGGCTTCACAAATTCAAAACCTATATGAAAACTTCAATAATTTTTTTTTTTATGATATCCAACACTAGCTTAATTCATGCCATCACAGTTTAAATTTATCATCACTTAGGGTATGTTTGTATGGCGACTAGCCCGGCCTGACTTTAGACATTGAAAAATATCTCATTTGTAACGAGACTTAAATAGATTTGAACCCAATTAAATCCAACTCTACACCCTACAAAAATGTACTTTATCACTTACCACCCACTCTCATTTTTTATTCTCCCAATACACTCACATTGACGAAGTGGGATAGCTCAAGTGGTTAGAGCATCACAACTCTACTACACCCTATAAAATTTTACTTTATCACTTACCACACACTCTCATTGTTTATTCTCCCAATATACTCACATTGACGAAGTGGAATAACTCAAGTGGTTAGAGCATTACTACCTAGTCCGCAAGGTCATGGGTTCGAGTCATGGGGAGGGGTAGAGGGTTTTTCTTAATTTGTAGTTCTTATAAAGAAAAAAAAAAAATGCACTCACGTCATCTACATTTTTTACTTCCCAATAATAATATTATCCCTTTACACAATTTCCAATAATACATAATCATTAAATCATTGCAATACAATAATATAATAATGCATCAATAAACTTTTCACCATGCTACCCTATAAAATCCCATAACAAATAAGTATACACTTTAAATATACATCAAGATTTTAAAAAATTAGGACTTCAAAGTCCGGGATTTCCCCGGCCCACTATAATACCATAACAAACATAACCTTAGTACGTTTCTTCAATACAGCGCAATTATTTGAACACAGTGAATTCACATTAAGGAATTAATATAGGAAAAGCAAGACTCCTTCATATTATGAACTGAATAGGAAAGAAAATGGTTACCCCATGTTGCCAATGCCGTTAACTGTTTCCACAAACTGCAGTTGATGCTGATGCCCATCCTGATGGGGATTTATCTGCTGCAGCGGCTGCACAACACCAGCGTCAAGAGGCATTGCAGAAGCAGATGAGGCTCCCTTTCCTTCCACAAACCGCCACATGTACCATGCCCCAACTGACCTATACGGCTTCCATTTCTCGCACAACTGCTCCATCTGTGAAGGCCTGGGCAACTCATCTAAACCATACAAGAACTGCACTCCCTTCCTAACCCCTAAATCACTCACCGGCAAAACATCAGGTCTATGAAGCGAGAATATCATGAACATGTGAACCGACCAAGAACCTATCCCTTTCACCATGGATAGCATCGTGAACAATGATCGATCGTCCATTTTCACAACTGTGTCATCAGATAGAATCCCCGATTTATATTTATTTGCTAGGTCATACAAATAGCTAGCTTTGCGACCAGAAACCCCAATTTGCTTGAGCTGTTGGGAAGAGAGGGCGAGGACAGAATCAGGGGAGATGGAATCCTCTCCACCGCAAAGGGAGATGAAGCGTGTGTAAATCGAAGTGCCAGCTTTGTACGCAAGCTGCTGATAAAGAATGCTCTTAGTGAGGGATAGGAATGGAGGGTGGTGAGAGTCAAAATGAGGAGGTGGGTGAGTGTCAATAAGCGGCGCAAGCAAAGGATCAACCGCACGGAGGTGGCGAATGGCTAATTCAACCTCTCCATCAGCGGATAAGGGTTTGATAACTTGCGGCAGAACTCTAGAAACTTGGGAGGCGCTGCGCCGCCGGTTCTTGGCTGTTGCGGCCGAGGTGTGTGATGAAGCGGAATCATCGGCGGTCATTGAGGGTACTTTCTCCGGTGTGGCGGCGTTGTTGGAAAGTTTACGGATTTTTTGAGGTCGAATTGGAATTTTGGAAGGATTCTGCGGATGATGGGAGATCTCGGCGGCGGCGATAGAATTGGAGGCCTCCGGTACAGATGCAGGTTGAGGATGAGAAATCTGGGCGGCGGAGTCAGAAGTGGGTGATGAAGATTGGGGCTTGGACTCTGGTTGATTATTGGGTATTTCGATTTGGGATTGGGATTCTGGTTTAGGTATGGTACCAATTGGGGTGTGGGTCTGCTCACCCATGAGAACGCAGCGGGATAAGGAAATCAATTGCAGAAGTATGAGCGGCGGCGGTGTGCCGGCGGAGGGTGGTGGCTAGGGATTTGAAGGAGACTGAAGGGAAGATGTGTTTAATTCTAATTGGGGGAGACGGAGAATGATGGCTTCATACTCTCACTGCCTAGTGCCTACACCCATAATAAAAAAATAAAAAACAAAAAACAAATAGTTGTAATCCCATCATTAAGATTATCCCCGTTTACTTTACATGATTAAAACACAATGTTATCGATTACGGATGAATTATCATTTTACATCAAATGAATAAATAAATTCATTACAACTTTCTTTGAATACTTTTTCATGTCGGACGTGTCTTTACGCGCCTGAGAGAGGCGATTTTTTGATGTAGGGGCGATCTACACCATGTGGAATTTAATATGTCCGGGCCAATGGAATCGAAACTTTGTCTTCCCAAATTTTTTAGGGCGATAGCCCTAATCGCTTTTCTGCCGATTTTGGATTTCCCGATGAGGCGTTTCGCCTCCCACGAGATCTTCTGACTATTTTTCTTGGATTACGTTTGCCGTGTGGTGGGTTCTGATATGGGATTGGCCAACGGGGCGGTCGGAGGCCCTATATATTTGGTCGATTTTTGGTTTTCAGCCACACCCATCTCCGCAGTTTATGTTCTTGTAAGTTTCTCTGCTACATCAATGGCGGATAACCTAAATGAGCCCCTCAGAAAAGTTAGCCTCACTGAAACGGAAGAAACACCACTTCAGGTGGATGATGATGAGTTGATTCTACCCAGGAACGCTCTTCTGGGTCGTTTTACCATTCGTAAGCCGACGAGCATGAAGGAAATCCTTGCCACTCTTAAGAAGATTTGGAGATCTGAAGGGATGGTCAGAATATCCCCTATGGGAGAAGGCTATTTCATGTTCGAATTTGAGAAAGAAACTGATTGCAGTAAGGTGTTTTATCGACAACCTTGGTTCATGAGTGGACCTATGCTCATCCTTTCCAAATTGCGAGGTGACAAGCAACCAAGGGATCTGGTCATCAACACCATCCCTCTGTGGATCCAGGTACATGGACTACCTATTTATGTTATGACTAGACAGATCGCATTTCGTCTAGGAATAAAGCTTGGGGACATTATTGAGCTGGACTGCCCGGAAGGGGCGATTGCTTGGGGGAGGTGTTTGAGAGTCCGAGTGCTGCTGGATCTCCACAAGCCCATCCATAGGAATACTCACATTCTTATAAAAAATGAGCTCATCACTTTGCCTCTGAGGTATGAGAAACTAGGTGACTTTTGTTATCATTGTGGTTTGTTAACGCATGTGGAGAAGGATTGCTCGGATAGGTTCAGTGAGTATGGACAAGAGTTTAATGGTGCCAAAAATTACCCTCTGTGGCTCCGTGCTGAAGGACAAAAGGGGCTCGACCCGGAACTCTATGAGTTTCTGAAGGCTAATCCCTTAAGCCCTCCCCAACCGCAGGACTATGAGAAGACTGGAAATATGGGAGCTTCGTCCTCGGCTATGATGATCGTTGCAAATCCTTCGATTGGAGGATTGGAACTGACTGGAAGGAACTTTTCGGAAGACTCGAGTCGTCATGAAACTGAGACAAATTACTTTGTTGACTCGGTGTTGTTGGGCGATGAACAGAGAAGAGGAGGTATGGCTGATGACTGCTGGACGATGATGGAGGAACAGGAAAATGAACATTACCACAGAAACAATGGTGGCCGTGGTAAGGAAAGGCAGAAACAGATACGTGAAGGTATGGGAGCTGGAAAAGGTCCGATGGTGGAGTTGAAGTTGAAGGGAAAATTGGGAGAAAACTCTGGGCCGAATTAAGGGGACGAGATAACGGGGGCTATCATCACCATGAAGACTAGCGCGAAGGGTCCGAGAAAAAGGGGAAGGCCTTATGCGCAGCATCTGAAGTTGGGAGAGGGAACTGATGCAGAAACTACTGATCTGGTGACAGGTTCAAAGGGGGGAAAGAAGAGATATAAAAGCGATGAAGATGTGACGAGCTCGACTAATGCGATTTCTGGCGACTCCCAGATCCGCGGGACTGCATGAAGTTTATTTCCTGGAACGCACGAGGCTTGAAGGGGCCAAATGCCTTCCATAAAATTAGGCGAGTAGTAGCCCTAAATAAACCTTAGTTGTTTTTTGTGTTAGAATCCAAAGTTCCTGCTAGAATTGTGCAATCTTGGAGAACTTTGTTAAATTTTCAGACTTGTTTTGTTGTTGATGCCTGTGGAATGAAAGGAGGTCTGATTCTTTTTGCTACTGGTGATGTTGATATTTGTGTTAAATCTTACTCTTTTGGACATATTGATGCCCTTGTTAATTGGAATGGTATTTGTTGGTATATTACTGGATTTTATGGGAATCCTAATGCTAGTTGTAGAAAGAACTCTTTTAGTTTGCTGCATCGAATTAGGAGTACTCATGATTTGAGTGTACCTTGGATAGTGGGTGGAGATTTTAATCAATTTGTGTCTTATGGGGAAAAGAAGGGTGGGGTTATGAATGGAACAATTCGTAATAATATGGAAAACCTTCGTGATACTTTTGCACAATTGAACCTTCATGACTTGGGGTGTAAAGGCCCTTTGTTTACTTGGACAAATAAAAGAAGACATCCCTATAAGATTCAAGAAAGGTTGGATAGATTTGTAGCAACTAGTGATTGGTTTGGCCTTTTTGAATCGGTGCAAGCAGAAAATCTGCAGTTTTTTGGTTCGGATCATAGGGTTATTTCGGTTAAAATAGAGGTTAAAAGGTTGAGATGGGAAAGATGTCCAAAACCTATTTTTAGGTTTGAAAATGCATGGTTACAGGAACAGTCCTTCAAAAAAGAATTGAGTGAAGCATGGAACACATATAAAGATGACTTGAGCTTTTCTAATCTTCTACAAAATGTTAGTGTTAGGTTGAGTAAGTGGGCATTGAGGACAGTGGGAAATGTTGAAAGAAGAATCCAGGTCCTTGCAAAAAGAATATTAGAGTTAGAAGAGCAAGATTTGGAGGATGAAAAACTGAACCTAGAGGTGAACTTGGAAAAGCTTTTTGTTCAACAAGAAGAGATGTGGCATCAAAGATCGAGAATAAATTGGATGAAAAGTGGAGATAGAAACACGAGGTATTTTCATAATAGAGCGTCTGAAAGACGGACTAGAAATGCGATGCTGGAAATCCAGGACGCGGACGGAGAGTGGCATACAACTTGTGATGGCATTACAAAGTTACTCTCTTCGAATTTTGGTGAGTTATACGCTTCCTCTAATCCCTCTCGAAACAGTATAGAGGAGATCACTAGGCATTCGGATCAGGTGGTTACTCAGGACATGAATGCTTTCTTGGGACGAACCTATTCGAGGCTCGAGGTTAGGGAGGCAGTTTTTGATATGAATCCAAATAAGGCTCCGGGCCCGGATGGGTTTAATGTTAAATTTTTCCAAGATATGTGGGAGGTAGTGGGACACGAGGTCACGAGTCGGGTTCTGGGTATTCTAAATGAGGGCAGGGATATTGGAGATTTGAATAAAACGTTAATCACGCTTATCCCGAAGAAGAAGAAACCCGTGAATGTCAATGATTATCGCCCGATCAGTCTGAGCAATGTGTGCTACAGAATTTTAGCAAAGATGGTGGCAAATCGCCTTAAGGTTATTTTCCCTAAGATTATAGATGAAAATCAGAGTGCTTTTATTCAGGGACGGATGATTTTTGATAATATTCTGGTGAGTTATGAGTGTATGCATTGGTTGCGTAATAATAAAAGCAAGGGTGGGTATGCGGTGGCTAAGCTAGACATGAGCAAAGCCTATGATCGTATTGAGTGGGGTTTCTCGAAGGCACAGATGGAGAAAATGGGTTTCTCTGATAAGGTGGTTGGTTTGATCATGCATTGTATTTCGTCAGTTAAGTTCTCTTTTTATGTCAATAATAGGGTGGTGGGGAATGTCACGCCCTCTCGAGGTATCCGACAGGGGGACCCTTTATCCCCATTCTTATTCGTCTTGTGTGCTCAAGCTTTTTCGTCTTGTTTGAGAGCCAAGGCTCAAAGTGGGGAATTGGAAGGCATTAGAGTGGCTAGAGGAGCTCCTATGATTACTCATCTTTTATTTGCTGACGATAGTGTGTTGTTCTTTAAAGCCAAGAAGGAATGTGGGCAGGCCATCCATGACACGTTAAGGGATTATGAGAGAGCTTCTGGTCAACAAGTTAACCTGGAAAAATCAGCTATTCTTTTTAGCCCGTTGACTGAGGATCAGAACAAGCAAGATGTTCAGAGCTTTCTGAATATTAGAGCTACGCAGGGTCATCAAATGTACTTGGGACTGCCTACCTTCTCTACAAGAGGTAAGAGAATGCAGTTTTCCTTTCTGGTGGATAGGATGCGGAAAAGAATTGATGACTGGAAAAATAAGGAATTCTCTGAGGGGGGGAAGGAGACGTTGATTAAGGCCATTCTGCAAGATATTCCCACCTATGCTATGTTATGCTTTAAACTCCCAGTTCAGACCTGCAAAGAAATGGAATCATTAATGACAAACTTTTGGTGGGGGCAAGCTGAAGGGCATAATCGGTTACACTGGATGAAGTGGGATTTCTTATGTAAAGCTAAAGCGGAAGGGGGCCTGGGTTTTAGGAAAATGACACAGTTTAATGAAGCCCTTTTGGCCAAGCAGGTTTGGAGAGTTATAGATAATCCTTTGTCACTTGTGGCCAGGGTTCTTAAGGCCAGATATTTCAAACACCAGGATGTTATGGAAGCGGATATTGGCACAAATCCGTCTTTTACTTGGAGATCTATATGCTCGAGTAGAGACATTATCAAGAGAGGGACTCGGTGGATCGTTGGTAACGGGGAGAAGATCTCGGTACTTAAACATGCGTGGGTTTTAGGGCTACACGAGGGGCTTATAAAATCTCGAATTGTCACGGGACATAAGGTGAGTTCTTTTCTGGATGAGAAGAGAGAATGGATTGAACCATTGGTTAGACAGGCTTTCCTTCCCCATGAAGCAGAAGGTATACTCCGTACGGCGGTTGGGGGGAAGGATGAGGAGGATCGATGTTTTTGGAAACATGACAGTAAAGGTCAATATTCAGTTAGATCAGGGTATTGGGCTATTCGGAAGGATGACGAATGGAATACTGATAGTGCTTCGTGCTCGAATCCGAAGATAAAATCTAAATGGTGGAAAAAGTGTTGGTCTCTACAGTTGCCTCCCAAGATTCGGATATTTGGGTGGAAGTTATGCTGGGTTTGTATTGCAACCGAAGGTAATATTGCAAGGAGGAATATTGGGGTTAACCACAACTGCTTTCTTTGTGGGTCTTATAGACCAAATACCATGCATGCGATATTCACCTGCCCAGGAGTTAAGAAAATGTGGAAGGAGTTGGGGTGGTGGAGTTGTATTTCTCAGGGTAGATATATGAGTGCACGTCAGTTTCTTGAGTGGGTTTTCAAGGTTAGATCGAAGACAGGAGTGGAGGAATTGATTATGCTGGCCTGGGGAGTTTGGAGAGAGAGATGTGTAATTACTCATGAGAGCCTTAAAAACCGACGTTTTTGTCATAAAGCGGTTGGTGAAACTGTACTGGCTTACCTTGGAGTTTATCGTCAAACGCATACGCAGGTCAAGGGGAGCAAGGAGGAAGATGAGAGGGAGGCGAGCGAGCAGGAGGATGAGCAGGAGAACGTGGCTTTAGCGAGGTTTGAGGTCGATGGAGCGTTCAACGAGGATCTACGTCTCTATGGGGTGGGAGGGATTGGTTTTGATGAGAGGGGAGAGATTGTGACAAGCTTTTCAGAAAGAATCTCCCCAAAGTGGAATGCATTGAGCGTGGAGTTGCAAGCTATTGAGAGAGCCCTTACGGAGGCTTTATTATTGAACTGGACGAAAGTTGTGGTCAAGTCTGATTCACAACAAGCAATCGGCCTCTGTACAGTGAGTTGTAAAGGGCTGGCCCCAGAGATGAGCATTGCTAATAGGATTAAGCAGAAGACTCAAGAATTTGTAGTGTGCAAATTCAAATATATCCCTAGAAGCAGAAACATGAGTGCGCACAGTTTGGCACAACAGGCGGTTCACTCTACCATTTCACGTGGTTGAAATGGAGTAGTATCTTTGATGCATAGGATAGTTGGTTTTGGTTGAGCGTTAGTGTTTTATTTTCCTATGTATCCTTAAAAAAAAATAAAAAAAATTTCTTTGAATACTAAGTCAAATTACATTGTTGCGTCAGGATTATATTGATTCCGTTTCCAAAAGTATCATACATTTTCTACAAGTATTCTCTACTATAGATTAAGGGTCTTTATAGATTAAGGAGGTGTTTGCAAACTTCACAAACGGTTTTCAAAATCTTTTTTTTTTAAAAGCTGTGAAAGGGAGCTTTAAAAATAAGTGATTCTAAAAGCAATTAGGGTGTGTTTTAAAACTCTACAAACTACTTCCAAAATCACTTATTTTCAAAGCTGTCTCTCACGGCTTTTAAAAAAAAAGTGATTCTGGAAGCAGTTTGTAGAGTTTCAAAACACACCCTTAGTTGTATTTCAAAACACACCTTAAAAATTTGTTTTAGTATGTAAGTCGTCATCGTCGTAGCCGCTTTGGTCGTTCTAGTTTTTTCTCTTCTTTTATGTAGTTGTTCTTCGTTTCTTGTTAAAGATCAACGTAAAAATTATCCATAGCGGAGCCACGATGACTGCTCAAGTATTTCTTCGTATAGGCCACAAATTTGAATTTGAATTAACTTGATCTTACCAAATTCAAATCCGCACGAATGACAAAATTGTCATGAATTCCCCTAATTAAATTTGACAAGACTTCTAGTGTGGTGGATCATGTCTACAAATAGGGTGCTACCCCAAATTAAATTTGACAAGGTTCCTCATGCGGTGGAACAGGTCAATAAATACATTGCAAGTTTTGTTGAAAAACAACACAAGATTTAATAACTGTTGTAGAAAATATTTATAATTTATGCATAATTTTTTATCATCAAAAGCATGCTTACTTTGTTTCGCGATTACTTTCACATTTTCATTTTCAGACGTTCACTATAACTTTCATACCATTAAAATGAATTTTTTTTTATAAATTTCACTCTCACAATATCATCACATTTACATAAATGTCATTACTTTTTTTCCACACATACACAAAAGTTAACTAATTTATTTACTTTATACATAAAGGTTTACAAAATTACCCCTCAAAATTCCCGCTAAATTCACTTTTCTTATTTTGTGTGTCACTTCACATGTGAAAGAAATCATGGAACGGAGGGAATAGCATTTTGCATACGATTTTACAATCTGCATATAGTAACGTTGTAGCGCAGTCCAATGTCTCTCGTCATTCAGTTTGGTAAAGTTGTTAAAGTTGTGATGCTACTTGTTAATAGAAAAAAATGCGCATAACCTTTAAAAAAAATTACGTTAAACTGTAAACATTAGTCTAAACGTATTAACTTTGCATGCAAATGTCAATCACTACTTTACACTTTGTATTTAAATGTATTTTACGTTTTCCATTTTTAATTTAATTTTTGTAGCATAATAGAGGCTAAAAAATATCAACAAAGTACATATAGGAACTTTAATCAAAGAAAATTGACCAAAATATAAACATTTGAGAGTAGAACACCACTTGACTCAGCGAAAGTGAGAAAGAAAATGTGGCGACAGCATAGCCGGCGATACGTGAGAACCTTCAGTACTGTGGCTCCCGAATTGACGGAGAAGAAATGGGACGCGATCGTCATCGGCGGTGGTCACAATGGTCTCACTGCGGCCGCCTACCTCGCCCGCTCTGGTCTCTCAGTCGCCGTCCTTGAGCGCCGCCACGTCATTGGCGGCGCCGCCGTCACCGAAGAGCTCATTCCTGGCTTCAAGTTTTCCCGCTGTAGTTACCTCCAGAGCCTTCTTCGCCCCTGCATTATTAAGTCTTTCTCATCTTCTCTTAATTTCAATCTTTCTGATTTGAGTTTTAAGATATACTCCAAGTTAATTTTAGTATGTCGTTGAATGAATAGGGATTTGGAGTTGGGGAGGCATGGGTTGAAGCTGTTGAAGAGGAATCCATCATCCTTCACTCCATGTCTAGATGGACGTTACCTACTGCTTGGCTCTGATGCAGAAATGAATTATTCTGAGATTTCTAAGTTCTCGAAACGTGATGCCGAGGCTTACCCTAGGTACACGCATGCATCTTCTGTTTGCTTTTGTACTCTTCATACATTTTAGCCTGTAAAATAGCAAAAATAACACATGGAAAAAAAGGATGTAGAGTCAAATGCTATTATTTTGTTGTGATCGTGAAGTGGAAATTATTTAGGGCCTCTTGGTTCAAATTCTTCAAAGGGAATGGTAATGAGAATCATGAAATAGAGTATTACACTGAAAATGATGGTACATTCTTTGTGAATTGCTCTAATCTTGGAATAAGTTGGGAAAAATGATTGTTGCTTGAGAAAGAGTGGCATGCTTGAGGAGAAATGTTCATAGGGGTGAGGGTGGTTACTCAAAATAGGGTAATGATTAACTTATTTTGAGTCTTATTACCTTGTACGAAGTAGGATGAAGGTGAATTGATCATTTTTTTATTCTCATTATCCGCCATAATTACACTATATTCATTTGCATTACCATTCCCGTGAAGAATTATCAACCAAACCCCCCATTAGTGTAATCATCCAATACGGTGTTGTGACTCAACCATTAACGTGGCTAGAAATCTTCAGTTGTTTTATTCAACTGCACATTATGTACACCCCTTCACATTTCTCCACATTTGGGTGAAACATTGAGGACTTGTTTATGGCTCTCATTTCTGTACTTCACACTCTTATATAGGTATGAGAGTCAATTAAAGAACTTCTGTGAATTCATGGATCACCTCCTGGATTCATCTCCTCCTGAAAAACTGCATGAAGATTCATCATTTAATGCTCGTATGAAGGATAATCTAACAAAGTCAGTCTTTTGGGGTCATATGCTGCAAAAAGCAGTTGCCATGGGTCAAAAAGAGTTTCTGTAAGAGTTACACACCATCTTTGAAGTTTCCTGTTCTCTTTTCTTGCTCCCATTTTGGCTGCAAGATCCCTGACTTTGTTCAAATAGAAGCTGCTCCTACCTACGGGATCTAATATCTGTGTTTCTTTACTCACATCTGTTGAGCTTGTAGGGATTTTACAGACCTCCTGCTGTCCCCTGCATCAAAGGTTTTGAACAATTGGTTTGAGGTAATAGATGATGTATGGTATTAAAATGCTCTTTGACGAACAATCAAAATCTTTGGAATCGATTCCTAATTGGCTCAAAGAACCACAAATTAATGTTAATTATGGTTGCTAACTAACTTGCCCTTTTCTGGAGTGGAAGTAGGATAATGTCAACTCTATCTTGTACTTGAGTTCCTTAACTGGCTGATACCAATTAATCCAGAGAGATTTCAAGATTGCAGTAACACACAATCAATTAGACTATTATTAAAAATTAATTTAACCTAAATTTGGATTTTTGTATTTTGTGGAACACCATCCATATAATGATTAATGTTAAGATAAAAATAGTAGTGGCCTTGTGGGGACTGGGGACATGGAAGGATTCATTCATAGTATAATCTCACTTGGAGTTCTCAGTGTTTTGAGGTGTATCATTTCTTCATCCATTCCTGGTGGCCTAAGATAAGAAAAATATAACATTGAATGACCCTGAATATTTTGTATCTTCGTTGAATTAGTTATCTTCCTACAGATGTGTCAATAGCACTTGTAGTTCCCATTTCTGAAAATGTTTTGAGGAGCTTTGCAATTGTGTTACAACGAGGCATTTTGCCAATTCATATTTTGTTTTATTTACTCATAAATGACTAAACTTTCTGTTCTTACTTGCAGGCTGATGTCCTAAAAGCAACGCTTGCAACGGATGCAGTTATCGGGACCACCGTAAGATTTACCTTGAATATATGTTTTATTTGCTGTAGTGTTAATAGATTCACAGCGGCCTTCTTATCAATAATATTGTCTAAGGAGTGATTAAGGGAACTTTTAATTCTCGTCTTGTAAATCAGCATCTATAATTTCTTCTGTTATACTAGTAGAAAGATGGATACCAATTGATAATAGAATTCTGCAAGTCTGGTTAATGTTGCGTGCACTAAGTTCCTTCTTCCTTTCCTTTTTCTTTTGTCACTTCGTAAACCTCACTATTTATTTATTTATTTATGTTTGTCTACTTCTTCATCTGTCAGCAAATCACCATAGCAAAGAACGGTCCTAGGACATCAGCAATGTGGACTCCTTAAATACAACACTGAACTTCCAAATTTAATTTATTGTCTTTCCAACAAATTGAAATTGTGCTTGTCTCCTTTTGTGTTTCATCCTAGGGATCTGTGAGTACACCTGGTAGTGGATACGTTTTGCTACATCACGTGATGGGAGAAACCGATGGTCATCGTGGAGTTTGGTCGTAAGTATCTTTAAATTACTGCTGCTTATCATTTTTGTACATGGGCATTTCATTTCCTTTCTTTCGTGGACCAAGTGCTGTGGTCAACATTGGTTTGTTTCTTTGACAATTGAATGGCATCCTCTTATGAGGGGGGTGGGGAGAGTAACCTTTTTCCCAAACTTAATGCAAGCTGTGGACAGAGTGCTGAAGATTCTTTTACCAATTTTTCCATGACTTCAGTAGCAGAAAAAATCAGCATTCGTCTACCAATTTATAAGTGATAGACAAACATCAATAAAACTACCTAATAGTAAATACCTATTTTAGAAATGGACACTCATTATTCTTGCCATCAGATTTGTTATCCACTCAGTCTGCTCTCACTTCTTAAATGACACTTTTCAGGTATGTTGAAGGTGGGATGGGTTCTGTCTCCATGTCCATTTCTAATGCTGCTAGAGAAGCTGGAGCTACCATAATCACAGAAGCTGAAGTAAGTCTGGAGTCTAATAATTTGTTAAACGAAAAGGTCAAAATACTGACAGTCTCAATTGTCTAATCAAGAAATACTAGTAGTTATCGGCAAATCTCTTCACTGACTTCACTATTGAAGGGCTATTATGCTGCAGTCTTGCTATACTAAGGGAGCGCTTGGTTCATAATTCTTCACTGAGAATGGTAATGGAGATGAATATAGGCTAATTCTGGTGGTTAATGAGAATAAGTCTAAGAGTTTGTTTTGGGGAAGGGACTTCTCACCCCTTACCTTCTCTCCCCTATTAATAAAATCTGTTTCTTATAAAAAAAAAGAGAATAAAAGATGATCAATTCACCTTCGTATGAGGTAATGAGACCCAAAATAAGCTAATCATTATCCCATATTGATTAACTGCCCCTTTTCCCTATAATCATTTCTCCTCAATCATTCCACTATTTCTCAACCAACAATCATTGTTTGTATCAAATTATTCCAATATTAGAGCAATTTACAATATAACCATCATTCTCATTGTAATTCTCTATTTGATGATTCTCATTCCCATTGAAGAATTTGAACCAAGTGCCCCCTAAGATTTTTCTTGTTGAAGTTCTCACAGGTTTTCTGTTGTGTTCTATAGGTATCAAAATTGATGATTGAGGATTCAGGCAGAGTGTCTGGAGTAAGTGTGGTAAATGTTTTCTAGTTGATTTTACTGATCTAGAACCTTACCTATTCAGATGTTTGGTGCATGGATTGAGTTGATTAGGTTTTGCTGACTGATGGTACACAAGTGCGCTCTTCTGTTGTTTTGTCAAATGCAACCCCATACAGGACGTTCATGGTGAATTTTAGTTCTATTCTTTTGCATATATTTCAGTTTTGAAATAGAAGTGTCAGATACATGCAAAATGTATGTTTCTGACTGTGGATAATAGATAAGGATCGCCACTTGCTGACACAGGAATTTGTGCCACACAATGTACTTCCTGATGATTTTCTCAGTGCTGTCAAGAACTCTGATTACAGTTCTGTGAGTATGATTTTGTCGCTCTCTGCCTCTCTTTCTAAGTATCAAGTTTATTTAAGAAAGTCATCCAAAATTCACTGGGGCTGCTATTTGCTGGACAGGCAACTACCAAAATCAATTTGGCTGTTGACAAATTGCCACAGTTTCGTTGCTGCAAGTTGAGCAGTCCTGATGCTGGCCCGCAGCATATGGGCACTATTCACATTGGTTCGGAGAGGTAATTATTGCCTCTCACATTAAAAGCCTGTTTGACTAAGCTTATTTTAAACATCTCATAAGCTCTAACATCTTATATGTTGTTTCGTGAGCTTATAAGATGTAAATTTTAAGTAGCTTATGAGTTGTTAAAGTGTTTGGCTTATAAAACTTACTAATTCTTTGATAGAAGAAAAAAATCTATTACGGAGTATTAAGTATAACTTAAAAAGAATTTAGGAAAATAAGTTTCTCTCATGGGGCAAAACCTAGTATGCATCAACATTTTCTATTTTGTATCTCCAAAGTCCAAACCAATTCACCACCTCATTTGTCTTTTTCTTGTATTTCCTCACAATTTTCTTAAGAATTTGTTTACTTTTTGGTTGATGAATGAAGTTGATGTCTTGGAGTAAGTCTCTTGTACACAAGTTGCATGGACACAATTAATACTTTTCAGTGAAAACAACTAATATTGATCAACTAATATCATTTAAAATGCAATTGAGGTGCATGGTGAACCAGGTGCACGCAAGGCTTTATCGATGTCTTGATATTTGTTTTTTGTCTCAACCAGTATGGAGGAAATTGACTCCGCTTGTAGGGATTCTGTAAACGGGATACCTTCTCGAAGGCCTGTAATTGAGATGACAATTCCTTCGGTATTAGACACAACTATTTCTCCACCTGGTACTTGAAAATTTTCAGCAACTTATGCATATGATATCTATTTATTGTAATGGTAATGATTTTCAGTAATTGTTACTTGATGATGATGCAGGGAAGCATGTGATCAATCTATTTATTCAGTACACGCCTTATAAACCTAGTCAAGGCAGCTGGGACGATCCTCAGTACAGAGTGAGTTAACTCAACTCCATCGTTTAGAAATTTTCTCGTATCAACAAGTCTTGCACGCATCTTTTCTGGTAAAGAAAAAAAAGGAAATAATTTCCTGTTAATACTGGGTGCAGAAATCATTTGCTCAAAGATGCTTCGACCTGATAGAGGAATATGCCCCTGGCTTTAATTCATCAGTTATTGGGTATGACATGTTGACTCCACCGGATCTTGAAAGAGAATTTGGTTTGAAAGGTAAAACTCTGACGTTTATATTTAATATAGAATGAAGCTGAAATAGAGTATTTATTTACATGCGTTACCATGATGGACATTTGTTTATTCAGTTTGTGGCTTGGGCATGTTCGTTTGATGTATATATTTTTTCAATTAGTTAGTAAAAAAACTAAAACTTAATTTAGATAAGTATGTCATTTAATTTGATCTCTTAACTTATCTAAATATCACACGCCCACGGTACGGTATTGTTAAAAATGCTAACTTACATTGAATAAATTTCAGGAGGAAATATATTTCATGGAGCAATGGGATTAGACTCGTTGTTTCTGATGCGGCCAGTCAAAGGATGGTAATATTGTACTAGTATTACTGTTGTGGCTTAATTAATTAGTCGTACTAATTAGGTGTAAATGTGCTCATAATGATGAAATAATTATAGCTAAAGCAATCAAACATTAATTAATAGTATTATGATTATGATATAATAATGCAGGTCAAACTATAGGACACCGTTACCAGGTTTGTATCTGTGCGGCAGCGGGGCCCATCCAGGGGGCGGGGTCATGGGTGCCCCGGGCCGTAATGCTGCCAATGTTGTCATTCAAGATATCAAGAACCAATTCTAACTCTTTTTCTTGTATTTATTTTTACTAATAAAAATCCTCACTCTTTTTGTTGTGCTAGTATTTAGTTTTACTATGCACTACCCCTTTATCATTGGTAGTCAATTTTCACCATAATCTCCTAGTATATAATTAACATGCATATAACATATAGATCATATGAAATTCCAATCAAGTTGATAATGTTTATACAGAGAAATGTAGTCATTTACCTTATATTTCTTATCCAAATATAGTCTCATACATTTTATGAAAACTATCATCCTTTAATCATCACTTAATTACTTAAATTGTCTTCAATTTATTCACAAACAATTATTGTATTCACAATAAATTCTACAATACCCTATGATACCCTTATTTTATCTATCATTTTTTTTAGAACATATGTCTCACTCTATCAACCATTTTTTTAAAACATGGGTCTCACTTCAATGGGATGGACGGAGGGATTAGTAATAAGAAATTGTAATTAAAAGAATTCTATATCTTCCAAGTCCAGACACATATCATAAATTTTAAAATAAAAATAGAAAGATTTGAAGTGTGCTTAAGAATATTTTACTAATTTTTAAGCGTAGTTTATATAAAAGGGGTGTGATGAGTGATGATAAGTGTTAAGTGAAGACAAAAAAAGGTGAGAAGAAATGACTCTGGGTCTGATAAACGCGAACCCGGTGGTCCATGCTAAAAAGGAAAGGTCGGCCCCCCGCCCCGACCACGACGTCGACGACGCCGTTGATCCTCTCGAAATCTACGATATCCTTCTCTCTTTTCTTTTTACTTCTCAGTTTCTTTTCAACACCCAAGAGAAATTCCAGTAAATCATCCGATTGATTATTTATATTTGAATTTCGTTTACGAAAATGTGCGTTCCTTTCCTTGACTGGTAATGTGTACAGTATGTGAGAGATATCAGAGATCCGGAGCACCCTTATTCTCTGGAGCAGCTCAGCGTGCTTTCCGAGGAGTCCATTACTGTTGATGAGAAGCTCGGCCGCATTTTGTTAGTACTCTTTTCTTTTGCTGCTCATCAACATTTCATTCTCTATTTGCCCAATTGCATACCTCTTTTACAATTTCACTTCTTTTGAATTATAGCTGAGCTCAATTTCGTTATACTAGTTTAGTAAGGGATATTGCGTGCTTTTTTTTTTCTTTTTTTTTTGGTGATTGTGCTGTGAACTGTATTTAGGCATTATTGAATTTAATTTATTCCCTTGGATTAATTTTTCATAGGATAACTTTTACACCAACCATCCAGCATTGCAGCATGGCAACAGTAATTGGTCTGTGCTTAAGGGAGAAGCTGAAAGATCATTTTCCTCCACATTTCAAGGTTAATACTTATACATCTATGTAGCTACTTCTAACATATATTGTCTCTTGTTATGAATCTCTAAATTTCCACTATCATGCATAGTTGTGACTTTATTGGATTTGAGAAACTCATTCAAGTACTTCTTCTTTCGAGCATTTGAAACTTATAAGGGGCGTGTAGTTTTTTTTTTTTTTTTTTTTTATCTCAGATACTGAAATTCATCGATCTTTTTCTCTTCTTTTTTATCCTCTCTTGTTCGAGCTTACTAAAAACACTACTTCATTTCACTATCCCTTTTCATGTGAACTAAATTAATGAAGTAACAGTTTGATATTATGTGGAACGTAGAGTAGTATTATCCTATGAGCAAATCGTTGATGAGTCTACCAAAAGGTATAAGGAACTTATAATTATATACATGAGCTTACCATCATAATTGGGCATAAAATGGAGTTCCAAAGCTATTCCAACATATGCAAAGTTCCAAAATAGCTCGTTGGTTGGAAATATAATGTGAGTTTCTAGTTTGGATTTAGCTGCATCTGAAATAGCTTACCCATTAATAATTTGATTTTTACAGGTAGACATTAAAGTGGCTCCTGGATCACATGCAAATGAGGAATCAGGTAAATTTCTTTGAAAAATACCTTGTGAATCAATGATGCTCGTCCCATTATTTTGTGGAGAAGTATTCTAGTATCCTCCACAAGCTATGACTAGTAACGTGTTATCTGTTATGGCAACAAAATCCAACCCCCACCACCTTAAGGGAGTGTTTATTTTCGGTTTTAAAAACCAGGTTTCGGGTTTTAAAATCCTACACTGGTTTTACTTTTGGATTTAAAAAACGTTTTTCAAAAATCACCCAAAACCACTCCTATTAAACCTATTAATTAACAACTTTCATATACAAATATAATAACTTCAATCATTACACAATCATCTAATAGTTATAATCTAACTCAACAATAATATAATAATACAATCTCATTCAATCTTACACAATGATTTGACATAAAGTTAAATCCTCCCATTAAAACCCAAAAGAAAAACACATTACTATTCATCAGGATTTTAAAAACTGGATTTCAAAACCACCTAAAATACAAAGTAAACACCACCTAAGGGTATGTTTGATTTGGGATTTAGTAGATTTCAATATCCTGATAAATAGTAATGATGTGTGTTTGTTTTGAGATTTGAGTAGGGTCGAATTTAACTTTATGTCAAATTGTATTATTATATTATTGTTAATTGTAATTGTAATCATTGGATGATTGTGTAATAATTAATGTGTTTTATTCGAAGTTGTAAAAATGAGAAAAATGGGTGAAAAGTTATAAATAAATGAAGAGTGAGAATAAAAAAAACCATATTTGCATTAACGAGTATTAAGACATTGAAGAGGGTGTGATGGAGAAAAAAATGGTAGTGTAGGGTTTAGAGGTGTATTTGTAGGGGTGTATATATTGGGTTTTCAAAAACCAGATTCTAAAATCTCAAAATAGAAAAATATTTAGATTTCGAAAGGTTTCATAACAACTTTATACGTGATGATACTAGCTTGGTTTTTGTTTGTATCGTTGTAAAACCATGCATTTTAATAATGCATATGAGTTGGGATGTTTATAGCTGTTTTTATGCATATGCACTTAGGTACAAGTCTTTCAGCTGCAATCAGTATGTACTCTGTTTTCACTTTTCATGAGTTTGCTCAGATATAATAATCTAATGTTGCTACTTAAGTGGCTTTTTGCATCATGTCGATTGTCATTAGTGTATTACCTGTTTTTTTGCATTCATAATTGGAGTACATTGAAACACTGGTTGACTATGTTTAGTTTATCTAAATCAAGAGAGGGGGAAGGAAGATATAGTGTCTTTAAAACTCTCCTCCCAACTTTTTCATCATGATGTAAAATTGCTGCCAAGAAAGAATATCTAGAAAGGGCATTGCTATTGCTAATTTGACATACTCCCAAATTCAGACTTGGAACATCCTTCTCGCGCTTGGGATGTCATTTTTACACACAATTTCTACTTGTGTTGGAACTTGGAAAGAGTTTGCTGTGGTATCACAACGTTCCCTATTTTCTAGGGGTGTAAATGAGGCGAGTCGAATAGTATCAAGGTTGAGCTCGACTTGATTAAAAAGATCGAAGCTCAGACTCAAAAACTTACATAACATTAATTAGATCTCTATATTTTATTTATAATAAGATCCGTTTTGCAATTAACTACCATATTATGGGTAAAATAGGAGTAAAAATTATGTGAGCTCGATTAAGCTTGCAAGTATAGTACCATTGAGCTCGACTCAATTAAATTTGAGTCAGTTGAATAAGTTTTATTTGTGTTTGTTTTACAGTTGTGTATTGATACTACAAATTATCATCAGAACATTTACTTGTGTGTGGTGCAGTTAACAAGCAGTTAAATGATAAAGAAAGAGTGGCTGCAGCTCTAGAGAATCCCAACCTTCGCCAACTTGTAGAAGAATGCCTATATTCTAGTGAACTTTGAGAAGTTCTTCATTTGTGTGACTGACTTTGTAATAAGTTGTTGTATATGATATGATGTGGTGTTGTTAAATTATATATTAATGACAATGATTGTCTGCTTGAGTCGGTAAAACCTCTATAACTTAATAAATTTTCTAAAATAATAATTTTTTCTGAATTTTAGCTAGTTAAAAATTAACAAATTTTAATAAGATAATAATTAAAAAAAATCAATACCATAAATTAACTATTTCCTTTTCAAATTACAAGAATAACAAGGACAATTATGTAAAATAAGAATTTATTGTTGATTACTTATTGTTAAAACTTAAATCTACTTGAATTTCATTTCTTGTTTTTTTTATCTCATTAAATAGTTTTGGTGTCGTTTTCAAGTTGCACCATGAATATTCTTGTTTTTTTTTCTTTTATAAAAATTGGTTAGGTAGATTTGTTAAATTTTGGTTCAAGGACCCTTCGCTTTTTAAATTGAATTTCATCGTGCCTGTTTTTTTTAAACAAAAGAAAAAAAAAAAGAATCATGCTAGTTTTTAAAAATTAACTTTTTAGTCATTTTATCAGTTGCATTAATTGGGCCTAAATAGTCTAGTAATCAGTTAACGCCCCAACTTGGGCATGTTAGGTACTTAGGTTATCTTGATACCATGATACTCCATAACTTACTTCGGTAGGGGTCGTATGATTACGTAATTACTCAAAACGTTCAAACAATTTGTACGAGTTACAAGAGAGGGACTAGACTAGATTGATTACAGATTATTCGGTATACATTCTGTAGGGGAACACTTCTAATCACGAAGCAAATAGCAAAAAAATCATCGAAGATTGAGCTCTCAACCATTTTCAAGACCTAAACTTGATACCCTCCGTAATTTTTTTAGTTGTAGAGACTAACTCGTTGAAAACCAGATCATTCCTGATCATGTGTTTGTTTCCATTTGCCCTAATTTTTAACTCACGACCATTACACTTTCTCTACCATCCATTTTGGCGACTTCAAAGTGGTACCATTAAGGCAAAATTCGATTTTGAAGATATTTGAAGAAACCCATTTAAGGCAAAAATAATCTATTATTTTGAAGAAACCCATTAAGGCAGAAACGCAAAAACCCATTAAGGCAAAAAATGATTTTGAAGATACCGAAATGGGTAATTGATTGATCTAAAAATCTTGACATACCGTTTTAGGGCTTGTTTGGCAACCGACGAACGAAAACGGTATCTTCACTTGGCATAATTTGTGATGTGATTACGCAAACAAAATATGAGAATATCAAAAGACAGAAACAAAAATTTACTTAATCTATGAGAATAAACTAGTCATTTTCACGATGAACAATACAAAAGTAAAATTTCGTTTGACAATAATCGTGAACATAAAGTTTGGCAACCAACAACAACATTCTAAAATCCTATCTCAAGTTAATTAAATAGGGGCAACCAAACATGGTCTAATAGAGTTCGAATTTGAACTCGACTCGTTTATCAATATAAATAAGTGGAGCTGAAATCTGGAGGTGTTCTTACTTGTTAGATATAAATTGCCAACCCAACGTGTGCCCTCGAGAATCTCAAACTATCCACCAAGTCGGAAAAATAATTGACAACAATGGCTGACGAAATTCTGGCTTCTCTGAGGTCTCTAATGGCTTCTCACTCCCCTCCACTCCACGCTCTAGTCGTTCCTTCCGAAGATTATCATCAGGTCTCTCCCCTAATACGCATCGCTGTTTCTGCTGTGCAATTCAACCTAGCGTTTCATCTTCATTACTCAACTATCTCATCTTTATTTCGTCATTACTGATTATCTAAATTTCTATTTGATTGGCTCCCTGAGTTGTGTAATTGTGTTGCAGAGCGAATACGTATCCGCCAGGGACAAACGCCGCCAATTTGTATCGGGATTCACCGGCAGTTCTGGTTCGTTTCTTTCTTTAACAATTCACTGTTATCATTTTTAATTCTTTTTGTTTTACTCATCGATTGGATTTCTTCATTCTGTGTTCCAGCATAAGCACTTGACTTTATATTGGTGATTCTTTTCTTCCAAACAAGCAAATCACTGCATTAGAGTTGACTGAAGTACATTTAACTGTGTTATCCACCCACTTATTCTAACAAAGTGTTTTTTCTTTTCAAAACTGATATCCTGTAGGTTTGGCACTTATAACAGCAAATGAGGCGTTACTTTGGACAGATGGACGTTACTTTCTGCAGGCAGAACAGCAACTTAGTAATCAATGGAAGCTCATGCGTGTAGGAGAGGATCCAGCAGTTGATATCTGGATGGCTGATGTGAGATTTCTTTTGTTTGAGAATCTGTTTCTTGTTAAATGAAGAAGGTTATAGGAATTGAAATTAATTTCACCCTTTTGACTGCCATCCTTGATCCACCACAAGAGCATTTTTGCAGTAGAACATTTAAAAGGATTCTTATCTTATTATACATGCTTTTTGTAGTACAACAAGAACATCCTATTCAAACATTTAGGTCTGTCTGCTTCAATTTCATCTGCTAAACAATCAACAAGCATGGGCCACCACCTGTTTTCAATCATTTGAACCTGCAGACTTCAGCTTATTCTACACTAACTGTTTTTTATAGGGATCCTGCCCAACTATTTCCTCCTTTACCTGTCGTGGAACATAAAGAACACTTGCATATTTCACCTGTAATTGCATTGCCAAAAATTTTGGAGGATTATATCCTTAATTTTTGTAGATTGGTACTGTTATAGTTTTTTTGGTAATCACCCCTTATACCGATTTCACCAATTTCTGGCTACTCCGTGACAAATATTGCATTTGCTTTATTTTGGCTTTGTAACTAATCCTCATTGATTACAATGACTGAGCCTTGTTATGCTCTACTAGACTCTTCCAAGTGATGCTGCTATTGGTGTTGATCCTTGGTGCATATCAGTTGATACTGCACAGAAATGGGAGCGTGCTTTTGCTAAGAAACAGCAAAAGTTGATTCAAACAACCACAAACTTGGTAGATGAAGTTTGGACAAGTAGACCCCAAGCAGAAGCAAATCCTGTTGTTGTGCAACCAATTGAATTTTCTGGTCGTTCTGTTGAAGACAAGCTAAAGGATTTGAGGGATGAGCTTAAGCAGGAAAAAACTCATGCTATTGCACTCACAGCATTAGACGAGGTAAACCTGTGACATCATGCCATATTGGCATTTAACTTTTTTGCAATTTATTTGATAAATTATAAATATTTGTTCTTTCTGTAATTTAAAAATGTTGCAATCTCAGGTTGCATGGCTGTACAATGTTCGTGGGTCTGATGTTTCCTACAGCCCTGTTGTTCATGCATATGCTATAGTAACATTAACAGGCGCTTTCTTTTATGTGGACAAGAGAAAGGTGTCTGCTGAGGTTAGACTGTTTAACAGTACTTTGTTTTCATTATGTGTTGTTCCTTGGCCTTAAGTTCATACATTCTACAGGTGAGCTCTTATATGAAGACAAATGGTATTGAAGTGCGTGATTATGGTGAAGTTAGCTCCGATGCGACCTTACTCGCATCTGCCCAGCTAAAGCACAATGGTGCTGGGGAGACTACTGCAGGAGGAAGCCATAATTCTGCAGAAGAGAAAAGCAATGATCTCATATGGATTGATCCTGGGTCATGCTGCTTTGCTTTGTATTCAAAACTGAATTCGGAGAAAGTTTTCCTGCAATTATCTCCTTTAGCCCTTGCAAAAGCCCTAAAGGTATTTTCTTCTCTCTGATATACGTGAGCTTTATTGCATTCCCTTGATTGGCCTCAGTAGAACCACAGTCCCACCTCCTTGTCCATTAAGGGCTAGTTTGGTTTAATGGATTGGGTGAGATTTGAATATATCCGAGTAAATCTGTTGTTTGGTTTGCATGATAACAGCCCATAATAGATCTGAGGCCTGGGCTAATTTGCCTTATTTCCGCCATTTGCTTGACAATTTATATGGCCAGAAGTGGTCCATTTAGTTCAATTTATCTGACTAATAATTCAATTGTCGTTTCAGCCCTCTTCTTTTTTTGAACTGTACGACATAAATACCACCTCTCTTGGGGATAAAGAAGAATCAACACTCAAGGAATTTTTTGGGATTTCAGTGTCAAAACCCTTTCAATTACTCGATCTAAACAAATTAAGGATAACTTATCATAAAATATTTAATTCAATCCACCAATCTAAACATACCACTCAATTCAAATTTCACATTTTCTGAACAGTACAATCCCACTAAATCCTATCCGGTGTTAGCAATCCCGTTTCTAAATCCGAATGATCCCCAATTGGATAGGGGTGTCTCTGTTATTAGCTTTTGGACATCAAACATCTTTAGTTCGTTGTTTGATTTTTGTCACATATTTTTCTTGCCCCAGAGTCATTTGAGATTGACTACTTTACTTTTCAGCTTGATTGAACTCAGTTGGCAAAATGTTACTTTAGCTATATCTGTTGTTCTTTGTATTCACATTTAAGATTCTTGTGATTGTAGTCATGGTGTGACTAGGAATAGAGTTATATTACTGTTGTCTTGTAAAGGTGAAATAAGGTTAGGGCCGTTAGGCATATAATGGTGGAAGAAAGGCTGGGAAGTCAAAAATTTCAGTGATGGAATGGTGGAAGCAGTTGACTGTACGATTAGAAGCATAAACTTGATGTATTTGTTTCACGGAATGAAAATTTTAGAGTGTTTGAAGGTTTTGTGGATGCTTACTTGGAGGTTTGTCCATTAGTGGTGTTCAATTTGTTAATTTGTATATAGAATCATACAAAATTCTACATTGTGGTTGTTTGTATTTTGACCTTGAAATTATTTATTCACATGCAAGATGACATTATGATTATGTATTCATATTGTTTTACGCTATTGAATTTCCAGTGCTGTGTGCCTTTTGTCAATCTATTACTGCAAAACACTTCCATCATTTGTTATACTGGTGCTCAAAGTGTGCTAATTAGAAAAAAAATGGATGCTCACAGTGGTCTATGTTTTTTCCTTTTTTATTTTATCGAATTGTAACAAAATATGTGGATTGCCTGATATCATTATGCAATGGTGCAGTGGAATGTACTGTGGCCTCTGTGGTGGCTATTAGTTTTAGACCATTCTTTTAAACTGTTTTGGTAGTTTTCTATATTACTAGAACTTGATGTATTATGGTGGATAATTTTCATGTTTAGTTTTACTATTAGGATGTCATTTACATTGCCTCAATGAAGTTATCCTATTGTATTTTGACTCATGGTTGCAGAATCCTGTTGAGATAGAAGGACTGAAGAATTCACACATTCGAGATGGGGCAGCTGTTGTCCAATATCTTGTTTGGCTGGACAAACAGGTACAAAAATAAGTACTTGAAATGTGGATATTGTTGATTATCTTCTATCTTGCTCCATAGTTTTTATAGTTAGTTGTTGTTATAGACATGGCTTTAGGTCTCTCTTCGCTTCCTTTAGTTCCCAAGTTGAGATTGGATTCATGACTGAAATTTCTATAATGCTATTTTCTAGATTTATTTTCCCACACTTCACCCATGTCACACAGAATCAGTACAGGTGTCTGACACAGACTTATTCTTTAAAATTTAGGATTTGTGGATATGGCTAAAGAGGATCCAAAATTGGGATACATGTAATGGGAATATGTCTAGGATTTTTGTGCACATGTAAAAAGTTAAAAAAATATATTTCAAACAAACTTTAAATGACCAGTAACAACCAAATGTTTCATGGATAAGTGGAAGCCATCCTAGAAAAACCTGCTGGAAGGAGAGAGTGGCAGCTCGTCTGTAGAGAATTAGGGTTTTTTTTTTTTTTTTGAACTGCTGTAGAGAATTAGGGTTAATTATCTTATGTTCTTTTTATTAACAAACAAACAAACAAACCAAGCCTTTAATCCCAAATAATTGGGGTAGGCTACATGAACCAGTAACAACCAAATGTTTCATGGATAAGTGGAAGCCATCCTAGAAAAACCTGCTGGAAGGAGAGAGTGGCAGCTCGTCTGTAGAGAATTAGGGTTTTTTTTTTTTTTTTGAACTGCTGTAGAGAATTAGGGTTAATTATCTTATGTTCTTTTTATTAACAAACAAACAAACAAACCAAGCCTTTAATCCCAAATAATTGGGGTAGGCTACATGAACCGGTTATAAAATCACGTTGGGTCACGTGCATGAATTAATCTTCTCCACGCGTCAATTGATTTATGACATGGTGATGTGACAAAGTTCACAAGCCTACCGCAACCCTCCTCCTTTATCCTGGCTTAGGACAGGGCCGTCAGGCAGGGATAACTCCCTGGTGGAGTTTTATGTGCCTTATTTAAATACCCAATTAAATAATAACTTAAGCCCAACCCAATTCACTCATAAATTTGGGTTCTCAAGCTTTCTACGTCGTCTCTCGTGCTCAGCCCCACCCCACGAATTTAACAGAACATTCTTCCTTTCTTCTCAAACAAAGTCCGCTTTCTGAGGTTCTGCTCGTATCTTCACCCCCAAACTGTACAGGTCATATCAGAGATTCTTTAAGCTGTTGCCTGTTGGGTGACTAAAATATGAATATGAACAAAAAAATGGATGAGCGGAACTCTAGATTAGATAGAATAAGTAATGGATGCATTTGAGAAAGTGAGGTAACACTAATAGATGATAAATTTTGAGAAAGCAATCGTTTAGATGAGCGAGAACATCGAATCCTTGTCTACCCGGGATGCATCCTCCTCGATCTTGTCTCCCGGGGATGCATCCTCGTTGAATTCTACGTCACTGTCCAACATTGAATCATCCTCACTCTCATCCTCACTTCTCAAACAAAGTCCGCTTTCTGAGGTTCTGCTCGTATCTTCACCCCCAAACTGTACAGGTCATATCAGAGATTCTTTAAGCTGTTGCCTGTTGGGTGACTAAAATATGAATATGAACAAAAAAATGGATGAGCGGAACTCTAGATTAGATAGAATAAGTAATGGATGCATTTGAGAAAGTGAGGTAACACTAATAGATGATAAATTTTGAGAAAGCAATCGTTTAGATGAGCGAGAACATCGAATCCTTGTCTACCCGGGATGCATCCTCCTCGATCTTGTCTCCCGGGGATGCATCCTCGTTGAATTCTACGTCACTGTCCAACATTGAATCATCCTCACTCTCATCCAAGAGTTGAAGTAGAATCCCTTCTATCTCGTCTGGGTCCACAAGGTCCTGAGCTTGCCTGTCTCCTTCCGCTTGTTCCTCAAAAGATGAGTAGAGATCCTTGACACTTTCCTTCAGAATTTCCTCCGACCCCACCTTCGGTTATTACAAAAGGTCCTTACATCTGAGATGTGTGTTATATTTCATTTACTTTACAGCATTGATCAATAGATTGTACTGCTATCTCTATTTATATCTGTAAGTTTCTATGAGGATCAAATGTATTCAGTCTGTTTAAACACTGTTGTGGGACGTTATCTATTATTATTCATAATTCCATATAATTTTTCAATATTATGTTGTAACTGAAAAGATCAGTTTTTCCATTCTATGCCATCAGATGCAGGAAATTTATGGGGCTTCTGGTTACTTTGTGGACAGCGAGGTTAGCAAGAAGGACCAAGTGTAAGTTGTTGTACCGCTGTTTATTTTCCAATGATCCATGCACCATAGTTCTGGGCACTTGTAATTGAAGTTCTGCTAGGGATTAGGTTTAAATCGTGAGGGCTTTGAGCAACTGTTTTCTATTTCTCTTAACCTAAGTCGTCTAATAGTAAGTCATTTAGTAGTATGCTTAATACTTAGCACTTTTGGCTGAACATATATGAGGCGAAAAGCAATATTGGAATGTAGATCTACCTTTTTAATTTTGAAGATTCAAATACTTGATGAAGCAATCAACTTTACCGTGTATTATCCTTTTCTATCGGTGGGATTGTTAATGAAGTGAGCTAAATTGAACACTGGCTGATTTTAAGCTCATGCTTGAGTTCAATCTGAACATCAAAAAGTCTTGTCTAAACCTGAGCTTGCTCTGGATATTGAACTCAGTTCTGTTTATCATACTAGAACTTAAGCTTGAGCTCCTACAAAAATGCGTAAGAGAGAAAACATGAAACAATTGATGGAAATTAGGTTTCAAGAAAGCAGACACACAAACAACAATAGCCAAGAAAAAGGGAAAGTGTAGGATAATTTTAGTCCAAGATAAAAAACTGAAAAGCTATTATTGGAACAGTGAATTCATTATTGTTCCAGTAACAGTGTTTTCTGATACACATACCTTATGTCAAATAGAGAATTATAATGTTACTAGAATATGAAAGGACTACAACAATTTTGTCTTGGCACCGCTCATACTTCCTTTTTTCTGGAATTATGCTATATACAAAGATCTAATTTAATTTTTAAGTTCATTGGAAAATAACCAAAAAAATCTTACTCCAATATGTTGTATTTTTCAATGTGCAGAACAGCAAAACTTACTGAAGTGTCTGTTAGTGATAAGCTTGAGGAGTTCCGTGCATCTAAAGAGGTATTACCTTAACTTCCCTAAAAAAAGGAACTGGTTGGAACTTAAATGAGTTGCTATCTTTCTTCTCTCAGCATCACAGGATGTTAATAGTGCTCTTATTTCAGTGTTCCACATTTATTGAGATGTGTTTTAATTTCTTCTATTCCCAATTAGTTTATATTTATTTTCCAACTTTATTTAGATTGGAATTCTAAAATGAGATCACTCAGGCATTTTATGTGCCACACATGGACTGTAGCCAAATCATGTCAGCTTTTAGAATAGAATATGGAGAACAATTATTCGTTTGTTCACATTACCAAATTAAAATAAGCCTTTTTCATTATGTTCATAAGTTCATTGATAAATGAAATCACATATACTTGTTTCTACAGATGTTTTCCACTTGAGAAACTTCTCTTTTTAACTCCATACATGCTTGACTAACAGCATTTTAGGGGGTTGAGTTTTCCTACAATCTCATCAGTTGGCCCAAATGGCGCAATTATACATTATAGTCCAGAGGCTGAAACATGTGCTGAACTAGATCCCAATTCCATGTACCTGTTTGATTCGGGAGCTCAGGTGCATCAGTTATCTTTCTTCTCAATTCCTCTCTCTCTTATTAGAGCCTTTTCTGCATCTTGATTTCCTATAATTAATCTTGTTGGTTTGTCTAAAGTATCTAGATGGAACAACGGATATTACTCGGACTGTGCATTTTGGAAAGCCTACTTCACATGAGAAAGCCTGTTATACTGCGGTATGTTTATTCATATTTCCATATAATTCTTTTCTTAAGAAAAAATGTATGCGTTATCTGTTTTCAGACCCATGGATGTAGTTTCTCTTGCACTCGCGTATTTCACGTTCAGGCATGAGGAATGCAAGATTAGTTAATTATACGATGTGTTGAGTGATGTATACAAGCTAGTAATTTAAGTAAGCTCATAGGATTTGAGCACCAGATTTTGTTACAAATGGTCATCTACATGAAGTATTATAAGTTGGTTAGAGGTATTTTTCACTCGTAACTCAAATGAGTCCACACCAAGATCCTGAATATCTTATAAGTGTGTTTGTTTTGGGATTTCGAAATCTAAATCCGGTTCTACCTTGGGATTTTAGAATCCGTTAAAAAAAAAACTAATACATTTACCCTACAAATACCTATAACCCTATAAATGACATTTTTTCCTGCACCACATTCTCTGCAGTGACTCATATCATATTTTTAATTCCCACTGTTATTTTATTTATCACTTTTCACACCTTTTATCCTCACTTTTGCAACCTCAAATGAAACACACCAATCATTATAATCACACATTCACACTTAACAAAAAATATAACAATTCGACACTATTCATTCTTATACATTAATTTGACATAAGTTAAATCCTATCCTCCTTAAATCTCAAAACAAACACATGCCATTGCAAATCATCAGGATTTCAAAATCCACAAATTTCAAAATCCTCAAAAATCCCAAAACAACACACCAATACAAATATAGTTTTCTCAAGAAATTTAAACAGCGTGTATACATGCCTTGCAGTTATTAGTGACTTTTCAATGCTTGCCTCTTGTTTGTATGGATAGGAATCTAGAAATAATTTAATGTCTAGTTAAAAAGAAGGGGAAGACAAAGGCGTAATGTTTTGGTATTGTATTCGACAACCTCAAACAAGTCACTTCAGCCAATTCTTTTTACTATAATTCTGTTATGCATAACTGTCCTCGATCTTCTTTGGGATCGAAACATGTTAGCTCATAGAAAAGATCTCTTGCCCCCCTGCTGGTATAAAAAAAAAAATTTATTTGTGTTTCAGTGGTGCTTTTACTATCATTGATACCCTTGGTTGATGTTTTACTTTCACTTTTTGAATTCATTTGTATGATTGGAATGATGGTTTTAGATCTTTTAAAGAACTATTTTGTGTAAAGAGAAAAATATCTCATTTGCATGAAATTATTTTAATTAATGTTAGGTTTATCAATTTGTGTAATTGTAGGTTCTCAAGGGCCACATTGGCTTGGGCAATGCTCGATTTCCCAATGGAACCACTGGTAAAAATTGATTTTCTCAACAATATAATCTTGTAATATACTCCCTCCGTCCAATTTCATTATTCCCACTTTCCTTTTTTGGCTGTCCAATTTTATTATGCCCATACCCTTTTTGGAAATAATACTATTCACACTACTTTATCTACACCCTTCTACCATCACTTATTTACCCACTTTGCCATTCACTTTATTCATAAACAATCATTTATTTACAAATGGACCCCACAATACCCCATCATATACCCTCAACTTATCTATTTTATGAATAAACTAATCAATATTCATTAAAACCCGTGTCCGAAGAAGTGGGCATAATAAAATTGGACGGAGGGAGTATTTTTTTCTGAAGGATGCCTCTGGGCTTCATAATGTTTTGGACTAGTGATCTTGCTTTTCAAAAATTATGTGATACAAATTAACCAGAGCTTCTCTGTCTTGGCGAGAATGTGAATGATTTTCTTTTTTTACCATTCTCTTCCAGGTCATGTACTTGATATTCTTGCACGACTTCCTTTGTGGAAAGATGGTCTTGATTACAGGCATGGTACTGGCCATGGGATAGGGTGTTACCTAAATGTTCATGAGGGTAAGTCGGTAAATCTGTGTCACACTAAATTATGATTTATGAATGATGCCATCAACACATGAATCAATTATTAGTTCCAGTTTCCTGCATTTTATTTTAATATTGGTCAAATAAATAATTAGTTCACTTTCCTCAGGGGGTGTTTGTTTATGGATTGGAGTTGATTTCAAATCCAGTAGGTGGATTTGATGAGCAGTAAAAGGTCTATTTTGATTTTGTATATGTTTGGAGTGTAAATTTTGTAGTATTTGAAAGGGTAGTGCATTGAAAATTATGTGTAAAGTAGGAGAGAGAGAGAGAGAGAGAGAGAGAGAGAGTATGTAAAGTAAAAAGGAGGAGAGACCAAGAGAGTGTTGAGTTGGGTATATAATAACAAAAAAAGGGAGATGGATGATTGATTGTGTATTGGAAATTATTTTTGGAAAAAGTAAAATTGGTTTATATGTTAGATAGGATTTGAAATCCTGTACTAAAATCTGGAGAAACAAACGGGGATATGGGTTTGAAATAAAAATACGGGGCTAGAAACAAACACCCCTAAGTATACTAATTGAGCAATATTATATCAATTCTAAGTTTTTTTTTCTGTACCATTCTTTCATTTTCTTCTCCAATAAAATAAATAAAATTACATACATCTACTTAAAAAAATATTGCTTAGCAAATATTTGGCGGTAATAGAGTGATAGCTTCTGTCATTACTGCTTATGAATGTGTTGCAGGTTTGGATTTGTGCTTTATTAGTTTGTCTATTATTCTGTTCACTTTGGGTTAAGCATCTTATGTTCTAAGTTGTGGAAAATTATTTTCAGTAATAGGATCATCTTAACTGCTAAAAGGTTTAATGAGAATAAAAGATGGTCAATTCACCTTCATCATACTTCGTAAGGGGTAATGAGACTCAAAATAAGTTAATCATTATCTCATTTTGATTAAATACCTCCCCTCTTATAATCATTTCTCCTCAATCATTTCAACGTTCATCAACTATATATATATATAATATATGCCCAGGAGATTCTTGAAGACTATGATTATGTACAAGACTTCCCTATTATTCTCTTTACAGTATGCTGTTCATTATTATTGCATTTTCATTTGTTGGGATTTAGAAGAAATAATGTTCAGAATTATTGTAGGACAATATCTAAAATGAATCAGGTTGCAGTGTACCAGTGCTTAATTTCACCAAATTTCTTCTTTTGTTAGGACCCCATCAAATCAGTTTCAGGCCAGCTGCTAAGAATGTGCCGTTGCAACCTTCGATGACTGTGACAGATGGTAATACTCTGATCTTATTAGTTTGTGATCTTATTATTATTTTTGGTTAATTGCATAAAAATCACGATATTTTCCTGTTTTTTCAAATGAAACATATATTTTTAAAATTTGCAATTCGATATACAAGCTTTTTAAATTTTGTAATTATATCATATGACTATTTTCCGGCAACTTATGCTGACGTGGCAGCCGAAAAATCTTTGAAAAAATTGCAAATAAATTCACGACCTTTTGTTATTGTTTACATGAATAATCACTTTTTAATTCTTTTGCAATTTCATATATTGCCATGTCAGCAGGAGTTGCCGAAAATTACGACAATTTGAAAGATCGTGAATCGAATTGAGAATTTTAAAAACATATATTATTTGAATGAACATAAGATGTCGTGATTTATTTTGCAATTAACCCTGTTTTTATAGTGATTTATTTGTTTGTGTCGATGTTGGTCAATTTTCATTTTATCAATTGAGCCTCTTTACTTATTTACATGGTTTTGCAGAACCTGGTTATTACGAGGATGGAAAATTTGGCATAAGACTGGAGAATGTGCTTATTGTAAAAGAAGCTGATACGAAGTTCAACTTTGGCGACAGGGGTTACTTAACTTTTGAACATATAACATGGGTAAAATTTCCAACCTACCTTGTTTCCATGCATTTGAATTCTATTTAAACTGGTAACAGCTTGGTATTGGTTGATATGAAGCTGACCATACTGCCATTAAATATATCCAGAAATTTAAGAAAATAATAAGCTGATTATTGTAGACTATTGACTCTTCACACAGTAGATACTGCTGTATAGGGGTATAAACGAGCCAAATCGAGTCGAGTAGTTTTAGACTCAACTAGAAAGTTTGAACTTTACAAGCTCAATTGTTTTTATACTCGAGCTCGACTTGACTAGTTCTGGTTCTGAATTGAACATGAGTAGTTCTCAAGATGGCTCGACTTACTCACACCTTGATAGGCCTTGCTACCAAAAGATATACAAGAACTCAAGAACCAAGAAGATAAACGAACTCCCAATGTAGAGCCCAAGAGAAATCTCTTGCCACAAGCTTAACAGCTGCAATTCAACAATGATTCTCAATATCCTAAATTAATCAAGTCTGCCCCTATTTATACACTTGCCCACCGCAAGGCAACTAACCCAAAGACCAAAACATAACAGAAACAATAACCAACTGTCAACTAAGAAATTAATAACACACATCACAAACTTATTTCCCTTTTCCTCTTCTCTTGTAGACTTTAATATCTTGTAGTCTATCACACCTGTACTACGGTATAAATATAATCATATCTAGAGGCTAGAGCATTCCCGTGACTGCTATAAGAAAATGTTCTTTGGCAAGCCTTCCTAATACTAGTCTGTATTTATTCTACCAACTTCTGACAAACAGTCCCTGCGCTTTAATCATCTGTTGATTATTTTTTAATTTTTTGGACTGTAATTCTTTTTTTTTTTTTTTATGAATATGTATGCAAGTGCATTGATAATAAGTGTAAGAAAAGACAGCTACATGGGGTATACCTGAAATTTTCCGAACGCCTGTCAGAACCTTGGCATTGGTTAAAGATTAGTATGTGGATTTTCTTAGACCGTTATTGATTTTTACACAAGTGAAATAATACAAAAAATTGTATGAGACAGATTTTATTTACCATGTTATATGACCCATGTATTTATGGAGTTCCATCTCAATCAAGTTTTAAAGGTGAGTATGACGCAAAAACTAAGTTGGAGCCCCGTCTCATGTATAAGACTGTCTCATACAAGACTCCCCCGTGAAATAAGGGTGTTATTTTACGCTGTGTGCCCTAATTTTGTATACTACATCTGGTGTAATCCACCAGAGACGGTATTTAAAACCTATGCTGACTAGTAGCACCTTGTTACTCAAGTGTAATTTTTTAAACAATATTAGTTGTTTTACAAAAATATTACTCCGTAGTTGTTTTCACTTAACAATATTACTAGTTCTTTTCATTAAACGATATTAGTTGTAAGTGTTACTCCGCTGAGAAATGATTCTTTGTTTTCAGGCACCGTATCAGAAGAAGTTGATAGACACGAAGCTTCTTGTGCCCGAAGAAATCGAGTGGTTGAATAAGTACCATTCTGAATGCAGCGAAATATTGGCTCCATATTTGAATTCTACTGAAATGGAATGGCTGAAGAATGCTACCCTACCTATTGCTGCTTGACTCTATTTACCTTGAATGTATCCATGTTCCCACCAGAATTATTTTTTATTCCAATATTTGTTTAAATACCTACGGAATGTTTTAAGCATGCTGTCACTTTTATTAAAAGAAAATGATATTTTCCAAGTTATTTGACTAATTTCGAAGAAGTCAACTAACTCTATATCTAATGCATGTTTTATTTCATTGTTATATTCATATTCTAACTTTGATTTGACTTTTGATTGACTTTTAAAATATAGAAGATTTTGAAATCAAATAGTAAGGGGTGTGTTTTGGATATTTGAGATTTATGTTAAATCAATGTATAAGAATGAATGATGTTTTATTCGGAGTATTATACTATTAATCGTGATTGTAATGATTGAGTGATGTGAGTATTGTTTGGTCAACGGCAATATTTGATTTTAACATCAACTGTCATCTTTCACACATTTTTTCTTGTTGCTTTCCTCCCAATTTTAATTTGGAGTGTTTGTTTTTGGTTATTCAACAAGCTATTATCACGCTTTCATTTACTAGTAGTGTATGTAAGCAGCTTATTACAATTGTTGGGTGAATCATGAATGGTTGAAATTTAAGATAATTATCCAGTGCATCTGCTGTTGAGTTTGGCTTCTATGGGCAACATCTTACATTGTGCGCTATTGTTGATGACTATACTTTATGGGTGCACAAAACAATGACTCATACATGAAAGCTAAAAGAAGGTCCTACAAGTGCCTATGGATTAACCAATATCAAGATTTGAGATAGAGGTTTGTCCTGTTGAGTTGTATTTGCTTCCATCATCACACAGGTTGGGGTATTTGTTCAGAAGAGCCAGAAATACATTTAAAATCTTCTTCTTGCTCCCACCAACTTTACTAAGCTGTTTTTTGATCGATCGTCTCTCAATAGCTAGAGCCTTCGGAGATGAAATTTGAAGCCATGAACAAACAACACGAATAGAAGAAACCGCGAAATCCTCTCCCTCGTCATTTATACAACCATATTTACGAAGCATTTCCAGCAATACCTTCCCGGCCATCTCTTCTGTTGGATCAAAACTAAAGGCGGCTCTCCTTATAGCAACGATTATTCCAGAAATCTGAATCATAAATTGTAGTAACAAAATTTAAGGAAATTGACTTTTAATGATATAATCAAATTAGCTAGGAAATGCCATTCTATTTTGTTTACCTCGGTAGCCAAGCTTGGGGGAACCATGTTTTGAATTTGATCTAGGCAGTGCTCCAATAAATTCCTTGTTTTGTTACACTTGGACAAAATCCTATCTCCAGTAAGCGCCTGAATGTTTGCAGCAAGTTATAAGGTACAAAACTTATTCTTATGATTGAGTTTTATTAGTCAAGACACTTTAAAATCTATAAACTTCCTAAATTACATGATTTTATAAGTTCTTGAAACAAGCTTAGTTTAAGAGTCTGTGTAACTAAGTTTATAATCTCTATAAATTTGTTTGGTAAAATAAGTTGTATACAACTTATAACTTCAAAAACAAAAAAAGTATCAATACCCTCAACTTATTTTTCTGAAATTCTTATAATTGGCACTTAAATCATTTGCCCCACAGCACCTCAACATTTATATATAGCTTTATTAGACAAACACTTTAACATAAGGCTTATGTGCTACATAAACATTTATACTAATAACGAAATAAGAGAGGCAATGCAAAGTAGATACCAAATAGAGTGCACTGGCCTCACTCCATTGCTGAAGCAGAGACTTAGCTTCAGAAATGGCATGGACTAACAAGGAAAGTGTCTCTATTCCTGAAGCTCGAGGGCGAACGGCTTCTATTTCTGGAATTATTCTTGAAACTCTTTCAACCAATTCAAATAATTCTGAACACATCCCACCATGTACCTGCAATTGCAATCAAATTTAATTAAACATTGAGACGACATTTGTATAGCATATGAAATTATTTCCATACGTACCTTAATGGTTAGAGGTGAGGGTAATTCTTGGACAACTCCTCCTCCTCCTCCTCCAGCAAGGTAATTTTCCATTATTAGACATCAATTTTAAAAAATAAAACCACCACTACTCGAAAGTGGTTTCTAACAATTACAAACATTAAAATAAGACTTGTGAGTTGTGATGGCAGCAAAGCTTCAACGAAACAAGGTCTCACTCTCCACCCATCATATCACCATCCAATCCAAAAATAAACGAATAAAATGTTTGTGGGCCTGCCCTGCTTTCTCTCCATTTTCCATGTCAAATTGAAGTCAATAAAAAAAAAAATGATAAAAAATGTAATATTAAGATATTTGAAGAGATAGTTTAAAGGAAATAAGTTGTTTTATTTTCATTTTATAATTCGAACTCCCTCTGTCTTAATCTAAGCTTTCCGTGAAAAAATTGTACTCAGATTAAGAAGAATTAAGTATAGCAAGATTGATGTGATTGAAAAAAAGATAATAAAGTGAAGTATATGAATGAGAACTAAAAAATGACAATGGAAGTAAATAAAATGAAATGTATAGATAAGGAGTATTTGATGGGTGAGATCACTAAAAATATTTACTTTTGCATCATTCCTTTGTGCACAAAAGAATTTTATGCATTTTTCTTTGTACCTGATTCAATTTTCCACAAATCATTAGATTTTATTTGTAAAAAAAATTTACAATTGACAGAGGAAAAAAATCAAAAAATTATCTTGTAATATATGTTACTCCCTCTATTCAAATTCATTTTGTGCCCATTTTTCGAACAAAGATTTTAATAAACATTAATTAAATGCAAAGTAAATATATTGGAATGTAATGAATTATTATATTACTTCCTTCATTCCACAATTGTATGCAATCTTTCTTTATTCATCCGTCCTACAATTATTTGTACATTCAAAAAATAATTTTTTTCATAAACCCTACTCTCATAATATTCACAAATTTACACAAAATATCATTACTTTTACCTTCAATTTAATCATTTACTTTACTTTATTGATAAAGTTTTACACAATTTCCCCTCAACACTTCACTCATTATACATTTTTCTTAATTTGTGTGCGCATAAAGTGTTGCAGACATTTACGAGACGGATGAAATACTATTTATTTATGAATTATTTATATATAAAATAAATAACAATTTAAGTAAATAATTAATGTTTAGATGGCGTAAATAATATTATTTCAATAAATAAATAAAAATAATTAAATTTGACAATTTAAAAAAATGAGAATAATGAATAATAGGAGGAGTATATCTTTTCTTAATTATATTTTGTCTATTTAACTCAGTCAAGTGACGACATAGGTAACTTCATTAATTATTAAATGACTTATCAACAAAATGATTATAATGATGATAAATCAACAAGTTTTCGGTTATATTGAATCACTTTTATCGTTCAAAAAAAAAAAAAAATCAACAATAATCTTTCCTATTAATTGATGTATTCAATAAAATTATTAAATGACATTATTAACAAGATTAATATATACTGTGATAGTCAAACTTCCAAATTTTATAAATTCAATACAATTTTAATATATGAAAAAAAAATCCCATAATAATAATGATACATTTAATAATTAATCAATAAAATCACACTCAACATATATACTCCATATAACTTTTTAAGATTACACATCAACAAAACTAATATAAAAATACACATAAAGAAAATTAATATAAACACTATACATAAACATTCTAAACTCTTTATAAGTAATAGGAATTTATTAAAACACAATTTTAATGATGATAATGGCTGGTTTAGCCTATTTAAATTGAGACTCATTTAGCCCAAAAAAAAAAAAATACTCAACTCATTTAACAATATCCATGTTAATATCTTTTTTTGGAAAATAACACTGATGTAGATAAATATGTCGCTTTCGGAGAAGTCGACACGTGGAAACGGGATAAATTATGATAGTTATGATTAGATCAATACACTGGAAAACAGGATTAATACACCCCTGGGCCTAAGAAGGGAAATTAGAGAAATTAGGGTGATTGGGCCTTTAGCCCACATCTAGAGAATTAATAGTCTTTGGGCCCTAAAGATCTGGCCCAAAGAGGGAACGCATAATCAATCTTTCTTGACCAAGTCAAAGGAGTGGGTCAATTCACGGAGATAGGGGGTGATATGCTGAAGAACCGAGTCTTCAGGGAGATAGACCGATTCCTCAGGGACTTGGGGCCTGATTTACAGGAATGGGCCGAGAATATAGGGAGAACGAGTCTTTCCCTCTCCGAAGAGAGGGGCCAGGTATATAAGCAGGTTCTTTCCATATTCTTAATTACGTTCTTTGACATAATACATATATTTTTACTAAACATACACTGAATTGAGAAGAAACACCACTATACTCGCCGGAATTTCCCTAGATATACAGGGGAATTCTTCTTTGATTTCTCCTACGATCGATTCTGACTTGAGCGTCGGAGCTTCTACGCCGGAGCCTCCCTCCGGCGTACTTTTGCAGGTTATTTTCGGATTCCCAAGGAGATTTATTTGAAGTTTGCCAAGGATAAAACGAGTGATTTGATTCGTGATTAGCAGTGCTCGTGAAGGAACAGCTGATATCTAAAGGCGTTCTTTTTCGACGCATCAACTGGCGCCGTCTGTGGGAACATTTCAAGCTAAGGCGTGAGAAAAGTTCCATACTTAAATGGGTGGAGGACAAGATCTAACGAAGCAGACAAAGGAGAAAGGAGATTCCACTCCTCCTCCTTTCCCTCCGCCTCCTCCAGGTTTTCCCTTAAATCGAAATCTAGGGAAACAACCTGTGGATCATACACCGGAAGATACCCCTCCTCCAGGTTTTCCCTTAAATCGAAATCTAGGGAAACAACCTGTGGAGCATGCACTAGAAGATATCCCTCCCGATCAAGAAGGAAACGCACCAGGTACCTCAGGAGCTTCAGGGAGTGGGATCAATAAGGATAACCCTAACACTCAACCAGAACTCCTGACTGTCTCTCGGGATCAGTTAGACGAGATGATCGCACAATCAGTTGAAAGGATAATCGCTACTCGAGGACTTCGCCCTCCAGAACCTATTCCACCTACCCATAGGAGTACAAGACAAAATCCCCCAGAACATGTCATCGATTTTGTCCCAGTCCCCTCCAGGAATGAGGATCTCCCTCGAAACCCAGAAGAAAAGATACCTTCCCAGGCCGAAAGAAGTATCCTGGAAAGACCCCCTCGGAGGGATGTGGAGAGGATCCTTGGGGATACCACTCTGGATACAGGGACGGGAGAAAGCACGGACGACACGTACCAAGGAGCCGTCAGTGATCAAATACAGGCCTTGCGTAAAGAGATGAAGGATATGCAGAGACATATTACTGACAATGTAAGTAAACCCTCTTACACCACTGGATATCAATTCTCATCTAATATTTTACAAGATGAACTGCCCTCTAATTTCAAATCTTTAAACTTTGAATATGATGGCACCACGGAACCGTACGAGCATCTGATGAGGTTTGAGAATGCCGCTCTACTACATCGATATGGAGAGGGTGTCAAGTGCAGAGTGTTTTTGACCACCCTATCTAAGGCTGCACAGCAATGGTTCACACAACTGGGTCCGGATACTGTCCACTCATGGTCCGAATTCAGTGAATTGTTCCTGCATCAATTCGTCAGCGCTAGGAGACAGCCTAGAGCCACCCTCACTTTGTTCAACATGCGACAAGGAGAGAACGAGAGCCTACGGGCCTTCTTAAAAAGATTTAACCAAGCAGCCCTAGAAGTACCTACAGCCTCCTCAGAGGTCAAAGTCAACGCTCTTACTAACGGCTTAAGAGATGGAGATTTATTCACATCTCTAGCTAAGAAGCCAGTTCGGACTTTTGATGAATTGTTGAGGAGAGCAGAAAAATACCTCACCCTGGAAGAGGTAAGGAAGGTTAAACGTTCGGAGACCAGGACGATAGTGGGTAATGGAGAAAGGAGGAAAGAAATTCCACTTAGGAGGCCAAGTCCAGAGAGGCACAAAAGCTCAAGGAGGTTGGAAAATGTAAGGAGAGAGGACCCTGGAACTCTAGGGGAAGGGCGAAAAGATATACCCCTTTGAGGATAGAGCCGGCCGAAGTCCTAGAAGCGGCAGGGGACCATCCGGATATGAAATTCCCCTACTCAAGAAACAGAGGTCCCCAAAATCCTAAGTCAGACAGATTTTGCAGATTCCATAACGACTATGGCCACGATACCAACCAATGTTGGCATCTGAAAGACGAAATAGAGAGGATGATTCAGGCAGGCCATTTGAAAGAGTTCATTTTTAGAGATCGACAAGGCCCCAGGGGTCAAAAGAGAAAGGACCCCGAGGGGAAGCAAGAGGACAACAGAAGAGATCAGAGGAAGAGCACAGAGGAGCAACCACCTCCTCCCCAAAAGAGGGGAACTATTCACATGATTATGGGAGGCCCTGCTGATGGAGATTCCTTCAGGCAGAGGAAGCAGAGCGTTAGGTCGCTGAAGAGCGAGAGGAATATAGAACACCATGAGGTGGGAAAGATGACAGAGGGTCCAGACATTCATTTTGGGCCAGAAGATGCGGGGGAACCCAGAGAAATTCATAATGACGCATTAGTCATTACTACGGATATAGCGGGATATGATGTAGCAAGAATTTTTGTAGACACAGGAAGCTCTGCCGATATCATGTTCTTGGAGTGCTTCAAGAAGATGGATCTAAATATAAAGCTCAGACCGGTGGAGACAGCCCTTTATGGATTCTCAGGGGGAGCTATTCAACCCCTGGGTTCAGCGTTACTGCAAGTAGGGTTAGGAATCGCCCCTAACCGTCGCGTACAAGTAATAGAATTCCTGATTGTAGATGTCCCATCTTCGTATAATGTAGTAATGGGAAGGCCAAACTTGAATATCTTTCAGGCAGTGATCTCCACCTTCCACATGAAGATGAAATTCCCTGCCTCGGGGGGTGTGGGAGAGATATGTGGGGACCAATACCAAGCAAGGAAGTGTTACGTGAATCGGTCAAGATAGCAGACAGGGCCATGTTCCGAGGAATGGAGAGATTTAAGGGTGAAGACCCTGAGTTGAAAAGACAGAGAGTGGGTGAGCTAGTGCAAGAGCAACCCAAAGCCAAAGCAGACGAGTAGTTAATGAGCATCGAGCTCTACCCAGGAAAGGAGGGATTCACAACTAGGATAGGTACAAATATGAACCCTGAGCTCCAGGGAAAGATGATACTCACCCTCCAGGAGAATGCGGATATCTTCGCATTCACGGCGACGGATATGACGGGTATCCCTCCAGAAATAGTAGTACACCATCTGAATGTGGATCCCAAAGCTAGGCCCGTGAAGCGAAAGTTAAGGAACTTCGGCAAAGAGAAGAACCTCATTGTGAAAGAGGAAATCGATAAATTGTTGAATGCAGGGCACGTGAAGAGAGTTCAGTTCCCTGAATGGCTCTCGAATGCAGTGTTGGTGTCCAAGGGAGCCGGCAAATGGAGGATGTGCATTGACTTTAGGGATCTAAATAAAGCATGCCCTAAGGATCATTATCCCCTGCCTAGGATTGATCAACTGGTGGATGCTACGTCCGGATTTGAATTACTCAGCATGATGGATGCATATCAAGGGTACCATCAAATCCAGCTGAACCCCCTTGACATACCAAAGGTATGCTTTATTGCAACGTGTGGTACTTTTAGTTATGTACGTATGTCGTTCGGACTGATAAATGCAGGAGCCACCTATCAAAGGATGGTAGACTCGGTTTTTCGAGGAACGATAGGGAGGAACATGGAGGTTTATGTAGACGATATGCTAGTTAAAAGCGTCAAAGCAGAGGAGCACATTAATGACCTGAAGGAGATATTTCAGGTAATTAGAGAAAACGGTATCAAACTTAACCCTGCTAAATGTTCCTTTGGAGTAGGGTCAGGGAAATTCCTGGGATATATGGTGACTCAAAGAGGAATAGAGGTTAACCCTGCCAAGGTGAAAGCGGTCCTTGACATGCAACCCCCTCGAAACTTGAAGGGATTGCAGACCCTGAACGGCAGAATCGCAGCCCTTAGCAGATTCATAGCAAAATCAGCGGAGAAGAGCCATCACTTCTTCAGAACACTAAGGAAAGGGTCAAGGTTCGAATGGGATGAACAGTGTCAAAAGGCTTTCGAAGAACTGAAGCTCCATCTAGAACAACTCCCGAAGTTAACCAAGCCCACTCAGGGAGATGTTTTACTCCTATACCTCTCAGTAGGGGAACATTCTCTGAGTACAGCCCTGATGAAAGAGGAAGGCTCCACACAACAGCCCATATATTATGTGAGCAAAGTCATTCAAGGAGCAGAAATAAGATATTCAGAGGTGGAGAAGGCAGCCCTGGCAGTGGTGGTAACGGCGAGGCGACTACGCCCTTACTTCCTATCTTATAAAGTGATGGTGCGGACTAATTTTCCGTTGAAGCAGACGTTAGGGAGAGCAGATTTATCGGGAAGAATCAGATGGGCAGTGGAATTGCAGGAGTATGATATTGACTACGAACCAAGGAGGGCCATCAAAGCTCAAGCTTTAGCAGACTTTATTCAAGAGTCTACCAGAGTGGAAGAAGAACAGGGATGGAAGGTATACGTGGATGGCTCAGCATCCGCCTTGGGATGTGGAGCAGGGATAGTGTTGGTTGACCCTGATGGCCAAGAAGTACAGGTAGCTGTCAAATTCCGGTTCTCAACCTCAAACAATGGTGCGGAATATGAAGCCCTGATTAGAGGAGCTAGCATGGCAGCAGAGTTAGGGGCACAGAAAGTCACCCTGTACTCTGACTCACAGCTGGTAGTGCAACAGGTCATGGGGGAGTACCTCGCCAAAGATGAGAGGATGATCTCCTATTTAGAACAGGTAAAGAAACTAAAGAATAAATTCCATACTTTTGAAGTGATACAAGTGCCGAGAGAAGAGAATGTGAAAGCAGATGGACTGTCTAAACTAGCTAGTTCCACTGAATTCGAGGGAGACGGAAAGGTAACCCTGTTAGTGGCGGATCAATTAGCTACTGAAACCTTGGTCGGAGAGATAACAGCAGGGGATGACTGGAGGAAAGAGATATGGGAAGAATTGAACAGGGGGCCGGTAACCCCAATGTCCAGAGAGGCCAAAGCTTGGAGAATGAAGTATTGTATCCTAGGAGGCCAATTGTACAAGAGATCCTTCACTCAACCCTATTTGAAATGTCTTTCAAGAAAAGAAGCAGAGCTAGTGATCAAGGACATCCATGAAGGTTGCGCATCCAGCCATGAAGGTTACCAGACTATGGTGAAGAAGGTATTTAGGGCAGGTTTCTACTGGCCTAACATAATCAGAGACGCTAGAGAATACATGAAGAAGTGTGAGAAATGTCAGAAAAATGGGCCTTTGATACGAGTACCTGCAGAAGAAATGGGGGTCATGTACTCGCCCTGTCCCTTCGCCAAATGGGGAATAGATCTAGTGGGACCCTTCCCCTTGGCACCAGGAGGGAGAAAATTCCTCATCGTAGCCGTGGATTATTTCAGTAAATGGGTAGAGGCTGTGCCCTTGGCCAAAATCGAGGAAGATAATGTAATTCTTTTTCTTGCCAGACATATTTGTTGCAGGTTTGGAGTACCTAGAATCTTGGTTTCCGACAACGGAACACAATTCAATGGAGAGAAGGTGCGAAAGATGGAACATTGTACAGAGATTTACTTCGGTAGCCCACCCACAAGCCAATGGGCAAGTGGAAGTTACAAACAGAATCCTAGTAGATGGTATCCGAACACGACTGGAAGAGGTAGGAGGAAAATGGGTGAAGGAGTTAGACAACGTCCTCTGGTCCTACAGGACCAGCCCTAAAACAACTACGGGCGAATCTCCCTTCTACTTGGTATACGGGGCAGCGGCAGTGAGACCTCCTGAAGCCAGACTCAAATCGCACCGAATCACCTATTTTGAAGAAAAAAGAAATGAAGAATTGATGAGGGAGGCGCTGGACCTGGTAGATGAAGAGAGGGAGATGGCGAGATTGAAAGCAGAAAGGTACAAGAGTCGGATCAAGGCAGCATACGATCGCAGGGTAATCCCTCGTTCCTTTAAAGTTGGAGATTTAGTCCTTCGGAGAGCGGATGCTTTGAAGAACACTGGGAAGATGGAACCCAATTGGGAAGGTCCTTACAGGGTAATACAGGTACTAAAAGGCGGAGCATACAAGCTCCAGGACATGACAGGAAAAGAAATACTAAGGCCATGGAACGTGAGCCACTTGAAGAGATTTTATGTTTGAAGAAGGTGTTATTCCCCTACTTCCTTCCCCTTTATGAACAATTTTGAATGTTTACTTCTTATTCGAATAATTGCTTCACCGGCACTCTTTTTCCCTCTACGTGGGTTTCCCTTTGGGGTTTTACCACGGAGAGGTTTTTAATGAGGCCGGCATAGGTTCCCTTTATTTGCCTATGTTGATGAACACTTTTGATCAATGAAGCATCGGTTTTGATAAAATTTCAGCAATTTCCCTTAATGCATGTTAATGTGATGATGAGATGACTCCTATATGCCAATTTTATGATGAGAGGATCCTTATGTGCTGATTTTATGATGAAATGTTTCTCATACATTAATACCGTGCTAAGATAACTGTTAGGGGCCTGCATAATGAGTGCTGAAATAACAAATACGTTTTGGAAACTAAAACATAACATGATAGAGATATTGCATGATAAAGGGACTTACATCAACTCATAAAAGATTCGAATAGAAAACGCCTAGGAACAACTCCTAAAGCCTCTATTCACGACAGCCTCTAAAGCTAGGGGGAGTAGGGGTATGGTAGCAGAAGATATAATTAACTCGCCAATAATCCCTATCCCTAAGAACTCTTACGAGTATAAACAACTCTCACGAGTATAAACAACTCACACGAGTATAAACAACTCTCACGAGTATAAACAACTTAAGGGAGAGTATAATCCCTAAACATTCTAACTTCAGGGAGAGTATAATCCCTAAATATTCTAACTTTTGGGAGAGTATAATCCCTAAACATTCTAACTTCAGGGAGAGTATAATCCCTAAGAACTCTCACGAGTATAAAAAACTCTTACGAGTATAAACAACTTAAGGGAAAGTATAATCCCTAAACATTCTAACTTCAGGGAGAGTATAATCCCTAAATATTCTAACTTTTGGGAGAGTATAATCCCTAACCATTCTAACTTCAGGGAGAGTATAATCCCTAAGAACTCTCACGAGTATAAACAACTCTTACGAGTATAAACAACTTAAGGGAAAGTATAATCCCTAAACATTCTAACTTCAGGGAGAGTATAATCCCTAAATATTCTAACTTTTGGGAGAGTATAATCCCTAAACATTCTAACTTCAGGGAGAGTATAATCCTTAAGAACTCTCACGAGTATAAACAACTCTTACGAGTATAAACAACTTAGGGGAGAGTATAATCCCTACGAATTCTAACTTTTGGGAGAGTATAATCCCTAAAAATTCTAACTCTAGGAGAGAAACTAGAAGCATTATCAAGTCACCAAGTAAGTACAGAAAACATAAACTCCATATTCTTATTTAAAGATTTTTTCTATGAGCTTTAGAGCCTTTACGTGTCAAGAAGATACTAGAGACATGCTAAACTTATGATAAAGAAAAGCAGAACAGGTACTACATTATATGTCTAAACAGCAGAGATAGAGATATATATATATGTATGCCAAGGGATAATATGCAGGTACGATATTAAGCAAAAGTAAAGCAGGAATATTCAAGACCTAAGGCACCATGCCTAGGCCCTCCACAGAAAAACCCAGGAGTGTGGAGTCTCCTGAAAATACAAAAAGGGGCCTTAGAGGCCTTAACAAAAATAAAAAGTGTTTTAAAAGTACCGAAGTGTTATCAGAGAAATAAAGTTATGAAGAGAGGGGAATATCATTCTTCCCCTCGAAACCTTCTCCTGCCTCCTCAACTCGCCCACTGGAATCATCTCCCTCTGCCTTCTCCTCTAGAGCGCCTGCTGCCACAGTTGCCACTGGATTCGGGTTAGCCACATGGATAGGGAAAGCCATATCCTTCGCCGGTACAAGGTCGTCCAATTTCTGGGCAGTGTCTTTCAGCTCCAAGATCGCCTTCCTCATCCCAGGTAGCCACCAAGGAGTGTTGATATCCTCCTTAGCATCTCCAGGGAACTTAGGGGGAGTGTCCAATTCATCCAGCCGAAGGGCACGAGTGTATTGACCATTGAATCCTGGAGCGGAGTGTTCGGCCATGGCATTGGAGAACCCATGATCGATGGAATGGGGAATATATGCACCCATTGCCCCCAAGAAGCTGCTACTCTGAAGAAAGACCTCTAACCATTCCCGATGTAAGGTACCTAGAAATTTCTGACCCATGACAGAGGTAAAAAGGGAATTTATGCATAATTTCATCCCGGCCAGAGGAATAGTAACCTCCAAGCGCTCAACCCGCTCACCAAACTCCTTCTTCAGCGAAGAAACCTCCTCCGAGAGCTTCGTCTTCTCCGCTTGAAGTACCTTACACCTCTGGTTAGCGTCCAGTAATTCTGCATCGAGTATCTCCTTCTTTACCTTTTTCAGCTCCACCTGGCTTTGGAGATCGTCCACTAACTGAAGGGATTGAAGGGCCCGTTCAGATATATCGGAGAATAGAAGACCAAATTGCACGCGGAACAATTTAAAGAAGTAAGACGTACATACTTTTTCTTATTAATTATTTAGAGGTATATCTGCGTTGAGAGTCTACCTGAGTAAAGCTGTGGGAGGCATGCACAACTCGCTCTTCGGAGGATAGAGCATTAAGGGCCTCGGTGGCAGGGGTTGGAGTGTGACGCTCTATAAAAGCCATGAGGTGATCAACATTAATCTCATCAGAAGTGTTGGGAGTGACATTAGGCAGAGAGGACTTGGTCTTGGACTTCTTCTTTTTAGAAGCATCAGAGACAGGGGGCAACGTGGAAACCAGAGCTTTCTCAGTAGAAGAACTGGTGCGCTTGGCAACTGACCCAGTGGAAGGTTTCACTGGGGAAGGAGGAATCGGGGCCTTTGAAAAAATTTCAGGGGCCGGAGACTTAGCAACCATCGAGAGAGGAGTGGCATCACGGGAAATCTGAGTTAACCAACTCATAGCTGCACAAAAAAATAATATGAAACGACATTAACAACCATGGCAGCTCAAATTTTGATGACAATACCAAGAAAAAAGAAATGGTATTACCATCGTCGGGACCTAGGGGATAATCGGGGCGACTAAAACCGAAATGAGAGAGGGCTCTAGGATTCTTACAGATACTCATCACATCAAAGAAGCCATGGGCAGAGACATTATCATTTAAATGATTCATCACATCCAAGTTTAGAGAAGAACAAACAGAAAGAGGAGGACGGGGTACCCCAGGATTCTCATAAATCCACCCCTCATGAGGAAATTCCCAAGGAAGAGGATTTGTAACGAAGAAATAATAGTCTTTTCAGTCCTGGACCCCTTCATGGAGCTTTTCCATGAATTTTTCGGTCCTGGAGGTACGACCACTAGCATAAAAAAACCCGTCCGCAAACTTGCACACGTACTGGGTTAGAAAGAGTTGGGCTGAGGGCTCGCCACCGTTTCCCTTCATCAGGATATAGAAGCCTAACATTGCGCGTATCGCGTTGGGAGTGAACTGGTTCAGAGGTATGCGAAGGTAAGTGGAAATTTCAGAGAGATAAGGATGGATCGGAAAATGGAGGCCCGCTTTTAGTTGAGCCTCCCAAAAGGCTAAGGTGTTATGACCTGGAAAATTAGGGCGTTCTTTCCTATGCGCAGCCCTAACTGAATAATCGGCGGGGAAGATCCCTGAGCGGAGAAAAGCGGCAACGCGCTCGGGAGTGAGAATCGAGGGACCAGAGATTTTGTCCTCCAAAGCTCGGTCGGTTACGGGAAATATGGGAAGTGAGTTGGAAGTTGAACTCTCCATGGATATGGAGTCTGAGGAGGATGACATAAGGATACTGTAAATGAAAAAGGATAAGAAGGAGGAGATACCTGAAACAAAGTCGGTTTTGGGAGAGATGACAGAGTGGCCGCTGGACGTGCGTAGAGGAGTTGATTGCAGAAATATCAACGAAAAAGAGAAGAATGGATAGGTTTGAAAGAAAAGAAAAGAGGGTTTTTGGTGGAATGAATATGAATTTTGAAATAATTATGCGGAAGAGAGAGAAGGGAGGAGGTCGAGAAGAATTAAATACTCCCCAATGAAAGGGCGCGTGGCTGAAAAGGACGGTTGGATGTTTCCCCTCGGGCAGACGCCTGGCTACAAGAATCGAGAGCAAGTTGGCGTGTGGAAGTGGAAAAGGCTTGAAGCCTTCTGGAGGTAATTATTAGGAGAGAAATTAAATCAGTAATATTTCGAGGAGTATTTTAAGGAATGAATTATTTCTTTATAAGTTATCTTAGTGTCATTATTTTCCTACTCTCTTAAAAAATATTCTTTTTATGAGAGTAGGGGGGAGTGGTTGATGTAGATAAATATGTCGCTCTCGGAGAAGTCGACACGTGAAAACGGGATAAATTATGATAGTTATGATTAAGTCAATACACTGGAAAACAGGATTAATACACCCCTGGGCCTAAGAAGGGAAATTAGAGAAATTAGGGTGATTGGGCCTTTAGCCCACATCTAGAGAATTAATAGTCTTTGGGCCCTAAAGATCTGGCCCAAAGAGGGAACGCATAATCAATCTTTCTTGACCAAGTCAAAGGAGTGGGTCAATTCACGGAGATAGGGGGTGATATGCTGAAGAACCGAGTCTTCAGGGAGATAGACCGATTCCTCAGGGACTTGGGGCCTGATTTACAGGAATGGGCCGAGAATATAGGGAGAACGAGTCTTTCCCTCTCCGGAGAGAGGGGCCAGATATATAAGCAGGTTCTTTCCATATTCTTAATTACGTTCTTTGACATAATACATATATTTTTACTAAACATACACTGAATTGAGAAGAAACGCCACTATACTCGCCGGAATTTCCCTAGATATACAGGGGAATTCTTCTTTGATTTCTCCTACGATCGATTCTGACTTGAGCGTTGGAGCTTCTACGTCGGAGCCTCCCTCCGGCGTACTTTTGCAGGTTATTTTCGGATTCCCAAGAAGATTTATTTGAAGATTGCCAAGGATAAAATGAGTGATTTGATTCGTGATTAACCGTGCTCGTGAAGGAACGACTGATATGTAAAGGCGTTCTTTTTCGATGCATCAAACACTAAGTTTGATGTAAGATGTTATTGGGAGATCATTGACTTATATATTTGTAGAATCATGTTAATTAGATTCATTTTTAAGCGTTTCTTTAATTCAAATCAATTGATAATAAAGTACTAAAATAGATTATGAATACCCGATTATCTACGAGGATAAAAACGACAACGTAAAAGAAATATATAGATGATAATATCCTTATTTTTTGCATTTGAAAATATTACTCCCTCCGTCCGCCTATAAGCTTCCCATTTTACCATTTTGGTTCGTCCGCCTATAAGCTTCCCATACCTTTTTTGGTAAGTACTTTTTCTTACACTTCACTTTATATCTTACTTTTTCTCTCTATCTCTCTCCTCTCTCAATCACATCACTTGTACTATATCTATTATTTAATCACTTTTCTTAATCTCTGTGCCAAAAAGTAACGTAACACTTATAGGCGGACGGAGGGAGTATAAAGGTGACGTTTATAAATATTTTTTATTCTATGAGTGTAAAAGTTATTATATAATATAAAAAAAATCGTGAAAGTAATTGTGAAACGATTGGAGTTATCAGATTCATATTCCAATATTCATACCTGAATTTGTAAAGTACTATACCACCGATTTTGTATATGCTACTGCCCTTCATGGTAGAATAGTCAAAATTGATACAACTATAATTAATAATTTCTATTTTTCATAATAACTTTTACATTTTATTATTATTATTTAAATATATTAAAATGGAGTAACTTTTACCTACTAAAAAAATAGAATTCCTTCATAAATAACAGCCAAAAAAAAAATTGCATATAATTCAAACTCATTTATTAGTACATTATAAATAAAAGTTTCCTATGAAAGCTTTTCGAAGGGGGGAGTACAACATTTTTAATTACTATTTTTTGATGGAAAAAAAAACATTAATTTTAGGGTCATAATTAGTAAATGTGATTATAAGAATTCAATTTGTTCCTTTTCTTAGAAGATCCTGATCTTCCCTCTTATTTCTGTCGCTCTCATTCAAATACCCCTAAAATTCTCTCTCTCTCTCTCTCTCTTCTCTCTTCTCTCTCTCTCTCTCTCTCTCTCTCTCACACACACACATGCAACGGTGGGTTCATAAATAACGAAAATGGCTGAGCAGCATAAAACCTCTGAAGTTTCTCCATCTACTTTCTATGGCACCAATACTAGCAGTAATGGCCAGAATTGTGTAATGATTGATAAGGAGCTTTTGATCGATGCAAAGCAGCTTGCTATTGGGGAAATGATCAGTGAGGGAACCTATTCTGTTGTCTATGAAGGACTGTAAGTCCTCTTTCCCCTAATTTTAGATCAATAATCTTCAATTGCCATGCATGTCTACCTTTCTGCACTTGATTCGTTGTCTACTTCTTGCTCTGGAATGTTATTTTGTTTATCTGTTAATTCCTTTTGGCAATTATTTAATGTTTTCCCTTTTCAATCTCTCAATGCCTAAATTTTCCACTTCCTGCTGTGTTATTCTTAAATTTGCCTCTTATTTGTGGATTGTATTGACAATCATTGAAATGGTTGGAGCAAGTGTGAAGGCAAATCTTAAGCTTGAAGAAAGTTTCCAAGGACGAATTGATTTTTTTTTTCTTTTTTGTTGGTAGAAGTTGAATTGTTTAATTGCATAAATTTAAGCATCATGTTATTTTCTCATTACTATTTTGAGCAACATTCTAAATCTTGGTAGTGATTAGTTCATAAAAACAAATCTTGGTAGTGATAATTGTTTAGGACTGAAACCATGGTGAATTGTTAGTTGGGTGCCATAAAAATTTCAGAATTGATTGCAGTTTTTTTTAGCAAAAGTAGTGAGACATGCTTTTGATGACGTAAAAGGACGAAAAAAGTTAGTAACGTGCGTATTTTTCGCTTGCCAGAACATGCATCTGCAATTTTTTTTTCTGAGATTTCATTTATCCCTACAGGACTGCTCAATCGGCTTTTTTAACTTTATCATTGATTATATATATCTATACACGATTACACGGATCTTGTAAATAAAGCTTTATGTAATCGTATAAAGTGTAATGGCCATTTATTGTCGTTAAGTTGACGAGGGCAATGGACTTCGGCCTAATTAATGTAAAAATCTACAAAAACAAAGTGGAGAAGAGTTTGTATTTCTTTTTATTAAAGAACAAAATCTTGCTCTACAATTATAAGTTCTTATTAAATCAATACTCGAATGTGGGATAGAACTTAGAAGTCCATTTAAAATTTTCATATGCTTTGAGCTGAATTTTTAGTAACATAATGGTAAAATATCTGCTTAATCTCATTTGCTTTACATAATACAACATCAAAGCTTATGACCAAACAACAACATTATGCAAAATAAACTATATATATGTACAAAGAATATACAAAAAGCTTATTTTCTGCTGAAATATTTTCACCAAAGCTAATTTGTTGCCCGAACTAGCATCTTACTTGGACAGTGGTAACCATGAGGAAACAGAGGATAAGAATGGATTTCATGACACTCTAACTTATAAAATGCTCATGAGAAAAAGTGAATAAGCTTAAGATGCAGTGTATCATTAGCTGATAAAGAATTAACTAAAATATTACGACAAGTGTTATCTTCAGCAAACTTGTGTGTAAGTCTAGATCAGGATTACATGTACTATTATCAAATAAGACCTCTTTCTATGAACAAGTAAATTAATGACAACATTCGTTGAACTAACATCAAAGTTTATGTTAGCTATGATTAGTAGTAAGGAATTGTTCTGATTAAATGCTTTTTTGCACATTCTGAGGCTAACCATGGTTATAAACATGACAGAGTGGGTGTGGTGCTTACTGAAAATAAATAAAATTGATTTAAATGTGAAGTTGTAACAAACATATTTAAGAATTTTTCAGTCATGTTAGAAATTAATGAACATTGTAGCAGAGAAGGGATGTTGAAAAGGATGTTGATATTGTCTGTCATATTTGCATCAATTTAGTTAACATTAACACATCAATGTCTTTAAAGGATGTGAAAAGCTCAAGTTCTCAAAGAAGCAGCCTCAAGAGTTGAGACACGCTTTAATAGAAGATTAAAGATATCATTGATTGATTAAAAAGTTTCCTATGATAAATAATGAGTACTAATTAACAGTAATGTGATTAAGAAATCAGAACTCATATATGCAATATGTTCAAATTGTTGGATATATTTGTTGTTGGTTGAGATGCATGCATATTTTATTTATGATTTTCTTTGGTAGGAAACATAACTATTTTATTGATTATAGTTTAGAACACTCTTCTCCTTTCTCTAGCAATATTAGGAGATGCACCATTTTTCAATTGTATCAACTTCACAAAAAAGGACAGATGAAAGAGTAAAATAATTTAAAAAGCACCATCTTTGCAAATTTATCTTACTCCAGATTCTTAGAGAAAATTGTTCTTTTGTAGAACTCTCTTTTAATTTTATTTTTTCAGGTACAGGTCCATGCTTGTGGCTGTAAAAGTTATACGGCCAGACATGTCTGCAGCTGTGAGTCCAGAACTCCAGGAAAAGTTCATTAGGGAGGTTTCAATGCTGTCGAGAGTGAATCATGAGAACATTGTAAAGGCAAGTAAATTCAAATGAGTGTGTGGTTAATTCTCTTCATACATTTACTTGTGCATGGCTTGCATATTTTGGTGCTAATGCTATTTACCCTTAGGGGGTGTTTGTTTATAGATTCCATTGGATTTTGAAATCCATTAGCTGGATTATATGAATAGTAAAAGGTGTATTTTGATTTTGTATATGTTTGAGAGTGTAGATTTTGTAGGATTTGATAGGTAGAATTTTGAAAATATAGGTGATAGATCATTGTTTGTAAATTGGAAATTGTGTGTAAAGTAGGGGAAATAATGTGCAAAGTTAAAAGGAGGAGAGAGAGTGTTGAGTTTTGTAGATAATACTAATAATTAAAAAGTGGGAGATAGATGATTAATAGTGCATTGGAAATTGTGTTTGAGAAAAAGTAAAATATGAGGTTGTGTTTGGATGAGGGGATTTGATTTGAGAAGGTATTTCAATTGAAATGATTTAAACACAGATGGATTTAAAATGATATGGTTTTAGTGAGGATTTAAAATCCTCTCAATTTTAACTAAAAAAAGATGCTAAGTATTTGAAACCCATTCATTTACTTTTTAATCCCAAACAAGTGGAGTGGATTTAGATTATGGATTTAAAATCCATACCCAAATCCCTCAATCCAAACACAATCTGATATAATTTTATTCTCCCTCCGTACCACTAAGATAGGTTTGGACAAATTCTCACACAAATTAAGAAGACATATTAAATGTTATTAGAATTATAACTTTTTCCACAATCTTCCTATTTTACCCTTACAAAAAATTAACACGAATATTAAATGTTCATTGAAATTTTTGTTAAAAGTGTGTTAAGTAGGGTCATTTTGGTCAACTGAAAATAGTTAGACTTTAACAAATAAACAAGCCTATAATATGGGACACACGGAAGTAGAAATGAAGTCTATCTTAGCGCTACCGAAGGAGTAGGATTTGAAACCATATACCAAAATCCGGTTTGACAAAAGAGGATTTGAATTTGAAATGAAAATGTTGGGGGGAAATAAACAAACCACCCTTAGGGTGCGTTTGGATTGGATGATTTGATTAAAGATTTCAAATCCTTAGTGGGAAATCCATTGGTTATTTGCATTGAAATGGATTTGAAATCCATCACTCTCCTTTTGATAAATTGTGACTGATCTGGATGGATTTTGTAATCCAGTCTAATTTAAATGGATTTGAAATCTATTCTTTTAAGTCATTACAATTCAAATTCCTCAATCCAAATGCGACCTTAGTATTAACAAGTAGTCCTTCTAGTTTCAGTAATTTATAAGTAGTATCATTTCTTGAAAATGTTATACTCCGTCTGTCCATTTTTATAATTCCCACTTTCCTTTTTTGTCGGTCCATTTTTATAATTCTCATTTTCTAAAAAGAAAATACTCTTCACACACACTACTTTATTTATACTCTATCTTCACCCTCAAACTTTCACTTTTTACATAAACAATCAGTTTTCCTTAAAACACGTGTCCAGCTCAAATGAGAATTATAAAAATGGACGGAGGGAGTATTTGTAACTTTTTAGGTTTACCAAAATTTGCAACTATCCATGGAACCTAATCTGTATAGGTGGAGTATTACAAAGTATAATAAGTAGATAGCCATATTAAACAATTCATCCATCTTTGTTTGCCCTGTTTCTCATTTCTTCCAAAGTTCACTAGGAAAGGCTCAGAGGCAATTTAAATGATAATTTAGGTAGAGCATTGTTTATCATTACTTCCTCCTCCAGTTTACTTCCTTTTAAATGATGAATTAAAACTATAACCCGAAATAAAGTCACACGATTTTTTTAAGCAAAGTCTTAAACCAACTTGATCAAATCTCTAAGGACTGTAATGAAAAAAAAAACATAATAACAGAACTGCTTTCTTTGCATTTTGTCTGAAGTACTCTGTTAAGATGTTCATGTTGTTTGCAGTTTATTGGGGTCACTATGGAGCCATGTATGATGATAATCACAGAGCTCATGAAAGGTGGCACACTGCAGAAGTTTTTGTGGGGTGTTCGTCCAAACTGTCCGGATCTGAAGCTTTCATTATGCTTTGCTTTAGATATTTCCCGGGCGATGGAATATCTTCATCAAAATAGAATTATCCACCGTGATTTAAAACCAAGTAACTTTCATGCTTGATGCTTCTCTATTCGTATATTTTTCGTGCAGTACTTGTGTTGGAATTTTTTTTTTTTTGTTAGGACTATAACTATGGGGAGTAGCAGCAATTGTAGGACAATATGTTTACGGCTGACACATTTAGGCCATTAAATTTAATTCGGCACATTTAGACCCTTGAATTTTAATTTTCGCACATTTAGGCCAGTTGAGATGTTTTGCGCTGGCAAATTTAGGTCATTATATTTTTTATTTTTGCACATTTAGGCCGAACACGTGACACTTTTGCCCGAATTGGGGTGTTTCAGACCGATTTGGCCTAAATGTGTGATAATTAAAATATAATGGCATAAATGTGCTAGCCTGCAAAGTGCAAACATAATGTCCTACAATTGCTACTTCCCCAAGTTACAGACTAAAAAAACAATTTTCCCTATTTGTTTTATGATGTCCCGAGTATAACTCTTTGGATTACAAAATGGACATTTAAGTTTCTCAATCATTTAAGTATCTGTATAGTTAGTCATTCTCAATGTGTTAAGACATATACAAACTCAATTGTTTTCTGGATAAGTGAAATATACACAGCAATCCATCTAGAGGATGCCCATTTTAACGTATTGATATTCCAAATTATAATTAGGGATGACTACTAAATCTACCCTTGAGATTTAACCTATTACAAAAAAATAAAAATCACTTAGGTATTACAACCAGCCCTCTGAGGTGTGTATTTTTCGCCCCTCAATTGGTGTACTTTGGAAAGATACAAAATTCCAATGTGTTATTTTTTCCCCCTCATTTTTGTAATTAGGCTAAACCTAAAGTGTAGTTTTTTATTATCCCTTATAATTATGTTAGCATAAAAAGGAAACAATTTGGGTTTTCATTACTGATTGAGACGTCTCAACTGATTATGTAGGCAATCTACTTCTTACGGAAGATAAAACGAAAATCAAGTTAGCTGATTTTGGATTGGCTAGAGAGGAGGCTGATGACGAAATGACAACCGAGGCTGGGACTTACCGCTGGATGGCTCCTGAGGTATTTTTCCTCTTAGGCACAATGTTTTTTGGGTTAATTACTTAATTGTATAAAAAAATCACGACCTTTTCAAGTTTTTTCAATTACAACATATGTTTTAAAATTTGCAATTCAATCTACATACTTTTTAAATTTTGCAATTAAATCATATGATTATTATTTGGCAACTTATGCTGATGTGGCAGCTAGAAAATCTTTGAAAGGTTGCAAATAAAGTCATGACCTTTGGTTATCTTTTTAATTTAATCACAACCTTTTAATTTTTTTTGCAATTTTATACATTGTCACATCGACAGATCTTGCCAGAAAATAGTTATGTGATAAAATTGAAACAATTTAAAAGGTTGTGCAGAATTGCAAATTTGTTGTAATTGAAAAACGTGAAAAGGTTGTGATTTATTTTGAATGAACCCATGTTCTTTTTGTCTCTTTGCTCTGATGTAGACTTATTTCTTATTCTTCATTAATCCAGCTGTTTAGTGTGGAAGATCTTCATTTGGGTATAAAGAAGCATTATGATCACAAAGTTGATGTGTATAGTTTCTCTATGGTTCTGTGGGAACTACTCACTAACCGCACCCCCTTTAAAGGCCGGAACAACATAATGGTGGCATATGCTGCAGCTATGGTATGCATGGCTTCCCATATAGCAATTTGATTTAATTTAATGCAAGTTTTAATTTGAATTTCCAATTATTAGTGGATTGAAGTAACGACCAAGAGTGGTGAATGAAATTGTTTGAAAAGAAAAATGCAGAACAATTTGATGTGTTAAATGAGGTATTATATAAAAAGATGGAAGTAAAGGTGTGAAGGACCACAAGTTCACAACCCGGTGAAGGAATGCAAGGAATAGCTCATCCCTCCCTCTGTAGTATCTTTTCTTATTGAATTGATAAAAAAGAAAAAAAAAGTTGTTGATATTGTGACGTACATTGTAGAACCGGAGGCCAAACATGGATAACATTCCTGCACCGATGGCTCCTCTGGTACAATCGTGTTGGGCAGAAAATCCAGAAGATCGACCAGAATTTTATCAAATCATGGAGTTTCTGAAGAAGTATTTCCTCCAATTGACAAATTCTGAGGTAGAATATTCAAGTATAAAACAAGAAAGTGAAGACCCTATAGCTATAGCTACAGATTGCTGCTTGATGATGGACACACCTAAGCCTCAGGAAATCAAGAGAAGCCGTTGCCTCAGGTTCTTGCCTTGTTTTGGACAATGCTTTGAATAATTAAGAAAGAAGTTGATGTATATTTCCTTGTAAATAAATAATATAGCTCTTTTTTTATTTTTGTAAATACTAATTTGTTAGTAATAATTTATTTATATTCTGTACAACACAAACAAGTTGCCATAGTTTAGTTTGAAGGCTAATTTCTAGAGATACTTGGATTATTCTGTTGAGCAAAGAAAAACTGTGTACTGAGGCGTGAGTTAATTGGCTAGCTCCTCGTCTAATCAGGTTGACACTTATAATAAATAGGATGCATCTCATTGTTGTTGCACTAGTGGAGATGTGTTTGTTATGTTGGCAAAGACTTCATCCTTGACTCGACTTGCTTCTGTTTGTGCTCATCCAGTTCTGCCATTAGTAGAAAGCTGTGTTTTGGATAGGTTTCACATTGGCTAAATCAACTGCCGCGTAGGTGTGAAACTGCTCTTGTTAGACCAAACAATTACAAAACTCACACCATGAGATTGTAAAAGCAAGTTCAATAATATCTTGTGAGTTGGTGTGATTCATATCTTCCTACTCTGTTTTCTTCAGTTGAGTCTTGAGCATTGGTCCTTTGCAATCTATGCCTTTTGATAAAAATGCTTCATTTTCGGAAAAAGAAGTGGAATTTCGATCAATTAACATTTTTTTGGATGATTTTGACCGAAATGCAGTCGATTGTGGATGGTGATGCCTGATCTGATCTGTGCAGCAACTATTCTCTTTAGATTTGATTTTCGTTCCATTTCAATCTATTTTTTAATCTGAGTTTTAATATTCAATCGCAGTGACGGCGGTGGTTGGTCGTGAATGTGGGCGTATAATTTAAGGTTGAATTTCAGTAAATTAGTATATGCAGGGTAATATAGTATTTTAAAATTAAAAAAACATGAGGAAGGTGTATGTATCGATTACGGTGTGTAAATAAAAACTTAAAACGGGCTGCAAAACAGAACCGGCCCAAAGAGAAAAGTCCACCTAGCTCTCTCCGCCCTTATTCTTATCTTGAACAAATTAAAAAAAGAAAAAATAGCTGGAGGAAAGAGCAGCAGGTGCCTAGTGTCAACACCTGCTCTCCATGCAAAGCCACGTTACCTACCCTCCCTCCCTTCAAAATCCATAAAAAAAAGAAAATTCATTCACATCAAATTACCAACAAAGTCATCAAGTGATGATGAAGATAAGCAGCCCCTTTTCTTGTCCCAAAGCAATTGTGGTGTTATTGATTATTGTGATTTTAGGGGCAAGTGCAAGTGCAAGTGATGAAGAACGACAAGTAGTGGTGAAAAGGGGAGAGAGGAGGAGTTTGGCCTGCAGCGAGTATGGAGAGATCTCAGCCGCTCGTGTTGTGGATGGGAGCATCAACGCCTCTTATCTTGTGCACTTCTTCACACTGGATCCCAATTCACTCTTCCTTCCTGTCATTCTCCATGCAGACATGCTTTTCTATGTCCACACAGGTACTATTTATTACTAATCTTCTTTCTTCCCTTACTTAATAATTCTTTTTCCAGCTTAATTCTGAATGAATTATTGATGATGAATTAGGGAGTGGGAAGTTAAGATGGAGAGAGGAAGGGGATGAGGTGAAGAACATAGAGTTAAGGCGAGGAGATATTCATCGACTTCAAGCTGGAACTCTTTTCTTCATACAGAGCAACTTGGATACTGATTCCGACAGACAAAAGCTTAGGATTCATGCCATCTTTCCTAATTCTGACAAATACACCCAAGTATATATACATACATACATACATATACCCTTTTCTTATAGTATATCATAAATTCATTGTTATTTTACATAGCAGGAGACTGAACCTTATTCTAGCATCCGTGATATGATTCTGGGCTTTGACAATAAGGTTCTGCAAGCAGCTTTTAAGGTATGTATGCAGCATTCAACAATTAATATCCAATTAATCTTGAATATAATATATGTGCATGCTTTGTAATTAAGGTCCCTATGGAGAAGATTCAAGAACTTGTCAACGGAACTAAGCCGCCAGCCATCATACACGCCCTCTCTGCAACTAAGAATGCACCATTGGAGATGGAGGCTCGATTCATAGAAAAACTTTTTGAAGCTACAACTTCCACTTCCAACAATATATTTGAAATCAACAAGAAAAAGCAATCAAAAAAGGAAAAGGAGGGTAGTAAAATTTTCAACTTTTTCAAAGCGGACAAGGATTTTGCGAATTGCAATGGATGGAGCACGGCGGTGACGAGTAACAAGATGACAGCATTGACGGGTACCGACATTGGCGTATTCATGGTGAACTTAACTGAAGTAAGTGAAATGTTTGTAGTAATTTATAGGCCTAAATGTGTTAGTAATTGATTGATTTGTTGTTAATGTGCAGGGATCGATGATGGGGCCGCACTGGAATCCTACAGCTACTGAAATAGCTGTGGTTCTGCAGGGGCGGGGAATGGTTCGAGTGGTGTGTGCGGGCAATTCGAATGTAACGGGATGCAAGAACATGAGGTTCGAGGTTGAAGAAGGTGACACGTTTGTTGTGCCAAGATTCCATGCCATGGCTCAAATGGCTTTCAACAATGATACCTTTGTTTTCATGGGGTTTTCGACTTCAGCCCACACAAATCATCCTCAGTACTTCGCGGGGCAAGCATCGGTGTTGCGAACGTTAGAGAAAGAAGTTCTAGCTGTGGCGTTCAATGTGACAGATACGACAATAGATCAGCTGTTGAGTTCGCAGAGGGATTCGGTGATCTTGGGTTGCATATCTTGTGCTGAGGAGGAGGAAGAGATGGAGAAGGAAAGGGCGGCGGAAAGAGAGGAGGAGAGGCAGAAGGAGGCGAGGGAAAGAGAGGAAAAGGAGGCTGCGCGGGAGGCAGATGAGGCGGCGAGGCAAGAAGAAGAGAGGGAAAGGCGGGAAGAAGAAGAGGAGAGGAAGAGTGAAGAAGAGGAAGCTAGAAGGAGGGCGGCGGAGGAAGAGAGAAAAAGGCAGGAAGAAGAAGACAGAAAGAGAGAAGAGGAAGCGGAGAGGAAAAAGGAAGAAGAAGAAGAAGAGGAAGCTAGAGAGAGAGAAGAGGCGGCAAGGAGGGCTGAGGAAGAAGAAGAGAGAAGAGGAGACGGCAAGGAGGGCGGAGGAGGAAGAGAGGGAAAGAGAAGAAGAGCAAGCTAAAGAGAGAGAGGAGGAGGAAGAGAGGGAAAGAGAAGAGGCGGAGGAGGAAGAGAGAGAAAGGCAAGAAGAGGAAGAGAGGAAAAAGCAGGAAGAAGAAGAGGAGGAGGATGAATGGTCGAGGAAGAAAGAAGAAGGTGGCGGGAAGAGCGAGGAAGAACAAGCAGAGGAGGACGAGAGGAAGAAGAAGAAGAACCACATGTCATCAAGACAAAGAAAGCATTATTCCACCTAATCCCAAATTCTCTAGGGAGAGTCCGTGTGTATTGATGATCAAGCTACTTCTTAGTTTTCTCTGCTCATCCCAGTTCTGTTTATCATGGATGTTTGCAATCTAAATAACATGCATCTTTCCCTTGTAACTTTTCTTTTTCTTGAATCTTATAACATTTTCTGTTTTTTTGCTTCAACATCCTCTCTCTCTCTCTCTCTCTCTCTCTCTCTTTTTTAATACAGATGTGGTGCAATTGGAATAAAGTCTTAAAAAAATATTAATTTACAGCAAGGGTTTGTTTGGTAGGGATTACATTTTTATATGGATAATTGAGCTAAAATACTTTGTTATATTGAGATAAGTTGTTTTGATTGATTGATACACAGTAACTGCTCTTAATATTTTATAGTGGAGTGTCTACTACAGTCTGGATAACAAAATATGACAATTGGTTCTTTTAAATAATCATAGCTTCCGAAGTGTTCATCTCAACTTACTAATAATTTGATCACTACTTCAAACACATTCTTCATCCTAAATCACTGCCTCAATTTTATTTTTTATTTTTTTGTTAAACTTGCGCTATGAAATGCTAGTGTTGTTAAAGATTAGCACAACTTTAAAACTTGTATAAAATTGTCTCAAGTAACATGTTTCATTTCGTGACAGGATGTCAGACAAGAAATGAAATTGTCCTTTGAAATTATATCTATTCCATGATTAGGACGAAATGAATTCATATGTAAGATAGTACAAAACGAGGATGATGTAAGTAGGTAAAAACAAAAAATCAACACATTTAAAACCAATTACAACACACATGTGAGAGTGCAAAATTTGTTTTGTAGCATTTCAGGCAGGCATGTGTTTAGTTAGAAACATAAGAGACAACAACAGTTAAATCATCGAGTTTACCACCGTAAAAAGTAAATCCAGCTTCTTGAGCTGCCTTAGAAAACGGGGATTGATGTTTTCTGTCGAGAGCCCTTACACGCGCAAAGGCGGCAATCTTCTTGGCTGTATCGTCAGGGCAAAGACCTTCTTTGGCAGCATCACCCACCACTTGAACTATCTCGTTGTTGTATAAGTTGTCGAACAAACCGTCGCTTCCTGCTACTATTACATCTCCAGGTGCAACTGGGATCTTGAAAACCTGGGAACAATTCTAATGTCTTAATATCAACTGTTTCCAGAAATGCAATATTTTCTCAGCTGATAATCTTATTTTGAATAATTATATATTATGGCAATGCTATATTCCGGGATTGAAGTCTTTTTCGTCCCACAATTTTTTACCTTTTGTTAAAAGTTCCCACAATTTTTTTTTATAAACAATTTAGTCCCACAATTTCACGAATGGTCCAATTTTGATCCCACTTCGCCAGAAATCCCCATTTTATTCGATCACGTGACCGGCACATGCGTTGCTGTTTAGTTGGTTTTCTGGCGTTTTGAGACCTAAATGGTACAATTCGAAAATGTATGGGACCAAATTGAAAATAAAATGAAATGTGGAGTCATTTCAAAAAAGGTAAAAAGTTGAAGGACCAAATAGGCTTTAATCCCTAATATTCCTGCTACATATTACAAAATTACAAATACAAGAGACTCTTGTGCCATATATCCTACATCGTACAGTTAGGGGGGGTTTGTTTATGGATTTGATTAGATTTGAGGGGGCGCTTGGTTCAAATTCTTCAGTGGGAATAAAATTGTGGGGTGGGGGGCATATAAACAAACAGACCATTAGAGTTTGTCCAAACGAACCTGTCCAGAACTTGGTACATCAGCTCTATTTCCTCTTTCAAGTTGATAAGTGAAATTGAACCCATGTTGTTGCACAGGCGACTCAAATATCAAAGACCCGTCTCTGACAATGATAAACCCGCTGTCTCCAAGATTAATAGCATGTAGTTCCTGTTCAAATGAAATGAATTCTGTTACAAGATAAATAAACTGAAAAATATCCAAACAAGCTAAAAATTCAGCACAGTTTGATGCTTAGAATTTAGTGAAGTAATTAAATTGATGAAGGCAATCACGTTGGTTACACGTGGGACAGACTTAATTACAAAATTCTTGTCACAAATTATTCAGTGGCAGTATAAAGTTAATATTGACAAGTATTACTCCCCCTCGAGCATTTATATCAACCTAGAAGAATAATCTGAAGTAAGACTCAACATCACCTGGAAAAACTACAAGATATGAAGGCTCTCTTTACAAACTACTGATGTTTTAGATGCATTAATTTTGCCAAGTATCATGAGAGGTCGGAGTTACGTATTACTTAATATGACATTGATTGCAGTGCGAAGGATAACATGAAAATGCCTAATTTTAAACTACTAAGCATGCAAAACTATCCTAACTTGGGGGCAAAGTTAATTTAAAATCCTTTTAACTAAATTGTTAATTTTAATACAGCAGCAAATTTATTTTGTGATCTTTTCACAGTATAGCATATAAAGTAGAGACGCTCTTTTACTTCCAACAATGAGGCAAGACCTTAATTAGTCCAGGATATCAAAATAGAGGAAGACACTAAGAGAAGCACATATGGAAAAAAAAAGGTTTGATATCTCATAAAATTAATTATATGAACAAAATTTAAGCAAGATGAGAATTAATAGTGAAGGAAAAGTGAACCTGGTTTTTAAGGGCAATGATGCAAGCTGTTGAGGAACCCATGGCATTAGTTGCCCCATGTGCCTTTTCCAAGACTTGCAAGGGGTCAATATCGCCCTTTGGCACTTCTCTAATTGCTTTAACCGAATTACACATGAGTTCACGGGCATAATCTCCTGCATTTACACCAACATCTGCCCAACCCCCAACACCGTCAGATACACCAATTACTTGCTCATCAGCACATATAAAATGAGCATCCTCTCCTCCCGTTTCTTCTTTATCTGGATGGGGTAGGTAGCATACTCCAGAAAGAAGCTTCAGAGAGCTATGCTTTTCACTCCTCCTTAGAAGAAACAGAGTTTTATCAGTATATATATAGATATATAGCATGAAAGTGTGCGTGCATTGAGAAAAATATTATATAAGAGAAAATGGTTTGTTTAAAATTCTTCAGTGGGAATGGTAATAAAAATTTGTTTTTCCTCTGCACCACCATAATGAACGTGATATGTCGGAAGAAGGGTTACATTGTTATAAAGGGGACAACAAATGATTGTTGTTGTCGATATAGTGGAATGATTGAGGAGATGTGATGTGATTATAAGAGGTTAACCAAAAAGGAGTAATGATTACCTTATTTTGAGTTTCGTTGGGTGGATCTCATCTTAGATAATCAGGTTGTTGTCTTGCATTGGTTTTCATTTTGCACTATCTGGGTTTAATTTAGTGCATATTCATAGGGTTTAATTTAGTGCATATTCATATAAATTCTTGTATGACCTATGAACAATGTGGCATTTTGTTAAACACTTAGGTAAAAAACCATTGGAACAGATACTTCGTAGTTGGGTTAAACATCATCCCAGGCTCTGAAAGTGATTAATAAACTTAGAAATGAGCGAGCATAACATTAAGATTCATAGCTCCATCTTGAACTCGTACGAACGAAATCCTAGGACGTATGAAACTATCAAAACGTATGGCCATTGTGTTTTAAAACCCGAGCTCAGAGACTAAATAAACCCCAAATGCATATACTCATCAAGTCAATTACACCAATTTGCTCAATAAACTTATAAAAATCCCATTAGCAAATGTAGATTCAAATACTCATAAAACCAGGAAATAGAAATACGTACTCCTCAGCTGAAACAGCAACGCTTGAAAGCTGTTCAATGCCATCCGAGAGACATGATGAGGTGAAAGCCCGGCCCGAAGCCAGCCCCTTGGAGAAAAAAACACCATATCCATTATACATGTGCTGGTCATTGCACACATGGTGAGCCCTACACATCTTACGACTCCTCTCACTGAATACCACCCCACGAGGCTTCACAAAACCAAACAAATTCCGACAATTAGAGACTAAATTATCCACCATAACAATGGAACCAGAGGCCGCCATAGTATTGATATTGCTCTTGTGCGAGAAAAGGGCTTGTACCAATTGCAAGGGCTGCTTAACTCTCACAGCCCTTGGATAGCTATTACCAAAAGCGGCGACATTGAAATGCGAAAGAATCCCAGAAGGCATCTTATTATACCCAAAAACTCAATTTAGGGTTTTAACCCTGCAAAACGAATTTAAGTATTGCGTTCAGTACAACAATGGAAGCTCGGCGACTGAAGCAAAAATATGCCAATTAGGGTGGAGATAACTACACTTGACTGAGCAATCAACGTAAAAAGCAATTAAAAAAACGTTGAACAATACTTTAGGGTAGGGGTGGGGCATAAAACCGAAAATTCGAACCGACGAATTTCGGTTTATTTGGTTCGGTTGTTCGGTTCGATTGAAATTTTATAAAATTTCAGTTTTTTCGGTTCGATTTATATTTTCTAAAATTCGAATAAACCGAACCGACCGAACTATAAATAAAAATTAATATAATTAATTAATAAAAAAAAAAAATATATATATATATATATATATATATATATATATATATAAAACCTAGATTCTAATCTAACACAGTAACACTCATTTCCATTTTTGCCGTTTCTTTTCTATTTCTGCCTCCTCCTACTTCCACCACCGCCGTTCGCGTTCGACCACCACCGTCGTTAGGCCACCAGTGCCACTAGTGCCTTCTTCGACGTCTTCCTCTCTTCGTCGTCTTCGACTCTTTCACCACCGCCATATGTTCTGCTTTGCTTGAATGCCTTTTTATTTAAGTTATATATGCTAGTTTTGTTTTGGAATTTTTAGATTATGTTTTTAGATATTCGATTTCATTGAATATAAATTGGAGATCTATTGCACCATATTAATTATATTTCCAGATTTTTTGTAACATATTATTTAATTTATTTTACAGTAGATTATTTAGCATATTTAATAGTACATATCTTAATGAAGAAACTGAAGAAATAATGGAGGTAAGTTCAACATTCTCTTTTGGTGGAAAATGAATTCTCATAGATGAAGAAACTGAAGAAGTGGCAAGTTCAACATTCAACTTTTGGTGGAAAATGAATTCTCATAGATTTCCTGTTCTCTCAGAAATTGCTCGAATATTTTTTTATGTTCCCATCTCAACAGTAGCTTCAGAATGTCTCATTTGTGCTCAAGAAAAAAAAAATCTTTTACAAGAAAGTAGTGAGGATATTGAAGAAATTGAAAAAAATAATATATTTATATTTTATTTATTTATAATTTCAATTCACATGTTATAATCTTTTAGATTTTGATGGTTGTGTTTTATTTTGTAGGTTTTCGAGAAATGGCTTTTGAGGATTTCAACCGATGCATGAAGATTTGTACTGATTTTTAAAACTATTTATGTAATATTTAAGGACTTGTAATGGGACTTTATTGTGTGGGATTTGTGATGAGGTTCTATTATGTGGAATTTGTTTGATTATGAACTTGAATTTAGGTGGGATTTGTAATGAGATTATATCATGTGTGTGATTTGAATTTATTAAGTTGATGTTAGGATTAATGCAATATTGGATGTCATCTATTTCTATCTATCAGAAGAGTTGTTATTGATCTGATCTTGGAGTTCAGCAAAGTTGGGTTAAGGTGTAACTCAACTGATAAAGCTTAGTGGTTTTGTTAGGAGTCAACTAATCTGAAATTATTGAGTTTGGACAACTCTACTTATGAGTTTGGACAACTCTGCTAGACAAGTTGTCTGAAGTCAGTTCAGGAGAGTTGGGGCCAAGTCTGCTTAGACAACTCCGCTGAAGTCTAGATTTTCAGAGTTAGTTAATTCTAGTTTTTCTGTTAGTTAGTTAGTTGGTTAGTGGCGGTTATCCAATGCATTGTACATCTATAAATATACCATCTAGTGCATAGGTTGTAGGTTACTGAATTTGAGAGTTTTGAGAGATCAAGCTTAGTGAATACTTGTAATCTGTAACTTTCATTTGTGATTAGTGAAGAGAGTCTTCTATCCTCCGTGGACGTAGATCATTTGATCGAACCACGTAAATTCCGTGTTCTTTCTTTGAGTTCTTTATTCGTTTTCAATTCTTTGCGTTTCTAGTTGTCTTGATTTATCATTTGTGAGGAGTTGCTTTGTGGATACAATTCCATAACAATTGGCGCCGTCTGTGGGAACCGAAGATAAAGTCAAGAATCAAGAAATGGGCTCTGTGAAATTGGAGATAGAGAAATTCAATGGTAAGACAGATTTTGGTTTATGTAAAGCCAAGATGAAGGCTCTGCTGTCACACTATGGGCTGAAAGAGGCCCTCACTCCACTTGACCCTGCTGCATTCGATGCAGACAAGGCCAAGAAAGAAGAGCTTATGGAAAAAGCTTACAACATTGTTGTTCTGAGTTTGGGAGACAATGTTTTCAGAGAAGTTATGAAGGAGAAGGATGTTGCTGGAGTATTTGAGGCATTAGATGATCTGTATTTGGCACAATCTTTGTCAAATCAGATGTTCATGGAAAGGAAGCTTAATAATTTCAAGATGTCAGATGATAAAACCCTTGATGAGCAGTTAATAGAGTTCATGCAAGCAGTTGATGATCTTGAGAATGTTGGAATTACCTTGGAAGATCACAAGAAGTCCTTTCTACTCTTAGAGGCATTACCTCCCTCATATGACAGCTTCAAGGATGCTTTGCTGATTACTAAGGAGGGTAAGGCAAAATTCAAAGAAGTTTTGTCCATACTAAAGACCAAGAGTTTACATGTAGCAAACTCAACTAAGAAGACCAAGAACCAAGCTGAGGGTCTTAATATCAAACTGAAGAATGACAAGAAAGGAGGGCAAGGCAAGAAGTTCCATGCCAAGCCAAACCACAAGAGAAATGGAAATGTAGTCAAGAGCAAGGCTTGCTACAAATGCCATAAGGAAGGACATTTCATAAAAGATTGTCCTGAGCACAAGAAGGCTACTGATGCTGCCAAAGCTGATGTAGCAGAGGCAAAAGGGTATGATAGTGCTGAAGTGATGAGCATAACAGATAGCAAACTTGTTAATGAATGGGTGTTGGATTCTGGATGTTCATTTCACATGTGTCCCACCAAATCTTGGTTTCAAAACCTGGAAATGATGGATGGTGGATCAGTTCTATTGGGCAATGATGAATGCTGCAATGTGAGAGGAATTGACACTGTGAGGGTGAAGATGTTTAATGATAAACATGTGATCCTGACCAATGTCAGATTTGTTCCAGATTTGAAGAGAAACCTTATATCTCTTGGCACACTAAATGCTTTGGGTTATGAATTCAAGACAGAAAGAGGATGTCTCCTTATTACCAAAGCTGAAAGGATAGTGATGCAAGGGAAGAAGTCAAATGGGCTATATTCTTTAATTGGTGAGACAATCACAGGTGCTGCTGATGTTACCATGAGTTCTGAAGATGCTTTGCTTTGGCATAAGAGGCTGGCACATGTAGGAGAGAAAGGTCTGATGGAGTTATCCAAGAAGGGGGCTTTCCACCAGAAGACATTCAAAAGCCTGGAGTTCTGTGAGCAGTGCATTCTTGGCAAGGCCTTGAGTATCTATCAGCTGAATTCAATGAATTTTGTAAAGAGAAGGGCATTACTAGACATAGAACTGTCCCTCTTAATCCACAGCAAAATGGATTAGCAGAGAGAATGAATAGAACTATTCTAGAACGGGTCAGATGCATGTTAGCTGATGCTAAATTACCTAAAAGCTTTTGGGGAGAAGCTATATGTATTGCATGTTACTTAATCAATAAAACTCCCTCATATGCTTTAGAAGGTAAAACCCCAGATGAGATATGGTATGGCAAGTTGTCTGATTATTCAAAACTTAAAGTGTTTGGATGTCAGGCATATGCACACATTAGACAGGATAAGCTTGAGCCAAGGGCTCTGAAATGTATATTCATTGGTTATCCAAAAGGTGTCAAGGGCTATAGACTGTGGTGCCTTGAACCAGGTCATAAGAAACTGATAATCAACAGAGATGTTGATTTTAATGAGAAGGTAATGGGATATCCTCATAATGGAAACTCCCATGACCTAGATGGAAGAATTGTAAATGAGTCAGAAGAGAGTTTCTCAGCTGAAGTGGAGTTTCCCACATCAGGAGAGTTGACCCCAGAGGAGGTGGACAACTTTGCTGATGCAGGAGACAACACCCCTGATGAGGTTGTTCCAGAACAGTTTCAAGAAGGTGATCAAGAAGATCATTCAGAAGATGATGCCATGGAGGACAACCCTGCTGATCTGAGAAATTACAGTCTTGCAAGAGATAGGCTCAGGAGGCAAATTCACCCCCCATCTAGGTTTGGCCAGGCTGATCTTGTGTCATATGCTCTGATCACAGCAGAAGAGGTGGAGCATTATGAGCCAAGAAACTATAGGGAGGCAATCACCAGTCCTGAAAGAGAGCAATGGATAGCAGCCATGGCAGAAGAGTTGCAATCCTTAGAGAAGAATGAGACCTGGATCCTTGTGGAGTAGCCAGACAACCAGAAGTTAGTCAGCTGTAGATGGCTGTTCAAGAAGAAACTTGAAGTTGGATTTGGTGGTGCTAGAGAGCAGATCAGATTCAAGGCTAGGTTGGTGGCAAGAGGATTCACACAAAGAGAAGGAATAGACTTCAATGAGGTATTCTCTCCTGTTGTTAAACATTGTTCAATAAGATTACTTTTGTCTAAGGTTGCTCAAGATGATCTTGAGTTACATCAGCTAGATGTTAAAACTGCATTTCTACATGGAGAACTAGCTGAAACAATATATATGCATCAACCTGAAGGGTTTATCATGCCTGAAACTGAAAGTAAGGTATGCTTGCTTAAGAAATCATTGTATGGGCTCAAGCAGAGTCCTAGACAATGGTATAGAAAGTTTGATACATTCATGCTTTCTATTGGTTTCTTAAGAAGCAAATATGATGGATGTGTATATATTGGTAAACAAGATTATCTAGAGAGCACCTATCTACTGATCTATGTAGATGATATGTTGATAGCTAGCAAGAGTATGAGAAAGATTACCCAGCTGAAGCAGCATCTGAGTAGCAAGTTCGAGATGAAGGACCTAGGTGAAGCCAAGAGAATATTAGGCATGGATATTCTCAGAAACAGGAAAGCAGGAAAGATGTTCTTGTCCAAGAATGGTTACATTCAGAAGGTCTTGAAGAGGTTTCTTATGCACCAGTCCAAACCAGTTAACATTTCATTTGGTCAGCAATTCAAGTTGTCAGTCAAGCAATCTCCTCAAACAGCTGAAGAGAAGAAGCAGATGCTTACTGTTCCTTATGCAAATGGAGTTGGAAGTCTCATGTATGTTATGGTTTGTAGCAGACCAGATCTTGCCTATGCTGTTAGTATGGTGAGTAGATTCATGGGAAATCCAGGAAAGTTTCATTGGGAAGCTTTGAAGTGGATTCTAAGATATTTGAATGGATCAGAAGACTTAGGATTATTGTTTGAAAAATCAGCTGTTACCAAGAGTCCCTTGCTAGGATTTGTGGATTCTGATTTTGCTGGAAACATAGATACAAGGAAATCTTTGTCTGGTTATGTGTTTACATTGTATGGCACTGCTATCACCTGGAGAGCAGCTTTACAATCTATGGTGACCTTATCCACAACTGAAGCTGAATACATAGCATTGACAGAAGCTGTGAAGGAAGCAATGTGGTTGAAGGGCAATCTGAGAGATTTTGGCATATTTCAGAAAAGTGTTCCTGTGCTATGTGATAATCATAGCACTATTCATCTAGCAAAACATCAAGTGTTCCATGAGAGGTCAAATCACATTGATGTGAAGTTTCATTTTGTTAGAGACATCTTGGAGAAGAGCATTGTTAAAGTTCAGAAGGTGGCTTCAGAAGAAAATGCAGCTGATATGTTAACTAAGGCATTACAAAGCAATAAGTTCAATCATTGCATGGAGTTGGTAAACCTTAGCACCTGGGATGTTCATTAAGAAGAGAATGGACAAACAGCCTTGAGGAGGGCTGGGAAGAAGGCAATCTTGCATTAAGGTGGAGAATTGTTAGGATTAATGCAATATTGGATGTCATCTATTTCTATCTATCAGAAGAGTTGCTATTGATCTGATCTTGGAGTTCAGCAAAGTTGGGTTAAGGTGTAACTCAACTGATAAGGCTTAGTGGTTTTGTTAGGAGTCAACTAATCTGAAATTATTGAGTTTGGACAACTCTACTTATGAGTTTGGACAACTCTGCTAGACAAGTTGTCTGAAGTCAGTTCAGGAGAGTTGGGGCCAAGTCTGCTGAGACAACTCCGCTGAAGTCTAGATTTTCAGAGTTAGTTAATTCTGGTTTTTCTGTTAGTTAGTTAGTTGGTTAGTGGCGGTTATCCAATGCATTGTACATCTATAAATATACCATCTAGTGCATAGGTTGTAGGTTACTGAATTTGAGAGTTTTGAGAGATCAAGCTTAGTGAATACTTGTAATCTGTAACTTTCATTTGTGATTAGTGAAGAGAGTCTTCTATCCTCCGTGGACGTAGATCATTTGATCGAACCACGTAAATCCCGTGTTCTTTCTTTGAGTTCTTTATTCGTTTTCAATTCTTTGTGTTTCTAGTTGTCTTGATTTATCATTTGTGAGGAGTTGCTTTGTGGATACAATTCCATAACAGTAGAATTTGTTGTGTAGAATTCTGTGGATGAACTTTTATTATGTAGAATTTGTTACGTAGAATTCTTAGAATTTGTTATGTAGAATTCTGTGGATGAACTTTTATTATGTAGAATTTGTTATGTAGAATTCTTCTGATATTGCAGATTTTGTGGCTGAACTTCTGTTATTATGTAGAATTGAATTTTTTAAAATATTTATTTGTTTAAATAATTTTTTTTAATTTTAGGCAGGAAAAATTCGGTTCAAACCGAACCAACCGAATTGTAATTCGGTTTGGTTCGGTTTTTATATAATCTCGGTTCGATTCGGTTCATTTTTTTAAAACTTCGGTTATTTTGGTTCGGTTGAAAAAAGGTCAGAACCGAACCGAACCGACCGAATGCCCACCCCTACTTTAGGAGGTGTTTTTAAACTTTACAAACTGCTTTCAGAATCACTTTTTTTAAAAGCTGTCCTCTCACAGCTTTTACTTTTGAGAAGTGTTTTTAAGTTGTTTATAGAGTTTGCAAACACCCTCTTATACTTAAAATGCATTAATCCAAAAAAAAAAAGTACTTAAAATGCATCGAATATCTCAATTTTTTGGGAGGGACGCGCCTCACGCGCGATCTGTGTGTGATTACACCGTAGGGTGGTGCAATTAATTGCATGAGGAATATCGATGGGAAATTAGGGCTTGCACGCCGAGAAACGACCATCATTGCCCGCCGGATTCCGCCCGACGAGGTAACGTCTCTATAAATTCGTGGTGGGAATCGATAGAAGACATTAAGTATAATCCTCCTTGTAAGTCCAACTTCAATGGCATTGGTGGATTAGGGAGGCAAAGATGCATATAAATACCTAGTTATTGGGGCCCTGTTATTGACAACCAAGTGAATCACCATTTTTTCATTACAAACAGTTAGCAACAAACGACTTAATCAGGGGAAGGGAGATGGCGGATAATCTAAATGTGAGGATGAGCAAGGTGTCAATCACACATGCTGTGGAGGAGGAGTTCGAGATACCAGAAGGGGAACGATCCAAACCAACCAACATTCTGTTGGAGAGTTATACGGTGAGGAAGAACTTGGAGCCAAGCGAACTGAGCACGGCGATGAAGAAAATCTGGAGAGTGGAGCATCCATTAAAGGTGTCGCAGGTGGGGGAAGGCCTATTTGTCTTTGAGTTCGAGGATGCAGTAGAGTGCAATAAGGCTTAGTACAAGCAACCATGGAACTTAACGGGAACGACATTTATCCTGACAAAGCTTAATGGCTCCGAGTGCCCAGCCACAATGACTTTCAACAAAGATCCTTATTGGATCCAGTTCCATGGTTTACCATTGAACTCGATGAACAAGATGGTGGGGGAAAGGATGGGCAGTCGATTGGGGAAAGTATTGGAGGTGGACCAGCCAACGGGGTAAGCCACGTGGGGGCGGTGCCTAAGGTTGAGGATCGTAATAGACATCTCCAAATAGTTAGCGAGGGGGACTGCAGTCAAGGGGCAAAGGGACAACCGACTAGTTTTGTTCAAGTATGAAAACTAGTGGATTATTGTGTAGTATGTGGACTGGTCACACATTTTGAAAAAGATTGCTCGACCAAATATATGGAAGGGGAATCAATTAATGTGAAGGAAGGAGGGTACCCGGTTTGGTTGAAGGCGGACGGTAAAAAAAGTCCAACTCATGCGAACTTCGAATGGGCAAGGAAGGTGGGGATTGGAAAAAAAAGTAGCACCCTACGGCTGGAACGGGGGACAGTGATAGAGGAAAGTCGGCCCAAGCTCCGGTGCAGACTCAGACTGGCAAAGTAACGGCGGCGGGCCCAAGATGGATTGTTAATAAAGGAGCAGTAATGGTGAGTAACATTGTACCCCCACCGTTCAACACCAACCAATTTCTGACGGAGCCGCCCAACTATGTTGAGGATGACTTCCTGAGCCTTTCTAACAACGTGAGGTATTATGCGTACATGAACACCTTTTCGCAATATGGTGGACAAGGGGGGAGCATGGGATAAAATCTGGTGGGGCAGAGTGGAGGAGAAACAGGGGCTAAGTCGGGCTAAGGAGCAACCAGCAAAGAAAAGGGTATGAGCTGGGGCGCCAAGAAAGAATGATGAGGGAGAGCCCAAAGGGCAGGGGCAATGTGGTGAATATGAGGGGGCAAGGGTGAAGAAGACGAAGAGCGAAGAAGAGCATGAGGCTAGGCTCATGGAGGCGGTGGCTGACTCGACTCAACACCGCCGCCATCCATGATCACTATGGTATGGAATGCGCGGGGACTCGGGGGTAAACGTGCATTCCCAGCCTTATAGCAAATTGTTGTTGACCATCACCCCGATATTTTGTTTGTGGTTGAAACAAAGCTACCAGTTAGTATTTGTAGTGGTTGGAAATCTATGTTGAATTTCAATTTCTGTTTTGGTTGTGATGCAAAAGGCACCAGTGGAGGCTTAGTCCTTTATAGTAATGCATCTGTTGAAGTTTCTTTGTTTTCGTATTCGTTTGGCCATTTAGATTGCTTGATTTCGCACGATTCGTTATGTTGGAGATTTACTGGATTCTATGGATCACCAATAACTCATCTTAGAAAACATTCGTGGGATTTGTTAAGAAGAATTAAGAACACTCATGAAGGGAAAATTAAGGCCCGGATAGTGGGGGGGACTTTAATGAGATTTTTCTATTTATAAAATGATGATTACAAGCTTGTGCATTAAATGCCTCTGAAACCGCCCTTAATATGTCCCATCCTTGACGGTGCTCGTCGTCAAACACCAAGATAAACCGACTCTGACTTTTCAAACTTCCATCTACCAATTTGATAAATCGATCCTCGCTGATGCTCGTCTGTTAGACTTGTGGTCGTTGTTCGCCCTGCCTTGATCTCAGGGCGAACATCTTGCCTTGTGACAGTTCTCTTCTTCCCGTTGTTTCATCTCTTCCTCTTCCTTAAGTTTGGCTAATCTCTCTTGCATCTCCTCCACGACCATGATCGTCTTCCTTATCCCCTGCCAGGGTCCAACCAATTCTAATGCCGACAAGTTTACCTTGGTTTCTATTGATGTGATATTGGTTAATGGTGTGGGCATTTATTGATGTGATATTGGTAAATGGTGTGAGCATCTATTGATGTTATATTAGTAAATGGTGTACCCCATGACACATTTATCTTATTACACTCCCTCAATACATACACACCCCCAAGACGGTGCATTGTACTTGCTCGTCAGGACTTGGGCGATCATATATATCTTTTATCCTCTTTAACCTCCAAAACGGCGCACTACATTTGCTCGTAGTATTTAGGCGATCATTCATGTTGCTCGCCAATGTTATATCTTCATATCTTCTCGCTGCCACGTGGATTCTTTGTTGACTATTCTTCGCTTACTATCCTTGCTCGTCATTCATTGACTGTTCGCCCTTTTCATTGGGGACTAGGACTATGACTCTAACTTTTTTTCGTTGAATACTTTACTTGTCAACAAATACTTTGTTGACTCTTTGACTCTATGTAACATAATGTTATAAATCCAACGACATGATGTTAAAAGAGATGAGTCGACAATAGAATCATCTAAAAATCTTTTCATTTCTAAATAGTACATGCCTAGAGTTTTGAAGGAATAATCAAATCTGGGGTGACTATCCTACCTCTTTACCTCAAGGTATAAATACTTTTTTTTTCTTCTCAAGAGCAAGGTAACTTTTACATTCAATATAAACATATAAAATATTTCTCCTCTAAAGAAAATTAACCACCTGCGCGTTGAGCGACAAAGGACCGTCGTTGGGACCTCCCCGATGGGTTCTTTTGCAGATCTGGAGACTGGATCGAGCTCACTTCTGACGAAGAGACCTGACACAATTCCAAACATCTGAGAAGAAGATGCTCAAGCATGAATTTTCATTCACAATATATATTTGTTGATGGCTGAAACCACTCCTCCACACCACACTAATATTTTAATAGTGATTGGTGTCAAACCTGAATTCATTTTGTTGAAACAGCTAGAGTTTCTATTTATATTGACCACAACTCAACAAATTCATTAACATCTAACCGATTATATAATTTGTCGTTGATCACCATGTTTTCAAGGGAAAGGAAGAGAGAAGAATAATAGTTGGTGATTGTTAGGAAGGTTTTTTATTTTCATTTTTTTAAAAAGATAAATAAATGATAGATGATGTTTGGTTGGGAAAACTGGGTAAAATATGTGTTAACCAATTTTATTAGTTTTATAACTAATACGAATAACAATTACGCGGAGTAATATATTATTTTAGTGAAACCTAATATTATTAAACTAACACTTCATTTGTTCCAAAGGAATTTAATTATTGCATCCTAAGTATGCACACATTTTAATAACTATTAAAATGTACAATGATCAAGTTGTATTTTGATGAATAGTTTTGTAAACATTTTGAATAACAAAAAAATTGGTTGGATTGAGGGTATGTATGGTAAGGGGCGGACCCAGAATTGTGGGTTAAGGGTCCGATAAATTAAAATTCAATATTTTATATTTGAATCTAGATATATTAGTATACATATTTAAATATCTCAAATACATAATTATGTCCTTAATATGTTAAAATTTAGAATTTTTTATGCCTATCATAAAAATCGTCAACAATTGATAGTTTATGCATTTATTTATTTTTTCTATTTATTTCTCAATATATACTACAATAGATGGTCTAGAATAGAGACATAATTGAGATTAAATATTTTTTTATGTTAAAATTGGATATATTTTTTAATATTAAAATTAAGTTAAATAGGTAAATATTTTTTAAATTAAAATTGTAGACTAATTTTTTTTTTTGTGTCCCATTATTTATTTTTTAAAATATTTTATGCAGAATTAATTGAGATGTTGATTTTAGCTTGGGCCGCAGCACACTTCCTTTTATTTTGAGTTTTGATTATTTGGGCAAATTACTTTGTTTAATAAAATTATTGTATTGTGAGTTGTATACTATACTACATACTACACCTATATTGGAGTAATAAAATTCGGAAAGTTGAGGGGGGCCACGGCCACCCCCAAGTAATACATGGGTCCGTCCATGTGTGTTGCAGCAAAAGTAATCACATTTTGGGTAAATCGATGAATATTGTGAGGATAAAATTAAAAGAATATCTTATTTTAATTTAAGGTGTGCAAATTCATATGAAATTGGAGGGAGTACATTTTAGTGAAACAACTATATAATATCATAAAAAATACACACAAAAGGCAAATCATGAAAATGGTTTACATAAAACTGTCAAAAAAAAAGGCAAGGCAAGAATTCATACATGAGACGGTTTAATTTACTATATATATGTCCAATGAAGTTATGAAGCCCCAACTGAATTATGTATTAAAAGGAAAGTAAGTACAATTCAAAATATTAAAGTAATGTTTAATCTTGTGTATGGGAATGTTTCATGGAATTAGATGTGAGTTGAGTAACATCAAGTCAGTTTGAGTTCAGTGCATGTGGATTCAGGCGAAACTGTTAAGATTTAGGTGAATTGAGATTGGGTAATTCATTGGAGATGTCTCAAATGACTTAGTTAGTGTAGTTAGCATATAAGGGAACAACAAATGAGGTTTAGTGACCTGTGTTCTAGCCGATAATTAATCAGGTCGGAATGAAGCAATTATATTTCGGTTACAGAACTGTTGAGTGATTAAACACTGAAAGTTGCAAGAATTCTCACATTGAGTGTATTTGAGCTTGTTGAAATATCTTGATTGTATTCTCGTTTGTTGATTGGTTGAATAAATAAGGAGTGATCATCATAATACCGTAAACGTAGATTATTTGATGGAACAACTAATATTTTTGTGTTATAGCTAGCTAGATCATTTTTTTTTTCTTCTTTGATAATTTCATATTCTAAATTTGGTATTGTTTAATGGAAGGTTGATATGATGTGAGGTAATGGAATGAAAATAATTATTTGATTAATTCCCCATTTTTATTGAGAATCCACATTCATCTACATTAATTTCTTGGTGTCTATCCTTTTCATGTGGAAGTATGTGAGTGTAGAGAGATATATAGCACTATCCCCTCAAAAAAAAAAAAAAAAATATATATATATATATATATATAGCACTAGCAAAATATATACAGGAATAACTAATAAGTGAGATATGAGCCATGGATATTGGCAAACAGGTTTAAAAACAGTAACTTAATTGCGATGTTAATTAATTTTGTGTGTTGTCTCTATTTTGACTCTTGAAACACACTCTATTTCATGACCACAAACTTTGTATTAGCTGATAAGGCCAATCTCAGTAATGTGATCGATTTACACACACATGCATATTGATGTTGCGAATGTTGACTTGGATTAAATAGCTGTCCATTTTGTGGAGTCATAAACATTTCTCGGAAGGTGGTAAGGAAGTCCTTATCAAGTCTGTACTGCAAGCTATTCCATGTTATGCTATGTCATGTTTCAGGATTCCTACGTCGATTTGCATGGACCTGGAGAGGCTATCTGCAAATTTTTGGTGGGGTACCAGAGACGAGCATCACAAGCTTCATTGGCATAAATGGAGTAAACTTTGTAGTGCAAAAGAAGATGGGGAATTGGGCTTTCGTAATATGGTAATGTTCAATAAGGCGCTCTTAGCTAAGCAGGTTTGGCGAATTTTGCTTCGTCCGGATTCCCTTGTGGGATTGATTTTTAAAGCTAAATATTTTAGAAATACGGATATTTTGAGGGCTGAAGTTGGTTCTAATCCTTCGTTTGTGTGGAGATCATTGATGTGGAGTAAGGATTTGGTGGATATGGGTGTTAGGTGGAGAATTGGCAATGGAATGGGGGTGCACATTTTTAAAGATAGATGGGTTATGGGTTTGGAAAATGGTCTCATTAAATCCAGAATTGCTAGTGCCTCGCGTGTTGGTCGATTCATTCTCCCAACACTTGAATGGAATGTGGAACTGGTTAAGCAGGCGTTTTGGCATAATGAAGTAGAGGCTATTCTTAAAACTCCCATCCTTGGAAATGAACAATTGGATCAACAATTTTGGCCAGAAGATGCATCGGGTAATTATTCTGTGGCATCAGGTTACAAATTTTTGAATAGAATGTCCATTCAGACAAGGAAAAATTTCTTGCCAAGTTCATCCGGACGCAATCAATCTCAGGTGTTATGGAATTATCTGTGGAAATTAAAAATTCCACCAAAGGTGCGTATCTTTGGGTGGAAAATATTGAATGATTCTATCGCAGCGGAAGGTAATTTGGCTAAGCATCATGTACCCATATCCTATACATGTTTGTGTTGTGGTGCATTTATTGCAGACACGATGCATGTTCTATTTCGTTGTGTTTTTGCCAAACGTATTTGGAAGGGTCAAGGTCTTTGGGGGCAAATTAAGAGAATCAATAAGGGGTCGATTTTTCAACTTTTGTTTGCTCTTAAAGAAAGCTTGGATCAGAAGATTTTCTCCTTGTTTATAGTCATCGCTTGGGCTATTTGGAGGGAGAGGTGTGGTTTGCTGCATTCGGACGAGGTCGATGCAATATCTAGGGCTTTCTCAAAAGATGCTAATATACAATGGGCTATTGATTTTTGGGAAGACTATCAAAATATGGGTTGGTTAGAAGCAGGCAGGAATACGGATAGCTGCAAAGGAGTCAAAGAGGGATCTCTCCAGAAAACTCAAGGTACTCTATTCTCTGATGCAGCCTTCAATATTGCGAAAAATTATTTTGCAATTGGTTTTGTGGTTTTTGATGGCAAAGGATGTGTTGTTTTGGCTGGAGGAGAACGTATTATCAACCCAGGATCTGTTGTTGCAGCAGAACTTTTGGCTGTTAAGAAAGGAATTCAGTGCTGCATTAGGCATAAGATTCAAATTTCGAGTATTCGTATGGACTCTGCAGACTCGATAAGGGCCATTAATGCCTCATTATCTTTTGAGGGTATGGAGGATGAGCTGGTTGAGGATATTCGAAAACTTTTGCAAAAGCTGCTAATTTGGGATTATGATGTTGTTTCAAGAATGGAAAATCAAGCAGCTCACATGATGGCTCAGGAAGCTTGGAATTTTTCAATACCTTTCGATTGGGTTGAAAACAATATTCCGCAATATATTAAGGAGATTTGTTATCTTTAAATTCTATACACTCCTTGTATATTATCAAAAAAAAAAAAAATAGCTGTCCATTTTTAGGGGTTGTGACTTGTGATTCATTATTTGATTGATAATGACAAGACATACAAGCTAAACAGATTTGTTAATTAATTTCTTAAGAAGCCAACATAATATTTAATCCCATATAAAATACCAAGGTCTAGTTTGGTTTGCTAGGTTGGATTATGCTTGATTGACTCTTTTTTTCTAACGAATTAAACGTTTGGTTTGATTGATTATGGTCCGGGAATAATGAAAGGCCCGATAATTTTGTACTATTTTTTATGCATATGCGGAATTATTAATCATAGAGGAGGGGTGAGTTAATTTATCCAACATTATATCAATCCAAACTAACCCTAAATAAATACTCATATCACATTCATATTCTACAAAACTAAATGTTGTTGCTTAGCGAGGGTCATCTGTACCCTCACTAACAAGGGAAAATAATTTAGCCATAACTAAAGCAAAATATTTTTTTGAGAGAAATCCGACATGGAGACGTTTTAGGTTACACATGATTATAAATTGTCCCCGTCTTCTTTGTTCTTTCACTCGCTCTCTCATGTCATTGACTCAATCAACCACACCATGATCATGTATTCTTATTAGCTCCTCACAATTTCTCCTTTACGGTAAATAAACGACACAACGTATCGATGTGTATGTAGTTGGTGATATTTTTGTTATTTAAACATTTTAAAAATAGAATATACTTTTTTTAACTAATTAATTTGATTGTTTGAAAAATTAAAAAAGTGAAAATATGTAATAAAATTGATCACTTAACATTTCTCCTATGCCTGCCCACATCAGTCGATAACATGACAATTTGATGATCCACGTAGGACGCTTCCTACCGAAATTTGAACAGAGAGACTATTTTTAAATGATACTCCCTCCATCCACAAAAAGTAGTTCAATTTGTCTTATATTTTTTGTCCACAAAATGTAGTCTCATACCCTTTATGAAAACTATCACCCTTCAACCAACACTTAATTACTCAAATTGTCATCAACTTTATTCATAAACAATTCATTTATTCACAATGGACCCCACAATACCCTACAATACCCTTACTTTATCTACTTTATCTACATCTTTTTTAAAACATGTGTCCCACTCTTATGGGACTACATTTCATGGACGGAGGGAGTACTATTATTTTGAAAAAAAAGAAGATTAAACTAGATGAAAAGTATGAACTAAATTTGACATTCTAAAACTAGGCCAGAGTCCTTTGAATGCCTAATTTATATGTATCCTTGGATCTTATAGATTCAATTAGGGCGTGTTTGTTTTGGAACTCACTCGTTCGGACGTGGAACGCTTGTTCTACTTCGGGATTTTACATCCGAATTTTTCCATCCAACTACACTCATTCCTAAAAATACCTATACATCTTACTATTACATCTCATCCAACCACTCTTACACAATTTGATCTGACATAAAGTTATATCTCATTCTACTCAAAATCCCAAAACAAACACACACAATTACTATTCATCAGGATTTCCTCATCCAACATTTCCCCATCCTATATAATCCCAAAACAAACATACCCTTAGGATTTTATACAGATTATTTTATTTACATTAATTGTCATTCATATTAATTACTTTTTATTTTTAGAGACATTATTCATTTTACTCTCATTTATTCCCATACTTTCACTTTATTTTATTTCTTTAATTACATCAATTGTATTACATCACATTTTATATTAAGACCTTTTAAACTATGTAAAATCTCACCATGAGAAGTTTAGTGTAGACAGAGGATGGAGTATACTCTAAAAAAAAAAAAAAAAGTAATTTTTAATCACAAAAATTTAATAATTATATAACTTTTATGGCTAAAAATAACTTTAATGACAAATGTCATTTTTTTAAATGAAATCTCATGTGTCTTGATTATAGTGAGTGATAATTTTGATATAATGCGATGTTATTATCTTATTAAGTGCATGTTATAGATGACATTAATATTAAGATTGTGATTTCAGCTTTAAATTAAGTTGTTGACTAGAAATGAAAATTTGACTCATAATTTCAATTACCTAAAAATTGTACATACTTTTAAGGATCTTCTTTTCAGAATTCCATTTTCATTCTCTGAGAGTTGACTTTCTTATTTGTCGTTGATTTAAATTTTATTATTATTCTAACTATTTATTCAATATTATGCAATACAATTTACATATATATGAAGAATATTTAAATTTTAATATTAAATTTGCCATTAAATATATAGGTGTTATGATAAAAAAAATTAATATTTATATAGTATATTGAAATATTTAAATATTAAAATTTTCGGTATAATCCAGGTGCATACTTAGTGTTGCAAAAATTAAAATTAGGCATTAATGGATAAGGTTGGGTGTCCTAATCCAATCTTGTTTGCTAGTTCTTTCACGCCCTGTAGGTGATCATGCACACGTGTGATCGATTATTTACAATTTACAGATTAAATTTCCACATCATTTACACGTTTGCATCGTGTGTGTGATCATTTAATTTGCCATATCCATATGTTGTATCACGTATGTTTCCTAGCTAATAGTTGTCTCAGCTTCATTAAATATACTTACAGAGCGCAAAACTTTGACTTTAAACGGAACTCCTGCAAGTGGGCAGTAAAATTGGTCCCTCGAAATTAGTCGACCCTTGGACCAGAATATCCGAAATTTAAAAATAAATAAATTATATCTACCTTTTTTCTTTCCACATTCACCAAATCGTGTATAGGATAGGACGAGTGCTTTCAATTAAGCTAGTGTTACCTTTTAACAATTGTGTGACGACCTGAAATTAAGTAATAATTAATTAAAAGAAGACAATTGTTTACGTGTACCAGTTACATGTATGTAACTGACTATTTACCCTCCTTTTTTAATAAATTCACACTCCCTTTTTTTAGGCACTCCTTTCTTTTAGGCACTTATATGTACAAGTTACATACATGTAACTAAATCTAATTGTTAAAATCTAATTGTTTACATGGGTTATTAGTTATTTACCTTCTTTTTTATTAATTTCACTCCCAATTTTTTAAAAAGAAAAATACATGTAAAATACTATATTACCATTTTATCAATTAAATTAAAATACAACTCATTAAAATTATAATTATACACCGACTATCGATTCACCAATGAATCACCACGAAGTCAAATATTATTCTATTTTTTTAACTTTTAAAAAATAAATATAAAAACATAACGAATATTAAAAAAATATGAAACTCAAAAATAAAATTATGAAATAAAATTTCCAATTTTTTTTTCAAAAAATGACCGAAATTTAAGAAAAAAATACAAAAAAATTGAAAAAAAAAACTAAACTAAAAAAATTCAATTTTTTTTTTAATTTGGGTATAAATGTATGAATATGACATGCTCACTTTCTAACTTTAATCTGATTTATAATAACTAAGATTATTTTGTTATGTCTTCATTATTTCTAAAATGATATCTGATTTGTCACAAGTTTTTTAAGGTTGTAGATTATTTTTTAAAACTAATTAATAATATAATCTAATTGAAAAATAAAATGTATATTTAGAAACTTAAATGAGTTGAGAATTGGGGAAGAAACCAGCACAATATTGCATCAGCTTTATTATTTTCTTTGGGGTCATCGTCATGTTGATGCATTCATATGTTTATTGAGTGTGATTGTATCTATTAATTGAATTGTGTGTTTAGTGTGATTCATTCTCACTTTTGTTCTTCTTACTAGTTAGTTAATACGGAGTATCATTTTTTTAATATTGATGTATTAATTTGCATGGTATGCCTGGAATTATAAATGTGTTAAGTTATGTATTTTTTGTTAAATATAAATATTAGTTTAAATACGATATAGTATTAGTACGCCTATGATATAGTACTAGTTAATATATTGTATAGTACTAGAGATTAATGTGGGTATAAAAATATTACGGAGTATTTAATATATGAACTAATACTATACAATATTTGAATTTATATTATACTATATTTGAACTAGTACCATAGAGTATGTGAACTAATACTATACAATATCTGAACTAATACTATACTATATTTGAACTATTACCATAAAGTATGTGAACTCGAAACTCGAAAAAATTAAAACATGTACCAATATAAACTAATATTATACTGTATATGAACTAATATGTACAGTACTGCATATTAACTAATAATATATCATAATACTTATCAATTGTTATCATAACACTTATAAACTAAAAATTATATTCATAAAAAATTAAAATAAAATGATTAAAAAATGAAAGTTCAAATGAAAAAAAATAATTAAACAATGTAAAACGAAGTGAAATTTGTAAGGAATGAAATAAAATTTTAAAAGAATAAAGTGAAAATTATACACCAATTAATTAAAGTAAAATAGTACCAATAAAATTGAACACTTGCGTAAGAGAGGTAAGAGTTTTATTTTTTAAAACAAATTATTATTATACTATTTAATACTTAAAAAAAACAATTAATATTATTTTTAAAATTTTCTTATTAGACTTTAAAATCTTAGAATAATTATTTATTACATAAAAAGAAAGTACGTTAAAAAAATTATCATTTGAAACACAAATGATAAACAGGAAGAAAAATAAATTTAAAAAATAATATTAAAAAGATAAATATAAATATCAATTGAGTAAAATAAAAAATTAATGGAGTATTATTTTTTAATGATAAAATTTAAAAAAAAAATTAATTGAAGTAAAATAAAGACCCATGAAAAAATGTATGTGTTAAATTGATATAGTAAATGGGTCATGTGTTATTGGATTGGATATAGTAAATGGGTCATGTGTTATTTGTAATGAGTTATTGGATTGGATATAGTAGTTATTGGATTGGATATAATAGTTACATACATGTAACTGGTACACAAGAGTACAACTCTTAAAAGAATCATTGCAAATAAATTGATGCCATTAATTTAATTAATTTTGTAATTCGATGATAGGTAAGACTATTTTCGGAAAATATACGGCTGATGTATCATTGCATGATATGGACAAAAATTAAAACATTGTGATCCAAAATTCAAATAAACCAAAAAGTCGTGAATTTATTTTTCGACTTTCTTAAAGAGAATTCTTAAGACACGTCAACATTAATAAGTTGGCTACTTTAGAGTTTTTTTTTTTTTCCAATTAATGGTAAATAAAGATATTTTTTCAATTAAAATCATATATACAAGATGTATGTTCTCCGTTTTTGCCTTGTAACATGTTATTAGGCCATAAATTGACGAAGGAAAAAACATTTCAAGAAACAAAATTGGGTCGGGAATCTGAGACCTTAAATAGAGCCTTGATTTAATAATCTTCCTTATATTATATATTGTGTAGATTGCAAATTAAGTGTTTAATTAGTTGCAGAAGATGGAGGTAGATGCAATTCGTGGTGATGATAATACGCAGCAGAGAAAGGTTAACAAGTACGCCTTTGCTTGTGCCGTTGTGGCTTCTATGATATCTATCATATTCGGCTATGGTAATATATACTTCTCTCTCCCTATTTAACAGTACAACATCATCATGTTCAATATAATCGCAAGGTTATCTTTTTTTTTTTTTTTAATTGTACAACTAGCTTCGTGTTGTACTACATATATTGGATCCAAATTCATAATAATTCCACTGAATTCAAAATTCATAATTTATAATGGTCTATATAAAATTCACCTGCACTGAATCCAAATTAATAATAAAACTGACATCTCTAATCTCAATACAATTAAGTATATATATATACATGTGCAGATACTGGGGTGATGAGTGGAGCCATGATATTCATAAAAGAAGAATTCAAAATCAAGGAAGGGCAACTAGAAGTGTTGGCCGGAATCCTAAACCTGTGCGCCGGAAAAACCTCGGATTACATCGGAAGACGATACACCATCATGGCGGCCTCCATTATCTTCATGCTCGGTTCCATTCTCATGGGATACTCTCCTAACTACGCTATCCTTATAGTCGGGAGGTGCACTGCTGGCGTGGGCGTCGGCTTCGCTCTCATGATAGCTCCCGTATACGCTGCCGACCAACACCCGTGGGCTCATGTCATCTTTGCCGGAAATCGGCATCAGCGTGGGAATACTGCTGGGATATATTTCCAACAACGTGTTTGCCAGATTGAGCTTGAAACTTGGGTGGAGAATCATGCTCGGAATTGCGGCCATTCCTTCTCTTTTCTTGGCCCTCGGAATACTCAAGATGCCCGAGTCTCCACGGTGGCTAGTCATGCAGGTATATATAAACTCAATTGAATAAAAAATTTACAGATTTAATAGTCCAATTAATTCAAATCATTTTTTTTTTAGTAATAAAAAATAAATTCATCATTAACAATAATCCCACGTGACGTACACACCAAATTTCAGTTCGGTGTGTTTTAACACATTCTATTGTCCTTTTCTAATCAAAATAGAAATTTGCTTTTTTTCTTTACAATTTCCTCACTTCCCAATGATCGAGTTTATGAAACTCGAGAATCTTCAGCAATACTTATACATCACCTTTTTAGCGATTTTATTGTGACCAAAATTTTACATCATAGCTAAGGATTCAGAATTTCATTTCATAATTAATGTTATATCTAGGGGGTAGATCAATTTTATAAAATGGGGGCAAATGATTAAAAAAAAGACAAATTTTAAAATTGTTAAAAGTATAAAAATATACTTTCGGGCACGTACCACAATAACTTTCATACCCTTAAAATGAAAAATTATTTATAAATTTACCCTCACAATATTCTCAATTTTACACAAATGTCATTAATTTTTTTGCACACATACATAAAAGTCAACTAATTTCTTTATTTTATACATAAAGTTTTACAAAATTAATCCTCAAAACTCCCATTATTATTACGCTTTCTTAATATACGTGTCCATCTACTTATGAAAGTTATCTTGGGACGGAGGGAGTATATATAGTCGGTATTAAATAAATCACTTATGGTCGTTTAAATATTGTTACACTTTGTGTTTCACGATTCATTAACATGTGGTGCGTCAAAAAATAATTAACGTCTCATAATATTGAACGCAGGGAAAAGTCGACGTCGCTAGGGAAGTTCTATACAAAGTCTCTAACGACGCTGAAGAAGCTGATCGACGATTGGAGGACATCAAAACGGCAGCTCAGGTCGACCAAAAATCCTCCTCATCATCAGTGTGGAAAGAGTTGCTACTCCGGCCAACGCCTGCCGTTCGCCGGAGTCGGGATTCATTTCTTCGAACACGCCACCGGAACTGAAGCGGTTATTCTCTACGGGCCCCGCATATTCAAAAAGGCCGGCGTCACCTCACGGCGGAAGCTGCTCCTCGCCACCGTGGGAGTCGGGGTAACGAAACTGACCTTCATAACAATATCGACTTTCATAATCGATAGAGTTGGTCGGAGAAAGCTGCTTCTGGTAAGCATCGCAGGCATGGCGGCGGCGCTGGCGGGGCTGGGCACGTGCTTGACGGTGGTGGAGAAGGGGGTGGTGTGGGCCCTAGTAATGAGCTTGGTGTTTGTGTATGCGTTCCTTATGTTCTTTAACATGGGGTTGTGCCCGGTGTGTTGGGTGTACAGTTCGGAGATATTTCCGACGAGGATCAGGGCGGCGGGGGCTAGCCTTAGTGTGGCGGTCAACAGGCTGATGAATGCCACTGTTTCGATGACGTTTTTGTCCTTGTCGTCGGCGATAACTATCGGAGGTGCCTTTTATCTATATGCGAGTGTGGCGGTGGTGGCGTGGTTTTTCGTGTATTTTTGTTTGCCGGAGACCAAAGGGCGGAGCTTGGAGGAGATGGAACAAGTTTTCAGCAAAGCCGATGATATTAAAACCTAGTTGCATAGTTATTGCTATGATAAGACGTATAAATAAAATACAAAAACTTTTACTCCCAACGTCTCAACTCAAGGGAATTTACACACACATTTTAAGAAATGCATAAAAAAAAAAAGTGTAATGAGTAATGTTTTGAGCGTTAGTTTTATAATTTTTTGTGAATAAAATAAAAAAAAATGTCGATTGAGGGTGGAGTTATAAATATATTTATTTTTATGAAGTGTGCAAATTGGTATAAGACCTCTAAAAATGACAAGTGTGTAAATTTTTGTGGGATGAAGGGAGTATATACCATGTACTCACTACAAAAAACGCGGAGTTTGCCGACGGAAGGCTACCGACGGAATCCATTCCGTCGGCCGCCCCGACGGATCGCCGACGGAATTTTCGAATCGACTGACTCCCGACGGAATCCAAGATCCGTCGGGACCGTCCGACGGACTTCCCGACGGAATTCAGTTCCGCGGCCAAACGGTATCGTTTAGCCTTGCTTCCCGACGGATTATTTCCGTCGGCCGTTCAAATTTCGACTGCCGACGAAAAATATCCGTCGGTAGCCGACCCGCTTTGACTCACCGCCTCGGATACCACGGAAAAGACGCGTGGCATTAATATTCGCGTGCTACCGACGGAAATATCCGTCGGTAGCCACAATTTTTTTTTTATATAAGAACTGCCGAAGGCAGTTCTTCCTCATAAGGAAAAAAAAAATTTGCCCCCTCTCCCTGTTCGTCTCCTTTCCTCTCCTCGTGGATTAGATTTTCTTGTGCGTGGTGCGTGGATTGATCGAGAAAGGGCATAACGATTATCTACTCCAATTTTCTTCAATTTAAACGGTACGTTTTATAAATTCTTAATTAATTTTAATTAAGTTATTGTATTATAAATTGCATGTTTATTATTATAAAACTATTATTGAATTATTATAAATTGCATGTTAATTATTATAAAATTTCATGTACGTAGTTGATGAATATATATGTATAATTAATTCAAATATATGTTAGTACGTGGATTATATGTTTTTTATTGGTTAGTTGTAATTAATTAATGTATGTTAGTTCAAATATATAATGTAGTTCTTATTAGTTCGTTTTGATAATTAAACTAGGTTATTATTGTTGATTAAATTAGTAATTATTCTTATAAGTAGGGGTGTTGTACGGTTTGATTAATATAGTAATTATTGTTATTGATTAAATTAAGTCATTATTAATTAGTTTGGTAAATTATTGATTTCATTAGTAACGTGATTTTGTTATTGATTAAATTAGGAAATTGTTGACTTAAATTACTAAAATGTTATTAATTAAAATAGAAAATTATTGATTTCATTACTATATTAATTATTGATTAATTTATTATACTTTTAAATTTTATTTATTAAAATAGATGAGTCAAGATGCTAGTGGGACCTCATGATCTCGACGTAGGAGAAGCTCACTTAGGCCTGTTGAGCCTGCTACGTTGACGTCGTCGGCATCCGTTCCACAGCATTCGCCGCCGTCATCTCAGTCGTCGGCAGCTCGTCGACATCCCACGCGGGCCCGAGAAACCAGATTGAGAATATGGATTGAAGATGTACAGTAAGTAATTAATTAAATAATTTTAAGGTTTAACAATATTTAATATCATCAATTTTTGTACGTTTTTTAATTTATAATGTGTTTGTTTCTTAATATATAATGTCACAGCTTACTTCCTGGTAATGAGATATCGAAGATTTGCACTGAGGTGATTACTAAGTGCAAGGTTGATGCGAATGCCTACTCTTGGCTGAAGGTGCCGCAGACGAAAAAGGATGAATACTGGGAGGAATTCCAGGTATTTGAGTGCATTCAATTAAATATTAATAAACAATTTATTATATATATTATTTGATAAATATGCTGATCGAATATGTGAAGAAACATGCTTATTGGCATAGGGAGTTTTTTTCGGACAACGATATCCACATGCACTGGGAATCTTCATGTCAGTCTAGGTATAATGAGATAATGTACACCTGGAGGACTGCTTGGCGTAGTCGTGGCGTGGTGCAGACGTTGGGGGAGGACGATGGAGTCGACGTGTGGAACACGTTGACCACGTATTGGAGTAGCCCGGAGTACGTGCGGAAGTGTGCAACTGCTCGAGCCAACCGTAGAAGTGATGGGGGAGGTGGGATGTCAAGGCATCGGGGGGGGGGGGGGCGGGGGGGCGATCCGCGTATGAGCACTCAATTGCTCTAGTAAGTGTTCACTAAATTTATTTCAATTATTTATATTATATTATATAAAATAATTTTTATATGCTCATTTGGTACGAAATAGGAGTGGGAACTTGGGCGTGAACCCACACACGTGGATCGGTTGAACGTTCTTCATCAGTTTGATCGAGATTCGCAGACGTCCACATATGGACGCACTACTGAGCTTCACGTAAGTTTAATTAAATTGTGATGTTTTTTTTAATATTTAATTAATTAAATGTATTGAACTATGTATTAATTTAATTTTTTTTGTAATTATGTAGTTGAATGTGAACCGGAGGATTGAAGAGGAGACGACACAGGCTTCTGCTGAAGTCGGGCCCAGCGCTCCCCCTCCGCCTGATCTTAACCGGATTTACCTGGACGTTGCCCCGGCTGATCGAGGACGGGTCCTTGGCCTTGGCCGGATGAGCCGCTCAGTGAGAGTTGCCTCGTCCAGTTCGTCGTCCCAGCGTGCATCGCAGGCCTCTGTATCCTCCACTGCTGTTCCGGACCCGAACGTAGTACACATGATGAACCACTACTTCCGACAGCTAACTGACACTATGGGTCGATCGTTGGAGATGTCTACTGATCAAATAGATACATGCTTTGCACAGGCGATTAGCGTTCCCCCTCCGCCTTTCGATGCTCCGGTTGGTCCATTTCCCCCTCCGCCTTTCGATGCTCCGGTTGGTTCAGTTCCCCCTTTCAATGCTCCAGATCCAAATCCAGATGCAGCCGCAGACGGCTTGGATTTCATTGGTGGTGATGACTTTTTTGCACCGTATAATCCAGATGTTTGAACTATTTATTTTTCTGTCGAACTATTTATTTTTCTGTCGAACTATTTAATTTTCTGTCGAACTATTTATTATTCTGTTGGACATATTTATTTCGGTTGATGCTTGTTTGTCAATGGATTGTTTATTTATGTTATTGTTTTTAATTTATACATAATACATAATTTTTCGTTAGATTTTGGTATAAAGTAAAGTATTTTTTAATTTTTTTTTCGATTTTTATTTTATTCCGCCAATATTACCGACGGAAATAAAAATTTCGTCGGAAATAAGGTCTGTCGACGGATATTCCGTCGGCCAAGTACTCTACCGACGGAATTTTGGGCGGCACCCTACCGACGGAATTTCAGAATCCGTCGGTAGATTCAAAATGTACGTACCGACGGAATTTCAAAATCCGTCGGTAGCGCGTAATATTTACAGAAGCTTTTTTCCCCTTTCTCACTCAGTCGAAAAAAATTGTGGAAATTGTATGAGAGCAAGCAAATTTCGGTACGTTTTTCTTTTTTACTTGGTTAAATTTTGTAGTTTAGTTGTGCATTTTATATGGTTATAGTTTAATTAGTTGTGCATTTTATATATTTGTAGTCTAGTTGTGTATTTTAATTATATTGTTTGTAGTTTAGTTGTGTATTTTAATTATATTGTTTGTAGTTTAATTAGTTGTGCATTTTTTTAGATGTTTGTAAGAATTTTATGTTAAATGTTTAACAGATGGATTTGCCGGATCGTCGATGGATGTATGAAACTCCTAGGTTCATTTTAGGAAATGTGAATAGTGAATTTTACAATGAACTTGTGTCATTTGTTGAATTTGCAAAGCTCCACCCACATTACATGCATGGGGATTGTATCAAGTGTCCGTGTAATGCCAAAAAATGTCAGAATAAAATATTTAAGTCGATTGATGAGGTTTTGGTACATGTTCTGAAGAATGGTTTCACTGTTAATTATTATAATTGGACATTTCACGGCGAAGTACGTTGGCCTTATAACTTTGATCAAGTTTTATACTATTACACTGCTGGTATCTATGAAAGACAAATATATGGTAATCAAGCCGGCACGAGTAATGAACAACAGTTTGGTGGGGAACAACAGTTTGGTGGGAAAGAACAACTTGGGGAGGGAGAACCCAATATGTATCAAACAATGATAATGGAAGCCGTTTTTTCAAATGTAGAAGAGGAGCCGACGGATGAAGCATTTCAGTTTTATGAAATGCTCAAATTTCTCGATCAAGATTTGTATTCGGGTTGTGATTCACACTCTCAACTGTCATTTAATGCCCGACTTATGGCTATCAAGACCGAGAACAAGCTTTCTAACAGGGCATATGTTAAATGTTAAATGTTTAACAGATGGATTTGCCGGATCGTCGATGGATGTATGAAACTCCTAGGTTCATTTTAGGAAATGTGAATAGTGAATTTTACAATGAACTTGTGTCATTTGTTGAATTTGCAAAGCTCCACCCACATTACATGCATGGGGATTGTATCAAGTGTCCGTGTAATGCCAAAAAATGTCAGAATAAAATATTTAAGTCGATTGATGAGGTTTTGGTACATGTTCTGAAGAATGGTTTCACTGTTAATTATTATAATTGGACATTTCACGGCGAAGTACGTTGGCCTTATAACTTTGATCAAGTTTTATACTATTACACTGCTGGTATCTATGAAAGACAAATATATGGTAATCAAGCCGGCACGAGTAATGAACAACAGTTTGGTGGGGAACAACAGTTTGGTGGGAAAGAACAACTTGGGGAGGGAGAACCCAATATGTATCAAACAATGATAATGGAAGCCGGTTTTTCAAATGTAGAAGAGGAGCCGACGGATGAAGCATTTCAGTTTTATGAAATGCTCAAATTTCTCGATCAAGATTTGTATTCGGGTTGTGATTCACACTCTCAACTGTCATTTAATGCCCGACTTATGGCTATCAAGACCGAGAACAAGCTTTCTAACAGGGCATATGAGCAAATGACACAATTATGCAGTGAGATCTGCCCTCCTGAGAATAAGGTGCCTACAACGTATCATCAAAGCAAGCAAATGCTGAAAAATATGAGATTGCCGGTCGAGAAGATTGATTGTTGTATAAACGGTTGCATGTTATATTGGGATGATGAAGATAGCAATCTGAAAATGTGTAGGATGTGTGGTCATCCTCGTTACAAAGAGCCACGTCGGAAGGGGCCCGCTGGTCAATCGAAGCCGTCGAAGAAGAAAGTGGCACACAAGAAGATATATTATCTTCCAATCATTCCTCGTTTAATGAGATTGTATCAATCTACTGCCACATCACAACACATGACGTGGCATGCAACAGATTCGTCTTCGACCGAGTCTAGGGAGATGCGACATCCGGCGGACTCGGAGGCCTGGAAACACCTTGACAACGTGTATCCCAATTTTTCTTCTGAACCGAGGAATGTGAGGCTAGGTTTGTGTACTGATGGTTTTGCACCGTTTGGGAGCTTTGGAAAGCAGTATTCGTTGTGGCCGGTGATTCTGACTCCGTATAATCTTCCTCCGTGGATGTGCTTGAAACCTCAAACAATGTTTCTAACTGTATTGGTGCCAGGTCCGTCGAATCCAAAGGATAAACTTGACGTTTATCTCCAGCCTCTTATAAAAGACCTGATCTTTTTATGGGAAAGTGGTGTCCAAACGTATGATGTGTTCAGAAAACAGAATTTCACGATGCGTGCTGCTGTATTGTGGACCATTAGCGACTTTCCTGCATATTCTATGTTGTCTGGGTGGAAAACGGCTGGGTTTCAAGCATGTCCGTATTGTATGGATTTTTCTGAAGCTTTCAGTCTTGAGAAGAGTAGGAAAGTTACATGGTTCGATAATCACCGAAAGTTCTTACCTCGAGATCATCCATTTAGAAGGAATAAGAACAACTTCTTGAAGAACAGAACAGTTACAAACAATCGACCGCCCCTTCGAAACGCTATTTTAATTAATTATACAATTATTTGATCTAGTTTAATGTTATACGTATATGTTTTATAAATTTCTTCTAGTATAATGTTACCGTACAGGACAAACGTTGTTACATGAGATTCAGTGGACGGGTTTGAAAAAATCTACTGAGGAAAATGCAGCTGAACACAACGGTCGAATCCCAGGTGGATGGAATAAAATGAGTATTTTTTGGGATTTGCCATACTGGAGTTCACTATTGATCCGACACAATTTGGACGTGATGCACATTGAGAAGAATGTGTTTGATAATGTGTTCCACACAATGATGAACACAGAAGGCAAGACGAAAGATACTCCAAAGTCCCGGGAAGAGCTGAACATTTATTGTCGTCGTCAAGAGTTGGAAATGGATCCTAGTACAGGTAAATATCCGAAGGCTTGCTACACACTGGACAAGCCACAGAAACAACAACTGTGTCGTTGGATTCACGAGTTGAATTTTCCAGACAACTACGTGTCAAACTTGAGTCGATGCGCAGACATAAACAAGGGTAAGGTTTCAGGGATGAAGAGTCACGATTGTCATGTTTTTATGCAGCGCTTAATACCGATTGCGTTCCGAGACGTTGTTCCTGTCAATGTGTGGAGGGCTATAACTGAATTAAGTCTTTTTTTTAGAGATTTAACATCTTCAACGATCAAGATCGATGATATGATTCGTTTGGAGCAAGACATTCCAGTGATTTTGTGTAAGTTGGAACAAATTTTTCCACCTAGCTTCTTCAACTCCATGGAACACTTACCCGTTCATTTAGCGTATGAAGCCAGAATTTGTGGTCCAGTGCAGTACAGGTGGATGTACCCATTTGAAAGGTAAACTCTTACATTTTTCATTTTTTATATATACTACATGCATGTTCACTGAATTAAAATATATGTTTTTTTATTATAAATCAGATATCTCCACAACTTGAAACGCAATGCTAAACAAAAGGCAAATGTGGAAGCATCGATTGTTAATGCATATTTGAATGAAGAGGTTTACATGTTTTGTTCTTATTATTTTTAGGACCATGTCAACACTCGGTTGAGAAGTGAACCACGTAACTACGGTGGTAGAGATACAGACAATATCGGTGAAGAGGTCGATTGAATGCTGTCTATATTCAAGTCTAAGGGACGACCAATAGGAAAATTCACAGAACGAGAGTGGGAGTCGAACAGAGAGGCAGAAATAGCACAAACGTATGTGTTATTGAATCGTGATGAAGTTCAGCCTTACATTGAGTAAGTATTTCATATTTTTATCATTACTTCATTTATGTAATTTAATATTAATTGTGATTGGATGTTGTGAAATAGGATGTATACTCAAGAACTAAGACGAACAGAACAAAACATCTCAGATACGGATATAGATGCTCGTCTTCAACGTGATTTTGCCCGATGGTTCCAACGTTGTGTGAGTACCATTTCCTTAAATTTTATGTAAATAAATATGATTCATAATTAATGTTAATTATTTGAACTGTATAGGGACGGTCAAACGATTTTGAGAATCGATTCTTAAGGGATCTCAGCAAAGGACCACTACGTCGTGTAAAGACTTACAACGGTTATATTGTGAAGGGCTACAGATTTCATACATCCGAGTATGCATCAAGAAAAGCGACTACCAACAGTGGTGTTTGCATTAGCAGTGCAAACTACAATGCAGATGCAAGTGACTACTATGGGGTGTTGCACGAAGTCGTTGAAGTAGAATATTCGGGATATCCAGCAAAGACTGTAGTGTTGTTCAAGTGTCATTGGTTTGATTCAGGCCCTTCAGGAATAAGGATTCATCCGGAGTACAAACTCGTCGATGTTAATCCGAAAAGGAGCTATATCGGGAATGATCCATTTCTATTTGCCCATCAAGTATCTCAAGTATACTACTGCAAGTATCCAGTACGATCACGTAGTAAAATTGAATGACACACTGTTTGCAAAGTAAAGGCAAGATCAATGGTAGAAGTCCCTACAAAGGACAAGAGTGATGAAGATGATTCTCCGTTTCAAACGGAACAAATAGAGGCTAGAACTGAAGTCTTTACGGGAGATTTGAATATCCACGTAGACTTGACGGCTGGAAATTCACAATTGATCGAAATTGAAAACGATAATGGAAATGAGGAAGATGATGAAAATGAAGAGGAAGAGGAGGAGGAGGATGATGAAGAGGAGGAAGATGAGACAAATAATGAAAATGTAGATGAAGAAGATGAAGAGGAAGAAGATGAATAATAAATTATATAATGTAAGCTAATTATTTTATTAGATGTACAATTTAAAAATATTTATTTATCATTAAGTTACAACTAAAAATTGTGAAAAGAAATTAATTTTTTGAAATTTTTTAAAATATAATTAGCAAAAAATGAATATTTTAGTATTTAAAAATATATAAATTATAGATTACAAATTTAATTATTTAATTTATGTGAATGAAATTAATTTTTTAAAATTTTTTAAAAAATAATTAGCAAAAAAATGAATTTTTTACTAAAAAATATTAGTATTTTAAAATATATAAATTATAGATTTCAAATTTAATTATTTGATATATATGAAAGAAATTAATTTTGTGAATTTTTAAAAAAAAAATGGGTCGAAAATGAGTACATATACAATTAATATTACAATTACGAACAAGTAACACACCTGTCCGAGTGGTAGGCTCCCCTCATTAGGCGCCCACACACCCGGGTTCGATTCCTAGCAAGGCCAGAATAAATGGTCGCCTTAATAACAGATCGCGGGTCGGGGTCGGGTCGATCCACGCCAGGTTTTTTTTTTTTTTTTTGGGTTGAGACTTGCCGACGGAAAATTCCGTCGGCACTACCGACGAAACCCCGACTGAATATAATTCCGAATTAAAAAAATATAAAATCGAGATCCGTCGGCAGTTCCGTCGGAACGTACCGACGGAATTCTCGACAGAAGCCGACGGATATATTTTTCTTTAAAAAAATGCTAAAATAAATTTCCGTCGGTAAGTCCGTCGGTACTACCGACGAACGGACCGACGGAATTGCCGACAGAAATCAGACCCGGTTTCAAAACGGGTCATTCGGCCTACCGACGAAATGAGGTCCGTCGGCAGACTCGACTGATTTATTCCGTCGGGACTACCGACGGAAAAAAAAATTCCGTCGGTAAACCGGGCCGACGAGGCTAGAGCCGACTGAATTATTCCGTCGGTAGTTTCGTCGGAAACCACGCCTACCGACCACAATTCCGTCGGTAGGTCCGTCGGTAAACCGCGCGATTTTTGTAGTGACTCGTGCAATTCCAGTATACTAATGATAGTTTAAAAAATTTATAAATTAGTCTTTTTTTTTTTTTTTCCTTTGGCCACTGCTATTCAAACCCCCAATTTTACTGTACACATCTCAATTATTATACACCCCATGTAAAATATAATTTATTTTTAAACAATTATATCTAAATTAAAATAAAATTACGAAAAATCCTTCTCCTCTAAACGGCGAAACAAAAAGAAGAAAACATTGAATTCAAGATAGTTAAAAAATTCACAATTTTTTTTAATAAAAATCACAAAAATTAAAATCTTAAATTTTAATAAAAACTAACGACATTGCGTTTAAAAAATAGAGATTAAGCGTACCAAATTTATTCATTTTGTTTGGTAGAAAATTCGGAATGTTAAATATATGCGGTTGACATACTCCTCCTTTTAAACTTTAACTCACTTTTTTTTTCCTTATTTCACCGTGTTTCTTCCGTTTCGTTAGTAGAATTGTTTAAAATTGAGGTGTGCGTATTAATTATTTAAATATATATATATATATTATGTGGAATCTTATATATATATATATATATATTTGTAAACTTTTGGACTGTCCACATGTCACAGCCTAATTCGTTTGCCACAATCTCTCTCCTCTCAATGGTCTTCTTTTAAAAAATCCTCTTCTCACCTCATTTTCCTCCTTTTCATTTTAATCTCATTCGTCCATTTAAACAAATTAGTATTAACCTTCGATCTTTATATAATCTCCTATATAATAACCCTCCTACTTTCATTTTCAACATCCATTTTCAGAGAACTTTAGAAATGTCTACAATTTCAACCCGTGATTTTGATTCGATGTAACATAGTTTTTTTTTTTAATTATGTACGCCCTTCTTTCTATGATTATGATCAAATGTCATTTCTTTTTGGGAAAATATCACAAACAGTCCTGTAACTTTTGTCGAATCCGCGTTTGGTCCTTTATCTTTTTAAATTATCGTCTGTAGTCCTTTTATTATCGCAACAGGTCCTTTTCGACAAAAAATTAAAAAAATGACCTGAATTCACATGTGCCGGTCACGTGAGAGTCAAATTTCGGCGAATTTGCTTACGTGTCATTCCACATCACTAACTATTGAGAAAAAAAATCACAAATGATCCTGTAACTTTTATTTAATCCACATTTGGTCCTTTATCTTTTTAAATTCTCACATGTAGTCCTTTTATCTTTATTTTCTACAAAAAAAAAAAAAAAAGCTTAAACAACATATTAATTAGACACCACACATAATTCTAAATTATATTTTTAATTAAAAAAATGGTTGTCCCAACATTTTTTAAATGAACTACTACTAATTCCTTTTTTAAAATTTGTACTCAGAGAAAAGTAAATATTATGTGTGATAATTATTTTACTCTACAGTACCCACCCTTCTTAGCAATAGTATTAGAAATTGTTAAACTCATCATATCAATTTACTTGTATTTGTAGGGAATACAAAATAATTAATTTTCATATTTCACTTTTCTAAGGTAATTGATTAATTAACTAATTATTTCCACATATATGGGTGTAACTCCATGGAACTAAGTATATACTTAGGGGGCCATGGACACCCCATCGATCCCACCCTCTTTTATATATATATATATATATATTTTTTTTTTTTATATTAAAATTAAAATATAATATTTTAATGTTTTTAGTATTTTTTAAATTAAATACAATTAATGTTAGATTAATTTAATAAATTATTATTGATAAAAAGATGATCCTACTATATTGATAAATGTATTTTAGAAACTTAATTATTAATACACCCTTCATCTTCATCTGTGTATAGTGTGTATGAAAATTAAAATAGATATACAGAGGAGATAAAATAAGTGTGGTTGGATATATATATATATATATATATATATATAAAAGAAGAATTATGCACACTTTATTGCATAAATATTATAATTATATATATATATATTAGTGTTTTGAATTATTAAAAAAATTTGCCCTCCTTAACCACGAGTTCTGGGTCTGTCCCTGTCCCAATCAATGCTCAAGTGTATCATGACAACAATTTGAAGGTACGTAATTGATCAGAGAGTGAGGATTATATGTGGTGTCTAATTAATATATGGTTTAAGCTTTTTTTTTTTTGTAGAAAATAAAGATAAAAGGACTACAGGTGAGAATTTAAAAAGATAAAAGACCAAATGTGGATTAAATAAAAGTTACAAGACCATTTGTGATTTTTTTTTCTCAATAGTTAGTGATGTGGAATGACACGTAAGCAAATTCGCCGAAATTTGACACTCACGTGACTGACACATGTGAATTCAGGTCATTTTTTAAATTTTTTGTCGAAAAGGACCTGTTGCGATAATAAAAGGACTACAGACGATAATTTAAAAAAATAAAAGACCAAACGCGGATTCAACCAAAGTTACAGGACTGTTTGTGATATTTTCCCTTTCTTTTTTTGTGTATCAGTTGATTCTGATTAGATGACAAATTATATGACTTCTCGATTATATGTGAGCCCTCACAAACTCAAGAACAACCATCAGAGCCTTCACAAATTCAAGAGCAACACAAGAGCAACCATCAAGCCCTCACAAATTCAAGAGTAACAATCAGAGTCCTCACAAATTCAAGAGCAACAATCAGAGTCCTGACAATCATAAATATTTCTCAATTACAATTCTTTTCGATGTATATATCTCTATAATTTTTTTGTCTTATTTAGGAATGTACTTTACATACATAATGTAATTAACATTTTTTTATGATTCAAAATTTATTTTCGACACCAAATTGTATACAATATTTTATTTAAATATTTATTTTAATTATTTTATTGTCATAATTCAATCCTTTATATTTTGGAGAAATTTTGTTATATGAATTTAAATAAATCTTTCAATAATGTAATCATTATTTTTTATATGTTAAGAACAATCATATTACTTAAACATTCATTAACCTAAAGATAAAAATTTAATTCAATTAATCTATCTATATATATCTCATTTTATTTCACATGTTATATCTTTAAATTCATATTTGAAAGATATAGACTTAATTTCGAATTTTCTTAAATAAATAAAAACGAATTTAATCAAATTGATTGGATTGACTTTATCAAACTTGCATGTTCTTTAATTTAATCCAACTAATCAATCTATATCTCACATAATTTCGCATACTTCATTTCGAATTTTCTGAAATTAAGGAAACTAAATTTCTCTCATAGTTGAATAATCTTAATTAAGAAAAAACAAAATTTATAATTAAAGTCCAATTTTTGTTACATCAGGAAAAAAGATTGTTGACTAACCTAGATAGTATCTAACTTTAATCTCTATCATAAACACTATTATACACGTACTTAATTAATTAAAATTAATTATTGCAAAATTGAATAAGTTAATTAATAATTATGCTATGGGATTCGAATTCAAATTTCCTATAATTTCTCTTACAGTTGACTAATATTAAAATTTCTTTGAAGAATTCAAATTTCTCTTATATTAGAAAACCCGGATTAAATTTTATAAATGTCTAAATTTTGAATTTATTTAATATTAACATATTATATTATTTAATTCAATTTTATACTATCTAATATTATTGTTACAAGTGCCTACTCGAAATTGTCAAACACAATAGTCAAACACTATTTATTACTTAAAATTAATAATTAGGGTATATGTAAGTTTTCAAAAAAAGAAAATGTTATTTCCTAAAATTTCGTTAGTTTAAATTTTGATTGTGTGATAAAAGTAGAGTATATTATTACCTTAATCTATGTTCTTCCTTTTTTATGTGATTACAATTTTAGTTACCATAATTAATTAAAGTAAATATATATCATAATAATATTGACATAATTTAAAATTTTGTAAATAATGATATTGAATAAGTATGATTTTATAATTGAGAGAGAATATTAAGCATGCTCGGAAGAATTTAAAATATTTTAGGGAAGTCATATTGAACTTTTTTTAACCATATCAACTATATGTTTAAATTATTTTAAATTGCTAAATTAAATATAGAATTCAATTATAGCACAATTGTAATACTTTCCTTATTCAATATATAAAAAAATTATGCACAAAATAAAATATAAAAAAAATATCAATTTAATGGAGTATAAAAGATGATGCTTTGGATTTGATGGTAGTTGATTGAATTACTTTGGGTAATAAGTATTCATTTTAATTTTTTATAATACTTGGGGGTTACATGAAATTTTGTCGAGGTGTTTTTCAATATGGATATTTGATTTTATCATTGATTTATTCTATAATTTTACATTTTTCAATGGTATCTTATTTCTTAGTGTGAATTTTGACAAATTTTTATTAATTTTGTCCATTGTTCATGCACGCAGTTATTTTGCTTCTCTAAACAATGCACACATGATTTTTTTTTTTTATGGTTCATTTAGGAATGAGAATGAGTCCGAACTAACTAGACCTTATAAAAAAAATTGACTAAATATATAGGGAGTATATTTTAGGCACAAGCTTGATCTATAATTTTTTTTTTTAAAGTTTGGTCGAACATTTTTAATAAATAGACATCATGACTCCAAAGTCTTTTTAATCATATTAGTGCATTTTAAAAAAAAAAATTACAACACTTTACTATCATCAAATTGATTCTTTAAATCTCAAAATTATGAAATAAAAAAAATATCAAATGTTAAAAAAAAATTCAAAAGTTTTTTTCTACTTAATATAACTACATAGTAGTTAGTATTATTAAACTCTTTACGTTATTTATTTATGAAGTTAAATAGGCATAACTAACTAAATGAGCTTTTAAATAAGTTTGAGTTCAACTTATTATTAAACGAGTCAAACCGAGCTGAACTTTAATAGATCAAGTCGTAGGCTAATCGAATAGTCTGACTCATTTCCACCCTTAACTACAATCTTAATCTTAATTGTTACTCCATATATTTTATATTTTCAAACATATATTTTACCACTTGACAAGATCTCCCTTACTATCTAGATTTCTTTCTCCTCACTCAAATTATTTATTTTAAAATTTATTTCATTCTCATTCATCTTTGCTTTAAAGTTTGAACTCTAAATTTCAACCTTACATTATACTCAAACTTTTAATATCAAATGTACATCCTTATTTATTTTATTCAAATTCTTATTTTTCACTATTGATAATTTTTTTTATAAAGTCAATAACAATTGATAAATATCACTAAATCATCCACATGCAACATAATATTGGGTAATAATTGATTTGTCAGATTGACCTTCAATCATTTTCTCTTTTTATTTCCACTATTCTCTCTTTTCTACTACGACAGATAAATAAAATTACATACATAAACATTTAAAAATAATTATATTAACTTTTATTAAATAATATTTTATTCACGATCTCACGTAATATACGAGTATATTTTTTTTTACAAATGTACGAGATCTATGTCAACCTCTAAAGTCAAGAACAAGAGCAGATTGACAATTCTTTGTCTCAACTTAAATGGAAAAATATGTAAATGTACAATAAATGTTGTGTACAGCGAAATTTTTCGAAATTTGTAATTTTATATATTAATTTCTTTTATTAATAAGACTATATTGATTTTTTTTTTTTCAAATATATGATGTAATGTCTTTTACTATCAAAATTCCTTTTAATATTATAAAAATAGAATAACAATTTATCAAATTCCTTTATAATTAAAAGGTTAATTTTTAATTCAATTTTGTAATATAAAACAAAATATTTTAAAATTTTTATTTTAATTCCGCGTAATATGCGGATCTAACGCTAGTATATAATAAAAGGAGGAAAGTTTTCTCCTGAGCCACCTCATGCCACGTCATTACTTAATTCTCTTTCTTCTTCGTCTGTTTGTCTTCTCGCATCTCACTCTCATTGTCACCGTTTCATCTTTCACCATTTATGCACCGCACTACGTGTTCTCAAAACTTTCTTCCATCAATGGCGGCATCCTCCAAGAGACCCACGACGCTTTGGAATCCCGACCCTCTGCCGAAACTGCTGCTGAATAAATTTCAATTCAACCAAATTACAAAACGCTGCACAATCTCAGATTTTTGCAACTCTCTGCTTTCTCCAAAGCTTCTTTGTAGAAAACCCTACTGAACAACCCCAATTCAACCAAGATTACAAACCCCCCTCCGCTGCACAGTCTCAGATTTTTTATCTGTTTAAATTTGATAGACGACTTCTGCCTTTTCAAGGGGAAGAGGCTTAAGTCTCTCACACACTTGATCCTAAGTGTTATCGCATGTGATGCTTGCTTAAATTAATTGTAATTTCTGCATCAATCGTGTTTTACATTTAGTTTTCTTGAAAAAAAAAAAGATGCCACTTCTGTGAGAAAAAATGTAATTTTCTTAAGGGTTTAGATCAGTTCTCATTGCAGCTTCTTCTTCTCTCTCTCATGTAGATTGTTTGTAGAATTTGGTGAGGCATATGTGGGATGTGTGTACCAACAGCTAGCCTTGGGGTGGAATTGTCAGGTTTTTGGCAAGAAGCATTTGTGGTTGCGTTCGAGGATTTGACGAGCTAGGTGCCTCAATTATTCTTCAGTATCATTGGTGAGTCATTGCTCTGAGCTTTCTTTTAAATTTTCGCATTTTTTAAGGACTCTTTTTTTGCTAGCTAATACGATTTGAGGGACCAACCTAGATTGATAGAAGAATTTGGGTATGAAACAATTTATGATGGAACATTGAATTTGTGTTTTTATTGATCTTCAAGCGTAACTTATGGTATCAAGAGTGTCATTTTCATTAAGATTATTTTTTAGTAGCAACATAGGCATGAAGATTAGAGCTCTGGAAAAGATTGAAGAGCAGGCTTTTAAAGACTTTTAGAATCTAAACATTATAATTGTATGAAACAAATTATAGCAATGTGTGCTTCTTTTGAATATTTTCAATAAAGATCGTACATCACTTCCTCAGCCCCTGACATTGCTCATGAATTGGTGTCTTTGTCACCCGAACAATCGACTAAAAGCTAAAGAAAGCCAGTTTAGTAAGTTTTTATTAAATATATAAAAGGATTTATGAGTAGTATGAGTGACAAAATGCGTGTTCTAATTGTGTACAGTATACTATATTCATGGGTTTTTTTTAATTTATTAACTTTGTAATCTATATGGAATCACAACTTTCTCATTGTTTATTGTTTCTCCAGCCATTAACATTCATCTTGGTAAAGGTGGAGATCCGAAAAAGGTAAAATCTATAAGTTAATTTGTATTAATTACGGAGTACTATTTATTTTTTTTTCACAATTTTTTTTTTCTTTTTCTAAAAGATAATTGATTTGTTTTCTAAGTCTTTGTGATGAGAGTTTAGATTAGCAGTTTAATCAAGGGGTTGTATGCTTGCTTATGTAGGTGATGAGTGCTTTTAAATCTTTTAGTTGAAACTTTATCCTTTTGAATTAGGACGAGTACAATTGATTGGAATTCTTTTGATGAGGTGTGGACAAAGATATGATGAAACGAGTTATTGTTGGAGAAAGATCCAAGAACACAAGATAAATCTTGGAAAAGAGTGACAGTTAAGCAAGTTCATGTGCAGAAATATTGTTGAATTTGAGCAAATTAAGAAAGTAGAGGTTAAAACAAAGGGTGAAGCTCCATATTTCATACATTATGTGTATGCACCTTTTAGTGATTTAAAATTTTAAATCCCAATGCTTTCCCTATTTAGTAGGAAGAGTACTACTAATCTTATTATATAAAAGGAGATGGTGTCCCTCCATAGCCTGCCATGTGTCAATTTAAGTTATTTCTTCTTCCAACACGTATCAATTTATCTTATGCCACATGTCACTGTAAGCCATTTCAGCAATTGCTCTTTCTCACTTTCGCCATGTCTTTTAACCTCTAATCCTTTAGTTCTCATCTTTCATTAATTATGTGTCTTTTTGGTTTCAATGACAATGAAAATTGTGTCTTTGTATTATCTTTCAGTTATTGTAGCGGAGATTGAGCAGGCATGGCCATCACTGTTGTCGTAATTCGGTAGGTGCAAGTGACAAGGAGTCCACAGGAGAGTAACACCAGGCTAGAGAACATCTGCTGGTGGATTTGGAATTTGTCACGCAGAAAAAGCAGGTGAGTTTCTTTTATTTATTTATTTTTCTTAGCAATTTTTTAATTAATGGGGAGGATGGAATAGGCGATTCCTGCTGAAGGATGGCAAGTTTGTGGTGCTTGCTGATTTGAGATCATTTTTGGGTATTAAATTATTTTTTTATAGTTCTGAGATTCTTCTTTGTGTTTGTTTTTTGAAATTCAGCTCCAACGCCTCCAATTTTATTAAATTTCTTCAAAAAAATTTGGATTTTGAGTTTCTTTATTTATGCTTCTATGCAATTTTGTTGTTTATGGTGCCATTACACCAGGTTGGTTCCTCCTAGTGGCCGTTGGAACCGATTTAAAACCTATTCTACGTTTCAGAGGACTCTAGAATTTCTTCAACAGTCTTTCAAGTGGTATGCAGAGTTCTAAATCCCTTCTTTAAGAGGTAAGCTCAGTTGTGCACTTTTGACTACTTTCCTATCTGCATTTACATACAATACTGGGCCATCGTCAATCTTGCTTCATTTTGGAGTATATTACTTTTGCATCATCTTAGTGTTATGTTTTGTTACCATACCGATATGACATATACCTTTTCTCCACCTTTTGCAGAATATAGAGTGGAAAAATATTCCACAAATTTTGAATTTGATGTCATTTTACTGGATTCATATAGGTTGGGGAAGAGAAGCTTGTGCTAGGAATTGGACAAAGAGCACTGCAACACCCAGAATCAAAGCCATTTGATCATGATGTGCTTCTGTTTATGGCCTTTGCTGAGGTATGAAAAAAGGGAAGAGGTTAAAACCTTATTCACTTCTTCCAGTCAATTTTGTTATTATATGTGTTTTCTTGAAGTGTACAATTGACAAAGTGGGCTTTGAGAAGAATAAAATATCTCAAGGATTTTAAGCCCTTGCCCGTGCTCAATGCCTTCTGAGGAGCAAGATATTGCTCGGGAAGATGATACTTTTCATTGTGAGAGTTCAGATGGTGAAGTTTTGGTTAAATTAATAGTGGTATGTAATTGATAAATCACTGATGTTAATGACGTTGAGAAAAATGCGTTTTTGGTCCCATCATCCACGGGCACTCATGTTTTTTGTCCCAACACTTTTAATATTGGTCCCGAACGTGCAAAATTTGACACATTGAGTCCCAAAATCGGAAATTCTAACACATTTAGCCCCACGCACGTTAAGTGTTGACGGAATGAGTCATGTGCGTGTCACGTGTCCGTTAGTCGTTATTTTCTCCCAAAACACGAAATCTTGCCCTAACTCTCCCAAATTGAAAATTTCACACAGCTCTCAAACATCGAACATTAAAATTCCCCCAAATCGATTCTTTCCCACAACTGCTAGAATCGGACTCACCCAAATCGATTCTTTCCCACAGCTGCTAGAATCGGACATTGAAACTCCCCGAAATCGAAAAATTCCAACATCATTAAAACTCCCCCCAGATCGATTCTTTCCCACAGCTGCAAGAAACGGACATTAAAACTCCCCCATTTCCGATTAATCAACGGAGAAATGTTGCGGCAAAGGCGTAAGATGAAGGTTGGAGTACCCCCATATGGTAAGTTTGTTTATTTCATCTTTACGCGTATGTTTTCTTAATTGTTACTGGTTGTTAATGGGTTTAGGGTTTTGTTTGGGCATGCTTAAAACGAACACATTTGTTCGTACTTGGTCAATTTCAGAAGGATTTTGGGTTTAGAGAAACTCCCCCTATTTCCAATTAATTGTTACTGGGTGTTAATGGGTTTAGGGTTTTTTTTGTTCTGCTCTTGTTGAATTTGAATTTTTGTTCAGAAGGATTTTTTAATTGGAATTTTTTTGTTGCCAAGAGTTAGTAATTAATTTTTTTCACCAAATATTTGTAGTTGCCATGGGAACAAGACAATATTACTCATTATCATTGCAACATGGTGGGACAGTAAATCAAAATGTTAATGGAGATTTAGTGTACAATGGAGGAACAGTCAGTGTTTTTGATTTTGTAGACAGAAGTAAGGCAGATTTGGGTTATATGGATAGGTTATGTGAGCAGCTAGGCTACATTGAAGATAAACAATATTATTGGTTGAACAAAGAGGGGAAATTAGAGAAGGTTGAAGGTTCATTTGACATAGAGAGGTGTATGAACCTTGGTATTGAAACTAGGTTGTTCAAAATGTGTTTGGTTGGCAAGAAAACAGAGCCACTGGATGATATTGATGATTATTTAGGGGAGGCAGAGTTCTTCAGTGTGGTTGAGAAGGAGCCAGATGTATTCAGTGTATTTGGGAAGGAGCCAGAGGTGGTTCCTGTGGTTGAGAAGGAGACAGAGGTGGTTCCTGGGGTTGAGAAGGAGACAAAGGTGGTTCCTATGGTTGAGAAGGAGACAGAAGTATGCAATTTGGTAGAGAATGAGGGAGAAGAATTCAGAAGGATTGAGAATGAGACAGAGGTGTCCCATGTGGTAGAGGATGAGGCAGAAGAATTCAATTTGTTTGATGTTGAGGTTAAAAACAACAACATGGTATCAATGATGATGATGCACAAATTCAACACATTTTGGAGGTGAAGAAAGAGCTAATGGATAATGAGCATGCAATCAACAAAGGAAAACAAGTTTTGGATTATGATGGTGAGGATTCAGATTTGTCATACTCTGATGAGGACTCAGATTTCATTGGTCTAGAGGACAATGATGATTATGATGATATAATATATGATGAAAATGTTGATAATGAAGTTGAATGGGCTGGTATTGATGAATAGCAGTTTGATTCATCTAGTGAGGATGATGAAATTTGCCAAGACAATGAGTCAGATTTTGACAGTCTACCAGAGTCTGATGATGAAGATAACCTTCACAGACCAGATCTTGTTTTTAGAAAATCTCAAGTTGTCAAGCCATTTTTCTTCCTTGAGCAAATATTTGCCACCAAAAAGCTATTCAAGGAGACAATTACCTACCACAGTGTGCAAACAGGTAGGAGCTTGGCAATAACTAAAAATGATGGGAGGAGAATATATGCAAGATGTAAGGCAGAAGGGTGTGATTGGCACATTAATGCACTGAAGATTGCAGGTGAAGAAGCCTTCCAAATTATAAAATTCAATGAAGATCACAAATGTCCTAGGAGTTTTCATGTTTAGAATGTGAAATCTGGTTGGTTGGCAAAGATATATGAGGAAGAATTAAGGATAGAACCAAACAAAGCAGTTAGTGGGTTGAAGAAGCAAGCTATAAAGAAACTTGGGTGTCACATCTCTCACCACCAATCATATAGGGCAAAACAGAAAGCAGTGAAGGCAATTGAGGGTCAGGTCTTTGATCAATACAACAAATTGTGGGACTATTTGGCCACCTTAAAGGAAAAGAATCCTGGTGCAACAATGATAATGAAGATGGAGGAAACACCTACTGGTAACAAATTCTCAAAACTGTATGTGTGTTTGAATGCACTAAAGGAGGGTTTCAAAGCTGGATGCAGGCCATAGATTGGTGTTGATGGTTGTCACCTAAAAGGGGCTGTTCAAGGTTTGTTGCTTACTGCAGTTGGCATTGATCCAAATAATGACCCTTTTCCATTGGCTTATGCAGTAGTTGGATCAGAAACTAAGGAGAACTGAGAATGGTTCTTAAGTTTGGTGAAGGAAGACCTAATTGTAGGAAGAGATGATGGATACACCTTCATGTCAGACAAGCAAAAGGGTCTGATCCCAGCTTTTGAGAAGGTGTTACCTGGTGTAGAGAATAGATTCTGTGTTAGGCACTTTGTTGGTCCTTGGTGGAGTATAACACAAGTGTACGGGGGGGGAATGCACTTGTGTATGCAAATTCTTTTCTTTTAACAAAACTGGTCTTATCAGGCAGGTTGTCTCACAAATGGCCTGAGTGTGAACTTTGATAGATACTTGTCCTACTGATTACTAAAGAGTGATCAGTTGGCTAAATATCTAAAAGAGTTGCTAAGTGCGGAATGTGGTTGGGCTTTGACTTAAAGAAATACTCCAAGTTAATTTCTGAAAAGATATAGTTATCAGGGACTTTGTCCAAAACAGTTTTCCTTAAACTTACAAGTTTTACTCTTTGAAAATATGTTTGAATATGAATGCAATAAAGAGTGCAGTAAGTAAAAGACACACAAGCTTATAGTGGTTTAGAGACTCAAGCTCCTACATCCACTTTGCCTGATTGAACAGGATAATTCCTTCACAATGGAATTAGCTTGTTTTATAGTGCCAAGGTGCACTGATCAACAACACTCTCTTAGTGTTTTGATCCCTAGGATAATCTGAGTCCTAGTGCTCAATCTCTCTAAGTTAAGACTGTGTTTCACTCTAACAGTCCTTAACTCCTCACTTCTACAACAAACACTCTCTTCACTAAATGAGATAAGGTTTGAGGTTTGGTTCCAACTAATAGAGATATCCTTTACAATGAGAACAGATGTAAAGGCTTAGGATATCTCAATGCTAAGCTAGGATGTTTACAAAGATTGGCTTAGCTGACTTGAAGTGATTCAGGAAACTTGGAATACTTGAGAGTAGCTTGGTTTCCTTTGAAAGCTTTATATGAGTTTGATAGCTTATTGTTGGATCCGGAATCCCTTTGATCACTTCTGTTTATATAGTCATGTTTGAGCAACTATCCGTTGGAGAGATAGTATTTCAAACATTTCTATTTGCAGCTACATTGAGACGGCTAAGTAGCTCGACTTCCTTTTATCCACTGTGTAAAAGGGGTCTTCAATGGTTGCTTGAATGAATGTGTTGACTTCTGAAAAATGCGGCTGAGATGACTTGTGACAGTTTCCAAATAAACACACTTTCCAAGGTTGATTTGTGGCAGAATCTACACTCAACCAACGGTCAGATGGGACAAGCTCCCTGAACATTCTTGCTGCAGTTTTAGAATGTTCCAACATTCATTCAATGCTTCACTCTTTAATGCTCTAAGTCTTCAATGCTTGGTTCAGGCATGATTGGCAATAAATGCTTCATTGAATGTGTCTTCTGTAAGCTTTTGACAGTTAATTCTCTTGATCATTTGCACTTCAACTGTCTAGATCTTTTGCATTTAAGAGCACAGCTTCAGTGTTCTTGATCTCTTCAGCCTGGTTGTCCACTTGTTCAGTTGTCCTGATGCTTCAGCAACTTTGGCCTTAAGACTTAATACCTATCAAGCTTTCTAACATGTAGCTTTGGACAACTATCCTGAATTCTAAAATCTCACAACATTTCTGAGATTTTTAACTTAAGCATTCTACATACTCAAGTGTTCTGGGACAACTTGCCTGAACAATAACTTGAGCATATCTCAACTAATTTGTACATCATCATTCAGGGGTTTTGGTATCTAGATCAAAATCATTTTATTCCCAACAATTTCCCCCTTTTTGATGATGCCAAAACCTATTACAAAGGGACCTTGACTTATACTATACTTTACCTTCAGGATCAATGAACTGGTCAACTTTCCTGAAAGACACTGTTAGCACAATAAATCAAGTATATGTAATATCAAGTTAGTTGAGATAATGAGTTGTTATCTCTTGATAGAAAATCATTGGTCCTTTTATATATCATGGAGCATTACAGATCAAAAGATTCAAAAGGACACACTAACTGATACAAGTAAACAGAATAACAACAATTAACATCAATCAAAAACAAGGATAGGGAAGAGATAAACTTATCCATCAGAGAGTTCCATCATCTTGGGGAGCAATGCCATATTGAGCCCAGACCCTTTTCTTCAGCTCCCAAACATCCTTGTTGGAGCCTCTAGGGCCTATTTTCATCTTCTCCATCTTCATGATGTTGATGAACTCCTCCAGAATCTTTCCCTCATCAATCAAGTTCCCATTGAACTTAGGAGGCATGTACAGAATTGGACCAGGGGCCTTGAACTCAACTCTTGCCATATCAGCTGCTGCAAACAGCTTCTGGTAGAGGTCCCTGTGGTTCTCAAACATGAATTGAACAAAGACTTCATCTACACTCTCTCCAAGCCACTTCCCAATGACATAGAAGTCATATACAAAACTTCTCTTGGCCTCCTCCCATTCATCATTCAGTGAGATTGGAACCCACTTATCATGGTGAGGGTACTGAGTGTCCCATCTTTGCAGCATTTGAGGTTTGAGCCTTCTGTATGAAGCTCTCCTTCTTGGGGCTCTGAAATTTGCCCTTCTTTCATCCCTTGCCTTGTTGGCCTCAACCAATTGCTCCATCCTCTCTTTAGCTCTCTGAAGAGCTAGCTTCTCTTGGGTTTCTGGATCTTTTCCAAAACCTTCTTCAAATAATTTAGAGGGATCATCAGCAAGTTTGGGCACACCAACTTCAGGCATTCTTTTCTGGACTTCTTCTTCAGCTTCTTCTTCTTCAATTGCAGGCATCCTGGCTGTTTTCTTTAATCTCTTTGATTGTCTTGCTGGAGTAGATTCATCAGATTGAAATTCTGAAGGCAAGGTCAAGCTGGTTGGGAAATCATTGAAGGCTTGCAGCTCCTTCCTCTTTCTTTCAGATGACCTTGTCACCTTCCCCCTTACTTCAGCAGCCTTCTCCTTAGGTTCAAGTCCTGTAGACTCACCACCTGGCCTTTGAAGCTTTCTTGCCTGACTTTCCATAGATGACACCATGGACTCCTTGACAGCTATTTGAATCTGCTCTTCCTCAGTCAAATTTTCAATATTCATTGGGCCTTTGCCTTTCCCAATGTCTTCTACTGCTTCCTCCTCAATCTCAGGGACTTTCTCCTTTCCCTTGGATTCACCAATCACCAAGGTTCCCTTTGCCCTTGCTCTCTCTCTTTCCCCCTTTTTGGCATTATCAAAACACTGGGGCTTCAGTTCACTCATTGAGACTGAGAGGTGTGAATGGGCCTGAGTGAGGGACTTCAATTCTTGCAGTAGATAAACATTCTCATCATGAATGTTTTGCATTTTATCATCTGCCATGCTCAAGAAGGTGTGAACAGGCTTCATCTTTTGGGAAACTATGGCATCCAATGTGGCTTTCAGTGATTGATCAAGTTTGGCCTGAAGGTGATCAGTGAGGTTGGCCACAACTTGATCAGACACCTTGGCCATGAGTTCAACAGTGAACTTCTCAGCTGCTTCCTTCACCATTGCAGCTTTCAACTCTTCTGCCTTCTTTCTCTGGGCTGCTGTCCTCTGCCTCAAAGCATCCTTGATTGTCTTTCTCAATGCTTTCACATTATGCTTGTACAAGGATTTGAGATCCTGCTGCTCTTTCTTCACAGATCTTGTGAATTTACCCATAGCATCTTTGGCCTTTGTCACTTCAGTTGAAACTGTTTGCAGTCCAGTTTCAACTCCACTTATCCTTGCATCAAGAGTAGGCAAGATTACTTCTTCTGACCCTGTGAGCCTCATCTCCACAGAGGCTAGAGTCTTGCCTTGGCCATCTAAGGTGTCAGCAGTTGTTGCATGGGCCTTCCCAACTTCCCTGACCAGTGTGTCCAACTTCTCTGACTGCTCTTCAATGATGGATGCAGTCTGAGTAGCAATCTGAAAATGAGCCTCAGAGGTGTTGGCTTGTTCAAAGAAGGCTTGGTTAAGTGTGGACACATTTGCTGAAACTGCCTCAAGATCAGTGTCAGCATCAATTGGTATATCTGTCAAGGAAGCATCTGCAAAAATTTGCTCAAGAGTGACAGCAACTGAATCTGCAAAACTAGTAGTGTTAGTAAAAATTCCCTCATCACCCTCAATTTCTTTTTCTCCCATAAGGTCTGATACATCAGCACCTTCTCTCTCATTTTCAACTCTATTCTTTTCTTCTTCATTTTCAAAAGATGTACTCACATTTACTGGAGAATCAGGCCTCCTTTCACCAAGGGATTCATCAAGTTCATATTTGACTTGAAGAATAGCCTGACTCTCATATTGGGCTGCACCCAATATTTCTACTTCCTCACCCTCTATTTGTGGTGCACTCAAGGAACCAGTGATCACACAATCCTCACCATCATCTCCCTCTGATTTTTTAGCACTAATAGCCTTTTCAACTCCTTCAATTTCTAAACCTGACACCTCTATATCCTCAACAGGATCCACAGAGGGCAGTTGTTGGGAGATCACAGTGCTTGGGCATCTCAAGGCCACTGAGTCATCCTGAATGACTAAAGGCTGGTCAATGTCCAACTTGCCTGACATTGATGAGGCTTTAGCCAAACCAGCTTCTCCTATGGAAGTCTCAGCATTGTCAAGCTGTGCCTCAGGTTCAGAAGAACCATCCTTGGCCAATGCATCTTGGACCGAGTTACCATCTTTGGTCAACTCCTCTGAATGATCAGAGTCCTGTACAGAATGAAAAGTCAAGTAATGTACCTGAGCTGAGTTGGTACCAGGGGGATTGGGATTGGTGTGATCATCATCATCATCATCAGATGGGCTGTCAGGATGCTTGATTCCTTGTGCTATCCTCTCTCTTTCAGCAAGCACCTTCTCATGAACAATGGTGCAAAATAGGGCCTCAGTGGTTAGAACACTGGTCTTCTTTACATTTGCAAAATGTAGCAGCCTATTTTCCTCAACCTGCCACCAGTTGGCACCCTTATCCTGAATAGCCTGAGCTATTTCCACAATAGTTCTATCTTTGATCTCAACAAGTGCTCTGAGATCATAGAACTGTTGTTGCAGCCTGGGATAAGCTTTCAAACCTGGGTATAATTCATCCACATTGGCTCTAGCAATCTGTCTCAACATTCCCTCATAGGTGAACTCTTCACCACTATCATCTCCAGATGAGTTAGCTTGGGATTCAGGAGGATTGGAGTGGGATTCAAGTAGGCTTGGCTGGGATTCAGAAGGAATGGGTTCAGGAGGGGTCAAAATAAGTTGGGATTCAGGTGCTTTTGAGAGCATTGTGCCTGAATAGGTAATTGGGATGGCTGGAATGGGTGGGAAAACAACTTGATCACCTTCTTGAATAGCAGTTTCAAGAAGTTTGGTATATGAGAGAAGTCTTGGATCAAGGGGGGAAAATGGTCTATCTTCAAGATTGACCAAATCTGCCAACACATCAATACCTGCTCTATCAGGTGCACCTTCAGGGGAGTAAACTTTCTTGGTCAAGATTGGGGCATCTTCAGGAGTCTTGCACTCCTCTTCTTCTTGCCTTGGAGATATTCTTCTAGACTGAATATCAGGGGAGTTGGCTTCAGGGCTGTTGGTCCTTGACTTTGACTTGGAGTTAGACTTGCTTGCCTGTCTAATCTCCTTGAAGAACTCTTTATTCTTCTTTTTCTCTTCCATCAATCTCTGCTTCTCAGAGGTCTTGATGATTCTCCTTCTCCTTTCATACCTTGTAGGCTGGTCAAGGTCTCTGAATTCTGTGATTGTCTCAGGTTGCAGTGGGACAATCTCTCTGACTACTTCACCCTCTTCAGGAGGGTTGACTCCTTCCTCAGCTACTTTATCAATTTCTTCAGAAGTGGCTCCTCCACTTCTTGACTGGTTTTCAGGGGAAGATTCACTTAGAATCTCCTTCATCTTCTTCATCTTTGGCTGGATTTTGGGTGATTGTGCTTTTCTTTTCCTTGGAGAGGCTCTTGTTGCTGGGACAGTTGCAACAGCTTTCTTGGAGGTAGCCTCCTGCTTTCTCTTTTCTGTCCTTGAAGACAGCTTTCTGAACAACACCTTTTGTGCAGGAAAAGGCTTTGGCTTTGCTTGAAGATGGGTATAATGAGCAAATCTTTCCAAGAGCAGGCTGGCTCTTGTGCAGAACTGGAGTCTTCCATCAACCACCACCTTGTGGTGTTTCACCTCTTTAAACTTGAATTTCTCATTCATCATTTTGTCCAAAATGAAGCTTTTCCAATCAAATTTGACTCTCTTCTCAGCAGAGTCAATCACAGCAGCCATTACTCTCAACTTAGGCATACTAAGTTGTTCAACACTTCCAGAGTGGCTTAATAAACTCTTCACCACACAGTCAAACAAGTGTCTAAACAAAGGTTTTAGAGTATTCTTGTTTTGAGCACTTACAAGCTTTTTGGGTGTAAGCAGCCATGGAAAGTAGAACTCCTGATCTTCTCCTTCCTTGTAAATCTCTGGATTCTGGCCTTCAGAAGGTAGCCCAAAGCTAGCATCTATATCCTCTGTAGTGAAGATGATGGAGTGTTGGCTTTCTGCTTCTTCATCTTCCTCAGCATATGTGAGCTTTGTGCACACATCTCCTTTCTTGCCCTTCCATCTTAGATGGGCAAAGAATTCTGCCATAAATGGATTCAGGCATGAATCAGGCTTGGTCCCAAGAAACTTTTCCAAGCCTGCTTCCCTAAGCCAATGGAGTACATGCTCAACCTCCTTGTCTGGACTGTCAAAAGCAACCAGCTTTTCAAACCATAAGGAGTTTGGGTTGCTAAGATAGGAGAAATCAATGTCCAAAGAGGAATCATTGAAGTCTACAAGCTCTTCTCTCTTAATCTTAGGTGCCATGGATAATATGAGAGATTTGGTAGGTGTTTGGGGAGGAATTGCAGGTTTGAGAGTATGAAGAAAGACTTAAGGGTTTTTTTGAAATTTTGAGTGCGTAAAGATGGTAGTGAAAGTTGAGGAGTTTATATATGTGGGGAGTTTATTAACCGTTGGTTAATAGAATCTAACCGTGGGTAATAAGTCTGACCAATTGGATAATATGTGGTAGTGGGATTGAGGCGGTTTGATGGAGGTTTAATGCAAATTAATGGTTTTGATGAAGGCTCAAGAATTCATGAAATCTCAATTAAGATTTCTGCATTAAATGCTGATTTGCCTTTTTGGTGATAAAAATCTTTATAGCACACTCCATCCTAAAATGGCCTACTCTTAGACCAAGAAACCTCTTAAATGTCTAATCAATGCTAAAAATAGCAATGATTATCTAATTAACTCGGACAAACATCCTGAGATGTGCTTTGGTTTCTGTGAAGGTCAAACTGCCTGATGAGCTTGCCTGAGTGGGTCCCAAGGTTGCTGACTGGGTCCCACTTGGACAAATCCCTTGACCAACATTGCTGAGCATCATAGGGACAACCTTGCTGAGTTTCCCCCTTTGGCTTACAACTTTAGTGAGGTTGGTCAACTTTGCTGAAGTTCAACTTTGATGAACTTCCCCCTTCATATGAGCTTTCTTTCCTCATTTTTCCATCTTGCCTGGATCAAGTAACCCCAATTCAGCTGACAACTCTAACAACCTTGCTTCAGCTAGAGGCTTGGTCAAGATATCAGCTTTTTGCTTATCAGTGTGGATTTTGACAAGCTTGATATCTTTCTTCTCCACATGATCCCTTATGAAATGATGCTTGATGTCCACATGCTTGCATCTGGTGTGGAGTACTGGATTCTGTGAGATGGCAATTGCACTATTGTTGTCACAGAATATTGGCACTTCATTTGTGATGACTTTGTAGTCTCTTAGTTGTTGCCTGAGCCAAAGTATCTGAGCACAACAGCTTCCAGCTGCAACATATTCTGCTTCAGTTGTTGAAGTTGCAACTGTATTCTGTTTCTTGGAGAACCATGAGATAAGCTTGCTGCCCAAGAATTGACATGTTCCAGAGGTGGACTTTCTGTCAATTCTGCATCCTCCATAATCAGCATCTGAATATCCAGTGAGCTCAATGTTGTCATCAGCTGGATACCACAATCCAAGATTCTCAGATCCCTTGAGATATCTTAGGATTCTCTTGGCAGCATCAAGATGGCTCTTCTTTGGATTTGCCTGAAATCTTGCACATACTCCAACTGCAAATGTGATATCAGGCCTACTTGCAGTGAGATATAGCAATGATCCTATGATTCCTCTGTAGTTAGTGGAGTTGGTTGACTCTCCACCTTCATCAGGATCCATCTTCCAGTTAGTATTCATAGGAATTCTGACTAGCTTGCTTGTTGCACATCCGAATTTTTTGATCATGTCCCTTGTGTACTTGGCCTGATTGATGAATATCCCCTTCTTTGATTGAGTGACCTGAAGTCCTAAGAAGAAATTCATCAATCCCATCATGGACATCTCAAATTTGCTTTGCATGAGTTTGGAGAACTTTTCACACATCTTCTCATTTGGAGATCCAAATATAATGTCATCCACATAGATTTGGACTAACAAGATATCATCTCCTTCACAGATTCTGAACAGAGTTCTGTCAACAGTGCCTTTGACAAAACCATGATCTAGAAGAAACTGTGATAAGGTGTCATACCAAGCTCTTGGAGCTTGTTTTAAGCCATAGAGGGCTTTCTTCAATCTGTACACCTTGTCTCCTTCTTCAAAGCCTGGGGGCTGTTCAACATACACTTCTTCCTTGAGCACCCCATTTAGAAAAGCACTCTTCACATCCATTTGATACACCTTGAATCTCATGTGAGCTGCATATGCTAAGAAAAGTCTGATTGCCTCAAGTCTGGCCACTGGAGCAAATGTCTCATCATAATCAATCCCTTCAGATTGACAATATCCCTTGGCCACCAGTCTTGCTTTGTTCCTCACAATGATGTCATTTTCATTTTTCTTATTCTTGAACACCCATTTGGTTCCAATGACATCTTGATGAGTTGGCCTATCCACCAGCTCCCATACTTCATTTCTGGTGAACTGGTCCAGCTCTTCTTGCATGGCTATGATCCAGTTGGTGTCTTGTAATGCTTCTTCAATATCTCCTGGTTCTATTTCTGAAAGAAAACAACAAAACAAGGCACTTTCTCCATGAAACCTTCTAGTTTTGATCCCTTCACTTGGATTACCAAGTATCAGGCTAGTTGGATGGTCTTGCAACCAAGTCCTTCTAGACCTGATCCCTTCAGGAGGATTGTCCTCATCTGAGGTTGGATCACTAGACTCATTAAATTCAGGAAAATTAATTGAAGGATCAAGCTCAGGATCATATTCAGGGGTGTTGTCCTCATTGTCAGATGAGTTGACATTTTCATTGGTTCCCCCTTGAATATTGGATCCATTAACTACCTCAGCATTGCCTGCTTCTTCATTGGTAGTTGTTACCTGGTTTTGAACTGGGATTGGATCAATCAGTTCAATATCACCTTCAGGTTGGTTGACTCCTGGTTGATTGCCATCAGGTAGGTTGTCCAGTTTTTGACAATCATAAAATTCAGGCTGGGCAACATCTACAAACACTGTCTCCTTGCTTTGAAGCCTTAATCTGGTTGTTCTTTGTGTTATCTCATCAATATTCAGGTTTCTATCCCTGAACTCATTAATAGATTCATCAAACACAACATGAGGTGTTTCTTCCACAATAAGGGTTTTGCAATTGTAAACTCTGTAAGCTTTGCTGATTTGTGAATATCCAACAAATATTCCTTCATCAGCTTTGCTGTCAAAAGCTTTCAATTGCTCTTTCCCATTATTATGAATGAAACACTTACAACCAAATATGTGAAAATAAGCAACAGTGGGCAATCTACCTTTCCATATTTGATATGGGGTTTTACCTTGTCCTTTGGTGATTAAGGACCTGTTTTGTGTGTGGCATGCAGTGCTAATGGCTTCAGCCCAGAACCTTTTAGGCAGTTTGGATTCAGCAATCAAGGTTCTTGCTGCCTCTTTCAAGGTCCTGTTCCTTCTCTCAGCTACCCCATTTTGTTGAGGTGTTCTTGCTGCTGAGGTTTCATGAGTGATGCCATTCTTGCTGCAGTACTCTTTGATGTATGAGTTTATGAATTCAGTGCCTTTGTCTGATCTGATCTTGACAATATTAAGGCCTTTTTCATTGCTTAGTCTCATCATCAATTCAGGTAACTTGACTTGAGTCTCCTTCTTGTTGAGTAAGAATACTACCCAAGTGTACCTGGAAAAATCATCAACAACAACTAAAGCATATTTTCTTCCATTTATACTTACTGGGATAATTGGCCCAAATAAATCCATATGCAGTAGTTGAAGAACTCTCTCAGTTGAGATGACATGCTTTCCTTTGAATGAAGCTTTGATCTGCTTTCCTTCCTGACATGGCTGGCATATGTGTTCTTTGGTGAACACTTGGTTTGGCAGCCCTTTAACTAGAGAGTTTCTTGCAATCTTGTTGATGGTTTTGAAGTTCAGGTGATTCAGCCTCTTGTGCCACAGCCAGCTTTGCTCTCTTGTGCTTTTGGCAACAAGACAAACTGGTTCAGGGGTTTTGCTCCAATCTGCAAAATAGACATTTCCCTTTCTCACCCCTGTTAGTAGCACCTGTTGTGTTGATTTGTTCTTGATAGTACATTCATTAGGAGCAAATTCAACACAAAAACCTTTATCACAGATTTGACTTATAGACAACAGGTTATATTTTAGGCCTAGGACATATGAGACATCAGTAATTTTAACACTACCAATGTTTAATGTACCATAACCTCTTGTGATCCCTTGTGAGCTGTCTCCAAAGGTTACTGAAGGACCCTCCTTTTCTATGAACTCTGAGAGAAGCTCTTTATTTCCAGTCATGTGTCTTGAACATCCACTATCCAAGTACCATGCTGTTTTCTTGTTGATGCTTCTCTTCTTCTTGTGGTCCTTGCAGCCCTGCAAAGTCAAAATTTAGGTACCCTTTGAGTGTTGGGTCCTAGAGGGTTAGCTGTACCTTTTGGAACCCAAATCTGCCTGATTACTCTGATTGATCCAAAGTGACTGACTTGGTTTCCATTTACATCTACATACACAGTTTGACCCTTAAATGTCTTGGGTGATCTCTGTGTATAAGTGTTAGCTTTGTAAGGTTCAGGAGAGTTGGTAAATTTCTTTGGGACATTTCTCCTGAAGTTACTAAGCTTAGGTGCAGCTGGATAAGACTTTTGAGGATAGGTTTTTGGATGGCCTTTTCCATTTGGCAAGTAAGGTCCAGGCTTCCTGAATGTTTTATACCTATCAGAGGGGATTGGCCTTAATCCATTCAGTTGAGGTTTCCTCATTTGAGTTGGCCTTTTCTGAATAGGTTTTGGACAACTCCTCTGATGATGATTCAGATAGGTTGGCCTTCCATTGGTTCTACCTTTCTGAACCTCATTCCTCCTGTAAGCAATGCCTTTAACCTTTTCCAAAGGTGTGGGTTTAGGTGCATTGATTACCTGAGTTGGTATAAAAATTCCTTTACCCTTATCCTTGATCAGTGGTTGATTTACTTCAATTTCATTTTGCTGTGCCACTGATCTTACAAAAGTCATCTTAGAATTGCTTGATGAAGCAATGCTAAGACCAGGTGAGGGTTCACATGGATTATAGCCTAATCCACCCTTTTGAGCAAATTGTCTTTGAAGCCCTTGAATCTCCTCTATTGCCTTAGCAGATTTGTTCAAGGCAGACATTTTCATTTTTAAGCTCCCCTCACTTAATTTTAGAGTATCAAATTCACTTGAGAGATTGTCAAATTTTGCTTGAAGAATTCTGAGATCAAAATCCTTTTTCCTCAATGCCAGTTCTTGATCATCAATCAACTTTTGTTGTTCAGAGACTTTGAGAGACACTTCCTCAAGTTCTTTCACAATCTTCTAATACAACTCAGTTGATTTAATGTCAAGCTCAGGTTCAGGGAGGTTGGGAGTTTGAGCTTTTGAATTCAGTAGCTCATTTTCTCTAAGTGCTATATTGCATACTTCTCTTAGTCTGGTGAAATCCTCAAATAGCTTTACAAAGTTGAGTTTTAAGGGGATTTCACTGGACTCATGTGTGTTATTTGAAGAACTGAAAGAGCTAGAAGATGAACATACCTCATCATTTTCAAATGCCATTTGACAGTCATCATCAATGTCACTGTTGGAGAATAGTCCATCATCAGAAGAGTAGACACTTTCTTCACTAGCTGAATCTCCAGCCACCATAGCCTTCCTGCTGTTCAGCCTTTTGTCTCTTTTGGTCTGCCTTTCTTTCCTTTCTTTTGTACTGAGGTCAGGACAGTCATACTGAAAGTGACCCTTTTTCTGGCAGTTGTAACACACATCTTCATCATCATTCTTCTTGTTTGAGGACTCCTTCCTCCTTGATGATGATGGTTCACCTTTGCTGTATCTCTTTCTATCAGCATACTTGTCCTCTTTCTTTTCATCAGAGACTTTGTCCTCTGATTTGGTGTCAGGAGAGTTGAATCTCCTTCTGGTTCTGTTGTCTTGGTAGAACTTCTTGTATCTACCAAATCTGGAGTTGAGCTTCTCAAATCTTCTAGCCATGAGTGCCAGCTCCTCCTTTATTTCAGATTTTGAAACAGATTGAGAGGACCTTTGAGTATTCTTCTTTTCTGTTTCAGCAGCTTTGAAGGCAACACCTTTGGTTGAGGAGGATGGCTCTTCATGCACCTTCTTTCTGTTGAGATCAAACTCATATGCCTTGAGTTCAGAAAATACTTGCTGCATTGGCATGTTGTCAAGATTGCTAGTGTTTTGCATCATGACAGAATATATATCCCACTTGGATGTGAGACTTCTCAAGATCTTCAAGGCAACTTCTCTTTTGGCATAGAACTTGCCAAGAGAGTTTATTTCATTCATGATGTCAGTGAACCTGCCATCAAGATGATCAATGGTTTCATTGGCTTCCATAGAGAATTGTTCATATTTTTGGATAGCCACTTGAAGCTTGTTCTCCTTGATCTTTTGGGTACCTTCACACATAAGTGCTAGGGTGTCCCAAATCTCTTTAGCTGATGTGCAGTGGTACACTCTTCCCATTACTGCATCTGGAATTGTCTGGTACAGTGTGTTCATTGCAATGTAGTTCAGGTTGTGCCTTTTTCTTTCTTCAGCTGTAAAGTCATCTTCATCCTTTGGCAGCAACTCCCTTGGATCAGCTTTTTGAGCATCAGTGAGCTTGGGATTAGCTTTAGTAAATGTGAATGGCCCTCTAGTGATGACTTTAAGCATCTCATCATGCTGGCATGCAAGATGTGCTCTCATCCTGATTTTCCAGAAATCATAGTTCTCAATTGAAAACATTGGCAGTTTGTGATGAGAAATATGGTTGACTTGGTTTGGACCCATATTGTTGATGTTGTTGACAGCATCTCCTGGAACTGCATTGTTAGCCATTTCAACAGATGTAATATAGGATGAACACAAAAAGGTTTTTCAGAAATTTTGGATCAGTTCAGTGACCACAGTAAATAGTGTGATTTTTGAAAATCAGTTTGGATTTTCAGAAGCAGTGGTCTATGAACCCCTGCTCTGATACCACTTGTTGGTCCTTGGTGGAGTATAACACAAGTGTATGGGGGGGAATGCACTTGTGTATGCAAATTCTTTTCTTTTAACAAAACTGGTCTTATCAGGCAGGTTGTCTCACAAATGGCCTGAGTGTGAACTTTGATAGATACTTGTCCTACTGATTACTAAAGAGTGATCAGTTGGCTAAATATCTAAAAGAGTTGCTAAGTGCGGAATGTGGTTGGGCTTTGACTTAAAGAAATACTCCAAGTTAATTTCTGAAAAGATACAGTTATCAGGGACTTTGTCCAAAACAATTTTTCCTTAAACTTACAAGTTTTACTCTTTGAAATATGTTTGAATATGAATGCAATAAAGAGTGCAGTAAGTAAAAGACACACAAGCTTATAGTGGTTCAGAGACTCAAGCTCCTACATCCACTTTGCCTGATTGAACAGGATAATTCCTTCACAATGGAATTAGCTTGTTTTATAGTGCCAAGGTGCACTGATCAACAACACTCTCTTAGTGTTTTGATCCCTAGGATAATCTGAGTCCTACTGCTCAATCTCTCTAAGTTAAGACTGTGTTTCACTCTAACAGTCCTTAACTCCTCACTTCTACAACAAACACTCTCTTCACTAAATGAGATAAGGTTTGAGGTTTGGTTCCAACTAATAGAGATATCCTTTACAATGAGAACATATGTAAAGGCTTAGGATATCTCAATGCTAAGCTAGGATGTTTACAAAGATTGGCTTAGCTGACTTGAAGTGATTCAGGAAACTTGGAATACTTGAGAGTAGCTTGGTTTCCTTTGAAAGCTTTATATGAGTTTGATAGCTTATTGTTGGATCCGAAATCCCTTTGATCACTTCTGTTTATATAGTCATGTTTGAGCAACTATCCGTTGGAGAGATAGTATTTCAAACATTTCTATTTGCAGCTACATTGAGACGGCTAAGTAGCTTGACTTCCTTTTATCCACTGTGTAAAAGGGGTCTTCAATGGTTGCTTGAATGAATGTGTTGACTTCTGAAAAATGCGGCTGAGATGACTTGTGACAGTTTCCAAATAAACACACTTTCCAAGGTTGATTTGTGGCAGAATCTACACTCAACCAACGGTCAGATGGGACAAGCTCCCTGAACATTCTTGCTGCAGTTTTAGAATGTTCCAACATTCATTCAATGCTTCACTCTTTAATGCTCTAAGTCTTCAATGCTTGGTTCAGGCATGATTGGCAATAAATGCTTCATTGAATGTGTCTTCTGTAAGCTTTTGACAGTTAATTCTCTTGATCATTTGCACTTCAACTGTCTAGATCTTTTGCATTTAAGAGCACAGCTTCAGTGTTCTTGATCTCTTCAGCCTGGTTGTCCACTTGTTCAGTTGTCCTGATGCTTCAGCAACTTTGGCCTTAAGACTTAATACCTCTCAAGCTTTCTAACATGTAGCTTTGGACAACTATCCTGAATTCTAAAATCTCACAACATTTCTGAGATTTTTAACTTAAGCATTCTACATACTCAAGTGTTCTGGGACAACTTGCCTGAACAATAACTTGAGCATATCTCAACTAATTTGTACATCATCATTCAGGGGTTTTGGTATCTAGATCAAAATCATTTTATTCCCAACACACTTGCATGGGAATATGAAGAAGGCTGGATTCAAAGATGATGCATTCAAGAAGGCTTTATGGTTTGCAGCCACAACAACAACAATCTCATCTTTTGACAGATCTCTGAGGAAATTAAGAGAAATAGATGAGAGATGCTTTCAATGGCTTCAAGACAAACCAGCTTCTCAATGGTCCAAGTCACATTTCACTACATTTGCAAAGGTCCTCTTTGGTGGGCCAGATTAGGGGTGACTAAAGTGAGATATGGACCTAATCTGGGCCATTTGGGTGTTTGGTTGAAATCCGTTAGGCCTAAGAGAAATGCACGGCCCACAACTAATTGATGATAAAACTGTGTTTTTTATCTTGCCGAAAGTGCGGCGATAGTGTATCCGGGTTGTATCCGTTTTCGGACCAAAATATTAAGTTACAAAATTGCCCCTCATATTTATAGTGAAACCCTAGTTATTTTTCTCATTTCACACATTCCGCAGTTGGGTCTCCTCTACTAATCTGAAGAGGCGATGGAAACCTCGATATTCTGCGGCGATTGTGTATAAGGTTCTTTGATAAATTTTTTGGTGCACTAAAGTTTTATCTGTGTATTTTCCGTTACAGATCCAGTTGTCGGCGTAAAAAATTAAAAAAAAGCTTACAAATTGCGGGTGCGTATTTTCAGGTCTTGAGTATCGCGCTGAAGGTCAAGATTGTTCACCGTGCTGTGGGTGTTCTTCGTCACTAGATTGTCGACATTCCGTAAATCAAGCTTCTTTTTCTTCAACGAATATAGTGTTAAATACATTATGTTATTTTTAATCTGACCTTGATTTTTTATTTTTCTTTTGTATTTTCAGTTTTATACAATCTGGAAACAAGACAATGGGTATGCTGTATTGAGTTGTGTTTGTGTGTATATGGAGTGTATTTCCAAGTTTAAGTGTGAGATTGTGTGTACACGAGGTGTATTTCAAAATTAGATGTTTTGATAATAGTCCTAGAAGGGATATTGGAGAGGTGTTATGGAGTGTGTGATCATTGTTAAAATGGGGTCTATACAACATACGTAATTTCTCATATATTAATTATCTCCCAAAATATATATGTCAGGCAATATGTTTTGCATCCTCATTAAATTATTTGATATCTGTTTTGGTTTCTACCAAGACTATTTTTCTATTGTATGTAATTAATAGTTGTAGTATTTTGTCTTGTTTTGTTTTCTACTAAACTATTTTCAATTGTATGTAATTAATTGCTTGTTGTCATTGTTTACTACCAGGATATTCTTTCATGAATCCTGTTGTTATTGTTTAGAATTAAATTTGTTGCCTTGTTCATCTTGTGCAGTGAAAAACCTCTCCCCCCACCACCACCCAAAAAAATAACCTATTTACAACAAAACTAGTTGACGGCGTGTACTAAAACAAACAACTGAAAGGTGGATACTAATTATATTTTTATATTATATTTTGATAAGTTGGATTGCAGCCTACAATGTTCATCGTAGAAATTTAAATCAAGTTTTTTTTGCAGGAATACTCCGTGCAAGCCTGGTTTAGAGAAAATGGGTTCCCCATGTACCATCATTGCCACAGGTTTTTGAGGTTCATCGGCTCGACAAATATGCCTGGCCCCAAATTCCAGGGGTTGATGAGTTGATTCCTACTGGTATAAAGTTGTCAAAATTGACCGCTTCTGCGCGTGGTATCTTACAATGAAATGTCTATGTGGAGCAAACTACATTTAAATACTTCGTATTCTGTTTTGAATTTTAGTGTGTCACATATGACCATGATGTAGTTTGATCATTTAGTATTAGTATTCATAATGTTCCACACTTCTTTTAGTATTTAGTCTTATTTTGATTTTGCATTATGCGGCGTTTGTATGTACAACTATGAACGACATGCAAATTGCCTTGTTTAATCGGTGATATGCATTATGCTCTGTTTGTATGTACAACTTGTTTCTTTTGTTATCATTGATACTTCATTTGTGCACATAGAGTTTGGTTGGTGAATTTGTCAATTATGTTATAATGTATTCTTAAATGACATAGCTTGCATCCAGTAATTTGGATACTGATTCATTTGTTTGTATGAAAACAGGTGATTTGATTTTTTTTGTCCAATGTGAGTTGTTAGTATGAAAAGTATTAGTTAAAGATTATATAATTAGGAGTTTGGTTGTGCTCGAACTTGAATTTGATATCCATTAGTAATTTTTTCAGTGAGATTAAAGCAGAAAGGAGCTTTGAAAAATGATTCATTTAAATAATGGTAAAATCTACCATTTTGAATTTTATCAAATTAACATCACTGCAGTAATAAGAAAATAACTGACCACTTTGATGTGAAAACAAAATTGTTGCCAATAGACTGTAAAATCTACAATTCATTTTGTAAAGAATCAATTAAGAATTCTACCACTGAAAAAGAAATGCTAAATATTTAAAATTCTGTGTGTGTTTTTACTTAGAGTTTCGATAATGAATACAAAGTATTTTATAATTTTATGTATTGCCACAAGAAAATAATTTTAGGAGGGAAAATATTTTAGGAGGGAAAAAATTAGCGGGAGATGAGTTATTTTCTAATCCCACAATTATTGAAGTTCCTATTTCAATACAAACAAGTATACAACACTTCATTCAATACTCTCCATCTACCATTGACATTCAATACACTCTGCAGATTTCCGCATCCTTTCTTGACTTGGTAAGTCATTTTCTTCTATTTTACTCAAAAAAACTTCACATACCCCTAATTAAATCGAGTGCGAGAAAAATAATTATGTGCATTTTTTTAAGGTACTGCGACTGTGGTTGGTGTGCAAGAGAAATAATTAGCGTACATGTACCTTCTCAGATTATTTAGTTTACGTTTTGCTTTTTATTTTTTCATACGCAAATTGTGATTGTAATATTTAATTGTATAGTTAAATCGGTAGGGTTTCATATGAGTGTACTGCATTCCTTGTTCTTTTCTTTCTGGATGAGTTCGATTACATTACCTAGGATGAGTTCATACTATCTTGTTTATTATATTACCTAGGATGAGTTCGATTACAATGGAAAATGAGTTTGCGTATTTACTACTCGAAGAAACCTTACAACAAACAATTGTTGCAATTTTCATGATTGGTCACTTGAACGAAGAGGCGTCTTGAAAACGTAAGAGAGGTGTTTCATATAGTATGATAAGTAAGATGCCCCAACAGATACAACACCGAACACGACTATTGCATGGTATCGATACTATTTGTGTTGAGAACCTTCGTATGGATCGCAATGCATTTGGTAGGTTATGTATATTATTGAGATCTGTTGGTGGTCTGATTGATCGTAAGTTTGTTAGTGTTGAGGAGCAAGTAGCTATGTTCTTGGGTGTAATAGCACACCATAAGAAAAATTCAGTGGTCAAGTTTGACTTCCATAGATCTGGGCAAACTGTCTCTTACTACGTCCATGAAGTTCTTGGTGCGATTTTGCAACTACACAACATTCTACTAGCAAAGCCTGTACCAGTCCCTAACGACAGCACAGACACACGGTGGAAATGGTTCAAAGTTAGTTATTTTCACTATCATTTTCGTATTATATTATAGCCAAAAATAATTTATATCTTTTTGTATACTGACCAACAATTATATATAAATGTTATAGGGGTGCCTAGGGGCATTAGATGGTACATACGTCAATGTTCATGTCCCTGCAGAAGATAGAGGTCGATATAGAACAAGGAAAAGTCAGATATCGACTAATGTCTTAGCCGTATGCGACCAGAACATGCAATTTGTGTATGTATTGTCTGGATGGGAGGGGTCCGCTTGTGATGCAAGAGTGTTACGAAATTCAATTAACCGGCCACATGGAATAAAGGTCCCAGATGGTAAGATCATTTTTTTAATTTATTGGTCCAGAACATGCCTCATTATTATTATGGTATGTATTACAATTAGGTGAACATGCATGACATATTTTATCTAATTTCATTGTGTTTACTACAGGTAATTATTACCTATGTGATAATGGTTACGCAAATAGCGTTGGATTTTTATCACCGTACAAGAATGTTCGGTATCACTTAGATGAATGGGGGCCTCAAGGAAGGCAGCCTATCAACTATAAGGAGCATTTTAACATGCGTCACACTAGAGCACGCAATGTGATCGAAAGTGCGTTTGGTGTCATGAAGATGCAGTGGGCTATTCTTAGAAGCACATCATACTACCCAATACAAACTCAAATTCGATTAATTATGGCGTGCTTTCTACTCCACAACTTCATACGCAAGGAGATGGATATTGATCCAATGGAGACACAATTAGATGAGGGTGTTGGTGACATAGAACACGAGGAAGAGCACGTAGAGTTTGTGTCAACCATAGGAGCCACTTTAGAATGGACTACACAACGAGAAACACTAGCTCAACAGATGTGGGCAGATTACAGTAACATGAATTGAGTGTGTCATGGTCAACACCTTTCATATGGGATTTGGTCATTTCTTTTGTTTTATATGGTGTAATGTGTTTGTTTTGGTTAACTAACGTTGGTGAATGTGTAATAGTTAAGTAAGATATAACAGACCTCTTGTAGGATATAATGGTTTAGTTACATTGTGTTATCAAATTCCAACTAATGTGTGCTTATTTTTTGTAATCCAACAAATATTAATGTTGTATATGATATAATTTGTGGCAGTGTCCTTATTTTTTCAAATTGTATAATGGTTTGCTAATGTATGTGCATTGCCTTGTGGTGACATGTTATTCTACAGATTGGGGATATGGAACACACTCAGGCACCTGTTAAGCGAGGTCAAGGGTCATTCAAGGTACCATCGAGCAACACACGTCGGGTCTGGAGTAACAACGAAGAGGCTGTATTGATTACAGCACTTAAAGAGCTTGTTGTGCATGGTTGGAAAAGTGATAATGGATTCCGAACTGGCTATCTAAATAAACTAGAAGGGTCGATTAAGAATGATCTACCGGGTACCGATCTACGGTCGAACCCGAACATTTCATCTAAGCTTACTACTTGGAGGAAAACATATGGTTCATTGGTGACTATACTACGTGAAAATACAGGAGCGGGGTGGAATGGTACAACTAGCGCACTAGAAGTGACAGACGAGCAGTGGGAGGATATCTTACGGGTAATCAATAACTGTTAACACACTATGTCATATTAATTATGTTATATGAATGGTAATAATGAATGTTGTGTTTTTTCCCCTTATTGGTGATATGGTTTGTGCAGAAAGACCCATCAATGCGTGGAATGCGCGAGAGAGAGTGGCCTTTATACAAGGATTGGAAGGATATATTCGGTAAGGATCGTGCTACTGGAGAGGTTGCCGAAGACATAACAATCGCAGCTGAAAAAACACGAAAACAACCTGCAAAACACATTGTGGAGGAGAAATTACATGATCTCAATGATGATAACTTCGTCAACTTGGAGGACCTGCCTCCAAATCGTACTTCAAACATAGGAATCAATATGGAGGATGTATCAAAGATCACAGAATACACCAAACGAGGGCTCGAGACAATGACAGAAATTACTTCAAAACGAAAGAAAAATGAAGTTTCTAGTGAGCCATCGTTAGCTAATGAACTCAAATCATTTAGTAGTGCTGCCAATAATCGTTTCGAGACAATTGCAAAGCGCATTGGACACGACCACGACATGGGCCAAGCCAGGAAATCGTTGTTCCAGCTCCTAGGAAACATCACAACATTGTCTATGGTTGACAAAATTTATGTGTCCGAGATACTAGGGGCGAATTCGAACCAACTTGAAATCTTCATGGGATATACGGACGACGCACAGGCTGAGTATTGTAGTCAACTACTGGAACGCTCGAGGAAGTAGGTCGTGGATGATATCATTGGTGACATATTTATATTAGTGTATGCATAAACTACTTTTGGCCACGGTGTGCTTTTTGCTTTTTGAACGACCTATATTATAGTGTATGCATATGGTCTCTCGCACGCTCAATGTGTGTTGTTTTTCTGTTGTTATGCCTAATCATGTGGCTCATGTAAATAGGTGGAATATTAATGTTAAATACTATTTTGCTTACTTGTTACACATGTCCTATTGCTTTTTGCTGAGTTTGTGTATATGATAGTTAAAGATTATATAATTAGGAGTTTGGTTGTGCTCGAACTTGAATTTGATATCCATTAGTAATTTTTTGAGTGAGATTCAAGCAGAAAGGAGCTTTGAAAAATGATTCATTTAAATAATGGTAAAATCTACCATTTTGAATTTTATCAAATTAACATATGATCATGATGACACACATTGTCACACTTACTAACCATTGCGCACATACACCACTTTTCTTCACATTTGACATTTAATGCACACCACACTCACACATACTGTGCATTTACAAATGTTTTTTACACTTGTTTATTATATTAACACACACAATTGTATACACACACAATCATTACATTGTATGTCTACCACTGCACATTGTATGTGCTATGCATACATAATGTCATGATCGCAGCAGCATTATAAGCAAAATATAATTACTCACAACATGTTTTTACAACATTAATACATTAAGCGCACATGTATATACATCATATAAACATACAACACAACACATTTATACACACACCATACAATGTTACTACACACAACATACAGTAAATAAGTTTCACACTAACACTTACATTATTGCTACACAGCTCTCACACAGCACATTGGTGCAGCGAAGTTACTGATAAACACGAATATGATTATCACACTACACACAACACACACAACAATTTAGCACCACACTTAATTAACACATATTACACTGTATCACGAATTGCTTACATACATCAATTACAATGCGATATATACAGCATAGCATGACAGCTCACAGTAAACTTTGATGTGAAAACAAAATTGTTGCCAATAGACTGTAAAATCTACAATTCATTTTGTAAAGAATCAATTAAGAATTCTACCACTTAATATTTAAAATTGGTGGTTGCTTAGATAACTATTTTATTAATAATTTGTTGCTGACCCCAAGTGTGCTCAAGATTTCTGAAATTTATACTCTACTGTTAAAGAATTGCAAAGAAAGTCGATACATACTACTACAACTTGTGGAAACTAGCCCATCTTGACCCTTCAAATTACACAAATTTATACAAAAAAATCACCTACAGATTTATATGTGAAACATTCAACATAAAACATACAATAAACTTGAAAATGTACATAAACATTCAATAAAGTAGGAACATTATATTACATAAGATTGGATAGGTCTACTTAACCCCACATGATATTTTACATTCAAACATGGTTCAAGGGTGTAACTACTGCATAACCAGACCACAAAAAGTGACTGCCAACATTATAAAATGACACTAAGTTGACTTAAAATCATAGCAGCCAACTTGCACCTCTTAGGATGCTATATTTAAATACTAGATAGTCAAAAGATTGAGAACTTCATCATTGCACGATGCACTGTGACATTAATTTCCAGTAGATGGGAAGTGCATTTTATGGGGGCTGTTGGATGCACAAGAGCTAGATTCTTTACTGATTGAGAGATAATTTTCAGTTAAAACCACGTCGCTTTTCATGGTTGGATTGGCAAACAATTGGCGAACTTCTCCAACTTGAACATTGTTGGACTCAGCACTGACCAAAAGTTCTGGATTGCACTTTGATGGACCGTGAAACAGTCTGGTACGAGGGGGCTTGCGTCTAGTAGTGACAGGAGATTCGACCTCATGCTCGTCATCAGAATCCGCAATAGATATTGGGTTTCTAGAAGAGTTGGGAACTTGTTTTTCTTTAGTATCACCAGAACTAATTTGGATAATTTCAGTGGACTGCATATCTTCAGGACCAAACAATGCGTGGAGTCGATCATACAACGCATCTCCTTTGTGGAAAAACGCATTGACAAAGTCATCGGTCTAACGTAGAGAGACAAATAAAAAAATCGTGTTATGTTAATGCACCAAAACGAATTTGTCGTTTTATTATGAAAAATAAACACACAACCAAATTGAGCACTTACTTGAGCAAGTCGGGCACAACATGTAGCGAACCCCCGAACAAAGTTCACGCTTTTGTCCCAGTTAACCCCAGAGGTGGCTAGAACAATAAAGAAATGCTGGTGCCTCTTTCTCAGTAAGTTCACTTGAGATAGGATGTCGTCCCATGTGAACTCTTGACCGGTCATCATGTTAATGATCGATTAGGCCTCTTCAAGCGTCTCAGTATTGTCACCATCATTCTTCCAGCAACCTTCCTGTTTATGTTAAACAAGTATGTTGACGAAAGCAGTTACCGAGCGTGCGCCCCATTTGCCGGTATAGAAGTATGATTCCTGCGGTGGGATCTCATCGATCGGAATTGGGTCACCATTGAACTCCATCAGCTATCTTCAACCTGTTATGCTCTAAGGTAATAATGAATTGGAGTGCAACCTATTTAAAGGCTGCAAACTAAATAAACAACAGTAAATACATGTGGTTGAAGGTTGCAATAGTGCATTATACTTTAATATTGATGTGATTCAAGAAGATATACAAATCCATATTACAGTATATGTTAGTAGAACTGCAGTAAATACAAGTGGTTGAAGGTTATACAACAAAGTCTTTACTGCTGTAATGGTAAATGCACGAGCCTATGCTAGTAGAACTCAAGCATTCTACCACCAACATTCAAGAATTGCCAAAGTCAACCCTCACTAAATGCAAAAAAAAAAAAAAAAATCATTAATGAAATACAATTCAATAAGATCATATCTTAAAATACTGGAGTTAATTAGAATCAAATCAATAATAGCCCAGATGCAGAAATCAGAATAAAATCAATACAAAAACACAAATTAAGTCTATGTATAATGTATCGACCATAAATCAATTGACATAATTAGATGATTAACTTCTAAAAACAAATGAATCGATGTGCAGCACATAAAAAAGTGAGCGCTTATATTCCCAATTAACCCTAATTAATAAACTCAATCATAATAAATTAGTAAATTTCAGGGCAAAATGAGAAACATTAACCCTAATTAATAAACTCAATCATAATAAATTAGTAAATTTCAGGGCAAAATAAGAAACAAAAACTAAAATTTGCCGTCGATGAAGGATCTTACTTGTAATAATGGCAAGCGTGTGTGGGTTTAATTGCATTTCTGGCGCCGATCGATTCCAACACAGTCGTTCGCAAAATGGATTCCATAATTGATTCCAAAATAATTGTTCAACGATGATGAAGACTCCCGTGAAGAAGAATTTGGGGCCCTATTGAAAACGAAGGAAGTTTTTATTGCGTGATAATGGATATCGGAGGAAGTTTTAAATTTTGATGATGACATATTTGGAATTTTAATTTGTTATGGAGGACAATGTAGTAAATAAACAATTATCTCACAAACACAATCACACCACGACTATGTGTATATCAAACAATATATTAAAACTTAGTCAGCTATTAATCATGCACAGTGAAGATATCTCCTTAACAGGCCTGATAACTTATTGGGCTACCAAATGGAGCCAAAGTGTGATACTATGGTGAACAACATGTGTGAAATTTTCAACTCTTCCATCTTAGAAGCAAGAAGCAAGCCTATACTCACTATGTTAGAATGGATCAGAGAATATATGATGACAGGGCTTCAGAAGAATAGGGAAAAATGTGAGAGAGTGTGGGAAGGGAGAAAAACCTGTGGAAGGATAACTTCTCTTATTTATAGAGAAATGGATGCTGCAAAAGATTGTATCCCTGTCAAGGCAAATGAGTTCAAGTATGAGATTACAGTGTTTGATGGTTCAAGATTTGCTGTAGATTTGAGGGCCCACACTTGTGATTGCAGAAAATGGGAATTGAGGGGGATACCTTGCAAGCATGCTGCAAGTGCAATCCTAGCTCAGAACCATGATGTTCATGATTATGTGAACCAATGTTATTTTGTTGATACATACTGTTGGTCCTAGGTGGAGTATAACACAAGTGTATGGGGGGGGGGGGGAATGCACTTGTGTATGCAAATTCTTTTCTTTTTGACAAATCTGGTCTTATCAGGCAGGTTGTCTCACAACTGTCCTGAGTGAACTTTGATAGATACTTGTCCTACTGATTACTATAGAGTGATCAGTTGGCTAAATATCTAAAAGAGTTGCTAAGTGCGGAATGTGGTTGGCCTTTGACTTAAAGAAATACTCCAAGTAAATTTCTGAAAAGATACAGTTATCAGGGACTTTGTCCAAAACAATTTTTCCTTAAACTTACAAGTTTTACTCTTTGAAATATGTTTGAATATGAATGCAATAAAGAGTGCAGTAAGTAAAAGACACACAAGCTTATAGTGGTTCAGAGACTCAAGCTCCTACATCCACTTTGCCTGATTGAACAGGATAATTCCTTCACAATGGAATTAGCTTGTTTTATAGTGCCAAGGTGCACTGATCAACAACACTCTCTTAGTGTTTTGATCCCTAGGATAATCTGAGTCCTAGTGCTCAATCTCTCTAAGTTAAGACTGTGTTTCACTCTAACAGTCCTTAACTCCTCACTTCTACAACAAACACTCTCTTCACTAAATGAGATAAGGTTTGAGGTTTGGTTCCAACTAATAGAGATATCCTTTACAATGAGAACAGATGTAAAGGCTTAGGATATCTCAATGCTAAGCTAGGATGTTTACAAAGATTGGCTTAGCTGACTTGAAGTGATTCAGGAAACTTGGAATACTTGAGAATAGCTTGGTTTCCTTTGAAAGCTTTATATGAGTTTGATAGCTTGTTGTTGGATACTGAATCCCTTTGATCACTTCTGTTTATATAGTCATGTTTGAACAACTATCCGTTGGAGAGATAGCATTTCAAACATGTCTATTTGCAGCTCCATTGAAATGGCTAAGTAGCTTGACTTCCTTTTATCCACTGTGTAAAAGGGCTCTTCAATGGTTGCTTGAATGAATGTGTTGACTTCTGAAAAATGCGGCTGAGATGACTTGTGACAGTTTCCAAATAAGCACACTTTCCAAGGTTGATTTGTGGCAGAATCTACACTCAACCAACGGTCAGATGGGACAAGCTCCCTGAACATTCTTGCTGCAGTTTTAGAATGTTCCAACATTCATTCAATGCTTCACTCTTTAATGCTCTAAGTCTTCAATGCTTGGTTCAGGCATGATTGGCAATAAATGCTTCATTGAATGTGTCTTCTGTAAGCTTTTGACAGTTAATTCTCTTGATCATTTGCACTTCAACTGTCTAGATCTTTTGCATTTAAGAGCACAACTTCAGTGTTCTTGATCTCTTCAGCCTGGTTGTCCACTTGTTCAGTTGTCCTGATGCTTCAGCAACTTTGGCCTTAAGACTTAATACCTATCAAGCTTTCTAACATGTAGCTTTGGACAACTATCCTGAACTCTAAAATCTCACAACATTTCTGAGATTTTTAACTTAAGCATTCTACATACTCAAGTGTTCTGGGACAACTTGCCTGAACAATAACTTGAGCATATCTCAACTAATTTGTACATCATCATTCAGGGGTTTTGGTATCTAGATCAAAATCATTTTATTCCCAACAATTTCCCCCTTTTTGATGATGCCAAAACCTATTACAAAGGGACCTTGACTTATACTATACTTTACCTTCAGGATCAATGAACTGGTTAACTTTCCTGAAAGACACTGTTAGCACAATAAATCAAGTATATGTAATATCAAGTCAGTTGAGATAATGAGTTGTTATCTCTTGATAGAAAATCATTGGTCCTTTTATATATCATGGAGCATTACAGATCAAAAGATTCAAAAGGACACACTAACTGATACAAGTAAACAGAATAACAACAATTAACATCAATAAAAAACAAGGATAGGGAAGAGATAAACTTATCCATCAGAGAGTTCCATCATCTTGGGGAGCAATGCCATATTGAGCCCAGACCCTTTTCTTCAGCTCCCAAACATCCTTGTTGGAGCCTCTAGGGCCTATTTTCATCTTCTCCATCTTCATGATGTTGATGAACTCCTCCAGAATCTTTCCCTTATCAATCAAGTTCCCATTGAACTTAGGAGGTATGTACAGAATTGGACCAGGGGCCTTGAACTCAACTCTTGCCATATCAGCTGCTGCAAACAGCTTCTGGTAGAGGTCCCTGTGGTTCTCAAACATGAATTGAACAAAGACTTCATCTACACTCTCTCCAAGCCACTTCCCAATGACATAGAAGTCATATACAAAACTTCTCTTGGCCTCCTCCCATGCATCATTCAGTGAGATTGGAACCCACTTATCATGGTGAGGGTACTGAGTGTCCCATCTTTGCAGCATTTGAGGTTTGAGCCTTCTGTATGAAGCTCTCCTTCTTGGGGCTCTGAAATTTGCCCTTCTTTCATCCCTTGCCTTGTTGGCCTCAACCAATTGCTCCATCCTCTCTTTAGCTCTCTGAAGAGCTAGCTTCTCTTGGGTTTCTGGATCTTTTCCAAAACCTTCTTCAAATAATTTAGAGGGATCATCAGCAAGTTTGGGCACACCAACTTCAGGCATTCTGTCCTGGACTTCTTCTTCAGCTTCTTCTTCTTCAATTGCAGGCATCTTGGCTGTTTTCTTTAATCTCTTTGATTGCCTTGCTGGAGTAGATTCATCAGATTGAAATTCTGAAGGCAAGGTCAAGCTGGTTGGGAAATCATTGAAGGCTTGCAGCTCCTTCCTCTTTCTTTCAGATGACCTTGTCACCTTCCCCCTTACTTCAGCAGCCTTCTCCTTAGGTTCAAGTCCTGTAGACTCACCACCTGGCCTTTGAAGCTTTCTTGCCTGACTTTCCATAGCTGACACTATGGACTCCTTGACAGCTATTTGAATCTGCTCTTCCTCAGTCAATTTTTCAATATTCATTGGGCCTTTGCCTTTCCCAATGTCTTCTACTGCTTCCTCCTCAATCTCAGGGACTTTCTCCTTTCCCTTGGATTCACCAATCACCAAGGTTCCCTTTGCCCTTGCTCTCTCTCTTTCCCCCTTTTTGGCATTATCAAAACACTGGGGCTTCAGTTCACTCATTGAGACTGAGAGGTGTGAGTGGGCCTGAGTGAGGGACTTCAATTCTTGTAGTAGATAAACATTCTCATCATGACTGTTTTGCATTTTATCATCTGCCATGCTCAAGAAGGTGTGAACAGGCTTCATCTTTTGGGAAACTATGGCATCCAATGTGGCTTTCAGTGATTGATCAAGTTTGGCCTGAAGTTGATCAGTGAGGTTGGCCACAACTTGATCAGACACCTTGGCCATGAGTTCAACAGTGAACTTCTCAGCTGCTTCCTTCACCATTGCAGCTTTCAACTCTTCTGCCTTCTTTCTCTGGGCTGCTGTCCTCTGCCTCAAAGCATCCTTGATTGTCTTTCTCAATGCTTTCACATTATGCTTGTACAAGGATTTGAGACCCTGCTGCTCTTTCTTCACAGATCTTGTGAATTTACCCATAGCATCTTTGGCCTTTGTCACTTCAGTTGAAACTGTTTGCAGTCCAGTTTCAACTCCATTTATCCTTGCATCAAGAGTAGGCAAGATCACTTCTTCTGATCCTGTGAGCCTCATCTCCACAGAGGCTAGAGTCTTGCCTTGGCCATCTAAGGTATCAGCAGTTGTTGCATGGGCCTTCCCAACTTCCCTGACCAGTGTGTCCAACTTCTCTGACTGCTCTTCAATGATGGATGCAGTCTGAGTAGCAATCTGAAAGTGAGCCTCAGAGGTGTTGGCTTGTTCAAAGAAGATTTGGTTAAGTGTGGACACATTTGCTGAAACTGCCTCAAGATCAGTGTCAGCATCAATTGGTATATCTGTCAAGGAAGCATCTGCAAAAATTTGCTCAAGAGTGACAGCAACTGAATCTGCAAAACTAGTAGTGTTAGTAAAAATTCCCTCATCACCCTCAATTTCTTTTTCTCCCATAAGGTCTGACACATCAGCACCTTCTCTCTCATTTTCAACTCTATTCTTTTCTTCTTCATTTTCAAAAGATGTACTCACATTTACTGGAGAATCAGGCCTCCTTTCACCAAGGGATTCATCAAGTTCATATTTGACTTGAAGAATAGCCTGACTCTCATATTGGGCTGCACCCAATATTTCTACTTCCTCACCCTCTATTTGTGGTGCACTCAAGGAACCAGTGATCACACAATCCTCACCATCATCTCCCTCTGATTTTTCAGCACTAATAGCCTTTTCAACTCCTTCAATTCCTGACACCTCTATATCCTCAACAGGATCCACAGAGGGCAGTTGTTGGGAGATCACAGTACTTGGGCATCCCAAGGCCACTGAGTCATCCTGAATGACTAAAGGCTGGTCAATGTCCAACTTGCCTGACATTGATGAGGCTTTAGCCAAACCAGCTTCTCCTATGGAAGTCTCAGAATTGTCAAGCTGTGCCTCAGGCTCAGAAGAACCATCCTTGGCCAATGCATCTTGGACTGAGTTACCATCTTTGGTCAATTCCTCTGAAAGATCAGAGTCCTTCTCAGAATGAAAAGTCAAGTAATGTACCTGAGCTGAGTTGGTACCAGGGGGATTGGGATTGGTGTGATCATCATCATCATCATCATCAGATGGGCTGTCAGGATGCTTGATTCCTTGTGCTATCCTCTCTCTTTCAGCAAGCACCTTCTCATGAACAATGGTGCAAAATAGGGCCTCAGTGGTTAAAACACTGGTCTTCTTTACATTTGCAAAATGTAGCAGCCTATTTTCCTCAACCTGCCACCAGTTGGCACCCTTATCCTGAATAGCCTGAGCTATTTCCACAATAGTTCTATCTTTGATCTCAACAAGTGCTCTGAGATCATAGAACTGTTGTTGCAGCCTGGGATAAGCTTTCAAACCTGGATATAATTCATCCACATTGGCTCTAGCAATCTGCCTCAACATTCCCTCATAGGTGAACTCTTCACCACTATCATCTCCAGATGAGTTAGCTTGGGATTCAGGAGGATTGGAGTGGGATTCAAGTAGGCTTGGCTGGGATTCAGGTGGGTTGGATTCAGAAGGAATGGGTTCAGGAGAGGTCAAAACAAGTTGGGATTCAGGTGATTTTGAGAGCATTGTGCCTGAATAGGTAATTGGGATGGCTGGAATGGGTGGGAAAACAACTTGATCACCTTCTTGAATAACATTTTCAAGAAGTTTGGTATAAGAGAGAATTCTTGGATCAAGGGGGGAAAAGGGTCTATCTTCAAGATTGACCAAATCTGCCAACACATCAATACCTGCTCTATCAGGTGCACCTTCAGGGGAGTAAACTTTCTTGGTCAAGATTGGGGCATCTTCAGGAGTCTTGCACTCCTCTTCTTCTTGCCTTGGAGATATTCTTCTAGACTGAATATCAGGGGAGTTGGCTTCAGGGCTGTTGGTCCTTGACTTTGACTTGGAGTTAGACTTGCTTGCCTGTCTAATCTCCTTGAAGAACTATTTCTTCTTCTTTTCCTCTTCCATCAATCTCTGCTTCTCAGAGGTCTTGATGATTCTCCTTCTCCTTTCATACCTTGTAGGCTGGTCAAGGTCTCTGAATTCTGCGATTGTCTCAGGTTGCAGTGGGACAATCTCTCTGACTACTTCACCCTCTTCAGGAGGGTTGACTCCTTCCTCAGCTACTTTCTCAATTTCTTCAGAGGTGGCTCCTCCACTTCTTGACTGGCTTTCAGGGGAAGATTCACTTAGAATCTCCTTCATCTTCTTCATCTTTGGCTGGATTTTGGGTGGTTGTGTTTTCCTTTTCCTTGGAGAGGCTCTTGTTGCTGGAACAGTTGCAACAGCTTTCTTGGAGGTAGCCTCCTGCTTTCTCTTTTCTGTCCTTGAAGACAGTTTTCTGAACAGCACCTTCTGTGCTGGAAAAGGCTTTGGCTTGGCTTGAAGGTGGGTATAATGAGCAAATCTTTCCAAGAGCAGGCTGGCTCTTGTGCAGAACTGGAGTCTTCCATCAACCACCACCTTGTGGTGTTTCACCTCTTTAAACTTGAATTTCTCATTCATCATTTTGTCCAAAATGAAGCTTTTCCAATCAAATTTGACTCTCTTCTCAGCAGAGTCAATCACAGCAGCCATTACTCTCAACTTAGGCATACTAAGTTGTTCAACACTCCCAGAGTGACTTAACAAACTCTTCACCACACAGTCAAACAAGTGTCTAAACAAAGGTTTTAGAGTATTCTTGTTTTGAGCACTTACAAGCTTTTTGGGTGTAAGCAGCCATGGAAAGTAGAACTCCTGATCTTCTCCTTCCTTGTAAGTCTCTGGATTCTGGCCTTCAGAAGGTAGCCCAAAGCTAGCATCTATATCCTCTGCAGTGAAGATGATGGAGTGTTGGCTTTCTGCATCTTCATCTTCCTCAACATATGTGAGCTTGGTGCACACATCTCCTTTCTTGCCCTTCCATCTTAGATGGGCAAAGAATTCTGCCATAAATGGATTTAGGCATGAATCAGGTTTGGTCCCAAGAAACTTTTCCAAGCCTGCTTCCCTAAGCCAATGGAGTACTGGTTCAACCTCCTTGTCCGGACTGTCAAAGGCAACCAGTTTTTCAAACCATAAGGAGTTTGGGTTGCTAAGATAGGAGAAATCAATGTCCAAAGAGGAATCATTGAAGTCTACAAGCTCTTCTCTCTTAATCTTAGGTGCCATGGATAATATGAGAGATTGGGTAGGTGTTTGGGGAGGAATTGCAGGTTTGAGAGTATGAAGAAAGACTTAAGGGTTTTTGAAATTTTGGTTGCGTAAAGATGGTAGTGAAAATTGAGGAGTTTATATATGTGGGGAGTTTATTAACCGTTGGTTAATAGAATCTAACCGTGGGTAATAAGTCTGACCAATTGGATAATATGTGGTAGTGAGATTGAGGCGGTTTGATGGAGGTTTAATGCAAATTAATGGTTTTGATGAAGGCTCAAGAATTCATGAAATCCCAATTAAGATTTCTGCATTAAATGCTGATTTGCCTTTTTGGTGGTAAAAATCTTTATAGCACACTCCATCCTAAAATGGCCTACTCTTAGACCAAGAAACCTCTTAAATGTCTAATCAATGCTAAAAATAGCAATGATTATCTAATTAACTCGGACAAACATCCTGAGATGTGCTTTGGTTTCTGTGAAGATCAAACTGCCTGATGAGCTTGCCTGAGTGGGTCCCAAGGTTGCTGACTGGGTCCCACTTAGACAGATCCCCTGACCAACATTGCTGAGCATCATAGGGACAACCTTGCTGAGTTTCCCCCTTTGGCTTACAACTTCAGTGAGGTTGGTCAATTTTGCTGAAGTTCAACTTTGATGAACTTCCCCCTTCATATGAGTTTTCTTTCCTCATTTTTCCATCTTGCCTGGATCAAGTAACCCCAATTCAGCTGACAACTCTAAGAACCTTGCTTCAGCTAGAGGCTTTGTCAAAATATCAGCTTTTTGCTTATCAGTGTGGATTTTGACAAGCTTGATATCTTTCTTCTCCACATGATCCCTTATGAAATGATGCTTGATGTCCACATGCTTGCATCTGGTGTGGAGCACTGGATTCTGTGAGATGGCGATGGCACTATTGTTGTCACAGAATATTGGCACTTCATTTGTGAGGACTTTGTAGTCTCTGAGTTGTTGCCTGAGCCAAAGTATCTGAGCACAACAACTTCCAGCTGCAACATATTCTGCTTCAGTTGTTGAAGTTGCAACTGTATTCTGTTTCTTGGAGAACCATGAGATAAGCTTGCTGCCCAAGAATTGACATGTTCCAGAGGTGGACTTTCTGTCAATTCTGCATCCTCCATAATCAGCATCTGAATATCCAGTGAGCTCAATGTTGTCATCAGCTGGATACCACAATCCAAGATTCTCAGATCCCTTGAGATATCTTAGGATTCTCTTGGCAGCATCAAGATGGCTCTTCTTTGGATTTGCCTGAAATCTTGCACATACTCCAACTGCAAATGTGATATCAGGCCTACTTGCAGTGAGATATAGCAATGATCCTATGATTCCTCTGTAGTTAGTGGAGTTGGTTGACTCTCCACCTTCATCAGGATCCATCTTCCAGTTAGTATTCATAGGAATTCTGACTGGCTTGCTTGTTGCACATCCGAATTTTTTGATCATGTCCCTTGTGTACTTGGCCTGATTGATGAATATCCCCTTCTTTGATTGAGTGACCTGAAGTCCTAAGAAGAAATTCATCAATCCCATCATGGACATCTCAAATTTGCTTTGCATGAGTTTGGAGAACTTTTCACACATCTTCTCATTTGGAGATCCAAATATAATGTCATCCACATAGATTTGGACTAACAAGATATCATCTCCTTCACAGATTCTGAACAGAGTTCTATCAACAGTGCCTTTGACAAAACCATGATCTAGAAGAAACTGTGATAAGGTGTCATACCAAGCTCTTGGAGCTTGTTTTAAGCCATAGAGGGCTTTCTTCAATCTGTACACCTTGTCTCCTTCTTCAAAGCCTGGAGGCTGTTCAACATACACTTCTTCCTTGAGCACCCCATTTAGAAAAGCACTCTTCACATCCATTTGATACACCTTGAATCTCATGTGAGCTGCATATGCTAAGAAAAGTCTGATTGCCTCAAGTCTGGCCACTGGAGCAAATGTCTCATCATAATCAATCCCTTCAGATTGACAATATCCCTTGGCCACCAGTCTTGCTTTGTTCCTCACAATGATGTCATTTTCATTTTTCTTATTTTTGAACACCCATTTGGTTCCAATGACATCTTGATGAGTTGGCCTATCCACCAGTTCCCATACTTCATTTCTGGTGAACTGGTTCAGCTCTTCTTGCATGGCTATGATCCAGTTGGTGTCTTGTAATGCTTCTTCAATATCTCCTGGTTCTATTTCTGAAAGAAAACAACAAAACAAGGCACTTTCTCCATGAAACCTTCTAATTTTGATCCCTTCACTTGGATTACCAAGTATCAGGCTAGTTGGGTGGTCTTGCAACCAAGTCCTTCTAGACCTGATCCCTTCAGGAGGATTGTCCTCATCTGAGGTTGGATCACTAGACTCATTAAATTCAGGAAAATTAATTGAAGGATCAAGCTCAGGATCATATTCAGGGGTGTTGTCCTCATTGTCAGATGAGTTGACATTTTCATTGGTTCCCCCTTGAATATTGGATCCATTAACTACCTCAGCATTGCCTGCTTCTTCATTGGTAGTTGTTACCTGGTTTTGAACTGGGATTGGATCAATCAGTTCAATATCACCTTCAGGTTGGTTGACTCCTGGTTGATTGCGATCAGGTAGGTTGTCCAGTTTTTGACAATCATAAAATTCAGGCTGGGCAACATCTACAAACACTGTCTCCTTGCTTTGAAGCCTTAATCTGGTTGTTCTTTGTGTTATCTCATCAATATTCAGGTTTCTATCCCTGAACTCATTAATAGATTCATCAAACACAACAAGAGGTGTTTCTTCCACAATAAGGGTTTTGCAATTGTAAACTCTGTAAGCTTTGCTGATTTGTGAATATCCAACAAATATTCCTTCATCAGCTTTGCTGTCAAAAGCTTTCAATTGCTCTTTCCCATTATTATGAATGAAACACTTACAACCAAATATGTGAAAATAAGCAACAGTGGGCAATCTACCTTTCCATATTTGATATGGGGTTTTACCTTGTCCTTTGGTGATTAAGGACCTGTTTTGTGTGTGGCATGCAGTGCTAATGGCCTCAGCCCAGAACCTTTTAGGCAGTTTGGATTCAGCAATCAAGGTTCTTGCTGCCTCTTTCAAGGTCCTGTTCCTTCTCTCAGCTACCCCATTTTGTTGAGGTGTTCTTGCTGCTGAGGTTTCATGAGTGATGCCATTCTTGCTGCAGTACTCTTTGATGTATGAGTTTATGAATTCAGTGCCTTTGTCTGATCTGATCTTGACAATATTAAGGCCTTTTTCATTGCTTAGTCTCATCATCAATTCAGGTAACTTGACTTGAGTCTCCTTCTTGTTGAGTAAGAATACTACCCAAGTGTACCTGGAAAAATCATCAACAACAACTAAAGCATATTTTCTTCCATTTATACTTACTGGGATAATTGGCCCAAATAAATCCATATGCAGTAGTTGAAGAACTCTCTCAGTTGAGATGACAGGCTTTCCTTTGAATGAAGCTTTGATCTGCTTTCCTTCCTGACATGGCTGGCATATGTGTTCTTTGGTGAACACTTGATTTGGCAGCCCTTTAACTAGAGAGTTTCTTGCAATCTTGTTGATGGTTTTGAAGTTCAGGTGATTCAGCCTCTTGTGCCACAGCCAGCTTTGCTCTCTTGTGTTTTTGGCAACAAGACAAACTGGTTCAGGGGTTTTGCTCCAATCTGCAAAATAGACATTTCCCTTTCTCACCCCTGTTAGTAGCACCTGTTGTGTTGATTTGTTCTTGATAGTACATTCATTAGGAGCAAATTCAACACAAAAACCTTTATCACAGATTTGACTTATAGACAGCAAGTTATATTTTAGGCCTAGGACATATGAGACATCAGTAATTTTAACACTACCAATGTTTAATGTACCATAACCTCTTGTGATCCCTTGTGAGCTGTCTCCAAAGGTTACTGAAGGACCCTCCTTTTCTATGAACTCTGAGAGAAGCTCTTTATTTCCAGTCATGTGTCTTGAACATCCACTATCCAAGTACCATGCTGTTTTCTTGTTGATGCTTCTCTTCTTCTTGTGGTCCTTGCAGCCCTGCAAAGTCAAAATTTAGGTACCCTTTGAGTGTTGGGTCCTAGAGGGTTAGCTGTACCTTTTGGAACCCAAATCTGCCTGATTACTCTGATTGATTCAAAGTGACTGACTTGGTTTCCATTTACATCTACATACACAGTTTGACCCTTAAATGCCTTGGGTGATCTCTGTGTATAAGTGTTAGCTTTGTAAGGTTCAGGAGAGTTGGTAAATTTCTTTGGGACATTTCTCCTGAAGTTACTAAGCTTAGGTGCAGCTGGATAAGACTTTTGAGGATAGGTTTTTGGATGGCCTTTTCCATTTGGCAAGTAAGGTCCAGGCTTCCTGAATGTTTTATACCTATCAGAGGGGATTGGCCTTAATCCATTCAGTTGAGGTTTCCTCATTTGAGTTGGCCTTTTCTGAATAGGTTTTGGACAACTCCTCTGATGATGATTCAGATAGGTTGGCCTTCCATTGGTTCTACCTTTCTGAACCTCATTCCTCCTGTAAGCAATGCCTTTAACCTTTTCCAAAGGTGTGGGTTTAGGTGCATTGATTACCTGAGTTGGTATAAAAATTCCTTTACCCTTATCCTTGATCAGTGGTTGATTTACTTCAATTTCATTTTGCTGTGCCACCGATCTTACAAAAGTCATCTTAGAATTGCTTGATGAAGCAATGCTAAGACCAGGTGAGGGTTCACATGGATTATAGCCTAATCCACCCTTTTGAGCAAATGGTCTTTGAAACCCTTGAATCTCCTCTATTGCCTTAGCAGATTTGTTCAAGGCAGACATTTTCATTTTTAAGCTCCCCTCACTCAATTTTAGAGTATCAAATTCACTTGAGAGATTGTCAAATTTTTCTTGAAGAATTCTAAGATCAAAATCCTTTTTCCTCAAGGCCAGTTCTTGATCATCAATCAACTCTTGTTGTTCAGAGACTTTGAGAGACACTTCCTCAAGTTCTTTCACAATCTGCTGATACAACTCAGTTGATTTAATGTCAAGCTCAGGTTCAGGAAGGTTGGGAGTTTGAGCTTTTGAATTCAGTAGCTCATTTTCTCTAAGTGCTATATTGCATACTTCTCTTAGTCTGGTGAAATCCTCAAATAACTTTACAAAGTTGAGTTTTAAGGGGATTTCACTGGACTCATGTGTGTTATTTGAAGAACTGGAAGAGCTAGAAGATGAACATACCTCATCATTTTCAAATGCCATTTGACAGTCATCATCACTGTCACTGTTGGAGAATAGTCAATCATCAGAAGAGTAGACACTTTCTTCACTAGCTGAATCTCCAGCCACCATAGCCTTTCTGCTGTTCAGCCTCTTGTCTCTTTTGGTCTGCCTTTCTTTCCTTTCTTTTGCACTAAGGTCAGGACAGTCATACTGAAAGTGACCCTTTTTCTGGCAGTTGTAACACACATCTTCATCATCATTCTTCTTGTTTGAGGACTCCTTCCTCCTTGATGATGATGGTTCACCTTTGCTGTATCTCTTTCTATCAGCATACTTGTCCTCTTTCTTTTCATCAGAGACTTTGTCCTCTGATTTGGTGTCAGGAGAGTTGAATCTCCTTCTGGTTCTGTTGTCTTGGTAGAACTTCTTGTATCTACCAAATCTGGAGTTGAGCTTCTCAAATCTTCTAGCCATGAGTGCCAGCTCCTCCTTTATTTCAGATTTTGAAACAGATTGAGAGGACCTTTGAGTATTCTTCTTTTCTGTTTCAGCAGCTTTGAAGGCAACACCTTTGGTTGAGGAGGATGGCTCTTCATGCACCTTCTTTCTGTTGAGATCAAACTCATATGCCTTGAGTTCAGAAAATACTTGCTGCATTGGCATGTTGTCAAGATTGCTAGTGTTTTGCATCATGACAGAATATATATCCCACTTGGATGTGAGACTTCTCAAGATCTTCAAGGCAACTTCTCTTTTGGCATAGAACTTGCCAAGAGAGTTTATTTCATTCATGATGTCAGTGAACCTGCCATCAAGATGATCAATGGTTTCATTGGCTTCCATAGAGAATTGTTCATATTTTTGGATAGCTTATTGGGCTACCAAATGGAGCCAAAGTGTGATACTATGGTGAACAACATGTGTGAAATTTTCAACTCTTCCATCTTAGAAGCAAGAAGCAAGCCTATACTCACTATGTTAGAATGGATCAGAGAATATATGATGACAGGGCTTCAGAAGAATAGGGAAAAATGTGAGAGAGTGTGGGAAGGGAGAAAAACCTGTGGAAGGATAACTTCTCTTATTTATAGAGAAATGGATGCTGCAAAAGATTGTATCCCTGTCAAGGCAAATGAGTTCAAGTATGAGATTACAGTGTTTGATGGTTCAAGATTTGCTGTAGATTTGAGGGCCCACACTTGTGATTGCAGAAAATGGGAATTGAGGGGGATACCTTGCAAGCATGCTGCAAGTGCAATCCTAGCTCAGAACCATGATGTTCATGATTATGTGAACCAATGTTATTTTGTTGATACATATTGTTGGTCCTAGGTGGAGTATAACACAAGTGTATGGGGGGGGGGGGGGGGAATGCACTTGTGTATGCAAATTCTTTTCTTTTTGACAAATCTGGTCTTATCAGGCAGGTTGTCTCACAACTGTCCTGAGTGAACTTTGATAGATACTTGTCCTACTGATTACTATAGAGTGATCAGTTGGCTAAATATCTAAAAGAGTTGCTAAGTGCGGAATGTGGTTGGCCTTTGACTTAAAGAAATACTCCAAGTAAATTTCTGAAAAGATACAGTTATCAGGGACTTTGTCCAAAACAATTTTTCCTTAAACTTACAAGTTTTACTCTTTGAAATATGTTTGAATATGAATGCAATAAAGAGTGTAGTAAGTAAAAGACACACAAGCTTATAGTGGTTCAGAGACTCAAGCTCCTACATCCACTTTGCCTGATTGAACAGGATAATTCCTTCACAATGGAATTAGCTTGTTTTATAGTGCCAAGGTGCACTGATCAACAACACTCTCTTAGTGTTTTGATCCCTAGGATAATCTGAGTCCTAGTGCTCAATCTCTCTAAGTTAAGACTGTGTTTCACTCTAACAGTCCTTAACTCCTCACTTCTACAACAAACACTCTCTTCACTAAATGAGATAAGGTTTGAGGTTTGGTTCCAACTAATAGAGATATCCTTTACAATGAGAACAGATGTAAAGGCTTAGGATATCTCAATGCTAAGCTAGGATGTTTACAAAGATTGGCTTAGCTGACTTGAAGTGATTCAGGAAACTTGGAATACTTGAGAATAGCTTGGTTTCCTTTGAAAGCTTTATATGAGTTTGATAGCTTGTTGTTGGATACTGAATCCCTTTGATCACTTCTGTTTATATAGTCATGTTTGAACAACTATCCGTTGGAGAGATAGCATTTCAAACATGTCTATTTGCAGCTCCATTGAAACGGCTAAGTAGCTTGACTTCCTTTTATCCACTGTGTAAAAGGGCTCTTCAATGGTTGCTTGAATGAATGTGTTGACTTCTGAAAAATGCGGCTGAGATGACTTATGACAGTTTCCAAATAAGCACACTTTCCAAGGTTGATTTGTGGCAGAATCTACACTCAACCAACGGTCAGATGGGACAAGCTCCCTGAACATTCTTGCTGCAGTTTTAGAATGTTCCAACATTCATTCAATGCTTCACTCTTTAATGCTCTAAGTCTTCAATGCTTGGTTCAGGCATGATTGGCAATAAATGCTTCATTGAATGTGTCTTCTGTAAGCTTTTGACAGTTAATTCTCTTGATCATTTGCACTTCAACTGTCTAGATCTTTTGCATTTAAGAGCACAGCTTCAGTGTTCTTGATCTCTTCAGCCTGGTTGTCCACTTGTTCAGTTGTCCTGATGCTTCAGCAACTTTGGCCTTAAGACTTAATACCTATCAAGCTTTCTAACATGTAGCTTTGGACAACTATCCTGAACTCTAAAATCTCACAACATTTCTGAGATTTTTAACTTAAGCATTCTACATACTCAAGTGTTCTGGGACAACTTGCCTGAACAATAACTTGAGCATATCTCAACTAATTTGTACATCATCATTCAGGGGTTTTGGTATCTAGATCAAAATCATTTTATTCCCAACACATACCAAAATGTGTATCAACATTCAATAAGCCCTATGAATGGAGATGAGTTGTGGTAAAAAAACAGGGTACATACCACCATTGCCTCCACATTTTGGTAAAAGAAAGAGAGGTAGGCCTAGCATGAAAAGAAGAAGGGGGGCAGATGAAGGTGGAAATGGGGGAAAGAGGAAAGGTGTCCAAATCATGCCAAAGCAAAAGAGGCAGAAGAGAAATAGTGAAGAAGAAGGCCAAAGCAAAAGAGGACAGGGCAGTACTCCAAAGCAGAAAAGAAAGATATCTTGCAGCTTTTGTAAAGAAGAAGGCCACACAACAACAACATGTGAGTGGAGGAATATTGCTGAAGATTTCATGGCAGAAGTTGAGGAAGAAGAAAGAGCAAGGGGTGCTACAACAAGCATGGAGGAGAGGGTAATTCCAGAAGTCAATAGAGAAGGGATGTCTCTTGAAGTGGAGCCTGAAGAGATGACACAGCCACAAAATATGCCTCCAATTGACACACAAGAAGAAGACAATGAAGATAATGTGAGTATTTATTTATATACTGTTTTTGGTATTTTGTTCAAAACTATTTTGGTATTTATTTCAAAGTGTTTTTGGTATTTTTTAGACACTGGTGCCAGAAGAGTCTGATGTTTTGATAAGGGATATTAGGCCAAGCACTAGGGAAGGGAGGAAAAAAATGGTAAGAGTAAAATTGATGTATGATTTAATCTGTTTTTATACTGGGAAGGGACTGTATATGATTTAATCTGTTTTTAATCATGTGTTTAGGGAAAGAGAAAGAATTTATCATCTTCTTCTTCAAAGGGAAAGGGAAGAGTTAGCAAGGTATGATCTCTATTAATCACTTGTATGGTTTTAATCATGTGTTGTTTTAACATTATGTATAACAGGTGCAGAAGAAAGGGAATGGTGATGTTGAAATCTCAAGCAATTCAAGTATGGGTTCTGGGGTTAGAATGAGGACACCTGCACCAATGAGTTTTGATCCTCAAAATTTCATTGGTTCAGGAAGAGTGTCATCTGGTGGAGACACAAGTAGGACACCTCCAACATCCAGCAGAATGGCTTTCAGTCCCAACACATTCATTGGATGTAATGTGAATGTGGGAGACAGTGGTGGTTCAACAACTACTAAGGATGGGACAATTTCAGGAGGTAAGAAATATGTCACAATGTCTAGTTTAGTGGATGCTGCTAATGAGAAAAAGGCTAGAGGAAAGGGGAAGAAGAAGAATTAGCCAGTTTGGTATTGGTGTTTGGATTATGATTCTGGTATTTATTAGACTTTGTTTATTTTGATATTTGGATTGATGTTCTGGTGTGGTGTTTGGTATTATCAGACTGTTTGGATTGATATTTTGTACTCTGTTTTGGATTGTGATTTTGGATGTTATCTGTATTGGATCTTCATTTATGTTTGAATGTACTCTGTTTTTTCATGTTTGTGTTTATGTGAATGTGAATGTGAATGTGAATGTGATGGGAGACTCTATGTGATAGATAAACAACATTTTCATTAAAAATTGTCTTGAAGAAAGACTGTTGTTGTGGTTACATTACATGTATACACTTAACATTACATAAACTTAGCAATACATATTAGAGGCATAAATTTAGCAATACATATTAGAGACATATAAGCTTAGGATTACATCCAGCCTATAAACTTGAACATATAGGGTAGAACACAGAATATTATGGCCATGATAAGAAAGTTCCTCTACTTCTTTAGCTCTTGAACTTGTCCAGCTTGAAATTCTACTTCTGATGTTAGGTGGTCAGATGAATCCTTATAGATTTCACCAACTACTTTTGCATTATTCAGCTTGTTGTTGAACTCTTGATTTTCAAGCAAAAGTGAGTCAATTCTCCTCACCATGCCCGGAAACATTCCGTGTGAACACGTTCCTTGTCCGTGGATTTCGTGTTCATCAGCCCAAATTAAAAAGGAGCATCCAAGACCACTTAGTGAATCTGGGCAAGTATAAAATAGTCTACCTCTGCTTTTTTCTTGCTTCGAAATGCACACACGAGCTTCTTTTCCACAATGGCATACCACAATTTTCATGGATGTGGAAGTTGAAGACATGAGTTTCTGTATTTTTTTGTTTTTTGATGTTTGTGAAGAAGTAGGTTGTTTTGAGTGTGGTTGGAGTGTGTATATATAGAGGTGCTTGATTTTCCCTCCAACAGGTAAGAAAATTCCCTCCAAATAGGTGAAATGATGTTTTAGGCGCCAATTTCCGCGCCAAAATGGTTATGTGGATACTGGGACTAATTTCGCTATGGTTGACTAACGGTTGACTAAGGTCAACTAACAGTTGACTAACTTTGGGACTCAATGTGTCAAATTTTGCACGTTCGGGACCAAAAACATGAGTGCCCGTGGCTGATGGGACCAAAAACACATTTTTCTCTAATGACGTTATTACTATTGCATAGTTTTGAAATATATTTAAAGAGTATGGTTTGTGCCTCATTCATCTTACCTTAATCTGGGATTCATGTTTAATATTTTTTTATTCCCGGTCAAGATATTTTTAAGCATTAATACTGATAAACTCAATTTTGGTCGTCTATAGTAATTTTTTTTTAATACCACGTTCTTCTAAACCCAAAAAGATGAATCTTTCCCTTCTCCTCAAGTTGTTGCCCAAGAGGGTTCGCTCTCTTCTGCAAATCCCACATAACCGCTTTGTTCGTTGGGCGTCCTTCGTCTCGATTCTCACAGTAGATCATGTGTCGTCTGTCGATTCCGTCCTCGTCTTCAACCACTTGTGAACAAGATTGGAATCACCAATGGTGCTTCATCTTGAGGGGGCGAATTAGGGATATTGTGTATTAGAGATAAATTAGGGTTTATTGTTTCCTTTTATATCTTGGCCCATATTATTAAGTTAACCTAACCCGTGTCTATACTTAACCTAATAGCCCATGATGTAATCTATATATACTCGTTCTCATTATTAATAAAATAAACCCTTCAATTAATCTATTCCATTCATCTCAACATACTTTTCGTGAACAATACAATAGGACTGATATCTTAGTATTGATATTGGTATAGAACCTCTGAATAACATGTATACATTTCCTTGTTTAAGTCCTCTGTATAGAAGGATTTTTAGGTAAATACTAACTTATATATTCGATATGCACTCCCTTAGATACGATGTTGGGAAATTTGAAGTTGAAAATTTGTTTGTGAAAGAGGACACACTTAAATTCGAGTCTTCGTCTTACTTCAAACATTTATATTGTAACAAGTTTTCAATATGCCTTGTTGTTATCTTGAATATCAGATAGGTTCATGCCAGACAACCTTGAAAATTGATTAAGGATAAAATATCTCAAGCATGTTGAGATATTAGAAGGCTTTTTGATTCACCTGATATGAAGAACTCACCTTTGAAGCAGCCCGAAAATGAGAATATGAATGAAGCTAGGGTTGTAAAGTAAAACAATTTGTTCCTATTCCAAACTATCCCAGGTGAATGGTTCTGAGCTTATAACTGTCTCTATGTAAGTCATCATAATCAGGTCTCATATAAAGTTTTAAGATAATATGATTGATATCTTAGTATATGTAAGTCATCATAATCAGGTCTCATATAAAGTTTTAAGATAATAGGATTGATATTTTAGTATTTGAGAAAATGGGAGACGATGAAAAAGCTACTTCAACGTCCTACTTCAAACATTTATATTAAACATTTATATTGTAACAAGTTTTCAATAGGCCCTTGAATGATGATGTGAAAATTATTGATGTGAAAATGTTATCCTGAGGCTGCTACCACATATTAAGATTTCTATGTAAAATTGAATGATTTTAATTAAGATACCAAAACCCCTATGATGTGAAAATGTTATCTTGAAGCTGCTACCACATATTAGATTTTTATTATTGAAAAATTGAATGATTTTAATTAAGATACCAAAACCCCTTGATGATGTTCAGGATAGTTGAGATATAGTGTCAGATAGGTTGTTATGTATTTAGAAGAGTCTTTGATTAAGGATAGAATATCTCAAACATGCAATTGATATGGTTTAGAGTTTATATTGAACCGCCTCTATGTAAGTCATCCTAATCAGGTGTTTATGTAAGTTATCCTAATCATGTCTTATATAAGTTTCAAGATAATAGAATTGATATCTTAGTATTTGAGAAAATCGAAGACGTTGGAAAAAGCTTATTTCAAATCTGAAATCTGATGTTGGTATAGAACCTCTGAATAACATATATACATTATTAGGAATATATAAATGCTAACTTATATATTCGATATGCACTCCCTTGAATACGATGTTGAGAAATTGAGGACACACTTAAATTCGTGAGGGTGAGTTTTCGTCCTACATCAAACATTTGCCTTTGATGTTATCTTGAAGCTGTTATATTTATCTTGAAGCTGCTACCACAATGTGTTGTTCAGGATAGTTGAGATATAATGTTAGGTTGTTATGTATTTATAAGAGATGTAATCTGTAAATAGACTCAAGATAGTTGAGGCAACCTTGAAAATTGATTAAGGATATAATATCTCAACGTATATGTCTCAGTTAGTTTAGGTATATGTTTTAGTTAGTTCAGGGAGAACTCAATATATTATATGAAAAACTCAGCTAATATAAAGAAAAGAACTCAGCTGATATGATATAAAGAACTCACCTGTCATGATATAAAGAACTCATCTGATATGCAGAACTCAAGTGATATGAAGAATTTAAAGAATTCAACTAATTACTTAATAGTTCTCAGTAGTAGATTGATTATCTGAGTTACTACACCCAGACAAGAGAAGTTGTTAGACAACTATACTGAAAAGCTAATCTATTTGACCAACCGTATTTGAATTACCTTCTAAGAAAAATGAGGGCAAATAGAATTTATGTAAAAGAAGGTATAGTAATGGTCCACCACCCCTCACTTGTGTCTCATAACACTGTACTTAGGTTCTTTACGAACCTAATAAATACTTAGTTAGATGTTAATATGTATTCTGATCTCGTCTTTTGTATTTCAAAAATATCTTTCTATGTTAATTGGACCTCAAAACTAAATGAAAAATGCTTTGGAAATTTAAAAAAATCTTTGACCGTGATTGGTGGTCGACAGGCTTATGGTGAGGAGGGACCCAAAAGGTCATTGTTGTGCTTCTTGAGAAACTCAACAGTGCATTTCGAGAATTTCATTGTGGAATCATCACAACCTAGATGCATTGTCAAGCAAAACTTAATTTTGCAACCGTTTGCCAGAACTTAATTCTGCAAACGTTTGCTACAGAGGTTTGTGAGTTGCAATGGAATTTTTCCATTAAGACCAATGAGATTGAAAAAGAATGCAAATGGTTTGAGACTACGAGGGATATTGGTCAGGGTTATAAGCATAGATATTGGTCAAGGATTCTACATAAATTTTTTAATGTGCAATAATAATACTAATCAATTTTATTGTGTATTTAAAATTGGTTTTTATGTTTATGTTATAATGTCGTGGTTTTTTATTTTGTAAAATGTGGAAAGAGGGGATGATAATTTTTTTCTGTTCTCGGGGGAAGTTACAGTCAGGGGAGGGTGTACTGATCCAGATTTTAATTTTAACTAGATTTTTACTCGTGCAATGCACAGACTTGTTGTAATTTAGTATGGCAAAAACTTGTGTGAGACCGTCTCACAGATCTTTTTCTGTAAAACGGATCCTTTTAACCCATATTTCAAAATTTTAGGTAGGATAACCCAGATTTTTTTCCCAGATTTTGGGTGGTAAATAAAGTGATAATGTTTAAGTAAAAAGTGATAATTTTTTTAATAAAAGTGACTATCACTTTTTATTTAAACACTATCACTTTTTACTCAAACATTATCACTTTTTATATATAAAATCCGTCTCACGGATCTCATTATGTGAGACGGTCTCACCCAAGACTAGCCCGCTTGTTGTAATTTAGTATTTTGTAGACGGTCAACATAATGTTATTTTTATTGTTGTTTAATAAAAATTGAATGTTAATTTCAACGTTGTAAATTATAGAATGTATTTACAATCCAACAACCTACATTACTACTTTTAATTACATAATTGCCTATTACTTTGGTAACATAGAACCATATTTTAAAATTAGTTCTTATACTCCTCCCTCCTTTTTGTGCCTTAAATCTAGGATTATAGGTCGAGGTAGTGGTGTTCTATCTATTTAAAATATGCATAGCTTTTTTCTAGAAGAAATGTAGAAATTTGGATCAAAATGAACCCTACTTCATGGAATCACCTAATATATCTTTAATTTTCTTTTGAATCTCTTGTCTGATGATGATTCCTACTCTCTCATAACATCATCATCACTATTATGTGGTTTCTCCTCCTCTTTCCTTCATCCACTCGACCGCCTAATCCCCAAAAAAGGGTTAACTTGACTTGTGAATAAATAAATGGTGATAACTTTGATGTACAATTTAAATACTCGAGCAAGTAGTATTTTACAAAATGAAACTATGTTACTCCCTTGATAAAACGGAAGAGTCTTATCTCGAGGAAAGTGGTAACTGAGGTTCAGAATACGACCAACAACTCAAAAGTGGTGTTCTTTACTTTCAAGTAAGTTGCAAACAATATTACATGAATAATAGCAGGTCCAACTTTTTTAGCCAACTTCTCATTCTCCAAAACATTGGTATCAGCCAGGACTATAACCTCCTTCGACATCGACTACAATGGGGCCATTGGCATTTGCTCCCAATAAATTCTTATTTTTCTCAGCCTCTGCATTAGCTAGTTGATTATCACATAAACTCTTCGTAACATGTTGAGAAACCCGATGAAGGGGTTTGTCGTCGACACCACGAATCATGACCACATTTCCTATTTCACCGAGTGCACGTTGAGTCTTCTTTCTGCACCCATGTTCTTCTCTGCTTATTAGCTGCAAGGACTTCTGTTTCACTTATTAATTAAATCAACAATACTCATACGAATTAGGTGGTGGACGTTTATCCACCAAATAAATCCAAGAAGCTGTCTTAATGATGTGTATATGTTGAAATTTTGACAAATTACATAGAATTGCAAAAGGAGCAGTAACATAAGAAGACATGTATTGAGGGCAACACAATTCAAAGAATTTTTCGTATGGAATATGCAATTATACATGAACGTCCACTTGAATTAAGGACAAACACAATCCACTCGATATGTTCCTAATTTCAACAAACCCCCCTTGAAGTAAACAAAAAATTGTGTGGATTTCTCCAGACGATATATTTTGTTATATGATCCTTTTGTCTCATGGAAAACAACAAAATTCAAATTGGGATTCAGATACAGACAATAGTAAGAAAAAATAATTTTTCAAAAAATGGACACAATAACTAAACTGCAAGAATAGTATCATTGATCAACATCAATGAATAGTAGGTTGTGGGTGGTCACAACTAAGACGGTAAGATACTTTTCAATTGGCATAACATTTTCTTATCTCTTTTACATAATAGATTAAGACAGGGTATATTCCGAATTCAAAGTTTTGTGCATAAATTTTTATATGGAGTTGTAAAAAATGGTCAAAGAAGTGAGACTCGTATAACTAACGAAATCAAGAAGCAGATAGGGCATTCACAGATAAAAATAGGTAGTCCACATACCTAATTGTCACTGAATGGATAATTGTAAATTAAGTGAATGACTTGTCTCCAACATGTAACTATCATTATTAATGAGTTAAAAAAAATTCACAAAGAGCTAATTAACTAATTAATTTAGTGAATGAAGTCAAACCAAAAGGCATACCACATTCTTTGTATCTGACACGGGTTTTGGTGCATATAGAATCACCTATTAGTAGTCATTACAATCACAACATTATAATTGTTTTTGACATAAAGTTCAATATCATCATATTTAAAATCTTAAAACAAACAAACACCATTACTATTTATTAAGATTTTAAAATTCTGCATTTAAAAAAGATTTCAAAATTCACCTACACCCAAATCAAACATCCCCTTGGTATCATATGCTGACAATACCAGAAGTAAAAACATTAAATAAATAAGCATACAGAAGGCAAAAGAAACTAATGGTGGAGAGATATTGTTATTTACTTTTCTTTTGCAAAATTATTTATTAGCATTTCTAAAATGTTAAAGTTTTTGCAAACACCACCAAAGAATACCCTTTTGCACGAGACAGATTTTGTAATGGTTGTCACGGCTAGAACCTAAGCCTTCTCCTAAAGCTATAATACCCTACTATGGATAATAGAAGAACCCTGGCTGATGAAGGCAAAAGATCAAGTTATTCTTGTGACTTTGAACGATAAAATAACCCTCCAAAAAATAATTATTTCAGGTTATACTATTTTGTGACTCTCAATAGAAAAGCTGAACCAACTTATTTCATTGTCAGTTTGCATTCTACAACTAAACACTCTTAAAAGATAAAAACCTGATAATAGTAGTTTGAAAAAAAAACCCAGGGACATAATGATCATGAGACCTCTTCGTATGAAGTTTTCAATTAAAACACCCCCTACCCTACCACCATGTTTGCTGGACAATAAAGAGATTCAGATTTGAGATTAAGAATAAGAAGCAGATAGAAAACTCCTAGAAACACATAGACAACCCACATAATTAACTACTGATAGAGATTTGATGGCTAATTTATAGATGATTAAGTACCAGTTATCTAACTTAGCTATGAATTCTCCCTCAATTGTCTATCTTCGTATCTCATTTAAGTAATAGATTTATGGGGCAAGATATATATATATATATATATATATATATATATATATATATGGAAATACATTTAAGGGGATTTATACTACTATGATTTAGATTTAACTACAATGGTGCATCTTCAAGTGGAAAATTCACCACTACTAATTAAGCAGAATCACTATAAGGGCTAGAGGAAAAATAGAACAGGATACTCACCCACTCAATCTTCATTTGTTGCCTGCACATTATACAACCACAGTAGAATAGACGATTTAATGCAATGTAGATTAGTTATAAGCATATTCAATTAATACAATTACAAAAAATCAAGCTAAAGAGACTATTGAATTTAAACTTAAATTTATGCATGAAGATTTGAATTAGATTATAAGGAAGCACATAGAGCAAAATAGAAGAGCTTAAAGTGCATTATCACTCAATAAAACAGTAACAATTAAGATATGTTGAATTGCTACAAGACACATGATAAATACTTCCCATGGACAATATTTTCATAAAGCATAGATTACCTAGCAATCTCGATATATTGTTCTCGGAGATCTGCTGCCTGAAGCCATAGAGTAGCCATAAGCTCCGTAGTGGTGACTTTATTACCGAATATTTTAACAAATACAATAACCTCATAGACAATCTTACGCTGATCTTTCCCGATATCTTGTTGCTGAGTCCCGTTATGATTTTATGTTAACAAAAAGAGTTTACCAACAATTAGAACAACTTTAATTTCCATCTACCATAGAATCGTGCAATGAAATTTGGCAACCTCTCCCAATCCAATTATTGAGGCCATCTTCAAATCTTGGATTTTGTATGATATTCTCATCACCGTTGAAGAAAAGCCCAACCCTTCCTTGACCCTATCAAATTCAAATGAAAAATAGTAGATACGAAAGGGACAAGAGGCAATTTATGTGAGAATATTTGTCCATTTTTAATGACGTACAAAAGTAATACTTCCTGAAACCATCTTATTAGCAAGCAGTAGCAGATTTATTTTTACATATACTTACATCATATTGACATGGATTATGGCAGGAGACAACAATAAACCGACAATATGTAACTCAATGATTCATATGATGATGCTATACCTAAAAAGGGCCCTGCTGCTGTCCAGAAGAAATCTGGACAAGTAGTGACGATTCCCGCACTGAAGATGATGCTCCTCGAATGAATTTTATTCCTGAGATGTTTAATTATTTTGGGGATTCTTTCGGTAGGTGGTTCTTCTGATGGAGGTTGCAAATGATGTGCTGATTTGAGATTCATTTATGGTTTAAGAATTGTAAAGTTACAGGCTCATTCTAATTGAACAGAATGAAACACATTTTCTTTGTCATGTTGTATGGCTAATATAAGATGATCATGGACCATTTGGTTTTGACGAGTGGAAAAAACTCTCCACTAAAAATGTATATCGATCTATGTGTTTTATAAAGTTATTCTATTTTTTGGGTATGTAAAATAGAAACCCAAACATATGAAAGCATGAAATATTAAAGAGAAAAATTATTCAAAATGAAGCAATTTTCGAGGGTTTTAATAAGGGTATTCATTTATTCGATTAAAAAATAATCTAAAATAAGTCCGTGCATCGCACGGGTAAAAATCTAGTGTATATAATAATTGGAGTAATGAGGTGAGTATAGTATAATTGAGGATTTGTTTAGCCGGAGTCTTTTCCTTTTTAGGTGTGGGTAAAATTACTAAAATGTTATATATTGAATATAACTTGTTAATTTATTGACATTAGTGTTTCGAGGAGTAATAAATAAGAGGATATCATGAAATTTATAAATTGTTTCTAGGTTTTTCAAGGAGTGAGTATTCTTTTCCTGTAAATGTTAGGTTTATTGACAATGGTCCACTATGCCACAATAGGCCTACGACAATCGTTGAAAGACAACGGGTATCTAATGTCCTCGTTGTTATAAGTTCTGAATTCGTTGTTGTATATATATCTGTTGTGTTATATTGACAGTTTTAATGAAAAAGCGCTCATAGACAATGGGTTTAATTCCCCGTTGTCTCTCCCTGTTTTTTTTCTATATATTTTTTTGAAAAAGAGTTGATGGACAACGGGTTTACTCCGTGTTGTCTTTCCTTGTTTTATTTTCTACTCCCTCCGTCCCATAATAACTTTCACACTTTCCTTTTCGGGACGTCCCATAATAACTTTCACACCCTTAAAATGGAAACAACTTATAAATTAAACACCCTCACAATACCCATTTTATTTCAAAATTGCCATTGAAATTGGGCCCACATATTTTACTTAACCCACTCTTTAAGCAACTAATTCAACTAATTTAAACCCAAATTAAATAATCACCATATGTATTTTGACTAATTCCAAATACACAATCTATCAAGTATCCACTATTCCACCCAACGTATTTTTCCAAATCATAAACTTTCTCTCTCACGCTCCATCTTCCTCAAACTTCATCTTCCCCAAACAACTCTGTAATGTCTCTCACCCCAAAGAACCGGCCATAACCCTCATCATTTCAATGTCTTCTCACCTTCGAAAAATCATAACCCCCATTATTCTAATGCTCTCTCACCCCATGCGATGAAACTCAGTCCCGATTATTCTACCTCTGTCCACCGACAAACCTTAATCGTCGACGACACATATTATGAATACGAGATGATGACTTCCGAGGAAATGGAATTAGAATCTCTTGTTGTTCCTGACTCTGAATCTGACTCTGACTCATTTGACATCGTCGACCTGGGTCCGATTTGGTGATTATAGAGTCCGATTGGGCCTTTCTAGAAGTAGGTTTGGAGATTATTGAGTTCGATGTGGGGATTATTGAGTCCAATTTAGCATTTTTTTAGTCCGATTTGGCTAGTCTCAAGTCTGAGTTGGAGCTTCTAGAGTTTGATTTGGGGAAGCGTAAGTCTGAGATGGGGACTTTTGAGTCTGATGCGGTGTATTCAGGTACTCTCATATCTCAAGAGTTTTCTTCAGTTTCAGGATTTAGGGTAATTTATGTGATTGAGAACTCAGATTTGTGTTTGCATGTGTGGTATTTTGCCTATATGATGAGGTTCTTGGGTTTGCATGTTTGATTTCAAGCCCTATTTAAGCATCTATGTAGAAATATTTGATTATAAATTTCTGATACTTTCTCACCATTTATTTTTCTCATCAATTTAAACATTTTCAATTTATTGCTTCTGTAGCAATCAAGAGTTGTAGAAATGTTGCAATTTATTGAAGTTCTTGAGTTTGTATTGCATCACATTCAATAGTAATTGAACATTAGGTTGTATCCTTAATTGTAGATCAAGTGGAACCTCATTCATTGGAAGACACAATTGAAACAATGTTGAAGATCTTACTTCCCGCATATTCATCGGTAATGTTTTTATGATGAACATATTGAGAATTTTATTATATTTAAGCATGTTATTATGATTTCAGTGGAGATTTATGCATATATGATGAAGTCCAGCCCTTATTTAAGCTTATATGGTGAAGTTCAGTCCTTATTTATGCTTATACGTATGATGAAAATATTGATGGTAACATATTTTTGTTAGTATTTGGGTGATTAGATTATTTGAGTGAAATGATGGTTGCATTCTTTGAATTTTTTGAGTTTATGCTTAGAGTCACCACTAGATAATGTCCTTTGTTTAGGAGACTTTGTGCCCCGTGATGGTATCTTTCTGAGGGCTTGTGGGATAAAATATTAAGTGTTCACTTACATTAATGTGAATACACATGTACATCAAAAGTTTGATTACAACATAAACAACTTGCCTATATGGACTTATGTTTAAGCTGTAAACATCAAAAAGTTAACAAAATATAGGCTGCCTAATCTGAGTTCAATAGCCTAGATGAGACATTAGACCACTTATGTCATATGACATTCCATCAATTGGCCCAGCTTCCATCAGAAATTGTATGCATTCCCTTACAAGTCCTTCATCCACTTTTAAGCTTATTGGTAGCCTTTGTTCCCTGATCAACCTTGCTTTGCCCATATGTGGCACTTTGTAATTGTCGTGTCCCTTCTACTTCATCACTTCAACTAGGCAAGTTTGAAGGGTAAGAAAAACATTGTTAAGTGTGATGGTTGTCAAATTTTCAAATGACAGCATCAAATTCTTAACTAGTTTATCAACATTGTAACTAGAAGTGTCCACTTGTAGTGATTGAATTGCTCTAAACCAACCCAAATCATTTATATTAGTGTCTGGTGAGTTAGGGGGTTGGCATACAAGTATGATGTTAAATCCATCTGAGCTTGGAGCTGCCCTAAAGTCTGGATCATTGTTGCTAATGAGTGGTTTATCATTATCTTGCTAATAATGATGTTCTTGCTTGCATTAGGAGGCCATTTAGCCTTAATGGCTGGAATAATCTGAAAACCACAAATATAAGCATATTAAAGTCACCAATATGATATTACAACCTAGTTAGGAGACTTACTTATGCTTAAAAATGAATGATGAAATTAAAATTCTATAGTGAAAACTTACTTTGTGTTCAGAATATGTGCTCATACTTGATTTAGGATGCATGCTTTTATGACCTCCTTTGTGATTGAGTCAATTGGTTTAGTAATCAATGTCCCCCTCACTCTATTTTTTGAATTCCTCATTGCTGGTGTAACAACAAATTTCATGAATTAATATAAAAACACAAAAATTGAGATACAATTTTATTTATTTTCGGATTAAACCGAGAAATTTTGGGGGTTACAATCTCTATTTAATATTCCTCTGATTCTTCTCTTCGATTTTGACTTTGTCTTGGAAGATTTTGTGGAGTGATCCTCGCTTTGATCTTGACCACGATTGAACTTGAAGGTTCGTAACGTTAATCCAAGGACTTGACGTCTTGTTTTGGATTAAACGCTGATTTGGGGAGCTTTTGGACGAACGCCTTTGAATGCGATGAAGAACGTCTTTGAACTTCCTTGAAGAAACGCCGGATTGAGGGGCTTAGCACCTTGATCTCGAATCGAACGCTGCTTTTGGCCGCTTTGCACAAAGAACGCCTTTGAAGATCGTTGAAGATCCACGAAGAACTTCCTTGAAAAAATGCAGGATTGAGGGGCTTAGCACCTTGATCTCGAATCGAACGTTGTTTTTGGCCGCTTTGCACGAAGAACGACTTTGAAGCTCCTCCGAATGCTGAAGAACACTCTAAATCTCTAAAGAGAACTTTAGAGTCTTGAAAGCTTCTCGTGTTGTCTTTCTAATGAATGAGGGGAGGACCCTATTTATAGGGTGAGGGGGTAAAGACCTTCCCTCTTTATCATGCCACGTGGCGCCGTCTTATTGGCTGATGCCGATTTGATTAACTTGATTGATTTAATTTAATTCTCTTCCATTTTACAGAGATGTGATTTAATTCCCCCTCTTATATGGTAAGTTAAATTTATTCTTACCAATTACGATCGTGTATATTAAATATCACTAATTTAACTATTTAATTCGAGAATTAATTTAATTAAATTCCCAAAATTTAAATAGTAAATTAATTTGATTTTAATATATATTTGTCCACGTGTCGCCATTTGATTGGGTGCAATTTTAATGTGCTTACAAATGCCCCCTCGTGCTTTGTTCACGGACGTTTCATGTCTTGAAGTGAATGGAGCACGAAATTTATCGGACTTTAGAAAGTTTTTGCTCTTATCAAGGAGCTTTGACTTGAATGACTCGATTTGAGAGCCTCAAACAGTTTATTCTCTTGTTAAGGAGATTTTTTTTTTGACTTTAGAAAGTTTTTGCTCTTATCAAGGAGTTTTGACTTGAATGACTCGATTTGAGAGCCTCAAACAGTTTATTCTCTTGTTAAGGAGATTTTTTTTTTTTGGACTTTAGAAAGTTTTTGCTCTTATCAAGGAGCCTTGATTTGGATGACTCAATTTGAGAGTCTCAGATAGTTTAGTCTCTTGTCAAGGAGAATTTTTATTTGAGGAGCTTTAAATAGTTTCATCCAACACGATTTCCCCTTGTTGGACCAATTGCATGATTTTCTCTTTAAATGTGATGCAATCATGAATTGGATGACCTATGAGTCGATGGTACTTGCAGTACTTTGGGTTATGAGTTTGTCCAGCTTCTTCTGGTCTTTTCATCATAGGCAACTCAATGAGCTTTGCTTCGAGCAAGTCGTCAAATATCCCAGAGACATCAGAGTTTAGAAATGGATACTGTTTTTGTCGCATTTCTTTTAATGTCAACCCACTTTGCCCCCAGTCTCGAGGTACGTCTGTAATGTATTCTTTACTCGAAGGTTTAGCATAAGTCTTACTGCGGAGTTCTTGAACCGGCGGTGATGTGACTCCACTAGAAAATATGCTTAGCTCCATGTCGTGAGCTCTTGTTGCTAACTCTTCAAAAGTATTTGGTCGGATTCCTTGCAGGATGTATCGGAGGCCCCATTGCATTCCTTGAATGCACATTTCGATTGCAGAAGATTCACTCAACCTATCTTTACATTTCAGGCTTAAGTCTCTCCATCTATTGATATAATCAATCACAGGTTCGTCTTCCATTTGACGAGTGTTAGTCAACTCGATCATGCTAACCGTTCTCCTTGTACTGTAGAAGCGGTTTAGGAATTCTCGCTCCATATGATCCCAGCTATCAATGGAGTTAGCCTCCAAATCGATGTACCAATCGAAAGCGTTCCCTTTCAAGGAGCGGACAAACTGTTTGGCTAAGTGGTCGCCATAAGTTCCGGCATTGTTGCACGTTTCAACAAAATGAGCCACGTGTTGCTTAGGGTTCCCTTTGCCATCAAACTGTTGAAACTTTGGAGGTTGATAGCTTGCTGGCATCCTCAAGTTGTCAACTCTCCTAGTATACGGTTTGGTATAGGTGAAAGATGATTTGAATCCTTCTTCGTGTCTACCTTTCACCGTATCCAATATTAGTTCCTTGAGTTGATCGACGTTCATCCCTCCATCGGAAGAAATGATCAAATCTTTAGCAACAAGTTCATTTTCCGTTGTTTCATGCTTGGTTGAGGTTTCAGCGTCGTCCTGTTCCTCAACTAGTTTTCCATTGGTACGACTTGCGTCACCGTTATCCACTTTATCCATCAAATTATTAATCCTGAAGTCTTGCTCTTGGATGTGCTTTGACAATCCCTCGATAGCTTTCATGATGCTGGCCAGCTGTTCCTCAATAGTCGAGGCGTTTGCCATCATGGCTGGAGCAACGCTTGAAGTCGATGAGTGATCCGACAAGGAGCGGGGAGTGGAATTAGTAGAGTTGCCTTCTTCTCCTTCGGCAACGTAGTATGGAGGTTGGTTTGCAGTCATTCCAGTTGAAGTATTTTCTCCTGAAAAAGTATGGGACAACGATCTCTTCGTCATGCTTCTCGTGACGACGTTGATATCAATAGTCTTGATAGGACTTGTCCTTATAAACAAGATCTTGCGCGAAGACATCTTGATGGTCTTTGAATTTTTTTATTTTTTTTTTGGAAGAGAAGAGATGAGAGGTAGAGAGGTCCCACTGGGCGTGCCAAATTTGTAACAACAAATTTCGTGAATTAATATAAAAACACAAAAATTGAGATACAATTTTATTTATTTTCGGATTAAACCGAGAAATTTTGGGGGTTACAATCTCTATTTAATATTCCTCTGATTCTTCTTTTCGATTTTGACTTTGTCTTGGAAGATTTTGTGGAGTGATCCTCGCTTTGATCTTGACCACGATTGAACTTGAAAGTTCGTAACGTTAATCCAAGGACTTGACGTCTTGTTTTGGATTAAACGCTGATTTGGGGAGCTTTTGGACGAACGCCTTTGAATGCGATGAAGAACGTCTTTGAATTTGACTTGAAGAAACGTCGAATTGAGGGGCTTAGCACCTTGATCTCGAATCGAACGTTGTTTTTGGCCGCTTTGCACGAAGAACGACTTTGAAGCTCCTCCGAATGCTGAAGAATACTCTAAATCTCTAAAGAGAACTTTAGAGTCTTGAAAGCTTCTCGTGTTGTCTTTCTAATGAATGAGGGGAGGACCCTATTTATAGGGTGAGGGGGTGAAGACCTTCCCTCTTTATCATGCCACGTGGCGCCGTCTTATTGGCTGATGCCGATTTGATTAACTTGATTGATTTAATTTAATTCTCTTCCATTTTACAGAGATGTGATTTAATTCCCCCTCTTATATGGTAAGTCGAATTTATTCTTACCAATTACGATCGTGTATATTAAATATCACTAATTTAACTATTTAATTCGAGAATTAATTTAATTAAATTCCCAAAATTTAAATAGTAAATTAATTTGATTTTAATATATATTTGTCCACGTGTCGCCATTTGATTGGGTGCAATTTTAATATGCTTACAGCTGGTTCTTTTGTGGTGAAAGGGAACATACCTATTTTTCCATCAAACGCTTGTTGCCCATCAATTGCAAGTTGTGGCCTAGACATTGCACACATGAACATCACTTTTGGGATAAACCTTTTAGACTTGCATGATCTATGTGGTTCTTCTTCCCCTGGAAGCATGATATATCTCTCAGATGCTTTTGACATGTAGAACCATTTCTCATCTATGTGCACTACATGGTACATGCTTGAAAAATTGAGTTTGTTTGCATCCCTATCATGTACCAAAGCATTCAAGCTAAAATTCAGCCTTTGTAGCTTGTTCTTTTCTGTAAGATCAGGCTTTATAGCATTTGTATGTGCTCTGAGCACCCCTGATTTCAACAATCTACCAACATAACTTTTGCTAACATTTAACTCTCTTGCAAGTCTTCTTATTGTGCTTCTTTTTTGAAATGTTATGCTTCTCACTGTCTCAATATCAATAAGTGCATGCTTCTTCTTTGAAATCCCTACCTTGTTTGATGTTAAATTGACTGCAGCCCCTTCTAACATTTGTTTTCTTGCAGCTTGCCAAATGTACTGAACTGTCCTTCTAGTAACCCCATACAACTCAGCTGCTTCCCTTACCTTTCCATAGTGCACAACCTCATTGCTGCTATTTGCAATGAGGAATTGTGCAACTCTGTTCTTCTCATCTAAGGTGAGGTCTGGTTTTTTTCTTGACATAAATTTGGGTGTGTTGTTTTTTTTTTTTTTTTTTGTGTATTGGTGTAGTTGAGGCTTTGAATAATGCAATTAAAGCTGTGTTGTGTATTTATGGCTTTAAAATTAGAGGCAAATGCAAATTTTGTTTGATTTTAGTGTGCTTTTGGAGGGAATAATTGATAAGTTTGGTGTAGTTGGCAGCTTAGTACATTTGATTGAATAGTTGATAATTTTGGGAGGTAAAGTTAAATTTCACGTTTTTGTGTAAAATTAATTAGGTGTATCTGTGTTATTTTGAACCCACTTTATTTTAATGTATTCTTTTTTTTTTTTTTTTTGGTATTTCTACAGGTGAAGTGATTTTGTAATGTAAATATTTAACAGTGGGGTGTATTTTGTATTTTCTCTGTATTTATATTATGAACAGTGACCGTATATTTTGTTGTATTTTGAGGTGAACAATTGAACACTGTTGGTGTATTTCTGTATTTTTCCTAAATTTGTATTTATGAACAGTGGGCGTGTATGTATATTAGTGTGTATTTTGCTCTATAAAATTTGAACAGTGAAAGTAATTAACTTTAATGATAAAGTTAATCTCTACCAAGTGAACATATGAAAGGACAAAACTACCCTTCATTAATTTGTCAATAAAGTCAATAAAACAAGTTTTCTTGAAAATTGAGCCCTCCCTCCTCTGAAAGTTTTTTTTTTTTTTTTGTTACAAGTTAAATACCTATCCCTTTTCCCCTCCCCATGACTCGAACCCAGGATCTAAGGCCTAGGTAGTGGTGCTCTAACCACTTGAGCTATCCCACTTTGTCTCCCTCCTCTGAAAGTTAAGTTGGGATGGAGGGAGTATAATTTATTTAAAAAGTGTGTTGAAAGACGGTTTAATCCCTCGTTGTCTTTCCTTTTTTATTTTCTATTTTTATTTAAATTTTACTTAAAATATAATACGGAGTATAATTTATATTTATTGTTTTTGCTAATAATTATTGTTAATATAATTAGTAGATCACGGCTAAATACACCCACAGTTTTGATGTACACACCCACCCCATATAAAATATAATTTATTTCTAAATTTCTACTTACATCCCAATTTTGTACAATTATACCCACTTTACAAAATTCACGAAATTTATTTTTCCTCTAAAAGACGGAAGAAACAAAACAAGATACTTCAAAAAATAAAAAATTTACAAAAATCAAAATTCTAGGGGGGTGTATTGGTTGTGGATTTTGTAGGATTTTTTTGGACTTTCAAAGTTTGGGGGTATTCAATTCGAATTTTCAAAAGTATTTAAAAATCCTTAGGTATTCAACCGTCTATGCATTTTAATACTCTATGGATTTTGTTGGATTCTCTCCCAAAAATATAAATAAATTTCATTATCCAAAATCTCTTTTAAAAATCAGAGATTTCAATGGATTCTCTCATAGAACTCCGAAGACAAAAGATCAGAAGTAGCGATGACAACATTGATCCGATTCGCGGGTACCCACCCACCTCGTGAGCTTTGGGCAGGTCGGATCCGCCCCGTATTGAGTATAGATCGAGTCTGGGTCTTATGTCCGACCTGCGGGTATCCGGCCCGACCCGAATTAATATATAAATTTTATATAATATATATATATATATTTTATTGGTAAAATATTTTTATTTTTATATTTATATTTATATATATATAATATTAATTAAAAAAAACACTTCAAATAAAAAAAAAAAAAACTTTTCACATGAATACAGGAGTTTATGAAATCTATGTAAATTAATAAAAAATATATATATTTTACAATCTTGTCAAGTCTATCAAAATTCATATAAATCAATAAAAAAGTTAGTCAAACTTGCATGGACTCTATGAATTTTATAAATCCACGTACTTTTTAAAGTTAAAAAAAATCCAATAGAATCTCAATTGAATACACCCCTCCTAGATTTCGATAAAAACTAACGAAATTGTGTAAAAATGGAGATTAATCATACCAAATTTACTGATTTTGTTCGGTAGAAAACTATAAATGTCAAATATGTACGGTTGGAACTCCTCATTTCAAACTTGATCTCACTTTTTTTTTCCTTATTATTTCACCGTGTTTCTTCCCGTTCCATAAGTGGAGAATAATTTTTTCGTAATTTTTTATTTTTTAGAATTAGCTAGAGTATACTTGCTTAAAATTGAGGTGTGTGTATTATTATTTATTTAAAATTATATTGTATGTGGGGTGTGTATAGTAAAGGTGTAAGTGAGTCGAGCTAACTCGCGAGCTACTCGTGCTCGATTAAAAAAAAAGATCAAAATCGACTCGAAGTTAATCGAGTCGAGTTTTGAGCTACTCGAGTAGCTAACGAGTTCGAGCTCGATAAATAATTAGTTCGAAAGGCTCGCAGGTCTAAAGGGTGCACGAAACAATATTACTATTTTTCCATAAAAATATAGTACTCCCTCCGTCCCACAAAGATAGCTCCATTTGACTTTACACACATATTAAGAAAAATCAATAAATGTAGTCAAATTTAGCTAATGTGTCAATTTTGCCCTTAAAATCACATTCTCTAAAATCTGCTAAACCTTAATTACTCTTATTAATTAGGGGTAAAATTGACAATAAAGCATTTAATACTAAAGTAAAAGAGGAAATGGAGCTATAATTTGGGACATCCAATAAAGGAATATGGAGCTATTTTTGTGGGACGGAGGGAGTAATTTATATTTATATACATGTAATCGAGTCGAGCTTGAGTTTAATTTAGAAAAAATATATTTTAGGCTCCATTTGAATGGATTGATTTGATCTATGAATTTTAAATTCACCATCCAAATCTACCCCACTTGTTTGGATTAAAAAGTAAATGAATGAATTTAAAATTTTAACATATTTTTTTAGTTAAAATTAAGAGAATTTTAAATCCTCACTAAAACCATGAAATCCATCTATTTTTAAAACATTTAATTTGAAATACCTTCTCAAATCAAATACCTCCATCCAAACACAACATTAGGGAAATTCGTTCCAGCAACCTCCCATTTAAAATTTTGTTTAAATAGCCTTTGACTAACATTAATAAGAAAGTCCCCCTAAATTTCTTTCACAAGACATCACACAAACCCCATTTATTTAAAAAGAGGCCATTTAAATAAAAAAAAAATTAAGAAGATAGACCTTTTAAATGAGGTTTTATGTTGACTAGGCCATTTCAATAAAAATCTTGTTTTATTATTAATTTAAAAATTATACAGGTAATCGAGTCGAGTCGAGCTCGAGTTTATTTTAGAAAAAATAAGTTTTATTATTAATTTTGAAAATTATATAGGTAATCGAGTCGAATCAGGCTCAATTTTATCGAGTGGAGCTCAATTTTTTAAATTTTAGGCTCGACCGAGTCTAATTTTAAGAATAACGATCGAGTCGAGTTTCGAACTTAACACTACTGGGCTCAACTCGGCTCGTTTACGCCTTATTGTATAGTAATTGAAGTGATTGTGAGTAAAATCAGATATAAGCCTACTTAATTTTTTTTTTGACGGGGTTATAACTTATAAGCCTAATTAATTAATACTATACTAATAACATACTCCGTCCATGAAAAGTAGTCTCATTTGCCTTATATTCTTTGTCCACAAAATGTAGTCTCATACCCTTTATGAAAACCCTTCAATCATCATTTAATTACTTAAATTGCCATCAACTTTATTCACAAACAATCAATTTATTCACAATGGACCCCACAATACCTTATAATACCCTTACTTTATCTATTTTATCTACATTTTTCTTAAAACATGTGCCCCACTACCATCGGACTACATTTCATGGATGGATGGAGTATTTAAATGGGACGGGGTTATAAGCCTAATTAATTAGTACGGAGTATTTTTTTGACTTAGATATCTTTAGGCTCTTCCCATTCCAAACAGTACTCGCGCATGATAGAAACTGTTGGGATAGACTCTTCTGTAATAATTAAGCCTCCGTTCACTGCCTCCCCATCGCCGCCGTTCACCGCCTGCTGGCCGTCGCTGTGGCTGACCGCCGTCGTTGAAGGAAGCTTAAGCCCTATTTTGTATTTTTTTTTCGATTTTATTAAGTATACCATGCATGTGTGATGCATGCGTACACAACAGGAACAGTAGCATGCATATAACTCATGCACATGCTAACCCTAGTAGTTAGTTGTTATATTTAAACAAGAATTAGTTAGATAGAATGATCTAGAATCTCAAACTTCTATATAATGTACATGCTGAAAATATAATTTTTCAACATGGTATCATGAGAGCAGGTGCTTCTCGTGGTTAGTGTTTGATTTTGCAAAATCTATTTCCTTCATTCATATCTTTATTTTGTTTCTCCAGCTTTCTTCATATCCTCATCATAGTAACTGCTGTGTTCTTCATCTAACTGATTCTACATCTTCACATCTTCATAGCTTCGTTCTATCTTTTCCAGATTTATGTGTGTATCTTCATCGCGGTAATTGTCGTGTTCTTCGTTCAACCGTTTTTCTTTCAGCTTCTCGATCCTACCTTCACTTTCGCTATACTCTGTTTCTCTATATCATGACTACTCAATCATCTGCTTCTTCTAATCTTCCCAGATTCATTACCCTCTCAATCCGTCTTGACAATGACAACTATCCTTTCTGGCGCAATCAGGTTTTAGCCTCTGTTCGTGCGCATTGTTTTGAGGACGTGCTATTGTGCACAACTGTACCTGCGAATCAGACCTCTTCTACTTCGGATTCAGTTTCATGGCAACGGAAAGACCAATTCCTTCTCAGTTGGTTGCTAAGCTCAGTCTCTGATCAAATGCTTGGACATGTTAGTAGATGTGAGCATTCATATCAGGTGTGGAGTGTATTTGAATCTTTGTTTCAATCGCAGTCAAGTGCAAAGGCAATGATTCTTCGTTTACAGCTGCTGTTGGGAATAAAATGAGATATGTTTTGATTGAATACCAAAACCCCCTGAGAAATGCCTAAGTCAAATTGAATATGTTCTAGAAATGTTAGAACATATAGTATAAAGGCTAGATGAGGAGCTAATATGTTAGGTAGCTCTTAGATGATTAGATGCACAATTTGAGGGGGAACACATGCTTAGAAGTCCATCTAGAACAAGTCCCCTCAAGGCTCAAACTCTGGATACAACACTAAGTCTTTTGGAAGACCAACTATACTGATCAGGAGAGTTGTCCAGAGGAGTTGTCTCAGTACAAGAAATCAAGACCAAGTGCTCTGAAAGCTTGAGGTCAACTATGCTGAAGAAATAGAGACAACCATACCCTAGAGAACTACAAATCAACATGCTAAGATCACTTTGAAGTAAAGCAAAGGGTACAAGCCAAGTCATCTGAAGAAGAGCAAGCCAACCTTGCTGATAAGCAAGACTGCTGATAGTGATAAGGAGAGTTGTCCAAATGATGAGGAATGTTGTCCTATCAATGGAACAACCTTCAGAAGCCATGTCCAAGTCTTAACAAGAGAATCTGAAAGTCAGACATTAGGAAGAGTGCTGCAGAATGAAGACAAAGTCTTAACAGCCGTTTATTTCCCAAATGAGGACATGTCACTATCAAGATCCTGTCTTCTAAGTTGAAGAACTAAAAGAAGACATTTATGGACATTTGGGGCTGCCTCTCCAACGGGCAAATCCTTCATTTTTCTATAAATACAGAAGTGTGAAGACCATTTGAAAGCAACTCAACAGAATCCAACTACACAAGAATTCTGAAGCTCATAGTGCTTTCATAGCTTTCAAAGACTGTCTTAGTCTTCAAACACTTCATCTAAGTTGTACTACATTGTATATCCATACACAAGCTTAGAGAGATATCCTATCCTTATACACTGATCTTCATTGTAAAGGATATCTCATTAGTTGGAACCTTACTTCAATCCTCATATCTTTCAAGAGTGAAAGTGAGAAGGTTGTAGTAGTAGAAGTGGTAGGAGCTGACTGTTGAGAGAAGAACAGTTCAGTTCTGAGTTGAGAAGAGGGTACTAGGACTCTAGACATCCTAGGGATCAATTCACCAAGGAGTGGTGTTCTTGATCAAGTGCACCTTGGCACTATAAAACAAGTTAATTCCAAGAGTGAAGGAATTATCCTGTTAAATCAGGGAAAGTGGATGTAGGAGCTTGAGTCTCTGAACTACTATAAACTCTTGTGTTGATTTACATTTCAAGTACTTTCATACATTCAACACTGCACACAAACTGATCTTTCAAAGGATAAACATTCAAAGACTGTGCAAAACTGATTTGGACAAGTTCCCTGAAACTGGACTATATTGAATTGACTAAGTGATTTCAGAATCTAAAGGAGTCTAAACTAAAAGGGCCAACCACTATTCCGCACATATAACTCCCCTAGATAGTTAGTCAACTAAGTACTCAATAGTACTTAGTAGATTGATTATCTTAGAAGAGTTAATCATCTTCAGCAGAGTTGTCCAAGACAACCTTGCTGAGCTCTGGCTTGATCAAATTAGAAAAGAATTTGCATACAAGTGTATTTCCCCCCCCCCATACACTTGTTATATACTCCTTTCAGGACCAACAAGTGGTATCAGAGCAGGGGTTCAAAGACCACTGCTTCTGAAAAGCCATCTTGGTTTTCAAAAATCACATATTTGGTGTGGTCACTGAACTGATCTATCTGAAGTCATTTGTATATATTGTCTAATCTTTTCTTACAGAAATGGCAAGAGGAAATAACAACAACCAGAACTAGCAACAACAAAATCCTGATCAAAATATAAATGCTGCAGTTCCACCTCCTGCTGTTCAAGGATTGGACAATATGGCAACTAATCCAGTCAATCACATATCTCATCACAAATTGCCCATGTTCTCAATTGATAATTATGATTTCTGGAAAATCAAAATGAGGGCTCATCTTGCATCTCTTCATACTGATATGTTGAGAGTGATCACAAGAGGTCCTTTTGTGTTCACATTTGTTAATCCCAGAGTCACAGAGGCTCAAAGGGCAGATACAAGAGATGTACTTCCTAAAGATGAAGATGACTTCACTGCTGATGAAAAGAGGAAGGATAATCTGAATTATCTAGCAATGAACACTCTATATCAAACAATTCCAGATGCAGTCATGGGAAGGGTCTACCACTGCACAACTGCCAAAGAAATTTGGGATACTCTTGCAGAAATGTGTGAGGGTACTGAAAAGATCAAGGAGAATAAGCTCCAAGTGGCAGTGCAGAAATTTGAATAGTTTGCAATTGAGTCTGAGGAGTCCATTGATAAGTTTGCTGGTAGATTCACTGATGTGATGAATGAGATCAACTCATTGGGCAAGGTCTACACCAAGAGAGAAGTTGGGTTGAAGATCTTGAGAAGTCTCACTCAAAAGTGGGATGTCTATGCTATAATGATGCAAAATACCAAAGATCTCTCCACCATGCCCATGCAACAAATCTTCTCAGAACTCAATGCTTATGAGTTCGACCTCAATAGAAGAAAGCCTGTTGAGGAACCTTCAAATCCTACTAAGGGAGTGGCATTCAAAGCCAAAGCTGCTGAACCAGAAATGCAGTCCACTCCAAGATCATCAAAGTCAGTCTCAAAGACTGAAATGAAGGAAGAACTAGCCTTGATGGCTAGAAGGTTTGAAAAGCTAAATTCAAGGTTTGGTAGATACAAGAAATTCTACCAGGACAACAAAATCAGGAGAAGGTACAACTCTCCTGAAGTTCAGGCTGAAGCCAAAAAGCCTGAAGAGAAGAGATCAGAGGACAAGTACTCTGATAGGAGAAGGTCCAGTAGAGCTGAACTTTCATCATCAAAAAGAAGAGAAGAATCAAAGAAAGAAGATGATGAAGATCTGTGCTATAACTGCAAGAAGAAAGGGCACTTCCAGTATGATTGCCCTGAATTAAGCTCTAAGGAGAGAAGAGAGAGACAAGCTAAAAGAGACAGAAAATTCACCAATAGAAAGGCCATGATGGCTGGTGAAGAATCTGATAGTGCTGAAAGCTTCAACTCTTTTGATGGACTGTTCTCCAACAGTGATGATGATGATGATGTCTGCAACATGGCTCTTGAGGATGATGAGGTATCCTCTACTTCTAGTTCACCATCATTCATCTCACAAAACAATAGTGAGGTCAACTTGAAGCTTTCCCTTGGAAAGTTGATGGAAGATTTCACTATGCTACAAGAATTTCATGATAATTGTGTGAGAGAAAATGAAAGATTGGCTATTGAACTTGCCAAAAACTCTGAGGCAGTTGTTGATGTCAAGTCTACTGAGTTGTATCAACAAGTCTTGAGAGAGCTTGAGGAAGCAAATCTCAGGATAGTTGACCAACAAAAGGAGATTGATGATCAACTTCTCTCTCTGAAGAGAAAAGATTTTGAACTTAAAATTCTAAATGCCAAGTTTGAAAACCTCTCACATGAATATGACATTCTTAAATCAAGTGAAGAGAGCCTGAAATTAAAGATGTCTGCTCTGAAGAAATCCTCTATAGCAATAGAGGAAATTCAGAGTTATCAAAGACCTATGGCTCAAAGAAGTGGATTAGGTTTTGATCCATTTGAATCTTCACCTTGTCTTAGTGTTGCTTCTGTGAGTAACACTAAGAGAATCTTTGTTAAATCAGTGGCACAAACTGAAAATGAAGTGATTCAGCCACTGAACAAAGGAAAGGGCAAAATGGATGATCTGCCTACTCAAGTGCTTCAGGAGATTAGGCCAAAACCTAAGGAAATGGCCAAAGCTCCTGAACATAAGAGGAGTGTTGGTCAGCAGAGTAGACCCAATGGAAGGGCAACTCTCCTGAACAATGTTCAGAGGAATTATCCAAGGTATAATCAGCCTAGGCCAACTCTTCTGAGAAAGCCTCAGCTGACTAGACCTAAGGACAATTATCCTCAAAGGCAAAATAAAATGAGACAACCAAAACCCTTCATGCCAAAGGGTAATGGTCATAAGAAAGCCTTTCCTCAAAGATTCCCTCAAGTAGCACAAAGAACTCAAAAGTTCAGGAGATTTGACAACTCTCCTGAAACTTACAGAGTTAACACATTCACACACACTTTCCCAAAGGCATTTAAGGGAAAGACAGTGTATGTAGATGCTAGAGGAAGACAACTTAGCCACCTTGAATCAATCAGGGTTATTAGGCAAGTTTGGGTTCCTAAAGGTACAGCTAACCTCTCAGGACCCAAAACTCAAAGGGTACCTAAACCTATCTAATTGCAGGTACCTATGGGCCACAAGAAGAGGAGCATGAGCAAAAAGTCAGCATGGTACCTTGACAGTGGATGTTCAAGGCACATGACTGGAAACAATGAACTCCTCACTGATTTTATTGAAAAAGAAGGCCCAAATGTCACATTTGGAGACAGCTCACAAGCAACTACAAAAGGTTATGGTACTTTGATGATTGGTAACATCAAAGTATCCAATGTATCTTATGTGGCTGGTCTCAAATATAATCTCCTAAATAAGATCTGATAAAGGCACTGAGTTCATCAATTCATACATCAATGAGTATTGCACATCTAATGGAATAGCTCATGAAACCTCAGCAGCTAGAACTCCTCAACAAAATGGAGTTGCAGAGAGAAGAAATAGAACTTTAAAAGAGGCTGCTAGAACTTTAATTGCTGATTCTAACCTACCTAAGAGGTTTTGGGCTGAAGCTATAAACACTGCATGCCATACTCAGAACAGATGTTTGATCACTAAGGGGCAAGGCAAAACCCCCTATGAACTCTGGAAAGGAAGATTGCCTAAAGTGTCATACTTTCACATTTTTGGTTGCAAGTGTTTTATTCACAATAATGGGAAAGATCAGCTGAAAGCCTTTGATAGCAAAGCTGATGAAGGAGTATTCCTTGGATACTCTCAAATCAGTAGAGCTTTCAGGGTCTACAACAAGAAAACCCTTATTGTAGAGGAAACACCTCATGTTGTGTTTGATGAATCTATTCATGAGTTCAGGAATGAAAACTTGGAATCAGAAGAAATCACACAAAGGACAACCAGACTGAGCCTAAAAGACAAAGACACTGATTTCATAGAAGTTGTCCAAACCAACCTACCTGAAAACTTCACTTTGGACAACAACCCTGAAGGCAATTCTCCTGAGGCAAATCCCACTGAAAGGAATGGTGAACTGAATGATCCAATCCCAGTTCACATCCAGGTAACAACTACCAATGAAGAAGCAGTTCCTGCTGAGGTAGTTAATGGATTAAATAATCAAGGGGGAACTCAAAATGTTGAAAATACCAATGTCCATGACATTGAGGACAACACCCCTGATTATGATCCTGCATTAAACTTTCCTGAATTTTATGACTCAACTTCAGTAGAGGACAACTCTACTGAAGAGATCAGAAAAAGAAGGACTTGGTTGTCTAACCATCCTACTGATCTAATACTTGGTGACCCAAGTATAGGAGTCAAAACAAGGAGATTTCATGGCGAAAGTGCTCTTTTCTGTTGTTTCTTGTCAGAGCAAGAACCAAGTGACATTGAGGAAGCACTTCAAGATGCCAATTGGATCACAGCCATGCAGGAAGAACTGAATCAATTCACCAGAAATGAAGTATGGGAGCTGGTGGATAGACCTTCACATCAAGATGTTATTGGAACAAAGTGGGTGTTCAAGAACAAGAAGAATGAAAATGATGTGATTGTCAGAAACAAAGCAAGACTTGTGGCAAAAGACTATTGCCAACATGAAGGCATTGACTATGATGAGACATTTGCACCTGTGGCAAGGCTAGAAGCAATAAGGCTCTTTCTAGCCTATGCAGCCCACAAGAGGTTCAAAGTGTACCAGATGGATGTCAAGAGTGCCTTTCTGAATGGAGTCTTGAAGGATGAAGTCTATGTAGAGCAACCACCAGGTTTTGAGATTGGAGATCAAGTCTACAGATTAAAGAAGGCTCTATATGGACTCAAGCAAACCCCTAGGGCTTGGTATGATACACTGTCACAATTCCTCTTGGATCATGGATTCACCAAGGGAACTGTGGACAGAACTCTCTTCAGAATCTCTGAAGGAGAGGACATCTTGCTTGTCCAAATTTATGTGGATGACATAATTTTTGGATCTCCAAATGAAAAGCTGTGTGAGAAGTTCTCCAAGCTTATGCAAAGCAAGTTTGAGATGTCCATGATGGGGTTGATGAACTTCTTTTTAGGTCTTCAAGTCAAGCAATCAAAAGAAGGAATCTTCATCAACCAAGCTAAGTACACCAGAGAAATGATCAAGAAGTTTGGGTGTGCTACTAGCAAGCCAGTAAGGATCCCAATGAACACAAATTGGAAGATGGATCCTGATGAGAGTGGTGTTTCAACCAACTCCACTGAGTATAGAGGAATCATTGGATCACTTCTCTATCTCACTGCCAGCAGGCCTGACATCACCTTTGCAGTAGGTGTTTGTGCAAGGTTCCAAGCAAATCCTAAGAAAAGCCATCTTGAGGTTGCTAAGAGGATTTTGAGGTATCTCAAAGGCACTGAGAACTTAGGCCTTTGGTATCCTGCTGATGACAACATTGAGTTAACTGGCTACTCAGATGCTGATTATGGAGGTTGCAGAATTGATAGAAAGTCCACCTCAGGGACTTGTCAATTCTTAGGCAACAAGCTCATATCTTGGTTCTCCAAGAAGCAAAACACAGTGGCTACTTCCACTACTGAAGCTGAATATGTAGCAGCTGGAAGTTGTTGTGCTCAGATCCTATGGTTGAGACAACAACTAAGAGACTACAGAGTCAACTCTACTGAAGTGCCAATATTTTGTGACAACAATAGTGCCATTGCTATTTTACAAAATCCTGTCTTGCATACGAGATGCAAACATGTGGACATAAAGCATCACTTCATTAGAGATCATGTGGAGAAGAAGGATATAAAGTTGGTCAAGATCCATACAGATCATCAAAAAGCTGATATACTAACTAAGCCACTTGCAGAGGCAAGATTTCTGGAGCTATCAGCAGAGTTGGGTTTACTTGATCCAGGGAAGTTGGATAAGTAAAACTCATTGAAGTTAATGGGAGTAAAAGAGCTGAATTGATATTCAGTAGACTTGGACAAGTCTACTGAAGTGCAGAAGAGATGATCACAATTACTCAGGACACTTGTCCATTGATATTCAGGACTCTTGTCCACATCTCTTCAGGACACTTGTCCTTGTAGGGTCAGATAAGTTGTCTTGGCTATCAAACTATTTTCTTGGTTTGATAAGCACCTATTTTGGGTAATCATTATCTACCTTGATAACTGTCCCAATTACAGATATCATCTCTGTGGGATTTAATTTGTCCCCCACCCAAAAGGTCGCTTTCCATGCATTAAATGCCAAGATTTAACTCTTGTTTGCATTACACTTTTCAAGCCATGATCTATCTCGAAAACTCCCCAACCATTAACTAATATTAAATACATTCCACGTTTTGGATAAAACCAACAAGTCACTATTACATTGGTTTTTAACCATTGGATCAAAATTAGCCAACTCCCCTGAAATTCATCCTGGCCATCCAAGTGTGTTTTCCATTTTTAACAACCGTTGAAAATACACAAATCTCACCAACTCATTGACAAACATTCTTTTTAGAATATTCTCAAGTCTTAAGAACTCCCCACACACTCTTCTTCCCCAAGCATTCGAAACCCTAGCTCATTTTCTTCAAACTCTCTCAAAACTCTCTCAATTTTATCTCTGTAATTTTTCAATGGCTCCCAAAGTTAGACCAGAGATGATCATAGATTTCTCCAACAAGGCTCTAGACCTTGATTTTGGATACTTGAGCAATAAGAACAGCCTTCACTTCGAGCCAATAGTATCATTTACAAGTGAAGATCCTGAAATCACTCCAACCCTGAGATGGTTGAGAAGGGCTGGTCTTCAAAAGTTTATGGAAGAAAAGCCAAGCTCCTGTCTGGAAAGCTACATGGCTGAGTTCTTTGCCTTTCTTAAATGGAGAGGTAAGCCAGAAGATGGTGAAGTTTCCACCAGACTGTCATATATTGCAGAGGATGAGGAGGAAGAGAGATTTCATAGAGTGAAATTCTCTTCAGAAGATCTTGAAGGAGCTTTTGGATTACCTTCAGAGGGAAGGAATCCAGAATTTTATGGTGCTGATCATGAAGAGGAGATAGCACAAGAATGGCTCATAGTTCCAGGTCCCATCTCTTCAACACAAAACAAGAAGACTCTCAAGCCAGAATTTCTCAACCTCTTTGAGGTAGTTGCTAAGAGTCTCTTGAGCAATACTGGAAGTTTGGAGCAGGTCAGTCATCCAAGGATCAGAATCATGGCTGCAGTAATTGATGCTAGTGATAAAGGCATCAGATTTGATTGGAGGACCTTCATCATGTCTGAGATGATGAAGTAAAAGGCCAAGTTTAAAGTGAGAGCCCACAACAAGGTTGTGCTAGATGGGAAACTCAAATATTGCACCAGGGCAAGCTTGTTGATTGAGAAGTTCTCCCATTATTCACAAATGCAAACCTTTGCAAAGCCCCTCCCAGCCCAAAAGATTCTGTTCAGAAAGCTCAGCAAGAAAACAGAGCAAAGGAGGATGCTAATGGCCAAACCTGCTGAAGAGAAGGTGGAGGAGAAGCCAAAGTTGAAGAAGAGGACAAAGGCCAGAATGGTGAAGACAAGGAAAATGTCTCAAATCCCCTCAGAGGAGAAATCAGATGCTTCAACTGAAATTGAAGAAGTTGTTGAAGAGGGAGTGAGTGTGCCTTCTGATCATTCAGAAGAGTTGAGACAGAAATACAATGAGACTAGACAAAAGTCTAAGGGTGATAAAAGGATCAGGGAGGTTGTCCCTGAGAAGGATGATGAAGGAAGTGGGAGCAGTAGGGCTAGCAAGAGAAGGGCCAAGCCTACTGAAAAGGTGTTGGAGCTCCAAGAGGAAAGGTCTCTACAACTTGCTCTTAGAGAGAGCAGAGCTGAAAGCAGGACCAAATCCAAGTCAAGGACCAACTCATCTGGTTCTGGTACTCCAGAATCCAAGGTCCCTGAAGGTCAACCAATAGAGGCCAACATCCCTGAAATTCAGAACCCTGAGCCCAACTCCCCTGAAACCCATATAACCTCAACCAATCAACCTATCACCCCCATCAATCTTACAAAGAGATACTCTCCTGAAGGGAGTGTGCAAAGAAGTGGGATAGATGTGCTAGCAGATATAGCAGTTGATGAGACAAGATTGAACTCTCCCCTTGACTCATCTATGCTCAATTATTCAATGCAATTAGAAGCTGCACTCTTTGAGCCAACCCCCCTGAGCAAAGCCCCTTCAGATCCATTGCTCTCAAAAGCAACTGAAGCACCTTCTATTGCACCCAACCCTTCTGAAGCCAACATTCCTGAACTAAACCTTTCTGAAGCCACTTTAAGGGAACCCAGAGCCAACTCCCCTATAACCCAAAGTCCCCATTCAAGTGGAGATGAGGAGGAGTATACTTATGAAAGTATGCTCAGAGGTGGAGCCAAGGCTACTGTGGACAATCTGTACCCACAGCTTGCTGAATTTCCAAGAATTCAGAAGACATTTCATGATCTAAGGATGCTTGTTGATGTAAAAGACAAGTCTATGATGGAGATATCACAAGTCATCCAAGATAAGGGTGCAAACTGGTGGCAAGTGGAGGAGAACAGGTTGCTACACTTTGCTGGAGTTTCAAAGACAAGATTTCTCATTGATGAGGAAGTGTTTGCAAAGCTGGTGGCTGATAAGATTAATGAGGAGAGGGAAAGAAAAGCTAAGGGCATCAAACACCCTGAAAGTAGCTCCAATGATGATGATTCCCCTGATGATCCCTCAAACCCCTCAAGACCCAACCCTCCTGAAACCCCTCAAGCTAATCTCCCTAAGCCTTCTGTATCTGAAAGACTCTCCAACCCTCCTAGAACCTATCATAGGAAAGGCTCTGTATCTTCAGAGGTGTTGACCAAGGGTGGTAACACAACCAAAGACACATCTGCCAATGAAGGTTCTTCTGAACCCAAGGCACAGCCTAAAGATGTGGAGGTTCCTATTTTAGAGGCTGGTTTGGTTAAGGCCTATTCAGTGTCAGATGAGTTGGACACTGATTAGCCCTTAATCATTCAGGATGACTCAGTGGCTGTTGATATAAGCATTGTGATCTCCCCACAACTGCCATCTTTGAACCTTGTTGAAGGTGGAGATGCTGCGGGTCTAGGTGAAGGAGTTGAAAAGGAAATGATAGTTGAAAAACAAGAGGGAGTAGTAGATGAAAGAGATGTGGTGATCACTAGGATAGTGAGTGTACCACCAAATGAGGGTGATATAAGTGAGGAAGGGCAGGCTATTCTTGAAGTCAAATCTGAACTTCAGGAATCCCTTGATGAGAGGAGGCCTGTACCTTTAAGTGAGGAAATCATTGATGAAGGAAGAAAAGAAATAGTTGAAAATGAGGAGAAGATTGCTGATGTATCAGAGTCTTATGAAAAAGAAATTGAGGGAGGCAATTGTGTGTTTACTGACTCATTTGATTTGTCTGATATTGCAGGTATAACCTTTGATCAAATTTTTGCAGATGAACTCTTAATAGATGCACCCATTCAAGTTGATAGTGGATCAGCACAAGCCTTGCTTGGGATGCAATCAGAGAAATTGGATTCCTTGGCTCATCAAGTCCAAACAGCTCATGCAGAAACTTCTGGAGCCTTGGATGAGCATGGAAGAACATTGGCATCTGTAGAAATGAGGCTAACTGGCTCAGAAGATGTGGTGTTACCTACCTTAGAAGCAAGGATCAGTGGAGTTGAGACTGGTCTACAAACCATCTCCACTGAAGTCATCAAAGCTAAAAACACCATGAGATCAGTTTCAAAGGATGTAAAGAAAGAGCAATCTTTGCTAAGAATCAACCACAATAGGAATGTGAAAACATTGAGGTCAGTGGTGAAGAGAGCTCTTGGAAGAAAGACTGCCCTGCAAAGACAAAGAGCTGAAGAGCAAAGGCTTGCTATGGTGAAAGCAGCCTCAAAAAAAAATTCCCAAGAGGTATTGGCCAACATTGCTGAAGGTGCAGTGGCCAACCTCACTGAGCTTCTTAAGGCCCAACTAGATGCATCTTTAAAGGCAACCATGGAGGAGGTTGTTCAACAGAAAATGAAGCATGTTCTAGCTTTCCTTAGCTTAAGCAGTGATAGGATGCAAAATATACATGATGAGAATGTATATCTGTTGGAGGAGATGAAGTCTCTAACCCAAGCCCAGTCCTTATTGGCATCTACTATGAGTGAATTGAAGCCTGAATGTTTTGATGCTGCCAAAAAGGGGGAAAGGGAAAGAGCAAGGGAAAAAGGTGCCTTAGTAATTGGAAGCCCAGTCAAAGGGGGAAAGGGTAAGGACATAGCTCCTGAAGGAAAGGGAAAGGAGCCAGCAGTGCTAAACTTGGAAGAACTGAATGAAGAGGAGCAGTTAGCACTTGCCTTGAAGAACTCAATGGCCTCAGCTCAAGAGGAAAGAGTGAGGTTACAACAAAGGCCAGGTGGTGAGGTATCTGGATTGGACAAAGATGCTGAAGGTGTCCAAACTAGAGGAAAGATCAAGAGGGCAAAAGGAAAGAAAAGACAAGTTGAGAAATTCACTGACTTTTCCAACAGCCTTGATCTTCCACCTGAATTCAGAGTTGTTGATGATGAGCCTATCTCAAAGAAGGCCAAAACTGCTGAAGAGCCCAAGAATGCTGAAGAAGACAAGTCTTCTGAAAAGGAAAAGTCTACTGAGACTAAGTCCACTGAAGGTGCCAAAGCTTCTGAAGATGTAGAGGAGCTGTATGAAGAAGGCTTTGGACCAGGACCCAAGAAGAAGAAAGTAGTGGTGCTAAATGATCCATCAAAGCTGTTTCATGAAGGGTATGGGAAAGACCCTGAAACTCAACAGAAACTGGCCATGATGAGGGCCCAAGAAAAGATGGAGTTGATGGATGAAGCACAAAGAGCAAGAGATAAGAGAAGAGCAGACTTCCAGAAGCCAAGAAGGAAGAGAGCAACATATAACAAGATGAAGCCACAGCTATTGATCCCAATGGACACCAAATATCCTCACTTGGATAAATGGGTACCAAAACAGCTGAATGACTCATGGGAGGAAGCAAAGAGGGAGTTTGTCTATGATTACTATGTCATTGACAGATGGAATGGAAAGGATGCCAACTCCACTTTTGCTGAGTTCATGATAGAGTACTACAGAGAGCTTTATCAACAATTGCTTGCAGCTGCTGACATTGTAAGATTTGAACTCACTGCCCCAAAGCCAATCATTTACATGCCTCCAAAGCTTGAAGGATGGATTGATCAAGCAAAAATTCTGAGGGAATTCACTGAGATCCTCAAGTTAAACAAGATGGTTCTTGGACCTAAGGGAACAAACCAAGAAGCCATGGCTTTGAAAAGAAGAGTGTGGGCACAATATGGGATGTTGCCACCTCCTGAGGATGATCTTTGAAATGGCTAAGTCTTCTGACCTATCTTAATTGATCAACTATGCTGAAATATGGTCAAGAGTGCTGATGTGGTGTGCTGTGAAAATCTGTTTGCTCTGATATGCTTTGGATTGCTCTGATATAAGCTTGATTCTCTGATATCTGATGTTTTGCTCTGATCCAAATACTGCTAAGGGTTGTTAGTATTTGCTCTGATTCTAAAATTCTAGAAATATTTTGTATAGTGAAATGCTCTGATGTATTTAGTGTTTAATGATTCATGCTCTGATATGTTAATTTCAACTATCAACATGCCTGTAATGACTTTCTAATGAATGATAGTTGAATTCACTTTGAATCAAGAAACACTCATCACTCTATGCCTATCTATGAAACCTATGTGCAACATGAATGGTGAGTACACTAACACATTACTTTTCAGGATAATTGACCCTAGTCATGTCTTCTGAAGATAAATGTAATAGGTATAGCTAAGTCACTTTTGCACAAGTTGTATAGGTTTTGGCATCATCAAAAAGGGGGAAATTGTTGGGAATAAAATGAGATATGTTTTGATTGAATACCAAAACCCCCTGAGAAATGCCTAAGTCAAATTGAATATGTTCTAGAAATGTTAGAACATATAGTATAAAGGCTAGATGAGGAGCTAATATGTTAGGTAGCTCTTAGATGATTAGATGCACAATTTGAGGGGGAACACATGCTTAGAAGTCCATCTAGAACAAGTCCCCTCAAGGCTCAAACTCTGGATACAACACTAAGTCTTTTGGAAGACCAACTATACTGATCAGGAGAGTTGTCCAAAGGAGTTGTCTCAGTACAAGAAATCAAGACCAAGTGCTCTGAAAGCTTTAGGTCAACTATGCTGAAGAAATAGAGACAACCATACCCTAGAGAACTACAAATCAATATGCTAAGATCACTTTGAAGTAAAGCAAAGGGTACAAGCCAAGTCATCTGAAGAAGAGCAAGCCAACCTTGCTGATAAGCAAGACTGCTGATAGTGATAAGGAGAGTTGTCCAAATGATGAGGAATGTTGTCCTATCAATGGAACAACCTTCAGAAGCCATGTCCAAGTCTTAACAAGAGAATCTGAAAGTCAGACATTGGGAAGAGTGCTGTAGAATGAAGACAAAGTCTTAACAGCCGTTTATTTCCCAAATGAGGACATGTCACTATCAAGATCCTGTCTTCTAAGTTGAAGAACTAAAAGAAGACATTTATGGACATTTGGGGCTGCCTCTCCAACGGGCAAATCCTTCATTTGTCTATAAATACAGAAGTGTGAAGACCATTTGAAAGCAACTCAACAGAATCCAACTACACAAGAATTCTGAAGCTCATAGTGCTTTCATAGCTTTCAAAGACTATCTTAGTCTTCAAACACTTCATCTAAGCTGTACTACATTGTATATCCATACACAATCTTAGAGATATATCCTATCCTTATACACTGATCTTCATTGTAAAGGATATCTCATTAGTTGGAACCTTACTTCAATCCTCATATCTTTCAAGAGTGAAAGTGAGAAGGTTGTAGTAGTAGAAGTGGTAGGAGCTGACTGTTGAGAGAAGAACAGTTCAGTTCTGAGTTGAGAAGAGGGTACTAGGACTCTATACATCCTAGGGATCAATTCACCAAGGAGTGGTGTTCTTGATCAAGTGCACCTTGGCACTATAAAACAAGTTAATTCCAAGAGTGAAGGAATTATCCTGTTAAATCAGGGAAAGTGGATGTAGGAGCTTGAGTCTCTGAACTACTATAAAATCTTGTGTTGATTTACATTTCAAGTACTTTCATACATTCAACACTGCACACAAACTGATCTTTCAAAGGATAAACATTCAAAGACTGTGCAAAACTGATTTGGACAAGTTCCCTGAAACTGGACTATATTGAATTGACTAAGTGATTTCAGAATCTAAAGGAGTCTAAACTAAAAGGGCCAACCACTATTCCGCACATATAACTCCCCTAGATAGTTAGTCAACTAAGTACTCAATAGTACTTAGTAGATTGATTATCTTAGAAGAGTTAATCATCTTCAGCAGAGTTGTCCAAGACAACCTTGCTGAGCTCTGGCTTGATCAAATTAGAAAAGAATTTGCATACAAGTGTATTCCCCCCCCCCCCCCATACACTTGTTATATACTCCTTTCAGGACCAACAGCTGCAAACCCTAAGGAAAGGTGATCTTAGCATTGATGAGTTTATCCTGAAGATGCGATGTGTTGCGGATGGCTTATTCCATGCTGGTCAACCGATTGATGATGATGAATTGGTTCTATACATACTTGGTGGCTTAGGTGCCGATTATGATGCTGTTGTGGTCTCTCTAACCACTAGGAGCTCTGTTCCATCTCTACCGGAAACTCAGTCAATTCTGCAGGCGTATGAAATGCATCTTCACAGTCATAGCTCACACTCCATTCAACTCTCATGGGGTACTATATCCTCTCCATCTCCTTCAGCTCATGCTGTTACTAGAGATAATCGACACAATTCGAGAAAAAACAATGGCAAGGGAAGGATTTTTCCTAAACCTAGAATTGTGTGTCAACTGTGTGGGAGGAATTATCACGTAGCTGCAAAGTGCTATAAGAGATTTGATCAGGTATTTCATGGCATTGAAAGTACACACTCACGTTCGAATTCAACTCCTCATCGCCCTCCTCTACTCACTCCTTATCACCAGGCTCATCTAGCACAGCATCAACCTGCATACTATGCTCCATCTTATCAGGCACATGTTGCATACTATGCTCCATCATCTCGGGCATTCTCAGGTCGAATGGATCCTGGTGCCTCTTCTTCTGGCTCTGCAAATCCTAACTGGTATGTTGACAGTGGAGCCACACACCATGTAACCTCCCAACTTGCAAACCTTCAGGTCAATACTCCATATCAAGGTATTGATTCTATTGTTGTAGGCAATGGTGAATCTATTTCAATCTCACACACTGAATCATTTTCTGTGCCTACATGTGATGCATCTAAATCTATTGTTATGGATAATGTCCTCCATGTACCTGCTATTACCAAGAACCTTATGAGCATATCTCAATTTCTTAAGGATAATGATGCTGTGATTGAATTCTATGCTGATTGTTATTTTGTTAAGGACCTGAAGTCTCACAAGATATTGTTGAAAGGGGTGCTTAAAGATGGCTTATATGTGCTGGATTTTGGAGGTTTTGGCTATCTGTAGAAATCTACTTCTTCAAGTTTCTGTAATAATCAGTCTAGCTTATGTGCTTCTGTTGCTTCTTTAAATAAAGATAAGTCCACATGGAGATTGTGGCACTGTAGACTTGGCCATCCAGGAAATTCCACTCTTTCTACTGTGTTAAAGAGTTTGAATATTCCTTGTAAAGCTGATAAGGCATTGTTTTGTGATGAATGTAAATTGGGCAAGTTGCATTTGAAACATTTCTCTTCTATTCAACACCATACCTCTTTACCTTTTGAAATCATTCACATGGATGTGTGGGGACCTGCATCTTGTTTATCTATTGAGGGGTATAGATATTACTTATCCATTGTTGATGACTTCACACGATTTGTTTGGATATTTCCTTTAAGAGCTAAATCTGAGGTGGTTCAAGTGTTCACTCAGTATATGCACACTGTTGAAAGGATGTTTAAGATGAAGATTCAGGCTGTGCAACATGATATGGGCACTGAATTCAGCCCTGTTGATCGATTGGTGAAGCCTCTTGGGGTGCAAATTAGATTATCTTGTGCTTACACTCACCCAAAAAATGGTTTGGTGAAGAGAAAACACCAACATGTGACAGAATTTGGTCTTGCTATGCTTGCTTGTTCAAATCTCTCTATGGCATTTTGGTGGCATGCATTCTCCACTTTTGTGCATATTATAAACATGCTTCCAACACATATTCTCAATCATTCCTCTCCTTTTGCATTGCTACATCATAAACAGCCTGACCATCATTCACTGAGAATATTTGAATGTGCATGCTTTCCTTTCCTTCGACCCTACAACACATCTAAGCTTCAGTTTCGTAGCTCAAAGTGTATATTCTTGGGCTATAGTTCCACTCACAATGGGTACATATGTCTCCATGCATCAGGCAAAATTTATATCTCAGCTTCTATTCAGTTTAATGAAACTGAATTTCCTTCTTTCACCTCACAAAAGCCTCAACATACATCTCACTCTTTCTCTGCTCAAATTCCTTCCTCATTCTCTCCATCTTCTCATTTTCCAAATCATTCTCCACCTATCTCTCCAAACAATTCACCACCAAATCAAAGATCTGTTACATCCTATTCTAGCTCTTCTAGATACTTACTACCTCCATCCATCACTCATCAATCATCTGCCACTCATCAAGCTTCTGCATTACCCTCTCCACAGTCTGAAATTCCACCCCCACTCCCCTCCAATGCTCCTTCCTCTCATCCCATGCAAACTTGATCCAAGTCTGGCATTCATAAACCAAGAGTCTTTCTCACCACTTCTCCAATACCTGAACCTAACTCTGTCACTGAAGCAATGCACAACCCAGAATGGCAGCAGGCCATGAAATTGGAATATGATGCCTTAATTGACAATGGCACCTGGACATTGGTTCCACCATCTTCAAACATTCATCCAATTACTACAAAGTGGCTTTTCAGGGTCAAGTATAAGAAAGATGGTTCGGTGGAAAGGTACAAGGCCAGATTGGTGGCAAGGGGCTTCCAACAGCAGGCTGGGGTGGACTACTTTAACACCTTTAGCCCAGTGATTAAACCGGTTACTCTTCGCATTGTGTTTACTCTTGCTGTCTCCAAGGGTTGGTCCATTCAACAGGTGGATATTAACAATGCGTTTCTCAAAGGCATTCTTCATGAAACGGTATATATTGCTCAACCTGAGGGTTTTGTGGACTCTCAACACCCATATCATGTTTGCAAACTCAGAAAGGCACTATATGGTTTGAAGCAGGCTCCCAAGGCATGGTATGATACACTGAAAGTCTTCTTGATCAACCAAGGCTTTACCCACTCTACATCGGATCACTGCTTGTTTCACAGATTTCTTCATGGGAAAACTACATTGCTCTTGGTTTATGTAGATGATATACTGATAACTGGTGATGATCCAACACTTGTTCAAATCCTTATTGACACTCTCCATCAACAGTTCTCTCTCAAGCACCTGGAGGAGATAAATTACTTTCTTGGCATAGAAGCTCAAGTCACTCCCAAATCTATCACACTCACTCAATCGAAATATGCCACTGAGCTCATCTCCAAAGCCCATCTTGACACATCCAAGCCTTGCTCAACTCCACTATGTCACTCTTCACAACTATCCTTGCATGACAGCCCTTCTTTTGACAATCCAACACTGTATCGAAGCATTGTTGGTGCTCTTCAATACCTTACCCTCACTCGACCTGATATCTCATTCAGTGTTAACAAACTCTCTCAGTTTTTGCAAAATCCCACACTAAACCATTGGAAGGCTTGTAAGCGAGTCCTTAGATATCTTAAAGGCTCACTCACTCATGGTATTTCTTTCTCTATGACTTCTGATTTCAGGGTACAGGGCTTTGACGACACGGATTATGCTTCTAATGTGGATGATCGACGCAGCACGTCTGGCTTCTGCATTACCATTGGTCAGAACCTCATATCTTGGAGCTCCAGAAAGCAAAATGTGGTGGCTAGAAGCAGCACAGAGGTGGAGTACAGGGCACTTGCGTTGGCTACGACTGAAATTCTGTGGATATCAAGCTTATGCACGGAACTTCACATTCCAATCTCAACACCAGCTCTACTGTGGTGTGACAATCAAGGAGCAATTACACTAGCTTTTAGTCCTGCGTTTCACTCTCGAACCAAACACATAGAGGTGGACGTCCACTTCTTACGCGAAAAGGTTCAGGCTGCACTTCTTGATGTTCGATACATACCCTCTGAAGATCAACCAGCGGATTTACTTACCAAGCCACTGGCTCCAGTTCGTTTTACTAGACTACGTGACTGGCTCAATCAATGTGGTTCGGTTTCTTCCGGGGCATATTAAGTATACCATGCATGTGTGATGCATGCGTACACAACAGGAACAGTAGCATGCATACAACTCATGCACATGCTAACCCTAGTAGTTAGTTGTTATATTTAAACAAGAATCAGTTAGATAGAATGATTTAGAATCTCAAACTTCTATATAATGTACATAACAATCTATTCTTCATAAGCTGAAAATATCATTTTTCAACAGATTTCCTTTTCAGCCATGGTTTTTTCCCTCTTCCCCTCTAATATTCTCACCCTTTGCAGCGTTCACTGCCCGCTGCTGGTCTTCAGTCGCCGGTCGCCTCCGCCGTTCACCGTTGTCGTTCACGTAAGCACTAATTCCTAATTTCAGCCCTAAATTTTCTTTACTGTGCAAGTTTCTTATAATTATTCTTTAGAAAAACAAATTAATTTCATAGTATTATTCTATATATATCTGAGAGCTCTTGAATTGAATTAGGGTTCCTCATTTGCTCTCCGCAGCGACCGTGATTATGTGTAGATCATTTTCTTCTTTTCATTTTAAAACTAATTAATTATTATTATTGTAAAGTTTGGTATGTATTGTAAAGTTTGGTATGTTGTTCTTCTCAGGAATGTAGTTTGCCATGATTCCAGAGATTCTATTTGTGTGAAGAGCAAATTACTCTAGTGTTGCATCCTCTCTGCTTGAGCCTTCTCTGCCATTGGCAATGGAGTTGCGCTCGCCTGATTTTTTTTCTAACAACTCATGAATGCACAGTTGTTTTATTTCATTAATATAATTTAATTCCCCTATTATGAATATTTATTGAAAATATTTGACAGATTTATTCGATCTTAACATATTTGTTGTAAATACCTGTTTATTAGGAGTATGTAATATAAATATTTACAGATTTATTATTATCATCTGTTATAACTAACCAGCATATTAGGAAATTAGTATTTTAAATATTTTCAGATTTATTCTTATCATATCTGTTGTAAATATTTAACAGATAAGGATATTTACTGATATGGTTGTTGCAAATTCCATGTAATTCTCAGGTAATCTCTTTTATAAACAGAAACACCCTACTCAATTTTTTTATTTTTTATACAAATCACGGTTGTTTCTTATGAAAGCAAGTTTCTTCACATAATCCATCATCTTGGGTCAATTTGGGTCTCTGCGCGCAGGTCGGGTAAGTGATGGCTGAACCCTATTTATTTTAATATTTTGTTGTGATGATTCAATTCCTTGGATGCATATTTGACTTATTTGAACCTTCTTAGTACTTTGTTTTGGCTGCAAATTTTTTGATCTCGAGTGATTATGGTTGTATAGCTAGATAGTAATTTTTATTTTTTGATAGTCTGTTAACTTTTATAATTGAATTATATGCAGCTGTTTAGTTTTTGGTTTAGTTTGTAAATTAGGGATCTATGATGCAAAAGTGACCTCAGTTACAGGATGCTAAATTTTAGTTATTCATGTCTGGATTTTTTTACTACCTGCTAAAATAGTTTTATTATCATCACTTAGGAAGAATAGAAATAAGGATAAAACTCAGGTAAGAATGGTAAACTTAGGAAGCATAGTAAAAACATACTCCACTAAATGAATGAAATGGACAAAGGAAAAAAAACACAACTCTGCAAAAACGTACAAATAATTCAGGGAGGGAGGGGGGAGAAAACAAAGAAGATAAAAATACAACAAACCAATCAAAGTTTGTCAAATTTTAATGGGGCTCCCCTCAACCTGACCCAATACTTCCAAGAAATGCCCCCAACCATGATATAGTAAAATCCGAAAAACATTACTCCATTCTAGACCAAACACAAACCTCTTCATTCATGTCAAGTTATAATAGTAATTGGGAAAACTGGAAAAAGGTAAAATTCAGATTATAAAACTTAACTTTAGTTTGCTAAATACTATTATGAGCTTGTACTACAATAGCTGGAACTGGATATGGAAACATAATCAAATATCAAGAAGATTGATTTAAGGCTAGAATTAATTACATTATAAGGGAGGGTTGTTATACATACCAAAACTGGAGTACCAGATATGATTGCTGCTGCAAAAATGAAAACTTGCTTCTATTCTGTAAGCTAAAAACCAACATTTTCTTTAAATTTCATATACCACCAATTAATTTAGCCTGAAACACTCCATACCCTTTCCCCAAGAAAACTCCCAAACCTCCTCACTGGCCCCTTCTCTGATTCTTCCACCTCCTCTGCCATTTCTCGCCACTTTCCGCCGCCGTGATTGACTCGACGGAGCTAACATATTCCTTGGTCAAACTAACCTCCGATTTCTTTGTCCCATTCAGAACCAGGTTAATATTCGATTTAAAGGCTTTTCCCTTTTCTCCTCTCCTTATTGCCTCTCTCTTTCCTACTCTCCTTCAACAGTTTCTCCTCAATTAAGACACTAGATCACCATTTGAATATCTTTATTTCCAGAAACTTCAATCAATGACCAGTGTACTTCCAAACCTTCAAAACTCCTTTTGTCGATGGCACCTTCTTCTTCCTCTCGTATTCCCTCGATTCCCTAATTAGACCAGCAGTAAAACTCCTTTTGTCGATGGCACCTTCTTCTTCCTCTCGTATTCCCTCGATTCCCTAATTAGACCAGCAGCATCCTCGGCAAGAGGCTGTATTAACATAGCTACCAAACTGGTCATAAACATTAAAAACACATAAGTTATTATTTTGGGTTAAGATACGACCATAGAGTTGGCTTTTTAGGTGTTGACTGCCATCCACAATGAGAGGTGGATTAATGATTTTTTTTTTGCTCTAAACTGTTAACCAGAATACTCATTATCTCTTTTTCTTTTCAAAGTCACAACCCTTAATAAAGACTAAAAAAATGGATAGCATTCATGTGCTCTTGGTATCAAATCTCCCTTTAAACACAAGTGAGTGTTTACCATGCATCCTCTTCCTAGGAATCCCACGAGTGTTTAGCATGCATCCTCTTCCTAGGAATCCCAAGTCTGTAATACTGATTATGATCTCTGTTTTAGAATCTGAAATTATAATTATCTTATTTATATTTCATTGTTTTTATATACATTTCAAATTAGGGTATAAAAATGGATAAAGAATGGATGTGGAAGGATGCGAAACAAAACGTGACTAATCATCATCTAAATCTAATTCCCTGCCCTTGTGTGAGTATAGTCATTCCTAGAATTTGCGAAACAAAACGTGACTAATCATCATCTAAATCTAATTCCCTGCCCTTGTGTGTTATGTGGAAATTTAAATTCCCTGCCCTTGTGGGTTATGTGGAAATTTAAAGAGGAGGCTATTTCATGGAGAAAGGTGTAAAAATAGGTCTTTCAATGCATGATAATGATCAAGAAGCATGCGGCATACATAAATTCTAAAAGTCCTAATAAATTCATAGAGTTACTTGAGGATGCGGATAAGCCTTTATATCCTGGATGCACTAAATTCACAAAATTGTCCGCAATTGTAAAACTCTACAATTTGAAGGCGAAGTACAGTTGGAGCGAAAGGAGTATGGCTGGCCTACTTCTGCTATTAAAAGATATGCTCCTAAGTAGTAATAATTTGCCCAACTCCAAATGATGCAAAAGGAGTTTGTCAACATTGGGAATGGAATATGAGAAAATCGATGCGTGCCCCAATGATTGCCTCCTATATAGGAAGGAGTTGATGCAGGATAATATTTGTCGTACTTGTGGGGCATCAAGGTGGAAGGTGGGTAAGAATGGCAAGATAATTGACAAGGTTCCAGCGAAGGTATTATGGTACTTTTCACCTATTCCTAGATTTCGAAGAATGTAACAAAACAAAGAACTATCACAACAATTAACTTGGCATGCATATAAGAGAGTATGCGATGAATATTTGCGTCATCCCGCCTGTTGGAAGTTAGTGGACCATAATTGGCCAGATTTTGCATCAGATTCTAGAAATCTTAGATTGGCACTGTCCGCGGATGGGATCAACCCTTATAGTAACACGAGTTCTGCATATAGTTGTTGGCCAGTTATACTAGTTACGTACAATCTTCCTCTGTGGTTGTGTATGAAGAGAAAATTTATGATGCTCACCTTGTTAATAATTGGTCTTAAACAACCTGGGAATGACATCGATATTTACTTGGAGCCTATGATTGATGACTTGAAACTTTTATGGGAGGGTATTGATGCATATAATGCATATAGAGAAGAAACTTTTCGACTTAGGGCTGTGTTGTTATGGACGATTAATGATTTTTTGGCATACGGAAATTTGTTTGGGTGCATTGTTAAAGGGTATAAGGCATGTCCTATTTATTGTGAGAACACACATGCAAAAAGGCTAACGCAAACCTTTGAGGGCATGTTTGTTTTGGGATTATGTAGGATGGGGGAAATCCGGATGGGAAAATTTTGGATGGAGAAATCTTGATGAATATTGATTGTGTATGTTTGTTTTGGGATGTTAAGTAGGATAAGATGTAACTTTATGTCAAACCAATTGTGTAAGAGAGTGGGATATTGTATTATAAAATATAACTTTATGTCAAATCAATTAGTAAAAGTGAGTGATGTTGTATTATTATAATAGTAAAATATATAGGTATTTTTAGGGGTGGATGGAGTTGGATGTTGAAATCCGGATGTAAAATCCCGAACTAAAACAGGACGGAGGACGTTACGTCCCACGTCCGGACGTGTGAGTCCCAAAACAAACATGCCCTGAATGGTCGCGAAGTGTTAACTAGAGTTGTTGAAATTCAATACAATTGTGGAAAAAAAAGTCAAAATCTTCAATCTAAGGAAGATCTACGATGCTGGAAAAAGAAATTGATTTTCTTTGGACTCGAGTATGAAAACATCTTCATGTCAGACATGTTCGTGATGTCATGCACATTGAGAAGAATGTATGCGAGAGCCTCATTGGTACATTGATTGACACTCTTGGAAAAATGAAGGATGGAGTAGCAACGAGAAAGGATCTTGAAGAGATGAATGTGAGGGCTGCGTTATTGGGGAAAAGAAAACCCAGCTCCTTATACTCTTAGTAAGGAAGAGAAAAGGAAAGTTTGTTCCTCTTTATCTGGAATGAAACTGCCTACTGGCTACTCATCAAATGTTCGAAACTTGGTCTCAATGAAAGATTTGAAGTTTGTTGGTCTTAAATCACACGACTATCATACCTTAATGCAACAATTACTCCCAGTAGCTATTCGTGGTGTCTTGCCAGAGTAATAGATGTGTCGAAGTTAGATGATGTGCAAAAGGATATTGTGACGACATTGTGCTTGCTAGAGAAGTATTTCCCTCCATCATTCTTTGATATTATGATTCATCTTATTGTACATCTTGTGCGTGAGGTGAAGTTGTGTGGACCAGTTTGGTATAGATGGATCTACCCATTGGAAAGGTACATGAGGGTCTTGAAGAATTATGTGCGATGTCTCACTCGGCCTGAAGGGTGCATGGCTGAATGTTCACAACTCCTAAGACGACAACCAATGATAAGGACACCATCTTACTACACGAGACACGTGCACGCATTGACAAACTAGAAGCATATGTATACAATACACGTAGCAAGACAGGAACTGAAGAGAAGGAAAGTTGTTTGGTTAAAAAAGAACATTAGATAGATAAAGATCTCTGGGTAGATCTTTATCTTGTTTTTGCCAATGAAAGTTGGATGACGATGTTTTTGGGATGTTTTTGGGAATGACGGTACGTTGTTTGTTAACTTTGAAGACGTTGATCCATTTACTCAATTCCAGCCCATCTCTGCCACTTGCGTTGTTGTTTATATCTGGTACATTTGAGTAGTTTTGTAAGTTTATTGTACAAATTATAGCTCTCGATATTTTATTGTTGTACTTAATTTTTTTTTTTTTATTAATGTAGGCATTTATACCAAAATTTGAATAAGCAAGATAGGATGGAGAAATTCATATTCGTGAATCCATCGAATAAATCACATATTTTGTCAAAGTATAGTAGGATTTTAGATAGCAACAATGAAAAACGATCATGTGATGTATGTGATTACTCGCGGGATCATTTTTCATTGTTGTTATCCAAAATCCTACTATCCTTTGACGAAATATGTGATGTATTTCATGAGTTCACGAATATGAATTTCTCCATCCTATCTTGCTTCTTCAAATTTTGGTATAAATCCCTACTTTAATGGAAAAAATATTAAGTACAACAATAAAATAAAATATAAAATATAGAGAGCTATAATTTGTACAATAAACTTACAAATGTACGTAAGTACCTGATATAAATAACAACACAAGTGGCTGAGATGGGCTGAAACCAAGCAAATGGATCAATGTCTTCAAAGTTAACAAACAACGTGCAGTCATTCTCCTAGAATGTATACAATGTTTGACCAAACAATACAAAATATATAATTGTTTTGGCACATTTTCTGAATCCAATGGGGCTTCTGAACTTCCACAATTTTCCTATTTTTTTCATGCCTCTAAAAATTACAACCCAACACATTTTACCATGTATATATTATTATTATATAAATTTGAACACAATACAAAATAAATCTTACTTGAAATTTGACTAGTGCTTTGGCCAAGCCACATCTTCAATCAACTCGCCCTCACTCAATGGAATCCGTAGTTGGGCCTTCCCATCTATTGCTACATCAATGGATACACGCACAAATTTTGGAGGACATTTAATACCATGAATTACGTCGTTAGCCCATTTTCTTGTATGAATGTCCCAAGCGCAACATCTATCCTCGACTCTAAACTCAATGCCACAACTTTGTCCTAACAAAACATTCACAAAATTAATGATGGAGTAAAATCAGTATTTTAATACCATTATATTTTCCGCATCCATGTCATCATCTTCAATGGGAATAACTATGTTATCATCCGGTGAGACTAGACATGTTCAACCGGAAGAAACCGCCGGTTACAGTTAAAAACCGGCGGTTTCGGTTTTGTGTTTTTTGTAATCGAAACCGAACCGGCAAACCGCAGGTTACGGTTACGGTTTTCTAACCGCCGGTTCGGTTAAAAACCGGCGGTTTTGTTTTTTTTTCTTTCTCTCTCAGTTTTTTGCTCGTTTTCACTCCGTTTTCGCTCGTTTTTTGTTCGTTTCAACTCTTTTTTTAGAAACTACATTACTAGAATTTAATAAAAATTATATAACTTAAATTTATACATAAAAAATAGAAGAATTGTGTATTAAAAAAAATAAAAAATAAATAAATAAATAAAAAAACCGGAAAACCGGCGGTTTCGGTTTGCCAAATCTAGCAACCGAAACCGAACCGCCATTTTCCGGTTACGGTTCGGTTTTTGAACCGTAACCGGCGGTTTTGCCGGTTCGGCGGTTAAAAACCGCCCATGTCTAGGTGAGACATTATTTTGTTCACCATCAACATCATTCTTTTCTATCTTACGTTCTTTTTTAACCGAACAACTTCCATTTTCTTCAATTCCTGTCTTGTTACGTGTATTGTATACATATGCTTCTTTTTGTCAATGGGTGCACGTGTCTCGTGTAGTAAGATGGTGTCCTTATCATTAGCTGTCGTCTTAGAAGTTGTGAAGAATGTTGACGGAGTGACCGAAGCACCCATTCCCCGGACACGTCCATCGTGATCACTCGAATTGAGTGTTGTAGAAAGGATGTCTTGCGATGATCACTCGAATTTAAGGTGCCCATGATGACTTCTTTTAAAATGGATCCAGATGAGGATGAGAAATTAGTAGACCAATCTAAGTATATAACCCTCATATGATCTCTTATGTACCTAACTGCTTGTAGACCGAATATCACCTTTGTTGTAGGTGTTTGTGCTAGATTTCAAGTCAATCCAAAGCAAAGCCACCTAGATGCAGCTAAGAAGATTCTGAGGTATTTGAAAGGTACAGTGAATATGAGTTTGTGGTATCCATCAGAAGATAGTCTAGATTCGAGTGGCTATTCTAATTGTGATTATGAAGGATGCAGAATAGATATGAAATCTACTTCGGGCACTTGTCATTTTCTAGGAAGTAAGCTGATTTCTTGGTTCTCCAAGAAGCAAACCTCAATTGCTACCTCTACTGCTGTTGAAGCTGAATATATAGTTGCTGGTAGTTGTTGTAGTCAACTGTTATGGTTAAGTCAGTAGATATTGGATTATAAAATTGTTGTTAAAGAGGTTCCCATATTTTGTGATAGCAATAGTGCAATAGCCATTACTCAGAATCCGGTTCTTCACACTAGATGTAAGCATGTTCATATAAGACATCATTTCATTAGAGATCATGTGGTGAAGATACACACTGATATCCAAAGGGTGGATATGCTCACTAAGCCTTTAGCTGAGATAATGTTTAGAGAGTTGTGTTATTCTTTAGGATTGATGGAATTAGACATTTCTAAACCATTAGCTGGGAAGACACTATCTGAGACTTAGTAGATATTAGGTCAGTTCATGACCAGATGAAAAAATCAGATGGGTTGAATAGACACACTCATCTATTAGGTACGTATTTTCCCAATTAAGAAAATAGCTAAAGTTGAGGGAAATTTTATAGAAATTTAAATTAGAATAACTCTACTGCTCTTGTAAATACATATATGTGTATATCTCATTTATTTCATTCTTCTATTCACCCCCTTCTATTATTATGTAAATATATCTTCTTACTAACAAATGGAACCAGGCACCTACTAACATTCTTTTTACAAGTGGTTTCAGGTTAATCAACTGATATTTCAATCAACTGAAGAGAAACAAAGCAACAAATTGTGTCAACAAGTAGTTATCAGCTGAAGGGGGAACTCAGCTGATACTCACATCGAGTGTTCAAAGAATATATAACAAGTGGATATCAGTTGAAGGGGGAATTCAGCTGATATTCGAAAACAGAAGACATTTCATCAGTTGTTTACACTACATAACTGATACCATATAACATTAGTTCTACCTAACTTATTTATTTTCAATCATGCATAATAAATTCATTTTGTTTTCATTTAATTCATTCTGTTTTCATTAAATTCATTTCACATTCAAAATTTGTTTTCATTAAATTTGTTGGTTTTTCGGAATTGATTTGAATAAAAGCTAGATAAATAATACTCCCTCCATCCACCAAATGTAGTACCATTGGGGTGGGGCACAAGTTTTAAGAAAAAAGTAGATAAAGTAAGGGTATTGTGGGTCCATTGTGAATAAAGTGATTGTTTGTGAATAAAGTTGATGGCAAATTGAGTAATTAAGTGATGGGTTGAAGGGTGATAGTTTTCATAAAGTGTATGGGACTACATTTGGTGGACAAAGAATATGAGACAAATGGGACTACATTTCATGGACGGAGGGAGTACTAATTCTGGTAATGAGTATAAATTCTCAATTCTCGCGCTGACTGTCAGTTATCTTTTTAAACCAATATATAGAATGCAAGAGCATTAAATGCGAACTCGAAATTACTATATTCTAGGCAAAAAGTGCAATTTTGATCTATTTTGAGATCCGCAAGAAGACGAAGGGGCAATTCTGTTTTACAAGCATTAAATGAGTTCACCACATCTAATCCAAGCCCTTCATCTTGTTTTTAAATCAAATCCTAGCCATTGATTCATTTTCAAACATCGTGTAAAAGCGAGACTTAGAGGAATTTTTCAGTTTTACGCACTCAAACTTTCTTACTCTCATATTTTCTGAAATCTTTCTCGAATCTCAAGCCTTTTCTAACTCATTTTAATGGCTTCCAAACATCATGCATCCACCCGCAAAGAGGAATCACCAGTGAATGAGGAGACCTTCAATCCTCAACTATGGGCCACAGAGAATCGATTGGTGGCTTGGACGGCAAAGGTTCTGACCGATGCCGGGCTGAAGAAGTTTCTCGAAACCTAACCCAAAGTGATCTTAGAAGAAGACGTTGCCAACTTCTACATATTTCTTACTCCGAGATCCGATGGAAGCCTCTCAACGTTCATTGGCAAAAACAAGATAAAGATCTACCCAGAGATCTTTGAGGAATTGTTTAGTTTGAAGGATAGTGGCATGCCAAACCCAGAAGAATACAAGAACGGCAAGGAGAGTGCCGGACTTCGTGAATTCTTACTGCCACAATTTTCTAATCTGGCTATTAGGATGATGAAGAAACCGATGTTGAAGGAGATGTATAGAGATCTCTTCAACATCGTAAGTAAGGTGTTGATGGGACACCATTCGTCCCTAGATGGTGTGACTCTGCCTAAGGTCAAGGTGATGATGGAAATAATGGACAAGGCCAAGATCAATTGGCTGAGATATTTCCCATAATATCACATGCTCACTCCATTAGTTGTAAAAGTCTTTTGTTACTTATGTTTTATTATTTCAGAAACTCTGTTTTTATTTTCTGTAATTTTTTAGGATTTTCCTACTTTTTATTGTTATTTAAATCGAAATATTGTTTTGATTTAGATGTTGTTCTTAAACAATTTGATTTTATGCAATTGTCATTTCACTTTGAAGTTTTAATTGCAATATTTCTTACACGATATTTTTGTATGGTCAAACATCAGTATGTTGATGTAGAATGGTCAAATTGGGGGAGATTGTTGATGTTGAAATAAGTGTATTCTATAATGATCCAACACACAAGACAATATTCGTCCAGTGTTGTAACTAATGTTTACCAACACTTATGACAACATCAGTATTTGTCCTTTCTTTTCTCACTAACTCCAATCTTACAACTTGTTGCTCATAATGTCCCTAGTGCCATTAAAATACGTGGATAACACCTAAGTCATGCAGTTGCATAGGAGTGAGAAGTTATTGAGTATGAAATAGTATGTTCCTACATTCAAGGAGTTGAGGGAAGAAGTTACATGTGATCAAGGCAAAATTGATCTAAGGGAGTTGAGAGCAGTTTGTGTATTGAAGTTTATAAATAGCGAAGTTGCCTCAACACAAAGGATACAAGAAGAGAAGCTAACTTAGAATACTATACTATCGAATGCATTTTCACTTCTAGTTAGGAATATCATTGTTTCTTCTTGTAGATTGATACATTATTGTTACCCGAACACTTAGTGCATTTATCATTTCCATATCTACTAGATTATATGTATAGATCTATGAGGGAGATAGTTTCATAGAATCTAAGTTGATTTTTCAAACTTATTCAAGTTGTAGTTTTTCCAAACCTCTAAGAGGTATAGACACTTTGTCACTTATTTTTAATATAGTGATCCGTGTAGATTATTTATAATCTACACAATTTTTGAATATTTCCATTTACAAAGTGCATTTTATTTTATGTTGCTTAATGTTGTCTGGATAGTGTTAACACAACAGACAACACCTCTGATTTCGCACGCACGCACACTTTCAGTCATCTCGCCATATCTTCTATAATTAGGCGAGTATGAAACAGCCCACTTATCGTAGGGCATTTCTTCGATCCATTATTCAGCTACCTTTCCCCCAAGCTCAATGGATGTAGCAACATTTTCATGAAAAACATTTCTGGTAGGTGCGTATGCACACTCCTTGAAGAGGTCACTAAGTTCTTATCTATTTGCCGTTGTCCACACACTTGAAAACTTCATCTTCAGGTTCTGAAGCAAGTGGTATAAGTAGTAAAAATGAACGGGGTGTGAAAGACTTCGTTGAATGCAGTCATTAGGCCGGGGTTCCTATCGGAAATGAACATGACCTGCTTGTCACGGTTATGAAATCACACAATTTTTCCAAAAACCATTTCCAGTTTTCCTTGGTTTCTGAAGACACGACACCATATGCAACGAGGAATAGGCCTGAAAGAGTGAATTTAGAAGGAATCAAAACATGAAATGGGGAGAAAGTTACACAAACGTAAACACAAAATTCAGTTACATACCATTATCTCCATCCTTGGCAGTGGTTGTAAGCATCGTGCCTTTCGCTCTCCCCTTCATGAACGTCCCGTCAATAAATAACATTGGGCGACAGTGGTGAAAACCATCCATACAAGCTTTGAAAGAAACAAATAACCGTTCAAAACGATTAGTTTCATTATCTTTCTCGATTTCAGTAAGGCTACTGGGGTTTGTCCTTATAGCTTCACAGTACCATCTAAGTTGGTCGTAACTCTCATAATATCCACCAAAAACATCGTTGCGAGCTGACTCAATGCTGCGCTAAGCTTTCCAATAAAGAATATCAAATTCATAACCATGATGCAAGATTGGCTAAATGATCCAGGGAGATGTCTAGGGAGGGAAACGTAAGTTGTTGTAACTTTGAAGATTTCTATAATGGGAGATGATATCTAAAAGAAAGTATATGTAGTGGAGATATGATTTATAAAATCTACGAATTGTATTTAAGGGTTGAGTACCCCGTGTACTCAAAACTTGAATGAAATTCCTTTTTTTTTTTTGTTCAAAAATAAAATAAAATCCATAACCATGATTCAACAACTCCATGACAGTCTTCCCACTAATTGTTGGATTTGATTGCACCTTCTCTATCACTAGAGTATGCTAGTACCCAACCTATTTTTTTTCTCAGTGGTTAAACTTCTCGGGCATCTATGTATTAAGTTAGATTGATATACAACAAAGTGATCATTTGTAAGCCTCTTTTGGCTTTGATGTACCAATCACAAATTATAGGGCCTCTTTGATCCTTACACACTACATGAATGTATCTATTGTCATTTCGAACATATTTAAACTTATATTCCAATTTAAGCATATACTTGATAAGATCTCGCCTAAACTCAATACTACCACCACTAAATTCGACCCCAATTCCATCTTTCATGATGTTAGCCCAAGCATCAGTTATATAAGACTTCTTCTTCTCTATTGGACATACATAAAAAACTGAAATGCGAGTAAACTCAACTTCATTTATATCATTCCCTACTTTCCTTTTTTTACCAAATTTCTGTTTTGGCTTACCACTAGACCTGTTGTCCCTAAACGAGTATCGATGATGGAAAAGTCTAGAGGGGAGGGGTGAATAGACTTTCTAGTTTTATAAACTTTTTGCGTGTTGATCAGATGAGACGATCAGAAGAGATATATGCTCTATCGTCTGATGCAAATATATGATCTGATCTAGAGTGCGAGTGTGAATAGCAAATCAAGATAACAAACTTACTAATTGCTTAAACCAGCTGGTCAGTTGGAAAACTATATTAACAGCTATAAGTGCAGAAATGTGTAGGCCTTAAATGTTTAGACTCGTGGGTTGAATGAAAACCTTAGAATAAAGAATGACTTTAAATCAATGAATGATAGTAGCTGATATAAGGTATCTGTTGATTTACAGAAATCTATACTTATGAGTTTTGACTCTTTTGAAAACTTATGATTTTATACAAATATGAATAGCAATATAGACAATAATAAAGCTGTAAATAAAACAATAAATAACACAATATTTATAGTGGTTCGAACAACTTGTTCTACGTCCACTCACACTAATCAGATAGTGAAATTATATTCCTTGCTAACTTTATAGTCCCAAGAGAAAACTTTTGACCGAGATACACAACCTTTTGTGTATACGGGTCTACTTGTTGGTTAGAGAACAAATACCCTTTACAAATTGGTTTTCTAATTGTAAATGTAAAAGTATGTGTATAACCAACTAAATGTGATGAGAATCACACTAGTATTTCTAAGCACTATCTAGAATCTTAAGGTTGGCTTAGGATTAGAAACTTAGAGCTAAGGATAGAAAATCTTTTCTAGCTCTAAAGAATTCGATAGAATGCTTTCAGAATGCTAAGTGTTCTTGAGTACTGCTGATTTCTTGAGTTCTAACTTGTTGAGTTTCCGTAAAATGTTCCAAAAAAAAGTCTTGTATTTATAGAGGATCTTGCTCCAAACTAGTCGTTGGTGAGAAACTAGCCGTTGCATGCAATCATTCTATATTTGGGTCGAGATCTTTCTGATGTGATGTTATCCTTGTAATCTGGTACGGCATTACCATAAATGGAAATGTGCATTAAATGTCCATTTAATGTTGTGTACGATCCTGCAAAAGATCTATGCAACCTAGTCAAAGTCAACTCAAATAGTTGTGTTGTCATCTTCTTATTGGTCCACATCAGGCGAGTTGTTAGACTAACTGTCTTATCTTCTGATAGAGTAATTCAGATGATATCCGACATTCTCTTTGTCTTCTATTATCATTTGCCTTCAATGCATCTTTAATGAACTGCCTCTTTTTTAAGGTGCTTTCATCTTAAATGCTAACTGTCATCTGACCAATCAGATGAACTAGACTTCAATGCTATTTAAGGCTTCTTCTTGACAAGATCAGGTGAAGCTCATATCTGTTGAATACGTCTTCTGATTTATTTGCAGATTATCATATAGCTTCTGTCAGTTGATAAGGTATACAAGAACCTTTCAATCTGATTTCACTAATGAGCTTCGGGGTCTTCTAGTCTTTAGTCTTTTACTCTTCAAGTATTGAGCATACGCGTGTTTATCCAGATGTGGTATCAGTTGATATCCATACAGCTGATCCCACAGACTAAGACTTAGACACTTTCAATACTTCTAAGCTTTATAGAACAGCTTAGGTAACCTATTACTAGATTACAACTTATTGTACTAACATTTTATCTACTGGTCTGATTTTTTGCCATCAAAACTAAACATAAGAAATTACAATCAGATTAGGGGTTGGATGAATATTCCAACAAGACCCACCAGCACTACCCTCAAATTTGTCATTGTTTTCATTCCCAAAATTTTCAAATCGTCCTCACACCCCCAAAAGGCAATCAACAACATTTCCAACAGAAAAACTACAAGAAAAATTGGAAGTTTCCAATTCAACCCACATACCAGAAATCTGTTGTCGGAAATCGGAGAAAGAAATGCTTTCATTCAAGGTTAGAATCTTGAACCTATCTGGAAATTGACTGTAGCAACGACAGAAAACTATATATTGATCCTTGAAATAGACCAAACCCTCGACTTCTTTGAAAGGTTGTCGTCGATCACATAAAATAGTAAAACGAAGACGAAGAGAACGAGGTTGCACTAAGATGATATGAGAAATTCTCATCTGTATTTGAATTTGAAAATCGACTTGAAGCTGAGAAGAAGGAAGAAGGTACAATGATTAGACAAGTTTGCAGGCTAGAAATGAAATAAAGAAATACAAGACACAAAAGCAACTAATTTGAAATGGAAGGGTAATTGGGACATTTTGATGGGAATTTTGTAGTGTTAAGAACTAAAAAAAAAGTTGCTTGTACTTGAAAGTAGTAGATAGGTGGAATTTGTACCTATGACTAAATAATCTCTGTTTTTTTCACTCACCTGAATTAATGTATCATTTATTATTTTAGAATTATAATTTATAAAAATATTGTTGGATACCATATGAATTATAAGATATCAAACATTAAAATTGTTATATAGGGTATATCTTCCAACTGCTGAAGTGATAGTTTTCTATCTTTCAGGTAAAAAGAAAAAATTTGACTCTAAATTGATAGTTTTAATATTTTCTAAACCTAAATTGATAAAACACCAAATAAAAATGTAATTAAACATAAAAATTAAAAATGTATAAGGAAACTAACTGGGACACTTGGCCTAAAATGCAGGAAAAGAGGGACAATATTAAGTTGTGTTGAACAATTAGTTGTGCACTACTCCTACGACAACGCCCAGCCCTTACTCACTTCATATTTAAATTAATTATAACGAACGAATGAATGAATGCATCCTTGAGCTACACCTTCATTAATTCTTTTTGATATTGTGTTGAGAAATCGTAACATCAAAAAAAGAGTGATTCTCAAGCCGAAAAAATGGCTGCCCAAAAGCCAAAACATAAAATTGTAATGCGAAAACTATGCCCGAATTTCGAGCGGGAAGATTCCTTGGAGACGGTGCTGGACGTGCCAATTCCGGAGGAGATGTTCGCCGGCTTGGGAAACAACGCCGCGGTGCGGTGGCAGAATATGGCCACGTGGATGAAGGCTCAGCCCATGGATAAATGGTCGTCTCCGATCGTGGCAAGTAAATACAACGAAATGAGTTTTCTTCTCTCAATCGTCGGATCGCCTCTTTTACCTTTTCATCTGCAGCTTCTCCCCGATCGCCCCGTCAATAAGCGTCCCGCTAAAAATTCTTCAATAGTAAGTCGATTTACTTTTTCACACCCACACTACTATTTAAAGTTGGTAGACTCAACTTTAAAAACAAAAAAATTGATTCTATGGTTGCAATATTGTTTGTAAACACGACTTAAAATAGCTTGTAATCATTTTTTTTTAACTCAAAATTGCCTCTTCAATCCAAACTCAATCTTGAACCAAACTTGACATATATATGCAAATAGTACTAGGTGACAAATTTGTACTAATATGTGATCACAAATTGTAAATACGAAATTATGTGTGTGATTATAAATTAGTGATGATTTTGTAGTGAAGTTAATGAGAAAAAGGTTGAATGTAGGAAGCATCAACAGCAAAATACATCGTACAACAATATATAGCAGCGACAGGGGGGCTGCCGGCTCTGAACGCTGTGCACAGCATGTGTGTAATCGGACAAGTAAAGATAAGTGCCTCGGAGTTTCATCAGGGTGATGAAAACGTTAAGTCCAAGAGCTTAAATGAGGAGGCCGGAGGTTTCGTTCTCTGGCAGAAGAATCCCGATCAGTGGTGCCTCGAGCTCCTTATCAACGGCTCCAAAGTCATCTCTGGTTGCAATGGTAACATTTCTTGGAGGCAATCTTCCAATCAACAGAGGCCTATCTCCAAGGGCCCTCCCAGGCCTTTGCGTCGACTCCTACAGGTAACGTGCCTATTTTTAAATAGTATCAGTTGTTTCATTAAAACGTGTTAGTCTACCAGTATTACAATACTTGTTATATGGTGATATATTTGATGATGATGCATGAGCAGGGGCTGGATCCAAGAGCGACAACGGAACTATTCGCAGACGCAGTTTGCATCGGGGAGAAGATAATAGACGATGAGGATTGTTTCATACTGAAGCTAGACGCGAGCCAAGCGACCCTTGAGGCACAAGGTGGGCCTAAATATGAAATCATTCACCACACCGTATGGGGATACTTCAGCCAGAGATCGGGACTCCTGGTGAAGCTGGAGGATTCGAGGCTGCTCTCAGTCAAGACGTGCAAGGAAGATGGGGACGTCTTCTGGGAAACGAGCACTGAGTCCGTAATCAACGACTATAAGTACGTTGATGGTGTGAACATTGCACATGGTGGGAAGACGATTTTCACCGTGTTTAGATACGGAGAGGAATCTGCAAACCACAAAAGGGAGCTACAAGAAACGTGGAAAATTGAAGAGGTTGATTTTAATGTTGGGGGTTTGAAACCTGAGTTCTTTATGCCACCTACAAACTTCATTAAGCTCTACTAATCCATCCCTCTTTGTTTTTTTAACTAGCTGCCTGTTTTTGTACTAAAATTTAATGAAAGGATGACAAGATCAGATTTTGTGGGTGTTCGCTTCCAACAGAAAAGGTTTGGTAGGAATGACCATCACACACACCTAGCAATCAACACCATATGCAACTCTCTCTCTGTCTCTTCTTTGACAAAAACTTCTACTCCTAGCATGGTTTACACAAGATTTACGGTGAACTCGATAATACATTTTAGTATACAAAGTATTACTTACGATTTAGTGATTTTAAGAAGAATAACAGATAAAAACATTTTTTTCTTTAAAAAACGTAACGTGATACATCGATAAAATGTGATACTTCGAATATATACTACGGAGTAAAAGATATTTCATCCGTCCCGCCATAAGCTTCTTACTTACCTATTTTGAACATCCCGTCACAAGCTTCTCATTTTCTTAATTGACAAAATTCACTATTCCTCTCTACCTTTTTTATTTCCTACTTCTCTTAACATTACTTCGTGCAAAAAGTAATAGAAAGCTTATGACGAGAAGAAATGAGTATTACTTTGAAAATGAAAATTCAAGTGAATAGAGTATATTATCTCTAATGACTTTTTACTCCAGTAGTAATAGATTATCTTGTAATTGTCCGATAGTATATGAATACATTGTATTTTCCACGACAAATAATATTCTCATTTTACACCTTCTATGCCTCATATATGGACGATGAGTTATCTTTTATAGTGATCACATTATTAGTGTTGTGCTCTAATTAATATATAAATAAATAAAAAAAACTATACAATGGTTGTTGATTACCGGAAAAATAGTGTCCTTTTTTTTTTTTATTACAAGTTAAATACCCATCCCCTAGGTAGTGGTGCTCTAACCACTTGAGCTATCTCACTTTGTCCAGGAAAAATAGTGTCCTTGATCACCATAATTATCACATATTGTCATTTTCAATCCCGACTGAAAAACTCCCAACCAAGCACCCACTAATCTTTTTTTTTTTCTCTCTCTATTATCATTGTCGGAAACTCACGCTTATCAAGTGGTGGTGGCCTACGCTACAGAAAAATAAAAATAAATATAATAATAGGATGGAAACATACGTATAAAAAAATAGAAAGTCAATCATTACCAACTTTAATTGAAACGTAACACTAATTTTAATTTAAACGTGTAAAACTAATACAATTGAACAATATTAATTTATATAAAATAATTGCAAGTAAATAAAGCATAACACTAATTTTAATTAAAATTGACTAATTTCAATTGAGGGTGGTGAGT